>CM053140.1:30007500-35209200 GCA_028571685.1 Heterohyrax brucei
CAGTAAAGCCTGCGGCCCACACAGTCAGAAGCGGATGTCCTTCTCCCCTGAGACCCAAGAAGCACAATGCCCTGTCTCCCAGTCTCCAGAATAAACACACCTGAGTTCTTCCTTGAGGTCCCCACCTCTCTGGTGACAGCACTCTATCACTGTCTGGGTCATACCCTCACAGATGCAGCAGCTGTGGGAGGAAACTGCTTCCCCCACACTCCCGTAACCTTGGTAACCTGTGCCTTTTCCTTCAAGTTCCTGATGTACAAAGATGAAAGTAGAACAACATAGGTGCGGGGTAGGAGGGCCACCAAGCAGGCTGCAAAGGCCAGGTGGGGCACAGTGTGGTTCCTTGTCTGCCTGGGTCAGAAGCACAGAGGCAGGAAGGAAACAGAGATTTGGGGTCAGTGACGCTCTGCCCTCTCGCCTGTGGCCACTTACACACAGGTGCCCAATTCAGGGGGTACACTGTGCTCTGTTCTGAAGATCTGCCTGGCTTTCTCCATATGAGACTTACACACCAATAAAACTTCTGGATGTGGCTGCTGGGACCCGGATGCCCTTAAACACACGCAGTGGATGTACCTTCTGTCCCTGCTGCCCCCTCTGAACTTCTGGCACAGCTGTGTTCTCCCTGCCCCTCCCTGCAGGTCCCTGAACCAGGGGCTGCAGAAAATCCTCCATAGCACGTGTGCCTTTGACTATGCCCACCCAGCGTTAGGGGCTCGTGCCATGAGACCTGGGCATGTGGTGTGGTCAGTTTCCTACCACTGCAGTCGCAAGTTCCAGCACACACGGTGGCTTAAAATAATAGTGATCGACTCTCTCACAGTTCTGAAGACCTGAAGTCTGAGGTAGTGCTCACAGGCCTAAAGTCATGCAGTCAGCAGGGCTGGTTCCTCCGGGGGGTTGAGAGCTGAAGGATCCATTTCCTTGCCTTTTAAAAGGGCTTCTAGAGGCCTTCCAGAAACCCTGGTAGCACAGTGGCTGAGTGCTACGGCTGCTACGCAAAAGGTTGGCCATTCCTATCTGCCAGACGATCCTTGGAAACTCTATGGGGCAGTTCTACTCTATCTTCAAGGGTCTCTATGAGTCGGAATCGACTCTTTGGCAATTGTTCTTTTTTTTTTTTTTTTAAGAGGTCTGGTGTCTTACATACTTTGGATATGTCAGGAGGGATCAGTCCCTGGAGAAGGACATCATGCTTGGTGAAGTAGGAGGTTAGCAAGAAAGAGGAAGACCCTCAACGAGATGCACTGACACCATGGCTGCAACGATGGGCTTCAGCATAAAAACGATGGTGGGCCTCGCACAGAACGCGGCAGTGTTTTGTTCTGTTGTACACAGGGTTGCCGTGAGTCAGAACTGACTTGATGGCACCTAGCAGCAACAGAAGCCTCCCGTATCACTGGCTGTTGGTGCTCTCCTTCATCTGCAAAGCCAGCAACTGCAGCTTTTCGTCCTCTGCTTCTTCCTTCGTCAGTTCCCTTTCTGACTCTGACCCTCCTGCCTCATGCTCCTAAGTATCCTGTGATGACACTAGGCTCACCTGGATCATCTAGGACAATCTCCCATCTCGAGACCCTTCGCCTGACCTCATCCACACAGTGCCAAGTCCTGCTCCCAAGGCCTCTCCCAGCACGGAGTCCTGGTGCAGCTGGAGCTCACCTTGTGCATACGAGCACGGAGTCCTGGTACAGCCGGTCATACATGCATATCTTAAGGTCTATGTTGGGGTTTGGCACCCAGACAGGCACATCGATGGCAATGCCGATGACTCTGAAATACAGCTGGGTTGGGAATGTAAATTCAGCAACATGCTCAGGTCAGTGTCGTGGATAGCAGTGGAGCACCAGCTGGCACGGAACTTGCCAGAAGAGCATGGACTTGATGAATTTTTACAACTACCCACGCACTAAAACCCACTGCGCAATGGAATCGGGTCTGACTCATAGCAACCCTAGAGGTCAGAGTAGAACAGCACCTGGAGGATTTGAACTGCCAACCTTTCGGTTAGCAGACTCAGCACTTAACCCATTATGCCACCAGGGTTTCTTGTACAACTACCAGGAGGTTAATAATCAAACAAGCCATGCTGGAAGTTTTATGCCACTTTACATGTCTTATAATTTCTTGAAACTTTTATTATAAACATTTTCAAACATAAAAAAAAAGAATAGTAGAATGAATTGCCATGTAGACATCACCAGTTTCTCAGTTAGTGTCATGGATTGAACTGTGTACCCCTAAAAATGTGAGCAGCCATTTGGTTGGGCAATCATTCCCAATATTTTGTGATTTTCCTATGCTATACATCCTAGTCTTTGCCTATGGCTATAGATAGGATGACTATGTTAAAAGAGGACTAGGGTGGGACTGCAACACTCTTGCTAAGGAAGTTTCCCAGGAGTGTGGCTTGCACCCCCGCTTTATCCTTTCATCCTACAGGAGATAAAAAGAGACGGAAGCAAGCAGAGAACTGGGAACCTTATACCATCAAGAAAGCGGCAATGGGAGAAGAGTGAGTTCTTCAGGTCTGAAGTTCCTGTGCCAAGATGCTTCCTGATCAAACACTGATGCAACACAAGGATTTTCCTCCAGAGCCAACAGAGGGAAAGCCTTCCCCTGGAGCAGACATCCTGAATTTGGACTTGTAGCCTACTGAACTGTACAAGAGTAAACTTTTCTTTGCTAAAGCCGTCCACTTGTGGTATCTCTGCTAGAGCAGTACCAGATGACTAAAACAATCACTAACATTTGCAGGCTGCTAAAAAGAAGACTTGCACTAAAAATATAACTCATCATATCGTATGCACATTATCAATCTTTTACAGATAATAAAAAGTGCAAGCTCACCACCAGTCCATGAGGGGAGGCCCCTAGGGATTGAGTAGGGGCAGGAGGGTAGCTGCCCTGCCCAAATCTTAGGCCCACAGAGTTGTTTCTGGATCCAAAGACCAGGAGCAAGGACAGAATAAACAGAAATCTCACCCAACAAAATGGAGCTGCCATAAGGGAAAAGCAGCAACATAACACAAAGATGGTGTCATCTGGAAGTGGGTGGCAGCCCTGCCCACCTGTTGAAATGAAATGGGCCATATATGAACAGCCTCTCTCAGATGGCCTGGCTTTCAGATGTTGCCTGTCTCCTCCTAACCCTGGCAATTAATTCATTAGACAAGAGCTGGGGAGAGGAAAGGAGAGGAGATGGGGGTGGCATGAACCTGCCTGGACCTGGCAGATCCTGAAACAGTGGGCTTGCAGTGGGAGGAAGATTCCACTAATTCTAACTGCAGTTGTGTAAAATCTAGAAGTCCAGATAGTTCACTTTGTGTTGGCCATAAGTATGGGAATTCCAGAACACTTAATTGTGCTCATGTGGAACCTGTACATGGATCAAGAGGCAGTTGTGCAAACAGAACAAAGAGATACTGTGTAGTTCAAAATCGGAAAAGGTGTTCAGCAGACAGGGATGTGTCCTTTCATCACACTTATCTAATCTCCATATTAAGCAAATAACCTGAGAAGCCGGACTATAAGAAGAAAAACTCAGCATCAGGATTACAGGAAGACTCACTGATCACCTGAGATATGCAGGTAACACAACCTTGAATGCTGAAAGAGAAGAGGATTTGAAACAGTTACTGATGAGAATCAAAGACTACAGTTTTCAGTATGGATTACACCCAACATCCAGAAAAAAAAATCCTCATAAGTGGGCCAACAAGCAACATCACGATAAACAGAGAAAAGATTAAGGTTGTCAAGGATTTTATTTTACTCAGATCCACAATCAATGCCCATGAAAGCAGCAGTCAAGAAATCAAATGATGTATTATTGCATTGGGCAAATCTGATGTAAATGACCTCATTAAAGTTTTGAAAAACAAAGATGTCATTTCAGTGACTAAGGTGAGCTGGACCCAAGCCCCCTTCCCTCCCCCCATTACCTCATATGTGTGCTGGAGCTGGGTACTGAAAAAAGGAAGACAGAAGAAGACCTGATAACATTTGAGCTGGGTGTTGATAAAGAATATTGAACATACCATGGACGACTAGAAGAACCAACAATTAGTCTTAGAAGAAATACAGCCAGAATACTCCTTAGAAGTGAGAATGGTGAGAGTTCACTTAACCTGAACCCATCACCAAGAAAGACCAATTTCTAGAAAAGAGCATCTGTTTGATAAAGCAGTGGGTCAGCAAAAGTGAGGGAAACCCTCAGCGAGGCAGGTCGATGCAACAGCCACAATAATGGACTAAAAGGCAAAGGATCGGGCAATGTTTTGCTCTGTTGTACACGAGGGCACCATTAGTTGGAGTTGACTCACAACTAACAACAAGAAAGTGTTAGTGTGGTGACTTGCTGAGGGACGGCGCATTTTGGAAGATTCTCCTCTTTCCAAAGAAGAAGCAGAAAGTCATGTCTCAGTATGAGGGTAGGAAAGGAGAGGGAGCTGTTGGTGGAATGGAAAGATAGAGTTTCCAAAATAACAAAGGGGGAATGGAGTAAGTAGCAACTCAGTGAGAATCAGAAAATTTACAAAGAGGAAAAAATATTGGAAGATAAAAAACATTCTCCAAGATGGCCAGGATTTGTCTTATTCAGCTGTGTGAACCCACTTGATTCTTTCCTTAAAGATAGAGAATGTTCATCTGGGTTGATACACAAAACCAGGACACAATTTATTTAAAAAGAATGACAATGGGGTGGGGTGAGCAAAATGTGAGGGGAAAACAGGTGTGGCTGTAACATCATCCTAGACCAGCCAGAACTTAAAAGAAAACACAAACAGCAGGATGCAGAAGGTGTGTGTGCTGACAAAAGGCACAACTTGTGAAGAAAAGCAGTTGTAAACCTCCATGCACCAAACAATACAGCAGCTACATAAATCCCATCTATTAGAAATGCAGAGAGAACTTGCTAAAAACGTAACGCATAAAGGAAGATAGATACCGTGGAAAGAACACAGAGGAACTGAATAATTCAGTTACCAAATTTTCCCATCAGTAAATACATCTTTTTCATAAACATAGATTAATTTGCAAAATCTGCCCTGTCTTTGGTCACAGAGAAAATCTTAACATATTAAAAAACAGGTCATTTACAGATCATACTCTGATCATAATTTAACAAACCTAAAAATAAATGACAAAAAATAATGAATAAAAACCTAACTGGAAATTAACAAAGGCATTTCTAGAGATTAAAAGGAAGGGCTTTGTGTGTGTATGGGCACATGTATGCAGGTGGTGTCTGTGCCTATGTGTGTGTGTACATGTCCATCATGTGTACATATCCATGTATCCATACTGTGAGTGCATGCATGTCTCTGCGTGTTAGTTCTGCTACTAACCATCTGTGTCACCAACTCACAATCTGATCACAGCAAGTACCTCCTGTATGTAGTTGCTGGGGTGCACAGCAATGGTGAGTTGCTGCACATGCAGTGGGGATGGAACGTGAGAAGCAGCAGCAATACTCACCGCTGGACACTGTGGATTAGTAAACACAAACTTGAACTTGGTCTGGACTTCTCCTGGCGTGACTGGGGTGAAGATGATAGGCACTTTGACAGAACCAAAGGGGCCAATTTCACCTTCTGTTACCTGCACAGGGAGAGACACACCTGAGGAACCTATTAAGGGCCTTCTACTGACCACTGTGACATGTCCCAGGGGTGGTCACTGAGCCATACAGATGCAGGCTGAGCAGCTTTGCCTAGCCTGGACCTGCCCCATCAAGGCTTACATCTGCTGCAGGGTCTCAGCCAAGATGCCACCTGCACCACAGCCTGACCCTGTTCCCATCACTCCGCCGAACCCACCTCATGCCTCATGCTCTGACCCAAGAGGCACCAACTTTAGGGTTTCTCCACATTGGGCCAATCCCCTCAGGAAACAGCTTGGTCACTCAGATCCTGCCTGGTGACGGTGAGATCCAAGCTCCCCAGAGGCAGCCAGTTAGAAGCCAGGCTGTAGCATTATTTGGCTCAGGTCAAGCAGAAGGCTGCCCATGGATCTGAGGGCATGGCTGTTCTGACTTGGGTACTGTGGGGCTGGGGGTCGGGTGGCTGGTCTCCTGACCTCTCCCAGTTGAATCTCCATCTCATCCTCGTCCTCGCCTTGAAGCATCTCGGTGACAGTTCCCCTGTCTGATTCTGGAAGGGAGATGTGTCAGGCATGAAGTAGGCAAGGTTTGCAGTCCCCAGCTTGGTCCCACCAGGAGCCTATCCTCTCTGCACACAGTTCAGCCGTGGGCTGTTGTGGGCCAGGGGCGCTGCTGGAAGGCTGGGCAGACCCACTGCCCCCTCATTGTGGAGCTCACCCTTGGGGTCTGGCCCACTGCCCAGGCTGCTGGTCAGAGTACTGCAAAGTGCAGATAAGACCGCAGGGAGGGCTCTGGAACTCCACCTTCCCCCTTTTTAGCGTTGTTCTAAAGCCATGATGGGGTTGTGGCAGGAGATTGTGGCCAACCTCCCATCCTCCTCCAGCCTGGCTTACCGATTCACTTATTCAGGCAGACAGAGAAAAAGGAATCGCGGAATACAGGGGGACAGAGAGGAGTTTGTGGGGCCTAGAGGCAGGAGACCCTCAACAAGATGGATTGACATGGTAGCTACAAAGATGGGCTTAAGCACAACAATGATTGTGGACATGTGCACAGGGTCACTACAAGCTGGAACTGACTCGACAGCACCTAACAACAACAAAAACAAGAGCCAGAAGAAAATCCCTGATTTCAGAGCCCCTCCCCTTATCTCGGAAACCCTGGTGGTGTGGGGCTTGAGTGCTGTGTCTGCTAACCAAAAGGTCAGCAGTACGAATGTTCCAGGCCCTCCTTGGAAACTCTATGGAGCAGTTCTCCGTCCTACAGGGCCGCTATGAGTTGGCATCAACTCGACGGCGGTGGGTTTGGTGGGTTGTCCCTTATCTCCGGGTGGGTTCAGAGCCGGTGAGGGTGGGGTCACGGGTGTGAGAAACATGGCGCTGGACTTCCTGACCCTTGTGGAGCTCAGTGTCCTGAGGGGTTGTGGTCCTTTGCTTCACCGAGGTCTTGGAGCTCAGGGTGGCTGTTCTCTGCGGACGCTGCTGAGAAGTCCCCAGGCCTCCAAGTCCAAAGTCATAGTGGGGTTAGTTAAAGTCAGGGGCAAACAGGCTCGAGATGTTTCTTAGGCGAAGGTATTGAGGCTGTGTGAGCAGCAGGCCACCCGGAGGGAAGGAAAGAGGAGAGAGCCTGAGTCTGGGAAGAAGGGTGCCATCATAAAGCTTCACATACTGGGAGCTTTTTGTGGACTGAATTTTGTACCCCTGAAATGTGTGCACCAATCTGGCTAGGCCATGACAGTCTCAGGACTGTCATGATGTCCCTTTGTGTTGTAAAAACTGCTCTGTGACGCTAAGGAGGGAGGATAGGCAGTGGTTGTGGCGGTGAGGCAGGACTCCATCTGTAAGACTGCAGTGTGCCTCGAGGCAACCTCCTGGGCTCTAAAGGACAGAGAAGCAAGCAGAGAGTTGGGGACCTCAGACCATCAGGAAGGAAGCAATGCTGGGAGCAGAGCGCTGCTTCTGGAAAGGACCTGGGGTCCCTTTGCTTCAGAAGCTCCCAGTCCTGGAGAAGACTCACAAGGTCCTTCCTCCTGAGCCAGCACAAAAAGCCCTCCCTGGGGCTGATGCCCTATTTGGACTCCTAGCCTACTTTACTGTGAGGAAATAAATTTCTCTTTGTTAAAGCTATCCACTTGTGGAATTTCTGTTATAACAGCACTACATGACTAAGACAGGGCTTCTAAAAGCAGACACCCATTGCCTCACTTCTGGAGCCTGGGAGTCTGAAATTAGGGTTTTGCAGGGCTGTCCTCCCTTGGGAGGCTTTGGGGTGGAGTGTGTTCCTTGCTTTGTAGATGCATCACCACATGGCCAATTTCCCTCCCCGCCTGTGTCTCTTCTCTTTCATGGAACACCATGAGATGGGCTTAGGACCCACCCTATTCCAGTACGACCTCATCTTAACTTGACTGACAATACCTTTGAAGATCTATTTCCCAACAAGTTCATGTTAGGACTTGAACATGAATTTTGTGGAACACACTCACCCTCTAAAAGGGTGGGAGACACGGAGAGAAGAGGCCCGGGAGAGGTGCTGGGACAGGCATGCTGGGAGAGGGGAGAGGAGAAAGGACAGGGAAATCTGTGAGCAGGTGCACTCTGAGGGTGCCTGTCTACAAAGCTGACAACAGGGTGACAG
Organism: Heterohyrax brucei; assembly: GCA_028571685.1. NCBI lineage: Eukaryota > Metazoa > Chordata > Mammalia > Hyracoidea > Procaviidae > Heterohyrax > Heterohyrax brucei. Next base: position 30,015,740 of record CM053140.1, read on the forward strand.
CAGCTGAGCCGAGGAAATAATGAGCAGGTGTCAAAACAATGGTGGAAAGGGAGGTGTGGGCTGCGGGGGAGAGGGGAGCTGATGCGGAGTGCAGAGGAAGGGGGTCACGCACAGAAGAGGAGCGTTGCTGTCTCACCCTCCACAGCTGCCATTTCTTGAGGAACTGTCAGCTGCTGGAGAATTTAACACAGTTGGGTGTTTTATAGATCTGACTGCTCCACATCCCCACTTGTGGGTTCTTGGTTTTGACCCATCCCTGGGGCTCACCACTGGCTGCTAAGTGGAAGGGCCCTGGGAGGGATTCTGCCTCCTCATGTCTGAGAGGGGACTTTCTGTTGACATTTAATTCACCACGGGAAGCATAGCTCAGCAAAGCATAGATCAGTGGCCATTCCTTGCATCTTTGTGCCTCCAGCCTAGCTCCAGGCTGGGCCAGGGATGCTGGGCGTCTGCAGCTAGACTGGCTCAGGGCCACCCTGAGAGCCCCAGCTGATGCGCCTGGTCCGCCCTTGGCTTAGCACTCTGGACAGCAGGTCCTGCTGGCCCGACTCTTGGTAGCAGCACTGTTTCCTTACAGAGCGGGATCCCTGGGGGCCTAGGGCTGTCAGGGTCAGTAGACACTCGGTTCTGGGCTCCTACTGCTACAGCCACTATGTCAACCTGAGCCCGGAAGGCAGGACACAGAGTTTGCTCCTACCACCTGACCATTACATCCTTGTCTTCTTCAAGAGTAAGCACCAAGGCAGAGGAGAACTGAGCCCGGGCTCCTTCTCTGCACACTGAACCCTAGCTGGGACTCTGGGTCTATACTGCTTTACTCTGAGTGGATGGGGCTGTGGTCTCTTGGTGAGCAAGTGTGGAAGTGTGTTAATCCATTTATCTAGAACACAAGTTTGCATAATTCTAGAATTAGGCTCTTCAAGTCTTGGAAAGTTGTCTTTAAACATGTGTCCCATCTTATCTGCTCCATGAATTCTGTTTCAATCTTGGGCCTGTACTGTCTTCCTGGATCTGAGTTTAGGCATATTTCAACACAATATTTTAGAATATTCTCAGCAAATATGTCTTTGTGTATTGTCGTTTCCTGATTCCAACAGGTTAACAGCAGACCTCCTTACTTTGTCCTCAGTGGCTCTTACCAGTCTTTTCACTTCGACATCTGTGTCTTTTTGTCGACATTTAGATAATTTCTCCAATCTGTCTTCTATTTCTTTCTTCAGTAATGTTTAATCTGCAGTTTAGAGAAATCTCATTGACTGAGATTTCATTTTCAGTTATATTCTAGAAGTTCTATTTGATTCATTTTTAAACCTACCTATCTGTGATCCACTGTGATATTTTCAAGTCCAATTTTTCAATGTGTTATATTTGTTTTTATTTTCTATGCATGATAATACAAATATTTCAAACACACAAGACTCCAATTACTTTAGTTGTTCCTGTGTGTGTCAGGGGAGTTTTTCATTTCCTTTTATTAGAAACCCTGGTGGTGTAATGGTTAAGAGCTACAGGTGCTAACCAGAAGATTGGCAATTTGAATCAACCAGGAGCTCCTTGGAAACCCCATGGGACAGTTCTACTCTATTCTATACATTTGCTATGAATGTTCTTTTTTCCTTGTTGGCTTTTATTAACAAATATTTAGATACATTGAAAATCACCCTTTTTAGTGTAAACTCCTGTGCATTGACATACACATACAGCTGCATATCACTGCTGTAATCAAGATACAGAATACATAGTACCATCACTCCAGAAAATCCACCCATACCATTGTGTAGCCAGCTCACTCCACTGCTCCTAGTAACCATTGATCTATATTCTGTTCCTATGGTTTTACCTTGTCCAGAATGTCATATAAATGGAGTAATACGGTTTGCAGATTTCTGCACCTGGCTTCCTTCACTGAGCATAATGCACTTGAGAGTCATCAGGTTGTCATCAGCATCGATAATTTGTTCCTTTTCACTGATGAGTATGAGTGCATCATGTACATGTCCCACAGCTGGTTTTTCCACTTGCCGGTTGAAGGACGTTTCGACAGTTTTCAGTTTTTGGCAATTACAAATAAACTCTCTGTAAATTTCATGTACAGGTTTTCTGCATGAACAGAAATTTTCATTTCTCTTGGCAAATACCTGGGAATGGGACTGCTGAGTCATATGATGCTTAACTTTATAAGAAATTGCTATTTTCCAAAGTGGTGGTAGCATTTTGCATCCCCAGTGGATGCTGAGTCATTGTAGCTCATCACCAGTATTTGGTATTGTCAGGCTTTCTTTTTCTTTTCTTACAACTTTACCCATTCAAATAGGTGCATATGAGAGTACAGTATGGTTTTAACATGTACTAACATTGAAAGTCTTTTAATACAGGTCTGACAATTAAGTCTGTGAATATAGTTGCTCTAAGTGCTACATACCTCACTGCTGAATATCACTATGGTCACTTTTGAAGTACTCCTCTTGGGAAGCTATACACTGATGCCAGTGCTTAGTTCACCCTTCAAAGTAATTTTGAAATTCTTTCTGGAATAGCCATTATGCACAGTGGCAAGTTTGCAAACTTCATTGCACAGTTGTCTGTGAGGGAGTTTTTAGGCAGTAAACAAATAAATGTATTGGAATACCCTCCCTACTTAGCTAATCTGGCCCTCAATGACTTTCTTTTTTACCTGAAGATAAAGAAGATATTGAAAGGAAGACATTTATATGACATTCAGGACATCAAGGGTAATATGATGACAGTTCTGATGGCCATTCCAGAAGAAGAGTTCCAAAATTGCTTTGAAGCGTAGACTAGGTGCTGGAGTTAGTGCATAGCTTCCCAAGGGTAGTACCTGGAAGGTGACTGTAGTGACAAACAGCAATGAAGTATGTGGTACTTTTTCTAGGATGAGTTAGTGAACTTAACTGGCAGTGCTTGTATGTTCATTTGTCGTATACAGATCTTCTTTGGTGAAGTCAGTGTTCAAACTTTTTGCCCATTTTGAAACTGGATTTTTAAAAAAATTATCATTGAATTTTTAAGTTCTTCATATATTTTCGATACAAGTTCTTTATCAGATATGTGATTTGCTAATATTTCTTGCCAGTCTGTTGTTCAATCTCCTCATTCTCTTAGCAGTGCCTTTCAAAGATCAGACATTCTTAATTTAAAAAAATGTATCATGCTTCTGACGTCATATCTAAAAAAATCTTTGTCTAATTCAAAGTCACAGGTTTCTTTCAATGTATTGCAGCAGTTTTATAGTTTCGGGCTTTCCATTTAAGTCTATGATCTATTTTGAATTAATCTGTGTTTACAGTATGAGGAATGGATCAAGGTTAATTTTTCTGGCACGTGTCTGCCCAACAGTTAAGGTGTCATTCATTGAAAAGATAGTGCTTTCTCCAAGGAATCATCTCTGCACCTCTGCTGATCACAGAAATTGTATGTGTAGGTCTGTTTTTAGACTTTCTATTCTGTTCCACTGAGTCCATGTTCTTTTTTTTTTTGCTAGTACCTCATTCATTGTTTGGACTAAACTGTAGAATTATATTGTTAGCCCCTGTTGAGTTGGCCCCATGCACAATGGAAAGAAACACTGCCCATTTCTGCACTACCTCCACGACTGGTTCCAGATTGGACCTGTATCATACACGGAGTTCACTGGCCAATTTTTGGAAACAGATTGTCAGGCCTTTCTTTCTAGCCCATCTTAATCTGGAAGCTCTGCTGAACCCTGCTTAGCGTCATTATCAACACACAAGGCTCCACTGATAGATGAGTGATGGCTGTGCATGAGGTGCAGGCTGGGAACTGAACCTGGGTCTCCCACATGGGAGGCAAGACTTCCACCCCTTAACAACCAATGTCTCCATACATGTAACCTAGCTCAAGCTAAAAGAAGAGAAATCGGAGCTTCTGTCCAACACAGTAAAGACAGAATTTAAAGTTTTAGTTCAGTCAGATTGGCAGTATGTCCAAATAAAAGTATGATACTCTTTAAATGAACACAGTTTTAACTAAATGAATTAGCTGCCCCGGGACCTGCATTATAAGATGTGCTACAGGCTGAAAACAAAGGGTGCCAGATGAAACCCTGGATTGTCAGAAAAGAATGAAAATCATTATAAATAATAGATATCTCGTTAAATGCAAATGGTTACTTTTTCTTTGCCCCCTCTAAATTTCTTTATGAGGTATAAAATTATCTAAAACAAAACATGTCACACTGTTATGTATTTATAATGTATGTTACTGTAATACACATGACAACCCTTGCATAAAGGGTGAGAGTTATAAACGGACTTATGTGACTGCAAGATTCTTACATTTTTATATGAATTGGTACAATTCTAACTCTAAATAGACTATGAAGCATTAAAAATGTATGTTGTAATCCCTAGGTCAACTAGTAAAAATTACAGAGAACGTAATTCTGTGGAAAGTCAAATCCCACCAACTATACTGATCAATCCAAATTAATTATCACTTCTGTTCCCCTTCATTCCACTTCTGTCCTGACACTGGTTGCAAATGTAGCACTCACTCCATTCCTCTGACTCTAACCCCTGGAGCTAACTCAGCTCTCACAAGCTAAAGGGCACAGTCCTTCAGATTGCCAAATTGGCCTAAGGCCTCAGATGCTAGCTCAAGCTCAGGGGATCCCATGAAACCATCATTTCTGATCTTCTGGTTACAAATTTGGGGTTTTCCCACTACCCCTTCAGGATGCCAGTCATAAGCTTGGGAGTCTCGAGTTTCTCTTACTTCTTACCTGTTAGCTCCCAACTATTCTCATAAATCATTAGAACAACTCACAGAACTGATGGAAAGTGGTCTACTTATGATTACAGTTTTACTCCAGCAAAAGGATATAAATGAAGAGACACACAGATGACGTCCTGGATCTTCCAATATGGACCCTCCGTGTGCTACCTTCCCATGTGCACCTATGTCTGTCACCAATCAGGAGGCGCACGGAGGTTCTGTGCCCAGAGCCTTTTAGTGTCTCATTAAGTAGTCCTAATAAATTAATTCAACCTTTAGGCCCCTCCCCTGAAGTCACAGTGGTCTTTCTGGCCTGGCCAGCTGACACCCAGGAGGAATTTCATTAGGATAAACTCTCAGGTTGTTCTGAAGGCTTCATCAAAGACCCTTTCATCACTGGGGAAATTTTAAGATTTTAGAGGTTCTCTCTCAGGAACTACGGACAGTAAAGTGTACATTCTTTACTCCTCAGTAGCCAAAAAAATGAACAGATGAATTAAATTACTAAAGTAACCCCAAAGAAGACTAGAAAAGCCAAAAAATAGCAGGGAAAACAACTAAACAAACCAGATATGACAAACAGAACAAAGACAGTAAAATGATAATATGAATCCAAACATGTCAATAATTACATGAAACATAAATGGGCTAAAATAGTCTGAGTAAAAAGCAGAGATTGTTAGAATGGGTTAAAAAAAGACCCAACTAGACATGTATCTATAAGAAATACACAGAGAAACTAAAAATAATTGAAAGGAAAAAGATACACCAAGCAGTAAGTGTAAGAAGAAACTATATTAAAATCACATGAAATAGACATTAAGACAAAGTAGTACAAGGGAGAAGAGGGGATTTTTAATAATGATAAAAGGGAAAAATCATCAGTAAGACATACCAACTGTAAATGTATATAGGCTTAATAACCAAAAAACCATTACCTACCACACTGTGCTTTGGACATGTTGTCAGGAGGGATCAGTGTCTGGAGAAGGACATTATGCTCGGTAGAAGGGAGGGTCAGTGAAAAGCAGGAAGGCCTTCAACAAGATGGACTGACACAGTGGCTGCAAAGATGGGCTTAAGCATAATGATTGTGGGTATGGCACAAGACCAGGCAGTGTTTCATTCTGTTGTGCATAGGATTTACTATGAGTTGGAATTGACTCAATAGCATCTACCAATAAAAACAACACACTACACCACCAGGGATCTTACTACTAATAATAGAGTTTCAAAACTTGGTAGAACTAAAGGAAGTAGACAAATCTACAGTCAGAGGTTTTTTTTTTTTTTTTTTTTTTTTTTAATCAGCCTCTCTAATTAAAAGGACTGGGCACCCCTCTCCCCCCAAAAGACACGGAAGATCTGAAGAACACTATCAACCACCTTGATTTGATGGACATATGAATACTCTATCCAGCAGGATACACATTATTTTCAAATGCACATGGTATGTTCACCATGATAGTTCATACATTGGTCTAACAGCCTCAACAAAAAGACTGAAATCATACAGAACATGTTCACTGATCACAACGGCATTTACTTAGAAGTCAGTAAGTTATCAACACAAACTCTAAATAGCTGGAAAGGAAACAAAACTCTTCTAAATAACCCATGAATCAAGTAAGAAATCACAAAGAGAATGAAAAATATTTCATATTGAATGATAATGAAAAACAATACTTTAAAATTTATGCAAGTCTGCTCAAGCTGCCCTTAGAGAGAAACTTATCACTTGAACTGCTTACATTTTAACACAAAACAATTTAAAATCAGTAATCTAATTTTCTAGCTGAAGGGGAAACCTTAAGAGGAAAGCAACCCCCAAGTCAGCAGAAGAAAGAAAATAATGAAAATAATCAATAGAAAAACAATAAAGAGAATGAACAAAGCCAGCAGCTGGTTCTCTGCAAAGATCAATAAAATTGAAGCTGTCTCCTCTCCATCTCCCTGAGCTACACGGACCAAAGTGGAAAAGAATGAGAGAACACAAATGACCGACACCAGGAATGAGAAAATGATTTCAATGCACAGCCTACAGATATTAAAGGCATAATGAGGGGATATGATGCTTCCAGCCAACAAATTCAACAACTTAGATCAGCAGAAAATCTGAATAGCTCTACATGTTTCAAAGAAGATGAATTCCTTTACCCAAAACCTTCCCACTCCTCCCACATAAACTCCATGGCCAGAAGGTTCACTGGTGAATGCTACTGAACTCTTAAGAAAGACACGCAGATTTGTATAAGCTCTTTCAGTAAATGGAGAGGGGAGTACTGAGAATATAGAGCAATTTGCTTTGGGAATCCAGCATAACTCTGATACCAAAGCCTGAAAAAAAATTGCAAAATTATTTAACAATATCATTATTACTACACACTAGCAAAGTCTTGCTGAAGATGATTTAAAAAGGGTTTCAGTCATACATCAACAAGAACTCCTAAAGTTCAGACTAGATTCAAAGAGGAAGTGGAATGAGGGATATCGCTGCTGATGTCAGGTCGTTGTTGGCTAAAGCAGAGAATACTCGAAAGATGTTTACCTGAGTTTTATCGACTGTGAAAAGGCATTTGACTGTGTGGATCACAAATTATGGATAACACTGGGAAGAACAGAATTCCAGAACACTTAATTATGCTCGTGCAGAAGCTGTAAATGGATCAAAAGATGGTCGTTTGAACAGAACATAGGTATAGTGTGTGGTTTAAAAGGTATGCAGCAAGGATATATCCTTTCACCTTACTTATTCAGTCTGTATGCTGAGCAAATAATCCAAGAAACTGGGCTGAATAAAGAAGAATGTAGCATCAGGACCGAAGGAAGACTCACTAACAATCTGCTATGTGCAGATGATATAACCTTGCTTGTGGAAGGTGAAGTCGACTTGAAGTATCTACTCATGAAGGTTAAAGACTACAGCCTTCAGTATGGATTACAACTCATTATAAAGAAAACAAAAATCCTCACAATTGGGACTGTAAAAAAATTATGACAAATGATGAAGAAATCGAAGTTCTCATAGATTTCATTCTACTTGGATCAATAATCAGCTCCCACAGAAGCAGCAGTCATGAAATTAAATGCCGTATTGCACTGTACAACCTTTCAGCAAAAGACTCTTTAAAGTGTTAAAAAGCAAAAATGTCTCTTTGGTGACTAAGATGGCATGTGTCTGACCTAAGCCATGATACTTTTAATAACCTCATGTCTTAGTCATCTAGTGGCTTTAACAAAGAGAAACTTATTTTCTCATGGTCTAGGAGGCTTGAAGTCCAAATTCAAGGTGCCGGCTCCAGGCAACACCTTTCTCTCTGTCAGCTCTGGGAGAAGGTCTCTGTCATCAAGTCTTTTCCTGGTCTAGGGGTTACTCATTGCGGAGACCCCCCAGCTCCAAAGGACATGATATTCTCCTGGTTCCCATTTCTTGGTGGTATGAGGTCCCCATATGTCTCTGTTTGCTTCTCCTTTTGCATCTCAAGTGATTGTGATTTTAGACACAATCTCATCTTGTAAAATGAGTCTTGCCTAACATTAACTGCTGCCAATCTTGCCTCATTAACATAATAAATGTGGCATTTACAACACATGGGAAAATCACATTATGTGACAAAATCATTGATAACCACACAACACTGGGAATCATCGACTAGCCAAAATGACACATGGATTCTGCAGGACATAATTCAGTCTATTAACACTTGCCATCTCAATGACCACACATCTGCTCACAAATGCCAAATCCTACATGAGGGCTTCCCATTCATGGTTATCTACCTGGAACTCTGCAGTTAAGAATCCAGTATCCAGGCTACATGTCCTAGTGTAAGAAAGAACTTACTGGAGGGGTTCCTCATGTTTATCATCTATTTGGGCCATCAAATCAAGTTCAGAGATCCAAGATTAAAGAAAACAGGTGTAGCATCTACTTTCATGGAACACAGTTCAGAGACACTTTAGCTGAAAGGAAAGTGAAATCCAATGTTTTAGGCTGGGTTCTCCAGAGGAGAATGCCCAATAAAGCATATGAACATATACATAAAAGAGGAATTTATATCAAGGAAAAGACTCATGCAATTGTAAGGCTGGAACATTTCAACTCTGTGGGTCAGGGTAGGGGCTTCTTCTGATTCATGTAGTTGCAGGGGCTGATAAACCCAAGATCAGCAGGTCAGAGAGCAGGACTCTTGCTCATAGGCTGTGAAGATAGATGAATCCCAAGACTGGAAGGCAAGACTGCAGATAAACTGCCAGCTCAAGTCCTAAGACCTGGAAGTCAAATGATCAGGCACCAGCTGCAGGGTCTGGCTTGAGCAAAATGCCCACGAGCCTTGCCAGAATGTCACCTTATATTTGATGCAGGCCACACACCCAAGGAAACTCTTTCAACCACTGGCTCCTTGCAGCAGATCCTGTGATGGGGGTGATCACACAGCAAATCTGAACAGGGCAGTGATCACACTATGCTACCACCAAAATACTGAGAACCATGGCCCAGACAAATTGACACAATCCTAACTATCCCACTTTCTACTCTTGAAAAAAACAATGAATAAGGAAGATGGAACAAGACTTCATGCATTCAAATTGTGTGGGTCAAGACTACTGACTAAACCATGAACTGTCAGAAGATGGACAAATCTATCTAGGAAGTACAGTTAGAAAGATCCTTAGAAGGATCTACATACCTCAGACACATCATCAGGAGGGATCAATTGCTGGAGAAGGACATTATGCTTGGTAAAGCAGAGGGCCAGCAAAATGAGGAAGACTCTCAATACAATGGATTGACACAGTGGCTGCAACAATGGACTCAACAGAGCAGCAACTGTGAAGAGGGTGCGATACTGGGTAATGCGTCATTCTGTTATACTTGAGGTTGCTCTGTGAGTCAGAGCAGACACAATAGCACCTGACAGCATTACTTTGCCCCACAGACCTCCTAGACATCTGAACTGAGAAGTCTGGTCTTCTTACGTGTGGATGGATATGGAGTGATGGGAATCTATACTAGTGCTTGATAAATGGTGTCTACAAAAACTCCTACAATCGATGTCCTATTTAGTGGTGAAATAGCGACCTTCTGTGATGAAAGGGCAAGTCCCATTGTTACTTGGGAAGTCAGTGTCCTATGCTGCAGATGGCTGAGGGCCATGTGCTGGGTGACTGGTGGGGCCAGCTCACCTGTGTGATCCCCCGCTTCTGGCTCTTTGCTCTGTGTCTTCCCAATCTCTTCAGGAGAGTACTCACTGGCCTCATACAGGTTCTCAGAGATACTGGGCAAGGTCACTTTGTCATACTTCACATCTTCGTACATGAAGAGACTGCTCTAAAAAGAGAACAAAACTTCTGCACCTGGAGACTTTTCTATTTCACTTTATTGTCAGTGTCCCTGACAGACAGCAGGCTCCTATCCTCTGGTTAGGGTCCTGCCCTGCATATATTCTGCTGCCTGCCCAGGGCTTTAGGCCTTGAGGGCCCATGCAGAGCTCAAGCAGCATCACCCTCTTCAACTCCATCCCAGATGGCCTCTAGCATCATGGGCCCTGCCCTCGCCTCAGCTGGCCCTGCCAACAGATGCTGAGTGCCCTGAGGTAGTCCCAGGCACTGTTCCCTCGGTCTCCTGGTTCTGGCTCCCTGGAGCTTCAGCATAAACTCTAACTAGCCTGCTGGCCAACCCAGGTAGTTCACTCACTGAGTTCAGGGAGGTGGCCTGCTCAGAGGACTCAGATGCAGGCTGGACCCTGTATCCCGTGCCCAAGCCACCACTGTTGGTCAGTGTGATGACTCGGGATGCAGTCTCACCCACCACGTAGCTGCCAAAGTCGATGAGGTTCTTATCGAGGGACAGCTGCAAAAGAATACGGCAGCCTGAGCCACTGTGGCTGGGACGTGCTGCAGCAGATTTAGTACATCTTCACTCTCACCAGCCCTCTGCCCACCCTGAGCATGTCCACATCGAGGAAATACTAGGTTTATGTGTGGATTCATAACTATGTTCTGGCAGAGAGCAGAAAAGACCATCTCACTCTCTGACAGAATTATAGTGCTTGCTTTTTTTCTATTGGCATAAAGGCCCCGGAAGACGAGCTGCAGAGATAAGATGCTGAGGTCAGGCCAGCAGTCCCTCTTTCCTGCCTACCTTCCCCACCCCACTCTGGGCCCTAGGGGTGGGACAGCTTCACAAGGCCTGTCCTCAGTCTTCTCTGCTGTCCACTGTAAGTGCACTTCCAGGCAGAAGTTTATTAAGGGGGAGGGGTGGTCACTAATTTACTGTGAAGTGGGTCAGCAAACACACACAGGTAGCTGAATGGAGCTAGTGAGGTGCAAAAAAAAGACTCAAGAGGACACAAAGAGCTGTGGGAAGGAGCACAATCATCCTAGATGAGTCCTGGGGTCTCAGGCCAGAGCATCCTGTGGTCTGAGGACACACAGAGCAGGCTCTGACCTTGTTCTTTCAGTGCTGCCTGAGTGCTCATCTTTCCAGAACACCTGCTACATGCCGCCCACTAAGAAAAAAGACTGGGGTGATCTAAGTTGCATGCACCCCATGCTTCCCCACACCACGGGAGCATATGGCCCCCATCATGTTCATGCCCTACTTATAATACAAGTGTGGGCATGCACATATAAGTGCACAAACCCTGAATCATGCTGCTGCCACCAAGTTCACACTCCATGCCACTGCCCCTCACACGATACCCACTTCCCTCATGGGATTCACGCCCAAGGTATCTTGAGAAATGCCACTTCAGACATTTTGGCACTTACAGAACATTTCTTGGTTGAACATTTTAGTGGAACAGAAAATCCACCTGTCTGGGCCAAGAATGAGATGTTTCCTTCCAGATCTTTATTTATCTAAACAATAAAAAAAAAAACCCAACCACCGTTAAGTTTTTGTAACTTTACCCAGTTGTGCACACTGTGTGTGTCTACACTGCAATGGTCTGGCTGGGCCTGCCTGCTACCTGAAACCCAGGAGGGGAGGTCAGCAGGACACACTCAGAGGGTCATATATGTTGTATGTGGACCTAAGAGTATGGAAAGTGAGTCCTGGACCTTTCCCACAGCAAGGCACTGAGGGTAGCACTATAGCTGTGTTTAGAACTGCACAGACATGTAAATGTCTCTTGGAAATAAAGCAAAACAGAGGCCCATGTAGCCTTCCTGAGACATAGAGGGCCTCTCCCTTTATTCCAGTGTTCCACAGGGAGCCAAGGATGCAACAACACCCAATTCTATCCAATACCCCAAAGAATAGGGTGAGTCAATCCACTTCCACACTACCTGGCTCTGGGGTCAAAGCACTCACCATAGGCTTGAAGGTGACAAGCACTTCACAGGACATCCCGGCTGACATACGACCAGGGGGATCAAAGCTGCAGGCACAGGACCACAGCACATGTGATTAGACTTACGCAACAGGACATCTGCCATCCATACAAGGAGGCCTGGTGGGACAGACTGTGCACAGTGGTGATACCTGGACAGCTGGACCTCCAGGTGAGCTGGGCCTTTGGCCTCCCACCCTCCTGCCCAACCTGTCTTGCTGAGCGCTGGGAGCAACTCTTGGTCTGCTGGGTGTACTGCTATCTCCCAAGGGCCTAGACAGTGCCCGATTCACAGAAGACACTCAATTAATACCTGAATATTTGTTGAGTGAATGAGTAAGTGAGGCTGCTGCGGGTGATAGGTGGTCACAGCTCCTCTGGTGACATGTGGTCACCCTAGAACCAGCACCTAGAGTATGAACCGGGGGGGGAGCTGGCACTGACAGCCCCACATACACTCTTCTGTAGAAGACCCAGAAAAAGTGCTAAAAATATTTCTTGAGATAAAAGATCACAGTGTCTGAAACTTACTCTCAAAGATCTCAGAATAAAATAGCATGTATGTTTTGAGAGAATGACGAAGCATATAAGAGTCATTATGAAATGAACAGAAGTAGAATGTATATTTTTGAAACTAATTGGGAAAAAGAAGGTAATAACAGCAACAAAGTAGAATAAACCAAAACAAATAAACAATAAACCCCAACGTATGGCCATCTCATCAATTCTGACTCATTCTGATCCCACAGAACAGAGCAGAACTGCCCCACGAGGTTTCCAAGGATTCAAACTGCTGACCTTTCGGTTAACAAGTATAGTTCACAACCAGTGTGCCAGCATGATTTTTACACAAAATACGATGGTCAAAATAAATCTAAATACACAAATAACCATGGTAAATGTAGTTAGAATTAAGTCTCCAGTTAAATGAAAGGGATTAGAAGATGGAAAAATTTTAAGATAAAGCAAATACTTCTATGAAACAAAATCACACACACACAAAAAAGATGAACTTTGGACGTGAAGCCAAAACAATGGGAGAACTAAATGTAAGTTGGTAGAAATTAGGAAGGAAGTAGAAGAAGAAAGTAATTTTTTTTTTCCAAAACTGAAGACACTGTTCTAGGGAGCAGAAGAGAGACACTGCCAAAAACCCAAGAAAGATAATTGTGAGACAAATGAGAAACAGAAAGTATGAAAAAAAAAAGAAGAAAGCACCGAAGAGAATCAGTAAGAAAGAGACAGGAATAAAAAACCAGCAAAGATCCAACGTATATATAAACGGAGTCTCAGAAGATGAAATACTTGAGGAAAATAAAATTTAAATATACTGTTCAAGAAAACAGTCTTGAAATAAAAAATGACTTTAATTTTCATTTTGAAAAGACAAAGTAACTGCCAATGAAAGGTCACTGAGAAAAACTAACATCGAAACTAACAATAAAGAAAGAAAGCTGAGGCAGCCAGGCAGAAAGTTCAAGTGATTTATGAAGGGCAAAAAAAAAAGGTTGGTCTCAGACAGCTTCAACACAAGAAAGACAGCACAACCTCTACAAAATCTTCAAGTAAATTTGATGACAAACTGTCATTTAAGTATCAAAACCCTAGAAAAAAGTTCCAAACGTGAAGGACCTCTGGTGTTACCACCGCCATGTGCCATTCTTGAAGAGAATTCTGCTACGATGGGTTTCACCCATCCTGAAGAGATAAAATACAGCCAAAGGTCTGGCTGTGAGCAATGGATATACGTAACAGTAAAACTGAGATTAAAGCAAATGTAGTGTTGGGTGATAGAACAGAATATTGTAACTCATGACTAGACAGACATTATATTACAATAGGCAGTAGTGTAAATGGGGTATTTGCAGGGTCCGGTGTTGCTGACGATCTCCCCACCCATTCTGAACGCCAGCCCGTCCTCTTACTCGACACGGATGAAATCTCTCAGATGTTCCTCCACACCCACCAGCTTGCAGTAGTTAATCGTGTAGGTGGCGTTTATCAACGTGATCTTTTTCTTGTACACTTTGCCAATATCAAAGTCCTAGAAATATCAGAGGAGAAGTGTCAGAGCAGAGCTGCAGCTGTAAACATAGAAGAAGCTTTTCTACAAGACAACCCTCTTCCCACGTGCAGGGAAACAGCAAGTGGGTGTTACACACCAACACCAACGGCAGTGAGAAAGGTTTCCGTGGTGATAAGTGAGAGACCAGCCTTCTAAAAGCCAGCTGGACCATGCAAACTGTTCCCAAGGGAAAGCTCTCCCTTGAATTAAGAAAGGCCTTCCTCCTTTTCCTGGGTTACATGAAGAGCAAGGCAGGGAGGTAGTCCCTCTTGTAAGAACCTAGGCAGGAGGTGTGCTCTATAGGCACCAAGGGACCGACAGCTTTGAAAGCTCAGACAGTGCAGGCTCTCAAGTTGGCATCTGCCTCCACTGGATGGACCAGGGAACAGGTAAAATTCAGGAAACCCACTAGACTACTCTCTCCTACAAACCTCGACAAATGGGACCAGATAAATATGATCTCCTTAACTTCCCTTATCTGCCACACTGTAACTGCCAAAATCCATCCTCTCTGGGCTGAAATCTGCCCACTGGAAGGGGTCTGTCCAGCAAGGGCTGAGACTCAGCACTGCACAGTTTTTTGAGGGCCCTGGCACTGAGCATCCCCTTCACGGGGTGGTTTTGGGTCCCTCTGATGAGACTGCCCCTCTCATACTCAGCCTTGCTATCCCCCAGGCTCTTGCCACCTGAGGAAAGCTTCTGTGCACCAGGGTTAAGAGAAAACACACGAGGTATCAGATGATGGAGAACTCCTTCACTGCCAAGCTCTGCCCCGATGGCAAGGGCTTACCTTGAAGTGGATGAGCTTAGGCTTGCTGTTGAAGGGACAGCCTTTGAACTCATGTCCAGATACCACCTGTTTTTGTATCACCCCATTCCGCAGCCGCTCAATGGTGTGGGCCAGGATGTCCTTGTCCATCTTGCTTCCACCCAACGGCTTCCGGTCCACATCCTCCTTGGGCACCTGGTTCAGGTTCAGTTGGACAGAGGTCCAGCTCACAGACTGCAGCCTGGACTGTAGGCTCTCTGCAAGGCCACTAAGGGCAACCTGGAAGTGACCTCCAGATGCCAGTACAACACAAAAGAGTGCACTGTCTGAGTAAGACCCTTAAGAAGCCCCTGCCTTCATTTCTGGTCCATAACCATGGCAGAAAGAAAAGCAAGATGAATAAGAAACAGAGATATCCAGGATTCAGGCAGATTTCTGGGAAGTAGACACAAATAAGTGGCTTTTCTTGTCCCTTCAAGACACAGCTTTCCAGAAAGTTCTACAGGAAGCATTATTTCCTCAGGGACCATATCAGCACAGTTTGGAAGAAAAAGTGACTGGCAGTAGTCTGTACAGGGAAGATGGCAAGTGGGAGATTGGCAGCACAGCTCTGGGAAGCACCATGGCCACCAGCCACCAGTCAGGGCTAGGTGGGCCTTCGGGGACAGAGTGGATTGTGGGAGAGCCAATGAGAAGTCACACACAAAGACACACAGCTGCGAGGGGTTCAGGGAGGAGACTGTCACCTGGTATGGCTTGTAGTCCTCTTTCCAGAGCCCTGAGATTTCTGGCACGGCAAGCGTTTCCTCCTCGGGGTTGGTGCGGGTCCCAAGGTTACCCTGCATGAACTCACTGGAGATAGCTTGCAGTAGCCGCGGGGCTTGGGACTGCCCAAAGCTTTCAGCATCCTACAATCAGAGGGAGAGATGCCTGCACTCTTGGCACAGCCTAGGAGCTCCTGCAGCCTCTAGGCCTTTCTGGACCAGGCTGTCCTGGGGGTGGGCTGGGAAGGCACGGCTGTACTGCCTGTTCTGAAAGAACTCTGTGCTCCTTGTTACAGAACTAAGACACCTTCAGGATGCAGATATAGACACAAAGAAAGAGAAAGTCATGTTGACCGCACAGGGCATGCCGAATGCTGTACTTCTGGTCCCTTAACTCCTTATACAATGACGCTGTCACATCTGGTCCTGCAACTTTTTCCATTTAAAATACAAACTCAAGTCTTCATGCATGCATCATTAAATGTTTTCTACGTGCCCACAAGAGCCCATAAAATATTCCATCTCAGTCTGTAGAATGTTTTAACGTAGAGTGTGTTACGGGCATCCTTGGTACCAGGAGCTGAATCCTGAGGGAGCCATGGGATCAGGGGACCCCCAGGCAGTTGTGATGCTTCCTTAGACTAGCTCCTCCACCCACAGTTCCTTCCTTGACTCATTTGTAGACAGCATGACACTACTGGGCCACAGGAGAAGTGGAAACACACTAGTGAGCCCCCCCGAAAGAGCTTCCCTGCTGGAAGGATGCATGAGAGAGGTACATGAACAAGAGGATGGTGTTGCTAAGGGTGAGAAATGCTCCCTGGGCACTGGCCATGTGGCAGAGTAACAGAAGTGCTGGGTCAGGTGAGTGGGCAGGGGAGGCTTCTCTGTGGGTTGACCGGAATGTGCAGAAACACAAGGAGGGAGAGGAGGTGGTCAGCAGCCGGTCTTGGTGGGAGGGTGGGGAGGGCTGGGAGGGAGGAAAGCACCTTCTGAAGGGCATGGGCAGCCATGTGAGGGCCCTGGGGGACAAGGTGAAGCAGCCAAGTCTTGTCCTTGCTGGCAGCCCTTTGCTGGAACCCGTGATTTTGATCTTTAGGTCTCAGTGTTTATTCAGGGGCAGGGACCCATGCACCCAGCTCAGACGATCTGAGAGGTGAGTGTGAAATAAAGTATTCTCCCACCCTGACTCCCACCCCATGACTGATGACAATGGACAGAAAGCAGACCTGGCACCAAGAAACGTAGGAGGGAAGGGAGGGCAGAGGAAAGAAGGGGAAGGACAGAGGTCAGGAGGGAAGACAGGTATGTGTGGCTGAACAGGTTCACAACTCTTCCCCAAGCTGACCTAGGTCCCCTGCCAGGCCCTGCTGCCCCAGTCAGGTAAAAGGGTGAGAGTCCAGTTTGTTAGTGGGCTGCTGGGTCTCGGGGAGGGGAGAGGCTCTAGCAGGTACACCAGATCAGGACATTGAGTCCTGTGGGGAAGGCATGGCTGTCCATACCCATGTGTGGGACAAGCTGACAGGCTGCTATGGGAGAGTGGCCTATGGGGGGCCCAGGCACCCATGGCATAGACCTACTTAGGACTGGAATGACTGGTGCTGCCTGTGGGCTGCTGTGGCCTCTGCTCTGTGACCCTCAGAGGGGAGGGGAAGGAGGATTCCTGGTGGGCACAGCAACGTGTAAATACAGAAATAAACATCACCATGCTAAAGCCTACTCTTTATCCATTCAACATATGCTGTAGAATGATTTGTCTGACAAACCATTCCAGCAGTTCCCAATGAGTTGGAATCAGATGGCAACAGATTTTGATTTTTCCTTGGTGCTGGATGTCGGATTTGTCGGTGTGACTGGCTGTTGTGCAGAGGTGGCAGCAGAGGGCGCCCTGAGCCAGGGTTGGGGCACAGCAGGATGCAGACCTGGCAGCTGGGCTCAGCCGTCAGGAAGGAGCTTTGATGCCTGGAGGCCGGGCAGTTATGGTTAGTGGGCACAGGCATGTCTCCCTAGTTTTTGAATTCACTTCTCAGACATGGGAGTATCTGAAGATGGGACTAAGCCCCAGTGGTTTCTGCTGTCTCAGCCTTACCAGGCCACAGAGCACAGGGCACTCCAGTTCTGCAGGGGTCAGGGCTGTGTGGTCATGTGTCCTAAGGGAGGGGTGGTGTTCGGTGGGAGGAGCTTGGTGTTCTTCCCTGCCACAGTCGATGACCTCACTGTGCAGGGTGCAGGTGGAGGGCCAGGAAGCTTTTGCAGAGGACTCTAGGGAAACTTCACAGGCAGCAGGACACTCAACATGGCTGGGGAAGGTGCTTGGGGAAGGGTCAAGGGGAATAGAAAGAGTTATTGTGGAATCGGTGACAGCACACATTAGAAACAAGAACAATATTAAGTGGACTTAAACATAACATGAGTACTCCTTTCATCTTAACCCAATATTGCAAGGATAGAGTAGCTGGGGCAGGGGGCGGGGGACCATGCTCTTAGGCGAAAGCGAGGCCAATTGGCACAACTAGCATTTTGCTTCTTAGCTCTCTGCTAAGGTCAGCAGGGGCTCTCTGCACCCCACATTGGTGAGTGGCGTCTGGGGTCTTAAAAGCTGCCATCTGAGGGCACAGCAAATGGTCCCAAGTCAGCAGGAATGAATGCTCACCAAGGACCAAAATGACATGGGGGAAAGACAACCCAGAAGACAAAGAGACCCACATCAGTGGGTGCCTACATCGACTTGGGACCAAAGAACCAGATGGTGCCCAGCCACCACCAGTGATAGCTGCGATGGAGCTCACTAAGTTGAGTCTCACCGGCAACACAAGAATAAAAAGGGGTATACCCTGAGATCCCCACTAAAAGACCTCAGTTGATGGTCCAGTGGTTTCGAGGTTCCCCTGGGAGCATGGCCCCTCACCCTGATGCTGCCCTTGACCATAAATCATAACGAAGGTCCACGCTTCGGACAGGAATGGATTGGACTTGGTGATGCAGTGACCATATATTGGAAGCACTTTATGGTTCTATACATCTATAGGATGTCATCCTGCTGACCTCTGGCTGGAGGAAGGAGAGTGGGTGGAGACGATGGAAAAAAGAGACTGTTGGGAGAACAAGACATGTATGGAGCAGAGAGGAATAGTGTGCTGTCACGGGGCAGGGAGAGTAGTGGAAGCTGCATATAGGTATGTAAATTTATACGGGAATGTACATTTTCCCTCAGTTATATTAAATAAAAAAAAAAAAGAAAGAGCTATTGTGGGGGCGGGGTGCTTAGCAACACTCGGCCAAGAAGGTCCTCAAGAAGCAGGAACACACTGGGGATAAGAAACTAACCCCAGAAGCGGGCCTGGGTGGTTGATTTCTTCTTCTGTGATTTTGAAGAGGCTTATACAGCAATTTGGAGATGGGCCCCTAACGCCCCCTCCACTCCATATGAGTTGTGTAGATGGGGACCAAAAAGGGTGTCCTGCTCACCAGTGAATACAAGGGGGCTGTGGTGGTCAGGCCCTCACAGAAGTCAGTCACATAGCACCAGGTCTTGTCCCTCAGTGTGAGCCGGTGTGAGGTCTGGGCAGGGGGCAGCTGCTTCCTCTTCCTCCTGCTCTCCTCGGCTTCCTCCTTCCAGAGCCGGCTCACGATCTCCAGCTTCCGCTGCTTCTGCTCTTCCTCAAAGGCCCTAGGGGAGGATGCTACCTCATGGGGGAGGATGCTACCTCATGGGGAAGGTTGCACACTGCCTGGCTGGAGGACCACCACTCAGGCCCAGCCCCACCCCGGGGTGGTAATGATGCAGTCCTGGTGACACCCAGGCTCCTGTGGTTGGGACAGTGTAGGGAACAAGAATGCTGCCTGAACTCTAGCTTGGTCTGGTTTCCCTGTCCAGTTTTGCCCAGTTGGGCCCACTGCCCCTCAAGAGAAGGCTCGGGCCCCTCATGAGATGGCCTTGCCCAGCTTCCAGGCTGAGGCACACTGAGAAGCAGGGCTGAGGCCACTCACCCACCCACTCACTCACTCACTCACTCCCTTGCTTGCTCTAGCTGCCCCTTGCTGGTTGGCTCCCATGTGTTGGGCCTGTGCTGAGCTGAGGCCCAAAGTGGGCAGGTGGCCAGATGACTGCAGAATGCCCAGGGCATCCAGAGTAGGGATGAGCCTGTGGACAAGCTGAGGCTATGTGACTCCCAGGGGGCAGACCGCCCTGACCGAGGGAGGATGAGAAAAGTACTCCTGGTGAGGGCAGCCTCAGTCAGGAGCATCTCAAAGACTGAAGATTGGCCTGGCTACTTAACCTCACCAGAGCACTGGTACCATGTAGGGCCAAGAGATGAGAAGGTCACAGAAACCCTGAGTTAGACGGCTTGAATCCTGAATCCATTTCTGTGGCATTGGAGACTGTGGACAGCAACGGCTGGGCAGGAGTTGGGGAATGGAAGAGAATGTCCCCCTCTTCCCTATGCTGCCTCCTGCCCACACTCACCGTTTCTTGGCCTCCAGCTCCTGGCACCTGCGCTGATGCAAAAGCTGCTTGAAGGCATCTCCGCCTTGGGCTAGGATTGCCTCCTTCTCAACTTGGGCCTTTCGCTCAGCCAGCTCAGCCTGGGCCTGGCCCCATGCCTGGAACTTCCGGAGCGTTTCCTTGGGAATGACCAACACGGAGGTCACAGTATCAGCACATGCATGTGCACACACAGATACAAGTGTGCGCATGTATGAGCGCACCCACCCACACCATATGTACACATGCACATACATGTACATGAGCACATATGCAAATAGGCTCCCTTTTGACCAATACCCTTGAATAAATTCTGACATTGGAAATACTTGTGAGGAACTGTTCGTGAAAATCATCATTCTTTCCAACTCCTGCGCATGTTGCCCGCTGTAAGCCAGGAACCCCAGCTCTGACCCTGTCTCTCCCAGAGCCAGGGCCCTGCAGGGCCGTCCCACGTCTCCGCAGTCTGAGCCCACTGCTGGCACTGTAGCCTTCTCTTGTGTCTCCTCCTGCTCTGTCCCTCACCATTCCGCCTCACCACACACTCCTCCTGCCCTCTATTTTTTGCAGATGTTCTTCCGACTTTTCCCACCCCACGTCCCAGCACAGGGTTTGTTCCCTCATGAGGGGCTCCCGAGTGCCTGATCTCCCGGCTTGCCTAACCTGGCTACACTGTCCTCGCACAGGGCTGGGCCCCTGGAGAGTAGGGTGGAGCCTGCTCTCTTCCTGGTGAGTAAGAAACCCCTGGCCGAAGCTCGGTTGATCTCCAGGAGCATCTGGATGAGGGTCCAAGTGAGGACACAGAGGATAGGTGGGCCAGGCGGCAGGAGGAGAGGCTGCCTACCCGGTTTGCGGCGATGTTTTTCTTCAGCTCCAGCACAGCGTCCATGCGCCTCTTCAGGTGTTCACGTGACTTCATCTCCTCCTTCTGCTCCTGCTCCCGGATTCTGGAGGAAGGAAATGCTTCTCACTGGGCATGCATCTGGGCCATGCTGGCGGGACAGTCCTTACAGAGTGGGAAGGGCCCTTGGGTGTTACACATCATCACCAGGAAGTTATAAAACATGATTGCAGGAAAGGTAAGATAACAAAGCACTGTGGCTGAGCACCAGCTTACAAGGTAAAATGGTTTAAAACACGTTTCTCTAGATTCTATGGGCTCCTCGTATGTTGTGGCCCTTTTCCAAAAATGAGCAGATAAACACTTCAGCACTAAAACAGACTCACTGCCCTTTGGTAGTGTGATGCTGACCTATTAACAGAGTGAGAGAACTTCAGGACAAATGCAAGAGTCCCTCACTCTCAGTGCCTATCCAAATGTGTCAACAGGGATGGATCTGGGGAGAAGCTGGCACCTGCCCAGGGAGGCCTTCAGGAACTTGACTGCGATCCTGTGGTTCTTCTGGGCATCTTCTACCAGCTTCTGGTGATGTAGCCCATACTCCTTCTGGGTATACATGGATTTCCTGCAAGGACATGGAGGAGACCAGAAATAGGAAGTCATGCAATAACACATGGCATGTGTACTCTGAGGCCTCATGGTGCTTGACTGAGTGCCCCAAGAGCTCTGGCTGAGTTTGGCCTGCAAGAACTGCACGCTCACACCCTGGCTTCCATCCTGTACTCATGAAGAGGGCTGGGGGACAGAGTCAGCAGAAAAAGTAAGACAGCATTGGGAGTCTGAAATAGCAAAAATGTGTGTGTGTGTATGTGTGTATAGTGAGGTTTATGGGCACAAAGGGGGGAAAACAACAATGGTATATACCATAGGCAGAGAGAGCTGGGTGGGTACTGGCAGAGTGTGGCAGGGGGTGAACTCTGTGGGGCTGACACTGAAGAAAGCAGAGGGCACTCGGGGAGCACAGGCCTGGGGCCTCCCCTGGGCTAGGCCCCACTCACCGGATCCTCAGCTGCCGGTTCTGCTCAGCCTTCCTGGAGGCTGCCTTCTCCTTGGAAAGCCGCTCCACTGCCTGTGCCTGGAGGTGCCTCTCCTGGGCCACTTCCTCCTCCCTCAGGGCCTTGCAGGCAGTGTCCAGCTGACCCTCCAAGATGTCCGTGTGCCACATGGCATTCCTTGGAGGCAAGAGGTGCTTGTCATTCACGTGGACAAGGAGCTAGGACAGGATTTTGGAATCTTGAGCCAGGCAGGGAGATGGGCTGGGCTGTCTGTACAGCATCTCTCCAGGGAGTCTGGAGGGCTGGACTCTGAGTACTGCCAACATTCTAGGGGCACATGGGCCCCACTGGTGGGTCAGCCCCCTCCTCCTCCTCCAACTTTGCCCACATTCCCAACATCAGAAAATCCACCATCTTTTCCACTGCAACGTGGGATTCATTTGGCTTTGCCACCACCCTGGTGGCCTTGGCCAGTCCTCCCCTGGCTCTGCTGGTCAGGCTGTTTGGGACTAATCCTACCAACCTGTGGCTAGCCCACTGCCCAGCCTGAGAACAGTCCTCGAGGTTGTGAACTGTGATCACCTTCTGCTGGGTGAAGATTACAGGAGCTAACGAACCCAGACCAAGGACTCCATCTTCCAACGCCCCCTGCATGTCTGTCCCGTGGCCTAGGGAGCACATGGCACCCATGGCTACTGTGACAAGTCAGGGACACTCTCAGTTAACTCTCAGCCAGTGACATCTCACTTATGCAGCAACATGCTTGGCTCCAAGTGCTTCTTCTCAGGACAGAAAAGTCTGGGAGCTAGCTGTCTTCTGGGCACGTCTGGTGACCACCAGCTCACACCAACTACTTGCAGTATGCAAGAATTTCCATCAGTTGCTGAGTGGTGCAAGTTGGCACCTGCATGTGAGCCCTCTCATGGTGCCACGTGGCATAACACCTGGAGGACCAGGGTTCAGCTGGAGCTGGCCCCAAGCAGATGTGAACCCTCAATAGAGTTGAGCAGAGAACTTCCAGAGGCGCTTGGAAATGTCTCAGATGCCTCCTTTCCCACAAGATATATCTCAAATGCATTGTTATGCAGCATAAAATTTGCTGTAGATCTTCAATTGTTGTTCAGGAGGAGCCTTGGTGACACAGGGGGACAGGCCCAGACTTGGGGAACCAAAACCAGACACACTGCCAAGGATTACCCCTAGTCACCCAACAGGAGAGAGCAGAAGCATCCCACTGGATTACCAAAGGAGCCCTGCTTGCACAGTGGGAAAAACACTCGGCTGCTAACTGAAACGTCAGATGCTTGAGCCACCAGTGGTGGCTCCTCGGGAGAAAGCTGTGGCTGTCTGCGCCCGGAAAGATGGCAGCCTCGGGTACACTGCGGGCAGCTCTACTCCGCGCTACAGGGTTAGCATGAGTCGGCATCAGCTCAACGGTAACTGGTTAATGGTTCATTGGCAGGGGCCACAGGAGTCTATTGTTACTCATAGTGACCCCATGTGACAAAACTGAACTGCCCCTATGGTATCCTAGGCTGCAGTCTTTAAGAGAGCTGATCACAAGGTCTTTCTCCCACAGGGTGGCCGGGGTTAGAACCAGCAACCTTACTGGTTAGCAGCTAAGCACTTAACCATTACACTATCCGGGCTCCTTTCACATTTTTAGTAGATACTTCTAATCGTGTAAGGAGCATTCTCCTCAAATCCTATTTTGTGGGAGTTTTTTTTTCAAGGGGGAGTTTCGTTTAGTGGGCATTGAGTTTATGCTGATAGTGGTGAAAATGTGAAAAAGGATGGTGAGAATGGGGGCACAATGTGAGGAAGGTAATCACAGTTATACACACAGAAACTGAGGATGGGGTATGTTTTGTTATACATATTTTTGGTCACAGTAAAATTTAAAAAAAGAATTTTTAAATAGAATCATGAATATATATTGAGATGCCTATAGGTTTTCCTCATTTAATGCATGAGTCTTAAGAATTTCTAATGTTAAGCCTTTTTTGGCTTTCTAGGATACGAACCTCAACTTGGCATGATGTGCACACATGTGTGTACACACATGTGTGCAGGTGTGTGTCTAGTGCATGGCTATATTCAGATGCTTAATATTCTATTTAGGATTTTTCATACATTTCCTAAGTGAGATTGGCCCATAAATTTTCCCTTTCTTATGCTGTCCTTGTTTCCTTTTGTCCTTGTTTTACATCAGATTTGTGCCATTTTATTTTGAAAAAACTGGGCGTATGATGCTCTTTATGGTGATAATTTTAAATAACTGATACCACTTTCCAGCTCTTCTGTGATTGGAAGCATTTCCTGACATTTGCTGATGTGCGGTGTTTTCCTCTCCTCCTGAGTCAGTTGGCCTCCATGGCATATCCAGGGTGGGATGACTTTTATTCACCCTCCTGTGACTCATGGTGATTCTTCAATCTGTGCTTCATGTTCTCTTCACTATGGAAAATTCTCAATCTTTCTTTAGTTGACTACTGCTTCCCTCTAGTCTCTGATTTTTCAAATGACCAAATGACACTTTAGGTGAATTAACAGCTGATGAGGTCTCTGTGTAAGACGGGACACTGACTGAAAAAGGCTGGGATTCCAACAGTAAAAAGGAGGACATCTGTGTGGATTTGGACAAGTCTGAGTATGCTGAGCTCTGAGCTCCCTTGAACTCCCCTCATCTGTGGAAGTGGCCTTTCCCTCCCCTCCCCTTTACTGGCCCTGCTTGGCTTGGAGACCCGGTGATGCTACACCTGAGTGCGGCCCCATGACCCCTCACCTGAGGCCCCATGACCCCTCACCCAAGGCCCCATGACCACCTGAGCTTGTTGCCCTGTCAGGGAACCCAGTTCTCTTTGTTCTCGTCAGTGCTCAGCATGTTGCAGGGGCCAAACCCAAAGTCCGACCTGACAGGAGGCTCCTGGACTAGATGAATACAGCTGATGTCTATCAGCAGAAACCCGGGGCAGAGCTAGGCACCTGTTGCCCACTTGTGCAGAGCTAAGCACAGAAGCTTAGGTCTTACAGATGGCCCATGGGTCACCTCAGCAGCCAGTCAGAGAGGGTATGCTCACCACTCATTCTGGACCCCATGGTCACCTGAGCAGCCAGCAGTGCTTCTAATGGTCTCCTTTGCTAGCTGTCAGGAACTCGGACTCAATGGAGGCCTACAGTGCATGAAGCTGAGGTACCAGACATTCCACGTTACCACGAAGAAGGAGGAATTCAAGTATTTACAGCAGTAAGATGTTAGGAAGGTTTTATCATCTCCCACTTGTTTGTTTAAGGGCTTAAACATGTCCAGAGAGGATTCAGGGGACCCCTCTGTTCACCAGGCTTTGGGAAATACTCTGGTCAGGAACATTCCAAGATTATTGAAAAGCACTGTTGCGGCACTATGAGACAGGGACATAGGTGTGGATGCTGCCTTGGAAAGGGACTTCCTGTTTCACTGACAGGATGAAGTCCTGGGGAGACAGATGTCACTTTATGGAGGGGGGTGGATTGGAACCATGGCACCATATCCCTGCACAGACAGACCAGCAGGAGCTTCTGGCCATGGCTCATTGATTATGGGGTCCTTAATCTGTCAGTTTCTCACACTACGGTGCTATGATGCTGGAAGTGATGGCACCAGGAGTTTGAATACCAGCAGGGTCACCCACAGGGACAAGTTTCAGTGGGGCTTCCAGATCAAAACAGACTAGAAAGAAAGGTCTAGTGATCTCCTGAAAATTAGCTGGTGAAAACTCTACAGATCACATGAAAATTAGCTGGTCAAAACTCTACAGATCACAACAAAGTATTGCCCACTTCACTTGCTTTGACATCACCAGGAGGGATCAATCCACAGAGGAGGACATCATATCTGGTGAAGTAGCTGGCCAGCGAAGAAGAGGAGAGAGACCTTCGGCTGAGGAGGACTGGCGCAGCAGCCACAGTGATGGCCTCGAGCATGCTGGCAATTGTGAGGGTGATGCATGACCAGGAGGCATTTCGCTCTGTTGTATGCGGGGTTGCTGTGAGTCAGAGTTGACTCAATGACAACCAACAACAGGACTGAAATAGATGAGGATCTCACTGAAGTCCAACTTCATCTGAATGACTGGGAAAATCACAGTTTTGACAAGAAGAAACCTGCTTTGGGCAACCCAAAGAGTCATGTACCTTCATCCAATTCTCTGACCCTAGGGGATTCACAGACCCAGAGTCCCCTGAAAGAGAGGTGGCCGACACCCTTAAGGAAAGGCCCTGCAATAACATCTTGCAACTTTCTCTCCCAACCCTCTGTGAGACACCTGCGGCCATCTGCCAGGATGACTGTGCCCTGGGGAAGGTAAATGCCTGTCCTTTCAGTGCTATTGGACCCTAAAACCAAAATGAAACTCACCGCCGTTGAGTTGATTCTGACTCACAGAGACCCTACAGACAGAATACAACCACCCTACAAAGTTTCCAAGGAGCACCTGGTGGATCTGAACTGCCGACCTTTTAGTTAGTAGCTGTAGCACTTAACCACTATGACACTAGGGTTCCCAATTGGACCCTAGCTCTCAGCTGACAACAAAGGGAGCCAGATGGCCACTGTGGCTGCTGCTGAGGAGGAGGACTAAGGTAAATGAAGTGCCCAGAGGGTCCACAAATGCATCCTGTAATAACTTTCTGAGTTCCTTATTTTTGGCAACTGGCCTTCTCAAGTTATTGTGGCAGGAAGGGCCGACGGGAGCCCTTCCAGCTGCCTCCTTTTAGGAACAATCAGCTGAAAGCACTATCTCATGCTTGAAGGAGTGGTCAAAATCAGCACCCAGCCAGGAGGATGTGGAGGTAGCAGCCTCTCCCCCATCCCCTGTGGCCCAGCTTTGCAGCCTGTTCAGAAGCTTGAGTCTTGCAGATGGACCATGGGCTGCCTCATCATCATACGGGGCCACTGTTAGGCAAATCATCACAGAGCCCAGCACCTGGTCTGCAGCTTCCATCTGGAAATACATTTTTTTCCATTCTGTTAAGTAAAGAACACCCAAGGCAGCTTGCATTCATCTGGCGAGAAGAGCAGCACAACCTCGATGGCCTCCATCACACCTGCTTAAATTTTCAAGTTCTGTGATCATCTCACCGTTCAACCAGACCTCACGCTGGTCCACCATGCTGGCCCTAGTAAACGGCAGCAGGTATCCCAGAGGCCCCAAAGAACACACAGGCATGCCACAGGGTGGGAGTTAAATCCCACAAAAATATGGGCACCAGCTACCTCAGCAAAATGTCCAGAAGTCCAATGGTCTGAGGAATGTGAGGCTTTTCCTCCAAGTAAAAATCATTGCACCTTGCACTCTGTACCACCAGGAAAGAGACAAATACTTGGTAGGCATTTCTGGATTTTGGAGGTGCTTATAAAGTACAGGATACCTTGGTGGTATAGTGGTTAAGAGCTATACTTACTAACCAAAAGGTCAGCAGTTTAAATCCACTAGGTGTTCCTTGGAGCTTAGAAACCCTATAGGGCAATTCTGCACTGTCCTACAGGATTACTGTGAGTTCAAACTGACTTGACAGCAATGGTGTGCTTTTTTTTCTTCCTATACACAGTAAAACCTGCAAAAGTTCAAACCTGGGTAAGGTAGAAAGCCATCAGAGAAGGAAAACAGTTATTTTCCAGTAAAAAGAGCAACAGAAAAGTGGTAGGACCACATTCTGTCAAAGGCAGAACACTTGCGCGACTCAGAACAAGGCAGTCCTGCTCCGTCTCAGCTCTGCAGGCTTCACTGCATGTCATGTACTCCATCTACTAACCAGCAAGGCTGCCAGTTTTGACAAAGCCCAGAGTTAGCTTCACAGGCAGAACAGCAGTCCTTCCTAAGTACGCCCACGCCCTAATCCCTGCATCTGTGAATACGTCACCTTGCACGGTGTTATGGATTGAATTGTGCCCCCCTGAGAGATGTGCGGAAGTCCTCATCCCTGCTCCTGTGGATGTGACCTGGTTTGGATAGAGGTACATTTAACATAGTGTAGGGTGGGTCCTATAAAAGGTGAGGACATGAAGCCCTATAGACACGTGAAGATGGAGGCAGATGTGGCTACTAGCCAAGTGTCACCAGGACACACCAGAAGCTAGGAGAGGCATGGAATGGTTCCTCTCTCAGATCCCTCAGAAAAAATTAACATGGCAGATACCCTGATAGGGACTTCTAGTCTTCAGAATTGATAGAAAATAAATTCATATTCTTTAAAAGGGAATCTGTAGATGTGACTGTGGCCTTTGTGATGGGGAGACTGCTCTGGATTACCTGGGCGACCTCAGACTAATCACATGATTTCTTAACAGCAGAAAATCTTTCCCAGTGTGGTCAGTCAGACATGTGATCAAGGAAGAACAAGAGATGTGATGCTGGCTGGCTTTGAAGATGGAGAAAGAGGCCACGAGCCAAGGAAAACAGGTGGTCTCTAAAAGTTAGACAGGGCAAGGAAATGGATTTTACCATAGAGCCTCCGTAAGGAATGCAGCCTGCTAATACCTTGATATTAGCCCAGTGAGACTGGTGTTAAACTTGTGACCTTCGGAACTGTAAGATAACACATTTGTATTGTGTTAAGCCACTAAGTTTGTGACAGTTTTTTTTACAGCAGTGATAGCAGGCTCTTGAGTGAGTCCAGTGCAACGCAAGCAGCCTGGCCTTTGGGATCTGAGAGTCTTTCAAGTATCTGTGGCTGACTGGGATGCTGTATGAGTTCTC
Source organism: Heterohyrax brucei (assembly GCA_028571685.1). Classification (NCBI taxonomy): domain Eukaryota; kingdom Metazoa; phylum Chordata; class Mammalia; order Hyracoidea; family Procaviidae; genus Heterohyrax; species Heterohyrax brucei. The sequence goes on from CM053140.1 coordinate 30,044,549, forward strand.
TGGTTTTACAGCAAAGCCATACCTGCTCTGTACATCACCCTTTTCCTGTTTTCTGTTGAATCCTCAGGAGATCAAAGCTTGCACCTGGGAACCACATGATCACGGGGTCTGCCTGCCACCATGACCAGCATGCTATTGCTTAGCTCCCGTCTTCCTATTGCTACTAAGACACAGGCTCCAATACTCATCTGTCCTATTCACTGATGAATCCTAAATGTTTAGAACAATGTTAGGCACACAGTAGGTGCTCAAAAACTATTTATTGAATGAATGAGGCAGTAAACAAATTTATCCTAACCACCAAGCCATAAAGTCATAAACCCAGGCAAGCCTAACAACACCATTACTAATTAGAATCACATATAGGAGACCCCTGGGGAAGGCCTCAAAGGATGAAGTAAATTGTGTGAGCAGGTCGCCTATACTCCCAGGTGCACTGTCACCCCTTCTGCAACCCACACTAGGGCCTCATTGGGAGACCCTGTGATTTGTTGATAAGGGAAGTGTAACTGAGCCTGGTTTACAGAAGGTTCTGTGCCGAAGCCCATCACCCACAAAGACCTCTGTGAGCAGAGCTACAAGCTTTTGTGATGGTGGGCGGATGCATCTCACCTCTGACATATCTCTGGCTGTATATTTTTTCACCCTAATTAAACTCTTCCCCAAAATACCCCCTCATCTCCTTGCATAAGGACAAACGCTGAGCCTAGGAACGCCCAGCCTGAGAACGCCCAGCCCAGGAATGCCAGGGCTGACCCAGCCCCATTGACTTCCCCCAGCTGCACATCCCCACCCATGTGAAAAGAATTATCATTTTAGAACAGCTTAAGAAAGGCATAGGGTGGGGGGCGGTAGGTGTTTACTGTCCCCGCAGGAGGAGATAAAATAAAGAGCAAAGTAGGAACAAATAGAGATCATAAACTTTAGAATCCTCCTGCGGTACCTTTTAACCTTGAGGTGTGAATAGGGCTGACTGAGCTCGGGGCATGTCAATTATCACCACAACACACCTGCCTCAGGCCATTATCTAGAAAGCATTGACAATTAAAAGGATCACAAGGTTCTGGTTAGCTAATAGTTCATGTGGTGGTGGGGGGGGCAGAGTAAAAATTACATCACCTCAAGACCACGAGGTTTTGGTTTCAAACTAGCCAATCACGAGGTTTTGGTTTCAAATTAGCCAATAGATTGTATGGTCAGTGGGCAGGGTAAAACTCACGTCACTTTGACTATAAAAACAATAAAGACAGACAGCTCTCTCTCTTGGTCGGGCTGCCTTTAAACCGAAAAACTCTTTCCTGTCTCTCTTAATTCTTTTCCCGCTGACGCCTTCCCTCCCTCCGTGCGTGACCCTGAAAAGTGTTGGGACCGGCTCCTGGCAGTTCTGCCCAAGATGTTGACTCTAGCAGAAGTGGACTCCTGCAGCAGCAGAGGCCCTGATGACAGTAGGGAAGGAAGTCCTCCATATGGACAGAATTCTAAGAGGGTGCACCTGGCTGGTCTTGCTCCTAGAAAGACAGCTGGCAAAAGTATGGATTTACGGAGACTCAGAGGCAGTGGATAACAGTGTAGTTGGGTAGTCCAAGGCTTGGAAAGAGTAGGCTAGGGGAGCCAGACATGGTTTAGTAAGGAATTGGATGTCTGGATTTCTCAAATGGGCCCAGCATGTGAGGGCTGATGAGAATGACCACCCAAGAATCCATCTTAGAGAAGGCTCTCACAGATGTCTGCCAGCCTATTTCCCCAGCCACCCAGGGCTTGGCTGATGGGCCACAGTGGCAGACAGGGAGGTTCTGCACAGACTGAACAATAAGACTTGTCCTCTCCAAGGCTGACCTGGCCACTACCACTGCAGAATGGCCAACCCAACCGGAGGAGCAGCAGCTCATGCTTAGCCCCTACTTTGGCGCCATCTTCACGAGGACCTAGATGGTCTTCCACCATGGGAACAGTGATTTGTACTTTTAGGAATAGCCACCGGCTCTTGATATGGACCTCCCTTCTCTGTCCATGGTATTCCTCCCATCATCACGATTACTTTTGAGTGTTTACAGAGTCACTAACCTCAAGAGTATTTCACCCAACATGACTTCCAAGCAAGAAAATAACTCAACAGATGAAAGAATTGAAACAACGGGCAAACACAGAGCTTACTGGTATTACCCCATACCACACACGTGTAACAGCTGGTCTGGCTGATGGAATGGCCTATTTAGGACTCAGTATGTGTGGTAGTCAGTCTCCAAAATAACCCCTAATGGCCCCTGCCTCCTTGTAGTCACATCTTTGCGTGGTCCCCTCCTACACTGTATTTAGGTTTAGTCTATGTTACCAATAAAATATGGCGGAGGAGCTGGTGTATCATTTCTAAGATGACACAGCAGCTTCTGTTTGGGTCTTTTTCTTAGTCTTGTTCTCTTTCTCTCAGATCCCTCACCCCAGGAGAAGCCAGCTGCCATTTGTAAGCAGCCCTGTGAAGGGGCCCCAGTCATGTGTCCCCCATGACTAGGCCATGATTCCTAGTATTGTGTGGTTGTCCACCATTTTGTGATCTGATATGATTATCCTAAACCCAAACCCAAAATCAAAACCATTGCCATCAAGTCAACTGTGACTTATAGCGACCCTACAGGAGTAGAACTGCCTCAAAGAGTTTCCAAGGAGTGCCTCGTAGATCTGAACTGCTGACTTTTTGGTTAGCAGCTGTTACAGTTAACCACTACAGTGCCAGTGATTATTCTATGTGTTGTAAATTCTAATCTTTGCCTGTGGTTCATGAAACAAGATGAGGTTACATTAAAAAGGTTACGGTGGGACTCAATACCCTTACTAAGGTCTCAGCCTTGATTCCATGCAAGGAGAATTTCTTTGGGGTGTAGCCTGCATCACCTTTTTATCTCAAAAGAGATAAAAGGAGAGAGAAGCAGAGATGGGGACCTCCTAATGTCAAGAAAGCAGAGCTAAGAACAGAATGCATCTTTTAGACCTGGGGTCTCTGTGATGAGGCAGTCCTAGACCAGGGAATGACAGATGATCAGGAGTTCCCCCCAGAACCAACAGAGAGAGAAAGCCTTCCCCTGGAGTTGGTGCCCTGGATTTGGACTTCTAGCCTCCCAAACTGGGAGAGAATACACTTCTTTTATTAAAGCTGTCCACTTGGGGTATTTCTGTTACAGCAGCACTGGATTACTACAGCTTATAGATTACTACACCTCAACTCAGGCTGGGCCTCTATCAGAAGAGGGAGAGCTGAGGCCACTGTGCCATGGCAGAGATGCCCAACTCAGATCTATGGTCCTGCAGCACATCCTGCTTCTTGGCCTCCTGCCCTGGAGATAGCAGTTTCCAGGTCTCCCCATCACTCTGTGAGCTACTTTTAAAAATCCAGGTGTCACAGCAACTCTAGGTATGTCAAAGAAGGCCGGTGCTATATAGGGTTTTCAATGTCTCAGAAGTAAATCTCCAGGCCTTTCCCCTGGGTGCCCCTGCATGGACCTGAAAGCCCAACCTTTGGGTCAGCGGCTGAACTTATAAGCTGTTGGCACCACTCAGGGACTCCTGAGCTACTCTTGTTGTTTCTGTTGTCAGTTGCTGTCAAGTTGGCTCTATCTCATGGTGATCTCATGGTGACCTACAGTCATCGGTGTTTTGAGTCCATAATTGTGGCCATCGTGTCAACTCATCTCACTGTGAGGGTTTGTCTCCTTTTTGCTGATCCTCTCCTTTACCAGCCGCAATGTCCCTCTTTAGCAACTGGTCTTTCCTGATGACATCCAAAATAAGTGAGACAAAGTCTCTCCATTCTAGCTTCTAAGGAAGATTTTGGGTTACAATCCTGACCATCAGCTAGGCACTCAGGAGGCTGGGTGTCCCCCCCTAACCCTACACTCTGCACTCACGTGTTCTCCTTCATCAGAGAAATGATGTTTGACTCCAGCTCCTTCTCATTCTCCAGTTCTGTGCACAGGCGGCTGCAGATGGCCTGGAGGCGCCCCACAGTGGCACTGGGGTGGGGCAAGTGGCAGGGGAAAGGAGAGAAGGTGGGAAAAAAAGTGAGAACCTATGACCGCACATAGATAATCTGTAGCCTAGGTGCACTCTGGAATCTCTCCTATGTCTAAGAGATGATGCCATCACTTAGCCTTGAGTTTATTGCTCAGTGAGAATTGATTGAAACAATGAAGCGTTACCCTCATGGACCCATTGAGAAGAGGCACGTCAGCTCACAGCCTTGAGGAGTCTCATTAGGAGACCAGTCCTTCCTCACCTTAGCCATGTGCAGGCCTGGAGGTGGACAGTGGGGTGGACAGGCACACTTGCTGAATGACCCAAGAGGTAAAGTGGCCAAAAAGGCAGGAAGGGCCTTCTGGTTCCTAGTGGTCACGATTCTTTCTCATTGCCCTCTACTCTCCTGTGGCTGTGGCTACCCCAGTGCTGGGAGCCACTCAGCTTCAGTGGTTACACTGAGACAGATCCATCCACGGGAATGTGTGTGTGGGCAATGCCTCCTCTTGGTGCTGGCCAGCACCCAGCATCCAGTCCTCAGCTCTGGGACAGCAAGTAGAAGAACCTTTTCTAAAACACCCAAGGGAGTCCAGTTTTCCACAGTGACAAGGGAGACTGCAGTGTGTGGACAGGACAGTCCTAGGAAGAGGGAACTGAGCAGCAGGCTTGGTCCTAGCAACTTGGGCAGATACCTGGCCTGCAGGACCACCCCAACTGCAGAAGGCACTGGTTTCTTCATGCTAGGTGCTGCCCAGACACCAGGGCCCTGTCACAGCGGGGACTGCAGGGTCACAGGGCTCAAGGCCTTTGAGGCTGGGACTCCATGAGCTGCCCTGTCCACCTGGTCTGTTCAGTACCCTCAGGCCCCTCCAGTCCCTAAAGCCAGGGGCCTAGTGTCTATCCCACCTAGTTACGGGGCCTTCTCTGCCCTGCAGCACAGGGCCAGCTACAGGTCAGCACTGGTTACAGGCTCAGGGTGCCGGGACTGCTTTTCCCATCTCAGGAGGTAACTCTGGGCTGGTTACCTCCTGTCCCTGTACCCGGGTTTCCTCACCTGTACAACACGGCCTACCCAGAGGTTACCATCAGGGCCACATGAGCTGAGGTGGATTGAGCTTTCCTGCCTGCAGCGACACTCAGTGTCTGTCATGAACATGGGAGCCTCAGTAATCAACACCTTGCCTGCCCCCTGGCTGAGTCCATGCTTGGAGTGACACAGGCTGACAAATACCACCAACCCTGCTGCTTAAGGCAAAAGGCAGTTCTGAGGCTTGCCTTCCTACACCTAAAGCCACCGGGGATCTGTCCTCTTGCTGGAGTCAACATCCCCCAACCTTCCCCACCAGACCTGCCGCCAGTCCACTGCACTTGGCCCTGCCCCCCTCCCCTGCCCTCTCCTGCCCTCCCCTGTCCACCTCGCCCCGTCCAGCCTTGCCTGTCACACCACCCCACTCTGCTCACCACGCCTGGCCTGTGTGGAGCCCCATGGCAGCTGCACTCCCCGCCCACCCCAGGCTGTGGCCTGCCCTGGCCTTTGCACGTGCCTTCCCATCGCCCAGGATGCTCTTTCACCAGTAATCACATGACAGCCTCGTTCTTGTCACACAGGTCCCACCCAGAGTCATCTCCTCAGATGGCCACCTTCCCTGGCCACCTGCCTGTGCAGTGACTTGTCCTTCTTCATCACCTGGTTTTATTTTCACACACTGTCATGAACCTTGTCTGCCCTCTTGCTTGCCTGAATACAGGAGGTGCTTCATAACCATCTGGGGACAATGGATGAAGCTCTGCTGCCCCATGGTTAGGGGCCAAGTGATAAACACCAGTGTGGTGCCCAGTCACTTTCCGGTTCCCGGCACAGACGCCCCACCCACCAGGCTGTCTGGCTGGAGACTGGACAGCTGACTGTACGCTAAGACCTACATGTTGTTGGCCTCTTTCTCCTCAGCGATTTTGGCTGCCACAGCTGCCTGCTGCTTGGTGATGAGATCCATCCTCTGGCAGCATGCACGCAGCTCCTCTCTGCAAATTGGGGCAGAACTTTGGATTAATGGCTCCTGCAGTTCAGTGACTGCCCCCTTCCCAGGAGCCTGCACTGCTCTGCACCTGGCCTCAGGCAAAGGACAGTAGGTAGGGTGGGCCGTGAGCCAGGCATACTCATAAATCTAGGGGGTCTTCTCCCACCTTGTCCAGGGCAGGCCCACAATCAGATTGTGTTTCCAGGAGTCTCCCTAACTCAAGCAGGCTATAAAAGCAGTGTTCTGTCATCTGCTTTCTGGAAAGCCCACTGAGGGGGTCACCCATATGACTTCCACCCCCAAGTGGATATGCTGTTCTTAGCTGAGGACCAGTTCAGGAATGGGGAGTTTACTTGACTCAGCGTTAAGTGAGGAATCTGTGCAACCTGAGCACTGTGGTGAGGGTGTGGGAGAGGCACAGAGTCCACAGGCCTCAACTCCCCGGCAGCGTTCTAGAATCATGAATGGGGGAAGGCAAAAAACTAGCCTCAATGGTATGGATGTGGCCCGAGCCCCAGCTCAAACCCTCACTCTAAATGACATCTGCACTGCTGTATGACATTGCTATAGAATAATAAAAAAAAAAAGAAAAATCAAACCCATTGCTGTTAAGTCATGTCTGACTCATAGCAATCCTAGAGGTCAGAGTAGAACTGCCCCATTAGTTTCCAAGGAGCACATGGCAGATTTGAACTGCCGACCTTTGGATTAGCACATACAGCACTTAGCCCACTACACCACCATGGTTTCCTGCTATAGAATAATACCAAAAAAAAAAAAAAAAACCCACCAAAGACCATTATGCTGAATCACCAGCAACCCACGATGACCCTGTGTGTGTCAGAGTAGATGGTGCTCCAAAGAGCTTTTGCAGCAGCTAGAGTTTGCAAAGTAGGTTGCCAGGCCTTTCTTCCAAGGCACCGCTGGGTGACCGCAAACCCCCAACCTTTCATTTAGCAGCCAAACACATGCCCTCTTTGTGCCACCCTGGGACTTCGGGATTATATTAGAGAAATATTAGGTTTCCTCAGTGCAACAGTGGTGCTGGGGTTATGAAGAATGTCTTTATTTTTAGGAGATGCTGAAGTATTCGAGAATAAAGTATCATGATGTCTGCAACTTGCTTTCAAATAAACTAGGGAGGAAAAATCTGTAACACACATATACACACAAAAAAAATTACAGAAAAATGCTAACAGTGGTTCCAGGTGGTGGCATCCTGGTCACGGCCAAGCTATTTGATTTCTACTTCTCTGCATGTTCGACACTTTCCTCATCAGTGTTGTGGGGAACCTTCCCTACAGCAGTCCTAATCAAGACGGGAGGGAAATGAAACTGGGCCTTGAGACTTGAGAGCAAACCCCACAACAGGCATCAGCAGGGTCCTGACACCGCACCCAGGTCAGTGCTGCAGCAGTGCTGAGGCCAGGAAACTTCCCATCATCCTGAACCTGGCAGGACCTAGGAGCATACACCCAGAACAGCATGGAAGAAGTTCTCCCAAAGCGTGATGGCATCAGAGGCACAAAGGGGGCTGTCAACCCTGGGTGCTCATCACCTGCTGCATGTAGCTTGCTAAGTCCTCTTCCAAACAGAGACCTGCAGAAGGGCAGGAGCCTCTCCCCTCACGTGGGACTCTCAGTGCCCACCCCAGACTGTATTACAGCTAAGTCTTGTGCCAAGGGGAGCCAGCAGCCTGGTCTTCAGGCCTTTGCACACGGCAAGCTGACAGCACAGACGGCAGCGGTGTTCGGCCTGGAGAACCTTGAGGACAACGGCCTGCTGGGCCTGCTGGGCCAGCTCGGAGCACACTTACCAACAGGTGCTCACCTCAATTTCTGAAGGAACAGATCTTTCTTTTCATGCTCCGCATGGAGGTGGTTCAGGTTCCTTCTCAGGTACAAAGGAGTTCTGTCCTTGTCAGCTGTTTTCATCTTTGTTTTTGCAACATCAGCATTTTGTTCGTTCTCTGGACTTAAAAAAGGATACCAGCAGCCATTTGCACCCACCAGGCCCTGGTCCTTCTCCTGGGGCCCAACCCGGCTCACCCCTAGCTCGCCCACTTTCTGTGAGGTGGAAGTGGGCAAAGGCGAGCAGGCTGTAGTGTGGGTTGATTACCAGCATTCCAGTGCAGTATCACTCTCTGCTTCCTGAGGAAGAGCTTCAATTTCAAACTCAGGATCTTCTAATCTACCTAAGTCTAAAAATCAAGAACAAGTTAGAATAACACAAAGCAGGTTTATATGTTCAGTCTGAAGTTCTAGGATCAATCCTAGTGTTGGTGAAATGAGGTCCTCTTTGTGGCCTTTCTCCTGGGTTCTTTGGAAAAACAGCTTCAGAGATTTTTCCCCCTAAACTCCAGGAGTCACCTTTGTTTTCTACCCCAGAGGGTTTGCCACTTTTGTCCAAGCTGACTGACATTTCCTGGGTAAGCTGAAAACAACTTGCTTTTTGATACTTGCTGTCTGGCTCTGGGAGTTGTATGCACCTTGCAAGGGCTGTTGAACAGAGTATGCAAATGAGGTGAGTTGAAGCCTACTGTGCAAATAAGGTGTCTGTAGCATGGGCAGAGGAAATTGGTTCTTATGTGGCCCCCCTGCTGGAAGGGCTAGGCCTTGAAATTGACAAGAAGTTGTGTAGATAAGCAGCCAACTCCACAGAGGTTTTTTGAGACAGAAAAAGGCCGGAAGAAAAGAGAAGCAAAAGGAAGACGTGGAAGAAAGAAAACAGAAGTGGAGAGAGAGAGAAGAGGCAAGGAACTTCCTAAAAGAGCTGTAACAGGGGTCAAGTGCTGTAGCACTGAAAATAGTAAGAGGCCCAGATATGGCCCAGCACCAGAGTCTGCAATGCAGTGACAGACTGCAGGGTCAAGAGGGACCTGTCCTAAGCAGGCTGAGAAAAGCCTGTCCTGAAGGGGCTGAGAAGAGGCCTATCCTCAGGGGGTTGAGAGGAAGCTTGCATGGTTGACAGAAGCTGAAAGAGCTGTCCTGACCTAAAAATGGAAGATTCTGCCTACATGCTTCCTGATTCTGATCCCAAATTGTAGCCTGTTGATCCTGATCCCAAGTCACACCCTGTTCCTTAATAAACCACTCCCCTGTAAAAACGGTCTGTAAGTTCTGTGTGGCCATAGTAATCAGCTATTGAACCCAGAAGAGAAGCAGAAAGTGCCGTGGGAGAGACAACTGGCATTACAGTTGGTAAAAAGGTTGGAGAACAGAGTTATGTCTGACCTCCATCACATAGACATCAGCCTTAGTTGACCTTGACTCACATTATTCCGTCTGAAGTTACATTCTGACACTACCACTACTAACTGAAAAAAACAAAAAACCTGTTGCCATCAAGTCAACTCAGACTTACAGTGACCACATAGCCCCATTGGATAGTACTGACAAGTTCAATGATGGCAACCACTTCTTACAGCAGCAGTTCTCAAAGTGTGGTCCATGGAACCCCGGCGGCAAGGAGCGGTCTCTCAGATGCTGTCTGATGTACCAAAACTGTTTTCATGATAATACTGACACATCATTTGTCCTTTTCATTCTCATTCTCTCACAAGTGCCCATGGACTTTTCCAGAGGACACATAGCACATGGCATCGAAACAGGCTAAAGGAAGACGCAGACAGGCGAGTCTAGCTGTCACCTATTAAATCAGACAGTAAAGAGCTACTGTTGTTCAGAGCACTAAACTTTTTTGGTTTGATAAAGTATGGCTACTTTTCACTAAAAATAGAGTATTACATGTAGTGGGGTTCATTACTGTTATTTTAAAAGAATAAGTAAATATTAAAAAAAAATTCAGGTCTAATTTCTAATACAATAAATGTAAGCAGATTTAACCCACACAACAAAAGCTCTTTGGGGTCCTCAATAATTTTTAAGAGTGTAAAGGAATCTTCAGACCAAAGAATTTGAGAACTGCTGCCCTTGAACAGACATCTGGCACAGGGTAGCAAGTTGAACTCTTTGGGGTTTATCTCTACTTCCACATGAGAGCTCAGTAAAATATGATAGAGAAGGAATTTTAAAAAGCATATAAATCCCCAATGACAAGAAGAACAGAAGAGGGAAGACAGGGAATCAGAGAAGTCAACCAAAGTTTAGAAGAGGGAGAGCTGATGGACAAGCGGATAAGTAGCAACTGATTTAACACGCTGCAAAGGTTGAAAGATGAGCCTGGGTGGGGACAGCAGGGAGCAGAGAAATGAGTTTCTGGATTGGAATGGCCCAACCAGTGCCCAGCATGTGACCCAAATCCAGTCACATCTTTAAAAATTCAGATTGTCAGAAATTTTGTTTTTAAAAATCGAAAAGCTTCCAGGAAAAGAAAAAAAAATAGGTCACAGCTAAAGGATTAGGATAAAAATGGCATTGGATTTCTCACTGGGGACACTCAGTAGGAACTAGAAAACTATGGTCTGCTACTTTGAAAATTTTCAGTCACAATTTATCTTTCACTCAAGTAAAGACAGACTAATAGAAGCTCCCTCTCAGAGAAAATAAAAATAAAAAAGAAGAGACTGCGAAGGCAACTATGAAGTGCATCATTTGTCTTCCTTCTTGTTGCTGAAACTTATTTGTGACAGAACCTTCAGAATCGTCCAAAACTGGGCCATCATCCAAATCCTCCTCAAGAAACAGGTTTATGTCTTCTTCCATTTGGGGATGCAGAAATGACCTACAAATAAATAAACAAAATTTCATTCTTTCCACTAATAGCTTCTGAATAAATATGAAACAATTAAAGACCACAGATTTAAAAAGAAAAACCCCACAAATTGCATTTTTTTCTGTCATTATTGTACTTTAGATTAAGGTTTACAGAACAAATTATTTTTTCATTAAGTAGTTTCAGTACATATATTATTTTGTGACATTGGTTACCAACCCCTGGGCATGTTAATACTCTCTCCTTCTTGACCTTGTGTTCTCTTGTCACCGGTGCTCCTGTCCCCTCCTGCTGGTGTGCCCCTTTAGTCTGCTCTTGTGGGCCTGTCTGAAGGATGAACCCCCGGGAGTGACTTTGTTACTGAGCTAAAAAGGTGTCCGGGGCCTTTCTTTCAGGGTTTCTGAAGTCTCTGTCAGGTCAGTAAGTATGGCCTTTTTTTGTGAGTTAGAGTTTTGTTCTGCATTTTTCTCCAGCCTTTTCAGGACCCTCTGCTGTGATCCCCACCAGCAGTCAGTGGTTATAGCTGAGCACATCTAACTGGGCTGCACTCAGCCTGGTGGAGGCTGGGGTAGCTGTGGTCCATTAGTCCTCTGGACTCTTCTTTCCCTTGTGTCTTTAATTTTCTTCATTCTCTCTTGCTCCTGGTGGGGTGAGACCACTGGAGTATCTTAGAAGGCAATGCAGAAGCTTTTAAGATGACAGATGCTACTCACCAAAGTAGAATGTTGAGCACTTTCTCTATAAACTACATTATGCTAACTGAGCTAGATGCTCCCTGATACCACGGTAAAAAAAAACAAAACAAAAACAAATCAAACTTTCTGCTGTAGAGCCAATTCTGACTCATAGTGACCCTATAGGTCAGAGTAGAACTGCTCCATGGAGTTTCCATGGAGCACCTGGCAGATCTGAACTGCCAGCCTTCTGGTTAGCAGACACAGTACTTAACCATTATGTAACTATGGTTTCCAAGACCATGGTAGATTCCTTAATAATTAAAAGCTTCTTAAAAAAAAAAAGACATTAAGAAAATAAATAAACCACTAACTAGGAAAAACTATTTGTAGCACGTATATTTGACACAGGTCTTGTATCCAGAACATATAACCCAAAACCCACTGCTGTTGAGTCAATTCCGATCCACAGTAACCCTACAGGACAGAGTAGAACTGCCCTATAGAGTTTCCAAGAAGCACCTGGTGAATTCAAACCACCAACCTTTTGGATAGCAGCTGTAGCACATAACCACTATGCCACCAGGGTTTCCAGAATATATAAAAGAGCTCCAAAAAACCAACGATATAAACTTCAAAAACTCAATTTAAACAGAGCAAAATATTTAGAACAGACATGACAAAAGAAGATGTACACATAACCAATAAGCATGTAAAACTGCATAACATCGTTAGTCATTAGGGAAACACAAACTAACACCACAACGAACTACTAAGTATCTATTAAAATATCCAAAATAAAAAAGACTAATAACACCAAATGTTAGCAAGAGTGTAGAATAACTGGAACTCTCACAAGTTGCTGGTGGGAGTGTAAATGGTACTTTGAAGAACTGCTGGGCAGTTTCTTATGAAGTTATAGTTTCCATATATCTTAGTTCTTTAGTGCTGCTATAACAGAAATACTATAAATGGACGGTTTAACAAACAGACATTTATCTTTGTCAGTTTAGGAGGCTAGAAGCCTGAATTCAGGGTGCCAGCTATAGGGGAAGGTTTTCTCTGTAGCTTCTGAGATTCTGCTCTTGGGCTGTCTTCATTTAGCTTGGCATCTCCCCTCCTGCATTTCCGCTAGCTAGCTTGCTTGTTTAATCTCTTTTACATCTCAAAGAGATTGACTAAAAACACACACTACACCAATCCTTCCTCTTCAAGGTAACAAAGACAACCTGTACCAAAATGGGATTATAATCACAGGCCATACTTCTTCCAAGACAGATCTGTTTGTTCTTTTATCAGTCGATGGTATATCCAGTATTCTTCCCCAACAGCACAATTCAAAGGCGTCAATTCTTCTGTCTTCCTTATTCACTGTCCAACTTTCACACGCATATGATGCAGTTGAAAATACCATGGCTTCAGTCAGCTGTACCTTAGTCTTCAAGGTGACATCTTTACTTTTGAACACCTTAAGGAGGACTTTTGAAAAAGATTTGCCCAATGCAATGCATCTTTTGATTTCTTGTCTACTGTTTCGATGGGTGTTGCTTGTGGACCCAAGTGAATGAAATTCTTGGCAACCCCAATCTTTTCTCTGTTTGTCTTGATGCTGCTTATTGGTTCAGTTGTGAGGATTTCTGTTTTCTTTACGTTGAGATGTATTCTTTGCTTTCAGCCAAAATCTATCTAACATCAGCAATGATATTCCTGGTTCTGTGTCCTCTTCTGAATCTGGCTTGAATTTTTCACAGTTTCCTGTTGATGTAGTGCTGCAGCCACTTTCAAATGATTTTCAGCAAAATTTTACTTGTGTGTGACATCCAGGACATTGTTTGATAATTTCTGCATTTGGTGGGATCACCTTTCTTGGGAATAGGCATAAGTATGGATCTTTTCCAGTTGGTTGGCCACATAGCTGTCTTCCAAATTTCTTGGCATAGAGAAGTGAGCATTTCCAGTGCTGTGTCTGTCAGTTGAAAACATCTCAACTGATATTCTGTCAATTCCTGGAGTATGTTTTTCACCAATGCTTTTAGCGCAGCTTGTACTTCTTCCTTCAATACTATTGGTTCCTGATCAAATGCTACCTCCTAAAATAGCTGAACATCGACCAATTCATTTAGGTACAACATTGACCAGTTCTTTTAGGTACAATAACTCTGTATACTCCTTCTATCATCTTTTGATGCTCCCTTAGTTGTTTAACATTTTCCCCATAAAATCCTTAAATACTGCAACTCGAGGTTGGAATTTTTCCTTCTGTTCTTTCAGCTTGAGAAATGATGAGCATATTCTTCCATGTTTGTTTTTCATCTTCAGGTCTTCTCATTTATCATTAAAACACTTTGTCTTCTTAAGCTACCTTTTGAAATCTTCTGTGCAGCTCTTTTACTTCATCATTTCTTTCTTTCACTTTAGCTACCTGATGCTCAAAAGCACATTTCAGTCTCTTCTGACATCCATTTTGGTCTTTTCTTTCTTTCCTGTCTTTTTAATGACCTCTTGCTTTCTTCATGGATGATGTCCTTCCCCAACCTGACTGGTCTTTGGTAATTACTGTTCAACATTCAAATCTATTCTTGAGACAGTTTCTAAATTCCAGTGGGACATACTCAAGATCATACGAGATCTGACAACTAAGTCCGTGAACTTAATTGTTGTAAGTGCTACATACCTCATTGCCGAATATCACTACGTAACCTTCAGAACACTCCTCTTGGGAAGCCAAGAGGATGCCAGTGCCTAGTCCACCCTTCAGAGCAATTCTGAAACTTTCTGGAATGGCCATTGCACAACGTGGCGTGGTGGCAAGTTCACAAACTTAATTGTATAGTTGTCTGTGAGGGAGTTTTTAGCCAGTAAACAAATAACTGTATTGGAACACCCTCCCTACTCACCTGATCTGGCCTCCAATAGCTTTTTTCTCTACCCGAAGATAAAGGAAACATTGAAAGGAAGACATTTTGATGACATTCAGGACATCAAAGAGCTCCAAAATTGCTTTGAAGGGTGGACAGAGGTGCTGGAGTTGGTGCACAGCTTCCCAAGGGAGCATGTCGAAGGTGACCATAGTGATATTCAGCAATGACGTATGTACTTTTTCTAGGATGAGTCCACTAACTTAATTGGCAGTCCTTGTACTTTGCCTTTCGTTGAGTTGTTTCAATTTTCTTCAGTTTCAACTTGCACTTGCATAGGAGCAATTATAGTTTGTTTTACAACAGCCCTTGGCCTTGTTCTGACTGCTGATATTGAGGTTTTCCATCATCTCTTTCCACAGATGTAGTCGATTTGATTCCTGTGTATTTCATCTGGCAAGGTCCATGTGTGTAATCACCCTTTGTGTTGGTGGAAAAAACAGTACTTGCAGTGAAGAAGTTTTTGGTTTTGCAAAGTTCTATCTTGCGATCTCCAGCACTGTTTCTATCACTAAGGCCATATTTGCCCACTACCAATCCTTCTTCGTTTCCAACTTTTGCATTTCAATCTCAATTATCAATGAACCCTGACTGCCTGTTTGATCAATTTCAGATTGTAGACATTGGTAAAATTCTTCAATTGTTTTCATCTTCAGCCTTAATGGTTGGTGCATAAATTTGAAAGATTGTCATATTAACTGGTCTTCCTCATAGGCATTAAGAATATTATTCTATCACTGACAATGCTGTACTTTAGGATAGATTTTGAAATGTTCTTTTGATAATGAATGCAATACCATTCCTCTTCAAGTTGTCTTGTCTGGCAAAGTAGATCATATGAATAGCGGGCCACATTTCCACCTACTGGACCCTCCAATTTCATTTTCTTCCCACATGCAAAACACATTTACTCCACTGCATCATCCCAAAAGTCTTAAATCAACTCCAAGTCCCAAATCTCAAACTCTGAATCATCTAAATCAAATATGGGTGACATTTTAGGCATGTTCTATCTTGGGGCAAAATTCTTCATCCGTGAATCTGTGAACTCTAGGTTACAAGTTGTCTGTTTCCAAAGCACAATGGTGGAACAGGCACAAGGGTGAAAATTCTATTACAAATGGGAGAAACTGGAGGGAAAGAAAGGATAACAGGCACAAAGCAATCCTAAAACACAGCAGAAAAAGTTACCTGAGCTCTCAAGGCTTGAAAACAACCTTCTGTTCTCTGAGACCATCTGGGCAACAGCCCTCTCCTCCAGACTCTAGGTGTTGGCCACACCACTGAATTTGGGTTGGAAGCCCCACAGCACTGGGCTTTAGCTCTGCCTTCCAGGTCCACTGGGATGGCAACTCTTGTCCCTCGGCTTTGGGCAGTTCCATTCTCCCAGTCCATCTAAGTGGCAACTCCACATGCTCAGCCCTGGCAGACCCCATTCTTTTGCTGTTTGGGCATGACAGCCCTGCCCCCTCAGCTTTGGGTAGGGGCTCTATCCTCTTGGCCAAACTGAATGGCAGCTCCACATTGGGGAGGTGAGTTGGAGAAGATCTGACTCTAGAAAGCTGTGACTGTGCCCTTTGATATCCCAGAGACCATGGTGCCTTTGAGACTGAGGCAACTCTGCGTCCCGTGCTCTGCCAACAGCTCTGGTGATCTCTGAGGTGCTCCAGGGATGGTTCTTTTCTTTTCTTGGAGGACAACAGATGTAGCTCCTCTAGCCTGTTTCCTACCTGTAGAATTCCAAGAGGCAGACAGTATTCTCTTCTTTCTTTTCTCTTCTCCCTCGCTCCCTCCCTCCCTCCCTTCTTCCCTCCATTTCTCTCTCCTTCCCTTCCTTCCTGTCTTCTTCCCTTCCTCCCTCTATTCCTATTTCTCTTCCTCTCCCTCTCTCCCCTTCAGTCTAAACTAATGGATTTTCTGCCATGGTAGTTAGATCCCCACCAGTCACAGGCTTAATCTCTTTCACAAAAGATTGTGTAGTAACATCCTTGGTGAAAATTCTAGGACACATGTCCTCAGCACAACGGAATTTTCTACATCTTTAGGTTTTATCTTCCTTTTGCACATTTCATTTTAAATCCACCTCTTTCCTCTTGCATTTTACTATAAGTAGCAAGGAGAAACCATGTAGCCTCTTTAAGAATTTGCTTAGAAATCTCCTCAGCCAGACACCCAAGTTCATGACTTTTAAGTTCTACCTTCCACCAAATGCATGAACACGATTTAAACAAGTTCTTTGCCACTGCATAAACAGCATCACCTTTCCTCCACTGTCCAATCACACGGCACCATTTTCTTTTAGAATCTCATCATTTAGTGTCTACATTTCTAGCCACATTCTGTTGCTGACACCATGTGTACTCTTCAAGATGATGGATATTTTCTCTATAGCTTTCTTCACTTCCATCTGAGTTCTCACCAGAATTGTCTTTGACATTGTAATTCTACCAGTTTCTTTAAGGCAATCTCGAATTTTACTATTAACTAGGTACCTTAAAATTCTTTCAGCCTCCGCTGATTATCCAACTACAAAACCACTTCCATATTGTAGATATCTGTTAGAGCAGCAGCATCCTTCTCCCAGTATCAAGTTGTCATAGTTATCTAGTGCTGCTGTAATAAAAACAATGCAAGTGGGTGGCTTTAACAAACAAATGTATTTTCCCACAGTTTAGGAGGCTAGAGGTCTGAATTGAGGGTGCTGACTTTAGGAA
This sequence comes from Heterohyrax brucei, assembly GCA_028571685.1. Taxonomy (NCBI): domain Eukaryota; kingdom Metazoa; phylum Chordata; class Mammalia; order Hyracoidea; family Procaviidae; genus Heterohyrax; species Heterohyrax brucei. The sequence goes on from CM053140.1 coordinate 30,061,552, forward strand.
AGCTTTCTTTGTCAGCTCTGGAGGAAGTTCCTTTTCTCTTTGAGCTTCTGCTCCTGCTCAGTCTTCATGTGAGTTGGCATCTGCTTCCATCTCTGCTAGCTCCCTTGCTTGTTTCACCTCTTTTCTACCTCAAAAGACACTGACTTAAGGCCACACCCTACATTAATCTGGCCTCATTAACATAACAGTCTATTCCCAAACAAGATCATAACCACAGGCACAGAAGTTAGGAATTATAATACATTGTTTTGGAGGACACAATTCAATCCTTAACACCACACAACCCAATAACCCCCATGAAGTATTTACCCAAGAAAAACAAAAATACACACCCCCTCAAAACAAACAAAACAAAAAACCATGAACAAGAATGTTTATAGCACCCTTATTAATAATAGCCCCAAACTGGAAACAACCTAAAGGGCCATCAATATAAGAATGGATAAAGAAATTGTGGCATATCCATGCAACGGAATAACACTCTGAAGTATTGACAGACACAACACAGATAAAACTCTAAAATATTATGTTAAGTGCAGTAAGCCACACACAAACAGTTCATAAGACACAGACGGTGACAGAAATCAGATAGTGGATTCTGCGTTGAAAGGGGAAAGAGGGGAGTAAGGACTGTGAGGGAACTTCCTGGAGAATGTAAATGTTGTATATTTTGTTTGGGATGGTAGTTACACTTGTGCCAAAACTCCCTGAGCTGCACATGTAAGATGTGTACATTTTATTGTATGATACTGTTAATTAAACATACACACAGAGCCAAGATGCAAACACAATTCTTAAAAAATTTTAGAGTATTCGTTACACTACCATTATCATTTTGGGAGTGTCAGGAGCTTGTCCCTGACGTCTTCTTAAAACCAACATGGAACTTTCTGTGTCCACAATCAAATCAAAGACATTCAAATAAAAGAACAATGTTTAAAACTGGTCAGGTGAGTAGGGAAGGTGTTCTAATACTGTCATTTGTTTACTGGCTAAAAACTCCCTCACAGATAACTATACAATTAAGTTTGTGAACTTGCCACCATGCCATCATGTACAATGGTCATTCCAGAAAGACTTCCAAAATTGCTCTGAAGGGTGGACTAGACACTGGCATGGATGCATAGCTTCCCAAGGGGAGTACTTCGAAGGTAACCATGGAAATACTCAGCAGTGGGGTATGTAGCACTTAGAATAATTAAGTTTGTGGACTTAATTGCTGGACCTTATATTATGCTCGCACCATACTTAGCATACCGAAGAAAAACAAAAGAAGAGTTTGTGTTAAATGCTTATAAGCTAATGTATGTATCATGGAATGTATACTATACATTTTATGATTGAAATATACACTATTTCATATTAATGAGCAATTGCAGTCAAAATACATATAAATATTGACATTATCCTGGTGGTGTAGTGGATTAAGTGCTACCACTGCTAACAACAAGGTCAGCAGTTCAAATCCACCATGTGCTCCTTGAATACTCTGGGGGTCAGTTCTACCCTGGCCCCTAGGGTCACCATTGGTCAGATCCGACTCGACGGCACTTGGCTACCCAAACCAATCCTGTTGCTGTCTAGACAATTCCAACTCATACAGGACAGAGGAGAACTGCCACACAATTTCCAAGGTACGCCTAGCAGATCTGAACTGCTGACCTTTTGGTTAGCAAACGTAGCACTTAACCACTACACCACGAGGGTTTCCCCAGGGCTCCTACTACATTAAAATTTACAACTTTTGTCCAGATGACAATTTAAGGGGAGTTAAAGAACAACTACAAAGTAGAAGATAATTATAGCAAATAACAGACAGAGGCTTGCCGTCAAGACCATTTCCAAGTAAATAAAGGACAGTCTGACAACAGCGCGGGCAAGGGCTTCGATAGGTGCTTTACAAGAGACGTTTCAATGGCCAATAAACAGGCAGCCATATGTCCACTTTGTCAGCTTGTCCTAGCTGGTTTCTGTTTTTCTGATATTAATAATCATTTCCCCTTTAACTCTTCATAGAATCCTGGTTTGGATGATATATTATATGCACGGGCATCCTACTAATAAACCAAGAAAAGCTGGTTAACCTCATTCTTAACAAGGAAAATGCAAATTAAAGCCACAACGAAATATCATCACATACTCATCTGACTTGGGAAAAGAATATGGAACAGTGGGAATGTTCACACAGAAAGTGGGGAGTGACAGCTGGGACAACCAAGTGGGAAAGAGCTTGGGTGTTACTGGGAAGGTTGAAAATAGCTGTAGTTGATTCATCTTCATAACCAAATAGCATTCCATTGCAAAGCCTTCTGACATTTAAACATAAGAATTTCTGTACTCATTTCTCAGAGGAACTCTTAGCTCTCACCATCAGTTTTCTAAGGCTGCTCTAAATTACCACAAACTTAGTGGCTGAAAACAACACATATTTATGATCTTACAGTTGTGGATTTCAGGAGTTGGAAATGGATCTCACTGGGCTAAAATCAAAGGGTTGGCAGGTATGTTCTCCTTTGGAGGCTCCAGGGGAGAATCTGTCTCCTGCCTTTTCCAACTCCTACTGGCTGCCCATAATCCTTCACTAAGGCCTCATTCCTCTAGGTTCAAAAGCCAATGAGATTGGACTGAGTCCTTCTCACAGTGCCAACCATTTTATTCTCTCTTTTCTGCCTCCCCACTCCACTTGTAAAAGTTCTTGTGATTATACTGGGGCTATGTAGATAATCCACAATAATCTCTCCATTTTACAGTCAGATGGTCAGCAACCTTTATTCCATCTGCAGCCTTAATTCCCCTGTGTCATGTAACCTAATGTATTTACAGGGTCTAAGGATTAGGACATGGACATCTTTGGTGTGGCATTATGCTCTGTTTTAGTCATCCAGTGCTGCTGTAACAGAAATACTACAAGTGCATGGCTTTAAAAAGAGATCTTTATTTTGTCCAGTAGGGCAAAATCCAAATTCAGGGTGTCAGCTCCACGGAAGGCTTTCTCTGCTGGCTGTGGAGAAAGGTCCTTGTTGTCAATCTTCCCCTCAACTGAAAGCTTCAGAGGCACAGAAACCTGGTCCTTTCCAAAGGATGCGCTCAGCTCTGGACACTGCTTTCTTTCTTAATAGCATGAGGTCCTCAAACCTCTCTGCTAGCCTCTTTCCTTTATACCTCATGAGACTGCCTCTAGGCACAAAACAGTCTTATATAAGAGCCTGCCTGACCAATACAACTGCTGCCCATCCTCCCTTATTAACATCAGAGTGGCAGGATTTACAACCTGGAGGAACATTACACAATACAAGGAATCATGGCCTAGCTAAACTGCTACACAGGTTTTTTGGTGGGGAACACAATTCAATGCATGACAACTTCCTACCATACCTCCTGACTCAGCAACTCCTCTCCCTGATGGGTATGGTTCAGAAACTCATACACATAAGTACCAGGAGATATAACAAGACTTTACAGAGCAGCAGTGTTCACAATAGCAGCAATGCTGGAAATAACCCCAATGGACACGAACAGCAGTAGGCTGACAATTCATACAATAGGATACTGTATGGTGACAAAGAGGAACGAACCACAGCTAATAACATGCATGAATCTGTCTCTGGGAAGTACCTCTACTGTGGTCAGTGAGACACAGGCACAGCATGACTGAATTCATGTTAACCACCATTTGACCCTCGATCAGATTTTTAGCTTAACAATGTTGAGTCACTGGAGAGATGTTTGTCCTTGATGGTCAAAATCAAGGTATGAAATAATGCGTTCCAAGCAGTCTCGACACAAATGCCCATCTGCATTCCTGAAAATGCACATACTCAAGAAGAGTACTGTTACCAGTAAGACATTTTTTGCCAGAGAGACAAATAATCATATAAGCATCTTATGACCATTGTGTAAGTGTCCTGTGACTATTTTCTGTAATCTCTACTTACAGCCATTAAGGATTTATAACCAATCAGTCTCTTACAGCTGTATGCTATGGACCAATAAGGCTGCCTTCCTGGCCTCACCGGATCCCACCTTGTCCTAATCAAAGATGCACTTCCCTAGCCAAAGATGCACCAATCACGAATAGCCTGCAACTACTTCCCTCTTTAGCAGTATAACTGCCCCAAACCCAGAACTCCTTTGGACTCTACTGCCCCATTTTGATAGGCTACATTGTTACCAGTTCCAACTGTAACCTGAGCCTAGAATAAACCTCTGGTGGCAATGATGGTATCCAGAAGTTCTCTGCCTGCACTGACCTGTAGACTGAGAACTCAGAACACCAGGTACTGAGAAGGGTGCCTTTTTGTGTCCCTTCCACTCCCTGCCTCTTACCGGTTGACTGGTGGACCTCCTCGGTCTGAACTCTGCTCTTCTTTGCACTGCAGCTCGTTTGAGTTTGTTTTGGGCTCTTTCTCCTTTCCTTTCCTTTTGGTTCACTGCTGGATCTAAAGTACAGAGCAGATTTTTGCGGCGCTTCTCCCCAGTTACTGTTGCTCACTTCCGTTTCTCTAAGGAGCTCATTCAGGGTCATGAGAGTACCTTTTTTTCATTTCTAGAGTTTTAAAGCTTTTCTCTTCCATGTGTAGTTGCTATTATCAGTTTCTATGCTTTGAGACTGCTTGGAGGAACAGAACACCCAGCCTTCAGGGACTCCTGCTGGCTTTATGTTCAAACATTTTAGTCCACAATTCTGTGCAAATTTAGATCAGTGGCATGCAATAACCAAGGTTAGTGCTGAAAAAGCTAGTCAAGGTGGGAAACTTTTGACATGTCAAAAATTATCTAGCGTTAAAAGGAGGAGTGTGCTGTCATAGGGTGAGGGGTGCAGACACAGTTGAAGAAAGGTGGGCATGAAAATCGACTTGGATTGTACACTTTCACTTAATGATATTAAAAAAATTATTATTTTGTGTTAAAAAATTTAAAAACATGGGCCTGTATCAAACAGAATTGATGAGAGCATTTATAGATGGTACCAGGAATCTCTAAAAAGGCAACTGGAAGACGGCTGGTTTTCTTCTTAAAGTCAGCCCCCAAACTGGACAAAGCACAGAAATCTTCCCCAGACTACCTGGTGCTTCTTCCACAGCCTAGATCCCCTTCCTTGTCTCTGTTTTCCCTATTCAGGATCACCCTTCTATTCATCCTTCCTTGCTACCTGTCCCCCATCAAGAACTGTATCCCCCCCAAATATGTGCCAATTTGGCTAGCCATGTTCTCAGTATTGTGGGATTGTCCACCATTGTGTTACCTGGTATGATTTACCTCTACGATGTCAATGAGGCAGGATTAGAGGCAGTTAGGTTAATGAGACAGAACTCAACCTACAAGATTAGGTTGTATTGTAAATCAATGTCTTTTGAGATATAAAAGAGAGAAGTGAGCAGACAGACACAGGGACATTCAACCACTGAGGGGAGTGTGTTCTTTGGACCTGAGGTCCTAGCACTGAGAAGCTCCTAGACCAGGGGTAAGACTGATGACAAGGACCGTTTCCCAGAGCAGAAAGAGAAAGGCTTCCCGCTGGAACTGACACCCTGAATTCAGACTTCTAGCCTCCTAGACCGTGAGAGAATAAATCTGTCTTTGATAAAGCCTTCCATTTGCAGTATTCCTCTTATGAGAGCACTCGATAACTAAGACACTCCTCATGTCTGCTGAAGCTTTCCTTATACCCTTCATCCCCCTTACCAGTAGTGTTCCTACAAGGCCAGAATCTGCAATGGCTTTAGAAATGCCCGGATACCTTGAAGAAGCTAATAAACTCCCCCAAGTAACTTCTGCTCCATAGGCCAGGGTTGAGCTTCATGCCATTATTAAAGACTTCGCAAATCCACTAGAGGACCTTCATAAATTCACCCAGGAGTTTCTTAGTCTGACCCAAACTTATGAGCTGGGATTGGCTGATATATCCAACTTTATCCAGATGTTAGTTAGGGCAGAGAAAGCTCCCACACAGATGGAAGCAGCTAAATGCAAATCTCCTGAGAGTTCTTTAACTGTAGATCCCAAAGCCCCTGGAAACAGACTTTCAGCTGAAACTAAGACTATTACTGACTTACTCGTTAAAGTCTTCCCAAGAAAGATAGATTAGGCCAAAATTCGAGGTTGTACTCAAGCCAAAGGCGAGAATGTTTATAACTACTGTGCCTGCCTAGCCAATTTGTTTGTGAATATTCAGGACTGAAGCTAAAGGGTACCAAGGCCAAAATAACTTTCAATTTATTCTTTGTTAACAGACTTCAGCCTGAGCTTAGGGATCCAGTAAAATGTCAAATATTGGACTGGGGAAACACTGAAACCAGTAAGTTAACTACACTAGTTTATAAGCTAAGTGAGACTTTAGAGCAACAAGCTAAAGAAGCAGAGCAGATTAGAATAAATAAAACACATTAATGGCTTTGCAATGTAGCAATTATAAACCTCCACTAGAGGGCAGCCCTGATCCTCTGAGGAGGTCACAGAAGAAAGCTGCCGGAGTTGGCTACTATTCCAAGAAGCTGGGACATTTTAAGAAATACTGCATCAAGCTTCAGAACAAGCAGGTAACCTGCCCACAGCCACTCAAATGTCTGAGTGATGGGACACCAAAGACGAAACAGGGACTTTTCAGTATGTTCCTCTGAACCCATAAGATGAAACTGTTACTAGGACTGAGAGGAAAACTTGTGCATTGCTTATGGACATGGGGGCAACTTTATCAGCCACAAATCCCACAAGTTTGCAAAAGCCCATACCCAGAGTACTAGAACGTTTACAGTTCTGGAGGTTGCCAACTTAGAACAAACATTAGTGTACTCTCTCAGCCTAATGTCTTTAGGACCCATTAAGGATTTATATCCTTTCTGCTTAGTCCCAACATCCCCATTAATCAACTAGCCAGATTTGTTCTTTAAGTGGAAATGTCACTTGAAATTTACTGAAGAAGGAAAAATATTATTAAGTACACCTAATATCTTTCCCTAATACTGGACTCTGAGAATGGTTAGAGAATGCCTTGTGTTATGTCTTTAAATAAATCCCCGATTTTAGCTCTTTACTTCCTCTTCCTATGAACCACCTCCCATCAGTGCCTAACTGTCTGTGGGTCACCTCATACACTGGTACTGGGTGGGTCCATTCAGCTGAACCTATTAAGGTGCAAATTGATATTGTAAATTTTAACCCAAGATTTGCCAATATTCTATTAAACCTGAAGCCTGAGAAGGATTGGCTCCTATGATTAAAGATTTTTTTGAAAAAGGTCTCATTATCTCTTACGTTAGTCTGTGTAAATACTTCTGTGTTCCCAGTCCATAAAGCCGGAAACCAAGGCTGAAGATTTGTTTAAGACCTGCAGGCCATCAATAAAATAGTGATTCCTAGATTTTTCATGGTTGTGAACCTCCACACATGATTAACCAATGTTGTATTTGATGACATCTTATAGTAGTAGATTTATGCAACATCTTTTTCAGCATTCCCATTTATTCTGAGAGTCAGTATTTATTTGCATTTAGCTGGGGTAATCAACAATATACCTGAACTGTTATGCCCCAAAGCTTCACTGAATTCCCCACTTACTTCTCACAGGTTTTATACACAGAGATAAAATCATTAAGATTTATCCATGGGTTGGTCCTTCTCCAATATAAAGATGATCTGTTAGCCTGTTTGCCCACTGAGGAGATTTGTTTAAAGGATACCATCATTCTGTTAATTCACTTAGCAAATAGAGACCACAAAGTTTCTAAAGAGAAGCCCTAACTTGTGCAAAAATGTGTCAAATATCTAGGACATATATTATCAGCTATCTGTTGACCCCAAAAGATAGGATGACATTTTGGATTTTCCTATGCCTAAGACAAAGAAGCAACTTAGGGGATTTCTTGGCCTTTGTGGGTACCGTCATTCTTGGAATACAAATTTTTCTTTACTAGCTCAACCTTTATAGCATCATTTGATAACCTCTGAGACGAATCATCTTCAATTATCAGGAGGAGGAGAAGCAGCCATCTACAAATTAAAGAAGTCTCTTTCTCTCATATCTGCACCTTAAGGCAAACCAAACTAAACCCACTGCTGTCAAGCTGATTCCAACTCATAGTGACCCTATGACTGAATAGAACTGCCCCATAGTCTCCAAGGAACACCTGGCAGATTTCAACTGTTGACCTTCCGGTTAGCAGCCATAGCACTTTACCACCACACTATCAGTGTTAGGATTCCCCAGTTACAGTCTTAGTTTTTCTCTTCACATGAGGTCACTTGAAATGCCTTGGGGGTGCTTACCCAGGGCACAGAGGGCAGTAGAGACCGGTTGAGTATTAATAGTGTTCAACTGGACTCCATGGCTCAGGGATACCCACAGTGCCTCAAGGTGTTTGCTGCCACTGCCTGGTTAGTAGTGACTGATGCTGATATTCTATTGGAAAATGATTCATATGTCTTTATTCCTCATATAGTGTCTGCCATTCCAAACTTACGTTAACCCAACATGTATCTGCTGGCTAGATGACATCTTAATGATGTCCTCTTACTAGCCACGTCACTCACTTCTTACATACTATCTGAAGGTTAATCCCAATAACCTGTATGCCCTTGTCAGATGATTAAGAAACCCCACTTCAAGATTGCACTGACCATTTATTAACTAGCAAGCTTGACTTGAAAGGAACCCCTCTCAACATTGTGGATTTTAATCTGATAGTAGACTGCTCTTATCTAAGGTTGGCCAGATCTCATTTCTAGGGAGGTTGTGCTGTCACCATGTCCACTGAAGTCCTTGAGACTGGGTCTCTTCCTGATTACCTCGGTCAGGCAGGCTGAATTGATGGTGCCTGCCAGGATATGTAGATGGGCTTCCAGACAGTCAGTAAGCATCTACACACATTTTAGACATGTTTTTGGGTTTGTATATGATTTCAGGATATTACACAGGCATAGAGGGTTCCTTTTATCTTCAGGGTCCCAAATTAAAAATAGCTCTTTGGTGGCAGACGTTATGCAGGCCATGCCTCTTCCCTCTGTGACTGCAGTCATTAAAATCCTAGGTCCATTGACCTAAAGGGTCCAGCTATGTAGCTAAATTGACTGCCTCAGCTAAATTCCAGGCCACAGCAGTATCCACTGAATGCTGGGAATACCAAGGACATGACACAAGACATACAGATGGTGACATTTATGTGTAGGATGACACTACTAGTGAGTCTATACAGCATGATTTAGTAAGTCATCAATGACTGGTTCCAGATAAAGAGTAAAGGAAAAAATGGCAGATGCAACCTTAATGGTGTCTCTAGGATCTGGGAAGGATCCCATGGAAAAACTCAGATTCTACCACTGGAAGCAAGTCTTCCCAAGTCTTTACAAGTTTCCATAGCTCAGATACTTCATACTAATAATTGCTGGTGAAGACACAATCTTACAGATATCTTATTAAAAGAAGGGTGGGATGCTTTTGTGGTACAGGCAACTGTGTACCCCAAACTGCCCAATATACTCTTAATTTAATGCTGACTGTGCCTATTAGCCTCTCCTCTCACTTCACTTTTCTTTTATTTCTTGTAATACAAAAGGTAACATAGGATTAAGGATGTAACTGTATATCATGGGGATTGAACTGTGTCCCCCCAAAAATGTGTACAGCAATTTGGCTAGGCTGTGATTTCTGGAATTGTGTGATGTTCCTATATGTTCTAATTCTTCCTCTATGATGTTACTAGGGAGGATGTGTGGTGGTCGTGTTGGTGGGGCCGGAATCAATATGTTAGATTGTGTTGCACCCTGATGCAATCTCTTGGGATATAAGCAGAGAGATTTGGGAACCTCATACCACCAAGAAGCAGTGCTAGAAGCACACTGCATCCTTTAGAAAGGACCAGGGGTCCATACACCTCAGAAGCTCCAAGTCCAGGGGAAGACTGACAACAAAGACCTTCTTCAGGGCCAACAACAAAAGCCTTCCCCTGGAGGTGATGGCTTGAATTTGGACTTGTAGCCTACTGGATTGTGACATAATAAAATTTGTCTTTTTGAAATCATCTACTTGTAGTATTTCTATTATGGTAGCACTAGATGACTAAGACACCATACTGGGTTATAATCTCACCCTAATTGTCTTTAACATAATTTAATCCTACCTCATTAACCACAGGCAAAGCTCTGGATTTACAACACACAGGGTTTTCATAGAAAAATTACAATAAAAAAATTGAGATTAACTGCACAGTACCGGGAATCACGGCATAATCAAGTTGACATATATTTTGGAGGGATGCAATTCATGACACCTGGGTTGATTCAAATTTCACACAAGCCAGCTTTCAAAAATACTGTAAAGTGCTTATGTATTATACCTATAACAGTCAAATTAGGGAAGTCTACAACCAGAAGCCTGTTGAGCCTGCTGAGTCACCCAATACCTCATTTTGCACTTGGATTAATACCTCTGGGGAGGTGGAACAAGATATTAAACAAACCCATCAGAAAGCTACCTGGCTATATGTCCTTGATATAGAGCTCTATATCAGTGATATAGAGCTATCACTGATATATTTGGTCAGCTTCCCAAAGGACTAGGATATTGGATTAGATCAATTTTATTGGAATTATGATTTTCATGATCAATTATCTCAATCAGCAGCATTAAATGTTGCATGAAATGACTATTTGTGTTTCGACCTCAAGAACTAACATGATGCCCATGAAAAGGATAATGTACGTGGAAACATCTAGATTGGTGATGACTTGGATAAAATCCTGTTTGTGGGACCATAAGACAGATCAGCCTCTAGTGGCCTCTGGTCCACCATACTGGACACTATCTTTTCATTTCTTTCCCCTCTGGGACCAGTCCTCCTGACTATCTTCCTCTAGAGTATGGTAAAGATACTAAGGACTGCCTAACAACCAGATAAAGCTCGCGGAAGATGAGTTATGCCTTTGTGAGTGACATGCAAGAGGCTCATCCTGAAGATGAGAACTCCAATATGTCAAGTTAAATGAATTACTCCTTTGTGGGTGACATGAGAACAGCTCAACCTGAAGATGAGAACTCTGTCACATTCAGGTAAAAAAAAATACCTAGTGGTGCCTGGTGACTATTACCACACAACTTCTCTGGTCTTAAATGCTTGCTGGTTCAAGTAGCAATTAGAGTATAGGCACATGAAGGCAGCAGTAGCCAGTATGTCCACATGAGGGAGACATCGCCCCCCTCCCATGCATCTGTGATAGAAGGATGCTCTGTGAGATTGTTGACCAAAAGGAGGAAATTGTCTCCTGGAAGCACTCTGTCATAGACTGAACTTCATTCCTCCCAAAATATGTGTCAAGTTGGCTAGATCATGGGCTTATCCTCCATTTTGTGATCTGATTATTCTATATTTTGTGATGTGTTGTAAATCCTAGCCTCTACACATCTGTGATTAGTTTCCCATGTGGGAGTGAGCTATTGCTGTCCTAATGAGGCAGGATTACATCAGGTTAATGGGGATTAGGATGAGGATTTAACATATTACTTAGGTCACAGCTCTAATCTCAGGGAAGTTTCCTCAGGGTGTGGCCTGTATCCCCTTTTATCTAACAAGAGATAAAAGCAGAAAATAAGCAGAGAGAGAGAGGGACTTTCTACCATCAAGAAGATTCAGGAGTGGAGTACATCCTTTGGACCTGGGGGGGGGTCCCTGCGAAACTCCTAGGCTCAGTGAGAATTGATGACAAGTACCTTTCTCCAGAACTGACAGAAAGAGAAAACCTTTCCCTGGTGTTGGCACCTTGAATTTCGATTTCTAGTCTCTTAAGCTGTTTGTGAAAGCCATCCACTCGTGATATTTGTTATAGCAGCACTAGATAACCAGATACACCCCTAGTTGTAGCTAGTGAGATAGAAACACAACATAACTGAATTGATGCTAACCACATTAATTAATGCTAATCCTTGATCAGATTTTTAGCTGGACAACTCTGAGTCACTGGTGAAATGTTTGTTTTCGTCAGTCAAAACCAGGGTGTGAAAAAATAAGTTCTTAGGGCCTTGATGAAAATGCCCACATGCTTCCCAGAAAATGCACATACTCAGGAAGAACAGTCACCAGTTAAGATATTTTTGCCAGAGACAAAGACAATACATATGTATCTTATGATAATTGTCTAAGCACCCTGTGACTATTCTCTGTAATCTCTAATGATAATCATTAATGATTAGTAACTAATATCTTACAGCTGTACCTTATAGACCAATGAAGTACCTACCTCACCTCACCAGATGACATTTGCACTTCCCTAATTGAAGATGTACCAATCAAGAATATCCTGAAACTAGTCCCTACTTTAGTATTAAAACCGACCTAAACCTAGAATCTCTCTTTGTATACCACTGTCTATTTCAACGGTCTACACTGTTCCTAGTTCAAATTGTAAACTGAGCCTGGGATAAACTTTTGTGCTTTTATCTTGAACAGCTCCCATCTTCTGTATTGCATCGACAAATCTCATACACATAAGTGTGAAAGGAAGAAGACACAAAAGTTTCTTCCCTTTCTCTTCAATTTCAAAGTAAGTGCCCCATTTGGGACAGGTGAAGTTGGATTCAGAGAGGCCCAAAGTGAGATATCAGAGAGTGCCCATGTGCTGGGGCTCATGATCACAATGGCATGTAAGAATTTGAGTGGGAGGACAGCAGCCCTATAAAGGGGTGGTCTAACACAGGGTGTTAGAGCCCAGGCAGGAAGATGCGGGCATCCACTGCAAGGACCACCCAACTGAAGCTGAGAAGAAAGGGTATATTTCTATAGTTTCAAAGCACCTCCCCACAAAATACTTGTTACTTACAAAAAATGAAAAGAATAATTCCCAGGGGAAATGCCTGGTAGAAGCACCTTCAATGTTAAGTTAAAATGAACATTATTCCTAGTGTAACAAATTGACCACTGGGAGACACCTGACAGGACAAAACTAACAGAACATGGATTCACTTTTGTGATTTTCCTGCCAAAGATGCAAAACAGGGTCAAATCATAAAGATTTATAGGACAAACCCAAATGGAGGGACTTACTCTGTGATTCTCCTGTAACCTGCAAAGGTATCAGGTCACAAAAGACAAAGAAGGACTGAGGAATGTTCCAAACAGAAGCAGACTAAAGAGACACGACAACTCAGCGCAACATGTGACGCTGAAATGGATTCTTTGCTGTTTAGGACCTCACGGGATCAGCTGGAAACTCTGGTGGTGTAGCAGTTAAGTGCCATGTCTGCTAACCAGAAGGTCGACAGTTCAAATCTGGTAGGCTCTCCTAGAAAACTCTTAAGGGGCAGTTCTGCTCCGATCTATAGCATTGCTATGCATTGGAATTAACTCAGCGATGGTGGGTTTGGTTTTGGGTGGGATCAGCTGGCAAAACACCCTTGAAGGGATCTAAGGATTAGATGTAGTGATGCATCCATATTCATTGCCTGCTTTCCACGGCTGTGCTGTAATTATGTTGAACGCGATGTGTGTCTTTGTAAGGAAAACACTGAAGTATTTGGAGATAATAAGAGCATCATGTAGGTAATGTATTCTCAAGTAGTTCAGGAAAAGAAAAGGCCTTTGTGCTGACCTTGCAATTCTTATGTACATTAGGAATTGTTTCAAAATTTACAAATCAAATATATATATACAGTATCATTCCCCTCACATAACGTTTAAAATCAGCTAAAAACTAGGAAGTTACACACAGGTGGTAAACTAGAGAAAAGCAAGGAAAGCAGAATCACAAAAGGCAGCCCATGGTCAAGAAGGAGGGGTCTGTGGCTGGCAAGGGGTGACCTTTGGGGAGCTGGCAATGTTCCATTTCATGGTGTGGATGGTAGTTACCTGATTTCTCTTTATAATCAACCCTTAAATTGTACATGTGAATTCATGCACCATCTGCATAGAGGGAATATGGGTTAGGGAACTCTTTTCAGCTCTGTGCACCACCCAGCCATGTCTGCTCTGTACCTAGTTCTCTACCTGGCTCACAGATGTTCAAGAAATTTTTGCCAAACAAATGAATTTATGCAGATAAAATGAGTATGTGTATGGCAAATATGGTAACAGAACTTTATGAGATCTGACAAATAAGTTCACAAACTCATCTCAGGAAAAGTGCTACATACCTACATACCTCATTGCTGAATATCAACACGGTCACCTTTGAAGTACTCCCCTTGGGAAGCTATGCACTGATGCACCTAGCCTCCCTCTTCAAAGCAATTTTGGAACTCTTTTTCTGGAATGGCCATCAGAGCTGTCGTCATACTACTCTTGATGTCCTGAATGCCACTGAAATGTCTTCCTTTCACTACTTTCTTTACCTTCTGGATAAAGAAACAAGTCACCGGGATCCAGATCAGGTGAGTAGGGGGGGTGTTCCAACACAGTTGTTAAATGGCTAAAAACTTCCTCACAGACAACTATACAATTAAGTTTGCAAACTTGCCACCGTGTCAATGTGTGCAATGGCCGTTCCAGAAAGAAAATTGCTTTGAAAGGTGGATTGGGTGCTGGCACTGGTGCATAGCTTCTCAAGGTGAGTACTTCGAAAGTGACCACTGTCATGTTCCGAAAGGAGGTATGTAGCACCTAAAACAATTAAGGTGGCGAACTTAATTGCGGGACATGCTTCCAAAAACTGGCTATACATTTAAAAGTCAAATTAAAATGACTTCGGGTTTATGGCTGGTGCTTTTCCTTTGATATGCTTAGACTCTCAAGGGTCATGCCTTCATACAGGCAAGTTTACCCTTCAGTTTTGTTCAGTGTTTTCAAAAGTGTTATAATGACAGAGCAATAGTTGCTTCAAAGCTGCAACCCCACTCCGAGAGTTCCCAAGCAAGCAAGCCTGTTGCTGTGGAGCAGACTCTGACTCACGGCCACCTCAGATGTGTCACAGTAGAACTGTGCTCCACACGGTTTTTAACTGCTGGCTTTTCTGAAGTAGATCATTCGACCATTCTTAGGAGGCACTGCTGGGTTACCTGAACCTCCAACCCTCAGGCTAGCAGCCAAGTGCATTAACCCTTTGCGCCACTCAGGGAGTCCTTAAAGGCCAGAATTGCTTTAGCAAATGTTTCTCTTGGAGAAACTCAAAGGTAAAGGCCTTTTAATCGCTTTGACTAAGTTCTGCCCGAGGACGATCGCAGCTACCAGGTCCCAGGCTCCTGCCCACTCCACCCACCTCTGCAACAGCCAGGTCCCAGCGGCTGGTTCCCGGTCCGAGAAGCCCCTAAAAGGTGGCGGCTGCAGCGTCAGCGGCCCCTCAACGGTGGTGACTTCTCAGCAATAGCAGCACCTCAGCAACCGAGGCGCTTCTCCAAGGCAGACAGCTGAGCGGTTTGGTGCGGGAATCTCCACGGCAACGGAAGACACCATAGCGGGCGGAAGCGTGCTCCCCCGTTCGGGAAGATGGCTCGTTCCAATGGTGGGGCGCCTACTGCGCAAGCGTCAGGGCTGGCGCAGGCGCAGGCAAAGATGCAGGTAGCGGGTTGGCAGCTGCGCTGTGACCGCTGTGTGCCCTCGAGCATGCGAAGAGCAGTGCTTTCCTTGGGGTGGCGGCTCACAGGCCCAGCGCGTGGGAAGAGACCTCTGGTCATGAAGCCGAGGTGTCGCTGGGAACGCTCTCGTGTGATGACCCGTAGCTGACTGGTGAAAATTTGCAGAGCCCCAGACACAACCCTGCCTCCCATGGCTAAGAGTGTGGACCACACACGTGTATCTTCGTTTGGCCCAAGTCGCAATTTAAGTGTTGATTAGTTACCGACTTAAAAAAATAGCCTTCACATAGAAATCAGGGTTTCCTGCGAGCCCATGGCTGCACTAGACTGGAGATGAATTCAATTTGTCCCCTCTACTTCCCACTGTATGCGCCACAATCCCCGCCACTCCTTCTGGGAGTCACGGTCTTGTGTTTATTTTATACTTGGTCTTGCTTTCTCTCCTCATGATCTACTTGGCCCATAGGGATTTGTGTTTGCAGCAAGGTTGTGAAAAGAAGCAGTGGCCCTTCCACTACCCTGCTCTCCACCAGGATCTGGGCGCTGAAGTGAATCAGACCACATTCCCCTGTCATTGTAGAGCTCAGTATCTGCGTATCTCCCACGACAGTTGGCTTTCCACATGCTGCCTGTCACCTGTGGTTCCTGATCCCACCATGAGGCTGGCGAATATTTATTTTTATCCTCAATAGGATGATCAATCAGATCCAAGATGTTTGGAAAAAACGAAGCATCTGTGAGAACCTACACTGAACTAGTCGGGTGAAATTTCACCTCCACCTTTCTTTTACTAGTGCCCCCTCCTCAAAATTCTGAACTTGATGGTAGGGCTACATCACCCACTCAACCTGTGATTGCTTTTTCTAAGAGAAATTGTGCTTCTCCCCACACCAAAAAACGAAACAAATCTATCATGACTGTAACGTATAGAGTTGAACAGACCCATAGGGCACTCCCTAGAGGGAGTGGTGGTGATTGTGGCACATTCAATGGGAGATACAGGGAATAAACTGAATCCAGTACAGGTCTAGCACAACACTGGGCATGCAGGCACATTTCACCAAGTAAGGAGGGTAACAGTATCAGGTAAGGAGGGTGACAGCACCAGGTAAGGAGAATAACGGCATCAGGTAAGGAGGGTAAAAATAGAGAAAGCAGCCTCCTTTTGTCTGTCAGTGGGGGCTTGTTGCTGTGATGCTGGAGGCTATGCCACTGGTACTTAGATACTAGTAGGGTCACCCATGCTAGACAGGTTTCAGTTGAGCTTCCAGACTAAGACAGACTAGGAAGAAGGACCCAGCAGTCCACTTCTGAAAAGAAGAAGACCTATGAATAGCAGTGAACATTGTCAGATGTGGTGCCAGAACGTGACCCACCCAGGTTGGAAGACACTCAGAAGACAACTGGGGAAAAGCTGCCTCCTCAAAGTAGGGTCGACTTTAATGATGTGGATGGAGTAAGGCCTTCAGGGTCATTGTTCGCTGATGTGGCAAGACTCAAAATGAGAAAAAACAGCTGCAAACATGCGTTAATAGTTGGGACACGGAATGTATGAAGTATGAATCCAGGAAAATTGGAAATCATCAAAAATAAAATAGAATGTGTAAACAACAATATCCTAGGCATTAGTGAACTGAAATGGACCGGTTTTGGCCATTTTGAATCTGACAGTCATACAGTCTACTATGCTGGGAATGAAAACTTGAAGATGAATGGTTCATCATCAAAAAGAACATTGCAAGATCTGTCCTGAAGTACAATGCTGTCAGTGATAGGATATTATCCATATGCCTACAAGGAAAGCCAGTTAATACAACTGTTATTCATATTTATGCACCAACCACTAATGGCAAAGATGAAGAAACTGCAGATTCTTACCAGCTTCTGCAGTCTGAAATTGATCAAATGTGCAATCAAGATGCACTGATAATTACTGGTGACTGGAATGCCAAGAAGGATTAGTAGTTGGAAAATATGGCCTTGGTAATAGAAATGATGCCAGAGATTGCATGATATAATTTTTCAAGACTACTGACTTCTTCATTGCATACACCTTTTTAAACCAATACAAATGGTGACTGTACACATGGACCTCACCAGACGGAATACACAGGAACCAAATCGACTACGTATGTGGAAAAAGGTGATGGAAAAGCTTCACATCAGCACTCAGAACAAGACCAGGTGCTGACAGTGGCACAGATCATCAATTGCTCATATGCAAATTCAAACTGAAACTGAAGAAAATTAGAACAAGTCCACAAGAGCCAAAGGATGACCTTGAGTATATCCCTCCTGAGTTTAAAGACCATCTCAAGAACAAGTGTGATGTGTTGATCACTAATGACCAAAGATCAGACAAATTGTGGAATGACATCAAAGACACAATCCATGAAGAGAGAAAAAGGTCATTGAAAGGACAGGAAAGAAAGAAAAGACCAAACTAGACGTCAGAAGAGACTCTGAAACTTGCTCCTGAATGTCAAGCAGCTAAAACAAAAGGAAGGAATGGTGAAGTAAAGGACCTAAACAGAAGATTTCAAAGGGTAGCTTGAGAAGACAAAATAAAGTAGTATAATGACCTATACAAAGCTGGAAATGGAAAACCAGAAAGGAAGAACATGTTCTGCATTTCTCGAGATGAAAGAACTGAGAAAAAATTCAAGCCTCAAGTTGCAATAGTGAAGGATTCTACAGGTTAAATATTAAACAACTCAGGGGACATCAAAAGGAGATGGAAGGAATACAGAATCATTATACCAAAAAGAACTGGTTGATGTTCAGCCATTTGAAGAGGTAGCATATGATCTGGAACTGATGGTACTGAAGGAAGAAGTTGAAGTTGCATTGAAGGCATTGGCAAAAAACAAGGCTCCAGGAGTTGATGGAATATCAACTGAGATATTTCAACAAACAGATGCAACGCTAGAAGTGGTTACTCATCTATGCCAAGAAATTTGGAGGACAGCTACCTGGTCAACTGACTGGAAGAGATCCATATTTATGCCAGACCCAAAGAAAAGTGATCCAACTGAATGTGGAAGTTGCTGAACAATATCATTAATATCACAACGCAAGTAAAATTTTGCTCAAGATCACTGAAAAACGACAGCAACAATATATTGACAAGGAACTGCCAGAAATTCAAGCTGGATTCAGAAGAGGATGTGGAACGATATCATTACTGATGTCACATGGATCTTGTCTGAAAGCAGAGAATACCAAAAAGATGTTTGCCTCTGTTTCCTTGACTATGCAAAGGCATTCGCCTGTGTGGATCATAATAATGGCTAATGAGTCGCATCCAACTCGATGGCACTTGGCTTGGCTTGTGAGGAATGGGAATTTCAGAACATCTAATTGTGCTCTTAAGGAATCTGCATAAGAATCAAGAGGCAGTTGTGCAAACTGAACAAGTGGACACTGCATGTTTTAAAGTCAGGAAAGATGTGCATCAGGGTTATGTCCTTTCACCATACCTTTTCAATCTGTATGCCGAGCAAATAATCTGAGAGGCTGGATTATATGAAGTAGAATGAGGCATCAGGATTAGAAGAGGACTCATTAACAACCTGCATTATGCAGATTACACTGCCTTACTTGCTGGAAGAGAAGATTTGAGGCGTGTACTGATGAAGATCAAGGACCACAGTCTTCAGTATGGATTGCACCTCAACATCAAGAAAACAAAAATCCTTACAACTGGACCAGTAAGCAGTGTTGTCATAAGTGGAGAAGGGATTCAGGTTGTCGAAGATTTCATTTACTTGGGTCCACAATCAATGCTCATGGAAGCAGCAGTCGAGAAATCAAAAGACGCACTGCATTGGGAAAATCTACCTCAAAGGACCTCTTTCAAGTATTCAAAAGTAAGGATGTCACCTTGAAGACTCAAATGCATCTGACCCAAGCTATGGTGTTTTCAGTCACATCATATGCATGTGAAAGCTGGACAATGAACAAAGAAGACAGAAGAAGAATTGATGTGTTTGAATGGTGTTGTTGGAGAAGAATGTTGAATGTACCAAGGACTGCCATACAAACAAACAGCTCTGTAAGAAGTACAACCAGAGTGCTCATTGGAAGCAAAGATGACAAGACTGTGTCTTACATAGTTTGGACATGTGCGGAAGGATCAGTCCCAGAAGAAGGACATCATGCTTCATAGAGTGGAAGGTTAGTGAAAAAGAGGAAGACCTTCAATGAGATGGATTGACACCGTGGCTGCAAGAATGGGCTTAAGCATAAAAATGACTGTGGACATGGTACAAGACTGGGCATTGTTTCATGCTGTTGTTCATAGGGTCGCTGGGAGTCAGAACCGACTTGACGGCACCTAACAACAACAATAATAGGGTTTCCAAGGCTGTAAATGTTTACAGAAGCACACTACCACACATCTTTGTTCTGTGGAATGGCTGGTGGACGCAAACTACTGATCATTCATTTAACAGAGGAGCATCTAATCACTGTGCCACGTATCAGCTTCTCTGAGCCTCTGTGTTAAGGACTAGGGTTTTTCTACTAAAGAAGGATACCAAAAGACTGGAGACTGCTCAATGTTTATCAGTAGGGAATTGGTTGAAGAGATGGCTACCGCTAGCTGCACAACAGTATACAACTATAAAAGATGTAAGGACTATTTCTGTATTGTTATGGGGTAATCCCAGAGCCTACTGTTACTTGAAAAAAACCACAGTGCAAAAGAAGTACAAGAAGGGTCAAGGGACAGTAATATGAGGTCTAACAATTAAGGTCACAAACTAGAAAAAAGTGCTACATACATCATTATGAATATTGCTATGGTCACCTTCAAAGTACTACCCTTGGGAAGCTGTGCACTGATGCCAGTGCCTAGTCCACCCTTCAAAGCTATTTTGGAGCTCTTTTTCTGGAATGGCCATTAGAGCTATTGTCAATATTTCCTTTATCTTCAGGTAAAGAAAAAAGTCATTTGGGTCATATCAGGTGAGTAGGGAGGGTGTTTCATTACAGTTACTTGTTTACTGGTTAAAAACTCCCTCACAGCCATTGCTGTGTGAGCTGGTGCACTGTCATGATGCAAGAGCCATGAGTTGTTGACAAAAAGTTCAATTTGTTTTCATCTAACCTTTTCATGCAGCATTATCAGCATTTGTAAACAGTAAACTTGGTTAACTGTCCAGTTGATACAGGTTCATAATGAACAATCCCTCTGATATCTGAAAAAGTTGGCAACATCATTTTGTGTCTTGGTTTGGACTGATGGAAATTTGTAGTCACAGAGAATTGGCTGACTTCCATTGAACACGTGGATGCATTGTTTCAGGGTCATATTGTTACACCCAGGTTTCATCAGCAGTGATAACATGACCTAAAACATTGTTTTGCCTCTTCAAAGGTCTTGGCAAACCTTTACTCTCCTTTGCTGTTGTTCATCAGTGAACTCCATCGGGACCATTTTTGCACACACCTTTCTCATGCCAAGATGTTCCATTAAGATTTTTCTAACAGTTTTTCTAGAAGTGTTTACTTGGTCTGTTCTGGTTCTCAGTCAGCTGATGATTTTGATGTACGCTAAGTGCCAAGTGCCGTTGATGTACAGTTTGACAAATTTTTGCAATGTTTTTATCAGTTCTGCTCATTACTGGCTGCCCTGATCTGTCTTCATTAGTGATGCTTTCTCTTTCCTCAGAAAAAACATCTAATCCATTTGTAAACTGCCATTTTCTTCATGGCATTATCCCCATAAACTTGGACTAACATGTCCCTGATTTCACTACCATTCTCGCCAAGTTTAACAAGAAATTTAACATTTGTTCATTGCTCTAATTCAAGCTCCAACGTTCTCATAATGGCACACAAAAATACGCAAGACACCACACACTGACATGAACACAGCTGTGAGACACTGACATACTGAGGTTGTGAAACTATGCTGAGTTGTTTGTACAGCACTGACAACATAAGCACATGGTCCCAAGTTTGTGAACTTAATTGTCAGACCTCATAGACATTTTTTTTATTTAACATTCCACTATGCATCTGTCAGTTTGTCTTAGTGTGGTGGATTGTATCTGGTTGTGATGCTGGAAGCTTTGCCATTGATATTTTAATTACCAGCAAGGTCACCTTTGATGGCCAAGTTTAAGCTGAGCTTCCTGACTAAGACAGACTAGCGAGAGTGATCAGACAATCTACTTCTTAAAAAATTAGCCAGTGAAAACTTACGAATAGCAGTGGAACATTGTCTGATATAATTCCAGAAGATGTGCCTCTCAGGTTGGAAGGTACTCATAATATGACTAAGGAAGAGTTGCTTCCTCAAAGTAGAGTTGACCTTTCAGACCTTCATTTGCTTGTATGGCATGACTTATACTGAGGAGAAACAGTGGCAGATATCTGTGACTAATCAGAAGGTGGAGTGTGTGAAGTATGAATCTAGGAAAATTATAAGTTATCAAAATGAAATGTAATGCATGAAGTTTGATATCGTAGGCTTTAGTGAGCTGAAATGGACTGGTATCAGCCATTTTGGGTTAGACAGTTACAGTGTCTTCTGTGTCAGGAATGACAGACTGAAGGGGAATAGCATCACATACATCATCAAAAAGAACATTTCAAGATTTATTGTGAGATACAATGCTGCCAGTGATATGATAATATCCATGTGCCTATAGCCAACCAGCCAAGTGCCATTGAGTTGGATCCAACTCATGGTGACCTACAAGGAAGACCAATTAATACAACTACTTTTCAAATTTATGCATCAGCCACCAAGGGCAAAGATGAAGAAATTGTTTATCACTTTCTGTAGTCTGAAATTGATCAAACATGCAATCAAGACCCATTGATAATTACTGGTGATTGGAATGCAAAAGTTGGAAATGAAGAAAGATTGGTAGTTGGAAAATATGGTGATAGAAACAATGCTGGCGATTGCATGATACAACTTTGCAAGACCAACAACTTTTTCATTGCAGATCCCTTTTTTCAACAACATAAACAACTATACACATGGATCTCACTGGATGGAAATCACAGGAATTAAATTGACTACGTTTGTGGAAAGAGATGATGGAAAAGCTCAATATAATCTGTCAGAATGAGGCCAGGTGGTGACTGTAGAACAGTTGTTCATGTGCAAGTTCAGGTTGAAGCTGAATAAAATTAAAACAAGTTGATGACAGCCAAAACAGAACCGAGTATATCCCACCCGAAATTAGGGACCATCTCAAGAATAGATTTGACACACTGAACACTAATGACTGAAGACCAGATGAGTTGTGGAATGACATCATGTATGAAGAAAGAAAAAGGTCATTAAGAAAGACAGAAAAGAGGAGGCGGAGTCCAGATGACAGACTAAATGCACGTCTCTCTAAATCCCTCTGGAAACCAAGACCTGATATGATAGGTAAATGGAGGCTTCTGGACACCTAGTGAGCCCTGGGATGCGGCATAGGGCTGTTAATTTGGACTTCATACCACTGAATTTTAAAACCTCCTCTTTTTCACTGACCCCACTCACGACGAGCACAGGCTTGCACAGACCGAAGGTAACTCACCATTTTGATTTTTTTTTCCTCTGTCTTGGCCAGGGGGCAGAACTGGGACTTGACTAGCTGCTGGTCTCAGATACACTGCTGGTGGGACCAGCAAGCATAATAGCCAGGTTCTGAGAACCTGGTTTTGGACTTTATACATCTCAGCTCCTCTGGCCTATTGGGAAACGGAGAAGCCCAGGCAGAGGCCCTGCCTGGACTTGGTTCTTAGGCTGGGAGGTGGCTCCTGCTGGTGGGAAAGCGCTTTTCTAGCACAGAGGTGGTGTTTTGCACAGTGTCACCTGGGGCCGGGGCCCAGAGGCAAAGGCTGTGGATTCTGGGCATTTCAGCACTTTTGGCCAGCTGGTGAGCTTATGCGGGATGCCATCTTGTTTTGCTGGGAGGCGGGGTCATCAATACGGAAGCCTCAGCTGGACCTAATTCCTGGGCTAAGAGGCAGGTCCTACCCAGAAGAGACTGCTTTTCTGTTAGAAAAGCAGAGTTCTACACAATATTGCCTACAGCTAGGGCCCGACAGCAGAGGCCAGCAGGCCAGTAGCCTTTCTGTATTTTGAGCTGGTTTATGACATCGGATGTTCGATATAAAGGTGCTCACTTTGCCAGCTGGGATGAGGACGTAGAAACCTGAAAACCTGACTGACTTTGGAAGATGCCAGATACCTTTTACTTCTCATCTTAAGACAGCCTAGAGAAACAACTGTGGTGCATCTTCACAGCATCTCTCCAAGCCTCTATTGACCCACATGATGCCCCCAAAGCAGCAGACATTGGAGAGGACGGTAACCCGGAAGTCACCAATAGCATCAGAAGGCCCCCCAAAGAAACCACCTCCGAACTTCCCAGACGAAGAAGCTTTTCTGAAACTATCAGAAGGTGAATACAAAAGGATTATATATAGAGCCCTACTAGACGTTATGCAAAATGCAGCAGAGCAAAACGAAAAATTAAGCAAGCTGTTTGATCTGATGGAACATTAGTACTCTGAAACCAACGGATCAAGAACAAAATCAAAGACATAGAAACTTCAATTCAAAGCCAAGAAAACAGAATGGAGCAAATGGAAAAGAGAATTTCTGATTTGGAAGACAGAGCCACTGACTCCAGCATCTATGAGGAGAAATCAGAAAAAATAAACAAGAAAAATGAAGAAGCATGTGGGACTCTATTAGGAAGAACAATCTACGATTAATGGGAGTTCCTGAACAGGGCAAGACACCTGAGAACACAGCGAGTATTGTGGCTGAGCTGCTGACAGAAAACTTCCCAGAAATTATGAAAGAAGAAAATATAGATATCCAAGCTACATATCAAACACCACTCAGTATAGATCTCAATAGAAAGACTCCAAGACATATTATAATCAAGCTCAACAAAATGAAACAGAAGCAGAAACTCTTAAAGGCAGGAAGACTCAAAGCAAAGCTAACATTCAGAGGGAAACCCTGTAGGCTTTCGTCGGATCTTCGCAGAAACTATGCTGGCATGGAGACAGTGGCATGACACATTCAAAGCCTTGAAGGAGAAGAACTTCCAACCAAGAATTATATATCCTGAAAAACTATCTTTTACATATGAAAATGAAATTAAGACATTTACAGATAAACAGAAACTCAGAGATTTTGTAAAAACCAAACCAAAGCTACAAGAAATACTGAAAGAATTTCTTGGTTTGGAAGAATAAAACCACTAACTTGTATTTTAGAAGGACACATTATTCAGAATCCTACTCAGTTAGGGAAGGCTCCAAACACAATCAAAGCTATAATAGTGAAAGAAATGACCTAGTGATCATATCATGTAAATTATGATATCATCATATTAAAAAGAGGGTTGTACTACAGTCGTTATAGTCCTTCCAGATGGAGAGAAGGTTGACAAGACTGGTAGCAATCAAAATTGGAGTTATATATAGTTTATTGAGTGGGATCATAGGGGCAGCCATAAAGCAGAATAAAGAAGCAACATACCATATCAAGAAATGTAATACAGGAGTCTCAACAACCAGAAAACCAACCCTGAAAAATGTGAATCAACTCGCAAAGAAGAAGGTCACAGAACAGATTAATAAGAACAACAGAGAAAACATCAACACAAAAATAAACATATCACAATGGCAGCACTGAACACATACCTATCAATAATTACACTGAACGTGAATGGACTGAATGCTACTGTAAAGAGGCATCAAGTGATATCTTGGATCAAAAGACATGACCCATCCATATGTTGCCTACAAGAAACTCACCTTAGACCTAAAGATATGAACAAACTGAAAATCAAAGGATGGAAGAACATATATCAAGCTAACAATGAACAAAGAAGAGCAGGTATGGCAATTCTAATCTCAGATAAAATCGATTTTAATGTAAAATCCACCATCATGGACAAGGATGGACACTGTTTATTACTGAAAGGTTCAATACACAAGCAGGACTTAACAATATTAAATAGTTATGTACCTAATATTACAGCACCTAAATACGTCAAAGAAACACTGACTACACTCAAAAAGGAGATAGATCACTCCACAATAATAGTAGGAGACTTCAACACTCTACTTTCAATATTACACAGATCGTCTAGAGCCAAGAAAGCTCAATAAAGACACAGAAGACCTTATTGCCACAATTAACCATCTAGACCTAATTGACATATACAGAACTTCCTATCCATCTGTGGACAACTATACCTTGTTTTACAGGGCACATGGAACATTCTCCAGAATAGACCATGTGTTAGGACATAAGACAATTCTCAACAAAATCCATACCATTGAGTTAATGCAAAGTGTCTTCTCAGATCATAAAGCCATAAAGATCTAAATCAGTAGCAGAAAAAACGTAGATAGAAAGCAGAACTCATGGAAACTGAACAACACCTTGCTCAAAAAAATATGGGTTATAGAAGAAATCAAGGATGAAATAAAGAAATTCATGGATTCCAATGAGAATGAAAACACTTCCTACCAGAACCTATGGGATGTAGCCAGAGCAGTGCTGAAGTCAGTTTATCTCTATAAATGCATACGTCTGGAAAGAAGAAAGAAAGCAAATCAAAGAACTGACCCTACAGCTTGAATAAGTAGAGAGAGAACAACAAGGAACCCCTCAGGGACCTGAAGAAAACAGATCATGAAGATCAGAGCAGAACTAAATGAATTACAGAACAGAAGAACAACTGAAAAAACTGAGAAGACCAAAAGCTGTTTTTTTAAAAAGATCAACAAAGTTGACAAACCATTGGCTGAACTTAACAAAAGAAAAACAGGAAAGGAAACAAATAACCCAAATAAGAAATGAGAGGGGAATTGTCACAACAGATCCAGCAAAAATAAAAAATATCATAGCTGAATACAGTGAAAGACTGTATTCTAATAAATTAGAAAACCTAGAGGAAATGGACAAATTCCTTGATTCATGTCATCTACCAAAATTATCACAATGTGACGCAGAACAACTTAATAAACCCATCACAGAGGAAGAGATTGAAAAAGTCATAAAAAAACTGCCAATCAAAAAAAGCCCGGGCCCAGATGGCTTCACTGCAGAATTCTTCCAAGCTTTTAGAGAAGTATTATCTCCAATACTACTGAGACTATTTCACAGCATAGAAAGGGATGGAATACTCCCAAATTCATTCTATGAAGCCAGCATAACCCTGATACCAAAACTAGGGAAAGACCCAACAAAAAAGGAGAACTACAGACTGATATCACTCATGAATCTAGATGCAAAAATTGTCAACAAAATTCTTGCCAATACAATACAGCATATCCAAAAAATAATCCATCCTGACCAAGTTGGATTCATACCAGGGATGCAAGGCTGGTTCAACATCAGAAAAACAATTAATGTGATTAACTACATAAATACCACAAAGACAAGAATCACCTCATCTTGTCTATTGATGCAGAAAAGGTATTTGGTAAAGTCCAACACCCACCCATGCCAAAAACTCAGCAAAATAGGAATAGTCGGAAAATTCCTCAACGTGATAAGGCCCATTTATACAAAGCCAACTGCCAATGTCATCCTGAATGGAGAGAGACTGAAACAGTTTCTCTTGAGAACAGGAACTAGACAAGGATGCCCACTCTTACCTCTCCTATTCAACATTGTACTAGAAGTTCTAGCCAGAGCAATTAGACAGGACCAAGGAATAAAGGGCATCTGCATCAGCAAAGAAGAACTAAAAATCTCCCTATTTGCAGATGATAGGATTGTATATGCAGAGAATCCCAAAGAATCCATAAGGAAACTACTCAAGCTGATAGAGGAGTTTGGCAAAGTCTCAGGATATAAGATAAACATAAGTAAATCAGTAGGATTCCTTCATACCAATGAGATTATTAAGGAAGAAATCATCAAGTCAAGATCATTTACTATAGCCCTAAGAAGATAAAGTACCTATGAATAAATCTAACCAGAAAAATAACAGACCTTTACAAAGAGAACTACAAACCCTTACTACAAGAAACTAAGAGAGTTACATAAATGGAGAAACCTACCCTGCTCATGGATAGGAAGACTTAACATTGTGAAAATGCCTATTTTACCCAAAGCAGTCTACTTATATAATGTGATCCCAATACAAGTTCCAGTGACATTTTTTAATGAGATGGAGGAACAAATTACCAACTTTGTCTCGAAAGGGAAGAAGCCCCGGATAAGTAAAGCATTACTAAAGAAGAAGAACACACTAAGAAGCCTCTCATTACCTGACCTTAGAACCTACTACACTGCCACAGTAGTCAAAACAGCCTGGTACTGGTACAAAAACAGACAGATAGATCAGTGGAATAGAATCAAGACCCCAGAGATGACATCATCTGCCTATGAACAGTTGATATTCAACAAAGGCCCTAGGACATTAAACTGGGGTAAAAACAGTCTCTTCAACAAATGGTGCTGGCAAAATTGGATGTCCATCTGCACTAAATTAAAACAAGACCCATATCTTACACCTTATACAAAAACCAACTCAAACTGGATAAGAGACCTAAATATCAAATCTAAAATGATAAGCTTATCCAAGAAAAAATAGGAACAACAATGGAAGGTTTAATACACAATGTAGACAGACTTCAAAATCTGTCAAACAGACCACAAACAACAGAAGAGAAAATAAATAAATGGGAACTACTAAGAATCAAACACTTTTGCTCATCTAAAGACTTTATTAATAGAATTAAAAGGCCACCTGCAGAATGGGAAAAAATATTTGGCAACTATATGTCAGACTGACGCCTGATCTCCATAATCTATAAGACACTACAAAATATCAACAAGAAAAAGATAAATCATCCAATTAAGCGGTGGGCAAAGGAGATGGACAGACACTTTTCTGAAGAGGAGATCCAGGCAGCGAAAAAACACATGCGGACATGCTCACGATCATTAGCTATTAAAGAAATTCAAATCAAAATGACAATGAGATACCATCCCACCCCAGCAAGGTTGGCCATGATTCAAAAAACGCAAAACATTAAATGCTGGAGAGGCTATGGAGAGATTGGAACTCTCCTCCACTGTTGGTGGGATTGCAAAATGGTACAACCTCTTTGGAAAGCAATCTGATGCTATCTTAAAATAATGGATATAGATATACCGTTTAACCCAGTAATTCCACTGCTTGGAATATATCCTACAGAATCAAGGCCATTCACACCAACTGATACATGCACATAAATGTTCATCGCAGCACAGTCCACAATAGCAAAAAGATGGAATCAACCCAGATGCCCAGCAACAGAAGAATGGATAGGTAAACTATGGTATATATACCCCATGGAACACTATGCAATGATAAAGAACAATGATGATAGCAGAAAACATCTCTTAACCTGGTTTCAATTGGAGGACATTGTCAAGTGAAAGTAGTCAGTGACAGAAGGACAAATATTGTATGAGACCCCTATGATAAGAACTTAAAAGCAGACTCATGCATAACAGAAAAGACTCTTTGAAGGCTGCAAGGGTGGGGAGGGGGGGAGGGGGAGGGGGGAAGGCTTAGATGAGATAGCTGTTAGAAATTTGGTTTGGTGAAATTGGTGACAGCACACATTAGTAAGAAGATCAGTATTAATGGGACTTCAACACAACTTGTGTACTCCTCCCATCTTAACCCAACATTGCAAGGACAGAGTAGCTGGGGCAGAGGGCCAGGGACCCTGCTGTTGGGGGAAATTGAAGCCAATTGACACAACTAGTGTTTTGCTAATGAGGTCCCTCTGCAACCCTCATTGGTGAGTGGCATCTGGGGTCTTAAAAGCTGCCAAGCTGCTCTCTGAGGGTACAGCAAATGGTCCCAACTCAGCAGGAATGGATGATCACCAAGGTCCATAATGACATGGGGGAAAGAGAATCCAGAAGACAGAGAGACCCATGTGAGTGGATGTCTACATCGACTTGTGACTGGAAGAACCAGATGGTGCCCGGCTACCACCAGTGATAGCCATGATGGAGCTCACAAAGTTGAGTCTCACTGGCAACACAAGTATAAATAAGGGTGCACCCTGAGATTTCCACTAAAAGACCACAATTGATGGTCCAGGGGCCTCGAAGTTCTCCTGGGAGCAGGGCCCCAGGCCCTGATGCTGCCCCAGTCCATAAATCATATTGAAGGTCAACTTTTCAGACAGCAATGGATTGGACTTGGTAATGCAGAGTGACCATACTATGTGGGTGGTACTTTATGGTTCTAGGCATCTATAGGAGGTCATCCTGTTGACCTCACACTGGAAGAAGGGGATTGGGTGGAGAGGAGAAGATAAGAGACTGTTGGGAAGATAAGACATGTATGGAGCAGAGAGGAAGAGTATGCTGTCACCATGTAGGGAGAGCAGTGGAAGCTGCATGTAGGTCAGCATGCAAATTTATATGAGAATGTGCATTTTCATTCAATCATAATAAAACAAACAAATAAATAAATAAAAAGGAAGGAAAAAAAGACAGAAAAGAAAGAAAAGACCAAAGTTGATATCAGAAGAAACTCTGAAACTTGCTCTTGAACTTTGAGTATCTAAAATGAATGGAAGAAATGAAGTAAAAGAGCTGAACACAGGATATCAAAGAGTGGCTTGAAATATGGTAAAATATAATGAAATGTAAAAAGACCTGGAGTTAGAAAACCAGAAAGGAAGAATGCACTCAGCATTTCTCAAGCTGAAAGGACTCAAGAAAAAAATTAAAGGCTTGAGTTTCAATTTTGAAAGATTTTATGGGGAAAATGTCCCCTTGTTCTGGTCACATGACTGCCTCTTGATCCATATATGGATTCCTCATGAGTACAATTAAGTGTTCTGGGATTCCCATTCTCCGTCTTTGAGTTGTGGTGTTGGAGAAGAATACTGTGGAAGAGTGATCCTTGGAAAGACAGAAAGACTGCATCACGCATACTTTGGACACGTTGTCAGTAGAGATCAACTCCTGGACAAGGACGTCATATTTGTTTTAGAGTGAACTGTCAGAGAAAAAGAGGAAGACTTTGAACAAGATGGATTGGCACAGTGGCTGCAACAATGGGTCTCAGCATAAGAATGACTGTGGGCTTGGCACAGGCCCGGGCAGTGTTTCATTCTGTTGTGGTTGCTATGTGTTGGAACTGACTCTACAGCAGCAGCTAAGAGCAGCGATGTGGGAAAAGTATTGAACAATACAACATCAAAAGAAGATGGAAGATGCAGAGTCACTACCAAAAGGAAGTGGTCTATGTTCAGCCATTTCAGGAGGTAGCACATGATCAAGAACCGATGGTACTGAAAGAAGTCCAAGCTGCACTGAAGGCACTCGTGTAAAACAAGTTTCCAGGAATTGGCAGAATAACAACTGAGACGTTTCAACAAACAGATGCAGTGCTGGAGGTGCTCACTCTTCTATGCCAAGAAATCTGAAAGAGAGCTGCCTGGCCTACTGAGATCTGTATTTGTGCCCATTTCAAAGAAAGATGATCCAACAGAATGTGAAAAATATTGAACAATATTATTAATACCACATGCAAGTAAAATTTTGCTGAAGTTCACTCAAAAGCTGTTCCAGCAGTACATCAACAGGGAATTGCAAGAAATTCAAGCTAGATTCAGAGGAAGGTGTGGAATGAGGTATGTTGCTGATTGCAGATGGATCTTGGCTGAAATCAGAGTATACCACAAAGATGTTTATCTGTGTTTTATTGACTATGCAAGTACATTCAACTGTGGGGATCATAGCAAATTGTGGATAACGTTATGAAGAATGGAAATCCAGAACACTTAATTGTGCTCATGTGGAACCTTGTAGACAGACCAAGAGGCAGTCTTTGAGTAGAGCAATGGAATACTGAATGGTTTAAAATCAAGAAACTTGTGTACCAGGGTTGTATCATTTCACAACACTTATTTAGTCTGTATGTTGAGCAAATAGTATGAAAAGCTGGATTTATATGAAGAAGAATGTGGCATCAGGATTGCTAGGAGACTAATTAACAACCTGTGATATACAAATGACACAACCTTATTTGCTGAAAGTGAAGACAGTTTGAACCACTTACTGAAGAAGATCAAAGACCACAGCCTTCAGTATGGATTATACCTCAACATAAAGAAAATAAAAATCCTCACAGCTGGATCAGTAAGCAACATCATGATAAATAGATAAAAAATATTGAGGTTGTCAAGAATTTTGTTTTACTTGGATCCACAATCAACACCCATGGAGGCAGTAGTCACAAAGTGAGACAATATATTGTATTGGGCAGATCTGCTACAAAAGACTTCTTTAAAGTATTAAAAAATAAAGATGTCACTGTGAGGACTAAGGTACACCTGACCCTAGCCATGATATTTTCAACTGCCTCATGTGCGTGTGAAAGCTGGACAATGACTAAGGAAGACTGAAGAAGAGTTGATGCTTTGAATCATGGTGCTGGTGAAGAATATTGAACATACCATGGACTGTTAGAAGAAACAAGTCTGTTTAGGAAGAAATGCAGCCAGAGTGCTCCTTGGAAGGAAGGGTGGTGAGACTTTATCTCAAACACTTTGGACATGTTATTAGGAGGGACCAGTCCTGGAAGAGGACATCCTCCTTGGTAAGGCAGAGGATCAGCAAAAAAGGAGGAGGACCTCCAACCGAATGGATTGGCACAGTAGCTGCAATAG
This sequence comes from Heterohyrax brucei, assembly GCA_028571685.1. Classification (NCBI taxonomy): domain Eukaryota; kingdom Metazoa; phylum Chordata; class Mammalia; order Hyracoidea; family Procaviidae; genus Heterohyrax; species Heterohyrax brucei. Next base: position 30,093,725 of record CM053140.1, read on the forward strand.
TGATCTCAAACATAGCAAATTTGAAGGGGTTCCCACTGGCCAAAGCTCGGACAGTTGGAGTGTGCAAATAACCAAAATAGACTGAAACACATCAAAAAATGTTAATATACATGTGTTCATTTTTTAAAAAGAAAATCTCCATTGGTCAGTTTTGAAGTGGAAACCTTGATGGCATACTGGTTAAGAGCTATGACTGTTAACCTAAAGGTCAGCAATTCAAATCCCCCAGGCACTCCTTGGAAACCTTGTGGGGCAGTTCTATCCTGTCCTATAGGGCTGGTGAGTCAGAATCGACTCTGTGGCAGTGGATTTTTTAGGATGCCAAGTTACTATTCTGAATACTGTTAAACTGGCTGTAGAAATGGGCACCCTTCAAATTTCCCTTCTAGAAAGAACTTGCATTTAGCTATATGGTGTGCATTTAGTGGCCAGCCTCCAGCTGTGATGGCACTGGAATCTACAACAGTGTTTTAGTTGAGCCGTCTCCTCCTCTGGGAAGCCCTGGCCAATGACTAGCATACCAGGGTACTAGGGCCTGGCCACATTTGCCAACATAGAACTCTTCATTAATAGTCTGTGCTCCAGAGCCCTTCCAGTTGGTTGGCTGAAACTGCCGGATTTACATTATAGTCATCTTCTCCCTGCAGTTCTGTTTCCTCTGACCTTCTTTCACAGGTGCCAGATCAGCAGTGTGGTCTGAAGGCTTTCTCCATTTCCTTCCCCTTGATCCTTCACAGGTACAAATCCCCAGTAAATCTTTTGCACTCCTAATTCCATTTCATGGTCTATTTACCAGAGGGCCTAAATTGACACAGTTGGTACCAGGAGTGGCCTGAGAAAGCAGATGGCATTGGAACTGGATCACCCAGCGCCTGGCTGGCAATGAGGAACCTATCCTGAACAATATATGTATCTCTAGCACAAGGTGGCAGGTATCAGTGGTAAAACTTGCACTAACAAATTGGGAGAATGATGATGAGAACAATGATTCAATCTTTTGAGAAGCATGTGTATTTAGAAGGGTGGGGGAGATGCGTACAAGAACAGTACAGTTATTTGACTGTTAGTTGCACTAATGCCCTACAGAAAGAGAATGAAAAGTTGGAGACAGTTAACAAACAACTGAAGCTGTGTGGAGGCCAGAGCTTTGATTGTTTATAAAGAAGCCCTTATTTCCTGAAATAAGGGAGAAGCAAAAAGCTGAGACCCCACATGAGGACTGGGTGGTTGGACTTCAAAAACACGTGACTGTTGATCAAGGTAGATTTGCTATGTCAAAGTCAAGTTCCAGGTTGGGGAAACCTGGTATATTGACACATGAGATGGGAACATCTTGGTGGATACCCCAGTGGTTTTGCTCCCACTCTTCGTATATGGCCTCTCTGGCCATGGGTTTATAATTCTGCCGAGAATAATGGGTTGGTCTGCAGCCTACCCTATGATTGGTCTGCTTTATGCACCTTGCAGGGATTAGTCAGTTCACTATGAAAACAGAGTGCATAAAGCCATCCAGTAAGGACTAAGTGACCTTGTGAGGATTAGTTGGTTTGTGGCCTGGCTGGGAGGACCATGCTTTGAAATTGGTAAGAAACGTGCTTATGTAAGTAGCCAACCCAATAGCTATAGGGATAGAGGTGATGTGAGAGAGAAGGAACTGCCTAAAAGAGGTGTAATATGCATCAAGAGCTGTACCGCTAAAGGCTGTGTGAGATGGCAGCAGCATTTCAAGAAGCAGGAACCATGGGGCTGGCAGACAGCTGTGGTGATGCTGGCCCACTAAACCAGAAACAGGCCCCAAACACGGGTGCCCCCATATGGTCAGGTAGGTCATACAGTTAGCGTTCTTAGGGAAGCCCCTGGCGGGGACCCACTACTGTTTACCACCACTGTTAAAACTCTGTCCTCCCACTCCATTACGTGGAGATCTGCTTTGGTCCTGCTGCTGCCCAGAACTCACCTCGTATGTAACTCTCCCTCGTAAATGTCTTTACTGCCGCCCCGGGAATTGCCTGCCTCCTCTTTCTACAGCCTCTCAGCACCCTCCAATTTTTAGAGGTGGATTTCAAGTACTAGCCTTTGCCTGGATAGTGGCCCACAGAGAGAGAGAGAGGGTGAGCGAGCTGAGCACCTTCGGGGAGGAGACCTCCTGACTGAGCAGGATGCCTCCGGACACTTGTTTGGTGGAACCAAAAGCACTGCAACAGTTGCCTGTTCCAGAGGCCTGAGAAGTCCTGGGAGTAGAAGCAAAGCCCAGTGAGTCAGTGGTTGGGAGAAGGGTGCTGGTTGCAGTGACCCCACAAAGGGTGTGCCTCTGGGTATGGCTAAGAAGGAGTTGATAGCTGTCTTGATCAGAAGCTGATCGATGAAGATGATCTTGTCTCTTGCGTTCATCCTGTTACTTTCAAGTTTATCCTGCCTCCTGGGATGTAGTCTGTTACTTACCTAATAAACCATGTAACTGCGAGAATGGCATGTGAGTTCCATGTGGCCACTGCAATGAATTATCAAACCCAGAAGAGAAGTGGAGAGTGCTGTGGTGTCAGAAATGTTGAAAAAGTTGGAGAGTAAAGGTGTGTCTGACTGCTTCACAGGACCCAGGTTTGGGCTGATCTTGGTTCTCATCCCTCCTCCTGAATACAGATAAATTCAGACACTAGATTACAGCTCCCCAGACTCTTCCAAAACTTGAGAGCCTGGATCACCTATTCCTGGCACTCTCCTTATGTGGGAAGACACTGCAGAGTTCCCCCCATCAAGGCAACAGGGCCCTTTCAAGATCTGCACCCATTTCTTCTTCTAGCTACCAGACTGGTACCTGGGTGTAAGTTACAATACAACCTAGTCAGATGTAAGCTGGACCTGATAAGATAGGAAAGAGGCTAACTACTGCTAAAGGAGCTATGCTATTAACAGCATGGCATCATTATAAAAACCAAACCAAACCCACTATCGTTGAGGCAATTCCATCTCATAGTGACCTTAGAAGACAGAGTAGAACTGCCCCATAGAGTTTCCAAGGAGCACCAGGCAGATTTGAGCTGCCAACCTTCTGATTAGCAGTAATAGCACATAACCATTACACCACAAGGGTCAAGACTGTAGGGGTGATTGTATAACCCCAAACATATCTTGAAACTCATCAAATCGTGTATTTAAAATTAGTGAAGTTTATTATCATATAAATTATATCTTAGTGAAACTAATTCAAAATAAAATCTAGACTGCAGGCCATGACCTAACAGGACTGACCTTGGCCTGCCTCTCATGTCCCTCTCCCTCATGTCGCAGCCACAGTAGCCTGACCTTACTTAGTTCTCTTCCAGTTGGAATGGATTTTGAGGGTGTTTGGTAAAGAACATGAATACCAGGAGGCAGGGACCATGGAAACCATTCCAAAAGTCTGGCCACACCAACTTCATGCTATATGATTCCTTTTGCACAACATTTTTAAAAAAGTAAAACTGTAGCAACAAAAGGGAGTCCCTGGGGCAAATGGTTAATATGTTCTCCTAACCAATAGCTGGAGGTTTGAGTCCACCAGAGACACATAGGGCCTAATGATCTACTTCTGAAGAATCAGCCACTGGAGTCTTGGGGGACATCTAGCTCAACTGGCACAACATAGTTTGTAAAGAAAACGCTGTACATCTATCTGACTGTGGCGAGCAGTGTCTGGTGTCTTAAAAGCCTGCCAGTGGTAACCTGAGATCTATCTACTGGTCCCATCCCAGCTGGAGCAAAGAAGAATGAAGAAAACCAAAGAAGAGAAATAGACCGTAACTACCACAGCCTCCACTAAACTGAGTCCAGAACACCTGGATGGTACATGGCTACCACCACCCACTGCTCTGACAGGGATCACAGTAGAGAGCCCCAGAGAGGGAGAAACAGGTACAACAGAAATCAAAAACAAACTTACTGGTCTAAGAGACTGGAAAAACCCTACAACATCGCTCCCAGCTACCCTTTTAACTCAGTACTGTACTCACTGCCCAAGTTCAGCCACAGATTAAACAGATTCATAAAACAGCACACGTGATGAGTGTGCTTTATAGTTCAGTCATATATGTGAGACTAAGTGGGCACACCAGCCCAAAAGCAAGACGAGAAAGCAGACAGGGACAGAAAAACTGGAGAATGGAAACACGGAATGGAGGGTAAACAATTGGGGAGAGTGCTGACATATTTAGGGGTTGCCAACCAATGTTACAAAACAAGTTTTGCATTGTTGAATGAGCAAGTAGTCACACACTGGAAACTCTGTGTACTACAGTTCTACTGTAACACACATGGGGTCACCTGAGTTGGAATCGAGTACATGGCAACTAGTCTAGTGACAGAGCAGATCAGTGGTGACTTGGGATCAGGGGAAAAGGAGGAGATTGGCTGGAGAGGGGCAGGTGGGCTTTTTGAGCTCTGAAAATGTTTAATGTCATGATTGGAGGGGTGGTTATATAACCCTAAACATGTCTTGAAACTCATCACAGTGTATATTTAAAATTAGTGAAGCTTACTGCTACATGAATTATATGTCAATGAAGCTAATTCAAAATTAAATCTGTATTGCAGGCCATGACCTAACAGGCCTGACCTGGCCTGCCTCTCCCTTACCTCTCCTGTCACAGCTGCACTGGCCTGACTTTCCTTCTCTTTGTTCTCTTCCTTCCAGCTGTTCCTGCCCAGGCTTCTGCACTTTATGTTGTTAGCCTGGAGCACTTAAGTGGTTCTTGTTGTAGGTGGGTCCCTCCCCATCCCTGGAAAGCCAAAACATTATTCAAGTCTCAGCTCAAACTTTACCTCTTAAAAAGACCTTCCCTGCTGACCCTGTCTAAAGTAACTCCCACTCTCAGCGCCTCCACTGATGTCAAGTCAGTTCTGACACATAGCTACCCTGTAGGACACAGTAGAACACTGATACCCTATAAGAAGCTCCCATAGCATTTCCAAGACTGTAGTGTTTACAAGAACAGACGACCACATCTTTCTCCTGTGGAACAGCCGGTGAATTGGAAATGTGAACCTTTTCATTAGCAGCCAACTGCTTTAAACACTGCACCATCATCAACAACAAAACAATCCTTTGTGGTTGAGTTGATTCCGACTCAGCGATCTCACAGGACAGAGTAGAACTGTCCGTAGAGTTTCTAAGAAGTGCCTGGTGGATTTGAGCGGCCACTATGCTGCCAGTGCTTCCCCGCACCATTAGGGCTCCTTAAAACAGTTACTCTTTATTATTTTTATCTTGTTTAAATTCCTTCACAGCATTTATGAAATTCTCTCATATCTTGTTTGCTCACTTATTGACCTCCTTACCCCTTCTGCAGGCGCAGGGACCTTTTATGTTTCCTTTATGGACCACGGTATCCTTACTGAGTCCAGGTGGTGAAGTGGTTAAATGCTCAGCTAGTAACCAAAATGTTGGTTGAATACCCCCAGCTGCTCCATGGGAGAAAGATGTGGCAGTCTTCTTTAAAGATCACAGCCTTGGAAATCCTATGAGGCCGTACTACTCTGTCCTGTAAGGTTACTATGAGTCAAATTGACTTCATGGCAAGGAGGAAGACCATTTTCAAGACTAACACCCAGCACAGAGTAGGCACTCAGTAAATATTTGTTAAATGAATATTGGTCTGTATAGGGGCCTTTCTTGAGGATGCTGAATAAATGTATTAAAGTGTCATTTGCAAGCATGCAAATGATAGCAAACCTTCTTTTATTTCTCTAATATCCTACATGGGAAATCTGCATCTAGGACCAGGAAGAGAATAGCCCCTGGCAGCCTGGGTGTGCTGCTCACACAGAAATAGTCGAAACACAGAGACCATGGTGCCAGCTAGTGCACACTCTGTCAGGGGAATGATCCTTTCTCCCCAGTAGCCCTTTTTAAAGAATTTTCCTGTCAATTCAGTCATGTTCAGATCTAATGTAGAATGTTTTTTTCTCACTTGATTGACAACCCTTTTGTTGGGAATATTAACTTGTGTTTAACATTTTCCATCTTGTGAAAGAATTCAAATTGCCACTGTAAAAAACCCTAAAATATGAGAATAGGATTCAGACTTGTCCACATTAAACAGGAGTAATTGTACTTGGATGTCTATTTGACTCGGGTGAAAAAAAATTTTTTTTTTTTTTTTTCCCTAAGCACCCAAGTTTAATTGTTTATGGTTCTCAAGGCCTTGGTTACTAAAAACAGCGCTACAATTAAACCCAGTTTCCAAGTGAACTGCATTTCTTGTTTAGGAAGATACTTGATCTCTGGCTGCTACATGTATTTTGCATTTGATCCTTTCTGCCAAATTTCCTCTGCTTGTCTAATGAATGGCCTCATCTGAGAATCATGGGATTAATAATTACAATCCAAGCTCGATAAAGTTCTTCCCTCTGTCCCTGCCATTTTCTCTGTTTGATGCATTTTCCCAGGAACACAATGAAAACAACCTCACAAATACATCCAGCAGGGATTTTAAATTTAGCGAGAACAGGCCCCTCCCCATTCCCTGTGACTCACTTCTACCTCCCAGAGCTGTCCTGCTGCCTCAGGGCTGCTGCAATGAATTCAGGCCAGCTTGCTGCCCAACCTTGGACTTGGTGCCATCCCCTGCCATAAGCTACGAACACCCAGTAAAGTGACTGTCCAGAAGAAATAGTGCAAAAAAAGGCTGCAGGCTAATGGTTGGATAAGCAAGTCAGAGATCTGGCTTTTGTTGTTTTCTCAATGCCATCAGGGCCCTGGCCATCCAGCGGAGTGTGGAGCCAGTGACTCTGAGGGGTTAACTCAGGCTCTGTGCTCCCACACCTTCCAAGGCCGAGTACCCATGTGGCCTGCTCAGTGCCATATGGGGAGAGCTTAACACTTCCTCACACTGCATAGAGGAGGGAGGAGACAGCAGCTATTGCCATAGCACTTAACCAAGGACTCTGAGTGGATCCTACCTGACAGAGAAGCCACAGCTTTGTGTGTCAGATAAGCAACAAGGAGGAGACTTAGAGGAATTAATTGGACCTACAGGGAACAAGTAAGAAGCCCTGGTGGTGCAGTGGTGCAGGCACTCGACTGCCATCCAAAAGGTTGGCCATTTGAAACTACTAGCAATTCTGCAGGAGAAAGATGTGGTAGTCTGACAGCCTTGGAAACCTGTAGGTCGCTATGAGCCAGAATCAACTTGATGGCAGTGGTTTTGGTTTTGACAGGGAACAATTACCTTGAGTGTGAAGCTAGAGTTCACAGTTCGTCACTCTCCCCATGATCCAATATGAGAGACTTGTGCTCTGTCTTCTCAGCAGTGCCAAGACAAGGAGGGAATTGCTCAGGTGTCTCAGCTGGGGAGCACAGACCTTGTCTAAAATGAGAACTTTCCATTTGCAGAGATTCTTCTGGCTAACGATTCTGGAGAAGTTTCACCAAAATTGGGCTCCGAGGGTGGAGTTCTCCTAAAATCAGTAACAGCAGTAAAACAACATGGCAATAAGCTACCCATCTGTTTGTGGTACTGAGGTGGCTTGCGTGTGGCTGTGATGCTGGAAGCTGTGCCACCAGTGTTTCAAATATTATCAGGTCACCCAGAGTGGACAGGTTTCAGGAGAGCTTTCAGGATCAGACAGACTAGGAGTAAAGGCCTGGCTATCTATGTCCAGAAATTAACCAAGGAAAACATTATGGATCATAGCAAAACAGTAGCTGATATAATGCTGGAAGATGAGCCCCCAGCTCAGAAAGTGACAATGGACTCAGTGCTGACGGCAGTGATGAGGCTGGCACAGGACCGGGCAGCATTTCTTTCTGTTGTACTTGGGGTCTCCATGAGTTGGAGCTGACTTGAGGCAACAAACAACAACAGCAACAACTTACAGTATTTTCCAGAGAAGGAAAGTAGCCTGAGAACCAGCAAGCTAAAGACTTGTATTTAACGATAACATGTTATAGTGAAGGAGGTTGAAACTCTTTTTGACAGAGTTTAGAGTTGTAAATTTCTGATACCAACAATAAAGATCCTCTACTTTTTCCCTCTTATTTTATTATTTGAATAAATAATTTATTTATTTATTATTATTTATTATTTAATTGAAGCACACCAAACCAAATCTGTTGCAATCAAGTCAATTCTGACTCATGATCACCCCATGTGTTACAGAATAGAACTGAACTCCATATGGTGTTCTTGGCTGTAATCTTTGTGGTAGCAGATCACCAGGACTTTTCTTCTGTGATGCCATCACTGGGAGGGTTCGAATTACCAACCTTCTGCTTAGTGGACAAGTAATAGTATCCAGGGACTTGGAGAAAATGAGACCTGGGAAAAATGACTGTTCTGAGGGCACCCAGTTGAAGTGATACGGCTGGGACTAACACTCAGACTTCCTGACCCAAGTAGAATTTCTGTTTTCCCAAAAGGAGGCATGAAGGTGCATGGTTTCCATTTACAGGTGAGAAAACTGCGAGAGAGTAGGGCTTGTCTTACATGGTGGTAGACCACAAGGGATTGGGATTGAGATTCTGGTTTCCAGTCCCTTAGATGGGGCTACTCCTGAGTTGGCCTGCTATGGAGTGGCCAGAGCTGCTCTGGGGGAAGCTAAAAGTGAGGATAGGGATGTGTTATTCTATTAAATCAGCAAAATGCGACTGACATTCGGAAGTGGCAACAACCCAGTTTTCAAAACCGTGAAGATTCTTCTTCTTTGGATCCAAACTGAAACACCAATCAGGGACAATACAGAACCAATGTGAAACTTGCTGAGTTTCAGAATTTAAGTTTAGTAAACTATCTTAGCCAGAATTCTCTGTAGAAATGAGGGTGGCTTGATTCTGTCTCATATACTTTGGACATGTTATCAGGAGGGATCAGTCCTTGGAGAAGGGCATCATGCTTGGTAAAGTGGAAGGTCAGCACAAATGAGGACTCTCAATGAGATTCAGTGACATGGTGGCTGTGACCATGAGCTGAAGCATAACAACAATTGTTGGGTTGGTGCAGGACCAGGCAGTGTTATGTTCTGTTGTAAACAGTGTCACTGTGAGTTGGAACCCACTGGACAATAGCACCTAAACAAACAAGCTGTCTCAACCATTCTGGAGAAGGGCTGCTGCTAGGAAATCTATAAACGATGGAAACAGTATTCTGAGTACAGAATGTCTGTAGGCAAATTGTTTGCTTGCCTCCTTATCTGTCCTGGTTTTCAAAACGCTGCTTCGAAGGCTTAAGGAAGAGTCAATTTGATGCCGCCAAACACTGGATCTGTGGCCAAGATGCCTGTCTTGCTTAGCCATAGTCTACTCAATAGTGCGCCTCTACAATGACAGTTCAGAATTTATTTTGTGTGTCAGATCATAGAGGAAAGAGTGGAGAAAATAGCAGTATACCTGGTTCATCCTGCAGGAATGGAATCAACTACTTCAAGTTCAACAGTATTTTTTTAGAGGCCACCAGCACCTAGATCTTCTTAGCTATTATTGAAAGGAGCACAATAGCGTGGTGGTTCCACGGCAGAATTCTTGCCTTCCATGTGGGAGTTCTCCCTCAATTCCCACCCAGTGCACCTCATGTACAGCAACCACTCCTGTCACTGGAGGCTTGTGTGTTTCTAGGATGCTGAACAGGTTTCACTGGAGCTTCTAGACTATGAAAGATTAAGAAGAAAGGTCTGGCGACCTCCTTCCAAAAATCAGCCAGTGAAAACCCTGTGGATCACATAGATCCGATCATGAGGACGGTGCAGGACTGGCCAGAAAGTGTTTCATCCAGTTGCGCATGGTATTGTCATGAGTTAGGGGCCCAGTTAACAGCAACAAATGAATCCAGCTACAGTCCTGGAATGGATGCCTGGATCAGTGCAGAGGATCAATCACTGCCTGGCTCCAAGGCTGAGGACTATGTGCGTTTTGTGAGATAGTAAAGGAGGCACCGACCTAACTGTCTGGAGACTCTGTGGCTGTGTATTTCCTGTGTTTACTACAAAAACAAACCTATTGTCATGGAGTCAATTCTAACTCAGTGATGCTGATTACAAGACAGAGTAGAACTACCCCATACAGTTTCCAAGGGGTGACTGGTGGATTTCGAACTGCAGACTATTTGGGTTCACAACCAATGCACCACCAGGGCGCCTCATTTACTCGGTAGCTACTTGGTATTAAGTAGTAAGGAGCCCTGATGGGTCAGTGGTTAAGCACTTGGCAGCTGTAGCTAACGGGTCTGTGGTTCAAACATACCAGCCGCTTTCTAGGAGAAAGACGTAGCCATCTGCTTCAGTAAAGATTACAGTTTTGGAAACCCTATGGAGCAACTCTACTCTGTTCTATAGGGTCACCGTGAGTCAGCATCAACTTGATGGAAACAGGTTTTTTATTATATGCCAGTGGCTCCTAGACACTGGAAGTACTATGAAAAACCAGGCAATGTCCCTGTGACCTGTCTGTACTGACACTTAAAGCTCCTACCCTGCTACAGCTTTGGGCACTTTTTCAGGGATTAGCCTTCACTCTCCCAGCAAGTCTGTGTGGGCAGCAGGGACAAATGGGAATGAGGAAAAAGCCCAGAGAGAGCAAACGGCTGCCCAGAGGCAGATTCAAACCCCAAACCTCTGAAGGGATTGAGGTCAGCACTTCCATACCAAAGGGCCCTGCTGTAGGCAGGGAGGTGCTTTAAACAGTTGATAGAAACCCTGGTGGTGTAGTGGTTAAGAGCTACAGTTGCTAACCAAAAGATTAGCAGTTCAATTCTACCAGGCGCTCCTTGGAAACTCTGTGGGGCAGTTCTACCCTGTCCTATGGGGTCACTATCAGTCGGAATTGACAGCAATGGGTTTGGTTTCGTTTTGATGGCGTTTCGTAGAATCCAGTCTAGCGTTGAGGCAGTCAGCTGTAACCTGTCCGCTCCTCTCCATGCACTGCCGCTGCGCTGTAAGCTCCTGCAGCCCCTTCCACACTTTCTTCCTCCTGCCCGGGGGGTCTGTATCCCAGCGGCCCCAGCATCCGCGCACCATTGCGCTTATTTGTGTTTTCAGATCCACTTTACTTTGTTGTCCTGATATCAGGAATCCAGGAGTAAATAAGTGTGGCTGAAAAGTAAGTAAAATATGTGATCAGCCTTCTGAGGGAAACTGCTGCAGAACTTTATTTTCAAAAAAAATTTAAAAGGGCAGTGATTAAGAGCTCGGCTGCTAACCAAAAAGTCTGCAGTTTGACTCCACCAACTGCTCCTTGGAAACCTTATGGGGCAGTTCTACTCTGTACAATCGGGTCGCTTTGAGTCGGAATCGACAAGACCCCCAACGGACTTGATTTGGGGTGCTTGGTTACTCTCCTCACTCTGGCCGGGGGTGGAGCAGTGTGGATGGGGGGCGGGGCGGCCCTGTTGGGAGGCAGGCTCCACGCTCCGCCCGCCCCACGTGTCCGCGCGCGCTCCCTCCTGCCCCGCCCGCCTGTGCCTCCGCCGCCGCGAAGCAACTTTGCCTGCGCGCGCGGTGGGCGCGGACCCTGGCACCGCCCGCCCCGTCCCACGCGGAGCCCGCCCGCCGAGGCCATGGCTATCCTAGCCTGGCTGCTGCCTCCGCTCCTGCTGTTCTGCGCCCAGCACCAACGCGGTACCAGGTGAGCGAGCGCCCGCGGGGTCCGCGCTGCGGAGACTGGTCGGGGCGGGAAGCATCACCGGTACGTTAGGCGCCTGCAGGGTCCCGCTCCGGCGGAGAAGAGCTGCTGGGCGCCTCCATAGCCCGGACGCGAACCCCAGGCGTTCGATCCCCACCCCAGGTCTCCTCTCGCCCAACCTCCTCTCCAACTCGCGGCGACTCAGCTGTTGGAGCGCGGAAAGCGCAGACCCTCCGCGCTTTCCGCCCCCACCGCCCCTAGTCGCTGTCCGCCGTCCCGGTGCTGAACGCAGACGCCGCCGAAAGACGTCGGAAAGACTATGCTACAGCCAACCATTCTGCCCCGCACGGGGCACTCAGCCCGGTTCTTACGCTGGCCCGGTTCCTGCCCTGGCTGGTGCCCTTCCAGGCGCAGAGCTAAGCGCTCAGCGTGGCACGAGCTGGAGACAGGAAGAAAGGATCATGAGAACACGGGGGAGGCTGCTCCCTCTCGGATGGGAGCTGAGCTACACAAATGCGCTTCACGGCAACCAGCGGGCCTGGGATTAGACCCAGGAAAGCGTATCTTAAGGGTTGGGCTTAGTTGTTAGAGAGTGCCAGGCTCAGGACCGCAGATCTCCTCCAGGACATTTCAGGTGGTGTAGGTTGAGCCCCCAAGTAAGCAAGTGAAAAGGCAGCCAGGTGCCCCTCAGAAGGCAGGGAAGAGCCTGCCTCCTCAGAGAAGAAAGAGGCCAAGAAGAGAGGTCCCTGGCCTGCGCTCTCTTCCCCCACTTCCAGTGGCTAGCAAGGTCCCAGCTCATCTCTCCTTTCTGGGGACCTGAAACAGGCCCCCAGGTTGCCCTGGTGTCCTAGTCCCAGCACTGAGCCTGGCCTTTTCCCGTGAGAAATATGAACGTCAGCGAGGAATCCTTTAGAAACTGTCCTAGTGCAGGAGCAACCAAAAACCCAGAGCAAAGTCAGTCCCCCATCGTCCTAGACCTTGTGGTCAATCAAATGATGGACATCTTCGATGACTAGGAACTGAATCATTGCACATCAGCCAGTGTGTTGGCTGCAGACATTAAATCAGCAAGTAGTGTGGAAGGGGGCATAATTCTTCTCTTTGGGTGGCAGTCAGAGCCTGGAACCTTGGGGACTGGCTGTAGACATGGCCCTTGGCTGAGATTGCAGGCACAGCAATCTCGGAACTGAGGCAACTCTGTCCTCAGTAGAGCTTGGCCCTTTTATCAACGCCATGGGCTGTTCTCTTCCTACTTCAAGGTCCCGGAAATGGCAAAGAGGCCTGGATATGGTGTCAGTGTAAGAGCTAGAAGCACTGGGGTACACTTTTGGCTCAGACTGGGGTACTTTAGTTGAGGTTTCAAAACCTAAGCAGCTCTGAAACCCCAAAGTTGTAGCCTAAGTTTGTCACTAAGGCTATTCGGTATCAAAACTCCTGTGAGCCTGTTGATCTCACTTCCTGCAACGATTTATGCATTTCTTGCTTTGAAATGCTCCAGACCTCTTAATTCTGCATGCATGTGTACCATATCACCTTTAGAAAACCTAAAAAGTTCAGAATTTGTTTGGCTCCAAGGATACTGAGCAAGGGTTTTATGCCTGTTTGCTAGTTCAGGGCAGCTAGAGGCCCTAGCCCAGGCCACAGTTAGTCACTGTCAGGGTGTGCCATGGAAGAGGTGTCTTGGATAAGGATGGATGCTTCATGAGTAGCCACAGCACTGCTAAATTCCCAGCTCCTGCTCTGATTAGAGCAGCTCGCATCCTGCTACACTTTAAAGGCTATCATTTGCGATGATTCCTGATGATGCACATGTGATTAGCTCAGATCCTTGGGGATGGGCTAACCTCTTGCTCATGACTTCAGCCGGCAGCTCTGAGGATGGTGTGGGTCTGAGGAACTGCCCTTGAGCAATGGTGGTCAGCCTTAACATGGGGCTGACCGTTTGGGATGTCCCTTTCCATCACCTGTGTGTCTCTCCACTCCAGGACCCAAGAGGAGACTGTCTCCCATTCCCTCAGTCTCAGGGTCCTCATCCCTGCAGTGGTCTTGCCTTATCATGGGCAGGACTTCAAGACAACCGAAAACTTCCTTTGGAACTAACAGGGGTCCCATTCCAGTGCTGGCTCTTTTGTTCAGATTCCAGGGGGTTCTAGTGGAAAGGGCTTGGTGGGGCTAAGATGGGACTGTCATAAGGTGGGGATGTGTTATGAGGCACAGCTAGGAGTGGAGGGCCCCTCCACTGGTGATCAGTTGATGATCAGCTTCGCACAGCTGCATCCTGCTGCAGTTCCCTCTTTGCCTTGGCAACTGAGATGCTGGAGCGGCCTGCGCTGCTGTATGCGTACCTGTCAGGAATATGTGGGCTGTGTGTGGACTGAGGCAGGCTCCTTCCTGGTGAGGGGCACAGCCTCATTCAACTGCCCTTGCTTACCCTGTCTGTTCCCAGGGGGGTATTGTTTCTCACTGGGGCCAGGAGAGGCAGGGATGCCTGACGCTTGCAAGGGCAGCCCAAGATAGAGGCCCCAGTGTGGTCTGAGGCCCACTTTGCCCCATGAGTTTGAATTCCTGGACCCAAGCTTTTCTGTCCTTTTCTGAAGGACACCTCAGTCCCAGGCCATCAGGTGCGATCTCTGCTTCCTGCCAGGATCCTTACGTGAGAGGTCTGTACCCCTCCCCCATTCATTGCCTCTGCCCATGCTACCTATCCTGAGCTGGGGGCAAGAGGCCCTCCAGAATTCAGAATTGTACATGTAGCACACTCTTGTTGTGAACTAGCCTTTCCCCTCTGTTCCCAGATGGAAAAATGACCCACTATCTTAGATAAGAAGAGGCATCATGAAGGGAGAAGCATCCCTTCTCAGCAAACTTCCTATGCCCCTGGGAACGGTGAGGGTTGGAAAGTTGACTCGTGTTCTGCCATTTCCAGGGTCACTTCATGTTAGTGGGGAGGGGCTAGCCCTGATTCTTTCCTTCATGCCCTTGAGCAGGCTAGGAACTGAGCAAAGGGGTAGGTGCATCTGCATGTACCCTTGTCCCACTCCCACTGGTGAGAGACACAGGATGGACAGCATCCAGGCCACTACTACCGTGGCAAGATGGAAGTTTGACTGATCCAAAAGCAAGCTAATTCAAATCCCTTTACACTTGACCTTGAGGATGACCTCATTTGTCTTTTTAATTGTGCTTCAATTGGAGCCAGTACTATATTAATTCTCTTTTATGTTTTGTACCAAATCACCTACCCTGCTCCCAGCCCTGTACCAGGCTGTCAGAGAGGGACCAGAGGGAAGCAGTGTCTGCCCATTTGACATAGAGCACAAACCTGGAGGCTTTGTCCAAAGTCACTCCTTGCCTGTGGTGATGTGCCAAAGTGGCCATACAGGCTTAATGAGTGGTTTGCAGGGTATCATCAGCTGGGGCACTTTTGTTTGGTGGCACACCGGTGAAGTGAAAGTTAATCACCAATCACTCATTGGTTCCACGGCAGAAAGACTTGGAGATCAGCTTCCATGAAGATTATAGTCTAGAAAACCCTAAGGGACAGTTCTGCTCTGTCACATGAGGTTGCTGTGAGTCAGAATCAACAGCACACAAGGCACACAGAACACTTTTAGCTCAAATTCAACCCTCTTCAACAGGCCAGTGTACAAAATAGACAATAGGAAGGCATCTCTGATTGAAAAGAGGAGGGGGTCTGAGACCCCCACCTGCACTGCCTCCTCACAAGGGCTTCTGGAACCTTCTGGAAGAGTGGAATGTCAAGGGCACAAGTCCAGGCAGTCAGTGCTAAGAAAAGCAGAAAGCTCTTATGTTCTGCCCCATGTGAGGGTACCACTCAGCAACCGAACTCATTACCACACCCCCTCAACCTACTCCTACCCCAGTACACCTGTCTGCTGGAGAAGTGTCATTCCAGCCTCCAGCTGCTGGAGGTGGAACCCTGAGGCATCTCAGAGCCTTGTGGGCTGGTGCAGCTCTCCCAGGTGTGTTAGCCTCTGTCCACCCATTGCTCCATCCAGACAAGTCCAACGTCGTCTTCCCGACTCCTAAAGTGGCTCTTGCCTTGGCCCTTTCTTATCCTTCAGCCAGAATTATAGCTTCCATGTGTGGATCTAATCCAGCTGCTCCTTGTGCAGAGCCCTCAGAATCACCTCATTGCCTTAGACAGAGTTCACCGACGTATTGTGTCTATGTTGCCCTTGAGGATGAATGAATGAGTAGATGAATGAGTGGAACATTAGGAGCAACTTCTTGGAGGAGGTAGGCCTGAAACTAAATCTTAAGGCAAGACCTGCAGAAGTGATAGAAGGAAAGAGGTGGCTGGGGAAGGCCAGTATGACAGAGATAGAGGGACAGGGCCAGGAAAGGGTATGGGAAGAGAGGGGCAGGCTGAGCTGCTGGGGGAGCCTAGCATGTGAAGCCCTCCTGGATCACCTGTGGGTACTCCCAATAGCCCTGCCACGCACAGTAGCCCAGTGGCATGAGCAACTAGCAAGCGCAGGCAGCAAGTGCAACTTCAAATGCTCTGAAGCCAACCTGGTAAATTCTGGGTCTTCCAAGGACAGAACAGAGATGAGACAGAATGCAGCCTGCCACAGTCTTCAGCCTGCTCTCGTTCTGGGGTGGGGCTTGCCATGGTGGCCTTCCTTGTCTACAGCCAGCTACCTGGTCAACACATCTTCGCACACATCCCTCCCACAGAAGGAGCTTCCCAATGAAGCCACCAGAGGCCATCAGGCAGACTCAGTGTAGCCTAAGGTGGCTCTGCAGAGCTGGGTGGAGGGCCAGGGAGCCGAGAAGAAAGGGTGGGGGAAAGATGGGTAATCTTTGGCCTACCACCCCAACCTTGGGACAGACCCTGGTCCTGGCCTGTGGTCCTCATGGTGCCCTTCACTCACACTGACTATCCGCAAGAAGGGACTCAGCCCCTGATGCCCTGCCTATCTGACCCATCATTTGCATCCTCCAGAGCCATGAATGACATTGGTGATTATGTTGGCTCCAACCTGGAGATCTCCTGGCTTCCCAACCTGGACGGCCTGATGGAGGGCTATGCCCGGAACTTCCGGCCTGGTATCGGTGGTGAGTGAGGGGAAGGGGTGTGTCTGGCTGCAGTTGTGTGTCCTGTGGGCTCCAGGCTGGGAGCAGGCCCGGCTGTCCTCTGCAGGATTTTTCAGAATGTAACATCAGCCCTAGGCCGCCTGGGGAGACAGACAGGAAGAAAAATCCTTTCTAACAAGGACTGTACCTGGAGCTCATTGTACCTTTACAAACTCTCTGCTGTTCCCTTCCAGCTCAACATCCCTGAGCCCCCAGTGCAGAGCCTCATGTGGCTTCTGGGGTGGGGGTGTCCAGCCCCAGTCCCAGCCTGCTCAAGCCCTGCTCCTTCTCCTCTTTCTAGGACCCCCAGTGAACGTGGCGCTCGCCCTTGAGGTAGCCAGCATTGACCACATCTCAGAGGTGAACATGGTGCGTGCTGTCCCCATCACCCCCTACTGTGTACTCTCTGGGTAAGCCAAAGGCTGACTGTCATCCTCCGCTCCCCTACTCAATCTCCTCCACAGGAATACACCATGACCATATTCCTGCATCAGAGCTGGCGGGACAGCAGGCTGTCCTACAGCCACACCAATGAGACGCTGGGTCTGGATAGCCGCTTTGTGGACCGCCTCTGGCTCCCAGACACTTTCATTGTCAATGCCAAATCTGCCTGGTTCCATGATGTTACTGTGGAAAATAAGCTCATCCGGCTGCAGCCTGATGGGGTGATCCTGTACAGCACCCGGTGAGCCCTGGGACCTCCACTGCTTGAAGGGCAATTCTGTACAGTGCCTGATGAGCACTGGGGTGCCTACCTACACACCTGTGGCCCTCTACATCCAAGTCCTTATTGGAGAAAGCCAAAGACACGCTACAGGGGGTGGGTTGGGATGGGTGCAGCCAACACATATTTCTATCCCTGTGGAAAACCCTGGTGGCATAGTGGTTAAGTGCTATGTCTGCTAACCAAAAGACTGGCAGTTCAAATCTACTAGGTACTCTTTGGAAACTCTATGGAGAGGTTCTACTTTGTCCTACAGAGTCACTGGGAGTTGGTATTGACTTGATGGCAGTGGATTTGGTTTGGTTTTGTTGGAGTGTTGGCTCCAGAAATTGCTAGCTGAGAGCCAAAGGATGTGGTCCTTGCAAATGGGACTTATGGCCAATGATAAAACACTGGAAGATTTTACATGAAAACCTAGGTGTCTGGCCTCCTTGCAAAATCAGGACTCTGGCAAGTTGGGCCTGTGCTTTGGACTGTCATTGGAGTGGAGGTTGGGGGTCAGCTTGCAGAGCTGGTCCCTGGGGGCAGGGCCAGATGCTCCTGCTGGTACCTGCCCTTGAAACCCCCAACTTGGTCATTTGGTCAGGTATTTCGAAGTACAGAAAAAATAAATGGAACCCAGTTCCTGATGATTCTGAAGACAAACACACAGATACCTGTGAAATTTTTCCCCAGATGGCTGGCAGCATACAGCTCAGGCCCCAAGCAACTCTTGGCAAGTGGGCAGCCCCTGAGAGTTGGAGCAGGTTGCTGGACCTCTCTGGGGCAGCTAAGGGTGGGGGTTGTCGTGCTGTGTGGGGCCCCCTCAGGAGTAGAGCAAGGGTATCTGTGCCTCTCGGGGGCTGGGGCTATAGCACTAAGTGGACCAGCTTTCCTCACTATGATGTGGCTGACTGGTCCCATTATCTTGGCAGAATCACTTCCACAGTGGCCTGTGACATGGACCTGGCCAAGTACCCCATGGATGAGCAGGAGTGCATGCTGGACTTAGAGAGCTGTGAGTTCTGGCCAGGGCCCAGCAAGGGAAGGGCTCCATCCTGGGCAGACAAGCTGGTACCTCCAGTGACTGGTGTGGGCAGGTTGGGACTCAGGCGTTCACAGGGTGGGGATGGGGAGAGGTGCTGAGCTCAGGACTTGGGCAAGGCCTGCCAGGCTTGAAGGGTTAGGGAGCCAGAAGGCCTGAAACAGCTTGGGCCACTCCCCAATCCTGAGAGAGCTGGGCTGTGGATCCTAGACATGGTAAGTGTCAGTGTTGCTAGGGGGCTAGGTGTGGCAGCCCCTTGGGGGTCACTTGGCAATGGAGTCTCCTGCTGTTGCCAACATCCCTGGCCCCACCTACGTGCCCAGAGGCAAGCCTTGCCACGGGCCCGTGGAGTGTTGGCGCTCCACCTGTTGCTCACCTGTGGGCTCTCCTGCAGATGGCTACTCCTCTGAGGACATCGTCTACTACTGGTCAGAGAACCAGGAGCAAATCCATGGGCTGGACAAGCTGCAGCTGGCCCAGTTCACCATCACCAGTTTCCGCTTTACTACAGAGCTGATGAACTTCAAGTCTGGTGAGGCCTCTACCTGGCGTGGCCTCTTCTGAGAGCCAGTTCTGGCTGTGCAGGGCCTCACTGGCCCTCGCTGTGGCTCCAAGAGCTCACGTGGAAGCAGTGGGCATGGGCTGTGCAAAGAGGAGGGGCTTTGGAGAGGCCCCAGGGGGGCCTGGTTGTCACCATCATATCACCAGCCTTCTGTTGCTTTGTGGGTGCTAGCTGTACTCTGGATTTGGGGTACTCCAAGGAATAGGGTACTCCCTCAGCCCCGGGACCACAGGGCATGGGAGTTAAGCCTCCTTGACTGCCTTCCTCTGTACCCCATTTGCTCCTGCCCTTGCTGCCCTGTTTCGGAGTGGCTGATCCCAGCCCCAGCTCCTTCCTAGGGCCTTGGCTATGTCAGGGTGCGATGGCTTATGAGAGACAGTGGTGGGGACAGGTAGCAGAGGAAGAGCAAAGCTTCCCACTGTCTGGGACCCCTGGCAGGCTCAACACACTTGAGACTGAAGTAACGTGGGGACTTTCTGTGTTCCTCTTACTGGGAATGGGGGTTGTCTGGCCAGGCCAAGGCAGAGGGACCCCTGAGTAGGGCAGGGGGGATGGTCAGCTGTGGGGTATTCCTTCCCTCTGAGGCTTGAGGTGGGCCCAAGTGCCTCCCCTCCCTCAAGGTCTGTAACATGTGGTGGAGTAGGCAGAACAGGTCCTAGTGATGTGGGGAGAGGACAGGTGCCAGGTCATGACAGTCCTCTCCTACAGCTGGACAGTTCCCACGTCTCAGCCTGCGTTTCCACCTGCGGAGGAACAGGGGTGTCTACATCATCCAGTCCTACATGCCATCCATCCTCCTGGTCGCCATGTCCTGGGTCTCCTTCTGGATTAGCCAGGCTGCGGTGCCCGCCAGGGTATCTCTAGGTACAAGGGTCTCACCTCTCCTTGGGGCCTTCAGGAAAAGCAGGGGGACAAGGCACTGGTGGAGATGGGACAGCGTGCTGGGGAAGAACAGGGTGCTGGTAGAAGGCAAGAACTGAAAGCAGAACCCGTGGGCTGTGAGCCCAGGCCTGGCGCTTCAGCCACTGTTGCCATCCCTGGTCAGAGGAGCCTAAGCTGTATCTCTGTGGGTAGGGTCATCAGACACCCCTCCTCTGTGAGCCAGGACTCTGCTGGGGGAGGTTGGGAGTAGGGGACAGAGGATGGCATGGGACTACAACTGAAGGGTACCCCCACATGCAGGCATTACCACGGTGCTGACGATGACCACACTGATGGTCAGTGCCCGCTCCTCCCTCCCTCGGGCCTCGGCCATCAAAGCCCTGGACGTGTACTTCTGGATCTGCTATGTCTTCGTGTTCGCCGCCCTGGTGGAGTACGCCTTTGCCCACTTTAATGCCGACTACCGAAAGAAGCAGAAGGCCAAAGTCAAGGTCAAGGAGCAGAAGGCCAAGGTGAGGCTGCGCTTAGGTGAGGCCAGAAGGGGCTGGCTTCACATGTGGTCTGCAGGTCAGAGGACAGCATCTCCACCAGCCAACCTGACAAGTGGTAGGCAGCATTGCTGGGGACCACTTGCTTTTTTCCTGGGCTCAACCTGGGAACACCTCTGCCACCTGGCTCATATAAATATGTGGCCTTATGGCTCTGAGTGCACGAAGGTGGAGTTCTCAGTGGGAGATCTGTCCCCAGGGCTAGGAACTGTGACAGACTCAGCCCTGCCTTCCCCTGTGTCCCTCACAGATGGATGTGAAGAATGCCATCGTGCTGTTCTCCCTGTCTGCGGCTGGGGTCAACCAGGAGCTGGCTGTCTCCAACAGGCAAGGCCGTGCCCCGGGGAACCTTATGGGCTCCTATCGCTCTGCGGAGGTAGAGACGGGTGAGACCAGGAGGCAGGAGGGGCCCCGCTCGGGCAGCGTGCGGGTGCTGTTCAAGCCCATCGATGCGGACACCATCGACATCTATGCCCGAGCTGTGTTCCCGGCGGCCTTCGCGGCAGTCAATGTCATCTACTGGGCAGCCTACACCATGTGAAGGAGCTGGCCCTTTGAGGGGAGCTCGTCTCTGAGAGGGATGTGGGCACTCCTGGGAGAAAGACCCTTGAACCAGCCAGCCTGCTACATGCATTTCGTAGTGGGGCTGACAGCAGACCACAGATAGGCAGAGAGCCTTGGCCCCACAGCCTTGCAGGCTTGGTCCCTGAAGACCGGTCCCCGACAGGCCTCTTGTGCAGATGGAGCACAATAGGGCTCCTGGCCTGCGCAGTTCTTCCTGACTTGGCCAAGTGAGGCTGTCCACTGGACTTCGGGGAGGAGCTGGGACTTCAGACTCAGAAAATGACGCAGATCTTAGAGCTCTGCAATTCGTTTTCAACTGTGCTTATTACCGTCATTGTGGACACAGGGTGTCAAGGAGCAGCTCTGAGGGCTCTTGGATCCCTGCATGAAATAAAGCCCAGGGCCTGGATGGCTGTCACTCTTCATCCCCAAAGCACTGGGGGCTCCTTCTTCATGCCTGGAGCTCCTGCCTGGCCACTCAGAGGTTCTGGTCCTCACCCCTGCTGGGTGGCAGCATGTGGACAAAGGACAGTCCATGGAAGCCCCACAGTCAAACATAGACTGTGTACTAGGGGAAAGCAGGGAGCTGAGGGTCCTGGGAGAGAAGGAGAGTAGGCTGTATGATGCCAGGAGGCTGGATCTGAGGAGGGAGCGTCCCTAGAAAGTGAGTGTCTTAGTCTCTGGGGCTACTATAACAGAACTCCACACATGGGGGAATTGATTCCTTCACAGATCTGGAGGGTGGGAGTCTGAATTCCAAATGTCAAAAGGGCCGCCCATGCTCTTTCTGTCTGTTGCAGAGGAAGATCCTTTTTTGTCTCTCCCAGCTTCTGGTAGCCCCAGGCATTCCTTGGCTTGTAGATGTAATGTTTCTCTGTCATAACGTGGCTGTCTTCCCTTTGTCTGTCTCTGGGTCTCTTGTCTTCATAAGTGCATCACTCAGATGGGAACAGGACTCATGCTACTGCAGCATGAACTCCTGTTAATCTAACCAATGACATCCTGAAGACCCTTTTCCACATAGGGCCACATTCACAGGTATCATGTCAGGACTCTAACAGATCAATTTGGGTGACACAAGTCAACCCACAGCAAAGTGGAGACAGCTTTCATGCATCGTCTCATGTTCCTCCCACAACAGACGAACCCTGGATAGTTTCTCTTCTTAGGTGAGGTCCAGGTCCAGACACATGTCCAACACTCTCACACACAAAGCGAGGTAAGGCTGACATCTGAGCCAGGGGCCAGCTAACTCAAAACCCATGGGCTTCCTGGAGCCTTGGAGCCACTCGAGCCCGAACAAGGGCTGGGCTGAAACCCTCTGACTTCGACTTGGGCACCGTCCATCGTGTGATCGTGTCCATGTTATAGGAGTTCAGCCGACAGGCGGAAGGGCAGGTTGCCAGGCAGCTGAGGAATCGCACCTCACCCTGCCCCAGGTGGGTTCTCAGGGCCAGGGTGACACTGTAGGGGGAGAGCTGAGTCTACTGAGTCTCCGCAAACACCCATGGCTCTGTCCCCTCTGCTGGAGCCTGGATGTAGACTGGCAGCATTTAGCTCTTGATAAGGGTCAGAGTTTTCCGCCACTGTGGTTACTGCCCTCAGAAGAGGTAGCAGTGTGATTAGTGACAGCAGTGTGGGCTCTGCTGTGTGTGCTGCCCGGAGGCCAAAGCCACCCAATGCCAGGCCTGCTGGCACCAGGAGACCCCTGCTGGAGAAGCACCCCTGGACACACATGAAAAGAGCTTGGTGGTGACTTTATGGGAATCACTTAGAGCTGACTGGCCAGGCCATCTGCCCTGCACAGGGCAAACCCATACAAAGTCCAAAGCAGCTAAGCCTCAGGGCTGGGGTGGCAGGATGCTGGGGGTGGGGCATAATGGGTTAGGCTCAGGTGGCAGAGTGATAAGGCGACCACTGAGGCCAAAGCCATCCAGGCCAGGGGTGAAGACCCCTTGTGGAATAGATGGGGACACGGCCCTGAGCCCACACTGTGCACCCAACCTTCAGTTCCACCCTACTTTCCTCTCACTCCTGAAGACCTCTTTCCGTGAGGCTTCCTCTGTGGGCTCCTGCTGTAAAGACTGTGACAGGAGAAACGTAGGCCCAGGGACTCCAGGCCTCAGTGCAGGCAGATCTCAGACAAGTGAGGAAACAGGTGGCCAGGAGCAGGAGGACTGGATCTGGGTCAGCTGATCCGCTCCTCAGCTTTGCTCCTTCTGGCTACAGGCTGAGGTACAGACCCATTGCTCGCTTCCTCCCTGGGACCTGGAGAGCTGGTGGGAGCCCAAGTCCCCAGGTGGCACCGGTGTAGCTACTGGGTTGGGTCAAGACTGCCCCTACTACCTCCCATCCCTGGAAGGCTGAGGACACTTGAGGTCTAAGGAAGGCAGGGCAGGGCAGCTGTAGCTTCTGGGAACGTGAGTGTGAGCAAGGTCTCAGAGCTTTGGGCTGGCCTGGGCCAAGCTCCCTGTGGCCAGGACCCCGCCCCCAGCCCTGTGCCTGGCTGCCTGCATTGCCCTCTTTCTGCTGCCGCGTGCCCACGAGGAGCTATTTAAAGCGGACTCTGCGGCTGCCTGGGCCAGTGCAGTGAGGCGCAGCCCACCCCCAGAACCTCCGCCCGCGTGCAGCGCACTCCACGCTTGCTCCCGGCTGTGGCTGCTATTTCTGCCCACGTCTTACAGGGAAGGCTGGTGCTTTTTAAACATTGAGTTCTATTCCTGTAGTGATGATCAGAGGAGATTAAAGGCTGGATCGGAGCTTGCAGCTGAGCCAGCCTGCTGGGGAGAGGGCACCAGTGTACCCTGTAGCAGAGGTCAGAGGGGCAGAGGCCAGGACCAGCATTCCTGTCTTCCTTCTGGTGGAGTGGGGGAGGGAGTTGTGGCAGAGGCTGGAATACGTGTGTGTTGAGGACGAGACTTCAATACATCCCTGGCCAGGAGCAGCTTCTCCTCAAATCTTGAGGCAGAGGATGAGGGTGTAAGAGGCCAGAGCCTCAGGAGACCCAGCCGTGCCTCTCCCCATCTCCTGCAGTCTTGCTCTCTAAAGTGCAGGATGAGTGCTAACTACACCCCAGGCATCTGCTCTGCCCCTCCCTTCAAAGTCAGGCTGATAGGCTTCCCCCTAACCCAAGTCCAACTTGTGGAAGTCTTTGTTTGAGTCTCTATAAAAACAAAGCCTAAGACAAGCTGCGAAGTCCCTGAGGGGTGCAGATAGTTGAGTACTCAGCTGCTAATCATAAGTTGGCAGTTCAAGTTCAGCCAGAGGACCTCAGAAGAAAGGCCTGGTGATCTACTTTTCAAAAATCAGTCACTTAAAATCTTACGGAGCCCGGTTCTACTCTGACACACATGGGGTCACCAGGAATAAGAATCAACTTGATGGCAACTGGTTTAGTTTCTTATTAGTTTCCTAATGGGAAACTAGCCAGCGTCTTGGAGTCAGTTGTGACTCATAGTGACCCTGTAAGGTCAGAGTAGAACTGCCCTATAGTTTCCAAGAAGCACCTGGTGGATTTGAACTGCCTATCTTTTGGTTAGCAGATGTAGTACTTAACCGCTACGCCACCAGTTACGCATAGGGTTGCTATGAGTCGGAACCAACTCGACAGCACCTAACAACAACAGTGAGAAACTAATAATGGTGACCCAGTGGTAGAATTCTCACTTCCCGTGCAGGAGATCGCCGAGTCTGTCTGAGTCTGGAAGCTCCACTGAAACCTGCCCTGCATCACAGTAACACGCAAGCCTCCCCTGACAGACAGGTAGTGGCTACGTCTGAGGTGCACTGATGGGAATTAAACCTGATTCTCCCTTACGGAAGGTGAGAATTCTACCACAGAACCACCACTGCTTCTCTCAGGATGAACGAAAAAAATCTGTTGCTGTTGAGTCAATTCTGACTCATAGTGGCCGTACAGAACAGCGAAGAATTGCCCCACAGCGTTTCCAAGCAGCAGCCTGGTAGACTGAAACTACCTGCCCTTAGGTTAGCAGCCTGCTCAGGCTCTCTCAGAATAATCAGGATCACACCAGAAGTGGGAGGGCA
Organism: Heterohyrax brucei; assembly: GCA_028571685.1. Classification (NCBI taxonomy): domain Eukaryota; kingdom Metazoa; phylum Chordata; class Mammalia; order Hyracoidea; family Procaviidae; genus Heterohyrax; species Heterohyrax brucei. The sequence goes on from CM053140.1 coordinate 30,118,763, forward strand.
CTCAACACCCGTGGCTTAAGTATATGCCTGCTGGTCCACCAGCCCTCATGGCTTTAGGCTCATTTGAACCCTATTGTGATCCCTGGTAGAACTGGATCCCTCAGGTGTGCAGTGTGGGTGGGATCCCATGTCCTTAATGATCTGTGATATAATGGCTCACGTAGAGGCACTTGAGTAGGGAAGGCAAACCGTTTATCTGGAGTGTCAGTCTCAGAGTGAAAAGGGTCATTGTTGCCTCCAGGATGGTAAGTAAGGGCCTGATGTAATTAACTTGCAGGAAAGGGCTGATCGGTCCCCTCCAGGGATGGTACCCTGTAAAGGGCTTGGCGGTAGCAGCTAGATTAGCCCAGTGAGAGGAAGCTCAAGAGGTTGGCTCATGACAGACTTCATCCCTGCCACTAGCTACTCTGTTCTGTTCATGAGCCTGGGGTGTAAGTGCTGAGTGACCAAGGGCAGAGGCAGGCTGGCTTGCAGTGGAGGGGTCTTCTGTCTACCTGATTGATTGTCACCCTCTCTGCAGTGGCCTTCTCTTATAGACATCAATATGAGACGAAGACTTGCACGCTTGGTGTCTCCTTGCCTTGTCCTTCATGTACCTCGTTCCCGCCCCAGACTTCCTTGATTCTGATCTTCATATCATGTTCCTTCCAGGTCCTTGACTGAGTGGTCTACCCATTTGCTATGGTCCAGGAGTCTCTGTCCCCTCCTTATAATGTTGAAGATAAAATTTACTGCTTATATTTCCATCCCTGAGAGAATTTCCATCACCACTTGCTTTGGTGAGCTAGCGGTGCTGGAACAGAAACACTACAAGTACAAGTAGGTGGCTTTAAAGAACAGAAATTTATTTTCTTGCAGTTCCAGAGGCTAGAAGGCCAAATTCAAGGCATCAGCTCTAGGGAAAACTCTATTTCTTTGTCAGTTCCTGGGGAAGACCCTTGTGTCTTTCAGCTTCCGTAGCCCTGACCGCCTCACTTCCTTGGTGATCTTCACATGACAACTTTCTTCCCCATCATTGGTGTTACTAGTCTCTGTCTATTCTGCTCTTCGTATAATGCAGGGCTAATTAGGTTTATGACACAGTCTACTCTGATAGTGGCCTCATTAACATAATAAAGAACCCTATTCCCAAACAGGATTACACTCACAGGTGTAGGGATTAGAATTCCACCACATATGAGGTCAGACAATTAAGTCTGCGAGCTTAATTGTTCTAAGTGCTGCATACCTCATTGCTGAATATCACTATGCTCACGACCTTCAAAGTACTCCCCTTGGGAAGCTATGCCCTGACACCAGTGCCTAATCCACCCTTCAAAGCAATTTTGGAACTGTGGAATGGCCATTGTGCATAGTGGCATGGTCACAAACTTAGTTGTATAGTTGTCTGTAAGGGAGTTTTTAGCCAGTGAACAAATAACCGTATTGGAACACCCACCCTATTCACCTGATCTGGTCCCCAATGACCTTTTTCTTTACCTTAAGATAAAGAAAATATTGAAAGGAAGACCTTTTGGTGACATTCAGGACATCGAGGGTAACATGACAACAGCTCTGATGGCCATTCCAGAAAAAGAGTTCCAAAATTGCTTTGAAGGGTGGACTAGGTGCTGACATCAGCACATAACTTCCCAAGAGGAGTACTTCAAAGGTGACTGTAGTGATAGGCGGCAATAAGGTATGTAGCACTTTTTCTAGGATGAGTATGTGACCTTAGTTGACAGTCCTTGTATTTTAGGAGGCTACAGTTCAATCTATAACACTATTTTTCTTTAAGTTTCCTTTCCATGTGGCTATGTTGCAGCAACAAACGTGTCATCACCTCTAACCAGCATATCAAGACGACACATTCATGAGCCCAGCTTGAGGTACTGTCTCCTGCAACTCTGTGAAGTCATAGATCTAAGCTGAGAGCTACTGATACAAGAGAAATGACACCGCCATCTGTGCCACCTTTTACATAACTTCTTGACACTAGATTTGCTTAGTCCTAATCTCACATGAACTATTCCCATGGTTTACTAGATAGCTGCTGTACCTACCCAACTATAACTTGGTGAATCTGGAAAAACTTGGCTTATGATGGGAAGCTCTGGTTGCACAGTCACTTGATGTTCCATGGTCACAGACTCTGTCTCTGCTAGGGCCCTGTTGCATTCCAGGAGCTGCTTTTCTTATGGGCAGCATGGCCTTATCCAGAACCCTAGGGGAAGTTGTTAGGGTCCGCGATTTTCAAGATGCGACGCTGTTACTTTAAAGGTTAAATTTTATTAAAAAAATATGCCCAATAGGAAAAATACTGGTGCACCAGGGACGCACCCCAAGCTACACAGAGCAGGGGGCGACGACGAGTTTCCTCAGCGCCCAGTATTTAAGTCGTGAGATTGCAAAGCAGGGAGGGTGAACTGACCTTTACATTGATTGGTTAACTCCTATTAGTTGTAAAATGTGGTCAAGGTCTAGGGGTCACTTGCAGGCTGTCACTTGCAAGGTTGCCCCCAGGCTTGTCTTGTGACAGTGTTTTGTAAGACAAAGGTGAGATTATTCTATGGTATTTTCTGCTATTAAGTTGTTTCCTGGGGCTTTCTTTAATACCTCGAATTTTTACGTGCCCTTCCTCATTTCAACAAAATTCCATGAGACTCTAGTTGAGGCTGGTCAGGGATTACACACAGTCTCTACATATATCACGTAAACTTCCAGCATCATTGCATCTGACAGGTCATATGGCCTGAGGAGCAGGGATGCTTGAACTACCGCTTGGACCTACTGCGGAGATATTGCTTTCTCTGGGCCCTATCTGGGCAGCTTTCTGGATTACTTGATGCATAGATCAAAGTACTAGGAGTATGTGTGGTATTTGTTGTCCCCCAAACTCAAAGACACCCACCAAGGTCTGTGGCATTTGCAATAATTTGCCCTTTATTTAAGAGGGAATGCCGTAGCAGGACTCAGACCACTAGACTTGTAGGAACTTCCCTGCGGTGGCAGAATCTTGAATCTTTGGAGAATTTATCTATCTTCTGTCAAGAAGGTATCTTACCAGGACACACAGAGTACTCACCACTTCCTGTTTACCAGGTTCAATTAGCATGGTATTATTAAAATAATGGATTAGTGTGATGTTCTTTAAGAGGGCCAGATGAAAAAAGTGCCTGTAGACTATATTGTAACAGGGTACAAGAGAGTTAATACAGCCCTAGGACAAGAGAGTGAATGTGTACTGCTGTATGTTCCATGTAAATGCAAATGACAGTCAATCTGTTTTTTCTAAAGGAGATTGCAAATAATGCATTCACTAGATCAATCTGCATGCCAAGAGGCAAAGGTGCTGCTAGTTGCTTCAGTAAAGATTCCACATCCAGCAGAGTGACAACTGGAATTACTTTATGGTGTCATTTATTGTAGTCCACCACTATCAACCACCACCCGGTTTCTTCTTTTTAGAGGCCATGTTGGTGAATTGACTGGGGACTCCTACACCATGTAAGATTTATTTCTTAGCTTGGTGTAGTGCCCTGTGGCTTGCTGTCTTAAGAAGTGGATTTGACACTGAGAAATGGGGAAAGCCCACCTCTTTTAGTGCAGGAGATTGTGGAAGGAAGGATAGTGCAAGGAAGTTAGAGGGAGGAGGAGTAAGCAACAACATGGCCCAGTGGAGGAATGAGCCATGGACCAGCTCACAAAAGTTGGTGGCATCATTTTTTTTCAACTCTACATTCAGTAATTTTATGCCACCGGAATTCAGCAGGGGCCCTGGTGGCATAGTGGTAAGAGCTTGACTGCTAACCAAAAGGTTAGTAGCTCAAATCTACCTTAGAAACCCCGTGGGGCACTTCTACTATGATCACTATGAGCCAGAGTTGACTCAACGGCAATGGGTAAAGTTTAGAGTTCAGCAAACACTTCAAATCATGGCTTTTAATTTTGTGGAGGGTAGGAATGCCACAATACCACTTAGTGTGTGCCAGGCAAGGTGAAAGGACATCAGAAGCAGTACAGAGTCTCCATTCTGGACAAAACAATTAAGAGGGTATGCTGTGTGATCAAGTGGCACATGTCTTGGCTGCTAACTGAAAGGTTGGCAGTTCAAACCCATGCAGAGGTACCTGGGAAGATGTTTAAAGATCAATCAGAAAACTACTTCCAAAAAATCAGCTATTGAAAATCCTATGGAGTATACAGTTCTTCTCTGACAACACATGGTGCTGCCGTTAGTCAGAACTGACTTAACGGCCACTATATATACACACATATATGTATATCATACATACATACATATATTTCATGGCAACCATGAGTAAGATCCGACTCGATGGCACTTGGCTTGGCTGGACATACATATATTTACATACACATATACATTTACTGCATGTGATGAAGATGAGATTTTAAATTCTCATGGAATTCAGACTTTCTGGAGACACTGAGGTTAAAGTGACCTACTAGAAATCATTGTGTAGAGGTAGTCTTTAAACTTTGACTCTTAACTGAAACTGTCTTTTAAACCTCATCTTTAAACCAAGTAACTGTTGTTAGGTACTGTTAACTCATAGTGACACTCCCATGTGATGGAGTAGAACTGTCCAGAGGATTTTCTAGGCTGCAAGTCTTTTTTCTGCAGAGCTACAAGTGGGTTTGAACTGCCAGTCTTTTCATTAGTAGCCAAATATAGTTTAATTAATAAATAATATTTGCCCTGAGCATCATGATCTTTTAAAGAATTATCTATCTGCAGTCAGTTTGACAACTGCAAACTCCAAAGATCACACTGGAAGCAATATTTAAGGTCAGTTAGTAATTATGTTAATTGTTCTTTAAGAGAAAATGTTGTGTAGGAGTCTACACGTCTATGAGTTATTTTGTAAACTCTATTCTAGCCCTGTTTCCATGGTAATGATTGCTAGTAATAAGCTGAGTTATAAAGCCTGCAAAGGATTTTAGTCTGTGGAACATTTTGACTCTCTAGGCAGAAATTCTGACCTGATTTGCAAGTCATATACTAAATAAATTTCCATTAATTTCTATTATTGATGTAATATTAATCTTAACAGTGGTCAGAGACAAACTGTCCTCCTGAGGACAGTTAGGCCGCCCTCCTGAGTTACTAGGATGCCTTTTCTAGGTCTACTGTATTCAAGTGAGATGACCATGACAGAGGCTGGGGGACCATCTGTGCCAGGGTGGTGCATGGGTGACTAAGCAGAGGCTTGAGAGGGCCACTAGCCAGAAGAAATAAGGATGTGGAGGGGCCTCTGAGCCCTACTAAGTAGGAAAAAGCACCCACAATTTTGCGTTGGGAGATAATTCTTGCAAACAGGGTACTAACTGCCTTTTGTTTCAGAATATCTCTTCAAGGGTGTTTGGAGAGCCAAGTGCTTAGAATGCCAGCATCCGTGAAACTGAGCAAGCTAATTTGTTCACCTCCAAGTAAGGGAAATTACAAATCCTTTGTGGCCCTTGCCAACTCCTTAGCCCCAGAGTGCAAGCAGCGTGGCCAGGTCAGACCTGACCCAGCAGTCCCCAGCCAGGCCCTGGAGGATGTGCAGGACCTGAAGACCCCTTCCATCTATGGCCTTGAGTTCACAGGGCCCCTCCCCCGCCTCCTAAACTTAGATGCCATTTTGTGGGGGGAGGGAGGGAAGGGGACAGTGTAGAAGCCAGAAGGACTGAGCAACTAGCTCAAGAGAATGAAAACACCCAAAGAACCTGTCAGAATTACTGGTTCAGAAGGAAGGTTTTGCTATTTTTTTTCACTGCTCTCTAGTGGCAGGGGCTCACAAAGACCAGGTAAAAACAAAAAACAGGTAAAGCAGCCACTTTCTCTTCCCTGGTTGTATGACATTGGACGACTCACCCCTCAGTGACAGGCATCACACCCTGAGGATCACCCAGGACAGGAGCATCGTCCAGCTGCCTGGTGGGGCTCATTCTGGCCTCCACTCCCTGTCACAGGTGGGCTCCCCTGGAGAAGATTCTCAGCCACCTGTCCTGCTGAAGGATTCAGAGCCAGGCCCGGGACTCAGTGGCATCAGTGTCCCCTTAGGCTAAGTGAACTATGACAGAAATAGTGACATAGGAATAACAGAAAAAATTTGGTCCCGTTTCTGAGCGTTGAGACCTGCCCGTTCTCTGCCTCACACACCTCCCGTCATGTGATCCTCCCACCAGTCTTTCAAGGCCCCACCTCTCACTAAAAGCCTGAGGCTCCACAAGATCAGATCCAGTGCAGACAGGCCTCCAGTCCATCGTCGTTAGAGCTTGTCGTTAGAGCTTCTTGAATGTCTCTCAGTCCTGCAGCCAGGCCTGGAGGAGCTTCCACGGCCCACTTCTACTTGTTGCTCTGTTTCAGACAGTCTGGTGGCCCTTCCCTCTTGGGCCCATGATGGTCCATCCTTGGGTAGGCCCAAGGGCACAACTTGCCCTGTGCAGCTAGTTGGGTGGTGGGGATGGGGAATGGGGGAGGACTGGTAAAATGTGGCCATGGGTTTCTGTCCTTGCCCGGGGGACTATCAGAGGCCTCCCTTTCCTGGGTACCAAGGACTCAGTGGCAGACCCTGGAGACAGGCCATGGGGATAGTTGGGCAGGGGTGGGGGCTTCACCTGGAGGCAGCACCTGGGCCAATCCCTAGGAGAACTTTGAAGGCACAGTTTGCAGGTCCTGGAGGCATGTGGCAAAGAGGTGGACCAGGGACTGCAGTGGTGCCCTGGGTGGCTGCTGTGGATCCCAGAAGGTCAAGGGTCAGCTCCTCATCCAGGAGGTAGGGATGAGTGGCCGTCGTTTGTTGAGGAGATGAAATGAGACCCTTCATAAAAGGAGCTTCTCAACCCCAGCTACTCTGCAGAGGCAAGGTTGCCAGGCTCAGCAAAGGAGACTGCCACCCCTGACTGCCCCTCTTGGGGTTGACAGCCTGGGGGCTGCCTGTGGAAGACTCCTGATCCTTCATGATAAGCTCCTAGGGATCTGCCCCTGCATGGTGAAGCTGGGATGCCTTCCAGAGAGAGAGATGCCTGGACATAGACAGGCTGCCAGTTCTGGCCTAGACCTCCCCCTGGGCAGGGCCTTGCTCCTCCATCTGCTGGTTCACTGGGGCCAGCACCACCCAGGTAGGGGCCCGTCACCTTCTGCCCTGCACGGCCTCTCTGGCCCAAGTGAAAGTGACCGGGTATGTGATTGTGTGTGTGTGTGTATGCACACATATGCCTCTATGCATGCATGCATGTGTACATGTTTCTATGCACAGGAATACATTACATGTGCATATATTTGCATGTGTGCACGCACACATGCATGTTGGTGTGTATGTGCGTGTATGTATATGTCTACATGCATATTAATGTTTTGTTTGGATATACATGCAGATATACATGAATGTGCATGCATATGCCTGTGTATTGCATGTTCATCACGCAAATATGTGTGTGTATGTGCACAGCAGGGATCATGATGCTACTTGCTGGGGACTTGGCAGGTGCTCTGGCCTCATCAGTTCCCACCAGGGCACTACTGCGTTCAACACTCCACCTCCTCACCACGAGCCTCAGGGACCCCTGAAACCTGTGCCCCCAGAGGAGTGGGTGGCTGAGGGGAGAGTTGCTACTGTGGGGGGCCCCAAAGGGCAGTGAGAGTCTTCAGGCTGGTCCCCTGGGGCCAAATGGGGAACCTGGAGAGGATGATGGGGCTCAGGGAACCCAGGGAGTTTGGTTCTCTGAACCTGCATTTTATAGATGGGGAAACCAAAACCTCAAGATGCAGTTAAAGTGGCAGGCGTGGGTGGAAGCTGGGATGGGACCCCGCTGTAGTTGATGGCAGGTCCTATGCCCTTCCCCAAACCTCCCCTCTCAAAGGCTGTGGGGTGGGCCATGGAAATCTCCACATTTGACACCACAGATAACATGGCAGACATTGCCTAGTACACACAGCTATTTGTACTTGGAAACCTTTGACCAAACAGTGGATGTCTTTAAGTCTCTGAATACATCTTACTGATTTGCTTTCTAGACAGTAGGCCCAGCTGTACCTGTGGGGTCTATCCACACTCTTGCCACGTCAGTGACTTAAATGAGCTTTGGCTATTTCCTTGTCTGGCATCCTGACTCATGGACCAGTCTGTTCTTCTCTTTAGCAGATAGTAAATCAGGGTCAGGCCTCTTCAGCCATCCTGCTTTGGGGGCCCCCATCCTGTTTTGGGGTCCAGTATCCTAGGGAAACAAACAGCAGGCCTGGTGTAAAAATGGCATGGTAGACGGTGGGGGTAGGGGACATCTGACATCCTCTAACTTCACAAGGGGACACAGAATCAAGATCAACAGCCCAAGGTTGACTGATGAGGCAGAAGTCAGACACAACCTCCCTCCCACCTTTTCACCAGTTCTGCCACCAACTGTCCCACTCTGTCCACTCTCTACCTCTCTGCTGAGTTTGATGACTTGTTGCAATGGCCAGACAATACTCACAGTTTTGGGGTTTACTAGGGAAGTAACAAGTTACAGTTCAGGTTCATGAGCACTCAGGTACTGTTCTTTGATCAAAGCATCCTCTCAGCTGTGGTCTCTGCCCTGCTCGGGCATGTATTACCAAGCTCTCTCAGTTTTGTCAATAAATGCCCAGAGGCACCCCACTCTGCTAGCAAGCTTTGCCCTGGTTGTGCTCAGCTCTAGCTCCAAGGGTTAGAAAACCTAGCTCCACCACGACCACGTGCCCAGAGGTATCCCATTCCACCAGCAAGCATTGTGCCTAAAGGCATTCAGTTTGCTCACTCTGTGGACCACGATGTCCACTGGGTCATCTCCTGCTGGTCTCCTGCCTCACTGCTGTTTCTCACTGTCTTCAGTTTTACAGCTCTCTCTGCCTCTCTGTCTGTTTCCAGGGGCCTCTCAGAGCAAGGATCTGGGTGCAAAGGACGCACTCCACTCCTGGCTTTTCTTTCTTGGTGGTGGTGATGAGATTTTTTTCTCCCACCTCTGTGATAGCTCATTTTAAGTCTTGTGGGATGGCAAAACTGACTCATCTTTTTGTTAGGCTTCCATACGCCTTATTTGTGTGGTCCCACCCTCATATGAGTGGCAACCCTGGTGCTATAGTGGTTTATTAAGTGCTATATCTGCTAACCAAAAGGTCAGCAGCTCAAATCCACCAAGCACTCCATGGAAACTCTATGACACAGTTCTACTCTGACTTATATAGGGTTGCTATGAGTTGGAATTGACTTGGTAGTGGCTTTGGCTTTTATTCTCACATAGGAAACCCTGGTGGCATAGTGGGTAAGAGCTACGGCTACTAACCAGAAGGTTGTGTCGTGGATTGACTTGTGTTTTCCCAAAAATGTGTGTAGCAATTTGACCAGACCATAATTCCTGGTATTGTGTGATATTCCTACATGCCGTAAACCATGCATCTATGATGCTAATAAGGGAGGATGGGTGGAAGTTGTGTTGGTAGGACAGGACTCATTGTGTAAGATTGCATTGTACCTTTAGGCAATCTCTTGAGATATAAAAGAAAGAAGCTAGCAGAGAGAGTTGGGGGCCTCAAACCGTGAGGCAGTGCCGGAAGTGGAGCACAGCTTTTGGAATGGACTCAGGGTCCCTGTGCCTCAACAGTTTCCAGTCCAGAGGAAGACTGATGATAAGGACCTTCTTCCTCCAGACCCAGCGAAGAAAGCCTTCCCCTGGAACTGAAGCCCTGAATTTGGACTTGTAGCCTACTGGACTGTGACAGAACAAAATTTCTCTCTCTAAAGCCATCTACTTGCAGTGTCTCTGTTATAGCAGCACTATATGACTAAGATAAGTTGGCAGTTCGAATCCACCAGGTGCTCCTTGGAAACTCTATGGTGGAAGTTCTACTCTGTGTTAGAGGGTTGCTATGAGTCAGAATTGACTTGAAGGCAATGGGTTTGGTTTTTCTTTACCCTCACATTGGTGCCATAAACTTTACCAGCATTATTAGCAAGCTATCCAATCCCTGCAATTACCTTGTCTGTCTGGGACTTACAAAACCATGGCAAGAAAGGCCATATGAAAGTGATTCATTGCACCAGACCTGGCCTCAGCCAGGTGGTAGCACAGGCCACCCAGTATAGTGGCCTTGGGTGCTGGTAAAGCAGTCCCAGACCTTCCAGCTTCACCACACTGTGCTCTGTTAATTGAAGTCTTGCCTATTGTCATGTGCGTAAAATCACTGGTGTTCTAAACCACAGAGGGTTTGCTGGGCATTGGTATGGTGATGTGACTTTCCCTCTCAGCCCAGGTCAGACCCATTTGGGTTTAAATGCTATGTCAGCAGCCCCTGGGGGATTTTAAAGTAAGAGCAGCATCTGGGAGTAGCAGAGGGTTCTGGGAGCCAGCCCCGACATCTTTTTGGGGACCCCCACAGAGGGAGGGAAAGGCGTCGATGAGGAAATGAATTGAGAGAGACAGGAAAGAGTTTTGGAGAAAATGGCGGCCCGAAAAAGTCTCTATTTTTATAGTCGAAGTGACCTACTTTTCACCCTGCCCCCTGACCACACAAGCTATTGGCTAACTTGAGGTGACGTGATTTTTCATCCTGCCCCCTGACCACACAAGCTATTGGCTAACTTGAAACCGAAACCTCGTGGTCTTTTTCTTGTTAATTGTCAAGGCCTTCTAGATTAATGGCCCAAGGCAGGTGTGTTGTGGTGATAATTGACAGTGAAAACAAAGTTATGCCCCGAGCTCAATCAGCCCTACCTATACCTCAAGGTTAAAAGGTACAAGAGGAGGGGTCTAAAGGTTATAATCTCTATTTGTTCCTACTTTGCTCTTTATTTTATCTCTTCCTGTGGGGACAGTAAACACCTACCGTCCTCCACCCTATGCCTTTCTTAAACTGTTCTAAGAAGGGTAATTCTTTTCACATGGGGGCGGTCTGCAGTTAGGGGAAGTCAGCGGGGCTGGGCCGGCCTTGGCATTCCTGGGCTGGGTGTTCCTGGGCTCAGCATTTGTCCTTGTGCCAGGAGATGAGGAGAGTTTAATTAGGATGAAAAATATATATGCCCAGAAATATGTCAGGGGTGAGATGCGTCTGCCCGCCACCACATAGGCTTGTGGCTTTGCTCATAGAGGTCTTTGTGGGTGATGGGCTTCGGCAGGAGGGCCTCTGCCTATTGTGCACTGAGTGTTCTCCAGATGGTGCTCTGAGTGGAAGCTCTCCCTCTGGTGGACCTCCTAGCCTAGGAAAGGCACAAACTGGGCATCACAGTCTGGGGTGGGCCTCAGAGCTACTAGCATTGGAGCCATGCAGTGACATCTGGTCACAGCTCTGGCCTTACCAGGTATATAACTGTGCACCAGAAACTGGTTTCCTGACCCTCAGTGTCCTCATCCACAGAATAAGGGTATAGAGGGGGCATTCTGAGGGGAGGCACAAGGGTGCCGGGGAGCGTACAGACACCAAAGCCTGACGTCTGGGCTCAGATTCAGCTCATTTTGCATCAGGTGAGTGGCCTGGGCTTTGCTATCTTCATCTGTGAGCTCAGTGAGTGGGTGCTAGGGGCATCATAAGACAGCACCTGGCACAGCTACACTTTCCATTCATATCCGGTGTACTCCTGGCTCCATGGGTATTCCCAGTGCAGCTGGCCCCAACCCAGCCTCCTCTTATGCTCAACACAGCCCCTCCACCTCCTGGCTCCTCTACCTTTGCCTGATATGGCCTTTGCTAGCAGTGCACACATACTGAATGAGAACATATCACATGCACAGACACACATGTGTACATAGATATACAGATACACATACATACAGAACTTGCACAAAGACACATGGACAACCACAAACAAACACACAAATACACACAGACACAGATATACACAGCCACACACATAGACACTCTAACACTCCAATACACAGACACATGTAGAACACACAGACAACATACACAGGCACACAGACACACAGAACACGTACACCATGCACATGCACAGAGAACTTACACACAGATATGCACACAGCTACATGCACACAGCTACATGCACACACAGAGATACACACAGATAATGCAGAACCCATAGCTACACATGTGCACACATGGAGACCACAATAAACCCACACACTGAGTCTACTCAGAAGACAGAAGCCACACAGCAATGTAAACACATTACATATTAACATTTAATATTATTACTGGTAAGAATTAACAGCATTAATATATCAATTACTATATATAACTACTATATAATTAATTACCACTAAGATAACATTTACTCAGTTACCATAAGAATGATTATCCATACTCACTGCTGTGTAGCCAATTCCAACTAATAGTGACCCTCAGGCCAGGACAGAACTGCCCCATAGTGTTTCCAAGAAGCAGCTGGTGGATTCAAATGTCCATCTTTTGGTTAGCAGCCAGTGCTTAATCACCGAACCACCAGGGTTCTGAGAACGACTATAGGTAGAAGAAAACACTAGCGGTGCCTGGGCTGGGAAGAGGTGCCCATGGATGGACACACTTGGGAAGGCTTCTGCAAGGTGGCCCTCAAGCCTCAACGGTGAAGGCTCAGCTGACTGGACAGTGAAGACATCGGCTGTGTTGAATGGGCCAAACCTGGTACAGCCACTGGGTGAGCAGAAGCAGCTTGCTGGATACACATGGGGGCTTGGAGCTCATGTACCTTGGTTGGGGAGGAACACCAGGCAGGTAGGAAAGGGTCTTCATGCTGTGGGAGGTGGCTAGTCAGAGCACCCCCAGATGTCCTTATGTCCTCAACCAGACCAGCCACCTGCTAACATTGGAGCCTGCAAGTGCATGCAGCCCTTGCTCCTGCAGTGTCCCCCCAGCGCCCTCTACTGGGAATGCTTAGTAATTATATATAATTTACTGTGCTTACTGTAAACCAGAGCTGCCTGATGCTTCTCCAGCCTCAGTGGGGCGAGGCCAAAGATGCCTTAGCACCCCACAATGCACTGGATGTGCTCAGCATCCTACAGTGCACAGGATGTCTCTGCCACAGAGTCATTAGCCCAACTGTCAACAGTGTTGAGTCTGAGCAACCCTGGCTTGGAAAAACTCCACCTACTAGCCAGATAGATGTTGAATGTGAACTTGGAACTGAGAGGTAATTACTTGGTAACTGGTACACCAAAAGAAAAAAACAGAAAAACACCAAAACAAAAAAACCCCGATTGCCGTAGAGTTGATTCTGACTCCTAGAGACCCTATAGGACAGAGTAGAATTGCCTCATAGTTTCCAAGGAGCACCTGGTGGATTAGAACTGCCAACCTTTTGGTTAGCAGACTTAGCACTTAATCACTTCACCACCAGGGTTTCCATCTGGTACACAGACATGCACAAATATATACAGACATCCAACCAAACAACAGGACACACATGGACTGCACTCTGACACACAGACCATTAACTATTGCCGTTGAGTCAGCTCCAACTCCCAGCAGCCATATAGCACAGAGAACTGCCTCATAGGATTTCTAAGGAGTAGCTGGTGGATTCGAACTGCTGGGTTTTGGGCCAGCAACCAAACACTAACTACTATGCAACACATGTACACATACATACATAGGTATAGACACATGAATAGAGATATATGCTATACACTAAACAGACATTCAAATACACATATACCACACACATAGCTGTTAGGACAAACATAGACACAGATGCACAGACATGTACACACACATGCTCCCAGACACAGAGACATGCTCAGTCTCAGATGCACACAGAGGTACAGACACACCTCTCCCCTCTCATCCCAGGCAGAACTGAGCTCAGCTAGGATGGAGGGGCACTTTCTGATGGTTCCCTGGCCACGGTACCACTCTCCCTTAGAATGAAGACTTGCATCCTCAAAATTACCCATGGATCCCTGGGGTCTGCTCCCAAAAGCTTCCATAGTCTCACTCACCTCCTCCCTGCTGCCTTTTCCTTTATCAGATGCCCCTACTCCCTGGCCACAGGGCCCTTGCACAGTCATTCTGAGTGCCGCCCCCCAACAACTTCACAACACACATTCTCAGGTCCCACAGCCACCCACAATCAGCCTCTTTCTGGGGCCTTTCTGGACTTGCTGGCTTTGGGCAGGAGCTCTCTCTCCTCTTCCCATCCTCAGCAGAGTTCCTGTTTTGGACAGTTGTCTGTTTTTCCCCTACCCCTTCGCTACCTAGGACAGAGGTTCCATGAAGGGTGACTGCTGACTCCCTGATGCATTCCCAGTACCCTTTGTAATGCCTGGCATAATATACAGACATACTGTTTTAGTCAGCTAGGGCTGCTGTACAGAAATACCACAGAGTGACTTTAAAAAAGGAAAGTTTATTCTTACACAGCCCAGTAGGCTACGAGTCCAAATTCAGGATGTCTGCTTCAGATTAAGGCTTTCCCCCTTGTCGGCTCTGGAGGAAAGTCCAGTATTGTATCAGTCTTTGTCCAGGGAGCACCCTGGTGCAGGAACCTCAGGTCTGAAGGACACACTCTTCTCCCAGTGCTGCTCTCTTGATAGTGTGAGGTTCCCAATTCTCTGCCAGCTTCCCTTTTATCTCTTGCAGGAGGAAAGGATTAAGGGTGTGGTAAGCCATACTCCAGGGAAACTCCCTTTACAGTGGAGCAGGGAGGTGATCCTATGAAGGGATTCACAGTCCCACCCTAATCCTTTAACATCCAGCACAGCAAAATCACAAAACGGAGGACAATCGTAGAATAATCATATTTTGGGGGGGGGGGACACAATTCAATCCATGACACATACCTTAGAGATATTTCAGATTCAGTTCCAGACAACTTTAATAAAGCGAGTATCACAATAAAGTGAGCTACACAAATTTTTTGGTTTCTCAATGCATATAAGTTATATTACACTATACTGTAAACCCTGGTGGCATAGTGGTTAAGAGCTAAGGCTCTAACCAAAAGGTCAGCAGTTTTAATCTACCAGGTGCTCTATGGAAATACTATGGAGTAGTTCTACTCTGTTCTATGGGCTCACTTTGAGTTGGAATCAACTCAACAGCAGTGGGTTTGGTTTTGGTTTTGGTTTTGGTGTGTAGTCTGTTATGGTAACCATGGTGGCGTAGTGGCTATGTCTGCTAACCAAAAAGCAGTCAGTTCAAATCCATCAGCTGCTCCTTGGAGACTCTATGGGACAGTTCTACTCAGTCCTGTAGGGTCCCTATGAGTCAGAATTGAATTGATGGCACCAAGTTTGACTTGGTTTTTGTTGGTCTGTTAAGTGTCTGCCATGGGTTGAATTGTGTCCCCCCAAAATGTGTGTATCAATGTGGCTGGGCCATGATTCCCAGTATTGTGTAATTATCCACCCTTCTGTCATTTAACACGATTTTCCTATGTGTTGCAAATCCTATCACTATGATTTAATAAGACGTATTGTTGTTGCTGTTAGGTGCTGTCGAGTCAGTTCCGATTCATAGCAACCCTATGAACAACAGAATGAAACACTGCCTGGTCTTGCTCTATGTCCACAATTGTTTTGATGCTTAAGCCCACTGTTGCAGCTACTGTGTTGATCCATCTTGTCGAGGGTCTCCTTCTTTTTCACTGACCCTCCACTCTACCAAGCATGATGTCCTTCTCCAGGTACTGATCTTTCCTGACAACATGTCCAAAGTATGTAAGATGCCTGTCTTGCCGTCTTTGCTTCCAAGGAGCATTCTGGTTGTACTTCTACCGGAACAGATCTGTTTGTTCTTTTGGCAGTCCATCGTACATTCAGCATTCTTCTCCAGCACCACAATTCAAAGGCATCAATTCTTCTTCTGTCGTCTTTGTTCATAGTCCAGCTTTCACGTGTATATGACGTGATTGGAAATACCATGGCTTGGGTCAGGTGCGTTTTAGTCTTCACGGTGACATCCTTACTTCTGAATACTTTGAAGAGATCCTTTGCAGCAAATTTTCCCAGTGCAATGTGTCTTTTGATTTCTTGACTGCTGCTTCCAAGGATATTGATTGTGGACCCAAGTAAAATGAAATCTTTGACAACCTCAATCCTTTCTGCATTTATGACAATGTTGCTTACTGGTCCAGTTGTGAGGGTTTTTATTTTCTTGATGTTGAGATGCAATTCATACTGAACACTGTGGTCCTTGATCTTCATCAGTAAATGCCTCAAATCTTCTTCATTTCCAGCAAGTAAGGTGGTGTCATTTGCATAATACAGGTTGTTAATGAGTCACCCTTCAATTCTGATGCCTCGTTCTTCTTTGTATAATCCAGCTTCTCAGATTATTTGCTCGGCATAGAGATTAAAAAGGTATGGTAAAAGGATACAACCCTGATGCATGCCTTTCCTGACTTCACACTATGCAGTGTTCTGTTCACACGACTGCCTCTTGATCCATCTACAGATTTCTTAAGAGCACAATTAGGTGTTCTGGAATTCCCATTCTCCACAACGTTAGCCATAGTTTAGTATGATCCATACAGTTGAATGCTTTTGTATAGTCAATGAAATACAGGTAAACATCTTGCTGGTATTCTTTGCTTTCAGCCAAGATCCATCTGACATCAGCAATGATATCCCTGTTTCCATGTCCTCTTCTAAACCCAGCTTGCATTTCTGGCAGTTCCTTGTCAATATACTGTTGTAGTCACTTTTGAATTTTACTTGCATGTGATATCAACAATATTGTCCAGTAATTTCCACATTCAGTTGGATCGCCTTTCTTTGGAATAAGCATAAATATGGATTTCTTCCAGTCAGTTGGCCAGGTAGCTGTCCTCCAAATTTCTTGGCACAAGCGAGTGAGTACTTCCAGAGCTGCATCTGTTTGTTGAAATATCTCATTTGCTATTCCATCAGTTCCAGGAGCCTTGTTTTTTTGCCAATGCCTTCAATGTAGTTTCGACTTCTTCCTTCAGTATCATTGGTTCCAGATCATATGCTACCTCTTCAAATGGCTGAACATCAACTAGTTCTTTCTGGTATAATGACTCTGTATATTCCTTTCATCTTCTTTTGATGCTCTCTGAGTCATTTAATAGTTTCTCTGCAGACTCACTACTGTAACTCGAGGCTTGCATTTTTTCTTTAGTTCTTTCAGCTTGAGAAATGCAGAATGTTTTCTTCCTTTTTGGTTTTCCATTTCCAGCTCTTTGCACATGTCATTATAATACTTTCCTCTTCTTGAGCTGCTCTCTGAAATCTCCTGTTTAGGTCTTTTACTGCGCCATTCCTTCCTTTTGCTTTAACTGCTTGACATTCAAGAGCAAGTTTCAGAGTCTCTTCTGACGTCTAGTTTGGTCTTTTCTTTCTTTCCTGTCTTTTTAATGACCTTTTGCTCTCTTCATGGATGATGTCTTTGAGGTCATTCCACAATTTGTCTGGTCTTCAGTCATTAGTGATCAACACATCAACTCTGTTCTTGAGATGGTCTTTAAACTCAGGAGGGATATACTCAAGGTCATACTTTTGCTCTCATGGACTTGTTCTAATTTTCTTCAGTTTCAATTTGAATTTGCATATGAGCAATTGATGATCTGTGCCACAGTCAGCACCTGGTCTTGTTCAGACTGCTGATATGGAGCTTTTTCATCATCTTTTTCCACAGATGTAGTCACTCTGGTTCCTGTGTATGCCACCTGGTGAGGTCCATGTGTACAGTCACTGTCTGTGTTGGTTAAAAAATGTATTTGCAATGAAAAAGTTGTTAGTCTTGCAAAATTCTATCATGCGATCTCCAGCATTATTTCTATTACCGAGGCTGTATTTTTCAACTACTGATCCTTCTTCTTTGTTTCCAACTGTTGTATTCCAGTCACCAGTAATTATCAATGCATCCTGATTGCATGTTCAATCAATTTCAGACTGCAGAAGCTGGTAAAAATCTTCAACCTCTTCATCTTTAGCCTTAGTGGTTGGTGTGTAAATTTGAATAATAGCTGTATTAACTGGCCATTCTTGTAGTGTATGGATATTGTCCTATCACCGATAGCATTATACTTCAGGACAGATCTTGAAATGTTCTTTTTGCTGATGAATGCAACACCATTCCTCTTCAAGTTTTTGTTGGATTGGTGGCAGCTATATTGATGAGATCTACTAAATTTGATAGTGGAAGTCCTGGATTGAATGTGTTCCCTAAAAAATCTGTAACACTTTGGCTGTGCCATAATTCCTGGTATTGTGTGATGTTCCTCCTCGCTAGAATTCCTGCTTCTATGATGTTAATGAGGGTGGGTGGGCAGCAGTTGTGTTAGTAGGGCAAGATTCATTGCGTAAGTTTGTTTCATGCCTTGAGGCCATCTCTTGAGATATAAAGGGAAAAATCTGGCAGAGACAACTGGGAACCTCACACCATCAAACAAAGCAGCATGGGAGAACAGTGTATCCTTCAAACCTGAGGTTCTTGTGCCGAGATGCTCCCTGACCAAAGACTCATGTAACACAAAGACTTTCCTCCAGAGTCTACAAGGAGAAAAGCTTTCACCTAGAGTGGACATTCTGAATTTAGACTTGTAGCCTACTGGACTGTGTAAGAATAAACTTTCCTTCGTTAAAGTCATACACTTGTGGTATTTCTGTTAGAGCAGCACTAGCTTTCTAAAACAGTGTCTTAAGCCAATCTCTCTTGAAATACAAAAGACAGAAGCAAGCAGAGAGATACAGAGACCTCACAAACCAAGAGAGTGTGTCCTTTGGAGCTGGGATTCCTGTGCTAAGATTTTCCCAGACCAAGGGAAGACTGATGACAAGGACCTTCCTCCAGAGCTGACAGAAAGGGAGAGAAAGACTTCCCCTGGAGTTGATGCTTTCAGTTCAGACTTCTAGCCTATTGGACTGTGAGAGAGTAAACTTCTCTTTGTTAGAGCCATCCACTTGTGGCATTTCTGTTATAGCAGCACTAGATGACTAAGAAAAACCATAAACCTTTCCCAGAGGTTTTCACTTTCCTTTGCCCAGACCCATCAGAGGAAGTACTATCTATGGCTATTACCTATAGCCCACAGGGCCCTGGGCATTGCTCCCAGAAAGTTCTACAGCCTCGTTCCTTGCACTTCCTCCCTGTTGCCTTTCCCTTTATCCGATCACCCTAGTCCATACGCTATGGCAGCTACAGCCTTACAAATGTATTTAAGACAAAAAATTCTAGTACTCCTTGATCCTATTTTACAGCACTCCTTGGCTGCAATGAATGTTGTGTTAGCAGGCACAAAAACAACATTAATCTCCTTGTACAATTCCATCAGAGCTCTTGGGTGACTAGTTACAGTGTCAATGAGCAATAATATGTTGAAAGAAATCTGTTTTTCTGAGTAGTTCTCAACAGTGGGCTGAAAATATTCAATAAACTGCTGTAAACAGACATGCTGTCATCTAGGATTTGTTGCTCCATTTGTAGAGCACAGGCAGAGTAGATTTAGTATAATTCTTAAGGGGGCCTAGGATTTTCAGAATGGGAAGCGAGCACTGGTTTCAACTTAAAATCATCAGCTGACTTAATTCCTAACAAGAGAACCAGGTTGTCCTTTGAATATCTGAAAGTAGTCATGGCCTTCTTTCTAGCTATGAAACTCCTTTCAATATAAGGTTGTTTCATCTGCATTGAAAATCTACTGTTTGGTGTAGCCACCTTCATCAGCTATCTTAGCTAGATCTTCTGGATCATTTGCTGTACCTTCTATGTCAGAACTTGCTGCTTCGCCTTGTACATTTCTGATATGGAGATGGCTCCTTTCCTTAAACCAGACCAACTTCTGCTGGCTTCAAACTTCTGAAGCTTCTTCACCTCTCTCAGCCTCCATAGACTTGAAGAAAGTTAGGGGCTGGCTCTGGATTAGGGTTTGGGTTAGGGGAATGTTGTGGGTGATTTGATCTTCTACCCAGATGATTAAAACTTTCTCCATATCAACAATAAGGCTGTTTCACAGTCATGTGTTCACTGGAGTTGTTATTGTTAGGTGCCGTCGATTTGGTTCTGACTCATAGCAACCCTATGCACAACAGAATGAAACACTGTACAGTCTTGTGCATGTCCATAATCGTTTTTATGTTTAAACCCATTGTGGTGGCCACTGTGTCAACCCATCTCATTAAGGGTCTTCCTTTTTGTCACTGACCTTCCACTCTACCAAGGCTGATGTCCTTCTCCAGGGACTAATCCTTCCTGATGATATGTCCAAGGTATGTAAGATACAGTCTTGCCATCTTCACTTCCAATGTGCACTCTGGCAATACTTCTTCCACAACGGATCTCTTTGTTCTTTTGGTCATCCAGGGTACATTCAATATTCTTCTCCAACACCACAATTCAAAGGCATCAATTCTTCTTTGTTCATTGTTCAGCTTTTACATGCATATGATGCAATTGAGAATACCATGGCTTAGGTCAGGCACACTTTAGTCTTCAAGATGACATCTTTACTTTTCAATACTTTAAAGAGATCCTTTGTGGCAGATTTTCCCATTACAATGCATCTTTTGATATCTTGACTGCTGCTTCCATGGGTGTTGACTGTGGACCCAAGTAAAATGAAATCTTTGACAGCCTCAATCCTTTCTCCATTTATGATAATATTCCTTACTGGTCCAGTTGTGAGGACTTTTGTATTCTTGATTTCAAGGTGCAATCCATACTGAAGGCTGTGGTCTGATCTTCATCAGCAAGTGTTTCAAATCCTCTCCACTTCCAGCAAGTAAGGTGGTATCATCTCCATAAAGCCGGTTGTTAATGAGTTGTCTTCGAATCCTGATGCCTTGTTCTTCTTCATATAGTCCAGCTTCTTGGATTATTTGCTCGACATACAGACTGAAAAGGTATGGTAAAAGGATACAACCCTGAAGTACACCTCCTGACTTTAAACCATGCAGTGTCCCCTTGTTCTGTTTGCATGACTGCCTCTTGATCCAGACACAGATTCCTTGAGAGCACAATTAAGTTTCCTGGGATTTCCATATTATGCAATGTTAGCCATAGTTTGTTATGATCTACACAGCTGAATATCTTTGCATAGTTAATGAAATGCAGGTAAACATCTTTTTAGTATTCTCTGCTTTCAGCCTGGATTCATTTGACATCAGCAATAATATTCCTAGTTCCACATTCTCCTTTGAATCCAGCTTGAATTTCTGGCAGTTCCTTGTCAATATACTGTTGCAGTTGCTTTTGAATGATGTTGAACAAAATTTTACTTGTGTGTACTATTAATGACATTGTTCAGTAATTTCTGCATTCTGTTGGACGGCTTTGCTTTGAAATGGGCATAAATGTGGACCTCTTCCAGTCAGTTGGCCAGCTAGCTGTCCTCCAAGTAGCTGCCTCTTTTTAATTTTTATTAATTCCTTTTTTAATTCCTTTCAAGAGCTTTTCCTTTGCTTTCATAACTTGGCTAACTAGCAGAAGAGGCTTAGCTATTGATCTGTCTTGGCTTTTGACATACCTTACTGACTAAGCTTAATCATTTCTAGCTTTTTTGCTTTAAAGTGAGAGACAGGAGACTGTTCACTTCACTTGAACATTTAGAGGACATTGTAGGTTATTAACTGGCCTAGTTTCAATATTATTGCGCCTCAGAAAAGACGGAGGTGCAAGGAGAGGGAGAGAGACATAGAGGAGTGGGTGGTTGGTATAGCAGTCAGAGCACATGCATGTATGGATTAAGTTTGCCATCCCATACAGGTGTCCTCCATGGCCCCTCGAAACAAGTACAATAGTAACCTCCAAGATCATCAATCACAGATCACCATAACAGATATAATACTAATGAAAAAGTCTGAAATATGGCAAGAATTATCAAACGTGACACAAAGACATGAAAATGAGGACATGCTATTGGAAAAATGGTGCTGACAGACTTGCTTGATGCAAGGTTGCCTCAAAACTTCAACTTGCGAAAAACAAAATACCTGTGCAGCACAAACAAGTGAAGTGTAACAAAATAAGGTATGCTTGTGCACAGGAAAACACATGCACACAGAGGTGATCCAACTCATGCCTGTGCACATATAAACATTCCAATACACACAATTACATGCATGTACATGCACACACAGATACTCTGAAGCAAAAATACACATGCACACAAGATACTCCGACACACACACAGATACACATATGCACCCCCATGGACAGAGATGGTGCATCCACTAGGTGAACAGATGTAGCCGATGCAGCTGTGGGAGGGGACAGGGAGCAGATGACAAGCAGTGGGAAGCTGGGAGTGATTCCAGGCTGTGGGGTGGAGGGGACTGAGAAAAACCTTAGCCAAATAAATGACTTAAGTGCAGATAACGTTTGTTACACTGATTCAGTTTCTCCAAACCCCATGATCCATGACAAAGAAAGGAAACATCTGCTTCCCTCTCTCCTTCCACAGCTGTGTGTGCCAAAGTCCTGTCTACAAATGTTCTGGGCTTTTCCTGTGGCCCTTGGGTCAGTGCACACCTGGGAAGATGACATACCTGATCCCAGTGGTTGAGTGAGCTCTCTTCCTGGACAGTCGGCACTGTGAGCTGGCCCAGTGTGCATTCATCAGCCTTAATGACGAAGACGACTTTGGCACTGGGGTCACAGGGAGGTCCCTGGTCTCCAGAGGCCTATCTGCTGAATTACCTGGAGCATAAGCACCTCTCACTTAGAGGATTTCCAAGTCCTTTGAAAGGATCATCACCTGGCTCTTTACAAAAGAAAACCAGAGGGTGAGCCAACACCCCTTCCATAGCCATCCTCCCCTGGGGGTTGGTGGAGCTCTGGGCTTCTGGCCTGCCCAAGGCACTGTGCCCTCTGCCCCCAACAGGGTTGTCAGCTTGAGCCCCCACCCTTCCAGGTGGACTGGGTATTATCTATACCTGGTGGTCCTCCTCTGAAGGAAGAGGGCTCAGATGGCTTCGCACATGTCTGCACCCTTCTGTGCTGTTGAGATTTTACACTAAGCCTGTGTCACTTTTATAATCGATTTTAAAAAAGCACTTCTTTTTTCTTTCATGTTAGAACAGGTGTTAAAAAAAAAAAGCCAAAGTCACTTCTGTTGAGTTGATTCTGACTCATAGGTTAGAGTAGAAGTGTCCCATAGAGTTTCCAAGCAGTGTCTGATGGATTTGAACTGCCAGACTTTTGGTTAACAGATGTAGCACTTAATCACTACACCACCACAGTTTCCAAACAGGTGTTAGTAAGTACAAAAGATGAGGTCTTTGCGGAAATGCCCAAAGGAGAAAAGGATCCTCCTGGATCTGCCGCCGGGGTTCCACATGCAACCAGCTTGTGACTCCTACTCAGGTTGTCCTCCACTTTCCGTCCTAGGAGGTCCCAGGTGCAGTCCTCCACACCTGTATTTCACTGAGCCTACACACAGACGCGATCTTTGCAGCTCTGGCTGGCTGCTCCCGAATGTGGCCCTTCGTCCTTGGGGAGGAGTGGGCAGACACCGAGGACCAAGGACTGGTGGGTTCCCCCTCCTGGATCTGGCCAGGCCCCGTAGAGTAGGGCTTCTGTTTCGGGTCACGGTATGCGGGGCAACCTGTGTCCTCCCCACCGACCTTTTCGGGCCGGTCACGCCTCCTGAAGTTCACACTTAGGGCTCACTTCGGGTGGAATTGGGCTAGTCGGCTTCCCTCTTCCCCTCCAATGTTTGGGGCCAGAGGTCTTGGAATGTCTATGACGTTTATGATCCCTTTACCTACCTACTCATTCCACTGAGCGTCAGATGTCTGGGGAGACAGCAGGAACTCAGAGGGGTCCCAGAACCCCACCCTCGGCTGACACCTGGGGAGAATTGTTGGTGAACGCAGAAACGGACACCCAGGAAGACGTCATGGGGGAGCAGCTCCCTGGGACCCTGATGCCCCTGGGCTGGGGGCCTGTCAGTATGTACGTCCATTTGGGGTCCTAACAGGTGCAGGATCAGTGAGTGGCGGGGTGGGGGTAGGGCAGGGTGGGGGCTGGGAGAACGTCCTAGGGCTCTCCCTCCCAACCTGGTGGGCGATGCTGCACTCTATCTGCCAGTTCTGGCCAGCCGGAGGCAGGCAGATGCCAGACCCCGCCCCCGGGGGAAAGGTCGAGGGCCGGGCTGGCAGGCTCCTAGGGAATCTCCGGGCCAAACAGAGCTCCGAGAGCCCGTGCGACTATGGACTAGCATCCAATCCAGGCTAGGGGCTAGACCTGGCTAGTGGGTGGCAGAGTGTGTGCGTTGGGTGGGTTTCAGTTAGCAAGCCTGGAATGAGGGGAAGGAGCCTCCCAATGTGGCCTCCTGAGGCCCTCTCCCTCCTCTGACCCCATGGAGCTCCCTCAACCTCCTACTGTGGAACCCAGCTAGAGCCCCCGCCTCTAAACCTGTGCCATGGTACTCAAGCCTGGCGGCTTCTGCCCTCCTCTTGCCTTTTCCCGAGAGGATGGGGGCTGGCAGTGGCCCAGGAGCCAGCTTCCAGGGCTGAGTTCCTGTCTGATAGTCCCACTGTAGCAATGGCTTTCTATTGGTAAGGGGCTCTTGGGACTGGGAAGAGCTGTTGGTTTTAGTTTGGACTTGGAGGGGTTCACGTCCAGGGACTAGAACCCAAGGAACAGAGACAGCCTCCCTGCTTGAGTGCAGCTGGAGGAGAGCCTCAAGCCAGGGCTCCTCCAGGACCTCTCTTACCTTCCTTCCCTGCTTGGTGGGCTTCATTCCCACATCCCTGAGGCAGGAGGCCAAAGGCCTGCAGGGAAGCTTAGGGGTATAAGAAGACACCCCCACCTGTGCCCACCAAAGTGCAAGCTTGCACTTTACCAGCCAGTCAGGGAGTGCTCATGACCATGTGCTGGACCTCAGAGGCTTAGCCTGGATGACCAAGGGGACAGGGCTACAGTGCTGGCCCTGAGGCCAGGAGCAATGCCCGGAACAAGGGTGCTGAGCTGACTGACCCTTCCTGGCTGGACACCCCTCACTGCTGCCCTCAGCTTATTCCCATCTCATGACGGCCTCTGCACCTCGTGGTCTCCAACCCCAGTGAACCTCAGTGTGCCCCGCTGAGAAGACTGGGAGAGGGGCAAGATTGGGAAGAGACTCAAACCACTGTGGGTATTAGCCTCGCAGTGGTTCTCCTGGCAGAGGGAACTGTCCGCGCAAAGGCCCTGAGGCAGGGGCAGCAAGGAGGATGGGCAGCTGGAGTGGAGTAAGATAGGATGAGGCAGGGGAGTGAGAGCGCAGATGCAGTAGGGCATGAGTGGAGGGCACATGAAGAGGTAGCTTCTCCTTCTAGTGTGATGGGAGGTGGGGGAACAAGCTTGAGCATGGGATGGACACAGTCTGATGTATGTTTAAGAGGGTCTATGCGGAGAATCCCTGGTGGTGTAGTGGTTAAGTGCTAGTCTGATAACCAAAAGGTCCGCAGTTCAAATTCTCTAGGTGCCTCTTGGAAACTCTGTGGGTTAGTTCTATTCTGACCTACAGGGTCGCTGTGACTTGGGAGAAAGTCAGAGGCTCTCGCAAAAATCCAGGCAAAGGTGTGACCTGGACCAGGTTGTAGCAAGAGGTGGTGGGAAGTGTCTGGATTCTGGATTTTGCCGACGCGATTTGCAGATGAAGCATGAGGGATACAAGAGGCAAGAGAATCAGATGTTTGGCATAGTCTGAGTTTAGGGGATCCCTCACGCTTTGCGATGGTATTTGGGGCCATAAACCTACGTGGCAGTTCTACTCTGTTCTATTGTGTTGCTATAAATCGGAATCAACTCGAGGGCACAGAACAAGAAGCCTAGATGAGAAGCTCAAAGGCTTTAGAAGGGAGAGTCCGAGCCGAGGGCATCGTTCACAGGCTTAAGATCAGGAGTGGGAGGAGGAGCAGCAGGAGGGGTGGGAAGTCAGACTTTCTAGGAGGACCCTGCTGTGAGAAAAAGCCCGAGAATTGACCTCTGGGTTTAAGGCATGTCACTGGCCTCCCCGCTCCGGCTCTTCCCGTTGTTTCTTAGACCGGCGGCATCACCCAGGAGACGCTGCAACTCGGTAACACCGACTGCAGGAGTTTCGATTCTGGAGGTCTGGGTGGGGCTCCACAACTTGCGTTTCGAGAAGTTCTCAGAGGAGCGCGGCGCCAAGGGGGCTTTCCGGCCCCTCTGTATCGCCCCGGGGTCTCAAGTTGCTGGGCAGAGCCGGGTCGCGCTTGCTCCTATTGGCCGCAGGTGGGCCGTGCCCCGCCAGACAGGTAGTCCGCCCTGCGCCGCCGCGATTGGGCCTCAGCCGCGGACTCCCCTGAGGATTGGCTCAGGTGCCCGCCCGCCGGCGCCCTCATTGGTTGCAGGTGCCACCGCCACCGCCCCGGGACTGCCGCACCCCGCGGATTGGCCGCCGGCTCGGCCTCCGGGTCGGCCATGTTCGGACCCCCGCCCCCGGGGGCCACTGACGCCCGCACTCTGTGCTCACCGCCACCGGGCCGCGCCCCCGTCCCCGCCCCGCGACCAAGTTCCAGCGGAGTTGGCTGGGCCTGCGTCCGTCAGCGGCACGTCCCTTCGTCCCCGAGCCGCGTATTCCCTTCCGCGTTCCGCCACCGGCCACACCTGGCGCTGCGCACCCCCGGGCAGGTGCGCCCCCAGCCATGGCCCGAGCCTCCGCCCCGCCCGAGGCGGGGCCCTGACGGCCACCAGGAGCGCCCTGCCCAGCCGGACCAGAGCCAAGATGGACGGGAGCGGCTGCCGGGTCCGCCTGAAGGCGCACTACAGCGGGTGAGTTCGCGCCTCGACGGCCAGCAGAGCTGGGGCGCGAGCGGGCGGGCAGCGGTCGGGGCGCCGAGACCCGGGGAGGCGCAGCTGCTGGCCTGAGGCGGCGGGGTGGGAGGGCAGTGAGGCCCTTCGGGTCCGGGTGCTTCCCGGGAGGTCCCGACGCGGCAGCGCGGGGAGGCTGCCGCAGGAGCTCTGGAAAGTCACCGCTGGAGCCTGGTGGGCAGGGCGGGGTCGGCTTGGCCCAGGTACCCGAGGCTCGGGGATGGCGCAGCCCGGTCAGAGAGCGCTGCTGGGCACAGGCGGATCCCTGGCAGTCACGGGTCCATGGCAGTCCCGCGCCATGCCGACCGGTGATCTAGCTATTGGGCTTTACCTGCTGGTACTGGCTGGAAGACTCCGCTGAGCGAGGTCGGGGGCAGAGGAGCCTGGCCACAGTGCTGTTGACACTTTTTGTGGAAACTTAGCCAGGGATATTGGCCAAAGGCCACAACCTTCCAGGCTAAAGTTTGCATAGAACTGTGAACACCTCTGAAAGTTTTAAAAAGATCGTGCTTCCGTAAAACTTTTTCACAGTCTATTAGACCAGACAGCTTGGTTGCATAAAGAGTGATGCCAGAAGTGAAGGCAGGTGCAGCGAGCGCTCTAATGGGGGGTGCATGGACGGAGGGACCCTGGCGGGGCTCGGCGCGGTCTGTTGGGGGCCTTTCCTGCACACCCACCTTTCTCATCTGTGTCTGCGCGGGGCGGCCTGAACTCGACTGGACTTGGCTGTTTGTGAGATGGGACAAGTGGGAGCCTCAGAGAGGTCAAGTGACCCAGCGCGGGTCAGAGGACTGCCCCTGGCACCCGGCAGCCTCTAACTGAGTAAAGAGGAATTGTGCCCAGATGGGTGGGCTCTGTGGCGTAGCAAATGGATCTCAACCTCTCGCACACTGTGGACGGGCGTGCTGGGGCAGTGGTCACGATGGCTCCCTCTCCAGGAGCCCTGAGCTCCAGACCTGGGGGCTTCTGGAGGTACTTTTCTCCCTGATGGGAGGGGAGTGGAGCAGAATGCAAAGGAGCATAGTGCTGGCCAAGTTTACTCAGGCTGATGAACCTAGCAGTCCCTATGCTTTTAGTGGCCTTCCTTCACTCGTTGGAGGCATGGGGACCTGGGGCAAGGAGTAGCCCTTCCCAAGACCATTTCCCTTCCTGGGCTGTACTCTGGGGGTATTTGATATCCCCACCCTGAGAAAGGCCTGCGGACTCCTGACGTTGAGCCGCTTTCCTGGTCTCTAGCCAGGTTCTGAGGGCCTTTGTGGTCTTCATTTCTTCTCTGGAGCTGTTTGACTGCTCTCCTCCCCCTCTGCTGGCCTCAGCCTCAGCCCCTGAAAGTTTGAGATGGAAGCTTTGGTGGCTGAAAGGCATTGAAAAATTTTCTGGGGGAGGACCTGGTCCAGAAGCCCCCTGAGAGGTCAGGGGGCATTGTCATATAGCGCCAGACCATGGGGCTGGTTAAAATGTTGTGTTCTGGCCCTGGCTCCCCACTTCTTTAGCCCTCAGTAGAATGCCCTATTAGAGGTCAGAAAGGCTGCCCTTTTCCAGCCAGAAAACCAAACTAAACATTGAGTCGATTCTAACTAATAGCGACCCTATAGAAGGACCCAGCCAGAAGGACCCCTCAAATCAAGCAACAAGTAACATTTTAAAGTTAGTGGGAACAGAGGGTTGACCCTATATGCTGTGATTAAACCATGTCCATGCTGGCTCCATCCCGCCACACTGCCGAGTACACGAGACCGGGGACCCAGGTGGTCCTGGGCAGCGTTGGAGGGCAGTGCTCTGGGGAATTCTCAGCTGAGCTCTGTGGCACTGCAGCCGGCCTCATCGCCTTGCTTCAGGCCCCTGGGGAGCCCTTCGGTTGCTGAGGCCTGTAATGCAACCTGCTGACTCCAGTTTCTTGACTGAGAAGGCCACACCCCCCATCCTTCCTCTTCCTTCACCCCTTCAAGTTCCCTGTCTCTCCCTGACTTCTCCTCTGCTTCCCGCTGCACTTTGACTCCCCTCCCATGTCTCCCCTCCGTCTCCTTCCTCCTCCTTGCCTTCTTCATCCCCCTTCATCTCCCTACCTCCTCTCCCCTCCTTCTCTCCCTCCCTTTTCCTCCTCTTCCTCTCATCTGTCCTCTAGGTCCCCTGCCTCCTTGTCCCTTTCTGCTGGCTCCCTCTCCTTTCCCCTTTCTACACCCACACTGCTCCTCCTTTCTACTTGAGGCTTCCCCAGTAGAAGCTGCTCCAACTGTCCTGGCACCTGCTTTTCCTACAGCTTCTGCCTTGGTGCCTCTTTTTGGGGACTGGAAACTCTGCCACCTGGGGCGCTGGGGCTGGGGAGACCAAGTATCATCAGACAGAGGTCAGCAACTGCAGTGTTCTGGAAAGTGCCTGCCAAGATGGTATGGCCCTGGCTGCTCTGGCTGCCCTGGCGGCCACAAGGAGGGAGGTTTTTCTGGAGTTGCTGCTCTGGGGCTTAACAGTCAGGAGCTGAGGATGGTCCACCGTAAAAAATGCTGTTCTTAAAAAAGGGGGGTTTCTTTAGCCATCTTCATAGTGATGGACCCCCTGGGTACCCTCCAAGGACTTGATGTCCCCTCCCCCCAGTTCCAGGTTGTCATTCCAGACCAAACCTTTTGCTGTTGAGGGGATTCTGACGTATGGTAAACCCATGGATTGCATTACCGAGTTGTATGTAAGGTTTTCTTGGCTATACAGTTAATGCAAGTTAGTTGCTGGCCCTTGCTTCTGCATTATCTCTGTGTGTGTTCCAGAGGCATGTTGTTTTTCTAGGTTGAATTGTTATTGAATGATGTCAAGTGGATTCCAACTCATGATGACCTCATGACAGAGTTCAACTGTCTTCTAGAGTTTCCTGGAAACCCTGGTGGCATAGTGATTAAGTGGAACAGCTGCTAACCGAAGGTTGGCAGTTCAAATCTACCAGGTGTTCCTTGGAAATGCTATGGAGAAGTTCTCCTCTCCCCTATGGGCTTGCTGTGAGTTGGAATCGATGTGACAGCACTGGGGTTTCCGTTTGCTACAGGGTTTCCTGGGCTGTAATCTGGACAGAAGCAGATCTCCAGGTCTTTCTCCTGTTCAAACTAAACTAGACTAAACACTACTGTGGTCAAGTCCAACCCATATTGACCGTATAGGATAGGGTAGAACTGCCTTATAGGGTTTCCAAGGAGCAGCTTGGTGAATTTGAATAGCTGAGCTTTTGGGTAGCAGCCAAGCTCTTTACTCAGCCACCATAGTGTCTGCTGGGTGTGTTCAAACTACCAGCTTTTCAGTTAGCTGTCAGGCCTAAGGCCATCCTGTGTACTGATTCCTTGACATGCCCTAAGCTCCCCCAGCACGCTTCGTCCATTGCACTTACCCAGCAACATGCCACCCAGATAGAGCCTGACTGTCCACCCTCATGATATTACACCCAAGATGCCCATCAGGGCTTTTTCTGAGTAGAATAAACCAATAAAAACCCACTGCCGTTGAGTCGATTCTGACTCACAGTGACCCTACAGGACAGAATAGAACTGCCCCATAGAGTTTCCAAGGAGAGCCTGGTGGATTCAGACGGCTCACCTTTTGGTTAGTAGACGTAACACTTACGCTACACCACCAGTGTTTCCTCTTAGTAGGACAGAGTCATAGAAATGTTCGGTGGCTGCCTCTCTCCAGTGCAGGCTTTTATTCCCCAACTTGTACAGAGACCTTCCTGTATGCACAGCTCAGAGCCCAGTGCCCATGCCTTCAGAGTCTCTGGGGGAGGGAACAGGCCAGCCTGGCTGTTTGGGGCCTAGTCCTTTCTTGGGTCCTGGGGGAGCCGTGTGACCACAGACGCTTGGAGGGGCATGAGTGGGGGCTGTTGGCCATTAGACAGAATTGTTGGGATTGGGAGATGGTAGAAGCTGGAGTTACTGTGACATGACCTTGGTTGGTGTGGGGTGACTGTCTTTGAGGCTGGGAGGTGGATCTGCTTTCCAGAGTGGACAGGTTTGTGAGTGGAGGAAGTTAGCAGCCATGATGAACCTGAGAGGACCTTCTGACATCCCTGAAGAGATCTTCCTGGACTGCCAGTGAAGAAAAGGTCAGAGCAGGGGACCCTTCGTTTCTGGGGATCTGGGATGCGGCGGTCTGAGGGTGCAGTCAAGCCTGGAGTCTCTTCGTCGGGGCTAGAGGCAGCAGCTGCAGACACTAATAAGAAACTGGAGTGGTAGCCACAAAGGACTGGGTTAGGATTGGGGTTTCCTTCCTGGAGGGGTGATGTCAACAGTTATGAGACTGCTCAGGAGAAGCTGATGGTCTGGGGAGGGGGCTACTAGAAGCTAGGCCCTCGGGGTTCTTTAGTGACCAGACCGTCCCAAGCGGCTCTGTTGCGTGCTTTGAGAGTGTTACTATTTTCTTAAGCAGTCTTGGACATCCACAACAACTCAGAAGCAGTGACTGTCCCAAGCCTCCCAGCCAGGGGGTGTGGAGAAGCTGGCAGAGGGCATGTCAGTAAGGACTCGGATGGTGAGGAAGTTCTCACGATGCTTCAGGGGACAAAAGTGACAGCTGGGAGCTGGTCATTGCTTGGCTGAGGGAAGTTCTGCTATTGTCTCTTTGGACAAGGGAAGTGGACACACAGGGGTGCAAGTCATATTGTGTACTCCTTTGCACTCTGTGGCTGTGGCTTTAGGGTGAAGTCAGGGGTATGGTGGTTTTCTGGGCACAGTTGGGCATCTTGGGTGTAACATCATGAGGGTGGACAGTCCGGCTCAATCTGGGTGGCATGTTGCCGGGTAAGTGCAATGGACGAAGTGTGCTGGGGGAGCTTAGGGCTTGTCAAGGAATGAATACAGAGGATGGCCTTAGGTCTTGGCTGGAAAATGAGAATGGGAGGGGGTGACAAAGTGGGAGGCTAAGTGGACTGGGCGTGGACATGTGGCCAGAGGGTGCTTCCGGAAGGACTTGAGTAGTACTCACGGAGCGGCCTGCTGGTTGAATTCAGGGTTTGGGTGTGATTGGGATTGGTGATGGAGGTGTGTTGGGGGCAGGATGGATCCCGAATTGTTGAGGTTATGTGACAGAGGAGCAGGCGGTGGACCAGGCTGGTGCTGGTGTCAGAGGCCCCCAGAGCACCAGTTTTGACCAGAGCCACTGACCTGGGGAATTAGGAGGATACAACAGCTTCTCTTGGGGCTGAGGGCCGTGAGTGAGGGAAGGTGAGGGGACCTTTGCTGAGGTTGGCCAGGCTGGACTCCCGGAGGTTATAGATGCAGGAGGCAGGGCTGACCTCAGGGTGACCCCTTCTGTGCCTTGGTTTCTTCATCTGTCCCTGCTGTAGGATCAGCTGAGTTAATCTCTGTAATGAGCTTAGAGCAGATGCTGGGGTCCCTGAGCAGAGAGGGTGGCTGGTTCTAGCAGGCAGGACTAGGCCCTGGAGGGACCTTTTTCCCAGTCATGGTGAGTGAGACCTCTGCCCTGGGGACCATGGTGACCACTGGGCTGGCCACGATGTTTAAAGACTTTCTTTATAAACACTTTTATAGGTGTCACTGAGTTGGTTGTGACTCAAAGCAACCGTACGTACAACAGAAGGAAAAACTGCCGTGGCCTGAGCCAGGCTCACAACGGTTTCTATTTACAAACTCTAGTTGGTTGGAATGCAGATCACCTCGATTGGGAAGCCAGCCATGTTAACCACAAGCAGCATTTGTGTTTCTAGAGTTTGGGGTGACAGGGAATCTCTGTGCTGTCCCTAGTGTGTTAGTTTCCTAGGACCTCCGGAGCAGAGGACTGCAACCGGGTGGGTTATAACAATAAACATTTATTGTCTCAGTGCTCCGGAGGCTGGGTGGATTCCTTCTGAGGCTCTGAGGGAGAATCTGTCCCTGCTTTTATCCTAGCTCTTCATGGCTCCAGGAGCATAGATGCATCTCTGTGCTTGTCCTTCCTCTGTCTCTGTGTCTGCCCCCCTTTGTCTAAGGATACTACCTTAGATAGAATTGGGACCCACCCTACTCCTGGAGATCTTCCCTAACAGATAACATCTGCAAAGACCTTATTTCCAAAGCAGGTCTCATCCACAGGACTTCAGCATATCTCTTTGGGGAAACACAATTCAGTTCCTAACACCTAGCTGTTGAGGTCCAGTATCTCATGTTTGGATGGAAAGCTGTAAGGCTATATCCTATGACTAGTTTTTCAGAAATGTGGCTGAGATTGTGTGGTAGCTACATGGAGGGGGTGTGAACAATCGCTGCAGAGTTTAAAAAAACCTGGCCTTCCGTGATTAAATTCCGTAACTCTCTCCCTTAATTTCTACTTTCTCCTCAAAGTTTTCACTCCCGTGGATGACCTGTCATGTCACTGTTTGTAGGAGTGAAGTTGGGGAGGCTTTTGCCAGGTCTTTTTTCTTTTATTTTTACTCTGGTAAAGTGAAAGTTTATAATCCAAGTCAATTTACCATATAAAACCCCAAGCACCTACCCCTATGCAGCTCTGTCTGCTTTCCTCACCCCAACAGCATACTCCTTCCACCCACACAGCACACATCTCCCTTCTGCCCTGTATTTCTGGTATGCACTCAACCAACATTTGTCCCCCTCCTTTCCACTTTCTCTTCTCCACTCTAAAGAGGAACCAGTTGGACAGCCTGATATATTTATTAAACTCATAGCACCTGCATCACTCTGTCCTATATAGTCCAGTCCAGTCCAGTTTTTGTCTGAAGTGTTGGCTTCAGACTGGTTTTAGCTGTGGGCTAGCAGCAAGTTCAGGGGCTATATTCTCAGGGGGCGCTCCAGGTTATCAGACCCTGGAGTCTGGTCTTTTCACAGAGTTCTAGATCTGCACTCCCCTTTTTCTTGTGCTTTGTCAGGGGACTCTACATTGTATTCCTTTCAGGGCTGTCATTGGTGGTGGCTGGGCACCATCTAGTTCTTCTGGTCTCATGCTGATGTAGTCATGCAATCATATGGACCCTTCTGTCTCCTGGGCTCATGTTTTCCTCATGTCCTTGATGTTCCTTGTTTTCATCTGTTCCAGGTGGGTGGGGACCAATTTATGTTTCTTAGATGGTGGCTCACTGGCTTTTAAGACCCAAGGCGCCACTCACCAATATGGAATGCAGAACATTTTCTTAGAAAAAAACTGGTTATGCCAGCTGACCTCAGTGTCCCCTGAAACCATGCTCCCCAGACCCTTGTCTCTGCTATTGTGTCCTTTAAAATGTTGGGTTGTATTTAGAAAACCTTTTAGCTCTTTGTGTAGCCCAGTTGTGCTGACCTCTCTTCTACTGCGTGCCGTCACTCCTTTCACCTGTGGACTATTTAATCTGTGAATACCTGTCTCCCTCCCTCCTAACTCTTGTAGCTGTTCAAGATTATTTTCTTCTGTGCACAAACCTTTTCTTAGGTCCTTATAATTGTGGTCTCATACATTCTTTGTCCTTTTGCTGTTGACTGATTTCGTTCAGCATAATGTCTTCCAGGTGATTCCAGGTTATGAGACATTTCCTAAAATCATCATTGTTCTTTATCATTGCAAAATGTTCCATTGTGTAAATATACAGTACTTTATCCAATCATCTGTTGATGGGCACTTAGGTTGATTCCATCGTTTTGCTATTGTGGACAGGGCTGCAGTGAACATTTGTGTGCATGTATCTTTTTGTGTGACAATCCTCATTTATTATCAAAGGTATATTCTAAGCAATGGGATTGCTGAGTCACATGGTATTTGTATTTTTAACTTTTTAAGAAAGTGCCAAATGGCTTTCCAAAGAGGTTGAACCATTTTACATTCCCACCAGCAGTGTAGAAGAGTTCCAGTCTCTCCACAGCCTCTCCAACATTGGTTATTTTGTGGTTTTTGACTTAATGCCAGCCTTGTTGGGGTGAGATGGTATCTCATTATAGTTTTGATTTGGACTTTTCTAATGCTTTATGATCATGAGCATTTTCTCATGTGTCTTTTGGCTGCCTTCACATGGTTTTTAAAATTGATAATGCAGATGATCTCCAACATCACCTGGCCCTTCTCCCCTGCTCCCTTTGTTACAGAACTTGAATCAGGTGCAGGGGCAGGCCCAGCTGCCCAGCTTTTCACTGGGCTTTCTGATCTTTGGAGGGCCCTAACCTCACATTTGTGTATAGTTTATACTTGTTAATATGGTGGATAGCTATTTGTTGTCTGCACAAAAAAAATTCAGGTTGGTAATTAAAAAAACAACAACAACTGGTCACTGGCTTTATTTTGTGTGTGTTATAACTGTGGAAAATTTTTCCTGTATTTGATCAATAAAAAAATAACCAATTGCTGTCGAGTTGACTCTGACTCTTGGTGACCCCATGTGTGTCAGAGTGGAACTGTGTTCCATAGCATTTTTAATGGCTGCTTTTTTTCAGCTGTAGATTGCCAGGCTTTTCTTCCAAGGCACCTCTGGGTGGATTTGAATTTCTGACTTTTTGGTTAGCAGCTGAGCTTGTTCACAGTTGGTACCGCCGAGTTATTTGATCAACCCGTAATCAGTATTGAACTTGGGTTAGTTTTCCCTGTGGTGAAACATTTTGTGTCTTTTCTGCTCAGGGACATTCTGATCACCAGCCTGGATGCAGCCATCACCTTTGAAGAGCTCTGTGAGGAGGTACGGGAGATGTGTCGCCTCCGCCAGGACCAGCCTCTCACCCTCAAGTGGGTCGACAATGAAGGTAGCCCTGCAGCCACCCCTCTCCTTTCCTCTATCCCAGCATCAGTCTTTGCCTAAGTGGCTGTCTGTGTGGGGACGTTAAAAATCATGGAGTGAAACCTGTACAGCCAGATTCTTCCCAGCAGGGACCATTGGAAATGGTTTCCTGGAGGAGGATTTGTTGCTGGTGATTAAATTGAAGCTGGGTATTGGGATGGGATTGTGCTGATGAGACATCCAGTAATCGGCCTGGCGGGACCCTGGTCCTGAGCACCAGGAACTGGGTTACAGGGGTTTCCTAGCCCCACCTGGGTGGAGCCTTTCCCTCCTCACCTGACCTTCCTTCCTCATAGTCTGGCTTTTTCCAGTGGGTGATTGGGAGGTGGGAGCTCTTCATTTTCTCAGGAAACATGGGGGTGGGGTGGGGAGGGATGGTGAGCACAGCCAGAGCCGGTGATCTCTTTCCCTCTTGCCCTTGTCTTCTGTTTCTCTCTCCCCTCTGTCTTTCTGTTTTTCTCTGCCTTTCTCACTTTATTTCCCTTTCTTCTTCCTTGGTGTTTCTTTCTTTCTCTCTCCCTCTTCCCCACTGTCTCTTTCTCTCCCTCTCTTTCTGTCCTTCTTGATCTCCCTCTCTTCTTCTTTCTTTCCCTCCCTCTCTTGATCATTCAGTAATACATACACACAGACAGACAGAGACAGAGACACACACTCACTACTGTAGTTGGGTAAGGTGGTGGCTCCAGGGCCTGGAGGAGGCATCTGTGGTACTGGCTTATTTATTGGGACTGGTTGAGCAAGACTCTGGTGTCCTGTAGCCCAAAGCCTTGCAAGAATACTTCCCTGCTGCTGTCATGCCATTTTAACCCCTGATGCCCCAGGCAACCTGCAGGGGTTTGGTTTTGAAATCAGAGCCTTTTATTTCTTTCCTTTCCAAAAGCTACGTTGATGTGTATTTTTGGTGGAACTTTCTTAAAAGAAAATAAGTGTTTCCTTCTTTCTTGTGTAGAGCGCTGCTGTCCTCTTATGGTGAATGTCCTCCCTGGCAGGAGCGCCATCCTGGGGGTGGGGTAGGGTGTCTGCATTTCACAAACTGACAGGACATTGGATAGGTGTGTCAGCTGGGAAGGTCATCCTGGGCAGTCAGTTTCTGTCACCCTGGAACATGAACTGGGCTGATGGAAATGGGATTCCTCAGGCTGACATGTTGACATTGTTTCAGAGGGACTAAGGGTCAGGAATGGAGGTTCGTGCTCTGTGAGCAGGGCTGACGGATCGACACCCGTCCTGGGCAGCTAGGTATGAGAGCAAGTCCAGCAGAGAGCCACTCCCGTCAGCAACTGTGGCTGATGGTCCAAGACATGCCCGGGCCTCGATACTTCCCAGGAAGGATGGACAGCTGGAGAGAGAGACTGGCCTTGTACTTTGCACACCGTGGGCAGACAGGCAGGGTAGAAATGGCAGCTATCACACAGAACCGCTCACCGTGTAGGAGTGCTTCCTGCAGCTTGTGTGTACACAGCTGTATATCCATAAATATGCATAGGTGCACACATTTACAAAAATCCATGTGAAGTGATGGTCTGTCTTTTCTATAAAGTGTCAAGGCACCTGAGCCCCTCCTCTCTCCCCTTTCTGCTGCAAGTGGCACCTGTGGCGCTGGTTCTACAGACTTCTGCCTTCCTGTCTGGCAAGAGAGGGGAGAAGCCCTTTCCTTTTTAAGACTGAGGAAAGGAGAATGTTCTAGTATTGATGGCTACATGGGTCAGTGACGCAGCATTTCGGGGCTCCCCATGCCAACATTCCCGGGGTCCTGGGTGTGTTCATCACCCTCCTGGGGCTGACTTCCTGTGACAGGACCTTGGGTGGGGCTGCATGTTGGGTTGGGCTGGCTGCTCTAGGAACTTCCCGTGAGCTGTGGGTGGCTGGCCTGAGTAGGGAGACTTTGCCCTCCTGAGCTCACTGTGAGGCAGTACTGTGGTGGCCCTTCATGCCAGCCTCAGCCATGTCTCCTGCCCTGCCCAGGTGACCCCTGCACCGTGTCCTCCCAGATGGAGCTGGAGGAGGCCTTCCGCCTGTCCTGTCAGTACCGGGATGAAGGGCTCATCATTCATGGTGAGTAGCTGGCAAGGCAGGGAAGGTCACCCCTATCTGCCCCCTGTGGCCTGTGGCGGTAGGAGCCTGGGTGGGCAGGGGACGTAGGTGCCCTCCATGGCCATGTACACCTTTGCCAGGGCACCTGGGGGCTGGAGGCCACATGGAAGCCAGAGAATTTGCACATGTTGACTCCAGTGCCATTTGGTCTTGTTTTTTCTTTAACATTTTTATTGATCTAAGTAAAAATTACCCTTCCTGGGAAAGAGGCCGTAAGATTGGGTATAGCAGAGGTGGCTTTTCATAGGACATGGAAGCACATCCTTCAGTCTGTTCCTGGCCTTCATCTTCATGGCTGTCCTCGGGGGTTGGCGGATGCCTGGCCTCGATCACTGTCTCACAGTTCACCTGTTTAGCATGTGCACTCGTGGGTGGAGCCATGAGCTCCTGGGCTGTTTTTCACCCTGGATTGCTTCAGAACAAATTTGAATCTCATCCTACTTCCCCTTGGGGCTTCCTTCAGGCTCGCAATGTTTCTTGGCGTTTTAAGCTCCAAGCTGATATATAAACCAGAAGATGAGAAAGGTGAATCTTCATCATCCCAGGTAGAATCTTCAAACTGTGGTTTCAGACTGGATGCCCAACACTTTTGCCACTCCATAGGGTGCTTGGGGCCTGAAACAGAGTGGTTCTGGTGGTGAGGACTCTGCCAAGGCAGGGCACAGACTACCACCCAGGAACAAATACCAGAGTGGGAAACCATTCCATCTCCTGTCACATCAGTCACTGTCCCTAACACTGGGCCAGTGGTTAAAATACAGTTTTTGTCACGCTTAATGAAAATGAGGGTTTTTCCCTCCTTGTATTTTTTTTTATCGCAGTAAGTATGTATGTGGAAACCCTGGTGGTGTTGTGGTTAAGTGCTATGTCTGCTAACCAGAAGGTCAGCAGTTCAAACCTGCTAGGTGCTCCTTGGAAGCTCGGTGGGGCAGTTCTCTTCTGTCCTGTAGGGTTACTACAAGTTGTAGTCGACTCGATGGCAGTGAGTTCGGTTTTTGGTGTCAAACGTATGTGTAACAAATCACTTCCCATATCAACATTCTTCACGTGTACAGTTCAGTGACTTGATACATTTGTCACATCCATCAACCGTTGCTGTTGTCTATTTCTAAATTCTCCTATCACCCTTGACAGAAACTCAATGGTAAAATGAAGTTTTTGATGTGACGTTGACCATAGTCTGCTGTATTTAGGTGTGATGATGAGCACGCTGGTTTACTTCTCCATTTCAGAGATTCTGGTGCTTTGAAAATCCACTTTATTTTCTAGACTAAGAACAAGTTTTCCATAGCTAAGTTTTAGTACTTTTGTGGCTTCTGTTTTCCTAGTTTATTGTGGAAGCTCAGAGTATATTTTATAACATCTGATCTTGAACTTGATCTTGAGTATAAAGAAACTGAATCTAATATGCTTTTAAAAACCATGTTTCAGAGTAATTAGTTCTTTCCTGATTGCCATATCAATTTATTCTTAACACAAGCCAGTTGCATAACTTTGTTATCTTGACTTCTCCTGTTGCTTTCTCTCCAAAATTTTTAGTGTACTTTAGAGTCTTATAAAATGCAATTTGGTGTGCCTAGGTGTTTTGGGACACACTGTCCAAGTGAGTGTCTCCCAGGAGTGGTTCTCACTGGCCACATGGAGCTCTGTGTAAATGGACATGCTCTGGTCAACTCCACATAGAGTGGGCACGTGACGAGAGGTGAAGTACGCCTGGGCCAGCTGTGCTGGCACTAATGCTCTTCCTTTGTGTGCAGTGTTCCCAAGCATCCCTGAGGAGCCCGGCATGCCCTGCCCAGGAGAAGACAGTGAGTACTGCAGTGGATCTACCCTCATATGCTGTGTGGTTAGCCACTGGGGCTACACAACCATCTGGAGAATGTGGAACCCTGGTTGGGAGCAGTTGGGGTGCCCAGGGGCTACTTGGAAGGGGCATAGAGGTGACCGTGATGAGGCTGGGAGAGGGAGAGTCCACAGGGGAGCACTGACCTTTGGCCCTGGTGTACCTTCTCAGTGCTGGGGACTGCTGGGGTAAGGGATAACAGGAAGCCCAGTCCTTGTGGGGAGACTGATGACACGCTGAATAAGTAAGTGGAACACTCACTGTCAGTGATGACAGATAAATACCACCTGGAAAGAAAGGTTGGGTTTGGGAGCAGGGAGGTGTGTTGGGAAGGCAAAGGAGTTAGGGGTGGGAGTGGTAGGAATTTCCCTGATCAGGGGTGTCCAAGCTGCCCCAGGCATTTGAATGTACAGCTGTGCTTTGATGAAAATGGCTTGGGAGTATCAGGATACAGGGGCTGGTGGGGAGGGGTGTTATTTATAAGGTGGGTCCTTCAGGGGGTACCATGGAGATGCAGGCAAGGCCAGGCAGGTATGGGGCTGGAGGGGAAGCTGATTCTCGTCACACGGAGTATACAAGTGCCCACAGGTGGCACAGGGGAGCTGGGAAGGAGAGGCCTCAGAGTTGGTTAGGTTTCAGGGTCCTCCTCCCTGTGGGGCTGCCTCTGCCAATAACATTCCTGTGTGAAGAGCCCCCTTGGTTTGCAGAGTTGAGGTAGGGGGCATGCCTGTTGCTCTGGGCTTACCCTGGGGATTCCTAAGTCCCAGGGAGAGGACCAGGCCCATAGAAGGGCACCAGTGTGCTCTGGCTGTTCACGTATCATTAGGGACGCAGGAGGAGATAAGACAACCTATCCCCTGGTAGATGTGGCACCCCTCCACTGTACTGTGTGTCCATGACTGGAGCTGAGGTTCCAGTGGAACGTCTAGCCAGCCCTTTGGCTGCAGTGACCCCATGTCTGTGTCTCTTTGCCTCACATTGTTCCTGGAATTGCACACCCTAGAGATGTGGTTGGACAGCCACGCAGCCAGCAGGGCATGGGGAGACACACCCCTTCTGAGCCTTGGTCTCTCGTCCTGGTGTCCAGAGCTGCCATCCGCTCAGGCGGGCCTGGATGTGTCACTGAGTGTCCCGGTTTATACCTGTTTGCAATCTCCCTCCTCCTGCTCTGTCCCTATGAGATGGCAGCCATGCCTGCCTGTGACTCAGACCCACACCCGATCTCACCGAGAGCCAGCCACCTGCCCTACTTGGTCTCTGCAGGGCAGGAGTGGAGCATGAGGGGTCACAGCACACTCTTTGCTCTTCGTGTTGTGCTCTTTGAGGGGTCTGCCAAAGGGTAAGCATGATGCATGTGAGTAAGGCCCTGTGGGTAAGGCCCTGTGGGTAAGGCCTAGATCACTGGGCAGGAATTGGAGGAATGTGGGTGGGCCTCATGGTGGTCTGTCTGCCCTGGAGTAAGCACTGGGATGCTTACCGAGGGTGACCCTGGGGCTCTGGTGACCACTCAGTGTCGTGGAGAACATTCCAAGTGGTTGGCAGGTGTTTCTCCACTTGCTTATAGGTGTTGCTGCCGTGACCTAAGCTGCTAGGCAGGACGGGGAGGGGGTGGTGTATGAGTGTTGCCAGGCTGCTTCAGCAAATTCAGGGTGCTGGCCGGGCTGTTGTCTCTCCAAGGTTCTAGGGGGCAGGCCCTTGTCCTTTCTGCAAGCTTAGGTGGTCCCAAGCCTGCCTTGGCTTGCAGCTGCAGCCTAACTCCATCAGTCACATGACTGTCTGGAGTCTCCCTCTGTGTGTCTCTTCTCCCCTCGTAGGACACCACTCAGGCGGGATTAGGACTCACCATCTTCCAGAATGACCTCATCTGAACTGATATCCAGTGTGACCTCCTCTTAACTGATATCCACTGTTAGCTTAACTGATAACCTCTGCCAAGACCCTATTTCCAAAACAAAGTCACAGAGATAAGGAGTTCAGCATGAATTTTTGGGAGATACAGTTCCCCTCATACCTACTGATCTCATCAAGCTGGGATCAGGAGTGTCTGCCTCATGAAGGGTTGGTCAAGCTCCTGGGGCTGCTTCTCTAATAGTTTATGATTTATGCTTTTGTTTTAGTGTAATGCTAATTGTTGACAGGTTAATTAGAATGATCCTCTCTGGCTTCCTCTGGGACTAGGTGTGTGTTCATGTCTGTGAGTGTTTATAATTCTTGTGAACTCATCAGTACCACCTATTGCTGAGGGCTGGGGAAGGGGCAGAGACTGGCAGGGTGTACACAGCACAAGATGGTAGACATGGGACTCAGCGCTGAGTTGTTAATGAGACGCGGTCTTCAGGATGCTTATCTGCTGGCTCTGTACTGATGCCTGAGGGACTGAGCCTGGCCTGACAGGTTGTACTGGGCCAGGGCAGGGAGGCACACAGAAGAGCTCTGTGGCCGGTGAGCTCATGAGTGCTCAGCCCATGGGCCTTACTGCCCCTGTGCCTGCCCTCTGTGCATTGTCCATTCATGGCCTGTCTGTCCACGCTGGCTGCTCTCCACCCTCCTCTGACAGTGATGTGAGATTTTCTCCCAGGCAGATCATCTTTTGTGTGGCCACTTGTGCCTCTTGGCACGTAGAGATACTAATGTTTGATTTTTGTGTGTTCACATCCCCTGGTGTTTTCTTTCCTGGTCCTCGAGTGGTGCTGTTGGTCTGTCTACCTGCAGCTGTACGGGGGTGATGCGGCCCCTGGCTGACCACGCCTCATCACAGGGTCTGTGCTGGGCATGGCTGCTTGGTTGGTCTCAGGTGGGCACAGCCTGAGGCCCCGATACCTGGAAAAAACCCTCTCCGGGCTCTGTCACCTTGGCCATGGCCCCTTTCAGCCTGAGTTGCTTCCTCTGTGAAATGCATGAATGTTGTACCTGCGGGTAGGAGAGGCAGAGGCAGGGTCCATGGCTGCACACAGGGCTCCACGCCTCAGACAGAACCCCTTGCACGGATGTTCCTGGTGAGAAATGCAGAAAAGTCAGCGCTGGTGCAGTCCACACCACCTAGGGGTCCACTGCTGGTGATGACAGCAAGGTCCCAACCTCGAGACCCCAAAGACTTGCTCTGTTCCACCCCCCCCAGGTGGCCCCACTGCCACCATCCACACTCCATTTGGAGTAGGCTCTTAGGTGCACTGAGCCCAGGGTGAGGGGTAGGGTCCCTGAGTGTCCCCCTGCTTGGGTGCGCTTGTCCCTTTATACTCAGATGTCTCAGGAGACATCTAGCTGAGACGACGAGGCCTGGGGAGGCTGGCAACTACACAGGTCATGGGGGAATGGAGTCTGCACCCTGACCTGAGTAGGCCGCCCCTCTCAGCCAGTCTGCTACACGTAATCTCCTGGGAGGGGTGGTCTGGCTCCTCTGGTACTTTGTGGGTGGCATCTGTCAAAGGAAATGATCTCTGGGTGGGTCCCTGTGGTTCTCTTGTCGGAAAGCCTTGTGTCCAGTGCTGGGGAGCTGTGGGCAGGGCTGCACTGTGAGGGACTGTGGTGGGTGGAGGCCTGGTGTGATAGTGGGTGGCTGGGTTGACCTGGGTCCTACCTGGGTGCTGCACAGCTCAGGGTGGCTGCCTCCTCCTGCTGTGGGTTGCTGGGAGAGTTTAAGGGGGACCCAGGAGGCCTTGTTAGAGGCTGACAGTGGGTCCTGGTTGATTAGGTTATGATTACTCTTGCCTGTTGATCTGGAACACCCTCTGTCCCCTATCTTGGGGTTTCTAAGCTCCCTTACTCTCCAGGAGTGCCAGGTATGGGGTGAAAGCGTTGTTCTCTGCTCTTCCCCCAGCAGCTATGCTGCAGGCCCGTCTTCTCTTAGACTCTAGTAGAGTCTAAGTAAAGAGGGATCTCTGAGCACAGCTGTGACAAACAAGTGCTGGTCATCGGGGGTTGGGGGGGCAGGGGAAAGGCTTGTACTTGTCACCTGGGGCAGACTCTCTGAGGGCCTGTATATGTGTGTGTTGGAGTGGGTACTGCAGTAACCTAAGGGGGCAGAAAATGGAGGAGTCCAGGACTAAGTTGGGGCTGGTAAGGGAGAATCATTGGCTATAGCAGCCAGCCTGGGTTGGAGGGGAAGGGGCATCTTGAGCTTGGGACCATGGGGCCCTTTGGCCACAGAGTCTCATGTGGAACAATAACAAGATACCCAGGCCCCCCCCTGCCAGCTAACCCATGCCCTGACTCCTCTCCCCCTCACCCTCCCAACTGCTTGTTACCCTGCCCACCTTGCCCACCTTCTCCCTCCCCTCCAGCCTCATGCCCTTGCCTGCCTGCCTGCTGGCCCAAGGTCCATCTCCTCTATTTCTAAGTTGCAGCTTCACCTAGAACCCCTGCCACTGACTGGAACAAAGCTCTGAGCAGAGTCTGGTGGGAGGGGTCCTGGCAGAGACTGCTCTCAGGCACTTCCACATGGTGCTATGCTGTGGGTCCCGTGTTTGTGGGGCCGCTGCCACCAAGGTGCCCTTGTGTAGACAGGTGTGTGGTAGTGAAACAAGAGGAGTGTTGAAAGTGAGATGGGGTCCTGGCTACACCAGGGTGCTGTTCCAGTCCCCAACTGCATGACACTGGACAAGTGAGGAAACATTTTGTGTCTTAATTTCTTCTGTTTAAAAAGGAACTCTTA
This sequence comes from Heterohyrax brucei, assembly GCA_028571685.1. NCBI lineage: Eukaryota > Metazoa > Chordata > Mammalia > Hyracoidea > Procaviidae > Heterohyrax > Heterohyrax brucei. Next base: position 30,162,738 of record CM053140.1, read on the forward strand.
GTACCTAGCTCATGGGACTACTGAGGAGTGGTGGACATCAGTGGGTGCCTGGGTTGTGCTGACGGCCCTGTAGGGCCAGGTGGCTGGTTGACCTGCCCACTAGCCATCTGGTCTCCTGTGGGTCAGGGAATCCAGCTTCCCTCAGCCTGTGCAGTAAGCTTTGGGCCTGTGGGTCTGAGTGGGGCCATGGGTGGTTGAGGAGTGCTGGGGAAGGGCCTCAGGCAGGTGAGGGATTCTTTGAACCATCAGTACCATCACAGGCTGCTTCTTTGGTCTTTGGTATTTATAGGTAGATATATCTATTGTTTTATTAACCGTGGGTTTCATTCAGCTATGTCTCAATTTATTTGTAACAAACTGAAAGAACTAGTTTCCTGCCTAAAATACAGACTTCCAGTAAATTAGCAGTCTGCCTGTTCATCCTGCTTTTTCTGCATCTGCAGAACGAGGTGTTTAGGCGTGGACTGGATGAGAAGAGCTAGAGGGACATGTCTTGATGTGAACAAATTTTGTCTGGATTTTTGCTGGGGTCCAGGGGAAATTCACATTTCCTAGTGAAGCCTGGCATACATATAGTGATGTAGTTATTTTCTGGATAAATAGTCTTTTTCAAGGGCTGGCAAATTCTTTTTGTAAAAGGTCTGATAGTAAATATTTTTAGTTTACAGGCCAGATGGTCTCCACTGAAACTGCCCATTTCTGCCACTGTGTTACGGGGCAGCCGTGGACAGTGTATAAAGGAAACTGTGTGGCTTGCACCAATAAAACTTTATTCACAGGCACTGAAATTTGATTTTCATGTCCTATCCATGTGTTATGAAATATGCTGTTCTTTACTTTACTTCACCATCTTAAAGATGTAAGTGTTCTCCTTAACTGTCTGACGGAGGGCATGGAAGCAGGCTGGGGGCTGACTTGATCGAGTGTCATGGTGCCCCGACCCTCGAGTCCAGGAGATTTTGGAGAACCTTCTACATGGGTGATGAGTTTGGGTGTTGTGTTGAAATGTTTGCTACTTTATGAACTGCCTTTTGGTAGTCAGTGGGTGTCCTTGGGAGAGACTCACTGCCCTGGGTGAGTGAGACCTAGGCCACATGGTCAGTGAGAGAGAAGGAGCCAGAATTTGAACCCAGGTCCTTGCTCAGCACTCACGCTGTGAATAAACAAAGTGTTGACAACCTGATGCTATTTATAACGGAAGAAGGTGGCGGCTTTTCTTCTGCCTCTGCCTCCCCCCGTGGTATATTGATTATTGATTATAGATTATAGCATGTTTGTCGGTAGAGTGGGGGATAGATGTTTCCTGCAGTATCTGATTGTTTTCTGCCTGTGCTTGCTGTTGCTGGGTGAGGTCAGTCCTAGCTCCCAGGAAGCCTCAGAGAATCTTGCAGAAGCAACAGGCTCAGGCCAGGCAGCCGTGTTCTCCCAGATTTTTCAGAATTGGAGGGAAATGCCCAACCCTTCTTTCAGCTGGCAGTTTCTGGGTGCCTGGGTCCGGTGGCAACTCTAGGGCAGAGTTGGACGGCCATCCTGGGGCTGCTTGGCACACTGATGTACTTGGGACAACCATGAGGCCTGGGCATTTACGTGGGTAGATGCTTCGTCTCCAGGTCGGTCAGCAGTTTGAATCTGCCAGGTGCCCCATGGAAACTCTATGGAGCAGTTCTTCCTTGCCTTGTAGAGTTGCCATGAGCCAGAATCAACTCAACAGCAGTGGGTTTGGTTTGGTTCCAGGCCAGATGGGGTGAGTCTTGAGTTAAGTCAGCTCCCAGTAAGTTGAACCCTCCGAGTAAGCTTGGTTTAGTCCATTCCTGCTCTTCCTTGCGCTGTTCCCAAGTGGATGACTGACTGGGCAAGGCCATCAGGTAGCTGCCTGATTGAGGGATGATTGCTTCTGTGACTTGGCCCTCTACTACAGTCTCCCCAAAGGACACAGACAGGGCCCCTTGCCCACGTAGTGGTCTTGTGGGCCTGGCTCTCCAGCCCTGGGGTTGGTCTGGGTTCCCTGGCAGAGCAGGGCTTTGTGCAGAATTTGCATGTCAAAGGCTGGCTGGCGCTCTTGGCCTCTCTTCCTGGTCCTCCTTTAATGCAGAGATGCTTGTTTTTGTGTGACGTCAGCTCCTCACATCCATGCCGTGTTTTCGTTTGTGCCTCAGCTGCCGGCTGCACTTCCCTGGGGAGCCGGGTACCACCCGAGCCTGGAGACATGCGGAGGCAGGGGTGTGAGAGGCGGGGGACCGGCCGGCCAGCCTGCCAGTAGACCCGCTCCCATTGTGGGGCCCTGCTTGTGGACGGCATCCGCACGGTCGCGGGAGGAAGATGCCGCCCCGCGCGCTCCCCGCTCCGTGAGCATAAAGGGCTCTGAGCTGAGCAGGAGGCAGGACGGGAAAACCCGGTGAGTAGCCGCCTGGATGGATCCCCTGCGCCTGGAGGGCGGCCCGTGTCCACCGGGTCGTGTGCAGGCGGCAGTGCCAGTCGCGTCTGGCTCTGCCGTGGATGCTGCAGCGCAGACGCCGCCGCCAGCGGGCAGGGACGCGGCCTGGCGCCCAGCAGCGCTGGGAGGCGCGGAGCAGCCGTTGTATCCACCGGGGGACAGGTTTTTGGAAAGAGACACCGGGAGCATGCCGAGGGAGTGAGGTGGCCAGTGCAGGGAATTCAGGGGGGCCATGTACCCCCCGAAAACCGACGGTATGTGTGGGGCCTGTGGGGGTGCAGCATGGCATGGACCAGAGAGGGCCCCTTGCTCTCCTTGATACCAGGCCTCTGAGAGCCTGCGGTGGTCGGCTGCTGTGGCTGATGTCCTCACAGGGGGCACCCGGGACTGTGTGGGGCCAGTGCAAGTGCGTGTTGCCTCTTGCTTTTCAGCCTGCATTGCTGCAGGTGGGCGCCGTGGTCTCTGACACGACTGGCCCTTGGGCACCTGCTGTGACAGCCGGCACCTGTTCTCATAGACAGAGCCCGTCTGGAGGGGCTCTTCTGCCTTTTTGGCCTGGGGATCTCAAGGGCTTTTGCACCTGCCCTGCTGGCCTTGTTTTTGCATGGGTGACTGTGTCACGTTGGAGTTCGGCCGGCGGGATGATGTGCAAGGTTCCTGCCATTGCAGCCTCTGCTGGCTGTCAGAACCAAGCGCGGCTCTGAAGCTCCATGTTCCGCTCTGAAATGGGACGTTTGATGGGAATGCTGGAACGTGGGTGCTATCCTCATGTCCATTTTCTAAGGCCCTTTTTGTAAAAACAAAAACAAGCAGCTCCCATGACAGCGGGCAGGCGGGGGCGCGGGCCTGGCGGCAAGATTCTCCTCATTGGTACAGGATTGGCGGTGATGGCAGGGGGGCCCTTTTGAGCCTAGAGCAGCCCCTCCCCCAGGAGAGGAAGGGGCCATTGCAGCGACAGGGACTGCTGAGCACAGGGTCACAAGGGTAACTCATTTGTGTGGGATCCTTGCATTAGCAAAATGATGGTGTACCAGTGGGTGAGGAGGAAGGAGGAAGGGAGCTCCGGGTGCCTGTCCACATACGTGTTTTCATGAGGAGAAATTAGCTGTGTCATAGTTTCTTTGGAAGGTCTGGGCATGGGGCCTCTGGCCTTTTCTGGCGCCACGTGCTAGGGTGGGGGGCATGGCTGATGCCAAGCCCCCAAGTGCAGAGAGGCTACCTGGGAGCTTGTGCTGCTGCCAGGACCTGGACTTGGGTATCTGTCCTCAGTAGGGCTGGAGCAGAGCTGTGAGCAGAGGGCCGATTGGAGGAGCAAGCCCTCTTCCCCCATGCAAGAAATCCAGTAGTGATTCCAAACAGGGCCAAGGCTGCACTTTGCTCATGTTTGCCTTTCTGTCTAACCCACATCGACTCGCTGTACCCAGGTCTCAGCTGCATCAGCTGCCACCCAGGTGCTCTGCCCTGGCACCTTCACAAAGTCTGGAGCCACTCACGGTTATGTAAGGAGTTGTGTGTGCTGTTTGCTGGAATCCGTTCATCAGCTGTCACCTCCCAGAGCCCCAGACCCTAAGGGTTCCAAGCTGACCCTGTCAGTTGGAGTCTGTGGGCAGCCCAGGGCTTGGTCAGTCCAACTGGGTGTGCCCTACGGGTGCTGCCTTGGGCTCTGAACTGCCTGCCGTAGGCACTCCCTGTTAGCAACCCACTAGCCAATGTCTGTGATTGAGTGGGGGGTGTCCAGGTTGCCTGGATCAGTGGAGGGAGACACCCTGTTTTGAAAGCACCCCTTGTTTTCACTTGTTATCATCTTAAGCGCCTCTTGTCCAAGAGAGCGCCATGTCTCCTCTACTGAGCATTGCTGACCCCTAGGAATAGTTAAGTACATCAGCAAGGACCATCCTTCCCAAAGGTTGGTGCTGTGGGTCAGATGCCACCGTGCCTGAGTAGATGTGGGTGGTGGTTGTCTCCTTGACTGGTTTGAGCTGTCCTGAGAACACGTGAGTAGTGGGGGCAGCTCTGGTTACAGGAAGCAGAAACATTTACAAAGGTTTGGTGTCTCTTTGGTGTTCACATCTGAGGAACAGGGCAAGTTCCCTTTCTGTACTCCTCCTTACTGCTTGAGTTTGGGGGTCTTGGGCCCTCATTGTGCCCACTCCCTACGTTTTGCTCTGTCTACATGTCCCACTCCATGCCCTCTTGCCTCAGGCCTTTGTCACCTTAGTCACCTAGTGCTTCGGTAACAGAAATATATCACGTGGGGCCCTTTATAAGAATAGATGTTTATTTTCTTGCAGTTCTGGAGGCTAAAGTCCAAATTCAGGGCACCAACTTTAGAGAAAGACGGTCTCTCTGGCACTGGAGGAAGGTCCCTCTGTCTTTCAGCTTCTGTAACCCTGGCGTACCTTGGTTCCTTGGTGATTTTCATGTGACATTTATCTTTCCCTATTTGCGCTTGCTTCTGTGTCTAATCTGCTCTTTTTATAACTCAATAGGAATTAGGCTTAGGAACTACCCAACCCCAAAACACATTACTGTCAAGTCAGGTCTGACTCATAGCGACCCTAGAAGTCAGAGTATAACTGCTCCTTAGAGTTTCCAAGGAGCACCTGATGGATTTGAACTGCTGACCTTTTGGTTAGCAGATGTAGCATTTAACCCACTATGCCACCAGGGTTTCCTTATTAACATAAAAAAAACCCCATATTTCCAAGTTTATTAGGTGCCCTAGAGTCACTTCCGACTCATAGTGACCCTGTGTACAACAGAACAGAACACTTCCTGGTCCTGTGCCATCTTCAGTAATAGTTGCTATACTTGAGCCTGTCACTGCGGCCACTGTGTCAGTCCGTCTCATTGAGGGTCTTCCTCTCTTTCACTGACCCTGTACTTTACCAAGCATGATGTTCTTGTCCAGGTACTGGTTCCCCCTGATAACATGTTCTAAGTATGTAGGGTTGGGGAACCTTGCAGTGCAAGCAGTTTTCAATTGGTGGTGAACTGAAAGATTGGCAGTAGCCCCATGGAAGAAAGACCTGACAGTCTGCTTCTATGAAGATTACAGCCGAGAAGACTCAATGGAGCGGTTTAGTCTGTAACACGTGGGGGTGCCATGCGTCAGGAGTTGACTCGACAGCCGCTGACAACAATGACAATAGTGGTTAAGATTCCAGCACCTATCCTAGGGAGTCACAGTTCAATCTGTAACTGTCAGTGCTGTTCTTGTTGTTCCTGGCAGAGTCAACCAGTGGCACTTGAGGCCACCCTGTCCCTCAGGCTCTGAGCTGGCCTCATGTCACCCCTGTGCCCCCCTGAACTACCCACCAGCTGCCCCTCACCCCACTGTGACCCAGCACACAGCCCAGGGGGGCCTGGCATGAAGCAGGCCCTTCACAATGTTTGTTGCTTTATTGAAGGGGCAGAAAAGGCTCTGTCCAGATAAGCTATTGAACCAATTATCCATCCAGTGTTTCAGTGGTTTTTGGTGATAAAGTTATGGCTGTCATTCATGTGGAAACAGCACAGTGGAACCCCCCTGGCAAACTTGGACATGGTGTTTATTTTTAGGACTACCCTACATAGTAGAATAGGGCACCTTGTTTGTGGTTGGGTACTTCTCTTGCTTGCATCTCTGAGAACTCCAAGCTGCTCAGGCCTGTTCTGCCTCCCGCCTTCCAGGTGACTGAGGTTTTATGCCAGTGGCTGTGTCACCCCAAAGAGAGCTTCTGAATCAGAAGAGGGAAGGTCAAGTTGAAGCACAAAATCCTTCTTCTGAAGGCGTCATGATCGTGGGCTGATGTAGGGGATACAGGGGTGGAGGGGCACCTTGACTTCACTTCAGCCAGTTGTTGAGTTGGCAGCCTCATGTGTGTCATTGTAGAGCCGTGCTCTGTGATGTTTCCAGTGGCTCATCTTTTGGAAGTAGATCACCAGGCCTTTCTTTTGACTGCCTTTGTTGGGATTCCAACCTCTAGTCTCTCAGTTAGCAGCATATGCACACCCAGGGATGCTGGCTTCATGTTACTCCATGCTAATTTATTAGGTACACAGGAGAGTATCCCTGATTGTACATTTTGTTGTTTAATTTGGTGGTCTGAGTGAGTCTGGAAACCCTGGTGGTGTCGTGGTTAAGTGCTGTGTCTGCTAACCAAAAAGGTCAGCAGTTTGAATCTGCCAGGTGCTCCTTTGAAACCCCGTGGAGCAGTTCTACTCTGTTCCATATTGTTGCTGTGAGTTGGAATCAGGTTGCTGGTAGTGAGTTTGGATTTGAGTGAATCTAATCTTTTGAAAGTTTGTTGTTTCCATGTCTTTTTTGGTGTATGTGTGTGAAAGTTGAAAAAAGTTGATTTTATGGCAGAATGGAATATCCCTGCATCTCAGGACATGGTGAACGGCCCTCCAGGTATAGAGCTGGGCTGGCTGATGCCTTCCACATTCCTGGATGTCCTTAACACCTGTCCTGGATGCTCTCTTAACACCACATGTGTGTTGACTCCCTATTGAATGAGACAATTGTGACAATCAAATGAGAGAGTACTAAGAATAGACAGGCTGGGCCTGGTTCCTTGTTTGTGGTTGCAAGATCATGCTGTTATTACTGCTAAGTGCTTGTTTGTAATGTTTGTGTTTTCATAATTCTTATGTTATGAATTTCATTATGAGTTTTACTTATTTTTGACTGAAAGCTTTGAATAAATATCTGCATGTCCTCACCCTCTTTCCTGTTCCCTGGAGGGCTTCGTTTTCAACTCTTAGTGGTTTCTTCTTTGTACTTTATTTCTGAAGTTGTAAATAATACATTTATGCTGCTTAGGACATTACCTTCTGCCTTTCTCTGAAACTTGATCAATTGATCTCATTTCCCATCTTAATCTCTCCCTAGGGTTATGTCATCATGGATTAGATAAGTTGTCACACATTTGTTGTGCAAATTTCAGTTTTCCTTGGAGTTCATAATTGTCTTGATTTTCTTAGAGTTTTCTAGCAGTCCTGCCTTAAATTCACCCTGATCTTTGTCCCAGAAGGGCAGCCTTATCCTTAGTGCCGGCAGCCACAGCCCCGTTACCGCACCCAGTCCAGTTGTACACTTAGGACTGGGGACTTTCCTTTGCCTCTGTTCTCTGCTAGTTTCCCTGTCTTACTTTTTCTTGGCTTATTCCCTGTTTAGTAAGATCTCCTCAGGCTTTCCGAGAAAGAGGACTTGGGAGGTTTCTGGCGATCTTGTCTGAAAATGTTTTTATGCTAGTATCACATTTTTTTAAAAGAACAGATTTTTATTGTAAGTGAAAGTTTATAAGCCAGGTTAATTTGCCATATAAAACCAAGAACACATGACTGTGTGCAACTTTCTCTGTTCTCCTTACACTGTGACAGCACACTCCTCCTTTCTGTCGTGTACTTCCAGTATGCACTCAACGAATACTTGTCCTCTTCTGTCCACCCTCCCCTCTCCCCTCTAGAGCAGAACCAGTTGGACAGCCTCATATATATGTTAAGCCAAGAAGTACACATACCACCTGCATCACTCTGTGTCTCATCAGTCCAATTTTTGAAGAGTTGGCTTCAGTACTGATTTCAATGCTAGCATCACTTTTAGTGATAGTTTAGCTAGGTATATAATTTTGTATTAGAAATAATTTTCACTTAGCATTTTGAAAGCATTCTTCCACCATCTTCCTGCTCCTAGTGTGATTGAGAAGTTCAATGTTATTTTGATTTTATTGATGTGTTTTGGTGTGCTTTTCTTAAAGGTTTTCAGGATCTCTTCTTAAGTGTTTTTCAGTGTTCTTGAAGTTTCAAGATGATCTGGGGCCTTTTTTGTCTCTAGCATGGGACATGTTCAGTATGAAAACTGAGGGCATTCTAATGTGAGAATCGATTATTTAATTATTTCTTTGAAAGTTTACTCCTTTTATCTTTTTTCTAGAACTACTATTGATTATTTATTGGACCTCTTGACTAATCCTCTGGGTTTTTGTTGTTTTTTTTCCATTTTCCATTTGTCTTGTGATTTTATTTTCTAGGAAATGTCTTCCGTTTTCTTCAGTTTCAAAATCATCTATCAAGTTTGTCATCTTTATTCTTATTTTTAAATTTCTAAGAGCTCTTTTTTCCTTTTAAAATATTTTTAGATTTGAAGTAATGTCATACTTATGAAACAGTTGCAAATATAGTACAAACAACATTCTCCCTGAACTTGAATACTTTAGTGTGAAATTCTTACAAACAATGACATTCGCTGACAGAATCATAATACAGTCACCAAAATACGAGTATTAATGTTCATACAGGACTGCCATCTAATCCTCCATCCCCATTCAACTTGTGACAACCAAATGATGTTTGTTATTGCCAAAAGACACAATTCAGGATCACCTGTTGCATTTAGTAGCCATGTCTCTAGTTTCCTTCACTTGAAACAGTTCCTCAGTGTTTTCCTTGCCTTCCATATCTTTTACAGTTTTGAATATTACAGGCTAATTACTATGTGGAATCTTCCTCAGTTTGAGTTTGTCTGATGTCTTCTTTTGATTAGATTCAAGTTTTGCAGTTTTGGCGTGAATACCACAGGAGTGATTCCTTGTTCTCCTTGTATTCAGTCTGGTAGTGCAAGATGTCACTTTGACCCATTCTTGGTGATATCCACTTTGATCAGGTGGCATCTCTTAGGGTTTTCCACTGTAAAATCACCTTTTTTTTTTACCTTTGTAATATTTTGTGTGGAGATACTTTGAAACTCTGTGCACTTCTCATTCCTTTTCAAGCCTTTATCCACTAGCTTTAACATTTATTGATCTTTCTTTCTTTCTTTTTTTTTTTGGTTTTCATGACAAGACAGAAACTTTGTCTGAAAAAAAATTTTTTTTTTTAATTGTACTTTCAGTGAGGGTTAACGGAGCAAACTAGTTTCTCATTAGACAATTAATGTACTTATTATATTGTGATGTTAGTTGCCTACTCCATGACATATGCCAAGAGCGCTTTTTTGTTACCTGAAGATTTCTTTTTAAAATATAGTGTCCTCCTCCTATTTCAGAGCTACAATATTATGCCATATCTTTGATTTTATTAATTCTAGTTGAGAGGAACTTTCAGGTAACAATTTAAGTGACTGATCACTTTTATGGTTTTAAAGTTTCATGTATGTTAACTCGTTTAATCCTCACAGCATCCTGTGAGAAGCATGCTATGATTTTGTCTATTTTAGGGATGAGGTATACCTGAGGCACAGAGGGTCAAGTACTTTCCCCAAATCATACAGTTTGTACATGGTATAGTCAGCACTCAAAGCTGGCAGGCTAACCCCAAAGTCCATGCTTTTTCCTACAGTGTGAGGCAGTAGACCACAGAATAATGATCTTGGGCTAGGATTCACATTTCCTTGGTCGGACCCCAGCTCTGCTGCTTATCAGCCCTATAACCATGGACACTTATCTACCCTGTGCCTCAGTCCCTGGTAAATTGTAAATTGGGAATGATGACAGTAGACTTGACTGCTTAGGTTGTTGACAATGGACTTCTCTGCTCAGGTTGTTAGAAGGGCTAAACAAAGCACTTAGACCAGTGTCTGCCAGACACTCAGCTAGTGGTGATAGCAGGCTATGGTAAGATTAGTTAATACAGTGATATTGTTGATAGGTGATTGTTTCTTTTCCTTTCCTTCTTTCTTCTTCCATCCTTCTTCTATCTTCTTTCTTGTGTTATCTTCTTTGTTCCTCTTCCTCTCTCCCCCCTTTCTTCTCCTCATCCCCCCACTGCTCTCTTTGTACTGAGTCTCTTTTTTTCTAGTTTGTTTTGGTGTCAGAGGCTTTCCTAGCTACCCAGTGACCCTTGTTGTATGCCCACATTGATTGGGTGAGGTACCACAGAGCTGGTGGTAGACATCACAGTGTGGTGATCTTTTCCTTAGGAGTCCCCTAGTTGTAGGGTATGGTGTGGTGAGTGGGAGCTGGCCCAAGTTCCTGGGGAGAGGGGGGGTGTCTCATTGTTGGGTAACTAGATGGCCACCATCTCTCCCATCACAGCCTCTCCTTCTGCCTGCTGCTGTGAGTGGGGGACTGGAGGTTGACCTGTCTTTTAGTGATTGAGAGTCAGTAACAAGAGTTTAGTGACACTTCCCTGGCTTGTGGATCCTCTACCTGCTGAGCCTTTCCAAGGTTCTGCCTTGCTTGGTCGGCTGGAGGCCTCTAGGGCCCCAGCTTACCAGCTTCCAGTGTTTATCACCCCACCAGCTCCCCTTGTTCCCCTTATCTCTGTTGTTATGGGCTTATCCATGGCTTTTCTTCCTCATACTGTGGCCTTAGGAGGGGGTGCAGGTGAATAATTATGTCCATGTTGTTGTATTTCCCTGCTGTGTTTACCATCTAGATTATATTCTCCTAAGGCTATACCATGCAGGCAAACTAGTATCTGGAGAGGTCTTTGGGGATGGACATGGCATACATGGATAATATGAACCAGTCCATTCACAGACCCTGATTACAAGGGGACCATGGGAGATGGGCCAGAGGACACAGGGCTGAAGGAGATGGAACCACAGGAGATGGGACAGAGGTTTAAAGTTGGTGGGCCTGCTGCTTGTTTAGAGAATTTTTTTTAAATAGTCTATTTTTTTAAGGACAGTTTTAGATTTATACAGACGTTGAGAAGATAGTGCATACAGTTCCTGTTTACCCCATAATAAAATTCCATTGTTATTAGCATCTTACATTATGGTTGTGCATTCGTTATTCTTAATGGACTGACGTTAATATGGTATTATTGTTTTTAAATTATTTATTTTCTTTATTATTGTTAAGAATATACACAGCAGAGCATACACCAGATTCAGTAGTTTTTACGTGTACAATTCAGTGATGTTGATGACATTCCTCAAGTTGTGCAACTATCCTCACCCTCCTTTTCTGGGTTGTTCCTTCCTCCGTTAACATAAAGTCACTGCTCACTAAGTTTCCTGTTAATCCTTCGAGTTGCTGTTGTCAATGTGATCTCATGTAGATAGTTCTTAGAAGAGCACAGCTCTCAAGGGAGACACTATGGACTGGCTAAACTGAACTATTATTTGGTCTTAAGAAGATGTCAAGGCACATTTTTGGTTTATAAATTAAAGATTATCTCAAGACAATAGTTTCAGGAATTCATCCAGCCTCCATGGCTCCATAAAGTCCAGATTCCATAAGAATTTGGAATCTGTTCTACATTTCCCCCTTTTGGTCAGTATTCTTCCATAGAGTCTTTACTCAAAATATTAAACATTGATAGTGGGGCACCATCTGGTTCTTCTGGCCTGATGGCAAAGGAGGCAGTTTTCCATGGAGGCAATTAGCCATACATTCCCTTTATTCCTCCTGTTCCTAACTCTCCTGCTTCCTCTGTTGCTCCAAGTGAATAAAGATTGACTGTTGTGGGAAACCCTGGTGGAAGTGGGTTAAGTGCTGTGTCTGCTAACCAAAAGGTCAGCAATTCAAATCTTCCAGGTGTTCCTTGTAAACTCAATGGGGCAGTTCTACTCTGACCTCTAGGGTTGCTTTGAGTCAGGCCTACTAGAAGGCAGTGGGTTTTTAGTTTTTTATTCCTAGCTGTACTACCTCCTCTGTTGTTTCAAGTGAGTCAAGACCAGTTGTTGTGCCCTGATGGCCGTTTGCAAGCTTCTAAGACCCCAGGCTGCTACTGAATGAACCAGAATGTAAAACAGAAGATATTATAGGAAACCAGGGTCCTACACCTCCAACCCAAGGAACTAAATCCTCTGCAGTATTTGTGTATGAGCAGCCTCAGCAGTTAATTTTGTTGTCATTGTTGTAAATTTATTTATCACACAAATTTTGTCAATTCAGTTTTTTACAAGTTGTATAACTTACTGACAGCGGTTAATTGGTTGTGCAACCCCGTCCTTAATGTGATTTTTTTTTCCATCACTGTAAACCAAAACTCAGTAGTCCGTCAACAGTAACCCTCTCCTCCCCTCTCCCCGCAGCTCACTCCTGGTGACCAGAAGAAATTTTGGTCTCGATACATTTGCCCATTCTTATCTTTTTATGTAGGTGAGATTATGCAATGTTTGTCCTTCTGTGATTGACATATTTCACTCAGCATAATGTCCCCAGGCTCATCTGCATTGTAGCATACAAGGTCTGACAGTTAAGTCTGTGTGCTTAATTGTTCTAAGTGCTGCATGCTTCATTGCTAAATATCACTATGGTCACCTTTGAAGTACTCCCCTTAGGAAGCTAGGTGCTGACACCAGCACCTAGTCCACCCTTCATAGGAGTTTTGGAACTCTTTCTGAAATGGCCATCAGAGCTATCATATTAACACTTGATGTCCTGAATGTCATCATAATGTCCTCCTTTCAATATTTTCTTTATCTTCAGGTAAAGAAAAAAGTCACAGGGGGCCAGATCAGGAGAGGAGTAGGAAGGGTGTTCCAATACAGTTATTTTTTTACTGGCTAAAAACTTCCTCACAGACAACTATAAAATTAAGTTCATGAACTTGCCACTGCATGCAGTGACCCTTCCAGAAAGAGTTCCAAAATTGCTTTGAAGGGTAGACCAGGCACTGGCATCAGTGCATAGCTTCTCAAAGACAATATTTCAAAGGTGACAATAATGGTATTCAGCAATGAGGATGAGTATATCAAGACTTCCCTTCTCTTACTGGCTGAGTAGTTATCCTTTGCACGTGTGTACCACATTTTGTTTATCTGTTTATCTGTTGATGGCCACTGTGAATAGTGCTTCGGTGAACACTGGTATATGTGTGTCTGTTTGTGTTACTGCTTTTAAGTCTTTTCGAGTATATATGAAGGAGTAGAATTGCTGGATCATTTGGTACCTTATTATTAACTAAAGCCTGCCCTGTATTCATATGTTCTTCATTTTCTCCCAGTGTTTGTTTTCTGCCCTAGGATCTTATCTAGGATGGTACATGATGTGTACTCATCTTGTGTCCTTGTTGGTAGCTCCTCCTAAGTTGGCCTCTGTGTGCAGTGGAGTGAAACACTGCCTGGTCCTGCACCATCCCCAAGACTCGCTATGGGTTGAAAGGTTGTGATCCGATCGTAGGTTTTCATTGGCTGATCTGGGGAAGTAGATGACTAGACTTTTCTTTCCACGTCTCACTAGGTTCCTCTTCGTCTTCCTTGTCTTGCTTTGGTGATCTTGACAGTTTTGAAGAGGACTGGTCAGGTATTTTGTAGAATGCCCCTCAGCCGGAGTGTGTCTGATGTATTTCTCATGGTTAAACTGGGATTGTGGGTTTTAGGTGGAATTCCACAGAGGTAACGTGCCCTTCCCATCATAACGTATTGAGGGTACATACTGTCAACGTGACTTGTCACTGCTGTTGACCTTGATCATCTGGCTGTTTGTCAGGTTTCTGCGCTGTAAAGTTGCTCTTTTGTTCCTCTTTCTGTAGTATGCTCTTTGGAAGGAAGTCATTGTATGCCACCCACACCAAGGAGTGCAGGATGATTTGCCTCCTTGAGGGTGGAATATCTACATAAATTATTTGCAATTCTGCTGGGTAGATTTGTCTCTCATTTATTTATTCAATCTTTTTCTAACGTCAGTATGGTCTCATTGATATTCTCTGCTTTGGATTATAATCTAACATTAATTGGTTTATTTTATTGGTCAGGTGGCTCCAACTTTGTCTGTTGAAGAACTTTCATTTGGCTCCTGTGTCCTTTTCCTATGCCCCCATCTTTGTGTTTATATATTTATTTATGTATTTTTGAGCACTTCCTCACTCTCTAACACTGCAGTCTACTCCAGCCTTCTCTTGAACTTTCCAGCCCAGCCCCAGAACCAGCTGTTGCTCCAGTGAGCTTGGTTCCTGTGATTAGAGATGGTGTTAGAAGCTGGTATCTGAGAATATGGTGTGCTCATTACTACTGGGGTACTGAGTCTGAGTTTTGCTATTTCCTTTGCAAAACTGTGGGGCTTTAGGTTAGTACTGGATTTTTTAAAATATAAAACACCTCATCTTGTCTCCCAGAGTCAGAGCCCCAAAGCCTGGTTGGAGGTCCCCAAAGCCCCTGTGTCTTTTTTCTTCCAGACATTGTCATCATCATCATCATCTTTGTAGATGAGGCCAAGCATCTGCTTACTCCTCTCCTGGAGATGCTTCCTTCTCTCCGACCTCTAGTCCCTTCCACCTCCTCAGCAGTTCCACTCTCCCTGGCCACCCCAAAATGCTGCAGGACCCCGGTTGCATCCTCCACCGGCACCTTTGTCCTCCCTAACTACATCCTCCGTCAGCATCTCTGTCTTCTTCAGCCTGCTGAGGAGCCCATCCTATTCTAAATGCTGGCTCTGAGGTTATATTTCAGCTTAGACATCATGTCAAACTTCACTGCATTCAAACAGGGCTCGTTATCCCCACTCTGTCTACTCCTGCACCTCCCCACAATGCTCCCGTCTCAGTACGGGCTCCCTGGCCTACCAGCTCTTAATTGTGAGCCAGGGAGCTGTCCTTGAGCCATCTCTCCTTTTCACCCTCCGTCATACCTTTGAGGCTAACCCTTTCTCATTCCTCTTCTGCTGAAACTTGAGTATGAGCTGTTGCCATGCCTCAGTGAGTGTCTGCCTGAGCACTTGCCCTGTTCTCCGACACAGCCCATGTGGCCTGCTGTCTACACAGCACCCAGAGGTGTAGATCAGTCATGCAAGGCCCCTGCTTAAGCCTTCTACCACACTCAGGCTGAATCAAAGCTCCGTGCTCAGTCCCGTGTTCTGGGCAGCCACACTGGCTGTCTCTCCTCCCTGCTACATCAGGCTTGTCCTGGCGCAGGGTTGGTCTCATTTGCTGCCTTGTGTCTGCAAGAAACCTGTGTCACCTGCATTAGGCAAGCATGGACTGGTGGACAGAAGCTGAAGGGCAGTGTGTGACTGAGGCCCAAGGATGTTGCCGTGTTGTGTGTCTAAGGGGGATTTGGAGAACAAGGAGCTGGTCCACGGCTCTGGGAGGCTCAGAAGCACCAAGGCTACAGTGTGGCTGCATCCTCCCCCAAGAGCTGAACTGCTGGAAATGGAGCCTCAAGTGGGAGGGGTCGGGGGTGGCAGGTGCTGATGCGTCAGTTGGAGGCGTCCTGGGAGTAGGTGGTGACAGAAGTCAGCCCCATTCATGGCATGGCAGGCTCTACTGTCTGAGTATGGCAGCTTGCCTGGTAAGACTAGGAGGGTGTTGGCCCCTTGGTCATGCTCCTGTGGCACACCAGGCCTCAAGTGCTGCAGAGCTGCTCTGAAGTTAGGGGGTGTCCTTGCTCACAGGGAGCTGGGTGGTGAGAAGTACAGGGGACCTGGAAAGATACAGAACAGGTAAGGGTAGGGGGAAAATGAGCAGAAAGAGGCTGGGCCTGGAATGGTATTCAGGCAGGCAATAGCATGTCTTAGTGTAAAGGTCAGGAAGCATCAAGGTGCAGGCACTCCAGAGGCTTTTGTTCAGCTGGAGCAGTGGGCTTGTAGATCGTCAGCAAGGTGGAAGAGACAGTGGGCCTCCTGGTACACCTGGGTTGGTCCAACAGGGACTGTGGCTTGAGGTACCAAGTGAAGTAGATGCCGTGGTTACTTACCCCAGGAATGGGGAAGTCTTGTTTAGAAGTGATGTGGTCAGATGTGCCTGTACAGGGCAGGATGCTGTGGGCTGGCAGAGGTGAAGTGGACGTGGTCGGGTGTTGCGAGGCAGACAGGCTCTTGCCGTATGTATCCTGGAGCAGGAATGAGGGGCAGACCTCAGCAGGAGGGGTGATGCTGGGGGTCACAAGTGGGAAGGTGAGACAGGAGGTGTTAGAAACTTGGAGGGAGGAGAAAGGGTCAGGGAAAGGAGGATGAGGAGAGGCAGATCCCACCTGTGTGTCCTCCCCCTGACCCCCACCAGAGGCCTGTATCTGGGGAGACAGAAGGGAGCCCCTGCTTCCTTATAGAACCCTGCCTGGAGATTCATGAGGAGTGGAGGGGTTGGAGGCCACCTGAGAGGCCATTCAGGGTATACCTGGCTAATTGCGTCTTTAAAACTGCTGTTCAATGTCTGCCTTAGCAAAAAGGAGTAAATCTAGTAACACTTCCTTTACCTTGGCCAGTAAAGGAAATGGGTTCATCTGAGGACTATAATTAATTGCTTTGTGAACGTAAGATTATTTAACTAAGACTCTCTAGAAACTGGGTCTGTGATACATACACACAGTGGTGTGCTGATAAATGGTCAGTGCATGACTCTCTGGGGAAGGAAAGCTGTAACTTGTGGCTTCTGCCTATTCCCCTGGCGTAAATACTCCTGCCATGGCCATTCCAGCTACCCACATAACAGCATTGAAGGCAGAGTTGGATGGAAGCACACACAGCTGGCTTTTGCAAGCTGGTACCTAGCACCTCCTTGCTCCTGGAAATAAAGTTCCTCCACTGGGGAAGGAAGCCAGGGAGGGTTGTGAGGCCTGACTCTCTTTTGCTGATGCCTGAGCGCGTATACACCCGCACAGACAAAAATCATCTGTCCCCGTCAGCTGTGCTGTGCACCCATGAAACGTGGTAGCAGTAAGCAGGTGACAGCAGTCTGCAGTGATGAGTCACATGATGGGCAGCTGTTAGCGCAGTGCCTGTGGCAGGGCCGGTGACAGCATGTCCACCTCTAATGGGTGGCTCCCTCCCCTGCCTGCTGTCTTTGCTTCTGCAGTAGCCCTCCCTTCTCCTTACTCTTTGCTTCCTCTCTTCTCCTCATGTCTCAATATGAAGTTGCACCTGAAGATTGTCATAGTGTTGAGAAAAGTTTTAAACATCGTGTTCCCGATTCTCAGACACGCGTCTAATCTTTTACATCTGTTTTTATTGTTTCTTTGGAGTAAACTCCAGCTCAAAGCAACCTTATGTATCACAGAAGGAAATGCTGCCTGATGCTATGCTGTCCTCGCGATCGCTGGAGCCCATTGTTGCAGCCAGTCAGTCCATCTCATGGAGCGTATTTCTCTTTTACACTGTTTTCACTGATGATTCCTGGTGACATGTCCAAAGCAACCAAGCTAAAGTCTCACCCTCCTTGTGTCTAAGGAACATTCTGGCTCTGCTTCCTCCAGGACTGATTTGTTTGTTCTGGCAGTCCGTAGTGTGTCTGGTATTCTTTGACAATACCATAATTCAAATGCATCAGTTCTTCTTCAGTCTTTTTGATTGTGCATGTTTAGCAGGCATATGAAACAATTGAAAAGACCATAGCTTGGGTCTAGCTTGCCTAAAAGCCTTTGGGTCTTGGAGTAGACCGTGTGTGTCTGGCTCCTTTGGAAGTGGAATGATGTTGGGTGGGATGTGGGGTGATGATGGGGGAGATTATTGCCTGGATGATTCAGTCTGGTAACTTAGTCCATCTCTGGAGCCCACTGGTGTTCCTAGGGGGAACCCCCTTACCCTGTAAAAATTATTGGGGGCCTGAAAGCACTTTTGTGTAAATGGGATATCGCAACTAAAATTTACTGTGTTTGACATTAAAAATGAGAATAATTAATCAGTAACAAAAATGAGTAATTAATAACAAATCAGTAAACATAGTAACAAAGCCATTACGTATAATATAAATAACTCATTTTAAAATAGAATAACTATAAAAAAACTAAGATAGTGACAGTGTTTTACATTTTTGAAGGTCTTTTTATTGTCTGGCTTAATGGAAGACACCTGGATCCTTACATCTGTTTGTGTGTTCCATCTGCTGAGTGTTTTACACTTTGGTTGAAGTGTATGAGATGCATCTGGCATCACTTAAATGTGTATTTGGAAAAGAGAGGATTGTTTTATAGCCTTTCCAGATAAAGATGACTTTTCCTCTTTGATACTACACCAAAACTTGACAAATGGTGGCTTCCTAAAGGCAGAGGCAGTGTGGCATTGGGAAAATATCAGTGAAGTTCTCATACTCTTGCATTAAAATCTGCTGGTCTGTCTGGCTTTTGAATAGACCTGTTCAGTGATGTGGTTTTGCAACATTACCTGTTGGTCATTTGGAAAATATCCATTCACTGAGTTATGCTGATCTTTCGAAAGCATGATGGAAAGTTCCCCAAGCACCCTCATGGAGAGAGAAAGAGAGAGGAAGGTAAGCACCACTGGAGGTCGTTCCCAGTCCAGTGCCCTCGTTCCCAGATGGTCAGAATATTGTGTGATGCAGTTTGCCAGATTCAAATATTGCTATACTAGTGGTAAATGACCTATTTGTTTCCTAGGGCTGCCCTAACAAATTGAACCCAAGTTTTGTAGATTCAAACACCAGAAATTTACTCTCTCGTTCTGTAGGCTGGAAGTCTGAAATCAAGGTGTCAGTAGGGCCACATTCCTTCTGAGGGCTCTAGGGGAGGGCCCTTCCTTGCCTCCTCGAGGTTCTGGTAGCTGCTGGGATCCTTGACTTGCGGTTGCGTCACTGTAGAGATTATAGTCTCTTTGTCATCTGTCCTCTTTTGTGTGTGTCTAGGGACACTTGTCACTGAATGTAGGAGTCTTTGGGTGGTGCAAAGGACTATTATGCTCAGCTGCTAACTGAAATGTTTGGTGATCCGATTCCACCCAGGGGCATCTTGGAGGAAAGGCTTGATGATCTACTTTTAGAAGACTAGCTATTGAAAGCCCCATGGAACACAGTTCTGCTCTGACACATGTGAGGTTGTCTTGAGGCGGAGATGATTCCATGGCAACTGGTTTTGTGCTGCATTTAGGGCCTACCCGGATAACTTAGGATGATCTCATCTCAGGAGCCTCAGCTTACTTACATCTTTAACCTCCCCCCCCTTTTTTAAACAGTTATGGTCACATTCACAGGTTTTAGGAATTGGGATATGGACATATTTTTTTTCGAGGGGTGCCATCCCACTACAAGGGGTGATCTGTTTTTTTGTTTGTTTCTTTTACTCCTAGCGTTCTGCTGTATTCCTTCTCCACACTCCTTAAAACATTTTAAAAATACCAGTGTAGACTTGAGAATTTCCTAAAAATTGGGTTTGTTATAATCCATTTCTGTCATTATTCATTTTACAGATAAAATTATTTCAGTTGGTTCAGTAAGAGCCTCTTTAAGCTGATTCCTGCCTGGTTTTAACATTTTTATGCCAGTGTTTGTATATTTCCTCATTTGTTGGCACATTAGGTCCCACAGTCATTGCTGTTTCTGCTTGAAAATGACATTTCTTTAAGGAGTCTTGTTTCCTTTTGGTGGTGAAGGGTCATTAGAAGCCAAGATCTGAACACTGGCTGTGCTCACTGTTTCTAGGATGTCACAGCTATAGGCTATTCAGCGGACAGAGCTGGAGAATGTATGGGATTTTGAATCTTGAATTGATATGGATGACTGTGATTTACAACTTGAGACCCCAAAGCTGTCTGCTCTTTTCCCCATTTCTCGCTTGCACTTCCTTTCTTGTGTTGAGCATCTGGGCTCCCTAACATCAGTCTATCTATCTACACATTTACACTAGCTCAGACTGTAGGCAAAACCATTTCAGGGGCTGCATCAGTAAGAAAATTGATTAAATACAGATCGAGATCTCTCTGTGTTTCCTTTGTCTCTTGAATATACCCAGCTGTGGTTGTGTGGTTGGAATATGGTTTTCAAAAGTCCCATAGATTTACTTGTTGTCGTCTGTGTGGTTATCAATGTCATGTTCAGTTCGGTTTATTTTGGTCGCATTCCTTATTTATTTTTGGATTGTGTAAAATGTTAACATGATTCAAAAATGAAAACTGCACAAAAAGATTCCTGTGTCCATTCGATGGGGTTGCCAATGAGTCAGAATCGACTCCATGGCACCTAACAATAATCCTTTCAATCCCATGCATTCAGTTAATTTTTTGACTTATACTTCCTGTGTTTCATTTTGTAAAAATAGTGATGTGTGTGTGCGTACATTCTTAATCTTGCTGTGCATATGGTAGCCTATTGTGCATTTTCTTGTGACTTACTTTGCTATTCTTATCTGTTTTTAAACCAGAAGATTTCTCTAAGAAAGAGGAACATCTCACTGATGTTTAGAACATCTCACTGATGCCTTATAGAGTCTAAACGTGTTAACAGTTGAGAAAGTAGCCTTAACCACAGAGAGGACCACTACATCATTGCCTTCTGATGGTGTCTTGACATACATGGTGATTCTTGGAGCTTTAGGTACATGGACCAAACATTGCTTAGAAGGATTTTAATAATACCCTTAAGTTTGCATTAATTATTTTGGTCTTGCCCCATGATACAGAAAATGTTGATATCTTATTATCAAATGAAATATAACGAGATAGCAGATCAATGTGTGTGGCATGGCATCTGTGGTGGATTGACTTGTGTACCCAAAAAAGATAAGTCAAAGGCCTCACCCCTGTGCCTCTGTCAAGGATT
Organism: Heterohyrax brucei; assembly: GCA_028571685.1. NCBI lineage: Eukaryota > Metazoa > Chordata > Mammalia > Hyracoidea > Procaviidae > Heterohyrax > Heterohyrax brucei. Next base: position 30,183,529 of record CM053140.1, read on the forward strand.
GAATTGTGTCCTCCAAAAATGTGTGTAGCCATTTGGCGGGGCTGTGATTCCCAGTATTGTGTGATGTTCCTCCAAGTTGTAAATCCTGTCTCTATGATGTTAATGAAGGAGGAGGGGTGACAGTTGTGTTGACAGGTCAGGACTCTGTATGACTGCATTGTTCTTTGAGGCAGTCTCTTGGGATATAAAGGAAGGGGAGGCAAGTGGAGAGTTGGGGACCTCTTACCACCAAGAAGCAGTGCAGGAAGCAGAGAAAATACTTTGGAAAGGACCTAGGGTCCCTGCGCCTCAGAAGCGCCCAGTTCAGGGGACGACTGATGACAAGGACTTTCTTCCAGAGTCAGCAGAGAAAGACTTCCCCTGAAGCTGATGCCCTGAATTTGGACTTTTTGCCTACTGAGTGTGACGGAATAAAATTCTCTTGTTAAAGCTATCCACTTGTGGTATTTCTGTTATAACAGCACTAGATGACTAAGACAGCCTCTAAATGTGATCCCGTCTATAAATAGAGCTTTTGTTTTGTTATCAGTTAAGGTTAATGAGGTCATATCAAAGCTGGGTGGTCTCAGCCCTAATCCCTTATTATAAAAGGGAGAACAGACAAGGGCACAGAGACAAAAGGTAAGGGGGAATGGACAGGATGGATACACATGTGACGATCTGCATACAAGCAGCAAAGCAACATGGGGGATTGCTGGCAGCTGCCAGCAGCTGGGAGAGAGGCAGGGAAGAGTTCCTCTCTCAGAGCCCGCAGAAGCAATTGACATGAGCAGTACCCTGATTTGGACTCCCTGCCTCCAGAACTGTGAGATGATAAATTCCCGTTCCCCAAAGCCACCCTTTTGTGGTACTTTGTTACAGCAGCCCCAGGAGACTAAGACAACTTCAGCCAGATTTGTTGTCAAAAGAATGTATGAGTAATCGAAGGCAATTTTGTTTCCTTCTAAAACCAGTATCTTCTGTTTTGTTTTTATATAGTTTTCCTCTCCTGTCTTTATGGATTTGTAGTTGTGTGGAATGACCTACTAATGCAAATAGTCTCACCTCTTTTCCACCAAGGCCGTCACAAAAGCTGACATTCAGCATTGATAGTGTTGGTGTGACACTAGCCTTTGATGGCTGGCTGGCTGGCTGGCTCTCTCTCCTGCCAGGTACACGTGTCCCAAGGAGGCTTGGGCCAGCTTAAGCGGGCAGCTTTGCCACGGCCAGACAGGCGTGACGGGCACTATGTAGTGGCTGGCACGTGCTGGGGGCCTGGAGACCCTTAAAGGCGTCCTTTGTTCTGACTATTGTGGGGCTGGTTCTGAATAGCAGCTTTCTCCTCCTGCCACAGTGGGCGGCAGAGGGCCCCCAGGGAGGCTTCATCCTGAGCCTAGCTCTGGTTCTATAGTTTCCACAGTCTTAGTTCAGACAGGTCCCTTAGCAGGTCCTGGCTCAGGCTGCATCTCTCACCTGAGTGACATCCTTCCCCTGCTAAAGGCAGAAGGAACCTATGGGCACTAGCCACATCAAGAGCCTGCTGTGAGCCTCACCCACTCTGCTCCACCTGCTTGCCTTCTCTCCCATCATTGGTCAAGGCTATCAGGACCCTCACTGACTTTGGCCTCCCTCTCCTGGGGGCTCAAATTACCCTCCATCTCCATCCCCTTCCCTTTCTGCTCATTTCTGTCCCCTCATCGTCCGTTGGAGTCTATGCTCAAAGGCCCCTCATAGTGCTGTTATGAATTGAATTGTGTCCCCCAGATGTGTGCTGATTTTGCTATGCTATGATTCCCAGTATTTTGCTGTTGTCTTCCATTCTGTAATCTGATGTGATTATCTTGTGTGTTGTAAATCCTAACCTGTGATGTTAATGAGGCAGGATTAGAGGCAGTTATGTTAATGAAGCAGGACACAAACTAGAGGATTAGGTTGTATCCTGAGTCAATCTCTTCTGAGATATAAAAGAGACAAGTGGGGAGAGAGGACAGGGACCTCATAAAACCAAAAAATAAGAACCACGAGCAGAGCATACCCTTCGGACCCAGAGTCCGCTGCACCTAGACCAGGAGAAGACTGATTACAAGGACCTTCTTCCATAGTCATCAGAGAGAGAAAGCCTTTCCTGGGGCTGATGTACTGAATTTGGACTTCTAGCCTCCTAGATTATGAAAGAATAAATTTTTGTTTGGTAAAGCCATCACTTGTGGTCTTTCTGTTACAGCAGCACTACGTAACTAAGACAATGGCTTGCATCCTTTTATTTTCTTCTCTTGGCATTTGTGCCGCCTTTGCCTTTCCCCCAGTTGCCCAGTGTGACCCTGCAAGAGTGGGCTGTCCGTTTGGCCTTAGGTGTGTTCCTTGACCTTAACTGTGTGAAATCAGTGCTGGGGACACAGTGTGTGCACCCTCCTGTGTGCTTTGGTCTGGAGTGCATCCTTGGGGCTAGAATTGTGCCAGGGACCCAGTGTTTGCTTCCTGCCTGTCTGCTTTGGTCTCATTGCATCCCTGGGCTGAAGTTGGTGCCATGACCAAATGGGTACTCCCAGCCTATCTGCTAACCTTGCTGGAGGGAGTGTTCCTTGTGAGTGCCACCCGCGGACGTGGGTACTCCCAGTTCATGTCAGGGGGTGATGTGTTATTCCAAAGCCCTGGATTCTCTGGTCTCCTATTGGGGGAGGATAGAGGAATATCTTCTAGTGTCCTGTGGGCCCCTGCCACCCTGTGTGGGATGTCACCACCCCTGTCAGGTTGGTTCACTGTGACTGGACTTGGGGACAACTTCACAGAGAAAAGACTGACATTTTGTATTTATAGTTGTTTTTTTGGTTGTAAAAGCACTGCATGTTGAATATAGAATACTGGGGACACACCAAAAGTGCATGAAGGGGAAAACTGCTCTCCCTGCAGAGCACAGCAGTTTCAGTGGTGTGTTGGTCTTGTAGGCTTATTAGTTTCTTAGCTCATGTTAGGACAGTGGTAGTGACCCAGGTGAGTTACAGTATCTCCCAGTCACTGTCCAGTGGCTGGTGGTTCCATCACATGAGGTCCTGCCATCGGATCACTCTTTCAGTGCAGCTGGTTGGCAGGGCCTCGATTTTCCTGTTGCTTCCCCACAGTGCTTTGGTAAGGTCTTGTATGCCAGTTGTGGTCTGTTTTGTTTCCTGGTATAGATTTCCAGAGCAGCAGTTAATCTGTCAGAGACTAAAAGTGCCTTTCTATCACTTAAAAGTGTACAATGCAATGAATCCTATCAGGGATATGTGTGACTTCTGCCTTCTGGGAAGCAGAATATCATATGAGCCCTGGAAACTAGCACTCAGTTTTGGAGAATGTGACAGGGTGGGACAGTGGCCCCTAGGTGCCCTACCCTCTACCCCTTCTTTTTGTCTCCCCCATCTCCCACCCCAAGAAATTGTCAGTAGTGGCACCAACTCCAGGCAGCCTTTTGTATCGCAGACTGAAACGTCGTCTGGTCCTGCGCCCTCTCCGTGGCTGTCGGTGTGTCTGAGCCCGCTGTTGTGGCAGTTGCGTTAATCCATCTCATGGAGAATGTCCCTGATTTTTGGTGGCCCCCACTCTACCAACCGTGATGCCTCTCTCCAGTGATCGCTCTTTCCTGATGACACGTCCGCGTGAAAAGCCGGAGTCTCTCCATCCTTGTTTCTAACAAGTAATTCTGGTTGTGCTTCTTTTAGGACAAGATGTTTCCATCTTGAGGTTGTTTCTTTCCCTTGTGTGAACTTTGTGAACTCGGCATCATGAGGCGTGCGTTTGTCATCCCGTGCGTTTTCCGTGAGGACTGTATTTTCAGACTCTTCACACGGGTGGTGGGCCTGCAGCCAGCTCCCGCCTTCTGCAGTGCCCGTGGCCTCACCAGGCCCTACCCAGCCATCTGCTGAAGGACCTCTGAGTCACAGACTGGCTTGAGCATGGCCAGCGTGACACTCAACTTCTGCTGCCTCCGCCATCAGCCAGGGGACAGATTTTGGTCCAAATTAGTCCTAGTCATCCGGAGACTGTTTCTGGATGTGTGCGTTTGCGGTTGAGAGGAGGGAAGGGGGAAGATGGTAGATGGCGAGGTTAGACATTAGCTGGTTAATTACAGAATTTGTTGTTGTTAGTTGCACTGGAGTGGATTGTGACTCCCAGTGACCCCATGTGTGCAGAGTAGAGCTGCTCCCTTGGGTTTTTGAGGCTGTAACCTTTTGGAAGCAGATTGCCAGGCCTGTCTTCTGAGGCACTTTGTGTGGATTTGAACCACCAAACTTTCAGCTAGTAGTTCAGGGCTTACCTACACCACTCAGCAATCCCAGTTACAGAATGCCAAGCCAAGCCAAGTGCCGTTGAGTTGGATCTGACTCATGGTGACCCTAGGTACACTTGGCATTAATATTGTGGAGTGAGTGGGGTGGTGGAAGGTGGGAAGGCTGGTGTATGGGGAATGGAGAAGGCCAGGTCTGTTCTTGGGGCCCTGATCTTGAAGGCCCAGTGGGGTGTGGAGGGATCCAGGCAGGGCACTGTGTTTCACTATGTGGACAGGCTGGGAGAAGGGGGCTGTGGAGAGCACTGAGGGGGTAAAGATGGACACCCAGCAAGTGAAGCAGGCAGGCGGCTTCCCTCTGCAAAGCTGTGTCCTGTGGGCCTGCACTCAGAGCGGGTGGGGTGGAGGCACCTGGGCTGTGAGCAGGGCATGGGTTGTATGTTTGAAGGTAGGTGGGGGTTTTCAGAGGCAGCCTGGAGAGGTGTCACTTGGGCCTCATGGCTCTGAGGTGTGTGATGAAGTTGGGGAACTTGGACACTGCTTCTCAGAGATGACTTGCATTCTTTTGGCTTCAGGTTTGGTTGAAGAGTACACTTAACTATGGAAAGCAGCCTTGAGCATGAGCAGCCTTGAGCCTGCTGGCCGGCCTCCCCTCCCTCTGGTCACCTGATCAGCTAAGGACCCACATTAAGAGCCCTGTTCTGGCTGCACACTCCTCTAGCCACAGGCCCCAGCCCTGCACGTCTGTGGCCCTTACAGCTGAGGGCACTCTGGTTGCTTATACCTTTTGGCTGTTGTGGAAAGTGCTATAAGGAACACTGGTGTACAGGCTTGTCAGCTGTGGCCTTCAGATCCGGGTGGGGTGTGGAGTCAGTCGTGGGCAGGACTGTGCTGCTGGAAGCAGGGCTCCCTGTGTCTCGGGATTGAGAGTCACTGACTGCAGAGCAATACCCGTTCTGTCTACCACTGCTGCTGCTGAGGGCCACAAAGAGGGCTGGGCAGGGCAAGTGAGTGGGGTCCTGGCAGCCGAGAGTCGAGTGCCACTGGCCTCATGTGGCATCTGTCTCAGGTGGATGTGCAGTATTCATACCTGATCGTGATGATGCTGGAGGCTGGCCCAGCAAGCAGCTGCCACTTGGATCAGATGCCCAGGGCTCTTGGCTCAGTCCGGCAGGGCAGATAGAAGGCCCTGGCATCTATGTAGCCTGGGCTGTCCAGACCAAGACCCTACCTGTGACATCAGTTTATTGCAGGCTAGAGTAGGAACACAGGTGAGAGTTCGTTTTGTTCTGAATTCGTGATTCTTCTTTAGAGTACTGGCACTTACAAAATAAATTTTTTTTAAAGAAGGAAACCAGAAAATCCTGTATACCTGTGTTCATCAAAGCACTTTCCATGATAGCCAAAAGATGTAAGCAACCAGAATGTCCATTCCTAGATGAAGGGGTGAACATTGTGTGGTATAGGCGCACAGTGGCTGTTACCCAGCTGTGAAGAGCAACAGTGGGCTCAAACATGGCAATGAGTGTAAGGTGGTACAGCACCGGGCTGGGTTGCGTTCTGTTGTCCATTGGGGTTGCCATGAATCTGAGCCAGCTCAATACCACCTAACCACAGTGAGGAGAACTGAAGCTCTCCTGCACGCTGCGGCACAGATAAACCTTGAAAACATGCTGAACTAAGTAAGTTAGACAGAAAGGGACAAATGATTTAGGATCTCATTTATATGAAATAAGCAACTATATAGAAACCAAAGCTTGTTAGTGGTTACCAGCAGTGGCAAAGGAGGGTGAAGGGGATGTTTTTGTTTTGGGGCTGTGCATTTATGTTGATGGTGGTAGAAGGATTTGGAAAAGGAGAGTAAAAATAGTTACACGAGTAGAAGAATGTAATCCGTGTTACTGAGTTGTATACATAGAAATTACTCAGATAGTGTCAGGTTTGTTATATATATTTTCACCACAGGAAATAAAAAAAGTTGCTGTGGAGTTGACTGACTCATGACAACCCCACGTGTGTCAGCAGAACTGTGGTCCAGACAGTTTTTAATAGCTGGTTTTAGAAGCAGATTGCCAGGCCTTTCTTCCAAGATGCCTCTGGGTGGACTTGAACTGCCAACGCTTCAGTTAACAGCTGTGCTTGTTAACTCTTTGCGTCACCTGGGGGCTCTAGATTATTCTTAACCAGAGTGAGTCCTGTTCCCCATGGTCTCCAGAGCAGTCTTGCCCGTGGTAGTGGCAGAAACAACGAGAGACAACCCAGCTGTCGCTCTCTGAGGGTGCTTTTGGTGCGGATAACCATGCCAGCCTTGGACAGTCTAAACCAAGACTTTGCTCCCTTCTCTCTGGGGCCCAACCTTCTCAAAGAAGGGGGCCAGGTGCGGGCGAGTCCCAGCCTGGCAGGTCTGTGATCTTTGCTGCAGCTATCCCACTGCCGGGTTTGTTGTGTTCACTACGTGACTCAGCAAAGGAACACACTAACCAGGAGGGTATGGGCAAGGAGCTGTGTGCGAGGCCACGTGGAGGCCTGCCAGCGCAGCTAGTGTCCCCCATGGGTGCCACCAACCATGAGGCAGCTTCTCTGTGACAGGACTGTCCCCACCACTGTCAGTTCTTCCCAGGACTGTGAGGGCCAGTGAATCAACTCTGGTCACTGGGCCAGAGCCCCATCCTGGGTGATCTTGGTGAAACACAGTGTGCATTCCAAGGAGGTCTTTGTGCTTTTGAGCTTGAAGTTGTGTCTCCGTCGTCTCCTCATGTGAGCCCAGGCCCCAGGGGTGTTTGGGTTCATCTGAGCCAGGACCACCTGGCTTCTGAGGATTGGCTTAGTCATCCCTGAGACAGAAACTAGCCCAGAGCAGACTTCATGGTTTGCAATCCTAGAGTCCCCAGCTGGTTTGGTTAATGACAGGTCCCATGCCACATGTAGGGTTTTCATCTTCCCCTATTTGAGCCTGTCAGTGACTGTGGGATAAGCAGGAGGCATCAGAAGGTGGTCCCTGCAGGGACTTCATACAAACACACACAGTGGGGATTGTGGGATTAGGGAAAGTCATCTCCTTCTTTTTTGTTTTTTTTTTCCTTTCTTTTTTTCATGGCTTTATCCTGATTATTTTTATTGCATAAAAAGTATCCACTGAGAAAAAAAACAGTATCTGTGTAGAGTCCAGGCTGTTGTATTATATGGTACTGGACAGCTTGCAAGAATTACTTTATGGGTCAGTGGTGGTTCAGTGGTAGAATTCTCACCTTTCATGCAGGAGACCTGGGTTCAACTCCTGGCCAGTACGCCTCATGCTGGGCTCCCGCCCACCTGTCAGTGGAGGCTTGTGTGTTGCTGTGATGCTGAGTGGGTTTCAGCAGATCCTCCTGACCAAGACTAGGAATGGAGGCCTGAAAATCAGTCAGTGAAAACCTTATAAGTTACAAGAGTCTCGGCTGATCAAAGAGATGACACGGGACTGGACAGCATTTTGTCCCATTGTGTGTGGGGTTCTCATGAGTTGAGGGGGACCAACAGGAACAACAACAGAAGGTCATGGCAAAAACAGAAAGGCAGCCTGAGCAAGACAGGAGGAAGTGGCAGGAATTTCATTTTTACCCCTAAATGTTTCTTTTTCTGTGGTGCACGGCCCTGTGCGTCCTTTCATGAGATGAGTTATGGGGATCAAGTGAGACTGGGGGACCCTGGCTCCTCTCTGTGTGCAGGGGGACAGAGCAGCCCTGTGACTTTGCAGGAGGGTCTGCACAAGAGAAGACCAAGCTCAGCACTAGGGAGGGGGGCTCTCTCCTGTTCCCAGGGAAGGAACTGGAACCCCTTGCAGCTGGGAGCCTAGTTCAGCACAGCCACTCCTAGGGGGCTTCTTCACCACGTGGTTCTGATACTTCTTTGGGCATAGTGGGGACAGAACAAGCATAGGTAGCAGGAAAATTCAAAGGAAATTCATTTTCTCAGCTTTTCAGTTGAGCAGAAAGCATGCGGCCCAGTGGGCTTGAGCTGAACTTGTGGCACGTTTGGGAGGGAAACTTCACCGGGATTGTGATGTTCTTGGAAATGAACAAAACAAGTATGATTTATTCATGAAGTTTAGCTCCTCACTGTTGGTGTACAGGGAGCTTTTAAATTAAATTATTTTTAAACATTAAAGGATGGTTTATCTGAGGCAGTTGGGGGCCCCAGTTTTTAAAGTGAGCAGACAGAGACTGAAGGGGTGGACTCAGGGCAGGGTCCAGCCAGGCACACGCTCCAGTGAGGGTCCCAAGGGGTTCAGCAGGGATCTTGTGGGGTGTGGGAGGCTGAGGAGACTTCGAGGAGATACCACCATGGATGGGTGGGGGTCAGGAGTCTCAACTGGAGACCTCACAGAAAATTTAAGAATTGCATTCCATGTGTTAGAGCGGTGAGCTTGAGGCCCTGCACCTGGCCTGCCTGCCGCCCTGGGCACGTGGGGCAGGACCATGTCTGATTGCCTGGGGTGAGAGCTGTGTCTGGTGCTACCTCCGTGGCTTTGACGTGGAAGCTGCACGTGGAAACCCGGGAGCGGTAACCGCACCTGTGGAGCAGCGGCAGTCTTGTGTGACAGCTTATTTTATCAGATGCTGAAGGGAAAAGGCAGTGCCTGTTGTGTGTGTGTTGAAGGAGGGGTACCCCCAGGAGAGGCTGTGGTTCCAGCCGAGGGACCATGTGCTGTGGACGGGCTGTGGACAGGGCACGCTCCCTGGTACTCCATGTTCCCTTGCCACCCATGGGTGCTCACCTGGCCTGGCATTTTTCACAGCCCAGAGGAGCTGCCCCTCCTGGAGCCTTCATAGCCCCAGGCAGAGCAGACAACAGTAGTGTATGGATGAGACCCAGCTTTACAGGATTTATGCCTTTTGTCTGGGGCTGGACCTTCCAGGACTGACTGGTGCCTGTCCCACTTCCGCCTGGGCATGGGGACTGTCACTATGGTTTAGTGCCCCATCATGGGCCAACAGGGCTGATGCCTCGGAGCTTGAGTGGTCCAGTGGCATCAGAGGTGGATTCAGCTTCCAGTGCATCTGCTATGGGCTAAGGGTTGGGGCATCCAGATCACCTAGCAGACTCCCTTCTTGCTCTGTGACCCAGGATGAGTCACCTTCCTTCTCTTGCCTCGACTTCCCCAGATGGAAGATGTGGGTTCATGGGGAACTTGATGAACCTTGGGTGCTCAGGAAGATTAAATGCAGCAGTGTGTAAAAGAACTGACCCTGTACCTTAGATTTCTGAGCAGGCAGATACGTGTCCTATGGAGGAACTGTAAACCTGTATCTGCTGTGAGCACGAGGGTCGTGTGTGGTTGCCCCACGGTGGTTCCTGGAGTCCATAATGGCTCCTGGGCTGCATCGGGACTCACTGAAGGAAACACAACTCAGCAAGTGTGTCACGACCCAGTGAATGCTGACCCGGGTGTCCTCATGCTTCCGGATGTGATTTGCTGGCTTGTCTCAAACATTCTGTTCTTGAACCCTGGCTGTCCCTCTGGCAGACAGGACAGTGCCAGTCAGGGGCTGCGTTGTATCAGCCCAAGACCCCCTCAGACCTGCCCTCATCCTGGGGTCCCACATGGTGTTTGAGGAGTGGGCTGGGAGCATGGCCTCCTGAAGCTGAGTTCTCTCCTGTGGCTGGTGGGATTGGGCTGCTTGTGGGAAAGTGTGGCTGTGGTCTGCGCAAGCAAGGCACACCAGGAGGCCTATGCACTGGGAGAAGCATAATTGAACATTGATTAGTGGATGTACCCACAGGGAGGGCCTGTGTAAGTTGTCACTACAAGTGTGTCCAACAGGGCTGTTCTGAGCATGACCTTTGATGTCACCCAATAGCATCTCAGTTGTGATAGGCACCAGTGCTGCCTTGAAGACTTTGGAACAGTTGATGGTGCTGGACAGAGCTACCTGTGATGCTCAGGCTGCCAGTTCATGTTCCAGACTGCTCCTGGCAGGGAGCTGGGGCTTTGCTGTTCAGGAGCCACCATCAGGACACTGCATACACCACCAGAGCAGAGGCTGGTCCTGGCCAGGTGACACTGGAGGGACGGACCTGGAATATGAGCACCTTAGCTTGCCCTACCGCCTGTCATCTTGCTCATGTCCAGCAGAGAGCAGCCTCTCTTCCAGTGTTTTCACTAGGATCAGAACTTTCCGTGATGCCTTTTTTCCTTGTCATGGCTCCTGAGCCCACAACTTTTTGCTGTAGGCGGAGGTGTGATGTCCTGGCTAGACTTGACTCCTGGTACTGGGTTGGCCTCATACTTCCGCCCCTCCTGCTGCTAGGCAGGGGTGAAATGTCAGGTGGATGTTGGTGCAGAGGCACAGATCCTGCCCAGTCAGGCAAGAACCCCATTTAGGAGCCTGGGTTCTTGGAGACGGACCTGAGTCCCATCTCATATGTGAGAGAAGGGCTAGGGCTTCTGCCACACAGGATCATGGAGATGACTCTCGAGATCCTGGGTACCAACCCCCAAACTGTGAACCCACAGTTGCCCAGAAAGGGCTGCATTTTCCTTATGTTCTAGGGGTCAGACCAAGGGGTCAGTCCTCATTGGTCCTTAGACCGATGCAGTACACCTGCTGAGGACCAAAGCAGCTTCCTGATCTTCTCTGGAGAACTTCAGAGGTACCCAGAACAGGTGGGGCTGATGGGATATGTGTGTGTGGGAGGGATCCTCTTTCTCCTCCCAGGAACAGGGGTCTCTGATGAGCAGGCAGAGGGTCTGGCCCTGGCAAACACAGTCTTATGTGATGCAGGCCTTAGACTATGTCTCCAAATGTAGGGGATGCTTCTATTCTTTTAACTTAAAGAAACAATGAGCTCTGGAAAACATGAACTTCCAACATGCTTGTTTTAACTTGGACTGCAACCCAGATGCAATTCTGAGGTAGCCTCAGAACAGAGCAGCCCCGAATCTTCTCTGAAGGCATCTTTGAGCCCCAGGGCCCTGGTGAGGTGGGTGTTGCAGGCTCTATCTGTGTGCGCTGGGTAGTCACAGCGCAAGCAGGTGTGGAACCCGGTTCCTGGAGGCTGTGGGGTCTCCTGTGTGAATACGAACTGTCTGCACAGTGCTGCCTATCCCTACCTCTATCAGGAGAGACAGTGATGCAGTTTGAAATCAACTCGCCAGCTCTATGCTTTCCAACTTCCAGGTCAATTTGTGGAGTATCTTGAAACTACAGCAGGAGCTTTGGAAAACACAAAGCTGTGGACAACTGGCTGTGCCTCTTTGTGGGAACCAGGGTTCTCACCTCTGCATCATCTAAACAAAATGAGGAGGAGAGGTGCTGGGCTGGCCGCTCACCCCCTTCCCCCACACTTTAACCTTCCTCAGGCTCATGGCTTCCTAGCCTCACACGTGGGCTGAATTGTCAAGGTTTCGCTGCCTTGAACTTGATGTATTGCTCCGGTCTGTGTTGTGTTTAGGATTTTTGTGTGTGGTTCTGTTGTAGAAGTTTACTTCTGGGCATTGCAACCACACAGTCTATGTCCCTGGAAGTTGTTTCATGCCATCATAGACTGGGCAGTGACAGCCCCTCCTGCATTGCTGCAGTGTTAAACTAAGTGATAAATATAATGTGCACAGTGTGATGCAGCTAGTTGGGGGCTTATACTCTACTGAAAATGATCCTCAGTATGGCATTCTGAGAAGTGTCCCTTCTAGAATCCTGTCATTCATTCACCCACCACACATCCACCCACCCACACATCCATGTGAGTACCCACCCACCTCCTCATTCACCCACCCATCCGTCCACTCACCTATCTACCCACCCACCCACCCACTCACCCACTCACCCACCCACCCACTCACCCACCCACACACCCACTCACATACCCACCTACCTACTCACCCACCCATCCACCTGTATACCTCAGGGTGCTCTGGCTACTGGGGCTGGGCTAGGTTTTGGGAAAGCAGGAATACTGGACCATACACTCTTCATCTCTCCCTGTGAACTGGCAAACAGACCAAAACAAGCTAACACGTGCACAGATGGGTCATTTAGACCAGTTTACATTCTGATTAATGTTTAAATGCAGTCCCTGAGGAGCCCAGAGAGGAGCACCAGGTGAATGGAGGCACCCAGAGATGTAACCTGGGAGCTGGACTCTGAGGATGTGGTGGGTAGCGTGGGGCAGGTGAGCTGCATGGTGAGGACGTCCGGTGTCTGCGTAGGTGTGGAGAGAACGGTGGCTGAGGACTGAGGGACTGGGGAAAACCTATAGGGGCGGGGGGCGAGTGGGGGCTGTAGAGGGTGCCAGAAAGGCTCCACTCAGAACTAGTTGTGTGGTTTTTGAGTCTTTATGGGGTTAATCCATTGAAACCTGGATATGACCTATTTCCTGTTCCAGTTAAGTTGAATGTTTGGCCAAATCAGATCACTTACAAGGAACAGAAAAATTTTAAGATGCTTTGTCAAATTAATGTGAGTCAGATGAGAGTGCCTCTTTGGGGGAAAAGACAGAACAGGATGCTGAGTGCTGTCTTCATGAGCTGTGTGCATTAGTCTGTGGCCCAAGGACCCTGAATTATTTCATGTTTTCTGAGCCTTCAATTCCCATTAACTGTTCACTGTTGACAGCATCTCCCTCACGTGTGCCCTCCTGCCTGCAGGCGGATGGGGAATGTAGCCAGTGAGTGGCTGACCCTTCATCCACAAATTCCTGCTGCTGCCTTTCCTTTGGTTCAGTACTGTTTTGCACTGGTAGAGGTTGCTTTCCTAAAATTATTTCCAAAGCTGCCACGTGGAAGAAACTCTGCACAGGTGGCCATCTGCTGCAGCCCAAAATTCCACGGACGTGGCAGCTTTTATGCTGGCGTGTCATGCTTTGTCCCCTTCCTGGTGGATGGCCACCAGCTGCAGACCAGAGCCCTTATCCGTCCCCACTCTCTCCCCTGATCTGACCATCCTGGATCGTGTTCCTGGGCTCCCGAGGCTGTGAGTGGTTTTGCTGCATGGCTCTGGAGTTTAAATGCTCTGTTTTTCCTGGGGACAACTTCCTCTGGAGACAGCTCCTTGCAGACATTAGTGTCGGAGTTATGGGAGTTGGGACCACTTCAGCTTCAGTCTCCTGGGGCTGCCTTAACAAAGTACCACAAAGGAGTGGCTTTAAAGACAGAAATTTATTTGTCTCACATTTTCTGGAGGCTTGATGTCCAAACCAAGGTATCGATCATGTTGCCCATACAAAGGCCACACTGGACGATGGCTTGGATCACTGGGGTCTGCACAGGCCTCCTGGGAGGTGGGGGTTTACGTGCAGGGAGTTTTAGTCTTGCTAGAAATTCTGTTAAGGGGAGTGCCAGTGCTGTTATCTGACAACTGTGTGTACAGGACTTTACAGTCTGTCTTCCTGGGACACCATTCACCTCCTGCTGCCTGACCTCCTGTCATTTTAGAGATGAGCGGTGAAGGCAGGGAACAGTGACTTGTTTTATGCAAAGAGCTTAAAGCAGTTCTACTTAGCAGGAAAATCAGAGGGAGCATATGGAGACGCCCCTTGGCAGAGACCCCTCTGCTGCCCCCTCTGTTCCCTGCACTTTCTCCCTGACCTTGAGAAGGTCCCTCTATTAGTACCCAGCATCTCCCATCTTGCCTAGTTATGAGAACTCTGGGCTTTCCCTTCATTAAATCCTTAAACCCTTTAAAAAAGGCTTAATTTTGAGAAACAAGGTCGTTTTGTGTGTTTAATTACTAAAGCAGTTTTGAATATCAAACGAGATTTAAGAAATCTGAAAAAATGCACCTAGGAGAGGCCAGGTGGGTGTCTTCCCTCCTCTGTCCTTCTGGTAGGATTGTGGATTTGATGGTCCCCCTTCCCCAGCCTGCTCCCTTTGCCTGAACTTGACCATGCCCTCCTATTCCAGGGATGACTTCCAGTGGGGAAGGTCCTGCTGCTAATGTTTATTCTCTCATTAGTCTGTGTATATGTTTGATTCATTTATTCATTCATTCAAGCTGAGCTGCTGAGATCATAAGCCATGATAACTTCATCCAAGTTTGGGCAGGGCCAGTCATCAGCTGCAGCACCAGTGCCAAAGACAGCATGTTCCTTGTGCCTCAGTTTCCCTGTCCTGTAAAATGCAGGTGGTGTGAGCGCCTGCCCTGGGAGGCTGGTATGAAGGTCTTGTGCCTGTCACCTGCACTTTGGACCCCTTGTTCTGCTCCATGCAACTCCTTCTCTCAGCACTGGGCACTGTTGCCAACCTGTGTATTGATCCTGTATACTGCTGGTCCCTCAGCTCCACCTGAATGGAAGCTTCAGGGAGACCTGCTGTGTCTGCAGACCCAAGTCCACATCTCAGGCTGGCCTGGGATGCCTCCTGGAGAGACGGCTGACTGATGTGAATGTGTGCGCGCGCTTGTTTCCTATTGGGTGTTATCCTTGTGCCTGCTGCAGCTCAAGGATCGTGGGCTTTAGAAACCCAGGGTTAGCCTGGAGTCCAGACTTTGCTATTTTGCCAGCATCTGTGTAAATTAAATGTGAACACCTGCCTCTTAGGGGACTTGTGAGTGAAAGGATTCAGTGTGTCCTTGGACTGGAGCAGCCTCCCTTATATCATAGATAGGTAGTAGGTATGTAGTAGAGATACAGAGTCGACATAGGTATGTTATAGATACATAGTTGACACATGGTATCAGTATGGTAGTTGACACATAGTATTGGTAGGACATAGATACATAGTAGATACACAGTAGAGATACGGAAACCCATTGCTAGTGGAGTCCCTTCAGACTCCTAGTGACTCTGTAGGACAGAGTAGAACTGTCCCATAGGGTTGCCAAGGAGAAGATGGTAGGTAGATTTGAACTGCTCACCTTTTGGTTGGCAGCCACACTCTTAACTACTATGCCACCAGGGCTCAGTGCAGGGTACTGGGGCCCTTTTTAAGAGGGAAGATTGTGGATGAGGCTTTGGGAAAGTAGTCCAGTTTCCTTTCCTGTCTCCCCTTTTTGCATCTTGTCACCCACACAACAGTCACTTTTTATATCTGGTAGGTTGAGTATAATAGCTTCTGGGGAGGTGAACCCTAACACTGGAAGGGGCAGTCTGAGCAGGGAGATGGGGAGGAGTCCAGCATTGGGAGAAATTTGAGAGGGCTAGGTGAGGGTGGGCTTGGGAGGGATGAGGCAGGCCTGAGGATGGCTCCCACATGAACAGACAATATTGATGTCACCTTCCCAGAGGGAGAAGCATCCCCCAGGATTAGGATAAGATTCTTGGGTGGCACAAACAGTTAAATGCTGGACTACTAGCTAAAAAGTTAGAGATTTGAGCCCACCTAGCAGTGCCTCACAAGAAAGGCCTGGCTGTCTCCTTCCCAAACACCAGCCACCGAAAGCCATATGGAGCCTAGTTCTATGCTGACACGTGTGGAGTTGCCATGAATGGGAGTGAACTGGACAACAGCTGGTTTGGTTTTGTTTTTCTGGTACACTTCACATGCAATCCCTGTGTGTCATTAAATAGCACCTAGTCATTTTTTTTCAGTAGAGGGATGACTAGTCTTGCTGATAGCAGCCCTGCAGTTCACCTCTGTCTCATTTGCTTAAGTCTATGAAAGCCTGCATTGTGAATCTGAACTTCATAAGCCTGGTTTCCACAGGGGTGCTTGGATGTACAGCATTCACTAGGAAAGTAATCTAACCTCACAATGCTAGTTTATTATGAGATAAAGCCTTTTTTTTTTTTTTTTTATCTGAATGGCATTAGATGTATTTGTCATTGTGGTCATACTGACTGACTAGGTAGGCTTCAGCAAAGGTGTTTGTGACCAACAAGGAGACCCCTTTTGCATCAGGCTGGCCCTGCAGAAAGCAGAGGACCTGGGGCTGGTTTGCCTCTGGCCAGGGACTTGGGGCCTGCAGAACATCAGCACAGACATGCTTCCCTGAGAGGAACTGAGGATGTGGGGGAGCAGTGGTGAGAAGACTGGGACTCACCTTTGTAAGTCACACATGTCTCATTCCGGGCAGACTGGGAGCAGAAATCATTAGTTGCCATTTAGTCAAATGCCAGTTAGATTATTGCTCATAGATGTCCAGGGAAAAATGGATGGGGGTGAGGCTGTCACAAGGCTCCTGCGATGGGGAGCAGTACCTGGGAGCTGCTCAAGTGGGCAGTGACAGATGATGATGGGGAGTTAATGTCTGGAAGTTTTGTCTGCCATAGGAAGAGGAACACCCTTGGGTCACCCATTGGGACAAGGTCAAGTCCCCAGGGTCTCCCTGCCTCCAGTCCCTAGGGAATACACATGATTTACAGCAGCCTCGAGATGTTGAGCAGGATCCAGAATAATGCCTCCTTGCTGAATCACTCCTGGGGGTGGCTCGTTCTGTGCTGACTTTATTTGCATCTAGTTTGTTCTTGAGGCTTCATCACCTTTTCCTCCCACCTGTGCTGGAAAGAGAGCTCTAGTGGCACTGTGATTAATAGCTATGGCTGCTAACCCAAAGGTCAGCAGTTCAAATCCACATTGGAAACCCTATGGGACAGTTCTGCTCTATCCTATAGAGTTGCTGTAAGTTGGAATCAACTCAGTTCCAACAAATTTAGTTTTGGTGCTCGAAGAGTGGTGGGAGGTGGAGTGCAGTTGGGGGGACATGTACCTCAGACCGTAAGGGGCCCCAGATCCTCCCAGCTAATGGGTCTTAAATACAAAGTACACTGCCTAGGAAGCTGGTGCTGCAGAGGACAGACCCAGAAACAAGAGAGGGTGGCCCCAGTGCCAGTTTGCGGAGGCAGAGAGTGGAGATAAAGTGTCTTTTTTTCCCTTAATTTTTTACTATGGAAAATTCTGAAGATCCACAAAAGTAGAGAGAGAGGTGTGCTGGGGCCTCCTCTCCCTTCCTCAGCTCCAGCAAAGACCAGCTCCTGGCCAGTCTGAACCCAAGCCCCCACAGACCCAAATCTCAGACATCTCACCATCTAGACACACTTCAGAAAGTATCTCCAAAATGCAAAGTGCAATGCAACAGTGTTTCCTTAGTAGCACCAAGTTGTTGTAGCTGCCCTCCCATCGGGCTCCGGCTCCTGACAATCCCATGTGCAAGACCTGGTCCTGTGCTGTCTTCAGAATCGTTGGTACATCCAGGTCGTTGCTGTGGCAACTGTGTGCTGGGAGTACCTTCCAGCCTGCGGAGCTCACCTTCCAGCACTTGGGTGCCAGACAGTCTCTGTGGTGCTGCATAGGACTTTCACTGGCTGATTTTTAGAAGCAGGTCTTCCTAGTCTGTCTTTGTCTGGAAGCTCTGCTGCAGCCTGCCCATTGTGGGTGACTGTGCTGGTATTTGACTTTGGTGACATAGCTTCCGGCATCGTAGCAACACACGAGTCACCAAAGCATGACACACTGACAGATAGGTGGTGGAATAGCACTAAAGAGGTAGCCAATGTTACGGTTTCCCCGGTTGTCTCAATTAAAAATGTCCTTTATGCTTTTGAATCAGAGTTAAAGTAAGGCCCCAGTCTTACAATCACTCATCTTTTTTTTTGAAATAATGGCAGAATCACAGGAAGTTATAAGAATAGGGCAGAGTTCCCTGTCGCCTTCGCCCAGGTTTCCTGATGGTTACAGCTGTGTAACTCTAGCACAGCATTAAAGCCAGGAGCTGGCATAGTCTTGTTATTCTGTCACAGGTCTGAGTTCCTGTGACTATCACTGCAGTCAAGACACAGAATGCTCCATCGCCACAAAGATCTCTCCTGTGTCACCTCGTATACTCATGCCTGCCCCTCCTCTTCCCTGCACCGGCCACCATGGATCCATTTTTCCATCTCTGTAGTGTTGTCATTTTAAGAACTCTGTGTAAGTGTGATCATGCAGTGTGTGACCTTTGAGATTGGCTTTTTCCCACACAACGGTTCTCTGGAGATGCCCAGGATGTTGTGTGTACCAGTAGCACCTTCGTTTTCCTCACTGAGTGGTATCTTGGGGTGGGAGGCAGGGGCACAATTGGGGTAACATGTGCTGTGGAGGGATACTGGATTATAGAGCTAGCCCCCTCTCGCTGGGATGAAGGTGCGCACGGATACTTCTCTCCATTGTGTTCTTTCAGCTGAGCACACCCTGCAGACCACCTGTGGGGTGGGTGGGTGGTCTCTAGGATTTTCAGACCCAAAGAGTCCATCCTGGGTCCCCAGACTGGTGTTCATCATCATCTCAGGACCCCCCCCCCCCCAGTTTTGTCATAGTGCACTTTGCACTGTCCGTGCTTATAACAGAGTCCCTGAGTGATACAGCTGGTCAGTGTGCTTGGCTGACAACTGAAAGGTTGGCAATTTGAGTCCATGCAGAGGTGGGTACCTTGGAAGAAGGTGCTGGTGATTTGCTCCCCAAAACCAGCAGTTGAAAACCCTTTGGAGCACAGTGCTGCTCTCACACATGTGGGGCTGACATGAGTCAGAGCTGACTTGGTGGCAACTGGTTCTTGGTTTACATTCACCATGTTTGGAATGGACAGAGCCACATGGCACAGGACGAGGGGATTGAGGGCAGCAAGAAAGGTTTCGCAGATGTGAGGTCCCAGCCCGGCCAGACCCTGTGCTGGGCTCTGTGGGACCTCTGCAGCTGCTCTAGTGAGGTGCCAAGGCTGCAGATGAGTGAGGGACACACACCACACACCCTACCCCCCATGTGGTGCAGTGTAGCATGTGCCGTGGGGGTCTTAGGATGTTCCCATCTTCCTCACATGAGCAGGAGTGGTCCTGGGTCCTGGTCATTCTGAATCTGCTATCCCACCTGGTGAGATGGCGCTCACTGCAGCTTCCTGGAGTGACCACAGAGGACCCTCCCAGCCTCCTGTCCATAGATAGCTGTGGGACTTCTCTAGAGCCATGTCATCCGGCCTGTAGATTAGTGTGTGTCAAGCTGAGGAGGAAGCAGGTCTGGAGTCGCTTAGGTGACTGTGAATAGTGTTAGAGGTGTTACACCTATCATCACCGTCCCTTAGAGGAACACACCTGAGTCATCACACCTGGCACCCTTCTCCCATCATGGGTGTGCACCTTAGATGTCACACTTGCCAGGCTGCCTCCCTGCAGGATGTATCCCTGTGACATCACATCTGGTATCTTCCTCCCCATGGGATTGGAAGGGTACATTTCCTGTGGCTGCTATAACAAATTACTGCAACCTTGATGGCTCCAGACCACACAGATTTACTGTCTTACGATTGGGAGGACAGACGTCCATAACAGGTCAGCAGGGCTGGTTCCTCCTGGAAGTTTGAGCCGGGAATCTATTTCCAGCCCTTTACAGCTTCCAGAGGCCACCTGCATCCCTGGGCTCATGGCCTCATCACTTCAACCTCTGCCTCCAGGATCACGTCTCCTCTGACCCTTACCCGATGTGTCAGGGTAGAAATGTGCTCTCTAGGGTTTTCATTGGCTTATTTTTCAGAAATAGGTCACCAGGCCTTTCTTCCGAGGTGCCTCTGGGTGGACTCGAACTGCCAGCATCTTGTTTAGCAACTGGAGTGCTGCCTGTCTGCAACTCCAGGGACGACTTCTTATGAGGACTTGAGTCATCTGGGACCATTTCCCAGCTTAAGATTCTGACAAAGTCCTGCAAAGTCCTTTTAAAGGCCTTGTAAGGTGATCCGTTCTCAGGCCATAGGATTGGGATATGGATGTCTGGGGGCCATTCTCTGGCCTTCCACAAGGCACCTCCTTGCTGGTTGGTGTTGAGGCTCATGGTCTTTTCCCATAGCACCCTGCAGTCAGGGCAAGTAAGGGGGGTACAGACAGGTGGCACAGGCAAGAACCTGGAGCCACCCTCAGCTTTCCATGGAGGATGCTCCTTGACCTTAGTGGCCTCACTTTCCCTGTCTGTAAAGCAGAGTCATAACACTAGCCCATTCCTCTTCACTAGATTGTTTTGATGGTCAGATGTGATTATGAGTATTCAAGCATGCTGATTATAATAATCCTGGCCTCTGCAGATAACAGGCCAACCTGCAGACCTTGTGTGAATCACTTGGGCAGCTGGACGGTGCACTCCTGTCCCACCCCAGCCCTGGCTGCAGTCAGCATGCTTAGGGTGCAGTGGACATCCTGGAAGAAACTAATTAGGAGTTGACCCCTAGAGCAGAGTTGTTCATCCAGGAAACCCTGGTGGTGTAGTGGTTAAGTGCTGTGTCTGCAAACCAAAAAGTCAGCAGTTCAAATCCACCAGGTGCTCCTTGGGAACTCTGTGGGCAGTTCTGTTCTGTCCTGTAGAGTCACTGAGAGTCAGAATTGACCCAATGGCAGTGGGTTTGCTTTTTTTGGTTTTCTCCAGGAGTCGCTCTCTTCCTTCTCACTGCTGTTACTTGGACTGCTGCCGGTCTGGATTCTGGGGACTCTCACTTTTCTCCTCCCACCACCCAAGGGCCACTCTGCATCCCTGTTCTGCATCCAGACCCTGTCCTACCCCAGGCCCTGTTGACTCACTCCCATGGGTACCTCCTGAATGGCAGCCAGGACACCCGAGCAGGTGACCCCTGCCCTACACGGACTTCAGCAGCCCTGACGTGGATTGGGTGGGAGCACAGGGGTCCCCAGAGGCTGGACTCTGATGTGGCCTTTGGGCTAATGAGCAAGCCCTGTGTCATAGCTACTCGGTGCTGCTAGGACAGCAATGACACTGGCTCTAGAAAAGGCTTGCTTTCTGTTCTGAAGGAAGGTCTTTGTCTCTTCTCTGCTTCTGTTCCTTGGCTCCTTGGTGATCCTTGAGTGGCATGGCACAGACCTCCCCCATCCTCTGCTTGTTTGCCTCCTTGCTTGATTTGCGATTGACTTTGATGTAACCGCCTCCAGGAATACTGCCTCATTAGCATAACAAAGATAGCCCATTCCAAATGGGATTATAGTCACTGGTAGAGGGTTTAGGGTTTACAGCACATATTTTGGGGGGGGAGGGAGGGACACACTTCAATTCATAACAGCCCTGAGTCCAAGCATGTGTAATGTGCCTTGCAAGGATTTCCCCTGGTCATCCTGTCTGTCTCCCTGTCTCTAAATAACATGTTTCCCTTGCCGCTTCTGGCGTTTCCAGTTTCTGTCCCCACTGTTGTTGGGCTTCAGAGCGAAGGTTCACAAATGATGCCTGTGTACCCTATCTTGTCTGTCCATTTGAGGAGCAGACCGAGAAGCAGGAGGTGAAGATAATGTGTGGTTCCACAGTGGGGACTTCAGTGGTGAGCAGCCCACGTGCACAGAGGGAGCAGAGGGAGTGGAGCAGGAAGATGGCGGGGCCAGGTGATGACCTAAGGCCTGGGGATCCCAGGATAAACTTCCTCTTGCATCCCAAATATCTGAAATTAGGGGCAGCTTTCAGTTTTGTGCGCCCCAGTTTAACTGGCCATACTTTTTTTCCTTCCTTACCAGTTGGAGTCTAGTTGACTGTGACTCATGATGTCCCCCTGTGTGTCAGAGTAGAACTGTATGCTCCATGGGGTTTTCAGTTGCAGATTTTTGGGAAGTAGATTTTCCAGGCCTTTCTTCCAAGGTGCTTTTGGGTGAACTCTTCCAGCCTTTCAGTTTACATTAGAAATCTTGTGTCTACCAGTCGGCGACATCTTTGACTCTCTGAAGAATGTCAAGGAGACAGGGGCTGGGATCAGAGGGTAGAGGATGGCCAGGTATGGGCACAGAATTTAGACATAAAGGTGGGGTAATTGCAAATGTCTGTGATGGAGCTGTGAAAGAAGGTCATCAATGTCAAAACAGAGAAGGCCACCCAGTGCACTAAGTCCTTGAGGAAGGGGAGATGATGATGCAGTATGGTGGGAGGAGGATGGTCCACCGAGCATCTGTGGCCTGAGAGCAAGGTGTTAGCAGGTGAAGCCTGCCCTGGGCTGGCTGTGGGGTGGAAATGCAGCACCATGCTGTATAATTGGCCTGTAAAAGGCATGCATGGAGGCTCCTGAGCACGGCTCTGGAAGGGTGCAGTTCTATTTGCCCATGTGTGGGAGATGCTCAGAAGCCAGCACTGTGCCGGGAGCTGGCGTGTGGGAACTGTCCTCACCCTTCCACCATGTGGACATTTAGTGCTTGGTGCGGTGTGGGAGGGTGCAGAGACATAGACTCTGGGGCCACTCTGCCTGGGCTTTCCAACAAAGGTGAGCTTGCAAGATAAGGGTGACAGAATTATTTATATTTTGTTAAGTGTGCACTTCCTAGGCATCGGTCTCGTATGAAAAAGAGGATTAAAGCATCTGATGGGCAAAGTGCTTGAGACAATGAAGTACCTTATTTCACTAGACAAACAAGAGTCTGCTGGAAGCTGCCCTGGTGTCCATCAACAGGTGATGGGAGACATACAGTGTGGTGTTACCTGTACAACGGATTGTTATTGGCCCATAGGAAGGAGTGGCGTTCTGATACATATCGTGACATCAGTGAACCTTGAAAACATTACACTGAGTGAAAGACACAAAAGGAGAAATATTAATGATCCCACTTACATGAATTCTGTAGGTTAGGCCAGTACCAAGACAGAAGGTAGATCAGTAGTCACTAGGGCCTGGGAGGAGGGAGGAAATGGGGAGTTATCGGTTAGTGGGTACAGAGTGTCTCTGTGGGATGATGAAAAGTTCCTGATGGTGGTTGGGATGATGAGAAATTTTCCTAATGGTTGTGCATCATTATGAATATAATTAATGTCGCTGAATTATACACCAAAAAATGGTTAAATGGCGAATTTAATGTGATACATATTTTACCACAATAAAAATTTTTAGGGATATTCTTTTTAAAAGCAGTTTTATTTGAAATGGTATACAAAATGAGTATGTTTCAAACAGCATGCTAACTGTTGAGGTCGGGTCGCAAACCTTATGTAGAGCAAATAAGCAAAAAAACAAAAAATAAAAAAGTTGAGAATGTGGCCCATGAGTCCCTCGTCAGCCTGCCTTCTGGGGGGCTTTAGTTTGTCTTTATGGAGCAGTCAGTATGATCCAATGTCTCTGTTCTGGATGCTTTTCTCCTTCTTTACTTTTTTCATTGAGGTAAAATACGTTCTGTAAAATGCAGTTTGGAGCATTCAACTCATTGCCATTTTATAAAGAAAGCAAATATCCTGGTTGTTCAAAGAGTAGGACATCACCTAAGCCCAGCGTCACCGTCACACCCCAGCCCCCACCTCAGAGGCCAGCCCTCTTCCGTGCCTGTCACCACAGATGAGTTCTGCCTGCTGTGAACACCGTGTCTGGGATTGCACGCTGCTGGCTCAGGTGCTAGCCTCGCGGCCAGGCTCAGGTCTGCGGGCTTCCGTGGTGCCAGCGCGGTCCCAGCTCATTGGTTCTCACTGCTGTGTCCTGTTCCACAGTGAATTCACAGCTCTCTTATCGCCTCTCCTGGTAAGGGGCCTTGGTTGGGGTTGTTTCCAGGTTTGGATTTTGTAAACGACGCTGCAGTGAGCAGCTGCATGGGGGCTTTTTGGTGCAAACGTACTACCTGGTGGACCTACCGTACGTCTGGAAGTGGGATGCGGGGCTGTCAAGCGCATGCAGCTTTGTGTGTAAATCTGAAACCAAACCTCTTGCCATCCAGTCAGTTCTGACCCACAGTGACCCTATGGGACAGAGTAGAACTGCCCCGTAAGACCTCTAAGGCTGTAATCTTCATGGAAGCCGAATGCCACATCTTTCTCCCCTGGAGCTACTGCCAAGCTTTTGGATAGTGTCTAAGCACCTAACCACGGTGCTACCAGAGCTGCTTGCATTACATGCACGTAGAGCTTTAATGGGTTCTGCCAAGCACTTGTCTACAGTGGTGGTACCAGTTCATTCAGATGGGTGTATCAGATGGCCTCTCATCCACATCTGGCTGGCACAGAATTATCTGCAAAATCGTAGATACAGCATAGTCTCAAATTGTGGTCTTGATTTGCATTTCCCTCATTATCTTTAAGGTTGGCCGTCTTGTCATGTCTATTGGCCATGTAAGCACTCTTGTGAAGTGCCTGTTCAGGTCTTCTGCGTATTTTAAGCGTCAGATGGTTGAAAAACAGTAACTTAATGGGACTCTTCACCTTTCTTTTTATTTATTTATAGCAGTCCAGTGTGTATTGTGGATGCTAGTCCTTTGGTGTTGTTACAGATGTCTTGTGTCACTCAGTGCCTTGCCTTTTCACTCTTTGATGGTAATTTTGGTGAACAGAAAATGTTTGTTTTCAGAAAATCTTACTGTGTCCTTAGTGCTATTTGTATCCCATCTAAGAAATCTTCCCTAACTCAGATCCTACGTATACTGTGTTATGCCATGTTCTGCACATGGGAGGGGATTTTATGTATGAGATGAGGTGGAGGTCTGTGTCATTATTCCCCTATGTGTGAAGATCTAATTGGTTTAGGGCCTTTTATTGAGAATTTCATCCTTCCTGACTGTGTTTCAGGGGCACCCCTGTTATAAGTTGGGTGGACTGTTTCTGGCCTCTCTCCTGTCTTATAGGTCTGTTGCACCCTGTCATTTACACCCGTTTTATAGTAATTGTTAAGAGCTTTTCCTCCAACTTTGTTCTTCGAGGTTGTCTTGGCCATTCCATGAAATTGTTACAATTGACTTATTAATTTCCGTAAACTTCGGTTACGTTAGAAGAACCTCTGATGTTGATTGTCATTGAGTTGATCCAATGCACAGGTATCTCATGCGACAGAGTAGAACTGCTTCCTAGTGTTTTCTTGGCAGTAATGTGGATGCAGGCAGACTGCCAGACCTTTCTCAAGACTGTGGAGCTGCCGGGTAGATTCGAACTACCAGCCTTTCTGACACATTGTTAGTAACTGAAGTCCGTAACTTACACTAGGGTTTACTCTTTGTGTTGTGCAGTCCTGTGGGTGTTGATAAATACCTAATGTTACGTGTCCGTCCTCATGGTATCATACAGAATGGGTTCACTGCTCTCATCATACCCTGTGCCCCACCTATTCATCCTTCTCTCTCTCTCTAACCTCCTGACAGCCATTGATCTGTTTACTTTCTCTAGAGTTTTGTGTTTTCCAAAATGTCCTGTAGTTAGAATCCCTGTAAAAACCAAATCCGTTGCTGTTGAGTGGTTTCTGATGGGGGTGAGCTCATAAGACAGAATAGAGCTACCCCATAGGGTCTCCAAGGAGCAGCTGGTGAATTCAAATTGCAGACTTCTTCTTGTCAGCAGCCGTAGCTGGTGCTCTTTATGCCGCCATGGCTCCTGGAATCCAGCATGTGGCTTTCTTTTTCCATCTGGTTTCTTTCACTTGTTTTGTTGTTGTGTGTCGTCAAGTTGATCTGACTCATAGTGGGACCTTATAGGACAGAGTACATGTAAGTGCCCCATAGGGCTTTCCAGGCTGTAACCTTTAAGGAAGCCAACAGTCACATCTTTCTCCTGTGGAGTTGCCAGTGGGTTCAAACCACTGAGCCTTTTTTGGTTTAGCAGCTCAGTGGTTATTCACGGTGCTACCAGAACTCCTTTTTCTACTTAGCAGTATGCATTTAAGGTTCCTCCATGTTTTTTCGTGGCTGACAGCTCATTTCTTTTTATTGCTGAATAATACTGCATTGTATGGATGTACTGATTTGTTTATACATTCATCTATTGCAGGATGTCTTAATTGCTGCCAGTTTTAGGTGATTGTGGATAAAGCTGCTATAAACACTCATGCAGGTGTTTGTGCAGACGTAAATTTTCAACTCACTTGAGTGAATAACTAGGAATGGAGTTGTTGGATCAGATAGTAAGACTATGTTTAGCTTTGTGAGAGCTACCAGACTGTCTTCCATAGTGTCTGTACCATTTTGCAGTCTTTCCAGCAGTGAATGAGTGTTCCTGTTGCTCCGTATCCATGCCAGCATTTGGTGTTGTCACTGTTACAGATTTTAGTCATCTAGTAGGTATACCAGAGAAAGACCTGGCAGTCTGGTCCTGTAAAGATTGCAGCCTGGGGAACTCTGTGGGGCAGTTCAGATCTGATCTGAGGTTGCTGTGAGTTGGAACGGATGACACACAACAATAGGTGCAGAGTGGTAGCTCTTTTTGTTTTAATTATACTTCTCTAATGACATGTGATATTATCTTTTTATATGTTTGTTTATCATCTGCATATTTTTTTTGGTAAGGTGACTGGATTTTTTGCCTGTTTTTAAATTGGGTTGTTTTCTTATTTTGTATGTGTGCATGTGTGTGTGTGTGTGTGTGTGTGTGTGTGTATACATAAACAGTTTCTACATGTACAGTTCAGCAGCATGGATTACATTCTTCAAGTTCTGCAACCGTTCTCACTATCTTTTTCCAAAATTTTCCGCCACCATTAACATGAACACAATGTCCCCTAAGCAAAATTCCACCTTTCCCTTACTCTCTTCCCCCTGGTCGCCACTAATAATCTTCAGTTTCTATGTACTTGCTTGTTTCATGTAAGTGAAATCACAGTTTTTGTCCTTTTCCAACTGACTGACTTCCCTCAGCATGGTGTTTTCAGGGTTCATCCATGCTGTGGCATGCGTCAGAACTCCCTTTTTCTTTACAGCAGTGTGCTATTCTATTAAGGAGCCCTGGTGGTACAGTGGTTTAATGCTTAGTTGCTAGCTACAAGATTGGCAGTTCAAACCCAGCTGCCATAAAGACCTGGTGATCTGATCCTCTAAAGACTACAGCGTGAGAAACTCTGGGGGGCAGTTCTGCTCTGTTATTAAAGGACACTATGAGTCAGAATCGACTTGACTGCACACGGCAACAACAACGTGAGTCAGAATCCACTCAGTGGCACACGACATTGTTGCATTGTGTATGTGTACCACCTTTTGTTTATCCATGCATCTGATGATGCACATTGTGGTTGTTTCTACCTTTTGACTATTGTGGATAGTGCTGCAGTGAACATTGGTCTCCATGTGTCTGTTTGCATCCCTGCTTTTGCTTCTTTGGGGTATATAACTAGGAGTGGAATTGCTGGGTCCTGTGGTAGTTCACCTTTCAACCGTTTGAGGAACCACTAAACTATTTTCTGCAGTGACTGTACCATTTTACATGCCTACCAGCATTGAATATGGTTCCAGTGTCTCCATGTTTTGTTTTGTTTTTTTAATTATGACTGAGTGAGAATGTGCATTCCTGTATAAATTTACATGCCCACCTATATGCAGCTTCCGCTGCTCTCCCTGCCCAGTGACAGCACACTATTCCTCTCTGCTCCATACATGTCTCATCCTCCTAACAGTCTCCTTTCCCCTCCTTTCCACCCACTCTCCTTCCTCCAGCCAGAGGTCAGCAGGATATCCTATAGATGCATAGAACCATAAAGTGCATCCAGTATATGGTCACTCTGCATCACCAAGTCCAATCCATTCGTGTCTGAAGAGTGGACCTTCGTTATGATTCATGGACAAGGGCAGCATCAGGGCCAGCGGCCATGCTCCCAGGGGAACCTCGAAACTGCTGGACCATCAATTGAGATCTTTTAGTGGAGATCTCAGAATGCACCCCTTTTTATTTTTGTGTTGCCATTGAGACTCAGTGAGCTCCATCACGGCTATCACTGGTGGTGGCTGGGCACCATCCGGTTCATCTGGTCCCAAGTCGATGTAGGCACCCACTCATGTGGGTCTCTCTGTCTCCTGGGTTGTCTTTACCCCATGTCATTTTGGTCCTCAGTGATCATCTGTTCCTGCTAAGTTGGGACTATTTGCTGTGCCCTCGGATGGCAGCTTGGCAGCTTTTAAGACCGACTCACCTATGTGGGGTGTAGTGAGCCCTCTTAGCAAAATGCTAGTTGTGCCAATTGGCCTCAATTTAACCTAAGAGCATGGTCCTTTGCCCCCTGCCAAGCTACTCTGTCCTTGCAATATCGGGTTAAGATGGAAGGAGTATTCAAATTGTGCTGAAGTCCACTTAATGTTGTTCTTGTTTCTAACGTGTGCTATCATCGATTTCACCCAACCAGATTTCTAGCAACTATCTGATCTAAACCCACTCCTCCATGTTTTTGATCATTGCCTTTCTGATGGGGTTGAAATAATATCTCACTGTGGTTTTGATTTGCATTTCCCTAAGGGATGGATGGAAACCCTGGTGGGCACAGTGGTTAAATGCTACATCCGCTAACCAAAAGGTTGGTAGTTCACATCCTCCAGGCATTCCTTGGAAAGTCTGTGGAGCAGTTCCACTCTGTCCTATAGGGTCCCCGTAAGTCAGAGTCACTTTGACAGCAGTGGTTTGGAAATGGCTGGGGTTGCAAGTGGTTTATGATTGACTGCTGTCTTAGTTATCTGGTGTTGCTGTAACAGAAATTCCACAAGTGGGTGGCTTTAACAAACAAATTTATTTTGGCGCAATTTAGAATTTGGACTGCAAGCCATCTAGACTGCAAAAATAAAATTCCAAGTGTCAACTCTGGGTGGAGGCTTTCTTCTCTCTGTCAGCTGTGGAGGAAAGGTCCTTGTCTCTTAACTGCTGTTCCCAGAGAGATGTTCGCATGGTTTGGGATCTCTCTTTGCCTACCTCTACTTCTCACATGATCCTTTAACCTCTTTTATATTTCAAAAGAGATTTCCCTCCCCTGACCCTGCCTCATTAGCATAACAGTGACACAGCATTCCCAAATGGGACTATAACTACAGGCATAGAAGTTAGGATTTACAACACGTAGTTAAGGGGGACATAATTCAGTCCTTAACAACTATTAACCTAAAGGTGGGTGATTTGAACCTAAGTGGCAGCTCTGTAGAAGACCTGGCAAACTGCTTCCAGAAAGATTACAGCCAAAAAAACACCATGGAGTAGTTCTACTCTTAACACATTGGGTCAGAATTGACTCAATTACAAGGGGTTTGGATTTTTTTGTTTTTAATGTCTAATGACACTGAGCATGTTTTCATGTCCCATATCCTTGTTGGCTATTTCAGTGTCCTCTTTGGTGAAATGTCTCTTTAAGTCTTTTGCTCATTAAAAGAAATTGGGTGGTTTATCTTTTTATTGTTAAGTTGTAGTTTTTTTAAATATACAGTGGAACTTAGTGAGAGCTGAAACTCAACGGGACTGCCTTGGTTTTCTAGGTCTCACAAATTTTCTGTATGTGACAGGGTGTAGTCTTTTCTGTCACTTGTTTTAGTAGAAAATATTTGAGCTTTCCTTCTCTGACCTTACTGGACTTCTGAGCTTTCCTTCTCTTCCCCTTCACAAGTTCTGACTTTCACAAGTTGACTGCATTTTAGGTAGTAGACCCTTATTAGATATGTGGTTCCCCCAAGTTTTCTCCCAACCTGTAGGCTGTTTTTTCATCTTTTTGACAAAATACTTTGATAAACAATTTTTTTTGAGGTCCTATTTATCCATTTTATCTTTTGTTCTTGTGATTTTGTGATTATCCTGATAACCTGTCAATAAAAGCTAGGCTCCAAAGCTATGTTCATAACTTCTAAGAATTTTGTGGTTTCAGTTTTCTCCACTAGGTCCTACTCTGAATTGTTTTTTGTGTACAGTATGACTCATGGATCCTGATTTATTCTTCTGCATGTGGGAATCTGCTTTTCCTAGGATCTGTCATTGAAGAGACTGTTCCTTCCCCACTTAATGGTCTTAGTATTGGTAGAAAAGCAGTTAACCATAGATGTATGAATTTATTTCTGATCTCTCAATTATATTCCATTGGTGTATATGTCTGTTGTTATACCAGTACTAGACTGCTTTAGCTATTCAGCATCCTTTACTCTTCTTACAACTTTGAGGATTGGTTTTTCCATTTCTGTGAAGAAGGCTGTTGGCATTTTGATGGGTATTGAATTGAATTTAGAGATTGCTTTGGGTAGTGTTGACATCTGAACTATAGTAAGCTTTCATGAACACAGAGGGTTCTTCTATTTATTTAGGTTTACTTTGATTTAGCAATGTTTTATAGTTTTCTGTGTGCAAGTCTTTCGCCTTCCTAGTTCAATTTATTCCTGGGTACTTTGTTCTTTTAGATGCTATTCTAAATAGTAATGTTTCCTAAGTTCCATTTTAGCTTGCTCATTGTTCGTGTATAAAAACCCAACCAATTTTTGTGTTGTCCTTGTAAATTACCACTCGGCTTGAGTTTATTTATTGGTTCTATTAGCTTTCTATGGATTCTTGGCACTTTTCTGTGTATAGAATCCTGTCATCTACAAAAAGGGATTTTTACTTCCTCCTTCTCAATTTGGGTGCCATTTATTATTTTTTCCTAGCCTAATTGCTCTGCTAGGATTTGCAGAACAATGTTGAACAGCAGTGGTCAGAGTGGGCATCCCTGTCTTGTTCGTGGTCTTAGTGGGAAAGCTCTCAGCCTCTCTCTATTGAATATGATCTTAGCTGTGAATTTTTTGTGAATGCCCTTTATTATATTGAGGAATTTTCTTCTATCCTGTTGAGTGTTAAAGGATGTTGAATTTGGTCAGATGCCTTTTCTGCATCGATTGAGAGGATCCTGTGCTTCTTTTTCTTTGTTCTATTAAAGCGTGTGTTACCTTGAGTGTCTAGTATTGAACCATCTTTGTGGGTTAAGTCTGCTCTTGTTCATGGTGTATAATCCTTTAATATACTTTTTTAATTAATTAGTGTTTTGTTGAGTGTTTTTGTGTCTACGTTCATTAGAGGTATTATTGGTCTGTAGTTTCCTCTTGTAGTATCGTAGTCTGACTTTGGTATCAGTATAATGCTTGCCTCAGAATGAGTTAGGAAATATTGTCTCCTTTATTTTTTGCAAAAATTTACATAGTGTTGAAGTTGCTTTTTCTATAAATGTCTGGTAGACTTCTACAGTGAGGCCATCTGGTCCAAGACTTCTTTTAGGGAATTTTTTTCCCCTTTGCTTTTTTATTATTTTTATTTTGTTACTGGTTCAATCTTTTCATTTGTTAGGGGTCTGTTAAGATTGTGTACTGTTTCTTGGTGAGTCAGTGTAAGGAGTTTATGAATTTCAAAGAACTTGTCCATTTCCTTTATTTATTGGCATACAACTGTTCAGAGTATTTTCTTACAATTTTTTTTTTGTTTCTTTAGGGTCAATTGTAATATCATTTTTATTTCTAATTTTAGATATTTGCATCTTCTCTTTTTATGTGGAAGTATTGGCAGAGATTTATCACTTTTATTGATCTTTTTGAAAAAGACCTATTTTGGTTTTGTGGAATCTCTATTCTATTCTCTGTTTCATCTTGGTCTTTATTATTTCCTCTCTGGTAGCTTTAGTTTAGTTTGCTCTTTTCTAGTTCCTCAAGTTATAGAGTTAGGCTGCTGATAGGGAATATTTCTTCTTTTTCAAAATGTAAACATTTATTGTAAATTTCCCTCTGAGTACTGCTTTTGCAGCATCTCTTAGGTTCTGGTGTGTTATATTTTCATTCACATTTAACTCAAAGTACTTTTTCCTCTCTTGATTGCCTCTTTGACCCAGTGGTTGCTTAAACCCATTGCCCCTGAGGTCATTCTGACTCATAGCAACCCTTTAGGATACAGTAGAATGGCTTGTGGATTTGAACTGCCAACCTTTTGATTAGCAGCCGAGCTCTTAACCAGTGTGCCAGCAGGGCTGTCGTCAGTTGCTTAACTGTAACTCATGGCCATAGAGTCAATTCTGACTCATAGGGACCCTGTAAAGGACAGGGTGAAACTGCCCTATAGGGTTTCTGAAGAGCACCTGGTGGACTTGAACTGCCAAGCTTTTGGTTAGCGCTGTAGCTCTGAACCACTATGCCACCAGGGTTTCCATTAGTTGCTTAAAAAACCAAATCCAGTGCCATCGAGTTGATTCTGACTCATAGTGACCCTATAGGACAGAGTAGAACTGCCCCATAGAGTTTCCAAGGAGCACGTGGTGGGTTTGAACTGCCACCCTTTTGGTTAGCAGCCGTAGCACTTAACCACTATGGCACCAGGGTTTCCATTAGTTTAATAGTGTGTTATTTAGTTTGTACATAGTTGTGTATTTATCAGTTTTCTTTCGATACTTCTAATTTCATTCCATCATGATTGGAAAGGATGCTCTGTGTGACTTCAGCCTTTTTAAATTTACTGAGATTTGCTTTGTGTTCTGAAACATATAGTCTGTCCTAGAGAATGATTCACGTGTGCTGGAGAAGAATTATGCTGTGTTATTGTTGGGTTGAGTGTTCCATGTGTCTAACAGGACTGCTTGATTTATGTTGTTGTTAGGTGATGTCAAGTCACTTCTGACTCATAGAACCCTGTGTACAACAGAACGAAACACTGCCCAGTTGTGCACCGTCCTTATGATCATTGTTATGTTTAAGCCTGTTGTTACAGCCACCTTGTCAATTCATCTAATTGAGGATATTCCTCTTGTTTATACACCCTCTGCTTTACCGAGCATGATGTCTTTCTTCAGGGGCTGATCCTTCCTGATAACGTGTCCAAAGTGTGTGCGATGGAACAAGGGATTCCTTCTTACCATCCTTGCTTGTAAGAAGCATTCTGTTTGTACTTCTTCCAAGACAGATTTGTTCCTTTTTTTGACAGCCCATGGTATATTCAGTATTGTTGGCCAGCACCATAATGCAAAGGCATCAGTTCTTCTTCAGCCTTCTCATTTATCATCCAGCTTTCAGATGTGTACGAGGGGACTGAAAACATCATGGCTTAGGTCAGGTGGACCTTAGTCTTCAAAATGGCATCTTTGCTTTTTATCACTTTAAAGGGGTCTTTTGCAGTAGATTTGCCCAGTGCAATGCATCTTTTGATTTCTTGATTGCTGCTTCCATGGTACTGATTTAGGATCCAAGTAAAATGAAATCCTTGACAGATTCAGTCTTTTATCCATTTATCATGATGTTGTTTACTGGTCCAGCTGAGGAGTTTTTTGTTTGTTTTGTTTTTGTTGAGGTGGAATCCATACTGAAGGCTATGGTCTTTGGTCTTTATTGGTGAGTGCTTCAAGTCCTCTTCATTTCCAGCAAGGAGAGATCCATCATCTGCATAACACAGGTTGTTA
This sequence comes from Heterohyrax brucei, assembly GCA_028571685.1. Lineage (NCBI taxonomy): Eukaryota > Metazoa > Chordata > Mammalia > Hyracoidea > Procaviidae > Heterohyrax > Heterohyrax brucei. The sequence continues at coordinate 30,216,712 of CM053140.1, forward strand.
ATGAGTCTTCCTCCAATCCTGATGCTATTCTTCATATAGTACAGCTTCTCAGATTATTTGCATATCGTACAATTTAAGTATGGTGAGAGGATACAACCCTGACACATACCTTTCCTGACTTAAAACCATGTAGTATCCCCCTTGTTCTGTTCGGGTGATTACCTCTTGATCTGTGTACAAGTTCCTTGTGAGCATAACTGTTCTGGAATTCCCCTTTTTAATGTTATCTATGATTTGTTATGATCCACATAGTCAGATGCCTTTGCATAGTCAATAAAACACTGGTAAACATCTTTCTGGTATTGTCTCCTTTCAGTCAGAATCCACATAATGAGAGAAATCAGGAATCCCTGGTTCTGTATCTAGGTTGAATTTCTGGCAGATCCTGCCTAGTATACTGCTACAGCCACTTTTAGATGATCTTCAGCAAAATTTTACTTGCACATGATATTAATGTTATTGTCCGATATTGTTCTGCATTCAGCTGCATCACCTTTCTTTGGGATAGGCATAAGTATGAGACTCTTCCCGTCATTTAGCCAAGTAGCTCTCTTCCAAATTTCTTGGCAGAGACGAGCGAGCACTTCCAGAGCTGCGTCCTTTTGTTGCTGCATCTCAGTTGGTATAATGTAGGTTTCTGGAGCCTTGTTTTTCACCAGTGCCTTCAGTGCGGCTTGGACTTGGTCCTTCAGTGTCATCAAGTTTCTGATCATATGCTACCTTCTGAAATGGTTGAACATCAATCAGTTATTTGGGGTCTAAAATGAAACCAAACCCTTTTCCATCAAATCAGTCCCTATACAGAGTAATGCTATAGGACAGAGTAGAACTGCCCCATAGAGTTGAGGAGCTCCTGGTGGATTTGAACCACCAACCTTTTGGTTAGAAGCCGTAGCAGTGAACCACACCACCAAGGTTTCCCTTTTTGGTATTCCTTCCATCTTCTTTGGATGCTTCCTGCGTCATTTAATACTTCCCAGTAGAATCTTTCAGCTTGATAAATGCCGGGTCTTTGCACATGTCATCATAATACTTTACTTAACCTGTACGATATGCAAATAATCTGAGAAGCTGCCCTTTGAAGTCGTCTCTTCAGCTCTTTTACTTCATTATTGTGTCCATTCACTGTAGTTGCTCAGTGTTCAAGAGCAAGTTGGAGTCTCTTCTGACATCCATTTTGGCCTTTTCTTTCTTTCATGTCTTTTTAATGATCTCTTGCTTCCTTCATATGGTGATGTCTTTGCTGTCAATCTACAACTCAGTTGTTAGTAGTCAGTGTAAAAAATCTATGCTTGAGATGGTCTCTGAATTCAAGTGGGAAAAGTCAAGATCGTGTTTTGGCTTTTGTGGACTTGTTTCTTCAGCTTCAACTTGAATTTGCGTATGAGCAGTTGATAGTCTGTCCCACCATCAGCCCCTGGCCTTGTTCTGACAATATTAGCTTGATTGATAATGTTGTTCAAATGATTTACTATGTTTTTAATATCTCCAGAATCTGTATTGGTCTTATTTCTTCTGATTTGTATTTTTTCCCTGTCTCTTTTTATCAGTCTTGCTCTATATTTATCAATTCTATTTATCTTTTCAAATAATAGACTGTTTTGGTCTTTGTTGATTTTCTCTATTGTATATTTGTTTCCTATTTCAGTGGTTGCTGCTCCTATCAATTATTTTTTTCTCTATCTGTATACTTTGAGTTTAATTTGCTCCACTTTTTCTAGTTTCTGGAGATGTATTTTTAGATTATTCGTTGTTCAGTCTTTCCTATCATATATATCTGTTTAACCTGTCATTCTTCCAGTAAGCCCAAATTTAGCTGTATCCTACACATTTCAATCTGTCATATTATCATTTAGTTGAAGATATTGTAATTCCTCTTGCTTTCCTGCTCTGACCTTTGGGTTATTTAATATAGTATTTAATCTTCAAACATTTGGAGATTACCCAATTTCTTTTTCTTTATTTCTTTTTTAAGCTTAATTACACTGTGGTCAGAGAATATAATTTTTTATGTTTCAGCCTTCTTTTGAAATTTGTGGAGACTTGTTTTATGATCTAATATATGACCTATTGCGGTAAGTGTTCCATGGGCACTCTAACCGATACTTCACAGGTGTTGGGTACAAGGATTCTGATTTAGTTAGGTCATGTTCAAATAGTTTCTATTCTTTTGTTGTTGTTTTTCTGCTTGTTGTTCCGTTGTTGAAAGAGGTATATTAAATATCTTCAAGTTTAATTGGAGATTTATCTGTTTCTCCTTTTAGTTTTCCTCGTCTATTTTGTGCTGTATTAGGTGCATACAAATTTAGGATCGTTATCTATTCCTTTTGAGTTGACACTTTCATTTTCTTTATGAAATGTTGCTTTTTCAGATGAAAAGTATTAACAATAAAGGCTGCTTTTCTGATATTAGTGTATCAGTTTTAGAGTGGAGGAGACCTTAGCATTTTTAAGGCGTATTTTTTACTTGTAACTTTTCTGTATCATAATTTGGAAATGATTCCTTATAAGCAGAATCAGTTGCTACTTTAATGTAGTCTGACAATGTGGGTCTTTTTATTTGGAGCATTTAGTCCATTTATATTTAATGTTGTACTGATATAGTGCAGTTTAAATCTGTTAACTGTTTTGTATTGTCCTGCTTGTTCTTTCATTTTTCTTCTTCCTTTCTTGCCTTCTTTTGATTTAATAATGTGTTATTATTCACCTTGTGCCTGTTTTATTAGCTTATGAAGTAATGCTTCTTTAAGAATATCATTTTGATCTACATTAAAAATTATAAGTTGTATCCTTGGAATGTACCTTAAGTTAATACTTTTGCCATTTCCCAGATATGGCAAGATCCTTACAAATACTTTTATTTTTCTAACTTAAACCCTGGTGGTGTAGTGGTTAAGTGCTACAGCTGTTAATCAGAAGGTCAGCAGTTCAAACCTACCAGGTGCTTCTTGGAAACTATGGGGCAGTTCTGCTCTGTCTGTAGGGTTGCTATGAGTCAGAATCAACTCAATGGCAGTGGGTTTCATTTTTTGGTTTTATCAGCTTTTCATAGTAACAATGAAATTCTTACTATGTATTTCAATCCTACATATATTTTAAAACCCACAAGTCATTATTATGAGTATTGTTTTAAATTTTATTCATTCAGCTTTACCCAGATATTTACCCTTGGATTTTCTTTATTTCTTCCTGCATTGTCGTGCTTGCATCTGAGATCATTCTCCTCTTGCCTGAAATGTTTCCTTTAGTATTCCTTTCAGTGCAGATTTGCTGACAACTGATTATCGGGTTTTTGTTTGTGTAAAAATGTCTTTTACGTTCATTTTTGATGGACATCTTAACTGGGTGTAGAAGTCTATGTAGGCAGTAATTTGCTTTCAGTAGTTTTATTACATTGTCTGCTAGCATTCCTTGTTTCCCATTGGAAAGTCACCTGCCAGTCTCATTGTTACATTGTTATTCCTTTGAGGATAATGTTTCTTTTTTTTTTTTCACCCCTGCCTGCTTTTAAAATGACCTTTGTCCTTCAATTCAGCAATTTTGTGAAAGGGGGGGAAATGTTAAGTTGTTAGCAGTGTTTTAGAGTTTTTAAAATCTGGGGGTTGGTGTCTGTTGGAATGTATCAGCCGGTACCTTTTCAAGCATTACCCTATTGTCTCTGTCTTTTCCCCAGGAGTCTAGATCTCCTTCCTTTTCAACATATATTTGTGTCTTTTATGTTCTTTCTTGTATTTTTTTCTGTTCTTTTTTCTTTTGTCCCTTTGTGCTTCTGTGTGGATGTTTTCTACTGATATGTCTTTTTTTCCTGTCCTTAAATCTATTTGATCCTTTTTTATAGTTCAGTTTACTAATGAAATTCTCTATTATTTCATCAGTCTTTTTGAGCATATTTTGAATATCTGAATTGCCTGTGAATCTATTTCTGTTGACTCTTCAGTTGTATGGTCCTGTCTCTTGGCCTGTCTGGTAATTTTTGATTGAATTTCATATATCATGTTTGAAAAAGTCTATGAGCTCTGAATGATGTTAGCTTCCTATGAAAGGCTTTAATTTTATTCGGGCAGGTTGAGTGTGGCTGTGATGATTAAAGTTATGTGTCAGCTTGGCTGGGATGTAATTCTTAGTGGTTTAGTAGTTATGTAATGATGTGGTTTGGCATTTATGTAATGGTATAGTCATCTTCCACTTGTGGTCTGATGTAATCCCCTTCCATTTTGTGATTTGATATAAAGAACCAGTCAGTTGAAAAGGGAGTTCGTTTACTTGAGAGTATAGTCTCTATCCAATATATGTGATCTGGTAAAGCTCACTTGCTTGCTCTGGATCCTGCATCTGGCTCGTCATCATCTGACCTCTGGTTCTTGGGGCTTGAGCCAGTGGCCTGCCATATTACATGCTGATCTTGGGTTTGTCAGCCCCTGCAGCTATGTGAGTTAGGAGAAGCCTGTAGCCTGATGCCTGAGCTGTGGACTTGAGACTTGGCAGCTTCTGTAACTGTGTGAGTCAGCCACTTCCTTGAGAGAAATCTCTCTATGTGTTTTTATAGATGCACTTCACTGAATTTGCTTCCCTAGAGAACCCAGTATAAGGCAGTGGTCAAATCATCTTGGTCAGTCAAGGCTGGCCTATTTCTCATTTTCCCTTAATTCTGGGATATATTTCTTTCAGTGGTCTCAACTGGGAAAGTCTGAGGATCTACTACGATCTTAGTCCCCAGCCTTTGTCTCCCGAGCACAGTAGGGTGGTAAAGATCTCTGCCTAGCTCCTTTCTGCTTTTAGCAGCTGCTTTCTGCTTGATTTCTTGGCCTCTGGCCCCAACAGTGTATAATTTAGGATTCAGCAAATGCTACAAATAAAAATTGCTCACTGCTTGTGAAGTTCATTTCATCACAATTCCTTTCCCTTCTTGAGTTTTTAGGTCTTGATAGCCCTGAACTCCAGTTTTTTTCTCCACTTGAGTGAGATATCCATAACCTTCAGGTACTTGAGAGATCAGCCTTGCTCCAGGGAAAGAAGGATACTCTGATAAATCCCTTCCTTATACAAGTGTTGGCTTCTCATCTTCTGACTTGCTTGGGTATTCTTCAGTGTGTCTGAAGAATAGTTTTCCAGCTTTTGTTGATTATTCTTAGAAGGAGGTCTTCTTACTCTGTTAGGTCTGGTGTAAGAGAAGTATCGCATGTGAGTGACTGTAAAGAATTAGAACTTATTTTCTAACAGTTGCAGAGGCTAAAAAGGAGCCTGGTGTCACAGTGGGTAAGTACTCAGCTGCTAACCAAAAAAAATTTATGGTAGAAACTGTCAGTGTCCATGGGAGTAAGATACGGCAGTCTGCTTCCATAATGATTACCACCTTAGAAAAACTCCATGGGAGCATTTCCACTCTGTCCTATAGGGTTGCTATGAGTCAGCATTGGCTCAGCAGCAGTGGATTTGATTTGGTGTGGTTTGGGGATAGAGGCTAAAATTCTAATCAGGGTCTCAGCCGTCTTGTTTTCTCCTGTGGGCCTCTCTCCCAGTTTCTGCTCTCTGCTGGCAGTCCTTGGGTGTTCCTTTGCTTAAAGATGACTCCTCACTGTGTGTGTCTCTGTATATTCTGCTCTTTTGATGTCTCAGAAGTGATTAGGTTTATGACCCACCCTGCACTGGCATGACCTCATTAACACAACAAAAGAAAAACCCTGTCTCTAAACAGGATCATATTCACAAGTAGAGGGATTAGGACCTCCACACATATTTTGGAGGACACAGGTCAGCCCGTAGCAGAGGTTAGACGTGCTCTAGATGCTCCCCACTCTCCTCTGGTCATCTCTCATCATTTGTGTGGTGGGCACCTTCCGCTGGTCCCGAGCTGTGTCTTAACCTCAGCAGCACTCCACTTAGTGCTCTGGGTGCCTCCCAGTCTCTGGCCTCATCTGTGGCTGCTGCATTTGGGATTACTGTCTCAGCAGGGGCCTGTGCATCTGTGTGAGAGATTATTTTATCTGCTTGGGGCAGCTTCTGAGGCTGGTGCTATCACAGCACAGAGGTAGACGTGAGGAGCTCAGAGCACTTTTTCTCCCCAGTGAATCCTTAAAGGACACTCCCTACATAGAAATGATACATTCAGTATTAGTTTATTTGTAGTTGATTATTTGGAAGTTGGTACAGTTTTTTCCATGGAAACTTTGTGAAAATGCCAGTTATCCTCTCCACCATTTCATTAAAATGTCACTCACATCATGACAAATGGGGTATCTTCACAATAAAAGTTATTAGAAAGCAGAATTATTATAATGTAACCCTTCCCCCTCAAAACATTCTCAAGATTAATTTTATTCATGATTACTGTAGGTATTTGTGAAGGAGAAGGTTTGACAACCAAAGGATGGCTTCTGGCAGGCTTTGAGACACCCGTACTTCCTGGAAACTGGTGGCTGGGACCCTTGACCGAACGCTTTGAGCCCTGAATTCTTAGTTGTGTGGTTCTCACAACTCCTGCTGGCTCCCAGGAAATGGAAGGCTTTCCTCTGTGTAAGCACTTTCTCATTGAAGCTTTCAGCAACCTGCATCTCAGTAGGTCCTCAGTGGGTCCTTGTCCATCCTGCATTATATTCTTTGTGAAAGCAAATTAACAACTGTGAACATGGGAGGAGGACAGATTCTTTAAAAGAGGCTAAAACATGGGTAAAGCCTTGTGCAGAGCTTTTGAGGCTTTCCCCAGGGGCCTGTCCTTTGGACTATGGCACACTATGCTAGAGCCTCCTCATGTAGGTCACGTCATACCACATCTTTCCACCAGGGGGCCCTAGGCCTGGCGCAGCCCCAGCTCCACACAAGGATCCCCAGTGCCTTCAAGTCCTTCTGGCTTACGGTGACTGTAGTTCAGAGTAGAACTGCCTCGTGGAATTTCCAAGGAGCACCTGGCGGATTTGAATTGCTGACTTTTTGGTTAGCAGCCGTAGCACTTAACCATTATGCCACCACGGTTTCCCCACACAGGGACATTCCCTCCTAAATGAGTTACTGAAGTCATTCCACACCTACAGGAAGTGCGTCCTCATTCCTCCCTTTCTTACCACTCTGTGGCTCCCGTTCGGCCCCCCACTGCAGCCCACCATCTCTCACTCTGCCCCTTGTTTTGCTCCCCTGTCCCCAGCTCTTTCCACCTCTCAGCCTTCACACTGGTTGCTCCCTGTGGTTCCCTGCAGCTCCAGGGTTCCATGTGACGGAACATCCTCCCCAGTACGCACCCACACACTCTTCGTTGGCTCCCTGGGACAACGTGTATGGTCTGTGCCCCTAAAGTCATTGTTTCTCTCCCCAGCCTGATCATCTCCCTCTGTTTGGTTCTAAGCTTTGACCACCTGATCGGGATGTCAGTGTGTGATGCAGGGACCCTGCTCTCTCTGTCCCTGATGGTTCCCACATTCAACTTCTTTTTCCAGAGCACTTGCCAGTTTAAATACCGTGCTGGTTGTCATGATGGGTCTGCTCCCTGGGAAGGGTCCTGTCTGCTGTCTCTGGTACCCAGTGTCTAGAGCAGCACCGTGGAAGCAGTATCTCAGCATCCAGAGCCGAGTGAATGCCTGGGTGGCCCAGGTCTGCATGAGGACCTGCTGTCCTGACTGAAACCAGAGCCTGTGTCTTGTCCTGGCCACTTCAGAGCACACTTATCTTATCTGTTTACTTACCTAATGTGTTTGTGGTGGTGTTGTGGCAGGAGCCCATTTCCTGTGCACTGAGTGGCTCTGGGGAGAACCCCGTTTAAAGCTCACCTGTGTGACCCAGAGCTGTGGTGAGCATTGTCCCCCTGGCGTCCACTTCCTCATTAGTCACCCACTGTGTGCATTCCCTGTGTCTTTTTTAAGGCTTGCCCTTGTTGTGTTACGTTGTTTTTCACTTAAAAAATAACAACATATTTTAAATTGTATTTTAAACCAAGAAATAGATCAATGGTTAAAATCAGAAATCTGGGTTGGAGTCTGGTAACAGGGCAGAGACCTCAGCCAGGGTTGCTGCACCCCCAGAAGCTGGCCTCAAGGCCTCAGAAGAGCTTTCCTTCCACTTTCTTACACTCATACCTCAGTGGGGACACCTGTCCCGCTCCTTCATGCTTGTTGCTGCCCTAAGACCTCAGACATGACCTACATGGGGGTGACGGAGCGTGCAGTCTCGTCCTGACAGCTCTCCTGGGTACCCAGACCTTCCCAATTTTCAGCAAAGTCACTCTGAGGCATCTGTGAGGTCAGAGGATGCACCTGGATGACACAGGTGGTCGGTGTACTTTGGGGTGGACTCAAGGCCCTTCCAGGATCCCAGAGGTCTTCGTGTGACTATTTGGGGATAGCCCTCCATCACTGTGTGGCACTGCACATGGTGGAGGGGCAGGCTGGTCTGTGCCCTGGGGCTCATCCAGGCCCTCCAGCAACAGCAGGCACATAACCCTGGAGCAAACTCTGCTTCTAGGATGGTCACGTAGCAGCTGATAGTGGCGTAGGAGCCTCATGACAGAAGGCACAGTCGGTATGGACAGGGAGACCCAGAGCAAGTGCCCTGTGGACCAAACTGGTCCAGCTCGTGGACAGCCTAGACACAGGGCTGCAAGACAGCCGAGAAGTATCATGCTTCTGGTCACTCACCCCTACCCCATCATGTGTGTTAACGTGTGCTAACGTGTGCATGTACACATATGCACAACATTGTGTGCACATGCACACACTCATACATGCACATGTGTATGTACACATATACACACTTGGGTGCATGCTTCACACACAGAGGTGTACATATGTGCAGCTCTCTTACATGCACATGTACACAAACTTGCATGTGTATACATACCCCTCTGTGCAGACCTGGACATCTGGATGACAGGACTTCCAAGCCCTGGAAAACATGGTGTTCTCCACTGTTGGCTGTTCTTGGGTGAATTAGCTGCGTGTTGGGAATGAATGGCTACCCAGTGCATGCAGGGGAGACCTTGCTGAAGACGGCAGGTGGCCCTGCCCTCCAAGATCTCAGGGTCAGCGAGGGTCACACCCTGGAGGCTGCACAGTTGGGACGTGACCAGTGCCCACCCAGTGGCTGTATCTCAACTCTACAACCAAGTATTCCTCTCTGAGCTGGGCTGTGGGTCCACTGCTAAAAAGCAACACGAGGTAGAAGGTGGTCAGCTGCCATCCTGACCTGTACCATGTGTCCCAAGCCACGGCTGAAACTGGGGGGCCTGGTCTGTTTGCCTCAGAGCCTTGTTGCTCTAAGCTTAGTTCTTTAACATGTGTTTCCTTGGCCTTGTCAGAACTCTCAGGCACTCAGTTGCCATGGAGATGGAGCTTGTTAGCGTTGCATGGCTGTCTAATTATAGAATTTGAAAGCCAAGCAGAGAGCTTCTCTGAAGGTTGTCTGTGCTGTGGTTAAAACAGGGAAGAGAAGCGACCACCCTTGGTCCTGGCAGGTGTTTATGGTTCCATGTGTGTCCACCTGCCCCTGAGGGGTCCACATGTGTCCCCTGTGGAGGGACACAGAAGAGTGCCAGAGGGTGATAAAAAGTGCTCTTGTCTACCTTGTGGGCATGTGGGCGTCAAGCCCATGCTGACCCTGAAGCCTGTGTCATCTACTTGGTGGGAGGCCATCCTCTAACAGCAGTGACCACAAGAGCCCACAGGGACACAGAAGTAGCCTTGAGCCCATCCCAGGGCAGACTGAGCCAGCACAGGCATTTCCCATCACCTGTCTCTTGGAGACGCTTCTCAGGGCTGTTCTCCTTCCTAGCCTCAGTGATGATCGTGAATGGTGTGGCCACATGTCATCAGGCATACAGGCCTCCCTTGACTGGCCAGCAGAGAGAGCGATGGCCCTCTGCCGGCTACTGCTCTGAGGACAGTCCTCTACCCCTCACTGCAGTGCAGACTTGTCACTTCAGGTCAGAACGGGGGCTGTGACTTTTTAGGTTGTGTTCCACATTTGAAGATGCCTAGAACTGGTGGCCACTGGCTTGTGGTGGTGGCTGGATGTTACCCTTGGTAAGGGGCTTCCTGGGTCCTGGCTGCAGACTCAGAAAGCCACATGTGCTCCCAGAGCTGCCCAACACCCAAGGAGCCTTCTAATGAAGTGTCCCAGGTGTGGAAACTTTCAGGTTCTAGGCAGTTGCTGTCATGGGAATGTTTTGGACCTTTGAAGAGGGTGCTAGCAGTTGGTTCAGAAGTAAAGGAGGCCACAACTCCATTCTAATCTTGAGGAAAACATCAGACAATCCCACTGAGGGGCATCCTACAAATACTGAACCAATCCTCAGAACTGTCATGGCCATCATAGTTACTTGCTGCTGCTGTAATGGCAATTCCACAAATGGTTGGGAGCGGGGGTAGTTAAAGAACAGAAATGTATTTTTTCACAGTCCAGGAGGCCGGAAGTTTGAATTGGGGCACTGGCTGTAGGGAAAGACTCTTCTGTTGACTCGTTGGGAGTGATATTTGCGTCCCCTCCTATAGCCCCAGCATTCCTTCGTAATCTCTGTGTGGCGTCTGTCTTCCCCACTTGTGCTTCTTGTCTGTGTCTGTGCCACTCTTTATATTGCTCAGAAGTCATTAGGATTCGGGCACATCCTACACTGACACAGGAGTAACATAAAAGCCATTGCTGTTGAGTTGATTCCAACTCACAGTGACCCTGTAAGACAGTGGAACTGCACCGTAGGGTGTCCGAGGAGGAGCTGGTGGATTCAAACTGCTGACCTTTGAGTTAGTAGCTGAGTTTTTAACCACTGTGCCCTCAAGCCTCCAGTGTAACAAAGGAAACCCCATTTCCAAGTTATAGGGTCAAGATTTAGTATGTACTTTGGCAGATACAGTTTGATTCATGACATTCTGTAAGACAAAAGAAATCTGAAGAAAACTTCACAGACCAGGAGAACCTGAGGGGACATGACAACTAAAGGTCACGTGGAATTCTGGGACAGAAAAAGGACTTTAGAGGAAAGTAAAGAATACACAGAAATAGACTTTAGTTGATAATAAGGCACCACCTTACTTTTCTAACTAATGTAGCATGCTAATGTAAGATGCTAAAAATAGGGGAACCTGGGCGTGAGTACATGGAAACTCTCTGTACTGTCTTCTCTGTTTTTCTATAAATCTAAAGCTGTTCTAAAAAAAAATAAAGTCTTAAAGAAAAGTAGAGGAGGGCTCTAACTTGTCTAGAATTCAGTTGATTAGTGTTGTCATTGTGTGCCATTATGGTAATTCTGATTCACAGTGACCACATGTGACACAGTAAAATTGCCCCATAAAGTTTTCTTGAACATCATCTTTACAGAAGTAGATCATCAGGTCTTTCTCCTGCACAGCTGCTGGGTGGATTCAAACTACCATACTTTTGGGTGGCAGCAGAGTGCTTAACCACTGAGCAACCAGGGCTCTCAGTTGTGACAGATGTCGTTATGTAAGGTGGTCCCACTAGGGGAGCTGGCAGCAGGTATATGGGACTCCTCTTTGCAGATTCCTTGTGAATCTGAAATTACTTCAAAATAAAAGTTCTTTCCAAAAAATCTGTAAAGTTAGGGGTACCCTTTTGTCTCCCCTCACTTTATGGTTCCTGGGGCTATCCTGCACCTGGCATGGGTCAGATGTCCCAAGACCCACTTTCTCATGCAGTTACCCTTGGAACAAGGTCAGGACCCCCTGAGGAGCAAGCAGCTTGGAGCCCAAGATCTTGTCTGGCGTCCCCACCTCCTGGGGGGGAGTTACCCGGTTATTATTTGCCATCAAGTCAATAACTTATGGCAACCCCATGCATGTCAGAGTAGAATTGTGCTGCATGTTTCTTTTTAATTATTAGTATTGTTTTAGTGAAAATATCCTCAGCGAAGCATACACCAATTTGGTGATTTCTCCACCTGCACTTCTGTGACATGGATTACATTTTCCAAGTTGCACAACCATTCTCAGTATCCCTTTCCAAATTATTCCACCACCTTTAAGATAAAACTCAATGTCCCCTAGCCTTGTCACCTAACCTTTCTAATTGCTATTGTCAGTTTAATACCATATAGACAGTTCTTTAAAAAAAAACACCATGCTCAAGGCAGCCCTTCTCAATATGGTTTCAATGGGTGAGTTTTCAGAAGTAGATTGTTAGGCTTTTCCTTCGAGGTAACTGTGGATGGGTGGGCTCAGAAACACCATGCAGCCCAGAACTCACTGTGCTGGGCCAGCAAGATAAGACGTGTCCTTTAGACTCTCTGCTTGAACTAACTGATGTGACAGCTCTCCTTGGACTTGCTGCCACTTTGGTCCTTCTCTCTCCCTTGTTGCCTGTCCATGCCTGGTAGCAGTGCTGGATCGCCAGGCTTTGCCAGCCCTCAGGTGAGACATAACTCCAGGCTGCTGAAAAGAGATGGTGGGTAGGTGGCTGAAAGGGTATAGGCACTGCATCAGAGCCGCATAGGGAGCAAGTGATTCCTCGGAGACTTAGAGCTCTTGTGTTTCATTTTCTGAAATTTGATATGTTTTACCTGAATGAAAAATTTACCACCTGCGCCCTCCCCTTCCCACAAGAAAAATAATTTCAAAATCAATCCTTAAAGTTATCAAAAATGTGCTTGCTGAAAGTGAAGAGGACTTGAAGACTTACTGATAAGATCCAAGACTACCACCTTCAGTAGTCTGTTGCTCAAAACTGGAGCGATAGGCAGCACCAGGATAAGTGGAGAAAATGTTGAAATTGTCAAAGGTTTCATTTAACCTGAATCCACAGTCAGCACGCACACATAGAAGCAGTGGTGAAGAAATCAATGAACTGAATTGGGCAAGTCTGCTGCCAAAGAGCTATCTAAAGCATTACAAAGTCAAGATGTTACTTTGAGGCCTAAATTGTGCCTGGGCCAAGCCGTGGTATTTTTAATCACCTCATATACATGAGAAAGCTGAACAGTGAAGAAGGGAGACTAAAGAAGAATTGATGCTTTTGAATTATGATGATGTCAAAAAATACTGACTATACTGTGGACTGCCAAAAGAATGAACAAATCTGTCTTGGGAGAAATACAAGCAGAATGCTCCTTAGAAGCAAGAATGGTGAGATTTTGTCTCTCTCACTGTAGACATGTTATCAAGATGGACCAGTCAGCGGTGGTGGCAGCAGTGGGCTCAAGCATAAACAAGGATTGGGAGGGTGGCACGGGATTGGTCAGTATGTCCTTCCGTTCTCTGTAGGGTTGCTATCAGTCAGAATGAACTCCACAGCACCTAACAACATCAAAGAATGTGAGGAAATTATTTGGATTTAAGTCTGAGGACAGTATTTAAAATAGTTCATAACCATATCTGGCTTGTTAGAACTCTTATTTCCTCCCTCTGTGGTTTTAAACTTAAACTTTTTTGTTTCGTGTAGCATTTGTTACCTACCAAGAACACGCAACTTTATTACGTTACAGAGCATTGTGATATAGTGGACCTGTATACCTGCACCAGTTTGTAATGTGAAAATGGTTGAAAATGGCAAACATTAAAATGAGATGGGAGTTGTTACAACACACCCAGCTGAAATAAAAAATAACACAACAGAATACTATGTAAGGCTGTACTCTAACAGGTTAAAACCTAGAGGAAATGGACAAATTTCTAGATTCATATCACTCACCAAGATTATCACAGGGAGAAGTAGATCAACTTAATAAATCTATCACAAAGGAAGAGATTGAAAAAGTCATCAAAAATCTACCAACCAAAAAAAGTCCTGGCCCAGATGGCTTCACCAGAGAATTCTACCAAACTTTTAGAGAGAGTTAACTCTGATACTATTGAGGCAATTTCACACCATAGAAAGGAATGGAATACTCCCAAATTCATTCTATGAAGCCAGCATAACCGTGATACCAAAGCCAGGGAAAGATTCCACAATATCACTCATAAATCTAGAAGCAAAAGTCTTCAGCAAAATTCTAGCCAATAGAATTCAACAACACATAAAAAAAATAGTTCATCATGATCAAGTTGGTTTCATTCCAAGGATACAAGGCTGGTTCAACATCAGAAAAACAGTTAATGTAATCAACCACATTAATAACAAAAGATAAGAATCACCTCATTTTGTCAATTGATGTAGAAAAGGCATTTGACAAAGTTCAACACCCATTCATGCTTAAAATTCTCAGAAAAATAGGAATAGAGTGGAAATTCCTCAGCGCAATGAGTAGCATCTATGCAAAGCCAACTGCTTTCGTCGTACTGAATGGTGAAAGACTGAAAGAATTCCCTTTGAAAATGAGAACTAGACAAGGACGCCCACTCTCACCACTTCTATTCAACATGGTGCTAGAAATTCTAGCTAGAGCAAAAGACAAGACAAAGAAATAAAGGGTATCCGTATTGGCAATAAAGAAGTAAAAATTTCCCTATTTGCAGATGATGTGATTGTTTATAGAGAGAGTCCAAAGGAATCCGTAAGTGAACTATTGGAACTAATAGAGTTTAACAAAGTAACGGGATACAAGATAAACATAAGTAAATCAGTAGGATTCCTTGATACCAACAGTGAGATTATTAAAGAAGAAATCACCAAATCAATTCCATTTACTATAGCCCCCAAGAAGATAAAATACCTAGGAATAAATCAAACTGGAGACATAAGAGATCTTTACAAAGAGAACTATAAGACATTTCTACAAGAAACTAAGAGAGACCTATATAAATGGAGAAATCTACCCTGCTCATGGATGAGAAGACTCAACACTGTGAAAATGTCTATTTTACCCAAAGCAATCCCAATACAAATTCTGGTGACTTTTTTTTATGAGATAGAGAAACAAATCATTAACTTTGCTTGGAAAGGGAAGAAACCTTGGATAAGTAAAGCACTACTGAAGAAGAACATACTGGGAGGCCTTTCACTACCTGACTTTAGAACCTATCACACTGCCACAGTTGTCAAAACAGCCTGGTACTCTTACAAAACGAGACATATAGACCAATGGAGCAGAGTTGAGATCCCAGAGATACCACCGTCCTCCTATAAACAGCTAATATTTGACAAAGGCCACAAGATTTTAAACTGGGGTAAGAACAGTCTCTTTAACAAATGGTGCTGGCAAAATTGGATATCCATCTGGAAAAAATTGAAACAAGACCCATATCTCACACCTTACACAAAAATCGACTCAAATTGGATAAGAGACCTAAATATAAAATCTAAAATGATAAAGCTCATCCAAGATAAAATAGAATCAACAATGGCACTTTTAATACACGATATAGAAAGATTTCAAAATCTGACAAAGCACGTTCAACAGAAGAGAAAATGGATAAATGGGAACTACTAAGAATCAAACACTTTTGCTCATCCGAAGACTTCATCAAAAGAATTAAAAGACCACCTACAGAATGGGAAAAAATATTTGGCAACTGTATGTCAGACCAACATCTGATCTGCATAATCTATAAGGTATTACAAAATATCAACAAGAAAAGGATAAATAATCCAGTTAAATGATGGGCAAAGGAGGTAGACATTTCTCGAAAGAGGATATCCAGGCAGCCAAAAGACACATGCAGAATTGCTCATGATCATTAGCAACTAAAGAAATTGAAATAAAAACTACAATAAAATACCATCTCACCCCAACAAGGTTGGCCATGACCCAAAAAACACAAAACAGCAAATGCTTGAGAGGCTGTGGAGAAATTGAAACTCTCTTACATTGCTGGTGGGATTGCAAAATGGTACAGCCTCTTCAGAAAACAGTCTGGTGCTTCCTTAAAAAGCTGGAAATAGATACAACATTTGATCCTGTAACTCCACTGCTTGGAATTTATCCTTCAGAAACAAAGGTTGTCACATGAACAGACATGCACACGAATATTTGTTGTAGCACAGTACACAATAGCAAAAAGTTGGAATCAACCCCGATGCCCATCAACAGATGAATGGATAAGTAAACTAGAGTACATGTACTCAATGGAACACTACACCACAATAAAAAGCAATGATAGTTTTAGAGAACATCTTATAACATGGTCTGAGTGAAATCAGTCAGTGTCAAAAGCACAAATTTTGTATGAGACCCCTGTTCTAAGGACTTGCCAAGAGAATTATCCACAGAAGAAAATGACTGTGTTGGCTACATGGGTGGGTGGAGGGGCTAAGAGTTTATCATAGATAACTGATAGATGTTAGAAATTTTATTCTTTTACTGTAATTAATAAAAAATAAAGTTAAAAAAGGCAAACATTTGCTGTATATATCATATCATGATTTTTTAAAAAGTCAGCAATTTACCTGTTCCTGCTGTCTGTCCACCCACCCTGATCTTGAGATTGAATATTCACTTATTAAAAAAATGTCATCCCTTAGACGTCCCTGGGTAGCACAGTTTATGCTCAGCTCTTGACCAAAAGCTGTTGGTTTGGATCCACCCAGCGGCACTGTGGAAGAAACAGCGTTGGCGATCTGCTTCCACAGAGACTATTGTTAGATGCTGTTAAATCGGTTCGGACTTATAGCGACCCTCTGTACAATAGAACAAAACGTTGCCCAGTCTTGTGCTGTCCTCACAGTCATTGTCATGTGTGAGTCCACAGGCACAGCCACTGTGTCAATCCACGCTGTTGAAAGTTTTCCTCTTTTTTCACTGACCCTCTGCCTACCAAGCATGATGTCTTTTTCCAGGGACTGGTCCTTCCTGGTAACGTGTCCAAAGTAAGTGAGACAGAGTCTTACCATCCTCACTGAGGAACATTCTGACTGTCCCTCTTATACGACAGATTTGTTTGTTCTTTTGGCAGTCCATAGTGTATTCTGTCTTCTTCACTAACTCTGTAATACAAATGCATCAATTCTTCTTTCCTATGGATCGCTTATACTCTGTGACACATGGGCCTCGGAAATCACAAAGCAGCTACTAAAAACAAAAACAAATGTCACCACATAAGTGTGCATTTTGAAAAATAATATGTTGCTTATCTTTTAGTTTTGTAAATATGACACTTTCATATCCTCCCGGGATTTGTTTTGTGATGTTTCAAACACATGTTCATGCTGCTGAGTGTAGCTGAAGCAGATGTTTACGGCTGATGAGTGTTCAGTTGGATAGTCACACACCATGGTTTATTTTTCTCTTCTCTTGTCAACAGCCCTTGGGGTCTTCTTGAACATCTTAAATGTTCCCCGAGCCCACGTGTGAGAGCTTCTCTCGGGTCTTGACGTAGGAGCAGTGGAATGGCTATGGTACTGGGGAAGCAAATGTTCTTCCTTACAAATCCTTCTTGTGCTGATGCAGACCTTTCCAGGAGAATGAGTGACTTCTAGTTGCTCTGTTTCCTTGACAGTCTTTGCGAGAGCTCTATTTGTGGTACTCGAGCAGGTGTAAATGGGTGCTGCTTGTGGTGCTGAACTTCCCTAATAACTCAGAAGGTTGAGCCTCGTTTCAGATTCTCTTTCACCATTGTTATTTCTTCTGTGAAGGCCTGTCCTTGTTTATGTTCATATTTCTGTTTCTGTTTCCTCACTGACTAATGTGAGGAAAAACTAATACTCTGAATGACACAGGTGTCTTGGCCAGTGTAGCTTGTCTTTTTCTCTCATGACAATTTCTGTTGATGGCTGTTAGTCTTGCCTTTAATGAAGTCAGGTGAATTCGTCTCCTTTTTGACTAGTTTGTGGCTTCAGTTTCTTTTCTTTCCTTTTTTATTCTCTGAGAAGATTAAGATCTCATATTTTCTTTTTTATTGATTTGCTTGTCATATTTAAGTACTTCCTTTTGAGGAGCTGGGTTTGTGTATGGTGTGAGGCAGGGATTGGTTTTTCTCACTATGGATAACCTTCTTGGTCACCTGTGAGGTGCGTCTGTCACATTTGTGCCCCACACCTGTAGGGGCTATGGCAGGCTCTCTGGCCATCCCATGGGCTAGTGTCTTAGTTACCTAGTGCTGCTGTAACAAAAAATGTCACAAGTGGGTGGCTTTCAAGAACAAGAATTTTATTGTCTCATGATTTTAGAGACCAGAAGCCCAAATTAGGGCATTGGTTGTAGGGGTGAGTCCTTCCTTGTTGGTAGCCCAGGGGTTCCTGAGCATTCATTGACATCTGTTCTCCTCCTGCATGTGTCTGTCCTGCTCTTTTTACAAGATATCTCTCAGAAGATATTAGATTTAGGACCCACCCCACTCTAGTGTGATTTCATTCACATAACAAAAGAAAACCTCTGTTCCCAAAGAGGATCACATTCACAGATAGTGGGGTTAGGACTTCCACATAACTTCTTAGAGGACACAGTTCATCCACAACAGACTGTTTTTCCATCCAGCTGCAAGCACCCGTGGGTGAAGACTGGTGAGTGGTGGGTGGTTGTGTGCTCTGTGACATGGTTGGTTACCAGTAAGAGTGCATGGAGGATTGGACAGGGGGTAGGAGTTATCAGATGGGCAGCAGGTTCACCCTAGCGGCCTGATGTGGCTGCGGTCAAGCACTGATGCTGTCAACTGGCTGCCATTTGGTTCCTCACTATAGCCATTGTCTCTGGCTGTCAATATTGGAAGGTGAGTGTAGTGAATGCCCTGAGGGTGGATCCTCCCTTCCATGCAGCAAAGACCATGTAGCTCAAGGTGTCCTCAGGTCACTGAGGGTCACCTCAGCCAGAAATCCGAGCTTGTTGGGGTGGTCAGGCAAGAGTGTCACACATGGGGTTGGCTAGGCAGAGTCATGGGGGCCGTATGAGGGGATGGTTAGGTGGGGTGAGGATACCATGTGAGGGGATGGTCAGTCCTGTGGATGTTGGGAAAAGGGGCCCAAAGTCAGCTGGGCATCAGGCAGGCAGGGGTGGTGAGATGCCCCTGTGATCACAGGCAGGTCTGCAGGGTGGGGACCGGGCTGAGTGTACTGCCCCTCCCTGTAATGTTTGTCTCCTGCCCACTCCAGGCTGAAATTCAAAGATGTGAGCTTCTTGAGGTTACAGTAGGGGGAGGTTGGGCTAGAGGAAGGTTGGGGTGTAGTCCGTCCTGCATTTCTTGGGGCTTCTGCTTCCAGAAGGATTTGGTCAGCTTGGTTTCTCATTCCATAATAGCTGTGGTCTGCTCTCGGGCAGGTTCCAACTAGAGCTGGTAATTTGCTTGTTTTAAAAACATTTCGTTACAATTTCCACACTCGTGTACTCATGGTACTTTCATTTTGCCCATGAAAGTGGCTTTCACAGCAGCATTTGGTGAGAGCACAAAGCTTCCCTTTGTGCATTATACCTCTACCGATTTTATTTTTACGTGCGTCTGTCTCATAGTGTTTGCAAGGAGCAAAATGAGAAGCATGCTTAAGGGAGAATAAACCAACAGCTCTCTCTGTCAAAGTAGTGCCAACATTTTTAATAAAGGTATTATTGCCTTCAAGTTTGAATTGTTTAATGCATGTTGTAGAAATGATGTTTTTCGTACCTCACGACTTGAATGTTTGATTTGGCTCTTTGCTGGACTTCTGTCCAAAGGTCTTGAAGTTAAAGGAAACTTGGCTAGGGTGTGCAGGCTGATGCCTGCCAGTGTCTTAGGTGCAGTGGCGTCGGTCCGCTCTGCTCTTTGCCTTGGCTGTGGTCTCAGCACTGCGCCCCTTGCGGCCTCCTGGCATGGGCCCGTGTACATAGTCCCCAGCTTGCAGCTCAGTTGAACGGCGTCCCTGTACGGGAAGAGGGCCTGGTTTTCCAAGAGCAGCCCAGAGGGAAGGCACGTGGAAAGCAAAACAAACCGGAGGGCAGGCAGGGCTGTGAGCTCGCTGGCCGAGCACCGTCCTTCCCAGCAGGCGCTGAGCTGCCCTCGGAGAGAGGCGTCCCTGGCCTGTCAGGGTTGCGTGGCTGTCCGCCTCCATCCCCACACCTGGCTGTCTCCTGCCACAGCTCTGCAACAAGATAATCAAGTGAGGACAGGGAACGGGTGCAGCCAGCTTGGGATACTGTCCTCCTGGTTCTGGACTCCCACAGCCAGACCAGGGCCAGCTCTGGACGGCACAGCTTGTTCTAAGCACACCTGGCCTGGTGGCCAAAATGCTGTTTCTTTACACCTTTGTCCTGTTCTTTCTAGAGTCTATCTACCGCCGCGGAGCCAGAAGATGGAGGAAGCTCTACCGCGCCAACGGCCATCTCTTCCAAGCCAAGCGCTTTAACAGGGTGAGTGTTGTAGAGACGCCACCACGGGGACCCTGCCGCGGTCGCACTGCCTTGAGGGTGTTGCATGGCTGTTACTGTGGCTCTTAGTCTGCCTTTTACAAGCTGAGGGGGAGAGCTGGAGAGACACCTTCTGCCCGAGCCACTGGCTCCTTTCTCCACACAAATGGAGTGGGAGGGAGGCGATGCTGGGCCCGGGCGAGCAGGGTCCGGGCAGGGGCTAGGAATGCCGTCTCCCATAGCCTGCTGCGGGAGCCTCGCCCAGGGGTTTTGACCCCATTAAGTTTCCAGCTCAGGTTGTTTTCAGGGTTGGGGCCACGTGGAGAAAGCTGTTGGTACATCTTGGGAGTCCCCCCTTCATGTCACCTGCCATCAGGGCTCCGCACCTGCCCACATCCAGGAGGGCTGCCCACTTGACAAGTGACAACAGATGCGTGTTCTTAGCTGCAGGCAAAGTCCCTGCCACAGAGGGTCTGTGGGGACCAGGATGCTCCGGACAGCCCTCCCACCCATGCCCAGGCCTGCCATGCTTACCACCCCCCCCCCACATGCACCACCATGCTGCCCACCCAGCCCGTAGACATGGTAACTTAGTCCTGTTAGCTCCTGATGATACTTTTACATTTTCTAGAAATAGGTGATTAGTAGCTTTCTGATGATTCCATTTCAAAAAGAGGGGTTGGGGGAGGCATTTGACACCTAGAGGTACTGTAACTGTTGGACCCATCCCACAGCACTGGGATGACCCAGTGGCAGGGAGGGGTGCAGCCAGTCCTCCCAACACCAGGGTAGGTGCTGCCCAGTCTGGCAACTCAGGCATATTTAGGAAGCTTTATGTTCAAATCCTGCCCCACCTGTACTGGCCTGGGGCCTTTGGTGCAGCCTTACCTCGTGCCCCAATGTCCTTAGCAGCAGAGTAGGGGGACATGATGTTATTATCATCATGGTGAGGGTGTATCATGGTGCCTGGGCAGTGCACCCTGAGGCTGCCCTTTGTTGGGCACAGTGTTCCCTCTTACTGTGCTTGCATCCACTATGCCCTCCCTTCCATAAGGTCCTCATCTGGGTCCTCTGTCAGCCTGTAGTAGACACCGTTCTGTCATCCTAATTCTGTCCTCAGGGCTACCCTGGATGGTTCTCAGGTCACAGAGTGCCCTCAAAGGCCACCCAGCATGTTCTGTCCTGTCTTGGGGTATGGACACGTCCCTGAGGCCCAGAACATGCTCCTGAGTGGCCATGACGGATGTGGATAGCGCTGAGCTCCTGGGCTCTGCTCAGGACAAACTAAGGCTGTGCCAGGGACCCTGGAGGACTTCCTGGAGGAGGAGGTATCTGCATGTCCCACCTGGGAAGTCAGCAGGAGTCCTGAGGAGCAGGAGTCCCCAGGACAGTTCCAAGTGGGTGGGGCACAGAGTAGAAGGAACTGGAGTCCGTCTCCCCACTTCCCAATACTGGGCTTGCTTTTCCCTTGAAGAAAGAGACCTGCCCCAGCTGGGCCCCGGCATGCTCCCCCTGAAGGGTTCCCAGGGTGACCACACGAAGCACCACCCACTGGGGGTGTCAACGCTTGGCCACACCTGTGCTGAGCATTTTGTGAGGGTTTGGTCACCTTTCCTAAATGAATTCAATTAAGACTAGTCTAGTTGATGGTGCATACAATTGTGTTCCTTCTCTTTTCTTTTTAAAATCATAGTAAAGTGTATGTGACCAAACATTTGCCATTTCAACAATTTTTATGTGTACAATTCAGTGGTGCTGACCGCATTCACCACGTCACACAAATGTCACCACTGCCTGTTTCTAATTTTTTTTCATCACCCTTTAACAGAAGTTTAGTGCCCCATAAGCAATGACTCCCCTGTCTCTCTCTGTCTCCATCCCTGGTAACCACTGATCAGCTTTGGTCTCTGTGCCTTTGCCTGTTGTAGATATTGTTTTGTATTAGTGGGGTCATTGGATATTTGACATTTTGTGCCTGGCTTCTGTGACTTGGAATAAGGTTCATCCCTGTCATAGCGTGTATCAGGACTTCATTTTCCTTTATGGTGGAGTAATAGCCCGTTGTGTGGATTGACCATGTTTTATGTATGTATCACTTGATGGACATTGAGGTTGTTTCAGCCTTTTGGCTGTTGTGAATAAGTAGTGCTACAGTGAACCTGGGTGTACGAGTATCTGTTTGAGTCCCCACTCTCAAGTCAGAAATAGCACAAATGGATCACTTGAGCAAAGAAAGGTTCATTCTTACACAGCCCGGGAGGCTGCAAGTCCAAATTCAGGGTGCCAGCTCCAGGGGAACACTCTGTTGGCTCTGGAGGAAGGTCCTTGTGTTGCATGAGTCTTTCTTTGGTCTGAGAGCATCTCGGTGCAGGAACCTGAGATCTGAAGGGCTCTGCTGTCGGTGCTGCTTTCTTGATGGTAGGAATTTCCCAACTCTGCTTGCTTCCCATTCCTTTTATGTCTGGTAGGATAAAAGGTGTTGAGATCTGCACTCCAGGGAAACTCCCTTTACATTGGAGCAGGCAAGTAACCTTTGGAAAGGTGTTGCAGTCCCACCCTAGTCCTCTTTAAGGTAATCCAGTCTATTAACCCGAGACACAGAATAGGTTTTTCAGCATAGGAGAACCACAAAATGGAGGGCAGTCACAAAATACTAAACTACTACACACATTTTGGGGGGAACACAATTCAATCCATGACCAAGTGTGTACCCAAGAGTAGAATTGCAGGTCATGTGGTTATTATTCAACTTTTAATTTTATTTTTGAGGAACTACCAAGCCAGTTTCCACAGTGGCTGTACCATGTTATATTTCCACCACTAGTGGGTAAAGATTCCAGTTTCTCCACAACCTGGCCAACACCTTTTGTTGTCTGTTTTTGTGGTAATAGCAGTGTTAGTGGGGATGGAGTGGTCTTTTACTGTAGTTTTGATTTGCATTTTCCTAATGACTAATAGGGTCATGGAAACCCTGGTGGTGTAGTGGTTAAGTGCTATCTATGGCTGCTAGCCAAGAGGTCGGCAGTTCAAATCCACCAGATACTCCTTGGAAACTCTATAGGGCATTTCTGTTCTGTCCTAAGGGGTCACTATGCATTGGCATTGACTTGACAGCACTGAGTTTTTTTTAATAGGGTCACTGTGAGTTGGAAGTAACCTGATGGTACTTAACAACAGCAATGACTAATAGGGAACCCTGGTAGTACAGTGATTAAACTCCCAGCTGCTAACCAAAAGGCCAGCAGTTCAAACCCACCAGCCGTTCCTTGGAAGCTCAGTCTGATGGGTCACTGTGAGTCAGAATTGACTTGGTGGCAGTGAGTTTTTTTGTTTTTTTTTTAATGATTAACAGGCCACTATGAGTCGGAATTGACTGGCCAGCACATAACAATGATTAATGATGCTGAGCTGCCTTTCATGTACATTTTGACCATTTGTGTATCTTCTTTGGTGCCATGTCTATTTAACTCCTTTGCCCATTTTTTTTTTTAAATTGTTCTGTTTGTTTTGTGGTTGACTTGTACTTCTTTATATATTCTGTCTATTAAACCCTTATCAGAGATGGTCGTGGTTAGTTCCGATTCACAGTGACCCTGTGGACAGCAGAACAAAGCACATCCCCATCCTCAGAGTCGTAATTACGCTGTGGTCCACTGTTGTGGCCACTGTGTCAGTCCGTCTCACTGAGGGTCTTCCTCTTTCTCACTGACCCTCTACTCTACCAAGCATGATGCCCAGGGATCAGTCCTTCCTGATAACATGTCCAAAATATGTAAGGTGGCTCCCAAATATTTTCTCCTATTCTGTAGGTTGTCTTCTTCATCAGTTGTATTGCTTGTTCCTCTTCAAGAGTACTTTAGGTCTGCTAAAACATTTAGAAAGTTTTTGTTCTGTTTTGTTTTTTAAGGAAAAAGAAAAGCATAAGAAGGCTAAAAAAAAATGCCCATTGCCGTCTAGTTGGGTCCAACTCATGGCGACCCTAGAGGTCAGAGTAGAACTGCCCCCTAGAGTTTCTAAGAAGCGCCTGGTGGATTTGAACTGCAAACCTTTTGGTCAGCATGCTGTTGAGATAGTGCTGGGCACATGAGTCATGAAGGTGTTCATCTTCAGGCATTGTGTACAATTCAAAAATTCATGAAAATGTCACCCAGCAAGGTGACCATTGTCACTGATTTTGAATTAATTAAAATGAAAAAAGAAATCATGTTAAATCTTGAAAAATAGTGGTTTACCAAAAAACTACCGTATACTTGCAAACTCACTCAAAATCAATTCAGAATCAACCATAAGTCAGAATGCCTCCTTGGTTGTCCCTCAGATGAGATGGTCTGTTTAGGTGGGACTGGCTAAAGGCTTTCCCCATGACCTTCTTAGCCAGACCTCTCTCCACCCAGACAGGACCTGTGCTGCTCAAAAGATTGACAGGCAGAGCCGTGAGGGCAGGCTTCCCTGTCCCTGTTGACAAGGGGGCCTTGCCACACAGGGCCTCCTCTCTGTCCTCAGAACAGGGTCCCAGCCCTTCTTGTTGCCCCCTAAATAGAGCCAAGAGAGGTCTCCTGAATTGGGGTGGCCCTGGTGCTGGTATGACAAAGGGACGGTGCCAGCTCTGACCCAGCTCCGTGTTATCTTTTGAGAAAATCAGTAGCAGGGTCCCTTGGGAAGTGCGGGTTCCCGGAGGGCAGGGCGAGGCATGACACTGTCCTCCTTTTGTCCAGAGAGCATACTGCGGCCAGTGCAGCGAAAGGATATGGGGTCTCGGAAGGCAAGGCTACAAGTGTGTCAACTGCAAACTCCTGGTCCATAAACGCTGCCACATCCTCGTCCCGCTGACCTGCGAAAAGCATATGGTGAGTTCTACTGCCAGAGAGGGGGCGCCTCAGAGGGTGGGCGGGAGGCCCTGTCGGGGTGAATGGGATACTTTGGAGGGAAGTCGGTGGGTGGGGAGTCTTGGTCAGAGGAGGCACTGGGGGGTGCAGGTGCCTCAGGAGCAGGTGGAGAGCCCTGCCTAAAGCCCAGTGGTTGCAGGGCACCTCTTGCCTCTCACTCTTTCCCCCTGCTAACCCTGTGACCCTCAGTTCTCATGTCTGTCACGGAGGAGTCCTGCTGTACCCCTGCCACCAGGACCCTTGGGCGGGTCGGTGAGATAAGGGGAGGGGAGCCTCTGGGCTGGAGAGTAAACGACCCAGGGTAGGGGTTGGGGCAGTGGACATCCCTGGCTGGAGCTCTTCCTGAGCTCTGCTACCTGTGGAGGCCGTGAGTGCGCCCCACTGTGTGGGGGGGGCGGGGGTCGTGGGGCTTGCTGTACTCCTGTCAGGAAGCAGCCGTTGCAGAGGTGAAGCCACACTAGCTACTTGAAAGACTGACAAGTACAGCCATGAGGGCAGGCTTCCCTGGCCCTGTTTGCAAGGGGGCCTTGCCCAGGCAGGGTCTCAATTGGCCCTGCCCCTCAGAGCCTCCTCTCTGTCCTTGGAACAGGGTCTCCGCCCTCAGGTACCTTCCGGCCTGAGCCTCCCTGGGAAACGAGTGTGCCCTTCTTGTGACAAGCCCTTGGTTATGGCAGCAACACCTCAGCCGCCTCCTGGATATTGGGGGCACTGACAGACTGCAGTGAGGGCTCAGTCTCCTCCTCCCTGCCCCACAGCATTACTTAGCTGTGTCACCATCCACTCTGATGGGAGGGTCCAGGGTTGCAGGTTAAGTTTTCACTAAATGGTTAACCCTGCAGCCAGACCAGCACATAGTTGGTAACTGGAGTTTGGGGTTCCCGGCTATTGGGAACATCAGGAGGGTTGGCAGGGTTGGCGTGTCTGTGTCTTGCCACAGTTAGGAGGAATAGCTCCCTGGCGGATGCAGCCCTGACCCACGCTGGTGGCTGGGTGCATTGCTGGGCCGTTCTGGGAGGCTTTCCAGTCCTGTGTGCAGACACCGCGATGAAACACACACCATCTGACCTTGCTGATCCTCTTAGTCCTAGAAAGTAAGAGCAGCCCCGAAGCTCAGTCTCGTGGGTGGATGAGGGCAGTGTCTGGACCCTAGATCTTCACCAAGGGGAAGTCTGCGTCATGATGTCAGTGTAGGGGCCAACACCGCATGATGCTCACGGTGTGGGTGTTGACGAGACGTGAGATGGGGGTCAGTGGTGGGGTGGGGCTGTGCAAAAGACCTCACCTTATAAAGTGCCATCTGGAAGGCCACTTCCCAAGGGATTGAGTGGGCATCTGCCTGGAGTCACAGGTGACTTCTCTGTACTTCTGTTCAGACAGGGGTACAGTGACCATACGGTGTAGTCATAGAGAAGGTATCTTGACACATGACATGTACAGAGATAACCGTGCAGTGTGGTTATAGAAATGGTGCATTTATCTCATAAGTGCACAGGGGTGACTGCTGTGTGGACCATGCGCTGTGTACAGAGACGGTGTGTTTACACAGTGTATGCACAGGGGTGACCGTGTGGTGTCGTATTAGAAACCATGTATTTACACAGTGTGTGTGAGGGTGACCATGAGGTGTGGTTACAGAGACGGTGTGTTTACATGGTGTGTGCGCAGGGGCGACCGTGCGGTGTGGCTACAGAGATGGTGTGTACATGGTGTGTGCACAGGGGTGACCATGCAGTGTGGCTACAGAGACGGTGTGTTTACACGGTGTGTGCGCAGGGGCGACCGTGTGGTGTGGCTACAGAGATGGTGTGTTTACATGGTGTGTGCGCAGGGGCGACCGTGTGGTGTGGCTACAGAGACGGTGTGTTTACATGGTGTGTGCGCAGGGGCGACCATGCGGTGTGGCTACAGAGACGGTGTGTTTACAGGGTGGGTATGTACATGGGGTGACTGTGTGTGGTGTGGTTATAGAAATGTTGTGTTGACTCAGGATGTGTACAGGGATGACCATGCAGTGTGGTGTTAGAAACGGTGTGATTCCCTGGGCTGTGATGACCCTCCAGTGCCCAGGAATCCCATGCTGGCATGCGACGTGTGCTCTCATGGGCCTCTCTCCCCATAGGATTCTGTCATGCCTTCCCAGGAACCTCCAGTAGACGACAAGAACGACGACGTGGACCTGCCCTCCGAGGAGACTGATGGAAGTAAGGCTGCTGTCTCA
This sequence comes from Heterohyrax brucei, assembly GCA_028571685.1. NCBI lineage: Eukaryota > Metazoa > Chordata > Mammalia > Hyracoidea > Procaviidae > Heterohyrax > Heterohyrax brucei. Next base: position 30,243,932 of record CM053140.1, read on the forward strand.
GTTTTGTCCCTTTCCCGACCATCGGTTTTTCCAAATCCTGTCTGTTCCCCAGGGGTCCATATGGACAGGCATGGTGGCCTGGCCAATGGACTGAGGACAGTGTTCCAGAGCCACCCTTGTCTGAGTGCCCCTGCCGGATCTCTGGGCAGAGACGAGCAGTTGGGGTGCAATGTGAGAGCAGGGACAGCCTTCCTGGAGCAGCCAGCACAGGGGTTTAGTGGGACACCAGTGTGGGAGTCTGGGAAGGTCCTCTCTGTCTGCCCAGATTTGGCAATTCTAGAAGCCCTCTTAATATGCCTGCTACCTTACCTGGGTGTCTTCTCACAGATCTGCTGCTACCTAGAGCTGATGTCCATGCCCAGGACCAATGTCCCTACTCTGTGACTTAGAAGTTAATGTGTTTCTTGTATCATACTGTGTTTTGGGGAAGGGGGGCTTTTTTTTAATGTTAAGAAGAATTCAGAGGGATTTCAAACCCCAGCTGGATTTATGACCCAGCTCTGACCTGCAACGCTGGAACATTCTGATGCTTTGTGGTAGCTCTGGCTCTGCTTTGTTAAACTGAGTTCCTGACCCCACAGGAGCCTGTTACAGGCTAACTGAGATCACGAAACGTAAAATGCTTAGCACAGCACCTCGCCCAAAGGAGACTTCAAATATATATCCATCTATCCAATTATCTGTCTGTCCATCTGTCCATCTTTCTGCCTATCTGTCCCTCCCTCCCTCCCTTCCTCCGTCTGTTCATCCATCCGTCCATCTGCCCGCCTACCCATATACTCTTAGAAAAAAACATCAGAAGGCTAGACACCAAAATCTTGTGAGTGGTTAATTCTGGGTAACTCAAGCTATAAATCCCAGGGAAACCTTATTACAAATGTAGATTCTCAGGCCCTATACTATGGATGTGGTGCCAGAAACCTGCATTTTCCACCAGACTGTAGCTGGGTTAGATGAATCGGGGCTGGTCCACAGACTTGCCCTGAATCCCACTGGCTGGGCTGGGGCCACTGCATCCCTGAGGAGGATCGGGCATGGCCATCCAAGGCCCGTGGAGTCCCTGTGGTCTCTGGCTGTATTCCTGACAATGTCTATAACATGTCTTTTTTTCTCCTTTTCTTCACTAGTTGCTTATATTTCTTCCACCCGGAAACATGACAGTATTAAAGATGATTCTGAGGTGAGTGTACCCGATAGCTTATTCATGCTTCCAGCATCCTTGTCATTTCTGGGGCATTGATGTGCACATCAGGATGGACTAGGCACGTGGCGGAGTTGTTACTGATCTTCCTAAGTAAGACTGCGGGGTGTTATGGACATTGAGGAGGAGAGCCTCATTCTTGGGCATTTTGGGGATGATGTCCTTGTAGTCTTCCACATACAGATGTCACTTCTGATAACACTGTTGGTCGGACAGTCACTGTGTCAAGACCTGAGCTATAGAGCATCTCAGTGGTGAGGCTACAGCACTTATTGTAGGATTCTTACAGTGATGCCAACCTGGGGGCAGAGTATCACTAGCCGAGTCTCTGTGGCCTTGTGCCCAATGGTAGTCCTGGTCTGAGTCAGGGCCAGGGGACCACTCTGAGCCCCAGGCTCCTTTTCTGTAAAGCTGGGAAACTAATCACATGTTCCCCTGGGCTGCTGTATCATTCACGGGGTTTTGCTTCAGGCACATTCTTTATGAATTCCCCAAAGGCTACAGTCCCCAAAAGCAACTTAAAGTGTAGTTCCTAAGGCTGCCCTTGATCTTGACTCTAAGGTCTGTGTGAATCTGGCCATCTCCCGGGCATCCTTTACACCCAGACGACAGAATGGGCCCCGGGTCCAGCTCTTGAGCTGAGGCCTTGTGTTTCTACCAGTTTTGGCTAAATGAGGATGCTTGGTTCTCTCATCTTCCAAAGCTAGGATAACACAAGCTGCTGTTTTTAGGCTTTTTTTCACAAGACCTCAAGAAATAGCTCTACCTTGTAAAGACTTTTCCCAAAGTGACTGACAGATGTCACACTCCGAGACTCTAGATGTTTCTAATCGGTCATTCTGTGTCTGCAGTGAGGCAGAAGCACTAGGAATGCAGTATCCATTTTATTCTACAGAACAGCACTGCACAGCTCTCTCCTTCCCCCAGCACAGATATCCTTGCCAGAAACCACTCATGGAAGCGAAGCTTATGTTCCTAATTGGATAGCCTTGCTCTTTCATTATGTATTTCTAATAATACTTGCTCTGGGGTTTGGCAGATCTTTGCAGACATCATCGGGTTATGTTTTATAATCCCCCCAGGGGGAGCCCGATGATGGGAAGACTGCTCAGGCACTCCGGTGATCCAGCCCAGATGGCCGGGCATCTCTGGGCCCTGTGGCCATCTCTTTGACCAGTCATAGGGCCCCAGGCATTCCATACCCATCACGAGGACTACCTGTGGCTTGTGGCCAGAGCCACAACTATGACAAGTAACTTGGATTTCTAGCTCTTTCCTTCAGAAGCTCTTACATTCTTGCTCTTGTTAGCTGCGGTTGAGTCGATTCGAGCTCGTGGTGACCTTATGTACAACAGGATGAAACGTTGTGCCGTCCTCTGTAGTTATTCAAGGCCGTCGTTGTGCCTGTTGTGCCGATCCATCTCCCTTAGAGGCTTCCTGACCCACGCTGGCCCTCCTCTTCCCCAAACACCATGTTTTCCTCTAGCAATTGATCCTTCCTGGTGGCACACTGGCTAAGCACTGAACAGCTAACTTAAAGGGCCACAGCTACTCTGCAAGGGAAACATGTGGCAGTCTGTTTCCGTAAAAAAATGTACAGCCTTGAAAACCCTATGGGGAAATTCTACTCTGTCACTGTGAGTCTGAATCAATTTGATGGCAATGGGTTTGTTTTGTTTTTTGTTGGTTATGTTAGCAAGTCAGTGTTCTGCTGTGAGTCGTAGGGTTTTCATGGGCTAATTTTCGGAAGTAGATTGCCAGACCTTTCTTCCTACTCTGGAAGCTCTTCTGAAACCTGTCTACCAGAGGTGGTATCTAGTATTTCAAATAGCAGGCATAGCTTCCAGCGCCATAGCAACATGCAAACCACCACAGGACAACAAACTGACAGATGGGTGGTGGGTACACTCTTTAGGTCTTCATTTTTATTTCCTGAGTTGGATTAGAGGGTAGAACTTTAGTAAAGACAGAGTCAACACTCTTGGGAGTGAGGAGAGCTATGGGCTATGAGCCCTGTGGCTTGAGGTCTTGATTGATTGGAAGGAATGAGGTGCCATCCTGTGAATCTCTCCAAAGTTCCCTTTTATATGTTTTGTCCTCACCCTCTCATAGGACCTTAAACCAGTTATTGATGGTATGGATGGAATCAAGATATCTCAGGGGCTTGGGCTACAGGACTTCGACCTAATCAGAGTCATCGGACGCGGGAGCTATGCCAAAGTCCTCTTGGTGCGGTTGAAAAAGAACGACCAGATCTACGCCATGAAGGTCGTGAAGAAGGAGCTGGTCCACGATGACGAGGTCAGTCCTGTCAATCAGGAGGTGCAAGAAACTAGCACTTCCACTTCCGTGGCTATGTGTTGGCCAATTCTTATGCTGGAAGAAGTCATTTTGAAGATCTCAATAAACACACGAATCCTTTGGATTTTAATGAAGTGGAGACGGAAATTCTTAAATCTATGGAGTGTTGGTGGCTAAGTAAGAATTGTGTTGGGTGAGCCGAACACCACCATTGTTATTAGGCAGTCACTTTGGGCTAGGTGGAATCTGTGTCTTTGGGGTAGAGGGTAGTGTGAGGTAGGAAGGACACCCAGAGATGGTGGCTCTGTTTCTTTCCACATGTGGCCCTTGCTGGGCTCAGTGGCCTTCACAAACAACTTTGCTGAAGAAGTGCTGGGACAGGGTAGCTTCGTGTGTTGATACTACTCAGGCCAGTGTTTTATGAAGTAGACGTTAAAGTTATGTTCTCAATTGTTTATTTATTAGAGTGTTAATTCTGGCTTCGTGTCCTCTTTCATTGTGGTAAAATACAAGATAAAATTTACCACTTTAGCCATTTTAAAGTGTATAATTCACTGGCATTAAGTACCTTCACAAGTGTGTACAACTGTCATCACTGTGTAATTCCAGAACTGTTGCGTCGTCCCAAATGGAGACTACCTACCCATTAAGTAGTCACCCCACCACCCACCCAACCAACTCCTAGAAACCACCCATCTACTTTCTGTCGCTATGGATTCACCTATCCTGGAAACTTCATGTAAATGGAATCGTGAAATATGTGATCTTTCATGTCTGGCATCTTTGAATTAGCATGATGGTTTGAAGGTTCATGTATATTGTAGCATGATTCAATACTTCATTCCATTTTGTGGCTGAATAATATTTGGATGGATCATATTGTGTTTATTCATGTGTTGCTGGATGCTTGGGTTTCTATCTTTTGGCTATTGTGCATCATGCTACAGTGAACATATGTGTACACGTATCTGCTTTAGTCTGCTTTCAGGTCACGTGGTAATTCTGTTTATCTTCTTAAAGAGCTGCCAGGCAGTTTTCATGGCAGATGCACCATTTTACATTCCCACCAGCAATACATGAGGGTTCTAGTTTCTCCTCATCCTCATCAGCACTTGGTGTCATCTATTTTTTTTATTTCAGTCACTGCAGTAGAGGTGCAGTGGTGTCTCATTGTGTTTTTGACCTGCATTTCTCTCATGACTAATGACATTTAAGCATCTTTCCGTGGCTTCATGAATTTTTATCTTATTCTTTCACACCTGAAAGGAAGTTGTGTCTCTTAGGAGACCAGTCTGTAAACTAATAGTAATAGCTGGAGATGGGGAAAACAGGTGGCAGGACACGGTCAAGAATTCTGGTTGTGGGCTCTTGTGAAGTCTGAGATGCCTGTTAGGGATGTGGAGGAGCCACTGGATGAGCAAGTCTGGGGGTCCTCAACCCAGAATCATAGTAATTGCAGTCATTCCAGTAGATGGGATCTCCTGGGGGGAGAGAGAGAAGAGAAGAGAGCTCTGGGGATTGAGTCTGCGGAGCAGGGAAAGAAGGGAGAAGATCCACCAACAGTCTTTGACCCACTAGAGATGCTCCCTAGAAGTTGCTAATTTAGTTCCCAAAAGCTTTGGGAGAAGGCAGCACTAATTTAGACACACCCTTTTCCCTCTCAATTTCCTCACCTATAAAATAAGGGGTAACCTTGAGAATTTAGAGTTGGTGTACAGCCAAAGCTGTGGAAACATCTTGATCTAAAATTAGCTTCTACTTTGTAGCATTTTAATACAATTCAGCATGAATTTTGAGATAGCCCTGTGGCCTGGAACTAGTGCTCTGGACATAGGTATGATCTTACATCTCAGACCTGTCACTTGTTAGCTGTGGCATCTTAGGGATCTGCATACCCCGTCCACCATCAATTTCCTTGTGTTTTAAATGGGGACAGTGATACCTGTCCCCCGAAGCTGTTGAGGAGATTACATGAAGCAGTGCATGGAGAGGCCCAGAGCCCAGAGCCCAGAGTCCAGCACACAGCTAGAGCTGCTAGTTGGTGACAGTGGTGGAGATGACGGTGATGGTGGTGATGGATGATGGTGATTGTGGTAGAGATAGATTATAGTGATAGCAGTGGCAATGATTATGATGAGTGATGGTGATGGTTGATGGTAGAGAGAGATTATGATGCTAGGTGATGGTGGTGGTGGTAGAGATGGTAATGGATGATGGTAGCGATTGATTATGGTGATGGATGATGGTGGGGTGGTAATGATGGTGGTGGTAGAGATTGGTGGTAATGGTGATGGTAGTGATGGTAATGATAGGTTACGATGGTGGAAATGGTGATGGATGATAGAGGTGAAAGATGATGATGATGGTGGTGGAGATGGGTGATGGTTGGTGGAGATGGTGATGGTCCTGAAGTCAGTGATGGGTGGTGATAGTGGCAGTGGTGCGTTTCCCCTTTTCGTTGTCTTCCCACAAGCAAGGATTGTTCTCCATTGCCTCTTTGTCCTCCAGGATGCCTGTGAGAGTGTTCAGAAGCCTCATGAGCACTCCTTTGTCTCTATTTCAGGACATCGACTGGGTACAGACAGAGAAGCATGTGTTTGAGCAGGCATCCAGCAACCCCTTCCTGGTCGGCTTACACTCCTGCTTCCAGACAACGAGCCGGTAAGAAAAAAAAGGGTGCTTCTGGGATTCAGCAGGTTTCTGATTTGAACTGCATGGCGCTGAGTCTGTCATGAGTTTTCAGCTGTCATCTGGAGGGTACTTCCAAGTACAATCACGGGGCCCTCCGGTTCATCAAATTAGCTTCACTGGTGTCTTATTAAGCAAATTTCTTACATCTGAACCTAAATTATTTAATTCCGTTGATGAAATGTTTACAGAAAGCTTTCTGCTGAGTGCAGGTGTTGGGTTAGGTGCTGAGGATGCCTGGTGAGTGAAAGAGGTGGGGTTTCTATGCCTAGGGATCTCTCTGATTCATGGAATAAATTAATAGTAGCAATTTCACTTATAAGCTTTGCATATATTGAAATTTTGTTGCTTAAAGAAGTTTGCAAGATGCTGGTCTAGGATATTTGATGTATAGTCTGTTTAGAATTTTTTTTTTTTTTAATTTGGCTTGGACTCACCCAGTTTGCTTATTAGGAAATGAGTGAATGTGTCCTGTGCCAGGGTTCCTAAAGACCAGTCCTAGATTGAATAATTCACTAGGAGGACTTCCTGGACTTAGCCTGTAGTCATACTTGTGGTCAGGACTTACTACTGCGAAAGGACACAGCAAGATCAGCGAAGGGAAAAAGCACGTGGGGTAAAGTCCAGGGAAACCAGGCAAGGCTTCCAGAGTCCTCTCTTATCATGTCACACAGGTCGTGCTAATTCCCCCAGCGTCAAGTTGTCACAGCACCTAGGAGATATCTACAGGTAGCCATAGAGACTCAGTGCCCAAGTTTTCAATGGGGATGATTGAGTAGGCGCTTCTAACTGGCATGCACCAGAACTCCAGACCCCAGGAAGAGGGCAGGGCCTCAGCAGTAACCACATTATTTGTACAGACGCTCTGGCACAGTAAGTTGCCCTTATGACTTAGAGAATTTTATGTGAGCATGGGAACTGTTTAGTACTCTAGTGCCCAGACACTGGCCAAGACCAGTCTTTCCAGCATGGCTTTTCTAAGGATAGTGGTCACCAGCTATGACAGTAGCTTTTCTGCACAGTTCTTAGCTATAAATCAGAGCAGTGATGCACATGCTTGTACCTCCACCCCCAATTCTCTCCTGATCATAAGTCCTCCTTTTCATGTGCCCTGGATGGACACCTGTCTTCCCAGAGCACCTGAAATTAACTGGCTTTTACCCACACTTGCGCATGCTATCTTGCTTAATGGTGTTCTTCCTTCCAGTTGCCCACTGAAGACCAGCAGTCTTCCCCTCTCTGGCTCGTTCTGATTCTTCCCTTTCCCTCCTGCCTGAACTCCACCCACAGCGTCTTTAGAGCAACTGGTCCCCGGGGCTCCACAACACTGGAACTAAGCCATCTTTCTAAAACACAGATCTGAAGGGTCTTTTTCCAGCTTCAAAAGCTCCTCTGATTAAATCCCTAATGGCTTCTGGGATAAATCCAAACTTCCTGTGCATGTGGATGGGCCTTTTGTGACCTGGTCCCAGCTTGCCTTTTCCAGCCTCGCCCCATCTGTTCCTCTGCTCCACCCCAGGTAAAGCGAAGGGACTGGGCAGAGAACATGCACGGCCTGTGTACAGCTCCTCTGCCCAGCCCGCCTCAGTCCTTTCCACTGCCGCAGGAATCCTGCCCTTCCTTCCCTCACCTCCTCTCTTCCTATCCGGACTGGCCGGAAACACCCAGCAGAGTCAGTGGTCCCTTTGTTGTGTGCCCTCACACTTCCTCCGTGCCTCTGTTGTAGAGTTCATCATAGCCTTTTGTGCTTAACAGAATATGCCTGAGGAAAGGAACCAATCCCAACCCTCACATTTCCTAAATGGTGGGATTCCAAAACAAGTAGGTTTTTAAAGTTCATTCTAATATGTGAATTTGTAGGGATGTAGATGTGACTTAGTAGAACATTTCAAATTGACTCCCATCTAAATTGCTTGACTATGGAGCTCTGTACTCAGGTCACCGGAAATGTCCTTCTAGGTTACAAGTTCCTAGCTGCAGAAAACTAGGGCTTAAAAAAAAGACAAAAACTCATCACTCTTGAGATATTTGTGTGTGATCCCCACAGTACTCACCTACCGTATGGCTTTCTTTAAAGTGGCATTTGGCTGGCTCGTTTTACAATGACATTTATCATTCACACTTGGGTGTCCACATCCCTGGAAAAATTAATAAACATGTCTAATTTGTTTACTTTTTTGTTTTTAACCTGAGTCTGTCCATGACCTCTAGAAGTATGTGACACTTCATTGTGCAGTTTCGTGTTGTGTCTTTTTCAAGCTGTTCTTGTGTGTACTCGATGTGTGTATGCTGGTGGCCTAATGGTTAAGCATTCAGCTGCTAACTGAAAGATCAGCAGTCCAAATCCACCAGCTGCTCCTTGGAAACTCTATGGGGCAGTTATTCTCCATCCTGTAAGGTTGCTGTGAGTTGGAATTGACTCAGCAGCAACAGGTTTTTTTTTTTTTTTAAATTTATGTATGTGCCTATCTTCCTCACTAATTGCACACTTCTTTAAACATAGGACTAAACTGAGAATTTTTCAACCCTTGGTATTTGGCTCTTACCTAGTAGGCAGTAGTGGTGTGAAAGGATGAGAAAAACAAAACTTCAGTACAGTCATGCCTCCCATACAAAGTGAACATGTGCCAGATGTTATGTAACTCATTCATCAATGAGGAAAACTAGTAAGATGTTAAATCAGCTCAAAGGAGAGTTCGGAGTCCTGCACATGTGTAGACAGTGTAGAATGCAGAAGTGACTTTATGAATAGATGCTGAACTCACTCTGCTGTGCTGGTGGGGTTGGAAATCAGTCCTTTTGACTTCACGTGCGTGCCTGTGGACTAGAATTATTTGCATGGATATCAAGTATCTGCAAGTGGTAGAGTTGGAAAGTGGCTCAAAGACAGCACAAGGCCCAGAGCCCAGGGAAGCAGAGACCCTAGAACGGTACAGTCCAGGCCAGCTGCTTCCTACTGAAGGTGCCCACTCCTCCTTTCTGTCTGCTTCAAAGCCTCTTGTCCTGACAGTGACAGAGCAGAGGCTCGGGAGCTGATAGCTTGGACCCGAAGCCCGGTCCTTCCCCAGTGAGCCAACTGTTTGACCTTGAACAGGTGGCACCCCTGTTTCCTCCCCCTGAAAGAGGCAGTAGCAGTAATGCCTATGTCATCAGGTCACTGGTGGGATTAAGACATTTAAGTTAAGACAGTTAACGGCTGGAGTGAGCCATTAACACATGTGAGCTGTAGCTACTGTGCTTTTCCTGTTGTTAGTTCTGTTGTCTTTGAATAAATAAGCGGGTGGTGCTATTGAGTCCTTGGGCCCCTGCTGGGGATAACAGCCAGCTGTTACCCAAACCCAACACTGGGTGGCTGTGAGCTGTACTCAGAAATCTTCACCAACTTCACTGACTGCCATTTGGCAAGCACCCTCCCCACGATGCGGTCGTGAAATGCTGTGAGGGGCCAGCGTGTCCTTGTAGTGGGAAACACTCAGCTGGCCAACCCAGAAGGAAGCAGGGAAGCCTGCCCTGGGGCACTGCCTTTTACAGAAGGGAGCCGCTCTGTGGTGTGCTGAGGCCTTTGACGCCTTGCTTCCATTGCCAAAGGTAATTGTAGGTTTAATGAGAGTTCTCTGTGCTCCTTGGTCCCACACTGAAGCTTCAGCCCTGAGGTTTTGCGATGGGCCCGTTGCTAGGGGCCAGATGAATGTCACCGTGTTCTGACTTCACAGCAGGACCCAACACAACAGGAAACCAATTAAACTCGTGAGCAGTCCTGGTGGTGTTCATTGGCAAGCTTGAATAGAAGTCTGATAAATAAAGTGCAAAGTTCCCACATGAGCTTGGCTGTTAAGAAAGCCTCTGAACAGGGGGAAAAATAAGGATTTTGTTCTTTTTTTAATCGTGGTAAATTATATATAAGATTTGCCATTTTAACTATAAAAAGTCTACAAGTCAGTGATGTCAATTAAGTTAGCTGTGCTGTGTGACCACCACTGCTAGCTAGTTCCAAAGCTTTTTCATCACAAAGCTGCTTTTTCACTTTCTGGTTCAAAAGGGTCCACTTGTACCTACTGTGGTCAGCCTGGCCCCGTCCTCTGAGTAGCCACATAGACTGAGTAATGGGTGTCCTGCATCGAGACATTGGTGTCTTGCATCGAGACATTGGTGTCTGAGGAGGGACAGCAAGGGGCAGGCTGCAAATGGGTGGCCCAGGGGAATTGTGAGAGAGAAGACTGGGACCAGGCTTGGAGGGGGAGTAGAAGGGATAAAACTAAGGGTCTCATAGAAGGGACGCCACTCCAGGTGGGAGATGAGCATGAAGGACAGAAGTGGCATGTCTCAGCCAGAAGAAGCTCCTTAGGAGAACAGTCTACCAAGTCCTCTCTGTCTGTCACCCCGGCTACCTAATCAGAAGCCTTGGACCTGGAACATACCCTTTGTAACTCATCTGTGGACAGATAGCCTCCCTCTGTCCTGGTTTCGTCATCTTCCTTACCCAGGAGACTCCATCCCTGTTTGGGGCCTAATGAATACCACTGTGTTCTGCATCATATGGCCCCTGGCCAACCCCACTACTGTATATGTTGCTGAGAGAGAAGGAATGGGGTCCTCAACCTGCAACGTGAGCAGGGTGCGTGCAGACCACCTCTCCGCATTAGCTCTGGGGAGTGACTTGCTGGTCACGGGGGGCTGACGCCCACTGTTGATGCTGACTTTGCTCTGGTTCTTCTTCTCTGTGTGGGCTGCTGGCTGTGGCTCTGTGAAAGTCATGCTTTCATTGGTGACCTTGAACCATGGAGCAACAGAGAGGTGTGTGTTGGTATGGATTTCCTGAGGCTGGTATCACAAACTGGGTGGCTTACAGCAGAAACATGTTCTCTCACAGTTCTGGAGGCCATAAGTCCAAAATCAAGATTTTGACAGGGCCACACTCCTTCTAAAGGCTAAGCAAGGATTCTTCCTTGCCCCTTCCAGCTTCTGGTAGCTGCTAGATTTTCTTGGCTTGTGGCAGCAAAACCCCAAGGCCAGCATCTTCAAATCCCTGCATGCTCTGGCTTCACCTGGCCTTCTCATCTGTCTTTGTCAGATCTGCTTTTGTCTCGCACTCTCATAAAGATAAATGTGGTTGTGTTTAGCGGGCCCACTTGGATAATATAGGATAAGCTCCTTCTTTCAAGACAGTTGACCACATCTTTTGCCATAAAACAAAGGCTCATTCTGGAGCTTAGTACTTAGGCATATCTTTTGGGGGGATGGGCAACCGTTCATCTCACTACAGGGAATCAGGAGAAATGAGTGGTCCTCAAAGCTGTTCACAGGGCATTTGTTGTTGCTGTTGTTAGTGGTTGCTGAGTTGACTCCGAGTCACTGTGACTGTCATGGAATGAATTGTGTTGCCCCAAAATATGTGTCAACTTGGCTAGGCCATGATTCCCAGTATTGTGTGATTGTCTGCCACTTTGTCCTTTGTCATCTGTGGTGGCTTTCCTGTGTGTTGTACATCCAGTCTCTATGATGTGAATAAGATGGGATCAGTGGCAGTTATGTTAATGAGGTGAGACTCAGTTTGTAGGGTTAGATACTGTTTAAAGCTAATCTGTTTTGAGATACAAAAGAAAGAATTGAGCAGAGAGACTGGGGTACCTCATACAACCAAGAAACAAGAGTTAGAAGAATAATGCATCCTTTAGACTCAATAAAACACAGGTAAACATTCTTCTGGTCCCTTGGGCTTTCAGCCAAGATCCATCTGATATCAGCAGTGATATCCCTCATTCTGTGTCCTCTTCTGAATCCAGCTTGAACTTTTGGCAGTTCTCTGTCAGTGTACAGGTGGAGACATTTTTTTATTTTTTATTTTTATTTAACATAACTGAGTGAAAATGTACATTCACATGTAAATTTACATGCCCCCCTATATGCAGCTTCCACTGCTCTCCCTGTCCGGTGACTGCACACTATTCCTCTCTGCTCCATACATGTCTCATCCTCCCAACAGTCTCCTTTCCCCTCCTCCAGGTGGAGACATTTTTAATTATGTTCAGCAAAATGTTGCTATCATCACAGCCATTTAGGCCCTGGGAAATTGGGGACCACTGGGGGACTTGCAGTTGGGTGGAAATCTAAGCTGGCTCAGAGGCTGTCAACCAACATCCACCTTCAGGAGGGTGAACACTATAGGTTCACAGCGTGAAGAATAGGGTTGGGGCATAAGGAACAGGGACACACCGAGGAATAGGGTGGGAGTATTAGGAGTAGGGTTGTGGAGTGAGGAACATGGTCAGATGTGAGGGCTAGGGACACAGTGTGAGGAATAGGGACATGAGGTAAGGAATAGGGTCTCCGCATGAAGAGTAGGGTCAGGAGTATGAGAAATAGGGTTGGGAAGTGAGGAATAGGGTCAAGGCATCAAAAACCGGGTACTCATCTTTAGGCCTCCAGGGGGCCCTGGTATGGGGGGACGGGAGAGTACACATTGCCTGACACCAGGGAGTCCTCTCCATCATGCAGTTCCCTGAGAGGGTAAGGCAGAACCAACAACCGGAACAGGGAACAAAGTAGCACACTTTGGGGTTGTAGAGGGGGGGAGTGTACCAGTGAGCAGAGCTGCGGGCTGGGGCGTCAGCTTCGGGAGGCACCTGGGCACAGGTACAGTAGGAAGAGTAAAGTGTGTACAGTGAGGGGTCTGGGAACTGCGAATGATCAGCGTGTCAGCATTTGGGGTGCAGCCTGGAAGGCTGAAGGCCAAAACCCATGACCTTGGTGTGTGACCCCATCAACCGAGGGAAGGACAGGCATCATCCCCTGAACACAAGTCATCGCATCCCTAAGGTGCAGTATTGTGCTCACTTGTCACTGGAGTCCCAGAATAGAAGGAGCCAGCACTGACTGACACATGCTTGAGTTGCATGTGGGCCTGTCGCTGCAGCCTTTGTTCTCCTGGCAGACATGATGGTTCGGAGCCCATGTGGCTCACTGCTCATCAGAAGTGCCTAAAATGGTCAAAACACAACTCCAGACCCTGGCGTCTGCCAAAGCGGTGGCCAGGCCTAGCAATGCGGGTGCAGGGCCAAGTGGCTCCTCTGGATGTGAGCTGTGTCTCAGCCAGAGAATCTGAAAGAAGTTGTAGAGGGTTTGGTTTGTTACAGGTTTACTGGACCATACAGGGCATCATTCAGAAGCCCTGGAGAACGAGGGGCTCTCATCCACAGAGCATGGTGTGTGCCCTGCTGTGTCCTCCTGCCTGTGGCTGGCAATGACATGCAGGGAAAGCGACATGTCGTTTATTCCTAAGTGAGAGGCCCTGGCCAGCTCCTGGAGCAGGAGAAGGGTCGGGAGTGTGGGTGTGTTACCCAGGGCTCTCCCATCTGACTTGCTGAGTTTTGGGAGTGGAGGGGCATGGTTGCAGTCATGCCTTCCACGGGCAGCGTCCTAGGGCATGTCATCACCATGTAATAGCCTTTGTGTCTCACACGTGCTGCCTGTTTGAGGAGAGTCATGCTGACAGTGGGGGGGACGAGCCATAGTCTAGCTTTGCCCCACCCAGTCCAGCATGCCTGTCTGCCTTTCTGAGTGCCTGTTCTCCCTGGAACAGGTAGGTGAGGTGCTGAAGAAGAATCCTCAGAGGGCTCTCTTTGATAAGTAACTTTTAGGAACAATTCTGGCAGCCTTTGCCAACTATTAAATGATACCACATCCAAAGGACAAATATTCTACAATCTTACTTAAAAGAAATGATAAGAATAAGCGAATGCACAGAGATTCCAGTTTATTAGTGGTCACGGGGTCGTGACAAAGAGCGTGGGGATGGTGCAGGGCCGCACAGTGTTTTGTTCTGTTGTACTGGGGTCACGGTGAGTCAGAGTCCCCAGCAGCAGCTGACGGCAACAGCGGGGGGCGGGAGGGAAAGCCATTTTCTGGGAAGGAGTGAATTTGTGTGTGTGGGAAAGGAAATTTGGCATCAGTTAGGCCTGGCTGTATGTACAACATGATAAGTGTAATTCACATCAATAAGTTTTGTACACCTGAAAAATGTTGCATTGGCAAATGTGTGATACATATTTTTACAAAAACTAAAAAAGGGCAGCTGCCGAGTCAGCTTATGTATGTGCAATCACCAAATGGGATTTGTTTCCTTCACTTGGAGGTTAGATGTCGTTATTTCATGGCACCATCCAGTCGGTTGGCCCAGTGTTGTTTTTAGGGCATCTCTCGGCTCCGACTCCACGACACTTGGCTGGCTGGCTCCTCCCTTCTTTATGCTCACAGCTGCTAACTGAGAGGCTGATGGTGCAAACTTACCAGCTGCTCCCGGTGAGAACGACGCAGCAGTCAGAATTCCTGAAGATTACAGCCTTGGAAACCCAGGGGGCAGTCCTCTGTTCTGTAAGGTCATCGTGAGTCAGCGTGACACTACTGCCCAGGTTTAGGTTGTCGTCTGCGTTTGTTCTTCCTTCTAGTTTGGCATGGTGCCTGGAGTCTTAAAACCTTGCCGATCGAGATGCAACAATGAGTCTATTTGCTAGAAGCAGCGGGGAAGAAGGGGAAGAAGGAATCGGGAAAAGAACTGGCTCCCGTGTCTTAATTGCCTCTGTCACCTACTGCCTCCTCCCCTGCGGCCAGAGGAGCTGGTTCCCAACTACCATTATTAAACTTTTTGATTCAAGAGTCTGTAGATGAAGCCTGATCAAGAGGGGAAAGAGGTGAAGTAGAAGTTCATATTCTCATAGAATCCAAACTTTCTGGAGCCACTGAAGCTGGATGACTTCCTGAAACTATTAGTAATCTAAAGCAAAGATTTATCCTTTGAGAGCATCTTTAATCCAAACAACATTGTTGTTGTTAGGTGCCACTGAGTCATTTCCGACTCCTAACAACTCTTTGTACAGCAGAACACGACACTGCTGAGTCCTGTGCCATCCTCGCAACTGTTACGCATGACCTCACTGTTGCAGCCTGTCCATCTCACTGAGGCGGTCTTCTTTTTCACTGACCCTCTACTTAACCAAGCATGATGTTCTTGTGCAAGGACTGATTCTTCCTGATAACATGTCCAAAGCCTGTGAGACGTAGTCTCACCCTTCTTGCTTCTAAGGAACATTACGGCTGTACTTCTTCCTCTGTTCATTCTTCCGGCAGTCCATGGATATTCAGTATTCTTCACAGCACCGTAATTCAAGGGCATTAATTTTCCTTATTCATTTGCAGCTTTTGCATGCATATGAGCCAACTGAAAGTACCGTGATCGGGTCAGGTGCACCTTAGTCATCCAAGTGCCATGTTTGCTTTTTAACACTTTAAAGAAGGCTTCGGCAGTAGATTTGCCTAATGCAGTATAGCATTGATTTCTTAACTGCTGCTTCCATGGACATTGATTGTGGACCCAAGTAAACGTGAAATCCTTGACAACTTCAGTATCTGCCTTGAGCATTTTGCGCTTTTAAAGAATTACCTGTATGTGATTAAATTGACAGCAGCAACTCAAAAGGTGAGATGAGAGGTCAGAGGGGCAGTGAGTTTATATCAATGGTGGCAGAACAGCTGGGAAAGGAATAGTGAGGGTGGCTGTACAACTTAAGGAATGTAATCAGTGCCACTGAATTGCGCATGTAGAAGTTGTTGAATTGATGTATATTTTGCTATGTACATTTTCACCAAAAATATACATATTTTTTAAAATGACTTCATGTCAAATAACAACCTCTTTTTAACAACTTCATAAAAATTTAAAATGCAGAAAAGTACAAAGAGAAAAATAACACTTGCCCACATGCCCAGGATCCCCTATCAACCAGTGAAACACGGAACCTCACATTTTCCCTTTTTACAGACTTATTTTTTTTTTAGACGGACTGAAAAATCTATTTGCCTCAGTCCAGAAAGAAAGAGAAAGCAGTGTTTTTCTTGGGATTTGTTGCAGTTACTGATTACCCCTGGGGAAAATGACATCTTATGATGTTGAAAAGCAGCCCTGGTGGTATGGTGGTTAAGCCCTTGGCTACTAGATGAAGATTGGTGGTTTGAACCCACCAACCACTCAGCAGGAGGAAGATGTCTGCTTGCGTGAAGATTATAGCTTTGGAAACCCTGCAGGGCAGCTCCACTCTGACCTAGACAATTGCTGTGAGTTGGAATTGACTCAGCAGCGATAGTTTGGGGTTATGGTGTTGAATCTTTCTACCCAGGGTCGTGGTCTACCTTTTCATTTGTTTAGATCCTCTTCCAGGAGCCTTTTCAAGTTTTCTTCCTGCAGTTTTTCCACTTGTATGTTTAGTTGAGTCCTAAATATTTTCTCTCTCGTTTCATTTATGAATGATGTGTCTTTATCCCAGTTGTTGCTACTAACAACAAGCAGTTTGGGTTTTACATAGTAATGTTATGCCCATTGCCTTGTGAATGCTCCTTCGTGTAGTAGTTTTGTGCGATTTTCAGGTATACAGTGATGGCATCTGCCAACAGGAATATCTTTGCCCCCTCTTGCTTTGGAATGTCTCGGTGGATTTTTTTCTCTAGTTTCACAGTATGGGTTTTGCTCACAGGAGTGGTGAAAGCAGGGAGGATACATCTAGTGGTTTGGCACAGCACTGGGCCTGTTGGAGAAGCAGAACCAAACCCCTCCTGGTGTTTCCGATGGATGGCACAAGGCCTGGGGGGGTGTTTGGGGGGCAAGAGGCAGGGGGCAGGGGGCTGGGCACAGCAAGGGGAGGAGTGAAGCAGAGATCAGGGTCTCCACCATGGAAGTGAGACAGCCGCCATCCTGGGTTCTGGATCTGAGAAGGGATGCCGCCTGTCTGAGCTGCTGGGACCAGAACTGTCTCCTCCCTGTGGCTGCTGCAGCGTTCACCAGACAGCCCTGCTCTCGCGAGCTGGAGGCAGGAGTTGTGTCTCTTCCCTCGTGATCCAGTGTCATCTAGGCCATGAAGACTGGGGGTGAAGTTTGCAGACTTCTAGCCCCTGCAGTTCAGAGAACTCATAGGAAGGAGTGAGAGCAGTAATTATCCCCAAATGAACAGGATACTCTGGTGATATGTTAAGACTTTTTATGCCTGTGACTATTTTACTAGCATTTTTATCAAGAACATTGAATTAGTTCAGAAGTCCTATTTTAGTCATGTAGTCTTGGTTTAACAGAAATACCACAACTGGATGGCTTTAAAAAGAGAAATTTTATTTTGCCACGGTCCAGTAGGGTAAAAGCCCAAATTCAGGATGTCTGCTCCAGAGGAAGACTTCCTCTGCTGGCTTTGTAGGATAGACTTTATCATCAGTCTTCCTCTAGACTGGGAGCTTCTGAGGCTCAGGAACCCTGGTTCCTTTCCAAAGGATGTACTCCACTCCCAGCACTGCTGCTTTCCTGATGGTATGAGGTTCCTCAGTATCCTATTTCCTCCCTTTCTTTTATATTCCAAGAGGCTGCCTCAAGCCACAGTGTAATCCCATGCATCAAGTCCTTCCCCACCAACTGAACTGCTGCCCATCCTCCTTCGTGAACATCACAGAGGCAGAGTTTATAGCATACAGGAACCACACACAATACCAGGAATCATGGCCCAGCTAAATTTCTACACATGTTTTTGGAGGAAGATAATTTAATCCACAATATTCCAACCATTGTTTCCTAAAATAAACACATGCTTGCAACATACAAAAAGACATTCACCCCATCACTGCAAAAGTCTTAAGTCCAAAATCCACAAATTCCCCTTGAGCTGTGAAATCTAGAACTCAAGCTATCTCTTTCCAAAATATCTCTTTCCAGTTACAAGTTAGCATTTCCTTTACAAATGGAAGAAAGAAGGCAAAACAGGCAACAAGCAAGTTAGCAGAACGTATTACATTAGTCCTCAAAGGTTTGAAAACAATTTTTAATTTTCTGAGACATTCTATACAATGGCCCTACCCTCTAGACTCTAGGTATTGGCCACACTCTCCAGATTCTGAGTGGGGGCCCCTCAGCCCTGTGTTAGAGCTGTGCCTTCCAGGCCCACTAGGACAGCAACTCTGCTCTCTCAGCTTCAAGTGCACAGTTTTCCAGGACCGTCTGAGTGGAACTCCATCCTTAGAAATACCAGGGGCCAAGGCTCCACCCTCAGAAACCCCTGAGGTCACAGCCATACCTTTTGAGACTGACGGAGCTCAGCTTCTCATGTTCCTTGTCTCTTCAGCTTCTGCTTCCTATGACTTGGTCCTCAAGCCTGCATCTGCCATGCTGGGACAAGTGTTCTAAAGGCCTATAGATCCACTGATTTTTAAGTGCCTGGAGGTACCCTACTCCACCGGGAAGCCTACTCACAGGCAATTAGCTCTCTCACTCCATTGGTTGGCTCCATTGCTGTCTTGGGCTGGTCTGCTTCTGTTGCTGCTTGTCAGCGGATCATCTGCTGCTTGTTTCTCACCATCAGTGCCTTCATTGGTGTTAACAGTTCTTCTCAGTTTCTTTTGAGTCTTCTGTCCAGTCACAGTTTCAAAACTGCTCCCACATCTTAAGTATCTCCCGACTCCTGGTGCTAAATTACCTTAGTCATCTAGTGCTGCTTTAAAAGAATACCACAAATGGATAGCTTTAAAGAAGGATTTTATTTTGTCACAGTCCAGTAGGCTAGAAGTCCAAATTCAAGGCGTTGCTTCTAGAGGAAAGCTTTCTCTGCTGACTCTGGAGGAAGGTTCTTATTGTTAGTCTTCCCCTGGACTGGAAGCTTCTGAGGCACAGGGACCATGGTCTTTTCCAGAGGACTCGCTCAGCTCCCAGCACTGCTTCTTTCCTAATAGAATGAAGTCTCTCAATCTCCCCTCGCCCCCCTTTGTTTTATACATTACCACACATGAAGTGCTTTCCCATCAACTCAGCTGCCACCCATCATCCCTCATGAACATCACAGAAGCAGGGTTTCCAGCATACCGGAACCACACAGGAATCCTGGGCAAGCCAGATTTCTACACACAGTTTTTGAGGAATACAGTTCCATCTATGATAGGTCCTTTCACCATCTATGGAGATGATTGTTGGAGTTTTTACTCCTTACAAGCCCAGTTGCCATTAAGTCAGCACTGACTCATGGCGATCCCATGTGTGTTGGAGCAGAAGTATGTTCCACAGGGTTTTCAGTGGCTGTGATCTTTCAGAAGTAGTGGAGCATTTAACCAGTTGCACCACCCAGGGCTTTTTTTTTTTTTTAAATTCCAGTGGACCTCTGAAAATAATGACTTGATCACTAGGATCATATAGTATCATTATTCAATGTTGTTGTTAGGCACCATTGAGTTCCTTCCTACTCATAGCGACCCCATGTACAACCGAACAAAAGGCTGCCCAGTTCTGGGCCAGCCTTACAATCGTTACTATACCTGAGCCCTTTGTTGCAGTCACTGTGCCAGTCTATCTTGTTGAGGGTCTTCTTTTTTGCTGACCCTCTACTTTACCAAACATGATGTTCTTCTCCAGATCTCTCTTGATAATATGTTCAAACTCTCATCATCCTTGCTTCTAAGGAACACTCTGACTGTACTTTCAAGACAGATTTGTTTATTCTTCTGACATTCCATGGTCTATTCAGTATTCTTCACCAACACCATAATTCAAAGGCATCATTTCTTCTTTGTTTGTCCTTATTCATTGTCCAGTTTTCTCATGCATATGATGTGATTGAAAATACAGTTCCTTAATGCTGAGCTATCCTTGAATTCCTAGGAAAGACCATACTCAGTCTTGCTGTATTACTGTGGTAAGGTTCTTTTGAATTAGTTTGTCCTATTTTGCTTACAGTTTTTACATTGATACACAATTCATTTATGGTTTTTGTTCAGTCTTGATTGGATTTTGGAATTCTCCTTCTTTGTCTTTCTTGTGGAACAGTTTAAATAGCATCAGAACTCTCTCTTGGTGGGATTTCCTGTGAGGCTTCTGGGTCCTGGGATGTAGCAGAAGGAAGGTGACTCTCCCTCTGCCACCTCATTTTTGGTGATGCTGTGTTTCCATTTTCTAGGCTGTTAACTTCTCACTCTCTTCTGGAACTGTGACCCATTGTTGCTTAGTGTCAGTTACACTTGCACTTTATATTGACTCCAGTCCTTTTAAAAGTGCTTCACCGTCAAGGAGTGCAGATGGTTAAGGGCTTGGCCGTTAACCAAAGTATTGGCAGTTCACGTACACCAGGGGCTCCTCAGAAGAAAGCCCTAGGGATCTATTTCCAAAAAATCAGCTATTGAAAACCTGCGGGGCACTGTTGCACTCAGACACACACGGGGTTGCCATGAATCAGAGTCAATGGCAATTGGTTGGTACTGGTTCACTATCTCGGGCTCTTCTTTTTTGTTTTTATAGGTACCATTCTATTTACTTATTTTTAATATTATTTTATTGAGTTTTCAGTGAAAGTTTACACACTAAATTGGGTTCTCATTTAACAATTTTTGTATCAATTGTTGGTACATTTTTCACAATTTGTCAGCATTCTGATTATTTCCAGAACAGAATATTTATTCTGTTTCTGTTAATCTAGCTTCCCTGCCCCTCCTTGCCTTCTGAACTTCGCTTTAGTGTTACTGTTGGCCATTTGGACTTCATATATTGCTTATTTAAGGGAGTGCTGGGCTCTTCATTTAGATCTCTCAATTTGCTGAATTTCGTCATCAGACTGGGCAGGGTGCTAACCCTGCCTTCCTTGAGTTCTTCCGTCTTGGAGAACACCTGTCACTCTGTCTGGAACGCCGTCTTAGCCAGGCGTGGTGTTCTTAGGGTACACATGCCCTCGAGTGCTCACAGATATTCTGTGGTCGCATTCTGGCCTCTCTCCTCCAGGAAGAAGTCAGAGGCCAGCTGCGTTGACTTTCCCTGTAGTCAGTAGCATCAAATTCTTATGTAGGAGAATTAGCTTTGTCAGCCACCTTTCTTGGAGCTAGTCCTCGTCTGGTTCACCTACACTCACCGTGACTATCACGTGCTTTCCGTTGAGTCAGGAATTTGATTTGGAATATTCCTGATCTTCTGAAATGGTGGCTCTCCAATCCCCAGATCGGCTTCTTTTGCTTATTCCTCATCACCTGTGTGTGAGCTCTGCTTTCACGTCTATTTCTCTTTTCTTCTCCTCTTGAACTATCTTCTCTCCTGGATGGGGCTGCTTTCTGCTGTCTGCCTTCCTTTCCTCCTTGAATCGGGGACAGTCACCCATGTTGCCTGAAGTCAGATCTTGTTTGACAGTAGCTGTGTGCCCCTGAGGAAATTATTTAACTGTCCCTTGCCTCAGTTTCTCTATCTGTAAAATAGAGAAAGTACTAGAATTTACCTCGTGGCTGTTGGTTTGAGTGACTTATTACATGGATGTATTTAGAATAGGGCCTAATGCGTGCTCTGACCACTGCTGTTTGTGTCATTGTTTATACTGGGGTCAGCAAACTTCTTAGAGGGCCTGATAGTAAATATGTTTGGTTTTGCAAGCCAGCCATATGGTCTGGGTGGCAACCACTGAAATCCACCATTGTGTTGTGAAAGCAGCCAGGGACAATATGTAAAGAAATGTACATGGCTGTGTTCCAATAAAACTTTATACGCAAATATAGGCAGTGGGCCAGGCTTGGCCAACCCCTGCTTTATATTATTCTTGATCTCTGTTATTCTATACCATCAAGTTTTTCCTCTGAACTGATGTGGGGTCTGAGTGTTTTGTATTCTACTGAGGGTGGAGTGGAGATAATGCACGTGTAACAGATAGGCTAAAGCTAAGGGGAAAACCTGAGTCCGTTCCTGTGCCAGGGTTCACCTCAGCCCATTGGGGTACGCCTGTCCCCTTGCCCCCCAACCCTGAAGCCCTCCTGTCCATCAGAGGGCTTGTTTCTCTCTGGGCTGAGTGCCACCACAGCAGGATAAGCGTGGAGCTGGGCTGTACCGTCCTGCTTACTTGCCAGATTTCTAGCTTTTGCAGCTGGTTGCTTTTGCTTATGCTTCTTTCTTTGGTTATTGTTGATGAATTCTTTCCTTGCTGTTGTTGTCAGGTGCTGTTGAGTCAATTCCAACTCCTGGAGAGCCATGTGATAGAGACACACTACCCCATATGGTTTTCTAGGCCATAGTGTTCATCAGAGTAGATTGCCAGATCTTTCTCCCATGGAGTTACTGGGTGGACTCAAACTGCCAACTGTTCTGCTACTAGCCAAGTGCTCAACCGTTGGGCTACCAGGGCTCTTCCCACCCCCCAGCCCATTTTGTTCGGTATTTATTAGCAGTATGTAATTAGGAATCATGCCTCCACCACAGTCACTGTTCCATTCCTCCCTTGTAGGGTGGATGTGTGGGTCGGATGATGCGGGTGAGCTTGGCTGCAGGAGACTGGAGGGCCATCCCTGACCTCTGTGAGCCAGCATCTCCTAGCCCTGCGTGGTCACGGTGGCTGTGAGCCACACGAGCTGTAGGTGAAACCGGGGATGCTGGGTGTCTGGTCAGCAGCCATCCTTACTCTTGTAGACTGGTCTTCAGGGTGCACCAGCCCCACACCATGAATAAGTGTTCAGAAATCGTATTACGGTTTTATCTGTAGACAAAACCCACATTCTGTTCTGTGCCCGCATCCTTAGGTGTCTACTTGCTTTAAAAGAAAATAGAAAATCCTTGGTGGTCCTGGGTCCTGATAAGTGTTGCACTCACTTTATTAATGAATTTCTTCATCAACGGTGACCTCACACCACAGGCAGTAACCACAAGCCAACTGAATCTGTCTCATGGCTGGGAGTGAAGAAATGGCTCTCGCTGGAATTCTGGCAATGGGCTTTTCTTTACAGAAAGAGGCAGTGATTTCTCTGGATTTTTTTAATATCCCCTTAATTTTTTTCCAGCTTCCTAAGGTGCATGTCAATATTGTTTTTCTCTAGGATTAGTGTATTTCTGTTATTTTCTCTGTAAATGGCATTGGTTCTCTGTCTGTTAGGGAAGTCCATTGTCGTTTAACATGGATGTGCACTGGGCTAGGCTAGGGCATCAGGTGTGAGCAGGACCTCGACTTTAGAACTGGTGACAGTCCAAAGGGAACACAGCTCCTCAGGGTACAGGATTTCTGGCAACTGTGAGAAGTAGCAGCCTTGTGCTTTAAAGCTATCCTGAGAGTCTTGAATAAATACTTTTTTATTTTTTTAACTTTTTCACTAATGTGTAGGTCTTAGGTATCTTCCCGGGTCAAACAACCTTTACAGTACTTACTCTGCATCGCTGTGTTTTAGTCATCTGGCACTGCTCTAACAGAATGACCGTAAGTAGATGGCTTTAACAAAGGAAAGTTTATTCTTACCCAGTCTGGCAGGCTACAAGTCTGAATTCAGGCCCTAGGGGAAAGGCCTTCCCTCCCTGTTGGGTCTGGAGGAAGATCCTTGTGTTGCACCAGTCTTTGGTCAGGGAGCATCTTGGTGCAGGAGCCTGAGGTCTGAAGGATGCCCTCTATTCCAGGGGCTGTTTTCTTGATGGTATGAGGTTTCCAAATCTCTGTTTGCTTACCTTTCATCTCTTGTAGAATAAACCGTAGTTCAAGCCACACTCCAGGGAAACTCCCTTTACAACAGAGTAGGGAGGTGACCTTAGGAAGGGATTTAGTCCTACCCTAATCTTCTGTAACGTACAGCATAGGAAAATCATAAAATGGGGGACAATCATAAAATATTGGGAATCATGGTCCAGCCACATAGCTACACACATTTTTGTGGGGGACAGTTCAATCCATGACAGGTGGTTAGAAAAATTAAATGAGCTAACACATGGATGTATTCAGACTAGTACTTGACACATACGAGTGATATAAAGCTATTATTTTTGTCACTATGATTATGTCAGGAGTTGGCAAACTTTTTGTTCACAGGACCAGACAGTAAGTATTTTCAGCTTTACAGGCCTGAGGTCTTTGCCCAACTACTCAGCTCTGCCACTGGCGCAAAAAGGAGCCACAGACAATATTTATGTGAATGAATATGGCTGTGTTCCAATAAAACTTTATTGACTAAAATGGACAGCAGGCCAATGGGTAAGGTTGGTGTTACTGGAAAATTTCTCAGCATGTCCTTTAGTGGCCAGGAACTGCAGACAGGCTGAATGAACACCCCCTAGCCCTCCAAACAAATAGGCTAAGTTTGACCTCAGGACAGTGCACCTGGCCCAGCCTAGGGTATGGACACACCTGATTCCACACTTGCTGTTCATACCTTTGTTTCAGTTTCTGCATTTTTTTTTTTGGAGTTGTTTTTTATTTGAATGTATAATCAAAAACTTCATGAATAATATGCAGCAAATTAACCTACTTTGTGTAAATCTACCTCTCCCCGAGTTAACACTGGCAACTGAGGGTTGCCAGGAGAATGGTCATGTCATCCATAAATCATTTCATCAATGAGGTCAAGCCCCAGGTTGTCATGAGATCTTGTAAAAACCAGAAAAATTCATAGATTTGCTTGATCGTTTCCTAATTTGCTCCCAGTTCTCAGCAGCAAATGTTCCAGTGTCAAATAAACAATTCAGAGTGAGAGGAGCTTTTGCCCTAAAAATCCTCAAAGTGCCCTCAACCAGGTATTCCGAAAAGTGGTCCATGAGCTTAAGTTTTGAAAGTTGAATCTTAATACAGTGTGGGGAACATCTTAATAAAGGAAATCATGAGGTAGACTCTTTGTAGACACAAAAGGGCCTTACATGGCTGTGTAGGGGATGTCACCCAGTCGATGTCTCTAAATCCCACAATCATGTCTGTGATGTCCAAACACCACCTTAACCCCTGACCTCTCCCCGATTCCTGCTGTCTCCACAACTTCTCTGCCTGGAGGGCTAGCTGACACTTCAGATACCTTGTGGCCAAAGAGAACTCTGAGCTCTCCCCAGCCTGGCCATTCCACTACTGCCCAGTGTGGGACATGGCTCTGTGTCCTGGGGCATGCCAGCCCCTTCTTATTTCTTCCCCCATCTAGTCTACCAGAGGTCTTGTCAACTCTGCTTTTAGCATGGTGCCTCTCCAACTCTGTCTTGTGGTCACCACTACCCAGCCCAAGCTGCTGCACTGTGCGTGCGGGGCAGCTCCTCACACCTCCAGCTGCCCGACTCCTCCCTCCTCTCAATCCACAGGGCCCGCCAGCATGGCTGTGCACCAGATGGTGCTGTTCCTCAGGTGGTGTCCCACCTGCTCGTCTGGCTTCTCCCTGTCTTAGTTACCTGGTGCTGCTGTAACAAAAATACCACAAGTGGTGGCTTTAACAAACAAATTTATTTCTTCACCGTTTAGTAGGAGGCGAGAGGTCTGGATTCAGGGCGCCAGGTCTAAGGAAAGCCTCTCTCTGTGTGGGCTCAGCTTTTATGTCTTCATTCTTTGGTGATTTTGTGTGCTGTGGCATCTGTCTTCCTCCATCTGTGCTTGCTTGTATGCTTAATCTGCTCTTTCCTGTTTCCAAAGAGGTTGATCTAAGACACACCCCGCACTACCGTATTAATGTAACAAAACAAATCCATTCCCAAACTGAAAATTTGGTATAACCCCTTGCCATCAAGTGGATTCCAACTTATAGTGACCCTATAGGACAGAATAGAACTGTCTCGTAAGGTTTCTAAGGAGCAGCTGGGGCTTTGAACTGCTAATGTCTCGGTCAGCAGCTGGAGCTCTTAGCCATTGTACTACCAGGTCTCTAAGAGTCTGATATTGGGGTTAAGATTTACAACACATATTTTGGGGGGCCGAACAGTTCAATCCATAACATTCTCTGATGCTTGGGCCTAGCCCTTCGTACCCCTGCACTAGCTCTACTTTGCCTCCAGGATGGCTCTGGCTCTGGGCTCCTCCCTTCCACACCCCATTCACTCAGGCCTTTGCTCTGTCGCCTGCTCAGAGGGGCCTTCTCAGTCACCTGCCACCTGCTGAGGGTCTGACCCCTCATCTGGCTGTGTTTCTTTTTTTTTTTTAATTTAATATGACTGAGTGAAAATATACATTCCCATATAAATTTACATGCCCACCTCTATGCAGCTTCCACTGCTCTCCCTGCCTGGTGACAGCACACTATTCCTCTCTGCTCCATACGTGTCTCATCCTCCCAACAGCCTCCTTTCTCCTCCTCTCCATCCACTCTCCTTCCTCCAGCCAGAGGTCAGCAGGATGATATCCTATAGATGTACAGAACCATAAAGTGCATCCAATATATGGTCACTCTGCATTGCCAAGTCGAATCCATTCGTGTCCGAAGAGTGGACCTTCGTTATGATTTATGGGCAAGGGCAGCATCAGGGCCAGGGGTCATGCTCCCAGGAGAACCCCAAAACCACTGGACCATCAATTGAGGTCTTTTAGTGAAGATCTCAGGGTGCACCCCTTTTTATTCTTGTGTTGCCAGTGAGCCTCAACTTAGTGAGCTCCATCGCGGCTATCATTGGTGGTGTCCGGGCACCATCTAGTTCTTCCGGTCCCAAGTCGATGTAGGCACCCACTCACATGGGTCTCTCTATCTTCTGAGTTGTCTTTACCCCGTGTCACTTTGGTCCTCGGTGAGAATCGGTTCCTGCTGAGTTGGGACCCTTTGCTGTGCCCTCGGATGTCAGCTTGGCAGCTTTTAAGACCCCAGACACCACTCACCAATGTGGAGTGCAGAGAGCCCTCTTAGCAAAGCACTAGTTGTGCCAGTTGGCCTTGATTTCACCAAAGAGCATGGTCCCCTGCCCCCCGCCCCAGCTACTCTATCCTTGCAATATTGGGTTAAGATAGAAGGAGTACTCATGTTATGCTGAAGTCCACTTAATGTTGTTCTTGTTTCTAATGTGTGCTATCACCGATTTCACCAAACCAGATTTCTAGCAACTATCTAATCTAAACCCTCCCCCCTCGCCCTCACTCCCTCCCCTCCCTTGCAGCTGTCAAAGAGTCTTTTCTTCTATACAGAAGTCTGTTTTTGAGATATTATCATAGAGGTCTCATACAATGTTTGTCCTTTTGTCGCTGACTACTTTCACTCAACAGTGTCTTCCAGTTGAAACCAGGTTATGAGATGTTTCCTGGAATCATCGTTATTCTTTATCATTGCGTAGTGCTCCACTGAGTATATGTACCATAGTTTACCTATCCATTCTGCTGTTGTTGGGCATCTGGGTTGATTCCATCTTTTTGGTATTGTGGACTGTGCTGCGATAAACATTCTGGTGCATGTGTCTGTTGGTGTGAAAGGCCTTGATTCTGCAGGATATATTCCAAGTAGTGGAATTACTGGGTCAAATGGTATATCAATATCCGTTTTCTTAAGGAAGCTCCAGATTGCTTTCCAAAGAGGCTGGACCATTTTGCAACCCCACCAACAGTGTAGGAGGGTTCCACTTTCTCCACAGCCTCTCCAGCATTTGTTGTTTTGTGTTTTTTGGATGATGGCCAATCTTGTTGGGGTGAGATGGTATCTCATTGTCATCTTGATTTGAATTTCTTTAATAACTAAAGATGGTGAACATGTCTGCATATGTTTTTTGGCTGCCTGGATCTCCTCTTTAGTGAAGTGTCTGTCCATCTCCTTTGCCCATCGCTTAATTGGATGGTTTATCTTCTTATTAATATTTTGTAGTATCTTATAGATCATGGAGATCAGGCGTTGATCTGACGTAGAGTTGCCAAATATTTTTTCCCATTCTGTGGGTGTTCTTTAAATTATATTAATAAAGTCTTTGGATAAGCAGAAGTGTTTGATTCTTAATAGTTCCCATTTATCTATTTTCTTTTCTGTTGATTGTGGTTTCTTTGACAGATTTTGGAGTCTGTCCTCATTGTGTGTTAAAACTTCCATTGTTGTTTCTACCTTTTCTCGTATGAGCTTTATCGTTTTAGGTTTGATATTTACGTCTTTTATCCAGTTGGAGTTGGTTTTTGTGTAAGGTGTAAGATATGGATCTTGATTCAGTGTATTGCAGATGGATAACCAATTTTGCCAGCACCATTTTTTGAAGATACTGTTTTTACCCCAGTTTAATGTCTTAGGGCCTTTGTCGAATATCAACTGTTCATAGGCAGATGGTGTCGTCTCTGGGGTCTCAGTTCTGTTCCATTGATCGATCTGTCTGTTCTTGTACCAGTACCAGGCTGTTTTGACCACTGTGGCAGTGTAGTATGTTCTAAGGTCGGGTAATGAGAGGCCTCCCGGTATGTTCTTCTTCTTTAGTAGTACCTTATTTATCTGGGGTTTCTTCCCTTTCCAAACAAAATTGGTGATTTGTTTCTCCATCTCCTTAAAAAATGACGCTGGAACTTGTATTGAGATTGCATTTTATAAGTAGATTGCTTTGGGTAAAATAGACATTTTAACAATGTTAAGTCTTCCTATCCATGAGCAGGGTAGGTTTTTCCATTTATCTAAGTCTCTGTTAGTTTCTTGTAGTAAGGGCTTGTAGTTCTCTTTGTAAAGGTCTGTTATTTCTCTTCCTAAGTACTTTATCTTCTTAGGGGCTATAGTAAATGGTGTTGATTTGATGATTTCTTCATTAACAGTCTCGTTGTTGGTATAAAAGAACCCTACTGATTTGCTTATGTTTCTCTTGTATCCTGAGACTTTGCTGCACTCTTCTATCAGTTTGAGTAGTTTACTTATAGATTCCTTGGGGTTCTGTGCATATACAATCATATCATCTGCAAACAGGGAGATTCTGACTTCTTTGCCAATGCAGATCTCCTTTATTTCTTGGTCTTGTCTAATTGCTGTGGCTAGAATTTCTAGTACAATGTTGAATAGGAGAGTTTAGAGTGGGCATCCTTGTCTAGTTCCTGTTCTCAAGGGAAAGCCTTTCAGTCTGTCTCCATTCAGGATGATGTGGGCAATTGGCTTTGTATAAATGGCCCTTATTGCGTTGAGGAATTTGCCATCTATGCCCATTTTTCTAAGAGTTTTTAGCATGAGTGAGTGTTAGACTTTATGAAATGCCTTTTCTGCATCAATGGTGCATTCTTGTCTTTTGTGTTATTTATGTGGTTGATCATTAATTGTTTTTCTGATGTTGAACCAGCCTTGCATCCCTGGTATGAATCCCACTTGGTCATGATGGATTATTTTCTTGATATATTGTTGTATTCGATTGGGAAGAATTTTGTTGAATATTTTTGCATCTAGATTCATGAGTGATATTGGTCTTTAGTTCTCCTTCTTTGCTGGGTCTTTCCCTGGCTTTGGTATCAGGGTTATTCTGGCTTCATAGAATGAGTTTGGGAGTACTCCATCCCTTTATATACTGTGAAATAGTCTCAGTAGTATTGGAGACAACTCTTCTCTAAATGCTTCGTAGAATTCTGCAGTGAAGTCATCTGGGCCCGGGCTTTTTTTTGGTTGGCAGTATTTTGATGACCTTTTCAATCTCTTCCTTTGTGATGGGTTTATTAAGTTGTACTACTTCACATTGTGATAATTTGGGTAGGTGGTATGAGTCAAGGAATTTGTCCATTTCCTCTAGATTTTCAGATTTCTTAGAATACAGTCTTTCATAGTATTCTGTTATGATATTTTTGATTTCTGCTGGATCCGTTGTGACAACTCCCCTCTCATTTCTAATTTGGGTTATTTGTTTCCTTTCCTGCTTTTCTTTAGTAAGTTTAGCCAGTGGTTTGTCGATTTTGTTGATCTTCTCAAAAAACCAGCTTTTGGTCTTTTCAATTGTTTTTCTGTTCTCTAATTCATTTAGCTCTGCTCTAATCTTTATGATCTGGTTACTTCTGGTGCCTGAGGGATTCCTGTGTTGGTCTCTCTCTACTTGTTCAAGCTGTAGGGTTAGTTCCTTGATTTGGTTTCTTTCTTCCTTCCAGATGTGTGCATTTATAGAGATAAACAGACCTCTGAGCACTGCTTTGGCTGTATCCCATAGGTTCTGGTAGGAAGTGTTTTCGTTCTCATTGGAATCCATGAATTTCTTTATTTCATTCTCAATTTCTTCTATAACCCAAGTTTTTTTGAGCAAGATGTTGTTCAGTTTCCAAGAGTTCCACTTTCTATCTGTGTTTTTTCTGCTATTGATTTCAGCTTTTATGGCTTGGCTGTGTTTCTTACCTTTCTGTTCATGAGGCTCATCCCTACCCCCCAGCCAAAGACACGCCTGGCCCCAGGGGAGCTCAGATGACTGACAGATGAAATGAAGGAGTGAATCAAAATATTTTCTCTTTCCCAAATCCAGGTTTGACAGTGTTGAGGTGCAAGTTGGAAAGCAGCAGTGCTCTGCCAGTGGGCAGTGTCTGGCCTCCAGATGGCCGAGAAAGGCCATTGGGCTCCCTCTCAAGAAGGTCCCTTGCAGCCTCCGGAGTGGGATACAGCCTGGCCTCAGCCTTACTGTTTGGTCATGGTGCTTTTCCTTTGTAATCCCAGGAGCCAGAAAGTGTTCCCAGGCCGCCTGCTCGTCCACAGCCACACAGCAGCCCACACAGGAGAAAAGCATACAAAGCAGGTGGCCTGCAGGGAGGAGAACTGGACGCAGGAGCAGGCACGGCAGCAACAAACACAATTTTGCTTTAACTTAAAAGTAGACTTCCTGAAAGCTTTTCAGCTTACAAACCAAAACAAAACCAGTTGCCTTTGAGTCAGTTCTAACTCAGGCAGCCCCACATGGGATCGGAGGACAGTTATGTACCATAGGGTTCTCAGTGGCTGCTTTCTCAGGAGCAGGTCACCACCAGGCCTTTCTTGTGAGGTGCTTTTAACCTTTCTGTTAACCACATTCGCCCCAGTGAGGGGTGTCTTCCATTTTACCGTGGGTTCTTTGTGTTCAATGTCTGTATGGAGTGCATTCTGATTCCTGCCATGTCATGAGTTCAGCCTTCAGCTGTGCATTCTCTCTCACTCAGGTTGTTCCTGGTCATCGAATACGTCAACGGGGGGGACCTCATGTTCCACATGCAGAGGCAGCGGAAGCTTCCAGAGGAGCATGCCAGGTGAGACACCATGTGGAGGGAGAGGACAAGTGGCTGGGGTCAGCTCTTGGATGTCAGTGGTAAGCCCAGCAGAAGGAGATGGAGTCTGAGGGGAAAGTGGTAGAGGGCACTGCCTTCTCCTGCAGGGTGACACGCGGTTGTTAGACTTGGGGTCTTCTGACTTAGGGCCCAGCCACATTCTACCCAACGAGGCAAGCTCATACCTCCTCCAGAGAAATCAGTGTTTTGTGGGGTTTGTTTGTTTTGTTTTTCCAATTGTACTGTCTTGGGCCTTTCTTTTTCCCTGTTTCCAAAATGGGGGGAAGCAGCCTCTGAGCTTGCATGAGTGGTGGCTGCTTGGAGCCAGCTCCTGAGTGATGTGCTGGGGTGTGCAGCCCTATGTACTCAGCACTGAGAGACTTCTACTCTGCCTTGTAAGGAGAGGCTTGAAGGATGGGTGCCCCTTCTTACACAACTCTGAAGTCAGCCTCCCTTTGTAGGCCGAGGACCCCAAGGGTCAGACACCAAGATGTACTGGAAATGTCACTCAATTCCATCATTCTTTATTTTCTACAGTTTTTTCTTTTTGTAGGTTCCTCATTAAAAAAAAAAAAAAGCTATTTTTCTGTTAGTCCCTTAGAGCTCTCTGGGGAAAGGCAGGTGGTAATAAAGAGCAGCCCTCTCCTCACTTTAAAGTCCATCTCTCTGGTGGAAGCACCCACTGGGTCACCTTGTAAGTTGGTGAGGGCCTGCACCAGCTTGTCTCAGGTTGCTCTCTGTGTGAGTCCCGGTACAGGCCCACCACCTCAGCCTCCTTGCTGATAGGATGCCCCCGCCTGCTCCCAGGTTCTATGCTGCTGAGATCTGTATCGCTCTGAACTTCCTGCATGAGAGGGGGATCATCTATCGGGACCTGAAGCTGGACAACGTACTGCTGGATGCCGATGGGCACATCAAGCTGACGGACTATGGCATGTGCAAGGTGAACGCGGCCCCACAACTCCCTCTGGCCCCGCCTCCTGCTGCCAGGCCCCGCCTCCCATCACCTGGCCATGCCCCCCACCATCCAGTCCCACCTCTTGTCACCTGACCACGCCTCCAGCCACCTGGTGTTGCGGGGCTGTGTTCAGCGCCCTTACCTGCGGCCACATGAGGCAGCTCATCTCAGTTGTCCCATGCTGGCACACCCCAGTGGGTCCACATTGCCCCTCCTAGTTACTAGCTTTGTCCCCACAGGAAGGCCTGGGCCCTGGTGACACCACGAGCACTTTCTGTGGGACCCCGAATTACATCGCCCCCGAAATTCTGCGAGGAGAGGAGTATGGTGAGCCCAGAGTTGTGGGGGTGGTTCCTGCCAGATGTGCAGTGGCTTGTCTGCCAGGCCTGTGTGGTCCTCAGCCAGGCAAGAAGGGCTCCAGCCCTGGATGCTCTGCTCTCCTGTGTGATATGGCCATGGAGCCAGGAGGGTGGGAGGGGGTCGTGGTCGAGGCGGCTGCAGCAGGGCTCAGGGTCACAAACAAGGGCTCTGGGGGCCAGAGCGAGAGTACAAAGCCCAGTCCCAGGTGGGGACTCGGCATGTATCAGAGCAGCATCTTAGCGAGAGTGAGTGGGCTGGTAGATAGACATGGGGACTGCTGTGTCCACACGCAAAGCTGAAGTCAGTGTCTCCTGGTCCCCCCCACGTGAGAGTACATTCCAGACAGTCATCATTTAAGCACTGGGAAAAAGAAAAGTCAATAAACATAGAAGTTATAGAAGGTATTTGCATAATATTTTTTTATGATTGAAGGAAAATGTATATTCCTATATAAATTTGCATGCCCACCTATGTGCAGCTCCCACTGCTCTCCCTGCCTAGTGACAGCACACTCTTCCTCTCTGCTCCATACATGTCTTATCCTCCCAACAGTCTCCTATACTTTCCTCTCCACTCACTCTCCTGACTCCAGTAAAAGGCCAGCAGGATGACATCCCATAGATGCATAGAACCATAAAGTGCACACGTGATATGGTCACTGTGTGTCTCCAGGTCCAATCCATTCCTGTCTGAAGAGTTGAGCTCCATTATGGTTTATGGACAGGGGCAGCGTCAGGGCCCGAGGCCGTGCTCCCAGGGGAACTCTGAGGGCCCTGGGCCATCAATTGCAGTCTTTTAGTGGAGAGCTCAGGTGCACCCCTTTTTATTCTTGTGTTGCCAGTGAGACATAACTTTGTGAGCTGCATCATGGCTATCACTGGTGGTAGCTGGGCACCATCCAGTTCTTCCAGCCACAAGTCGATGTAGTCACCCACTCGTGTGGGTCTCTCTCTCTTCTGGGTTCTCTTTCCCCCATGTCATTTTGGTCCTTGGTGCTCATCCTTTCCTGCTGAGTTGGGACCATTTGCTGTACCCTCAGATGGCAGCTTGGCAGGTTTTAAGACTCCAGACACCACTCACCAATGTTGGGTACAGAAGACTCTCTTAGCAAAATGCTAGTTGTGCCAGTTGGCCTCGATTTCCCCTGAGAGCATGGCCTCCGGCCCTCCGCCCCAGCTACTCTGCCCTTGCAATATTGGGTTAAGATGGGAGGAGTAATCATGCTATGTTGAAGTCCAGTTAATATTGATCTTTCTAATGTGTGCTGTCCCATATTTCACCCAACCAAGTTTCTATCAACTATCTACTCTAAACCCTCTCCCCTTCGCCCTCCCTCCCCACCCTTGCAGCTGTCAAAGAGTTTTTTCTTCTATGCATGAGTCTGTTTTTAAGCTCTTAATTGTAAGGATCTCATACAATATTTGTCCTTTTGTCACTGACTACTTTCACTCAGCTAATGTCTTCCAGTTTAAACCAGGTTGATGTGTTTCCTAAAATCATCATCATTCTTTATCATTGCAAAGTGTTCCACTGAGTATATATACCATAGTTCACCTATCCATTCCTCTGCTGCGGGCATCTGGGTTGATTCCATCTTTTTGCTGTTGTGGACTGTGCTGCAGTAAGCATTTGTGTGCATGTATTTGCATAATCTTAATGACAGAAGTGTTTTAAGCTTAATTAAAACCAGAAATTGCAAAGGACATCTGACCGATTTGATCTGTTGTAAGTGTCTGTAATCAGAGATGGCACCAGCCAAGTTCCAAGGCCAGGTGGCAACCTTGGGAAACTATGTAACATCAGAGGGTGAGGGACCTCAAGGTGAAAACAGGTTGCAACCAATTATGAACAGGGCAGGACAGCGGAGGCTCAGTGGTAGAAGTCTCACCTTCTCTGCGAGAAACCGCGGTTTAATTCTTGGCCAGCGGAGCTCACGCACAGCCACCACCATCTGCCAGGAGAAGCTCGTGTTCTGCTAAACAGGTGTTGGTGGAGCTTCCTGATGAAGAGGGACCAGGAAGAAAGGCCTGGGGATCTGCTTCCAAAAATCAGCCCCTGAAAACCCTGCAGTTCACAATGGGCCCATCTGCAGCCTGTCCCAAGGATGGCCCAGGACCAGGCGGTGTCTCGTTCTGTTGTGCATGGCCTTACCGTGAGTCAAAGTTGATTCAGTGGCAGCTGACGCCAGTGATGAGGTGTTGGTGATTTAATGATAGAATTCTCACTTTCCTAACAAGAAAAAGGCAGGCACCGCCAGGACAGGGAGCCGAGAATCAGGCAGGCCACCTGGGGAAGAGATACCTTCCACTTCTGAAAACACGTGAAACCTGGCATTGGCCAAAGAAATGCAAATTTCCATTCCCGCAAGTTTTGCTACCTACCTGGGCTTGATTCAGAAATCTGTGTTGACCTGCATGTGTCTCAGCCAACAAGCCAGCAGCAGGCTGGCATGCACCCAGTGTGAGCGACCACTTGTCGTGACTGGCACACTCCCCTCAGGGTTCAGCGTGGACTGGTGGGCCCTTGGAGTGCTGATGTTTGAGATGATGGCTGGGCGGTCCCCCTTTGACATCATCACCGATAACCCCGACATGAACACAGAGGACTACCTTTTCCAAGGTGCGTCTCCCTTGCCACCTCCCAGCATGGCTGATTGTCCCGATGCTGGTTCCAATCATGTGCATGGCCTCCTCTCTGTGTCTTATATATCCCTTCATGTCTCATAGGTCTAGGTAGAAGGGTCTAGAACATAGTTGCACCCTTAGCTCCTCAGATCTGCTGTCAGATAGTCAGGCAGGGCCATCAAGTGGGGGAGGCCACTGGCAGGGTGACAGGCTCAGCAGCTCAGCCTTTGGATCTGTCTTAACTGAGCCCCAGTCCCTCTGCTCTGGTCAGGCACATACCTTGAGGCTACGGGCCCCCTTCCCAGCCCTCATCCCAGCTCTGTCTGCTGGGAAGCCTGGGTTGGTCTAGATGAAAAGTCCCTGGATGACGCTGTGGTCCAGAGTACAACTGTCCCATGGATGCTCTCTGGTGGCCAAAGAGCAGAAGGAGGGGTGGGTGGGGGCTGAGCTCAAGGGTGCTTGTGTAAATCCAGTACAAGTGGTTTATTTTATGAGTCATGAAAAAAGTAGCCAGGAAGGCCATAGGGTGTCTGTTGTGTTTGAGAGCTGGTTGGGTGCAGGCAGGGGTCAGGGTAACCCTAAAAGTTCAGAAGCCATGAAACCACTGGGCAGACTTCTGGGCTTGTCTGTGGGCAGAGGAAAGTCAGGGTTCAGTGGAAGGTAACATTCTCATCCCCCGCCCCCATCCCACAGTGATCCTGGAGAAGCCCATCCGGATCCCCCGCTTCCTCTCTGTCAAAGCTTCCCATGTCCTCAAAGGATTTTTAAACAAGGTACGACACCGTGGAGCCCCTGGGACAGAGTGCATGCATGCGCGTGTGTCTGCATGAGTGTGAATCTGTGTATCTGTCTGTGTGCGGGGTCGCTGCACACCTGGCCCTTCATCTTCACGGTGAATGTGGGTGGGGAGGCACGGGGGCCCCCTTTACTGGTGGGTGTTTAGTGTTGCCCTAGGTCGTATGTCAAATGTGTGGGTTTGAAGCTCTGCTTTGTTACATGGGCTCCATATCCCGTGAAGTGCCTGTTTTCTCCCGTATCTCACAAACTGAAAGAGATGGTGCAGAAGGGAAATTTCGTGAGAGCCCAGCTTGAGGAGAGAGCCATTCCCCACAGGAACAGCTGCTGCTCAGCATGAGTTTGAAACCACTTGTCCAGGGCACTCCAGATCCTGTCACGGAGAGTGGGGTCCCTTTGGGAAGGAAGGCTGCCAGTCGGATGTTGTCCACCCTTGCTGCTAACTTGTCCTTGTTTGAACTCTGACCTAGGACCCCAAAGAGAGGCTTGGCTGCCGGCCTCAGACGGGATTCTCGGACATCAAGTCTCACGCCTTCTTCCGCAGCATTGACTGGGACCTGGTAAAGGCGGCACCGGCCTGTTAACTCCCAAGTGGTGAACAGGGTGTGGGTCTTCACGGTGGGGGTGGGGTGCGTGAGATGGGGGGCTTGTGAGCCAGGACCCAGCATATGTGGTGGGGGGTGCCAAGGGGCTGGGTGCGGTGGAGCCCTGGGGGTGGGGCAGCTCTCCCTGTGGTGGGATCCAGCTGTGTGCAGCTCCTAGATGCCTGGGTGGAGTAGGATGGACTGAAGGGCTTGTGGTGGGTACCCTCTTGGGTCCCAAAAGGCAGAGGAGAGGCAGAAGGGAGTTGAGAAGACAGATCTGAGCCCACAGTAAGGAGACCGAGGATGATGGGGTCAGCCCAAGAGTGGTGCTCTTAGTGACTTCTGCTCCTGGGCGTCCAGGGGACTTCTGCTGTGCATCCTCCCACACCAGCCTGGCTAGTGTTATTCAGAACCAGCTCTTTGGGCCCCAAGGAACATTGTCTTTAGTTTCACGGTCATTTTCAAAAGTCTACAATTGTCAGTCACACCCTGTCACCCATCGCATGATGTGGCCAACAAGCAGCCTTGTGGAGTCCCCATTTTGACTTCAGCATTCAAAGAAAATCTGGACCTGATTCGTATCAGAATATGTAAACATTACAGAATTACTAGGATATAACCCTTTAATAGGTGCTTCTGTGAGGACAGAACAATGGCTTGAGAGCTAAGTCAGTCAGTTTCCTAAACCCTTGGCTTGGCTAGTATGGTCATGTTCTCGTTCAGTGGCATCCATCGTGGCTGTGTGTGGCTCACAGGGAGGGTGGGACGGGGTCCTCAGCCTGCCCTGTCCAGCAGGAACCTTTCCACAGCCCAGCCACGTACTTCAGAGAGGGCCTGGTGCATCTATGTAGTCATTTTGGTTACCGTCAGGTCTGCTGAGACTCCTGGTGACCCACGCCCAGGCCAACAAGATGCTGCCCAGTTCCGCATTAGCCTCATAACCCTTGGTGTGCTGCAGTCCGTTGTTTAGGCCGCTGTGTATTCCGTGCTGGAACGGTCAGCCTCCCTCTGGGCCTAGTGAGCACAGGCAGGCCCTGCGTAGGCTTCCCCCCAAGGTCCTGGCCACTCCGTGTCTGTCGTGTGTCTCTGTGTCCTCATGACATCCTAGTACCTCATGGGCCTCTGCTCCTGCCACTGAAAAATCACATGTGTAAACAATGTAGGGTATGGGTCTTGTTTTCCACAAAGGATGTTTTGCATCTGCCAATACCTGAGTCCTAGTAACCCAGCATTGCCCCCGCCTCCCCTGGGCCCAGCGTGGCTGCATGGCCCAGGCTGGTTTGTTTCCACCACCCCTCATCCCTGGCATCCTCAAACCAAGTGGGGCTCCCAGCTAGAGAGGCAGCTGTTCCCCTCTCTATCCACCTTCTCCTAGCTCCATCCAGCTCCTCCTGACTCTGTCCGCCTCCTCCCAGCTCTGTCCAGCAACTCCAGACTCTGTCCACCTTCTCCCTGCTCTGTCCACCTCTTCCCTGCTCTGTCCACCCCTTCCGTGCTCCAACCACCTCTTCCTGGCTCCATCAAGCTCCTCACAACTCTGTCTACCTCCTCCCAGCTCTGTCTAGATCCTCCTGACTCTGTCCACCACCTCCCTGCTCCATCCAGCTCCATCCACTTCCTTCTGGCTCCTCCACCTCCTCCATACTGCATGCGTGGTGGCTGTTTCCTCACCACACCAGCAGGGGGTGCCTGTACTTTCTGTCCTCAGCAGTGGTGGGGACTTTTTTTACCACTGTCCCCTCTGTGCCTAGGACTGAAATCAGCAGCACCGCTAAAATTGCAGCACAGAAGTGAACCTATTAGAGAACAGATCCTCTCCACTGGCTGTATCAGGCTTTAGGCATTATTATAGGGTGTGGGGGGTTCCAGCCAGACCCTCGCCCCCTGGGATGGCTTTACATGTGAACACAGCCCGTCTTTTAGGAGGGGTATGCAGTGAGTGGGGGCATGGTGGCTCTCTGGGAAAGACATGCTGGCACTTCCCAGGGCTACCATGGCCACCTGTGTCCACTTGCCTACCCCAGTGCAACCCCTGTCACCTCTGCTTCCATTATGTTTATTTTAAAATTTAAGTGCAAGTTTACAATCCAAGTCAATTTGACATACAAAACTGTGCACACACACTGCTATACAACTCAAGCTGCTTTCCCCACCCTGTGACAGCACACTTCTTCCCACTCTGTGTTTCCCATGTCCACTCAGCTCCCATCCTCCTCCACCCTTTCATCTTATCTCTGGGCAAGAGCTGCTCAGTCTCATATACTTAAGCCAAGAAGCACACTCATTGTATGTCTTTTGGTCTAGTCTAATCTTTGTCTGAAGAGTTGGCTTCGAGAGTGGTTTCAGCTCCAGGCTAACAGAGAGTTTAGGTCCCATGTTTTCCAGGGACCCTTCAGTCTTTTGGAACATCAAGTCTGATCTTTTAATAGAGTTCTAGTTCTGCACACCCATTTTTATCTTTCTGTGTCCGTGATTCTCTTGTATTCCCTGTCAGAGAGGTCATTGGTAATGGCTGGGCACCATCTAGTTCTTCTGGTCTCATGCTGATGTACTCTCTGGGTTATTGGCCTTTTCTGTCTCTTGACTTCATATTTTCCTTATATGTGTAATGTCTTTCATTGTTCTCTGCTCCAGGTAGATTGACACTGATTGATGCTACTTAGATGGCCACTTGCTAGCTTTTAAGACCCCAGATGCCATTCACAAAAGTGAGATGCGGAACATTTTCTTCAAAAAAACTTTATTATGCCAGTTGACTTAGATGTTCCTTGAAACCATGGTCCCAAGGCCCTTGCCCCTGCTACTCTAGCCTTCAAAATGTTGGGTTATATTTAGGAAACCTCTTATCTGCTTTCATTTTAAATCATTCTTGTTTTGGGTGGTCTTTTTTGAAACTTATTCTTAAGATTTTTTTTTAGATATAATTCACAAACATGTTATTCATTTAAAGTGAACAATTCAGTGGCATTTAGTACACTTGCCAGTTGTGCAACAGTCACCGCTCTCTGGTGCCAGAACATTCTCGTCATCCCCAAAAGAAACCCTGCATCCATTAGCAATCATGCCCCATTTCCCCAGCCCCTGGAAGCCACTAGTCTGCTTTCTGTCTGCATGCTTCTGCCTATTCTAGATCTCTTATGGGAATGAAATCAGGCAATATATGGTCCTTTGTCACTGGCTTCTTTCACTCAGCGTGATGTTTGCAGGACTCATCTGTGTTGTAACATGTACCAGAACTTCATTCCTTTTTCTGGCTGAATAATGTTCGACTGTGTGGACAGACCGTATTTGGTTCTCCATTCATCTCTTGGTGGATGCTTGGGTTGTTTCCACCTTTTGACTGTTGTGAATCCTGCTGCCGTGAACATGGATGTACACGTATCTGCTTAAGTCCCTGCTTTCAAGCCCCATGGGCACATACCTGGGATTGGAATTGCTAGGTCATGTGGAAACACTTTCTGTGGCAGCTGCTCCCACTGAGGACCCATGGGTACTACTCTTCAGCCACCTGGCACCCCACCCCCTCTCCCCATGTCCTCCAACAGGACACAGCCCCTGGCTGCCCTTACATGAGAGTCTAGCTCGTTGTGGGATGGGGCAAGAACACAGCCTTTGTGTGCTCCTTCTAGATGTCTCCTTCAAGGTATTATTTCCAGTGTTAGGAAAGTGCAGGCAGCCCAGCCCAGGGGATACCAGAACTGTCCTCCCCAACTCTCCAAGGGCAGAGCTTGGGGGAGAGCTGCTCCATTCTGCCCTGTTCTCGCTTTCCCAAGCTGCCAGCCTGAGACTGTTGTGCTCAGTGAAATGCCAGCAAATGCCCTGTGGTGCTAGGTGGAGCTGCCCCATGCCCACAGCCCTCCAGGGGCTGCAGCACAGCCAGGGCATCTGCTGTTGGTCTGAGCGAGGGACCTAGGGCAGAGCCTTCTGTACTTATCCTGGCCATGGGCTCAGTAGGGGTGCGCCTGCAGTATCAGGTGAAGGCCAGGAAAGCCATGTGGTGCCAGACGTCACTGTAACGTGAGCCTCAGGACTACCCCTGCCCAGGACCATGGTTCATGGGATTTGAGGACCTGACAGCCTCAGGAGCCCTGGGTCCAGGTACAGGGCCTAGACCCACAGGTGGTCAGAAAGCAGCTCCTACCCAGGGACCCACGTTGTCCTCTGCTGTGTCTGCCAGCCACCTGTCCTATGAGGGGTAGCCTGCCAGCACTGGGCAGAGCCAGGTCGGACGGGGTGGGGTCCATCTGAGTCCATGAATTTCTGCTACCAGGACTCATAACCAAGAGTGAGTAGCAGTGTTTGAGGCAGCGAAGGCACCTTGGAGCTGAGGACCTCAGAGCTACTCTTCCCAAGACCTTGCTGGCCGTGGGAGCAGGGGCATCAGCCAGTACTTCCACCACACCAGGGGGTTTCTGACTGTCTGCACCTCTTGTAGGGCCTCTGAGGGCCCAGAGCCGCCCCCATCCTCTCCTCGCTGGCCTGCCACCCACTCCCCTCTTGCAGCTATTAGGGTGTTCTGGGAATGGTAGTGGCCGAGGCAGGGTTGTCCTTTGCTGATGCTGTGCTCCATTCCAGATGGGGTCTGCCTCCCTGGGGTCTCCTTCATGGGGGGTCCGTGTGCTCAGTGACCAAGGAGCTCATCAGGGCCCTCCACTTCAGGCCGTCTTGAAGTAGCACAAGTAGTTGCCCCCTCCCGGCCTTCTTGGCCCTGAACTTGTACCTTGGAGGTTTGTCTGTTTGGCCATTGATGCAGAAGCCCTAGGGACAGTGGTGGGCACAGACGGTCCCCACGAGTGGGTAGTGAGTTACGGTGAAGGAATGGTCCAGAGCAGGAAGGGTCCTGGCTCTGCACAGCAGGGCTGGCTGGGCAGCTGTGAAAGCTGACTGCTGCAAGGGTCTTTGTCCACTCTGCCCGGGCTGGCCACCGCTGATGCAATGCATCAGTGAAAGACGTGTATAGTGAGTCTCAGGAGTCTGGGTTTGGAAGTGATGAGTTTTTTTTAACATGATTCCTGTTCCTTGCCTGCCTTAGTCTCCTAGTGCTGATGTAACACAAACACCACAAGTTTTGACTGAAATAGATTTTATCACAGAAACTGATCTTCTCACAGTTCCAGAGGCTAGAAGTCCAAATCAGTATCTTGGCCTTGCCAGTTCCTTCCTTATTGATAGTCTGGGCGTTCCTTGTTTCTCTGGCAGTCCTCACAGTGTCTGTCTTTCCCTGTGTGTCTCTGTGACTCGTCTTCTCTTTTATAACTCAGAAGTGATTCTGTTCAGGATCCACCCAACACTAGTGTGACCTCAACTGGTTCATCGTATTACGTTAGATTTTGTTATGGAAGGCAGTAACAGATGCTGGGTCTTGTCTGTGCCAAGAAATTTGGAAGACAGCTACCTGGTCAACCAGCTAGAAGAGATCCATATTTTTGTTTCATTCTAAAGGAAGGTGATTCAACTAACGGTAGAAATTATCAAACAACAGCATTGATATCGCATGCAAGGAATACATGTGAGATAATTAAAAAAATGAGGTAGCAGTACATTGGCAGGAAACTGCAAGAAATTCAAGTGGGATTTAGAAGAGGCCAGCTGGTCGCATCTACTGTAGCTGCTCTGTGGTAGAAGCTGGCCAAGCAGCTGGGAACCACAGCCTTGCCGCGCGAACAGAGAATTGACCATCGCACAACCCTGTGTGCTGGGACCGGTTGTTTAGTCACCATCTATTGTGGATTCAAGAGTGCCCCACCAAAGTGTGAGTCAGCTTGTCTAGGCCATAATTCCTAGGATTGTGTGATTGTCCACCGTTTTGTCATTTGATGGGATTTTTCTGTTAGAAACTCTACCTTTAAGATATTAACAGGCAGTTATGTTAATGAGAAGTCATGTTAATGACAGAAGGAGAATCGGGGCCTTTGAATTGTGGTGTCGGAGAATATTGAATAGACCATGAGCTACCAAAAGAACAAACAGGTCTGTCTTGGAGGAAGGTCAACCAGAGTGCTCCGTAGAAGCAAGGATGGCAAGCTTATGTCTAGCATACTTTGGACATGTTCTCAGGAGGGACCAGTCCCTGGAGAAGGACGTCATGCTGGATAAAGTAGAGGGTCAGTGAAAAAGAAAAAGACTCTCAGTGAGATGGATTGACATAGCATAAAACAACCGTGGGCATGGCACAGGGTGACGCAGTGTTTCATTGTTTTGTATATGGGGACACTATGAGTCAGAAGTGACTCGATGGCAGCTAACAGCAACATGTTAATAAGGCAGAGCTGAATCTACAGGATGTATCATAACTTGAGTCAGTCTCTTGAGATAACATGTTTTAGTCATTTAGTGCTGCTAGAACAGAAATACCACAAGTGGGTGGCTTTAAAAAGAGAAATTTTATTTTGTCACAGTGCACTAGGCTGACAGTCCGAATTCAGGGTAACAGCTCCAGGTGGAAGGCTTTTCCTATTATTGGCTCTGGAGCAAGGTCTTTGTCATCATTCTTTCCCTGGACTGGAAGCTTCTGAGGTGCAGGGACCCC
Organism: Heterohyrax brucei; assembly: GCA_028571685.1. Classification (NCBI taxonomy): domain Eukaryota; kingdom Metazoa; phylum Chordata; class Mammalia; order Hyracoidea; family Procaviidae; genus Heterohyrax; species Heterohyrax brucei. Next base: position 30,286,856 of record CM053140.1, read on the forward strand.
AGTCCTTCCCAGGGTATGTGCTCAGCTCCCAGCACTGCTTTTGGGTGGTTTGAGGTCCCCAAATCTCTCTGCTAGCTTATTTCCTTTATATCTCACGAGACTGCCTCAAGTCACAAAACAGTCTCACACACAGTCCTGTCTGGGACCATATCTGTCAGCCATCCTCCTTCATTAACATCATAGAGGACATCACACAATACCTGGAATAAGAGCCTAGCTAAATTGCTACACAGATTGGGGGGGGGGGGGACACAATTCAGTCCATTACAGTGTAAAAGACAGAGCAGAGCTCTTGAGATACAAGGTAGAGATGCAAGATAGAGCTGCAAGCAGAGAGACAGAAAGACCTTCTACCACCAAGAAAGAAGAACCGGGAGAGGAGTACATCTTTGGGGTGCCTGTGCCGAGAAAAGTCCTGGATCAGGGGAAGATTGATGACAAGGACTTCCCCCAAGTTGACACAGACAGAAAGCCTTCCCCCAGAGCCCGCACCCTGAATTCAGACTTCTAGCCTCCTAGACTGGGAGAGAATAAATTTCTGTTTGTTAAAGCCATCCACTTGTGGTATTTCTGTTATAGCAGCAGTAGATAACTAAGACACCACCTGTCACAGAACTAGCAAGTCTAAGTTGTTGCCAGGTTTAAACATGAGTAGAAAACCATTTTCCCTGAGGAGATTTCCTTGATGCAGGCTGCAGTGTGACTCTGCCCGAGACAACCCAGCCAGGTGGGGTGGATCCCAGCCTGTGGATAAGCAGATGGCTCGGTGCTCTGAGCATGAGGTCTCTGGGGGAGACATACTTTGTGTCATGACCCTCTGAAGACGTTTCCAGGTAACCCCATAGAGGAGGTGTATGGGACACATTCCAAAAAGTTTAGTGCATGGCTTTGTAAGAGCTGGGGATCCTTCCACCTGGTAGGCGTCCTCAGGGTGGGTCCCCACCCATTGGCCCATCATGTTCTGGAGTCACCTCTGCAGCTAGATGTCTGGAGAGCCTGTTCTTCTCCAGCCTGAGGGGCTTTTAGGAGCTGCTCTGTGTCCCTACCCCTTCCTGGCTCCCCTGTCATGTTAAAAGAGTTGAGATCCACTGGGGAGGATAGCGGGGCAGCTCCCAGGTGGGTGGTGGGAAAATTCCCTGGCCAAGTGAACCCAGAGGATGAACTGGGTACAGTGACAAGGGAGGCAGGAGACCCCAGATCAGGACTGAGTGTGTGTAACTTTGTTTTCCTAAAGCACATTTGATCCTGATGTGCCCTTGAGACTTCCACGTGGACACAGTGGGCAGCAGCCATGTGAGTAGGAGTCAGTTTAGGACAGTGGGCCAGGGTACAGGTCCTGTAGTCAGATGGCCGGGCTCTGCCACAGACAAGCTGCACAGCCCTGGGCAAACTCTTGGACTTCTCTGTGCTTTGGGGTTTCTGACGGCACTTGGGGTTTGGGTTTGTCTGTAAAATGGGGATGGCTGTGATGGCGATGATAGAAGTGGTGCGGTGACATCAGTAGCACTGGTGTTAGTGGTAATGACAGTTGTGGTGATGAGGATATGGTTGGAAACCACCTCTAAGGGCCTCTGTAAGGAGTGAATTAGATAGGATATGTAAAGCCCTGAGCCCAGCACTCCACAGCTGTCCCCTGCAGGTGTGCACATCATGGCAAGCAAGCTTGGAGCATAGAGAAGTGACATCTAAATGTAGAAGCCTGGCTTCTGAGCCATTAGTGAGACCAACTAGAAATGGTTCAGAGTGAGAGGCACAAACTGGGGACCAGCCTGGCTCTGGAGGACTCGCTGGCCAGAGGCTGGGGAGCCAGGCACATGGGGAGGCATGAGAGCTAGAGCAGGGGGTTGTCCCAAGGTGGACAGCAGCAGGTGGATGCAAACCATGCTTAGGGGCTTCAGCAGACCCTTGTCATCTGCACAGCATGAATCTGGACCTGGGCAGTCCTGAGGGGTCAATCAGTGGCTCTGACCCTGCTTTTACCCCGCCTTTGCTCAGCCCCATACCCTGGGGACTCCTCTGGCCCCACAGTGGAAGGACTGCTTCCTCCATGGCCCCTATTTATTAGCAAGAAGGCATTTTCCAGAAGTCCCCCCTTCCCCAGGACTTGGCCTCAGGGCTTTCCCCTGTGGAGGACATGGCAGTGCTGGACCATCACTGGCTGGGGACCAAGGCCACCTTTGGACCATGTTGCAGAATCGCTGGTTACTGTCTGGCGCAGGGCCAGGTACCCTAGTCCTCCTAAAGGGCACACTGCCCAGAGGTGGAGAACAGCATCAGGAGGAGGCTGGACGGTTGGGTTGCCGTCAACAGTGTCCACTCTGAGCCTGGAGGATGCTGGGCATTGCTGTTTCCTATACCAAACCCACAAGCAGAATACTTCCTGGTGCTCCAGTCCTAACTGAGTTTGCACTTGTCAGGACTAGTGTCATGACTCCAAGTCACAAAATGGGGTGAAGGGAATTGTGTGCTCAGGCAGGTTGGTGTCTCGTTTTTGGTGTGGTTGGTGCTCACCTGTCTGGCAGGTTGACCCTTCATGGTTTTGGACCAGCTGTGCTGTCCTGAACAAGGCTGCAGCCCCAAGAGCCCCCTGAGGAGTGGGCAATCTGACCTGTGTCCCCCACACTTGGGGTACCAGGGGCAATTTGTCCCATGAGTTAAACAGCTCTGAGCATGAAGGTGGGGGCTGAGGCTAGTTCCTTATCCACATGTCTCCCCTCCCAGTCTCGTGTGGGCTGATATGGAATGGATGTCCCTGCTGGCACTGGGATGGCAGCTCACCGTGGCAGGGACTGGTGTCCCACTGACCGCACCACCTCAGTTCTTGGGAGTATTGTGGGTCCTCGCAGTTTCCATATGTACCACCCGTGGGCAGAGGTGGCATGCCATCCTCCCTCATGTTGTCCACAGTCAGGGTCTCCAGCTGTGCAGTGTGCATTAACTGCCAAGGAGCATCTGCCTTAGAAAGTTGGTATCTAAAGAGTCAAAAACCAGTTTCCTGACAGCTTGGAAGGGAGAGGGTCCTGCAAATGGAGGGACATCCTGGCTGCCTGTGAGCACCAGCACATGGGCGAGTGTGGGTGAGGTTGTCCCGCCCAGGAACTTCATGGGAAAGGTTTCTAGGGCCTAGGAAGGAAAAGGGAAAAACACAAACAGCCTTGGCCAGCCATAGTGGGGCAGCTGCTGTGGGTGGCTGATACCCAGGATTGAGGAGGGTATGTGGGGACAGTCAGGGTCTTCTCCATCCAGGCATGCAGCCTGCCTTCTGGCCTGTTTTCAGCTCAAGCAGAATTTTTCTGACTTTGAGTAATTCCTCAATTTTGTGTTTTAAGATAAAAAGCAGCATATTATTATGCAAGTACAAAGCATATTTAAACAGTGTCTTCCCATTTCATTTTGCGGTTTGCGTGCACACAAAGACTAAATCCAGCAGAGGTCACAGCCCTGATCAGACGTTTCTGGTGTTGTTTTTCCAAGCTGGAGAAGAAGCAGGCCCTCCCTCCGTTCCAGCCGCAGATCACGGATGACTACGGCCTGGACAACTTCGACACGCAGTTCACCAGCGAGCCCGTGCAGCTCACCCCAGACGACGAGTGAGTCCTGCTGGAGGGGACCAGGGGGCCAGGGCTCCCCATGCTGAGCTGGGGGGCAAAGTGACAGTGGCCCCAGGTGTTTGGTGTGTCAGTCTCGGCCAAAGTCAACACCTTTTGGAGAGTACAGCTGGTAACTACTTGGTTGCTAACCAAAACATCAGCTGTTTGAACCCACAAGCAGCTCCAAGGGAGCAAAGACCCAGCACTCTTCTCTCAGCCATTACAGCCAAGAGAATTTTATGGGCACTTCTATACTGTCATGTAAGCCTGTTGCTCCTGAGTGGGTTCCAAGCCATAGTGACCCTATAGGACACAGTAGAACTGCTCCATGGGGTTTCCAAGGAGCGGCTGATGTATTCGATCTACTGGTGTTTTGGTTAGCAGGCAAGCTCTTAACCACCATGCCACCAGGGCTCCACTCTGTCCTAAAGGGTCACTAGAAGTCTAAACAGAGTCCACAGCACCCAACAACCATGACAGGTGTGGCATGGGGAGTCTCATATGAGGGGCAGAAACTCAGGGAGATGTTCCTGACGTCTTTCTCCTTTGCCCGAAGGGATGTCATCAAGAGGATCGACCAGTCCGAGTTTGAAGGCTTCGAGTACATCAACCCCTTGTTGCTCTCCACTGAGGAGTCTGTGTGAGGGTGCGGCGACCCTGCTGGGGACACACCATGTGAATGACCCTTTAACTTTATCCTTAACCACAGCATATGCATGCCAGGCTGGGCGCAAGGCTTGGAGTGTGGCCAGGGAGGGACACGTGCCGCTGGGGCCACGGAGAGAGGTGTCCGTCGGTACCTTCCTCAGAGAGAACAGTCTTGGCATCTGGGCCTGACGGGCTGGCTCTGTGTGGATGGAATCTGCTTCCTGTGCCTGTGTGACTCGGCGGAGCTGCGGTTCCCACGTGCAGGGGAGGCCGCCCTGCGATTGTGAAGGTGCACACTTTCTAGAAACAGAACTCGGTGCGCCGGTGCCTCTTCCAGGAGGGCGAGCGTGTAATGTCCCGGGGAATAAAGTGTACCTATGATGTTGAAGCTTCCTTCCGATGCCTTTTTTCCCCAGTGGCACCTGCCAGGCGCCCCGACACCACCCCTACACACAGAGGAGCGGTGCTCGGTGAGCAATCAGATAAGAGGTAGGGAGTGGGACGGGAGTCTAAGTGCCTAAAGGGACACCCCATGGTGGAGAATTTGTACAAACTCAGAACATTTTCTAAGTCCCGGTAAGTTCCTGTTGTTAATATTTAACAAGTATTTTTGTACGGCACGTCACTCACCTGAAGTCACCCTTCACCAGACGGGCATCGCTGGCCTCGGCTGGCACACTGGACTGTGATGGTAAAATTGGATCCTAGAGATTTTAAACACATGGCTTACCAAAGCACCCATTGACCAAAAAAAAAAAACCAACCAAAATCTAAATCTGCACAAAATACATTTCTGAAAACACAGAGCAGTGCTTACGTGATGTCTTGTGTTGTGCGTGGGGACTGTGGGGGATATTTCCACCGGGAGTAATACAGTATTCAGAATGAGGAGATTTAAAAGGATTCATGTATGATGGGTCCCAGGTGACGCTGGGTGGCGTAAATGGTGAACACACTCAGCGGCTGAGAGGCTGAGGGTCCAGTCTATAAAGGCCTGACAATCAACTTCCAAAAACTGGCCACTGACAAGCCCATGGAGTGCAGTTCTCCTCTGACACACAGGGCCTCACTGTGAGTCAGTCAATTCAGCGGCACCTGGGTATTTGGGGCCCCAGCTGAAGGTCAGACAGGAAGTCTAGATACCCACGATACCCCTTTTTCCTAACAGAACTCACCATCTGCTTCTGTAACCTTTTGAGGTCATGGGTCACTCACTCGACCTTCCTCCTATGTGAGAGGTGGCTTGTATTGCTGCGCAAGGAGTTTTCTGAAAAAGGAGGCTCTCTGTGTTTGGTTTTGATAAAGAATCCGTAACACGTCTGCTGTGTCTCAGCAGCCTGTTAAACTCTTCCCTGTCCTGGTGTGCTGTGGGGTGCTGCCTATGGTGGGGACTGAGGCCCTGACCCACCAAGAGTAGAGCCCCTCACTGAGACCTGCACAGTGCGTGGCAGCACCTCGGACGACTCCCCCCACCCATGGGGCCGGTGGTGCAGGGACAGAGGGTATGGTGGGGAAGGCGCAGAGACCTGGTGCCAAGGTGTCCCCTCACAGCTTCTCCACAGCCAGACGTTCACACAGGCTTCTCAGGGTATGGCGCTGCGGTGCTAGGACAGGAGTGCCAAAACGCCTGTGTGCGAGCGGCCTCTGTCCCCACACCACCCCGGATGCACCTGGGCATGCTGGGGCCTGGATGCCCCATGTGAGTGCGGGCAGCTTCTATCCACTCGAGGTGTGATGAAGCCGCACACCCCTCGTAACCCATGAGATGCTGTGGAAGGCCGAACCCAGGGGCTACAACACAGGTCAAAGAGTGTCACACGCTCACTGCCCAGCAGGTGTTCAGCAGACAGTCACCAGACCAGCCAGTGGAGTCATAATAACATCACCTCGAGAGCTGGACAGCCAGCCTCCCATGAGCCCCAGAATGTGGGTCATTCTGCTGCTGCACTGGGTACAGTAACACTTCTTTGTGCAGATGCCTGGGGCCCTTAAGATAACATGGCATTACCCACAGCATCACTGTGTTACTAAACAGCTCACTGGGTACCCGTGTGGTTGCTCATGTACAAAATGTATGGGTAATGTTCTGTTCATGACAAAGGTGAAATCTTTATCTACATCAACAGTTTTATAAATTACAGAAGGATGTGACTGCATCTGTGGTTTGGGAGAAAAAGAAATGCTGCAGCATGGGTCCTCTGAAATACACCTGGGGACTGTGGTGACAGTGACAGTAAGGTTGTAGACCCATCGGTGTGGTTTGTACGATGACGAGGTGGAGCCCACCGCCGGCCGGCTTCCTCCTGTGGATGATACGCTCTCCCTCCATGGCCAAGGCCACTCTTGTTCTTGCACATCCATTAAAGATGTTCATGAAAAAACCAATGTTGTCGTTACTTTCATTAAAATAACCAAGTAGGTGTGTGTGGGTCTCCCTGGGCTGCTGTAACAGAAGACCACAAAGGTGTGGCCATGAATTCATTCCTTCATAGTGTGGAGGCCTGTAGCCCAAATGCAGGGTGTCACCAGGGCCATGTTCTCTCAGAAAGCTCTAGGAAAGGACCCTCTCTCTGCCAGCTCCTGGTGGCCCCAGCTGGTCCTTGGCTTGAAGCTGAAGCATCACCCCATCCTTCCCCAGTCCTCTCCCTGTGTCTCTTTCACAAGGGACCCACTCAGATGGCACTACGATCTACCCTACTCCTGTAGGACCCTATGCTGGTATCTTCTGAGACCCTATACATGTCCGCAGGTACCAGGGATTAGGATGTTAACATTTTGGGGGTGGGGGTGGAGGGTGCACAATTTAACCCTTAACAATGTGTTTATAGAAAGCAAAGGTTCTTGCAGCTGTTTCTGAAAAAGGAAAACAGCTTTTTCCATGTTAATCCAGGCTGTCCACGTCATGTCTCCCACCCCCGCCATAGCTCTCTGGCTGCTGATGGAAAGGATGGTTGTCAGTACATTGAAATGACCACCACGTGCAGAACAGTCTACAGACGAGCCCTGCTGTTTGGGTGCCAAGCCTGGGCAGCATGCAGCCACCCTACGTTTTGGCCAACTGGCTGTCTAGCACAGCAGCTACCTGTGGGTCTCCCTGGGCTCCTTCCTCTCCTCACGTTCTGAAAATTGCCCCTCAGTGGCTAGGTCCCACCACACGACAAGGGTCTTTGTACTTTTCTAAGTGTCTGGGAGTATGTAATATCTGACTGAGTTCATGTTAGAGAATTCAAATGTCACTCAATTGCTCGATCAGGTCGACCGGCCACAGAAGGGGCTGACAGAGGGACAAATACCCCATTTCTACTGCCAAAGGCTCTGCCACCTGCCTGGGAGGGCACACCTGTGCGGAGCTGGGCTGCTGACTTTCTGACTGCAGCAAACCCAAGTTCAGATGCTTCTGTGCATGTTAAAAAAGAAAAAAGGAACCTCAAGTTTCCACCTCAGCACAAAGGCACTGCAGGATAGCTTTTGATATGACAGCTTTAATGTGGACATTCACGTATGGAGGTGACAACAGTTACAGTGGGGCAGGGGCCAGGGGCCAGGGCCCTAGACAGCGTCCAGGCTGCACTGATGAGGCCAGCATGGGGCAGGCGGCTGCGCCCCGGAAGGCGATGCTGAGCAAGGTATCAGCATCACCATGCCACATCCTCTGTGCTCTCTGCCAAGCACTGAGCCAAGTGGCCATCGATGTCCAACTGGGACAGCCTACAAGGGGAGGGGACAGAAGTCACTCACTTCAGCAGGGCCCTTGGTTTGCGGGGCTCCTAGCATGAAACCATTCAACTGCTGCTCGTTCCCAACCAGATGGGAAGGGGCACCTCTCTGGCCAGAATACAACTCGGGGCTACGAGGAATAAAATCACTTTTGTTCTTGGTGCTTTATAAAAACTACCTATGGGATTTCCTAAGTAGCTGACAGCCCCTGAGGATTCATCAGGCCCAGGTCTGGCTAGGGAAACTGGGGGCATAGACATTAAGTGCTGTGGCTGCTAACCAAAAGGTTAGCAGTTCTAACCAGCCAGGTATTCCTTAGAAATTCTATGGGACAGTTCTACTTTGTCAATAGGGTCGCTATGAGTCGGAGTTGACCAGATGGCAGTGGGTATGGTCTGGCTAGGGAATCTGCCTGCTGACACATAAAAACCCTGGAACATGGAGTCTCGGGGGCTTCCCAGTTAACAAGAGCCAGGAGGGACAGCACATCCCGTAGGACAGGGAACCCCTGTGACAAAAACCCTCCCGGACCCAGATGGGAGTTGTGGTCACTGAGAAAGAGGGAGCAACACGGGTTGAGAAGCACCACCAGCTGAAGAGCCTGAGAGACCAGTGCCCCTCCCACCACCCTGCCCCACCCCCAGCCTGAGCTCTCGGCTGCTGTGGCTTTAATGAGGGTGTCAGGATGCTGAGCTGGGCACCAAAGCCCCACTGAACAGCAGCTGAAGGCCAATGGTCTGAAGGCTGTCCCAGTGGGAGCCTGTCTGCTCTGAGAGCCATCCCGGATGATGAATGGTGGGATGTGCTCTCCACTTTGGGGACCTTCTACACCCTGCCTGGGTATCTCTTCCTGATGCTGATTTCGGTTGTATCCTGTTACTCCAGAGACGTATGCTTTAACCTTAAGAAGTCGTATGTATCCTTTTCACCTTAAAACTGTAAACCACAGGATCGTAAGTCTAATCCGTGAGCTCTGAGACATTACATCATACCAGAAACACGGCGGTGGGGGTAGAGGGAGAAGGCAGTTGGAGTTAGAGATCATGGACAGCACTTGACCTCCACCTCCTAGGAATCAGCTTTGTGCCAAATCTTATGCACAATATTAACCAGTTAGGCACCTTCATGCCCTTATGCTGACGTATGTCAGCTACAGCTCCAATGGCCCGCCGCAGATGTAACTTAGCAGGAGCAGGAGAGAGAGGATAGGTAGCCATCCACGACCACTCTCAGGACTTCCAGGTACTGCATGGGCCTCACCAGCCCACAAATGGCCTTTTCCAACTTGTACGCCTGCTTCTGAACCTCTCTTAGTCACGTACTTTCACAGTGTGGCCCTGGACACTATCTCAGCCCCCCAGACTTCCTGTGTGCAGGGTTGGGGCTGGGCTAGTGTGGGCATCCTGAGTCTGAACAAAGCTGCCAGGACCCTGGTGCTGCTGCTACTTGAGAATCAGGTGGCTGGAGGCAGAGGCCATGTCTCTTCTATCTTGGTGTAGCATACTGCGCCAGCATGGGAACTTCCGACAGTCTCTGCCCTCACGTCCAAGAGGGTCCCCAGGTCTTCGGGCACCGCCTTCTCAAGCCCACGCCCCCCCATTCCCACCCCATTCTGCCAACCTGCCACTCCCTGCCTCAGTTGCTCACTCCTGGGCATGTGGCCCATAGCAGTGCACCAATCCTCACCTAGACCCTGTCAAGAGACTGCCTGTCCAACAGCAGATCCCAGCCCAGAGGCTCTCACCAGGCACTTGGGTTCCAGCCATCAGACCTGCCTGTCACTTCTGGGTCAGACATGCTCTCTGCAGTCATCAAAGCATTTCATAAAAATGGTTGCAGACCTGAAAACCTCCTGGAGACCACTCCTCACCCACAGCCTCAGTTTTGTGGCAACACCCAGCCCAGGTGCCCTCTCAACTTTTCAGAACTATCAGGCTTCCACCTGTACTTGTGGACCTCCCTGGTGGACCAGTGAGGTCACCTGCTAAAGGCAAATGGCCTTTTCCTCTGATCTGTTCTGGGCCCAGCACTTCCCCCTCCTCCTACCTGCTGAAGGCAGCATCACTTCAAGAGTCTCTGTCTCTAAAAATTTTCCCCAAGTATAACTGAAAGCTAACTTTGTTCATGATATATTTCTGCAACAACCACCACAGATCCCATTTGCTGTGTCTTGCTGTTAGGCCCACCCCTCTCAAAGCCTCCTCAAGGCCCACGGTCCCTGCTAAGGGGCCTAGGTCGCTGGCCTGCCTTGGCTCAGTGGTCTTTGGCTGTCAGAGTCCCAGAGCACCCACAGTTGCCCTAGTCATGTGGTTACCTTCCTGTCCTCACCAGAGATGTTATCATCTCCTTCAGATGTCTACTGTCTGGCTTAAGTATGTTCTGGTATGCTCTCATTAACAACCAAACAAAAGAATGTGCTAGAAGCATTCCAGACACACTGAAACATGGAAGTAACTTCTCCAACACCCACTTTGGAAAACTCAGGGGCACTCTGTCAAGCCATTTAGACAACTGCTTACAACAAGAGCATTTTCTCTCTAAAGTCGCTGCCTTGTGGAGGCATTTTTTCAAGGTGATCTAGAAGCACAAAGAACCAAAAGACAATGAGACCCACCCGAGAGTGGGGATAAGGGGCCGGGAAGACCCTGACTGCATCACGAATCCTAAGGGGTTCTGCCAAGAAACTTGACCTCCCCAAGAGCCTTCATCAGTGTCTTCTATGCCTGGCTTTCCTAACCGGTACAGATCAGAAAGCTCTCACTTTCAGAACTTTCACTTCTTGGTTAGGATCAGTGTGTGAGTTAAGACTTCCAGCTTACAAGCATCTGAAAACACCAAGGTAAGGAGGGAGTGTGGACAACGATATACTGGGTTTGGAAGCACTTTCTTTTTAACAAAGTCTCCAGTACTCTTCCGGGCTCAAGTGTCCCTAGGTGATGCAATTAAGTGCTTGGCTGCTAGTAGACTGAAGGTTCAAGTACAGCAAGCAGTGCCTCGCAAGAAAGGCCTGGTGATCTGCTTCTGAAAAATCAGCCACTGAAAACCTCATGGAGCACAGTTCTGCCCTGATACACACCAGGCTGCCAATCAGTCAGAGCCAACTTCATTGACAAGTGGTTTTGGTTCCAAGCTCAGGAAGCTTCCAGAAGCACCGTGGGCAGGCTCAAACCTAGAGTGGAGATAGTTTATCAAGTGCTCCCTAACCCACTTTGTACCTGCCTGTGGCTTTACCTACACATGGCCCACTTAGGACAGCCATGTACCCGGACAAGGACCAGACTCTCTCATCTCCCTAGCCTCCTAAGCTGTTTGGGCATCATCTCTCCTACAGAACATCCAAATCCTGCAAGCTACCATGTAGAGAGAATTTTAAGAGTCATCAATTAATATCCAATCAAGACTAAGTAATGGTACTTTTCAAATAGGAGAGTATGAATGAAACCATACCTGCTGAAAGCTCACGCAAGCTTCACCTACACAGTTGGCTTGGGGCTCATCCCAACACCAGGCCTTTATTCTGAGTAACTTGTAAAGAGTTGAGGAGCCCAAACATCAGACTTTAGAGTATATGAGGTCTGACAATTCACACTGTGAATTTAATTACTCTAAGTGCTACATGCTTCATTGCTGAATATCACGATGGTCACCTTCCAAGTACTCCCCTTGGGAAGCTACGCACCAAGCCAGCACCTAGTCCACCCCTCAAGGCATTTCTAGAACTCTTTCTGGAATGGACATTACGCACAGCGGCACAGTGACAAGTTTGCAAACTTAATTGTATAATTGTCTGTGAGTGTGTTTTTAGCCAGTAAACTAACTGTACTGGAACACCCTCCCTACTCACCTGATCTGGCTCCCGGTGACTTTTCTCTTTACCCCAAGATAAAGGAAATAATGAAGACGCTGTGACGACATTCAGGACATCAACGATAACATGACACCAGCTCTGGTGATCATTCCAGAAAGAGTCCTAAGACTGCTCTGAAGGGTGGACTAGCTGCTGGTGTTGGTGCACAGCTTTCCAAGGGGAGTACTATGAAGGTGAACGTGGTGATATTACGCAATGCAAACCTAATGTGTCTATCTCTCAGAATAAAACCATCCAAAGGAGTCCCTGCACCAGAGTTCACGCTTTATGTTTTCATAATTGGTTTAATCTGTGCTTTGCAGTTAGGGGCTAACTCTGGAATCGAGCCATATCTGTTTTGGATAAGGCTGCTGTTGATTCTCCAAGACCAAAGAGAGAGCATGTAATCACCATGCTCTCCCAGCCCATTCCACCCAGAGTGGTCAGCTGCCTGAAGCCGGCTCTTCACTCCATCACTAAGAGTCACAGTCGACTCAAGGGATGTCCTGGACAGTTTGGGCTTAATTTCTTAGCAAAATTAGATCCCATTCCCCTAACTTAGAAACAAGACACAAACATAACCTGGGTTTTTAAAAGAGGAATTCTCCAGATACCACACAACTAGGTCTTCATTTTGAAGTCTATAACAAACCACACTAGGTTCTGCACATGGCCGGCCGGCATGGCCCTGAGGCACCATGGACTAAAGTCATGGGCTCCACCAGGCAGAGAAGAGGCTGCCTGCCTCCTACGCAGAGACATTGTGGCTCTAAATCTGCACTGGATCCTGCTGGTCCCAGAAGGTGGACTACCAACCCAGTAACCTAGTAAAGGCTAGCACACTGCCCAACTAGCTTGTGCCTTAGTGTGAGACCTCACAAAAGCCAAGCTTAGCTACTGGCGCTCTCAACCTTTTGAAAATGGTTGGGGTCCCCTAGGACTGCAGAGGCAGGCAAGGGTGGGCCACTCACGTGGTTCCGAACTCCATCTGGCACATGGGGCAGCACGCCAAAGATGAAGCCTCCACCACTATTGGGGGTTCCTTGGCGATGGGGTTTAGGCAGGACTTGGGCTCTGTCTCAGGCTCGGGGGTTCGGAAATGAGACAGGACAGGGGACCTCGGGCATCCTCTGGCCCCGCGGAGCAGGTTGTAGGAACAGGTGGTACACTTTGGAGCCGGTGGGAAAGGCGTCCAGGGAAAGTCCTTGCCTCCAACGGTGAAGACCTGAACAGGTGCTGTATGCTTGGAGTCGCCCCTGGGTTCCTGGAAGAATCGTGTGATAAGGCTGGGCCAGCCTGGAAACGCAGCCCAGCTACGTGACGTGGGTCCCCAGCCCACCTTCGATGAGTGGCATCTCGCGCCGCGACGGGGCCCGCGTTCCCGAAAGCCACTGCGGGCCCTGGTGGCAGCAGAGAGAGGGTATGGCGCCCCCACTGGAACAGGGCCCCGGGACGCACCTGGGGCTGGAAGGCTGACAGCGGTGGGGACTCGGTGGCCAGGTTCACGTCTGGGAAAACGGCACGCAGAAGCTCAGCCCAGGGCTCAGCGTTCCCGTTATCGGTCTCCTGTAGGAACCAGGGGCGGCCGCTGGAGGGCCTGGGAACCGAAAGGGGTGCTCTGCGCAGGGGGAAGGCGACAAGGCAGGGAGACTCTTTACGGGGGAAGGAGGCAGCAAAGGGGAGGGAACAGAGCAGGGGTAGGATATGACACCATCGGGGCTCAGCGCGGTGGGGATGGGACAGTGAGGGTGGTTAACACGGTGGGAGGGTTGCCAGAGAACGCGAGAGCAGTTTCGGAGGCCTAGGGGAAGGAGCGGCATGAGGGGAGGGGACTCCGTGCTGTGGGGAGGGACGACACCAGAGTGGGGAGCTCGCAGGACTCGGGGGGCGGGGAGGAGACGTCAAAGTTCCGCCTGGGACCTCGTCCCTCCCCTACCCCCAAGACCCTGGCCCGCGGGTTGCCCCACCCAGCCTCCGAGGGCGGCCTCCGACGTCGCAGCCTCAGCCGCTGCCTGGGTCCGCCGCCCGCGTCCGCCGCCATCCGCCCCGGGCACAGCACGCGTCCTCGCCTCGCCTGCCGCGTCCGGCGGAAGTGAGGCGGCCCGCGACCCCGCCCCGGACACCCGACCCCAGCTCCGCGCCCTGGACCCAGACTCCTTCTCCGTGCCCGGATCTCTGGGCTTAGACCTCCGTCCTGCGTCTTGGACCACGACCCCGCCCACGCCTGAGACCCTACCGCCCAGCGTTTAAGCCGGGGGTGACCTCAGCTGTGTAAAGCTGTCGGAGTGAACAGTGGTCTGATTCCATCCTGTGGTGAAACTGAGGCAGAGAGAGAGGACTGCGGTGGGTGGAGGCTTGGCACATGCCAACCCCCCCCATCAACTTTTAGAGAATGCTAGAGGGGCTCCCACTAGCCTCCCACCCCCTCTGCCCTTAGCGACAAGCAGGAACAATGGGCAGGAAGTCACGTGCTGGAGCCCCCACTCGCGGTCGACTAGCCAGCCTTGGTGTGGGGGCGGGGCGGGAAAGCAGGCCCCGCCCTAGTCCTGCTGCCTCTTGAGCTTTCTCCGCCACCGCCTGCCTCAGTTTACACCTGTGTGAGCGGAACTGTTGGAGAGAGGACTCCTTGAGTAACCAAAGTGTGTAGACTCCTAGACTCGTGAAGGTCCGCCGAGGGCTCCTGGAGAAATTGTTTTCTTACCAGCACTAGAGAAGTGGAGATCACTAACCAACAAAATAATGAGGCAACCAAGTCCAGAGCCAGAGGCCAGCTGCACTGCAGGGTCCTGGGCCAGGGTACTGGACCTGCAGGCCGGGAGTGGATAGGTGGAGAGTGGTCCTGGGATAGGGGAGAGTCCTCTTCCCCACCCTCTCCCAGGGGTCACAGGTTTACCAGATTCTGCCACTTGGTGGCAGCAGATGCTCAGGCACCCTCTGGGCTGCTCCCCCATGCCAGCTGGCCACTGCCCTAGTTCCTCCAGGCCTGCCCCTGCAGGAGGGGAGGAGGCTGGGGTCCACACGGGGACTCCTGAACTGAACCGAACTCTGGGTACTGAACGCCCACTCTGGATGGGTGACAGGCCTGTTCCTCTCAGGGGCCAGGTGCTGGGACCTGGGTAGTTTCTACTTGGCTTCCTGCAGCAGTTGTGGGGTTTTGCTCTGCAGCCCCCTAGTCAGTGCTGTTCTACCCCCCTCACCTCTGCCTTGAATGCCCTTTCCTGCTACTTCCTCTCCTGCAAGCCCTGGCCGTGTTCGGCCTCCAAGGAGCCTCCTGGCGCGTTCCTCCACGAATGTGTAGTCTTCCTCTGGCCAGCAAAGGATCATCTGTAGTCTCAGCTGGCCTGGACACAGATTCACTTAATCAGCAAACACTCACCCACCATGTGCCAGGGAGAGACCCGTGGGAAGACGGCAACAGGGCTGATGCCAACAGCAGGAGAGACAGACTCACAACATCGAATAGATGGAGAAGATGTCACAGGCACTTTGCAGGGCTCACAGGGGAGCTACGTTTGGCAGGGTGGTCTCAGAGCCTCTGGAAGAAGTGACCTGGTCCTTCCAAGGTGGGCCAGCCTGATCCTGGAAAAACAAGCCCAGGTGTGAGGACTCCTGGTCCCCGTGGGCCCAGCCCTTGTCTGCGACATTGCAGCTGCCAGACAAGCGTGCTTACTTTCAGTCTGTGTCTGGGAATCCCACAGACAGCCCCAGTGGGCCTGGCTCCTGAGGGACAGGCCTTAGGGACTTCCAGGAGGGCGGTGCCAGGAAAGGAGGTAGACCAGAGAATGTCCTCAGTTCCAGAGTCGTGCCCTTGCCTCCTCTTTCCTTTCTCCCTGTGGCTCTCCCTAGCGTAAATACCCTCTGTTCAGCCCCTCACCCTCCACTGGGTTCCCTTGGGTGGCTGTGTAGGGGTTTGCTACCCCACCTGGCCGTGAGGCAAAGTACCGCCAACCTTGGGAGATGGATTCTAAGCACGGGGCCCTTTTCTACCTGCACTGCTCTGGGTCCATTGGGCAGAGCTCAGGACGACCCCCAGAGACTGAGGCTCAGTCCTGCTTTGGGGGAAAGGACTCGTGGTGCTGGGTGAGGACACACAGGTGGACATGTGTCTGCCAGGTCCTTGCTCCTAAACAGGCACACCTCAAGGTAGGGGAACACAAGATGCTTCCAGTAGCCTAGTACCAGGAGCTTCCCTGGGGTCCTAAGCACACTGGACACGCAACCTGGGAGGGGCTGCCGCATGGCCCAGCCCCTGGGCTCCCGAGAGCTGCCCCGGAACCACTGGGTTCCTTGAAGAGCTCTGGCTTCTGTTGAGTGGCAATGTTGGCTGTCCTAGCTGGGGTCTTTGTCCTGCAGCCCACTTCAGACCTGTGGCCGGGCTCAGGCTGGGCTCAGGCCTCGAGGGAGGGGGCACCTGCCCCACTTCACTTTGGCCTTCCCATGCCAATTGGCCTCATTTCCCCCAGCTGCTCAGGGCGAGAGACCCAAACTCCAGAAAGGCAGTGTGGAGAGGCAGGCGGTCTTGTGACCATGACAAACTGAGAGCCTGAAAGGCCCCACAAAGAATGGAGCTGGATGACCCCTGCCCCAGCGACGAGCAGGTGCCAGCATTTGTCAGGAAGCCCTGTCCCCCTCCCAATCCCCTTCCGCACCGCTGATTCCCCAACAGCTGCCACCCGCTTGCCCACCGGGGGGAACAGGCCAGGCTCTGGCCCTTAGGGAAGCAGAGAGCCATGAGCATTCAGTGCCGCCAGCCCACCTTGCTGCAGCTGTCCCTGCGTCATCCAAACAGCTCTGGTTAGTCGTGGGGCTGGAGCAAGCTTAAAAGTTGAACTTGACTAAAAAGGCTTATTTTTTTCTGAGTCATCTGCTGCAGCGATGGGGGCTTAGCTTTACTGAGAAGTAATTTCTGATTGAGACTGACTCAGGCTCCACAGAAACATTCTTTTTTTTTTTTTTTTTAGTAAGCCAAGATTCATGTCTGGTGTTGTTTGTTCCACGTGAGTTGCTCCTGACTCACAGTAACCCTGCAGACAGCGGAACGAAACTGCCCTCTCCTGCGCCATCCGTACAATCAACGCTATGTTTGAGCCTGTTGTTGCAGCCACTGTGTCAGTGCACCTGGCTGGGGGTCTTCCTCTCTTTCACCGACCTATTTGACCAAGCACAGTACATTTCTTCAAGGAACTGGTTCCTCCTGATAACATGTCCAAAGTGTGTGAGACAGAGTCTTGTCGTCTCTTCTCAGGAGCGTTCTGGCTGTACTTCCTCCAAGACAGATTTGTTCGTTCTCCTAAAAGCCCATGTCGTATTCAGTATTCTTCGCCAACACCGCAATTCGAAGGCATCACTTCTTCTTTATTCATTGTCCAGCTTTCTCAAGCATATCAAAACAAGACAAAAAACCCACTGCCAATCGAATTGATTCTGACTTCTAGTGATCCTAAAGGACAGAGTAGAACTAACCCCATACAGTTTCCAAGGAGTGCCTGGGGGATTCGTACTGCTGACCTTTTGATTAGCAGCTGTAGCACTTAACTACTACACCACCAGGAATTCCCATGCTTATGAGGGGAGTGAAAATACCATGGCTTGGGTCAGGTGCATTTTAGTCCTCAAAGTGACTACTAGAGAATTATCTCAGCATTTGGAGGAGGCACTCTGGGTCCTTGTTCCAGTTGACGTGAGACTCAGCACAGGCAGATCAAGGGTGGGGGTGACTGAACCCCTACACTGTCCTCGTAACGATAAGACCCCCCCTGAGGCTAAGATTCTTCATTCTCTCCCAGCTTCGTCTACCCTCAGATGGTGCATCTGTGGGTGACAAACCAGAGCCCCTCCTCACATTCCAGAAATGGAGGGACTCCCGCTGGGCAGGTTCCCTGTCTCCCAATACTCGACAGATGTCCTCAGGGCTGCTGTGGTTGGTCCCCTAGATTCCTACTGGGGGCAAGTTCTTGCTTGTGACCAGCTGAGTGTCCGTGTCTCCAGGGTCCCAGCCCGGGTCCTGACCAGCCTGTCCACCAGGGTACCACCAGGTCCAGCACATCCCTGAGCCAGGACCAGCTTGAGCCAGCTGGTATTGTCCCAAGCCCTCTAGCTTCCCCGTACCCTTGTCTTGGTTCCTCGGGGGTTGGTCTTGCCTTGGAGGCACCCTGCCATTGGAGCGTGAGTGCAGCAGTGGCAAGTAGGCAGGGAGGCAGTGGGGCCCTGACACCAAAGGGTGAACAGCAGGGCACTGATGGTCACACGGCAAGCCCAGGATTCAGTGAAGTCTTCCAGCTCCCAAATAAAACTTGCAGCCAGCCAAATGCTCTGGGCATGGTTTAGTGTCCCCATATAGAGAGGGTGCTGCCATATCTGGGGGGGGAGGGCCACCTCTTCCAGCAAGGCCACATCCGCTGGCCCACACAGGCTGTACGGGCAGACCTGCCTGACACTGTGTGGTGGCACTTGTGGGTGTGCAGGGTACCATGAGACAGGCTGGATGGAACAGTTGCCCTAGGAACGTCAAAGGGCCCATCAGCGTCTGAGTGGGCTTGCGGGGCCCACACACTGTGTGTCACATGCCTCCAAGGGCTCCTCTGCCACACAGAGTGGTCCGTGGTCAGGGATGCCCAAACAGTCAACAGGCTATGACAAGTGTCTGGGCACAGTCCTAGTCCAAGAGCTAAGGTGCAGTGGAGGGGTCTGGAGTGACAGAGAGAGAGCCAGGGCCCCGTTTCTGACCCCATAGCAGACTACCATCCCTCCAGGCCAGTGGGCAACCATCTCTATCCTGGAGTCACTGACATGCCACCCACGCACCGTATTTACTGTTATCCTTCAAACACCCTCCACGAACCTTTGATCCACAGCTCTGCCGTAGTCCCCTTTCTTGGCCCACCATTCTGCCTCCTGTCTGTCTGCCCAGCTCACCCAGCCACAGCTGCCTTCATGTCCCAGCTGCTCCAGGGTGTCTGTCCTAGCCAGCCCTTCCACCTAGTGCATCCCCCGATGGTGGCTACTCTCAACCTCATGCTGCGCTCCACCTTGGAGAAGTCTTCCCACGTTATCTGTAACTCCCAGCCTCCCCACACCCCGTGGGCTCTCCTGCAGTGCCTACAGGGATTGCATGCCCAGGGCCAGTCTGTGCACTGCAGGGTGCTGGTCTGCCCAAGTGAACCCAGAAGGTGAGAGCACAGGATGCCCATCAATAAATCTTGTGGGGACAGTGTGCTTCCTCCATCTCAGGCCTAACCCTTGTGCCGGTGGAGGCCTTTTTCCAGGGCCTCAGGCCTTTCATAGCCAGCTACAAGAGCGGCTCCCCAGGAAAGCACCTGACGCGGTTTGGAGCAGGGCATGGGCTCTGCGCTCTCTTCCCTCCCTGTTGGTCCTGCGCTGTCAGCCACCCCCCAAGCAGAGTAAGCCGTGGCACCACCATGGAAACAACAGCTTCCAAGATAACGGTGGCCCTGAGAAGGACTGGAAGGCCACATCTGCACATTTCCTGGGAAGTACCCCAAATATGTGGCACCCGGCCCCCAACACTCCTCCCCGTTCAGACCCCTGCTGCCACTGTCTGCTTCCATCCAGGCACAGATGCTGCAGAAGCTGGGGTGTTCTTGGCAGCCACTGCACGTGGGTGGCTGTGGACAGCTTGGGCCAGCACAGGTGCTCTGGTCAACCTGGCACCCATCTTTCCATCTCTTCCAGCTCTGGGCAGGATGCTGCCTCTGGTATACCTGGGGTGAAAGCTGGGCAGGTCCCTGGTTCTCTCACAACTACACTGAGGTGGGGGCAAAGCTGGGCCTCAGCAGTTGGAAGAAGCCGGCTGGGGCTGGCATGGATGTGTCTTTATTACCTGCAGCATCTTGGGCCTCCAGCCAGCATGGGTCCCACCGCCATGGTTGATGACACCTGCCTGTTTGCTCTGCATCCAGCTCTACAACGTGTGTTGCTGAGTTTATTTGCAGATGGGTCAACTGAGGTCCAGGGCCTGTTCTCCAGTTGCCTCAGGCCTTGTGACAGTGAGTGACAGGACAGGAGTGGAGCCAGGCTTTCTGGTATACCATGCTTGAAGCAATGAAGGTCTTCATGACCCAGCAGTGCCTAGAGGCTGCAAGCCTAAAACCAGGGAGGGAGATGCCAGGCACTCTGAGTACCAGGAGTAGCTCTCCAAGCCTAAGAGACAGAGCCAGGGCTGGGCAGCTGGGTAGAAAGGGCATTGCAGTAGGGACTATCCTACCCACTGATGGCTCCCATGCCCAGCAGCCCCCTTCTCTTTTCTGGCAGACAGCCTTACCAGCAAACCAGTCACCCATGACTAAGGGCACGGCCTGTTGGCTTGCAGAGTCGGCTTGAAAGCCAGTGTCCCTCAGCCTTGGTGCCCGGCGCCATGGGTCCTGCCAGCGTCCTCCACCAGTGTCAGGCCCTGGCTTGGTGCCGTGGCCTGGCATGCCTTGAATGGAACTGCGGGAATAAAGGCTGTCCTTGACTCTGGGCGGCCTCCTTTGAGGAATCTGTTCCCTGCCGGGAAGTGCCCCGAGATGGTCAGTTTCCCCAAACAGCAGCTCCTCTTCTCAATATGAGTCCCAACCAACTTGATGGTGATAGAAACAAACTTCTCCACCTGCAGAGAGTGTCTGACATGGTGAAAGGGGTGAAGAGGAGGGGGCAAGAGGCTGCTGCCCAGAGCTGGGTCCTGTGGCCACAGGGTACCCTGGGCAACAGGGGGACCCCAGACACCTGCAGTGATATGGGTGAGAGGACCCCTCCTGTCACCACTCCAGAAGTGGGGGGGCACATAGCAAGTGGGGTGGGCCATCCCCATGCAGGCACTCAGCCGCAACCATCCCATCTCACTGCCCAGCACCGGGAAGTGTCTGGGAACAGACCAGTGCTAAGTTGGCCGCTGATGCTGTGGGGGAGGCAGGGCAGGTCCATGGAAACCATCCTCAGCAGCTTCACTGGCTGTTTGTTCCTTATTTTGCAGCATCCACCCAGCCCCCACTGCCTTCTGTTCGCTGGTCAGTTTTCCCTGGGATACACCCAACCCAGCCTCCTTTGCCCTGCCCTCACCCTCTTGGTTCCAGCCTCCTGGGCCCCTCCTGGCTGCACCCCACCAACCTTGTCCCATCCCACCACCCCACAGTTCCTCCTTGACTCACACAATGCCCCTCCATGGGGGTGGTGGGCAGCCTGCCTGGGGGCACATCCCTCCTGCCTCTGCCCCCAGGCACAGACAGGCATAAGGTCTACCCTTCAGCTCAGGGCTGGTGCAGACAATGCCATGGCGACCTTCTGGTCTTCCCTTGGTGGCAATAATCTCTTCAGTTCCTGTGGGCTATCCCATGCTGGCCACATGTGAATCCCAGTCGGAGCGTGGCAAGCCCACCTGCACTGAGCAGAAATAGAGTAAGCCACGGATTCCCATTTTAAACTTATTGTAGACAAGTGCAAAAAAAGTAAAAAGATACAGATGAAATGAACTTTAATAAGATATTTTGTTTTCACTGAGCACTTACAAAATATTATCATTTCAACATGTAACCAGTGAGCTGTAGAATTTTCTTTTGCATCGAGACCTGTGGAGTCCAGGGTGCTCTGGGCATAGAGCTCACTTCTGATGGCTGTGTTGGGGCTGTGTGGCTGTGTGATTGGGGAGGCCCTATGTGTGGATGGGATCACATGTGGATCAGTGACCCCTGTGTCTGAGATGGGAGCAAGGCTCTACGTCTAAGGTGGAATGGGGCCCCGTGTTTGCATCCCAGGCAGAGAGGGGGCCCCTGTGTCCATGTCTGAGTTAGGAGCGGGGCCTCCCCTATCCAGTTTTCATTTATCTGGTGAGCAGAGTGAGCTTCTCTCTCTCCCCACACCCACACAGATCTCATCCTTTACTCCCCAGACCTCCTTCACTTACCTGTCTGGCATTTGGATAGATGTTCATTTTTCTCTTGAGGAGTAAAGTGTGAAGGAGGAAGGGAGACTGAGGGAACATCCGGGCTGTGGGATACTCAGGCCCTGCTCCATCTCCAGAGGAGGGAGACGCCTGAGGGTGACTGCTCCAGGCCCAGGGGGACACATGAGAGGTTCCTAGAGTAGCACCAGCCCCAAGTCCTTGAGCCCCCCCAGCTATAGTCAGGCCGAGTCGGGGCCGTGTCCAGGCTCCTGGCCAAACCCACAGAGGGTTCACCAGACAGGTCATGGGTTCAAAAGCTAAATGCCTGTTTCACTGAGACTATAACTTCTAGGAGACATTCAGAATAAAATCATTTGACGTTGGTGAAGAGTTGCAGACCCCAGCCCCAGCACTAGGAGAGGGTCCAAGCTGAGTGTCTCTACCAGGTGTGATTTGGTGGGGACAAACTATGTGAGCCCAGGTGTACCCTCCCCTACATGAGGCCCCCACTCTTTCTGGCTCCTGGGCTGCTGACCAGTTCCCACGATGGCCGTCCACTGAGGCCCATTCAGCCCGCTGAACCATACGAAGGCCAGCACCTACTTCCCTCCTTGCTGGATGAAACTGATTCCTGCCCCCAAAAGGAAGGTAGACTTTCCTGCCTGGGAAAGATTCAGAAAAAACCCTAAAGGTGAGGGCAGAAGTGTTTTTTTTTTCCTGGGAAAATAACCTTGATGGAAAAAAACACTTTGAAAGTATCTCAGTGGAAGGTTAGGACCCACTTAAGCCTGCACCCAGAACTGGTGGTGGGAGGTCCCAGAGCATGGGAGCAGGCAGTATGTGCTGACACAGGATGTGTCCAGAGGCTGGTCCCCTATGTCTTTTGAAGTATAACCCTGTTTCCAGACACCTGGGAGCCTCTTTGGGTCTGGATCACCGACCTTCCTTCATGACTCCCAGGTACCTTCTCAGGTCTGGATCGTGGATATCTGGCACTGGCCAAAGCTAATCTCCTCTTTTGATGGGTGACAGGCCCAAGCCCAGGGGGGCTGAGGGGCCCTCCCCGGTCATCTAGATGTCAAAATGGAAGCAGAAGCAGAGAGCCCAGTGCTCTGATTCTGATTGCCTTTGAGCTCAGCAGGGTACCTGCTCACCCCGGCGCCAGGCCTCCCTTTCTTGTCACTTGTTCCCAGAGCGCACATGAGTGCCTGGCCCGTGTCCAGCGCTGGAGGTACCTGGCGAAGCAGCGATGGCCCACCGATTGGCCAGGGGATAGCCTCGAGGGATGGGAGCCTCTGCCCAGCAGGGAGATGATTGGCTAAGCCTGTGGGCACCGACCTTGACCAGTGGGCTGGACACTGGGGCAAGGGTGTATGTTGTGGCCACCTGCATTTAGGAAGGCACCCCATTTAGGCTCCGGCCATGCACCTAGCCTGGGCCCTTGTCCTCTGCTCCTGCCTTCTGGGTTTTTCCACTTCAGTTGAGACCTGTTTTTGAGCTCCAGTGAGGCCACTCTGCCCGCAACCCTCCAAGTGGCTCCTGCAGACCTGGCATGGTTCCTACAGGGGAAACCGTGGCTTAGGGGCGCAGTCACAAACCAGTGTGTCTCTGCCAGCCTTTCAGCATCAGAGCTCCCACTCGGGAGCACCGTGGTCTGTGGCTTGGGCCCAGGTGCTTGGAAATTCAGGGCCTGGGGTGATAGGGCCCAAGACACCGAGGTCTGTTGAGGTCTGGCCCCAGCCCTGCCACTTGGAAGCACTGGCCCCTCAGGCCCGCCTCCTGCCCTCCTTTCTTCCTCTCAGCTTTTTCCTCTCTCCTTCTCTCTCTCCCTCCCTTCTCCTCCTTCTCTCCTCTCCTGGCAAGCGAAGTGCAATCCAAACTTGTTGTTAACTCTCCCCTACAGTTGTCAGCCAGCCCTTCCAAGTTAAATATTACTCATGGAGAGGGGAGCCGCTGGGCAGCGCAGTCCTGGTGACCCAGCGCTGGTAGAGTGCTGCAGCAAACAGCAGCCTTCAGATGCCAGTGGCCCTCGCTGCTCAGTCCCAGGGCAGCTGGTGGACTGGGGACCAGGGGAAACCACCTGGGCACCCTGTGCCCCCAGTCTCCCGGTGCCTGTTGACATCATCACTGCCTCTGTTTACTTGACTGCGTGATGCGGCAGGGAGGGTAGGGCCCTGGGCAGGCGGGTCTCTGGGAAGGGGAGGGGTGGGGATGCCGGATCTGGGGCTTCAGGGTCCTGGGCCAGGCTGAGCGAAGGCCCTCCCCTTGGCTGGTCACTTCATAGCACCCCTTCACCCCGCCCCCCGCAATGCCAGGCTGAGGGCAGGACCGGGAACAAAATGTTCAGATAAACAGCCTCATTGATTTCAAATCGATTCATCGTTTGAAATCAATTCATCGTATATCTAGCTCTGAGTTTTCCTTGGAGGGATGCAGAGGGGCAGAGAGGCTGTTTGTTCACTTAGGGTGCCTTCCCCCCACCTGCCCACCCCACAGCTGCTCCACCCCTAAGAGCAATGGTCATCCCAGCCCAAGCCCCTAGGAGGGCGAAGCTGGGGGTGAACTTCTGGCGGTGTAGCTGGCCCACTGTGGCTGTCCCTCCCCGCCCCTGCGTACTCCCTGCCTTCCAGGTCTCTGTACAGGCCTGCTGGGACCCAAGCATGTGTCTGCCTCAGGGCCTTTGTACCTGCTGTTCCAGATCCTGGAAAGCTCTTTGGTGCACTCGACCCTTCACACATTTTAGGGCTCTGTTCAGATGGGTTTTATTGGTGATAATCCTGACTCAGCATGCTGAACTTCTTCAAAGCACTACCCTGTCTCATAGGACATCCAAACCAAACCAAACTCATTGCCATGGAGTCGATTCTGACTGATAGCAATCTTGTAGGACAAACTATAACTGCCCCATAGCGTTTCTGAGGTTGTAATCTTTACCAAAGCAGGCTGCCACGTCCTTTCCTGAGGACTGACTAGTGAATTTGAGCTGCTGACCTTTTGGTTAGCAGCAGAGCACTTAACCACTGTGCCACCAGGGCACCTTCCCATAGAACCTAATGGGATCATACATGTGAAGGGACTCTGTTTTTCTCATCCCAGGGTTCTCACCCCGGCACTGCAAGCAGTGCTGTCCCACAGAAGGCCCTCAGCAAGCCTGGGTCAAGTAAACTGATTCCATGCTTGCACCTGGCTCAGGGTCTCACGTCCATGGGCTGCCAGGGCAGCTGAGGCCTGGAGTAAAGGGAGGCATACCAGGTCTAGGGGAGCTGCATCTTGTCAGTTCCCACTTCTCCCAGTACTTCAGCCTCTTGTCTGTGGCCCCCGTACTCCTCACTGAGGCCCCATTTGCTCCCTCCCACCTCCTTACCTGGGAACCCCATGGCCTTCTCTCTACCCCCTCATTGACAGTCCCCTGGAACCCCTGGCCCCTTCCCATTCCCTTCTGCCCCCTTGCTGGGCCCCGTGGGCTTTCTTCTGTCCCCTCACTGTCTAACAGTCCCCAGGATCTGAGCACCCCAAGGTCTCCCTCTGACCCCCTCACTGTCAAATGCCCCCCTAGGACCTGAGGTCACCTGCCCACCCTCCGTCCAGACAGAGCAAATGCTCAGTGAACAACCCATTTCCACTCTGGGAGTCAAGCCCACAGCTGGGCACCCAGATACTTTAGAGGTCTCTGTCTTGCCAACCCCTGAGGCCTGGCCACAGGGCACCACAATCAGCCCTGGCACAGCCCTGGCTGCACCTCAGCACCCCTTTCACTCCTGAAAGGCAGGTCCCAGGAGACTCTACCGTGTGAGAATGTTTCTGCACGAGGGGCTGCAGATGGCTGCCCCCCGCCCCCTGATGCTCAGGCCTGTGGGCGTGCCTGCTGCTGTCAGATGGGCGAGTTGGGACATCGTCCCTGAGGCCCAGCAGGAGGCAGGAATGTGGGCCTTGGGCCCCTTCCTCCAGTCCTATTTCTGGAATCAGAAGAGACAGTAGCTAGTCAGGGGCTAACTTGTGTCCACTAAGCATCTCTTTTCCCATCTGGATGCTGGCAAGTCAGACTGTGGCCCTGCCCCTTGGCCTGACCCCTCACAAAACTTCCCCCTAGCCAGCTTGCGTGCCTTTCAGCCCTATCTGCTCCCCCTCAATGCTTGCTTTTGGGGCTCAGGTGGAGGAGGGGATGGCTTGTGTTTCTTTAGTCGCTGGTCCTACCATGGAATCTCAGCACCCTCCAGGAAAGGCGGGGGCATCATGAAACTCCAGTGCTGTGAGGCTGACTCCTCAGGGCTCTTAGACAAAGGAGCATACTTCTGGGCCCCCTGGAATGGTGTGGGGCTTTCTAAGTAGGATTTGTCCATCCTGTAGGGGACTCCAAGACTTCCCAGTAGTTTCAGCAATGTCTGCACACACTTGGAAGCAACAACATTGGGTGGGGAGCTTCTCCAGCATGGGAGAGCCCAGAAGGTAGGTAGGTGAGGCCGAAGGCTGTATGAGCCCTGAGCACCCCGTCCTCGGTGTGGGCTGAGAACAGATCAAAGGCTGGTTGAAGCAGGGCCAAGCCCAAGCCACTGTGGCCCCAGACAGGACATGGCCCAGTGACAAATGTGGGGGGTCCAGGGCCAGGGTGGAGGCCTCTCCCATCTTAACCCTTCATCCTGGACGAAGGACATGGATTCGGGCTCTGCAGAGACAGCCTTGCCGGCCAGGCCTGCACCAGTTGCCTCCTGCTGAAGGGCAACAGCCTCATGCTAGGAGGTTGAGATCCCACTGAAGGAACTCTTTGCAGATCAGGCCTCAAGCATCCCCTTGAAGCCTCTGCTGGCCCCTGCTCTGCCAAGGCCATTGCCCGTCTTGGGGGCAAGTGTCTGATATGGGCTGTGTCGCTTGCACCTTCTTTTCCAGCCACCAGCGCCGGTTGCTGCAGGGACAGCTGCCAAAAGGCGGTGGTGTGGACCTAGAGTGGGAGGGGGTGCTGCTGGCTAAACTCCCTGGCCTTATCAACCACCCCCCAGCCCCAGGCTTTGTCAGAAACACCATAAGGGCCAGGAAGGATGGGGGGACAACGCCCACTGAAAGCCCTGATGGACGGGCAAGCCCAGAGCCAGCCTGAGGATCCTGGGGTCTTAACTGTACGGGTGGAGGAATACTGGGGGGGTCTATGGGGCCAGGGGTGGGTGGGAGTAGTCCTGCAGCCTCTGGCCCCAGGCAGGAGCAGCAGCAGGCTTCCAGAGGCCTGGGCGGCAGGAAAGGGGAAGGTGACGTCATTGCCGCCTGGAATCTGCTGTTTGGAGGCGTCGCCATGGAGACCGGAAGGCTCAGGGTGGGTAAAAATAGCAAATCGAAGAGGGTGTAAGTTCCAAGAACCCAGTCTCTGAAAAGAAAAGAGCACATGTTCTCGTTTCTCAGGAGGCAGGGCCCAGGGCCGGGGTCTGTGGGGGCCACACAGGGCTCCTGGCCCTGCATAGCCCTACCCTATGGGTTCATGGGTCCCCCCACTGCACTGGGAGTCTTGTTCTAGAGAATGTGGAGCTTGTGACTGGCTCCCAGCAGGAGACGCTGGAAGTTGCCCAAGAGGGCTCCTTCTCTCCCCCTCTCTCCTCTCTCGTGCTCTCTCTCCCTCTCTCCCACTCTCTCTCCCCCTTTCTCTTTCTCCCTTTTCTCTCCCCCACCTCTCTCCCTCCCTCTCTTTCAGACACAGGCACAGGCACTGATGCTCAGCCCTTCACAGGTAGTGCAGGCAGCCCTGAGCCCGCCCTCTCCTCTCTTGGAAAGAGGAGAGGCCTTGGCCTGGAAGGATGCTAGCTGCCCGGGCCCCTTCTAGCTGGAAGTCCGGCCTTGTCACTCTTTTCTTGCCTGTTTTGGGGCAGGGAAGGCTTGTCTGGACTTGAGTAGCCCTCTTAGCTCCATGGCCCCCCTTAGCTGGAGGGACTGGTTTGCCAGTGACAATGTCAGAGATTTACCTTCTGGGGAGGAAGAGCCCCTTTCTGTTCCCTGGGCCTGGCCCCAGAATCGCCTGGCTCCACGCTCTTGTCCACTGTGTCCTCACAGCCCCTGCAGTCCCAGTCTGCAGAAATGGAGGTGGAGGTCAGAGGCCTGGAGCTGCTTCCCAAGGCACCCCGCCACTCCCTGCCTGCCTGGGATGAGGGGATGTTGTTCTTTCAAGTACCCACACGTATGGGGGCTCAGGGCTTGTCTCCCCCAGACGAGTGGTTAACCAGGAGTCTTCTCTGGTCAAACCAGAACCTAGGCACTTGTCCTTGCCCAGATTAGGACATTGCCTGAATGACCCCTGCATGGCTCTTCTGGGCCTTTCCAACTCTACTGAGGTGTGATTGTGAGACTCGGGGCCGGGGAGGTGTCCACTGAGGCACCCCACCCTGAGAAGAAAGAAAGATCCGCCTCGGAAGGCAACTGTCATCCACAGCAGCAAACATGCCCCTGAAAAAACCCTGTCCTTCTCTGGGTCCCAGGTCTAGGGGGGTCTCACCCAAGGCTCCCTAGTGTGTTGTGACTCTGGACATCTAGGGAGAGTTTCAGTCACCTCTCTTTATCAGTCCCCCTTGTTCTCAGGGCAGAGAGAGTAGTCTGGAGAAGAGTGAGTGGGTGAGTGGGGGCCGTGTGGGGGACACAGGTTTGACTCTCATACCCGGTGCCCCTCAGCATGTGGCGGTTGGAGGCCTTTGCTAGTTGAGGGGAAATGGTGCCCCATGTGCTGAGAGCTGAGTCCCCCAAGAACTAGCTCACACGCCTTATGTAACGAGTGAGCTCACCCGCAGGCCTGCCAGCAACACGGGCGCGAGCGCAAGGGGCCTGCGCAAAAACAAGCGTGGCCGAGATTTACGAGGAGCCGGCGTGGCCTAGGGGAGAGGAGCCTGCCAGCAGCTGGAGGGTGAGCGGGCACAGGCCTGAGCCGCAAGCTTCCTCATGGGGCTGGTGGGACAGAGTCCAGGGCATCAGTCCTGGAATGCAGGCAGGTGGGACTGTGCTGGCCGCTCACTAAGCTGGCTGGTGGCTGCATCCAGATCCCACTCTGCTTCCCCACCATGTCTAGAGCCAGTGGGACTGTAACACCAGGGCAAGGGGCTCCTCTAGGTCACCCAAGGACCCACCCAGGAGGAGCTCTAGGAGCCTGGGGAGGGATGGGTGATTGGAACCCCTCTCTCCCCAACACCCAGCTGCCCTTCTGGCCCTTTCTGTCCTTGGCTTGCTCAGCCAGCCCTGTGCCTGGCCGCAAGGCTGCCTGGCCTCCTCCTCTCTCTTTTCTGCGGGAGACCCAGCCCCATTCAATGCTCCTTAGGATCCCCATCCTTCTACCTGACCCCCACATCCTGTCCCCTTATGGGCATACCCAGTGTCCCTACTCTTCTCACAGACCTTCATGGTCTCTCTCCCCTGATGGGCATGCAGTGTCCCTGCTCACCTCCTCTGTCCCCTCAGGGTTGCATGAGGCATCCCCAGGGCTATGCCGAGGGCTGCAGACAAGGCAGGAGATAAGGCAGGTCATCTTCCGGGGCCAGCCCTGCCCACCCCACCCTCTTCCATGGGAGGGAACCCAGGGACAGAGGGGCAGGGCCTGGAGAAGACTAAAGGGGCTGCCAGGCAGTTCCTTAGGCCTGGTGAGCAGGCAAGGGCATTAGGGCCTCACAGCAATCAGAGGGCATCTCTTCACATCCTGTGCAATGGCCCCCAGGGACTTGGCCTGGGCAGTGCACATGCCACAGGAAGCCTCAGTCTGTCCTCGGGAAGGGCAGGGGAGGGCCTCAATGACCTGATACAAGGAAGAGGGAGTCACTGCTTGGGGCTGCAAGACAAAGAAAGGGAGGTAGCAGAGCACAAGGTTGGGTGCAAGACACTGAATGTGTTTGGGGATAGCTGAGGGCGGGAAGAGTGCATGGGACAATGAGTGTGGTCACTGGTAGTAGGGTACAGGGCAGGGTACATGGCAGTGAGCATGGTCAGGGGCTGACTGCAGGGCAGGTATGCTGGTCAGGGAGGTGGACTCTATTCCAAAGGCCCAGGAGGCTTGAGAGTCAGAAGGCACGTGGACATGGGTAGGGGCTGAACACTGCCCAGGGCAGGGGAGTGGGGTGAGGATAAGCTGGGAGCCAGGGCATATGGTTGGGAAGACAGAGGACAGCAAGGGTGTTGGAGGGCAGGTGGGCTAACGCTGGCGGGAGGGGAGATGTGGCAGAGGGAGAGATGCTCGGAGGGCAGGGAGGGATAAGGGTTTGAGCCCATGGCCAGGAGCCTCATGCTCTCATAATGGAAGGGTGCCATCAGGCCTCACCTGGCCGCTAGGATGTCAAAGCTGGTGGGTCTGGAGGCAGGGTCACGTGGAAGAGCCCCTTCCTGGCCCTATCCAGGCTGCTGCGGTCACTGGTATGGCTCTCCAAGCAGCCCTTCCTTCGTACACTGTGGCAAGGCTGGCCCTTATCTGGGCTCCCACCCTGTGGCAGCCTACAGCCTGGGCGGGTTTGGGATGGCAGTGCCACTTCCCTCAGTATCAGAAG
Organism: Heterohyrax brucei; assembly: GCA_028571685.1. Taxonomy (NCBI): domain Eukaryota; kingdom Metazoa; phylum Chordata; class Mammalia; order Hyracoidea; family Procaviidae; genus Heterohyrax; species Heterohyrax brucei. The sequence goes on from CM053140.1 coordinate 30,317,027, forward strand.
GCAAAATTGGTACACACGAGACACACGCAGCCCCAGCTAGCCTGCAGCTCAGGGATCCTGGCATCCTTCCCTTACCAATGCACCACGTTATGTTCCTGTTACCACGGCACCACCGCTTCGGTATGGGAGAGTCTGGGAGGGAGGAGCTGGGCAGGAGCACCTCAGGGAGTGCCCTGCCTCTCAGCAGGTGCCAGGCAAGAACCATTGTGCCACCCCCACGGCGGCTGCAGCGCAGCATAGGGGCACTCAGCAGATGTCAGCAGGGCACAGGAACTGCAGAGGGTCCTAAAAACTCCTGTTACACCTAACTTACCTGGTGCTAGTCCCAGACCCTCTCTGCCCCCAGCACCCTGTGTCAACACACACCTCTTTGGCTAGGTTGAGGGATTGGCCTGAGGGAGGATGGGGCTCTGGCAGTGGCGCTTGGGCCTGGTGACTTGCTTCAGAGACAGAGGCGCCCTGTGATCGGTGGGGCATGGCTGGAGCCACAGGTGGGACATGGCCAGCACGTCGTGCATTCCAGAACAGCACGGGATGCTCCAGGAAGCAGGATCTGGCAGACAAGTGGGCCGCAGGGCAGGGACACCCACATGAAGGTCCTCATGGCTAAGCCTCTCCAGGCCAGCTCTTACAGAGTGTCCAGCAGTATGGAGAGGCTGAGGATATCCTTCCAGAGCCAGGCCATGTGGCTTGTCATGACGGCCCAGCAAGACCCCCAGCACAGAAAGTCCTCCTGCCATGGCACCCTCAGCCTCCGAAGGCCCCATGTCTCTGAGCAGGGTCTGGGCAGGGGTCTGTGGCTTCTGTAGAGTAAGGGGTCTGAGAACCAGCCTTACCCTCAAGCCTAGGGCCTGGAATGGTCCCCTATGCACCCTAGGTGTGGGCCCAGAGGTGGGATGGAGTAGCCAACTGTCTTCTGGGACTACTCAATGCCTGCCCAGGCCCCAGGGGTGCCCCATCTGGCAGCTGAAGCCACCCTGGCTGGCAGTGGGATAGGCAGGCAGGCGTCTCTGCTTGATGTGGAAGAGGGTCCCACATGCCCTTCTGCTACCTCCGGGAAGACCAAGGAGGCTTCTAGGAAGGGCAGGCCTGTAGCAGTGCTGCCAGCCACGGGAGATGGGAAGAGTTGGGACACGGTGTCGGGAAGAGGTGGTCAACCACCGTCTGAGTTCCTTCTCCAGCCGCATGCTGGCTCACCCTTCGTTCCCAGGGCAGCAAGAGCAGTGAGTGCACCCTGCAGGCCAGGTGTCTGCAGACACCATCTCAGTTTAATCTACAGTCCGGTCTTGGCCTGTGTGCTGGGTGCTGCATCTCACAGGTGACGCTGCACAGGCTCTGGCCTAGGACCTCACAGGAGCTCCTATAAGGGGCAGTCCCTGCTGGTCAGAATGATCCAGAAAGAAACAACAGGGAAGGTCCACAAAACTAAAAGTAGCAACTTTAGAAGACTACAAAATGTTGATCATCAGCACAAAGAAAATTAAAAAGATCTTTCATTTCCTCATTTGGCTGAAACCACTTTCTTGTTTTCCAATAGGTGAACCAAGTGCTATAAGATTCTGAGTACCACTCTGCTGCATCTAGAAATTTTGATTGACAGCCTTTTTACCATTAGTTTTAAGCGTTTTGTGATTTCCATTTTGATTCTTCCTTTAATTGATGATTTGTTCAAAACTGTGTTTTTCAGTGTCCCAGACTCCAACGTGTTTTGGTGGGAATACGAGTTTTTCTTTGTTATTTATTTTTAGTTTAGAATTCTGGTATATTTATTTATAACTTACTGAAGAAATACAGATACATAGATAAAAGGAACAAAAAGCACCCAGAAGGTTAGGACAGTCCCATAAATCTGTGGGACTCACTGGCCTCCTCTCACATCCCCTTTGGTCCAGGGCTCCTGGTACCAGCCACTTTCAGTTCATTATTTATCTTCATATTTCTAAGTAACATGCTCGTGCTTCTTAGGTTACTGGTATTACACATTGTGAGCTGTTTCTGGTGCCTCTCCTACTTGGTCTACTTTCTTTCTTTCATCTTCCCTAAGGAGCTCTTTTATAATTTTTGCTTAAGTCACCAGTTGCACTATTATATCTGTGTAAATATTGTTCGGTGCTAAGCCAAGTGGTGAACTCTGCTTAGATTTCTTCTTTGTTTTTCCTGGAGTTAATATTTGCCTAGCTTTATTTTTCCATCCGCATTTTCCTCTATGTCTGTAATCAATTCCTCTTACATGTTCTCAATGCAGTATTTTTAATTCAGTCAAATTCACCTCTGTGGTACAATGGATCACTTTTGTGTGGCCTTTCTAGCCATGGTCTTGTAACTCCCATCTCAGTTATAAGGTGGGACTATGTGATGGGGCAACTGTGGCCCACCAAAGGGATTGGTCAGTTTTGCCTTCCCAGTGGGCTTAAAATGAACCACTCCAAAGGGGAAAAAGAAAGGATCCTACCACTGCCCTGGATGAATGGGCAGGAGCAGAGAGCACATCCCTGGGACTCAGATCCTTGTACTGAGATGCTCCTGGAACCAAAAGACTGAGAGAATGCAAGTTGTAACCCTAAAGATAGTGAAAAGTGGTGGCAGGAGAGACCAGTAGGAGACTGCCCATTGGGATTCCCAGCTCACAGAATGAGAAAGCTGACTACCTCAAGTGCCTCTGGGCACTTACTGGTGGGGGCCAAAAGAAATTTGTTAACACTTGTCAAAGCAGGGGAGAGGCTAGGTCCAGAGAGAGGTGTGCCTTTGAACACAGCTGAAAATGGCATCCTGTTGGAAGAACAGTATCCTGAGTGTTCCTGAACCTGAATTGTAACCTGTTAACTTCCCTAATAAACATCATAATCATCAGCATTTTCTGTGAGCTCTGTGTGGCCATCACAATGAATTAACCCAGCAGAGAAGTACTGAGTGCCATGTGTAGGATGGTAGGTGTCAGAACTGGTAAAGATGGTAGAGAGAAGAGACATATCTGACCTCCACCTCATAGGAATCAGCCTTGGGCTGTTGATCTTGATTTTCCTTTACCCTTGTGAGGTGAGAGGTCAGACTCTGCCCCCATGCCCTTTTTACAACTCTGTATTCCATGACTCCCATGTTTTCCTAGAGCCCACTGGCCACCTGCCTGAATAGGCTAGTGTTCTACGGGCCCCACACCCAGGCTGATGGGCAGAATTTTCTATTTCCCATTCATTGACAGGTCAGTCTGCTGTCATGACAGAAGCCTAGTTTTAGCTTCCATGCCAGAAAGGGCCTATTGGTTTCGACTCCATCCCACGCTGGCCTTAAACCTTGACCCCCAGTGGACGTAGGGTCAGCCCTAAGCCTTATGTCATGTGCTTAGTGTCTGCTCCAGCTCACCACTGCAGCTTGCACTCGAGCTTTGTTTCAGCCTGCAGCGTGCCCTTTTGTGTGTGTGTGAGTGTTCAAGTCCATGTGCGTGTATATATGTAATTGTATACGCATGTATACGAGTGTGTGGATGTATATGTGAGTGTGCTTAAGTGTACATGCATGTGCTGTAAGTATGTGTATAGATGTTTACCGCAACAGACTTTTTAAAATTATGGTAAAACACAGATAATAAAATTTAATGCTTGAACCATTTACGAGCATAAATTCAGTGGCATTATATACTCATTTAAGTATACACAGAGTTGCTGTGAGTCAGAACCAACTTGACAGCACCTAACAACAATTACGCTCACAATGTTGTGTAACCATCAACACAACTTGTTTCCAAAAGTTTTTCATCAATCCAATCAACAACTCAGTAATGACTCTGCATTCCCCATTCCCTCCTCAAGCCCCTGGTGATCTCTAACCTGCTTTGGTCTGTATGCATTTGCCTATTCTAGACATTCCACATAAGCAGACTCATACTGTATTTATTCTTTTGTGTCTGGCTTATTTCACTCGTGTAAGGCATTTAAGGCTCATCTGTGCTAAACTTTCACCGAACATTTTAAAATCCTATGTATCTTGTCCAGTGAAAATCTTGGTGGCATAACGGTTAAGTGTTACGACTTCTAACCCAAAGGCTGGCAGTTCAAACCCACCAGGGACTCCTTGGAAACTCTATGGGGCAGGACTGCTATGATCGGAGCTGACTCAACAGCAGGGGGTTTGGTTTTATATCTTGTCCAGCATGGATCTTGCTTGGACTAGGAAGGGGATCTTCTGGTACCCATCTCTGCCACCTTGGCTGAAGTTGTAGGAGATGCTCTTGTTGTAGTCCTTTGTGTGTCCCTTCAGGCCTCAGCATTATTGTGCCCCATGGCAGGACTTTCAACAATCTCAGCTGGATCCCCTCTGCCAGCCAGCTCAAGCTCAGCAAGGCAGAACAGGGAAGCCAAGTCTTCTATCTGTCACATTTCTTAAAACTGCATTTTGTATTTTGAAACGGACCCAAATGTTCAGGAAAGTTGCATTAGTACAGGAACTTTTTTTTCCCCCTGAAGTATTTGAGAGCAAGTTGCCAACATGGTGCTCTACCACATCCTGCGAACAGGGGCATTCACATATACACTGCACCACCACCGTCAAATCAAGAGATGACATGGATACAGACAATGCCCATCTGATCCTCAAAACCCATCCATGCTTTTCAGGTGTCCCCATAAGCTCCTTCACGGCAAAGAGATCTGATCCAGAGTCACACATGGCACTGAGTTGTGTCTGTTTCATCTTCTTCATCTGGAACATTCCTCAGTCTTTCCTTGGCTTTCATGACCTTGACATGAAGGTTATAGACTGATTATTTTGTAGAATATCCTTCAGTTTGGGTTTGTTTGAGGTTTCTTTACAGTTAGATGTAGGTTATATGTCTTTGGTAGAAAAGTCACAGAAGTGATGCACTGGTCTCATTCCATCCTGTCTAATGGTGCAGGATTTTGATTTTTCCAATCACCAATGAAGTTGAGTCTGATTACTCAGTTAAGGTGGTATCTGACAGATTCCTTCACAGGGAACTTGCTTTTTCCTATTGTAATGAATAAACATGTTGTGGGGAGATAATTTAAAACTATGCAAATAGTCCATTTCTCATCAAACTTTCAGTTCATATACGAGCACTGCCAAATAAGTGTGTAAACTCATCCTAGAAAAAGTGCTACATACCTCATTGCTGAATATAACTATGGTCACCTTTGAAGTATTCCCCTTGGGAAGCTATGCACTGATGCCAGCACCTGGTTCACCCTTCAAAGCAATTTTGGAACTTTTTCTGAAATGACCACCAGAGTTGTCATCATATTACCCTTGATGTCCTGAGCATCATCAAAATGTCTTCCTTATGATTTTCCTTTATTTTTGGGTAAAGAGAGAAGTCACTGAGGGCCAGGTCAGGTGAGCAGGAAGTGTTCCAATAGAGTTATTTGTTTGCTGGCTAAAAAGTCCCTCACAGACAACTATATAATTAGGTTTGAGAACTTGTCACCTTGCCACTGCACACAGTGGCCATTTTGGAAAGAGTTTCAAAATCGCTTTGAAGGATGGATTAGGTGCTGGCATTTGGTGCATAGCTTCCCAAGTGGAGTATTTTGAAGGTGACCATAATGATATTCAGCACTGAGGTATGTAGTATTTAGAACAACTGAGTTCATGAACTTAATTGTTGGCCCTCATATTTCATTGCATTTGAATGGATTCATGGTTTCCTGTTTCTTAACAGTGGCTGTAATTTGTTGCTATTGTCATCTCTGATTTGGCCACTTGGGAGTCCTTTAAACTGACTTCTGCACCCTTTTGACACAACGCTGTCATCCTTGGTGTCCTCTTTTCCTTCCCTCCCTCATGCCCCAGTCTCACCTCATATGTGCTCTGCCCCAACCCTGGGATCAGCCACTTCTCAAAAGAGCCTGATTCCTTTAGTGAGAATGGAATTTAGAAGCCAAGATCTGAGTTCTTGGTGTGCTCATTGCTGTTGGGGTGTTACACTCAGTGGACAGAGCAAAGGATTACATGTGTTTATACAAGTACATCTACTTTTTTCCCCTCTATTTGTTCATAAATATTGAAATCCATGAGTTCATATAGAAGGTGCTCATTCCAATACAATACCACAAAATTCATTCTACTTTTTTCCTTTACACATTTTAAATTCTCTAACAGTGGAAACCTGGTTCTTGTTACCTTTAATACTCATTGGTGTCTTTGGTTTTTCCTCTTATGTAATCAGTCTCTCATTGTTGCTACTTGATGTGGATGCTCCACTCCCTGCTTGGGCTCCAACATCTTCGGTCGAGCTGCCTTCTGAGGGATGACAGTGAGGCACGTATTCCACACTGACTTCCAGAGTTCTCCAGCAGGATTAAACTCCAGGTGCCCTCACTGATGCCTTTGAATTGTGGTGCTGAAAGAAGTATTATATATACCACAAACTGCCAAAGAACAGATCTGTCCTGGAAGAAGTACAGAGTGTTCCTTAGATGCAAGAATGGCAAGAGTATGTCTTACACACTTTGGACCTGTTATCAGGAGGGCTCAGTCCCTGGAGAAGAACATCATGCTTGATAGACAGTCAGCGAAAGAGACAGAAAGACCCTCAGCAAGATGGACTGACTTGCAGCTACAATAATGAGCTTAAGCGTGCAAACGACCATGGGCGTGGTGCAGGACCAGGCAGTGTTTCGTTCTCTTGTATATAGAGCCTCTGTGAGTTGGAATCAACTTGACGGCACCTAACAAGTCCCCAGGGTAACTGTCTTTGTAGTGAACCTTTCACTAGTTGCTTTGAGTTCCATCCCTCTATTCCTGGCGGCCCCCTACTGGTGTTTCCTGGGATCAGCTCCCAAATAAACAATTGTTAGGTGCTACAGTACAGGTTCCAACTCCTGGCAACCTTATATATCACGCAGTGAAACTTGGCCCAGTCTTGAGCCATCCTTACAATCACTGCTACGTTTGAGCCCATTGTTGCAGCTACTGCGTAATCCATCTCAGTGAGGGTCTTCCGTTCTTCAGCTCGTTCTCTACCAACCATGATGCCGTTTTGCTAACCCTCTACTTTACCAATACTGTGGTCATGAGATTCGTTCTTCCTGATGACATGTCCAAAGTAAGTGAGACACAGCTACGCCATCCTTTCTTCTAAGGAGCAATCTGGCTGTACTTCTTCCAAGACAGATTTGTTTGTTCTTCTGGCATTCCATGGTATATTCAATGTTCCTTGCCAACACCATAACTGAAAGGCATCAATTCTTCAGTCTTCCCTATATAATGCCCAATTTTCACATGCATATGAGGTAACTGAAAACACCATGGCTTGGTTCAGGTGCATTTTAGTCCTCAAAACAACATTTTTGTTTTTTAAAGGAGGTCTTTTGAAATGGATTTGCCAAATGCAACACATCATTTGATTTCTTGACGGCTTGTTCTGTGGGCATCGATTTTGAATCAAGTGAAATGAAATCCTTAACAACTTCAATATTTTCTCTATTTATTATGATATTGCTTATTGATCCAATTGTGAGAATTTGTTTTATTTATGTCGAGACATAATCCATACTAAAGGCTGTAGTCTTTGATCTTCATCAGGAAGAGCTTCAAGTCCTCTTCACCCTCAGCAAGCAAGGTTGTGTCATTTACATAATACATATTTTTAATGAGTCTTCCTCCAATTCTGATGCTTCATTCTTCTTCATGTGGTTCAGTTTCCTGGATTATGTGATCAGCATGAAGACTGAATAAGTATGGTGAAAGGACACAACTCTAACACACACCTTGCCTGACTTCAAACCTCATAGTATCCCTTTACCCTGCTTGAGCAGCTACTCCTTGCTGTTTTGCAGCAGATTTTCCTAGTGTAATAATACATCATTTGATTTCTTGACTGCTGCTTCCATGGGCATTGATTTTTGATCCAAGTAAAATAAAATTCTTGACAATTTCAATCTTTTCTCCACCTTCTCTGTTTGCTTAAGCACACATGTCAAAAAAGCATGATGAAAGGACACAACTTTTTCTTGACTTTATACCATGCAATATCCCCTTGTTCCAGTCAAATCCATAATTTGTTATGATCTACACAGTCAAAAGCCTTTGTATAGCAAATAAGCCCAGTACCAAAGCACAGGTAAATATCTCTATGGTATTCTCTGCTTTCTGCCAAAATCTTTTTAGCCAACATCAGCAGTGATATACCTTAAGTGCTATGTCTGCTAACCAAAAAATTGGCAGTTCAAATCCACCAGGTGCTCCCTGGAAACTCTGTGGGGCAGTTCTACTCTGAACTCTTTGGTCACTATGAGTCAGACCTGACTTGATGGCAGTTGGTTTTGGGGTTTAATGTCCCTCCTTTGTCAGTCCTGAAATTCTAGCAGTTCCCCACCCACGTGCTGCTACAACTGCTTTTGAATGATCTTCAGCAAAATTTTATTTGCAAATGATGTTGTTTGATAATTTTTATATTCTTCTGGATCATCTTTCTCTGAAAATAGGCACAACTGTGAATCTTTTCCAGTCAGTTGGCCAGGAAGCTGTCTTCCAAATTTCTTGATATAGACCAGTGAGCACCTCCAGCACTGCATCCATTTGTTGAAACAGCGCAACTGGTATTCACCAGGAAAGAAAAAAAAGACCCAAATGGATGTGATAACAGACTCTGAAACTTGCTCTTGAACTTAGAGCAGCTAAAGTGAAAGGAAGAAACGATAAAGTGAAAGGAAGAAACGATGAAGTAAAAGGGTTGAATAGAAGATTTCAAAGAGCAGCTTGAGAAGACAAAGTAAGAAAGTATCATAAAGAAATGGGCAAAGACCTGGAGTTAGAAAACCAAAACAGAAGAACACACCTGGAATTTCTCAAGCTGAAAGAGCTAAAGAGAAAATTTACGCCTGGAGTTCCAACTCTGAAGAATTCTATGGGGAAAATAGTGAACAACCCAGGAAGCATGAAAAGAAGATGGAAGGCATACACAAAATGACTGCACCAAGAATAATTGATGTTTGACCATTTCAAGAGGTAGCATATGATCAAGAATCTATGATACTGAAGGAAGAAGTCCAAGCTGCACTGAAGGAATGGGAAAAAATAAGCCTTCAGGAATTGATGGAGGACCAATTGAGATGTCCCAACAAATCGATGCAGCAGCACTGGAGGTGCTCATTGGTCTATATCAAGAAATTTGGAAGACAGCTTCCTGGCCAACTGACTGGAAGAGACCCATATTTGTGCTCATTTGCAGAGACGAATGATCCAGCAGAATGCAGAAATTATCAACCATCACTAATATCACACACAAGTAAAATTTTGCTAAAGACCATTCAAAAATGGTTGCAGCAGCACATAACAGGGAGCTGCTCGAGTTTCAGGAATGATTCAGAAGAGGACATGGAAAGAGGTGTATCATTGCTGATGTTGGATAAAAGCAGAGAATATCAGAAAGATGTTTACTTGTGTTTTACTGGCTATGCAAAGGCATTCGACTGGGTGCATTGTAACAATTATGGATAACGTTGTAAAGAATGGCAATTCCAGAACACTTCATTGTCTTCATGTGGAATCTGTACAAAGCCAAGATGCAGTTGTTCCAAAAAAAGGGGGATACTTCAGGTTTTAAAATCAGGGAAGGTGTGCGCTAGGGTTGTATTGTTTCACTGTACTTATTCAGTCTGTATGCTGACAAGTAATTTGAGAAGCTGGACTACAGGAAGAAGAATGGGGCATAAGGATTTGAGGAAGACTTATTAACTACCTGACATACACAGATAAAACAATCTTGCTGGCTGAAAGTAATGAGGATTTGAAGTATTTAGCTGACTAACTGAATAATTTCTCTTATAAGGATTAGCACAAGCTGGTTCCTATGAGACTATGGTCCCAAATGTCCAACTTTTCCAAATTACTGTAATGCTCCATCTAACACCATTTCTAACACCAACTATTCTTCTTTCCCTTAGCACTTCCCTCCTGTCTCTGGATCCTGTAACTCAAATCTTATCAAAGAAATGGCTCACTTACTTGTACCAAACAAACCAAACTCACTGCCATTGAGTCAATTTTGACTCATAGCGAGCTATGGGCAGAGTAGTACTACCCCATAGAGTTTCCAAGGTGCGCCTGATGGATTTGAACTGCCGACCATCAGGTTAGCAGCCATAGCACTTAACCACTGCATCACCAGGGTTCCCCATTGGGTTGTAGATGCCGGAAAATCCTTGGATCAGCATAGGGTTCTCCTCACTCACTTGGCTGCTGGGTCAAGGAAGCCAAATCGCCAGGCCAGGGGACAGGCTGCAGGCTCACAAGGTCACAGAAGCTGATGAATCTGCTCAGATGATAGGCTGCTGGTCTTTGGAGCTGTGGAAGCTGGCAGATCCCCAAATCGGCAGGTCAGATGGCATGCTGCTGGCTCAAGTCTCAAGAATTAGAGGTCAGACAGTGACAAGAGAGATCCCTGCCAGAGCACCTACATCCGTACATTGGAAACACGTCGCTTCCAGGGGAGAGAGTGACCTGAGTAAGGGCACGACTTGAGTCATGACCTCCTGCAAAGCTGTGACTCAAGATACAACCCCCACCAATAGGATTTACAGCACTTAAAATGGAGGATAATTAGGATAATTGCATCAGAACAGAAAACGGGGGGACAGCCACACACGACCCGGGAATGACGGTCTACCCGGGAATGACGGTCTAGCCGAGCTGACACAGACGCCCGACCAAGCCAGGTTCCGTAGACCTCATTTGCATAGTCCCACTCAATCATGGTGTGTGAGTCACAAAGGCTCTGGCTAAAAAGGCCTTATTAAGTAATTCATCGCACCTGCACTGACGAAGCTCAAAGTCTACAGCCAAATAAACTGCTGGCAATTCAAGTCTTGGTCTAGGGAGCTGCTTTTGATCGGACACAAACTAAGACAAAAATGCTTTCTAAATTTCTGTCAAGTTTTAAAACAATACTTTTCTGACAACGATGATTTGTATCTGGCTACTGTAGGGTTTTTCCTTCAGCTTGCCAAGGATATGGGGAATTGGGGAAGAAGCAGGAGGGCCCACCAGGGGAGCATGCTCTTTGTTGGAGTTTCTCAGGAGGACCTAGTGGTCTTCCCTTCACAGTGCATTTTACCAGTGAACCCCCGAATCCCCCCAAGGTAAGGGGTGATCCCCCCTGACTACACCCTGTTAAGCCACTGTCACTCTTGCTGGGATGATGGCAACAGTTTATCTGTCTGCTCCCACTCTGCCTCTTACTTCCCTCCCCACTCAGAAACCAGAGGAAATCTCATAAAAAATGAATGTGGCCACCCACCTCTCCAAAAATCTCCCAAGCTTTCTGTGACAGTGGAATCAAATCCCTGCCCTCTGGGTCCTGTTATGGATTGAACTGTGTTCCCCCCACCCCAAACATGTGCTGAAGTTCTTACCCCTCTCTCTGTAAATATGACCCGTCTGGGAATAGATGAGCCTTTTTGGCACAGTGGTAAAGCACTTATTGCCAACCAAAAGGCAGGCAGTTCACATCCAGCAGCCACTCCTGCCCCTATGGGGCAGTTCTATACTGTCCTACAGGGTCACTATGAGTTGGAATTGACTTGAAGGCAAAACAAATTTTGTTTTGGTAATAGAGATCTTTCTTTCATGTTAAAGAGATCCTAACAGAGTACAGTGGGTCCTAAATCTAACTCCCTCTGAGTTACAAGAGGAGCAGAATGGACACAGAGACACACACAGAGGGGAGACAGATGCCAAGGATTGCCAACACAAACTAGGAGAGGCCCACAAAAGGAACCCATGTTGCTGAGACCCTGATTTGGACTTGTAGCTTCCAGAATGGAGGGACAGAAAAAATTCCTGTTCCTTAACCCTGTCTACCTATGGTGTCTCTGTTGCGGCAGCACTAGGGATTGATGCGATCTGTTGTCTCCTTGGCCTCCTGGAACTCCATCCACACAGACCTTCTCTCTGTTCTTCGAATGCACCAAGCTCCTTCTGTTAGGGCCTCTGAGCCTGCTAGTCGCTCTCAGTCTGAGTGCTGTTCTGCCTGATATCCACACTGCTGGCTCCTTATTACTGAGGTGGAGATCCAAGGCCAGCTCCTGGGAGGTGCAGTGTGTCCCAGCCTCTGCCTGCACCTGGGGAGTCTGGGCAGGTGCAGACCCATCTGTTGCCCCCGAGACTAGCCGGACCTGTGGTCTGACCCTTGTGAGGATGTCAATGACAGTGCCTTGTTCAGGGCCAGGACAGTGAGAGGAGACTCCTAGAGGCAAGACGGGCAGTCATGGAAGCACAGACCCTGTGGGTATCGTGATGGGGTTCCAAAAGGAGGGAGGGCTCCTACGCCGTCCACAGGGCACAGCCTTGCTTTGCAGAGATGTTCTGCAGGCAGAGCGCCTGGGCAGTCTGGAGGGCCTTGGGTGGCCAGACAGACCTGCAGCCACCTCCCGCTGCTCACAAGCCAGAGGTCTGCTGCCTGAGGAAGGCAGGGCCAGAGATGCTGCCCTGTGGCAGAAGTGGGTGACTGGCTAGAAGCGGCTGGGGTGCTAGAAGGAGGAAGATCAGCAGGCAGAAGCACTCACTGGATTCAGGGAAGAGGTAGGGCCAGGCTGGCATTGTCTACACATGGCAGCTTTCACTCTGGGTAGGGCAGGGTGAGGGCATGCTGGGGGTTCTAGAAACTCTAGGATCCTGGGTGGAGGAAGTTTGCAACTGCCACTGAAGGAGAAGGCAGCTTCAGAGGCCCTTTACCCCTCACTGGTACCCTCACTGCAAGCCACCACCCCTCCCATAAGTAGCACCTTCACCCATAACTATACCTCCAACACATCCATGACCCCATTACCAACATTTCACTCCGTGCCTGTACTGCCACAATCCCCTGCCACCTCTCTCATTACTAGACCTCCACCCCACCCCCATCACCAGTAACTTCATCCCTCCTGTATACTCAGGAGGCTTAACTAGGGGATCAACAGTGTGGGGAAAGGGGCAGCCCCTCACACCTATGCTCCCTTCCTAGGGCCCTGCAAACCTAGAGAGCTGGAGGGGAAAGGTCAGGGGAACTTTGGGCTGTGGGCCCCTGTCCCACGTTCCCTGTCCACATGAGTCCCCTCCAGGATCATCAACTTGAGGGGAAACCCCTCCTGACCTAATCTGTGGGGTCTACAACACCTTCTTCAATCATCACTGAGTTGTATGGACTTCAAATCCAGATGGAAGGACATGACTCTTCAAAGACTCTATAACAACATCTCCAGGAAGAAAAAAAGTCGCTTTTCTTTGTTTCTGAATGCCCCTTGTAAACAAACCATCCTCTTACCTATTTTTCTTGTGTGTAGATATACAACAAAACCAAGTGGCATCAGGCTGTTAAGGGTTAAGGCAGGGGAAGTAGACAAAGAAGAGTGGAGAGATGGCAGGATGGTGGTGACAAGGAAGGACAGTCCACTAAGACACAGACAAGGACAATGACCTGATTTCCAAACACGAGCTGTGCACCTGGATCTCAAGCTGCTGCCTTGGGTGTCTCCTTGTGTCTACAGCTGCAGAGGTGTGGGCCACCTGTGTGTCCTAGCTGCTCCCCAGACCCTGGCCTCAGGAGCACAGGGATGTCCTTCTGGAGCGTTGGTTCGGGGTCAGTTCCGGCCTCTACAGGAAGTTAGAACAATTGGTCACAAACTGAAAGTCACTCAGGCCAAAGTAGGTGCTGCCTTTGCACCTCTGCCTAGCACTTGGGTGTTCCTCACGCTTCCCTCATAGCCCAGGCCATCCTTTGGGAAAGACGCACCACTGCCCATCTTGGCCGGACTTGCATTCTCTCAGGTTGAGCACGGCCAGAGCCAACCCCTAACTTCAAGTCCCCACCAGCCAGGCCTTTGTAGGCTGTGGCCTCTTCAGTGGCTGCTCCAGCAGCCTTGTCTGACTTCTGGGCCCCTGGGGTTCTCTCCTACAACACAGCTGGTGTGAGGAGGGATAGACAGTGGATTTCAGTCTGGCCTGGTGGCTACATACAGTCACCTGGCTCCAGAGACTGCAAGGGCTGAGTTCCCGAGAACCCACTGTCGGCCTGGCCCTGGAGTCTAGGGAAGAGGTGGTGGCTGGCGGGTACATCCATTTTGAGCAAGAAGCCTGCTCCACGGAACACGGGGGCCCCTGTGCTGGGACAGCTGGCAGGTGTTACACAGTGTCTGCATTGTGCGAGAGGACCCGAGGTCATGCAGTTTGGTATCCGCCCCCCATGTGTGGGGATCTTGGGTCGTGTCTGTGTTGTGTGTGAAGATTAACAGGTCATATTCCTTAGTCCTCATTATCTGTGTGGAAGGGACCCTAGAGTGTGTTGTGTGGTATTATCTGGCTTTGCGTGGAGACTCCTTGTCACGTGTAGCGACCACGGGTTGTGTTGTACGAAGTCCTTGTGATTTTGAGATTTCTGGGTCGTGTCATGTTGAGTAGCGTTACTTCCATGTTAGAGGATTCCAGGTCATGTTATATGGAGTCCCTGTTTTGTGTGGGAACCCTGGGTAGGCTGCATGGAGTTCCTATCTTGTTTGGGGACACAGGATGTTATGCAGCATTTGTGTTGTTCGAGGGGACCACACGGTCTGCTGCATGATATCCTTGTTACATGAGGGGACCAGAGGTCGTGTAGTGTCCCCATTGTATGTAGGAATCCAGGATAAGGTGCTTGCATTCCTTGTACCGCATAGGGACCCTGGGTGAAGTGCTTGGCATCCCCTTCATGTGCAGAGCCTCCGGGCATGTGGTGGACGCCGCGCAGGTCCGTCCTTCCCGCCCCTCGGCGAGTTTGTGGTTGTGTCAGGCGCCGCGTGTGGCCGTCCCGCAGGCGTCGTCGGAGTAGGCGGAGGGAATACAGGCGCCATCCCGCAGGAGCAGGAAGCAGCTTAGGCCGGAAAGGGTGCCCCCGAAGTGCTGCCACCGCATCCGCCAGGCGGCCTTCGGACAGGCGTCCCAAACCCGGCCGTGCGAAGCCGAGCAGGGCCGAACGGGGCCGGGCGGGGTCGAGGGGAGCCGAGAGGGGCCGACTGGGATCGGGAGGGACCGAGCGGGACCGAGCGGGGCCGAGGAGAGCCGAGTGGCGGCTAGCGGAGCAGGGCGGGGCCGAGTCCCTGGCGGCGGGCGGGGCTGGGGTAACGCATGTTCCTGGAAGAGCCGGCCTGGGGAATTGGTCACATTCTTGGCGGCGATTCCGGCCGCGGCCGACGCACAGCAACAAACAGCGGCGGGGCGGGACGGGGGCTGGGCTTGCGCGGGGCGGGCCTGCGCGGGGCGGGGCCTACGCGGCGGCATTAGCTCAGCGCCGGGCGCGCAGTCCCTGCCTGAGCGCGGTGCCGGGAGGATGTGCGCCGCGCGTCTGCAGCCCCGCGCCGCCTCCTCCGCCGCCTCCGCCGCCTCCGCCGCCTTTGCCGCCGCCTCTGCCGCCGCCGCGCTCTGAGGGCCCGGCCAAGAGGCGCCTCCGCCGCCCGGAAGCAGCGCGCGGCGGGCGGGCCGCGGGCCTCGGGTGGGCGGCGGCGGGGTGGGGGCGGGCCGGGCCGGGGCGGCCGGCGGCGGGCGCGACGCGGCCGGCCAGCGCCGCCGGGACGAACCGGGCGGGCGCCGCGCGGGGGGAGGAGCGGGGCGGCGGCGCGCCGCGCGAGGACGGGCCGGCGGGCCCCGCGCCCCCGCTCCTCCCGGGCCCCTCGGTCTCTGCCGCCGCGGCGATTCGCGCCTCGCGGCGGCGGCACCTGCCCGCGCGCCCCCCGCGAACCCCGGGCCCTCGAGCGTTGGCGTTGGCGTTGGCGGCGCGCGCCGGGGCATGCCCCGCGCCTAGAGCCCGGGGGGCGCGCGGGGGGCGCGCGGGGGGCCCGGGCGGCGGCGGGCGCGGGGCGGGGCGCGTGGATGTGGCTCCGGGCCCGGGTGGCGGCGGGCTGCAGCGGCGGGACCCCTTCGCCCCGCCCGCCTTCCCCTTTGCGCCCCCGGGCGAGGTCGAAGCCGCCGCAGCCGTGATCGGCCGGGAGCCGGTGGCGGGGGGCGGCCGGGGCCGGGGCCGCGGGCGCCGTCGTGGGGCTCGGGGCGGCGGCGGCGGCCGCGGGGGCCCGGGCGCGCGGGAGCGGGAGCGGCCCGGTGAGCCGGAGCGCACCATGGAGGCGGCGGCAGGCAGCCGCGGGGGCTTCCAGCCGCACCCCGGGCTGCAGAAGACGCTGGAGCAGTTCCATTTGAGCTCCATGAGCTCGCTGGGCGGTCCAGCCGCCTTCTCGGCGCGCTGGGCACAGGAGGTGTACAAGAAGGAGAGCGCAAAGGAGGCGGGCGCGGCCGCGGTGCAGGCGGCGGTGCAGGCGGCCGCCGAGCCGCCGCCCGTGCTGCACCTGCCAACCATCCAGCCACCGCCTCCCGTGCTCCCCGGGCCCTTTTTTATGCCGTCGGACCGCTCTACTGAGCGCTGCGAGACAGTGCTGGAGGGCGAGACCATCTCGTGTTTCGTGGTGGGCGGTGAGAAGCGCCTGTGCCTACCCCAGATCCTCAATTCGGTGCTGCGGGACTTCTCCCTGCAGCAGATCAACTCGGTGTGCGACGAGCTGCACATCTACTGCTCGCGCTGCACGGCGGACCAGCTGGAGATCCTCAAAGTCATGGGCATCCTGCCCTTCTCGGCGCCCTCGTGCGGGCTCATCACCAAGACGGACGCTGAGCGCCTGTGCAATGCTCTGCTCTACGGTGGCGCCTTTCCGCCGCCTTGCAAGAAGGAGCTGCCGGGAACCAGCGCCTTGGCGTTGGGCCTGGAGCTCAGCGAGCGCAGCTTCAGGGTGTACCACGAGTGCTTCGGAAAGTGCAAGGGGCTGCTGGTGCCCGAGCTTTACAGCAGCCCGAGTGCCGCCTGCATCCAGTGCCTCGACTGTCGCCTCATGTACCCGCCACACAAGTTCGTGGTGCACTCGCACAAAGCGCTTGAGAACCGGACTTGCCACTGGGGCTTTGACTCGGCCAACTGGCGGGCCTACATCCTGCTGAGCCAGGACTACACGGGCAAGGAGGAGCAGGCGCGCCTGGGCCGCTGCCTGGACGACGTCAAGGAGAAGTTCGACTACGGCAACAAGTACAAGCGGCGAGTGCCACGGGTGAGTGCTTGGTCTTTGTCTGCGGGCTGCGGGCTGGGGCCTCCCGGTGGCCTGGGCTGTGGCCATGCCCACCATTCCCTGCGGCACAGGGTTGGTTTGGTTTTAATTAAATGCAGGGGCGAGTCAGACTCTGGCCGACCGAGTGGGCAGGCTCAGAGTGGGCCTGGGAGTGAGGCCTTGGCCTGGTGTGGGGTACATGCTGCAGCAGGGCCAGGTGGGTTGGACAGGCCAGCCAAGGCCTGTGGCGGCAGCCCCAGTAGGGAGAGGGGCAGAGACCAGAGGCTGCTGTGGGCCAGGGAGGCCTCACAAGTCTTTTAAGAGGGAGGCTGGTGGGCAGGTCGTCAGGTTGGGAAGGCTGGGGAGGTGGGGTGCTGGCCAAGGTGGGGGTGAAGGCCTTCTTGGACCACTTCAGGGGCCATCTCCCCTTGGGCATAGCGATAGTTGGAGGTACAGTTGGTCACTAGTGCCCTTTGTTTGGAATCTTGGAAAACAGACATTAAAAAAATAAAAAAGCCAGGTGTCCGGCATGGTGGCAGGCTGCCGAGACTCAGAGACTCCAGGCCTGTACCCTGGTCTCTCCATGGGCTGCCTGTGCGCACCCCTAGCCCCTGGCTTGGGGCCTAGTCGGTGGCTCCAGTGGTGGCCCTGGGCTCCCGGCTCTGTGTCCAGCGTCACACAGATGAGGGCTTGATTTGTTTTGGACTGGTCCTGCTCAGTTCTCATTCTTCTTTCGGAAATGCTAAAGGCACAGTGTCACTGGCCCAGCCTGCTGTGTCCCAGTCTGGTCCATGAGACCCAGCTGTGCTCCAGGACACCCGACCCGACCCTCAGGGTCTGTGCGACTTCTCGGTAACCCCCTCCCAGCGCGTGCAACTTTCCTCTACAATATCCAGGCTTGTTAAATTGCACACACAGAATGCTGCTCAGGCTCAGCTATTCTTGGGAGGCCTAATTAATTCAGCTATTGCATCAAACTTTTTTTTTCTGAATCTGTGAATAGATGCTCCAGCCCGGTTTTCTCTGGGCGCCCCTCCAGTGGAGTGTCAGAGCTGAGGGAAGGGGGGCTGTGCGGGCGAGGCTGTTGCCTCTGCTCAGAGGGGCCTGCAGCGCCTGTGCTTGAATGTATGTGCATGTGTGTACACGCTCACATGTGCCTTGGTACACATGTGTGCATGCCTGTGCCTGTGTGTATGTATGTTCCTTTAGTGAAATTTTGCTGTTGGTTGGGCCAGCGTGGAGGTGGCAGGTGTCTGCAGCCCTGTGGAGTCAGGGCAGGATAGGGAGGAAGGGTCTGGGTGGCACCTTGGGGAGGGGTGGCTATGAGGGTTTCAGAGCTGAGCTAGCCGTTAGCTCCCTTCATTTGGGTTGGTATAGTGGTTGCCCTGGTGACATGGGGGCCTTTACTGTGGCCTCTGAGGCAGCCAGGTGTGCCACAGATTGTGGTGTGTTCTGATTGGCACAGTGGGGATGCATGCTGCTGGATAATTTTTAGGGCACTTATCTCCAGAGCTGGAGAGAAGAATCCTGTCTGGCAGGGTGTGTCTGTGTTTGCGTTTTTGTCAGACTCCAGGTCGTGTGTGTTTGTAGTCTTTCTGTTTCCCGGGCTTTGCCAAACAGTGTTGTGAGCAGGGCCTCTGTCACAGCTGCAGTCCCAGGGCCCAGGGAGCCTGTAGCCTGGCACCACTGCAGTGTGCCCCAGGTTCTGGGCACCCATGTCCTTCAGCTCAGGGCAAGCCCGGCTCTGCAGCTGCAGGCCCAGCCCTCCTCACAGTCACAGGAATGAGGGCTAGGGCATGCTCTCATGCTTGGGCTCTTACAGGAGACACTGCAGAACTGTCCTTTCTCGTTTTCTGCTCTTTTCCCAGTGCAGCCCTGGCATCACGTTTCCTCAAGAAAAGCAAAAATTCCTAAGTGCTAGCACAGACGTCAAAAAGGTTTAGGGCATTGAGATGTGAGTGGTAGGGTTGACCTCAGCCAGGGGTGTGGTGTGCCTCCTTCCAGGCTATGACTTTATCTGGTTCCAGTGCACCCAGTAAGGATGTTTGGCCTGGGCTCAGCGTGGCCTTCCGCTCAGGCCTCCTTTTCCATCATCGCCTTCACCTCTTGGCCCTGTATCCGTGGAACTCATGGGCGAGCTCATGGGTGCTGCCTGGCTTCATGACCTCACCCCTGCTTCCTTCCTTGCCCCATGACAGTGTACTTAGAGCTCTGGAGTGTGTGGTCTCCCTCCCAGAGTGGCTGTGTTGTGGTCTGAAGACACTTCTGGGACCATGTAGGAAGGGGATGTGGTCTGCAGGGTAGGGTGAAGACCCAGCCCACTTGCTCTGGTAGGCACTGGGTGGGGATTCCCGCCTGGGTCTACCTTACAGTGCCTCGGGGGACCCCTGCCCTGGGTCTATTCTGCTTGCAGCTCTTCTTCCCACTTGCCTCTTTACAGCCTGTTTGCTGAATTTGTTTGGATTTTCTCACTTCCTCTGTCTGTTATTTTAATATTTTTGATCTCCCCCAGGAGAAGGACAGCGAGAGGGAACAAAGAATGCACTGTAGCTATCTTGCTAGGGTACCACTCCCAGCAGCCTCTGGATTCTGGGAGAACCTGAGTGGGCTGGCTGTGCTTCCAGGTGCTGTTGGCCTGCAGTAGGGACCCGACTTAGAGTCTTCCCAGTTCCTCTCTGCACAAGCACAGAGTTGGCCAGCCCTTCCGAGCCATGAGCTGGCAGGGAGGGAGGTGAGTGATTTTCCTGGTTTCCCTGATCAGCCGACTGTGTCTGGCTTTGCCACTGGTGGTAGAGTCGTGGTTCCTGTGGTCTCCCCATTGTGGAGTGGGGTATAGGGCGGAGCAGCACTTCGGAAACGGTGATGGTGGAAGGTGTCCAGGACCCAAGTCTGTCAGCAGCGTTGTGACGAGGTGACCAAGTTTGTATCTTCCTTGGGCTGCCCTGAATGTCAAGAGGCTCCTAGGGGAGAGGAGAAATCACCCACCACTCTCAGTGCTAGGCTGCTCCTGTGTCATCATGCAGTGGGGACAGATATGTATAGCTTGCTGGGGCCCTGGTGATGCCCAGGGGCTCAGGGCAGACTGCTCTCGCGCCTGGCTGGCTGGTGTGTGCCCTGTCGTGAGCAGACAGACTTGAGAACCACCTGGACTAGCCTCTCGCCCTGACTGTGTTTGTAGCCTTGAGCAAATAGCCTGACCTCTCTGTGTCTCAGTTTCTTCTCATGTAGTGGGAGCTGTTGGTGATGTTCAGTTTATAATGGGTGTGTGTCTGTTGGATGTCACAGTATGGTGTGGACGTGTCTTTTTGCTACTGGAAACACAAGGCCGGGAGCTGGGAGCTACTCACTCTGTGTTCTGCCTTCCGCTCTGCCCCTTCGTCTTGGGTCTGTCACAGAGCTAAATTGAACCAAATTTTGAGCAGCATAGATTGCTGTCAGTCGGAAGGGAGACAGCTCTACCCCAACAGCAGAGTTCTGCTGCCAGCTTGGCCCGCCGCCTAGGATTCAGCTCCCTGTCCCCCAGGGCTTCTTGCTGGGCAGCCAGCTGCTTCCCCTTCAGCCAGTGACAAGGTGACGTGGGCCCTCAGGAGGGCCTAAAATGAAGCCTGCCTGTTGCTGCTGCTTGTTCTTTGGAATGTTTTCTCAATAGTCCAAATTTTCAGAGAATTTTTATGCTTTTAGTTTCTTATATATAAGCTCTTCAGATACTTGGGTTCTTTGGCATTAACAGTTGGAGGGATTCCTTTCTATAAAATTGCTGTTACTTTTGTGGGTTGAGGGGTGCTTTAGGGTTCATCGTTCCTTGGTTGGTGAGAGCAGCCACAGCTGGGTCTGTCAGAATCCCTAATGTTGAAGTGGTGTACCGTGTCATCAAGTGACACCTTCTTTGGTTAGAGGCCGGCGTTCTCTCTGAGTTAGACACCTGTGATGAGAACTGAATCTTGAAGCCTGCTCTGGGAAATGATGAAGGCTTTGCGGTATAGAGGCCAAGCAGCGAGGCTTGAATTCATGTGTCCGTCTCTGAGTATGCTGTGCCTTGCTCTTTTAAGCTGAAATTGCCCCGAAAGGATTGATGGAAATTTCTGGGGTTGCCTTTGACAGACTCGTTGTTCCCAGGATGTTCTCTCAGTGATTTGCCAGGTGACATCAGGTATGGGGGAACTAGGGGTGCATGTGCCACCTTGTCTCCTTAGCGTCCCCTGGTTGTTAGTTGTTGAGTCGATGGTGACCTCGTGTACAACAGAGTAAAACGTTACCCGGTCGTGAGCCGTATGCGTAGAGCAGTGTCTGTGCTCCATGTGTCTCACCGTGGGTTTCCCTAAGGTTGAACAGTGACTCCCCCCATGCCCTACCTTCCAGCGTAGAGATGTGGAGAGAGGTGATCAGAGTGCCCTGTTGAGTAGTGCTCTGAGGTGTGGCTCCAGGGCCAGGCCCCTGTCCGCAGTGCAGAAGAGTGGGGTCTCTGGGCCTGACTGAAGGTCACGAGGGTAAGGGACAACCAAATAAAGGCTAGCAGAGTGTCTTCCAGCTGGGAAAGTGGTAGCTTGCATGTACCTTGAGATAGGCATGGATGGTGACGGAGGGTACCCACCATGTCCACTTGGTGTTCACTTGGCACCCATCCCATGGGGCCTGCCTTGGTGCCCTCTCGACCCGGCCAGCTCATTCCTGTAGGCACTGTTGGTTCATCCCTGAAGTGAACAGAGCAAGTCTGGATCTCGGGCATGGCCTATGTGTGTGTCCATCCATTGGCTGCTGTGAGCTTCTAGAACCCCTCTTGGGGAGGTGGACCAGGCCTCTCGGCTTCCTTGCAGTCACTCCTGGTGTTGGCACCTTGCCCAGGGGCAAGAGGGCCATTGAGTGACCCACACCTCTGTCCCTGGGAGCTCCTAGTCAGGCCAGAGAGCTGAGGAATCAGGTCATTGACTGGCGTCTTGGTTTCCTCACCTCCCCCGCCAGTCTGTGTCATGTCTGTCTGAAGCATTGAGCAAGGGCAGACAGGATATCGGCGTGAGGAAGTGTGGGCCAGACGAGTCTTGCCTGGAGCTGGCGTGGGGCAGTCCCACTAGGCTCGCACCACACTGCCCTGCAGCCCTGCTCCTGTGGGAGTTTCCCATCTGGCGTCTGGGCAGCAGGCGGGCAAGATGAGGAGGATGAGGAGGAGGTGGTTCTGGGACCCTGTGCCCTGCTGCCTGGCAGGAGGTGTCCACTGCCTGGCGTGCTGCGGCCTCTCGGTGGCCTAGAGACTATTACACAAGCGGTAATAATGTGTCTCTTTCTAAGGATTGCGAAAGTTCAGGGAGGATTTCTCCACTGGAAGAATTATGCAAGTTTCAACTGAAGTGTGTTTTGAAAGTTTCTTTGTTTTGAGTCAAAATACAGAGACTACGTTTATTTTCCCTGAAGTTTGTAAGAGCCGAAAAAAGGAGAAGAAAGCCCTGGCTTTCCACTGAGAGCTCTTCCCTCCCGACTCTGACCAGCTGCCAGGGAGCAGGGACGGGAATCCATTCGGATGAATTGCTTGGGTCAGATGAGATCATGGGATTGGAAAATGGCTTGCAGACAGCACTGTTTTTCATGTTGTGGCTCCTGACTCCTGTTGGTTGACTCAGGATGTTTTTGGGTGTATCAGAGAAGCGGGAAGAGGAGACGAGGTCATTTCCGGGAGGTGTGACTCTTGGGGAGGTGGGCATCTACTTCAGCTTCGCTGGGTGTAGAGGCTGGTGTGGTGGCTGGGGTCCTACCCAGGGTGGGCCACCCTGCCCACCCTGGGTAGGATGTGTCTTCTGACCTGGTGGGGCACCTCTGTCAGCCAGGTGCAGCGCTGGCAGTCTTGTTGGCTGTTCAGGTTGAAATAAGATGATGGTCAGGAAGCACCTAGCACGTTCTGGGTGTGGATACATGATAGCTCTTGGTCCTGTCTTTCTGTGAGTAGAAGAGATGGTTCTAGAACAAATTTGCAGGAACAGTGTGGGAGCTGGTGTGATTGTTGGGCTGTGTAGCGTGTGCAGCTTCTTCACAAGGCAGTGTTGAACTGGTGGGATGGGTGGGGTCTGGACCCCGATGAGATGACCAGGGGTACTTCTGCTCTAGGACCATTCCTAAGAATGATGACGATGGTTGAGTGGGATTTAAACGTGCTTGGGGGGGGCCATAGTGAAATCTGGGGGCCCTCGTGGGATCCTACCTTCACGGGGGCTAGGGGTCCCTTGGCTCCCTTTTTCCCACAGAAGTGTGTCACCAGTGCTCCTCTGGCCTCAACTCGAGGTTCTGGTTCCTCCTGCCTCTGCTGGGTGGCAGTAAGGAGGCTTACAGGCGAGCGTCAGAGTGGAAAGCGGCTCTTTGAGCCTGGGAACAGCCCGGGCCTGTCTTGGTATTTGGCCTTTTTGTCTTCTCTGATCTATTTCTTTGACTCACAGAGATTTAAAGAATTCTGGTGACCCATGACTTCCAGGCACAGACCATCATTTAGAAAACCTGGCGTGGCCTGCTGGGTGCCGCTGCCCTGGCCGAGTCCCCTGGGACCATCTCACGGTCGACTGTGAGTCGTAGGAACAACCAGGCCCGCCTAGGCCTCGTGGGGGCTCGGCCCCACATGCGGCCCTCAGTTCCTGAACCCTGAGCAAACACTGTTTTTTAAAAAAAGTATTTTATTGTGCTTTAAGTGAAAGTTAACAATCTGAGTGGATTTGTTGTACAAAAACATAATTGTATTGTAACGCAAGCTGCTCTCCCTACCCTGTGACAGCACACTCCTCCTTTCCACCCTGTATTTCCTATGTCAGTTCAACCAGTTCCTGCCCTGTCACCTCTGGACTGGAGCTGCTCAGTTAGTCTCATGTATCTACTTAAGCCAAGAGGCGCACTTTGTCAGTATCATTTTATGTTTTATAGTCCAGTTCAGTCTTTGTCTGAAGAATTGACTTTGAGAACGTTTTCCGTTCTGGGCTAACAGTGAGTCTGGGGGCCATGCCTTCCAGGGAACCTGCAGTCTTTTGGATGATCTGGTCTGGTCTTTTTAATAGGGTTTGAGTTCCACACTGTATTTTTTGCCCGCTTCATCAGGGCCACTCTGCTGTGTTCTCTGCCAGGGTAGTCATTGGTGGTGGCTGGGCACCATCTAGTTCTTCTGGTCTCATGCTGATGTCGCCTCTGGATTATGTAACCCTTTCTGTCAACACTGTGGGGCAGTTCTGTATCCTGTAGGGTTGCTGTGAATCAGAATTGACTCTATGGCAGTGGTCTAATGGGGTTCTGTGTCTTGGGCTCATATTTTCCTTATGTCTTTGAATCCATCATGCTTCTCTGTTCCAGGTGGGTTGGGACCAATTGATACTTCTTAAATGGCTGCTTGCTAGCTTTTAAGACCCAGCTGCCACTCACCAAAGTGGAATGCAGAACATTTTCTTAAAAAATTTTGTTGTGTCAGTTGACCTAGATGTCACCTCAAATGATGGTCCCCAGACCTCTGCCTCTGCTATTCTGTCCTTAGAAGTATTTGGTTATATTTGAGAAACGTCTTAGCTTTCAGTTTAGTGTGGTTGTGCTGACTTCTTCTCTACTGTGTGTTGTCCTCCCCTTCACCTAGCTTAATTCTTACCTACTGTCTAATTAATGAGTACCCCTCTCACTCACTCCCTACCCTTGTGGCCACCAAAGACGTTTTTTCTGCTGAGCACACACTCCTGAGTGAACCTTTGAATGTGCAGAGTCCTCTGTTGTGCAGGCTTATCTATAGCTGTATCTTTTTTTTTTTTTTTTTTTTAAGCCTATTATGGTGAGAGATGTTTCAGCTGTTGTTACAGGTACACTTTAGTTGCCTTAATTACGTTCTTCAAGTTGTAAAACACTGTCACTGTCCTTTTCCAAATCATTGTACCAAAGGGAACTTAAACTCAGTACCCCCTGAGAAAAACTTCCCCTTTCCTCTTCCTATCCCTTAAAGAATCTATTGTGATAGAATTGATTTCGACTCACAACAACCCCACAGGACAAAGCTGAACTACCTCAGCAGGTTTCCAAGGCTGTAAACCTTTATGGAAGCAGAGTGCTGTATCCTTTCTCTCATGGAGTAGCTGGTGGGTTTGAACTGCTGAACTTTCGATAAGCAGCCAGGGGCCTAACCGCGGTGCCAGCAGTGCTCCTCCTCACACCCACTAATGTGTTTGATCTTTTGCAACTAGTTTGCTGAGCGTGATGATTTGAAGGTCATCATGTCTCTTCACGGCTGAGTAGTGTTCTGTTGTATGTACATATCACATTGTATGGTGAGCTATTGTTGATGCGTAGAAAAGGGAAGATTGGGAGGCCTTTTCAGAGGTGAAGCTGAGATATTGTTTAGGTAAGGATGGGCTCTCTTGGATCCCCCACTTTACCCTGGGGCTTTGGGAGGCTGATTCGAGAGGATAATGTTTCGGGGTCCTTGGAAAGTGGCTTGTTCTCATGTGTCCCCAGTGGCTCTTGTGTCCCGTGGATCCAGGTCCAGCAGTGTGGCTATGGATAGACTTCAGGTGGGCCATTTGGCCAGTCTGCAGCTCCTGCCACCCTGCCTTGGGCTTCTAGCCCTTCAGTTACTGTATTTCCCCAGGGCCTCAGTGCTCTGAAACATCCCAGCGCTGCATCTCTGCAGACCCCTGTGTTTGTAGTGCTGATGCCTTTCTCACCTCTTCGCTGGCCATGCCCACCCTAATGACTGTGACGGTGTCCCCCAGTCAGTCTGCTTCCCCTCAGGCACAGGTGGAGCCAGAGCACAAGAGTGGCCCACATACTCAGTGGTTTGCTCTGTGGTTGAGGGCTGAGGTCATCGGTGAGGAGGGTCAGGTTGCCACACTGATCTGCGCTGTCCCTGTTGGTCCCTCGCTGGCAGGACTGGCATTCAGTGAAGACGGGGGAGGTGAGTGGCCTTCTCACCTAGCAGGTGAGGGGAAAATTACAGATTCCCTGGGTGGCAGTCCACACTGCAGCCATGTGCCCATGTGGACCAGCAGCAGGAACTGAGCGAGTGGTTGTATAAGGGCGCATCCAGAAGCTGCCAGGCCCCTGCCTGGGGAGGTGGAGGGAGGCAGAGGAGCTAGAGGAGGGTGTTGGTGAGGTGGTCTCCTTGCTTGGGCAGCAGTCGTTGCCCTTTGGCACTTCACTCTCCTCTCTACTGCGGGGACTTAGATGCCCAGTGGCTATGCCATGCTGAGGGGTGGTGCCTGGCTGGAGTGGGGTGGGTGCTAAGAGGGAAGCTGGCCCCTTGGGGGCGTGGGGCCTCCCAGGGACCTCCTCATCTAGCCTCAGCTCACACTGCAGACCTCCACTCCCCGACACACACCCCTTCCTGTCTGTGCAGGGGCCATGTCCATGGGCCTGTGGGAGGGGGCTGCCCCAGTTGGCCTTCCTTGAACTTTCTCACTGGGTCTGCTCCTCTGCCACACCTGCTGCCTTCCCCACTTCTCGGCTTTAGAACTGTGTTGCCCAAGCCATTAAAAAAAATTATACTCCCAAGTTGAATGATATGCAAATGTAGTCAATTAAGCGAGGGGATTTTAATTAGCAGTTTAAGTTCATGTGTGAAGTGCCTTGCCTTAATTACTTGACAGTTTTGTTGTAAATTTGCTAAGTTTTTTTTTGCAGAACTATCAAAACTGTGATTTTTTTTTTTTTTTTAAACATCCTTGTCTGCAGCGAGTGTTGCCCGCTTGCCTGACCCTCATGTGTCTAGTTTCCAGTTGGGAGGCTCTTTGCACTGTGAATGTGGGAGACCTTGCGACTGCCTCTCAACTGCCCCGCCTTACACGGTGTCTCTAAAGCACAAGCTGCATGATGTCCCCAGTGCGTGGGCTGGGCGAGGACCCTCGCAGCTGTGCTCACAGAAAACTTTCCTCCCAGCTGGGTTCAAGCTGCTGAAGTGGGATGGAGATTAGGAAATCCTGACTGGGTTTGGCCCCCAAGGACCAGTGGTCACAGTATCTGGCCCTGGGACATTGTGCCTGCTGGCAGAGACTGGTGCCTGGGGAGGGTCCTGGAAGCCCGGGGAAGTGAGGAGCCAGACGAATTGAGTGATCTGTGAAGGGAAGGTGTAGGAAGACAGCAGTCACTTGTAAATCCAGTGGAGGATGGGCCGTGTGGTGCTGGCAGGAGACCTCCGTGGTGAGGGTACTGAACTGAATGCCGGTGCCTCTGCGGGCCGCTGCTGACCTTGTTCACAGGCAGTACTGTGGGTGTGGGGCATGTCTTAATCTCAGATCCCTTGTTGACCATGGGAAACCTTGCCACCTGCATCCTGGGAACCAGCGAGCATGTTCCTCAGCTCTGCGGCTGGCAGCCAGCTTCATTTCCAGACATTGCCTACCAGCGCCCTTTCTGACTGCCAAGCCTGGCCTACTTGAATGGCTTTGTCCACCTGCCTCCCATGACACACAGGGCTGGGGAGGATGGGGGACTATTCTTACAATCGGGCCTGTGCTGGAATCCCCACCTGTTTTGGGGAGAATTGGTATTAATTTTCTTGCAGCTGCTGTCTTAGGTATGAGGATTGGTTTCTCTGGTTTTGAGTACCCTGCCCCATGTAGTAAGTGTACTGAGGTCGATGTCTCTAGGGAGATAAGTTTTTTAATTTTTTCATTTAAAAGATTTCTTTGGTGATTTAGGCTGTGTCTCAGTAAAAAGCTGAACCATATTCTCTGGGGAGTCTCAGTGTCAGACTCTGGCATTCTGGTGCCCTCTTTGAGGCTGGGTCTGGGACCTGGCAGGTGACATGGCGTGAGAGTGTGGTACTGTCCTGAGGCTTCACCAGCCTAGGTGCTTGAGATTTTGGTGGGCTTAATGACATGGGAGTGTGTAAGGAACCTTGTATAAGGCAGATTGGAGGGGCCTGGAAGGGGCCACAGAGTGGGTATGGGTAGATGGGTGGCCTAGTGGGTGGTGGTCTGAGTTCCGGACTTGGGTCAGGGTTGGCTGTGGAGCTTTTTTGGAGTTCTGTATATGCACTGGTGATGGTGGATTTGCACCTGGTCAGTGACAGGCTACAAAGCTTCCTCCGATCTGCTCTGGTGATGGCTGAGTTTGAAGCCGAGGTCAGTGGAGTCTCAGTCTGCTCCCATGGTGGGAGAGGGTGGTCTGACCTGCGTCTGAGAAGTCCTAGAAAGGGCTGGTGATAGGAATGTGTTGTGCGTACCAAGCTTCCAGAGGTGAATGATGGCAGGCAGAGGGACATTTTCACAGAAGAGGTATGTCCAGTGGCGATGGCACCTGTCGGGGATTCTTTGGGGGGAGGGTAGACCTGGGAAGGCCACAGTGGAGTAAAATGAGTGAACTGTGAAGGGCAGGTGTTGTTCAGCTCAGGTAACAACACAGTATACAGGACAGGTTATGGCTGGGTAGGAGGGCAGTGTAATAAGACAGTAGGTGATTTTAATTTGAGTGAGAACAGATGACACAGCATTGGGAGTAGACCCTGACTGTGCAGTCGGTGGTGTCTCTTTGCTACTCTGCAGCCTGGTCCCTGGAGATTTTGTTGTGAGGTGGGGGATGGAAGCACACAGCATCGTGTTTTTAAATCTTTTTATTTTATCTTTTAATGCATTACATAAAAAGTCAGGAAGATAACACGACTGTCTTACTGAAGAGGTTGGCAGTGGGGAGAGGTGCCCTGCACACCTGTCATGGGGGTCTCTTCCTGACCCTCTAGGGCTCGTGGTCCCCTGCTCAGGATTCCAAACCTTTTAGTAAAACTTGTGGAGTACCCGAGGGGATAGGACAAATGTCCCCACTGTTCCCAGACCCTGAGAGGCCAGGTGATGGACTGAGGCTGGTGCAGGTGACAAGAGAGCCATCATCTTGGCTTGTGTTCAGAAGCAGGCTCCCGAGGGAGGGGTCTGCAAACCCTCTGCAGCCGCTCCCCTCGGGGAGCAGGTGGGAGCTGAAAACCAGGCCCCGGCAGACTGTGGCGGAGAAGACAGATGGACCTGTTTTCTTTTCCGTTACGCAGGCAGCACTGGTTTTTATGGGAATCTTACAGCACCAGGGCCTGCTTCCCTGCGACCACCTGTGCTGGCAGTTCATGCTAGCTTTTTCCCCAGTGTACTTTGTGGCAAATGACCTGTTGTTAGGCAGAGTTAGCTGTCCCAGGGGTGGGCAGCTGCACTAGTCTCTTCCCTGCTCTGTTTGTGCCCACCAGCCTAGCCTCATTTCTGCCTGCATACTCCACCTGGGCCTGGTCTCTCCTCTCCTGGCCTGGTCCCTGCCACCCCAGCCTTGTTTCCCCAGTTGTGGAAACTGGCCATAGGAAGCTTGTCGTTTCACTGGTGATGTTTCCTTCTTTATGTGAAAGATAAAGAGCCTTCTGAAAAGCCATTGTCGTATTATATTGTCTCAAAAAATGAGCAGTAGTTAATACCACTGAATAGCCCATCCATGTTCACATCTCCAACTGCCTCAGATATCTTAACTTTTTGAACACTTAAAGCAGTTTTCGTTTTTTTAACAATTGTATCAGAAACTAAGTGGTCACAGTCTCTGAGGTTTTTCTGCTGGGAGGTTCTCTCTTCCCCCATTCTGCTGGCTGCTCACCTACTAGAGCGCTCAGGCAGCATGTCCCGTGATGGTCCCTGCAGTCTGGCCCTGTGCCAGTGGCCCATGGTGTCACATCAGATTGCTCCTTTCTCCTCTGTAAATTGCTGGTGGGGTCCAGAGGCCCCATCAAGAGTGATGATGGTTTTTTTAAGTTTTTGTTTTAGCCAGATGGCTTCCTAGGGCTGCTTTCCTGTGGGAGCCGCACCGCTACCTGCCTCTGTCTGTCCTTGTCCCCCTATATCCTTATCTCTGTGCGGAAAGCCTAGTGGTGTAGTGGTTTAAGTGCTACGTCTGCTGACTGCCAGCCAGCCGAAAGGACGGCACTTCACATCCGCCGGGCACTCCTTGGAAGCTATGCGTAGTTCTGCTCTGACTTCTAGGATCATTATGAGTCAGGCCCGACTTGATGGCAGTGGATTTGGGTTTGTTTTTTTGGTTTCTGTCTGTGTCTGTGTCTCTCTGTCTCTATCCCTTTCTGACATAGGTAGCTGCAGGTGGGCAGTGCCTAGACCCTCTGAATCGTTCGAGTTGGCAAAATAATGGTATTGATGTCTCCACACCCTTCTTCACTGGGGAATTCTTGAGTTCTGTTCTCTCTGACCCTTCCACTCAGCCCTGTGTCGTCACATGGGTGCAACTGCAGAGATGGGGCAGGTTTTCCCTCACTTCCTCTGTCAGGAGCAGGAAGATGTATTTTCCTGTTAGTGTCTTTATGAGCTCAAGAGCGTAAGCATGCCTGTGGACTTCTAAAAGTACACTTTTATGTGGACATTGCCAGGCTTACCCCCAGATAGACTGATTTAGTATACCCACGTGAGCCCATCACCCAGTTTCCACAATTACCCGCTTTTCAGTTACTTAGTTTCCTCTAATCCCCCCTGTCCTCTTTAGTGAGGGGCTATAACATTTGAAAGTAAATCCCAGGCATCATCTTATCTTATCTGTAAGTGTTTCTAAGGGATAAAGACTTTAGAAAAGTCGTAACCACAGCACCATTAAAGTACCCAACAAAATCAACAAGGATTCCTTGCTATGCACTGGCGCCCAGCCTGCGTTCAGATTCCCCGTCTCGCGGCATTTGTGCCTCTATGGTTGCTTTGCTCCAGTCAGGGTCCAGGGTCAGCTGGGTCATGACCACCATTGTGTGTCTCTTCTGTGTGGATTTGTCTGGGTGTGCACGTGATATCATGTGACGTTGGGCTTGTTGTGCATGCTGGCTTAACAGTGTGTGTGGTTGATTTGTCCTTTGTGTGTGTTTGTCTGGATTGTACATGGTATGTATGTATTTGGGAGTGCATGTGATATTGTGTAGCCTTGAGGTTTCTATGCATGCTGGCCCAGTGTCGTAGATGGTTGTGTCTTCTGCATGCATGTTTAGGTGTGGGCATAGTGTGTGTGTGTATGGGAGTATGTTTGGTGTCATGTGGCCTCAGGGTCATTTTGTATACTGGCCCAGCATTGCATGTAGTTGTTGTGTATTCTCTGTGTGTTCAAGCGTGTGTATGTGTGGGTGTGGGTGTGGTGTTGTGTGGCCTCAGGCAGGTTGTGTGCCACTCAGTGTTGCTGCAGTGCCCCTTTCCTTGCTGAGAGTTGCAGGGTGGGGTGGGGGAAGAGCAGAGCTGCTGGCCTCTCACCTTACTGAAGGGAAGGCCAGCCTCCTCTTCTGGATTGGGTCCCATGACCACCTCGTAGTATCACAAGGATCACTCTGTGCCTGACATGATGAATGAAATTGTGGATTGTTGTAAAACTGAGTATTTCCCCCATGTGTGCGTAATCAGAAAGGCAGTTAGCATAAGCTCATCAAGGAAGTCTAGAAAAGCAGAGAGAAGTATACAGTACGAGCAGCCCCTGTGGTCCCACTATCACCAGACTCTGGCAGTACTGAGGGAAGAAGTACACAGTCTCATGGCCTGCCTTTCTTGCTGAGTGTGATGTCACAGTATTTTTTCTGTTACTGGTTTTCTATAGAAGTGTCAATATTTTTTCCAGAAGTAAGCTAAAGGCATATGATAAAAAAAAAAAAGTGGTATGATTATTATTACCTTTACCCATTGCTGTCAAGTTGATTCCAGCTCATAGTGACCTCTAAGGCAAAGTAGAAGTGCCTCATACGGTTTCCACGGAGTGCCAGTCTTTTGATTAGCAGCCATGACTCTTAACCACTACACCACCAGGGTTTCCTGGAGAGTACAAGCAGGGTGTAAAAGGAGAATGTGAATCCTGTAGATACAGACGTTCTCTGGGTTTAAGCACACATAAGGTTGTGCCTGTGACTCTACATAACATCTTTTAGGATATTCATGCCCCTGGATCCAGGTGCTTTGAGACAACCATGTGGCATTTCTGACTGTTGTGTGATGTTGAGGGTTATGAGTCTGTTTAACATCTGGGGCATGTGCCATTGCTCATTGTTGCAAAGAATGCTTGGGGAGTAACTTCATACAGACACCTTGTTTGCAGCTTCAGTGCAGTGCACCCAGCAGCACCAGGCCAAGAAAGGCTTCTTCCGTGTCTCAGCCACTTTTTCCCATCTCTGCCCCTGGAAGCCTTAGGGCAGTTGGAAACTGCTGTGGGTAGTCAGCTGCTTATCTGTGTCTGGCTTCTGATAGGGAGGGTCCTATGGGGCTCTCTTTGCTCACTCTTGGTGCTTTGAGGCTCCCTCTTAAGTGGCACTTGTCCGTGTGCCTGGTCTCGTGCGGGTGGGCATACAGGTTTCTGAGGGTGGGCATTCTTGCCGCACATGTGTGCACAGGTGTAGAGTGTGGGCTTCAGAGTGATCAGCTGAAACAGGTTGCATAGATCATGTGAGGCCAGTTTGTAGCCCCTCCATGGGGATAGCCCCCTTTTCCCTGACTCTTGCTCTAAGTATGTCATTGTGTAAGCATGTGATCAGATGTGGACTGAGCGTTGTATGAGGTGTGGTGGGGCTGAGGGGCTTTCCTCTGGCCTCTGCCTGCATACACGTGCATACATGTACAGGTGCACACACATACATATACAAATATAGTACACACCAACATGCAGACACATGCATGTATACATAGACATGCATGATGCAAGACATGTATGTGTATGTGCAGAAAGGCACACTTGTACACACGACTCAGGCATATACACATTTATACATATACACACAGGGAAGGGCATGTATGTATGTATGTGTGTACGCATACAGGCATATATACGCGTATACATGCAGAGACATGCACACAGGCGCACGTGGTACACAGCGTACCTATTTTGACATTTTAAATCATGTGGGGCAGACATGTTGCTACTTTGAACTCTGCTTAGGAGACAGTGAGATTCCTAAAAGACAGGCCCTTTATAGGGGCTCTTGTCTTCGTTTCATATGTTACCACGTTCCTTTGTGACTTGTGGGCTGGTTTCCACTCTGGCAGGACAGCTAAGAAGCCGTCCCTCTGTCCTCATGACATGAAAACATCATCACATTTCCCGTGCACTTCTTTGCTTTCCAGTCGTATTGGGCATTTCATTCCTTTCAGTCGCTTGCCTCCTGCCTGTGAGTTTAATTCACTTGCCACTATTTCTTCTGATGCACATGTATGGCTTATTGCCCTGTCTTATCAGGATGGAGGCTGCCTTCTGTTTTTGAGCCACAGGCCAGGGGTCACCTGTGTGCTGGAGTACTGTCTTCTGAGGGAGGGCGGCAGCCTGCCTTGGTACCAGGCCCGTGCAGTCTTTGTGTTCTCAGCCTCCCGCTGGCCAGAGGCACTCCTTCCTGCTCTCAGTGCTGCCGGGTTCTTGCAGCCACCAGTGTCACTTGGAGCAGGAGGGACCACGGGGCCAAGGGTTGAGCCTCATCCTCAGGAGAGGGGCCTGAGGTGGAAGGGAGCAGCCTTGGCTTACGGCAGCAGGTGGACCTGGCTGGGGAGTAGTTCTACTGTGGAGCACCTACTGTGTGCCCAGCTGTAGTAAGCAGGAGGTGGGGCATGTGTAGGCCACGGGATCTATCCTCGGGGTGTGTGCGTGTGTGTACGCGCATGTCTGGGGCCTGGGCAGATGGCCAGGCCTCAGCCTGTGGTGGGGGAGGGGCACAGAGTATTGCAGGCCTGAGGGTGGGCGGGCTTCGTGGCCTCTGGCTCTGGCCCCGCACACAGAACCCTTGTTCTTGCATACACCCATCTGTGGCCTGCCAGTTTCTACAGCAAGTTCTTTAAAAACACAGGGTAGAGTCACTGAGAGTGACACTTTTCATCACACAGCAGCCTAAATTCTTTCCTCTGTAATCTCTACTCAGCGTGGGTGGTATTTCAGCTCAACAGCAGAGTGGCTCTTTTCCTGGTATGGGTGCTGGACGGGAGGACCCCTGGCTGCAAGCGGCCCTGGCACAGCATGCCCAGAGTCCAGGTTGGCAGGACCATGGGCTCAGGGCACAGAGAAGCGGATGGTTCTTCTGAGATGACCCCCCAAAAGGAAGTAGAGCTGCTCTCACTGTGGGGTACATGGAGGCTGGGGAAGCTCAGGGAGCAGGCCCCAGTGCTTGTTGTCAGAGTCCTGTGTCTGCCCTGTGTCCCAGCCACCTCACTGCCACCAGCACTGTGTATTCCTCTTTTCTTCTTCTCTTCCAGCCCCATATGCTGTTTTCAACTCAGAGGGGATTGTTTCAGGCGTAGTTCACTCAGTTCATGCAGGTGTTGGGGTTAAGATACGCGTACTCCACTCCCGGTGGGTTTTGGATCAGTTTGCCCTCACAGTTCTTAGGAGGAGGTCAGTGGTGACTGGTGGCCCTCTAGGATACCTGTCCTCTCTGGCATGCTGCAAGGTGGGTCTGTGGTGAATGCCCCGACCTGGGCCATGTGCAAGTGACTGTGGGCAATGGCTTTGGTATCTGGTTTGTTTTTTGAAACTTAAGTGGGTGCATCTTTAGGGGTCTCGAGTGGGGTACCGGAGTGGAGTACCTGGCCCTTCCCTGGAGGCCTGCCCAGGATGCCTCTCTGGGGTTACCCGGGGGTAGCTCCGCTCCCTGGGGCCTAGGTGGTCACCTCTGCTGGGCGAGGGGCCTGACCCTGGGTCTGCACTGACGGAGCCAGTGCTGGCCACTCACCGTGGGTATTTCTCTTCTCGTAGTTTGAACCCATCCTGGCCGTCCCTCCAGGAAGAGGCCTGGACCCCAGGGGCGAATGCCAGGCCAGAAGACTGCTTTTGTCCTGCTTTGTCTTGAGCTGTTGAATATTAATGCAGGTCTGGGGGCAGGGCAGCTCACCGGGTGGTTCTTGAAAGGAGGGTTCTCTCTCTTTGTCTTGCAAATACCCTGTCCCACTGCCGGGGTGGGGGGGTGGGGGAGTGATACTGTGGTGGGGGGATTCGAAAGGCTAATGCTGTTGGTGACTGGTAGGCCTTTGACCAGTTAGGCTGGCCTGACCATGGTGCAGGCGCTGACTC
Organism: Heterohyrax brucei; assembly: GCA_028571685.1. Lineage (NCBI taxonomy): Eukaryota > Metazoa > Chordata > Mammalia > Hyracoidea > Procaviidae > Heterohyrax > Heterohyrax brucei. The sequence continues at coordinate 30,352,042 of CM053140.1, forward strand.
TTTGTGCTCTGGGGGCCGAGAGAGAAGTCACTGGAAAAATCTCAGAGAAGAGACTCATCTCGTGTGCTTTACCTGCTGCAGTGCCGCCCATGCATGAGTTGAGGTCACTGTGACCCGATTTGGCTTTTAACCTGCTCCTCCATCTTCTTTGTGTAAATAGGAGTTGGTCACGTCGGAGTTTCTGGGAGATCAGAGAGAGGTAGTGATGCCCAGTGATTAAAGGCCTGGACTCTCAAAACTAGACTGCTGGGTCTGGGTCGTGGCCCAGCTGCCTTGTGTCTGTGACCTCACGTCTGTGGGTCCTGGTGCTCCCCTGAAATGCGGGGAGGGAGGGAGAACACCTTCCTTGAGTTAGTGAGCATGAACTCAGCACCGTGCTACACTATGGGATGGCTTTACAACTTTGGCCACTCTGACCTCAGTCTATTTCTAAAATCTGAGGCTGTCCTTTGAGGGGGAAGGAGGCCCATGTGCAGGCAGTGAGCCGTGGCCTCTACACAGCCCATCAGCTCCTTGGTGAACTCATGGACACCGGCGGGAGCATCCAGGCAGCTGACTGTGGCTGACAGGTCCTGCTGGACTGGGTCGATGGGATCCCAGCTTGCTCACAAAGGTGCTGGAGCCATCACTGTCCAGAAGGCTATGTGGCTGAGGGTGCCTGTGGGCCCCAGGGTCCTCATCCACACCAGTATGTGGTAGATGGGAGATACATGGGAAAGGCTATGGTGCGGTCTGAGCTGTGCTGAGAGGTGGACTCCAAAACCGAGCAGTGGAGACTCTGAAAGCCTTCGTGGCGTTCACTGGAGGGCCAGGGCATTTCAGCAGTGAGGCTCGCGGAATGCAGTGTCAGTTTCTGACAACTTCACAAGCCCTGGCACTCCTTCCCTTTAGCCAATGATTTAAATGGAATGAGACTGACCACAGGGACACTTCTTGTTAGGCGTGAGGCTTTTCAGAAAAATGAAAGAAAAAAGGCTGTGTGTGGAGAAAACCAAGGAAAGGCAGCTTAGTAGCCTGCTTTCCTCCGCAGCTCAGCACGTGGGGTGAACTGTCAGGTGAGTGTGTCTGGAGTTGACTTGTGGGCAGTGGCTGGGAGCCAGGGTTTAGGGTCTGTGCCCTGTGCCCTAGAGGCCTCTTGTGCCTGAGCTACTGCCCCAGCTGCTGTTAACAGCCACATTTTGGTCCCAGTAACCCAGAGTTGAGGCTGGGGGCTTGGTGCCGTTCAGACACTGGGTGCCCGTTTGTGGGCGTTGGGTGTTGTTAGGCTGTTGCATAAATTTGAAAGCTCTTGACTGCATGATTTAGAAAAACCACCAGACGTGGCTGAACTTTTAAGGGCATCATTAATTTTGCATGACCCAAAGCTCAGATGTAGGGACTGACCAACCATCCCCCCAGCCACATTCTGCTGGCTGTTCCCAGGCTTACAGATGTCCCATCTCTATGTCCCTGGGCCGTGAGAAGGTTACTGTGGTCCTAGACAGCACCACCCCCGATGAAGCTGAAGGAGGAGCAGGAAACTGGCTTCTTTGTAGTCCTGCCACCTTTTCTTTTGCAGTCCTGCCACCTTCTCCTTTGTGTCTGCAGATGACAGACTGACAGACAAGGTGGTGGTCCTTCTGTTTCAGAACTGTCTATTTTGAAATGCTTCAAACCTACAGTGAAACTACAAGAATAAGGCACTGAGATTCACACCTGTTACCATTTTGCCCCATTGGCTTTCTGTCTCCGTGTTGTTTTTATTAATTTTGTTATTTCTTGTTGATCATTTGAGAGAAAGTTTCAGTCTCAGGTTTCCCCATATCCTTTGGGGTGGAGTCCCTAAAACAAGGGTATGATGGTGCGTGGCCTTTGTGCAGGGGCTAGGCCCTGGAGGCTGACCACTGCACAGTCCACAGCCACCTGCCAGCTGACGACCAGGCACCGCTGTGACAACGGCCTCCTACTTGGCCTCACTTGACCTGGAACAGGGATGATTCCCTGCCCAGCCTCTGTCCTTCTCGATCTGGTACTGCTGAAGCAAACGAGCCAGGCGGCTAGCAGGATGGCCTTCGACTTGGGTTTACTTGCCAGGTCTGGTGTTGGGTTGAGGAGCGCTGGACACATGTCAGCTAGGTCTGATTTGGGTTGAGGGGCACTGGGCATGTGCCCCCTGGATCTGGTGTAGGTTCAGAGAGTGATGGGCAGATACTAACTAGGTCTAGTGTTGGTTCAGGGAGTGCTTGGCGAAAATATCAGCTGGGGGCCTCGTCCTCCTTGGTGTACCCGCTGTAAGCCACAGCTGCCCACCTGCCCCACTTCTGGGGACATGTCCTTGGCTCACCAGGGGAGGTGCTGCCCGCCCTCTGTAATTAGTGAGTAACCTGTGGGAGGCCTTCAGATGTGTGGATATCTTGCTGGAACTTTCCCTGTAGGACCAGTATCCATGGATGGTTCTCCCTGGCCCACTTCCTGCCACAGTGACAGTGCCACTCCATTCCTCACACTGTGATCCATATTGTCCTTTGTCTGGAATGTTTTCCTGTGTTTTGCCTACCTCCTCACACCTCCCTCTAGGTCTGTGTGGCCACAGAAGGCCAGGCCATCCGTGGCCTCCCTTAGAAGCCTGTCTCTCCGGTTTGCTCTAGGGGAGGATGGGAAGCTTCTCTTTTCTGTCTGGTTTTTATACAGGCTCTGACATGCCTACATTTATGAAAGTTCTCTGAGGGACAGGAAGGGCTGCTGATAGTTTTTACGTGCTACAAGGAAGGCGGGGGAGTTTGGATGGTGTGGGTATTATCCTGAGACAGGGGCTTGGCCTGGCCTAACTGTAGGCCATCTGGGCCACACAGGGATGGCCAGGTGCCCTTGGCAGAGGGGAGGCTGAGGGTGTCCTGAGCTCTTGGTGCCTTCAGACCCCACAACCTGGGGAGCAGCCGGGGCCCTCAGTCCCTTCGGGCGTGTGTGTAGGTCCCAGGTGTGTGGGTGACTTTTGAAACCTGCAAGGGCTGCCCTCAGCTGAGCCATGGAATTGAACCAAAACTTCACATGTACGGTAACACATTTGACAAACAGTGACACTGTGATGAGTGCATGAGAGAACAAAATGTGAAGAAATGAACAGCCACACAGCATGGCCACGCAGTGCTTGGCTGGCAGGCCTTTCCTGGCCTTTCTAGCATGTTTCACAGGTCTCTGGAGGGCCAGGCTGGTATCTCCACAGTGGCTGGCATTTAGCTCTTCCAGAAACAAGTTCTGATGGTTTCAACTTAGCAAAAGGTCGGGACCACTCGACCTTCAAAGGAGGCAGTGAGAATTGTGTGATGGCAATAGGTGTTTCCTGGCATGGTATGTTCAATCGGTGTTGGCCACCACACTGTAGATAATGGCCCGTGTGCTATGCGTGTTTCACACCCAAAGCCCATGCAGACCCTGACTCCTGCAGCCGGTGGCTGGGAACACAGGCCCACGGGTCAGAGTCCCCTTCAGTGTGAAGGCAGCTCCTGAAGCCAGTGTCTCCATGTCATGTTTGTTCGATGGCCTGCTTTGCTGCTGCCTGTGATGACCACACCAGTGAGATGTGGACTATCAGGGCAAGCCGCTGTTGGGGACAAAGCCTTTGGTCTCGGGCTTTACTCAGATGGATGAGTATATGATACTGCCCTCTGTACACATTGTTGCCCTGTCCCTTCAGTTGCACCCCAGCCGGAAGCTGCCAACTTCATTGGTACCTCCCTTTTGTTCTGAGGGCACATTCCCAGCAAATGCACATGGTCTTGTCAGTTGGCCGTGTGCTGCCCGGAACTAACAGAAACGGTGCAGCTGAGCAAAAGGGAACAGTTGAGAAGGGTGTGAGGATGAGAAGCTGGCTCATGCTTCCCAGTAGGTGCTGTGTATAGCTCTCATGCCCACTGTGCCTCTGCCGACTGGCCCTGTACAGAAGTTGGCAGTAGGCAGTGTGCCCGAGGCCTCGCAGAAAGTGGCGGGCTGGGTCAGGAGCCGGGACAGGAGCTGAACCACCGGGTGCAGAGGTGTCACCCTCCATGAGTGTTTTTCTCCCTACTTGGGGAACCTCTAGGCTGCTGAAGAGGTGCCCCGCTTTGCCCTAGTGAGGGTTTCTGATCTGGGCCATCCTTGCCTCACCCGCCGCAAGGTGTTCATTCAGTTCTTTGCTGTGCACCGGATGCAGTACTGGGGATACAGCGGGGGTGAGAGCAAGAGCCACCCCAAGAAAGAAAACTCTCAGGCTGTCAGCAGGTAGTGGAGAGGAGGAGGAGGGTGGGACGGCGGGATAGGTGTTGGTGAGGGTTAGACACTGGTGGCCATTGCCGTCTTGGGCTATATCTTCTTCCACAGAGCGCTTGCTGCCTGAGAAAGAGGCTCTGTTCTTCTAGACACTTGTGTCATGTGAGGAAAACTCAGACACAGCAGTGTTAGCACCTTCGTGCAGTGTTATTCCATGCTCCGAAGTGTCAGTCCAGCATGGGTGTTTAAAATTGCTCTGTGGGTGACTTCGGCAGCAATTTAAGTCTTCTCCTCAGCAGCGTTGTCACACAGCTGCAGCCTAGTGAGTGTGAGGACAGATGGCAGGAGGCGACCACGCCACCCAGTTTGTCAGGTGGAAAGAGGTGCTGAGAGTGCAGACACTTGGAGTGTGCTCTGGTGGGTGCTGGAAGTGTCAGCAGTGGGGAACCCTGCAGGTGACCCTGTGGACTGTGGGACAATGGTTCCAATCTGTACGAAGTCCTTAGTCTTGCTGCGGGCTTTCAGCAGGTTGTGAGTCATTCCCTCACAGCCAGGATTTTGACTGCCCCTGGCAGGTTCACAGTGGCAGTAGTAGGTGGTTTCAGAGGGCAGTCTTGCTTTCCTGAGGTTGCTTAGTAAGCAAGGGAGTTGTGTATTCACCTTTTGATGCTGATTTTAGGAAGTCTGAAAGGTGCAGTGTATGAATTCGACCCATAATGCAATTAGATAGTTCCCTTAGGTTCTGATGTGCTCTGGGTGGGTTGTTCTGGCTGGGCCCTGTGCTATTAGAAGTGATGTTTCTGGTGATCTGCGCTGTGATCTGGGCTGGGTTCTTACAGGAAGGAGCCAACTAGAGTGTTCTAACTTTTTTTTTTTTTATTTAAGTAATCTGTAAGCGTAGTCTAAAGTCAGAAAAGACTAAAAGGCTGCTGACAAAAATGAGGAGCTTCCATCCTGTCTGCCCTCCCCTCTTTGCCAGGGGCAGTTACTTCCCATTCTTTGCTGTGTATTCCTCTGTAGACCTCCACCTGCCTGCCCGGCACATCCACCCTGCTGCTGCCCCTCCCCCGCCCCAGGTTGTGTTGATGTGATTTTGTCTCAGTTTTTGATCAGTCCTTGCTTGTGCAGATCATTGATTCTGTGATGGTATTCACACTGAGTCAGTGTTACATACTCTTCTGCTGCTTCTCTGAACCTTTGTTTTTCTGGAGTTAGTCATTGCCTTCTTTTTTGTTCACTTGCTTAGTTGTCTTTGAATCTCTGCCTGCTCCACCTCTTCTTGAACAGCTCTACCATGCTTCTTGGCACCATTTGCCATGTGGCCTAGCTTCCACACCATCTGCTGGTTTCCTTTTCTCTGGAGCTGCCCAGGCTTCTGCTTCCAGCTGCTGCTCCAGAGCTAGTGGTATGCATCACCTGGGTCTTCCATGGCTGTCACTCTTGGTACCTCTACACCTCTTTTTGGTGGTGGGGTTCCAACCTGTCTTGGTTTATTCCCTCTTGTAGGTGAACCACATCATGGTTTCCAAGCTGCTGGCTGAATGTTTAGTGTTTCAACCTTCATGTTTGTTTGGCTTGGAGAAGATGTTTCAGTTGGAAATAATCTCTCTTTCAGAATTATGATGGTGTTGTCCTGTTGCCATTTGGCTTCCAGTGTTTCTGTGAAGACATCTGATGCCATTCTGACCCAGGTCTTTGCATGTCACCTCCATCTTTCCAAGGGAGGCTTAAGGACTTTGTCTTTAACTTGATATTCTGAAATGTTGCTATCCCATGCCTTGGTAGGTGAGTCTTCTCTGAGTCCTGTGCTGGGCCTTCATTGCCATGGGATCCTTGTCCTTAAGTTTTGAGAACTAGGCCAGGTGCTTTGATACTTATCTCATTTTTCTCTGTGCTCCTTTAAAGTTCTTTCTGGTTGGGTGTTGGGCCTCTTGGGTGATTAATCCTCTAATTTTTTATTTCCTCCCCTATTTACTGTTTCTCTTTTAGTTTTGCTTTCTGGAGAATTCCTCAATTTTGCCATCAGACTCTTTTAACTCAGTACTTGGAATGTCTGTGATTTTGTTTTTTAATTTCCAAGATTGACTTTTTTTGTTCTTCGTTTCTTTTATAAAGTTTTCACCGATTTCTGTTTTGTGGCTACTGTGTCTTGACTCTTATCTGGCGGGGTGGGGGAGGAAATATTAATAAGATTTCCTTTTCATGGTTCCTTTTGAACTTTGGTCTTTGTGAGGCAGTTTCTCTCATGCTAGTGACACTGGGCTGGCTGATAATGACCGACCAGTTGGTTGGCAGCAGGCACGGTGCAGATGTTGCCCAGCGGCTTTCACTGAGGGGCTGTTCTGAGGTGCTTGGACCTTTGTCCCCGGGATCCTCTCATCCTTGCCTGGACCAGTGAGGGGTCCCTGAAAGTCCAGCTAATTGTTCCTTACACAGACTTTCAGATGAGTCCCTGTTTATGCTCCCGTGAAACCCCTCTCCGTCTCCAGTGCTAGCTGGCGCCTTTGCACCCTTCTGTGTTAGGCGTGGTTTCCCCTGTGTCTTCCTCTGCAGCTGTCTGGCCCCAGCTACCTCTTTCCAGCTGCATTCTGCCCTCCCTGTGCTGGAAGTTGAGACTGTTCCTCCTCTGCAGAGCAGGGTTTGTGTGTGTTTCTTGTCCTCACTGTTGCTGGAGGCTGATTTTTGACGCGAGAACGAGGGTGGATGAGGTCTTACTCTTCATTTTGAAACTAGTATTCTCTCCTCACGATGCTTTTTAATTGCTGTATCTTTTTGAGATGTTTCTCTGAGTTCCTGTTACCATTTTAAGCGTTGAGAAAGGGGCATAGTTAAAGAACTGGAAAAAAAAACCCTGCAAAACACAATACCAGTTCTTCGGTGACTTAAACCAAAAGGGATCCCCAGAAAACCAGGATTTGACTTCTGTGATGTCATATTTATTTCATGCTGACGTGTGTATGTGTACATGCACGTGGGTGTGCACACAGGACTCACGGTCCTTGAAGGCCTTGTGTTCAGTGTCTGTGGTGTAGAGCAGCCTTGACTGATGTTTAAAGGAATGACTTGGATACCACAATCATGTGACTCTGTCCCGTCAAAGGGTGATTACATTCTGAATTCTGTTTACTATAATGCGGAGTCAAGGAGACATGTGAGCTAGGACATTTTAGAATTGTGTAAACAGGTTGAGACTCGTTGGCAGTCGAGAGATGAACGAGGCAGAGCCATCTAGTGATAGAGGTTTATCATGAGAAGTCACATTTTCCTTTCTATTTTCTAGTTTTGCTTTTTTAAAAAAAATTCTGTGAGTGTCCTTGCTTGATGAACTTGCGTTTTCAAAGCCACCCAAAGGTTCTAACTCCACTAATGGGGATTGTAGTCTTGGTTTTGGCCTGTTAAATGTTTACCTCAGCGTTTGCTCCCTCTTGGCTTTTGATCAGCTCATCCCTCTGCTGGTTTTCTAGATCAGCAGTTCCTAAACCTGAGCTTTGAGATTATGGGGTGAGTATCTTCAAGGATGTTTCTGGTCCGTACTCACAAGAGTTTCTGACTCCTGGGTTTGAAGTGGATTGAGAATTTGCCTGGCAAGTTCTCAGTAATGCTGCCCCTGCTGCTGCTGCTACTGCCGTTCTGGGGACTGTCCTTGGAGAACACCTGACCTAGCAAACTGAACCTAGACCAAACCCAGTTCCCCACCTGCTTTTGTAAATAAAGTTTTATTGGGACACGTAGTACTCAAGGCCCATGGTGTACTGTTGTCTGCTCGGTTTTGGTGCTGTACTGGCAGAGGAAAGTCATTGGGAGTGAGACCACCTGGCCCACAAAGCTGAAAATACTTAAGTTTGACCCTTTACGGAAAATGGTTGCCGATCTCTGATCTAGAGGAAGAAATGAGTGTAATACTGTGATGTGTTACTCCTGTGAATCTCATGGGAACTGAAAAATGTGTCTATATGTGCAGCTGTGTGAACAATAGTGGCCTGTGGACACTGCTTAAAGCCGTAGAATAAGTGAGCTTTGGAATAGAAAAGGCCCAGTTTGGATAATTTCTGTACGGTTATGGTGTGAACAGCTTTACTGAGGTATAATTAACATGTAGTAAACTGCACATATTTAAAATGCACAATATGGATATTTTTGACATATGCATACATGTGTGAGACCACCATCACAATCGAAGTAAGGAGTATCCTGGGCTTCTTTGTTGCCCCTTGCTCCTTGCAACCTCATCCTTAAGCAGCCATGGATCACTTTCTGTCTCTGTTGTTAAGTTGGCACTTTTGGGTGCTTATATGAGTGAAATCACACAGCGTGGTCTCTTCTTGGCTTGGTTCAGTCACTCGGCATCGTCACTTGGAGATTTGTCTCTGCTGTTGTGTGTCTCCATAGTTTGTTCTGTTGACTGCTCAACAGGATTCCAGTCTGTGGATACAACACAGTTTGTTTATCTGTTGGTCTGTTGGTGGACATTTGGATTGGTTCCAGTTTGGGGCTGTTATAAATAAAGCTGTTCCATTCGTGTACACTTTTGTAGGGGCATGCGAGTTTTGTGGCCTTGGGTAGATATATAGATGAAAGATGGCCGGGTCATGTACTGATGTGTATGTTCAACTTAAGAAACTGCCTCCTCCCTTCTCTCAGCCCTGTTGTTGGTTGTGTGCCCTCAAGTCAGTTCTGACTCACAATGACGTGGTATGGCAGAGCAGAGCTGCGCGGGATTGTAATGTCTGCAGGAATAGATTGCCAGGTCTTTTCTGCTGTGGAGCCACTGATGAGTGTGTACTGCTCGCGTTTTGGTTAGCAGCTGAGCACTTCATGATTGTGTCACCAGGCCCCTCAGCCCCTAGAAACCACTGATCTGCTTCCCATGTCTACGTTTGCTCATTCTGCACATTTCATGTATATAGGATTGTGCAATACGTGGCCTTTGGTGTCCGACTTTTTGTTTAATATAATGCATTCTGTGTTTATCTGCATTGTAGCATTTATTAATACTTCATTCCTTTTATAGATTAATAATATCCCATTGTGTGGATATAACACATTTTGTTTATCCATTCATCTGAAGGTGAACATTTGAAGTTGTTTCATCTTTTGACTATTGTGAATAGAGTTGCTATGAATATTTGTGCACCAGTTTTTGAGTGCTCGTTTTGAATTCTTTTTGGCTGTACACCTAGGAGTGGAATTGCTTGGCCATATGGTAGTTCTGTGTTTAGCTTTTTGAGGAGCTGCCAAACTCTTTTTCCACAGTGTTGATACTGTTTTACATTCCTATCAGCAGTATCCAAGAGTTCCAGTTTCTCCGCATCATTAGCAGCATTCCTCCCCACCCTTTTTTGGTTAGCGGTCATCCTTGTGGTTCTAAGGGGGTATTTTGTTGTAGTTTTTGGTTTCTATTTCCCTAATCACAAATGACGTGGAGCATCTTTTCATGTGCTTGTTGGCCATTTATATATCTTCTCTGAAGAAATGCCAAAGTCTTTTGCTCTTTTTTAAGTTGGTTTTCTGTTCTTGAATTGTAGCAGTTCTTTGTATGTTCTCAATATTAGACCCTTAGCTTAATTTTATTTGCAGATGTTTCTCGGATCCAACTCAACGGCTCTTGGCTTTTGGCATGGCTCTAAATCCATGGATTATCTTTTCCTTCTCTTGAGATTATTGCTTGATGCATGGAAGTGTTTGATTTTCATGAAGTGCAGTTTATGTTTTTGGAGTTTTTTCCTTGTGTTTTTGGTGTCATATTTAAGAAACCATTTTCAAATCCAGGCCCATGAAGATTTGCTCCTATTTTTTTTTCTAAGAATTTTCGTTTAGGTCTTTTATCCATTTTCCGTTGGTTTTTATATGTAATGTGAGATGTAAGGGTTCATCTCCATTCTTTTGCATATACAGATCTAGTTATCCCAGCACAACTTGTTGAAGAGATGGTTTATTTCTCCATTGAATGGTCTTGGCACTCTTGTTGAAAATTAATTGACCATAGGTGTATGGATTTATTTCTGGAGTCTCAGTTTTGTTTTATTGATTTAAATGTTGATCCTTATGCTCTTTTTGTTTTTGAAAGAAATTTCACTGGCTTTAGAATTCTAGAATTGGTTGACTTTTTTTCTTTCAGTTCTGTAAAGGTGTTACTTTGTTGTCTTTTTTGCTTGCATTGTTCCCAAAGTGAACTCTGCTGTTCTCTGCTGTTCTCCTTCATTCCTTTGTACATAATAGGTCTTTACCCCTCTCAGACTACTTTTAATATTTTTTCTTTATCATAGTTTGATTATGATGTGCCTTATTGTAGGTTTTTTGTTTTTAATGTTGCTTATCTTTGGGGTTTGTCAAGGTTCTTGGGGTTACAGTTGTCAGTGATTTTGGAAAATTTGGGCTGGTATTTCTTCTCCTACCTCCTTTGCAGACTCCAGTTACCCATATGTTATGCTGTTTGAAGTCATCTCCTAGTTCATGAGTGCCGTTTTCATTCTCTTGCATTTTTTTTTTTCTGTTTTATTTTGGATAGTCGTAGTGCATTCAAGTCCATTAATCTTTTCTTCGGCAGTGTCTAATCTACCATTATTCCCATCCGGTGTGTTTTTAATCTCAGGTATTTAGTTTTTATCTCTAGAAGTTTGCTTTTGGACTTTCTTATATTTTCCATGTCTCTGTTTGGTGCCCTGGTGGTACAGTGGTTAATGGCTGTGTTGTGAACCAAAAGACTGGCAGTTTAACCTATCTGCTACCCCTTGGAAACTCTGTGAGGTCTTTGTTTGTCAGAATCAACTTGACAGCAGCAGGTTTGGTTTGGTGTCTCTGTTTGATTAGTTGTTAAAGTCTACCATGTGGAATGCAGTTATAATAGCTTTTAATATCCTCTGCAAATTTTTGTATCTGTCATCTGTGACCAGCTTCATTTAATTGATTATCCCTCTCATGATTCATATTTTTTTGCTTCTTTGCATACCTGCTCATCTTGTAAATTTTACCTGTTTGGGGTATTTTTGTAGTCCTGTAAGTCTTGAACTTTGTTCTGGTATATGCATTAGTTATGATCCGACTCGACGGCACTTGGCTTGGCTTGGCATTTTGCTGTAGTTTGATCCTCTCCTGTCTTGTTTTTATAGTTTGTTAGGCAGGTGTGGAGAAGCACCCAGTCTAGCACTAATCAATCCCTGTTACTAAGACAGGACCCTTTTACATGCTGTAGCCAGTGTCCCTGAATTTTGAGCTTTTCTGGCCTGGCTGGTGAGAAGGAGCACTGTCCTTGGCCCTGGGTGCGTCCCAGGTGCTGCCCCCTCTGATCCTATCAGGTGGTCTGTTTCCTGACCTCGTGTGGTTCCTTCATATACTTGCAGCTGATCTGTGCTCTGCTGAATGTGATGGTGACCACCCATGCATTTGGAGTCCTCTCTGTCTGCAGCTCACCTCTCTGCCTCTCTGCCTTTGAACAGTAGCTGCATTGGTCTCCCAGGTCTCTCAGTTCTATCTTCTCAGCCCAAGGCATCCAAGGTACCTCCTGGATTCCCTCTCTACAACTGAGCTCACACCTTTATAGTTTTCCATCTGTTGGTGATTGCTGTCCTTTGCTGCCTGATCACTACTATTTTGAAAACCATGGTCTGGTGAATTTTTTCCAGGTGTTTTGGTTGTTTCATTTGGAAGGGTCACTGGTCCCTGTGACTCCAGGGCAGAGTCCTCCTCTCACAGAAGCTGTTGACTACACTCAAAGTCTCTTTAACTTCTTTGGCCTCAATCTGGAAATCTGCCCATGGAAGCTTCCCTCCCCCAGGGTTTTGTTTGCTTTTGGTATGGGGGCGGAAAAAAAAGTTACTCCCCATGTGGAAGTCCTGGTGATGCAGTGGTTACATGCTCAGCTGCTAAGTGAAAGATTGGTGGTTTGAATCCACCAGCTGTTCCATGGGAGATAGATGTGGCAGTCTGTTTCCACATGGAATTATAGCCTAGGAAATCCTACGGGAGCCATTCCACCCTGTCCTCCTGTAGGGTAGTTGTGAGCCGGAATCAACTCAGCAGCGGTGTGGATGGATGCCCCCCGACAGTTCCTCTAGAGCTGAATACTGGAAAACAAAAGCAGTGAGAGACTTTTCAACGGAAAGTCCTTGGGGTGGTCTTATTTTAGGAAGGAAGGTGGGTAAGTCCAGCGTGGTGGTGCAGTGTTTTTAAAAAAACCTCTTGAGTTGTGCTGACTGGCACGTCCATTGTGAGTTCATGTGTTTTCCTTCTGCAGTGATTTTGACTGCATTACATTCGTTTTGTTAATGTCTTCATTACTGCCTTTTCAGTTTTAGTTGGAATTGATGATGAACAAAGTGTTGTGATTTTGACTATTCAGACTGCAGCCACACGGAGCCCAGCGCTGCTGGTGTTCTTAACGAGCCTGGTGTCCATGCAGCTCTTGCAACATCTGCAGACAGGCGAGGAGCAGGCGGTTGAGGAGGGGTTTCCGAAGTGCCACTCAAACTTCACTTGAACAGAGATAAAGTGGAATTTTTTGGTTTGTTTGCAAAATTTCTGGGTGGTCTGCTGTCTCGGAGAAGTTGGGAGCAGGCATGTCTACAGCACTGTTAAAGATCCGTCTAGGTTCATCCAAGATTCAAGCTTAAGAAAAGACTGTATGTTCTCCTGGGGAGAGTTGTGAGGGACTGACCTCTTTATACTTAACTATCACAGTCTGGCTTGGACGGGATGGCTGATGGCTGCGCAGTTGGCCAGGCCTGAAGTTCTTGCAATGTTCTCATGCGACATCATGGGCGGGGGTGCAAGAGCCTTAGGAAGCACTCACCCAGAATGCTATGAGCCCTTCTTACCTGAAGTGGCAGGAGCATAGGAGAGACCTGTTCTCAGAGGAGGAGTGCCTGTAAAGCTTCTGACACGCCCAGCTCAGCTTCTGGTTTGTGGGTCTGAGGTTCCAGAAGAATGGAGAAAAAAGTAGCATTGAGGTTGGAGGAAGACGTTAATAGTCTACAATATGAACAAACTTGCTAGCTGAAAGTATAGAGGACTTGAAGTACTAACTGATGAAGATCAAAGACCACAGCTATAATCTAGGATGGATTATACCTCAACATAAAACAAAAATTCTCACAACTGAAAGAAGTTGTCAAGGATTTCACTTTATTTAGATCTGTAGTCAGTACTCATGAATGTAGTAGTCAGGAAATCAAATGTCATATCACGTTAGGCAAATTGTTGCAGAAAATCTCTGTGTTGAAAAGTGAAGATGTCAGTGCCGACTAAGGTGCACTGGACCCAAACCATGATATTTTCAGTTGCCCCAAATGCATGCAAAAGCTGGACAACGGATGATGAAGAGTGAAGACAGATTGATGCCTTTGAATTATGGTGTTGGGAAAGAGAGTGAACAAATCTGTCTTGGAAGAATCTGTCTTACAGCCAGAATGCTTTTTAGAAGCAGGGGTAACAAGACTTCATCTCACATATTTTAGATGTGTTATCAGGAAGGACCAGTCCCTAGAGAAGGACATCATCCTTGGTAAAGTAGAGGGTCACTGAAAAGGGGGAAGGCCTCTAATGATGTAGATTGATACAGTGGCCAAATAGCCACAACAATGGGCTCAAGCATAACGAAGATTGTGAGCATGGTGTAGGACTGTACAGTGTTTGGTTCTGTTGTACATGTGGTAGCTGTTAGTTGAAATTGACTGTATGGCAGCTCACAGCAGTGACAATAACAGGGCTTCAGGTCGTGCAGTTACAGGGTGAGCAGCACCTGTGTGGGTGTCCTGGAGCAGTGGTGGAAGGCAGAACTCCCCTGGGTGTCCTGAAGTGCTATGGTGGCAGCATTTCTCTGGGCGTCCTGAGGTGTGCTTGGGTGTGTCAGTGGCTTTCTGCTTCCAGGCCAGTGATGGATTGTTATTGTGTTGATGCTGTCTCTGAGTTCTGGGGCTAGCTTGTAAGTGGGCTCTCCAAACGACCGGGAGCTTACCATGTGTTCCACTACTAGTCTTAGTAGAAGGTTCATATTTTCGTTCAGGTTCAAAACAAGAATCAGAGGCCACTTCCAGGGGAAGGCTGGAGATCTTACTATTGTCTTCTTTTTATGTTAGTCACCCTAGCTCGTAGCCAAGTGTGAGGTGGTCTCTCATGGTGGTTTTGTTTGGGTTTCCTTAGTGACTGATGAGGAGCCCCGGTGGTATAGTGGTTAAGAGCTTGGCTGCTAACCAAAAGGTCAGCAGTTCACATCCACCAGCCACTCCTTGGAAACCACTGGGGACAGTTCCACTCTGTTCTGTAGGGTGGCTATGAGTCAGAACTGACTTGCTGGTACATAATAACAACCACAGTGACTAATGACATGTGAAGCATCTTTTTAAGTGGTTGTTGGCCGTGTGTATGTGTATGTTTTCTTGGGAGAAATGGCTGTTCAAGTCCTTGGCCCATTTTTTGTTTGGACTGTTTGAGTTTCTGTAGTTCAGTTGTAGGAGTTTCTTGTGTGTTCTGGATATTAAGCTCTTATCAGATATATGGTTCACAAGTTTTTTGTTTTGTACTGAGTGGGTTTTCTCTTTACTTTCTTAAGTCCGTCGATTCAAAAAATTATTAATAGATAGATTTAGGTTACATCATTCATTGCTGATGCTTCTGGTGTCATATCTGAGCATCCACTGTCAAAAACAAAGTCTTGAAGCTTTCCCCCAGTGTTTCTTCTAAGAGTTTTATGGTTTTAATTCTTAAAACATTTATGTCATTGATGGATTTTGAGTTAATTTTTACATACATTGTGACAGAGGTTCTAGTGATGATTTAGTTGTCCCAACACCATTTATTGAAAAGACTGGTTTTCGTGTTGCAGACTTGATATCCTTGTTGAAAGTTGAAAGTTGATATGTGGCTTTATTTTGAACCTGTAAGTGTATCCAGAGGCACCTTGGAAGAAAGCCTTGGTGATCTACTTCTGAAAGATTGCAGCCATTGAAAATCCTGTGGAGCACAGAGCTACTCGGTAACACATTGGGTTGCCATGAGTTGGAATTGACTTGACAACAACTTGTTTGACCTTTGTCTATATGTCTGGCCTTATACCAGTACCAGATTGATTTGCTTACTGTAGCTTGGTATTACGTTTTCTTATTGGGAAGTGTGACTCTTCCTGTGTTCGTGTTTCTTGAGATTCTTTTGGCTCTTTAGGGCTCCTTGCAGTTTTTAAGGATTGCCTTTTCCATTTGTTGCTAAAAAGGTTGTTGGAATTTTGATAGAGACTGTGTTGAGTTTATAGATCACTTTAGGGAGGATTGCAGTCTTAACAACATTAAGTCTTCTGATCCATGAACACAGTCTGTCTTTCTGTTTATTTTAATCTTTAATTTCTTTCAACAGTGTTTTCAGTATATGTCTTTTGCCTTCCTGGTTAAATTTATTCCTAGATTTTTAGATGCTATTTTAGATGTTATTGAAAATGACTTTTTAAAAAATTTGCTCTTCAGATTATTCATTACTGGATTATGGAAGCATAACTGATTTCTGTGTGTTGAACTTGCACCCTGAGACTGCTGAATTCATTTATTAACTCTAGTATCTTTTTTTGCGGATTGTTTTGCTTTTTCTGTATATAGGGTCATGTCATGTGTGAATAGATAGTTTTATTTCTTTCTGTCCAGTTTGGATGCCTTTTTTTGTTTGTTTTTCCCCCTAATTGCTCTGGCTAGGAGTACGAGTACACTGAACACCAAAAACCAAATCCACTGCAGTCGAGTCAGTTCCGACTCACAGCAACCCTGTAGGTCAGAGTGGAACTGCCCCATAGAATGTTTCCAAAGAGTGCCTAGTGGATTTGGACTGCCAGCCTTTTGGTTAGCAGCTGTAGCATTTCACCACTGCGCCACAAGGGTTCCACACAGTTGAATAGCAGTGCTGAGAGTGGGCATCTGTGCCTTGTTCCTGATCTTAGGGGGAAAGCTTTCAGTCTTGAACTGTTGAGTGTGATAGCTGTGGGTTCATCATAAAGGCCCTTTATCTAAGTGTTGAGGAATTTCCCTTCTGTTCCTAGTTTGCTTGAGTGTTTTTATCGTGAAAGGGTGTTGGATTTTGTCAAATGCGTCTCAGTGTTACTTGAGATGACCATGTGGTTCTTTTCTCTCATTCTATTAATGGGATCTGTTACATTGATTGTTTTTCTTGTGTTGGTCCACGCTTATGTACTTGGGAAAAATCCCACTTGATCATGGTGTGGAATCTTTGTAGTATGCTATTGGAGTCAGTTTCCAATATTTTGATGAGGATTTTTGTTTCTGTGTTTGTAAGGGGTATGTATAGTTTTGTGTTTTGATTGTTTTTTTTCCTTGTGATGTCTTTATCTGGCTGTGGTGTCAGGGTTATTTGTAACACTGGTCATAGAAGGAGTAAGTTCACCCTGTCCTGTTTTTTGAGAGAGTTTGAGATTGGTATCAGCTCTTCTTTAAATGTTTGGTGCAATTCTCCAGTGAAGATGTCTGGTCCTGGGCTTTTCTTGTTGGGAGGTTTTTGATAACTGGTTCAAGCTCTTCCCTTGTTGCATGTCTGTTGAGATTTTCTATTTCTTCTTGAGTCACCTTAGGTAGTTGATATGCTTCTAGGAATTTGTCCACTTCACCTAGGTTTATTTTGCTGTTGGCCTGAACTATATTTTGATTTGATTTTATTATGAAAGATTTGTTCTCTGAGGGTGTCGTCTCATTTGCCATCATGACAAGATAGGTGTGGTTTCCTGTCTTACTCTGGTTTTAAAGGGCAGCAGTGCCGAGGTGACAGGGTCTTTGTGTGCAGATGTTGAGGAGGAGGCATGGATAGAGGGAGGTCACAGCCTGCCATTTGGGCAGAGGATTTACGGCCATGCCTCTGCTAGGGCTGCTGGGGGAGGGTGGTGTGTGGGGGAGGGGAAGGACAGTATGGGGAGAATGGCGTGTAGGGGGTAGCGGAGGATGTTGGGGCAGCACAGCTCCTCCTCTCCCTGTGCATGTGGGGAAGCCTGGCAGAGATCCCATGGTGCTGGCCTTTCAGGACCCTGGGGCTGGCTGTTCCTGTGGTTTTACTTGGGGACCCTCCACATCATGAAAATGGCCCACTCACTTGTGGTATGGAGGTTAGAAGTCGCTGCCACAGTGGTGCGGGCACAACTGTCGTGTGGTGACATGAAGCATACATGTTTGACACGTGCTCCTGTTTGGGGCACTTGTGTGACTGCCAGGTGCGTTTGGACAGGCATGTCCTGTTACAGTGCTCTTCAGTGAGCCCCCTTGAGCCATGAGAGAGAGTGGGCCGCTGCGTGGGCACCAAGGAAGGGCCCGAGTGGGACTAGATTGTGGGTGGACTCTGAGGAGGGTGACCTGATATGGTTCAGGGATGGAGATGGTCCCCCTGGTTGCCATGCAGGGACAGATAGCAGAGGCAGCAGAGCGTGGAGTTCTTTCTGAAGGTGGGGCCAACAAGACTTCAGGCTGAACGTGGGCCTGAGGAGTGAGGAGGGGGCTTGAGCTTCTGGCCCCAGGATCCTGTAAGTGAGAAAGTGAAACCCTGGGCATGGACAAGTGGGCAGAGGTGCTGGGGTGGGGGTGGGGCCTTGCACACCACAGTGATGCTTTTCTGGTTATGGCTGATAAGGGAAGGGCCTCAGACCCTGGCTCTGTCTGCCTCGTGAATTGTACCTACTGTGTACACATGCCAACCTGTGACTGTGGGCTTCACATGACATGAGTGCTAACCTGAGAGAGGAAGGAGGTGCCGTGCATGTGGTAGGACTGTGAGGTGTCTGGAATGCCTAGAGACACATTTGTGCCACCCACGGTGTCCTTCCACAGTCACCTGTAGGGTGAGTGAATGCGTTTTCCGAAGATGTGTTCCAGTTTTAAGTTTTCCGTGTTTTTATAGATGGAAGTGCTAAGGGCATCTCCTATGGTTGTAACCAGACATTTCACTGTCCCAGAGTGTGTGGAGCCAGACGTGGGTAAGGAGAAACATTGTGGGTCTTCACTGAGCTCCCCACAGCAGGCTGGCTTCCTCTTCCTTACACCTCCTGGCACAGGAGAGAGCCTCTTGGGCTTTTCAGTGAAAGTAAGCAGCAAGGAGCGGCTGCCTAGTGGCTCGTGGTTGGTGCAGTTCCTCTCTGTAGCTTCCTGCTCTGCCTCTGAGCTGTGACGGGGCTGGCAGGCCAGGTGAGCCAAGTGATGGGTGGGCGGCTCCATGGTGCACTGTCCACTGCACGTGGGTCCGTGTCCTCTGACCATGGTGTCCATACTTGCTACCCAATCTGTCCTCCGTATTGCTAGGTTCCAGGCTTTCTCAGCACTTCCCTGCTTGACAGAGGGGCCACTGTGGTCCTACAGAGGCCTGGGCACTGCAGTGTGCCAGAGTAACCATGCCAGTGGCCATCAGGATACGTTTTGATCTGGATTCTGTGAATTCAGGGTGTCACCAAGACACCCATTGTCCTTGCTCCTGCTATTGTGGTCTCTTGGGCTTTTCAGAGTAGAGCCAACTCAGATGCAGCCCTGTGCTGAGGGCCTGGGTGTCGACCCCGTGACCCCTTGGGTCTGTGCTGGGCCTGGTGGCGTGGTGGGGGTGTAACTGCCAGTCCTGGGCTTTGTCCCCATTTACGAGAGGTCGGGTGGCCCCAGTGGGTGATGGGCGCCTGCGGTCACTGGCTGCCATCTGGCGATTGTAAAACGGGCAATACACATTTTTTGAGGGGGAGGGGCAGAAACAGGCACAGACGGTTTTGAGGCTGCTCCTCCCCCTCGTCTGTGCTGAAGGTGAAAAGTTCAGAGGCTACTTTCTCAGAGAGAAAGAGGGTGAGCACTAGCTGTAAGTGGGTGTCTGGGGACCCTACCACCCCTTCCTTTTGGTTCCATGGATTCTGGGGAGATAGGGTAAGTTTGATTGGCTGAGGTCTTCCTGATGAACTGTGACAGGGCTGGACCTGTGGAGGTGGACACGCAAATTCATCTGAGCACCCCCGACCCTTCTGGGTTCCCAGGCCCCCAGGTGGGCCAGTGCCCGTGAGACCATCCTGTATCAGGGCTCACAGGGCAGGAGAGAAGGGGGTGTGCAGTGGGCTCCGGGCCTGATGGGGCTGTGGTGACTCCTGAGCTGGGAGAGACCTCAGGGCTGTGGGGGATGGTACAGCACCCTTCTTGCCTGCAGCCGGGGTGTTCCCTATGGGCATATGGGCAGGTGCCAGCCCGGGCATCAGGGTCTCACAGGCCCCTGAGCTCCAGCATTGGTGATGGGGGTATTCATCTGATGCTTTCCCACATTTCTTTATCCCTAGTGGGAAAACCAGTCCCCGGGGCAGGTGGAGGGTAGCCTCTAAGGGGGCCCAGGAGGAGGTGGTCCTGTCTGCCCTGGTCCCTCCGCCTTCTCTCCTGCCTGGGCCCTGCAGAGATGCAGGGTCAGGAGGTCACCCCTGACTCTTTATTGCCATCCCTTGCGTTCTCACGCCCCCATGCCCCTGCACTCAGATGGTCATCCTGGGCTCTGCTTGCCTGGGCCTCTCAGGGAGCAGCGGCACACGGAGGGCCCGAGTGGAGGGCCATCAAGGTTCAAGGCTTTCATAGCTAAAAAAGAGTTCTAAGACCAAACAGCAGCACAGACACTCTCCAAGTTTGGGCCGGATGGAGCCTGAGCTCCTCCAGACTGTGCCGCCACTTTGTACAACAGTCAGGGAAGGGAGAGTGGTCTGGGGTTCAGTTTCCTGCTCCCAGCAGGACAAGGGGCATCCTGTGGTCTCAGGGCTCAGTGCTGCACCTCAGGCTGAACATGGGATGTCCTTGAGGCCTGAGGTCTCAGTGCTATATGTCTTATGGGACATGGGGTGGCCCTGTTGATGAGGAGGGCTCATGGCTGACATAGGGTGATCACAGTGACCTGGCCACATAGACAGCTAATGGGGAAGTATGAGGGGGCACATGGTGGGATGAGCCCCTGCCTTGGCTGTGGCCTGTGTGAGCCACACAGGGGTGCTTGCACTTGAGCCTTGGGGGAGACTTCTGTGACATTCTTCATAACAGAGGGCAAATTGATGAATATTTCAGGTGAAGTGTTTGTATTGTGCTTGGTGCAAACAACCCTTAAGTTAAATATAATTGTGTCTTCTAAATACTTTCCTGGATGTGATGAAGTATTTTATCCAGACTAATTTCTGTCTCCCTCCTTCTGTTTTGTTTGTATTTTTTTTCTGCATGTGCTGATTCTGTTTCTCTGGATGCTGGAGCAGGTAAGGCTTGTTTCTACTTTTATGATGCGCCTGTTGTTGGTGGTGGCTGTGGAGTCACCTCTGATTCCCAGTGACCCCATGTGTGCAGAGTGGAACTGCTGAGGGGTGAATTCAGGGTAGTGAGTGAATGTGCTATACTCCAACCAGAGCCCTCTGTGACCCTTGTGACCCCCATGGCCCCCGCTTTCCAGACACCCAGATGTTGGCAGCA
This sequence comes from Heterohyrax brucei, assembly GCA_028571685.1. Classification (NCBI taxonomy): domain Eukaryota; kingdom Metazoa; phylum Chordata; class Mammalia; order Hyracoidea; family Procaviidae; genus Heterohyrax; species Heterohyrax brucei. The sequence continues at coordinate 30,372,690 of CM053140.1, forward strand.
TGCTTCTTCTCAGGGAAGGTCATGGGGCCGAGTCTCGGGCCTTAAATCAGTGCTTTTTTCTGGCAGGAGTAAAAACAATCAGTGGCCGATGAGCACCTGAAAACACAGGCACCTCGCCTGCCTCAGAGACATCTGTTATGCCAGCACCCGGCTGCCAGAGCCCACATGTCCTAGGCTCACTCTCCCAGGCAGGTTCTGAGGCCATTTGGTGGCTTTTCTTGGTCACGGGTTGAGGAGGCCTGGTGGCCAGTAGCGCCCGGGGCTCTGGGTGGAATCATCACTTGCTGCAGGAACCCCCAGATATCTTAGTGCTTTCTGACAGGCCTCTTGTCACCACGCCTCCGCCTGCATCGCTTTTAAGTAGCTTCTTGGAAACGTCAGCAGAGAGTGGTCTGTGTGTCCTCAGATGTCCTGGACTGCTGTTTCGCTAGTGAAGGGGTCCCAGCCAGCACATGGGGGTGGAGAACGGGGCTTGGTTTTTTTGGTGAAGGCGTAAGCATGCAGTGGTTCATCTACAGATCTTTCTCGGGGTTGTGATGCTGGGACTGGATACAGGGCACAGGTCACGTCAGAGACTCTTCTTTCCCATTGTCTGTCTGTAGGGTAGTCAGAGTCTCAACTGCCCCTTGGAACATGGGTCCTATTAGCTTTACATGGCACCTTCTCGTTCTCTCTGTGAAGTTGCTTCTGAGAGTATTGGACACTTCGTGGAATGTCACTGGGTCTGGGCTTACTGGGATGTCTCCTTGGCTGCTTTCCCTGTAGCCCCCAGGATTTTTGCATGGGGAGCATGCTTGATTACCCTCAGAGGCATGGACATTGGTTTGTGATGGGGTGCCGGGGGGGTGGTCCATAGAATGGTTTTCCAGACCATGTGTCCTGACCCTGGGGCCACATGGGAAATCTGCCAAGAGCTGCAAAACCAGGTTTGGTCAATCAGGCCCTCTGCTGACTCAGGCTCCAATTCTGGCAGTGATCTTACTAAGCTGGTGCAGTTGGTAGGTAGTTTATGTCCAGTAGTGCCTGTGTTAGGTGCTTGGCGGGGGGAAGGGCGGGGGCAGTGTGTGTGTTTGTGTGTGTGTGTGTGTAAGTTGGCAGCAGTGTACAGACCCGCCTTGAATCCTTGTCTGCTCCATGTCTTGTTGGCCCAGCCAAGCCTGGCCTGGAGGTAACACCGTCCACCAAGCGCCTGGGGTCCGTGTGGGTCTAACAGCTGCCACCTCCCCCCAAGAATGAGGCCAGCTCTGTTCACGGAGTGGCTTTAGGCAGTCCTGTCCTCCTGTCTGTGCACTGACCATGGCTACGTCTTGGGCATTTTCCCATGTCACTGAGACTGAAATCAGGTTTTTGTCAGGAAGCTGGCATCTGAGACACCATCCCATCACTGGCTCTCGCAGTGTACTGCTTCAGAGCCTACTTCTGTGCACAGTACCTGTGACTCTTTTCTTATCCCAGCCCTGCAGCTGGGCTGTAGCGCATGGTCACTGGTGAGGACAGGCCAGTGTGGTATCCCACTGACTTGGGCCCACGCCCTAGCCCCAGCCTGGCAGTCCCACCTCTCCCTGAGGGTCTTCCTCCCTCAGAAATGCTGTGATGAGCCTGTCAGTGCAGATGTGTCAGAGTTTCTGTGGTTTCTCTGATGTGATGTGTTCCCAGTCTGGCCTCTGGTCTCACAGTGTCTGTGGCTTTTGCCAAGGCAGCCACCATTCCAGGTGCGAGGGTAGTGGGGGCCTCCATCTGTTACACCTTCACCTGCTCAAGGCAGTATCGCTTCTTAAAAAGCACCTCCAGACCGATGGGAAAACCTAACACTCTTAATTTTTTTTTTAGCAGTAAGGCTGAGCTACTTTTTCTTTTGGGACTTCTGTTCATGGCCTTTGCTCGTTTTCCCATTTTATTTCTAGTATGCTCCTAACCTTTTCATGGTCTCGTGTGCCTTTGGTGGGATGGTAGAGAGTCACCTCCTGGAGGCTGCCTTAAATGATGACGTCACCTCCATCCTTGTCTCACATGATGACAGTAACTAGCGTACCCCCATTTCCCCCTCCTTGCCTCACCTTCTGCTTGATCTGTGGGACAAGACGGATCGTCTCCCTTGGGTTCAGGCATGGAAAATCTGAGCAAGAAGAAGGGGTCAGAGTTCTCCGTGGTCCAGGAAGCAGCCTAACTGCACTGCTGTGTTGTCTGGCTGCCAAGCCGACCCTAGGCCTGTCAGTTCAGCACCGCCACTTCCTTCCTGACCTTGGTCCATTCTTACCTGGTCTGTGGGTTCAGAAGCAGGTGGGGGTCCAGCGGCTGTGTGTGCGTCCTGTAGATGTATGCTCATGGCTGTCAGAGCTCATGGACGTGGAGGAGAAGGTGGTCGGGCTTGTGATGAAGGGTATGTCTGTGAGGGTTGTCTATACCTACCCTCTTCAACGTGGCCATGGGATGGTTGCCCAGGGAGCAGGGGTCAGGTTAGGAGTGAAGGCAAGAAAGGGTCTGACCAAGTCCTGCCCCAGTGGAATACTGGTTTGTGTGCCATGGAGCCAGGATTGGGTAGACCCTCGCTCTGTTGTACGTGAGGTCTGTGAGCATCCGAGCCAACTCCACAGCAGTGAACACGGCGGTAATAACAGGGTCCTGACGGTTCCCCCTGTGGGTCTCTGCCGTGATGAGTAAGGGAAATGACATGCTTTCTCTGGGAGATGACAGCAGTGTCTGTTGGAAGGGCAGGTAAAGACTCGCTCTCACCTCTCCTCTTTCCCAGGCTGGGAGAACTTGGGGAGATGGGACCTTCTGGCTCGGCCCAGCCCTCCCCACTCAGCAGGCTACCCAGCTCTCGGCCATCCCTCTGTCTCACTGCTAGGACCCACACCTGCTTCTTTGGCTCTGAGGGCCCCCTGGGGAAGCCTGGGGGATGGGCCATTTTTTTCTCTGTCTTTTCCTTCCTGCAGCTCCATCTTCCCAGCCATTTATCCTTCTGTTTTCTGTGTTTATTTTGGATAGATAAATCCTTCACATTGCTAGAACTTATCATGCATTTGAAGAGTTCCTTCCAGTTCCTCCTAGGGAGTTTTTGCAGCTGCAGTAGCGCTGTGATGCCCTTTGTGTGACACAAAGAGGCACGGACCTCATTCTGTGTCTGTTCTGCTTATGGGTGCTCCGTATGGGCTTGGCCCCAGTATGGCATGTTCTCTGTGTAGACAACAGAACCAGATGGTTGTGCTGTCACTGGCAGCCCTGGTGACCACTGTCTGTGTGTACCCATTGGGTCATGTGTAGGCTGTTGTCCACAGGGCTCCTTCTAGAAACTGTACTCAAGGTCAGGGGTATGCTCACTGCTCGGTGTGTTTGTTGGTGGGACTTCACAGAGCTTCTGGGATGTGGCCATGGCGCTAGGTTGCGGGGGCGGGGGAGGCCAGGCACATGTGGCAGGGCCCTTCTTAGGAACGGCTGGAGAAGTGCTGACATGACGCCGAGAAGCGGAGCAGCAGCGGCGCCCTCGCGGCTACGAGCTCAGCCCACATCCATTTTTAATCACTTCCTGTGGCTGGCACGTGACGCCGCCGGCCAGGCTCCTCTGAGCCGTGAGTCCCGGGGCAGCGGTGCCTGGGCTGCAGGATGCTGATGGAGCATGCTCTTGGTCTCCTGGGGTGAGCAGACAGCTCAGTGGTTTGGGGCTTCAGCTCCCTTTTAGGCTCTGGGGTGGCCTCTCCAGGTGCCTACCTGACCATGTGTGGGGCCTCCCTGCCAAGAGCCAATGCCCTGCTGCAGCTCCGTAGGCTGGGGGGCTGGCACCCAAGGCTCCAAGTCTGGAAGAGCTCGACAGAGACCTGTCTGGGAGGAGGGTTAGATTTAGGGGCATGATTGGAGCCCAGTTGTTGGGGTCCTGTGATAGGAATTCCAGGCACCCTTGGGAAGTTTAACCTCGTGGCCTGGACGGATATGCCTGGTCCCAGTGCCAGCTCTCTTCTCCCTTGCTTGCCTGTTATCTCAGGGCCTTGGGAAGTCTGTTGGACTTCCTATCTCCTTTGTTTTTATTTGGTCTGAAGACTCCACTTCAGTTTTCCTGAGTAAGACAACTTCTAGCACTTTGGGTTGCAGCAGGGTAATGGGACATACAGCTGCCTGTCTTGGAGGATATGGCCTAGCGGGTGGCAGGGACAGAGTGGAGTCAGTATGGAGGGCTGTCCCTGTGTCTCAGTTCCTGCCACTCCAGGCTTGCACTGTTACATAACTCAGGGTCTGTGTTCTTGGTCACGATCAGGAATGTCTGCCAGCATTGGCAGAGATCCTGCCAGAATTTGTACATGGTTCTGCCCTTTGTCTGAGGCCCCTGAGGTGGGTAGAATGGTTGGGGAGAGATTTTCCATGAACACTCTTCGGTGCCTTTAAGTGCCCGCCAGAAGTCTGTAGCAGAGCCCCGACCACAGACTCTTAGTCCCTGGCTCTGTTGTAGGGCTCTTGGCCAAGTCCTGCTGCCCCCCCAAAACATGCTGGCCCCAAGCCAGGCCCACCCCACCTGGCCACCCGTCCGCCTGTGTAGGAATTTTCACAGGCCCCATGTGCCTGGGAGGAAATTGGGCCTGGGTCCTGGGGGTGGAAACCTCTCGGGGTGCCCGTAATTTTTTTCAGGGCATTGAGACACGCAGGCCAGCAAGTTTATTATGCTGTTGTTGACTGTTGACTGTTCTTTTTATCCAGCCCTTCCTCTGAGCCCATGATGTGGGCCTGCTGTTCTGAGTTCTGCTCTTGGCCTGATTTAAATAAAACACCCATGGACTTCTTCCCCTCTGACCCACCAGTCTAGCAGGCTGTGGTTCCATTTACTGCCCTGGACTGTTGTGGGCACCTTCCCCTGGGGACTTAGCCTGGGGACATGTCTCCTGGCCTGTACTTCCATCTGTCTGTGCAGATGCCTTGGAACCTCAGAACTCTTTTCATTTCTTTCTGAAGTTTAGCTGCTGTGATCAGTAGTCATTTCCTTGGTGGGAGATACTCATCTCCAAAGGAAGGGCGTGGAGTAGAGATGAGAGGAGTGTGGCCCTGGGTAGGCAGCCTGACCCTAGAGGGGATGAGTATATGAGTACACCTGGCATCTGTATTCTCATGGCCTGTAGCCACCCAGTGACCACCTGCTCCTGCAGCTTCCAGAATTGGCTGAGCTGAAGGTGCCTTTAAAGTACTGCCTCCAGGGAACCCCCTTGCCCAGCCTGTCCGAGTGTTCACAGACCTCAGAAAACAATAGCTGAGAGAATAGAGGCGATGTTGTGCAAATGGTCAGTGTGAGCCCTTGCTGGAGTTGCCGATGGGACCGTCATGCCTTGGGTGGCATGTGTGCTACATGGACTTCATGGGGTGTCCTCTCTGCACTACTTTGCTCTTCAGGGACAAGGAAGCTATGTGTCTCATTGGTCAGAACTCATCCTGGCCAGGACTGTGTCCAGGAAGGTAGACATCTCTGGTGGTTGGCCACTGAAGTTAATGATTATTAAATTCCTTGCTGTTCTACTTTAATAACTGAGGAGCACTGCTGATTTTACTTGGAAAAGATGGGACGTGTGTTCTATATAGAGTTTAGGTCCTTGCTTCCTATTCAGGAGCCCCAGCCTCCAAAGTTTTTCTCTGTGGCGTAGAATCTTGGAGTTCTGGAGTGCGTCTCCCCCTGCTTCCCCAGAAATAAGCTGTGATGAGTGCTGAGGAGTATTCGGTAGAGCCTCTACTGGGGGTAGGGTGTTGCGGTGCTAGAAACACAGTGGGGGACTCTCTGAGAGACATTGGACTGAGAACCTGCAGCGGATACCAGCCAGGCCAAGGAGTTGGTGGCCAGGGACCATCTAGATGGCCCTTGGCTTGTGGGGAAGGATGTCTGATGGCGGCTAAGCAGGAGATTTGAGGGATGACTGGTCTTCTAGCAGTGTGCTGGAATACCTTTGCCCACGAAGAGTGGGAGATCTTGGAGGAGGCTGCCAAGATGGAGTCGTGGAAAGAACTTTGTATACAAAGAGGCCATTTTAAACTTCTTGAACTTGTAATTTCTTGGAACTCATGACCTTTTTTACTGCCGTAGCACATGTATGTCTCTAAACCCCTCAGGGTTCTTACAGATTTTTTTCTAGTTAGGAGGAGTATGTTTGGCTGCACAAGACAATGACACAAAAGTGCACACACACACACACACACGCACGCATGCCCGAAAGAGTGGCCCCAATGTAGATGGCATTTTTTCCCCTGTGTTAGGAAGTCTGGAATCTAGCACTGTAGGTCCGGATGGTGACAGACCGTCATCAGGAACCCAGGGCTCTCCCAGCTTTCTGGCTCTGGCTCTTGCCTGCCTCGTGGCTCAAGGTGGCTGCATGGCCCAAGCCTTCACGTCCACATTCCAGTCAGTGGGGTGGGGTGGTGTACCCTGCTTTTGTATGAGTGGATAGAATATAGTCTTGGTACTGTACCTCATGCATGGGAGACTAGAAATAAGACCTGGGCAATGTGGTGGCGTGCTTGGCTTGACCTTCACTGGCCTCTCTGTGAGGCGTGCTGTTCAGCAGCTCAGGCAGGAAAGAGCTGTTTGGGGCAGTGACAATCTCTATACCTATCCCTAAACTTGTTTGAGAACAGTGCACACCATGTAGATGTCACTGGACATCCACACCTCTGCCAAGACCTCTGTGCACCAGAACCAGGGGGAAACTTGCCTGTCAGTGGGGACTCTGCACTTTCAGGGCCTTGAACATTTGGATCTTGGAGCCCAAGCTGGGCACCTCATCCATGGGTGTGGGCTCCTCTGGGCACCTTAGCTGCCCTCTAAGGAGACGGAGTGCCAGGGCTAGGTGGAAACTGAGGGTGCTGGGGCAGAGGGTGTGTAAGCTCAGGAACCAAGAGCAAACTATAGGGGTTCCATGTTGCCTAAAAGTCTGTCGGCTGCCTCCTCAGAGAGGCTACCATTAGCATCTGGACAGGCACAGTGCTAAGCCTCAGAGCAATGGTTTCAGCTGCAGGCACATGGCTGGGCCCCAAGTTGGCCTGGCAGGGTTCTTAGGAAAGGTCCCAGGTCCCTCTGGGTCCCTCTACCTGTGCCCCTCTCTCTGCTGGCAGCACCCTTGGTATCTAGGGAACAGAGAGAAGGGGGCCTTGCAGGTATTAGGACACCAGGGTGGAGTGCCCTGTGTTCCAGTCCCAGTGGCTCTCCTGTCACGCACAGCAGGATGTTCCTAGTGGTTTTAGGTGTGTATTGGCCAGCCTCAGCCCAGGAAGAAGCCCTCCCAGGCTTTTCCTGGGAACCAGTGCTGCTGGTGAGGCCACTCTCAGCTCTAGCACAGGGCCCTGGACCTGGAAGTCACTCTCTGACCCCAGGGAGGAGGTTGGGCCTGGATTTCCATGTGGTCTCCCTCTGACTTTACCCCACAACCTTGGCTGGGTGCCAGAACCCACAGAAAACCTCAGTGTTTCCACAACAGCCCTGCCAGAGGAACAGTGATGGCGCATTTCTCCCTCCGCCAGGGCCTCAGAACTCCGCTCACTAGCCCAACCTCAAGAGAATCAGTTCTAAGAGGCTGTCTCCATGGTGGAAATGAGGCCCCTTGGTGAAATGAACCTTTGACCCACAGCAGTGGAGAAAGGCAGGCCCCATGTGACTCCAGATGGCATGGTCAAGCTTCTCAAGGATCCTGTGTGGGAATGATGCACGCAGTGAAGCTGAGAGGTGATGTGGGTAGGTGGAGACAGGCCGATCACGTCTAGCTTCTTTGGTTGGTAGTAGGTTCATTTGTGCTTCCTGTGTTCTTCATGGTGTTTACATAAGTTGCATTGTTTCGTGTGGTTCAAATATTATTGAGGTGGTGAAAAACAGCTATTTGTTAAAATTACATGTCAGTACGGTTTTTGGCAAATTCTCAGCTTTTGTGTGTGTGTGTGTGTGTACAACTTAGTGCTAAGTTTATATGGCCTAGAACTTCAAGGCCTGGAGTTACCAGGACAACACAGAACATCTCTGGGTAATAGACTCTGTGAGTACAGGACTCATGGTGACTCAGTATGGTCTGAGAACGGTGGACATGTGGACCCCTTGGCCAAGGAGAGAGCCTGGTGTAGATCACACAGATGTTCCTTAGCATCAAGAACACAGTGGGAGGGACAGCTTGGTAGTTGGAAATGACAGTGTGTGGACAAGCAGGACTTGAGGCGGAAGACCCAAAAGGCAGTAAGATGTGACCAGTTACCTAGCCACGTGGGCCTTTCCCCTTCCCCAGTCAACACAGCTAGTCAGGTCTCCAAGATGTGGTAAAGGTGACTTAGTCTGGCTGGAGAGCGGTGTAGTAGCTGCAGGAACCTGGATGTGCTTGCAGCCCAGAGCCTGCAGCTACCTAGTTTGAGGTTCACAGTCCAGTGTTCAGGTGCTGTAGAGAGTGGGCAGGAGTCCTACGCATTTGTCCCTAGGGCTGGAAAGGCTCTCGTGTTTAGTCCAACAGGCCATGAATTCTTGGCACCTAGGTGGTCCTCCTGAAAATCCAGGGCATCAGGGAAAAAGAGAATCGTCTACCAACTTCCAGAGACAAGCACAGTGCAAATGGGACTTCTGAGCAACAGTACTGGGCACCATTGAGCAGCAGCAGTGTGCCTGTAAGATTCCTGAGGGGAAATTGCCTGAACCTAGAGCTCTTTTCCCAGCTCATCCTGCTAGCATTTAAGTGAGAGAGTGAGGAAAGGGATTTCTGGACAATCTTTATCCAGGCAGATACTGCAGAAAGAAAACAAGTATGACGTTAAAACCAACCAAGGAGAGCTGACTAGGAAATGTTCGTCAGGGGCATTTCGTATGGATATAAGTCACTCTCTGCCATAAAGATAGACAAAGTTGAGGTTTTGCCAGAAATTGTTATATACCTTTATGTACCTGATAAATGAAAAAGCAAAAATGGTGAGAAACCCAGGGGAAATGGGTAAACCCACCATCACAGTGGGAGTCTCCCGCCTCTTTCACCCATTGTTGCTGGGTGGGGAAGAGTGGAGATAAAGAATTTCCATGACACCCTTAATGAGGTTAATCTCACAGTTATTGTTAATAGAGTCAGAAGGCTTTGCCAAAGGTGAGGCTGCAAAAGGAAACTGCAGTTGAAAAAGCAGAAGTCATACAGGTCAATTCACGTTGATAATAAACAGACTTAGGAATTAACACTAGAAGAATAACACCACTGGAAGAAAAAAACTTCATTTGAAAAAATTGTAAGCAAACTTCCAGCTAATATGGCTAGTGAAGAAATCAAAGCTCATGTTTAAAATAACTAGCATAGTAATGTTAGAACTTTGGAAATGTGGCCAAAGTGATACTAAGAGGTCAGTTTATGCCCTGACATATGCCCCTCCCCTGCCAATCCAGCTATAAGTGTTTGCTTGACTGTCAACTGAAAGGTTGGTGGTTTGAATCTACCTAGAGGTGCCTCAGAAGAAAGACCTGGTCATCTACTTCTGAAAAGTCAGTCACTCAGAAAGCCTGTGGAGCTCAGTTCCACCCTGACACGTGTCAGGTCACCAGGAGTCAGGGTTGACTCCAGGGCGGCTGGTGGTGGACCTAACTGTTCTCCATAGCACTCGAGCAGCTGACCTGCTGTGTTCCTGCTTTTTACCCCCTCCCCCCGAACACAGACTAGACTATAAGCTTCCTGAAGGCCACCGTGTGACCGTCATGATTGGCACCTGTGTGGTGAGCAGGTCGCTTGCCTGGCACCTCTATGCTGGAGTGACATGTCCTGGATAAGACTGAGCCTGGGACCTCTGGAGGTCTGGCCTTCCCTGCATGCTGCAGCCTTTAGAACCTGAGAATTTTGCTTGTGTGGTGACTGTTGGCTCTTGGCAGTTCTTCGAAAAATGGTGATCTCACCATCCTCTCCCGGCCCGGGGCCTCCTCAAGGGCTCTCAGAATCTACTGAGATGGGTGGGGTAGGTTGTCCTTTCTTTCTAGTCCCGCTCAGAGTTGTACAGCCTAGTGAGGCCAGTCTGTAGTCTCCACAGCAGCAGAGGCCAGTTCTGGGGGGCAGCAGGTAGGGGGAGGTCTGAGCTTGGTGGAACTCTGGACATGGTCTTCTGACCTCTGCTCGGTCTTGTGGTCGGTGCTTGGCCCCCTGCCCTTGGCCCGGCAGCTGTGCCGCGGGCGCCCCATTCTCCTGCTCCCGCTCCCAGCCCTTCCCCCCCAGCCCGGGAACCAGGCCGCCTGCTCCAGCCGGCCGCCCTCTCTGGCTCCTCTCCTCCCTGCTTGCCAAGAATGTGGGGAAACTGGGGGGAGGGGACGCAGGAAATGCCTCCTTCTCTCCAACGACAGCTCCAGCTGCGCGCGGGGGAGGGGCGGCAGTGGAAAGTTGTCCCGCTGCCAAGGCAGCGCCCGCGGCAGACAGTGGGCCTTTCTGCCTGTTGTGGGCTGCTGGGGACGCCTTGTGAGGGGCCAGAGGTGTGACCTCGACCTCTGACCTGTCGGCAGGTCTCCTTCCTGAGAGATGACTGACTGGTCCCTCAGCCCTGTGAGAAGGGAGCCCGTTCAAGGCTGGTTAAGCGGCTGCCCCCGCCCCCCGGTTCCCTACACCCCCACCATCCATGTTCTCTAGTCGTTTCAGAGAAATATTTAGTCAGAGGGTGTTTAGCTATCTACCATGTGGGCTTAGCTTTCTGAATAAACCTTTCACCCAGCGGCACTCCGCAAAGGCCCATTGGCAACACCCTGAGGCCGTACGAGCTGGGGGAGGGACTTCCAGACGAGAAGGGGAAAGCTGCCCTTCCTGATGCCAACAGCAGGGCCTGCCCTTAGGAGAATCCAGAATCTGCTGGAAGCCCGGCCTCTTTAAATGCGTCCTTAGGAGTGTTAAGATCTCAGAGATCCTCCAGGCCCCCTTGCCTGCCTTCTGTGGTTTGCCAGCAACCTCCCCTGCTGGGAAGCCCAAGGGGACAGTTTGCTACCCAAGTAATGTTGGGGTGAAAGTGCTGTATACTCACACATACTCAGTCCCAGTGAAAGTATCTTTTAAAAGGTTACTCTAAGTAACCGAGGGCAGCACTGAGAAGGCTAGCTGTGATGTAAGTACTGAGAATAAGCCATGAGACCCTGATCATCCTCACTAGAGAGTTTGAGGAGGGCACTGGGTGGGCACACAGTGGCAGGGTTCCAGGCTAGGGACCAAGGGGACAGTGCTGGGTATGGTGGCTATTTCTCTCCTGGCTGGTGGAGTACTTTGATAGCTCCGGAAACCTTTGCTTTCTTGTACCCCAGCCCTGCCCCCTTTATTCTGGGGCCTCTGTGAATGGGATGCCGGTCACCTCTCACCTCCCAATGGGAGAGAGGCAAAGAAGGGACTTGGCCAGTGTTGATGGAAGAGCTTCAGCCTCACCCTGGGAAGGGCCTTTGTAGCTGTTGGGAGATAACTTTCCTCCCTGGCTGCCATCGGCATATACAAAGGGAGTCCCTCAAAGAGGAAGCCAAAGCTCCTGGGTGCTGGTCAGCCAGGGGAACAGATGGGTGCTGGATGGGGGTGGGTATTAGCCAACGAGGCTTCCTCCTGAATCCCATCTCCTAGCGGACTTGCACCACCTGATGGCTACCCAAGCCGGCCAGGTGGGTGAGGCCACTGTAAGTAGGGCCTTGGTGCCTGACTCTGGTCAGGTGACCTTAGTGAGTTCTGTCTGTGCCCTGAGATGCCTCTGGAATGCCAGTGTCCCAGTTCACTTCTCATGAGTTATAGGGCGGGCCTACAGGGCATTGCCCTTTCTGGTGGTTGGAGACAGAGAGCTCATCGTCATTTGGTGTCAGCCATGTGAGAACAGTGTGTGGTTCAGGGACACTGGCTGTCTGCATGAGCTGTTCAGGGTCATGGAGAATCCTGGGGAATGTCCCCATTGCTTCAGTTAAAGGAGCACCTCTTGGGAGAATGTCCTCATCAGTGTAGTTGCTGCAGGCCAGGAGGTCCTTCCTTGTCTGGTGGGGAGAGATCCCAGGATGCCATGCTGATAGACTAGCCTGTCCTAGTCTCAGTTGTCTGCTGCTCGGAGGCCACTGCTCTTTTGTCCTCATTTCATAGGTCACAGAGTGACTTGGTATGATGCCTATAGCCAACAGGGACAGGGCTGGACCTGAGAATGGCATCCAGTTCCTGTTTGCCCCACTTCAGGGCACTGGCACTACCCTCTACTCCAGTCTTGTGTTCCTTTGTTCCTCTGGTCCTGTCATACCATGCCTAGTGGGCTGTAGAGGTATCCACTGTGATTGCTGACCTATTCTAAAGTGGGGTGGCTGGGCTGAGCACCTGCTTCTCCTGCCAGCGTCAGCTGTCTTAGGGTCCCTCCACACTGGCCTCTTGCCTTGACGCACAGCCAGGCCCTCAGCCTAGGCAGGTCCTGCTGCTGTGGCCCTCTGTGCTCGACAGGGCTGCCTTCCATTCTGAGGTTATAGGAAAGTGCATGTTGCCTCTTTGGAGCCACCCACCTCCCAGCCAGCATGGCATCAGGCTCTCCCGACACCCCTGACAGGCCGGAGTGGTGAACCTTGGCCTGGGCTCTCCCCTGCGCCCTGACTGGCCGTACAGGTGAACCCTGGCCCGAGTCTCCTCAGAGTGCCTCGTCTGTGTGCTCAGATAGCAGTGAGGAGACTGCACGCACTGCATCTAGGAGTAACTTAGGAAAGGGGGAGGTTCATTGGTCTACTCAGGAGAATTCCACCCTATTATGGATGGCTCTGGTGGCCTGCCCTCTGTGTGTGCTGGCCACAGCCCAGGCTGTGTCCCCATCTATAGGAGTACTGGTTCTGACGTGCTTCTAGGATAGCGGGTGGTGAGTGAGCCATGTTTCCAGCTAGGAAGCTGGCCATGTTGCCACCAGCCTGGGGCCCTCACGTTCTCATCTGTGGTCACCAGCCCTATCACGGTCACCATGCAGTCTCCCTGTGTCTCAGCACTCCTGCGTGGGTCCTCAGGGCTCCCCACCCGGGAAGGGAGCTGGCATACCTGCAGGGCCTGGAGCTCAGGGCAGGATGGCCCTGGTCAGGACTGCCGGGCCATTCTTAGTTGGAGGTGAGGAGCCCAGCCTGTTTAGCCCGGAAGCCGCCTACGTGGGGGCGGGGCGGCCTGGGCAGAGTGCCCGTCCCTTCAGCACCCCCCCGCCCCCGTCTTCCCCTCCCCGTGGCCTGCTTGTCGGCCTCCGCCCGGCCCAGCACAGTGTTGTGTCGGTTTCTATGGTGAGGGAACAACAAGTGGTTCGCCAGGGCGAGGGTGGCGGGGGCGACCAGGGAAGCAAAATAGAAACGCAGAGCTCTGTGTTCCTGGCCGGCAATGCAGCTGCCCCGTGTCTGCCAGGGGCCCTTGCACACAGCCCCTACCGTGCCTGGTGAGGGGGCAGTGACTGGGGCCACACACAGTGCCAGCCGTCTGTCCACATTCTACCTACTCTGCCTTGGCGCCGTGTGGCCCACATCCTTCCACTGGGTGCTGTGTGGCCCTTCTGGGCCCAGGCAGAGGTGCCACTTCACAGGTGGGGGGTATAGGCTCCCATGGCTGCAGTCCTTCTGAGGCTTGGAGTTCAGGCCACCAGCTTCACAGGTGAACCCTGAAATCCCTCCCTGGGGAGCCCAGGCCCACCACCCCCACATCTCCCCGCCCTACTGGCTAAGGCACCAAAGCTCTTCTTGGCCCCTTGCATTCTGCCCCCGCTGCCAGGGGCTAGCAGGTGAGGCCCCTGTGTGTGTGGTGCAAGGCTACAGGGACGCAACAGGCACTGGAGGATCTTTGAGTGTTTCATGGGGGCGGGGTACCTTGCTGATCTGACTTGGTGCCCCTTGTTCTACTGTAAGTTAATTGTCCACCCTTGGTTGTCCTAAGGCTGCTGTCCTTCTACTGCTTGAGCCAGGCAGCCAGCAAATAGCCTTTCTGGGGGTAGGAGTGGACACTCACTGGTTTCACAAGACCCAGACAAGGATTCACACAGGAAGTAAGGGAAGCATTCTCTTGCCTGGTGGGGCCGGCCTGCCATCCTACTGTCTGCACACGGTTACTGATTTTTTGCTGCTGTCTCTTAGAAAACAACTCTAAGACAAAGACGGTAATACAGTCTTTCCCTGTAGAGTGGACGTGTAGGTGGCATGGTTTGGCAGCTGATCTCGTGAGCTCCTTGGTGCCCCTTTGCAGGTTGTTGCAGTGCCCTGGCGTCCCCCCAGCCCCCTGAGGGTGCACGTTAGGCCGATGCAGGTGTGTCTGTGGATCATCAGCTGAAGCCGTGGTGTAAGGGTTGTCTGCCTTTTCCTTGGGTCTTGGAAGCAGTTTGCAGAGAGGAGGGCCTGGTGGCTGTGTGGGGTCAGAAGGCATTTGTGTCTGCCTGAGCGCCTGCTGTGTGTGCTGCCCCTGTGTGACTCAGGCAGGAGTGGCAGCAAGCCTGTCCTGGCCCACAACCCAGAAGTCCAAGTATAGGCGCAGGACTCAGGGTAGGACAACAAGCTTGTGGTCTCTCTCACCCAAGGACAGTCTTGGGTGTGCTGCAGTGTGGCAGCACTCCTCAGGAGGCCAGTGAGCTCCCCAGGCCTCACCCAGTCCCAGTTTCCCTGATATCCCTGCTCTGGAACACCTCCCTAGGGTAGCCCCCCCGAGACCCAGCCTTTCAGCATGGGGTATGGGTAGACGGACTTGAGTTATGGAGGACTAAGGGGCAGAGAGTCAGAGTGGAGCCAGCGGGCACCTGCCAGGCTGGCCTGAGGCCCTCTTGGGGCGAGGCTGGCACCCACGGTTATACCATGCTTTTGTGAAGGACCTGAGACCCTGATCGGCCCTGTGGGTTCGGTGTCCCCAGACTGGCAGGGCGAGGCACTGACAGTGAAGCACCTTGCCGTCCCTGGGAGGGCTTGTCTATACAGAATTCTCCAAGGCAAGCTGCTGTCTTCATTGGGCTCTCTTGAAGTTCCCTCTCAGCTCTGCTGTATGACTGGACAACTCAGAATCTTGATGAGGCTAACACCAGAATCTGTAATGCGTACAGACTCCGTACTTTCAAAGCTGTGCTTTTGTGGTGGGTGGCGCGGCATTTTTGCTGCTGGAATATTTATTGTGACTTTCACTACACAAAACTGTAGCCACGTATCTGATTCCTTGGGCTCCTTCTTCCATCTTGTCCTAGCATCTTGGGGATGGGTGAGCAGTGCAGAGGCCAGTGGGACACCTGGGCTATGCACTTACTCCCTTCAGGGCCTTCCTCACCTGAGGACAACCTCCTCCAGTGTCCCCTATCACAGGAGCAGCATCCTGTGCCCCCATTCATACCTCTTGAAGGCCATGGCCCATGAGTCGTCCAAGCAGGCTGAGGACAGTGGCTGCCTCTGACACACAAGGTGATGTTAAGAAGTGCGGGTAGCGCCCCAGCAGACAAGGCAGTTAGCAGAGAGACATCCCGGGGCAGCCGGGGCTGTGGTGTGGCCATTTGGTCCAGCTGAGGGCTCTGGCCTTGTAAGGGTAGATGGAGGGTCCTACTTTAGGAGCTTTGCTGATGCTCCCGGGCGGGAGGGCAGGAGCCAAGTGTGCGGCCCTATTATGGGGGTCCTGCGTCCTTGGTAGGAGCTGTGTCAAAATGTGTTGTCAAGGACATGCACCCTATAAACAGATTGCATGTGTTGTAAAAATGCATCAGACAGATCCCCAGACCTTATTGAAGTATATATATATACACACACATATATGCACATATATATATCTCAGTCACTCAGCATTTGCCAGTTCACCTTTTTTACATGTACAGTCTGCAGACACTGCTGACATCAGTTTAAGTAACCATCATGGGTATCTACTGCCACCTTTTCTGTCATCATTAACAGGTACTCAGTGCTTCCTACAGTGTTCCCTTCCCTAGCTCCTGGTCACCACTAATAACGTTTGTCTGTGTGCATTTGCCTGTTGCAGATTTTTCGTGTAAATGGGAAGCACGCAATATCGGTCCTTTTGCAACTGACTCGCTTTACTCAGCATGATGTTTTTAGAGTTCATCCTTGTTTGGGCATGTATCAAGACTTCTTTTCTTTTATTTCCTCCCCCCCTTTTTTAAAAAATAATGTCCTTTAAGTGAAAGTTTATGGTCCAAGTCAGTTTGTCATACAAAAACATAAGCACATACTGCCGCGCTCCCCACCCTGTGACAGCACACCCCTCCTCTCTGTACTTCACATGTCCATTTAGGCAGCTCCTGTGCCCCTCTGCCCTCTCTTCTCACTTCAGGACTTCATTTTTCTTTATGGTTGAGTAATTTTCCACTGTATGGTTATACATTTTGCTTGTCCAGTCATCTGTTGATGGGCATTTGGGCTGTTTCTGTCGTTTAGTGATTGTCAGTAGTGCTGCAGTGAATGCTCACACAGATGTGTTTGAGGCCCAGCTTTTAGGTCTCTTGGATATGTACTCATGAATGGGATTGCTAGGTAATACGGAACAGAAGAAGTATATAGTAACTATTTTGTAATGTTAATCTATTTTGTTCCTCCTCAAAGGTGGTACCTTAGTTATTTCTAGTGCCACTAACAGAAATACCACAAATTGGAAGCTTTAATAAGTTGGAATTTATTTTCTTATAGTTGAGGAAACTAGAAATCTGAATTTAGGATTCAGGCTCTAGGGAAAGGTCTTCCTCCTGGTTCTTTGGTGATTTCCATGTGGCTGGGCATAAGTTACATTCTGCTGTAATGCTGCTTATTAGTGTAGCAAAGAAAACCCGTTCTCAAATGGGATTATAACCACAGGTGCAGGGGTTAGGATTTATAACATTTTTGGGGAACATAGTTGAATCCATTCCATTACTTTGTGTTCGAATATACTAGAGTTTTCTAGAGTGTGGTGGTGGGTTCAGCAGTATAGTTGGTTAAATCCTGGTGTCAAGTCTGACTCTTCGCAGTAGAATGAGGTGCCATATGGACCTAGGGACAGGGGTGCGCCTCCGTGCCCAGTGTGGAGCATCCATTGTGACAAGCAGGTCTCTGCCGAAACGAGTCCAGGAAGTGTCCGCCTTCCCTGCTGATGCCAGCTGTTTGGACACACATTTGCAAGATGGTAACCAGTAGGCTCAAAACTTACTAAACTTTCCTTTGGAACACTTGTATTTTTTAATGTGGTAGAAGATTGTTTCCCAGTCCTGGAGCCATGTGATGAATGGTGTGCGCATGCTTTGCTAGGTGACCTGAGTGCATTGTGGGCACAGTGCGGGGGAGGTAGGGCTCAGAGAGGCCCATCGGCACAGCACAGACCGTTCGTTAACACCTGTTTCGTTTTGAAGAAATCTAAGTTCGACTGTAAGTGTGGCTGCTCTTTGTTAAGCATTCTGCCCTGACTTTTAATCAGGGTTGTGTGTGCAGTAGAAGGTGTCTGTGGCCACCGCCTGAACTCCGGTGATGTGCTGGGAGGAACCACCACTGGGGTTGTGTACCCACTTGGCTCCAGCCTGTTGGGCTGGACACTGACAGCATGCTGAAAGTGAACCAGGCTCCGTGTGTTCCCTCATGGCTCCCCATGTCCCCACCACAGGATGTGAGTTGGCAGGTGTCTAGGGCCGGTGCACAACTCACAGGCTCAGTGTGAAATGAAGACGTGGCCCTTGTTCCCCAAACAGGGAAACATGCTGGCAAAGGCGCTAAAGCATACACCCTTCTACAGCCTCTCTCCACCCGCCGTGGTGTTTTTTTTTATTACAATGTCTCCCAAAGTGAGGAAAAACCAGAATCTTACATTATTAGCATAGATTTGACCGTTCATCTTTATGTTGTGCGGTGCCATTTGTGAAGTGCAAACACACGGGCGGAATCATCTCAATTGCACAACTTGTGTTTTGCAGCTTGTATTGGCACATGTTCTTACGAGAACAGTGGAAACAGGGCACAAAACAGACTGAGCTGTTTCTGTTTTCTATCTGGATGCACGTGCCCTCCTTACCCCACCCTTCGGTGCCCTGGTGAGCAAGGCAGGGCCGATGGGACAGTGCTGTGGGGCTGTGCCCTTCCTTTCCTTCTGTTGTCCTGGGTAGCAGCAGTGGCTGTCCAGGGAGTGACATGGTAGAGACAGGGTATACATCTCTTGGGTTGCTAGGTCCTAGAACTTAGTCATTCCTTCTTCCAGCTTGTGAAGGGTGTGCTGCTATCAGCACCATGGACTCATCCATAACGTGTGCCGCACCGTGTGCTGGAGAGTCTCACATGTGCGATAATGGGGGCGATGGCAGTGGGCATGTGCATGTGGCCAGTGGGCAGAGGATGCTCTGCCCTGAGTGTGTCACAGCAGGCCTTGGGGTCACAGTGAAGGTGTACAGCTGAACATGTTACAACGGCCAGTCATTCACCCTAGGGGACTGTGTTTTTAGGTTAAAAAGTAAATGGGTAGAGAGCCTAGTTTTTCCCCAGAATAGTGGCTGAGCCTCTGAGTGCCAGAGCTGCCAGCTCTGGGGGAAGTTGGTGTGGACTGATCCCTTGGAGAAATGCTGGTGTGAGAACATCTCCTGGGCCAGCTCTGCAGGGACCTATACTCCGGTGCTTGTCCTGGGTTCTCAGCCCTGTGCCCTGGGAGCTCTCGTGGGCTCCTTGCTCTGATGACATGGGTGAAAGTGTCCTTCCTCTGGACAGCCACTCTGTGATATTTTTGTTGAGATTTGAGGATGGGAAAGTGTTGGCTCTGGACAGGGAAAGTAGCAATTTGGGGAGAAATAAGATATTGCAAATTTGGGCTACTTGGGTGCCCATGTGGCAGTGGCATTGGCATTGGGGTGCTTCTCACGCACATGTCTGTGCTCAACACTCACAGACAGCTGTCCTCTCCCTGAGTGTAGGAGAGGAGCCCCACTAGTCTAGGGACCACCCAGCCCGCCTGTCCTTCCTCCCAGACCTGCCATTCCAGACATACCCTGTAAAAGTGGACCCTCTAAATTCTGCAGTCCAGTTTTGTTTTGTGGTTAGAAGCCATGGCATTCTTGATGAATGTTCTCTCCCAGGAGAATGATTCTCTGCAAAGGCTGAAGATGGCATTCTCAGCAGTCTGTGTTACTTTGAGTGTGTGCCTGTGTATGTCTGTGTGAGTGCACGTGTCTGTATATGTCTTTGTGAGTCTGTCTGCATATGAGTCTGTGTATTTTCCATAGAGGTGTGTTCTGTGGAGTGAAGGGTTGTGGGGCTCTGGGCCCCTGCTTGTCTAGGGCTGCTGATCAGATGCCAGGGGCCCACCCAGCTTGGGGTTGGGCTGTAGCTGCCATTGTCGTGACAGGAGAGCCTTTCCAGCAGTAGAGTTCTTTCTTTGGCTTTCTCCTCCAACATAAAACACCACCACACAGGCTCACGTGCTGGCTGCATGCCCCTGCACACACCATTCACCATAGTGTTTTGGGCTGCCCTCTCAAAAGGACCCCATCACAGGCCTCACAAGAGGCACAGGAACCTGCTTCCTTGGCCCATCAGGAGCCATGTTCTGGGGAGCCACCAGCTTCCAGAAAGCTGCAAGTACCTCCCCTCACTGCTGCCCAGGCCCTCTCCTCATCTCCTGTAATTGAGCTGCTATGCATAATTCAGCACATGGCACCAAACCCCAGGGCTTTGTACATGGGAAGAGGAACATGAACAAATGCAAGGTCTCTTTGCATAGGGACTCGGCAGACACTGACTTGCAGCCCTCTGGCCTAGCTGTCTACCTGTGGGCATGGTGGTTAGGAGATGGCTCATACCCAGGCACCGTGTCCACAGCTCCACCTTACGTTGGTACTCACTCTTGGGGCCATGATTCCTGCTGTCAGGACAGAGCCCTTGGGGAAACCAAGGCTTCAAGTGGTGGCTTAAGGCTTCCCTAGGTAGGGTAAGACCTAGGCAGTCCCTAACTTGGACTTGAGACTGCCATGGCCACTGTGGGGACCCTATAAAGCTTGGCTACCATCTTTGGCCTTGAGAGTCAGAGAGGTGCCTACCCCTTTGGCTGTGTTTAGGGCCCCATACCTGCAGCTTCTCTCCTCTGGGACTAAGCACAGGCGTCAGAGCCAGGAACTCTGCTCTTTGTTGATGCTCGGGGGATGGCATCTCGGAGGAGAGAACATGGGTTACAGGAAGGCAACGTGTGCTGGAGGCCATGGGCACCTGAGCCTGCCCTGTGTCTGCTGCACAAGGCCCTGGTTTGGGCACATCTGAGACTTCCGAGTACCCTGGTCCAGCCCCATGGTCTCAGTTCTGGCGTGAGCTTTCCTGATGGCAGAGTAGGCTCTGGAATTCCTGATCTCTGATCTGTGGCTACCCCCTCCACAGTCGTGGGTGGAAGGTTCTTTCACGTCACCCTACCCCTGTGCAGGGCCTCCACAGGCTGCCTGGGGCAGGGAACCCCGGGTGCAAGAGGTCTCCCTGGATCCCTGCCTGCTGTGCGCCCTCTTCCCCTGGGCATACATATACGTGTACATGCACACACATCACAAGGACAGAGGCCTCTGTGGCCACAGATTGGTCCAGCACCTGCAAAGGGGTGTGGCTGCTGTAAATCAGGGTGTTTCCTTTGACCCTGGGAGCTTGGAGGGCAGGGCTATGGAGTAGGGCAGAGAGACCTGTGATTCTGAGGAGGGGAGGGTGGGGCTACACAGACACATCATCACAGTGGTGACAGACCATTTAACCAGGACACCGGGTGGAAAGGCTGGGCCCTGGGGGGCCACTGCAGACCCTCCTGGCATGGCCCTGCCTGGTGCCGTCACTAGACTGGCAGGGGCCTCCAGAGGCTCCCTGGCTCGCCACAGTGGGCTGGAGTTGGGGAGAAGCAGGGGCTGGCAGTGTAGGAAAGGGTGTGGAGCAACCTTTCTAGGCTGGTCCTAGAGGTGGAGCTGGTGGGATATCCAGAGGGATGAAGCTGGGGATGGCTTTGAGGGTCTCTGCTCCAGAGGCCAGCAGCGTGGAGTTACTGTGGGACTGTGAGCCAGCCTCTGGGTATAGGTGGAGGCGAGTAGGTACAGGTGGCCTCTGGCTTCTCACCGAGGTCTGCAGACCCTGCCCAAGAGCATGCCACCACTGTCCCAAGACAGCTGCTCTTACTGCGTCTTTTTGCTTTCCTTATTTATTTATTTATTTATTTGTTTGTCCATTTCCTATAGGTTTTCAAGTTTTTTACAGTCTTTCATAGTATTCTGATTTTTTTTCCTGTTACGATATTTTTGATTTGTGTTGGATTCTTACTGCTTCTTACTGTAGGTGTTTCTAGCTCCCTGTGAGGAGCAAACAAAGGCTGTCTCTTCTGGACAGTTGGGGAGAGTGCTGAGTCAGTCTACCAGGCTCCGGTGGTGGGTATGGGGAACAGGGCAGGCTTGGTGAAGGTGTCGGATGTCGGGATACTGAGGTTCTGACCTACTGGAAGTGCACACGGCTGCATTTTAGCCAGAGGTTGGGCTGCCTTCTGGCCAGGCCAGGGCCAGGCACTAGGATGCAGGGCCGGGGGCCCGCTCTAGCTAATGGCCTGAACCTGTCACAGCGCTCCCCTTGTGCAGAAGGGTTTGAGGCTGTGAAGTGGGACTTAGTTGTTACAGACTGGTCACTGGAAGGCTAGAGAGGGTGTTCCCTTCCCCTTTCTCTCCCCACCCGCCACCTTCTTCCCCTACTGTCAACTCCTGTCTGAGGGGTTCTGCTGCCTCCCCCTTGGCCCCCTGCGTGAGGTGTCACCCTGCAGCAGGAGCTCCATGTTGTCTGCATTGGAGGGTGACGTTGCAGCACCATCCTCCTTGCCTGCTGCTCTGACAGAACATTCTCTCTTGATGAAGCCTGTTCTTGGTGAGCTGGCCTTCCAGGAACAGTGACCACAGCATCCTGTGCTGTCGTCTGGGCCATTCCCACCTCCCCACGCTTCCTCCTGTATCGTCACCACCACACACCACAGTCACACATGCAGTGGGTGGGATGCTGGTTTGTCTCCAGGCTGGTTACCATGTGCAAGGGCAGGAGGCTGGTATCCACTGGGTGTGGCTGCTGGGCAAGGCCCTGTAACTTTGGCCCCTCTGTTCTAGCCCTGCCCACTGCCATTGAGTTGATCCTGACTCAGTGACCCTGTAGCACAAGAGTAGAACTGCCCCATAGTTTCCATGCAGTCCCTGATGGATTTGAACTGTCGACCTTTGGTTGGCAGCCATAGCACTTAACCCATACACCGCCAGGGTTTGTAGCAGACGTATCACTGAGGATCAGAACAAACCCACAGACTGTCAGCAGAGCCTGTTCCAGGTTTGGTCTCTGAGGCCCTGTAGGTTGACCCAGGAGCAGCCACGGAGGGTGAGAACGGCTGCGTCTGCTCCACATGCATGTGCGAGAACTCCCTGTTTTTTTGTCTAATTCTGAAGGTGAGGTGTTGCCAGCGTGTTTGGATGGGATGGGACCAGTGTAGGATTCTATGGTAAGGTAGAGGGGTGTGGTGTACACCCCACCCTGTTGTTCTGAGGATGAGTTGTTCTGGTGGCATTGGACTGGGCTGCTTGGCGAAGCATGTCTCAGCCACATTGTACTTGTGGAGAGATGCTTATGCCCAGGAGTATGCTTGGTCCTTGCTGTGAGATGCAGCTATGGGACCGCGGTGTGTGGTAGTGATGGTGGCCATGGCTGTAGTGTGTGAGAGTGGCTGTTATACATGCGGTAGTGGCTGTGGTGTGTGGTGGTGGTGGCAGTGGTGGCCATGGAGGTGGTGCATGGTGGTGATGGTGGTCATGTGTGGCTGTGGCCGTGGTGCGTGGTGGCATCCATGAAGTGCATGTGTTTGGGTTCCTGGAGAAGGAATGCATAAAGGAGCACGCACAGTGAGGGCCCTGGATGCAGAAGATGTGTCAGCATCTGCCAACTGAAGTGTTACCACATGGGGGCTGGTTCCTGTTGGGTGGAGGACACGAGACTGTGGCTCCTCGGCTCCATTTCCTGAGAAAAGATTCAAGTGATTCCTGTCAGCAGAGTGGAAGGAACAGAAATGGTGACCTATTTAAATTGTAAAAAAAAAAAGAAATCAAAGTGAATCGTTACATCTGCTTTCACTTCGTTTTGGATTTGGGGTGTCTTGCACGTTTAATCTGCTTCTTGTGCACCATAATCATCAGAAAATAGGTTAATTTAAGCGTGATATGGAACTTGAATTATCATGTGTAAAATATTAATGATGCGTATAAAAATAGCCTGGCAGTTTCTAGAACTGTAAAATCTGCAGAAGTGGCCCACAGCGCAAACCTGAGCTGACTGTAATATGGTGGTTCCCGTGGGCAGGCATCCAGGGATCTACCTGTCAGGATTGGGATTGCGGGTGGTTTTAGTGGGGCTTTGTCACAGAATGCCCAGGGGCCTCTTAGCACAGCTGGAGGACAGTGTGGACAGGGCTGCTCGGGGAAGCTCGTCTCTGCCACATTGTGCGAGCAGTGAGATGCCTGTGCTCAAGTGTCTTGCCTGGTCCCCACTGGGAGCCGCAACCAGAGGGCTTGACTCCTGGGTTCATACAAAGGGCTGGACCACCTGTGAGCCTCATCTGTGCTTGGGGCTGCATGTGGACATGGCAGAGAACTACCCAGGGCTACTGATATCAAGGAAGAGCCAGCAGTGGCAGGTGTAGGTAAGGCCTTCACACGCGGTGGGGGTAGGCAGCTACATGGGCCCAGCCAGGTTGAGTGCTCTGCAGACCAGGCTTATGCCCACACACCTAGTGTGTGGCTGAGAGCACAGAGGGCTACTTGGTCCACTTGGGCCTCTGCGGGGAGCTCACCACCCATGGAGAGGCCCCTTTCAGAGACATGGACAGTTTTGGACTGCCCGTGAGCAGCCGGCTTGGCGCAGGCCAGGTGACTCTGCAGATCTCTGTCCTCCGGCACAGGGCTGTTGACACCCTTACCTGAGGACAGAAGAAGGGAAGAGCCCACCTGGCAGTGAGTACACAGGCCTGGGATGGGTGCAGGTAGACTACCATGGGCAGGAGGGTGGCCCTTCACAGAAAGCAGAGAGGTGAATACTTCCTCCCAGGCCCGTGACTGTGGTTTTGGCACTCAGCTTGGGTACATCACAGGGCAATGGGAGTAGACGGCTTCCAGGCCCTCCGGGCATTTGTGTGTTTACTTGGGAGCACACCTGCGCTTGCAGCAGTGGGGGTGTCATACTTTCCCTGTGCTCTGTTAGATGTTCACAGTGTGAGGGGCTTTATCCCAGGTGCAAGGTGGGCGAGTCCTGATGGGCTAGAGATGTCAGCCTGGCTTGAACCTGGCTTGGTGTGCCATGTTCACGTTGTAACCTTGGGCCTGATGGCCTGAAGAGGGGATAGTTCCCCATTGGCCCAGTGGGGATGAGTAGACAGGGCTTCACATACATGCATGTGCTGAATGATGCCTGTATTCCAAATCATTCACACTCAAACCTTCTGGTCTCAGCACCCAGAGCACTTATGTCTCCGTGGCTGCCGACTCTCCAGAGTGCCCACTGGATAATGGGGCACCGTGCCCTTCCAAACCTTGCAGTGGTGGTGTCATCACACCTCATGCGGCTTCTTCATCCCCACTTCATGTGCCTCAGATGATGAGGACTGGGATGGAGGGGGGTGACTGTAAATATCCCAGCCTCCACCCAGAAGGGCACACCACCCTGCCTGGGGCCAGCTGTTCTGGGCTGAACTTGAATAAGGGACCCGCCACAGATGTGTCTTCTGCATCGCCCACCTATGCGCTCACCTCCTTCCCAGCATCTCTCCGTCTGGAGCACTTGGGCCGTCTCTTCTTACGATCATGTCTGTGTGTTCACTCCCCTGTCCTCCAGACACACCAGCAGTGTTTCGTTATGCTGTGTACGAGGTTGCTACAAGTCTGAGCCAACACCGTGACAACTGACATCAGTCCCCAATGCTGAGTTTGAATAACTTCCATAAGAACTGTTTGTATTCTAGAGGGTGTTTTCTGGAGCTGCATGGTTGTTACTTGTTCTGGTCTCCCTTATTTCTCTGCCAATTCAGTCATTTTGAGTAGATCTCTGTAGTGGTTTTCATTGATTACACTGGAAAGAAGCTGGGCACCCTGCCCCACTAATTATCTCTGCATGTGGTAGCTCCTGAGCCCTAAGAGCCATCCCTGATGTGGCCTGGTGGTCTCTGCTCCAGCTCCGGCATCTCCTCCCCCTGCACGGTGGACCCCTGGAACAGCTGCTTTGGTAGGCCACCATGGTCTTAGTCCCTTTGGTTTTCTTTTCCATGCTTGGCTCACCATGTTCATCTTTTCTGTGAGCTCTGCGTCGAGGAGGACATTGCATTGTGCCACCTGATGGGCAGGGTAGTAGCAGGGAAGCCTCCATTGACTTCCATGGGCGGTGTGGTGCCGGGAAGCCCCACTGGGCAGGAAGCTCTCAGCAGACGAGCTTCCTCCTCCCTGGCCATCGGGCGCCTGTCCTGCCAGGTCCTAAACCATTGTGGCCGAGTTTAACCTGGAGCAGAAAAGTTCTGAGTTTGGATGTTTTTTGAATGATTGCCGTTCCTATGGAAAGCTTTTATCTCTATGGTTTGGCGACTTCTCATTGACAAACCACAGCACCAGCACCCTGTGACCCCTGTGGCCCAGGTCAGTGAGCTGTGGGGGTGCCCATGGGGCTGTGGCACACTCCCAGGTCCAGCCAGCAGATGCCAGTACCGTTTGTGCCAGCCTGGGAATTGGCACCAGTCAGCATGATCATGTGGTTGGTCTTACTGTGGTGACATGCTGTGGGGCCCTGCTTTGCCCACTCCCCAAGTTAACCCCATCAGATCAGCTGTGGGGCTGCTAGAGGAGGCTTGTGCCCAACTGTGCCCTGAACCTCACTTGATGTAAGAGGAAGACCTTCTGCCCTGAGCTTGTTTTGGGGACTTGTCTGTTGAGTCTTTTTGTCTGGGTGCAGCTTTGCCCTTCATTCATGTGACCTTGGCTAAGGTCATGTGGTTGTGTCCTGATGGGCCGGCACCCAGCCTGGAACTCCACTGAGGAGGAACCCCCACTCCTGACTGACACAGAGTGTTGCCTGTTCCCCACTGGCTCAGAACATCCTCTGGACCAGTTTCCTGCCTCTACTAGCTGTTCTATGGGCGTGTCATCTCCTCTCCTAGAGCTTCTGAGCTCCAAGATGGCACAGGCCTGCTGGTCTGCCAGTTTCCTGGTGCTCATGGTGGGCACAGTGATAGCTGATCTTCTATGGGTGGGCTAGGCTTGGATCTGTGCCACCCAGTGCTCTGATGCTTCATGGAGGCCTGGCTGCCTTTCCCTTCACGGCCTAGATAGAACCTCCTGATTCTCGGGGGAAGGAAGGCCACTCCTACCTGTGGAACCCCTTTGGGGACTGGCGACTGAATGCTGGACCATGTGTTTTCCTTGGGCCAGCCTGGAGCCTGCCAAGCCCTGTGCTAGACAGCCCGTTGTGACCTTGCACTAGCTTCTGTGTCAGCTTCTCCCTCAGCGTCCACATGGCGCCTTGCCGTGAGTCTGGGAGAGTATGAATGTAACCAAAGATTTATCCTTTTACGGTGGTAAGATACATGTAACAAAACATAGGTCATCTCAGCGATTTCTGCGTGTACAGTTCAGTGACACTGATTACATTCTTCAAGTTGTGCAGCTTTTCCCAAATCATTCTGCCACCATTAACATAAACTGACTGCCCTCTAAGCAGAAACTCTTTCCTGTTCTTCCCACTCCTGGTAACCACTAGTACTTTTTGGTTGTTACCTATTTGTTTATTTTATGAAAGAGAGATCATACAGTATTTGTCCTTTTGCAACTGACTTATTTCAGTTGCCAGATATTTTCAAGGTTCTTCCATATCGCAGCGTGCATCAGGAGTCCGTTTTCTTGATCTCTGGTTAGTATTCCATTGTGTGGATATACCACGTTGTGTGTATTCATTTATCTGTTGATGGACAATTTGGTTGTTTTCACGTCTGGGCTATTGTGCAAAGTGCCTCAGTAAACGTTGGTGGACAGGTTTCTGTTTGTGTTCCTGTATGTACCTAAAATCAGGATTGCAGAGTCATATGGTGGTTCTTTGTGAGCAACTGCCACTCTGTTTTCCATGGTGACCATACCATTTTACGTTCCCATCGGCAGTGGATGAGGGTTCCGGTTTCTCCACAGTCTTATCAGCTTGTTGTCTTCATTTTTCTGATGGCTGCCATTCATGTAGGGGTGAGGTGGTATCTCATTGTGGATTTTGATTTGCATCTCTCTGATGGTAACTGAGAGGAAGCTTGGTAACCTAGTGGTTAAATCATTGGCTGCTAACCGAAACACTGCCCACCAGCTGCTCCATGAAGAAGGATGTGGCAGTCTGCTTCCATAGGATTCATGTCCTTGGAAACCCTTTGGTGCAGTTCTGCTCTGTCCTGCATGACCACAGTGAGTCAGAATACACTGGAGAGTGGTGGGTTTAGGTTTTTGGTTTGTGGCTAATGACATTGAACTTCTCTTTTTATATTTGTTAGTCCTTTGAAGATCTTCTTTGGTGAACTGTCCTTTGCTTATTTTTTGATTGGGTTGCTTATCTTTTTAAGTTGCCCAGCCCTAAGTTATGGAAGTTTTTTTTGTTTGTTTGTTTAATTTAGGGTATCAGAGTATTAGTGAGGGGTTTCATATTACAAATTGACGTATTGTCAACTTTCACTTAAAGCACAATAAGGTATTTTTTTAAAAAACTAGGTTCTATGGCCTTGCTCCTACATTGTCTTCTAAGAATTCTGTGGTTTGAATTTTCACTTTTAGGTTCTTGATAGATTCTGAATTTTGTATACAGTATGAGGTGTAGATGCTGATTAATTCTTTTGTGTGTGGAAATCCAGTTCTTTTAGTGCTGTTTATTGAAAAGACTCTTCCTTCCCATATTGAATGGAATTAACACTTTTGTGGAAAATTAGTTGGCCATAGGTGTATGGATTTACTTCTGGACTCAGTTCTCTTTCTTTGGTCAAGATACCTGTTATTATACTATACCAGACTGTTTCAATTAACTATAGCTTTGTAGTATGTTTTAAAATCTTCATAATTGCTTAAGCTATTCAGAGTCCTGCTTCGACAGCACTTGGCTGGCTGCCATTCAGAGTCCCTTGTTCTTGCATATAAATTTGAGGATTGGCTTTTCCATATCTGCAAAAAAAAACTGTTGGAATTTTGATGGCAGTTGCATTAAATGTATAGATTTTTTTAACATTGCAACTATGTTAAGTTTTCCAACCCATGAACACCATGTCATTTTATTTAGGTCTCCTGTAATTTGTCATAATGCTTTATAGCTTTGTGTGTGCAAGTCTTTTTCACCTTCCTGGCTAAATTTATTGATAGGCACTTTATTCTTTAGATGCTGTGGTAGATGGCAATATTTCCTTAATGTCTTTTTCCACCTTGCCCATTTCTGGGACATTAATAGATTTTTTTTAAAATAACAACTGTCTTGAGATGCAATACATGTAAAACTTGACTCTTTTAAGGGGACAGGAAAGCTGGTTATAGAGGACCCCAGCATTGATAAGGAAGAGTGTTGACCTGTTATGGGGTTGTTAGTGTCATAAAGCAATATGTCTACTAACTGCTCAGTAAGAAACTATTTTGTTCTGTAAGCCTTTATCTACAGTACAATTTAAAAAAAAAAATCCTTAAAAGTGAACAGTTTAGCGGTTTTAATACTTTACGAGGTTGTGCAGTCATCTCCACTACCTAGTTCCAGAACATTTTCACTCTCCCAAACAGAAGCTGCATTCCACATTAAGAAGTAACTAACCACTAGTCTGCTTTCTGTTTCTAAGGATTCACCTCTTCTGGACATTTTGTGTCAATGGAGCCATACACTGTGCCCTCTTTTTGTCTCAGCATAATGTTTTTAGGGCTCATCCGTGTTGTGGCCTGTGTTATAACTGCCTTTCTCTTTACGGTGGAGTAGCATTCTGTTGTACGTGTGGGCCACATGTTGATGGATGGACTTTGTGGCAGTCTTCACCCTTTGGCTACTGTTGGTCAGGCTGCTGTGAACATGCATGTATAAGTTGTTTGAACACCTGTTTTCAGTTCTTTGGGTTTTACCTAGGAATGGAGTTGCTGGATTTTGGGGTAATTCTGTGTTTAACTTTTTTTTAAGTGGCGGTACCATTTTGTATCCCTCCCAACAATGCACAGAGCTTCCAATTTCACATCCTTGCTGATGCTTGTTAATGTTCATATTTTTCATTATAGCCATTCTGTTGGGCATGAAGTAGTATCTCACTGTGGTTTTAGTTTGCATTTCACTGATAACTAATGATGTTGAATATCTTTTTATATGTTCGGTGGCCATTTGTGTATCTTCTTTGGAGAAAATCTTCATGTGTTCTCCAGCCATTTTTAAGTCAAGTTGTCCTTTCCTTGTTGACAGAGATCTTTATGTACTCTAGACACAGCCCCTTAGCAGACATGTGATTGCGCATGTTCTCTTCAAGCCTGTGGGTGGGCTCCCTCTCTTGATGGTGCACCTCTGAAGTTGGAACGTGGACCCTCTGGTTGACCTGATAGGACTGGTGCACTCTTGGCCTGTGTTTGTTTCCGCAAGTGCAGCTGCCTTGTGGGCTGCTGACGACATTCCTAGTAACCTCCTGGCACAGGGACGTCACAGTGTTCCAGATAAGGTGCTGACCAGGCACGCTCTGAGCATCTTGCCCTGGCAGCGGGGCTGGGTATGCTGGTGATAGGCTGGAGGGCTCTGGTTGCTCATCTGCTCTGCTTCACTGCACTTACCTCTCCAGTTCCACCTTGCAGATAGCACCAGCCAGTGGCCATGTTTCCCAGACCAGCTGTCACATCTTTGGTTCATGAGCCACGGGTTGTGGGACATGGACTGTGTGCTGTGGGATGTGGGCCATGGGCTGTGTGCTATGAAACGTGGTCCATAAACTGTGGGACATGGTCTGTGGGCTGTCAGATGTGGGCTGTGGGCTTCGTGCTGTGGGACATCATCTCTGAGCTGTGGGCCGTGGGCTGTGGGCTGTGGGATGTGTACTGTGATTCGGCAGCCAGTTTTACCAAAGGGGATGTGACAGCTGCTAGTGTCATGGCCAGGACAGTAGAAGTGGCCTCAGCAGGAACTGAGTTCTTTGACCCTCATGGTCCATCCCATTTACTGTTGATGGGGAGAGGTACACTTGAAGCCAGGCAGGTAGAAAAAACTCCAGACCAGGCAGGTGACCCCATTCTATGTATATGTGTTTGATTTCTGGACTGCTGCTTCCATGCTCATTGATTGTTGATCCAAGTAGAATTAAATTGATGACCATTTGTCATGATGATATTTATCTGTCCAGTTGTGAGGGTTTTCATTTTTCGTGTTCGCGTGCAGCCCATACTGAAGGCTGTGGTTTTTGACCTTCATCAGTAAGGGCTCTATATCGTCCTCACTTTCCGTGAGTAAGGTGTGCATCTGTGTATTGTGGGTTGTTAGTGAGTGTTCCTCCAGTCCTGATGGCCGCTTTCTTCATCGTTTTGTGTGGCTTTCCTGTTATTTGTTTTGCATGCAAATTGAGTAAGGTGGAAGGATGTAACCCTGCCGCACGTACACCTTTTCCAATTTTAAACCACACAGTATCCCTTTGTTCTATTCAAGTGACTGCCTCTTGGTCTATGTCCAGGTTCCACATGGGCATATCTAAGTGTGCTGGAATTCTCTCATTCTTTGTAATGTGACAAATAACATTGTAGAAAACACTAGATGTGGATGAGGCTCTGGGACCACCTTTCTCCAGAGTTGACAAAAGACAAGTGTGACGTATCCAGTGCCTTGCTGTCCCCCCCCACGCCTTCGGTGGGTTCCCTGAACAAGAACTGCCCTGCCATGTGACCCAGGGTCCAGGTCTAACCGCATCCCCAGACCTGCTTTGTCTGCTCAGGGGGAACCTGCACCTGCCCTGCAGGCCAGCCCTGGGTGTGCTGGGCCCGGATAGTCTGGCACTCCCCACCCCGGAAGCCACGTTCTGAGGTTTCCCAGCCGTGTCAGACGGCGCTGGGCTGTGGCTTTTTCCTAGGCGGGAGCTCGCCCTCATCTTGGTGCCCTAGTTCAGTGTTTGCTCAGACAGGAAGCCCCACCCTGCGCCGTGTCACTGACCCTGAACTCCCTGGGACTGTCAGCGCCCAAACAGTGCAGGGAGGGGCTCCAACCTGACTAGTGTCAGAGCCCTTGGGACTAGTGTACAGAGGGTGTTTCAGTTGTCTGTCTCTCTGGGTGATTGATCACTCCAGACCTTTGAGGAAATCTCTGTGGCTGAGTTTTCAGGTGCCTCAGAGACTTTTCCTAGGGCAGGAGGATGCTGGGTGCATGGACCTTGACTTCCAGTGCAGGCTTTCAGCTCATTCTTCCTTTGCTGGGAGTAGCCACAGCCTCTGCAGGACAAAGGCCTCGTGGCACTCACCCTCCATCCTGGCCAAAGGCCAAGTAGCTTCTGGACTGACTTTCTGAAGATATGACTTCTGTCCCTGCTGCCAGCCATGCCCCGTCTGACCTCCCAGGGTCCTAGGCCCATTCCCCCACTTTGGCCCCTGCTTCAGGCCTTATTCACAGACAACCCCCTAAGGGGCAAGATTCTGTCCAAACCCAACCAGGTCCAATTCTGTGTCCCTGCGATGAGAAGAGCCACCATAAGTAGGTGTAGATGAGAGGCCTATACTGCCCTCTCTCCTGTGCCAGCCAGGCTCAGGTGGCAGAACCCCCAAGATTAGCTTGGGGCAGTGATTGTGTCATCCTGCACAAGGCACCTCGTCATGGTCCCCAAATGGCTTGTTTTGTGTTGCAGTGGCCCCCCAAGAACCTCTATTGGCCTGCACCCCGTGTCAGTGCTGCAGAATGTATATTTAGGTCAACATGCCACAGGCCCCTCACTCTAGCCCGGGTGGCCTCTCTGGGAGCTCTGAGCCACCCAGTGCTGCCAGTGGCTGGGAACGGGGTCCACCCATGTCGCAGAGGCTACGCACTGTGAGTGTGTATTACAGATGGACCTCCTGCTGTTTTGAGTCATCAAACAGCAGGGGAATAGCAGGGGGCCATTCCCGGAGACCCCGCCAAGCACTTGCTCAGGCTGCAGGCACACTGCCCTTCAGCAGTCGGGGTCCCTCTGGTGTGGGAGCCTGCTTCACTGGCTGGGCAGAGCCCGCGCAGGGTTGGCACTCCACCCAGAACCCACTGCATCTGTGAGAGTGAGGTCATCAGCCCTGGGCATGGCAACAGTGCCACAGAGTCTGCTCTGTTAGTGATCGGCGGCTTCTTCCACAGGGACGGCAGTGTCGTGCTTACTTTCATGTGTGCTGTATGCAGCTTCCTGGTACTTAGTCTCAGCTCACTCCCTTGGTGCCGCTGGACCAGGCTCTTAGGGTCACTCCTGGAACCTCAGTGGCCAGAGGTTGTGTGGCACAGCAGCAAGACACACCGTGGGGCTGGTGGGGGGCCCTACCCCATGGTCCCAGAGGTTCCAACATGGTTTTCTCTGTTGCCCACAGGTGTCCTCTGAACCCCCAGCCTCCGTAAGACCCAAGGCAGACGATGTCTCCTCCCAGTCACCTGCCACCACAGAGAAGGACAAACAGTCCAGCTGGCTGCGGACCCTGGCTGGTTCCTCCAATAAGGTGTTGCCATGGGACCTTCCTTTGTGCACCCTGGATTGGGGGGGTTCCTTGGGTAGGAGCCCCCACTCAGCCTGAGTTCCCTGCTCCTCACACAACACTTCTTCTCCAGAGCCTGGGCTGCGTGCACCCACGCCAGCGCCTCTCTGCCTTCCGACCCTGGTCCCCTGCAGTCTCCACCAGTGACAAGGAGCTCCCCCATCACCTCCCAGCACTGATTCGAGACAGGTGAGTGCCCTCGACACCATGGCTCATCCACTGTCAGCAGTAGTGACTCACGGAGCAAGATAGTTCCTCTACTGAGCAGAGACACCTGACTGGTGTGAGACTCGGTGATTGAGTTATATTTTCTAAATAAGTGGGGTTGTAAGTAATTTGGGGGGCATTCTGGGACAGTAATGCTTCATGCTGTCAAGGGGATTGTCTGTGCCCACCTGTCACCCCTTCTACTTTTTTGCTGCAAACTCTGTGCTATTGCAAAATTACACGTGGTTATAGAGAATTCTCAGCGTGGAGTCCTTGCCCAGGACCGCCACCCCCACCCCCACCACCTTGGCTGTGGCCTTGTGACCGCCTGTTGAGACGTTTCCTCAGCCCTCTGTCTGCAGTGGCGGTAGCTGTGCAGCTGCTGTATGAGAAGAGCTCTTCCTGACAGGCTGTGTCAGGCCGCCTCCCCTTCCTAGTCCTCACAGAGGCTGCTGCTGAGCAGGCACGCATGCAGGCGCAGGCTCCTGTGGGCCGGGTGTCCAGATGCCCCCAAAGTGCGGATTCTTGGACACCTGGAGAACGCTGCCCAGGGCCTTCTGGATGGCTGTGAGAGGGGCCGTGCTTCCGCTTGGTGGAGCTGTGGACTTGTGGCCTCTGCTGGTATCAGCGCCACACTGGGAGCCTATGGTTCTTGCTCCTTGGAAGTCTGCCTTTCGGATGTCCAAGGCGAGGGCATCTGCAGTGGGGGCTGGCAACGGGCAGGCGGCCCTGAGGCCCAAGCGCTGCTGACTCTGGTGACCTGGGGCTGCACAGCAGGTACCATAGGGTCCTGGGCTGCGTACCCCTGCGCTGGGAGGGTCCCTGATCCCTGCTGCTTCCACAGCTTCTACTCCTACAAGAGCTTCGAGACCGCTGTGGCCCCCAACGTGGCCCTTGCTCCACCAGCCCAACAGAAGGTTGTGACTAGCCCACCGTGTGCCACTGTCGTTTCCCGGGCCCCTGAGCCCCTCTCCACATCCATCCAGCCGCGGAAGCGGAAGCTGGCTGAGGAGAGCCCCGTGCTCCCTGAGACCTTGGTGCCTCTCGCTGTCCCGGAGGAGGACAAGGACTCAGAGGCTGAGGTTGAAGTAGAAAGCAGAGAGGAATGTAAGTGTGAGTGGAGTTTTCTCTTTTACGCCCTGTGGATGCTGCCAGACTTGGGTGTGGGGCAGACCTGGGCCCCTCGGGTGCTCATGGGTGGTACATGGGCCCCTTCAGTGGGTGTGATCATGTGGGGCCCCTCAAGAGGGTGTGGTGTGTTTGGTGGGGCTCTGGTTCTGGGGTTGCCAGCACAGGCTCCCCCCCCCCCCCGGCAGGCACGGTATGGGGCGTGAACGTTCCATTGTGTGCACATACCTTGGCAGAGAGCGCCATGTGATTTCCCATGTGGCTGTGACACCAACCCAGGTGTGTGCTGTGATTTGGTGTGGTGTGCCGTGCTTTCGAGCACACTCTTTAGCATTGGGTTTGTCCTGTCTTTCCACAGTCACCTCCTCCCTGTCTTCGCTTTCATCTCCGTCCTTTACCTCGTCCAGCTCTGCCAAGGACCTGAGTTCCCCTAGCGTTCATGCTCCGCCCACTGGCAGCGCTGTTCTGGACGCTGCAGCCCACGCTGCTGAGGCCTCAGGTGGGGGGCTGGAGGCAGAGCTGGAGCACCTGCGGCAGGCACTCGAGAGCGGCCTGGACACCAAGGAAGCCAAAGAGAAGTTCCTGCACGAGGTGGTGAGGATGCGTGTGCGGCAGGAGGAGAAGTTGAGCGCCGCCCTGCAGGCCAAGCGCAGCCTCCACCAGGTGCGGCTCCTCCCTCCTGCCCACACCCGGCGAGGCCAGGGCCCTGGTGTGGGGGCCCCTCTGACGTCTTAGGGCCTTTCAGGCAGGCTCCACGTGCTGGCCCCCTGATGAGTCACGCGCCCGGTTCTGTGCTGCATGATGACGCGGCCTGCTGTTTGAGCATAGTAAGCTGGGCTATTTTTAGTGGAGGGAGTTAGGAGCAGCTGCACCCAAGACAATTTCACACTCTGTGTGCCAGAAGTGGGTACACTCATGCCCCGCCAGCAGGGCCTGTTGTCTGCAAAAGGCGTTTCAGTTGATGTGGACCCAGAGCTCTGTGTTCTGGATGGGGGCTGCCATAGCATCCTGAACAGTGAGTGTGTGGGCAGGACGTGGGTCTCCATGCAGTCCACTGTGGGCAGGGGGGCTCTGGGCACACCTGTACACAAGCCCACCTACACAATTCCACACTCCCACATCTTCACCTCCGCACACACATGCCTTACATGACCTCCACAAACCTGCTTACACACCTCCCCACGCACATGCCCTGGATGCCTTCACGTATCTCCATGTACACGCACGTCCACACACACCCTCCCTGCACACCCCTCAACTTCCACCTCCACACTAACCTCCACACACAAGCCCTGCACACAACTCCACACACTCCTTGCACACACCTCCACCTCCATATGCACATACCCTGCACTCATACCCACTTCCACGTGCACCTCCACACACCTCCACCTCTGCACGTGCCCTGTATTCACCTCTACCTCCACACAGTGTCCCCCCAAACAACCCCCGTCACTGAATTCTCCACGTACTTACACACATACACATGCCATCACTCCACACCCTGGCTCCATGCACACTATACTCCCCACACAGATCTCCACATCCTGGCCACTCTGTTGCCTTGCTGTTTCTCATGCAGTGAGTTCTGGATGATTCCAGGCGGAGTGACTACTCTCTGTTGATAAGGGGTTGGAGCACACCCCAGCACTGTCCTGAGCTCCAGGGTTAGCTCCTGCTTTGCTCTAGTCCTTTGCAGCTGTTTTGTTTATTTTCTGACACAAACAAGTTAGTGGGGCCTGTTGGGTAGGCTCACAGGAAGCTCTGGGTGGTGTCTGCAGACCCCTGGCAGGGGAGAGGATGAGCAGCCTCGGGGCTGCAACTTCCACACCCATACCGGCTGAAGGAACACCTGAACAGGCTTCGTGGCCTCAGGCAAGACTGGCAGATTGGTGACAGCTTTGCAAGCAGTAGGCTCTTACCTTGTGTAGTGCTCCATGGCCCTGCTGTCCCGTAGGCTTCAGGGTGTGAACACAGCCACCTAGGTGTGTTTCAGCCGCATGCTCAGAATCTGCTTGGCCGGGTGGTTTGCACGTGGACATTGTAAGATGCGTTGATGGGGACATAGGGCAGTGTTCAGGGATGCAGCATCTCCTATCTGGCTGCACAGGCAGTTGACCCTTGGTGCCCTGTGTTGACAGGAGCCAACAAGTATAACTGGCCTCCCACTCTGGCCTCAGAAGGCCTTACTCTACTGCTGCCTGGCAGAGGAGGCTCTGTGCCTCTGCCTGGAGGAGGTACTGAGTCCTCAAAGCTCAGGGGGGGTGTGCCGGTGGCACTGCTAGACCTGCAGAGGGATGTATGGGATGTCGTTGGAGGGCCAGGGGACAAAGGCCCACCAGAGGGGCTGCCAGGCAGGGGGTGTAGCTGCAGACAGGTAGCAGGGTCCGCAGTATCCTGACCGGTCTGTGTCCTGCCCCAGGAATTGGAGTTTCTACGTGTAGCCAAGAAAGAGAAGCTGCGGGAGGCCACAGAAGCGAAGCGCAACCTGCGGAAGGAGATAGAGCGGCTGCGGGCTGAGAATGAGAAGAAGATGAAGGAGGCCAATGAGTCGCGTGTGCGCCTCAAGCGCGAGCTGGAGCAGGCGCGTCAGGTCCGGGTGTGTGACAAGGGCTGTGAGGCCGGCCGCCTGCGCGCCAAGTACTCAGCCCAGGTACACAGGAGGGGGAATGGAGGGGGTTGTTGGGACCTTTACCCCTGGTCCCTGTTCACACACAGTCACAGTGAGCTGTGGCATACCTGAGGCCTCTCTTCCCCTGCATGGGAAGAGTGCCCCTGGAGTGGCCTGGGGCTGCCCTTGAGGGGTACCTGACCCTGAGGTGCAGAGGAGCAGGGCAGGCAGTAGAGTGCTGCGGCGGCGTGACACAGCTCTCCCCACAGATTGAAGACCTGCAGGTGAAGCTGCAGCACGCAGAGGCGGACCGGGAGCAGCTGCGTGCCGACCTGCTGCGGGAACGGGAGGCCCGGGAGCACCTGGAAAAGGTGGTGAAGGAGCTGCAGGAGCAGCTGTGGCCTCGGCCACGAGGCGAGGCGGTGGGAAGCGAAAGCACGGCGGAGCTGGAGCCGTAGGGACCCCTCTGCCACACTGCGCGTGCAGGATGGCACGTGTCGGGATGGGTGGGCGCTCAACGCCATGGCCGAGGAGGTGCCTCGGGCCTGCGTCCATACCCCCTCAGCTCACACAGCACAACGTCTTACTGTGCCTATAACCAAGTGCGTGTTTCTAACCACATACTTTTGGAATCCACTGCAGAATTTTCTACTGGCCAATTCAAGGGAGCAAGCTGTCTTCTGGCCCTGCCGGCGACACCGGACACTGCGGCAGTGGCTCCGGGCAACCCTCCACTTGCTAGGACATTTTAACATTTACACTTTTGTTATAAGCTATTTAAAACCAATAAAAGAGTCTTGATACTCAGAAAACCAACACGTTTTTTAATGAACTGACTTTGGAAGCCCCACCAACACTCAACACCCCACCTGAAGACCTGCAAAGGAAGCCCAGGGTGGCGCCTCGCAGCCTGCCCGGCCCTGGGAAGCCATCGCAGCTCATCCCACCCCCATGGCTAGCAAGGAGGATACCGGAAGGATTTTCTTCAGAGTCTATTTTTTAAGCAACAAGGACCCGGTTTTCCTGCAGCACCAGGAAGCGTTGAGGAGAGCGCCGTGCGAGAGAGATGAGCTGCAACACTGCCCGCCTTACTGATGTCCGCCCTGGTCCCGCCTCATCACCGCGGCTGTCAGCATGTGTGTCCGCAACGTGCACTGAGGGGCAGAGCCCGTGGAGGGTGTCGTACCCCGCACATAGACACCTCCCACTGAGTGGGATGGGCCCCACGTCTGGCGTGCAGGGGTAAGGGTGTCGCCCACCCATGCCCACCGTCGTGACCGTGGTGCCCCTCTCAGCTCAGCAGACATCGCCCCTCCACTGCGGGATTGCGGCCACGCATCAGAACAAATGCAGCGTCACTTCTTTTTGTCCGTCCGTCTGTTCATTTAAACGTATCCTTAGAACTGCACTTTGTCAAGAATCTTCCCTTCTCTTTTTACTCCCCCATCAACTAAGGTTTTTCCTTTTAAAACATTGCAAGCCAATTTATAGAGCAGTTCCAACCCTAAGTGCTCCAGCGCTTAGAAATCCCCTCTGGTGCTTGGTTGAACAAGGGAATCACAAGAAAACGAAAATGCAAAAACTGAACTTCGGGGGGTGGTCTGTGCCTTCCAGCATCTTGTACAGCGAACCCTGACTCATGTCTTTTTACCCCCAAAATACCCACCCTCAGTAGCGATCGAATCTGCCACTCTCAAAGTAAGTTACTTGCATTTATTCCAAATAATCTCGTTTACTCTCAACTGTTTATGCAAATTATATAAGGTTTCTTAACGCCCAAGCTTGAAAAGTGAGTTCCCAATAGACCAAGAGGCGGCTACCCATCCTGAAATCATGGTATTTATTTACAGAAGAGCGATCTTAGAGGAATTCTGTGCTCGAGTCTGTTTTAACACCACGGCAGGTGTGACTGTAATGGGAGGTGGAGGCCGTGTGTGTGGGTACCCGACAGCCACGAGGAGCCGCCGCCGTAGCTGGCAGCCAGAAGCAAAGACCAGAGACTGCCAAACCCCCAGCGTTTAGGTGACAGGATCGTCTGCAGGGTCTTGGCCCTTGGTTTACTGTGGGGGCCTAGGCCTACCTGGCCCCCTTCTAAAGTGCAATGCAAAAGGGACATCACATATATGCAGCGTTTGTTTGGAAACTTTATTTTTTACTCTTTTGTTTTTCTTTTGCAGTTATTAAATCTGTATGCATGGAATTTTAAACTCCTGCCACACGTATATCCATCGATGGGCATTATTACCTTGTCATGTAAAGGGTCAGTTTTGTTATGCAACACGCAGATGCTGTTCTCTGCCTTGTTTTTCCAGATTTATGTTTTTTTCCGTCATTTCTTCAAGGGAAACTAAATGATTTAGTTGGAGCAAAGCTTTACGCGTGTCAGCGTGCTTCTGTGTGGCTGGTGTTGCTAAGTGAAAACCATGGTGAGATCCGGGGACCGCCGCAGGCTTGCTCTGAGTCTTTCAGCCCCAGAGAGAGTAAACTTTCCAGAGTTGTATGTGTCTCCTATGTGGGGTGAAGCCTCTTCCTCCCTTTGCTCTCTGGCCACCTACATGTCTCAGCCACCAAGCCCCTGTTCCACTAGCCCAGCAAGGCCCTGGACTTCAGAAAGCATGAACCAGGACTGCCACCGTGTTCCAAAGAGCCTGGTGGGCACAGCCCCAGTCAGGCCCAGGAGTCCACTGCACTGCTAGCCAGGGCCCCCCTTCCCTCCCCACAGCCCTTCCCTCATCTCTTTCCATGGATACCCGTCCCGAGGCTGTGCACATGGGGGAGCCTGTCCCGCCGGGTACTGGGGTAGCAGGCATATGACATGGTTCTAGGCCACAGGCCCACTTGTACCACCATTCTGTTCTCCCTGCTGCCCCAGCCACCTCTAGGTGAGACTCTTCCCTGTGTGAGGCTGGGGGGATGCCGGGGCATCCCCACTAACTCAGGCCCCAGGGTGCTGGCCAAGGCTTGGCTATAGGGGTTGCGCTGGTTTAGGACACCCCCTACCCCCTGACCCCTGCTGCCCCAGGCCTCCCGTTAGCACAGCTGCCTTTAGTTTGGAGAAGGGAGAAGAGGCATCTATCTTGTGGGCTGTTGACTCTCCCAGTACGTAAAACCCATTATCTAAATAATTGTGTATTCAGTTTCATTACTCATTATTTCTATACCGAAAGAAGATTTTTAACGAAGGGAAAAAAACAACAGCAATAACATATCTACGGAGCAGCTAACTCGTCCACGTAATACCTGCTTTTCATACACAACTAGCCAGTGTAAAGACAATTAACATGTAAATACCTTTTTTTCCCCCTTTTACACCGTTGTATTATACGTGTATATGGTGGTTCCTTTTTCAGAAACTTTTTCTTACCTAGTAGTTGTCTTGTTTTCTGAGTTGTTTTTAACTAAGGAGAAAAAAAAGAAAAAACAAACAAAAAAAATGCTCGTCTGCTAGAGGGAAGAACCCCCATGCCAGCCCTCCACTGACTGGTGCCCGTCCGCCCTGTCCACAAGGAGCTGAGCTGCAGGGGGCGTGTGTGATACACCCTCTGCTGCGCCCCCCGCTTCAGGGCCCCCCGCGCTTCAGCCTTGTTTGTGTTTTCTGATTGAGGTTCGGTCCCCCTGCCCCAGCCCCAGCAGTCCACAGGGTTGAGGGAGGCACTTTGTTGTTTCTCTGAGTCAATTACAGAAAAAGACCACCTCGACCTTCTGACCGCCAGGAGCGCCCTGCGTCCTGCCCCGTGTCCCCCATGCTGCTGCTAATGACAATATTACGACTTACTCTACTATTCGAGAACTATTTTTATGTAATTAATGTATGCTTTCTTGTTTATAAATGCCTGATTTAAAAAGAAAAAAAGAAACCGCTTGGCATATTTATCTACTCCTGTGTACTTGTTAGTCCTTGGGTCCTGCTTCCCGCCGCCCTTCGGCACAGACTGAGAGTGTCAGGCGGCTGGCTTGTGTCCCCAAGCGCCCTCCCATAGGCAGGTGGGTGCCTTGTCCTGCTCCTCACGTTACTGTGCTGGGGATTCCAGAGCCCTGAGCTCTGAGAAAAGAGCGGAAGGGTTCTGTTGGCCAGTCACACTGCTGGCCTTTGGACTCTGAATGGACCTGGGCGGGGGAGAGGGCTCAGCCTCCTCCAGGCCACCTTGACACGCATTCCTTGGCTGGGGTGCCCTACCTGCCCTTGCCCGCCTCAGGGTCAGTGAGAGACCCTGCTGGGCTGGCAGTGCTGGGAGGGGACTTGCCTGGGGGCAGTTGAGATTACAACTTCCCCCAGCCTAGGGCCAGTCTCCAGACAGACCCCCACCTCAATACCCAACTCTTCTCCCTAGGTGTGGGTCCCTGCGGGCCCTGGAGGCCCCCCAGCATCTCCCTCAGTCTCGTGTGTCCCATCCACTTCTTGCAGCTCCCTCCCTCCCCACCAAGCCCAGACCCCTGCCCCTAGTGGCTGCCCCTCTGAGTGCAACTTGGAGTCAGGACCAAAGGCTAGACTTGAAGGATGGGTCAAGTGGACAGGCGAACCATCTCTAGGCTCCCTGGAGCCCTAAGTCCTGCCTGCAAGGTGGCTGGGTGATGATGCATATGAGAAGCCTGGGCCTCAGACTCCCTCCCCCCAACAATGGGGACAGCCGAGGCCCTGATGTCCTGGGCTTGTTAAGAGTCAGTGACCACTGGAGAGTTTTGCCCACTAGGTGCCAGGGTGCTAATGGCATAGAAGTCTGGTGGCCACCTCGTCCGGGCTTAGTGACATATCTCCGGGTTCTGAGCTCCACTTCCTATTTCTCAGGCTGCCTGCCCCGAGACTCCCTGACTCTTGGGTATCTGTAGACCAGTGGAGCACTGAAGGATTCTGAGCTCCCTGACAGGCAGAACTGTCCTGCTGGGGACCCACCCCTCGCCCTGGTTTTTTTCATGGCATCTCTGCCCTTTATGGCCAGTGGAGCATGAGAGTAGGGAGGACAAGGAAGGTGCTCTCAGTCCATCCCCGGGTTCCCAGCTGAGGGGTGCCACAACCCAAACTCACAGATGAGGCCTGCTTCTGTGCTCTGCTTCCTGTCCCCAGGGAACAAAGGAGAGCTCAGGGCAGAGGTGGCGGCTATGGGGCCCTGAGGCTGGCACTAACTCAGGACCCTACCCGTAATGCTTAGTCGTGCTCCCCACCCGCCTACAGCTTTCACTTCCCCTGAGTCACCAGCAGCCCTGGGGAGGGCAGGGAGAGCCCCACCCGGCCGCAGCTCTCAGCTGTCTTCGGCTGTCTTCCTCTTAGGTCTTGCCTTCATCCTGCCTGCTGTCAGCCCCCGGCCCTTACCATCAGCCCCCACCCCCGTCTACTGCTGGTAGATCTGGGGAGGTGGACCTGGGCACACCCTCGTGGAAAGAGGAAGCCACCACCCATCTAAGCAGCAGCTGGCCGCCTGTCCTTCCCGTCCCCAGAACTTGGGGGTGGGTTAGGAACTGCCGTGGGGACCTCTGCCCTCAGCATGAACTCCCTGCTTCTACCTTCCTACATCTCAGGGACTTCTCCCCAGCCAGAGGGCTCTGCCTGGGAAGGACCCCTGAGCTGGAGGTCCCCTAGGGCCTGGAGGACTCCCCAACACCTGTGCTCCCATCTGGTGGGCAGCTCTGGTCTTGGTCAGCTGAGGACCCCCACCCATTGCCTGGCCCACTTTACTGGGACCACCATCCGCTGTCCCCCCATCCCACCCCCGTCCTAGCTACCTTACACATCCTCACCCTCACCCTCACCTCTGCTTGTCAGTGTTCCTACCTCCCTGTGGCCAGAAGCCTCGGCACAACCAAGCCCCACCCTTGGGGCAAGATGAGGGTGAGGCCATGTTCTTAGAGAGGACCCTCTCCCAATTCTGCTCTTGAGGCTTTTAGGAAGTAAGCTGGTGGGCCTGTTCTGGGTGGCTGGCCTGGTCTGGGACCCCATGGGGAAAAGGTGTGGCCTTAACTGAGGGGGGGATTATCCCTCCTCCAGGATGACCTGTGTCCCAGAGGGTGACCTGGCAGAATCCCAGGGGGATGTGAAACCAGGGCCACAGGAGATCCAGCAGCCCTACATTCTCCTATTTTCCCTGTCCCCACTGCCAGGCCACAGGGGGAGAGGAGAGGTAGAACATTTGGGAACTGAGTCCCCACCTACCTCACCCCTCACTGCCCTGGGTCTTGATGACGTTGGCCCTCAGGCCTCTCACGCACATGGCCATCTGTGTCCAGGCCTGTGCCAGGCTGGTGGGGCCGTAGCCATGAGGCACCCGGCCTGGAGCAGGTGGCCTACTTCAGGGGGCAGGCAGGTGGGGTTGACCATGCTGGCTCTTCTGGACCGTTCTGTGCTGGGCAGGTGTCCGGCCGGCTGGAGGTGGACCCTTCTGCTCCCTGGCCTGGCAGTCCTAATTGGCAAGAAGTTCAGTCCAAGCTCTAGTCCAGATCACTCCTGCTGCAAGCAAGCCTGTTCTGGAAGCCTCTGGGGACAGGCCTGTGTGAAGAGACAGAGCTCAAGGTCAGGCTCAGGGTCTAAGGGGTCCCCAGTTGAGAACCAGGAGGGAGGGTGGGAGAGGCTGGAGCCTGCCCTGGAGTCCAGCCCTGAGAGAAGGGGCCAGGTGCCCCCAGGCTGCAGTGGTCTGTCCCCATCTCATGCTGCACGGCTCCTCCATGCCCAGGCAGGTCCAGGGAGCATGACCAGGGTGTCCATGTGACTGTGTTCCAAGGGCTGGCTTACCAGCAACATGAGTGTGTTGGTGGGGCGAGAGCCCTCCGGAGCCCTGTGCAAGTCGTCTCTCTGGTTCTCTCTGGGCCTCTCTGGTTCTGCTCCCCTATTCGGTTACCTGTCTGTCATCTGTGTCCAGCTCAGGTAAGACCATCAGGTCAGATGCCCCAAACATGTCCCCTGAGCCTCCACAAGCAAACTCCATGGGCAGAAGGTCTGGGCTCCGTCTCTACAGCTGTCTAAGGGCCA
Source organism: Heterohyrax brucei (assembly GCA_028571685.1). NCBI lineage: Eukaryota > Metazoa > Chordata > Mammalia > Hyracoidea > Procaviidae > Heterohyrax > Heterohyrax brucei. Next base: position 30,416,192 of record CM053140.1, read on the forward strand.
CTCAGCTCAGTCCCAGCAGGGACCCAGCAGTGGACCCACTAACAAGTGTGGGTTCCTGGGCAGCCATCCTGCCCAGGGACAAGATAGGGCATCCGTACTACCTGGCTTATGGGAAGGTATTGGCAGGACAAGGGACAGGCCAGGTCCTAGGAGTGCCTCCCGACTCTTTGTCCTGCTGACCTGCTGCTGGCCCTGGACTCCAGAAAGGACCCAGATAGCAACCAGGGGTCACCTCTTTCTGCTCTGCTAGCTTCCCCCAAAGGCGAAACTTCTGGTCCCTCTGGCAAGCCAGGCCCCTGCCAGGCTCCTATAGGGAAAAGGTTCTTCAGAAAAGACAGGCACTGAACTGGGCCACCCCAAATAAGCAGGAACAGGGCCTCCCTAGCCTGGCCTGTAGGCCCTCCCAGGCTCCATGGCTGAGGGAACCCAGAAAACCCCAAACCTAGGAGAGGCTTGCAGAGGTCTGGTTGCGCAGGGTGCGTGGGTCCTGGTCATACAACCACCTAACTGCCTTGGCTAGGTCTTGGTCCACCAGCCTGGGAAACAGGGGCAAGGGATCCTGGGAGGTCTGGCTGGGGTGAGTATAGCAAGGCCCCAGTGGCCTGGGACAGGCAGCAGGCACTTCCTTCTTGGGCTCATATAGGGACAAAGCTGTGGGCTGCGATACCAACATCATCATGCCTCAGCTCCATTCAGGTGGGCTGCAGCTGGGAGGAGAAGCTGGAGTCAGGGATCCAGGGGGTTTGTGGGGCAGTGCAGACTCCAACCTGCCCTTGTGAGCAGGGAAGGTGCTAGGTGGACTTTGCTGAGAAGTAGGGTCTTGGTCCTCAAAACCTTGCCCCCGGCCTTGTTTTAGTCATGTTCTAGGTTTATGCTCTTGGTCCTGGCTCCAGGTCTGCACCCCAGGACCTGCACTCTGGGTCCACATCCTGGGTCCTTGCTCTGGGTCCTCTGTCCCCAAGAGGACCCTGTACTAGTGATGCCCATGCCAGGGTGAGCAGAACCTGGGCAGATCTGCTGGGTCCTGCCTCTGGCCCCACTGAGGGCAGCAGGGTGGGGCCTAGACCTGGTGCAAATGCACCCCACACCTCAACTTCCTGTTTCTACAAAAAAGTACCAGAAAATCCCTCTGGGGCAGAGGTTCTCTGGTCAAGCCTGACAGTGGTCGTGGGAGGGGTGCTGTTGGTCTTGTCCCTAATGGGATGAAGGAAGCAGCTGTGAACCTGGCACGTCCACTGTTCACCTGCTCTTCTGGTGGGAAGGCCTGGAGGACCTGGCCAGGCAGGGGCCCTCTTGCCCAGGATGGCCCTCTGGGATCTGGTTTCCCCTCCACAATGGCCACATTGTGGCCTCCGAGAGAAAAGGTGCTGTCCGTTCCATTTCATTTGCATGCCCCTTGCCTGCAGCCAGCAGAGGTGCTGCCCTGCAGCTCTGCCTGACAGAAGGCACTGCTTGGAGCCCCTGGCTAAAACTGGCCAAGGATCTGTCTCTGGCCCCATGCCAATACTCCCCTCCACCCTCCCAGTCCTCCAGGGAGGATCAGCAGGTCAGGCTTCTTCCCTTGGCCCCCAGCATCCCCAGGGGAAGTGCAACAGTGAACCTCTGGGATTATAATGGAGGTTCCCAAACATCCCACATTCTGGCTCCTTCCGGCTCAGCCGGATGCTGGATGGGAGGAGTGGACTGGCAGTGGAGGCTCTGTCCACCCCATCCTGACTCCACTGGCCCTAGGTTGCCCCGCCCCTTTCTGCAAGGCTGGGTGCCTTCCCAAGGTGAACCCCTCCTAAACACTCTCTGTTGCCTTTCACACTGACCTCCTGGGTTCTGCATCCCTGCTTCCTAACAGTGTTCAGCTGGAGGAGGAGCAAAGAGTAGGGCATCCCCTAAGACCTCACCACACCTCAAGGGAGACCCCTCCTAAATCACATGGGTCCAACAGTGCACCAATGGGGGGCTTTGACGCCCCTATCAGACTGACTGGGGGCTCCAACCAAGTTAGAAACTGAGCAGCCCCCCAGCACCGAGGGAGCCTCTACACGTCAGGGCTGCATCACCTCAGTCGTGAGTTAGGCTGGGAGTGCTTGCCGCTGGATGGGGTGAGTTACCCTGAGGGGTGTGAGCCCCGGGGCAGGGCTGGGGACCTGGGGCGACGCTGAGGGAGCCATTAAAGGGTCTCCAGGACTAGTCCTCTCTAGGGGAGGGTCAGAGCCATTGGGGAGGCATAGAGCAAGGAGGCCTTCCCCTGGCAGGCCCTGGAGGGCCCAGAGGGCACCTCTGCAGCGCCTTGGGGGCTGGGCCACAGGAACGCTAAGCTCAGCCTGAGGCGGAAGACCCTGCGGCGCCGCTGGTCCAGGCGCAGCTGCCGCAGGCGGGGCCCAGCTAGCCTGTCACTGCGGCCGCGAGGGCCCGCCAGGGCGTCCCCGCGGCCTCAGTTTGCTATTACCACGCACTTTACAGAAAACCTAGCTCAGCTCCTCGGGCTCCTTCAGCTGGGACTCCCTGGGGCGCCCGCCGCAGCTTTCACTTCCCCTCCCCGTGTGCTCACTTCGGGTGGACACCGGACGCGGGCGGAGGGGACTTTGGGCAGAGGGCTTCCGGCCGTGGGTGGTGGGTTCGGGGTGCTAGGGAACGGGAGCACGACCGCAAAGACCACCCCAACAAATTGGCCCTGGCGCCGCCCAGTTTCGCGCACTCTGACTTCGTAAGCTTTTGCGGGGGACGAGTGACCTCCCCGCTAGGTTAGGCTCCACTCTCGACTGTCGCGGGGTCTGAGGCCAGTCAGGCTAGGAGGGGCGTCCGGGTGGTGGGTGCTGTCAGGTTCCCCAGGAGCCGCCCCTAGACCAGCCTTGCCTCTGGTACTTCCCTCTCCCCGGCCTCGACCAGACACACCAGGCCGGAGAGCTGGGACCCCAGCCCGCTGGGTCAGGGAGTCCCCAGAGCACCGCCTACGCGCAGGAGGAGGCGGGGCCGCGGGGGCGGCAGGAAGTACCTGGCCACGCCCCCTCCCCACCCCCAAAGCCCGGGGCTCGGCCTTCTCGGGCTGCTGGCCCGGTTCTAGCGCCCTCGTCACCCCCGCGGTCCTTGCGCGTGGGCTTAATCCTTCCCGTCTTTTGAAGCAAGCGTTCCGTAGCGGGGATGGGGGTGCCTGGAGGGGTGGGGGCAAGAAAGGGTGGGTCGCGGGCGCAAAATACCCGCCCCGAGGGCAAGGCGGTCTGCCCGGAGCTCCGGGCCCGCACTGCCCGAACCAGGGCAGGGTGGAGGTCCTCGAGGGACGAGGGGTTGGGGATCCGTCGGCTGGGCCGCTCCAGCTAGTCTCTAGAACGGAGCGGAAGGGCCGCATTTCCGAGCTTCATCCTGCGGGGGCGCGGGAAGCGGGGTGTTGGGCGGGCCCACTCGGGCTCCCCGGGCCGCGAGGACGCTGACGTGTCGGAACCCGTGAGCCGCGGCCCGGGGACGAGGCCTGGAGCGCCCCCCGCGGCGGAGGCGGGCACCGCAGCCTCTCTGGGTCTGCGTCCGAGTCCCGCCCTCCGGAAAGTTTCGCCCAGGCTGCCTCGAGGCGCTTCTCTCGAGGGTGCAGCCTCGCTCTTACGACGGAATTGGGAGAGACAGACTTTCTCTAAGAGGTTCCCACAGTTCCCACTCCCCCTTCACGAATCTAGAAAAGGGACCCGAGCCTCCCGGAGCTCCAGACTCCAAACTGGGGCTTCAACCTCTTCACCGCGGGAGAGTGTGGGAGGCTGGGGTGGCGGTGGGGGGGGAGGGTAATGTGGAACTCACACCTCCCGTCTTCTAGAGAAGGGGGAACACCATAGCTGGGCCGCTACTTGGTCTCCTCTCCATGAACCCCATCTTTCTGAGACCTACGTGGAACTTGGACGCAGCCGGCTTTGCCTCTCTTTTTGAGACAGCTGGCAGAGACCTGGTGCCTCAATGATGACATTGCAGCCATACCTGCCCCCATTCTTTCCAGCCACAGAAGACCCCAAGGCCACTGGAAGGCCATGAGCTGATCTGCCCGTCCTTCCCGACCCTCCCCTACTTCAGACACCATCAGGACGATGACACCCCCTTCGTGCACATCCGAGGTCCTCTCTCCCTGATCTCTGTTGAGAGTGTGGTCCTCACTGGGACCCTGCTGACTTCCCACGACCTTCTGCTCCCCACCCTCAACCTGCTGCTGTCAGAAGGTACAGGACTCAATCTGGGAGGTTGCAGGGCCTGACCCCACCCACCCCTCTCCATACCCACATCCAGCATCATCCCCCCAGCTGCCAGGCCACCCCTTCCAGCCCTTGTGCACACAGCCCTGCCTGGCCACTCAACTTCCTCTCCCCACAGCACACCCTATTTGCACTTAGCACTTGTGGGAACATGTTCTCATGGGCTGGGTCCTTTGTGGGGTTTTATTTGTGCCCGGACTTTCTCCCTGATGAAAGCCTCTGACTGGCCTATGCCACTCTGGCCAGCTGACCTCAGAAAGATCTTTCAGAGGTGCTCTTTAAGGATTTATGGCTGGAATGAGAGACCCCACAGGGTCCCTGTGGCCAGGTCACCATGTCTCTGGGGCATATTGGTCTGTGGGGGCTGTGGGAGACATTCACAGGGATGGGGAGTGGGTGAGCTTGTGGCACCAGAGAGGCAGATTGGTGGCTGCCAGGGTCTTTGCTCTGGTACAGCCAACTCCTGTCTGAGCCTGTACCCTGCTTCCTCCCAGGCCTAGAGGGAGCCAGGCCAGCTTGCTAAGGCTCCTGGGGCCACCGCCAAGTCCCTGAGGGACTTCCTGGAAGCAGCCAAGGACTGGGCAGCCTGCACTATTGGCCACAGCCACTGGAGCAGAGGCTTCCAGAATGGGCTTCTCCTGGGCCAGTGTCAGGACCTGTCATAATGGCTGTTGTTGACCCCAGGAGCCCAGGAGGCCCAGGATGTGACAGGTGTCTTTGGCTTGGGCGCTTTGGACAATCAGCATACCTCCTATGTCCAGGAGGCCCCCGGAGGGAGGTTTGGAAAAGTCATAGCCTGGGAGACTTGGAAATCTCCGTTAAGGCCTCGGGGCCACGTCCATGGGAATCACTCTTTTTCCTGGTGCCCTCGCCTCTGGGTGCCTGTTCTTGGAATGCTCCAGGGTGGGGTTACCAAGGGGTGCGGTGGTCCGGGGCCTCATGGGGAGGCAGTAGGAAGCCCACACATCTGGCCTGGCCTTGTTGGGCTGTGCTATGTCTGTTGACAGTCCTATTTATAGTGTCCCTTGGAAAACACATCCATCCCTCAGGGATCTAGGTTCCTACCAGGAGGAGTGGCCAAGGGCAGCTACTAGTCCTGTCACTCATTGTTCCTGACCCCACCCATCAGGGATCCCTCTGAGACTTGAGGTGTGCTGGCCTCCGGGTTTCCTAGGCTCAGTGGGCAGAGTCTCGGCAGTTTCTCTCCTCTCCACTTGCTCTGAGAGCAGCCAGGGCCCAATTTCCACCAGGCCTGGCCCTGGCCCTGGCCCTGTGTGGCTGTCCCCTCCTGAGGGACATGAGAGGACAGCAAAGCAGGGAGGGCCACAGTAGGTCATCAGCAGTGCTAGCCTGCCAGGTGGTGGGAGGTCTGGGGGGACTCCCATGAACACTCCCCAGAGCACTGGATGCTGAGTGTTGAGGGGCTGCCTCGGACAGGCAGGGGCTAGCCAGGCGTACGTGACTGCACAGGAACCGGTCTGGTGAGCCAGGCCCCCTATACCCTCCATGAAGCCCCGGCAGGAGAGGCCAGGCTCACTGCATAGCTGGCCAAGCCAACCTCCTGGCACTGAGGCCAGGCGGCCTGCCTGACTTCGGGGAAGGCACTGGAGTCCTCCCTGGAGCGCCCTGGGTGACTGGCTGGGCGGGCAGCCTGAGAGGAGGTTGGGAGGCCACCTGTGCCAGGGTGGACTGGCAGTGGGGCATGTGCACACAAGGCCACACTGTTGGGCTCCTGGGCTGTGGCCTGGTGGTGCTGTCCTCTGCTGACCTCAGCTGGGTACTGGGTGGTCTGGGGAGAGTGTGCTGGCTCCTGGGCCCAAGCTGGCGCCTTGCAGGAAGGAGGGCCAGGTAGGGAGAGTCTGGACTTCAGGACCCAGGGAAATCTTGGGCCTCAGCAGGAGGGCAAAGACCAAGCTGCCCACTGCCTGAGTGGGTGGCAGGGCTGTCTCTGTTGCTCTTTGTCTCTGTCTCTGCTTTCTCTCTTTTTTCCTTCCGTCCTACCTGTTTCTGTCTCTTTGCTTTTCTCTCACTCGCACAGATGAGGATGCTCATCTCAAGGCAGTGCCTGCCTGGCTCCTGCCGCAGTTATCACTCAGTAAGTATTCCGTGAACAGAAGAGGATCAACAGGCAGGCCCCTCCTTGGAGGTCAGAGGGCAGGAGGCAGGGTGGCAAGTGGAAGATTAAGGCCCAGAGAGCAAATGCTGGGTTACTCAGCCTGGCCTGGGTTCTCCTCAGAGTTAACTGAGGTGGGTAGGAGGAACAAGGGTGAGTCCAGGGGTGTAAAGCCGTGGGGTTCCCTGCCCCTCCTCCACAACTAGGTTGCTCCTCACCACCAGCCTGTGCAGGGTGACCTGTATGTTTCTCAAACTCTCCTGACAGGGAGCCCTGGTCCAGTACCCCATGTGCCTAAGGAAGGGCTGGAGGTCGCTATGCTTGGACACAGCTGCCCCTCAATACTTGCCCAAAGGCTGACAGAGCCCTCGAAGCCTGGAGGGAGGCATTGGTGCCACATGGTGGCCCAGGCTAGCTTGGGTTGTTCCTGAAACCACCCCAACCCTGCCTCTCCTACCCTGACTGGCAGATGGCTGGGTGGACAAGAGGCAGCTGGCTATGCTTATTGGTGGGGTTGTTGACTGTGGAGGAGGGTGTCAGGACCCCAGAGGATGGCGTTGCCATGGAGCTGGGATCTGTCCTCTAGACCCATTCTGTTCCCCACCTCCTCAGAGTCCCCTGGGAAAATGGGTGCTGCCCACACCTGCAGGCCTGGTTTTGAGGGACAGGATCAGGCCCAGTACTCACTCACTCCCTGAGTCACTCTTCCACCCACTTACCCCTTCACTAATTCCCTCACTGAGACCCCTTGGTGCTGGCCACATTCCAGGTGGTCAAGTGACAAGACCAACATCACTGGAACCAGCATTCTGAGGAGAGTTGAAGGCAAGGCCATGCCCCTGCCCTCAGTACTTCCAAGTCCACACCCCAAACTTGGTACTCAGTGGTTGGCTGTGGCCAGTCTGAGGTGGACAGTGAGGAAGGAGCTTCTATTGGGATGAGTCTCTGGCCCCCACTGGGGTCTTTTAGCTGGCAGGGCCTCTTCCACCTCCTCCTTCAGCCTCTTGGAATGGAACCCCAACCTTCCAATGCTTTAAGGACCCCTCTGGAGTGAATCACAGCCCCTGGCCTCTCTGGTCCCCTGAGGCACCCTGTTCTTGGGCAGGCCATTGGCCCCATGGCTTGGCAAACAGGGCAGGCGTGCAGACAGTCACTTTCATTGGGGCCCTGCCTTGGTCTGCCATACCTTAGGGGCGAGATGGACCTAGAAGCCAGGGTTAAAGGCGTGGGAGCTATAGGGACTGTGGGCTTCTGAGAATAGTCCCTGGAGGGTGGGCACCTCCCTCTGGCCCTGGCCTGCAGCCTGTTCTTCATGGCACTAATGGATGCTTGTGTCTCAGACCACTCCTCTCCTGCCCAGCCCCTCATGAACTGGGAGCGTCCCATCCCCAAGGAAGCACAGACAGGGTGGTCACATCTTCACCAGGGATTAACAGCCTGTCCCACAGACTCCCCTGCCACCACCCCAAAACTTTATTTTGAAGAATTTTTGTGTGTCTGTGTTTGGAGGAGAAGGCTTGGGGTGGTGTGGGAAGCTTTAGCTTGGGGGTTTTGGCTGTCCCCTGACCCCCAGACAAGGAGGGGCCAGGGTAGTGGCCCCTGAAGACATGTCTAGTCAAGAGAAGTGCTGCCCTTCCTAAGAGGCCACTGGCTGTCTGGGGGAACATGACAGCCAGCTAGCTGTGTTCTGCCACGCTTCATCTCACAGAACTCCCATCCATTGCCCCACGTCTCCTGGGACTGTGGTCTCCCTGGTCCCACTGAATGGCCCATTTGTCATCTTACAGGGCACTTGAATTGCCCCATAGGAAGGGTACCTGGGGACCTTGAGTGGTTGGGGGTCCTGCCTGGGCCCACTGGGCAGGGCTGCCCACTTGGAGCAGAGCAACAGAGACTCCAAGGGTGACATTGCATTTGCAGAGATTTAGGACTTGGAGGCAGCTTTGCTTGATGACAAGATGGGTTTGATCATCTGCACAGGAGCCCCCATGGAGGCGCCCACCTTCTCTGGACCAGAGGCTAGGGTGGGCACCCTCCCGTGGGGAGCTCCAGCTTCCTGGATTTCGTGCCATGTGCTGTGTGCCTTTAACAGCCCCGGATGCTGATTTGGAATTAAATACTGAAGGGCCGCCCCTGACATGCTGGAAAACAGCAGCTGCTTCTGTTCCCAGCAATTTCTTTTTCCTAAATTGAAACATCATTTTCTTTGTTTTTCTTTTGACAGAAATGTGGTTTCATCTTAAAGGGAAAAAAAGAGAGCTGCAAAGAGATTTGCTGACTGAGGGGCGAAACTGGGGGAGCGGCAGCGCGTGGGTGCAGCTGTTCTGGGGATTTGGGGAGCACAGGCCCTTTCATCTGGTCCTCATGGGGTGGGGGCCCCCTCACCTTGCACCCCATACAGGGCTAGTGTAATGTGTCTGCCAGGGCCTCCTTAGAGGTAGGTGACCTAGGAGGGAGCAGCCCCAGTGAGCTCAGGCCTTTCCTGGGTTGGGTGGACAAGAAGGTGGGGATCAGTCTGGGGCACCCCTTCTGTCCCTCCCCAAGGGTATGTGACAGTGTCACAACCCCAGGGACACACATGGGGCCGCAGGGCCTGGGCCAGCCTCAGGATCTGGGGGGCTCACTCACTGTGGCCTTACCATGACCCATGGTAGCAGCGCGGCAGGTGCCTCACCAAATGATGCTCTGTGTGCTAGGTGTGCAGGATGGCCTTGGATGGCAGAGCTCAGAGTCAGGACCTGTAGTGGCACTTAGTCCTTCCAGAGCAATGGCCTCCTCGCTGGCACCTGGAGGGGACTGTGGCCTGAGCTGGGACATATCCAGCACTTCCATCCACTGCTCTCCTGAGCTGTCTCCCTCTTGGCTGGCATGCTCCTCCTGTATGTAGCGTCTGGTTTCTGGAGCCTCCAGCCTCTCCCCCAAATAGCTGGCCTTCCTCAAGGCCTGCCTTGATATCCACCCTAATCTCTGTAGCCAGTGAGTCCCTTGGGCCCTGGGATGCCGGACCCAGGGTGTTTTGACCAGTGTCCTCCCTGGAGGGCCACGTGGTTCTGCAGGTGCCTGTCTGCCAACTCCAGCCGCCTGGGTGGATCGTCTCCACACCTGTGTGCCAAGGAGCTGCTCTCTGTGTTTATGCAGCTGTGTGTGAGCGTGGCCCACACCTCCCTAGGTGGGCTTTGCCCACAGCAGGCAGCTCCAGGATCAGAATGGGAAGGGCTGAGCCCTCAGCCCGGGTGCACTGACCCAGGAGTCAGCCTTCCAGGAAGAATACCATGGCAAGAGATCATGGAATAGGAAAGAGGCAGGGCAGGTGCACCCTGTACCACCCACTCCCCATCCTGCAGGTGCTGGGGCCCTCCTCACGGTTGTCACATATCTAAGCTCCCAGAACAGTTGGCCACCCTATTTCCACCGTGATGCCACCCTGCTGCCCTACCAGGGCTGGGCACTAGGCCTGGGCAGGGCTTAGAGAGGTACACCAGAACAGGGCTGGGCCCTTCTGCTCCTGCAGGAGAGACTGGCATGCTGCGACCAGCACAGCTGGCAGCTGGTGACTGGTTCAGTCATACTGAGGAAGAGCTGGGCAGGGGGCCCAAGAGAAGACTGAGCAGGTAAGCCGCAGGACTGCTACTCTGTCTTGAGAGGGAGATGTTCACTGGCTTTGGGTTGGTTTTGATGTAGGGATTCTTTCCCCATCTACTGATTCTCGCCCTTCAAATAAGAACAGTCATTCCATATGGACTTACCTCCTGATAACAGACATAATTACAGCCATCCATGCATCCATATGATGACTGCCAACTAAGTTTACAAACTTCCTAGCGAAAATGCTACATACCTCATTGCTGAATATCACTATGGCTACCTTCGAAGTACACCCCTTGGGAAGCTATGCACTGACACCAGTGCCTAGTCCACCTTTCAAAGCAATTTTGGAACTCTTTTTCTGGAATGGCCATCAGAACTGTTGTCATTTTACCCTTGATGTCCTGAATGTCATAAAAATGTCTTACTTTCAATAGTTCCTTCATATTCAGGTAAAGAAAAAGGTCATCGGAGGCCAGATCAGGTGAGTAGGGAGGGTATTCCAATACAGTTATTTGTTTACTAGCTAAAAACTCCCTCACAGACAGCTATACAGTTAAAGTTTGTGAACTTACCATCGTGCCACTGTGCTCAATGGCCCTTCTAGGAAGAGTCCCCAAATTGCTTTGAAGGACTGGCATTGGTACATGGCTTCCCAAAGGGAATGAATCATCTTTGAATCATCTTCAAAGATGACCATAATGACATTCGGCAATGAGACATGTAGCACTTAGAACAATTAAGTTCACCGACTTAATTGTCAGATGTCATAGATATGGACATATACCATACCCATCCTCCTGCCACCCACCCACCCACCCACCTACCCACCCTCCCACCCACCCACCCATCCATCCATCCATCCATCCATCCATCCATCCATCCACCCACCCACCCATCCATCCATCCATCTATCCATCCGTCTGTCCATCCATCCGTCTGTCCATCCATCCCCCATCCATCCCCGTCCACCCCATCCACACATCCACTTTACCAGACATTTACCCATTCTGCCACCAATTAATCCACTTCCATTTGTGCATCTACCTACCCATCCATCTATCCATCCACTCTTTCTTCCATCTGTCCACCCATCCATCTACCCTTCCATCTGTCCTTCATGAAACGCCCGCTGACCAGTCACCTTCCTGCGCACCTCATCTGTCTTATTCATCCCTGTGCCCCAGCACCTCCCATGCTGCCTGGCACAGAGGAGGTGCTCAAAATCCACCCATTTTTCAACAAATATTCACTGAATGAATGGCTGCAGTGTGCCAGGCCCTATGACCGGTGGTGTGGCTGTACTAGCGAGCAAAACTGACAAAACGCCTGCTCTTTGGACAAGACAACACAGGTGGCATGTTGGGTAGTGATATGTACAAGGGAGGAGAAACAAGGGTAGGAAGGACTATGGGATGTTGTTGAGGGGACGGAAGTGAGGTTTCAGAGTAGGTACAGTGGAGTATGGAGGATGCACCCTGCATGTGGGCCAGCGAGCCCTGTGGTGGGCTAAGAGAGAGGGAGAAGCAAAGGCTTTCAGCAGCGGTTTTGGTCTGAGCCACTGGATGGCTTGGGGACTGCCGGCTTTTGAAAGGACAACCAGGAGGGCAGTTTGGGACATGTTACCCAAAACACGTCTATATGTCCCAGTGAGGTTGTCCTGTAGGCAACGGCTGTCTGGGCTTAGGTTGCATGTGTGGTCTGGGCTGCTGGAGACTAGAGGTTGGTGTCAGAGAGACTGGAGAGAAGTGAGTGTAGACAGAAGGGACATAAGACTGATCCCGGGCCGACACTGGGTGGCTGAGAACAGAAGGATCCAGTGGGAGGCTGAGGAGGGCCCCTGGGGCACTCTTGGTGTCTTGGGACTCACAGGATGAGCACTTGGGGACAAGAGGCTCCAGTAGTGCCTGAGAGACTGAAGGTGTTCCAGGGTCAGAGTCCAGATGTCACCTTGGTGTGAGCAGTGTCACGGATAGTTAGTGTGGACAACACCTTCCGCTGTGGAAGAAGGCTCAAAATCAGATGGGGTGGGGTGGGGGAGTCATAGGAGGAGAGGCAGCATGAGCTCCTCGCTGTGGGAGGGGGCTTCATAGAGTAGGAGGGGAGCTCCCTCCACTGGCCCAGGGGGTGTAACAGATGGCATTGGTGCAGAGCCAGGGGGCTGGGCATACTGGGTCCCTCTACTTGTCCCCTGTGTCCTCTGAAGGAGGAAGCAGAGTGATGAATGAGGAGAGGCTGGGGTGCAGAAGGGTTTGAAGTCACTGCTCAGGAAAAAGCAGGTGAGCACGAGGAAGCTGGGGGCTGGGACACTGAGAGCAGGGAAGGGTGGTCTGGTCGATGAGCTAGAGGTCCCTGTGGAATGGGAGCGAGGAGGTGGTGGCTGGAGGGGGATCTGGGAGAAGCAGCTTTGAGTAGATAAGGATACAGCAGTCACTCCCATTGCAGAGCTGCCCAGGGCATATCCATCGATGTCTGCTTCCACGTGGGCCCCAAGTAGTCCTCAGTGCCTCACCCAGCAGGGGTGGGGGAGACTGTTGGGCAGGGCTGCACGTGCTCAGTCTGTTCCTAGAAGACCAGAGCCCTGTTTATAGCCCCTGACTTGTCACTGCCTATGTCAAGCCTGCCAGTCCTCCGTGTGTCAGAGCTGGTTTGGTGGCCGTCATGGGCAGCAGCCACGGACACAGGCTTGGGGGCCACCTCTCCGTTCCTCATCTCTGAAGTGAGAAGCCCACAGCGGTGTTGATCTCAAGGAAGACCAGGGAGAAAGCAGGGCAGGGGGTTGTCCCACGGTGTGGGCTGCTGCAGGGCTGGTGCCTCTAGTGTCCATGCAGGGGACACCAGGAGCAGCCTTGTGGAACATTTTATTGAACCATGGCGTGTGTTGTAGGGTACAGCCCTGGCCTCCCCACCATGTCTGCTCAGGGCCGTCTGAGTTGGGACAGCACACCCTGCCCAGCCTGTTTCACTGGTGGGCAGAGGGATTCAGGGTTACAGTGAGCTTTCAGGGCACTTGGGTCTTCTCTAGTTGAGGGCCTCTGGGTCTTCTCCAGGGGCATGTGGCTGTTCGAGGGGGCCCTTTGGCAAAATCCGCAGGTGCTTGAAGGCGGTGGGCAGTGGGCGGCCCAGGAACGGAGGGGTTGTCACGTCATGGATCATGATCACATACTCCCCTGCAAAAGATGGGGCGGGGGTGCTCATTCTGTGGGGCTCCCTGTAGGGGCAGCAGTTTTGTTGAGGACTTCTAACATGATCCCTGAGGCCACTGCCTGCCCAGGCCTCTGCTCCAGGCACCCAACCCTACCCGAAAGCCAGGGTGGGTTTAAAAGTGCAGGTTTGATCACTACCCGTCCCCTCACTCACTAGAGCCCCTGAAGCCCCCACCTCACCTGCTGTCGGATCCTCTGCTGCCCGTCAGCTTCTTCCCTGGACCCCATCCCATACCACTCATTGTCCTCGACCTGTCCAAGGCCCAGTCCCCCCACTGCGTGTCTCCTTGGCACTGGACCACTGCTCTGCAGCCCCACCTGGGGGTCCTGGCCTCACTGGGGCCCCACTGGGGAACTGTGGGTCTGGGGTAGTTGCTGGGTTTTGAGTGGGACTGCCTCATCTTGGCCCAGCTCAGCTGGCACCTGGCCTTGCTGGGGATGGAGTGGGGCTGAGAACATGGAAGAGGATGTCTCTGCAGGATAGAGGGGCCCAAGTGCCACACACAGGCAGAGACCCCACCCCCAGCTGACTTGAGACATGTACCTGAGTGGAGGGGTCTGATTTTGAAAAGACTGCTTTGTCTTTTTAGGAGGAAAATAGTTCATTTTCTCCAGAAAGTTTACAGAAACAACAGATGCTCTGAAAACAGGATGCGTCCAGCTTATTCTGAAGCCCCACTGTGGCCTGTGGGCGTGGGGCAACAGCAGAAGAGACCAGCCAGAGCTGGGTCAGGGTCTCTCAGGGCACAGAAAACAGGGCTAGCAATGTCTTGGGAAGGCGGCCCCCTTGGAGGGGAACTCGGGGCTTCTCGGGAAAGAAGGAAAAGCACTTTTCCTTTTGGCTGTCTGTAACTGTCTGGAGAGCTTCAAAGTTGGAGAAGCCATAAAAAAGAAAATAAGAAATAACAAAAGTGCGGTTGTCATGGAAACTGCCCTCTCCCCTCCCTGGGGCCCCGCGGGCTGGCACCAGAGCGTGGAAAAAGCTCACCGGCCGCCGGCTCACACCAGGAATGCGGCCGCCTCTGAACCGGGGCGTGGGGGGTGGCCGTGGTGGAGAGTGGGCGGCAGCCCAGACACCAGGCCTGGAAAACAAGACTGCGCTTCACCGGGCAGTCGTCCTTTAACTTAGCCGTCGGAGGGCGCTGCAGACATCTTTGCATTCCTGGTGTGAGGCACAAGTGGCCCTCGGGGAGCCTAGTCAGCTCCTTCAAACACAGTCATGGGTGCTGGTGCTGAAGGCCTGGGCTGGGGGCTGGCGAGGGGTGCCCATTTCACAGCCTGTCGGGCATGGGCTGTGGCCGGGGCACAGAGACCAGCTTGGCGAGTGGCTGCGGGCAGCTTGCTTGGCCATCCTACCAAAGAAAGCAGTGCATGGCAACCGCACCGTGTTTCTAAGCAGCATTAGTTTCTAGGCGTTCCCAGGAACACATAGCTCAACCAGTCTGCTGCCAAGGGTGCCTGCTGGGTAGCATGTGAGCTTTCGGTGGGCATCGGCCATGGGCCTGGATGCAGCTCCATGCTGACCTGGGCAGACGGAGAGGCCAGCAGGGGGGACCTGGGCTAATGGCTGCTGTGCCAGCCTCAGAAGCCACCCAAGCCCAGCTCCAAGCCCAGTGGTGTGGTGTGGCCGCGGGCCCTGGGAAGGTGTCTTTCCCCAACCCAGCCCCCTGGGCCTGCCCCTTACCCTGTGTGGCCTCTCACCCGTTGGAGCTGGTCACAGTCTGAAAAATCAGCTCCCCTGCAAATGACACTTCTGCCAGGTCGGGTGACTTTGTGGAGGGGCACCAGAACCCAGCCACTTTCCATGGGTCACTAAGATGGGAAGTGCTGGCCATCCCTCCAGTGGCCACTGTGAGCTTGCCCTCTGCAGTCCCTCAGTACCCCCCTTCCCTTCAGCTGTACACGAGAGTCTGGGATAGGGAGGGGCTGACCTGTAGGGTTGCACTGTAGGCCAGAGTCTGTGGAGAGATGGTGGGGCGGCTGCTGGTAGATGGACCTGAGGGTGGGCAGACAGCACAGCGCTCAGCTCGAAGGGCTAGGGGACCTGGGGGTTTCGGGGGGTGCCGCCCTGACTTTGGCTTTGCCCTGGCTGTAGCTGGCCAGCAAGGCCTGGTCACCAGTGTGCCTGCTTTAGCCCTGAGACTGCAGGAGGTGCCAAGCCCACTGCTAAAGAACCTCAGCCTCTTGACTGTGAGTTGCCAGACCCAGCGGCCCTCACTGTGAGGGGCCACTCTTGAGGGGACTCAGTCATCCTTGGTTTGTGGCCTGTTACCCTTTGCTGTCCCCTTCTGTGGCTCTTCCTCTCTCCAGTCCTTGCACCTGAAAGGGCCATGGGCCCCTTCCCTCATGGCTCTGTGACACCATCCCCAGGCCTGTAGGCTCGTCTCCTGAGCATCCTTGAGTAGCCCCTGTCACCCCCTCCTCTGGCCAGGGCACCGTCTTCTCCTCAAGTGCCACCGTTCCTCCAGCGGTTCTCCCTGCCTGTCCTGGCCCCTCCAGGCATGCGCTCCAGTGGCAGCCGCACCTCCTTCTGCTGCCTCCCTGGTCACTACCACTCTGTCCTCAACACACCTGTAGGCTGCTTGGCAGGTGCAGCACAGATGTCAGTAGGTGCTCAGCAGGCACTCAGAGGTGCTCAAAGCTCACAGGCCCTCAGCAGAGAGACAGCAGGGCATCAGGACCAGTGGCTGGCTGTACGGGTCTCCCGCTGTCTAGCTGGTGATCGAGCCAGAACTGCTTCCTATGTGGTGACATCCGTCACCCCAGGTGTGTGGGAACACATGAGATGGCCCATGGTCTTATCCACATTTCCCCTAATCCTCAATGCCTCTGTTAAGGATTGAACTGCGACCCCTTAACACGTGTGTCACTTGGCCAAGTCACAAGTCCCGGTACTGTGCGGTAGTCCATCATTTTGTGATCTGATGTGATTATCTTCTGTGTTGTAAGTCCTCACCTCTGTATGGGATCACTGTGGGTCAGAATCATTCTCAGCAGTGAGTTTGGGTTTTGTTTTTTGTAACGTTAATGAGGCAGGATTTGAGAAAGTTATGTTAAGGAGGTAAGACTCCATCTACAGGATCAGATTGTATCTTGAGTCAATCTTTTCTGAGATATAAAAGAGAGAAATAAGCAAAGAAGAGGGAGGTCTCATTACCACCAAGCAGGAAAACCTAGGAGCTGAGTGTGTTCTTTGGACCTGGAGTCCCTGCACTGAGAAGGTCCTAAACCAGAAGTTCAATGATAAGGACCCTCCCCCGGAGCTGACAGAAGGCCTCCTAGAGCTAGTGTCCTGAATTTGGACTTCTAGCCTCCTAGATTGCAAGAGAATAAATTACTGTTTGTTGAAGCCACCTGCTTGGGGTATTTCTCTGATAGCAGCACTAACTAGGTAACTAAGATAGCCCCCTCTGGGTAGGTCAGATCACCCTACCCCTTGACAATGAGAGCTGGGGTCAGAGTGGTTCCTCCTGTCATCTGTGTCTGTTGCGTGGGGAAGAGCTTGCATTTCTGCGCCCACTAAGGGACAGGCCTGTGCTGGGAGCCCTGTCCGTGGGCACCACATAATCTGTGTATGGCACAGGTGGATGGAAAGTGGAGTGAGGGGCTTTCATGGAGGTGAGCAGCAGGAGGTGGCCTCCACACACTGGCCACCTGTGGACAGCTGGGCAGAGGGCATGCCAAGCCCCCACCAGCTAGAGTTCCTGAAGGTCATATTCACTCTCCAGGGGTCAAGAAAGAGACCAAGGGTCTAAGAGGAGGAGACGTGCTTTCTGGAGGCTGTGGGAACCTAGGGTCCTCCCTGGTGTCCCCCCAACCATCAGTGTTATGGGAGTCTTGGGCCCCATGGCTCCTCTGTGGCTCAAGGCTGCTATAAATAACAGTTATGGGAGAAGACCACAGGCCAAGAATCTACAGCCTCTATGGGGTGCAGGGCCAGTGGGTTCTCGGAGCAGGACACCCCGAGAGGACCCCAGCTGAGAAGTGAGGGCTGGCTGCCTGGCTTGATGGCTGTAGCGAGGGTGTGCTGAACGACCTCACCCTCTGTGCTGCTCCAGGGCAGGCGGCCCCACTGCCCTGCCCTATCTCCCTGAAGGGTCCCTCGCCACACAAACGGTGTTAGATGTGTGCCGCTTCTAGGGGTACCCAGAAAACTGGCGTGAGGGGTAGCCCAGCTGGGGCCAGGCAGGGTGTCCTTTCCCAGCTTCCGCCCACTGACATTTCTGATTCCCTGGGGGCCTCGGGGCCCAGATGAATGCACACAGGGCTGCGACACCTGTTCAGCACAAGATGATGGTTGCAGTCAGGATGCTATCAGTGGAACGAGCAGGCGGCGCCTCTCTCCAGGTGTCCACATTAAGTGGTGTCTGCTTCAGACTGTGAGAAGACAGCTGGAGGCTGGACCGTGGTCAGTGTCTGTACCCTCGCCTCCCCTCCCCTCCTGAGACCTCTGCACACATACCTGGGTAAGCTGCCTCCGTGGGCTCCACTGTGGCCAGGCCCGTCCCTCTGGCTGTCCCGGCAGGCCTGTAAAGAGAAGACACAGGATGGCTGATGTGCCTGTTGGGGTCCAGCAGTACTCCACAGACCTGGGCCCCTGGGCACAGGGCTGAGTGGCAAGGCCTGCCTGCACGCAGGTTGGATGCTGGCAGCCCTGAGGAGAGGGAGACCCCTCAGGTACCCCAGCACAGCTGGCCTCTCCCTCCCCATGCAGGAAGCCATGGGTTCATCCCCCTCGAGCAGCGCTGCCTGCTGATGGGGCTGATGGGGCTGATGTGCCCAGAGCTGGGAGGAGAGCCGTCGCTAGCAGCTTTGTCCTGAGCCACCTGTCCCAGCTCTCCTCTTGGGCTGAAGGGGCCCACTGGTTGGAGCCCAGCCACTGCTGGATGCCAGGCAGCTTTGACAGAATGAGTCCCCACCCTTGAGTGAGAGCCACTTCCTGCAGAAGAAGGGTGGCTCCTAGGGGGCTGCAGTGAGCTTCCCAACGGGCCTCCCAGTGCAGAACTGAGTCGGGCAGATAAAGAAGTGCAAACCACACAGAAACCAGCTGAGGTGTTCAGCTTGTGGAAAGTGATTTGGGAGCAGCGAGGAGAGATAACTAGTGGCCACTTCGAGTATTCGAGACTTGGCTGTAGATGCAGAGGTGGGGAGTGGAGGGTTTGCCAACTATGTGTCTACCTACCTTCAGAGGGACCCGTGGCCAGTCCCACTGAGGAGGCAGGTGGGACCAGGGAGGCTGAAGTGAGCCATGGGGCTGTCTGTCTGGATGGCTGTCTTGTCTTCTGCTGTGAAAGGCAACACCCCCTGCCCAGGGCTCCAGGCCTCAGCCCAAGTGTGCTGAAAGTGTGAAGCATGTTCACAGGGTGGTTCCATCTCAACCAGAGGGCTGCGGGCCCCTCCATGGCGGTTTCAGATCTGCATGAGGGGGGAAGCAGGGCCCTGGGGGGCCAGCTGGCCAGGGGAGGGATCCCTGTGTAGGGAGGACCTGGGTCAGAGAGTAACAGTGCCCCAGGACCTGACTCTCCCTGTGTGTGAGGAACCCCTTGGCCCTGTTTGCAGGGAGCTGTGGCCAGCTGGCACATATGCCCCTCGTGAAGCCCTAAGTCACACGTCTCTGGTTTGTGCCTCCGGGCCCAGGTCCTCTCCCGCTCCCCACTGCTCTGGGCATCAGTGTAGATGTCCGTTCTGAAACCTGGGCCCCACTGCTGCTTTCTGGGCGGCACAAAGGCCTTGGATGTGGCTGGCTGGAGTGTGCCCTGAACTGTCCACTCACATGGCTGCAGAGAGCCCAGAGGCTGGCGCTTCTTGTACCTGGGGGTGACTGGCAGCCAACAGCCAGGGCTGGGGGATCAAATCCCCCTGGCATGGGCAGAGTGGGCTTGGTGATATGGCTGGGCTCCAACCCCTTATTGAACTTAAATACCACGTCTCTGGCTTGGGTGCTAAAAAGTTAAAGACACCAGATTTTGGAATTGCTTCATTTGCAGTGGAGAGGAGTGGGCCTAGGCCAGGTCCCAGGAGTCCTGTTAAGGGTTCTGGTGTGGCGGGGGAGGGGCAGGAAGATAAATAATTGAGCAGCAAGAATAGCTGCAGTCTGTCGGGCTGCCAGCTCGAAGAGAATAAATGGGGTTTCAAGAATCCTAAGAGTTTTTACAGACCCCCAGGGCTTAGAGAAAATAGCCACAAAGCCAGGCCAGTGCTACAAGGTTCTGGCACGCGGAAACGGAAATGGTAGAGGCGAGTTGAACAAGAATGGAGGCACAGGCCATGATGGTTAGGCTGCTCACAGCACAGGCAGTGCCCAGAGGATAGTGGCCTCCTGCAGTGTGTATCCTGGCTGGGGAAGGGGCTCTCTCCAGCAATGCCTCATCCACTGTGCCCCAAGCCTCATGCTCCTTGGAGGGTCAGGACACATGCAACTCCCAAAGTGTGCAGTGGGGTTCAGGGCGAGAGGCTCCCAAGAGGCACCTGCAGAGGCTCGGGCCCAATGGTGTCCCCTGATGGATGGACTTATGCTGGGCTGATCAGGACCAGGATTCACAAAAGAGCAAACCTGGGTCAACGGCTGATGCTGCTGGAAGCATGAAGGATTGACTGGGACAGGGCTGACTGAGGGCAGCGGTGTGAGGTAGGGATTCTGTTTGACTTCAGTAACATCAACTGGGCTCTGCCTGTGTGCCAAATGCTGGGCTCAGTCTGCAGGAGTTGGGATTGGATGGAAGATGGAGGTTGGCTAATAGCTTCCTCCCAGAATTAGTCCTGGCTAATTAAAGGGAAAGGATGCTGGGGAGACTTGGACCCATGAAGTGAGTAAGGATAGAGTATGGGGGTTGAGGAGGCAAAGACCCAAGGTCCTGGGTGGGGAGAAGCGAGCCTGGGAGCCTGCGTGGAGACCACCAGGAATGGGCCAGTGTCTGGGGGTTGAACCTGGAGCGTCTACAAGTATCCAGAGCTATGCCAGGGCCCTCTGCCAACAGGGTTGCCCTCCTCAATCCCTGCGCTTCCACATTCAAGGTTTCTGCTTTATCACAGTTAGTGTCCTTGTTTTGTTTTCCCCATGTTTCTTATGCTTGTGGTTCATTGAGCTTCTTGGTCTGTGGGTTTATAGTTTCCATCAAATTTGAAAAAATTTCAGCCATTATTTCTTCAGCCATTGCTTCTGTCTCCGTTTCCCCTCCTACCTTTTTGGAGGCCCCAGTGATGTGTGTGTTTGTTCATTTGATGCTGTCCCTGAAGTTCATGGTGCTCTGCTAGACTTTTCAGTCTTGTTGTTTCTCTGTGTTTCATTTTGGATTACATTTCTATAATCTTTTCTTCTGCAACGTCTAATCTGCCATTAATCCCATTTAGTGCACTTTCATCTCAGATGTAGTTTTCATCTCTAGAGGTCTGATTTGGGTCCTTTTGATGTCTTGCAAGACTCTGCTTGTCGCGTTGCATCTTTTTCTCTGGCTCTTTGCACATAGGGTGTACAGTTACAACTATCTTAAAGTCTTTGTCTACAAGTTTTTCCTCTGTGTCATTTCTAGCTCAGCTTTGATTGATTGATTTTTCTTCTCATTTGGGGCAATGTTTTCCTGACTGCATGCCTGCTAATTTTTTTAACCAGGTTTTTATACTTTATTGTGCTTTTAAGTGAAAGTTTACAATCCAAGTCAATTTGTCATACAGAAACTTACACACTCATCACTGTGTAACTCCAGCTGCCCTCTCCCCACACTGTGACAGCACACTGTTTCTTTTCACTCTGTATTTCCCATGTCCATTCAGTCAGCTCACGTCCACCTCTGCCCTCTCATCTCACCCCTGGACAGGAGCTGCCTAGTGAGCCTGACAGAGCTACCTAAGCCATGAAACACACTCTCCTCCTGTATCATTTCCTGTCTTATTGTCCAGATCAATCTTTGTCTGAAGAGTTGGCTTTCGGAATGTTTTCAGTTCTGGGTTAACAGAGAATCCAGGAGCTGTGTCTTTTGGAAACCCTCCAGTCTGTTGGACTATTAAGTCTGGTCTTTTTAATAGGGTTTGAGTTCCGCACACCCATGTTTCTCCCACTATGTCAGGGACTCTTTGTTGTATTCCCTGTCAGGGCAGTCATTGATGGAGGCTGGGCACCATCTAGTTCTTCTGGTCTCATGCTGATGTAGTCTCTGGATCATATGGCACCTTCTGTCTCTTGGGGTCATATTTTCTTTATGTCTTTGATGTCCTTCATTCTCCTCTGCTCCAGGTGGGCTGGGGCCAATTTATGCTACTTAAATAGCAGCTTGCTAGCTTTTAAGACCCCAACACCACTCACCAAAGTGGGATGCAGAATATTTTCTTAAAAAACTTGGCTGTGCAAGCTGACCCAGATGTTCCCTGAAGCCATTTGACCAGTTTTCTTTCTTTTTTTTTTTTTTTTGACTCTGCTGATTTTAGGAACTATGATTTGTTAGGAACTATGCTTCTGAGAATATCGAGCTTTGTTTTGCTAAGGAACAGTTTGTTCCTTAGAGTCTTTCTTTTAAGCCTTGTCAGTTGAGTCCAGAGCAGAGCTCATTCTGAGATTAAGTTTCCCCACTACTGAGTACTCTACCCAGTTCTCTGTGAATTCTGAGTTTTCCCAGTCTAGCTGGTGAAATCGGGCACTATTTCCAGCCCTATGTCCACCCAAAGCTCTGCTCCCTCTAATCCTATGAGTTGGTTCTGCCCTGGCCTTGTATGGTTTCCTCACTTACCTGTGCTAAGCTGTGCTCTGCAGACCCCTCTGAGGGTCTTGCTGTCTTGTGTGGCCCTCTCCTCTACCTGCTGCTCTGATCTGCAAACTCCAGCACCTTGGCTTCCCCACACTCCCAGTTCTGTCTTTTTCACTCTGAGCTCCCCTGGGATCCCCTC
The DNA here is from genome assembly GCA_028571685.1 of Heterohyrax brucei. Classification (NCBI taxonomy): domain Eukaryota; kingdom Metazoa; phylum Chordata; class Mammalia; order Hyracoidea; family Procaviidae; genus Heterohyrax; species Heterohyrax brucei. The sequence goes on from CM053140.1 coordinate 30,438,193, forward strand.
CCTGCGCTGTGGTCTGGAAACTTGTCCAGACACTGAGTGGGGCAACCATAGGGCTTGCCTTGCTTACTTTCTGTGTCTCAGGGATGACTGTCCTTTGCTGCCTGTTGCCAGCGTCTTGAGAGCTGTTGTTTCATATCTTGTCCAGTTTTTTTTTTTTTATGTTTCCAGCACTAGGGTAAATCTGTTCTCTCTCACTCCATCTTGGCTGAAGCAGAAGTCATTTCCACAATTACAGACCCAAACGAGACTTGAGTGCCAGACAGCACCCAGCCACGTTTCAGTTATCCATCAGAAACCCTGATGGCGTAGTGGTTAAGTGGTAAGTCTGCTAACCAAAAGGTCAGCAGTTCAAATCCTCCAGGTGCGTCTTGGAAAGTCTATGGGGCAGTTCTACTCTGCCCTATAGGATCGCTATGAGTCTGAATTGGCTTGATGGCACTGGGTTTGAAGACTGAGTCTCCGACGTGGAGAGCCAGAGGTGAGGACTTCCACATGTCCAGGACCACTGGACTTGGAAGCTGATGCAGGTTTTGTAAACAGCAGATATTTTTAATGCCCACTTCCATTAGAAGCCTGCTGTCCCCTGGAGAGGCCATCTGCATTCACCAAGAATCTGTCCTGGCAGTTGAAGGGTCACTGTGAGTCTGAATCAACCCAACGACAATGAGGCCATGGGAGAGATTGGCTGTTAACCAAAAGGCCAGCAGTCTGAATCCATGAGCAGTTCCTTGGAAACCTTATGGGGCCATTTCTACTCCTCATATAGAGTCCTGTAGGGTCACTGTGAGTCAGCATGCACTTGATGGCAGCAGATTTGCTTTGCTTTGTTGAACACATACTTAAAATCAGTCACTGTTGAGCTTACAGAGGGTCCTCACATCAAGCTTCTCATATGATTTTGAAATTTTTAACTCCATATTTTGGAAAATTTCAAAACATATCCAGAAGCAGAGAGAGGAGGGGAATGACCAGTTCCATGATGGATGTGAACCAAGCTTGACCAACTCACTGCCTCCCATGGCCTCCACTATACCTGGAAGCAAACCCCAAGCCGGTTAGTGTGTGTTTCTAACCTATAAACAAGATCCCTGCTGGGTGCTTTGCAGAGAACCCTGATACTCATCATCACACCCTCTCTGAAGGTCTCTTTCTGTCTGAGTTCACCTGAGCTCTGGGTGCCGCGCTTGGCTCCCAGGGCTCGCCTCTCCTTGTTTCTCACATGCATGTGTTTATGGAATGGTGTGGTTGTCCTGCCTAGCTCCCCGACTCTCTAGGCTCTGCTCACGGTGCCTCAGGTGCCTTGTAAGGTGTCCCTTGACCCCTGTGTGCCCTGTGATTGGCAGGGTCCCATTTCACTGCTTGTAGTGGGCAGCTTTTCAAGGGTGTGTTCTTTACCCGGGGATCATGGGGCGTCATCGGCCTGGCTCCCCATCGCTGCCAGGACCCACAGGCTCACCAGGGGGTCATGATGAATGTATGTGTTAACAACTCTTCTTTTCCTTACAGTATTAGTCTGAGGCAAATCTTGCATGAGTCACTTGTGAAATAGGGAAATTCCAGGCGTATCTGTACACATGAGTCACTAGGCTTGGCTGGGCTGGGCCTCCGGCTTGGGGTTGGCCTGCCGAAGGTGGGTGGGGTAGATCTTCAGGGCAGGCAGCTGTGGGGCATCACTGACCCTCTTTTTGGGAAAGGGTGCCCAGGCCCAGGCCCCCATCCCAGAAGCTGCACCCACAGTACTTCTCAGCACCCCACTGGTCAGAACTGGTCGTGCAGCCACCAGGAGGGATGCTCCATTCAGCCCAGGGCTCCCTGGGTGGGTGCTGTGGCGGGCGATGGGAGGAGGGCTGGAGTGCAGCCAGCAGGGCCTGTCCCAACACCGCGGATATTATTAAAGATCACAGTATTGACTGTACACAACTGTTCACCATAGACTCATCTGCACTAATCCTTTTTCCTAGAATTGTGTTTACCACCATCCATGGAAAACGTTAACTGTGAAGTTCCTAAGATCCTTTGGAGATTCTCTGCAGGTGTGAATGTGTTTGAGGATCACAGATTCAGGGGTCCCTGGGGGTGTTCTGTGACACTGACTTGTCAGCACCCTGATAACAAAAAGGACCTTCATCTCCGTAGATCAGGGAGGGCTCTGCATAGGAAGCCAAGAGGCCTTGGGAGCCCGGAGTCACCAACAGTCTTGGGCCAGTTGGTGAGCAACAGGGTCACAGAGACGGACCCTAGGAGGCACAGGGGCACGGCTGCAGGGAGTACAGGCTGGCCCTTTGTTGCTGGATGGCTAGGCCTGTCCGGACATCCCCTTTTTGGCGCCCACAGTGGGATGGGCTTCCTAACAGGGTTTGGGCTTCTGCTGGGTCCCAGTCAGGAAGGCCTAGAAGCTTCACCTGCCTGTCCCTGCTGGGGTTCCTGGGCCAGGGTCCTGGCTGTGATGCCCCTGCTTCTTGCCCTGGTAGGACATGGACTACTCCATGCCTGTATCTTAGACACTGAGGGCCTGGTAAGTGTGCTGTAGGCCAGACTGGGACCAGGTAGCCATGCCCTGGCCATGTAGGAGTCCTAGAGTGCTAAGTCAGAGAGGTGCAGGGTCTGGCCCGTCCCTGATCCCCTCACTGTCTCTCCTGATTCCTGCTGGCCTGGAGCAGAGGGACAGTGAGAGTGTAGCCGGGCCAAGGGGCACTGTCTTGTGCCTGGTCAGGCATCTTGGCCTCCGGAGGAGTGTGTGGCCAGGCAGGGCCCAGGGTGGGTCCACAGGAGCCAGCAGTGTTCAGGCAGATGCTCAGGGGGCCCACAGACAGCTGTGAGTCATAAGCAGCCTCCAGAACTAACTCGAGGGATTGGCACAGGGTCAAAAGCCAACCAAGACACAGCGCAGCTGTGATGTGAGGATGGGAGGTGTGTGGAGAAGCCGACTGCTCTCCTGGCCTGGCTTTTGTGGGTTGTGGGCCCTGGCGGCTTCTGTGGCCCCTACAGAGAGCCCATAGAAAGTTCCAGAATCAGAACTATCCGCTAATGCTAGAACATGGCTTCCCTAAAGTGGGCCACGATGGGCATCACCACCTCCAGGCACTGGGGGGCTGTGGGACTACCTCTGGCACAGATGCCATCAAGGGCTCCCCTCTCCACCTACTGTCACAGTCAGTAGATGATGCCTCTGCCCCTGCCAGGGTGGCCTTGTCCCATGGGTACCCAGGTGGGTCTTCAACCTCGAGGTGGTGTGTGAAGGGTTAACGACCCCTTGAGTCACTCCATCTGCTGTGGTTGTGATCCCTGCACTGTCAGGCAGGAAGTGTCCCTGCTGTGCCCAGACTGGGGGTGGGTAGACATGCCTGGGCCCAGCTGTCACCCCGTCCTCACACCTGCTTTAGTTTATTTCCCTGCTTTGACTAGGCAAGGCTCCATTTTCAACTCTAAAAGTAAACTTTCTCAACAGGTAACAAAACCCCTACCAATCCCTTTCTTTTGCCCACCCCTCCCCCAGTGCCTCCTCACCCAGACGGGATTCCAGCCAGGGAGGCAGCAGCTTGGGCAGTGGAGGCAGTGAGCCCACCCTGCATGGGGCCTGCTGATGAGTGAGGGTACCCATGAGGGTCATCCCCCTCCAGGATGGGCGTAGGTACTGGAAGCACCTTCTTGGTCTTGGGCCCCCTGTAGTGGCTGCCACCCTGTGGCTGGATCTCCCAGCTCCCTGCAGCACTACAGATGAGGCTGGGGGCCTGCAGCATGGGGGAGGGGGAGCGTTCAGCACCTCTGCACGCACTTGTCCTCATGGGGGCTTCTGTCTCCAGGGTACCCTGCTTCAGGCCTGCCGAAGAGGGGCTCTCCCAGGCCTCTGACTGCCCCTATATTGTGTGGACCTTAGGGCCCTGAAGTCACCCTGTTGGGACCATGACGTCTGCAAGGACACTGTGCTAGTACAGGCTGCCCACCAGCAGACCGTCAGCATGTGCGAGTCCACGCCATAGTCTCAGTTGACAAGGGAAGTGGGCCTGTGGAGACCTTCCTGGCAGAGGGGACATTGTTCCAAGCCAGAGTGCGCTGTGTGTGTGTGCGCGCAGAGGCGGGCATCTTGGGGGAGCTGGAAGGAGGTCGGGAGGCCACGCTGTGCCACGGGGTCTCTGATGATGTCTTAGACCACAGGCCCCTCTGGGTTGCGAAGCTCCAGCAGAAGGAGCAGGGTAAGCTCGCTCACAGACCTGGAAGGCGCCATCGGGGCAGCTGGGCAGTTGTGCTGACTACATGTCTGAGCGCACGGCAGTAGACGCAGGCCCAAATCGGCGGCCCCTCCTCCTTTGTTCTCTGTTGCATGCTGGGCTGGGTGAGTGGGGCAGCTGTCACTGTTGCTGGCTGGGCTCTGATCTTCAGGCCTCCAGTGTGGGTCCCCATGGCTTCGTGACTGGGTGCCTGTTGTCCTGTGGGCTTGTGCCAGGGTCTGGCTGGCCATCATGCAAACTGGGCCCTATGGCATGGCCCCTGACCTGGCCTGCCTCACTGGGCACCCTGAGGACCCTGTGCATCGGGAGCCAGTGCTCAGAGGAAGGGAACTCACACTGCAGCGCACTGTCCTCTCCAGCCGGATAACCTGGCTCTGTGCAAGGTGTCTCTGGTCCTGAGAGTGACTTGCCCAATGGACAGCACCCTGGGGTGTCCTTATAACCTAGTCTAATATGGGGGGACAGCTGGCCAACCTGGAGTCCCAGCTAGGGGCTGTGAGGAGCCAGAATGCACACACCTCCACCCCAGGGGGCAGACTGTATGGAGACACTCCTTGGGGCAGCCTCTTCCAGGCTCAGCAAGGGTGATGCCTCGGCCATCACCAGGCTTGGGAGGGTGCTGAGCATGCAGCAGCCACCCCACTCAAGGATAAAACATTAATGGGTGCCATCTGTGTTGGCCTAATGACTGATTAAATGACTAATCACGGAAGTCTTAATTAAAGCCATTCTTCTCCCGGCCAAGGTGGGGGTGCGGGCGGCCGGCACGGGCTGGGCTCCTGGCTGGGAGCTGGCAGAGCCTCTCTGCACAAAGTGAGTCTGAATGGACCTCCTGCACGTCTCAGAGTGTGAGATCCGGGTTTCTGGGGATGGCGCCCCTCATTTCCACGGCAGTCCTGTGTGTGCCTGGGTGCGTCCCCAGCACCGTTACTAATAGAGTCCAGCGTTTGCAGCTGACACCGTTTAACATGTTCAGGAACTGATGAGGCTCTTTGTCATGGGGTGGAATTCTGTAATCTGCCAGGAATGTCTCCGCAGGAATGCAGCAAGAGGCCCAGGAGGGGAGGGTCCTCCGTGAGGGGGGCCAGCCTGTGGCCCGCCCTGCAACCTACCCCAAGACTTGTGGGGCGTCCACCTTGTCCCCTTGGAACTGATGCTGGGCAGAGTTTAGATGTTGAAAAATGCGAGAAGCCGCTCACCAGGTGACAGGCAGAAGCTGAGCCCATGTTTTGCCAGCCTAGGGAGTGGACAGGGTGGGCAGCACTGTGACCATCTGAGTACCCAGGACACACATCCTGGCAGGGGGCAGCAGGAGCTCTGCCAGAAAGGGACTCTCCCCAGGAGGGAGACTTTGGGGTGGGGGGCAATGCTGAGTTTCCTGGGGTACAGAGGGTAGAAGTAGCTCTTGTTGGGCTACTCCCCCTCTGACCAGACCTGGGGGGTGGGCTGGTAGGGATTAGCCCTGTGCTTTCAGCTGTCTGTGCACTGGGCCCCATTTCTCGGCCACCTGCCTAGAGTGACAGGACCCAAGGGCTGTGTCAGGACCCTGGAAGTGCAGGCTCTCTAATAGCTGACCCCAGATCCTCGTGGCCTCATGATGCCTGCCCTCATTGGAGGCCGAAGGCTCCGCTCTGGTACGTAGGTACGTAGTGCTTCTTCCCCAAAGACGACATTCCAGAATTCAGCTTTAAAGTTTAGAACAAAAGGCAATGTTTCTCCCAAGCAGCCACCCCTCTCATGTAAATTAGAAAGCTGCTCAGCTCTGAAATTACAGGGTGGCGTCACCCTGAATCTCTGTTGGTGGGGAGCCCTTCCCACCACTTCTATTGTTCATTGGTGGAGGGGGGGAGCTGTGCCCACGTGGGCTGGCATTGACTGGGGTGTAGCTAGTGAGAGCATGGGGTCAGTACAGATGGGGACAGGTGACAGCTTGCCCCTTGGCTGAGAAAGCAGAATGGTAGAACTGCCCTGACCCTGCTCAGAGCCTGTGGGCTCCAACAGGGGCTTGAGCCAGCTTCTGTCCAGGGAGCCAGAGCTCAGGCCAGGTGGCCTCCATAGTTTGCACTGCAAACAGAGCAGTTAGTTTGAGTGGATATCAGGAGGAAGGCCGATAGTCCCTCACCTGCCACTCAGCCACACCTCATGGCCTGCAGCTGACTTGTCAGGGAGTGCAGAGGTCCTCTGGTAGGAAAGAACGTGGAGTGTCCTAGGAGTGCTCACTGTGGCGGAGAAGGCAGGGAGGGGAAGCAGGGCAGGCAGGGCAGCAGAGGATCACGGAAAATGACTGTGTGGCTTGACAAGGGGGTGCAGACACTTGTAGGATGTTTGCACTGGGGGTTAGCAGGGACTCCTGGGCACAGGACAGAACCCCAACTCAGGCCCCTGAGGGGTCAAGTGACGTGCAAACCTCCCCTCTACCCCACTGGGTCCTGCCATTTACAACAAGGGCCCTGACAGGGACCTAGACTGTGTATGGGGGTGGTGCTTTTTGTCAGGTGCCACCCCCCTGACCCTGTCCTTGGTCCTCTGAGGGGGTGACCCCTTGCACATTCCCTTGCTGGGGTCCACGGGGCTGCCTACAACAACCATCAAGATCTGGGTGAGGATTTCTTAAATGCAAAGCAGATTTCTAGGCTGAAACCCCACCTGCTTTTGATTTGCCAGAGGCAGGCTTGGTGGATGGAAGGGGTCATGTGCTTGGAATTCCAAAAGGTGAGCTTCTCCGGCGGAAGGCCAGGTTTGGAGTCAACACTGGGAGTTGGTGCCAAAGCAAAGGGCAAGGTGGGAGGGTGGAAGGCTGCGAGCTGGTTCTGGGCCTGGGGTGCTCCACACCCTCCCCTGGGGGGGTCACACAAACACCCTTGGGTTAGGGGTGCTTGCAAGTGTGAGCCAGGTTAACAGCCCAGTGCCCTCTTCATCCCAGAAATAAGGCATCTGGGATGAGTGGGGTGGGTGAGCGATGGTGGGGAATGCCTGGAGGATGGGCAGTGGTGGGGGTTGGGTGGGTGGGTAGGGGAAGCCTTGTGGGAGGGAGGTTGGACTGGGGATGACTGAGGTGTATGAGGCAGGTGGAGTTAGGTGAAGGTTGTACGGGGAGATTTGACCTGGCACGGCGGCTCGGTGGGGGGCCAAGGAAGCTAAGGAATAGCCTTGCTGCAGGAATCCAGGATCAGGGAAGGAAGGTGTGCAGTGGAGTAGGCAGGGAGGCTGCCTGAGGCCTTGGGCATGGACGACGGAGTGTCTGCTTTGTCAGCAGTCACTTCAGGCGGACGGCATGGGGAAGCTGGGCCTGGCCTCCCCTCCACAGCTGGTTCCCTCCCCGGGGAGGCAGGACGAGCCTTGGGAGATGAGACTAAAAATACTTCCCAGAGTGCCTATATTCGGAACACATACGCTCAGCTGGCTCGTGGCTCCCGGAGAAGGCGGGCCAGGCTCGTCCATCCTGAACACCAGGGAGCCCTGCTTGGGCCTCAAATAGCGGGGGTGGCTCCGTCAGGTCCCAGGACCCAGGACCCAGGACAGAGAAGTGACACCCAAAAGTGAGGGGAGAGGCCTTACTGAGAAAGAGGCACTGATCCCAGCCTGCGCTCAGGACAGTTGGACTGCTCTGCAGGCACTGACTCCGACAACCATCCCCACGGACAGACAGACAGACAATGAGGAGACCCTCACTGGGGGTTGGTAGGAGGAAGGAATGGAGGGCTCTCTGCTGAGACAGACTCCCATCGTGTCAATGCGGGCCCTACCAGGGTCACTATGTCTGGGGACGCTTGCAAGCATCTGGGCCTTCTGGTGGCTCTGATTTGCGGTCTGTGTGTCTGCGATGTAGCTGTCACACACATCCCTAGATGGAAACTCTGGTGGCCCTAGGATCTCATCTTCAGCGGGGTCTTGACTGTTTTCCTTTAAGCACATGTTTCTCAGTGGTCATGGGAAGCAGACTCCATGTGGGATTCGCACGCTGTGACTCAGAGACCGCAGAGCAGCCCTTCTCTGCAGGCATTATCAAAGCGCTGTCAGCCACGCACTCCTGCCCGTCTGTGCCCACCGCTGGCATTCCTGTGCACCGACTAATTGCAGATGGCACAGGTGAGGGCAGCCTGACCCAGGGTGCAGACCCATTTCTGTTTTCACCTCCTGGCTCAATGCCTACAGCCTATGCTCCTTGGGCGGCAAACTGAATCCAGCTGAGCCCGCAGCCCAGAGTGGCTTCTGCCCGAGCCAGTCTTGCCGAGAGTGGGGTCGAGGCCTGGTGTGTGCCCAGGAAGGCAGCACCCAGAATTCTCACAGCCACACTGCTGCCACTCCAGGGGCTTTGCCGTCTCACCTGTCCACCCGCCAGTGTCCCCCTGCCCTAGGCCAGGCCTGCTCTGTTTCCAGAGGGTCTCTCAAGGCTGTGGTATTTTGGTTGATGCTTCCACCCCCTGGTGTACGTGGGTCTGTGCTCTGTGGTCAGCACGCTTCTTCATCCAACTCCACTTCTGGATTCCTCCTCCGTCCACATGTCACAGGTGCCATCGGCAAGGGAAACAGAACTTCACAGGGACTGGCCTTTGTCCTCTAGGGTCTGCCTGGGGGTGGGGGGCTTGCTCCCCAGAGAAGGGGTCCATCCTATCCAGGCCTCCCAGGGTCCATGGAGCCAAGAGGCAATAAGCTGCCAAGAATGGAGCCTGGGTGACGCTTCCTAGGAGCCCAGTCAGTGGGTGACTGGCCTTTCGCTTGCATGCTGGGAAGGAGTTTCACCCTGTAGGAACTTCCTCACACAGTGATGAGCAACCCTGTCTAATTTGTCACAAAAAATCCCAGCCTAGTTTGGATAATCCATTACTGAATTCTGAGCCTCCAGGCCTCCATTTCCTTGTCTGTAAAATGGGGCTAGTGATGGCACATGACATGGGCACAGAAGGTATGCACATGGCCAGGACTCAAGAGGCCGGGGTGCTGTCTGCTCCCAAACCTGGTTACGCAACAATGAGCCATAAACATCCTTCCAGATGCCATGTTGTGACAGGGATAGTTGGCACCACCACAAATATCCAACAGGCCACCGCCCCTCCTAGGGGCAGGGGGATCAGACAGTGCCACCGCCACTTCAGATGCAGATTTGGGTGGGTTTCCTGTGACATACAGGGATGATTTAGAGAGGAGGGCTGGGAGGTACAGAGGGCCCATGCCTCTAATCTCTCCTGTCCCATGGGCAGCATGGTGCCAGGGTCACCTACATGCCACCTCAAGACCCTAGCCATGGGCAGGCAAACTAGGTTTGAAAACAGCCTCCATAGGATGCCCCCCACCAAGCCCATGTATATCCTGCCTCCTGGGGAAGGAGCAGCTGTGTTCCTTGGGCATGAGGTTGGGCCAGCTGTGGGGCTCAAGTGTAGGGACATGTGCCCCACCCTCCATGGTGAAACAGGAAGCCCTGCCCCATGACATGGGGAGGTGCAGGGGTGCACAGGAGACCAGGCTCCCTACCAAAGTGAAATGGATGGCGAGGCACAGGCTTAGTGGCTCAGAGCCTCTCCTCACCCCCCCAGCCTCGTGCCAGCCCTTCCCAAGCAGGAAATGCAAGGGAAGCATATCCAGCTAGGCATTCCCTAGTTGGGCACCCAGAATTCAACCCTCCCACTAGGAAAGGGTGGTAGAGATGAGAGGGGTGGGGGATCGGGGTGGTACAAGGCAGCAGGGATTCCCTTGAGCCCAGCTGCCCTTCCACCCATGCCCCAGGCCAATACCCCAACCCATAGGGGAGGGGACAGTGGTGCTTCTCCATCCACCTTGCAGCTCTCTGTGAACCCCGCATCTGTCAGGAGTGCCTGCTGACCCTCTGCACTTGGTGGCTCAGCCACCACATTTCTCTGTGACTGATCGGTGCTAAGGTCCTGGCCTACTGGAGTCTCTCCCAGACCTTCACACTGCAGTGTCCCCAGCCACACCTGAGCCTATCTGGCTATGGGTGTGCCCCCACCCAGTGCAAGGTCTACCAGAGTGGCCCTTCTGAGGCCGGGCAGGTGGAGGGCAAGGACATGCATGCCCAGTCCCTGAGCCCAATGTCACCTGCTTGGCAGCACCCCCACTCACTTCCTGCCCCACTGGGGCTTCCTGAAACCCCCAATAAACTGTGTGCTGTGAGTCCTTGTCTTGGGCCCAGTGTAGGGCAGCCTGGCCCCCAAGGTACTTTGCTGGCCCTACCTGCAGAGCAGAAGGTGCAGTGTGCCATGACTGGCCACCTGTGATTTTGGAGATCTCTCCTGCCTTTGCATGGCTCACAGAGTTCCTGCCTCAAGGACACTCATTCCCCTACTGCCTGGCACCCTGGCCACCTCTGCTGAGGGCCCAGGAGGAAGGAGGATCCTTGAGTCTCTGCCTTGCCCCATTGCTGTGTCCCTGGAGAGGCCCAGGGCCAGCTCCTGCCCTCAGAGTCCCCTAGGCCATTCTCCCACTTTGACTGTTTTTACCACAGCCCCTCACTCAGCCCCTTCTCCCGGTCCTGTCAGGATCCCTAAGGCAAGAATCAGACTGCTCCGCTGTGCCCATCTTGAGGTCATCTGTGCGAGACATCAAGCCGAGCCACAGGAGGGGGCAGCTGGAGGCCTGTTGGGTGTGCCATCCCAAATCCACCACATAGACCAAACCTCCCCTTGTGCCAGATGCCCAGATGCTGGGGTGGAGGCCGTCAAGGCCTAGATGCAATGTCACCCACTCACAAGGAAATGTGCTGGGGCCTTTACTTGCTGCGGATGCCTCCCCTGGGAGGGGACAGGTATGGCAACCCTGCCAGCTCTTGGTCCCCCTGATGGCACTGCTGGCCTGGGGAGAAGACAGAGCTAGCAGGAGGCCAGAACCGAGCCCCCCAAAACATCCAAGAGTGGTGTTGACACTCCCCCAGTACCTGTTGTCTCCCAGTGACTCCTGCCCTGTGCCTGGCATCCTCCCTGGGTTGAAGCTGCCTCCGGGCCTGTGGCTTGTCACCTACAAGGAGGAGGGCTCACGTCGGTGCCTCCCACAGGAAGCTCCCTCATCCCTAGTACTCTAGAGGCATGACTTCAGCCTTGGGGGCAAACTGGGGAAAGTGTAACTCATGGACCCAGCAGGGAAGGAGAGTTCCTCAGTCTATGAGGCCCCAGGACTGAGCAGATGAGGGGTTCTGCCTTGTGAACCTCCCCAGAGCTGAACAGAGGAGAGTGGTTCCAAACTGTGAACTTCCCAGGGCTAAGCTAATGAGGGGTCTCTGACCTCTCACCCTGGACCTTGTCAGGGCCATCCTACCTGGCCGCCATCAAGGAACAGGACCGGGTGGTACCAGGGTGGAGGGGGCCCGAGCAGGATGTTGGAGAATACGGCACAGCCTTGATCCACCCTCTGGCAGAACTGGGCATCCAGAGGCTTATGGCCCCCACCTGAGGAAGAAGGGTGTCCAGGACAGTAAGGGAGGCAACTGTGAGAAGTGTAAAGTCAAGACTTAAGGACCGTCTAACAGGTAGCTCGCCACAAGTGCCATCTTGAGATTGGGGTCAGCCCTGGTGAGTGGCCCAGGCCTGGAGGTTGACAACTCTACGGCCAGGTTGATGCAGCATGACTCCAAGAACCCCCAAACACACATAGGATGCACTTGCCTGTTGGAGTGCTGGGCCCTCCCAGTACCCCTCCGCCCTAAGAGGCCCATCTGGGCTCAGAACCCCCATTGATCTGGCAGCACCACATCCTTCTATGGGGCTGCATTCCTGCCCTTGTGCCCAGCCAGTGCCAAGCTCCCTGCCTCAGGACACAGGGGCATTCTTGATGACATATCTCAGGCCTGGGTTCTGGGGAGGCAGGGGTAAGGGAGGTTGGGAGATGGGGTGTTAGGACTGTGGGTCAGCTTGCATGGAGCAGCAGGAGCCAGCCTACCCTAGGGAGGCGGCTGGAGGGGGGCTGTGGGGTGGGTGGGAGGAGGCAAGGCCGGGGCATGTGCTATGTAATGGCTGGACAGGGGAATTCCAGAAGGGCAAGCGCTGGGCTGCGGTGGGGCCTTGGGGTTATAGAGGAGGGCACCAACAGGAAGACACAAGGGGCCTGGCTCAACAGACGAGTGGGCCAGGGTGGGGCCCAGGGTGGCACTGAACAGGGAGGGACGTGAGCCTGCTTTGGGGGGCAGGGGAGGAGGGCAAGTCAGGTGAGCAGTGGAAAGGAGCGGGAGACATCCCTGAAAGATATCTGCTTGTGCTCATGCGGTCTGGGGGGAGACCCTGTCACCAAGCCCTTGGGCTGGCCCGCTCAGTGCGGTGCTTCAAGAACAGAGGGGTGATGTCTGTCGTCTGTGCACAAATGAAGCCACAGTGTTTAAAGCAGAAACGTCCCTCCCTGGGGGCCAACTTCTGCAGGGGGAGGCAGAGGCGCTGGGGAGAATGGGCCACAGAAGTATTTCCAAATTACAGGAGGCAGAATGATCTCTCTCGGCGGTGTCTTAATTTCCTCATTATGGCGCGTTATACAAGGTAAAGTCTGTCCCCCTGCAAGGACATTCTTGAGCTAATGTCCCACCTCCATTAGCGTGTGGCATCCTCACACTATCTGTGTCCTGGGCAATGACTGGGAACTATATTGCTGACGGCGTAATTCCCATTTCTTAACGCACTGGCAGTTTCCACATGGGCTCAGCAGGGGGCTAACTTTGACTACCACTTTTATGGACACCTCCTGGACAATAAAGACGCCAGCTCTATATCCTAATAACTGGAGCAGCACCCTCTGCCAAGGTGACCACCCAGAGGAGGTCCAAGAGCAGGGAGCACGAAGGATGTTTGGTTCATTCAGTAACAGTCACTTCCGACCTTGGCCCCCAACACACCATTCTGGGGGACAGTCAGAGGACTGAGAAATGCATTTAAAAGCCCTGCAAGCATTTCTGGTGTGCAAGTAAGTGTATGCCCGAGTCCAGGCCTGGACTACGTCCTCCTGCCTCAGGCTAGGTAAAAGGGCCCGTGGAGACCACAGTTGGCCTTCGGAGGTCCTGACTGAGCTGAGTCAGAGGCTCCTTTTGATCATGGAAACTCTGGTGGTGCAGTGGTTAAGTGCTACATCTGCTGATCAGTAGATCGGCAGTTCAAATCCCCTGGGCGCTCCTTAGAAACTCTATGGGGGTAATTCTTCTCTGCCCTATAGGGTTGCTTTGAGTTTGAATCAACTCAATGGCAATGGGCTTGGTTTTTTTTTTGTTTTTTGTTTTGGTTCTCATGATTATTACTGTCATTGATGTCTGGGTGGTACTGACTTGATGCCAAAAACTTGCAGGCAGGGCCTCGCATGAAGCTCACGACCACCTTGGAACAGAAGTAATGTCATAACTGATGCTTGGCTGGCAAGAGACCTGAGGCTCAGAGAGGTTACGTGAAAGCCACAGTCGTAACTGCCATGCTCCAGCTGGGTAATAAGAACACTACTGAAGTCAAACAAGAAGGAAGAGGCATGGGATAATACCAGGCATCTTAGTTTCCTGGTGCTGCTGTAGTACCAGCACCGTGAGCGAAGGACTTTAAAGAACGGAAGTTTGTTTTTTTCATGGTTCTGGCAGCTGAAAGTCCAAATCAGGGTCTCAACCACATTGTTTCCTGCCTACTTGGTGGACTCAGGCATTCCTCGGTCCCTTGGCTTGCAGACGGTCCTTCACGTGACATGTCTATCTGTGTGTATGTGTCTGTGTGTCTGTGCTATTCTGCTCTTTCTGTAACTCACAAGGGATTAGGTTTAGGGCCTGCCGTGCACTAGTATGACATTATTAAGGCGACAAAAGAACACTCGATTCCCAAGCGGGCTCACAACCACAGATACAAGGGCCAGGAATTCGACACACAGTTTTAGAGGACACAGTTAAAGCCATGATGCCAGGGAGGATCACACAGTCATGCCTCAGTTTTCCCAAAGACTCGAGTTCGGCGTCTGTGATCATCTGGACAATGAAGTATCTGGACCCACAGATCCAAGTCTCCCTTTGTGCCGTTTGTCATGCCTGCATTTACTTGGCACAGATAAAAGAGAAACAGGCTTTCTGAATTGGTCAAGATCCTTCCTGTTGCAAGTGACAGAAAACGAACCCAAACTGGCTTCAGCTAATAAAGGATGCTATTTGCTAAGTCCCAGGAGGGACTCCTCTAGATTTAGGAGCCCACACAGTGTCTCTGTCTTTCTCATTGTCCACTCTCCCTCTCTTGGTGCCGCTCCTTTCTTAGGTTATAGGCCCCACCAGGGCAGAAACGACTGGGAGGGGCCTTATGCTGGGGTGTTCGGGGTTCGGACTGGGGGAGGGGCACCCACTGACCTGCACAGAGTGGATGCCACAGGAAGGGGGAGTTCTGTTACAGAAGGTGGGTGGGAAGAAAAGCAAGCAGCAGTGCAGCGTTTGAGACTGGGGACCACCTGGTCTCCAGGGGCTGAAGTTCACTTTTTAGGGTTCACTCCCTTGACCGCCCCCCTCCAGAAAGGTGGCCAGATGGTGACCATGCCAGGCTTGCACATCTGACCACTCACTCATCTTGCATGTCCCTACTCCCCCTTCCCAGATGGGCACCTCACCCCCGTGCTCAAGCTGGAAGCTGAGGTCAGCCTTGAGTCACTCCTGCCCTGTGCCCTTCACCCCCATGATATCTGTAGCAGCAACAGCATGGCTGATGTCACTTCTACTCATATCTGATCCTGCGTTGTCCCTCTGCCCCACACTTCAGCAGAACTCCCCAGTGATGGCCTGCCTTGGTTGGCTCTTGGGTGTCCTCTTGCTCCTTCTATGCAGGCTCCAACAGTGACATAAATGGAAGCCAGGCTGTGTCCTCTTGCTTAAAGCCACTCTTGCTATCCCCAGGGTATGGTCGAGCATTGGTCCCCTCCGATGGCTGCCCAGACCCATCTCAGGCCACACACACCCCACTCCCTCACAAAACAACCTCCTGCTCCTCAGTCCCAGCTGGACACCACATCCTCAAGTGTCTGTTCCCTCTGTCACACGTGGTCTACACGTATGTGTGGTGTACAGACAGGCCCCCTGTCATCCCACCACTCTCTTCAGAGAGATTGTGGGCAGCGTAGTGTGGGGTGGTGGGCCATGTGGGACCTCCACGTCCCGTTGAGAAAATCAGAGCACCCAAGGGCTGCCTACCCTTTAGGAGAGGCCTTGCTGCCTCTGTTTGTCCATTCAGAGTGGATACACCCCAGCCGCCCTCAACTAACCCCAGCAATGAGGTAGGAGGGCTCCTCTGGGGAAAGATTGTTGTCTCCTGAAGCCCAGCTTAGCCTCCTGCACCTCAAAAGTTAGGCTGACCCTTGCCGGGGCCCCCAATCCCTTTCCATCAGCACTGGAGGCCACCAACAACCACACTCCCCTGGACTTGGGGACTCCATCTGCCTTCCCTCCCGCTCCTTGGTTCCCTTGCTGACGTCAGATGCTGCTGGTTTCCAGAGCAGGCTGGCCTTTCCTCTGTTCACACTTCTCTGGGTGTGCACCTCACCTCCCATGGATATAAACACATCACCTCAACCCGTCTCCACTGAGTCAGACACCTACCTGCCTGCCCTGTCTTTCACGACGCATCCCCTTGTTCTCTGCCATGCCATGCCCTCTGCCCGCTGTTGGAAACGCTGGGCCCCGCACTATCCCTCTCCTCCAGCCCTGTCTCCCTCTCTCAGTGAGAGGTCTCCTACCTGGTTACTCAGACAGAAACATGAGCGTCATCCTGACTGCTCCATGGGGCCCTCCTGCCTCAGAATCCTCTCAAGTCCTCCTCCTCCTCTGTAGCATGGATGTCCCTCCACCACTTCTGTCCCTGACTGCGATAGGACCCTTGGCCTCCAGTACTTGCCCAGGCCTCACACCCTAGAAAACATGGTGAACTCAGGGCACCAACTGGATGCTGCCACACTCTGCCTGAAGCCCCCAGAGGTGTTCCCTGCAACAGGAGCACAGCAAACCTTCCCCTGGTGCCAGTCCTCAGGGACAACACACCCTTACACTGTACCTTTCCTGCTCTTGGCTCCACAGCGGCCCTGCTGGGCTGTATACTTTTACTTAATCACAATAAAAATAAAAAGAACACAAAGAGAACAAAACTTTTGGAAGAAACAGCCTTTCTGCCTGTCACCTGGCCATGGAACAGCCCAGCCAGCATCCCTGGTTGGAGTTTCTGTACTATCCTGAGCTAGTTTAAAATGTCCATTGAGAAAGCTTCCTGGATGAACATGGAGGTTATTCAAAATCAAGTTTCTACGGGCCCCAAAGTCCACCCAAGTGAAAGAGAGCACCTGTCTTTGTGATGGGCTTCAAGGGGGACAGGCCAATGCTTCTGAGTAAGGATCCCTAACCGGCCTCCAGCCATCCTGACCAGTTCCTAGTAGGCTTCTGGGTGCCCCTCACCCCGTCCTCACTCCAGGCTGACCCCGTGCACCACAGCCCCGTGCGGAGCTCTCAGCAAGCAGATGCCAGCGCTAGCACGGGGTGACTGCTGAAGCCTGATGTCGATTCTAATTACAACAATTATGGCTTTATCAGCAAGATAAAGGTCGTTGTGCCACCAAAGGGAGGGGGGCTCAGAGGATAGAAGTCCGCCTGGGAGGGGGCAGCCTGACCTCTGTGGGAGGGAAATGTCAATTAATTATCTTTTTACAGCCAACTCAATTAGACACACTAATCAGCTGTGTAGGGCATCCCAGCAGACGGCAGAGAAATGGCTGGAACAGACAGGGCTCACTGGTGTCCCATGAAGTGCTGCCTCCGGGGCTGAGGCCAGCAGGACGTCTCTGCCTCGCCAGGGAGCACAGGCCCAGCCAGGATGTTTGTGGTGTTTAAGCGAGTCCACAAAAATGTGCCATTATTGGTCCTCAGGGGCTGGTCCTGCCTCATGTAGAGGTGACCAGACACACCGTGTTAGTCTTTAAGGCCAGACTCAGTCAGCTAAGGTGCGTGCTGCTGGTGGCGGGGTGAGCACAGGAGCTGTGCTCGGAAGACCTGCCTAGGGAGCTGGGCTGAGGCTGAGGAGCTGGGTCTTGCACTCTAGAGGGAGAGAATGGCCCAAGAATGGTAGGTGGGAGCAGCTGCTGGGGTCTCAATTCCACAGCCCCCCGTGGCCTTGGTGTCCAGCTTCCTTGGGGATAAGGAGTCCTGCCATCCACAAGCCTTCCCTTGCCACCTGCAGCTTGGCATCTGGGCACATGTGCTGGTGGGTGGTCTCTGGCCCCTTCAGGCCCACTGGCTCCCTCCATCCGGCTGTATTGGGGGCCGACTCTGCCTTGATGCTGTGGCTTCGGGCTGCCATCAGCTGACGGGGGTACTTGAGGGAGCAGGGGTACAGGAGAGGGTGTGAGGGTACTTGTGCCCTGGCTGCTTCCTCTCCAGGCGTCAGAAAGACCTCACTCCTGAGGGCCAGTCTCCTGAGCCCAGGACAGGCCTCTGAGCATCACATTATCACCTGGACCTCCTTTCCTGCCCCGCCACTGTCATCACCCATCTCACCACTGTCACCACTGGGTCACTGTCATCACCACCATCTTCACCATCTCCACCGTCATCACCTCTTCATCTTTGTCCTCACCCCCACCCCCACCATTGTCCTCTCCAGCACTGTCCTCCCAACCTCATCCGGGCTGCCACTGTCACCACTGCCATCACCATTATCCTCATTTCACAGTCATCACCAACCCCAATGCTGTCACCACTGTCAATACCGTCACTGCCATCACCATTATCATTATTTTCCTCACCAGCATCACCAGCATCACCAACCGCAACACTCCATACCATCATCCTGGTCACGTCCATTGCCATCATCACCGACCTCAACACTCAATACCATCATCATGGTCACTTGCCATCGTCACCAACCTCAACGCTCAGTGCCATCACCATGATCACAAAAATCACTGTTGTCACTACCATCACCAACATGGCCACCTGTTATAGGTTAAACTGTGTCCCCCCCAGGAATAGATACTGTAAGTTCTAACCCTTACACATATGGATATAATCCACTTGGGAACAAGGTTTTCTGTGCTATGTTAATGAGACCACATCAGTGCAGGGTGTGTCCTAAGTTAATTACTTTTGAGATACCAAAGGAGCAGATTACGCACAGAAGCAAGCAAGCACAAACGGAAGGAGATGCCACATGGATATTGCTAAGAAACCCAGGAACAGGAGCTGAAAAGAGACAAGGACCTTCCTCTAGAACCAACGGAAGGAGAAAGTCTTCCCTTAGAGCACATTCCCTGAATTCAAACTTCTAACTTCCTAACTGTGAGAAAATACATGTCTATTCATTAAAGCTACCCACTTATGGTATTTCTGTTATAGTAGCACTAATAATCTTAAGACACCTAAAAGCTAGCACATGGCCAGCTATGTATGTACCATCAATTGGTCCCAACCCACCTGGAGCAAAGTAGAATGAATGTCATCAAAGACATAAAGAAAATATGAGCTGAAGAAACAGAAAGGGTCACGTATTCCAGAAACTACATCAACGTGGAACCAGAAGGACTGGACGACGCCCAGCCACCACCAATGACTGTGCTGACCGGTAACGCATCAAAGATGTCCTGATCTAGCAGGATAAAACTGGGGTGCACAACTCAAACTCTAGTAAATAGACCAGACTTGATGATCTGACAGACTGGAGGGCCCCTGGACACCCTGTCAGCCCAGAACTGAAATCATTCCTGAAGCCAACTTCAGACAAAGATTGGACTGGACTGTAAGACATAAAATAATACTGGCAAAGAGTGTGCTTCTTGGCTTAAGTACATACATGAGACTAACTGGGCAGCTCCTGTCCAGAGGTGAGATGAGAGGGCAGAGGGGGACAGGAGCTGGCTGAATGGACACGGGAAAGGCTGGGTGGAAAGCAGGAGTATACTGTTAGAGGGTGGGGAGAGCCGCCAGAGTCACATAGCAGTGTGTGTATAAGTTTTTGTGTGACAAATTGACTTGGATTGTAAACTGTCACTGAAACCACAATAAAATATTGAGAGAAAGAAAAAAAGAAAGGAGGGAGGGAAGGAAAGAGAAAGAAAAGAAAAGGAAGAAAGAAAGGAAGGGAGGGAAAAAGAAAGAAAAGAGAAGGGAAGCAGGGAGGAAGGAAGAGAGGGGAAAGGGGAGGGAAAGATAAAGAAAGAAAAGAAAACAAAGACAGAAAGAAACCAAGGCACCACCAGCACCTTCATCACTTTTGTCACCTGTGTCCACACCATCACTGTTGTCACCTCCACCTTCGCAATCCAGGGACCAGAGTCTGCACTCACTATTTCCCATGTGGCTTGCACACATCAAGCCTTCGTCTCAACCTAGAGAGGGTATTCTTACGTCCCCAGCACAGAGGAGGAAGCACGCTCAGCCAGCCCCAGCCAAGGCGCCACTCCGTGCTGCGTGTGCCTAGAGCCTTCTCCAGCTCAGGGGGACACCCTCAGGCTTGGAGCCTGGGTCAGTGCCCCAGTGAGCCCCCAGAGCTCTCGGCCGCTCTGGTTTGGCTGTACCCTGGTATCACTCAGCTGTACCCTGGCTGTGCCCAGACCTCAGCAGAGCTTGACCTCCATGCAACCCCCTCAATACCTTGAGATCTGGCAAAGGCTCCCCGGCTGCCTGGGCCCCTGTATCTCATGGTGAGATTTGTTTTTTTTTAAATCAAGATATTTTAGAACTGAAGAATTTCCAAACGTGTGTTTCTTTGTGAGAACCCGGACAACGAAGGAACGCATGGCTTGCCTCCAACAGCAAGAGACGGGTGGGCCAAACATTTGCTTGCTATTTTCCAACTCAAGTTCTTGGAATTTCCAGTCCCTGAGGTGGACAGTGGAGCAGAGACCCCAGCCAGAGAGCAGCCCGCAGCCTCTGATCCGGCACCGCACGACCCAAGGGGCTTTGTCGACCTTCCTCTTTCCTTTCTGAAGCACAGACGACGGTCTGGCCTGACGAAAACCATGTCCCACTGGACGAAGCCTTCTCCCACAGTAAGGATAAAGGGCAGCCTCTGGGATTGCTGACACTTAAGCATTCTGAAGCTGTCACTGTTCCTTCTCCGAACATTCTTTCTTCTAAAAAGAACTGAATGCTCTGTCCCCCACCTAGGCTGGGTGCTACCCACCCCCCTTTTTGGAAACACACCCCAGTGTTTCTCGACTTCCTCAGGGGCACGCTGCTGTTTGCAGACTTGCCTTCGGCGCTCAGATTCACAGGATGGCAAGCCGATCAGGAAGAGAGCTGCTTCTGCTGGCAAGCCGCCAAGACCAGGGGGCTAATTTGGGGTTCTTTCGAGAGTCTGTTTCTGACACCCCCGCCCACTGATTGCCTCCAGGCCCCCCTCCCTCAGCCAAGCTGTTTGTACACAGCACGGCAGCTCATGGCTGAGATGCCACCAGGGTGCCGCTGCCACCACCTGGGCCTACGCACAACCCTGAGGGCATGGTGGGGTGATGGTCTGGTGGGGGGCAGTCAATGAGGGCTCCCCGGGCCACTGACCACTGGCTTCAAGCCTGTCGCAGCTAGGCCTTCGGGGACGAAGCTTCTCCCTTACCACGCTGCTCATCTTTTGGGGCACTACCTCGGGAACTGCGGGCTGGCTTGTCCACATCTCTGCCACAAGAGGACAGAGTCCCGTGACAGTTCTCACCAAAGACGCCGGGTCACTACTTATAGCCCCAGAGAGCTCTCTTTGGGTGGCATGGACTGTTATTTACTTGAAACTACTGTCAGTTGCTGTTTCTGGAAACCCAGCACTTCTTCTGGACACTTTGAAGACAGTTCCCGGGGAGAAAGAGTAACAGGGACAGAAGAGAGCCACCAGGGGCCCTTCTGCCCCCAGCAATGGGGGATCGTCCTGGGATGGAGGCCTCAGGGACCTGTGAACAACGACACGGACAGTGCGCAGTAGCTCTCCAGCAGGGGGGCCAACTGGAAGGGAGACACACTTGCCTCACGCCCAGGGGTCAGCAGAGAAAGGTCGCTGTGCTACAGAGTGCAGACTTAGGGGTAACGCGGGACAGGGCACCCTGTGGGGCCTGGCAGAGAAGCCACAACATCTCGTTGCCCAGTGGAAGCTCTGGGTGGCGACAGCAATGCCCTCAAAACCAGTAGATCCACCTGCTTGGGGTTTAGCTTGTCTTAGCAGGAAGAGCCCATTGTCCCCGTTCTTCCAGAAATGAGGGGAATATTTGCAGCTGGCTCTGTCAGGAGGGATTCCACAGACTATCCAGTGGATGGTAATCACAGGGAAGGGAGTGCCTAGTCCAGAGAGACAGTTCACGGGTTCACACTCAGCAGCCTGGAGGCACACTGCCCTCGCTGTGGTCCTGGGGGGGTATTGCAGTGTCCTGGGAAGAAAGGAGGAGGAAGCAAGATCTGGCAGCAAGCTTCTCCTTGAAAAGAAAGACGATGAAGGCCTGCCGTGATGAGAAAGGATTTCTGGGGAGCCGCCTGAAGTGTGGCCACGTGCAGTTCTTGCTGGATGAGTGTCATGGGGCAAGGTTACAGCACCAGTTGGACCGGACAGGCTCTGAGGGAAACATGGACACACAACTGTGGGTGGTAGGAGGCCACTGGCTGGTGCCCCAGAGTTTCCATCATACTCTGTGCCCTGAAGGCAGGGGGAGTCTGCAGTTCGAGCTCACACACACTTCCCTGACACACAGGGGATTGGACAGGCCCAGGCCCAGGCCCAGTGGCGTTTGTAGGGGACAGAGATGGCCTGGACGGAGGGTGTCAGGCACAGGGTGAGGTGGTCAGTAGGAGACCAGACAAGGGGCCACCTCTGGAAAAGGAACCATCCCACACCCGCCCAGTGGGCTGCACGAAGAATACAAGGGCAGGGGGTCCTGAGGGTGAGGCATGGATATGTGGACACTGTCTACTCAGGCCTCAGTTCCAGGGAGGCCCTCACAGTACCACAAAGCCCCCCTGCCTGCCTGCCTGCCTGCCCGAAGACCACTGGAATGTGAAGGGAGGCGGGAAGAAACAATGTCAGGTGAGTTGGTCTCTGGCTACTTTCACGACGATAGTGGAGTATCGAACAGCAGGAGACAGAAATCTCCCTCTAAGATGGGCTGGAGCTCCTGCCTCACGTACCCTGTAGTAACGTCAGTTACCTGGTGCCAAGCCTCGGTGGACTCCTCTGCTGGCTTAGAAGGTGAGCTACAGGGACAGGACTTCAGCTTGCACTCCAGTGTGTGCCCTGCTGGACTGGCTCCCATCCCCTATACCCTCACCCCATGACCATACCTGCTCACACTCTCACAAACACATACGGGTGCACACACTCAAGCACAAACACACGCATGCTTGGATATCTATGTGCGCACATACTCACAGTCATGTATATACGTAGTCATACTTGTGCAAAACACATCTACCCGGTCACACAGCTCACATGCACACATTCACACCAATATTTACACGAGTGTGCACATGCTCTTATACACAATGCTCACACTCTTGCACTCAGATGCAGTCATACATACAAATTCTCATTTACACTTACATGCACACATGCCCACACACCCACATAAATTCTCACATTCACACACAATCACGCAGGTGTATACAAACTTCTTATATATGTGTACACACTCTCACACTCAGACATATGCACACTTATGCCCATGGATGCACACACGCACACACACACCCTCAAACACACATTCCCACAGATGTACACATTCCCACAATATACATCTTAGTGCACACACATAAATACACACTCACATACATGCATGCATACCCTTGCATTCACCTACACGTGTACACAGGGCTCTTATGGCACACACACATTCACCCTCTAACTCATGTCGCTGACACACGATCACAGACACCCATGTTCCCCACGGCATGGGAGAGAAGGCCACCCTCCAGCTGCCCACACCATGCTGGACAGAGCTCTGCCCTTGTCCTGCAAGTGTGGACCCTTTGGCCACGTGGCATCCCTCTCTGCCTCCCCTTCTGGGCCTCAAGGATGGAGCTTTCAGCTGAGACTTTTTTCCTTTCTTCTTTTATTCCTTTCTTTGCTTCTTCCCTCCCTCCTTCCCTCCTTTTTTCCTTTCCTCTTTCCCTCCCTCCCTCTCTCTCCCTCCCTCCTCCTGCCCTCCCTCCATCCCTCTCTGTCTCGCTTTCCTTCCTTCTGTTTTTCCTATACACAGTGAGATGCTCCAGTCCTGGGATCAGCCACTTCTCCAAGGAGTCTGGTTCCCTTAGTGGAGGGTGATATTTAGAAACGCCTGTCTGGGCACTGAGTCTACTCACTGCTGTTAGGGTATCACAGCTCCCAGGCCCTCTCTGAGTCAGCGAGTACATGTAATACACACAGGTGCACACACACACACACTGGCATGTACACATCAGTACGCACACACACTTACATCCGGACTTATTTTCACTTCTGTCTTGCCAATGTCGTCCCAAACTTCATACACTACTTCCACTTCTAAGCCAGCACCTCCAGATTCCTTCTCATTGTCTGTTTTCCCATACGTGCCTCTTGCTCCAACAGTGAGAAGGAAGCCCACTTTGTATATCCCTGAATAGAGTGACTTATTTGACCAGTCCCTGATGTAACCCATCTCTCATAGATGTGTTCCTTGTCCCCTTGGGTTCCTTACTGCCAGCAGAGGATCAATCCCTGCATAGTGCCATCTTTACCCTGCCCAGGCTCTGATGCCCCTCAGGGCACTCTGAGATGCCTGCCTTGCCCGGGCCTCACTTAATGGCTTCAGAACTAAATTTTTCAGGATGGAAAGGGGAGAGGGAGAGCAAGAGGAGCTTTGGGAAGAAGAAACAGCCCCAGAAG
Source organism: Heterohyrax brucei (assembly GCA_028571685.1). NCBI lineage: Eukaryota > Metazoa > Chordata > Mammalia > Hyracoidea > Procaviidae > Heterohyrax > Heterohyrax brucei. The sequence continues at coordinate 30,462,206 of CM053140.1, forward strand.
GAGAGACCCTGTGAGATTAAATTCCTACTCCAGACAAGTTACTCCAAACAGGACTGCTCAAGTCCAAGAGGAAGGCCACCGCTAAGCTGTAAGGGAAGCATTCTCCCTGTCCCTACTCCACTCCAGCTCATCTCAATGTTTGCTGTCACTTGCCAATAAGTCATCCCTGACTCACAGCGACCTCATGGACAAAATGTTGCCTGGTCCTGTGCCATTCTCACACTTGCCAGGATGACTGAGCCAGCTGTTATAGCCACTGTGTCACTTCATCTCATTGAAGGTCTCCCTCTTTCTCCCTGGACCTACACTTTACCTTTCCCACATGTCTGTCAGTCCACTGTACTGTGGGGGCTTGCCAGTTGCTGTGATGCTGGGAGCTATGCCACTGCCATTCAAATACCAGTGAGGTCACCCATGGCAGGCAGGCTTCACCTGAGCTTCCAGACTAAGAAAGACTAGTAAGAAAGGTCTAGTCTACTTTTGAAAAGAATTAGCCAGTGAAAACCTTGCAGATATTGTCCGATATCATGCTGGAAGATGAGCCCCTCAGGTTGGCAGGCGCTCAAAATATGACTGGGAAAGCACTGCCTCCTTAAAGTGGAGTCAACCTTAACGACACAGATGGAGTTAAGCTTTCTGGTGTGGTAAGACTCAAAACTAGAAGAAACAGTTGCAAACACCCATTAGTAATTGGAAGTGGAGTATACAAAGTATGAATCTAGGAAAATCGGAAATCATCAACAACGAGATGGAACACATCAGCTGCCATTCTAGGCATTAGTGAATAGGAATGGACAGGTACTGGCCATTTTGAATCAGATGATCATATGGTCTATTATGTTGGGAATGAAGAGGAATGGTGTTGCATTCATCTTCAAAATGAACATTTCACCATCTATCCTGAAATACAACACTGTGAGGGTTAAGATAACATCCAGAAGCCTACAAGGAAAATCAGTGAGTATGACTACCAGACAAATTTATGCACCAGCCACTAAGGCCAGAGATGAAGAAACTGAAGATTTTTTATCAACTTTTGCAGCCTGAAATTGATTAAATATTCAGTGAAGATGCATTGATAATTACTAGTCATTGGCATTCGAAAGCTGGAAAGAAAGAGGGATCAGTAGTGGGAAAACACGTTCTCAGCAACAGAAATGATGCCTGAGATTGCAAGAGAGAATTTTTCGAGACCAATTTCTTCATTCCAACACCTTTTTTTCACCAGCATAAACAGCACTATATATGTGGATGTTGCCAGATGGAATACACAGAAATCAAATGAACTACATCTGCAAAAAGAGACAATGGAAAAGCTCAATATCATCAGTCAGAACAAGGCCAGGGCCCGACTGTGGAACAGACCACCAATAGCTCATATTCAAGTTCAAGCTGAAAGTGAAGGAAATCAGAACAAGTCCATGAGAACCAAAGTACAACCTCGATTATATCCCATCTGAATTTAGAGACCCTCTTAGGAACAGATTTGACACACTGAATACTAATGACTGAAGACCAGCAAAGCTGTGAAATGACATCAAGGACATCATACATGAAGGAAGCAAGAGGTCATTAAAAAGCCAGGGAAGAAAGAAAAGTCCAAAATGGATGTCAGAAGAGTTTCTGAAACTTGCTTTTGAATACTGAATAGTTAAAGTGAAAGGACGAAATGATGAAGTAAAAGAGCTGAATAGAAGATTTCAAAGGGTAGCTCGAGAAGACAGAGTCAAGTATTACAACAACATGTGCAAAGAGCTGGAGGTAGAAAACCAAAAGGGAAAAACGTGACCAGTATTTCTCAAACTGAAAAAGCTAAAGAAAAAATTCAAGTCTTGAGTTGCAATATTTAAGGGTTTTAGGTGAAACTATAAACAGAGAAAGCATCATTTAAAAGAAGGTGGAAGCAGCACGTGATAAGGAAAGGATGGTGCTGAAGAAAGGAATCCAGGCTGCACTGAAGGCACTGGCAGAAAACAAAGCTCCAGGAATTGATGGAACGTCAACTGAGATATCTCAGCAAATGGATGCGGTGCTGGATGTGCTCACTCATCTAGGTCAAGAAATTTGGATCTCTTCCAGTTACTTACTTAACTAACTGGAAGAGATCTGTATTTATGCATATCCTCAAGAGGAGTGAACCAACTGAATACGGAAATTATCAAACAATATCATTGATATCACATGCAAGTAAAATTTTGCCAAAGATCATTCAAAAGCAGTTGCAGCAGTAAACTGACCGGGAGCTGCCAGAAATTCAAGTCAAATTCAGAAGAGGATGTAGAATCAGCGATATCATTGCTAATGTCAGATGGATTCTGGCTAAAAGCAGAGGATGCCAGAAAGATGTTCACCTGTGTTTTATGGACTATGCAAAGGCATTCAACTGTGTGGATCATAACAAATTACAGATAATATTAAGAAGAATGGAAGTTCCAGAACACTTCAGTCAAGAGACAGTCATATAAACAGAAAAGGGGACACTGCAAGGCTTACAGTCAGGAAAGGTGTGCATTATGGTTGCACCCTTCCACTATACTTGTTAAATTTTTGTGCTGACAAATAATTTGAGGAACTGGACTACACAAAGAATAACGGGATTAGAGGAAGACTTGTTAACAACCTGTGCTATGCAGATGACGTCATCTTGCTTACTGAAAGTGAAGAGGACTTGAAGCACTTACTGATGACGATCTAAGACCATAGCCTTCAGTATGGATTACATCTCAACATAAAGAAATCAAAAATCCTCAGAAGTAGACCAATTAGCAACAGCATGATAAATGGAGAAAAGACCGAGATTCTCAAGGATTTCATTTTCCTTGGATCCACAATCAACATTCATGGCAGCAGCAGTCAAGAAATCAAAAGACTCATTGCACTGGGAAAATCTGCTGCTAAAGATCTCTTTAAGGAGTCAGTTTGAAGACTAAGGCATGCCTGACCCCAGCCATGGTGTTTTCAACTGCCTTATATGCATTTGAAATTTGGATGATGAATAACAAAAACCAAAGAAAGAAATGAAGCCTTTGAATTGCGGTGCTGGGCAAGAACCCTGAATATACTATGGACTGCTAAAAGAATGAACAAATCCGTCTTGGAAGAGCACAACCGTAATGCTCCTTAGAAGCAAGGATGGCAAGACTGTGTCTCACATACTTTGAACATGCTATCAGGAGGGATCGGTCCCTGTAGAAGGACGTCATGCTTGGTAAAGTGAAGGGCTAGCAAAAAAGAAGACCTTCAACAGGATGGATTGACAGTGACTTCAACAACGAGCTCAAGCGTAAAGATGATTGTGAGGATGGTGCAGGACCTGGCTGAGTTTCTTTCTGCTGTACCAGAGGATCCCTATGAGTTGGAACTGTCTCAATGGCAGCTAAAACAACAACCAACCATGATGTCCTTCTCCAGCAATTGGTCCCTTATGATGATCTGTCCAAAGCAACTAAGCTGAAATCTCAGCATCCTTATTTAAAAAAAAAAAATTATTGTGCTTTAAGTGCAAGTTTACAATCCGAGTCAATTTGCTACACAACCACCCTCCCACACACCACTGTGCAACTCTAGCTGCTCTCCCACCCTGTGACAGCACTCTCTTCCTTTCCAGCCTCTACTTCCTATGTCCATTCAACCAGCTCCTGTCCCCCTCTACCCTTTCATCTTGCCTCTGGACAGGAGCTGCTCAGTCAGCCTCATGTATATACTTGAACCAAGCAGCACACTCTTCGCCAGCATAATTCTGTGCCTGATAGTCTAGTCCAATCTTTGTCTGTAGAGTTGCCTTCAGGACTGGTTTCAGCTCTGGGCTAATAGAGTCTGGGACCATGTCCCCAGGGGACCCTCCAGTCTGTCGGGCCATCAAATCCGGTCTTTAATAGAGTCCTAGTTCTGCATACCCATTTTTCTCCTGCTGCATCAGGGGCTCTGTGTTGTATTCCCTGTTAAGGCAAGTCATTGGCAGTGGCCGGACAGTGAACCGTCTAGTTCTTCCGCCCTCATGCCAGTGTAGTCTTCGGATCATATGACCCCTTCTGTCTCGGGCTCGTATGTTCCTCATGTCTTTGATGTCCTTCATTCTCCTCTGTCAGCATCCTCACTTCTAAGGCTTTCTTTCTTCTAAGACAGATTTGCTCATTCTTCCGGCAGCGCACAGTACATTCAATGTGCTTCACCAACACTACGTAAGTCAAACACATCAATTCTTCTGTCTTCCTTTTTCATTGTCTAGCTTTTGAATGCATATGAAGCAACTGACAGGACCATGGCTTGGATCAGGTGCACCTTAGTCCACTTAGTGACATCACTGATTTTTAAAACTTTAAAGAGATCTGTCATCAGTGATAGCTGTGATGGAGCTCACTAAGTTGAGTCTCACTGGCAACACAAGAATAAAAAGGGGTGCATCCTGAGATCTCCACTAAAAGATCTCAATTGATGGTCCAGCGGTTTTGGGTTCCCCTGGGAGCATGGCCCCTGGCCCTGATGCTGCCCTTGCCCATAAATCATAACGAAGGTCCACTCTTCGGACACGAATAGATTGGACTCGGCGATGCAGGTGACCATATATGGGATGCACTTTATGGTTCTGTACATCTATAGGATATCATCCTGCTGACCTCTGGCTGGAGGAAGGAGAGTGGGTAGAGAGGAGGGGAAAGGAGACTGTTGGGAGGATGAGACACGTATGGAGCAGAGAGGAATAGTGTGCTGTCACCGGGCAGGGAGAGCAGTGGAAGTTGCATAGAGGGGGGCATGTAAATTTATACGGGAATGTACATTTTCACTCAGCCATATTAAATAAAAAAATAAATAAAAATTAAAAAGAAAAAAAAGAGAGAGATCTGTCAGTAGAGAGACCCACGCGAGTGGGTGACTACATCAACTTGGGACCAGAAGAACCAGATGGTGCCCAGCCACTACCAGTAACAGCTGTGATGGAGCTCACAAAGTTGAGTCTCACTGGCAACACAAGAATAAAAAAGGGTGCACCCTGAGATTTCCACTAAAAGACCACAATTGATGGTCCAGGAGCCTCAGAGTTCCCCTGGGAACATGGCCTCTGGCCCTGATGCTGTCCCTGTCCATAAATCATAATGGAGGTCAACTCTTTGGACAGGAATGGATTGGACTTGGCGAAACAGAGGAGCCATATCGTGTGTGCACTTTATGGTTCTATGCATCCATAGGATGTCATCCTGCTGCCCTCTTACTGGAGGCGGGGGAATGGGTGGAGAGGAGGGGATAGAAGATTATTTGGAGGATATGACATGTTTGGAGCAGAGAGGAAGAGTGTGCTGTCACCAGGCAGGGAGAGCAGTGGGAGCTGCATATAGGTGGGCATGCAATTTATCTGGGAATGTACGTTTTTATTCAGTCATAATAATAAAAAAAAAGAGATCTGTCAGTTTCTTGTGCTGTGGTGGCTTGCACATACACAGCTGTGACACTGGAAGCTACGCCACCAGTACTTCAGACACCAGCAGGCTCGCTTGTGGTGAACTTGTTTCAGCAGAGCTTCTAGATTGAGAGAGACTAGGAAGAAAGAACTGGTGATCTATTACTGAAAAGGAGCTAGTGAGAACCCTGTGCCTCAGTGCAGTAAATCTGATCTTTCTACACACGCCTTGGGAATTTTGCCCACCTGGTTCAACCACTGTGACTTTTCCTAATATCCAGCTGTTTGGTTTTAGGCGGACAGATACCCTCACATCTCAGTTAATTTTCTATTCGTATCCACGGTTTTGGCATTGGGAACAACACAACATATTTTTACACAACTCTCTTTTTTTTTTTTTCTGGGATGTTCCCTCTATCTGATAGGATTCTGAGAGAAAATACATATGCAAATTTTCTCTAAAAAATGTGGATCCTTCATGCTACTTCTGCCGTAATTAACCACAGACAATTAATATTAAAGCCTGTCAGCATCCCAGGAGGCACTGAAATTTCCAGAAATTCTCTGCTGTGCTCTTTCACATTTATTGGTGAGCATGAACCCGCAGCAAAGGGCACCTTGGTTTTTAAAACTACCTTACAATAGCAGTTGATTCTTCACAGACCCTGCCTGATGAATGCGGGCACCCATTTGTCCAACAAATGAAAGAGGGAAATCACACCGATCGATTGACAACGGTTCCGGGGAGGGTTTTGTGCATTTAGGGAAAAAGAGGGAAAAAAGGTGCGCCAAGGTTCCTCTCACTGCCGAGGCGTTTTTAGTTCTCAGATCCAGTTTCCAGGGTACCGTGTGAGCGCTCTGCTCGGTGCCCAGTGCTGTCCGTCCTGCAATTACCAGCACCTGCATTATGATTCAATGGGCTTAAATTACGGGGGGTTGAGGCAGGCACCCCACTGCCAACGATTAACATAAAAGGGTTCTACAGTTTAAAGCTGTGGGCGGGAATCACAAAAGGTTAAGAGACTAAATATAAAAATCTTTTTGAATATAAAATCAATGTGCTTTGTCACTAAAATCCGGGTGCTGTAATTTAACCAAAATAGAGTTTCAGAATATCTGGCAAATGTCCACGTCTGTGAAGCTGTCTTTTCTTCTAAACTAAATGCAAATCGCCTGGGCGAAAGTTACAAACAATTAAACAACTGAAATATTTCATATCAACAAAATAATAAAATACCACATTTGGCAATTACATATTACTGACCTTAGGCCTCTGGGGAGGGAGGGTGTGAGCTCTCTTCATTTCACTTATTTGGATAATTGAAAACTAAGTTTTGGGAAGGTTTATTTCCTTAATCGTCCAGTAGATCCAAGAGAGATGGCCAACTGAACATCTTTGGACAGAGAACTGTGGTGCAGAGATGGCACGGCGGGTGCATGGCCCAGAACCACAGAGTGGCGGTTCAGGAAGTGCTTCACTCATGGGGCTAAGGTGGGCCCTGAGGCAGAGTTGAAGGGGCACAGCCAGGAGGCACCAGAGCAACACACAGGAACCTGTCCCTTGGGAAGATGGTATGTGAGGTGACTAGGCTGATGTCCTAAGGCTTCCCAGTCAGGTAGGTGGGACCAAAGCCTGTCTCTTCCCCAAACTGGCTTCTGGGGCAGAGCTGGCTTTGCTTGGGGGTGGCGGGGGGACTAGGTGGCCTTGACCTGTGGGCAGGGCTGGGGTCCCTCCTGGTTCTAGTCGTCTGGGCACAGAGGCATCTAGTCTTGACTCCACCGGCCCTTGACCCTGAACACAGAGCTCAGGAAGCAGATCTGTTGGCCCAATTTCCTCCCATTCAGAGAAATCTGGGGTAGGGCACTGAACTTCTGCCTCCCTCCTGGGAAGGAACTCCTTCAGGTCCTGCAGCCGCATGCCAGGTGGGCTTCAAGGACTCATGCAGTGTCCATAATTGCTACGGACAAGAGAGGCAGGGCAGCCCTGTGGCCAGCTGGTTAGGCACAGAAGCAGGAGGGGCAGAGGTCCGGGGGGGGGTCAGCCATGCTCTTGGCTCACCCCAGAGCCCAGTCCAGCCCCTTCCCAGATGCTCAGCTCAGCGCCCTCAGGTGCCTGGCAAGTATCCTTGGAAAAAGGATGTCTCATACTGGTATACAAGACTATTTGCAGAGATGACTGATTAACTTGCAAAGTTCCTTCTCCTTGCTCCTCTGGCATCAGAACCTAGTTCTAGCTGGCCAGAAAGCCACAATCTGTCTACAGAGCCATGGTGGTGCCCTGGTTAAGTGCTCAGCTGCTAATCTAAAAGTCAGCAGTTTGAACCCACCAGCCGCTGTGCACGACACAGACCTGACAATCTGCTTCTGTCAAGATCATAGCCTAGAAAACCTGATGGGACAGCTCTGCTCTGTCACACAGGGTCACTATGGATCACAATCAATTCAGCAGGCATGCAGCGACAGCCGCAGTCTGTAAGGAGTAATGTAAGGAGTAATGGGTGTGGTACCCCGCACCCTCCGCTCCCCACTCCTGGCTTCCTCCTTCCTGCTCACTGGAACAGGGGCGTGATGGCTGGACCTCAGGAAGCCATCTAGGTCTATGAGGAGGCAAATGAAGTATCACTAGAATAGTAAAAGAGGAAGAAGGAACTAGGGTCCGTAGTGTTGGAGTGAACTTACCTGGGCTGTGGTATGAGTGCTTCTGAAGTCACTCTTTAGTTGTTTTTGTTAGAAGCAGCCAAATCTCACCCTAAGCATGTAGCCTTCCCGGGGCAGAGCCAAGCTGACAGGCAGTCAGACAAGTATAGGGTGCTGGTGGCCCAGTGATTAAGGACTGTGGCTATTAACCACAAAGGTTGGGAGCTGGCATTCACTGGCTACTCCTTGGAAACCCTATAGGTCAGTTCTACTCTGTCCTATAGGGTCACTATGAGTCAGAATCGACTCCACAGCAACAGGTTTGGTGGTTTGGTTGTATAAGTATAGGATCAAGACTTATTCAGCTGGCAAGATGGAGTAACTGGAGTAGAAACGGGTGAGACTGCTCCTGGTAAATTCAAGGGCTTCCATTCAATGACAGCCTCACTGAGCACACGCCCCTTGTGTGTGATCAGCCATGGCCACTGGCAGACACACAGCAGCTCCTGTGGCTCTTAAAAAAAATTGCAAGAAATGCAACAGAAGTCAAAGCACCTGGTAGCCAGCAACACATCCCATCCTCTTCCTGTGCTCTACCTCCAATACCTCCTGGCGAGCTGCGGTTACTTGGTCTATTGGGAAGTGCAACCTTTTTGTTACTGGAATTCGCTCTGCCCATACTGGAAATTGGTGAACAGGAACCACATGAAAACAGTTTCAGGAGCTCCAAGCAGAACACAGATCACCCAGAAACAGTGATACATGCTTTCCTAACCTCAGCATTCCCCCATCTCTGCTTCCTCTGCTTCCCACAAGTGGCAGTCTCTTGCTCAGCAGGAAACTCCTTCAAGCCCTGGCTGCTTGAATTTGCCCTGTCCACACTGGCTGGCTTCCTGAGTGCCATTTATCTATAGCTGGTGTTGCTTTTTATCCATTTATTTTGGTTTCTTCCGCGCCTCTGACCACCTTCCCCTCCTTTCTCTTGAGCACCTGGCTCCAAGGGCCATCTTTGCCTCTTGAAAGACTGTGAAATGCTGCCCAAATTTGGAACCACTCCCCAGCTTGTGACACCATGTTGGTGGAATGCTTGGGGCTCTTTTTTGCTTTGTTTTGCTTTATTGTGTTTTATTTTGTCCATTCATTTCGTTTTTTCTTTTTGAGACTTGGGAATCCTTTCTAGCTGGACTATACTACATGGCGCAGGACCCAGGTCCCCAGTCTGCCCATCTGTGTCAGTGGCATCCCTGGGGCATTTCTTTCTTTCTTCTCCTTTTTTGCTTCCTCTCATCCGACTTGACGGCACTTGGCTGGCTTGGCTCTTCATTTCCCAGTTTTTGTCTCTCTATGCTTACCCTTTTTCTCTGTCTCCTAAAGAACTGACACTGTCTGACAATCTATACTCCTAGCCAGGCCATATTATGCAGTAGTAGCAGCACCAGTGGGGCCCCTGGGACCCTTTCTTTTGTAAATTTTTCTATCTCTTTTTTTCTTCCCTGTTTGTTTTTCTTCACGTCTTTGTTCCTCATCTGTCCACTCCTTGACTCCTGTTTCTCTCTCTCCCTTTTCCTCTTTCTCTTACCCATCCTAGCTTCAACCAAAACCAAACACCAAACCCAGGGCTGTCGAACTGATTCCAACTCATAACAACCTTACAGAACAGAGTAGAACTAACTGCTTCATCGAGTTTCCAAGGAGCACCTGGTGGATTCAAACTGCTGACCATTTGGTTAGCAGATGTAGCACTAACCGCTACACCACAAGGGTTTCCCCCTGCTGCCTACATTGTCTCTTGATCTATGTACAAATTCCCCATGAGCACAATTAAGTGTTCTGGAATTCCCATTCTCCACATCGTTATCCATAATTTGTCAAACATTTTTTCATAGTCAATGAGATACATGTAGACATCTCTCTTGGTAGTCTCCACTTTCAGCCAAGTTCCATTTGATGTCAGCAATAATATCCCTGGTTCCTCATCCTCTGCTGAATCCGACTTGACTTTCTGGCAGTTCCCTGTCAACATATTGCTGTAGTCGCTTTTGAATAATCTTCAGCAAAATTTTACTTGCGAGTGATATCGGTGATGTTGTTCCATAAGTCCCGCCTTCTGCTGGATCACTTTTCTTGGGAATAGGCATCAGCCACTTGGCCATGTACCTGTCTCCCTAATTTCTTGACATAGGCAAGCGAGCACTTCTAGTGCTGCATCTGTTTGTTGAAACATCTTAATTGATATTCCATCAATTTCTGGAGCCTAATTTTTTGCCAGTGCCTTCAATGCAGCTTCAACTTCTTCCTTCAGTGCCGTTGGTTCCTGATCGTATGCTGCTTCTCGAAATGGTTGAATGTCGACCAGTCCTTTTGTGTGTAACAACTCTACAACTCTTCCTCAAAAACAATGGGATAGACTTTCAGGCAGGGCTCGATGGGCAAGGAGGATGGGAGCAGGTAGGGGTTATCTGTGGGTGTCAGGGGGCCCTGCATTCTGTCCCACACTCCCCAACTTCAATTGTGGGGTTGACAACATAATCTTAAGGAGAGCACAGCTGTGGAACTGGGCCCACTCTGATAACCTGAGCTCCCTCAGCCCACACAGGCAGGACAGGTGTTTGGAATGGAGCATGAGCCCACAGCCATCTGTCCCACTGGCCACCTGGGTGGCTGATGTCAAGCACTGGACCAACAGCTGTATGAGGCCAGCAGAAGCCCCAGACTACCAGGAGGGCAGCTCATCTGGCAACTAGAGCTGTTAGGGCAGGCAGATGTGATGCTGTGGGGAGTGTGGAGCCGAGGAGGGTGGCACTGGGGCCCATGGGCATGGTAAGGGTTGGGCCACTTAGGGGAGTAGAAGGGGACAGTGCATTACTGCAGCCCCACCTGCCCTTTGTCCCAGGAACTCTGTAGCCACTGATCCCATCTGTGGCATCAGAGCCCAGATTCCAGCTGTGGAGCAGGACATAGCCATCAGTGCCACATCCTCTCCAAACAGCTGCAGAGGGTGCCATGCCCTGAAACACACAGACCGCCTCGGGGAACCCCCCAAGCCCTGTTCATGAACACTCTCATTCCCTTGATATATCTGGAAGGATCAAACAAGAGCCCCTGGAGTACGCAGGCCCAACTGCAGAGACCTGTCTGTGACCCCATCCGCCCCTGAATCCCCCCAGAGCCATGCGGGTTACCGATGCCTCCATCACCTCAATTGCTCATCAAGGTTGTTCCCTGCATTAAGATGCCTACCACGTATTTACAACGGGAGCAGTTCATATTCCTGAGCATAATAATGGCAGTGATTAAACTCTGATTCAACTCTGGAGTCTCAGCGCAGGGCTCCTGTGACAATTCCAGAATAGCTAGGGTAAGGGAAGGCCAGGGCCTTGTGCAGAAGCTGGGCCTGGGCCTGGGCCTGGTATCCCTGAGGAGTTGCCCACAACCCACATGGGTGCCAGCCTTCCACACAGTTGGAGCTGATGGGCAGAGTCTGTGCCCGGACAGAGTTATCAGGAAACTGGGGTATACACTAGTGGCTAGTCAGGGTACCCAAGGGATCAGAAGACAGTGGGGCTGGGTGGCCATGACCAGGCTGATCACAGGCCTCATAGTGATGGTGGCCTTGATGGATTTGCTGCCGTCCCGCTAGCCTCAGCCTAACAGAGCCACAAACAACCTGAGGCACTCTGGCCAGGGTGGACAAGGCACTAGATGCATCAGCTGAGTGCTCATGGCACCAAAGCTTCCAGCAAACCAAATGGCCACTGTGAAAACCATCACCCTCCTGTGGCCAACCAGCATGGGGCTGCGTGCACCGAGACACCAACACAACCATCTGCCCTTTAACCTATCCTGCGGTCCTGCCAAGGACCACTTGCTTTCCATGAAGCTGCTGGTTCCAGCACTTTGCACCTCTCCCCAACACTGAGCCCAAGGGTAGAGCCTGGCTATCAGAGGACAGCTGTGTTCCCATCTATTCAGGTCTAGGGTGTTGCCGTCGATCCCTGAAACCAGAGCCCTTGACACTCATAATTGATGGACCATCATGTCCACTCACCGTCTGGGTCACAGGGGCCATCCTCCTGGCTCTGCAAGGTATCCCATGCTGGCGCTGGCTCCACATCATCGGTGGGGAGTGGCGCGTTCATTCCAGCACTTTTCCCGGTTGCCCTGGGCTCCAGATCCTGGGCCTCGGGGCTCCCCAGAGGGTAGGAGATGCACTCAAAGCCACTGTGAAGGGAAATAGTTGGTGTGACTGTCTATCCTGTGAACTCAAATGGGGCAGGGGATTAGGAAGAGACAGTGGCCTGGGGCTAGATGGCCACTCTGAGCCTGCTGGGGCTGTGCACCTTGGAACATGCGCTGTCCAGCTAGTCTTGGGGGTCATGTCCACCACCCGGAAACCCTGGAAGACCCAGGAGGCAGGAGGGACTGTGATAAGGAGTGTAGGTCTCTTGTCTGGAAAGGAGAACCACTACCAGCCTTATTCCTGCAGCCCACTACCTCTGCGTATGCCTGGCAGTGGGCGGGCTGGTGATGGGGGCTCTGAGCTGTCTTACAGAGAGCACGGAGCCGCAGGTCACACTGGCTGCCCCACTGTGCAGTGATTTCTGATTCTGGCTACAAGCTCAGCAATAAAGGCAGCAGTGCAGAGGGAGCTGAGCACACTTCTCTCTGCATGACCCACGGCTCAGGCCCTCCTTCTGCCTCTGAGTACAGGCTCATGGGCCGGAAGTAGAGAAAGCCAGCAGAGGTGCCAGATTCTGGAAGCTGAGCAGCATTCAAGCATCAAGAGCCCTACTTGTCGGAGCCAAGGCAGCTCAGTTCTTTGGAAGAAGGAGGAAAGGGTTCTAAAGTGCTCAGGGGTCCCTGGGCATTGCCAACAGCTCCTGTGCTCTGCCACTGCCTGCAAGGTCAGAGATCTGTGCCCTCTCAGAAGCGTCTTGGAAGAAAGGCCTGGTGATCTTCTGAGAGGTCACAGCCACTGGAAGTCAACATGCTTTCCTGAGGATCAAGGCAGGATATGCGGCCATGGCAAATCACACATGGTGAGGGGACACACACCATACTCCCACACTTCACTGCCAAAGTGAATCATATAGCCACATGGGTGATGGAAGGCCCTGGGTAGAGCAGCCTTCTGGAGCACTCCTCTGCTCAGTAAAAAAGATGTCACACATGCTCCACCCCTCCACCCCGCCCTCATGGTCACTGCCCAGAAACGGTCAGCCTCACTCACAATGGTGTTGGGTTGGGTATCTCTCTGTTCTCTCCATCCACTTTGAAGAAGCTGATGTCAGAGTAGGCCGGGAGCTGCACATAGCGGACACCGGCTGAGATTCTTAGGACTCGGCCTGACTCACCTTCCCAGGACAAAAGAAGAACAAATAATATGCACGGCTCAGGCCAAGGAGGGTAAGGAAGGTCTCCATCTGGGCTCTGGCCCTTCACTCTAGAGGCCCAGGTTATCCCAAGGCATGGCTCAGGGCCTGGGCATTTCACAAAACCCTGAACCCAGGCTCTATTCGTGGCCCCAGTTCCTAACTTCACTCACTGATAAGAGCCTCTTGGGCCCTGTCCTTGGTTCCCTAATTTCCAGTTCTGGGCCCCAGTCCCCAGTGCCATCTCTTGCCCTGGTCCATCACCTGTGATCTTTGTAGGGCCTCTCTTCTGACCAGCCTTGTGGTGTCAAACCTTGCTGCCCGTGGTCCCAGGTGGGCTGGAGGTAGGGATCCACTTGGGTGGTTGTTATGGATTGAACTATGTCCCCTGAAAAAGTGTGTCAACTTTGCTAGGTCCTGATTCTCAGTGTTGTGTGGTTGTCCTCCTTTTTGTGGCTTGACACAACTTTCCTGTGTGTTATAGATCCTCACCTCTATGATGTTAATGAGAGAGGCAGTTACGTTAATGAGGCAGGACACAGGCTACAGGATTAGGTTGTATTTTGAGTCAATCTTTTTTGAGATATAAAAGACAGAATGAAGAGTAACCACATTACCACAAAACAAGAAGGGCCAGGAGCAGAGTATGTCTTTTGGACACACACTCCCTACACTTGAGAAGCTCCTAGGCCAGGAAAAGATGGATGATAAAGATTTTTTCCAGAGCCAACAGAGAGAAATTCTTTCCCTGGAGCTTGTGCCCTGAATTTAGACTTTTAGCCTCCTAAGCTTTGAGAGTATAAACTTCTGTTTGTTAAAGCCACCCACTTACGGTATTTCTGTGAAAGCAGCACTAGATAACTAAGACAGCAGTCACTGCTGCTCGTCCTGTCCATGTCCCACCTAGACCCTTAGGACAGGTACTGACCCACTCACCTCTGCCTTACTTCCAAGTTCACAGTACAGGGCCAGGCACACTGTAAGCGTCCCATAAGTATTGCTGAGTGAACACACAAACACCTCCAGGGTGAGTTTGCCAGGTGCAGGATCCAGCTGTGTCATTCACGGCCCTGGGACCTGGCAGATCATCATGAGATTTGGACAACACTTTCCCCTGTCCCTGGGTTCACTAAGGACAGATTCTGTAGGCCCTGCTGAGAACAGATGGTCATGGAGGCACTGGGTCAGCAGATCCAGATGAAAAGGCCTGCTGGGTGGCATGTGGGACTCTTGGGCACCAGAAGAGAGGTAGGACAGCTGTGGCCAGGAGAGGAAGGAGAGGGAGTGGGTGCCCGGTCCTGAGGTGAGGCAGACCAGTTTTGCTGATGCTGAACTTTGGGGGCACTCCCAAACTCACAGAGAACTGAGTGGGGCTGGGGTCTGCAAGCCTGGGACACTCTGACAAAGGAATAAGCTTCCATTTGAGTAGGGCAGTGGAGAGCACCAACTCTGGCCGGAGTGTCAGACCCCAGGTACTGTTTCTGATCAGGGTGTAGGGTCCTAGGTCCTGCACCCCTCGTGCCAGGCAGTACCATATGGACTCTGTGGAGTTCAAGGTCCAATGGAGAAGGAGAGGTCAACAGGCATCACCGACGCTGTTGGTAAAGGACATCACTGTCTGGCTTCCTATGTCACTTGAAAAGGAGGCGAATTGGGGAGATACTGGAAATACCTCTGATTTGGAAGGTGAATGTTTCATGTGTGTTCATGAAAAACCAGCTGTGGTTTCATCAAGCTCCACTTCCCATCAAGACAGAGTAACTGGGGTCGACTTATTCTCACACATAAAACAACTGCAAAAGCAGACACAATATAATCAAAGAACTGTTTTCAAGATACTGGACATCAGGCAACTAAGAACAGTAATTCCTGAAAGATGATGGGAAATGAATGCTGTGAGCTTGGTGAATGGCCAGTTACTTCTTGGAAGACTGTCAAGGATGTGGTGCAGGAAAGGGAATGGAGGGAGAGCTAACAGATGCCCTCACTGAGGAAACAGATGAGGATCTGCAGAGACTGAGGCACATGGGGAGTTCCGGAGTTCCAAGGGCTGAGGGGCAGAGAGGAGACCTGCAGAGAATGAGGACCCCAGATGTGCAGGTGGCCCACCTCACATATTCAGCAGAGTGATAGATCATTTGCAGGTGATTGAGGGAAACACACAACGCAGGGGGCAGACGACATGATAGGATCAGAGGGAGTAGGACTTGGGGTGCACACAAGGCTGGAAACAGTGCTCCTTCTCACCAGCCAGTCCAAGAAACCTCAAAATTCATGGGCATTGGCTAGAACACTCACAGGGGTCTTGCCTCAGTAATGGGAAATTCATCCTAGACTGGGCATTCCTCCAGATGCACCAAACAAATCATAAAAGCAAGAACTGAAAGGGGCAAACTGCCTCCAAGTAAGTGAACTATGCCTGAGAACAAAGCTCAGGAATATTTACAAGAATACAAAAATACCCAGCACCCAACAAGGTAGAATTTACAGTGTCTGGCACCCAATTAAAGATGACCAGGCATGCAAAGAACGCAGAAAAGTTGAGCCCATTATGAGGAGAGGAATCAGTCGACTGAAACTAATGCAGAACTGATGCGGATGTTAGAACAAGGATATTTAAAAAGTTAGTGTAACTATATTCCATACACTCGAAAGTTAAGGAGAGACACAGAAGATACAAAAAAGAACAAAACTAAACTTCTAGAGATAAAGACTACAAAGTGAAAATGACAAGGGATGGGATCAACAGCAGATTAGACAGCAGGAAGAGGCTATGATAGAAAAATTATTTGAAGAAATAATGGCTGAAAAATTTTCAAATTTGATGAAAAGTATAAACCCATGGAAACCCTGGTGATGTAGTGGTTAAATGCTACAGCTGCTAACAAAAAGTTGACAGTTCAAATATGAGGTCTGACAACTATATACACAACCTCATCCTACAAAAGATGCTCCACAACTCATTGCTGAATATCACTACCGTCACCTTCAAAGTACTCCCATAGGGAAACTATGCACTGATGCCAGAGCCTAGTCTACCCTTCAAAGCCATTTTGGAACTCTTTTTCTGGAATGGCTATCAGAGCTGACATTGTATCTTCCTTTCAATATTTCCTTTATCTTGGGGTAGAGAAAAAAGTAACTGGGGGCTGGATCAGGTGAGTAGGAAGGGTGTTCCAATACCGTTATCTGTTTACTAGATAGAAACCCCCTCACAGACAACTATATAATTAAGTCCACAAACTCATCGTGGTGCCACTGTGCACAGTGGCCACTCCAGAAAGAGTTCCAAAATTGCTTTGAAGGGTAGATTAGGTGCTAGTGTCAGTGCATAGCTTCCCAAGGGGAATGCTCTGAAGGTGACCATAGTGATATTCAGCAATGAGATATGTAACACTTAGAACAATTAAGTTGGCAAACTTAATTGTCAGATCGCGTACATCAGTGCTCCTTGGAAACTCTATGGGGCAGTTCTACTCTGCCCTACAGGGTTGCTATGAGTCAGAATCAACTCGATGGCAGTGGGTTTGGTTTGGTTTATAAACCCACAGTGAACCAACCTCAAACACAAGAAACACAAAGAATACCACAAAGTCTGTCATCGTCAAGTTTCTCAAAACCCCTGATAAAGAGAAAATCTTAAAAGCAGCCAGAGAAAAAGGACAAGTTTTGTAGAGAGACATAAAGATAAGGATGACAGCTGGCTTCAGGTCAGAAACAATGCAAATGAGAACGGGACGTCTTTAAAATTCCAAAATAAAAACTGCAAGTCTGTACCTAACAAAAAAATCTCAGAATTGAGTGCAAATTCAAAATATTCTTAGACATTCAAAAGTCAAAAGAATTCATCACAAGCAGACTTGTACTAACAGAGATGTTACAGAGTCTTCCAGGCAAAGGACAAAGTATACCAGAGGGAAATCTAAATCTACAGGAAAGAGTGAAGAGAAGCAGAAGTGGACAAATAGATGAGATTTGTTTCTTTTATTAAATATGCTTTAAAAGGCAAATGATGGTTTAAACAAAATGATAAATTATTATGAGGTTTATAACGTACACAAGATAATAAAACCAATAGCATAAAGATTGCAAGTGGAGAAAAAGCAGTATACTATGGCAAGGTTCTTACACATGGACCAGCAGTATCACTGAAAAGTAGACTGTGTTAAATTGAAGAGGTTAGCTCTAAAGCAAATCACAAAGTTACAAAACAAAGAATTATAGTTATATGACAAGAGAGGAGATGAAACGGAATCATTAGAGAGACAATTTTAAAAAGAGAGAGAGACACAAAGGAACATAAAGAGAAAAAAGAACAGATGGGACAAAGAGAAAATAAATAGCAAAATGGTAGGCTTAAACCTACTAGAAAACCCACTGCTGTCGAGTTGATTCTGACTCATAGCGACCCTATAGAACAGAATAGAATCTGCCTCATAGAGTTTCCAAGGAGCACCTGGTGGATTTAAACTGCTGACTTTTTGGTTAGCAGACATAGTACTTAACCACTACGCCACCAGAGTTTCCAAATCTGCTATACAACAATCATACTAAATTTGAGTGGTATAAGCACTTTAATTAGAATGTAGAGACTGTGAGATTGAATAAAGAAGCAAGACTCAACTACATGCTACCTACAAACAAATGGCCGGAAAAAAAAGAAAGAAAGAAAAAGCCCAAACCATGCTTTCAATGTAAAGATACAAATAGATTTAAAGTAAAATTGTGAGAAGGCATATCATGATAACATCAGTTAAAAGAAACCTAGGGTGACTCTATTAATACCAAAGAAAGTAGATGTAAGAGTAAAAAACAGTACGAGAGATAAAGAAGGTAATTTCACAATGATAAAGGGTCGGGTAACAAAAACGTCTGTAACAATCCTAAATGTTCGAACCCCTAATAAAAGAACATTAAAATACATGAAGCAAAAAATGATAGAACTGAATGCAGAAACAGATGAGCCCATAATTACAGCCAGAGGTTTAAATATCCCATTCTCAATAACTGATATAACAAGCAGACAGAAAATCAACAAGGATATAGTAAACTTGAATATTATCAACAAAATTTAACCTGGCACTTATAGAACCCTCCACCCATAACAGGAGGAACGGCATGGCATTTATTGTCAAAAACAACACTTCAACATCCATCCAGAAGTACAATGCTATCAGTGATAGGAAAATATGCATACCTTTATAAGACCAGTTAACACAACTATTATTCAAATTTATGCACCAACCACTAATGTCCCAGATGAAGAAACTGAAAAATTTTACCAACTTCTGTAATCTGAAATTTATCAAGTATGCAATTGGGATAGTGTTTGTTCATTGTTCTAATTCAAGCTCCAACATTCTTATAATGGCACACAAAAACGTGAAACAGCAATAATGAACGCCACTCGGCAAGACTTTGCCACATGTTGACACAAACACAGCTGTGAGACACTGAGTTGTTTGTACAGTGCCGCCAACATAAGTGCACGGCGGCAAGTTCACAAACTCAACTGTCAGACAGAAAAGAAAGAAAAGACCAAAATGGATGTCAGAAGAGATTTTGAAACTTGCTTTTGAACTTCAGAATTGTCAAAGCGAAAGTAAGAAATACTGAAGTAAAAGAGCTGAATAGAAGAGTTCAAAGGGTGGCTCAAGAAGACAAAGTCAAGTATTTTAATGATGTGCAAACAGCCGGACTTAGAAAACCAAAAGGGAAGGACACACTCAGCATTTCTCAAGTTGAAAGAACTGAAGAAAAATTCAAGCCTCAAGTTACAATAACGAAGGATTCTATGGGGGAAATTATTAAACAACACAAGAAGCATCAAAAGCAGATGGAAGGAATACACGGAGTCACTACACCAGAAAGAATTTCAGGAGGTTGCATATGATCAGGAACTGATGGTACTGAAGGAAAAAGTCCAAGTTGCAGTGAAGGCACTGGCAAAAAACAAGGCTCTGGGAATTGATGGAATACCAAATGACACGTTCCAACAAACGGATTCAGTACTAGAAGTGCTCACTTGTCTTTGTCAGGAAACATGAAAGGCATCTACCTGACCAACCAACTGGAAGAGATCTATCCGTATGCATGCCTATTACCAAGAAAAGTGATCAAATGAATGCAGGAAATATTGAACAATATCATTAATGTTATACATACAAGTAAAATTTTGCTGAAGATAATTCCAAAGTGACTGCAGCAGTATATTGACAGGGAACTTGCAGAAATTCAAGCTGAATTCAGAAGAGGACAGGGAACCAGGGATATGATTCCTGACGCCAGATGGATCTTGGCTAAAAGCAGAGAATATCAGAAAGATGTTTACCTGTGTTTTATCAACTACGCAAAGGCATCTGACTGTGTGGACCATGACAACTTATGGATAACATTGTGGAGAACGGAAATTCCAGAATGCTTAATTGCGCTTATTAGGAATCTGTGTATAGATCAAGACAAGAGGTAGTTATTAGAAGAGAACAAAGGGACACCACACGGTTTGAAATGAGGAAAGGTATATGTCAGTGTTGTATCCTTTCACCATACCTATGCAGTCTTTTTGTTAAGCCAATAATCAGAGAATGTAGACTATATAAAAAAGAATGGTGATCAGGATTGGAGGAAAAGTGGTTAACAATCTGTACTATACAAATGACACAACCTTGTTTTCTGAAAGTGAAGAGGACTTTAAACACTGATGAAGATGAAAGACCACAGCCTTCACTACAGGTTAGACCTTAACATAAAGAAAACAAAGATCCTAGCAACTGGACTAATGAATAACATGACGATAAACAGAGACAATACTGAAGTTGTCAAGGATTTTATTTTACCTGGATCCACAATCAATACCCATGGAAGCAGCAGGTAAGAAATCAAAAGATGCATTACACTGGGCAAACATGCTGCAAAAGACCTCTTTAAAGTGTTGAAAAGTGAAGATGACACTTTGAAGACTAAGGTGCGCCTGACCCAAGCCATGGTGCTGTCAACCACCTCATTCACATCCACGCAAATGTTAGACAATGATTAACAAAGATCAAAGAAGAACTGAGGCTTTTGAATTTTAGTGTTGGTGAAGAATACTGAATACACCATGGACTGCCAAAAGAACGAACAATCTATCTTGGAAGAAGCACAACCAAAAATGTTCCTTAGAAGCAAGGATGGTGAAACTATGTCTCACATACTTTGGGCATGTTACCAAGAGGGATCAGTCCCTGGTGAAGGGCATCATGAAGGGTCAGTGAAAAAGAGAAAATCCCCAATGAGATGGCCACAGAGGCTGCAGCAATGAGCTCAAGCATGACAACTATTGTGAGGATTGCACAGGACCAGACAGTGTTCCTTTCTGTTGTACACAGGGTTGCAACGAATCAGAACCAATTTGATGGCAGCTAACGACAACACCAGCCCACAACAACAGAACTCATCTCGCACCATAATTGCACACAAAACACTTACCAAAATAGACCATGTTCTGGTCATAAAATAGTCTCAAAACATTTAGAAGAATCAAGGCATAAAAATATAACCACACAGATTTAAGTTAAAATGTAATTAACAGAATGATCTCTGGAAATTCCTCCAAATATTTGGAAACAAAATAACACAAATCTAAACGATTCCTGGGTCACAAAATAAACAAAAGGGAAATTAGAAAGTATTTTGAACTGAATGTAAAAGAAAATACAACATATCAAAATTTATGGATGCTGTTAAAGCATTGCTTAAGGGGAAGTCTACAACAAGTCTGAAATGAATAACTTTACCTTTCACCTCAAGAAATTAGAAACAGGGAAGCAAATTAGACCCAAATGAAGCAGATAAAAGGAAATAATACACATTAAAATAGGAATGAAATATAGAAAACAGAAAAGAATGAAGGTATCAGTGAAACCAAAAAGTGGTTGTTTCAAAGAAATGTATAACCCTACCAGCCTAGTAACGGGAAAAGAGAGAAGACACAAACAACTCATATTGGGAATGAAAGCGGTGATACCACTACATTAAGAGGATAATAAAGGAATATTATGAACAGCTCTATGCCAGTAAATTAGACAGCTTAGGTGAAATGGAACAATATTCATCAAAAGACATAAAACACCAAAACTTACTCAAGAAGATAAGCCATAGATTGGGAGAAAATCTTTGCAAAGCACGTATTTGGTGAAAGACTTCTATCCAGAATATATAAAAGCTCAAAAGTAAACAACAAAAAAATAAACAACTCAATAAAAAATGGGCCAAAGTTTTGAACATACTCTTCACCAGAAGAGACATATGAATGGCAAATGATTACATGAAAAAATTCTCCTCATCACTAGTCTTTAGGAGCTCTAAGTTACAGCCACAATGAAATACCACTACACCCAGAATGACTAAGATTAAAAAAGGCCAACTATACCCACTGTTGCTGAGGCTATGGGGGAGCGGGAACTGTCATTCACTGCTGGTGAAACTGTAACTTCTCATCACTTACAACAGTACAAACAGCTGTTTCTTAAAAGTCAAAACACACCTATCATAAGATCCAGCCAGTCTACTTGTAGGTATTTACCCAAGAGAAATAAAATCACCTGTCTGTGTAAAGATTTGTACATGACTGTTCATACGTGCTTTCTCTGTAATACTCCAAAACTAGAAATAATCCAACTGTCCATCAGCAGATGAACGGACAAACAAAATGTGATACATCCATACAATGGAATACTACTCAATAACAAAAAGGAATGAGGTACGGATACTTGTAAGAACCTTGGATATATCATGCAAAGTGAAAGAAGCCAGACAAAAAAGAGAACCCATTGTATGATTCCATTTATATAAAACTGTAGAATATACAAACTAATTTACAGGGACAGAAAGCAAATTGGCTGTTTCCTAAGAGTGGGATGGGTAAGAAGAAATTAAAAAAGCCACAGGGAATTTTTGGAGTAATGGCCATGTCCACTGTCTTTACGTAGTAATGGCGTCTTGGTGCCAAGCTTATTAAACCCTACACTTTAAATAGGTGTAGTTTATTGTACATTAGTTACACATCAATAACTTTTTAAAATAACAATAATAAATAACTAGAGCGTCATCTGCAGACTTGCATCTGTGGGGGAAGGGTAGACATAGCTGAAGAATGAGGAGGAAAGCATCTTGGCCATGTGAAATTAAAACAGTATGTGTTTATATATGAAACAATTTTATGTTTCTATACTATAATTTTTACAGCTTCCAAGATAAATGTCTAAATAATATCTAAAAGAGTTTGATGACTATGGATTTCTGGCTTTGGTATTTATGTTTTGTATTAGTTGCTATCAGGGTTATATGACAATAACCAGTTAAGTTTACTAACTCATCCTAGAAAAAGAGCTACATCTCTCATTGCTGAATGTCACTACGGCCACCGTCAAAGTATTCCTCTTGGGAAGCCATGCACTGACGCCAGCACCTTGTCCACCCTTCAAAGCAATTTTGGAACTCTTTTTCTGGAATGGTGATCAGAGCTGTCATCGTATTATCCTTAATTTCCTAGATGTCATCAAAATGTCTTCCTTTCAATATTTACTTCGAGTAAAGAAAAAAGCCATTGGGGGCCAGATCAGGTGAGTAGGGCGGGTGTTCCAAAACTGTTATTTGTTTACTGGCTAAAAGCTCCCTCACGGACAACTATACAATTAAGTTCACAAAATTGCCACCTTGCCACCATGCACAATGGCCATTCCAGAAAGTCTTCCAAAATTGTTTTAAAGGGTGAACTAGGTGCTGGCGTCAGTGCATAGCTTCCAAGGAGAGTACTTCAAAGGTGACCATAGTGATATTCAGCAATGACTTAACTGTCAGACCTTATACACTTCTTTTTGTTGTTTCAAGACCAGAAGCTTACTTAAGAAGACCTTCCTTTTTAGGGTAATACTTTGTTTCTCATGATTAAATATATCATCTAAAATAGTTAGGCAGATTAAAGATTTAGTTATAAGGCCTCAATAAATAAAATAATGTGGTAATGGTGTATGAAAGGATAGATAAACCAATCCCATAGAACGTTGTTGCTGTCATTAGGTGCCATCAAGTCGGTTCTGACTCATAGCAACCCAATGCACAACAGAATGAAATACTGCTCGATCCTGTGCCATGCTCATAACCATTTTTACGCTTAAAGACATCGTTGCAGCTACTGTGTCAATCCATCTCCTTGAAGTTCTTCCTCTTTTTCCCTGACTCTCAACTTTACCAAGCATGATGTCTTCCAGGGATTGACCCCTCCTGACAACATGTTCAAACTCTGTGAGACACAGCCTCGCCATCCTTGCTTCTACGGCACACTCTGGTTGTACTTCTTCCAGGACCGATCTGTTTGTTTTTTGGCAGTCCATGGTATAGTCAATATTCTTTTCCAACACCACAATTCAAAGGTGTCAGTTTTTCTGTCTTCCTTATTCATTGTCCATTTCTAGCATGCCTATGACACAACTGAAAATACCTGGCTTGGGTCAGGCACATCTTAGTCTTCAAGGTGACAGCTTTACTTTTCAACACTTTAAAGAGTTCCGTTGCAGCAGATTTTCCCAATGTAGTGAATCTTTTGATTTGACTGCTGCTTCCATGGGCATTGATTATGGATCCAAACAAGATGAAATATTTGAAAACTTCAATCTTTTCTCCACTTATCATGATGTTGCTTGCTGGTCCAGTTGTGAGGATTTTTGCTTTCTTGATGTTAAAGTGTAATCTGTGTTGAAGGCTGTGGTCTTCCATCCTCATCAATAAATATTTTGAATCCTCTTCTCTTCTGGCAAGGAGTGTTGTGTCATCTGCATAATGCAGGTTGTTAATGAGTCTTCCTCTGGTCCCGATACCTGATACTACATATGATCCAGCTGCTCAGATTATTTGTTTGGCATACAGATCGCAAAGGTCTGGTGAAATTATACAATGCTGACACATACCTTTCCTGACTTTAAGCTATGCAATGTCCCCTAGTTTTGTTCTCATGACTGCCTCTTGATCCATATATGGATTCCTCATGAGTGTAATTAAGTGTCATGGAATTTCCATTCTCTACAATGTTATCCATAATTTGTTAGAATCCACACTGTCGAATGTCTTTGCATAGTCACTAAAACACAGGTAAACATCTTTCTGGCATTCTCTGCTTTCAGCCAAGATCCATCCGACACCAGCAATGATCTCCCTGGTTCTGCATTGTTTTACTCAGCTAGTGCTGCTCTAACAGAAATACTTCAAAGTGGAGGGTTTTAAGAAAGATAAGTTTGTTGTGACACAGTCCCATAGGTTGCAAGTCCACATTCAGGGTGTCTGCTCCAGGAGAAGGCTTTCCTTCTGTCAGCTCTGGAGAAAAGTCCTTGTGTTATGTCAGCCTTTGGTCAGGGAGCATCTTGGCTCAGGAACCTGAGGTCTGAAGGATGCGCTCTTCTACCAGGGCTGCTTTATTGATGTTACGAGGGTCCCAATTCTCTGCTTGCTGCTCTCTTTTGACCTCCCATAGGATGAAAGGATTAAAGGTGATGCAAGCCACACTCCAGAAAACTCCCTTTACAATGGAGCAGGGAGGTGACCTTAGGAAGGGATTTACAGTCCCACCCTAATCCTCTCTAACATAATCCACTCTGTTAACCACAGGCAAAAATTAGGATTTACAGCATAAGAAAATCACAAAATGGAGAGCAATCACAGAATACAAGGAATCCTTACCCAGCCAAATTACTATACATATTTTTGAGGGGACATGACTGAGCCCACGACACATGTCCTTTTCCGAATCCGGCTTGAATTTCTGGCAATTCCCTGTTAATACACTGCTGCAGTCACTTTTGAATGAACTTGAACAAAAATTTTACTTGCACATGATATTAATGATACTGTTCAATAATTTCTGCATTCAGTTGGATCACCTTTCTTGGGAATAAACATAAATACAAATCTCTTCCAGTTAGTTGACCAGTTAGCTGTCCTCCAAATTTTTTGGCATAGATGAGTGAGGATTTCCAGTGTTGCATCCATCTGTTCGGACATCTCAACTGATTTTCCATCAATTCCTAGAGCCTTGTTTTCCATCAGCACCTTCAATGCACCTTTGACTTCTTCCATCACTACCATTGGTTACTGATCATGTGGTACCTTCTGAAAAGGCTGAACACCGACCAATTCTTTTTGGCATAATGACTCTGTGTATTCCTTCCATCTTCTTTTGATGCTTCTTGAGTTGTTTAGTATTTTTCCTGTAGAATCCTTCAGTATTGCAACTTGAGGCTTGAATTTTTTTCTTCAGTTCTTTCAGCTTGAGAAATACAGTGTGTGTTCTTCCCTCTTAGTTTTCTACCTCCAGCTCTATGCACATGTCGTTATAATATTTTGTCTTCTTGAGCTGCCCTTTGAAATCTATTCAGCTCTTTTACTTCATCATTTCTTCCTTTTGCTTTAGCTACTCAACATTCAAGAGCAAGTTTCAGAGCCTCTTCTGACATCCAATTTGGTCTTTTTCTTTATTTCCTGTCTTTTTAACGACCTCAGGCTTTCTTTATGTATGATGTCATTTCACAACATGCCAGATCTTCGGTCATTAACTTTCAATGCGTCAAACCTATTCTGAAGATGGTTGCTAAACTCAGGTGGGTATACTCAAGGTCATACTTGGCTCTTGTAGACTTTTTCTAATTTTTTTCCGTTTCAGTTTGAACTTGCATAGGAACAATTGATAGTCTGTGCTGCAGTCAGCACCTGGTCTTGTTATGAATGATGATATGGAGCTTTTTTCCCTTATCTCTTTTGACAGGTGCAGTTGATCTCATTCCAATGTATTCCATCTGATGAGGTCTATGTATACAGTCACTGCTTATGTTGGTGAAAAACGTATTTACAATGAAGAAGTTGCTGGTCTGGCAAAATTCTATTATGTGATCTCTGGCATCATATCTACCACCAAGGCTGTATTTTCCAACTACTGATCCTTCTTTGTTTCCAACTTTTGCATTCCAATAATCAGTAACTACTAATGCATGCATGTTCAGTCAATTTCAGACTGCAGAAGCTGGTAAGAATCCTCAATTTCTTCATCATTGGCCTTAGTGGTTGGTGCACAAATTTGAATAATAGTCATATTAACTGGCCTTTCTTGTAGGCATATGGATATTATCCTATCACTGACAGCATTGTACTTTGGGATAGATCTTGAAATGTTCTTTTTTATGATGAATGTAACACCATTCCTTTTCAAGTTCTCATTCCCAGCATAGTAGCCTGTGTGATTGCCTGATTCAAAATGGCCAGTAGCAGTTCATTTCAGCTACTAATGCTTGGGATATTGATATTTATGCATTCTGTTTCCTTTCTATTTCCAGTTTTTCTAGACTCATATTTTGTAATTCCATGTTCTAATTATTAATGGATGTTTGCAGCTGTTTCTTCCCATTTTGAGTCATGCTACATCAGCTTACAAAGGTCCTGAAATCTTGACTCCATCCATGTCATTAAGATTGACTCTACTTTGAGCAGGCAGCTCTTCCCCAGTCACGTTTTGAGTGCCTTCCAACCTGGAGTGCTCATTTTCCAGCACTATATCTGACAATATTGCACTGATATTCACTGCTAATTCTTTTCAGAAATTGACTTCCAGGTCCTTCTTCCTAGTCTGGAAGCTCAGCTGAAACCTGTACACTATGGTTGACCCTGTTGGTATCTGAATACCAGTGGCATAGCTTCCAGGATCACAGCAACATGAAAGTCTGCACAGCAAGCTGACAGATCAGTGGGAGATCCAATAGAACAGGAGTCTAACAACAGACACAAGTACCTAAGAGAACTTGGTATATAATAAAAGTGTCGTCTTACAGCAGAGGAGAAAAGATGGACTATTTGATAAATTGCTTGGCAACAACTCAGTAGCCACATTAAAATGAAAAATTAGGTTACATCTCATACTGGATCTCTGGAAGAAACTCCAAATGGATCAAATATTTAAACATAAGAAAATGAAGCCACAAAAAGAAAACTGCTTTATAACCTTAAACGGGGGACAGCCTTTAAAAGTAATGCAAAACCTTGAAGCAAAAACAAAAAGAGATTCCTAAATTAATCTATATTTAAAAAAAAAAAAACCTTTCACATTGCCCAGTATACTGCAAGTACAAATACGAGCAAAATAGAACTAGAGAAAATACATCTTATATTACAACATAAGTCAGACATCCTTAATATATAAAGAGCATCTAGGAATGGCAAAGAAAGAAGAAAAACAGCACAAGAAAAAATAATCAGTGGATGTGATGAGACAATTCATAAGAAAGGAGAAATAAAAGGATCTCTTAGAAGTATCATCTGTGGTAAGAAACACAAACTAAAATACCACAGAGGTACCATTTCTTACCTGTCATATTTTCAAAAATTAAAAAATTCGATAATGCGTAATTGGTAAGACTAAGAGCAAGTGCTCTCATACATTTCTGGTAGAAATTTAAATAGGTACAACCTTTTGGGATGTCAGTTTGGTATCTATCAAAATTACAAATGCATGTGCCCACTGAACTGATAATTCTACTTCTAATATTTTATGATTCACATAAACTCACACAATAGGAGAAATGATTTATCAATAAGGCTGTTAATACATGGCAGTATTGTTTGAAATAAAACATTGTAAATAACTGAAGGTCTGTCAGGAGAGCCCTGGTTAAATAAAACATGCAGCTGTAAAAATATATTTATTAAATTTGTAAAGATTTTCCATATGCACTGCTATGGGAAAAGAGCAGAGTGTAGATCATTGTGCACGCACAGACACATTCTGTTTTGTTTTAGAAAGAAAAATTAAAACACACACTTGTGTTGCTTGTAAACTGGATAAATTAATCCTGAAATTCTGGAGACAGACACAAGGAACTACTAGTAACAGTTACCTAGCCATTTGGAGTGGGGGTGAGTGTGGAGCTGGGTACTGAGTGAAGTGACAATGAGAGTTGAAGGGAGATTCTTCAATCCATACAGTTTAATATTTTTGAATAATGCAAGTTATTTCCTATTAAAATTAAATGATCAAAATAAAGAATTTTAAGGATTGAAATATACTGAAATGCAAATAAATAAAGAATTGTAGTGTAGAAAGACAGAGTAAAGAGTGTGGCAAATCCTGTCTCTCAAAAGCAAATATAACACTGGACAAAACTGTAAAAAATAACCATTTATGACTTGGAAAATCAAACATAGCATAGAAATAAAAAATTGAGAAGTGTTTATTCAATAAAAACTACTGAATCACGGATTAAAAACAGAAATATCCTGTGGCATTTTAACCTGGGTCTATTCCCTTAATGTCATCAGAAACAACAATAACTTAGTAGCAAAGGAAGAAGTAAGACCAAGATTACGGCTAGCCTGAGGTTTCAATTCTGACTGGGGCAAGAAACAGACTGGTACAGTAGCTACAATTTAACAGGAAGATTTGGGGAATGAGGCAGCCATAGTGGGCCTTAGTAAATTCACATGTACCCCAGACATTTTGAAAGACTGTACACATGCGGAAGGCTATGTGCATGCCCGGAGTGACCTGAGAGGACTCACATATCTCTTCCTCTCTAGATGGTGTGAGACCTTGCACACACATACAGAGGAGATATGAAAGTGTCTGGCAGAAGGCAAAACCAGGGCAGACTTGTAAACTCCCTGAACTTTGAACGTGTTTCCCCACCCCCACCCAGCTGCACTGGTAAAGGCGTTTGAGCACGAATGCTGACCAATCACTGGCTGACCGTGAAGATATGCTGACACAGGAGTGGCTGCAGGAAAGCCAAACATTAAAATGAAAAGAAGAAGCAAAACCAACCAGAGACACCAGGACTGTGCTCTGTGTGGGAAAGAAATGCCACAAAATTATTTTAGGAAAGTCATTAAAGAAACAACAAATGGGCAAACAGAAAAACTCAGAATCTAGACTATTTACATTATTTCAAATGTCTAGTTTTCAACAACAACAAAATTAAAGTGATGCATTGCATCATGGCTCTTATGGGGTGGGGGAGAGAAGAGGTGGTAAAAAAGCAGTCAATAGAAACTGTCTCTGAGTAAATCCAGATGTTGCATGCCACAGACAAAGATTTCAAAGCAGCTATTATAAATATGGGAGCCTTAGTGGCAAAGTCGCTAAGAGTTGGGCTGCTAACCAAAAGGTTGGTGGTCGGAATCCTTAGAAACCCTATAGAGTGGTTCTTCTTTGTCCTACAGGGTCACTATGGAGTTGGAATTGACTCAGTGGCAATCGGGTTTGTTATAAATATGATGAAAGAACAAAAGGAAATCATGCTTAAATAATTTAAGGAAAGTATAACAAAATCCTCACAACTGGACCAGTAAGCAACATCGTGATAAATGGTGACAGGATTTAGGTTGTCAAGGATTTCATTTTACTTGGTTCTACTATCAACACCCATGGAAGTAGCAGTCAAGAAATCAAAAGACACAGTGCATTGGGAAAATCTACTCCAAAGGACCTCCTTAAAGTATTGAAAACCAAAGATGTCACCTTTAAGACTAAGGTGAGCCAGACCCAAGCCACAGTATTTTCAATTGCATCATATACATGCAAAAGCTGGACAATGAAAAACAAAGACGGGAGAAGAATTGATGCCTTTGAATTGTGGTGCTGGAGAAGAATATTGAACGTAGCACAGACTGCCAAAAGAACAAACAAATCTGTTCCAGAAGTACAACCAGAGTGCTCCTTGGAAGCAAAGACGGTGATATTTCATCTTACGTGTTGTCAGGAGGGATCAATCCCTGGAGAAGGAAATCATGCTTGGTAGAGGGGAAGGTCAGCAAAAAGAGGAAGACCCTCTATGAGATGGATTGACACAGTGGCTGCAGGCAATGGGCTTCAGCATAAACCTGATTGTGGATATGGTGCAAGACCAGGCAGTGTTTCATTCTGTTGTGCATAGGGTCACTATGAGTCAGAACTGACTTGACAGCACCTAACAACACAACAACATAACAACAACTCACCATATAAAGTATGGCAATAAAAGACAAACTATAAATAAATTAAAGAATCAAAACTAATTGTAAAATAAGGACATTCCCAGGTTAGCAGGGAAATCATGGTGGCATACTGGTTAAATGCCATATCTGCTAACCAAGAGGTCGGCATTTCAAATCCACCAGGTATTCTTTGGAAACTCAATGGAGCTGTTTACTCTGACTTCTAGGACTGCTATCAGTGGGCCAACTCGACAGCAGTGGCTTTGGGTATTTTTGTGTTTTAGGTTAGCAAAGACAGAGAATTCACTGCTAACAGATCTGTTTTACAAGAGACACAAAAAGAAGTCCTGCAAGCTGAAAGAAAATGATGCTAAATAGTAACTTGTTCCCACTTGAAAAAATAAAGAGCATGAGAAAATGTATATCGGTAGGGAAATACAAACACCTTATACATGCATTTCTCTACTTCCTTCTCTTAACAGATTTTTAAAAGTGACATTCTATAAACAATAATTATGAACTGTATTTTTCGTCTTTCAAAGGAATGGAGCTATACTTGAGGAAAGTTTCTATATTTTAATGATATTAAGTCAGTCAATCTAAAGCAGACTGTGACAAGGTGCTTATTATAACATCTAGAGCAAACAGTAAGACGAACTAAAAAAGTATAGTAAAAAAAGAAGAAGTTAAAGTGATACACTAAAAAATATATTCAATGAAAAGAAATCAGGGACAAAAAAGACATAAGACAAAAACAAATGGCAAAACAGCATATACAAATCTAATCAGATCAATAATTATACTAAATGTTAAAGAATTAAAAATTTCAGTAGAAAGGAAGAGACATCAGGCTGGGGTTTAAAAAGACCAATTACATGCTGTCTACAAGAGATACATTTTAGATTCAAAGATACAAATAGGCTGAAAGTAAAAGGATAGAAGAACATATATATTCATGCAAACAGTAACCATAAGCAAGCTGAAACAGCTACACTCACATCAAACAAGATTTTAAGACAAAAATATTACTAAAGAGTGAAATTTCATAATGACAAAAGGGTCAATATATTAGGAAAATATAACAATTATAAACATACGTACACCTACCAACAATGTCCTAAGACACATCAAAGAAAAACTGACAGAACTGGAAGGAGAAACAGACAATTCAATAATAATAGCTGGCAACTTCAATATCTTACTCTCAATGACTGAAAGAACAACTAGACAGCAACTCAGAAACGACAGAACACTTGAACAAGGTTATGAACAACTTGATCTAACTGAATTCCATAGAATACTACACCCAATAGCAGAAGAATGCACATTATTTTCAAGCACACACAGAGCACTCTCCATGCATGTAGCATAGACCACATGCTAGCCTCGGCAAGCTTAAAAAGATAGGAATCATACAAAATATGTTCTCAGGCCACAACAAAATATAATTAAAAATAGACAAAATTAATCTGGGAAATTCTCAAGTACACAAAAATTAAGTGACTACTAAGTAATCAAAAGATAAAGAAAAATCACAAAGGAAATTAGAAAATACTTTGAAATGAGTTAATGTAAAAATACACATCAAAATTTGTGGTTTGCAGTCAAAATAGGGCTTACAGGAAAATTTAGGTTTAAAGGCCTCCTTTAAGAAAGAAGAATCTTAAATCAATAATCAAAAGCTTCCCCCTTGACAGTCTAGGAAAAAAGAAGTGTAGCTAACATGACACTAAAGACAGAAGCACCATGTCATCTCTCTATTGGAAAGACCCTGGAAACTAAATAAAACAGATATCAAATAAAGAGATAAAGAACTCAACCAAGCACCAAATGGAATAGGAAATTGACAGAGCAAGGAGAGATATGGAGTGGAGTTTACCTATCAATTAACGCAGCACAGATTTACCATCTTGGACTCCTTGGCCACTGAGAACAGTGGATGGGGAATACATGGAGATAGCTTCAAGGAGCTCCCAGCAGGAGACAGAGCACTTAGTAACCAGTGATACATGCTTTCCCATTTCCCACACTTCTTTCTCCTGGCTCAGCCTCTGATGCTTCCCAGCAGGCTGCCATCTCTCAGCTGGGTAGGTGCAGCTTCTTGCTACTTGGATTCACCCTGCCCACACTGGCTGGCTCATTCAGTGCCATCTTTTTGTCACTGCTTTCAGCTTCTTTTAGTTTCTTCTCTCCCTCTCATCTTTTTCCCTTTCTTCCTCTCAAAACACTTGGCTCTGTGTGCCACATTTGTTCCTCCTTGACAAGCTATGAAGTACCATTCTGCTAGGAACCATTTTCTTGGTCTGCAATGTCACAACAGTGGGATCCGTAGGGACATTTTTTTCTTTCATGTTTTCTTTTGCTTTCCAATTTCTTGTCTGTCTCTATTTCCTTCTTTTCCTGGCTCCTGAATACCTGGTGCTGTGTGTCATCTCCACTTCTTCTGAACAGGTTATGTGGTGCTGCTCAGCTTGGGAGCTATCTCCCTGGTCTACATTACCAACCCAGTGGGCTCTCTTGGGGATTTCTTCTACTTTTCTCAGTTTCTTCTCTCCCTCTGCCATCCTTCCCTGCTTTTCTCCTGACCACCTGACACTGTGTGCCATTTTCTGCTCCTTCTAGACAGGCTCTTCTGTGCTGCAGTGCTGGGGAGCCACTTCTCTGTTTCATATTACTAAACACTGGGCTCCCTTGGCCATTTTTTTTTTCTTGGTTTCTTGTCTGTCTCTACCTTCTTTCCTAACACTTCTCCTGAACACTTGGTGCCATGTGCCATCTCCACTCCTTCATAGGCTGTGCAGTGTCACTCAGCCAAGGACCTCCTTCTAGCGGGTTCCCTTGGTGCATTTTTTCTTCTTCTCAGTTTCTTGTCTCTACCTTCCTTCCTTCCAACCACATAGCATCTTCTCTTTTCTGTTTCTTGTCTCCCTCTACATCTCTCTCATTCCTTTCTCCTAACCACTTAGCTGCATGTGCTGTTCTCTCTCCTTTTTTTTTTTCTAAAAACATTCATTTAAAGTTCAGTTTCCTGGCTCTCTCTCCATTTCTTCCTTTACTTTCTCCCACCCACCTAGCTGTGTATACTGTATCTGCCCCTTTTAAATGGAATGTGTCTCACTACCCACCTAGCACACAGCTTCTCTGGGCTTGCACCACTCCAACAGTAGGCTCTTTCAGCACTTTTTTTAAAATTTGGATCCTCTTCCTTTTCTTGCCTACATGCACTTAGCTCCACATATCACAGCCTCCACCTTCCCACTTGTATTACTCTGTATCATGCATTGAGAAGTGCACTCCCAAGAAGTACAGGCACAATCTATTGGAATCTGCCCCACATTGTCCCCTGGCCATGCCTGTTGGCCTGAGTACATGCCACAAACGACTCATCCCAGCCCCTCCTCTTTCACTGCACCTGCCCTGCTGAATCACAGCTGAGCCACTGACTCTGCCTGTTGGAGAAGGTGATAAGAACTACTGTGCACACAGATGAGAAAACAACAAAGAACACAGTCTGTCTTCTAAGACATAACCAGATAAAACAAACAAACAAACAAAAAGGATGAAGTAAAGAAGTCTATAATCAATAAATAGAGAAAATAACTATTGAACGTCCAGAGACAGAAGAAAATACCAATATACATATATAAAAAGGACAAGATAGTTTCAAAATAAAACACAAGTCTTCCAGTAGAAGAAGAGGGACTGAAATACCTGACAGGGAATTCAAATTTCTAATATTCAGAGCTATCTAAGAGGTGAAGGAAAAAGCAGACAAAATGAGGAAAAAATAGATAAAACCATGGAACAGGCAAACAAAGTCATGGTCAAGAGACACAAAACAATGGAAGAATTCAGGAAAATAATACAAGAGTAGAATGTCAAAATAAATTCACAACTAAAAATTGTATAAAAACAGCAATTAGAAATCCAAAATATAAACAACAAGATTCCAGAAATGGACACTGTCATAGAAGGTTTGAAGAGCAGGTTTGAAACAATGGAAAACAGAATCAGTAAGACTGAAGACAAATATTTAGGTGCCACTATTTTCGAGGAAAAATCAGAGAAAAGAATGAAGAAAAATTAATAACTGAGAGAATGATATGAGAGCCAATCAAAAGCAAATTTTTTTGAGTGATTGGGGTTCCAGAAGAGTAGAGAAAGCAGAAAACACTGACATGATCATTGAAGAATTGCCGATAGAAAGCTTTCTTAGTATACTGAAACGTGGAAATTTGACCATCCAAGAAAGCCAACGAAGCCCATAAATGGTAGACCCCAAAAGATTACCAAGGCATATCCTAATCACACCCACTAAAACCAAACACAAAGACAGAATCCTGCAAACAACTTAAGAAAAATGAAGTTACATACAGAGAGGAAACAATAAAACTAAACTCTGACTCCTTAGCAGAAACAGCGCAGTCAAGAAGGCAATACGACGACATTATAAAACCTTGAAAGAAAAAGAAATCGCCAATCAAGAATAATATATACTGCAAAACTATTACTCAAGTTTGATGGTGAAATTAGGACATTGTCAGATAAACAGAAATCAAGAGAGTACATAAAAATATCAAACCAGACTTACAAGATTTATTAAAGAGAGTCCTTTGCTCTCTGCACGCCTCATCCATGAGTGGCATCTGGGGTCTTAAAAGCTGTCAAGCTGCCATCTGAGGGTACAGCAAATGGTCCCAACTCAACAGGAATGGATGATCACGGAGGACAAGAACAACATGGGAAAAAGAACCCAGAAGACAGAGAGACCCACGTGAGTGGATCTCTACATCATCTCATGACCAGAAGAACCAGATGGTGATAGCCATGATGGAGCTCACAAAGTGGAGTCTCACTGGCAACAAGAGAATAAACAGGGGTGTACCCTGAGACCTCTGATAAAAGACCGCAATTGATGGTCCAGGGGCTTCGGAGTTCCCCTGGGAGCATGGCCCCTGGCCTTGATGCTGCCCCTTTCCATAAATCATAATGAAGATCAATTTTTCTGATAGCAATGGATTGGACTTGGTGATGTAGAGTGACCATATCTTGTGAGAATTTTGTGGATCTGTGTATCTTATAGGATGTCATCCTGCTGACCTCTTGCTGGAGGAAGGGGAGTGGGTGGAGAGGAAGAGAGAGGAAACTGTTGGGAGGATAGGACAGGTATGGAGCAGAGAGGAGGGGTGTGCTGTCACTGAGCAGGGAGAACAGTGGGAGCTGCATATAGGTGAGCATGTGAATTATATGGGAATGTACATTTTCATTCAATCATAATAAATAAAAGAGAGAGAAAGAGTACTTTGGTTAGAGAACAAACAACATCAGATGACAGCCTGAATCTAGAATGAGAGAGCACATTAACCAGATACCAATCTAGGTAATGAATTCTCCAGGAGTCATCAAAACTAAAAGATTTACAACAGGGAACCAGAGTGGTTAATCTGTAAATGGCAACAATGTCAGAACAACAAATGACAGAATAGACATGGTAGGTACAGAAGTTTCAAATGGAGAGGAAGATAAGGTGACACCAAGTAATAAAATTCTGGTTCGAACTTAGGAAGCTACCCCTAAGTGTCAAGGTAATCATAAAGAAAGTTAAATTAGGAAAATGGTACCATTTATAATAGCCTGCTAAAAAATAAGATACTTACATAGAAATAAATCTAACCAAGGATGAAAACGACATATACAAATAAAACTACAAAACACTACTCCAAGAAACCAGGAGAGATGTACATAAACACAAAGACACGTCATGCATTGATAGGTAGACTAAACATTGCAAAAATGTCAATTTTACCCAATACGATCTACAAACGCAATACAATCCTGATTCAAATACTAACAGCATCCAAATTTTAACAGCAAAGGAAATAAACTCTTCACCAAAGAAGACATTCAAGAGGCTAACAGGCAGGAGGAAATGTTCACTAGCTATCAGAGAAATGCAAATCAAAACCAATCATTTATATGGGAAGGGAAGAGGCCCTTGAAAAGTAAAGCACCACTGAAGAGGAATAAAGTAGGAAGACTTGCACTACCTGACCTCAGAACCTACTGCACAGTAGTCAAAACAGACTGGTACTGATACAATGACAGAAACATTAACCAATGGAACAGAATTGACAACCCACATGTAAATTCATCCATCAAGTGTGGAAAAAGACAGTCTTTTCTTTTTTATTGTGATTAAGTAAAAGTATACAATCCAAATCAATTTTGCATGCCCACCTATCTGCAGCTCCATCTGTTCTCCTCACTTAGTGACAGTGTAATCCTCCTTTTCACTATTTTTAGTATTCTCTTAATGAGCACCTGTCTTCGCCTCTCCACCTTCTTCTCTCCATCTAGAAAGAAACCAGTAGGTCAGCCTCCTACAAATGTAGAGAACCACACACCACATGGCCATACTGTGTCCCTGAGTCTGTCCATTCTTATCTGTAGAGTTGACCTGGTTTCTGGTCAGGGCCAGCAGCAGGTCTAGGGGCCATGTTCCAAGGGTGCCCTCCAAGTTGTCAGACCATCATTTGTGGTCTTTTAGTAGGGTAAAAGACAAAAAAAATTCAAAAAGGATCAAAGACCTAAATTTAAAACAAAAACTATAAAGATCATAGAAGAAAAAACAGGATTAACACTAGAGCCCTAATACACAGCATTAACAGGATACAAAATCATAAATAATAACACAAACTCCAGAAGATAAATTAGATAACTGAAATCTTAAAAAAAATTTAAACATTTATGCTCAACAAAAGACTTCACCAAAAAACTAAAAAGAGAAACTTAGACTAGGGGAAAAATGTGGCTGCTACAAATCTGACAAAATTTTAATCTCTAAAATCTACAGGGAAATCTAATACCTCTACAACAAAAAGACAAATAACCCAATTAAAAAATAGGCAAAGGAAATAAACAAACTCTCCAACATAGAAGACATTCAAGTGGCTAACAGACATAGGAGGAAATGCTCACAATTGTTAGGTATCAGAGAAACACAAATCAAAACCAATGAGACACCATCTCACCTTGGCATTACTGTCATGAATCAAAAATAAAAAAATAACAAATACTGAAGTATAAAACCCTTGTGCACTGCTGATGGGAACGCAAACTGGTGCAACCATTTTGGAAAACTATATGGCACTTGCTTAGAAAGCTAGAAATAGAAACAAATACATATGATTCAGCAATCCCACTCCTAGGAATACGCCCTAGAGAAATGAAAGCCATCACACAAATAGAGATATGCACACCCATGTTCACTGCAGCATTGTTCACAATAGCAAAGAGATATAAACAACCTAGAGGCCCATCAACATTAATGGATAAGCAAATTATGGTACATACACACAACTGGAGGACTACTCAGGGAAAGGAACAATGATGAATCTGTGAGACATCTCACAATATGGATGAATCCAGAGGACTAAGTTAAATAAGTCAATCACAAAAGGACAAATGTTGCAGGAGACCACTACTATAAAAACTCATGAAAAGGCTTACACACAGAAAAAAAAAATCTTTGATGTTTACAAGGGACAGGAAGCATGAAGATTGAAAAATACTAAATAGACAATAGATAAATGGCAACTTTTATAAAGGAAGACAGTACACAATACTAGGGAAGCCAGCATAACTTGCCCCAAATCTGATGAATCTATGGCGAAGTCATAAAAATTCCATAGATCCGTCTAAGCTACCTGAGGGACTGAGTTATTGGGCCGAAGGCTGTAGGGACCACGGTTTTTAGGAAAATTTAGCTCAAATGCATAAAATACTTTATACAGAAAATGCTCTGCATTCTACTTTGGTGACTAGTGTCTGGGATTGTAGAAGCTACTGAGTTGCCATCTAAGATACATCACTGGTTTCACCCTGTTTGGAGCAAGGGACAATGAAGAAAACCTAAGACACAAGGGAAAGATTAGACTAAATAACAAGTGCTATGGCCACCACCAGACAGCCCAGCACAGCCAGATGGTGCCCAGTCACCATCACCAACTGCTCTGACAAGGATCACAGTAGAGGATCCCAGGCAGAGCTGGAGAGAAATGTAAAACAAAACTCTAATGCATTAAAAAAAAAAAAAAAAAGACCAGACTTACTGGTCAGACAGACTGGAGATACCCTGAGTGCATGGCCCCTGGATACCCTTTTAACTCAGTAATGAAGCCATTCTTGAGGTTCACCCTTCAATCAAAGATTAGATAAGCCCATAAAACAAAAGGAGACTAAATGGACACACCAGCCCAGGGGCAAGAACTAGAAAGCAAGAACGGACAGGACAGCTGGTAATGGGGAACTTACGGTTGAGAAAGGGAGAGTGTGGACACGTTGTGGGGCTGGTAGCCAATGTCACAGAACATTATATGTACTAATTACTTAATGAGAAGCTAGTTTGTTCTGTAAACCTTCATCTAAAGTACAAATAATAATAATAATAAAAAGAACCCAGAGAAAGAAGAGCATACTAAACTCAGGGGATGGGAAACTGAAGGAAGAAAATAATACAGATTTGAGTGGAAATCCACGAAATAGAACAACAGTAGAGGAAATAAATGAAACCTAAAGTAGCTTCTCTAAAAGATCAACAAAATTGTTCAAATCTTTCATAGACTGGACAAGAAAACACAAAATTGCCAAAACCAGGAATGAAACAGAACCCATTAATAGTGACCCTATAAAAATAAAAAGATTATAAAGGGACGCTACAAATAATTTTAGGCCTACAAAGCAGAGAATTTAGATAAGACGAACAAATTCCTGGAAAAACAAAGACTACCAAAAGTAATGCAGGAAGAAATGGAAAATCTGAATGAATCTATAGCAAGCAAAGAAATCGAATCACTAATTTACAGTCTTCCCACAAAGAAAAGCCTTGGCCCACATGGATTCATTTGTGGATTCTGTCAAATATTTTTAAAAGAAATAATAGCAGTTTTCCACAAACTTCCAAAAATGTGAGAATACTTCCTAACTCATTCTGTGAGGCCAGTATTACTCTGATGTCAATGTTAGATAAAGACATCACCAAAAAAAGAAAATACAGACCAACATTCTTTGTGAATATTAGAGGCCAACTCTTCAACACAATGGTAACAAACTGAATCCAGCAACATACGGAAAGGACAATTCACCACGTCTGTTATGGATTGAATTTTGGGCCCCTCAAATACATCTCATAAATCCTAACCGCTATACCTGTGGATATGACTCCATTGTGGAATAAGATTTTCTTTGCTACATTTATAAGGTCATATGAGCTGGGGGTCTTAAACCAGTCATTTATGAGATACAAGAGAGTAGATTAAGCACAGAACCAAGGAAGCACAAGTCAGGGAAAATAGATGACTTGCCACATGAAGACCACCAAGGAGCTGAGGAACAGAATCTGGAAAGAGTCAAGGACTTCCCTCTAGAGTTGACAGACAGAGCCTTCTCCTAGAGATTTCGGATTCCTCGTCTCCTAAACTGCGAAAAAATAAATTTCCGTTCATTAAAGACATCAGCTTGTGGGATTTCTATTTCTGTCATAGCAGTACTAAGAAACTAAGACAATGACAAAATGAAATTTATACCAGAATTGCAAGGTTGTTTTAGTATGGGAAAACAAATTGCATATATATGCTCTATAAAAGGACTGATTTTTCTCCTGAATTTTATTTACTCTGTTGTTGAGAACATGCACAGCAAAATATACACCAATTCAAGTTTCTACAAGGACAGTTTAGTGACAGCGAAGACATCCCTCAGGTCGTGCCAGCCTTCTCACCTTCCTTTTCCGAGTTGCTCCTCCCTCATTAACGTGAACTCACTGCCCCCTAAGGTTCTTGTCTAATCTTTGGAGTTGCTACTCTCAGTTCAATCTCAGAGAGTTCTTAAAAATGCACAATGCTCAAGGCAGATCTTTCCTACTAGTTAAGCTAAAACTCTTCAGTTTTAAGATGACTTCGGGGGATATTTTTCATTTAATGTTTAAAATTTACCTCAGGACAATAGTTTCTGGGGTTCTTTCACCTAAAATGACTCCAGAAAGTACAGTGTTGTGTAAGAGCACTTTAAAACGAAGTTGTTTGCCCTAGATCCCTGCTTCTGCTTTCAGAATACGTGCACCTTGAGCGAACAGGTACGTGGTTACGCTTACTTAAGACTGGACAAAAATGTTTTGTTCTCAGAAAGAACGCTTGTAACTGATGTGTGACAAGGTTGTGGCTTCTGGCGAAGCAAATGATGAGACTCTTCTTTGAAGGGAATGACAGGAATGTTTCCTAAGAAGGTGTTTGTGTAAGATGGTTCTCAGAAAAATTGCTTGTGCAACTTGCCCCTAGAAAACGTATGATGGAAAATAAATAGAGACTGTGACCCCATGTGTAACTCCCAGCCCTCTTATATAAAAATTCCTCTCCCCTTTTGGACTTGAGACCACTTGTCTACCAAGTGTTGCCCAGCTTCAGTTGTTACTACTCCTCCATAAAACCCTGTCATTTCTCTCCTTACAGAGTTCTTGTCATTTGGCACTTTGACAGTCCATGAGAATTGGACATTCTCTTCTATATTTCCCCCTTTTGATGAAAAATTTTCTATGGAATCTTTGACCAAAATGTTGAGTATGGTAGCCACACATCATCTAGTTCTTCTGGTCTCCTGGCCA
Organism: Heterohyrax brucei; assembly: GCA_028571685.1. Classification (NCBI taxonomy): domain Eukaryota; kingdom Metazoa; phylum Chordata; class Mammalia; order Hyracoidea; family Procaviidae; genus Heterohyrax; species Heterohyrax brucei. Next base: position 30,503,253 of record CM053140.1, read on the forward strand.
AGCAGGCAGTCCTCCATGCAGGCAATAACTCACACATTTCCTATCCTCCTATTCCTGATTCTCTTTCCTGTTGCTCCAGGTGAATAGATATCAATCTTTGTGCCTTGGATGGCTGCTTGCAACCTTTTAAGACTCCCGGCACTACAAAACCAATTGTGAGATAGAACAGAAACACTAAACATACTATTAGGTCAGTTAACTGGGTTGTTCCCTAAAACCATGGCCCTAAACCTCCAAACTAGGGAACCAAATCCCACGAGGTGTTTGGTTGTACATACGCAGCCTCAGTAACTACTTGCTATTCCTTTTTATTTCTTTTTATTGCTGTTGTAAATATATATCTATTACATAACTTTGTAAGCTCAGCCCTTATAGGTATGTAATTTTTTGAAAGCAATTACAATAATCAGCTGTGCAACCCTGCCCTTAATCCCTTAATCAATACGATTTTTCCAGGACTGTTAACCCCGCTTTTCCTCCTCCCTCCCATCCGTGGTAACCATTAATAATCTTTGGTCTCTACAGTTGCCTTTTCTTGTCTTTTTCTATAAACGAGGTCAGACAATGTTTGCCTTTTTGAGATTGGCTTATTTTGCTCAGCCTAATGTCTTCAAGTTCAGCTCATACTGCAGCATTTATTGAGACTTCCTGTTTCTTATTGGCTGAGCAGTTTTCCATTGTGAGAATGTACCCCATTTTCTTTATTTTTTCATCTGTTGATGGGCATTTAGGTTGGTTCCACATTCTGGTTATCGGGAATAGTGCTTCGATAAACACGGGTGTACAAGTCTCTTTTTTCAGTCTCTGCTTTCTAGTCTTTTGGGCATACATCCTGGAATAGAATTCCTGGGTCATAGGTTGTTTTAGTTTTTTAAGGGACTGCCACAATGGCTGTATTATTTTGCATTGCCATGAGCAATGGACAAGAGCTTCAATTTCTCCACGGTGTTGTCAACATTTGTTACTTTCTGGTTTGTTTGTTAAATCTTAGTCAACCTATTGGGAGTGAAATAGTAGATCACTGTGGTTTTCACATCTCTGATGGCTAATGGAGCTAAAGTGGTGCAGTGGTTAAGAGCAAGCACAAACCGCAGCTGCTAACCAAAAGGACAACAGTTTGAATCCACCAGGGGCTCCTTGGAAACCCTGTGGGGCAGCTCTACTCTGTCCTGTAGAGTCTAGGAGTTGGAATTTACAGCAACCTATTTTGTTTTTTTTTTGGATGGTTAACTGGGTATCTTTTCTTAAGTTTGCTGGCCATTTGAATGTCCTCTTGGATAAAATGCCTATTCAAGTATTTTTCACATTATGATTCAGTTGTCTTTTTATTGTGAAGTTGTTGAAGTTTTATATGTATTACAGTTATTAGATTCTTGTTAGATATATGGTTTCTGAAGATAATCTCCCAGTCAGTAGCTTGTCTTCTCACATTTTTAGTAAAATCTTTTGATGAAAAAAACTTGAATTTTTATGAGATCCCATTTATTTATTTTGTCTTTGGCTGTTTGTGCTTTTGTTATTACATTAGACAATACATTGAGGAAGGCTAGGCCTGACAGTGTTCCCCCTGCTTATTCTTCTAAGAATTTTACGGTTTTAGTTTGCACATTAAGATCCTTAATCCATTTTGAATTTGTTTTTGTGTACAGGGTGAGGCATGAATCCTGTTTCAGTTTTCTGCATGTGGAATCCAATTTTTCCAGCACTATTTATTGAAGAGTCTCTTTTTTCTTCATCAAGCTCACTTAGCATCCTTGTTAAAAATCATCTGATCGTAGATATACAGGTTTATTTCTAGACTCTCGGTTCTATCCTGTTGGTCAGTGTGTCTACTCTTACATTATTATCAGGCCGCTTTGCTTATAGTATGTTTTAAATCAGGAAGTGTGAGTTCGACTTTGTTCTTCTCTTTCAACATTGTTTCAGCTAGTTGAGGTTTCCGACGCGACGGCACTTGGCTTGGCTGGCTGGCCATTCCATATAAATTTGAGGATTTTTTTTTTCTATTTCTGTAATGAAGACTGTTGGAATTTTGATGAGGATTGTGTTGAATTTATAGATCACTTTGGGTAGTACTGACATCTTAACAATATTAAGACTTCCAATCCATGAACATGGAACATATTTCAGTTTAATAAAAACAAAGGAAAAAACAAAGATCTGTTGCCGTAAAGGACACTTTGACTCATAGTGGCTCTATAGGACAGAGCAGAATCACTGCATATGGTTTCCAAGGAGTGCCTTAATCTCTTTTAATAGTGTTTTACAGTTTTCATTGTATAAGTCCTTCACATGCCTGGTTAGATGTATTTCTTTGTGTTTTATTCTCTTAGATGCTATGGTAAATGATACTGTTTTTCTAATTTCCCTTTCAGATTTCTCTTTGCTGGTATATAGAAAACCAACTGACTTTTGTTTGTTGACCTTGTACCCTGAAACTCTGCTAAATTCCTCTATTAGCTCTGGAAGTTTTCTTGTGGACTCTTTAGGATTTTCTATATGTAGGATCATAAAAAGAAAGCCAAACCAAACCTGTTGTCATCAAGTTGATTCCAACTCATAGAGATCCTATAGGACAGTGTAGAATTGCCCCATGGGGTTTCCGAGGAGCAGCTAGTGGATTTGAACTGATGACCTTTTGGTAACTCTTCACCACTGCACCACCAGGGCATCCATGAATAGAGATAATTTTACTTTTTTTATGATCTGGTTACCTTTTATTTCTTTTTCTTGTCTTAATGCTCTGGCTAGGACTTCTAATACAGTATGGTTAGAGCAGAAGTGGTTAGAGCAGGTACCTTTGTCTTGTTCTTGAGTTGAAGGGGGAAAGTTCTGAGCCTTTCTCCACTGAGCATCATGCTAACTTGCTTTTCCATATGTGCCCTAAATCACTGAGGAATTATCTTTGTATTCCAATTTTCAACATCAAAGAGTTTTGTTACTACCAGCCCCAGCCAACTGCCATCTAGTCGTTGCTGACTCATAGCTACAATATAGGACAGAAAAGAACTGCCCCATAGAGTTTCCAAGGAGCACCCGGTGGATTTGAATTACCAACATTTTGGTTAGCAGTCACAGCACTTAATCACTATGCCACCAGGGTTTCCTTTGTTACTATTACTTTTTAAAAAATATTTTATGGTCTTTTAAGTTAAAGTTTACAATTCAATTAATTCGTTATACAAAAACGTACACATTGTTTTGTAACACTAGTTGTTCTCCTTATACTGTGACAATGCACTCCTCCTTTCCCACCCTGTATTTCCCATGTTTATTCAACCAGTTTCTGTCCCCCTCTCTCTTCTCACCTCACCTCTGGACAGCAGCTGCCCATTTAGTCTTGTGTTTCTATTTAAGCCAAGAAGCACACCTCCTGCCAATATCATTTTATATGTTGTAATCCTAATTCCATCCTTGTCTAAAGAGTTGGCTTCAGGAATGGTTTCAGTCCTGGGCTAACAGAGTCTGGGGAACCTGTCTTCTGGGAATGCTCCAGAGTGTTAGATCAAGTCTGTTCTTTTCGAATAGCACTGGAGTTCTTCATCCATTTTTCTCCAGCTACATCAGAGACTCTTTGTTGTGTTTCCTGTCAGGGCAGTCATTGGTGGTGGCCAGGCACTGTCTAGTTCTTCTGGTCTCATGCTAATGTAGTCTCGGAATTATGGGTCCTTTTCTGTCTCTTGGACTCATATTTTCCTTATGTCTTTGATGTTCTTCATTCTCCTTTGTTTCAGGTTTGAGTTGGGACCAATTTATGCTTCTTAGATGGCTTCTTGCTAGCTTTTAAGACCCCAGACACCACTCACCAAAGTGGGGTGCAGAACATTTCTTTAATAAACTTTGTTATACTAATTGGCCTAGATAGCCCCTGAACTCATGATCCCCAGACCTCTGGCCCTGCTACTCTGCCCGCCAAAGTGGTTATATTTAGGAAACTTCTTAGATTTTGGTTTGGTTCAACTGTGCTGACTTCTCTACAGCATATTGTCCTTCCTTCATCTAAAGTAATTCCTGTCATTATCTAATTAATGAATATCCCTCTCCCTCTCACCCCACCCTTATAACCAACAAAGACTGTTTTCTTCTATGTTTAAACCTTTTCTTGAGACCTGGAGTAGTGGTTAAGTGCTATGGCTACTAGCAAGGTCAGAAGTTTGAATGCACCAGGCAGTCCTTGGAAACTCTATGGGACAGTTCTACTCTATCCTGTAGGATCACTATGAGTTGGAATTGACTTGAAGGCAATGGATTTGTTTTCTTGGGTTTTGTACTAGTAACATCATACAATATTTGTCCTTTTGCAGCTAACTAACCTCACTCAACATAATGCCTTCCGGATGACTCTGTATTAGGAGATGTTTCCCAAATTCACTGTTCTTTCTTGTTGTATAGTATTCTATTGTGTTAATATACCATAGTTTGTTTATCAATTCATCTGTTGGTGGGCACCAAGGTTGATTCAATCTTTTTGCTGTTGTAGACAGTGTTGCAGTGGACATTGGCATGCCTGTATCTATTCATGTAACAGCACTTACTCCTCTAGGATATATTCCAAGAAGTAGGATTGCTGGGTTGTATGGTATTCCTATTTCTAACTTTTTAAGAAAGCACCAAATCAATTTCCAAAATGTTGTACCATTTTACACTGTTACTAACAGTGTATAGTGTTCCAGTCTTTCCACAGCCTCTTGAACATTTATTAGTTGTATTTTTTGGATTAAAGTCACCCTTGTTGGGGTGAAATGGTATCTCATTGTAGTTTTGATTTGAATTCCTCTAAGGGCTAATGATTATGCTCATTTCCTCATGTATCTGTTAGTCACCCAACTGCCTTCTTTGGTGAAGTATCTGTTCATGTTCTTTGCCCTCTTTTTTTTTTTTTTTTAATTTGGCTGTTTGTCTTTTTGTTGTTGAGGTTTTACAGTATCTTGTAGATGTCAGAGATTAGACACTGACTGGATTTCTCATGTCCAAATTTTTTTTCCAGTCTTTGGGTTGTCTTTTTACTGTTTTGGTGAAGGCTTTGGATGAGTATAAGTGATTTGAATTTTAGGAGTTCCTGGTTGTCTATTTCCTCTTCTGGCATTTGTGTTCTGTGTTCTGTTTATGCTGTGTACTAGGTCTCTCAGGGTTCTCCCTATTTTCTCTTCCATGATTTTTATAGTTTTAGATTGCATATTCCAGGTCGTTGATCTATTTTGAGTTAGTTTCTGTGAGATATGGGACTTTTTCCATTTTTTTTACAGGTGTTTATCCAGGTATGCCAACATCATTTGTTAAAGAGACTGTTTTTTCCCCCAATTTACAAAATTTGGGGCTTTGTAAATATTAGGAGCTCATAGGTGGATGATTTACATCTGGATTCTTAATGCTGTTGCATGGGTCTATGTATCTGTTGTTGTACCAGTACCAGGCTGTTTTGACTGCCACAGCAGTATAATAGGTTCTAAGGTCAGGTAGTGTGAGGCCTCCCACTTAGCTCTTCTTCTTCAGTAACGCTTTACTTACCCGGTGCTTTTTCCCTTTCTATATGAAGTTGCTGATTTATTTCTCAATCTCATTAGAAAAATACCATTGGAATTTGGACAGTGATTGCACTGTATCTATAGATCGCTTTGGGTAGAATAGACATTTTAACAGTGTTGAGTCTTCCTATGCACAAGCTAGATAGGTTTCTCCACTTAACGTAGTCCTCTTTTGGTTTCTTGCAGGAGTGCCTTGTAGTATTCTTTATATAGATCTTTTACATCTCAGGTTAGATTTATTCCTAAGTATTTTCTCTTCTTGGGGGCTACCATTAATGGTATTGATTTGGTGATTTCCTCTTTGATGTGTTCTTTGTTGCTGTAAAGGAATTTAAGTGACTTTTGTGTGTTTATCTTGTATCTTGATACTTTACTCAACTCTTCCATTAGTTCCAGTAGCTTTCTTGTGGATTGTTTAGGGTTTTCTGCATATAAGATCATATCATCTGCAAACAGACATACTTTTACTTTTTCTTTATCAATGCAAACGTCCTTTATTTCTTTACCTTGTCTGATTGCTCTAGCTAGAACCTACAGCACAATGTTGAGTAAAAGAGGAGGCAATGGGCATCCTTGTCTGGTTCCCATTTCCAAGGGGAATGCTTTCAGAATCTCTCCATTTAGGATGATATATAGCCTGTCAGCTTTGTATAATACCCTTTATTATGTTGAAAAATTTCCCTTCTATTTTTATTTTTCTGAGAATTTTTAATACGAATGGGTGTTAAACTTTCTCAAATGCCTTTTCTGCATCAATTGATAAAATCAAGTGGTTCAACATCTTTTGCTTTCTTTATGTGACTGATTACACTGATTGTTTTTCTAATGTTGAACTATCCCTGCAATGCTGGTATGAATCTAACTTTCTCACGGTGAATACTTTTTTTGATATGTTGTTGAATTCTATTTGCTAGAATTTTGTTGAGGATTTTTGCATCGAAGTTCACAAGAGATACTGGTCAGTAGTTTTCCTTTTTTTGTGGTGTCTTTACCTGACTTTGGTATGAGGGTTATGCTGGTTTCATAGAATGAGTTTGGGGATATTCTTTCTCTATGCTCTGAAACACTTTGGTAGCACTAGTGTTAGTAGTTCTCTGAAAGTTTGGTAGCATTCTCCAGTGAAGCCAACAGGGCCAGGGTTTTCTGTTGTTGTTGTTGTTGCAAGTTTTAAAATTATCTTTTCAATCTCTTCTTTTGTTAGGGGTGTATTTAGTTGTTTTATCTTTGTGTTAGTTTAGGTAGGTAGTATGTTTCCAGAAATTTGTCCATTTCCTCTAGGTTTCCTAGTTTGTTGGAGTACAATTTTTCATAGCATTGTTATGATTTTTTAAAAAATTTCATTTGGGTTTCTTGTGATGTTGTCAATCTCATTTCTTATTTATTTGCTTCTTCCCCTGTTTCTCTTTTGTCAGTTTGCCCAATGGTTTATCAATTTTGTTGACCTTTTCAAAGAACCAGCTTTTGGTCTTTTTAACTCTTGATAATTTTTCTATTCTCTAATTCATTTTGTTTCACTCTCATTTTTATTTGCTTCTTTATGGTGCCCAGAGGCCTTTTTGCTGCTGTCTTTCTGTTTGCCATGGTGGCGTTAATGCTTTGACTTGGGCCCTTTGTCCTTTCTGGATGTGTGCATTTATTGACATAAATTGACCTCTGAGCCCTGCTTTTGCTGTGTCCCAAAAGTTCTAGTGTGGTGCATTTTCATTCTCATTTGAGTCTGTGAATTTCTTTATTTTGTGCTTGATTTCTTCTTTAACTCAGTAGTTTTTGAGCAAGGTGTTGTTCAGTTTCCATGTGTTTGACTTTTTTCCCCTTGCTTTTTCTGTTATTGATTTCTACTTTTATGGCTTTATAGTCTGAGAAGATGCTTTGTAATATTTTGATGCTTTGGATTTTGTTAGGGCTTGCTATATGGCCTAATGTGTGGTCTATTCTGGAGAATGTTCCATGTGTATTGGAAACGTATTTGGAAAAGAAAGTATATATGTGTGCTGTTGGGTAGAGTGTTCTGTATATGTCTATGAGGTCAAGTTGGTTGATTGTGGCATTTAAATCTTCCGTGTCTTTACTGAGCTTCTTTCTGGATACTCTGTCCTTCACTCAGAGTGGTGTGTTGAAGCCTCCTACTCTTATGGTGGAGCTGTCTACTTCTCTTTTCAATTTTGTTACAGTTTATGTATTTAGGAGCATTATCAATGGGTGAATAAATATTTAATACAATTATGTCTTCTGGATATATTGACCCTTTAATCATTATATAGCATCCTTCCTAATCCAATGTGGTGATTTTACTTTAGAGTCTGTTTTATCAGAAATTAATATTGCCACTCCTCCTCCTTTTTAAATGTGGTTTGATTGGTATGTTTTTCCCTCCTTTGAGTTTTAGTTTGTTTATGTGTTTAAGTCTAAGATGTTTCTTATAGGCAGCATATAGATGGGGATTATGTGTTTTTATCCAATCTGCCACTATCTGCCTTTCTATTGGTGCATTTTAGTCCATTAACATTCAGTATAATTATTGATAGGCATGAGTTCAGTGTTGTCATTTTGATGCTTTGTGTGTGTGTGTTTTTGACAGTTTCCTTGTTGCACTTAATTTTCTGTGCTGAGTTGTTTTTCTTTACGTGTTTTCATCTTTTTCATTGTTATTGGCTTTGCATTTATTGAGACTTCATGTTTTTCTTGTTTGTTTTTTATTTTGATGTGTAGGATTAATTTCCTTTATGGTTACCTTAATATTTACACCTATTTTCCTAAATTTAAACCAGTCTTTTCCTTCTTTGTATTGTCTTGACTCATTCTTCATATAAAAGATCTGTGATTACATTTTTTTAAGTTTATCTTCTTTTGTTATAATGTTGTCATCTTTTACATAATGAAATCTCTGTTTCTCTATTTTCAGTGTTTTAGTTTTGATTTATTTTTGTGATTTCCCTATCTAGGTTGAGATCTGGTTGTTGTGTCACGTGTTCTAGTCCTGAGTTGTTATCTGACGCTATTGATTTTCTAACTAAAGGATTCTCCTTAGTATTTCGTGTAATTTCAGTTTGTTTTTTGCAAATCTCCTGAATTTTTGTTTATCTGGAAATGTCCTAATTTCATCTTCATAGTTGAGAGACAGTTTTGCTGGAAATGTAATTCTTAGCTGGCATTTTTTTTCCTTCAAGTCTCTGTATATGTTATCCCATTGACTTCTTACTGAGTAGTACAAGGTTAGTTTTATTGACTCTCTTTTGTAGCTTAGTTTTCATTTACCCCTAACCACTTTTAAAATTGTCTCTTGAGTCAGATCCGACTTGACGGCACTTGGCTGGTGGCTGGCTTTATCTTTAGTTTTGGAAAGTTTGATTACAATATGCCTTGGTGTCTTTCTTTTGGCATCTACCTTGAGTGGAGTTCAATGAGCATCTTGAATAGGTATCTTCTCATATTTCATGATATCAGGGAAGTTTTCTGTCAACAAACATTCAACACTTCTGTCTGTATTTTCGGTTATCCACCTCCCCACTCTGGTACTGTAATCACTCATAGGGTATTCCTCTTGACAGAGTCCCACACAATTCTAATATTTCTTCATTCTTTTATCTGAATTTTCCTCAAATATGTTAATGTCAAGTGCTTTGTCTTCAGTCTCACTAATTTGGCTTTCTATTAACTCAGTTATGCTCCTTTGACTATCTATTGAGTTATCTGGTTCTATAATTTTATTGTCAATCTTCTGAATTTCTTCTGGTTGTCTCTGTATGCTTTCTTGCAGCCTGTTCAGTTTGCCATTATGCTTTTCTGTGTTTTGTGTTATCTCCTTCATGATCTCTTGAAGAGTTCTAAATATTAATACTTTGTATTCTACCTCTGATAATTGCAGGAAGTTCTTGTCATCTGACAAATTTCTTATTCTTTGTTTTGGGAGGTTTCTGAAGCCATTGTAGTCTGCCTCTTTTTGTTATTTAATATTGACTGTTATCTCCAAGCCATCAGTAAGTTGTTGTATTTACTTAGTTTATGTTTGCTTACTGTGTTCTAGCTTCTTGTTTTGTTTTGAAATGTCCAAGTAGGCTGGTCATACGTGCAAGTTTGATTACTGGCACTTTTGAAGTTCTAATGTTCTGTCACCAGGTAGTTAGAGCTGTTACTAGGGATGTGAGCCCAGAAGTCCATTTACTTTTCTTGTATATATTTATTTCAGGTGTCCAGGTAGTCAGTCACCATGTGTGTGGTACAGGCTCTCCCAACAGTCCTAGATGTGCAGAGGTGTTTGGTGTACGCACAGGTATCTGGCTGCATGCACTGAGAAAGGCAGGTGACTAACAGCCATTCACAAAATGTCTGTGTGGAAAGCATGTCCCTGTTCCTTAAGGCACATAGATGGATAGATTTTGCAGATGGACTGTGGGTTTTGGATTCTGAATGCAGAGGTAAGAGACACTCAAAGTCTGTGGCCCCCTTATCCCTATAGCTAACTCAAGGAATTGTTCTTCCCTGAGTTCCTGGCTCAGGGGATTCAGCAAATGTTCTCTCCCCCATTTGTTAAACTGTTCCCTCTCCAAGCCTAGGAGAATGGCTCAGGATGTGCGTAAGGTGTCCTACTTCTGGCCAGGGTATGCACCAGTCTATGGATCCAACATCATGCAGAGAAGGAGTGGGAAGTGTCTGCAAAAGGGAGAGAGGTTTATCCTGAAGGAAAGTTTTAGATTTGTGCATGTGGTAGGGTAGATACTTAGCTTTTGACACTAGAATGCTGTTTTTCACGGATTCTGTAGGGATGAGTGGGCTGTATGTCACTGGGTCTCTCTTGCTGTAGAAGGCACTTCCAAATGTCACTGCTTCCCTCACCATATTTGCTGCTGCTAGCTCACCTGCAGAATGCTGATTCCTGCTGGGTCCAATCTGGCTAGTTCTAGGTACTTCTGGACCTACTCTCCCTTCCCTGTTGCACAGTCTGATTTCTCTGTTTTTCCTTTGATGTTCAGGGCACCTAGAATGTCACATATAATGGATTCACTTGTTCTTTTGGGTCTTTGTTGTTAGAAGAATCACAGCAAGCATCTAACTACCCCACCATCTTGTCCCTGCTACCTCAACAACAAAGGATTTTGAGTTTCAGCAAATGTTTTTTCTGCATCCATTGAGATGATCATGTGATTCTTTACCTTTGTTCTAATTATGTGGTGTATTACAATGATTTCCATTTCTTCTTGAAAAGGCAAAACCCACATGGTTATCTCAAGATATGCAGAAAAAGGCATTGGACAAAATCCAATGTAAATCCTAATAAAACTCACAACAAACTAGGACCAGAGAGGAATTTCTCCAACATGATAATGGGTATCTGTGAACAACTCACAGCCAACATCATGCTATGTCCCTGGGTCTCCTTGGTAGTTTGCACTTGCCTACTAATTGAAAGGTTGGTAGTTCTAACCCACCCAGCAAGCAATACCACAGAAAAAAAAGATCCAGAAATCTACTTCTGAAAGATGACAGCCATTGAAAACCTCATACAACACAGTTCTTCTACTCTGAAACATGTAAGGTTGCCATGAATTGGAATTGATTCAAGGCAATGGGCTTGGGTTTTTTCTAAAACATCATACTCAATGGTGAAATACTGAGTGCTTTTCCTCTAAGATCAGGAACAAACCAAGAACTTTGCTTCTAACATTATACTGTATGATGTAGCCAGTATAATCAGTGTCCCCCCAAAAAGCAGGGGTAGGGAAGGAAGTTAGAGAAAGAAAGAAAGTATGGGAGGTGAGAGAAAGAGAAAGAGAAAGAAAGAGAGATCTAGATCAGACAGGAAGAAGTAAATTGCATTTATTTGCAGAGGATATGATTTTGTATGTAGCAAATGCTAAGAAATGTTCAGAAAAACAAATAGAATAAATGAGTTCAGCAAGGTCACAGGATATAAGAACTATATACAAAAGTCAATTGTATCCTAGTAATTTCTGAAAATGAAGTTAAAAAAATTCCACTCACTGCAGCATAAAAAATAAACATAATAAATACATTTATCAATAATTATATAGAAGTAATAGTTACTGATTAATAAATAATAAACTACAACTAAATACTAATTAAGTTTTAATGATTAATAATATAACAGTTAATTACTGATATTTATTTATAAATTTAACAAAAAATATAGGACTCGTATATTGAAAAACACTGGTGACAGAAAGATCTAAATAGAGACGCATTTCAACTGGAAGCCTTAATACTGTTAAGAAAGTCATTCTTCCCAGAGAGATACAATTCCATCCCTATCAAAATTCCAGTGGGAGTTTTCTTTTCTTTCTTTTTTATTTTTTTGATTGGGGGTAGTGGGGAGAAATAGACAAGCTGATTTTAAAATTCATACGGGAATACAAAAGTCCTGGAATAGTCAAAAAAAAAAAAAAAAAAAAAAGAAAGAAAGAAAAAGAAAAAATTGGAAGGCTGCTCCATTTCCCAGTCTACTATAATGAAGACAGTGTGGCACTGGCATAGGGATAGATACTGATCAATGAGACAGAATGACGGGTCCAGACACAAGCCCTTAATTTTATGGTCAATTGATTTTTGATAAAGGTGCCACAGCAATTCAATGAGGAAAGGACAGTCTTCAACAAATGGTGTCGGGACAATTGGATAGACACATAACATAAAACAAAAGATGATTTTAGACTTCTATCCACAAAAGTTAACTCAGAACAGATTATATATCTAAATGTAACAGCAAGGGGGACTGCATACCAACAAGAAAGCAGCACTGGAAGCAGAGCATGTCCTTTGATCCTGAGGTTCCTGTGCTGCAAAGCTCCCAGACCAAGGGAAGACTGATGACAGGGACCTTCCTCCACAGCTGGCAGAGAAAGAAAGCCTTCCCCTGGAGTTGATGCTTGTAGCCTACTGGACTGTGAGAGAATAAACAACTCTTTGGTTGAGTGCTACAGCTGTTAACAAAAAGGTGGGCAGTTCAAATCCCCCAGGAGCTACCTGGAAGCTCTATGGGTGCAGTTCTACTCTGGATATAGGGTCACTATGAGTTGGAATTGACTCAGTGGCAGTGGGTTGTTTGGGCTTTGTTACGGTCCTCTACTTGTGGTATTTTCTCTTACAGCAGAATTAGATGACTAAGAAAATATTTGGTAACAAAAGATTGGAGTGTGGCTCTGACAGATACCTGAAATATGGAAGTGGTTTTGAAACTGTGAATGGATAGAAAACTCAGAAGGAAATGAGGTGAGTTGTTCACACTGGAGAAGGCACAAATGGTGAGAAACAGCAGCAGCAAAGAGGCAACACAGGACCAGGAGACCAATGCCAGATACGACTGGAGCTGCCCCATGAAGCAACAGAGATGTGTGCCGGTAAGCACGAGACTTCCTGGTAGAGTTGGGTGCCTCCAGGCACTTACTGGTGGAGCTACTGAGATTTGGGATGCTTGCTTCAGCAGGACAGATGCGGGCATGAGGCCTGAGGGCCGAGAGGCCAAGGAACACAGGAAGCTAAACTGCTTCAGTCTTAAAAGGTATGGCTACAATCTCTGGAGTTTCAAAGGGTGGAGCCATGGCCTCTGGTGTCTCCGAGAGTGGAGTTGCCGTTCAGACTGACTAGGAGAATGGTGCACCTTAAGCTGAGGGAGCAGGGTTGCTATCCTAGCGGGCCTGGAAGGTGGCACTGAGGCCCAGAGCTGAGGGACCTCCACTCAGAGTCCAGAGAATGTGGCCAATACCTAGAGTCTAGAGGGCAGGGCCATTGTGTAAATGGTCTCAGAGAATAGAGAATTATTTTCAAGTCTTGAGGGCTAATGTAATGTGTTCCACTGACTTGCTTGGTGTCTCTTATGACTTCTTTCCCTCCAATTTCTCCCATTTGTAATTAGAAACGTCTAGCTATGTGCCTGCCTATTGCACCATTCTATCTTTGGAAGTCGATATGTACTCTAGATTTCACAGATCAAGAGGAATATTTGCCTTTTGGACTTGGAGTTGATTTAAGACTTTTGCTATGATATGAAAGGATGAATGTATCTTACTTGTGGAAAGGACATGAATTTGGGGGGACTAAAAGATGGAATGTCATGGATTGAATTGTGTTTTCCCAAAATACGTTGTCAACTTGGCTAGGCCACGATTCTCAGTATTGTGTAGTTGTCCTCCAGTCTGTGATTATAATTTCATGTTAAAGAGGATTAGGGCAGGATTGTGACATCCTTACTAAGATCACACCCCTGATCCAACATAAAGGGAGTTGCCCCACCAGCTTTTTGTCTGATAAGAGATAAAAGGAAAGGAAAGCAAGCAGAGAATGGAGACCATCAAGAAAGCAGTGCCAGGAACCACAGTGATCCTTTGAATCTGAGGTTCCTATACCGAGATGCTCCCAGCCCAAAGGAAGACTGATGACCGGGAACTTTCTCCAGAGCTGAGAGAGAAAATCTTTCCCTAGAGCTGATGTCCTGAATTTGGACTTGTAGCCTACTAGACTATGAGAGAATACATTTCTCTTTGTTAAAATAAATAAATGTATGAGTGAAGAATATAAAATTTTCAGAAAACCACACAAGAAAATCCTTCTGACTTTTGTTTTGGGAAAAGATTTTTGGATACAATGCCAGAAATGTGATCCATAAAACAAACAAAAAGATAAGTTGGACTTCATAAAAAGCTTAAACTTTTGCACTTCAAAGGGATAAAATATTTGCAAAGACATATCTGATAAAAACCTTGTATCCAGAATATACAGAGAACTCTTATTACTCAAAATAAAAAGACAAAAGAATACATTAAAATATCTCAATAGACATTTCCCCAAGAAAAAAAAATGAATGACTATTAGAAAGACCCACTGACACTGAGTCAATTCTGACTCACAGTGATCCTATAAGAATGCACATGAATGACTAAAAAGCCTATAAAAAGATGCTCAATATTAAAAACATGTTGAGACATCTCTTCACATCCACCAAAACACCAAAAAAAAACCCCAAACCCACTGCCTCTGAGTTGATTCTGATTCATAACAACCCTATAGGACAGAGTAGAACTGCTCTATACAGTTTCTGAGAAGCACCTGGCAGATCTGAACTGCCAACCTTTTGGTTAGCAGATGTAGCGCGTTACCACTACATCACCAGGGTTTCCTCATACCCACTAGGACAGCTACGATAAAACAGTAGACAAGGACAATAATGAGTGTTGGTGAGGAGGATATGGAGAAATCGGAACTGTCAAGTATTATTGGCAGGAATGTGAAACGGTACTGATACTTTAGAAGACGGTTTGCAAGTTTCTTTAAAAGTTTAAATATAAATCTGCGATATGATCCGGCAATTCCGCTTAGGTATCTACCCAAGAGAAATGAAAATTCACGTCCGCACAAAAACTTGTGCATGACTGTTCATAGTGGCATCACCCATAATAGGCCAAATCTAGAAACAACCTAACAGCTGAAGGCTGGATAAACAGAACTCATGGATATAATGGAATACTATTCATCAATAAAAAATGAATAAAGTTCTGATACATGCTACCACATGGATAACCTTCGAAGACATTAGGTTCAATGAGAGAAGCCAGATAGAAACGGTGGTGTGTTGTATGACTTCACTTGTACGAAATGTCCAGAAAAGGCAAATCCGTAGAGACAGAAAGTAGGTTAGCAATTGCCTGGGGCTGGGGCAGGAACTAGGATGAAGCACTAAGAGGAAAGCAGGATCTGTCTAGAGCGATGGGATGGAAACGTTTTAACACCGGGTGGTGGTGATGGCTGCCTACTCCAGTGTTAATTTACTAAAAATCAGTGAATCACTTAATGTGGATGAATTTTATGGTATGCAAATGACACCAAGATAAAGTTGTTAGAATAAACCAATTGTGACTAAGTAGAGTTGATGTATGCAGCCCATCAAAGTTACCTAATGAGAACTTGAACTAAGGTGAATTCATGTACAGTAAGGATCACGGGCACAGCTTACTAGCAGGGCGATCTGCCCCAGTAATAGCACACGTAGGGGCATCTGGCCAGCTACATGCCCAGGGCTCCACAGCCTGCTGCTGTGACTGGGAGCTTCCTCTCTCTCCTGTGTACCAGACTCCCCAGGCATACCCTGCTCCCCTGTGGGAAGGGTTTAGGGAGTCATCTAGTCCTTCCTTTTGCATCCAGACAGGGCTGATTTAGTTAATGACTTAAAAAGCATCCCAGACAGATGGAAATTTGTTTTTCTTTGATTAGCTCCAAAGCAGCAATAAGAAGCCCTTCCCTTGCCAGGCAGAGCTACTGGCCACTCACATCCACACAGCCTCTCTCACAGTTAAGTGACAGTGTTCTGTCTTGTGCCTTCTGAAAGACGCTTGATGACTGTGGCTGGCTGAGAACCCATGAGTACACATACAGGACGTAGGCATACGTACACAAGTGCATGCACGTGTACCTACAAGCAGGCACAGTACACATGCCGCCACACATTCACACGTACACACATGCATATGCATATGACTGTCCCTGCCAGTGGGAGCATTTGAGTGCCCTTCTTCTTTGAGGGCTGCCTCCAGCAGCAGGAACTTATGAACAAGGTCACCATGGTGAGCTGGAATGCCAGAAGACACACATGACGTCATGTTTTTGCTACCTAGGAGCCTGATGCACACACTTAACTCACAAGGTCTGAAAGGCAGCCAGAGATGCTTACTTGTGGCCACATTGCCATCTTCCTGCAGCAGCTGGACACCCAGCCTGATGGCAGCTCCTTGGGCCACGTCCATCACCTCAGGGCCCAGAATCACGATCTTCGTGGCCTGTGCTAGAGGAAAGCACAGCAGCTTTACTGGATGGCTGGGAACCTGCCCTGGGTGCCAAGAGGGGAGATGCCCAGGCACAGACGGGCATTCCTGCTCTGGTCTCACCCCCTCCATCAGGGTGACCCCCAGGAGAGCGCTCCCCGCTAGAGGGCCATACCTCAGGCTGCAGGCCTTTCTGAAGCGTGGGGAGAGAGCTTTGGTAGGGGCACAGCTACAGAGAGAACCAGGTGACCGTAAATGCCTCTGTAGCAGAGTCACTTAGGTTGTCATTAAAGTTCAGGTCACGACAAGTTCACACAGAAGGCGATCCAGGAGGGTCAGCTATAACTATTTAAGGTGATTCATTTTGGAGCGGAATGGATTATGTTAAAAAGAAGCCTCCAAGGCCCACTAACAGCTGAAAGAGAGGCAGTGAGCAGCACCATGCGGGAGGAATGTTCCAGCATGTCTCCCCAAAGGCCGGGCTGGGCCCAGCATTCCCCGCAGCTGAGTCAGGGGGGTGGGAGGAGGTGTCGCCTGGGGCTGGCAGCAAGAGATGCCCACAGCTGGCCAGCGCAGCCTGGCGGTCAGGGCGTCCCTGCTCCCGCAGGACAGCCTGTGTGCTTCTGTGGTTCAGCAGCTGGAGCTGGTATTTCCAAGGTCCCAGTGCTTCCGCTCCCCAGTCCCCAACAACTCTGTTCTCTGGGTCTTAGAAGCCCAGGTGGGAAAGTGCTTAGGGGCTAGATGCTTAGATGCTAATCTGAAGGCGTGACCTCCACATTCTATCCACAGAAACCTGGTGGGGCAAGGCCTCACAGGCATGTGGTCACACGATGATGTGGTCACAGGGACTCAGTGGGATGACATAGTGGTTTTGGGGCTGGAGAAGGCGTGGAGAGGGGCCAGCCTGAAAATGGTGCTTCACCTTGGCAGTGACCCACTCTGTTTTGGGCCCCCCACTGAGGCTGTGCACACACTCAGTTTGGAGGGAGGTGGTGGGGCTCGGCCAGCCAGGCTGGGAGCCCACTAAGGGTAGAGTGAGACCAGGCCCCAAATCCCATGACTTGTGTCCTATGTCCTGCGCCTCGTACCTGACATCCCAAGTTTTTCTCATCTAGGGATTCTGATGAGGACCAAGTGGCTCTCTGGGGGGAGGTGGAAGGGGTGGCAGATGAAATGATTCCTACTAGCCTAAGCGGTCAGGAAGGATCCAGAGCCCGTTTGAGGGATGTCCCTGGGGAGGGGCCTGTGGGTCAGAATCCAGAATCTAGGCAGGGACCTAGACTGTGGAAGTGGTTCCCAGGATACCTGGGCTGTGCCTTGTGGGTGACACAAGAACAAAAAATGCCAGGACCTAGCTCCCCCAAACCCTGCACACTCTCAGCTGCTCCAGCTACCCTGCCTTCCCCAAAAGACCTCAGGCCCCCACCCAGAGTTCCACCTGGCAGAGCAAGGGTGTCTGAGCTGAGCTTGATGATTAAGTCTGACCTCTGCTCAGGGGGCCCAGAGAGTTTCAGTGCCCAATCCCAGAGGTACGAGGCAACTTCCTGAACCCCGGCCTCGCGGGCACACACATGCACAAGACACATCCAGAGTCTGCTGCCTGAGCTGCCACCATGCCCTCATCATCGGCTGCCACCAAAGTTTGGACGAGGGACCATGTCTCTGCCCTGGTGGGGCACTGGGACGGCCACCCTTTCCCTGGAGCCTGGTGGGAGTCCGCCCAGGTGCCACCAGGTGCACGAAAGGGGCATGACAGCAGCCAGGCCCAGAGGCAGCCCCCATGTCCCGGTGGCCCCCGATCCTGCAGGACCCGCCCTCCCAGCACAGTGGCCCCTGCCCCATGATAGCCTGTTTGGTGGCTACACCCTTGTCATGCCTGACTGGTGGCCACTCTCACAGAGAAGTGGAGCTGTCCAGCTGGCAGTCACAACGGAACCCAGGCCCTGACAAGGGTAGGAGTAGTGCCCCAAGGTCTCGCCCACAGCAGGCTATTCAGACCACTTGGGTCCAAGGTTTGTTCTGGGACCTTTGCACATTCAGGAGCTATTTTGAAATCCAATGAGAGCACGTATTTTCTAGAAAGGGGTGGTATTCCAGGTCCCACTTCATCCCAGCCCTTCTCCCTGGGCCTTTGGTCCCATACCCCACATGACTGCTCAGAGGTCACAGGTCCACAAGGAGGAATACAGCTGGACCCAATGTGACCCCACAGGTGAATCCCACTGACAAGACAGGACTGGGGGTCACGTACCTGCCGGGTGGCCATTAATCCACATCCCGTCATACACTACACCCGAGCAGTGGGCCATGCGTCCTTGCCCACTAAGCACGTCACTGTGCCACTGCCCCTGCAGAGAGAAGGCAGGTTCTCAGAAGGGCTGAGCTGAAGACACAGTCCCAGGAGAGCTCTTGCAGCCTCTGTGGCTCAAGGTCCCTGCCCAGGACCGAAGCTCTGTGGGAGGCTGACAGGGCTCACGGGGAACCAAGAGGTGGCGAGAAAACCCCATTGTCTCTGGCCTGCTGGAACCTTCCCTCCGCTGGGAAGAAATCACACTTGATTAGGATGTGATCAACTGGGCTTTGCAAAACCCAGCCCCTTCTGAATGCTAATGATGCCGGGAAGTGTGTGAACAATGGGGCACAGAGCACAAAATGCAAACCCAATGCGCGGTGCGCCAGCGTAACTCTCAGCACAAAACTCTTTCAGGACAAAGAGGTTGCGTGTGTTCAGGGATCACAAAAGCCACGCGAACCGCCCAACCTTAGTAACAGTATTAGGATCGAGGTGCCCAGCTCATTCTGTTATACCACTCGCCTCCGATGAAAAGGCCCAGTGAAAAACACAGTTTGAGCCAGCACACCAGCGCTCCTGGAACAAAACGCCGCTCCCCGTGCCCCAGTGAGGCCTCAATGAGCCTTGCTCTCCAAAATAATACACGCAACAGAGGGTGGCAGAATAATTTGAAATAGCAGGAAAATTATTTTCATGGGAAATTCTAAGACTGTAAGGGCATTGGATCTGACCATGAATAACTTTTTAGAACAAGAATCAGCCAAAGATATGCTTTGGATTTATTCATTCCTGCCCAGAAGGCTTGAACCTCCCCTCCCCAAAACTGTCCCCCTGGGGTGGCCTCCTGTGTGGGCCCTGAGGCCCTTTGCTCAGTAGTCAGTGCCCCTCTGGAGTCTCCCCACTGGAAATACTTGGCTGGTGTTTGTGTTAAAACCACGGGGGGCCTGTGCTGCAGACCTGCACTGAGAGGAACAGGGACCTGCTGGCCAGCTTTGGGGACTGTGTTGGGGGGCAGGGCGTGGTTTGAATGGTTGGCATTTGTGGTGTGGGGAATCAGGGAACGGTCTGTGGGTGCTGAGGACCTGCCACTAGGGCAAGGACTTAGCTATGTGAGTGTGAGCATGCATAGGTGCAAGTATGCACATGTGTTCAGGCATACGTGTGTGTATGTGTGTATGAGCATGCATGTGAATACATGTGTGCATGTCTGGGTATGCATGCATAAGTTTGTGGTGGTGTGCGTGTGCATGTGAATATATGCGTGCATTTGTGCACTGGAAGAATGAAGGTTAAGCACGAGCATGTGCATGTGAGCATGCATTCGCATGTAGACATGGCCTGGCCCAGGGCTTTCAGCTAGGAGATCCAATGACCAACGACAGGTGGGGAATGGCTGGGACCATTAAAAGAAAGCCATGCGCAGAGGCCCAGGTGGCCAGCTAGAAGCAGATACGGGTAGTGCCTTCCTTCTGCAGTGCCACCTCCCTCCATCTTTCCCTGGGCTCATGTGGGCTGTGTGTCTGCCCATGGATGCCCCCCCACACCTGTGCACGGAATGGAATCTCAGCTGGGACTGCCCCCCTGCACACAGGAACATGACTTCTCAGCCTCACTTGCTTGCGTCCCCAAATCAATACATCACAGAGACGCCCTGTTAGCACAAGGCTGAGCCATTCTCCCCACAAAAAGACCCCTGGAGCACCAGACGCATCAGGACCCTGCCCCACTGTCCACACGTAAGCCATTCCCAGGCCAGCGCGGGTGGAGGCCTGCAGGAGACCCCCCACCTTCCTGTGATTTAATCAGAGATGTTTATCATCAGCCCACTTGTGTAAGGTATTGTTAGCCCTTGGAAGAGTCCAAGATGAGTGAGACAGGGCCCCTCTCCAGGAAGTTCACTTGCTCTTGGAGGAGACCAGACAGACAAAAAGTGATGAAACCCAGGATGGAGCCAGCAGAGGCTATAAAGTGAAGTGCTGATCAACAACAGGGCTTTGGCCCGGTTTGGAGGGACCCTGTGGAGTCACGTGACAGGGCTGGCTCAGACAGACTCTGTCTACCACAGCCCACTCTGCAGGGGGACCAGACTTGCAATTTTGTACAGACTCACCAGGGTACAGTGGTGGCAGACAACTTGGGTCTGTCAACAGGTGAGAAGCTGGGAGGGGACAGGCATCACAGGCCATTGTTGAGACAGGCTTCCAAGCAGCACACGTGGATCTGCACCCAATTCAGCAGCCTGGAGGACTAGCGGGGCTCCAGCCCCTGCACCATTCCTGCTATAATCCCTGATGTCTACTGAGTTCTTCACAATGGGTGATGTGCCATCCACCCCTGAAGGACGCTCCGCCAGCCCTGGGCTGGCTGACGCTCACAGTTTCAGGGACGACCTAGTGAGCCAGGCTGCTGATCTGGTGGCGCAGAATCCTTTCTGATTGGTGTGACACGACATGTGGATCTAGCTACAAGCCCAAGAATGCCAAGAATGGCTGGTAGGCACCAGAAACCGGGAGAGAGGTCCACAGAAAGAATTGATGTAGTTGAGACCCTAGATTGGGCACCCCTTCAGAACTGAGACAATCAATTCCTGCCCTTTGAAGCCGCTCATGTGCGGTGTTTGTGTTACAGCAGCACTAGGACACTGAGACGCAGGCTCACTGACCCCAGAATGAGGGAGACGCTCTGTAATGAGGCAGTGCAGGGAGGCAAGGAGGCATGGTGAGTCACAGTTTCTGTCCCCAGGAGGCCCACAAGGCCACTTCTGCTGCAGAGGGACCACCTGGCAGTTCCTTGAGAACTCTACCCGTGTTGACGACTTACAGTCTTGGGGCAGTCAGCCACTACCCTCCTCTCAGCCACAAATGAGCACATGGTTCACAGGGTGACATATGGATGTCCCCATTGCACCCGCTTTTCAGTGCTCCTCATGATCCCTGTCTGATGCATGGGGCGTCGCCGGAGACGGGGCAGCCCTGATGCTGGTGGGTCTGAGGGCGCCACACTGGGCTATGGGCAGTGTGGGTATAGGCTTGAATAAATTGCAAGAAACATACGCTTGCCTGTCTTCCACTTCTCAGGAAGCAATTTCTAGCTAATGGGTGCTATTTTTCTCTCTGAGGGAAAAGTTGCTCTGCTCTTATCAGCACTGACTTGGGAGTGGTACCGCCTCCTGTCCAGTTCCCAGGTGCTCTGTAGATACTTTGGCCCATCCTTCATTGCCCTCCCCTACTGCCTCCCCAGGAGCACCCCAACACACCAGAAAGGAGGGCAGCATGGAAATTCAGAGTCGCAGTTTTCTAATCTCTGCCTTGGCTGGTATTTACAGTTTCGGGGAGGTAAGGCTCCCCAACCATTACCTACCCAGGACCCCGCAGTGAGTTCTTCAGCTGAGTCATGGTCTCCTGGGACAGGCTGAGGGTGCTTACAGCCATTGTCTCAGCCCCATGGGCCCACGACACACAAAAGGGAGCGCAGGGAAGATCCTTCTTGGGCCTGTCCTTCTTGGCCCTTCTTGGGCCTGTCACAAGACCCATGGGTCTCCAGCTGCAGTGGCCTTAAGGACACCGGCAGCTCCACACTTTCAGACCCACAGCAGCCCAGCTCTTCAATCCTCAGTTCAAAGCCTCCTCAATTGTAAGGAAGGCCTTGGATTTTTTGGTGGTAACTATTGGAGGGACGGTGGTGTAACATAGCCTTTCACAGGTTCAAGTTCTGACATTCATCAGTGTCTGGACCCCGTACAGACTATCAAGCCTGGAGCTAGGTCACCATTCCTACAGTCTCCAATGGCTGTGGCAGGGTGGAGAGGGTCAATGCAAGGCCATATCCCTCACCTGATTCTTCTCATGAACTTCCCCCATGGAGTGTCCTCCTGTCTGGATGGGATCCTTGGCCAGAGCACAGTAGCAGGAAGGCCCCGTGCCCTTCTGGGCTGCCATTCCTGTGGACGCACAGGTAGGAGGCAGCCCGTGGAGCATCGGCAGGTGAGGCAGCCCAGAAGGCGGCCACCTGCTCCTCACCGCAAGCAGGTGCACCAGACAGCGGGCCATCTGCAGGGAAGCCAACACACTAGACACAGCCAACACACACAGAGCTACCCTGGCGCCTCCCAAGAAACGGAGCTGCTGGAGGGGGTCACATTGCAGTGGACACAGTATGGGACTTTGGTATGCAAACAAGCACTTCGCACATCAAACAACACCTGGCCCTCATTCCTGCAGCCCTTCCCAGAGCCTCTCCCTTGTGCCTGATGTTTGCTCGGGGTTCCAATCAGGGCACTCAGAGGAATACTCCTGAGCTGCAAGTCTGTCATCTGAGAGGCCTGCATAACACACGAGGGGAGTGAGCACACCACCCCTACATCCCATGGGGACGAAGCAGCACAGGAGATGCAGTAAAATTGAACCCAGGAGCAGCTGGGATCAAACCAGAACGGGAATCATCAGGGAGCAGATGCCCTCAGGGCTCCCTGGTAAACTAATCCCAGCACCTGTCTCTGAGAAGGGGAGGTGTTCCTGGGTGATGCAAACAGTGAATCACACAACTGCTGACCAAAATGTTGGTGGTTTGAGTCTACCCAGAGGTGCCTTGGAAGAAAGGCCTGGCAACCTACTCCCCAAAACCCAGCCACCGAAAACCTTACGAGCACAATTCTTGTCTGACACACAAGTGGTCAGCAGGAGGAGTCACAGTAAGCTAGATGATACCTGCATTTTTTTTAATAGAAGGGAAGACATTTTTGGTTTGAGGATAATACATTGTTCTTTTTTGTTTCCTACAGAACAAGTTGTAATGTATTTATTTTTAGGAAAGAATCATTTCTAGAGCTAAAGTTTTAGAATTCTCAAAATCCACTGCTGTCAAATCGATTCTGACTCACACAGACCTTGTAAGACAGATTAAAACTGCCCCATAGAGTTTCCAAGGAGCACCTGGTGGGTTTGAGCTGCTGACTTTTTGGTTGGCAGCTATAGCACTTAACCATGGCGCCACCAAAGTTTCCAAAAATCTCAAAACCTACCCAAAAAGGCAAAGGCAGAAAAACACCTATGGAAACCCATAAACCAGTTGCTGTGGAGTCAACTCCAACCCCCGGCGACCTCACGTGTGTCCAAGTAGAACCGCGCGTCACCGGGTTCCAGCGGCTCATGCTGTGGAAAGAGGGCACCAGGCCTTTCTTCCACGGGGCCTGTGGGTAGACTCAGATCTCCAATTGTTTGGTTAGCTGCTGAGTGCCTTCACTCACAGTGTCTTCACTTCACCAGGCTCTTTACCTATGGAAACGGTCGCTATTTTCTAGTCTTTTCAGAAATGAAATTCCCTCTAAAATAGTCAGAGAAGTGAATGCTGGTGGGACTGCGGGAGCCTGAGGCGCTGGGCAGCTTTCCGGAGGAAAGTGGGCCTTATCCCGGGGCCCATGGATCCAGTGGTGACCTCTGGCATCCCTTTGGGACATATATTCCAAGAAGAGAAAGTGAAAGGTGGAAGAATCTCCTTAACTACCCGGACAGCCAGCCACGTACTCTTTACGGAGGAACGTGTCAGCCATCAGGTGCTGCCGGCAGAGTGGAACCACAAAAGACAGAAACAGGGAGCTTGCAGAAATCTTGGGGGAGAAACTGCCAAGCAAAAATGAGCATCCCAGCAAAGGCTGCCATCACAAAGGAGGGAAGAAGCACAGAGCACCGGGTGGTTGGGGTGGACGGGGTGTTGTCAAGAGGCTAAATACCAGACTGCTGAGAATAAAAGGAGTAACTGTACCCCGTGTGAAGCACATTTCAGGGACGCCTCCTCCAGCCCTTTGGCTGCCATCACCTCTTCCACTCGCCCCTCTGCCTGCGATTCCTTGTACTCGATGCTGGAATCACAGAGTGGAGGAGGGCTGCCAGCCCGAAGCCGCACAGCGAGCTCGTGAGAAAGCGTCACGCCGCACTGTGAGACCCTCTGCTTCTGCTAATTAATTAGGGGCCAAGTGACAGACGGGGTAATTATTTTTTCTCACAAGAGCAGTTGTGCTAAGAGCCTCGTGCTGCCTCTGAACTAGATCTGGCAGCAGCAAGTGCGGGCTGAGCCCGAGGGCCTGTGGGGGCAGTCCCACCCCAAGGCAGCTCCGGGGGCCTGGCTCTCTCCAACCCTCCAGGCAACACCCGGAGCGCCGGCAGACACGAGAAGACAGCTTTGTGGACTACGACACAGCTGTGCCTGCACGTCCCCTAGGCTCAGGCCGGGCCTGAGGGAAGACATGCTTCAATTCAGCCACACCAAAGCTACCTTTAGAGATGGCAGGAGGGGACGTGATGAACTGGGCAACCCGTTCTAGCTCCCTTGTGAAAGCAGCAACCCTTATCCCTAGCCTGTGTCCAGGCCAGCCTTCTTGTCTCCCGAGTTGTGACTGCACGTAGAACACCTGTGTCACTTTACACCTGGCCTGTGGATGCAGCATCACTGCCCGAGACAGAGGAAAAACCTAGTGGTGACAAAGGCCCAGGACAGGCATGGTGGGGACATACTTGTGGGAACACGCTTCACAGGGACAGGCTTTGTGGGGACATACTTCATGGGAACAGACCTTATATGGATATGTCTAGGGGGAGATAGATGTCATGGGTACAAGCTTTGAAGGAACAGAACTTGTGGGGCATGCCACAGGGGGACATGCCTTGAGAGGACAGGCTTTAAGGGGCAGTTCACAGGAGGCTATGCAGGGTATCACGTTCCCTGTTCGCTGTCAGCTGCAGGAAATAATGCCTAAGAGTTCAGGACCTGAGCAGGGACAAGGCTCCAGGAATCGTGTGTGGGGAACTGAATAGCTGAGCTGGACCCTTAAGATCTCAGGGAGGTAGGGTAAACTAAGTGTTGGGGGCATCTCTCCCATAAACCCACTGCTCAACTTGGTGTGAAGCCCAGCTTTTGGCTCAAGGAGAAAATTTGAACTGGAAAGGAGCCCTGAGGCTTTAAAGCCTCCTGATGTCGGGGCGAGTTCAAGTGGCTACTGCCCCTGTGATACTCTGCTGCTCCTGAGGTTTTCAGACCTGGCACCAAGGGCCAGACACTTTCTTCACCTTATGACCCAGAGACACAAACACCTGGGAGCCCAGTGTCCCTGCTCCCTGCAGGGAGGCATTCCCAGGTCCTCTCTTTCACTCACCACTTGGGCCCTGGGAGCTGCAGACTAAGAGTGAGTCCTATCTCAAATCACAGCGTCGTTTTGAAATTGAATGTCTCAGGCCCAGGAGCCTGGCCAGGCCGCTGGCACCTCAGTGGCTAAGCAGAGCTAGGCTGCCCCCTGGTGGCAGGCAACTGGGACAGCGGCTCAGAGGTCTACAAAGCTGTCCCATCCACAGGCAGCAGCACCGGGGGCGGTGGGTATTTAGCCACATTCAGAAGGCCCTGGGGCAGGCAGCAGTGACACCAAGCTTGTCCCCTCTTGGCTGCAAGGTGATCTGCAGGCACCAGAGGGGAGATGCAAGTGGGTCCCAATAGTGGCCCAGAACATGGGTGTCAAGTTGCCTCCATAACACTGGAGGCAGATGGGGGTGGTCTGTGGGAGGAGATAGATGCTGGGAATGGAGAGCGAGTGGCACAGCTTTTCATCACTCTCCCAGCAGGAGCAGCACACATAGTGACTACCAGGAAACTCCCTTCCCAGCCCCCAGGGCAAGGGGACAGGCCCTGACAGGCACCCCACCATCTCTGTCTCCTGGTAGCACTTTGGTCGGTCCACCCTTCCTCCACATCCTCAGGAATGCAAGGGTTCAGTGTTCAGGCTGGGAGTGCAGGCATCCACTTCCAGGTTTGAAAGAATTCCTTGAGCCTCAGTTTCCACCTCCATAAAATGGGGAAACAGCACCTTCTTCACTAGGTTGCAGGGCCTGAGTGAATACACGGAGAGTGCTTTGAGCAGCCTGGCAAAAAGGACCTGAAACTGACACCCAGCATGGTTCATTAGAAACGTAGCCCCATGTGTATCTGGGGCTGCAGGACACAGATATTTGTGGGGGACACAGCTTCATGTTGTGGGGGATAGGTAGGAGAAAGAAAGAGGCATGTCTGCCCAGGACTCCCCACGATCTCTCTTCCACTGCAGCTCTGCCCTGGAGGTCTGAGGATTCAGATGATGATTCGTGGCTGCCTGAGACACGCCCTAAAAGCTGAGCCTGTAAGGACTGATGAGTATCTGACCTGGACAGGGAGAGGCCAGGCTTTGGTAGGGTCACAGTGGTATTTGTATTCGGTACAAACCATCAGCAGCACAAGCCCAGGCCAGCTGGGGCAGCCACCACTTTGACATAAAGCTCCAAGTTGACTGCCTCAAGGAGAGGGCCCTGGGCGGCAGTTCTACACAAACAGAACTCTGTTTCACCAGCATGGAGGTGCTGAGCTAGGCTTTCTGGGCTTGGGTCCTACATTCCTGCCACATGTGTAGTGCTACCATGGGCAATCTCATGAGGCCACACAAGGCTCCAGATGCCACCTGCTCCCCTCCAACCACTCCCCCCCAACCTGCTCCCACTCATCAAGGGCTTGGGCCAGTAATCAATTCACTGTCTCTCAACTCCAAGGCCATCTTCTCAGCCTGGCTCGGTAACGCCGGAGCTGGACCCTGCCAACACTTCTCCTTTGCCAGCTGCGCAATGCCCGGTTTTGTCAAGAGGGGGCACCAGCGGGACCCTGAGGGAGGAATGGACTTCTTTTCCTGATTTCACTATTTTTAGTGGGGAGGCCCAGTATGTCACTCTCCAGCTAGTTGCTCCTGGACCTCAGGAGTGGTTTCCTTCACCTACTTCCCGTTTGCATCGAGGGGCAGCTGCCTTGACCCCAAGGACAGATCTGATCGGAAATACTTCCCGAGTAGGTGTGAGCTTCCCAAAAGGAACAGACCTGATTTCCATTAGGCAATATGGTGTTGCACCCATAGAGTGGCTTTCTGGAATCAGACAAGCTGGATACCAGCGGCAGTTGGGCTGATTATTAGCCTCAGTTTGCTCGTTAGTAAAATGGGAGCAACCACTGGCCCTACTTCATGAAGCTGCTAAGCGGACCAGGTGAGATGGTAAGTCGGGGCTGGCCACAGATCTTCCCTGGCCCCTGCCCAAGAGTAGGGGTCCCTTTCTTGGAGGCAGTGAGGGTCCACAAGGCACTCCCTGATACCTCGTATGTGGAGCCGTCAGCACAGCAGAGCACCCCGTGTCCCTGACGCTGGTCCAGGACCCAGTCGCCTTCGTATCGGTCACCATTTCTGGGGACAGAGACACAGTCGGCATTCAGGAAGGAAGATACAGTACTAGAGCTGGGGAAGTACACCGCACAGGGGCACACTCGGGCTGGGGGACACTCTGCTGGGGCTGGGGGGCGGGCACAGGCCTGCATGGAGCAGCCAGGTGGCAGCGTGATTCAGACTGGTCCCTCCAACCGGTGCTCAACATGGCACCCCCAGGGGCCAAGGCAAAAATAGGCCTAAGCAGATGGCCCCGAGGAGACCAACCGTGCCCTGGGCTCTGCTGGGAGAGCAAGAGCGTGACCTTGAGGCTCCTGGGCAGGAGGCTGACAGGCTGTGGTCCCAGCAGGAGGATGGGACTGCGCTGTCTGTTTGGACTAAGCTTCCTCCCCTCCTTCCTGCTGTGCGATGTGCTGGCAACATTTGGTGAGGACTGCGGAAAAGGAATAAGGGGAATCTGTACATTTCAACGGCAAGATTCCCAGACAAAAAACTGCCTGAGGAATTGAAAAAGGTGGTTTCAAAGGGTGACCCTGTGCAGAGAGGCCTGTGCCTGCCAGTGTGCCACGGCACTGTTTCTGGAACTTGGAGCTGCTCCCTGTTTCCCACCTTCACCAGACCTGCCTTCCTTCTCAAGATACCTTATGGGGGGGAGGGGAGAAGTTGGTGGAATTTCTCTGCTAAAACACACAAATGATCAATACCAGTAAATAAGGGAGAAATCACAGAATATGGACAAAAATGCAGATACATTTTAATGGTCAGTGTTCCCAGGGGCAGTGGAGAGGCTACAGTGGGACACAGAGGTGGGTGATCATCAGCCTTCATCTGTTGATCCCCATGAGACCTTGTACCCCCTTCTTGACTCTTCCTCACCTGAACAGCATCTGGCCGTGCCCATGCTTCTTGTGGTTATGAAAGGAGCCCTGATACACCTGTCCGTCCTGGTCCATCAGGAGCCCGTATCCTAGGGAAGGAACCAGAGACCAACCTCCTATCGTGTCCCTGATAGTGATGCAACTACCCGCCCCAGGACAAGGGGATAGGTGGAGGACGAAGGCTCAGCACCCTTCCAGGAGCCAGGGGGAGCTGCACAAGGCAGGCCTTGGCACTGGCCACACTGCCCGGGATGGGCACTAGTAAGTCCGATTTGGGAGGCACTGGTAGCCTGATGGTGCAGTGGTTAAGAGCTATGGCTGCTAACCCAAAGACTGGCAGTTCAAATCCACCAGATGCTCCTCGGAAACTCTATGGGACAGTTCTACTCTGTCCTGTAAAGTCTCCGTGAGTTGGAATCAACTTGATGGCAATGGGTTTGGTTTGGTTTGGTTTGGTAGCCCAGTGCCCAGAAACAATTTACCAATGACAATCCATAGCATCCATGAAGGTGACGCCCAGGTCCGGCTCTCACCATTTCTTAGTGAGGTCTGAGGACTAGTGCTGCTGATGACAGTGTTTAAGCTGCTGACTGAAAGGTTGGTGGGTGGCACCCACCAGAAGCTCCATAGGAGAAAAGACCTGATGATCTGCCCCCATCAAGAGTACAGTCTAGGAAACCTAAGGGCAAGCCTTCTCTGTCTCATGGGCTCTGTGTAAGTCTTGAGACTTGTACCCTTGAGACTGGAAATGTACTGTGCATGGCTGAGAGGGCACAGTTGTGTGTGTAAGCTGTGTTTGCACATTTATTTATAGGGTCACAGGAAACTCCCACTTCATAGCAAGTGAATGGGCTACTCACAGGAGACTGATCTTAAAGGCCAGAAGAAATGAATGAGTGTATGCCTTTCTGAAATAGCTCAGTGTTTTGGGAACTGCAGTGGGGTTTCTACTTCTAAGCATTAAGCACGAACAGGGCAAATGAAAGGCAGATGGGTCTAGGCTGCACACTGCTTGACCTGTCTGCTCACTTCTCCACTGCAGACCATCTTTAATGATGAGTACTCTGGCCCTTGAGCCATTGAAGGCTGCCCCCTGCTCTGTGCCACTTGGCTGAGGCCTGGGTGAAGGGTTGGGAGGAGGGGCTGCAGGGAAGGCTTCTCTCAGCATGGTGAGGGACCTCCTCTCCTTCCCTTCTAGGAATCTAGCCCTCTGACTTGCTTTGACCCACAGGACAGGGTGGGTTAAAAGCTTCCATGGGACTCCCTCCTAAACTACCCCGAAGTTCTGCAGCTCCTGCCCTTGTCCCTGGGATCCCCTAGTCCCAGCCAAGCTGCCACTTGCAGTGCAGGAGGGACCCCACATGAGGCCAGAGACTCGCCCAAATGAGCTCAGGCAGCTGCAGGCCCACGGGACTGTGAGCAGTGATGAAATGGCTAAGCCCCTAAGCATGGGTGGTTAGCTGAGGACACTCAGAGGGTACAGTGGGTCGGGTGTACTATGCCTTGCTGGGCCCAGTGCACTTGGCTGAGGTGGGCAAGATCCCAGGCCAAGAAGGAAGATCAAGTGCCTTGGCTCCCTGTGTCAACCTTGACATAAGACTGGATGAGGGGCTCCCCTACCAAGTGCCATCAAGTTCCTGAGCTCACCCCAGCAGAGTGGAGTCAGAACCTCAGAGAGGGGAGCCGGTAGGCCGATATCCTCCCTTAATGAATGAATCCTGTCCTCCCTAAATACATGTTGAATTCCTGGCCCTTGCACCTGTTGATGGGATCCTATTTGTAAACAAGATTTTTTCTTGATGTGTTAATGAGGTCATACCAGAGACAAGTGGGTCCTCAACCTCCTCACTTCTGAGATATACAAAGAGCAGAGTAGATCCAGAGACAGATGGGGGAGAGAGATGCTACGTGAGGACTGTCCCCAAGCCAAGGATCAAGAAACACCCTGGGCTATTCAGAAGGAAGGAGCCAACACAACTGAGACCCTGATTTGGACTCTTAGTTTCCAGAACTGTAAGAAAAGAAGCCTTCTGTCTGTGGCTTTTGTGTGACAGTACAGCTAGCACTCCAACAACAACAAGAAAACCACTTGCTATCAACTTTGACTCATGGCAACCCCCTGTCTGTCAGAGCAGAACAGTGTGCACAGTATTTTCAATGGCTGGGTCTTCAGAGGCTGGTTGCCAGCCCTTTCTTCTGAGGTGCCTTGGGCAGACTTGAACCTCAGCCTCTCAGTTAGCAGCCTAGCAGTTCACCGTTTGCACAGTCTGAGGGCTCCCCCAGCAAACTCAGGTCCCACCCAGGGCACAGGCGCCTGTCAGCTCCCAGGGAACACTTAGGGGCTCTGGGCAGCAGACCTTCTCTGGTGCCACATGAGAACGTTCCTTCATAGCGCCCTCCGGCTCCATACTGCATGACGCCCTGTCCATGAAGCTCACCGAGCACAAACTGTCCAGAGTAGGTGTTTCCTGGGAGTGGGAGACAAGGAGGAAGGGGGCAGCATTTTAGGTCACCACACATCCTGGGCCCTTAGGGTGGCAGCAGTGAGCCTGTTGCTCCTCTGATCAGTATGGCCACAGGACAGTTTCAGAACAGATGATGATGTTTCCTTTTCTTATAGTTTACTCTGGTCCATGGTGGCAAACCCGATGAGGTGGACATCCCCTCCGTCCTGGTGACTGTGGGAGGTGCCGGGCTCTGCTTCCCTGACAGTGGGCAGACGTAAATGCAGATGGCCAGCTTGCTCCCAGCCCGGTCAGGGACTGTGAGCTGGCCTTTTCTGGCGTTATTTAAACACCAGTGGAAAGCCAGGCCCCAGAGAAAAGTCCTCCATTGAGAATTTCCACCAAATACGTGGGCCAGCTCCTGGTGCTGGTCCACCAGGGTCTGCCACTCCTGACACAGCCCCTGCTAGGTAGTCTGGGCACCACTGACCACCTCCCGCTACCACCACCCATTCAATTTTGCTAAAATATTTCCAAAGAAAGAAGGAAACAACATAACTTTACATTGTTACGTTTTTATTCCTACAAAGTATTACGGAAATCAAAGATTCCCCAAGAAGAGTTGACTCAAACAGACTCCACAGCATGCGGGCAGGGCTGAGCACCTCCAGCACCCTGGCCACCCCAGCTGAGGCCAGCCATGCGCACACTCACCCCGGGCTGGTGTGCTGCTGTCACGAGATCTGCTGTGGAAACCTGACGCTCTGTCATGTTTACCACAGCAACACCTCGTGGACCCTTCAAAACAGAGCCGCCAACTGGGGTCAGCACAGTGTGGTGAGCACCGACCTGCCCGCTCAGGTTCCCACGCTACCTGATGAGGCCCAGTAGCGGCGTCCTTCCCCCATGATCTCTCCATCCACAAACTGGCCTTCGTAGTAACTGCCATCTTTAAACAGCAGCTTCCCGTGACCTAGCAAAAGACAGCCTTGGTGAACTCACAGAGAGGCTGGAAGCGGCTGCCAGGAAGTCCACTTAAAGCTCTTTGAGCCCTGTGCACGGCTCCAGTGCTGTCTGATCTCTCTGCTAGGCTCTGTCACTTGTCATGTCATTGTCCTCATGTACTCTCTACACACTTGCTCACTTCACATTTACCAATCCCAAGATCCACTGCTGTTAAGTCAATTGTGACTTATAGCAACCCTCAGGACGAAGCAGAACAGCCCCATAGAGTTTCCAAGAAGCCCCTGGTAGATTCAAACTGCAGACCTTAACCACTATACCACTGGGGTTTCCCTATATTTATCAACTCTCCCTCTATGAGCACTGCTGTGCACCCAACTCTGCCAGAGAGCTGTAAAGGCCCCCAAGCCCTTCAGAGAATATGTTCCAACCATGTCACCTCAGTCTGCCCTGGGCACAGGAGGAGCGAGGATCTGATGGACACAGAGGCCACATTTTAGAAGGGGAACTCCTCTATCCTGGCCTGGCTCAACTGTGAGCTTTCTCTCCTGAATCACAGATTCCCACATAAAGATGAGAAACATCTGCTCTGCAAAAACACTGCGATAAAAGTTAAAAATCTAAAAATGTAGAATGTTTCTGTATTTGCCAACAGATACAGAAAGAGCTTCTGTAAGAAAAGACCAGAAGACCCGTGAGCCAGGTGCATGCAGCAAGAGCCACCGAGGACTGAGTGTCACACGTGAGAGACTGCCCACTGCACTCACGGCGCACACCCCGTGGGGCACCATCGCTCGCTGTGCTCCACTTTCTTTCCTCTACTGCTTGGGTTCTCTACAAGGGTTGGTACCAGATGCCATCAAGTTGACTGTACCTTCTGGTGACCCCATGTGTGTCAGAGTAGAACTGTGCTCCACAGGGTTTTCAATGGCTGGGTTCTTGAAAATGGATTGCCAGGCCTTTCTTTCGAGTGCCACTGCGCGGATCTGAACAGCTTATATTTCAGTTGGTAGTCAAGCCCAAGCTGTTTGTATCACCCAAGGACTGACACAAGAGTAGGGAGCCTCTTAATATGGTTTTTGCTTTGGAGGACTAGGGGTTCGGGGAGGATTTCCCAGTTGCAGCTACTTGGAGCTTCCAGGACACTGTCGCCCCTGCCAGCCTTGTACCAGCAGCTGGAGCAGCACCGCCATCGCACATCCAGTGAGTTTGGAACTGGCTGTCATTGGCTCCAACTTGAATGTGCATGCTGGGTGGCACCTGGCTGGTCCTCAGGCACCTGGTTCCCAAGCACAGTTATTTGTTACGCTTAGTGTAGTGCCACCAACTGCTCTGAGCCCTGTGGGGCCAGCTTGGCCAACTGTGTGGTGGCAGATGTGGGAAGACACCATGGAGGTTTTCTTACCATGCTTCTTCCCTCCTTTCCAGTCTCCTTCATATCGAAAGAAAGAATTGGCATATACATAGACACCGTAACCTGAATATGAAGAAGAGGTACACAGTGAGTTTGTGGAATGCTGATCGGGTGACACTCAGTAGGCACAGGTGGAGTGTCTCTTTATGAAGGCCCCAAGGTGGCATCCAAGGGACCACAAAAGGTGTCTATGCCATTGGTCTCTGGTGAACTTGGCATGGCTACCCAAAGACTCAGTCTGGGGCTCCTGGGGGGTTTCTTGTTTCTTGTGCACTCACTTATTCCTGCACTTACTCAAGCCACAAACATGGATGGACACTGTCATGGATGGAATTGTGTCCTACGCAGGCTGCACTGAGGACATTGGCAAACAAACAAACAAAAAATCCAGGAACTGAGGTGTTTCAACCAATGGATGGAAGCACTCACTTGTCCATGGTAAGAAATTTGGAAGACAGCGACCCGGCCAACTGACTGGAAGACATACACATTTCTGTCTACTCCAAAGAAAGGCGATCCAACAGAACATGGAAATTATCGAACATCATTAATATCACATGCAAGTGAGATTTGCTGAACAGCATTCAAAAGTGGCTGCAGCAGTACATTGGTAGGGAAGTGCCTGAAATGCAAGTCAGATTCAGAAGAGGATGTGGAACCAGGGATATCATTGTGTCAGATGGATCTTGGCTGAAAGCAGAGAATATCAGAAGGACATTTACCTGTTTTATTGACTATGCAAAGGCATTCAACTATGTGGATCATAACAAATTATAGGCAAAATTGTGAGAACTGGGAATTCCAGACACTTAATTGTGCTCATGAGGAACCTGTACGTAGATCAAGAGGCAGTCATGTGGAAAGAACAAGGGGACACTGCATGGTATAAAATCAGAATGGTGTCCATCAGGGTTATACCCTTTCCACTTGGCTTGGCCTTGGCTGTACTGATTCAATCTGTATGCTGAGCCAATAACCTGAAAAACTGGACCATATGAAGAACAGGGCATCCCAATTGGAGGCAGATACATTAACAACCCGCAATACTTGAAGAGGACTTTAAGTACTTACTAGCAAAGGTCAAAGCACTGATTAAATCTCAACATAAAAATGAAAATCCTCACAACTGCACCAATAAGCAAAGTTGAAATAAATGAAGGACAGATTGAGGTTGTCAAAGATTTAATTTTCCTTAGATTCACAATCAACATCCATGGAAGCAGCAGTCAGGAAATCAAAAAACACTGCATTGGGTAAATCTGCTGCAAAAGACCTCTTTGAAGTGTTACAAACCAAAGACGTCACCTTGAGGACTACGGTGCACCTGACCCAAACCATGGTATTTTTAATCACCTCACATGCATGGGAAAGTTGGACAATGACTATGGACGACTGAAGGATTGATGCTTCTGAATTATAATATTATTGTAGAATGGTGAATATACTACAGACTGCTGGGAAAACAAACAAAACTGTCTTTGAAGAAGTATAGCCAGAATGCTCCTTAGAGGTGAGGATGGCAAGAATTTGTCTTGCACACTTTGGAACAAGTGATCAAGAGGGACCTGTCCCTGGAGAAGTACATCACGTGCAAAAGAGGAAGCCCTTCAGTGAGATGGACTGACACAGCGGCTCAAACACAGCAATGATTGTGCCTATGGCACAGGACTAGGCAGTGTTTTCTTCTGTTATACATAGGATTTCTATGAGCAGGTGCCCTGAATTTGGACTTCTAGCCTCCTAAGCACTGAGAAATAGACTTCTCTTTGTTAAAGCCATCTACTTATTTCTGTTTTAACAGCACTGAAAAACTAAGGCAGCCATCTGCTTTGTGTCAGATTCCAGGGATGCAGAGGACAGGCCCAGTGGGATGAGGCCAAGATGGAATGAGTGCAGAGTCATAGGGGAGGTGGTGGCTAGGGGAAGGACTGGTAGGAAGGCTGGGGAGCCTTTCTGGAGAGACATTTGAGCTGAGCCAGGAACAGGAGCAGTGGGGTCAGTCCGGTGGAGGTGGAAGAGGGAGTCCTTGGAACAGAAGTAACATCTGTAAGGGTGCAGAGGGGAAAGGGCTGCCAGAGTGGGGGTACTGGTGGGGGCACTGGTGGGGGCAGATGGTATACCTGATGCCAGTAGTAAGAAACTGGGCAGGTCCTTGTTTGGGTACAAGTATCGATTTAGACTGTGACAGGAAGCTGCTGAAGAGTTCCTGCAGGATATGGCAAGGTCCGGGTCTGTGTTTTAGATGACACTGTGGCAGGATATCAGTGGGCAGTGGGGTATTGCAGGAAGCTGCTTCCCAGTCCTGCCTCCCAGGTCTGGGAGCATCCTGAAAGCCCAAACCAATCAAACTGAACCCAGTCCTGTCAAGTCAATTCTGACTCACAGAACTGCCCCATGAAGTTTCCAAAGAGGGCGTGGTGGACTTGAACTGCTGACCTTTTGGTTAGCAGACACAGCACTCAACCACTACCCCACCAGGGTTTCCATCTTGAAAGTAGGGTTGAGTTTTCCATGGCCTCCCCTGACGTCTGGCACGCAGTAAGGACCCAGAAAGTACCTGCTGAGTGAGTGGACTAGAGCTTCCTGTGACCTAAACTAAGGGTTTTCTCTGATTATCTGGATTTTGTGGAAGTTTGTTCCGCTTTCAATAAAGGTGATCTGTTAAATGTGTAACTGCCACTTGTCTGTACTTATAAGCTTCTGCATATAAACCAGGTGACAAATTTTAAAAACTGATCCCTCAAACAAGCTGCCCTGATTTCTGGATCTTGCCCTCTGGGTGCCCTGAGGGCTGCTCTTGTTCCAGTCCCTTTTGTCTGCCAGGACATGTCTTCAGAATGTCCCTGGTAACTGAGACAAGAAGGCCTGTCTTTCAGGGCCTCAGGGTACCCTTCTTGGCTCCATGCCAACTCACCTCCACCCTGTGGACCCTCAATTCACTCCAGTCCTCTCTTCTTTGTTACCCCTTCTTAACCATATGCTGCACCCTGCAACTCCATGCATACCACTGTTGGCTATACCCTGCCAGCATCCCTGTTTTCAAGGCACAACTCAGAGTAGTGGGTATAGGAAAGTGTGAGAAGAAGAGGGCATACCGGGTCACCACAGGCTCCTCTATCTGTCATAGTTAACCTGAAGCAATGGAATGTGGACTCATTCTGGTCCTGTTTATTTGATTTTATGCACTATTCCTAACAACATTTGAAATTCACGTCCTAGCATTCCTAGACAGCACCAGGTTAGTGCCTGTCCTAACTCATGTC
This sequence comes from Heterohyrax brucei, assembly GCA_028571685.1. Lineage (NCBI taxonomy): Eukaryota > Metazoa > Chordata > Mammalia > Hyracoidea > Procaviidae > Heterohyrax > Heterohyrax brucei. The sequence continues at coordinate 30,540,016 of CM053140.1, forward strand.
AATGCCTGACTTTGCTTCCTCATTGCAATAACTGGGCGCTCGGGAGACCTAGATCTTGAAGGACTAGGCTTCTTCTGATCTTGTGTACCCTGGAACGCTCACCCACCCCTGCTGGGAACAACGATACACAGAGGCCATCCCTAAGGCCCTGTGTGTTGAGTCCCTTCCAGACAGCGGACCCATTCATGTGGAAGGGTTCGAGGTAGGGGGCTGGAGGTGAGGCTGCTAGGGCTCTTTTGGGGAGGAGGAGGACGCCTAGGTAGGTGCGAACTAGTGCTCGGGAGAGGCACGCGTGCAGATGACCCCGGGCCAAGAATCAGGGTGTCAGGGTTCTGACCCAGGAGCCACCGCCTGCTCCAGGACTTCAATTACCCAAACTGAAAAACTGGGGGTGGACGGACAGCGCTTGACAGAGGCCCTCCACTCCTAGTGGAAGACTTGTGGGGGCTCAGGACAGCCCAGCCTCCTGTCGTCCGTGGGCTAGTCGGGCCCGAGTTCGTTACCTTCCCGCGGCGGACGCCCGGTCGCTCCCAGCCGCGGCAAGCGGGGGCTTGAGCTCCCTGGATCTGCAGCTGACATCTTGCCTACGGAGGTTTGCCTTAGCAACCAGCAAACCCCTCTTCCATTGGTTTCTGGTCGTGATGGGCGTGGCCTCGGGGGGGTTGGGTCACGTCTTCGGGAGAAAAACAATGTCTGGAATGGAATTTTCTCATCTGGGAACTTACGGAAGCAACTGAGTTTGTGCGGAGAGGCACGTTTCCGGCGTGTAGTCCCTTCCGCTGAGAGGCCACCCTCCAACGGCCTTGCAGTCCGCACCGGAAGCGGAAATGGTTGGAGCTCCAGGCCCCGCCCAGCGGCCATCTTGGAAGCCCGGAGGCGGTGCCGCGGCGGACGGAGCGGAAGTGCTGACTGCGGTGTACCGAGCCGAGAGAAGCGCGGCACGCCGCCTGCCCTGTCCTCCTTCCCGTGGCCCTGACGGAAACGGTGGCTCGGCCGCGGCGGCGCTGCGAGGTGCCAGGCGGGGCCGGGCCAGGGCGGGGTGGGCCGGTCTGCCCCCGGCGGGCTGCGTGGCGGAGGGTGACCGGCCGGGCCGGCGCCGCCTCCTCCTCCTTCCGGGCTGTCAAGGCCGCGACCGGCTGCCGAGGAGGCCGAGGGCCCGGGAGGTTTAAGACCACTGTCTTCTCGAGCCGACCACGCCCCCGTCCGGCCCCAGTGTTACTGCTGGCCGGGGGTGGCCCGGTGAGGGGGACGGCGGAGCCCCGGGTCTGGGAGGGCGGCGTTGCCCGCCCGCTGTGGCAACTTTTTCCCTCCTACTTGTTTGGGGCATCTCAGGAAGTTTTCTGATGCCCAACCTTATATTCCGGGAGAATTGTGATAAATTTGTTAGGAGATTTTTACTTCCCGCCCTGTAACGTTGTAAATTATCAGCGCTTAGCTATAAAATTCAAATAGTAAACGATCATGGTGAATTTACTGAATGAGTGGAAGAGGAATTAGCTAAATAGCTTCATGTTGTATTTTGTTAGTATTTCAAATTAAGGTAACGGAATCATAAATACTCTAGATCGACTTTTTACACGTCCAGGGCCACCCTAACAATCATGTGTTCTGGGGGGCTGCTTTCACTTGGAGAAACCGTCTACAGTCTCTCTTCATTTTAACTTGAGGCTGGAGATGGACTGGAAGTTTTCGCAAAGTGATCTGTTTTCAGTTGGGTTGAATTAGGGGCTCCATAATGATGTGCAAGTCGGAGTATCCCGAATGAATGAATAATTGAGATAATCACTTAGAGCCTGTGAGGTGCCAAATAAAATGGTCCTGCCTGAGCCTTTTGTCTTGTGGTGGGACCTGCTGCAGTTCAGGCTACCTCCCGAGAGAGAGGGTACCAGTTTGGAATGTGGCTTAGGGAAGGAGGAGATAAAAGTGTAGAGGGTGTTCAGGCCAGTGGACAGCATCAGAGGTATGAAGGTGGATGACTCCAGAGGGAGGTTTTTGGCTGGCAGGCAGTTAGGGCAGTGAGAGAGGAATGTAAAGGCAGACTGTCACGTCTGGTAGAAGTTTGAATTTAAGCCTTTAGGATGATGCGTACTGTTTCAGGAGTGGTTGAGAAATGAATGAAAGCAGTGGACTGTGTAGAGACACAGGTGGGCAGTTTCACTAGAACTTCAGGCATGTTTAAAAAGGTTCTGCTTGGAATAGGTTTCTCTTGGCTTTTTTATTCCTTTGTGACAGCTGTTAAATTCAACAGTTAATAACTTAGTGTTTGCCTACTGCATAGCAGGCACTTCCAGGCTGTAGGACCCAGCAGTGAACCAGACAGTTCCCCTTTTAAGGAGCTTGCATTCTAGGAGGAGGCGATAGAGAAGCCAGGAGAAAAAAAAAAAGCATCGTTGCACTAAATAAAAATAGGGTAATGTATGCAAGGGACTCGGTGACCAGTGTAGAGGAGGTCCCTGAAGAGGTGCCTTTAGACTGGGCGGAGGGGAGAGGATTGCAGTCAGAAAGCTGGTCAGAGCCAGCCCCAATCTCTGAGCTGGATGGAACAAGTGTGATGTACTGGAGAGCAGCCTTGCTCAGCCAGGACAAGTTTGACATGTTTGCAGAGCAGCTGGGAGACCAGCACCCTCACATGCCAGAATTCCAGTGCCATACCCGGTGTTGAGTGCTTAGCCTGGGTTGGCATAGTCATTCCACCACAGAACCCTTTGAAGAAGATGCTGAAGGTACTGGTGTCCCCATCTTACAGACTGGAACCAGAAGCATTGTTAAGGACCTTGCTCAGGCCACAGCACTAGAAAGCGGCAGAGATGGCATCTCAAAGCAGCAGTTAGATTCCAATGCTCAGGTTCTGAGTCAGGCTGCGCTGCCTCTGATAGTATTGTGCCCCATAAGAGGTAAGTTGATCAGGATGGAGAGCTGCCTTTTAATGTGCACGTTCGATTCATCAGATCATGCCTTTCTGGTGGGATTTCTACACATGCACCTGAAAGAATAAGAACAATTTTGAACACAGCTGTTTGAGGACATGCTTTGACAGGCTAGCCAGGTATTTTTGTCCTGATGTTACTCTTGTCACTCAGTTCACTTTCTTAATCACCTGGTGGTCACTGTGGTATTCTGTGGGGAAGTTCTACTCTGTCCTGTAGGATCGCTGTGAGTTGGAATTGACAGCAGTGGCTTATTTTTTATTTTTTTATCTTTGATTTGATCAGAAAATATCTGCTTAGAAAGAAGTAAAATACAAGAAAGCTTGTAAGAAAGAGAGAAGGACTGTTACTACTTAAGTGCTTCTGCTGGGCTGGCTTTAACCGTAATGGAGTGGTGGTAATAGATCACTGGTTCTGACTTAGCCCTTTCTGAGTAAAGGATCTGTCCACAGTTGAGTGAAAATGCACCACCCACCCCCAAAGAGGCTGGGTGCAGTGAGTAGTTCAGCTCTTGAGTGAAGTTGCATCTTTACTCAGCCCATGTGAGTGCAAAAGGCAATGCTTTGTTTCTTCCTCCATGGTTCTGGTTTCTGGCACTTTGCTCTCTCTGCATCGTTGAGTTCCAGTAGTGCGGTGTCGTGGCTTCATGCTTTTTACTAAGAACTCAGTGATATGCAGGGGTGTCTACTCAGCGTTCTTACGTTGAAATTGCAGTTTGGAAAGTTTGGCCACTTGAGAGCCAGGCTCTAGTTACAGAGCTGGCTAGCTGATTTCATTCAAAGAAGGTTTCCTGAGATTCTCATCAGCGAGGGCTCTGAGTGGGAAAGTGCTGGACTCAGGCGTCAGGGTTCAAGTTCCAGCCCCAGTGAACAGACAGAAGGGCTGTGCAGCTCTTGAGGCTGCTGAGCCTCAGTTTTGTCCTGGGTGAATGGAGACTTGTAAGACTGGTGCTAAGGTTGCTAGAAAATGGCATACTTGGTCCTTATTGGGTAGCACTTGGTCACCCATTGCTTTACACATGAGGAAACTGAGGCTGCTGTGGTTACAAGGTTTGCTGGAGGTCTCAGCCATCAGCACAGGGGAACTTCAAACTGCACTTGAAACTGGCATCTCTCTCTGCTCACTGGTCTGCAGTCACAGCAGATGGCCCAGGGAGGTGCTGTTCTCCTGGGGGAGACTGTGCTGACAGACCAGTGGTGCAGGCGAGCTTTGCTCTGCTGTTTTTATGAGCTTTGGATGATGCTGGTCCTTTGTCCTTCAGATAGGAGGGACAAGAGAAGGCCCTTAGCAGTGCCTTTCCTGAGCACTGTGAATCCTGTGAGTTCAGCTTCGTTGGGACTCAGGGCCCTTGGCGTGCCCCGCGGAGGGAGCCCGGTCAGGCTGTCTGCAGCCCCTAGGAAGGATGGCTGCTTGGCAGCGGCTCCAGCAGGTGCCTGGGCAGTGTGAGCCCCATCCCGCCTTTGCGATACGGGGGAAGTGGTGCCGCTTCCCTTGGTTTTCTGGAAATTAAGGGAGAGAATATGTGAGGCAACCTTAGCACCTGGGTTCTTACAGGTTAATTCCTCACAGTGTCACAACAGTGTGCTGAAACAGTTAGGGCAGATAGGATTATCCCCATTTTAGATAGGAAACTGGGACACAGATGGACTGACTATCAAGAATCTATGTGTTCTTTTTTTGTTGAATGTTAAGAATTACATTAATGTGTAGAATGGAGAACCTAGCCTTGGGGAACAAATATTTTTAAATATTGCTGTTTTGAATGTGCTGGTTAACTTACTGAAAGGCTGGAGGTTTGAATCCATCTAGAGGCACCGTGGAAGAAAGGCCCCTGACCCTTGGATGAAGGCTCCATCGTTGAAAACCCTGAACACAGGGTTACTGTGAGTCAGGGCTGAGTTGCCAGTAACTAGGTATTTTTAATTAACCCTTACTTTTTAAATAAATATTTTTAAAATTGGACAAATGTTGAGCTGTGAGCTGACTCTGCCCCAGGCCCTGAGGGCTCTGATAAAGCGCAATCTCCACCTCCACGGGCCCCCAGATGGTGCAGGAGAATAGCTAGCATGCCAACAGAGACCTGCACTGTGGAAGGGCAGGCCCTCAGGCACCAGTAGAGCCCAGAGGGGACGAGCACCGACTCTTCTCCCAAAGAAGCGGGCTAGGGAGGAAGGAATACAGGTGGGAGGAGGGGCAGGCTTTCCAGGCAGGCCAGAATTGACTGGAGTGTGAGGGGCAGGGGCCTGGTGCAGCAAGCCCACGGAGTGCCCCGCAGGGCAGAGTTCAGGTCAGGAAGCCCAGGCTCCACATCTGAGAGTTTGGACCTTACCTGTGAGGATAGCAGGGTGTGGAAGGGTTTTGCGCAGAGCGAAGGCACAGTTGAAAGGTCACCCAGACTCCTCTGTGGAGGCTGTGCTGGTAAGAGGCACCACAGGGCAGGCATGTGGTGGGATTTCCCCTTAGTCAGGAACTGCACTTGACCTGGTTGTAGCAGTAGAGGATGTGTCTGTGACCGTTCACGTAGGTTCTCAGGTATGGGTGGAGAGTGCCTTAGTCCCTGGGCTGGAGTCATTGGCCCTGAGAGGGGGAGGAACCTCCTGTCCTGGTAGGCTGGGTCTCAGTGCAGCCTGGATAGCAGCCCAGCACAGGGCTTAGGTAACACAGGTAGTAGAGGGGAAGCTGGCAGAGAGGAGAGGCCCGAGGGACGTGAGGTCTGAATGGGCCGTGAAGTCCAAGGGAAGGCAGGGCCCAGGGACTGACCAGGTAAGATGGGGGCAGAAACGTGTAATGGGACTCGATTGTCGAGAGGTGGTCGTGACTGTGGCAAGAGCAGTTCTAGCATGAGAGGGGTTGGGAGCCTGTAGGGGTTTGGGACTGTGGCCCTGAAGAGTGACAGCTGGTCCACCATTGCTTGCCCCAGTGTGCACTGCGTAGGTGGCTGCAGTTTCTGAACAGGTCATAGTAAACACACACAGGAAAGAGAGGAATGGTGCGGATGAGCTGTTTCTCCCAGCTGACAGTGAACAGAAGCTGCTTGGCAGTACTGATGAAAAGGGCATGGTTTCCAAATCCTGGGATGCTTTTTATTTAATTTAAAAGCACTTTGTGTTTTCCTCACAGTTACAGAATGTCCGAAGGGGACAGTGTTGGCGATTCTGTCCATGGGAAGCCTTCTGTGGTGTACAGGTTTTTCACAAGACTTGGACAGGTGGGTGTGTTTATCAGTGGTTAGTGTAAACAGTTGTCTGTTTAGAAAAGAAGCTGTTTTTCGCTGTTGATTCCTGGGACATTTTGCTGAATGATACAAATGTGCTCATGTTCTAGGTGGAGACGTTAAGCAGCGTTGTGTATGCTTTCAGGAGAGGCCTCTCCTTGCTGTGAACATGCACTCCTGGGTTTACTATAGAGGCCAAGTGGGGGAGCATGTAGGCTTTGGGGGCTGCACATGGTCTCTACCACATGGTTTAGTGTTTTGTTTTTTTTACAACTTTTAAGTATGTAAATATCACACGTAGCTTCCGGCAGTAGTGGCCTGTCACCCACACAAGTGTGCTCACACTGTCCTGGCCCACACTCTGTGCTTCTCACTGTGTGTGAGGGAGTGTGTGGTTGGCAGGTAGGTGTGTGTGCATGCAGTGGCTGTTTCCTGTCACCACCTCAGGGATGATGTGGTCAGGAGCCCAGGTGCCAGCACCCCCTGCTTCTGGTTGCTGCTCGGTGCGTGCTAGCTCTCCCTGTCCTGTTTTCCGCAAACACCACCCTGCTCCGGAAGGCACAGAGACATGTATGCGTCCTGTCCATCACACAGAGATGAGACGCCCTCCCCAGGGGCAGGGATGGCTCCTGTGCCACTGTTTGGTCTGGATCTCTCTCAGAGGGAAAATCTCAGCCGGCAACATCATACGCTGGTGTTTGGGCTCAGAACTAAAAATTTCTCTGTTTTTAATTAAAGTAGTGTTTGGAAAGATAGTGATAATTATTGAAGCTGAGCGGTAGGTTGTGTGGCCTTATATAGTCTCTTATGAATGAAACTTCATAATTAAAATTCAACACACACACCATTAAGGATACTCTCAGTACCTTCCACAGCCACTTCAGTATCTGCTATGCCTGAGTCTCTGTCTTGCTGAGATCCTGGTTGCAACAGACAGGCTGTGAGTGGAGACAGAAGGGACTGGGGGAAGAAGGAGCTTGAAAAGTCTCCTTGTAAAGCAACTGCTTCTTCCCTGTAGTGATCCTTTGAAGCAAAATCTGTGAGCCTATCTCTGATGATTGACTGTTTCATTGTCTGATTTTTGGTTAAGAGGTGGACTTGGTTCAGAAATTATGGCAAATACATCTGGATTAACTGTAATAACTGCCTTATGCCACTGGCTGAACAGATGGGCACATCACATGTAACACTTATGTGTCTGTGATGTATCTCTTGCTGTGTTAAAATAGAAAGCAAACTGAAGAAATGGTTTCTTGCACAAGGTAGCATGTAGCAGAAAGTATACTTCGTAGCAGGGTGTGGTGTGCGCAGTTACAGTGTCGGTGTAACAGATGTGAACTTGTGTCTCTAGATCTACCAGTCCTGGCTGGACAAGTCCACTCCTTACACAGCAGTGCGATGGGTTGTGACGCTGGGGCTGAGCTTCATCTACATGATCAGAGTTTACCTATTGCAGGTAGGTGCAGCGGAGGCTGGTGCTCAGTGCCTTCTTATCTGACTGTGGGATTGGCTGGGGACTTGATCCTTTGATGAGGTCTCAGGAAGAGTACAGGTGAGGTACTGAATGGAGTGACAGGTTTTCCTCAGCTGTGTCTGTGAGACGCTTTCAGTCAGCAGCACCTTTTCAGACTTGTCTGTGTGTTTACTTCCTGGTTGAGAAATATATTTACATGACCACCTGATTTATAAGAGCAAAACTCTTAATATGCAAATTCTTTGTAGCCCTTGAGGGTTAATTTATTTAATGTGTTTTGTTATGTCCATTGGAAGGCAGGTTAAAAACTTTTCTCCGAGTTTTTTGTCCTGTCTAGTTGGGATCCTTTGCAAAGGATCTCTTTAAAGTATTAAGAAGTAAAGATGTCACCTTGAAGACTAAAGTGTGCCTGACCCAAGCCATGGTATTTTCAGTTGCATCGTACATATGTGAAAGCTGGGTAGTGATCAAAGAAGACAGAAGAAGAACTGATGTCTTTGAATTGTGATGTTGGAGAAGAATGTTGAATGTACCATGGACCACTGGAAGGACAAACAGATCTGTCCTGGAAGAAGTACAGCCAGAGTGCTTCTTGGAACCAAAGATGGCAAGACTACATCTTAACGTACGTTGGAAATATTGTCAGGAAGGATCAGTCCCTGGAGAAGACATCATACTTAGTAGAGTGGAAGGTCAGCAACAAAGAGGAAGACTCTCAACAAGATAGATTAGCACAGTGGCACAGTGATGGGCTCAAGCCTAAAAACAATTGTGGACATGGTGCAAGACTGACTGGGCAGTGTTTTGTTCTGTTGTGCATATGATCACTATGAGTCGGAACCGACTTGATGACACCTAACAGCTACAACAACAGTTGAGATACTGCCTCATTTAAAGAACACACCTTTCTTCTTGATGCTTCCAGGACTGGGGCAGACATTAGTGCATCAGTCAGCACATTTACTCACTGGACGTTGGCGTGTGCCCATTGCCCTCGGAGAGTCTCGTTTGTGGATCACTCCTCTGAGTGAACCTCATGCTGATGTAGTGTGACACTGGGGCGCTCTCTGGTTTACTGTAATGGAACTTAGTCTGCACAGGATGACAGAGGACTGTTGAATTGACCTTTTATTTGAACGAGTCTCTAATGGAAAGAATGACCTAGAAATCTTAATTTGGTAGCAGGAGGGGTTGCATTATGCACAGTGTGGTTTTAATGTGATGTGAACCAGATCTCTGCTAATTTGGTCCTGCAGCATGAAGATAACGTAAGCATGGAACTATCGAATTTTTCACGCCTAGTTTTTAACTGTCAGACTTAAAATTTTTTAAGGCCCCAAATTTCACCTTGTTTGTGTGACAAAGCTGAGGCTTTTAGAATCAATCATGCAGTCTTTGTCTGTACTGGATAGACTGGGACTCTTGCAAAGGGAGCCAGTGGCAGTGCAGGTGCTGCCTTTGGGGGGCTACCACCAGGGCTGGCCCTCTGTGTCCAAGGAAGACTTGGCATCAGCACATTGTAAGGCTCCCTCTTGCCTTCCTGATTTTCTGGTTCTGGATTTCTCGGGCTGAGGTGGTGAACGCCGTGATGGAGCGGTGTTGGCAATGTGAGTTGTATACTGAAGAGACTCGATCAGCCTCAGCAGTATATCTGGTGATACTTCAGACTCTTAGCGTGAGCTGGGTTATGGTTCAGCGAGGTATGTTTGCTTAAGGTGGGTTCTGAACCCCTTGGGTGCTTCAAGCTGCCGGCTGTAGAGATGAGCCTCTGAGTGGAGCCTGGGCCTGTGTCTTTGAGAAATTCTCCTTTTCTGATACCCTCCTCTGGAAACTGGTGGTGTGGTGGTTAAGAACTACAGCTGCTAACCAAAAAGTCAGCACATCACATCCATCAGATGCTCCTTGGAAACCCTGTGGGGCAGTTGTGCTCTGTCCTGTAGTGTCACTAAGTCTGAATCAGCTCAACAGCAGCAGGTTTGGTCTTTTTGGTTTGGTGCCTCTTTTGGTACGTGTGGTACCTTCTGGGTTTATGTATACTTAACCAGGAAATAAGCTGTTAGTACGAAAGCCGTTGTGCTTTCTGCTAACTTAAGTTAGAACCTGCCATAACCTCCTTACTGTAAGTATGTTGGGTTCATTTTTAAGTCCTGTTAAAATGAAGTTGAGCATTCCTATGTGCTAACACATTGGTCCAGGTTGATGGCCAGGGAAGGCTGGCTGCTGATTTGCACTGCTTGTCTTTCAGGGCTGGTACATCGTGACCTACGCCTTGGGAATCTACCACCTAAACCTTTTCATAGCTTTTCTTTCTCCGAAAGTGGATCCCTCCCTAATGGAAGATTCAGGTAGAGTAGAGCCCGGCTACTTTACTCTGTTTTGGGGGGCTGGTCATATTTTTTGTATACATCACAGAAATGATCCATTTTCTCTGGAAACAATTGAAACTTTTGAGACTGTTTAAAATGGACTTAAAAGGTACAGTGATGAGGATAAATGTGATTGTAGAATAACCCATTATTTTTTAAGCAGTGAGCCAGGCCACATTCCAGGTGCTGTACCTTAACTCCTGTGACAGCTGTGTGAGGTGGGCATTCATGCTGTGGCCCCCAGCTGCAGATGAGAAAGCAGGCACAGAACAGTTACAACTTCCCCAGGTCACATGGCAAGAGCAGCAGCTTGGGCCCAGAGGCCTTGCCTCTTCTTCTGCTGGAGTGGCTGGCATGCCTCTGAATGTATTTGAGATCTACCCATATGCTTTGGTCCTAGCTGCATACCGTGGCTCCTGGACCCCTGAACTCTGTCCAGTGGGAGAGCAGGGTCTCTGTGTCTGAGGATGGTAAGCTGAGATGCCTGTGAGGCTCTGGCTCCCAGTGGCACCTGGGACAGGTGAGGGTCTCAGGTCACAGTTGGCTGGCTGACCCTGTGAGGAGGGCCCAGGGTACAAGGGAGCCGTTCATGGACGTGCGCCTGCTGCCGTGTTGGGAAGCCAAGTTGAGCCCCTGCTGAGATTGCTGTTTGTCACAGGATGAACAAGTTCTGAGCCTGTGATGGTTTCTCCAGACTGTTTTCAGATTGTGTGGGTTTTCTCTAGATGTTTAGTAAAAAGAGTAAAGGAAGCAGCGTTAATCCTTTTCACTGATTGTTGCCACTGGAGGAAGTTAGGAAATGACTAAGAGACCCTTTTTTGCTGGCCTCGGTTTCCTGAGCTGTCAGTGGGAAGAGAACTTATTCAAGGTGAGAGGAGAGCCAGCCACCCTTGCCCACTGTTACTGAGAACAAATACTGGTCTGTTTGGGCACCATGTTTTCTGTAAATACTCCTTTGTTTCTGTTTTATGTGTCTCTGTGCAGTACAGTGGATGTAATTTATATGCAGGTGGATTTTTATGCAGTCATTTAAAATGTGTAGTCCTTTTTTAAAAGACATTCTAATGTGACTCTTTTAAAGCAGTGAACTGATTGATAAATTGACTAGACACCCCCATCTTACTATTTACTTGAGTTATGTAAATCTGTCTTTCCACACATCAGGCCTGCTATTTCAGAAGATTTTTAGGACCTCATCACTTTTGATGAGGTTAGTGACAGAAAGGTAGAGACTGCAGCAGGGCTTCATCTGAGACGCTGTGTTACCTTTCAGATGATGGCCCTTCCTTGCCAACCAAGCAGAATGAGGAATTCCGGCCCTTCATTCGAAGGCTGCCAGAGTTCAAATTTTGGTGAGTTAATTCTTAATCATGTTTAAAAAAGACACTGAATGCATGCATGTGGCCGAAAAGACTGATTTGTATTTGGATAGCCAGCGGTTTAGACCGCCCAGAGGAATGGAAATTCTGTTGGGTTTTGTGTGCCTTTTTCTTTTTAAACACTCACCTATGGAGAATATGAGGCCGTGCTGGGCCGGGTGTGCAGAGGAGACCCAGCTGTTCTCTGAGAGAGAGCATGGCCTTGGGCATGCTCTTAGTTCCAAGTTAACAGCCACACTTAGAACTAGCAAACAGGGTTAATTCCTGAGGGTAGCAAGGTACCTCACAAATCCAGACCTTGGGAAGGAGGGCCCACAGCTGCTGTCCCTCCTCCCCAGGTGTCCCTTCTCCACTCTGTCTGCCTGCTTGATCTGCTGCCTCTACAGCACACCACTGCACTTTGCCAGCCAGGGTGGCGAAGGTTTTTCAAGAGGTCTTGGTCCCAGCTGTGCTGTGGTTCACCCATGAGCACAGGTATCTTGGGCCCAGGTGCCTTGCAGTTCATCCTGAGCAAGTACCTTAATCTGCAGACAGAGCTGCTCAGCACAGCCTCAAGAGGGGCAGCTTTGTTGCAGTGCCTGGCTGTGGGGAAGTCCCTGGAGACAGTGACCATGTAGGTGCTGGCATTTGTGTGGGTGTTGAAATGCTGGTGTGAGTTTGGCAGGTGGAAAAAAATGAGTAGGGCATATAGGCAAGGACATGTACACTGAAAGCCTGTGCATCTGGTGTCTCTTTATCTGCTGCCACCGTAAGAAGAGCATAGGTTCCATGAACCCGTTGGTCTTGTCTCAGTCCCTGGTGCTCAGCAGGACTGGAAGGTCTTGTCGAGTCAGTAAAGGGAATGGAGTAACTTGAGTTCCTTTGTGAACTGCTCCCAGCACTGTGTTTGGGTGAGTGTTCAGTGGACTTTGTGGAAGGAACATTACATTGTAGAACATGCTTGGGGTGGGGTCTGGTGGTGAGGAGTGGGTGTGGGGTAGGCATTTGGGGAGAGGGAGTGGAAGTTGGGTACATGAGGCACCTAGAGCAAGACTGAGGTTCTGTGAGCCTTTGAGGAACCTTGTTCTGGAGAAGGGGAGAGCTGTAGAGGTGTTTCACTGGGGGAACAGGTATGCAGTGATGGGAGGGCTGGTGGTGGCTGGTGGTTGCCAGGCAGGGCTTTTGCACAGGCAGGTCGGGCCATTGGGTGGCCCTTGTGCATTTTCTCAGAATTCCGAGGTCAGCAGCCAGCACTGTCCCACTGCTGGTGGTGGACGTGAACACGGGGCAGAAGAGTTGGGTTTTCCTCAGAAGACACAGTGGTCACTCTACAGACCTGCATTGTTCTGTGGGGCAGTGTCACACCAGAGCTGCTGCTCCCTGTGGTTCTGGCTGTTGGTGGGACTAAATGTGATAATTCATCTGTGGTTAATTGGGCCCTGTCCTGTGCATAATGTCAGAGTGACAGGAGCTGCTAAAGCTGCAGCCTCCTTTCTAGGGGTTAGCATAGGAGGACTGCCAATTAAGTTCACACACTCAACCTAGAAAAAGTGCTACATACCTCACTACAAAATATCACTATGGTCACTTTTAAAGTACTGCCCTTGGGAAGCTGTGCACCAATGCCAGTGCTTAGTCAACTCTTCAAAGCAGTTTTGGAACTCTTTTTCTGGAATGGCCATCAGAACTGACATCATATTACCCTTGATGTCCTGAATGTCATCACATTGGCTTCATTTCAATATTTCCTTTATTTTGGGGTAAAGAGAAAAGTAACTGGAGGCCAGTTCAGGTGAGTAGGGAACATGTTGCAGTAGTTATTTGTATATTGGCTAAAAAGGTCCCTCACGGATAGCTATACAAGTAAGTATGCAAACTTGCCACCATGCCACCTTGTGCAATGGCCATTCCAGAGTGTTGCAAAATTGCTTTTAAGAGTGGACTGGGCACTGGTATTGGTATAAAGCTTCCCAACAGGAGTACTTCGAAGGTGACCATAGTGATACTCAGCAGTGAGGTACTTGGAACAGTTAAGTGCATGGACTTAATTGTTGGATCTCATGTATGGACCATCTCAGGGCAGATGTGAGAGCCAAGTGATGGTCTGTGGCTAACACAGGCACATAGGCAGTGCTAACCTGCTCCTCTTGTCGTAGGCACGCAGCCACCAAGGGCATCCTGGTGGCCATGGTCTGCACGTTCTTCGAGGCATTCAATGTGCCAGTGTTCTGGCCCATCCTGGTGATGTACTTTATCATGCTTTTCTGCATCACGATGAAGAGGCAGATAAAGGTAATGGGGATCACACTGGACCTGGACGGCAGCAGGCACATTCCCACTGCCCAGCGAGTGCTCAGAGAGGAGGCGGCGCTGGTCTAGGGGGTGCTTTAGAGTGGGAGGTAACAGTCTGAAGTGCTTTAGGGTGGGGATGACGGTCTGAGGTGCTGTAATGTTGGGGGGTGATGGTCTTTGAGGAGCTTTACTGTGAGGGTGATGATGGTCGGTAAGGTGCTTTAGAGTTGATGAGGGTGATGATGGTCTATTAAGGTGCTTTATGGTGGAGGTGACAGTCTGTGTGTGAGGTCTTTAGAGTGAGGAAGGTGAGGGTCTGTGAGGTGCTTTAGGGTGAGGGGGTGACCTGCATGGTCTGTGCAGAGCAGGTGGGGAGGGCCCACCACAAATGCAGTGCATTCCACATTGGTAAGGGTGGCCTGGTCCACACTGCTAAGTTTGTCAACACTAGCCTCAGGTGACAGCAGCTGTCCAAATGAACAGCTCCATGCACCGTTTTCACATTTCCACAGTTAGCTCTTGGTTCTAAACTTTGCTGTTCACCTGGTGGCTAGGGAGGCTGTGTCCTGCCAGAGTTGCATTGTGGGGCCACCAGCACCACCGGGGTGCTGTGCAGCTCCTCTCTTCTGTCAAAGGCCCTGGGCCATCCCATACCTACTATCCCCAACACACCAGCTTTGCCCTTCCTAGCTGCAAGGTGTCCAGACCACTCCTGTCATCTGGGATTTTAACCACATGAGCTGGGACTGGCCAGTGTCTGAGTTGTGGAGACACCAGAGTAGGGTGGTGGGCCCTTCGGTCATTTGTCCATTAAGAAGAAAAGTGTTGGTGGGTGGATCCCTTCTGCCAGTTCAGAGTTTGGAGAAACATGCTGCTTCATCACTTATTTTGAAACAGCTCACATTTGTTTGTTTATTTTCCCAGCACATGATAAAATACCGGTATATCCCATTCACACACGGCAAGAGGAAATACAAAGGGAAGGAAGACGTGGGGAAGACGTTTGCTAGTTAGAAGCTGGACTGACTCTATCACCTGTATCTCAAGAAGTTTTGAGCCATTGTAACAATGCCTTTTTTCTTCACATAAAGTAGTTGATTATGAGGGAGTCGAATTTTCTTTTTAAAAAGGAGCTTCAATTATTTGTAAGAAACATCAGATTCTTGAAGAAATTGGCATTTAAACCAAATTGCATTGATTTCTCTTTCAGTAATGTTCAAGTGTTTAACACTGGTGGAGCCCTAGTTAGCCTGAGCGTGGGAAATGGTCTGTGTGGGGGCGGGCAGGCAGGTGGTGGTGGCCGCACTGCAGTCCCAGGCACCCTGCAAGGCTGTGAGTATAGGGCATAGCAAGGCCTGTGCCAAGGGACCTGTGTTCTCCAGGACGCCTGCAGGCGGGGTACGCACGCCCCAGGCCACGTCAGACCCTTGCAGAGGAGGGGGACGCTCGCCTGATGTGGACCGCCGGAAGAGCCTCACAAATTAAAGACGGCTTCCCAGTAACTGTGGGTTTCGTGTCAGTTTCAAATCAGCCTCCATCGTGATGACTCAAAACTGTTCTTACCACCGTGATTGCTTCTGAGGGCCTGGGTGACAAATATATATATTATATTTTAATCGTTTGAGATTATTTTGACATATTTCTTTAATATGTAAAGAGTTGGTTTGTTTTTGATTAATTTAAATTTTCGGGCAACCACCCCGTTAAGGAAACAACAAACTGGTGACATCAGACCAGTTCTGTGGGGTTTCACACACAGCTTCTCATTTTCTATGGGGGAAACTAGAACTCTGACCTGCATGTCAACTTTTTTCATGTGATAAAAAAGCAAACTCTTAACGCCTTTTACTAAGTGACTTTTTAATCCAGCTTTATTAAAGACAGTGTCCCTTTCCTGTGTTAGTCTCTGTCTGAAACACAGCTCATGGCGTGGCAGTGGCCCAGTGAGTGAGTGCCTGCTCCCTGCCCACTGCTGCCAATGATATGAGGCAGGAAATGCACATCTCGTTACAGGGATGCAGGCTGCCAGACTGCCTTTGGATCCTTGGGCAGTTTGCTCTGAGTCATGTTGCCGCCCGTTAGACCTGCAATTTTAGACATTGCACATGCCAGTGCCTGATCTCCTGTGACCAGTTTCTGTCTGAATTGAGCTGCTCTTGCTGTTCAGGGACCCTTCTGTAGACTGCATCCTTTATTTAGAAGAACTACATTTACCACAGTTCTCCTAGGAACCGCTAAGTCCTCAGATGCGGTTTCAGTGTGGACTGGGATGACTGGGCACTGAATCAGACTGCTGTAACAGTGGGAAGCAGCCCTCTGGACTCTTCTGGCACTGACCTGAGGCCCTGAGTGGCTGCTGCCCTTATGCCCCCATCTGGAGAAGGCTGTTCAGTGTGATTGGTGTTAACAGCAGCCTGTTTCTGGCATGCTGGCATTTATTAACCAAGAAACATGGATTATCTCTCTTCCTGAACAGCTGTGTGTCCTAGGCAGAAACAAGGACAGGCTGGTGGAGGTGTTTGTCTAAAGCGGTACTACTGGCTGGACTCCCAGCCTGATGACATACCCAGCAGGGGACACTATGGATGAGGGCTGACAGACATTGTTATACTATACACTCACAAAACCTCTCTTGTTCACTGGTGTTCTTCACGTGCCACTGTTCAGTGGAACAGGTTCCTATGGATGGCCAAGTTCCATTTCTGGCACAAGTTACAGAGCGGGGGAAAAACCAAGAAAGGCCTATGGGATGAGGTTGAGAGGTGCTGGTCAGCCACAAAGACAGCTGGGGAAGGAACTGTCCTGCTCCAGGGCCTCAGAAGAGCACTGTTCCTGAGGCAACCTCTGTTCAGTCAGCACATCCAAGGGAGAGGGTGGCGGTGGTCAGTTGTGAAGAAAAACGTCCCGTAAACCACCTGGGCCAGCCCTGAACAGGAGTCGTGTGGCTGTCAGGTGCTGCGTGGAAGGAGCCCCGTTGCATCCAGCCAGATGCAGGCCTGTCTGCTGATCGTAGCATGGTGGGTGCAGGCACTGCATGTGGGGAGGCACTCAGACCCTGCTTTCCTTGTGCTTGGCTGCACACAGATCGCATGTGTGGGCTCCTGGGTGCCTGGGTGGTCTGGAGGACAGTGATTTGGGGTTGACCTGCCACCCACATGCTGTCTAAAGCAGATACTACCTTTTGTACACTTAAGAGTTCACAGCCACCAATGTGAGCCTGATACTGGAATCACTTGCTCTTGATTAAACACATTTTTGTTCTGGCCTATTTCTGATGTCCTTACCCAGAGTTTGAGGAAGGAAAATCCCAAAAAACAAATCCACTGCCATCGAGTCAGTTCTGACTCATAGCAACCCTACAGACAGAGTAAAACTGCCCCACTCGGTTTCCAAGGAGCACATGGTGGATTTGAACTGCCAACCGTCTGGTTAGCAGCTGTGGCACTAAACCACTATGCCACCAGAGTTTCAGGAACCCTAAAATGTCCGATTAAGTGAAATTCCTGAAGAACTGTTCAAGTTGTTCCAAATGCCCAGGGGAGATGTCCTCTGCTTGCCTTCCTGGAATTCTCATGCTGTCAGCCTCCAGGTACCCCAGGTACACTGGGTCTAGTGCGAGGAGCCTGTCCATCTGATGTCTGTCCTATGCGTGACAGCTCCGGCCAGTGTCAGCTTGACTCTATGCGTGAGTCCCACTGTAAGGTCTCATGTGACCAAAAGTGTAAAGTTAGAATTTTCTGTCATCCCTTCTGTGAGAGCAAACTTGTTTGTGAGAATGTGTTTTCCCCTCCTGACACTGAAGACAGCATCATGGTTCCTTGGGCCCTTCCAGCTCTCAGTGGGCTCACGGGACTAGCGGTAGTGCCGCAGGTAAACCAGCTTCTGAGGCGGGAACTTCTCCCTACAGAGAGGGCACTCGGCCTGCAGGAAAAAGGAAGAGCCTTGATAGGTGGCTGGCCCAGGCCCCCTGTCACAATGTCATCTCACTGGGACTCTGCTGCTGGGGAGGGCTGCACAGCAACCTCTCTTCAGCACCCGCTCAGACTCGGGTTCACACCAATGCCCCAGCTTCAAGCAACCTCTTATTTCCACATAGTACCCACATAAACATCTCTGCTTCCTTCCACTTAGGACAAAACAGCTCCAGACATTCCCCTCCCTCCCCTGGAAAGAAAACCTGCTGCCACTGAACTGCCCCACAGAATTTCCAAGCAACAGATGGTAAATTTGAACTGCTAACCTTTTGGCTAGCAGGCATAGCGCTTAACCACTGTGCCACCAGGGCTCCAGGCATTTTCCCAGAATGCCTCAAATGCATAGGCTTTGGCCCAGGTTGGGTGGGCCGTTCATGTGAAAAGCAAGTCCTAAGCTCTGTTACTGCCGCCCTCAAGATACGAGGGCACGTGCACTAGTATTGACTGTGTCACGCAGTGGAATGCTACATGCTAGAAGGGACAGGACCCCACCTACCGGGGACAATCAGCTTGAACAGAGGGTTCTGAGTGCTGCCTCTGGCCTGCAGACCTGATCTTGTCACAGCAGATGTCCCTCCAGAGCTGTCCACACCTCTCAGCACCCAGGATCCTAGATGTGCTGAGGTTGGCCGTGCTGCAGCCCAGATGCTACCCTAACCTCTTATTTCTAGATTGCTCTACCAGGTCATGTTTTGAGGATTGAGCACTGTTTTGCCTGTGTGGGGTAGAGTAAACAGGTACACACGGGGCTCAGGACTTTCATGCTCTGCGGGACCTCTGTAAACACCCTCTGAGGGACACTGGCATTGATGGCCTAGGGGTACTTAGAGTGTAAATGGATGTCTTCTGACCTATTCACCATCCCCAGGGTGTTGCCCCTTTAAGTCTTCAAGACACCTTGGCCACACGTCTTGTGGCAAAGGGGGACTCTGCATGGACACCATAAACACAATGGGGGCAAGGGACCAGGCATGCAGAGCTAGTGTGTGGCCATCCAGGTTCTCTCCATCCACCACTTGCCTTCCACGGGTAGAAATGGCTGTGCCAGCTGCCCCACAGCCTACCTTTTGGATACCAAGCCCAGCTGTGTCCTTGTACCTGACTTACTGGGAGCTTTGAAAGATGCCCACCTGCCCCCCATGCCAACAGGGTCTCAGGGACCTGCTCTGCCCCTTGCCCCTCCCTCCACACCCACCTTGGTGTTGCACCACTCAGTGACGCACTCCCAGCAGAAGAGGTGCCCGCAGGGTGTGGCTGTCGTGTGCCGGCGCTCCTCCAAGCACAGTGTGCACAGGGGGCTCCTAGGGGTGGTCCTCTCCTCCACGTGGCTCCTAGATGGGGCAGAATGGAGGTGAGCACCCACAGGCCCTCAGGGCCCACCCTGCCCCTGCGTGCTGCATACCTGCGGTGTGACAGGTGCCGGCGCAGCTTCCACTCCTTCCTCGCCCGCTGCCTCTGCGTGAAGCTGTACAGCTGGACCGCGATGGAGAGCACCAGGTGCAGCAGGGAGACAGCTCCCAGCAGCCTATAGGTGGCCCGGGCCCTGAGCTCCTCTCTGGGTGTGCGGGACATGCGAAGCTGCGCAAGGTGGGTGCCTGTCAGGACCCCAGAGGGCGGAGCCTCTGTCTATCTGACAGCCACCTGGCCCACACTGGTGCCCAGCACCCCCAGGCAGCCCTCCACTAGGGCCCCCAAAACATCTGATGAAGCCGACCCTGCCCTCCTAGAGGATATGGTTCCACAGAGACAAGGGGAGGCAGCCCCCAACACATGGCCAGGTGTGACTACAGGGGGAGCTACAGCCACATCAGGGTCAGGGAGTGACAGGGCAGAGAAGGGGTGAGCAGAGACAGTCTCCACTAAGTCACCCGAGAACATGGGGAGGCTGTGTGGGTCTGTGGTGCCCAGTGAGGAGAAGGGTCAGAGACAGACATGGAGGGTCACCAGTGCAGGTGGGGATGGGGGCTGAGGCTGGTGGGCTGTCAAGGAGTATGGTTTGGAGATAGTGTCTACATACTGCCCCTTGGTGACCTTGATGTCAGAGAGCGAGTTGATGAAGAGGTAAAAGGCTTGATAAGGTATGCCGAGGCCTGTGGGGAGGTGCTGCCCTGAAGGCTAGTGAGCTGGGCTGCTGGTAACTTGGACGGGTGCTGCATTTCAGCATAGCACACAGCCCTTGGGGACCCTCGGCCTTTCTTGCAGTCAGTGATGCCTGCAACCCTGGGTCTGCCCAGGCTCTGTCTGCCAGTGAGTGAGGCAGGAAACCATCACCAAGAATAAAGACAAAGTGGTGTAGCTGAAGGTGGGACAGGTGACAACCCAGAGCAATGCTGGGACTTTATACAGACCCTGAGGAAGACATCTAAGCCTTAACCCTGAGACTGGTGACCATCCATAGTCAGGATGGCATCAGTGCACGTGCATGGCTGGGCCAGGCTAGGCAGTGAGGAGGGCAGCAGCTGTGCCTGGGACCTGGTAACAAGCCTGCACTTCAGCACTGTCTGGGTGACCCAGGACAAGCTGTTCCCTACCACCCTGAGCTGTTGAATGGAGTGTCTGGCTTGTGTGCAGGAGTCCCGTGGCAAGACAGGGCCCAGAGGTGCCTCCAGGGCACAGAGTGGCACTGACCAGAGGTTAGCATGCTGGCTGCTGGGAGAATGGCTGATTCACTGCACAGGGCTCACGGAAATCAGGCTTCCTGTGTCTTTAGAAAACTGTAACAAAACCAGACTGCTTTCCAAGCAGAGGGTTTGGACTCCAGCCCCAAGTGGAGTGAATGCTGTGTAGTTATGGGGCTGACCACCTGGGTCTAAGCCGGTGCCACACAGATGAGCCAACGCTGTGTCAGGCCTGGTTGTACTTACATATGTGATGCCGGTGAGCCTCTTGGCAAGGTGGTAGAAGGCCCCACTGATGTAGAACCAGGCAATGTGGAGCCGCCGCAGGTAGGCGAGGCCCCTCGAGAAGACATGCAGCGCCTGCAGGAGCACCCTGCGCTGCTGCTCACTCAGGCAGGCCGCGTGCCGGTGCACCCAGAGCCGCATGCCCATCTGGCCGCGCACGCCGGGCCCTATGCCACCATTGGCCTGCAGCTCGTGCTCCAGGTGGAGGAGGGCCTTGTCCAGCACGTAGGGCAGAGCGGTGTGCAGCAAAACAAGCACACCACGGCGGAGCCATGAGGGTACCTGGCGCCGGGATGGGTCCACCTGGACCAGACCAACATACTCTTCACCAAGGGTCTGGTAGCCTGGAGGGGGCAGATACCACATGAGGGACCGGGCAGACTGCTTCCCACCCCTTGCTGCCGTCTCCAGGCTCTGTGCTGGGGTCCTTTTCTCTAATTCCAAGCTTCTGCACACATTGCCCCGCCTCCATCTCTTTCCACCTCAAGTCTCATCCTGACCAGTGGGGAGCCATGCTTAATGCCTGTTGGGCCATGGCACCCACTTCTCTGGGAAGAATAGCCAAGTCTCCACAAAATCCCCGTCCTAGCCCTCTCCTAGCACTCTCTCCACACTCGCCCCCACCACACGTGTCCCTGGACACATCCTCTCAAGCCTCCTCACTGGTGGTTTGCTCTTTTGCTCTACCATTGTGAAGATGGGTGCTCTTTTCAGAAATGCAGTGGACCATGTCCTGTGTTCTCTCCTGTAAAGCACTCGGTGCTTCTAGGACTCTGTGCAATGGTTTCCTTATTTGTCATTGTCTATCTCTCACCCCGATGGTGGGATTCACTGGGGACCCCATCTTGGAGGACAGGATTAGGGGTGTGGTGGCATGTGGTGAATGCTGAGGTGTCGTCTATGGCTCCAAGGCCTCGCTCAAAAGCTCTCCCACTCAAGGATGGCTGTGGATCTTGGCCTCAGACCCCAAATGTTCTGCAGGGCCTCGCTGCTCACACTGCAGATGGTATTTCCCTTCCCAGTCAGATGGTATTTCCCTTCCCAGTCACCCACCCAAGGGTTGCCACTCCAAGGTCCTGTGATGGCCGCACCTGCCAACGTGGTGAGGCTAAAGTAGGCTAAGTCAGATAGCAGTTCAATTTCTTTCCTCCACTCCAGCCACTTCCTTGCACCTGAAGGGAGAACCAGACAAAGCTATCAATAAAGAGAGGGACTAAGGACTAGAGAGGACACCTCCTCCCAGCTGCCAGGCCCAGCAAGTCCCAGCTCTCTGTTGGACTGAGATGCTCCAAGCCACACTGTCTCCAACCCTGCCACCTCCATTCTAGGTCATGTGAAAAGATGGCCCAGTGCCCTGAGCACAGCCTGAGATCAGCAGTTTCAACTCCACCTCTAAGTTGTACAACTTTATGCCAAGTTACTTAATCTCTCCCGTGTACACTCTATTTCCGTTTGGTTAGTGCAATTGGTTAAGTGCTCAGCTGCTAATTGAACAGCTGAACAAAGGCCTGGCAACCTACTTCTGAAAGGTCACAACCACTGCGCACCCTATGGAACACAGTTCTACTCTGACACACAAGAGGTCACCACGAGTCAGTGTTCACTCGATGACAACTGGTAGGAAGGGCATAATAACAAGTCCTACCTCATGAGGTTGTTTTGAGAATTAAATGGGTTAATATTTGTAAAACACCCAGAACAATGCCTGGTACAGAGTAAATGCTAAGTGTTTGTAAAACACACCTTTTAAAAGTTGTTTCAATCAAGTTACTTTCCCATTCAAAACCTGCTGGCAGCCACCTGCCTGGCCATTCAAGGCCCTACTTGGCAGGTGCAGCCTCACTTCAGCAGCTCCAAGCAGGGGCCTGGCTGTCTGCGGAAACTTGCCCAACACTCTCCCTGCCTGCGCCTCTGTTCCTGCTGCCAGGCGAACTCGCACCCCAAACTCCAGCGAAGAGGCTTCACGACATCTGGGGCTTCTCTGCAAAGTGAAACCCCCAGCCCATCCGTCCATGTGCAAAGCTTGACTGGTGTTCGTCTCTTCATCGGCTCCTCCCGGGCACTTCCTGGTGAGCAAACGGTAGGGAGCTGACCCCAGGCGGGGAGCAGAAGCGAAAGGTGAGTCCCTGCCTCCTGGGTCAGGTCAAGAGAGGGCTCGCTGGTCGGCAAACTAAGGGGCCTGCCGCAGCGGAGTGCCGGCGTTCGTTCTACTCCCCACACTGCTGCGATCAACACAGAATTAACAGCGACGCCGCCACACAGGCAAAGGCGCTTCCTGGGCTACAGTAAGGAACTCAGACACACTGTCTCCCTGGAAAAAACGACACTTCAAGGGGCAAGGAGGGAACCTCAACAAAGAGAAGCGGCCGGGGACAACCGACAGGCACAGAAGCAGGTCCGAGCGCAGCCACCCGCCCTCACCCGCGAGACTGTGCAGGGCGCCTCCGGCCGCGCTACGCAGCCCGCCGCGGTAATAGTCGTCCTTCTGGGCGGCGCGAATAACCTCCGGAGGACTTGCAGCAGCCATGGCTCGGAGTCTGTCTGAGAAGCCTCTGAACCCACGGTGGCCTCGCCCCGAGGGGGCGGGGCCTGGCGATAAGGCACGAGGGGGCTCGACGTCCGGCGCTGGCGTTTTTCGTCACAGCATGAGAGGGGCGGGGCGGGAGTGGGGCCGTGACGTACAACACGACCTGGGAGGGGTGTTGGGGGAGGGTGGTGGGGCGGGGCTAAGGGCGGGACGCAGATAGGGTTGTGGGCGGGAAGAGGGTGGGGCCCTAATGGAGGGAGCTCCGATTCGGGGATGTGGGGGAGGGTGGGGCGGGAATGTGGGCGGGGATAAGCCTGCCCTGGGCGGGAACCAGGCCGGGGAGGAGGCGGCGGGGCAGGGAGCGATGGTGGGCGTTGCTGGGCTGGCCCTGAAAGGGCAACTCCAAGAAAGCCCAGCCCCAGTCTCCTAGCTCTCTCCGGGATCTGTGGGTCTCCGCTAGCAGCCCTGCGTTTGCATTAGCTCATTCCATCCTGGTAACAACGCCATGAAGTCAAAGCATTGCCGTTTTACTGACTTGAAAACTGTGGCGTACAGCGGTTCGTTGTTTGCCCAACATCCGCCATCTGAGAGCCTACATTCCAGCGCAGGCAGTCTACCCCGGTCATCGCTCTCACCCTCTGGCCCCTGCTCTGTCCTGACATGCAAGGACCCTAGGGAGTTCCTGGCCTGTGCATTCAGTGTCATCCATGGGTGATGGGTCCATTGTGGGGAACGAGGCGGGGCCTAGGCCAGGGGAGGCACAATCGGGTGCCAGGGAGGAATGTCGGTCGGGTGAGAAAGTAGGGACAGAAGCAACGAGGCTGGGAAAGAGCTGGGGATATCAGGGGTGGAGTTGATTCGAAAGGCTGGAGAGTACAGGTGGGATCTCTGGATCTTGAAAGTTGATCTGGCTGCTTCATGGTGAGTGGAGCCTGGTGAGATGGGGGATGGGGGCAAATCCCCGGGTACTGCCAGAGGACAATGGGCCGGAGTCAGTGGTCACCAGCAGGACTGTGGCAGCTCTGAGGCTGAAAATCCAGGTATTCCCTCCGGTTCCACATCACCTTAATACCTAATATCGGCTTGCCTTGCTCCCTGCTCAACATCCTCTGGACTCCAAGGACAAACTGCCTGGGTTAGAACCCCTGCTCCCATCAATGCCTGTGTGCTGTCTGCTGAACAAGACCCAGCGATAGCGCTTGGCACTTGGTAGGGGCTCAGCGATGTTTGTTGAATGACTGACTGAACTGCAGATGCCCACAGGGCTCAGGGTGGGCACAGTTGGGGAGCCTGTTGCATAAGAGAAGGAGGAAGCACAGGCTCAGCAGCAGCTGTTGCTGAGTGCCCAACTGGATGCTCCAGATGTCTCAGGCAGAAGCCTGGCCATAGGAGCCAAAAGTACAGCCATAAGGGACTGCAGGAGGGAAAGCAGAGGATGGCAGAGCCACTTGAGGCCCCAACAGATGGTATGAGGGCATGGCAGGCCGTATATAGTTCCTTGTCACCCCTCTGACCTCATCTCCAGAGGCTCAGTCACTGACTGAGAGCCTGGTGGCAAGGGGATTGGTTCAGAGCTCACTGGGAGTCTGGATTCTGGTCTTATCCTGTTGACCACAGACACAAACCCCCTTTGAAGAAGAATAAGTTATTATCTCATGTCTGGCATGACCTCATTACCATAACAAATGAAAACACTTGTTTGCAAACAGGACTGCCATCACAGGTACAGGAATTAGGACTTCCAGTTAAGTTTCAGGGGGACACAATTCAATCCATAACATAGTATGTCCTGGTGGTCTCATAGTTCCCTCCTTGATACCGAAGCCCAGTGTCCCTTTAGAGCTTGTCCTCCCAAAGAGACATGAGTGTTTCCTGGGGGCAGAAGCTGCACTCTGTTTGATGGAGTGAAAGTGTTGGGTATGGCCAGGGATGGCTCAGGCCATGGCCACTTGGAAGCTCAAAGGTGGTCACAGTTCTCTGGCCAGCTCTCATACAGCCCTGAAACACAGAGTGCGTGTCCCCAGCCCAGGATCCCTGCCAGTGGTTTACACAGCGGGTGTCTGTTTTCATAGCATCATCCCCAGTTTGAATTGAAAACAATAAGCCCATCACTGTCAAGTCTGACCCATAATGACCCAACAAGACAGAGCAGAACTGCCCCATAGGATTTCCAAGGAGCACCTGGTAGATTTGAACTGCTGATCTTTGCTGCTGGCAGCTATGGCTCTTAACCACTAAGCCACCAGAGTTACCAGATTGAGTTGAAGGAGATTTCATTTTCTTCTCCTGACTTACGGGCTTGGTTACTACAGTAAGGGCTCCATTCCTCATCAGCTGGCCTTAGGGGACAGGATTGCATTTTCCCAAACTGTCCTCTCATGGAATAAGTTAAAAATTCTCACCTCACTGCACCTTTGAAGGTGGAACATGAAACAGTGTAACCCAGAGTGTCTTGTTCTCAGGACATGGAGGCAGGGCCTGGGGGCTCCCAGGTTTAAATATTTCCCTGGCTGTTGAATAGCCATGTTGTTTATTGATCCAGTTGTGAGGATTTTTGTTTTCATTATGTTGAGGTGTCATCTGTATGGGAGGCTGTGGTCTTTGATCTTCAGCAGTAAATTCAGTTTCTCATATGCATCTGAAAGCTCAGCAGTGAAAAAGGAAGACCAAAGAGATGCCTTGAGTACTCCAGCTATGGTCTTTTCAGTTGCCTCATATGCATGTGAAAGCTGGACAATGAATCCGAAAGACTGAGAAATAATTGATACGTTTGAATTATGGTGTTTGAAGAAGAGACCGTGAGCTGCTGGAAGAATGAACAAATCTGTCTAGGAACAAGTACAGCCAAATGCTCCTTGGAAGCTAGGATGACTTCTTGTCACTTACTTTGGACTTGTTACCAGGAAGGACCAGTCCCTGGAGAAGGACATCATGCTTATTAAAGTAGAAAGTCAGCAAAAAAGAGGAAGACCCTCAAGGAGGTGAATTGACACAGTGGGTGTAACAACAGGGCCCAAACGGTGAGGATGGGGCGGAACTGGGGAACGTTTCATTCAGTCGTGTGTAGGGTCGCTGTGAGTTGAAACCCACTCCACGGGACCTAACAACGATGACAGCAACAACCAACCACATTGAATGGCACCTCTAATCCCCAGTGTCCTCATATGCAGTGTGTTTAGGGTTCTTTAGGGTTCTTTAAGGGTACCAGTGGCACAGCAGTGAAGCACTTAGCTGCTAACCCAAAAGGTCAGCAGTTCGAACCTACCAGCTGCTCGGTGGGAGAAATATATGGCAGTCCCGTTCTGTAAAGATTTACAGCCTGAGGAAATGTGTAGAGGCAGTTCTACTGTGTTCTGTAGGGTTTCTGTGAGTCAGAATCAACTGTATGGTAACGGATTATTGGGGTGCAGGGGTAGCACATCATTGGAGTCTCTGGAGTCCTAAGGAACCCCTTACCAGAAGTGACTTCGACTTGCGGGTCAGATCCCAGACTGGCCAGGAGGTGGCAACATCAGCTCATCTTCTCATTAACAGGTTGGTTGACCTCAACGTGCCCCACCGACTGCCTTCTAGTCTGTTTTGACTCATAGCAACCAACAACCTGGCAGGGATCAGCTTTATGGGACATGGGTGTTAAGTGTCACTCTCACCTGGAAAGGTGGACCTGGATCAGAACCAAAGACGAAGTGGGAATGACCACCTCCCCAGCCTGGCAGTGAAGATGGGGAACAGGCCAAAGGAAGGGAGGGGACTGCTAAAGTTAGCAAGGGTCTGAGTCTTAGAAGCAAGTGGACATGTGGGCCAGAAGTCACCCACTCATTGACAAGCCAGTTATCAGATGTCCTTGGCTGGCCGTGCAGTTTGAGAGTCTTGTCCATGGGACATTCTGTTTCTTGGATTCTGGAGGAGGATGAGAGTTCTTGCCCCAAGCTGGGGGTGAGGAGCAGCATTTGTCCCTTGCTGCCTTTCTCCTGAGCTCCCAGTTCCTGGGTCTCCTCTAGCCCATTCTGGCACTTCCTGCCCCGAGGAGCATGCATGGAGCTTAGACAAAGTGGCCACAGGCATCTGTCAGAAGTGAGTAATGGGACTAGTGTCCATCTGCTGGATCACCAATAGGGCCTCCAGCAAGGGACCGCCTTGATTTTTAAACCAAGATGTGCTATTTCCCTTTTTCATTCAGTACCAAGCTACTTGGTGATACTGACCAGGAGCATTTCTGGGCTGGCCCTGAGTAGCTCATTACTTCCTCTCAGCTGTAAAAGGGGCAGAGGGCCTGAGGAAGACCCCTGAGTGGGCCTCCCACACCCAGACAAGACCGTTAGGGTGAGGCACCGGCCACAACCCACAAAATGGGTTTGTCCAGCTGGGAGGCCCTGGGAATTACCGCACCCCATACCACCCTGGCTGGCCTGCGATCCTGGGTACTCCACAGCTGAGCCCTGGAGGTATATGGGTGGGCCTGGGGTAGGTGTGGGTGGGTGTAGTACCTGGGGAGGTGGGGCTCTCTGGGACAGCTGGGACATAGTGTGGCTTGGGATGGAGCTGGGACTCTGGGCCAGCAGAGCAGAGGAACAGAGGGGTGGCCTTGGAGCCACAGGTAGGGTGCAGAGCCCTGACTGGGTCCCACCCTCCATGGAAAGACTCAGGATGGTGACTACAGCATACCTGGTCAGGGACTTGGTGGGTTTAGTGAGGGCAAAAGGCCAGCAAGCAGGGCCTTGGCCTTGGCCTGGAGCATAGGCTGGGCTGGGAAGTCACTAGAGGTATTCTAGACACAGGCTGGTGGCCTGGGCTGTGACGGTGGCTAGAGCTAATGTGTTCTTGTACAGTCAGTGATACAGGCTACAGAATGGCTTGGGCTGCCCATGGCCATACAGGGCCTCGTGTATAGTCAGCACAGGCCATCAGCAGGATCTACTCCTCAATACCTGATGTCCCTTCCAGAGACCATCTGTTCTGGGTGCAGTGTTCAGAGGGGCTCCAGGAGGTGTCTTGGGGACTCTCTGTGGATACTGGAGAAAGCATGACCTAAGCACAGAAGGATGTGTGAAGGGAGCCCCCTGGAGAATCCCTCCTGGCAGTCCTTGTCACCAGGCATCCTACCGATGTGGAGGCCAGGGTGGCTCAGAACCCGCCACCTCTGCACTTACTTTCCCTGTGTGTCAGTAGAATAGAGGTGCCCACTACCCTTGCTGTGGGAGAGCCCAGGAGACTATGGGTAGAGTGCTGGCAGGTGGGGGTCGGTGGTGCTCCCTGCTTTGTGGGCATTGAGCAAGCTTTGAGTGACCTGGGGGACTGTGGGGTGGGGGACTCAGAGGTGCTTCCTTGCTTTGGAGGATTCTCAGCAGGGGCCAAGCAGGCTCAGGATGACTGGGCCTGCTAGGAAGTGAGGGTGGGGTGGTTAGAAACAAACTGCAGGGCAGGGCTTTGCAAGACTTTTAGCTCTGTGTCCTGGGGTGTCTCTGTTCCCAGTGCCTAGCACCCAGCAGGTATTTGGAGTACATTGTGGAGACTGAAGAGCCCATTTCAGAGCAGGTGTAGGTGGTGCCGATGTTCAAAGCAGATGTCATTCCTGACATGCACTGGCAGGGCAGGGTCAGGGCAGAGCTTGGCCCTTTCAGAGGGCCTGGGAACCCATCACGTGAAGATGGGGCATGCAAGTGGTCAGCTCCTTTCACAATCCCCACTTCAGATGAGAGCATCATGACCCTGGTGGCATTCCTTGGTGTTCCTTGGTGTCTGTCTTCCTGTTCCTGGTGTCTCTGAGTCTACTCTGCTGTTCTTATAACTCAGAAGTGATTAGGTTTAGGACCCAGCATGGCTTCATTAACATAGCAGGAAATCCCTATTTCCAAAGTCACATTTCAATCCTTAACAACCCCTCCCTGCCCAAGCCTGCCCCCAGCCCTTCCCACCCAGCACCTAGCACCTGCCTTCCCACTTGCTCAGCCTTGGAGCCACCAAACTTGACTTGGCATCAAATCCCTCCCTGCCTTTTGCCACCAGCCAAACCCCAATGTTCTGCCTGTACAGTGCATCCAGGTGCTGAACACATCTTCCTTCTTGGACCACTGTGGTACCTGGTTACCTGCCTGCTTACACCCCACCCCCACCCCATTGTAGTCCTCCAACTCCCCAGTTGGACCCCTCTAAACCCAGCCATCCCACTGCCTACCTGCTTCTTGCCCCTGCTGGTAATGTTGGCATTTATATGGCCCACGCAGAAATGTTGTACCTCTTAGCAGTAAGTTTTGAGGCCCTTGTCTGCTCCCCTCCACCCACATCCTGTACCCCACAGTAATTGGTCCCTGCTGCATCTGGGCACCTGTTTGTTGAGTTTGTTGTCCTTGTCCTATAGGCTGTAGGCCCTCCAAGACGAGCTCTGGCTGCCCTGTCCCAACCACGCAGGGTCTTGTCCTTAGCGGGGTCCCCAGGCTGGGCTGTCCATGGCTTTGCAGGAAGTGCCAGCACATCCAGCTGTGCCTGCTAGCCCTGGGTGTCCTCTAAGCCTATCATTGAGCTTCCCAGGATGTGGGAAGAGACAGCAAGTGGCCAGAAGAAATGAATTGTCAGTTGTCCTGGGTGCTCTGTGGGCCAGTGACAGTGAATGTGGACCTGTGTGGTGCCCACATTGCCATAGGAGGAGATAGATTTGCCTTTTGTTGTTGATAAAGACCTGCCCCTTCTCCTTCCACTAGTAAACGCAGTGAGGACCCAGCTGCTGAGGGGGAAGACAGAGGGAGGGACAACCCGTGCTCCTGGCTGTCCTTAAACAGGGAGCACACTCTGCTGGCTGTACACAGAAGTGACAATCAGCTAATGGCCTTGCTTTCCTTGTGCTGCATCTGTGCCCATTTTTTGATGAGCAGCAGCTCTGGGCTGAGGATGAGCTGCCCTTTCTGCCCCAGGGCTTTTGTATGAGCTGCCACATCCCTCTTGCTCACTCATGGAAGTCCCCAGCACAGCCTGTGCCCCAATACCGTCTCCTCTGAGGACGTCTTTGTACCCTCTTTACCACTCTGGCACTCTGCAATAACTGGCCTGCTTCTTTTCAGTCTGAGTGTTACAAAGGTTAGAGTGGGGCCGAGGGTACCTCTTGTCCCTAGTCATTGTGGTTAGGAGCTCAGCAAGAGCTGGGTGGAAGGACACTCTCCAAATACCTGGACCCCTACCTCCTCCACAAAGATTCTGCATTCCATTCAAGGTGCTGGGAGTTTAAACCAAAGACACCCTGTCACCTAGTCTACCTGCAGGTCCCTCTTCACAGCCCATTCTCTGGGTGGGGCTGCTGGTTTCACTTTACAACCCGCCTCCTGTATTGGTATTGGAAAATGAAATACCTTTGCATGGGGAAGCAGATGTAGAGGCCCCTGGGAGACCCAAGTGGGCAAGAGTGGGGAGACGATGGGGTCAGGCAGGAAACCCCCTGCTCACGTTCAGTCAGGGTGAGGCCTCCAGGCACCGACCTCTGTCTGCGTGCTTGAATCCAGTTGTTAAGGTCTTGGCCGCCTGCTGTCAGCCATGTTCCTGGCGACAATCTAGGGAAAGAGCCCCTGGGGACAGAGCAGGGAGCACGCTAGGATACCAGAGCTTCTCTGGACCCTGGTGCTGGGTGGGCGCTGCATTCCTCGTCTCTCAGGGGCCCCCTTTGCACGCCATCTTACAGATGGGGAAACTGAGGTTCAGAGAGAGGGCTTGGCAGTTAATCGGAGTCAAACTTCAGACCTAATTAGGACACAGAAAGCCCTGTTTTGTGAACAGTTTTCTTCCTGGGCTCAGTTATAAGGGACAGTAACTCTCTTCTGCCTACCAGAGTTCTTCTTTTGATTGATTAATGCTTTCTTTGATTGATTGCCACTTAGCACATCCCCATCACTTCCTGTGCCCCTCAAGATCCATTCTGATTATCATTAATGTATGTCTCTGGTTGGTGTGTATTTTTCAGTATACATAATATCGGAATCCTCCCGACCACAACTGGTTTGGCTTTTCGGCTTAGTGTTGTTTTATTGCAAGTAATTTTAATCAATATCACTGGTTCATAAACGTTTGGGTTGCAGGACCCCTGTATGTACATAATTGTTGAGTTCCCCAAAAAGGTTTTGTTGAGAGAATTCTGTCCAGCGGCTTGCTGGAGCTGGCTAGTACTAGCTCCTGAAATCCAGCTGTTAGAGCTCCAGTAATTTTGTGTGCTGATGTGTTAAAAATTCAGTTCAACTAATTAAAGTATACAAGACATGTAAAAAGTACTAAAAATTTTCTGTTATTAATTTCAATTTTTAAAGCTCTATGGTCCGAGAAGATATTTTGCAGTAAATCATTGGTCTGGATTTTATAGAGAATTGCTTTATGGTATAACACATGGTCTATTCTGGAGAATGTTCTGTGTGCACTGGAGAAGAAGGTGTACTTATCTGTTGATGTGTGAAAAGATCTGTATATGTGGGTAAGGTCAAGTTAGTTGATTGTTGCAATAAGATCTTCTGCATTTTTACTGAGCTTTTTTCTGGATGATCTATCCATAACTGAATAGTTGAAGTCTCCAACTATTATTGTGGAATGATCTATCTCATTTTTCAGTGTTGTCAGTATTTGTTCAATGTATTTAGGTGCTCTGGTAATGGGTGCATAAATATTTAATACTGTTAAGTCCTGCTTGAGTACTGAACCTTTCAGCAATAAATAGTGATCATCCTTGCCCACAATAGTGGATTTTACATTAAAATCTATTTTATCTGAGATTAGTATTGGCACACCTGCTCTTCTTTGTATATTGTTAGCTTGGTATATATTATTTAATCCTTTAATTTTCAATTTGTTCATATCTTTAAGTCTAAGGTGTGTTTCTTTATCCAGGGTGTCACTCGCCATCTCTTTACTGGAGAGTTCAGTCCATTTACATTCAGTGTAACTATTGAAAGGTATGTGTTTAGTGCCATCATTTTGATGTAATTACTTTTATGTTGATATTTTCTATATTGTTCTTAATGTTCTGTTCTGGGCCTTTCTTCTTTATGGGTTGTTATATCAGTGTTGGTTTTGTGTTCATTGAGTCTTCTGTATTGCATTTCTTATTTTGATACAATGCATTATTAATTTGCTTTGTGGCTGCATGTATTATCCCCTTTAACATACTAAGATTAAACCCAATTTTAACTACTACATAACTCTTAAACTTCCTCTGCATCTGAAACAGCTATAACTACTGTCATGTATCCCTCGTTTAATGTGATGGTATTATAGTTGTCATGAGATGATCACAGATTCCCTCATTTTAATACGGTAGCTTTGATTAAGTTTTGTGACTTCCCTAACTGATTAGAATTTTGGATGATGTGTCCTGAACTGTCACCTTAAATATGCATTTAATGGTTCTATTTTTCTAAGGGAAGAGCTTCTTTCAATATTTCATGTAATTTTGGTTTAGTTTTGGGGAGTTATAGAAGAAATTAAAGACAAAATAAAGAAATTTATGGAATCAAATGAGAATGAAAACACATCCTACCAGAATTTATAGGATACAGCAAAAGCAGTGCTCAGAGTCAGTTTATCTCTATAACTGTACACATCCAGAAAGACGAAAGGGCCCAAATTAAAGAATTAACCTTACAGCTTGAGCAAGTAGAAAGAGAGCAACAGAAGAATCCCTCAGGCACCAGCAGAAAACAGATTATAAGGATTAGAGCAGAACTAAATGAATTAGAGAATAGAAAAACAATTGAAAAATTAACAAAACCAAAAGCTGGTTCTTTGAAAAGATCAACAAAATTGATAAACCATTGGCTAAACTTGCAAAAGACAAGCAGCAGAAGATACAAATAACCCAATTAAGAAATGAGATGGGAGTTGTTACAACAGACCCAGCTGAAATAAAAAATATTATAATAGAATACTGTGAAAGGCTGTACTCTAACAGGTTTGAAGACCTAGGGGAAATGGACAAATTTCTAGATTCATATCACTCACCAAGATTATCACAAAAAGTCAATCAACTTACTAAATCTAGCACAAAGGAAGAGATTGAAAAAGTCATCAAAAATCTACCAACCAAAAAAAGTCCTGGCCCAGATAGCTTCACTGGAGAATTCTATCAAACTTTTAGAGAGAGTTAACTCTGATACTATTGAGGCTATTTCACACCATAGAAAGGAATGGAATACTTCCAAATTCATTCTATGAAGCCAGCATAACCCTGATACCAAAGCCAGGGAAAGATCCCACAAAAAAAGAAAATTACAGACCAGTATCACTCACGAACCTAGATGCAAAAGTCTTCAACAAAATTCTAGCCAATGAAATTCAACAGCATATTAAAAAAAAGAATTCATCATGATTAAGTTGATTTCATTCCAGGGATGCAAGGCTGGTTCAACATCAGAAAAACAATTAACATAATCAACACATTAATAACACAAAAGATCAGAATCACCTGATTTTGTTAATTGATGCAGAAAAGGCATTTGACAAAGTTCATCACCCATTCATTCTTGAAACTCTCGGAAAAATAGGAATAGAGTGGAAATTCCTAAATACAATCAGTAGCATCTATGCAAAGCCAACTGCCTGATTGTCCTGAATGGTGAAAGACCGAAAGAATTCCCTTTGAGAACGGGAGCTAGACAAGGATGCTCACTCTCACCACTTCTATTCAACATTGTGGTAGAAGTTCTAGCCAGAGCAATTAGACAAGACAAAGAAATAAAGGGCATCCACATCAGCAATGAAGAAGTAAAAATCTCCCTATTTGCAGATATGGTTGTTTATACAGAGAATCCAAAGTAAACTATTGGAACTAATAAAGGAGTTTAGCAAAGTAATGGAATACAAGATAAACACAAGTAAATCGGTAGAACTCCTTTATACCAACAGTGAGATTATTAAAGAATAAATCACCAAATCTATTCCATTTAGTATAGCCCCCAAGAAGATAAAATACCTTGGAATAAGAGATCTTTACAAAGAGAACTAGAAGACCTTCCTACAAGAAACTAAGAGAGACTTACATAAATGGAGTAACCTACCCTGCTCATGAATAGGAAGACTCAACATTGTGAAAATGTCTCTTTTACCCAAACAATCTACTTATATAACGCAATCCCAACACAAATTTCAATGACTTTTTTTTTTTAATGAGATGAAGAAACAAATCATCAGTTTTGTTTGGAAAAGGAAGAAACCTCGGGTATGTAAAGCATCAATGAAGAAGAAGAACACACTGGGAGGCCTCTCACTACCTGACTTTAGAACCTATTACACTGCCACAGTAGTCAAAACAGCCTGGTAATGGTACAGAAAGAGACACATAGACCAATGAAGCACAGTTGAGACCCCAGAGATGCCACCATCCTCCTATGAACAGTTGATGTTCAACAAAGGCCCCAAGATTTTAAACGGGGGTAAGAACGGTCTCTTTAACAAGTGGCACTGGCAAAATTGGATATCCATCTGCAAAAAATTGAAACAAAGCCCATATCTCACACCTTATACCAAAACTGACTCAAACTGGATAAAAGATCTAAATATAAAATCTAAAACGATAAAACGCCGTAAGTCGGATCCGACTGGAAGGCACTTGGCTACTTGGCTTGGCAAGATAAAATAGGATCAACAATGGAAGTTTTAATACACAATGTAGACAGACTTCAAAATCTGACGAAGTACGTTCAGCCAAGCCAGCCAAGGGCCGTCAAGTCAACAGAACAGAAAATAGATAAATGGGAACTACTAAGAATCAAACACTTTTGCTCATCCAAAGACTTCATCAAAAGAATTAAAAGACCACTTACAGAATGAGAAAGAATATTTGGCAACTATATGTCGGACCGACGTCTGATCTCCGTAATCTATAAGATGTTACAAAATATCAACAAGAAAAGGATAAATAATCCAATTAAGCTATGGGCGAATGAGATAGACATGTCTCTAAAGGGGATATCCAGGCAGCTGAAAGACACATGTAGAATTGCTCACAAATCATTAGCTACTAAAGAAATTCAAGTCAAAACTACAATGAGATACCATCTCACCCCAACAAGGTTGGCCACGATCCAAAAAACACAAAACAACAAGTGCTGGAGAGGCTGTGGAGAAATTGGAACTCTCCTGCACTGCTAGTGGGATTGCAGAATGGTACAACCTCTTTGGAAAACAATCTGGCGTTTCCTTAAAAAGCTGGAAATAGATACACCATTTTGTCCTGTAATTCCACTGCTCGGAATTTATCCTTCAGAAACAAAGGTTGTCACACAAAGAGACACATGCACACGAATGTTTGTTGTAGCACAGTCCACAATAGCTGAAAGTTGGAATCAACCCCGATGCCCATCAACAGATAAATGGATAAGCAAACTATGGTACATATACTCAATGGAACACTGTGCTACAATAAAAAACAGTGACAGTTTTAGAAAATATCTCACAACATGATCTCATTTGGAAGAGATCAGTCTGAGTGAAATCAATCAGTGTTAAAAGGACAAGTTTTCTATGAGACCCCTGTTATAAAGACTTAACAAGAGAATTATACACAGAAGAAAATGACAGTGTCGGTTACGTGGGTGGGTGGGGGGCTGAGGGTTTATCATAGTTGAGATAATTGATAGATGTTAGAAATTTTATTCTTTTACTGTAATTAATAAAAAATACAAAAGTTGAAAACAAAAAATAAAACATACTAAGAAACAAAAATAACAAATACACAAGACTCATCACTTACCAATTATTTTGGTACATTTTACAGTCTCCTATGCTTTAGAGGTTATTTGTGTCAACTGTATAAGTGTGGTGGAAGTTCAGTAGGTTGGTGGCTACTGTGTGTTTCTTCCCAAGTCCTGATCAGCCAGCCTTCTCAAGGTGATGGCTTGAAATAGGCTTAGTGGAAGTATTGACACCATGGAAATCCGCAAACGCCACAAGTCAAGGCTTTCCATCCAGAGAATGAACTGGTTACAAAAGCCATTTGTTATGTCAATTGATATTTGCAGTATTAAAAATTACAAGTAATGATTTAAAAATATGTGTTTATGAATTCATTGCCAACATCAGAAAGTGTAATAAATTCATTACATGTTAACGTAAACAACCTATTTTATGAAATGTAGGTATATTTTTCCAAACAAAACATTTAGAGAGAAGAGTGACATTGTTTTACATTGTTGCAAATGTCTTCAGTGCTTGGCTTGTGGGAGACAGCAGAATTCTCCTCCTCAGACTTTTGCATTCCATCTGTAGCAATATATTGTTTTGGTTTAAGAGATTTCAGCCTCACACAGATAAACTACGTTTTCAGATACTGTGGATCTTCCTCTTCTATGCAATATCAGAACAGGACCAGTGGTAGCTTCTTATAAGTAATTACAATCTAGAGTCTGAAATCATATCCACGAACGTCTTTGTTATATTAACACACATTGGTCTGTGGTTCATGTTGAAATGGATCTCTACTCAGTCACTATTTTGAAACAACATGTTTGGTCATCTGGAAAACACTGCTTCACTGACTTGTGATGATTTTCTAAATGTCAACCCCTTTCATTGCCGTGAAAATCATTATTATTATGAAAATCGTTCTGATCTTGCAGACCCTGGAGGGCTCTGGGGATGCCCAGGGAAGCACTGCTCTAGGTAATAGTGTTTTGTCATATATCCAATTCTGTTTCTCACTTTCCTGCTGAAGTTTTAACACCCTTTGTCAT
Organism: Heterohyrax brucei; assembly: GCA_028571685.1. NCBI lineage: Eukaryota > Metazoa > Chordata > Mammalia > Hyracoidea > Procaviidae > Heterohyrax > Heterohyrax brucei. The sequence continues at coordinate 30,576,745 of CM053140.1, forward strand.
TGAGTCAATTCCAACTCATAGACCTGTTAGGACAGTAGAACTACCTCCATAGAGGCTGGTGGATTTGAACTGCTGACGTTTTGTCTAACAGTCGTGCTTTTAACCACTCCACCACCAGGACTCCGTTCCCACTAGGCACTGTGTCTGAAAGATCCATCTCTTTCTCACACGAACCTCTCTTCTTGTTTCTAAAAAATATGTGACATCCATGTGTGTGTGCAGTCCATGTTGTCCTCCACCAATGGACACCCAGTGGCCTCTGGCACCCCCACCGTGAAAGGCCTTCTGTGAATACCCTTGTGCATACCCCCTTGGGGACCTGGAGAAGGCTTCCCCCAGCACAGAGTGACTGGGTCACAGGGCAGCTGGCTTACGGGGTGGCTGGCTCCCTGGTTGGCTGTCTCATGGGGAGGTGCATACAAGCTGTGACTCAGTGGCCCCTTTCACATCCAGTTCTTTTCCATTGTAGGCCATGGGCCTTTCCTTTAACAACAGCCCTCCCCTCCAGTCTCTGGGACTCTGGCGTGCTGGGTGGGCTCTGCCCTGGGAAGATGGTCCTGGCCTAACGTGGCCTGCCACTCTGTTTGGTGCTTCTTCCTGCCCTCCCCGGCATGGTGCTGGAGCAACCTTTGACTCTGGGGAGAAGTGGCTGCATCTTGTTGGACCCTTGGGTGGAGGCCAGAGCTGCCTGTGGCTCAGGGACTCTGGGTCTAACTCTACAGCTCCATAGGCTCAGGCCGGGGCTGCTTGAGCATTCTGCTTCTGACAGCCCTGGGCTCTGCTGCTGGGCCTGGGCTCGGGCTCTAGCTCCAGCAGGCTTGGCCAGGTCCTTCGTATCAGTGGCCAAGCTAGCCTCAGCCTGTGGCTCCTACTGGGTCAGCCATAGTTCTATGTGGTCTCTGCATCCATGAGGACTGGGGAGGGCATGGGAAGTGGGCCTGCAGAGAAGCCTGGGAGTCTGGACTGCTGGAGGCTCCAGATGGAGGCCTAGCTTCTGACCTTACCACCGGGAAGTGTCCTGACCCACCACCAGGGCTTCTATGCTATGAGTCTCTGCACTGTGAATGTCACTCCCAGCCTGGAGATAGCACCCCCGTCTGACATTGGGGGATAGGCACCTGAAGGGCCGGTGTGGGTGGCCCAGGCTACATCAGGGGCTAGAGTCTGTGCATACTGGTGGCCATGGGGGCTGCAGGCACCCAGAGGTCCTCTCAGAGCAGGCAAGGACCACTAGCAGGAGCAGTCAAGAGGGGCTTCTCAAAGGAGGGGACTAAGTTGGGGTAGCAGGGACTGAGGAAGGAAAAGGAGTGGACACAGCAGTGCTGGGCCGTGAGGGCTACCTGGAGTGGAGAGTCCTCAGAGCCTCCTGGGAATGTTGGGAGGGAAGACTGAGCAAGGCTGGAGTGAGGAGTCACAGGGCGAGAGCAAATGGGGACTGGGGGCTGGAGGCAGAGGCCTCTCTCTGCTTTCTAGTACTAGTGAGTGTCATGTTTCAGGGGCGTTAGGTCAGGGGTCTAACCCAGGATGGGCTCCATGGACAAGACTGGGTGGCGGGTCCCAGAAATAGGAATCTGGAGAAGGAGCTCACTCTGAAATTAGCCGTGTCCCAGCTCAGGTGGGTTAGGGGAAACTTTACCCTCTCCAGGAAGTGAGGTTTGTCTGTGGTCTGTGAGGCTACCTGGGCCCAAAGGAGGGGACGCCCACCCTGACATCTTCTCAAGAGGCTGTCTCCCCCACCCCAAATAGGGTTGTCAACACAGGGCATGGTGATTCTACTTCCGGTGCCCTGATGCAGGCAACGGGAGGCAGGAAGGTGTCAAGGGACAGGCTGGGGCTTGTGGGGGCCTTGGCATGACTGCTGGGAGTTGGAGCTCTGCAGTAGATGGTGTTAGAGGGTACCTTGGAGCTGGATTGGGGCCACAAAGGAGGCTTCTGGGACAAAAAACCAGGACAGGACTCTTGGGTCCCAGGACCAGATACACTGCTGTCCCCCACCAGAGCCCAGGGTGAGCTGGGAGTGCAGGTCTTTGAAGGTCTGCTCAGTGGTGGCCATATCTCTTCCTGGAGGCTGGGTCCTGTAAGGGTGTGTATGTGTGGCGACGGTGTTGGGCAGCATACCCGGGGGGCTCAGGGCTATTAGGCTGGGCTACCTTCTGGTTCAGTGAAACCACTGCTGGGGTTTGGGGGTCAAGCACACCTCTCCACCCAATGCCCAGGCTGCCTGGTCCAGCCTGCTGTCCCCAGAACTGCCCAGAATTGAATGATGCTGCCAGAGGTGGGTTCTTGTGGCCAGTGGTTAGTTCCTAGGGCATGGTATGGACATCTGGGCCAGGCTCCAGCAGAGTGGGGAGGACCCAAGGCTGGTGGCGCAGCTTACTTTAGTTGGGGCCTGGAGTTGACCAGGGTGCTGCTCCAGTGCAGGACAGGGCAGGCCTTAGTTTGGGTGGCCCACCGTGGACTGGTCACATGTGCTCTGACCCACTCCTGCCCTGCTCTGGGCCCCTCTTCAGCTGCTTCAGGTCCCAGAAGCTGTTGGGGATGCAGCACTGGAAGCGGCAGCCTTGCTAAAGGGGCCCATTAGGCTTTGGGGGCAGAGGCACTGGTGAAGACCAACGGACACCTGGCTTGATGCAGCAGGGCCCATGCCAGGGCTGACTTCATGGTCCTCGTGGCTTCGCCTTGGCTTGTGCAGGCCTGGTGGGGCACCCCTTACCTAATCAAGCTCTCGATGCCAGCCCCAGCCGAGCCCCACGCCTGGCCTGCGTGCTACAGACATGTCTGGACACGGATGCTGGGCTCCAAGGAAGGCAGGAAGCTGGGGCGCCTGCTCCGGAACTGGCAACGTGGCTGGGACAGCACTTGGAAGGCAGACGTGTGGCCGAGCAGTTTGGCTGTCCAGTTACTCAGGTGAGGCTAGCCTGGGAGGCCCATACTTGCGGGTGAGCCTGGAGCCAGGAGAATGTGGGAGAGGGGGCTGAAAAGAGGAGCAGGTCTGGGAGGGTGGTGATGGGGCCCAGCCCGCTGGCAGAGGAGGTCTCTGGGCTGAAAGCTGAGTCTTGAGGCCTGCGAGCCCAGGGCCTAGTGCCCACCTCCTATGCTGTTCTGGGGTATAGCACCCTAAAAAGTTCCTGGGCAGCCCGTACGCATCTGCCACTACTGGGGTGGGATAGGGGGTCAGGCTGGTGGGTTAGGAGGAGGGAATAGATGATGAGGGTTCATCCATACCCAGGGCCTAGAGAGAGAGAGTAAGGAGGCAGAGGCTGAAGCCCACCTGGACTCACCTACCAGGACCATTCTGAGATCCTGGGAGTGGGCTGGGCAGCCCAGAGCTTGGCAGGGAGCCTGGCATGACCCCCGGTAACCAGTCAGATACTCCACACTCCGTGTCCTGGCTCTTCTACCTGCCAGAGGGTCCCATTCCGATCTCTCCTCCAGGGCCCCTTGTGCTCTGTCCTGGGCAAGTCGGCAGGCTCCAGGGCCCTTTGCCAAGACCTCATACCAGCGCTGTGTCAGACTTTCTGTGGTCACCAAGGCACAGAACAAAGGGAGGGGCCCCAAGGGGGGACTGGGCGTCGGTGAAGTGGTGCTTGGGAAGGCTCAAGATGTCACTGGCCTAGACAAGTGATGAGGGGTTGGATGGATGAAACAGATGGCAGGAAGGTTCCAGGTGGGACTTTGTGCCCATACAAAGGCATGGAGATGGGACCGTGCTCTGGGCGGTGACGAGGAGACTGGTGGAGCCCGGAGCCCTGGAGGGGGGCTGTAAAAATTGGGGTTCTAGGCTTTAATGGCCCAGTCAAGTGGGCACCCTTGGCAGATGGCTACCTAGGAGACCAATATGGCTCTAATTTGCCACAAAGACTGAGTGACAGCTAAAGTGACAGGAGACCCTGGGCTTTGGGATTGACAGTGTGAGGGCCTGAGGGTTGAAAGTGGACAAGGAAGACCTCCTGGGGCTTCTCCTGCTGACGATGGAGCCAGTGAGCACCTTTAGCACCTAGCCCAGCAGATGGGGCTGGCCAGACTCTGAGACTAGCGTGCTTTGCAAACTTTGCTTCTTGGAAGTTGGCTGGTTTCCGTACGATGATTGCTTGACCTTTGTGTTTCATCAAGATAGGGAGCAAGTCCAGCACAGAGAAACACTCTGCAAGTTGTGGAGAGAAGGCTCTTGAGGCAGTCATCAGCCTCTGGCTTCACTTTTCTGCTGCCGTTTGGTCTGGGTCCCCACTCTGGGTCCCTGTGACCTCGTGCCCCTCCTAGTTCAGTGCTGTCTTTATTCATAAGGCCTAGAGAAGCTGGGGAGACCCTGGTGGCACAATGGTTAAGAGCTACTGCTGCTAACCAACAGGTCAGCAGTTCAAATCTACCAGTAGTGTCTTGGAAATCCTATGAGGCAGGTCTACTCTGTCCTAAGGTGTTGCTGGAAGTTGGGGTACTTTTGTTTAGTGAAGCTGGGCTGCAACACAACATCCCCAGCAGGGGGCACCATGGCACTCCTGAACGCCTGAGAGTAGCGAACCTCAACAGGTGGCCTCATCTTGCAACTCCCTCTGCCCTTTCTCACTCTCTCTAGGTACGCAATGACTGGCAGTCCCCAACTCCATCGCAGCAAGGAACACGGGGGGCCCTGGGAGTACAACGACCTCAGATCAGTTCCCTCCTGCCTCCTGGGGATGCCTGGTGCCAGCTGGTAATCCAGGCCAGTCCCACCTCTCACTTGCTGCTGCCCTAACAGCCAAGAGCCTTTGGGCACGTCCCATGGCTCCCCCACCAGCTGGCACTCCACCTGGCCCTGCTGTCTTGCCTGAGGACCCAGGGCCTGACCTGGAGTGTGGAAGAATGTTCCTTCGTGCCAACGTTCTGCCTGTGGGTGAGTGAGGGCTCACAGCTCTGGCCAGAGGGCATTATTTTCTTCTTGCTCTTGAGTGAGGTGACAGTGGGGTTTGGGGTTCAATTCTCCAGTGACAGTGGTGTCATGGGCTCCCCTTGGGAGCAGGGGGCTCAGTAAGCCTGCAGAACAGATGGGCTACCATATACCTGTGGAGCCTGGGTATGCGTGGCCTCAGGAACCAGTGGGGCTCCCTGTCACTGTGCAGGGCTGGGGTACTTCTACTGATCCTTTTCCTGGCTGGGAAGCTCAGGTGTCTTCCCAGCCTTCCATGGTCCTGGATTTTCTCGAGTTGACATGAAACGTGAACCATGACACTGCCAGTGTGTAGGAGAAAACAAGGGCTTGGGGTGGAGAATGCAGCAGTCCTGGGCTCGTCCTCCCCTTGATGGGCAAGGCAGACGGTGGTAAGAATGAACAAGGAATGAATGAATGCACAGGGGGCATTTGAGCGGCTGCCTCTGGGTGCCTAGCTCCCCCTCAAGCAAGATCAGATTTGTCCAAAAATACCAGTGGCCTTGAGTCAAACCCATCTCATGGTGTCCCCACGTGTGTCAGAGCAGAGTTGTGCTCCACAGCGTTCACAGCGGACGATGTTTTGCAAGTAGGTCTCCAGGCACTTCTTCTGAGGCACCTCTGGGTGAACTCAAACTTGCAACTGTTCAATCAGCAGGCAAGTACTTCACCGTTTGCCCCACCCCAGGACTCCCCAGCAGATCCCCGGAACCTTGTACTGCTATGTTGGGTCTGCAGCGACTCTGTGTGTCCCAGAGAGGACGCTCCACAGGTCCCTAGGCCTGGCCTTCTGCATTGTTCCCCAGTGACCTGAGGCTGTTGGCAATGACATTGTGGCCCCCGGCAGAGAGTTAAGCTGGTTCATGTGCTCTCTTTCAACTTTCCAGAAAACTACAGCTGTAATCTGTGCACTATATAGTGCACAAATCTTTAGCACCCAAATGGATGAAGTGTCACCAGGTGACCATGCTGAGAAACCCGCAACCATAACAAGACATAGGACATGCTAGCACCTAGGGGTCTGGGACTGACTCGCCATCACCCTCCCCAGGAAGGGACATTACTATTCTGATTCCTCCATCAAAGATTTGTTTGGCTTTTTGACTTTCAGTATTTGGGGGCCACACTGGCATACTCAGGCTGGCCAGATGTAAGAGCCCCTGTCCCTGGACAGGACAGGTGTGCTGGGGTGTCATCAGCCTGTCATTCTCCTGGGCAGCACAGGTCCCACTGGCTAGGCCTCCCTCACTGTGGGTGCAGCTCTGGTCCCAGTCCTGCCTTATAACACGCTCCATGTGCAGCCAGAGAGAGTCTGTCTGCAGCTACAGATCGTTCTGGCAGTCAGTAGCCACTTGGGCATGAGCCAGGGGGCTGGGGCTGGGTGTCCAGAAATCAGGTCACTTACACCCTTTAGCCCAGACCAGCTGGCTGCTACCTTTCCTGGGGGCCACCTAGGAGGGCTGAGTGGAGCTGACATGGGCCTGGCCTGCCTGCTGCCCCGAGGTCTCAGGGATGGGCTGAGTTGCCCCTGCTGGAGGCCTGCCCTCACTGGCTCAACTCAAGAGCCACCCACGCCAGGACAGGCAGTGGCTCAGCCCCCCTGAGAGGTGGGTGGAGGCCCCTTGAGGACAGCCTTCTGCCTACTGGGCTTGTTGCAGAAACTCGGGACTGGATGGAGGCAGAGGCTTCTATGGAACTTGAGAATGTTTTCTTCCCTGGTATGTTGTCGGACCTGGCACCCGAGCAAAGTTCTCTCAACATGGGTGAAGTCTTCTGGGTCTAGCCTGGGAACCTTCCTGTGCCCACCCTGTGTGGGAGGCCCGGGAGTCAGGGCTGGTTCTTGTCACTCTTGCATTTCTGGTTAGTCTGGCTGCCTGTCTGTGTTGGCAGGTGGAGTCTGCCAGCCCACATGTGAGTGTGTGTGTGTGTGTATGCATATGTGTGCATGCACGTGTGTGAGCATGTGTGTGTGCACATGTGCCAGTGCCTTTTGCTTCTGCTGAGGGCTGGCTTGGATAGCAGTGTTGGAAGTCAGCGTTTGCAAGTGTATGTGTGTGTCTGCGTGTGTTTGCCGGCATCTGCATGTGCTGGCCTGTGCATGGGATGGTGCCTGCGTGTGTGTGTGCAGGCTTGTGTGCTGTGCCCGCTGAGCTGGCTCTGACTTGCCAACCCCACATTCTCTAGATGAGCCCAGACAGGTCTCTGCTAAGAGGTGTGCTATACTGCTGAGAGGGGCATGGCCCAGCCAGGGCACAGAGGGGCCCTGTGTTTTCATCCCCGTCTGAAATGAACATGTTGGGAGCGGGTGGCTGAAGGGTGGGGAAGAGGAAGCCATGCTCTCTCCTCCAAGACCCCAGAGTCCCTGTGAGCCCCTGGGCCCAGGCAGAGTGCTTCCTGCAGAGGCTGCCGCCCAAGGTGTGGGAGGAGACTGGATCCCACGGGAGGACGTGGAGGAACTACTTACTGCTTGTGGGAGGGGGCTGCAGTGTTCCCACCCACACCCTCTGCAGACAGAGTTACAAACTCTACTGACTGTGCCCCACCTCCTGCTGACAGGGCCCCACCTGAGCTGTCCTGGCCCCACCTCTGTTGTCAGGGCCACTCCCCCTGTTGACAGGGCCCCACTTCCTGCTGACAAGGCCACACCTTCTGCAGACAGGGTCACTCCCCCTGCTGAAAAGGCCACACCTCTTGCTGATAGGGCCACTGCCCCTGCTGATAGGGCCCTACTTCCCGCTGACAGGGCCATGCCTCCTGCTGACAAAGCCCCACCTCCTACTGACAGGGCCCCACCCTGGCTGTCAGGGCCCCACCTCCTGCTGACAGGGTGCCACCTCCTGCTGATAAGGCCACTCCCCCTGCTGACAGGGCCCCACCTCCTGCTGACAGGGCCCCACCTCCTGCTGATAAGGCCACTCCCCCTGCTGACAGGGCCCCACCTCCTGCTGACAGGGCCCCACCTCCTGCTGATAAGGCCACTCCCCCTGCTGACAGGGCCCCACCTCCTGCTGATAAGGCCACTCCCCCTGCTGACAGGGCCCCACCTCCTGCTGACAGGGCTCCACCTCCTGCTGACATAGCCACTCCCCCTGCTGAGGGACAACTCCCCTTGCTTACAGAGCCACACTACTGCTGAGAGAGCCACACCTCTTGCTTATAAGGCCACGCCTCCTGCTGACAGGGCCCCACCCCTTGTTAAGATGACTCTACCCTCCGCTGACAGGGCAAGCCCCCTGGTGACAGGGCCACATCTGCTTAATGAAACCTCACCCCAAATGACATGGTCATACTCCCTGTGACTCTATCCGTACTGACAGTGCCACACCTCTTGCTTACAGAGCCATGACCCCTGGTAACATTGCCATACCCCAGCTGATAGGGCTACTCTCCGTGCTAACAGGGCCATACTCCCAGCTGATAGAGACATGCCCATAGCTGACAGGGAACCCCTCCCTGGTGACAGGCCCATATCTGTTGCTGACAAGATCGTAACCCCTGCGGATAGGGACCCAGCCATTCCTACAGGCCCTGCCCACACCTGGTTTTGTCATGTTGACATCACCCCGGGACCTGCGCTGGGTGATGAGCAGAAGGGGATGAGTGCTTAATGGAGCCCTGTTGACAGGGTCCCAACCCCTTCTTACAAGACCTCAACCCCTGCTCACAGGCCCTGCCCCTGCCTGATTTTGTTATGCTGGTGTCATATCAGGCCCTGCACTAGATGCTGAGCTGAGGGCGCTAGTGACTGATGTAGTGACTGATGGGGCCCTGAGGTCCCTCCTGAGGCTCCCTGAGGCTGCCCCAGTGAGCAGAACAGCAGTAACTCATGGAGGAACAGCAGGGCCTGGGCTGAGTCGTGTGGGGTGAGGGTCAGTGAGGTACTGGGTGGTTTTGGCCTGAGGTCTGCTACAATGTCCTCAACACAACCCAGAGCTCACTCTGTGCCAGCCTTGATCCCATACCATGTGCCACAGTGGGGCTCAGGGCCCTACTGTCCAGCTGAGACCAGAGTCTGTTTGGGTGTGTCCTCCTGATAGCTGGGTGAGAACATGGCCCCTTGGCCCTCATCATCTCCGTGGGTCTCTGTACTTGAGCAGGGAGCAGCAGTGGGGACGAGGACTGCATCTCAGGCTGGGAAGGTACCAGCTTCTTGAGTGAGGAGCTCCCAGCTCCCTATTGGAGCAGCCCACTAGCCCTCCCCTATTGGGTCTGAAGCCCCTCTGCCCGACCCCTGCTCCTTCTCTACCACCCAGGTGTCTGAGGTCTCAAGGTCTCCTCACCCTGGAAGCCATGAGTGAGAATCCCCTGACTCCATAGGCCCGTGGTTGGCCTCTTACTCACCAATCTTGCACTCTTGTCACTCTCACTAGATGGCCTGTCCTTGAGGACAGTGGCCAGATCTCGCCTGCTCTGGCCAGAACTCAGGTGCCAACAAGTGAGAGTGATGGATACATGTATGGAGATCATCAAGTCTCAAGTGCCCCAGGACATGGGTTGGGGATGCAGTTCACCTGGCGGGGGGCAGTCTAGCACCCAGATTAAGCTAGCCAGCCCAGAGGCCAGCTAGCTGCTGTGCAGTTGACCTTGAGTCACGGCGTGTGGTGGGAATACTACAGGCACAGACCACGCAGCCCCTGGGGAGAGACGTGGAGTGAGGCCAGGTGATCAGGTCCAGGAAACAGGCTGCCCTCCCCCAGCCCATACCCCCTGCCCCTGATCCCAGCCAGTCCCAGCACGGCTCTTAGAGAGTTTGCAAGTCAGTTGGACCAGTGTCTAAAGCCCGGTTGGTGGGTAAGAAGGCCGGGTATGGGGGCAGGGGACAATACTGGGGGCCTCCCCTGCTGGCCCCTCAGAGCTGACAGCCCCCACTCCCACAGTGCGATTTGTTTTACCCCAATTCTCGTGTATCCATGGTAACGTGGTTTCATTTAGAATGACTTAATCCAATCCCACCAGCTAAGGATGGGGGAGAATGCAAATGAGTCTAGATTGTAGGAGACAAGGGATTGGGGCTGAGGCCAGGACCCGGCAACCAGGAGCCTCCATTAGACTGAAGGCCCCACCATCTTCAGGGCATGAGAACTGAGGCTGCCCCATCGCTGGTCCCCTCCCTGGACCAGACACCCTCACCAGCCAGGCTCTAGAAGTCACAGCCTGTTCTGTGATGCTTGTGGCTGAGGTGACAGGTCAGGGGCTAGAATCTGAGGTCTCCAGGAGCAGACAGGGCAAGGCATGCCTCCTATAGCTGCCAGTCCTCCAGTGAGGGAGTAGCTAGCTCTTGCCCCTGGAATGCCTGGGTGGTCACATCCTAGGGTTGGCAGTGTTGGAACCAGAACACAGCTTGGCTGGTGGCTACTGAGCACAGCAGGATTTAGAGTCGAGGTAGTGCAGACTGGTTAAGGTCAGGAGTCTTGGAAGGGTCCTCCTGTCCTTTGGGAGGGCGTTAGGCTGGCTGGTGTGCATGCCCAGGTCTGTGTCATACTGAGCTTGGGCTGCAGGGACTGTGGTAGTGGTGGTCTCTGGGCCGTGGGATGCTGGGAGGGGGTGGTATGAGGCAGGAGCGTGTCCACATGAAGGACAAACCCAACACCGCACCCCTCAGGCTCCAACTTCAAACTGCGCAGATCAGTGCCTCCCCTGGGAACTCACACCCGGCTCTGTGGCTGTCTTGCTTGTGTTTTTTTTACGTGATGTTGAAAGCAAGACTAGCTCAAAGAAGGTGCTTTGGCAAATACAGAAAAACATGAAGAAGACAGTGAAAGTCACCACACGTCCTTCACTCAAAGACAGCTACCCGCTGTAGGTATCGCTTCTTCTCATCGCCGTGCCTGTCTTAGTTACCTAACCCATTGCTGTCGAGTCAGTTCTGACTCATAGTGACCCTATAGATCAGAATAGCACTGCCCCATAGAGTTTCCTAGGAGCTCCTGGTGATTTGAACTGCTGACCTTTTGGTTAGCAGCCATAGCACTTAACCACTGCACCACTGAGGTTTCCTCTTAGTTGTCTAGTTATCTTAGTTATCCAGTACTGCAAGAACAGAAATGGCCCAAGTGGATGGCTTTAGCAAACAAATATGTATTTTCTTACAGTTTTAGAAAGCTAGAAGTCCGCATTTAGGGCACAGACTGTGGGAAGGCTCTCTGTCTTCTTTAGGGGAAGGTCTTTGTCTCTTTTTCACTTCTCTTCCTTGGTTCCTTGGTGATCTTCATGTGGCGTGATACCTACCTCCCCCACCTCTGCTCGTTTCTCTGCTGGTTTTATGCCTCAAAGGTGATTGATTAAAGATACACTCTACAATAATACTGCCTCATTAACAGAAAACTCATACCCAAATGGGGCTATACCTACTGCAGGACATCTCACTGATTCATTTCTGGCTCACAGTGACACTATAGGACAGAGTAGAATGGCCTCATGGAGTTTCCAAGGCTGTATTCTTTATGGACACAGACTGCCATGTCTTTCTCCCACACAGTGACTGGTGGGTTTGAACTGCTGGGTTAGGATTTACAACATACATTTTTGAGAGACATCATAGCTCTAGTTGTCCCCAGGTGGTTTTGCCCCTGACCATTTGACCCCCCCCTCCCCCCACGCCATTGCAGTCCTGCTGCCTCCGCGGGCAAGTCCAATCCTGGGTTTCTAGAAATGTCCACATCAGTTACCTCTTAGTCTCTGAGTTTTCTCTTATAGCCTCCTTTTAATACCTGCCTCCTATTCCAGTGCACATGGCCCCAAGTGAGCACTAAGCATTCTAGAAACTTGTAAGCATTCATGGTTTTCAATAATGTTGTAAGGCAGGCTTCTGCCTAGGTGTTTTAGTCTGTGCCTCTGGTGTTTCCTTGGGAGCCATGTGTCTTCCAGTGGCATCTGAGAACACCAGGCTCTTTGAAGCTGAGAAGCCCCAGGTGAGAGCTGACTACATCTGAGTGTGCCCAGAGGGTGACCAACCAGGTAGCCTGTGCTGGAGGTGCTCCAAGACCCCAAGCCCACTGCCACCTCCCAGGAGTCAGCCTAGAGGATTTTCTGGAAGGAGGCAGGACACCCATACATACCTCCAGAGCCATCTGTCTGTGGCTACCTGGACTATGGCAGTCTTGGACTGTCTCCTCCCTGGGCATCATGGGGGCTCTTGGCTCCTGGGCAAACAAATACCTGTGAGAACTTTTCCTCCCTCTAATGCTCACACTCAGCCTAGTGAGTCTTGGTTTAGACATAGTTTGAGTGGATAGCTAAGGAGGTCAGCCAGCCTTGGCTCACCAGGGCCAGTTTCAATCTCTGACCTTGGAAGAGCACGGTAGAGGCCTTTCTTCCAGGAAACACCCTTCCCGAGAAGAGTCCAGTGCATCAACCTGCCTGGGTCCCCAGGCCTGGGAGGGAAAGGGTGTCTTGGTGTCTTGTTGTTTGGTTCCCATCTTGGAACTGAGCAGGTTCCTTTTCCTGGTGACTGACACTTTACATCACTGTAGGTCTCTGAGAAGGCTGTATGATTCCATTGTCAGTAGATTTGTGTCCTCAGGTGTCCATGTTGTACCTGGAACTCTCAGGGAAAATGAGACCCGTGGGGTGTCAGCTCTCTGCTCTCCATGGCTGTTGACCCATCACGTGCTAGGTCCTACTGGGGGTCCTGGCTCTGCAGGGTGGCCTGGCCACAAATTGCCCTGTCTGACTTGTGGAGCAGTGGGCAGCCTGGGCAGGTAGGGACCACCAGATACCATACCAGGGAGATAGAGACCAGCAGGGCCTGGAGAGGAGCTGGTCACATGGGAAACCAGGCATAGAACTAGGCATTGGTGGGCAGGTCACCTGAAGGACAGCAGACAGGTTTGAAGCTTGGTGAGCCTTCATGCAAGGGACACTACCCTTGGCTTCCCCAGTACCTGGCCAAGTTCTGATTCTGAGGCCAGTTTCAGAGTCCATTGTTGTTGTTAGGTGCCACTGAGTTGCTCTCAACTCACAGCAATCCTGTGTACAACAAAACAAAACACTGTCTAGTCCTACACCATTCTCGTAATCGCTGTCACACTGGAGCCCACCGCTGCTGCCACTGTGTCAATCCATTTCACTGAGGGTCTTCTCCTTTTTCACTGACTCTTTCACCAAGCATGATGTCCTTCTCCACGGACTGATCCCTCCTGAGAACGTGGCCAAAGTGTGTGAGACAGTCTCGCCATCTTTGCTTCCATGGGGCATTCTGGTTGTGCCTCTTCCATGACAGATTTGATCATTCTTTTTGGCAGTCCCTGGTATGTGTATTCAATATTCTTCACTGACACCACAAGTCAAAGGGGTCAGTTCACTGGGAACAGCCAAATAAGGCCCAGGAGAACCACGCAGATCATTTGGTGAGGCTGGAGTCCATTCCTGGTGCTGCAGGTAGCCCTGGCCTGTGGGAACTCATGTGGACAGTGGGGAAACACCCCCTCCAGCTAAGAAATGATCATGGTGTCTTCCCTGTCCCTCCTGTGGCGGACACCTCTCCACGGCAGCTCCCAACAGAGCATTGCCTTTGGTCCCGTCACTTGAGTGCAGGGAAGAGGCAGGGATGGTGACTCTGGAGCCCGCTGGCAGTCGTGGCCTGAGGGCCCAGCTATTCCTGTCCCTGATTTCCCACTCTGGGGACTTCTGCAGGAGGCACTTGCTGTCAAGCAGGCAGCAGGTGTGCTGCCTCGGGGCACAGCTCCTCTTGAAGTCTGAGCATGAGCGAGATGGAAGAACTGGAAGTAGCAGTTCCAGAGCCAGAGTCTGCAGAGCCCGAAGGGACAGGCAGTGTGGCCTGGCCTGGGAGCTGGCAGCTGGGGTATCCCAAGGTGCCAGCTGAGAAAAGCCCTCCCGGGCCCAGGCCAGAAGTGTCACAGGGAGTTTTGAGGGGGCTGGGAGCCAAGGAGACGCCAAGCAGGACCCATCTGGTGGGGCAGGAGCGGGAAGTCTTGCTGAGCCCAGTGCCACCCATCCCATGTCCACCACTGCTTCCTCTTGGAGGCTGGAAGCAGCCTACTGCCCGCTCCCCCTGTGAATTCACACTCTTCCCGGAAACAGAAGGGCCAATGGCGGTCCTGTGGGTCCCTCCCTCCTGAGGTCCTTGTGCTGGGAGGGGGAAGGTTGCTGGGACAGCGGGAAAGAGCCTCAATGTGTTTGTCATGGGAGGGTTAGATAGGCTCCGGCCTTACCCCAGTGCAGCTGAGTCGCTCCCTGTGTTGGCAGAGCTGATCCAGCCTGGCCCAGTGGGCTCCTGGCTCCTGCTGCTGGAGGTTCTGTATTAGGACAAAGGCAGCTGACTGGCTCCCAGGGAGGACTCCATCCTCTGAGGCCTAGAGGTGGCTCATGCAGGGTACTCAGTTACCAGCAACCCTGGGCAGGGCACCCCGAAAAGATTCCCGAAGCTTGGCAGTGCCTCAGAGGCACCTCTAGGCCGTCACAGGCTGCCCTTCCAGTGCGTCCCCTTTTTCTTGATACCAGATGGCCACTCCAGGACCTTGGGGGTCAGAGACCGCCTCTGAGCCTGGCAGGAAGCCATCCAATGACTTACCTGGGAGTCTTGGAGCCAGGTGGATTGGCCCTTCCCCTATAGTGGGGTCCAGGTCTCCACTCCTCCCAGAGCACCCCATATGTCCATGAAAGGTACCCAGGGCTGGCCTCCCCTCATCTGCCCTGGGCCCCAGGGCTTCCCCAGACTCTGGGTGGTAGAGGTCAGGCTGGGGTACCTAGGTCCAGTCATCATGTTATCTTGAGTTCTTACAATTCAGAGCAGGACGTTTTAAGATCAGGTGCTGGTGAAAAACGAAGTACACACTTGCTAAATTTAGCCAGTTGAGAATTGCAGATTTACCCAGTTACACTTATTGACTTGGTGAGTAGGCACCGGCTCTGTGTGCGAGGGGACTGAGACCCAACCACAGCCCCCCAGCTTTAGTCTCTCTGGTCTGCTGTCTCTCTGGGCCTGCCTGTTTCTTCCCAGGGTGACCCAAACACCCTCCCCAAGCACAGGACCTGCCCTGGTGGCTTAACCTCTTAACCCCAGACATGGGACACTGCCAGCAGAGGAGAGTCCCAGGTCAACGGGTTATAGGGGCAGGTTCCTCTCCCCTCAGTGTCATCTTAGGAGCCCCACTGAGCCAGGCTAGTCCGTTCAGTGTGGGAACCTCGTGGTCTTGTTGGGAAGGGCAGCACAGACTTGAAGAAAGGGCTAAGTCCTTCACAGCACCACAAGGGCTATCTGAAGCCCAGACTGGGAGCTGCCTGGTTTCAGAGGAGGAGGTAGTGAGACAACCAGGGAAGACTGCCTGGAAGAGATGTATCAATCTACCCTTGGAAACATGGCTGGGGGAAGGGAGGAATGTGAAGCAGAAGGGGTTGGATCTGGTGGAGCAAACATGCCTGGGCCCCTATGTAGGTGCGAAAGAGGGAGAAAGAGCCCTAGGCCAGTCATGGTAGCCAGGTGTCAGGCTGAGGGGTCTGGTACAGCATTATGGGAGTAGAGTCCATGGCCTGGGTGTCAGCAGTATGTGTGGGACACTGCGGAGAGGCCCAGAGAAGAGAGGGCTGAGGGTAAGGCCCAAGTATTAACATCTGAGACATGGGGGCTGGGCAAAGGTGGGCTGAGTGTAGGAGAGTAGGCTGTCCCCCAATGTGTGTGCTTCTTCCATCTTCACAGCTTGTTTCCTCATCTCCACAGCTGGCCTCCCAAGGCCCGGAGCTAGGAGGCACAGAGATCCAGCGTCTGTGATCTGGGAGTTCTGGGAGTTTCACTGGGTCACAAAAGAGATTTCTTTCAGGGATTTCAATTCACGTTTCAGTTTTGGCTCCACTTATCAAGGAAGCCTGGGTTCCTCTGCCTGTTGTTTCCTTAGATTTTTTTTTCTTTGGTTCCAGGTCCTGGTCACTTGGCCTTGGTCTCTGTGTTCAGGTCCTGGTCACTTGGCCCTGGTCTCTCTTCCCTCTTTGTCTCCAGGCTTTGGTCAGTCAGCTCTGGTTTGCAGTCTCTCTGTCTCCAGGTCTCTCAGCCCCTGCCTCTGTCTGTCTCTGGCCCTAAGTCTCGGTCACTTGACCTCTGTCCCTCTTTCTCTCTCTCTGGGTCTCAGGCTCTGGGCATAGAGAGCTAAAGGTTCTCCCCCTGGGGCTTCATAAACGGCTGCAATCTGGCTGTGCCTGGCAGCCCTCCCCTGAGCTGAGCCCCACTGTGTCTCTGAAAGGCAGGCAGGTGGGGAGAATTGGAAGGGCTTTCTCACCAGAGAGGCCAGGAGTAGATGGAGTGGGTCCCCTCTACTGTCCATCAGCACCCTGTGAAGGTTCCTGAGCCAGACTGTGGCGGCAGCCTGGGGAGGGCCTGGGATGGACCCGGTGGAGAAGGAAGCCCCTGGTCTGCTTCCAGCCCTGCCTGTCCAGGCCCCTGCTGAGGTCTCAGGAGCTGAGGAATGTGGGCATCACAGGTGTGTTCGCAGACGGCTGTGCTGCTGCCAGGCAGGAGTCCCATCCCAGCTGGCTTGCCTCTCCCCGGCTTCTGCATACCTCCTGGTGGGCAGAGTATGGGGGCAGGAAGGTGGGTTGGGGGCGTGAGCATCTGTCTTTGCGGAAACACATACACGCTGTGGGCTTTTGAACATTCACCCCTTCCAGCTCCCTCCATCTTCTGGTTACTGAGCATCGTTTCGTGAGTGTGTCTATTAGCCATCCCTGTTGCTTGTTCGATGTGCCCTCTCTCACCCACTTTGGGGTCCTAGGCCTGCAGGTTGGGGGTGTCACACTGTCAGGATCAGGATGAGAAGGACAGAGAGGAGAGGGTGGCCCTGCCCTGGCTGGGGCTTCAGGACCTGGTGAGAGAGGGGAACAGAGAAGTTGCTGGAGCCAGTGTTTCAGGAGTAGAGGCCAGAGAGGAGGAGGGGGCTGGGTAGCCATGCAGCAAGGGAGCCAGGAGCTGGCCTTGGCTGTGCGGAAATGTGCCGAGTCTGCACCCTGGAGCTCTGGGGCTGGCTGGGAAGGCAACGCAGCTCTAATTGCCTCTGCTCCGGAATACCGTTAAGGCAGCAGTGGAGTGTAGGGTGTCTCTCCGCAGCCCTTTGCAGAGCAGTGAGGAGTCTTTTCTGAAGCTACTCTGGGAACCTCTTATGCTACCCTCAGCAGGTAGGGGAAAGGGCTGTTGGAATCTACTCGGCCTGGCCAGACCAAGCATCCCCAGATGCAAACTGGCTTGGAGCTGCATGGGCCCTGTCTACAGAGACAGCTGAGAGCAGATCTCAGTGCTCCTAGTGCCAAGTGCTCCTAGAAAGTGAATGGCTTCAGAGCTCAGGTGGCCTGGCAGGCCTGAGATGAGAGTTCTCAAGGGCCATCCTTGGCACTGGAAGGCCTCTTGGGCACACCCTGGGATCTTCAGTGTCGCTAAGGAGCCACTGTGTGGTTTGGGGAAGTGAGGTGCCTCCTGGGCTTCAGCAAGCTGGAAAGAACCTCAGAACCAACAGATCTTGCACCTGGGGTAACTGAGGTCCAGAGAGGCAGGGCTTCACTGAGGCAATCTGTGAGTCTTTGGGGTTCAGAGATGTGAATCCACACATTCATCTCCTCGTTAGAACTGTTGCGTGCTGGCAGAAAGATCTTCCTCGGGGACAAATGGTGACATTGTCAGTGTGTCTGAGGGACATCCTCTTGAATTGCTCTCCCTCTAGCCCTGTCCTCCACTGCCTCCTGCTACCTGCTCCCAGCCTGCTACCTGGCCAAGTCCTCATCCTAGACCTGGGCGCTCCCTACTGCGTTGGGCAAAGTTGCCTGGTCTATGGCTCTAAACTTCCTGAGGGCTGAACATGTCACACAGGTGACATGTTCTTGGCTCCACCACCCTGGTGAGGAGACCACTGCCAACTAAACCTCCCATGTGAGCTCCTGGTGATGTGAGTCCAGGGTGCAGAACCAGGGTAGAAAGGCAGAGGGGGCTGCCCTGGGTGAGTGCTGCTGACTCCTCTTAGGAGGCTGGGGCTCAGAGCCCTGAAAGCTGGGACTGGGGAGAGATTTGCCCTCTGTGGACACAGCTGCCTGGTAGGATTTGATCTGTTTCTCATCTCAGCTTCCATCTTCAATGCTGTGGGAAGGAGCAGGGTGTCCAGAGAGCCAGGTCTGGCAAGGTGGTCCCATGAAGGGTCCCCAAAGTCCAGGGCCTGTCTCTGTCCTTGCTGTAAGGATTCTCAGGCCCTGGAGCAATAGGGGAAGATGTGCTGGAGCTAGTGGTAGGCCCATGGGGCAAAGGGCCACCTGGAATGTGCTTACAGGTCCTGAGGTTGTGCCTGGTTCCAGCATAGGGCCTTATGACCATGACTGACAGCCAAACACCCTCCTTCAGACCTAGGAAGGCTGTCTTCCCATCTGGAGCCTAGCCTATTCCCCCTGGTGTGAGCTAAGGGGTGCCACCATCCAAGAATGGCTCTGCGTTGCGCTGTCACCCCTCCCCTGCCAGTGTGGGGCACTTCCCCAGGTCCCTGTAGATCTTAGGTCTTAAGGGAAGGGTGGACCGGTCCCACTCTTGCAAACACCACAGTGAGGGCAGCGTCAGTGGGGGCTGGTGCCCAGAAAGCGCCCGGTCTTGGCTGTGAGCGGAGCTGGCTGCTCGGGAGCGCTGGGCACCGCCCCCTCCCGGTCCAGCCGGCGGCCACGCGGACGCTGTGGGAGGTGGACAGGCGGGAGGCCGCGCGCATCGTTGCGGGGAAAGTACTTTGGCTGCGGCGGTTTCGGGCCAGGCAGCCCGGCCGGGTAGGCGACGCCTGCTCTGCGCCCTCTGCTCCGCACCCACGGTCCTTCACCCTCTACCCGGTGACACCGCGCCCCGCTGCGCTGCGCCCCCGGCTCCCTCCCGGCGCGGGGCGGGCAGGGGGTGTGGTGCGGGCGGCACGAGTGACAGCGCGCTCCTCGCGCGGTGCCTCCACGGGGCGCAGTGTCACCGCGCCGAGCCCGCCGCGCGCACAGCCCCACTGCGGGCCGCCGAAGCGGAGACCATGCGGCCAGAAGCGGAACTGGGCCGCTGACGCCCTGCGCCCCCGCGCCCCGCACTCGCGCCCACCGCCGCTGCTGCTGCAGCTGCCGAGACAACCGAGACAATGGACGCGGGAGCCGCCCCGCAGAAGCACAGTAGGTGCAGCCGCGCGCCTTCGCTCCTGTTGCTGCGACGCCTCGGGCTCGTCGACGCGCGGGGGCGCCGCGGGACGAGAGGCTGGGGAGGGGGCGCGGGCCGTGCGCTTCAGAGACCCGAGCGTGGAGGGCGGCTGCGTGCGCTGGCAGCGGGTGCAGGATTGCGCCAGGGCAGGCAGCGGTCCCGGGCCCTCTCAGAGCCTCAGGTCCCGAGGCGGGAGTTGGGGGGGCACTCCCCAACTTTCCTGAGCCCTTCCCTCGTCAGAGGTGGCTGAGCGCTGGAGCTGTGCCGCCCGTGTTGAGGGCTGAGCCCACTGAGGCTAGGCGGGATACTTGTCCCCTCCTGGAGGGGTAGAGGGGACCGTTTGGGTCTGCAACAAGGTGGCCGTGCCGCAGCGACCGTCTGGAACATCTACCTAAGCTGCAGGTGCGGTGTCTGGCCCAGGGCCAGCCTCTCCCTCGCTAGCTGGTGGCATGGCATCGACCACCGCCAGGACACACAGGCAGGCGACCAGCTGGTCTGGGGGGTGGGGATAGTGAGTGAGGTGCTAGGCAGCACTTCCTGGGGTGGAGTTGTGGGGCGTCCTTTAGGGAAGGTGGGGCACTTGTGATCCGGCCCTTCTCCCTCTACTCTCCGCTTTCATTTCCTCTGTCTTCCCTTCTGCACCATCTTCCCACTCCCTCCCACCCAGGAGCCCCTAAGTGTCCTCCAAAGCTGGCTGTTCCCCTATCCCCCATGAGCATTCACTTGGTCTGTGTTGCCTGTACCATTTGTACTCGTTTCACCCTGACCTCCTGTGAGGTGATATTCTGTCTGCAGATGTTTCTGTCACCTGCCAGGGTTTTCTGAGCTCTAGCTACAGAGGGGAGTCCAGGCACCAGTAGGATCTGGTGCTGGGGGCAAGTCAGAGGTCACTGTCATTTTCTGCAGGTCCCTGGGGGCTGAAACCAGCCTGCATGCCCCCTGCAGGAATCTGGGCTCTGAAGTCGCCAGCCCTTCTTTGTTCCTCACCCTGTAGCCACATAGCCACACATTTTGTGTGGCCCACAGGGAGTTTGGGCTTCCAGAAAAAGAGGAGGTAGGTGGTGGCTCTCTCACAGGTACTGTCAGCTGTACTCTGGAGTCCCCATGCCCCTGTTCCTGGAGGACTTAATGCTTGATGGCCTTGGCCTCTGGTAGCCAGCATAGTGACTGCCTGGTCTGGATCGGGGGATGGCTAGGGTATGGGCAGTGAACAGGTGCCCGTTTGAGACAGTTACCCAGGGAACCAGGAGCAGAGGGGAGGCCCGGGCAGCTCAAAAGTTCCACATCGGGCATCTGTGGGCATCATGAACTTGCCCCCTTGTTGGAGTGCTTGGCCCTGGAGCCTTGACATATCAGACCCCATCCTCTGGGTGTACGCAGTGAGACGAGGGGTCTAAAGAGCTCACACCTGACCCCTAGAACTGCCACCTGCTCTTGGAAGTGGCTGGGGCAGCCCTGAAGCTGAAGGGCCTTGTTGGACCTGGGGAGTGGCCTTCAGAGAACACTAGGTAGGCCAGCAAGGCCCCACCTAGGGGTGACCAGACGGGACCCCACCCTCCTTCCATTGGCTGGCTTTGTGTGGTCTGCCCCTCTCAGCTGCATGTGGAGTGCACCCGCACCCTCAGGGTCCTCACAGGGGTTCAGAGGGGCTGTGAGCGGGGAGACCTCCCTGCCCAACTCTCCTGGGGGCTGCTAGGGGCAGGTACCTGGCCCCACTGGGCCCGCCGTTGAAGCAAGGGGCCCCTCTCTGCATCCAGAGTTCAGGTTATATAATCCCCCACCCCATACCCAGATTGCCGTGAGCAGCACAGCAGCCAGATTTGACAATACGAGTTGTAATTGGATTTTAATTTTTAATGCCTGCAATAGATGAAGAGCTATGGGCCAATTTGTATATATTCTGTTACTCTGCGCCTGATAGGACTACTTCATTAGCTGCTAACTACTGCGCCCACCCCACTGCCTGTGCCCGGTCCAGAGTTGGTGCCAGGGATAGACAGGCTGTCTGCCACTTGCTCCTGGACGGGGCAGGGAACAGGCATGGCTGGGCTGCTGGGGTCATTGAGAGGTCTTGGGGAGGGACTGAGGACCCTCCCTCTCAGCCGTTCTCAGCTGCCCAGCCAGCTGTCCCCACCCCATCCTGTCCTGTGCCCACTGCGGTACCCAGGACTCAATGTGCATGCCCGTGGCTGCAAGAAGGGGCAGCCACTGGGCTCAGGCTTTGGCCAGGGCTCCTGCGGTTTCATGAGAGCCACTGGACATCCATTTCCATGCAACTGACTGTTCTCATGCCATGAAGTCTCATCCTTCAACTCCAAGGGCCACTGGGCACGGGTCTGGATCTTGTTGGGTTCCACTTGCTGCTCCGGGCTGCCTAAGCTGTGGGGCCTATCAGGCCAACTCCATGAACTGGGGTAGAGGGAGGGAGGGAGTCAGGACTCTGAAGCCCACCCTCCCAAGGCCTAGGGGCAGAGCCTACCTCTTGGCGTCCTAAGCCTCCAGAGGGACCCAGGCACCAGGACAGAAGCAGAACTCAAATGCCTGCTGGTCCTGGAGCTAGAGAGTCCCCGGGAGGTGAGCGGCGCGTCCCCCTGCACCACCATCCTCCGGATTATTCTTAGGCCTGTTGTATAACAGGCGAGCATCTGAGCAGAGGAGGACGGCTCCTGGGAGATGTCTCCAGCAGCAGCAGCTAGCCAGCCGGGAGTGCAGCTTTTGTCCCTTCCGCCTGCCCAGCACAAAGGGACAAAGGAGGATGTCTCTACCATCCGCCCAGAAGAGGGCTGCCAGCCAGGATTATGGAGAGGGGCCAGCGAGGGTCTGGCCACCCCACCTCCTCGTGCTCCCTGAGGTTGCATGTGGCTTGGGGCTCTTGCTGCTGCAGCCATGTGTGCATGCACGCAAGTACGTGTGTGCAAGTGCTGTGTGCATGTGTGTATGTGCATCTGTTCAGACGTTTATGCATATGCATGTGTACATGTGGGGGATGAGTGCATGTATGCGATACATGTGTACACGTTGTGTGTGCGCATGAGCATGTATGTATTCTCCTCCTGGGTCCAGACCGCGACTAGCACAGTGGCCTGGGTGAGTGAGGCAGAGGTCTGCCTTCTTTATCTCTTCTTCCTGTTTTCCTTCCCCTTTTGTGCTCACAGCAGCCTTCCGGCGTTGAATGGGGGTCTCCACCCCCACAGTCAGAGCTGTCTCTTCACACCTATTCTCTGAACTCCTGCTGCTCACCAAGCCCCGGCCGGCTGGCGCGGGAGGAGGCGGGGTGGGCGGTCAGTCTGCTCTCGAGTAGTTGGGCCTCCGGGAGGCTGCGGCACAGCTGGCCACGCACACTCAGCATCGCATGCAAAAGGCCCTGATGCCTGCTGACCTGAGTCCTGCAAGACTGTCACCTGCCACACATTTTCTTCCTCCTTGTTGTACCCTCAGAAATGTGTGTGGTCCTGCACACACATGCATACCAATGTACGGGCTCACTCTTGAAGTAGGGGCACGCAGGCCACAGGGTGGGGTGGTCCCCTTGTCACTCTCAAGATTGCCATTCAAGAAGGATTTACACACCAGCTAGTGGAATCAGACAGTATGTGGGACAGTGCGGAGGACTGGGATGGACATACCACAAGGGGATGGACTTGAGATGGACTGAGCTTCTGACCCTTGGGAAGTAGGCTGAGGGGAGGGACAGATATCTGGGACGTCCCGTCATTGGTCCCTGAGTGGTCTCAGCTCCAGCCACATGCACTGTACCTGGCCCCGCCTCCATCCTGATGTGGTCCCACCTGCAACCTGGGGTGTTGGTGATAAACCCCACACTTGCCAGGGCCAGAGGTTACCTGAGGGTCTTTGGTTACCTGAGGGTGGGTGGTTACCTGACGGCAGGTGTTCTGTTGGTTTCCGCTTTCCCTCACCACCCCCAGGAGGCATGTGAGCCTGTGTGTGCCTGTTTCAACATACGGGTGGCTCTGCTCCCTTCGAAGCAGCCCACCCCACTTCCTGGCTTCAGGACCTAATCTAGTGCCCTGTTTCTCTGCGCTGTCCTGCATTTTTGGCAAGCAGCATCTGGAGCCAGCTGCTCAGGGGCACTGCAGATGCCAGGCGAGGTCATTCAGCAATCACGTGGCCCTGGCACAGCTGGGTGGGACTCCCTTGGCCATACATGCTGTGGTTATTGTATGTGGGGCACCCCTCGCAGGCAGCCAGATTGGGCAGAGGGGCTAAGCTATCCAGGAGGGCTTCCCTAAGAACTCAACCTGTCTTCCCCCTGCCCCAGGCTCCAAGTTGCCCCCAGTGACAATGGGCTTCCTGACCAGTTCTTTTAACCAGTTGCCATTGAGGTGACTCTGAGTCATGGTGACTATATTAGTGTCAGAGTAGAACTGCACCATAGGAATTTTAGTGGCTTATCTTTTGGCAGTAGATTTCCAGGTCTTCCTCTAAAGTGCCTGTTGATGGGTTTGAACTTCTACCCTCTTGGTTAGCCGCTGAGTGCCGTCACTGTTAGCACACCGCTCAGGGACTCCAGTCCAACCCTAGATGACTGAATTGGTTTCCTGGGGCTGCTGTAACCAATGACCACAAAGTGGTGGCTTACAGAAATCAATTGTCAACAGCAGTTCATTCTCTCACAGTTGTGGAGGCCTGAAGTCCGAAATCAATGTGTCAGCACGGCAGTGCTCCCTCTGAAGGCCCTAGAGGGGGGAGCCTTCCTTGCCTTTTCCAGCTTCTGGTCGCCCCAAGTGTTTCTCAGCTTGTGGCAGTATGGCTTCTTTCCTGCCTGCATGATCACATCACCTCCTTTGTGTGTCTATCTCCTCTTCTGTCCCTTACAAGGACACTTGGTAGATTTAGACCCACCCAGATAATCCAGGATGATCTTATCTAGAGAGCCTTAATTCCATCTGCAAAGACCCTCTTTCTAAATGAGGTCACAGTCACAGGTTCTGGTATTATAATGTGGACATATCTTGTGGGGGGCCACCATTGAACTCACTGCAGTAGTGGTGTGGCCCACCCTGCCCTCTCCCCACCTAATTACATCTGAATCCCTACTGGCCTGGGAGGTGTGGGCCATGTAAGTAGAGCAGCCTAGCAGTGGGAGCCCCCAACTGACTTCCCCCTGGGTTCCCCTGCCTGAGCCTCTCCTCAGACTAGAGCTCCAGAGGGTCCTGGGGACAGGTTCTGGTCCCCCAGGGAGTGTTGAGGCAGGTGGATTTTTTGGTGGCTAGAGACAGGAGGCCAAGCCTGGGTTCTGGGTAGAGGCCGATGGGGCCAAGCTGCTGCTGGTGGGTGTAGAGAGGATGGAGTGGTTCAGGCTGTTCCCAGGTGCCCCCATAGCTCTGATGACTACTAGCCTGGCCTAGCGCCCCACAACTGCAGCTAGCTTCATGTGTCCCCTGGGAGCACGGACCAGGCAGACCCCCAGCCCCATTCTCAGACCAGGGCTGCTTTAGCAGGACACCTGGTCTAGAATAGGCCTGGTAGATGTGAAGGCTATGATTTGAGCAGGTGTCAGCAGGGATGGGAACAGGACAGCAGCTGGCCTCCACCGTTCTTAGAAGGATGACCTCCAGGCTAGCCCAGCCCAGTGTGAAATCAGCAGGTTGGAAGCCTCAGCTTTGGAGCTGGGCTGGCATGGGTGTGAACCCAGTTCCACCACCACCCAGTTGGGGGCCCTTGGCTAGGAAACTCATCATTTTCATCTGTAAAATGGGCCAAAGGTAGCACACTGTGGGTGATATAGACAGTGGATGTGAGGCTGAATTGAAGTTGACCTGGCAGTCTTTTGAACACTGCTGTCCGTCATCATTGCCCCCTTTGTCCCCTCAACTTCCTCATCTGCAGCCACCATTGGTATAATATGTGGAATCCACTCAGAGTCCTGCACCCAAACAAGGGGCCAAGGTAGAGCCTCACTCCTGCCTCCCTGCTCCCAGGGATACCCAGAACCATCTGGTCTTTGCAGAACTCAGTGACCAGAGCTGGGGGAGCTGCAGGCTCTTAATTTGTAAACAGGGGGCTGGCGCTAGGCCTTCCCTGTGCCTGGGCCCCAGAGCCCCATGCTTGGTAAGTGCAGGGAGACCTCTTCTCTCACACAGGACACTGGAAGCTCTGGCCCTCTGCTGGTGATTGTCCACCTGCCAGCAGGTGTGCTCCTTCCTGGGGGGGGAGGTGGAATATGGGCAGCTCCCTCCCAGGAGGGTGCCTGGCCTTCATTTACAAAAACGATGAGCAGTGTGCATCTTTCTGCTCACCTCGCCCTTCAATTCTGCACCTTCCCAGTTTTTGCAGCTCCTTCCTTCTTTGGTGGCCTTTCCCTTCGGGCCTCGTTAACTAATCACGAAATGCCCCACTTTCCTGAGAGCTCTGATTGCCTCCCAGCCTCACAAAGTGAAGAGGCATGGCTCCAGAGAGCTCTCACAGCCTCAGAAAGCATGGAAAGTGAGCCTTGTTGGCTAGTGAGCATGTTCTGCTTGGTGATCCCCAGCCTGCCCACTCCCAGGCCTACTGTGTGCTCCACTTTCACTCCTTGGTTCGCATCCTAGTTTGGGGGAAGCCTCAGTCTCCCTGAGTCTCAGTCTCCTCATCTGTAGAAGGGGTTGGTGATGACCTTACACTTAGGGTGGTTGTAAGAGAAAATGAGGTCGCGGTGGAGAAGGTGAGGAACATTCCAGAAGGTGATGGCCACTCCGCTTTGCTAGGGCTTCTTCTTTCACAAGCCCTCTCTACCACATCCTCTGGGAAGGGCTGGGATTCAGCCCCACTCTCTTTCAGGGATCTGTTGCTTGGTTATTCAGCATGCATTGTCTAGCATCCCACAAGCTCAGCCAGGGTGCCTTAGCATCCTCCCGTCCTCCCGTCTCTTGTGGAAGGGACAGCCAGCTGGGACTGTGACAGCCCATCTCCCAAAGCCATCAGCACTGCCTGGGGCATCTGTGGAGCCCATCTGAGCAGGGTGCCTATGGGTGGGAATGGAGAACCTGGGCCAGGAAACTATGGACTGGCCAGGCAGATGAGGTCCCTCTCCTTGGGCAGGAGGCGGACCTCCTGAGGCCTGCCACCCTGGCCCATGGCTGGCTGTCAGCCCCCAGCCCTGTCCCTGTCCTCGCAGCACTACCACGGCTCTGATGATTCAGGCTGAACTTTGGAGGCGGTGCCGTCACTGGCAGACGTGGGGGAATGTCTGTTTGCACAAAAAGCACGTTCTGAGCCCAGATCTTTGTCATTCTTCAGAAATGCCAAACCTGGGCCCTGTGCCTGGCAGCCCCTCTGATCTGGTTGTTGGCTGTTCCCACCAGTGCAGGTGATGGGTGGCTGCCCTCCTTCCTGGACATGGTGGAGATAGGGGGGTGGCACTCTGGGGACCGTCGTGGAAGGCCAGGCTACCTTCACCCATGCTGCTGAGCTTTTGTCACATAGTCCCCTCCCCACTAGAGGCATGAGGGCATTATCCACCCAGGTTTATGGAAGGTGAGAGATGAGGCCGAAGGGCAGCTGGACCTGGTGTCCACACATTGGGCCTCCCGGAAACAAAGCAGGAGGTTTCCAAGGAGATGCCACGCTGGGTCTGGGGCCTCGGCCTCCTCTACCCCAGGCCTTGCCTGGCAGGAGTCAGCCCCTTGGAAGTGTTTCATCTGGGCTCAAAGGCAGTGGTGTTGTTCTGGAAGAAGCCCCCAAAGGGAGGAGCTGCCATCAGGCCACCGGAGCCCTTGATCTAGCTCCTCCGCCCATGCCTGCTCACCATGTCTTTGGTCTCTGGTGTAACCGGACTGATCAGTGGCCTTTACACCGGGCCTGTAGGGGGCTGGGGCTCGGGTGGGAGCCATGCTCCCCTCTGGAGGGCAGGAAGAGCTTACTGACCCCGCCAGCCTCTTGCTGCCCCTCGGGCAGGCCTTGAAGACTTCATATACCATTTGCCCCTCCCATAGCCACCCAAGAGAGCAGCAGATGGCTGGGGTGGGGGGCACATAAATAATTCACAGCAACGGCGACGGGAGGCTCAGTGGGGCTCCCTTCCTGGGGCCTGTGTAGCTGGGGCCCCAGTCAGCCTTGGGCCTGGCAGGGACTTGCCCAACAGCCCCCTTACCCAGTCTGTCCATGTCTGTGCCTGTCACTCCTGGCCTGGGCTTGCAAGCAGCTGCAAGCCCTCTACCTGCCAGAGCTCACCTAGGCCCATGAAAGGACTTCCTATGGGTACTGTCTGGCTGTGTGGCCCCAAGAGCCAGGCCATACCACCACCACGATGGCAACAGTCCCCTGACTCTTGGATTTCCCCAATCTTGTGGATAGCCAGGGTGGTTTTGCCAAAGCTCAAGAGTGAGGGACCCTCACCCTTCCCCACAGTGCCTGTGCCGGCTGCCCTCAGGGAGACTGTTCTTTCTGGCCCCAACAGCATCTCTGGATGTTTGGCCCCATTGTCTGCCCACCTTAAAGTTGAAGAAGTTGAGGCTCAAGGAGGGAAATTGCTGGGGTGTCTGCCAGGTGAGGCCCTGGGTCCCATACACGGGGGCAGCATGTGGCTTATGGAGGTGCTGGAGGATTAAATAGGAGTGTCTGTGCCACGGTCTGCACATAGTGGGTGTGAGTACTTCTTCCCCTCATGAAAGGGGCCGCGGGGTAGCCGGTGCCCTGGCTTCGTCCCGGGAACTCTTTCTGTCTTCTTCCATCCTAGGACTAAGGAAGTGAGGGATTCATAGGACCCTTCCGTGTCATCCTCCCCGCCAGCACCCTCCTAGGCTCTGCTGCCTCTGCCCTCTCGCCTCCTGGAGCCCACCTCACTGAGGCCAGTCTGGGCCCCTGGAGAAGCTCTCTGTGGACTACCTCTTTCTGACCAGCTGAGAATTCCCTCTGGGCATCCCGCCTTTTTATTCCAGCCCCCTCAGGGCCTGAGCTCTGCCCCAGCAGCGGCTCTGAAGAAGGCATGGCAAGCCCCTTCAGTGTGTCCCTTTGGCAGTGTGGAGCCCTTGTAACCCCCTGAGATATCTTCCTCCCATGTCCCCAACCTCCAGGTAATGCATTAATGGTTCTCAGATACCCCTAGGTCAGTGGCCAACATCAGGGCAGGGGCTGGACCGTTCTTTCTGCATTTCCGGGGTGGGGTGGGGCATCGGTGGATGCCCCCAGCCCTGGAGAAAGGGGAGCCCTTGGGAGCCCTCGACAGCCTGGGGATTGGCTTCATCCACCTCCCCTGAGTCTGACTGGGACTCAGAGCCTCAGGGGTGAGTGAGGACTGACTCAGGCAGGGGCTTCAACAGAGGAAGGGCTGCCATGCTGCTCTGCAGGCTGTGAGCAGGGTGGTGGGGCAGCCTCTCCTGGTATAGTAGAGCAGGGCTGGTGCCCACCAAGGCGAGGCACCAGGAAGGTGCGTCCTTGACCAGGAGGTTTGGCTTGTGTAGGCCACCCCACTACCCTCCAAGGCAGGCTCTGAGCAGCACCGTGCCCAGCCAGGCCTGTGGCCTGCTTCTCTTGACCATGTGGCATTTGCCACAGTGAGACTCCACAGCAGAAGGTGATCTGTGCCCTGGTGGTATGGTATGGGGTTGAGAGAGGAGGCAGGAAGGAATTCCCACCAGAATAACAGTTCCTGCTTGGAGCAAAGCCAGCATGTGTCCCCTGTGTCCTCACCTCTCCTCTCTTCTTTCTCTCCCTCCACCCAATCTGTACCCTGAATGTTCCCTGCCAGACCTGACACTCTGGACTTAGGAGACAGTAGATGCCACCAGAGCATCTCCCACCTTGGGGAGGGCCCTCAAAGTGCTATAGGGAGGGCCAGGCCTGGGCTTGGGGTCAGGTGAAGGCCTGGGCACACTAATTCTTGCAGAATTTGGCTCAGTTGACTAAATTCTTGGGACCCTGCACCTTTCAGTGGCAGCTCAAGTGAACCCTTGATTGAGAGAGACTCAGCTTCCTCAGAGTCCTTTGTGGTCTTGGTGGACAGGGCAGGCAGGGTTGGTGCAGACAGGCAGGTGTGAGTGAGCAGTTCCGGCAAGTTTAGGACAGTAAGGAGGCTGTCTGCTCTCCATTCCCCAAAAGGTTGCAAAGACTTCCGGTACTGCCCTCTTCCCCCATGAGGCGAGGGGTCACCCTCACAGCCTACCCATGAGGCCTGTGGCCCCACCTTCACCCCGTAGCTGTGGAGTGGAGCCTCATGGGTGGCACGTGCACCCTGCAGGCTGGCTTTATGTTTGTGTGTGTGTTTAGATGTATTTTTAAAGCGACTTTGCAGCTGTGCTTGAGTTGGTTGCATTATTCGGCGGGAGTTCGGCACGCAGCACATTCCAGGGTTATTTTGGGCTTGGCATTATTGAGAATTATTATATTCTGTATTTGCAAGGAAGCTACATTGCTTGGGGACTAATCAGGCTGAGGAGGGGGTGCTTGAGGCAATTCGGGAGAGTGAGACCCACAGGAGGAGAAGGAACCCTGGTGTAGACCATACTGGACATGTTGGGACTGTGATGAGGGCTTTTCCTGGGCTGCACCCACCCTGCCTCTACCCACCTCCATGCCAAACGCCTCTTGGAGGGGGCATCTTGTAGGCTTCCTGGCCCACCTGATCGGGTTCTAGTGCCCTATCTAGGGAGTTCTTTCTCCTGCTGACCCTTGCTCTCTGGAACCTATATCCTGGCCCTCCAGCTGGTTGAACAGAATGTCATAAGTCCCCGTACAGAGCTAAGCCACACTCCAGACAGACACACAGACTGACTGGCCCCAGGAGAACCAGACACATCTATGCAGAGACATCAAGGCAGAGACAGAGCAGAGTCTGCTGGGCTGCCCTCATCCCTCAGGCCTCCAGCTGTAGTCTAGGCTCACCAGTCTTGCAGAACCTCGATTTATGTGTTGGGTCATTCTCTGGATGTTGGTTTTCTTCTGTGCAGCAGTGTCCACTTTCAGCCTGAGCTTAGTCTCCTAGAGCTGCTGTAACGGCTTTAGAGAACAGATCTCTATTGCTGTCAGTTCTGGAGGCTGAAAGTTCAAATCAGGCTCTCAGGTGGGTCTATTTCTTCCTTGTCATAAGGATGTTGGTTCTTGAAGAGGCATCTGTCTTGACCTGGGTGTGTGTCTGTGTCTAATCTGTTCTGTTTATAACTCAGAGGTGATTAGGTTTAGGGCACACCCTGCACTGATATGACCTCATTAACACAGAGTTGACATCCTCAGACATAGGGGTTAGGATACCAGCCCGTATATGGGGAGGCACAGTTCAGTCCATATATAGCAGACCTACTCTAGCTGTTACCACAGACAAGAAAACAGAGTGGGAGTGGGTGGAGGGTTCCCAGACCCTCCATCCTAGGCTCCCTGCCCCCCAATCTTGGGACAAGGCAGGAAGGGCCCTACTCAGCCCTGCCAGGCCAGTGGTGTAGACCCATTATACAAGCTACCTGCAGGGACTGTTCCTCTTCTGCCTGACCCAAGTCACTCATGCTGCAGCTGAGGATCTGGCTTCTCCCTGGCATTTCAAGGAGGGGAGTTGGTGTCACATTTGTGGGTACATGGCTCTGCATTTGGCTCTGCCACCCGCTCCCTCATCAAAAAGACCCAAATTGCCCCCTTGCACTGAGCTGTGCCATAAAAAGCCCCATCAGTGACTCAGCCATCACCATGGAGCTGTACCCTTGGAGATGCTGAGGTCACAGGGGTGGCCCATCTTGGGCCCATCCTGGCCTCCAAACCCCCAGGCCAGATTGGGGACCGAGTCAGATCTCCCTAGCAGACACCCTCACCCACTTCCTGGACTTGGCCGTTAATGACCTGTTCCATGACCCTTGCTGAGAAGAGGGCAAAGGACAGAGGACAGATAGAAAAAGACTAGGACTGAAGGACTTGAGCTGAGACCTTTTCCCCTCTTATTGACCACCTCAGTCACTCTCCTTGCCCCCTGCACCCTGGGTCTGAATTTCCCATCTGAAAGTGGGGAGTGCACCTCTCTGAACTTATGTGTCCAGGGATCCTGGTGAGAGGAGGGAGGGGCCCTCTGATCCTTGGATCACCCATCCACAGGGACCAGCCTCAGCTGGGCAGGGCCTAGAGTGGAGGGGCTAGGCCAAGGTCTGAGAAAACAGGCCTCAGAGCCAAACAGGGCTCCTAGGAAGGGGCAAAGTCACTGTGGTCTTCTCTGGCATCACTAGGGGCGAGTGGGCCTGTCCCTGTGCACTTGGCTCGGGTCCCCGCAGTCACTCTAGGTCTCTACTTGCTGCACCCATTTCTCTATATCTAGGAATGTAAGTCTGTTGCCAGAGCCCCAAGATCTGGCTTCTCCAGCCCTGAGTCACCCAAGTATGTCTGCAGTGGCCTTGGTCAGGCCCTGGTGGCTGTCCCATGTTGGCTGGCCCTTACTTGGGAAGTCTGTGTGCTTACCTTTCTCAGGGTGAGTGAACAGGGGATGGAATGCCATGTCAGGGAGCCCTGCAGCACCGATCCAGACTTCCTGGCCCTGGCAGCTCCATCCAGCAGGCAGAATGAGATCTAGACTCTGAGTGCCTCCTGGGAGTTAAGCCATTGCTGGGGGCCTGTTTGCCCCAGGAGTAGGTAGGGGGTACCTGGGTCTGGGGTACCCCAGTGCCTGTCAGCACAGGGACTGTCATATCCTCTCCCTCCAACGGGCTTCCCCCACAAATGGCTTCTAGGGGGTCCTGAGCTGCCTCCTCAGTGGGCACAATCAACCCCATGTCTGTTGAATGAGCAAGAGTCCTCTGACTTTCCCTCCCAGGGATGTCCCAGGGATGGAGATCTGCTGAGAGGGCACCATGCTCTTCTTCAGCCCATCCACCCTGATGGCTTGCAAGGGCTGAGTCCAAAGAGGTACAGAACCAACCTCTCTGCCTTGAGGAACCCCCAAGCTGGTGAGGGACAGCTCCTTGAAGGAGATGGCTTTCTTGAACATCTGGCCAGGGGTGTGACAAGCCCCAGAAGGCTGACCAGCCACTCACCTGAGTTAATGCTGCCCCTGGCACCTGCAGTCCCAGGATGACGGGGTGACAGTTCAATCTTGTCTGGGAGGGACTACTGGGCGGGGTTGCCCTCCTCTGCTCTCTATTGAAAATCCCCGGTGACTCACCACCTAATGGGTGCTCTTCTCACTTCTTTCCTTCCCTTTCCTTTTTTGCCCTCAAGAAAAAATAAACATTTGCTTGCATAGCATTTGATGTTGTGGGGCCCACACAGCCTGCAGGCAGCATGCAGCCAGGTGGGGTGGGGGACAAAGGGTGACAGGAGGCTGGAGATGATGGCAAACAGCAAGGACAGGGTTCTGTTTTTGTCCCAGTCTTACCCCACCTAGCCTGGTGAAAGTGGGGGATGGCATTGCTGTGGCCACATGTGACACAGGAGGTAATCTATCGCCACCTTGGTCTGTTATTGGAAGCTGTGAGGACAAAGGAAAGGGGACTGATGCCCACAATCGCCCAGGGGTTGGAGAGGGAGCCCTGGATGACTGGTTCCTAGCCATCGGTCTCAGCAAGACCTGGCTCCAGTTGGGCTGTCCACGTGTCCTTCAGATGCAGATCTTGACTAAAGGGCCAAGTGTGCATAATGAGGC
Organism: Heterohyrax brucei; assembly: GCA_028571685.1. Classification (NCBI taxonomy): domain Eukaryota; kingdom Metazoa; phylum Chordata; class Mammalia; order Hyracoidea; family Procaviidae; genus Heterohyrax; species Heterohyrax brucei. The sequence goes on from CM053140.1 coordinate 30,609,334, forward strand.
CCAGTTGAAGCGTTCGGTCACTCGGGGGTCACTGGAGAAGCAGCTCACATGTGTGCTAGACAACAGGACAGGCCCTCATGGCACGAGATGGGCATGGTCATTGAGTAGGCATGGCCATTGGGAAGATGCAGTCATTAAGTAGGCGTGGTCATTGGGGGTATGGTCAGTGAGTACCGGAGGCACAGCCTGGGGTAGGGGCCGCAGAACAGGACCCTGGGGCAGAAATCACGGTGGGAGCTTGGGAGATAAGATTGGAAGGCCCCCACTGTGGCCCTGGACTCAAGAATGGCCAGCTGGCCAATGAGAAGGCAGCGGGGCTGGGAGTAGCAAGACCTCAGGGACAGGGCAGAGTGGGGTTCTTAGGAAACTTGCCTAGCACAAGGTGCCCGGACTGAAGGCAACCTCAGGGCAGTGCCTGCTGCTGCCCCCAGCTGGCTGGCTGCTGACATTGACTGCCTGGCTTGTCTGGGGACTGACAGCTGGAAGGTGCCCCTCTTTTTCTATAGGCCCCAGTGATACTCAGCCATCGGCAGGCAGGTATTGGTCAGGTGGAGTCTGGGTACCTCTCTCTAGTCTGGAAGGAGGCAGTGCCTTCTAGGTGACTAGAGAGCTTTGTCCACCCCCCTGACCTCCTTGCTTAATATCCTGCTGGGAAGGGTCCGGGGTGGGTGACGGGGAGCAGACTTTGCTCGTGGGCGATTCTCTGGTGGCCATTTCCTAGACTCTCAGCTGGTCAGTAGGCCAGCCACCCAAGGGGGATATTGGGAGAGGCAAACATCTCTCTCCCTGCGTGGGCCTAGACCCAGTTGTGCACTGGGCTCAGTGCTGGACACCCTGGAGTGGGCAGGAAGCCCACCTCTAGCCCATTTCCAGCATGGACACCCTCAGCCCTGCCCCCTCCACTTGGTGTCCTTCAGCCAAGTTGAATTCCCCTCAGCAGCTCTGTGTTGTTGCTTTTCACTTTTGCACTCACATGACATCGTTTCCTCTGTGACACGAAAGGTTATTATGGGTCCTTTTCATGGACGTCCTCCAGATGTCTATTTGGCCGACTTCTCAACTGTAGTGGGCCATGTGTCCTCTCCTGTGAGCTCAGGTGGCTCTCGGGGACACAGCGGGATCAGGCACATCCCTGGGCTGTTTAGGTGGCTCATGAAACTGGCTCCCTCAGAGAGGACGCTGACCCTTCTTTCACGAGTCACCTCCTATCCCTTCCCCAACGGCCAGGCCCTGGTCTCTTTGGGGGCAAGTTCAGGGCAGGCCTCAGAGTCCATGATGGGACTTTGTGAATGCTGCCAACATAGCATCATTCCTCCCTTCCAGAACCCCTCTAAAACTCCTCTTAGCTCTGATTTCTCCTTCCAGGGCCTTTCTTCCACCTATGTGAAGTATCATGAGAAATCGTGCACTCGCAATAGAGCCGTGTCTGATTTGTTTCTTCTGTTGTGTTGGCTCAAATATGCAACAGCTGGCGTTTTTTAAGTAGCTTTTATGCTGTAGATTAATAATCAGTACAGTCCCATGGCCAGAGTCTTGATCCCGACTCGCGGTGGCCTCATGTGTGTCTGAGTGCCTTTGTGCTCCACAGGCTTGTCAGTGGTTGAGTTTTTCTGAAGTAGGTATCTTTCAAGATACATCTGGGTGGGCTTGAGCCTCTGCCCGTTCTGCTAGCAGCCGAGCCTGTCTATGTTTTGCATGACCAGAGACTCTGGTACAAAGAGACACTGAGCAAGGTCACCTGAGTGCCATGGTGGTTTGAAGAGCAGGCTTAGGAATATATCACATGCAGAACTTTGCAGTGGGGAGGTCAGAGACAGCAGCATTTAGAGGGGGACTCCGGCCACACAAGCGTCCTGAGGGGTAGGGTCTGTGCTCTGGGGGATGGTGGGCTAGGGAGGGGTCTTTTCCTGCGGTGCTGATGGCTAGGGAGGGAGCCCTCACCACTCCGTCCTCCTCAAGCGTCAATGCTCTCTGGTCTAGGCTGGCACATGGCGCCCTGTCCAGGCCTTTTCTGTGGGCAGCCTCCTCAGCATTCTGCCCAGGGCCTGGCTAGAGGACGGAGTCTAAACTTTGGGCTTCAGGACTTGGTGAGCTGTCCTTCTAAGTCCAGGTCCCCAGGCCCTTGCTCTCCAGCAAAGCGGAGTGTGCGATGAGCTTTCCAAGGCTGTGCCTCTGGGGCCCCTCTGTTGCCCACACGGTCAAGGGCTCCCCCAGAAGTGAGATACAGACTGGAAACTCTCCGAGGGTGGGCTGCTTCCAGTTGCTTACGACTGCCTCCTCAGCCCCAGTGCAATGCATGGCTGTACACAGTAGGCACTCGATTCACTTGAGCTTGACAGCTGGGAAGGCATGGAGCAGGTAGGACGGATAAAGGCAAGGAGGGGGCACAGGGTGGCAGGTCCGCATCTGTGGCCTCAGGCAACTTCCCTGGCCCTGGAAGGGGCTTTGTGCCTGTAGTCCCAAACTGGGGGAATTCCTTTGAAGGCCTCATAGCTAAAGATCTAGGCTAGCTAAAGCATGGAACTGACATGCATGCATCTGTGTGCAAGTGTGTACCAGCTTGTAATTTCAAGGATTTTGGTATTTTTAATCAAGACAAGTGTCCCTGTGGCTTCCTGCACCTCCTGCCCAAGGTGGCATGGAGATGTCAGATGCTGTCACATGGGCACAGGCAGAGCACTGTGTGTGTGTCTGTGTGTGTGTACGTGTGAAAGGAAGGCAGGGCAAAGGCTGGAGGTCTCAGGGACTGCTCGAGCAAAGGCCTCACTCACCTCTATTGCTGTGTGTACTTGGGGGAACTGTTCTCACAGCCATCCTTCTGTCCCTTCTGTATAGCAGGGTGATACCCTCAACCTGCAGGACCGTTTTGAGATTGGCCCAAGGAGGTGGGAATTGTGAATGGTGGTGGCGTCCACCTCCTCCCTCTCTCAGCTTTTTCCTGTACCCCCTTCCTTCGCAGTGTTCAGGAGCTTGAGGTAGGACAGTGGTGCCCAGAACTGAGCAGAGCCTGGGAGCATCCGGGCAGGGGTACCCTGGGCATCTGGTGTGGTTGTCCTGAAATCAAGCTTGTCAAGGTGCCAGGCGAGGTGGCTCTGCCTGCCTCCGGCAAGCGGGCTGGGAATCTAGGTCAGGCTGGTGCAGAGAGGCGGGCTGGGCAGCAAGGATAGGCGCCCACTGCCACGTGCTCTGGCAGAGCCATGCCACTTGGGGCAGAACTTGTCCTCCTGACCCTGGCCTGGCCTACCCCTCCAGGGGTAGCACTCTCAACAGAGTGGAGCTGGCCACCCCTAAGGGAAGTGAGTGGGTCCTGTGTCACTCCTGATTGGGACTGTGGATATCCTTGTAAGGGTGAATGGGTGGTTGTGTTGGGGCCCAGACATGATGGATTGGCCATGAGGATTCAAGCCAAAGTCTTCCAGAAACTCCCTTGTGGCTTTGGCCCTCCAGCTTTGTCACTGCTTTTATTTTCTGCCAGCTTGTAGCCCATTATTGCATCCCTGGACCACCTAATCACCCTACTCTTCCCAGTATCCCACATCTACTGCCTTCAGTGGGGATGCCATTCAAAGACCCAGGTGTCTGCTCATCTTTCTGCTTTGCTCCAGGGTTGGAGCTGGTTCCAGCACCCAGAACCTTGGCTCCCCTCTGTGGAACGGGCATAGCTCTGGGTGTGGAGGAAAGAGTGGCCACCCTGCCCAGTCTCCCCCAACTCCTGCAGCCTCCGGAAACTCAGGCCCCCAATTCCACCAGCTCTTGCTGTTTATGTCTCTGCTTGTTCCCTCTTCATCCCTGGAATTAGTGATACTTCTTCTGTAGCTGTCTGCCACTGGGCCTGGAGAGCTAGAAGTAGGACTGGTGCCCTTGTTTGGGGGCTGGCATGGGGTGACGTGGCAGGTGGGGACAGCAGGCACCAAGAGCAGACCCTCTGTGTTTAGGCTCTTCATGGTCAGTACCACTTGTTCCTGTCCAGTTCTGGGTTTGCTGTGGCCCCACTCTCTTGGGCCTTCTTCCAGTTGCTCAGCCTGTACTGGCCATACAGTTCCTGATGACACTGTCATGCTGACCTTTGTTATGCTGTCTCTACTTCATCTCACCCTTGCCACCTGTGGTCACCCTGGGGTGTCCTGTGGCCAGCCTGGGGCAGCTTATGGTCACCCTATGGAGGTCAGTGGTCACCGGGGGGGGTGACCTGTGGTCAGACCAGTTACCCATTGAGGTGTCCTTCTCCTTAGACAAGCCACATGCTCCTCTGTGATCGCAGCCGCTAGGACAGAGCCCTGGGCTTGATTCATGTTGAGAGTGACTCCACACAGGAGAGCAGGGGGTCTTTGTAGGGGATATGAGAGACCAAGAGGGATGTGACATCCCAAAGACAAGCACCCTCTGCTTTCCCCCCACTCAGCTTCTTCTCTGGAAGGAAGCTGTCCAGCCACACTGGGATACTGAGTGTGTCTGAAGGCGGGGGTGTGTAGCCCAGCCACCCGCAGGGACCTCAGAACAGCTTCATTTCTTAACTGAACTCTTACACTGGGCAAGAAAGTGACACTGCATTGGCTCCAATGCTGAATAATTAATAAAACCTCTCAGCGACGGGCTGCTCAGCCACTTGTCCCCCAGTGGCAGGGCTGTCAATTCCACTGTCACTGGGTAAGCCTCCATCCTTAAACACTCTCTTGACACTTTGGAGAGGTAATTGAAATGCTCAGGAGAGTAAGGGGACTGTGGCCTCCCACAGGGAGAGCCTTAGGGTCTGTGGTCTTGGCCCAGGGCCTGGCTGGGAGACTGGGCAAGCTCCCTCTGCTTCAGTCTCCCTATCTAGTAGCCTCTGGGATCCTTCTAATTCAGACAGCAGAATCGTAACTATGTCTGGGGCTCCCCTCCACTGTGCCCCGTGGGGTTCCTACCATGCTGGTGGCTGACTCAGAACCCCGCCTGCTGACGTCGTCTGCCGTGAACCGTGCTTTATGCTGCAAGCCACTGGGGAGCAATTGCTGGAGACGTATGTTGTAGTGCACGCAACATCGCCAAGGTGTCTAGGTGCAAATCTGCTTTGCTCCATGGTTCAGTAGGCAATTTCTTGTGGCCTTCTTCTTCCTTAAAGTCAGTGGGTAAGGTGACCAGCACTCCTTGGCCACCAGTCAGGGCCTGTAGCCAGGGAACAGCTGAGAAAGTTCTCTCCTGGAGGCCATGCCTCCAAAGGGTGGATTTGGCTGGACCTTCAGTGCGAGAAAGTCCAGCTCCTGCTGGTCCTACTGAGCGTGCTCACTACTGTCCTCATCCACTGCCCCCCAGACTCTCCCCTAGGACCCAACTAAAGACTCCAGTCCAGTCATCCTTCTGGTTTACAAACAGGGAAACTGAGACCAGAGGAGCCAGTGAATTCCCACAGGCCACCAGTGAGCTGGAACAGAACCAAGACTTGAACCTGGGTTTCCTGATCACCTGGCCCGGGATACCCAGCACAGTGTGAATGTGGCACAAGTTGTAAATGCCACTGGAGTGACTAATGGGTCATCACTCCAGCCCTGGTTCACAGGTTCAATGCCATAAAGAGACGCATTAGTGTTCTAGGGGTGTCTCTACAAGTTATGTGTGTGAGAGTGGAGCTGCGTGCCATAGAGTTTTCAGTGGCCAATCTTCTGGAAGTAGATGGCCAAGGCTTTCTTCTGAGATGCCTCTGGATGATCTTGAGATGCCAACCTTTCAGTCAGCAACTGAGCATCTTAACTCTTTGCACCACCTATGAACTTGACTCAACAGCAACTGGTGTTTTGGTGTGACAGCAAAGTACTCATACAGTAGCCAAGCCAAGTGCCGTCGAGTCGGATCATAAGGGACTTTAAAGAGCACAGTTTATTCTCTTACTACACTGGTCAGAATATGAGGGTGCCCTTCCCAAAGCACTCCTCCTTGCCTGAGAAAGGAGGCAGAAAGAAAAGAAGGTGGCTGGCAGTGGGGGACAGAGGTACAGGTTATAGGAGAGAGGCAGAGCAAGGCCTGGGAGGGTAGAATCGGGCCTCCTTGCTTCAGTCTCCCCGTCTGAACACATGAATCCACTGAGAAGAGAAAGGCTCAAGGCACGGCCCTCGGCTCCCCACCCCCAACTCGGTGTTTGCTTATACCTGCTGTCTTCGCAAAAAAGAAGGAAATTAAACTCCTGGAGAGCTTTCTTCTATAAAGACACTCTGAGGTGCCACTTGCCCAGCCACCAGCCAGGCTCTGATCTCAAAAACAGAATTCCGCTAAACACCCAAAAAGGAGATTTATGAGATTAGAATCTTAAGCAAATTAACATGTACAGCAGGCAGCTTTTAATCACTGCTTTCATCGGTGACGACTCATCACCGGCTGCGTGCAGTGGGCGGGGCTGGCAACTGCATGGATTATTCATTAGAACCTGAACTTGGTGTCAGCTGGCCTCTTGAGAGGGAAGGGCCCAGCAGACCGGTGGGGGCTGTCCTCTTGGACACACACTGGGCAAGCTCCAACCCTCCCTAAAGCCCCAACCCTTGGACTCTGGGTTGGCACCTCCTTCCATCCCAGTCTCTGGGTTTGCCGACCACCCTTTCCTACTTTCTCTTTCTCTTTGCCTGATTTCTCCTCTGAGACTTGAGGGGCTGTTGGGGAGGAGACCATCCATGTGACAAATGGAGCTGGGTGTGGGGGTGCTGGACTCCTCTGCCAGTTCCCCTGCTGTCTCTGGCCACTCTATACATTTGCACGCTAGTGCCATGGCTGGAGTCCAGCAGATGTCCCCTTCCCAGCCTATGTGCCCTGGAAGACATCCCCTCTTCAGCCTTCTTGGCCTGGCAGACCACTCCTCCCAACTTTCCTGGCCAAGAGACCCCCTAGCCTTCCTCCACTAGGAAGGACCCTTCCCTCTGCAGCTAGCAGCAGACCTCAGTTAGAGAGGCAGGACAAGACCTGCCTTTCCCTGGCCTCTGCCCAGCTTGTTGGGCATAGGGCTGAGCACACTGAGTATTTAGTTGGTATCCTGCTCTGGCCAGAGGGACAAGGCCCCTGTTCATGGCAGTGGAGGGAGGAGAGAGCCCCTGTAAGGGTGCCTATGCAGTTGGCCCAGGGACTTTCCCTGTCAGGACTCAGGTGTACTGCTGCCTTGGTGGTGTGCCCCTCCTCTCTCCACACCTGGGGTCTTGCTGGCAAGAGCAATCATACACAGACGTGGTGGACACCAGCCACAATCCTGCCAGGGCTCAGAAAACTCAGAGCCTGCGGCTTCCCTGTCCCTGCCACCTCCCTTGGCCACCTCCTGGGATGCATCTGCCAAGCCCCTGCCAGATGGGGCTTCAGGCAGAAGTGGCACCTTTCAAAGCGTCGCTCACTAAACAGAAACATCTTTTGTTGGTCTGGAAAATGCTATTTCCTGCAGATACTAGATGTGATAGGTAAAATCAAATGTGACCCAAGCAAGAAGGACATGGATCCTGAAGATCAGGGCTAGATGGGCCCTACCCTAGGCAGGCGTGCTTTGAGGGCTCAGCTGTTCTCACCACACCCAGCAGCCCCCACCCTGCCCAGGCTCCACAGCCTTTGGGTTCTGCTTTCTCCTTCAAGGGGCTGTGCAGCCAGGTTGCAAACTCTGACTGGGGGGACACAGTAGAGGGGAAGGTGGAACATACAGAGAAGGGGAATTGGGACATGAACAGCCAGTGCTTTGTACAGGAGCTCTCAGGGTTCAGCCCCTCCCTCAGGGTGAACCAGGGCAGACCCTGTCCCCTCCTTAAAGTGGCTTCAGTCCTTCTTGGGAGCCCCTCTTGAGTGGGGTAACTTGTCCTGGGTTCAGCTTACGTTGTGGGGACTAGCTTGTGTGGAATGACCCAAGAGACCCTGCGGTCTCTTCTGACCCCAGGGCTGGGCACCCACTGCTCTCAGAAGAGGGGACCCAGCCTTGGCCATCTGGGGCCAGCCCGGAGGACAAGTGGGGAGGGCAGGTCCTGGGAGGTTGCTGAGCCTCTACAAGAGGAGCTGTGTCTGGGCACTGCCTCAGCTACTGGCCTCTGAGCAGAGCCAGCCCAGCAGTGTTGAGACCCCCACCCTCCTGTGTGTCCATATTCACCGGCAACGGGATGTGAGGGGCGATGAAACGGGCATCGAGGAGTTAAGGGCAGGCGGGGCTCCCGCGGGAGGGGCGGTGCCCGTCGGCAGCCGCTTCAGCTCTTCTCTCCCTCTCCCTCCCGCCCAGCAGCGGCGTAGCTGTTAGGCATGGGCTCCGCGCTCAGAGCCCATGGGGCACCCCTGCTCAGGCTTGGGCTCTGGCGACTTGTGGGGCGAGCTCAGGACACAGGCCCCTCTGGGCCACGCCGGTAGCAGTGGGGTTGGTGCCCACAGGCCATGGAAGAGCCTGGGCCCCCCGGTGGGCTCAGCCGGGACCAAGGTAAGGGTGCAGACGGAGGTCGGGTGCAGATGGGGCAGAAACTCAATAAAGGGGTGGCCTGGCCTTTGGGGCTCCAATGCAGGTGGTGCTTACCTCTCCCCACGGGTTTCCCAGAAGTACACCCTGATGACCCCATTCTCCAGCAACACACACACCCCTATCATCTGCTGCTGTCCCAGATACTTGGAGAGAGGGTCTCAGTCACTTGGGAAGGGTAGAGACAAGTCGAGTGGGTGGCAGGAAGGAAGTGCCCCCAGCCACACTGACCCATTTCCCCTGACCTCTGGCCTGTCCTCAGCCTTCTTGAAGGGAGGCAGCATCTGAGGATGTCCAGAGCTGGTGGGCTGTGGCCCCTGGAACCCTGAAGGCTTCCCTGGTTCGCCTCCCTCCTCAATCAGGGCCTTAAGGGCAGCACAGGGGAACTGGAGCCTTGGTCAGCACCTCGGACAGCAGCAACCAGCCCACATGACTGCCTGCCTTACTGGCTGGGCACTCAGGTTGGAGATATCCAGCTCTTGTCTCTCTTTGCCTGGTCTGAGAGCCAGGTTACTGCCCTGGCAAGATGGTACTGAACACCAAGGGATGGCAGGAACCTTCTGGGACTTCCCAGAATTGCTGGCACCAGGAGTTGTGGAATAAGGAGTGGTGTAAGGGTGAGGGGCCTCAGGGCCAACTCCCCTGGGCTTCTGAGGTGGTGAGTCTTCAGAGCTGGACCCAGCAGGGCTCCTGTTCAGCATGATCTTAGGCCTTTGCCCTAGCGGTGCTTGCTCCTGGAGATGAAGGATGGCAGAGTAGCAGCCTTGGCCAACTCTGCAGTAGGACTGATTTGAAGAAGACAGTGGAATAACTTTCTGAGGAAGGGGGCAGAAGCTGACTCTGGAGACATGCTAGCTTGCAGGCATTATGCCCTCTTATTGGTGTGGATACAGAGGACAGGCAACCACCAAGTGTGGAGAGGGCGAGGGAGAAGCACAGTGTCAATGCCAGGGGACAGGATGGGCTGGGATGGTGCCTTTGACAAGCTGTGTGGCCTCATGCCAGGTGCTATGCCTCTATGAGCCTCTTATGTGAGAAAAGGACTTCAAGGAGCCATGCATCAGAGAAGCAGTGAGAATTTGGAGCAAGGGAATTTTCAGGGTTCTGAGCAGAGGTGGGGAATGTCTGTCTGCTCCCACCTCCAGGCCAAGATGTTCTCAATGAATGAAGGAGTGTGCACACGGGGCTCGCAAAACAGACACCCCAACTCAGTGTTCCAAGGACAGGGCTGGGCTTTATGTTTAGGTTTGCCAAGGTGTACATGACCAAAGCCTCCACCGAAGTGCTGAGCAGGGCTCCCTCCCATGTCAGGGTGGTTCTCAGGGAGGGCCTGGCCTGCAGAGAGCTCCATGAGGTCAGTGATCTAAGGTGGCTGAGCTTTACTTGCCTGAGCCACTGTGCGCAGGATGCCCATGCCTTGTACTCTAGTTGCTTCCCTGTGGCCCCAAGATCCCAAGTCCAGGTAGCCTGACCTACCAAGAGTCTGCTCTAGCCAGGGAAGAGCAGCCACTGAGTGTCTCGGCCTTGGTGGGCAGCAGTCAGCCACCGTGCCCGCTCTGTTCCCCCACCCTGGCTGAGGGCTGGCCAGTGGAGGAAGGGGATGCAGTAGCTCTGCCTTCTCCTCTGGGACAAGCGTGCTGGTAGTCCCTCCCAGGAAAACAGTCTCAGATGTGCCTCAAGGCTGGGAGCAGATGGGCCGGAGTCCTGGGTCCAGCCCTCCATCTGCCCCGCTAATGAGCCGATGGCAACGGCTTCACAGTTCCTGGCAACTCTCTCTGGAAGTGAGCAGAAAGCCTGCTCTGCAAGTGCCCCCTCTGAGGGCAGGTGGGCTTTCCACAGCCTGAAGCCAGCAGCTTCTCGTCACAGGGGGCTGGGGGCTGAGGAGGGAGGAGTAATGGTCTTCCTGGGACTGTGCTTGCTTTGCGTTGAACGTGGGTTCTGCCGGTGGACAGACTTCCTGTGCAGGGACAGCAGTGGACAGGGTTCCCAGAGGCGGGTAGGGGGCAATCCTGGGAAGCTGTGGCAAAATCACATGTCCTTCTGGGTGGCCCAGTCACGACTGTCAAACACCTGCTAGGTTCTGGGTGCCCTGGGGACTCCCACTGTGGGGCCTACGTTATGGTTGGTGAGCAGGAGAAGGGTCAGCTGTTGGGAACATCTGCTTGCCAGAGACTGTCCGTGGAGCCCCTTGAGCTCTGGACTCCAGGAGTGGGACAGCCAGATGCAGGAGTTCCTGGAGGCAGAGGGTCCAGAGGAGCAAGGGACCGTAGAGCAGTGGAGCAGCCTGGGAGCAGAGAGAACAGGGCCACAGGTGAGGCAAAGGCCTGGGGAGACAGGGAAACCTGTGCTAGGCCATGTACCTTCAGCCTGCTTAGACTGGGTGACCCATGATTACCTCTGTGTGGCTCAATGGCACTCTCGGTTACCGGTGCAGCAGGCCACTGCCTGCGGGATCCAAACTCCTTTGCTTCTCTGAGGAACTTTTCCAGGCCAGGCTTTGAGTGGCCTCCACCCCAGGTCCATCCCTGAGTCAGTAGTGGCTGTGAGAAGACAGTACAGTAGGGGGTAAGGAGATAAGGGGGTGGGGGCACACGGACCAGGGAGAGCCTCCTGGCCTACCACCCTCCACCCCAAGTCGAGAGGCAGAGGTCTGCACCCTGGGTTAGTGCCTGAGCAGGGTGGAATCAGGCAGGGATGGGATACCCTAGGAGGGTCACTCATGTACGAGATGCCCGGACACTCAGGAAGTAAACCCGGCAGGTCACCTTCCCTTGTGCCAGCTCCCAGGCAGGTGCTCGGAGCTGTGGGCCCTGCTCTCGAGGAAGCTGTCCTTCTTCCTGCCGCCTCTTCCACACTCTCCTCCATTCTTGTGTTTCCTGGCTCCTCCTTGGCCTCGTGTCCACTCATTCTGGCCCTGCCCGCTGCTGCTGCCAACCCTGGCCTGGGCTCCTCTGACTTCAAAGATCCTCCCCTCAAAGCCACTGTCCGCTACTACCCAGCAGGAGTTTCCTCTCCTCCTGGCATGTGGCCTGAGCTCCATCTGGTGACTTTTCAGGAATGGACCAACCCTAGCCACTGCCCGAGCCTCCTGCCTTCTCTACTGGCACTGAGGCCCTCTGAGTAGGGACACTGGCCTGGCCTGACCCCTGCCAGTGCTCTGGCCTGTCCTGATTGCAGCATCCTATGTTCTTGCCACCCATTTCTCCTGGGTCTCGGTGAAGGAGGCAGCAAGGCCTCAGGGAAGCTAAGGGTTGGGGCATGAAATTGGGAACCCCACAGATACTGGCAAGGGGACATTGATGGAGCCCCTCCCTGAGGGACACCAAGTGTGATGAGTATCTACAACTAACTCCATGAGATGGGCTGTCTCTTACCACTAGCCAGTCCTGCTGAAATGGTGGTGGGCCAGAAGGGAGCCTACTCTGGGGGTTGGCTCTCTGGGCAGCAGGCAGAGGGAGGTCCAATGTTGAGTGCCTCTGGGCCATGCAAGGACCCAGTTCTCTTCATGGTGTTCACTGGGCAGGCCTGGCAGTGGCAGCAGCAGTGGTGGGAACTGAAGGCACTAGCTGGGCCAGGAGCAGGGCCTGGGGTCACCTGCACAGGAAGGGGCCCCTCTAAGGGGATGGCATGGACTCTGAACTGCAGCCTCTGAGAGCTCACACCTGTGTACCCTCTGGCTGCTGTGATTGCTCAGTGATACCATTCCTGGCACCGCATCCCTTCTCCAGGTTGCCTCTGACCATCACGAAGGCCCTTGGTTGAGTGATAGAAGAGAAAGTCCTCTCTGGCCCTCACCTGTACGCAAGAGGTGCTGGACCTTTCCAGCTGGAGAAAGTGCCACTATCTGGGGATAGGCTATGCTGCTGCCACCGCAACCCAAGCAGTTGGGGCTGGACCACTGAGCCCTCCAGATCTCTGTGGGCAGAGCAAACCCTGGGCTTCAGGGAGGTAGTGCCTCAGGCTGGAGAGAGGCCCCTTATTCTCAGTGGAGCCAAGCTTGGTGAAGGGAATAGACAGGATAGCGAGTCACCAAGAGCCTGTCCCCCTCCCTTAGGACACAGACTGTCCCTGGCTTCCCCAGAAGCCAAGTGTACAGGTAGCAAAGGTTGAGGTAGCCAGAGCAGCCTCAAGGGGCAGAATGAAGTCTGGTCAGCCTGTCACCATGGCCCTGCTGCCTGGGTCATGCTATGGACTCAGGCATTCCTGCCCAAAGGACTCTCATTGTTCCTGGGGCCAGCCACAGCTGCTGTTTAGTGAGGAGGGAGCTTCTGGGAAAGTGCATGCAGCAGACAGAGCCCCACTATACCCTCTGACCTCTCAGCACCTCCAGCTTGTCATGGGTCTGCTGGCACCTGGGTACTAGGCACCTTTCCTGCCCACCTCCCACCTCCCCATCCTGCCTGGAGGAGGTCTGAGTGAGCAGACTCAGACTCCCTGATAAAATAAAAATAGTTGGGGAGGAGGCGCCCAGACATGTTGGGGGATGAGCTGCCTCTTGAGACGTTGAAATCATCTCCGCCATCTGTGTGTGGGCCGTCCTCCCCTATCGGCGCTGGGCCAGAGGCTGGGCCCATCTGGGGGGTGCAGCCGGTCGCTATTGGATGGGTGGTCAGGACCTCTCGCTGTGGCCTCTTTTCTTCCCCAAGTACGGGCCAAATACCACTACATGCTGAGCTGGGTTCCAGGGGGCACAGCGGATGCCCCTGGTAGGATATCCACCCCGCCCTGGGCTGCAGTCAGACAGCAGGACTGGGACACTGCTGGGGGAGTGGCTGGGCTGGGGAAGGGTTACTCACATCCGGTGCTGAACAGAAGGGCTATGGAACTGTCCGCTAGAGAGGGACAAGTATTAGAAGAGGAGGGGGCTTCCAGGGGATGAGGGGCCAGGCTAGGGGGCAGTCTGTGGTGGGTGGGTTTGTAGCCACAGGGGTTGCAGGGAGGCAGAAGATGTGGCCCCTGGTTTGATGTATGCTCAGCGAGGGTTGGGTAAATGAGAGCACATCCTTGCCCTTCAGCTGAGTGTGGGAGGGAGGAGGTGGGACAGGCCCCCAAGGGTCACTGCTGCCCGTGCAGGAAGCTTGAGGGTGTCACTTGTGGGTTTTGTTTGAAAATTAAATTGATTTTGCAGTCATTCTCAGAGGGACAGGTGGGATCTCGCTGCCAGCACTGCAGGACCGTGTTGCCTACTGTGTTAGGACAAGATCGATCTGAGCCATAAAAACAAAATTAAATTGCAGGGCCCTGGTTTCTGAGGGTGCGGCAGCAGCTCCCTGCTACCTTCACTCTTGCTCCAAGTGGCTGCCACCTGCTGCAGGGGCTCAGGGAAGAATGAGCAAGGGGATGGGCAGAGGGCTATTTCAGATGGGGAAACTGAGGCTTGGGCAGGCAGGACCAGCTGCAGGTCACACTGGAAGTCCAAGGGGGTTGAGGGTCTGGCTGGGATCTCTGCCACAGCTGCCAGGGCTGGGCCTCTGTGGGGTCAACTCTCCTCTTTGGGGTCTGTGTGTACAGGGCTGAGAGCACTGGGGACTCTGGGTTCTATAGAGCTCTCCCTTTGTCCTCTCCCTGACCTGGGGAATGCACATTATGGGAAGATCAGTGAAGAATTAACCTCTGTGAATTGTGATGTTGGATGAGAATGTTGAATGTACCATGGACTGCCAAAAGAATGAACAAATCTGTCTGAGAAGAAGTCTGGTCAGAATGCTCTTTGGAAGTAAAGATGGTGAGACTTCATCTCGTGTACTTTTGGACATGTTGTCAAGAGGGACCCATCCCTGGAGAAGAACATCACACTTGGTAAAGTAGAGGATCAGGGAAAAAGAGGAAGACCTTCAACAAGACGGACTGACACCGTGGCTGCAGCCATGGGCTTCAGTGTGACAGTGATTGTGGGCATGGTGCGGGACTGGGCAGCATTTTGTTGTGTTGTACAGCCAAGTTGATGGCACCTAACAACAAACCTGGGGAGTGAACCTGCCTGTCTTTCTGTCTGTCCTTGCTGTATCCCTGTTTCCTGGATCCTCTAGGATGGGGCTGGTGCTGCTGGTGCTGGCTGGAAGTAGCTGAGACCCAGGGCCCTTATCCAGTGGTGTCCAGGCCAGGAGCTGGCTGCAGTCACTTGCCCAGAGCTGCCGTGGTGGCCTTGGTGCCAATGATTGTATCATCCCCTGGCCTTGAGGGCTAGGCCTAGGCTTTCTGTGATGTACCCTCCCATCTCTGTTATCTGCCTGGCCCATGGAGTGTCCACTGTGTGCCAGGTCCTAGGCCAGGTGACGGGAACAGAGAAGAGAGTAGGGGTGGCTCAAGGCCTGAGGGGCCCTGGGGGATAGGATGCTGAGCAGGTAAACACATGTGGTTGGGCATCGAAAAGGCCACAGGGAGCCTTGTAGGAATTACACAGGGTTACAGGGCAGAAGGGAAAGGCTGCGGGAACAGCCTTCAGTGTGTGTGGATGGAGGAGAGGACTGGGGAGGTGAGGCAGGGTACTTACTTCTCCCATGGAGCCCCTTCTGAGTCCGAATCTTGACACTACCTGTGCTGGCCTAAGGAGCTCGTAGGTCTGGACGAATGGGTGAGTGGTCCAGGGTGGGTCTAGCCTCCAGGTAAGCCGTTGGGGGGTGCCTCCACTGCATTCCCAGCTGAGCACTGAGGGCTACAGGGTGTATAGGGTGCCTTGGCCACAGGGAGTCTGGAGAAAAGGAGGTACAGAGTGGCTCTGGGCTGGGACTGTGCTTGAATCTCGACTCTGAATGGGTACAGAACTCAGGGAAGCTTCCTAGGTCTTCCCCAGGGCACTTAGTATGGCAGAGGCCCCCTTCCCAGGTGGGGCCAGGGGGCCAGGGAGCCCATCTGAAGTGGGTAAGGATAAGTCTATTCCGGGCCCAAAGTGCCAAGGCTGGGTGACAGTTCTCCAGGCACAGAATGAGCCTCCTGTGACCATGGCCTCTTGAGCAGGGCATGAATGACCTGGTGTCTCTGAGGGAGAGATGCCTAGTGGGGGCACAGGATGAAATGAGGTTGGACCAGTGACCACAGGGTTAGTAGGTGAGGAAGGTGGGAGCAGGGCACCCACTTAGCTCCAGTGTCACTTGGAGACAAGTTTGCCATCCATCAGCACTGGGATACAGAGGTTTCCTCAAGATCTTTGGCTTAGGCTAAGGGATAACTGTCGGATGAAGGATGGGCTGGCTTTGGTGGTCACCCAGTCCTTGAACCACACAAGATGACTAAGACAAGGGCAGGTCAGGGGTGTACCACGGAGCATGGGATGTGGTAGAAAGACTGACAAAGAGTGACCTACATGGGCCATCAGTGGCCTTTCCATGGGACAGGTGGGTTTTGGCTGGCTTTGTCCAACTTTAGGCCTTTAAGGAGATACAGGCCATTGGTGGGGAGCATCCCTTGCTGTGCACTGGCAGCAGCTGAGCCAGAAGTGGGATGTGGGAACTGGTGTGTGGGCCCCTCCTGGAGGTGGGAGCTGCTGCCTTCAGTTCGGTGTGTCTGTAGCATCCTGAGGCCAGGCCACTAGGGCCTGCCATCCCTGGGGCAGCCCTGCATCAACTGGTTGTGTCCTGGGAACCTGGGCACCCTGGCATTGCAGTGACTGAAGTTCTCTGCTGTCCTATCCCTAAAGTGTCAGAAGGGGTGGAATCACCTTCATCTTCAGGGTGGCAGGGGCCTTGATGGTGGAGCCGTGAGTCTGAGGGCGGATTAGATGGGCCTGCTGCTGGCTGGTGAGTCCAGGATTACACCTCAGCATGGCCAAGGAGGTCACAGGAGCCCAGGTGCTGGGGCTTAGGCCCCTGCTCCCTGTTCCCAGACCTCCTCTGTGGGCAGAGGGGCAGTCAAACCCACCAGGCTGAAAGCAGGAGGGAGTCTCATGGCCATGGGGATAGCAGTAAGAGGCTGGATGATCTTGGAGGCTTTGAGGAGATCTGGGCTTTGGACTGGGCCTCAGGGCTGGGTGGCTAGGAGGAGGGGTTGCCCCATATCGGGACAGGGCAGCCCCAAGGTCAAGAAGAACTGTCTTCTTGGGCACGAAAAGTCACAGGATCTTGATTCTGGGGTGACAGGCTGAGTATCATGGAGGAAGTGTGCTCTGGTGTGGGGCGCAGAATGGAATGAGGTTAGGGCCGTGACTGTAGGGTCAGCAGATGAAGAAGTGCCCAGGGCAAAGTGGGTATATGACTCTGGGCATCGAGGGTGTAGGCTGTGGGATCTCATCCGTGCTGAGGTTCACTAGCTGTGTGATCTGCCCCCAGCCCTGGCTCTGGTCCAGGAAGGGAGGTTTATGGGGCTTGGTTGTGACACTCCTTGGGGATCCCCCAGACCTCTGGCATAGGCAACAATGCTGTGGTAGGGGGAGGGGAGCAAGGGTTCCATCTTCACGAGATGCACAGGCTTCCTTCTTCCTGTTGCAGGAACTAATGGTTTCTTAATTCAATTCCAAAGCAGAACATGCAAAGCCGCTGACCACCCTCTGTAGATAAGTCAGTTACAGCTTCCTTGGCAAAGGCATTTAATTGGGTTCTGGGGTTTGGCTTCCAGTTGATCACATTGGCTCTGGGTGGGGCATTCTAGGCTCTCTGGTCAGCCCACAAGTTCATGTCATGTCTCCCTTCTCAGTGACCTTGTACCCCATAGCTCTGCCAGGCTTTCCCTGTTCCGGGCTCTGTGGCCCCACCCTGTATGCAGGGTATGGGGTTAACTACCCCTCATGGACATTTCTGACAGAATTATCGGAGCCTCAAGATGGCGGGTGAAGGGAGCTGGAGGCTAAAGTTAGGTCAGTAGCCCTCCTGGGTATAGTTAGCAGGGCGGGTGGCCAGCATCCATGAGGTCTGCCCTTGTCAAGGCCCAGACACCGCCTGCAAGTTGCCTCTGGAGACTACAGGGTTCCAGCAGGACCCTGGATGGGTGAGGCAGATGCCTGGCTGTCCTGTCAAGGACTGGCATGGTCCAGGCAGAAGAAACAAGGTGGGCATGGAGCAAGGTGTGGGCTTGAGGGCCTCAGGGGTTGAGGTCTTTGCATAGGGGATGGCTTGGACTTGGGTTGGGGTCAGCAGCGGGGGTTGCAGAAAAGTCCCAACTCTAGCGTTGCTATGCAACACCCAGCTACCCCCAGCCAGGAGTAATGCTTGTCAAGCTGGCCTGAGGGGGGATAGAAGTTGGGGTGCCCAGCAGTCCCCAGCTCCCAGTGGCAGAGTCCCCTCTGTCTTCCTTTTTGCTCCTCTGCTTTGCCCCCACTAAAAGTGGCACCAGGAGGCCACTCACTGCTTCCCTGGTCCTCCTTTTGGCTAGAACCGGGGTCTAATTGGCAGGTGAGGTCGGGGAGCTGCCGAGTCTTCCCTGAGGTTGAGTGGTGGTTAGGGGAGGGTGGCCTCCTAGGCTGGTCCAGTCTCAGGAGCTGGAATGTGGTGAGGAACGTGCCAGGAACACCAGCTGCCTCTGTGGGAAACATCACCGCCGGGGGCTGGGCCTTGGAGAGTGCCTAAGGCTGCCAAGGCCCTGCCTCAAGCTGGGTGAGGTAGGGGGTGATTGGCCTGGGCCCAGGGGCCGTCACTCCGAAAGGCCACCAGTTTCTTGTGTCTACTTCCCAGCCAGGGAGGCAGGGGAGGGGAAGGGAGGTGGTGGTGAGGGGAGGCTGGGCCCCACCCTGCAGAGGCTGTGCTGGGCCTCAGGATGAGATGCTGCTGCTCCCGCCTGACTTTGGGGCCTTCCTGCCTCTGGACTATGGGAACACTCTCCAGGGTCCCTATGAGTACAGATGTCAGCCTCTGTGTCCCAACATGGCAAGCGATGAGATAGGAACTCTTGATAGGGTAGTCTGTGAGGACTGGCACCCCAGGCTAGGTTGACTATAATCGCTGCATTCTAGGGGTGACCAGAGTCTTCACGAGGCTGCCCTTCATCCTGCCTGTCATGACTCTGCCCTGGAGGCTGGCACCTTCCTGGTCCCCTCCTCCCCAGCTGGGAGTTCCTAAATCCCCTGAGCAGCTGGCCTCGATGGTGGCCTCGGATTAGTGTTGGGATTGGGCCAAAGGAGGCCCCCCCGAACCCCTGCACCCACACCTACCTCGGCCTGATGTGAGATGAGCACCTTCTGGCCTCTGTGTGCCCACCTTGATCCTGCCCGCCATCCGACATGACTTCAGCTGGGCCTGCTGCCCACTGCCAGGCCCCAGGAGCAGTGGCCTTCCTGGCTGAGGTACTGCTCCGGATTGGAGGGAGTGTGGCCGTGTGTCCGAAGTGGGAGCTTGAGCAGTTTGGTGAGCAAGGGCTGGCCTGCCTGTACCCGGGAGGCAGAACAAGGGCACTGGGTGCAAGGCCCCCGGGACTAATTCGAGGGCAGAATCCCCTATCTCGATGCTTGTGGGGGTGAGGTGTCACTGGCCTGGAGTCTCCCATCCCCCCTTCAGCTGCCTTGACCCTCTGTGATGGGGCTACAAGCCTGCCTGGGCAAGAGGAGGGTCTCATGCTCTGTCTCAGGAGGCCCAGGGCAGCCTCAGTGGGGCTGTCTACTTGGGTTTCTGCTTCTCAGATGGGCAGGCTGGGTCCAGGCTGCCACTTCTGGGATCTATTCCAGGCCGTCTGTGCCCCAGCCCTGTGGCCACCGCTGCTTCTCCCTCTCCACCCCCCTTCTGTTCCCTGGAGGTTGGGCTTCCATGCTCACCCCATCCCACTGCCGAGGCTCCTCTTCTCCTGTGTCTGACCCCAGTGTCTGTCTGGAGGTTCTTGCTGACCATTCCCCTTGGGCTGGGGTTCCTGATGGTCTGGCTCTCATGGAATATGGTTCCTTGGGTCCGTCCATGTGCAGTGATTTCAGGGAACTGGTGTGAGGGCACAGGTGACTGGCTCTGAGCCTGCAGTTCCTCCGGTGGGCACTCTGGTCCTGATGCTGCAGCATTGCCCAGTATGACCCGGAAGAGGGTCAAGCTGAGACAGAGAAGGGGAGAGGGCCTTTGGGCCTGGCACGAAGGTGTGGGTTCTGGAGCTCAAATCAATTCTGCACTCTAGGATCTGTACCCCAGGGGTTTGGGCCTACCTGACCCCCTTTCCCCTTTGTCTTCTGTGGCTTGAAGGGCTTTAGGGAATGTGATCCATGTTGGTGTTGCTATGCATTGGGAGGGATGGCTTTATGGTATCACAGGAGGGGAGAGCAAGCACCCAGGAGTGAGACAGCCTCCTCTCAAGGGTGGCCCAAATCTTGGAAGGCTGACAAGCCAGGCTGGGTATCTTGTGGTGCCCACCGCTGGTCCTGTCCCTAGAGGTGGGCTCTGGCGCAGAGGGGCCCCTGAGCTTGGCCACTGCAGGGTTCTGCTAGCTTAGCCACTGCCTGTGGTCCCTCTGTGCCTGCTGTCTCTGAGGGGCTGATTCCAGTGGTGGTGGGTGGTGGGTGGGCAGGTGGGCAGGTGGCCTAAGTGTAGCAGGACCTAGCCTGGCCCTCCATCCTTAGGATGAGGAGGAGAGGCAGTCATGCCTCTTGGTGGCTCAGATCATGGCTGGGCAAGCACAGATTGAGTGTGATCAGGCCACAGCCTGGGCCTGTACCTTGGGATCTCAGGGGTGGGCAACGGGTGAGTGGTCTCACATTCCATGTTGCCCTGGGACAGCACTGGTAGGGGCACTTAGGGTGGTGTGGAGGAAGCCAGGTTGCAAGGAGGATGGCATTGCCCCAGTGCTCACTAGCATTCTGTCTGTGTCTCTGTCTGTCTGTCTGTCTGTGTGTGGCACCCAGTGGAGCGGTGCATGAACGCCATGCAGGCAGGGACACAGATGGTGAAGCTCCGTGGAGGATCCAAAGGCCTCGCCCGCTTCTACTACCTGGATGAGCACCGCTCCTGTATCCGCTGGCGGCCCTCCCGCAAGAATGAGAAAGCCAAGAGTGAGTGTGGGTCCAGGTGTGGCATGGCAGGTGGGAGAGGGCAGTCATGGATGGAGGCAGGCCCGGTGCCCCTGGGTGAGAACTCTTGAGGCGGGGGAGAGTAGGGATCCCTCCCAGAACAGCCAGTAGACAGCTAAGGGAGCAACAAGACTCTGCCTTAGGAAGCTGCTGGCCTTGGGCACAAGCTCAGTTAGCCCAGAAGTGACATCTGGACTATGGAGTGGGGGAGCCAGGGCTCCATCCCTTGAGACCCTTGCCCAGCCTTGAGGACATCTGGAAGTCTCTGGGATTCAGTGGGCCCATGTAGCTTCCCTGGGACCCGGCCCTGTGCTGAATGTTAGGTGGGTGAGAGGCCAGTGGATGGATAGTGGGAGATGCCATTCAGGGCCCTAGAGCGGGACAGGGAGCAGCTGCTGAGCTGGGAGGGTCTGCACAGACAAAGGGAGGGCAGAGCAAACTGGGGGGTCCCAGGGGTCAGGAGGAGGCACGTAAATGTCCTCTTGGGCTGGGAGTTGGGAGTTTCTACACCTGTCCTGGCATTGCCAACCTGAGCAGGACCAGGTATCTCCATGGCCTCAGCCCAGCAGTTACCAAGGGCACCACTGCCACCATGGAGGGAGCCTGCTGCAGAGGCCCTGGGGAGCCAAGTGAGGGCGAGCTACAAGGGAGGTATTCTGGAGCAGGAGGCTGTGTAGCGGGAGGCACAGGGCATGGAAGGTGTCCCAGGGAGAGAGGAAGAGGGCAGAGTAGCTCTTTCCTGGACTGTCTCCCTAGTCTGGGGACCCATAGACATCTGCCTCCCTTCCCATTGGTGTGCATAGGAATGAAGAAAGACAAATAGACAGGGAAGGCATTGTGGGGATGAAGGAGGAAGGTTTTTCCAGGAGAGGGTATGGAGTAGCAGGAAGAGGAGTGAGGTTACCTCTTACTGCGCAGATGAAGAAACCAAGGCCTGGAAAGATGCCTCAGGTCACCCAGTAGTGGTGGCAGGGCTGGAATGGGGACCCAGCATCTGGAAAATGTTATTTCCACAGCATTCAATGCTTTCTGGAGGAGTCTCAGTGCCCTCACCTCATGCAGGGGCTGACTGACAATCCTGCTGGCATCCTGCATTGCCATGAGTGTTACCCACTGCTGCTGAGTCAATTCTGACTCATAGCGACACTATAGGTCAGAGTAGAACAGCCCCAGAGAGTTTCCAAGGAGTGCGCGGTGGATTCAAACTGCTGACTTTTTGGTTAGCAGCTGTAGCACTTAACCACTACACCACTGGGATATTTGTGGAAACTCTGCTGGTGTGGTGGTTAAGAGCCATGGCTGCTAACCCAAAGGCTGGCATCTCACATCTACTGGGCACTCCTTGGAAACTGTATGGGTTAGTTCTATTTTGTCCTATAGGGTCCCTATGAGTCACAATCAACTTGACAGCAAAGGGTCATGAGTGTTAGACACAGAAATTCAGAGGCTGACAGAGATGGAGTGGGCAGAAGATGGGTCACTGGTGCTGCCGGGTATTGGGGTTGTAGGGTATCAGTCCCTTGTGGTGCCCCACCAAGGCTGCCTGGCCCTGCCGGTGAACACTTGTCCCCTAGCCCCTGCGTGCCTGGACCACAGTGCTGTAAGCAGGCCTGGCTGTGAACAGGTGCAGAACTTCAACAGAGTCCCTCTGAGCTCATCTGTCCACAGTAACTCAGCATTTTAAACACAGGCTCCTAGAGTCTGACCACTGGGGCAGTAATGAGACCCTTGATGGAATCGGAGCCGGGCTGCTGTCCCCTGCCCCTCCTCTCCCGCTGAGTGTGTTAGGAGGTGGCTGAAGCTGTCAGCTAACAGCTGCCTTTGTGGAAGGCGGATGAGTAGGCCAGGCAATGTCTTGGCTGCTCCTTGAAGTCTCATTCTACTCCTTAACCAGGGGACATCTGGGACACTCATCCTTTCCTGGGGCTTGTCTTTTTCATATGCAAAGTATGGGAGGGACCGCACTGTCAGAACTGAGTAGGGAGTGTGGTGGAGGGGGTTTGGCTGACCGAGTACAGTGCATTGTCTCCTTTTCCCAGTTTGGAACCTATTGGGGGTCCCCGAATCCCCTGTCCCCAGTGCACCCCTTGAGCATCAGGTGGCTTCTTGAAACAGCAAGCTAGACCTGAGCACGAGTAGGAGATGAGAGGGCAGGTTGTGGAGCCCCTGGGCAGGGGGTGCTGTGGGGTGGGTCTCTCCACTTTCCATTACTGCTGCCCGGCTCTGTGGAATCATGGCCCTGGCCTGTGGGAATGAGAGAGCTTCCTTCCATCACAGAAAGGACCCCTCAAAAAAGTGCAGCTGCCTTGGCATTGGAGGCTTGGACCATAGCTTGGTGCTGAGCTGTTGCTATGACAACAGCTCAGCACTCCAGTAAAGCCCAGTCCACTCAGTCCTCCCTGTGGTTCCCAGGCCCTGTGGACTCTGGGCTGTGGACAGGGATGAGGGGAAGTGGCAGGCCAGGATGATGTGAGACCCTGCTGACCCGCCCTGCCGCCTGCCTGCAGTCTCCATCGACTCCATCCAGGAGGTGAGTGAGGGCCGACAGTCAGAGATCTTCCAGCGCTACCCCGACGGCAGCTTCGATCCCAACTGTTGCTTCAGTGTCTACTACGGTGACCACCGTGACTCCCTGGACCTGGTCTCATCCAGCGGGGATGAGGCGCGCACCTGGGTCACTGGCCTCCGCTACCTCATGGCAGGCATCAGTGACGAGGACAGCCTGGCCCGCCGGCAGCGCACCAGGGACCAATATCCTTGGGGCAAGGAGGGTGGGGCAGGGACAGTGCCCTTACCTGTCCCCCCAGGCTGGGCTACTCACTGGGGAAGAGAGGACAGAAGGGCATCTGTGCTGGGGGTGGGCAGTCTGTCTTCGGTGGGCAATGTGGCTGCCCTATGGACTTCGTTGGTCCCTAACTCGGCCCCAAAGTGGCTGAAGCAGACGTTCGATGAGGCTGACAAGAATGGGGATGGCAGCCTGAGCATCGGGGAGGTCCTTCAGCTGCTGCACAAACTGAACGTGAACTTGCCACGGCAGCGAGTCAAGCAGATGTTCAAGGTGAGTCAAGAGAGGGGGTGGCCTTTCTGCTCCAGGGTCCCAGCAGAGGGCTGGGGGACATGTGGGATTGAAGAGGGGGTGTCCCAGGCTGGAGACACCCTATTGCCTGAGCAAGAGGGGTCCTGGGTGGTGGCGGGCCAGCTACACAGGAGTGCTCTGTAGCAGACACAGGGAGGCAGCTAGGTGGGTGCTGCTGTGCCAGCCCTAGGCGTGTGGACTGAGCACCTGCTGTTAGGGGCCAGCCCCTTCCCTGGCCCCCCAATATGCCCCAGCTCGTACCACCTAGCTCACCCATCCCCAGCTTCCCAGCCTCTGCAGTCCCCCAGCCCTCCTGTTGTTAGAAGTTATGAAAATGCATCCCCTAGATGCTCCAGCCAGAGCTACAGCCTTTTATTGTCTGTAATTAGCTTCTGTCTTTCTGGAACCCCTACTGGGGTGGGAGAACGTGGTCGTCAGCAGATCTTGCTCCAGGTGGGTGGAAAAGAGGCTGATCTTCAACTTCTCTGTCCTGCCCTGAGCCTCACTGTCTTGCTTCCACCTGGAGGAGGGTTCTCGAGCTGGACAACAGGCTCTGCAGCCCTGCTGCCCACCCCCCACCCCTGCCTGACAGCTCCCACAGCCCCCTCAGTTCTTGCTGCGTATCTTGAGATGGACAGGGCGGTCATGCTTGACTGGAGCAAGACAGCCGGCCTGGCTCAGAGCAAGCAAGTTTGAGTGTGAATGGGGAGGGGGGTAGGATACTCGCAGAACCCACTCAAGAGGACTAAGAAGGCTGGGCATGCCACCCATCTGCCTGACAGCTCCCTGTCTGCCTGGGGCTGTGCCTTCCACAGCCTGTCCAGGCTCCAGGGGCATCCCTGAGGTCAACAGCTCTTCCAAGGAGAAGTTGTGCAGGCACCATGTGACAGGCTGTCTGGAGGGAGACAGAGCCCTCACTGAACAAGCTATATGCATCAAATGCACGGGAAACTGGACGATAAATAAGGAAAAGTGGAGAAGTATTGATGCCTTTAAACTGTAGTGTTGGCAAGGAATACTGAATATATCACAGACTGCCAAAAGAACGAACAAATCTGTCTTGGAAGAAGTACAACCAGAATGCTCCTTAGAAGCAAGGATGGCAAGAGTACATTTCACATTCTTCGGATGTGTTATCAGAAGGGATCAATCAGTTCCTGGAGAAGGACATCATGCTTGGTAAAGTTGAGGTCAGTGAAAAAGAGGAAGACCCTCCCAAAGATGGATTGACACCGTGGCTGCGACAGTGGGCTCAAGCGTGACAATTTTGAGGACGGTGCAGGACTAGCCAGTTGTTTCGCTCTGTTGTACGTGGGCTCTCTATGAGTAGGAACTGACTCAGCAGCATCTACCAACCAACCAGCAGGGTGCCCGAGGTCCTAGTGTGTAGTCCTGGCTGAAGAAGGCCCCCATGGGGAGCTCTGGACTCCCCAACCTGCAATCTTCTGACACTGGCCTCTGACACAGGGCACCCCCATGCACAATGGAACAAAACATTGCCCATTCCAGGGCCATCCCTGTGGTTACTTGTGGATCAGACTGTTGCAATCCATAAGATTTTCACTGGGTGATTTTTGCAAGTAGATCACCAGGCTTTTCTTCCTAGTTTGCCTACAGAAGGCTCCATGGACAGATGGACGGTGGCTTTGAGTGAAGTGAATTGGCTGGGAATTGAACTTGAGTCTTCCACATGGAAAGGGAGAATTCTTCCTTGTAACTACCACTGCCTTACCTCAGACCCATGGCCGCCATCAAATCTAGTGTCAGAGGCACCAAGGTCTTCTTTTGGCATCTGCAGGCCCTAGCACCACCTGGGCTAGGCCCTTGTCACCAAGCTGGCACAACCTTTGCCACGGCCTCAGCTCTTGGGTCCCAGAGGGAGTCATGGAGGCCCTGCTGGGTGCCCCCTGCCAAGGAAAGCTCCATGCTGGGGGACAGCCTTGCCGCTCCAGGAGCACGGAAGGTACCTGCGGCTACCACACTCACTGGGATGTTCCTGGCTCAGAGGGCACCTCAAAGGATCACCCATCTGATAGTCCACAGTTCAACAGCTGACGTTCTCCATGGTGCTGGCAGTGTGCTGCGGAGTGGACGTTGTGCTGAGAGCAAATGACCTTTTGATGGTCTGCTCCCTCCCTTCTCCAGCCCTCCTGCCACACCCCCTGTGCACTCTTCTGAGCTTCCTAGAAGTCCCCAAAGGCAGCTACTGAGATGGCTCCCTGCCCACAGTGCATCCGGGGGCCCTCAGCCCTCCCACTCAGGGCTTTCCAGCATATCTGGCTTGGGCTTTGTCCTGTTGCATGGACTAACAAGAATCTAGAGAATGGAACCTGTGGTCTCAGACAGCATCTGAGGATGAGCGTCACTGTACTCCTCAGTGCACTTGGGGAGATGGTGACACTGTGGTCAGGGAAAAGTTGGTGGCTTCACCTGCCTGGGCCTGCAGCCACCCTGCTATCTGCTCTGTGAACAGCTGGAAAGATGGGCATCTGAGCTCATGGAGCCATGGCCAGTCCAGTTCTCTGAGCACAGCTGCCCTGGAGTGTCCAGGGGCAAGTGCTAGGTCTTGCTGGTCAGGCACTCCCTGCAAAGAGGTGGAGCTGAGCTAAATGCCAGCGGGAACTGAGTACCTCCAAATGGGTCGACTTCCCACTTCACCGGCCCCCACCCCATCATCCCCATCCACCCTCTCTCAGGCCTCATCCCAGCCTCTATGTTCAAGCAACCCTTCTTGCAAACCCCTGGGCCCCTCAGATATCCTCTGGTTTCCAGCTGCTAGGATGCTACTGTCCTCAAACGTGGGCCCCTTCTGGGGAGGCTGTCTTTTCCCTTGTACTGGGGTCTGGCACACTGTCAGTAAATGCTGTGAGTAGACAGGTTCACCAAGGAGCCAGTATCTCACAGAGGTCCCTGGTGGGTCTGTACCACAAGAGCCATTGCTCCTGAGGGGAGCCCCAAAAGACTCCTGTGAGCATCTTGTGAGGGAAAGGAATGCAGTGGCTGAGTATAGCTCCCATTTGTTTCATCCAGGGGAGACATGAGGCCTGGGTCTCGTGGGGCCGTGAGTGTTCCTAATTGAAGAGCATCGATTTTGTTAGAGGCCCAGTTGGTGTAGAGCTTGGGACGGGTGTTGAGCTCTAGCGTGGCTGATGGTCTCAGGCTCGCTGCAGGCTGACCTTGGAAGGCCCAGCGGCTTCTTGGTAGGGAGAGGCAGAGAGAGGGAGGCCAGTGAAGACATAGCCATGACGGTCTAGGGTGTGGTGATGTGGCCGGGAAACAGGAAGTGGAGGGCAATGGATCTGCAGTTCAGGTTGGCCAAGGACGGGGACAAGCCTGAGGATCTCGGATGGCTATGTGAGGATGTGGACAGGGACCCAGAGGCCTTGGGTTGCAGGAAGCTGACACAGATGACCAGCAGGGCACACTGGACTTCGAGGAGTTCTGTGCCTTCTACAAGGCGATGTCCACCCGCCGGGACCTCTACCTGCTCCTGCTGACCTACAGCAACCACAAGGACCACCTGGACGCTGCCGACCTGCAGCGCTTCCTGGAGGTAGAGCAGAAGGTGAGGGGGACCAGTGTGGCTGAGAGCTTGGGGTTGGTGGGGCCACAGCTTGGCCTCTGTGGCCCAGGAGCTGCCTCTGCTGATGGCACCTGCTCTAGCTCATATTGGTAAAAGAACCTGGTCCAGGGGCTGGAGCGTTCTGCTACAAGGGACAGAGGGCTGTGACTTCTCTATGGGGGCCTGAGAGAGGTGCAGTCTTCGCTTCAGCTGCCCTAGCTTCCAGTGGGGACTTGGATTCCATGGCCCAGACTTTGGGAACTGCTCCTACGTGCCCACACTCTCTGAGTGGGTCTGACTGGTCCCTTCCCAGAGCCTGGCACAGGGCCACCTCCAGTTACTGTTTGCGCAGCAAATGCCCAGTGCCTCCTGGTACCCATGAGACCTACCCACCTCTGTACCTCAACTCCAGGAAGGCCCATTCAATCCAGAGTCCAGGGCCAGGGCCACCATTCTCCCGGGAACTGCACTGCTGGCTCCAGGCCCAGTGCCCAGAAGTTCAGGGGCCCAGATCCCCACTCCTGGGCCCTTCTGGTACAGGACCTGAGGTACAGACCCTTAGCTGGAAGCTTGCCATGGTGTAAGGAGGCAGAGCCCCTTGGAGACAATGTTTCCATGGGAGAGGCCCAGGCAGTGCATGTCCTGCAGCCTCAGGGCTGAGGGGCAGCCACCATGAGGACCAGTGTCATAGGCTTCTCCTCCCAGGACCCTTATGGACACTCTTTGGGAGAAGGGAAGGGGCAGCCAGGCCCAGGGGCTCAGGGGCCCCTCCCACCTATGAGAGTGCCCTGCTGTCACTCAGTGCACAGTCAGCTTTGCGGTGACAGGCCATGAGCATCTTCCCCTAAGCATGGGTCAGGGTGTCAGGAACAGCTAAGGAATAGCTTGTGGGTGTTCTGAGCTTGCGGGTGTGGGTCTGCCTGCGGCTCTCCCACTGCTCTGTGAGGCTGACACCTCACATACACTGTCCCTCAGTGCTGCTCCCTGTGTCCATGCTCCTGGGAGTCCCACCTTACCCCACAGATGCTGGGGCTCCAGACCCCTGTGGCTGTCTGTCAGCCCCTCTTTGGGTCTTGCTACATGGCACAGCATCTTGGTCTTCTCATCTGTTTGGTTTCTGCCATTCTGGAGTGACTCCTTTCCACCCTGGCCTCTGTGGGGGCATCAGTGGGGCTATAGGTAACCTAGTCACAAATGGTAGGACATCAGTCTGGGCTTCTGGCCTATATGGAGGAGAGGGCAGGAATGTGAATGGTAGATGGGCAGAGGTAACTTTTCTATTCTTGACCCTTGCCCCCAAGCTTTCCAGAGTCTTCCTCTTCTGTTTAAGTCTGGAGCTGAAATGGTACCTGCCAGGGAGGAAGTTTGGGCCTTGGCCATGTCTCTTGGCCTCTGGGTCTCCCCAGTGGCACATAGCTGGCTCCAGGATCTGTTTTTCTTCCTTTTTCATACCTCCCTCTCTTTCCTTTCTCATCCTGGGAATTCCTGGGGAGGACCTGCCACTGGAAACCAGAGTTCTTGGCCTTGACAGAACCACAGGGTGCTGGACTGGTCCTGGAGTGGGGACTCAAATTCTGCTCAACCTCTCCTTTGCAAGTCCACTTTAGGGGTGGCTGGGATTTCAGACTTCCGTGAACATCACCTGCAGGAACCTGGGGTAGTTGGAAGGGGCTTCCCTGTACCCCCAGGATTCCCCAAGGCTGAGATGTGGTCCTGACTTTCTGTACCTCCCCACCTATGGCCTCTGCTCCATGCTGGGTCCACCTGCTCATCACCGATCCCTGAGCCTGTCCCAAGTTGTGTGACACTGGGTGTGGTGTCAGCTCCCTGGGGAGGGGAGAGCTCTGTTCAAGGTCAAGAGTTTGGAAGCAGGGGCAATGGTGAGGATGGTGGCTGCTTGAAGTCAGCCTGGACTCTTGTTCTGCCTAGATGACAGGTGTGACGCTGGAGAGCTGCCTGGAAATCATTGACCAGTTTGAGCCCTGCCTGGAAAACAAGAGCAAGGGGGTGCTGGGCATTGATGGTGAGTGAGGCTGCCCAGTGTCCACTGTCCTGGGGACTACCCTAAATCCACAATCCCAGAGGACCGCTGGGAGCATGACCACTGTGCGAGCTGGGCTCAAGGCAGTGGGCTGAGCCAGAGGTCCCACAAGGCACGGAGGTTGTGCAGCTATGAGATGAGGGACTGACGCAGCTGGATCAGGAACCAAACCCCCAGGGATGACGCCCACCGCCACCTTCTGCAGGCTTCACCAACTACGCTCGAAGCCCAGCTGGTGACATCTTCAACCCCATGCACCACAGTGTGCACCAGGACATGAGCCTCCCGCTGAGCCACTACTTCATCACCTCGTCCCACAACACCTACCTCGTGGGCGACCAGCTCATGTCCCAGTCCCGTGTGGACATGTACGCCTGGGTCCTGCAGGCTGGCTGTCGCTGTGTGGAGGGTGAGCTGCAGCTGTCTCATAGCTGCTCTAGGGCCTGCTTGCCCCCAGGGCCCAGACAGGCTTTCATAGGGGGCAGGGGGGGCTGAGGTTCAGGCCAGAGGGTTGGGGCAAGGCCTCCCTTGAGTATAACTGGTGAGTAGGTGGATGGTCCTCAGCTGGGGTCCACAGGCTCAGCAGCCTTGGTGTGCTATGGCCTGTGTGCCCTGGCGCTGACCCAAGGCCTGTGTGCCCACAGTGGACTGCTGGGATGGGCCTGATGGCGAGCCCATTGTACATCATGGCTATACCTTGACCTCTAAGATCCTCTTCAAAGACGTCATCGAAACCATCAACAAATACGCCTTCATCAAGAATGAGTGAGTAGGAATTCCTGAATGATACAGATGGTTAAGTGCTTGAATGTAAGTTCAGAGTTTGGAGGTTTACACTCACCCAGAGATGCTCAGGAGGATGGCTTGATGACCTGCTTCTGAAAAGCCACAGCCATCAAAAACCCCAGAGAGTACAGTGCTGCTCTGCACACACGGGGCTGCCCTGAGTTGGAACCAACTCGATGGCAAATAACCACAAAGGGACATAGAACCGGATATAACAGTGAGTGGCTGGGGCTGGGGTTCTGGTCCTAAGGGGCAAGGGAGGGGCCATGAGTCTCTGGCTCTTCCTGCTACTCTTCCACACCCTTTTTAGTTGGCAGTGGCTGTGGCAGCCTCGGGCCTGGTTTCACGATCTCTCATTGAGGAGCGAGGGGCAGGGCAGGGAGTGGACCCACAGCTCCAGGTAGAGGGACAGTGGTGGTTGAGTAGGTAGGCAACACGACGGACATGTGCAAGCAGCCCCCTGCCCACACTTGCTTGGCGGCCATCCCTGGGTGTCAGTTGCCTGTGGTGGCTTCAGTCCTAATTACCCCTGAGAAGCCACTCTGCGTCTGGACTCAATTTGCTGTCAACCAGCTGTG
The DNA here is from genome assembly GCA_028571685.1 of Heterohyrax brucei. NCBI lineage: Eukaryota > Metazoa > Chordata > Mammalia > Hyracoidea > Procaviidae > Heterohyrax > Heterohyrax brucei. Next base: position 30,639,713 of record CM053140.1, read on the forward strand.
GCTACAGACATCGTTAAACAAAATTCAATTTCATTTCTGGAATTAGAAAACTGCCTCCCTCACTTGGAGAGTTACCTTCAAGTCTCTGTTAAATGAGGCTCGAAGGCCAGGAGGGAGCTAATTTAGTGAAGGTGAGAAGAGAAGCAGGTTGATTGAGAAAATAGTGACAGGAGTGTCTCTTGGAAAGGCAGCTTGGGCTGTCACCGCTGCCAGGGGGGATGGAGGGAGAGCTCTGCAGGTCAGGCAGCCCCTGGGGCTGCAGGTAGGAAAGGTGGCTTGGGGCAGGGGCCTCCTGCAGCTGCCAAGGAACCAGGGCCAGCCAGTCTTGGAATGGGCACACATCTCAGAGGTCCATGTTGTCTTTTGGGGCACCCCAGTCTCACCAAACAATAGCCATGTTCTGCCAGATGGTATGTGCCAGGCTTATATCTCCTCCTTGGGGCCAATGTCAGGGCCCCGGGCCATCCAAGGGCAGTGTTCCCAGTGTTTAGGTCAAAGAGTCAACTTTCTCACCATCTGTCTCTTGTTCCACATCTTGTCTCAGTTTAGGCCTGTGTCATTTATGACCTGTAGATTTCTCAGATATTACCATTTGTTTTCCTGGAGTTGCCAATTGCCTTTCTTTTTTCTTTCGGAAAGAAGAGATGCGTGTCCTCTGTCCCTGTTCCTGAGGTGTCCCAGCCCCTTTCCCACCCACTCTGTTGGGCCCATCCTAGAGCATTAGCGGACCCCTCCCAGAAGTCATTAGTGGGCCCCCAGGAGGGGGGCTGTCCAGGCTTCTTGATGAAGATCTCTGATCAGTGGTTCTGAGGTCCTGGCCTCACCCAGCATCTCCTGTCTTGGGCCACAGGTACCCCGTGATCCTGTCCATTGAGAACCATTGCAGTGTTATCCAGCAGAAGAAGATGGCCCAGTACCTGACAGACATCCTTGGGGACAAGTTGGACTTGTCATCAGTGAGCAGCGAGGACCTCACCATGCTTCCTTCTCCAGAGATGCTTAAGGGCAAGATCCTGGTGAAGGTCAGCTCCTGCCCCTCCCAGGGCCAGCATCCAACTGGGCATCTGACCTGAGACCAGGACTTGGGAGGCTCCTGTTCCAGACAGGCCTACCCTCACCTGCCTCAGTCTCCCCAAGGACAAACAGTGGCCATGCCCATCTCGGGACCCTCCCACCAACATGCTCACTGAATCATGTCCCTTCCATGAGGTGACGAGTCCTGTTCCTTATCCTCTGTAAGCTTTAAAAAAACCTCACCCCTTGACAGCTGCTCCTTTGGGGTGCAGGCTGCCAGTACTTCCTTCAAGGTCCCTGGGCCCCTGGGCCCCTCCCACTGTCCACTTTCTCCCCCAGGGGAAGAAGCTCCCAGCCACCATCAGCGAGGATGCTGAAGAGGGTGAAGTGTCTGATGAAGACAGCGCTGACGAGATCGATGATGACTGCAAGCTCCTCAACGGGGATGTGAGTGGGAATCTGGCCTGGACGGGGCGGGGCCTGGACGGGGCGGGGCCTGGGTGGGGGTGGGGCCAGGGCAGCCTTGGGCAGAGGGCAGTCAGGATTCTGCAGCCTAGACCAAAAAAAAATCCCCACTGCCTTCGAGTCATTTCCGACTCATAGTGACCCTACAGGACAGAGTAGAACTGTCCCGTAGTTTCCAAGGAACACCTGGTGGATTAGAACTGCCGACCTTTCATTTAGCAGCTGTAGCACTTAACCATTACACCACCAGGGTTTCCTCTGCGGCCTCAAGAGGGGTTAATATCCCTGCAGTCAGTGAAAGTCAAGAAGGAAGGCAGCTGGTGTGCAGAACATGGGACCAGGAGCTGGCATGGGGTCTTGAAAGCCAGCCAGGCTGCCAGTCATGAGCACTGGTCCTGGACCCATGGGGGTCCCCTCCTTGTCTGTCCCCACATCCTCTGGAGTGTGCGCTCTGTGTTCCTGGTGAGACAGACTCTCAACGTTAAGAACAGATGTCTGTTCAGGGCCCCTCTCAGCTTCCATTTCTCAACTGACTGCAGGAACCACACACTCAACCTCCTACAACTCCCTCTTGGGGTCCTTGGTAGTTGGCAGCAGTAGCATGACACTTGGGGAAAGTTCCTGGTCCCAGATAACTCCACCCACACCTGCACCGGTGGGCTGCAACCTGCGTCCCCCTCCCCATTCCTCGCCTGTCTGGCCTGCCTGGTTTGACCCTGGAGCAGGGGGGCCTGCCCGCTCCCCGGGGCCCAGCACTGACCCCACGTTAAGGTGCCAGGACGCACATGTCCAGACAGCTGCCTGCCCTGCCAGGGGGTTCCTGGGGGTGGTCTCTTCAGCCTCTGCAGCTCAGCTTGTTATCCCTGTTCCCAGCAGCTGCCTGGGCTGGGGGCTACAGGTGGAGGCCCAGGATCTGTGCTAAGCTGCTGCTGCTGAGGCAGCAAAGACTTTATCTTTCCCTGAGGGGCCACTGGATAGGAAAGTAATTGTACAGGAGCCTTCCCGGCCTCTTGGTTAATCGTTTTATAAAGCCCTGAGGCAGTGGATCTTTCCGTTGCCACTTGCTGGGTGGCTGTGCATTTCTCATCAGCCCAAAAGATGGCACGGTCCTGGTACCCAATTGGGCTCTCTCCAAATGGGGCCCCAGGGTCACCCATACGCCTGAGCCCAGGCTCTGCCCTGAGATATCTGAGGTCACAAAGACCACTCGGATGCTGCATGGGCCGAGGGTAGGCGGTCTCTGGCCCACATCCCTGGGGTGATGGGAACCTGGACCCTGCACTGCCAATTGTCTCCCAGGAGCCTAGGGCAGGCTTCGGAAACACTGCCCCTACCCCCTGTCCTGTTCTGACGCCCACTGGGCTGGCACCCACAGACTGCCTGCTGGGTCCTGGGGCAGCACCATCCTACAGCAAAGGAGGTGAGAGGACCAGCCAGACGAGGGTTCACATCCTGGGGCAAATCACCTGCACTGTGCAAGCCCACTTCAAGGACAAGTGCCCTGACCTGCATGCTAGCACAATGGTGGCCTAGACAGGGCTCCAGCATACCCAGCTGGCCTACTGGACTGCCCTGCCACTGCCAGGCTGGGCACAGACGTCAACTGGCTGCCATCTGGCTCTTGCAGGCCTCCACCAACCGGAAGCGTGTGGAAAACATCGCAAAGAGGAAACTGGATTCCCTTATCAAGGAGTCCAAGATCAGAGACTGTGAAGACCCAAATGACTTTTCAGTGTCCACGCTGTCCCCAACATGGAAACTTGGGCACAGGGCTGAAGGAAAGAAGGTGAGGCTCCCAATGCCTGTTCTCACAGGTGCAGTTTTCGGGCCTGGCCAGCAGATCTGGTGAGGTGCCTGGAGTGTGCTATCTATGTACACTGCACTTGTGTGTATGCATGCATGTATAACATATCGGTACACACTTACTTGGACACACACATGAACACATACACACATGCATACAAGAATGCATATACCTCCAAGTACACACCTGGATGCATACCGGCATACATACCTGAAAACATTCCTGTATACGTACCTTCATGCACATCTGATTGCACACTTGTGTATATACCCTTGCACACAAATACCTGTGCATACACCTGTAGAGAAACATCTACAAATCCACACTCACTTGCACGCATGCGCACACACCCCCACACACATTTATCTGCACAAATTCACATATACCTACCTGCACATACACACATAGGCACAGGAACCTGTACAGATACCTCCACATATGCACACACCTGCACATAGATGCTGAAATCTGTTGGTGCAGTGGCTAACAGCTACCTATGGCTCCTAAGTGGAAGTTTGTTCATCAGTTCGAATCTACCAAGTGCTCCTTAGAAACTATAGAGCAGTTCTACTCTGTCCTGTAGGGTGGTTATAAATTGGAACTGACTCAATGGCAATGGATTTGGGTTTGGGGGGAATATATATGTGTGTAAGCACACTTGTGCACGTGCACACAGCTGGCTAAGGTACATCCCCAGGGTCTTCTTGGGGCTCGGTGATTCCGTTTGTTTTGATTTTCCATGCTGAGGGAGGACTTGAGACTTTCACCCTGTCACAGAACAAATCAGCCTGGAGCTCGGCTGCACCATTGGGGTGTCTGTTTTTACATCCTAGGACAGTTCCATTATAGTCTGACAGCTGTGTGACTCCTCATTAGAGGCCTATGGGCAGCCCCCAGCCCACTCCTCCATCCCATCCATCTGTGGGCTGCAGAGACAAGCAGCCCTGAATGACCACAGCTCCTCACAGAGGGGACTCTGCCCACAGGCTTGCTCTGGCCCCTGTCTCAGGAGGGTGGTCTTGGAAGTGGCAGGGAGGGGCCCAGCAGAGTCTCAGGGCTGAGCCAGTCCAGGTTTCCAGCGAGTTGCTCTCAACTGGACTGGCCACGTGGGGCAGCTTCAGACCCCTTTTTCTGGGAACATTTGAGAGGCAGAGGCCTGTAGCTCCAGCTGGAATGTTCTAAGCCAGGATAGTGCCAGGCTTGTACGCTGTCCCCCACCCACAGCAGGACCAGCCAAGTGCAGAAGATGGAGTCACCTTGTCCAGGGCTTCCTGCCCAGGACCCCAATGCCGGGACTCACTCACAGCCCCATGGGGCACTTACCCACATGGAGAGTGGTTGTGGAGGGCATCAGGGGAGATACCAGGAAGTGTGTGTCTGGGGAGCCCTGCTGCGGGCACTTCCTTTATGGTGGGGGCAGGGGTAGGCCTAGGTAGGGGGTGAGCTGGGTGGAGGGAGGACACTTGTGGTGGATGCTCCCCATTCCTGGAGAGCCCGCCATGCAGGCACTAGCTCACCCTGACCCTTTCCTGCCAGCCCCTTGTTGCTTCCCAGGTGTGGGGAGGGCAGCTGTGTCTCCTTCCTGTGCCCCCTCTGAGACCTATATTTTTAGACGCTGTTGTTTTTGTTTCCACCCACGAGTATGGCACCGCACTGCACAGCTGATGCTCAGGGAAATCAGTGACAGTCTTCGCAGGTGGCCCTAGCAGGTCCCGTGCTGCCAGGTGCTTATTCTAGTGTTGAGATGGAGAGATGGAGCCTAGGGGGGAACAGGGGTCAGGGGCCCAGGGCTTTGCCAGCTGTGGAGCTCACGGAGGGGTGCAGACTCCAGGCAGAGAGGGCATCAGTGTCCCATGGCCGTTTGGGCCTCATGGGGGCAGACACTGTCCTCTTTAGAGTTGGCCCCAAAGATGTGAGCCTAGGTGCTGCATGCCACCTGTCCAGTAGATAGGTCCTGTTGGGGAGGAGGAGGCACTGAGTTCAACAGAGAGGATACCTGAACACCTGGCGGGAGAGGGGACCTATGGGCACAAAAGGCCTCTGCAGTACGGCGTCACTCCAGGGGGTGCTGGTGCTGGCCAAGTGGAGCCCTTACCCTCTGCTGAGGACCCTGTCCTTCCAAGGCCTCCCCCTCAAAGGCTGGGCCCTGTCGGGAGGAAGGGGCTGACTCTGCCTGGGGTGGCCGCTGTCTGCCTGCCGGCTGGCTGCCCTGTCCTCTCCTATGGCGTATCAGCTCTCCTCTGCCTAGCTCCTCAGGGAGAATGCGCTATGCTGGTTGCAGCCCATCCTGGTCCAAGAGACTGGAGCCGCAGCTGGTGACACCTCCTCCAGGGACCTGGGCCAGCAGCGCTGCTCCCTTAGTAGTGGTCCAGATTTATGGGTGCCTGTGACTCTCAGTAGCAGCAGCCGTGTTTCAGACGATGTTTAAGGAGCACCAGAGCGTATCAGCCTCCGCGGGCTGTGAGCGAACGCTAGTGCGGCCTCCAGCGCTTCCCGAATGCTTCGGCAGCGTCAGTAGATTAAGAGGAAAACAGCACTGCTGCTTCACAGGGTGAGGAGAGACGTGCCTCTCTCAGGGTAACTGGGGACCTAATCCTGATGCCTTCTTAACCGAGAGTCTGTCCGCTGTGGTCTCTGGAGGATGGTGGGGAGGGCCAGGATGGCCACAGCTGGAGCACTGGCATGGTCTGTCCCAGCAGGAGAAGGAAGAGGAAAGTCTGGGCTGTGGGCACAGGCTCCGGAGCTCTGGAGCAGCTGGGGCAGCTGCTGGTTGCATCATGACTGACAGTCCATCGGGCCTGGGGTCGCTGCCAGCCAAGTACTCCTTCAGATGTATATCGCTCAGTGTCCAGTTGGGGATGCCCATGGTTTTGTCGGCTGTGAGGCTGGCTCCAGCGCCGTGGCTTCTTCTGTTCCTGAATGCCTGTGTTGGGCTTCTAGGCTGCTGATTCCTTAACCTTTGTCCCCTGGAGGCCTCTGGGGGTGCTGCTGAAGCCAGGAGAGTGCCCACCTCTCCAGAGGTCTGCTCGCCCCTCACCCAGCTGGGAGTCAGCCTGGCCAGCACGACATTCCTAGTCCTGAGGGTTCTGCTGGGGGCTAGCACGAAAGCCACATCAGGGACCAGGTGTGAACAGCGAACCTAGAGGAGGCTGGGAGCCTGGACTGTCCCGGTGGCTGAGATTCAGCAAGAGACAATCGCTTTCTCCTGGGAAAGAGGGACCCGCAGCTAGCTATATCAGTGGACCCAGCAGGTCCATGTGACAGTGGGGTTGTGTAGGGGTGTATATAGGAATATGTATGCAGGGGTGCACACAGGATGTGTACACGGGTGTATGTGTAGGGGCACTTACAAGGGTGTGTGCAGGTGGCATACAGGGTATGTATGTTCAGGGCTGCTTACAGGGCTTTGGGTGCGGGGTTGCGGAAGTACATGCAGGAGTGTCTATGCAGGAGTGGACAAGAGTGTTTGCAGGGCTACACGTACCTGGGATGAGACGTGGAAGGAGTTTGGGAACATCTGCAAAGGGCTGGTAGTGGCAGGTGGCATTGGCTGCAGTGGCCTCAGGGATGGAAACACGTAGACCAGGCTTCTAGGGCTCAGGCATGCATGAATGAGTTTCTGGTGAATAGGTGGGTATGACTACCCAGTGGTGGCTCTCAGGGCAGAAAGCAGGGAGGCCCAAGACATATGGTTTTCAAAGCACGGGAGGCAGATTAGTTGTGCACCCTGTAGCCCTGACGGTGAGCAGAAGGCAGCGTTCTAGACTTCCAGCGCAGGCCAGCCTCGCTGCTCTAATGAGCTGCCTGTGCTTGCTCAGCTGGCTGGGCATCAGAGCACAGGCGTCCTGTGAGGTTACATAAGCCTAGAGCAGAGGAACATTCCAGGCCCATAGCCTGCATGTATTTTGCCATCGCTTTCTGTGAAAAAACATTCAGAACTGGGAACTCAAGGAGTTTAAAGAGTGCATTATGAAAAGCTAGTACGTGTGTGCTTCTGCTTCGGTGTGTGCCTACAGGAACTCTTTCGTTAGTGCTTGGATGGCCCTGGCTTGCGGTTGGGTTTTCAATGGCAGTTGCATCCATCACCCCCACCCCCACTGCCAGTGGACCGAGGATCTACTCTGGGACCCCAGCACCTCCCTCTACTGCTCCCAGTCCCTTCCAGGCCCAGCACAATTCCTTGTCTCCAGGAAGGCCTCCAGTAGACTCCTGGGGCCAGGCTTGACAGAAGTCCCTGCCCCCTACCAGGTTCAGGGTCAGGCTCATTCCTGTCACATTCACCCCTACTGCTCTCTCTCTCCTTGGGCCTCAGAGCAAAGCTGAGGAAGATGTGGACTCCGGGGAGGATGCTGGAGCCAGCCGGCGGAACAGCCGGCTTCTTGTGAATAGCTTCTCCAAGCGCAAGGTCTGGTGGGCTTCTGGGGCTGGGAGGTCTGAGTCCATTGTCCTCCAGAGCAGGGTGAGGTGGGTCTCCATTTTTCCTGGCCTGGTTCTCAGAATCATCCCTGGCTGTCCTGGTAGCACCTCAAGGGCAGCTGCAGGGGGCCAGTGATGGGGGTGGGGGGGTAGAGCTGGGTGGGCCTGCACGAGAGTGGGGGCTGCAGTGCCTTTTCTGGCTGCCCCCTCCTCTGGCCGAGCTCATGGCTGGGCTGAGAGCCTAGCAGGCACAGGTGGAGTGGGACTGTGGCAGAGGACCAGGAATAAGTACATCTGGGGCCCAGGAGGGTGAACTCACCTCCCAACTGTCCCCTGGCCTTCACAGAGGTCTGGTCGGAGCCTGGGGCTTCAGCAGGTCTTGATGCCTCTCTCCTTCTGCCCAGAAAAAAGGCAGCAAGTTAAAGAAGGTGGCCAGCGTGGAGGAGGGGGTGGAGGACCTGGACCCCCAAGGAGGCCAGAACCGAGGGTCAGTGCCTTGCCACATTGGCTATACATGCACCCTGGGAGGGGGTCCCTGGAGGGGGGGATTTTGTGGGGCAGCATGGAAGGAATGGGCTCCCCTACAACCTACCCTGAAAACATCAGGAGTTGGTGAAGTCCTGGCTGGACAGTAGGAAAGTGGATGCACAGCCCTAGCTCCAGTAATACGATAGTCAGTGGGGTTCAGTTGAGAGAGTGGTCCTGTGCTTCAGACCCTGGGGCAGGGCACCCAGGTGAAGGCCCAAGGCCATTGTTGGGAACCCAGAATGGGGCCCCATGGGGTGACTGGGTGAGTCTGGATCAGGTCTCAGTCCTCTTTCCTATGCCACTGGTCCAGCCAACACCCTGTTGCCCCCTAAGATCCCCTGGAGTCCCACTTCCAGGTTGCCCTCCTCTTAGTGTTCCTTCCCAGGGCCTAGCCTGCACACACCCTCAAGCCCCATGGCCTCCCAGGGGTCGTGTCTACCTTTCAAATGCCCCTGCATGCAAACTAGACCAGGCCAGGCCAGCCCAGCCATCCTGTATTACTGCCTCTATGGGAGGGCAATCAGCCTCTCAGATCTGCCTTCTAAATGTAGGCTTTCCTGTGTCCCCGTACCGAGTTCACTGTTGACTGTTCCCACACACACTTTGCCCTGTCACCTCTGTCTCTTACACTCTGTCCCCCTTCACTTCTATCCCACACACTGTGTCCCCCATCACCCTGATCCCTTCTGCCCCCTTCATCCTCCATCCCCTCTACCATCACATCCGCATCCCCGCTAGCAGCTCCCATCCTTCCTGTCTTCACACAGACACCTCCCCGCCTACTCCTGCTCTGCCCTCCATGCACACCTGGAACTTCCCCCTCTCACTCCCACAGCCTCCTTCCTGCTCAGGCTCCTCTCTGCTCAGAACTTTCTGGAAGCCCCCATTTCTCTTGGAAGATGTCCCAGCCCACACTCCAGCCGCGTCTTGCTGCTTGGTGCTCCTCTTACACCCTGGGCCTTGGCACCTGCTGTCCCTGCAGGTCTGAGCCTGCTAGTGTGGCCATCCTAGGCGTCAGCCCCCCCGTCTCTGTAGCACCCAGCCTCAGTCATAGACACACACACACGTGCCCTCACGTGAACTTAGCTCTTGACACCCCACCCATCCTACAGGGTGACCCGGCAGAAGAAAACCATGAAGCTGTCACGGGCCCTGTCAGACCTGGTGAAGTACACCAAGTCTGTGGGAACACACGATGTGGAGACTGAGGGTGAGCGGGGCTGAGGGTGTTGCTGCTTGTGTGTGGAGGTCTGGCCAGCCCTGAGCACAGTGCTTGCAGGGAAGGCTTTCCTCCACCCCGGGTGACCCCTGACCTTGGGATTCATGGTGGGGAGATACCCCGACTTTATGATGCATGTCCTAGAGGGATGCCCTGATGTCAGGGTACTCCTTGGGGAGCTTGAGCCTGGTGGGCTGCCTTCTGATGCCTGTCGGTCTGCATCCGCCAGTGGCATCCAGTTGGCAGGTGTCCTCCTTCAGTGAGACCAAGGCGCACCAGATCCTGCAGCAGAAGCCGGCACAGTACCTGTGCTTCAACCAGCAGCAGCTCTCCCGCATCTACCCCTCGTCTTACCGAGTTGACTCCAGCAACTACAACCCTCAGCCCTTCTGGAATGCTGGCTGCCAGATGGGTGGGCACCCACGGGCAGTGTGCTGGGAGGCATCGCGGAGCCCCCAGGCAGGCTTCTGTGCTATCCCACCAACCCTGTGTATTGGTCCTCGGAGACACAGGCGTCTGCCTGTACATGCCTGGCGTCAGGGAGCTGCAGGAGGCCTGCTGTGCCAGGCTCCAGGGGTGCTCCACCAGGAACTGGGAGCTAGGGGTTGGGCCTTAGGTGACCCTCAGTGCCCCTAGCACACCCAGTGGAGGGGGGTTAGGGTGGCAGGCGCACCCAGTGGTGGTACAGGTCAGTGTGACCGTCCACGCCCTGCTCCACAGTTGCCCTGAACTACCAGTCGGAGGGGCGGATGCTGCAGTTGAACCGTGCCAAGTTCAGCGCCAATGGCAACTGTGGCTACGTGCTCAAGCCCTCATGCATGTGTGAGGGTGAGGTACTAGGGTGTGGGGGGAGGGGGCCGCACGAGACAGCAACAGGTGACAGTGCTTCAGCAGGGCCTCTTGATAGGGGACCAGTTGGGCAGCTCCTGAGATACTGGGGCTGGAGACACCCACCCTGCGGGGGACAGGGACTCAGGAAGGACCCCCACTGGCCAAGTATTTGGAGGTGGTAAATTAGCCCCTCACCTGGGCTCCCCACACGAAGTTTATTGGCAGGTGCAGGCAGGACCTGTTGGGGGACATGGTGCCAGCTCCCCCATCCTTCAAGCCTATCTCCCACCCCAGGTCTGCTACACCAAGTTGCCCTGGAAGCTAGTCTCAGTTTAAGGAACTCACCTTTCCCGCTCCCCCATTGTCACAGATGCTTCAGTTTCTCCCTGACATGCTGAAAATGATTTATGGATTTTTTTCTCATTTTAATCCTAATCTCTAGTCCCACACCCCGCTCTCAGTTTATATTTGGCTGTTTTTATCTGCGTGTATCTCCTCTTAAGTTTTCAGCCTTCACAGCCCCTGCCATGCTACCAGAGAGCCCACCTCTGGGCTCCCAGGGCCGGGACCCCTCCCCACCAGGGTACCCCACACCACCAAGTGTTGCCAGGGCCTGGCCCCTATCCAGAGGCAGTGTGACCTTGTACGAGTCCCTGAGCCCCCAGCTCACCTGTAAAATGAGATATGGGAGTCCCACATCGTGTTCCAGCTCTTGGGCTCAGAGCTACTCAGTACCCAGCACTGTGATGTTGTCCCCTCCCACTGTGACGTTGCCTTCCCTCCTTGGCTTGGGTCTCAAGTTTCCCATCTGTAAAATGGGGGAAAGTGGGGGTTCAGGGAGGGCCACGCCTGCTCAGCTTCCCGACCTGGCCCCCAGGTGTCTTCAACCCCAACTCTGAGGACCCCCTGCCTGGACAGCTCAAGAAGCAGCTGGTGCTGCGCATCATCAGTGGGCAGCAGCTGCCGAAGCCCCGGGACTCGATGCTGGGGGACCGTGGGGAGGTAGGGGACTGTGGAGAGTAGGGGTCTGCAGGGAGACAGAGGGATCATGGAGAAGTAGGGAACTGCAGGGAGGTAAAGAGTTTGTGGGGAGATAGGGGTCCTCGGGGAGGTAGGGGTCACTTGGGGAAGTAGGGGGGCTGAAGGGAGGCAAGTAGGGTCGCAGGGAGGTAGGGGGGCTATGGCACTTGATGGGGGCTGGGGGAGGTGGAGAGGCACAGGGAGATCAGAGAAGGCCACAAGGACAGCAGAGCTATGCTGAACGGAGAAGGGTAGGAGCCTGGTGCCTGGGCCCAGGGTACCACCTGTATCTCTGGGACACCTAGATCATTGACCCCTTTGTGGAGGTGGAGATCATTGGGCTCCCTGTGGACTGCAACAAGGAGCAGACCCGTGTGGTGGATGACAACGGTGAGATACAGGGGCAAGGGTGAGGAGGGCGGGTGCAAGGTCTCCACATGCCTGTGCCTCAGGACCCCATCCCAGCTCCTGGCCACCCCCTGTACTCAGGGACTACATTCTGGGGCACTGTCAGCAGATACTGCCTCTCTGGTTGCTAGTAGCTCTGACGGCCCCAGCTCCCAGGCAGTCAGCACAAGAAGGCTGGTACTTTGATGGGCAGAGCCCTGGCGGTAGTCAGTTGGACACTAGGGGGAAGTGACATCCCTCTGGTGGCCTCTAGGATTCAACCCCATGTGGGAGGAGACCCTAGTGTTCCTTGTGCACATGCCTGAGATGGCGCTGGTCCGCTTCCTTGTGTGGGATCATGACCCCATTGGGCGGGACTTCATTGGCCAGAGGACATTGGCCTTCAGCAGCATGATGCCAGGTAGGTGGGTGGGTGGGGACTGGTCCATCTGAATGGAGACAGAGGGGGCTTGGGGAGGAGAATAGGGGAGTCCTGGGAGCTCCATGCACCTAGGGGAGGGTAACACCTCATCCCTGAGGCTGGAGGATCCCTGGTGGGCTTCCTGAAGGAGGTGGAGCTAGGGTATGGGGGAGGTCCCAGACTGTACTTGTCAGTATTCTTAGGGACCTCTAAGTGGGGAGTGTCACTGAGCAGGGGCAGGTGGGAGCTGGTGACTGCTGTTGCAGGCTATCGGCACGTGTACCTGGAGGGCATGGAGCAGGCCTCCATCTTTGTCCATGTGGCCATCAGTGATGTCAGTGGTAAGGTGAGTGCCACCTGCCAGGCCACCTTTGCTGTCAGGAAGGGGTAGCACCAGCCCCAGCCCAGCAGGCTGTCCTGTTACACCATCACCAGCCCCTGATCCACTGAGCAGTGAGTCCTGTAGTTACCTCCTAAGGCCTCTTTCTCCACCTTTAAGATGGGGTAGTGGGAGGTTGCCTGGCCCTGAGCTTACCAGCAGGGACTTCCATGTCTCCAGACTCACTGTGGGGTCCCATTCCTTGCTTTGGTATGCCTAGGGCCTAGTCACTAGCTCCATCCCACTCTCCAGCCCGTGGTGACTACTCTGGATCTTCCCATCCCCGGCCAGGTCAGTCCCCGGCCAGGTCGGGGTGTCCTGGCTTCCTGAGCATCACCAGGCCAGTTCCTCCTTCTTTCCCTGAGGCTCCCCCAATTTCCGGCCCCTCCTGCCAGGGGCAGCCCTCCTACTCTGCAGGCCTCATCCCCCTGCCTGGGTCAGCAGAGGGCAAGTATGGCAGCCTGTGCCCAGCTCAGGCCAGCCCCTGGGGCCGCCGGGCCCAGCAGTCACTCCAGGTCCCAGAACTGACCATCTCTCCGGCTGCTTCATGGGGCCAGAGGTGCCAGCTGCAGCCGGGGCACGCCGTCTGTCCGTCTGTCCGTCCGTCAGTCCGTCCGTCCGTCGGTCGTGTCTGTCTGCCCGCGGGCACTGAGCCCCAGTGGCCACGCTGCACCTCACCTGCCTTCGCTCTGTCTCTTTGGTCTTGCAGTGGGTCTCTATGTGCAAAGTCCGTCTTTAGAAGCACAGCCCCGTTAGGAGCTTCCAAGGTACCCCGCGGGGACGGTGCAGCCCGCCCACCCCACCCCGCATGCTCAGACTGAAGCCCCTCATTAGCATCTGCCACTCAGCAGCATTTTGGATACTGTCTGCTCTTGTGACATGGGTAATGCCGTGGCTCCTGGGCTCCGCGGGCCATCCTCAGCCAGAGCAGCATTTACAAAGCAGACCCAGGACTTCAGCAGGGCCCTGGGGTCACCCTCTGTCTGATCTTTCCTCCCTCACTTTTCTGCCCTCTCACCTGTGCCAACTGGATGTCCTGCTCTGTTTCTTCCATCCTGTCACCATTGCCTGTCCCCTCCCCCTGTACTCCCCCTGTGCAAACTCTCCCCTTTCCCTTTTCCAACTTTGCATACCCTCCTCCTCCCCTCCGGAAGTCCTCCCCCACCACCTCTACGTGTCGTCCCCCACCACCTCTACAACTCTCCCTGCCCGCTCTGCAAGCCCTCCCTCCTCCACCTCTACACACCCTCCTCCTCTGCAAGCCCTGCCCTGCTCGGTTAACCCTCCACTTTGATGAACCTCTCTGCCTCCCCTCCCCCTGTAGCCCATTCCCTGTCACCTCCCTCTCTCTCCCTCCATGTTCCCCTCCCCCATGTCCCCTCTCAACCTGTGCCCTGCCCTGTCCCGCTGCCTCCCCCTCTGCCTCCCTCCCCGGCTGTGCTCCCATATCCCCCTTCCCATGTTCCCCTTCCTGTTTCTGCTTCCCCACTGTGTCCTCTTCTCTCTGATTCTGTCATTTCTTTGCCCTTCTCCTTGTCCCCACATCTGTGTCTGGGGCTGGAAGGCCCGGGGATGGGGACTCTATGCCTGAATTCTGGATCTTCTTCTAAATGACTTTGACCGACTCTGACCAAATTGCACTGGATTTGGGATCTTGAATCGGGACGCTGATTCAAGTGCTGCCACGTAAACGCCTCTGCCTAGAGGTGCCGCTGGGGGTGACTGCCCGCCCGGCCGCAGAGCTGCTCGGTGCACGAGCCCGGGGTCCAGCAGGGAGGAGAGGGGCAGGGGTCGGGGGCCTGGGGTGGCAGAGTTTGGGGGGCACGGTGTCTCTGGCATGCAAAGATCTGGCCTGTGCAAACCTGGGACATGGCCACCAGGCCTTCTGAGCAGTGATTGGTCCATCTGACCGGGACCCCAGGCCAGCTGTACAAGAGGGCTGTGTGTCTGGTGCCAGCATCTGAGAGGCAGGGTCTTGAGCTCTGGACTGGCAGTTGGGATACTGAGCCCCCATTGGGGTTCAGGGGGCATTGAGCAGTAATTGGGCTGTGCCCCAGGGCTTGGCAGGAAAGTAGTTCTGAGAGCAGGCACCGGCCCCAGTCCTCCGTGGTTACTCCAGGCCTGGTGGCACCCAACGGTGGGAGCTAGGCCAGCCAGGCAGCTCTTGAGGTCCTTGCTCTAACTTCTTTCTCTACACACCAGCACCCTTGGCAGAGCTGGGAGGCTGTAGGCCTAATGGATTCAGGGTGCTGTGGGTACTGGGTCTCAGGTTCCCAGTCTGGTCTCAGGTTCCCAGTCTCTGCTCCCCTTGTCCTTCGAGGCCCTGCCTGCCACACACCTGGGGACCTGCCTCCACCTCAGCTAGCCTGGCTCAGCCCAGGTGGTTGCTGTCCAGAGCTATCCATGGCCCTTCCTACCCATGCCCGCTAATGCCAAGGGTGGGCTGTCACTCGCTGTCACTGATGCTGGGTCTTTTCTCTTGGCAGGTCAAACAGGCTCTGGGCCTAAAAGGTCTGTTCCTGCGCGGCCCAAAACCCGGCTCACTGGACAGTCATGCTGCTGGGCGGCCGCTGCCCCGGCCCTCCGTTAGCCAGCGGCTCTTGCGGCGCACGGCCAGCGCCCCCACCAAGAGCCACAAGCCGGGCAGAAAGGGCTTCCCAGAGCTGGTCGTTGGCACACAAGACGTGGGCTCTGAGGGGGCAGCTGATGATGTGGTGCCTCCCAGCCCCAGCCCTGCGCTAGGAGCCCCACTCCATGAGGGGCCGGGCAACACCAGCCCCCGAGGTAAGGTGCTGGCACCCACAGTGGCTGCAGCTGTGAGAAGCCCAGCCCCAGTGCCACCTCAGTGTGTCCCTGAGGGCACTGGGCCTGCAGGCATGGCCGCCACATGCATGAAGTGTATGGTGGCGTCTTGTGCTGGTGTGGACCCTGAGGGTCTGTTCAGGGAGCGGCCACCCAGCCCAGGGCCCATGGGTGCCCACTTGGCCGTCAGCCAGCAGCCCCAGGGCCGGCCTCATGCACTGGGCACCCCCCATGGCCGCCTGGGCTCCCGAGCCAGCAAGGCCAAGCTTGGAAAAAGCAAAGAGGCCTCCGAGGGACACGGGGCCCAGCGGCAGCAGCCAGGTGGTGGTGGCTCCATGTCCTCAGACTCCAACAGCCCAGACAGCCGTGGCAGCCCTGAGGAGCCTCCCTGCTGGCCTGGGGGTGCCCGCAGGCCACCGGGGGCCCTGCAGCGGGAGATGAATGCCCTGTTTGTTCAAAAACTGGAGGAGATTAGGAGTAAATCCCCCATGTTCTCAGCTGGTAAGGCCGGCCCCGCCGGACCTTCCCCCGCATCCTCGCTTTTGGCATGGCTCTGCCTGTCACGTGCTCCACCCTGGCCTGCCATCCGCTTTCGTTTCTTGTGCTCCTTCAGCTTACCTCACCTGACCTCTTAGCCCTGGCTATCCCTTCTGACCCTCCTGTCTGACCTGAGGGGCCTGGGGGTTCCGGGAGTCCAGCAGGGGAAGGGGGAGGGTCAAGGCAGTATGGCTGTGCTTCCGACTCGATAAGGTGGGCCCAGGCAAGGGCGTGTGGGCACTGTTTGCTGAGGGCCATATGCAGCCCAGTGCACACCCAGCACTCCCAGCTGAGCCCTCGTCACAGGTGCCCACAGGAGACCAGGGGGCTCAAATGATCCTCACACCCTTCCTGGACCACAGTTGCCTTCCACCCCCCACCCCCCAGCTGCCGGCTATAGTTACTCCCCAAGGATGATGTATCAAGGGCCAGCCCCCCTGCCCCGGGGTCCCAGGCCTTCTGGACAGCACTCAGAGTACTGACAGAATTAATTCCATGTGGCTTGGCCCAGGCTCCTTCTTGGCCTGGTGTGCAGAGTGTCCAACCCAGTGGTCCTTCCAGATGGGTCCTACAGCACTGCCTGCCCCAGTATTTGAGTGCTCGCTGCTGGCCCACAGCAGGGCAAGGTCACGGGCTCTGACCTGTTGGAGAGCCAGCCTGGGAACAAGGGATTCTGGCCCTCCCTCCATCCCCCCTTCAAGCTCCTGCCCTGCACCTGCCTGGCCTTGCTGTCAGTTAATCCATCAGCCCCCTTACCCCATTCCCTCTGACCATCTTCTCCTTTCTGTCCGTGCCCCCGTGCTGCATCCGTAGTTAGGAACTGACAGCGGCCGAGTGTCAGGTAACGGGCCGGCCGCCCTGTGTGCCGTGTGCGTTCCCTGTCCTGAAGACCCATGGGTCAGCAGTGGGCTGTAGTTCCACTGCTCATCTGCTCTCCCAGCTCCAGAGGGTGGCTGGGGGGGCATGCTGGGTGCCCAAGTATGCAGATGGAGGGCCTGGCCACTGGGAGCCCTAGAGTCCTGGTCCATTGCCCTTTGGCGCAGGAGCCTGGGGTGTCCACTGACACCACTTTCTCTCTTCCCAGACACCCGCCCCCTGTCCACGCAGAGGTCTGTCTCCTCCCTTTGTGGCCTGGAGACTATCACTGAGGAGCCGGCTCCTGGTCCCCCACTGCCACCACAGGCTATCCCTGCCAGCCCCTCTCTGGAAGGGCCCCAGCACTTCACAGGACCCAGTGCCAAGGCAGCAGGCCCTCCAGGGGCAGCCCCAGAAGCTTCTGGGCCCCCTGAGCTCAGGACTGATGGCCGCAGGGACACCGAGGTGACCCCTGACGGCAGGCAGTGGGCGTGCCACAGCGATGGCCCTGTGGAGCTGGCTGAGGGGGCCACTGACAGCCAGGTGGGCTGCAGGGGCCAGCCCCAGGCTCCAGGCCAGCTGCCTCTGGTCAGAAGAGCAAAGAGTGAGGGGCAGGTGCTTGCTGAGCTGCTTGGGGGGCGGCGGCCCCTGGCTGGGGCCTCCCCAACTCCCACTGTCTACTCGGATGCCACCAGTGGTGACCGGCTGTGGCAGCGTCTGGAGCCTGGCAGCTACCGTGATAGCCTGTCCTCATCCTCCAGCATGTCATCCAGTGACACGGTCATCGACCTCTCCTTGCCCAGTCTGGGCCTGGGCCGAAGTCGAGAGAGCCTGGCTGGGGTCCCACCCAGCCGCCTGCCCCCACGGCCCTGCTCTACGTGCCCAGGACTGCCCCTGGTGACCAAAAGCAAGTCCAATCCCAACTTGAGGGTTGTGGGCCAGCTGCCCTCTGCACCTGACGAGCTGCGGCCCCGTCCCCTGGCCTCGCGGCCACACAGGTACCCACCTAGTACCCATCCCCGGCCACCCTGGGGCCATCTCTCCCTGGTGGGCCTCCAGGACTGCCCTGCAGCTGCCAAGTCTAAGAGTCTGGGGGACCTGACTGCTGATGACTTTACGCCTAGCTTCGAGAGCAAGCCCCGCATGCCAGGCCAAGGCCTGGTTCCCCCTGGTCAGCCACAGCCGGACGCCCTGACAGAACAGCTGCGCTGGCTCACAGGCTTCCAGAAGGCAGGGGACATCACCTCACCCACCAGCCTGGGCCCAGCCGGGGAGGGTGCAGTGGTGGCAGGGGTGCCTGGCTTCCTGCGGCGCTCCTCCTCCCGAAGCCAGAGCCGGGTGCGTGCCATCGCCAGCCGTGCCCGCCAGGCCCAGGAGCGGCAGCAGCGGCTGCAGGGCCTGGGTGCACCAGGCCCTCCTGAGGAGCGTGGCACTCCCGAAGGTGCCTGCTCTGTGGGTCGCGAGGGCTGTGTGGATGCGCCAGCCCCCACCAAGGGAGTCCCTGGCCAGGCATTCAGGGCTGTCGCTGGCCCTCTCTTGCTCAGACTCTGACCACTGCCCCAGCCTGCCTTCTTCCTCCAGGCCTGAGCAGGGAGCCTTCATGTTTGCTCAGGAAACAGGGCATCTGCCACAGGTCTGCAGAGCTGGCCTGTATGCCAAGTGCTCCAGTGGCTGGCTATGCCTGGCTGGCTGTGCTGGCTGGGGCTGTGCCCTTCTGTCCTGGTTGCCAGCCCATACCCTCACCCCTGGGGGAGGAAGGGACTGAGGCTGTCATTCCATTTTAAAATATATACAGGGAGGTATCTAAATTTTTAAACAAAACTTGCACAATGCTGAAACTATACTGAAGTCTTTTTCCATTTTTTTACCCGGACTTTTACCCCGTGGGTATAAACGTACATCACCATGTTAGGGAGCCATGCCCCCAGGTGGTCTGCCTGCCAGGGTGTGGGCCACGCACCCAGAGCCACTTGGATTGCTGGCATCCTGCCTGACTGTGTTTGGCCTATTCTGACCCCCGTCCTCCATATCAGGACATTTTAAAAACTCACATATTCAACTCTGGTACACCACTCCAATAAATGCATTCTCGCTTGGTGAGGTTGTCTCGGGGATGGCGCTGGCCTGTTCCCTCACTCACTCCTGCTCCCACTGCTGGGCAGGGACAGTATTGGCCAAATGGCTCCCAGGATGGGAGAACCCCACAAATACACCCCACCAGGGATGTGGCCTGAGTCCAGACCACTTCCACTCCCCAAAGGGCAGAGTCTTAACTTCAGGTGTGAACCTCAGCCCAAAAGGCACCCTGGGTAGGGTTGCAGGTAGTAGGGTGCCCTGGAGCCCCCACCCCCATGGTCATTTTCCAGGCGCTGTTCTCCCTGGGTGGACTGAGAAATCAGACAGCTTTGGGAGGGCAGAGCAGGGCAGCTGGGGATAGGGTCCATGGGGTACCTAGCTCAGCAACCTGGCTCTCTCAGGACAGAAAGGGTCCTCTAGGTTAGGGCACGTATGGGGGAGGAAGACTCTGCATGGGCAAGGTCAGGGCTCTCCCACCCCAGTCTGCGCTCTTCGATGGAACACTGCTCAGCCCCACCCCAGGCATCTCCCCCAGGCCCCCTTGGCAGCACAGCCCAAGAGCATAGCTTGACCACCACAGGAGCCTGGGGCTCCAGGACTGGAATCTGGCATAACCTCAGGAGCAGAGGGCAGCCTAGGGCTGAGGATGGCCAAGAAAGCCTCCCAGAGACGAGCTCGGCTCCCCAGGGGTGCAGGTTAGGAAGGGCTTTACTGTCCACAGCCCCCTTCGCTGCGCCCAGGGCAGCTGGGAGGACTCGGGCTCACTGGCTGCAGGAAGGGTCTAGCCCAGGGAGGTCATCAGGCCAGGAGGGGAGCTGGGTTGGGAACATGGCTGGAGGCAGGAGAGGATCTCAGCTCCAAAGACCCAGGACAAGGGCCCTGCTGCTTCCCCCACTACAGAACACAGGGACTGACCATGGCCACCATGGGATGGGCTGGCCTGGCCCATAGCTGCTGCTCTGGTTCTGTACCACTTAGGAAGGACAGACAGGACAGGGGCAGCCCAGGCCTGGCTGACGCCTGCTGCCACCTGGTGGTGGTCTTTGGCCAGGCACAGCTGGCTCTGTGAGCTAGCCCGATTCCTGCTGGCTTGAAGTCACTGCCACAAGCTGGCCTGGGCTCTGTGCTGAGGCATTCGTAAGCATTTGACCAACTGGTGAGAGGGACAGACCCAGAAATCATCCAGCTAGGGAGCAGCTGTTCCAAATGCAGCCAGGGCAAATGTGCCAGGAGCCCGACCGTGCCCCTGGGGTGCAGGATGGCACTGCCTGTCCATGGCACTGGACTGACGGTGTCCCTTGCTACACAGGGCACTGTGAGGACCAGGCCCAGCCACATGTGAAGGCGGTGGGGGAGACAGGGCTGCAGGACTGATGGGCCATTAAGGTTCCATGGTAGAGCCACCTGGCAGGGATATAGGTTGTCAGCTTCCTTGGCCCAAGAACAGGGTTGACACTGAGGTTCTTGTTGGAGACTACGGCCATGACTCCCACCTAAGCCTGGCTCATCCCAGCTTCTCTGCTCTCTACAGACAAGTAGGCCCTGGAAGAGCTGTCGCAGCTCAGCCCCTGGGGCATGAAGAGCCTGCACACATCCCCTCTGCGAGGCCACAGTCTTGTACTCTGAGGCTGCGTGCCCCAATGTGGGTCCCACTGGGCAGCCACCAGCCTGCCACAATCTGAGGCAAGAACTTTGAGTTCATGCTCTCTCCCTCTATTTAGGAAAACACCTCCCCACCCACAGTCACCTCCAGCCCATGACCCAACTCTTGTGGTGACAAGTCACCCTTGGTTTCCTGTTCCCCACACCCCAGGGAGGTCAGTTCATCTGGGAAGACTCTCTGCTTGCCCAAGTCTGGCAGCAGTCAGGGAGAAACCCATAGCTTGCCACCCTCAGCTGTCACCTCTAACCCAAGAGCCCTTGAGAGAGATCCACGCCTCTCAGTGACTCTCAAGCCAGAATCGTGTGCACAGGCTTCACGCATCCCTGCCAGGGGAACAGTGGAGTAGGCTGCAGATGGATACAGAGGCACACACATGGCCCCATGCACTGCTCAGGGTGGCCTCCTCTCTGAGTCCCCCTGCTGCAGAGGGCCCTGGGGATTGACATCATTGTGGGGGATCACGGGTGCGCAGGAGCAAAGAAAGTTCTAGAAGTAACGGCAGAGAAAGTTCTCGCCACAGGCTTCCCCAGCCTGGACATGCTTCCTGAATAAGACAGCAGATACACAGGCCACCTGGTTTCACTCTTGAAAAACTCTATTTGGTGTGTGCCCGAGCCTGCTGGCGTACTCTGTCAAAGATATATACGTATATATTTATATATATATATATAAAAGATTATTTAACAGTTAAATATACTCCGACACGAGTGTGCTCACAGGACAACAGGTGAGTCTCCCATCACAAACACACAGCATGAAAAGAAACACGCGTCACACAAGTGCCACAGTGATGCAGCACACTGTTACTGGCTGTGGGCACGGGCTTCCTCGGTGCTGCGTCACAGAAGCACAGTTAAACCCAGGCTCTGATGGGCGCAGTTTCTCCGTGGTGGTAGAAATACATTCTCTACAAGGACAAAGAGGCCGGCACTGGTCACTCAGCTGGGACCTCGTACTTGAAGATGACGCTGAAGAGCCGGCCTCCGAGCCGGTCTGCCAGCCACGAGTTCTTGATGACAGCCAGCTTGAGGCTCTCACAGCGCAGGGCAGCGTGGTAGTTGGTATGGACAGCACGGCCCATGCCCTCGATGACCACCAGGTCGGCACCCCGCTCCCGTACCAGCACAGCCAGCCCCTTGTCCAGGCGGCTTTGGGGAAGAAGGGGGTCTGTGAGGTGGGTACCAGTAAGGACAACCACCCCCTGCCTCTCACAAAGCATGATGAGGGGGGAATGCCTAGAAAACCCCACTAATCAATGACTCCCTGGTTAACTATTCAGTGCCCTGAGCTCAGACTGCTCTCAGGCCCGGCCTCCAGTGGCCTGGACCTCCTCTGGGATCAGGAAACCACCAGCACCAGTGCTTCCTTACAAGGGCTGTGGGTCCAGCCCGGAACACTGCTGCAACAGCCTTCCCCATTATTATTTTTTTAACTTGGAAAGATTTCATTCCTTTTCATAGATGTTTCATTGTCCTCCTTCACTGCGTAACAGTGGGAAAATAGAAATCAGTGAAAAAGGGATAAATAAACATTGGAGATCTACTACTCAAACAGACTGGATAACGAGGCACCCCAGACCACACTTCCCTGTGGAAGTGTTCTCCAGTCAACACAGCTTTCGTTTCTTGGACTACCAGGGATGGAAGCATTAAAAGTAACCTGGCTAGTCGGTAACTGGGAGGTGGCATCGCTCACTCAGTCGTCACCACAGTGGGCCCAGCTACAGATAGGGACACCAAGAACTGAGAGGCCAGGCAGGGTCCTGAGTTTCACAGGCGGACATGCACGGCTCAGGGGTGTCCATGTCCCTCTTGACAGAGCGGGCCACAGCCAATGTGCAGACTCAGATCTGCCCACCCTCCGCAGGGAAGCAGAAGAGCTCTGGGTCTGGGGTTAGGAAGGGTGGGGAGCTCCCGTGGGCAGGCCCGGACTCCTGTCATCTCACAGGTACACACTGGACCCCGGGAGGACACAAGGGTGCCACCTGCCCACCAGGTTACCTGAGGTCAAGGCAGGGGGAGCTGGAGCCAGTCTGCACCAGCAGCAGCCTCTCTTCTCCTAGTGCAGAGCTGCCAGAGCACAACGGAGGAGGAGCTTGTGAGGGCGGTGCCTCAACGCCACCCCGCCTACCTCAGGGAACCCCAGCCACCTCAGGATGCTCCACCCACCTGGTACCATCCACATCTTCCAACACCTGCCTGGCATTCCCTACCCATTCGAAGGAGCATCTGCCCCCATCTCCAGTTCCCAGGGCCTCACTTCCCACATACACTCTCTCTCTCACTCTCTCTTCTCCACTCACTGGATGATAGGATCCATGGCGGCTATCCGCTCGGCCACAATCAGGGACTCACTGTAGGTCACATCATTGAGGGCAGGCCCCGAGTTGCACGCCAGGATGACCTGCAGCAGGGAGGGTCTGAGACACTTAGGGTCCTTTGCAGAAGCCAATGCCCTGCACCTCCCAAAGGCTCTTTAAGGCCCTCTGTGTTTTAACAAGGTGACTGGCGGTGCCCACTATGGCTGGTGTCGCCCTCCAATGGCTACGCCCTTGACCACCCTCACTTACACACCCTACGGCCTCCAGAGGAACTCAGAGGCTGCTGTGGGGATCCTCCAACCCTATAACACAGTCAGCAAGATCTGCCCACAAAAGCATCTCTTTGACTGCAGGGAACCGGGACATCACATCCCAGGCTTATGTATGTCAGTCCTGGCCCCTGTGATGTGACAACCTAGACTTGTTCCCCTTGCGCCCCTCAAACTCACCTACCTTCCACATAAGGATGAGCTATGGCCATTGCCGCCAGAGTCCACAAACAGTACCATCCCCAATGACCCAGAGACACCCCAAAAAGCCCCCAGCCCATGAATGGCCTTGTCACTCACCTCGGTCCCTCTAAAGAGTAGCTCCCTGACAAAGGGGAAGACTCCCAAAATGACGTCTACTCCACTGTTATCTGCGAAAATTAAGGCACATTTATGAGGGGGCCCCTGCAAGACAAAACCAGGGTGTTCAGTTGGGGACAGGTGAATCCAAGAGTTCCAGACACACCCGCGTCCAAGCCCACAGAGTCTGAGCACTGGGGACCGTGCTGCCTGCCAGCCCAAGTGACCTCTGTATTGAGGTCAACTGGCCTGATGACAAGTGCTGACAAGGTCAGGCACAGAGCCAAGAATGTCCTCGATTAGCCTCACAGATCTGGGAGGCGGCAGGACTTGCAGAGGAGAGGCCTCTTCCTACTGTGCAGGGATCCTCACCAGCTGCTTGGGTCCCTCTCTCCTCCTCAAGGTGGTCCTATGCCCCATTTCCCTGCCCCATGCTCTGACCTGGCTTGCTGCCCCAGTCTCCAGGACTCCTATTCCTAGCACCCCCTTTCCATTCCTAGACCCTCAAAGGCAGAGGCAAGGAAGGCACCTCCACATACCTTTAGCCTTTGGAGCCAATCATTGTAGGAGTCCACCAGCCAAGGCCGCTCTGGGAAGAGAGAAGAGACCCAGTCAGTGCCTATCAGCCACTCAGCTCCCGTCAGCCCCCGACGGACCTCACCAGCTCCAGTCACCACCTCAGCCACTCAGCTCCCGTCAGCCCCCAACGGACCTCACCAGCTCCAGCCACCCACCTCAGCCACTCAGTTCCCGTCAGCCCCCGACAGACCTCACCAGCTCCAGTCACCACCTCAGCCACTCAGCTCCCGTCAGCCCCCGACGGACCTCACCAGCTCCAGTCACCACCTCAGCCACTCAGCTCCCGTCAGTCCATGCCCGGTTGCCATTGGCCCCTGTCAGCCGACGCCAGTCTGTCAGCCCCCATACAGGCCACATCAGCCCCAGTCAGTCACCAGACAGCTCACATCAGCCCCTCATCAGCCCAGCTACCTGGGGCCCAGGGCTGTGAGCACAGTTAAGGGAAGGTGTCTGTCTTTATTCATTTCCCCACCCCTTGAACCTAGGGCTGACGTGGCATGCGGAGAAAGGCCCGTGCGCCCAGCCTGCACCGTCTCCTCAGTCTCTCAGTAAGCGCGCACTGGGCACCGGCTAACCACTCCGGCTCTGGCTGTGGGTGTCCATACCTTGTAACTTCCTCTTGGCTTCCTCAAATCCAAAATCAGGGTCTGAGTCAAGAACGCTGCACAGAGCAGGAACAAAGAAAGTGTGAAAAAACCCTGAGTCCAAATACGCTGCTGAGACCAGAAACCTCAAATATGGTGTCACATGAGCTAAATCAATATTATACTGTTACTGACATGCCATTTATGCTATTACTTTCAGCTGTTCGGGAAAAGCACAGCAGTCCACTGAGCAATGCGTTCCTTCAGCTGAATTACAAAACTTCCTCAAGAAAAAGGAAGGCACGCAGGGCCAGTCACAGCCTTGGCAGTCATAGTAGAAGCTCTCCCTCCCTGCTGGACTAGGGCCAATGAGAGCCCCCAGCTAGGATACCACCATAGGACAGGGACTGGGAGAGAGGGGACATAAACCAGAAATGCCACATGCCCCTCAGTCCACTGAGCTGGTACTTGAGCAGGACAGAGGATCTACGCCAACCGGCGGTGGCAGTGGGGAGGGAGCAGGCAGCCCTCCTGGATCCTGGGGCACTGTCCCCCTATATGGTGGGCCTGGCACCAAGCAGCATGCCACACCAGCTCCCTGTGGCTTCATCACCACATGGCACCACAGGCCAGGGTGAGGGAAAGGCCACTGGTGAGGCTTTGGTAGAGGAGTGTGACCTTCTCAGCAGTCAGGGTGGCACAATCACAAGAAGTGCTTCCTTTTGGAGACACCTACAGGCTGGCTCCAGGACAGCACACTCGGTGGGTGAGGGACATGTGCAGGCCCACGGAGTGAGCTGGTGAGAGCCCCTGGGTACGCCCCTTTTGTCCATTTCCCAGCGTGTGTGGTGGACAAGGATTGGACTTTCCTCACTGAGAGGGGGCAGGATAAGCTGGGCTCTGCAGGGCTCTACAAGGGTGCAAGGGACTCCTGGCCCACCAGCCAATGGGCCACCACTGCCTCACCCCTCGCTGAGGCCCAGGTCCAGCCAGAGGACCCAGCTGCACCCAGTCTACCACATGCTGGGCAACCCAACAAGGCTGTCCCCACTCTCTCCCCCAGAGCAAAACTGGGCCATGAGGAGCAGGGCTGGAGGAACACAATGGCAACTTTTCTGGGGCCACCAAGCACAGGAGCTGTGTGCGTGTGTGCGTTGAGTGCAGGTGTGTACATGCGCGTGTGCACGTGGAGGGGACAAGCTACTGGATGAAGCCACCACTGGGGTAAGCAGCCATAAATACTAGGCGGAGAGTGGGCCTCCTCAGTGTACTAGAACATAGGGCACCTACTCAGAGACAGCCTTTGCACCCCAGTCAAAGACGTTCCCTGCCAGGAGTCCTTCCACCAGCGCCAGCTGCCTCTCCTCCCAGCCCAGCGCATCCAGCGACTGCACGACCCGCTGGAAGCATTTCAGAGCGACGCCGTTCTCCTTCTGCTTCACCTGTGGAGACACGAGCAGGGTTATGGGCGAGACCGTGCTCTCCCCGACCGCCTCCTCTGGGTTCTCAGGGCATGCGTTCAGCGCAGTACAGGAAGGACGCTCAGCTGAGGACGCTGTGGAGAAATCGGAGCCTGCTCCATGGGACAGAGCCCGCCATGGCCACACTAGGACTTCACAGATGCCGCCTGATGTGTCAGGGTTATGTTGAGCTGAAGAAGAGCCTGGCTCTGAGCACCCTGGAATGGGTATGCCAACATGGACATTATGTCACTGGGCATGGAGGGTGAGGCCTGCTGGGGTGCAGTCATGGGCAGGGATGGGCAGGAAGGCGAGGAGAGCAGGGACCCCATGGCAGCCTGGGCACCATGAGAGGTCTGTTAGGGTCACAGAAGCATGCCCCATGGCACAGCCTCCTGGTGGGTCTGGCTGCAGGAGGAAAGCAGCTGCTTCCAAGTCACCTCCAGGCTCACATGCTGGGTAGCAGGACTGACACTCCCAGCTATGGCTCATTGCCCACAAGGTGGCTCCAGCAGAACCAGCTCATGCAGGAGGCACAGGGGAGGCCTTGAGCAGCAACTCTGAAGCCCCATGCCTCTTGACCTCTCCCACCTGCCAGAAACCACTCCTTCTCACACCCCATGATAAGCTCTGCTTTCTCACAGGCCTTTCTGCCCTTCTCAGGTAAAGCAGGCATCTGGGCACCCAGTCCGTGTCCCGGGCCCCACGGCTCACACGCCGCCCTGACTGTCTGTGGCGCAGCTTTCCCATGATGCCCTGCCCCCTTGCATCTTTAGTCCACAGCTCCCTGGTAAACTGATGCCGCCAGCACAGGGCCCAGTGCTGCTCACCTTGTATCCAAGGGAGACGTCTCACACAGCACTGGTGCAGCCTGACAACCCTCAGTGTAGTCACTGGCCCCCTGCACCCACCAGGGCAGTGTGTCTGAGATCACACAGCAGGGCTGCTCACGTAGGCATCCATCCACCTGTGGAGATGGATGGGACTCACTTTTGAGTAGGGATCCGGGAAGTTGAACTCATTCAAACAGTGCTCCCTGGTGTCCAGCAAGCTGCGTACGGTCAGGGTCCCATAGGCACTGCAGACAGACAACGCCAGAGAAGCTGAACAGGGCCGGCTCTGCTGGGGCTCCTCATGTGTGCAGGGTCTGGCACACACGGGAAAACCAGAGCACCTAAGCTGGGGAGGCAGGAGGGCGGCTGCAGCTTCAGACAACCAAGTGGCCCTGGCAGTCCCTGGCAGCAGGTGTGGGCACGTGAGCCAGCAGGCCACCTTTGGGAATGCATTTTTGGAGATTAGGCCAGCAAGGTATGTGCCCATGGAGACAGTTGTCATTCAAGACCACAGCCTAGCCACAGCACCCAGAGGTCCTAAGTGTCCACAGAGACAGTGGTCACCACAGGCCGTGGGGGATCCTAAGCACCAACACAGTGGGGCCTGATCAGGAGGTAACAGGACTCCCGGCACCAGAAGAGGTCGAGGCAGAGTGACTCACAACGGCTGGTGTCTCAGAGTCTGAAGCTTGTTCCAGTACTTCTGCCGGAACTTCTCAGCCCTCTCAGTGGCGTCAACAGAATCTGGCTGGCTGGCCACGGCACGCTTCACCACCTGGCAAGACAGCACAGTTGGTGGAGGTCCCTGCCTGCTCCAGGCAGGGAACAAAGTATTTGCCCAGCCAGCAGGGGCCCCACACAGGGTGCGATTATGTTGAATGGTGCAGACAGTGGGTCAGCCTGGGCCTGGACACAGCTGGCAAGGACTAAGGGGCTCAGGCTAAGCCACTACATAAGGCAGCCCCAGGAGCAAAGGTGGCAGATGGGTATGTGCTGAGCATGGGAAACGTCTGCCCAGCCCCATCCGCAGGGTACTTCCTCTCTGGCTCTGGGCCTCCAACTCCAGGAAGAAAAGGAGAGCACAGATCACCATTCATCCTGACCTAACCTCAAGACCCACAGCTCCAGCCTACAGCTCAACCCCCTGCTTCTGGCTGCAGGTCAGTCTGGCTGTGCCCTGAGCCCTACCAGCACAGGAAGGCCCAAGGTCTAGGCAGGGTTGGACCACTGAGGACACAGACCCAGGAGAATCTGATGGCTCTGCCGGGGGCTTTGGGAAGAGATATGTATTCCTCCCACAATCCAGCAGCTTTGAGCATCTCATGGGGCGGCCATAAGATCAAGACTCAGGCCCACACGTTCCCACAGGACATGGCCCTATTCTTGGAAGGAGAGGTTCAAGCTGCAGTGGCTTCTTCCAAAGTGCAGCACCAGCTGCGGCAGAGGGAGGAAGGGGCCAAGCGAGAGCCCCCACTCTGAACAGCCACTGGGCAGGTCTACTCAGTCACGTACCTCAAGAGATGAGGGCTACCTGATTGCTGGCTCTTTGAAGAAATGTCTTAACTAGCAACATTCCTTTGAGCACTTATGGAAAGCAAGGTCACTAGCATGCCCTGACTTGCTGACCCAACAGCTCCTGGAGCCACATCATCCCCCTGAAAAACACGAGCTAGCCTCTTGATCACAGAAGCCACCACACAACATTCGGAGCTTGCCTGCCAGCCCCTGTGGCTCCCTGGGGCCTGTCCACCCTCTCTGGCCACATTACTGTGGCTTCCTGTCCACTGTGATGGATGAAGGCAGAAAACTGTCCACAGCAGAGACAATGTTCACGGGAAAGAGCCACAGAAAGAGTGGGCGACATTTGCCAAGACAGCCAGCGTCTTCCTTGCTTTCTGCAAGCCCATTCTTCCCACGAGATCTCGCTCTTCACATCCAGGGCCCTTACCCCATCGAGCGCCTCCTCAAAGCAGCTGAGCCAGTACTTGCGGGCCATGGGGTCCTCAGTCAGGTCCACTGTGTCAGGGACATAGGAGGATGGGTCCAGGAGGAGTGGCAGGTTTACCAGCGGCCGTGCCAGCCGGTCCATCTCCAGCAGGTCAAACTGGCACTGAGAGGGGGTACAGACAGCAGCAGCATTTTGCCCACATGATCAAAGTATTCTTCTCTGGTCTAAAATCTCATTGTGGCATAATGTATATAGACTATAAAACTTGCACTTTAGCCTTTCTAAGTGGACAGCCTAGTGGCATTAATGACACTCGCCATGTAGTGCAACCACAATCACCATCTGTTTCCAAACCTTTCCAGGCCCCTCTCCAGAAAGCCATCCCTCAAGCAATGACTCCCCTGTTCCCGTACACCAGCCCCTGGAAGCTAGTCATCTGCCTCCTGCCTCACTGTAATGCTCTGTTCTAGACACTTCATGTATGGAGGAGTCACACAGCATGTGTCCTCTGGCGTCTCATTTCCTTCACCAAAACATTCACCGGCAGGTTTTGAAATCAGCTATTTCCTGAATGAAGAGACAAAGCCAGATGGTATCCACCTTTCTCAACATCCTGCGCAGGGCCACCCTCCAGGGCCCATCCCACCCTCCAGGGCCCATCCCACCCTCCAGGGCCCCACGTGCACGTCTCCCAAGCCTTAAGCTTAGCACACTGGAAGTTGATGTGGCTACTTTATCTACACCTGCATCTTTCTCCTCCCGGGGCTCAGCTGCCCAAGGTCAACACCTGGAATTATTACCTGGCAGGGCATGTCAGGCCCTATCACAAGCAGATTTCAGGTCTGCTTGTGCCACCTCCTCTTCCACTGTCACCGCTGCTAACCTCAAGATGGCCTTCCAGCAGCCACCGCGCCCTACCTGGTTTTTCTATCTGAACACCAGCCTGTGACTCCTCCAACAGATCCTGACTCTGTCTCTCCCCTGCCCTGCCCCCTCTCACTGTTTTCCCCCCACGGCCTACAGGCCTTGTGAACCAGCAGCCAGTCCTGCCCATCACTCTCATCCCAGCTTGGGCCACAGCCCTCAACCCAGAGTGCTCAACACACGGCCAAGGTCCTGGCCTTCGTGTGCCCCTCCACTGGCTCAGGCCTGCACGCTGCTCTTATAACCTGCCCCGCCAACTCCTTTGGGCTCTGTGTGCTGGCAGCTCGGCACAGCCCCGTGCTGCCCACTCCGACAGGGATTCACTACTCTGTGCCCTCCCTGCCCTGCTGCTCCTCATCCTCCCCACAAGCTGATCAGACCCTTTACAACCACATCGGAGTGTTCAAAACCCACCTCCCAGCCAACACAGGACCCGTCTACCTCACACACTGACACGCCCTGACAGCACCAGCAGCGAGCACACACCAGATGTGTGGCATTTCCACATGGACGGGAACATTACATGCTCAGTTGGCTTACTTTGTTTTATGTGGGAAAAGTGAAGCCAAGGTGTGTAACCTGATGCTGGGCCCTCAGGGCACAATACTAACTAAGCATATGCTTGTGCGGAGACCTGTCCCCGCCAGGCCACTTCTCCCGCTTTTCAGTGACAAGCCACTGTATCACACACCTGGGATATCACACACCTGGGACTCGGCCTGTCTCCTCTGTCAGGAGCACTTCTATTGTAAATGATCACGGTAGAGACAGAGGTGTAACCCTGAGCCAGCAGCTGCCGGACACTGAGGCTGGTCCAACCAGGAAGGACTGGCCTCCAGGATGGACCCACAAAACCGCACTCAGACAGTGTGGCTACACTTCCAGACTGATGAGGGAAAAGGCACACAGTCGCTTACATTAACTGGCTCGATGACTTTCCCCTGTTCGAGGCCACATAGAACTCCACTCAGTTCAACAGGCTAGGGGAACAGGAGGCGGCACCATCCAGCCAAGGTGGCTTTGGCCCAAGCAGGGATTCAGGGGATGGGCCAGAACCTCCCTAAAAGGGCAGACACTGCATATTTTGCCCCCTCCCTGAAACTGTCACCCCAAACGTGCCACCTGAGGGAAGCCCTGGATTTGGTCCTGTTTCTGTCACCCAGCCTAGGGGAGGACTCTGGTCCGCCCTGAACTTCTGCTTCTCTGTGCAAACAGGGACAGCACCGTGTGGTCTCCAGGTTCCTGCTGAATCAAGGAAAGGCAGCCACAGCATCTTAATCTGCCCACAGGTGAAGTCCCCACGTCTGTGGCAAACTTTAAAAGTCTGGGCCAGAAGACAGCGCCCATCAGTCCAGTGGCAACAGCATGGGGGCTTCTCTCAGAAGAGGCCCCGGCAGCACCTCTGTTTGCAGATGCCCGCCCCGTGACACACCACCCGGCCCGCAGCACAGGGCCCCTACTCACGGTGCCGCTGCGCGCCCGCTGTGCGGGGCAGAGCTCCGGGGACGAGCTCATCAGGCCGGAGCTGCCCGCATAGTTCTCTCCCCAGCTATACTGGTTGGGATCTGGCAAAGAGAGAAACCAAGTGGCCGTGTCAGGCTGGGTGACAACACACCACTTTCAGCATCCCCACAGTGAACCCAAGGACAGTATGGCTGTGCTCCAAAGATGACAGCTCCCTGTGGGTCCCTGCAGGGCCACAGGGGGGCTTTCTTTCCTGGTTGCTTTGTTCTGTGTTATTTACTTTTTCATTTTCCTGCAAGAGATGAAATCTCGTGAAATAATGATTTAGACCTTTCTGAGCTTCTCAAGAAAGAGTTCCCTGATTTACATCAAGTAGGAAACTGAACTTGAGGATGTGATTTCTCGACCTGGGATGGCGCGGGTTCTGCAGCGCTCGTGCTGAGCTGTCATGGAGGCTGACAGGCTGCTGGCACCGGCTGGTCCCCCAGCAGACGACCCACATTCTCCAGGGCAGCAGCACACTGCCCATCATGTACCTTGGAATCTGGGAGGTAGACCTGAGTGGTCACTGAAGCAGAGTGCAGGGAGCAGGCGGCTGGGGACTGAGGCCTGTTTACAGTGACACGCCCCACTACAATCAAAGGGTTAGTGAGTCCTTTCCACTGCAGGCAGGAATGGGCTCAGCAACAGCCGCCAAGTTCAACTCAAAAGAGGAAGGGAGTTGGAGAGGGGGAAACCATTTCTTTATCCCAACGGTAATAATACCATCCTCTCCACTTCCTGGGGCTGAAGTCTCCCCCAACCTCACTCCATCACCCCACAAATCCCTGCTGCCCCCAACACATAGGAAGGAGGGCTTCAGAGGGCCCTGTGCACACTTCCCGACACGGTCGAGGTAGCTCACAGGACACGACAAGGGCCCGCTACTCACTGTCTTGCTCAGCTCCTTTCAGAAATGCGCCGATGGCCCCCAGGTAGCCCTCGTGTCTCAGGAATAACGCCTGGACTTCTCCCTGCCATGGCCCAAAATGCCCCATGTAGCCAGCCAGGATGGCCACAACTTAACCAGAATGGCTTCTGAGTGATCTAACACCAGTGCACCTCCCTGGGGTGGTGGAAACTTCTCAAAGACTGTCCACAGCAGGCTTGCCAACAGAACAGTATTTAAGTGCAGAGGGGAGTGTGCAGCGTCACAAAATCTGAGGGTGAGCATTTTCACAAGCAAATCTTTCCATGAAGTAATAACCACCCAATTTGTCTAGTCTGTAAATCTGGTTTTCCAGGTTTCATTAAGCGGGGCTTATTCTGATCTCATGCCATCCTGCACACACATCACTCTGATCTACCAATGCCACCCTGCACTCACATCATCCTAATCCACCAACACCATTCTGCACACGCATCATTCTGATCTACTCACAACATTCATTTTGATCTAGTCACACCATTCATCTCACACACACATTATTCTTATCTACCCACACCATTCATCTGGCACACACACCATTTTGATCTTCCCACACCATTCTTTCACACACATCGTTCTGATCTTCCCATACCATTCATTCTGCACATACATCATTCTGATCTACCTGCACTATTCATTCTGCACAGGTGTCACTCTGCTCTCTTCACACCATTCATTCTGTACACCTATCATTCAGATCTTCCCACATCACTCATTTTGCACACCCGCCTCTCTATGACTCCATCTGCTCTCCCCACCCAGTGAAAGCACACTCCTTTTCACTCCTCTAGTATCCTCCCAATGAGCACCTGTCCCCTCTCTGCTCTCTCCTCTCTCCTCTAGAAAGAAACCCATAGGACAGCCTTCTATACATGTGTAAAACCATATACACACAGCACATGCATACTCTGTGTCCCCAAGTCCAGTCTGTTCTTTGAAGTATTGACCTCAGTACTGGTTACAGGTCTGGCAGCAGCAAGTCTAAGGAACCATGTTCCTAGAGGACCCTCCAGGTCACTGGACCATCATTTCTGGTCTTTTAGTAGTGTTCTTGATCTGCATACTTCTTTTTCTTGTGCTACATCAGGGACTCGAATTGTGTCCCCTATCAAGCCTGTCTTTGGTGGTGGCAATGCAACATCTGGTTCCTCTGGTCTCATGCTGATGTAGTTACCCTATCAGGTGGGTCCTTCTGTTTCCTAGGCTCACTTTTCTTCATGTATTTGATGTTCTTGGTCATTAGCTGTTTCAGGTGGATTGAGACCAACTGATGTTCCTCAGATGGCATTAAGGCCCCAGTTGCCATTCCCCAGTATGGAGTGCAAAAGACTCGCTTAGCAAAAGGCTAGCTATGCCAATTGACCTCAAGACCCCCTGAAAACACGGTCCCCAGACTCCTGTCCTTGCTACTCTATCCTTTGAAATGTTGGGTTGAATTTGGAAAACCTTTTAGTTTACGATGTAGTCCAGCTGTACTGACCTGCCTTCTACTGAGTGCTGTCACGCCCCTCACCTAACCAAATTTCTGTCAACTATCTAACACATGAACAACCCTCTACCTCCCTCCCCACCCTTGCAGCTGTCAAAGAATCTTTTCTTCAGTGCATAAGTCATTTATTAAGTCCTTGTAATAGCAGTCTTGTACAACACTTGTCCTTTTGCAGCTAACTGATTTCACTCAGCATGTCTTCTGGTTGATGCCAGGTTATGAGATGCTTCCTAAAATAATCATTGTTCTTTATCATTGCAGAGTGTTCCACTGTGTATATATACCATAGTTTTTTTATCCATTCATCTGTTGATGGACACCTGGTTGATTTCATCTTTTTGCTACTGTGCTGCAATAAACATTCACATGCATGTATCTGTTCATGCACAGGCATCATTCTGATCTACCCACACCATTCATTCTGCAAACATCATTCTGGTCTATTCACACCATTCACTCCACACATGCATCATTCTGATCTACTCTATTCACTCTGCACACGCATCTTTCTGATCTAATCACATCATTCACTCTGCACAAGCATCATTCTGATCTATTCACACCATTCATTCTGCACACGCATCATTCTGATCTTTTCACACCACTCATTCTGCACACATATCATTCTGATCTTTCCACACCATTCAGTCTGCACATGTATCATTCTGATCTACTCACACCATTCACTCTGCACAAGCATCATTCTGATCTATTCACACCATTCATTCTGCCCACGCATCATTCTGATCTTTTCACACCACTCATTCTGCACACATATCATTCTGATCTTTCCACACCATTCACTCTGCACATGTATCATTCTGATCTACTCACACCATTTTGCACACGCATCATTCTGATCTACTCACAACATTGATTCTGCACACGCATCATTCTGATCTTCCCACACCATTCACCCTGCACACGCATCATTCTGATCCACTCACATCATTCATCCTGCACATGCACTGTTCTGAGCTGCCTCACACTGATCTGCAGGCACACTTGGTTCGTTGTGGACACACTCCCCAGAAGTAGTACCACCCTCTGGCCCAGGCATCTCTAAGTCGGCTGTGAGGCTTGTCGATGGGGAGGGAGATAGCTTCAAGTCCAATCACTGGGGCAGGTTCCCAGCCTGAGGAGGCCACAGCACTTCAAAAGGCAGGGTACCAAGGTGCAGCACATGAAGGGTAAAAGGACAAAATGGCTGGCAGGGTGGGCAGAGACTTCTCAGTACCTGCCTTCCCTGGTTGCCTCGGCCTGATGAGTACATCCATGTTCACTGCCCTGTACACCATACCCGAGAGCTAAAAACACATTAATCTGCCCAGGACGAATACAGCACGGACAGAGGTTAGGGAAGAGGACCCAAGTCTCATTACCTTGGAGAAGAAGTTGATGCTATAGGTAATAGTGCGCATGGTGACAGGGTGGCCCCGGATGAAAAACCCTCCAAAGTAGACTCTGTCCAGGTGATGGAGCTTCGCGTAGAGGCAAGCAAGCTGTCCGATGTCATTGCTGATCATGTGCAGCAGGCTCTTGGCCATGTCCTCTTTGGAGAATTCTGGGAGGGAAGTGCAAACAGTGTGACCGAAGCAGTCACATCAGGTGCACAGTACGCAGGGACTGGGGCACACGTGGGAGGGAGTGGGAAACAGAGAAAGCAGGAAAGAAAGGGAGAGAGGAGGAAAGAGAGAAAATGGGGGGGGGAGTGAGAGAGGGAGGGAAGGGAAAGGATAACAGAGAGAGGGAAAGAAACAGGGAGAATGAGAGGCAAAGGGGGAGAATGAGGGAGGCAGGCAGGGAAGGGAGAGAATAATAGAGAGTGAAAGACCAAGGGTAAACGAGGGAGGGAGGGGGGAGGAAGAAAGAGGGAAGAGGTAAAAGAAGAGGGAAAGCGGAGAAGGAGAGAGGGAAAGGAAGGGGGAGAGGAGAGAAGGAATGGAAGGAAGTGAAAGGGAGATGGAGAGAGAGAGAGAGGGAGATGGGGAATCAGAGAGGAAAAAATAGAAAGAGGGAAAGCAACATATGGAGTGCAGATTTACTGGATCCACTGAAACCAGGAGAACCTCTGTATCTAATGCCCACAAATAATCCTTAACCTTGAATCAAAACTACCCCATGGAGCCACCATCAAACTCAACAACAACGTAGCCTGATTAGTACTGCTGACCTGGGGCAGAGCATGCACACAGAGTGACCTAGAAGAGCATAAACTGGTGAGAACCAAAGCCGACACGAGCACTTTCAGAGGCAGTGTTCTAAAGAGGCTGGGACGAGGTGAGTGGAGACAGACGGTGCCCTGATGTGAAGGGTGCAGCCAGTGTTACTGAGCTGCTGCTGTAGAAGCCGGGACGCACGTACATTTAGCTGTGTGTATTGCCACTAAAAACATATATGATGTTTTAAAACAAAAAAAAGAGAGGAAATAGAGAGCAGGGGGAGAAGGGCCAAGTGAATTAAAGCAAAAGCGAGCACGAGAGTACTAGAGAGACACCAAGTGACACCAACTGTCAGAGAATGTGTGGTGGTCGAGGGAGACAGCAAGAAGGAGGTGTCTGGAGTGTATGTGCAGCTGAGGGAAAATTGCAAGTGAAAAAAACAAAACAGCAACTAAACACCACCAAATATTTTTTCTAAGTCAGACTTCTCCCCACATAAAGACTGATCGAATTAATTCACTAAAATCAAAGTGCCGTTGGCACAAAGTGAAGGCTGGGTTAACTAGGGGATGGGAAGGGATTTGGTGATTTATTTCTCGAGCATCATCTCCTTCAAGTAGCTGGCACGTAACAGTGACAAGTCAATGCTTTAGGAAGCAAAGAAGCTGCTCCAGCCACTGTGGTCACAGGTCCCCGCCTGAGGCACCTCGGTCGGCAGTGGCCGACTTCCCGAAGCTGCTGGCGATGAGGGTGCCACTGAGCCCCAGCGTGTGGCAGGCCCCACCATAGATGTCCTGCACCAGCATGTCCACGTTCGTGTGCTGGCCCTTGGAGGCCAGATGCAACAGCTCATCAAACTTCTGTGGGGACAGAGCAGATGACAGCAGTTAGGTCTCAGAGGCTGGTGGTGATCCTGTGCCGCGTGTCCCTGAATCACATCCATGAAAGGTCAAACAGAGCCTGTAGGGGCTTGGTGGCTTCTCTTGCATGGCATGGGGCAAGTACAGGGTGACACCATGGGCCTCTCTATGTGCCACCATCCAGTGATGCCCCAAGTCCGTTTGGATACCTCCAGAGCACAAGCAACTCCATGCTGACAGAGGCTATGGAGTCCGAGACACAGGAGAGAGAACACAGCTCAAAAGAAGCCACCTTTGTGAACATCTGGCTCACTACAAGTTTCCGATTCTACCTCCCCAGCCCTCCCCGACTGGGCATCCTCCTGTAAGCAGCTGATACCTTTGTCTTGGTGAGCAGAGCACCGAGCCCCCAGAAGGTGCCACCCCCAATGGAGCTGCCACCGATCCACTCGAACTCATCTTCAGTCTCTACCTGGAAAGCAATCAGGGGTGCATCAGCATGTGGCAGGCTCCAAGGGGACAGAGTGGCTCAGGGCTACCCAAGGAGCAGACACTGCCAGGGGCACTCCAACTACCACCACGGGTGACTGCTGTCAAGGGTGCCAACATGAGGCTTGGAGGGCCTGAGGCTGGTGGTGGAGCTTGCCTTCTGCTGACAAGGAGCAAGGGAACTCAGTGTGGCCTGCGAGGACCAGGCCTATGCACGTGTCCCCGTGTCGCATGTTCCTGGGTCACAGGTTCCCCACCCAGCACTGGCTCTGTTACGTACAACAGCCCCTGAAGACTTCCCTCCCTCTCTCACCTTCACAATGGAGACCCCAGAGCCGATGTTGACAAGAAGGTAGGGAAAAATGTTCGGGTGGTTTGTCTGGAACCGGAACTCAGGGTCAGCGTCCTTCTGGTACATGAAGGCCTCGTGCGGGATGTTCTTCAACACAAAGTTGCAGCCCTTTATTAGGCAGGTCATCACATCCTCCTTGTCCACTCTGCAAGGGAAGTGGCAGTCCTTAAAGCACTGTGACCACTAAGGGCAGGGTCGTCCAGGTGCAAGGAGGCAGGCCGGCACAAAACCCCGCAACACTGCTCCCCACACACCGTCCCCAGGCTGCCGATTCCACAAACAGATCCAGTGCTCAGGAAGCTGAAGCCAGCAGAGCAGCCTGAAGAATGGCCATTGGCTCTGTGATGGGGAATGTGCGGGGCTCTCCAGGTGGGTGTAGCCCACACCCCCAGAAAGCCCTGACGACTGTCTTCTAGCCAGCAGGTCACTGGCAGACACCTTACCATCGGAGTCCATCTCCCTCCTTTATCATTTCCCCACTCCCGCTCACTGCAACCACCCACCTTCAGTCTTTCTCAGGCCTTCCTCTTGCTCAGTCCCCAAATCTTTTACAAAGTTTGGCTCAGAGCCCTGGACCCACCCAAAGGCGTGCTGAGATCTTTTGGGGATTTCAGGCACCCCACAACAGGACTGTAGTAGACAGAGTGGCCAGGTTTATCACCATGGAGCCCAAGGGGGTCCAAGCCCAAGGATCCACTCCAAGGACTGACCAACCTATCTCCACCTCACACCTTCACGGAGACCCCTATCTCCTCCCCACACCCACAGGGAAGCCCCACTCCCACATAAGCAGGGAGCACCCCGTCACCCTGCCATACCAGCAGTAAGCTCCCCGCCTCCTCTCACCAGTAGGGAGCCCTCCCCACCATTCCACCCCAGCAGGCTGGGCCACTTCACCCACCTTCCCCTGCGGGCCCTATCTCAGCTGCTGGGCCCTACTCACTTGAGTCGAAGCTTCTCCTCAATGAGGTCCTTGAACTTGTAGGCCCCACCCCCTGTGGCCTGGATGACCTTTGTCTCCGTGTTGACCAGGTGGTCTTTGATGAAGTCCAGGCAGGCTTCAATGTAGGTGTTCTCGAACTTGATGAAGTGCAGACGGGCAGTGATCTCCTCCTGGACAGAGATCTCATAGGGTGGCTCATGGTCCTGCTCTGTGTCCTAAAGAATAAAGTCAGAAGGTCCTGGAACATTCTGCTGCCCCACCCCAGCAGTCTGCCAATCCAAGCTGACCTTAAAATAAGCAGAACTCAGATCCTATATTCAGAGAGTCTCCACGAAGTAAAGAGGCCAAAAGACCTAGGGAGGGGTCTGGGCTTGTGACCCTTGGCTGCCCCACAGGGAAAGGAGGCCTCCCCAAGAGCCCAGCAGGTGGAGGTGCCTGCCTCCAAAGTCAGGACTGCAGGGAACAGGGTGAGCATGCAGGGTGGCAACACATGATGTCGAAGATGGCCAGACCACCTTCACTCGCAGCGGACGGGCTGGCAGGTAGACACCACAGGAGGAGGTGCCGCTAGTGAACCCCTCTGGCTGTCACACTTCAACCCATGCCTGCCACATCATCTCCACAGAAGAGCTCACCTTCCCCGAGTGGTCAAAGGACCTCACTTTGGCGACTTTGTGCTGCACGGTTGAGTAGTAGGCCAGCTTGGTCAGGGACCCGCCTGTGTGGGTGAGAGAAACCGCACAGTCAGGACCAGGTAGGGGGACACAGGATCCACGGGGCAGCTTGCTGGGGGCCAGGAGCAGATGCCCTGGGCCCTTCTGCGCAGCCTGGGGCCCTGCAGACAGGCAGGACGAGAGGATGAGCTGTCCAGTCCAAGCCTGTTTTCCCTTTACAACTTTAGCTCCTCCTCAGACCCCTGACCAAACTGGGTTCAATGTGTCCACTCGCTGTGGAGAAAGAAGGAGCTTGTCCTGTTTCCAGCTTTAGGAAATATCAGCTTCCAGTTCTGATCCTGACAGTGGCCAAGGAACCAGGCCTGAACATCCAGTACATTTCCACTACCAGTCCCATACCTGACGACCCACCTTAACAAGTGAAGCAGGCTAAACAGTCTTTTCCTCCCAGATACACTGGGGACAAGGGGGCTGAGCAAGATCTGGGGGCCAGAAGCAGGCTCCTGACCTCTGGAGACTCTCAGGGGCAGAGACAGCAGAATGTGCCGTGAAGTGAACCAGAAGAAACCAGAAATGCCATGGTACTTTTCCCTCAATGGCCAAGATTTTCTAGATGTCCTGAAGAAGTCCCACTGTCCCCAGAATGCTGCTGGACACTTATATGGACAGACAGCCAAAGACTGGACCAGCCATCAGTGGACAGAGGCAGCCTTCCTGGGACACCTCTTAGGAAGACCGTGACGTCAGTCTCCAGGTGAACTAAAGTGGGTTCCTCTCCAGCCAGAGCAGGTACCCTGGAAGTGACAGGGCCCCAATTGCAGATGTGAGGGCCCCAAGTGGGACACAGAAGGAACTACATGCCCAACATACCAGAGGACTTCTGAGCAGACTGCTTTTCTAATGGGGCCTGACAGAAATAAGGCAAAAAATCCCTCACAGTGAGAAAACAAGAAGGTGAAAATGATTTTCAAATGGTTGCTCTGTGACAAAATACTAAAGCGATGTATAGAGACAAACACAAGCCAGTAAACAGTTATAAACATCCAGGTGTCGAGGGCCAAAGCTCCTTTCTTCACAGGACCAAGGCCACCTTCCTGTGCTCGCCTGACCTGGTGTCCCCGCTGCAGCTGTTATCCCCAAGGCCCCAAGGCTCCACCTCTGTCGCACATGGAGGGCAAGTCTGGTTAGGTCAATTGGACGTGGCCTTAATCTCACCTGCACTGTGAGCTTAGGAGGCGGAGTTGGCCTTGAGCCTCCTTCCCCACTCCTGCCCCTAATCCCAGCCTGGTCAGGTCCTTTTCAAAGATGTTTGTTGTCAGAGTCACCTCTGGGAATACATACTGTTTTCTAACAGGCGACACACAAGCCAAAGAAGATAATGATACATTTTAAGAGACACATCAAAAGCCACTATTACCAAACTCAAGTACCAAGCAAAAACCAAACCTACCACAGTTTAGTTGATTCCCACTCATAACTCAAGGACACAGAGACCCAATTTCAGAGTAGTGCTTTCTGGGTTAGCTTTGGGCCACAACCCAAACAAGGTACATAGGTGGTTTGGGTAGAGAGGCTTGGGGACAGTGGAGTGAGGGGGGTTAGTTCCTCAGCCTTGTCTACAGCCCAGCAGAGCACACTGCCTTAAATAGCCCATGCCAGGCCTGGCAAAATGGTCACGGCAGGGTCTCAGTTCCCCTACTACCCGAGCTAGGAGGGGGCAGACAAGGCACAGGGGCATGAGGGGCAATGGGTACAACAAGGGTGGGGGTCACTTTGGACCAAAACTGGCTCAAAGAACAGCGTGAGCCTGAGGAAACCAGACGCGTTTTGTCTGTTATCAGGAACCTGTTGGAACTGGAATGTACCCTAGTCCAGGTGTGTTGTCATCTGCTCTACAGCCCACCAATGACAGGGTACAGGCTGCAATCTGCACA
Organism: Heterohyrax brucei; assembly: GCA_028571685.1. NCBI lineage: Eukaryota > Metazoa > Chordata > Mammalia > Hyracoidea > Procaviidae > Heterohyrax > Heterohyrax brucei. Next base: position 30,680,681 of record CM053140.1, read on the forward strand.
TGGTCCTGTACACTCTGCCAGCCAGGTCCCTAGCCTCTACATCCCTCCTTGAGGAGAGAGGGGAGCCCCAGGATGTGCAGCACCCACCATGAGAGGTCCTCACCTGAGCCTCCAAGCTCCCCTCCAACCTTCCAGTCTCCAGACCTCCCAGGGCTAGGGCAGGGCACCCTTGTGCACCTTCTCCCGCCCCAAAGGCTTTCCTTGGGCCTTATAGACCAAGGGAGGACAGGAAGTCAGCACCCACCATCCCTGATGTTCCTTCCTGCCCACATGCCCACGGTCCCTGAGAAGTGTTCCCTGTCACCTGGTAGCACTAGGCCCAGTCCAGCCATCACTTCAAGTACATATGGGGACACAAGCATCCCTGATGCTCTCAAGGAGGCAGGCTGGCCCAGCTGACTGGGCGCTCCCACCCAAGCGAGGCAAGGCCTCACCAAGAACACTTGGGCAGCTGTGGTCTCCTGGGTCCATAGCCCTGGGCCAGGGAGGAGAAGTAGAGAAGCCTACTACTGACGAGCCCTCTGGCTGTGTGGCTCCCTGGGCCCAGCATTCCACCTGGTGAGACCTCTCATGGCTACAGTAAAAAAAAAACAACTGAAGTTTGTACTCAGTAATGATGAGGGTATCCTTTTCAAAACCAGAGACACTGGACCTGGACCCGGGGGGAACATCACAGAGAGGAAATAAAAACCAGCACTAAAAATATCCTGCCGCATGCTCCTCTGTCAGCAAACCCTATTCGGGTTGGGCAGCAAGGCAGGCCAGGACCCTCCAGGGCGGGAATGGCCTTTCCTGCCCGCAACACTCAGCGTGCCCTTCGTAGGCCTCTGAGGCCACAAAGAGCATGGAGGGAAGCCCCCGCCTCTTGCCGTCCCCCACCGTGACCTCTGTACCTCACAAACACTGATTCTGACCTGTTCCCACCAAGCTCAGCTTCTAAACGCAGGATGCAGAGCAGGACAAGGAGTGGAACCTTGCAGACCACATGCCCACTAGGCAGCTGTGGCCTCATGATGCTGGCAGGCTGCGGGAGGTCTTACTTTCATCTTTTTTAGTTTTTTACCACATACGTATAATACAACTACTACTTTGTTTCAAAGCATGAATGCTTGTAACAACCAGAGAATGTCACCTAGTTTTACAGCAGTGATTCAGGAGAGAGCTGCTTTGAGGATGTCGGGTCCCTGGTGTGATGGGCATGAAGACTGAACTTCACAGGGCATGTAAAGCACTCATCTGCCACCATGGGTCTGGAGTGGATGCTTGCTCGAAGCCTGGGCTAGGCTGGCATGGACCATGCCTACAGTGTGGCCTCCAAGCTTACCACCTCTGGCCCTGCCTTCTACGTTATTCCCCCATGGCAGTCCGTCAGGCTCTGCCTGCTTCGTCTGCACTAGCTTCTTCCCTAGGCCCAGACACCAGGCACCTCCTACCGGCCACTGCCCCGCCCCCCAAATTCCACCTTCACGCCCTCCTTTTTGCATCATGAAAGACCGCCCAGTTCTTCAGCACCAAGGAAGATAGCCACACTGCAAGGCAGGAACCCAGAGCCCAGGCACATCTCCAGTCTCACTGCTCTAACTTCCCCAGGAGATACCTCTCCCCTCCTCAATGGGGCATCATGGACAACAGTAAAGAACAAAGCCTGTGACTCAAGTGATCCCCCAAAACAAGACTTGCAAGTGCATTAGCTGCACCAGAAACAGCCCCAAGGAGACAGGCCTGGGTCCCTTGGACACCCCAACTTTCCCAGAAGAGTGAGCTGTAGTTCACAGCTCATTCATTCCTGTATTAATAAGCAGGGCACCCGCAGGGCACTATGTGGGTGCTGATGACACAGAGGGTGCAAAGGCAGACCCCGCCCTGTTCTCAGGGGCCTTAACTGTCTACGTGTGGACACTCAAACAGGCATTCAGACAAACACAGGCTGCAGCCCAGGCTCATGCTAAAGGAGACAGCCACACAGCCTACCAAGTGGCTTCACCTAGCTCCTGCTCAGGAAGCCCTCTGCCCCAGGCCACAGTATGGTTGTTGCCAGCTGAGTTCCAGGTTCTGCCATTTCCTAGCCAAGTGACTGCCTGCTGGTCCATCCTTCAGTGACTCAGTCTCCTCACCTGTCACCTGGGTAGTGCAAGCACCTCTTTAAGGGGTGTCAGTGAGGGGTCAGCACATGAGAAGGGCCCAAGACCTGCAGGAGCTATTGCCATCAAGATGCTGGAGGATGAGGGAGATGGGGCACACTCCAGCAACCACCTAAAGGCCCAGTAGTGGGAGAGAAGAGGGAGGAAACAAGGGACCCCAGGGGCAGAAGAGTCGAGGAGTGTCCCACACGCTAAAGATAACCCCTACACCCTGATGACACCCGTGGAAAGGCCCAGAGAATGACCCCGGTTCCAAAGTCCACTGTCTCTAATTGTGAACAGTCAAACGTCCAAAAGCAATGCCTGTGAATACAGCGTGGGCGCCCAGCTTGTTGGGGAGGACCTCAGCGCTGTGCCCCCAAAAGTCAGCCCAACGGCCTCTGCCTAGGGCTCTGGGCCAAAGGTCGGTGACCGCCCCGGAAGGGCTGCGCAGGGTCCCCGCTGCGGGCTCCGCGGCCATTGCTGGGCCGCCCTATGAAGCGCTTTCTGACCGGCAAGGATTGGGGTGCTGGCTTCATCTTTACTTCAACCCCCAATCTCAGGTTAGCCCCTGAGCACCGCAAGGCAGTGCTGGGGCACCATCCTCTTCGCCTCCTGGCTAAGCGGCTCGACGTGGACCAAGATTTAAACCCACAGCCCAACCCCAGGCCCCCCGTCCCGCAGTCGCCCTCTCCTCGGCCAGGATAACAGGGGAACCGCCGGCTCGGGCGCCCCAGAGCGGCGACTCGAGGTCTTTCCCTTAGCTTTCTCCGGAGCCTGGGTCCAGTCCCAGCCGACTATGGACCAGATCCGCCAGCAGCCACCCCCCGACCCCGCTAACACGCGGAACTACGAGCCCCGGCATGCCGTGTGGCAGCCCGCGCGGCACCTGATGGGAGTTGTGGTCCAGTCGCCGCCGCAAGCCAGAGAGCATCGGCGGCCCGCGGACTACAACTCCCGTCGGAACGGGCGCGCAGCGGCCCCCGCCCCGCCTTTCGTCCTTCCCGCCGCCCCCGGCTCGCCGGTACCCCAAACAGGCGCCCTTCTGCCCCGGACTGCCCCGTTCCCGACGCCCCGGTCCACAGTTACCTATGTCGATGGCGAAGCGCTTGGCGTTCTCCAGGTTACGGAAGATCTCGTCGGGGGGGAGCGTGATGCTCTTGTCCAGGCTGTCCCCGCTGCTACCGCTGCCGCTCACCCCACACTCCGCCATTTTGAATGTGCCCGGCCAGCCTCATCAGTCATGGAGATATATGCGCATATATTTGACTGCTAAACACATCCAGCGCATAGATTATGCTAATGAGGCCCATGCTCCGCCCTCTGGCCTTGGTTTTTGCCGGGGCTACTGTCGCGGTGGGCGGGTCTAGGGAGGAGTCGGAAGGGCCAGGGATGCAGGAGGGCCGGTGGCTATTCTCCAAAGACTGCTTCCCAGCACTGAACATCTGGCATTTGTTGCGTTTTTTCTTTACCCCACTGAGCTGTCGAGATGCTTAACTGGGGTTCTCTGAGCCAGTGCGAAATAAGACAGAAAAGACTGAGTTAACCCTTCCAGAGCGACAGTGGGACTTGCAGAAGATAACACCAGCCTCTTGGCCCAGCGAACCCGAGCTAGGGTGTGTGTGAGTCTCTGCTAGGGTGACCCACCGTCCAGGTTCAGTGCTATAAGTCCTATGCAAGCAGGGAGGGGAGGATTCTGCCATCAAGGAGCCCCCAGCCTGGAAGGAGACAAACCTGGGACACAGACCCGCAGCTGGGGAAGACGGGCGTTCTGCTGGCGGGCCACAGAGTGTGCAGAAGAAGCAGGGTTCCAAGGGCATCGCCAGGGAGCCTGCCTGGAAGAGGCGCCTTCCAGCAAAGGGGAAGGGGTAGTGGGGGATCGCTAGAAGTTTGCTGAGAGACGCCCAGAGACATGAAATTACTCCAGAGCAGGGACGCATAGGATGGCAGAGACGGGTTCCAGAACAAGTCTCCCAGAGACACTAGTGCTTTCAAAAAGTACCCAAAGCAGAGGCAGACGGACTCAGCCCCTGAGGGCGGTTTCCTGCCTCCCAGATGACCCCAGTCATTACTGCAGTGTCTTTGGGCTTTGGCCTCTCCATCGGCGAAATCACAGTGCCACCAGCTGCCAGACAGGTTCCTGGGAGCCCCAAAAGACTTAAAACAGGCCTGTGTGCAGCAGGAGAAAACAGCCCCGGGCAGCATTCCAGGGTGCCTCAGTTGGGGCTGTAGGAAAGAGACAGCATTTCCCGATGCACTCTAGGGGTTAACTATTCTGCCCTAGGTGGTAGCTCCCTACAGGAGCTTCTGGAAGAGGAGGGCAGAGGGTCTGCTCCTTAGAGAGCATAGCAGGGGACAGACATAGTGGCCTGGATAGCCGGGTTGCCCATGGGTCAGCCTGGTTGCCCATGGGTCAGCCTGGTCAGAAGGCACACTTCACAAGGACAGTGGTGCTCCTCCCAGTCATGATGGACCCACACACCTGCAGTGAGCCTCCCCTGTCCCCTGCCCACCACAGCTGGGACTCAGCAGCTACCACCGAAGGCTATTGGCATGCACTCAGCTGGCCCAGAGAAGATGCCCTTTGGAATGAGCCAGAATGGGCTGAAAGGCAGAGGGGGCCAGGGCTGGGACCCATGCTGTCTGAATTGCTATCACGAAGTATCTGGGAATCTCTGAGTGTCAGGCTGTCATTTCTGCTCCTTCCCGCTTCCTGCTGGGTAAATTTCACCCCTTGGGGAGCCTGGCACCTGGAAGCCAAGGTTCTAGGTTGTTGTAGACTCGACCAAAACCCTGTAGCCTGGCTAAAAATAGGTGCCCTTTCAGAGCAAGGGATCAGTCCTGGCAGAGTCACCACCAGCACCGCCTGTTCCAGCCTGGCAAGTGGCCTCCAGCTGGGAGTACAGAGCAAACACTTGGGAATTAGCCTGGCAGGTGCCTCCAGGAACTCCTGCCAGGACTGCAGGTGGCTGTAAGCTGGAGGGGAGAGGCAGGGGCTGGTGGAAAACATTTCTTCCTGTTTGTTTGGCCTGGCCAAGCCCTCTTGGCCTGCAGCAAGGGGTCCGCAGTAGACTGCAGGTCCCCAGCCAGTGAGCAGGAAGGGCTCACCTATAGCTGCCACTTTGTCTCCACCCCCACCTGCAGGAAACTAGTAGTGAAAGCCCAGGGCTGAAGCCTAGGTCTCCCTCCAAGTTGTCCCTCCTGCAGGCAGACAGAGAATGCAGTCTACAAGGCCCCTCACCTTCTAGACTGCCTCTCCCCTCCCTCCTTACCATTCTCCTCCTCTATCCCTCTCTCCATTTCTCTGCTCCTTCCTCTCCTCTCTTCCAGCTCTCCCCTGCTTTGTTTTTCCCTGTTTCCATCTCCTCTGCTTCTCCTTCCTCCCTCCTTCCTACCTGTTTCTCCCCTTCTCTCCTTCCCTCCCTCCCTCCTTCTCTTCCTTATTTCCAGCTTCTCCTCTTCCGGTGCTTCTCCCCTTCCTCTGTCACAGGCCAGGTCCCAGACATTCCTCCAGCAGCCAGAGGGTCATTGCTAAGCACACCCCCAGCCATGGCTATACACCATGACGGTTCTCACTCCCCTTCACCCTGCCCTTCTGCTACATTCTGGCCCAAGACATGCTTGGAAGGCACGAGAGGAGACAGGACTCAACAGTCAGATTTTATTAAAAGCTTGCAGAGCAATCTGCATGACAGAGTTCAAATACTGAGTACAGACATGGCGCCCACGCGCACCCACACAGAGGAATCCTTTAAGGATCGTAGTGGGGACCTACTCGCCCCAAACAGCCCACTATGAGCCCCCAAACTGGACAGTTGAGCACACACCGGGGCCTTTCAGACAAGGCTCCGCTGCGCGGCTCTTCCACGCCCTCAGGCTGTTACTTGCTCTCCTATGAGGATGCACACTGAGTTCGCCTTCACAAAAGGCAAGACACGCCCATTGCACCGCCACCCAGGGGCGTGCCCACAGCCACAGGCCCGAAGAAAGTCCTCTACGTCGGCTCCCACCAGCCCCACCGCTTACAAATATCATAGACCCCGGCGTGCGGCGGGAGCTTCCCAGAAGTCACTTGCTGAAGTGCGATCAGAACAACCCCTTGGGGTCACATGCTCACTGCAGCTCTCTCTGCCAAAGATTGGCCATGATTGCCCTAAAATGACAAGGGCCGACACACATTCTGTGAGAATGGCTCCTTTGCTGGCCAGCCAGCTGGGGAGGAAACCCTGGAAGAGGCGTCCAAGCTGGACCGAGTGGGTGGGAAGGCGCTTCCCTACTCAGGAGAGGACCGGTTCGGCTCTCCCTCTGGTCCTGGGCGGTCCTGATCACCAGGGCCGCCAGAGGCCGCAGGCGGGCTGTCGTGGAGCAGCGGCCTTGGCTGAAGTGATTGCAGGCGGAGGCGCTGCGCTGGCAGCTGGGGGCTCCTTGGGCGCAACAGGCGTAGCTGGGGGTCGCTGGAAGTGGTAGAGCAGCTTCATGTGCGTGTCGCTGGCTGCGTGCACCGTTAGGAACTGCACGGCCTCTTGCAGGCACCATGAATAACCCTCGCTGTAGTCCTGGTGTAGGCTCTTGGGGCTGGCGGCAGCGGCGGCAAAGGCTGGGGGGAGATAGGCGGTGAGCGGGCAGCGAGCAGCAGGCGCTGGGAGACCGGGAGCGGGAGATCTGGGGAGCAGTGACCCTGGGAGCGGGACCGGGATACGGGGGACCCAAAACCGGAGATCCAGAGACCGGGAGGGCGCGCGGCGTGCTCACCTTTGCTGTGCTTCAGGTAGCTGACAGCCATCTCCAGGATGTCAGCTTTCTCCAGCTTCGAGTTGGGCTGGTGCCGCGCGAACTCTTGCTCAAGCAGCAGCTTCAGCTGCTCGATGCTACTGTTGATGCGGTCGCGGCGCATCTTCTCCACCACAGGCTTGCGCAGCTGCGGGAGGAGAGAGGGTCAGACGGCGCGCATCTGCAGGCCGCCGCCCGGCGGGCATCGCTAAGCGAAAGACGGCGCGGAGACCGCGAGGCTGGCACTTACCCGGTTTTTCTCTTTGGGGCTGAGCAGCTCCACGGCCACGGTGCTAGGGGCCATGTCGGCGAGCGCGGAGGAGCAGGCGCGGGAGGAGGCGGCGGGCCAGGCGCTGGCTGGACGGGGCGCGAGCCACTTGATATAGGCGCGGGCGCGGCCGGGGCATGGGGCCGGGGCGCCCAGACCGTTCCCACGCTCGGCGGCCAATGGCGGCGCGAGCCGCACAAAGGCTCGGGCCCATTAGCGCACGCTAAATTGCCTGTGAATTGGCGCGGGCACAATGGGCGCTCCCTGAGGAGCAGGTGGGCCGCGCAGCACAATGTCCGGGCTGTGGGAACACACTCTCCCTCATTAGCATCCCGGGCCTGATGCTGAGACCCGCGCCTCAAGATGCTGCCTTTTCCCAGGCTGCGGAGACGCAGCAGAGGAGAGGGGAGGGGAAAAGGCAGGAAGCAGCGACCCCTCCTTTTCCCTTTCCCTCTCTCTGGTCGCCCCCACTTCCCTACCCCTGCTCCTGCTGAGGCCGAGGCCTCAAGGGATGATAAGAGAAATGCTTAAGAATAAACAAACGCTGTGCCTTCCAGGAGCTTTCAACCCTCCCTGACAGAGACCCATGCTCAGTGGAGAGAGGACCGAGGAGCAACTTGTTTCCCTGGCTGGCACCTTGCCATCTGGTCCACAGGTAGATACAGTCAAGGAAAGGCCCTGGCCCTAGGATCAGATCTGGAGGCTATGTTGCAAGTCTCCTGGTTGTGTCACCTGGGACATGTGATTGACTAACCCGGAGCCTCTGTCTTTCAGCCTGGAAAATAGGCAACCTGCCTCCCTGGCTGGAGTGCAGGATGCTTCGGGGAGTCAGAGTGCTCTGCATAGAGTCTGGCATTCCAGCCTCCCAGAGTCCCTGTATTATATCCTCCTGGGAGCAGCCTGGTAGGTAGTAGCATTTGGGGTGCTCTGGCCTCATACTACCACTGTCTGGCTGAGAATCCAGCCACACTTGGTCCAGACCAACTGTCTTGGAATCCAGGGGCATCCTAGGTGACTGGACAGCCTCTCTGCTGGCCTCACCCCAGTGTAGGGTGGGGATAACTGCCTGATGCCCAGGTGAGCCTTGGGGCTAGGAGAAGGCTCACTAGTGGGAGCATTCCAACATGATTGGTAGGAGGCCCTGGTCCCTGTCAGCCCTCTGCATAGCGCAGTGGGCACTTTGGGGGTCTGCTTTCCTCAGGCATCTTGCGTGGAGAGGGGGCACTAAGGGAAGACAAGATGGTCTGAACAGGCAGGCCCGGAGCCCCCGTGAATGCAGTGCCATCCAGACTGGCCCTCGAGGGACTCACTGGACAGTCTAACAACTCCAGTTCTTGACCAGCCGGCTGAGGACCAGTGGCTGCCTCAGGCTACCAGTGTCATGGCTGGCCACTTTGGGAGAGCCTCCTGGGATCCCCTTTGCCTAGAACAGTCTCTTCCCTCTGATCCCTGCAGCCTGCAGGGAGTGAGAGAAGCAGTGGGGCTTGGGCTGTGTCCCACTCTCCACAACCCCCCACCATCCGCACTGTGTGGAGAAGAGGCTAGTGGGACCCAGCCAGGTCCCAGGGGATGACAGGGCCTGGAACCCGCAGGACCACGGATTAGTGTCAGGCAGTTTAGCTAGAGTTTAAACGGACAGGCACAGTTCTGTGGAGGCAGCTTTGTCCAGATGTGGCTGGGAATTAGGCGGCACAAAAAGCTAGGTGCCTGACCACTAGCTGAAAGGCTGGCAGCTCAAACCCATCCAGAGGCACCTTAGAAAACAGATATGGCAACTGCTTCTGAAAGGTGACAACCTTGAAAACCTTATGGAGTTATCAGGAGTCAGAAACAACTCAGTGGCAACTGGCACCAAACAAGGGCCTCAACTTGACAGTGATGCAGAGCTATGAGTGGCCTATTAGGCAGATGTGACTCCAGATGTCCCCAGCACAAGGGCCATCAGGGGAGGGAGTACACTAGTGCCAGGACACCAAGCTGTGGCCTTTTTTTGGTGCCAGTGGAATGATTGGACAACTGATGACCCACTGCAATGAGTTAGGCTGGGGATTAGGGGAGTCCTGGGGTGGAACCTCCAGATGATTTGAAAGGGGAAGGAGAGGGATCCCTTAGTCGCCCTTCCTCCCATCCCACCCTCAAGAACACCTCCTTTGGAGGTGACACAGGCCCTAGATTGGCTGTTGGAGAAGGAGAAGCTGAGGACTGAAGTGGCCTCGCCAGAGCTGGTGGATGCTCTGTGAGTACATGGAACCCTCCCATGGACATGTGGCCCCTGTTTGATGTCCAAGACAAAGGATGTCCAGGGTGGAGGTGGGCTGCCAAGCTCTCAGGGGGTGCTGGACTCTTGTCCCTGACAGCCTTGGGGCATCCAGGGCCCTCAGGCTAAAGAGGGTACCAGGGATCCCTAAATGAGATCATGCTGTGTGGCCATCACACTTTGTGCCTGTCCCCGATGATTGGGGCCTCCCTGTGGTGTCTGGGGCTGGGGTAGGCAGGACCACAGTCAGTTATGTCCCCATTGCCCATGTCCTGCCAGCCCAGGGCCCAGCACCAAGTAGGCACTTAGCCAAGCAAGAGCTGGGTGAACCACAGGGATGAGGGGAGGGACCTGGCCACAGTCTACCAACTGGGGATGCCGACTGAGTCCACGTGTGCTGTGACAGCTAGGCTGCTGGCAGCAATGCCCCAGAGCTGGGCACAGATGTGGGGGGTGGCACCCAGGCATGGGTTCCAAGCACCCCTACCTCCTAGGCATTGGAAGAGACAGTTGGCTGGGGCTGGTGTCCCACCCCCGTCTCCACCCCAGCTGGTTCCACTGCCAAATGAGACACGTGCCTAGAGCTGTACAGCCCCTCACCCTACAGTCTGTCTGCCCACCCGCAGTGGCCAGGGTGAGGGTGGTGGGGTGGGCAGAGAGGGCTGGGGCCTCCCTCTTCCTCCTCCGTCCCCGGGACTGAGCAGCTTTGATCCAATTTTTGATTGTGGGAAATATGAAATGAATGGTGTTAAATCCTGTCCAGATTGAGGGCTGCAATCAGGGGCGGTGGGACGCCTCCTGGCCGGATAAAAGGCCTCCCCCTCCCAGGGTATGGGCCAGATGGCTGCCCCACTGAGGCTCCAGAGGCCTCTGAGGCACACGCCCGGCCTTTGTGGGCCGTTTAACACTATGAATGGGGCCAAAGTGTGGGAAACTCGCTGGGCTTCTGGCTCATACCATCCAATGTGAATAGCACCCGTGTGGCCAGGGAGGGGCTGTGGAGGGGAGGAAAGGGCTAGAGGCCAGGTCCCAGGCAGACTTTGCTCCACAGAAGCACAGTGGAATGTGAGGGGGGGTTACTCAGATCATCCCCTTGGCTGCCCCCAGAAGACGTGAAGAGGTAGGCTAGGGTGGCTTTGAGGAGGGAGCAGCGTTTGTCTTGTCCGGCATTCTTACAGCCCTCACTCTGGAGAGCTCAGTAAGTCTGAAGGGCCACCTAGTTGGGAGTGAAGTGGTGTCTGGGATTAATGGCACCTCCAGAAACAAATATTGTGGCAAGGAAACTTGGTGTGGATGTGAGTTCTTCAGGCAAATCCTGCTTGTCGATCATGGCTATGTTAAACTCACCAGTCAAGGACTGTAACCATTTCTAAGTAACCCCTACCTCCAAGGCCACCCCTGTCCCTGGCTGACTGCAGAGAAAAGGGCTTCTTGGGAAGGCATGAGACTCAGGGGCATTCCTCCCTAGCTACCAGAGGAAGGCTTCTTGAAGAAGAGCCACAAACATCCTCCCCACTCCCAGAAATCTACCCCCTACTCTGTAAGCACCGGGGCCATCGCCTCTAATCAGCCTATACTTACAACCTCCCAGGCTCTGCACGTTGGGCTGGCCTGGAGCAACCTGCTTCACCAATCTGCTGCCCAGGATTAAGGGTGTAGGCCACTGTCGTATGAGGATCTAGGCTGCCCTGCCTGGGAATCTGGTCCCCAAAGGATTTTGTGTGTGTGCATGTGTGTGTGTGTGTGTGTGTGTGTGTGTGTGTGTGTGTGTACGTGTGTAGCTGGAAGGCTGGATAGGGTTAGGATATAGGTTGATTCTTTGGGAAGGGGGGGGCAGGGCCATTATCCCGGAATCCTGGAAGCCCTTCCTTGGTAGAAATGCAGAAAGTCATACCACCTGGGAGTTGAGGAGACAGCCTTATTTGCAGGTTGCTGAGAGCATGACACCCTCTGTACATGAAGCTACCAGGCCCTGTATCCTGCTCTTCCCTTCTTTCTCCCCCACCCCCCACTTCTCTCTCCTTCCCTTCCCTACACAGACCTGGTGGTGTCCTCTGGAGTTGCAGTGTGCCTGTAGTCCATCAAAATTCCAGGCTTTGGAAATCAAATGCAGACCCCACCCCTGCACCCAGTGGTTCCTGGTGGGGCCTCCAGGCCATCCCTCCATCACTGGCCTGGTGCACCTCTGGTCCTTGGAGCTGCTTAGCCTGCTTGGACAGTTGTAGGGGGTCAGGGCCTGCCCTGGAGAGCTGTGGCCAGTGGGGACTGTGAGTCCCCAGTCACTGAGCTTGCGATGTGACCTCTCTAGCACAGTCTTGCAGACAGAGTATCCCTCTCCCCATTTTACAGATGAGGAATCGGAGAGTCCCAGAGTTTAAGTGACTTGCCCAAGGTCTCCAAACCGTGAGACAACTAACGCAATGGTAACGGATGAGGAAGATGAAGATGGTGGTAATGAATCATGCATCTGAGTGTTTACTGCAGGCTCGGGTGACTGAGTGCTTTCCCTGTGTCTATCAGGTTAGTCTTGGTGAAGAGGTGGATACTACTTGTTACCCCATTTTACATAGGAGCAAACATGCGAAGAGAGGCATGGAGGGCACAGTCCTGTTGAGAGGGCACACTCCCGTTGACAGTCGCAGATAAGATTGGAACCTGAATCAGCTGTGTTTTTTTTTTCAGGTCCAGAGCAGCCAGGGATGGTCAGGTGGGAGGGAGAGGGGAGCACAGGCCCGGGGCAGGGAGCTAAGGACGCTAGTGTGGTCACAGTTCCAGGAGGTGATGCAAAACTAGGCGCGTGCACGGAGTCTGAGTCCCTGTGAGGGTCCAGGGAGTAGCGAAGGACAGGCTGTCCGGGTTCCTTGATCAGATCCCAAGGGGCTGGCGTGAGGACGGCTACTTCTCATCGATGCGCGGCGCTGGAAACGCGCGCTCCAGATGGTGGGTGGCCCAGTGACCACAGACAAATGCGGCCGCGGCCCGAGGCGGCCTGCAAGGGAGGCACGCGCTGTCTTTTGTCGCCGCAGAAGGCGACCAGGGGTGTGCAAAGTGTGGGAACCGCCGGGTGCGCAACCCACCAAGGTTAGCGAGGCTCTGGGGCCCCTCCTCTCGGGTGGGGGAAGGACGTGACCCGCTTCGGCCTCGGCTTCCCACATCCCGCTTAGAGAACCAGAGCAAGGGGCTCTATGAAGACTATGGGGGCGGGGTGGGGAGGTGTTCTTTCTCCGCAGGTGTTCTTTCCACAGGTTGGGAGTGGGACGCAACTGGGAAGAGCAGAGGACTGAGACCAAACCCTCCCCCTCCCCAGCCCCCGGGCTGAAAGTGATTCTAGGAGATCCAGCCTTTCTAGGAGATCCAGCCTTCCGAGGAGCCGAATTAGGTACAAGAGAACACCAGTTTCCAGGTCACCTACCCGACCAGGGCAAGAGGACAAGGGAAGCACCCCAGATGCAAACAGGGTTTGAAGGACATGACTATGGATAGTTTTTTTTCCATGTTTGTATTTTTCAAAGGTTTTTTTAATGATGATTCGAAACTTAGGCAATTTTGAAAGATAATCCAAACAAGTAAATATGATTTTGTTTGACTATGTGTAGCAAATCTGCTGCAAAAGACCTCTTAAAGGTGTTAAAAAGCAAAATTGTCACTCTGAGGACTATGATGTGCCTGACTGAAACCACAGTGTCTTCAGTCATCTCACATGCGTGTGAAAGCCAGGCAATGAATAAGGAAGACAAGAACTGATGCCTTTGAATCATAGTGTTGGTGAAGAGTGCTGAAAATACCATGGACTGCCAGAAGAATGCACGAATCTGTGTCAGGAGAAGTCCGGCCAGAATGGTCCTTAGAAATAAGGATGGCAAGACTTCATCTCACATACTCTGGACGTGTTATTAAGAACGACCACTGCCTGGAGAAGGACATTGTCATGGTTTGAATTGTGTCCCCCCAAAAATGTGTGCAGCCACGTGGCTGGGATATGGTTCCCAGTATCTTGGGACTGTCCTCCATTGTGTGGTTTTGCTAACCTGTATGTTAAAGGGTTAGGGTGGGGCCATGAATTCCTGCTATGGGGGAAGTTTCCCTGGAGTATGGCTTGCCCCACCCATAATGCTTTTAGCTTGCAAGGAATAAAAGGAAAAAGAACCAAGGACAATTTGAGAACCTTGCTACCATCAAGCAAGCAGCACCGGGAGCAGAGCGCGTCGTTCAGACCAGAGGTTCTTGCGTTAGGACACTCCCTGGACAATGACTGATGCAATACTGGACTTTCCTCTAGAGCCGTCAAGGGGAAAGTCTTTCCCTGGAGCAGACACCCTGAATATGGACTTGCAACCTACCGGACTGTGTAAGAATAAATCTTTCTTTATTAAAGCCATCCACTCTGTGGTATTTCTGTTAGAGCAGCCCTAGCTGACTAAAACAGACATCATGCTTGGTAAAGTGGAGGTTCATCACAGAAGAGGAAGACCCCTCAACAAGATGTACTGACATGGTGGTTGCAACAGTGGGCTCAGGTCTAGTAACAACTGTGAGGATGGCACAGGATGGGGTAGGGTCGTGTTCTGTTGTTGCTGTGAGTTGGCACTGACTCAACGTTACCTAACAACAACATATTATATATAAATACATACAACATGCAAGAATGTACGCATGTAAATATTAATATAATGTAATGTAATAGAATAGAATAGAAATAGAAATGTAGTTATGGCCCTTGAGTGGCCCCAGGTAACCTGGAGGCATCTTGGGGGCAGGAGCTTGAGGCACTCACCTTTTCCAGAAGACATCTGGGGTTTTGCCAGTGAAGAGCCCTTGAGAAGACAGAGGTAAAGGGGAAGCCGGGGTGACAAGGTGAGAGCTTCCGGGAGGAGGTGAGGCTGGGAGGTGGGTCCAGGTGAGGAATTCCCAGAAGAACCGTCCAGGCAGGGAATGGCAGCGATGCAGGCTTGCAGGTGAGAGAGACCAGGGCTACCTGAGACGGGGCCAGAAGCTTCCAAGTCTGGCTGGAATGAGGCTTCCACTATCTTGTGCCTGTATGCTGCATCTGTACACATGCCTGTGCTTTTGTGCATCTGTATGTGTGTGCAGCCATTCATGTACTCATAGATGTGTACTGTGCACATGTGCCTGCACACATGTACCTTTGCTTGTGCTCCTGTGCACATCTGCCCATGTGCACCTGTGCGTGTCTGCCTGGGTTCACATTAGAAATAAATGGTCTGGTGCTGGCCCAGAAGGCCTCACTGGTTGGAACCTACTCCCTTAGCAGGTCAGTGTGTGGATGCACTTCAGGCTGATGGATGTTTCTGGAACAACCTTAGAGTCCCCTGTTTCCAGCCCTGCCTAGCTGTGCAGCAGCCAGAGGTCAGCGCCAAGCACTCTGTGTGCACCCGTCCTGAAACAGGTCTCTGGGATAAGTGTCCCTGGGGTGAGCATGGGAGAAAGCCCCTAATAACTACTCCTACCAGAATTTGTGGGCCCAGTGTCCTGCTGAAGCTACAGCTGTGGCCTATTCAAGGCCCCAGAGGCAGGAATCATTATCCCCACTTTGGAGGCTGAGACAAGTTGGTGAAGGGCTGCAGCAGGATAAGAGTCAGGAGGCCTTCACCTGCACCTTTCACCCCCAGACAGAATATCAGAACTGAAGAGAAATGGCTACCAGTCCTCTCCCTGCCATAGCTGAGGTAAAGCCTCCAAAGTTGGCCTCATGGCTTGGCGGCTGTGTCTAGGCTTAGATACTTTCAAGTTGTTTCTGACTAATTGCAACACTATACACAACAGAATGAAAAACTGCCCCATCGTCCTGCACCATCCTTCATCCTTCCAATTCTTGAGCCTCTTGTTGCAGGCACGGTGTCAGTCCACCTCTTTGAGGGTCTTCCTCTTTTCTGATGACTGTCTGCTTTGTTAAGCATGATGTCCTTCTCCATGTACTGGTACCTCCTGGTAACATTTCCAGAAGTAAGTGAGATGAAGTCTTGCCATCCTTGCTTCTAAGGACCATTCTGGCTGGACTTCTTCCAAGACAGATTTGTTTGTTCTTCTGGCAGTCTGTGATACAGTCGATATCCTTAACCAATACCATAATCCAAAGACTTCAATTCTTCTTCAGTCTTCCTTATTCATTCTCCAGTTTCTGTATGCATGTGAGGTGATTGAGAATATCACACCTTGGATCAGGCTCACCTTAGTCCCTAAGACTTCTTTGCTTTTTAACAAAAGACCTTTAACAAAAGGGCTTTCGCAGCAGATTTGCCCACTGTGACAGATCCTTTGATTCCTCAGATGCTGCTTTCATGGGTGCTGATTGTAGATTCAGGTACAATAAAATCCTTGACCAATCTTTGTTCCATTTACCGCAATGTTGCCTACTGGTCCAGTTGTGAGGTTTTTGTTTTGTTTATGTAGCAGTGTAATCCACACTGAAGGTCTCTGATCTTCATCAGTTAGTGCTTCAAGTCCTCTTCACTTTCAGCAAGCAAGGTTGTAGAATGCAGATTGTTAATGAGTCTTCCTCTAATCCTGATACCCTGTTCTTCCTACAGTCCAACTTGTGAGATTGTTTGCTCAACATACAGATTCAGTAAGTGTGGTGAAAGGATATAACCCTGGTGCATACCTTTCTGACTTTAAACAGCACTTTAAATCAGTCCTTTGAATGACTTTCTCTTGGTCTAGGTACAGGTACCACATGAGCATAATTAAGTGTTCTGGAATTCCCATTCTTCAGAAAGTTAGCCATGATTTGCTATGATCCACACAATTGAATGCCTTTGCATAATCAATAAAACAGTAAATATCTTTCTGGTAGTCTCTGCTTTTAGCCATGATCCATCTGACATTCACAATTATATCCTTTGTTCCATGTCCTCTTCTGAGTCTGCCTGGAATTTCTGGCAGTTCACTGTTGATATACTGCTGCAACGGTTTTTTGAGTTATCATCAGCAAAATTTTACTTGCATATGGTATTAATAATATTGTTTGATAATCTCTGCATTTTGTGGGACCACCTTTCTTTGGAATGGGAATGAATACGAATCTCTTCCAGTTGGTTGACCAGATAGTTATCTTCCAAATTAATTGGTATATACAAATGAATGATTCCAGTGCTGTATCCACTTGTTGAAACATCTCAGTTGGTATTCTGTCAATCACTGGAGCTTTGTTTTTCTCCAGTGCCTTCAGTGTAGCGTGGACTTCTTCCTTCAGTACCGTCAGTTCCTGATTATATGTTAACTCCTGAAGTGGTCGCATATTGACCCATTCTTTCTGGTACAGTGACTTTGTATATTCCTTCCTGTGTCATTCAGTATTCTTCCCTATAGAGTTCTTCAATATTATAACTGGAAGCTTCAATGTTTTCATCAGTTCTTCCAGCTTGAGATGCTCAAAGCCTGTTCTTTCCTTTTGGTTTTATAACTCCTGGTCTTTCCACATTTCATTATAATACTTTGTCTTCTTCAGCTGCCCTTTAAAATCTTCAGTTTTTTCACTTCATTGTTTCTTCTATTTGCTTTAGCTACTGTACTTTCAAGAGAAAGTTTCAGAATCTTCTTTGACATCCATTTTGGTCTTCTCTTTGTTTCCTATCTTTTTAATGACCTGTATTTTCTTCATATATAAAGTCCTGTCCTTGATGTCATTCTATGCAATTAGTGTTCAATCCGTCAAACCTGTTTCTGAGGTAGTCCCTAAATTCCAGCAGAATATACTCAAGGCTGTATTTTGGCTCTCCAGGACTTATTCTAATTTCCTTCAGCTTCAGCTTGAGCTTGCATAGGAGCAATTGATGGGCTGTCTCACAGTCAGCCCCTGGCCTTGCTACGATCAAGCTTCTCCATTGTCTTTTTCCACAGATGTAGTTGATTTGATTCCTGTGTATTCCATCTGGTGAGGTCCACAATCTCCTTGTATGTTGCTGCAAAAAGGTATTCCCAGTGAATAAGTCCTCGGTCTTGCAAAATTTTATTATGTGATCACAGGCATCATTTCTGTTACCAAGGCCATATTTTCCTGCTAGTGATCCTTCTTTGATTCCAACTTTCGAGTTCCAATCATCAGTAATTATCAATGTATATTGATTGCATGTTTGATCAATTTTAGGCTGCAGAAGTTGGTGAAAATCTTTTATTTCTTCATCTTTGGCATTAATAGAAACAAAAAGCCAAACCCACTGCCACTGAGTCAGTTCTGACTCACAGCTACCCTACAGGACAGAGTAGAACGGCTCCATAGAGTTTCCAAGGAGCGCCTAGTGAATTTGAACTGCCAACCATTTGGCTAGCAGCTGTAGTACTTACGCACTATGCCACCGGGTGGTTGGTGGTACATTTGAGTAACAGTTGTATTACCTGGCCTTCCTTGTAGGCATATGAATTTCATCCTTTCACTGACAGCATTGTGCTTCAGAATAGGTCTTGACAGGTTCTTATTCGTCAATGAATTTGACACTATTCCACTTCAGTTTGTCATTCCTAGCGTAGTAGACCATATGATTATCCAATTCAAAATGGACAATACCCGTCCATTTCAGCTCACTAATGCCTAAGACACTGATGTTTATGCATTCCATTTCTCTTCTGACAACTTCCAATTTTCCTAGATTCATAGTGTGTACATTCCATGCTTCCTTTACCAATGGATATTTGCAGCTGTTTCTTCTCATTTTGAGTCATGCCACATCAACAAATGAAGGTCCTGAAAGCTTGATTCCCTTAAAGTCAACTTTTCTTTGGGGAGGCAGCTCTTGTTCAGTCGTTAACTTGAGCACCTTCCAACCTGAGAGGCTCGTTCTCCTGCCGTGTATCAGACAATGTTCCACTGCTGTTCACAAGGTTTTTTTTGGTCCATTTTTTCACAAGCATACTGCTAGATTCTTCTTCCTAGTCTGTCTTAGTCTGGAAGCTCCACCCAAACCTGCCCACGATGGGTGACCCTGTTGGCATCTGAATACTGGTGGCGTAGCTTCCAGTATCACAGCAATATGCAGGTTCCCACACCACAACAAAATGACAGATGAAGTTGGCTTCACAGTTAGGTGGTATCAAACCGTGGACTGAATTGTGTTTTCCCTCAAAATCTGTGTAGCAATTTTACTAGGCCATGATTCTCGGTATTGTGTGATGTCCACCGTATTGTGAATCCTTCCTCTACGATGTTTATGAGGATGGATGGGCAGCAGTTGTGTTGGTGGGGCAAGACTAGGTGTCTAAGATGATTTTGTGCCTTGAGGCAGTCTCTTGAGATATAAAGGAAAGAAGCTAGCAGAGAGATTTGGGAACCTCATACCATCAAGAAAGCAGCACTAGGAGTAGAGCATGTCCTTCAGACTTGGCGCTAAGATGTTCCTGACCAAAGACTGACACAATACGAGGACTTTCATCCAGAGCTGACAAAGAGGGGAAGCCTTCCCCTGGAGCAGACACCTTGAATTTGGACTTGTAGCCTACCAGACTGCGGAAGAATAAACTTTTCTTTGATAAAGCCATCCACTTGTGGCATCTCTGTTAGAGCAGCACCAGTTGACTATAAGACGTGGCTGTGAGCAGGCTTGGGATGCTGCTCGACGTGGGTTACTGGAGGCACACCACTGGAACACCCCAGTGCCAGTGAGGATGTAGGCTGTGTGGGAGACCTGGAGGTAGGGATTTGCTATCTGAGAAATGGCTCCACCCCCTGACATGGAATAACCATCTCCTTGTGCTGGCTGAGTGGAATAATTTAAGGTTGGGAGGTGTCCCCTTTCCCCAGTGTGCAGATCATCCCTGTGCAGACACTGGGTGGGTGGTGGAGGACAGGGTCCCATGTGAGACAGGCTTTCCCAACCCCTACTCAGAGGCCCCCAGGGCCAGAGTCAGGGAGGGACCTTGGCCCAGTATTTGTACTTACCCTATCCCTGCCTGCTGAGATGGGAGCTTAGGGGTCTCTGAGCCGGGGTGTGTCTGGAGACAGGCCTGTGCCATTTCTGGGGCTTCCTCAGGTGGCATAACTGTGTGACTTGATGGGATTCTGTGAATTAGATTGGCTCGGACTCTTCTTTCCCTTGAACAGGCCCCCAGCTCCCAACTCTGAGTTCCAGTCTCCCCTTGTACTCAACAGGAGGGTCCCGAATGGGGCTATTTTTCCACATGAGGCAGGAATGATGATGAGATCCCCTACCCCTGTGGTGGGAGTGACATAAAAGGCCCTTGGGCAGTGGGCTTCTGTACAGTTCCTTCTGTGATGGTTTGATCTGATGCCCTCTCAAGGCTGGCTGTGTTCTGTGCCCTGTGCCCTGTGCACCAAGTCCCGCTCTGCCCACCTCCAGTGCCTGAGCTCCCAGACACATCTGGGCTGCTGGCATACTGCAGAGGAGGAGCCTCGTTACCCAAGAGCCACAGGGAAAAGTACTTGCTGGAGAGGTGGTGCATGTCAACTAAGCTGTAGCCCCAGGCTCTGCCCACCTGGCCGCCCAAGGGGTGTGGGGTGCACCTGGACCTCTGCTTACACCCCTGCCAGGGTCCCCCATCAGATCTGGACGTTTGAGGGGTACAGAGTCACCTGAGGACTGCTGTGTGTCTGAAAACCCCTGCTTTCTCTACAAAACCAGGACACACCTCTCGGATGTGGGCGGAGCAGCAGATCCTGCCCCAGTGGCTTGGAGACACACAGGCTTGCCTGCTGAGACTCAGTTTCCTCGGTTAAGCTCCCCTGCGGCAGTGGGAAAGCTCAGGGCCGGCAGTCCCAGGCCTGGGATCAGGGCCGTGCCCAGCCCACGTGTCACCCGACCCCCCCGTGCCCTTTGTCCCTCCCCTGCGTCCCCCTCGCACGCTGGGGCAGGCCCAGGTCACCATCCCAAGCTGGTTAAAAACCCCACGGTGTCAGAGAGCAACGCGTTCCCAACCTCTGAAAGGCAGACAAGCCCTTTATTGCTCTATTATAACGCTGAGCCAGATGGTCTTTTGGGAGTTGCCCCCCTACCCGCCCCCCGCGGGCGCTCTCATTCATTCAGAGGCAAAGCCCGGCACTAATGCCTCGGGGAGGCCCGGGCACGCTTCCATTGTGGCCACCGAGCCACTGTGGGAACGGCGAGTGAGCGCGAACTCACAGCTTGAGCACTGGGTGAGGGGGAGGGCTCCTTGAAGAGGGGTCCTGTGAGGGGAACAGCAGGCCCCCTAAGTCCTGCTTTCAGAAACTTGGGTGGGTACGGGACTACTCACAGCAGATTACTCCAAGTAATATGGGGCACCACACTTAGCCCCTCTGCACCTCAGTTTCCCTTCTATAAATTGGGGCCAGCCAATGATAGAACCCATCCCAGAAGGTTTGAGATGATCATCAGTCTTGTTAGTGTCTATAAACTGCTTAGAACCCACTGGTATCAGAACCACTTCCCTGCTGAGAAGGGTTTTTAATATGTTTTTTAAATTGTGGTGACTATACAGGTACAAAACATTTGCCACTTCAACAATCTTCACATGTACAGTTTAGTGAGAATTACATTCAGACTTCTTCAACCATGACCCTGAATAGCTCCCCAATTTTTCCATCACCCTAAATAGAAGCTCTGTGTCCCCTAAGCATTTCCTCTTCCTTTCCCCCGCCTTCTTATCTGCTTCTGGTGATGAGTGAAAAACCTTTGATCTCTACATGCCTGGCTTATTCTTACCCCACTGAAGTGGAATCATACAACATTTGTCCTCTTGTGACTGACTTAATTCACTCAGCAGAATTTTACATTTTTAAATGTTGAAAAAGTATCAAAAGAAAAAGTATTTCATTGAATGTTAAATATGACATTCCACGCTCGACGTCCATACGTAAGTATCTGTTAGCACACAGTCATGCTTGTCCCCCAGCAGATTATCTGGTTGCTTTCATACAACAAAGACAGAGTTGAGTAGGTGCGACAGAGATCGTGGGGCCTGCAAAGCTGAAAATATTTACCATCTGGCCTTTTACAGAAAACAAAATGTTTGGTCTACTCCATCACCCAGCTCAGAACACCACCCACACATGGTGACAAGCGGAAGCTCCCATGAATATTGGCCATCTTAGTGCCATGGCGTCATCACCCAGCCAGCTTGCCCCATTGCTCTCTCTGTGCTCTGGCCAGTGTGGGAGCCTCAGCCAGTTGACTGCTGGTTTGCACTCAGAGTGACCATGTTCCTGAGGTTGAGCGTCATCGTGCCCATTGCACAGGCTAGCAAACTGAGGGGCAGAGAAATCTGGTCTTGTACTCAAGACCGGGCTGCCAGTTGGTAACTGAGGTCAGACAAGACCCTGGGTCAGTTCATGCTGCAAGAGCAAGAACCAGAAAGCAAGATGGAGCAGTTTATACTCAAAAGCACCCCAGCTTCTACTGTCCAGTTAAATTCCCCTCTCTTCTATCTATTTGCTCAGGGGGCAGCCACTGTGCTGGCTGGAGCTGGACTCAACTCCACCCCATCCCCCACCCCATCTGCCACTTCCCACCCCCGTTCCCCATCCCCCGTCCCCCATCCCTTTCTCCCTAGTGAGGGCCATGGCAGAATTTGCCTTTCCTGGGCCTCACTTCCCCTACTTAATTATCCAGGGGTTGGCGTGGTCGATCTATAACTATGGAGCCCCCCAACCAGCTTGGCTTCGCAAAGTGAGTGTAGAGGTGTGGACAGGACAGGATATTTTCTTGAGAGGGTAGGAAACCCAAAGGGGAAACCCCAGGGAACAGTGCCTGAGGCTTTGGATGGGGTGACTTAGCTGCAAATGAATGTAAGAATGGGCTGCCAAGGCCAAGGGGCTGCACTGGGGGGCTGGGCTACACTTGGGGAGTCCCTTGCTGGTGGATTCATTCATAGTGAAACCTAGGGTTGGGGTGAAGGGTGCTTGCCCAACTCAGGCATTCCGGATTTAAAAGTCCCCTCTGATCCTCTCCCCAAGATCCTGGCTCCATCACATCTTCAGTCCCCACCCTCAACCCCCGCTTAATAAAAGACACACACGCTGGGGTCTGAGCCCTGATTCTGTGAGCACTGTCCTGTCCAGGGACACAGCCATCCCCGTCTCTGCCTCATGGTGTTGTGGGGACTGGAGAGCTCACTGTTGTGGGATTTACCCGTTCATCACTCCTCCTGATCCTCTGCTGCCCCCACCCAGACACTGGGGCTGGCCACATCTGCGCTTCTTCTGGGACTCGATCCTCGATGGTGCTCCCGTCTATTATAACTGGCTCGTTATGGAGTCAGTATCTTCCTCCCAGTCTAGCGTGTGGCCCCCTTGGCGCTGGCCAGTGGCGCAGAGCTGTGCCCACGGCCCCGTGTATCCACCTGGTGCTACCCATGAACCTGCTCCTCACAGAATCTATACTTCAGGGTTGGGGACATGTTGCCCACTTCACGGATGAAGAAGCAAGGAGGGAGAGAGTTCAAGGTCACACTAGCTCTGGGACCCTGCTGACAGTGAGCAGGCCAGGGGAGGGGCAGGATAGAGGCCATGCGCTCCAGTCCTGCAGTGATCGTTGCCCTGGATTCAGAGGCCACTCTGTGCTGCTGCTGGCTTGGCCTCGGGGGCTGCTCTCAAGTTTGGCCATTAGCCCACCTCGAACCTTCTGCCTGCTCCCTGGACTGAGATGTGTCCTGGCCTCACCGGGGGCCATGAAGAAGCTCAGGGCATATTTCAGAATGGTGTGGTCTCTACACCTTGTTTCCAGCCCCCACCCCTTCTCTGGGTCCCATGGGGCATCTCTCCCCACCCCCACCTGTCCTAAACTCTCATCAGAGGAGAGTGAGGGGAGCCTGCAGAGCCCCTTGATGGGTCCTGGGTAGGCCCTCCCTTCCAACCTCTGTTCGCCCGTGTGTGGAACGGAGGGGGGACGTGATCGTCTCTTCCAGCCCCCATAGTTCCTGTCAGTCTGAGGGAAGGCGCAGGGTGTGGGCAGAAAGGCTGTCAGCTCCAGCTCTCTTTGTCAACTCTGCCCACCCAGGCCTGGAAAAGGGGACACCCCCTCACTGGGTTCTCACATTCTGGCAGCCAGGATATTCATCCTGCACAAAAGACCCGTGCTTGGAGACACAGTCATTCGCCATGGGCTGCCTGGGCTTTGTGTGCTGAGCTTGGGCCTTGAGGCCATCTGGGGACCAGTCTTCTCAGCAGGAAGGGGACTCCCCTCCAGGCTGCTTTTGAAGGCCAGGAATCAGCAGCAGCTCCCAGCAACAGCCCCCAGGAAGCTGCACATCTGGCCTGTCCAGCTCCCCTCCATTCTCACAGCCCCTGTCTGGTGGTCCTCTGGCCCTGGATATCTCCTGCATGCTTGGATCCTACTTCCCAGCCCCTACGGCTGCTCTGTGGATGCTGTAGCTAGAGAATCGCTAGCAGGAATTACAGCCCAGGGGCAAGGGTGTGGCTCAGAGTTTGAGTCCAGACTCTACCTCTTGGTAACTACGCTCTCTGGACCTCAGTTTCTGTATCTGTAAAATGGGGCTATTAAGAGTCTCCCCCAGGTACGCCCTGAGGACTGGGGAGTGAGTATAGCCCAGCATTGCCAGTGACCCGGGCACTGCCGTCACTAACCTCCTGATGACCTGGCCCGTTCTTGCACTTTAAGGACTCTGTCTCCTCTCCCCCTCTTCATTTGGCTTCCTGAGGCCAGGTGACCTGCTGTGTACCTGTGGCAAGGAAAGGCTTGATTCTGGTTGAATGGGCCCCCTAAGCCCACACGGGTCTCATGGGGCAGGTGTAGCTCTCTCACCATCAGAGCAAGGAGGAGGTTCAGGGAGGCGTGTGTCCTGCTTGTCCTGCGTGCACTAGATGCTCCACGTGTGTGCAGTTCCCTGCTGCCCCCACCAGGCTGCAGTCCGGGCAGTCCCCAGTCTGACCTCAGCACTGTCTCTGCTTTGGGTCTGCCCAGTTGTGGGAATGGCCCTGCAAAGAGGGTGGGGGCCTGAGAACTGGGATGAACAGACGGGAACCTGAGCTGCTGGCCTGCTGGGGGCAGGGAGTTGGGGCAGGTCCATGGGCCTCCTGGGTCTACCCTAACAGGAGCTTGCCTGGCCTGGACTGCTCTGCTGCTGTGAAGGTGTCCCGCCCCCACTCTGTTGAGGAGTGCCCTTGAGAGCGTGCCGCTGGGGTCGGGAGATAATCCGGCTTTGGAAGAGCCTGTGAGAGGCCGGCCCGCAGCGTTCCCACAGCCTCACATAAAGGCCAGCCGCCAGCTGCTCTGCACAAAGGCTCCCGCAATTCAGCACCTCGAAGGGGCGGGGCTGGCAGCAAAGCGCTGCTCTACCGGCCTTCCGACCTGGCCACCCTCAAGCCAGGCCTGTGCTGTGAGCCCCGGTCAGTCTCATGCAGCCACTTGAGCTGGCTATCCACCCTACCTCCACTGTCTTGCCTGTTCCTGGGCACCCGGGGTAAAGGAACTCCCTGGGAGGACCTGCACACTCCGCTGCAGAGCCTCGCGCTCTGCTTCCGTAGTGACCACCTCCTCTCCCCCGCCTCGGCCACACGCCTGCCTCGTGGCACCTAGGGGCATGTGGGGGGCACATAGGGGAGTACACAGCAGGGGTGGGGACAGACAGATGTCCTTGCTTTGCTCACCCCTCTGCCCCCACTTCAGCCTATGCTGTCATAAAGGCAAGTGACAAGAGAGAGCAGGGAACCAGGCCAATTCTCCTTCCCTAATCTGTGCTTCCTCTTCTGAAGCGTAGGCTGCAGTGGATGCCCCCACAGTCAGCTGCTTAACAACACCAGGTCCCGGGGGAGCAGGGGTTCCTGCTCAGAGACAGATGATGCCCTCCAACCTTCTGATAGTAGATGGGGGAGGAGAACTCCCTGCAGGAGGGGGCAGCTGGAAACACAGAGGGCGGTAGAGTTTTCTAGGAGCATCACACTGGCCCAGTCAGGGGTGCTGACTGTGGGGTTGTCTGGCCTCTCTGCAGCATCTGGGGATAAGCACTCCCTCCGTGCCCTTGGTTCCATGCTGCTTCCACCAGCGACACAGAGAGGCCGACCAGGTCCAGCAGGTCTTTGGGCTGGTGTGCTTGCTTTATCTGGAGAGAAGGCACGAGAACTTGGAGCTCTGGAAAAGAGGTCAAGGAACCAGGATGGGAAAGCTGATCTTGTGCCTGGACTCTGGGGCAGAAAGGTGGAGGACAGAGACAAGAGGCAGAAGAGGAGCTGCCTGGGCACTGAACACTCCGGACTGCTGCTTCCCCTGACCTTTGCATCTTGGGCAGGCACTGGATCTTTGGGGCCTGCACAGTGATAATTTGAGGGCGGGACTCCTGGGAAGACACATTCCAGGCTGCGCCCCACGTGTCCCCTGGCCAACCCCCTACCCTGCCTCCTTCCCCACCTGCTGGAGGCGGGGGGAGTCATTAGCCAGCCTGGGGTATCTATTGTCCGGCCCCGGCCCCGGATTGGCTGCTGAGCGTGAGAAAGCCAGCGCGCTTGTTGTCGCACCGGCAAGTGCTTCTTAAAGGCACTGCAGACCTGGCTGCTGTCGCCTCCACAGGCTGCACTCCCATCGGTACACTCAGGCCTCTCGCTCTCTGCTTCGCCCCGGCACAGCCCCCACGTCCCCCAAGTCCCAAAATGAAGAATGCAGTGGCATGTATTGTGGCGCAGGGTCCTGGCAGGGTCTGTGGGGCACCTCGCCGCTCTCTGAAGCCCCTCCTGGACCTTCAGGGGTAGAGCATGGGTCACAGAAGCTGCAGCTGACAAATTTTGCAGGACGTCAACCCAGCTCCAAGCTGCTACAGATGACATTCTGGAGACAGAGACAGTGACATCTCTGGTGAGCATTGCACCTGGCTGTGGCCTGACAGGGTGCTGGTGTTTGTCACCAGGCTGGGCAGAGCGGTCAACCTCTGACCTCCCCACTCCTAGACCGTTCTGTCTCCCCTCACTCTCTTCCACAGATGCAGTGGCAGAATTCTAGTGCATGGTTCTTAGGGAAGGGCTGGGCACTGCCTCCACGAAGCCTTCCATCCTTCCCGGTGGGGCAAGAGACCAGGCTAAGCAGAAGAGACTTCTGGGAGACACCCCTGCAGACTGCTCCACTGCCCTGCCACACCATAGCCCAAGAGCAGTGTACCCACACAGCCTGGTCCCACGGACTCTGTGAGACTTCACCACCTTCCAACCAGAGAAGACCAGGCAGGCCGGAAATGGGAATTCTGTTTCCCTCCTCTTTGGGATGCCAGCGCCCAGTCGGATCTGAGCCTGAATGTCCTGCAGGTGTATGGGGATGTGGAGGTGTGTCCTGTGCCTTCAGGTTGAAGGAGGAGTCCTGGTGCCCTTGTGATATACGTCACAAGGTGTAAGTGGTCGAGATTGTCCAGGCAGAGGGAGTCAGGCAGCTCTGTGGGGCCTCTGCTGCACAGATGCGAAAGACTAACTGCTTTATGTTAAAGCGGGATGGGGCGGGTTAATGTTGTGCATTTGGAAGACTGTGGCCTTCACTGGACACTAACAGGAGTGAGGGCCGCAGCTTCGTCCCTATGGGACGTGGGTGTATCTGATGTTCATGGCAGGTATACAAGGGTACATACCGTGTATGCTTCAGAGCTGGACTGTGGAGCTGGAATAAACGTTCTGGTCTAAAGCCTCTGCTTGCTTGTGCCTCTGTCCCACCCTAACCCTCTACCACAGGCTGACTGCCAGCCTCCTTCTACCCGTGGTTCGGGGCCCTGCTTGGGGTGTTGTGAGGGAGCTGAATTTTCTAGGGGTGGGACACAGTGACAAGGGCTTTCCGTATTGCTCCTTGCCCAGCCCTCTCTCCTCCCAGTGGCGAGGAAGACCCTAGGGCAGCCTGTCCGGTGGGGGCTGGGCTGGGAACTGGGCCCCATGTTATGTGGTTTATGGTAGGCTCCCCAGTAGCCCCGGAGGCAGGAGTATCCTCACTCCTTTTGGAAATGGGTAGGTAAGGGATGGCTGCAAGGACACGCAGGTGGTCAGGGTGGGCTGGGACCCTCCCAGGAACGGGGATGTGGGTCTCCATCACCAAGGTGAGGCCGGATCCTGACGTCTATCTTCCCTGCCTCAAGCAGAGAGGGAGTCTCCAAGTGTCTGTACTCCTAGTACCCCATGTTTTGCCCTCCAGTTATTCCCCGGGTTACACATCTCTTCCTCCACTGCTGTCATAGGGGTGGGAAGCACTTCCCTTAGTCCTGGGCTGTACTCAGGGTCCCTCCGCATGAGTGGAACCAAAAGGAGTACTGGCTATTTTTCTTGGGGGGCATTCTTGACGGGATTCAGGGAGCACAAATCCCACATCCACAGCCCACCAGGATCTCCTGACGCCATCACAAGCAAGCAGAGGATAGTAAAGGCGGCCCACAGCAGACAGGCCCAGGAGCACAGGGTCTAGGTTCTGCTGCTCCCTGCTGGCACCTGGCCCTGCTGCTGAAGAGGTTACGGATAGGTTCCGGAGTCTGGGCCCCAGGAAGGGCGGGGTGACCCTGGACCCAGAGTGCAAAGGGCACGGTTGGCAGTTTCTGAAGCTCGTAGGAAGGGAAGGGGTGTCCAAATCTCCTCAACCCCCAGATGCTGGGCCTGAGCCCTCCGTGCTTGGATTCACCTTCCCCTTGTTGCTTGCCCCACCCCCAGGCCAGGCAGGCTCGCTTGCCCTTCCTTTCTCAGACACCACCAGGGGTCGCTCTTGAGGCCTCTTGGTAGATACTGGGTGTGACGTCAGAAATTAGGCTTGGTGATTTCTCTCAGATTCCGAGAAAGGGTGGGTTGTTAAGTCACAGAGGTACAGTTAATCTGGGAAATACCAGTTCTCCCCAGACCCAGAGGTTGAACGACGAGGAGGAGCTAGCATGGGAAATGCTGCCTTGTGTATGCTTCTTTTCCTCTGCGCCAGGGAGGCTCTGGGTCCCCACTCACAGGGCCCTAAGCTGACCCTGCCTCAGATCAGCGGTGCCTGCCTCAGGGCTTAGCCTTACCCTCAGGGTTCCAGGCATCCCAACTATCTCTCCTCAGTGTCCGGGAGTAGCCAGCTGGGACAGTATCTCTGTGTCCCTTACCCAGCACATAGCAGGTGCCCAATAAATGTTCCCGGACTGAACAGAAGCATGCCTTCCCGTGGTCCTTGGAGCCCTGGACTCAAGATAGAACCCAGTCAGCTTAGAGGACCCAAGCTTCCTTATCAGGGACCCACCCAGCCCCCGTCTAATGCCTCAGGCATATTTCCTGGACTTTGCCCAGGGGTGAGGTGGCTACAGAGATAACAGTAACTGTTTTTTCTACAAGCCTCTGCTTCCTGGTCAACAGAGCTACTAACTTCTGGAGAGATGAACTGCCCTCTCTCTGTCAGACATCAAAGCGGCAGTGTTAGGGGTTCCCCTTGGCAGCACATCTAATTTGAGGATGCACTGTGCCCTGTACTTGAGGAGAGCAAGCAGGGTAAGTGATGAAGGCCTGGGAGCATCCACTAAGGGATGGGCAGGAAGGAGCAGCTCCCCTAGCCCCAATGCAGGAAGCCCCTTCCTCCCTTTCTGGCTCGGACCCCAGATCCGTCTGTGGGTATCCCAGCCTCTTCAACAAGTGGTGGGTGGCAGCTTCTCCATGTACCAGACAGAGTCTCAGAGTGATGCTCAGTGACCAGAGTAAGAATCATGGGAACCTAGGTCTGAGTTACACCTGGTCCTGGGGGCTTCTGTCACCATGTGGTAAGATGCGGTGTGGTACTAGGTAAGGAGCCTGCAGGCCCAGGGGAGACTCCGGATGGTCACTGATTGTCCTTGACTGAACATGGGCGTGGTACTAGGCCTCCTGTTAGGGTTGTTCTTGCTTGAGCAGTCAAATTCACTCCACAAAATGAAAAGGCCTCCCCACTTTCCACATATTATCTTGGGCAGACTACCTATTTCTTTCTGTACCTAATGGAACCACCAGTCACTGCAGCCACCTACCAGGCTTCCAATAAACTGGTCTGTTATGGCCTCCTTGCCTGGGGACCAGCTGCCATTTGCCTTCTTTCCTGCCTGTCCTACCCCCCAAGACAGTGCTTTGTAAGCATGAGTGTGGGAACACAGCAGTGAGAAAAGTCCCAGGCTGGGGAACATCAGATGACAATTGTCTTAGTCATCTAGTGCTGCTGTAACAGAAATACCAAACAGAAGTTATCTTTAACCAACAGAAGTTTGTTCTCTCACAGTCTAGTAGGCTAGAGATCCAAATTCAGGGTACGGGATCCAGCAGAAGTTTCTTCTGTCAGCTCCTGAAAAAGGTCCTTGTCATCCATCTTCCCCTGGCCTAGGCGTGTCTCCAAATGGACCAGGGGTCCAGGTGCTGCTTTTTTTTTTAATTTTATTTTTTTAAGTGAAAGTTGGCAATCCAAATCAACTTGTCGCGTAGAACCCTGCACACACTCTGCTATGCAACCCTAACTGCTCTCCCACCCCCCACCCCCTTGACAGCACCCTCCTCCTTTCCATCCCATATTTCCTGCATCCATTCAACCAACTTCTGTCCCTCTTCATTGTTTCATCTTGCTTCTGGACAAGAGCTGCTAAGATAGCCTCATGTATGTGTTTAAACCAGGAAGCACATTCTTATCAGCATTGCTCGATGTCTTATAGTCCAGTGCAATCTTTGAAGAGCTAGCTTCCATATTGGTTTCAGCTCTGGGCTAACAGAGAGACAGGTGGCCATATCCTCAGGTGGCCTTCCAGTCAGATGGACCATCAAGCTGGTCTTTTTAATAGAATTCCAGCTATGTGGACCCATTTTTCTCTTGCTACATCAAAGATTTTACTTTGGGTTTCCTGTCAGGGCAGTCATTGTTGGTGGCCGGGCACCATCTAGTTTTTCTGGTCTCCTGCTGATGTAGTTTCTGGATCATATGGCACTTCTGTCTCCTGGGCTCATATTTTCCTCATGTCTTTGATGTTCTTCATTTTCCTCTGCTCTATGTGGATTGGGATTAATGGATGCTATGTAGATGGCTGCTTGCTGGCTTGTAAGACCCCAGATACCATTTGCCAAAGTAGTATGCAGAACACTGTCTTAAAAAAAATGTTAGTTATGTCAGTTAGTCCAGGCGTAACTAAGGCAGTACTAGGTCTCCCTGTCTCTGTATCTTTGTTCACTTCTCTTTTTTACATCTCAAAAAAGATGGACTTACAACATAATCTTGTGGATCTCATCGGCATAATTGCTGCTAATGCATCTCATTTAACATAACATTGATAGAATTTATAACACATAGGAGAATCACACCAGATGACAAAATGATGGACAGTCACACAATACTGAGAATTATGACCTAGTCAAATTGGTACAGATATTTTTAGGAGACACAATTTAGTCCATGACAGTGTGCTGCTCACTGACATCCCTCAAACAGAGCCTTAGAGTGAAAACAGCAGGTTTGTCATGGGAACATAATTGGTGCATCTGGCTGGGCAGGTGGGTAGTGTTCCATCAATGCTGGTAAATGAATGAGTGAATGAATGAATGAAAGAGGATAATGTATGGATGTATGTATGTATGGATGGGCGGGTGGATGGATGAACCTGTCTGGGTAGGCTGCGTGGGAAGAGCAGCATTTTATCAGACTAGGGAGAGATCATTATAAATAAAATATTGACAATGTCTTTACACATCAACACTGAATTCACCTGTTCAACATTTGCTTGTGCAAGTGAGCCCAGTTGTGACAATTAAAAGGAAAGGCAGAGTTGAGAAATCTTTATTTTCCATGGGATTAATTCAGGAAACACACACTGCTGGTCATGGGGATCACGTCACTGTCATCTCTACCAAAATACATGGCCTTGCTAGGAAGGAGAACACACGCAATGACGTGAGCCTGTGCTGCTGAGGGTGCATTTTCTGACATCAGGATCAATTTCACTTCTTTTTTGAAAAGTCCGTAGTCCTTCCTGGACTCTCGCCCTTCATTTGGCTGTCAGAGGGAACTTGGTCACCTGGAAGTTCCCTGGGTCCTCAAGTCAGCCCACCATCTTCTGGACATGGGGTTAACAGGACCCAGTCAGGGAGGAGCCACACTCTAGATACCTGGTGAGACTCAGATATACCAGTGAATGGCCAACAGCTCTACGGAGAGCCAGGGCCTACATATGGTGTCAGGTAGGGTACAGTGGACTCTTACAAAGTAAAGATCAGGAATGTCCCTCACACTATTCCTCTTGCCCCTAGAAGAGCCATAGCACTGGGTGGCACCTTTGGAGCTCCTGGTAGGCCTTCTGTAACATGGCACAGAGAACGCAGGTCTAGGCATCCTGGTTTATGCCTAGCAGAGAGCCTCACCAAAGGGGAACACTGAACCAGCTGTTCACTAGGCACCATCTGTGGCCACTCTACCACTTACACAGAGAGCCCATGAGTGGCACTGTGGTGACCGAGAAGGCAGAAACTTGAGTGGTGCTTCTGCAAGGCTCCCCCGCCAAAGCTGACCCCGCTCTGGTCTCTGCGGGGTGTCTAACCAGGTTCAGCTCTGGGAAACTTGGCAGGTCCTGAGTTAGGAGCTATAGGTGCCTGGGTGAGCCCAGCCTTCTGCTACCAACCTCCCCACCAGGGGTTGGGGTCTGGGTACTGCACCGCGGGTGGACTCTGGGGCACGTAGCCCTGTGCTCTCCCCTGAGTGGAGGGCCCACACTTCACCGGAGCCCTCTTAAAGCTGCTTGAGTCCAGACTGGTCAGGGGCCACCCTCAAATGCCCAGAGAGCCCCGGCATTGCCACTTTCCTGCATTGGGAGGTATGTGTCATTTTAAATGTCAGTCTGTCTTGAGTCCACAGGTGGATGGCTCAGATGCAGCCTCCTGGGTCCAGCTTGTGAGGTTTGGAGGCAGTTCTGCCGTCCTGTCAATATGGCCCTTGGAGACCCTGGTGTTGCAGTGGTTAAGAGCTAAGGCTGCTGACCAAATAGTCAGCAGTTCGAATCCACCATGGATTCCATGGAAACTCTAACGGGTGGTTAGTTCTACTCTGTCCTATAGAGTTGCTATGAGTTGAAATTCACTTAATGGCAATGGATTTGAGTTTGCTTAATCTGTCCCTTTCTCACATTATCCAGTGATGAGTGCTGAGGTTTTGGACATAACATGTGAGTAGGGAGAAAGGTCCCCATCCTCGGAGCTGCTACAGGGGAGTGGGGCTTGCATTTCAGGAAGGACCCTGCTGCAGGTAGTGCTGTCTGTAGGACCTGTGTCTCCGGGCTCAGTCTCCAGGAAATGAGTGGTAGGCACGGTTAAGTACCTTGGGGCCTAGTCTTTACTTTGGGGCACTCAGGGACACAGTTTCCCTCAGTAAAAATGGTATCTGTGATACTGTGAGGGAAGGAGGCTCCTCACCAGCACCCCTCCAGCTGTCTTTCCTCCTGGGGTCTTAGACCCCCCTGAGCCTCTACTCCATTCTGTAGCAATGGAATGGAGGAATGGAGACCTCAGAGTGGTCAAAAGTGGAGGCGGCTAATGCAAAAGCGGATATGCAGTTGTCGGTCACTGTCCTGTCCCTTTGGATGAAGGCCGGGTGGGGGAAAAGTTTTAGGCTGAATTATGTAGAGAAGTAAAATCAGTGACGTGTATTTATGTGTGCGTGTGTGTGTGTGTGTGTGTGTGTGTGTGTGTGTATGTGCGTGTGTATGTGTGAGGAGCCCTGGTGCCACAGTGGTTAAGAGTTATTATGGTTGCTAACCAAAAGGTTGGGAGTTTGAATCTACCAACCACTCACTCTTTGAGCAGTTCCACTCTGTCTTATAGGGTCGCTATGAGTCAGAATCAACTTGATGACAATTTTTAAAAAAATGTGTGTATACACATACACACACACGGGTGTGCGTGCATATGTATGTGTGCGGCAAGGAATGTTGACTATTCCATGGACTGCCAGAAGAATGAACAACACTGTCTTGAAAGAAGTATGACCAGAATGCTTCTTACATGCAAGGAAGGCAGGCTTTTTTGCACATACTTTGGATGTTGTCATCAGGAAGGGTGAGTTCCTGGAAAGGGACATCATGCCTGGTCAAGTAGAGGGTCACTGATGAAAGGAAAAACCATCAACCAGATGTAGTGACACACTGGCCACAACAGTGGGTTCAGCGTAACAATGCTTGTAAGGATGGTTTAGGACCAAGCAGTGTTTTGTTCTGTCGACACAGGGTCACTACAAAGGAGAACCGACCAGACAGCATCTAATAACAACAAGTCAAGAAAATGGCTTATGTGGTTGTGGAGGCTGGAAAGTTTCAAGTCTGTGGTTCAGACATCAGGCTGGGGGCTTCTCCTGACTCATGTAACTGCAGGGACAGATGAACCCAAGATTGGCAGGTCTGATCAAAGACTGCTGGCATGAGTCCTAAGAACTGGAGGTCAGATGGTGATGATAAGCTGGATACAGGATCTAGAGGGAGAAAATGTCAGTGAGCTTGGCCAGAAAGTCCATATATGTTGGATGCTGGCCACACCTGCAAGGAAACTCCCCTTCAACTGACTGGCAGCTCATAGCAGATCCCCTCAGGAAGCAATAACATTATTATATAACTGCCAAAACACTGTGAATCAGGGCCCAGTCAAGTTGATGCACAATCTTAACCATCACAGGAAGCTTAGAGTAAAAACAGGAAAGGCTTCCAGTGCACCCTGGGTAGCGTTGGTGTGTGAAGCTGGATACAAATGTGGGAAGGGGACAGATGACTAGAGGGTGACACCTGCATGTTTGGCTAGGGAACATATTCTTTCTTCCCTAGTGGTTCTGAGTTGGATTGAGAAAACAAAAACCAAACACATTGGCCTTGAGTCAATTCTGACTCACAGCAAACTTGCAGGACAGAACAGAATCCCCTCTTCGAGTTTCCAAAGGGCAGCTGGTGGATTCAAATTGCAAACATTTGGTTTAGCAGAGGAAGCTCTTAACCACTACGTCACTAAGGTTTCTTAGTTGGGGCAGTAGGGCAGGAGCAGAAATAGAGAAGTGGTAATTATTGATCAGCTCCTGATCCCTTTGAACTGGTTTTGACAGACCCTGTGGTTTGGCTTCCAGGTCTGGTCCCTGTGAGTCGTATATCAAATCTCCCACAAAGCCCGACCAGAGTACAGCTGCCTTTCAGCATCCTGAGTGCACAAGATACTGGGCAAGCTAGAGGCTGTTTGTGCTCTGGAGCCCCAGCCGACTCTGGAGGTAGGGGACAAGGATGAAGAAGGAGGAACAGGGAGGAGGACGTTTGTATGCGGTGGGGCTGCCTGTAGGGGCCTTTGGCTACAATGGGGTCATCAGGGTCCAGATTGAGAAGGTGGAGAGGCTGCCTCTCCTCCAGGTGGTCTTCCTCCCCACCCCACCGCAGCTTTTCTTTCCTTCCCTTTCCTGTCCTCCAACCGCCCCTCTCTCATCTCTTCCCCTCTTCTCTCCTTCCTCCTCCCATCTCCACCTTCACAGGAATGATTCAAACCTCACCCCCTCCATGTATGTTCCCTGACTCCCCAGAACAGTCCTTGCATCTTGTCAACACAGGTCCTGGAGATGACCCTCCGGGGACAGGGCTGAGTCTGACTTATTTCTAAACCCACAGCCCAGGGTTGTAGGGGAATGGGTGTGCAGCAGACTGGAACTGTCTGTGACTGCCTGGAACTGCCAGGTACAGCTCCCTTCTGAAGAAACCAGGGAGGTCCCCAGGGCCTTTATGCACAGCGAATCTTAGTGTCTGCTCTGTTAGCCTTTTGCCTATAAAAGTGAGCTGAAAAACGCTCCAACTACTCAGAAGTGGACAAACAAGAAAGTGAAAGTTGTTTTGCACAAGGTCTTCTCTCTTCTTTTGGGGGTGGGGGAAGTCTGCCCAGGGTTCTCAGGACAGACGAGCTGTACCCACAGACAGACTGAGCTGTAACAAGTCTGAGGTTGCCAGTGAGACATAAACCACAGGCTCTGTCAGCGTGGGACAAGCGTTATCAACTTCCACCCTGGCCTCCAGTCTCCCATGCCTAGTAAATTGCCCCTCCTGTTTAAGGTCAGTGTAAAGCAGATGTTTCATGCCTACCCCTCTTACCCTGCAGTCAAAGGAAGACTCACCAGAAACAGATACAGGGACAGGTTGTCCAGGTGCCATATGGGAGCCTTAAGCGTTTGCAGATCGGAGAAGGTTACTGTGTGCTGGAGAAGAAGACTTCTCCAGTGAGGAGAAGGGACTGGGAAGGAAAGAGGCCAACTCCCAGCCCCTCCTTATTAGAGAATGTTTTGGGCCTATGGCCTCTGCTTAGGCAGCCCATATGGGAGATGTAGAGGTGGACCACCCTCCTGACACAAGTCCTTTGTCTTTCCCACCTGATGCCTAGGATGTGTGTCCAGGTATGGATATGCGTGTGTGGATGTGTATGTGTGTGCATGTGTGTGCATGTGTGGATCTGTGCACATATGTTTATTTGTGTGAGCATGTGCCTTTGCATGTGTATAGATATGCACAAGTGTACACACATGTTCATGTGCGCATGTGTGGGTGTCTAGTGTCTTTAAGGAAAACAGCTCAGCAAAATTATGCTCCCCAGGTGATCCACTTTGGCAAGAGAAAGAGAGTGGCTGCAGGTATTTCCCTTGAAGAATTCAGGTATTTGCCAAAGCTGTTGAGCCAAATGCCACCCGGAACACTTCTGTGTTCGAATTAACTGTGGTTAATTAACTTGGTAGACAGTGCTAAACAGGAGTTGTTACGGGATTTGGGCTTGTGTTGGGTGAGTTTTGGGGTGTGCTCAAGAAAGTAAGGGTTTGAGTTGGTGCTGTCAGGATCAGGGGTAATTCCATAACTGGATGTCTTAAATCTTTTCCTTTTCTTTTTTCAGTTTTATTGTGCTTTCAATGAAACCTTATAGCTCAAGTTAGTTTCTCATTCAAAAATTTATACACGTATTTTGTGACATTGGTTGAAGTCCCTACAATGTGTCAACTTGTTCCCACTGTCCACCCCAGGTTCCTGCCTTCTCATCTTGCTTTTAGAAAAGAGTTGCACATTAGGTCTTAGATATTTGATTGAACCAGGAAGCATGTTTGTTGTGTATATTACTTTTTGCTTTATGGGAAAAATATGGAAGAATTCATGACTTTATGTGTCATCCCGTGCAGAGTCTATGCTAATCTCTGTATCATTTCCATTTTAGTGTACATTCTGCTGAAGTGAGCACTGGGTGTCTTAAATATTATTAGAAAGTCTAGGGTGGGGCTAAATTGTGAAGGATATGATAGCTAGGGAGGGGTGTCTGTCATCTTTAGCACCTGGATTGTGTTTGTGTTCTGAGATTCAGATGTGACCATGGAATAGTCTTCTTTTTCTGACTGAGTGGCCTTGTTGCTGTAGATGGTCCATGAACTTGCTTGTGTTCAACAGGGTGTCACCAAAGTCTTGCTGTGAGCATCAGGCCTGCTCCAGCTCTGGTGGCTGCTGCCCCTACTTTACATTATTTAATAATGTGTGCTGCATTCCCAAACTGAACTGGGGGTGAGGGTGGGGACGTGAATGTGAGAGAGGAGAAAGCTCCCCATCTTGGGGATCTTGTATTCTGTCGAGGAAACAAAGGAAAGAGGCATGGACAGACCAACAGTGTGTCGTTAGGGGAAACACTGGCTTGAGGACAGTGGATGCAGGCAGAGCTCTGCAGGAGGGGCTGCTGCAGGTGGATGGCGCTCGCTGAGGCTGGGCTCAGGGTGGAGCAGAGTGAGACGGGTTCTCTGCAGAGGAAAGGGTACAGGAAGGAGATGGTGCTGGGGAAGTCCTTGTATCTGCCAAGGGCAGGGCACCAAGTTGGTGCTGTACCATCCTTGCTGAGTTGGGCACATACCAGGGCTTTTCTGGGTTTGGTCTGGACTTCCTGTTACTCAGGGCAAGGGAAAGGCCCACAGTGAGTTACGGCTCTTCCCAGCCTGCTCCCATGACTTCTCACAGACAACAACTCCTGCAGCTGTGCGGCTGTGGCTACTACTGGGTGCATACTGGCGCCAAGGAGGAAGTAATTTATTGTCAGTTCTCCCATTTCTAAAGTCAATTCTTTTGAGGTACGATTCACCTACAGTAAAGATACACTCATTTTAAGGGTGCAATTTGTCAAGTTTTGAGAAGCGCTTATGTACTTGTGTAGCCACCGCCACCTTTATCATGACATAGAACATTTCCTTCATCTTTCTTAAAGGGACCATGAAGCCCCTTCCCAGTCAATAACCACACTTGGTCTCAGGGGATCCCAAATTGTATTCTCTCTCTCTAGCTTATATCTATCTGTTCTAGAATCTCATGTAAATAGAGTCATACGTCATAGCACAGTGTAACTATCTGAACTGTTCAGCTGTGTTCTTGTGTTCCCATGGTTCATTTGCAATGTAAATATCCATTTACATTTCTTGTAATGCAGGTCTGGTGACAATGTATCATCTCAGCTTTTTGAAATTTTAAAAAATGTAAGCCCTCAGTCTTTAATTTGCTTCCAAGTTTGAAAAATGTATGGAAATCTAAGCTGGATTTTTCTTTGAACTCTTTAAATATGTCATAATGTCTTCTGACCTTCATTGCTTCTAATAAGAAGTTGACTGTCTTGTCTTTTCTTCTTTGTATATAAGGTGCTTTTTTTTTTTTAAATCCCAGATTTAAAATTTTCCTCTTTATTACTGTTTTTCAGGAATTTTCATGATTTCCCTTCATACATATTTATGTATTCCCTTTTGTTTAGCCTTCCTAGTACCTTTAGGATTTCTAGGCTTATAGTTTTCTTCACATTTAGAAAAATTTTATCAACTATTTCCTCAAATAGGTTTTGTTTTTTTTTTGGTTGCCATTCTTGATAAATTTCTTTAAGCAGTGATAATAAGTATTTCTATGGGAAGAAAATATTCTCTTTCCTGGTCCACCTCAGTAGGTGCTTGAGAAAGAGGGTAGCCTCATGGGCAAGACAGAAGAAGAAGGAAGAGTATGAGGGGAAGGAGAAAAAGACCACTGCCACCACCAATGACAACAACAATAATGGCACTATACTGGGAATCATGGCCAGCCAAACTGCCACACTTCTGGAATCGACACCCCAGTTTGGACTATCAGCCTACTGGACTGCAACAAAATAAAATTTCACTTTTTAAAGCCATCCATTCATGGCATTTCTATTAAAGCAGCACTAGCTGATTATGACAGAATTTGCTACTGAGAGAGGGAGGTGCTGCTCTAACAACACCTAAAAATGTAGAAGCAGTTTTGAAACTGAATGGATAGAATACTTGGAAGGAACTGAAGAGAACTGTTAACACTAAAGAAGGCATGGATGGTAAGAAACAAGCAGCAGAGGACCAGCAGCAGCAGTGGCAGTGGACAGGCAGCAGCAGAAGCAGACCAACGCAAGGCTGTACTGAAGCTGACCCACAGAGCAAGAATACTGAGTGCCTGTGTACAGAGGTTTGCTGGCAAAGTGGGGTGCCTCTAGGCACTTTAATTGGTGGAGCTAGGCTTGCTGATTCACGGAGCAGGGGAGTTGATCTCCTGTGTGCAAGAGGCTTCCTGGAGGAGTGTGGTATACTGGGGCACTTAAATTGGTGGAGCTACAGAGCTTTGGAATGCTTGTCCCTGTAGGGCAGATGCGGGCCTCAGGCCTGGGCCATGAGGCAACGGGAAGCAGAAGGTGAAGAAACAATGAACGTGAGAAGCTGAGCTGCCTCAGTCTCAAAAGGTATGGCGACGATTCATGGGTTTCTAAGGGTGGAGTTGCCACTCAGAATGACTAGGAAAACTGTGTGCCTGAAGCCAAGGGAGCACAGTTCGTTGGCCCAGTGGGCCTAGAAAGTGGAGCTGTAACATAGGGCCAAGGGGCTTCCACTCAGAATCTGGAGACTGTAGCCAATACCTGGAGGCTAGAAGGCAGAGCCATTGGGTAAAATGTCTCACAGAATGGATGATTATTTTCAAAGCTTTGAAGGTTAATGTAATGTATTTTCCTGACTTGCTTGTTGCTCATTTTGCCTTCTTTCTCTCATTTGTAATGGAAATGTCTAACTTATGCCTACCTGTTCTGACGTTGTATTTTGGTAACAGATAACTTGTGTTCTAGATTTCACAGCTGAAGAGGAATTTCTGGATTTTGGACTTGGATTTGAGATTTTCCCTATGATGGGATAAGTATGTTTTGCATGTTGCAAAGATGTGACTTTTCTGGGGAGCAGAGGGTGGAATGTGATGGATTGAATTTGTGTTCCCCAAATATATGTATAGTAATGTGTGTGGAAGTTTGGCTGGGCCATGATTCCTGGTTTTGTGTGAGGTTCTTGTATCCTGTAAGCCCTGCCTCTGTGATGTTAATGAGGGAGGATGGGTGGCAGTTTTGTTGGTAAGATAGGACTTGATGTATAAGATTGTTTTGTGTCTTGAGGCAGTCTCTTGGGATATAAAGGAAAGAAGCTAGTAGAGAGATTTGGGGACCTCATACTGCCAAGAAGCAGTGCTGGTAGCTGAGTATGTCCTTTGGCAAGGACTGGAGTCCCAGCGCCTCAGAAGTTTCCAGTCCAAGAGAAGATTAATGACAAGGATCTTCCTCCAGAGCCAGAAGAGAAAGGCTTTTCCTGGAACCGACATCCTGAATTTGGACTTTCAGGCTACGGGACTGTACAGACAAAATAAAATTTCTCTTTTTAAAGCCGTCCACTTGTGGTATTTCTGTTAAAGCAGCACTAGATGACTAAGACAATTAGTTTCTCACTAAACAATTAATATACATACTGTTTTGGTTGGCAACCCCCATTCAAATAATATGTTTATTCTTTTCTCTCTTCTTCTTCTGTGATTCCAGTTATGTTTACGTCAGATCTCTTGATTGTTTTACAGCAATTCTTTAAACTCTGCTCATTTTTTCTCTGAATGCATTCAATTTGAATACTTTCTGCTATTATATACACAAGTTCACTAATATTTCCTTTTGAAGTGTTTAATCTGTTGTTAATTTTATCTAGTGTATTTTCATTAGAAGTTTATTTTTCATTTCTAAAAGTTCAACTTGGTACTTTTTTATATTTTCCATTTCTCTCCTCATTATGCTCGTATATATGTATAACACACATTTTACTTTATTTTTGTCATTGAGAATATACAGCAAAACGTACACCAATTCAACCACTTCCACATGCACATTTCAGTGATACCTATCATATTCTTCGAATTGTGCAACTGTTCTCAGCCTCCTTTTCTGAGTGCTCCTCTCCTATTAACATAAACTCAAAATGTTCAGTGACGGCAGCTGGGCACTATCCAGCACTGCTGGTCTCAAGGCAAAAGAGGCAGTTGTTCATAGAGGCAATTAACCACATATCCATTTCTTCTACCTGTTCCTGACTCTCCTCTCTTTTTGCTCCAGGCAAATAGAGACCAATTGTTGTGCCTTGTTTCTGTTGTTGTTAGGTGCCACCGAGTCAGTTCAGACTCATAGTAACCCTATGTACAACAGAATGAAACACTGCCTAGTTTTGTGCCATGCACACAATCATTGTTGTTCTTGAGCCCACTGTTGTAGCCACTGTGTCAATCCATCTTGTAGAGGGTCTTCCCCTTTCTCACTGAACCTCTACTTGACCAAGAATGATTTTCCTCTCCAGGAACTCATCCCTTCTGACAATACATCCAAAGCAT
This sequence comes from Heterohyrax brucei, assembly GCA_028571685.1. Taxonomy (NCBI): domain Eukaryota; kingdom Metazoa; phylum Chordata; class Mammalia; order Hyracoidea; family Procaviidae; genus Heterohyrax; species Heterohyrax brucei. Next base: position 30,721,659 of record CM053140.1, read on the forward strand.
ATAAGATGTAGTGTCACCCTCCTGGCTTCTAAGGAGCATCTTGTTGTACTGAGACACATCTGTTTGCTGTTTTGGCAGTGAATGATATGTTCAGTATTCTTTAACATCACAATTCAAAGGCATTAGCTACTCTTCTGTCTTCCATATCCGTTGTCCAGCTTTCACACACTATGATGTGATTGAAAATATTGTGGCTTGGGTCAGGTACACCTTAGTCTTCAAGGTGACATCTTTGCTTTACAATTCTTTAAAGAGATCTTTGTGGCAGATTTGCCCATTGCAAGGTACTTTTTGATTTCTTGACTGCTGTTTCCATGGGTGTTCATTGTAGATTCAAGTAAAATGAAATCCTTGACAACCTCAGTCTTTTCTCTGCTATTCTTGTTGTTGCTTATTGGTCAAATTTGTGAAGATTTTTGTTTTACATTGAGGTGTAATTTATACTGAAGGCTGTGGCCTTCGATCATCATGAGTAAGTGTTTCAAGTCCTCTTCACCTTCAGGAAGCGAAGTTGTATCATCTGAATGATGTAGGTTGTTAATCAGTCTCCCTCCAATCCTGGCAACCTGTCCTTCTTCATGTAGTTCAGCTTCTTGGATTATTTACTTTGCATACAGATTGAACAGCTGAGCAGGCAGCTGATGGATAGTAGGGCTCAAGGAGGAGGTAAGTGCCTGGAAGGAGAGGGTTTGAGGACTGTTCTGGAGGCAGTGACTCCAAGCCCAGAAGAGGGTTGGGATATGGGGTACAAAGAGGTAAGCCTTAGAGTTTACCTGGCTCCAGGTTCTTCAGTTTAGGTTGGAGAAGAAAATCTTCCCCAGGTGGGATGGTTCTCAGAGGACAGTTGAGGAGGAAAGACAGAGGTGGCTGGACCTTGTGGAGTTTAAGGTGCCAGTGAGACATCTAAGAACAGAGCTGACACCCTGGCCAGGAGCTGACATCTGAGCATCTGTATATCCTATTCCCCCATGGCACGATTGGTTTTCTGGAAGTCAACGTAGCCTTTGGGAAGTCTCAGCTGCTGTGAGCTCCCCTCTCCAACAACCTCCCTCCAGTTCACTGGTTCCTTTCTGTCCTCAGCAAGAGGCCATGGAGTCATCATCTCAGCCCGCCCCTGCCCCAGGAGAACTGGCGAAGAGTGTCCTGTAGATTCTACCTCCTCATCCTGGAATCATCCTCTCTGCTCCCTCCCTGTCTCCCCACATCCTTCACTACTCAGGGCTGCCCACACGGGTGACCTCCAGAATCTCTTCTCCGCACTGTGGACCACTCTGGTCTTTACAACCTGACAACCATTCTGCCACAGTCTCCCACATATAGGACATGTCAGGAATTCTCCCTTTCTCCCCAGTGTTGGCTAGGCTGGCTGAGCATCAACCTTTCCTCTCTCTTCACGCTTCCCCAGGAGCAGACCCCAAATACCTCTCTGGTCATGTCAGAGAAAGCTCTTTCCCACCTTGTCCACCTACAGGCTTCTATTCATCCTTCAGAGCCCCGCTTGGCATCTGCTTCCCACTATGACGACCTTTCCCACTTGACTCTGGAATTTTTGCTTGCTAACTTGTCTATCTCAGGTTTCTGAAATTTTGACTTATAGGCAAGGAAGAAGCCTGTTCTGCCTCTGAGCCCCACTGTGCAGTCCAGGACTGGCTCAGAGCAGGGACTCAGCTGGAACTGAGAGGAGGCTGAGGCTGGCCTCGACCACAGCAGGTGGAGGAGGAGACTCTGGGCTGCACCTTGTGAGGGCTCCTAGCTCTGAGCCTTGTGCTTACATGGCCCCTGTCACATGCCATCCTCCAGGACTCAGGCTTCAGCACTTTGGTCCTCAAAATCTCTCCCACCCTCGGGACACCGGAAAACTCCCCATGGAGTAGAAAGGGGAAATGAGATGGGGATTTCCGAGCAGTCCCTCAGGAGACTGTCGTGACCTGACAGGGAGGTCAGGTGCAGAAGAGCTCAGCAGTGGGAGTGGGCAGCCCCTCAGAGGACACAGGTCAGCAGGAGCAGCCAGGTGATGGGGGCTAGACTCAGGGGGCCCTGCCTGCTTGGGGTCCTTCCGCTGGGTGCAGAGGTGTGGAGCATGGGAGGAGAGACACAGCCTCAGGGTCAGCGTTCTTCTGTCCAACCCCTGAGGCTTCAGTTTCCCATCTGCACACACGACATGCACAGAATGTCTTCTCAAACCCCTGCCTTGCCCTCCCTCTGGACCCTGAGAGCGGGGTGAGGCAAGCATCCTGCATGCCTCTCAGCACACTTGGGTGCCTGGCACATTGTTGGGCTGCCACTAGAGCTAAGACAGAGAGGTCTTGAAGGAGAGGTGCTGGGTGAGGCTGCTGTACCTCTACCTCTCCTCACTTCCCCCATGCAACTGGGAGAGGCACTGTGGCCTTTTGGCCTCCTTGCTTCCTGGCTAATTCTCTGTGGGCTTGGGGTGTGAAGGAGGAGGGTGTGACACCTAACAGCAGTGATGGGGGCACCTGGTGATGAGAAAGGGGCTGTCGCAGCCTCCCATTCTGTCTGATTATGCTGTTGTGATGGCTCAGCATTCAGAATGATTGAATGAATGAGTGAATGAATGAATGAATGAATGAATGAGTGACAGGGCTGAAGTCCAAGCCTTTGTTCTCTCGCTATAATGGAGGCCAACTTCCTTCCTCTTCTCCAAGCTTACTGAAGGGATTAGGGCAGAGTAGTGATCTGTCTCAAGGGAGAACTGGGTGATGGGTCATCAGATGAGGGAATGTGGTAGGAGTACCTGGGAGACCGGTGCTACCTGCAGCCATCAGAAACAGCCTCTTAGATAGCACCCTCTGCCCCAAGGGATCCAGCACCAGCCAAACACTCTGAAAACCTAGAAGCTAGGCCACAGGGGCCAAAGTGGAGGATGGACTGAGTTTGATGTGTGGCCTACTGATGCACTGAGTGGCTTGATTAAGTCCTGCGGCTCTGTATGCCTCAGTTTCCCTGCTTGTTCAAGGTGGTGGCTAGTTGAGATGCTCTGTGAGGGTTCACTTCATGGGAGTGTGAGTGGGAGTCCTCCTGGGAGTGCCATCCTCCTCCTAGAGGAGAGCTCCTGGGAGTTTGGGGGGCTTAGTGGGGCTCAGATGGGCTCCTGTGTAACATAGGCAGCCAGCAGTGTGGGCCCCAGCACCCCTGGATCCTGGGCCTGTCTGCTTTTGGGTTTCCTACAGCAGTTCCTACAGCAGGTCATCAAGGGCAGAAAGGAGGGTGAAGTCAGAGAGGGTGCCTCTCCGCTTCACAGGAAACTCCCCTGCCCTGCTGTGTACGTGTGGGTGAAGCTACAAGGTATGTCGAGTAGTGGGATCATCTCCCCAGGCCTTCTTGTTTGGGAATAGGAGTGGGCTGGGTGCTGGTGGGTATCCCCACTGACCTTCCTACCCTGACTCAGAGCAAGGAGTGCAGCTATTTGGACATCTGGGTAGAGCTGCCAGCACCTAGCCAGCATTGGGATCTTCAAGACTGAGCTGGTCCTGGATCGTGTGGGTGGGGACACTGCCTGTGGCTATAGTTGGCTACAGCGCTCACTGTGGGGACAGGTCTGATTAGACAGAACTGCTGCACTCAGTGAGCTTTGAGATGTCACAGCACTGCAGAAGCCAGAGAGGTTTCTCTGTTCAGCACTGTGGGATCATGGGTTTAAATGTTGAGGCACATGCTGACTATGTCAGGTGCTCACTCACTCGGTCACAGGACTGGGAGGCCTTGAACTGAGGCCTCTGAGGTTCCATCTGTCAGGTGCTCCAGGGACCTGACTGGCTGCCTCTCATGACCCCTCAAGCATGTCTCTGCTGGGTACCCTGCCTATTCACCCAGCTCTGAGGGGATGACTGTGGTGCTGGGGAGACCAGTGGAGTCCAGGCAGCCTGGTGATGGGGTTTGAGTCTGAGCAGTTTCATATGGGAGATGGTGGTCAAGGCCTTGATCCTTTCTGAACCTCCACTCACCTATCTGTGGAATGGATCCAAGAATTACCTTGCCCTGCCTTCCTCCCCAGAGCCAAGTGGGATATGGATGCTGGGGAAGCCTCCTCTGGGTGCTCATGGGTAGAAAAGTATCTCTCTCCTCTCTCGTCTTCATGGGTGTACTCCTATGCATGGCCAAGTTGGAGTTTGAGGGTGGTCCCCAAGCCATGTGCCCAGGGACAAACTGTGCTCAGGGAAAAGTATAGCTGGAACCCAGACTGCATCCAGCGAAGGTGAGGAAATGCCCCAGACTGGCTTGTCAGGAGTGGGATTTTGCCCTGCTGGGGACTTTACCTCATTTCAGCAGAAGCTGACACAGGTAACAGGAAACCAAGACAGTGCTCCTCCCTTCAGTGACTGTATCAGTCCACGAGGAGGTGGGCAGGCAGGAGCCCTCTGGGTTTGCAGAGTAGGGTGAGGGTGGTGGATCAAAGGCACAGAGGGTCCCAGAAACACCCACTTCTATTGGAAACAAAGAAACTGTCCACTGTGATATAACAGAGGGGGGGACAGGGTGGCTAGTGTCCGCTGCCCAGAAAGATGCTTAGTGGGTCAGCAGGCCCTAGCTGCTGGCTTTGTCTCTGGGACTACTCGGCAGCTACGGTCTTTGAGACCACCCCCTTACCCCCATCTGCTTTCCCTGTTTATTTCCCCACCTCCTATGGCTGCCCCCCACCATCCCTTCCCAGATTTCCTGTGCTCAGGCCTTTACTCCTCTCTCCATTCCTCTCTGCCACCTGTTTCAACATCCAGGACCAGGAGGGCAAAATCTCCGAGAAGCCACGCCCTCCGGCTCAATTTTCTGTTTCACTTTTAGCTTCTACCCAAATGGCAGCGAAGACGCTGAATTCTGGAGGTCGTCGTGCTGCTGGGGGTGGGGGCTGAGGAGGGACATGCAGCCCCCTTGGAGCTGGGAGTCTTCTCCTGGGAGCCCCGTACTCCAGCCAGACATCCTGAGACTGGTGAGTCACACGGCTGCTCCTGCTGGAGTTATTTCACTACTGCCCGGGCTTTGTTCCCAGCTGCCCAGCTGTCCAGAGAGGTCTGGCTGCCCCTCGACTCTTATCAAGGTAGGATGGGCAGAGTCTCGCAGTCGATGCTCCTCCAGGGACTGCTTACCCTGCAGTGGGTAGGTCGGGGCTCGCGGGGCTGTGTGGTTGGAGGGGAGCCAAAAGCTGTATGGTGCCTTCTGGTGGACACCTAGGTAGAAGGTCTGGCTGCTGCTGGAAGCCCTGTTTGCAGAGTTAAGTGTGACTGTGACCTCTGGCTGTGCTTGAGGATGACCCTTTCCTCCTTCTTCCTCTCTGTCTGTGCCCCTCAGTGATCCTGATCTGTCCTGCCCTGTTAGGAGCCTGTTTCCCACTCTGGGCCTGTGAGCTCTGAGGGTGGCCCTTGGTCTGACTCTGATGGGTGTCCACAGGGTAACACTGGACAAGTGGGGGTGGGAGCACAGGTGTCCACCTTGCATGGGTCAAGTTTTTCAGGGACCCAGGCAAGGACAGGGGCCAGTCATTGGGGCTCCCATGCACACAAGTGGGCCCCGGTTCTGGGCTCCAGGGCCCTCCTCAGTCATTCTAGGGACTGCTCTGGGCCAGTTCCTTTAGACCAAACCGGCCTGGCCTTCTCTGGTGGGCTGGAGCTGCTTCCTCGTTTTTCAGAGGAAGAGACTGAGGCTAAGGGGGACAGTGTCTGCACCCAGGTGTATAGGTGCCTGCTTGGCGTTCCACCCTCAATGCCTGTCTTGTTCCCCTTTAGACACTGTGCTTCCTCCTCGTGGCACCCTACCGCTTCATTCTCACGATGCCTCCCTGCAAAGAGGAGGAGTACCCAGTCGGCACTGAGTGTTGCCCCAAGTGTAACCCAGGTAGGCTGGCTCTGAGGGACCAGTTCAGGGGGACCTATAGGAGGGCTGGCACTGGGGGTGGGGATGTGGGCAGGTGTTCCTCCTGTTACTCCAGCCTGGAGCCCCTTGTCTGTGCACTGTGCTGGCTCCTTGGGTAGCAAGAAGCTCTGGGCAGAGTGGACAGTGACAGGCTTGGGGCATAAGTAAACCAGGGAACCCCCTGCTACTTAAAATCTTCATCCCAATAGCATCCTACACAGAGAGCTGGCCCTCGCAACCCAGCCGGTCCACTGATGGGAGGGGACTGAGACTCAGAGAAGGCACAGATGGCAGAGCTAGGTCAGGTAGCAGGAGGCCTGCCCATCCTCCCAGGACCTTCAGACTACCTGTAGCAGCACACTCATGGAGACAGTGGGTGTGTGTTGGGGTACAGCTCAGCCATCTTGGAGATCTAGTGGACAGGATGATGTCTGACCCCCTGGAGCTCCAGTGGTTGGGGGAGGCAGGAACGATGGGTAGCTCAGCAGGGCACTGCCCAGCGTGAGATCTGTAGCTGTCCATCATGGCCTGCAGGTTACCGAGTGAAGCAAGCCTGCAGTGAGATGACTGGCACTTTGTGTGTGCCCTGCCTCCCAAGGACCTACACAGCCCACCTCAATGGCCTGAGAGAATGTCTGCGGTGCCGAGTCTGTAACTCAGGTAGGAACTTGACCCTGGCATGGCCCTTCAGTTGATCAGCTCTATCCTTGGGCCAGAGTACCCTGCAAACCCCATCAGACCTAGAAATAGCCCCCCACCCCATGTGCTTGTTGACTTGCTCCCGGTCCAGGAGTCACCCTCATCTCCTAGGAGGGGGATCTTCAGTGGAGCTTGCAGACCCATCCCTGTGTCTATCCCCTCCAGGGAAAGGCTGAACCTCTACCTGTCACTCTGTCATCTGTAGGTTTCCTGAGCTCAAAGACTGTGTCTTGTTGTAAGGACACCCAACGCTGGGGCAAACCCAGTGAGCCAAAGTGCCAAGCCCTGTATCTCCTCTGGCTGGGTGTCTGGGGACCAGGCCTTGCCTACCCAAAGAGTGAGGTTTCTTAAGACCCCTTTCTGAGCTTCCAGGGGCTGCTGTAACAAAGTCACACAAACTGAATGGCTTAAAACAACAGATAGCTGTTATCTTACCATCCTGGAGGCCAGAAGTCCAGAATTACGGTGTCAGAAGAGTTGCTGTCTCTAGGGTCCTTCTTGCTTCTTCGTTTTTCTGTTAACTTTGGAAATTCTTAGGGTTCTTTGGCTTCCCGATGCCGCACTCCAGTTGCTGTCTCTGTCATCACAAGATCATCTGCTTTCCCTGTTTCTATGTCTCTTCTGCTTTTTTTTTTGTGTGTAATAGGAACATCATTTGTTTTAGATCAGGACTCACTGTACTCCAGTATGGCCTCATGTTACTTAATAATGTCTTCAAAGACCCTATACTATATCCAAATAGTTTACATTCATAGGTACAGGGGTTAGGATTTCAAAATATCTGGTTTGGGGACACAATTCTATCTGCATCTATCCACCCTCTGACCCTCTGAAATTCATGATTCCAGTATGTACAGGTGCATTTACCCTGTCACAGTACCCCTGAAAGTCTTAATCCATTCCAGCATTAACCCTAAGTCTAAAATCCTATCCTCTAAATCATCTAAATGAGGTTATGGGTGGGACTCTGGGTGTGATCCATTCTGGAGCAAAATTCCTCTCTGTATGTGGGCCTGTGAAAATGAGCATTTACGTTATCTGTTTTCAAATCACAGTGGTGAGACAGGCGTGGGACGGACATCCTCATTCCAAAAGTCCAGTGGAGGGGAGGGTCATAGGTTCCAAGCTCATTCAAAATCCAGTAGGACGAATTCCATTTGATTTCAAGGTCTCAGAATAACCCTGTGGCTGGATGGTCTGTCCTCTGGGCACATAGTGTGGCAGCACTGCTGACGTGGTTGCTTGAATCTGTAAGTCCTGTGTCTGGTCTCTTTAGCAAATAGTTGTACAGCCACACTCTTGGCTTCCTCTTCAGAACATGCTTTCTGAATTTTTACAGTATGAAGAGGCTCAAAGCTTCCCAGATCTTCAAGTTCTTATTCATTTTTGTTGAACAGATTGTTCTTCAGCTTTAATTTCTTTCTTCTCACACTTTCCTATGAGTAAGGAGGAGAAACTAGGCTTTGCTTAGAAATCCCCTCAGCTAAATATTCAAGTTCATCGCCTACAAGTTCTAATTTGCCACTTTGTAACAAGGACTGCCTTTCTTTTTCTTTAGCAAGCAAAAAAACCCAAAACAAAACAGTTTTATTTGGCATATATTCAAAAAGGGCAAACGTAGGAAGAGGACAAGCGTGCTGCTACAGTCATATTTGTATGAGTCCAAGGAATATCACAGACTAGGCAACGATGGGAAAACGGACAAACAGCTGCCATAGCTATGTCTGCTTGAGTCCAAGGAATATTACAGAACCTCCAGTATGTATTAATGTTACAAAATGAACAACACCATTGAAAGCTTCACATTCTCACAGACTAACTAGAAACTGTGATCCTACGTCTTGAATTGTCTTTCTTAACAATCGTTAGTCCAGGTTTCAGTGATGACAGTCAAGCGGATCTTCATTGGTCCAACAAATTTTCTATTCACTAAATGTTAACAGAAAAATGTGAGAGTGGAAAGTCTTCAGTGTTCTGGCTTCTATGAAAAGTTCTCTAAGAGACAAAGTCAAAGATTATCTCATCTGTGGCCTTTACACCTCAGAGTCCATTTCATGTGTCCTCTGAGTTCCTGTGGGCCAAGCTTCAGCAGAGTCACATTCTTGTTCTCTATGCTCAAGGACAAAGGAATAATGACTCCAACATTGTTTTCTAAATCATCACCTCCTTTTGATCGGAGAGTGGAGATAACACATCGATGTACTCTACTTAGTCAATTTCCTAGATAGTGACCATGGCAGGCTCTTTAAACTCATGCTGCTGATTTTCCACTGGATACCATTTGGTTCTTTACCAGGATCTTAAGCAAGATTGTTGTTCTCATTAACTGCATTGCCAGAAATGAGCTGACTAAAGGCATGACAACATTTTAGCCTGAGGCATTCTTTGACTTTTAAGTGTATAAGACAATGGAAGATAAATTTTATTATGGCTAATACTATCAGGATGTAGACTAAAAGTGTAACTACCCCTTGCCGTAGAGATCTAGTCCATGTGCTTATTCCAGATGGTAAGCAACTAAACAAATCAGTGTTTGTAGGGATGTTACTGTGTGTAACCAACTAGCTTCCTGTCTGATTCTATAGCATAGACTACATTTTCTTGGAATAATAAAAATTTAAGGTTATTCTGTTGTCTAATGTCAACTTGGTTTATGAAGTCAGAGATCACTATTGTGTTTGTATCATATTAGAAACTTTGTCTTCTATTTGTCCCACAGTGATTGATAAATTTCACAAAGATGTCTCCAATTCAACTACACCATAAGCAGGAATTAAATCTACCAACCATACCCTGAGTGTCGGATGATGAGTTTTCTTCTGACTCTTGTTTTGCAATGGGTAACAAATTAATAATACCTTTCCAGTACTGACTAGCATCATTACTATGAATATCTAAGGTATCCTAAATTTCCCAAAGTGCATTGTCCAAGCATTCACCAGGAATCTAAGCAAGAGATTGTCCACATAAATTCACCATCATTTGGGAAGTGATCCTTTAAATTAGTGTAGTTGAATCTATGCATAAGCAGCATACAAAGTTTGTCTGTAGAGAACATGTGACTAATTTTCACTAGGGAACTAATGATTAGCAAGATAATATGGGACTAATGTCTCCTGTTGGAGGTCTTCAGCTGATCTCTTTAAAAATATACTAAGTGTTCTTCCCAAGGGCAAACTGTGCCTTCTCGGTTTACCAGTCAACAGTCATGGGTCACTTTCTCAGAAGCAGAAGTGGAACCTAAGACAAAAATGGAGTCTGAGCCATGAGACTGATCTCTTCTGAAGAGAATCTGATTTCTGTAAAATGTATCATTTTCTGTATACCCTGAAACCTGTATCAATGATTGTTAAGAAAGATACTTCAAGATGTAGGATCCCAACTTCGAGTCAGTCTGTGAGAATGTGAAGATGTCAACGTTTCCGTTCATTTTGTAACATAGAGTTAGTTGGGTAAGTCTTTCTTAAAGGCCAATATAATCCATCCTTTTTTTGTTGAGATGTTCTGGTCCAATGTTCTCAGCACATCAGCAAGGAGAGTTTCATTACAAACATTAGACAATTGTGCTCTACAACATTGTCCAGAAGACTGATTAAACTGTGTACTGGTTTACCTTAAACAGCTCTCAGTCTGATCTTTGGAGTCAGTTTCACAAAACAGACTGAATTCTTCAAAAAAAAAAAAAAATGTTACGAAGAGAAAAGAGTCTTTCTAGTTTATCTAGACCATTGTTTGACTCAAAATGCCTTCAGGAACCAGTTTTTTCTTCAGCACTCTAAGTTCAAAAGGGTACCCAAAGGCAATGCAGCCGGCATGGGCCCCCTCTTCATGAAAGGCAGAAATCTGGATTCCGGCAGAAACGCAACCCTTTTCATAGTTTCCTCCTTTGAGTCATGGTCTTCCTATAGAATCTTTGATCAAAAATGCTCAGTAGATAGTAATTGAACACCACCTAGTTTTTAAGATCCCAGGCCGCATGTAGCAAATTAGGATGTGGAATAGTAACACTAACATAAGGCCAACTTTTTTCTTTTTTTAATTGTGATTGAGTGAAAGTATACAATCCAATTTAAATTTGCACGCCCGCCTATCTGCAGTTTCTTCTGATCTCCTTGCCCGGTGACAGTACACTCTCCCTTTCCGTTTTATGTGTGCCATATCCTCTTAACATTCCCCTGTCCCCTCCTCTCCAGCCTCTCCTCTCCCTTCTAGTAAGAGGCCAGTAGGACAGCATATTGTAGATGCATATAACCATCAGGTGGACATACCATATGGACACCTTGTGTCTCCGAGTCCAACCCATTCCTGTCCGAAGAGTTGACCTCAGTAATGATTTATGATCGGGGCAGCAGCTGGTCTAGGGATCATGCTCCCAGGGGAACTCACAGCCCTTCAGACCATCAATTGTGGTCTTTTAGTGGGCTTCTTGAGGTGCACCCCTCTTTTTCTCATGTTTCCGCTTGGACACAACACTGTGAGCCCCATCATGGCTGTCATTGGTGGTGGCTGGGCACCATCTGGTTCTTCTGGTCACGTGTTGATACAATCACCCATACACGTGGGTCTTTGTGTCTTCTGGGCTCTTTTTCCCTCATGTCTTTGTTGTCCTTGGTGGTCTTCTGATCTGGCTGAGTTGGGAACATTTGGTATACTCAGATGGCAGCCTGCTAGCTTTTAAGACCCCAGATGCCACTCACCAATATGGAGTACGAAAACTAAAAACCAAGCAGTGCAGAAGACTCTTTTAGCAATAGGCTAGTCATGCCATTTGGCCTTGATGTCTCCTGGGAGCATGGTCCCTGGACCCCCACCCATGCTAGTCTATCCTTGCAATATTGAGTTAAGATTAGAAGAGTTTTCAGTTTATATTGAGGTCCAGTTAAGTTGATCTTTCCGATGTGTGCTGTCACTGCTTTCACCCACCAAATTTCTATCAACTGTCTAATCTATAACCAACTATCTCCCTCCCTTTCTCCCCTGCCTTGTAGCCATCAAAGAATCTTCTGTACATGAGTCTGTTTTTAAGTCCTTATAGTAGGGGTCTCATACAGTATTTGCCCTTGTGCCACTGACTGATTTCACTCAACATAGTATCTTCCAGTTGAAACCAGGTTATGAGATGCTTCTTAAAATCATCATTGTTCTTTGTGATTGCATAGTATTTCATTGAGTATACGTACCATAGTTTGTTTATCCACTCATCTGTTATTGGACATCTGGGTTGATTCCGTCTTTTTGCAGTTGGGACTGTGCTACAATAAGCATTCGTCTGCATATCTCTGTTCATGTGACTGCCCTTGCTTCTGTAGGTTATATTCCAAGCGGTGGGATTACTAGGTCAAATGGCATATCAATTTCCAGCTTTTTGAAGAAGCAGCAGACTGCTTTCCAAAGATGTTGTACCATTTTGCAATCCCACCAGCAGTGTAGGAGAGTTCTGATTTTTCCATGGCCTCTCCAGCTTTTGTTGTTTTGTGTTTTTTGGATTGCGGCTAGCCTTGTTGGGGTGAGATGATAGGTATCTCTTTGTAGTTTTGATTTGGATTTCTTTAATAGCTAATGATCGTGAACATTTCCTCTTGTGTCTTTTGGCTGCCTGGATGTCCTCTTTAGTGAAGTGTCTGGCCATCTCCTTTGCTCATCACTTAATTGGGTTATTTACCTTTTTGTTGTTGATATTTTGAAGTACCTTGTAGATTATGGAGATCAGATGTCAGTCTGATATGTAGTTGCCAAATATATTTTCCCATTCTGTGGGTGGTTAGGCCAACTGTTTGAAATAACCAATGAAATCATGAGTCTAAGGGCTTTGAACCAAGGAAACAAATCTTATAAGGTGTTCGTCTATACATAAGCAGGATCACCAACTGTTTTCCATGTGCCTCAGCAACAGTTGCATTCTATAAAACCTCAGTGTGCATTAGTATAAATATGACATTTATCTATTAAGGCACAGACTGTTTCTTGATACAATAGGAAATCTAATGCTGTACCAACTTGTAAAATCATGGCTCGATTTTCAGACACTTCTTGGGTTATGATATTTACAACTTTGCTAAGTTTACCAACATAAGCTTCTAATTCAAGAGTTACAATATCTAAATCTATTAGTTAAATAATTTAGTAGAAAGGAAAATAGTTTTCTACATCCAGAAAGTAGGACCTCAAAACATGAGCAATATTCTCACATAAAACCCGTTATATCCTTTCATTTACTCAGTCTTATAAACTTATTTTATGTTCAGTTTGATTCTGGGTCAGCTGCAGTCTGTGAGCTCATCAGATTTTGCATAGGAGTTCTGAAATCTTGGTTTAGTCTAGTCAGTCTTTCTTATAAATACAATATAATCTGTTTTTGTTGAGATATTCTGGTCAAATGTTCTCAGCAAATCAGCCAAGTTAAAACCTTATCTGCAGATGATGCAACTTAATAAGGCCACAATTAGTTTATAGACATAAATAGTCTTGCAGTGAAAGACCTGATAGAAGTTAATTATAAGCATCACATAAAGGCCAAATAAATTCAAATCAGTTAAAAAAACTTTAGACAATAATATTTCTAAGTAGAATCATTAACTGTATTTTTAAAGAACTTAAGATATATATAATAATATTAAGGCATCATATCATATAGTCAAAATATACCAAGAATACATACACCAAGATTATCAAATTTCTAAATACCTGGATTGTAATAAAAAAAAAACCCCAAAAACTTTATAGGTAAAAAATTTGAATCTTTTAATCAAACATTGGCTGTGATGATGCTGAATTCAAAAGATATAAAGTTGTGACCAAGTTATCAATAAAGAAGTAATAATAAAATTATGCCATGGCATCATACATTTGCTATGTGATATTAGGCTAAAACATAAGAGGAACTACTTATATAAAAATTTTAACCCAAAGAGAATCAGATGTTTCTGTTGATTTTATCTCTGCCATAACAGAGATACAACAAGTGGATGGCTTTAACAAAGAGAAATTTGTAGGCTGAAAGTCCAAATTCAGGGCATTAGCTCCCCAGGAGGTCTTTGCTAGCTCTGGAGAAAGGTCCTTGCTGTCAGTCTTCCCCTTGACTGGGAGCTTCTGAGGTGCAGGGACCCCTGGTTCTTTCCAAAGGACTCACTCTGCTCCTAGCTCTGCATCTTGGTGATACGAGGTCCCCAACTTTCTGCTTACTTCCCTTTCCTGCATATCCCAAGAAACTGCCTCAGGGCACCACACTAGATTGAGTCCTACTTCATCAGCACAACCACCACCTGTTAATATCATATAGGCAAGTTTTACAACATGTAGAAACATCACACAATACTGGGAATCATGGCCTAGTCAAACTGCTACACATATTTTTTGGGGATACACAAGTCAATCAGTGACAACATCCCACGTAATTTATTACATAAAACTTCTTAGCACTTTTCTTTTATAAAAAATATTTGTGGCTTCCCATGAAGATTCAGAGTTGTCAGAAGTTTATTGAAGGTTTATCAACAAGTAATCCTTAACGTGTTTAACCAAAGATCTTAAAGTAAAAACCGTATCTTTTTTCCTCCCCCCAAAATCCTGTGGCTTGGATTTTGCCTCAGAAATCTTGTTCTAATGAGAGGTCAAACTTTTGCCTTTGAGGGAGATTACACAAAAAAATAAATTAACTCTTCAATTGAAAATATAAAATTTTATTTTTTTAACAGTGAAAAACCCAATTCTTTGTCTTATCTGCTATGTAGCATTAAAGCTCCTAAAAAATCTCTTAAATTAACCACTGAATTTCAGACAGGCTGATAAAACTTTTGATCATATCAAATACCTTTCTTTCTTCAATAAATCTCTTAAGTGTTGTCTATGTTGTATACCTTGTACAGTGTATCCCTTTAAGTGGTCAAAAGGAACACACTCATTAGCAGAGTTAAATGCATGTATTGTTTGTCTTGTGACATAAAAGCAAAAGTATATAAACTTAAATTATGACAAATATCTATTAACTCAATTTTAAATCTTTTCTTAAGTCCCTGTAACAGTGGTCTCATATTGTATTTGTCCTTTTGCAACTGACTGATAGTACTCAGCATAATGTCTTCCAGAAGACACGTTCTGAAATGTTTCCTAAGATCATCATTGTTATTTATCATTGCATAGTATTCCGTTGTGTGAATATACCATAGTTTTTCTATCCATTCCTCTGTTGACAGGCACCTAGGTTGAGTCTATCTGATTTTCTAACCAAAGTACTCCATTTAGTATTTCTTATAATTTTGGTTTGGTTTTTGCAAATTCCCTAAATTTCTGTTTATCTGGAAATGTCCTGATTTTACCCTCATATCTAAGAGACAGTTTTGCTGGATATATGTATAATTCTTGGCTGGTGATTATTTTTCTTTAAGGCATTGTATACGTCATCCCATTGCCTTCTTGCCTCCATGGTTTTTCATGAGTGGTCCAAATTTACTCATATCGATTCTCTTTTTTAGTTTTTTTTTTTGTTTACCCTTAGCCGCTTAAGTGTCTCCTTATGTTTAGTTTTGGCAAGTTTGATTTAATATGCCTTGGAGTCTTTCTTTTGGGGTCTACCTTGCATAAAGTTTGATGTGTGTCTTCTCATCTTCCATGACATCAGGGAAGTTTTCTGTCAGCAAATCTTTGATAATTCTTTCTGTATTTTCTGTTAACGCCCCCTGTTCTGGTACACCAATCACTGTAGATTATTCTTCTTCACAGAGTCCCACATAATTCTTAATGTTTCTTTATTTTTTATAATTTTTTAAATCTGATTTTCTTCAAATATGTTGGTGTCATATGCTTTGTTTTCAGTCTTGCTAATTTAGCCTTCCATTGCCTCAGTTCTGCTCCTTTGGTTTTCTATTGAGTTGTCTAATTCTGTAATTTTATTATTAATTTTCTGAATTTCTAATTCTTGCTGCTCTATGCTTTCTTGAGGAAACCCTGGTGGTGTAGTAGGTTAAGTGCTACCTCTGTTAACCAAAGTTCAGCAGTTCAAATCCACTAGGCACTCCTCAGAAAGTATGGGGCAGTTCTGCTCTGATCTCTAGGGTTGCTATGAGTCAGACCCGACTCGACAGCAGTGGGTTAATTTTTTGGTTTTCATGCTTTCTTGCAGACTGTTCAAGTTGTCATTATGCTCTGCTGCATTTTTCTCATCTCCTTCCTCATCTCTTGAAGAGTTCTAAATGTATTCTTTTGAATTCTACCTCTAATAAGTCCAGGAAGTTCTCTTCCTCTGGAAAATCTGATTCTTTGTTTTGATTGTTTTATGAAGAAATTATGGTGTGCTTCTTTGAGTGTTTTGATGTGGATTACTGTTTCCAAGCCATCGGTAAATTGTATTATTTATTTTGTGTCTGACTACTTTGTTCTAGCATCTTGTTTTAGAATGTACAAATAGCCAGGTCATGTGTATAGTTTGGTTATCGTGGTCTTTGAAGCTCTTATGTCCTTTCAGCAATTGGTTAGAACCGTTACCAGACATGTGATCCCAAGAGCCTGTTTATTTTTCTTATATGGATTCAGCTCAGGTGTCCAAGTAGTCAGTCAGCAAGTGCATGGTGCAAGCTCTCTCCTACTGTCTTAGATGGGCAGTGGTGATTGGTATAGGCATAGGTGTCTGGGTATAGCTGCTCAGAAAGGCAAGGGGTAAGAGCCATCCTTGAGTGTCTGTGAGAATGGCATGTCCCCTTATATCTGGATTTAGGTGAAGGAACAGTTTCTGGCTTAAGGGAGTCAGCACAATTTTTTTTTCTTCCCCACTTCCCTGAGTTTGTTAAATGGTCCCCCCTGAGTCTTGGAGAATGGCTCAGGGTAGCTTAAAGAGTCCTGCTTCTGGTTCAGTTAATGGTGTCAGACTCCAGAGCCAGGCACAGCAGCTCAGTTAATGATGTCAGACTCCAGAGCCAGGCACAGTGCAGAGAAGGGTTGGGGAAGCACTGGCAGAAGGGAGATAGGCCTATCCTGAAGGAAAGATTTAAATCTGTGTGGTAGGTTATATTGAAAGACTTAGTTTTCAATGATCTGATGCTGTTTCTCACTGGTTCTGGTGGCACAAGTGGATTCTCCAGACAATTACTCCTGCTGAGGAAGCACCCACCAGCCGCCTCTTTGGCTCACCATGTGGTGGCTGCAGCCATTCACGGCAGGTCAGCTCTGTGGAATCCTGTGTACTTCTGGTGCTACACTCACTTCCCCATTGCTCAGTTAGATTCTCAACTTTCCCTTTGATGTTCAGGGCTCCTAGGATGCCATATGCACTGGATTCATTAGTTCTTTTGGGACTTTGTTGTTAAAGGGGTCATGGAAAGTGTCTGTATACTCTGCCATCTTGGCCCCTTCCTTTTTCTTTAAATAAAATGTTTCATATAATATCTAGCTTAAGTTACTTACAAAGGTTTTGTTTTTGAGATTGACATACAGAATATAAAGACCTTAGTATACTTTCCAAATAGACCAATCTATCTTGGAAAATTTTCCAAGTAGCTGCTACTGAAAGCCTAAATCATAAGACAGACAGAAGATACAGTTATCCTGGATGAAGAAAGAACTGAGATTCTAAGATAGCTTTACAAAACACAAGAATTCTCAGTCATAGCCACCAGCCTAATATAAGACAAAAACTTAGACTCAGCATTCTAGACCAGAAGCAAGCTCTCAGGACAAAAAGAATAGAAACACTGCATAAACTCACTAAACAATACCACACAAAAGCAAGGATATGGGGATTCTTGTCTTGAAGTTTGTATAACAATTTTTGGTAAGATCGACTCAATTCAGCAGAAAAAAAGTTTCTAGGTAAAACTTACTAACTTGCCTGAGCTTCATATGGAGGAATGTTAGACCTTTTGACAAAACCTGAACATGAAGCAGTTTCCCTGAAGAATAAAGAAAGGACAACACAAAGGAAAGCTCGTTTCCCCAAAATGATCAGTGAAATTCCAAATCACTTTTAGTATACTCAGTTTACAGGCATTTTTCAATATGAACCCCAAACCAGTGTCTCAGCAGAAGCGGGGAAATTCAGGCTCGCTTATCAACGATATTAAGCAACAAGGTTTAAGTATTTCATTTTCTTTTTTTTTTTGAACTTAGTTCATTCTGCTGTCTAGAGACCTAGCCTCTTATTTAGATCTTAAATATACTAGTTTCTTCATCTGAAAAGTACTTTAGAGCTACTGATGATTTTAGTTTTAATGCTGTGATTCTTTGCAGAGAAAGTATATCATAAAAATGGTGAGGAATGGCTACTTCTCTCTCAGTTTTCATAACACAGGTCAGAAGCTGCCACATTACCCTGAGAATCTGGTAAGACAGAGCACTGTTTTCCAGGTTTTCTCTGAGTCAGAAAAAGGCCTGAATTTTGTGGCTTAAGATGATCCAGAGCTCTTTGAAATAGAATTACTTCTTTAACATTTGAAACACCTGATTCTGAACCAAAACTGAAGTTCATCAAAAGAGTTACTAAATGTCACTCTTAACCAAATGATCATGCAAAAGTTTAAGAGAGTCTTCCTAATTTGCTAACTTGTTTTTCAAACAAATATCCCCCCTAAAAAAAAAAAAAAACCCTAAACTTAGGAAAATGTAAGAAAATAAACCAAAAAGAATTAGCAAAGATTTATTTTCCTAGAACACTCACCCTCTGGAAGGGACACGGCATGAGAACCCTTGGGAACATGTGGGTCTAGGAGATAGGACCTCTCTTTTACGAGCTTCTGCTTCACAGTCCAGATCTCCTCAAGTTCGACTGGATTCATAGCTTCAGAAATCCTTGATAACTATGTCATTAACTGTTGTAGGGGCGAAACATCACACGGTTTAGTAAAGAAGAAAGAAAGTTTTATTTGGCATATTAGGTCTGACAATAAAGTCTGTGAACTTAGTTGCTGCAAATGTTAGGTACTTCATTGCTGAATATCACTGTGGTCACCTTTGAAGTACTCTCCTTGGGAAGGTATGCACTCAGTCCACCCTTCAAAGCTATTTTGGAACTTTTTGTGGAATGGCCATTGTGCATGGTAGCATGGTGGAAAGTTCACGAACTTAATTGTATAGTTGTCTATGAGGGAGTTTTTAGCCAGGAAACATGTAACTGTATTGGAACAGCCTCCTTACTCACCTGATCTGGCCTCCAGGGACTTTTTTCTTGACCTAAGGTTAAAGCAAAAGGAAGATGTTTTGATAACATTCAGGACTTCAAGGGTAATAGAATGACAGCTCTGATGGCCATACCAGGAGAAGAGTTCCAAGATTGTTTTCAAGGGTGAACTAGGTGCTGATGTCAGTACATAGTTTCCCAAGGGGAGGACTTCGAAGGTGACCTTAACGATATTCAGCAATGAGGTATGTAGCACTTTTTCCAGGGTGAGTTTATGAACTTAATTGTCAGTCCTCGTATATTCAGAAAGGGCAAAAGTAGGAAGCAGACAAAACACTCTGCTGGAGTCATGTCTGGCCAAGTCCAAGAGATATTGTAGACTAGCCAAGAATGGGAAAATGGACAAGCGTGCCCCACAGCCATGTCTGCCTGAGACCGAGGAACATTACCAGGACTGCCTTTCCTCCATTGTCCAGTAATGTGTTCATCATCTCCTTCTAAGGCTTTATCAGACACATCTTTATCATTAACATTTCTAGAAACATTCTGTTCATGCCAATATATGTATTGCTTATGTCAACAGAAAATTCCTTTTCAGCTGCTTTCCCTTCTTTCTTACCCCAAACTAGAATCTTCTTTAATGTTCAGAATTTTACCAACAGTCTCTTCAAGGCAATCTAGGCTTTTCCTATGAAGTGCCTTGAAATTATTCTGTAGACGTCGCTGAATTCCAGAGCCAAATCCACATTTTTAAATATTTGCTACATCAGCAACCCGCCTCCTAGTCCCAAAATTTGTATTCATTTCCTAGAGCAGCTGTAAGAAAGAACTGCAAACAGGGTGGCCTTGAACAACAGAAATGCATTCTCTCACAGTTCTGGAGTCTAGGGGTTTGAAGTCACTCTGTCAGAGGGTCCTTGTTCTCTCTGAGGGCTCTAGGGGAGGACGCTTCTTGCTTCTTCCGGTTCCTGGTGGTTTCTGGCAGCACCGCTTCAGTCTGCCTCTGTTGTCACTTGGCCGTCTCCCTTTCTCTCACTCTTCTCTTCCGTCATAAGGAAACCATTAGGACTTTTGCTACTTTAGTTTGTCCTCATGTTAATTTAACGGATGATGTCTTCAAAGACCCTATTTTCCACCAAGGCCAGGTTCACAGGGTATGGGGATTAGTACTTCAACAGATCTTCTGGGGAACACAGTTCAACTTATAATATCCTCTTCCCATCACCCCAGTGTATATCGCATCCCTGAGGCACACGTCTTACAGGCTCAGGACTTAGACTGTCTGCATTCAGCCTTGGCTTTTGGTCACTAAGTGTGTGATGTTGGGTGGGTCATGTAGACCTCTCCTAAATCCTGGTGGCGTAGTGGTTAAGGGCCATGTTCTGCTAACCAAAAGGTCAGGAATTTGAATCCAGCAGGTGCTCCTTGAAAACTCTGTGGGGAAGGTCTGTTCTGTCTTATAGGGTCACTATGAGTTGGAATCGACTCAAAGCAATGGGTTTGGTTTTTGTGCCTCAGTTTCCCTAACTGTGAAATGGGGTCTTGGCCAGTGCTAGACATACTTCAGGGTCTAGAGAGGCACACAGTAACAGTGGGAGATATGGCTGCTTCCTTGTTGCGGCCCCTCTCCCTTTCCTCCTGCAGATTGGGGTCCCCCTGTAGCCCTGAGGGGAAGGCGTTACCTGGAAAGCTGGCTGTCCCCTGTTCTGAGTCATATGGGGGAGGGGACGTCAGACCTTGGAGAAATGCCTTAGAAGCACTGACTGTGTGCTGAGACTGCTCCAGGAGAGCAGACAAATGGAGTTTGGGGCTCCATCCTCACTGCCTTCCAAGAAACCTCCGTGCCTAGTACCTGCATCTCCCAGTATCACTGTGTGTCCTAGACATTGTCCTAGATGAAGCCTTGTGGCCAATAGGCTATAGTCAGCCTGGTCATCATCTGCCCACTCCCTTACTCCGTGAAAAAATAGGGCAGGTACTACCGTCTCTATTTCATAGATGGGAAAACTGAGACCCAGCAATCTGCTGAGTTACTTACAGCACCTGCAAGTCACTGGCAGATCCCGACTCAAACCCAGATCACCTCCCAAACACTGCCCCAACCCTGCCATGACTACATACACACAATTGAGAGTGGGCCAAGGGGACAAGAACTGAAAAAGTGAGGAGGAAATCTAGACGTAGATGAGAGACCGGACCTCAGGCCCCCAGGCCGCGTACGTGGTACCCGCCATCGAGTAATCCAATGTCTGAGCTGTTGCAACAACTCTTATCTACTTTTGTGACCTCTGCTGTCCAGTTCAACTGGGGCAGTGCACCCACATCCCCAAGAAGGGCCAGGAGCAGGTGGCCCGGCAAGGAAGGGTATCCAGGGGAGCAAGGGCCTGGGCAAAGTAGGGGCAGGAATGCTTTGGGGGTTCAGTAAGGTGGGAACTAGGGACTCAAGGCTTTGAGTTGTGCCTACACTTCCTCCTCCCTACTTAAGAAAGCTCCTCACTGATTAGCTGCGGGGCAGCCCAGCTGCAGTCCCATTGCACACAGCTGAAAGAGGAAGGCTCTCTGTTTCTGTCTGTCACCTGACTGCTCTCCCCACCCCACCTGACTTGATTCATCGACAGTGCTGCTCTGGGCCTTGTTGAGGCAGGAGACCCACATTTTTCACGAGTTGGGCTTCCCTGTTCAGAAGACTCCCACCCAGGGCCTCCCACCAGCCCTTTTCCTCCACTGCTGCTGTGTCTGGGAGCTCCTTAGGGACTCAGACCCAGGGAACCATGTTGAGCATCTCTGGTCATCTAAGGTGCAACCTGACAGGGGTCCCTGGGCAGGAGCTAGAATCCAGGGCCCGGTCACAAAGATGCCAGAATTGCAAGGCTAGTGGGAGCTCTGCTACGCAGCTCTAGCTCTCCCCAAGCCTGATGGTGCTTGGTGCCTTCCTTGGTGCCCTTCCAGGACAGGGAACTCACCACCACTGTGTTCTCCTTCTTTTGGACCTGCAGCCATGGGCCTTGAGACCCGGCAGGAGTGTTCCACCACCAAGGACACTGAGTGTGGCTGCCCTCAGGGCCACTTATGTGTGAGTGAGGACACAGACCCCTGTGCCATGTGCCGACCTCACAGTGTCTGCAGTGCTGGCCAGCAGGTGCGAACGAGAGGTGAGCCAGCAGAGGCAGAATGCCCATCCCAAGTTTTCTCGAACAGAGTCAGTTGGTAGGGGCCGGTGGCTACTCTGACCCCTCTGCCTCCCTGTGTCCATCCTGCACAGCCCCAGCCTCGCCCCAGGTCATAGTCAGGATTCATAGTTGTGTGGTTATAGTCAGTGCTTGATTTCAGCCAGACCTCAGGTAGGGGTTTGTGGCATCCAAGTCCCATTCTGGGCTGTGGGACAACAGTGTGTAGCACACTGAACATTCAAATCTCAGCCTCCTCATCCCCAGGATGTTCAGAGACCACCACCTAGACCCTACCCCCGAGGTCCTCCCTGGGAACAGCCTACCTCATCCTCCCATCTCCTTGTGCAGACCCCAAAGAAAGGGACAGGTCCAGACCCCATGTGGAGGGGAGGAGGAGGGACAAGAGAGCCCCTGGCGCTCCTGCCTGCCCCTCAGCCTGCTGCTCCTGCTTTCCCAGGCACTGAGAAGCAGGATACAGGGTGTGAGGACTGTCCACCTGGCACCTTCTCGGCCCTGGAGAACATGGACAAGTGTCAGCCCTGGACCAAGTAGGCATGCAGAAGGGTCCCCTGCAGGGAGACTCAAATACCCCACTAGCCCCATGATATGCCAGCTTCCAAGGCCATTTCCTTGGGTTGGATCTTGTGGGTTACAGACACCATTTCAAGCAGACCAGAACCCCAGTGCCAGCTCAGTGTAGCTTTCTGGGTGCAAGGGGAACACTTGACATGGATCCGGCCTGGAGAGATGTCCTGTGGCTCGGTGGGGGCGGGGGCGGCAGGGGGCGGGGCACGAGGGCGTCCACTGGTGTCAGGGCCAAGGGGCTCCAGAGCTTCTGCAGTTAGGGGTTTCTAAGGCAAGTTTCTCCGTGTGAGGACCTCACCTTCCTGCATGAGACCCCATAAATGCAGATCTCTGGGACCCAGAGATGTCCAGGCCCTCAGAGTCCCTGGGGGTGCAGGGAGCCCACTCTACGTGCCTCTGGGTCCTCCTCTGCTCATCTTTTCTGGTCCAGTCTTCCCACTTCCTTTGGCTCCCACTACATGCCGTCCTGACCAGATTCCGTGTGTCCTTCGTCTGTCTCTCCCCCCGCCTTCCTCCTTTCCCTCTTCCCTGTCCCGATCTCCTCCTTCTTCTCTACTCCCTCCCAGTATAGGCTCTCTGGCCCCCTGCTCTCCTTGCCCTCCTGTCCCTCCTGTCTGTCACTGTCAGCTAGCCCATCTCCTCCACCATCCTGGGTTTCTCTCCTCCTTCCCTGTCTCCCCATGGTGGGCCTAGAAAGGCTGGACTGACCCAAGCTCAGTTCCCAGAGACCCTGGTCGCTATACCCCGTTGGCAAGCCCTTAGGCCCCCCGTCACTGGGAACTGACCCCTAGGTCATGGGCTCCTGGCAGGCTAGCCTTCACAGCCTCTCGCTTCTCTTCCCTAGCTGCAGTGGCTTGTTGGAGCAGGAAGACAAGCCTGGAGACAGCAAGACTGATGCGACATGCTCCTTTAAGCTTGTTTGGATTTCCAGCCTCCCTGTTGTTTTTCTAGTGGTCATCTTCATTGGCATTGTGATCTGGTATCTAAAGACACACAAAAGGCTACGTGGTGAGCAGCATTTGTCCAAAGGACAGGGCCCAAGTCTTAGTGGTCTCTTCTCTCACCCTCCTCTTCTCGTCCCATGGACACAGGGAGGGTGGAGCCCCAGGAGTGCTTCTAGGACCCAGGGGACCCTTCTCAGAGGTGGCCTCTGAGGCCCAGGGAGACGGGCTTCCTGTTGGCTAGCCCAGATGCCACTAGTAGAGCTTGGGTGGGTGACGGGGGGCAGGGCTGGCTCATGGCTGTTTACCTGTTCCCTCCCCATTGTGCATGGATGAGAGACACACAGGAACGGGCTGTGCGCGAATGTGGGAAGCTCCAAGACAGAAAGGGACACGTGGCAAGAACAAGGCTGTCTTCTCACTGATACAACAAGTGTCACTTGCTTACTTACGGGTCCACTCAGCCATCTGGACCTGGGCTTCTGCTCCAGGCTAGCCCCATTCTGGGTGTGGGGTAACTCAAGCTACCTAATCTGGCTCTGAACTTAGGGGAAACTTGTTCGTGGCCACAGAGGGTGGGACATTGAGCCATGGAACCCAAAGGGGTCCAGATTATGGGGCCTTGGTGCTGGAGATTTGCAGGGTCTCAGGAAAACTGAGGCAAGCTGGGAGATGAGGCTTTGCATCCCTCCTCACATCCCTGTGCAGGTCCCTGCTCCTGGGGTGGGTCAGGGAGTCCTCCTCTGTATGAAGTGCCTCCCCATTCCCCACACCATATAAATGTTAACTGTAAGTAAAGTATGGGCATCGAGACTGATTGGCAGCTGAAGGAGAAGCACTGGGTGCTCCTTAAGTCCTCTCTCCGTTCTTGAGGCTCCTGGATCACAAAGTGCCGAGCCTACTTGTGGTCTCTCTTGTTGTTGAGGGAGGCTCAGTCTCCTTGGGAAGACCACCCAGGGCTGTCTCCTTCCTCAGCTCTGTCTGACTCCCTCTCTTGCTGTTTGGTCTCCCAGCTCTCTGATCCCCACTGCTAGCTTGGTCATCTTTGTTACCTGGGTCCTATGATCTTTTTCCATCCCTGACATCTGTGCCTTTTGTATTGTAGGCCATCGGACCAAAGAGATGTTGCCTTTCCAGGTATTGTTCCCTCTTCCCAGCTGGAGGTGATGTTGTTTGGGTGGGGCAGCTTGAAGATCCCTGAGGGTCCCGATCCTTTGTCTGCCCCTGTACCGTCCTGAGTAGGGGCAGGCGCCTTCTCACATTAGGGATGAGTGGCCCTGGGGAGCCATAGCTGGCTTCATCTCATGCTGAACTCCTCCACAGCAAAGGGCAAGACGAGATGCACAAGGGGACCCCGAAGCGCTGGAGAACCTGGAGGCTAAGCCGGATGTCACCACACTGCCTGTGGAGGAGACTGGGAGAGCGTGGCCAGCCAGCTGAACAAGCTCCTAGGGGACCTAAATATCAAGACAGGCCAGGGGCCATGAAGATGACAGGTTACTCCTGCCTGTGCAGGCGGTGCCTGGGAGCCAGGAAAGCATCCATAGTGGCAGCAGCTTGACTGCAGAGACAACGCTACCTCACCAGTGGTATGAGATGCCCAGAGCCCTCCCCTGACTCTGCACTGGCAAAGCACCTCTGGGACCAGCACTCTTGGGAGCCCAGCGCCCAGCCACACCAGCCCAACCCTGGCTTTTGCACAACTCTCTGCACAGACCCCTGCAAGCCCAGGACTGCGTGGCCCTGACCCCAACTCCCTGTGTGTTCTGACTCCCCTATGAGCTTCAGCTTGCTCGCCTGTTGGATGAGCTTGTGGGGACCTACCTCACAGGGCTGGGATTATACAAGAGGGACCATCTTCATGGCATCACGTGAATGCCACATTTTAAAGTGATTTTGTAAGTGGATTTTGTATTTGGTCTCTTTTTTCCTGTTGTAATACAATGAGGATCTTGTGAAAGACACTTTGAGGCCACGTGAACATCCTGTTTCTCCTCCAGCTTTAGTCCGTTGAAGATTCTTGCTTGAAACAGTAAATGCTAGAAGGTTGTGTAATGGTGACGCTCTATTTCTATCAGTTACTGAAAGTTCTAGTGGAAAGATGAGCTTTCCTTCTCTTTGGTTTACTCACCTCCTGGTTTCTTGGTTCAGTGGGTTCTAATTCATTACTATCATTACTTATTGGGTGCCCAACTTGTCCCATGAGGCATCAGGATCTGAGGAAGAGTCGTTAACAACCTGTGTTATGCAGATGACACAACCTTGCTCGTGGAAAGTGAGGAGAATTTGAAATGCTTACTGATGAGGATCAAAGACCACAGTCTTCAGTATGGATTACACCTCTACAGCAGGAACACAAAAATCCTCGCAACTGGACCAGTCAGCAGCATCTTGATAAATGGGGAAAGGATTGAGTTTGTCAAGAATTTCATTTTGCTCGGTTCCGCGGTCTATGCCCATGGAAGCAGTAGTTGAGAAATCAAAAGATGTGTTGCACTGGGCAAATCTGCTGCAAAGGACCTCCTTAAAGTGTTGAAAAGTAAAGATGTCACCTTGAAGACAGCGGTGTGCCTGACCCAAGCCATGATTTTCAAACACATCATATGCATGTGAAAGCTGGGAGAGAGTAAGGAAGACAGAAGAAGGACAGATGTTCAATTCTGGTGTTGGAGAAAGATATGGAACATACCACGGAATGCCAAAAGAACAAACAGATTTGTTCTGGAAGAATTACAACCAGAGCACTCCTTGGAAGCAAGGATGGCAAGACTGCATCTTACATCCTTTGGTGATGTTGTCAGGAGAGATCAGTCACATTTGGTTGACTAGAGAGGGTCAACAAAAGAGAGGAAGACTGTCATCAACAAGATGGGTTGACACAGTGGCTGCAACAATGGGCTTAAGCAAAAAAATGGGACCAGGCAGTGGTGTGCATAGGGACACTTGTGAGTTGGAACCAACTTGATGGCACCTAACAAGCAAGTTGTCCCAGATTTGTCCAGTGAGATTGCTTTCAATTTGGCCCCTGGATTCTTTTTGTCCTCTCTAGATTTTTTTTCTTTTTTTTTAAATTGTGGTGAAATGCACACAAACTTTACTGTTGTAAGCATTTTGGTGTATTACTCACTGGCATCAAGTACTGGTGTTCTCACTTCTGGCTGCAACAGCGGGCTCAAAGAGCAGTGACTGGCAGGATGGCGCAGGACTAGGCAGTGTTCCTTTCTCTGTTGTCCCCAGGGTCTCCTTGAGTCACAACCCAATCGCTGGCATCTAATGATAGCAGTGTTATTACGAGGCTGTTCACTGTTACCTTTATCTAGTTCTAGAACTTTTCTGTCACCCCAAATAGAAACCTTGGACCCACTAAGCGCTCACTCCACACTCCGCTCGTCACACAGCCCTGGTAACCACCAATCTACACTCAGTCTATGGATCTGTCTTGTTCTGGATATTTCGTATCGATGGAATCATGCAATATTTGACTTCCTGTACCTGACTTCTCTCACTCAGTAGCCCCTTGGGTGGTACAAATGGTTAAATACTCAACGACTAATTGAAATGTTACCAGTCCAAACCCATCCAGATGGACCTCGGAAGAAAAGTCTGACAGCTTGCTTCTGAAAGCTCCCACCCTCATGGAGCACTTCTACTTTGCACACACGGGGTCACCGTGAATTGGAGTAAATTTGAAGGCAACAGTTTTTCCCCTCTTTTTACTTAACATAATGCCTTCAAGGTTTATCCCCTCATGGCATGTGTCAGAACTTTATTTCTCTTTGTAGCTGAATAATGTTCCATGATGCATATGTGCCTCATTTTATTTATCCATTCATCTCCTGCTAGGCATTTGGGGTGTTTCCATCTTTGCCTACCGGGAACAGTGCTGCAGTCAACATTTGGGCCAAGGTGTTTGCATGAACACCTGTTTTAATTATTTTGGGTATATATTTAGGGGGGAAACTGCTTGATCACATGATAGTTCTTGTCATGGATTGAATTGTGTCCCCCCAAAAATACGTGTAGCCATGTGGCTGGGCCATGATTCCCAGTATCTTGTGACTGTCCTCTATTTTGTGGTTTTCCTAAACTGTATGTTAAAGGAATAGGGCGGGGCTGCAAATCCCTTCATAGGATCACCTCCCTGCTCCACTGTAAAGGTAGTTTCCCTGGAGTAGGGCTTGCCCCACCCTTGATCCTTTCATCCTAGGAGAGATAAAAGGACAGAGAATTGGGAACCTTGTACCATCAAGCAAGCAGCACTGGGAGAGGAGCACGTCCTTGAGACCTGAGGATCTTGCGCCAAGATGCTCCCTGGACAAAGACTGATGCAATACCAGCCTTGCTTCCTGAGCCGACAAGGGGAAAGACTTCCCCTGGAGTGGACACCCTGAATATGGACTTGCAGCCTACTGGACTATGTAAGAATAAACCTTCCTTTGTTAAAGCCATCCACTCTGTGGTATTTCTGTTAGGGCAGCCTAGCTGACTAAAACAGAATTTGGTACCGTGAGAGTGGGGTGCTGCTTTAGCAGATATGTAAAATGTGGGAGCCATTTTGAAACTGTGAATGGATAGAAGATTCAGAAGGAACGGAGAAGGCACAGATGCTGAGAAACAACAGAGGACTGGTGGCAGCAGCAGCAGCAGCAGCAGAACCAGAGGCAGCGCTGGAGCTGATCCATGGAGCAAGAGAGCTGAGTGCCTGCGCAATTTTCCTCGCGGAGCAGGGTGCCTCCGGGCACTTAAAGTGGTGGAGCTGACCTTGCTGACCCACAGAGTGAGAGAGCTGAGTGCCTTTGGGCAGGACGTTTTCTAGCAAGAGTAGGGTGCCTAGAGCACTTAAATCAGTGGAGCTACAGAGCAGATGCAATACTGGACTTGCCTCCAGAGCCAACAAGGGGAAAGCCTTCCCCTGGAGTAGACACCCTGAATATGGTCTTGTAGCCTACTGGAATGTGTAAGAATAAACCCTCCTTTGTTAAAGTCTTCCACTCTGTGATATTTCTGTTAGAACAGCCCTCGCTGACTAAAACAGTTCTTTTTTGAGAAACCACGAACTGTTTTCCACAGTGGCTGCTCCATCTTGTATGCTGGTTGGTAATGTTTCTAGGGGGTGGAAGGGAGACTGGCTTCTGGGTGTGGCTGGCTCAGTGTCACGGGTGGGCACGGAGGAAAGCATGTGGTTAGGATAGAGCACAGAGCGGTGGCCAGAGGTGGGGCTTGGAAGTGGAGAGTGAGGGGATCTGGAAAGGGAGGGAGCGCCTGGCCCTCAGGGCAGCGTAGCCATGGGGCAGAGCACTGAGGTGCTGGGGGGTCTGAGGGTGGTGGGGGTTGTTTTCCAAGCTGCCCAGAGGGAGGAGGGCAGGCCTGTTCCTTCAGAAGAGCAGCCAGTCATGCAAAGGCTGGGAGGGGGACCACAGCAGCACGGCCTGCAGCCAGAGCCTGCTGGCTTAGGGACGGGGCATGGGTGAGGGTGCTACTGGAGACAGAATCATAGCCCTCTTCTGCACTCACCCCTAGGTACGCCTACCAGCAGTCTGTCTGGTCCGCAGTTTCCCCTGGCACACCCCTAATCAGTTCAATCTTTAGAGAAGAGAAGGGGGCCACATCTTAGAAGCAGGAAACAAACGCATCTATAATAAAGCCAATGAGCAGCTCCGCCCTGTGGGGCTTGGGCCCAGGCTGGTCCAGGTCACCTCCTGCCACCCTGGCCTCAGCACCCACTGAGGCTCCTGGGAAGAGTTTCTGTGTATCTCTTGTCACCTCCTTAAAACAAAAGTTACTGGAATCCAGGTCTACAGAGTGGCACTGGCCTTGAACACCAGCTGCTGCCTGCTTCCTCTCCTCCCCACCATCGCCAGCCCTGGGACACGTGAATTGTGGCTAAGCGGTGCCTGCTTTCTGTGGAGAGTGGATGCGCTGGGAAGATTGGTTTCTCTGCAGCCCTATGATCAGTGCACCACCCAGCTTGAAGTTATGTAGCGTCCTTTGTTTTGAAGTCTTCCTGGACTAAACTGCTGTACAGACCTGATTTTGCAGTGAAAGCAGATTTGTGAGGGGATTTAAACTCATTTCAGTAGAAGTTGAGACAGGTAACAGGAAACCAATGGTTCCACTTGGTTAAAAACATCATTCAATTCGAGAAAGGAAAACAGCTCAGACAAATTTTGGGTGTGCGTAGAACAAGGCTAAGGAGCCGTGGTGGTACAGTGGCTAAGCTCTGGGCTCTTGACCAACAGCCCCACAGGAGAAAAGAAACAGGCACTGCTCCTGCAAGGATTACAGCAGAGGAAGCCCCGTGTGGTGGGTCCACTCTGTCCTGTACAGTTGCTGCGCTGAATCCATCGGAATGGATTGATGGAGCACGTGGAGGAGGACTTGGGGAAAGCCAGGTGTCTGCTGGCAGGGTGCCCTCTAGAGGTGGCCTGATTTTATGGAAACTCTGCAGCTTACTTTTAGCGCTGGAGGTCTCAGGCTGTGCAGGACAGGGAGGAGCAGGCTGGCAGGTGCCAGGGGCCATTTGGGGCAGAGCGGGAGCCCTTGGCATCCTCCAGGCCACAGTGGGACATTGTTTCCTGCTGCCTAGCCTGAGGAGAGGCTGCTCAGAGGTGCTGAGGCCGGAGCGTCAGGATGATAAGGTGGTTGTCCAGTTTTATTTTAAAGATTTGGAAACTGGAGTTCAGACAAGATACAAAATTTGTCCAATGTGACCCAATCTGGTGAAGCCTGAATCAGGACCCAAATCTGCCCTTCTCTGATTCAAATCCAGAGCTCTTCCCACTCGCTGACCATACTCCCTTTTCAGACACTCATGCGTCTGTGTGTGTGTGTATGTGTATGCACTCAAGAGCACGTGCCCGCACGTGTGCCTCTTTCCACCTTCATGTCTCTGGAGCAGACCTTCCTCCAGTGTTTGTAGGAGTCAGGGCAGAGCACAGCCATAAACGTGTGAAGAGGCAGTGACGTGTGAGCAGGCATCAGAAGAGGATACAGATGATAGAAGTAGATTGTAAAAGAACCACGATTAATGTGTTAATAAAGACAGAGGAAAGGAATTATAAAATAGGTAGACATAACGACAATTTTACAGAAGATTGGAATCAAATGGATATTCTGGCACTGCAAATTAACTTCATTAAAAACATATTGGAAGTGTTGGCAGGTAGACAGTGAAGGGGGAAGACAGGCCATTAGAAATTACTCAGTTTGAAGCACAGAGTTACAAATGAATCAAAACAGAAGAGAACAGAGAATCAGAGGCTCCTGGGATAGAGTCAAAGAGCAAATATGGGTGTATTTAGCTTCCTACAATAAGAGGTGAGAATCTAGATATTATGGTAAAATAATGAGCAGAAGGGTCCCCATCTCATAGGTTCAAAACATAGTGGAACTTTACTGCTGAGTGTGAGGCAGTCACAGGGGTGACTTGCCTTTCTTCCTCAGCCACTGCAAAAATAGACAAAATAAATGAAAAAACTGCTTCCAAACATATGAATCCAGCAGCCCTGGGCAGCGATCCCAGAGAGAAGACAAAGACATGAGATGAGACCAGAACCATTGTAACTTTCTGGGTCTGCACACACTTTCCAGACCACGGTGCTGGGGTAGGGACCCCAACCAGGCACATTGGTCTTGCTGAATTACAGAAACAGAGATGGAAGTTTGGGGAGACTGATGCACCTGGAGTTTTTGAGAAGGGAAGGAGGGAGTTACCCACAGAACAAGCACCCTGTAATGAGCAGAGGGGTCCCCTCAAGTTTGTGTGGGATGTCAGACCACACCTTCACATGGTGAAATTTCATTTCCTTGGTAAGAAATGACAAGGGCACTGTAAGTTGGTCAATCCCCACAGTTCATGCAGGGATGAGGTGCTGAGTTCCAACCAGGCAGAGCAGAGAGACCGTTTTGAACACAGAGACATTCAGTAGATACCCTAGAAAGTTCCTGAATTAGTAGTATGGCTAAACCCAAACTAGCCCTATATGCTCGCTACCCTTGCCCTAATAAAGTTCAAAAACAAGTCCTTAAACAATTTAAAACAAAAATTCATCCTTCAAAAATCTAAAATTCACAGTGGGCTTGCATCCTATCCAACATTATTCTCACTGTAAGTGTGTTGATTCCACTCATGGTGATCCTATAGGACAGAGTAGAACTGCCCCATAAGGTTTCCAAGGCTATAAAGCATCACATGAGCAGACGATCACATTTTTCTCTCACAGAGTGGCTGGTAGGTTAGAATTTCTGACTTCATGGTTAGCAGCTGTGTGCTTGACCCATGGACCAACAGGGCTCCTTCAAACATTGTTAGACTTGTATAACAGACAGATGGATGGATGGACAGACGGACGGACGAATGGACAGGCAGACCAACTGTGATTCAAAACCAGGAGCAAAATTAGTTAATAGAGAGAGACCCAGAAACAACACAGGAGATGGAACTAGCAGACATGCACTTTGAAATCAGGACTTTGAAACAGTTCACTTTGTTCCAAACCCCACTGAGAATTTGCATTTCTGATAAGTTTTCGTGTGATGCTAATAATTCCACCCCAGATATGTTGAGTGAGAATCTACATTTTTACAAGATCCCCAGGTGATTTTTACATATACTGGAGATTCTCACAAATAGTCCCTAACAAGCAGCATGAGCGTGCTGTAAAGCTCTCCAGAATGGACTGCCACATCTTTGTCCTGCAGAGTCACTGGTGATTTTGAACTGATGACCTTTCGGTTAGCCGTCTATTGCTTTAACATAATTTGTTATGGTCCACACAGTCAAGATGCCTTTGCATAGTCCATACAACCAGGTAAATACCCTTCTGGTATTCTCTGCTTTCAGCCCGGATCCATCTGATATCAGCGTTGATATCCCTCATTCCACATCTTCTTCTGAATCTGGGTTGAATTTCTTAACAGTTCACTGTTCATGTACTGCTACAACCATTTTTGAATTACTGTTAGCATAATTTTACTTGAATGTAATATTTAATGATAGTGTTCAATAATTTCCATATTCTGTTGAATCACCCTTCTTGGAATGAGCACAAATACGAACCTTTTCCATTCACTTGACCAGGAAGCTCTCTTCCAAATTTCTTGGCGTAGACAAGTGAGTGTTTCCAATGTTACATCAGTTTGTTGAAACATTTCAGTTGGTATTCTGTTAATTCCTTGAGCCTTGTTCTTTATCAATGCTTTCAATGCAGTGAAGCCTTAGAGGCTCAGTTGTTAACAGCTCAGCTGCTAACCAAAAGATCAGCAGTTCAAATCCACCAGCTTCTCCTTGGAAACCCTATGAGGCAGTTCTACTCTGTCCTGTAGGGTTGTTATGAGTTAGAATTGACTCAATGGCAGCAGGTTTGGTTTTCGGTTTTCAGTGCATCTTGGACTTCTTCCTTCAGTACCATCTGTTCTTGATCATATGCTACCACCTGAAATGGTTGAATGTCAGCCAATCCTTTAGGGTACGTACAGTGACTGTGTATTCCTTCCATCATACTGTTTTTCTAGGTTTGGTAATTCATTGCACTCTCCACACAGAACTCACAATTGGTAATCTAGATTGTAGGGTTTACTAGGGAAGTAATAGGTTATAATTCAGGATGAGGCTCAATTTGGAAGCAGCAGAAACAACTCAGGGTACAGTTTTTTGATCAGGGCAGTTCTTCTCAGCTGCTGCCACCAGGTCCCCACCCTTGCCCTGAGCCTTTGCTCTCAGCCTGGAGAAATAAGGAAACATAACTGTTTCAAATGGACAACACAATCATGCTAAAAATGAAAAATATAAAAGGAAAACTAACTCAAGTAACTTAAAAAAATATTCTTTTGTGTTTTAAGTGAAAGTTTACAATCTAAGTTAATTTGTTGTACAAAAACTTACACACACAGTGCCATGTGACTCTAGCTGTTCTTACCACACTGTGACAGCACGCTCCTCCTTTCCACTCTGTGTTTCCTGTGTCCATTCAACCAGTTCCTATCACCTTCTGCCTTCTCATCTCACTTCTGGACAGGAGCTTCCCCGTTAGCCTCATGTATCTACTTAAGCCAAGAACACACTCTTCAGCAGTGTCGTTTTATGTCTTATAGTTTCATTCACTCTGCCTGAAGAGTTGGCTTCAGGGGTAGATTTAATTCTAGGCTAATAGAGAGTTTGGGGGCCCATGTCTTTTGGGGAACTTCCAATCTGTCAGACCACTAATTTTGGTTTTTTGAATAGAGTTTGAATTCTTCACACTCATTTTTCTTTTGCTATATCAGTGACTCCAAGTTGCATTATCTGTCAGGACAGTCATTGGTGGTGGCCAGGTACCATCTAGATCTTCTGGTCTCATGCTGATGCTGTTCTTGACTATGTGGGCCATTCTGTCTCTTGGGCTTGTATTTTCCTTGTGTCTTTGACGTCCTTCGTTCTTCTCTGCTCTGTATGGGTTGGGATCAGTTGATGCTACTGAGAAGGCCACTTGCTAGCTTTTAAGATGCCAGATGCCACTTATCAAAGTGGGATGCAGAACATTTTCTTAAAAAACTGTTATGCCTTTTGACCTGGATATCCCCGGAAAACATGATCCCCAGACCCTGGCCCCTGTTAGTCTGTCTTTTGATATGTTAGGTTATATTCAGAAAACTTCTTAACTTTTGGTTTAGTCCAGTTGTGCTGACTTCTCTGCTACTCTGTGTTGTTGAAGAGAATTCACCTTTTGTTTTATGTGGTTGATGACACTGATTGTTTTTCTAATGTCGAATCATCCCTGTATCCCTAATATAAATTCCACTTGGTCGTGGTGAATACTTTTTTGATATGTTGTTGAGTTCTATGGGCTAGAATTTTGTTGAGGATTTTTGCATTTAACTTCATGAGAAACAGTGGCCTTTAATTTTCCTTTTTAATGCTGCCTTTATCCGGTTTTGGTATCAGGGTCATACTACCTTCATAGAAGGAATTTAGCAGTATTCCATCGTTTTCTATGTTCTGACATACCTTTAGTAGTAGTGGTGTTATGCAGAATTCTTCAGTGAAGCTGTCAGGGCCAGGACTTTTTTTGTTGTCAGTTTTAAAATAAGCTTTTTAATCTTTTCTTTTGTTAGGGTTTATTTAGGTGTTCTACCTTTGGTTGTATTAGTTTAGGTAAGTAGTATGTTTCTGGAAACTTGTCCATTTCCTTTAGGCTTTCAAATTTGTTATGATGCAATTTTTCATAATATTCTGTAATGACTTTTTAAATTTCATTTGGTGTATTGTGATATCGTCCATCTCATTTCTTATTCTTATTTGCTTCCTCTCCTATTTTTCTTTGTCAGTTTGGCTGAACCGATGATTTATTAAGTTTGTTGACTTTTTCAAATAACCACCTTTTCATCTGATAACTCTTCCAGTCATTTTTCTGTTCTCTAATTCGTGTAGCTCTGCTCTAATTTTTATTATTCGCTTTCTTCTAGTGCCTGAGAGGTTCTTTTGCTGCTATTTGTTCAAGTTGTAGGGTTAATGCTTTGATTTGGTACCTTTCTTCTTTTTTGATGCATGCAATTTATTGAGATAAAGTGCCTCTCAACACTGTCTGCTGTGTCCCGAAGGTTCTGAAAAGATGTGTCTTCATTCTCATTTGGTTCTGTGAATTTCTTTATTCCATTCTTGATTTCTTCTGTAACTCAGTTGTTTTCGAGCAATGTGTTATTTAGCTTCCATGTTTTGATTTTTTTTCCTTTCTTTTTCTGTTACTGATTTACACTTTTATGGCTTTATGATTTGAAAAGACACTTTGTAATATTTCAATGGTTTCAGTTTTGTTAAGACTTACTTTATGGTGTACTATGTGGTCTAATCTGGAGACAGTTCCGTGTACACTGGAAAAGAAAGTACACTTGGCTGCTGTTGAGTAGAGTGTTACATGTATGGCTATAGGACAAGTTGGTTGATTGTGGTATTTAGATCTTCTGTGTCTTTATTGAACTTTTTTCTAGATGATCTGTCCTTTGCTTGAAGTGGTATGTGGAAGTTTCATAATATTCTTGAGGATCTGTCTATTTCTGCTTTCAATGCAGTTAGAGTTTGTTTAATGTATTCTGGAGCCCTGTCATTGGCTGTGTAAATATTTAACATGATTATGTCCTCCTGGAATACTGATGCTTTAATCATTATACACTGTCTTTATCCAGTATGGTGGATTTTACTTTAAAGTCTATTTTATCAAAGATTAATATTGCCACTCTGCTCTTTTTTGAACGTTGTTGGCTTCATATAATGAGTCTTGAGGTTTTCTGTTAGCAAATCTTCAAGAACTCTCTCTGTATTTTCTATTATCCTGATAGAGTCACACATAATTCTTTTTTTTTAATTTTTAATTTTTATTTAACATAACTGAGTGAAAATGTACCTTCACATGTAAATTTACATGCCCCCCTATATGCAGCTTCCACTGCTCTCCCTGTCCGGTGACTGCACACTACTCCTCTCTGCTCCATACATGTCTCATCCTCCCAACAGTCTCCTTTCCCCTCCTCTCCATCCACTCCCATTCCTCCAGCCAGAGGTCAGCAAGATGATATGCTATAGATGTACACAACCATAAATTGCTTCCAATATATGGTTACTCTGCATTGCCAAGTCCAATCCATTTCTGTCCAAAGAGTGGACCTTTGTTATAATTTATGGGAAAGGGTAGCATCAGGGCTGAGAACTCATCAGAGAACCCAGGAACCAGGTTGAAGAGATTCCCACTGGGCAGATCTGTAGCTATTTGGGTACCCAAGTAAATAATGATGTGAGAGATTAGAACTCACAGGATAAAGTGAGAAACTGTGAGGTCATCAGGAGGTAAGTAAGTAATTAATCAGGGAAGAAGGCAAGCTTGTCCTTCCAGTAGAACACCTATTGACATGCCAAGGGTGATAGAATTAGAATGCTGTCATTTTGCAACCATCTAGCAAATATTATTTTGGGAAAAAGTCATCCGTAGGTGGAAGCTGAATGAGAAGCAGTATATTTGTTATTGTTATTGTTAGGTGCTGTTGAGTTTGTTCTGACTCACAGTGACACTACGTGCAGCCGAGCAAAACAGTGCCCAGTCCTGCACCGTCCTCAAAATAGTTGCTATACTTGATACCAAAGATACTGCTGTATAATCTCCACCTTCTGTTGGGTCACCTATCTTTGGAATGGGCACAAATACAGATCTCTTCCAGTCAGTTGGCCAGGAATCTGTCTTCCACATTTCTTGACATAGGTAAATGAGTGCTTCCAGTGCTGCATATGCTTGTTGAGCCATTTTGATTGGTATTTTGTCAGTTTCTGGAGTCTTTTTCACAAATGTCTTCATCACAGCTCAGACATCTTCCTTCAATACTATCAGGTTTTGATCATATGCTACCTCCCGAAGTGACTGAACATTGACCAATGCTTTTTGATACAGTGACTGTGTATTCCTTTCATCTTCTTTTGATGCATCCTACATTGTTCAATGCTTTCCGCATAGAATTATTCAGTATTGCAGCTCAAGGCTTCATTTTTTTTCTTCAGTTCTTTCAGCTTGAGAAATGCCAAGTGTGTTCATCTCTTTGGTTTTCTAACTCCAAGTCTTTGCTCATGTCTTGTAATACTTTGTCTTCTCAAGCCACCCTTTGAAATCTTCTGTTCAGCTCTTTAATGTCATCATTTCTCCCATTTACACTATGTTCAAGAGTCAATTCCATAGTCTCTTCTGACATTTATTTTGCTTTTTTCTTTCCTTCCTGTCTTCTTAATTACCTCTTGCTTTCTTCATGTATGATGTGCTTGATATCATTCCATAACTTGTCTAGTCTTTGGTCATTAAGTGTTCAATGCATCATGTCTGTTCTTGAGATACTCTCTAAACTCAGACAAATTATGCTCAAGGTTATACTTTGGCTCTTGTGGGTTTGTTCTAATTTTCTTCAACTTCAACTTGAACTTGCATATGGGCAATGATATTCTGCTCTGCAGTTGGACCCTGGCCTTGTTCTGACTGATGTTACTGAGCTACTTCATTGTCTTTTTCCTCAGATGTAATTGATTTGGTTTCTGTGTATTCCATCTGGTGAGGTCCACCATTTGTGTTGTTGGAAAAAGGCATTTGTAATAAAGAAATAATTCTATCATGTGATCCCCGGCATGATTTTTATCACCAAGGCCAGATTTTCCAACGACCAATCCTTTATTTTTTCCAGTCATCATTAATTATCAATTCACCTTGATGGAACATTTGATCAATTTCAGACTGTAGAAGCTTGTAAAAATCTTCAGTTTCTTCATTTTTGGCTTTAGTGGCTGACTGATGAATTTGAAGAATAGCTGTTTTTCCTGGCCTTCTTTGCTGGCACGTGGGTATTATCCTATCAGTGTAGAGTTATACTACAGAATAGATCTAGAAATACTCTTTTTGATGATGAAAGTGATCCCACCCCTCTTCAGTTTGTTGTTTTCAGCATAGTAGCCAGTATGATGTCCAATTTCAAATGACCAATAGCAACCTATTTCAGCTCACTTGTGCCTAGAATATCTATGTTTCTGCACTCTAATTCATTTATGATAACTTTCAGTTTTCATAGATTCATACTTTGTATATTCCAAGTTCCAGTCATTAATGGATATTTCCAGCTGTGCCTTCTCATTCTGAGTCATGCCACATCAGCAAATGAAGGTCTTGAAAACTTGACTCCATCCATGTCATTAAAGTCAACTCTACTGTGGGAAGGCAGCTCTTCCCTTGTCATATTTTGAATGCTTCCAACCAGAGGGACTCATTTTCTGGCACTATATCTGACAATATCCCACTGCTGTTCATAAGGTTTCATTGTCATTTTTTTCAGAAGTAGACCACCATGTCCTTCTTCCTAGTCTGTCTTAGTGTGGAAGCTCAGCTGAAACCTATTTATTATGGGTGACCCTGCTGGCACTTGAAATACCAGTGGTATAGCTTACAGCATCACAGCAACATGCTAGCCATCACTGTAGGACAAACCAACAGGTACACAGATGTGTATGTGGTCTGAAGGTATCTCTCAGCAAGATACTCATTTAGTAAAAACAGAAAAATAAAGATGAACACAAATTCAATTTAGAAAACCACTTTAAAGCAAGGCATTCACTTAATGCCATAGGAATGGGCCAACTTGTACCATCCCAGCTCCATGAGGTAGATAGTTCCCCACAGGCCCATTTCACAAATGAGCAAGCTAAGGCTCAGAGGGGAATCAAAAGGTGAAGAACTGGCATCAGGACCAGTTGTCCTGCCTTGCTGGGGTCTGTGGAGAGAGCTGTGTGGCAGGCAAGGCATTGCAGGATGCTGGGTTCTGCCTCTGTAGAATGCTGGTCCCAGAGGTACTCAATCAGCACATGGGCTAGGAGAGGACTCTTGGTGCCACATGTCACTGAACAAGGTAGATGGGTGATGTTATGCATGTCACCTGTCATGTCTCAGATGTTCAGCTAATTTAAATGTGCAGACATGGAGAGCAGTGGATGAAGCTGTAACCAGCCCCAGAGAAGATCCCACCAGGCTTTGCTGTCTTCCTGGTGATGCCCACTTGGAGTGGAACAGCTGATGCCATCCTCATGGCCATGGGCTCGTCTTGATGCCTGATCTTCCTGGCCTTTGTTCAGTTGGCTGGCTCCATTTCACCGATGAGCAAAAATGCTTTGTCCTCTATGGCCGCTGTGGCGACATGCACCCTGGTGTGCTGGTCCTCCCAGGTCAAGGGCCTCTTCTGTGTCCTGTCCTGCCAACGGCTGAGAAATTTTGCATAAGCCACAGTGGGCTGTGACTCCCCCTAGGGTTATGTGTTTCTTATCTTTTATGTGAGGAAAAGCACTCCCACCTAGGCTTAGCCCAGTGTAGACTTTGAACATAGGACCTCAGAAAACTGAGGGCCTCCCCAACCCTGGGCAACTTCACCTCTAGTAAAGAGGAAGGGACACAGCAATACCTGGAGAAAGAGCATCCCTTTGGCTGGACCTTATGCAACACAAATAGCATGGTCATCATGAGCAGGGTTGGAGCATTGGACGAGAGAAGTAGGTGGCATTTATGATGCAGATTCCAGGCCTGACCTCGCTCTCCAGCCAGCTGCTGCCACTAGGGGAGAGGAGGCAGGGGACATGGGGCCAATTTGCAGGGAGCCCATGACCTGGGGGGCAGTTCCAGTGTTCGGGGTTGGGAGAGGAGGCTAAGGGCTTGCTCCAGGGTCACAGTACTGGGGACTCTGGAGAGGTGAGCTTGGGTCTGTTCAGCCTTTCCAGGTCTGCCATGGGGAGACACAGAGAGAGGCTCATTGTCGTTGAGAGATCCGCGAGATCAGAGGAGAACTATCTCACAGAGTTTCCAAGTGGTGGCTGGTGAATTTGAACAGCCAACCTTCTGGTTAACAGCAGTACACTTAACTACTGCTCCACCAGGGTTTCTAGATAGAAGAAAGGGAGAAATCTGGGAGGGTGGGGGAGGTGGACCAGCTGAGAGGGACAGAAGAGAGGGAGCAGAGGGCAAGGAGGGTGGCAGGGGTAGGGGACAGAGACCCGACAATAGAAGACAGATGGCTGGAGAAGGCAGAGGGGAGGGTGGGGATGGGGAGAGGAGGAAGAGCCTGGTCAGGGCAGGGTGCAGTTGGAGCCAGAGGACAGAGCCAAGGAAGACGAGACAGCTCTGAGAGGCAGAGGAGGACCAGAGGCAGAAGGAATGGGCCCCCTGTACCACAAGGGACTGTGAGTGCCCAATCAGCTCTGGGGGCTCAGGGATCTGCATTTATGGGATCCTGTGCAGGAAGGGCATGGTCCTGACTTTGAGAAACTCACCTTACGTGTCCCCAACTCCACAAATACTGGAACCCCTCGACCCTGAGACAAGGACATCCCAGAGCCACAGGATGTCTCTTTGGGCCAGTTTCTGGTCAAGTGACCCCTCAGACCCCACAACATCAAACTCTGCTGACATCTGGGCTCTTGGCTAGACAGAAACACTGTCCATTATCCACAGGATCCAGCCCAAGGAGATCAAGTCCTGGAAGCTAGCACAGCATGGAGCCATTGAGTCTGAATGATGGGGGTCATCTTGGAGGCCCAAGACCATCAGATGGCCTACTTGATCTAGGTTGACACCAGCCCAGTGTCCCAAGGTGACAGAAAGTCACAGTGTGTGGCCAGTCTCACACACTGTCCTGCCAATCCATGCCAGAGAAAGCAGGAGATTTGGGGGTGGAGTGTGGGGGCACAAAAGAAGGATGCTGAGGGCCAGGCAGGGAATGGGGGCCCTCCTCTTCCTTCTCAATGCCTTAATGTGAGTTCTGAATCAGTATCATTCTCTTCGTGTTTGGACCTGCTGGTCTGAGGAGCAGACCACGTGGGGCCACAACATGCATGGTCAGGGTCTGTGTCTTCACCAATATAGCAGTGGCCCCAGGGGAAGCCACATTCAGTGTCCTTTGTGCTGGAATACCTCTGCCAGGTCACCAGGTCCTTGGCTATAGGTACCAGCCAAGGAGTCCATAGCACAAGCTGCCAGCAGAGGTGGTGAACTCCTCGTCCTGGGAGAGAATCTAGGGAGGCAGCTGAGTACCAGCAGGCCTGGAGAGGGGCTCCTGTTTGGGTCTAGGAAGGGGCTGGGTGATAAGGCCCCTCTGACCCTGTAGCCTTGGCATCTGGGACCTGGGATCTGCTGTCACCCAGGGACCACTGCCTGGCTATACCTTGGGTGCCCAGAGGTGTGCAACACAGCTCCCTGGGTTTGACTCCCAAAGGGGCTTCTGGAGATATCAGCAGGTCTGGGAGGAGAGCCAGCAGGGGTCCCAGCAAAGGGTCTCACCACAGTCCCAGACTTGACACAGCAGTTACACTCTCAGGTTGTTGAAGTGGGGCATGTAGATTTCCGGGAGGTGGGGCACACACCTGCTGATGCTCAGCACAGAGGATGGTAACAGCCTGCAGACCATGAGGCATAGTGGGTCTCAGGCAGGGTGCAGGGTGCTCTGAGTGTTATATGAGGTGAAGATCTGAAGAGGTAGAGGGCTGCCTTATTTGGCCTGAGCTCTGGGCCCGATAGCGCCCACTCTTGGTGGGCTTCGTGCCACTCGTGGATTGGGCCCAGGGCACAGAGGAGGGGTTCCAAGTCCAGTGGATGTGGGGTGAAAATACACCTGCTTGCAACCCCCGCTAGTGGCAGCCTTCCTGCAAGCTCCCTGATCCAATCCTCCATGGCCCACTTTCCTGGACTACCTTGGGGCTTAAGGCTGCAGGAGAGTAGCTCCAAAGGACACCAGGAGGAGGCAGCACAGTGCCTAAGGGGGACAGGGTGGGCTCTGGAGGGGAAGGACAGCTGGGTGCCCCCTATGCGCCTGGCTGCAAACATTGCCCATTGGCCTCAGTCTCTCCGCCTGTGAAAAGGAGAAGCAGCAAAAGCACCTTGGAGCAGGCCCTCCTTTGTGGTGGTGAAGGGGTTGTCCCTTTACCGCGACTGAGGGGGGTCTGAGAGTTGGCACGGCGGCGATGGCCCTCCTCCACCAGCCTCGGCCCACCTGACCCATGTGGGGCTGCTGATGATTGGGTTTCTGTTCTTGCCAAGACATCTGGCAAGGGGCTCACGGATAGGCCCAGGGATAGGAGGCTGGCTGGTCACAGAACAAGTGAGGCTCAGGACCCGTGGGTTTATCGTTTCAGACCGGGTTGTGGTCAGTGTCTAGTTCCCCGCACCTCCCACAGCATTCAACCAATGTCACCTCCAAGGTTAGGGCTACCCTTGAACTTCTGGTCTGGGATCCCCTCTTTGACCTGGAGGGCTCAGCTGCCCACAGAAGGCCATGGACAGAGAGGGTCTGCCTGTCCTGTTGGGTGTGAGCAGTGTAGAAGACTGGGTCCTTCTCAGACAGTTGGGGAGGTGGGGACAAAATTTCAGTGAGCATGGTCCAGGCAGGGGCATTGGAAGGGTAATGCTGGAGGCCACTAAGCCTGGGAGTGGGGACGTGAAGAGGGAGGCAATCCAGTAACTCACTAGCCTAAGGGTGTTGAACTGGGGTGCAGGGCTCTTGGCACTCTAGTACCTAGTTTCTGGGTTTCCAGTAGAAGAGTGCACCTCTGGGCTCCCCAAAGTGTGCTTGATCCTGCATCACCACCTGACTCTGCATACCCAGAGGGCTTCTCCCTGTCTTTCTCCTCACGGACTGATGCTGTCACCGAAAGGGGGAGCCCTGTCATGGTTTCCTGTTACCTGTGTCAACTTTTACTAAAATGAGGTAAAAGTTCCCTGCAGGGTAAAACTCTGCTTCTGCCAAGCCACTCTGGGGCATTTCCCTGCCATTGCTGGGTTCCAGCTGCAGTGTCCCCTGAGCGCAGCATGTCCCCTGGGGACTACTCTCAGACTCCACTTGGCCACTCATGG
This sequence comes from Heterohyrax brucei, assembly GCA_028571685.1. Taxonomy (NCBI): domain Eukaryota; kingdom Metazoa; phylum Chordata; class Mammalia; order Hyracoidea; family Procaviidae; genus Heterohyrax; species Heterohyrax brucei. The sequence goes on from CM053140.1 coordinate 30,764,404, forward strand.
GAGTACACCCATGGAAAGAAGGGAGGGGAGACCTTTCCATGCGTAAGTACCCAGAGGGGCTCTCCCGGGGTCTATAGACCCACTTGTCCCTTGGGAGGGAGGCAGGGTCGGGTAATTCTTTGGTCTGTTTCATAGATGAGTAAGTGGAGGCTCAGAAAGGGACATGGTCTTGCCCAAGGTCTCCCGTATGAAACTGCTCAGACTCAAATCCCTATCTTCTCATCAAGGGGGTTGCCTGGTCCCCCCTGGGTTCCCCAGCGCCACAGTCACAGCCACCACAGCTGGGTGAGCAGACCTGAGGGAGACCGCTGGCATCCCGCAGAGGCAGGCTCTGGGGGTTGTGAGAGACTGTCCACCAGGCCCCCGGAGCTCCTGACAGATGGAAACTCAGAGGCCTGGGTTCCAGACCCTTCCGGTCCTTGACTAAGTCAGCACCTCACCCACGTGCTCTGCATGCTCTCCGACATTTAAACCTGTGGCCCCATGCAATGGGCATAGAAATTTCTCTGGCTTCTTCCATGCTGTCTGACATCTCCTGACTTGCTGAAAGCAGTCTTTTTGCCTAATTATACTTGTCCACAAGGTGAAGTGCTGTGTCTGCCTCCATAAGCCACAGGCAGGGTCCCTTCAGGTCCCCCTGGACCAACACTTGCTGAACCCAGACCTCCCTCTAGCAAGCGCATCTACTGGATGGCCAGCCTGGGATGGACCTGGAGCCCTGCCCAGTAGTTGTATGGAAGGTACAAGGGAGAGGGGAAGTCATGTGAGCTGGGGTGGGGGCTACTCACTGTCTCTAGTGCTCACAGGCAGGGTCTGCTTACTGACCACCCTCCGCACCCCCCGAGATAAGCCCAGTCTCATAGACCCCAGTGCAGCCTCAGTGTTGGCAGCTCCACCCCTGCCTGGGTAGCAGGCTCTGCCCCTGCTCTGAGGCAGGATAGGGAGATCAGCTGGGATATCTACTAGTGTGCAAACCAGTCCTGTTCCCAACTGAGAGGGCCTGGGGAGGTGATTCCAGCCCGCTGTGTCCCTATAGCCTCATGCCCCTCCTCCAACACAGCAGGGCAGTTTCCTGCGAAGAGGAGGGACATGTCTTGACTCTCCACCCTCCCTCAGCCTTGATGGCCCTTGAGGAGCACCCCAGGAACCTAAACAGCAAACAGATGCTTTAGAATACACTGCAGGGGCCCAGGGTCTGGGGTGCTTATTGTTCTCTTCTCATACCACACAAAAGCCCCACTGAACCCCACAGACTCCCGGCTTCCATGGACACTCCTTGGGGTGGCAGATGGCATCTCTAGGATCCCAACATAACACTCCCATGAGGTACAGCTTCAGAGAACATCTCATCCAACCCCCAACAATGGGGGAAAGTGAGGCAATGAGAGGATCAGGACTTATTTAAGACCCTCAGTGCAACTCAGCCTATTGGAGTGATGTTCAGCAGGCTCAGTCCCTCCTCTACCTTGCACCACACCTCTCCCTCCCCTTTCCCAGAACCTGCTGCCTCACTGGAGATCATCTTGTGTCTGTACTTCCTTCCTGTCCCAGGCCCCAAGTTAAACCCCTGGGCAGCTGGGAAAGTGAGGGAGAGTGTCTTTGTGGGCCTGGGAGGCCTGGGAGAGGCCAGTGAGCCTGGTTACAGCGAGACCCTCCTCTCTGCCCTGGCCCAAAGGAGGGAGACCCATGGTGGGAGACTTCTTTTCCTTGGAGCTGTGAAAGCTGCTGGCCCGGCTTTCCCCATCTTGGATCCAGGGCCCATTCCTGCCAGGTGGCCAACGTTCAGGAGAAGAGGTGTCAGGTGGGGTGGTGGGGAGGGGGGTGCTCAGCAGAACTAGGGTGGACAGCAGAACTAGGTCCTCAGCTCCAGGGCAAGGCCTAGGGGCAGGGGCCTGTCTTCTTGGGGCTTGGGCTAGGCTTAAGAGGCAGCAGCAGCCTTCACTTTCCATGCTGCCATCTCTAGTGGGTGTCCTTTGAACCCTGTGAATAGAGTGGGTCAGGAAGGTGGGGGTTCCCATTTATAACTCTCCCCAAACCAAGGTAGAAATATACACCTTCCTCCCCAGCCCTGCCCAGACTCAGGGAGCCAGCAGTGGTGTGGTGAAGCCCGAGCAGGGCTCCTCACCTCGGTGGATCACTCTGAGACGCAGGGATCCTGCGTAGGGGGCATGCTCATGGGCATTCCAGGACTGGTTCAAGTCTTGGCTTCATATTTTAACCTTTAGAACATCTGGATTTCTTAACTGCTATGCCTGGAGCAAGCTCATCTGTGAAACTCAGGGGATGTTTGACAAAATCATTTGGGTTCTCCTGAAATCCAGATTTCTGAGTTCATGTAATTAGGGTGACCCACCCAGGCCATCCACCCTTTTGAACTTGAAGGAGCTGGTTTCCCGGGGTCACCTTCAGGTCAAATGACAGCACAGGAAGCAGCTTAGCAGAGATAGTTTGGGCTTAGGCACTGGATTTTTTTGGAAAATGATCTATGTGCAGCGAGCTTTGAGAAACAGTAATTCCAGGGTCTGACTGGAGGCTGTTTTAGGATGTATGGCATGCACATGCATCCTTTTTGTAACTTGCCCTGTGCTTTGATGCTATACCTACGACAAATGAGGTCTGATGATTAAATCTGTGAACTTGCCACCATGTGCTTACATTGTCAGCATTGTACAAACAACTCAGTGAAGTTTTGTAACCTTAGTATATCAGTGTCTCACAGCTGTGTTTGTGTTGACGTGTGGTGCTGCCCTACTGAGTGGCATTTATTACTGTTGTGTGTTTTTGTGTGCCGACACAAGAATGTCAGAACTTGAATTGCAGCAATAAACAAACATTAAATTTTTTGTTAAGCTTGGCAAGAGTGGAAGTGAAATCAGGGACAGTTTATGGGGATGTCAGAAAGAAAACGACACTATACAAATGGAGTGAACGTTTTTCTGAGAGGAGAGAAAGTGTCACTGATAAAGAGAGGTCAGGGTGGCCAGTACTGAGCAGAGCTGATGAAAAAATTGCAAAAATTGGACCAATTGCTGGTCAAAATCGTCGGCTGGCTGTGAGAAGCATAGCAGACCAAGGAAACATCGCTAGAAAAACAGTTAGGGAAATCCTAACTGAAAATCTTGGCATGAGAAAAGTGTGTGCAAAAATGGTCCCAAAGGAGCTCACTGATGAACAAAGGCAAAGGAGAGTTGAAGTTTGCCAAGACCTTTGGAGAGGCAAGACAATGTTTTGAGCCATGTTCTCACTGGTGATGAGACCCTGAAACAAAGCGTCAAAGTGCACCACAGAAGTCAGCCAGTTCTCAACAATCAAAAAAGATCTGTCAGTCCAAATTACGAGTCAAAACGATGTTGCCAACCTTTTTTGGTATAAGAGGGATTGTTCATTATGAATTTGTGCCAACTGGACAAACAGTTAACCAAGTTTACTATTTGAAAGTGCTGAACAGGCTGTGTGAAAAAGTTATACGAAAATGTCCTGAACGTTTTGCCAAAGACTCTTGGCTTTTTGCATCATGAAAATGTACCAGCTCACATGGTACTGTCTGGGAGGCAGTTTTTAGCCAGTAAATGAATAACTGTATTGGAACACCCTCCCTAGTCACCTGATCTGGCCCACAATGATGTTTTTCTTTACTCGAAGATAAAGGCAATATTCAAAGGAAGACATTTTGATGACACTCAGGACATCAAGGGTAATATGATGACAGCTCTGACGGCCATTCCAGAAAGAGTTCAAGAATTGTTTTGAAGGGTGGACTAGGCACTGGTGTTAGTGTATAGCTTCCCAAGGGAAGTGCTTCAAAGGTGGCCATAGAGATACTCAGCAATGAGATATGTAATACTTTTTCTAGCATGAGTTCGTGAACTTAATTGTGAGTCCTTGTGTATAGTCCAGTGTCTCTGTCCCCTGTTGGGACTGCCTTCCCTATACGTTCTGGTGATGTTGCCCTATTTAGATCAAATCTGTTGTTGTTGTTAGGTGCTGTCAAGTCACTTCTTACGGTGACCCTATGTACTTCAGCACGAGACACTGCCAGGTCCTGGGCCATCCTCACAGTCACTGGTGAACTTGAGCCTACTGTTGCATTCTGAATCACATCTAGGCACAATAAATGTATCCTGGTACACTAATTTTTGGTGTTTCTCTGTGAATTCAGGTTTTTGACACACTAGAAGGTATCACAGGGCTACTGTGAGGAGCCTGTATTTATTTACAAGGTACCTGGTAAGCGGCAGGGGATTGGTTGGAGCCCTGGTGTCATAGTGGTTAACCAAAAGATGGACAGTATGAATCCACCAGCTGGTCTTTGGAATCTCTGTGGGGCAGTTTCACCCTGTCTCATAGGATCGCTCTGAGTCTGAGTTGACTCTCTGGGGATGGGTTGTTTGTAAGGAGTTGATTTCTGTGAGCTGCAGTTATTGCTTTCGGGTTAATATTACTCACAATTTGGAGTTAAATGATGATACTTAACTGGCATGAAATTAGCATATTTGATTATTAAGCCCGATGTGAAATGCGTTAAAATCCACATGCACAGATTTTAAGCTGGAACCAGATCACAGGGACAGGTTGGGCACTTGTACTGCTTCGCGTGACTCCACAAGACAGCTGGGACCCACCACCCCTGTGATCACAGGACCTGTGCTGTTAGTGTTGGCCTAACCTCACCGCACTCAAACACTCCTGCCCTTTGCCACCCCCTCCTTTCTGCCCTCAATGTCCTCTCCCCATCCCCCTGATGCCAGGGTTCCCCAGAACCCACGCGCTGACCCAGTCCCAGCCCACCGCGCCACCCTCAGTGACTGCAGACTCCCTGCAGGTGCAGTGCGTGCTTAGGGCCCTCACCAAGCTCCTCACTCTGTTACTGGAGGGGCTCCACTGGCTACTGCTGGTGGTGGTGTTAGGTGCCATCCAGTTGGTTCTGGCTCATAGCAACCCTGCGAGCAACTGAACGCAACAGTACCTGGTCCTCTGCCATCCTCACCGTTGTTGTTATGCTCGAGCCCACTGTTACATCCATTGTATCATTCCATCTCCTTGGGGGTCCTCTTATTCCCTGACCCTCTACTTTACCAAGCATGATGTCCTTCTCCAGGGGTGGATCCCTCCTGATAGCATGTCCAAAGTATGTGAGACAAGTTTCGCCATCCTTGCTTTTAAGGAGCATGCTGGTTGTACTTCTTCCAAGACAGACAGACTCTTGTTCTTCTGGCAGTGCACGCTCTATTCAATATTCTTCAAACAATACCACAACTTAAAGGCATCTATTCTTCTTCAACCTTCCATATTCATTGTCAAGTTTCTGCATGCATATGAGAAGACTAAAAATAATACAGTTTGGGTTGGGTGCACCTTAGTCCTCAAAGTGATTTTCAACACTCTTAAGAGATCTTTTGCAGCAGATGTGCCCAATGCAGTGTGTCGTTTAATTTCTTGACTGCTGCTTCTATGGATGTTGATTGTGGATCCAAATAAAATCCTGGACAGTGTCATTTCACATTCTGATTATTAACGTATGTTTGCAGCTATTTCTCTTCATTTTGAGTTGTGCCACATCAGCAATTGAAGGTTCTGAAAGCTTTCCTTCACACATCCCTGAAGTCGACTTAACTTTGAGGAGGCAGCTTTTTCCCAGTCTTCTTGTGAGTGTCTTCCAACCCGAGAGGCTCATCTTCTCCAGCACCATACCAGACAATAATTGGTTGCTATTCATGAGGTTTTCACCAGCTAATTCTTTTCAGAAGTAGACCGCCAGGCCCTTCTTCCTAGTCTGAGTTAGTCTGGAAGTATAGCTGAAATCTGTCTGTCGAGGGGTGGCCCTGCTGGTATTTATACCGGTAATATAGCTTCCAACAGCAATATGCAAGCTCCCACAGCAGGACAAAGTGACAGACGCATGGGAGCATTGGTTGCTCTCCTGAGTGTTTAAGAGGGCGACCCTGCTCTAGGTCCTGGAGTCTTGTTTGGGCTGGGAGCCAGGGACAGGACCGGGATCAGAAGAGGCGGCCTGGAGGCGGGTCGTTGTGTCGAGAGGGGCGGGAGCGGTGGAGTGGGGGCGGGGCTGGGGCGAGCCGGGGCGGGATCCAGGCAGGTGGGGCGAACCCAGGTGGGAGAGCAGAAGGTGGGGTTGGTCCCGAGGTGGTGGCGGGTACTCAGGCGGGGTCTGGGACCTGGAGCCGAGGCCCGGAGGTGGAATCGGGGCAGGCTCTGCGGCGGGTCTGCAGACAACGCGGGGACACCTGACAGGGGTGGCGGGGCCAGGGAGGGGAGACTGGGCTGGGGGCCGGGAGCCGATGGCCGGGGCGGAGCTGGGAGACTAATCCGGCCATTCGCGGAGGAACGCGGCGGGCCTGCAGAGCCGGAACGTGAGCCGACTGGAAAGGCCCAGCAGCTGAGGGCAGAGGCAGGGGCAGGGCGGTAGGTGGCCGCCATGAGCGCCCTGGACCTGGCCCGGGCGGGCGCGTGCGTGCTGAAGAACGCCGTCACCGGGGAGGTGAGCAGGGCGGAGGGGGCGCTCCCGGCCCCGGCCGCTCAGACGTTGGGGTGGCAGGGTCGGGAGGGGTCGCGGTGGCGCCGAGGCCCTGGCGCTTCTGGCTGCTCCGCGTGCGCCGTGCGGAGCCGGCGGGCGTGGTCGATCGGGCGTTCCCGTCTCGTCGGCCGCCGCCGTAGGCCGTGGAGCTGCGGAGCCTGTGGCAGGAGCAGGCGTGCGTGGTGGCGGGGCTGCGGCGCTTCGGCTGCATGGTGTGCCGCTGGATTGCCCGGGACCTCAGCAGCCTCAAGGGCCTCCTGGATCAGCACGGCGTGCGCCTGGTGGGAGTGGGACCGGAGGTCCTGGGCCTGCAGGAATTCCTGGACGGCGGCTACTTCGCGGGAGGTGGGTGTCCCCTCCCCCCTTTCTTTGCCCGCAGCGGCTCCTTAGCTGCCCTGAGACTTCTCCCAGTCCTGGACACTGGTTCCTGGGCCTCAATCTGCACCTGTAACCGGTCCCAAGACCTTGCTGCAGTGTCGTTGCAGACCAGTCTCCAAACCCAGGGTGTTCACTGGCCCCCCGTGCCCAGCCCTGCCCCTTCTCAGCACCAGCAGGAGGTGGCCTTGACCTGCTTGTATAGAACTGCCCTCAGCTCACCCCCATCCCGCATCTCCCAACCCTGACTGTGGAAGTGCTTTCCACTGAGGATGGATGGGCAGTGATGGGGCCTATGGTGACACTGGTCCAGAACCAGGACCGAGTCTTTACCTTCGCTAACTGGGTCAGTGGGGAGGTTTCTAGAGACCGTCTGATCCTCTCTCCAGGGAAGGGAGTTGGAACCCCTTCTCCACCACCTGGGCTCTTTGTAAATGAAGTCCCAGGCCCTGAACAGCTCCAGATTGCCCCCACCCTGAGTGGAAGTAGCAGGGACACAAGCCCAGCGTGGCTGTCCGTGCTTGTCCTATCACATTCCTCCTCAAGGAGCCCCCTGCCCAGTGGCAAAGATGGGGCGAGTTCTGCCCCTCCCTTTCCACATCACCTCTGGGCCCCAGCACGTCCTGGGCCTTTGTGGTGGCCCAGGTGAGCTCTGAGGTTGGACAGTGGGTAGGTGGTGGGTGGGGCCTTGGCAAGACCTGGGGCTCATACCTGTGGCCTCTGTTTGCAGAACTCTACCTAGATGAGAGCAAGCAGTTCTACAAGGAGCTGGGCTTCAAAAGGTGAGTGTGTGTGTGATGAGTGTGTAGGTGGGTGTGTATGTGTGTGTGTCTGTGGGGCTGAGGGGCAGAATCCTTCCTGGGCTGCTGAAGGGAACTCATTCTTTTTTTGCCTGTCCCCTTCTACTTGGCTGCCCACTCAGACCTCCCTGAGCCAGCCAGGTCTGGTGGCACTGTCTGCTCTGGCTAGCCTTTCTAGAAACCAGGTTCTCTCTTGGGGATAGGATATCTGTTTTTATAGGGACTGTGGAGTAGGTTTCTCACCTAGGGTGTATACCTTCCAGGCTGCAGTGCTAGGGGTCTTGGAATCTGCGTGCTCAGGAATGGGCCATCTCGCCTCCTTGCCTATGGGGACAATGACAGCTTCTGGGCTAGGCTTTCTCACCTGATGGGCAGTGGCAGCTGAGCCAGATCCCTGTGCCTGCTCCTGCACCCTCTGCAGGCTGGTGCCCACGGCTCAGGTCTGCTTTGGGCAAGACAAGGAGGCTCTTCTGAGATTTAGTCTGGTTGCTGGCCTGGGACCCCACCCTCTCTGAGCCCCTGGGGAAGAGGAGGGGTGCAGTGGGCCTGATGGCGGGCACTATCTTGCATCTTGTGGAGTGGGGCAGCACCGGGGCTTAGCCTTCCCGGACAGCCTGGACGAGTGAGCCACTATCTTTGCAGGTACAATAGTCTGAGCATCCTGCCTGCTGCTCTGGGGAAGCCAGTGCGGGATGTGGCTGCCAAGGTCAGTGACAGCCAAGGTTGTGGGGGCCTCAGGATGGCACAGCACCCAGGGGCCTCCAGGGGCTGATAAGAACCTGTTCCTTCCCACACAGGCCAAGGCTGTTGGCATCCAAGGGAACCTGTCTGGGGACCTTTTGCAGAGTGGAGGCCTGCTGGTGGTCAGCAAAGGTGAGTAGGAGAAAAGAAGGGGACAGTGCCTGAGGTGTTGGCATGTGCAGAGCCACCTGCTCAGCTGGGACACCCTTGCTGAACTTGGAAATGACTGGATCCTGACCCTCCCTCCCCTGGTTTCTCAGGCTCATCCTGGCTCCATCTCTTGGGGTGGTCTTCACTCTGTGGCCCCTGCTTTGATCATCCTGTCAGATTGGTAGGGGCAGTGGCCAGAAGAATTTGGGGTAATGGGATGGGAGTGCTGTGAGGCTGCAGGCCAGGCCAGTGGGGCAGGAAGTGGCACCCACGTGGCTGGTGCCCCGAGAGCCATCTCCAAGTAGGCAAGACCACCTTACCTTCTTCTGTACCTCTTGGCCAGATGGGGCCTTCCAGGAACCTTAACTGCCTCCTTGCTGCCCCCAGGTGGTGAGAAGGTGCTGCTGCACTTTGTCCAGAAGTCCCCAGGGGACTACGTTCCCCAGGAGACTGTCCTGGGGGCCCTGGGCATCTCTGCAGAGGGCTGTGCTAGTGAGCCTCCTCAGGTGAGCTGGGTCTTGGGAATGGCATTGGATGATGAACTCTTTCCCTTAACTCTGTCCCTTTGGGGTGGGTCCAGGGGCCAGGTGCTAGGCTGGGACCTTGCAGGCACTTTCTTTGTTTTTGGTTCCCAGCAGCCACAGGCATAGCCAAGTGCCGTCGAGTCGGATCCGACTCATGGCGACCCTAGGGGCCAGGGTAGAACTGATGTGTCATTTTCACCATGCCCTCTGTAGAAGCTGCACAGGTGAGAGGAGTGAGGGCATAGGAACGGAGGAGGGCATAGGAACGGAGGAGGGCATAGGAACGGAGGAGGGCAGGCACAGAGGGCAGAGGGCTGCAGAGCGAGACCTGTCTTCTTCAGGTGGGAACAGCCAGGTGTGTTTGAGATGGCCCCAGTGGGCATTAGTGTATTCCTGTGCTCTCAGTGGAGGGGAGTAACCTTCACCTCCAGCAGATTCAGCAGACTCCTTCATCGGGGCCCAGACCGCATGGGTGGGTAGGGGTTCGTAGCTCTTGACTCCGAGAATGTGGCCAGCCCTGATGGGCCCATGTTGCTCCACAGTGTGACGAGGAGGTGTGTGGGAGGTGAAGGCCCTGGGCCTCCGAGGACTTGGGAATGCTGGCAGTTGGATGTGGAGGACTATTCTGGGATCACTGAGCTGAAACATTGTACTTTTCCTGGTCCACAGAAGCAGGGCCATTAAAGCTGTGGTCTTTGAGTAGACTGCTTCTTCACTGACTCTGAACCTTGTGTCCTAGTGTCCCTGTGTCCTTCTTTCCTCACAGCTCCCGCCTCCCTGTGTGGGAGTTTCCTTTAGGTTGGCTGGGGACACCATAGGTCCTGAGCTGTCACCTCCCTGTGGTGGTACTTGTTGTCCCTTCGAGGGATACAACCCCACAGTCTCTCTGGGGACCTAAGGCCTCTGGGCACTTGAGGCCCATGGGGACTGTGACATCAGCTGCTCTGTTACTTTCTTCTCATGTGACCATGCCCCTGACCTGTCTCATGACCGAATGCTTGGGGAGGCCCAGAGCTCTGAGGATTGGGGAGAGGTGGGCGGGGTTGGGCCCATGTGATACAGAGGGGCAGGGATCAGGAAACCCCGTGGACACCACACTACAGTCAGCCTTGAGTGTTCCTATCTGGTGGGGGCTCTGTGGGGGCCAGTGCTTCTGGTTTGCAGGGAGGAAATGGTCTTGACTCCACTTGTTGGGCTTCTTGGACAATCAGAGATGTTGGAGAAAGGGCTTCTCAGCCAGATCTTCCCTGATGTAATAGTCATGGACGGCACTTGCAGGGAGTGTGTGACGGGCAGGCCAGGCCATGGAGAAGGCCTGGCCTTGCTGGGTGAGCCTGGCCTCCCAGATAACCCCCTTTGGGTCTCTAAAAGGCATCTCAAGCCTACCAGGCCCCCAGCAGACCCCTCTCTGGCACCATTCAGGCTCCCCCCGCCCCGCCCTCGTCACCACCTGGCCTCTTACCACCTCTCGAAAGAGATTCTCCAGTGACTCTTCAGTCTCCCCTCATCACACTTGTCCTATCCAGGACGACTGCCACCAGCTCCTCACTGTCTCCCTGTGCCTACCCCACCTACTCTGGCCTGTTCCGCTCTTTGTGGTCATTTACAAACCACCACAGACCAAGCGACCCTGTTCTGTGGTTTAAGCCCCTGTGAGGGCATAGTTCCACAAAATGAGAAAACCAGACTCTGTAACCCAGAACCTGCCCTCTCTCAACCCTAGCTGCTTCAACCACTTCCCCTCTGTCCCATCCTTAAATCTGGATGCATGGTCTATAAGTTTGGTCATCTGGGGGACCTTGTTTATTGCAGTGTCCCCAAGAAAAGGGAACTAGAGACACTTTCTGAGCCCCCTCCCCCAGGCACCGGTGTCTGTCAGTGGCAGAACAAGGAGAAGTGCGTCTTAGGATAGGTCAGGGCTCTTGCTCTGGCAGGCAACGACACCTAAAAACCCAGCCAGTCTTCCCACATGAACAGTGCTTTCTCAGCACCTCCCAGAGAACAGGCCGGCCAGCTTGTTTGAAGCGTTTACTCTGCTCAAGTCTGAAGCTCTGAAACTACGCGCTTTAGCGAGTAGGCGAAGGAGAGGCACAGCCTGCGCTGAGCACAGAGCTGCGTGGCCCGCGGTGGGCGCGGGGCGGGGGCTCGGGCCGCGCGTCTGATACCAGTCGCCGCACGTCGGGCCCGTATCCGCGCGGCGCTGCGCTCAGGCCTCGTGCAGGCGGCGCACAGAGGGCCCGCTGCCCGGCTGGGACCCTCAGGTCCCCGCTGGGTCCCCACCAGCTCCAGTCCCCTCCGCGGACTTCTCGAGGGCGGGTGGGCGTGGCCGCGCACGGCGGCTCGGCCAGGACTACCAGATGCGGCACCGTTCCTTCGGGTGCATCGGTGTGCCCGGCGCGCAGTGGAACACGTCTGCGAAGGCGGCCAGGTTCTGCAGCGAGCCCAGCACCCTGCGGGCAGACGGGCGGGCTGAGACTGGCACCCGGCTGAGGGGTATGTGAGGGTCATGGGGCTGGGACTAGGCCGAGGCGTGGGTCCTTGCCTGTACTTCAGGGGACTGTGGACGTCGGTCTTGATGGACTGGACGGCGAACTCGGGTCGGTAGGAACCACACCACACCTGTAGGAGCGCGAGGGGCGTGGCTGTGGGGCAGGAGTGTGGCCGGGGTGTGGCCGGGGTGGGGGGCGTGGCCGGGGCCAGCCGCGGGGCATGCTGGGAGAGGGACGGGCCGTCCTGGATTTCTCCACTCTAGTCCTGGAGACGTAGTGGTTTAAGTACCACGGCTGCTAACCAAAAGGTCTGCAGTTCAGATCCGCCAGGCGCTCCTTGGAAACTCTATGGGGCAGTTCTACTCCGACCTATAAGTCGGAATTGACTCGATGGCTGTGGGTTTGGTTTGGTTTAGTCCGTGCTAGGTGGAGTGCGGGAAACGGCTGGTTTTTCCCTCTCTCCGTCTTTACATCTGGCTCCTACCCCTCATTTCCCCACTGTCCTTCTCCAAACCCTATCCCCTCCATCAGAAAGCATTGCGTGTTGGGCCATTGTCAAGTCCTGCACTGCTTGCCCGTCAGCTGCACCCAATAGCTTTCCCTAGGTGGTGCCCCCAAAACTGGGGGAGTGGGAGCAGCTGGCAGCCAGCGTGGGGACTCCTGGTGGAACTCAGCACCTCCAGGACAGGAAGGCAGGTGGGACGTCTACCTGGGCATAGTTGATGAAGAAAAGCTGCTTGTGGGTCATTTTCAGGCCGGGCAGCTGAAGGTCCCTGCCACCTTCCGTCAGCCACTTCAGGTACGCCTGTGGGCATTTGGCGGGCACTGGGCATGGCTCTCAGAGGGACTCCTCTGCTACCCTCCCTCTGCTGCTTATCACCCATACAGGACCCTGGGGACAGTCCCTCACCACCTTAAAGTATTTGGGACCATTGGAAGGCTGTACTGGTTGGTCCCATGTGGGGCCCCCTAGCAGGCAGCCCGCTGCAATGGCTTCTGTAAACTGAGCTCTCGGGCCTCGATGGGTGGCTTGTCACTGAGGTGTGCGTGCAGGGGTGTTGCTGAGGGGATGATCACAGTCTATCTTATTGAGGCATATGAGGGATGGGTAAGATTCGGGCAGAGATCCCCTCATCCTGCCTGCCCACGGGCATGTGGTGCTTCCCCAGGGCAAGGTGAAGTTCCCAGAACACACTTCGGCTAGATGGGGGCAGTAAGTGCTAAGCTCAGGGCTGCTCCCAGACTTCCTCCTAGAGGGGCTGCCTGCCTCAACTCACCTTATACGCCTGCCGCACTCCTCCGTTGTCGGCAATGTTCTCTCCAAGCGTGCTGAACCCATTCACCTGTGCACAGGAGGCAGGGAGTGGGCAGCCGGGGTTTTGTGCCCCTTTTCCCGTGCACCTAGGACTGGAGTGTGGTCCCCTGGAATGACCAGGGCTGGGGAGCAGACCCCCGGAGTGACCAGGGCTGGGGAGTGGACCCCTGGAGTGGCCAGAACTAGACAGTGAACCCTCGGGGATGCTGGGAGTGCACCCACATTCTGCTCATCTGCCAGGTCCCAGCTGTAGTTGCCATACTGATAGACCATGCACTCAGACTGGTCTCGGAAGTGCTGGGCTGAGAAGTTGCTCCACCAATCCAGCATGTTGCCATCTTTGTCAAAATTCCGACCTGAGAGTGGGGTGGGGTGGGGGCAGAGGTGGCTGCCATGTACTCTCTGTCCATATCCCATGCCCAGCTTGGTCCTGTGGACAAGGGCTGAAGCCAGTACCTCCTCCCAGCTAATCTTGGGATCTAGAGCAATGGTTCAGCAACCCCTGAAGAGGATAGCTGGCTGTCCCTGGGGCTTTTCTGATCCCAGAGAGGGAGGCTATTGTCAACATCCATGCCACGCCCTAAGGTTAGGAACTTGGGTTTTGAGTCCTAGGGTCCTAGAGGCACTGTGCTTAGTGCTCACTTGCTGTGATGCCCCAGTGCTCCAAGCCCTAGGTGAGTGGAGCCTGTGGGTCTTGGGGATGCAGGCTGCCCTTGGAAGGGACCTGATTGCTGAGTCACATGGGAAGCCAGCATCCCTCTGCTGCAGCTGAGCCTGCACTGGTGGGGGCCGCAGCTGGAATCTAGCTACAGTGTTTGGCTCAGCACCTGCTTCAGCTGATACCAAGCCAGGCTCCGTGCCGAGCCACAAATGTGACGGTCATTGTTGCTGTCCCCGTGTCCCCATGTCACAGGCTCCAGAGGGGAAATGGACCAATCAGTCAGATAGGGATCTGATCATAGGATATGCACAAGCCTTCAGCTCTTGTCTACTTCTCCTTCCCACTGCCAGGGGACATCTGAAACCTGCTCTGCCACACAGGTCCCAGGCACCTGGCAAGTATCTTTCGTGCCCTTGGCCTCGGTGCCCCAATCTAGACCACCAAGGGTTAAACAGACTGTCCCCAAGGTCCCTCCCAGCACACATGTGAGGTGCAGGGGTGCAGCTCTGCCTCTGGGCCCCCTGCAGCCACTCTCACCGTTGTCATCAAAGCCGTGGGTGATTTCATGCCCAATCACCATGCCGATGCCTCCAAAGTTCAAGGCCTGTGGCTGGTCCTTGCTGAAGAAGGGGGGCTGGAGGATCCCGGCAGGGAATACTGTCCCAAGGAGGACAAAGAATTGGCTGTGAACTGGCACCCTATGTGCTAGGGGCAGGGGTGGGTGCTTTTGGGGGACAGGAGCGGGTGATTTGGGGGTCCTTCACTTAATCCGGCAATGCTGACAGTAGAGAAGATGCCCTCTTCTGCATCTGATGGTTGGAAAAACTGAGGCTTGGGGCAAGGGGGCGGATCCAGGACTCAGGTCCGAGTTCTTCCCACCACTTAGCTCGGCCCTCAGGGAGAGGGGCTCTGCTGCCACCAACCTTCAGCCCCTCTCCCACTTGCTTTTTGAAGAGAAGGATAAGGGATCTGTCCTCTGGGTGGTGGTCATGGGGACACCCCCTCCAAGTGAAAGTCTGGGAGGGGACCAGGAGCAAGGGAGGCGGGACTGCATTGCAGTGGAGGGGGCAGAGGTGGGGGACATACCAATCTGGTTTCGGTTGGGGGAGTAGAACGCATTGACCACTGCTGCCCCAATGATCCAGCTGTGATGAACAAGCCAGTTCCTCAAACCCAGTCTCCTGGGACCTTCCCTCAGGGTGCTCCCTGCCCTGGCTGACCTGAGTTCACCTTCGAGTGACAGTGCCACAGGACAGCCAGAGCAGGGTTTCTGGCCAGCTAAGTGGTCAGCTGTTTCCCAGACTGGCCTGGTTACCGCCCACTGTGGCCCTAGTACTCTCCCGGGCTGGCCCTGCCTCTGCCCCCCCTTGGCCCAGTGCCCCACTCCCACTCACAGATTTGGGTCCACCTTCTCCCGCAGCTTCTTGAGGCTTCTCTGGGCACCAGCCTTGAGGTTCTGCAGGCTGTTCTCAAAGTACAGGTCCTCAGAGAAGTTCAGCTGTGGGAGAGGAACTGTTACTCCTGGCCAGAGATGGCATGGTCCATGGGGTTTAGTTGGGGAAGAGGGGTTCTAGGGCCACCCTGCAGCAGGCATAGTGGCCTGTGGACTGTGGAGCCACCAGTTCTCAGTTCTATGTGATTTTACGTGACTATCAGCAAGCCCCTAGTCTCTCTGGGTATCCGTCACCCTGTTTGAAGACAGAGTAACCATGGAGTGCCCAGGGCCTGGCGGGCTGGGTTGGGTTAGTGGCTGGGAGGCGCCATGGATGCCTGACACGGACACTCCCAACCCCCCTGCCCCTGACTGAGGGCCCCATGGTGGACGTCAGGTGGGTTGGATAGCCCAGGGCGCACATTGGAGTACTCCTCGTCCAGCTGCTGGTTCTTCACCGCCAGAATGTAGTCCGGGTAGCCGATCTGCTCGCGGATGCTCACAGCCTGGGAAGGAGAGGGCTGTCTGTGCCTGCCCAGCGCAGGAGCTGGGGCCCCTCCCGGCTTCAGTGGAGTTGGGTATCCACCCTCCCTTGCCATGCTTCTTTGGGAAAGGGGCCCCTAGGAACCTGGGCCCCTCCTCAGCGGGTGTGGAGAATTTGAGCTAGATGAAGAGTGGACAGGCTTCTGACCCTTAGGTCAGATCTGACCCTTAGGATGTGTCTGCCAGCCAGGGGACTAGGGAGGGGGAAAGAGGCTGGAAGGAAACACCAGGTTGTCAATTGCTGCCCTGGCCTAGAGGGGTCCTGGGGGGTCCTGGCCCTCCTTACCAGGAGCCCTGCTCTCCGAAGCCGTGGTGATGCCACTACCCACTCCTAGGCATTGGCCAAGGTTTGGTTTCTGTCCTGCCTCTGCCCTGGCTACTCCCCATCACAACCCTAGTCTAGTTTCCTTATCTTGAAAGGGATGTGATGATATCTGCCCTGTGCCCTCATCCTGGGAGTGCAGGGAGGGGTTAAGGTTAGGAGGAGGGGTGACAAGGCTGAGATGTGGGGCTACTTGGGGGCTGGTGCTGGGCCTGGTGCTCCTGCCCTCACCTTCTCCTGGGCTTTTTTCTTGGACTCCTCATCCATCCAGCCCAGCTCGTCCAGAGTCTCCACAAACACTGCCCGCACTTTGTTGATGAGCTCTCTCACCTAGGGACACATATTGCCCTTATGATTTGGACATATCTAGGGGACAATGACCAGCACTGTCAGGCCAGCAGGGTCTGGCCCAGCCCCTG
This sequence comes from Heterohyrax brucei, assembly GCA_028571685.1. Lineage (NCBI taxonomy): Eukaryota > Metazoa > Chordata > Mammalia > Hyracoidea > Procaviidae > Heterohyrax > Heterohyrax brucei. The sequence continues at coordinate 30,780,707 of CM053140.1, forward strand.
CCTCACAAGATAGCCTGGGCTGTCCTACTATGGATCTCTCCAAGTTTGCAGTGGGGAATAAGTGGTGTGGTCAGGGGAGTGGTGATGCTGATGGCCCCTGGGACAGATCCTCACTGCTGTGTCCCTGTGCCCACTGCTTGGACCCTCAGCGGTGGGCCCACAGGAGGCATCCCCTAAACTCACAAGTACATCCTTCCCTAGGCTGGCAGCTTGAAGCAGCAGGAAGCTGGGGGTCTAACATGGGGTTCAGGGCCACTTGAGTCAGGGCACACTCAGACTCAGACTCAGAGAAGTTGTGGTAGGTCTCTGTGGTTTCCGTCTTCCAGTTGCCACTCTCCTGGGAGATCACTGGGCATAACTCTGCTGCTGTAAGACCTAGCAGAGCCCCCTCACTGGGAGCAGGGTGACATTCTACAGGAGGTGATGCAGCCTGTCCCTGCCTGCCCTGGGACAAGCCTCCCTGTGGGGAGCTGTACCATAGTGAGAGGGCTTGGATGGGCTGTGGGCAAGGGATTCTGATCACACAGAAGGCAGAGCTACTCACCATTTTCTTGCTGTCCCTGGGGAAGGCCTCCCTGACGTAGAGAGAGCCCACGGCATTCTCCATGTTGCTGTTGACATAGCTGACACACTCCCGCCAGCGCACCTCCTCCACGGTAGTGCCGTACAATGCCTGGGTGGGGTAGGGGGGTGAGCATCGTCCCTGTGTTCATTCACGCATTCTTCCACGTTTACCAGCATCCAATATCCTCCCCACGCCTTGGGTGGTGCCCTGGAGCTCTGAGGTGAGAAGACATACCTGGCCCTTGGCCTCAGGGTAGCTGGGGCCAGTGCAGGACACAGATGAACCCAAAGACTTATCTTTTAATATGTGGGGAACATGGAGTCTGGATCTGGAGATCAGAGAGCTACCAAGACAGGACTGGAACTGGGCCTTCTTCAGGGTCTGCTGAAGTCCTTGCTTAGCTCTGAGTTCCCCATCATAGCCTCTCTGCACCATCATGGTTTGGCTCTCTGGTATGGACTCAGTCCCACTCCTAAAGTACTGAGGCAAACTCTGAGGGCACACCTAGCTCAGCCACAAGTTGCCAGTTCTCTAGGTTCTAGCGTCTCTACATCTGACAAGGACACTAACCTGTCCACAGGGACACAGGGCTCAGGATGGAAATGGGTCTCACCTTAGAGCCTATGAGTCAAAATCAACTCAACAGCAATGGATTTTTTTTTTAAGAGCCTCAGTGTCAAGTTTCAAATAGGTCCTGAGAGCCCTGCCCAGTGCCTCCCTCACCTCTCCGGGCTGTGGAGGCTCTTGCCTTCAGAATGCTAGTCTGGCCCCTTTCTTTCCTCAGAGCTCCTGACTCAGCACCTAATAGACTGTCCAACTCAGTGTGCCAGAAGTGGGATTCCTGACTTAACCACCACGGTGAAGAACCTTGGAGTCCTCTCAGACCCCTCTCTCCTTTGTCTCTGACATCTAACCCATTGGCTTCCATCTCCAGTTGGTTTCCCAAATCCATCTACTGATAACACCCTGGTCCAAACTCTTATTACCTGATGACCTCATTAGCCTCCAGTGGTTAGGTTCTCGCAATCAGTGACCACACAATCAGAAAATGAAATGGTGTCTCTTACTCTGCACTCTTCCAGTGGCTTGAACTGCATGCAGACTGTAGTCCCCTTGGCATGGCCCCACATCGTTGACCTCTGCCTCTCTCCTTAACTCCCCCCTACCTTCATGTGGACTCCTAAGTCCAGCCTCCTGGCCTCTTCTTGTTACTGCTTCAGCCTATGCTGTTTCCAGTCCCTGGAAATCTCTCCTAGGTCTGTTTATGTCCAGGCCCTTCCTGACTAGAAAGTCTCCAGGGTCCCCTCTGCAAAGAAACTGTTTCTGCCCTCACCTTACTCCTTCATATTATACTTTGGGGTTTTGATCAAATAAAGCTCTGACTCATTGGTTGTTCACTGTCTGTACCCAATAGGGTGGGTGCCTCTTCTGTGTTGTTCATGGCTCTGACCTCAGTGTCAAACTCGGTGCTTGGCCTATAGCAGACTCTCAGTATCACAAATGAATGAATGAATGATGGGCTAGACTCTGGGCAGGGGCCAGAAACTCCTCCACAGGTCTTGATTACCTTGCGGTAGTTCACTCGTGTATCTTTGAATCGCTGGCTCAGGCTGCTGATGCGGTCTAGCACCAGGCGCCAGATCAGGTAGTTCTGCATGGTCCTGGGGGAGGAAGGCAGAGGGCAGGGGCAGAACAGGCAAGAGGCATTTGCCTGAAAATGGTTCTTGGGCATTAGGCCAGCAGATTCACCCTAAGGAGTGATTTTAAGGAGCTGGAAATCTCCAAGACAAACCATTAGCTACAGTCCTTCTGCCTTACCTTAATTGAGATACCTCAAGGAGTGGTCTTGCATCTCTAAAGCAAGCTCCAATGGCCATTAAGCTTTAACCTCCTTGTGATACTCACGGCTCAGGGTAAGTGACTGAGAGCAGGAGTTGTTGAGGACGGGAGACAGGCAGAGGCAAGGAAATGAGGCCTTCTGGGGCTTTCCCTGGATCTTACCTGGCTGAGTAAGCATCTATGATGTCCTCAAGATTCTTGAGATAGGGAATGCCATAGACCACCACTTCCTCATCTGGCAGCAGCTGGATTTTGACAGAGGCTAGCACAGTTTGTATGAAGATTGTCCAGTTAAACCCCTAGGGAAGAAGGGCATGGGGAGAAAGGGTGAACTAGAGAGGTAGACACAGCCACTGGGCATTTAAGACCTGGTGTCAATACAAGACTGTTTCAGAAATTAGAGAGAAGGCACAGGTAATTAGGATAAAAGTGGGTGACATTACTACAGACCCTACAGACTGTGAAAAGATAATAAGAGGTTTTTCTAATATATTTGAAAACTTTAATGGAAAAATTTTGGGGAAAACACAACTTAGCCAAACTGACAAAAGAATTAGAACACGTGAATGGTATTATATGTTAAATAAACAGAATCTTTAATTTAAAATATTTCCACAAAGAAATGTCCAGGCCCATCTGGTTTTACCAATGGATTCTATCTGAAACTTAATGAAAAAATACTATCAATCTAGTTCAGACTTTCCAGAGAAGAGAATAACAGAGAACTCTTTTCAACTTGTTTTATGAGGCCCAAAGTCACCTTCATACCAAAATAAAAATATTACAAGAAAGTAAAATAATAAGCTAGTCTCATTTATGATCACAGACACCCTTCTAAACAAGATATTAGCAAATAGAATTCAGACATACATATATAAAAAGGATAAAGCATCACAGCCAAGTTATATTTATGCTTGGAGTACAAATTCGATTTAACATTTGAAAATCAATATAATTCACTATTATAGCTGAATACAGGTGGAAAACCACATTGTCATTTCAATAAACACAGGGAAGGCATTTAATTAAATTTGACATCTACTTATGATAAAAACTCTTAGCAATCTGGAAATAAAAGATAAATTTTCTGAGTTGATTAAATGAGTTTATAAAACAACAACAACCATCAAACAAAAAGTTCTAAAAGAAAGGTCAGATTTCATGGTGAAATGTCAGAAGTTTTTCTCTGAGATTAGAAAGGAAATAAGACGTCTACCATCATGACTTCCCCATTATGCTGAAAGTCCTAATTATTCAGTAAGACAAGAAAACCAAGTCAAAGTGATTTAGGTTTGCAGAGGAAGACAGAGTGTATGTGTAGACAATTTGAAAGGTTCTAAAGGCACATTATAAGAATTAGTAAGTGAACCTAGTAAGATTGCCAGATAGGAGGTCAGTGTTTTTATATATTGGCAAGAAACAAAAATAAGATAAATCACAAAATAATACCATATACAGTATCTATGAAAACACCCCCCACCCAGGAATAAATCTAATAAAATATGTTATGGATTAAATTTTGTTCCCCTAAAATGTATGTTGGAATTCTAACCCCTAGGAAACCCAGATGATGTAGTAGTTAAGTGTTACAACTGCTAACCTAAAGGTTGACAGTTCAATCCATCAGGTGCTCCTTGGAAACTCTATAGGGCAGTTCTACTCTGTCCTATGGGGTCACTATGAGCCAGAATTGACAGGTTTGGTTCAGTTTTAGACCTGCAGATATAATCCTATCAGAAACTAGGATTTCCTTTGTTATGGTAATGAGGCTATAATTAACATGAGGTGAGTCCTAAGCCTAATTGCTTATGAGTGGTAAAAAGAGCAAATAAGATACATGCATCAACACATGTTATGTAAGATGTCACATGTGGATTACCAAGAACTAATGAATGCCTGGGCTACCAGCAAGGAAGTAACTGACATGGCTGAGACCCTGATTTGGACTTTTATTCTCCAATAAATGTCTGTTCTTTAAAGCATCCACCTGTGATATTTATGTTATAACAGTACAAGGAAGCTAAGACACACATGTAAGATCTTGAAATAGAAAACTACAAAACTTACAGAGAAAAATTAAAGGAAGCCTACATAAATGAAAGCATTTATCAGGTTCATGGATTGAAAGACTGCACATTGTAAAGATGTCAGTCTTTTCCAAATTGACCCAGAGAGTCAAAGCAGAGCTTCTCAAAATCCTAGTAGGTTTTTTTCTTGTAATTGATAGACTGATTCTAACTTGTACGTGAAAAATGCAAAGGACAAGAGTAATCAAGACAATCTTGAAGGACAAGTTGTCAGACGTCATTGGCTAGCAAGACTTATAATGAAGTGACAGTAATGAAGTCACTGTATGAAAAAGAAGAGTCATAGAGTCGATGCTGACTCATAGTGACCCTATAGGACAGAGTAGAACTGCCCCATAGAGTTTCAAGGAACACCTGGCAGATTTGAACTGCCGACCTTTTAGTTAGCAGCCAAGGCACTTACCTACTATGCCACCAGGGTTTAATATGACTTGTGTAAGGACAGAGAAAGCCAGTGGATCCAAAGAGAGCTTACACACACACACACTCTCTCTCTCTCTCACACACACATGTGATTTACAACAATGATTGAAGAACAGTGGGCAAAGGGAGGTCTTTTCAGTAAGTGGTGGTGGGCCAATGGAATGTACACAAGAAACAAATGGTTCTTACAGCTCACAGTACATAAATCAATTCTAAATGGATTGTAAATCTAAATAATCTTGGGGATAGGTAAAGATTTCTTAAACAGAACACAAAAAATACCAACCATGAAGGAAAGATTGAGCAGTCTTGGCTAAACTGATTAATTGCACTACTTGAAAACCTTGTTTGAAACTACGGAACCATCTGGAAAGTGAGAAGACAAATTGCCAAGTGGGAGGGGATATTTATTACACATAATCAAGGGGTCTTTCTTGGATCGATTGTGTCCCCCCAAAATATGTGTAGCCATGTGACTGGGCCATGATTCCCAGTAGCTTGTGACTGTCCTCCATTTTGTGGTTTTCCTATGCTGTATGTTAAAGGATTAGGGTGGGGCTGTAAATCCCTTCATAGGATCACCTTCCTGCTCCACTGTAAAGGGAATTTCCCTGGAGTATGGTTTGCCCCACCGTTAATCCTTTCATCCTGCAAGAGATAAAAGGAAAGGGAAGCAGGCTGAGAACTGGGGACCTCGTACCATCAAGAAAGCAGCACTGGGAGAACAGCCCGTCCTTCAGACCTGAGGTTCCTGCACCAAGATGCTCCCTGGACAAAGACTGATGGAATACCTGACTTTCCTCTAGAGCTGACAAGTGGAAACCCTTCCCCTGTAGCGGACACCCTGAATGTGGACTTGTAGCCTACTGGACTGTGTAAGAATAAGCCTTCCTTTGTTAAAGCCATCCACTCTGTGTTATTTCTCTTAGAGCATCCCTAGCTGACTAAGACAGGGTCATATCTAACACACATAGAGAATTCTAATAATCAGTACTGCTACCCATCTATTGGTTTGTTGAACCTTGGTAGCTTGAGTGTTGTGATGATAGTGGAAGCTCTACCACCAGTATGTCAAATACCATCAAGGTGACCCACAGTGGACATGTTTCAGCAGAGCTCCCAGACTAAGACAGGCTAGGAAGGAAGGCCTGATGACCTACTTCCAAAAATTAACCAATGAAAACCTTATGGGTCACAACAAAGCACTGTCTTGCTTGCTTTGGATACACTAGAGGAAGATGTTATGCTTGGTGAAGTAGAGTGAGGGAATTCTGCCTCGGAAATTCAGGGAGGTCATTGAGGGAATTGTGTCCCTGAAATTCAGGGAGGTTGTCTTATCCAATGACCAGACCTTGCCATAAACTGAAAACAGGTTGGTATGCTCCACCTAGTATAATCGTAAAATCATAAATAACTTTATGCCTGCCATTCCTGCCCACCTAATCGAAGCCCTTCCCTTATCAAAATCTTGACCATAAACAAACCTTACCCCTTCTTCTTCTAATCAACACTTCTTCCTTACCAGACCATAAATCCCCTAACTAGAATTTCTTGCTACGCTTCTTCTCTTTCTTTCATTATCAAACCATAAACCTCTTCACCCTACATTACCTTACTGAAACTTTAAAACTAAAAAATCTTGCCCCACTGGGGAAAGAGGGCTGAGCCACTCTTGGCTCAGACCCCATTCTCCTTCTCTTGAAATAAACTTCACTGGACCCTTGTACTGGTGTGTCTCTGCCTCTATTTTGGGCTACCCTCTACCCAACATAGACGGCCAGCGATGGCCTGGGAGGCCTTGGTGGGATGGACTGGCACAGTGGCCACAATAGTGGCCTTGAACATGTTGATGACTGTGAAGCTGATGCAGGACCAGGCAGTGTTGTGCTCTGTTGTACATAAAGTCATACATGGAGTTGGAGTCAAGCTGATAGCAGCTGTCAACAACAATGTATAAAAATAAGAAAAAGGCGGACACCTCAGTAGAACAAGTGGGCAAGAGATTCGAGCAGACATTTCATGAAAAGGAACAACCAGTTGGTCAACCAACCAAGAAGCTGAACTTCATAAGCTGTTAGGGAAAAGCAAATTAAACCCATGACAAAATTCCTCTACATGTCTACTAGAGTGGCTGAGATGGAAAACATGGACATTGCCAAGTATTGGCAACGACATCTTAAAACTATGCTATTTTGTAAAATGATGGTTTGGCATTATGTATTAACGTTGTCAATAATAGGGTAACATCCATACGTCTACAAGGCATGAAAAGGAATATCATTGCTGATGTCAGATGGATCCTAGCTGAAAGCAGAGAATATCAGAAAGATGATTACCTGTGTCTTATTGAGTATGCAAAAGCATTCAACTGTGTGGATCACAGTACATTATAGACAGCATTGTTTTTAAAAAAGAGGTACCTGTACATAGACTAAGAGGCAGTCCATCAAACGGAACAGGGGACACTGCATGGTTTAAAGTCAGGAAAGGTGTGTGTCCTGAAAGGGTTGTATCCTTTCGCCATAGCTATTCAGTCTGTATGCTGAGCAAATAACCCGAGAAGCTGGACTGTATGAAGAAGAATGAAGCATCAGGATTGGAGGAAGTTTCATTAACTCACCTGCGGTATGCAGATGACATAACCTTACTAGCAGAAAATGAAGAGGACTTGAAGCACTTATGATGAAGATCCAAGACCATGGCCTTCAGTGTAGATTACACCTCAATATAAAGAAAGTAAAACTCTTCGACAACTGGACAAATAAGCCACATCATGATAAACAGAAAAGACTGAAGTTGTCAGGTATCTCATTTTACTTGGATCTACGGTCAACAGCCATGGAAGCAGCTGTTAAGAAATCAATAGACACATTGTGTTGGTCACATGTGCTGTAAAAGACCTCTTTAAAGTGTTGAAAAGCAACAACGTCATTTTGAGGACTAATGTGCCCTTGACCCAAGCCACGGTGTTTTCCATCACCTCATATGCATGTGAAAGTTTAATAATGAGTAAGGAAGACTGAAGAACAATTGATGTGTTTAGATTATTGCACTGGTGAAGAATATTGAATATACCATGGACTGCCAGAAGAATGAACAAATCCGTCTTGGAAGAAGTACAGCCAGAATGCTCATAGAAGCGAGGATAACAACTTTGTTTCACATACTTTGGACATGTTATCAGGATGCACCAGTCCTTGGAGAAGGACATCGCTTTTGGTAGAGGAGAGGGTCAGTGAAAAGGAGAAAGACACTCAACGGCATGGACTGACAAACAGCTGTGACGATGGGCTCAAGCATAGCAACAATTGTGAGGATGGTGCAGGAACTGGCTGTGTTCTGTTGTGTTGTATGAAGGGTTGCTGTGCATCGGAAATGACTCAATGACACCTGTCATGGATTGAATTGTGTTCTCCCCAAAACGTGTGCAGCAATTTGGCTAGGCCGTGATTCCTGGTACTGGGTAATGTTCTCATATGCTGTAAATCCTGCCTCTGTAATGTTAATGAGGGAGGATGAGCAGTGCTTGGTTGTGTTAGTAAAGTAAGACTCAACCTGTAAGATGGCATGGTGCCTGGAAGCAATCTCTTGGGATATAAAGGAAAGAGAAGCAAGCAGAGAGTTGGGGACCTCATGCTATCAGGAAAGAAGCAGTGCTGGGAGAAGATCCAGGGTCCCTGTACCTCAGAAACTCCCAGTCCAGGGGAAGACTGATGACAAGGACCTTCCTCCAGAGAATGCTTTCCCTGGAGCCGATACCGTGCATTTGGACTTTCAGCCTGCTTTTCTGTGAGAAAACACGTTTCTCTGTTAAAACCATCCACTTGTAGTATTTCTGTTAGAGCAGTACCAGATGACTAAGACAGCACCAGCAATGACAATTAAAGTTGAACAAAGGCATGTTGTACAACCCAGCAGTTTCATTCCTAGGTGTATACTCAACACAAACACATGCACCATACAACACATACATGATTCAGACAAATCCAGAACTGCAATCAACTCCAGAGGTTTGTTAACAGCAGAATAGGGATCTGAATTGTATATTCCCTGAGTTGAGTTAAAATAAGTCCCGGTGAGACTGTGGTTAGAGCACTTGGGTGCTAACTGGAAGGTTGGTGGTTCAAATGCAGCAGCCACTCTGCAGGAGAAAGAGGTGGCAGTCCACTTCCAGAAAGATTACAGCCTTGAAAATCCTATGGGGGCAACTCTACTCTGTCCTATAGGGTAGCTATGAATCAGAAGTGACCTGACAGCGATGGGTCTGGGTAGAACTGAGTACTGCTCAATCATCACAATGAAGAGATGTCATGTTGTGGATGAATCTCATACAAGAGGTAGAACAAAGGAAGTCAGAAGCTATGGAACATACCTGCCTGGTTCCTGTGTACTCTTGGGGTCATGGTCACCTTGGGGAGGAAGGGTAGGACTGGGAGTGGGTAAGAGGGGTCTTCTGGGATGTTGGCAGTGACCCTGTCTTGGATTGAGGAGTGGTAGGATGAACTTGCTCACTGGTGGGATTTCTAAGAATTATAGAAACCAAGCACCTGAAACCTTGGGATTCCTGGCTATTCCAGAACCTGCTCCTCTGCCGTCTCCATGACAACTTCAGGCCACTTCAGTACCCCTTTTCTCACTTCCTGTATACAGTTCTCCTTCAAAATGGATCTTGAAGCCATTCCCCAACCCCTCTTCTGTATCCATCAGCACCCAAGACATCTGTTTTGGCTGGATTGTGCCTCAGCTTCCCAGCTGGTCCCCTGATCCTTGCCCTTATCCCCTTTGGTCCATTTCCAACTCAGCAGCCATAGAACTTAATTTGGGTGATGCATTACATGGTCTCCTGATCAGGGGAGGGAGGTCATAGTTCTGAGGTATAAGTGAGAGATTCAGGCTCAGGTCAGGAGAATTGGGGTCTTGTGTCATTGAGGAAGGTCCTCCTCCTCTGTCCCCCACGAGACGAGGAGTCTCTGTGAGTTGATTCCCTGTGCTACCTCCTCCAAGTAGTCTTACCTTCAGGTTAAACTTGCTCTGTAGCTCTCCGAGGTCCATCCGGTGGTACAGTTCAGTGACGTCGTGCCTTTCCTCCTGGGGTGCTGTGGCCTGCTCAGGGTGGGCACGCAGTCACATCTGAGCACTGGGGCCCAGGCCTCTGCCCCCAACCCCCTGGCCCTGTGGCACCTGGTCTCACATTTGCCAGCTGCGTCTCCAGGTCCAACACCTGTGCCATGTCCTTCTGCACCAGGAAGTCATCCTTGGGAAGGCTCATGTCTGCTCGCAGCATCATGGCCACCGAGATCATGAATTGCAGGTAAGCGTCCCGCACCTGGGCCAGAGATGGGTGGGTGGTAGGGTGCCCCAAGGACAGAACCTGGTGTCCCTGGCTACTCTGGTCACGCTTTTGGGGCTGTCCCTGGTAACAGGGGTTACAGCCTGGGATGAGGGCATTTCCGGCTGCCTGTGCCAGACCCAGGGCAGGGACCCCATCCACATACAGGTGATTCAGGCAGCTGCTTGTGTTACCTGGAACAAGCCTGCCTGAAGGCTCTCATGCGGTTGGAATAGCAGCTTTCCTGTACCCCAGGCTTTGGAGCTGCCCCTGGGGGCCATGCCTGGGCAGCTCCAGGCCTTGGTCAAGTCCAATCCTACACCATCTGTTATGTGACCTCAAGTCCCCAGCTACATGCTGCAATGGCTACCCATGGGTTCTCACTAAAAGTCAAGGCTTCCGGGTGACTGACTGGGTCAAGGATGGACCACCTTGGCCAGGCTCCCTCAGCTGTAGAGACCTCAGGTGTTAGTCTGCTGGGTCCCCAGGGAAAGGCTGTCCTGGGGCCTGAGGATCAGGAAGGGGACCAGGGCATGTTTGTCCTTCTGGACCTAGTGCCTTCATGCCTTTCCTGGGGCAAGCTTTCGTCACTGCAGGCAGGAAGCATAGAGACCAGCATCTTCGGCCTGTTTTAGCCCATGGCCACCTGCTCTGACCATGACTGCATGATATGGGCCCTTGGGTGACGATCCATTCCCTGTTGCTGTGCAGAGCTCCTGTGCCTGTTTTCCCAGTGCATGGTCACATCCATAGCCTTTTTTTGGTTACAGCTATCCTTTCCCCTGGTTCTATCCATCCTTCAAAGCCTCATGAACAACTTATCTCCTCCAAGAAGCCTACCTGTATTGCCCCACATAAGCCACTGCACATCTCTTGCTTTTGTCCACTCTTCTTTCCTCCCTGTGCTCCCCTCCCTGTTGTTCCCCAACCTCAAGGTGAGTTGTCTACACTCTGCATCAACCCAGCAGCCCTTGCGGGTCTCCTCACCTGGCTGAACACTGGCTCTTTATTTCTCTCTCTTGACCGTGAGCTCCCAGATATGGGAGCAAAGGGCTAAGGGTGTAGGCTCCGGGCCTGGGCTGCCCTACCCTAGGGCTGCACTGGTGAGACAGGGTGACCATGTGTACCCGCTGGCCACCAAGACTGAGCTAAGCTCAAGCTGGAGCCTGCCATGGGAGTGTTCAGAACTTATTCCCTGCAGTGATGCTGGGAGATGTTGGTTCTGACTGTGTGCCCAGCCTCCAGTGCCAGGCTCCACCCACTCAGGTTATCTAGATGGCTGGCTGCGTGGGGGCCATGACTGGGCATGCAGGGCAATGGGATGAGGGGTCAGGCAGGACCCTACTCACCTTCTGATTGCTGCCGTTATTGAAGTAGTACTCCCGGGATGGCATGCCCAAGGTGGGCTGGTCTATCTGGAGACACAGAGGCCATGAGCCTGGCCCTCCCCTCCCTTCAACTACACAACGGGGGACAGGAAGGGACTGGGATACTGCTCTGCTTGGAAAGGGTCCCATGGCTTCCAAGCCCCACTCTGTGAGTGCAGGACATGGAACTACAGGCTGAGTGGGAGAGTGGGCCACTCATGCAAAGCCATGAAGGCTGACGTGGGCCGAGAGTGGGGACATGTCCTCACATGGCCTCTCCTTGGCTTTCTGCCCAGAGGAAGCTTTCTCTGGTCAGCTCTCAGCCCTGGCACCAAAGGCCTCCACTGTTCATACCCAGAACCAGGCTTGCCACCTGGGACACTCCTCCCACTGGGGCTGACAGTGGACAAACGGACTCCAGGTTCATCAGTGGTGGCTGAGCTGGACAGGACCAGGTCTCTCCCCACCTCCCTGACCCAGGCCCTACCCCCTCCGTAGAGCCGGTGCCATACGTACGTAGATGATGTGACGACTGGAGTTTTGGTCATCGTTCCAGATGAAGAGGTCGATAAGGACGCGTTTGTTGAACTCACTGTTCAACACGGCCAGCTGCTGCTCCAGCTCCCACCTGGGGCCTGAGATCAATGATCCCTGCTGGGGGAGTGGCAGGACCCTCCAGGGTCCCTCAGCCCAGCCCCTTCTCAGATGATGACTCCATTGATGGGTGCCAGACCAAGGGTGCTCAGGGACCACTGCTTGTGTCATGGTCGTGAGTGCATCTAGGTGCATACTTCCCCAAACAGCCTGCAGGACACAGCTGGATCCTCAGCGCAGTGTGAGTGCTAGGGGCCGCCACAGATGCCTTGGGCTGATGGTACACAGCAGAGTGCAAGCACTCCAGCTGGGCCCCTGGGCCTCAGGCCTATGTCCAGGGCTGTGGCTGGGAGATGAGTCCTTACCAGGACTCTGGAAGGTAGCTTTCTGGAGGCAGGTGGGCCCATGTCAAAAGTGGGGACAGATGCCTCGGGATGGCCTGAACTGGCTCGCAGGACCTTAAGGTTGGCACTAGTGAGTTGAGGCCCTGGCAGCTTCCAGAGAGAGGGTGGCTAACCAGGTGGTTGGGGGGCTCAAGCTAGAAGGGCACCCTGGAGCCAGGAGGTCACCCTTTTTCATGTTTGCTCCTGAGGGCTTTTGTTTGCTCACATGGAGGCTGGCATGGAGCTGCTGGCCTCACCTACAGTCTCGTTCCAATTGTCCGTGGCTACCGGCCAGCCTCCCACTGCTGCCAAGATGTCCAGCAGAGGCTTGGAGTCTCTTTTCTCAATCATGCCTGGGGAGGGAGTGGCAGTTACTACCCTGGGCCCCCACATGTCAAGTACATGCTGTTACACAGACCAAGAGATGTGGCACATCCAGCATGTCCCCAGCTCCCCCCTCACAGACATGGAGCTGGGGACTCTGTAGCACTGGAGACAGAGGACCTGGGCAGGCGGAAGCTTGAAATGGAAACACCAAGGCTGCTAAAGGCACCTGAGCCCATGGGACAGAAAGGATGGGCTGGAGATGTCGGGACTATGAAGCCGGAAACTAGGTGAGGGTGGTGGGTGATGAAGGATCCTAAGAAAGATGGAGTGACCCATGGGGAAGTAGAATCAGCCAGCTAGACCTCTAAGAAGAGCAGTGCTGGGAGTGGGCATGGGGGAAGAGCTGGCGGAGGCCCTCAACAGTGTCTGCTCCCAGCAGTGTGACCAGCTCAAGACGGGTGGTAGGCTTTAAACTCAACTTCTCAAATGCAGGAGTGGTCTGGCCAGAGACTCAGGAGAACTTAAATAAAAAAATTAAGCAGAGGTGGAGATGTTGTGGCAGTTGCCTCTTCCAGGAGGGGCTGTCCCCACTGGGGACTTAACCTTCAGTATCTATAGAGAGTGGAAGAGACTGTCTTTTTAAGATGCCCAAGTTGAGGTCTCAATGGGACATCTGCCCCCATAAAGCTGGGGATCCAGGGAGTCTCGTTCTCAAGTATGCTAGAAATAAACCCGCACTCTTCCAGGAGACAGCTGGGATAACAGCCACTTTGATCCCTGTGCTGGGCAGGGGAATGTGCCCCAGAACAGCCACAGCCAGTGGCTGGGCCTGTAAGCCCCCAAGCAGAGGCCTTAAGGGGTCCTGGGTGGGTGGTGTCTAGGTAGCTAGCAGAGAAGCAAATGCAAATTCTTCAGCAGGAAGATAAACACCAAATATCTTCCTCTTTCACCATGGTTTTCCTGGGCACCCCAGGTAGTTGTCTGCTGGCATCCTGCTAGTGTCTTGCTGAGCAGATGTAACCTGGGCTAGGTCAGGTATGGCAGGAGGATAGGGCAGCTGGCAGGAAGTCTGTGCCTGGGCCCAGTAACTAGATGGAGAAGAGCACAGGGTTCCTAACCAGAGCCCTGAGTGACACCTGCTTCCAGGGTTCCTGGGGATAGACTGTGTGGCCCCCACCATCCTGTTCAGCCCCGGCAGTGGCCACTCCCTTTCACTCACTCTCATTCATACAGGAGTGGTACAGTGTCTTGGCCTTCTGCACAGCTGGCCGGTCCTTGGAGGTGGGCTTCTCCAGCACTCCTGGGGGCCGAGGGGGATGTTCACGGGACAGAGGACCAAGGAGGCTGATGGGTGTCCCCATGCCATCCTGCCATGCTCAGTGAGAGGTGGTTCTTGTACCCTGTGAGGTCTTCACACTAAGGCATCCCCATCCCTCTTTTTCCCCCCCGGATGCAGGAGGGAACGGGGGCCATGGAGGGCTCTGGGCTACCAATCGACCCAGTCAAACCAGATTTCCATGCTCCCACCAGCGGTCACCCAGCCTCACCCCTGACCCATGCCACTCTCCACCTTTGAGGATGACTTCCAGCTCATCCCGAAGGATGTCGAAGATGCTGTACCGCGAGTTGGTTTCAGGGATCACATGGCGCTTCAGCCAGCCACCACACGCATACTGGTAGAAGTCATCACATGGTTCCCGGGAGGGGTCCATGTTCTGGAGAATCCTGGCAGCTACTCTCCCCAGGTTGGGAGGAGCAAAAGGGGAGACAGAGCTATGGATGCCCCAATAGTCTGTCCCTTGGGAATGGACTGCTGGATAGTCAACCCCAGCTGTGTGGCCTTGGGAGGGTTCATCGCCTCCTCTGGGCCTCTGTGAAGTTGGAAACGAGAGTGGGAGTGGGGAAGGTCACCTAACCTGGATTTAAGTTCTGGAGGTACCCCTTCTTAAGTATGTGGCCTCTCTGAGCCCTAGGTGTATCCAGCAGTCCTGCTCGAGGACCCAAGTGATGACGGAACTAAGTGGGCACGCAGGAAGTGCTTGGCTATTGGCACAATCTTCCAGGTTTGGCCCCTGTTCTCCTGGTCAGCACCTTCCACTGGTCAATGTGTTTGACCTCTTGGCAAGGGGTGCAGCTGTTACCATGGGCAGGAGTTGTGAGTGGCTTTTCCCAGGGCCTCAGAGTGTTCACGGAAGAGCCTGGCCCAGAGGCTCCCAACTGGGACCCTCCCCCAGGACTCCCCTGAGATCGTGTCTCAGGGTCTTCCCCAGAACTCTCTCCAGGACCCTCCACCTGACCCCTCCCTAGTCCCTCCACCTAGCCATCCCCAGGACTCCTACATTCCCATTCTGCTTTCTTTTGGTGCAAGTTGCCTTTAAAGCTGGTGTCCTTGAAGAAAGTATAACCAAGGGCTTCCATGATCCCAACTGTGGCATAAAAGCCACATTTCTTAGTTCTTTTCACTGATGCTACTTCCTATGACATCCCCTGGTTTGTCATCTGTAGACAGTAGGCCCTAGCCCCCATCGTAAGGCACAGGTCCGGGGAGAAATTTGAGGTCAGAGAGTAGTCTGTCTATTTGGCCTTCTGTCTTTAAGGCTGGAGAAGACCCTTGAGGCTACCAGCAGCTGCTTCAGTGTAGCTTTCAGGGGTCCTACTTCCAGGGAGGCCATGGCTGGCTGATGGGTGCAGTAGGCAAGAAATGGGCAAGAGCCAGCTCCTGCCTCCAAGCTGGTGCTGTTCCCCTTTCTTCTGCTTGTGCCCAGTCTAGGTCTGCCCATTCCCCCCCAGGGCTCAGTGGCCACAGGTTCCAAGTTGCTGCCCTTGTCTCTCGGTGGGGCCTGTGTTTCTGTCACATGGGGAAGGGGGCCCAGCCCCTGGGCAGGGCAGTGAAAGCATTAGGTGTGTAGGAGGGAACTTACCTGCTATCACACAGCCAGGAGTGGTGCAGACCTCGTTCATCTCTTGGATGGCTGTGGGCAGGGAGCAGTATGAGCAGTGAGGCGGGCCAGGCTGGTGGCGCCAGGTGAGGGAGAATAGTGGGAGGTGGAGGCATGCCTCATCCCCTGCCCTGCCCCTGGTGCCTAGGCCTGGAGCCTGAAGTCATGGGAAACCTCATCCTTACTTGATCCCTGCAGCCACCTGAAGCCCATCTCCACCCTCTTTCTGCCCCCTGACTCCCCTCCCCGGCTTCCTGCTGCCCTGTGAGAGCTGAAGCTGGGCATTCTGTCCTCCCTCCATCTTGCCCAGACAGATCTCAGCTGATCAGCGGCCTACGCCTCTGGGAAGCCTCCCCAGGCTCCCCCACTCTGCACACCCCTGACCCAGCCTGCTGCCTGGCGGGTTCACCAGTAGCTGCCTAGAGACTGGGATGGAGCAGAGCCTCCCACTGGCATCCCTGCCCGTCCCCTTTCACCAGGGCTACTCTGGCTGCCAGGTGGTGGGTGTTTTTGAGGAGCTCTGCCTGGCACCCTGCCCCTCTGCAGGTCCCTCCCACAAGAAAGCTGGGTTTCCAGCAAAAGGTTTGGGCCCATGTTCTGGTGAGGTGGGAAGGCTACCTCGGGGTTTCCGCTCTACATTGGTCCTCTCGTCCTTTGAGAAAGAAAGCAGACTAGTAAAAGGCGACAGCTGCTTCCCTGGGGAGAAACAGAAGACTTGCTCGGCTGCCTGCCCTCCTGACACCTCCTGGGATAGCACCGGACTTTCTTACATTGGGGGCCCCAGGGTGCCTTGGGGCTCCCTGCTGGGCTGGGATCTGCGTGAAGCCACCTGCCATTCCCCTGAAACCATGGCCAGTCATGATGGCACCAGGAGCAGGAACCTAGGTATCTCTGTTTCCTGATGCCGTGTCTGTGCTTGCCACTGGCCTCACCAGGAGGACCGGGGGAGGGCTGCCTTGGCTTGCTAACTCCACCTTGTCTGTCCCAACACTGCCCCTTTGGGCTCAACCAACCCACTGGTGAAACCTCTTTCTAAAGAAGCTCCTTTAACTTCTTCGTCTTCCTGGGGGTCGTGTAGACACTGGGTCTACGATCTAGACCCACATAACGAGTCCCACCAGGGCAGAAGAGTAGGGTCTATTGGAGACGCTGTGAGGCCACCCTGAAGACTTTCTGTCCTATTCACCACCCTTATCCCAAAGCTTCCACCCGTTTGTTTGCTGAAGGTGCAGACATCTCCCTCTATCCCCCCAGCTATATCCTGTGGTGGTTTCCTAGTCAGAAGCCAATCTTCTGGGGTGGGCTGTGAACTCTTCCCAGGGAGATGCTTGGAGAAGGAGGGGTGAGGTTCAGGGAGAGGGCAAGCCCAGCTTGGCCACCTGCAGACCTGGTTGGTGGCTGAGTTTCCCACTAGGGGAGGGACATAGAGACCCGGAAGGAGGGACTGGAGATTGTTTAGTTTAGGGCTAGGGATGGCAGGGTGGGGGGGACTTGGCTCAAAGAAAAGTTATTCTTCTGGGGCACAAAGACCACAGAAAGAATGCTGGAAGCCGCATAATTGTTATGAGTTCTGTGTGGTCTTGGGCCGTTCAAAGGGGAGTTGATCAGTGGTGAGTGTGTGTATGTGAGAGATATTCTCCCCTACCTACTGGCTGCTGATTTCCTTTCCATTCCTCCACTTATTCATCCACTAACCCAACACCTGTTAATGCTTTTTAATAAAGCTAGGCCTAGTGGAGGACGAGAAACCCTGGTGGTGTACTAGTTAAGTGCTATGTCTGCTAATCAGAATGTTGACCATTTGAATCCACCAGGCACTCCTTGGAAACACTATAGAGCAGTTCTACACTGTTCTATGGGGCTGCTATGAGTCAGAATTGACTTGATGGCAGTGGGTTTGGTTTTTTTTTTGGTTTCCTGCAGGGTGAAGAGCCCTGGTGGTGCTGTGTCTAAGAGCTCAGGCTGCTAACTCAAAAGTTGGCAGTTCAAGTCCATCAGCCACTCCTTGTAAACCTTATGGGGCAGTTCTACTGTGTCCTGTAGGGTCACTATGAGTCAGAACTGACTCACTGGCACACAGCAAAAGTGCAGGATACTGGGGATTCTGATGGGAGTGTCTCAGTGTCCCTGCTCTTGAGGAGTCCACAGTCCTGTGAGAGCATGGATGGGAAGAGAGCAAGATATGCCCAGGGAGCACACAAACTTGAGACAGACTTCTATGAGGCAAGGATGGGCTTCAGAGAAAAGGACAGTCCCCACAGGCCAGCAGTAGAAATGAAGTGCTAAGTGGGCACTTAAATCTCAGCTGCTCCTCCAGCCTCAGTCATCCAGCAGCTAGACCTTGGACCTCAGGGAAGCATCAGCATAGATGTGGTTGACTAAAACATAAATTCTTCTGTCCAGTGAAACAGATGACGAGAAGGGACGTTTCCTTTCGTTTACGATGTAGAAAAGTCCAAGAGGTTTTCTCCTGCTCTAGCAAAGATTTCACAAGATTTGTTTTCATCCCTGCTTTGCAGTTTTGCACATATGGATCTTGGGTACATTTTTATGGATTGGAAAAATCATATCGCTAACTGAATCCGTTTTTCCCAGTGTGGTCTAGATTCAACTCAAACCCAGCAAGCTGTTTTGCAGATACTGACAGACTGATTCTAAACTGTGTATGAAAAAGCAAAAGACTCAGAGAAGCCAATGCAAGGCTAAAGAAGAACAAAGTGGGAAGACACATGGTACATGATTTCAAAACATAGTATGTGTGCATATAAGGCTGCAGTAACCAATACAGCATAGTACTGGCGAAAGACTAGACACATAGATCAAAGGAACAGAATAGAGCCCAGAAGTGGACCTACACAAATACAGTCAACTGATCTTTGACAAAGGACCAAAGACAATTCAATGGAGAAAGACTTATCTTTTCAACAAATGGAAAAAAACAGTGTTAGACATCCATATACAAAAAAATGAACCTAGACACAGATCTTGCATCTTAAACAAAAAAGAACTCAAAATGGCTCACAAGTCTGTGTTACAATGCAACACTATAAAACTTCTTGAAGAAAACATAAGATAAACATGACCTTGAGCTTGGTGACGAGTATTAAAATATGTTACCAACAGCATGACCCATGGAAGAAAAATGATAAGTTGGACTTTATTGAAATTAAAAACTTCTGCTCTTAGAGGAACAGTGTGCTGTCACTAGGCAGGAAGAGCAGTGGAAGCTGCATATAGGTGGGCATGCAAATTTACATAGGAATGTACATTTTCACTCAAGCATAATAAATAAAAAAAACCCCCAAAACTTCTGCTCTTGTAAAAGACACGGCTAAGAGAATGAAAAGTCAAACCACAGATGAGGAGAAAATATTTGCAGAATACATATCCACTGAAAGATTTGTCTCCAGAATATACAAAGAACTCTTAAAATTCAACAATAAGAAAAACAACCCAATTTAAAATATACAGTTGGAAAATAAGCACATGAAAAACGCTCAACAGTGTTGAGGAAACCTACTGCCGTCTAGTTGAATTACTACTCTATAGGACACAGTAGGACTGTCCCCTAGTTTCCAGTGAGCTCTTAGTAGTGTCAAACTACCAACCTTTCAGTTAGTAGCCGTAGCACTTAATCATTACACCACCAGGTTTTCCCATTTGTCATTAGGTAATCAACAATTACACAGCAATGAAATACCTCTACTCACCTATTACCTATTGCTGTTGAGTCAATTCCAACTTATAGTGATGCTATAGGACAGAGTAGAACTGCCCCATAGAGTTTCTAAGGAGCAGCTGGTGGATTTGAAATGCCACCTTTTTAGTTAGCAGCCAAATGCTTAATCACTTTTCCACCAGGGCTTCAAAACCTTACTAGAATGTCTGAAAACAAGCGAACAACAACAAAAGAAATCCATAAGTAACTACACCAACTGCTGGCTACAATGCCAAGCAATGGGAACTCTTGTGGGTATGCTTACTGCTTGTGGGTATGCAAAATAATATAGCAACCTTGGAAGACGTTTTGACAGTTTCATATAAAAGCAAATATCCATCAGTCTTGGCCCTAGGTATTTACTCAACTGATAGGAAAACTCTGAAGATCCTGCATATTAATGCAGAGCAGCTTTATTCATCATTTTCCAAAGCTGGAAGCAACCAAGGTATCCTTCCATATGTGACTGGATAAATAAACTCTGTCATATTGATACAATGGAATATTATTCAGCAATAAAAGAAATCAGCTACAAAGTCATGAAAAGACATGGGTGGATCTTAAATGCATATTTGTAAGTGAAAGAAGGCAGTCCAAAAAAAGATATAAACTGTATGATTCCAATTATGTGACATTTGGGTAAAAGAAAAAAATGTAGAGATGGCAAACAGGGGTTGACAGGTGTTGGGGGGAGTGTTGAATAAGTGAAGCAGAAAAGCGTTATTATTTTTTTAAGATGGTGAAACTATTTTGTATAATACAGTAATGGTAAACATAAGACATTAAGCATCTATAAAAACCTACAGAACCTTACAGCATAAACTTTCATGCACACAAATTAGAAAAATTATTTAGGAGGTCAGGGGATCCCAACTTGGAATTTGCAATGAGAATAAAAGTGTGTTACAAATGTGTGAAACAATTTCACTGAAAGAGATTGGGAATGAGGTGCTGACTTAGGTAACTCTGGAAATAAGTGGAATCTGTGAGACTAAAGGTGAAAAAAACTGTACAAAATGCTATATCCTAGTCGATAAGGTTGTTCCCCAAAAGGGCATGGGTTAACAATTCTGAAATCACTATGCAAGTATAGTAGCCTTGGTGGCTAAGAGCTCATCTACTAACCAAAATGTTGGCAGTTTGACTCTACCACCTGCTCCTTGGAAACCCTATGGGGCAGTTCTTTTCTGCCCTATAGGGTTGCTATGAGTTGGAATCTATTTGACAGCGGAAGGTTTGGGTTTTTGGTTTGTACATGTGTACAATCAATGCTCATGGAAGCAGTGGTCAAGAAATCAAATGACGTATTGGGCAAATTGGCTGCAAAAGACAACTTCCTAGTGTTGAAAAGCAAAGATGAGGCTTTGAGGACTAAGGTACACCTGACCCGAGCCATGACATCTTCAATAACCTCATGTGCTTGTAAGACCTGGACAAAAAATAAAGAAGACCAGAGAAGAATTGATGCTTTAGATTATGATGTTGGCAAAGAATATTGACTATATCGTGGACTGCCAGAAGAACAAACAAGTCTGTTTTGGAAGAGGTACCACCAGACTGCTCTTTAGAAGCAAGGATGGTGAGATTTCATCTCACATGCTTTGGAGATGTCGTCAAGAGGGATCATTCCCTAGAGAAGGACATCACATTTGCTAGACTGGAGGGTCAGTGGGGCACGGGAGAAACCCCCGAAGAGATATGTTGACACAGTGGCTACAACAATGGGCTCAAATACAGCATCAGCTGGGAGGATGGTGCAGGACTGGGCAATGTGTAGTTTTGTTGTATATCAGATCACTGAGTTGGAACTGATTCGAGGCACCTACCAACAACAGCACACATGTATGCTGGAACTGAACAACTAAGTAAATAGCGATGACGAGAGCCAGGTATACCACTGTTAGAGGGGGAGCTTACAGATAAACAAGGGGAGGAAGCTAGAAAGATCCATGTGGTAATGGATTAGTATTGGAAACATCAGTATGAGTTCATATTTGGCGCTTTATGCTGACACAGATGGCTGCATGTAGAAGTATTTATAGGTAAGTGTATATACACAGGTTAGGACACACATGTATATACTTCCTTGCTCTGTTAGCTGAGAGGACTTAGAAGCATCAACACCGGGCACCCAGATTTCGCTTTCTGATATCATTCTCCAATAAAAAGAACTCAAGGGCTGCTTGAAGAAATGGCTGATTCCACAAGTAGAGTAGGAAATACTCAAGATTAGTCTGGAGTGCCAGAATCCACTGGACAACCCTTGGAGAGTCTATGAGGCAGTTGTACTCTGTCCTATGAGATTGCTATGAGTCAGAATCAACTCTATTGTGTGTTTTTTAGTGTTAAAAAATGATCAGTAAGAAATACAATAAACAGATCCCAGCCAAGGGTTTTTTTTTTTTTTTTTTCCTTTAAATACATGCTCTTTTTTTCTTTCATAGTTCCAGGAGGGAGTTACTTGCTTTAAATATCTAGTTGACGTGTTATCTTCTCTTTACTCTTTTACACTAACTTGAATAACTTCTGTGGCATTTTGCTTATTTTCACAAAGACTTTATACTCTTCAAAAAGGAATTTTGAATAAAGAACAATGATGACCTTGGGAAACATGGGGATATCTGGAAGACATTATGTTGAGTGAAATCAGTCAGCTGCAGAAGGACAAATATAGTATGTGACCACTATTACAACGACTCAAGAAAAGGTTTAAACACAAGAGAAAACAGGCTTTGATGATCATGAACGTGGGGAAGGAGAGAGAGAGAGAGAGGTATTCACTGATTAGATAGTAGGTAAGAATTGGATTCGGTAAAGGGAAGAACAGAATCTAGTAGAAGGAAGGTGGCACGGCTGTACTAAGCCAAAAGTGAAGAGGTTTCCTAAGCATAACCCAACACTTTAAAGGACAGAGTAGCAGGAACAGGGGTCTGGGGACCATGATTTCAGGAAACATCTAGGTCAATTGGTATAACAAAGTTTTTTTTTTTTTGGCTTTTTAATTGTGATTAAGTGAAAGAATATAATCCAAATCAAGTGGCATGCCTGCTTATCTGCAGCTCTTTCTGGTCTTCTTGCCCAGTAACAGCACACTCCTCTTTTTTATCATATATGTTGTACCTTCTTAACAATCTCCTGTTCCTTCCTCCCCATGCTCTTCTCTCTCTTCTACTAAGAGGCCAGTAGGACACAATCCTATAGATGCTAGAACCATATGGTCACATTGTGTCCCTGAGTCCAGGCCATTTCTGTCCAAAGAGTTGACCTCAGTAATGTTTTCTGATTTGGGGCAGCAGCAGGTCTAGAGGCTATGCTTCTAGGGGAATTCCCAGGCCACTGCTAATAAAGTTTTTTTAAGAAAATGTTCTGCATACCATTCTGGTGAGTGACATCTAGGGTCTTAAACGTTAGCAAGTGGCTAGCTAAGTAACACCAATTGGTCCCAACCCACCTGGAGCAGAGGAGAATGAAAGACATCAAAGACACAAGGAAAACATGAGCCCAAGGGACAGAAAGGACCATATCATCCAGAGACTAAATCAGCATGAGACCAGAAGAACTAGATGGTGCTGGCTACTACCAATGACTACCTAACAGGGAATACAACACAGAGTCCCTGACGTGTGCAGAACTAGAACTCTATTAAAAAGACCAGACTTAACGGCCCGACATCCTGGAGAATCCCCAGAAGACACTGGCCCTAGACTTTCTGTTAGCCCAGAGGTGAAACCAGTCCCAAAGCCAACTCTTCAGACAAAGATTGGACTGGACTATAAGACATGAAGTGATACTGGTAAAGAGCACACTTCTCAGCTTAAGCAGGCTACCCGAGCAGCTCCTGTCCAGAAGTGGGATGAGAAGTCAGAGGTGGACAGGAGCTGGTTGAATGGACACGGGAAATAACAGGGTGGAAAGGTGGAGGGAGGTGTCCCGGGGTGGGGAGAGCAGCCAGAATTACACAGCAGTGTGTGTGCAAGTTTTGTATGACAAACTGACTTGGATTGTAAACTTCCACGTAAAGCACACACAAAAATATTTTTTTAAATAGGAATTTTGAAACTTATTCTGAAAGCTTTGCTTTCCTAGAGATTGGTCTTGATTTGAATAAATTTGTTTCCCTTCTTTCTCTCTCAAAAAGAAAGAAACAAGGCAACAAAGGAGAGAAAAGAAGGAAAGATATTTAACGAACTTAGCTGCTTAGTTGAGTGGGAAAAACCAAGTCTCTCATGAGAATGCATACTAAGAGGCTGGTTGTCAAGCATGTGTGGGGTGTAAGTTTACACAACTGTGTGGCTAAGGAAACCTGAAGCTGAGAAATTAATTCCAGCAGTCCCAATCTGGCGGCATCCCAAGGTGCTCGATGGAAACAAACATGTATTTTCTCAGGAGGAAAACTTTCTCAGCCCAGGTGACACAGGATACTTACAGACAGAACCATTTCAAACATGGGTTTATGTTTATGGTAAGACAAGCTTCCATTAGTGAGAAACAACAAATAGCAAAACTAGATCCCTTAGGATTTCAGGTTTTGTTATTAACTGAATCAGCATGTGTGGAAGACAGTATCAGTGGTCCCAAATCTTGACTCCTCTCAACACCTATGCTTTTGTCATGTGATTTTATAGTTCTTCCTACAAAAGGGACACTGAACATTTTCCCCATATCTTAACTTTAGGTTTGCTCATGTGAGTTTCTGTGGCCAATAGAATAAGGTGGGAATGACAGGGCTTTTGTTCTGAGTCCAGGCCCCTAAGAGGCCTTGCATGCTTTCACTTGCCCTTTTGTGCTTCTGTTAGTTCCTGGGCAGGGCAATGGTTAAGTGTTTTGCTGCTAACTGAAAGGTCAGTGGTTTATGTCCATCTAGAGCACCTCAGAAGAAAGCTCTGGCAACTTCCTTTCGAAAAATCAGCTATTGAAAACCTTACAGAGCACAGTTCTAATCTGGCAAACATAATGTTGCTGAGAGTCACAACTGGCTTCATGGCAACTGGTTTGCTTTTATTTTCTTGCACTTCTGCCATTTCCAGGAGCCTAATGCACCCAGGGTTGCTTGCTGATCCTAGAAGGAGAATGCAGCTTTGTAGAACAGTGCTGCCCTGGCAGATCCCTTATCAACCTATGGGTGTATGTCATGATGATGATTGCTTTAAGCAACTGGGTTTTGGGGTGGTTTGTTAGGCAGAATTGCTAACTGATGCAGAAAACAACAATTTCTAAATATTTAAAGAGAAAAAATGAAAGCAAGGGCAAAGGATGTGAAAAATAATCAATTAAAAAGCCAGGAAATTCTAGAAATGATAAGGCATGGACTTTTGACATGAAACAAAATGGATGGGTTAAAAAGCAGATGTTACAAAGCCAAAAGGAGATTTAGTGAATTGGAATGCAGTTCCAAAGAAGTTACTCAGAATGCAGAAAAAAAGAGATGGAAAATATTAAAGAAAAGATAGAGAAAAGACTGAGAAAAATGAGCATGTATGTAATCAGAATTATAAAAGAAGAGGATATGGAAAAAGTAAGAGAAAGAATATCTAAAAAATGATAAACTCTTCTAAAATTGATGTTATTAAGATTAGATTTGGGAAATACAACAAATCCAAATCAGAATAAATAAAAAGAGATTCACAACTAAACATTTCATAGGAAAAATGCAGAATAACAAAAACAAAACAATTCAGAGAGAAAAGGTTGTTCATCCAATAAAAGAATGATAGATTGATGGCAGATTTATGAATACTACCAGTGGGAATCAGAAAATAATGGAGTTGAATCTTTAACATGTTGAAAGAAAATAATTAAGTCATCATATCTAACCAAGTAAGGAACAATCAAATGCTAAATAAAGTTATTGTCAGAGAGTTTATTGCTTAAAGGTGATTTTAAAGCAGTGCTTCCAAAACTAGCCTTATCATAAGAAACCAGAAGTACACTGTTCACTACAAACAGATTCCAAGGGCTTACTTGCAATTTCCAGAGTCTCATTTAGGTTGTGTCCCCTCCCTTCCACAAATGAAAACAAAAAAGAAAACTCTAAACTGTCAGGTTGATTCCAGCTTGTGGTGGCCCCATGTATTACAGAGTAGAAATGAGCTCCATAGGGTTTTCTTGGCCTCATACTTTACAGAAGCGTATGGCCAGTACTTTTTCCC
The DNA here is from genome assembly GCA_028571685.1 of Heterohyrax brucei. Lineage (NCBI taxonomy): Eukaryota > Metazoa > Chordata > Mammalia > Hyracoidea > Procaviidae > Heterohyrax > Heterohyrax brucei. The sequence continues at coordinate 30,806,427 of CM053140.1, forward strand.
ACGGTGCTGCTGGGTGAGTTTCAACCACCAACTTTATGGCTGGTAGTCAAGAGCAAACCCTCTGCGCCACTCAAGGACTGTGGTTGTGTCCCAAGGTTTAGATTCTTAATAATTTTCCCAGGTTATTCTTATTGATCAAGCAATTTTAGTAAACACTGCCTTAAACTGAACTCTCCATTGCTGTTGAGTCCAATTCATATTGATTCTATAGGGAAGAATCTGTTGCCAAGGACCTCTTTAAAGTACTGAAAAGTAAAGATGTCACCCTGACAATTAAGATGCACCTGACCCAAGCCATGGTATTTTCAATCACATCATATGCATGTGAAAGCTGGACAATGAACAAAGAAGACAGAAGAAGAACTGATGCCTTTGAATTGTAGTATTGGAGAACCAAAAGAACAAATAGATCTGTGCTGGAAGAAGGACAACCAGAGTGATCCTTGGATAGCAAGACTGTGTCTTACATACTTTGGACATGTTGTCAGGACACATCAGTCCCCAGAGTAGGATATCATGTTTCGTAGAGTGGATGGTCAGTGAAAAAGAGGAAGACCCTTGATGAGATGGATTGACACAGTGGCTGCAACAACAGGCTGAAGCATAAAGACAACTGTGGACATGGTGTAAGACTAGGCAGTGTTTTGTTCTGTTGTTCACAGGGGCATTGTGAGTCGGAACCAACTTGATGCCACCTAACAACAACAACAACTATAGGGAAGAGCAGAATTGCCCTATAGGGTTTCTAAGGTTGCAAATTTTTTACAGAAGCAGACTACCACGTTTTTCTCCCACAGAGCAGTTGGTGGGTTCAACTATAGATCTTTCTGTTGGCAGTCAACCACTTTAACCACTGTGCCTCCAGGGCTCCTTGACTTAAATGAGCACTTTTCAAACTTTAATGTGCATATGAATTACTTGGGGATCTTGCTGAATGAAAATTCTGATTAGGTAGACCTGGGTGGGCCCTGAGTGCCTGGTTGTAACAAGCTCCCCAGTAGTGGTGACACTGCTGGTTCAAAGGCCATAATTTTAATACAGAAGCTCTAGAGTTTGTACTTGAGAAAGGAGTATTGTTTTAGAAAGAAGAACTGGCATAGAAGAATAATCAGAAAAGTAATCGATAAGCAAATGGAAAATATAAATTGACATTAAAAAAACTCATTGCTGTGAAGTTGATTCCAATTCTTAGTGACCCTATGGGACAGTGTAGAACTGCCCTATAGTTTTCAAGGAGTGCCTGGTAGATTTGAACTGTTAGCCTTTAGTTAGCAGCAGTAGCACTTAACCACTATACCACCAGGGCTTCTGTAAACTAACAGTGAGTGTGGTATCAAACAATAATGATGCTTACTTGTAGTGAGTAAAAAAATGAGATAGAAAGCAAGTACTTAATAGCAATAGCATTTAATTTGGTGGTGAGGGGGGAAAGTGAGAAGACTTAAACCGCTATAAGGTCTTTGTGGAAACCCTGGTAGTGCACTGATTAAGTGCTACATCTGCTAACCAAAAGGTCAGTAGTTTGAATCCATCATATGCTCCTTGGAAACTCTATGGGGCAGTTCTACTCCATCCTATGGGGTTGCTATGACTCAGAATCCACCCAACAGGCAGTGGGTTTGGTTTTGCAAGGTCTTTGAGGATCCCTAGTGGTATAGTGGTTAAGAGTTCAGCTGCTAATAAAAAAGGTCAGTAGTACTAATCCACCAGTCACTCTTTGGAAACCCTACGGAGCAACTCTACTCTGTCCTATAATAGCATTATTAAGAGTTGGAATCAACTGAATGTCAATGGGCTTGGGTTTTTGATAAAGCCCTTTTATTGTTTGGAAGAAGGATGAAAATATTACTTAATTTAATATTTTATTAAGTTGAATATGCATGTAAAAATTTAAGGTGAAATATTTCCACTTATAGAGTCCTCAGCTGTTAACCAAACTGTGGCTGTTGGAATCCACCAGTCTCTCAGTGGAAGAAAGATGTGCAGTCTGCTTCTGTAAAGATTACAGCCTTGGACACTACATGAGGCAGTTCTACTCAGTCCTGTAGGATTGCTATGAGTAAGAATCAACTTGATGGTAATGAGTTTGGTTTGGGTTTGGAATTCTACTTCTGCTTAGTACACCAAAAGCCAAAATAGTTTATCATTCCTATGGTAATGATAAGAAAAACAAAATGATCTACCAAAATAACTTTTCTTGAGTCCATCCGAGATCTGCAGTCATGACACAAGGAAAGTGAATTACAGAGTGATGAGCCCCTCCAGGGAGAGACAAGACACATGAATTGTATCACCTTTATGAGCCTGGGAGTAAGAGAAGCCCACCATATAAGGAAGTAAAAAGAAATCAGCCAATATTTTAACAAATTCTTGAAAGCCAAGTATTGGCTAGCATATTTTTTAGGACCAGCTGGAAGGCTCCAACCTAACGTGATTTCTTACTCACTCAGTAGTTCTTATTCACAGGTCTTCATCAAGTATCTATGGGAAAAATTGGCGGAAGTAAAGGAGACTAGGAGAGTGTCCTTCAGTGGTCCAGACATGCTGACATGATCTACTTCTGCTGAAGCCCAAGCACAAAGACCCTCCTGCTTGCCTGAATGTTTCTTTCATATAAAACAAAAGCTGTAAGTCAGTGGGGTAACAGCAGCAAACTCTCTCCCTCCCAGAGCCAGGCAAAAAGCTATTGCTCCTGGAAGAAGGCTAGAAACTAAAATTCTCTGTTTGTGTGGAAGTAACAGGAAGCCCTCATGGAAACTCACCGTTCTAGACAGATGTCAAACAGAGGCCTGCTACAACTAGGTGAAGGGCAGGAAATTGTCTCTTGTCCAAAGATAACCTCAGGTACAAGACAAACTTTGGCTATGTGAGAACAGGGAGATGAATGTTGAGAGACATTTATACCTGAGGCCCAGATGCACTAAGCCTGAGATGAGGCTAGGGCAACAGCGATCCCTCCTGTTCCCAGAAGGAGGTTAGAACTAATAAGTAAAGTGATCTACCACTTGCAGACGAACAAAAGTATAAAAAGAAACTCTGTCAGTGATACACAGTCATCAGAGACTACTGGAAGCTAAGAGTGGAGCAAGAACAATAAGAAAAATCTGCAAGCTCCCGAAGCTCTACTTCTCTAAGCACAGATTAGTACCAGCACATTGCTTGAGGAATTTGAAATGTGTGGTGTCCTTAGGGTAAAACTGGCAATAATGAAACCCTAAATCAAGTAACTCCTGACTAGCTTAATTCAGTTCCTCACACTAATCAGAGAAGAAATATGCCTAGCTCTGGATACAGACACTATTTACCTCAGTTTCAATTCTTCTATATACATGATGTCCACATTCAATAAAGATTACAAGACATAGGAAAAACAAAAAAGCAAGAAAAGCAATTCATTGGCAAGAGAAAGAGTAATCAGTTGATCTGAATTTAGAGGTAGCCCAGATATTGGTATTATGAGTGAGGGACTTTAAAATAATTGTGATTAATATATTAAATGATCTAACAGAAAACATGGTTAACATGCATGAACAGATTGGGAATTTTAGCAAAGATATAAAACTATGTCAGCAAAAAATATAAAAAACAGTCACATGGACATCTCAAGAATAACAGCACTAACAAAACCAAAGCATTTCTTTGACTAGTGTATCAGCCCTCCAAATACAGCTAAGGAATGAGTGGTAAACTTCAAAACTAACTGCCTCAAACTTCCAAACTGAATTGCGAAGAGTCAACAAAAATTGAACAAAGCACTCAAATACTGTGGGATAATATCAACCTGTCTCACATATCTATAATTGGCATTCCAGAAATAGAAGAGAGAGAGAAAAAATTAGAAAAAAATATTTGAAGAGGCAATGGCTGAGAATTTTCTAAAATGAAAGACAACAAACCACAAGCCAGGAAATCCAGAGAACCCCAAACAGTGTGAATATTAATACACACACAGACACATATCCTAGAACATAGTTAAACTGCTGAAAATTACAGATAAAATCTTAAAGGCTCCAAAAAAAGAATATTACAGAGGACCAGAGATAAGAATTACAGCAGACTTTGCATCAGAAAGTATGCAAGACAGAAGACAATGGAGTGGTTGAGAGAAAAATCTGTCAACCCACATTCTACAGCTGGTGAAAGTATTTTTTTTAAAATGAAGATTCAACAAATACTGCTTTAGGTAAATGGAAGTTGAAATAATTCATTCTATCATACCTTGGTGGCACAGTGGTTAAGTGCTACACCTGCTAACCATTGAAAGGTCTGAGGTTCAAATCCACCAGGTGCTCTTTGGAAACCCTGTGGGGCTGTTCTACTCTGTCCTATAGGGTCACTAACAGTCAGAACTGACTTGACAGCAGTGGGTTTTGTTTCTTTTTTTGGATTACAAGAAACATAAAGGAATTTCTTTATGAAGAAGGAAAATGATGCCAGGTAGGAATTTGGGTCTAGATCAAGAAATGAAGTGCATTGGAAACAGCCAAAAAAAAAAAAAAAGAGTCAATTAGGCTTATTCAATTCAAGAATTCATAGAATTCTGGAAAGATTTTACCTAATGAGTAGTTTATGTTTGTGTCAGACCAAATAGAATTTAAAACAAAGCAGAATTTAAGACAAAAATTATTAAGGCAGAGAGGATCACTACATAATTATAAAATGTTAATTTACCAGGAAGATACATAATTCTAATATTTTTTCACATAATGATATGGTCTTAATGTTAGGTAAGGAGCCCAAGTGGTGCAGTGGTTAAGAGTTCAGCTGCAAACAAAAAGCTTGGCAGTTAGAATCTACCAGCCACTCTTTGGAAACTATGGGGCAGTTCTACTCTGTCTTGTAGGGTTGCTGTATGTTGGAATTGACTTAAGAGTAATGGGTTTAGTTTTGGTTTGGTCTATGGTGGGCAAATGAAAACTTGACATGATTACAAAAGAAGAAATTAATAATTCCTAGTACAAGGTTTTAACCTATACCTCAATAAATAAAATATAAAGCAAATAAAAAAATAGAAATACAGAAGATTTGATTGATGTAATGGATCTTTCACACCTATCTGCCTGTCTACCTACCTATCTTCATTCATTTGACAATTAGCGAGTGCATGTATTCTACAAGGACACATGAACTGTTTATAAAGGTGATCATGAATTATCCTTAAAGCACGCCTCAGCAAATGTCAAAGAATCACTATCACATAAATCATGGTTTCTGACAACAATGCAATCAAGTTAGAAATCAACAAAATAAGACAACTAAAACAAAACAGAACAAGCACCTGGGAATTAAAAAAAAAAGATTTCTGAATAATTGACGAGTCAATTAAAAAACAGTGGAAATGAGAAAATACTTAGAAATAAATGATAACACTGCACACAAAACCTTCTGGCATTTAGCTAAAGTGGTATCTAGAGGAAAATATACAGGCTTTCATGGTTATTTTAACAAGCAGAGTTTAAGACTAACCTAGCCAAACAAGCAGATTAACAGATTAGACAGATTTACTATGGAGTAAATATAAAAACAGAAGGAAGGAAATGCTAAATATCTGAAATTAATGGAAGAAAAGAAAAAAATGCAATCCACCATCACCAGTTGCTGTGGAGTAGATTCTGACTCAGAGTGACTCTACCTAGCAGAGTAGAACTGTGTTTCGTAGGGTTTTCAGTGGCTGGTTTTTTGGAGATGGATCACCTGGCCTCCAAGGAGATTCTGGGTAGACTTGAACCTACAACCTTCCTTTTAGCAGCACAGCACGTTAGCTATTTGCTTGAGGCATAGTCTTCAAAGACACAGTAGAGAGCACCAAACCAGACCCACTGCCACTGAGATGATTCTGACTCATAGGGACTCTATGGGACAGAGTAGAACTGCTTCATAGAGTTTCCAAGGAGGGCCTGGCAGACTCAAACTGCCAACCTTCTGGTTAACAGACACAGCACTTAAGCACTATGCCACCAAGGTTTCCAATAGGGAATTTTCCAGTCGAGACAAATCTGGATCTCCGTAAAGTCTGATGAAAAGCACCAAGTTTGACTGTCTCAGGGTATAGAATGGGATCACACTGGACGTGTCTCATAGTGCTGCAGGGAGGTTAAATGAGCTGGTGACTGTATGGGATTGGAGCAGCCCAGGTACTTGGCCAGTACTACCCAGCTTCAGTGACTGATTATTTCTATACTTTCTCTGGACCTTCCACTCGTGCCCTACCCCCCACATCAAAAGACAAGCTCTCCAGGCCCAGCCTGCTCCTCTTTTCTTCTGCACGCACAAATGGTGACCCCCAGAATTCTTATCAAGTGAATCAGTTAAGGGATAGAGGCCACAGGGACCCACTCCAGTCCCTGGGGGACTCCTTGGGCCTCCCAGGGCCAAAAGCTGGGAAGGGGGCATTCTGAACAGGGCCCAGGGCTTGGCACTGGGGAGCAGGGCTCCCTGCGGTGCTGTCACCCTCTCTAGGCCCAGTGTTCTTTTCCTTAGACCAAGATATCCTGCTGCTGGCCTGGGGTGCCACAAGATAAGACTATGTTCCCTGTCCCTAAGCACCCCCGGGGAGAGGCCACAACCCCCTTGATGAACTGGACTTCAGACTTGGACTGTTTTCTGGAATCTACCCTCATTCCACCCCTCCAACAAAGGGGAGACATCTTTCTCATTGCTATTCCCTAGTGCTCTTTCTGCCCCAGGGCCAGGGGAAAATCATGGAGATCATCCAGGACCTGAGGTCACCATCAACATCCATCCTTCTGTCCATCCATCCACTCAGTAAGCATAGGGCACAGGGGTTCTAATTGCTTGCTAAACTGAGGAAGTGGACAGCCTTGGAGGGGGCCAGGAAGGCCACCAGAAACTCAGTACTGGAGGGTGAGTGGGAAAAAGGGCTGGTAGATTCCTGGACTAAGAGGAGAAAAGTGCAGACTGGGCAGGTGGGTCCCTCTTAGCAGGGTAGGCTCCTGCGTCTTACTGTTTTCCAGGTGAGTACTGGGAAAATGGGGACAGTGCTGTTGTCAGGAAGTGCTTGGCTCCCCAGGGCTCCCAGAACCTGGGTTCCACAAGGCTGTCTTGCAACAAGCATCCTCCTTCTTTTGGGCTCCCAGTCATGAGGTTGATAGGGCCCACCACCCTAGTAGGAAGTCTGGATAAACACTAGAGTCCCTGGGGACTCTGGACAGCAGCCACATGGCACAGCATCCCTCCTGAAGCCCCTGTGCCCCCTGGTGGGCAGCATGCCTGCACACATACAAAGGGACATCCGAGGATTCTGAGCTCCTCAAATGCCAGCTTCTGCTTCACAGGGACAGCTTGGCCAGACAGTTGAGAAGGGGCTCCGTGAGCAGTACAGTCACTCCTACTGGATAGGAATCTTCTAGCAAGAAGCTGCAGTGCTGACCGTCTGGCTTGCCAGGCCCTTGCCGGCGCAATGCAGGAGCACATGGCGCCAGCGGGGTGGTCTGGCAATTATCTCCCGCTCCAGACGCCCATGCCGGGGCTCACACTCGGGCAGCAGGGGCAAGTTGGGGCTGACCTGGGTAAGCTTGGAGCTGAGGGAGTGCCCGTGGGCACCTCTTGTCCTGACGGAAGCCAGAGGGGTTCCCAAGGCTGTTCGGCCCACCCACACCGGCCTAGGGGTGCAGGAGACAGAACTGCTAGTGGTGGCGATCCTGGGGCAACCCTGGCCCTGCTCAGTGAGGCCTCATGGGCTCCCCACTTTCTTGCAGTCAGCAGCACCTGGCTCGGAGTCCGGAGCCCTGAGCCCAGGCGTTCGGCGGGCCGGGCGGAGGACGGCAGCGGCGGCTGAGGCGGCGGCGGAGGGACCAGGTGAGCCCAGCGCAGACCGCGCCGCGCGGAGAGCGGGCTCCGGCTGCTGGTCGGCTGGGAACTGCAGCCTCTCGGAGCCAGGGAGCGAGCTGGGTGGGGGCGGGCCAGTCAGCGGTGGCCACCCAGGCTCTGTAGCTCACCAAGCCGCTGGCTGAGCCAGAACAGCCGCGCCACCATCCTGCAGCAGCGCGCAGCGCGTGCCTTCTAGCCGGGCCATGGTCCCTCAGGTCAGTGCCTCCCCCGTCTCCTCCAGAGCCGCAGCAGCACCAGAACCGCCGCGTCCTGGAGCGCCAGTGCCCTCTCCCCTCTGCCATATAGGCATCCCCCATTTGACAAGGCTGGGTCGTCCTGGGGGGGCACGGTCCCAGGAAACCCCCGTTCAGGTCTGAGCTGCCAGCTGAGGGAAGCTGATGTGGAGCGGAGCAGCCAGGATCAGGCTGCTGGGGGCGAGGCTGGGGTCCCCACTCACCTCTGCTGTTGGCGTAGAGGATGCCCAGGGCTACCAGGGCTCCAGCCACCAGGAGCAGCAGCAACAGCAGCCCCACCTCCAGGAAGCCGCGGCCCTTCTGCCCTGCGGGGCTGGCTCTCTCCACCATCTCCATCTGGCTCTCCGACTTGCCCATCACTGAGGATCTAGGCAGAAAGCACAGCTGAGCACCCCGAGGCCAAGGACAGGTGGCAGTGTCCTGCCTAGGTCAGGGGGAAGCAGCATAGAGCCTTGGAGGCCAGACACCAGACCCCTCTGGGTCTCAGACTCTGTCTCCATTTCCCATTTACAAATGGTTTTGTGTGCAGCACTTGCAGGACCCTGGGCCAGAGTCTCTGAGAGCCTGGGGGCACCCTAAGGTGGGGGAAGGCTTAGCCTGCTGGCCATGATGGTCCTTTCTTCTCTTTGGTGTGTCTCCAAGATCACCCTGCAGTAGCGGTTGACCAGGGACTTGTCTGCTCTTACCGTTGGGTCTGCATGCTGGATGCAGTGGGCCAAACTCTTCAGCTCAGCTTGAGAAGGGGTCCTAGAGCTGCAAGCTTGGGCACTGGGTCATGGACACCACCTGGGAGGTGGCTTGGGCCACTGGGCTTACTGCCTACCTTTCTACCTGGAGTCCAGGAGCCAGGGAAGGTGGTAGGGGAAATGAGGGGCACCCACGCAGACCAGGAGGGGCTCTTGGGCTGGTAGCCTCTAGAGGCTCCCCTCCAACAGGCGCCTGGCTAGCCTGTAACTCCTCTTATCCCCCACTTTGTTATTGAGGGGTGGATGTCTTCTCCAGCCACCAGGTGGTTGGCAGTGTCTGCAAGCTGTGAGGGGCCAGGAATTGGAGAGGGAGTCTGCAAGGAGGGCTGGCTGAAAGGGTGGTGGTCTGTGGGTGGGACAGGGACTGCAGACTCAGTGCGGCAGCCGCAAGCTCCCAGGTTTACCTGAGCTTCTGTGTGTATGTGTATGTGTGTGCGTGTGACTATGAATACTAGTTTATGTGTGCCTGTCTGTGCCTGCATCGGTGTATGTGTGTATATAGCTGTGAGTGTGTATACATGTGAGTGTGTGCATGTTCGTGCATGTTCATGCATGTGTGTGTGTGTGTGTGTGTGTGTGTGTGCGCAGGCGTGGAGAGAGTGTTTGTCCTTTGCTGGAGCTCAGAGCCATGTTCTGGAAGCTGCATGGGCACCGGGGAAAGAGCTGTGCTGCTCCCTTGGGCATTAAGCTTCCAACCCTCACATACACTGAGTATTGAGCCTGTGCCTGGCCCTGTGCCTCGGAGCTGAGAACCAGAAAAATAAGGCATCAGCCCTCGCCCTGAGGAGTGTCTCATTCCCAGCTAAACCACCAGCTGGGCTGAAAGATCCTAACCAGTAGCTCCTGCAGGGCTCTGGCCGAGCTCTGGACTAGACGCACCACGTCTAAGTCTCTCTGGGCATCACCACCAAAGGGGCCTCAGAAAGTAGCCTGAACTTTAGGAGGCACAAGTGGCATGGCCTGCTGGTCTCAGGGATGGGCCACAGCCTCTGCCACCTGGGCCATCTTGGCCTGCAGCTTGTGCTAGGCTGTAGGCCATTTCTGTCCTCATCACCCAGGTACCATTAAACATAACCTGGACCCAACTCTGAGCATGAGGGAGGGCCCTGTAGGCCTAGGGGTGACACTGAAGTAGCCATGCTTGGGAATGTGACAGTGTCTCCAGTGCTCCAGCAGCTCTAAGCACTAGGGGAATGAGTTGTTCCAGGAACTGCCTGGTTTTCTCCTTCCTTCCTGCCTGCCTGCCTGCCTGCCTCCCTTTCTTCCTCTCCATCTCTGCCTCTCTCTATCTCCCTCCTTGCTACCTCTCTCTGTCCCCCTTTTTCTCTATCCTGCCCTGCCTCTGTGGTTGGTGAGGTGGGCAGGGTGGCTGGAGTTTCATAAGTCATGACCCCCAACTCCTCTCTCTGTGGTGGAAGCTGCCAGGCTCTGAGCTGTGTCTCCTATCCCAGACTTGTCCATTCGGGTCCCAGCCAGACAGTCATCTCTCTAAGGCAGGCTGCCAGACAGTGGACAGAGCTGGGCTTGGCAGTGGGCTCTGAGCTGCTGTGGGGGCTATGGTCCTCTGCCTCTGCTCCTCTGCCACCCCACCTCTGCCTCCTTCCTGTACTCTGCCTTTTCTCCTGCCTGGGCTTTGCCCCAGTATGTCTCTGGTGGAGTGCTCTCCCACTTCCTGGGGAATAGGGGAGCCTGATTGTCCTCATAGGAGAGTTGGTGGTAAAAGGGCTGGGGCATCATTTGTTTACAAACGCTCCTTGGCCTTTGCCCTGCCGTGGAAAGCCAGACCTCACGCTGTAGATGCCACTGGGCTCACAGTGTTGTTGGAGGCGGCCATTTGGGCCCGGTTGGGGTGGTGTGCTGGGGCTGCTCTCAGCAGATTCTCCCAGTGTGACAGTGGGCTGAGCACAGCCCTGGCAGTGAGTGGAGAGGGGCCTGGTACTGTGCCTTCTGCAAAGAGCTCAGGAATCTCCAGCTCTCCCCAACTCTGTCTCCCCTGTGTTCCTGGACACAGTGGGGCTTAGAGACAGCAGGAGACCTGGGGGGGTGGTCATGGAAAGCGGAGCTGAGGTCAGATCCCAGGTGGTCCTGAGTGCTGCTCCAGTGGGCTGTGTGTGAGTGCAGGTGGGAGTCCCTGCCCTAGCACCTGCTGTCCCCTCCCCTGAGGGCACCCTCTGTCCTGAACATAACCATCCCTCTCCAGGCCTTTCCCATGGGGACCGCTGTCCATGACAGGCCCTCATGCTACCCATGCTTCTCTAGTCACACACGGATGTGACCTTGCCTGTCGCTGGGTGATGTTTGTCTCTGTGGCTGTCCTCTTCAAGCCCTCATCTAGACTTTGGCTCTGTCCACACTTTGTCTGTCTGTCTCTTTGGTTCCCTGACACTGTAGGGAGAAGCCTCAGGGACCTTGAGCCCCACCCTGGGTTGGGAGCAATGTGAGAAACAGCTGCAGGCCAGTGTCGAACCCCTTCGGCGGGATGTGGACTGGTGTGAGAAGCGCCCATGGCGAGGACTGTGTAGTTCCTGGCTCAGATGCCCTGATGCCTCACTCTACCCTTTAAAGCACTCATTCCCCCCTGAACTCTTTCCCCCCTCCCCACTCCTGGACCTGACCCACGACAGTCTTGCCTTTCTCCCATAACAAGTCCATCCTTCCAGCTATTGGAGGGCACCCTCATGGTCACCCACATCCCTGTCCACTTCACACCCCGATCCAGCACATCAGCCTCGGAGTATCTTGGGTCTGATCCCCTGTACTCCTCTGCCACTCACTGCCAGCCCGAGCACATCGCCTCCCCTTTAATGGAGACACAGCCCTTAGAGGGACCCCTGCTTCCGTGTCTCCCAACAGCAGCTGCCAGAGATTCCTTGAACCCAGAAGTCACAGACTTTCTCCCTGTCCAACCTCACCCCCTCAGTGGCTCCTGTCTGCCTTGGAGGAGAAGTCAGACCTGACTGATCTCAGGACCCTCCACAGCACCCCACCCCTCACTGTGTCCCCCACCATCTGCCCAGCGCACCACAGGCAGTCCTTCCTTGGAACCTTCGCTCTTGTGGTTCTCCCTTATCACACCCTGTGCCCTAGACCCCCGCCTGGCTTCCTCCTGTGCCTCCTCTGAGACTCTGCTCCAGGTCGCCTTCTCCGTGAAGCCTTCCTCCATCTCTCAACCCAAAATAACAAGTTGCAGCCCTACCCTGCCTCCCTCCTCCCTCTTTCTCTCTCACCACTGGACCGTCAGACAGAAGGTTCATTCTATCTTCTCTTCATGTCTATCTCCTTAGTCTGTCCCAGACCCTGGCGAGTGCCTGCTGTGCTGGAGGCATCCAGCCATGTCTGGTGAATAAATCAATGAATGAATACACAAATGACTACAAGCAGGCTGGGCCGGTTGGAGTCTGCCTGGAGATGTGGCTCTCACTGCTGTAATCAAATGAATTCTCCCCTCTCTCCTCTGAGGTCTGCCTGCTGGCTCCCAAGGGCTCTATATGAGAAAAAGGTGCACACTTGATCAAAATCTGCAGATGGAGGGCATGAGGATGAGCCAGGAGCCCAGAGGGAGGTGCCCAAGGGAGGCTGGGACATGTCTGTCCTGGAAGAGGTAAGGAATTGCAGCTGGACTCCAAAGTCAAGGTCCTTATTTCCTCTTGTTGATGTGGGCAGGTGTCTCCAGGTTATTGCAGAGAGGGGGATGGTGAGTGCATAGGGTAAGTGGGACTGTGCTGGTGGGGGCTAACTGCCCATACAGGTGAGGGGACACGTAAATGCCCCACCCAACCCTACTGGGAAATGGGTGCTGCTAGGGAAGCAGATGCAGCAGGCGTCCCATTCCACTCAGGGTGGCTCACCTGTGGGCTCACTCAAGAGCAGACAGTAGCAGGGGGCAGGTCCTTGAAGGCTGGGGCTCTGTCAGGTGATCTAGGGCTGGATCAGGCAAGCAGGCTCCCAGGAAGGGCAGGGCACAGCTTGAGGCAGGCAAGACCCCTGCTCCCTGAGGCTGGAGCTGGGATTCCAGGCTGCATTGTGATGCAGTTGAGGACCCTCCAGCTCAGTCAGGGAGTTCTAGAGCTTGTGGTGGGGGAGGGTATCTGGTCTTTCTGTTGGGGGGGCTTGGAGGGTCTTTGGCTCTGCCTCCTGGCATCCTCTTTCCTGGATTCTGATCCCATCTCTTGGCTCTTCAGTCCAAAGGGGTCTCAGGGACTGGTGGGAAGGAAGGCTGTACCTTCCTATCAGCTTAACCCTGGATGTCACTCAGACTGCACACCTTTCCAAATTGGACTCTTGCCTGAGATGGGACAGAGAGTACAGTGGTTCCCAGCTGTGGGCTTCCTTTGACAGTACCAGGGCACGAGGTGGAGGGCCCTGCTCTTTGTGATGAGGGCTCTCAGGGAGGGTTCCTGCTCAGGGACACCCCTGCTCAGCCAGTCTGGGGGCTTGTTTGAGGATCCCTTGGAGCTCTGACCCTAACCCCAAGGGACAACGGCCTGGAGGCTGATATGGGGAGCCAAGAGAAGGGCTTGCAGGTGTAGGAGATGTGGTCCAGTGCTTCAAGCCAGGGAAGCCCAGCCCTGATGGTGGGGGTGAGAGGGACAGAGTAGAAAGGCGTAAGCTTCCTTGGCCAAGAAGCCTCCCCATCAGAGACCAGCATTTCCATCTTCAGGCTGGTCTGCGTCCAGGCTGGTTCTGCTGCGTAATCCCACTGAGCAGTTGTCTTACTCAGGCTCCTGTGGCCCTGTAAGGGCTTCTAGGAACGACTGGTCACAGGGTGGGAACCCTATGACAACCAAGTCTCTGCAGCAACTTCTGCACCAGAAGACCTCATCCCTGGATCCTATTGGAAGCTTCCAGTCCATGCTCAGATGACCCCTTGAGCCCTCCCGGCCTCCTACTGCAGACCTGGTCTGGGGACTTAAGAGTCTGAGAATGGCTCAGCTTGTCTCTTGGCTGTCTTCCACCTGGGGTGGACCAAAGGCCTTCTGGTTCCATCTCTCACTTAGTTTGCCTCTGGAAGTCGTTATCAGTCCCTCTGGAATTTTCAGTGTGTCAGTTCTTGCAAAGCCTGATGGGAGAGGTGCTCTCAGAGTTCTGTGTAAGCCTGAAGGGGGTCCCAGGATCCCTGAGCCCTGGGGCAAGGGCTTCATGTGTTCCTTACCTGAGGCCACAGTTCGTGCCCTTGTGCAGACACACATCAGTCTAGCCAGAGCTGTCCCCACCCCTGGGTGAAGCTGCCTGGGCATTGGAACCCTCTGGTAACCTGGACACTAGGATTCAGCCCCGCTTCCCTGCTTCTATTCCACGGACAAGAAAGAAGACAGGCTCAGGTCTGCTCCATTGCTGGGTTCTCCCCGTTCTGGAGTTACTTTAGCAAAAACGAGAAACTGAGAAAGAGCAGGAGGCTGGGGCTTGGCCAGGTTTCCCAGCCAGCTGCAGCACTGAGGTTCACAGGCCTGGATGCAGACATGACCAAGTCAAGCTTGGTGCTTATGCCTCTGCCAGCCAAGAGAGGCCCCTGAAAGGGACACTGAAGCCAATGACACTAGACCTACCCAGGGTCCTTAGATACACAAATTGCCCACTGCTGGGATTAGGATCCTCTCATAGGGGAGGGCTTCCTAGGCCGGGGGGATGCTGAGCCCTTGCCTTTCTTTCAGTTTATCAGACATAAATGTTGGTGTGAGAGTCTGGAGCCCAGGTCCAGCAGATGACTGGGGGAAGGACAGGAGGGCACCCCTCACCAATCAGTTTTGGGACCAAGGGCTGTCTAGAGAACAAAGTACCAGCCCTTAGGCACCCAGACCTCTGCTCATGACTGCTGGGCCCGTCCCTCCTCTGCTTTCTGGTCACTGCCTGGTGGTACCACCAAACCCCTACACTGCATCCAGCTCAGGACCACCCTGCAGGGCTGTGCTTTGGGCCTCAGCCTGGTGGGAACTGTAGCTTTTCCTGTGGGTCTACCTGGCCATATTCTGGTAGAGGTGCAAGCTGCCCCTTTGGGGACATAGGTGGGATGGAGGAAATTGAAAAGCATTTCCAAGTTATGCAGTGAGCTAGGATAAGGACCCCAAACTCCAAGTGTCCCACCTAGGACTCTCTCCTCATCAGGTGCTGCCAAAGGCAGACAAGGACTGTCCTTGATAGGAGGGAAGGGGACAGAGAGGTCTGCCCCCCTGCCCAGGTCTCTGTCATGCCTGGGTCACCTGTGCCATGGACCTGCAGTGAGATTCAGGGCTTTACCTCTCTGAGCCTCAGCATACCTGCCCATGAAAAGGGGTTTTCACAGACTCTCAGAGGCGAGGACAGAACCAGTATGCAGTGTTAGCACCAAGGGCAAGGGCAGAAAATGCCTGGAAAGGCACAAGGGGCTCCTGCAAAGGGGTTTTTCACCTGGAATGATCTAGGGGCTGTGGGTGACTTCATCCACTGCTGTCACCAACATATGTCTTTTTGGAGAGACCAGAATCATTTTTCTTTTAACTTAGCAGTTGCTACTGCCATGGTTCCCTGGAGTTATTTTGGCTCGAATTACTTAACAACTTTATAGCTATGTTATCAATTATTTGTACTAAATTTTGCTGTTCGAATAACCAATGTGGTTTTTGTCTTCTGGAAGGACCTTAACTGATAGAAACATTGGTACTAAGAATGAACGGCCCCAGCCAACAGACCCTCAAAGATGGGATTGGGAGGTTGGTCTGGTTGTGTCCTTAGACTTGAGTGCAAGGCTGAGCTCCTTGCCAGTGGGAATAGGATTCTGATCACCTGTGGTGTGTTGTGGTGTCATCACTAGTTGAAGTGTCACCTGTGGCTGATTTTACTTGGCAATAGAGTCAAGTGTTTGGGAGCTACGTGGCTGCTGCATGTGGCTCTTGTGGTAGTCATGATGGCCGCAAGGATGGTAGCGTGGGAGGATTCCCTTGAGAGCTCTGGACTCAAGTCTTTGCACTGCAAGCTCAATCACAGCCAGAGAAATCAGAGAAAGTCCACGGCATCCCCCTAGAAATTCCTTATTTCTCCTATCTGCAGGGATTGTATTGCTACGAGGCCCCTATGAGCCCTCTGGGTGGTTGATGCAAACGGAGCCATAGTGGTGCAACGGTTAAGTACTCGGCTGCTAACCGAAAGGTTGGTAGTTTGAATCTACCCAGTGTCTCCAAGAAAGGCCCGGTAATCTGCTCCTGTACAAATTGTATCCTTGGAAAACTTGTGGAGCAGTTCTACTCTGTCACATTGGTTGCTCTGGGTTGGAATTGACTTGATGGTACCCAACAACAGGAAGACCAATCAAAATGCTGATGGCTCAAACCCACTTGGTGGTCCACAGAAGAAAGGCCTGGCAATCTGCTTCTGCAAAGAATTCAACCCTAAAACCCTGTAACTCTGTAACACATGGGATTGCCCTGAGTCAGCAGCAATTAGACGACAACGGTTTGGTTTTTGGACATTGCCAAAACACAACATTTAGTTCTGAGAATTGTATGTCTGTGGTGCAAGTTGCATTCACAGCATCACCAAGTCTCTCACATGAAAGCTGGAGTGTTGATTGGGAAGGACTGGGACCCTGACACTCCCAGTGGGGGTATCTGGCTAGACTCAGATTCAGCTGAGACTCTTGAACTCCCCCAGGTCTTCTGAGCCTCTGTTTCCAGTGGAAGTGGCTGTTCTGGTGTCTGAGGAGACTCACCTTTCTCTGTATGAAAACCCTGAGATCACCTCACCTGGGCCACGTACCTAAAGAGGTTGCTTGTTCTGTTCAGCTACCCGAACCAGTCCTGCTTCCCATTGATCCATAAGTAGGGCCAGGTGGCAGCATGCCCTAGCAGGCAGCTGCAAAGCCTGACCCCAGAGGAAACAGCTTCTTCAGCCACAGAATAGCAAGGCTGCTTCCTTCTCTGGCAGAAACCAGGGGATCATTCAGGGAATGGAGAGTAAGGGCATCAGACCATGGAAGATGGAATGTAACACTGGTTTGGGTTGGGCTGATTAATGTGGGTGCTCGTTAGCTCATGCTGCTGGCAGTGATTTGACTAGTTGACCTGGTTGAATGGGATCTGGACTGTGTGGTAGCTTATGGTTAATGAAGTTCAAATGCTAAAACCAGGCAAACAAATAATTGCCATTGAGACAGTTCTAATTCATAACATCCCAAGTGTTTCAGAGTAGGACTCCACTGAGTTCTCATGGCTGTGACCTTTTGGAAGCAGAATGCCAGGCCTGTCTTCTGAGGTACTCTGGGTGGGTTTGAACTGACAGTTTTTTGGTCGATAACATAGTGTTTAACTGTTTGGTCCACCCAGGGATTCCTAGTTGAAATGTCAGTCCTGGTATACTCCAGAGGTTTAGACAGAAAAGTTGGAGTGGATTTATCACATTCATTCAGCCATTACATCCTTTAAGAGAGAACATATGATGTATTTTCTCCTTAGCTCTATTAATGTGATAAATGATATGAATAAATTTTCTGACTTTGAACTATCCTTGCATTCCTGTATAAATCAATCATGATGTACTACTCCTATAATATGCTCTTGGATTTCTGTTCACTGGTATTTTGTTAATGATTTTGAAGCTGATAATGATAAATGAAATGGGCTTGTGGTTTTCTTTCAATTGAGGTGTCTAGAAATGTTTGCTTCAAAAAGATCCTAGAAAACTTTCTTCCTTTTTTTGACTAGGAAGGCATTTAAAGCACCTTAATGAGTGGATGGTTTTGAAAGCCTTGTAGAATTTCCCTTGATGCCATCTGGACCTGGGCCTTTTTTGGAGAATCTTCTCTACTCCTCCTATGGCAATTGTTCTATATGAGTTTTACCTCTCATAGGAAGTCAGCTTAGTTAAATCATATAGTTTTCTTCTAGGAAATAAGACTATTTCATTGAGGCCTTCAGATTTATTTACGGGTAGTTAAGGAAATTAATCTCCACGATTCTTAGAGTTTTCTCAATATCTGTTATTTTGTCCTCATCATGAAAAAAATTTTGCCTTTGTGATTTTTGTATTTTTTCAGTTAAATTAGCTACTGTTTCATCTATTTTGCTTCATTATTTTTTGTTGTTGAGAATATACATAGCGGAGTATACAGAATTCAACAGTTTCATTTGGCGCCATTCAGTGACACTAACTACAATGACCTGTGAAGTCAGTGTCACCCCCTTTTCTGATCTGTTCCTCCTCCACTAACATGAACTCACACTCCCAAGGTTCTTATCTAATCCTTTGAGTTGTTGTCAGCTTGATCCCAGAAAGGTAAGATCTTAAAAGCACGCAATGCTCAAGGCAGATGTTCTTTACTAGTTCAGTTAAACTATTGTTTGCTTTTAAGAAGACTACAAAGGGATATTTTTGGTCTCCTATTTTGTTTCTGAAGAGTTATATTTTGGATTCATTTATTAGTTCTGCAATTTTTCTGTTTCCAATTCACTGATTTCTGCTTTTAGTCCAGTTTTCTGCTTTTCTTTTGCTTGTTTTATTTCTTCTTCTTGTTTATTGTGGTAAATTTACAGGTAACCAAACATTTGCCATTTCCACAATTTTCACATGTACATCTCAGTGACATTAAATGCATTCAGCATGTTATTCAACCATTACCATTAATTGTTCCTGAACTTGCCCATCATCCTGAACGGAAATTCATTGTCCCCTAAATGTTGTGACTTCTTTTCATCCTGTTCTTCTAACTTCTTAAATGGAATATGCACTGCATTCATGTTCATTTTTTGTTGCTTAGTTCCATATATTTTTATATCTATATAAATATATAGATGTATCTATACCCCATAGCTGCTGCTATCTGCTGCTTTTACTCTGTTTGTCTTCTCCATATTCTGCAATTTCACATTTGATTTCCTCTCGGACCCACTTGTTGTTTCATATGTAGTTTTTCTAACTTCTGAGTAGTAAGGAATTCTAAAATATTAACTTGAACTTTATTGTCTTGAGGTCAGGTAATATTATCATTTTTGCTTCTTGTAAGACGGCACTTGGCTTGGCAAGTCATCATATGTTCCTGGTAACTCTGTCTCTGGTAAGGGACACGGAGCTTGACTTTCATTCAGTAGATCCTTTGTATCACACCAGATCCCTTTGAGAACCCGCTTGTTTTTGTCTACCTGCTCTGCCACAGAGGGCAGGACTGGTTAGCATCAGCTACGTCTCATGGGTATCTGGAGGATGGAGGATGTCCCTCCTGATGTAGGTCAAGGTGGATGTGGAGGATACTGGGACACAGCAGGACAAAGTGCCTGGAGCTGGGGAAAAGGTGTCCTTTCTATTGGGGATAAGCCTATCTGAGAGAGGACCGTGTGGACTAGAAATCTTAGAAAATTAAGGCCTGTTTGAAGATTCCAAAGGGGAACGCAGACGGGAGGAAGTAAGATGAAGCCCCTGTTGGAGCCTGTTCCCCACTCTCTGGGGTCCCTATTTCCCCTGATCCTCATGGTGCAGTTACCAGTCCTATCAGCCAGTTCCTGGGTGGCCAGAGCCCAGCAGGTCCCAGAAGGTACCAGGTGGGATGAAGAGACTGTGGAGAGCAGGAGGCTCTCTCACTGGGATGGGAGATGGGAGACAGCGGGGCCTCTGGAGGGAGGGCCTGCCAATGTCCTCCAGCCACCTCACGTATCGCCCGGGGACAAGTGGGGACAGGGTTCACTGGGTCATCACATTGTGAAGGGTGTGCAATAAGAAGACCATGGCTCACTTCTGAAGAGCTGGGTGGGAAGCAGAGTGGGTGGATGTCTTGGTTTCCCAATACTGCCATTACAAAATATCATAAACTGGGTGGCTTTAAAGAACAGAAGTTCAGTTTATCTGAGTTCTTGAGGCTGGGAAACCGAATTCAGGGAGTCAGCCACTATGGTGCCTTCTGGGAACTTTGAGAGAGAAACTGTTTATGGGTTTCTCCTAGCTTCTGGCGGCTGCTGGCAATGTCTGGTGTTCCTTTGCTGATTATAGATGCCTCTTCCTCCTCTGTCACATGGTGTGTCTGCCCTCCCCACTGTCTGTGACTGTCTGTCCTTCTCTTTTATAAGATGCTACTCAGAAGAGTTTAGGATTAGAACCCACCTGAGAGAGTCAGTAAAAGCTGGAATCCACTCAGTGGCAGTGGGTTTGGTTTTGGAGCCCTGTTGATGCAGTGCCTAAGAGTTACTTCTGCTAACCAAAAGGTCAGCAATTCACGTCCACTAGCCACTCCTTGGAAATTCTATGGGACAGTGCGACTCTGAACTATAGGGTTGCTATGAGTCAGGATTAATTAGAGTTTTTTTTTTTTTTTTTTTAAATCTACTCTGGTATGAGCTTATTTAATAAAACATCTTCAAAGACCCTATTTCCATACAAGATCACATTATAGGGGTTAGGACTCCAATATATGTTTTGCAGGACACAATTCAACTCAGAAAACAGGAGGTCAGGAGAGGTGGTCTCAGCAAGAGTTCCACACCATGGAAGGAGGTGGCAGAGGGAGAGGGGACAGTGATGAAAGGAGATAAATGAAAATGTTGGTGAGGGTCCCCAGGACTGTGCCTCCTCCCAAGGGGGTCCAGCTTTGGGGGTGGGGCTGCCCATGTGAAATAGGGAGTGGGAGAGGTGGTTCTCAGCACCAGGGATGGCCACGTGATCACTTGTAAATATAAGGACTCTGATTGTTACGTATTTCTTTTTTTATTTTTCTATTTTGTGTGTGTGCATACAGCAAACATCTGTGTTCTTCCATCTCATCCTATTACTTATCATAAAACATAAGATGCATTTACTTTGCATCTTCTGGAAAAGGGATAGACTTTCTGTTGTACGAAAAATAATGGTATCACATTAGGCCACAGTGTGACTCTGTTACTGTCTTTATTGGGAGATTTAGGATGGTTTAAGGAGATACATGCCAAGTGGATGAGTGGTGGACTGTGATGTGTCAGCTTGGCTAGGCTATAATTTTCAGTTGTCTGGTCACACATAGTTGCTGTTTTAGAGTAGTTGCATGTGATGAAGTTATTGGTCCTTAAGTAAAGCACAACACCCTCCATAACGTGTGTGGGCCTCGTCCAATCAGCTGAAGGCCTGAAGGGCAAAACGGCAGTGTTCCTAGGGGGAACTTTGCATCCTGGCTGTGAACAGACATTCTGCCAGAATGCCTGTGAATTCTGGGATACAAGGCTGTAGGGATCTGTGGCCTGTTGTCTGATTGTGAACCGATTTTGGACTTCACAGCCCCACAATCACATGGGCCAATTCCTTAAAATAAAATTCTCTCTGTCTATGTATCTTAACTGGTTCTGTTTCTCCTGAGAACCCTAAGACAGTTTGCTCCAAGCTCCTTAGGGCATCCCTTCCAGGGAGCCTGCTTATCTAGTGCCCCCTGCCCCATCTGCTTTGGGATGGATGGCTGGGTGTGATCAGGAACTGGCCATTTGAAGAAAATAACAGGGTGGCCTGTGGAGGGGTCAGTGGAGCCGGCAGCCTGAGGATGCCTCCCTGCGGACCCTCGCCTTCAGCCTCTTCAGGCCACTGTGTTCAGGATCTAAGAGCAGGCCATTCTCAGCGGCTGTCCAGGCTTCTGCGTGGCACTGGGCCTCTAGGCAGCGCTGCCCATGGTGCTGGAACACTTTGGCAGTGGGGGCCGGGCCTGGGTGTTCCTTCAGGCTGCTCAGAGCCAGGGTGGGTGCCAGCTGTAAGGCCTGGGTGAAGGCCTCTGCAGCCCTAGCTTCATCTCCCAGGCTCAGCAGTAGACGGCCCTGGGAGCAGAAGTCCTCTGCCCGTGTTGGGAGGTCACTGTCCCTTGCTCCTTTCTGGAGAACACAGTCCAGGTCCTTGAGTGCACGGCCAAACTCCTGCAGCTCAGCCAGGCAAGCAGCCCGTGTGCGCAGGTGCTGGGTGCTGTCTCTGTCTGCCAGGACCGCCAGTGAGCAGAAGCCCAGCGCCTGCCCAGGGAGCCCCACTTCCCGGAGAGTGCTGGCTTTCTTGGCAGCAGCCTGCACAGGAAGCAGTGGGAAGGTCAGTGTGAGGGCTGCTGGACTCTTAGGCACCCAAGCGTCTGCAAACTGCCGGTCTCTGCTCATCCCCCAGAGAGGGTGGTGGTGGGAGTGCAGCCTCACTTACCCTGGAAGCTCTCCAGCTTGGAAGGCACATCTCCATGGCTTTCTCCTTGATTATCCCTCTCCCTCGGCCTCCAATCTGTCCCCTCGATTCTACCTCCTCCTCCCTAGCCCTTCTTCTTTCACCCTCCCACCCAGATTCTTGGGCTGGTCAGTGAACACTGCCTGCTTTAGCCTTCTCTCTCTGGGACTGCAGTACAAGGTCCTGGCCTTCCCTGCTAGCACCCTCACTCCCTCTTCCTTTCCTGAGCTGGGGCAGAAATTCATAGTCAAAACATGCCTAAACCCCTCTCCTCCTCTCTTTTGACTCTGGCTCTTCAGAGAGTCAGCTATGAATGGAATCATCCCAACCACTGTGTAGGTCAATCGGCTTGCCTCATGGGGATCCTCCTCGCCTCAAGAACCTACATGGGCTCCCAGTGACTGAAGAACAAGGCACAGTCAAGGCTTTGCCTTTTCCACTCTTTTCTGTTATAGCCAGGACCTACTCAATACTCCCTGCCTCACACCATACACCCAACTAATACTTCCCTGCAACATTCCAAATCCTCCCCACTCCATAGGGGGGCCTGGATTCCAGTTCTCCCTTCCCTTGCTGTGTGAACCTAGTGACTGAAGCTCTCTGTGCCCCAGCTGCCTTGCCCGTGAAATGGGGCCTGTGACAGTTGACCTCAGGGTCATGGTGGAGCTAGAGCAGGCTGTGCACATGGAGCCAGACAACACACAGCTTTTTGGACATCCACGGGCAAAATGGGAAGGGACTTAACCCTACACTCTAGTTTTTATACCCCTTGGCTGAATGGCTGGTCTGCATTTACCTGACGTTTGCTGAGGTGGTATCTACCGCCTGGGCTCCTTCCCTGGGTCTGGGACAGGTCTGGGCTCTTTCCCTGCAGCCTGCCCAGCATCCGTGGTTGATCTGGAATACTGATTCCTTTAATGTGTCATTTGGTTGGGCCTCTCACCCACTCTTGCAAAAAACCCTCATATTTTTAGAAACAGCTCAGTTAATGCTCTTTGATTTCCTAAGACACTGGGGGTGTTTAGCCCCAAACCAGTCCATTCTTGGTTGTTTTTACCCAGCTTGGGGTTCACAGATTGTGGCTGAGTCATCCTCTGCACGAGCCTCTCGAGACCAGCCAGGCCACGCATCCCCCAGTGCTCTCCAGCTTCCAGGAGGAAAAGGTGGCACAGCTACAGTGGGGAGAACGCAGCGCAGGATTCAGGTTTTGGCCCCTCCTGGTTCACTTCTGGGTCTGCCTGCATCTCCTGGCAGCAAATGGCACCCAGCCTCTGGGTGGCCCCCAACTTGAGCAGTACCCCTCAAGTCTGAGCTCAGTGACCCCTATCCTAGCCCTCTTCTCCAAGCTTAGAGCTCCCATCCTGGCCCTCTTCTCTGAGTTCCGAGACCCCAGCCCAGATCCTCTTCCAAGCTCAAAGATCCCACGCCCCCCATCCCCCCAGGCCCAGCCCAGTTCAGCCCAGCCCTCCTGTGAGTTGTAGGTCCTGATAGCACCGTTCTCTCCTTTGTTTCCGTGCTGTGGAGTGGCAGCTCTTTCCTGTGCTTACAGACTTTACTCTCCTTTTGCTCTTTCAGCCCTAATCCTTCTTGAGCCAACTCCTCTATTAAACTAGAAACCAGAAAACCAGACCAGTGCCACTGAATGGTAGAACTGCTCCCACAGGGTCTTCAAGGAGTGGCTGGTGGACTTAAGCTGCTGACCTTTTGGTTAGCAGCCAAGCTCTTAACCACTGTACCACCAGGGCACCTTCTACTAAACTCCCTCTGTTTTCCTGCCTGGAGCCTGACTGACAACCCAGCACAGTGATGATGAAACAAGAACAAGGAGGTGAAACACCCACCCCGGGCACACGGGGGTTTCATTCTGTGTCCCTCTGACTCCAAAGCCTGCCTGTGTCCTTGGCCTCCTCCCCCTCCACTCGGGGGTCCCTTTGCTCCTCCTTCCACCCTGAAGGTTAAATTCAGCCAGTACAGGGAAAATCTGTCTGCAGTTTCTCACCGCCCAGGCCCTCAGCTGCCTCTCCTGTAGGTGGTGAGCGGCCTGGCTGGGCTAGAGCCAGTGTGGGGTTATTTGGTGCTAGGGGTGAAGTGGTCACACTAGCCCCTGCCTTCTCACAGCTACCTTGCTGTCAAATCGATTTGACTTCTATTAGGGCTTGTCTGGAACCTCGCCCTCTCCCACCTCAGCTGGCTCCTTCCCCCGACTCCACTCCAACTGCCTAGCTTGCTTCTGTATCTTGAGCACACTGGGCTCTTTCGTACCTCAAGGCCTCTGCCTTTGCCGTTCCACTGGCCTGGTCTTTGGCCGGTTTCTGGCAGCCTTGCTGTTTCTCACTGCAGTCTCCCCTCCAGCATCACCTCACTACCCCCTGACCTGTTTTGGGGCCTTCCCTTTGCCAATCACTCTCTGAAATGACCATCCTCATTTGCTGGTGGGTCCCCTAATGAGATGTGAATGCCATGCAGGCCTGTGGCCCTGTTGCTCATGGCTCCTCCCCCAGCACGGGCACAGTCCACATCTAGTGGCGGGTGCTTAATCAGTCCTTTTGGAACAAACGATTGGATCAAAAGTTGGTTAGTCAAAGAGGCAGCAATTCCAGCCCAGTGACCCTTCAAGGCTCTTCTTGCAGCTCGCTACCTGCAGAACCTGTGCCTCCTGCCGGCACCTCCTTCCCCTGACCATCATCCCTGGAAGAGGGCGCTGCCTCTCCTGACCTCACTTGGAGGTTGGGGTGGGCTTCCTGCAGGCCAGGGTGCTCCTAGTGGGCTCAGCCTAGATCTCTGCCTCTCCTCCATCCCAAGTCATTTGTGGTTTGTATGCCCCGCGCAAAGAAGGCAATAGATCATTGGTTGTTAAAACCCAAACCAAAATCACTGCCATCAAGTTGATTACAACTCATAGCAATCCTATAGGACAGAGTAGAGCTGCCCCATAGCATTTCTAAGGAGTGCCTGGTGGATTTGGACTGCCAACCTTTGGCAGTTGTTAGGGGCTTGAAATGGAGACTGGGTACCTTCTATTCATAACTCGACTCCACTGCACCCCAAAAATCAAAGCTCTTTTTCTGGCAAGTGGGATCTGGCTGAAATGAACAACAGGAAATGGCACAAGACCTAACATTAAGGCACAATGGTATGTTTGCCTGGACATCTGGTAAAATCAGGAGGGCCCCATATGTTCTGATCCACCCTCTCTGCTCTGTAGATGAAGTCTTCTAACTCACCCTCCTTAGCCTAGGGCTGGTACAGTTCCTGCTTGGGCTTAAGTAGCGGCTTCAGGTTCCCTGCCAGCTGGCTGAATTACTGAAACAAGCCAATCTCCTGTAGGAACCAGGAGGCACCATGCCCTCTGGTAGCTATTACAAAGCCTACCTCATGGTGCCTGGTTGTGCATCCCTATGTGGAGTTGCATGGAGTGTGGGGTTCTCCTCCCCCTAGCCGTGAGTACTGACAAACTGCTGTTGATCTCCTCTCTCCAGGGCCAGATGTCATGCGTTCAGCTGTTCCAGAACCCTAGAACGTGGCTTGCTCCCTCATCAACAGGATGAAGAGGAGGCAATGAAAACATGCCTGGGAAGCTGGGAGGGTCAGGGTAGGGCTCCATGGGGTGCTGGTGCACACCTGGGCGAGGCTCTGCCGCTCCGAGGCCTCCAGAAGATGCAGCAGGAAGCCAAGATCCCCGGGGTCCTTCTCCACCAGGCCCTGCAGGTCCTGGGCCGCGGCTGGTGCATCTCCATTCTTGACCCGCAGCAGGCCCAGCCGGGCCTGGATTGCCTCTGACAGTGGAGCAGTGGTCAGGGCTTTTTTCAGGTGGCCACCAGCCTCCTCAAAGCTGCCTGTCCGGGGGTTCAGAAGGACAGTCAACAGCCTTCATTTGAGCAGGGGACCCAAGAGGTGGGACCCACTGGCTAGCTGCTAGGAGGCCTGCCATAGCCTTTCCTGCTCCGCAGAGGCTCGGGGGAGGGGCAGCCTGACAGAGGTTCCTTGGTGGACTCAGCCTCGGAAGGCAGGAGCTGGACAGAGTTACATATAAATGACCCATGTTAGCTACACGGTCATGACCCAGTGCCTATCTCCCACCTTGGTGCTTTTGCTAAACTCCCTGACCCCTGGGCCTTGAACTACTGTTCTGAGACCCTCACAGTGGTCACCATGAAGGGGCGGTGGTATGTGGAAGAAAGTTGGGCTTGCTGGAACAGAACAGCATAGCAAGGGGGGCCACTGCTGCTGGGGACATGCAGGAGTCCTTGCTAAGGACTGGAGATCATCAGGGATGAAGACAGAAAGTACACGCTGCAAGAGATTCTCCCCTTCAAAATGATAATGAAGACATACAGTCAGTTTTCATTTTTTGAGGATTCCTTGCCAGCAAATTCCCCTACTCAATAAAATGCAACTCCAAAATCAATACTCGTGGCACTTTTGAAGTCATTTGTGGATTTTCATGTGTACAGAGCAGTGACACATTTGCGTTGCATGATGCCCATGCTCCTAGCTGATGTTGCACAAATCTGACTTGGTGTTTGCAAATTTGGTGCTCAGGCCCCTATACAGAACATAATTCTGGTACTTTGAATAGGTAGGAGTCTCTGGGAGGTACAAACGGTTAACGTGCTTGGCTGCTAACTGCAAGGTTGGAGGTTTGAATCCACCCAGGGGCACCTCAGAAGGAAGATCTGGTGATCATAAGAAAACCAAACCAAACCTACTGCCACTGAGTTGATTCTGACTCACAGTGACCTTATAGGACAGAGTAGAACTGCCCCATACAGTTTCCAAGGAATTCCTGGCAGATTTGAGCTGCTGACCTTGTGATTAGACCACCAGCTTCTACCCTACTTCTGAGAAAATATTTTTCTGGCCATAGGAGCTCATTTCTACTCTGACATGCATGGGACCACCGTAATCAGAAGTGACTTGAAAATGACTTGGGGTACCGAGAATAATGATGCTTGACCGCATTTTACACATCAGCAGGCGGCCTGGGTTTTTGCAGGCAGATATAAGACAGTCCCACCTAGAACAACACCTGGCATGCCATGGACACTGACTCAACATCTGGTGAGTAAACAGATGCATGAATGGAGCTCAGGACAGATGCTTGTGTTCCTGCCCTGGGCCAGCACTTACCTATAGCCATGAGAACATCTGTGAGGAGGATGTGCCAGTCTGGCCGTTGACTATCAAGTTTGACCAGCGCCTCCCCTATGGCAAGGAGGGCTTGGGTGTCCTGGCCACTGAGGGGTGTCCCAGTGTCCAGTGGCTGACTCAGGAGATCCCGGCAGTAGCCATAGAGGCCCTGGGTAATGAGAATCTGGGCTTCCGGCTTCAGCGAGCAGATTTCAGGGATCACAGTGCTTGAGTTCAGCTTCAGAGCAGAGATGATGTCATCCACAGCCTCCTGTAAGGTAAGGAGATAGTTTTCCACCAGGCTGAGGAAGGAAGCAGAGTTGGGAGGGCTGACTTCACCATTTTGGCTTTTCCTCTGTGCCCTTTAGTTTCACTTTCTGCTTCTTGGGGTCCTAGAGGGCTTCCAAACTCCTGTCCCCTCTTCCATCACCCATGGCTGAAGCCACTCTACCCTCCACCCTGGACATCTGAGGGGACCTGGATCATTGGCTTTCCCTCCTGGAAGTAACCCAGAAACCCCTTCGTGAGGTTGCACCCTGTATCCTACTTACCAGTCGTCTCCAAAGTCAGACTCCCTATGCTGCTGCAGCCTGCACCCCACTTTCTGGGCAGCATGTTCCCTCTGCTTGCAGTTAGCTCCTCCCCACAGCCCCTGCCTTATTCCTGTCCATTCAAGGGGGGGATTTGGTCCACCTCACAGGTGGTACTTCAGGAGCTCCACAGATATTGTCACGTGCTTCTCCCCGCATCTAGGGCATTGGGAGCTAATGAAGAGGGTAGAAAGCACAGTTTCTGCCCTCCTGAGACGCAGCTAGAAGTAAGGATGCATGGAACATCAGGTGAACAGACACGGCAGAAGTCAGGGAAGCTGGCAGCAGGTGTATCAGGACCTGCAGTGGGAGAGATCTGTCTGGGAAGGAAGAAGGCTCACACTGATGGAGAACTTACTGAGTAGTAGCTGGAGGGCAGTGGGGACTGGGTTGGGAGTGATAGGGATTGACAGAGACCCTGGAAGCACAGGTGAATATACCAGAGGGTGGTTCTTTTCTAAGAGAGCCTTGATGGCTAAGCTAAGTGGTTTGCATCTGACCCGGCAGGCACTGGGGAGCCACTGGAGCCCTCTGCCAAGTCTATAGTCTTATCTGTTTTCTTTATCCCCCTTGGCACCTTTGTTCTTCCATTCCAATCTTCTTTTGGGCTAATGGACTATTTTCAGTATTTCTTTTTAATCCCCCTACATGGCTTCTAGAAAACCCTGGTGGCGTAGTGGTTAAGCGCTACATCTGCTAGCCAAAGGTCAGTAGTTTGAATCTGCCAGGTGCTCCTTGGAAACTCTATGGGGCAGTTCTACTTTGTCCTATAGGGTCACTAGGAGCCAGAATTGACTTGACAACAGTAGGTTTGGTTTTTTTGGTAGGGGCCTTTAGTTAAAACTCTTTATATTTTGACATTTGCTCTACTGTATGCAATACATATCCTTATCATAGTCTATATAGAGTTGGAAACTCTGGTGGTGTAACCAAAATGTTAGCAGTTTGAATCCCCCAGGTGATCCTTGGAAACCCTATGGAGCAGTTCTACTCTATCTCATAGTATCTACTAGTTGGAATTGACTGGACAGCAATTTTTTTTTTTTTTTTTTGGTATGTAGAGTTAGAAGTTATTGGGTGGCTCAGATTGCTAAGTGCTTGACTGCCAATCAAAATGTTGGTAGTTTGAACCCACCCAGAGCCCAGAGCCTCCTCAGAAGAAAGGCCTGTCAATCTGTTTCTGAAAGGTCGCAGTCTTGAAAACCCTATGGATCACACTTCTACTCTGTAACCCATGGGAGTGCCATGGGTTGCAGCAGACTCAGGGCAACTGGTTTGGTCTTTGAAAAGCATCATTTATACAGTATATTAGCACATACAACACAAAAGCCATACAAGAGTAAATTTCATTTACCTTCTGTTCTTTGTGCTATTGTTATATATTAAGCAATAAATCTCAACACAATATTAATTTTGTCTTAAGTAGTTCCGTTCAAAGAAATTAAGAGAAGAAGCAAAGATTTTTTCCCCTTTATTTAAATATTCTCTTCTTTTAGAAGAGACTTTTCTTTGGGTGCCTTTTCTCTTCAACCTCAGGAGCTTTCTTCAGCATAGTTGGCATGAATTCTGTCAGCTTTTATTTATCTGAGAATGTCTTTAATTTCATGCTTATTTTTGAAAGGTTCTTAAAACTTGATGTAGAGTTCCTGATTGATGTTTCCTTCTTTTAAGCACTTAAAAAAATTACCATCTTATTGTCTTCTGGCCACTGCTGTTTGTGATGACTAATCAGTCATCATTCATGTAGTTGCTCTACTGTATGCAATGTGTCTCCCTGCCCCAACTCAGCTGTTGCTAAAATGTTCTCTTCTTGTCTTTTGTTTTCAGCAATTTGACCAACATGTACCTGCCTAGGCGTGGTTCTCTTTGGGTCTATCATTTTTGCGGTTTGCTGAGCTTCTTGGGAAACTTTCTGCTTATATATCTGTCTACAGCTGTAAATGTACCTACATCTATATGTCCCATCTTTTCTTCTCTCCCTCTTGGACTCAAATTACATGTATGCTAGTGTAAAATTACACTAGTATAATAATAGCATCAGAACCTGTGTAACTTCAGGGCAGATAAGGCAAATTAAGATCATCACAACCCTGATTCCTAGGAGGTAGAGGTCAGACATATCCCACTTTCCAAACCCAAACCAATTCCAACATTAGCTGTCCTTCCCATGGGACTCTTGACTCTTCTTCTGGGTTCAACAATCCAATGCAATGGCCACAGAGAACTCAGGGACTACACCTATAGTTAAATGGTTTCTTAAGGAACAGGCTAGAACTCAACAACAGGATCAGGAAGCGTATAGGCAGAGTCTCCATTCCTCAGGGTGAGACAATTCTCTCAGCTCCTCTAGACTAGGCAGGCCTCCTCTCCGTCCCTTGAGGACAGACTCTTCTTAGTTCTGCCATTTTTCACCACTGACTGCCATGGGGTCTCTTCCAGGACAATTGCTGCTTTCATCATTACAGCCCTTGATCAGTGTTACAGCCCTTTCATGAGGTTCCTGGCTCCTTTTCTCTCTGTTTCTTCGTTCTTCTCTTTTCTTTTTCTCTTCTGCTTCTACCTGTCTGAAAAGTCTCTCTGGGGCTCTCTGCTTAAATACAAAAACTCTTTGCCAATTTCAAGACATGACACTCCCATCAGGGCCATGAATTGATCAGCTCCCTTTTGGTAGGCCACAGACACTTGATTTGCATAGTAGGCTACACCTCACCTCATTTGCATCATCTATTGACCAGTTCCTGCAGAGTGCCTACCAATCACAGGGCAGGCTGCAGCCCAGCAATCAGGCAAACAGTATCAAACATCCTTGTTTATAGCTTACTCAGGAAATGGCAATTGACCCAGGCAGAAGTAACAAAGCTTGTGGAAGAGAAAACTAGTGCAAAGAGAACTCTTCAGAGTTCAGCTGAAAAATCTATCAAACCATTTTCACAAAGAACCAAAACAAAAGCCCACCTAAAGAAACTCAGGGCACCACAGCTAGATTGCTTGGAATTTTCCCAGAGGTCACTGAAAATCTCTTCATTTTTTTTTCCCAAGCCTTCTTTTGGTCCACCTCTGTTTTTCAGACTGTATAATTTCTGCTGGCCTATTGTCAAATTGGCACCTAACAACAACAACAACAACATCCTCAAGTTTCAGCTTTGCCACACTTTTAATCTACTGTTAAGCCCATGCAGTGAATTCTGGATTTCACATGTTCTTCTCAGTTCTAGAATTTCCTTTTTTTCCCCCCTCCTAGTATTCTTTCTGTTTTGTTTTGTTCTTTTCCTGCTAAGACTCTTCATTTGTTCACTTATTATGACAAAATTTTCCTTTAGGTAAGTCCTCATGTTTATAATAGTTGCTTAATAGTTCTTGTTGGCTAATTTCAGCATCTGAGTAGTCTCGCATCTGTTTCTGTTAAGTGCTTCTTAAATTATTATTGTTTACAGTTTCCTAGTTCTCTGCGTGTCTAGCAAAGATTTGATTTTATGTTGGACTTTGTGGGTGATATGTAGCAGGATCAGAAAAATTATGAAATGACATCAAGACATTATACACGAATAAAGCTAGAAGTCATTAAAAAGACAGGAAAGCAAAGACCCCGTTAGATGTCTGAGGAGACTCTGAAACTTGCTCTTGAATGTGGAGTAGCTAAAGCAAAAGGAAAAAATGTTGAAGTAAAAGGGTGGAACAGAAGATTTCACAGGGAGGCTAGAGAAGAAAAAGTGAAGTATTATAAAGCTGTGTGAGAAGACCTGGAGTCAGGAACCCGAAAGGAAAGAACATGCTCAGCATTTCACAAGCTGAAAGAACTGAAGAAAAAATTCAAGCCTCAAGTTGCAATATTAAAGAATTCTACCAGGAAAATATTAAACACCACAGGAAGCATCCAAAACAGAGGGAAAGAATACACAGGGTCACTATACCAAAAAGAACTGGTTGATATTCAACCATTTCAAGAGGTGGCATATGATCAAGAGCCACTGATACTGAAGGAAGAAGTCTAAGCTACACTGAAGGCGTGGGTGGAAAACAGGATTCCAGGAATTGATGGAATACCCAATGAGATGTTTCAATGAGGGATGCAGTGCTAGGAGTACTTGCTTGTCTATGCCAAGAAACTTGGAAGACAACTACCTGGCCGACTGATTGGAACCACGTTTTATTGTTTATGTTACCTGTGTTTTATTGATTATGCAAAGGTATTCAACTGTGAAGATCATAACAAAATCATGGATAACATTTTGAACAATGAGAATTTCAAGGCACTTAACTGTGCTTATGATGAACCTGTGCATATAGACCAAGAGGCAGTTGTTTGAACATAACAAGGGGATATTGTGTGGTTTAAAGTCAGTAAAGGTGTGCATCGGGGTTGGATCCTTTCACCGTTCTTATTTAGTCTGTACACTGAGCAAATATTCAAGAAGTTGAGGTATGTGAAGCATAACAGGGCATCAGGATGGAAGAAAGACTCATTAACCTGTGATACGCAGACGACAGAACGTTGCTTGCTGAAAGTGAGGAGGACTTGAGGCACTTACTGATGAAGATCAATAACTACAGCCTTCAGTATGTATTACACCTCAATAGAAAGAAAATAAAAATCCTTACAGATGGACCAGTAAGCAATGTCATGATAAATAGAGAAAAGGTTGAAGTTAGGGATTTCATTTTACTTGGATCCAGTCCACAGCCATAGGAGCAGCAGCCACGAAGTGAAATGATACATCACACTGGGCATATCTGCTACAAAAGACCTCTTTAAAGTGTTGCAAAGCAAAGATGTCACCTTGCAGACTAAAGTGTGCCTGACCCAAACCATGGTATTTTTAATTGCCTCATATGCATTCGAAAGCTGGACAATGAAAAAGGAAGACCAAAGAAGAACTGATGGTTTTGAATTACGGTATTGGCAAAGAATACTGAATATACCACAGACTATTAAAAGAACAAACAGATCTGTCTTGGAAGAAGTACAGCCAGAACGCTCCTTAGAAGCAAGGATGGCGAGATTGTGTCTTACATACTTGAGACATGTTACCAGGAGGGGTCAGTTCCTGGAGAAAGACATCATGCTTGGCAAAGTACAGGATCAGTGAAAAAGAGGCAGATTGTCAAAGAAATGGATTGACATAGTGGCTGCAACAGTGGGTTCAAGCATGACAATGATTGTGAGGATGGTGTTCCGTTCTGCTGTACACATGGTTGCTATGAGTTGGAACTGACTCAATGGCACCTAACAACAACGTGTTGTAGGAAACCTGATTTATGTCACTTTCTTTTAAAGGATGTTGAATTTTGTTCTGGTAGATAGTTAAATTAGTGGTAGATCATTTTAGTACTTACAGGCTTGGTTTTATTCTTTGTTAAAAACCAAAAAACCAAGCCCATTGCTGGCAAGCCAGTTTTAACTCACAGTGACCCTAAAAGACAGAGTAGAACTGCTCCATAGGGTTCCCAAGGAGCACCTTGCAGATTCAAACTGCTGACCTTTCGGTTAGCAGTCATAGCTGTTAACCACTACACCACTAGATTTGCATTCATTGTTGTTGTGGTTGTGTGCCATCAAGTCAATTCTGACTCACAGTGACTCTGTAGAACAGAGTACAACTGCCCACATGGGGTTTCCAAGGAGCAGCTGGTGGATTCCAACTGCCCACTTTTTGGTTAGCAATCTGAGCTCTTAACCACTTCCCACCAGGGCTCTGTTTTAGTTTTGAACTAAGGTATATTCATTTCCTTTGGTTGCAAGTGCAAATGACCACAATTTTGTGGCTTCTGACAACAGACATTTATTCTCTCATAGTTCTTGATGCTAGAAGTCTGAGCTCAAGGGTTTGGCAGGACCCTGGTCTCTCTGACATTTGTAGAGAAGCATCCTTCCTGCCTTCTTCCAGGTTCTGGTGGTTGCTGGCAGTCGCTGTCATTCCTTGGCCTGTAGCTGCATCCCTCCAATTCCTCCCTCCATCCTCACATCTGCCTCCTTCGTACTCCTCTGCCTGTGGTCTGTGTCCAGCTTTCTCTCTCCTTAAATGGGCACCAGTGTTTGGATTTAGAACCCAGCCTAATCTAGTAAGACCTCATCTTGCTCACATCTCCAAAGACTCTATTTCAAATTTAAGCCTAATTCACAAGTACCAGGGTTTAGGATTTTGGTATGGATAGGAGGCACAATTCGACACACTACATAGGTATGACCTTGGCTTTAGGGTGTGGCCTTTCTGGGGTATCAAGTAAGCACCCAAGTTGTTCAAAAAGTCTCTCGGCCCAGCCGTGTTGGAATGTGTATGTCTCTGAGCCCTGTGGGACTCCTGGCATCACCATGCAGCCCTCATCCCACAGCAGATGACCTCTGCAGAGCCTGAGGCTTCCCATATGTGCAACCTGTTCTCAGACAAAGATCCACAACGAATCCCATGAAGATAGCCAGATGCCCCGTCCTCTGCACAATCATCTCTTATCCATTGCCCTTCCTGACAAATTCCAACGACTGCAGCAGCTGGAGTGCTTAGCTCTGCCTTCTCCTTGGCTTGGCCACATCACTTCTACCTCCTCGTTGAGTGACAGGAAAGTCTCGCCAGGGATAAAGTCACAGGGCTCAACTTGTGTGGTGTCACATCTTACTGAGGTCAGAATTCTCTATTGCCTATCAACCAATGCTTGAAAGCAGTTGCTTCATATATTTTATCAAGTTTTATCTGTTTGTAGTATGCTCAGAGGTCCAATGTCAGTTACTGTCTCACAGCCAGGGTAGAAATTCTGCTCAGATGCATTTAAAGTCCAGCAGATGGTGTTCTTCTGGAGCAGGCCTCTGAAGGTACAGGTCTTAGCCAGTGGAAGGACAGTCCTCTCTGGTCCAACCTACACCACTACTGGCTGGTGGTGACCCAGATCAACTGGTTATCACTGAAGGGAAAAAGCCCAATTCCGCCCCTGACTCATGGGAATTCCAGCTGTTGGGTACTGAGCCCGCATCCTGGCCAGGCGCTGAGCCAAGCATCTGAAAGCACACCACTTGCTTCGATGCCCAGGTGGGACCAGAGACCAGATCTACCGAAGGCCTTGGGGGAAACACAGACATCCTGGCCAGGTAGCCCTGTCCCATGGACATGCAGAGGCCCTGGATGGGCTGTTCTGTCTTGTGGCAGTCAGGAGACCTGAATGCATTGGGGGCCTTTGACTGGGCTGTCATGCCTTGCCAATGTCAGGGAGCTGTGGATGTGTGATTCTTTCCTGTGGAAGTCAAGAGCCCCCAGCCAAACCTCTGGCCCACACTGTCCTGCCTGCTGCTTGCTGGGGAGCTCTAAATGGACACACTGCCCCAGGGGCATCAGGGAAGCCCTGGATATGCCATCCTGTTCAGCAGAAGCAGGTGCCATCTGACAGTTTCATCTGAATGGCACCCTGGGTTTACTTTTTTGCTTCCTTAGGCCTTCAGCCTTTAGAGAATGGAGAAACCTGAAGAGGCTTTTATCCAGTGAAGCATCAAGTAGGTGGATAGTTTCAGTTACCTTCAAAGGATGATGCTTTTGATTGATAAGTGTCCTGTCTCTGGAAGCTTATGGAGAGAAAGTACGGGGCTTCTTGGCTGTGGTGCCTTTGGGCTGGTCTTCTGGAAAGACCCCTTGTCTTGTATCCCAAACTAGACCTCCCATTCTTGCCCCAGCATTCTGACACCTCCACAGACCAGCACAGGGTGGGAGCACAGCTCTTCAGTACTCTGAGAGGGTGGCCTGGAGCTTACAGTGATATGTGTCCTGGACATCAGTTTGGGCTCCCTTCTGCCCATCTCCATTCATCCTATAGTCTTATTATATTTAGTTGCAGTTTAGGGAACCATGCCATGCCTCTGCTCCTTCTGTCACCACCTTGCATTCAACCCAAGGTTGATGGGAGCACTGAGAGGTGAAATGATTTGGCTCAGGCTGCCTAACTGGCCGATGCCCAGTGTACCTG
This sequence comes from Heterohyrax brucei, assembly GCA_028571685.1. NCBI lineage: Eukaryota > Metazoa > Chordata > Mammalia > Hyracoidea > Procaviidae > Heterohyrax > Heterohyrax brucei. The sequence continues at coordinate 30,842,028 of CM053140.1, forward strand.
ATCCCTGTTCTGCTGGGTTCCAAGGCCGACACGCAGGAAAGGGCTGAGGATGCAGTCTGATGTGGGGCCCCAGGGTCACAGTGGGCCATGTGTGCACAGTCAATACAGATGTCCATTAAGAAATGCAGAAAGAGACAAGTTCTTCTCACTCACAGGTCTTATCTGTCTTTCTTGTTTCTCTGATTTTATATTCAGAACTGGAGCAGTTTTGTACAATCAGATCTTAAATACACAAATATCTAAACTTAAGAAGCAGGTGAGTTAAGTTCATGGAGTCTTTGAGCGACCCAAACAGTTAACATGTTCAGCTGTTAACTGAAAGTTTGGAGTGTCAAGTTCACCCAGAAGTGCCTTGGAAAAAAGAAAGGCCTGGTGATATACTTCTGAAAACCATATATTGCACAGTTCTACTCTGACACATACTGGGTCACCATGAGTCTGAAGTGACTCAACAGGAACTGAGTGGTTTTCTTTTTTTTTTTTTCATTAGTTAAATTCAGACAATGGTTCTCATGGCTCTGTTGCTGTGCCTGTGGCAGACATGACTAATCCATCTCAGAACTTCTTCCTGCTATGCAGGATGCTGCCTGGCCTCTAAATCCTTTTCAACACAGGGGTTCCCAGTACGATGACACCTCCTAGCTGCTGTACTGTTATGGGACGCCTGCATTCATGGAAGATCTGTTGTGGCAGGGGAGGCCCTTTGTGGCCCTGAGGACCTATCCATCTGCTTCGGTGAATAAGGGCTGGGCAACATGGGATCCTCTGATGACTACGCAGGATTTTAAAACTAGGCTTTGGCAACAAGAAGATGAGGAACCCCTACAGTGCTGGTGGGATGAGAAGATCGGGGTTTTGATGGGCTTCTCAGTGTTCCTGGTGCCTAGCCTTGCTTTGCCCCTCTGGGTGAGAAGGAGGGAGCTCCCTGGTCTTCTCATGTCAGCCCTGCAGTCCCTCTGCTTACCTAGCCCAGGGCGGGGGCCCCTGATACCTTCTGCTGGCCCAGGGCCAGGTACAACAGTGCCCGCCCGCACAGCGCCTGCACGTTCCCCGGCTCGGCCCGGAGTGCGGTGTTGAAGTCGAACATGGCCGTCTTCTTCTGGCCCAGGAAGCCGTAGCATCGAGCACGAACAAGGAGAGAATCACTGGCCTGACCCCCTGGAGGAGGCAGGGAGTGGTGTTGTCAGGGGGACAAGCACTGATGGGCACAAGCCAGGCATGTGTCTACCCTTGTCCAATATTTACTGTATCCTCCCTGTGCCAATCTGGGTGGGGGAGCTTGTGGGGTCCACCTTGTGGGGTCACAGACAATTGACCCTAAGGAATAGAAGGCAGCAGTCAGGGACTGGGGGAGGGGGCCTGGGGACACGGGCCATAGGGTGAGGAGAGGCCCAGTAGAAGCCAGCCAGCTAGATTTCCCAGAGATGAGGGCTGGAGGCTGTGTCTGAGGCTACTGGGCATGGGGAGGAGGCTGGGTCCTGTGGGCAGGGCTGGAATGGCACTGAGAGAAAGTGCAAGGCTTAGGAGCAAGGTCAGCAGGTAGGAGCCTCCCTACTTCTGGGCATAGGAAGCCCCTCCCCACAAAGGGATGTCCCTTGTGGCCCTGGCTGGGGGCCAGGAACAGGCCTGGGGGTTCCATGTGGTCTTTCCTCTTGTTTTCTGTAATCCCAGGAGCATTCTGGTGACTCAGCCGGGCTGGCTGGAATTGGTTTAGTCACAATGGACAAGTGTTAGACTAACCCAACTAAGTCTCAGCAGAATGTAAGGGAACTCTCGAGCATCCAGGGCAGACAGTGGGGTCACCTTTCTCCCAACACCACCTGTGCCAGCTCTGGGCCCTCAGTACGGCACTTGTCCAGGAGGGAGCTGAGTCCAGAGAAGGTGAGTGACACGTTTGCCCATGGACACACAGCTCATCAGGGGGATAGACTTTGGGAACCCAGGTTCCCCTGGGGAGTACTACCACAGTGGCGGATCCACTTGTCTCCTCTCTTGTCTCCCTGGGCCTTGCTAAACAGTGAGGTCATGAGGCCTAGCAGGTGAGGCCAAGGTGGATAGCTGGATGCAGGGAGTGCACTGGGTTCTGCATGTAGGTGGCAGGGGCCATGTCACTATCACTACAGTTTCACTGTCACCCTCCCGTCTCTTGGGCCCTGTCCCGTCCATCCTGAAGGCATGTCATCACTTAGGGGGCACACACAGCTAATCAGATGTGTCCCAGACCCTGGGCCCCCTTATTTCCGGCAAGGCAGAGAGCCCCTCACCCCTCGTACCTGGCATTTGGGTCCATTCATTGCCATGAGTCAGATCCGACTCGACGGCACTTGGCTTGGCAGATACCTGTGTTGCAGGATAGCCCACCAGGTGATTGGCAGGGAAGACCAGGTGTCCCGTACTGCATGCCCTCACCTTGTCATGGATCCCAATGTGCCCAGGCCTGCAGCATGGCACAGCCCCCCACCTCCACCTGGCTTAGGATGGCAGCTGCTCCTGTTAAGGTGCTGTCTTACCTGCAGCAAAGATGGCCAGAGAGAGGTAGGAGATGGCCTCCCTGGCCTGGGCCCCACTGTCCCCACCTGGTTGTGCCCTCAGAATGGCCAGAGCCCGTGTGTGGCAGTGGTTGTGAAGCAGCTGTTGGTCCTCTTTATGGAAGACATCCAAGGTGGGCTGCAGGCAGGCTGTGTCACCGGACTGGACCAACTTCTTCACCAGCTGCAGGGCAGGGCAGTTACTGCTTTTCCTTGTTTCCCAGAGTCACAGCTGCCCACGCTCCTCGCTGTACCAAGATGCCCCCTCTTGCCTCAGGACTCCAGTCCCACCCTGGGTGCCTGCCCTTACCAGCCTGTCTGCTTCCAGGGCCCTAAGATGCTCTTCATTCACACTGGACACTAGAAGGTTTTTGTGGCCTGGCACCATTTAGGGGTATCCTTCACCTCCCTGTAACACTCAGGGTCACAAAGTACAGGCACTCCACAGGACAGGGTGGAATGGATAGAATGTGACCACCGCCCAAGTGAGGTGGGTGCCTTTGTGTGGGTGGCCCTGTGGTGTCCTCACACCTTCGCCTCACGGGGCTGGCTCAGGACATTTAAGTCAGGCAGAGCTAGGAAAGGGGGATTTCAAACTATAAAGGGATGAGACCCAAAGGGAGGACCGTAGGAGGCACTGAGCAAAATCCTCCAGGAAACCCTCGTGGCACAGTGGTTAAGTGCCGCAGCTGCTAACCCAAAGTTGAGCTGTTTGAATCCGCCAGGCGCTCCTTGGAAACTCTATGGGGCAGTTCTACTCTGTCCTACATGGCTCTACGAGTAGGAATCGACTTGATAGCAACAGGTTTTGCTTCGTTTAAGCAAAATTCTGGAACAAGAAGCTGACCCCAATGACTTGAACCATGGGGCTGCAGGGACCAGCCGTGAGTACTCGGTGCTGCCCTCTGCTGACCAGCACGTGTCTGACACTGGCTCCAAGGCAGCTTTGCCAGGGAAATGCTCTCCATCCTCCTGTGTTGCTCCAGCAGAGGGTCAGGAATAAACAGGTCAGAGGACAAGGAAGGAACTGAGAGGTCCTATAGCTCCAGGACCCAAAGTCTGAGACCTGCTCCCTAGAATGTAACCTTCTGTCTCCAGTTCAAACGGGAAACTTCCAGATTGGAGTCAAGCGGAGTGCTGCCTCTCATGGGAGCACAGCTGTCTCAGAGGGAGGCAGGATGCAGCCAGGGGCTGGGGGATCCTGAAAGGGCAGGATCAGAGCCAGGTAAACAAGGACTTACTGACAAGCCTAGTTTAACTGGGAGATTTGGTGTGAAGGTGGCCTGCAATGGACTCTGGGCTCCTTCTTCACAGTCAGAACAAAAGCAAATAAGGAGCATCTCCTTGAAGAGAGGCCTGGCAATCTGAATATGAAAAAATCAGCCACTGAAAAAAATCCTTATGAGCACAGCTGTACTCTGACACATGTGGGGTCACCAAGTGTCAGAATCAACTCATGGCAACTCTATTTTTTGCAGTTTACTGCAGGAAACCTTTCAGACCCTGGAGAACCTGCTCCAGCTAATTCCCACAACAACCTAGCAAGGCTGGAGTACAGATGAAGAGACTGAGGGTCAGAGAGGTGAGACACCCGCAGAGATGCCTGGCAGTGGCAGAGCTGGGGCTGGAACAGGCTTGGCTGACTCCCGAGTTGGGCCATGGGACACAGAGCATGGACCCAGGGAGTCCTGCTGTGGCCCTGCCCTGTTGCTACTGGCTCCCCATCCCCGGCTAGTCTCCTTACCTGATTGGCGTCATAGAAGAAGCCCCTCCGCAGCTGCAGCAGGGCCAGCCGTGCCAGCACAGGGGCTGCCTGGGGCCTCTGGGACAGGGCCACCAGCAGTGCCTTGTGAGCATCATCCAGGCGGCCCAGGCAGTACAGGGCATCGGCCTCCAGGAGGCGCGAGGCCTCATTCTCTGTGTCCAGCTCCATCAGCAGCGTGGCCAGCTGGTACACGCCCTGGGCGTTCCTGTATGCAAAGAGAGTGGCTGTGGGAGGGCCAGCCCCTGCCCTGCACCCCTCCCACCTTTCCAAGCAGTCACAGGTAAACTGTCCCCTCACACAGCCCAGAGATGCTTCTTTCCTACCAGACTGCAGAGACCCTCATGATGCCAGAGATCCCCAGCTGCCCCCTGTCCCTACCGTCTCACCCATCCTCTTGGCTCCCCTAGGGCAGGTATTTTAGAGATAGTGGACTGAGGCCAAGTACATGGTCAGCAGCAGTGCTAAACCTGAGCAAACCTTGACTCAGTTTCCTTTTCTGTAAAACAGAGATAGCAATTGCAGCCTGGCAACATGAGTGCATACAAGATGGCACTTGAAATGTCCCTGGTGCCCATGTTAGAGGAGATATTGATTGACTCACACTGCAGAAAGATGCCCGATCCTCAAATTTGACAATTCCCGGAGACAACAGATATGAATGGTCCCCTATCACATAAATGCACATGTCACCTTATCAAAGTGATGCCAATTAAGCAACCAGAGACGCCAAAGTTGTGTGTGTGTGTGTGTGTGTGTGTGTATGTGTGTGTATGTTTGGGGTGTGCTACATCAAACTTACTCCCCAGAAAGCCTCCCACCATGGTGCTTTTTACTTCACTATAACACATTCCTCCACCTCCTTAGCATTCTGAGGAACACAGGTGAAAGAGCCACCTGGTTCACCCTCATTGCCACTGAGTCAGTTCCCACTCCCAGAGGCCCTATAGGGCAGGACAGAACTGCCCCACTGGGTTTCCAAGTCTGTTGTCATTACAGAAGCAGACTGCCACACTTCTCTCCCACAGAGCTTTCTGTTTGCAGCTGAGCACTTAACCACTGTACTACCAGGCCTCCCCAGGGGGGCAATGAAATTCCTAAATGAGTATCTGGGCTGAGAAAGTGTGGTGGATGGGGCAGCTCCTGAAGGCAGGCTAGCCCCTTGTCCATAGACCACACAGATGGTCCCTCTCCCTGTGGAGATCTGCGACATTAAGGGCACAACACTGAAGATGAGGTTTTACTCACATCGGTATTATATAAAGAGCACGAAATCTGGACATGTCAAATAAATAATTGCACGTTCGTAGCATGGGAAATCGCGCTGCATTAGAAATGCTGTCCACACAAGGGGAAAGCTCATGACCCATTGGGGGACACAAGATGTGAGCCTGTGGGCAGCACACCCTCAGTTTTCTGAAATCTCTGGGCATAAAGGAAAAGGACAAGAAGGAAATGCTAATGGTGGGATAATGGGTAGGTTTTTATTTTATTTTTCCACTTTTATGCTTCTGATTTTCTACGAAAAGAAAGCCCACTATGCAACACGCTTTGGGGGATGGAGTGTCCTAGGATCTGAGCCCCAGCACCAAGTCTGTCACCAGTGCTTTAGGGAAACCATGGAGCTGCTCTCTGCCACAGCTGATGACTTTTGTTAGGTGCGTTGGAGTTGTTTACGGCCTCAGGACACCCCATGCACGATGGAGCCAAACACTGCCTGGCCCTGAACCACTTCCGTGATTGCTTTCAGACCAGACTGTTGTGGTCTAAAGGGTTTTCCCTGGCTGATTTTCAGAAGTAGATTGCCTGGCGTTTCTTCCTAGTCTATTGCAGCCTGCAATCTCCATTGAAACCAGTTCACCATCACAGCGACATGGAAGTCTCCACTAACAGATAAGTGCTGGCTGCCCATGAGGGGCACTGGTGGGGAGTGACCACAGGTTTCTTGCGTGAGAGGCTGGAATTCTGCTACCGAAGCACCACTGCCCAGTCTTGCCTCAGTTTACTCATCTGTAAATCAGGAAGAAACACACCACTCGCCTTCCCTATGCCACAGGAGATAGGAGCCCGCGGCGCGCCACAGGACCAAAGTCTCACCCTTCCTGCGCCTCAGGGCGGCCTATCTCTGCGGCCTTCCTCCGGCGACCGGGCACGCCGGCATCGGCGGAATCTGGCCTCCGCTGCAGCATCCGGCGGCCCTCCTCACGCAGCACTGTCAGCAGCAGCCCTCTGTGGTTCCAGGGCACATAGGCTTTGGCGGCGAGCAGCGCCTCCTCAGGTCGCAGCTGGCAGGCGGTGACATAGTCCAAAGCACCCAAGAAGGCGTTGCCATCCAGCACACGAAGAAGCCCACGGCCGCACAGCGCAAGCACGCAGCCGTCGGGGTGCGGAATGCTCTGCTCCACCACGGTCTGGAAGTCCTCCCGAGCGCGCCCCAGGTCGCCAGCGTGTAGCGCGCAGAAGCCGCGCAGCGCCAGCAAGGGCGCGTGGGGCCCAGCGCGAGGGCTGGAATGGTCACCCTGACGGTGGCAGGGCCCTAGCAGGCGCTCTGCGAGCGCCTGCGCGCCCGTAGCGTCCCCGGCCAGTAGCAGGCAGTCGGCCAAGCGGGTGCCCAGAGCCGGCCGCGATTCAGGCGGTGCCACGCGCATCAGGAAGCACAACGCTGCGGTGACCGGGGCCAGCAGCTCACGGCCTGTGTCTCCGCGTAGCTCTGGGCGGCTGCGCACCGCCTCTCGAAAGCGAGCGAAGCCCAGGTCGGCGGCCTCCTGCACTTGGACCCGGACGCGCTGGCGGTCTTCGGCCGAAAGCAGCGCCTGGAACTGCCTCCGTGCAGCTGCTGGGCTTTCACGGAAGGCATCCTGAAGGTCTCCCAGCACTTCTAGGGCCGAGCCTTCCAGGAAGAAGGCCGCGGCAGCACGAGTGACCAGCAGGGCGGCCAGGTGCTCGCCTGGGGGAGAGAAACAGAAGCATCAGCCCTGATGGTTGGTCTAGGTCGGTCCCTCCCCACCTGCAACCCCAGCACCACAGCGCTTTGATGCTCCCAAGCAAATACTGCTTCTGCTCATCTCATCAGAGAGTCTCCCAGCAGCCCAGGACACTGACTTCCCAGGGCAGAGATAGCAGGAGCCTTCTCTACCCAGCAGACACAGAGCAGGATTAGAACTAGGGGGCTACTGCTAGATACTGTTGGTGAATGCTCTTCTCTTAGCGTGTGCGCAGCAGTCCATCTGAGCTCACGGTCAGCTATATGGGCATGGAGCTGCACTCCTCTGTCTCCTGCACATTTTAATATGAATTTTAGAATTGCACTTCCTTTTCTGGTTAGAACTGCAGTTTGGAAACTGCAACCTTCCGGGAATAACTGGCTTCTCCCGGCAGCATCTTTTGTAGCACTAAGTGGACTGTCTTGCTCCTCCCCACTTCCAGGAAAGGGAAAATGATGTATCCATGCTGCTTATTAAGTGGAAGAACTCGGGTAGTTTACTCAAGCTCTTGGTGCCTCAGTTTCCCTTGCTGCAGTGTAGTAGAGAGCATAGTGGTCTACGCCCACAAGGTTGTGAGGACTGACTGGCTTAACATGTACCCGGTGCCTGGAACCGGGCCTGCTGTGTAGTGGGACTCGCGGGATTTGACATCAGCAACAGTGTCACTCTCCACCATCATCATGCTTTATGTCTGAGCAACTTAAATGTGGGTTTATGAGCAGAAGCTTTCTGATGGGTAAAGAAAGCATTAGCTGTCCCATGCCATAAAGGGCCCACGTAGGTTGTCAACTAGACAGAAGTCAGGAAAAGTCAGTGCTGGGAGGAGCCTGATTTTACACGTCAGGGCAGTGCTGCTGGGCAGGCGGTTCCCAGGTCCCTGGTGAGAGTCTCAAGTCCAGGTCTGTGAAAGTCCTCTTTAGTGCAATCTGCACTGAGTTCTGCCGAAGCTTCCAAAAACATTGACCTGTACAACCTCATTTGAATAGCAACAACAACAATGATCCTTTACATTCAGATAGTTCTCTATAAAGGGCAAAACAACTTCATGTATATGGAAGCGAAACTGTCACTAACCCCTGTCCTGCCACCGTTATGGGTAAGCATTACATTGCAACTCAGAGCCAAGAAACAGTCTCTTGCACCCTGAGGTAACTAACCAGCCAACAATAAAGGTCAACCTGTGTGTTGCCTATCAGTCACTAACTCCTGAACTAACTCCTGACTTTTGCAGTAGTTACTGGATTTTAAGGCTTTGCAGTAGGAGAAAGCTCTTGGGACCTAGGGGAAGAGGTTATTTGCCCACATGTAAGTCTGTTCTCTCCATTTCTTCTAAGACTCCAGTTGTATACGTTAGACTTCTTGATAGTGTCCCACAGGCCACTGAGGTGCTTATTTTTCTTCTGCTCTTCCTATTGATCTACCTTCAAGTTCACTAATTCTTTTGCTGTATCTAATCTGCTATAAATTTTTCATTTCAGTTATTGTACTTTTCAATTCCAGAATTTGTTTGGTTCTTTTTAAGAGTTTTGTTTAGCTGCTTGTGTTTTCACGTTGGTTCATTCATTATGACCATGTTTTTCTTTAGTCTGTGAGTATAATTATAATATCCCCTTCAAAGTCCTTCTTTTGCTAATTCCAGCATCCAGGGCATCTTGAGGTTGGTTTTTTTCCTCCTAGTTGTGAGTAACATTTTATTTTGTATTTCTTTGTGTGTTTAGTAATTTTTGATATACTGTTGTCAGATGTTGTCTAGTTGATTTCTACTCATAGAAACCTTATGTACAACAGAATGAAACATTGTCTAACATCCTCTCAATCGTTGCTATTTTTGAACTTGCTGTTGCAGCCACTGTGTCATTCCATCTGGTTGAAGGTCTTCCTGTTTTTCACTGACCCTCTATTTTAGCAAGCATGATGCCCTTCTCCAGGAACTGGTCCCTCCTAATAATATGTCCAATGTACATAATGCTTTGTAAGGAGTCTGGATTTAGTGTGTTCCTCTGGAGAGGGTTGGTTTTTGATGTAGCAGGCAGTTAAATTGGCTGGGATCAAACTCCAAATTATGTCTCTCCTCTGAAAGGAAATAGCTTCTGGCTGCTCTGTTTTCAGACCATCTAGTCCACCCCCTGTATACGTGGTCAGACAAGGGCTAAAGTGGATTTAATATACAGATTTGGGATCTTACTCTGTGGCTCCCTCCTTTTTAGGATTTCCCCTGTGTCTAGTCATGTTAGTCAACCCTGAACTCTATCCTATGCAACCTCAAACTATTAAAGCTGCAACTTTCTGTTGTACCATGACATGGATTGTGGAGTCTCTCAGTCAGCTAGTGCTGTAACAGCAAGACCACAAGTGGACAGCTCCAACAAATGGAAGTTTATTATCTAGTAGAGCATAGTTTATTTACAGTCTAGTAGACTAGGTGTTTGAATTCAGGGTGTCAGCTCCAGGGGAAGGATTTTTCTCTCTGTAGATTCTGGAGGAAGGTCCCTGTCATCAATTGTCCCCTGGACTAGAAGTTTCTCTATGAGGGGACCCCAGGTCCTGGCATTTTCTTGGTGATGTGAGGTCCCCCTTTCTCTCCGCTTTCTTCTCTTTGTTACATCCCGAAAGAGGTTGACTCAGAATACAACCTAATATTGTATGTAGACTGAGTTTTCCCTCATTAACGTAAAGGCCTTTCAGTCTGCCCCATTAAACTCACAGGGGCAGAATTTACAACATACAAGAAAATCACATCAGATGGCAAAAGAGTAGACTATCACACAACAGTGGGAATCACAGCCCAGCTAAGTGACACACATTTTGGGGGTACACAGTTCAATCATAACAGAGAGTTTCCTGAGGCAAAATCCCACAAGGAAATCCCACAAGGAAATCCCACAAGGATGCAAATCTCACCTGTTACAGCCCTAATCTTCCAAGGGTTAGCTTCTTTCTAGTTACTGCCTGTTCCTGTCACTGTCTAGTGACATCAAATAGTAGCTTTTTGTATTTTGTCCACATTTAACAGTTGTTCTTTGTGTATACTTAGTACAGTCAGGCTACTCCACCATAGCTGATGGCTGGAATCTACTATTTTGACAGTCTAGGGGAATATAAGATATTATTCCATTTTGTTTTAATCTTCATTTTCCTAATTACTAGCAAAGCATATTCATTAAAAAAAAAAAAAAAAAAAACTCTTTTTTTTTTTTTTTTTTTGCCTGTCTGGTGAGTAGAAAATTGTATCTCATTGTTTTAATTTGCGTTTCTCTCATTACTGATGATGTCGTGCATTTTTCAGATGTTTATTAGCCATCTGTGTTTTATCTTCTGGGAAATGCTTTTGCCTATTATTGTATTGAATTTTCCTCTTACTGATCTGTAGGAATTCTTCAAGTACTCTGTATGCTAATCTGTTGCCCATTGCGTATTTTGCAAACATTTTCTCTCTGTTTGCAGATTGCCCTTTCATCTTATATAGTTTTAGGCAAAACAAAAACTTTTAGCTTTTCATTTAATCGACAACATCAAATCTCTTTTATTATTTCCACTTTTTGTATCTTAAGAAGTCTAACTATCTACAGAAATCTTAATGACGTTCTCTTACACTTTCTTTTAGAAACTTAATCATTTTTCTATCCACATAGCAGTCTTTAACTCATTCGGAATTTACTTTTCTGTATGGTTTGAGGTAGGGAATAAACATCACACAGTGAATGGTGCTATTTCATTATAGATCTATAATGCTTCCTCAAAGTCATATATACAGTTCCAGGTACCTGTGGGTCATAAAGTGAGTTTTCATGTAAATCTATTTATTAAGAAGGTCAAATAACTTTCCCAAAATATAGACAGTTTTGTTCCAAGTCCCCAAGGACTTTGATAAGTGATTTTAAGATGAGAATATGTTTGTTATAGGAAAATATGTTTGTGAAAAACTTGTTACAGGAATATTTGTTTCTCCATTCCACCTTGTAAGCTACATTGGTATCAAAGGCTGGCGAGAGAGACTGACCTCTTCACTTTTCTCTCTTGGTCTTCTTACAAAGACTGCCAATTAAGTTTGTGAACTCATCCTAGAAAAAGTGCTACATACCTCGTTACTGAATATTACCACAGACACCTTGGAAGTACTCCTCTTGGGATGCTATGCACTGATGCCAGCTCTTCATCCATCCATGAAAGCAGCTTTGGAACTCTTCTTCCGGAATGGCCGTTACAGCTGTCATCATATTACCTTTGATATCCTGAATGTCATTTAAATGTCTTCCTTTATCTTCAGGTAAAGAACAAAGTGATTGGGGGCCAGATCAGGTGAATAGGGAGGATGTTCCAATACAGTTATTTGTTTACTGGCAGAAAACTCCCTCACAGACAACTGTACAGTTTAGTTTGCGAACTTCCCATTGTGCCACGTACACAACGGCCACTCCAGAAAATGTTCCAAAATTGCTTTGAAGGGTGGACTAGGCAATGGCATCAGTGTATAACTTCCCAAGGGGAGCAATTTGAAGGTGACCATAGTGATGCTGAGTAATGAGGTATGTAGCACTTAAACAATTAAGTTGGAGGACTTAACTGTCAGACCCCATATGTATCCTTCAAGTCAACAACCTCTTGTACTGATTAGTATAGCTTTTTAATAGCTGGTAGAGTAAGTCGTCTTACCTCTTCCTTCTCCTTTTTTTTTCCTGGAGTATCTTGTCTGTTATTGATCCTCTGCTCTTTTATTCCTAGCAGTGTAGTACACTGGTTAACTGCTATGTCTGCTAACCAAAGTTCAAGTCCACCAGGTTCTCCGTGGGAACTCTATTAGGTGATTCTACTCTGTCCTGTAGGGTTGCCATGAGTTGGAATCAACTCGATGGCAGTGTTTTTGTTTTCCTCTTTTATTACAGTATGGAAACCCTGGTGGCATAGTAGTTAAATGCTGCAGCTGCTAACTAAAAGGCGCACAGTTCAAATCCACCTCCTTTGAAACTCTATGGGGCAGTTTTGTGCGTAGGGTTGCTGTGAGTCAGCATTGGCTTGATGGCAGTGGTCTTTTTGGCTTCATTACAATACAGGAACTTTCTCACAATGAGCATTAAGTATCTCTCCATTTATGCAGATGTTTTTAATTATTTCCTAATAAAGTTTTATAATTATTTCTATAAAGTCATGTTTCTGCTGTTAAGTACTGCCCAGTCGGTTCTGCCTCGTAGTGAAACTACGTACAATGGAACATATGAATCTTTTAAATGCCTTTTTTTTTTTTGCTATGGCAAATGGCATATTTTAAAGCTGTGATGTTTCTACTTGTTGCAGGCATCTATAACTATAACTGATTTTTGCATGTCCTGTTAAACTTGCTCACTATATCTAGTACTTTTTATGCTGTTACTTTTGGGGTTTCTACATAGTAAATGATATTGTCTGGAAATAATAATTTTTTTCAAACATACTTAAATGTTAGTGTTTTACCCAAGCGTGCAAATTTTTTTTTTTTTAAATTGTGGTTAAGTGGAAGTTTACAGATAAAGTCAGTTTGCCATATTAAAGCCCATATAGAGACCCCTATGCAACTCCCTCTGATATCCTGGCCCTGTGACAGCGTATTCCTCTTTTCTACTCTGTTTTCTCCATATTCATTCAACCCAGTCCTGTCCCCTCTTCTCCACCCTCCCATCTTGTTACTTCAGAGGAGCTGTTCCAACAGCCTCATGACTTACCGTCCGGTCCAGTTTTGCACAATGAGTTGTTTTGGTGCTGGTTTCAGTTCTGTGGTGGAAGCGAGACCAGAAGCCATGCTCTTGGGGAACTCTCCAAGTTGTCGGACCATCAGATCTAGTCTTTTAATAGAATTCTAGATCTGCATCTCTGTTTTCTCCTGCTGTGTCATGGAGTCTGACACTGTATTGCCTCTCAAGACGGACATTGCGGGTGGCTGGGCACCATTTAGTTCTTCTGGTCTCATGCTGGTGTAGATTCTGAATCATTTGGTCCCATCTTCAATTTGGTCTGAGCTGAGTTAGGAAGTTCTTCTTTTGCTCCTGCCTGGGACCACCACTGTGGCTGTAGCCATCTGGTGACTTGAATGCTGGGCTCACACTGTCTTCCTTTCTTTGATGAACTTCATACTCTTCTGTTCCAGTTGGGTTGAGATCAATTGATGCTCCTTAGATGGCACCTTGCTAGCTTTTAAGACCCCAGATGCCACCCACCAAGTTGGGACACAGACCATTTTCTTAAGAAGAAAAACTTAGCTGTGCCAATTGACCTAGATTTTCCCCGACAGCACAGTCACCAGATGCCTGACCCTGCTACTTGGACCTTTAAAGTTTGAGGTTGCATATAGGAACTCTTAGTACTTGGTATAGTCCATCAGTGCCGATCTCCCTTCTAATGTGTGCTGTCACTTTCTCCACTTAACCCAGTTTCTATCCAATACCCACTCCCTGCGTGTCCATTCCCCTCCCCTCCTTCCCTGGTGACCAACAAAGATTATTTTCTTCTGTGCTTAGTCCATTCCTGAGGCCTTATAATAATGTTCTCATGCAGTATTTATCCTTCTGTGACTAATGTCACTGAGCATGATGTCTTCCAGATGACTCCATATTGTCAGTGTTTCCAAAGATCGTCATTGTTCTTTATCATTGCTTAATATTCTGTTGTGCGAATATGCCATAGTTTGTTCATCCATTTTTCTGTTGAAAGGCACCTAGGTTGATTCCATCCTTTTGCTATTGTACACAGTGCTGCAATGAACACTGGTGTGCATGTGGAAATAATAATTTTTTTTTTCATTTCTGGTCTTACATGATTTGTTTCATTTTCTTATGGCGTTGGCGAGAGTCTCTGGCATAATGTTGAATGCATGGGAGAGTGGGCAGCCAGCTTGTCCTTAATTTTCAATGGAAGGTGTCTAAGATCCTACTATTAAATATGATATTTACTGTAGGTTTCTGATAGATAATTTTTTTTTTCAGTTAAGTAAATTTCCTTCTATTCCTTGGTTGTTAAAGACTTTGGGGTGTTAAGTATCATGAAATGCTTTTTCTGAATCGATTGTGATGCGCACAGGTTGTTCTTTCTCTTGTCAATTAATGTAGTAAATTACGTCATTACAGAGACATAAAATTGTAACTTGGCTTGGCTTGGCTTGGCTGTACTATTTTATTCAGTTTTGGCTAAAACAATGAATAAAAACTGATGCTTCAGCCCAGCTAGCAGTTATTTCAGTGAACTACTGCACAAAACTTAGTGGCTTACGAGAACAACCTTTTATTTGTCCAGGATTCTTCAGTTTGGTCTGAGCTGAGTTAGGAAGTTCTTCTTTTGCTCTTGCCTGGGGCCACCATTGTGGCTGCAGCCATCTGGTGACTTGAATGCGTTGGAGGGTCTGAGGTAGCCCCACTGATGTGTCTGGGACTGTCATGTTGGCTCACCTGGGCCTTTCTCCCTAGGTGTTCTCTCGTCACTCATTCATCCCACTTCTTGACATGATGCTGAGTGTTCCAAGAAGGTGAACTTGGAACCTGTAGGGTCTCTCCAGTCTTGAGATCCAGAACTACACATGACTTCTTCTGTATTCCATTGGCCACGGCAAGTCACAGATCACTGTAGACTCTGACTAGGAAATTGAGTTAAAGCTATACTTATTCTGTATCTTGTTGTTGTAAATTGAGGTTCCACGGAAGTCTATTTATTAAGAAGGTCGAAGAACTTTCCCAAAATATAGACAGGCTTATTCAAAGTTCCCAAGGACTTTGCTAAGTAAGCTTAAGGCAAGACTATGTTTGTTATAGAAAATTACATTCGTGAAAAGCTTGTTAGGGGAACATTTGTTTGTCCATTCCACCTTGTGAGCTATTACATTTGTGCTGGGTGGGGGCTGATGATAAGGTGACCCCTCTGACATCACTGGTACAGATCTAATTAGCACCACAATTCTTGGGGGGAAGAAAGAGCGAGGCTCCCAGCACTCTCCCTTTGAAGGGCAGAGTTCTTCTACTACACTGTTCACTGAGGGTGTGAATCTCTGCAGGCATCTCCTAACTCCCCACTTAGTGGGATGGGGGGACTGGAAACATGGGGTACCCCAGACTGTGGCAGCTTGGGCATCTGTGCGTTGATCACTGAGGGTCCTCACTTTGTTACAAGTCCAGGATTCCCAGATGATTTTTGGAGTTCTCTTAGGTAATTTATAGTGGGAGGACATCAGGATGTCTGGTCTAGCCTATTTCCAGAATCAAATGCCTACTCACTTTTCAGCTCCTTCTGCCTGGTTTCAGCCCACACCACCACTTGGGATGATCAACAGGTACACAGGTGCACACTCAGCAGGCACTTCTCAAGGCAGAATGTTTGGTGCAGCCCACCTACCTGATTTCCATGCCCCACAGGCTCCAAACTGCCCTCCTTCCTCCTGGGCTGCTCCCCTTGGCTTCCTGCTGGCTACTGTTTCTTGGGAGAAGGGGCATATGTGGGTGATTAGGGGTACTCTGGGGACCAATATCAGCCCAGCTGCAACACACTGCACCTTTGCCACGTGGCAAAGCCCTCTGTGCAGTCCCGTGTACATGTAGGGTGGATACTATCCACCTCTGGGGGAGGGATACTGATGAAGGCCAGAGCTTTGGAATGTCATCTGTTCCAGGATGTATCGGGCTCCCTCCCTCTCCTCACTGCTCTCTTCTTCTCTAGATTCTGGGTTCTTCACACCTGCTGAGTACTGATGGCTCTATGACTTGGTCTTTAACCCAAGGCCCTTTTCACCTCAAGACTCCTGTGTCCAGCATGTAATGACACCTCTACTGGTTGGCTCAGGTGACATTCGTTGAACTCTGACATAGGTTGGGTGATATTTTCATTTCAGTGTCTGGGCCACCTTCTTCTTGAGCCCACGCAGCAAAGCCCCCTGGGAGGTGGGCATTGCCCATCACGTGTGCACACGGAGCTGCACAGAGGCCAAGTCGTGTGCTTAGGGTGCGGTGTTAGAGTCAGGCTGACAGTGGGCTCCAAGGTGCCCCTAATGACCCGACATGACCCCCTGAGATGGAGGAGCAGATTGTGAGGGCGTATGTATTAGAGGTGGGCTGGCCTGGAGCCTCAGGGTGCTCCCAACCACCCACATACTGCCCCACCCCCAAAAGAGGAGTTAGCTGGAGACCAAGGAGGAGCAGCTTCTCAGACTGGCTGTTTCTAAAGTTCCTGATGCCCCAGAGCCCCTGTCTGTCCCTCTGCTGCACCTAGGCCAATTGCTCCAGCTGGACTCCTCAGTTCACCCTTGACACCCTTGTCCCTGCCTCTGTCCACTGCTGTGCCCTGACATCTCCAACTCAGGGATCTCCCAGGCCTCCCACTCCCGCCTGTCTCCCACTTTCCCCTGTCCAGACCATCATCAATGGGAGCCTGGACTGAGGGCAGCTTCCTGGTTGGCTGTGCTCATACTGCTGGCTCCTTCTGGTGCATCCTGCCCACCTCAGCCTGAGGGTGCTTTTCAAATGCAACTGAGATGGCCTCACATCATGGCGTATAGCCTTCAGTGTCTCCATTCCACTGCCCAGAGTTGAGAAGCTCTAATTCCTGGGAGGCCCTCAGACTTGAAGCTTCTCCTACTTCAGAGACGTTCTGCCTCCACTACCCAAAACTCTTTCTCGGCCCTCATGGAATGCTCCTCCTTTAGTCTCAGTTCAGACGATGCTGCCTCCAGGAAGCCTTTCCTGACCACCCTGTCCAGAGCCAGCTCCTGAATGGCCCACTTTTCAAAGCCCTTCATGTAGTTATTTTATTTTGTGTGCTTGTCCCCTGAATGCCCTCTAAGGGCAGGAGACCAGGCTGTCTCTACAATGTGATGCCCTAAGCCCCCTACCCAAGGCCTCCCCCAAGGCCCTTGGCCAGGCCAGTACTATTTACTGTACCCTGCCTCTCCTAGAACAGGACCCTCAGGAAAGCTGAAGCCACAGTCAAACAGGCAAAGCAGGCCTCCTGCACTTCTTACAGCCCTGACTGCTCCTTTACGTCCATCCTCAAACAGAGCTGTGCCACTGCCCACCTGCTCACATTTGGGCCAGGGAGGGCCAATTGTCAATCCAGGAATGGCAGAGGGACTGTGGCCCAGGACCTAGGAAACACAGACCTGCTCCTACCTTGGGGTCGGCTGCCTACGGCGTCCGGCTTGAGGGCCCGGCTGCACGCTGCTATGCAGTCCTTGTACCTGCCCTCTCTGAGCAGAGCTGCGGGTGGGTGTGGCTGAGTCCAGGCAGCTCTGGGGCCCAGGGCGGCCACGAGTTGCTGGCAGTTGGTGCTGCTCACCGCCTCCTGGCGGCCTGAGGTGTGGTCCTCCAGGGTGCGGACCAGCAGGGGGAGATAAGGCCACTGATGGGCACGGATGAAGGCCACTGTCCGCTCAGGGCTCTTGACAAAGGCTCGAATGTAGTCCATCACACCGTCATTCACCTGCACCCTGGACAGGATCCAGGCCAGGGCTCGGGTCAGCTGCAGCTCCAGGGCTTGCTGGGGGCGGGTGGCCAGCAATTTATCACAGCGCTGTGCCACCTCTTCATGGTGCCCATGGGCCAGCAGGCCAGCCAATATGTGCAGGACTGAGGCAGGGTGGTCTGGGCACAGGGCAGCCAGAAAGGCAGAGGCTAGGGTCCCTGTCAGGGAGACTACTGCCATGCCATCCCAGTGAATGATGGGGATCTGGCTGTCCCCACGACACCAGGCTTCCAGGGTGGCCACCACGGGTGTCCCTTGTGCCTTGGCCAAGGCATTACTCACGCTCCGCACTGCTGATGGGGCATTGCAGCTGAAGGCTGCCAGATAGAAGGCGGTGGCTAGCGTTGGCTGTCCGAGGGCCAGATGTTGGTCACCCTCCTTGCAGAGGCAGGCTGCGAGCTCCTGGGCTGACATCATGCCCATGCCCCTGATGGTCCCATCTCCCGTCAGTGGCACCTGGGGGTGGGAAACTTGGTCAGTGCCAGTCTTTGGCAAGTGCCCAGCCCTGCTTCAGAGTGCCCTCTGGTCCCATGCAGTTGTATCCCCATACCAGCTCAGAGCCCCAAGGAGTAAAAACAGCATATCCAGCTTTCAGGGGCTCTGTGGTGTCCCACACTGGGCCGTCTCTGGAGGGAAGGTGGAGGTGGGAGTCTGGGATCAGCACGGCCCACCAGTCTGAGATCAGCACACTGTGCAGCTCCCAGCCTCAGCTTCCTCATCTGTAGAATGGGCTGTGAGGCTGCCTGCCCAGTGCTTGGCTGCCTGGTGAGCTCCTGGT
The DNA here is from genome assembly GCA_028571685.1 of Heterohyrax brucei. NCBI lineage: Eukaryota > Metazoa > Chordata > Mammalia > Hyracoidea > Procaviidae > Heterohyrax > Heterohyrax brucei. The sequence goes on from CM053140.1 coordinate 30,860,547, forward strand.
CCCAGAGCTCCCTGGTGGGGAGGAGCTAGGTGGCGTAAGGGGTTAGGCTCTGAGCTCAGGACCCTCAGGACAGCTGAATTACCCATTGAACCAGGTAAAATAGGCCTCCCACTTTCTCAGTGTGTGCCCCAGCTTCGTCTCCAAGGACTGTGCCTAATCTCAGGACCAAGCCACTGCCTACCTGCTCGCATTTGGGCCAGTGTGTAAGGGTGGGGGTGATGGGCACTTGTCCTGGCTGTTGTGTCGGCGGCAACACTGGCCTATGCTCTCTTGAGGTCAGAATTCCTGGGACTAGTCAATCTGTTCCAAGCTCCTCCCAGTCCTTATTACCCTCAAACTCCCAAACATTCTGGCTTGAAGAACACCCTATGATCCTTTCTTTCTGGGTCCCAAAGTGCCCCAAAGTGCCCCAAAGTGCCCCAAAGTGCCTGTAAAGTATCCCTCCTTCCAGCATGTACTCTGTGACCCATAGACACGACACACCATGTAGACACAGGCCTGCACACATCATTCCGTCACAAACACACGTGCTCAGACCCACTCACGCTGGTTTGTGTTTCCAGAGGCTGCTTGGAGCCATGCAGGGTGAGCCGGGTTTCGAGGGGTGTTGGCTGGGCTGCTTTGGGTGCCTGCAGAGACACCCACCTCTCCCATTGCCCGCAGCAGTCAGGATGTCCAGTCCTGCGCAGGGCCAGGCAGGGCTGTTTCCCGGGAGAACGTCAACACCCAAGGCTTCTGCAGCTCGGCAGCGCCCCTGGTGGCCGGGTGTACTGCCTTTGTTCCCTGGCTTGAGTGCAGGGAGGTTCTGGGAGGGTAGGGCTCTAATCCAAGGAGGGTTGGGAGCATCTGTGTAGGGAGTGGCTGCCTTAGCTCTGGAGTAACCCTTTCCCACTCCCCACCAACCCTGATCGCGGACAGCGAGAGGCGAGGCTTGGACGAGGGGTTGGGGGAGCACTGATCAGGAGCTAGGCCCTTTGCTCTGGGCCTCCTGTCTCCTGCGACACCTCCTATCACACATGAACCCCTGTGATTGTGCTAGGGATCCCCAGGACTTGGCCTGGGCCTGCTTTAGCCTCTTCACCCCTGGCACTACTCCCAGCCTCCAGGCCATGTTGCCCTCCCATCTATCCTGCAGATGCGGCCCGTTGCTGCCAGCTACACCCCTACCTCCAGGGCCCTTCCCCAGGGGCCTTCTCTTTCCAGCCTGTCCTGAGAAGACACCTGTTGGGTTTAGGCCCAGAAGCCCTTCTTGGGATCTGTGCTGGGAGTGTACTAACCCAGGGCCACAGCTGGCAGACGCTTTTTTAAGAGTCACTCTCAGCAGCAGGAGCAGCGGCAGGATGGTGAGCTGCAGGCGGCCAGATGGGGCTACCACCTTCAGGCCTGAGATGCTGGACACCAGCTCAGGGGCTTGTGTGCCCGTGGAGAGGGGTGCTGCTTTGGGCAAGGGGTTCCCCTAGTCCAAGATGCCAAGGCTCAGGGAGCTGGTAAAGCTGCCCCTGGGGAATGTGGGTGCCAGGGCATGGGACACCACAATTAGGGGGCTGCATTTCCAATGTCCTCTCTACGGGCCAGGCTGTAGAGGGTGTTCCTGGAGGGTGATGGTGAGGTGGGGTCCAGAGCAAGGCCCAGAAAGGCCCAGAAAGGTGACAAGTACTGCCAGCAGCCCTAGCTTTAGGTCCGGCTCCCGGCTGTTTGTGGCTTGGTTTTCTTCATTTTCACAAGGCGGAGTGGGGCCATTAATGCGGTGGTAGCAGCTTCTTGAGATTTTTCATTACCTTGCTTTGATTACGTTCATCGGAATTACCCTAATTAAGTACGGAGCCCTAATGGAGCAGCGCCAGGGGCTCAGAGTCTCCAGGGATGCATGATATACACTAGCACTCAGCCCCGTCAGCAGCCGCCCCCAATGTCTTGGTCTGTCACACAGTGCTGGGGGGACCCTGAGGCGCTGGCCAGATGAGCCCAGCCCAGAGCTTTACTCACAGTCCCTACTGTCCTTGGGATGAGTGAGGGGAGGGGCCAGGGTAGCTGCTGTAGGATGGCACGCTGTGGGGAGGCCTTGCTAGGCTCTTTATTCTCAAGTCCCCGTGTACTTCTTGGGAACTCTATAGGCAGTTCTACTCTGTCTGTAGGGTCCTGTGAGCTGGCATCAACCTGATGGCAGCGGGTTTGGTTTGGTTTTGTGCTTCTGTGCATCCTGCAGACCGAGGCCCTGGACGGGAACCCAGGAGCGCACACAGGTAGGTGCAGGTCATCACGGTCACCTCTCTATGCCATCACTCACACCATGTTCTGGTTTCTGGTTCTGCCACAAACGGAAGGTGGAAGTAGGAGCTGGGAGGCAAGCCGAGGCCGAGGCCGGTGGGTTTCAGAATTAAGGGTCAGTGAACAGGTGTCTGCACACAGGTGCACCCAGCTGCACACGTTGTGGTGATGCCCAAATTCAAGAGGAATCACAGAGTCTACCCCTTGGGACTTGTGTCTGGTTAGGGGCGAGTTTTGGTCATGTGCCCTTGGATTTCATCTGCCCTCCAAATTCTCACCTGACAGGTGTAGTCTTTAGGGAAGTTCATGGCTTATCCACAGACTGTGGTGGACATGTGATTTCACTGCCTCCTGCAAGTGTCCAGTGCCGACTCAACACACTTCGGTGGAGACTTACTGCCAGGGAATGAGTGTGAATCGAGTCAGACAACACACCGCTGGTCATTCCTGCTCAAATGCCAATGGCAATAATGTGACCAAAGGAGACGCCTCCTTGATGTGGGGTCTGTTCTTTGCTGGAGGAGTTAGACTACCTCCTGGGTCAGAGCCCCAAGTGCAGGGAGAGTCAGGGATGCAACCATCAGCCTTGAGAGGACTCTGGGTTCTCAGACATGACCTTCAGTGAAGTTGCTCTTTGGGGAGCAGGGTGGCCAGGAGATCACACTGACTAAGACAGGATGTGGCCCCTCAAGGAGCCCCCTGGGGCACAAGCTGCTAATGTACTCTGCTAATGTACTCTGAACACACCACAAGGTACCTTGGAAGAAAGGCCTGGCAATCTGCTGAAATGTCCTGGCCATAAAAACCCTGTGGAGTGTAGTTCTACTCTGCACACATTGGATCACCAGGAGTCAGAGCTGATAGCAACTGGTTGGGCCCCACATGCTCCAGGAATGGTTTCTAAGCAAAATGGCAGGGAAGCAAGACGGGCAGAGATTTTAATCCATGTGGCAGATGAAGCTATTTTCACACTTTTTGGAAGGACTGTTCACATTCTGATGGCTTTACCACAGAGAAGCTGAGCAGAACCTTGCCCCTCACCCGGGGGGTCTCTCTGTTGGGCATAGAGGGGTCTGTAGACACCCAACAAACCTGGGTCTGAAGCTGGGGATGGTGGGCTTGTCACTATGTCCCCAGAAGAGAGAACTTGATTAAAGCACCCAGATAGGTTTGGATGGGCAGCTCCCCTGTTCCGCAGCTCCACTTGCTGGCCTTGCCTGGGAGCTATGTCTTTGGAGAGGCCCAGGCCTTGTGGGAGATGCTCACATGGGGGCTTTTGAACTGGGCAGAGGTGCCCTTACTGGGTCCTGACTCAGGGATTGTGACCCATCTGTGGAAGGAGCGCTCTGAGCCCCACTCCCGGTACGTTCTTAGGTGTGAGCTGCAGAGGACTTGTCACTTAAAAGTGTTCTAAGGAAGCAGGGGATACCCTGGTGGTGTAGCGGCTAAGTGCTACATCTGCTAACCAGAAGGTCGGCAGTTCAAATCCACCAGGTGCTCCTTGGAAACTCTATGGGACAGTTCTATTGTGTCCTGTAGGGTTGCTGTGAGTCAGAATCAGCTTGATGGCTGTGGGTTAAGAAAGCATTGGCCATGGCCTTGCACCCACTGGCTCTCTCCTGACTCCTCCCTGGGGTGGCAGGGTGCCCTCTAGACCTGATCTGCAGCTGGTATCAGCAGTGGTGCCACCTGCCTGGTAAGAGGCCCCCTGGGTTTTCTGTCTGCTCCACCGATTTGAATGTGGGGGGCTGACTGTGCTCTTTAAGGGGACCAGTGGGTGATTATGTTGGCAAAATTGTCATACATGGTCTCTTCAAACACAGGTGTGTTAGCCATCCTGGTGGTCATTAGCCACTCTGCCTACTTCTGCCCACCCTATACACCAGTGTCCTGAGGGCCAGGCCCAAGCCCAGCTCTTGGCCCAGAGCCTGGGTGCTGGGTTCCAGATCCTGCCTTACTTCTGCCCAGCTTCGGCTGCAGCCCCATGTGTCTCAGTGAGACCTGCTACCAGGAGGTGGGGTATCTGTACCTGGGGGTACTTGTATCACCCTTCCCCCTTCCCAGCAGCTCCCTTGGTGTGACCCAGAGTCCAGCAGTTAAGCTAAATTCCTACCTGGCACGGACTTGGAGGGTACAGGGCCCTAGTCCCCAGTTCCCAGAGCTGTGGCTGGAACTGGGCCTCAGACCCCGATCTCAGACCCCAGCCCAGCTCTTTATCAGCAAGGCCAACTCCCTCAGGCCTCCTAGGTGTCCCCAGCCCCTGCCTCCCACCCACCTCCTCCTCAGCAGGAGTTCACAGGAGGGCACGATTCTTTTGTCTAAACCAAACTTGTTAGAAAAGGGACTCCCAATAACAGCCGTGACTGTACCCAAGACCCCCAAAAGGATGACTTTGGGTGGCTCAGCGTCTTATGAACCCTGGAGCTGGCAACCCTGGTCACCCACTGGCTGGGCTCAGCACCTCCATTCCCCATCCACACCCAGTGCTCTCCGAGAGTGCATGAGCCCCTAGACTCCAGGATGCCACAGCTGAGGACCCTTACCTGAATTTCTTGGGTTTTGAGCATCCCCTCCCTTAGCCCAGGGGTGCCCTGGATCTCAGGAGGCTTACCTGTGGACAGAAGACAGAAAGCGAGCAAGATACCTCAGGGGTCTGGGGACCTGGTTTTCACCAGATGAAATTTCAGTCTCTGGTACCTGCAGCCTGCAGAAAGAATTCCAGGGGATCGACGAATGGGGTGGAGCCTTGGGGAGGACAGGGCCTCTCCATGCCGCCTGCCACCCACACCCATGGATCTGGGCTCTTCCTGGACCCCCTCCTGGGCCCCCTCCTGGCTGGGTTACACGCTGAGTTACCTTCACAGGTGGCCACTGGCGGGACTGCCCCACCTGTCGGGAACAGAGTCTCCTCTTGTTCCGGCTGGCTCTGTTCTGCCCTGTCATCAATAATGCAGGGTGGGAGGGGTTCCCTGTGCTCCCAGGCACCTGCCACCACGGGCAGGTTTTAGTCTGCATTTCTGGGTGCTGCTGGGTGGAGGAGCACGTTGGTGGCAGTGAGCCCTGTCTCTCCCACAGGGATTACCTTTCTCTGTTACCAGAATGGCCCCGGGACCTCCATAAACATGGCTCAGTGGGCACTCCAGGCACGTCCCTGGGAGAGTGAGGTGGCCATGGCATCTGCTCAGCTGACCTAGGGCTTCAGGTGAGAAAGAGGTTCCTTGAGTACCAGGTGGCCGTTTTCTGCTAGTCTAGCGTCCAGGCCCACAGTGATACCTGGCAAGTGGCCAGGGGAATAGGCCAGAGCACCACAGGGGGTTAACTGACCTTCACCTCAAAGGTGTCTTAGTAACTCACCTTTGTCCACACCTACACCTGGTCTGTCCGCAGCTCCTGGTGGCTCTACCTTCAAAGTGTGTTATATAGAGCTATTGCTTCTCATTCCCTACCACTGTGAGGCCAGCCTCCCAACCAGTCTCCCCTTCCAGGACCTTCCACCCAGTCTCTTCTGTGCCCAAGAGCCCAAGGCTGGAGCATGTCCCCTTCCTCAGCCTACTCCTCACCTCCCTCCCACTCTCTTCTGCCTACCTGGTCACTCAGGCCCAGCCCACCGACTGGCCTCCTTGTTGTGCCAGCTCACTTGTTGCTGCCCCAGGGCCTTTGCACTGCTGGTTCTTCTCCCCCACACAATTCCTGGTGCCCTTTCTCTTTCTTCAGGGCTTGACTTAGTCATCCCTCCTCAGACAGACCTTCTTGGACACCCCATCTGAAATCACTCCAGTTCCTCCCTGCTCCCTGGCTGCCTCCACCACCCAACACGGTGTATCTGTTACTAGTTATTAGGTTTCCTCTCTAGAATGCTGATCCTAGGAGTGCAGGGCTGTGTCCCCACTGCCCAGCCAGTGCCTGACATGTAGATAAATGAAAGAGTGCAGCTGTGCTCTGTAACCCCTGTGTCACTGTGCTCCCTGAAAGGAGGCTGGCCTTGGGTCATAGACCTCCCGAAACTCATTGCATAGATAGACAGCTTCTGTCAAAGATTGCAGAGATCTAGTGCCTTTAGAAGTGGAGTGTTTGCTTTCCTCAGGAGCTAACCAACTTTCTCCTTTGCACTTTTTCTTCCTCGAAAACTTGTACCCAAGAGGGGCTGGCAGGGAGGAGATTAATGGGTGTTGTGAGAGTGTTTGCCCATCTGTGTACAGAGCCTCTATTGGCTTGAACTAACAAAGTTTATCAACCAGGCACGGAGCCATTAATCACGCAGAAAAATAACACTGCGAAATGACTTCTCAAAAATGTCGTTGGTGTAATGATCATCTTGCCCATTACACTAAATGTTGCCATTTATATCTGTGATGGTTAAGTATGCAAACAGTAATTAACTTGGTAATGAACTGAGGACCCCAGTGCCTCCCCTCCCTGAGCTGATTTGCATGTTAATTATCATTAGCGACCAGGGAAACAAGTTATAAACAGCCTAATTAACAGCTGGATCATTTTTACAAGAAGTCGAGTGCACTTTGACACGCGAGCCAGAGTTAGATTGATGGAGTCGGGAGGAGCCGACCCTCCTGCCGCTGGGGCTAGGAGGCTGCCCTTAGAGCTGTGGCCGTGGTGGCTGAAGGTGGCTCGTCCCTGGAAGAGGTGACACCTGTCAGGAGGGCCATGTTAGAAGCTGCACCCTGAAGGTGGGCAGCCCTTAGTCCTCCTGACCTCCTCAGTCTGACATCTGTCCAGAATGTGGGTCTTGAGCCCCTCTTATTAGGGGCTGTGGCATTTGGACAGAGAGGAAGAGTCAGGATTGTGCTTGGGCTGGGTGGGACCCATGCAGGGATGTGTCTTCAAATTTAAATACTACACTTATGCATGGATTTCTTCCCTTGGGAGCTTCTTGGCCAAATACTGGGTCTTTTTCCTCAGCCATTTCACAGAAGGACATACACTGTATCATCCCACTTATGTGAAATAAGCATATATAGAGAGACTAAAGTTTATGAGTGGTTACCACAGATAGGAGATGCCCCGGTGGTGCAGTGGTTAAGAACTGGGCTGCCCATGAGATGGTGTGTGGTTTGAATCCACCAGCTGCTCCTTGGAAACCTTATATGTCCTACAGGGTTCCTTTCAAGTTGGCATCAACTTGATGGCAACAGGTTTGGTATTATGCTTTTCTCTACGGGTGGAAGAGATGGGCAGAGGGCAAGTCTTGCTCAAGGGGCACAGAGTTCCTACTAATGGTGGTGAAATAATCTGGAAAAAGATAGAGGTGATGGGTCCCATAACAATGCCCCTGAATTGTACATGTAAAAAGGTTTGAAATGGCAAATGTTTTGTTATACATATTTTTACCACACACACACACACACACACAAAAAAAAAAAAAAAATGTCAAAAAAGTTGACAGTTGCTGAATGTCGTAGATTGAATCGTGTCTCCCAAGAAAAATGTACTGAAGTTCTGGCCTCTGTCTATGGGGATGGGATCCTGTTTGGAAATAGGGTTTTTCTTTTGTTCTGTTAATGAGGCTATACCAGAGAAGAGTGGTCCCTAAACGTAATCACTTCTGAGTTGCAAAAAGAGCAGAATCGACCCAGAGATGCACAGGGAAATGCTCCATATGAGGACAGACACACAAAACAGATGCATCTGCAAGCTTCACCTCTCACCACCAATCACTGTGATGTGCCAGGTAGACCAGGTCTTGTTGCATTCTTGGACACACATGTCCTCCCAGCCACCTCACCTTTCCCTGGTCAGTTTCTGCTCCCAGAGCACCCTTTATGGGTCTCCTCCACAGCCAGGGTTAGCTCAGAAACTCCCAGAAAAACTCCCCCTGGAAGCTTGCCAGACACCCTGGCTGGGCCTCCCTAAGCCCTCAGTGCGGTTCTTGCCCACAAGTTGTCTGTCAACTGGCAGCCCCATCCCAGCTGCAGCTGATGACCAGTCAGAATCCCCTTGGTAAATGCCCAGACTTGGTTCTGTGACCATCATGTCACCTGGGCCCTAGAGGGATGGGACAGCCTTTTTGCCTGTATCACTGGCTGCTGGGGCTGGATCCTTAGCTGACTGTTCAGCTGACTCCCTTTGATTTGCTCTCAAATGGCCTTCTGCAAGCTTTGGGGTATGTTGGGGTGTTTCTTCTCATCACATGCACCCTGCTTCTCCCTGCAGGTCTGACCTCTCCTGTCCCCACAGTCCCCACTGCCAACCCTCCTGCCTGGGTACCCATCCGTCATCACAGGACTGTCGCCTCCTTGGTGTCACTCGGTGTCCTGTAGCCTATTCAGCTCAGTGGCACTTTCTTGTGGTGAGGGCCCACTCAGGTGAGGATTAGCCGCAGATGTGGTGGGGTGTGAGTGACAGAGTTCCCCATTGTCCCTCCTCTCAGTACCTCCTCTATCCCAGGATCTTACAGTGCTGATCCCAGGGTCTGGGATACCAAGGGCTGTGGGCAGGACAGCTGGGCCACGTAGACAGCGTGCAGGACCCTGGAAAACTTTGGAAGGTGCGAGACGGGCTTTCTGTGCAGAGCAATGCACTGGGGACTCCGGCTCCATTCGCTCGGTGCTCCCGTGCTTTATGTCCGGCCTCCTTTAACCATCTGTCCCATCAGGCCAGGGACGCACAGCTGGATGCTGCACGCCCCATGCACACTTTGGGCCTCTGGAGGCCAAGTGTGGGCCCTCTCCCTGGCAGGACATCCCAGAATTCTGGAAGGGTGCAGTCCATCATCCTTCTGCAAAAGAGGAAACTTGCTTTGTTTCCATCCAGACCCTCTGCACCCCATCTGACCCCATCTGATCCTCTACAGCCAGCTCAGGGTACCAGTCTCTGCCTCCAGGCAGCCCTCTCTGATGACCCAGGTGTTTCTGAGGTCTCAGCCACCTTATGGAACACTTTACCCTCCTTGTCCTATGAGTGTCTCTGTTGACTCCTGTAGGCTGTGAGCTCTTGATAGACAGGGTGTGGGTCCCTTCCCTCTCCATTCCGCCAACATCAGTTGGGTAGAGTGGACACAGCAGGGCAAAATGATTTGGTGGACTCCCAGGAGGCACAGGGTCACAACCAGGCAAGCTGTGATGGGCCTAGGGGGTCACAGGCCAGTGATAAACAGACCTCTGTGACTCAGAGCCTGTGTCCCTCTAGGAGCCCCAAATGTGCATGAGAGGGTCTTCAGGTCAGCCCCCACCTCCTTGTCCAGGGCCAGGCTGGAGGGCCAGTGTTCAGAGCTGTGAAGGGAGCTGGGGAGGCTCCCAGAGCAGGGCAGGGGTGTTGAGAATGTTGCCTGGATAGCAGGAGGGTCTAAGAGTGCAGGGCCAGCAGGTAGCACATCTGAAGGAGGAGAACTGGTGTAGGGGCATCTCTGTGCCTGGGCTGAGATGAAGTCATGCTTGGCTGTGAAGGTGGCTGTGAGTTGGGACCTGGAAGGCACCAGTGTGTGAGGGGCAGGCTAGTCTGGAAACAGCTCTATTCTTTGGGCTGTGCACAGGGGCACCATTGTCCCATAGCAGCAGGTCAGTCCATGGCTGTCCCAGCCTCTGTCTTGGTCCCTGCTGTGAGAAGCCTACCTAAAAGCTCTTTGATCACACAACAATGTCAAGGTTGTGGACTGAACCATGTCCCCCTCAAATATGTGCTGAATCCCTATGCCTGTGAAAGTGATCCTGTTTGGAGATAGGATGTTCTTTGTTATGTTAACAAAGTCACATCAGTACAGGGTCCTAAACCTAATCATGTCTAAGTTATAAAAAGAGCAGATCAGACACACGGAGGAGGACAGAGGTCATGTGAGGGTCATCTGCAAGCCAAGGATCACGCAGAGCTACCAACGAGGAAGGAATTGACATAGCCCTCACCCTGATTTGGTCATCCAGCTTCCAGAACTGTGATGGAATAAATTTCTGGTCCATAAAGCCGTCCATCTGGGGTATTTCTTTTACTAGGGAACTGAAAGAGCCAGTATTACTGTTATTATTATCATTAGCCTCCAGAGAGGCGTGCCTCAGGGGTAGTTGGGACAACTGAATTTTGGGTGTCTAGGAGGGATTCCCAGAGTATAAAGTTATCTGAAGCCATGTGGGGCCAACACTTCAGATCCTTGTTGAAAAACTTGGCTATTTTAAAATAGCCACCTGGGTTCAGTGAATTTGCTCCACTGTAGGTGCATTGACTTGTATCAGCCAGCATATGCTGCTGTAACAATCTCAACTTTTCAGTGGCTCCTGTCAAGAAACACAAGCCTACCAGCTGTCGACGGCTCCTGGGGACTCTGCAGGGTTAGTTCAGCTTGGCTCCATTTGGCTTGCCGGGCCTTTCTATTCCAGACTCCAGGCTGAAGTTTCTGCCTCCCCCTGGGCCCTGAAGTCCTCATGGGGGGAGTTGTGAGAGGCAGATTCGGAGTGTCCAGTGATGCCCACAGCTCATATTGGGCCCACCTAGATCATCCAGAAATAATCTGCCATCTCAAGGTCTTTAATGTAATCACATTCCAGAGCTCCTTTTGCTGTGTAAGGTCACACATTCACAGGTTCCAATGGGTAGGACGTGGAAGCAGAGGTTGGAGTGATATGGGGCCACCAGCCAAGAAAAGCGGGTGGCTTTTAGAAACTGGAAAAGACAGGAAGAAAGGCTCTCCCTTAGAGTCTTCGAGTAAGCTCATAATGGCTCTAAACAGATGTCCACCTGCTAATCCCTGTTGTTGCTGTAACTAGGTGCCGTTGACTTGGTTCCAATTCATAGCGACTTTACGCACAACAGAACGAAACACTACTTGGTTCTGCACTGTGCCCACAGTTTTTATGTTTGAGCCCAGTGTTGCAGCCACTGTGTCTGTCCACCTCATTGAGGGTCTTCACATTTTTTCTCTGACTCTCTACTCTGCCAAGCATGATGTCCTTCTCCAGGGAATGATCCCTCATGACATGTCCAAAGTTTGTATGATGTAGTCTCTCCATCCTTGCTTCTAAGGAACACTTAGGTTGTACTTCATCCAAGACAGATTGATTGTTCTTTTGGCAGTCCATGGTATCTTCAATATTCTTCCCCAACACCACAAGTCAAAGGCATCCATTTTTCTCATGTCTTCCTTATTTATTATGCAGCTTGCACATGCAAAGATGCAACTGAAAATACCACAGCTTGGATCAGGCGTACTTTAGTCTTCAAAGTGACATCCTTGCTTTTCAGCACTTTAAAGAGGGCCTTTGTGGCAGATTTACCCAATGTAATATGTCCTTTGATTTCTTGACTGCTGCTTCCATGGGCGTTGATTATGGACCCAAGTAAAATGAAATCCTTGACAACCTCAGTCCTTTCTCCATTTGTGATGATGTTGCTTACTGGTCCAGTTGTGAGGATTTTTGCTTTCTTGATGTTGAGGTGCAATCCATATTGAAGGCTGTGGTCTTTGATCTTCATCAGTGTTTCAAATCTTCTTCACTTCCATCAATAAGGTGGTGTCGACTGCATAATGCAGGTTGTTAATGAGTTGTCCTCCAATCTTGATGCTTCTTCTTCATATAATCTAGCTTCTCAGATTATTTGCTTGGTATACAGATTGAAAGGGTATGGTGAAAGAATACAACCCTGATGTACACCTTTCCTGACTTTAAAACATGCCATGTCCCCTGTTCTGTTCACACAACTGCCTCTTGATCCATGTACAGCTTCTTTAAGAACACAATTAAGTGTCTGGAATTCCCTTTCTCTGCAATGTTAGCCATAATTTGCTATGATCCACACAGTTGAATGTCTTTGCATAGTCCATAAAACACAGGTAAACATCTTTCTGGCATTTTCTATTTTCAGCCAAGATCCATCTGACATCAGCAGTGATATCCCTGGCTCCATGTCCTCTTCTGAATCCAGCTTGAATTTCTGGCAGCTCTTTGTCAATATACTGTTGTCAATTTTGAATGATCTTGAGCAAAATTTTACTTGTAAGTGATGTTAGTGATATTGTTGGGTAATTTTCACACTTGGTTGGATCACCTTTCTTTGGAATAGGCATGAATATGGATTTCTTCCAGTCAGTGAGCCAGGTAACTGTCCTCCAAATTTCTTGGCATAGGTGAATGAGAACTTCCAGCGCTGCATCTGATGTTCCATCAGTTCCTGGAGCCTTCTTTTTCACCAGTGCCTTCAGTGCAACTTTGACTTTTTCTGTCAGTACCGTCTGTTACGGATCATGTGCTACCTCTTCAGATGGCTGGACAACAACCAGTTCTTTCTAGTATAATGACTCTATGTATTCCTTCCGTCTTCTTTTGATGCTCCCTGAGTCTGTAGAATCCTTCACTATTGCAACTTGAGGCTTGTATTTTTTCTTCAGTTCTTTCAGCATGAGAAATGTAGACTGTGTTCTCCCCTTTCGATTTTCTATTTCTAGCTTATTGCCCATGCCATTATAATATTTCATTTTGTCTTCTTAATCTGTCCTTCAAAATCTTCTGTTCATCTCTTTTAGTTTGCCATTCTTTCCTTTTGCTTTAGCTTCTTGATGTTCAAGAGCAAGTTTCAGAGTCTCTTCTGACTTGCAATTTGGTCTTTCTTTCCTTTCTTTCGAATGGTCTATTGCTCCCTTCATGGATGATGTCTTTGATGTGATTCTACAATTTGTCTGATCTTCGGTCGCTAGTGGTCAACACATCAAATCTGTTCAACATATCTACTCTTGTAGATGTCATCAATACAATTGCCACTAACCCATCTCGTTACATCATAGTGATATGATTTATAACACATAGGGAAATCACTTCACTTGACAAATGGCAGACAGTCATACAATACTGGGAATCATGATCCAGGCAAGTTGACAGATACTTTGGGGGGACACAGTTCAAGCCATGGCATGGCTTTGGGAAAGAGGTCTTTTGGGGCCAAAGGTTGTACCTGGCACCAGCTGACAGTCCACCTCTCCATTTCACCCTGCCCCCTCCCCCAAGTGCATCTCTGACCGTGCATCATTCAGACCAGACCCCTGCTGTGGGAAAAACTCTAACAGAGGCCAGTGGTGACTTGCTCAAACCGACACGTCAGTTGTTTCATACGTGGATAAACGTTGGCTGTGATTGTTAAGACTGCCTGGTGCCATCCCTGTCTGTCTCACAGCATGCTCTCAGTGGATACTGGCATTGCCTGGGACCTTGCACGGGAGAGTCTGTAACCTTAGCCAGTTTCAGAGGGCTGGTCTTGCCTTCTTAGCCCCGACATAAGCTAGCCCTAGAAAAGTTGGGGTCCAAAGCCTGTGATCCTGGGCCTGAGCTGCACAAACGGCTGCCTGGTACCTCACTCTGTGGTCATTGCATATTATCGCCAGTAGAGGGCGCCCGTGCTCCACCCAGAGCTGGCCCTGTTTCCCAGGTTGCTCCCTGCTCCTTCCCTGGTGGATGGAGGTGGGGAGGGGGCCCTAGCCACACAGATACCGAAGTTGGACACCTTGCAGGGCTGGGGAGCTGTGCCTCGAGGGGCTGGATCTCACAGGGGATAAACAGTGGTTGGGGTGAGAGGCTGCTTGATGGCTCCTGTGTCCTCTGGCTGGGCTTGCCCTGCTAGCACCTACAGAGCCTGGACTTGGGGAGGACGGTAGCACGTGAGAACAGGCTCCTTGATGGTACAGGAAGGGAAACCAAGGCAGGAGGGCCAGGGACTTGCTTGGGGATCCCAGCCTGCAACTAACATGGGTGTGCGGGCTGGAGACAAGTTGGCAGTCCCCTGTCCTAGTCCAAATGCTTGTCATGGGAGTGGGTCCCACCTCTAGCACCCACTGACTCGTTTCCCATTATCACCTTGTCATGATAGAATAGACCCATGTATGCTCCTGTGTACACGGGCCCTTGTTCCATGGGAATCACTGTTGACTGAACAAGCCAAGGGACAGCTTCCCAGCGCTGGCCTCGCCCTCGGGGTAGATGGTTGATGTGGTCTTCAAGAAGCCAGCTGTCCTGGATGGGAACTGGAGGCTGATAGAAGCTGAGAAGATGGAACCGTGGGCTGGGGAAGAGTGTGCTGGCTCTTCTGCTAAGAGAAGACTGGTGACCCCACTAGAGAAAGAAGGGTTTGTGGAGATGACAGGAGATGCTTCAGAGGCCTCATAGACAGCTGCTGGTGAAAACAGCTCACAAAACAGGATTTGTGGTTGGTCCAGGGGAGAATGAGGTGGCTCCCTCCATCGCATTACCCTTCCAAGCTGGCAAGGGCAGGCTGAAACAAGCACTCCTCACAGAGTTGACAGATCAGGCTGGGACAATGCTTCTGCAATCAATTTGGCATCTGTTAGACTAAAGACATTCAGACCCAGTGATTCTGCTGCTGGAATCTATGCAAAGGAAATCATAGAGGGCACCAGATGATGCTGAGAGTGAAGATGTTCAGTGCAGGGTTGCTTACAATGTCAAAAATTAGAAACAGTCCAATGTTCAAAGCCAGAGGAATAAAAAAAGCCAAATTCACTGCTGTTCTGTTAATTCCGATTCATAGAAACTGGTGGATTCAAACTGCTGACCTTTTGGTTAGCAGCTATGGCACTTAATCACTATGCTACCAGGGTTTCCACTGGAGGGACAGCAGAAGAAATTATTATGCTGTCGCCTTGCAGAACAAGCTATAATGTTAAAAAGGAAAAATAGGACAAATATATTAGTTTTCCATTGCTGGTAGAACCATTTAATGACTTAAAACAACAGAAATGTTCTTTTCTTACAGTTCTGGAGGTCTAAAGTATGAAACCAAGGTGTGGGTGAGGCTGGGTCCTTCTGGAAGTTCCAGGGGAAAATCTATTTCCTTGCATTTTCCATTTTGTAGGGGCTGGCTGTGGAGCCCTAATGGCTCAGTGGTTAAGAGCTTGGGGGCTTACCAAAAGGTCAGCTGTTTGAATCTAACAGCCACTCCCTGGAAATCCTACAACACAGTTCTGCTCTGCCCTGAGAGTCACTATGAGTTGAAATTGCTTTGGTGGCGATGGGTTTGGTTATGGTTTAGAGGCCACATGCACTCCTTGGCTTGTGGCCCCTTCCTCCAAAGCCATCAGTGTAGAATCTTCTCTCCTCTCTGATGTCTGATTCAGACATCTCTTCTGACTCTGACCCTTCTACTTCTCACGAGGACCCTGTGATTTTGTCAGGCCCACCTGGGTAATTTAAGATCATCTCACATCTCAAGGTCCTTGACTTCATCCCATCAGCAAAGTCCCTTTTGCCATGTAAGGTCACACACTCACAGGTTTGGGGATTATGATGAAGACATCTTTATTGTTGCTGTTAGGTGCTGTTGCATTGGTTCTTACTCAGCGAGCCTATGAGCAACAGAAAGAAACACTGTCTGGTCCTGTGCCATGCTCACAATTGTTTTTATGCTTAAGTGTATCTTGAAAACCTTATGAAGGCACCTTTGGGGGCCATTATTTGGCCAATCATGTGTGTATAATCTGGTCATGACTACATAGGAATGCGCCTGTAACTCACCTGGAGGAAACATGGAGAGCCAACAGTGTTGACAGTCTTGTATTTTTCAGGCTTTCTGCTCAGATGGGAGAATCTGATGTACATGGTGCATCTCAGCCAGGGGAGGAGCGGTAAGAAAGTGCCCGGTGACCACCCAGGGGACTGGACTAGGCCTTGCGGTTGCCCTTAGGTGCACCCACCTCCCTGTTCATGTGAATCTGGATCAAGGCCGGTGCTCATCAGGTCAAACCAGTTGCTGCTGAGTTGACTCCAACTAATGGCACCTCTGTGTATGTCACCATAGAGCCCCATAGAGCTCTTCAGGGTTTTCAGTGGCTGATTTTTTGGGGAGTAAATTGCCAGGCCTTCTCTTCTGATATTCCTTTAAGTAAACTTGAACCTTTGTAATTTTGGTTAGCATCTGGGATCAAGAGCCTATTAAATTGCCCACAGGTGATTATATCAAGAGAGCATCTCAGTTAGCACCTGGGAGGGTAGGTGGGAAGACGGTGGCATTCTTAGGGACAATGGGAGACGAAAGATGGGTGTATCGATGTGCCTCATCTGTGGGGATGTGTGGCTCCTCCAGCTAGCTCAGCCCTAATCTGCCAGGTGCTCTTCCTTCCAGTGTGGGTGGGACATGTGGTCCACAGAGGCATCTCCTACTGAGTCCTGATTGGGGCAAGGACCTTGAGAGGCCTCCCTCCCTGACTTCTTCATGCCCATGCACTGGGTCAGCTCAGGTCCTTCCATTTCTGCAAGCCTCTGTGCTGAGCTCTGTGGGCTGAGGGTCCTTTGTAGGCCCCAGAAGCAGGGGCAATGTGCTGAGGTTAAGTTTGAAGGCCAGGCTCCTGAACATGTTAGTTTCTCCCTGCAGGACTCAAGGTTAGGGGTGGGATCTCTGCAAGCTTCAAGGTCACCGTGAGAAAATGGGGGTCCTCTCCAGAACTGTACTGTGGTGAAGGGAGAGAGGAAGTGACAGTGGTCCCATGGCCACGGAGAGAGTCTGGTCTGGTACGGAGATTGTGTCCCATGCCATGGTGAAAAGTTGATGGAGAAGACAGCCTCACTGGGGTGCTGTGGTTCTCTCTCTTGCTGTCCAAGGCAACCTGCACCCCCGCCTCAGGGGGCCTGGCCCAGGTGCATCCCTTCTCTGGTCCAAGCAGTGATAAGCCCAGACAGTGCTCACGGGGGATGACATGCTTATATAGCTGTGCTGCGGGGTCTGTCATCTGCCTCTCTGGGCTTGTGGTGGGGGGCTGCAGGCCTGAATCAGTTCCCTCTTCTCCAGGGGATCTTGCTTAGGGGGAGGCTAGGGTGGGCGTGGGGCATTACAAGGCCATCCAATGGAAATATCTTTCACAGAATTCCCAGCACCTCTAGGGCCTAGGGCCACAGAGAGACCTGCTCAGGGATGCACTTGGTGTCCTGAGTCACTTACTTCTGGGCCACTTTTCTTTGTCCAATCCTCTCCCAGTGGTTCCCCTCCATGGAGAATGTTCCTTTGCCCCCATGTCTCAGGGGACCTGATGGACCTGGCCTTCACGAGGACTTTGCCAAACATAGAGTCTGACTCCTCCGGGAGTGGGTTTAAGAAACAGCACTGGGAGTGTCAGGAGGCTGGGGAGGTAAGCTGATAACACCAGGGTCTGTGATGACACACAGAGAGAAGATGGTAGAACCATGCTCACCAGGAGTGGGCCGGGCAGGTTTCCGTTCCAGGTTCTCAGTGCACCCATCACTAGCCTGATGCAGAATCACCCCTGAACTGGGAGCCCTCACTCACGGTTCACATTGGAAAGCGCCCCTGTGCCAGGTCCTGTTTTACTTGAGTGATCTGACAATCTTAAAGAAGGATTCTTTGTGGTGGTGGCTGCGACTCTGACTCATGACGGCCCCACGCACAACAGAAGGAAATGCTACCTGGTCCTATGTCATCTTTAGGATGGCTGGTGTGCTCCAGGCATTGTCACTGTTACTCTGCATTTTGAGTGCCTTCCAACTTGAGGGGGTCATTCTCCTGCACTCCATCAGACGGTGTTCTGCTGTGGTCCACAAGGTTTTCGTTGGCTGATGTTGGGTAGTAGATCACCAGGCCTTTCTTCCTAGTCTGTCTTCATCTAGAATCTCTGATGAAGCCTGTCCACCATAGGTGATCCCTCCGGCACTTGAAGGACTGATGGCATGGCTTCCAATGTTACAGAAGCATGCGACTCACCGTGACAAACTGTGGTGGACACCACATGTGTACACACATACATGAGAAAGAGAGACAATTAAGTTCGTGAACTCATTCTAGAAAAAGTGCTACGTACTTTACGGCTGAATATCACTCTGGTCGCCTTTGAAGTACTCCCCTTGGGAAGCTAGGTACCGACACTAGCAGCTGGTCCACCCTTTGAATCAATTTTGGAACTTTTTTACAGGAATGGCCATCAGAGCTGTCGTCGTATTACCCTTGATTTCTGGAATGTCATCAAAATGTCTTCCTTACAATATTGCATTTATCTTCGGATAAAGAAAAAAGTTGTTGGGGGCCAGATCAGGTGAGGAATGAGGGTGTTCCATGCAGTTATTTGTTTACCGGCTAAAAACTCCCTCACAGACAACTATACAATTAAGTTTGTGAACTTGCCACCGTGCTACCGTGCAATGGTCATTCCAAAAGGAGTTCCAAAGTTGCTTTGCAGCATAGACTAGGTGCTGGCATCGGTGCATAGCTTCTGAAGGGGAGTATTTCAAAGCTGACCATGGTAGCATTCAGCAATGAGGTACGTAGCACTTTTTCTAGGATGAGTTCATGAATTTAATTAGCAGTCCTCATATACATGCATATACATATATATATACATACATATGTGTATATATATACACACATTGTTTTTAGTCATCTAGTGCTGTTGTAGCAGAAATACCAGAAGTGGATGGTTTTAACAAAGAGAAGTTCATTCTTTCACAATCCAACAGGCTACAAGTCCAAATTTAAGTCATTAGCATCAAGGGAAGGCTTTTTTCTCTGTCAGCTCTGGAAGAAAGTCCTTGTGATGCAATAGTCTTTCTTTGGTCTGGGAGCATCTCAGCACAGGAACTTCAGGTCCAAAGGATGCACTGTGCTCCCGGCACTGCTTTCCTGGTGGTATGAGGTCCCCATATCTGTCTGCCCACTTTCTCTTTTGTATCTCAAAAGAGATTGGCTTAAGACAGTATCTAATCTTGCAGGCCTCATCAGTGTAACTGCTGCTAATCTACTTTATTAAATCATAGTGCCAGATGTTACAATACACAGGATAGCTCATCAAATGACAAATGGTAGATGATCACACAGTCCTGGGAGACATGCCCCAATCAAGCTGATACACACATTTTTGGGGGGACATAATTCAATCCATGGCATACACACACACACACACACGAAGATAGTACTTAACTACTATGCTGCATACGTACGTGCACATGAAGGAGCCTTGGTCGAGCATCTGGCTGATAACCGAAAGCCTTGCGGTTCAATCCCACCCGGCAGCTCTGCAAAAGAAAGACCCGGCTACCTGCTCCCATGAAGATTACAGTCTTGAAAACCCCACAGGGCAGTTCTCCTCTGTCACATGGGATCATCATGAGTTGAAATTGACTCATCAGCACACACACACACACACACTCACATGTTTGTATAAAATGCAAATTCAAAGAACCGGGCTCTGGAGGGCTCTGTGCCGTTTCTGTTTTCCCTCAGTCCCTCAGTCCCTCAGTGACTCTGTCGTTGGGCACTGCTGGATGCACCAGGCCTCCAAACTGAATGGTTGACACAGCTTGGCCCTGTGGACATCGTGAACTTGGTTTCCCCACTGCTCCCTCCACCCTATTGCCCAGGCCTGGCAGGAAGGAACCAACCTCCCAGGCCGGAACCAACCTCCCAGGCCGGAACCAACCTCCCAGGCCGGACCCAACCTGGCTACAGCAGGACCCCAATGTCGTGGTCCTCTGGCCAGCACCCTGAGCTTCTAGTGCTGCACATCGAGACTCCTAGGCCACAGCTTCTTGCCTACAGGTTGATGCTCCCCTCAAGGAGTGTGAAGACAGCTGCCACTTTCAAAAAGCCCACCTCTCTCTGATGCTGTGTGGTGCCCGCTCCCTACACTCCGGCTGCCTGCTCTGGGACTCCCACTCCTCGGGGACCAGATGCGGCCTTGGGGCAGGGGTCCCGTCCTGGGGGGAGGGTGCTGCTTTAATGAGCAGCACGTGTGGGTCCCAGGCTCCAGTTTCCCGCGCAGTATGTGCATACCCAGAGGACTGGATTTTTCTGGTAGCGGAAGAATTTGGCCCCTTTTCCCCTGGATCTGCCATGGGGGTCCCCACCCTGGCAGCAAGGGTCTTGGCATCTGGTTTGCCAGACACAGCCAGGGAGGGTGGTGGCGGCTGAGGGTGTGTAATCCAAATTTGGGGCGAAGTCCAAGGACAGGAACAACTGCGCGGATTGAGAGATGCCGGTGCTTAGAAGCCATTAACTACCAGGTAACAGATTTGATTAATTCTGTGCCTGGAGGTTTTTTTTTTTTTTTTTTTTTTTCCTCCCCCTTCTCTGTCTCTCCCAAAGAATCAGAGAAAACAAAATATTTTTCTAATTAAATAAATCTACGGTGCACGCTAATGGAGCCCGTCTGTGGGTTTGTGACAGGGCTGGGGGAGAAGTGGAATAATGATTTTATTTTTTCATTAAATAGAATTATAGGCAGTTACTCAAAGCAACGCTCAGCCTAATTGAAAGAAACCCATTTCTTCTTAATTTACTTTCACGGTTTTGGATGATAAAAGAGTGTGTTCGTTGGAAAATTAAATAAAAAACACAACACAAGAAAGGGGCTTTCTTGAGGTGGATTGTTTCCTCCTTTAAGCTGTAAGTTATGGTCAACAGGTTCAGGTGGTGGGGAGGCTGTGGCTGGGGGTTCTCTGGCCTCTGGGGTGGCGGGGACATGCAGTAGCCACGAGACACAGAAACCTCCGTTTTCTGTTGGGAGGGGGCTCCTCTCCCTAAGACTTGCCCCAAGCACTGTGCTGTGAGGCACAGACTGCCCCATGCTGGTCCCCGGCCAGCACTCCTTACTGCCATGGGACCTGGGGCCTCTCTCCACAAAGGGTTTTTGTCAGAAACATCTAGAAACTTATGGGCCAATCAAGATAACAGTTTTCACCTGGGTGAGAGTTGTCACTGTCTGCCCCTCTGTCATGGATTGAATTGTGTCCCCCCAAATACATATGTAGCCATGTGGCTGGGGCATGATTCCCAGTATCTTGTGACTGTCCTCTATTTTGTGGTTTTCCTAAACTGTATGTTAAAGGAATAGGGCGGGGCTGCAAATCCCTTCATAGGATCACCTCCCTGCTCCACTGTAAAGGGAGTTTCCCTGGAGCAGGTCTTGCCCAACCCTTAATCCTTTCATCCTAGGAGAGATAAAAGGACAGAGAAGTAGGCAGAGAATTGCGAACCTAGTACCATCAAGAAAGCAGCACTGGGAGAAGAATGAGTCCTTCAGACTCAAGATTCCTGCACCAAGATGTTCCCTGGACAAAGACTGATGCAGCACACGCAACTTCCTCCAGAGCCAACAAGGGGAAAAGCCTTCCCCTGGAGTGGACACCCTGAATATGGACTTGCAGCCTACCAGACTATGTAAGAATAAACCTTCCTTTGTTAAAGCCATCCAGTCGGTGGTATTTCTGTTAGAGCAGTACTAGCTGACTAAAACACCTCCCTTGGAGGGTCTCTCCCCCACACTTACTCATTCTGCTCTCTCTTATATGCCTTCCTCTCTCTATCTGCCTTCCCCACTGGCCGGGCTTCTACCTCATCCAGGAAGGTCTCCCTGACTACCCACCTGCTTGGTTCACTGCTTTGCTGTTTGCTTATCAGTGGGCTTTTGTGGGTTAGCCACAGGCGGAAACGGAAGTTGGGGCTGTCCCGGCTCCTTCTGAGGCTCCAGTCTGGCTCTTCACCTTCCTTCCGTGAAGCTAAGAGCAGAGCCTGGGTCTCCTGGGACTGCTGTTACAAACTACCACATGGTGAGTGGCCTAAAATGAGAGGTATTTGTTTTCTCCCTGTGTCACAGGACTGGTTCTTTCTGGGCATTCTGAAGGAGAGTCTGCTCCATACCATTCTGTTAGCTTCTGGCGATGGCTGGTGATCTTTGGTGTTCCTTGGCTTGTGGTCATATCACTCCACTCTCTGCCTCCATCTTCATGTCACCTTCATGTCACTGTGTGTCCGTGTCCTCTCCTCTTCTTGCATGGACACCTGTCACTGGATTTAGTATCCCCCCTCCTCCCTTAGGAAACACTGGTGGCACAGAAGTTAAGTGCTGTGGTTGCTAACCAGATGCTCTTTGGGAACCCTATGGGACAGATTTGATTCTCTATGAGTCAGAATAGACAGGACAGCAATGGATTTTCTTTTTTTCCCCACTCCAGTATGATCTCATCTTAATTCAATGGCATCTGCAAAGACCCTATTTCTGAACAAGGTCACGTTTGTAGGTGTAGTAGTTGGGACATTTTTGGGGGGACATAATGCAACCTCCAACAGGAAGCCAAAGAACTGAGCCAACAAACAAGGATTCAGCTCTCCAAGTGTTGACTGAGCTCCTGCGTATACTAGGCAGACTCCTCAGAGGGGGTGCTGCCCAGCCTGCCTTGGTGGCTGTCAGTATCAAGTGCTCTCCAATAGGCCTTTCTGAGATGATGAAAATGTCCCATGTCTGTACTGTCTGGCCACAGAGCATTTGAAATGTAGCTCATGTGGCTGGTTAGAGTGGTGAATTTCATGGGTCTACTTGGCGTGACCATGGTGCCCAGATATTTGGTCCAGCACTAGTCTAGTTGCTGTTCTGGAGTACTTACATGTGATTAAATCAGTTAACCTTAAATAAAGTGGATTATTCTCCATAATGTGGGTGGACCTCATCCAAACAGTTGAAGAAGAGCAAGAAGAGAGCTTTTCTGGGGGGAGTTCTTCCTCCAGACTATAAAGAGACGCCTTGAAAAGACTCCCTGTATCTCTACCACTTGACCTACCAGTTCTGGGACACAAGGCTGCCAGAATCTCCAGCCTGTTACCTGACCTCTGGATTTTGGATTTATCAGTCTCTACAACCGCATGAGCCAATTTCTCAAAATAACTCTCTTGCTCTACATATCTTAAGGGTCCCTCGGTGGTATCAACGGATGAATGGATAAACAAACTGTGGTATATTCACACAATGGAATACTATGTAGTGATAGAAAACAGCAAAGATCTTGGGAAGCATCTCACACGACATGAAGAAATCTGGAAAGCATTATGCTGAGTGAAATTAGTCAGCTGCAAAAGGGCAAATATTGTATTGAGAACACAGAAGAAAATATTTTTTGATGGTTATGAGGGTGGAGAGGAAGGGAGGGGGTATTCTTTAATTAGATGTTAGATAAAAAATAAGTTAGGTGGAGGGAGGGACAACACACAGTAGAGGCAAATTCAGCACAACTGGGCTAAGCCAAAAGCTAAGAAGTTTTACAAATACACCCAGGACTTCCAAAGACAGAGTAGCTGGCAGGTGTCTGGGGATGGACCATGGTTTCAGGGGACATCTAGGTCAATTGGCATAATGATTAAAATTTTTTTTATTGTGATTAAGTGAAAGTTTACAATCCAAGTCAATTTGCCAGTCTCTGTATAACTCTATCTGCTCTGTCCACCCCGTAACAGCACTTGCTTTCCACTTTTTACTTCCGGTATCCACTCAACCAACACTTGTCCCCTCCTCTCCACCGTCTCCTCTTCCCTCTAAAAAGAGACCATCTGGACAGCCTTATACATATATTAAACCATAAAGTACACACACCACATGCATCATCCTGTGTTCCCAAATGCAGTCCATTCTTTGTCTGAAGTTTTGTCTCCCTGGTTCTGTTTCTCCAGAGAACCCGAAGAGACTGAGGAGCTGAATTTTTTATGTTGTTTAATTGTCGTGAACCTAAATGTAAAGAGACAAACGTGGCTCCTGACTGCCAGGTTGTGGGGCACAGGTATAGGCTTTGCAGTTCTGGGGATGACTTCTTCACGAGTTTGATACACTCTCCACCCAGGAAAGGAGACACAGCCTCTCTCAGTGACATGCACGCCCTTCTCCTTGCCTAGTTGCGGTGGCAAGCAAGAGCCCTTAGGTGGAGGTAAGTGCTTGGGACAAGCGTCTGGGCATTCAGTGTTAACTGAATTGTCTTTGGAAACAGAATTACAGAAGTCAGAGCACACTGAGGGATTTCCTTCTGAACCACCAGCCCTATAACCTGTTTCCTTCTGATCCCTTGATGCAGGAAGACAGGCTCAGGTCCCTGCAGGGCCAGGTCCTCCAGAACTTTAGCTACTGAGCTCAAATGACAGCAACAATATGAAAGTGATGCCAGCTACATCTCTTGGCCCATGAGTTGGTCTCATGGCCCCCTGTGGGTGCCTTGAGTTGGGCTGGTGCTCTCCTACCATAATGGGCTCCCTCTCAGAAGTGCTGGAAATCCAAGCAACCCCACGACACAGGACACAGGGACCACAGAACGCAAGGACCACAGAGCAGGGCCTTGCTCACACCTTTGGGCATCTCTGATTGGCTGTCCCAGTACGCTGGGCTCTGCTCTATTGCGATGCTGTCTCCCATGGGGTTTTGGTGATGTTTGGTGAGTTGGGGTAGAGCTCCGGGCCCCTGCCTCCAGATATACCCTCTCCAGTCTGGTGCCAGTGGGCCCCTAGCCCTTGCCCGGTCCCTCTCGGGCCCTTCTGGTCCTCCTTTGCTCCCCATTCTTTCCTTGGTGCCCCCTGCCTCCAGCCCCCTACCTCACAGCCTGGCTGGTCCGTCCTTGGCCCCTGAGTTGCATCTGCTGGGTGGAGTTCTTTTCTCCAGTTGAAGTCCTCATTTTTCTGTCCCCAGCCCTCAGCTCTGCCAGGTATGTGGGCTGATGGTGGGATGGAAAGAACCCCTGGTGGCCTGGGTCCCTGTGTGTGAGGTCAGCTCTCATCCTGCAGGTCGCTTAGATGGGAAGATCTGTTTCCATTCATGCTTCTGTGATTTCTCCCGCGAAGCACTTCCTCAGAGAGGGTCTGAGATCTCAGGTAAGGTTTCTCACCGTGGGCTTCCCACCTGTGTGCCGCTGGACCTGGTCAGAGCTGCTGATCCCCAGGGGGTGCTAATCTCACTGTTACTGGACCTGCCTGAGTGCCTGAGGCCATGTATGTCTGCCTTTTGGAAAATGGACTCTCAGGATCCCCTGATGAAGGGCTATCCCAGTCCCCCACAAACACTGAGTGCCCAGACAGGAGTCCCTGGATGGTGAAAGTGGTCAACTCACTCCATTAGCCAAACAGTTGGAGATTCTGAGATATACAGAGGTACCTGGGAAGAAAGGCCTGGTGATCGACTTCTGAAACAATCAGCCCTTGAAAAGCATGTGGAGCACAGTCCTACTCGGACAGACGTGGGGTCTCTGTGAGTCAGAACTGACTCCGTGGTGACTGACTTGGTTTGGTGCTCCCAGCCCTGTGCTGGGTGCTGAGGCCCCGGGGCGGTGTCAGGAACCTGTGAGTTCTCAGTCTTGCTATCTTCTGAGGGAAACTGAGTCTCCAAGCTGGTCCTTCTCAGGTTTCTGTGTAAATGGCAGGCGTCTTTTAGATACCGTTTTAGAGGCCCCCCTCACCTGACTTGGCTGCTCAGTGCCCTTGTGGGGAGGGTTCCTGCTGGGTCTGGCCTCAGTAGCCAGGAATGTGGCAATCAGTTGGTGATGTCTGCCATGTAGAGGGCACAGACAGTGGGTCTGAGTGCCAGGAATTAACCAGCTTATTGGCTGAATGATCTTTTAGTTCCTCTCCCAGCCCTCACCATCGTCCTGTTCGAGAATGTGAGTGCTCTGGAACCCCCTAGGGCCTGACAGCCTGGCCACCAGTTCTTTCAATCAACAGCATCTTTGTAACATATCCATTAATTTCACTGACCCCACAAACATTTAGATGGGCACCATGTGCAGAATGGAGCTCTGTGTGCAAGTGCATAGTGGGGAGACTCAAAGGCCCAGGGGTACTCCCCAGTCCAGGGGAGGTACAGACCTGGCATGAGCAGTCATCCTTCCAGGTGCAAAGGCAGTGGGGAGCTTTCTGATGGAGCTGGCTGGGCACAAGGAAGGGGTGCAGATGGCCGGAACAGGGTGTAAACAGAGGATCCATGTGTGTGGGGTGTGATCTGCAGCCTCCAAGCCTTGCCCTGGGGCTCTGCACACCCAGTGTAAGGGAGGGAGGAATATGGTGCTCCTCTCCACCCGTACAGAGCTCTGGTGGGCCTGGGCTCCCAAAGGTGGGGCTTCACCCCTGGCCCTTGTCATCCTGCCCGAGGGCACAAGGAAGGTCCTTTGGCGGTATGTGGGGAGACGTCAAGTTCTTGGCTGACAAGACTTGCGGGAACCTCCAGGGGCTTCATGGGAAGGGGCTGTGTCGCTTGCTTTGTCCCAGTCTGGCTCAAGGTGTCCAGGTCAGACAGAGGAGTGCAGAGTCAGTCTTCTTGGTGGTCCCAGGGCTTGGGCGAGGGGAGTTGTTGCATCAGGAATCCCATGGCATGGTTGTGGGCAGTGATGATACATGGCTGGAGCCAACCCCAGGGACACTTGCCGCAGGAATGACGAATGGGGACCTTCCTGAGTGCTGATAAGTGTTCTCACCCTCACGAGCTCTCTCTGGAATCCTCTAATACTCCTTGGATGTGAAGTCCCATTTTTTCCTGTAATCACGGTATTAAACTTTAATGTCCAGTATTAATAAAACATACACTCCCTAATAGAGCTGGCTGAGGCTGGGGACAGGCTGCGCATAGAAGACGGGTGTGGTGATCATCTCCCAGCTGTTCCCGCCGGGCAGTGCTGGAGGGTCTCCTGACACCCCCTCCCACTGCCACACCTGGTGTCCCTCCCACCTTCCTGCAGTAACGTGACAGATAATATGGAAGCCCGAGAAGGTGACAGGGGGCTGTGGCCTCTGGGGTCAGGGGTTGCCCCTCTGCTTACCTTCAGGTGGAGGCAGCATCTGTATTACTAAAGCCCGCCTTCTGAGTACAGGCCCCCGAGACATGGTGAGTCCACCCCCAGTGTTGCTCACTGTACCAGACTGTTTTCTCATGTAAGAATTTGCTCAAACTGAGACAGTTTTGGGAGTGAACAGGGTAGTGTTTGTTGCTGTGCTGGGCCCGTGGGTGCTGCTCAGCCCAGGATACCAATACATCACCTCCATGCTGTCTCCTCCAGCTATTGCTGAAGAGGCTACTCCAGCAGTGCCTCCTGTCTCCTGTCCCCTGTGTGCCCTTTGACCCCTAAGCCTGGTGTCTGTGCTGCCTGTTTCCAGGACCCTACCTTGACCATTTACTGGGGACCAGTGTGTTCTAAGCCTGTGTTCCAGGCCACAACTTTGCTCCCCCAGCCCCTCCTCTGAACACTCCAGTTTACCCTGTTTTGTTCCCCAGGCACCAGCCAGGTGCATGGGGACTCGATGGGTATCCTGTCATGCTGTCTACTTGGGTCAGATGCAGGCCCAGCCTGTCTGAGGGCCCCGCTGATCTCCTGTGTCCCTGGAGACACCCTGGCCCTGTGGTTAGACACCAGGCTTTGGAGCTGCCAAGGTAGTTCGGGAGAGGTCAGCAGCTCCTACCGTGAGCTCCCCCTACCCCGCTGTCCTGAGCCTTTCAAGATGTGGGGTGTGGTGAGCATCTAGAGGCCCCTCTATGGAAGGAGAAGACACGCAATGTAGGTGTTCTGTTTCACCCAGACTGGCTTCATTTTGTCTGTCTATCCGTCTGTCTGTCCATCCAACATCCATCCATCCATCCGTCCGTCCATCCACCCATCCATCCGTCCGTCCGTCCATCCATCTACTTATTTATTTTTAATTTATTTATTTTTGTCTATTGAGAATACACACAGCAAAACATAAACCAATCTAATTGTTTTTACATTTTATAATTTAGTGACATTGTTTCCAATCTTCAAGTTGTGGAACCATTCTTAACCATCATTTTCTGGATTGTTTTTCCTCTATTAACACAATCCCTTGGCCCCCCCAGTGTTCCCATCTAATCTTTCACGTTGCTCTTGTTGCTTTGATTCCCTAGAGATCATTTTTCTAAGACCATAATGCTCTAGGCAGACTTTTTTTTTTTTACTAGATAAACTAAACTCTTGTTTGGTTTTAAGATTCCAGGGGATATTTTGAGTTTAAGGTTTAAAGACTATCTCAGGGCAATTGTTTCAGAGGTTCATCCAGCTTCCACGGCTCCAGAAAGTCTGCAATGCATGAGACTTTGAAATTCTGTCCTGTATTTCTCTCCTATTGATCTGGATTCTTCTATAATCTTTGAATAAAATATTCCATAATGCTAGCAGAGCGACACTTGCTTCTTCCGGTCTCTTTGCAGAGAGGACAGTTGTTCCTACAGGCAATTAACCACCTGTTTTATTAGCTTTTATTGAGCTATTATTGACTCACTATAAAATGCATCCATTTAACGTGTATGATTTGATGGTTTTTAGCACATTCACAGGGCTGTGTAATCATTACCACTATCTAATTCCAGAGCATTTGCATCACCGTAAAAGGAGAGCTCATACCCATTAAGCATCACCTGCCCGTCAGCCACTCTCCACAGTCCTTGGGAAACACTAATAAACTCTGGTCTTTACATATCTGCCTATTCTGGACATTGAATATAAGGGGCATCATACAGTATTGGCTCTTTTGTGTCTGGCTTATTTCACTTGGTGTGATGTTTTCAAAATTCATCCGTGTCAGAACATGTATCAGACTTTGATTGCTCTTCATGTGAAAACAATGGTCCATTGTGTAGCTATTCCTCTTGTTCTAACTTTTTTGGTGTCATTAGGTGAAAGTTTACAGTCTAAGTCAGTTTTCCACACCAGCCCAAGCACCTGCCTCTCTGCACATCTCCCTGCCCTCCTCACCCCATGACAGCACACTCTTCTGCTATTCCTTTTTGTTTATCCAGTCATCTGATGAGGGACGCTTAGGTTGTTTCCGCTGTTGACTATTGTGGCTGGTGCTGCTATGAGCATTTGGGCACAAGTGTCTGTGTGGACACGTGTTTTCATTTCTTCTGGGTGGATACTGAGGAACAGAACTGCTGGGTCAGGCGGTAAATCTCTGCTGAATGTTTCGCGGAGCTGCCGTACAGTTTTCTGCAGAAGGTTTGCCATTTTTCTTTCCCAGCAGCTGTGAAGCAGGCTCGGTACCCAATCCCTACAGGACCTGATGCCGTAAGAGGGGACAAAACGTGCAGAGTGCTTCGGGGAGTGCCTGGAATGCAAGGGGCGCCCTGAATGGTAAGCTCTGTGACTGAGAAGGTTTCTGAAACTGAACTACTCCATGACCTAGCTGACCAAAACAGGACTCCAGCCTCGGGGTACGTAACAGCCTGGCCTCACCTCAGTGTAGTCTCATCTGGCTCCAGCCTTACCTGACTTAAGCCTCACTTGGATTTAGCCTCGCCTAGATCTGATGTCACCTGACTCTGTCCTCACCTGGATCCAGCCTCACCTGAACCTGGTCTCATCTGACTTTAGCCTCAGCTAGATCTGATGTCACCTGGATCGAGGCATGCCTGGATTCAACCTGACCTGACTCCAGTCTTACTTGGATCTGGCCTCATCCGACTTTAGCCTCACCTAAATCTGACCTCACTTGACTCTGGCCTTGTCTGGATCTAGACATAACTGGATTCGATCTCGCTTGACTCCAGTCTCACTTGGATCCGGCTTCACCTGACTCTGGCGTCATCTGGCTCTGGTTCAGTGTTCATGGCCTGCATGCATTTTCCTGTTGCATGTCCATCATTAGATCCTGGATACAGCTGGAATGCAGCTGCTGGTGTCTTTAGTCCTCTTGTCACCAGAAGTGTGGTGCTCAGGGATGAGCCCCACCCCCACCAGAGACACCGTGTGTTGTTTCCTGAGCCTGCTCTTGTCCCATGTGGTGGTCCTTCTAGCCGCAGTCCTGAGGCTGAGCGAAGAGCTGCTTTTCTCTCTACTGCTCTGTAGAGTCCCAAGGGGCAAGAACTGAGAAGGGTGCTGATCACCAGGGGCAAGATAGGCCAGGTAGGGGGCTGTTTCCTCCTCTAAGGGCTGAGGACAGTGGGTTATATTTCTGTTGGGTGAGGCCTCAGGTGGGCACACAGTCTTCATGCTGTCCCGGGGAAGTGTGTACACGTGCGTGAGTGTGTACGTTGTATGATTATATGTGCACATGTATTCATGTGTGTGCAGATAGATGTGGGTGTGAATGGGCATGAGGGAGCCCTGTACATTGGGGTAACAGGACAGCCCTAAACTGAGATCTAAGGGACAGTGGCAGTGGTGCTGGCAGAGGTAAGACTGGTGGGAATGATGTGCCAGGTGTAAACAGTGCCCACAGCCGTGCCAGGTTCTCTTGCCTTCATGCTTAAAAGCCAACAGAGGGCTCCGCAGCTGCCTCTCCTCCAGTCTGGCTGGCAGAGGAGGCTTCTATTTTCCTAATTTGATTCCCATCCTTGAAGGACAGCAGGCCCAGATTGGGATGGGTACAGAGTGCTGCTTTGGGAACAGGCACCAGCCCCTGAAGGCTGATTGTGATGTCCTCCTCCAGTGATTGATCCCTCCAAATGAACTGTCCAAGCAAGTGAGTCAAATAGTGTTCCATTGTGCTCCACAAAGCTTCCATTGGCTAATTTTGGGAAGTAGATTGCCAGGCCTTTCTTCCTGGTCTGGCTTAGTCTGGGGGCTTCTCTGAAACCTGGCTACTGTGGGTGACCTTGCTGGTAAATGAAATACCAGTGGCAAAGCTTCTGACATCACAGTGACACACAAGCCACCATAGTACAGCTGTGTGGTTTTTTTTTTTTTCTCTGATACACGTCATGGGGATCAAGGACTGGCTGAGGCCATCAGCTGGCATGTGGTAGACCCAGGTGCCAACCTTGGGCACTATCCACCCAGGACACCAGCTCTGATCTGCAGGGGCCTGGGGCCAAAAGATCAGAGAAGGTCCCTTCTGACCTGGGGACTGCTAATGCTTGGCCCTGGTCCATGATTGAGCTACAGGTAGTACATGGGTGCCCTAGACGGGCCTGGCTGGTGGGGTTGGCTGGGTAGCAGATGTGAGGATGAGTCTAGAATGTGGAAACGAGTTGGTCCCCCATGGAAGGGTCGCCATTTGGGAATCTGCTGTCAGGCCATTGGAGCCTCTTCTGTCCCTTCCCTGTGGGGAATCTGTCTTCCCAGGGCTGTCCCTCCCTTTCTGACTGTCCTATTCAACAGAACCCCCTCAAACTGTTGTTCAATTGTTGTTCCCAGATGCCTCCTGGGAATTTCCTCTGTTAAGCCTCCAAATATTCTTGTGAGGGAGGTGCTTCTTGTCCCTCTATAGGCAGGGAAACTGAGGCAAGAGGGTGCTAGGAGGTGAGTGTCTTAGTTACCCAGTGTTGTAGGAACAAACAATACTACAAGTGAGTGACTTTAAAGAAGAAGAAGTTATCTTCTCACAGTTCAGAAGAAGTCTGCATCAAGGCGTGGCCCTAGAGGAAAGTCCTTCCTTGTTTATTTCAGCTTCTAGTAGCTGCTGGTGGTCCCTGACACTGCTGGGCTTGTAGATTTCATCTGTCTCCCTCTTCCTCCTGTGGGTATCTCTGTGTGTGTATCTTTTCTGGTCTGTATCTATTCTGCTTTTATTGTAACTCAGAAGTGATTAGATTTAGGGCTCTTTGTCCTCTTACTTGACCGCATCGCCCCAATAAAAGAAAAACTCAGTTTACAATACTCATTGCCACTGAGTCAATTCCAACTCATAGCGACTCTGCAGGACAGAGGAGAACTGCCACATAGAGTTTCCAAGAAGCGCCTGGTGGATTCGAACTGCTGACCTCTTTGTTAGCAGCTATAGTACTTAACGACTAAGCCACCAGGGTCTGTCACATTTCTAGGTGCAAACCAAAAAGAAGAAAAAGTTGCTGTTGAGTCAGTTTTGATTCACGGTGGCCCTATGTGTTGTAGAGTAAAAGTGCTCCATGGAGTTTTCAAGGCTGTGACTTTTTAGCAGTAGATTGCCAGGCCTTTCTTTCGAGCCTCCTCTGCGTAGGCTTTAACTGTCAGTCCTTCAGTTAATAGTTGGGGGCTTGATTGTTTACACCACCCAAGGACCCCATTTTTAGGTTCAGAGGTTAGAATTTCCACACCTGGTTTTTGGGGACACCACTTAACCCACAGCAGACAGTCCTTGCCTTTAGCCTTCTCCTGAGCAGACCCTGAGCCCAATTCACCTTGTTTACTCCACGAGTCAGACTGTCTGGCACAGCAGGTGCTGGGGACTGAGGGCGGGTCCCGAGTGTGGGCAGGAGGTGGCAGCTCCATGGGGCTCGCCTGTACCTGGACCCTCCCTGGGTCTCCTGGCTTACAGAGAAGGGCCCAGGGAAGGACTGAGCAACATAGCCAGAACCAGGCTTCACAGGCTGTGAAGTGTTTATGGAAATTGAGTCTGGAAAGAGGCAGGAAGTGCCCCCAGGTAGCTGGTGGAGAAAGGGGCTTTGCTGAAGCTCACAGAAATGAAGAAAACCTGTAAGGAGAACCCACATGTGAGGGGAACAGAGAGGAGAATGGGAGTGTTGTATGTGCTGTCCTCTCCCCACACAATACCCTGTGCAGCTTGACCTGCCTTTCGTCCTCTGGAAACTTCCAGACTGTTCCAGAAGGTCGTCTTACTTCTAGCTGCAGCTGGGTTGTGGGGCTGGGGATTAGATCTTGGAGACTTGGAAGATTCTGGATTCCAAGATTGTGGATTTGGAATCTAGGTTTGAAGACCGTGTCTGGGGATACTTGGCTTGTTGGTAGGTGGGGGAGGGCAGAAATCGGATTATGAGAGTTGACCCTGAGAGGTCATTTGGAACCCAAGCTGGAGCCCCAGAAGCCCATGATGTGATCTGGAACACCACCACCACCAACAACAACAACAACAAAACCAGGCTGGCTCCCTTGAGGAAGATTTGAACTTCCGCACCTCTTCAAGCCTCATCTTCAGGTTTTAAATGCTGATTGAGAGGTAGCTGGGCTTATCGTTCCTACCCATATTGGTGTGGTCCCACACCTCGCTGTCCCCTGTCCTGTGCCATGCAGCATCCCTCACTCCTGCTTTTGCTGCTTACGGTTCCAGCCTATAGACTGCCATTTTCAAACGGTCAGCCGGCACCCCTCGCCCAAACCCTCAGGTCTCATTCCTCCGTGGCCCCAGCCTCGAATTTCCTGAAGAACCACGGACCACAGCGGTCTCCAGCCATCTTCCAGTGGTCTCTTGCTGATGACAATTTTAGATGAAGTGGTGCACCAGTTTGGTCTTTCTATATTTCCTAACGTGAGATTTAAGATTAATTGTGACTTCCACAGAGACCCCATTATGCAAATATGAATCATTTTCTTCTAAGGACTGCATGGGGCTGGCAGTCTGCAGGTCCGAGATTACTCTTGACCCTCAGGGTATTATCTGTTATGGAACTTTTGTCACCTAGAGCCCTAGCCACGGAAGCTTTACATCTTTTTTTTTTTTTTAAAAAAAGCACAGGCCTCTGGGTAAACCCAATTGAGCTTTTTTTTTTTCTTCACCCAAACAATTGCAAGATGCTTTTCAGGTTTAAGTGGAATGATTTTGTTGCTTAAGATCCAGAAGATAGCAAAGCTATGTTCCAAGCTGCATTAAATAAGTGTGTGATGCTATCCCGGGGAAGAACATAGGATCAGCCACGTTGTGACTGGCAAATACCAGTTGGTGGTTGTCAGCTGCAGAGCAGTGGCTTGTGCTGGGTCCCGTAGTCCTGTTGAAGGCCCAGGAGGCCACTGAAGGGCAGGTGTAAGTTGGTGCCTGGCTGTACCTGACCGAGGACTGCTTCACAATCCACTGTTGTATTTTCACTGACAACTCTTGATAGCAGGCGAGGAGAAATTTTATTTCACCAGCTTTGTTTTGGGGAGAACCAGCCAGGTTTGTGAACACCAGGCAGGGCTTCCCACACCAGTGCAGAAGTGGCCGCAGCATCACAGGAATGCCTTCACGGAGCACCAGCAGCCTCCCTTCTGGTCTTCAACCCGAAAGAAAGCCATGCTTGAAAAAGCTAAACCTGCCTCCACCACTGTCGTGGATACACACAAGGCTTCTGCCATCTATGTGAAACGAGGGAGGGAGAAAATCTGTTATTACGACACGCGTCATGCTAATAAAACTGATTCTCGTGATTCCAAGTGTCTGACTTGAGGAGTAGGTTGAATGTCTTGAACAGCCTGTGTCTACCCCTATGAAAGGAACCTTGGTGGCACAGTGGTTAAGCGATCGGGTGCTAACTAATGGGCAGTTTGAACCCATTAACTGCTCTGTGGGAAAAAAGACCTAACAATCGTCTCCCACAAAGGTTATAGTCTAGGGAACTCTAGGGGCAATTCTATGCTGTCCTGTAAGGTAGCTAGCTATGAGTTGGGTTTGACTTGACAGTATTCAACAAAAACCAACAAAAATCACCTAAGTCACTTTGAAGACCAAGGCGCATCTGACACAAGCCATGGTCTTTTCAATTGCTTTATCTGCATGTGAAAGCCAGACAACGAAAAAGGAAGACTCCCAAATTGGTGCCTTTAAACTATGGTGTTGGCAAAGAAAACTGACTATACTGTGGTCTCCCAGAAGAACAAACAGAGCAGTCTTAGAAGAAATAAAACCAAAATGTTCCTTAGAAGTGAGGATGGAGAGACTGACTCCCTTTTGACATGTCATCAATGAAAACCAAACATGGCTGGTAAACGAGAGAGTCAGAGAAAACAAGGGAAACCCCCCAAAAGATTAATGGACACCGAAGGACTCAAACATACTAAGAGTCATGAAGACAGCATAGGACCAGGTGACATCTCATTCTATCATACACAAGGTTGCTATGAGTCATCGCCAACTTAACGGCACTTAACTACAATATCGCTTCAAGGATGAAATACATTATGGATTGAATTGCATCCCCCTCCCAAATATGTGTTGGATCCCTAACACCTATGTATGTGTGAATGCAATTCCATTTGGAGAGAGAACTTCCTTTGTTAAGGAGGCCAGGTGAGTGTAGGGTATGTCTTAAACCAATCATTTCTTACATGTATAAAAGGAGCAGATTGAGCCCAGAGAAGCAAGCAAGACACAGAAGAAGAAAAGTGTCACTCCATGTGAAGACTGCCAAGAGATCAAGGAAGAGAAGCTGCAAAGACACAATGACTGTCCTAGAGCCAACAGCAAGAGAAAGATTCTCCTCAAGCTGGTGCTCTGAATTCGGACTTCTAGCCTTCTAAATTGTGAGAAGACAAATTTTTGTTTGTTAAGCCACCCATCTGTGGTATTTTTTGTGGTTACGGATGCACCAAGAAACAAAGACATAATTTAATAGCTTTCCTTATTTCCACCCTTGTTGGATGGACTTTCAAATGGATGAGTATGGGCGGTCCCCGACTTGTAATGTGCTTGAGTTATGACAAGCTGCACTGATGTCCGTCCATTTATGGTTTTTGTACATCCTATTGCTAGTAATACATACAACATACAATGTTGCAGGGAATCATTCGCTGTTGTCATTCTCATGGCAATTCCTAAAGACAAAGATGGGATTTATGAAGACACTGATAATAAAAGATAACAATCACAACAATTAAAAAAAATAAGGTATTTGACTTCTGTCAGAACTGACTTAACATGGAGTTGTTGGAATGGAACCCTGCCATAAGTTGGGGACTTCTTGTACAGGGATTGAGGAAAAGTACACCATCTTCACAGCTGAAGGCACTTGTATAACCACAGCCCAGAGCTGGAGGCAGAGCAGTCTCCACATCTACTACCAGGTGCCACATCCACAGTCCTCCCAAAGCAAACTTGACCCTGACTTCTAGCACCATCCATAGTGTTACTGCCCTCTGGAATTTTTACATAAATAGAGTCATTCTATGTGTACTCTTGTGTCTAGCTTCTTTCACTTAACATTATGTTTGTGAGATTATGCCATAGAGCTGTGATTTGCTTTTTCTTTTCTTTCCTGTAGAGCATTCCATCATATGACTCTACCACAATTTATTTGCCTGTCCACTGTCAGTGGACATTTGGGTTGTGCTGTTTTTGGGGTTGTTGTTAATAATGCTGCCTTGAACATGGTTGCATGTGTCATCTGGTGAATGTGGCTACTCACTTCCTTTGGGCATACGTATAGGGGGTAGTGGTAGTTTAGTGGTAGAATCCTTGCCTTCCATGCAGGAAACCTGGGTTTGATTCCCAGCCCATGCACTTCATGTGCAGCCACCACCGATCTGTCAGTGGAGGCTTGTGTATTGTTACAATCCTAAGTAGGTTTCACTGGAACTTCTAGATTAAGATGGACTAGAAGAAAGATCTGATGATCTACTTCTGAAAATCAGCCAGGGAGAACTCCACGGATCACACTGTCCAGCTTGCATGCTTGGGATGTGTCACCATGAGGAATGAACAGCTGGAGGACGACAACGTATGGGGTCTGACAATTAAGTTCATGAACTTGCCACCACATGCTTATGTTGGCAGCACTGTGCAAACAACTTGATGAGGTTTCATAACCTTGGTATATCAGTGTCTCACAGCTGTGTTCATGTCGACGTGTGGTGGTGTCTTGCTGAGTGGCATTTGTTATTGTTGCATGATTTTGTATGGTGGTGTGAGAATGTCAGAGCTTGAATTAGAGGAA
Source organism: Heterohyrax brucei (assembly GCA_028571685.1). NCBI lineage: Eukaryota > Metazoa > Chordata > Mammalia > Hyracoidea > Procaviidae > Heterohyrax > Heterohyrax brucei. The sequence goes on from CM053140.1 coordinate 30,897,061, forward strand.
TAAACAAACACTAAATTTCTTCTTAAACTTGGCAAGAGTGGAAGTGAAATCAGGGACATGCTAGTCCAAGTTAATGGGGATAATGTCTTGAAGAAAACAGCAGTGTACAAACGGATTTGATGTTCTTCTGAGGATAGAGAGAGTGTCACTGATGAAGACAGATCAGGGTGGCCAGCAGCAAGCAGAACTGACAAAAACATTGCAGAAATCCATCCAGTCCATTGGTGTTGTGCCTTAAAGTCATTGGCTGACTGTGAGAAGCATAGCAGATCGAGTAAACATTGATAGAGAAACAGGAAAGTCTTAACTGAAAATCTTGGCCTGAGAAAGGCGTGTGCAGAAGTGGTGCTGAAGGAACTCACCGATGAGCAAAAGCAAAAGAGAATCCAAGTTTGTCAAGACCTTTTGGAGAGGCAAGATGATCTTTGGGACCATGATATCACTGGTGATGAAACATGGATGTACCAACATGATCCTGAAACAAAGCATCAAAATGCACAATGAAAGTCAGCCAATTCTCTACAAGGAAAGTCTCCTGTCAGTCCAAATCAAGAGTCAAAATGATGTTGCTAATCTTTTTTGGTGTCAGAGAGGTTGTTCACTATGAATTTGCACTAACTGGACAAACAATGAACTGAGTTTACTATTTGGAAGTGCTGAAAAGGTTGTGTGAATAAGATGGAAACTACCTGAACTTTCACTAACAACTCATGGCTCTTGCCTCGCAATGACGTACCAGCTCGCACGGTGCTGTCTTTGAGGGAGCTTTCAGCCAGAAAACCAGTAACTTTATTGGAACACCCTCCTTGTTTCTGTTCTGGTCCCCAGCAACTTTTTTCTTTACCCGAAGATAAAGAAAACATGGAAAGGAAGACATTTTGATGACATTCAGGACATCAAGGGTAGTATGATGACAGTTCTGATGGGCAGTCCAGAAAGAGTTCCCAAGTTGCTTTGAAGGGTGGACTACGCACTGGCATTGGTGCATAGCTTCTCAAGGGCAGTACTTCGAAAGCGACTGTAGTGATATTCAGCAGTGAGGTATGTAGCACTTTTTCTAGGATGAGTTCAAGAACTTAATTGTCAGACCTCATATTTGGTGAAATAGAGGGCCAATGAGGGTGAGGGAGACCTTGAGGGGATGGATTGACACATCAGTAATGGACTTGAACATGCCAACAATTGTGAAGATGATGCAAGACTGGGCAACATTTTATTCTCTTGCATATAAAATCATCATGAATCTGAGATGACTCAGCAACAGCTTGCTTTCTCTCTGTCCATCTATCCGTCCAGCTCTCTCTCATATTCAAACATTTAGCCCTAGAAAAGACTACTACTCAGTTTTCCAAAGCTGTACCAATCTATATTCTCACTAGCAATATTTGAGAGTTCCGGTTGCTCTGTATTCTTGCTTGCATTTGGTATTGTCAATCTTTAATTTTAGCCATTCTGGAAGGTGTGCATGTGGGAGTATCTCATAGTGGTTTTAATTTGCATTTGCCTGATTGTACTGTGCACTTCCTCAAATGCTTATAACTATCATAGTTACTTAGTGCTACAAGAACAACAAAAATAGCACACGTGGGAAGTTTCAGAGGCTCAAAGAGCATAGGCTGAAGGGGAAGCAACTTCCTTGTTAGTAACCTGGGGAATTCCTTAGCTTCTTATTGTTGGATCCTTGCATAAAGTCTCTTTTCTGCTGTGTCTCTCTGCTTTTCCTTTCCATAAAGCACCACCCAGAAGGGATTAGGTTTAGGACCCACCCACTCTGGTGTGAACTCATTGACATAATGAGAAAAAGAGTATTTTCAAACAGGGTCACAATTCATATATTTGAAGGTTAGGACCATGTCACATCTTTTTGGGGGATACCATTCAACCCATAAACATAACTTTTATGAACTGTGTGTTCAAATCTTTTGTCCTTTTTTAAAAAAATTTGGTCATTTTTTAAATTACTGATTTATAGAATATATTCTGACTGTTTTTTTTCTTTTAATCAGGCACTTGGCTTTGGCATATTCATTGCAAATACTTCTTCCTCATCTGTGGTTTGTCTTTTTTACTTTCTTAATATTGTAGAAGAGACGGTGTTTGCATGTTCTATTTAAGAAATCTTTGTCTATCCCAAAGTCAGGGAGATTTTCTTCTATGCTATCTTCTAGAAGCTTTATTATTTCATCTCTTACATTTAGAATCTATAGGAATTGATACTCATGAATGTTGTGATAACAGAGGTCATTATATAAATGCTGTGACACAGGGGTTCAAGACTGACTTATTTTTCTTACTAATATCCCACTGTTGTTGTCAGGTGCCAGTGAGTTGGCTCTGACTCATAGTGACCCTGTGGACAACAAAATATAACACTGCCCAGTCCTTCACCATCCTCACAATTGCTGCCCTGTTTGAGCCCGGCTGTTACAGTTACTGTGTGAATCCATCTCACTGAGGTTTTTCTCTTTTTCACTGACCTTCTACTTTACCAAACATTATGTCAGTCTCCAAGGACTGGTCTCTCTGGGGTAGCATATCCAAAATGGGAAAGATGAAGTCTCCTCATCCTTCCTTTGAAGTAGCATTCTGGTTGTATTTCCTCCAGTGCAGATTTGTTCATTTGCCTGGCATTACATCGTACATACAATATTCTTCACCAACACCATGATTCAGATGTGTCGATTTTTCTTCAGTTTGCTTTTTCCATTGTCCAGCTTTTGCATGCATATGTGGCGATTGAAAAGATCGTGGCTTGGGTTGGGTGCACCTTAGTCTTGGAAGTGCCACTTTTGGTTTTAAATGGTAACCTAGCACCATTTCTTGAGAAGATTACCCTCCCCCACTGCCCTGCAGTGTCCCTTTGTCCTGCACTGGGTCACTGTTTATGCATGGGCCTGTTACATTGGTCTATTTGTCTATCGTTTTATCAGTATCACAATTTCTTAACTATCACAGCTTCATGATACACCTTGATGTCTGCTGGAGTACTTTCTCCTGAAAGAGTAATCTGTATATTAATTGGGAGATGACTGACATCCTTACAATGTCCTATCCTCAATACATGAGTATGGTACGATTCTCCATTTATTTGTTGGTGCTGTTGTTAGCTGTGAAAACCCTGATCATATCATGGTTAGGAGCTGCAGCTGCTAACTAAAAGGTTGGTAGTTCAAGTCCATCAGGCACTCCTTCGTAACTATGGGGCAGTTCTACTCTCTTACATGGTTGCAATGAATTGAATTCAGTTTGATGGCAATGTTTTTTTTTTTAAAATGAGTTGTGAATTGTCCCCCAGCTGAGTGTGACCCCATGCACAAAGGAATAACATGTTTGCTGGTCCTACGCCATCCCTATGATTGGTTGTGGATAAGACCATTATAATCTATAAGGTTTTCAATGGCTGATTTTCAGAAGTAGATCCCCAGACCTTTCTTTCTAGTCTGTCTTAGTCTTGAAGCTCTGCTGGAATCTGTTGCATATCCTAGCAACATACAAGGCTCCACTGACAGACTTGCTCATAGGCTGCAATGACTGAGACTTGAACTTGGACCTGCGGCTCAGAAGGTGAGAATTAAAGCACAGAACCACCCATGCCTCATTAAAAGCCTCACAGTTGCTTCTGACGTACCCTGCCCTTCATCAGTGACCAGCTGCCGCTGTGTTAACTCCAACGCATGGTGACCCCATGTGTGTCAGAGTATAAGTGTGCAGCTTAGAGTTTTCAATGGCTAATTTTTTTTGGAAGTGGATTGCCAAGCCTTTCTTCCAAGGCACTTTTAGGCGGACTCGAATCTCCAAATTTTGGTTAATAGCTGAGTACGTGAGTTGTTTATACCATCCGGGACTTCCCTATTTATTTAGGTTCTTCATTAGAAACTTAATACTTTGTAGTTTTCTGGGAGGTCTCAAACATTTTTCATTTATTCTCGCACATTTCATTTTCTATGTAATTATAGAAGATGTCATTGTATTTTTGGTTGTTTTGTTTTCTAATTGTTTATTGTTCACTAAAATAAAGAGTCTGACTTCATTTTTGATGTCTAAGTGCTGACAGTGTCCAAACTACAATCAAATATGACCTGTCCCTTTCTCCAGCTCTCAAACCATTTTCAGCCTATGTGGGAGGCAGCCCTGCTTTCACCAGAAAGCCTCATTATGTGAAAAACAAAGTTCATCTTATCTCTTGGTGTGTGTGTGTAGAACCCTCAGTTCCAACATCTGAACCAAATTTTTGGCGAGGCAACAGGTGGCACTCATCTTGTTTCTGTGGGGGTGACCAAAATACCAGTGTATGTAAATATAAATTATTTTTTATATTTTCCTTGAATGCAGTGGTCATACTGAATTTATCATTCTATTGATTTATCTGTAGATTAAAAATAATTTTTTTTACACACAAAACCATGTTGTCTACAAATAGTAAGTTTTATTTCTTCCATCCATCATATACCTTTTATTTTGTTTTCTTGCCGTATTACACTGACTAGGATTGCCAGGAGAAGGCTCAATAAATGCCGAGGCTTAACAGACAAAAATGTTCTTGTTTCATTCCTGATCTTGGAGGAAAGTCTTTCAATATATCACCTTATTATTATTATTCTTAGCCTTTTCTATGATGTTGTTTATCAGGCTAAAAGAGTCCCCTTCTATCTTTGTTTTGTGAGAATTCATCTTCTTATCACAGTTTTTTTTTCCTGCATTCTTGTCACACTTAGTCATAAATCCATTGTGATCAGTGTCACCCTGGACTTACATGAGGCTGAGAGTCAATGTCTTCTTAAATTTGTACCCTCGGTACTTCCCTTAATCTACACTAGCTGTGGCCTTGTCTTTGAAATTGGCTGAGGTCTACCTTTTGCTCTAGAATATCACACTTTTGCTTAGTAGTTCATGAGTACATGGGAAAAAGTGCCCTCTGCAGCTGTGGGGTACAGAGTTCTGTTATCCATAAACCATGTTTTTATTGTTTCTGAGCTTCTATTTTTGTTTTTCTTTTTCCTATCAATTTCTGACTGATATATGCAAAAAGTTTCCCACCACTATTGTAATTTTGTTCATTTCTCCTTTTATATCTGTCAGTTGATTAATATATCTTGACATTGGATTATTAGGTGCGTAATAGATGCATAGGCTGTGAGACACTGATATACCAAGGTTAAGAAACCTTAGCGAGTTGTTTGTACAGTACTGCCAACATAAAAATGACTGTTTACCCACTGGATTGATCCTTTTAGCCTTTGTGGAAATGGTGCAAGACTTAGTCCTCTTGTACATGGGTGGCCATGTGTTGGAACCAACTTAACGGTAACTAACAACAACGGCAACAGTTCTGAGCCTGAAACTCTTGTCAGTGGCTATGATTCAAGGTCAGGGGCAGCAGACTCTCCCTCACCCAAGACCCCGCTCAAAGACAAACAGGTACTGAGACTTTGCTTTGGGACCTGTGACCTGATCTGAGGCTCAGAGCTGGTGAGTGGCTAGTGGGGGAGGGGGTCCTGCCATGCTACCATCCCCCTCCCTACCTGGTCCTCACTGAGGCTCCTTCCGTTGTTTCTCTTCCCTGTCCCCGAGTTGGGAGACATTCTTTCTTTTTTGAAACGAGCAAACTGCCTGCGTTAGGTAATGATTATTTCAGTTTCTCTTTTTTAAAGATAATCAGAAACCTCCCCAGCTGCCAACAGGGGTCTGATTGGCCACGATAAAGCGATAAGTGGTGCACCCATGTGGGGTGACAGGATTCTAGCCTGAAGCATGGAAACTCAGCATCCTACAAGCCTGGAAATGTGGGATTTCCGTTCGGCCTTTTGCAAGATTGAGCCCATCTCCAGATTGGCAGCCCCCACTGAAGGGGGGGTGCAGCTGGGCCATGAAGCCTCTGCAGCTTGAAATCTCGCTCTAGGGGCCTGCCCTATGGCCCTCTTTTCCTCTGTGCCCCTCCTGGACACTTCCAGAAATCCTCCTGGACTGCTGCAAGCTGGGTAGCCTGGCCCAAGCCTGGCCCTCTAGGGGCCCCTCAGTGGCTGCGCTGGTGCCCACGGAGCTGCCCGCTCGGTGCTGTCATGCCCTCTGTCGCCTTTGTGTGCAACGTAATCCAGAAAATGCTCTCGCCGTAACCTTATCCATCGGCACCGGTGATAGCATCTCGCGCCCTGACGGCAGGAACTTGCAGGCATGGAGTTAATAATACAGCCTTTCAAAGCCAGGCTGGCAGCACGGCCGGGAATGAAAGGGCCGGTGTGGCCGTAATTGGGACCATGTGCGCCTCCTCGAGCAGGATTAGGCCCAGAGACGGGCCTCGCCTCGAAGATTAGTTTCAATTAGACGGGCTGGAGGCGAAAGTCAGGACTTGGTGAAAGATTAAAACAAGAGGGAGAAAGTTTCCGCGGGACGGGCGGGAAGGCTCACTAATTGAGGCCGAGCCCCGGGACGTCGGAAGGGCTGCATCCGTGGCTAGATTCTCGGTTGCTTTTCCTCTGGGCCCTGCCTGTCTCACTCAGATGCTGGTTTGTGAATCTGGCAGGGAAGGCCTGCCCTGGCTGTGCCCTTGGGTTGAGGGCAGTAGGGGGCAGTGTCTACAGCTCCCCTTGTCTCACTGTCTGACTACTTGGGCTCTATCCTCGGCTGCTGCCCCACCTGTGACCAAGATTACAGAGTTGGGTGACTGGTACCTCATCTGATTCCCTTACGACCCTAGGGCCCTGTAGGGGTTTTGCTGGAAGCTACAGAAGGATGTTGCCGGGACTGGGTACCCCTTCCCTTGTCTTTCCCTCCCTTCTTCTTTCCCTCTCTCCTTCCTTCCTCCTTTCTCTGTGTTTCCCTACCTCTCCCTCTCACCTTCAGTATCACTCACGTCCCTGTCCTCCTCCCCTTTTCCTCTCCCCTGTATTCAGATCGCACCCCATGTGAGGCAGCCCCTTCATCTCATAACTTGCCTTGCTTCCTTTCTCCTTTAGTGACAAGATGGAAAAATAAACCACAGCCACATGGGGAGAAGGAGAGTGACACCAAGGTATGTGAGTGGGTGGCTTGGGGATCAGACACATCCAAGTCACCCTCCTACTTCACTCCCTGGCAGTGTGGACATTTCAGGACCTGGCCCCTGGGCCTCAGTTCCTGCATCTGTGAAATGGGATCAGGAGAGACAGGAGGCCTGGGGAAGTTGTACGTGCAGCATCCTTGTTGGGATGTTGTCCCTGCTGTTAGAGGTGGGCGGCCTAGTCCCACCCAGAGCATAGAGCTGAGAGGTCAGAGCCTGGCCTGAGAGCTAGAAGTCAGGTGGCCGGGTGTGGTCAGGTGGACACATTTGGCCATGTACCCCAGACTGTATTCCAGGGGCAAGGACAGCTGCTTCCTCAGGCTTCCTGGGCTACCCCCCACCAGGTGCCCTGAGCATGTGTGTGTTTTATAAATCCTTTCCATTGTAATGACAGCCAAATTATGGAAAACGAATTTTCACAGCTGGTGAGGAAAACCATTAGCATTAATCAAGGGCCCGTTTGCTCACTGGGGACTCTTGGGCGAAGCCTGTTGGTGAGGTTACGGATGTGCTATGTAGCCATCAGGGACTTCCCCTGAAACAGGGCTGACATCCATTCTTGGGCAGCACTTGGGGAACTCTTGGGCACAGCCTCTCTCCAGCATAGGGCCTGAGCTCACTTTGGCTCCCACAATCCAAGCCAAGGGTGGGAGCCTCCGGTTCCCAAGGACCCTCTCTCAGCAAAGAGCTATCTTTTGTCTCAGGAGCAGTCCTGGTGATGTGTAAAGCTGGCTTGGTCAGCTTCTGGGGGACAGGCTGTCAGCAGCAACACAAACCATCATTGTCCTAGTGTCTACTTACCTGACCCGTGGCCTGGAGCTCAGCATTCTCCTCTGTGGAATGCCGGGGCCCTCTCTGTACTGACCATGCATGTGCCTCTGAAGCCAGATGTCCCAAATAACAGGGTGCCCAGCACATAATAGGTCTCAGAGACCAGAGAAGGTGACTTAACCAGGAACCGGTATCTGGTTTCAGAGTCATTGTGCAAAAGTGGTTGAAAACAAATTAACAAAAAAACCCAAAATTTCTTATTTGGGAATACTTTGAGATTAACAGAAAAGTTACAAAGATAGTAGAGACTGTCTCCAAACTCCTTGTTCATTGAATTATGTTTCCCCAAAAGGAAATGTACAAGTCTTAACCACTGTATCTGTGAATAAGAACCCACTGGGAAATAGAGGCTTTCTGTAGTCATGCTGACAAGGTCACACTGGAGTGGGGTGGACCCTAATCCTAATGCCTTTTCAGTAGTATTTTATAAAAGAGAAGGACAGACAAAGAGTCACACACAGGGGAAGGTAGCAGGAGAGGATCTGGCTACAAGCCACGGAACACCAAGAAACATCCAGGGCTACGGAAGCTGGAAGAGACAGGGAAGATGTTCCTCTTGAGCCAAAGAGAGAACACAGCCCTGTGGATGCCCTGAATTCGGACTTCCAGTCTCCAGGACTGTGGGACACACGCTTGTTCTTTAAAGCCACTCATTTGTGGCATTTGTGTTACAACAGTCCCAGAAAAGCAATACTTCCTCCTTCTGGGTGTTCTTTCTAAACATCCATAACCTCAGTCCAGTCAAGAGGAGAGGAACAAACAATCCCAGACTGGAGACCTTCTCCAGAATGCTGGCTGGGCCTCCTTGAGGCTGTCCTTACATAGCCCACACCCGGCTCACCCATTGTCAACCTCTTACATCACCGTGGTTCCCGTCCCGGAGAAGGAACATTGTTGGCCTGTTGCCATTGCTCAACTCCAGACTTGACTTAGATTCACAAACTTTTCTGTGAACATCCTTCTTCTGCCCCAGGATCCCACCCAGGGACCACATTGTATTTAGTTGTCATGTTTTCCCAGTTCCCTTCAGTTTGCTGCAGTTTCTCAGTCTTTCCTTCTTTTCTTGATGTCATCATTCCTGAAGAGGACTGGCCCATATCCTGGAAAATGTCCCCCATTTGGGTTCTTCTGACGTTTTCCTCATACCTGAACTAGTTCATCTCCCAAACAAGGGTCTACCCATTGACCCCAAATGATCCACCTGGTTCTAGCATACACTGTCCTCCAGAACACCCCATCACACTGCCTCTCATGTCTCCTGAGGCTCAGCTTAAGTCCTCCATCTGCAAAGCGAGCCCTGGCACCCCGACACCAAAGAAGCTCCCTACCAGCACCTCAGAATCACATCAGCACGAGTTTGTGTCCATGTGCAAGCTCTCTGAGTGTGCCTGTATATGGGTTTTGAGGCTTAGCCATTTCTCCAAGAAGCCTGGGTCTATTAACTGGAGAAGGGTATTAGAAACCAAGATCTGGGTGCTGGATGTGCTCGTTGCTTCTGGGATGTTGACGCCCCTATGCCCTCTGGGGGTATGAGGTGAAATGTGTATGTGTACAGGCATGTCTATAGCTCGTAGGGTTGGTGGGGTGATATTTGGATGCACTCAGAGAGAGTTGTTTGGGAAATGAACTGGACAGAATCGGGGCCTGGATATGAGGTGGGGCCTACCAGGCTTGGGGCCTTGCTTTGTGTTCTCCTAAATGTGGCCCTGCAGCAGAGGCTGTCTAGCCCTAAGGGGACAGATTAGAGAGAGGTGGGGAGCAGGAGGCTGAGGCAGGAGTCGTCCAAGCCTCACATGCCTTCCAGGAAGAAGGTAGGGGAAGAAAGCCTGGTTCTGAGCAAGTGCTGGGGCATCAGGCTCAGGTGGGGGCCACTGGGGTATAGGAGGTCAGATTCATGCCTGGGCTCACAGAGGCACCTGGAACCTGGCAGTGGCTCCAAGGCCAGTGGTCACCAGTCTGTGGCCATGCTGCCAGTGAGTCCAGCCCCGAGCTCCAGCCTCCCCCCACACCCTCACTGGCTGCACCCCAGAGACAACCATGGCTGCAGATTTGAGGCTTGGGTCCTGATGCTTACGATGGCTGTGGCTGCTGTGGCTGGACTCTCAGGGGCTGAGCGGACACTCCTGGATTCACAGAAATGTCTGCAAACATACTTAAGCCTTTTGGGTTCAGGACACCACAAGATCATCAGACTTTCTGCTGCAAACCAGCTGGGAAAATCTCTGTTTGGAGCCACACAGTTGATGCCCCTCGGGATTGTTTTCTGGCCAGCACAGGCTGGGGAGAGTCCCTGGAGGCCGTGGAAGGCTTTTGTCCTTCTTGCTCTTTGAGCTGCACTGAGGATGAGCAGTGTGGATTCAGGCACTGGCCTCACCTCTGTCCTCATGGATAACAATGGTGTGATGTCTGTAGCTGCAGTAGGGTGACTACTAGCTTACACTTTCAGGAAGACACCGGTACTCTCCTCCACTCACAAAAAAAAAGTATTTTCTCAAAGCTTTACTTTGTCCTGGGTGATCATATTTTATTTTTCTGAAAATATGTGTGACAGCATCCACCATGTCTGCAATTTCTGCATGTGCATTTCAGTGACACTGACCATGTTCTTCAAGTTGTGTGAATATTCATGCCTTCCTTTTCCAAACTGTTCCTCCTCCATTAATATAAACTCACTGCCCCCTTAGTAAAAACTCTTCCTTTCTCCTGGGTGAACTTTCAGACAGTAAACAAAACCAAATGCCACTACCATCAGTCTCTAGATAATCTTCTGTGCTTGGATGCCAATGGCTGACAATGGACTTTCTGGCAGCAGGGTATCTCTAACATTGCTGGAACCGTTGCAACACTTGGTCCCCTTCCTAACTTTGGAGACTCCTCCCCCATCTGGCCCCAGTAGCCCTTGCACAGTAGTTCTTGCTCTTTGGCTGCTTCCCCTCACTCTGGGCAGCATCCAGGAAACAGGGTACCCTTGAGTGGCCAGCCCCAGGGCTGCCTCTAGGAGCTCCTGGCTGTGGGCAGGGCCAGTAGGTGGCCTAGACACCCAGAGAGGAGCATCCTGCTGTGGGATGATGAGGCAGGCCTGGCACAGATACAGGGTGAGGGCTTGTGGGATGGCCACCCTTCAGGTCCCAGGCAAGATCTCCCTTGGTGAGGTATGGAAGCTTCTGGAAAGACTCGGTTTGCATCTTGCTGTGCCCCTGACATTTAAATTAATCAACAGTGGCTTTGTTATTTCATAAAGCCCTTTCTTCAGGGACCTGGGCCCAGCTGACTCACTCCACAGGTGTAGCTTGGTGCTTGCTGGGGATTCTGACATCTGGGAGCTTCTCCTTGGGCAAGTGATGTCTAGCACCTTAAACACCACAATAGGAACCCCTCAGAGGGGACCTTGGGGATAGATGAGCTCCGCACACCCCCAACCCCCCAGCCTCAGGGCCCTGATGCTTGGCAGTTCTGCTTACTGGGACTACTGGGCCATTCTAGAGGTCTTGACCTAGGCCCTGGTGCATTCCTGGCTCACCCTGCTGACCAGGAGGCCAGATCAGTCATGCTATCCTCAGACCCTCCTGGCTGCCCCTCATTCGTCCCTGTTCTATCAGGACCTGCCTGGTAGGAGACGGGGCTGGCTGAGGGAGGATGGCCCTGAGTGAAGCCCACCCTTATTAAACTGGACATATCTACAACACTCCCTAGGACATACCGCCAGAAGGAGAATGAGCTCCTCTGCCCCCTGTCTCCTCCTCACCACAGGGAACCTGCCAGCAGCTGTGGGTTTAGTTGTGGCCAAGAGGTGACCAGAGGTCAGCAGGCGCTGCAGCAGGAAATAGGGATGGCTCATACCATGTAGGCCAGCCTGGGGACGGGTGTGCTCAGGGGCACAGGTACCAAGTGACTTTACTCTCAAATCAACGCGTGTGTCTGAGCAAGAGGCTAGGCTGACTGGTGTGATTGGCATCGAGCCTTTGAGGGATGGGACCCCATTCCTCACCAGGCATAATGGAAGGCAGGGTGAAGGCATGGCTGAAGGGCTAGCTCTGACCCCTTGAACCCTAGCACCCAGCACAGGCTGGGCATGTGGAGGAGGTGCCCTGCTAGACAGGCTGGACAGATGCATATTCAATTTGTTAAATTTAGTGTAACGTTACAGGCACAATTGACCATGGCCTTTATAGCTCTGCTCATCAGAGGCTGCCATGCCAGCATAACGTGCTTTGATCTGCAGGCTTTTAAAAGTAAACACAGGTAATGATCAATTTGTTAGCAATAACCCGCAATAAATACCCTGTTACCCCCATCTGGCAAGCTGGGCTCTGAGCACTGTTTATGTGAACTAATTGTCTGGTGGCGGCAGCAGAGGTGGTTACTACCTGGTGAGGCCCCGCCCACACCCCCACCTGCTGGGCTCCCTGGACCTAGTCCCCCTTGTCTCGTTCCAGGGCCCCAGCCTCCATCCCCAGCCTCATGAGATACTTTCCGGGAGATGGAAGACCAGAGCTGCCAGTGAGAAGTTTCTGGAAGGCCCCTTGTGGGAAGCCAGCTCAAATTGTGAGAAGCCACCGGTTTTGGCCCCTTTTCAGTCTTTCTTTCTGTGGGTAGGTCGGGGGCTAAGTACTCAGTGGGGGGTCACAGGAGGGGTCAGTCGTTCTCATCTGTGAAATGGGGGTTCCCTGGTATCTCTCTATGAAAAAGGACTGGGATATTTATCACAGGAGAGTGTTGGGCCTGGACCCCATCACATTGTGGGAGTCCTGGCTCCAGTCTCAGATCTGCATAGAGGCCTGGTTCAGCCACATTAGTGGGCCCAGGTATTTGGTTCTCCCCAAAGTTGATAAGATAGTGACTTGTAGGTGGTACATCTGGATCCAGTGGGAATAAGTGAGGAGAAAAGGGGAGGGCTTAGAAATCCCGGTTGTAGAGTGGTTAGTGACAGTCAGATGTGACTGGTCTGTCAGTGCGTTGTACCGTGGTAGCTTGCATGATGGTGTGATGCTGGAAGCTATGGCACTGAAATGTCATGTACCAGCAGGGTCACCCACGGTGGACAGGTTTCAGTGGATCTCCAGATTAAGATGGACAGAAGAAAAGGCCTGATGATCTTCTGAAAACCAACCAGTGAAAGCCCTGTAGGTCACAATAGAACACTGTCCAACTTGCTTCCTTTGAACATGTCATTAAACCAAGAAAATCAAACCAAAACCCTGGGCCATTGAGTTGATGCCAACTCATAGCGACTCTGTAGGACTGCCCCATAGGGTTTCCAAGGAGGGCCTGGTTGATTTGAATTGCTGACCTTTTGCTTAGCAGCCATAGTGCTTAACCGCTATGCCGCCAGGATTTCCGGACATGTCATTAGGAGGGATCAACTCCTGGAGACCCCTGCAGAGCTGGATTGGCTTGGTAGTCACAAGGATGGACTCAGACCTGCTGGCGATTGTGAGGAGGGTGTGCAACCAGGTGCATTTTCATTCTGCTGTGTTTATGGTCGCTGTGAGTTAGTCAACTGGACAACAACTAACAATGATGGTGACAACAGAGATGACCCCAGGAAGTGGCTTTGTTATCACTTGGCCCTCCGTGGCACAAGGCATTCCTGAGAAACTAAGTCTGGAAATCCAGTCGGCAGCCCAGTGAAGATGAGGATCCCCCAGTGCCTCATACGTGGTGGCGGGGGAGGAGAGGGGAGCACAAAGTGAATATATGCTTGGGGAGGAGAGAGGGGGCTGGGCTCCAGAGGCTGCTGGGGTGGGCGGGGACTCACTGGCCAGTGTCCCCAAGAGCTGGGATGGAAATATGCTGAGCTGGGGTGGCCCCTGATGCTCCCACACCCCACGCATTGGGGTTTGGCCTCCAAAGGATTGGCGGCCTGGTTTGTGACGGCGTCCAGAAGGCGTGATTGTTCTCCGACTGCAGCCAGAGGTCCACAGTGGCCCGGATGGCTGCCAAACACCATACTGATTTGTGCGATAATACTGGGATCCTCACCTCACTCTGGAAACCCTGGTGATGTAGTGGGTTAAGGGCTACGTCTACTAACTGAAAGGTCGGCAGTTCAAATCCTCCGGGCACTCCTTGGAAACTCTATGGGGCAGTTCTATTCTGACCTATAGGGTCACTATGAGTCATGCATGACTCAATGGCAGTGGGTGTTTTTTTTTTTTTTTTTTTTTTTTTTTGCCTCTTTCCAGGTGACAGGGCCACTATGGGATGGCTATGCTCAGTGAGACCTGGCTGGGGCCAACCTGTGGCTCAGGGACGCCAACCCCTCCAAAGCTGAATTGGGTTCCATCCAGGTGGGCAAAGTCCCTGGAATCTTGTGTGTAAATCTATTCCTGCTGCTCCCCTGGCCCCCGGCCTTGACTTTGAACTCACTTGAAGGGGGGACGGCTCTGGGAGCTGGCCGCTGATCCCAGCCTGCTTCCCCTGAATTAGACAGATGGCAGTCTCTGCAGCAAGGGAAATGGATATCAACAAACCTCCATCCTGAGGATAAGCCACTTCCTCCCGCCTGCTCTGTTCCCGCTCATTCCCCTCCTTCTACCCTACTCCCTGCCCCCACACCAGAGGGGACATGTGGTGCTGCAGACAGTGACCACTTGGCATGTTCAAATATTATCAGAGTCACAATGCCCCATGAGAGTTGTCCGAGGTGACCTACCTGAGTGCCCTGGCCTCGGCTTTTGGGGCTCCAAAGATCCTTTCACGGTGTTATGGATTGAATTGTTTCCCCTCCAAGTAACGTGAAAGTTGTAGCTCCTTTGTGTGTGACTGTGACTGTGTTTGGAAATAGGGTTTTCTTTTGTTATACTAACGAGATCATACCTGTGTGACTAAAAACCCATTGCCATCTAGTAGATTCTTGCTCACAGGACAGAGTAGAACTGCCCCGTAGGATTTCCAAAGTTGTAAATCTTTCTAGCTTTTTTTTTTTGTGTGTGTGTTTTAAGTGAAAGTTTGTAATTCAAATCAGTTTGTTACACAAAAACTTACACATTGTTCTGTGATCCTGCTTGTTCCTCCCACCCTGTGACAGCACACTCCTCCTTTCCATCCTGTATTTCCTGTGTCCATCCAACCAACTCCTGTCCATCTCCACCGTCCCATCTCACCTCCAGACAGAAGCTGCCCGGTTAGTCTCCTGTGCCTACTTGAGCCCAGAAGCTCTTCACCAGTGTCATTTGACATCTTACAGATGTCATACTCTTCACCAGTGTCATTCGACATCTTACAGACCGTTTCACATATTCGTCTGAAGAGTTGGCTTTGGGGATGATTTCAGGTCTGGTCTAACAGCGAGACCAGGGGCCGTGTCTTCTGGGGACTCTTTGGTCTCTGTTAGACCATCAAGTCTGACCTTTTTTTACTAGAGTTTGAGTTCTGTACCCCACATGTCTCCTGTTCTGTGAGGGACTCTGTGTTGCATTCTCTGTCAAGCAGCCATTCATTGGTGGTGGCTGGGCACCGTCTACTTCCCAACTCAGGCTGATGGGGTCTCCGATTCACATGGCCACTCTCTGTCTCTTGGACTCATATTTTCTCATGTGTTTGGTGTTCTCCATTTTCTTTTGCTCCAGATGATTTAGGACCAATTGATGCTTACTAGGTGGCCACTTACTAACTTCTAAAACTCCAAAGCAGGATGCAGAACATCTTCTGAATAAACTTTGTTATGTCAGTTGACCCAGAAGTCCCTTGAAACCATGATTCCCAGACTCCTGCTCCTGAGATCTCTTCCTCAAAGTGTTAGGTTGTGTTCAGGAAATGTCTTAGATGGCTGCCTGCTAGCTTTTAAGACCCCAGAAGCAAGACTCTAAATCCTGATGGAAGCAAACATCTGCATCTTCCTCTCATAGAATGGCCAGTGGGTTCAAATCCCCAGCCTCTCAGCTAGTGGATGAGCACTCTGACTGCTGTGCCACCGGAACTCCTACCAGATTATGTGGCTTCTAAACCTATTGCCTTCTGAGTGGTGGTTTATCACAAGAGCACAATAGACACAGACACGGAGAAGAAGAGAGATGCCATATGACGGTGAAGGGAGATCCAGCTACAAGCCCAAAATGCAGAGGCTGTGCCTGGTGAAGCAGGACTGGGGTCAGGGGCCTTCTCCTCGGCCCATCTGTGTCTCCCTGTTATGGTGTCCTTGCTAGTGGCATTGCCTCCTGACCTGAGAGCTAGCTTAGCCCAAGCATGTTATGGCCCAACACTGAGCAAGGAGGGTTTTTTTCTGTGAAGCCCCTACCTCCATGGGATTCTTGTTTCCAGAATAGCCAGTGTCTCTAACGCATCCAGGACTCTATCTGGAGGCTGTGCTTGGGAAAGCCAGAGAAATGGAGTAGGGAAGACTGCAGTATCTACCCCAATAATGTCTAATAAGCACTTTCCAGAAAAGGCTTGTGTGTAGGATTTCCTGAGAGGCCAGCTCCTTACCCTCAATGGAAGAAAGATGGGGCGTGGGGGTGGGAAGAGTGGTGGAGATGGTGGGGTGTAGGGCCTGCTGGGAGCATGTGAGTGCCAGCAAGTAGCTGAGGACCCTTGCCTTGTCAAACCCTCAAACTTCCTTTCTCTCCTGAAGGGAGTCCAATAAGCCAAGCAGAGGGTGAGCCGGGTAGGAAAGCTCCTCAGATGTAAGTCTGCTACAGTCACCTTTGCTGTCACCGCTCATCCCCTTGGGGTGCTACAGGAGGTCAACGGAGAAGCTTAGGTCTTACCGGAAGTTCCACAGCCTCAATGGGCCAGGCTGGGTGATGATGTAACGTGGAGAGGGCTGGGCCTGAGTCCACCTCTGCTGTCCCATTGTGCTCTCCCAAGCACGTTCGGCAAAGCCCACACCCTCTCTAAATGAGGAACCCTGTGTCCTGGGAGGCTGCCTTGTCTACCCCTGAATTCCCCTCAGGTCTTTTGTTCTAAGCAGACTTGTGGGCCCCAGCCCCACTTCAGGGAACATGTGTTAGCATGGAAGGAGTCTGAAGGGACCCCTTGTGGGGATTCTGGGTAGGCTAAGGTAAGCTGGCCGGAGGGCAGTGAGTGGGGAATCTAGGGACATGGACTCTGCTTTGACCAGCCATAGGAAGTGGTTCTGTGCATGGGAACTTCACAGCTCCTATACTACCACAAGAAAGATGAAGTTTCCAGATGAAATACCCCAGACCACGTGGTGTCAGAGCCAGGCTATCTCCAGCCCAGGGGTGCCTCCTAGGAGTGTCTGAGCTTTCAAAGCAGGGGAGGGGGCTGTTGGTTCTGTGCCTGAACAAGGAACAGGGATGTGAGCAGAGACTGTGTGTGTGTGTGTGAGAGAGAGAGAGGAGGATGCACTAAGACAGAGAGACACAGAAAGAGACAAGGAGAGGAGAGTAGGCAAGTGACTGAGAGGTGGAAGGGAAAGGAAAGGATGGGAAGGGAAGAGAGGTTACTCACCAGGTGAAGAGTCCCTTACTCAGGAGTGCTGGGCCCAGGCCGTGGGTTTCCTGGGGCACTTGTCTGGGCTCTGTGACAAGGCTTCCCAAGATAGCAAGTGCAGAAAAGCAACTCCTGACGCCTGAATGCCACAGAGAAGTCAGGAGCTGAGGTGAAAGGCATGTTTGGTACCTAAGGCCGGCCCTTTCCTGCTCAGGGTCTCAGCTCAGTCTGGCACTGAGTGACCATCAAGACGGTGATCATGCTGGGTAGCCTTGGGTAAAGAGGTGCCATGAGCCTGGAACTTTCTGGATCACTTCAGTTCATCCATACGTTATGCTGAGGAAACTAGGCTCTGAAGTGGGACTGACCAGCTTGTGACACAGGTCTGGTGATCAACCTCCAAGCAGCTTAATGAGAGTGAGTTACCATGCTACACTCAATGGCCCTGCAGACGACTCTCGTGCTAACTTGACCAGGGGTCCACAGTGCCCCTTCTGTGGAGAGTATCAGCGATGCGCCCATGCACATGTGACCTCCAAGAGCATCCATTTGAGCTGCTTGATGCGGGTGCCTCACAGGAGAGGGTCGCTGTGCCCATCACTCTCATCCCCTAAGCCTGCTGGTTGCTGGTCCAGCCCCTCCACCTCCCCCCCATTGTGCACCCTCATTCCCTCCTAGGCCGGGAAGGGACATAGGGTCTGTTTATTTAGACTTTTCCTAAAGCTGACAGCTCGAATCAGGCTAATTTACCTGAAGTATACCAACCATCCTTGTATTTATTTTACGATATTTCACCGGCGTAACCCAATCCCCGCCCCCTGCCTGCCTTGTTTACGGAGCCCGGGAGCGCGCGTCTGTCTCCCAAATCACAGTGGCTCCCTGCCCTCTGGGGCAGCCAGCAGACCCCAGAAGAGGTCTGGAGGACAGTGGGGACAGTGCTGTGCAGCCTGGACTTGTGGTTGTTCAGTTCCCTGGGGATGGAGGCCTGGCTGAGCCACAGGGGACGTTTCACAGCCTCCTTGGGCTCAGCCATGCCCTGCCTGGTGGTGAGAGCATCCAGGAAGTCACAGTGACTCTGTATGTCATGCCGCAGTCTGCTGAGTTTTGACAGTGGGCACCACTGAATGTCCCCCATGCTAGTTGATATACAGCTGCCACTTCACTTTGCAGAAAGGGAGGATGTTTTCCTAGAGCCACTAGTGACATCTGCACTGGGGCCAGGCCTAGCCCGGGCCCAGCTGCTCCTGAGTCAGGACTGAAGACTTGGCTGGATGACACGCTGTCCCTGGAGGGAGAGCTGCGGGCTGCTGCAAGTAGGTAAAGCCTGGTGCACAGAGGGAATGCACCTCAAGGCTGAGATGATGTCAGGGCCTCTGGCCCAGAAGCTCCAATTCAGGGAACAACTCTACAGAAGCAGCAACGCCTTGCACAGACTGCTTCCTGCTCATTCTTGCTAATAGAAAAGAAACAGGAAGAGCGTGTGTGCACAGTCACCTGGAGGCAATGTCAGTAACCAGGGCCTCCACGACCCAGGGACAGGCAGTTACTTCAAGGGGTGGCTTAGTCACCTCGTGTGGCCATAACAGAAAAGATACAGATGGGTGGCCTTAAAGAATAAGAACTCATTGTCTCACCGCTCAGGAGGCTAGAAGTCTGAGTCAGGGTCTTGGTATGTCAGTTCCTTCTGTGGGCCTCTCTCCTGGTTTCTGGTTTCTGTCTTGGCTTGTAAGTGAGACTCTCATAGTGTCTGCCTTTCCCTGGGTGTCTTTATGTCCCTTCTGCTCTTTTTACCGTCAGAAGTGATCAGGTGTAGAACCCACCCTACTCTGGAATAACCTTATTCATAAAATAAAGCCCCTACTTCCAAACAGGATCCTATCCACAAGTCCCAGGGCCAGGACTTCAGGGCACTTTTAGGGGGACATAGTTCAATCCCCAGGAAAGGGCTGTTCTGAGGTCCCATGATGGTGAGGACCATGTCCAGGCTTGCCATGCTGTAAATGCCCCTGCCAGCAGGCTCTGCACTGTGCCAGTCTCCATGTGATCAGAGATCAAGTTGCACTTACCCTGATGTTCAACCTAGGGCAGGGGAGAGTCATAAACCGGGTAGATAACAAGCATGTGAGTGATGGATGGACAAACACCTTTTGAAAGTGAGTGTGGGAAAAGATGATGAGATGCTAGTATCTGGGTAGTCCAGGAAGGCTTCCTGGAAAAAGGATCTGGACTGAGGATTGTGCTGGTGCAAAGGCCCTGGGGTGAGTGGTATCTATCTCTGGGTGGTGGAGAAATAGGAAGGAGGAGGGTAACAGGGACCCAGGGAGATGGAGGATGTCAGCCTGAGACCAGAGCACCCTGGGGCCTTGCACTCAGAAGAGCAAGCCAAACAAGAAGGGATTCCAGTGCAGTGTGAAAACGTGCATTTGGGGGTCAGTGCTGATACAGGACTATGATCACTATGTTTTGGGGATCACTGGAATGCTTTTAAGATCATCCACAGAGCCCCCAGGATGTTTCTTTCTCCCAAAGTACTAAACACCAACCCCCCAGCCATGATCTGCGTTTTCCCTCTGCTTAGAAGCTGTGGTGGAGACTCTGTAGGGGTTGGTCACCATCTTGGTAATGGGGCCCTGCTGCCCATGAGGTCACTGAGACCTGGCCAGGGAGTAAGGCACCCACCTCCTGGCCCCTCTAGGTGCAAGGTGGTGGGGGCATTTGGTGGAGAGGGAAGCGCTGGCCCCAAGGGCTTGGTGCAGGTTCTCACTCTCTAGACCCTGGGCTGGTGGCGGCTGCTTCGGACAAGAGGTCTTCTTGACTTCAGATTGCGAGAAGTAGTGTAGGGGCTCTTGTGCCTTCCCACCTGTGGCCCCGGGGGCATCTTGGAGTGCATAGATGACACAGGCCTGGGGACCAAAGGCCTGGGTCTTTGCTTGAGTCACCTTTTGTCCCCAAGAGATCTTGACCCAGCTTCCCTTCTGTTTGGGGAAGGTGGCTGGTGTGAGGTGGAGCCAGGCCAGACCCGGCTGACTGGGAAGGACCAGCCTAGGGCGGAGCAGGCGGGCTGCAGAAGGCCAGGTTCTGGCCGTGTGACCACCAGCCGGCCTGTCTACAGCACCTTTCCCCTCCCTGAGTGTGCGTGTTCCTCCTGGGAAGAGGGCCCTGCTGCGTCTTGCCATACATCTCTGTCAGAACCTCTATGAATAAATTAACCTTTTAAAGATTAGTGCACTCTAATACCTCAGGGTTTTTAAATGGAACAAATGCTAAAATTGCTGCGACAGAGCTTGCTCTGGGCTCTGGCCAGCGTATCAGCAGAGGCTGGGACTTGAGGGAGCTGTGCTGTAGGATCAACCCCATCTAGGGGTACATGGGGGCTGGTAGCCCGGCGGTGGACACTGCCTGGTCAGCTGGGCACGGGAAAAGTTCTGGCCCTGGTGGGGAGATGATGGTGCCCAACTTGGAGGAATGGCAGTAGTAGGGCTGAACCCACTGGCTGGGATTCCACTGCTGTTAGTCCTTTGTCCCCTCCCCTTGTGTCTCTGTGTGGACACTGGAGCTACTGCTGACCTCCATGGGCCACTGGTCCTGGGCGGCAGGAGGGGGCCGCGAAACTGCTGTTCCCTGCCTTTGTGGGCCTGCCCAGATCTTCTCGGTTGGGTCAGGGGTGGCAGCAACTTGGAGTGAGGCAGATGGATGTAGGATGCAGGCTGAGTGGGGATCTCCCGCCTGGAGGCGCTTGTTTCCTCCTGGCTGGGGTGGCTAAGGTAGGAGAGTCTCTTTGGCACAGGTGTGGGTGTGACACGTGTCTGGGCTGGAGTGCCTGTCGGGGTGGAGGTCACCAAATAGGGGGAAGGAAGGCTGGAAGGGCCACTTCACAGAGATCCCGGAAACAGCTGAATGAGTCAGCACTTGTCCTGAGCCCAAGGGAGCCATTGAGTGTTGTGGAGAAAAGGAGGGGTCAGGCTAGAGGATGACTCACTGGTTGTGGGGTGAGGGAGAAGGCAGCAGAAGAGCTGAGGCTGGAGCAGAGCCGTTGAGGGCTGCTGCAGGCGAGCGCCTTGGGGCCATAAGAGACAGAAAGGGTGTGGGCTTTGGGGGCCCCAGACCCACAGCTCCTCTCCTTGGGGTGAATCCTCCATGCTCCAGGAACCAAGTTCCGTGAAGATGGGGTCCTTGCTCTGCTGGGAGATCCAGGCAGACCTCAGGCCTGAGAGTCCTGTCTGACCCAAACCCACCCACCACCCTAGGTGCCTCAAGTCTGGCCTAGTTTTGTAGCTAGAGCCTGAGGGAAGCTGCAAACTCCCTTCCTCAATTCACTGACTATTAGCTGAGAGCCTTTTGAGAGTTACTGACAGATCCTGTGCCCCCTCCTCTCCTGTGCCCTGGTAGAGAAATGTCAGAGGGGCACAAGGCAGACAATGGAAGCTTCCGGTGAATCTGCCCAAAGTCTCGGATCTTCCCCGATACCCCGGGAGCTTGAGGACGTCAGCCTTCTGGAGTTGTCTGGATGTTTATGCGAGGCAGAACACTAGGAATCAACTGACTTCATTGTCAGGGTCTGACAGGAGACCTCAGGGACTCCAGTGAGTCCCAGAGAGCTCAAACAACATAAAAACCGTGGCATCCTCCCGTGACAGTGTGTCCTCTGTTCCGGACCCTGGACAAGAGCTTTGTCAGAATGACATCTGAGGGCAGGATGCTAGATGAGGACACTAAGACCTACAGAAGTTTGGTTGCTTAGCCAAGGTCACGAGCTGTGGAGCAGCAGGCACTGTCCTGGCCTGGCCTCTCCTCTCTGCACTCCTGTTACTGGCTTCAAGGAGCAATGTACTCAGGATGGGGAAGAGTTCAAAACTGCTTCCATTTGTGTTAGTCCCCTTTCTCTTTTCCTTGTGTCTCTGTGGGGACACTGGAGCCATTGATGACCTCCATGGGTGACTGACATTGGTTGGGGCTTAACTGCTGTTCCCTGCCTTTGTACGCCTTTCCAGACCCTCCGTTGGGTCAGGGGTGACAGCAACTTGGTGTTGGGAAAGGTGGGAGTAGGACCCAGGACTGAGTGGGGGCCTCCTGCCTGGAGGAGCTTGGTGCTTGTTTTACCTCAGCATGCTAGCAGTCAGAGGCCAGGATGCCACCTGGATCTCCAGTTGGAGGGTTTTGAACCACCTTGCTATCCTTCTGCCTCATGGTACAGCTTTGGACACAGCTCAGTTTCTGCAGCTGTGTACCCTTCATGAACAGTAGAAACTCAAAGCACAAAACAGATTTCTCCACCCCTGCCTTGCTGTTCCCACAAGGGAGCTCCTTTGTGAACATCTGGGAAGGGCTTGGTTCCTTCCTGGCACTGGTGTCTGGGCAGTCCCCAGGAGTGTGGGAGAGGACATCTTGTGAAATTCGGACTTCCCTCGTTACCCTTGCCCTAGCCAGATGCTGAGATGCCACTGTAAGTGCAATCTCAATTGAGCTATGACATTTCTCCAGGCTGCCATCTTGGAATATTTTTTCCGCTGACACATGTGGTACCCCAAACTTCAGCTTTATTTACAAGGCAGCATGGATGAGGGGAATATGGCTTCTGATTGGTGACTCTGTCTTGGGCAGCTGCTCGAGGGCTCAGTGCCTACTGCTACCTGGTTCTCCTCCCAGTCCAGCTGTCACTAAGTCTCTATGGGCCCTACCAGACTCACACCCAAGCACAGCCTGATCCCTGCTGTGTCTCTCTTGTCTGTCTGCCTCCAGTTGAAAAGTGACTGTAGAGTTGAAGCTTGTCTTCCTTCTGGAAGCTGCTTCCCTAGGGGAACCTCAGACTCTTGATTCCTCCCTCCTAGAATGATTGTTCTTGCAGTGCAAGCCTGCATACTTTTCTAATCCCACCTCCTCCAGGAAGCCTTCCTAGATATCCCAGAGACCCAAGTTTTTCCTCTCTGAGTCCCTGGAACCCACACACGCCGGGTGGGCAATCATCTCTGTGAGAGTCAACACCACTTCGAGATGCCCTTCCTGGGCTGCCCACACCTGGAAACAGAAGCTTCCATGCATCTACAACTCTCCACTCCCCTTGGTCTTTAGGACAGCTTTGGACACAGAGCAGGGACTTGGATATACCTGTGGAGGGAATGAATGAGAAATGAACAGTAGGTCTTGGATTTGTGTGTGAGAGATGCAAACCCATGAAGAATCACAGGGCAGCTCTTCGTGGCAAATAATAAGCCACTGGAAATAATGATGATGGTGGTAGTGGTGACGATAATGACAGAGGTGATGACGGTGATGGTGATGGTGATGGTGCTGATGGTGCTGATGGGATGATGATGATAATGACAGTGATGGTGATGATGATGATGATGACGACAGGATGATGATGATGATGATGCTGCTGACGGGATGGTGATGGTGATGATGCTGCTGATGGGATGATGATGAGGATGATGAGGATGATGGGATGATGATAATGTCACTGATGGTGTTGATGATGATGATAGTGATGGTGCCAGTGATGGTGATGGTGATGATAAGGATGACAGTTGCAGTAATGGTGCTGATGATGGTGATGGTGATGATGATAATGATGATGGGACGATGATGATAATGGCACTGATGATGATAGAGGTGATGATGATGGTGATGGTGATGGTGATGGGATGGTGATGATGATAATGATAATGTTAGTGATGGTGTTGATGGTGATGATGGTGATGGTGATGATGATGGGATGATGATGATAGTGGCAGTGACGGTGATAGAGGTGATGATGATGGTGATGGTGATGGTGATGGGATGGTGATGATGATAATGATAATGTTAGTGATGGTGTTGATGGTGATGATGGTGATGGTGATGATGATGGGATGGTGATGGTGATGATGACGGGATCCTGGTGATGATGATGATGATAATGACAGTGATAGTGCTGATAATGGTGATGATGAAAAAGATGATGATGGTGGTGGTGATAATGACAGTGACTGATGATGATAGCGATGGTGATGATGACAGTGATGTCTGATAACTCCATTCATGTGCTGGCTGCCTGCAGGGTGCTGCTCCAACTGCCTTCCCTGTCTGTCTTGCTTTAATCCCATCATGACCCCATCCAGAAGGGCTGCCCTTCCTCCTTGTCACAGAAAAGGAGACGACGGTCCAGGGAAGGGAAGGAGTAGGTAGGGGCTGAGGTCTTTTTTTCTGTAGGCTGTTCATATAAGGCCAGAACTTTCTCTGTACCACCTACCCTTGGAAGACTCTACTGATGGACCTGTTTCAGTCATTTAGAAGTTTCTGCTGTGCTGGGTGGGGCTGGGGACATCCCAGTGCCAGGATTGTCGGGGGCCCCATCCCTGCCGTAGTCTCTCTCAGCTCTGTGCTGTGAGGTTATAGCAGATTCATGCTGGAGAAGGGTAAAACGAGTAAAAATATATGTGAAGGGTCAGAGATGTTCATTAAATGGAAGCCTGCATTTTGTGAGAAAGCAAAAATTCATTGAAACCTAGTTATTTTATTAAAACGATGTGTTCATCACATTCATGCGGATAGTCACCCATCCGCTAGTCAAGCCTCTTCCAGATGCACCAGATGGGTGGGGAGATGGAAGGTAAAGAAGTGCTGGAGGTCCCTGTGAAGCAAAGAAGCACTGGGATCCCTTACAAGAAATAACAGGCAAGCTCAGAGCTTGCCCCTGAATAGTTAATGTCCAGGAGAGAAGGGTCAGAGTTGGTGGGTGCTAAATCAGGCTAGCTTCTTGGAGGAAGTGATATTTGAATGTCTGAGCAGCCCAGAGTTTTATATGTACAGTCTCTGTTGAAATGTCCTTCCTTCAGGAAACTGAAAATCCAGTGTGAAGTGTGAAGCAGGAGGGTCCTTCCCTGCCCTTGTGGATGTCAGCAAGGAAGAAGAGACAGAGCTGAAAGTCTGGCTATGTTGTTTGAAGGGCCTGAGAGTGCCAGGCACAGGGTTTCCCGGGCCCTCAGTCAGAGTCTACAGGCGCAGGAGCCCTGGGATAGGGGAAGGAGTGATGCACAGGTTAGGGGAGGGTGGCGGCTTTTCTATTTGAGTACTGGGTTCCTGCAG
The DNA here is from genome assembly GCA_028571685.1 of Heterohyrax brucei. Classification (NCBI taxonomy): domain Eukaryota; kingdom Metazoa; phylum Chordata; class Mammalia; order Hyracoidea; family Procaviidae; genus Heterohyrax; species Heterohyrax brucei. The sequence goes on from CM053140.1 coordinate 30,922,388, forward strand.
AGCCATGCTTCAGCTCTGCTGGCTCTCTCGGGGAGTTCAGTGTGTGCCGCCTGACAGTAGACACCCCAGTCCTGCAGACACAACATTGCAGAGACGGGGCGGGTGCGTTTGGCATCTCAACAGGGGTGGGAGAGGTTTCTTGCTGCCAGAGAGGCCCCAGAGGAGTTTCCCTTCATTCACTTCTCGTGGAACTCCTGGGAAGCTGGGGGGTGGTCTGTCCAGCTGGCGTTGGTTGGGCCTCTGGGGTGAAGTCCAGGCTGGTGGGGGCAGCCTGTCTCACGTCTTCATGGACCAGCTGGCTCCCGTCTGTCCTCGGTTTTCCTGCCCCCATCACTTGCCTTTTGTCTCAGTTTAGAAATTGGGCCTCCCGTGGGTGCTTGTCTCCTTGAGCTTGCAGGGGCTCATGGTGGTCGTGGTGTCCCATGCCACTGACACTGCCCTGGACCTACTGCCATCGCCACATGGTGGTTTTTACAAAAGGTGATTCAACACGTGTTGGACTGAATCCCAAATTCACTCACACAAGGACCTCTATTTATAGAGTCTCCCTCTTTCTCTCTGGGGTCAGCCAGCCCTCCATATACTTTCAAGAGTTTATAACGCTTATTAAATTTAAAGTTGGCTTCAGTTTTAATTCAGAGTGAAAACTGCACACCATGGGGGTGGATCGCAGGAATGCGTTTTATGGCGATTGCCAACAAGTGCGTTTGCAGTGACTGCCTCTCTTGGAGGGGGGCTGGGATCTGCTCAGGAACCTGTAGACAACAGGCCTTCCGGAAACCTTTTTGCAAAGATGCTATGCGGCTCCTGTAACATCAGGTAGGGGCTGTGTGGGTTCCTGTTTTATGAGTAGCAGCCGATAGCTGCAGTCTCTAAGAGGCCCTGCTGGGCTGGAATGCTGCTGGTCATGTCTGACTGAGCAAGCAGGCTGCCCAGGACCTGCTGCGGCCCGGAGAGGTGGAGGGCCACTCAGGACCCAGGTCTGAGAGCCGTAGAGGCTCCCTGCGACTTGCCCTGTTTGTATGAAGATTCTCTGGGATCAAGACTCTGTTGCTCCATGTTAAGTATATAGAAACCCTGATGGTGCAGTGGATAAGAGCTATGTCTGCTGACCCAGTGCTGGCGGCTGGTGATCCTTGGAAACTGTATGAGGCAATTGTACTCTAGCCTAGAGAGTTGCTATGACTTGGAATCAATTGGACAGTAATGAGTTTGGTGTCAGCATTTTTATGTTAAGTATAATGTTACCCATCACATTTGCCTACTTGGTGCAGGGCTGTGAGTGCAGGATGGGGACTCTGGGTCAGTGTCCTCAGTATCAGGAAAGTACTCAGGTCAAGTACCTCAAGGCTGTATCAACACTTTGGACGGCTCCGTCTCTCCTTCCTCTCTCCCTCCCTCCTCCTCTCTTCCTGCTTCTTCCAAAGACAATGGACCCTCTGCTCCTCCTTAGTCCTGGCCCATATTGCCTGGTCTCCCCAGGGGAAGAGCTTGCCCAACATCTTCAGCTGTTGTGACTTGGGGAGGCCACCAGGAGGCAGACATGGCCAGACAAGGTTTGTGTCTTAGTCTCCTGGCGTTAATACTTTATGTCGATAAAGGACAACAGACCAGTGGCTTAAAGCAGCAGAAACATATCCTCTCAGAGTTCAGAGGCCAAAAGTCTGAAATCAAGGTGTCAGGAGGGCCATGCTCCCTCTGGAGATAGGAGGTGAGGATCTTTTGTGTGTCTCCCAGCTTCGGGGCTAGTGGAGACTTCATGTGGTGTTTTCCCTGTGTTTCACTGTATCTCATTCTCCTTTCTTTCAGAGAGACACCAGGCATTGAATTTAGAACTGCTGTGGTTGTTGTTAGGTGCTGTTGAGTCAGTTCCAACTCATGACAACTCTATGCACAACGGAACAAAACACTGCCTGGTCTTATACCATGCCCACAATTGTCTCTATGCTTAAGCCCATTGTTGCAGCCATTGTGTCAATCCCCCTTGTTGAGGTGCCATCAACTCCACTTGAACTTAAAGCAGCCACACGTGTGACAGTATAGAACCATACCCTGTAGTGTTTTCGGCGACAGATTTTTCACAAGCAGATCACCAGACCTTTCTTCCAAGGGGCCTTCTGGTGGAATCGAACTGTCAAGTGTGTTAACTGTTCAAGGCAACCACTTAGGAAGCTCCCACTCCCCAGGCCCAGGATATATCTCATCTTGATAACATATGCAAAGAGCCTATTTCCAGATAAGGTCTGTTCTGAGGTTCTGGGTGGACACATTTTTTAGGGAGAAATTACTTATTCCCTCCTGTTTGGTAGGCAGCAGAGTGGCTGGCCTGCCGCAGAAGCTGGGATACTCCCATCCTGTCCCTTGCCCCACACCGTGCTGATGCAAGATGTCCTGGAAGTGACCACTGCCTACAGCTCCTGCTCAGGAATCTGCAGTGTCGCCAGCACGAGGAAGTGGGCACGGAGGGACACAGTGCGTGAGCCCCTGGCCTGCCGGTAGGTGGCGACCTCGTCCTGTCTTCCAACCGCTGCCACCGCCTGTGCGCCGGCAGCTGCCTCCCCAGCACCTCCGCGCAAGCTGGGCACATCTGGAAATGTTTGATTTGATATAGTGTCGTTTTACATTGCAGAAATGAGCGTAAGCGGTTTTTTAACCCACCAAGTGAGAAATGTGATCTGGGTTTTACTACCGACCCTTTAAATAAAAAACAGATCGCTTATTAAACCATTATCTATCAAGGATGTGGGGGTGGGGCGGGGGCGGGGAAACTGGTGCGGAGAGAGGCCACGGACTATGCCTCTGTCTCCTGGCTGGCGGGCTGGTGAGGGGCGCACACCGCGGTGCTCCACTTCTGGGAGGGCAGGGGAGGGACCTGTTCTCAGCCTGGCCCGCCAAGTCCTTGACCGGTGGAGGGTGGAGCATGGGAATTTGCCCCTCGCCGGGGCATGGCCAGACTGGAGACAGGACCTCGACACTGGCTTCATGCGGGACACTAGTGTGAAGCTGCAGTGAGCAATGGCCGTAACTGCTTGTCCCCGGGGCCAGGAGTCCTTAAAGGCATGGGACAGGGCGATCCTGGTCCTGCTCAGAGACTCTGTTATTCCTCATCCTCAGGCGCTGTGCCCTCTGTTGAACCCTGAGGGGCTCACCTGGCGGCTCCTTCTCCCTCTGGTACATCCTTCCCTGGGATGGCAGCACAGGTTAGCACAGAATCAGGATGTCCTAATTCCAGGCCCCTGGCCCACCAACTGTTTCTTAGCTCAGTGACCTTGGCTTTCAGTGAAGGTGCTGAGGATGTGAGAGTTTCAGGTGGGCCTCACCAGGCTCTTGCCACATAGCTCATGGGGCGGGAGGAAGCCAAGGCCAAGCTCTTCTCTCTCTAGAAACCACAGTGTGCTCTGAAATATCAGGCTGTGTCAGGCAAGCGTGGTGGCCTGATGTCCCAGAATCCCTTCCTAGGCCGTTGACAGGGGCACTGGGAACCTCCCCTACCCAACCAGCCCCGTGCCTGGCTGCCCAGATCCTGGCTGATGTACATCCTACCTCCACGATCCTTTCCTTTGTGAGCTCTGTGGCACACACAGTTTTGCCTACTGCCTGCCTGAGTTGGGAGTCCGGTGCAGTCTTAACTGCTGTCTCCATGGCACGTGGTTGTGGTGTCTGTAGGCGCAGCCTCACCCCTGTGTGTTTTGGTCCATGATGCTTAGTCCAACTCTGTGGAAACATCCTCAGTGTCACCTGGCCTGTTCCACCGGGATGCTTTCTAGGGCATCCTGCTGAGGTGTCAGCCACATTCAACGGCCGTCCTCAAGCCCTCCTTCCAGAACCCTCTGACGATCCCATGACTCTGGGCCATTTTCCAACCTGGAATCAAGAGGTGGGGATGAGAAGACAGTCAAGGGGACTGAGTCGGAACCAGAGTTCAGGTGACATTGTGGGCAGTGGTGGGTGACAGCCCTGGCAGACAAAACTGAGCTAACCTGCCTGGTGGGGAGGACTCAGGGGACTGTGGACCTGTGGGCACCCCTATTATTATTGTTGCCCTGGACTGCGGGCATCTTGGATCACAGGAGGGACCAGTGGTACTGCACATCTGATCATATCCACATAACAGCTGGCACAGTTCCTTACCGGGGCCTCACTGTGTCCCCATACTAGCTGGAAGGGGCTGGCCCTGCATGTTGGCGCTGAAGCTTAGGGGTGCCAGGACATTGGAGGAGAGGGATGGCTTGCTCGTACAGGAAGTGAGGCAAAGGATACTGGAGCCCGCACTGAGCAGGGGCAGAATGACTTGGGTGGGTCTGAGGGCCCTTCTGGGGCAAGTTTCCTGAACAAAATAGGGGATACTGGCACCAATCAGCTATGCTCTCAACTGGGGGTATCGCAGGCACAAGGCAATAACCTGACAGTGATACTCATGTGATAATTGGAATCTACTGTGTGCCACCTCCTGCTTACTGTTGGCAGGTCCCGTGGGGGAGCGCGCACTGAGGCAACACAGTATGGGGGTGTCATGGGGTGATGATATCCCCCAAAGGCTAAGTTGAGGTCCCAGCTTCTGTGGCTGTGATCTTATTTAGAAGTAGGGTCTTCGAAGATGTTATCAGTTGAGTTAACATGAGGCCGTTCTGGAGCAAGATAGGTGAGTAGTGTCCTATAAAAGACGAGAAGAGACGTGCAGAGGGTGAATGGCCACATGAAGATGGAGGCAGAGATTGGAATGGTGCAGCCACAAGCCAAGTACTGCCAGGGGCCACCGGAAGCCAAAAAATACAAGGAAGCATCCTCCGCTAGAGCCTTCAGAAAGAGTGTGGGCCTACTGACACTCTGAATTCAAACTCCCAGTCTCCAGCATTCTGGCAGAATACATTTCTGTTCCTACAAACCACCCACTGTGGTCCTTGTGGAAATCCCGATGGTGTAGTGGTTAAGTGCTACATCTGCTAACCAAATGGTCAGCAGTTCAAATCCACCAGGTGCTCCTTGTAAACTCTGTGGAGCAGTTCTACTCTTTGGTATAACGGTCACTATGAGTCAGAATTGACTTGATGGCAGTGGGCCTGGTCCTAGTGCAGCTGTCCTAGAGACTTAGACGGGAGTCCCTGGTCAGTGCAAACAGTCGCCAGGCTTGGCTGCCCTGCGGGAGCAGGGTGGAGTAGCCCTCACACCTGTCCTGGTGATCCTTAGGTTCTATCATCCACACCGCCTAAGAGGTCACCTTTCGCTGTTGGTGCGGGCCCCCAGCTGCCCTGTCTGGTCTGAGAGAGCATCGGAGGTTCCTGGGCCTGTGCTTTGATTGGCCACTTCCTCCAGCTACCCTCTGCTGCCCACTGAGGATTGGCTGGGGAAGATTTATCTCTGCTGCCACAGCCAATAGAAGTGTGGTGTTGCCCAGCCTTTGTAGTTACAGCGATAGTTTATGACTGGGCACACAGTGATTTATGGGGCCATGCTGACTCCAGCATGATGGGGTTCTGCCCTACGTGAACTGTGAACCCCTTATGAGGCTCTTGATCTTGTGGACCGCCAGCATGGTGACTCAGGCTGGGCAGAGTTCTCTGGCAGGGAAATGGCATGTGGGGGGCACAGGTTGGGACTGTGTCACACTGGACATGTGGGGTATCCAAGCCTGGGTGGTGGGACATGAGGACAGCTCAGAAGATAGCCAGACCATGCCCAGGGTTCCTGGTGGCCAAGGTCCAGGTTTGTGTGAAGATAGATGCCCCTATCCTGCCTCTACGGTTACTATCACTGTAACTAATGCCTCTTTCTTGTTTCTCTGGTTCAAGTTATTTTTCAGCCTGGTGGGGTTCTAGGAGGGTGCTGACTCTCCTGCCCTCTCCCCCCTGCCTCCCTGGCCCTTTTCAGGTCTCTCCCTAGAAGGCTTGCCTTGATGCTATTACCCGGGCCCGTGAGCAGTCCACCCTGGAACCCGGACTCTCCATAGCCTCCACTGCTGTAATAAGCAGCGTTAAAGAGCAGGGAGACAAGTGAGGGCCCCTTGACTACACAGCAACAGCCACCGTAGGCCTCCTGGATCCCACCAGCAGCTGACCAGGGGACATGCAAGGGGGCACCCTGGGTTGGGGGATGGTCTACACAGCTGGCGTTTTTTCTCTTATCACCATGGTGATATTATGGGTGCTGACCTGGCATGCCAGCTATGTCAATAATGTAGGATTATTGCTGCAGCTGTTACTAAGTCATCAGGGACACCTGTGTGATGACTGTGTGTGGCTGTGCTGTTGGGCTGCTTGGGGATAAGACCACAGCTGGATGCGGGCCACCATCTGGGTGTGGCTGAGATGCACCTTGTCCACTGGCAGGGCCCCAGCAGAACACAGAGAGGGGTAGCTCGATGGGTGGAATAGCCTGCTATGGGCAGAGTGTGCCCCAGAAGGGTGTCTGGGGATGCAGCTCCTCTTCCACAGCTGTTCACAGTAGCCTTCAGCATGCCTGTTGTATAGATGGGGATGTGGGGACCTGGGGAGGGGTGCGTGACCTTGCTGATGCCCAGCACGTACTCAGGCCTCCGAGGGCTGCAGCTGAGGACCTGGAACACCAAGACCATTGCTGTCTATTTGACCCAGACTCATGGTAGCCATACATGCTTCAGTGGGTTCCATAGGGTTTTTCAACGGCTGTACCCTTTCGAAAGTGAGTCTCCAGACCTTTCTTCCAAGGCATCTGTGGGTGGTCTCGAACCACCAACCTTTCAGTTAATAACTGTACACCCAAACCAGACACACTGCTGTCAAGTTCCTTCTGACTCACAGCAATCCCATGGGTGTTTCTAAGGTCATGAATCTCAATGGAAACAGACCATCACATCTTTCCCCCATGGGACTGCTGGTGGTTTAGAACCACTGACCTTTTGGTTAGCAGTTGATCACTTTAATTACAGTTGGTGCCAAATAAGTGTCTGTTGATCAGACAAGTGACGATGGCATGGGGCAGTGTTCCAGGGTCATGTGATCTCTTCTCACCCTGTCTTGTTCTGAAAGCTGGGTCTCCCCAGCAGGCATCAGCCCTGAGGTCACAGGGTGATCCTAGCTTACCTCCACCTTCCCCACTGGCATCTCTGGGCCAGACACTCACCTAATTTCTACCTGTGCTGGCTCCAGCTGATGTGTGTAGGATAAAGACAGGAACTTATTCCAGATGGATTATTCTTATTAAATACATGTCTATGTGGAGACCAAAGTGTGCCCAGAGCCCTACAGCCTGGCCTTGTGGTTACAGAGAGGTTCTACTCCTACACTTCTTAAAACAGAAGAGATCAAGTGATTTTTGTCAGAGATTCCTGGGTAGGGCATCGCAGTTCGATGGGACAATATTGAGGGACTGGTTTGTCTGCATGTTTTGGTGTTTGCACCGAGGGGCAGCATGGGTATCAGGTTGGGGTATTGTAGCTGGGTGGTTCTGCCTGGGTCTGGTGGAGGGACACAGGCCTATGCTGCCTGCCCACCTGGACTCCAGTGGAGGGCTCAGGGATTGGGAACCAGGCAGACAGGGACACAGCACTATGCAGTCACCACCCTGTGTGGCTTTGGAAGGGCCCCACCCTATGCCTTTCATGTTTAGGAAGGCAAGTGCATCAGTGAGCAGCTGTCAGCTTTTCCACAGCTAGGAGAGGGCTGTAGAGCAGGGCTTCTCCCAAGGAAGTATCTTTGGCCAGTTCTACTGCCTGGGCCCTCGGGGGCAATTGGAGGGACGCTCAGAAGGAGGCGGGCTGCCAGGGCAGAGTTTAATGGGGAAATCCGGACATCCTGTCCTGGTCAGCAAAAAAGGACTTGCTATAGTTCCACAGCCCAAACTAGTTGCTGTGGTGTTGACTTCAACTGATGGCAGTCCTACGTGCGTCAGAGCAGAACTGTTTCACGGGGTTTTCAAGGACTGAGTTTTGGACGTAGATCACCAGGTCTTTCTTCCAAGGTACCTCTGAGTGGACTGGAACCTCCAACCTTTTGGTTGGCAGCTGAGCATGGTGACTGGTTGCACCCCACAGTGTCTCTTCCACCAGCCCTGGGGACTGCCTATCTACTGAGACTCATATTACTGAGTGAGGGGCTTGTAGTCCCCAAGGCCTTGAGAAGTCACCCCCATCCTTCTTCCTATGAGGCCAATGTTTCCCAGTGGGTGATGCACAGGCCAAACTCCTGGGGTCCAGGACAGGACCAGTCCAACTCTTTCTGCCAGCCCAAGTGACAATAGTGCAGACAGGCTGTGGCCACAAGAGCTCAAGTCTGGTCAACCCTGATGGGCTTGCAGAGGCAGGAGACAGGAAACCTGGGCCAGTTACCATGACAGATGCCACTCTACTTCTCAGAGACAGCATGCTGGGGGTGGGGCCTGAGATCCCATGGGGGCAGTAATAGCCCACAGGGCAGTCCCCTGCATGGTCAGCTGTTCACCACCACTAGGGCACAGGGGTTCCTTCCCAAGTTTACTTCCTGCCTCCCTGATCCACTCTGAGGGGACAGGGCTGGCCGGGATCCTGAGTTACATTACCCCAAAGCTCGCACAGCCTGGGAAGTCTGCCACCTGCAGAGGCACCCTGTCGAGACTCTCGGGCTGAACACATACGTCCCTCCTTGGTTCCAGCGCTTCACAGTGTGCGGATGTGAGTGGGTGCCAGGTGGACGTTTCAGCCACTGTGCTTGCTCCAGCCAGCCCAGAAGCCGCTGGCAGGGGACTGTGGGTATGACAGTGCAAAGCTCCAGGAACACGGGGTCCTCACTCAGAGTCCAGTATGTTCTCCTGTGTGATTCTTGTGGTACGTGCTGCACCAAGGAGGGACCCTCTGGGTGACAGCAATATCTCTGCTGCTGTTCACTTACCCACAAGTCCACTCTTTGCCACTGGCCTAAAGGCCCTGTTCTGGGGGTCCAGGTGTCAGACTTTACATGGTCCAGAGGATGGTAATACCTTGGGCCAGATATAGGGTGGGTGAGGGCATCAAGGCCCTGCAGTGGGGCCAACCCTGCACCTGGGGACAGTAATTTAACAGCCCTGTCCCTTTAACGGCCTCCTCTGGGCACAGGCTCGAGCCCCTCCCTGCCCTGCACTGCCCGGTGTGGGTGAGCTTGGGAAAATCTATTACTGCCGTGTCATTAATCTGGGGCTGCCGCCGCGGGCGCTTTCTGGCCCCTCTATTTAATGGGCTCTGCTTCCTGCACGCTGGAGCCGTGCTGTTCGCCTCTCTTGATCAGCTTTGTTTAATTATCAAAATATTTGATGCAGAAAATTGACATCAGTTCTTAAGGTTCTGCCCTCCCCCTGCCCAGCTCGGGGTGACATTGAGTGCCTCGGCCACTCACCCCTCACCTCAGAATAGCATGTGGCTGTGCAGCCCATCTGCACCAGCTGAATATGCCATTCTGGGCACAGGTGTGAGGCCTTGGCCTGGCGCTGCCCTGGGCATCTGGGTCCTGCTGCATCTTGCGTCCTCCCCGCTTTGTTCCCATATCCCTGGCTTGGAGGTCTCAGGGTGTGGCTGGGCCTGGGCATCGCCACTGGGCCTTCTGGGATGGTCAAATGAGCTTCCTGTGCTGTACAGCTTTGGTGAGAGGGTGCTCTGTACACAGGGGCTGCTGGGTGATCAGGTTTGCTCTGAGCTGGTGGCTGACTGTTGCCCTGTGTCCACTCTTGTGCTCTGTTCCTCTCAGTGCTGTCAAAGTCCCCCGTGGGGCAGTCAGGCCATGCAGGGTAGCAGAGATAGAGCTCTTCTGACCAGACCACTGAGAAGGCTAACCTCTGGGCGCCTGAGTGCATGCTCAGCATGTGGGGACTGGTCATATCCTGCTAAGGTATAGTCTCATAATCTACCTACCAAGTCCCGATTCCCAATGGGCAGCTCCTGGACTCAGCTGGGGCCAGGCGACAGCTATCGCAGGCAGGCGAGGGCATGCTAGGCTCTGATCAGGCCTCAGTGCTGGTTTTGGAACTCTGTGTGTATAAGCGTGAGTGCAGATGTGAGCATGTGTATGTGAGAGTGTGTCCATGGATGCCTAGTGTCTGCTTCTGTGAGCCTGTGTTGTGTGTCAGAGTAAATGCGTAGGTGTGTACCTGTTTGTGTCTGTGCGTATGTGAGTGTGGGAGAGTGTGTGAGAGATTGTGAGTATATGAATGTCTATGTATGCATCATGTGTGTAAGCTTGTATGTGAGTGTGTGATAGTGTGTGTCCATGCGTACTGTGTGTTTGTGTCTGTGTGTGTTTCCCGCATGCCCATCATAGGGGCTCACCACCTAGGGTCTTTAGTGTTGATCTTGGGACAGCCTCCCGCATTTCTCAAAGGCTCCTCCCTCTGCTCAGTTCTGGCCTCTAGGTCCACCTATGGGGAAGGCGGCAGCCCAATCTGACTTTTCTGGCCCAAGAGTGGCCAAGCTCTGCCTCTGGACTTGGCATGGGGGCATGTGAACAGGGATCATGATGGGTAAGCGGTGACGAGCCATCCTGCTCTGCTGGCAGGTGGTGCCTAAACTGCACCCCGTTCCCTAGCTTATGGTCCCTCAGCCTGAGTACACTGGCCAGTGGCTGTCCTTTGGTGCAGAGCATTTTCAGATGTCGGATAATTTCCAAACCAGAAAATAGTTTCAAGGTTGAGGAGATACCATTATGGAAAACAAATCACAGTCAAGCTGAGGTGTGTGGATTTGTGCTTGCAATCAATGTCCCCCTCTGAGGGATAGGAAAAGAGGAGTGTGGTCACATGCATAGAGGTGGCATGTGATTGTAACCTCACTTGTACCTGCAAGAAAAGGAGAAGCACAACTGACACACAACCGTTATTGGTAATAGCCTACTCTCTGAATCACTGGTCAGAAACGGATGGGAGGGAAGCAAGGTGGTTCCACCTGGGCCTTTTTGCTCCTAGCTCCTCCCTGGGCCCTCCCCCAGTCCAATCCTCTTTAAGTCTATTCTAGTAAAGCCTCACTGAGTCTGTGATGGAAGTTTCTAGAAAGACAGTGCTGTCTTTCCCCTTTCATTTTGTTCCCTGCTGAACCTTCTCTCTTTGTTGTTGATGTGAGCTGCCATCAAGTCAGCGACTGATTCAAGGCAACCTGATGTACAACAGAACAAACACTGCCCGGTCCTGCACCCTCTTCGTGATGGCCCGCACGTTCCAGTCCATTACGGTGGCTATTATGCCAATCTTCCTGACGGAGGGCCTTGCACTCCCTCTGCTCTACCAAGTGTGATGGACAAGTGATGGCTCTGCCCTTTAGAAACTGGAAAATGATGTCGTTTTGTTATTGCCATTCCATCACTTCCTGTAGCTCCCAGCCATCAGTAATCAGCACAGCTGCCTTCCTTTTATTAAGCATGTGCTCAGTTTTATCACATCTAATGAGATCTGACTTTATGTCAGGTGCTACCGCACACAAGGTCTCTTCCCAGATCCTGTTAGTGGAGAAGTGGGGTCTTGGGCCTGGAAGAGAGGAGACTGGAGGGCCCATAGGCTCTTTCTCTGAGTGGAGGGTTTGGAGTCAAGCTTTTTTCATGGGCCTTTGTGATTTCTGTGTGGCCAGTGATTAGAGTAGGTTTCAGGAGAAGGTTGATCTGGGCATGCAGTTACAGAGAATAGATGAGACTGATTCATGAAGGGTTGGTGCACAGAGCAGACTGATCAGTGTCCTGAACAGCTGGGGGAGGGAAGACCGCCTTGACACCTGCAAGTCTGTGTGATGACCAGCGTCAACAAGAGGACCACGGGGGTGGCAGAGATGCAGACCACAGCTTTCACCTGCCACATTGCAGGGAGACCTGGGAAAGTTCCACCCACTGCTGGAACTGAATGTAGACAGTGAGGTTCTGGGTCTGTATCAGGAATCTGAGGCCGTGGGGTCAGGGTGTGCGGGCAGTGAGGGCTTGGCCTCTGGCATGGCACATCAATTATTAATGCACATGTACAGTAACTGCCCTTTTAAATCTTCTGTGAGCTGGGCAGGGGGTAAATGAACAAACTAATAAATAACCATGGTAACGACCTGCCACAGCGGTCTTTGATCTCATTATTCCATCCGCTTGGAGATGCGGGGGCAGATCAACGTCATAAACACTCATGGGCCTTTGCATTTTCATGGCAAAGGAGTACTCTGTACTTTACGCTGGGGACAGCTAAATGGGCATTGTGCAGAGAGCAGTACTTGAAACATGGAAGCCTGGGGCCTATGGGTTTTTCAATCTGATTCCTTCTCAGGAGCCGAGATGGAGAAGCGCTGTGTGTCTGTGAGCAGGCACTGAAGACTTGACAGGGCAGGTTTCTCTGGAAAGGATGGGAGGGGGTGCTCCAGGTCATGCCCGTGGTGCTCTATTGCCTCTGTGCCCAGCTGCTTCCTGAACATTCAGACACATAGGGGTTAACGCTCCCCACCTGCCCTCCCTCTCGTGGGTGCCCTAGGCAGTCGTTTTCATATATATATTTGTTTGCGGTCAGAAGTCATTGCAGACCGGGGCTCTCTGAGACCTTGACTTTTTCCCTGACAGTTACAATTATTGCCGCCCCGGGGACTCATTTTCTGTGCGACCACCCGCTGACCCGGCCGAACAGCAAGCTCTAGCTACACACAGCTAGCCAGCCAGTGCTGGCTCCTCTGTGTGTGTGTGTGTGTGTGTGTGTGTGTCTTAGCCTGGTGAGGAGGAATCTGCCCCATCTAGGCTCATCCTGGCTGCTGCAGACAGCTTAGTGTGTCACAGCCCACAAAGATGCATCTACCACGCACAGTTTTCTTCTCCCTTCCTGGGTGCACAAGCATTTCCGCTGGTCAGCCATCCTTCACTGCATGCAGAACCTCTGCTACCCAAGACTGCTTCCTGGTTATTGTTTCTGAAATGTGAAGTCTTCAGCTGCTTTGGCTGAAGGTGGTCTGGGGGTCTTAGGCTGAGGGTGAGAAGGAGGGGATGAGGGCCCCCTAGGCCCCTGCGCCATGGGACCCTCTGTCTGCTCCAGAAGTCATGGAGAGTCCAGGTGGGCAAGGTGGCCATGGGAGAGCAAAGGCAGCCTTAGCCTTGTTAGGGTGGAGCCTGTCCCTGGCCCGATGGCCAGGTGTGCAGCACCATCCCATGGCTCTCCCTTCACCCTCTCCACTAGAGCCTGGTTCGTTGCTGCCATGTTGCCAGAGTTTGCCCTTCAAGGACCCCAGTCCACCTGGAGGGCTCAGTGGGGGTGGATCAGCTGCCTCGCCCATTACGTGAGGCCAGCAGATGGTCTGCCTGGACAGCAAAGGGGCTACTCCACCATAGACTCCCGCCCCCTCCACACATGCCTATTGGTTAGGCACTGTGTCCTAATGTCCCCATCTGCTGCCTGTCCACTGTCTGTCTATCACTTCTTCAGGTCATACCTGGTCTTTCTCCTCTTGAAGCAGCTAGAGCCCAGGTGCCTTTTCATGCCCAGTTCAGATGCTGCCTCCCAAGTCTTTTAGCTCTAACTGCTGGCATGTATTGGAAGCAATGACTTCACCAAGGCACAAGAAAGGCACTATCTGGGTCTGCCTTGCACACTGTCCCTTCTGTTGTAGAGTGCCTCCACCCCCCACCCATTCATCCTCTCATCCCTCCATCTACCAATCATCCATCCACCATCCATCTATCCATCCATTCATCTATCTGTCCATCTGTCCCTCTGTCCATCCATCTACCCACCCACCCATGAATCCATCCACCCATCCATGCATGCATCCATCCATACCTCTATCCACGCATCCACCCACCCACCTATGTATCCACCCACCCACCCATGTATCCACGCACCCACCCACACTTCCATCCATTGATCCATCTACCCACCCGTCCACCCATCCACCCGTCCACCTGTCCACCTGTCCATTTGTCCGTCTGTCCTCCCACCACCCACCCACCCACCCATCTGCCATTTGCCCTTCTGGGAGAGTCACACTGTGTGTCAACTGTTACAGGCTCTGAGACACTGAAGAAAACCCAGTAATTACCCACAGAACATACCCCCTGGGTTTTCTTAGTTTCACAGGCCCAATGTATAAGTCATCGATCCTGTGTAACAAATAACCACAAACTCAGCAGCTTAAAACACCAAATAGATGTGAGCTCACAGTATTCATGGATAAGGAGTCTGAGCTCAGCTTATGGTCTCACTGGCTGCAATCCATGTGTTAGCCAGGTGGCATTCCTTTCTAGAACTTGGTTCCCACTCTAAGCTCAGTGGTTGTTGACGTAATCCAGCTCCTTGTGGTTGTAAGACCACGGTCCCTGCTTTCTTGTTACCTGTCACCTTGAAGTTGGGCTCTACGTCTAGAGGACACCCACTATTCCCTGCCATGTGGCCCAGTCGTAACATGGGACTCACTTCTTCGAAGCCAGCAGGAGAGTCTCACTCCTGTCTGCTGAGATGACCTCTTCCTTACCTAATGGAGTGTGACTTATGGGAGGCATGGAGATGTTGGGCTGTGGTCTGAGCAAGGCCTTGAAGATTGAGTTTGGGCAGAGGGGACATCTGGTATGGGCCAGGACGTGACAACCAGTGCAGGTAGAATGAGGGGCAGGGATATGAGCAGGAAGGGACAGCAGAAAGTGGGGGGCTACATAGGGAGAGGAGCACAGTTCACGCTGTAGGGGCATTAGCTCCACAGATGCCATGGTGGGTGACCAAGGGGAATACCGATAGAGATGCTGCCACAGGGACCCCAGGACCTGGCAGGGGCTGACCCAGGATTGAGCAGGGGTTCTGAAGGTTGGGTGGTAGGGGCCATGGGGAGACCCTTGCTGCGAGGAGCTTTGCTGTTGAGGGCATGGATCTTCAGGAAGTTCCCTCATCTGAGGCTAGAGCTCATTGCTGGCAGGTGAAAGGCATCAGACATGGTGCAAGGCGAGGGAAGGACCCTACCGCCAGCCAGAGACAATGGCTCAGCCCTAGCAACCCAGGGACCCAGCCCAAGGCTCTCACCTTAAAATGAGAAGTGAAGCCCTGAGCCTCAGCATCCGAGGACTGGGAGCGTCACAAGGTGTCCTCTGTGGGGAGGGGACTCCTTCATCAAACCTCAAGTTGTTCCAGGGTCCATGAAGCCAGCCCTAGTAGAGGGAAGGCCTTCGAGGAGACCTCCATGCTCTTCCTGGCTGAGGTTTCCTTAACCTTGCCATCCAAGGGGTGGATCGATCCAGAGGGCTTCTGGCTCCTGAAGCTTTCACCATAGCCCCATGGCCAGTGACCAGATCCTTCTCTCAGTGTGTGTGCTCTGATTCCTATTTAAAGTTTCATGGAGTAGAGCTCCTGGCCCTCTGAGCAATGCTAACAGAGCCATGCTTATTCAGTGAATGAGTCCCTAGGGATGTGAGCACAGTTAGGCTGCTAGGCGGTAATGAGCCCTGCAGGAGTCTTGGGCTGCTGTGATCTGTTATCTCTCAGTCTGGCCCTTAGACCGTGGGGGGTTCTAGATATTGTCCTAGGAAGGCCCTTCACCTTCCCCACATGATGCATTTGCTCCCAGCTGAAGGACTCACCCCCAGCTGTAGACCTGGGCTCAAGTCTCAGTCAAACCTTTTCTTTGTGGCTACAGCATACTTGCCTTTCTGAGCCTTTGATTGATTAGTCTCCTATGGGGCCAGTCACAGTACCTGCCTCTTAGGTGTGTTGTTAGCTGTGCAAAGTTGACCTGACTCATGGTAACCCTGTGTACAGCAGAACGAAACACTAACCAGTCCAGTGCCATTCCCATGATCAGATCCTTGTGATCCATGGGGTTTTCGTGCCTTTCTTCTCAGTCTGTCTTAATCTGGAAGCTCTACTGAAGCCTGCCCAGCATCACAGCAACACGCAGTCCTCCACCGACAGATGGGGGTGGCGGTTGTGTTTAAGTTGCATTGGCTGGGAATGGAACCCAGGTCTTCCATATGGAAGGTGAAAATTCTACCACTGAGCCACCATCCACCTCTCTCAGATGTATCATGAGGAGGAATTAGAGAACCCACATAAACCTCAGGCTAGACCTAACACCAGAAGGAGAGATTGAAGTGTGCTGTTGTCACGGCTCATAGGGCCCACAGTGTTCCGTGGAATATAGTTTGGGAACTGATTTCCCAGTACTTTGGAGCAGCAATGGTGTCTCGACTAGGTGGCCTCAGAGCTGTGGTCCCTAGTTCACAGACTCAGGGTGAGCAACAGCTGTCCATTGGTGGCTGAAATGTTGGCTCCCTGGGCTAAGCAGAGAACTTGCAAAACTCTCCTAAATCTGCTCAGATCAAGGCACAGGTCATCCGTACGGCTGACTTCCCCTATGGCGAGCGTGTCGACCCCTGGCATTCCCAGTTTCCCTCAACGTATTTCACTCCATCTCTACAGGGCTGGGAATGAAAGCCCTGATGTCCAACCCCTGTGGTCCAGCCCCATTGCCTGAAAGAAGTTCACATATGTTCCCAATTTCCTCCCTGAAGCCAGGGCCGTGGGATGAATGGGCAGGGCATTGGTGAGACAGTGTGGTTGGCATGGAAACGAGGCTGGACCCACAGCTGGGCAGGTGGCTCATCCTTGTTTCTGTCACTGGTTAGAAGGGATATGGACAGTGATAGGTGGTGATGAGGGCTGTGCACCCAGAAGCCCCTTGGTCTAGTGATAACTGCTCAGTAAGGGCAGTTACAGATGCCCCCGGCTTGTCAAATGGGTGGAGCACCAGGCAGCAGGGCTTCCAAAAGCCACTAATTACCTTCTGTACTCCGGGGCAAAAGCACCCTTCTCTCTCCTCACCTCAGTTTCCCAATTAGTATGATAATGGTATGATGGTTGGGACTGGGTGTCAACTTGCCTGAGTCATAGTTCTCAGTAGCTGGCAGTTGTATGATTTCATGATCACTTCCATGTTGAGATTTGATATAAAGTGATCACCTCCATGCTGAGATCTGCTGTGAGTAGCCAGTCGATTGAAAGGGATTTACTTGAGCATGTGGCCTGCACTGGATGTTAAGTGGACACTCTGGCAAAGCTTATGGACTTTTGCTTACTCTGGATCCTGCAGCTGGCTTCTGTTCATCTGACCTCCACTTCTTGGGGCTTGAGCTAGCAGCTTTCCTTTGGTCCCACCTACTGGTCTTGGGATTTGTCCATCTTTGAAGCCAGTGAGCAACAGCCTTGCTCTCTCATCTACCAATCTTGGGTTCAGCGACGCCTGTGGCTCTGTGATTCAGGATCCTCAAGCCTGACGCATGGACTTGGAATGTTCTAGTCTCTACAACTGCATGAACCAAGTTCTTGATATAAATCTCTACATAAATATCTATTTTTTTTTTCTTGGTGTTGAGATGCAATCCATGTTGAAGACTGTGGGCTTCGATCTTCATCAGTAAGTGTTTCAAATCTTCCTCACTTCCTACAAGCAAGGTTGTGTCATCTGCGTAATGCAGGTTGTTAACGAATCTTCTTCCAATATCCTGATGCCTTGCTCTTCTTCCTGTAGTCCAGCTTCTTGGGTTATTTGCTCAGCATACAGATTGAAAAGGTAGAGTAAAAAAGACACAACTCTGATGCACACCTTTCCTGTCTGTAAACTTTCTGTATGCACGACTGTCTCTTGATTACAGCTGGAATAGTAGGCAATGTGTGACAAATGGAGAAAAGATTGAGGTTGTCAAGGATTTCATTTTACTTGGTTCCACAATCAATGCCCGTGGAAGCAGCAGTCAAGAAATCAAAAGACACGTTGCATTGGGAAAGTCTGCTGCAAAGGAACTCTTTAAAGTGTTGAAAAGCAAAGATGTCACCTTGAAGATGAAGATGAGCCTGAACCAAGCCATGGTATTTTCAGTCACATCATATATGTACAGAAGCTGGACAACAAATAAAGAAGCCAGAAGAAGAGTCAATGCCTGTTTGGTCATCTAGTGCTGTTCTAACAGAAAAAGCCACAAAGTGGATGGATGCCTTTAACAAAGGAAAGTTTATTTTTACACAGTTCGGTGGGCTACTAGTCCGAATTCAGGTTTCTGTTCCAGGGGAAGGCTTTCCATCTGTCGGCACTGGAGGAAGTTCCTTGTGTTGAATCAGTCTTCGGTCGGGAAGCATCTTGGCACAGGAACCTCAGGCCTGGCGGATGTGGTCTTCTCCTGGTGTTGCTTTCTTGATGGTGTGAAGTTTCCAGTTCTCTGCTTGCTTCTTTTTTCTTTCATCTCTTGTAGGATGAAAGGATAACGGGGTGGTGCAAACCATACTCCAGGGAAATTCCCTTTACAGTGAAGCAGGGAGGTGATCTTATGAAGGGATTTACAATTCCACCCTAATCCTCTAACATACAGCATAAGAAAGTCACATAATAGAGGACAATTACGGAATATCAGGAATCATGGCCAAGCCACTCGGCTATACACATTTTTGGGGGTACACAACTCAATCCATTACACTATCTTTGAACTATGGTGTTGGAGAAGAACACTGAATGTACTGTGGACTGCCAAAAGAACAAACAGATCTGTTCTGGAAGAAGTACAACCAGAGTGCTCCTTGGAAGCCAAGAAGGCAAGACTGCTTCTTACATACTTTTAGACATGTTGTCAGGTGGAATCAGTCCGTGGAGAAGGACATCATGCTTGGTAGAGTGGAGGGTCAGTGAAAAAGAGAAAGACCTTCAACAAGATGGGCTGATCTGCTGGCCGCAACAACGGACTTAAGCACAAAAACAATTGTGGACATGGTGCAGGACTGGGCAGTGTTTTGTTTTGTTGTACATAAGGCCAATATGAATTGGAACCAACCTGATGGCCCCTAACAACAACATATATATCAATATGCTTCGCCAGTTTTGATTCTCTGGAGAATTCAGCCTAAGACAAGGGGCTGTGGGCAAGTGCTGATGTGCTTCCTCCAGGATCTGGGTTCGGGAAGCTGCCCCCCAGCCCACCACTTGACCCAGGGCATCCCAGCCCCTCCTTCTACCCTTTTAGATGCTGCCCGGGGCACGTGGGGGTGGAACTGTAACCTGAACTTCCCTGAGTGTGGAAAGTCTTTGGCTCTGGGGTACAACTTGGACCTCTTCTCTCTGTTTTAGACCAAAGGGTCCTAGAGTTTGGGGACCAGAGAAGGCATTCGATCATCTGCTGTGGCCTCTGATGTCCAAGAGAGAAACCAGGTCTGCAACGGGCAGGGGAGCTGCCTCTGCTGGGGTCACTTACTGCCTGAGAGGCTGTATGGGAGAGCAGGCGCTCCTCCATCCTGGCCCTGGGCCCATGAACAAACGGCACAGCTGAGGGCAGAGTCTGAAGGGGAGGGGATCTGGGAAACTGGGGCCTGGGGGAATGAGCAGGATACTGGGTCTCTATCCTGTGGGCACAGAACCTGTGTTCTGGGAGCACCCTGTGTCCTGGGGTGCAGGTTGGCTCTACTTTCTGGTTTTCTCACCACCTTCAACCTCTGGCCAGACCACAGGGCCCTGGACGCACAGTGTCTTTGTGTGGGATTTCTCAGCACCTTGAACAGTCAGGGTTGCTGTGACTGACTGCAGCAGAGCTCAGCACTGGGGCAGAAGTGCCTGTGACCAGGGAGGGTCTGGGCTAAGATGGCTCAGGGGTCAGTGAGTGGTTTGTCCACTCCTGTGTCCTTTGCCTGCACCAGCCTGGCAGTGGTGTGAGGGGCAGGCTGGTGAGCCTACTTCAGGGTGAGGAGTGGCTGCCGGCCCTCTCGAGTGAGCCATCACCAGCCGGCCAGGATGGGTAGGGCTGACCCCCAGGCCCAGCTGAGACACCACCCCTTTGGCTCCCCAAGGTGGGCAGCCTGAGTGGGTGCCCTGAACCCTTGCCCCCTCCGTGCTCTCCCAGCCGCTCTGGAGAAGCTATCATACCATGGCCTAGCCCCTAGCTCTCAAGTGCCTCCTGGACTCCCTGGGCCCTGGTGGGCTCTTCATGGGGCCTAAGACACCCCACCTCCTCCTGCATGAGGGGGTCCATGGACAAGCTAGCAGAAAGTGGGCAGCTGGCTCAGAGTGTCCTGAGGAAGCTGGGATGGGAGCTTGGGCACTGGTGTGAGGGGTGGCAAGTAATTGGTGTGGCTAGACTACAAGAAGAGTTCCTCTGGTGACAGTGGGGTGTGTCTGGCAGCAGGCTTGGGCCCTGGCTGTGTGGAGGGAGGCCTGCAGTTTTCTCTAGGGGAGAGCAAACCTGGAAGCTGCCTCTGTATAACTGAGAACATGGCCAGAGGGCACTGTCTCTTGGGGCCGGGACATTGGGAAGAGGGCAAGGCCTTTGAAACAGTCTGGGAATCCAGTTCTTCCTTTTCTTCCTGCTTCCCAGCTGGCCATCTGACTCTGTGACCAGCTTTCAAAATAAAAATACATCATGCCCAGTTATATTGGAATTTCAGAGCAACACCAGAACATATTTTAGTATAAGTATGTCCCCAATATTGCCCAGGATATATACAGGATTAACTGGGCATCCCATGTTTTGTCTAATGGTCCCAGCTCAGACATGCCCTGAGGCATTATGGTCACTGTCCAGACAACTCTGACCACTCAGGGCCCAGTGGGGAGCTGGACTGAGGTGAGGACCCCTTTAGCCACTGGTGGGTTGTCGGGAGCCTGCAGGGAGGGGCTCAGAGGTAGGAAAGGCACCTTCTCTTGCTCCCAGGACTGGGCAGTGAGGGAGGCCTAGCTGATGGGCTCCAGCAGGGAGACAGTGCTGTGAGGAGGAGGGGCCTCACAACCCCCACACAGAGAGGGCTCGAAGCTGGGGGTCCCCTGACCAGGCGTCCATGCTGATCAACCCTAAGCCCCCTGCCTTGAGCAAAAGGCTTGGCTCTCAAGGCTGGGGACACAGAGTGAAGGCACCTCATCCCTTTTCCACAGCTTAGAATGAGACCCTGAGAAGCTGGTCTAGAAGGTGTAGGGGCCAGGGCACTTCAAGCTTGTAGGGGCAGAATGTGAGGTCTGCTTGGCCTGTGGCCTAAGAGCCAGCCTGGACTCTGCTCGCTGATTCCTGGCTGTTCCGGCTCAGAGGCCAGGTGCTGTCAGAGCGGGGGAGCCCACCCACCGGCTGGCCCAGCACGGCCGAGCACAGGCACCACGGACGCACAGGCCAGTGCCGTGGGACCTGGGCCATGCTGAGGTCCTGAAGCCGCCGCATCTGAGCATCGGGTCTGGGGAGCCCGGGCTATCTTGTGAGGGAAATGTGGAAGCAATTACTTGGAGAGCCGTCGCTGAGTAATTCCCAAAGAGACACCAGGGCCGGCCCTCGCGCAGCCTGTGCACGGCGCCCTAATGAGGCAATTAAGGCAAGGATCCTCCGCCTTTGATCTCAATGGGGTAATTTCTACAAAAACATCGCCGAGTGATAGATACCCATAACTCAGAGGCCTTAATTGTACTTAATTTGTTTGGAATACGAATGTGCATTTAATTAAAGCCCAGTGCAGCCGCATGCTTCAAGCAGGCTGTCAAGGAAAATTAAGACCCAGTTTGCTTTCAAAGTTACTGGTTTGTATCAGGCAAGGACAGCGTCTTCGAACAGAAGGTTAGAAATAATGAGGCTGGAAGTCACAGCCGCAGAAAGCAGGAGAAGGCATCGAGGCCAAGAGTGGATGGGGGAGGCTGCAGGGAGAGACCCCAGCAGACCCGGCAGGGCATCAGGGCCCTCTTCCTGGCCAGACCCAGACCCTGCAGCTCTGGGAGCTCTATGCTTGGGTGGAGGTGGGCTGTGTCCACACCAGGTCTCCAGGGTGATGCTTCCCTGGTAAAGACACCTCAGCAGGACCTGCTTCTTGGCCATACATCAGACCAACAGCCCACCGCTCAGACAGAAGGTGGGGAGACTGAGGCACAGAGCAAGGGTCTGGCCTTATCCAAGACTGCACCGAGAGGGTCTGGCACAGAGGGATAGCATTGCAGTCCTGCCCTCCCCTGGGCCTGGTTTTTTGCCTGCTGCCACCTCCCGTCCTCCAACAGTGCATGGGTCTCGGTCTCTCCTGCTTGGCCTGGGATTCCTGGATACTGTGGTTGGAGGTCTATGGGGGCAAGTGTGGTGGAGGGGGTGGGGTCACTGAGCCCTGGCAGGTCCAGGCAGCTGACATGCACAGCAGGCACCCTGGGCTGTGTACACACAAGTAGAAGACAAAGCAAATGTGCGATTACCCTGGCCCTCAAGACACAGTGAGTTTGCAGGGAGAATCTGTGTATGTGTGACGGCCCCAGCTCTCGCGGTGAGTTGAGGTTTGCATGGAAATCTGTAGAGACGACATTCCTATCTCTGTCCACAGAACGCACAGCCTGCTGGTGGTGGAGCAGCCTCATCTGGGACAGGGGACAGGAGGCAGGAGGTAGGAGGCAGATCTGAGGCAAAGAGGCAGCCCTTTATCCCCTGGCTAGCATGAGAGTGACAGCACACATGGACATGTGTACAAATATGCATGAGATGCACAGCTGTACACACACAATATATCCCCACCTCTATACATGCACATACATGCATCAGCGCAAACAGGTACGCACACACACATACACACATGCACCCCCCGATATCCACAGGCATTCACATATGGAATTTCTCAGTCATGCATACCCATGCAGATACATGGTGAATGCATGCAAGAATAATTACATGCATATGCCCACACAGGTATTCAACATGACCCACAAGGCACCTGTACACATGTACATAACATGCCCACATGGATGTATACACAGGTACAGACACACCTGCACGTTTACACATATGCACATGTACATGGGACATGCACCCCATGTGTGAACACAAGCTCACACAAGCACACCCAAGAAACATGTGCACACACCTGTTCATGCATAAATACATGTATATGCAACACAGACATGCACATATGACACAGTGTACACATGAACACACACATATCAATGCTTTGTATATACATGTGGGCATATCACACCCTTCCCCTCACGTGATAGGTACACATATATGTGCACACAAGTGCTTACCTGTACACATCTGGGGGGCTGGTGGACTTGACAACCTTTGACTCTGCTGCTTTCTGAGTGGTGGGGGCACTGGGTTTGTGACTTTGATGTCTTTCTCCAAACTGCCCCATCACTCGTCCCTCTCACAAGGACAAGGTGCTGTGTTTGCCATAAACCTAACCCAGGCCCACCCTTGAGCCCTGTGCTGACCTCATTTCCTTAGAGACTTGCTGGAGTGCTTCACAGGGGTGGGGCCTGTGGCCCAGGCCAAGTCCGACTTTCCCATCCCAGGCAGTGGGAGAGGCCCCGGTGGTGTAGTGGTTAAGTGCTATAGCTGTTAACTAAAGGTTGGCAGTGAGGAGCCCCTCAGGCCCTCCTCTTGGCAGGTGGTCTGCGATCCAGGAGAAGACTTCCAAAAAGTGACCCAGGGCAGCTGTGGGGCCTACCCAGCCGGCGCCCCAGGCTTGGCCAGCCCTGTAGCAGAGGTGGAAGAAGAGCTGGTTTCTGGTTGGAGCGCTGGCCCTGGAGCTCAGACTCATCTGGCTGCTGCAGCACCGGACCTGCAGCCCCTAACCCCTCCCCACCCTGAGCTGACCGCTGGTTTGGCTTCAAGTCCTGTGCTCGATGAAGATGGCTTTTTCTGACATCCTGCTTCCTTCTTGAGGTTTGGTGCGTCTTCATTCAATAACACGACTGGACACTGTGGACTGGTACTGGCCATGCACACAGCTCTGTGCCAAAACTGTCCATGCGGTGCCTCCTTATTGTCACAGCAAGCAGGTATGAGTGTCATTCGTAGTCCAACTAAGGTGTCAAGCGGTTAAGTCACTTGCTCAAAGGACCTAGCTCATGGCTAGAAGAAACAAGTGCAGATCTGGATCCTGGGACTCCACGCCAGTGTTCATCGCTGAATTCTCTGTGTGGACCTGTGTCTGAATGTGTGATTTGTGCATTGCCGTGTGCATGCTGTGAACATGTGTGTTGGTACATGTGTGGGTGTGTGAATTTGGGTGAGTTCCTGTACCTGTCTTATGTGTCTCCACATGTGTGTGTCCCTGTGTGTGCAGAGGGAGGACCCTGGGGCTCCCCACCCCACCCAGGCCCAGGCACCCCACTCTGTTGGAGGTGTTCCTCTCTGCCAGCCCGATGGAGGAGGTCTGAGGCTGAGTATAGACTTCTTCCCTCAGTCTCCTAGGTGAGGTTACACAGAAAGGTCTTCGGAAGGGTATCCTGTCGCAGGCGCTGTGACTGCCAAGTAGGAGGACAACGTCCTCACAGTAGGGCTGTTTTTCTTGTGTGTGAAATGACTGCTAGCATATAGGCGCCACCTCCCCTGGCATCCCACCAGTGGTGACGGCACTGTTTCCACAGTTGCTGCCCACCCCTGGCTGGGCTATCTGTCTGTCACGTGGAGACGTAGAGTCA
The DNA here is from genome assembly GCA_028571685.1 of Heterohyrax brucei. Taxonomy (NCBI): domain Eukaryota; kingdom Metazoa; phylum Chordata; class Mammalia; order Hyracoidea; family Procaviidae; genus Heterohyrax; species Heterohyrax brucei. The sequence goes on from CM053140.1 coordinate 30,946,692, forward strand.
GCAGGAAGGCCCAGGAAAGCAGAGACATAGCTCTGCAACTTGCAGACGCCCAGCCAACTCCTTGATATAGTGTGGCCACAGCCTGGTTGTAAAGGCGGCACAGGACAGCAGCTAAGGGCGCTGTCTGGTACTGGCTCCCAGGCCTGAGGCCTAGCTCCTCCTGTAGTAATTGCATGACCTTGGGCCTTCCAATGCCTCAGTTTCCCCATCTGTAAAATGCAGAGCACCATCTTTGTAGGTTGTCTTGAGGATTAAATGAACTAATACATGTCAAGTGTAAGGTACTTAGAGCAGTAGCTGGCGTGTGGATGTGCTATTTCAGTCTTGGGCTCCCTAGGTGGCGCAAACAGTTAACATTCTCATCTGCTAGCTGAAAAATTGATGCTTGCAACCTACTCAGAGGCACTCAGAAGAAAGGCCTGGTGATTTGCTTCCAAAAACACAGCCACTGAAAACCCCATAGGGCATGGTTCTGCTCTGATAGACATGAGGTCATTGTTGTTGCTGTGCAGTGCTGTTGAGTTGATTCTGACGCATAACTATGCTGTGTACAACGGAACAAAACACTGCCTGGTCCTGTGCCATGCTCAGGATCATTGTTACGCTGGAACCCGTTCTGTAGCCATTGTGTCAATCCATCTCATTGAGGGTCTTCCTTTTTTCACTGACCTTCTACCAAGCATGATGTCCTTCTCCAGGGACTAATCCGTTCTGATTACATGTCCAAGTATGTAAAACACTGTCTCACTATCTTTGCTTCTGGCTGTACTTCTTCCAAGACAGACTTGTTCGTTCTTTTGGCAGTCCACGTTATACTTAATATTTTTCACCAGCACTGCTATTCAAAGGCATCAATCCTTTTTCAGTCTTTCTTATTCATCATCCAACTTTTGCATGCATATGAGGTGACTGAAAATACCACGGCTTGGGCCAGGTGCACCTTAGTCTTCAAGGTGACATCTTGAAGGTGCAAAAACACCTTTATGCACCATAAAGGTGCAAAACACCTTTATGGAGGTGTTTTGCAGCAGGTTTGCCCAATACAATACATCTTTTGAATTCCTGACTGCTATTTCTGTGAGTGTTAATTGTAAATCCAAGCAAAATGAAATCCTCAGCCACTTCAATCTTTTCTCCACTTGTCGTAATGTTGGTTATTTGTCCATTTGTGAGGATTTTTGTTTTCTTATGTTAGGTGTAATCCATAGTGAAGGCTATATAGTTTCTGATGTTCATCAGAATGTCCTTCAAGTCCTCTTTACTTTCAACAAGGAAGGTTGTATCATCTGCATAACATAGGTTGTTAGTAAACCTGTCTCCAATCCTGATGCCCCGTTCTTCTTTATATAATCCAGCTTCTCAGATGATTTGCTTAGCATATAGATTGAATACATGCGGTAAAAGGATACAACCCTGATGTAGTCCTATCCTAACTTTAAACCATGCAATGTTCCCTTATTCTGTTGGAATGACTGCCTTTTGGTCTATGGACAGGTTCCTCATGAGCACAATTAAGCATTTTGGAATTCCATTATCTGCAGTATTATCCATATTTTTTAATGATCCATACAGTCAAAAGCCTTTGTATAATCAATGAAACACAGGTAAACATCTTTCTGGCATTTTCTGCTTTCAGCCAGGATCCATCTGATATTAGTAATAATGTCCTTGGTTCCACATCCTCTTCTGAATCTGGTTTGAATTTCTGGCAGTTTTCTGTTGATATACCTGCTTCTGAATGACTTTCAGTGAAGTTTTACTTCTAGGTGACAGTAATGGTATTATTTGATAATTTCCACATTCAGTAAGGTCACCTTCCTTGGGAATAGGCATAAATATGGGTGTCTTCCAGCCAGTTGGCTAAATTTCTTGGCATAGACCCACGAGCACTTCCAGCACTGTATCTGTTTATTGAAACGTCTCAGCTGATGCTCCTTCAATTCCTGGAACGTCGCTTATAACCAGTGCTTTCAGTGCAGCTTGGGCTTCTTCCTTCAGTACCATTGGTTTCTAATCATATGCTACCTAGAATGTCCAATTCCTTTTGGTATAAACTCAGTGCCATCAAGTGGGGTCTGACTCATATAGTGACTGTATATTCCTTCCATCTCCTTTTGATGCTCCCTGAATCATTTGGTATTTTTGCTGTAGAAACTTTCAGTGTTGCAACTGAAGGCCTGAACTTTTTCTTCAGTTCTTTCAGCTTGAGAAAAGCCAACAGTGTTCTTCCCTTTTGGCTTTTCTGCCTGCAGGCCTTTGCACATGTTGTTGTAATACTTTGTCTTCTCAAGCTGCCATTGAGAATTTTCTGTTCAGCCCTTTTACTTCATCATTTCTTCCTCTTGGGCTATAGGTGCTCAACATTCAAAAGCAAGTTTCAGGGTCTATTCTCACATCCATTTTTGTCTTTCATTTGTTTCCTGTCTTTTTAATGACCTTTTGTCTTTTTAATAATCTGCTTTCTTCATGAAGGATGTCCTTGATGTTATTCCACAACTCGTCAGGTCTTCAGTTATTAATGTTTAAGGTGCCAAATCTGTTCTTGAGATAGACTCTAGATTCAGGTACGGTATACTCAAGGTCATACTTTGGCTTTTGTAGACTTTTGCTAATTTTCTTCAGTTTCAACTTGAACTCACATATAAACAACTGATGATCTGTTCTGACGTCATCTCCTGGCCTTGTTCAGATATTAAGTTTTTCCATAGACTGTTTCCACTGGTGTAGTAGATTTGATTCCTATGTATTGCCTCTGGCAAGGTCCAGGTATATAGTTGCCATTCATGTTGGTGAAAAAGGGTATTTGCAATGAAGAATTGGTTGGTCTTGCAAAATTCTATTTGCAGTCTCCAGCTTTGTTTCTGTTGCCAAATTCCAGCTATCAATCCTTTGTTTTCATCTTCCATGTTCCAATCACCAGGAATTGTCAATGCTTCTTGACTGTATGTTTGATTAATTTCAGATTGCATATGTTGGTTAAAATCTTTAATTTCTTCATATTTGGTGGTGGTAGCTGGTGCATAACTTGAATAATAGTCTTATTAACTAGTCTTCTTTGTAGGTGGGTGTATATTATCTTATTACTGACAGCATTGTACTGCAGGATAGATCTTGAAATGTTCTTTTGGACAGTGAATGTAACGTCACCCCTCTTCAGGAGACCATTTGAGTGTTTGATTCAAAATGGCCAATATCAGTCTGTTTCAGCTCACTAATGCCTAGGATACCAATGTTTGTAAGTTCCATTTCATTTTTGACAATTTCCAATTTTCCTAGATTTACACTTCAGACTTTCCACATTCCTGTTATTAATGGATGCTTGCAGCTGTTTCTTCTCATTTTGAGTCATGCCACATCAGTAAATGACAACCTCCAGAACTTGACTCCATCCATGTCATTAAGGTTGACTCTACTTTGAGGAGGCTGCCAACCTGAGGAGCTCATCTTTGGGCACTTTATCAGACAATTTTCCACTGTTATTCATGAGGTGATTAGTTAGAATAAACTTGATGGCTACTGGAGCCATCGGGAGCTGGAAAAAACAAGGAAAGATTATTTTCCTGAAACATTCAGAAGAAGCATGTCTCTGTTTATACCTTTATTTTGGATTTCTAGTCTCAGAATTGAAAGAGTAAAGTTCTGTTGTTTTAAGTCACCCAGTTTGTGGTGACTCGTTGTGGCAGTTGTAGCAAATGAACAAATTGTCCTTAATTTCTCTTTTAAATGTGGGATCATTTCTTCTAGCCGAAAGTTTGGGAGCCTAGAGACAATAGGTGCATGACCAGCACAGTCCATCCCTTTAGCTCTTCACCATCTAAGCATCTGCATATGAGGTTTGACAATTAAGTCTGTAAACTTCATTGTTTTAAGGGTTACATACCTCATAGCTGAACATCAGTATGATCACCTTCAAAGCACTCCCCTGGGGAGCTATGCATCAGTGCTAGCGCCTAGTCCAGCCTCTAAAGCAATTTTGGAACTCTTTCTGGAATCGCCATTGTGCACAGAGGCAAAGTGGAGATTTCGTGAACTTAATTGTCTAGTTGTCTCTGGGTGAGTTTTTAGCCAGTAAACAAATAACTGTGTTGAAACATCCTTCCTGCTGCCCTGATCTAACCCCCAATGTCTTTTTCCTTTACCTAAAGATAAAGGAAATATTGAAAGGAAGCCATTTTGATGACATTCAGGACATCAAGCGTAATCTGATGACCTCTCTGATGGCCATTCCAGAAAAGGAGTTCCAAAACTTCTTTGAAGGGCTGACTAGGTGCTGGCGTCAGTGCATAGCTTCCCAAGGAGAGTCCTTTGAATATCACTTGAATATTTTGTAACCTGTAGAATAAGTTGTCAAGTTAACTATTGCTAAACAATTCATTCATAAAACAATAGTGGAAAAGTAAATGGAAGGAACAAAAGAATCAGTATATATGCGTGTGCACACACATGCATAAAATAATCATGCAAATATACAACAGCAGCTGTAGCCTCAGTTTCTACAGCTGGTTACAAGCCGCAGTTGACATTTACAATAACTCCTTTCTCCTACTGTTCATTCTGTGTTCCATGTGTTCTCATCCAGGGTCTCAGCTGGTTGAGGTTCTTTCACTGGTGGGATGACACAAGCTATCATTGTTAAACCTCTGGATGCTCAGTGGTCCTAATTTTTTTTCATTGCTAGAATTCTCTATTAATCTTCACCATTTCATATAGAAGTACCAAGGAGCACACTGGAGAATCTCTTGGATTCCAGCCATCTCATTTTACATTGTAGCAACAACCCAAGTTTCCCCTTTGGATGTGGGATCAATTGCTCCAGCCAAAACATAAGCTTTTCTTTGCCAGTCAGGTCAGTGGCATCTGCAGCTCAGAATGACCGGTTGCCAGTCTCAACTTCCAGTTCATCGGAACCACTGTAGTGTCACTCAGCGGCAGCATTTTTCCACCCTTGGGAACCAAGAAATCAAAACCAGCAGTGTCTAAATTTAAAGGGACTGGAAGTAAAACTCTGGTGGTTTCCTGTTTCTCAGGGCACTGTCAACCTGTCAAATGGGCATGAGTCTCTAAGGGAAATGTGCAGTTTGTTCCTGTGACAGTGCTCCAGGGTCCCCCTCGAGGGGACCTACCTTCCTTCCAATTAAGGGGCTCTGAGTCTGGGACTGGCTTGTGCAGACTGACTTTCTCCTGCAATTGACTTGGATCACATATCTGACGACCAGATCTAGCATTTTCCTGTGATACAGATCAATGACACTTTAGCAGGCCGTCCATCTGTTTTATTCCTAGAGATACTGTGGTCAATTAGCCGTGACTAAAGATCCCTACGGGTTAAAGCATTCTAGTTACCACTTTATCACTGCTGCCCAGCATGCTGATCATCTGCAGCTTGTCAATGGCAGTAGAGCCTTGGTCAGCCGCTCCAGAATCCAGTAGATCTCTCTGGAATCAGGAATCCCATCTCAGGGACGTCAGGCCTCCAGCGATGCCTACGTCTTAATCTCTAGAATTTGGGAATGTTAACTTATGTGGCAAAGTCTCTGCAGATGTAATTAGGCTGAGGATCTTGAGATGGGGAGATTACCCTGAATTATCCATGTGAGTAGATCTGCTCCCAATGACCTCTTTAAAACCTTAAAAAGTGAAGATACTGCTTTGATTACTAAGGTATGTCTGGCTCAAGCCACAGGCTTTTAAATCGCCTCATATGCATTTGAAAGTTAGGCAATGACAAAGAAAGACTGAAGAAGAAACAACACAGTCAAATTGTGTTTTTGGTGAAGTATATTGAATATACAAGTACATACAATATGAATAAATTTGTCTTGGAAGAAGTAGAGTCAGCAACAACGAGTTCAAGCATCTCTACTGTTGTATGGCACAGGACCAGAAGACATTACATTGTGTTATATGTGGGGCCACTATGAGTTGGAAACAACTTGATGACACCTAACAGCATCCATGAGGCCCTAAATGCAATTACATGTGTCCATACAAGAGGGTAGCAGAGGAAGATTTGACACAGACAGAGAAGAAGACCATGTGAAGGCATGAAGATGGAGCAGAGGGACTTGGATATGCTGGCCTTGAAAACTGGGATGATGTGGCCACAAGCCAAGGTGTGTCTGAAGCCACCAGATGCTGGAGAAAGCAAGGAAAGAATTTTTCTCTAAAGCTTTTAGACAGAGTGCTCCCTTGCTAACATCTTAATTTTGGACCAGTAACATGAATTTGGACTTCTGGGTTCCAGAACTGGGAGACAGTAAATTGATTTCTTAAAAGCCACCTGCACTGTGATTTTTTTTTTTTACATCAGTCCCAGGAAACTATCCCATCTCATCATTTCTTCTCCTTAAGTTATTGCGGTCCATCGTCTCTACCATGTCAGAAAGCTTCCAGCATCTCAACCTGATTGGCTGCTGAGATCTCAAGCTGATTGGCTTCTGGCCACTGCTGAATTCAGGTGCTGTCCACTGACCAGTCTAACTCATGAAGCCCTCTCCAGCTGCTTAGGCTAACTCTTTGGGAACAGAGCCACGTCAGCCCCTGAGGTTGAATCAATATTATGTTCCTTCCCTGATATAACACTCTAAAAATGTGTCACGATTTCCCCAAGAATGCTGCTGCAAAGCATTACGTCTCTTTGAGTCTAATCTATCTCCTCCTGAGTCTGACTTTGCCTGCATCTCTAGCGGGTGCTGAGATCTGACCCTAGCCTCCTCTCCCTTTCTCTTCCCTGTTCCCTTCCCTTCCTTCTCCCCTTCTTTCCCTATTCCTTTCCGTTCCTCTCTTTTCCTCTGTCATCTACTCTTTCCCTCCCTTCTCCCCGCTCTCTTCTCTTCCATTCCTTTCTCCTCTTTTCCCTCATCCATCTTCTTTTTTCCTTTCTTTTCATACATTATACGGTTAAAGCATCCACCTTCAACCATTCCCAGATTGAGATATAGGACATTTCGGTACCCCAGAAGGTTCGCAGTCAACCTCCCTGTCACCCTACAAAGGATCGCCATCACCACCTTGACATCCACCGCCACAGATGACTCCACACAGATGGAGTTGCACTCAATGGGCTCTTTTGTCCCTTTTTTGCCCAACACAATACCCTTGAGGGTTGACATCACCCTATGCTTATGACTACCTGATGTGTTTCTCTTTCATTGGTCAGCAGTTGATCTCTATGCATAGAGAGAACACTCTGGGAGACGGAGGTCCCCTCTGTCTTTCTTGCTGTTGCTCCCCTCATGCCTAGCGCCTAGCAACAATGCTTGGTAGCAGTGCTTGTTGGATGAATGAGGAGGAGGGAGTGCACACACATACAAAGTCCAACAATTAAGTCTGTGAACTTAATTGTTCTAAGTGCTATATACCTCATTGGTGAATATCACTCCGGCCACCTTTGAAGTAACCCCCTTTGATAAGCTATTCACCAATGCCAGTGCCTAGTCCACCTTCAAAGCAATTTTGGAACTCTTTCTGGAATGGCTGTTGTGCACAGTGGCACGGTGGCAAGTTTGCAAACTTAATTGTATAGTTGTCTGTGAGGCAGCTTTTAGCTGGTAAACAAACAACTATACTGGAACACCCTCCCTACTTACCTGATCTGACTTCCAGTGACTTTTTTTATTATCCAAAGATAAACAAATACATTTAGATGACATTTAGGACCTCAAGGGTAATTGGATAACAGCTCTGATAGTCGTTCTAGAAAAAAAGTTCCAAAATTACTTTGAAGGGTGGACTAGGTGCTGGCATAGGTGCATAGCTTCCCAAAGGGAGTACTTCAAGGATGACCATAGTGCCATTCAGCAATGGGGTATGTAGCACTTTTTCTACGGTAAGTTCATGAACTTAACTGGCAGTCTTTGTATATCTTGTAGATACCAGGGCCCCCGGAATCTGGTTGATAGGGAACTGGCGTTGGTGACCTCTGGCTGCCCAGAAGACTAAGGGATGATGAAAAGCACCTTTCCCAACTAAAACCGGAAGTGTTGGACTTTGTCTTTCAAGTGCCCACGAGTAACAGAAGGAGTGCCTTGAAGATGGGTCCTTCCTCACTCCCACTCCCCAGTGTCTCTGAGCCCCCAAGTCCGCCCTCCCAGGGTGTTGTGAAGATGAAAGCAGATGAAAAGCCGATGAAAGTTGTGCACACCTGCATGAATGCTGGGGACAAATTCCCTCCTAGGTTCTCTGTGTGTTCCAGGGCCTGTCAATGGCATGTCTGTCTGCAGAAACCCAGTTCTATTTTTTCTACAGAAACCCAGTGTGCTATTTTCAGAGAGACACAGCTTAGGGCACGGTAAGACCCCAAGCTGCTGTTGTCTTCTCAGCACTAAGTGTGGCTTCTGGCCTCTTCTAGGTCCTGAGCAAGGCACGAGCCAACTTCCATTACATGCCATTAACCCTGAAGAGTCCTGGAGCTCAGAAAGGGGATTCCTTGTCAGAACTGTGTTTGTGTAATCCCTGATATTCTTTGATCCTCCTTCCCTCCCTCCCTCCTTCCCTTCCTCCCTCCCACCCCCTGGTTAGCACCTGGAAGACTGCCTGTCTTTACAGTGGTTGGGGAAGTGGGTAACGCCCAATCTTCATCCCTGGTAGAGTCTAAACTGTACCCCTCACAAGATTTGTGGAAGTACTAACCCCACTACCTATGAACATGACAGTGTTTGGGATGCAGGGTCTTCAAAGTTGCCACCCGTTTGGTTAACAGGAGATCATAGAGGAGTAGGGCAGATCCTTACTCTGTATGACTAGTATCATAACGGAGAACAGATGCAGAGACACTGACAGGATGGCCATGTGAGGGTACATCTACACACCGAGGAACACCTGGGGAGACCAGAAGCTGAGAGAGACAAGAAGGCGTCTTCCCCTAGAACTCACCGAGACAGCACGGTCCTACCAGTGCCGTGAATTTGGCCTTCTAGTCTCCAGAACTGTAGGAGACACGTGGCTGTTGTTTTAAGCCAGTATCTCTTACTACCCTGTGGGACTCTGTGATGGCAGCCTGGGACACTAACCACATTCCAGGCAGACAAAGGCCCAGAGGGCTCAGTCTTTCTGGGCTGGGCAGACAGCAGTGAGGGCCAGATGTAGGGTTGTATCCTTGAATCAATGCCTTGCTCGTGATGCCTGGAAACAGATGAAGCCCCAGAAGCCAGGAGGTTCTGACATTCAGTGTGTGCATGCTGGAGCTGCACTCTGGTCCATCTGCCTCAGGGTACCAGCGAGGACAACAGTGACACAGCAGCTGGCCACAGGGGCATCAAAGCCGGCCCTAGGTCTGTGGACAGACCACCCTCTTCTTCCCTGCCCTACTGTGCACCCCAGAAACCAGCCTGCAAGGGGCACCACTCTGCAATTTTACGGTGTCTCCAGGTAGGTTTGGCCAATGAGAGGCCCTGGTAGGAGACCAGAGGGCGGGAGCTGAGAGAACATCTCGGGGATTTATCCCAGTCTCTTCCCCTCCTGACAGGCAAGCCTGTGTGCTGTCACTAAGGGGTCCAGTGCCTGGAGAGCGGCTGCCGACACATCGCCGGCTGCACCTCCTTCAGTCTGGTTGCCCATCCTTCCTCCAGCCCTCCATGCCTGGGGTGACAGTGCCTCACTGTTGAAAGTTCCTGGGGCTTCATTGTCCCTTTCTTAGCCTTCAGCCCTGTTACTGCCACTGCCAACAAACCAGTCATTCAGTTTTCTCTCATCACTCTGTGTGCCAGGGCCGCCTGTCCTACCAGGACAAGAACTGATAGGTATGGGCTGGAAAATACCCCCAGGGCTCCCTGACCCTTTGGGGACTAGGTGAGTACTGTCCTGTCCTTCTGATGGCAGCTCACGGCCACCAGCGCTAATGTGGCTGACATGGAAGGGCTGTCCAGAGGACAGGGATGTGAAATGCTCCCCTTCGGGATCTGGCATCTCCTTCTCAAGGAGTCACATGTGCTCCTGAGCCCCATAGGCAAGTGGGGCTTCACTACCCTTCTTGGGAGACCCCCTTCCCTGTAACACTTGCCAGCTGCCGTGGGAAGGAGAGGCCGGGTATTTGCGTCTGCAGAGTGGCTCTTTTGGGCACAGCTCTTTACAGCCTTGCCCCTTCCTCACACCTTAATCCGGGTTTTTCCTCTCATGTAGTGTTTAATAGATGTGATTATGGTCTGGAATCTAGAATTCTGGTAGTTATCTTCCTGGGCATAATCCCTGCTCCCACGTGATGCCATCAGGGCCCCACAAAGGAGTTTAAAACAGTGATTAGTGAGCATGTGTGCCTTGCCACTGAGTGATCTACTGGTGTGCCACTGACACAAGAGTGAGGGTGGTAGCCCCTGGAGGGCAGCCTGTCTTCTGTGGATGGTATTGCCCATAGTTGCTTGCTGGAATTGTGATGTTAGCCTGAGGCCCGAGACCTTGAGTTGTGCTGGAGCTGCCTGACCAGAAGCTGTGTCTACGGGGCTCTCTCCCAGGCCCTGGGGCTGCTTGCGTTCTCGTCTGACTGTTACTTCAGGCCACTGGACAGCAGAGGGGTCAGAAATGGGCTATCTATCCTGGTTCCCCTGGTGTGTGACTGCAGCAAAGCTGCTTCCTGTCTGAGATATAAACAGGCTCAGTCAGAGCACCTACTGTGTGTGTGAATCTTGGTTCCCGCTCATAGTCACTGCAAGTGTCCAAGAGATGGCAGCCATGTGGTCAGCTTGGCCCGCATTTTGGCTTTTGTCTGAACTGAAGGAGAAACACAGAGAGTCCTTTGGGGATTACCTGCAGCCCGAGACCCCTCCCCTGCATGGTGAGTGGCCACAGGGTAGTCAGTGCTCACCTGAGGAGCGTGGCAGATGTCAGGCTGGTGGGACACAGCCCGGGGCGCAAGCAGGACGGGGCAACATCAGTGGTGGGTGAGCATGCAAATTGAGATAGGTGTCAGTTCTGTCTGCTGGGACTATGCCTTCTGCAGCTGTTATGACCAGGGCTGACCAAGGCCGCGTGTGTGGGGGAGGCCACACCCAGCCTGTACCTGTTATGTACCAGCTGCCTCAGCCCTGGGTGGCTGTGAGATGCTGTTTGGAGACACAGTAGCACCCATCCAGGCCCAGAGGGGCCAGTGGGTCTTGGGTAGGATTCTCAAGCCATTTCACTCATGCCCTTTTCCAAGTGGCTCTGCACTCTATTTGCACTGCGTGTGTGTGTGAAAAAGCTTTGAGAAAAAAATCCTGGGGGTGGGGTGGGGGACGATGACTGTGGTGCTGGTTGGCTGTCAGATGCCAGAGTCAGTTTGGAATCTTTGTTAACAGCCATACATACATCTTTTAAATTATGAATCGATAAATAGTTAATTCGATAATAGAATGCTCTTAAATATTTGATGCTGTCCACGCATTGCAGCTCTCTGCCAATGTTTCTGGAGGAGCGTCAGAGAAATTAGAATCAAGCTTTGCCCCGGTCCCATCCTCATGGTCAGGGCTAAGCTGGCCACAGGCTGGGTCGGCCCCAGGTGGGTCCCCCAGAGTGCAGAGTGCCTGCTCTTCACACACCCTGTCTTCACCCTTTGTCTGAGCCCAACCTACGGATCAAGCATCTTGGCCGGATGAGGCCGGAGATTACACTGGCACTTGTGGGTGCTGGCTGCTCAGCGGAAGCCTTGCCACTTGGTTAAACTGCTGCATGCTTAGAAGGGAGTTGGGGGTTTGGGGTAAAGGCAACAACCTCATTTGTCCCTCTCACTAGCGCCTGTTGTTATTAGCTGCCTTCTAGGTGGCCCCTGGCTGATGGCGACCCCATGAACTAGGGAAGGAAACACTGACTGGTCCTGCGCTATCCCAATGATCAGTTATGAAGCAGACTGTTGTGATCCTGTTGGCTTTCACTGGCTGGTATTTGGAAGTTGATCACCAGGACTTTCTTCCTAGTCTGTTCAGTATGAAAGCTCCACTGATGCCTGTTCAGCATCACAGCAGCACACGAATCTGCACTGATAAACCAGTGGTGGCTGTATGTGAAGTGCATTGGCTGGAGTCGAACCTGGGTCGTTCATGTGGGGTGGGAGTTCTCCTACTGAACCTTAAACTCCAGACGCATCCGTAATTGCTCAGCCTGAACCTCTCCCCTTCTCACCTTCCCTCCTCCCTCCTCGCTGTGCCCATCATGGGGTCAGCAAGTGAGCCAAGCATGAAGTAACTTTCCCACATTCTGGGTAGCCACAGGGGGCAAAACTCCTGCCATGACTGCCCATTCTGCCCAGCTAGCTGTGTCCCCGACGGTTGTGAAGAGATGTACTCCCATACCTGTCTCTTACCACTCTTTATCTCTGGTCAATCTGACCTTGTTAAGGGCAGTTTGGGGTTACAGGGAGACAGAATCAGCACTAGTAGCAGGTACGTCTGGTTTGAGCCAGACTTCCTGCCACCCCGTATGAGATCTGATTTGAGCCAGGCCTCCTACCATCCTTTATGAGCTGTACAACTTGGGTATACCTCTAGACCTCAGGCTCTTCTTCTATGAAATGTACCCACATTAAAGTTTAAATTGTATCCCTAAAATACGTGTTTTAAATCCTAACTCCGGTGGTTTAGTTGGTTAAGAGCTTTAGTGCTGACCAAGAGGTTGGAAGTCCAGATCTACTAGCTACTCCTTGGAAACCTGATGGGGCAGTTCTGTCCTATAGGGTCGCTATGAGTCAGAACTGACTCTACGGCAATGGGTTAGGTGTGATTTGGATTACACTTGTGAGTGGAATCCTGCCTGAGAATAAGGTTTTCTTTGTTACATTAATGAGGCCCTGAGCCCTGCCCTGGTGAACGTGTCACATCCTATCCCTGCAGGACACTGGACATCAGGACACAGAGGGGCACTGGCAATCAGGACCTAGGGCTGTTTGGGATAGATGGAGAGGATGTGGGGTACATGGAGGGTTCTGACGAACAGGGTGGGCCATGGCCTGGCGTGCTGGCCACGCTGGTCTCAAGTGAGCTCTGCAGGGCCAGAGTAGCCAGGAAATGCAACCTATCCTCCTGCCTGGCCTTGACACCCATGCTCGTCTGTACCTTTGGTCTTGGGGCTGGTGTCTTGGCCCTTGCTGCAGGCCATGTGGTTGGGAGAGCCTTAGGCCAGATTGAAAGGTGCAGCACTCTGAGGAGTGCCCCCGTGGTGGCACTGGCTGGCCCCAGCAATCTCTCTTGTGTACATGTGTCTGAACCCACCCTGTCAGCACTCTGGGAGAGGCCCTCTGCCCTGAGACTTAGTAGACCTTGGCTCCAGGAGCTGCCCCCAGAGGGTGCATCAGAGAGGTATTCGGTAGGTGCATCATCACCACCTAGTGCAGCTCCTCCAGAATATTCTAGACCAGGGACTCAAACCACTGGCAACTCCTGTACCAGATAGTGTGGCTGTCCCAAGGGTGTCCTCTAACTTGGGTCTCCATTGTCTAGAAATCTGGGTGGGGGGTGATGCAGGTGGGGGTCTCTGTGGTACATCAAGACGGAACCCTGCTAAACCAACTTTGTCGAGCTGTGCTTTTGCTCTTAATCTCTGGGTAAACAGAGTCTAGCTGGAGAGAACGGATAGTCCATGCATGAGACTTCCGGCTCCTTCTCTACAGATGAGCAGTGGGGCACCACGTGGGCCCTTCTAGGTGTATTCAGAGAAGCAGGCATAACTCAAAGAGCAGAACTGATGGAGCCCAAGGGGCCTGCCCATTAGGCTCAGGATTTATTTTGGCTCCTTGAGGCCATGACTGCCTGAGGGGGCCTACTGTCCTCAGGGTGGATGCCAGCCCTGCCCAGCTCACACGGGTGGCCAGGAACAGATGTTGCTTCCATCCCTGTGCCGTCACTGCCGCCGCACTGAGTCCCCAGGCTGAGCTTGTCTCTGCCGGCCTGTTTGCTCCCGGTGACAGATCTGGTAACAGTGACAGTAGATTAATATCTCTTTAATCAGCCAAAATGAACATGACACCCTGGGTGACAGTCCAATTTTCTGCTAACAGATTGAGGCCTCTTTAAACTCGGTGCTCAGCTGATTTTTATTTCTTCCAGAGATAATTCACAGCGAGGACCCAGCGCCTTCATGCCACCCAGTGTCTCCCGTTCAATAAATCTCGCTGCCACGCAGAGGCGTTCCTCACCCACCTGTCAGGCGCCGGCTGCCTCGGGGCTGGATGCGCCCCTGCAGGCCAGGCGGTGGCAGAGAATGCTGTGGGGTTACAGCGACCCATGGCTGTGGGCCCGGGACATCGTCCCCCCACCGGTGGGGCTGCCACGAGGGTGCCCAGAGTGCCTAGAGAGAAGGGGGCGGTGTGAGCGTGTGTGTGAGCTCAGGGCTTTGTGTGTGTTTCTGTGTGTGCGTGCACGTGGTGTGCGTTTATGTGAGCATCTGGGTACATGTATCACTGTGCATGTATGTGAGTGCACTGTGGGTGAGTGCATGTGTGTATGGAATTTGTGTATGCGTGCATGCAACTGTATACACATGCATGAGAGTATTTTTGCATGTGTTTCCATATGTGCATGTATAGGATGAGGGTGTGTGAATACGTGAGTGATGTGAGCACAGACACATGGAGTGTCTGTGGTGTGCATGTGGGTGAATGTGTCCAGGTGAGCATGTGTTTGGGGTGTGTTATGTATGTTCACATGGAGCGCATGCACGTACAAGTGTGCGTGGATGTGGGCTTGTGTGGGTGTGTGCTAGCCTGTAGGGGTGCCTGTCTGTGTGTGTGAGGGTGTGTACATGGGCGAACGAGGAGCTTGTGTGAGCTGTACACCTGATTGTGCATTCATGTAGTGTTTGTGCACGAGTGTGGATGTAGCGTTTATGTGTGTGTATGTGCATGTATGTACGTGGTATGTCTGCACATGGTGTGAGCACACTTGTGTGCCTGCGTGGGTCAGAGGGCTCTTGCCCCTCCCTCACCCTCTCAGTGTGGAAATGGACTGCAGAGTGCAGGGTGGGGAGCCGGAGGCCGCTGGCTGGAGTGTGGGTGTTGGTGGGGAGCTGCCAAGGACAGGCACCATGAGGATGGCCCTCCATGGGGATGGCCCTCCCAGATGCCTCACCCCAGGGTGCTAGCCTCACAGTGCAATAAACCCCTGTCTCCAAAGAGGACTAGCTCCCTGGGTGGCCAGTTGTGCCCATTGCTGTGGTGGGGGTGGGGGTCAGGTGCCATCCACTCTGCCCACAGCGCCTCTGCACAGTCACCTTTCTTGTGGCCAGTGGCTGCACACTGTATCCTTACTTGGCAGCGGGAAGTTCTGTCTGGCCATTGCTCTGTACCAGGGTCAGATCCAGAGGCCAGAGCCTGCTGTCTCTGATCTGAGTCACAGAAAGCCCAATGCAGAGGCTGGCACCACCCAGGTCCCAGAGAACCCCTGTGTAGATCCTTGTCACCATCACACATTCTGCCTTAGAAAAATGACTGTGCAGGAAAAGTAGTAATTAAACGTCACGCTTGTAGGGCTGCTATTGAACCGAGGCAGGGAGATGCTGGTTCTGGCATATGGCAGAGTTCAGTGGTGGGAGGTGATTCTGCCTCAGCAGCGCCAGGTCTCCTCCGTTCCTATCCAGAGCAGCCCCTAGCCCAGCCCTCTAGGACCCACCCATCACCCTGAGCATTCTCATTTTCCCTCTGCCCGCACCTGATGGGACAATCTAGGTAGATCTGCCCTGAGCTGGGCTTTGTCCCATTTCCCCAGGACAAGAACCTCCAAGAGTGGCATAACCCCTAGTTTGCGGGTCACTGCCCTCCCTCACTACCCTCAGTGGATCTCCACCACTGAGTAGACAGGGACAGGGACAGAGACTGGGACTCAACTGACTCTATCAGATGAGACTCCTGGCACAGTCTCAGACCTGGCAGTAGCTGCTTCGCCCATTTGCTTGACAAACATTTCCTGAGAATTCTATGTGCTGGTGTCTCCAGCTGGATCTTAGTCCTGAGTACAAGCACAGCCCAGGGCCTCCACGGTAGTACAAGGTTATGAAATCAGAACACAGAGCAAGAAGGGCCCTTAAACTAGACTCCTACCTTTTCCATTTCCTGCCTCCAGGCAGACATCTCTAATCAAGCTCCACACTGCTTTCCTTAAAGAGCAACGCCACCGCTTGCTCCATCTAGGCAAAGTCTCTTTCCAGGGCCCATGAGTTGGATATAGGTCAGATCCTGACAGAGAACTGCTCCACATGCTGCATCTCCCCCTGACCCTGCCTGAGGCCCCTCCTCTGGGAGGCTCAGCCCTGAAGCCTGCCAGGCATGGGTCACTACCCAGCAGGCACCACCCCATCGTGGAACCCAAGCTTAGAGCAAGGCTGAGGTTATCTTAAACAGCAGAAATTTATTTCCTCATGATTTTAGAGGCTGAGTTCAGGGTGTCAGCAGACCTGCCCTGTCTTGGCAAGATCCTTGTCTTAACCGGCCTCTGGTGGCTCTAGGAGTGTCTTGATATGTGGATGTTTCTTCACACGGCCCTCTTCCCTGTGTGTGTGTCTCTTTGTTTCTTTTTCTCTTTTTTATAAGGACAAAGTCACTGGGTGTCACAAACCATTTGCTCTTGGCTACTAATGTGAAGGTTGGAGCCCACCTTGTGGTAGCCACGGCAGAAAGTCTGGAAACTGGATTCTGTAAAGATCAAAGCCAAGAAAACTCTACGGAGAAGCTCTACACTGTGACACACGGGATTCCCATGAGGTGGAACCACTTGATGGCAGTGAGTTTTTTCATAAGGACGTAACTCAGATGGGAATCAGGACTCCTTTGCTCTGGTATGACCTCATGTTAACTGAGAGCATCTTCGAAGACCTTTTTCCCAAATGAAGTCATGTTCACAGATAGCAGGGTTGGGACTGCAACATCTTTTGGGGGTGGGGGGACACCATTAAACCCATAACAGCTCCCAATACAAACTGGCTAGTGACTCTCAGTGTCTCCCGGCTGAAGCCACAGGGACCATCCCAAAGGTGTACGTCTTAGTCATCTAGGGCAGCTGTAACAGAACTACACAAAGTGGATGGCTTTAACAAATGAAAGAGTCTGGTAGGCTAGAAGTCCAAATCAGAGGGCTTTCTCTTTACGCTGATTCTGAAGATTGTCACAATCTTCCCATGGTCAAGGGGTTTCTGGGTGCAGGAATCCTGGGCCCAAAGGAGGCACTGCTCCTGGCCCTTTTTCTTGGTGGTAATGAGGTCTCCACATCTCTCTGTTTCCTTCTGCCTCTTCTATCTCTGAAAAGACTGACTTAAGACTCAGCCTACTCTTGTATCTTGTGTCCTGCTTCATTAACATTACTGTCACTAATCTAGCCTCATTAATATCATAGAGGTAAGATTTATAACATGTAAGAAAATCACATCAGATGACAAAATAGTAGAATCATGGACAGCCAAGTTGGCAGACAATTTTTTGGGGGGGGGGAAGGATAGATATAGCTCAGTTGATAATAGTGTCCACGTTGGTGCTAAGATCGTCCTGATGATCCCACACCTCAGGAGCAGATTACACAATAAGCAAGGTAAGCATGAACTTATTTGTGCTTACTCATTAATCTACAGGGAACAATTCTGCATTTTCATCACAGTCAAATTCTGCTTCTAGGTGTGGCTGGCATCCATGTCTCTCTCAACCCCACAGCACCTTCCTACAGAATCAAAGCCTCTTTTGAAATTTACAAACCCTAACAGGGACGAACGACTCAGTAAGCAAGGTAGGCATGTGCTTTCTTGTTCTTACTTACTAACCTGTGGTGAACTGTTTCACATGGGTTTCCCTTTGATGTGGAGTGGTAAAAATCATGCAAAGAGGTGCACTACAGATTAGTAAGTAGGCACAAGCAAACTGGTGCTTACTTTGCTTACTGGATCAGGTTTCCCTGCCCTGGAAATGCTAGTGGTATAGTGGTTAGGTGCTGTGTCTGCTAACCAAAAGGCTGTCAGTTCAAAGCCGCCAGGTACTTGTTGGAAACTGTACAGGGCAGTTCTACTCTACCCTATAGGGTGACCATGAGTCGGAATCGACTCGACGGCAGCTGGTATGGCGTGGTTGCCTGCCGGTGGACTGAGCGCCCTGCTTGTGGAGCAGCTCTCCAGAGTGCTCTAGAGGGAGGCAGAGAGCTATTTCTCCAGAAAGGCTTCCTAGGAGAACTGGAGAAGCCTGCCCGAATCCTCCTCCTAGTGAGGACCCTGAGGCGGACACAGCCTCTGGATGGGAGTGACCACCGCAGTGGGAGCTGCTGGAGCGAGTGAGGAGCGGCTGACAGGGGAAGCTCAGTGCCAAGGCCATGGCCTGCTGAAGGAACAGGCCCAGCCCCTGAGAACTGGAGTCCTTTCCAATGGTCAGCACGTCTGGTTGTCAGGAATCTGGATCCAGTGAGGAGGTCTGGGCAGTGTCAGCAGAATGTGCATTTGTCCCTTCTGTGCTGTCTTTGTTGTCCCCAAATATCTGAATTGCCAACTCGAGCCAAATGGAAGGGAGTAAACTTGTTGCCTTGTGTTTTCCCTGGACCTGTCTGCATCTTTCAAAGTGCATCTCAGGAGTCAAAGAGAAGAGTGGGAGAGACAAGCCCTTTTAGGGCCTGATTTTGGAAAGTGCTGAGAAGACACAACCAGCTTGTGGGACAATACTGACCTCCGGGCATTTCATGTATGAAATGCGAACAGCTTCTGACGTCTGTTATGAACGGCTCCAAGGGGGACCTAAGAAGCCTGGAGTCATGAGGGGTTGCTGAGGGGTTGCTGAAAGGATCCTGGGGTGCTAAAGGATCCTGATGGGTTCTAAGGAGTGCTGAGGTGCCTGAGTGGTGCCGAGGGGTCTTGAGGGGTGTTAATAGGGTGCTGAAAGAGCTTTAGGATCATTCCTGGGTTTATACCCCAACCTCTGGAAATCCTCTTGGGCGGTATCACCCTCTGTGCCGTCATCCTGAAGCCTTAGGGTCAGAAGCCACGTGAGGCTAGGCCAGGTGACCCTAGTTTATATGCTCACATGTGCACACATTTGTTTGTGGATGTCACTTGAAAGGGGAACTCACCCTGAGTCTCTGTGCCCCTATGTATGCCCTGCCTGCACCTGGCTGGGTCAGTGACGTGGGACCAGGGCCGGGCCACTGTGGGCCGGGCAAGAGCTCCTGGAGCCTCTCTGGGCCTGTGTCCACTCCGCTGCAGTGGTCAGGACTGTTCAGAGTCACCACAGAGATAGCATATGATGTCTTTCCTCTGGGTGAATCTGGCTGCCCCAAAGCTAGAGTGTTGGGGCCTCCAAAGGGTCCTGACCTGAACGGCTCCCCTGCCCCCAGCAAGCGGGGCTGGCCCAACTGCTCCTTCCGTGGCCCCGTCAGCCCTGACAGGCTGGCATTTCCCTTCCCGTTGGGCCTTTTTTCTCCCTGTCATGTCTACAAGCACAATCGTGTTCTCTGACAGACGGAAATACCAGCCCTCGAGCACGGGGACAAAGCAGGCTTTAAACTTTAACGAGCGGCTTTAATGGAAATAAAATGTAAAGTTCTCCTTCGAACGGGGTGTTTCTGGTTTATCAGAAAAAGTGTCCTAAATAATAAATAAACTGTGTGTGTTTCACCTCTTTTACATGCGTGAATATTTAAAACATGCAAAAATGTGGAAGACGCATTTGCTGGGAACAAAAGGAAACACTTATTTCACCAAAAAAAATAAATAAATAAATAAATAAAATAACTAGGAGGAAAGGGAAGGTGTGTGGCCTGGAGATGGAGAAAACAGAGTATGACACATATTTAATGCTGGGCAGTATGGAGAGGGGCGGCCTGGGAGACATTTGTGGCCCTGTGCCCCAAAGGGTTACGGAGTGAGAGGCAAGAGAGGTGAGGGCCCCTGGATTATCCCCCGTGTTCCCAGTGGTGTCTTGGCAGCAGAAGAGCTCTGATCACAGCACCCCTAATCCAGCAACAGCTGGGGACTCTCTCAGGCTTGTTGTTAGTTACTCTGGAGTCAGTCCCACTCCTGGCGCCCGATGCACAACAGAAGAGAACACGCCCTGTCCTGTGTCATGATCAGTTGTGATCTGTAGGGTTTTTACTGGCTGGATTTTGCAAGCAGATTGCCAGGCCTTTCTTCCTAGTCTGTCTTAGTCTGGAAGCTCCAGTGAAATCTATTCAGCATCCTAGCAACATACAAGCCTCAGGTGTCCCACGTGGTGAGTGGGGATTTACCAAGGAACCACTGCTGCCTTATTTCTCCAGCTTACCCTCTGCCTATTTGTTGTTTGCTGATTTCAAAAGCCCCAAACCAGTACTGATCCCTTAAAAAGCTGCAAGGCCTAAGCAAAGCCAGGGACAGTGCTATGTGCAGACCGGAACCTGCCGTGGCAGAGGGGCTCTGGGTATGTGTAGCTGAAGCCAGAAAGAACCGAGACTCCTAACTGGGTGCTGAGCTGATGGTCTTTTTGCATTGTACAGGCTTGCACCCCCTTCATTCTGGAGAGATTCCAATCCTGGGAGATGCCAGAAGGTCCCTGCAGGACTGGTACTGGGGGTTGAGCTGAAGATCCACACGATGCTGGGCGGTGAGACAACTGACAAGGCCATCTCATTTCTCTGGTCCCAGACTCTCATCTTGTCCATTCAAGGCTCCAAGTCTGATTACCCTTTGGTATCCAAGTGCAGGTGTCCCAGTACAGGCTCCCCATGGGCCCCCACAGAACTCCACAGACTCTGCCGTGGATCCTTTGTGGGTTCCTTAGGGACCCCTACAGGTGAGGGGCCCCTACAGGTGAGGCCCAGCAGTGCAAAATGACTCACCCACGGCCACACTGTGAGTGGTGAAGGTGGATTTGAACCTGTGTGCACCTGACAGTGTATTTCTTCTGTGCCACATTGCCCTCTGTGGCCTGTGCAAACCTCCCTGGGCCTATGTCTAATGCCCCCTGCATAGTTTACTCTTGGCTGCAGGAAGCTGGATGGCCCGGCTTGTGCAGACTTCCTCAGGAGTGACTCTCCATCTGGTCTGTGTCCCTCATCCTGCCCACAGGCTTGGTTCACATCCCTGTGGCCTTTGTCAGATCCAGTGGTCCCTTCTCCATGGCCAGGACCCCCAGGGACTCAGTTTCTCCAGAAAGGTGCATGGAAGGGCAGTTTCTCAGTTCACATCTTCAGAGTTGGAACTTGCCCAAAGTGCAGGGCATCCTGGGACCAGAGGACGAGGGGGTGCTGTGGTGTCAGGGAACTGAGATCTTCTGTGGGATCTTCCTGCAGGCTTCCCTGTTCACCTATCCCAGAGGTAGGAGAGCACCCTGTACCCAGAAGCCTGAGTTGGCTGTACCCCTGTCTCATACCAACCATGGGGTGTCTTCAACAAACTCCTACCATTTTTGATAACTGTGTCCTGAAGGTAGAACCTGGAGGGAGAAGCTATGAGATTTTATGGGATTTGGAAAAATAATTTTCAAAACTCTTGTTGTACATTTCAGAACTTTTATTATTTTTGTGAAGTGTTGAAAATATAGGATTTGCCTCATCTCAGGGCTTCCTTGTTCCTGGCGTTCAACGGCCTCTTTTATTTAGCAGAGGTTTTAGACAAAGGTGATCCAGTTGAGTGTGGAAATCACCAAACAATATCACTAATATCACATGCAAGTAAAATTTTGCTAAAGATCATTCAAAAGTGACTGCAGCAGTAGATTGACAAGGAACTGCCAGAAATTCAAGCTGGATTCAGAAGAGGATGTGGAACCAGGGATATCAGTTCCAATGTCAGACAGACCTTGGCTAAAAGCAGAGAATACAAGAAAGATGTTTACTTGTGTTCCATTGACTATGCAAAGGCATTCAACTGCATGAAACATAACAAATTATGGCTAACATTGTTGAGAATGGGAATTTCAGAACATCTAATTGTGATCTTTAAGGAATCTGTACATGGATCAAGAGGCAGTCGTGAATAGAATGAGGAGACACTGCACGGTTTAAAGTCTGGGAAGGTGTGCTTTAGGGTAGTATCTTTTCAGCATACCTTTTCAATCAGTATGCCAAGCAAACAATATGAGAAGCTAGACTATATGAAGAAGGATGAGGCATCAGGATCGGAGGAAGACTCGTTAACAACCTGCATTACGCAGATGGCACAGCCCTACTTGCTGGAAGTGAAGAGGATTTGAAACACTTGCTGATGAAGCTCAGCGATAACAGCCTTCAGTTTGGATTGCACCTCAGCATGAAGAAAACAAACAAACAAAAAACTCACAAATGGACCAGCAAGAAACATCATGATATATGGAGAAAAGATTGAGGTTGTCAAGGATTTCCTTTTACTTGGTTCCACAATCAACACACAGAGAAGCAGCAGTCAAGAAGTCGAAAGATGCACTGCCCTGGGAAAATCTGCCACAAACAACTTTTTTAAAGTATTGAAAAGTAAAGATGTCACCCTGAAGACTAAGGTGCCCCTGACCCAAGCCGTAGTGTTTTCAGTTGTATCATATGGATGTGAGAGCTGGACAGTGGATAATGAAGACAGAAGAAGAATTGATGCTTTTGAATCATGGTGTTGAAGAAGAATACTGAATGTACTGTGGACTGCCAAAAGAACAAACAGATCTGTTCTAAAAGAAGTACAACTAGAGTGCTCCTTCAAAACAAAGATGATGAGAGTGTGTCTTACATACTTTGGATAAGTTGTCAGAAGTGATCAGTCCCTGGAGAAGGACATCATGCTTGGTAGAGTGGGGAGGGTCAGTGAGAAAAAGGAAGACCCTCAACGAGATGGACTGGCACAGCGGCTGCAAGGATGGGCTTAAGCCTAAAAACGATTGTGGGCATGACACAAGACCAGGCATTGTTTCATTCTGTGGTGTATCGGGTCACTGTGAGTTGGAACTGTCTTGGTGGCACTTAAAAACAACAACAAGTAGACACCAAGAGTTTCTAGGTGATATAGAAGTTTAATGCACTCAGCTGCTAACCAAAAGTTCGGAGGTTCATGCAGAGGGGCCGTGGAAGAAAGTCCTGGTGATCCACTTTTGAGACATCAACTAGTGAAAACTACATGGAGCACAGTTCTACTCTGATGTGCATGCGGTTGCCATGAGTTGGGAATGACGCTACAGAGCTACTTTTTTAGACAGGCTGGCTTTGCTCTTTGGGACACTGAGGGCAGGCAAAGGGAGCAGAGGAGGGAGAGCAGCTGAAGCCAGCGATGTGGGGTGAGGGCTCATCTCGCCGCCTTTCTAGCTAGAGCAAACTCCAGGAACCACAGGTTGCCTGATTGACCATTTCCTCATTAGACAGTGGGTGTCAGCCAGATACTGCCCCTATCTGCCTCAGTCAGCTATTTTAACAAGATGGTAGGTAGACATGTCCTTGGACAAATGAGGAAACTGGCTGACAAACTGTAGTCACGTTCTGGAATTAATGTGAGCTTTTCCACACCTGCTGCAGGGAACTTTCCAGAAAAGGTTAAGAATGTATTTCCCAGGACACCTATGGTATCTGACCCTATGGTGCTGATGCTAACAGTGATTTCACCATGTGATGTGTTTGTGCCGAATGTCATTGTCGTTAGGTGCTGTGGAGTCCATTCCGACTCACAGTGACCACGTGTGACAGAGCAGAACTGCCCCACGGAGTTTTCTTGCCTATAATCTTTGTGGAAACAGCCTGACAGGTCTTTCATCCACGAGCTGCTGGGTGGGTTTGAAGCACAGCCCTTCATTTAGCAGCCAAGCACATAACCTGTTGGGCAATTAATCTGTCCTTTGGATACTGGTGTTTCTTACAGTAAAAGCCTCAAAAGGCAGAAATCTGTCAGAGAAGAAAGAAATCAAATATTTTTCACTAAAATGAGCAGTAGAAAAGTGATAAGACTGTACCGTGTCAAAGGCAGGACACTTAATGAGACCCAGAACAAGGCAGTCCTATAGCGTTCCTTCCAGCTCTGAAGGGTTCCCTGCAGCTTACTTGATTTCCACAGTACCTGTAGAGAAGGTGCTCTGGGAGTCCTTCTTTTACAGACGGGGTTGGCATTGTTAGAGGCTGAGTGATTCCAAGGCCTTAAGCGGGGACTGCTCAGGCTGCTTGTCCAGGACACAACCCTGGCTCTGCTTACCAGGCCTGCACCCAGGGTTGCTGGGGGCCTGTTTACCTGTGCACTCAACTCTGCTTCATTTCCTTGCGGTTCTGGAAACCCGGTGTCGCTTTTAATGATCATTTCCCTTGTTCTTCCATCTCGGTGGCCTTACCAAGTGACCGCTCAATTATTCATCGTCTCGCTCGCCTGCCCTGGGATGGAGATGCGGCAGAAAGGTTCCTCATCAGGAGAGGGCTTTTTGATGTTGGTGTATTAATTTTTAAACTCGGTCACTTTGTTGGTTGGCCCTAAGTTCTGCCCCTTTTAAGCCATCAGGTAGGCCTGGTCAAAGTGACTCTTTGTTCCAGAGTCTTTGTGTTTGATTCAGGATGGTGTGGGGATATCCTTGGAGAGAGAAGCCCAGGCTCCTTTGTGGAGGAAGTTCCCAGAATGGTAAGCAAGTTGGGTTGCCCACCACCCCTGTGTCAGTTTGTTGTACTGTGGTGGCTTGTGTGTTGTTGTGATGCTGGAGGAAGCTATGGCACCAGTGTTTCAAATACCAGCAGAGTCACTACGGTGGCTGGGTTTCAGCCGAGCTTCTAGACTAAGAAAGACAAGGAGGAAAGACCTGGTGATCCACTTCTGAAAATCAGCCAATGAAAGCCCTGATCACAGCAGAATATTGTGTGGGACAGTGCAGGCAGATGAGAGTCCTGTCATGGATTGAACCGGGCTCCCCAAAAATCTATGTAGCAATTTAGCTAGGCCTTGATTCCTGGCATTGTGTGATGTTCCTCTATGTTGTAAATCCTGCCCCTATAATGTTAATGACGGTGGACAGGCAGCAGTTGTGTTGGTTAGGCAGGACTCAGTGTGTAAGGCTGTGGTGTGTCTTGAGGCAGTCTCTTGACATACATAGGAAAGAAGCCGCCACAGAGATCTGGGGACCTCATACCATCAAGAAGCTGTGCCAGAAGCTGAGTGTGTGCTTTGCAAAGGACCAGGGGTCCTGCTCCTCAGAAGCCCCCTGTCCACGGGAAGATGGAGGACAAGGACCTTTCTCCAGACACAGCAAAGAAAGCCTTCTCGTGGAGGCAACACTCTGAACTTGGACTGTGACAACATAATATTTCTCTTTTTAAAACCATCCACTTACGGTGTTTCTGTTACAGTAGTACAAAATGCTTAAGACAAGCATCCTGGGTTGGAAGACACTGAAAATACACAGTGGCTGTGACAATAGATTGGAACATACCAATCCCAAAGATGGCACAAGACCCAAATCGCTTGGTTGTGTTGTGCCCAGGGTCGCCATGGGTCAGAGTCAACCTGGTGACAACCAACAACAAATCTAGACTGGGATTTCACACCAAACCACTCAGCCCGGACAGAGAATGTTCTTCTTAGAACTGTCACAGTAGTTCCTACTTGCCCTTCAGTTCAGAGGAGAGAAGAGTCAGAGGGTAAGCAGTTGGCCCCTGTAAGGGAGGGAAACTGAGGTGTGTTTTCTCCATTGAGCTGCCTTGAGCCCAGGAGGGATTCTTGCAGCAGCCCATCCTCAGGGTCCCTCCCCCAGGCAGGATGGCTGATATTCTTAAGTGTTTCGGCAGCGTTGTGAGGTCATGTGAGCCAGCAGACTGGAAGTCCCCAGGGACGCGGCCGACATGGCCCAGACCGTTCTCATTACGGCAGATCTAACCCTGTGAAATTAGAATGCTAACAACATCATTTATTTCAGCAGCACTGGGGCAAAAGGCTTTACAATGGTGTTTTACATGCTACATGTGCACCATAAATGTTTCCATAAAAACATGCATTAAAATGTAAGAGAGGGCCCCCAAATATCAAACGTCAGGAAAAGCTACACAGCCCAGCCTGCAACAAGGCTGGTCTTAGTGGGAGCAAGGTCTGTTTAGAAACTGCCTCTGCAGCTGTGGCTGGTACCCCAGCGCTCCTGCCCAGCATCTGGGGCATGTGTCTAGCTCTGTGGCTGACACCTTGGCTGCCCTGCCTCCCTAGACCCCCAGCTACCCATTTTCCCAACCAGGGTCCATCTTCTCATCCCACTGTTTGCCTGTGCGTCTGGTAGACCGGCATGGCTTGGGCTTGGGGTCCTAGAGACCAGTCTATGCCTTGTTCCCCGCTTAACTCTGTCATGCTCCAGTGTCACAAGGTCTTCACATAGGACAGGAAAATGAGGACACAGTGGTACCTCCGATTGACTCCAGTGCATCTGGGCCTACCATAGCTCTATGTGCTTTACTCCAGGAGGGCAGGCAGAGAGGTGAAGCAACTTGCTGCAGGTCACACAGCCACAAAGTGGGAAGCTGGCATTTGGACCTAGGGCACCTGGCTTTGGATCTTGAAGGTCCTTGAGGACCCTATTTTTGCCAGGGGTGAGGACCCTCTTGATCTCAGTTCACAATCAGCACTTGAGACCCTGGGCCTTGCTGACCAGTCCCAACTAGGACCTCACTCTTCTCGTCTCTCTGAGCGGCTCTGAGTCTCCTGCTCTCTGACCTCCTCTGTTGCTGGCGTGTGAGATTCCTATGAATGCCCTAATAAAACACTGCACATGTAGGGCCTTAAAACAACAGAAATTTATTCTCACACAGTTCTAAGGCCAGGAGCAAGGTGTTGGCAAGGCTGTGCTCTCTTCAAAGGCTCTAGGGGAGGATCCTTCCTGGTTTCCTCCAGCTACTGGTAGCCCCAAGCATTCCTTGGCTTGTGGCTACATCGCTCCAGCTCTGCCTCTGTCTTCACTGGGTCTTCTTGTTTGTGTCTGTCTCTCCTCTTCTGTTTCCTATAGCAACACTTGTAGCTGGATTTAGGGCCCATCCAGATAATCTAGGACAGATGATCTCTTCCGGAGATCCTTCACTTAATGGCATCTGTGAAGACCTTTTCCCAGGTAGGTTCACTGTGTTAGCTTCCTGGGGCTGCCATAACAAAATACCACAAACCAGGTACCTGAAAGCAGGAGGAATTTGTCTTCTCTTGGCTCTGGAGACCAGAAGTCCAAAGTCAAGGTGTCAGCAGAACTCTGCTCTCTTCAAAGCTCTAGGGGAAAACCTTTGCTTGTCTTGTCCAGCTTCTGTTCTGGTGGCTTCAGACATTCCTTGGCTTGTGGCCACATCACTCCTGTCTCCTCATCCAACATCACAGGTGTGTCTCTGTGTCTTCTTCTTTTTTGTAAGAGGCCATTCAGATGGGATCCTGTGTGACCTCTTGTTAACCTAGCTGACTACGTCTTCAAAGACCTCTCTGCAAAGTGCCCATTTGACTAGGGCACTGCCCACATTTAAGCCATCCTGTAGAGCTGTTCTGCACAGCTTCTTATACCCGTTCTCTGGCTCTAGCTTTTCTCACCTGTCCCTAGGCTTTTGGCTGGGAGGTCCCAGCTTCCAGTGTCACTGGTTGCCATCCTGACCTCTCACCCTCTCTCAGCTCTCACATCTGTGCTTATTGCCACCTCTTCCAGGACCCTCCCCAGGGGACTTGTGGTCATTGCACAGAAAGTGTACTGTTTATAAAGGTTAAATGTTTTTTAAGGGGAAGGCTGAAGGAGGAGGGGGACTGAAGCTTCTACCCAACCCTCATGCCACCCTTTGGTCTGTCCTTGGAGAGCCTGAAGGGGGAGCAGACAGAGTTTGGCATCTGGCTTAGAAGGACCACAAGGGTTGGGTTCTGGAGCTGTGAGGGTTAGGAGCTGATGGATGCTTTGTCTTGGGGGGTGGGTGAGGGAAAAAGGTCTGGTGATCTACTTCTGACAAGTGACAATGAAAACCCCATGGAGCACAATTGTCCCATCCCATTGTGCATGGGGGTCCCCATGTGTCAGGGGGCCAACTCTACTGCAGGCAACAACAACAATGTTTGAAAAACGCTTAGAGACAGAACAGGAAGTGCAGCTCCCTGATGGCCTCACTGTTCTTCCGAGGTGTGACACGAGACCTCACAGCTGAGGGGCCACATAGCTCAGGCTTTGGGTGAGTGACTCCACATCCCTGAAATCTCTCTCAGATCCCATCTTCAGAGCTGCTGGAGGGCAGATAAAGAGCCAGCTCTGCTGCAAGGACTCCTCAGCTCTTTCTTGGTCCTGGTCCATTTTCCTCGGTCTCTGACGAGTCCGCTGGGTGCCCAGGAAGGTTTGGTATTGGGCCCCCTGGTGGTGGATAGTTGCTACTGCAGCCTGAACTCCTTAAGGAGCGGATACCAGACCACTTTCATCCAGGTCCTTCCAGAACCCACCTTCCCTGGTGACCCAAGAGTAGAGCTCTTAGGACAAGGCTCTGGGTATGAGCCTGTAGCAGAAGTTCAGGCAAGGGTCCTGACTTAGCCGCTTGAAACGACCCGTTCACAAGCAAGGCATTGTTTTTAGTATAAACATACTCAATGCAGTATTTTAATATATACTTACACTGGGAAATGCGTTGTTGATATGAATTCAAATATAATTCAGTGTCCTGTATTTTGTCTGGAAAATAGGGTGCTGAGTGTTTGTGGAACAAATTACAGAAAGAACCTAGGGGACCAGCATGAGGACCCATGAAGAGGAGCCAGGATGGCCTTGAGCCCCGAGAGGGGCCTGGGGCTGTGTGGGCAGGACAGTTGGATACCCTGGCTCTGTCCTGGGGATAGCTGACAGCTGTCATGGACAGGAAGACTCCTGGGTCTGTGTCTCCAAAAGTTCAAAAGGGGGAGATAAGGCTGAACTGTTGCAGGGAGAGCAGCAGAGGTGGCCTAATGTGACCCAGGCGCAGTTACGGACCTTCACACTAAAGGAGGCCAAGGGGGATCTTCTGACCCTCTGGGTAGAGTTTTCCCCTCAGGAAGCTCTGTGCAAACATGGTTTTGTGGCTACTGTAATTTTTTTTCCCAAACAGTTTCATTGAAATATAATTCACTCATTTAAAGCAAGCAACTCAGTGGCATTTAGTGTATGCACGATGTTATGCAACCACCACCTCTATCTGATTCCTGAACATTCTGTCACTGCACAAGAGACGCTGTATCCATTAGCAGTCTCCCCAGTGTCCCCAACCCCTGGTAACTATTAACCTACTTCCTGTCTCTGTGAGTTTGCCTGTTAAGGATATTCCATACAAGGGGCTCGTACACTATTGGGCCTTTTGAGTTTGGCTTCTCCCATTCAGTGGAATATTTTCAAGGTTCTTCCACGTTGTCACGTATGTGAGGAATTCCTTCCTTTTTTTTTATTGACTCATGATTCGCTGTTGCTTTAATGGACCACGTTCTGCTTCTCCAGTCATCAGATGATGGACTTGGGTCATTTGCACGTCTGGCTGTTGTGACCCAGGAGCATGCAGCTGTACGCATTGCTGTGTGGGACCACCATCGCTCCTACCTGCTCCTTCCTCAGGCCTTGGACCCCTTCTCTCAGTTAACCTCCCCTATCAGAAAAGCCTAGGGGGCTGGAGGCTTCTCAGTGCAGTACTGCTCACTGACTTCCCCTGGGATGACGGGGCCCGGATCCCTCCTACTGAAGTCAGTCTTGAGCTGAGGGTGAGTGAGGCACCCAGTGGGTGGGCCTGGTGAGCAGTCACAATAAAACAAAAGGGTTCCCACCTACCAGAGGGTGAGCTGGTCCCTGACAACCTGGTCTGTTTGTTTTCACCTCGTACTCCTTGATCTGGGTCTGGGCACGTCCTGAGGGGGCAGAGGTGGTGACGATAGAGGAGTGTTTCAGTGATCCCTGTGGTCCGGGAGCACTGTCTTTGGATCAGGCTAGGCTCATGGGCTCTTATCCACTCTCAGGCTGTGGTGAGGATGGAGCTCTCACTGGGGCTGCCGGCTAAGACCATTTTCCCTGTAGGGATGGGTCATGGGCACGAGCCACCATGCTGACTGGCAGATTGTCGCTGACCCAAGAGCCCTGTGTTCAGCAGTTTTTCTTGCGGGGTGCTGGTGCTGGGCCCAAAGCCCCAGAATCTGGCTGCAAGTTCACATTGTGAAATTTTGCTGCTTTTCTTTGTCTGTGTGTTGGGGTGGCTGTCGAATACTCAGTTGTGTCTTGGGGGAGGAAGTCAAATCACCAAGAGGCTGTTGACGTGAAGATCTGGGGTCAGGGCTAGACAGTTCTTGTTTTTTTCCTTACAGTGCACGATGGAGTCCCTTCTGAGACTGTTACTGTCTTTTGGGTACAACTTCCCGTGTCCCCCTCAGTCTTCCATCCAGCCTGTGTGTTCAGTCCAAGTATTCTGCGTTGAATCGTGTCCCGCTAAAAGATTTTCTAAGTCCTAACATCTGTACCTGTGAACATGGCCTCATTTGGAAACAGGGCTTTGGAAGTTGCCATTGGTTACATTAGCATGAAGTTATGCTGGAGTCAGGTGGGCCCTAATCCCACCTGAGAGGTGACCTACGAAACAGAAGAGACCCAGAGAGACAGAGGAAGGCCGGCCATGTGAAGATGCATCTGTAAGCCTAGGGAGTCTTGGACTGCCAGAAGCTAGGAGAGAAGCAGGGGACAGAGTATCCCCCGAATCCTCAGGAGTCAACACAGCCCACATATACCCTAGTCTTGGACTCCTAGTCTCCAAGAGTGTGGGATAATACATTTCTGTTCTTTTAAGCCACTTACTTTGTGATATTTTGCTATGGTGCCTCCATCGAACCAAAAAAATCCCAAATCTACTGCCATGGAGTTGACTCTGACTCATACAGTCCCTACAGAACAGGGTAGAACTGCTCCATAGAGTTTTCAAGGAGCACCTGGTAGATTCGAACTGTCAACCTTTTGGTTAGCAGACGTAGCATTTAACCGCTACACCATGGAAACCCTGGTGGCCCCAGGACATCGAAAAGGAAATCTTCCTGCCCCTACTAGATGCTAAAGAGCTGAGTCTTATCAGAGAGCTCATCCCAGAGGAACACAAACAGAGGTCTATGTTCTACAGGGTTCTAGAGCACCTATGGAAGTTTCCGCTCCTTCTAGGCAAGAAACAAAACCCCAAAGATCTTTAAGATAAGAAAGATAATACAGAGTTTGACATTGTAATTTTGTTTATTACAATTTATAGATTCAATATATTTCTTTGTTTAGGATCATTTAATGGGTAAAGTATGTCATCAGTAGGGGTCTCGACACATCCGTCAATTTTAAAAAGTTAGTTCTGATGCAGCTGGATCACATATATACATATCTTTCTTTTTATTTGAAATGGGGTGGGAGGAGTTGCCTTTTCTCCCAGTGGAACCCCTGGGCAAGGCTGGTTTCATGGAGCCTGTGTCCTGACGCATTCCTACATAGGAGGAGGAATTCCTGGGATCCTTGGGCTGCAGGGATTCCTAGATCTGACCTCAGATGGCAGGAAGGGGGGACATTGTGTTTTCTACATACTTAGTCTGTTTGTAAAAATTAAGGTATGGGGCTAGCTGACCCTGGCATGAGATGACCTCCTGTGGGGGAGTCCTGGGCGGTGGTTGTGCCTGATGTGTGCTCCTTAGGGGTCCTGGGGAATGGCTGGAGCTGACAGGGCCACTGAGCAGTGGGGCTCGGGTCTCCCTATGTCTCATGGCCACCCCCTGCAGCTGCGAGGCAACATCCCCCCCCAATTCTTGGGACAGGGCTTCATTTTAGTGCCATTTGTCAGGGGAAAGTGAGGCTTCGCTTTAGTTTCCATTGTTTTAGCCTCTAAGAAAAAGAAAATTTGAGGCAGAATGTAGAATTTAAGAAGTGATACTTGACTGATATCAAATCAAAAACAAAAATGCCCAGTGGTCAAGCCAAGACAAAACCAAACCAAACCAAATCTATTGCTGTCAAGTTGATTTTGCCTCACAGTGACACTATAGGATGGAGTAGAGCTGCCCTACAGAGTTTCTGAGGAAAGCCTGGTGGATTTGAACTGCAGACCATTCTGGCTATGGCAGCCTCAGCAAGTAACCACTGCAGGATGTTCTAAAGCCGCGTCTCATCAGACAGCTCATCTCAGAAGAGTGCAAACACAGCTCTACATTCTGCGTGGTTCTAGGACACCAGGAAACTTTCCTACCTCTTCTAGCAAGAAACAAAACCCAGAACCAGTGGCCTTGGGGTCCCCACCCCATAACTCCAACACCCCTTTGAAGGACAGCCCACAGAAAGAAGGAGAGAGAAAGAAATCTATGGTGTCCCTGGGTGGTGTAAATGGTGAGCATACTCAGCTCATAACCCAAGGGTAGGAGATTCAAGTCAACCCACAGTCCCTTAGAAGAAAGGACTGGTGAACCGCTTTCTAGAAGTCAGTCGTTGACAATCTCATGGAACACGATGCTACTCGGACATGCATGGGGTCACCACAGGTAGAAATCACCTCGATGGCACCTGTTGTTTTTCTTTTCCGGCTGAGTACTAGGCACTATGTAGGTCCCTGGACAGCACAAACAGTTCCCGCTCAACTGGAAGCCAGCTAGTGGCACCCTGGTGCCATAGTGGTTAAGTGCTACCACTGTTAGCCAAAAGGTCAGCAGCTCAAATCCACCAGGAGCTCCTTGGAAACTCTATGGGGCCATTCTACTGTGACCTATAGGGTTGCTGTGCGTTGTAATTGGTCGACAGCACTGGTTTTTATTTTTTTAATTTTTTTTAGTGGCACAACAGAGGAAAAGCTGTTGATCTGTCTCCATGATAAACACGACAGCCAGACAGACCTCTCCAGCGCACAGTTCAACTGTACAGCACACAAGGTTGCTGTGAGCCAGAATCTGTTCAAAAGCAGTGGGTTTGAGTTGGTTTTGGTTTAAGCACGATGCTGGAGCCCCTTGAGGATGCAGACGGTTGGGTGTTTGACTATTAACAGAAAAAGTGGAAGTTTGAGTCCACCCCAAGGTGCCTCAGAAGAAAGGGCCTGGTGATCTACTTCTGAAAAGCCACCATTGGATATCCTGTGGAGCACAGCTCCCCTCTGATGCACGTAGGGTTGCCGTGAGTAGGAGTTGACTCAAGGACAACTGGTGGGGATGGCGGTGTTTTGTGTTCCATTACAACTTGAGCCCACGCATTCTGCCATCAACTATTCTTTTCTAAAAGCTGTATCTCCCAGGGCAGATACCCAATGGCACCTTTGGGGGACAGGGACACTCATTTCCCAGTTGCCATCCCCACTGTGAGGAGTGCTACCTTCTCAGAGCCAGAGGTTACTGAGCACTGTCTGTGCGGTATAAACTCTGGTGTTCCTGTTGAAAGTGATTCTCCATGCCACATAAAACCCTCTCGGAGTCATGACATTTCCCAGATTGTTTTACAAAAAAGTTTAGTGTTAATGTTATGCTTTGAAACATGTGGAGAATAGCAGTTTACAGCCTCAGATCTTTATGGCCAGGAAGACCAAATCCCGCCTTGTCTTGGCCAAATGGATGTTTCACGTTCGGGGGAAGCCCGTTGTGTTACAACAAGAGAGAGTGTTCTGGGAAGAGAGCGGCCAAATCGCTCCAAGATGTTTCGGGCTTCACGTAGCCCTCGCCATTCTGTCTGTGGAAAAAATGCTCGTGTTCTTGGGAACAGAGTCAAAACACAGGCTAAGGGAGATATTTTTAGATGAGCGCATTTGGAACGAAATACTCCTTCCAGGGTTCATAGGGAGTGCTGGGGACAAGTACGCTTGTCCTGGGCTGCCATTGTCCCTCAGCAATCAATGTAGACACCAAATCAAACCAACCAACCAAACAGAACAGTTGCTGTCAAAGCTGACTCTACCTCATCAAAAACAAAAACTAAACTCATGGCCGTCTAGTCCCTTCTGACTCCTGGCAGCCCTGTGCGCTACTGAGAAGAACCGATGCATTGTGTTTTCTTGCCTGTAATCATCATGGAAGCAGATTGCCAGGCCTTTCTGCTGGGGCACTGCTGGATGGACTTGAATTTAGGTTAGTAGTTGAGCCCAGACAGTTTGCACTACTCAGGACCTCTTCTGACTCACAGGGCATCTGACTAATGCGCCTTTGGAAATGCCTGCCCACTCCAATCCAGGGTCATCACATTTCCTCTCTGGCTTTAGAATACTGCAGCTGATGCCTCCAGCTCTTCCGAATAGCCTCGCTCCACCTGGTGGTCTCAGACCTGCAGACCAGGAGGGAATTCAAGGTGTCTGTGTCTTGACGTAAGAGATCCAGTGGATCTCCACATGACTTATGGGCAAAGGGTACTTGACATTTCCGGGAAGCCCAGTAGGTATTAGGCATCCATCTAGCCTGTCCATCCACCCGCACTGAGCTCATTGGTGTAGAAACCCATTACTCAGGCCCTGCTTTTCAGGCACTAGCATGTGTATGCCCTCGTGTGTGTCTGTGTGTCTGTGTGTGTGTGTGTGCACGACCAGGCAGGTGTTAGTGTGGTTATTGCCCGGCCTGGAGTCCACACCCTGTCGGGTCAAGGCTGGGCAGCTCACGTAGCCAGGAGGAGTGGTGCCCATTGGAGGGAAACTGTTGGATGTTTCTGAGAATGTGCTGGCTCTGCGGAGCCGCTTGTGTCATAGCCAGGTTTGTATGAATAAACACGGCAAGGTCGGCATGGGGGGGTCATCAGCAGAGTTGAAATGTGGCTCTGGGGATGTTCAGGAGCTGCTTCTGTGTTAACTGCTGCAGTAATTAATTTAAGTCCTTTACCGAGATGAGAGGCATCCCTGGTGGTGCAGTGGTTAAGCACTTGACTGTTAACCAAAGGTTGGTGATTTGAAACCACCAGGAGCTCCATGACAGAAAGATGTGGCAGGCTGCTTCCATAAAGATTACAGCCTTGAAAACTCTCTGGGACAGTTCTACACTGTCCTGTAGGGTCACTATGAGGTGATGAGTTTGAGCCTTTTATATGTCCCATGCCATACTGTGGCTTATTTCTATTAGAGCTTACTCAGTGTTTCTATGAAATTCGAGTGTATCTCTGTGTCCTGTGTTTTCCTTTGCTAGATTTGGCCACACGACCCGTAAAGCTTAGGACACCCACCTGGCACCCAGGGAGCCCATCGCCAGATACAGGTACATCCATGGGAGGGAGGGCTGGGAGCCAGAAATCTTGGAGTGACATGGCCAACGCTGACATTTTCTCATGGATAGAATCCCCTTTGCACGAGAGGAGCTGCAGTTGGGACAGAAGAGACTCCAGAGGGATTGTGGCTGGACTGAGTGCGCGTGCACACACACACACACACACACATGCATGCATGGATATACTCATGCACACGTATCTCAGGGTGTGGGCTTGTTCTGGGTGTGTGCATGAGATTTGGGCATCCACCCAGAGGTTCTCAGTGGCACTAATGAGCTACCCCACAGCCACAGCTCCAAGGAGAGAGGCCCATGAAGGCTGGGTTTCGGACAGATGA
The DNA here is from genome assembly GCA_028571685.1 of Heterohyrax brucei. Lineage (NCBI taxonomy): Eukaryota > Metazoa > Chordata > Mammalia > Hyracoidea > Procaviidae > Heterohyrax > Heterohyrax brucei. The sequence continues at coordinate 30,982,010 of CM053140.1, forward strand.
TGAAAGGAACTAGAATGGCCTCTAGGTACCGTTTAGGAAAACATACAGTGACTGGGTCTCAAGTTCAAAAGGCAGTGAGATGAAGGAGGGGCGGGGGGAGCTGGAGGTGTTTACGGTCCAGCTTTGTCTCCGGAAGTTCTTCCAGGAACCCCAGCCTGGAAGATGCAAGGGGGTGATTCAGGGACTGAGTCTCCGGCATACAGGGGCAGAGACGCCGTGGGCCTTGTGTCTGAGGGGCAGCCAGCTCTGCGGTGGACACGGGGGATGCATTGTGAGTAAGGGCGTGTCCCTAGATCACAGGGAAGTCCCCCAGCTGCAGCAGTGCCCCTACCTCAGCTGGGATGTCAGATCTGTTAGTGGCAGAGCAAACTTCAGGCTAACTCCTCCTTCGATATGGTAACTTGGCCCCAGAAGCCAGTGTGTCTGTTATTGATGCTGCTTTGATCTGAAAGCTTTCCGTTTACATTTTATTGTGTTATAACTGGCCCCTATCCCCACCCCTCCACCTCCTACCCAGCAGAGTGGGTGCAGTATTTCTGTGGTGCCCAGTCGTGGTTCTCTAGGGAGTGCGTAAAGGGGCCGCTGAGTGTCTTTATTGCTCTGCTACTGGTGTCTTCCCTCAAGGCCAGCTTCTGTTCAGAGCATCTGCACACATGCGGCTCCCAGATGTGCCTTCAACCCAACATCTGGGGGCTGAGCTGGATCTGGAGTATGGCTGGGGTTCAGAAGCAGCCCTGCACAGGCTGAGCTGGGGACACTGGTCACGCACGTGGCCCGAGGCTCCTATTTAGGTTGTGGCTGGGCCACTGGTGACCTGCATGGGCCTTTCAGCTGCAGTTCAGGGGGCTTCCCGCTCCTACTGGGAGGACTTCATGGGAAGCACAGCCAGGCCTCACTTGTCCCTGCATTGTCAGTGGACACTGTCAGGGCTGTGGGTGCTGGGGTGACTGGAGTGATGGCTTGTGTGGGCAGTGCAGGGGAGCCTGGGAGTGGCTGGTGCTGCTCTGGGGCTGACAGCCTCCCAGGGGTGGGACTCACAGACTGAGACTGAGGAGTGAGTTGATGTGGCCCAGTGAGGCCCGGGCCTCTGAGTCAGTGCAGCACGGGTGGAACGGGTGAATCGCAGAGGCAGGCGGGGGTGGAGGGCAGGGGATAAAGGCACAGGTGTGGCTAAGACAGGCAGTGGGGGACACAGGAGGAGCTGGCCAGGGACCACTCCTCATCCTGGTGGTCCAGTGGCTGGGGGTGTGGCCCAGACTGCACCCTGTAGCTCCTCACTATCCCCGACCCCCCGATTCCCAGCTCCCAGGCAGAAACAAGAGTGCACATATAGCCCTATGACACTGGTCACCCGCACTGCCCTCCGTGCCCTGGACCCTCCTCCTTGAGGGACTGGGATGGCCCAGGACAGGGCTGTGTCTGAATCAGGGCCAGGGCTCAGAGCTCCAAGGGCATGGAGTGGCCTGGAGGAGTCACTAGAGATGGCTGCTGGACTGTAGCCTTGTGTGAGACTGCACAGGTGTACTTGTGTATGAGCCTATGTGAGTGTGTATCTCAGTTTGGGAGCAAGCGTGTGAGTGTATGTGAGTATGTGGGTGTGCAAATGATGTATGTGAGCTCGTGTGTATTTCTGTGTGAGCAAACGTGTGTATGTGAGTATACAAGGACTGCCAACTAAGTTTACGAAATCACCCTAGGAAAGAGTCGCTGTCTATCACCACAGTCACCTTTGGAAGTCCCCCCCTTGGGAAGCTCTGCACTGAAGCCAGTGCCTAGTCTACCCCTCAAAGCAATTTGGGAACTCTTTTTCTGGAATGGCCATCAGAGCTATCATTGTATTACCCTTGCTGTCCTGAATGTCATCCAAATCTCTTCCTTCCAATATTTCCTTTATCTTCAGGTAAAGAAAAAAAGTCATTGGGAGCCAGATCAGGTGAGAAGGGAGGGTGTTCCAACACAGTTATTTGTTTGCTGGCTAAGAACTCTGTCGCTGACAACTTCATACAACGAAGTCTGCAAACTTGCCACCTTGCCACTGTGTGCAATGGGCTTTCCAGAAAGAGTTCCAAAATTGCTTTAAGGGGTGGACTAAGCTCTGACATTGGTGCATGGCTTCCCAAGGGGAGTACTTCAAAGGTGACTGTAGTGATATTCAGCAATAAGGGATGTAACACTTAGAACAATTAAGTTTGTGGACTTAATTGTCAGACCTCATATGTGAAAATGTATGAGTGAGTATAAGTTTGAAAGATGTGGGTGTATGTCAAGGGAGTGTGAGTATTGTATTAGTTTGTGTATAAGTGCGAGCTGGTGTATGTGAATGTATTATGTGAGCATGGGTGAGCCTGTATGAATGTGTTGATTTGTGTGCATGTGAGCACATATGTGAGCACATATGTGTGAATGCATGTTTGTGAGAGTGTGTATATGACGGGTGTGCATTATAAGTGTGTATACATGCGTGAGTGACTGTATGTGTGTGAGTGTGAGAGTGTGTGTGTGTGTGTGTGTACATGAGTGTATGTCAGTGTGTGCATGTGCTCACATTGTGCCTGGGAGTTTGAACTCAAAGGGAAGAACCAGGCTTTGGCCAAATGACCATAGTCACCACACGTTGTCTGACATGGTAAGTGTCGTGGACATATGGACAGGTCACATGTGCCTCCTCTCAACAGTGTGACCATGGTGACCTTGTAAGGAGTCACTATGAACATTAGGGGGAAGAGTGAGGTTGAAGCAGTCAGTGCCATGCCGATACAAGGGAAGAACATTCTCGATGAAGGTATGAAGAGGCCCAGAAGCACCTGGACCCTGCGGGCTATGGGCACATGAGTCCACTTAACACCATGAAGGCCCAGTCCATCTCTATGACCAAAGAGACTCAGGGGCCCAAGAACTGTCCGGAGGCTCTGCAGGAGGTGGTGAGTGGTGGGCAGGCTCTGGCATGGTTTGCAGTCAGGGCCCACAGGATTCTCAGCAGATTCCTTCTGTGAGGAGCAGAGATGGCCCTGAGTCTCCTCTGTTCCCTGCAGGGCTTCTGTCTTTTCCTCTGAGTCCCTTTAGACCTCTGGGGCAGGGGCAGAGCTGTGTCTCATTGGGTTTTTCATGTCCCCACAGCCCTCCCTCAAATCCATGTGCTGCTAAGGCCCCAAGGTTGGAATCAAGGCTCCTGGACTTGAAAGGGAGCCCTGGATCCCAGATAGGCAGCACACACGGGTACCATGCTGGGCCCCTTTGGTGCTCTGCCCCTCCATCCCATGGAGGGCTCTTCAGGGAGATGGGGAAGGGAGAGGTGTTGCTTAAGAGGTACTGAGTTTCTGCTTGGGGTGATAGGAAGATTTGGAAATAAACAGTAGCAATGCTTTGCATAGCAGGGTGAATGTCATTAATGCCACGGGCAGGAAGGAAGCTGACCCTCCAGGTAGCATTTAAGCAAGGGTGAGGGCAGTATTCTCCTGAGAAGCGGGGAGGGGGCCCACTTCTGTTTATGGACTTCTTTGTAAGTGAAGGCTGTGTTCTACATCTGACCTTCTGAAGTCGGGGTAAGCCATGGTGATCTCTGGAGTACACTCTCTTCATCTTTTATGCTTGAAGATTTTCAGGTAGAAAAGATGGATAAACCTAATACAGTGGGTAATGAAAAAAAAATTACGACCGGGAGACACATCTGTGCCTGTGATCTCCAGGCTCTGGAGCGTGCGTGCGCACATGCATTTACACGGGATCATGGTGGCGGGCTGCGGTCTGGCATCTCATCGCCTTTCAGGAAACTGGAACTCTCGCCTATGTATCAGATGAGTTGCTAATGTTGGAAAAAAAGCGAAAAACATGCTTTGGGTCTCTTTTTTATGGCTGCTCTTGAAGTCGGAATTTGCGATTGTAACCCAACGCCGGCCCCACCGACTGTTTGCGGTGTTGTCAGGATAATTGAAAGTCCAGACAAGGGTGGCGATTAGGGCTGCGAGCAGCTGGCTCCTGCTAGCCTGGGCGCTGCAGTGGACTGTTAGCTGTTCCCGGAGCCGGCCTAGCAGCCCTGAGGCCAGGCCACTGCAGTCTTTGGGTGCAGGGCTACTCTGTTGGTGACTCCATGGGCGTCAATTTCCCGGACAGACGTGGTGGCCTGCTCGGGCACTGGGATCCTGGGAAGAAGGACTCGGCCTGCATTGCTTCACTTGGTTTCATTCCTTTCTTGGAAGCCAAAACCCAGGCTGGTGCCCTCTGTGGTAGATAGGGCTTCTGTGCCCTGGGGTCCCACTAGGCACCCCCGCCAGAGCTTAGCACCCAGCACTGAGCCCCCAGCACTAGCTGGTGTGCTCACTGCTCAGAGCAGGCAGCTGCTGAGCCTCCAAGGATGAGGTCCAACTCTGTCAGCTGACACTTGGGTTTTTTAATTTGGTACTGGCTCTGGGAGAACTGTCCCTGCACTCAGGAGGTCAGAGGGCTAAACACTCACTCTTCAGTACCCTTGTCTGTTTTATGAGTCTCAGATATAGGAGCCCTTCATGCCAAGAGGGTGCCTGGTTCCAGTTGGGTGGGGATGTCCCACCACCAGAATCACCAGTAGGACCATGATGTCAACCTCTAACCACGTGATGAGCAAGTGAACACCCTCGTCTTTTTTCTGGATGTTTCCTGAAAGTGAAAGCGATGACATGCCTGGCTACTAACAGAAATGCTGATGGTTCAGCCTGGCCACAGGCACCTAGGAAGAAAGGCCTGGTGATCTGCTTCCATAGAGATGACAGTCACAGAAACTCCACAGACCATTTTCCTCTGTTATATGGTGGTTCTATGAGTCAGAATCAACTTGACAGCAATGAGTGATATTTTTTCCTTTCTGGCTGTCTATCTTGGGGAATGCTGAAAGCTTCTTGGAGAGGAAGGAGGAAACATATTTGTTTATTCCCCAGACTCTCCTTGTACCAGCTCTACTGTCCTTCTGCTAGGCGAGTGGGTAAAGGGGACACTGAGTCTGACCTGGATGCTTCCTTGGCCAATGAGGGGCTGGGGTCACTGCAAAGGCTCTGGAGTAGGGAGCAGAGGGGAGCCAGCAGTTCTACCTCCTGCCTTCCAGATCACAGTAGGGTGGATGCATCTCTCTGTCAGTGGCCACAGCCCCCTATTGGTAGCTCCGCATCATGTTGCCTTTTTCTCCAGGCCTGGGGACCACCCGTGCCCTTCCGTGCAGAGACCTCACTGTTGGGAGCTGGGGCTGCTGCACTGGCACCCCTGCTGCCCCCTTTGGAAACATCCCCTTTGTTGCTGCTCTGCACCTCACCCAGTGGGGTGTGCATCAGCATCTTGCTGGCCCCAGACCAGCACTTGGCTGCTCTGTTTGCCACCCAAGCCACTCCTACTCTTAGGAGCTGCAAACCCACGCAGGGTTACTGTGTGCTATCAGCTGCTGTTCAGTCAACCCAGCTCACCACCATCCCGTGCACCATGCCCAGCCCTTCACCACTCCCGGGACTGGCTGCAGATTGGGCTGCTCTGATCCAAGGGTTTTGATTGATTTTCAGAAACAGATCACCAGGCCTTTCTTCCTAGTCTCCACTGAAACTTGTTCTGCATCACAGCAACACAAGCTTCCACGGACAGATAGGTGGTCACTGTGTATGAGGTACATTGGCCAGGAATTAAATCCAATCTCTTGCAGGCAAAGTGAGAATCCTACCACTGAGCCCCAGTGCCCCGATGGGAGACCATGGTATTTCTCTTCCTTTTCATTCCAATTTCACTCACCAGATGCATCGGTATAATTGTGGTGATATGAATTGTTAACTAAAGGGTGCCCCAAACTTCTCGTTGCACCCAGGTCTTCTTTCTTGCAGGGAGGTGATGCAGGAAGAGACATTGTCTGAATGCCACTGGAGAACTACGGGAACATGCTCTTGGCCTTGGACTTCAGGAAGTGTTGGGAAAAACCTGGAATCTAGATAGGCAGCCATTGCCCCCTTGCATCCCTCCTGACTTAGGTGTTGTTGGCAGGTGTATACAGAGCTGAAGGGCAAGAGTGTGTGGTGGGAGGGAGACGTGGTCACCGGCCCTGCTGTTGCCTTGCCCGAGGGATAGAGAGGAGCAGAACCTCCCTGGGAGCTGACCTCACGTCCTGTGGAGACTGTGGGATGCTGGTGTCAAAGGGATCCCCTGTGCCATCTGGCATGTGGCAAGTGAGAAGAGAAGGCTGAGGGAGGCAGGGACTGAGTGTGCCTGAGGACATCTGAAAGTTCTGGAAGCCTGAGAAATGTAGAAGGACTGTAGGGTTAGTCAATGGAAAAGTGCACCACCAGGCAGCAGGTGGACCTTACTGAGGAGTTGATGGGGACAAGACATCCCCTAAAAAATGTGTATATCAATTCGACGGGGCTGTGATTCCCAGTATCATATGATTGTCCACCTTTTTGTCATTTGATGGGATTTTTGTGTGTGCTGTAAATTCTGTTGCTGTGACTTAATAAGATGGATTAGCAGGGGTTATGCTGATGAGCAGAGCTATAGGACTGGATGGTGTCTTTAGCCAAGTCTCTTGTGAGATATAAAACAGAGAAGCAGGCAGAGAGACAAGGGGAATGCATGCCACCAAGAGAGCAGTCCAGGATCATAGTACATCCTTTGGACCAGGAATTCCTGCCCTGAGATGCTCCCAGACCAGGGGTTGACCAAGCTTCACAGGCACTTTCCTCCAGAACCGAAGGAGAGAGACGATCTTCCCCTGGAGCTGGTGCTCTGTGTGTTCAAACTGCTGGCTGACTGGACTGTGAGAGAGTGAATTGCCGTATGTTGGAGCCAATTGCTTGTGGTATTTCTATTGTAGCAGCACTAGATGGCTATGACAATCCCCCAGGGACCAACCAGGCTGCTGCCAAGACCACCAGGGTAATGCTTAGCCCTGTGCGATCTGTTGCTAGGCCATGTCTTGTGCCCCATCACCACCACTTTGGACACGATGTGGGGGTCACCATGGACTTCAGTTATCGCATGGGAGGGTATACTGGTTCCCCAGGGCCTCCTAATAATGTGCTCCATACTGGGGGACTTGAAACAACAGAAATTCATTCTCTCCAGGTGTCTGGAGACCCCAAAACTCATTGCTGTTAAGTTGATTCCAACTCAGACCAACCCTATAGAACTGTCATATAGGGTATCCTGGTGGTGTAATGGTTAAGTGCTGTGGCTGCCAACCCGAAAGATCGGCAGTTCAAATTCAACTGGCACTCCTTGGAAACTCCATGGGGGCAGTGCTACTCTGTCCTATAGGGTCACTATGAATTGGAATAGACTTGACGGCAGCAAGTATGGTGTATCCAAGAAGTGACAAATGGATTCAAACTGTTGGCTTTGCCATCAAGGCTCTGTCTGGAGAGCAGAAACTCAAAATTGAGGTGTCAGCAGGACTGTGCTCCCTCCAAAGACTCTAGGGGACAAGCTTCCTTGTCTCTTCTAGCTTCTGGTGGCTCTGAGTGTTCCTCCACTTATGGCTGCATCACTCGTCTCTGCCTGCATCAACACATTGGCTGTCGCCTCTATGTCTGTATCCCTTCTTCTCTTTTATAAGGACACCGGTCTTGCAGAATTAGGACCCACTTGACTCCAGTGTGACCTCATGTCAATGCCATGAATGTATCTCCAAAGACCTTACTTCCCAACAAAGCCATACTCACAGGTACTAGGGTTTAGAACTTGAATGTATCTTTTTGGGGATACACATCAATCCTTAATGGGAGGGGTGACCCTGAATTGACTTACTTTAAGCCAGAATGATGAAATTTTTCTAGAATTGACTAAGATTCAGTGGGAATTAATTTATTATAGAGAGGGAGTTTACGGTTTTACCCACTTGATGCTTTCCTGGCCTAAGATTTTTGTCTCCAATGATCCATAAACTTTTTTGTATGAGGTGAGGGGCCATAACCGCAATCTCAGAATCCGAGCGGAACTGCAAATTGCTGTGTTCTCCAAAGCACAAGATTAAGTGATGAGAGGCGTGTTCAGAAGGGGAAAACAAGCCCTTTCCCTTCCTGCCTGTGTTTTGTGTGGTACCCCCTGGATGATGTGTTGTATGGGGGAGGCCACATGAATCCCACATTTTTACAATTAGCCATTTTTGGCACCGAGGGTTTCTGGAGAGGATGGGGGGATCAGGAGAGAAGTAGGGTTTTATAGTGTAACTATGCACTCTCTGATTTGGATAAGGGAAAGAGAGGAGGGAGAAAAGGTAAAAACAGAGCAGCAGGCCATAGGTCAGCTTATGTGGGATCTTGCACAGAGCCGGCTGCTGACCTGCTCCCATGTAAATCCCTACGTGGCGGCAGCATCTGCAGGGCTGTCCCTCCAAGTGAATCAGCCCTTCATGAGGCCACGGAGCCTGCCTGCGGGAGATTCATGGCCCTGGCACCCTGCAAATTTGAAGTATGAATAGGGCTGTTACCCATTTCCTGGTCATTTCATTTATCACTTCTGCCATCTTTCAACACTGGGTACAGGCAAGCGATACTGAAAGGGTGTCTGCCTAGGAAACACGCACAGCAAGAAGTGTGCAGAGGGGAAAACAGAAAACATGGAGCTGGAGCCGAGGGTAGCTTCCTTCCAAGAGCCTCGCACAGAAGTCAGGAAACTAAGAGATACACTGCGTTGGAGAATTTTGCTACCGAAGACCTCTTTAAAGTTGTGAAAAACAAAGAAAGATGTCACTTTGAGGACTAAGGTGTGCCTGCCTCAAGTAATGGCATTTTCAATCACCTTATGCATGTGTTGAAGCTGGACAATGAAAAAGATGTCCAAAGAATCACAGCACGGATGGCTAGAAGAATGAACCAATCTGTTTTTGCAAGAAAGACAGCCAGAATGCTCCTTAGAAGTGAGGAGAGCAAGACTTAGTTCACCTACTTCGGACATGGCATCTAGAAAGACCAGTCACTAGACACAGACACCACGTTAGGTAAGGCAGCTGTTGAGTTAGTTCCAACTCATGGTGACCCAATGTACGTCAGAAGGAAACACTGCCTGGTCCAGAGCTGGCCTCACGATCTTGCTGTGCTTGAGTCTATTGTTGTAAACCAAAACCAAACCGAAGCTGGTGCCTCTGAGTCGATTCTGACCCGTAGCCACCCTATAGACAGAGTAGAATTGCCCCATAGAGTTTCCAAAGGATTGCCCGTTGGATCTGAACTGTTGAGCTTTTGGTTAGCAGATGTAGCCCTCAGTCACTACACCACCAGGGTTTCTAGATGTGGCCACTATGCAAATCCATCTGACTGAAGGTCTTCCTCTTTTTCAATGACCTTCTACTTAACCAAGCATAAAGTCCTTCTCTAAGGACTGAGTCCTGCTGCTAATGTGTTCAAAGTACGTGAGATGACGCCTCTTAACTTTCATCAAGAAAGGATGTTACTTATGTATAAACTAAAACCAAATCCACTGCTGTCAAGTCGATTTCAATATAGACCCTACAGACAGAGTAGAACTGCCTCATAGAGTTTCCAAGGAGCACTTGGGGGAGTTGAACTGCTGACCTGGTTAGCAGCCAAAGCACTTAACCACTATACCACCAGGATTTCCCATCTCCATGCAGTAGGCAGTTCATAAGTCTTTCTCCAATCCTGATGCCAAGTGAAGTAAAGTATCAGTGACACCAGAGAAACAATCCTCCACATGAGATGCTCTGACACAGCAGCCACAACCACGGGCTCAAGCACACCAAAGATCGTGAAGACAGTGCAGGGCCCGGCAAGGTTTTGTCCCATTGTACGTGGTGTCACGTGAGTTTGCTGGAATGACAATAAAGCAAACACCCACCACAATGAGTTTCCAGAAGGTGACATCGCTACTGGCTACCTCAGGTCAGTCAAACCATGCTGTGACCACCAGACAGGATGTCTGCGAAGCTGGGGTTGGAGGAAACGACCTTCAAGTACTGGCCAGCATAGTGACAGTCTTGGGGTAACCAAAGCGATCATAACTCAGAAGAGGCACCATCGGAGGTGTTCGTACCGGAGAAAACACGCCAGAGAGCCCCAAGTTGAAGAACGTTCATTATGTTCTTTCAATGTGCTCTTTTTTCAATTAAGGTTTTTTCTTTTTTTTGAAATCACAATTGCATGTGTAAACAGTTTGATCAAAGTCATGCGTTCGCAAAGTATACAGTTTCCAGGGAAAACAGTATGACCCACACTATTGCTCATGGATATTCTGATTCCCACTTTCCAGAAGCAGCTGTTTTCAGCTTTTTCAGGGACATTTTCCTCTGTTTATCTTTATATTTTAAAATAACATGTTTTCACCTTATATAACACAGGCAGCGTGTTTGAATTTTAAGTATTTTCTATTGACTTGATGTATCGAGAGGTGAAGTTTTACATCTCTTAACACTCCCTTCTGATACGATTATTTCACAATTTTTGGTCACACCGGTTTTGAGGATTTGTATGCTTATGAGTACATAGACAATGTTTGCAGCTGAGCAGTGTAAGAACCATGACTTCTTTCCCTTTCTTAAGTAACTTTCTAATTTGCCTGGCGTTAACAGTTGGCTTCTATCATTTGCACATCTTTAAATACAGCTGTCGCTAGTTTATCCCTAACCTATCCTAAAGAGCTATACAGTTTCTCAAAATGTATCAAGTTTCTGTTGGTTTATTTGGATTTCTTGGAGATGTCTTTCTCAGACCCTTCTTTTTCTGGGTTCACACTACTCTGCTTGCTCTCTAGTTAGTACCCCTATTCCATAGGGAAGCAGGCATAAATTGGGACTGTTTCTGGTGAACTGGGACCTAAGATCATCCCATCTCCAGGCCACCTGCACAGTGGTTGTCTTGGGACTTGATTCACCCTCACCCTAGTAATTCTGTTTGCCTTTCTCAGGTTTCGGGTTCCCTGTTTCCTGGACCCTGTTTCACCCTGTTGTTGTTTACACCTGTGATTTGCCGGAGTACATCCTCTAGTAGCTTTCGGAGAAAGGGTTCCTGAGTGGTAAAGTGCTGAAAACTTTATCGCTGGAAGTGTCTGTGTTCTGTCAGCATTCTCCACTGCAAGTTTCTCTGAGCAATGGACTCTAGATCAGAAATCACTTCCTCGCAGAACAGCAGGTATTTAGTGTCTTGAAATCTAATTTTCTAGTTTTCTTTTGCCATTGTCTGATGCCACTATTATCCTGCTACTTTGATCTGCTTCTTCTTCTTTTCTGTTGACTTTGTATTACTGGCGGGTAAAGTTTTAAGTCTCTTGACACCTCTTGCCAATATGATCTGCTTCTTCCTCTTTTCTAGAAGCTTTTAGGTCCGTCATTTTGCTTCAATATTATCATACAAGTATTTCATCATGCTGTCTCTTGGTATGAGTAAGTTTTCATTTCTTGGGCTGACTACTCCTGGGATTTCTCTCCCAGTTTTCTTTGTTCTCCCTTTCTGGTAAGCTGCTGGACTCCTGAAATGATCTTCCAAATTTATCCCAGTTTCCTTTTCTAGGGGAAGGCTGTGTAGCATGAGCTTCTGAGTTGGACTGCCGTTCATAACAGTTACTGCTTGCATAACCTTTGAGAAATTCCTTACCCTCTTCATTCCTTAGTTTCCTCATTTGTAAAATGGGCCTAACATATTGGACCAAACTTACAGAGTTTGGGGATTAAACGAACTAATCATTGTGAAGATGATGATGATGACAGTTTAATATGGTTCTCCTTTAAAGCAGACCCTCAGAGTTACTTGCTTTTGAGAAGATGTCAAGGGAGAGAATATCTGGTGGGGGCCAGATTTGTAGACATGGCCTGTCACTTGCGGCAGGGCCTTGGCTGCTGCTGCTCTAGGCTCCAGCTCAGCCATTCCCTCTGCTCTTCATGTGTCATGACCACAAGCTGTCCCATCTAGCACAACAGCCCTGGAGGCACTGGGACCTTTGATGACTGTCCAGCCCAGTCATCACTCCCAGGACGGACCCTATCTCACCCCACCTGTAACCCAGCTGTGGTGCTGATGGGCTTCCTCCACCAGAGACTTACCCATGGATGACTGTTCTCTGGGCTCTCAGGGTGAGGCCTTCAGTGAGGTAGTGTAGGTAGAGGAGAGGGTGGGGACTGAATTCTAGATCTAGGCAAGCCATTCTCCTCTAGCTCAGTTTCCCCTATTTCTAACAGAACAGGCTTGGCCTTGCTGACCCCAAGGCCCTCTCACCTCTGTCACTTTGAATAAGGTGCCCTTCGTGAAGGTGTTTGTGGCCAGGGAGCCCTCAATACCTAGCACATGTGTCCCTTTCATTCCAACACAGTTTTCTTCAAGAAAATTCTGCCCTGGCTGACCACAAGTTCTCATCATAGACAAATCTAATACATGTCTCCTTTGCCCTGTCTGTAACCCATCCTCAAATCCCCCAGAAATGGGGTCATAGCAGCCTGTCATCCTCAGCACTCTCTGCCCAGGTGGGATGTTAGCTCTGTAAGCCCCTGTTTGTGTGTCTCCAGAATCACTTGCACGTGTGGCTGCTTCAGGCTGCTGCTGATCAGTGTGAGGAGTGCTCACCCTCTGTGACTACTCTGGCTTCGAGGGACCAGCCCGGCCTGCAGTTTGGGTTTGGAGCAGCCGCAAGCGCCTCACAGCTGTGTGGGCCTCTGATCCACAAATTCTTCAGAGGGATCAGGACCTCCGTGAGGCCACCCACAAGGAATGACCAGTCTCTGGAGAGAAAAGCTGGCGGTCTAGCTGGGCTGCATTTGGGCTGGTAGAGGTTCGTGGCCTAGAGGGACTCAGCCTCTGATTGCCCCTCCTCACTCCAGACTCCAACATCAAGACCACCAAACACAAGTGATGACTGCCATTGCCTTTGACTTTGGTAGCCCAATTCCAGACTCTGGAATGAAAATGTAAATGAACAGAACATGTGTGTGATTAAAATACACATCTGTGTGTGTGTGTGTGTGTGTGTGTGTATGAGAGCTTGTACACGTGTGGTGTGTACATGTGTGCACGCATGTGTGCTTACACTATGTTGAGAATGTGTCAGTATGAGTGTGTGCATGCCAGTGACTGTCAAGTTGTATCAGTGAGCGTGTCAGCATTGTGGCACTTGAACTTCCTCCAGCCTCAGGGCACAGATCGACTCACAGGGTCCTCTTGAGTGATCTCTGCAGGAACAGAGGAGCCAAGGTTTGTCTTAAAAGAAACCTGGGTGTGAGCTCTTACCCACAGATGCCTGGAGTGTGATAACCCAACCACAGAAAGAATGTCTCAATTTTTCCCCCTCAGATTTAGGATGGTTGTGTTATAAAAATGTGGCAGCCTATTCCCCAAACACGTGAAGATCTGGCCAGGAAAGCCAGACATAACCCACAGTGAGGAGGCCACAGCTACAGCTGGCCTAGAGTAGAACAGCTGTAGGAGCTCCTGGCCACAGGGTTGGAGCAGGAGAGACACTGAGTACTGTGAGGCGGCTTCTCTGGGCCCTGCTGGCTTCTCCACTTGCTGGGCCCAGGCTTGTACCATAGACAGAGAAGAAAGTCCCCAGTGGAAGCAATCGAATCTTCATTAGGTGAAGCCACCATTCTCTAGAGGAGAAGGTTGGTGCTGTGTTGGGTCTCCCGCTAGAAGCAGGTACAGTGTACTGGATCTTCCTGCCCGGTATCTATGAAAAGCTTTATTCATGACGGACCAGGTGCAAATTCAGGCCCTGTGATGATACACAGAGGTCCCTGGGTGATGCAAATGGTTAATGAGCTTGGCTGCTGTCATGGATTGAATTATGTCCCTCCAAAAATGTATGTGTTGATTTGACTTGGCTTGGAGTCCCAATATGGTGCCATTCCTCCCGTGTGTTGTGAATTCTGCCTCTGTGACATTGATGATGGAAAAAGGGCTGCAGTTGTGTTGGTGAGGCAGGACTCAAGCAACAAGCTTGTGGGATATAAAGAACTGAGCAGAGGAAATTGGGAAACTCACACCACCAAGAGAGCAGCACTTAGAGCAGAACACGTCCTTTGGACCTGAGGTTCCTGTGCCGAGATGCTGTCCTTGAATTTGGACTTTTAGCCTACCAGACTGTAATGATTTTTCATACTAAATGGATTTGTAGCTTATGAGTGGATTTGTGGCTTACCGGACTGTGACAATAAAAGTTTCTCTTCATGAAGCGTTCCACTCATGGTACTGTCTGCAGGAGCAGTACTGAGTGACTAAGACGGCTGCTAACCAAAAAGGGTGGAGATCAGAGTCTGTCCAGAGGCAACTTGAAAAAAAAAGCATGGCAATCTACTTCCAGCAAATCAGCCACTGAGAACCCCATGCAGCTCAGTTCTCCTGTAGCACACACTGGGTCACCATGAGCAGGGGTCCACTGACCTGCAACAGGTTTGGGGCATCACACACAGCATCTCTTTCAGTCTGCAAGTGTCTACCCCCCTACCCAGCCCCCCAGAGCCCTAGTCTAGGATCCCCTTCAGTGGGACATTTCAGACAGGCAGACAGATCCACACTCTGCCCACAGACCAGCTCTCTGGGGGTGCAGGGGCCTGCCTGTCCCTTCCCTCTGAGGCCCCTCGAGGTGGAGGTGCACCATACCTGTCTTAGTCATCTAGAGCTGCTCTAACAGAAATAGCACAAGTGGATGGCTTTAACAACCAAGTCGATTCTTTTCCAACATAGAAAGCTACAATCCAAATTCAGGGCATCAGATGCAAAGGAAAGCTTTCTCTTTCCATTGGCTCTGGAGGAAAGTCCTTGTCATCAATCTTCCCTGGTTGAGGAGCTTCTCACTGCAGGGACCCCAGGTCCAAAGGACATGACGTTCTCCTTGTTCTGGTTTCCTAGCGGTATGAGGTTCCCATGTCTCTCTGCTTGCTTCTGTCCTGGATATCATAAAAGAGGTTGACTGTAGACACAACCCAAACCTTATAGGTGGAGTTCTGTCTTATTAGCACAATATCTGCAAATCTCACATCATCAGTACAACAGAGGTAGGGTTTACAAGGCATAGGAAAATCACATGGGATGATTACATGGTGGACAATACTGAGAATCATGGCTTAGCCAAGTTGACACACACATTTGGGGAACACAATTCAATCCTTAACAATCCCCAACACTTTACCCACCTGCTGGTGGGTCCACTCATGGTCAGGGGGTGGGTGACAGCTGATGGGACAGAGGGAACAGAGCATCCAGAGGGAAGTACAGAAACACAAGTTGGGGCTGGCTGGTGGAGTTTGTCTTCCATGACATGAATCACTTTCATAGAACAGGAGATTGAAGGAGCCTGACCTGAGCACTGGTACTCAGAATGGACAGTGAACCTGTCTCAGGCCCTGTCCTCCCTAGCCATCCATCTGCTCAGTAGCCCTCTCCACGGGGCCAGCATAACTGGCCAAGGGGAAAAATTGTCTCCATCACCCAGTCTTTTTGTCTCTGACAGTAAGTAGCCCACCTGGCTTGTTTATACAATTTTTTTAAATCACTGTGTTCATTAAAAATTTGTCTACACACACAAACAAAAAGGCCCCAGTCTTAGTTTCCTGGAACTGCTGCAGCAAAAATGTATGACACGTGGGTGACTTGAGACAGCAGAAATTTAATTCTCACAGTTCAGCAGACTACAAGTCTGGAACTGGGGTCCTGGCTGCAGGGGAAGGTCCTTGTTCATCTCTTGTAATGAGCATGTAACCAGTTGCTGTTGAGTTTAACCCGTGTCGTGGTGACCCCTTATGTGTCAGAGTAGAACTAAGCTCCACAGAGTTTGCAAAGACTGTGATCTTTCAGGAGCAGATTGCCAGGTCTTTCTTCTGAGGCACTTCTGGGTATTAACCATTTGTACTACCCAGGGACTACCTTCAAGTTCTTGTAGCTACCAGCGTTCCTTGGCCTCCCTGGGTATGTAGACGCCTCTGTTTGTGTCCTCATGAGCTGTCTATCTTTCCCATGTGTGTGTTTCCATGTCTGTTTCCCCTTTTTTATATGACATCATTTGGAAGGGGTTTGGCTTAGCACCCACTCTTTTCTACTATGACCCTGTTAATATAACTAAAGAAAACCTTTGTGTCTGATGGGGATCACCTTCACAGGTACAGGGGTTCAGACTTTCACATTGCTTTGGGGGGAAGATAATTCAATACATCACTGGTCTCCAAGGCATGATCTAAGACCGTTTATGTTCTGGGCCACAATGAGGCAGACATACACTGGGAAATTCACCCTCAATGCCCTGGATCCCCCAAACCCCCTACCTGATGCGGGTTAAAACAAGTCACACCCGGAGCAGTGTAGTGCCTCGCCTGGTATGGCTGGAGGCCTGGTCTGTGTGGGGCCACGGGGCCAGGAGTGATGTCCAGGAGCAGCTGGTGGGTCAGCGGAGGCCCCAGGCACTGGTCTTGCCCCAGGGCCTGGCTGTGAGTGACTTCACCTCTGGAATAACACCAGAGGGTGTAGGGACAGCCAGCTGCAGCTTCTGTTTCTGATAGAGCCCTGTGCCCTGAGATTTAATGGATTAGTTAAAATGATGTGAAAAAATGGATCTCTGATTTATGACCTGCAATTTTTTGCTGACTGCGGCATATTTTCTTCCAAAGCTGTGTTTTAAAGTCTTGGGTGAATAAGGGTGGTGTTGTTTGCTCACCTTCGCCCTCAGGGCTCATCCAGCGACCCCAGGCCCAACGGCCTCGACAGGCCTTTAAGACAGGAAGTTTAATTTTATAGAATGAAAAAAGAGAAAATGCTACTTAATTGTCTGCCCATGAAACAGCACTGCCCTTTCTTAATTTTAGGAGCTAATAAAATGCCATTCCTGCAGTTAACTACTTCTGGTCCAAAAGCCCAACGATTCTGTCTATTTGCGTAGAATATTTTATGAACTGTTATATATTGCGCTACAGTTTTTAAGCTCTGCTATGACATATTTTGCTCAAGATTTATTAGGGTTTTTTATTTAAAACAATATATTAAATGAGGGAGAAAGAGTAATCTTAGGTAAAATTCAAATATTAGCAAAACATAACGTTGACCAAAAAAACCTCTTTTATTAGAAGTCCTTGGCGTTCCACCGGCCCCCATCTCCCCCTTCCTACTGTCGCCATAAAAACACTTTAGGGAACAGCTCACAGCTGCATCATTAATTCAATATGTCTTCCAACATGACTCCAATCAAGGGATCAATTTCAAGGCCAGTTGCCACTTAAGTGGCTTTATGGAAACAGAGCCAGGAATTGTGCTGGCAAGAAGGACCCGGAGTCCAGCTAAGATCTCCCCTCCCCCCAGACTCTGAGGAGGTCTGCATACACCCAAGGAGCAGCCCCCTCAGCTGGCTGCCCCCACACCCTGGGCCTGAGGTCCCAGGGGTGCTGCTGTTGGAACCACAGCCCTGTCTATGGCTTTAGCTAGAATCAATTAACAGGTGCTGTCCACCCTGCTGAAGGACAGTCTTCTTTCCATGCATCTGGTTCACACCTATCACGTGCAGGCTAGGGCATGCAGGCCCAGAGTGTGGTTGTTTCTGAAATCTAGTGCAGACTATAAGGACCCCAGGTCAAGTGGGCCTGGAGCACGTTCTCTGCTGGGATCTGGTACAAACCTACTGTGTGCAGTCCAGGATGTGAAGGCCTGAGGCATGTTTCATGCTAGGAGCAGACAATGCGAGCTTTGTAAACTCACAGATTGGCGTGGCCAGCTATGGGCCCTGGACGGGGCTTGGTGCAGAGGGGGAGCCCAGGGCTGAGAGATTTTTCTGCTTCAGCACTCAGAGCCCCAAAGTACCCATTAAAAAAAGAGAGGTATTGGGAGTCAACTGCGTGGGGATCTTGTCAGCCTCAAAGTCTCAACGGCCTTAGCGTCTCATTGGCTTGAAGGTTCTATTGGGTTCCCAGCCTAGGACAGAAGTGACAGTGGAAGCTTGTGGTCTCATTTCCAACTGGCTGTTCATATTGTCTCCATTTTTCATAAGTGGCCCCATCTACCTAATGCCCTTCGCTCAAGTACTCTATCTGGCCATCTCACAGGGTAGGGCCAGGTACTCCTTAGCGGGACCTGGCCAGGGGTACCGAGAGTCACTTTTCCCTGCTCTCTGAACTGCCTCTGTGTTGGCTGTGCTGGGAGCCCACACTGCGGATGGGCAGGGGGCTCCAGTTAAGTTGGGTCCCTCCCCATATCTGCACCTCCCTCACCAGAACTTGCGTCTTTGCTTTGAGTGGGTGGGAGGCTGAGCAGGGCTGGGGCGGCAGAAGAAACCTGTTGATATCTTCATCTCAGACTCCCCACCTCCAGAACAGTGAGACAGTACATTTCTGTTCTCATAAGTCACCTACTTTGTGCCACTTGGTTACGTCAGCTCTTAGAAATGAATATGCCAAGTAGCACACCAGGCCTAGCTCTGGAAGGAACTTGTCATTGTCATTATTGAGGATGCCCCGGGCAGCATTTCCTTGATCTTAGCTGTCACTGGGTGATAGATGGGCATGCAGCCGATGATTGACACACCCAACTTTGGGCAGTCAAAAAGAAAATTATTGCCATCGATAACAGTGACCAATGTGCAGCAAAGGCCCCACCCAGCCATGGGCCTGCCCTTCAGCTATACACAGCCAGTTAATTTGTGGGCATTTGGGGATCAAATAAACAAATAAAAGCTTGTTGCCCCTGAGTGGATCCGAACTGCCCTGCAGAGTTTCCAAGGATTGGCTGATGGATTCGAATAGCTGACCTGTGGTTAACGGCTTAACTCTTAACTCACCGTGCCCCCAAGGTTCCAAGGAGATATCAATATCCAGAGCCCCATGGGCCTCCTTGTGTCTCGAGACCCACTCAGGCCCAGAGAGGCAAGCTTGTGGTATCTTTAATAAATTTAACGAGGCCACTTGTGTGGCCAGAGGAGGAGCTTTGAAGCTTTCCTGTGCCAGGCGCGAAAGTCGGCTGAGTGGGCTCTTTCCAAGACTGGCGCTTACCACACCCCTGCCTGGCCACCTGTACCTGGGAGCCATGTCATCTGCCTACCTGGGCACCTTGGCCGTGGAGTTGCTCAACAATGTGAAGCCCTGTGTTACAGACTGAACTGTGTACCTCCAGTATATATGTTGTGTATCCCGACCTCTATGCCTGTGGTTATTATGATCTCATTCAGGAATAAGTTGTTCCTGAGACAAACTTAATGCAGGGTGTATCTTGAGTCAATTTCTTTTGAGCTGTAAAAGAGACTAGAGTCAACCTAGAATCAGCGATAGGGAAAAGATATACCAAGCCGCATGATGACAGCCCAGGAGCAGAAACTCAAAAGGGACAAGGACCTTCCTTTAGAACCAACAGAAAGAAAGCCTTCTCCTATAGCCAAAACCCTGAGTTTGGACTTGTAGCTTCCTAAACTGTGAGAAAATAAATTTCTGTTTGTTAAAACCACCCACCTGTGGTATTTCTCTTGCAACAGCACTAGGAAGCCAAGACACCTTGGCTTTGGTGCCTGTGCCCTC
Source organism: Heterohyrax brucei (assembly GCA_028571685.1). Classification (NCBI taxonomy): domain Eukaryota; kingdom Metazoa; phylum Chordata; class Mammalia; order Hyracoidea; family Procaviidae; genus Heterohyrax; species Heterohyrax brucei. The sequence continues at coordinate 31,001,433 of CM053140.1, forward strand.
TTCCTCTGCTCCCTACCCATCCATACCTTTTGAGAGCCAGTTAGACCATATTCCCTGGGAAAGGAGAGTAGCATGCACCCATAGGAATGCACCCACCCAGCTAGAGGCTTCCAGCTCACCTCACACGTTTTTACCATGTTTGAAACCTATCCTATATCATGTCTGTGTTTTATTGCAAAAAAGAGGTGAGCACTTGTTATGGACTGAATGGTGTTTCTCCAATAGACTCTGGTCAAGTCTTCACCTCTTTGCTCATGAATCTGACCTTGTTTGGAAATCGGGGCTTTCTTTGAAGATACTTTCATCTAAATCTATGTGAGGCCATCTTCAAGTCCTAATCCTGTCTAAATATTCTCTAAAAGAGAAGAGACACAGGAGACTAGAACCTGGGAGAGACAAGGGAAGAACTTCCATTAGAGCAGAATAGGGAACATGGCCCTGCTGAAATTCTGAAGTCTGATTCCCAGCCTCCACAGAGGTCAGACTACAAATTGTTGTTACATGTTGCTTTCATTAGCTGTCATCAGATCGACCTGACTCATGGTGACCTGATATACAACAGAATAAAATGTCTCACCGTCCTCACAATTGTTGGTTTTCATGAGCTAATTTTCAGAAGTAGGCCAACAGCGCCTTGTTCCTAGTCTGTCTCAGGCTGGTAGCTCTTCTGAAACCTGTCCACCATGGGTGAACCTGCTGGTATGTGCAATACTGGTGACATAGCTTCTAGCATCAGAGCAACATGTAAGCCACCCCAAGACAAAAGAGTGGTAGACAGGTGTGTTCTGTGGTTGTAAGTCAATGAGTTTGTGGTGCCTTGTCTAGTAGCCCAGGATGCTAGGAATCTCTCCCTTTCAAATTGGACTAGGATTCAATTGTAACCCAGCTCACCAACCCACACCCAGGTGTCATTGTCCAGCACCCCATAACTGAGATTGCAGGTTTGTAGTTACCTATATAGACTACAGCTGGCCAGGGATGCAAGCCTGAGCTCTCATACTCCCCACCTTGAGCAGAGTGGGCCCCCAGGCCTCGGGTCTACACTCCCCACCTTGAGTAGAGTGGGTCCCCAGGCCTCTGGCAGAGCGTGATCTGTAGCAAGGTAGTCAGGAACATTAGATTGGCTCAGATGCTGGGTGCTTAGCATGGGGCCTGGGGCCTGCATGGGCCCGGGGGGTGTGGGCTGCTGTTTGAGAACCGAGCAGTGAGGAGGGCAGGAATGGGACCATCAGAAGGTCACCCCATGTGTGGCCACACCCTATTTTTGCCCTGCTCTCCCTGGTGTTGGGGTGAGTTGGAAAGACCAAGTGTGGGGTGCCCTATAACCCACATGTGGTTCTCATTGTGCCATGTAGTCACTGGGTCCCAGGCTTGGGAGATGGGCTGGTCACTCTGGGGTCAGTTGGGCTGCCCACCGTGGCAGGGGGGCGGTAAGGCTGAACTAGGCAAGGAGCAGAACCTGCAGAGAGGATGGAAAGGCAGGAGCCACGGCTGCAGGGACCATTGCAAGGTGAGGGCTGTGGGGAGGAGGGAACCACTGGGCCCGAGGTGGGGCCTGAGCTCTCTTTGGAGTGTGGGATTTTTGACACTGTATCCAAGAAGATGACCAGTGAGGGGGCTCACCCAGCATCCAGCAAGAGGCCAACCTGCCTACTCCACTGGGTACGACCTGAGAGGCCCTGCGAGAGTCCCAGCTCCCGTTACCTCCTAAAGTGCCTGGCCTACGCTCCCAGACCTAGCAGACCCCCTCCTCTCCTTAGCCCCTGTAAATGCCCTGCTTTGTTTGGGCAACCGTTGAGGTTGGTTTTCATTTCACTTGAGCTAGGCCTCTCATCTTCACTTGGAGCTAATGGAGCCTTCCAAGATCTATTTTGGGTAACCTCTGGAGCTCAAAACGGGGATGATAAAAGCCTCCTGGTGATGCATTTGATGCCGCCTTCAAAGGCAGAACTGGAGCTGAAATAAGATCCCAGAGCCTGGGCTGATGGGCGGGCAGGCAGGCGGAAGGGGCAGGGTTGGTGCAATCACAGGCCCTTAGCAAGAGTGAGCAAGATCGATCCGAGCAACTGCACGGCCTGCGGTTCCGATGCTCAGAGAAGCCGAGGGCCTGGAGTGTCATCTAGGATTAACAATTCCCCTGACAAGCCACGGGCAGCCGTGGGAAAGTGCTAGGCTGGCTGTGCTTGATGCTTAGCATACCTGCTGTTCACCCTGGGATGATTGGCCCTGTCTGGATGGACAAACCATGGGCTGGGCAGGAGCCAGGGCCTTCACCAGACACAGGGCAGCTTGGTAGTGCAGGGAGTAAGTATCTGAGTGGGGGCTGTTTATAGCCCTAAGCTGCAGACCCAGACCAGAGGAAGAAGTTTGGGGCCCCCCACCAAAGGCTTCAGGACCTCTACCCCCTCCCATGCATCCGGAATGTATTCCACGGTCAAGAATGTCAGAAGTGGCTGGGAAGTGGGGGTGGGCTGCCGCTGAGATGGCAGCCATGTCAAACCCCATATGGAGATCATTACTAGGAAAATGACCCCGGTTTGGGGCTCTAGTGTCCAAGGGTGACAGCCTGTGCCATCAAGGATGTGGGAGACAATGTGGGGGGAGGACTGCTGATGTAAATGGCCAGGCTGAGGCTGGTTGGAAGCCCCAGTAAAACTCCGGGTCCAAGAGAAGTCTGTGCAGAGGCGGGACCTCCACTCTGCAAAGTCTGGCCAATAAAACTGGGACTTCATGAACAGGAGGAAGAAGAATGGCTTCCGATAACACAGAAAGGTGTTGACTCTATTCATCTCTCTGTGTCTGTCTTCCTCCCTGTCTTTCATTTCTCTGTCCAGCCCTCTCCCTACCTCCTCTGCCTCCCTGTCCCATTCCATCACCATCTTTACCCTTGGCTTCTGTGTATCTATCTGCCTGTCTTCCCTTCCTCTGTCTTCTGTCTCTCTCTTCCCATGTAGTCATGAGGCTCAGAGATTTGGTCACAGATCATGATCAGAGACTGTGAATAAGCTGATTCTGATTTGTGTACCAAGTGGCTGAGACTGAGAAGCTATAAATCATTTAATGCTAGAAATTGAATGAAGAGGATTCTAGATTGCTAATGCCACCATTTGTTTGCTAGAAACAAACATTATCCTTGCTGGAGGAAGATATGGTAATTCCAAGTCTTGGATGGTCTTTATATATATATTTTTAAATATATAATGCCTGGCACTCAACACAAAATAACTAGATATGCCAATAGACAAGACAACATAGAACAGCAGATGACACAAATAGATGCACAGGAGCTCCAAATACTGAACTTATCAGTCATGGACATTAAAAAGCTATGGTTACTATGTTCAGGGATCAGTGTTCCAGCAATCTAGCAAAACTAAGCCATGGCAGGCACAGTGGGCACATTTGAAGTGGCAGATGCAAGAGTTTCTTCTATTTACTGTCACTTGTCATAGGAATTCTTGTATACTCAAATGCACAGAGGAGTTCCCCTCTACTGCCTTTGAAAGCTGAACAATGAAAAAGGAAGACTGAAGAATAATTGACGTGTTCAGGCTGTGGTGTTGGTGAAGGATATTGAATATACTATGGACTGCCAGATCAATGAATAAATGTCTTAGAAGAAGTACAGCCAGATTGCACCTTAGAAGTAATGATGATGAGGCTTGTCTTACTTTGGGCATATTATCAGGAGGGACCGATTGCTGGAGGAGGTCATCATACTTGGTAAAGTAGAGGGTCAGAGAAAAAGAGGGATATCCTCCATGGGATGGAGTAACACAGTGGCTCCAGCAACTGACTCAGACAGTTATGATTGTGCAGATGGTGCAGGACGAGGCAGTGCTTCCTTCTGTTATGCATAAGGTCACTAGGAGTCAGAGCCAAATTGACAGCGCCTAACAACAACAAGAAAGCCTTCCCCTGGACATACTGATCCTCCCCTGTGATGCTACAGTGTCTGGATCTAATAGTGCCATCTTTGTCATCTGGTCTCATCCTCAGACTTTATAACTTTATATCTGTGCCTTAAAAAGTGAAGTATGAACAACAAAGGGGCCTCCATGTGCAGAAATAACAGATGGGATGGTTTAGAACAATCCTCCCACTGAGGACAACAAAGAAAGATAGACAAAATAAGCATAAACCAGAGTATCAACAAGACAGTGAAGAACTACAGGAATGACTTGGGACATAATCAAAGCCCAAATGAAGAAGTTTAGCATTTGGGGTTGTTCTTCCTCCAGAGAATCTACTGATTCCAGAAGAAGTAGCTGGGAGACTGAGAAGCATTAAATCATGTAATGTCAGAAATTCAATTAGGATGATCCTAGATTACTAGTGTCCCTTACTGTTTGTCAGAAACCAACATATGAGTCCAGTGATTAAGTCCACGAACTTAATTGTTCTAAGTGCTACACACCTCATTGCGGAATATCACTATGGTTACCTTCAAAGTGCTTTTCCTCAGAAAGCTATGCACTGATACCAGTGCCTAGTCCACCCTTCAAAGCAATTTTGGACCACTTTCTGAAATGGCCATTGTGCACGGTGGCACACTGGCACAATGGTAAGTTTGTGAACTTAATTTTCTAGTTGTCTGTGAGTTAGCTTTTATCCAGTAAGTAAATAATTGTATTGGAACACCCTTCCTACTCACCTGATCTGGTCCCCAATGACTTTTATCTTTACCAAAGATAAAAGAAATATTGAAAGGAAGACATTTTGATAACACTCAGGACATCAAAGATAGTACGACGACAGCTCTGATGGCCATTCCAGTAAAGGCGTTCCAAAACTAGTTTGAAGGGTGGACTAAGTGCCGGCACTGGTGCAGAGCTTCCCAAGGGGAGGACTTTGAAGGTGACCATAGTGATATTTGGCAATGAGGTATGTAGCACTTTTTCTGGGATGAGTTCGTGAACTTAATTGGCAGTCCTTGTAAATCTTCCTGGAGGGGGAAACCATAATTCTAAGCCCTAGATGAGTTTTACATTATTTTGAAATATGTAATGTCTGGTACTCAACAAAAATTACTAGGCACATGAGGCCAGCAAAGTAGCCAAGTGTTGTCAAGTCGGTACATGAGGAGACAACATAAAATAACAGGCAATATAAAAAAATCCACAGGAGCTCCAAATATTATTGTTATTGTTCAGTGCTGTCCAAGTGTTTCAGAGTCAACGTGATCCTGTGTACGGTGGAATGAAACGATGGCCATCCTCACAGTCCATCCTCACAGTCATTTTTATGCTGGAGTCCAGTATCATAACCGCCGTATCGATTCATCTCACTTAGGGTCTTCCTCTTTTTTGCTGACTTTTTGCTTTACCACGTATGATGTCCTCCTCCAGAGAATGTTCTCTCCTTATAACGTGTCCAAAGTACATGAGATGAAATCTCAGTGTCCTTGCTCCTAAGAAGCATTCTGGCTGTACTTGTTCCAAGACTGATGTGTTTGTTTTTCTTGCAGTCTATGGCTTACTAGGTATTCTCCACCCACACAATAATTCAAAGGCATCAATTCTTCTTTGGTCTTCCTTATTCATCATTCAGATTTCTTACGCGTATGAGGTAATTAAAAACACCATGATTTGGATCAGGTGCACCTTAGTCCTTAAGGTGACGTCTTTGCTTTTCAACACTCTAGAGAAGTCTTTTTGCAGCAGCTTTTTCCAATGAAATGCATCATTTGATTTCTTAACTGCTGCTTCCAAGGGTATTGATTGTAGATCCTAGTAAAATGAAATCCTTGATAGCTTCTCATTGGACTTATCATAAACAGACGTTGAAATACCTGTGGCTACTCATTATGTTTAATAAAATAAAATAAACTAGTTAAAATTTCTTCAGGAAACTGGATACTGTAAAAAAGTACAAAACAAGACACTAAAAATCATAACACTTAAAATTAACAACAACAAATTAGACACAAATGGAAAGATAATTAAAGGACTGGGAAAATGGTCAGGGGAAAAAAAAAAGATTCCAGATTCAAGCATGGAGAAACAAAATATCAAAACACAGAAGAGAAGTTAAGACTCCCAGGGGATAAAATGAACCATCCTAATAGAGCCTTCTAATTGGGTCCAAGAGAAAGAAAAGTTATATGGAAGAAACAAATTTGCATAAGTGATAGCCGAAAATTTTCTAAAGTTGACAAAATACATCAGACCTGGAAGTCCTAAAATCTACACAGATCTACAAAAGTTGGTAGTTTCAACTAGGAGGACAAGGGAGAGATGAGGGAAACACCGTCGTGAGTTACTGTCCCCTAATGCAAGTGTAGTGACAAATGATATATTCTCCATGTTTGTTTCCTTCTGTATTCTCTATCTAGGTCTTTCCCTGGTCACCATAACAAACTGATGAAAACTAAAGTACAAGAGAAATCTTAAAAACAACCAAAAAATAAGAGCCTTTACTTTCAAAGAAGCCACAGGTAGACCTATCGGGGGCTAATGGATGCAACAGAAATCAAAAGACAGTGAAATAATGTCTTGAACACTCTGAGAGAAAATAACCATCATTCCAGAATTCTATACATAGTGAAAGTCTATTTCAAGAAAGAGGGTAAAATAAAACCATTTCTAGTCAAGCCAAATCTGAGATATTGTTTCCAACAGGTACTCACTAAATGAAACATCTGAAGGAATCAACAAAATGAAAACCACCTGTACAGAAGGTCAAACTAGGAAGAGACGAGCAGAAGCATAAATGATAAGTGGTTGAATTCATACAAATATCCACTGACTAAACAAAAATTAATATCATCTCAGGTTAAAACACACATAAATTATGATATATGACATCAATGCATTTAAGTTAGAGGGAGTAAAATAGAATCAAGGTATTCTAAAATCTTTGCTCTGTCCTTGAAGGTTTGGAAATCCTGTGGGATTGCAGGGATAGTGGTTAAGTGCTAACCTGAAGATCAGCAGTTCAGCTCTGCCAGGCACTCCTTGGAAACTGTATGGAGCCATTCTACTCTGTCCTTTAGGGTCACTATGAGTCAGAATTGACTCGATGGCAGTTTGGTTTTTGGTTTTTACTTGAAGAGACTAAAAGCAGTAAGTGACACTATACTCTGGTCAAGGGTGAATATTGTGATCTTTAGGATAATCACTAAGGAATAAATGTGTGTATATAACTGATGAGATAGTGGTGGGTCAAATAATAAAGTACTGAGTTTATCCAAAGAAAGGCAAGAAAGTAGAAGAAAAGAAACATAGACTATTCAGGCCAAATAGAAAGTAAAAAGAGCCTCACACTCCCTGATAACAAAACATTCTGTAGAGCCACAGTAATCAAAACAGCTTGGTATTTGTTCAGCAGTAAGCACCTAGAGCAGTGAAATAGAGTGAGAACTTTGAATTAAATCTGTTCATCTGTGGACAACTGATTTTTTTGTTTTTACATTTTTTTTTTGTGATTAAGTGAAAGTATACAATCCAAATTACATTTGCATGCCTGCCTATCTGCAGCTCCTTCTGCTCTCCTTGCCTGGTGACAGTACACTCCTCCTTTTCATTCTATATTTGTCTTATCCTTTTAACAGTCTCCTGTCCCCTCATTTCCACCCTCTCCTCCCCCATCTAGAAAGAGACCAGTAGGACAGCATCCTATAAATACACAGAACCACAATGTACATGCACCATCTGATCACATTGTTCCACAACTGGTTTTTGACAAAGTGTCAAGGTCTATTTAGAAAGAGTCTCTTTGATAGATGATGCTGGCAGAAAAACTGAATATCTACCAGAAGCAAAATGAAACAGAACCCATACCTGAGACGATATGCAAAAACTAACTCAAAATGAACCAAAGTCCTAAATGTTACACCTAAAACCATAAAATTTATGGAAGAAATCATAAGGAGAAAGCTTTGGGACTTAATCCTTTGTAAGAATAGGACAACAAATGTAACAATAAATGCACAAATAGAAGAGAATACAGATAGACAAGACTTCATAAAAAATAAAGACTTATACACTTGATTATGCTCCTGAGAAAACTACACATGGATCAAGGGTCAGTATCGTGAAAAGAACAAGGGGGCACCACGTGGTTTAAAGTCAGGAAAGGCAGGGATGTATCCTTTCGACATACCTATTCAGTCTGCATGCTAAGCAAAGAATCTGAGAAGCTGGACAACATAAAGAAGAATAGGGCATCGGGATTGGAAGAAGACACATTAACAACCTGAGTTATGCAGATGAAATAACCTTGCTTGCTGTAAGTGAACAGAACTTGAAATACTTACTGTTGAAGATCAAAGACCACAGCCTTTATTACAGGTTACATCTCAGCATAAAGAAAACAAAAATCCTCATAGCATTATGGAAAATGGAGAAAAGGTCGAAGTTATCAATGGCTCCATTTTACTTGAATCTGAAATCAACACCCGTAGAAACAGTATTTAAGAAATCTAAAGACACATTGCATTGGGCACGTCTGTTGCAAAAGACCTCTTTAAAGTGCTGAAAAGCAAAGATGTCACCTTGAAGAATGAGGCATGCGTGACCCAAACCACAGTACTTCCAATTGCGTCACATGCATGTGAATTATTGTGTTGGAGAAGAATACTGAATCTATCACAGACTGCCAAAAGAATGAACAGATCTGTCTTGGATAAAATCCAACCACAGTGCTCCTTAGAAGCAAGGATGGCAAGACTATATCTTACATAATTTGGACACGTTCTCAGGAGGGATCAGACCCTGGAGAAGGACTTTATGGGTGGTAGAGCAGAGGGTCAGCGAAAAAGAGGAAGACCCTCTACAGACTGGATTGACACAGTGGCTACAGCAATGAGCTGAAGCATCACAACTGTGGACACTGCACAGGACGGAGCAGTGTTTCGTTCGTTTGCACACAGGGTCACCATGGAATGGAAGCAACTCGATGGCACCTAACAACAGCAAGAACATGTGAATGAAAACACTACTAAAAGAGTGAATAGACAACCTACAAACTGGGAAACAAATCTGAAATGAAATATCCAGTAAGAATCTAATCTATAAAGTGTATAGAAAACCACAACAGCTTAACAACAAAAAGACAACCAACCCAATCACAAAATGGGCAAAAGACATGAATAGAAACTTCACCAAAGACTACATCCAAGCAGACAACAAACTTAACTAAAGGATGTTCGTGACCATTAGTCATTACACAGATGCAAATCAAAACTTCAGTGAGATGCAGTCTAACCTCAGTTAAAATGAAATGGCACTGATTTAAAAAAAAAAAAAAAGAATGTTGGTGAGGACGTGGACTTTGGAAACCTTAGTCATTTCTGGTGGGACTGTAAAATAGTACAACCACCACTGAAAAAGATATGGTGTTTCTTAAAAAAAAAAGAACTCAAATTAGGACTATTCTATGACCTATCAATCTGAAGTGCCCATCAACAGATGAATGGTTAAAGCAAGCTGTGATACCTACTATATAGCGATGAAGAACAATTACGAAACCGCAAAATGTAGTGTAGCAGGACCTGGTAAGTGAAATAAGTCAAGCATACAAGAACAAATATTGTAAATGCCTCTTTTATAGGAAGACAAGAATAGATACAGAGACCAGTGTTCATTGGTTGCTACCAGGGCAAGGAGTGGAGAGAGGAAAGTATTGTTATTTTTCTTGTGATCAGAAAAGTGGTGCCAAATGTGGATATAATAAATACAGCACAACTAAAGTAAAAACAAGTGTGTGAGAACGTGTAGGTGGGTACAGGCATACTGGTATACTTATGGGTACAGTTGTGTACATAGACGAGAATAAATAGGGGTATCTATACATTTTACCATTATCATCAACACAAACTCTAGAACATATAACAAAATATCATTAATACATATTTTATATATATATATAAAACCAAACCTGTTGCTGTTGAGTCAATTTTGACCCATAGTGATCCTGTAAGACAGAGTAGTACTACCCAATACTGTTTCCAAGAAGTGGCTGCTGAATTCAAACTGTCATCCTTCTGGTTAGCCATTAAGCTCCTTGTTTTAAAAAATATATATATTTATTTTTTTATTATGACTGAGTGAAAATATACATTCCCGTATAAATTTGCATGCCCACCTATGTGGAGCTTCCACTGCTCTCCCTGCCCAGTGACAGCACGCCATTCCTCTCTGCTCCATACATGTCTCATCCTCCCAATAGTCTCCTTTCCCCTCCTCTCCACCCACTCCCCTTCCTCCAGTCAGAGGTCAGCAGGATGATATCCTATAGATGCACAGAACCATAGAGTGCACCTAATATATAGTCATCCTTTTTTATTCTTGTGTTGCAAATGAGACTCAATTTTGTGAGCTCCATCATGGCTATCACTACTGGTGGCCGGGCACCATCCAGTTCTTCCGGTCCCAAGTCGATATAGGCACCCACTCATGTGGGTCTCTCTGCCTTCTGGTCCTCAGTGAGCATCCGCTACTGCTGAGTTGGGACCATTTGCTGTGCCCTTGGATGGCAGCTTGGCAGCTTTTAAGACCCCAGACGCCACTCACCAATGTGGGGTGCAGAGAGCCCTCTTAGCAAAATGCTAGTTGTGCCAATTGGCCTCGATTTCACCTAACAGCATGGTCCCCTGCCCTCCGCCCCAGCTACTCTGTCCTTGCATTATTGGGTTAAGATGGGAGGGGTACTCAAGTTATGTTGAAGTCCACTTAATATTGTTCTTGTTTCTAATGTGTGCTGTCACTGATTTCACCAAATCAAATTTCTACCAACTATCTAATCTAAACCTTCCCCCGCTCCCTCCCCTCCCTTGCAGCCGTCAAAGATTCTTTTCTTCCATGCACAAGTATGTTTTTGAGTTCTTATCGTAGGGGTCTCATACAATATTTGTCCTTTTGTCGCTGACTACTTTCACTCAACATAACGCCTTCCAGTTGAAACCAGGTTATGAGATGTTTCCTGGAATCATCATTGTTCTTTATCATTGCATAGTGCTCTATTGAGTATATATACCATAGTTTACCTATCCATTCCTCTGTTGTTGGGCGTCTGGGTTGATTCCATCTTTTTGCTATCATGGACTGTGCTGTGATAAACATTCTTGTGCATGTATCTGTTGGTGTGAATGGCTTTGATTCTGGAGGATATATTCCAAGCAGTGGAATTACTGGGTCAAATGGTATATCTATATCCATTTTTTTCAGAAAGCACCAGATTGCTTTCCAAAGAGGCTGGACCATTTTGCAACCCCACCAACAGTGTAAGAGAGTTCCACTTTCTCCACAGCCACTCCAGCATTTGTTGTTTTGTGTTTTTTGGATCCTGGCCAACCTTGTTGGGGTGATGGTATCTCATTGTCGTTTTGATTTGAATTTCTTTAATTACTAAAGATTGTGAACATGTCCTCATGCATTTTTTGGCTGCCTGGATCTCCTCTTTAGAGAAATGTCTGTCCATCTCCTTTCCCCATCGCTTAATTGGATGATTTATCTTCTTCTTATTGGTATTTTGTAGTACTTTATAGCTTATGGAGATCAGGCGTTGGTCTGACATAGAGTTGCCAAATATTTTTTTCCATTCTGTAGGTGGCCTTTTAACTCTTGTGATAAAGTCTTTGGATGAGCAAGAGTGTTTGATTCTTAATAGTTCCCATTTATCTATTTTCTCTTCTGTTGATTGTGGTTTATTTGGCTGATTTTGAAGTCTGTCTATGTTGTGTATTAAAACTTCCATTGTTGTTCCTACTTTTTCTTGGATGAACTTTATCATTTTAGATTTGATATTCAGGTCTTTTATCCAGTTGGAGCTGGGTTTTGTATAAGGTGTAAGATATGGATCTGGTTTCAATTTTTTGCAGATGGATATCCAATTTTGCCAGCACCATTTGTTGAAGAGATTGTTTTTATCCGAGTTTAATGTCTTAGAGCCTTTGTGGAATATTAACTGTTCATAGGCAGATGGTGTCATCTCTGGGGTCTTGATTCTGTTACATTGATCATTCTGACTGTTCTTGTACTGTACCTTCCCTTTCCAAACAAAATTGGTGATTTGTTTCTCCATCTCCTTAAAAAATGACACCGGAACTTGTATTGGGATTGCATTATACAAGTAGATTGCTTCGGGTAAAATAGACATTTTCACAATGTTAAGTTTTCCTATCCATGAACAGAGTAGGTTTTTCCACTTACCTAAGTCTCTCTTAGTTTCTTGTAGTAAGGGCTTGTAGTTCTGTTTGTAAAGGTGTGTTATTTCTCTAGTTAGATTAATTCCTAGGTACTTTATCTTCTTGGTAGCTATAGTAAATGGTATTGATTTGATGATTTCTTCATTAGCAGTCTCACTGTTGGCATAAAGGAATCCTACTGATTTACTTATGTTTATCATGTATCCTGAGACTTTGCTGAAGTCTTCTATCAGTTTGAGTAGTTTACTTATAGATTCTTTGGGATTCTCTGCGTATACAATCATATCATCAGCAAACAGGGAGATTTTGACTCCTTCTTTACTGATGCCAAAAAGCCAAGTGCCGTCAAGTCGGAGCCGACCCATGACCTTTATTTCTTGGTCTTGTCTAATTGCTCTGGCTAGAACTTCTAGTACAATGTTGGATAGGAGAGGTGAGAGTGGGCATCCTTGTCCAGTTCCTATTCTGAAGGGAAACTCCTTCAGTCTTTCTCCATTCAGGATGATGTAGGCAGTTGGTTTTGTATAAATGGCCCTTACTGCATTGAGGAATTTTCTGTCTATGCCTATTTTGCTAAGAGTTTTTAGCATGAATGGGTGTTGGACTTTATCAAATGCCTTTTCTGCATCAGTGGACAAAATCAGGTGATTCTTGTCTTTTGTGATATTTATGTGTTTAATCACATTAATTGTTTTTCTGATGCTGAACCAGCCTTGCATCCATGGTATGAATCCAACTTGGTCATGATGGATTCTTTTTTTAATGTGTTGTTGTATTCTATCAGCAAGAATTTTATGGAAGATTTTTGCATCTAGATTCACGAGTGATAAATCGGTCTGTAGTTCTCCTTTTTTGTTGGGTCTTTCTCTGGCTTTGGTATCAGGGTTATGCTGGCTTCATAGAATGAGTTTGGGAGGATTTCATCCCTTTCTATACTGTGAAATAGCCTCAGTAGTATTGGAGATAACACTTCTCTAAAAGCTTGGTAGAATTCTGGGGTGAAGCCATCTGGGCTGGGCATTTTTTGGTTGGCAGTTGTTTTAGTCAGCTAGGGCTGCTCTATCAGAAATACCACAAAGTGGATGACTTTAACAAAGGAAGGTTTATTCTTACATAGTCTGGTAGGCTGCAAGTCCATATTCAGGGTATCCGCTCCAGGGGAAGTCTTTCCCCCTTGTCGACTCTGGAGGAAAGTCCAGTATTGCATCAGTCTTTGTCCAGGGAGCATCTTGGCACAGGAACCTCAGGTCTGAAGGACACGCTGTTTTCCCGGTGCTGCTTTCTTAATGGTACGAGGTTCCCAATTCTCAGCCTGCTTCTCTGTCCTTTTATCTCTTCTAGGATGAAAGGATTAAGGGTGAGGCAAGCCATACTCTAGGAAAACTCCCTTTACAGTGGAGCAGGGAGGTAATCCTCTGAAGGGGTTTGCAGCCCTGCCCTAATCCTTTAGCATGCAGTAGAGGAAAACCACAAAATGGAGGACAGTCACAAGATACTGGAAATCATAGCCCAGCTACATGGCTACACATATTTTTGGGGGGACACAAGTCAATCCATGACAGCAGTTTTTTGATGACATTTTCAATCTCTTCCTGTGATGGGTTTATTAAGTCGTTCTGCTTCATGTTGTGATAGGTTGGGTAGGTGATATCAACCAAGGAATTTGTCCATTTCCTCTAGGTTTTCAAATTTGTTAGAGTACAGTCTTTCATAGTATTCTGTTATGACATTCTTAATTTCTGTTGGATCTATTGTGACCACTCCCCTCTCATCTCTAATCTGAATTGTTTCCTTTCCTGTTTTTCTTTAGTAAGTTTAGCCAGTGGTTTGTCAATTTTGTTGATCTTTTCAAAAAACCAGTTTTTGGTCTTTTCAATTTTGTCAATTGTTTTTCTATTCTCTAATTCATTTAGTTCTTCTCTAATCTTTATGATCTGTTTTCTTCTGTTGCCTGAGGGATTCCTCTGTTCTCTTGCTACTTGTTCAAGGTGTAGGGTTAGTTCCTTGATTTGGTTTCTTTCTTCCTTTTAGATGTGTGCATTTGTGGAGATAAACAGACCTCTGAGCACTGCTTTGGCTGTATCCCATATGTTCTGGTAGGAAGTGTTTTCATTCTCATTGGAATCCATGAATTTCTTTATTTCATCCTTGATTTCTTCTATAAATCATGGTTTTTTGAGCAAGATGTTGTTCAGTTTCCAAAAGTTCCACTTTCTATCTGTGTTTTTTCTGCTATTGATTTTGACTTTTGTGGCTTTATAATCTGAGGAGATGCTTTGCATTAAGTCAATGGTATGGATTTTGTTGAAAATTGCGTGTGTCCTAACACATGGTCAATTCTGGAGAACGTTCCATGCGCACTGGAGAAGAAGGTGTAGTTGTCTGCTGATGGGTAGAAAGTTCTGTATATATCGATGAGGTTTAGTTGGTTACTTGTGGCAATAAGGTCTTCTGTATCTTTACTGAGCTTTTTTCTAGATGATCTGTCCAGTATTGAGAGTGGAGTTTTGAAGTCTCCCACTATTATTGTGGAGTGATCTAACTCTTTTTTGAGTGTAATCAGTGTTTCTTCAGCGTATTTAGGTGCTCTGATATTAGATGCATAAACATTTGACATAGTTAAGTCTTCCTTGTGTACTGAACCTCTCAGCAATAGTGTTCATCTTTGTCCACGATGGTGAATTTTACATTAAAATTGATTTTGTCTGAGATTAGAATTGCCACACCTGCTCTTCTTTGTGTATTGTTAGCTTGATATATATTCTTCCATCCTTTAATGTTCAGTTTGTTCCTATGTTTAAGTCTCAAGTGAGTTTCTTGTAGACAACATATGGATGGGTCATGTCTTTTGATTCAAGATGTCACTCAGTGTTTCATTACCGGAGCATTCAGTCCATTCACATTGAGTGTAATTATCGATAGGTATGTATTCACTGCTGCCATTGTGATATGTTTATTTTTGTGTTGATGTTTTCTCCGTTGTTCTTATTAGTCTGTTCTGGGATGTTCTTTCTTGTGAGTTGATTTTTCACCTTTTTCAGAGCTGGTTTTATAGTTGTTGAGACTCGTGTGGTACATTTCTTGATATGGTATGTTGCATCTTTGTTGTATTTTACAGTTGCCCCTAAGATCCCCCTTAAAAAACTATAGATAAAGCCAATTTTAATTACTACCAGTCTTATCAACTTCCTCTCCATCCAGAAGGACTGTAACAACTGTAGCACATCCCTCTTTTTAATATGATGGCACCATAGTTTTCATGATAATCACTGGATTGTTTCTTTCAGTATTAAAGCTGTGATTGAGTTTTGAACCTCTTCTAACTGAGTAGAAATCTGGATGATGTGTCATTTTAAAATATAAAGTTAGTGGTTTTTTTCTTCTAAGCCAAAGCCAAGAACTTCTTTCGGTATTTCTTGTAGTTTTGGTTTGGTTTTTACAAAGTGTCTGAATTTCTGTCTATCTGGGAATGTCTTAATTTCCTTTTCATATTTGAAAGATAGTTTTGCAGGATATATAATTCTTGGTTGGAAGTTCTTCTCCTTCAAGGCTTTGAATGTGCCACGCCGCTGTCTCCGTGCCAGTGTGGTTTCTGCTGAGAAATCTGATGAAAGCCTAAGGGGTTTCTCTCTGAATGTTAGCTTTGCTTTGAGTCTTGCTGCCTTTAAGAGTTTCTGCCTATGTTTTATTTTGTTAAGTTTGATTATAATATGTCTTGGAGTCTTTCTTTTGAGATCTATATTGGGTGTCGTACAATATGCATCTGGGATATCTATATTCTCTTCCTTCATGATTTCTGGGAAGTTTTCTGTCAGCAGCTC
This sequence comes from Heterohyrax brucei, assembly GCA_028571685.1. Classification (NCBI taxonomy): domain Eukaryota; kingdom Metazoa; phylum Chordata; class Mammalia; order Hyracoidea; family Procaviidae; genus Heterohyrax; species Heterohyrax brucei. The sequence goes on from CM053140.1 coordinate 31,017,402, forward strand.
AGCAACAATATTCTCTGTGTTCTCAGGTATCTCATCCTGTTCAGGGACTCCAATTAATCCAAGGTTGTTCCTCTTAATAGAGTCCCACATGCTTCTTAAAACTTCTTCATTTTTCTTGTTTCTTTTTTTCTGATTTGTCCTCATTGATGCTGGCATCAGCAGCTCTGTCTTCCAAGTCAGAAATTCTTTTTTCCATTTGTTCCATTCTGTTTTCTTGGCTTTGCATTGAAGTTTCTATGTCTTTGATTTTGTTCTTGATTTGTTGGGTTTCAGAGTACTGGTGTTCCATCAGATCAAACAGCTTGTTTAAGTTTTCACTTTGTTGTGCTGCATTTTGTATAAGGTCTAGAAGGGCTCTGTATATAATCCTTTTGTATTCATCTTCCAATGATTTCAGAAAAGTTTCTTCATCTGGAAAACTCCTTGGTTGTTTTGTTTGGGAGACTTCTGAAGCCATGGGTGATTTCTTGTATGTCGCAAGTGTCTGTTACTTTTGGGGTCCCATGTGAGTAAGCAGAGGCTAAGAGAGATCCTGTGATGATGGACTGCAGATGTTTCTCTAGGCTATCTTAAAATGTAAAACAAAAGATATCTGACCAGTACCCAAGTCAGTCAGGTTTTCAGCTGTAGAGGTCCCTCTTCCTAACTGTCAAAACAAGCGCCTCTATATCCAACCCCAGATGATACAAACTAGTTCAAAATACAGCAATGCTAGTGCCCTGTTGGCCTCTGCTGACAGGCTCAGCCTTAGGTGACACTGTGTAAACTACTGCTTTTCTGGTAGAAAAGTGCTCTCCTGTGGGCAGGCTCTGGCTCCCAAGCTAAGAATTAGGTCCAGCTGCGGCCACCAGATCTAAGACGTCACTCTCCACATGGTTGGCAGATAGAGGGGCTAAAGGTGATGAGACATAGTGAGTCCTCAGCCTCTGTTGCTTGGCCCTCGCCGTAGGTGACACTGTGTAAACTACTGCTTTTCTGTCAGAGAAGCACCATCTGTTTTCAGGTGCTGGCTCCCAGGCTAAGAATTAGGTCCTGCTAGAATCTCCATATCCAACATGGTGTCCCACACATAGGCCCCCAGTTTCCGTACAAACTATGCTGTGGCAGAGATAAAAAGAGAGACCCAGACTAGCTAGGTGTACAGAGTCCTGAGCTGGGCTCTCAAAATATGACAATTTCGCCTGCTTATCCCACCAACAGTGCATCTGAGACTAGCTGCTAGGCAAGACCCAGCTCCGTCCCCCTGCCAAGACAGAGAAAATAAAGTTACAATGGTGCGTTATCTTCAGTCCATGACAGCCAGGGCTAGCCAGGAGCAGGAATCAGCGAAAGAGAGGAGGTTTTTTGTTCAGCAGTATGAAGTCCAAATTAACAACACTGTGTCATGTCCTGGGGTTCACTAGGTGACCAGAAGTCTCCTTTTGATTATCAATTCAGGTCTTGGCTTCCAGAGGGATATAAGAAGATGTGTGCTTAGTCTGCTAGCTTGGATCCACCCCTAGCCATTAAGCTCTTAACCACTATGCCACCAGGGCTCCAATACAGGAGATTTAAACTATATGATTAGCAATTTATTTTCATGGGAATGCATAGAACATGTGCCCACCAATGGTAAAAACATCTTTATATTTTGTGAATCACATGTAAATCACATTTTTTGTAAAACACAAAAACTGAGTTTATATTAGGCCATAAAACAAGTTTCAACAAGTTATTCCAGGGATTAAAATCATAAAGACCGTCTGGTAATTAAAATTAGAAGTCAACAATAAACAGGTAAGGGAAAACAGCACAAGCCTTTCAGGGTTAGGGATTGAGGAAAATATCTTTAACATATGAGTCAAATAAAAAAATCCACTTGGGAAATAAAAATATTTTAAATTTAATGATAGTAAAAACACATTAGACTAAAGTTTGAATCCTTGAATACTCTAGAGGTCAGTTCTACCCTGGCCCCTAGGGTTTCCATGCGTCGGATCCGACTCAAAGGCACTTGGCTAGCCTAGACTAAAGTTTGCAGGATAAAGTTAAAGACTTCTTTAAAGGGCAACTTACAGTGTTCCATGCATTAAAAAGGAAAAACAGAAAGACTAAAAACCAACTCTATAAGCAGGCATTTCCAGAAGTGTCAAAATACTAAGAAAGTAAAAAGAACAAAGTGAAAAGTGTAAGGGATGGATTGGTGAAGTAGAAAGCAAAGACAGGAAAATGAAGCCCAAAGGTGATTCTCTGAAAAACTAATAAAATTAGTAAATACTAACCTACTGCCATTGAGTAGATTCAAACTCACAGTGACCCCATAGGTCAGGGTAGAATTGCCATATGGAGTTTCCAAGGAGTGTCTGGTGGATTTCAGCTACTGATGTTTTGCTTAGCATTACACAACCTGAGTTTCCTAATAAATACTAGATAAGAGAAATTGTGCATAATATGACAAAGAATGGGTATTTCAGGAAATTGAACTACATTCATGTGAAACCTGTAGATGGATCAAGAGGAAATAATACAAATAAAACAAGGGATACTAAGTGCTCCTAAATTGGTACAGGTGTGTGGCAGGGTTATATCCTTTCGCCATATTTATTCAGTCTCTATGCTGAGCAAATAGTTTGGGATGATGGACTTTAAAAAGAACACCCATCAAGACTGAAGGAAGGCTCATTTACAACCTCTAATACGTACGTGAAACAACTTGCTAAAAATGATGATGACTTTGAAAAACTGTTGAAGATTAAAGACTACATATAGCCTTTAATATGAATTATACCTGAATGTGAAGAAAGTGAAGATCTTCACAAGTGGACCAGTAAACAACATCATGATATTTTGTTTGAATCAATAATCAAAACCCATTGAAGTAGCAGTCAAGTAATCAAATGATGTATTGAATTGGGCGAATCTACTGCAAAAAATTTCTTTAAAATTTTAAATAGTAAAGGCAGTATTTACTTTGATGACTAAGGTATGTCTGACTCCAGCTGTGGTCTTTTCAATCTTCTCCTATGCGTGAGAAAGTTAGATAATGAAAAAGGCAGACCTAAGAATGGATACACTCATACTGCAGTACTGGTGAAGAATTTTGAATATACTGTGTGGACTGCCGAAAGAATGAACAAATCAATCCTAGAAAAGAAAAGTCCAGAATGTTTCTTATAAGTGAGACTGACAAAACTTTGACTTGCTTATTGTAGAAATTTCATCAGGAAAAAATCAATCCTTAAAAAGGGATGTCTGTCATGTTTGTTAAAGCAGACAGTCAGTGAAAGAAGAAGGAAACCTTCAGTGACACAGAATGACACAGCAGCCCTAACAATGGTCTCAGTCGTATCACCGATCATGAAGATGGTGCAGCACGGGGCGAGGTTTCAGATTTGTACATTAGGTCCCTGAGAGTAGGAGATGACTTAAAAGCAACTGACAATAGGAAGTAGGACACCTAGAATGACCCGTCTGTGCCCTGGAGTTGTGGGTGATCAGGCGTGTAACACACTCAGGTCATCACTCTCGGCTACCCCTCAAGGACAAACTGAGGCTGCATCCATCCTTCTGACAGCCTCCTCACCTATGCCATGTCCCCCAGTGGCTCAAGTCTGCCCACTGAGTGGCTGGGGTAGTCTGCAGTAGGTGCAGAACGAGACCGCCTGCATGTGCTGGCCTATGCTGTAGATGGATCAAGAGGAAATAATACAAATAAAACAAGGGGATACTAAGTGCTCCTAAATTGGGACAGGTGTGTGGCAGGGTTATATCCTTTCACCATATTTAGTCAGTCTCTATGCGGGCCTATGCTGCACAGGCCACTTTGCTGAAGGAGCCTCTTCTCCTGTGGTATCACATGCCAGTGGCTGTCCACTAGCCTGGGTCTTGTGATTTCTTAAGCAGTGTCTCAGGGTCTGAGCAAAGGCCAGAGCTCATTGGATGTCCCAGCTCATATTACTGTTGATTCCCTCTGTCTCCTTGGTCATTCCCACCGGGGATTCCTGGTGTTTGTGTCAGAATCAGGAGAGGGAGACAGAGGGACCTGTGGGGACATTGTGAAGGGTGATGGCAGCCAGGGCTCTGGCCTTCTCTCTCCTGGGGAAGGGACATCTGAGTCCTTTTCCAGGACATCCCTGTCTAGTATTATGGAGGGTCCCTGGATAGATGAACTTCTCCCAACATGATGCAAAACATAACCTAGTTTTTATGTCAAGTGGCATGCAACCAGGTCTCCTTACCACCAGAATGGAGTGACCATTACCACACAGAGAACTCAACAATCACGTGAGACGCTCTACTTGCTGGGCCCTCATCCAACAGTGCCTTGGGCATTCAGATTTGAAACTCCCGTGTTCTGTAAACACCATCCTTCCTGCTCCTATTGGCCCATGGGACAGTTCCCCACTAAAGGCCAGAGCATCACAACTTGTCCGCTGTTGGCATGCCTCAAGGCAGCATTTCCAGTTTTCCACTTTGATCAGGATCGTTTAATCTCAAATCACTTCCAAGGCTTTCTGAGCTGGGAAGGCTGGCTTGCGTGTGTGTGTGCCTGTGGATCAGGCGTGAGCGTCTATATTCCTTCCAAGAAAGCCATGGGAGACAAGACACAGAAGCCATCAACTTGGGGATGATGAGTGCATTTTAGAACTCTGCTACATTAAAGTCAGGCTAGAGCTGCAAGCACTGAGCCCAACCCTTCTCACCAAGGATGCGGTGTGAGCAGTCCCTTGCCCCAGCTGGCGGGGCCTGACAGACCCCTGGTGGCCGGGAAGTCTGCAGACCTGGCTGGGCTTTTAGCTTTGTCGGCAAAGATGAGCCGGAACAATGTTTAGATCCTCGGACACCCCTGGTGCTATTCAAGGGGTTACAGCCCATCTGTCCAGCCAGTACCACCCAGGGCAGGGCCAATAGAAACAGTCCGTTATGGGACGCAAAAGGTTAACAGACATGACAACTAATGGAAAAGGGGGTGGCTGAAGTCCCCCAGAGACAACTTGAAAGACAGGGTGGGCCATCTACTTCCCAAAGCCTACCGTTTTGAGGACCCCAGGGAGCATGGTTTTACTTTGTGTACCTGTAGTCTCTGTGAGTTGAAATTGGCTCAGTGGCAGTGAGTTTGGGTTTTTTGGCTTCCTGATGTTGGAAACATCCCTGGATCGGCCATCCAGCACAGATGCCAAGAGGATGAAAAGGCCAGAGGGAAGCAATAATGTTGTCTAAATGGGACAGCAGACATCTGGATACTGCCTTCTTGCCAAACAAATATTTGCTCAGCGATCGCTAAAGGTGAACAACATAAACATGGCCCCGATCCTCGCAGAGCCTGCGGCCTATTAATGGAATTAATTGTCACTTTCAGGAACTAATGAGCACATATGGGATTGTTCGGATTGCTGTTCAGCAAATAGTCCCTCCCACCTCCTTCCACTGGGGGTGGGGGAGTGGGCTGCCCTGCTTTGTACTTTGGGCTGGGCCATGTGGCTGTTCTGGCCAGAAGGGTGTTGGTGAACACGACGAGAAGAGGCCTCTACCCTCTGGGGATGCCCCCTGACAGGACCATGCCCTGAATAGCTACTGTCCTGCATCCCAGGTCCCAGAATCCACCAGGTGGGAGGCAGTCTGGACCTTGACCTGGAGACTGAAGCTCGGCCACCCAGCTGAACCCAGCCTGTCTCAGCCAGATAGCACTGGCCCCTGGCCTGCGAGTATGGGGGTCCAATCTGTTGTGGCAAAGCACCACCTATTGGGGTGTTTCATGGCACAGGATGACTGTGACAATCACTGGCTCAACCCATATACAAACCAGTTGGCACTGAGTCAGTTCCCACTCACGGTGACCCCATTGCGTGTTACAATATAACTATGCTGCACAGGGTTTCATTGGATAACATTTCAGAAGTAGATCACTAGGCCTTTCTTCCAGGGATCTCTGGATGGACACGAACCTCCAACCTTTCACTTAGCAGCCTAGTGTGCTAGCCATTTGTACCACCCAGGGATGCTGAACACCATATATGAATCACCTTTAATGACGTTGGAAACCCTGATGGCGTAATGGTTAGGTGCTATGGCTGCTAACCAGAAAGTTGGCGACTGAAATCTGCCAGGCACTCCTATCTACAGGGTCATTACGAGTTGGAATCGACTTGATAGCAGTGGGCTTGGGTATTTGAGTTGGAAAAAGGGAGGTCTGGGAGGGAATAAGGCTGCCATCTATCAAATCCTGAACTCACCTATGGAACAGGCACATACAAATTGACCAAATTCTAGAGCATTATGGGGAAAATGGGAGTGGCCTTCCCCTAGGATATCAGTACCCAGTTACCATCAAGTCAAGCCTAATTTGTGGTAAATTCATGGGTGTCAGAGTGGAGCTGGGCTCCACAGGGTTTTCAGTGTCTGATTCTTCTCTCAAGGTGCCTCTGGGTAGACTGAACCTTCAGTCTTTCTGTTAGCAGCCAGGAACTCCCAAGAGATGGAAAAACAAACAAACAAACAACCAAAGCTGCTGTTACCAAGTAGACTCTGACTCATAGGGACCCTATAGGACAGAGTAGAACTACCTCCAAGGAGTAACCAGTGGATTTAAACGGCTGACCTTTCAGTTAGCAGCTGATCTGTTAGCCACTGCACCACCACAGGGGCCAGCAGATTGTAGCCAGTGGATCAGACTCAGTCTGCCTCTTGTTTTTGAATGCCCTGTGAGCTAAGTATGGTTTTTACATTTTTAAATGGTTGAAAAAAAATCAAAAGAAGAATATTTCATGACATAACGCAATTTATTTGAAATTCAGATGTCAGTGTCCACAAAGTTACATTGTGACACAGCCACACTCATCTGCTCTGTGTCATCTACGGCTGTTCTCATATGACAGTGGCGGAGAGGAGTGGTTTCAGCTCACAAAGCCCAAATCCTCTACTTTCTGGCTCTTTGCAGGAGAAGTGCTCCAACCTCCAAAGAAGAAAAAAACCTTAGGACAAAAGACAGAAAGTATCAGCTCGTGTCACACAGTTGTACCACAACTCAGAGCAAGTGAAAAGAGGTTTTTGGCATCTTTACAAATTTGCTAGGGCGGCCCATGTCTGAGGTGTCCTGGGTGCCTGGGTCTGAGAAAGTGTACTTGTTCCAGTGCCAGGGAGGTGGAAGTATCCCCCATCTCATGCTTATTTGTGGGGAAGTTGGTGCTGATGTTAGGTGTCATCGGGCAGGTTCTGATTCAGAGCAACCCTCCGTACAGCAGAACGAATCGCTGACCAGTCTCGCAGCATCCTCACAGTTGTTGGGCTTGAGCTCATTGTTGCAGCCGCTGTGTCAGTCTGTCTCCCTAAGAGTCTTCCTCTTTTTGGCCAACACACTGCCTTATCAAGCGTGATGACCTTCTTCAGTGACTGACTGATCCCCCCTGATAACAGATTTGTAGTATGTGAGACACAGTCTCGCCATCCTTACTTCTAAACAGCATTCTGGTTGTATGTCTTCCAAGACAGATTTGTTCCTTCTTTCGTCAGTCCATGGTATATTCGATGTCCTATGCCAATGCTGTAATTCAAAGTTGTCACTTCTTCTTCGATCTTCTTTATTTGTTTTCTAGCTTTTGCATGCGCATGAAGCTACTGAAAACATCATGTCTTGGGTCAGAAACTCCCTAGTCTTCAGGGTGACATATTTTCTTTTTAACACTTTAAAGAGGTCTTTTGCAGCAGATTTGTCTAACGCAATGCATCTTTTGATTTCATGACTGCTGCTTCCATGGGTCTTGATTGTGAAACCAAGTAAAAAGGAATTCTTGATAATTTCGGTCTTTTCTCCATTTATCATAATGTTGCTTACTGGTCTAGTTGCGAGGGCTTTTGTTTTCTTTATCTTGAGGTGTAATCCACACTAAAGTCTGTGGTCTTTGATCTTTATCAGTAGGTGTTTTGAGTCATTGTGGAGAAGGAGCCCTTCTAAAACTTCAGCTTGAGGACCAAACCTTTTTACTTACCCACTACGCTTCTTCCTGCCCTCACAGCCTCCATCACTCATCACTTCCCTGAACACCTACCAGGTGCAGTGCCCCCTGCTGGATGTAGCAACTGCAGTACATCTACTTCTATATCCATCCATCCATCCACCCATCCACCCACCCACCCACCCACCCATCCACCCATCCACCCACCCACCCTCCATCCACCCATATATACATTCATTCATCCATCATCTATCCACCCATCCACCCACTCACTCATCCAGTTCATCCAGTCCATCCATCCATCTTGTATCCATCGTCTATCCACCCACTCACTCAATTCATTTCATCCATCCATCCACACACCCATCCACCCACTCACCCAGCTATCCATTCATTCATATAATCCATCCATCCACCCATGTGTTCAGTTGTATACACATCCATCCACACATTTCCTTAATAACTATTTCCCAAGTGGCAGCTTGCCAAGAACCATGTTGGCCCAGGGATACAATGGTGAGCAAACAGATGATGTCTGTGCTTTTGTGGAGCTTACAGCCTTGTGGGAAAGAGAGAAATCAAATTCGCCATCACACATTGTGGTGAAGGAATTGGGCAAGACAGTACTGTGTGTTAAGGGTCACAGCGGGTGGAGGTAATTCCAAGGCGCTGCGATGAAGCCAAAACTGTAGTTGTGGAAGAAAAGTTACTTAAAGAGCAAAAGACAAGAAGACATGGCCCAAGGCTTGACCAAACTGGTCTCCAAGCGTAGGGTTTTGGGTTGGGCCAAAGCAGCCTTGGGTGCAGCTAGGGAAACTAGCAGAGCCTGCATCTTGGAGTGGTCTTTCTTCCATGACAAACCACGACAGAGCCTTGTGTTCAAAGCATCCTGCAGCAGGACAGCCTTTAGATGTCTATGACATGGAAGGCGGAGCCACAGAAAGGCTGAGGATGACTCAGCCCGGGAGCAAGCTCTCTCTCTTTTAAGCCCTTTGTCTTGGTGTTGTTCTGTACTTTGTTGCTTGCCCATCATGCAGTGGACCAGGAGGTAGTGCTGATGTTCTTTCCCTCTTCTGCCTCACCCTGCTGGAAAGTGTGAGTCTCCTGAGTTGGCTCTGTGGGAACCCAACACCTGGCCCTGTGCACACAGTAGGTGCTTTATGATTCACACCTGGTTATTTCACTTACTGTAAAAATATCTACTCTCCTTCTTCTCTAATTCCCCAAGAAAATCTCTTTCTGGGAGCCTTAACACTTCCAACTCCATCTTAAACCCCCGCAACCTCCAACCTGAGGGCAGTAGCCACGGTGACCTCTGAGCTGGTGATCTCAGATCTGGCGGACATACATTCTGACCATAGTCCATAAAAAGGAAAAAAAAATCCCTAAAGGAAGAAGGCCTGCCCAGCTATGAGCTGGAACTTGGGCAGAATTCCATTTCCCATTCAAAGGGAGATGATTTATAAGGCATTTCAAGGCCAAAGACGCCAGCCTGGAAAGCTGACGAGACAAAATAATTTATCAGAAAACTCCAAGTGGTCGCCTGTAATTGTGAGAATGTTACTCTCCCCAAGGCCTTTCCCTGATCCTGAAGCTGGGACTTTCTGGCCTGACCCTATCTGGTGGTCCCTAGGCCTAATTTTAAGTGCTGAGTAGGCTGGTGAACAGCTATCTGGTCATTGTCATGGAGCCCTCATTTCCTCTGCCACCTGAAAGCAGGACCCTTCATGTTCTCGGGCTCCAGGGGCCTTGGACCTGGGGGTGAAGTCAATGAACTTGGACCCTGGGTGGACTCAGTGGTCCTTCCTCTCAGGGTCCAGTAGACCACAGTCCCCAGCAAATGAAGACAGCAGGAGTGACAGAGGCTGAGACAGACAGGATTTAGTGGGAGAATGGAGTCCCACCTGATGGTGGGAAGGCTGGGAGCCTGGGCCAGCAGGCTTTCAGGAAGTCAGTGGGACTGACCCTTGGGCTATTCTTAGCCAGGCCTTCTACCTACAAATGCCCAGGTGCGTAGGCCCTTCTTTCACCCATGTGGTACTTGGATGTATTGTCAGCTAGGACTCGTGTGACTCCCTGAGCCGCTGATGCCACCAACCAGCACATGTAATGTCACCGTTAGCATCAGGAAGGGTAGGATGGCACACAGTAGGCCGTATCCCTGGCTCTGGAAGCACCTACACAGCCCTGGGAGTGAGCAAGGACCATACTCTGAGGCCTTGCAGGAGACTGGTCAGTGACGCGGCACCCGGACGGGACTTGTTGGTATCCGAGACTTCTCCTAGTCTCTCCTACTGTTCCCAGGGCAGTGTGACTGACACTAGTGCAGAAATAATCTAATACACCCCCTGTGACACACCGGATATTCTGAAACAGATGCTGATTTAGAAGCCACACCCCCAGGTCCTAATACAATGAGTGGAAGTTCCAATTTTGAAAAGAGGATTTCTTTCCGCTTTGCATGAGTCACTTTCTCTGCGTGGGGCGAGGTGGCCTGGTGTTGCTATCTTTGAACCCCATGTACTTATGCTTATTAAAATCAATACTGTCCGTTAGCCAGTGATGCTTCCATTTTTAATAATCTACTGATACACAGACTTTGCTTTTACTGGACTAAACAAATTTCCGCTCCTGTGCCCCGCCGCAGCTCGGCAGGCAGGCTGGGTGTGGCCCTGGACGTGAGTGTTTATTTACTGCCTGCTCCTGACAGCCAGCATATCTGGCCCGCGGCCTCAGATGGCTTTTACATGGAGATTTACAGCCCACTTCCTGTTTTCCAGACGCGGCACCGTTTGTAAGGGGTGTAATGAATGCACGGTATTGTGTGTGCAATCTCCAAAGCCATACCAGCTCAACCTGGTGGCACAGTAGGCCTGCGTGGTCTACTATTGATTCACTCATTCACTTCTAGGCAGACGCTTCTCAGGGTTAAAGTGCTTGCACCTCTTGACCACTCTTTCTTGGCTTTAGCAGGGACCTGCATGGTGGGCATTCCTCGGGGAATGAAGGAGGACCAGGGTAAACTCAGGGATGGTTTTCAGACCTAGAGGTCCTTCCAGAATGATGGGCTCTGGAAGATGGAGGGTGTAGGTGTTCCCCTCAGTCCCCTATGTCCGAATACCCCTGAGGCCTATTACCATTTTGTGCGTCTCTGCTCACCTCCTCCTGTGTACCAACCTTCACACTGTACTGAGTTGTGCTGGCTGGTTTTTGGCCAAGAGGTCGAATTATATTGTTTACAAACATTTATCTGAGGTCAGGTATTGTGCAGGGCACAGGGAGTCAGAGATCAACCAATCACCTCCCACCCTTGTGGAGGGTGGGCATATGGAGCTTGGGGAGTCCAGAGGAGGGGGCTGGGCCATGCAGAAGGACCTCTGCTTCATCCTCTGGGATCTCTGCCATGTGACCAAGGATGGCCAGCTTGGATGGCCAGGGGTCTTATGTCAATGCAGAACACAGGGCTCTGGCTAAAGAACCAGACAGTCAAGCAACTTGGCCAGGGACAAATGAATTCTTGGGCCAAGCCTGACTCTGCCTACCTTGCACTGGGTTCTCCCAACTGCAAACCCTGTGTGTCTGGACGTGTCTTGGCAAGAAATGGCCCTTGGCTGCAAGTGTGCTGGCTTTAGCTGCCCCCAAGGAACCAGAGCTTTCCCAACTCTGTCAGTGCTTGAGTCCCCAGCCTGTGTACACAGGGCCCTGAGTACGTCTTGGGGGCAGGAAGCCTTTAGGGTCAGAGAGAAACACAGAGAGAAGCTGACGAGGAGGTCAGGGTCATGATGCTGAAAATAGCTAATGCGCCCTCTGCAGCCTGGCATAACAAGACACTGGACGGCATTGAGTCCCAGGGGACACAGCCTGCTGGTCTTGCCAGGAGGCTCTCAGGCAGGTCTGTTGTCTTGCAGTTACCTTCATGATGGGAGTACACCCAGGGGCTCAAGTCACTGAGCCAGGAAGATGTAGGGACTTCCATCCGAATAGTTTTCCAGCTGTATTCCAAAGAATACTGGGATTTTAGAGGTATTTCAGTATTAGATATTTGGGGGTATCTTTGAAAGAAGTGGAAATCCTGGTGGCAAAGTGGTTGCTACAGCTGCTAATCAAAAGGTTAGCAATTTGAATCCACCATATGTTCCTCGGGAACTCTATGGGGCACTCTGTCCTATAGGGTCACTACGAGTTGGAATCAACTCAGTGCCAGTGGGTTTGGTTTGGTCTCTTTCAGGAAAAAGTACTACCAGAGTGCTACTTAGAAGCAAGGATGGCGACACCATGTCTTACATACTTTGGATATGTCAGGAAGGATCAGTCCCTGGAGAAGGACATCACGTTTGGTAAAGTGGAGAGTCAGTGAAAAAGAGGAAGACCCTCAACAAAGTGGACTGACACAGTGTCTACAGTGATGGCCTTAAGCATAAAAACGATGGTGGGCGTGGTGCAGGACTGGGCAGCGTTTCCTTCTGTTCTACACAGGAGCACTGAGTCAGAACTGACTCGATGGCACCTGACAGCAACAACAGGACAGGGACTTTGAGATGTCTCAAGGCCAGACGGATCCGGCTTGATGACACTTCGCTTGGCAGGGCCAGATATTTGGACTGTTTCAGGGGCCTTCTGAAGGTAAGAGTAGCAGGCTACTCAGATTTTGCTTCCACAGAATCAGCTTCATTTCTTGTAATTTTTTTTTACACCACAGACTCACTGCATTGGCTAAATCTGCTTCAACAGAACTCTTTAAAGTTTATAAAGCCAAGATGCCACTTTGGTGACTACAGTGAGCCTGACCCAAGCTAGGGCCTTCTCAGTTGTCTCGTCCACATGTGAAAACCAGACCATGAGAGACGACAGAAGAATTGATGCGTCAAATTGTGGTGTGGTGAGGACTCCTGAACAGACCGCAGGCTGCTGGAAGAACAAACAAATCTGTTTTAGAAGAAACACAACCAGAGTTCTCCTTAATAGAGAGGATGGCAAGACTTTGGCTCAGTTTGGGCAAGTTGTCAGGCAAGATCAATGGCCAGAAGAGGGCCTCATGTTTGGTGAAGTAGAGCATCAGTGAAAAGGAAGGAGACCTTCAGTGAGGCGGATTGCTCCGTTAACTGCATCGACGGACTCACACACAGCAACGGTCGCGAGGATGATGCGAGACGGGCAGTATTTCGCTGTCTTCACAAGTTTGAGGCCAACTTGCAGGCAACTAACAATAACAATGGTTTGTGGGGAAACAGAGTCCTGTAGCTAAAATAAACGGAAAACTGCTTGCCTGCTCAGGTTTTTCCTTCTTACACGTGGGGAAGCCAGGGCACAGACAGGCGAAGTACCTCAGCTCTTGTCAAGCAGTGGAGTGGAGGGAAACCCTGACTTTCTGAGTTGCTGCTCCCAGTCTGTCCTTCTGCCTGGAGGTGGCAGGGAGGGCAGGGTCGAGAGCCACAGCAAGCCTTTTTCAGTGGCCTCATGGGCCCCTGAGGGGCTGGCCGACCACAGCCGGCCACCCAGCACAGGCTCTGGGCCCAAGCAACAGCTGCGGCTCTGTGGGCTGCATGCTTGTCATCTGTGGCTTCATAAAACGCCCCTAATGAAAGTAACACAGGGTGCAGGAGGAGGCAGCTCTGAGCTGGGCTGGGCTGAGGAGAAATGTGCTTGTTAAAACGTGTAATGAGAGACATAACAAATCCCCAATATGGGTCGCGTTGTCTTTAAATACCTTAATGACTGCGCTGTTTCTCTGGGGCACTCCGCGGCTCTTTATAAAGCCTCAGGCATGAAGCTAGGTGGTGAGGAGATGGCAGGGATGATGTGGGACCGTGGGGGCAGGGTGGGGCTGTGCTGGGGGTCTAGAAAGAACCTTTCCTGGAGACCCGGCCTGGGAGCTGTACCTCCAGCCCTCGCCTTCCTCAGCCCTTTTTCTGTGGTACCCTCGCTGGTCCTCAAAGATCCCTCTTCTCCTGAGTCTGGCCGCCCCCCAGCTGGGCAGCAGACTTACCAGTGGTCCTGAGCACTGCCCTGGGGCTCTGATGGCCCCTCAAGGCTGTCTGGGACCTGTGCTTGCTGTCACACCATGCCAAGGACCACCCTGGGCCCTCTCCCAGGACCAATCGCCCTCACCCTGGACTTTGCTTAGGGTCTCCCTGGGCCCTCTCCCAGGGCTCACACAGGTCGTCTCTTGGGACACCCTGGATCTCCTCTTGGGATCTCCAGGCCATCTCTCAGGATCCTTTCTCAGTATTCTCTCAGGAACACCCCAGGGCACCCTCCCAAGATCCCCTGGGGCGTTCTCTCAGAATCTTTCTGGGCCTCCCCAGGCCCTCTCCTGGGACCCCTCTGGGCCTTTCTAGGGGCCTTCTCAGAAGATTATCTTCAGGATAGGACAAAAAGAAGAATCAGAAAGCTCCAGAGGGTGATGAGGGCAGTGTACGAAGTATGGGTGCTGCCCAATACACATCTCACTTGGCAAGAGATCCACCCGGTGTATGGAATCCTCTCTCTGGCCCACTGACTACACTGTGCTGAGGACCAAACATCACCCTGATGCCCACTGAGCCCTCCTTACTGTAAGCTTTCCACTGGGCACAGCTGTCTCTACAGGTGGACACTGGGACATTTGCCCAGAGCACTCACTGATGAGGACAGCTCCGGGCCTCTGTCCAAGGCCACTGGCATGGAGGTGTCCAGGAACTGCCAGAACAGAGCCCCACATACTGGGTGGCTTTAAGAACAGACATTTGTTCTCTCACATTGCTGGTGGCTCGAGTCATGATCAGGGCATTGGGCATGTTGCTTTCTTCCAAGATTTTGGGGGAGAATCTGTTCCAGGCCTCCCTCTCAGCATCTGGTGATGGCCTGCAGTCCTCGGCACCCCTTGGTTTGTGAACATCTCATGGCAATCACTATCTTTGTCACTATGTCTCTGTCTGTGTCCCTTCTCCTCTTTAATGGGATAAAACTTGGATGGGATTAGGATCCACCTTACTCCAGTGTGATCTTGTGTTAACTGATAACGTTGTCAAAGACTGTTTCTAAACAAGGTCACAGGTACCAGAAGCTAGGACTTCCAATTTTGGGGGGATATAATTCAGTCCACAGCAGCTGGTCTCTTGACCACAGTGCTGCTGTATTTTGGTTCATGGGGGGCTTAGGAAGCAGGAGAAAGGAAGATCCAGGGCCAGGCTCTTGGCTTGGGAGCCAGAAGGCCTGGGTTCAAGGGCTGTGGTCTTGCGAGTGGGAAACCTTTCTGATTCTCAGCATCTTTTCTCCCTCTTGTGATAGCTCCCCACAAAGGTGTCTCCCACCCCCAGTCCCAGACAGAAAATTCTGTCTCCACCTCCAGGGTCATCGGATGGGAGACAGAGGGCTTGACCAGCCCGAGTCACCTGTTTCTTGCACTTTCCTGGCATCATTTTGAGGCTCCAGCACTTGCAGGGAGAGCCTTCTGCCATTCCTGAATGAGGAGACGATGAAGGCAGCCACCAAGCTGCTTGTCCCAGAGTCTGTGCAGCTGATAGTGAGGAAGGCTGGATGCCGATGACTGACCTCCACCAGCCCTGAAGTCAAATGACCCTGGCCCTTCTTGCCCTATGCAAACTTCAGCTTGGTTTAAAGGTGCTTGTGTTGGACTTTCAGCCATTTGCAACACATACAGTCCTAACCAGCACACTCTCTAAGCCTTGGTTTCTACACCCAACACATGGGGAGAGGCGCAGATTGACCTTTAGGGACCCCTTTGGCAGCCGCATGACTGAGTGAGTCCCTGAACCTTTTTTCTGCTCAGTCTCCTGCTTCCAAAGTGAAGCCACCAAAAAATGAGGCTCAGCTTGGTGTTGTATAAGACAGCCCCAAAAGTGATGCTCAGTACCCATCATGAGCCTCTGGGGACCAGTCTGTGGGTGCCAATAACAATGGGCAGATTGAGGGTAAGTCACGACCTGGTCTGGAGCACATCACACTCCTGCCATTAAATTGCCCTCCTCTGGCCAGCCCCGTCACAAGGGACCCTGGTGTCCTCTCCCCACCTGCCTTCTTCCCTCACCACCTCTCATGATGCTGGTCACATGTGGTATGCCTGTGTGATACCATGCTATAAGCACACAGGCACACGTGTGCACAAGTCTGTCCATCTCCAAAGCCTGTGTTCTTGGCCATCACGCAGTTTGGCCACCAGCAGGACTTGAGTTTATAGGGGTTGGGGATGGGAGATAGAGGGTTTGGTCTAGGCTAGAGCACAAGCATTCAGAGAGACCTGGACTTGGCTGCGCAGGACAGTCTATGTGCCTGGGAGAGCAGCCTGTAGGGTAGTTACCCACCTCCTCCATGGGGAGGAGGTTTTGGGAGTATCTGATCATCACAGCCTCAGCCTGGCATTGTGGGAGAAGTGAGTCTCGCAGGGCTGCCACCAGGAAGGGGTCAAGACCTCCAGGACCCAGGCCTTAACTGCCCTGCTCACACACACCCTGCTTGCAGGGAGAGCTGAGTACCTGGGCCAGGGGAAAGGAGCGGGTTTTGCCCCCAGCCCTGAGGCACACTGCCTACTCAAGATTTTGCTGGAGGATAGAGTTCTGTCCTGCAGCCACAGGCTCTTGAGTTGGGCATGGCTGAGATCAGCTCTTTGAGCGATACCCTGGCATCCTCCTCTCGTACCAGTCTCTGCACACATACCCCTTGGTTGGGAGCTGCCCCTTCTTACTCTCTAGTAGCTGCTTTTCATCCTCAGATGCCTGGTAGCCAGCCTGCCCTCAGGGACTGAAGCTGGCCTTGGGTCTGACACAGAGATGGAACACAAGATCTGGCACGATTTTCAAAGTGTCTTGGTTGGGTGGTCAGCAGGGAGGAGTGGCTTAGCCCAGAGAAATCTCTGGGGCCGAGTGGAAAGGTACAAAGAAGGTAAAAAATCAAGAGGCTTGGACACAGAGCAAGAGGCCTAGCAGCCTCTGAGGTCAACCCTGTGAGGACCTGCTTGGGGGCTGGTACACAAATGAGCCCAGGGTCACACTTCTAAACTGCAGAAGTAGGAAGCCCCTTTTGGAGGTGATTTCATGCGTGACAGTAGAAGAGTGTGCACTGGGTTAGGTACCCCTCCCTACAAATACTGAATCCCCAAGGGATGACGCTACAGTGGTACTGAAGGAGAGCTGTGGGGAGGGTCTGCAGCCAGTGGCCGACCTGACCACACAAACATGTCCTACAATGGACCCCTCCTCCTCCGCCCCCCCAACACTGCCTTGGGCAGTGACTGAACAGATGAGGGAAGGCCCAGATGTAAGTACATTTAATAGTCTGTGACCTGCTGGACACTCTGGGCTAGGTGTTAATGGCTAAATGCTTTGCAAGTAAGTTACCAGAAAGGATTATTTCTGAGAAGCAGAGGCTTGTGGGAAGGTGCTAGAAAACTCGACAAGTGACAAACATTCTCCCTCAGCAATGCCCACAAGCACCCTTCATCCCTCCTGGTGTAGCGGGCACAGAGGTGTATGAGTGGGGAGTGGTTCTGAGACAAAAACATCCCCTTCCTCTGAGGAGCATGGGGATCAGCACAGAGTCTCTGAAATGCCTCCTGCTGCAGTGGTAGTACTCCACCGGCCTGCTTGGTCCCCCTCAGATAGAGACCAGGAAAAGGCAGGGTGCGGCAACCTCTGGGATAGCCGTCATTCCCCCCAGAGGACCCAACAGAAAAGGTGCAGCGCCACTGGAGGCGGGGGTCACACGAGGCCTGGGGTGTGCCCTGTCCTGTGCCTGTTCCAAGGTGGAGGGCTAAGGCCGAGTGTCCTCCAGTCACTGATGACATACAGATATGGTCACAGAGGACTTAAGCAGCAGCTCTGGGCTGTGGGCAGCTTTCTTCCTCCCAAGCATGAAGAAAACGCAGGAGGAGAGAGGCCGGCCACTCCAGAGAGGCCCAGGGAAGCCGAGGAGATGCTCTCTAAGGCCCAGCAGGGCACCTTGCCATGGTCAACACAGCTCTGTGCCTGCTAGCTTCTAGGATGTTGATGGCATCTGGGCTTTCATCCACCGACGACAATGGCGGGCAGCTCTTACCTAGCCCATTGCCCACACGTGAAGGCTCCTGGCCAGGTGCAAGCTGGGCACGAAACTAGTGTGCACTGAGTATCTGCTGGGTGAGTTCCAGTACTGTGGCCTTGGGGGTGACTGGGATGAGCAGACAGGGCAAGCGTCATTGAGTATCATGCAGCCATCAGCTCTCGCTGGGCTGCAGCTGTGGTAAAGAATGCCCCACAGGTGGGAACCCCACACTAGGTAGCCCCCACACCTCTCTGACTTGTGACCACCGGCCTTGCTACCAAGAGGGACATCGTTCAGGGACAGTTGCTATTTCCTGCCAGGGCCTCGTGAAGGTTCTAGCATCTCTACGCCCACTTTTCACATGGCTGTTGACCTGTGGGGTTTGGCCCTGAGTGGAGGGGCCAGAGACGCTGCCAGGGCAAACTAGAGGGCAGGGCTAAAGGGGAGCACGGGTCTGAGGTCTACAGGAGCACAAGGTTGGGGTCTAGGTAGGGTCTGGGGCCAGGGTCTGTGTGGATTACGAGACCGGGATCTGCAGGTGTGCAGGCCCAGCATCTGCAGGAAGCGTGCAGCAGGCGTTGCAGACGTGGGCTTTGAGTACGTGACAAACTTTGGGCCTATCAGCAAGCTCATTAACCTCATTAAGCCTCATTCTTCTTGCTTGGGAGATGGGAAGAAGACACCAGCTTCCAAGTTTTAGGAAACAATAAATGAAATATGATGCCAATATCTTGCCAGGATATAGGCTCTGGTGGGGCTGTCCTCAAGGCCAAGCCCTGGACACTGTTCATTGTGGCCAGTGCTCATAGATGTGTTGGACACTGGGTTCCTGGAGAGTTGGGCATCTTCCCCTGTGGCTGGGGAGGAGGGCCTGGAGGCTCATAATGCAATGCCTGCCTGGTAGGGGAGGCTTCAGCCCTGTGGGCATGTGAGGGCAAGGGTTGCAAGGAGAGGGGCCAGGGCACCAGGGGGAAAGAAGGGCAGCATGGACAGATTGCCACCAAGTCCACCTCTCTTCTCTGCTGTCTGTGTCCAGCTGTCTCTGTGTCTTTAAAACGCTAAAGGGTCCACTGGAAAAAAAAAATGACAGTTTGCTCACACACTTACAGGTTCTCAGTCTGACATCAGCAGGGAATCAAAAATATTTTATTATTTGGAAATGCCGTCGAGGGAGAGAGCAGCCTTGAAAGTCTGCCATGGCTCCAAACCCACACCTCCCCTGGGAGTTAATTATTTTCTTAAAATGCAACTTGTACTGTTAGTTTAAAACATTCCAACTGTGTTCACACTCTTTAAATCTTCAGTAAACCTTAGAGTTTAAATCACTTGCAGATAAGAGTAATTCTATTAGGGAGAGAGGGGGACGGAGACTTGGTGGAGGTGAAATCAAATGAAATAAAAAGGCCATTGATCGTAGGCTCTTTGGGGCACCTCCTGCCTGAGCCCCTTGGGACTTTGGGGTGCTGAGGGAAGCCTGGCAAGGCCTAGACACCTGGTACCCACCCAGTACACCATGAGGGACTGCCCATCAAGTAGCCTGCCAAGTACCCCAACTGACACCTGACTGGGTACCCCACCTGATACCCACTAGGGGCTCCATTGAGTCTCCTATCTGGTACCCCACTTAGTGCCTTACTTGGAATTACCTATATGATACCCCACCTGGTACCACACCAGATACCTTACCTGATACCCCATCCAATACCCCAACTTGTACCCCACTCAGTACACTACCTGGTACTGCCCACCTAGTACCCTACCTAGCACTTCAATTGGTACCCCACCCAGGACTTCTCACATTGTACCTCACTTGGTACCACACTTGATACCCTATCTAGAACTCTGTCTGCTACCCTACCGAGTACCTCATCTAGGACTGCTCAAAAGTTGGTGCTGGCTGCACTCAGTTCTCTGAAGCTGGATCCGCATTGGCTATGTACTGGCCAATCTGTGCTACTTTTGGAGGGACACTTGCCTTGAGGGTCTCAGCATGGACTGCAAAGGTGGGCAGGCCAGCACATATCCTCAGGAGATCAACAACTTCCAGTGGCTGAACAGCCAAGGACGCCCAGTCTCTGTCCTCCCACACACCTGCCCTGGCGTGTCTCTCAGACACTGCGGGGGTCCCTACACATCCTGGGGACAGCTGCAACTACCAGTCAGCATCTACAACTCCAGCCAGAGACCTCATGTCGAGCCAGAAACCATCCACCACTCAAGGGTGCCCCTGTGACACCCTGCAAGTCACTGAATAGCATGGGACACAGGACTGTCAGGAAGGTGAGGGTGAGAGGGGTTGAAGGTGCCGGCTCAGGACCAGACAAACGTTAGCTGGGGTTGTGGGGCCAAATGCAGCCTGACTCTGAGCTTTTTGGAGAACGCAGGTTGGGGTCGCCTGGGCTCCATTGCAGCCTCTAGGCTGGCCTTCCTAACCCGGGACTCCTGGGACTTGACTGCACATTTTTTCCTTAAGGGTCTTCCCACCCCGTCCTCAGGGCCTCACTTCCTCTTTCTTTGCCTGGGAATGAAAACTGAACAGGAGAAGGCCAGCAGAGAACGGACACTTAGTGACCAACAGGCTTGCCTAGGAATGGGAGGGAACCCACTGTACACCCACCTGAGCAGGGGGCTGCGTGGGAGGCCAGAGCCTCAGGGCCTCAGATGTTTGTGTATTGAGTGTGTGTGTATAAATGTGTGAGAGTGTGTACACATGTATGAGTGTAGTGCGTGTGTGCACATGTGTGAGTGTGTGTCTATGTGAAAGGGAGTATGTGGATGAAAATGTGTGTACTGAGTGTGTGAAGGTGACTATGATTGTGTGTGTGAGTGCCTTGGGTGTGAGTGTGCATACATGTATGTACACATTATCTGTGAGTGTGTGCATGTTTGTATTCAGTGAATGTACTGAGTCTGCCTGACTGTGTATGAGTGCGTTAAATATGTCTGTGTGTAAATGTGAAAATGTGTGCCAAGTGTGAGCGCGTGTGTGGATCTGTGAGATTACTGTGTGAGTGTGCATATGAGTGTGTACATGTGTGAGGATGCATGCAAGAGTGTGTGGAAGAACATGCAAGTGTGTAAGTGTGTATGTTTGTGAGTTGTGACAGTGTTGTGTGAACATGTGCATATGTGTGTGCTGAGTGTGAGTCTGAATGTTTGAGTGTATATGAGTGTGTGGATATGTGATAAAATATGTGAGTGTGTGTATGTAAAATTATATGAGTGTGAGTGAGCATGTGCAGATATATGTGTGAGAGTATTATGAACATATGAGGATGCAGCTGTGTGCAGGAGAAAGTGTGTGTATGCATGTGTGCACTCGTGACAGAGAGAGAAAGAGTGCGTGTGTGTGTGTGCGCGCACACACACATGTGTGTGCAGCCTGGCAGTGCGCACGCCTCCTGCCTGGTGCATACCTGAGCAGGACCCAGATGTAGTGTCTTGTTGCCCAGCTTTGCAAGCAGGGGACACGTGTGGAGTCAGAAGCCAACAGGAAGTGCCCTGACTTCATCATGGCCCCCCTGGCGTGGCCTCAGTGCCCAGCCTCCTTGTCCAATGCCTGCATGCGGAGCTCCTGGGAGCTGCTGTCACAGGTCCGTCAGCCCCCAGCGGCCCTGCCTATGTTTGCAGTCCTTCGCGCCCCATTGCCAGCAGCTTTGCAGCTAGTTTCGGGTGGGGCTGTGCTGTGCCCAGCTGTTGCTCTCTCAGTCACAGCCGTGCCTCCTGGGGTAGCAGGGGCACCACCACTTGGACCTCCACCTGGACCTCTTCCAATAGAAGGAGGCCATACCAGGCAGGTTCCCACACACGAGAAGCTTGTCCCGAGGCAGGCGCTGCATTCTAGACAAGCAGGCTGGGGACAGGGTATGCAGCAGGGAGTGTCTGATGGCCCCCTGCAGTGTCCACGCCACTTGACATCTGTCTGCTGAACCCTGGCTCTGTACTCCGTGTGTGCCACTATGGACACTCGTATTGGAAGAGCTTTGGAACCCCCTCTGCGCAGCCTCTAGGGTCCATCGTCAACCATTTGGCACCTTTGCTCAGGAGCTGGGGACACTTGGTCTTGGGCCAGGTGTAGGCTCTACTCTGGGGGATATAGAACGAAGCTCTAAGATTCTGGGGATTCTTGGTGGGAAAAAAGGATTCCAGCCAGCATGGACAGCTGATGTTTTGTGCTTCCATGGAAGTGTGTCCCTGGTCGCAGTAGAGCCAGGCAAGGAAGGGGTCAGCTGCAGGGAGTGCACAGCAACATCCTCAGCCAGCTGGTGCGTGGGGCTGAAGCCTGTCCTTCCACAGTAAACCTGGCAGTGCCTGCAAGTTCCACTTGGCCCTCATGAACACAGACTTAGGGGCCATCTCAGCCTGCCCTCCCTCTTGCTAAATAACATTTTGATGAGTTAAGTGTGAGAGAATTAAAAACAACCTGATTAAATTTCCTTTATAAATACATGTAGGTTTGGAAATCAAGGGGAAAAGTGGCTTTGAGCTCATAAAAGGCTGCATACATTTTCCTCACCAGTGTGAGGGGAGGGCGGCTGACACATCTGCTCAACCTGGGCACTGCTGGCTAGCCCATCCCAGCAGATCCCCAGCTCACGTCCAAGCCATGCTCCAGCCCAGCCACCTGCCTGGCCCCATTGCACTGAGGGCACAGACAGAAAAAGCCAGACACAGTGACAGACTCAGTTGTCTTCCACAACAATGACAACACGTACTGTCACTGACCTTCAGAGGACTATTGCATGTAGAGTGGGTGCTGTGATTATCCCCGCTACACAGAGGGGTAAACTGAGGCAGGGAGCTTTGGGGAATGTAACTCAACCCACTGGGCTGATAAGTAGCAGAACTACCCTAATCTCTAGAAAGCATGGCCTGTGTTGCCCCTCTGGTATTATTGAAAGCATTGTTCAGACACAAAGGTGTGCAGAGGGGGTCCCTGCATGTAGCTCTCTGCCTGCAGGGAAGGTAGGGGTGGGGGGTCTAGGCATGTAGCAACTGGGGGAAGGGTCCTGCACGGTGGAACATTTGAGGTCATTGGAAAGGCAACTGGAATCATTAACAGCTTCCAAAAATAACCCGAGCCAGAGTGAGAGTCCCAGGAGCCTCTTTCAGGCAGCAGGGCTTTGCCCGGGGTGGGTCTCTGATGGAGTGCAGAGTGGGCAGGGATGGGGCTGGACTTAGAGTAGACTGGCCTCCAACTCTGGGGCCTCAGCAATGCCTCATCCTGCCTGAGACTCATCAGTAAAACAGGCTACACATGACCTGCAGGAAGATGAAATTCGTTCACTCATTTATTCAACTCAGTAGTGTTGTTGTCAGGTGCTGTGAGGTGGATGCTGACTTGTAGCCACTCTCTGCATAACAGAATGAAACACTGCCTGGTCCCTCCCTGTCCTCACAATCATTGCTGTGGTTGAGCCCACTGCTGCAGCACGGCATCAATCCATCTCTTTGAGGGTCTCCCTGTTTTTCCCTGGCCCCTTACTTTACCGAGCATGAAGTCCTTCTCCAGGGATGGGTCACTCCTAATAACGTGTCCAAAGTAAGCAAGATGAAGTCCTGTCCTCACTTCTAAGGAGCGTTCTGTCTGTAAGCTCCTATAAATGAGACTTTTTAATGCTGATATATATGTCTGTGTGTCTATATGTATAGATAGATAGGTATTTTTTCTCTTTTGGCTACATTCTGTCCTATATCAGGCACCGTCTTATGTTGTTTTGTAACAGCTTTATTGAGGTATAATTGATATACAAGAAACTGCACGTTCATCGAGTGTACAATCTGATGAGTTTTAACACAGGCATATGCCTACAAAACCACCCCCACAATCAAGTAGTGGATGTGCCCATCACCTCTGAGAGTTTCCTCAGATGACCTGCCAATCCCTGTCTCTCGCATTGCCTGTCCCCAGAAGTCACTGACCTTCTTTCTGCCACTGTCGATCAATATTAGTTTGCTTCTCCTCGAACCTTATATAAATGGGATCCCACAGTACGTACTCCTCTGAGATTCTATCTGCTGTAGTGTTGATCATCGTTTGTTTCCTTTAACATTTCTTGCAATGAGTGTCTGCTGCCAATGAATTCTTTCAGCTTTTGTATGCCTCAAAGGGTCTCTATTTCACTTTCATATTTTAGAAAATACTCTCAGCGGGTGTAGATTTCCAAGTTCACAGGGTTTTGTAGCTTTCCTTCCTTGAAAGAAGACATTGTCCTTTCACTGGCATTGTTTCTGATGAGAAGTCTGCTGTCATTCTTACTTTGTTTCTCTGTTTTTAAAATTTTTCTGTATTGCCAGTTTTGAGCTAATATAACCTATGCTCAGTTATATAATTTTACCACCCCTTTTTCAGATTCAAAAACGAATCTGAAGTTTCATTTCCAGGGTCATTCTGTGTTAGCTGGTGGGCAGCATGGGCAGAATTTGGGCTCTTTCATCTGAGAACTGTTTCTAGAGTCTCTCCTTAGAGCTGCTCTCTGCCCTGCTGCTCTGTGCTGGGTCAGCCTGTGTGCTCAGGCTGTGCATGGCGGTGTAGGCTCAGAGGACCCAGACATACTCCTGAAGAGTTCTGACCTGCAGCCCTGTGAGCACAGAGAATGAGTGGGCTCTGAGGGATAGAGCACTGGAGCTAACAGTAGCCTCCCAGTCCATCCCATCGTGAGGGCAGCCAAGTTCCTGGGACAAAGGTTTCTGCAGCTCCACATGCAGACAAGGAGATCTATGGGTTCCCCAGGACTCCGTGTACCAAATGCTACGCAAACACTTTTTATTTCTTCCAATGATGTTCTCTTTTCCTTGATGTCTTTTTTTCTCTGTTGTCTGGTCAGTTGTTCAGTTGGGTCACCCTGAATTAGACAAAAGTTACTGGCCCAGCAGCTGTGATGGCTAAGTACAAAGAATTAGAGGGAGCTTGGTGCTCACAGACTTAATTGTTGAACCTCATCATATACCTACCTCAGGGGGCCACACAGGTAGCATGAACCCTGGCTGGGAGAACTTGGATACCAGTGAGCAGACCCCGAAGAAAAGAGGGAGAAGGACTTCTGGGTGCTCTTCAGAGGCACATAAAGTCTCAAGCTCCCGTACTAGGTGCTTATAGTGGACCAGCCGCAGTAGGAGGAACATAAAACATCCTGGCCCAGAACGCTGGCCCAAGGAGACTGGGAGAAGGCCCTGCAGTGAAGGGGCAGAAGAGAGGTTAAGCTAGGCCACATAGCGAGACTTTTTCCTCAAAGACCTTCTGCAGGTTGTGGGAGCTAGTGTGTGGGGAGCTGGGGGTTGGAGATCACACTCTGGGTCTCAGCCAGAGGCAGCCTCAAGGCTGAGGAAGGCCCTTGCCCTCACCTTGCCCTCTGTCTCTGACATACCACTTACCTTGTCAAGTTCCTTAGCCAGAGCAAGTTCAAGTTCACCCTCCTGCCAACCTCAGTTGGCAGCGTCTGTGGCAGTGCTAAGAAGTTGTTCTGGGGGAAGAGTTTACTCGTTTTTTTTTCCCCTCCCTGACTGGGCCTGTTCCAGAGGTTTTGAGTATATGAGGTTACAAGTGAAGGGCCATCTTTGTTTCTTTAATTCTGCCCGTTGGAAAACTCCGGTATTAATATTTATGAGAAATGACCTAATATCCACACTGCCTGCCGCGTGTTTGTTTAACATATTTAAAGCGATTTGGGGCTGTGTTTACTTTTTAACAGCCTCCTCAGTGAGGGGGGCCTGACCTATCCTCCTCCCACCCTGGGGGAAAGGCAGCATTTTCTCCTGCAGCCTCAAAAGTTCGCTTCTTAATGGCTTCAGGAAGGCCCTGGTAGAACAGAAGACATTGGTAGTCATGCCCCAGGTGGGGGGTCCAGGGGCCTCTGCAGACAGATACCATGCGGAG
The DNA here is from genome assembly GCA_028571685.1 of Heterohyrax brucei. Lineage (NCBI taxonomy): Eukaryota > Metazoa > Chordata > Mammalia > Hyracoidea > Procaviidae > Heterohyrax > Heterohyrax brucei. The sequence continues at coordinate 31,043,226 of CM053140.1, forward strand.
CCAACAGAGTTCTGCTCACATTGGCTGGAGGAAAGGTGGGCTTCTCCAAGGGAGGAAGAGAAAGAATCCACATGATTGGTTTCTGAAAATAGCTCCTTGGGTATTTCTCAGACAGCAATTTAAATAAGTGCTGTTTCCCTGTTTCTCTGGAACATAATGGTAGTTGTTTTTGCCCCTGAATAAGTTGCCAGCTTTACTGTAAATTGATTTCTCTTGCACTTCCTTTTATGCACATTGCATTAGCTAGTGTGATACTACGGGACAGTACACGGGGACGGCAGTGACCACGTGCCCGGCCCAGGCCATCCAACCTGACACCTGGGAGGCTTGTGCTGGACAGACAGAGCCTTTGTAGCTGGAGAAAGGCTGGCTCAATTCCCAGTTCTGCCGCTGAAAAGCTGTGTGACGCGGGATGTGCTACTTAACCTCTCTGAAGCAAGGTGTGAACAAGGCCCCAAATGATGCCTGGCTGAAAGAGTTGTTACAATGGTTAGAAATGCCCCAGTCCATGCTTGACTCCTCTTTGAAAGGGTCAAACCAGCTTTAGGAGGGTGTGGGGACTTTGTTGAGCCTTCAGTGATATTGCTTAGATATCTCCCAAAGGGTTCCTATTGTGAGTTGAAGAGTATCCCCCAGGATGTGTGTAGGAGTCCTGATCCACATCTTTGTGGAGGTTATACCATTTGGGAATAGGGCTTTCTTTGTTATGTTAATGAGGCCAGATTAGGGTTCACTCATTCTCTTCTGAGTTATACCAAGCAGTATAGACACAGAGCCAAATGAGCACTAACGGGGACGACTTGGTGTCTGCGGAGATGGCTGAGGAACCAAAGAACACAAAGTGACAAGTGATGAGGACTTTCTCCAGAGCTGACAGAGAGCCTTCCCCTGGCGTGGACACTCTGAACTTGGACTTCCAGCCTCCTATATTGTGAGAAAATAAATTTCTGTTCTGTAAAGCCCCACTTGTAGTATTTCTGTTATAGCAGCGCTAGGAAACTAAGACAGTTGCTTACAGATGTTCCATGGGCAGCTTGTGGGTCCTCCTCGATGAACCCAGAAGAAGACTTGTCTGGCCCCTCCTGACCAAAACATATGCTGACCTGTGGGCTTGTCCAGCCACCGAGAGGCTTGGAGACGGGGGAAGGTGAGGCTCTGGGCAGTGACAGCTTCGGACCCTAACCCTGACCGCACAGGAGCCAGACCTTGGAATGTGTGCAGTCCTGTGAGCCCACCAAGCACACGAAGCCTCTCTGTCTGGATATCTGGAGCTTTCCAGCTGGGGGCCTCTAGACTGAATTTTCACATTGTAGAAAGGCAAAAACAACATCGACACCAACCCTTACACACTTACCTCCCACTTGGGATTGCAGAGAGGATATGGCTGGTGAAGGAGGGGTGTTCCTATGCACCATCTTGCTGGGGGTCTGGGGCCAGGATTGATTCTCTGTGACTCTTAAAACATACCAGAGACAGGAGACCCAAGTCCAGTGCATTGCTTGTCACTTCCAGGGCACTTACATCCTCCTGACAGTCACCATTAGGGACAGAGGCAGGTTCTCAGCCTTCAATTCTACAGCTGCAAGACTCTGAGGGGCTGGGTCCACACCCAGCAGGTGCAGCTGGGCTGGGCTGCTGCTGGGGCTATCTGACCTCTAACCTGGCCCTGGACAGCAAGACATACTTTTTTCTGTTTTAACTTGTTGTAAGTGTAGCATTCAGTGGTTGCAATGCAACCATCACCTTTATCCCCTAAATTTTTCATTTTCTCAAAGAGAAACTCTGTGCCCTTCAGGAATAACTCCTCATTCTCCTGTTCCTCAGAACCTAGTGACCACTGCGGTGGTCTACTTCATACCTCTCTCTACTTTTTTATTCTAGGTCATTTGTAGAAGTTCTTGGGAGGTGCAAATGGGTAGTGTACTCAGCCACTAACTTAAAGATTGGAAGTTCAAGTCTGCCCAGTAGCACCTTGAGAGAAAGGCCTAGTGATGTATTTCCAAAAACTCAGTCACTGAAGGCCCAATGGAACAGTTCTACACTGACCCACATGGAGTCGCTGAGAGTCAGAGTGGATTTGATAGCAACTGGTTTACTAGTTTGATACATCCTCAAACAACAAAATAAAGCAAACCACTTCAAGCTGTTGCTGCTCCTGCCCCTCTTGTAACTTTTAGGCAGGCAGCTTGGACTCTGCCCACTACCTGACCTTCCCAGTCCAACCTTGGCTCCATGATGCCCTGGAAGCACCCCCAAACTCTGTACCCTCGGTCTTCTCTTCTGAGGAGTAGGGGTAACAACTACAGCCCTCCCAAGGAGCCAGGCCCTGTAGGAGGTGAAGGTTTAAAAGAAGAGCAGTGGCTGGGGGATCCCAGGAGAAAGACCCTTAAGGGAGCTGCCCAAATGTGAGTGATGGCTCTTGCCCCATGTCAGACTCTGTGTGCCCGTTCGAAACACGACACCCACTGTGTTCTTCCTGCCAAGCTTGTCCAGTGGATGAAGATGCAGCTCAGAGCCTACTCGCTGCTGAGAGGCACGGCCAGCTGTCACTCTAGCAGGGCCCCACAGCCAGCTCCGTCTGGGGAGGACACCAGCACACGTGATCAATCAGCCCCAACACTTCCCAACATGTTTCTCGAGTTACGTGCTGCAGAAATGATGTCATGGCGGCCACCAGCCCCAGAGAAAGAAGAAAGAGGCCCCTCTGTTTCAAACCTGCAGGCCGGGACCGCAGCTTCTGAGCTGATCTGAATCTCCTTTCCTCTGGTTTCTGGAATGTGAAGGCTGGTACTATGGTTGTTTTCTTTTTCTTTCTGATTACATGTGTTATTTGTGTTTATTCTACAGAATTTGGAAATTATTGTTGTTAGGTGCTGTTGAGTTGGTTCCGACTCATAATGACCCTATGAACAACAGAATGAAACACTGCCTGGTCTTGGGCCATGTTCACAATTGTTTCTATGCTTAAACCCACTGTTGCAGCCACTGTATCGATCAATGTCATCAAGGGTCTTCCTCTTTCTCGCTGATCCTCCACTCTACCAAGCATGATGTCCTTCTCCAGGGACTGATCTTTCCTGACGTGTCCAAAGTATGTGAAATGCAGTCTTGCCATCTTTGCTTCCAAGGAGCACTCTTGTTGGACTTCTTCCAGAACGGATCTGTTTGTTCTTTTGGCAGTCCATCGTACATTCAACGTTCTTCTCCAACACCACAATTCAAAGGCTTCAATTCTTCTTTCTTCTTTGTTCATAGTCCAGCTTTCACATGCATATGATGCGATTGAAAATACCATGGTTTGGATCAGGAGCGTTTTAGTCTTCAAGGTGATATCCTTACTTTTGACTGGAAAATATAGAAAACCAAAAATAAAATAAAAATGGAATTAGATTTTGAATGTATTTTACTTCTTGGTTTTCTGTGTTGGAAAATATAGAAAACCAAAAATAAAATATATTCAAAATCTAATTCCACTTTTATTTCCTTCTAGTACTTTTTCTATCACATAGTTTTGCCTACCTATCTACCATCCATCCATCCATTGTATCTATCCACCCATACATTTATGCATATATCTCTTGAGTCAAACCATATGAAATTACTGATACTCAACTGTTTCGGGCCTAAAAAAGTGATATTAGACCTAATGCTAATATCAGTGATCTGTCTATTGCCTCTTCCTCTTTTTTCTTTTTATTTCTTTTTTTTTTATTGTGGTTAAGTGAAAGTATACAATCTAAATTAATTTTGCATGCCTGCCAATCTGCAGCTCCTTCTGCTCTCCTTGCCCGGTGACAGCACAATCGCCCTTTTCATTCTAGGTGTGTTGCATCCTGCTAACAAGCTCCTGTCCCCTCCTCTCCACCCTCTTCTGTCCCATCTAGAAAGAGACTGGGAGGACAGCACCCTGTAAATGCGCAGAGCCTTAAAGTATACATACCACATGGTCATATTGTGTCCCTGAGTCTAGTCCATTTTTGTCCAAACAGTTGACCTTAGTAGTGTTGTGTAGTCAGGGGCAGCAGCAAGTCTAGCAGCCACGCTCCCGGGGTATCCTCTGGGGAGTTGGACCATCAATTGTGGTCTTTTAGTCAAATTCTCAAGCTGCACCCCTTTTCTTCTCGTGTTGCCACAGGGACTAAACACTGTGTGCCTCATCACAGCTGTCCTTGGTAGTGGCCGGGAACCATCTTGTTCTTCTGATGACATGTTGACACAATCATCCATTCACACGGGTCCTTCTGTCTCCTGGGCTCTTTTTCTCTTGTGTCTTTGTTGTTTTCAGTGATCATCTGCTTTGGATGAGTTGGGATCATTTGGTGCGCTTCAGATGGCAACTTGCTAGCTTTTAAGATCCCAGATGCCACTCACCAACATGGGGTGCAGAAGACTCTCAGCAATAGACCACTTGTGCTAATTGGCCTCGATGTTCCCAGAAAGCACTCTTCATCCTTTTTTGTATTTTCCAAATTTGGATATCACATGCACATGGTGCCTTTTGTAACCTAACTAGTTACCATGACCACTTGGTAGTCTTCTGACTTGATGAGTCCGCAGGAAATACCCAGCTGGCAGCTAGGTGAACGTGGAGTATTTTGGCTGGCCTATAGGCCACACAGAGGCCACCCTGCCCACAGCACTGTCAGAACTGGGGAGGGTGATGATTATGCAGATGTGCCCGGGCCTTGTCACTCTGCTCCTGAAGTTGTCCATTTTCACAGAAGCAGGGTGGCTTTGATGATATGACATTTCCTTTGATTCACAGTAATAAAGGCAACAGCTTGTAGGCCTATAATAAGACAGGTAAGGTGATTGTTCCAAGGAGAGGTATGGCCTGTCCAGAGGAGCCTAGAGGTCAAGAGGCATCTCAGGGAGGGCAGCAAATGCCATCTGGTCTGAGGAGCTTGCTATATGAGTCCCTGACCACACAGTCAATCTTTGACCTGTAGGACAATCTACCATCCTGCTGAGAAGGTGGTCATCTCATCCATTTCATGGATAAGGAGAGGGTCAGAGGTATGACTGGGCTCATCAGAGCCCCCATAGGCACCTGGGGAGGCAGAGTTCACACTTAGAGCTCAGACCAGAGGCTGGGGAGGCCATGCCATCTAGACATTTACTAGTCTCCCTTATCCTCATTTCAAGCCTATTCAGATGCACGTATTAAATGTAGTTGTATGAAGTTCGATGCTAGCTGAGGTCCCTTGAGTGGCTGGTCATGCTGCCAGTTTACATAACCATTTGATTCAACCTCCTTCATCTGCAGTTTGTAGCTTTTTTTCCTACTCAAGAGTGATAGCTCTTCATCCTCTGGGTTTCAAATGCTGTTGGAGGCTCGTGGCAAGTTCCTGGGTCTGGGTCTGGAGAGGTGGCACCGAAGGAAAAGGCGTGTTGCTCGGGCTTCTAGGGTCCACGGGTCAGCACAGGGTGGAGGGGGAGGGGCTGTAGAGCAGCCACAGGACCTTCCAGAGGGTTTCAAAGGAGGGTGAATACGGACCTCCTAGAAAGGATCACTGGAGGATGGGCTACCAAGTGCTGGATCCCAGGGGTGACAACAATGCCATAGCAACTGGTTTGAGGGGGAATTCATGATGGCATGCAGTGGACTGCAGATACGATGTCCCGGGCTAGAGGAAAGCCTGATGCCACCTGCACCGCAGGGGCCTCTCAATGCAGGGCAGCACTGGAAAGGAGAACTCGCCACCCATTCTTCTCCCTCTTCATGCACCCCCTGACCTAGAGGGATGGTCAGGGGCCTTAACAAACAAGACAGGGATGACAGCTGGAGCTGACTGGGCCCCTTCACAGTGAGGGCAGCAGGCAAGACTGGAATTTAAATGAAAAACTTGTTTGTTGTCCTGGAATTGACTTTTCAAGCACATGGTGACCCCATGTAGCTGGGTATAATGGCTCCATCAGACTTTCTGAGTTGTAATCTTTCTGAGAACACTAAGCAGCTGGTGAGTTCAAATTGCCTCCTGGGGTCCTTAAATGGAATGCTTAGCTTGATTTATTCCCCCAGCCCCATCACTTCCCACAAACCTGTTGAACTATAGTAGACATGCCGCAAGGTGCGCATATTATAATTCACCATATGCTGAACTTTGTGTCCCCGGTGCCTGGAACTGGGCATTTTGTTCTCTAAAAGAGTGCAGATGGCCTCAGGAGATGATGGGGGTGTTGGGATACCCTGACTGGCCTTGCATTTTCTCTTTCAGGAATACTCTGGTTCTGCAAAACCAGTTTGCTTGACCTGATGACAGAGAAACTCAAAGTGGATTCTGCTTCACCAGACCCTCAATTTGCTGGGTGTCTTAGTTTCCTAGTGCTGCTATAACAGAAGTACCACAAGTGGATGGCTTTAGCAAACAGAAATTTATTCTCACATAGTTTAGGAGGCTAGAAGTCTGAATCTGGGGCACTAACTCCAGGGGAAGTCTTTCTCTCTTTGTTGGTTCTAGGGGGATGTTTGCTTCATCAATCTTTCCGTGGTCTAGGAGCTTCTCAGCACAGGGACCCTGAGTCCAAAGGATACACTCAGCTCCTGTCTCTCCTTGTTTGATAATATGTACTCCCTCTCCTCTGCTCAATTTCTCTTTTATATCTCAAAAGAAATTGAGTTGAGATACAAGCTAATCCTGTAGATTGAGCCCTGCCTCATTAACATAACTGCCTTTTGTCCTGCCCCATTAAGATCATAGATATTAGGATTTGGAACATTGAGGATGATTACATCAATTCACAAAATGGTGGACAATTGCTCAATACTGGGAATCAAGGTCTAGCCAAGTTGATACATGTTTTTCAGAGACGCAGTTCAATCCATAACACTAGGACATGATTCTTACATTTAGTGTTTAGCCCCCTGCCAAAGGAAGACATTTCACAACATCACATACTTGTTGTAGGGAATAACATGGGCACTTGCAGTTTTAAGTATGAGTGTGAGTGAGTGTGCATTTGACTGTGTGAGTGTGTAAAAGTGTGAGTGGGCATGAGTGGGTGAGTGTATGTGAGTCTAGGTGTGTGTGAGTGAAGGTGTGAGCGTGTTTCTAAGTATTCAGCATGAGACTGTGTGTTTAGTAAGAGTGTGAGTGTGTGGGAGATGAATCAGAAAACCCTGGTGTGGTTCTGGTTAAGAGCTACAGCTGCTAACTAAAAGCTCAGAGGTTCAAACACACCAGGTGCTCTTTGGAAACTCCATGGGGCAGTTCTACCCTGTCCTATAGGGTCACTATGAGTTGGAACTGGCTTGATGGCAGCAGATTAGGTCTGGGATTTTTTTTCAAATAATGAATCAACTCAATGGCAACAGATTTGTGAATCTGTTGAGTAGGTGAGCATGAGTAGGTGGAGTGTATGAGTGTTACTGTGTGTATGTTTGCACACTTGTGCTGCCTTGTGTTCAGAGAGGATCTGACAGGCAGCCTCCTCACATTAGAACCTTCTAGTTCTCAACAGTGGCCACAGACACTCATGGGTCGAGCCCCACTGACCTGCCCCTTCCTGCTGCTGATGCACTGTTGGGCCAAAGGGCAGCCCAGCCTTGCTGCCAAGTCAAGATGGATGGGCTGCGTCTCTGCTTGTCCCGGTGCCAGCGGCTGCGCGTGCCAGAGCCCTGTACTGCTCTCACACACATGGTCCATGTTAGCCGCCCTCCAACTCCCATCCATAAAGCGCTGTGCCCTGGTGGTCAGCCCCCGCCGCCTAGCCCACCTCCACTTCTAATTGGGCCGCAAAGCCGTTTAATGGTGTCTGCTGGGTCTGCAGGGCTGCTGGGGCAGAACAATGTGCTATTCATGCCCCAAACAGAACTCCAGTGATCGCCTAATATCTTTAAGCTAAAACACAAGGCTTAATTGGAACAGATGCTGCAAATTCCAGTGCAAAAGGCCAGCTCCTATGTGATCTAAACCAGGTATGTGCCAGGGACTTGGTTTTAATAGTGGCCTTATTTTTTTTTTATTGGCATATACAAAACTCATGTACATGGTGCACAACAGGCTGGCCAGGTCTTGGAAACCTCCCTGTGAGTGGCCTGCAGAACCCCATGGCTGTGTCTTCTGAGTTGGAGTCACAAGGTGCTTTGTCATTTGGTGAGCTGGTCCTCATGGGTGCCCAGCTCTCCTCGCTGGGGCTGATATCTTGCCAGCAGGGCTCTAGGCAGACGCATCAGAGCCCTTTCCTGGCACATCTGCCCAACCACGGTGACACTGCTTGCTGCCCATTGAAGGCCCACTCTTGGCAAGGAAGCTTCCAGACGGGCTTCACATCTCTTGACTTCTGCTGAGCTCTGCCCCCTCAGACACACCACTGCCCCAAAAGCCAGCTCCTGCACTTTGCTGTATAATGACTTGATCGTGTCTTCCTATTTTTCTTGTATTGGGCTGGTCTTCCAGTCTAGGACCAGCTTCCTAAAGTCCACTTGTCGTTAGCTGCCAGGGACTCGGCTCTGAAGGATGGCGACCTTGTGCACAACAGGATGCCACATTGCTGGGTCCTGTGTCACCTGCATGTTCATCGGTCCATTGTTGAGGCTTTTGTTTCATCCATCTCATGGAGGCTTTCCTTATTTTCACTGACCCTCTACCAACATGACGTCTTTTGCTAGTGACTGAAGTCAGGGGCTGACTATTTTATATACAGCTTCTAGCACACTGCTGACAGCAGTGAGTCCAGCTTGATTTTTCCTTGTCTCTGTGTTTTAGAGAAGGTCATAGATCCCAAAACCCTGGCTCTTCTTGGACTGTGGAAAGCCTGCCTTATTGCCCTCATGGGCTCTCTCCCCAGCTTCCTAATCTTGCCCGGCTGGGTACCAAAATAATCTCCAGAGTGAGCCTGAGCCAGCCCAGGGGACCCAGGAGCAGCTGGCCCCACTTCATTGGCCACTTTCATAGAAGCCACTGAAATGTTCACTGATGGCCATCCCTAGACTTGCCCTGTTGAAGCCTAGAAATAACCTCAAGTTCCTTAGAACATTGTTTCCAATGTCAACGTTAAAATAAATATGGTTTCCTGGCCAGCACGACATCAGGAAGAAATCAGTCATTGTAAGTTCTGAGTCCTCAAGGTAGCAAATAGTCAGGCTTCGTCGAACAGGTGTCTCAGAAGTGAATCTTGGCTTCAGGTGGAGCTTAAGGGCTGCAGTATCATCTATCTGATCACCTATTTATCTATCTATCCATCCACCATCCACCTACCCATCCACCCATTCATCCATCCACTTATCCATTCATCTGCCCACTTATCCATTCATCCGTCCACCCATCCGTCCGGCCACCCACTCATCCGTCTGTCCGTCCACCCAGCCAGCCAGCCACCCAGCCAGCCAGCCACCCAGTCAGCCAGCCACCAAGCCAGCCAGCCAGCCAGCCAGCCACCCAGACAGCCAGCCACCCAGCCAGCCACCCAGCCACCCGTCCATCCACCCAGCCACCCATCCATCCATCCATCCACCCATGCATCCACCCATGCATCCACCCATGCATCCACCCATGCATCCACCCATGCATCCACCCATGCATCCACCCATGCATCCACCCATCCACCCACCCACCCACCCACCCACCCATCCACCCACCCACCCACCTACTTTCCTGTCCAATTATTCATTTATTCATTATTTACTTAATAAATATTTACTAAATCCCTACTTAGTGCTGGCTTCTCACTTGGACTATCTCTCCACCTCTAACTTGTGTACTTTCTCTGACTGTTGGAGGGATTTCACCGGTAGCTGGTGGTCCAATGGAAGCCAGAAGTGCTGGGAAGTCCACAAGTAAATTTTGCAATGCCCAAGGGCAAAGTGAGAAGGGGCCCTCTGTTTGGGACCAGGCCCAGCACACAGAGGCTCACCTTTCCAGGAAAGGCTCTCAGCCCAACCCAAATCCCCAAGAAATCCTCTCTGGGCCCCTGGCTCTGGGAAACCTCCAGATGATTAGCAGGTGGGTAGGAGTGGCTTTACCACCAGGGGAAGTGAGAGTCAGGGACCATTAACTGGCAGCTGGCCTGAACTGCAACAACTCTCCCACTGGGTGATCAAATACTCTTCCTGTCCTTTTTCATTACCCCAAGACAGGAAGACACGGGCCAGGAGGAACCTTCCATGCCGCTGCTCCCTACCTGAGCCCTCTGCTGCCCAGATACTGGCTCTACATTCCGTAAGCCTTAAGATCCTGTGGCCAGATCCTCCTTTGTTCCAGCATCTGAGGCTCTGCCTAGCATCACCAGGGGATGGTCAGTGATGGCCACTGTCCAGGTGGCTGAATCTCAGTCCAACTAGATGAGATCTCAACCCATCAGTGGAACAGTGAGACAACAGAGTCCAGCTGCCTCCATGGAGTGCCTTCCCTATGCCAGCACTGGGGATTTTTCTAGAAGCCAGGGAACTGATGCTTCATGGAACTGGGATTAGAACACAAGTCTGTTCCACTTGGGGCCTGAGAGGTCCCTGGAGACTTGAGGAAGCTACATCCACAACATGTATCTATATGGGAAATGCTACAAACAAGTATCACGAGGTGCTGGTCCTGGGTGGCAGCAGTTCACCCAAAGCTATGGTGAGTGGGTGTGGCCCAGGGAAGCAGTGGGGCTTGATCCTGGCTAAGAAGGATGCACTGGGGCAGGAAGAGCCTTTTGAAGGCACAGGAAGTCACAGAGCATTCAGAGGCAAACTTAATCCCTGCTGCTGGTAGCCTCCTTCACATCGCCACCAGGTGCCATCGAGTTGACTCTGACTCCTGGTAGCCTCGTGTGCATCAGAGTAGAACTAGGCTCCACAGGGTTTTCAATGGCTGATGAAATTTTTAAATTTTGTGAGTTTTTAGGCACAGAGAAAAGGATGGAGAATAACAGACCTAACAGCTGCCCACTCACATCCAGCTTTGTCAAATTTATCACTTTGGACAGCTCCTTGATCCTATTCTGTTTCCACCTGGAATCTTTCAAATTTGGTATTTATCATTCTCATACATGGCTTTTGTTCTTTCCTTGCGTGTTACAGATTTAGCATTGCTTTGTGTGGGGGGAAGCCTTCTGTACATGGCATCTTCCTTTTCTCCACGCGATGTGTTGAGATTTAGCCATTTTGCTGCAACTTGCTGTAATGATTTGGCTTAACTGCTGATTAGTAGTGGCAGGAGCATAGACCCCCAGGGTGTCGATCTGCTCTCCTGTTGATGGACATTTGGATTTCTTCCAAGGATTTGCTCTTATGAACAGTGCTGGAAGAATAAGTATTCTTGCAGATGACTGTGAAATATGAATGAGCTTTTTCAGGGAGAGTGTTGAAGACTGGTAGTGCTGATCTGAGGGTGTATCTTCATTTTACTGAACATACCAAGCAGCTCTCCAGGGGCTATACAAATTCTGAGGTCCCTTCCCCTAGTGAGGGCAGGTATAAATAGACTTTTAATTTTCACCTATCTGATGTCTGCAAAATGGCTTTTGAGTTGTCACTTTAATTAGCATTTCCTCTTGACTGATTTCAATTTCCAACAAGGGTTTCGTTGTTGAGTTGCCACCACTGCAGAAAGCCTGCATGTGTTTTGGGGGGGTACCACAGCAAAGTGCCACAGACTGGATGGCTTGTAAGAACAGAAATTCCTTGTCTCTCAGCTGGGAGTCCAAAATTGGGGTATGAACAGTTAGTCCCTTCTAGGGGCTCTGAGGGATAGGAAATTCCATGTCTCTCTCCTGGCTTCTGGTGGTGACTGGTGTCTTAGTCATCTAGTGCTGCTATAACAGAAATACCACAAGAGGATGGCTTTAACCAACAGAAGTTTATTCTGTCACAGTCTAGTAGGCTAGATGTCCAAATTCAGAGTGTCAGCTTCAGGGAAGGCTTTCTCTGTCAGCTTTGGAGGAGGGTCCTTGTCATCAGTATCCCCGTGGACTAGGAGCTTCTCTGCACAGAAACCTCAGGTCCAAAGGATACACTGCTCCCAGCATTGCTCTCTTGGTGATATGAAGTTTCCTGTCTCTCTGCTCACGTCTCTCTTTTATATACTGAAAGAAATTGGCACAAAACACTATCCAATCTTGTAGATTGAGTCCTGCTTCATTAACATAAATGCCACTTAGTCCCCTCCTCTTTAACATCACAGATGCAGGATTTACAACACATTAGATGACAAAGTGGTGGACAGTCACACATTACTGGGACTCGTGGCCTAGACAAGTTGATACACATATTCTTGGGGGAAGTAGTTCAATCCATGACAGCTGGTGATCCCTGACTTGCAGACATATCCATCACTGCAATCTCTGCTTTAGTTGCCACATGGTCTTCTGTGTCTTTCCTCCGTGTCTCTCCTCCTGTAAAAGGACACTACTCACGCTGAACTCACCCTACTCTAGGATGGCTCCATGTTAACTTATCTAATTACCTGTGTTTCATAAATATTTCTAGAGAGGTAATATAGATACAGGGAAAGGTAAAAAGTATTAGCTTACAGTTAGATAAATTTTCACGAAATGGATACACCCATGTAGCCAGTACCCAAATCGGCAAATGGAATTCGAAACTCCCAAAACTCCTTCGAAACTCCCCAAACTCCTTTTCCATTACTACTCTCACAAAAGGTAATGTGAGTATTCTGATTTCTGACACTGTAAGTTTATTTTGCCTATTTTCCTTTTTTTTTAATTATGATTGAATGAAAAAAGCACATTCCCATATAAATTTGCAGGTCCACCTATATGCAGCTCACACTGCTCTCCCTGCCCAGTGACAGCACCCTCTTCCTCTCCGCTCCATACATGTCTTAGCCTCCCAACAATCTTCTGTTGTCTCCTCTCCACTCACTCCCCTGCCTCCAGTAAGAGGTCAACAGGATGACATCCTATAGATGCACAGAACCGTAAAGTGCACACATGATATAGTCATTATGTGTTGTCAAGCCGAATCCATTTCTGTCCGAGAGTTGACCTCCATTATGATTTATGGACAAGGCCATTTTCCCAGGGGAACTCTGAGGCCCCTGGACTATCATTTGAAGTCTTTTAGCGGATATCTCAGGGTGCACCCCTTTTTATTCTTGTGTTGCCAGTGAGACTCAATTTTGTGAGCTCCATCACGGCTGTTACTGGTGGTGGCCAGGTACCACCCAGTTCTTCCTGTCACAAGTCGATGTAGTCATCCACTCACATGGATCTCTCTGTCTTCTGGGTTCTCTTTCCCCCATGTAGTTTTGGTCCTTGGTGATCATCCGTTCCTGCTGAGTTGGGACCATTTGCTGCACACTCAGATGGCAGCTTGGCAGCTTTTAAGACCCCAGATGCTACTCACCAATGTGGGGTGCAGAAGGCTCTCTTAGCAAAATGCTAGTTGGACCAATTGGCCTTGATTTTCCCTGAGAGCATGGTCCCCGGGCCCCCGTCCCAGCTACTCTGTCCTTGCAATATTGGGTTAAGATGGGAAGAGTAATCATGTTATGCTGAAGACCAGTTAATATTGATCTTCTGATGTATGCCCGTCACGGATTTCACCCAGCCAAATTTCTGTAAACTATCTAATCTAAACCCTCCCCCCCTCAGTCTCCTTCCATCTTCACCTTTGTAGCCACAAAAGTCTTTTCTTCTATTCATGAGTCTGTTTTTAAGTTCTTATTGTAGGGGTCTCATACAATATTTGTCCTTTTGCTACTGACTACTTTCACTCAGCATGATGTCCTCCAATTGAAACTAGGTTATGAGATGTTTTCTAAAATCATTGTTGTTCTTTATCATTGCATAATGTTTCATTGAGTATATATACCATAGTTTACCAATCCATTCCTCTGTTGCTGGGCATCTGGGTTGATTCCATATTTTTGCTATTGTGGACTGTGCAGCAATAAACACTTGTGTTCAGTATCAGTTGATGTGAATGGCCTTGATTCTATAGGATATATTCCAAGCAGTGGAATTACTGGGTCAAATGGTATATCTAGATCCAGCTTTTTAAGGAAGTGCCAGATTGCTTTCCAAAGAGGTTGCACCATTTTGCAATCCCACCAACAGTGTAGGAGAGTTCCAAATTCTCCACAGCCTCTCCAACATTTGTTGTTTTGCATTTTTGGGATCATGGCCAACCTTGCTGGGGTGAGATGGTATCTCATTGCAGTTTTGATTTGAATTTCTTTAATAGCTAATGATCGTGAGCATGTCCACATGTGGTTTTTGTCTTCCTGGATCTCCTCTTTAGAGAAGCATCTGTCCATCTCCTTTGCCCATCATTTAATTGGATTGTTTATCTTTTTCTTGTTGATATTTTGTAGTACCTTACAGATTATGGAGATCAGGTGCTGGTCTGACATACATTCTGTAGGTGACCTTTTAATTCTATTAATAAAGTCTTTGGGTGAGCAAAAGTGTTGATTCTTAGTAGTTTCCATTTATCTGTTTTCTCTTCTGTTGTTGTGGTTTGTTTGACAGATTTTGAAGTATGTCTATGTTGTGTTTTAAAGCTTCCATTGTGGTTCCTACTTTCTCTTGGATCAGCTTTATTGCTTTAGATTTGATGTTTAGGTCTTTTATCCAGTTTGAGTTGGGTTTTGTATAAGGTATAAGACATGGGTATTGTTTTAATTTATTGCAGATGGATATCCAATTTTGCCAGTACCACTTGTTGAAGAGATTGTTTTTACTCCAGTTTAATGTCTTAGGGCCTTTGTAGATAATCAGCTGTTCATAGGAAGATGGTGTCATCTCTGGGGTCTCAATTCTGTTCCATTGATCTGTCTCTTTTTGTACCAGTGCCAGGCTGTTTTGACTACTATTTTTCAATTTATACAAACACAATGATGCTTGTGAGATGCATTTGTGTTAAGTGTAATAACCATTGGTTTGTTTTCATTCCTGTTCCATATTCCCTTGTTTAAATGTGTCCTAATTTATCTTTTCTAATACTGATGGACACGTGAATATTTTTCTTGCTGTAGAGCATTTTGAATAAAGCCTTTATCAACATTCTTGTAAATGCTCTTTGATCTGCTGATGTGTTATTTCTGCTGAGTGTAAACCAAGGAGGTGTTACTCTTGGTTCAGGGGCACACATTCTGCCATCCCAGGTATTTCTAAAATAATTTTCCAAAGTTTTTACTCTCATGTACACCCTTCTGAAGCCAATGTGTCTTTCTGTTGCTCCATATTCTTGCTGACCCTTGGGTTGTCAGTCTTTCAATCTTAGTCAGGGTGCAGGTGTGCTGCTCCTTGTGACTTAATTTGAATTTTCCTGATGACTAATAAGGACGAGAATTTTTTTTCTTTATTGTTCATTTGGTTTTACTCTTTCACGGAAATCCTGTTCAAGACTTTTGCCTGTTTTTTATATTGTTGCCTGCTGTTTCTTCCTTGAGATGTCCAAGTACTTTATATATTCCAGGTATGAACCCTTTCTAGAAATACCTCTCCTATGCCCTAGCTTACTTTTTAATCTCATGATAGCATTCTTTAATGGATGGAATTCCCCATTTTCTGTATAGTTCAGTTTATTCATTTCTGCGTTATGGTTAGTGCTTTGTGTATTCTGTTTAAAATCTTGGCTTACCCAAAGCTAGGAACACTCCCATCACATCTTCTAGAAGCATTGTTTTCTTTCACCTTCAGCCACCCAGCTGGAATATACTTTTTACGTGGTGTGAAGAAATTGCTCAATTTCATTTTTTTCTGTGTGAATATCCAATTCACTATATACAATGAATTACTGTAGTGAAAATATATAAAACATTCTCTAATTCAACAATTTCTACATGCATGATTCAGTGCAATGGTTATATTCTTCAAGAATTGAAAACCATTATTTTCCAAATTATTCAAACACCATTAACATAAATCTAGTGTCCGCCAAGAAAAAAACCTTTTCTCTCTCCCTTCCGGATCCAATAAACACTGACAATCTTTACTTTCTATGTGTTTTATTACTTTGTATGTGAGGTCACACAATATTTACCTTTTCGCAACTGATTTATTTTATTCCACATATTGGAAATGATCAAAAAATGAAGTCGAACACACAAACATTGATACCCTATGCATTAGTAAGCCAAAATGGGCTGGTATTGGCCATTTTGAATCAGGTAATTGTATGGTCTATTACACCAGGAATGACAACTTTAAGAGGAATGGTGTTGCAAGCATGGTCAGAAAGAACATTTCAAGATCTGTCCTGAAGTACAATGCTGTCAGTTGATAGGATAATATCCATATGCCTACAAGGAAGACCAGTTAATACAGCCATTATTCAAATTAATGCATCAACCACTAAGACCAAAGATAAAGAATTTGAAGATTTTTATCAGCTTCTGAGGTCTAAAATTGACTGAACATACAATCAGGATGTACTGATAGCTACTGGTGATTGGAACACCAAAGTTGGAAATGAAGAAGCATCGGTATTTGGAAAACATGGCTTTGGTGACAGGAATGATGCTGGTGATCAAATGGTAGAATTTTGCAAGATCGACGACTTCCTTGTTGCAAGTACCATTTTTTACCAATGTAAACAGTGACTATTACGCATGGACTGCACCAGACAGTACACACAGGAATGAATCGACTGCCTTTGTACAAAGAGTCAAAGGAAAAGCCCCATATCAGCAGTCAGAACAACGTCAGGTGCTGACTGTGGCATAGACCATCAACTGCTCATTTGCAAATTTAAATTGAAACTGACAAAAATTAGAACAAGGCCAGAAGAGCCAAAGTACAACCTTGAGTAAGGTCATCTCAAGAACAGATTTGATGTGTTGAACACTAATGACCAAAGACCAGAAGAATTATGGAATGACATGAAAGACATCATCTATGAAGAAAGCAAGAGGCCATCAAAAAGACAGGAAAGAAAGAAAAGACCAAATTGGACGTCAGGAGAGACTCTGGAACGTGCTCTCAAATGTTGAGTAGCTAAAGCAAAAGAAAGGGATGACGAAGTAAAGGACTTGAACAAAAGATTTCAAAGGGCAGTTCCAGAAGACAGAGTATTATAATGACAGTGCAAAGATCTGGTCATAGAAAACCAAAATGGAAGGGCACACTCTGCATTTCTCAAACTAAAAGAACCGAAGAAAAAAATTCAAGCCTCAGGTTGCAGTAGTGAAGGGTTCTATAGGGAAAATATTAAATAACTCAGGAAGCATCAAAAGAAGATGGAAAGAATACACAGGATCGTTATACAAGAAAGAACTAGTTGATGTTCAGTCATTTGAAGAGGTAGCATATGATCAGGATCCAACAGTACTGAAGGAAAGAGGTGAAGCTGCATTGAAGCCCTTGGCGAAAAACAAAGCTCCAAGAATTGATAGAATATCAGTTGAGACGTTTCAACAAATGAATGCAGCACTGGAATTGCTCACTTATCTATGCCAAGCAATTTTGAGGACAGCTACTTGGCCAGCTAACTAGAAAAGATTCATATTCATCCCTTGTCACAAGAAAGGTGATCCAACCAAACATAGGAATTATTGAACCATATCATTAATATCACACACAAGTAAAATTTGTAAAGGCCATTTTAAGGTGACTGCAACAGTATACTGACAGGGAACTTTCAGAAATTCAAGTCAGATTCAAAAGAGGACATGGAACTAGGCTTACCATCGCTGATGGCAGGTGAATCTTGGCTGAAAGCAGGGAATATCAGAAAGATATTTACCGGTGTTTCATTGACTATGCAAAAGCATTAGACTGTGTGGATCATAATAAATTATGGCTAACATTGTGGAGAATGGGAATTCCAGAACACATAATGGTGCTCATAAGAAATCTGTATACAGATCAAGAGATGGTTGTGCAAACAGAACAAGGGGACATCGCATGGTATAAAGTTAGGAAAAATGTGAGTCAGAGTTGTAATCTTTCACTAAGCCTTTTCAATCTGTATTCCAAGCAAATAATCTGAGAAGCTTGACTATATGAAGAAGAAGACAGCTTCAAGACTGTAGGAAGACTTATTAACAACCTGAGTTATCTAGATGACATAACCTTGCTTGCTGAAGTGAAGAGGATTTGAAACACTGACTGACGAAGATCAAAGACCACAGCCTTCAGTATGGATTGCACCTAAACATCAAGAAAACAAAAGTCCTCACAACTGGACCAGTAAGCAACATCGTGATAAATGTGAAAGGATTGAGGTTGTCAAGGATTTCATTTTACTTAGGTCCACAATCAACGTCCATGGAAGCAGCAGTCA
This sequence comes from Heterohyrax brucei, assembly GCA_028571685.1. Classification (NCBI taxonomy): domain Eukaryota; kingdom Metazoa; phylum Chordata; class Mammalia; order Hyracoidea; family Procaviidae; genus Heterohyrax; species Heterohyrax brucei. Next base: position 31,061,398 of record CM053140.1, read on the forward strand.
AGAAATCAAAAGACTCACTGTATTGGGAAAATCTGGTGCAAAGGACCTCTTTAAAGTATTGAAAAGTAAAGATGTCACTTTGAAGACCCAAACTTGGTCAGGTGCACCTGACCCAAGCTATGGTATTTTCAGTCACATCATATGCATCCAAAAGCTAGACAACAAACAAAGAAGACTGAAGAAGAATCGATGCCTTTGAATAGTGGTGTTGGAGAAGAATACTGAACGTATCAAGGACCCAAAAGAACAAACAGATCTATTCTGGAAGAAGTACAACCAGAGTGTTCCTTGGAAGCAAAGATAGCAAGACTGCATCTCACATACTTTAGACATGTTATCAGGAGGGATCAGTCCCTGGAGAAGGACATCATGTTTGGCAGAGTGGAATGTCAGCAAAAGAGAGGAAAACTGTCAACCACATGGATTGACACAGTGGCTGCAAAGATGAGCTTAAGAATAGAAATGATTGCAAACATGGCACAGGACCAGGCAGTGTTTCACTCTATTGGGCTTAGGGTCCCTAAGAGTTGGAACAGACTTGATGGCACCTAACAACAATAATGTTTCCAAGATTTACACATGTTGTCGCATGTTTCAGACCTTCATTTCTCTTCATGGCTAGCAATATTCCATTGTAGAAATATATCACATTTTTTTTATCCATTCATCTTTTGATGGACATTTTGGTTGTTTGCACCTTTTGGTTATTGTGAGAAGTGTTGTGGTGAACACTGGTGTACAAGTTCCTGTTTGTATCACCTGGTACAACTCATTAAAAGAGCTATCCTTTCACTACTATTTTATTTTGCTACTCTTTTGTTTTTCGACTCTCTTTTGTGCCATGAGTCTGGAAGGATGAAGATAAAGTCAGCACAGCTCTAGTCCATTGTATGTAGAGATGGTAAGTGTATTAGCTAGCTATGCTGTGTAACAAATAGCCCCCAATTTAGCAGCTTAAAACACTACGCATTTAGTATAAGATCTAGGGGCTGGGAGTCTGGGCACGGCTTAGCTGGACCCTCTGCTCAGGGCCTCACAAGGCCGAAACATAGGTGGCACCTGGACTGCATTCCTTTTTGAAATTTGAGCTTCTCTTTCAAGTTCATATGGTTGTTGGCAGAAGTCTTGTGGTTATAGAACTGAGGTTCCCGTTTTCTTGTTGGCTGTTTTCTCTCATAGAAGCTGCTTTTAAGTCTTCACTACATGGTCCTCTCCATCTGTAAAATCCAGTAATGAAGGCTATCCCTCATGCTGAATATTTTTCATGCTTTGCATCTCTTCTGCCAGAAAACATTGACCCGTTTAAAGGCTCATCTGATTGGGTCAGCCCCACCAAAGACAATCTCTCTCTTTCTCTCTCTGAGAGGTTAACTGACTTAGGAATTTAATTACATCTACAAAATCCTTTCACCACAGCACCTAGAATAGGACTTGATTGTTTAACTGAGAGGAGATGTGTGAGTATACTAGGAGTCAGGAATCTTAGCTGTCTTTGAATTTTGGCCACCTCAGAAGGGGAGACATGGCTTTAGTTATTCTCTGCCTATAGCCTGTATTTGATTAAGAGTTCAGTAATCTGGGAATTTACAGAGACAGAAAAACTAACTAATCCTGAACCCTACATGGAAGATTTATAAGCCAAAGCCATGGTGAAATGGTAGCCCCACTGTAATGGGTTGAATTGTGTCATGTCTCCCCCCCCACCCCCCCACCCAGCCTGCCCCAAACCAGTAGCAATTTAGCTAGGCCATGATTTCTAGTCTTGTGTTCTGTTCCCTCATTCTGTAAATCCTACTTCTATGATGGTAATCAGGGTGAAAGGGCAGCACTTGTGTTGGTGGGGCAGGGCTCAGTGTGTAAGATTGTTTTGTGCCATGAGCCTTGTGAGATATAAAGAAGCTAGAAGAGAAATTTGGGGATCTCGTATCATCAAGAAAGAAAGCAGTGCTGGGAGCTGAGTATGTCCTTTGGAAAGCACCCAGGATCCATGTGCCTTAGAAGCTCCCAGTCCAGAGGAAGACTGATGATAAGGACTTTCCTCCAGAGCCAGCAGAAAAGACCTTATCCTGGAGCTGACACCCTGAACTTGGACTTTTAGTTTATTGGACTGTGACAAATAAAATTTCACTTTTTAGAGCTATCCACTTGTGGTATTTCTGTTAAAACAGCACTAGATGACTAAAACACCCAGCCACACACACACAAATGTATCCTCTGACCTTTAAAGGACATTTCCACTAAAGATTGGGCTCCAGGCAATGAGAATTAGCCCAGCCCTCACCCCTTACTCCCAGATCTGCTATTTGAGATGCTCTCAAGGGCCTGGTTGACTTAAGATGGGTGCAAAATGGACAGTGTACAGAAGCCAGCAAGTATAATACCAGGGTTACCCGGCTATGGCTAGACATGACTTTTGTCTGTGTGTACTAGCACAGAGAACTCATTGGAAGAAAACACCCTACTGGGTTTTTTAGGAAATCACATCACCCCAAAACTCACAACACTAAATTGAAAATCTAAGTCACCCATACATCCGTCCCTGAGCCCCTAAAAAACTATACCATCAGGAATCGATTTCAAGATTACCCAGCCCCTAAGAAAGGAAGCCATGAGTCAGAATTGACTTGATGGCAGTAAGTTTGGTTTGATTTTGTGTAAGAGAGGAAAATCATCCAACATCCACATAGTATTTGGCGATAGCAAACCCCAGCAGAGGAAGAAAAAGGTTCAAGGATCAGTAGAGGAAACAGAATACACACCCAATCACCTCTGTGAATAACTACCTCATTCGCCATAACACCAGAACAGGAAGGTGTCAGGCTACCGTTACTGAACATTTAGATCAAGGATTCTGTAGAAGAATCCTAATCAAAAGGGCAGGGGGTGGATATGGAAAGAAATTCAAATTCTCATGGAATACAGACTTTCTGGATACATCAAGATTGGATATTCCCCTGAAACTATTACTGTGAGGAAGTTATCTTTGAACCAAATAATATTTTAGCCTAATTAGAAATCTCTGCATTAAACATTATGCTTTCTTAAAGAATTATCTACATGTGATTAAACTGATATCAGCAACTTGAAAGCATAGAGAAGAAGCAGTGAGTTTGTGTTAGTGATGGTGAAATAGTTCAGTGTTGAAAAAGGTGGCACAACTTGAAGAAGGTATTTAATGTCATTGAGTTACATGTGTAGAAATTGTTGAAGCCATGTATGTTTTGTTGTGTGTATTTTCAACAACAACAAAAGGGATCCTCCCAAAGGAAAAAGCCAGTAGCCACACAGAACAGCAGATAGAAATGTCTCCCCCACACAGTAACTATTCAAGAAACTTCCTCCAAATCAGGACAAGAAATCTTCATATTTCCTTCCAAGTAGCATTTGACAAAGTAGGCTACTTACACTCCCCTTCCTTCATTAGGAATCTCTATTGTGTTTACTCAGCTCCCATTGCAACCACTGCATGGCGGATGCTTTGGGGTGAATAGCTTTTGGGGAACTACTTCCAGACCTGAGGGGAAGGAACACATGTTGCTAGGAATCCTAGGCTCTGAGACAGATATGATAACTTGGTGGAAATTTGAAACTGTTCTCTACAGAAGGGTGAAGGTGTTCAATGTGTTAGTGAGAAGGTTGTCCATGCGTATTTGTGTGGCCAAAGGAACAGATTGTGGCTTAGATTTGTAGTTCCCCTCTCGTATCTGCCCTTCTCTTCTCTTGCATAGCAACAGAATTCTAATTTTGAACTCAGTATATGACTATCCAGAACACATCTAGCTTCCCTTATAGCTAGGTGTGGCCATGTAAACTAATTTGACTAATTTCTGATCACTGGGAGATGGGTAGAAGTGATGTGTACAACTTCTGGGCTGTGTGTGTAAAGTTATTGTGATCTTCCTTGCATCCCTGTTTTAGTTATTGACAAGTGGGTATGGCTGTAAATCATCTTCGACCCAACAGCTGAGGGCCACACCTTAGAGGTGATGAGAACAATGTAGAAGGTGTCTGATTCCTCAAATAATCTTCAAGGAAGGAGCCACTATGCAAGTCATAAATGGCTCCTCTTGAGAGCAGTTAACAACAGTTAAGCCATTAAGTTATGTCTGAGTGTAGCTCTGTTGATTACTTTGCCCCTAGAAATCACATGCTGTCTAACTCTTTTCTTTTTATTTTATGCATTATAGTTTTTTGCTGAAAGATGGACCTCTTGTGTAGGATAATAGTGACAAACAGAGATGGTAGAGAGAGGTAAGTAACTATTTTGCTTGGGCATAGGTATGTCTCTCCTTCTGCTAGGTCTTTAGTATGGGGGTTGAGCTAATCTCATTGAGAACAGAGCTGTGTGTGTGTGAGATTTGTTGTTGCTGTAATTACCTTCAGTAGTACTTGTTTCTTATTACAAACTGTTGCGTGCACCTCAAATTTTTGTGGGAGTTAGTTCATAACTATGGGTTGTGATTAAGTCAGATGTTTGTAACCCAGGGACTGTCTGAACATAATTCTTCTTTTCTTTCTGGCTGCCTTTAGAAATTCTGTTTATGTTTGATGTCCTCTGGATTCACAACAATGTGTCTGGGTGTGGGTTTATTTTTACTTATCTTTCTCTTGACTTATTATGTTTCCAGAAACTAAAAGATTCATATTTTGTATTAATTGTAAAAAAAAAATTACTGTTATCACATTGAAGAATACTTCTTTGCCACTACCTCTATTTGTCCTGGCTCCTAATCAACACACACGATCCTTCTCATTTACCCCCTCACAACTACTGCTACCTCTCTTCTCTCCCATTTTTCTTTCAAAAATTTCCACACCTTTACCTCTGCATGTTGCATTCTGATTAAATTTCTTAGATATGTATACTGGTTCATCTCACTGGGTCTTCATCTTAATCTAATTTTGCATTTAAGCTGTGCTATTTGTTATCAATCAAGAACCGATGGTACCAAAGGAAGAAATCAAGCTGCACTGAAGATATTGGCAAAGAATTGACAAAATACCAATTGAGATGTTTCAACAAACCAGTGCAACACTGAAAGTGCTCTCTTTTCTGTATCAAGAAATTTGGAAGATAGCTGCCTGGACAGTGAACAAGAAGACATCCATATTTGTGCCTATTCCAAAGAAAGGTGATCCAAAGAATGTGGAAAGTATCAAACAGCATCATTCATATCACACACAAGTAAAATTTTACTGAAGATCATTGTGGTGGTCAGAATTATGTCAACTCAGCTATTCTATGTTGGGTTGCTGTGTTAAGTGTCAGGGAGAGGCCTATGGTGGCTTCCCACCCCTCAGCTCTCTTTTCTCTGCCTTCCACCATCTTCTGCCCGCTGCTCATGTAGCCAGCGGCTCCTGCTCTCTTTTTGTGTCTGGTTCCTGGACTTGAACTAGCGGCTGTTGAATTCATCAACCTGCTAATCCTGGGTTTCCCAGCCTCTGCAGCTCTCTCTTGCTGCCAGCTTGGGATCCGCCAACGTACACAACCAGTGATCTAGAACTCTGGTATCTAACTTGCCGACCTTAGGTTCACCAGCTCCCGTGGCCACGTGAGGCTTGTGTCAGGACTTGGGACATTTAGCTTCTGCAATTGCATATGCTGTTTCATATATGTATTCAGAAAATCTTTCCTGACACATACATGTGTTACTGGTTTTGCTTCCCTAGAAAACCCAGCCTAAGACAATCATTCACAAGTGGTTGCAGCAGTACATCAGCAGGGAACTGCTAGAAGTTCAAGCCACATTCAGAAGAGGACATGGAACCATGGATATCACTGCTGATATCAAATAGAACCTGACTGAAAGTAGAAAATATCACAAAGATGTTTATCAGTGTTTTGTTGACTATGCAAAGGGATTTGACTATGTGGAGCATGACAAATTATGGATAACCTTGTAAAGAGTGGGAACTCCAGAATACTTAATTGTTCTCGTGAAGAACCTGTATGCAGACCAAGAGGCAGGTATTCTAACAGAGGGAATACTGCACAGTTTAAAGTTGGGGAAGTTGTGTGTGAGGGTTGTATCTCTTCACCATTCTTATTCAATCTGTATGCTGGGCAAATTGTCAGAGAACCTGGACTATAGGAAAAAGATTGTGACATTAGAATTGAAGAAAGACTCGTCAACAACCTGTGTTATGCAGATGACACAACCTTGCTTGCTGAAAATAAAGTGGACTTGAGGCACTACTAATGAAGATCGAAGGCTACTGCCTTCACCTCAACACAAAGTAAACAAAAATCCTTGCATCTGGACCAATAACCAACATCAGGAAAAACAGAGGAAAGACTGAAGTTGTCAAGGATTTCATTTTATTAGATCTACAATCAATACCCACGGAAGCCACAGTCAAGAAATCAAACAACCTATTGCAATGAGCAAATCTGCTGTAAAAGACCTCTTAAAAGAGGAATAATGTGCTGTCACTGGGCAGGGAGAGCAGTGGAAGCGGCATATAAGTGGGCATGTAAATTTATATGGGAATGTACATTTTCACTCAATCGTTTTTTAAAAAAAGCCCTCTTAAAAGTGTTAAAAAGCAAAGATGTCACCTTAAAACTAAGGTGAACCTGACTAAGGCTATGTTGTTTTCAATCACCTCATAAGCATGCAAAAGCTGGACAATGAATAAGAAAGACATAAAAAGAACTGATGTCTTTGAATTATGGCGTTAGTGAAGAATACTGCATTCATGAATACCGGACTTCAGAAGAACAAACAAATCTGTCTTGGAAGCAGTACAGCCAGAATGCTCCTTAGAATGCTCTCATGTACTCTGGACACGTTATCAGGAAGGATGAGTCCCTGGCGAAGGACATTATGCATGGTGAAGTAGAGGGTTAGCAAAAAAGAAGACCATCAATGAGATGGATTGGCTCAGTGGCTGCAACAACGTGCAGAAGTGTAAAGATGGTGAAAACGGCACAGGACGGCATGGTGCTGCGTGCTGTTGTACTTAGGCTCACTACACTATGAGCTGAAATCAACTGTATGGTACCTAACAATAACACGAGTTATCAATATCAGTGTTTAAAATGCACATTTCTGAAAGTTCCAGTACCTGTTCTTCTTATTTTTTCCTTCTTTTATGTCTATAATCATTTTTAACACACTTGTTTTGAGGTCTTTATCTAAGAGGTTTATTGGGTGAAGTTGTCAAAGAAGTGTCTAATTGTGATGTTAATTTTGTATGTTAAATTTTGCTCGTTTTATAATTTAGAGTTTGAGTTTACCGTCAATAGAAAACTATCTTTGGGAGCCCACAGTGTTTTTTCTTCATGTTAGCGTTAGTCTGGAGCCACATTATGTTAATGTATCAACTTAAAGGTTGCCAGACACCGTGCAGTGTGTCAACACAAGTCTCAAACGTTGAATGAGGGTATATCTATGGTAACAGACACTCCAGAGAGACTTTAACAACTTATTGACATATAATTTGCATACCGTAAAATTCACCTTCTTAAAGTGTGGGAATTCAGTGCACTTCAGTATATCCACAGAGTTGTGCTTTAATAACCAGGATATAATTACAGGTTGTTTTCATTATTCCAGAAAGAAATTCCATAACCATTAGCCCATGGAAATCACCAATCTATGCTTTCTGTTTCTATTGATGTATCTGGACATTTCAGCAATTAATATAATGGAGTCATAATATGTGACCTTTTGTGACTGGCTTCTTTCCTTTAGCATAATGTTTTTAAGATTGATCTATGTTATAACATGTATCAGTGTTTCACTGCTTCTAAAAATTAGTCAAGTTTTTGAGTCCCACTTGTATATCAGTTCACCCTACCTTGTGGCTTGTGTGTTCCTGTAATACTGGAAACTATACCACAGGGATTTCAAATACCAGCAGTGATGTCCACTGTAGATGGGTTTCAGCAAAGCTTTCAGCTTAATACAGACTAGGAAAAAGGATGTGGAGGTCTACTTCTGGGACAATTGGCCAGCAAAATCTTATAAAGAACAGCAGAACAGCAGAACATGTTCTGTATCATGCTGGAAGATGAGCCTCTTAGGTTGGAAGTCACTCAAAATATGAATGAGGAAGAGCTGCCTTCTCGAAGTAGCCAAAGATTTAAGTCAAACCAGTTGCTGCAGAGTCAGTTCTGACTCGTAGTGATGCTATATGACAGAATAGAACTGAACAGAATAGAGTTTCCAAGGAATAGCTGGTGGATTCCAACCATATACCTTTTGGCTGGCATCCAAACACTTGACCACTTTACCACCAGAGCCCCCATCAAAGTAGGGTCAACCTGAGTGACATGGATGCAGTAGAGCTTTGGGGACCTTCAGTTGCTGGGGTGGCACAACTCAAAATGAGGAGAAACAGCAGCCAACATCCATGAATAGATGGAACATGGAATGTACAAAGTATGAATCTAGAAAAACTAGAAGTTGTCAAAAATGAAATGAACCACATAAGGATCCATATCCTAGGCATTAGTGAGCTGAAATGGGTTGATATTGGCTGTTTTGAATCACACTATCTATAGTCTACGATGCTGGAAATGACAAGCTCGAGAGGAATGGTGTCTCATTCATTGTCAAAAAGAGCATTTCAACATCTATCCTGAAGTGCAGTGCTATTAATGATAGGATAATACCCATATGCCTATAAAGAAGATCAGTTAATACCACTGTTATTCAAATCTATAAACCAAACACTAATGACAAAGTTGAGGAAAGTGAGGATTTTTACCAATTCTACAGTCTGAAATTAACCAAACGTGCAATCAAGGTGGATTGATAATTACTAATAACTGGAATGAAAAAGTTAGAAACAGATAAGAATCAGTAGCTGGAAAATACGGTCTTGGTGACAGAAATTCCTCAGAAGATCACATGATAGAATTTTGCAAGATCAAAGACTTCTTCACTGCAAACACCTTATTTAAACAACATAAACAGCAACTACATACATAGGCCTTGCTAGATGCACTGTATCGGTGAAGCTAGACAAATGAGAAGCTCAGTATCAGTCAGAACAAAGCCAGTGACCGACTGCAGAATAGACTATCAATTGCTCATTATTGCAATTTCAAGTTGAAGGTCAAGAAAACTAAAACAAGTCCACTAGAATCAATTGTGCCCAGGAAGAACCTCTACATAGACCAAGAAGAAATTGTTAGAAGAGTTATGTGTCAGAATTGTATTCTTTCACCATACTTATTCAGTTTGTATGCTGAGCAAGTAATCTGAGAAGCTGCACTGTATGAAGAATAACACAGCATCAGTATTGGAAAAATACTCATTAACAGCCTGAAATATGCAGATGACACAACCCTGCTTGCTGAAAGTGAAGAGGATTTGAAGCACTTGCTGATGAAGATCAAAGACCACAGCCTTCAGTGTGGACTGCCTCTTCAACATAAAGATACGAAAAATCCTCATAACTGGGCCAATAAGCAATATTATGATACACAGGGAAAAGGTTGAAGTTGTCAGGGATTCCATTTTACTTGGATCCACCCACAATGAGCACCCATGAAAGGAGCAGTTAAGAAATCAGACTACATAGTGTGTTGGGCAAATCCGCCGTAAAAGACCCCTTTCAAGTCTTGGAAAGCAAGGATTTCACTCTGTGTACTAAGGTGCTCCTGACTCAAGTTATGGTATTTTTAATCACCCTGTAGATACATGAATGCTGTACAATGAAAAAGGAAGACTGAAGAACACTGATGCCTTTCAATTATGGTGTTGGCAAGCCAGCCGGCAAAGAACAACGAATATACTGTCTGCTGGAAGAACCAACAAATCTGTCTCAGGAGAAGATAGCAAGCATGCTGTTTAGAAGTACAGATGACAGGACTTGGTCTGACTTCACTTTGGACATGTTGTCAGGAAGGACCAGTCTTTGTGAAGGACATTATGCCCAGCAAAGTGGAGGGTTGAGGAAAACGTGGAAGATCCTCAGCAAGGTGGACCGCTGCAGCAGCCGCAACAACAGGCCTGAGCATAGCAACAACTGGGACGGGGGTGCAAGACTGGGCAGTGTTTGGTTTGGGTGGACGTAGGGTGCCTACGTGTCAGAACAGACTTCACAGGCACCCTACAATGACAACAAGCTTTAAAATTGTAGTACACTTGCCATTTGATTAAAGTCTTGAAAGTGTACATTCAGTGATTTTTTTTTTTTTTTTTTTTTAGTATATTCACAAAGTTGAGCAGTCCTCATCACTATATAATTTCATTACTTCAAAAAGAAATTCTACCTTCGGCAGTCACACCCGTTCCCACTCTCATCCCCTTCGCTGGCAAACATGAATCTACCTTCTGTCTCTATGGACTGGACTATTTGAGACATTTAGTATATAAGAAGCCATATTGTATGTGGCTTTTTGTGTCTGGCTTTTTTCATGTAGCATAATGTATTAAAGATTCATCCATGTTGGAGTATGTATCAATAATTCATTCCTTTTTTATTGCTAAATGATATTTAATTGAATTGATATGCAGTATTTTGTTTGTTCAGTCATCAGGTGATAACTTCAGATTGTTTTTACTTTTGACCATTACGTCTGATGAACATTCATGTGCCACTTTTCTGTGGATGTAAGTTTAATTCTTTGTTACATACCTAGGGCTTGGATTGCTGAGTCATTTGGTGACTCTATATTTAACTTTCTGAGAAACTGTCAGCCTGTTTCTCAACAGCTTTTGCAAAAGTCGATGCACCATTTTACATGCCCATCAGCAATACATGAAGATTCCTGCTTCCCCGCATTCTCACCAACACTTATTATTAGTTTTTTTTTTGTATGTTGTAACCCTTCTAGTATGTGTCAAGTAGTATCTCACGTGGTTTTGCCTTGTACTTCCCTAATGATTAATGGGATAGAAAATTTTGCATGTGCTAATTGGCCATTGTATATTTCTTTTACACCAGAAAGGTGTTTACCTGTGTTTTATTAACTATACAAAGGTATTTGACTGTGTGGATCATCACAAATTATGGATAACATTGTGAAGAATGAGAATCCCAGAACATTTAATTGTGTTCAGAGACTCTGGTGGCATAATGGTTAACTCCTATGGCTGTTAGCCTAAAAGGTCAGCAGTTTGAATCCACCAGTTATTCCTCAGAAACTATGGGGCTGCTCTGTCCTATAGGGTCATTATGAGTCAGAATGAATTTGATGGGGGAAAGTTTTTTGTTGTTGTTGTTGTTTTTTGGTTAATTGTGTTCATAAAGAACTTGTACATAGATCAATACGCAGAAGTTTGAACAGGACAAGTGGATACTTGGTATTTTTAAGTCAGGAAAGGCGTGAGTCGGGGCTGTATCTTTTCCCCATACTTATTCAATCTGCACACTGAGCAAATAATCTGAAGAAGAATGGGCTATAAGGATTGGCAGAAGATGCACTAACAACCTGAGTTATGCAGATGACACACCTTATTGTTGAAAGTGAGGGGGACTTGAAACATTTCTTGGTGAAGATCCAAGGCTACAGCCTTCGGTATGGATTACACCTCAATATAAAGAAAACAAAAATCCTCACAACTGGACCAATAAGCAAGATCATGATAAATGGAGAAAAGATTGAAGTTGTCAAGGATTTCATTTTACTTGGATCCACAATCAGCATCCATGGAAGCAGCAGTCAAGAAATCAAAAGATGCATCACATTGGGCAACTCTGCTGCAAAAGATCTCTTTAAAGTGTTGAAACACAAAGATGTCACCTTGAAGACTAAGGTGTGCCTGACCTAAGCCATGGTGTTCTCATTTGTCTCACATGCATGGGAAAGGTAGACGTTGAACAAGGAAGACCGAAGAAAAATTGATGCCTTTGAATTACGGTTTTAGCAAAGAATATTGAACATACCATGGGATGCCAAAAGAATGAACAAATCTGTCCTGGAATGAGAATGAACAGACTGCTCTTTAGATGCAAGGATACTGACACTTTCTTACTTTGTACATGTTACCAGGAGGCATCAGTCCCTGGAGAAGGACACAACGCTTGGTAAAGTAGAGACTGAGAGACAAAGATAAAGACTCTCGTTGAGCTTCTTGGCCATTATAGATTGCTGTTTTTCATCAAATTTGGGTAGTTTTATGGCCAAATTGCTCCAAATTTCTTTGTGCTCTTTTCTCTCTCTCATTCTGGGTTTTCCATTTACGTGTATTGCTATGCTTGATGACATCCGACAGATATCTGAGGCTCCAATTATTTTTCTTACTATTTTTTATTCTATGTCTCAGACTGAGTAATCCTAATTTACATCTTTAAATTCACTGATTCCTACTTCTGCCAGCTCAAATATGCTCTTGATCCCCTCTAACAAATATTTCACTTCTGTTACTGTACATGTCAACTCCAGAATTTCTATTTGATTCTGTTTTATATATATAATTTTTCTATCTGTATTGATTTTCCTGTTCAGTGAGACATCATTCTCATACTCTCCTTTAGTTTCCTAGACATGCTTTTTTTAGTTTTTTGAATATACTTATAACCGATTTATTTGTTTAGTAAATCTTATACCTGGGCTTCCTTGGAGACTTTCTACTGACTGTGTTTTTCCCTGTGCGTGAGTCATATTGTCCTGTTTATTTACATGTCTCTTAACTGCCTTTTGAAAACTAGATTTTTAAGATAATACAATGTGCCAACTCTGGAAATCATATTTCCTGTTGTCCCCCAAGGTATTTGTTGCTACCAGTTTTATTGTTCAAGTTGTTTGTCTAGTGACTTTCCTGAACGAATTCTGTAATGTCTATACTCCTTGTCGTGTGCACCACTGTTAGGTTCACTTACTGATCAATTAGTGTTTGGACTAATGAGTCCTTAAATTCCTTAATCCAGTAAATCTCCCAGGCTTTGCTAAAGGGTACTGCAATACTCCAGCAGGCACTTTAAAACTCGACCTTAGCTTTCTTTTTTTTTTTTTACTTTTTTTATTGATTACAGTAAAAGAATGAAATTTCTAACATCTCTCAATTATCTCAGCTATGATAAACCCTCAGCCCACTATCCACCCATGTAGCCAACACAGTCATTTTCTTCCGTGGATAATTCTCTTATTAAGCCCTTATAACAGGAGTCTCATACAAAATTTGTCCTTTTGACACTGTTTGATTTCACTCAGTATGATCTCTTCCAAGTGAGACCGTGTTATGAGATGTTTTGTAAAATTGTCATTGTTTTTTATCATAACATAGCACTCCATTGAGTATAGGTGCCATAGTTTGCTTATCCACTCGTCTGTTGATGTGAATTGGGGTTGATTCCAACTTTTGCTGTTGTGGACTGTGCTGCAACAAACATTCGTACATGTGTCTGTTCGTGTGACAACTTTTGTTTCTGAAGGATTAATTCTGAGTAGTGGAATTACAGGATCAAATGATATCTCAGTCTCCAGCTTTTTAAGGAAGCGCCAGACTGTCTTCCAAAGAGGTTGTACCATTTTGCAATCCCACTAGCAGTGTAAGAGAGTTCCAGTTTCTCCACAGCCTCTCCAGCATTTGTGTTTTTTGGATCATGGCCAACCTTGTGGGGGTGAAATGGTATCTCATTGTAGTTTTGATTTGAATTTCTTTAATAGCTAATGATCATGAGCAATTCTGCATGTGTAGTTCGGCTGCCTGGATATCTTCTTTAGAGAAATGTCTGTCCGTCTCCTTTGCCCATTGCTTAATTGGATTATTTATCCTTTTCTTGTTGATATTTTGTACTACCTTATAGACTATGTAGATCAGACATCGGTTAGACATATAGTTGCCAAATATTTTTTTCCCATCTTGTAGGTAGTCTCTTAATTCTTTTAATGAAGTCTTTGGATCAGCAAAAGTGTTTGATTCTTAATAATTCCCATTTACCTATTTTCTCTTCTGTTGGATGTGCTTTCTTTGTCAGATTTTGGAGCCTGTCTACATTGTGTATTAAAACTTCCATTGTTGATCCTATTTTATCTTGGATGAGCTTTATCATTTCAGATTTTATATTTAGGTCTTTGATTGGCTTGGCATCCAATTTGAGTTGGTTTTTGTATAACATGTGAGACATAGGCCTTGTTTCAATATTTTGCAGATGGATATCCAATTTTGCCAGCACCATTTTTAAAGACAGTGTTCTTATCCCAATTTAAAATCTTGGGGTCTTTGTCGAATATCAACTCTTCATAGGAGGATGGTGGCATCTCTGGGGTCTCAACTCTGCTCCATTGGTCTATCTGTCTCTTTTTGTACAAGTACCAGGCTGTTTTGACTACTGTGGCAGTGCAATAGGTTCTAAAGTCAGGTAGTGAGAGGCCTCCAAGTGTGTTCTTCTTCTTCAATAGTGCTTTGCTTATCTGAGGTTTCTTCCTTTTCCAAACAAAGTTGATGATTTATTTCTCCATCTTATTAAAAAATGTCACTCAAATTTGTATTGGGATTGTATTATATAAGTAGATTGCTTTGGGTAAAATAGATGTTTTCACAGTGTTGAGTCTTACTATCCATGAGTAGGGTAGATTACTCCATTTATGTAAATCTCTCTTAGTTTCTTGTAGTAAGGTCTTCTAGTTCTCTTTGTAAAGATCTCTTATTTCTCTAGTTAGATTTATTCCAAAGTATTTAATCTTCGCGGCTATAGTAAATGAGATTGACTTGGCGATTTCTTCTTTAATAATCTCACTGTTGGTATAAAGGATTCTCACTGATTTATTTATGTTTACCTTGTATCCCGTTACTTTGCTAAACTCCTCTGTTAGTTCCAATAGTTTACTTATGGGTTCCTTTGGATTCTCTGTATAAACAATCATATCACCTGCACATATGGAGATTTTTACTTCTTCATTGCCAATATGGTTGTCCTTTCTTTCTTTGTCTTGTCTACTTTCTCTGGCTGGAACTTCAAGCACAATGTTGAATAGAAGCGGTGAGAGTGGGTGTCCTGGTCTAGTTCCCGTTCTCAAAGGGAATTCTTTCAGTCTTTCACCATTCAGGACGATCAAGGTAGTTGGCTTTGTATAGATGCTACCAATTGCTTTGAGGAATTTCCCCTCTATTCCAATTTACTGAGAGTTTTAAGCTTGAACGAGTGTTGAACTTTGTCAAATGTGTTTTCTGCATCAATTGACAAAATCAGGTGATTCTTATCTTTTGTGTTATTAATGCAGTTTATTACATTAATTGTTGTTCTGATGTTGAACCAGCCTTGCATCCCTGGAATGAAATCAACTTTTAAAGATGAGTTAATTCAGATACTATTGAGGCTATTTCACATCATAGAGAGGGATGAAATACTCCCAAATTCATTCTATGAAGCCAGCACAACTCTGATACCAAAGCTGTGGAAAGATCCCACAAAAAAAGATTACAGAAGAATATCACTCATGAACCTATATGCAAAAATCTTCAACAAAATCCTAGCCAATAGAATTCAACAGCATATACCTTAGCTTTCAATTCCTACTTGTGCAGAGCCTCAAGATCAGCCAGAGGTGAGACATTAGGGCCTTCTCAGGTCTATTGTGGGCATGTGTACAGGTCTGCAGATGTAATTGGTCTTCCAGATTGCCAAAAATATGTTGGAGCTGTCCCTTCTAGTGACCATTAGGCTATCATTTTTCCCAGCTATCTTGATCACCAGTATTGGTTTTCAGTGCCCGCAGAGCAACTGGGGAGAGGGGAATGGAAATAGAGCTAGTTAAAATGCCACAAATCTCTCTGTTCTTAACAAGATTAAGCTGTTTTTATTGACTAAATGCTCTTTGAATTGCTTCAAGCCTTTGGATAATTTCCAGAGTTCTAAAAAATTTGATCTTGACAATTGCTGCCAGTGTTCTTTCTTTATGGAAGAGTAGATTTTTGGAGGTCCCAACTCCACCATTCTGAAAATGTTTCTCTTCAAAGAAAGCTTTTAAAACTCCAACCTCAGTGCAGATAAAGATGGACAAGCTTCTTTGTAATATTCTTGGGTTGGTGGGTGAATTTTACCAACAACCATTACTTTCTCTTAGGACCATGGCTTTATGCAAAAGTATTGGTTCCCACTCTTGTGTATGGAAACCCTGGCGGTGTGCTGATTAAGTGCTACAGCTGTTAACTCAAAGGTTTGCAGTTCAAATCCGCCAGGTGCTCCTTTGAAATGTTATGGGTCAGATCTACTCTGTCCTATAGGATCACTGTGAGTTAGCATCAACTTGACAGCACTGGGTTTTGATTTACCTTGGTGCGTGTGTACCAAAGGGCCTTGTCCCCTCTCCTGGGAGCCCATCTCAAGCTCCCTGATATCAAGACCATAATCTGTGAACCAGCACCAGCAGCCATGGCATTATCTCACCACAGCTAGTATTTTGGGTCAGATGATTCCATTTGGGGACCCTAAAAATTTCCATTACTCTTTTCTGCAAGCTCGACACTCCATTGAAGAGATGTGTAATGTATTTTCTCTGGCATTTCTAGATATTTTTTAGATAGCAGGGCACTCAGGTTATCTTGACAATAATATTCCTGAAAAATGGAGCTTTCCATTTATGTTTTTTAAACACACACAAACTCATACAAATGTACCCATACATAATTATCACAATGCAATGAGTAGAAGGAAGAGTTATCAAATCATGATGAGCATAATGAAAGTGAGCCTCTTGTATGCAAACAGGCCACAGAGTCTGTCCTGGGTCCAGGAGTCTTCAGATAAATCCAGTCCACCTGCGGTCCTCAGAGGAGGTATTTAATACGAGAAAAGTGTGATGGTTGAGCTACTGACAACATACAGAGCTGAGGGAGTCACCCATAGTCCCAGAGCTTCTGTCCAACCAGGTGTGTGCCTAACTTTCAAGAAGTGTCAGCCTGGAACCTCTGAGGCTGTTGCTGGGCCTCAGGTAATTCTTTCCAGGGTCTTCTTCCTGTCTGCTCTCAGGGTTCAAGGGAGATACTCTCTTCCCAGTACAACCTGTCAGTGAGAGATGTTAGAAGGAGGGTAGCCCTGGGAGGGAGCAAAATGAAGTTGGTGTTCCCAGAACCTGATGTGTTTGTGTAGGAGGGTGTTCTGAGCTGGAAATAGGATGGAGACTGAGGGAGGGCGGGGCTAGCTTATCTGTGATATGGCAAAAGTACATCTGTCTTATGGGTTCAAAGTGAAGCAGGGAGATATACATAGAGGATAGGAAGAATGTGTCATGGAATCACCTAGAGTTTGATGCTTTCTTTAAGAAAGTGTTTAACGATTTCCCAGTCCTAAATGCATAAATCTCACCTCTCATTCACTGCTAATATTTGAATATACATACCTACGCTGTTCTAGAATGCCATCAAGTCAATTCCAACTCACGGCAACTCTACATACTTGTACATTTCCACTTTTCTCTTTTTTTCTCCTGTGTTTCTATCATTTAGTCATTTCATAAATTCAAAACTTATAAAGTAACTGAGCCACTAGAACTAAGCTCCAGAGTTTGAGGTGAAAGGGGACCTGTTTTAACTCAAATCTGACCATTAGAGAGATTGGCGAGAGGAGGGAGCCTGAAGTGCCAGAACCACATTTCTTCCTTATCATCATTGTCATCAGCAGCCGCCACCATTCACCGAGCACTTACCCGTGTGCAGGTTCTGTACTAAGTGCTTTTTCACTGTGTCATTTAAACCTTTCAGCCTCCTGGGGGTTTCCATTATTCTGTCCACAGAGAATGAAACTCAAAGAGACTAAGGAAACTCGCTGCTCAAGGTCTCAGAGTATAAAGTTGAATATCTGGGATTTGAACTCAGGAATTTTTCCCTCTGGAGTCCATGTTCTTCTTACAGTAGGTTATCCTAATGCTTGTTTTCTAAGCATGCAAGTCCGGTCAGCCACTGATGAGCAAGGATCTGCCCATGTGTCAGTCTTGATTTAGGTTTCTCACAGCTGAAGACATAGTTACATGCGGTTTGTGAGAGAGCTGTCAATCAGGAAAGCCTATAAAGAAAAGTCTATAAAAGTAAACCAGTGTAGGGAAGCGGAAAAAGCCAAGCATCTGAGGTCTCAGGTAGTCTCCGGAACATATAGAGAAGGGCTCTGGAGCATGTGCTACAGTGCAGAGACAAACATTTGTCTCTTGGTTCCTCTATAGAGTTAGTTACTGGCTATTGGCCTCCCTTGGGGGTGGGGTGTACGTAACTTGCCTAGCAAGACAATTCATGTCAACTAAAAGCAATACCCTGGAAGAGAAAGTGGAAGCCATTAGCAGCCAATGCTCAAGCAACTGTGGGATGGATTTATTGATGTAGCAAAGAGTAGGTGGGTGGGGCACTAACAGCATCCACTATAGTCCACCCCTTGCCTGCTTAGATTCACTTACTTCTCTCATTAACTTCACTTATCCAGTCACGGATTCTCCAAGATTTTGTGATCTTAATTCCCATGGAAACTTATAAAAAAAGATTTAGTGAGATAAACCGTAGCTCTACTGCCGAAGCCTGTCTCAGGACTGATACTTGTCATCTCCTTTCTCTACTGCTCACTCTAGATTTCCCTCAACTGGGCTAGTGCTATTCTTGGTCTAGCTGGCATGCCTAGTGGGGAGATCCAGACACTCAATCAGTAAGGATCTGGGCTTCAGTTAATAGACCTTCATAAGGCATTTACAGTTAAAACTAGGTGCTGGAGTTAACTAGAGATGCTCTAGTGGATCATAGGCATGCCAGGCATATTCTTCCCTAACCCACTGTGTAGTGGCAGTCACAACCCTTCTTGTTGAGAATGATCAAATACCCCTACTAGTGTAATGACTCTTTTTCATGTCTGTTGATTTACTAGCACAATGAGGCAAAAACAACCAGGTAGAGCTCTAAATTGAAACCCTGGTGGTATAGTGGTATACATCTATTAACCAAAAGGTTGGCAATTTGAATCTGCTTGAAACTTACTGGAAACTCCATGGAGCAGTTCTAGTCTGTCCTATAGGGTCACCATGAGCTGGAGTTGAGTCAAAGGCAGTGGGTTCGGTGGTTTTTTGGTTACTATGTCTCCCAGTAGAAGAGCTCCATTTTAAATTAAGTAGAACTCTTAGTAAGTTCCCTGGTGGAAGTACACCATTCTGGGAATCAGAACCTCTAGATCCATAGAGTCAAAGATGAGAGTATGGGAGGCACACGTTCCCAAAGTGAGCTGCTTGGAATGATGGTGATTGGGTCCTACTCTATGTCCATTCTTGGTCCTCAGACCCATGTATCCTACCTATTGTGAATACAGCACTACAGAATCATCATTTCACAGGAGAGATGATGTGCTCACATGGAACCTGTACAGAGACCAAGAAGCGGTTGTGCAGAAAGGAGATATTGAATGATTTCAAACAGGAAAAGGTATATATCAGGATTGCAGCTTTTCACCATATTTATTCCATTTGTATGCCGAGCAAATAATTAGAAAAGCTGGACTATATGAAGAAGAACACAGCGTCAGAAATGAAAGAAGACTCATTAACAACCTACAATATGCAGATGGCATAAACTTGCTTGCTGAAAGTAAAGATTGAGGCACTGACTGATGAAGATCAAAACTACAACCTTCAGTACAGAGAAAACAGAAATCCTCACAACTGGACCAATAAGCGACATCACAACTGGAGAAAATACTAAGTTGTCAAGGATTTCATTTTACTTGGATTCACAACCAATGCCCACAGAAGCAGCAGTCAGGACATCAAACAATAAAATTGCACTGGACAAGCATGCTGCAAAATATTGTTAAAAAGCAAAGATTTCACCTTGGGAACTAAGGGTCCTTAGTCATGGCTTTCTCAGTTGCCCATATACATGTGAAAAGCTTGGCAATGAATAAGGAAGCCTGAGGAATTGACACTTTAGAATTGAGGTGTTGGCAAAGAATACTGACTATACCGTGAAATTACCAGAAGAATGAACAAATCTATTGTGGAAGAAGGTACAGCCAAAATGCCCATTAGAAGGAAGGAGGGCAAGACTTGGTCTCATGTACTTTGGACACGTCATCAGGAGGGATTGGTCCTTGGAGAAGGACATCATGTTTGTTAAAATAGTCAGCAGAAAAGAGGAAGATCCTCCATGAGATGGTCTGACAAACACAGTTGCTACAACAATGGGCCCAAGTAAACCAAGGATTGTAAGGATGATGTAGGACTGCGGGCTGCTTTGTTCTGTTGTACATAGGGTCATTATGAGTCAGAACCACTCCACATCTCCTAACAATAACAATCATCACTGGCTTAAGGAGACCACAAACCAAACAACAGTGCCTCCATTTGCAGAGTGTCATCTCTAGCTTTTGCCTGAGCCACAACTTTCAGAGGCCATTCCCTTCCTCTGTCAGTAGAGTTGGTTGTGGATGGTGCAGAATGCAGTAGAACAAGTAGACACATAGTACTGTGTGCACGACTATAACCCCTTGGACACAAATTGAATCCTTTGGCCAGAGACAGTGTTGTTCAGACACTGTGAAGAGTTAGTTGTAGTTCTAGGGGAGGTCCAGTCATAGATTGAATTGTGTTCCCCCCAAAAATATGTGTAGAAATTTGTCTGGGCCATAATTCCTGATATTATATATTTTGTAAACCATGCCTCTACAATGTTAGTGGGGGAGGATAGATGGCAGTTAAGTTAGTGGAACAGGACTCAGTGTGTAAGGTTGTTTTGTGCCTTGAAGAAGTCTTTTCAGATATAAAGCCAAGAAGCTAGGAGAGAGATCTGGGAGCCTCTTACCATCAAGAAAGAACCCCAGGAATAAAGCACATCCTTCAGACCAGAGGTTCCTGTGCCAAGATGCTCCCCAACCAAAGATGGATGCAACACAAAGACCTTCCTCCACAGCCAAGAGGGAAAGCCTTCCACTGGAGTAGACACCTTGAATTTGGACTTGTAGCCTACCAGACTGTGTAAGAATAAACATCCATTGTTAGGTTATTTCTGTTACAGCAATACCAGATGACTAAGACAGGTCCCATGTGCAGGAAAAAGCAAACTTATATCTGAAAGACGTACCAGCCCAAGTCAGGATGAATTTCTACCCTTTCCAGGACAGAAATAGATGTATGCGAACAACTTCCCATCAAGGACTGGTTAATATCTTTGAGGGATGATTCACAACATGAACTTAGATCAGAATCTCATTTTGAGAGGTCAGACATAGTAAAGATTTCCATATTCTTGTAATAATAAATAAGGAGCCCTGGTGGTCTGCGATTAATGGCTTCTTTGCTAACCAAAAGGCCAGTGGTTCTAATCCACCAGCCCTTCCATGGTAGAAAGATGTGGCAGTCTGCTTCTGTGAGGATGCAGCCTTACACACCTTCTGTCCTGCAGGGTCTCTATGAGGTGTAATTGACTTGACAGCAGTGAGCAAGTAGTAATTAACATGGAATAACTGAATCAACCTTGGTGAGAAGGGGTCCATATTGTTTGGCCAATGGTAGCTTCAGGCTCTGCTACTGTGGCAACTTCACTTACGAATCCACTGCTCAAGCACTGGGATGGCTCAGGCCAGAAGCTGGCTGACAGTCAAATCATCCTGCCCAGTCTGTTGTTTAGTTTCTGTTATGCTGTAGATGCTACCTGGTGAATATTGTATGACACAAAGCTCTTCATACTTCATGCCTACCCTTACAGGGCCACTCCGAAGTCTTTTTGCCAGAACTCTCTGTCCTTTGTCCTCTCATTGTGCTCCTTCCAGTCTGTTGAGCAACAGGCTAAGCCACTCACCACTGTCCACGAGTTTATCTGTATCTTTGTTCTGACCACACTTTCAGGTGCCCAAGGCTCTGACCATTAGAAAGACCTCAACCGCTGTCTTCCAGGCCCACCAGATAGAGTGACAATACAGCAGCAACTCTTTTTCAGCACACGCCAACGTGTTGAGCCAGATATTTGCAAATCAAGAGTGTTTCTTTCCTCTCTTATCAGTTGATCTTAAAGTACACCACTGAGGCTCTGATGGCAAATTTTATGTGTCATCTTGGACACTTGTTGTTTGGTCAAACACTAGTCTAAGTGTTGTTATGAAAACATACACTTGTGATTAATATGTACGATCAATTGGTATTAAGTAAAGCAGATTACCCTCTATACTGTGAGTGGGCCTTATCCCATCAGTTAAAGGCCTTAAGAGCAGAAATTGAGGTTTCCCAGAGTAGAAGAGATTCTGCCTCAAAACTGTAACATAGGTTTTCTGCCTGAGTTTCCAGGCTACCCTTGACCTATGGATTTTGGAGTCTCCAGCCCTCACACAGTGACGTGAGACTGCTCCTTAAACTCTCCCTCCCTCCCTCCCTCCCTCCCTCCCTCCCTCCCTCCCTCCCTCCCTCCCTCCCTCCCTCCCTCCCTCTCTCCCTCCCTCCCTCCCTCCCTCCCTCCCTCCCTCCCTCCCTCCCTCCCTCCCTCGTTCCCTCCCTCCCTCCCTCCCTCCTTCCCTCCCTCCCTCCCTCCCTCCCTCCCTCCCTCCCTCCCTCCCTCCCTCCCTCCTTCTCTCCCTCCGTCTCTCCCTCCACCCATCCCTCCCTTCATCCCTCCCTCCATTCATCCCTCCCTCCATCCATCCACCCCTCCACCCATCCACCCATCCCTCCCTCCATCCATCCACCCATCCACCCATCCACCCATCCACCCATCCACCCATCCACCCATCCACCCATCCACCCCCACACCTCCCATCTATGTCTATATTTACATAGCCCCTAGGTGATAAAAATGGTTAATATTGTCGGCTGCTACCCAAGAAGTTGGAGGTTTGAGTTCATCTAAAGGCACCACTTGGTAAAGCAGAGAGTCGGCAGAATACAGGAAGACCCTCAAGGAAATAGACTGACACAGTGGCTACAACAATAGGCTCAGGCAATACAAGGGTTGCAAGGACAGAGCAGGACAGGGCAGTGTCTTGTTCTGATGTACAGAGGGTTTCTATAAGTTGGAACTGACTCAGTGGCACCTGACAACACCTACAGAGGCACCTCAGAAGGAAGACCTCGTGATCTACTCCTGAAAACTCAGGCATTGAAAACCTTACAGAGAGCGGTCTTACTCTGACAAGAGACAGGGTCTCTACAAGTCAGAATCAACTTGACAGCAACTCACTTTAGATATGTGTGTGTGTGTGTGTGTGTGTGTGTGTGCACGCGTGCTGATGCACATCCTGTTGGTTCTGTCTCTCTGGAGGGCCAAAGACCAATAGGTGGGCAGAGGTGTCCACAAAAGACTCAGCAGGAATCACTACAGTATGGACACTGAGTTTCTCTTAAGGGTGATGAAAAATATTTAAAACAGCCAGTGATGGTTGTCCAACATGAGAAATACAATAAACAATCGATTATCCATGAATAATAATAATGACTATAATTAATGCCACTATACATGTAAAAATGTTGAAATGGCAAATGTTTCACTGTACATATTTTTATCACAACAAAAAGAATAACTTAGAATAATAGAAAGAATGATAAAAAGAATTTAGATGCTGAAGCTAGTTACGTTGTATATATGTATTTATACCGATTGCAGAAGAGTTGCAGTTTTGTGTCTTTACTCCAGAGGAAGATTATTGCCCCTAAGGGGACATGAGGAACATGTAACTTTTCAAAATCAGTTATATCTCCTTCAATTAGTAGATTTAAAAAATTGTTTAGAAACACAAAATTAAGATTGTGTTACTGTTTTCACTTTTTTTTTAGTGTTCTTTTTTTTTTTACTGCAATTAAGTGAAAGTATACAATCCAAAGTAAATTTGCAAGCCCACCTATCTTCTGCTTCTTCTGCTCTCCTTGCTTGGTGACAGCACACTCCTCCTTGTCATTCTATACTTGTTGTATTCTCTTAACAAGCTTCTGTCACCTCCTCTCCACCCTCTCCTCTTCCATTAGAAAGAGACCCGTAGAACAGCATCCTATAAATGCATGAAACCATAAAGCATACACACCATGTGGTCACACTGGGTCCCCAAGTCCAGTACATTTTTGTCCAAAAAGTTGACTTCAGTAGTGTTTTCTATACAGGGGCAGCAGCAGGTCTAGGGACTATGTTCCCATGGGATCCCGCAGGCCATCAGTCCATCAGTTGTGGTCTCTTAGTAGAGTTCTTGAGCTGCACCCCTCTTTTTTCATTTTTCTTTTAATGTTAATTCTGTATAAAATATAAGCAAAACACAAGTTACAGGGGAATCAAAAAACAGAGAGAGAGAAAGAATGAGAGAGAAAAGAAAAGAGACTACAAAACCTGGCTTCTAAAATGAAAACAGAATTCTTACAAATCAATCAAGAAAGGATGTGATAGAAAAAGGAAACCCCTTCTGAAGCTGGAGATTCACACTGTCTCCTACCTGAGTCACTCAGCCCATCCGGGTTATTGCGGCTGCTAGGTCACCATCTGTCCTTTCATCCAGATAAAGTTAGGGTGAGGATTAGGGCTGGGGTTGAGATTATGAGTAAATTCATCTGAAAGATTGCAGAGCCTGGGTTGAGATTGCCTTGGACAGGTGGATGGGGACTTACCTTAGAGATTGTTTGAATTTTATAATATGTACATATATTACCCAGTTATTAAAAACAATTGACAGAGGATATTGTGGTGAAATGACTTCCTTTTGTCTTGGTTCTTCAGCAAAACAGTTTTAGACATTCCCCCTAAGTCCTGAGGAGACTCCTTAGTTTTCTACACCAGCCGTTTTGTTACTTTTGTCCAGGTTAACTGATATTTCTTGGGTAATCTGTATATAAGTTGGTCTTAATACTTTTTGTCTAGCCCTGGGCTGCAGCCTGCCCGCTGACCGGTAGGTGCCTTGCAGAAACTGATTTAACAGACTATGCAGATGAAGTGAGTTTTAGCATACTAGCAAATAAAGTGTCTGTGACATTCTGAGAGCCAGTTGATCAATACCGCTGGGAGTGCCACGCCTTGAAATTGACACAGAGTTGTTGCATTTAAGCAGCAGTCCCACAGAGGTTTCTCAGGCAGAAAGAAGCAAGAAGAGAAGGAGCAGGAAGAAGCAGAAGGAGGAAAACAGAAGAGAGAAGAAACAGAGAGAGGAGGTGAGGAACGCATAAAAGAGCTGTAGTATAGGGCAAGGGCTGCACGGAAGACAGTGACAGGCCCAGAAGGAGCCTAGTGGCAGAGCCAGTGATGACAGAAAGCAGGACCAAGAGGAGGATTGTCTTGAGATAGAGAAGGCTTGCATGGTCAAGAAGAGCTCAGAGAGCTGTGCTGCACTGAGGAAGGGAGACTTTGCCTGTATGCTTTCTGAACTTGATCCTGAGTTGTAGCCTGTTGAGCTTGATCCTGAGTTATGCCCTAGTACTTTATTAATAAACCAGTCTGTCTTAATTGTCTAGTACTGCTGTAACAGAACTACCACAAGTGGACAGTTTTAAAAAGAGAAATTTATTTCATCACAGAAAAGTAGGCTGAAAGTTCAAAATCAGGGCATCAGCTCCAAGTCTTCCTTTATTAGCTCTGATGGAAGGTCCTTGTCATCAATCTTCTCCTGGACTGGGAGCTTTCTAAAGGATATGTTCTGCTCCTGGCACTGGCACTGCTTCTTGGTGGTACGAGGTCCCCAACTTTCTGATTGCTTCCTTTTCCCAAGAGATTGCCTCAAGGCACTGTAGAATCTTATACATTGAGTCGTATCCCACCAACACAACTACCACCCATCATCTCTCATTAGCATCATAGATGCAAGATTTACGGCATATAGGAACATCATACAATATGGAATCACGGCCTGGCCAAACTGTTACACCTGTTTTGGGGGGGACACAATTCAATCCATGACACACTCTGTGTATGGTCTGTGAGTTCTATGTGGCCATCGCAATGGATCATCAAACCCAAAAGAGAAGTAGAGAGTGCCATGGCAGGGACAGTGGATGTCAGAACTGGTAAAAAGATTACATAATGGTAGTACATCTGATCCCCACTTGGGAGTCAGCTTTGTGCTGGTGGTGATTGTCACTGTACCCTGTGAAGATAGAAAAGTTTGGATGCTACTGCTACTATCACGTGACATTCTTACAGGAATGAAGAAAATGTTCATGGGAGATAAATTAAGATTGGCCAAGATAAAGCATATAAGCTGCTGAATCTCTCCTGTGATCAAAAGAAGACGTTTAACAATAAGAGAACAGCATTCACTCATTCATTCAGCAGATAAGCCAGTGTCTGAGCTTACCTGGTGTTTGGCCATGAGAACTCAAAGACTGGTAGGAGTGGAGATCAGCTCAATCTTCCAGAAGACAGGACCCCAACATGTGTCAAAGCTGAAAATAAGTTTAGGGAGATCCTCTTACCTGAGATGGTCAGGACCCAAGAAAGACTGATGCTCCAAAAGAGTGAAAGCAAGTTATTATACTTGAAAAGCATATCTAAACTTAAAATGCAGAGACTCAATATAGACACAAACAAAACAAAAACCTTAAACTGAATGCTAGCAAATCAACTATAGCAGTAGTATACAAAGAAGGTAATAGTCATATCTGGTTATAATTTATGTCAGGAATCGATAATGACATTCAAAATGGTTGCTGTGAGCTGCCGTCCAGTTGGTTCCAGTTCATGGTGACCCTGTGTACAACAGAAAGAAACACTGTCTGTTCCTGCACAATTTCTACAGTTCTTGTTAGGCTTGAGCCCACTGTTGCAGCCAGTGGTTAATTCTTGTTAGGATCTTCCTATTTTCTGCTGACCCTCTACTTTGCCAAGCATGGTGTCCTTCTCCAGGTACTGATCCCTCCTAATAACATGGCCAAGGTGTGTGAGACATAGTCTCACCACCCTTGCTGCTAAGGAACATTCAGACTGTATTTCTTCCAACATAGACTGTTCATTCTTTTGGTAGTCCATGGTACATTCAATATTCTTTGCCAATGTCATGACTCAAAGGTGTCAGTTCTTCTTTCGTCTTCCTTATCACCATCCAATTTTCATATTAATATAAGGCAGTTGAAAATACCACGGTTTGGGTTAGCCCTGCCTTAGTCTTCAAGTTGACATCTTTGCTTTTCAGTGCTTTAAAGAAGTCTTTTGCAGCGGATTTGCCCAGTGCAATGTGTCTTTTGATTTCTTGACCACTGCTTCCATAGGTGTTAATTGTGGATTCAAGTAAAATGAAATCCTTGACAACTTCAGTCTTTTCCTATCATAGTGTTGCTTACTGGTTGAGCTGTAAGAATTTGTTTTTTTTTAGCATCGAAATGTAATCTATATTGTAGGCTGTGGTATTTGATCTTCATCGATCACTGTTTCACATTCAGAAAGCTAGATTGTGTTATTTATGTAAAAGCCACTGCTGTGGAGTCAATTCTGACTCATAGTGACCCTATAGGTCAGAGTAGAGCTTCCCCATAGAGTTTCCAAAGAGTGCCTGGCAGATTTGAATCACCCATCGTTTGGTTAGCAGGTGTAGCATGTCACCATTACACCACCAGGGTTTCCTGTCTTCATAAAGCAGGTTGTTAATGCATCTTCCTCAAATCTTGATGCCCCATTCTTCTTCCTATACTCCAGGTTCCTGGGTTATTTGCTCAGCATACAGATTGAATAGGTATGGTGAAAGAACACAACCCTGACACACATGTTTCCTGACTTTAAACCGTACAGTAACGACCTTCTTCTATTGAAACAGTCTCCTGGTCTATGTACAGGTTCCTCACGAGCACAAAGAAGGGCTCTGGAATTCCCATTCTTCGCAGCGTTATCTGTAATTTGTTGTGATCCACACAGTTGAATGCCTTTGCATCTTTCTGCTAGTCTCTGTTTTCAGCCAGGATCCATCTGATATGCTATCCTTAGTTCTGTGTTCTCTTCTGAATCCAGCTGAAATTTCTGGCAGTTCCCTGCCAATATACTGCTGCAGCCTCTTCTGAATGATCCTTGGAAAATTTTACTCGCTTGTGATAATAATACTGTTGAATGATGTCTGTATTTGACTGGATAGCTTTTCTTTGGAATGGGCATCAACATGGATCTCTTCTACTTGGTTGGCCAGGTAACTGTCTTCTGAATTTCTTGGCTTTGACAAGAGAGCATTTGCAGTGCTGCATCCATTTGTTGAAACATCACAGTTGATATTCCATCACCTCCTGGAGCCTTTTTTTCCACCAATGCCTTCAGTGCAGTTTGGACTTCTTCTGCCAATGCCATCACTCCCTAACTATATGCTGCCTCCTGAAATGGTTGAATGTTGACCAATTCTTCCTGGCATAACGACCCTTCTGTGTATTCCTTCCATCTTCTTGTGATATTTCCTGTGCCATTTAGTATTTTCCCCATAGAACTCTTCACTACTGCAACTCAAGGTTTGAATTTTTTTCTTTGGTTCTTTCAGCTTGAGAAACACTGAGCATGTTCTTCCCTTTTGGTCTTCTATTTCCAGTTCTTTGCACATGTCATTATACTTTGCTTTCTCTTCTTGAGCTACCCTTTGAAATATTCAGTCGTTTTAGTTCATCATTTCTTTCTTTCGCTTTAACTACCTGACATTCAAAAACAAGCTTTGGAGTCTCTTCTGATATCTATTTTGGTCTTTCTTTCCTGTCTTTTAAATAACTTTTTGCTTTCTTCATGTATGATGGCCTTGATGTCATTCCGCAAATTGTTTTCAGTAACTAGTGTTCAATACATCAGGTGTATTCCTAAGATCATGTCTAAGTTCAGGTGGAATATACTTCAGGCCCTGTTTTGGCTCTTGTGGACTTGTTGTAATTTTCTTCAATTTCAGCTTGAACTTGCATATGAGCAATTGATGGTCTCTTCCATAACTGACCTCTGGTATCGTCCTAATGGTGATACTGAGCTTTTCCATTGTCTCTTTCTATAGATACAGTTGATTTGATTCTTGTATATTCCACATATATACTCACTATTTATGTTAGTGAGAGAAGGTATTTGCAATGAAGAAATAATTGGTCTTTCAATCATGTGTGTTTTAGTCATTTAGTGCTATACCAGAAATACCACAAGTGGATGGCTTCAAAAAGAGAAATCTATTTTGTCACAGTCCAGTAGGTTACAAGTCCAAATTCAGGGCATCAACTCCAGGGGAAGTCCTCCTCTGTTGGCTCTGATGGAAGGTATTTGTCGTCAATCTTCCTCTAGACTAGGAACTTCTGAGGAGCAGGGACTATGGGTCCTTTCCAAAGGACACACTCTGCTCCAGGCACTGCTTCTTGGTGGTATGAGCTCCCCCAAATCTCTGCTTATTTCCCTTTCTGTTACACCCCAAAAGATTGCCTCAAGGCACAATATAATCTCACATATTGAGTCCTGCCCCGTCAACGTAATTGCTGCCCATCCTCCCTTGTGAACATTATAGAGGCAGGGTTTACAGCATACAGAAATATCATGCAATACTAGGAATCATGCCTGACCAAATGGCTACACACGTTTTGTGGGAGAACACAAATCAGTCCATGACAATGTGATCTCTGGCATTGTTTCTACCACCAAGGTCGTGCTTTCCAACTGTCAACCCTTCTTTGTTTCCAACTTTCTCATTCCAATCACCAGTAATTTTCAATGCATCCTGACTGCATGTTCAGTTAATTTCAGACTGCAGAAATTCATATAAGTCTTCAGTGGCTTTATCTTTGGCCTTAGTGGTTGTTGCATGAATTTGAGTAACAGCTGTATTAACTGGTCTTCCTTGAAGGCATACAGATGTTACCCTATCTCTGACAGCACTGTACTTCAGAACAGGTTGTGAAATATTCTTTTTGATGATGAATGTAACACTACTCCTCTTTAAGTTGTCATCCCCAGCGTGATAGACCACAGGGTTGTTGCATTCAAAATCAATCACGTGTAATTCACAGCAGCATCAGAATAAAGGAGAAAAATCATGCCATGATCTCAAAAGTTTCAGAAAAAAAAATCCTTGATAAAATTTAAAATCTTTTCATGATAAAACCAAAAAACTTCAATTAATTAGGAATAGACACGAATGTTCTTTATCTGATAAACTTACTATAAACATGCTTAATGATGAAATACTGTAGATTTTCCTTTGATATCAGGAACACAATAAAGAGTCTCCTTGCCACTTGTATTTAACATCATACTGGAGGTGCTAACCAGCACAATAAGGCAAAAAAATAAGTGAATGGATAAATAAATGAACTAATGGATGAATGGACAGATAAATAAATAATAAATGAATAGATAGAAGGATAAATGGATAGGTATTAGAAAGGAATAAGTAAAAAATACTATTATTAGCAGACAGTGTAATTGCATATGTAGAAAATCTAAAAATCTATCGTTGTTAGCTGCTGCCAAGTCAATTCTGTGTGCAGAGTAGAACTGCTGTACAGAGTTTTCAAAGTTGTAACCTTCTGAAAGCAGATTGTCAGTCCTCTCTTCTGATGTGCCTCTGGGTGGGCTTGAACTGCCAACCCTTTGACTAGTAATCGAATTCTTAACCATTTGCACCATCCAGGACTCCTAAAAGAATCTACAAGCTGATTACTAGAATTAAGAAAGTTTAACAAGGCTGTTGACACATGGACAACAGACAAAATCATTCCTATATAACCAGTGCTGTTGAGTCAACTCTGACTCACAGCAATGCTATAGCCAGTGCAGAACTGCTGCACAGAGTTTCCAAGGAGTACTTCACAGATTTGAATGGCAGACCTTCTGGTTATCAAGTTTCTTGATTCCTTTGTACTAGCCACAAATGGTTAAAATAATAATAATAATAATACCTAAAGAAATAGAAGAATATATTTTGTTCTTTGATTACAAGATTCAGTAATTACATATTTCAAATCCCCCCAAAACAGTCACAGATTCAATATAATTCAAATCAGATTCTCTACTAGTGCTTTTTAAATTGATGAGGCAATGTAAAAATTTACATGGAAACTCAAAAGGCCAAGAATAACCAAAATATGGAATAACAATAAGAAGGAGGAGGAGGATGGAGGAAGAGGAAAAAAAGGCAGGGAGGGAAGGAGAAGGAGGAAGAAGAGGAGGAGATGTCCTCGTTTTGACAGACATCAGGAAAAAGGATGCATAAACAAGCCCAGAGAACAGCAACAGAGAGGGTCTGAAACAGCCCTGGAATATAGACATTTGGTTTACAACAAAGATAGCTCTGCCTAGCAGTGGCAATAGAACACTATCTTCAATAAATAGTTTCAAGACATTGGAAAGTCATAGAGTCTTTCCAAACTTAGTGTTTCCTTTGTCCCATATACAAAATCAATTCCAGGCACAGTAAGGATCGGAACATAGAAGACAAAATGGTAGAACACAACAAAGTGTCTTTGACACAGCAGGAGAAAAAATGGAGCACAGAACTCAAACTCTATTAAATAGACCAGATGTTATGGTCTGATAGACTACAGGGTCTCCAGAAGACATGGCCCTCAGACTCTATCACCCCTGAAATGAAATCATGCCTGAAGCCAACTCTGTATACAAAGTTTGGACCAGACTATAAGACATAAAATAATACTGGTGAAGAGTGTGCTTCTTGGCTTCAGTAGCTATATGAGACCAACTGGGCACGTCCCGTCCAGAGATGAAAAGGTAGAGGAGGAGAGAAGTTGCTTGAGTGGACATGGGAAATACTGAGTAGAAAGGAAGAGTGTGCTGTCACAGAGTAGAGAGAGCAGCTAGAGTGACATAGCAATGTGTGTGTAAGTTTCTGAATGACAACCTGACTGGGATTGTAAACTTTCACCAAAAACATAATAAAATATTAAAAATAAGGAGAAATAAAGATGAAATGATAAAGTTTCCACAGGAAAATACAAAAATGATCTTCATGACGTTGGGGTGAGAAAGATTTCTTTACTGCAATACAAAAGCACTAATCAACAACTTTTGAATACATTAAACAAAGAACTAAGTCTCATACACTGTTGGCAGGAATATAAATTTAAAATATGAAAAAATTAGTAGGAACAACAATGAAAAGTTTAATACGCAATGTAGACAGACTTCAAAATCTGTCAAACAAACCACAAACAACAGAAGACACAAATAGACAAATGGGAACTACTAAGAATCAATCACTTTTTCTCATCCAAAGACTTTATTAATAAAATTAAAAGGCCACCTACAGAATGGGAAATAATACTTGGCAACTCTATGTCAGACCTACATAATCTATAAGGTACTATGTCAAATCTCCATAATCTATAAGGTACTATGTCAAATCTCCATAATCTATAAGGTACTACAAAATATTAATAAGAAAAAGATAAATAATCCAATTAAGCAATGGGTAAAGGAGATGGACAGACACTTCTCTAAAGAGGAGATCCAGATAGCCAAAAAACACACATGGAAATGCTCACGATCATTAGCTATTAAAGAAATTCAAATCCAAACTACACTGAGATACCATCTCACACCAACAAGGTTGGCCATGATCCAAAAAACACAAAACACTAAATGCTGGAGAGGCTGTGGAGAGATTGGAACTCTCCTCCACTGTTGGTGGGATTGCAAAATGGTGCAATCTCTTTGGAAAGCAATCTGGATGGATATAGATACACCATTTGACTCAGTAATTTCACTGCTTGGAATATATTCTACAGAATCAAAGCCATTCACACCAACTGATGCATGCACACAAATGTTCATCACAGCATAGTCCACAATAGCAAAAAGATGGAATCAACCTAGATGCCCAACAATAGAAGAATGGATAGGTAAACTATGGTATATATACCCATGGAACACTAAGCAATGATAAAGAACAACGATGATGGCAGGACACATCTCTTAACCTGGTTTCAACCGGAGGACATTATGTTCAGTGAAAGTAGTCAGTGACAGAAGGACAAATATTGTATGAGACCACTACGATAAGAACTTACGGGCAGACTCATGCATAACAGAAAAGACTCTTTGATGGCTGCAAGGGTGGGGAGGGTGGGAGGACGAGGGGGGAGGGTTTAGATTAGATAGTTGTTAGAAGTCTGATTGGGTGAAATCAGTGACAGCACACATCAGTAAGAAGATCAATATTAATGGGACGTCAACACAACTTGTGTACTCGTCCCATCTTAACCCAATACTGCAAGGACAGAGTAGCTGGGGCGAGGGGCTGGGGACTGTGCTGTCAGTGGAAATCGAGGCCAATTGGCACAACTAGCATTTTGCTAATGAGGACTCTCCATACCCCACATTGGTGAGTGGCATCTGGGTCTTAAAAGCTGCCAAGCTGCCACTGGAGGGTACAGCAAATGGTCCTAGCTTAGCAGAAACAGATGATCACCAAGGTCCATAATGACATGGGAGAAAAAGAAATCCAGAAGACAAAGAGACCCAAGTGAGTGGATGTCTACATTGACTTGTGACCAGAAGAACCAGATTGTGCCTGGCTACTTCAAGTGATAGTCACAGTGAAGCTCACAAAGTTGAGTCCCACCGGCAACACAAGTAAAGATAGGGGTGCGCCCTGAGATCTCCACTAAAAGACCACAACTGATGGTCCAAGGACTTTGGGGGTCCCCTGGGAGCGTGGCCCCTGAACCTGATCCTGCCCCTGTCCATAAATCATAATGAAGGTCAACTTTTCGGACAGCAATGGATTGGACTTGGTGACGCAGAGTGACCATATCATGTGGGCACTTTATGGTTCTAGGCATCTACGGGAGGTCATCCTGTTGACCTCATACTGGAGGAAGGGGACTGGGTGGAGAGGAGAAGATAGGAGACTGTTGGGAAGATAAGACGTACGGAGCAGAGAGGAAGAGTGTGCTGTCACTGTGCAGGAAGAGCAGTGGAAGCTGCACATGGGTCAGCACACAAATTTGTATGGGAATGTACATTTTCATTCAATCATAATAAAAATATATATGTATGAAAAAATTGTTGAGCTTTATCATCCAAAGTTGAAAACACATATCTAGTACTTAGTAAGGAAATGGAAGTCACTCTAAATATTTCAGTGATGTCGGATTTAGACATAGGACTTAGAAGCAAAGGTGTTGGAAGAACAGAAAAGACAAGCAGAAGATGGAGAGACCACCCAGAGATTAGCAAGTGTTGGAATTCCTTTTGCCCCTGGGGCTGAAGGGACAATATAAGAAGGTTGTGCTGCCGGAACCCAGAGGCCAGGTTGTCCCATGGGAGCTCCACTTGTGGCAGCAGATGTCTGGAAGCAACCTGGGCCTCTCAAGGTTGGTTGTATCGGAGATAGAGCCCTTGTGGAGACACACTCCCGGACCTGCTGAGCTGAGAAGAGGAAATACCCTGGTCTTCCTGGCCTCCTGCATAGAGGTTCCTACTTAAGACTCACCTATGCTTCCTATTGTGGACTGAATTGTGTCTCCCACAAACTGTAGTCCCTATACCTGTGGAAGAGGCTCTGAAACTTCCTCTTGAATGTTGAGTAACTAAAGCAAAAGGAAGAATCGATGAAGTAAGAGGACTGAACAGGAGATTTCAAAGGGTGGCTCGAGAAGACAAAGTATCATAATGATGTGCAAAGAGCTGGGGAAGTAGAAAACCAAAAGAAAGAACATGCTCTGCATTTCTCAAGCTGAAAGAACTGAAGAAAAAATTCAAGCATCCAGTTGCAATAATGAAGGATTCTGTGGGGAAAACATTAAATGACTCAGGAAGCATCAAAAGAAAACAGAAGGAGTACACAAGAATCATTATACCAGAAAAAAAAGATTGATGTTTGATCATTTCAAGAGGTAGTATATGATCAGGAAGTGATGGGACTGAAGAAAAAAACCCAAGGTCCCCTGAAGGCATTAGGGAAAATCAAAGCTCCAGGAATCAACAGATCAACTGAGATGTTTCAATTAACAAGAGCACTGCAAATGCTCACTTGTCTATGCCAAGAAATTTGGAAGATAATTACCTGGTCAAGTGACTGGAAGAAATCCATATTCATGCCTGTTGCAAAGAAAGGTGATCCAACCAAATGTGAAAATTATCAAATAATATCATTAATACCCCATGCAAGTAGTATGTTGCTGAAGATCATTCAAAAGCAGCTGCAGCAGTATAATGACAGGGAACTAACTGCCAATAATTCACACTGTATTCAAAAAAGGACATGCAACCAGGGATATCATTGCTGATGTCAGATGGATCCTGGCTGAAAGCAGAGATTACCAGAAGGATGTTTACCTGTGTTTCATTGACTATGTAAAAGCATTTGACTCTGTGGATCATAACAAATTATAGATAACATTGTGGAGAATGGGAACTCCAGAATACTTCATTGTGCTCATGAGGAATCTGTACGTGTATCACAAGGCATTTGTTCCAATAGAACAAGGAGATTCTGAGTGGTTATAAGTTAGGAAAGGTGAGTGTCAGAGTTATATCCTTTCACCTTACCTTTCAACCTGTATGCTGATCAAATAATTTGAGATGCTGGACTTTATAAAGAAGAACAAAAGGGGCATCAGGATTGAAGGAAGATTCATTAACAACCTGTACTATGCAGATGGCACAACCTTGCTTGCTGAAAGAGGACTTGAAGCACTTACCGATGAAGATCAAAGACTACCACCTTCGATATGGATTGCACCTCAACGTAAAGAAAACAAAAACCCTTACAACTGGATCAGTAGGCAACATCATGATAAATGGAGAAATGATTGGTGTTGTCAAGGATTTCATTTTACTTGGTTCCACAGTCAACACCCAGGGAAGCAGCAGTCAAGAAATGAAAAGACGCATTGCATTGGGAAAATCTGCTGCAAAAGACCTCTTTCAAGTGCTTAAAAGCAAAGATGTCTCTTTGAAGACTAACATGGGCCTGACCCAAATCATGCTGTTTTCAATTGCCTCATATGTGTTCAAAAGCTGATGAAGAATTGACACTTGTGAATTCTGATGTTGGGGAAGAATATTAAGTATAACATGGACTGCCAAAAGAATGCATAAATTGGTACAACCAGAATGTTTCTTAGAAGCAAGGATGGCAAGACTACGTCTTACATACTTTGGACTTGAGACATGTTGTCCGTAGGGATCAGTCCCTGGAGAAAGACATCATACTTGGGAAAAAGGGTCATAGGAAAAAGAGGAAGACCCAGAACCTGATGGACTGTCACAATGTCTGCAACAATGGGCTCAAGCACAGTAACTGTGGGCAAGGCACAGGACCAGGCACGGTTTTCTTGTGTTATACATAGGGTCCCTATGAGCAGTCACTGACTTGACAGCACCCACCTATGGCTGTGAGCTGTTTGGAAACAGAGGCTTTCTTTTGTTATGTTAATGAGCACAGTACAGGGGTGAAAACTCACTGCCTTGGAGGTGATTCTGACTCAGAACTAGCCTAAAGGACAGAGTACAACTGCCCCAAAGGGTTTCCAAGGAGCAGCTAGGAGATCTGTATTGCAGACCTTTTTGGTTAGCAAGCATGGCCCTTAACCGTCGTGCCATCAGGGCTTCTAACAGGGGCGGATGGGTCCCGAACAGGAACAGATTACCCGTTAAGTAAGGAAAGCATGGACTTACTTGTGTTTGCTTCCAAATCTGTAACGAAGAATTCCAGATTTGAACATTTTCACACACGGTGAGTTGCAGCCCAGCCTTGACCCCAGGGCTGGATGATGAGGCCTGATGGCTTGCTCATCTGGGCTTGGTGGATGCTTTCTACAACAAGCACCCTTTGAGGCACCGGATCAAGGCTGCTGAGGCACTCCAAATCAAAAATGTGGAGAAAAACGTGAAATCGTTGGCTACAGGTTAGTAAGAGCAAATAAGCCCATGTTTACCTGCTCCCCGGGTCATCAGTTCCTGCCTCCTGTCACCTCCGTCCCCCCTAAAAACAACATTTGCCATTGAGTCAATTCCGAGTCATAGGGACCCTATAGGACAGAGTAGAACTGCTCCATAGAATTACCAAGGAGTGCCTGGTGAATTTAAACTGCCGACCTTTTGTTAGCAGCCGTAGCGCTTAACAACTATGGCATCAAGTTTTGTGATTTTTTCCATGGACTCTAAGTTTGAAAAGAGATTTTGATTCTGTAGAAAGGTGCTTTGGGTGGGAGAAAGACAGGGGCCCAGCCATATCTAGAAGCAGAATCTTTGATGTGGGTAAAAAGCATCAAATTATTCACTGTAGATGCTCTGGTAAGTGCCATGCTTACCTTGCCTATTGGATAATCTGTTCCTGGTCCTCAACCTAATTGCTCTGAATTGTGAAAAGGACAGAGTAGACAGAGATGCACACACAGAGAGAGGGAAAAGGAAGCCAGAGGCAGATGCATCAGAAATGCCAAGGATGGCCGGAAGCTGCTAGAAGCTGAAATAGAGAAGGAAGGGCCTCCCAGAGATGCACTTTCTCCAGAGCTGAGAGGAATAAAGCCATTCACTTGCGGTACTGCTGTTACAACAGCACTGGGTGGACGCTGTCCCCCAGGCTTCCCATTGCCAAGAGGGCAAGGATCTGGGGAATGTGGGTTTCTAGCCAAAGAGGAGCAGGCATTGGATCTGGGAGCAATAGGCAGTGACCACCTGCCCAGCCCTCTTTGCTGGTGACTATTCTAGAGCAGGAAAGGAGACATTCGAGCCCCAAGACATAGGTAAGAAGCAGTTTCAGCAAATTATGTACTGCTATGCACAGCTTATAGTTCAAGGATGCTTAAGAGACAAGAGCCGTTGCAGAAATATACACTGTGGGCATGCATGGACTTACGGATGGAAGCAGTTTCCTTTCCCTGAGTTTGTCTCACTGTGGAGGAAATCATCTGCAGTGAGCAGCAGCCCCAATGTCTGTGGTGAACCATGTTCTCTTGAAGGGACAGCTCACTAGGCAAGGCAGCAACTGACGAACAGGAAGGGTGGCTGGAGTGGCCCTGGTCACAACCCCCCACCTTGAGGGCTGGGTCCTGGGGATTTGATGCCCCAGTGTGTAGAGATGCCTGTGCAAAGATGGTCTTCGTGGGGATGACCCCCTCATCCTGCTGAACTTCTCAAAGGCTCCCAGAAATTGTCCAGATAGATTCCAGATGGGAACATACCCTTTGCCTTTGGCCAGGGAGAAAAGTTCCAGAAAGGTCCCCATGTCCTGCAACACTGGAAAAGCTGCTGAGCACTTGCTGGCCAATGCAACCCTTGCACTGTTATAGCCTCTGCCTGGAACTTCTCTGGCCTGCAGCCAAAGCCTAGTGATCAAGTTCTGGGAACAAAGATCCCAGCTGTGGCCACCTGGGCAGACAGGGAAATGGAAGTGAAGGGCATGGACTCCCGGGCTGGGCCCACAGTCCAGAACCCCAGCTATACCAGCCCAGCCAAGCCCTAATCTCAGTGCCTAGGTGATGGGGTCTGCTGGCCTCCTCAGCTGGGCTTGGTGGGTGCTTTCCACAAAAAGGACATCTATGATACACCAAGTAAAGTCTGTGGGAGCACCCCCAAACAGTAAACCAGTGTCAACGCTGAGCTGAAAACTGGGCCAGGTGATGTCATTCCTGCCCCAGTACTTTTGCCCATGCTGTTCCCTCTGTGGATCACACTGTTCCTTAGCTGCCTAGGACTCTCTCTGCCTGACACTTGGGTCTCAGCTCAGTGAGGACTCCTTGACCTTCCAGTCTAATTTGCCTCTCAGTCTAGGCTCTCTCATGGTCCTGCTCCATCTCTTGGTGTGGACCCCACACTTTGTTACAGCCTCCTGGTTTGTGTTTGTTGGGTCCTTCCTGTTCCCCGTCCCCCCCTTCCCCAGGTCCTACAATTTCAGGCAGCCAGGGCTCTCCCAGCTTGTCCTCAGGGTGTCTTAGTCCCTGCAAAGCCACTAGGCACAGCAGGCACACAATCCTAGCAGGCACGCATTCCCAGCCCTGGGGGGTACAACAGGAGATTCTGGAGACTGCAGGAACACTTGGGACAAGCTGGGGACCCTGGCCTCACCCACATGAGGCTCCTAATCAATGTCCACACAGGGTCAGCCATTGAAGGAATAGCCAGGACAGAAAGATGCTGCCACGTCGTTTCCTGATATTGAGCTTTCTCCCTGTGGACACAGTCCCTGCCCTGTGCCACCGATCCATCTGTCCCAGGGCCCAGCCATCCATCAAGTCCCTCCTCCTGGGCTTGGCTGCCCTTGGCTAGCCAATCTTACTGATACCTTGGGAACTCAGTGATAAGACTTGAATGTGAGTAATGTTTACCTCCTTGCTCTCGTGAGAATCAATGCAATCTGGACACTGGAAGTCTCTCCAGGCTAATTTTCCAATTGTCCCTCTCTTGGGAGTCTGGGCTGAAGGGTAGGGGTTGGGGGTGGGCAGGCAACGGAGTTTCCAATTTTAGGTTGAATTCTCTTTTGGAATGCAGATGCTGGTAGGCTGGTCTCCCTGCTCTAGCTTGTCCTCCCTGCATATCAGCTTCAGCTACAGCAGGAGGAGAGAAGGGCTGTGTTCACATTTTGATTAGTTTGATCAAATATTTCTCCATATTTAGAGATCCGTATGTGGAAAACTGAGCCCTGGGTAGTGCAAACAGCTTCAACATTCATCTGTTAATGGAAAGACTGGCTGTTTAAACCCATGCATAGTTGCTATGGAAGAAAGGTCTGGCAATCTGCTTCCTCAAAAGGTCACAGCCATGAAAACAGTACAGACCACAGTCCTACTCTGCACACCTGGGCCGTCCATGAGTCAAAGCTGACTTGAAGGCTCCTGGTGTAGTTTTATGGAAAACAATAACTCTGTGCCTACTCATCACAGGAGAGCTTAAGATGTTAACAATGATCTCTGTGTGTAGGGATAATGGAAGAGCGGTCAGATTCCATAAACATGAACCAAAGAAACTAAACTCATTGCCATTGATTCTAACTCATAGCAACCCTATAGGACAGAATAGAACCGCCTCATAGGAATTCCAAGGAGGGACTGGTGGATTTGAACTGCTGACCTTTTGATTAACATCATAAACATGAGTGCAGTTAAACTTGAGTTTCAGATAAGTAATGGGAAATGTTCAATATGACTCTGTCCTATAATATTTGACAAACCTTGGTGGCATACTGGTTAAGTGCCATGCCTGCTAACCAAAAGGTTGGAAGTTGAAATCCACCAAAGGCTCCTTGGAAACTCTATGGGGCAGTTCTATTCTGACATACAGGGTCACTATGAGTTGGAATTAATTGGATGGGTGTGGGTTATATTTACACCAACTGAGGGTAACCTCCAGAAATATGTGTGCACAAAACTTCTGCAAGAAATTGAGTACACACACACACAAATATACCTTTCAGTTAACTAGTGTCTTAGTTACCTGCTGCTGCTGTAACACAAATACCACGAAGGGGTAGCTGTAAATAACAGAAAAGTCATGGGTCGCAGTTCTGGAGCCTAGAAATCCAAATGAAAATCACAGCTGTGTTGATTCCTTCTGTAGTCCTCTGTCCTCATTTCTCTTTTCTGGGGTCTCTCAGAGATCTTGGCATTCCTTGGCTTGTAGACCATGTTCACATGATATCTGTCTTCCCCCGTGTGTGTGCACCAGTGTGTCTATTCTGTCTTCATTTTTTTTAAATAACTCAGAAGTGACTGGGTTTAGGATTTACCCTACACTGCTATATGACTGCAAATGTTTGGTAACATTACACAGAGACAGTAAATGTTATTTATTGGGTGGGAAAGAGCAATCTCTTCTTACTGCCTGATGTCAGAACCTGTCATACACCCATGGTAGTCAAGACAGCCTAGTCCTGGTACAACTACAGAACACACAGACCAAAAGAACAGAATTGGGAACCCAGATGTAAACCCACCTACCTACTGACAGCTGATCCTTGACAAAGGACTGAAGGTTACTGTAAGGGGAAGAGACAGTCTCTTCAACAAGTAATGCTGCCAAAATCAGATATTAATCTGTAGAAAAGTGAAATAGGATCCATACCTCACACCATACACAAAAAACTAACTCAAAATGGATCAAAGACATAAATATAAAGCCTAAAACTATAAAGAGAGGAAAAACTAAGAACACCACTAGGTGCCGTAATATAGGCATAAATAGATAACCAGACATAACTAAAAATTCATACATAAGAAAATGAACTAGAGAAATGAGACCACCTAAAAATTAAACATTTATGCTCAACAAAAATCTTCTCCAAAAGAGTAAAAAGAGAACCTACAGATTGTGAAAAAAAAAAAAAATTGACTGACATATCCAACAACAGTGTAATCACTACAAGTTGTAGAAGACTTCAACATCGCAACAAAAAAGACAAATAATCCAATTAAAAATGGACAAAAGAACAGATATTCACCAGCCATTCTGTCAGTTAATAAACCTGAAAAGAAAATTAGTCGTTAGAAGAACACAAGTCAAAGCTACACTGGGATACTGTCTCACCCCACAGCCCTGGCACAGATCAAAGGGACAGAAAGTAACAAATGATGGCAAGGACGTGGGGAGCTGAGACTCTTATACAAAGCTGGTGGGAATGGAAAACGGTATAACCACTATGGAAGATGGTACGGCACATCTTCAAGAAGCTATAACCAGAAACACCATAGGATCCAGCAAACCCAGTCCTAGGTATACATAGACCCTAAAGAAATAAGAGCCATGACACGGATAGACGCATGCACACCCATGTTCATTGCAGCATTACTCATAATAGCAAAGGTGCGAGCAACTGAAGGTCCATCAGCAGATAATGGATCAACTGACTGTGTCCATACATACACACAATGGGATACTACACAACAATAGAGAGTAATGATGAATCCACGAAACATCTCACAACATGGGTGAATCTGGAGGGCACTGTGCTAAGTCAAATAAATCAATCACAAAAGACAAATATTGTGTAGGGAACTGCTTCTGTAAAGTAACAACAGAAAAGTTTATACACAGGAAAAGAGAGAAAGGAGAAGACTCTTTGATGGTCACAAGAGATGGCGAGGGGGAGAGAAATTACTAAAGAGATTAGTAAAACCCATTGCTGTTGCGTTGGTTCCAACTCACAGCAACTCTATAGGACAGAGTAGAATGGCCCTATAGAGTTTCCAAAGAGTGCCTGGTAGATTAGAACTACTGGCCTTTTGGTTAGCAGACATAGGACTTAACTATTGCCACCAGGGTTTCCAGAAAGATAATAGACACAAATTAACACTGGTTAAGGGAAGGGCGATACACAACTTGGGAGAAGTCACCACAACATGAGGACAACTATGGTGACTGCTGTAGCATAGAAAATTATGCAACAGTGGAATCAAAAAATAACGTATGAGCTGATACACAGACAGCAACAC
Organism: Heterohyrax brucei; assembly: GCA_028571685.1. Taxonomy (NCBI): domain Eukaryota; kingdom Metazoa; phylum Chordata; class Mammalia; order Hyracoidea; family Procaviidae; genus Heterohyrax; species Heterohyrax brucei. The sequence continues at coordinate 31,103,537 of CM053140.1, forward strand.
CAAGAGGTGAGAGAAGGAATAAGGGATCACATCCAGATTCAGAGCTGGAAATTTCTAAAACGATAACAACAATCCTCATCTAATAACATCACCAAGCCAAGTGCCGTCGAGTCATAGATCCTCATATAATAACACAGACAACAGAGTACACAAGAGGCACAGACACGGAAACCTCTTAGACATAGCACCTCACAAGATGAAGTTCCCAGGCTCAAAGGCAAAGGACCACAGACTCAGGGACATCTGCGCCAAAGGGCACAATGTAGTTCTTAAAGGCAGTGCGCTACATCCTAGTTTGGTGAGTAACTTGCAGGGCTTCGTCTAAGACACTAGACGGTCTCTGGCTATGTGCACCGAGCACTCTGACTGAGATTACCATAGAGGGTCCTGGAAAGAACAGGAGAAAATGTAGAACAAATGATCAAATTCACAAAGGAAGACCAGGCTTACTGGTCTGACAGAGACTGGAGGAACTTCCGAGGCTAAGACCCCGGACCCCCCCTCTAACTCAGACTTGAAGCCGCTCCTGAAGTTCATCTTTCAACCAAAGGTTAGGCAGGATGGCATTATGGTTAAGTGCTGAGTCTGCTAACCAAAACGTTGGCAGTCTGAGCACACTAGGCGCTCCTTGGAAACTCCCTGGGGAAGTTCTATTGAGTCCTGTCCCATAGGGTTGCTATGAGTTGGAACTGACTCAACGGCTTTGGGTTTGGTTTGGTTTTGTAAGACAAACAGTGATATACATGAGGAATGTGCTCCTTAGAACAATCAGGTATACGCGATGAAATGAGCAACACTTGCCCAGCAACAAAGAAGAGAAGGCAAGAGGGGACAGGAAAAGTGACAAAGGGGACACCATGAACCTAGGTTCTACGGGGGGAGGGGAGTGTTGACACATACCAAGATTGTAGCTTGTGCCATGAAATAATTTGCACACACATTTTTGAGTGAAAAACTGATTTGCTCTGTAAACGTTCACACCTCTCTCTCTCTCTCGTGTGTGCACACACAGACAAACACACACACTGGTCAGAAGAGAAGAAAATAATTACAGAAAGGCAAGTTGTGGGTGGGGTTTCGAGTCTACGGTGGTGGAGAAAGTTGTCTGCTGAAGGGCCTGGAGCCTTGAGCATCCCAGAACTTCTGCAGGCAGCCTGGGGAGAGAAGAGACTCAGAGTGGCTGTTTATTTGCATTCAAGGCCTATGTGGTTGTAGCTACTCAGCCCAAGGTGAGGGTCCGACCGTCATTCTGCAGCTCTCATTACGTGGCTTGCAAAGCCTTCTGAACTGTGGGTCCTAAGTCTTGCTCTACCACACCCTTGCAACCTCTTCGAACTAGGTTCCCGGAGAGATGAGGGTTAGGGCCTGTGGAAACAGGAGAGCCCTGCATAGTGGGATCCTGGAGAAGCCATTGCAGAGGTTTGTCTGTGGGCATCGGCTGGGCTGGTGAACCCGAAGCCCAGGTAGCCCTTCGTCACCCTTACAGGAGGCTGGGCAGCCTGGCCAGCAAAGCATAAAGGCATGTCCAGGTGATAGGCGCGGATCACTTCCGTTTTCTCCCCAGACTAGAGCCTCTGTGTTCTGTTCCTGAGGCCTGTGTGTCCCTCAGTGAAAGAGTTGGTGGGGACGTTTTCCCCTATATCATCGCTGCCTTGTTAGGAAGCCACCTCGCTGTTTTCAAGGCAAGATGGTCCACTCGGAGCTGAAATTCCACGGAGGAGATAAATATCGTCCCCCCTCCCCCTGCACCCCCACGTCTGGCTCTCCGCAGCGATGCCTGCCGTTTGCAACATGAAAAATGTTGGCGTGCGGCGGGAGCACCAGGCACGTGGTAAAAAGGTTAGCCCCCCGCCTCTCCCCGCCCGGCCGCCCCTCCCAGAACACAAAGCCTTCTCTTTCTGCAGCTGGAAACGACTAGGCGCGTGAATGCAAAGGGCTCTTTCAACATTAGATTTTAAATTATTTGAATTAAATCCTGGATCCTTCCGGGCCCCGTGCCTTGCCGGTTATTTATCACTGGCTAAGTGTAGAAGTCTGTTTAGCGTCTCCAGGGACTGCCCCGACGAGGAAGCAGCATCTGAAATGTTATAAACTATTTAAGACCCAAAGCTTGGCGTGGCCTGTCGGGGGGCGCATTAACCCGCCCGCCGTTGTAGCTCTTGGGGGAGCCGCTGCCTGACTCAGTTCTGCCGACGGGTTCATTGGCTTGGCTTTCCTCTGGCTGATCACGTTAATGCACTTGAAAACAAACCTTGTCCCCACAGAGGCAGGGTGATTTTTTTCCTTATTTAGAAAACATTGATTTTTTTTCCTCCCTCAGTGTCCTGCCTCGCCGGGAAATAAATGAACAAACCTCCTTTTGTTCCCGCATCCCAGCCGCCCCCAATCTGCTACTCTGCCGCAGTTCCTCCGGGCCCCAGTAGAGGGCAGGAAACCCTCTCTTTTGAGGGCCACACGCGGGGTGCGTTCACTTTCTGGTTTGGGGGTGCTGTGGCACCAGGTCCTTGTCCTGCCAAGTAGCAAGCTTGTTGGGGTGAGGATGGAGTAGATTCTCAAGGCGAAGGCAGGCAGTACTAGATGTAGACTGCTCACTTCGCTGCTGGGGACAGAAAGACTAGTTTGTTGGGGCGTCTGAGGACAAATAATAGGATTTTGGCTAAGTAAGTCTCAGCAAGGGATCACTGGTGGCGCAGTGGTTAACAACTCAGCTGCTAAGTGGAAGGTTGGAGGTTCTAGTCTGCCTAAAGGCAGCTCAGAAAAAAGGCCTGACAATCTAAAAAAAAAAAAAAAAAATCCGCCGTTGAAAATACACTTGTACTCTGACATACCTAAGAAGGCTGTGAATTGCAGTCTACTCAGATAAGCTGATTTGGTCTGGGTTTAAGACTCAGCAGCTGTAGCAGTTTAGGTCAAGGTCAAGGGGGAGCCCAGGTTGATGCTCCAAGGCCCAAAAGAAGCTGGGTCCAGCCTGGGCTTCCTACAGTTAACCTCTGTCCTCAAGGTGCAACACCCCTTGAAAGATCAGGGTGCCCAGCAGTGCTCTGAATCACTGGCAGACACTGGTGCCCTGCTGACAGCTGGGGAAATAGAGGCCCACAGTCGTGATTAGCTCACAGCTACAAGCTGGAGACTACCCATCTAAATGCAGTGTGGTCCTGTTTGAGGGGAGGCAGCCCTGAGAATGGCCCTAATGGTTTGGTGATATGCACCTTTCTTTGGGATATCCTCCTCTTGAGTCTGGGCTGGACTGATGGACTCATGCTGATAAACGGAGACAACAGAAGCGGTGAATGTGGCTTCTGAGATTTGGTTATTAAAACAACAACAACAACAAAACCACTGCTGTAGAGTCAATGCCAACTCATAGTGACCCTATAGGACAGAGTAGAACTGCTCCATAGAGTTTCCAAGGAGTGCCTAGGGGATTTGAAATGCTGACCTTTTGGTTACTTAGCACTTAACCACACCACCACCAGGGTTTCCAGGTTATACAAGGGCTGTGCAAACCCTGGTGGTGGGCGTGGTGCTTAAGTACTATGGCCGCTAACCAAAAGGTCACCAGTTTGAATCTTCCAGCTGCTCCTTGGAAACTCTATGGAGCAGCTCTACTCTGTTGAAATTTACTTGATGGCAATAGGTTTTTTATGGCCTTCACCTCTCATTTTGGGGGAGGCCAGGTGCCATGCCATGAGGAAGCTCTGGGGAGAGGCCATCAGTCAAGGGCCCAGTGAGTGAGCTTGGATGTGGCACTCCCTCATCCCTCCTTCCAAGTCCAGCCTTCCGATGAGGCTATGGCTGGCTCAAACTGCTTGACTGTAACCTCAGGAAGAGACCCTGAGTCCAAAGACGCAGAGAAGAAGGGCCCAGCCTCCTGACTCACAGAAACTGTGAGATGATAAACATGTGTTGTTTTAAGCTGCTAGGCTTGGACACCGCTCATAACATAGCAACAACTGATACATCCTTTTGCCGTCACATAAAGGATTACATGCTCCTGGGGTGCTGGCCAGACTTCATCTTCTCCCAGGGAGCCTCCATCTAGCCTGCTCTCCAAGGCTGGGAGCTCCAACTGCTTCCTCACACAGTCAGTTCTCATGGGCCAGTGCTGTCGGACCTTTCTCCCCCAGAGCACCGGTAGGTTCAAGTCACTGACCTCTAGGCTGGCAGCTAAGGGCTTAACCACTGTGCCACTAGGGTTCGTATAGCTAAAGCACACAAAATGCACAGAGACCAAAGTTTATCAGTGGTTAATAGGGGTAGGAGGGAGGCAGAGAGGAGTCACCACATGTGGGGCACTAAGCTTCCATTCGGGATGATGGAAACACTAGAAAACCGATAGTGGTGATGGCTGCACATTGTGATAAACATCACTGATGCCAATGAACTGTACATATAGATGACAAGTGTTTTGTTTTATATATTGTGGCTAAGCCAAAAAAACCCTCAAACTTGTTGCTATCAAGTGGATTCTGACTCATAGTGGCCCTATAGGGCAGAGTAAAACTGCCCCATCGAGTTACCAAGGAGTGCCTGGTGGATTTGAACTTGTGAGCTTTTGGTTAGCAGCTATAACATTTAACCACTATACCGCCAGGGTTTCTACACTGTAGTTATCAAAAAAAAAAAAAAAAGAAAAAACACAAAACACTGCTGTCAAGTGGATTCCAACTCACAGCAAGTAGAACTGCTCAATAGAGTTTTCAAGGAGCCTCTGGTGGATACGAACTGCCGATCTTTGGTTAGCAGAGGTAGCTCGTAGCCACTGTATAACTGTGGTTTCTGTTTGGTGGTTCAGTGCCTTCAAATTGTTTTCAAGTGGTGAGAAGCCCATGTAACAGGGTAGAACTACCCATCCTTACCAGAGCAGATTGCCAGGATTTTTCTTCCATGGAGCCACCGCTGGTACATTCAAAATGCCACACTTGTTGGTTAGCAGCTGCGTGTTTAACTGTTGGTGCCACATCCTTGATACATGTATATATATATATGTATGTATACATACACACAAACACACACTCACCACAATTAAAAGAAAGAGGGAAGGAGGGAGGCAGGAGATGAGGGAGGGAAGAAGAAGTGGGGGAAGGGGAAAAAGGATAGGGAGGGAGGAAAGGAGGGAGGCAGGGAGGGAGGGAGGAAGGACTCTTAGACATAGAGGAGCAGAGGAGGAAACTGAAATAGCCTTTTTTGGTTAGGCAGTTTGAAAGTCTATATTCATGTCTTAAACATGTATACCCTTCACCCAGTGTGGCTGCCCAAGTCAGAATCTGGCTCACAGCATGTGGAGATAGACATATAGAATATTGACTGTAACTTCAATTGTAATGGCAAAAATAAAGAGGAATGAAAGGAAGGTGAAGAGAGGGAGGAAAGGAGAGAAAGAGAAAGAAAGAGAGAGAAAAAAACCTGAATGAGTGAAACAGCTATTCCATGGAACTCTCTCTGTGGGGCATGGTGGGCTTGCCCTGGAAAGGCAGACCACAGGGGGCGATGCAGTGTTGGCAGCCTGCTCTGCAGGCTCACACAGACATTAGGTGACAAGAGCTTTGCAGAACAGCAGACACAGTTGTATCCACGTTATAGAAAACCCTATTTCTGTATACTTCTAGATGTCTTTTTGCCTAGAAATATCTAAAGATGCTGATGCAATGTCTTTGGTAGTCATATCTGGAGAAGGGGCCATGGAGCCATGAGGAGAGCCAGTGGATTTGTTGCAGTACCCAGCAGACATTGCCTTAATTCTTTCCATTAAAAACCTATTGTCTTTGAGTGAAAAAAGAAAATAAAAATCATGACCTAGAGAAAGTCAGCATAGGGCCAATTCACTCCAGTGCTGGGGCCATGGGGCACCCTCAGATTATCTGGTGGGTCCCAGAGCTCTCCACTATGTCCTGCCAGGCCTGCAGCCTCTGATTGGGTGCAGGAGAGCTTGACCTCCAAGGCTTCCCACCGCTGCAGGCACAGTCGAGGTGAGGGGGTGCCTCCCAGCCCTCCAGTTCCGGAAGGAGACGAAAGCGGAACTGCCAGATGGCCCTGTCCACACCTTGTCCTGGAGGTGGTGAAGCCCCCTGGCCAGCTGCAAGGTCCTCTTCTCCTCTGGCCCAGTGGACCTGAGCCAGTGCCTGTTTGTCTCCACCCTTCTGGGGCAGAGGTCCTGGCGGGTTGCAGTGGCTGGGCCTTCCTGCCTCTCCCCCTCCATCCAGGATGAGGCTGCATCTCCCAGGCTGCCCTGCAGCTTGGCTGGCCATGCCATGTCACCCTGGACAGAGGGCTATGTGTGGCAGTGTGGAAGCCACTGCTGGGTCTGGTTCATAATGGTTCATACATGGCCAGGATGGAGAGGGCAGGGAACCCTGGAGAGAGGGGTCCCAGGTGGCAGCAGGGGGTTACAGCACTACCTCAGGAGCATCACCTCCGGGGCCACACTGGACTGAGTGAAGACAAGGAAGGTTCCATGTGCAACGCTACTGAGGTGTGTCATGGTTGCTGTGGCAACACCCACCCTAGCACCTCAGAAGGAGACAAACCAGGGCAGGGGACTTGACTTTCACAGGCTACCTTGCAGCAGGAAAGCCTGGAACTGCTGAGGGTTCCCAGTCACACCTGTCCCAGGTGAGGGCCTGTCTCTCCACTCAGGGTAGACCCAGGTAGATTCACGACCTGCTGTGTCTCCCAGGGAGGAGACTGGCACCAGAGGCTGGGGACACTCTTGCCAGCTGCTGAGTGAGTGTCTACCAAAGCTCCAGTCCATCCCTACATCACAGGAGCTTGGTGTGCTTTGATGTGAACTCAGTGTCAAACCAAAGCTAGCGCACAGACTGGAAACTCCAGGCCATCTCCAGGCTGTTCTCCATGTCTCCTGCATGCACAAAAGCAACTGAGGTAGTGTCACCCAGCCAGACACTAAACATTGTCTGAGAATTCACAAAGAGTTGGCCAAGGCACCTCTCCGCCCTGACGTCGTCCTCCCCCGCCCCCTGGGAGGAAAGTCAACAAGAGGCTTCTTGTGCGGGTGATGATAAAGTGCCTGAGCACAGGGAGTGAGCTGGAGAAGCTATTCTTAGTCACCATCCTGCCTGGGTAGCGGGGACCGCAGCCCTTCAGGACCTTAGGAACCTGAAGAGGAAATGGACAGTGCCCACTCTGCAGGTCTGCTGGCGGTGCTGGGGGCAGGAGCAGCTTCGGAAGGGGCAAGAGTTCTGTCTGCCATGGAGGGAGGTGAGGGCCAGGAGGCAGGCACTCAGTGGGTGCTGGATCAGGCCCTTCTCACAGCCAGGCCTGATGGGGTCAGGCCAGGCTCACAGAGATGTTTACTGTTTCAAAATAAAATGGAATCATGTTGAAATAGAAACAGCTCTGGGAACACCAGCAGTAGTTGGCAGGGTAAGGTTATAGCTATTTTTTTAATCTGCTTGGTAACCATCTTTTTGTGTTTCCTAAATTTTCTTCAATAAGACATTTATGTCTCTTTAAGTACTCAGGGCAGGACTCTTTGAGGACAGGAGACAAAGAGCAGGAAGAGGTAGGCAGTAGCCAGGCAGCCTGGCCTCAGAGAGCTCCTCCCCAGGTAGGCTGGCCTCAGTGCCTCGTCAGTGGAAGCTCTGCACATTGTTTGTGGACCGTGGAGACCTGCAACCCTCACTAAAATTTCCCCTCCTGCTTCTGTGAGTCTGATTGTTTGTCATTAGACTGGGCTGCAGTGGATTTGCTCTTTCGAGGCCCAGGTCATAGGAGGGCAAGGAGAGGGGTGACTCCAGGGCATGTTTGCAAGAGCAGGGACTCCAGAGATTCTGCTGAAACACCGGGATTACAAAAGAAAGAGGCAGAGGCAAGAGAAGATGCTCACTCAGACACGCGGGGAAGATGGATGAATAGATGAGGGGTGGGTGGATGGATGGATGGATGGATGGATGAGGGGTGGGTGGATGGATGGATGAGTGGGTGTGTGGAAGAATAGATGAATGGGTGAGTGGATGGGTGGATGCATGAATGGAAGGAAAGGTGGATACATAAGTGGACAGACAGATGGATGAGTGGATAGATGTATGTATGTGTGTATGTGTGGGTGAATGGATGAATGGAAGGAAATGTAGGTGAGTGGGTGGATGAGTGGATAGATGAGTGCATAGATGGATAAACAGATAGTTGGTAGATGAATGAGTGGATGGATGGGTGAGCTGATGCATGGAGGAATGAATGGCTGGATGGAAAGATAGAGGAATGAACGGGTGGGTAAGGCATACCAGTTTCATCTCAGAGACTCAACTACACCAGGCTTGAGTGGGATAGTATGCAGGGGTTTAGGCTTTTAGAGGGTGACCAGAGCAGAGAGGTAGAAGAGGAGTTGCCATTCAGGACACCCTACAAGTACCCCTAGTCCAAGGATTGCCCACAAACCCCCTTCCGACACAGTTCCTTTTTCTTCCAGGGTTAGTGACCTTGGAAAGTCACTTACAACCTGAAGAGTAGCCCCGAGCCTTCAGGCTGCTGGCCAACACTGGGCCAAGCCCTCAGCGAGGAGAATCTGGCTGCCAGATGTGAGCGGCACTAATGAGCCCAGCCTGCTGGCCACTAATTGGCAGAGGCTCTGGGCGCCAGTGACACTTGGAACTAGAGACAGGACAGACAGGGAGGCCCCTGGCCCTGGACTTGGGTGGCCCAGGCATTCTGAGCCAGGTCAGTGGGAAGCACGGGTGCCCAGTATATCTGGGGTGGCCCATTCCCAAGTCTAAATGCTTGCTTGGCAACATCTTAAAGGTGCGCAGTAGTCACCCGCCTCCCCAGAGGGCCTGGGGGCTCTTCCAAGGGAATAGGAGGTGGGGGTGGGGTAGGAGAGGGGCTGATTCTGGGGCGCAGCTGTTGAAGCAGAAAGGAGAGCAAGACTTCCTGTATAACACAGAAACAGTCACCCTTTGGAACAGCCCGGTGTCGCATCCTGCCCGTGGAGGGATGGAGTTACAGCCAGTTTGCCCATAAACTCGCTGAAGCAATTTATGAGACCCCACCAGCACAGGTAGGGGTGGGGCCGTGAGGGTGGAGGACAGTGGTTTCACACTAGGGCTGAGTGAGGAACAATGACCTCGTTGCCATCAGAAACACAACCTTCACAGCCAGTGATGACCCACAGCACAATGAACTGGTATACTTCTGTTGGGTGGCACTTGGCTTCCGTGTAGAAGGTGAGGGCACCTGTGAGTGCTGGCGAATCTGCCCAGAAATCACTGTGCCCCTGAGAGAGAGGAGACACAGGGGTGTTCTTGGGATGGTGGTGTTTCATGCCAGCCTGTGCTTGGAGAGTGCAGGGCCTGGGACAGAGGTGGCTGTTCCCAGGCACCTGAGAACCACGGGGTGGAATTTCTGCCCCCAGGGGAAGCTCTCACTGGCACAACATCACGTCGGCTGTGCTTCATAAACCAGCTCGATTTTCTCCATGGTCACATGGTGTCCCCTTGTACTCCCTCCCCACCCCCCGCAAGAATACCAGTGCTGTCTTGATGGGCAACTTTCAGAGTCCTGCCTGCTTCCATCTGACTATGACCATGGAGTGGAACGACCCTCCAGTCAGGTTAGACATTTAATGGGCAGGGGGACAGAGCATCTGGGAGCCTAGCGGCAAGCTCCAAACTCAGCCTTGTTCTCGGGACACTAAGGCTGCTTAGGAAACCCAGAAAGGGACTACAGGACCAACCTTTTCCCAGATGGTCATGACGCTGGGGTGGTGGACAGGCAGGCCCCTTCCTTGCTGGGGATTAGTTCTCTCAAATGGAGATAGGGCCACACGATTGGCACTGCTTCCTGGGGCCGCTCTGCTGGGTATGTGAACCCCCAGTGATTAGGGCTATCTTGGGGTGTTAGAGGGCCAGAGTACCAAACTGAGGAAAAGGGCATCACTGATCCTACCTCAGCAGGGAGAGCGGACACTTAGGAAAAGAAGGTTCTAGAAAGACTTCAGCCAGCTTTTTTGTTTCATGGCTGAGTACTCAGAGGGCTGGGGCTGTTGTTTAGTTGATTCTGACCCAAGATGACTCCTTGTAACAGACTAGAACTGCCGCATAGCATCTTCTTGGCTGTGCTTTCTCAGAAGCAGGTTGCCAGACCTGTCGCCTGAGGCCCTTCTGGGTGAGTTCGAACCATCAGAGTTTTGGTTCATAGCTGAGTGCTTACCATTTTGTACCACTGAGTTCCTCCTCAGCAGGACCATGGCAGGCTTGGGACAGCTGAGTGCTAGGTCTAGCCACAGGTGGGTGTACCTTGGCCCCAATGGACATGAGCTTGGAGGCTGAAGAGAAGCCAGGTGTGACAGGATGGGGCCAGGCATGAGTGTGCTGATGCATGGGCCCAGGGGAGGGACAGGCATGTGTTGTTCCAGCACCAGGATGTGTAGCCCTTCAGGTGGCCCCCACAGAGCTGGTCTAAACTTGCTCACACGTGTGTTCCCCTTTCCCTCTCAGTCCCTCCTACAAAAGCCAAATACACCCAGCTAGCCCCAGAACACCAAAAGCACAGTCATATAGCCATAACCTAAGAGTGCGACACTGACACATGGTTCCCTCCACCCAGCATGGCAGTGTCACCTCCCACTGGGGGTCACTTTCAGGGCCAACATCCAGAAACCTGAAGAGTATGTTCTTCCTGGTTCTATCCGGAATGTGTTGTAACAATGAGAACATTCTAGCAAAGCCTGAGGGCCTAAGTTCAGGCACTTCTTGTGACATAAGCAGGCTGGAACTCCAAGACACACTATCCTCCTTAATATCCCTGCCCCCCAAAGCAGCATACCAAGGACCCACGCTCCCCTAAATGATGCCCCCCCAAAATATCAGAACTGCCAGCCATGACACTTGATGACAGTCCCGGGCTGTGTGAAGCCGGGATCTTCAGGGACAACATAGCCTGCTCAATCATCACAGCTGCTGAGGTTCCATGCTAAAGCCAAGGCTACCCTGCCAGGCATAGGGCAGGAGGCTGAGCCAGGTGGGGCAGGCTGTCACACCACAGCCCCACGGACCATGGATGTGGGGCCTCCTGAGACAGCACTGTGCCCAGTTGGAGTCATGTCTACCTGCACAGGCTGGAAACTGAGTCCCATGTCCAGCTGAATATGCTGGTGGAGGTGCCCCTCAACCCTCTGCAGGGCCAGGAGGGGACAATACAGTCTTTGTCCAGGGACTTTCAGAGGCCCTTCACAAGGTGGCCATTAAGGCCTCGCTGGCCAGCTACACTGCAGTCGGGGCCACAGGCTTTGTCGTGGATGGCAGAGCTGGGCTCCTTTCACCATCACTGTCCTTCAGGGCTGCTGTCCACCCATGCCGTCTGTCAGCTCAGCCCTGCAGGAAGGCTGTCACGGAGAACTTCTCCTGGCCCCTTAGGGAGAGTGGCTACTCTGTCACGAGTGTGGACAGTAAGGCAGAGGGGCCTCCTGAAGGTACACACTGCTCAAGGGAACATCACAGAAGTGGGCATGCTGCTCCTCTGGGCCACTGTCGTTAAGAATCAAACAAGCTGGTTCTCAGGGTGCTTCCCTCTCATTTCCCTCTGAGTGCCCAGTGTGCGCTAGAGGGGGACCTCTGACGGCCTGCTGACTCATAGTGACCCCATAGGATTTTCAAAGCAATAAATCTCTAAGGAAGTGACTGCCATATCTTTCTCCTGCAGAGCTGCTGGCGTTTTCGAACCACTGACATTTTGGTTAATGGGCCAGCACCTTAACAACCAGGTCTGCCTTCTCCTTAGTACCCCCCAAACTCCATTGTCGTCTAGCCAATTCCAACTCATACCTACCCTATAGGACAGAGTAGAACTACCCCATAGAGTTTCCAAGGAGGGCCTGGTGGATTCAAACTGCCGAGTTTTTGGTTAGCAGCCATAGCACTTAGCCACTACACCACCAGGGTTTCCTCCCCTTAGCGCAGAGGAGTGTATTCCTGCTGGTCATAGGGCTACTTCCCGGGGGCAGGCTCCCACTGGGACAGAGGGTGGTTTTCCCTTTTCTGTCTTGAGTCTCACCAAGCTGGGAGAGCTGGTGGCTCAGAACTCCTGCCCCTGAGAGCCCCCTCTGTGGCTCAGTGAGGTCAATTGTTGCCTTGGCAGGATTGTTACATAGGGGCCAGTCATTCTTAAAAAGGCCACAGCAGGCCCTGCTGTTAAAAGGAGCACAGATGTGTGGACTGAGGATGGGGCGATCTTGAGGACTGGGGACAGCCTGCTAGCCTGCCCAGGAGACACCCTGAGAACTGTAGAATCTTGCGCCTTTAAAGCTTCCACAGGACCTTGTGTCACAGAGTGGCCCAAGAGGGAACTGTCTTTCTTTTGGTGACACTCAGAGGAGGATGCTGCAGATATGCTGAATCCACACGCATTGGATTCTCCGGCTGTGGTTTTTGATAATGGGTCGGGGCTCTGCAAGGCAGGCCTGTCGGGAGAGATTGGACCGCGCCACGTCATCAGTACCATCATAGGGCATCCAAAGCTCAAGGCGACCTCAGCTGGAGCCAACCAGAAGAAGTACTTTGTGGGGGAGGAAGCACTATACAAGCACGAGGCCTTATACTTGCACTATCCCATTGAGCGTGGCTTGGTCACAAGCTGGGATGATATGGAGAAGCTCTGGACACACCTTTTTGAGTGGGAGCTGGGAGTGAGGCCCAGCGACCGGCCGCTGCTCATGACTGAAACATCCTTGAACCCCCAGGAGAACCGAGAGAAGATGACAGAGATGGCATTCGAGACCTTCAGTGTGCCTGCTTTCTACCTGTCAGACCAGGCGGTGCTGGCATTGTACGCCTCTGCCTGCGTCACTGGCCTGGTGGTGGACAGTGGAGATGGGGTCACTTGCACTGTTCCCATCTTTGAGGGCTACTCCTTGCCACATGCAGTCAACAAGCTTTACGTGGCAGGCAGTGACATCACAGAGCACCTCACCGGGCTCCTCCTGGCCAGTGACTGCACCTTCCCCTGTACGCTGAACAAAGCCGTGGTGAATGACATCAAGGAGAAGCTGTGCTATGTGACCTTGGAGCCGGACAAGGAGCTGTGTGATAAGCCAGAAGAGGTCCTGAAAGAGTACAAGCTGCCAGATGGGAACATCATCCACCTCAAGAGCCAACTCCACCAGGCTCCAGAGGCCCTCTTTGTGCCTGACCAGCTGGGGCTCCACAGCCCAGGACTCCCCAGAATGGTCTCCAACAGCATCACGAAGTGTGACACTGACATCCAGAAGACACTCTTTGGAGAGATTGTGCTGTCCGGGGGTTCCACGCTGTTCCCAGGGCTTGACGACCGGCTCCTGAGGGAACTCGAGCAGCTAGCTTGCAAGGGGATCCCCATTAAGATCACAGCGCCCCCTGACCGGTGGTTCTCCTCGTGGATTGGTGCCTCCATTGTGACCTCACTGAGCAGCTTCAAGCAAATGTGGGTCACCTCAGCGGATTTCAAGGAGTTTGGGACATCCGTGGTTCAGAGGAGATGTTTTTAGGGGACCTGAGGAGGCATCACCGGTGGGCGACCAGGGAGAGGTGGAGTCACCCATCAGCTTCATTGTGATGTTCAATAAAAGAAAAAATGATTGGGAATGTTTAGCCACTTTGGATTTCAGTTATTCTTGGTGATACCAGAATTAGCTTTGGGGCCTGGTAGTGAATCTTTTATAGGGGGTCCTACCTCTCCCACCCTCTCCCATGTGCCTTTGTATGTTGCCTTTTCCTAGAAAATCTCAGGTTGGGTTGAGACTGTGCCCTCCTGCAGAGCTTGTAGTAGAAGCAGGTGCCCCCAGGTCTCATGCCTAGAAGCTTGATTCTACAGGTCCCCTCACTTTCTTTCTGTTACCATGGCTTTTTGAGTAAGATGTTATTCAGTTTCCAAAAGTTCCACTTTCTATCTATGTTTTTTCTGCTGTTGATTTTGACTTTTATGCTTTATGGTCTGAGACGATACTTTGCATTAATTCAACTGTATGGATTTCAATGAGAATTGCTTTATGTCCTAACACATGGTATATTCTGGAGAATGTTCCATGTGCACTGGAGAAGAAGGTGTAGTTGTCTACTGATGGATAGAAAGTTCTGTATATGTCGATGAGGTCTAGTTGGTTAGTTGTGGCAATAAGGTCTTCCGTGTCTTTATTGAGCTTTTTTCATAGATGATCTGTCTAATATTAAGAGTGAAGTGTTGAAGTCTCCTACTATTATTGTGGAGTGATCTATCTCATTTTTGAGTGTAGTCAGTTTTTCTTCGATGTATTTAGGTGCTCTAATATTAGGTGCCTAAATAGTTAATATTGTTTGGCTTGGCTGCTTCTGTAGTGAACCTTTCAACAATAGTGTCCATCCTTGTCCACGATGGTAGATTTTATGTTAAAATCTATTTTGTCTGAGATTAGATTATTTTATCTGCTCTTCTTTGTGTATTGTTAGCTCGGTATATATTCTTCCGTCCTTTAATTTTCAGTTTGTTCATATCTTTAAGTCTAAGGTGAGTTTCTCGTAGGCAACATATGGATGGGTTGTGTCTTTTGATCCAAGATGTCACTCGATGTCTCTTTATTGGAGCGTTCAGTCCATTCACATTCGATGTAATTGTTGATAGATATGTGTTTAGTGCTGTCAGTGTGATGTTTATTTTTGTGTCAACATTTTCTCTGTTATTCTTATTAATCTCTTCTGGGAGATTCTTCTTTGTGAGCTGATTTTTCATCTTTTCCAGGGTTAGTTTTGTGGTTGCTGAGACTCCTGTATTATGTTTCTTGATTTGATATGTTCCATCTTTATTGTGCTTTATGGCTGTCCCCATGATCCCTCTTAGTAAAGTATGTATAAACCCAGTTTTAATTACTACCCGTCTTATTAACTTCCTCTCCCTCTGGAAGGACTATAATGACTCTAGTACATCCCTCTTTTTAATATGATGACATCATAGTTCTCATGATATGATCACTGGATCATTTCTTTCACTAATATAGCTTTGATTGAGTTTGGAGGCTTCCCTAACTGAGTAAGTTTTTGGGTGATATGTCCTGTATTTGCTTCTAAAATATAAAGTTAGTGGTTTTGTTCTCATAAGCCAAGAGATTCTTTCAGTATTTCTCATAGCTTTAGTTTGATTTTTACAAAGTCTCTGAGTTTCTGTTTACCTGAGAATGTCTTAATTTCATTTTCACATTTAAAAGATAGTTTTGCGAGATGTGTAACTCTTGGTTGGAAGTTCTTCTTCTTCAAGGCTTTGAGTGTGTAATGCCACTGTCTCTGTGCCAGCACTGTTTCTGCTGAGAAGTCCGACGAAAGCCTGCAGGGTTTCCCTCTGAATGTTAGCTTTGCTTTGAGTCTTGCTGCCTTTAAGAGTTTCTACTTATGTTTCATTCTGTTTAGCTTGATTATAATATGTCTTGGAGTCTTTCTTTTGAGATCTATATTGAGTGGTATTCAATATGCATCTTGGATATCTATATGCTCTTTCACAATTTCTAGGAAGTTTTCTGTCAGCAGCTTAGCAACAATACTCTCTGTGTTCTCAGGTGTCTCACCCTGTTCAGGAACTCCAATTAATCACAGATTATTTCTCTTAACAGAGTCCCACAAGCTTCTTAATGCTTCTTCATTTTTCTTGTTTCTTTTTTCTGATTTCTCCTCATAGATGCTGGAGTCTTTCAAGTCAGAAGGTCTCTTTTCCATTTGTTCCATTCTGTTTTCTTGGCTGTGAATTGAAGTTTCTATGTCTTTGATTTTGTTCTTGATCTGTTGGATTTCCAAGTACTGGTGTTCCATCAGATTGAACAGCTTGCTTAATTTTCATTTTTCTCTACTGCATTTTGTATAAGATCTAGGAGAGCTCTCTATATAATCCTTTTGGATTTACCTTCCTGTAGTTTCAGGAAAGCTTCTTCATCTGGGAAGTTGTGAGGTGCTTTCTTTTGGGGGCCTTCTGAAGCCACATGTGATTTCTTGGTTATGCTTTTATCCAGAGTTTGCTTCTTTTGGGGCATCATATGAGTCAATAGAGGCTGGGTGAGATGCTGTGAGGATGGACCAAAGTTGTTTCTCTAGGCCATCTGAAAACGAAAAGTAAAAGGTATCCGACAACTTCTGAAGTCAGTCAGGTTTTACATGTACAGGTCCCTCTTTCCAGCTGGCAAAGTAACCACCTCTATATCCAACCCCAGATGTTATAAACTAGTTCAAAATACAGAAAGGCTACTGCTCTGCTGGCCTCTGCTGTTGGGCTCTAGCCATAGGCGACACTGTGTAGAATACTGCTTTACTGTTAACAGACACTCATGAAGTAATAGCTGAATAAATTATGCATAAAGGGAATGTTTCCACATTGTGTGGGGGGAATTTTTCCAAAATATTCTTGGGAGAGAAATAGAACATAGAACTCCATAGATGATCCCCTCTTAAAATCTTTTTTGGGGGAGGTGAGAAAAACAGTGACATTTTCCCTTGTGTGTGTGTATATATATATGTCTGCATATTTGTACATACTTCTGTAAACAAATATGTGGTTTTTTAATATGGTAATAAGCATACAGACAAAAGTACGGAAGGATACACACACTGATGGGGGAAGGAGGGAATAAGAGGTCATACAGGTGAAAGGAAAGATATGAAGAGGAAAGGAAAAATAAAAAAAGGGCTATACCAAAGAGACTCAGCCTGAATGACATGAACCCCCCTTTTTTTACAATCATGTGTGTGTGTCTGTGTGTGTGTTTGATTAATGTTTGCATATATTTTTCTATCTTATTTTAAACTCAAAAATATCATTGCATTTGAAATATATGGCATATCTATAAACAACATGTAGTCAGTTGGGTTGTGATTTTTAATCCAGTCTACCAATACTTGTCTTTTAGTTGGTGTATTTAGACCATTTACATTTAAGGTAATTATTGCTCTCCTGTGGCTGAATTCTGCCATTTTATTGTTTTCTATTTGTTTCATCTCTTTCTCCTTTCTTAACTTCCTTTGTGTTACTTGAACATTTTTTAGGATTCCCTTTGACTTGTTTATAGTGTTTTTTTTTATTATATTGCTTTGCATGGCTTTCCTAGTGATTACTCTAGGTATTATACTCTACATACACGATTTACCCCAATCTACTGTTACTGATATTTTAGCACTTCTAGCGAAGTGTGGAAATCTTATTTCTGTTTAGGTGCCTTTACATTCTGAACATTTTAAATATACTTAATTATTTCCTCTATGTACTTTGAGCACTACATCAGACAGTATTATAATTTTTTGCTTTAACCATCAAATGACTTAAGAAAGCCAGGAGAAAGATAGTGTGACATGCTTTCTGCTATTTTTATGCATTCTAGTATTCTTTTGTTCTTCCAGAAGTTCTGATCTTTCTTCTGTTGTCAATTCTGCTGTTTAGAGGATTTCCTTGAGCTGTTCTTTAAGAGTTGGCTTGCTAGACTCAAATTCTCTTAGTTTTCATTCACCTGAGAACGTTTTTACTTCCTTTTAATCACTGAAGGATATTTTCACTGGCCATAGAATTCACAGCTGACAGTTGTTTTAGCACTTGAATTATGTTTTGCCAATTCCTTCTGGCCTTCATAGCTTCAGATAAGAAATCTGTCATTCTTTTGATGTTCTTCTATAAGAAGCATGTCATTTCTGTCTGGCTGAATTCAAGATTTCTTCATTGGCTTTAGTTTTCAGCAGTCTGATTATGATGTGAATTTCTTTGTGTTTATCCTATTTGAGTTTCTCAGCTTCTTTAATCTGTAAATGTATGTCATTTGCCTAATTTGGGAACGCCAGCTATTATTTCTTCTAATAGTTTTTCAGCCCCACTCTCTTCTCTCTTTCTGGAGCTCCAGATACATATTTTAGATTTTTTGTAATTTTCCCACAGACCTCTCAGACTATGTTCATTGTTTTTCCATCAGTTTTCTCTGTTCAGATTAGGCACACACTACTGACCTGTCCTGAAGTTCACCAACCTCTGTCATCTCTGCTATTAAGAGTAGTTTTTTATTTTATTTTATTTTCCTATGTATACATATATTTTTATTGATTTGTTTTATTGTGACATAGGTGAGAATTTACAGAGCAAATTAGTTTCTCCTTCAACAATTAACACATGATTGTTTTGTCACATTGATTGCAAATCTTGCAATATGTCAACACTCCCCACTTCCACACCCCAGTTTCCCAGGTTGCATTCTTTCAGTTTCCCTGTCACTTTCTGACTTTTCATCTTTGCTTCTGGACAGGTTTATTCATTTAGTTTTGTCTACATGATTGAACTACAAAATATATTCCTCACTGTGTTATTTTTTTATTTACCTAGCTAATCTTTGTCTAAAGGATGAACTTAGTTCTAAGTTAAAAGCATGTCTGGGGCCATATTCTCAGGGTTCCACCACTATCTGTCAAACCAGTAAGTCTGTTTTTCATTTTGTGTGTGTGAACTTGAATTTTGTTCTACATTTTATTCCTGCTGTGCCCATGACCCTCTGTTGTAATCACTGTCAGAGTGGTTGGCTGAACCAGCTTGAATTTCTGGCAGTTCTTTGTTGATATATTGCTGCAGCTACATTGAATTATCTTTAGCAAAGTTTTACATGAGTTTGGTGTTGTTCAATACTTTCCACATTTGGTTGAATCATCTTTCTTTAGAGTAGGTATTAATATGGATCTCTTCCAAGTGGTTTCCATTGGAAGTATACAAATAAGGTATTTGTGACCCACCAATGGGGTTGTATAGTTTGCTAAAAGTGGAAATAAATTTAATGGCACCGGTGTGGGGAGGAATCAAGCAAAATAAGGCCTATGGAACACTAATAAGGGGGTTGATCAGTTTTGCATCCCAATAATTGGCTTAAAATGAGCCATCCCAGAGGCAGAAGGAGAGGATCTCCCCACCACCAAGGAATAAGTGCTGAAAGCAGAACGTGTCATTTGGACCTGGAATACCCAAGCTGAGAAGCTCCTATAGCAAGGAAACCAAGAAAGAGTGGTGACACTGAAAAGGGCAAGAAGCACTGATGGAGATACAGCAGCAGGAGAGACCAATTGTAGAGGGCACAGTGGGCTTTTCTGCCCATGGAGTGAGAAGGCTGAGTGCCTTTGGGTAAAAGGCTTACTGGTGGAGTGGGTTGCCTTTGGGCCCATGGTGGAGCTAGGTTTGCTGACCCACAGAGATAAAGCTGAGTGCCTTTGGGTAGAGGCTTACTGGGGTAGTGGTATGCCTCTGGGCGTTTGTAGGCAGAGCTTAAACAGCTTTGTAATACTTGCATGAGCAGGGCAGAGACTGCGGGGCCAGAGAGAAGCAGGCCTGTGGACACAGTTAAGAAGAGACCACCCTGATGGAAGAACTCTGTCTTAAATGCTCCTGAACTTGAACTGTAATCTGCTACTTCCCTAAGAAACCCTGTAATTGTGAGTATGGTCTGTGAGTTCCGTGCAGCCATTGCAATGAATTATCAAACTGAGCAGAGAAGTAGAGAGTAGCACCAGAGGGATGGTTAGTGTCAGAACTTGTAAAAACAGTG
Source organism: Heterohyrax brucei (assembly GCA_028571685.1). Taxonomy (NCBI): domain Eukaryota; kingdom Metazoa; phylum Chordata; class Mammalia; order Hyracoidea; family Procaviidae; genus Heterohyrax; species Heterohyrax brucei. The sequence continues at coordinate 31,123,038 of CM053140.1, forward strand.
GAAAGAGGGGCATGTCTGATCTCTGCCTCATGGTTGTGAATCTAAGGTCACTGATTTTGATTCAACTTCCTCACTCTGAAGTTGGAGGTAGTCAGAAGCATTCCAGTTTTGCATCTGTCCTGGACACTTTGAGTATTATACAAGGTCCTTCAAAGTATTCAAAAGTGAGGATATCACCTTGAAGACTAAAATGAGCCTAACCCAAGACATGGTATTTTCAGTCACATCATATGCATGCAAAAGCTGGACCATGAACAAAGAAGACAGAAAAAGAGTTGATGCCTTTGAATTGTGGTGTTGGAGAAGAATGTTGAATGTACATGGGCTGCCAAAAGAACCAATAGATCTGTTCTGGAAGAAGTACAGCCAGAGTGCTTCTTGGAAGCAAAGATGGCAAGGCTGCATCTTACATGCTTTGGACATGTTGTCAGGAAAGATCAGATCCTGGAGAAGGACATCATGCTTGGTAGAGTGGAGGGTCAGTGAAAAAGAGGAAGACCCTCAACAAATGGATTGACATAGTGGCTGCAATCATGGGCGTAAGCATAAAAACGATTGTGGACATGGCGCAAGACTGGGCCGTGTTTCATTCTGTTGTCCATAGGGTCACTGTGAGTCGGAACCGACTAAACGGCACCTGACAACAATGATAATAAGGTCCCACAATTAAGTCCGTGAACTTAATTGTTCTAAGTGCTGCATGTCTCACTGTTGAATATCACTACAGTCACCTTCAAAGTATTCCCCTTTAGCCAGTAAACAAATAACTGTTCTAACACCTTACCTACTTACCTGATTTGACCCTCAGTGACTTTTTTCTTTACCTGAAGATAAAGGGAAATGCTGAAAGGAAGACATTTTGATGACATCCAGGACATCAAGAGTAGTATGACGACAGCTCTGATGGTCTTTCCAGAAAAAGAGTTCCCCAAATGCTTTCAGGGGTGGAGTAAGTGCTGGCGTCAGTTCATAGCTTCTCAAGGGGAATACTCTGAAAGTGACCATAGCGATATTCAGCAATGAGATATGTAGCGCTTTCTCTAGGATGAGTTTGTGTGAATTTAATTGGCAGTCCTTGCATTATGCAACTCTAAATTCTACTTAATTTTTTTTTTTTTATTTAAGCACGAAGTTTCCTTATTGAGGTATAGTGTGAGGGTTGGGTAGGGCTGGATCCTGCTGACACCATCTAAGTGAAAATGAGGAACTGCCTCATACTGCCTTATTGCCTCTCTCTGAGTGGCAATCTAAGCTTAGCTCCTCACTGGGTTCTTCTCACACCAAGGAAAAGGAAATCAAAATGTTGACTCCTCTGCCTCCTATCACCTTCTTCACCTGGTTGATGCTGGGCCGGGCTGAAGATTCACATTCACAATGGCCTGCTGACACCAGAGTGATGGGGTGAAGCAGTGATAACTAAACTCACCTTCCTTGTTCAGTTTTGTTACTGCTGAGTGGAGGTGGGGACCCAACTCACTGCTGCACTCAACTTTCCTACAGGGGAATCAGAAAGTTGTCTGCTCCCACTGAGGCACTACACTATCCCAATGACCCCACAGGGCAAGGGAATTGGAGCACCACCTCCTGCTTACATGGAGCAGGGATGGGGTAGGAATATGGTGAGGACAGGGTTGAATCTTGAATTGAATCATCTGCCTAACGACTAAAGCCAGGAAGGTGGATGTGGTTTTTCCATTACTGTTTGATTGGAGTAGGGAGGGTATTGCCAAAAGGATGCTCTTTCATTAGGCCACCCTGGTAGGGACAGGCTTTTCTTAGAGCCTTTTTCTTCTGTACCTGGTATACGAGGACTGCCAATTAAGTTTGCGAACTCATCCTAGAAAAAGTGCTGCATACCTCATTGCTGAACATCACTAGAGTCACCTTCAAAGTACTCCCCTGGAGAAGCTATGCACTGTACCAGTGCCTAGTCTACCATTCAAAGCAATTTTGGAACTCTTTCTGGAATGGCCATCAGAGAGCTTTCGTAATATTATCTTTGATGTCCTGAATGTCATCAAAATGTCTTCTTTTCAATATTTCCTTTATCTTCAAGTAAATAGAAAAGTCATTGGGGGCCAGATCAGGTGAGTAGGCAGGGTGTTCCAACATAGTTATTTGTTTACTGGTTAAAAACTCCCTCATAGACAACTATACAATTAAGTATGCAAATTTCCACTATGCCACTGTGCATAATGGTCATTCTAGAAAGAGTTCCAAACTTGCTTAGAAAGGTGGACTAGGCACTGACATTGGTGCATACTTCTCAAAGGGAGTACTTCTGAAGGTGAGCATGGTGATATTCAGCAATGAGGTATGTAGCACTTACAACAATTAAGGTCGTGAACTTAACTGTTGGACCTTGTGGATTCTGAGTAGAAGGCTTCTGTCTGTGGTGCCCTGTCTTGGACATACGGAGGCAATCAGGAAGACCAACGAATTCACCACATGTTGTTCCCCAAGTTCTGAGGTCTTCTTCTTCCTGCCTTTCTGTGTTTGTTGTGCTGTGTCCAGGACTTTACAGTTGCAAGAGGAAGGACTTGGGAGGAATGCAGCTCTTAATTAATGTTTGTGTTTATTTTCACAGTTCCTGAAGATTACAGTGAAACTTAGGGCTACTAGCCCACACTCCAAATGCCCTGCATGTGAGGGTCAATCCATTTTTACAGGTGAAAATGTTAAGACTCAGGGGCTGTGACTTTAGAAGGCCATGCAAGGCCTTGAGAGAAGTATGCAGTTCAAATTCCCGGTCCAGAGTTCTTTCACCTTTGTAAACTTCTTCCACACCTTTCTTACCTAAGAAATTATCCTCATGTTACTAACTTGCACCTCAGAATTATAATGAAAACGAAGACTCCTTGTTTTTTTCTGTTCAAGATGTTCTGACTAATTCTCCTTAAATGGTGGCTGCTGCTGCTATTGCTGTGGTGGCAATGGTGACTGACAGTGGTGATGACAGCGATTATGGTGGTAGTGATGGTGATGATGATGGTGATGGTGATGGTGGTGATGGTGATGGTGATGGTGGTGATGGTGATGGTGGTGGTGGTGATGGTGATGGTGACGGTGATGGTGGCGGCAGTGATGGTGATGGTGATGGTGACGGTAATGGTGATGGTGGTGATGGTGGTGGTGGTGATGGTGATGATGATGGTGATGATGATGGTGATGGTGGTGGTGGTGGTGGTGGTGGTGATGGTGGTGGTGGTGATGGTGGTGGTGGTGATGGTGATGGTGACGGTGATGGTGGTGGCGGTGATGGTGATGGTGATGGTGATGGTGGTGATGGTGGTGGTGGTGATGGTGATGATGATGGTGATGGTGGTGGTGGTGGTGGTGATGGTGGTGGTGGTGGTGGTGATGGTGGTGGTGGTGGAGATGGTGACGGTGATGGTGGTGGAGACTGTACCGGGGATGATGCTGATGATGGTCATTACGACAGTGTGGTGATGGTGAGCATGGTGGCAGTGGTGGAGGTGACAGTAATGGCGATGCTGATGTTGTTTAACGGTAGTAATGGTGACTGGGATGATAGTGGTAAGAGCATTGGTGATTGTCTGACCTCTAGGTTTCCTTTAACACTGCTTCCTTCTTACTGCACTGCAAAGCGAAAGTCATTCCTCATGTCCCTCATAGAGTTCATAGCAGGAGCTCTGTGATCAAGTGGCTTCTGCTTCTGGCTTTTCTGAGGGGTAGAAGTCTACGGTGGCATCAGGTGGGCTTGGCTGCCATCAGTGAGGGGGTAGGAGTAGCAGGAGCTGGAGATTCAGCTATCCCATGGACAGCTTATCCCCCAGATGGGTCTGCAGAACGTCTTTTACAAAAGGAGCGGGAGTAGAGTTGGCCAAGTCCTGGACGAAGGGAGACAGCAGCCTCTCACCAGCGTTGAACCTTAGACCTTGGATGCTGGGATGCCACAGGAGCTCAGATGAGCCCCAAGTCTTCTTCAGACACTGTCCTCCTGCCTCTCCCTTCCCATTGGGTCCCTTTCTTCCCATCCAGCTCCTTCCCAGCCCTTTGGATGGTCAAGATTTTTTTCTATGAGGCAACATTTGGATTCAAGAAGCCATAAAAATACTGCATGCTACTCAGAGCCTTGTGCTTTACCCGCAACATGGTGACCTTGTTGGCCTTCCTTCGGGTCATAGTCATGCCTCCTGTCCTGACCTCAACAGAGGAAGCATCCTCATTCCAGTGGGGGTGGAGCAGGGCTTCCCTTGTCTTGCAAAGGCTGTGGAGACCTGGATTAGCCAGCAGGTCCCTGATGCTCCAGGTCTGGGGTTGACCCTGCCCCTGTTGTGGCCTCTCTACAGCCACCCCTGTAGCTTCATGAGCTCTCCATCCCAACCCACAACACCAACTCAGGCAGGGTTGGTGGGACCAGTTTGCGGATGTAGGTTCACTGAGGCCAGGGGAGGGATGCTGTCTGTTGTGCCCGTCTATAATACAAGAGATTCCCTGCTTGAGCTTGTGGAGCAGCCTGAGGCTCAAGGTACATCTGGTGAAGCTCTACATAGTGCTACCCACTATTTGCCATGGGTGCCAAGAAGCTATAGGTGGCCAGGCCCTTTGGCTCCTACCACTGCCCCCAACCAGCTTCTCATAATTCCACCAGAGGTTTGGGGACCCCTGTAAAGGAGTGTCTCCCAGAGCCTTCATCAGCAGGGGTGTTATTATAGGGTGGCCTCCTCCCTGCTTGGAGTGGAGGCAAGCAGAGAGTGGGCTGAGCTGCATCCTGCTCTTCTCTAGACATAGCCTGGAGCCAGAGAGAGCAGCAGGCAGTGGGATCCCCCAGGCTGGGAATCTACACCTGTACCACACACCTACCCTGGCTGGAGTTCAGAGACTCCAGGATTCACTGGGATCCCACCACCAGGACAGTGAGGGTACACTGGAACTCATGGGGTGGAATATACCCTTCCCAGAGTCCAAGTCCACTGACTGCTCAGCTGGGGGCCTTAACCAAACACAGGGACCTCGTAAAAAAACGAGGTCCAACTCCAGACACTGTGAGCATTATATAGCTTGCCGACTTCCACATGAGAGGGGATTTACAGGCGTTTAAGAGTTTAGGCTCCTGATCTGGTAATCCAACACAGCTAACCAGGCCCAGAGGCAGTGCTGTCCTGGGAGGCCCACACCCACCCAGTGCAGGCTCATCCACACCCTGTGGCCCCTGCAGGACCAAGTCTGAGGCAGCTTCCACCTTTCTGAAGGCCCTGGGAACAGATGGTCCTCTGGGGAGCTGTAATCAGGGCAGGCGTGGCCATGGGCCCCAGCAGGGACCTATGGGCACAGGAGACGAGGGTCCTGGTCCTCAGAAAGAAAAGGTTGACTCTTGGAACCATCCAAAGGCTCGTGATGTCCTCTCTGGCTTCACGTGAGCCTCATTCCCTGATGTGCCCCTTCCTGACAGCGTGGACCTATGCCTGGCTCCCAGCATGCTTAACTCAACAATGGCAGTGCAGGGTGGGGAGTTCTCCATCCCTACACAGTGCAGAGCCCTACAGCCCACTTGCTTTTTCCAAGCCAAGGCCCATTGCTTTGTGGAGGCTTTACATGTCTGGAGTTGTAAGGCTGCAGGTGTGAACCACGGAGCCAGACAGACTGGTCAACTCCAGAAGCTCAGCCTCAGTTTTCTCACTAGCTGCCAGACATACTATATAGACCTGGTCCAAAGCTCGGACAGGGAAAGAAGGGGCAAATGCCAGGCTCAGATACGGTGAGGGTGGCAATTCAGCTCACCTCCAGCCCCGACTCACCCAGATTGTGTCCAGGCACAAAGCAGGGCTGGAGGGCAGGGAAGCGGGTCTTAGCATCAGTAAGTTTAGTTGTTTTCTAGTTCTTAGCAAAACCGTGCTTCCCAGCATTTACCTGAGCTAGTGAGCAATCACAGACATTGTGGTTGGGATGCATTGACACTGAGATGGCCATGGGGTCCCAGGTGCAGGAGCTACCAGAAAGTTCTAGAAGCAGGAAGGCAACTTAGTGGACTCACCTAGAAGAATGTCCCTTTCCACTGCCTCAGGGGCAGGACCTGAGTATAGTCCTGCATCTTCCACAGAGGAGATCTACGGCTCACTTACCTCTTTAGTCAGTAGACCTCACCTGGTCTGATGCAAAGGAAGCCCAGGCCATTTCCAGACCCATGATTTTTGCTAAGAATGACAAACTCTTGGCCTCACAGGCAGTGTCCACAGCCCCTCTACCAGGGCTCCTGTTCAGCTGGGGCAAAGTTGCCACCAGGTCATATTCACCAAAATTCTGGCCTCAGTGACCTCGTCCCTCCTCCCGAGTGCTTCCAATCTGCACCAGGCTCTTCTAGTCCTCGTAAAGGCTCCACTGCTTGGTGTCACCTCCCTGTTTCAAGGGCATTCATCTCGGCCTCTGGTAGTCCGAGTGCTGTAGACTGTCACAGGTGACAATGCACCTATTGTCACAGCTTGCCTGGGCTTGGAGGAGGAAACGTAAGACGCTGTGTCCTGGTTATCACACACAATGGACAGGGCTGGCTCCAGCCCTCACAGAGACATCACGATTCCCTCCCATCATGCAGAGCTCCTGTTCTCTTCACCCCACCTTTTGGTGGTGGCAGGTTGGGGGGGGGCTCCTTTGGGAAGGCCTGGGCCCAGGGACATCTCTACACCTGAGCCGTCTGGACCACATCCAGGGGCCCACAGGGCCAGGGCAGCCCTGGCCTAACAGCAGAACATTGTCCACCAGGTCCTGGCCAGTGACAATGGAATCTCAGCAGCTGGTTTGCTCCCCTCCCTGGAAAGAGCATCCTCACTCCACCATTGTCTCCTGATTCGAGGTCACACTGCTCTGGCAGGAACCACAGTGATGCTGGGGGAGGCCAGTCCAAGGGTGGAGGCATCTCCGAGGCCTGCGGCTGCTGTTGCTGCTGTGCTGGCCAACTCTGGCCAGGGGTGGCCACCCTGGGTTCCCAGGGGATGGGGGCTCCACACATCACAGCGAGGTTGCCCACCAGGGTCCAGGACCCCACGAGAGATCCCATTCCAAGTTTAGTGGAGCCAAGTTCCCCCTAGGGAAGGCACGAGTGTGGGAGGCTGCCCTGCCCACCTGCCCACCCGCTATGGGCCCTGTTTGGGCCGAGCTGAGAGCCCTCAGCCAGTGTAAGCGGATACCTCACAGTTATGCAACCCGGGCGGCGGGGATGGCCGTGCTCACCAGCCAAAACAAGCACGCCGGCTCCAGAGTGAGAAGTTGCGGCCCAGTTACAGGAGTGCAGGGGACGGGGTGGGGCTAAACCAGGATGACAGCTCTCCCAGGCCGGGCAGAAGGGCCAGGAGGCAGGCCTGGCCGCATAGCCACCTCAGAGCCCCTGGGGAAGACAGGGAGGCTTCCAGAGCCTTCTCCCCTTTCCCTCAGTTAGACCAGAACATTTCACACAGAAATCTTGTGTGTGTATGTGCGCTTGTGTGTGAGAGAGATGCAGAGAGATAGAGACAACAAAACCTCGTGTGCGTTTTATTTTGTGAGAACAAGACAGAGATAGAAACAAAGAAACCCATGTGTGTGCACACTGGTGCAAGCGCAAGAGAGACAGAGAACCTGTGTGTGCGAGAGAGAAACAGAGACACAGACACAGACAGGCAAAGAGAGACACAGAGCGACAGAGTGATGGTTCAAGTTGTGTATCACCTTGGCTAGGCCGTGGTTCTGAGTGGTTTAACAAACCAGAAAACCCACTGCCATTTAGTTGATTCCAACTCATATTGACCCTACAGGACAGAGTAGAACTGCACAGTAGAGTTTTCAAGGAATGCCTGGTGGGTTTGAACCGCTGGCCTTTCGGTTCCAGCAGATGTGGCATGTAACCACCATGCTCCGTGGTTTGGCAGATGTTATATAACCGTCTCCCATTTTGTGATCTGATATGGGCAGCCAATCAGTTGAAAGGGGAGTTTCCTTGGGACTGTGGCCGGTGTCCGATATATATGAATATTCCGGCAAAGCTTACTCTTTCTCCACTCTGCATCTGACTCAGCATCCCCTGACCTCCAGTTCTTGGTATGTGAGTCAGGTGCATTCTTCCTGACCTGCCGATCTGGGGCCATCAGACCCCGTAACCATGTGAGCTGGAAGAACCCCCTAGCCTGACATCTGATGCATGGATTTGAGACTTGGCTTGCCCACCTCCACAACAATGTGGACCACTCACTTGAAATAAATCTATGCATATTTATAAATATACTTTACTACTTTCACTCCTCTAGAGAGCCTAGCTTAAGATGGAAAGAGAGACAGACAGACAGACAGACAGAGACAGAAGTAGGAGAAGGGGCAGTGGAGATGCCCCAGTCCTCTTTCCTTCGCCCAAGAAGCACTCACACACTCTCTGGATCTTTGGGCTGTGCTGACTCTACAGCTTCTCTGCTAGGTTATGGAGGGCTCTGGATACCCTACAGGACCAGGGCCATACTGAAGTCCTGGGCACTCAGCCTGATTGTCACCAGAAGTTCACACATTGCAGAATGTCAGTGCTGTTAATCAGGGAGGCAGGAGACCATGACCTACAGGCCAGGAACTCCCAGAGCCCACCTGGGGCCCAGCATGCAGCCGATGCCCTGTAAGTATTTATTGAACAAAGGACTGACTAAATGGGAGGCAGTCTCTGCCGTGAGAGGTTGACCAGGAAGGCTGGGGGAAGGGTGACCGAGGGCAAAAGGGCAGTGAACGACCTTCACGTTGGCCCTGTTTCGTGCAGGAGACCCCCTCTTGCCGCAGTGTCTCCTGAGACCATCTGGGCAGGTACAGCCCCACACCAGGTGGAGGTCCCGCCCTCTCCCCCCCTCCCCCAGAGCAGCACCTGGAAGGACAGGGGCAGCCAGGGTCTGCTCACCCAGTGCAGCAGGAGAGACGCAGCCCCAGGCCCGTGTGGGAGGCCGGCCCGGCAGCCAGGAAGCAGAGCCTCAGGAACATCCACAGGAGAGGAGAGACGCCATCGCGGGGGGCGGGGGCCTTTTATCTCCCAAAGAGCTGGGAGTGTTTCCCATAAAACTCATCCCTAGGATCATAAATCAGAGAAGTGGAAGCAAGAGTCTATAAAGACCTTAAAATATTGTCTTGGCTGTGTGTGGGCTGTAAGGCTGTTAACCAGAAGGATTCTTGGGCCCAGAACAGGCTGCTGAAACTCTGGTGGAAGCAGGAGCCAGCTGTCTCCGCTGCTGCGATCCCGCAGACCCTCCGGCTGCCTGATCCAGGCTCGCGGAGGCCCTGAGCACTGGCGTTATAGAGACTTATCTCCCTATCCCAAACCCGGGTGCTGGGCAGGGAAGGGACATCAGCAGCAGCTCCAGTCAGTGTTGTCCACCCCCAGGGCCCTGTCCCCTGGCAGCAAGCCCTCTCCTAGACCAAGTGCAGCAGGTTAAAGAACAGCCAGCATTATGGTCACAGTTGCCCTGATACCTTGGGACAACCACTGTCCCCTACCCCAAAGTGTCTATTCATGAAACTCCCCTGCTGCCCTGACATCTCAATTCTGAGCACAGTCACCAAGGACTGGTCCCTGGGTCAGGCTGGCCACAGCTCACTATTTGCCCCTGAATCCTCACATCCTTATCTCCACAGCTGTCTGCCATTCAAGAGCAGTGTGGGCGTCTCTCTCCAGCTGGGGCAGCTGTGTCAGCTTGGCCAAAGTCAGCCGTCTTTGTGTGGCAAGAGATGGAGTGCCATGCAGGGACCCCAGGGTACAGGGCCTTCCGGATAAGCACTGTGCGCTGAGACTGACGCCAGTGAGGACAGTGGCCAGCACGCCCCTCAGCCAAAGCATCTCGACTCAATTCTGAGTCTCCTGTGGGCTAGGGAGACTCATGCTTGGAGGTCCTTGGAAAGCCATGAGGATATTGGGCCTATGGCTCAGCCCACTTGTGCTCCAGTGGACCCTGACTCATGGGGACGCTGTGTTGAGTAGAAGTGGCAGATTGCCAGGCCTTTCTTCTGAGACACCTCTGGGAGAACTTCAACCTCTAGCCTCTCAGTTAGCAGCTGAGTGCGCTCAGTGGGTTCATCACCCGAGGACTCCTGGTCCACAGCATGGGCGTGCTGACTACAGCTACCTAGTCCTGAAAGTTAGTTCACAGGGCAGAAACCCAGACCAACGTGAGGCAGGAGATCCTGAGCTGCTGAAGGGCAGGCCAGCAGAGGTCACTGCTGATACGGCGACACCTAGTCTCTGGCAGCCTGGCCAAGTTACCAGGAGGGTGGGTCCTGTCCTCTTAGGAGGCTGATGGTTCCTTGTATCCAGGGCGTGTTTCTTTGATTGAGGGCTTGGCTCCAGGTGCAGTCTCTGCCACTAAGGTGGATGCCTGTGAGCTCTGGGTCCAGGCGACCTGCCTGCTAGCTCACACCTCTCAGGTCAGCATCCTGGGCACACAGTCGTGCAGGCAGCAGCACCAGCAGGCTCTTTGGACCCTTTTACATCCACTCAGAAAGTGCTCATGGACCTGAGCACTTCCAGTGGCCCCCTCCTCCATGTGGACTCAGCCCTCCAGGCCTAGATCCACAGAAACCCCCCCTCCTCCCACCACTTCCATCCATCTAACTGGGAGTCTTCTATATGTCCTGTGCCGGTGCCCAAACAGAAAGGTGTACAGCACAGGCTGCATAGTCTGGGCTGAGGGAAGTGTCTGCGGAAGGAAGCCAAAGACTCTTTGCCTTAATGGAAACATCCGTCATAATAAATTTACCTCTCATGTCCACCTGTGGCAGTCATTTCTTGAGGTTGTCTGGAAGAACTGGAGTGCAGCCCCTGGTCCCTGTGTCAGACAGTCTGTACGTACTACCTGTGTTGGCAGAACTCAAGCATCCAAGTTTCCTGGAAAGGAGGGAGGTGAGCTGGGCCATCCAGGAGGCCTTGAATTTAGGTCCTTCTCTCTCTCTGGCTTTGAGAGAAAGGGCAAACAACAGCACGGGCCCACACCCTGGCATTTCCAGTGCAGCTTCTCTTCTCTACTCTGCAGAGAGGAGTACTCACCTTTCCCCCTTCTCTCCTGGCTGGAACATCCTCTAGTGTTAAACCCAGTCTGTAAGTCCCAAGGGGTCCCTCCACCTTGAAATCACTGGTCAAGGGCCAAGTAGTCAGGATTTTACCACAGGCCTAGCCACGAGGGGCAAAATGAATGCCCATCTCAAGCTCATCAACCTCCTTTTGCTTCAAAATTTGTGTAGCAACTTCAGTCCTTCCTGAAGCTTATAAACATGGTATTAAACAATAGCAGCCTCATTTTTTAAGAAACTGAACCAACAGGTAGAGCCCTTTATGTACTCTTAGATATCACCAGAGTGCCAAACACAGCCTTTCTAGGCCTACTGTACCTTGGGATACAAGACAGGGCTTTCTCTCATTTCAGGAAGTCTGAACAGGGTGAAATGGCAAGTATTTATGATATTTAGTGCAATACACCTTTTGCTCAAAATGTTGCTTTTCTGTGCCATCAAATCAATTCTAACTCAAAAAGATGCTGTAGAATGGAGTAGGACTGTCCTGTGGGTGTCCTAGGCTGTCATCTTTATAGGGAAAACTCTGGTGGCAAAGTGGTTAAGTGCTACGGCTGCTAACCAGAAGGTTGGCAGTTCAAACCTGCCAGGTGCTTCTTGGAAACTCTAAGGGACAGTTCTACTCTGTCGACGGGATTGCTGTGAGTCAGAATCGACTTGACAGCAGTGGGGTTTTTTGGATTTAATCTTTACAGGAGCAGATGACTAGGTCTTTCTCACACAGAGTCGCTGAGTGGATTCAAGCCACAGACCTCTCGGTTAGCAGCTGAGCACTTAACCATTGTGCCACAGAGACTCCTTTCTGCCCAAAATAACCCTTGCTAAAGTGTGGTCCACACATACAACGGGATTCTACTCAGTCACAAGGAGAAAGAAGCACTAATACACGCAATCACACGGGCCACCCATGAAATCATCAAGCTAAGTGAAATCAGTAAGACCAAAAACACAGACACTGTATGATGCCACTTAGAGAAAACAGGTAAATGTGTAGTGACCAGAGTTTGTCAGTGGTAACCGTGGGTGGGAAGCAGGGGAGATGGGTGGGAGTCATAGCTTAGGGGGTGCTGAGTTTCTGTTATTCAACCAGCCAACCCATTGCCTTCGCGTCAACGCCAACTCAAAGCGACGTCACCCTATAGTACAAAACAGAACTTCCCCCATCAAGTTTCCAAGGAGTGCCTGATGGATTTGAACTGCCAACATCTTGGTCAGCAGCCAGGGCACTTAACTGCTATACCACCAAAATGATAGTGGTGAGGTTGCGTGACATGATGACCTAATCAATGCCACTGCATTGTACCCGTAAAAATTGTCAAACTTGCGATTATTGTATTATTTAGTTTTTTACCACCGTAAAAAAATGTAGCACTTGCTCTCAAGTACGTCCTACTATTGGGGGATGGCAGGAATGAAGCCTCTGGAGGGCCTCAGGCCGGAAGCTGGGAGGTGGCTATCACAGGAGGGTCACCTCCTGGACCTGGAGTTGGAAGCTCTGTGCCTTGCAATAATGGGTCCCCCTGCTCAAAGCCACCTCATGCTGGGTGTCGGCACAGCACAGCAGCTCACTGTGGCATTTTTGCAGTAGGCATTTTGAACTTTTTGCCTCGCTTTTCTGCAGCTGCCAAATTCTCCTTATTTGCCCACAAATGTATAAGTGTTCAAGAGATGCCCGTGTCTGCATTCAAAACCCACAGGAAGCAGCTGTTTGGGGCATCTGCAGCAAGAGGTGGAGTCTCAGCAACCGGAGGGAGCTGCGTCCCTCATCTCTAAACCCTCAAGCCCATGGCAATGCCATTAGCAACTGAGCAAACCCGCTCTGCTGCTTTTTAGATGATGCTGGAAACCCTGGTGACATAGTGGGTTAAGTGCCACATTTGCTAACCAAAAGGTCAGCAGTTCAAATCCACCAGGTGCTCCTTGGAAACTCTATGGAGCAGTTCTATTCTGGCCTACCGGGTTGCTGTGAGTCGGACCCAACTCAACAGCAATGGGTGGTGGTGGTGTGGTGACTAAAAGGAAGAAGTGTTTGAAATACCAATAAAAATTTATAATTGCTGCCAGAAAACCACAGCAAAGTACAGATTTAGGGGGGAAAATGTTATTCGAGGGTTGTTGAGCCCTTTCCAGGAAGCATGAGCAGCTGTGACGCCATAGGCGTGAGCAAGAAGGGGCTCGGCGACTCCTCTGGCTGATGAGCTTTTTGGAGCTCAGTCTGCAGTGGCACTGCCTCTTGGTGGCTGTGAGGTGACACACAGCTTCCCTCACCTGTCAGCCTGCTGCATCTCAGGGGCCTCTGTAGGTGTAGGGTGTGCTTTGCAAGCTGGTGGGAGGACACACACTCACACACTTATCCATGCATAAGCACACACATGCTTGCTCACTCACATTCACACACTTATCAAACACACACACTCACTAATACTTATATGTGCATACACATGCTGTCACATTCACACAAACTCCCATCCTCACACATGCACACTCACTCACATACACACACTTACACGCAAACACACTCATGTACTCTGGCACACTCACACATCCACTCACTCAATTACGTTCACACCTATTCTCTCAGTCTCACATACACACTCTTGCACACACACATGCTCACTTATCCACACACTTGCACATTCACATATGTACACAATCATGCGCACGTACTCTCACACTGACACATACTCTCATTTATAGTCATACACACTCTCTCCCACACACTCTCACTCACACACACGCATGCCCATTGAGTGAGGGTCAACAGCAGAAAGCAGTGGACAACACGCTGGTCCCATGACAGCCACACCTTGCTATGCAAATTCAGTGCCAGTGGTTTGCAGAGCAGATGCCTGCGTCACATTTGAATGACAGTGTGTACATGTCATCTTTGGCTTGAGCCCCAACCTGCAGAGACAGTGCTTCCTGGGCAGGGCAAGAGAGTGGAGGGCCCCTCCTGTAGCCACGAGGCTGAGCCCAGGGTGTGTCCAGAGTTTGGGGAAGGGACGAGGAGATCCTGGGGAGGACAGAGCACTGAGTTTTCTTTTGAACAGTGAACACAGTCAGTGGCTTTCTTCAAGAGGGGAGGTAGATGTGAGGTGGTAGGGTTGGACTCCGGTTCATCTGGGGGCAGAGCTCATTCCTGGTCAGGAGCCTAGACTCACAGTGCAGTGAGCAACATCCCTGAGCTAAGCTGGGTCACGATTCAGGAAATGTAAGAATGCCTCTTGTTTAGTTTTCATTAAATTCAAACTTTTGAGGACAGAGATACTTGGGGCCAAGTGTCTATTCTCATGACATTCACGGGGCGGGGCATAAGCCTGGCAATGCACACTGCTCCTGTTCCCAGTGAGCCTGGAGGAAGTGTTCCGCTAGGAGCTGAAAGGGGACTTTGAGGGAGGCACGTGCAGGCGTTAGCAAGGGGCCTGTGGCGTCAGAGAGCCACCCTCTTCCCGGGTCTGAGGTATGAGACAGGCGGGTTTTCTCCTCATATTCTTTCTGCCCGTGCCATTTGGGGAAACCCAGCCTCTTTTCCAGAACCACATACATGGAAGAAAGCAAGCCCAACTCCATGAAATTATTCTGTAACTTAATTTTTTATGCACTGTGCTGTGGAATTCCCTAACTCCAAACACTATCCAGTTGGTCCCCTCTCCAGACACAGCAATTCTACAGCCCAAGTCTGAAACAATTCCAGTTTGTCTGCTGGAATGACATGAAATCAGTGTAATTCTTTCCACAAGGATGACACAGCTGCCTTTGTTTTAAAGATTTCTCTCCCTATCCTGGGGATGAGGAGTGAACCCCTCTGCCCAAGCCCTAGCTGGGAGCACAGGGACCATTTCTCAGGATAATGCCAAGGAATTGGATGGATGAAGACTGAAGCACTCCCGCACTCAGTAACAGTACAGCACTGACCTCTCTGGAGTTTCTTACCCTTCTCTGGGGTGTCCCTCCCCGCCTCACTGACCTGAGACTCCACATCAGGTACTGGGTGGTGAAGGGGAGAGAGGAGGCAGATCTGGGAGAAACTCCCCCGCTGGGAGCGAGACTGGCCTTGGGCAGGGAGCTGCAAAGGTGGACATGTATCTCCGCTGTGATGCGCTGGTGTCTTATGCAGAGGGAGCAGAACCTGCTCAGAGTCTCCCCCGCTTGCCTTGCAAGCCCAGAGTCCCCTCCCCAGCTGCCTTAGCTCACCACTGCACCTACAGCCATTGAGTTGACTCTGACACTGGAGACCCCATTTGTGTCAGAGTTGAACAGTGCCTCATACGGTTGTCAGTAGCTGATTTTTTGAAGGTAGATTGCCAGGCCTTTCTTCTGAGGCATGTCTGAGTGGACTCGAACCTCCCACCTCTCAGCAGCTGAGCACATCCAGGAGGGTGTGCTGCTGTTTTGCTCATTCCCTTTGTCCTGCCCACTTGGGGGCTAGGCTCCTACAGAACCCTCCCCAGGGGCAATCATGCACTCACTCCTGCCACTTGCTACTTGCCGATGAGTTACACCCCAGCGAGACAGCCAAGAGTTCAGACCCTGACGCCAGCTGCTTGGCCTTAAAAGCCACCCTACTTAACCACTGCAAGATGGTGGAGAAGAGGGCTGAGTGGGCTCTGGGGTCTGAGCTCTCCATCCGCAATTGAAGGGCATCTGGAAGGAGACAGTCTCCCCAGGCTCTCAGCTGCTGGCAAAAAGTGACTGCCTTTAGCATTATGCTCTTTTAAGACCAATCAGAGGTCAAAGTGACAACAACAACTTGAGAGATTAGACAGGAACCTTTGGGAGCAGTAAATTTATGTTAATGAGAGAGGAACAATTCAGAAAAGGGGATGAAAATGTCTGCGCAACTCAAAAGATGTGATCAATGTTAACAAAAAGCTCATGGAGACACTGTTGAATGAGTGTAACCCTGGTGGTGTGGTGGTTAAGTGCTACATCTGCGAACCAAGAGGTTGGCAGCTCAGATCCACCAGTCACTTCTGGGAAACTCTATGGGGCCATTCTACTGTGACCTACAGGGTTACTACGAGTCAGAATTCACTTGGTAGTGTTCGCTTTTTGGCTTGCTGTGTATAGTCTCAGAAACAAAAAAACAACAAAAAAGAAAGACACTGAACTTCAGTACATTAGCAAAGATGCTTTTGTAGTGAAGGTCGCAGTCACAGGTTCTGGGGTCAGGACACGGACATATCTTTTGGGGCTACCATTCAACCTACTAGTTTCCCTTCAGTTGGTACGGGATGTTGTCTGGTAGACTTTTTCTCGGTTTTCTGAATCTGTGGGGTCTGCACCTATCATTGACTTCAAGCTTTTTTCCAGTCCTGTAAGTTGTACTAGAGGAGCCCTGGTTGCACAGCGGTTGCGCGCTCAGCTTCTAACCAAAAGGTTGGCACTTTGAACACACCAGTTTCTTCCTAGGAGAAAGATGCAGTGATCTGCTTCCATAAAAACTAAAACCAAATCCATTGCCAACAAGCGGATTCCAACTCACAGTAACCCTATAAAACAGAGTAGACTCACCCCCACAGGGTTTGCAGGGAGGGACAGACAGATTCTACCTGCTGACCTTTTGGTGAGCAACACTTAACCACTTCACCACCAGGGCTCCTCCACAAAGGAGGAAATCCTATGGGGCAGTTCTGTTCTGTCTTATACGGTCACTGTTAGTCAGAATCAACTCACCAGCAACGGGTTTGGAAGTTGTTGGACACTGACAGCAATGTCAAACATTTTTGCCCATGCAGAGGCAGGTGAATGCTATCCAGTGGAGATGCAACTGATTCTTCTCCTGTGAATATTGACCGGCTCTGCATCTATATCAAAATCATTTTAACATTTCCAGTCACCTATAAAAGTGTGTTTGTACTCCGGATTGTCCTTCGAGCAAGTTTTTGCATGTTACCAGTTTCCTTATCAATCAATGGGCTATGTAAAGTCTTTGATGCATGTTTATTTTATACTTGTGTTGGAGTTGTGATTTTGCCCTTTTAAAAGAAAAGTACACTTTAACACTCCTCAGGGAGAACAATCAGAGACAGCTTTCCTAAAGCAGTGAGAACTGAACTGAGATCTAAGGAAAAGCAGCAGGTAAGTGGCAAAAAGGAGAGAGAAGAGCATGTGCAAAGGGCCTGAAGTTGCTCCACCCTACCTACTGGGAAAAGCCAAGAAGTTTTACTGGTTTCTCATCTCACAGCAACCTGGCCAGAGCCCAAACACCAGCCACTCCACTACATCTACACATCAGTGACACCTGCCTCCCGATGCCAGCCCCTCCTGCTTGGGATGACCCTGCCCTGTTCTCTCAAGCCCTGTCCCTTCATCAACCCAATTTTTGTAACCTGCCCCAGGCTGTCAAGAAGAGTGGTTAAGATCAGGTTAGAACTAGCCAGCCAGGCTCCAACACTGACCAACTACAACCTTAAGCAAGTTACTTGATAAATTTTTTTGACTCTCTTGTTGTTTTTGTTAGGTACTGTCAAGTTGGCTGTGGCTCACAGCAGACCTATACATAACAGAATGAAATCTTGCCCAGTCCTTTGCCATTTCCACGATTCTTGGTGTGTTGAATCTATTGTTATGGCTGTTGTGTCAATAGGTGTATGTCAGGGTTGTACTTTCATTGTACTTATAACATATGTGTGATAGACTATAAGAAGAGCATAACATTGGGATTAGAGGAAGACCCATTAACAATCTGTAATATGCAGGTAACACAAACTTGCTTGCTGAAAGTGAACAGGACTTAAATCACTTAGTAATGAAGACAGCACTTGGCTTGGCAATGAAGATCAAAGACCACAATCCTCAATATGGTTTACAACTCAACGTGAAGGAAACAAAATTCCTCACAACTGAACCGATAAACAATATCGTGAAAAACAGCCAAAAAAAAAAAAAAAGAAAGAAAACGAAGTTGCCAAGGATTTCATTCTACTTGGATTTACAATCAACAGCCTAGGAAGCAGCATTCAAGAAATGAAATGACCGATTGCATTGGGTGCATCTGCTGCAAAAGACCTCCTTAAAATGTTGAAAAACAAAGACGTCAGCTTGAAGACTAAGGCGCACCTGACCCAAGCCACAGTGTTTTCAGCTGCCTTGTGTGCATACAAAAACTGGGTGATGAATAAGAAAGATCAAAAAAGAATTAATGTCTTTGAATTGTAGTGTTGGCAAAGAATATCAAACATATCGTGGACTGCCAAAAACAAACAAATCTACCTTGGAAAAAATACAACCAGCATTCCTTCCTTCCTAAGAAGTAGTGATGGAAAGACTATGTCACACCCACTTTGGGAAGGTTATCAGGAGGGATCAGTCCCTGGAGAAGGGCAGCATACTTGGTAGAGTCAGGAAAAAGAGAAAGACCCTTAGTGAGATGGACTGACACGTGGCTGTGACAACAGGCTCAAGCGTAACAACGATGAGAGGGTGGTGTGGGAGCAGTGTTTCATCCTGTTGTACATAGAGTCCTTTGTTTGCACTGACTCTTCACTTCACCCACTAGGATGTCTTTGTCTATTGACTGTTCTTTCCTGATGCTGTGTCCAGTGTAAATGAACTCGCCATCCTCCCCTCTAAGGGGTATCGGGTCGTATGTCTCATAAGACTAACTGATTTGTTACTCTGGCAGTCCATGATGTATTCATTATTCCTCACCAACACCACAATCTGAATGCGTCAATTTTCCTGCTGCATTCCTATTTCACTGTCCAGCTTTCCCATACATGTGAGGCAGTTGAAGAGACCATGGCTTGGGTCAGGTTCACCTTAGTGATCAAAATGACATCTTTGCTTTTTAGAACTTTAAAGAAGTCTTTTCAGGCAGATTTGCCAAATGCAATACGTCATTTGGTTTCTGGACTACTAAAACCGTGAACAGCAATTACTGATCCAAGTAGAATGAAATTTTTGACAACTTCAATTGTTTCCCCATTTATTAAGATGTTGTTTATCAGTCCAGTTGTGAGGATTTTCATTCTCTTCATGTTCACACATAATCTGTAACAAAGACTGTAGCCTTGGACTTTCATCAAAAAGTGAGCGATGGATGACACAACATGGCATTTTAATCCCCCAAATTCTGCCAGATTCCTCTCCAGGAGGCCTGACCTCATTTCCACTTCCCCTTTTGTAGAATGAGGACTCCAGTGCCCCCACGTACTCCCCAACAATTGCTGTTATCTGACCTTCAAATTTTTCCAAACTAGCTGGGGACAAAGTGAAAAATCATTTTTTTGAATTTGCATGTTCGGTTAGTATAGATGTTGATAAACATCCCTTTGCGGGTGTTAGCCTCTATGGGTTGCACTTCTCTGTCTGTGTTTCCTTGTAAAGTTTCCTTTTCTGGTTGGAATGGATCACTTGTTAGTTATAGATGTTGAAAACACCCTTTCCCCACTGCTGGCCTTCTCTGTCGGGACCTTCAGTGAACAGACATCCTGCATTCTGATATGGCCAGACTTACTCATTTCCAAACAAGATGTTAGGTCTTGTTTAAGAAGTTCTTTACTGCCCTAAGATTACAAAGCTATCTTCCCACACTTTCTTTTTGTGAATAGAACTGTTGTGGTTTTATCTTTCACACCTAGGTCTTTAGCCATCCGAAATTCACTTTGGTAAACAACTGAATTTCTTTTTCATGGTACGAGTCAATTTTTCAAATGTATGTGCTAAACTACCCATTTGTGGTGACCCTGTCATGAATACAGCCCTCCTTCTGAGCTCTGCTCTGTTCCACGTGTCCAGTCACAGGACAGGGTCCTAACGGACTTTGATTTGTTTTGTTTCGTTACACAACTTTATAGGGTTCTAGTCTGCAGTTAACCCTGTGTGTTTGTCAATTTGCCATACTGAGATAGCTTGCATATACTATGATGCTAGAAGCCAGGCCACTGGTGTTTCTGTTACCAGCCAGGTTCAGCTCTCATGGACGGGTTTAGCTTCCAGACTAAGACAGACTAGGACAAAGGTCCTGGCAGTCCACTTCTGAAAATCTTGATCATGAAAACCTTATGAACAGCAGTGGAACATCATCTGATACAGTGTCAGAAGTGAGCTCTTCAGATTGAAAGGCATTCAAGGGAGGACCGAGGAAGCATCAGCTTCTCCAAGTAGAGCCTACTTTAATAACCTGGATGGAATAAAGCTTTCAGGACCTATATTTGCAATGTGGCAAGGCTCAAAATGAGGAGAAACAGTGGCAAACATCCATTAATAGTTGGAATATAGCATGTGAAAAGTATGAATCTAGGAAAATAGGAAACCATCAAAAATTAAATGGATCACATAAAGATCAATATCCTAGGCATTAATGACCTGAAATGGATTGGTACTGGCCACTTTGAATCAAACAATCACATGGTCTGCTATGCTGGAAATGACAAAGCGAGGAGGAATAATGCTGCATTCATCACCAAAAAGAGCATTTTAAGATCTATACTGAAGTACAACTCTTTTGGTGATAGGATAATACCTATATGCCAACAAGGAAGATCAGTTAATACAAGTGTTATTCACATATATGCAAACAACTACTAATGCCAAAGGTGAGGGAATTGAATGTTTTTACCAATTTCTGCAGTCTGAAATTGATCAAAGGTATAATCAAGATGCATTAATAAGTACTTGTGATTTAAATGTGAAAGTTGGAAACAAAGAGGAAGGCTGAGTCATTGCAAAATACGACCTTGGTGGTCAAAATAACACCAGAGATCCCATGGTAGAATTTTGCAATACCAATGACTTTTTCAATAAAAATCTCTTTTTCCAACAATATAAAAGTCTACTAAACATGTCAAGCTCACCAGATGGTGAGCTTCACACGAATCAAATCAACTAAAGCTGTGGAAAGAGACCATGGACAAGTGCAATGTCGTCAATCAGAACAAGATCAAAGGCCAGCTGCAGAACAGATCATCACTTACTCCTATGTAAATTCAAGCTGAAGCTGAAGAAAATTATAGCACGTCTAAGAGGGCTAAACTACACTCATGAGTATATCTCATCTGAATTTAGAGATCATTTCAAGAATAGGTTGGATACATTGAGTACTAACGACTGAAGACCAGATGGGCTGTGGAATGACGTCAAGAACATCACACACAAAGAAAGCAAAGGAGAATGAAGAAGATAGTAAAGAAAGAAAAGACCAAAACGGATGATGAAGAGACTCAGAAGCTTGTTCTTGAGCATCAAGTAGCTAAAGCAAATGGAAAAAATGACAGAGTAAAAGAGCCGAACAGAAGATTTCAAAGGGCAACATGAGAAGACAAAGTATTACAATGAAATATGCAGAGACTCGGGGTTAGAAAACCAAAAGGGAAAAATACCCTCAGCATTTCTCCATGTGAAAGAACTGAGGTAAAAATTCAAGCCGATATTGAAGGATTATACAGCAAAAATGCTGAATTATACAGGAAGCATCAAAAGCAAATGAAAGGAATACATTTAGTCCCAGGGCGAAAAAAAAAAAAAAATTCTTTGACATTTAACCATTTCAGGACATAGCATATGATCAAGAGCCAGTGGCACTGAAGGAAGAAGCCCAAGCTGCATTAAAGACATTGGTGAGAAACAAGACTCCAAGCGTTGACAGAATACCAGTTATTTCAACACACAGATGCAGCACTGAAAGTGCTCACTCATCTATGTCAAGACATTTGGAAAACAGCTTCCTAGATAACCAACTAGAAGAGATCCATGTCTGTACCATTCCAAAGAAGAATGATCCAGCAGAATTCTGAAATTATTGAACAATATCATTAATATCACGTGTAAGTAAAATTTTGCTGAAGATCATTCAAAAGCAGTTGCAGCAGTATATTGACAGGGAAATTCCAGAAGTTCAAGCCAGATTCAGAAGAGGACAGGGAAAGAGGGATATTTCTGCTGATGTCATATGGATCTTGGCTGAAAGCAGAGAATACCAGAAAAATGTTTATCTGTGTTTTATTGACTCTGCAAAAGCATTCAGCTGTGTGGATTGAAAGAAATCATGGATAACATTGCAAAAAATGAGAATTCCTGAACACTTAATTGTGCTCATGAGAAACCTGTACATTGACCAAGAAGCAGTAGTTCAAACAGAACAAGGGTACACTGTATGGTTTAAAGCTAAGAAAGGTATACGTCAGGATTGTATACTTGTACCATATTTATTCAATCTGCATGCTGAGCAAATGATACAAGAAGTCAGACTATATGAAAAAGAACATGACATCATGATTGGAGGAAGACTCCTTTTTTAACAACCTGGGATACGCAGATGACACAGCCTTACTTGCTTCAAGTCAAGAGGACTTGAGGCACTTATTGATGAAGATCAAAGGCTTAGCCTTCAGTATGGACTACACTTTAACATAAAGAAAACAAAACTCTCGCAACTGCACGAATAAGCAATATCATGATAAATAGAGATAAGAATGAAGTTGTCAAAGATTTCTTTTTATTCAAATCCGTAATCAACACACATAGAAGTAGCGATCATGAAATCAAATGACATGTAGTATTGGGCAAATCTGCTGCAAAAGAACTCTTTAAAGTGTTAAAAAGCAAAGATGCCACTTTTGGGTCCTTCATAGATTAAACTGTGCCCCCCCCCAAAAAAACATGTAAAGAAAGTTTCCTGGGGTGTGGCCTATACCACCTTTAATCTTACAAGAGGGAAAAGGAAAGGGGAGCAAACAGAGTTAGGAACCTCATACCAGCATGAAATCAGTACTGAGAACCAAGTGTGTCATTTGGACCCAGCTTCCTGTGCAGAGAAACTCCTAGTCTGGAGGAATACTGATGGCAAGGACACTCGTGCAGGGCCGACGGAAAAAGCTTTCCCCTGGAGCTGACACCCTGAATTCAAACTGCTGGCCTACTAGGCTGTAATGGAATAAATTTCAGTTTGTAGAAGCTCTCCGTTTGTGATATTCCTGTTACAGCAGCACTAGATGACCATGACAGAACTTGGTACTGAACGAGTAGAGTGCTGCTCAGACAGACACCTAAAATGCAGAAGTGGATTTGAAACTGTGAATGAGTAGAAGATTCAGAAGGAAGCCAGAACTGTTAACACCAGAGAAGTAGATGGTGAGAAACAGCAGGAGCAGAGCAGCAGTAGCTGCAAGCTGGCCACAGCAGAACCAGGAGACCAGTGCCAGACAGCCCAGCAGCCTAGCTACATAGTGAGGGCTTTTCCCCAGGATGTTTCCTGGCAGAGTGGGGTGCCTCTGGGCACTTGTTGGTGGAGTTACTGAGCTTTGGAACACTTACCCCAGCAGGACAGATGCAGGCATGAGGACCAAGTTGCCAAGAGGTCAAGAAACCAGAGAGCAGAAGCTGAAGAGACAAGGAACACAGGAAACTCAGCTACCTGAGTCTCAAAATACATGGTCAGTATATCTGAACTTTCAAATGGTAGCGTGGCCACTCAGATGGACTAGGAGAACGATGCACCTAAAGCTGAGGGAACAGAGTCGCTGTTCCAGTGGGCCTGGAAGGCAGAGCTGAAGCCAGGGCTGAGGGGCCTCCACTTGGAATCTGGAGAGTGTGGCTAATACCTAGAATCTGGAAGGTGGGGCCATTGTGGAAACTGTCTCAGAGAACAGAGGATTACTTTTAGGGTCTTAAGGGCTAATGGAAGGTGGTCTGCTCACTTGCTTGTTGTCTGTTACTCCTTTTTCCTCCAGTTTCTCCCATATGTAATGGAAATGTCTAGCTTGTACCTGCCCTACATTGTACCTTTAGAAGCCAATAATTTGCATTACAGAGGAATCTTGGGAAATTTTGGACTTACAGTTAAGACCTTTGCTGTGATATGATTGGATGAATGTGTTTATATGTTTTGCATGTTGCAAGGACACGATTTTGGGAGTCAGGCAAAGAGTAGAATGTCATGGATTGAATTATGTCTCCTGAAAAATATGTGTATCAATTTTGCTGGGTCATAATTCCCAGTATTGTGTGGTTGCACTCCATTCTGTAATTGTAATTTTATATATTGAAAAGGATTAAGGTGGGATTGTAACACTGTTACTAAAGTCATCTCCCTAAACCAATGTAAGGAAGTCTCCCTGGGGTATATGGCCTGCTCCACCTTTTATTTTAAAAGAGATAAGAGGAAATGGAAGCAAGCAGAGAATCCGCGACCTTGTAACTCTAAGAAAACAGTGTCAGGAGCGGTGCAAATCTTTTGGACCTGGGGTTCCTGTGCAGGAAAGCTCCTAGTCTAGGGAAAGATTGATGAGAAGGACCTTCCTCCAGGCCTGACGGAGAAAACCTTTTTAGAGAAGGATGATATCTTTGATTTCAACTATTCATCTATTTAAGTGTTTTTTTCCTTTTTGGATCAGATTTGGCATTTTCTATTTTACATACCTGTGTCCATTTTATCTCAAAGTCTTCATGGAACCCAGATTGGAATAGTGGTGAAGAGCTTGGCTGCTAACCAAAAAGTAGACAGTTCAAATCAATCCATGAGTCACTATTTGGAAACTCTATGGGGTATTTCTACTCTGTCCTATGTGGTTTCTATGAGCCAGAACAGACTTGACAACATCCAAGAATAAGTCTCAGCTGGGCATCGGGAAAGACCGGTGAGTTCACTTTGAGTTCAGAGTATTAAGGGATGGGAGGTGCCTCCTTGAGACCAGAGAAGCAGCTGCAAGTGGAGAGGAACTTCTAGGAAAGGTGAATCTGGGAACGGGCTGCAGCTGCCCCCTTTGCCCTCTTCCTTGTCTTCCTGGCCTTGGAGGAGCTGATGTGATTGTATGAAGGGGGAGAGCAGGTTCCCTGGAGAAAGATCAGACAGAGACCTACAATCAGTAGCTCCTACAACTGTGTGAATTCCTCGGAGGCTCCTCAGGGTTCTCACCTGGGAATGGGGGTGGTTGTACTTTCCTCAGATACATACAGGGAACC
This sequence comes from Heterohyrax brucei, assembly GCA_028571685.1. NCBI lineage: Eukaryota > Metazoa > Chordata > Mammalia > Hyracoidea > Procaviidae > Heterohyrax > Heterohyrax brucei. Next base: position 31,147,965 of record CM053140.1, read on the forward strand.
AGGTGGATAGTGGAGCCTCCGTTGGGTATGTAGAGAGGACTAATTAGATCGTAATGCCTGCCTCAGCTGCATACAGAGGACCAGATGAATCATGGTACCTGCCTTAGGTGTGTGCAGAGGACTAGGTAAATCGTAGTGCCTGTCTTCAGTGTGTATGAGGTCTGAAAGTCAAGTTTGCAAACTTGTCACCATGCACTCGTGTTGGTAACACTGTACAGACAACTTGGCAAGGTTTCATAACCTCGGTGTATTAGTGTCTCCCAGCTGTGCTTGTGTCACCATATGGTGGCATCTTGCTGAGTGGCATTCTTTATCGTTGTTACATGTTTTTGTCTGTCATTATGAGAATGCTGGAGCTTGAATCAGAGCAAGGAACAAACATTAAATTTCTTGTTCAACTTGGCAAGAGTGGGTGTGAAATCAGGGACATGTGAGTTAATGAGGATAATGCCATGGAGACAATGGCAGTGTTCAAATGGATTAAACACTTTTCTGAGGGGAGAGCAAGTATCACTGATGAAGAGAGGTTAGGGTGACCAGTAACAAGCAGAACTGACAAAAACATTGCAAAAAATTCATTGAATTGTACATCAGAATCATAGGCCGACTGTGAGAAGCATAGAAGACCAAGTAAACATCACTAGAGAAACAGGAAAACCTTAACTGAAAATCTTGGCTTGAGAAAGGTGTGTGAAGAAAGGGTCCCGAAGGAGCTCAACTGATGAACAAAAGCAAAAGAGAATCAAAGTTTGCCAAGACCTCTGGGAGAGGCAAGACCATGTTTTGGGCCATGTTCTCACTGGTGATGAAACATAGGTTGTACCAATATGACCCTGAAACAAAGCGTCAAAGCGTACAATGGAAGTCAGCCAATTTTCCACAACCAAAAAAGTTCCACCAGTCCAAATTAACTGTCAAAATGATGTTGCTAACTTTTTTTGATATGAGAGGGTTGTTTGTTGTGAATTTGTACCAACTGCACAGTTAACCAAGTTTACTATTTGGAAGCACTGAAAAGGCTGTGTGAAAGTTAGACAAAAATGACCTGAACTTTTTACCGACAACTCATGGCTCTTGCATCACGACAATGTACCAGCTTACATGGCACTGTCTGTGAGGGAGTTTTTAGCCAGTAAACAAATAACTGTATTGAAACACCCTCCCTGCTCACTTGATCTGGCCCCCAATGACTTCTTCCTGTACCCTAAGATAGAGGAAATATTGAAAGGGAGACATTTTGATGACATTCAGAACATCAAGGGTAATACAATGATAGCTCTGATGGCCAACCCAAAATTGCTTTGAAGGGTAGACTAGGTGCTGGCATCAGTGCATAGTTTCCGGAGGAGAGTACTTCAAAGGTGACCATAGTGATGTTCAGCACTGAGGTATGTAGCAGTTTTTCTAGGATGAGTTCTGAGAATAATTGTCAGACTACATACAGAGGACTAGGTGGATCTTGGTGCCTACTTCAGGTGTGTACAGAGGACTAAGTGGAGCATGACAGCTGCCTCAGGTGTGTACAAAGCACCGGGTGAATCGTGGTATCCGCCTTGGGTATGTACGGAGGATGGGTAGATTATGGTAAGTACGTATCTTCGGTGTGTAGAGAGAACCAGGTGGATTGTGGTGCCTGCGCTGGGTGGGTACAGAGGATCAGCTGGGTTGTGATACCCGCCTCAGGTGTGGATTCAGTTAGAAGAAGTGTGCTCACTGTACTCCATCAATGTTTGTTTCCTGCCTTCCTCTCTCAGGAAACACCGCAGTAAATGATGCCCTGAAGGCTTTTGTTCTTCCTTTCACAGTACAAATGAGTAAGTCTCTGATAATGGAATTCAAGGCAGTGTGACCCTGACCGGAAGGTGGCAGAAAGCTACCCGGAGGCTTTCAAAATCATACCAGCATGTCCCACTGGCCCAGTCAAGTGTGAGGAACTTTGTCTCTCAGGTTGTGCCCTCAGGCTGTAATTCCTCCTGCCCAATGATTGCCCCAGCTGGAGAGAGAGTTTCTGCTGGAGAGAGAGTTTCTGCTGCACAATGATTGCCCTTGGAGAGAGAGTTTCTAGCTGCACACACCAGAAAAACCCAATTGAGCCTAGAGCTCTTGACGAATTCAAGGAACTTGAGTTCAGAATTGGGGGGTTGGGCAGGTAAGCCAAAATTTGAAAGGCCAGGTACTAGAGCGGAGGCAGCTGTCACAGAGTGGGCTCCTGAGATGTACAGGGGAGAACTCTTGAATCTTCAGCTTACTGCTGATTTGCACAGGCTGTGAGGAAGTCACACAAGTCTGGGACAAGAGCTGGAAAGGGTTAAGTGAAACATCCCTAAGCACACAGAAGGCTGGGAATCGTTTGTGCTCCTAGTATAGAGTGGGGACCTTAGGATATACTAGATCTCAGGCACAGTCCTCAAAAAGGTTTTTGCATTAGTGGTTGTTAGGTGTCATCAAGTTGGTCCTGACTCATAGAAACCTTACGTACAATAGAAGGAAATACTACCCAGTCCCGTGCCATCCTCACAATCCTTGATATGCTTGATCTATTGTCCCAACCACTGTGTCAATCCGTCTCATTGAAGATCTTCCTCTTTTTCATTGTCCCTCTACTAAATACAATGTCCTTCTCCAGGAGTTTATTCCTCCTAATAACAGGTCCAAAGTGTCTGAGAAGCAGTGTTGCCATCCTTATTCCTAAGGAACACTCTAGCTGTACTTCTTCCAAGACAGATTTGTTTGTTGTTCTGGCAGGCCGCGGTGTATTCAGTGTTCTTCACCAATGCCATAATTCAAAGGTGTCAGTTCTTCTTTAGTCTTCCTTATTCATTGTCCATCTTTCACGTGCACACGAGGCAATTGAGAATAACATGGCTCAGATCAGGGGTACCTTAGTCTTCAAGGTGATCTTTGCTTTTTGACGCTTGGAAGAAGTCATTTAATGCAGATTTGTTCTAGGCAATAAGGCACTGGATTTCTTGACTGCGGAATCCATGGTGGTTGATTGTGAATCCAAGTAAAATGAAATCCTTGGGAACCTCAATATTCTGTCCGTATATCATAATGTTGTTTATTGGTCTAGTTGTGAGGATTTTTGTTTTCTTTATGTTGAGGTAAAATCCATATGGAAAGCTGTAGTCTTTGACCTTCATCAATAAGTGCTAGAAGGCCTCTTTACTTTAAGCAAGCAGGTTTGTGTCTTCTACGTGCCATAGGTTGCTAATGAGCCTTCTTCTAATCCTGATGCTCTGTTCCTCCTACAGTCTACCTTCTTGGATTATTTGTTCAGTGTACAGATTGAATAGGTATGTGGTGAAGGGATACAACCCTGATGCACACCTTTCCTGACATTAAACCACACAGTATCTATTTGTCCTGTTTTAACAGTTGAATCTTGGTCTATGTCCAGGATCCTCAGGAAAACAATTACGTGTTCTGGAATTCCCATTCTTCGCAATGTTATCCATAATTTGCTATGATCCACACAGTCAAATGCCTTTGCATAGTCACTAAAACACAGGTAAACACCTTTCTGGTATTCTCTGCTTTCTCCCAGGATCTATCAAACAATATTCCATTGCTACTTATGAGGTTTTTCTTGGCTAATTCTTTTCAGAAGAAGGTCTCCAGGTCCTTCTTTCTAGTCTGTCTTGGTCCAGAAGCCCAGCTGAAACCTGTCTGCCGTGGCTGACCCTGCTGGTATCCAGATATAACTGTGACTGCTTCTAGCATGACAGCAACACTCAAGTCCTCACAGTGTGACAAACTGACAGACATGTGGGGGCCAAATTAGCCACTGCTTAAAGGTTGTTTAGTACTCGCCCTACTAACAAAGCTTAAAACAAATATTTGAAAGCATGAAACTGAGTCCAAGTAATTGCACCCACAAAGTCCAACAACGTTTAAAAGAATCAACAAAATCCAGCTCCCAAATATGTAAAATTAATATGTCTAGTATCTAATAAAAAAAATTATCAAGCATGCAACTTGAAGCTCTCAATGGCCAAATCTTGTATGATTTGAGCAACAAAATAAATATTGATAGAAATAAAACATAAGACATGAAATAAAACAAATAGCCATGAATCAATATTGATGTATATGTGTAAACAATGCATACATATACTCTGGGGGTCAGTTCTACCTTGGCCCCTAGGGTCGCCATGAGTCAGATCCGACTCGACGGCATTTGGCTGGCTATATATGTAAACAAATGAGAAGAAAAAGCCATTCATTACATTATAGTTTGAATTAACAAATGTACAAGGAATGATGGAAATATAAAATTGGCATTTGGCAAGCGCCCTAGTGATAATTGTGGCAGACAAGAATCACGAGTGGACGTCATGACAAGAAACAGGATATATGAATAGTCCCGAAGTCTCTCCTCAGAAGACACTTATTAATTACAAACCTTTACAGAGAAGAAACCAAGTAGGCATCAACTAAACCAAGTGTTCAAAATTAACATTACAGGTAATAATCCACATCAACACCAGGTGCCTTTTGATCTGAATGCACTGAGAAAGTGATAACATCGCTTCTGTGATATCGTTGCCCAAAGTGCGTAACTTCAGTCTAATCATAAGGAGAAATCAAACAAACCCAAATGAGGGACATGAAAGACAGAGAAAGTGTCCCAAATTGGAGAAGATTCAGCAGCGATGACACCTAAATGCAATGCAGGACCCCGGGTTAGAAATAAGACATCAGAAAGACAATGAAATTAAAATTAGGCCTGATTATTATTTAATAGTATTGTGTCAACATTTTGATTTTATTTTGTAAAATTATGAGGTACGTAAAGAAACCGGATTCTGTGTCTCATGGTCCAAAGGAAAACCAACCTACAGAAACAAACTCAGAAATTAAATAAATCATAGAAATACAAGTCAAAGACACTGAAGTAACAATTACAAACACAATCCATTAATCTAAAAAGTAGTGGAAAACATAAATACAGTGTGGAGAAAAATGGAAGATTATTTAAAAAGACCCAAATTGAAGTTCTGGAGATGAAAACTAATTATCTGGAAAAAAAATTCATTAAACGGTATTAACAGCAGACTAGATAGATAGATGTGGGGGGGAGGTGGAAATCAGTGTATTTGAAGGCAGCAGTAAAAATTATCCAAAACTGTATGCAGAAAGAAAAATAACTTTAAAAAATAACAGTGCATAAATGAGTGGTGAAGCAGCCTAAAAAGAATCTGAAGAAATAAATGCTAAAATGGTTTCCAAATTTGATGATAATTATAAATTAATGAAGTCAATAATGTTAATGAGCTTTAAGTATTAAAACAAAAACAAATAAAAGAATGACAACATAAAGGAAAATGGAAGAAAACTGTATCAAGCCGTAATCAAATCACTAAAATAAAAAAGGGAAGACCTTATAAACAGCCAGAGGGAAAAAAGACACAATATATATAGAGAAATAGAAATAGGAAAGAAAACAGCTTTTTCATCAGAAACTGTACAATCCAGAATACTCTGAAGACACTTCTTTAAACTGCTTAAAGAAGAAAACTGTCAACATAACATTCCATACTCAACAAAAATATGTTTTAAGAAAATGAAGGCAAAATAAACGATTTTTGAGTCAAATAAAAGTCAAGTTACTATGTGGTCATCAGACTAGCTAGCTCAGCAATAAATTTTACGTGATGCTCTTCCCATGGAAGGACAATGACAGCAGATAACAATAGGTTGTCGTTGTTGGGTGCTGTGGAGTAGATTCTGACTCACAGAAACCAAGTACTACAAATGATAAACATGTGAATACATATAAAAGCATTTTAATTCATTTAAATATTTTGAAGATAAGTAACTGCTTACGGCTGGCAAAGATAAAGAACTTATAACCTATGACACACTTATAGTATATGAGTAGAATTGATGACAATATCACAAAAAAACAGAACAGGGAAATAGGAGCATGCTCTAAGATTTTTTACAAGATACATAAATAGGCATGTCATTATTCAAAGGCACACTATCATCACTTAAACATGTCTATGGTAAACTCTATAGAGTAATCTCTAATGAAAAAAGGCATAGCTAGTAACTTTGTATTGAAGGTAAGCAGATATTTAAAGTTCAGTGGATATTTAATTCAAGAGGGTAAGAAAACAAGAAAAAACAAACAAGAGAGATGAGTATTTAAATCCAAAGTGAGATGGTATATTTAAACCCATATCCATATCCATAATCACATTAAATGTAAATGATTTAAACATTTCAATTAAAAGGTAGAAATCATCATACCAAGTAAAAAGATATACATATTAAGACCTAACTACATGTTGTCTACAAGAAACCTAGTTTATATACAGAGATGTAAATATTTTAAAAGCTTAGGGATGGAAAAAACAAATAAAAAAATCAATCAAAAGAAAGCCAGAAGGGCTTTCTCGTTGGGGTATAGATGTATATGCAAGGGTAACATGTTCTTGTCTGGGACCTGGAAGCACCATGTTGGAACTCTTCCTAGTGGTTACCCAATACATCTCTTCATTTGCATCCTGGTTGATTCATTAAAATTATAATCAGGCCACAAAGATATTAAACCAAAAAACTAAACCTATTGCTGTCAAGTCACTCCCAACTCATAACCATACTCCAGGATTCCCCTAGAGTTTCCAGCCACCAACCTTTTGGTAAGCAGTGAGCTATTAACCACTGTGCCACTGAGAATATTACTAATGAATAAATCTTAGTTCCTGTGTTCAAGGAACTTGTAAAATTTTAATGAGGACAAGAAAATAACCAAATTGGTCTTGGAAGTAATACGACTAGGATGTTCCTTAGAAGCAAGAATGGCAAGTCTTTGTCTCACATACTTTGGAAATGTTATCAGGAGAGGTCAGTCTCTGGAGAAGGACGTCATGCTTGGTAAAGCGAAGATTAGTGAAAAAGAGAAAGACCTTCAATGAGATGGATTGACACAGTTGCTGCAACAATGAGCTCAAGTACAACAACAGTTGTGAGGACCATACAAAACCAGGCAGTGTTTCGTTCTGTTGTACACAGGGTCATTATGGCTCAGAACCAACCTGGTGGTGTCTAACAACAACAGTGGAAACTCTGGTAATAGGGTGATTAAAGCTATGGCTGCTAACCAAAAGGTTGGCATTTTGAACCCACTGGGTGCTCCTTGGAAACCCTATGAGGCAGTCCTACTCTGTCCTATAGGGTCACTGTGAGTCAGACTCAACTCTACAGCAGAAGGTTTGGTTTGGTTTGGTTTGAACAACAACAAGCCATAATACACTATGACCAGAAACCATAAAGACTAAAGAAGATTATAATGCACAATGATGGAAAAGATACTGGGAAGCAGGCACCCTTACATGCTACTATTGGAAATATATATACGCCTTTACCACTCTAAGACCAATGGGTTTTATAAGCAACAGCATATTGCAGCCCAAGGGGAAAATGAAAGTGTTATGAATCATTTGCAAGAAATGGCTTATGAAATATACCCTATAATTACCAAAAGGCATAGAACAATTGCTCCCTTATATGAAATGGTGGGGATTGTTGTTTATATTGTTTTCTACCCTGGTGGCATAATGATTAGGTGCTAACTAAAAAGTTGACAGTTCACATCCACCACGTGTTCCTTGGAAACTCTATGGGGCAGTTCTACTCTGTACTGTAGGGTCCCTATGAGTCAAACTTGACTTGACAGCAGTGGGTTTGATTTTGGAGGTTTTATTATTGTTTTAAAGACAGAGGATATGTATAATATTGCATCATCCAAAAGAAACCAACATGAAAACTGAGCAGTTGTGTGTAGTCAAAAGTTTGCTTGACACCATTCAGAATAAACAATGGAAAGAAACTTAACTTCAAGGAGTGACTCCTCAAGTGTCAAATGTTTGATGAAGATATCATTTTGATTCATAAACACAAGCAGAGGGAACATCAATATAAAACAACTGAAGATAAGAAAAAATTCACAAAAGATTTATTTATAATTTTTCTAGTGTAAACCCTGGGATAAACAGTTTAAACTTTCTAACCAAATTGTAAAAGCAAACAAGAAAACCAAACCTACTGCAGTCAAGTTGTTTCCAACTCATAGTGACCCCATAGGATGGAGTAGAACTGCCCTGTAGAGTTTCCAAGGAACACCTAGCAGATTTGAACTGCTAACCTTTTGGTTAGCGGACATAGTACTTAACCACTATGCCACCAGGGTTTCCAATCAAATCAAACTACCAGAATGTGCAATGTTTTAATCATATCAGCTTTAAATTTGTGAATTTTTAAAAGAAAAATGATATCAGTTTCATTTTTCTGAACTCTGGTAGGTTTATTTAAAGATTAGTTCAGACTGATTAACAACAAAAAAACTAAGTAAATAAAACAAAGTAATATCCATACACATAAAAGCTATGATTGCTATATTAACACCAATAAAGATAGATTTCAGCTTAAGAAATATTACCATACACACAACAGAACACTGATAATAATAAAGAAGCCACATCTTTGAGAGAACATAACACCAGTAAAACCAGTTGCTGTTGAGTTGACTCTAGCTCGTGGAGACCCAGGTGAGTCAGAGCAGAACTCTGTTCCATAGAGTTGTTAGGGCCTGATGTTTTCAGAAACAGATCATCAGGTCTTTTTTTGGAGTCACTTGTGGGTAGACTTGAACTCTTAAGTTTTCAGTGAGCAGCCTAGTTCACTATGCTTCTGCATCACCCAGGGACACCTCAAGAGGCTACAGCAGTTCTAATGGTGAGTGCACCTAAAAAGAGAGCTTCAAAATAAGGCAAAACTGCTGGTTCTGCTGGGAGAAATAGATACAAACAGATAACCACTCAGCAACTGGTAGAACAAACAGAAATTTGGTCAGGATATGGAAAACTTGAATAACACTATCAACGTACTGGACATGATTGACATTCATGGAATGTATCATTAAACAACAGCAAAACATACATTCAAGTGCACATAGAACAGTCATCAAAAGAGACCATATTGTGGGCCATAAAACAAATCTCAGTGCATTAAAAAGGATTGAAATCATACAAACAATGGTATTTTACCTTAATTAAATTAGAAATCAGTAACAGAAATATATCTGGAAAAATCTCCAAATATTCAGAAACTAACCAACACACTTCTAAATAACTCATGGATCAAAAAACCAAAAAAAATCCCCAAAGACATTAAAAATATCTTGAACTGAATAAAAATGAAAACAACATTTAGAAATTTGTAGAATGCAATTAAGCAGTGCTTAGGGGGAAATAGTGATATTCAACTCTTTATTGAAAAAAGGGAACTAATGATCCAAGCTCTCTTTTAATAAACTAAAAAATGAAGAAAAATTAAAACCAAAGCAAACAGATGGAGATAATAAAGGTAAGTGCAGAATAAATGACATAGAAACAGAAAAACAAACAAAGCTCAATAAAATCAAAATCTACTTCTTGAGTTATCATTATTAATAAACCTTTACTCATATTGTTGAGGAAAAAAAGAGAAAAGACAAATTACCACTTTTAGAAATGGAAGAGGCGACATCACTACAGTTGTTACAGACAATAAAAGGATGATAAAAAAATATGTAAACTTTATGCCAATGCATCTGAAAACTAGGATAAAGCTGACAAATTCCTCAAAAGACACAGACTGTCAATGCCTGTTCGAGAAGAAACAGATCCAGATGACATATTTGTCTCTGTAGAAAATCCAAAGAATAACTACAGAAACTTGTGTTCATCAAGATCACAAGATGGAAGGCCAAAATACAAAAATAATTTTATCTCTACATATTCCGTATGAACATTTGGATATTTTTGAAAACATGATATTCTGAGAGATCCATCTAAGAACAATAAAAAAATGCATAAGACTTGCATATTAAACACTACCAAATACTGCAGAAAAATAAAGAAAGTCTAAATGTAGTGATACGCTTTGTTCACTGACTAAACCAAAAACCAAACCTACTGCTGCCAATCTGATTTTAACTCATGGTGACCCTATAGGACAGAGCAGAACTCCCCCCATAAAGCTTCCAAGGAGCACCTGGTAGAGTCAACCTACTCATCTTTTAGAGTAGTAGATATAGCACTTAACTACTACACCACCAGGGTTTCTGTTTACTGACTAGAAGTTTCAATACGGTTAAAATTTCAGTTCTCCTGAAATTGACCTATACAGTCAATGAAGATACCTCAGAATGTTTTAATGTTTATATGGAAACACAAGGGATCTAAAACAGCCTAAACTCTTTTGAAAAAGAAGAAAGATATTAAAGGACTTATGCTATAATCAAGATAGCATGGTATTGGCATAAGAATAGACACATAAGATCAGAGTCCATAAACAGATTCACATATATGTGGTCAATTAACTTTTAACAAAGTTGCCAAAGCAATTCAAAAAGACAGTCACATCATTTTCAACAAACAATGTTGGAACAATCATGATACTTACACGCAAAGAAATAAACCCTTACCTCACACCATGTGGAGAAATTAACTCAAAACGGATCCCAGACTTAAATACAAGAATTGAAATGATAAAACTTTTTAGACAATGCACAAGAGAAAATCCCAGCGACCTGGGTGAAGGAAAGATTTTTAAGTGGGACAAAAACAAAGAGAAAAAAAAATCAATAAATAAAATGTTACCAAAATTGAAGTCCTGCCAGGTTAGAACCCACCCCTCCCACCACACACACCGCCCCCAGCAGGGCCAAGGGAACTAAAAGCCTTGCAATCTGCTTCTGAAAAGATCACAGCCAAGAAAATCCTACAGATCAGTTCTGCTTTGTAACACACGGAATCCCCATGAGTCAGAATTGACTTGTCAACAATGGATTATTGGTTTTTGACGATCAAAATTAAGGAGTTCTTCAAAAAAGAAACAGTTAAGTAAAGGAGAGAACCTATTTGCAAATCGTTCATCTGAGGAGAAGAGATCCAGGATAATAAAATATCTTGGCCAGGAGAAGAGAAGGGCTCTCCCCAAGACCCCAGGCACCCAGTGACTGTGTCTCCTGACTCAGTGGCAAGCCAGTATTCTGAAGTTATCGTAAGGGCAGTTTCATCTTTTCTGGAATTCTCCTTTTCCCAAGCTCCTAAGCTTCTCCACGGACATACTATTGGTCAGGAGGTCTCAGATGGGTTGACTGGACTGCCTTCTTTCTAGGCTGTACCTGATCATCGCTGGAGCAAACAAGGAGCAGTTGAGCTCAGGTTTCTTACCCTCTTCCCACCCAGAGTGGGGTAGTGGGCTCATCTCCCAGCACCTGGGTGTCCACCAGGCACAGACCCCCCGTCCTCTTGGCCCCCTAGCGCCACCCATAAGATGGACCTCTGAGGAGTGTTGCTACCCCTCGCTGGCCAGGAGGGCTGCAGTAAAAAGTTTCTAGACCAGTGCTTGGGGTGTCTTTTGGAAGAAATCCACCTTAATGGGGAGAAGGTAAATGATACAGAGTGGTTATTCTGGCAGAGATGTGAGAAAAAATAACATAGCTTTCATAAGAGTCAGCTGAACATTTTACAATTCTTCTCCCAAATCAGCCAAGCCATTTTCACAACATAAAATGGGCAAAAAATGTAACTATTTCAATGTGTCATTCACCTCCAACTCACTTGAGGCCCACAGCTTAGGGGTTTTAAAAAATACATATATTTAAAACAAATATTATTGCAAATGACTACTCTGTAATTTGGATTAATTGCTTTTGGTTTTTTCTGGAAATAAAATCTTTAAGGCAAACCCATAAAAGCTCTGGAGCCCAGGGCAGCTGTTCCTCCAGTACCTTGTTTACAGAGTGCCCGATGCCAGCCCTTCAGGGACCTCAGTAGGTCATGGAGTCACCTAAATGGGCCAAAGACCCCAGAAGTACCTGTGCCACATTCTGCAGAGCCCACAGGCACGAGTACCCGCTGCCTACATCATGGTATTCCAAGAACACCCAGATGGGGCTGGGAGCCTAAGTCTTGAGGAGACTAAAGACCCAGGGTAGGTTTGGGAACACTAGACAAGGTCATCATTCCTACTCCCTGTGAGGCTGGCATGGGCCCTGCTGGGGCAGATTTGAGGACCTGACCAAGAACAGGACCCAGGGAAGCTGGGCCCTGGACTTCACGTCCCCCACACAGGAAAAGATGCAGGAAGCTCTTTCAACGCCTCAGGCTGCTCTGCCTACTCCCACCTCCAGGAAGTCTCCCTTCTGAGGGCCAGAAAAAGATTATGGATGACCTGCATGGATTTGCTTCTTCATACAGGCCTCTTCTGGCCATAAAACCTGACAGAGCACCATGGGAATCTGGCAATTCCAAAGACCGTAATGCAGTATCCCTAGGTCTTGGGGGACACTGAGAACAGTGGGCCAAACTGGTTGGGCTAAGGAGGTGGCCTGGCCTCTTGTCATCAGACTTGGCCTGGACTTTTAGTGAGCTCTGTTCCTACAGTGCAGAAGAGGTTGCTCCTGTGTCAAGGTGGAGGGCGGGCTTCCCTGGCCAAGCAGAAAGGCTACATTCTCTGGGTAGTTGTCTGCAGGGCTCACTCCAGCTGCGGGATGCCTGAGCCAAAAACCCAAACTCACTGCCACTGAATTGATCCCAGCTCCTGGTGACATATGTGTCAGAGTAGAACTGCACTCTTCAGGGTTTCCAGTGGTTGATTTTTCAGAACTAGATCATTTGAGGCCTCTCTGGGTAGATTCAGATTCCAACTTTTCCATCTCCTAGAGGAGATGCCAGGACTTCTTGTTACCTGCCCCTTTCTCTGGCTGTCTGAAGGACAGATACGATTCTGAGTGTGAGGTGGAGGCCAGCCTCTTCCTTGCGGGCTCCCCACAGAGACCTCCCCAAGGCTGAATTCACTCTGAGACCCGTTCCATAGCCTTGAGGTTGAAAGCCTAGGGCCTGATGACTCTCCTCAATCTGAACAACAAGGGTAACCGAGACACAAGGTCAGAGTGGCCCCCAGTATTCCATATCCTCATGGGGAAAGGATTTAAACTCAGAAATTAAGCTTGGTATTGGGAAAGCAAAACTTTATTGAATGTCCATCTCACTTATTTGGTGAGAGGAGGTGCTACTGGTAGCAGGATCAGGAGAAGCTTCTGGAGACTGTGGCATCTGAAGTACAGATATCATTATGTTCTTAATTTTAAATATTGCAATATTTATGGACCTATACATTGTCACTAGAGTAAAATAAAAATGCAGATAAACATAAAAGAAAAAAAGTTATATTCTGAAATTGCACCAAACAGAAAAACCCACTATTAACATTTCAGTGCACCTTCCTAAAGGATTGTTTTCCCCTGTGCTTCAGGGACATGACAGTATGGCAATAATTTTATATCTGCATCACCTTGTTCGCTGTCCATATAGCATTCCGTTGTCTGGAACTAACAAATTTCATGTACCAATTTTTCGTTATACATTTAGGTCAGTTCCCCTTCCTTCCTTCTTTGCTTCCATCTCCTTCCTGCCTTCTTTCCCTCCCTCCCTTCTCCCTCCCTCCCTCCCTTCTCCCTCCCTCCCTCCCTTCTCCCTCTCTTCCTCCCTCCTTCTTTCTGTCCTTCCCTTTTTTCTTCCCTCTCTCCCTCCTTTTTCTATCTCTTTCTTTCCATCTTCCTTTTTCCTTCCTTCTTTCCTTCTCATCCTCCTCCTTCTTGCCAATATAAACAACACTGCAGTGAATATCCTCGAGGTGGCATCTGTCTATAGAGTTATGAAAGTGGCTGCAGTGTTTCTATTTATCTGAATGGTGACGCAGGCTTCTTCTTTTAAACTGAGCCCTGTTGGTGAGATGCCCATGAGAAGTCAGCCTATGATCTAGGACAAGGGCTCTGCCACCTGTACTGGAGTCTTGGGGTCCACTGGGGGACCCAAGACCACTATCTCTCTATGTCCCTGAGGTACCCTGGCTGCCTTTAAAGGGCTTGTGGTTTCCTCTTTCGCCTGAGCAGTCCTGCACCCAGTTTCAGCTCTCCAGGCTGCCCACCCTCCCCCCAGTCTCCCTCCCCCTTTGCCACCCATCCTGAATAGCCCTTACCTGTGGCTATCACCCTGGAAGCCGTAGGCTCCTTCTCTTTCCCCAGCAATGGGTGCTCATCATATTGATGCTCAAAATGGAAACACTGAGACCCTATCCCAATGACAGAGCCAACTTGCTCCCCAGGTGGGTGGAAATCCCACCCCCACCCCTGCCCCCATGGGGAGCCAGGGTTGGCCCTGAAGGATAGCAAAGAGTGAGAAGAACCAACCATAAGCAGGAGGTCACTCAAGGACTCCACTGGCTATCAAGGCACAGCCAAGTCCTTGCTCTTTTGTGAGGAAAGGCAGATGTGCTTTGGTCCTCTCTTTTCAAGTCTGTCCTGGATAGCTTTTTAAAGAATCCATGGATTTGAAGGAAGAAGACCTGCCAAGTGGTGAAAACATGCTCACCCTTTGTGAGTTAAACCATGAGCCCTCTGGGGTCCTCATTCCCATTCTGCTCAGTCTGTGGGTGTCCCTGAAGGTGATGGAAGGTCCCATCCTCATTCCCCACCTGTGCTCCTCCTGGGCTTCTCCACTACCACCTGGCCCTCAGGAAACAATGCTATGGTCACAGCCAAGATTCCCACTTGGCAGTTCCCTTTTGTTAAGTCATAGGTGCCCAATGGGAGGTGACCCTTTGGCTCTAATTTTCTGGTCCTGGCCTTCCTCTGGCAGCAAAGATCTGTTTCCTAGAAACCAAGCTCAAGGAGGGGAAGACAGCCCATCAGTCTTCCTAGATGAGTGGGGCTGGGCCCACCTGCTGCTTCTCAGGGCAGGTCAGATTCAAGGCCAGACTGGAGACACCTCTTTCTACTTCACTTGGCCAAATTCCACCAGCTACTGAACTGGCTATTGCAGCCAAGTGTGTGAGCTGGAGCTCTAGTCCATGCCCAAGGACTTCCAATGCCTCATGTCTGTTTTCTGTAGAACATACACAGCAATCTTGTCAGAGGTGGGTTGTGGAAGAAGCTGTGGGGAGCCTGCAGACCAGGACCCCATGGAGTGTATTCAGCAACCCTGGACACTGTGCTTGGAATGAGATCCAGATCTCACAGAAGAATGGAGCACAGTCTCTCTAAAACAACCACAAAAGAGATGGGATATCGTATACCCATCTAATGGAACTTCCCTTCCAACCCCCACTTCAGCCACAATAAAGAGATTTTAACAGGCATGTACTCATAAGGGTGGGTAGAACAAGGGAAGCAGCAGCAAAGGCAAACTTTTGAAAGCCAGATTTGCAGATGGGCCTGTGGTCACTGGGACCCAGGCAAGAGGAGGATCATTCTAAATGGACAAACCCCCGAGAAAGGTGAGATTTTACTAGATTTATAACAAAAACTACCCCCAAATCCAGAAACAGTCATAAAAGTACCTCTGAAACGAGAGTTGCAAAAGATGGCCATAATTAGAAAGCCTAAAACAAAAAAGTTAATGAAGAAGTTAGGTCCCTAGTTCCTGTCCCACATCTTACAGAGAACTTCCAATCTCCCATTCAAGCAAAAGCCCAAAGGTTTATTCCCTAAAATGCAGGCAACAGTGACAAATACTGACAGCAGAGACTCCGACCTTTATCTTGGCTCCCTTAAGACTGGCAGCTATACCTCCAATTCCGTTGTACATGATAGATAGACCCCTAAGGAGAGTAACATCAGGAGTTCCCTTTGGTGAATCTCAAAAGCAGCAAAGACCACCCTCACTCTCAGATCTTCCCAGCTCTGTCATACCCACTCCTAATCAGGAGTGGACAGTCAAGGACCAACATATATTTGAAGAAAATGGAGAAAAAGGCAAGTAGTACAAAGATATCTGAAACACCCAATGACTGCATGGACAGAGAAAACATCACACTATCAAATTCCAAACATAAAGAACAGAGAAAATCACCAACAACGTATTTCAAGAAAATGTATTAGAGTTGAAGAGTGTAAGTTTACAATTTTAAAGAACCCACAGTAGATTTAAACAGATGCGGACCAAAGCATATCACGGTGAAATGTTGAAACACATGAGACAAAGAGAAGATTCCCTAAGATTCCAGAGAGAAAAGCACCAGGGAACAGAATCTCTCTGGACTTCTTACTAGCTTCCTGGAAGCAAAAAGACAGTGGGGCAATGCTTTTAAAATTCTGAATGAAAATCATTTCCAATCCGGAATTCTGTACCCAGATAAACTGTCATCCCAATATGGTGGAAGACTAAAGGCATTTTCAGGCGTATAAGACCTTGAAAATATTTTCTTCACATATATCCTTTCTGAGAACTTACTAGAGGAGTTGCTCCACAGAAAGGAGAAGGTAAAGGAAGAAAGTGTGGGTTCTAGGCAACAGAAGATCTAAAAAAATGTCTCCAGAGGATGATGGCTATACATGCAACATACGGACATCTATTTTGTACCAGAGCAAGGGCCCTCAGGAGAGAGATTTGAGGAATGTCATCGCTGAGATCCCTGCAATATTTCCTCCCTCATTTAAGCTAGGTGAACTTGACCCACATTCTTATCTTGGTCTGGCTTGTCTTAACTATGTGCTCATGAACTGCTTGCTTCTTCCTCGTATTAGTTTCACCTTGCTGCTGTAACAAATTAAGACAAATATGTTGTTGCTGTTGTCAGGTGCCTGTGAACAGCAGAATGAAATACTGCCCCATCCTGCACCATTCTCACAATCATTGCTACGCTTGCGCGCATCATTGCAGCCACTGTGTCAACCCATGTCGCTGAGGTTCTTACTCTCTTTCTCAGTCCCTCTGCTTTACCAAGCATGATGCCCTTTTCACCAACACCTTCAGGGCAGCTTGGACTTCTTCCTTCAGGACCATTGGTTCTTCACTGTATGATACTTCCTGAAATGGTTGGATGTTGATGAGTTCTTTTTGGTACAGTGACTGTGTAGTTCTTCCATCTGGTTGTGATGCTTCCCAGTCATTCAATATTTTGCCTCCAGAACTACAGGGTGGAAAGGAGGAGTGTGCTCCCACAGGGAAAGCAGCTAGAGTTACATAGCAGTGAGTATGCAGGGTTTCATATGGCAAGTTGCTTTGGCCTGTAAATTTGCACTTCAAGCACAGTAAAATGTATTTTAATTTTTTTAATTAAAAAATGTTTCTATCTAAAACTTGATAAAGCTGTTTGATCAGCAGACATAGATACAGAAAGACGTATAGACATAGACCAAAAAACCAAACCCAGAACCATTGAGTCAATTCTGACTCCTAGCCTCCCTATGAGTAGAGTACCCTGTGGAGTAGAGTAGAACTGCTCCATGGACTTTCCAAGGAGTGCCTGGAGAATTTGAACTGCTGACCTTTTGGTTAGCAGACATGGTACTTAACCATTACAGCACCAAAGTTTCCATATGTAGATATAGATATATATTCTTCTTCCAGACTCACCTATTATTAATATCTTACACTGTTTACAGATCATATTAATGGTCATGAAGAAGGAGCGGGACAACGTATGATACTCTCACACGCAAGGTTGCCATGGATTAGAGCTGGCTTGGGGTGACTATCAATAATTTCAGCTTGATAGACAGATAGGCAGGCAGGGAAAAAAAATTGTTTTCTTGCCCCTAAAATCTTCAGAATTGCTACTCGAAGCTTGATTTTTTTTCTTCAGTTCTTTCAGCTTGGGAAATGTCAAGCATGTTCATCTCTTTTTGTTTCCTAACTCCGGGTCTTTCCGTATTTCCTGATAATAGTTGGTCTTCACAAGCTGCCCTTTGAAATGTTCTGTTCAGTGTTGGGTTTCTTTTTTAATACTTCATCATTTCTTTCATTTGTTTTTTAGATACATGGAATACAAGAGCAAGTTTCAGAGTCTCTTCTGACATCTGTTTTGGTCTTGTCTTTCTCGTCTTTTTAAAGACCCTTTTGCTTTCTTCATGCGTGATGTCATCCCCAAATTTGTTTGGTATTCATTCGGTCATTAGCTTTCAATGTGTCACATTTATTTTTGAGATGCTCTCCATTTTTACATGGGATATACCTAAAGTGGACTTGTTTTAATACTTCAGCTTCCGTCAACTGGAACTTGTAATTTATGTGAACAATTGATGACCTGTTCTGCAGTCTACTCCTTGGCTTTTCCATCTTCTCCTTCCACAAGCATAGTTGATTTGATTCTGTGTTTTCCGTCCTGTGAGAGCCACATGTACGTTTGTTGTTTATGTTGTTGAAAAAAGGTATTTGCAGTGAGTAAGTCATTGGTCTTGCAAAATTCGATCATGTGATCTCCAGAGTAATTTCTATTACCAAAGCCATAGTTTCCAACTACCAACCTTTCCCTGTTTCCAACTTTTGATTCCAGTAGTTAACAATGCATCTTGGTCACATGTTTGATAAATTTCAGACTGCAGAATTTGAGAAAAGTCTTCAGTGTCCTCATCTTTAGCATTGGTGGTTGGTGCATGTATTTGAGGAATAGTTGTATTAACTGGTCTCCCTTGTGGCTGTAGAAACCCTGGTGGTGTAGTGGTTAGGTGCTGCATCTACTAACCGGAAAGGTCAGCAGTTTGAAGCTGTGAGGTACTTTTTGAAAACTCTATGGAGCAGTTCTACTCTGGCCTACAGGGTTTCTATGAGTCAGAATGGACTAAACAGCAGTAGGCTTGGATTGGTTTGGGTTCTTGAAGGTGTATGGATTTTATCCTATCACTGACAGCATTGTACTTCAGGATAAATTTTGAAGTGTTCTTTTGGATGATGAATGCAACATCATCCCCCTTTAATTTGTCATTCCCAGCATAGTAGACCAGGGGATTATCTGATTCCAAATGGCCAACACCAGTCCATTTCACCTCACTAATGCCTGAGATATTGATCTTTACGCCTTTCATTTCATTTTTGATGATTTCTAATTTTCCTACCTTTATACTTCATACATTTCATATTCTATTAATGCATATTTGCAGCTATTTCTTGTCCTTTTGAATTGTGCCGTATCAGCAAAGGAAAGTGCTAAAAGCTTGCCTCTAGCTCCTCTCCTTCGAAGAGGCAGGTCTTTTGAGTGCCTTCAAACCCGAGGGGCCCAGCTTCTGGCGCCATCACACTCAGTGTTCCACTGCTATTTATAAGGTTTTAACCTGCAATTTTTTTCAGAGTAAACCACCAAGTCTTTCTTCCTAGTCTGTCCTAGCCCGAAAGCTCCACTGAAACCTGTCTACCAAGGGTGGACCTGCTGTGTATTTGAAATGCCTGTGGCCTAACTTCCAATATCACAGCAACTTGCAAGCCACCACACACACGGTGAAGACAAACACAGTTACTCAAGGCAACACAGATGTATCATGTGAAAGATTGTTCTGAAGGTGAGAAACCCAAAATGCCTCTCAAAATCAAGGTGTTCTCATGGTTGCCTTCCTTTCTGGAGGCTCTAGAGTAGAATCCAGTTTTTTGTCTTCTCCGGCACAAATTCCTGGGTTCATGGCTCCCTTCCTCCTTCACATCCAGCAGTGCCAGGTTGAATTTTTCTCTTATCCCATCACTGTGACACTGGCTCTTCTGTCTTCCTTTTCCACAATTAAAGACTCTTGTGACTGCATTAAGTGTCCTAGGTGTCAAAAACAGTTTGCGTTAAACTATAAATTGAAAGTTTGGCAATTCAAACACACCCAGGAGTTCCTCAAAAGAAGCACCAGTTTTCATAAAGACTAGAGCCAAGAAAATCCTATGGATCAGTTCTACTCTGTAGCACATGAGGTTGTCATAAGTTGGAATCAACTGGACAGCAACCAGTTCGATTTGGCTTGGTGGTTTCATTAGGTTCATCCAGATAAACCAGAATAGTCTTCCTATTTTAAGGTTAGCTAATTAGCAATCTTAATTCCATCTGCAATCTTTGTTCTCATTTGTCAGATAATAGAACATATTCAGAAGTTCTAGAGCTAAGAACATCGACCTCTTTGGGGGGCGTTATTCTGTCAACCACACTCCTCTTCCCTCTCCACCACCTCCTGCTTCCTGAATCAGCTGAGGACTCCCTTTCAGCCCGACAAATGCTGTCCTTTGACCCACTACTTAGAGCTGAAAGAAGATCGTGGTATGCTTAGAAGCAGAAAATGAAGAACAGCTCCTTCCCTGATTATATTTCTGCCAGATGCCCAAGACACTTGTTGCCTCATTGCCTCTCTTTCCCTCTCACACTGATCTGTCAGGCACTGCTACAGACTCTGCTTTCAAAATAGCTTTCCCTCCTAGGACCACTTCTGTCCACCTCCACCATTCTGCAGGAAGTCATCATCATCCCTCACGTGGGCCACTGTAATTGCCTCCTAACCAGATACCCCACTTCTACCCTTGACCCCTGAAGTGTATTCCTACTACAAAGACCAGGCAAATTCTTTTAAAACTTGAGCCTTTTTTGTGTTGAGAAACAGCCGAGTCTCAATTTTCCAGTCTCTCTGCCTTTACTTTCTATTCTCCTCCTCTGTTAGTTGCCTAGAGCCACACTGTCCGCGTCTGCCCCAGGGCCTTTGCACTGGCTGTTTCCTCTGCCAGAATGCTTCCCCAAGATATTAACATGACTCCCTCCTCACCCTTTCATGTGTCTGCGCAAACATCACAGCTTTACTGAGACCTGTCTTGACCTTCCTGTTTCCAAGCACACATTTCTTGCTTTTCTTGCAGCTCCTCTCTCTTCTCTTGTTTATTTTTCTCCATCACATTTCCAAACTTTCAACCTGCTATACAATAGTTTTTTGCATTTGGTTAATGCTTGCCTACTGTATGAGAAAGACAGCCACATGATGGGGTACAGATAGGGAGAGACAAGGTTGTTTGACTCACAGCTGCATCTCTGGGACTTGTGACAAAGCCACCACAGGTGTGCACTGAGTGTGTGTCACTTGAATGCATAAATGGTCCGTGCTGTGTCCTGCTGGGTGCCTGCCCTGGTTGACAGTGCTTTCCCATTGGCTCCTGAGCCGAGGTCTCCTGTCAGCTCACAGGGAACTGAGCCAGACTCTGGTTTAGGTCATCTGCCCTTGAAGCCTTCATCTGCCGGGGCAGCACAGCTAGGCTTATGTTTGCAAATCTCTTTTCCAAAACCAAACTTACGTAGTTGAGAGATCTGTATTAGGTAACGAGATGGTCAGTGTTGTGCATCAACTCAGCTAGGCTTGACAGACACTGTGTAACAAGGGTGTTTGTTTTAATGTTGTAAAAACAGGTTTTTTATGGGCTACTCAGCATTTGTATTTGTGGTGTGTGGTGCAGCAAGAAGTCCTTTCCTCTTTCCTTTTTGTCAGTGAAAACCTTCTTTATTAGGTATTTTCCAGCAGATGCCACAGCTGAGATGCTGGAAGAATGGCAGCCTTTAATGTGGTTTGGAAGACACTGAACTGGGTGCTCTTCCAAAGTGTAACATAATGAAATTACTTTCCATGATGTGATCTGATGTCAGCAGCCAATCAGCTGAAAGAGGAGTTTCCTTGCAGGTGTGGCCTGCCTTCAACATAACAAGGACTGTTCTGGTGTAGCTTGGAGCTTGCTCTCTCTCAATCTGGCACTTTTCTGTCTCCTGATCTCCAGGTCCCAGAACATAAGCTTGCAGAAGCCCCTGGCCTGCTACCTATCCCGCAGGTTTTGGATTCTCCAGCTCCTGCAGTCACGTGGCCAGCAGAGGTCTCCAGCCTGCTGCCTGGCCTATGGATTTGGGACTCACCAGCCTGACAACTGAGTGAGCCGTAGACCTCTTACTGGATTTGCTCTTCAAGAGAACCCAGGATAAGATAAGTGATAACACTGTAAATCAAACCAAGGGGCTGCTCAAACAGACTCTGGATAGTGGTTACTTCTAGGCTGGAGGAAAGGGGTTGCAGCTGGAGGGAGGCACAGAGACCTTTGTAGAAGGTGGTAGTATGCTCTCTCTTTCCCTGAGAGCTGGGGTATGGGGGTACACTCTCTACCTTTGCACTGTATGCATGTGTTCTACACAGTTTTCTATCTGTATGCTCAAATATTACTCAAATTTAGACTCCAACCACAAAAACCAAAGATGAAGAAATTAAAGATTTTTATAAGCTGCTGCGGTTTGAAATTGATCAAACCTGCAGTCAAGATGCATTGATGATTACTGGTGATTGGAATGTGAAAGTTGGAAACAGAAAAGGATCAATAGTTGAAAGATCTATGCTTGGTGACGGGAATGATGCTGGTGATCGCACAACAGAATTCTGAAAGACCCATGACTCATTCATTGGAAATCCTTCTTTTCAATGACACAAATGACACCTCTACCATCCCTTATGGGACGGTTTGCACAACAATCAAATTGACTACATTTGTGGAAAAAAGCCAACAGAGAGCTCCATATCATCAGTCAAGACAAAGCCAGGGCTGATTGCAGAACAGACTTATCAATTAATTGCTGATGTTCAAATTCAAGTTGAAGCTGCAGAAAATCAACGCAAGTTCATGAGAACCAAAGTAGGAACCACGAATACCTCCCACCTAAACTTAAGAGATCAGTTCAAGAATAGATCTGATCCACTGAACATTAATGACTGAAGGTTAAAAAAAAAAAAAAAAAAAAAAAGGTGAGCAGACATCAAACTTCAAATGTGGATGTGGTGAATTAAATTCCTTTATGTGGCTTTTGTCTTGGTTCAATGGAAAAATAGTTTGATAGATTCTGCCCCTAAGCCTTGAGGAAGGAGGAATCTTTGTGGCACATAGGCTAAGTATTCTGTTGCTAACTGAAAGGCTGGCAGTTCAAATCTGTCAGCCAACCTGTGGGAGAAGATTACAGCCGTGAAGTGGTTTATGAACTACACAAAGGCATTTGGCTGGGTGGATCATAAGAAATTATGGATAACTTTGCAAAAACTAGGAATTGTTGAACACTTACTAGTGCTCATATGGAACCTCTACATGAATCAAGATACTCATCCAGAGAGAACAAAGGGATACTGAGCGATTGATAGCTGGAAAAGTTGTGCATCTGGGTTGGGTCCTTTCACTTATTCAACCTATATGCTGAACCACTAATGCAAGAGCTAGGCTAGATGAAGAAGAATGCAGCATCCAGACTGAAGGAAGACTCCCTAATAACTTTTAATATGCAGATGATACAACCTTGCTTGCTGGAAGTGAAGAGGACTTGAGGCACTGGTGAAGACTACAACCTTCATTCTGTATGGATTACATTTCAACATAAAGAAAGCAAAAGGCCTTATAACTAACATCATGACAAATGATGAAGAAATTAAAGTTGTCAAGGATTTGCTTCTTTTTGGTTCCCCAATCCACACTTGTAGATGCACCAGTCAGGAAATCAAATGACGTACTAGGCAAACCTGCTGGAAAAAAACCTCTTTAAAGTGTTTTTCTAAAAAAGTCAAAGATGTCACTTTGATGACTAGGGTGCACCTGACCCAAACCATTCTATTTTGAATCACCTCATTTGAATATGAACACTGAACAATGAAAAAGGAAGACCAGAGAAGAACTGATGAACTTGAATTGTGTTGTTGATGAAGAATATTGAACAGCCTGCCAGAAGAATAAACAAATTAGTCTTGAAATAAGTACAGCAAGAATGCTGCTTGGAAGCAAAGATGGTGAGACTTTAGTCTTTCTTACTTTGGACGTGTCAAGAGGGACCAATGACTGGAGAAGGACACTGTGTTTGGTAGAGACTCAGTGAGAAAGGGGGAGGCTCTCCATGAGACGGATTGACAGGACACAGTGGCTGCAGCAATGTGTCAGGCATAGCAATCCACCACTGGCAGGATGGTGCAGCCCTGGGCAGTGTTTGCTGACTCCTAAGGTTGATGTGAGTCAGAACCAACTCTAGGGTACCTAGCAACAACAACCTGTACACTCACTGCAAAGTTAAAAAGAAAGTTCAGAGATAATCATAAAAAAAAATGTAACCTGCTCACTTAGTACTGATTTCTTGTAACAGCTTTACTGAGATATTCCAGTACTATATTCATCCTTTTAAAGTATACAATTTAGTGGCTTTTCCTCAGGGTTTGGAAACTGTGGTGGTGTAATGGTTAAGGGCTATGGCTGCTAACCCAAAGGTTGGCAATTCAAATCTTATAGGGTTGCATTGAGTTCAGGTGCTCCTTGGAAACTCTATGGCACAGTTCTACTCTGTCTATAGGGTCACTATGAGTTGGAATCTACTCACCGGCAGTGGGTTTGGTTTGGTGAAGTTATAGATAAGAATCGCCTGGGGTCCTCGTAAAATATAGATTCTGATTCAGAATATCTAGGGTGAAGATACAAATTCTTTGGAGGGAAGTTGGTAGAAATGCAAATTTTTTTCAGGGGTTCGAACCAGAACAAATCAGTTCCCAGCCCTGCTTTTATATATTCACAGAATTATGTAACCATCACCGCTAATTTTCAAGTATTTTTATCACCCCCCCAAAGAAATCCTGTACCATTAGCAGTCACTCCTCTCTCTCCACTGCCTCCTAGTGCAATCTACTTTCTGTCTCTATAGAAGGGCCTAGTCTGACAATTCTTATAAATGGCATCATACAGTATGTGGCCTTTTGTGTCTGGCTTCTTAGTGTAATTTGTTCAAAGTTTGTCAATATCCAGACACTTCTGTAAAGAGGAGATCCAGGCAGCCAAACAACACATGCGGACATGCTCACTATCATTAGCTATTAAAGAAATTCAAATCAAACTGACAATGAGATATCACCTCACCCCAACAAGGTTGGCCATGACCCCAAAAACACAAAATAACAAATGCTGGAGAGGCTGTGGGGAGATTAGAACTCTCCTTCACTATTGGTGGGGTTGCAAAATGGTGCAACCTCTTTGGAAGGCAATCTGGCACTTCCTTAGACAGCTGGATCTAGATTTACCATCTGATCCAGTAATTCCACTGTTTGGAGTATATCCTACAGAATCAAAGCCATTCACACCAACTGATACATGCACACAAATGTTCATCGCAGCACAGTCCACAATGGCAAAAAGATGGAATCAACCCAGATGCCCAACAACAGAGGAATGGATAAGTAAACTACGGTATATGTACTCAGTGGAACACTATGCAGTGATAAAGAACAACGATGATAGCAGGAAACAACTCTTAATCTTGTTTCAGTTGGAGGACATCATGTTGAGTGAAAGTAGTCAGTGACAGAAGGACAAATATTGTATAAGACCCCTACAATAAGAACTTAAAAGCAGACTGGCATAACAGAAAAGACTCTTCGACGGCTGTAAGGGTGGGGAGGGCGGGAGGGTGAGGCAGGAGGGTTTAGATTAGATAGCTGTTAGAACTTTGGTTGGGTGAAATCGGTGACAGCACACATTAGAAAGAAGATCAATAATAACTGGACTTCAACACAAGTTAAGTACTCCTCCCATCTTAACTCAATATTGCAAGGACAGAGTAGTTGGAGCGGGGGTCTGGGGACTGTGCTCTCAAGTGAAATTGAAGCCAATTGGCACAGCTAGCATTTTGCTAATGAGGACTCCCTGCATCCCACATCAGTGAGTGGCATCTGGGGTCTTAAAAGAAGCCAAGCTGCCATCTGAGGGTACAGCAAATGGTTTCAACTCAACAGGAATGAATGACCACTGAGGACAAGAATGACATGGGGAAAAGAGAACCCAGAAGACAAAGGGACCCATGTGAGTGGATCTCTACATTGACTCATGACAAGAAGAACCGGATGGTGCCCGGCCACCACCAGTCACAGCCACGATGGAGCTCACAAAGTCGAGTCTCACTGGCAACAAGAGAATAAATAGGGGTGCACCCTGAGATCTCCAATAAAAGGCCACAACTGGTGGTCTGGGGGCTTTGGGGTTCCCCTGGGAGCATGGCCTCTTGCCCTGATGCTGCCCTTGTCCATAAATCATAAAGAAGGTCAATTTTTCAGACAGCAGTGGATTGGACTTGGCAATGCAGAGTGACCATATCTTGTGGGAATTTTATGATTCTATGCATCTATAGGATGTCATCCTGCTGACCTCTTGCTGGAGGAAAGCGAGTGAGTGGAGAGGAGGAGATAGGAGACTGTTGGGAGGGTAGGATATGTATGGAGCAGAGAGGAGGGGTACGCTGTCACTGGGCAGGGAGAGCAGTGGGAGCTGCATGTAGGTGAGCATGCAAATTTATATGGAAATGTACATTTTCATTCAATCATAATAAAAAGAGGGGGTTGTCAATATCATAGCATGTATCAGTACTTCATTTCTTTTCTTGGTCATATGATGTTCCATTGCATGAATGGACCACATTTTATTCTTTAGTGGTATTTAAAATTCCTCCTTCTCTTCAATGTGATTGAACGTCTATGCAGGACGTACTTTTCCTCTAGACTCATTCTAGAGTCTGCAAGACCCAGATGGACTTTAAGCTTATGCTAGGGTTTTACACAAATTCTTGTTGCTGTTAGGTGCCACTAAGTCAGCTCTAACTCATAGCAACCTTATGTATTGCAGAATGAAACACTGGGACATTCTCACAACTGTTGCCATGTTTATGCCCGTTGTTGCAGCCACTGTGTCCATTCATCTTGTTGATGGTCTTCCTCTTTTTCACTGACCCTCTATTTTACCAAGTATCTTAATCATCTAGTGCTGGTATAACAAAAAGACCACAAGTAGATGACTTTAACAAAGAGAAATTCTATTCTCTCACAGTCTAGTAGGCTAGAAGTCTAAATGCAGCACTCTAGCTCCAGAGGAAGTTTCTCTACTCTGGAGGAGGGTCCTTGTCATCAGTCTTGCCTGGTCTAGGAGCTTCTCAGTGCAAGGTCCTCAGGTTCAGAGGATACTCTGTGCTCCTGGCAGTACTTTCTTAGCGATCTGAGGTCCCCCTGTCTCTGCTAGCTTCACTGCTGGTGATATGAGGTCCTCCTGTCTCTTTGATAAACCCTAGTGGTATAGTTGTTACATGCTACATCTGCTAACCAAAAGGTCAGTGGTTCAAATCCAACAGGCAGTCCTTGAAAACTCTATGGGGTAGTTCTAGTTCTACTTTGTCTTACATGGTTTCACTGGGTTGGCGTTGATTCACCAGCATTGTGTTTGGGTTTTGAGTAAGTATCTGTTTGCTCCCGTGTCTCTTCTTCATATTTTAAAAGAGACTGGCTCAAAATACAACTTAATCTTGTAGAGAGTCCTGCCTCATTAACATAACTGCTGCTAATCCCACCTCATTAACATCACAGAGGTAGGATTTACAACACCTAGGAAAATCACATCAGATCACAACATGGCGAACAGTTACAAAATACTGAGAATCACAGCCCAGTCAAGTTGACACATAGTTGGGGGAACCATAATTCACTCCATAACACCAACCATGATGTCTTATTCCAAGGAGTGGTCCCTCTTGAAAACATTTCTAAAGTGCATGAGACAAAGTCTCACCATCTTCGCTTTTGTCAGTCCACACTGTATTCAAACACTCTTCTCCAACACCGTGATTGAAAGTTGTCAAATCTTCACTCATCCTTTGTCATTGTCCAGCTTTTGCAAGCGTATGAGGTGCAAATTCTCAGGGAAGGTTTAATGGTCTTTCAATCTTGGCTATGGTTCAACAGCAAAGGCTTTGAAAGTAGTCTGAGGAGTTAAAGCCTTTTTGATGATTTAAACCCAGTTTGACTGATCCAGGGAGATACCTTTTAGGTGCCCTAGGAGGAACAAAAAAGCAAGAGAAGCAAGGATGCCCCAGGTTTCTGTTATTTAGAAAAGCACACACACACACGCGTGCTCTCTCTGTCTCTGTCTGTCTCTCTCTCACGCGTGCGCATATACACACACACACAAACACACACACAGAAAACCCGTGGAGGCTGGTTTGATTGGGAAGGCAGTCTTCAATGAATGACATCATCCCCAGAACATAAATCTCAGTTTGTATGATTTATTTATGTTAAGAAATCCACATATGATGCTGAGTTTTGAATGGCTTTGTTTAAGTGATAGTTTTTCCTTTTTAGTGAAAGTTGGAGCTATGATAAACAGCTCCAGCTGTAAAAATTAAAGGCAGAGGTGAAGCCAAGGTGATTATTACACAAAAATGCTGCGTGGGGAGGGGCATGGACCCTTCTATCCTCGAAAATGAAAATTACCCTCTGCCACAATGTGCCACGAACAATTACCTGCTGCTTTTTAATTAACCTATTTTAAAAGCACCCCATTTCTGCTAGAAACGGTTTATTTCTCTCATGTGAAAATGGGTTGATTCATGTTTATTAGAACAACTGGATCCCATGCGGTTGAGGTTCAGTGCATACTTAACAAAGCACTTTTTTAAACAATGCATTTTATGATCTGACATACCTTTCCAGAAGCCCAAACACAGAGCACACTTACTTAGTGCCTTAGCCCCAAACTGAGCTCTTAAAGTCACTTGTCTGGGTCATAGGCCCGCCCCTCAGGGCAGTCAGAGAACTGTTTGGGGGGAACCACCTGGGATAAGCGATAGGAAGGAAAAAAAAAAAAAGGCTCCTCATAAGACATAGACTCTGGAGAACTCTGGACTCCAAATTATCAAGCTTTTCTAGATCTACACAAATGAACATCTCAGTTACCTTCCGGAGCAATGGGGTCACCTCAAGGCCAGTGTGCCCTCTGCAGCTCACACTGCCCACTCCATTAACCCGTTGCTATCAAGTCAGTCCTGGCTTGTGGTGACCCATCTGTGTCAGAGTGAAACAGTATACCATAGGGCTTTCAGTGTCTGATTTTTCAGAAGTAGATAGCCAGGGCTTTTCTCTGAGGCACCTCTGGGTGGACTAAAACCTTCAACCTTTTGGTTAGCAGCCAAGCATGTTAATCATTTACACCATGCAGGGACTCCTCCCATCTCCACCAGAACCTAGCAGGGGATGGCTGACAGAGACCCCTCCAAGGTGGCACCTTAGTCACTGAGCACACCTGGAGAGCTATTGTTCCTACAGTATGGTGAGTCACTTACAGCCCCGGCTTGAGGTCAAGCATATTTTATTTGAATCTTAACATGTGTCCTCGGATAGTCACCAACATCTCTGAGCATTAGTTTCTCCACCTGTAAAATGGGAACAATTGCAGGAGCACTTGAAGGACAGAAACCAGCGTGGGGGTTGGCTAGTCATTGCTCTGTCCCACCACATGTGGTGGAGCTAGCATGTGACCCCACTTGTTGAACCTGGAGCCACCCTCTAAGAGTTGAGGTAGACTAACAAGATGTCAGAGATTCTGATCCTAGGGCCCCCTGAACTCCTGTCCCCCACCTCCCTCCATTGTCCCCCTGGCTGCAGTCAAGCTCTGGAGATCTAGTTGATACTTTCTCCTCCATCAGGACTCTTTAGTAATTCATTCGGGACTCATTCATTCACTGAGCACTGGATTAGGCTTTGGAGCTTTGCCTTCAACTATTAGCCCAAAGGTCGGCTACAAGCCAACTGGACCACCAGGCCAGTGGCTCTTTGGAAGGAAGGCTTGGCAATCTACCATTATGATTGTTAGGGGTCTTGGAGTCAATTTCAACCCATATTGACCCCATGTGACAGATGACAACCATCTCCTTGGGTTTTCTAGGCTGTAATCTTTATAGGAACAGATCACCAAGTCTTTCTCCTACAGAGCCACTGGGTCAATTCAGACCACCAGTCTTGCTGTTGGAAACCGTGGTGGTATAGTGGTTAAGTGCTACAGATGCTAACCAGAAGGTCCGCAGTTCAAATCCATCAGGTGCTCCTTAAAAACTCTATGGGGCAGTTCTATTGTGTCCATAAGGTTGCTATGAGTAGCAGTCAACTCGACGGCGCTGAGTTTAATCTTGCTGTCGTCAGCAGAGCACCTACCCACTGCATACCAGCCAAGAAAGCCCCATAGAGCAGTTCTACTCTGTAGCACACGGGGTCGCCATGAGTCGGAATCAATTCAACAATGGGTAAGATGCCAACAGAGCATCAGGTCCCAAGAAAGAGATGCCCTTTAAGTTAGACCTGTACCACTGGCTCCAAGAACAGTTGCTGGGCCCTCTCCCCATCTGTGAACAAGTGAGTGAGAGTCAGCGCTCCATCCATGGCATGGTCCTGATTCTCAGCCTCCCAAAGGTGAGCCTCCTAGGTGGGTGGCCCTGTGAGAAGCACTGACTGCTAGATCAGCTCACAGTGGACACACTTCACGTAGACCAGACAAAACTAGACTGGGGGAGCCGGGGGGTACATGGTGGCAGCCTGACTCCCCAGGAACTCAGCCGCCAAAGTAACCCATTAAGATCCAAGGTGAGAGTGTGGAATCACAGCCCCTGGGAGGGTCTGTTCTCAGGCCTGCCCTTTCTGTGGACATGGCCAGACCTGAGTGGGAGCCACTCTCAGGGACTGTAAGACCCAGTGAGCACTTCTCCACACCTCAGACAGGAGGTCTGGGTGCTGGGAGAGTTAGTGCATGTGGGGGAGGGGTGGAAGGTCTTCACGGGCTGAAGGCACCCCTGCCACCAGCGATCATTATTGAGTAAACCACAGCACTCCCATGAAGCACCAAGCCTTCTACCTGCATGATAGTGTGGTCCTCTGCATACCCTGGGGGTTTTCACCCCCACGTGACAGGTGAAGACATTGGGGCAGGGTGCTTCGGGGACTGTTGAGGATCTCAGAAGGAGTGTGTGGAAGTCTGGCTATGAGCGGGCCACAGCTCCTTTCTTCACACACATCCCACAGCTCTGTGTGCAGAAAGGTGCGAGGAGGAGGCGGGGAGGGCCGTGGGGAGGGGGCGGGGGAAGGGCTACAATCAGTCCTCTTCTTTAGAAGCTCTTCTCTCTTCAGTCCTCTTCTTTAGAAGCTCTTCTCTCTTCAGTCCTCTTCTTTAGAAGCTCTTCTCTCTTCAGTCCTCTTCTTTAGAAGCTCTTCTCTCTTCAGTCCTCTTCTTTAGAAGCTCTTCTCTCTTCGCTGTTTGTAAACACACAACATTCACGGGGCTGTCAGCCTCAGGAGTGTCCGTCTGCTCCAGGCCAGGGACCACAACTCTTCACCCTAGTCCCCTGGAAGGTCCAACACGGAGTAGGTCTTCAGAGGGGCCTGCTAATCTATTGGAGCTGCAGGGGGCTGGGGAAGGTGTGCTCCCTACCACCCCGGGTCACATCCCTTCATTGCGGGACCTCGGTACTAGGCCCTGTGACAGCTGCGGACTGGATTCAACAGTGGGGTGCAGATGAGAAGGCTCCGCCCACCTCTGAAGCCAGGGCGCGGACCTGCAGCCCCCTTTCCCACCCTCACAGGCTGCTGCAAGCTCCCTGCGCTTCCCTGAGCCACGGTGGGAGTCAGAGCCTAGGGCGGGATCGGGCGGCCCTGCTCTCCCGAGGCCGTGCAGGCTGATTCGAACACCTTCAGGGCACTCTGAAGAAGAGGTAATTTTTTTCCGTGCCCGGGGCGGTCCTGGGCTCTGCCCTTTTCTTGCCGGCTCAGGGAGCCGTACCTCCATCGCCGGGCCGCGATTAGTTGTTTAGTGGGAAGCAAAGGTGGGAGGGGAGGAGGGGGCACGAAAAGGGGACCGGAGGGCGTCCGCTTAGGTACCCATCCTGGCCATGCTTGCCCCTCCTCGGAAGGGAAGAAAGGTTGTTCAGTCGGTGCCCCTCCTCTCTCTTCTTCCAACCCGGGTGATTTAGGGCGGGTCTAGAGCCCCCGCCCCCAAGGTCATAGCCCGGAGCTCCGCCCCGATACGTCCGTCCCCATCCCCGGAAGACTGCTGCCCTGCAGCCCTGGGGGACTGCGTGGAGCCGGCCGCCCTCGGCGAGCTCAGCCGAGATCTGAAGCTCCGTTGCCTGCCCTCCTTCCCCTCGCCCTATTCCAGCACATCCGAGCCTTCTCTCCTTTGCGGGCGTTTTGGGTATCGGGTTGACCCCGGGAGTTAGTCAGGTGTGTCAAACCTCCCGACCGTAGCTGGCCGCAAAAGAACCATCCAAGGTGGCCAAATTCCAGCCCAGGGGATCGGGACCCCCACCCTCGGAGACAAGAGTTCCTGGGTGGGGGACGAGGAAGAACAGAGATGGCCCAAGAGCGCCCTTGAGTCCCCAGTCAGTATAGTTGCGGAGCCTCACCGCTCAAACGGTGGCCGAGAAAGGTCGCTGCACTAGTCCGGACGACAGGAGTTTCTGCTCTGTTCGGCCAACCCCTCAACAAAGCTGCAGAGGGACACAGGCCGGGCTTGGTCCATTACACGGACGGGGAGACTGACACGTGGAGAAATCCAGTGCCTCTCCTCCAGGGTTACAGCCGCCGACTATCAGCCCCGCAGGCAGGACCAAAGACAAAATTTGGTTTCCAGCTTAGAGGAGCGGCAGTGCACGAGATGTGGGAGTGTGGGGCGTGGGGGGCAGGGTCCGTAGCAGCCGAAAAGAATTATGAGGCAGGGGCTTTGCAAATCTCGCTGTGGATTCGGGCTCAGGCTAAGGCCGCGTCTGCTGCCCACGGCGCCGAATGTCTGCTGGGTTATCGGCGCCCTGGACCGGGTACTCGCCTCGGCTCTGGGCGTTTGGGGACACTGAGGGGAGGTTCCAACCCACTAGCTCCTGGAACTCGGCTGCGGGGCCCGGAAAGCGACGCGGCTCGCTGATTTCGTTGCTGCCAGGACCAGGCCTGCGCGCGGATGGGGATTGGGAGCGACTGAAAGCGACAGCGTCTATGCCGGCAGCGTTTTGGAGCGGCCACAGTTCCACACAGCCCTGTGCAACTCAGTGAGCGCCACATGACCAGGGAGCCCCGGGCAAGCGAAGTTACTCCCAGTGGGCTCGGCGCGCCTACCCGGAGCTCTGGCAGGCTGGAAGGGATCCCCGTTCCCCCGACTCAGGGGGCGGGGTAAGCCTGCGGCGCGGGAGCACTCGTTGCGCAAAGTGGACAGTGGGATTCGTTGTCGGATTTTTAAAGATTTGGGAAGCGAGAGGGAAGGCGTGGGAAACAGATTCCGTTTATGGCTTCCAGCAGCTGGAGCCCGAGTTCAGCTGCTGAAGCGCCTAGTCTCAGCCGCCGCCTAGTCCCGGCCTCCTCGTCTGGGTTGTCGGTTTCCTACAGCTTCTTCGAGAGCCGGTGTGCGGCATCTCGTCAGCTTCAGGCTCAGACCCTTACAGATCAGGGTGGTTCAGGCCCACAGCCTCAAGTCTTTAAATAAAATAAAATAAAGCTCCCTATTGCGTACCCAAACGCGCTTGAGGCGCCCGCTGTGCGTATTGATACGTCTCGGCTCAAGAGACTTCGTCTCGCTGAGCGGAGGGAGGATGCACGCGTGCGCTTGGCTAGCCCAGGTTCTCCCATCTTTTCAGGTCATCGGCCCTCCCAACCCCGGAGAAGAAAGTTGATTTCCAAACCTATGACTTTTATTCTGAATCGACTTGATCAATTCACTTTCCTCGGAAGTCTCGGTTGGGACTCGTCTCCTCCAGCTCCAAGGAGGCAAGCTCTGGGACAGGAAAAAAGAGGATCAGCTGTTGGCGCTGGGTGACTCCTGACCGCATCGAGAACGTAATCCTCACCATACAGCTTCTGTGGACGTTCGACTAGAAACCTGGGCCTCAGACCTTCTGTCCTTGAGATCACCGGCTCCTAGGAGGCTCCCAGCCTGAGTCAGGAAGAAGGGCGAAAGTGGCAGGAGATGCGGACCCCTCAGTCCAAGGGAAGCTCCTTTGGGCCAGCATGGAGGAGGCCTTGGTGGGGAGGAACACTAGCCCTTCAGGTAGTCTCCCTTCCCCACACCACTCCGGAGAGAACACACTGGTCCCAGGTTGAAGGCATTTACATGTGGTCACCATGAGCCCCTGCCAGAGCTGCCAGACAGTCCACCCTATTTTCATCTCTCTGTATTGGCACCAAATCAGCTCACCCTGAAGAGTCCCCTGTGATTTCCACCCTCCTGTTGCTCAAATCAAATCTCAAGGTCATGGGGACATTTCCACTAGTCTAGGGGTAAGAAAATGTGTCCCTAAAGCCGGACTCCTATTGGCCTGATTCAGTCACCCACATGTTGGGAGAGGGGGGCCCAGGATGGTGATCTTCACGCCATCCTGGGCGGTTCCAGATTCTCCTGGGTCTTCCAGGGAAGTCAGTGTATAAGCTAAGGTAGATGAGCCTTTATTTTCTCTGCCTCTGAAGGTTCTCCGCGCAGGAACCTGGAGGGTGAGTGAAACAGCCTGGAAACCCACAGTGCTTTGACTGAGCACTCGAAAGACCCTGGCCAAGTTACTGAGCACTCAAGTTCAGGGAGAAGAACACAGAGAAGGAAAGAGGGAGAGGGAAGAAGGGACAGTATAGCTCCATGCAGCAGCTCCATGTCGACTGACTCCAGCACTCAGTCTGCAGAGAACTCCTCAAATTGAAGAGCATAGGAGAGTGGCCAGCTGGTCAACCAGCACCTTTCTGCGTACACACTCCTCCTTCCTTGAGGCGCTGGGCATGTGGGGCCTGAGCCTGTAGCCATGGTGGTGTTCGTTCTAAATTGTGGGGCCACAGCAAGTTTGACTGCTTCTAGGTATCTCGAGGACTTTGTGGCTCAGAACCCCCTTCCTAGTTGCCTGCTGTGATTCCGATCCCAGTGCTGTGGTGTCCCTTCTCTTTCTCTACACTCAGCTGTTTGTTTGTTTGTTTGCTTTCAAAGGCATTCATCTGACTGTGGGTCTCAGCTGCACCTTTTTGGGTTTGGAAGCTCAGGAAGCTGCCCGGAGCTCCCAGGTTGAAGCCCGTTTTCACAGACTCCTTTTCTGCCCAGCACGCAGTAAAAGCTGGTGTGAGAGGTCCCCTCTCCCTGCTCCCAGATCCTTGCAACAGTCTGTCGGGAAATGACAGCCCAGCACAGTTGACAGCATAGGGTGCCTTCATGCAGCCACCCTGCACTACACCATGCATAAACAGCCTTTGGGTACAGTCCAGAGCTAAACTAATCATGGGAGTGGGGAGCATCCCCACCCCTAGTGCACGATCCCTAAGGCCTGACATCGGAACTATGACTCCTCAGCACTTGGCTCAGTTTGAAAACCACCTTTAAATCTTCTAGTGTCAATGAAACGAAAATATCCCCTCCTTCCTCCTCTGGGCCTCCACTTGTCCACCTTTGTTCCCGAGGTCCCCAAACGGATGCATGGATGCAAAATGCCATCCCCCACCAGCTACCCCCACCGTCTGATGCTGTCTCTCCCTTCCTCTCCCAGGCACTCCTCACTGCCTGGCTGTTTCTGCTTCTAAGTCTGGCCACGTGGGGGCAGGGCCTGGCCGGGCCAGGACTCAACCTCAACAGGACCATGGCCTTGGGGACAGCCTGCCTAGGCTCCTCCAGTTGAGAGGGGTGAGACTGGGAAGAGATCTAACCTCTAGAGTTGATGCAGCACCTAGGGGTCAGAGTCACAGGAAGCAACTCAGGGGCTTCCCTGGCCTGCCTTGATTCCTGCATCCCTGTCCCCCGGCAGAGCCCAGTCAGGGGCTCTGGCAAAGCACAACTGCCACCTGCTCCCCACACCCCTATCCTTCTTCCTTGAGCCCTGGCAAGGGACCTCAGAGTTAAGGGAGGAGCAGTGAGGGGGCCTGAGTGAGTTGGGACTCCTTCAGAATATGGCTTGGCCACCCCCAGTTTGGACTGTGGGGTGAGGGGAAACTGGGGCCCTCTCTGCAGGTGGGGTGTGTCATAGACACATTGTTTCCTCTAGGGGCCTCATTCTGAAGCTGGCCACTGAGGCTCCAGCAGGAGCAAGGGGGTTTTGGGGTACAGAAAAATGGAAGTGACTTGTACCTCTTTGGTCATGGCCCCATCCAGGTTGAGCTCACCTGCAAGACTTACGCTCCAGGCTCCAGTTGCTTTCCTCCTCTCCCAGGAACCTGCCCTTTGTGGGGGCGGGGGCAATTCCCAGGCACCAAAAGCTATGTCTATGCTCTTCATCTCCCCTGGGAACCCCTAGTAGGATCCTGTGGGCTGGCAACAAGGCCCAGGGCCCCTCCAAGGCCCAGTGGATCCTAAGCCAGTGGGTGGGGAAACACAGAGTGTGGGGAGGGTAGGTAGTGGCACAACAGGCCCTTGTACAGCCACAAAACTGGGGCTATACCGTGTGCAAGCCTACTGTTGGTCTGGTGACACTCACCTTGGGCTGCAAACAGTGGCCGATGCAGTCCACAAGAGCCAGAGTCCTGCAGAGAGCCCCTCCTTCTTCCGGGGCAGTGATCTTCCACAAGACCGGGCACACCAGCCCAGGGAGCCTAGTCAGAGTCAGTGGAGACCAGATCCATGTGGGCAGTGAATGCCGAGGGCCCAGCACACTGCCACTGAGGGTGGCTGCAAGTGTGACTGGGTGGGGTCTTTCTTATGGGTAGACTCAGCCCTGTGCCACTGTCTGTATTCAGAGTGCCTTTCCTGGCACCCAAGTGTCTCTCTTGCACCTGGAACCCCTCAGACACTTCTATTTCCCGTTTTCTAACCGAAGGGTGCAAGTTTCTGTGTGCAGGTCTCAGTGGAAGAGCTACTGGTCTCAACGCATAACAAAGAGGAGGTGGGTGCATGGCCAGGAGCCACGCCCTAGGTGGTAGTGAGATCCAGCCACCATGGGTGTGACCCCTGTCCAGGACTCAGTCAATTCCAAGCCTTGCTGCCAGGAATGCCCTTGGAACTGGGGGTCAGTGACTCAGCTATGGAGCTCTTCAGTGTGCTTCAAATTCATTCCTGAACCCAGCAGTACCTTGAACTACAGTCCTGCACTCAGCCCATCATGGTCTGGACCCCCAGCTTTGCCATCCAGGAACTGCCGCCGCCGCTCCTCTGAGTTAGAGGACAGCAGGGCCAGAAGTCGCTGGCGGTACGCCCCAGAAATTCACCACCTGCTCCGCCGCCCTGCGGCCCTCGGGGCACCTGGGCCCTAGAGATGCGAGGGAATTGTCCCCAGAGGCCCCAGGTTCCCGAAGATAACCCCGCTGCTGTGCTCGCGCAGCCTGGTACTCACCTGGGGGCAGCGGCGGCAGCTGGGCACCGGCACTGAAGCAGGAGTGCGCTGGTCCGCCCCGAGGGCGGCAAGGTGCAGGGAAGTCCTGAAGCGCCCGGCCGGGGATCCGGGTCCTGGGGTGCGGTCGCTCCCCCTTCCCAGCACGCTGCCCCCAGTGGCGCAGGAGGGACCGAGGTCGGCGAGTCCCGGTCCCGCGCGTGGCCGGGGCAGCGGCAGATCCGTGAGCTGGAGGCAGCGCCGCTGTTGCTTTCTGAGCCACGAAGCCGGTAGCGGCCGCAAAACGGTGGGGAAAGAGGGAGGGGGCGGAGGCCCGGGGACCCCGGCCTTGAGCGGCTTCGGATGAGCCGGGATGGGACTCCGGGCGCTGACGCCCTCGGACGATGGTGGGGCGGGGGCCAAGTGGTGAGCAAGCAAGAAGAGCCGGCTGGGGCAACAGTGATGCAGAGCGTTTTAATTCGTAATAAAATTCAAGAAAATGAAATCATCCAGCCCAGCCCAGCCCAGCCCAGCCCAACGCTGGAACTCTTGGCGCTTTTGCCCCCCAAACCAAGGAAGTTGCGTGCCACCGCCGCCGCCACCCCGTCCGGGGCCGGGGCTGGGTAAGAGCACCGACGCAGGGACTCGACGCAGGGACAGGGTGGGGGCATAGTCACCTCGCCTCCAGGGCCACCTGGGTCCTTTTAAAGTGGCCGGGGTGCGGGCCCGGGCGGGCGCGCCGAGTACGGACTGCTTTCTTAAAGGGCCAGTCCCGCGCGGCGCTGCCGGGGGGCGGGGGCGGGGGGAGCGAAGTGCGGGGAAGACCACGGAGGCCGTCCAGAGCCCCCCAATCCCGCGCCAAGGCGGCGGCGGCGGCGGCGGCGGCGCGGCGACGACGACGATGATGATGATGAATACATTGCAAAGTTTTTTTGGCCCCGGCGAGGGGTGTCAGATTGAGCGCTCTGTGCGCATGTGCGAAGGTGTCCAAACTGACAATGCTGGGGAGATGAAGATAGTGTGTAGCTGCTTCTGGACTCAAGGAGGAGGAGAGAGATTCCGCGAGCCGACACCATGCGATCCAAGGCAAGGGCCAGGAAGCTAGCCAAAAGTAAGTCGCTCGCGCCGGCAGTGCCGCGCCGCCGGGCCGGGGCGCAGGGCCGGGGCTCGGGGCCGGGGGCACATTAGGGGCGCGGCCGCTGCTTGGCCCCCGACTCGGTCGCGCGGCCCGGTCTACGCCGCCTCCCGCGCTCCGGGGCGGCCGGCTCGGCGGCTGCTGGGGCGCCCGGGCCGCGCGCTCCCCGAAGGCGCCGGCCCCCTCCTCGCGACCCCCTCCCCCCGGCAGGCGCCCGGGCCCGGGAACCCGAGCGCGCGGTGGGGGCCGGGGAGGGGGGCGGGGGGAGGGCGGCGAGGGAGCGCAAAGCGAAAGTTAGCGAAAAGTTGACGATGGAGAGCAACTTTTCCTCCTCGCTCGCTCGCTCGCTGCTCGCTCTCTCTCCGAGTGGCTCGCAGCCCTGGTCAAATCATATTCCGGGCTTTTGAAATAGTGGGCGCTAGAGCACCGCCTTTGGCGGCCTTGGCCGGCGGAGAGGAGGGAGACCCCGAGCCGGGCGGGGCGGAGGAGGGGGCGCGGGCCGGCGCCCCCCGGCTCCCGGCTGGGCAGGGTGGCTGCGCAGGACCGCCGCGGACGCTGGGGAGCAAAATGGAGACTTTGGCCTGCGGTGCAACTGTGGTCGTTAAGTTCATTCCCAAGTGGTGCCCGCTCGGCGGCGGGCTCTCCGCCGTGGCTCCGGCACCTCATGCGGCCCGTCCTGGTCGCCTGTGCTGCAAGCAGGAGGGTCCGTGCCGGGCAGCCTCCGACCTGCCACCGCCGCCGCCCTCGGCCCCCGCTGGGCCCCTCCGCACCCATACGCTTGG
Source organism: Heterohyrax brucei (assembly GCA_028571685.1). Classification (NCBI taxonomy): domain Eukaryota; kingdom Metazoa; phylum Chordata; class Mammalia; order Hyracoidea; family Procaviidae; genus Heterohyrax; species Heterohyrax brucei. The sequence continues at coordinate 31,186,767 of CM053140.1, forward strand.
CTCCACCGCAAGGCCCGGCGGGGACAGAGGCAGCCCCGGCAAGACTGTCCGGTTCCCGGCCTTACTTTCTCTTTCGCTGCGTCTCAGGCAAATCCCTGACTCCGCGCGCCCAGCCCGCCGCCGGCCCCGGCCACACCACCGGCCGGGTGCGCTCTCCTCGCCGCCGCCGCCTTGGAGCCTCGGGCACTCCGTGCGCCCTTCGCGTCCTGGCTGCGGACGCCTTCTGCTACGAGTCCTATGGGTCAGGGGCTGTGGCGAGCAAGTGGGGGCAGCTGCGCGGCGGCCCGGCGTGCGCGGCTCCCGCAGTCCAGACAACCGCCCGGCTGCTGCGAAACGGCGAGCGCTGTGCGGAGCCGGCTGGTCGCTGCCTGATCCGACAGCCCTTCCGCCGCTGGCCGCCCGCCTACCCGCCCACCCGCCCACACTCAAAAGGGGAGCCAGGCCCACTCCCTTCGGGATTCTGCAGACCACCAGGCCATTCCAGTCGCGCCTCGTCGGCCCTGCCTGGCCTGGCCTCGCTGCACCCAAGGCCGAACCCCTAGCTGGAGCCCGCGTGGACTCGGGGGCTTGAAAGAAGCTCTGCCATCCTGCTGGGGATCCCTCTCAGTTTCCCCGGACCGCGGTCACGGTTTCCTGCCGTAGGCCGCACGCCGGCCCGCCAGGGAAAAGCAACTCCCAGCTTCTGCAGAATTCGCTGGACTCTGCCTGCGGCTATTCGGGGGCCCCTCGCCTCAGTACCCACTTCCAGCGGGGCACCTCTGCCAGATGCCCTGGGTTCGGCCTCCCAGGCCTTCTGTGACCTCCAACCCCTCTTGGTACGAACAAGGAAAGGCTCAGCGTTTCTCCACCAGAGTTGAGCGGCTGTGCGCGAGGTGCGTGCCTGCCTGCGGGCGCTTGGAGTGTGCGTGTTCATTTGCGTGTTCGTGTCGGTGTGTGTGTTAGTGCCTTCTCAGCGTCTCGTTCCCGGGCTTCAGGCCGCCCTGCTGGCCCTGCCCGGGTCATGCCCTCGCCGAGGAAGGGCTTGAAGTTGGAGGAGAGAGTGGAATGCGGCCGTACTCTCACAGGGCCTTCGTTGCAAGCGAAAGGCAGTCTCCCCTCTCTGGCTCTGCCCAAGGAAACTTCGGAGCCTCCCACGCCCAGCAGGACGTCGGTCAGATCCTCTGCGCCTGACTGCTCCTCCCAGCCAGGTGGGGAAGGTTGCCCGGCGGCTTTGCTCAGGACCGGGAATCAGTGTCTGTGGACATCCTGAGGCCTGGCCCGAGGCTCAAGCAGCAGACCCACCAGGAGCGCAGAGCGGCAGGTTTGCCTTTCCAGAGTTCTTAGGGAGAAAAGCCACCTTGGAGGAGGGAGCGTTGTCTGTTAGCACCAGATCCTCTGAGCCCATGTTTGGGGAAGCTCTGAGAGAACCCTTTCCACCAGCGGCAGCAACCAGGACAACTGTTACCCCAGACCTCCTCAAGAAGGTGGCTGAGGCAGGCACAGGATCGTGGCTGCCTGCCCTACGCACACACAGGACCCTGAAGAATTTCACTTTACCGGACAATATTTTAAGCAGATGTGAACATCCGCTGTGGAGATGATTCCATTACTTGAATCAGACACAATGCTTTAACTGCAGGAGCCTAGGAGCTTCCCCTACATCCCAGCCACCATTCAGCCTGGGTCAACTGGCTGGGGAGTGAGCCCTGTTATGCTGTACACTGCGAATGATGAGTGAGGAGGGCTGCTGGCTTCTTCCCCTGCATGTGGGGCCTGGGCTGTGTCTGTAGTGATGTGCAGAGCACCATGACCTTTGGGGCACAGAAGGGCAGCCAGGCTGGTAGGTGTGACCCCCTGACCAAAGGCTTGGGGGGCCACCCATGAGAGTGGATCTAGGACTGTAATTTCGTTTGTATTCCCCAGGGACCCTGAGCCCAGGCTCCAGTTCAGGTGGTTGCTCCTGCCTGGTGGCCAAGTCAGTGGCCCATATGGGGCCTGGGCTGGGGCTCTGGGTCAGGCCTTGCAAGGGCAGAGGCAGCTGGGCTCCCAGGGGCTGTGATTTAGCTGGCAGGACACCATGTCCTCAAACTTGCACCTGGGGGTTGGGGGCACAGGGAGGAACAGTTCAGGGCCAGGGTCCCCCTTAGTCTGACTGGGGTGGTACTGGGTCATGGGGCCATCCAGGCCCCACATCTAAGAACTAAATTCCTAACAAAAATCAGTATTTCTGCCACTGCTGTGAGCCAGGTGGGCAGATCAGGGGCCACTGCAGAAAGGAAAGTGAGCATAGTCACTTTCACTAGAGTCACATCATAGCTGGCAATGATGTGGCCTCTAAGGTCTGTCTCCAGTCAAGGGCCCCATCAAAGGGACACCCCCATGGAGATGAGACCATCTCATGGCCCCAATATCACATATCCTAGGCTGGCGACACCCACATTTCTACTGCCATGTAGCCTCTGTGGGCTGCTACTCTTACTGATAAGGTGCTTTGTGTACGTGTTTGTGTGTTCAGGATATGTGTGTAGAAGATAGCTGGGAGCAGGGGGTGTGAGGCACCGGAGACTGAGCTGACTTAGACACCAGCCAGCCTCTGGCTCTACTGGCCTGGCTGCTCCCCTCCACGGATCCCCTCGCAGAAGCAGGATGGCTGTTTTTCCTCTGGCCGCTGGATCGGGCAGCTTCGCCAGGAAAGGTCTGGCAGGAGGCACGGGTCTCTCCCCGCTTCCGGCGAAAACACCGACCTCAACCGAGGGGCTGGAGTAGGGTTAGCCGCCAGTTCCCAGTACCCAACACTACACTTCTTCCATGGGCCCTGCCTCCTCTGTGGGCCCAGCGAGTAAGCCGGGGGGCCTTCGGACACGTACAAGGATGCAGGCAGCTCTGAGGCCGGCTCCAGTAGCGACCTTCAGGCGGGCTCCCCAGGGTCAGGCTTGCCTGAGCCTTCAGTCCCTGAATGGTCCCGCCACCAGCTAGTCTGGTTGGCCAAAAGCACAGAACAGGTGCGGAGGGGAGGGCCCTGCGTCTAGAATTCCCAGGACCCCCTAGCCTGGCGATGTGCAGGCTAGGGGTCTGTCCTTCGTTTCTGTGGGAGCCAGTTCGGGAACCAGGCGTTCAGGGCTCCACGCACCAGGCCCCTTGGGGAGGTACGGCGTCAGAGGCGCAGCGGCAGCAGCGGCGGCTTCTGGCTGGGCTGCGTGGGGCGATTAGCCCCCTGTTTTATTCAATTAGGAGGTAATTAGGGATCCTTGGGGGGCTAGGGCTGGTAATTAAGGTGATGTATAATTAGAGTTTCAACAAAAATTATCCGGGATTAAAAATCTTTTGAATAATTTCGTTTAAAAAAAATTTCAAATAGTGCTAAATACAATTTATCAGGGTTTGAATCAAGCCGGTGTAACGAGTCTCAGGCTATGCCCCTCGCATAGCCGGCACGGGAGGACTAGGGACAGCTGAGCGTCTTCTCGATGTGTGGAGAAAGTTCGCGAGTCTCCTTGAATCAGACTGGGCCTTGCTGCTGGTCAGCGGGCAGCCGTGGCGCTCTAAGAGGCGCGGAGAGGTATCAAGACGGCGCACCCTGGGCGAGCTGGGGCCTGGGGACGGCGACCTGGTCCAGTGGTCGCGGTTGCTCTGGGCGCTTCAACTCGCGGCGGACTACAGCTCCGCTCCGAAGGCAGCCGGGTCTACGCGGCGCAGCCGTTTATTGCGGCGGTTGTGCCCAGGCGTCCTTGACCTCAGGCAAATCCCTAGCCCCGTCCTGCCCCTCCACGGTCGGTGGGACCCCGAGGGTCCCCACCTTTTGGCTTCCTCGGCGGGGAAGCTCAAGCTCAGCGCTCAAATACTCATAACCTGGTCCCGACGCAGTCTCTGCGGCGCGCCTGGTCCCCTCCTGGTCCCCGCCCATGCCGTGTTCCGAATCGCTTAGCTGACAGTGGGCCTAAGAGGTGCGGGAGCAAGCCCAGACCTGTGGCTAATTCGAAGCCACGGGGGCGGAGGGACAGGTGGAGGGTGGGGGTCCAGCCTGCCAGGGGCCGCCTCCGAGGACCCAGAACGCTGAGGTGGTGCTTGAAGCCCAACCCCTCCCCCTGCCATTGGGGGAGGCACAGGATGCCTTGTCCAGTTGCCTCTAGTCTCCTGGGAGCCATCTTTACAGGCCCTCTCAGTCCACCTGGCTGTGCTAGGAGCTCTTAGCAGACATGACCTCACCCCACCTTCAGGAGCCCTGGGATGGTGGTGTGTGGAGCCTAGCTGACATCATTGTAGAGGTAAGAAACCCTAGGCACAGAGAGGCCAAGTAACTTAGGGGAGGCCACACAGCAAGTGAACTGTGAAACCAAACGTTAGTTAAATCCAGACGTCCAGGGATGGTTACTCAGCCTGCTCCCCGCACACACTGCCAGGCACTACAGGCTGCAGTCAATTCCACAGGATTTCTTTAAAAGATGTGTCTAAATTTAAGCATTCTTCTCAATGTATAACAGGTCTGTTTTTGAAAAGCAACTAAGACATCAACATGCTTGCAACTTGTAAAGGCAGTTGGTTAACTCTGCCAGATGGATCTTTGTGATCCCGGGTCTGACTCGGCTGGGCTTTCCCCAACCCAGGCCCCAGGCTAGAGTCTTGGCCCACTGTTCCCTTGTCCTTGCCCATAGTTGTCCTCTCCCAAGGGGCACAGGGCAAGAAAGCAAAGGGCCCAGGGGGCCTGTCCATTGGAAATCAGCCTTGCCTGCGACCCCCACTTCTGCTTTCACCTGTGGGAAATGCAGGAGGTTCAGCCCGGCCAAGGTCCCATCCCCACATCTGGAGAGAAGTGACCAAAACCCTCCAAAGGCAGCCAGGTAGAGGGGGAGCTGCTGTTGTGGTAGGGTAGAAGGAGTTAGCACTGTGGTGTTGAGGATTCAGAGGAATCTGCAGATCTGGGCATTTCACTGGTCACGGCCAAAGCCAAGGCAGCCTCTCTGGGGTGGTGAGTGCTGCCAGCACTGTAGGACCCAGGGTGACTGAGGGGTGGCCTCTTCCTGTTCTGACTGCTCGCACCTTCTCCGAGGTTTCGGCCTTCATGTCTTCCCTGGTCTGGAGGTGCCTGGGCTAGCCTGTCTGGTTGGCCTGCCTTGAGAATCTGAGGAACAATGCCTGGCACTCCCAGATAGGAGGCTGGCCGCTCCGAGATACATATTTGTTTAATAGTTAACATTCTGTGCAAAAAAGGAGAGTAGTGGGACTCGGGTGGGGGCTTTGCTTATTTTATATCCACTATAACTATTTCTGTCCATGAAAATTGGCTTAATTATATCAATGGAATGTTTCTTTTTCAATTCTGTATGCAATTAGTCCATCTTGCCGGCTGCAATTTATTTTAATAAAAAAATAAACCAGTGGTGTGTTCAGTTCCTCGTCCCCTGGGGACAAACGCGATTGGTGTGTTTAATTTCATTAACTACAATGCGGCCTACTGGAAAAATGTATAAAATCCGCTTTATACAGCTTAAACACTGGCATTTGAAACAAATCATTATTGCATTAGCTGTCACACTAGTAATTCTAGAATCTCAGGAAAAAAATATATTATGGCTGTTTTTATAACCCTTTGCAAATGCACTGTTAAAATAATTTATAATCATTTTAAAACATGGCTCAGTCCTGGCAAATATTTTATCTCCTCTAAATAAGGTTCTGCATTCTCCCAGGTTCATTTTACATCCAGATCCATGTGCTTCTTCCAGCCCCGAACATGCGAGGTCTGCATGGTAGAAGCGGTGGGGTCTGCCTTGAAGCTGGCCTGGCAGGTGTGTGTGCTCATGTTTTCCTCCTAGTCTGAGCCACACTCTTGGCCTGGAATATTTAGTGCAGTAGCTGACTGCATCAGAAACAAGCCCAGGTTACAGGGGACCCCATTGCACCCTGAGAGGTTGGTGCTGCGGAGCCTGCTCTCTATTTCCCTCCCTTTCTCTGCTTTCCGTTGTCGGATGGGAGGAAGGACCACCAAACACAACAGGTCTTTGCAGGTGTAGGAGCAAAACTATTTCATGGGTAGAATACCCACCCTGCAATGTGGGTAGACTGAGCAGCTGAGCCCTGGCATGGGAGGGCTAGAGGACTTGACGTGGACGCAGCTTTCTAACCTCAATGTGAAGATCCTTCAGAATAAACTCAGAAGATTAAAAAGCTGGGTGTTTGCTTCTGGTGCTCAGTCTATTTCCAAGAGCCAGCTGCTTTCTCTCGGCCTGCAGCTGGGTCAGACGTGGGTGCGTTGGGGTCCCTCTTGTCTGCACGTATCCCTGCTGACTCTGAACCTTCTCTGAGCTGAAGTGAGGATGCCTTTGAGTTGATCTGTACCATCACTAGATGGTTCATAGGGAGGGCGCAGATGGGTGAAAGGAACAGCCTGTCTGAGGGTTTGTTTTTTCTGGTTTTGAGATGTGCTGTGAAGAGTCCTGGCCTGTGATAGCTGAAGCCCTGCTGAGGGTCTACTGGCTCCACCCTGGCCACTGGGAAGGGGTTCAGGGACACGTCTGCGTGTAATGAGTAGAGACGTGCAAGCTTGACTCTCCGTTTCCGCTCCCCAACCCCAGGCTGTGTCAGGAGCACTAACAGGAAGAAACAACCTCCTTCTGCCTAGTTTGAAGCTGGGGACAGGGCTCTAGCCTGAAGGTGGCGGGAGGAGAGGTTTCCAGTTCTCCCTGGGAATTTCTTAGGAAATTCCCAGAAATGTATCAGGGCATTTCTGGTCACATTAAAGAGTATCCCTTCTCCCTTTTCTTGACTTACCTGAGTAGAATTAGGTGCCTTTGATTTTCTTTGAATGCGGAGTTTATTTTCTGTAATGATTTTAAATGTCTGTTGGGGAGACATGGAGGGGGGCACAGGAAACACCCACTGAGCCACCCTCTTGGGACCTGAAGCCCCCTGCTGCTTCTTTTAAGGGTGTTGGGAGCTTGGTGCAGTGGGACCAGAGTGCTGGTGGGAGTGGATTGTGCCTGGGCTAGGTCCCCTGGATGTCATGCCTCTGGGCTGGTCTCTGTTGGAGTGACCTCTGAGCCCAGGGTGGGGTCCCTGGGCCTGTGGTTTACTTTCAATGCTGTGTGCTGTCAAGTTGAGAAATGAGTGGCCTTGTGTAGTTTCCTACTTTAGAAAGAATAACAAAGCCGAATGCCGAGAGCAAACACTGAGTCCTGGTCAGCAGGCTGTGGGGTCTCATGTTGCGGAGGTGCTTGGTATAGTTAGATCCCTCTGAGAGCCCAGTTTAGGGGGTGAAACTGAGCACCTGCTGGACACAGTACCCCTTGCTATCACTTTTGGGAGTGAGAGTACATTTTTGAGAGGTGGAAACATGATAGCAATGCCTGGGTATACATTCACACGTCGTGATCACACACTCTTTCCACCCCCAGCCTTGAGCCCTGTCTCGGCAGGGATGATTACGTGGAAGATTCTGGAAGAGTCTGGCATGACATTTCTTGGGGTACTTTTGACTGGTAGGTGGGGGTCCTGAAGCCAGGCCTGGTGAGTTAGCGTGTCGTCCTCTAGTCAGGCCATCATGACCATGGTTTATGTCCTTTGGCCTGTTTAGAAAACTGCTTCATTTGTCCTCAGTCTTCCACCCTTCCTGGGGGCTTCCCAGGGGGCCATGGAGGGGCACCTCAAGTACAGGCCTGCAGGTGCACACAGGTCAGGCCGAGACAAAGTGCCAGCACTGTGGTCTGGCTGTAGGTCAGGCTGCTGCTGTGTCGTAAAGCTGAATGACATGCCGATCTGCCCTCGGCTCTAGAGATGCATGGATTTTCATTGTGTCCTCATAGCATGGTTGTGAAATGAAGCACACACTTGGTCATTAGCTTGCCGTTTTATTCTCACACCGGGATGTGCAGACACTCAGATCTGCTTGGGCCTCTCTGATGGTCACCCAGCAGCCCCCTGCATTCATAGAACCCTGCATCACTTCTACCACCTCCACTACCCACGGTCACACTGAACACATCCCACTTTAGGGCATAAACAGCTGTTGGCATCTGCCAGCTCTGCTCCTATCAGTGATCTCTCCATTCCAGCAGGGCTAGGATCTCCTGTGGGCTCTGACAGCCTCCATGTCCATTTTGGCCCCTGGAGCATGTTCTCTGGAGGCCCACTGACGCATGCTGGCCTGGGGGCAGGGGTGTGGGCCACCCACCCATGGAGAAAAGGTCATCATGTCTGGATAGTGCCGACTGACTGTGGCTGTTCTGTCTGTCACATGGAGTGTGAGCCTGGGTTGAGCAGCTATCCACCAGCCCCTCTGTATCCTCACCTGTGGGCAGGTCTTTGCCTGGGGCCAGGGCCTGGGCCTCTGTGTTCATACAGTTGAGATCAGGGGAGAACATCAGACTCAGATCAAGACAGACGATTGCCTTCAGCCCAGCACATGCGCAGAACACTAGCTCCATCATATAGCCCTTGGCTGGTAGTGGGGGGACCATGGACCCCTAGCTACCTGTTCTAAAAAGACCAAAGACAGAAGGAAAGAGCGAAGGATGCTGAAGAAGTCTTATGTGTCTCTCTGTCTCTGTCTGTCCTTGTGTTCCTCTCTTTGTCTCTCTCTGTGTCTCTGTTTCTGTTTCTCTCTGTCTCTATTTTTCTTTCTATCTCTGTGTGTCTGTGTTCCTCTCTCTCTCCCTCTCTCTCTGTCTCTCTCATTCAGTCACTGAAATGAATTCTGTGCAGACTTCTCTGGTCTGGTGGATGATGCAGTATTCCCAACATTGCAACAGGCTGACAGAAAGACTGGGTTGGATGGGTGATGAATGGGCCCTGAATCTAATCGGAACTCTTTCCTGTGACACATTTAATCCTGCCTCTATATTCAGAAGCTGGTAGTCGATATTACGCCAAAATATGGATTTACGTAATAGACTCCATCCACTGCTCCTGGCAGGGTCTCCCAGGGAGAGGGGCTTGCATTTCAGAACGTGCCTGTATTTGTATCTGCCCAACGGGCTGTAACAGCCTCTTCTGAGAGGCCCGGTACATCAGTCCATAAAACACTTAAACAAAGGCTGAAAAATATGTTCACTGGAGGAAACTAAACGATGGGCAGGGGAAAGCCACCCTAGGCTCCCAGCCAATCGGAAGTTGGAGTTAACTCTCGGAGAGCAGGGGCATTAGTCCTCCTTTTCTGCCCTATCGCCTCCCTCTCTGGAGAAGCTGGGCAGGGGCCTCGGTCATTCCCTGTACTTGCTTGCCTTTGGACGACACCCCCACATGAAGGTCCTGGGTTGAAACCATCTCCCCAGAGTTAACGTTATTGCCGCGTGGGCGTTTTCTCCTTCTGTCCCTAGAGAAGTGATATGATTAGGTCTTTATCGTATTGAAAATGAACATCTCTAGGGGTCAGTTCTACCCTGGCCCCTAGGGTTGCTGTGAGTCGGATCCGACTCGACGGCACTTGGCTTTGGCTGTGCTGAGCTGGCGTTTCTGGACCCCAGATTCAGGAGGGGCCATTGGCTGCCCTGTGCTTTCTCTGCTTCCTTGGGGAGAACTGCAAGGGTGCTCTGGGCAGCATTATTGGGGTGTTGATGTGGAGGACAGCCCAGGCTGTCAGAAGACTCCTGGAATCCCTTTCAGAAGGCAGCAGCCTATCATTTGAAGAACACCCCTTGATTCAGTTAAAACACTGCTGCTTTTGGCTGTAGCGACCAGCACAGAGCGTGTCCACCTGTGTTGGGCCACCTCCCTCTCTGCTGCTACCAGCATGTCCCCAAGGAGCTGCCTCCCTGGAAAATCTGTGGACTTCCTTGCAAATAACTTCCAGGCTCTTATTTCTGGAAAAGCAAACGCGTTCTTAAACTACTTAAGAACTGGCTAATGTTTTGTCAGTCAGAGCTGGTGCTACTTTAAGGAGAAAGGGCCGCTCACATAGCCTCTCAGCCTGATTAACATGCTGAGACCATCGCTATGGAGTGTGCATACTTGTGTGCGTGCGCGTGTATGTATACACGTGTGTGCAGCACAGACCTGGCATTTGAACAAGGCTTACCCCCACACCCTTACTGAGATTGTCCCTGTGGAGTGTGGGCATGCTTATGCATGTGTATGCACACATATGCCTATACCTATGTACACGCAGGAGCCCTGGTGGTGTAGTGCTTAAGTGTGAGCAGCTAACCAAAAGGCTGGCTGTTTAAATCCACCAGCGCTCCTTAAAAACCTTGTAGGGTAGTTCAGTTCTGTCTTACGGGGTTGCAAAGAGTTGGAATTGATTCAATGACAATTTTTTTTTAATGTAAGCGGAGACGTACTGTTTGAACCGGGTTATCTCCATGCCCTGGTTGGGAACATCCCATGAAGTATGTGCACACATGTGCAAACGTGTGTACACATATATGTGTACCCATGTGCACGCAGAGACTTGGCATTAGAACAAGGTTATCTCTTAGTCTTTCTTTTTAATTTTATCAGAGATATTGCACAAAGCCCCTGGTACTTGTAAAATAGACACCCACCTTTGCTGCACCTCTCTGTAGCCCCTAGCTTTCCCCACCCCGTGAAGTAAGAAGCGGTGGCCTTCAGTAGCCAATACCTCGCCTGCCCCTAGGCAATTTTCAGCTAGTCATTTGGGGAGAAGATGTGGAGAAGTTCAAAGGCGCTAGGCTGCAATTGGTGAGCACTTTCCTGCATGTCTCTAACCCCAAATGAGAAACAAAGGCGGAAAGAGTTGTTTAGATAATCCCAAGGCCCCGGTACATGCATTTAGAAAAATTAGGCCCTCTTGAAAAATTACAGAATTATCCCCACAGTGTCAGGTTCCAAGATAATGATGTGTCTGTGTGTGAAAATATTAAATTGCAATAAGACGTATTCAGTTCCCCGCCTGGGCTGTGCGAGCGGCTAGTGACTGACAGAGTACAAATGGTGTCATAAAACATCGCGGACTTACAGCCTGACTCCATCTTTTTGATCTGTTTCTCTCTCCTGACCTATCCGGTCATCCGTTTCTTTAATGCAATAGCCCGGTGATGTGGCTAATTATTTATTTATCACATTAGCAGGAGGAAAACCTTGCAGAGATGGATCAGTTTTTTTCCCCAGAAGTGATTTGACATGACTTTAGAAATAAGGCCTATGAGGTAGGCAAAAGGACGATGGTGGTTCATGGGTAGACCTCTTGCCTCCCATCTGGGAGACCTGGGTTAAATTCCCAGCAAACGAACTCCATGTGTGGCTAATACAGGCCTGTCAGGGGAGGCTTGCATGTTGTGTGATGCTAACCGGTTTCAATGGAGCTTCCAGACTAAGATGGATGAGGAAGAAAGGCCTGGCAATCTCCTTCTGAAAATCAGCCAGTGAAAACCTCATGGGTTGCAGTAGTCTGATCTCCAGCTTATCATGGGGATAGTGCAGGAGGGGGCAGTGTTTTGTTCTTTTGTTCATGGGGCTACCAACATGATGGCAGCCGACAAGAAGATACTCAGGGTGGTGTTCTCAGATCTTCCAAAGTTCCCTTCATCAGCTCTGCCAATAATCTATGTCCCAGCCTGCAGCCCAAGGACAGGTAAACTTAAGCCAGACCAATTCTGTCTTTGGACAGAGGACGTACCCAGCTTCTTCTGGGCAAAGGAAATTTGAATAGCAACAAATAGATGGGAGCAGAGATTGATTTTTCTTATTTCCGCAAAGCCTGTGGTGGCTTTATGCCTCTGACAACCAGCTTGTGTGAGATGGGGCTTCCTGGGCTCCCCAATTCTTGCAACACATATCCGAGCTCAGGAGTGTTTGTGTGTGCCAGAGAGTATGCTGAGAGCAAGTGTGGGGAGGGGGAAGTAGAGAGAGTTTTGGTGGCTGCACATTCGACTGAACGTCCTTATGCACAAAAGATCTAAACAAAAAAGTGGAAAGTGAGAGAACGCTCCGAAATTCTGGGGGCTGATAGCACAGGCCACAGGGGGCTCTCACGTTTCACGGCTGGGAATCTGGATTGAAAAGCCTGGGGGCCCTGAGTCTTAACTTTCCCTCCATCGAGGTGTTAATCTTACCTTCCGAAGGTTAGATAAAGCTACTAAAAGCTGCTGTTCGCGATTGAATCTCATCTGCTAATTATGGTGGCGGGTTCGGGTTCGAGGCCCCTCTTGGCCACCCCACCTGAGTTCTCTGTGTTGGCAGCCTCCATAAGGGATTATTCTTCACTCCTACCAAGTTCTCCCTTTACCAGGGGTTTTAAGTTGCCTCTTGATCCCGACAGACGACCCTTGTTCAAAGGGAAGCAAGAGGAGGCTGGAGGCCTGGGAGCGGGAGAAGCCCAATACCAGCACCTGGGTTCTGTCTGCTCCTAGAGACATCCCCCTCTCCTAGCCTGCCAGGCACTGTATGAGAGGGGAGGGAAAGGGACTGTGGGCACACACAAGTGTGCTGCGCCATGGTCTCTACTGGAGAATCCTATGTCTTTCTGCACCAGGACATGTGACAGTTGGCTCCAAGCCACTTGGCCAGGCTGGTGAAAACGTGCGTGGCAGGGGTCCTCCTTCAGAAGGAGAAGGGGCTGGGGTCAATTTGAGGGAGGCCCAGCTGGGCTCAGTAGGACAGCTGGATGTCCTGGATAAGTCTAGGCCTCCTTAGAAACCCTGGCAAGGTGGCTGCTTCACATCATGCGGCGTCTGTAGCTGGTGATAGGGGCAGGCTGGCCACAAGAGCAGAAGACACAGGTGGAGGCACCTAGGAGGACCTGGGGAACAGGCAGTCTTCTGCACTTCTGGCATCACCTGGCTACATGCCTCATAGGCCCTGGCACAGAGCTCCTGAAAGCCCAACCAGCCCAAACCATCCTTCCATGCCTGAGGTTGCTAGCATATTGGGGCCAGCAGGCAAGCTTGAAGGCTAGGAAGCCAAGATGGAGACTTCAGATCATGGCCGTGAGCACCCCTGTGAGTGTCACTCCAGGATCTGCTGTGCATCTCATACTTGCTGTGTCCCTGACATCTTGTTGGAGGACTATCCTGGCCTCAGACTCAGAGTGTGCTGTTCTCAGCACCAATTCAAGAAGGGACTTGTCACTCCATCACCTAGCCTGGCTGGGACTGAGACCCAAGTGCTCAGTGGACCCTACTGTAGGCCACCTGCTGGTGCTTGTTGGAGACTGGCCTCTGGATTCCATGGGACCAGTGGATGAAGGCTCAGTGGATCCTGCAGTCTCAGGGCTCAGTGCCCGTGTCCCCTTGGACCATGAGTGGTCTTGGGGGCAGCTAAGTGCAAGGGGTGGTTTTCTGCATCCTGTGATCTTTGAAATGGACAGGAGCCCCTGTTTATGAAGAACAAGCCCCTCTAGGCTGGTGTGACTGGCACTGGTGAGATAGTTGTTCAGACCAGAAATAGAGTATCCTTTCAACAGGAAGGTTTGTTGGCACGTGGGGACTGGGAGTGACTAACCCAACTGGCCGAGGCTCTATGGATGTGCGGCAAAGGTGGCCGGGAGGGGGTTCAGCCTTAGAGAGGTGGTAGGGGGCAGCTCTGTAGCTCCTGTGGCCCATGGAAGCACCCCTCCATTCTGACCTGGTCCTGAGGCTGGGAGACACCCTTTGGCTATTATCATGGCACCTGATCCCACCCAGCTGGCTCTTGTATCCCCTGAACAAAATCTCTACTGGGCCAAGGTTGAGAGCTTTCTCTCCCTGGGGTCTTGCTCTAGACACAGCGGGGCATGACTGGTTTGACTTTCAACTCTGTCTTGTCCAAGCCCCCAGAGCTTGAGTAGATGACTTTCCTTCCATCAGTACAGAGAACTTCCCCTGGGGTGGTGGGACCCTGCCTGTGATGTGGGACCCTCATGTGTCCTTGTGATTCTCTGATTTCTCTCCTTCGTGCCAGGGGAGGGTCTTCCACTTCATCTCCTCAGATGGGACACCAAGGAGAGGGGCAACTGCTTGGAACTGGAGGCTGAAGGCTGTGTCATTTCTCTCCTTCATGCCAGGGAAGGGTCTTCCACTTCATCTCCTCAGATGGGACACCAAGGAGAGGGGCAACTGCTTGGAACTGGAGGCTGAAGGCTGTGTCTAACAAGAGGCTTGCTGGGATGGTCATCAGAACATTCTGGAGAGTCAGCTGCTCAGGATGAAGCCTAGCCATTTTGACAGTATCATTGTCCTTGGCTTGAGGCTGTTGTTAGCAACTAGTCTGGGTTTCAGTGTTATATCTGGGACCTTCTCGCACCTGACTGAAGGCAGATTTGTGTATGACTCCAGATCCAGCATCCCTGTAGGCCTCTGGCTGGAGGCCTCAGATGGAAAGAAAAGCTTTCCTAAAGCAGGATCGTGAAGAGATAAGATAAGCCAGTCAGCAACATTTGGGGCAGGTGTCTTTGCAAGCCGTGTACTGATGTCATGCTCTGCCATCATGGCTTGGGATGTGCTGAGCATGTGTAGACAACCAGGCAGGGTGGCCACGGGGTGGACTCGGGTGGCTGGGATGTTCTCGGGGCATAGGAAGATTTCTTGGTTGGGTTCTGGGTTTTGCCTCAGCTTGGTCTTTCTCACCAGATTTCTGTGATGAGAAGAGTCAGGGGAGATTTTGTCAGCTTTTTCTGGGGCCACTCAGCTCTTAGGGATGCCTGACAAGTGTCTGTACACAGCACCATTTCGAGGATGGAGGGCAGACATGGCCTCTGTTGAAGGGAGGGAGAGGCCAGAGTTCTGAGCCAAATGAGGTCTCTGGCTTAATTTTGCACTGGGCACTTTCAGGGTGCTCTGAGTGGCAGTCCTAAAGCCGATGGAGGTCTGCTCCTCCTCACTCTGTAGCTCTCCAGCTGACATGTTGGCTTCTGAGACTGTGGCATCATTGAGGAGACATGCTTTGGACTTGCTTATGGGATCTATAGGAGAGTGGGACTGAATTGCCATGGCAGTTCTTGTACACACAGTTGTACACACAAGTACACAGTGCACTCATACACTCACATGTGCATAATGTGCTCATGTACACACACACAGTCACATGTACACAGCGCTGTCATACACACACGTACATAATGTGCTCATGTGAACACACACTTGAATGTGTAGTGCAACCATGCACATACATACACATACATGCATACACACAGCGTACATGAACATGTGCATACACTCATACACATGCATGTACACAATGCACAGTGCCCACATGCAGGCACAACTGCATGTAAACATATATACTTGAACACAATACACATGCACACACAATGTACACATGTATACATGCATGTGTGTACAATTATTTTGCTTACACTGATATGACAGTGTTAATCAGACTCGGGTGTCAGTCTTGGCCTCCTTGGGTGACTGTGTGTGCACGCATCAGGATAGGGCACTGTAGCGGCAGACAAATCAGCTTCTGGTTCAGGGTGAAGCCTCCTCTTTCCAGCTGTCTCACCAAGTAGGCTTCTGGAAGGAGCCTGAGGAGACAAGTACCCCAAACCAAAACCAAACGTGCTGCCGTTGAATTGATTCTGACTCACAGCAATATATATATATATAGGACAGCGTAGAAACTCCATAGAGTTTCCAAGGAGCGCCTGGTGGATCTGAGCTGCCAACCTTTTGGTTAGCAGGCATAGCACTCAACCACTATGCCGCTGGGGTTTTCAGCTGACTGCAAATGCTAGTCCTTGCGAGAGCAAGGATCTTGATACCTGCTAGGCTAGGTGAGGGTCTTCTCTCTGCTGCCTGTTGGCCACTATGGTCCTGGCAGACTCTGGAGTGTATGGAGATACCCCCTTGGGTGGGACAAGGCATGCTTCCAAAAGCATGGCAAGACAGGCTGGAGTCCCCCGATCCGGTGTCAGACAGACACAGGAGCAGGGACAAGGCTGCCTCTGGCCCTTTCAAACGGACATTCAATCTGAACCCTGGGGCCCAGTAAGGAGAGTGAGGCGAGCATAGCATGGACTGGGTCAGAAGCACTCAGAAGCGGGAAAAAAAGCACTTTCCAAGTGTCTGGGCCTCTGGCATGAGGCCTTTTGTGGGATTATCTGCCCCCTTGGGAGGCGTGGAATGCTGGGGGTGAGGGGCCACAGCAATATAGAGCTCATGCAGGCTGCTGATAAAACGGGTGGCTTTCTGTGCTGCCCTGCTGCCGAAATCTGAGGTGCCGTCCCTGAGTGGAGGCCACTGGCCTGGACATTTGAGCCAAGGAGGTGGAGGCCAGGTTGCACTTGCCCTTGAGAACTTGAGTCAAGTCCACATCTGCTGGACTGATACCTGGGGCCCCTGCCCACTTAAAAAAAAGAAAAAAAAATGGGAAGAAAAGATGTCCAGAGAGACCTGATCAGCATCTTGTTTCCCAGACCTGGCTGCAGCGGGTGTCCACGAGATGTGTGTGCTGGGCTGGTGAATGATGGATGACGTAGCTGCAAAGGTGCTTCTTTGGGTTGGCAACTTCATAGTTAAAAAAATGCATCATAAATGTTGTACTTCAGAGCAGTTTGGGGTGTAAAGAAGACGTGTGCAGAAAGTATAAAGAGCTCCCACGTACCCCTTCCTCCCGGCATAGAGTTTCCTCTGTTATTAACATCTTGTAGGGGTGTGGTATATCTGTTGCAGGTGATGAAACAAGGCTAATACATTGTTATTACTTAGACCATTGTTTACATGAGGGCTTGCTCTGCATTGTGCAGTTCTGTGAGCTTTGACGAAAGCTTAATGTCACCTGTCCCCCTCTGCAGTATTGTGCACAATCCTTTTGCTGCACTAAAAATGCCCTGGAATCTATTTATTCATCCTCCTCCTCCCCCTAGAGCCCCTGACTTTTTCACTGTCTTTATCGTCTTGCCTAAGAAGCCGTGGTTTCCCAGTGGTTAAAGATTTGTCTGCCAATCGCAAGTAGGTGGTCTGAACCCACCAGCCACTTGTGGTCGGGAGAAAGATGTGGCAGTCAGCTTATATAAAGCTTACAGCCTTAAAAACTGTGTGGGGCAATTCTACTCTGTCCTATAGGGTCATTATGAGTTGGAATTGATTCAGCGGCGATGTTTTGTTTTTCTTAATTGTCTTCCCTTTGCTTGGTGACCTATATTTAAAATGGCATATTAAGGAGCCTTTTCAGACCTGCTTCTTTCACTTAATGATACACATTTATGGTCCCTCCAAGTCTTTGCACGGCTTGCTAGCATGTTTCTTTTCATTGGTGAATAACCCTCCGTTGTGTGGATGGACCACCATTTGTTGGCTCACTGACCTATGCAGGGAGATCCTGGTTGCTTCAAATTTTTGGCAATTATGAGTAAAGCTGCTATCAACGTCCATGTGACCTGGTAACTTTTTTTGTTTTGAATTGAACTTTAGATGAAGGTTTACAGAACAAATTAGTTTCTCATTGAACAATTAGTACACAGTTGTTTCATGACATTGTCAACAACCCCATGGCATGTCAACATTCTCCCTCCTCGACTTTGGGCTCCTTGTTACCATGAGTTGGTAACTCTTTTTTATCATTTACTTAGTAAAATTAATTTTTTTTATTGATTAAGGGAAAGTATACAATCCAAATCAATTTTGCATGCCCACCTTTCTTCAGGTCCTTCAGCTCTTCTTGCCCAGTAACTTTCTGATGTGTAGTTAGTTGTAAGCCTGACTTGAGACTCGTGGTTGCTGCTGAGGTGGTCCCAATGAACAGGGGTGGCTGAAGATACCAGACTCACCCTGCTACAGGTGAAAAACCGGTTCTGAAAGTTTGGAGTTTGTTTCCAGTACCTGGGATGGTTTCCCTTGGCAGTCTAGCCCTTTTGCCCCACCCCCCTCCCAGTGGCCCCGAGTTAAACACGTCTTTGTTGGTAGATGAGCTAAGGCCCCAAGAGTAGACACAGCCACTTTCTCCATGGGGACTGGTTCCTGGGACCCACTCTTGACCATTTAAAACATACGCCCAGGTGAGCTTGGCAACATATGCCCAGGTGAGCTTGGCACAAACCCCATACAGGTAGGACTGAAGCCTAGAACAGTAACAGGTGTCCCTGAGGCCACAGCAGTCTTGGTGGGATTTGGAGGTGCTGGATGAGGGTCTTCTGAATGGGGGACATGGAGACCTGCCTTCACTGTGCTGGGTCAGAACACTCTGCCGCCCAGGTTGAGACTGCGTCTTGCTCTGTGACCTGAGGGGGGAACCTGGAAGGCAGATGGGCTTTGCCTCACGGAGTGCTGTTACAAACTGCTCTGGGAAGGAGGACACAACAGAGGGCAGAGGTGGGGGACTTTGCAAAGAAGGGGAGCTGTGCGCTTGTGGAGCAGGTGTGTCCTTGTCTCAGTTGCTGGGGGAATGTTGGCACTTTGAACAGTGGGCAGCACAGGCTCTGGGCTCAGGTAGACTCAGATGTAGTCTGGCATCGGTGTCAGTGGTGGGACCCAGCTCTTGCCTTGTCTTTCTGAGCCAGCATTCTCACTTGCAGAGTGGGGGATCCGTTCTTGTGGGGCTGTGATTGAAGCCAAGAAGGGGCTCCCTGTCCCTCTTGTGGCTGGCATCCCACTCAGGTGCAGACTCTCTTCCATCAGGCATGGCGGTGCAGTATGTCTGTGGCAGGGCAGCCACAGCAGTGTGTCCACAGCAGGCAACCACAGCAGGGCATTTGTGACAGGGCATCTGTGGCAGAACACCCACAGCAGGGTGTCCATGGCAGGGCCTTCAAGAGAGGGCATCCACAGAATGGCATCCCTGGCAGAGCCATCAAAGCTGCTATCCAGGGCAAGGGCAAGGCATTCAGGCTGGGTGTCTAGGCAGGGTGTCCATAGTAGCACAGCCACCACTGGGCATTCAGGGCAGTGTGCCCATGGCAGGATGTCCGCAGCAGTGAGTCCAGGGCAGTGTGTCCACAGCAAGGAGGCCACATCAGACAGATGGATGAACCCTGGACAGGCACAGCCACAGGACCCTTGAGGCTGCCCATCCCAAGTACCTCCAGGCCCTACCTGCTCTACCAGAGACTTGCAGCTACAGAAAGGTGGTGACTAGTGTATGGGGAACTGGCTTTTTGGTGCCATCCTTCATAAAAACCACACCAAACCATAGCCACTGGTCTGGACCATGGGCCAAACAGCCTCCTTTAGTGCAAC
Organism: Heterohyrax brucei; assembly: GCA_028571685.1. Taxonomy (NCBI): domain Eukaryota; kingdom Metazoa; phylum Chordata; class Mammalia; order Hyracoidea; family Procaviidae; genus Heterohyrax; species Heterohyrax brucei. Next base: position 31,205,786 of record CM053140.1, read on the forward strand.
TCAAGGGGGTTAGGCCCTGTCATTCAGGGGGTCTATGCACCTGGAGGACCGTCTTGCTGGCTCAGTGGTGTGTCCAGGGTATTACACTGGCTCTGGCACCTGGTGTGTGGCTCTGCTGAACAGTTTCTATTAACCTTGTATGGCTCAGCGTCCTTCCTCAAGCACAATAATGTGTTAATTACAAAGAGTTACAACCTTGGCCTGTATTTTTGAGTTGATGTTATGGAGGAGTTATCTACAAGAGGAGTGTCAGATGTCTGAACAGTGGCACAATTTCAGTGAATGCCATGGGTGCCGTTTTCTGTGGATGCACCACCGGCCGTACTGGGTTAATAGAAACTGCTCAGTGGTGCCCAGACACCCACGGCCATTGCAACACCTGCCATACCATACCTTTCTGCCAACTGGCCGCGTTTTTTTGATGTATACTGAGTGCCACATATCAGGGTAGAGGTAGCTAAGAAGTGTCTGGGCATAAGAAGGAACCTTGCTCAAGGGAAGCTATGGGTCACAAGTCTTTACAGGCTGTAAGCCCCTGCCATGGAAGGGTCACCCAGCTGATGTGCAACTGCCTGGCCACCAAGGTCAACTGTTTTCTGACCTCTAGGCTCAGAGTTGCTGCTGGTAGCTGAAGGCTCTCTTGTGTGGACTTTCTGTTGAGTGGTGTACCTTCCTGGGTCAGGAGTCGAAGAGACTTCCAGGGCTACTGCCTGCACCCTGTGAGATGTACCCATTGTACCGCTGTACGCTGCAGAACGCACACTGGCAAAGTCCAGAGAAAATGCCTATGAGCCTAGAAACATCTCCACTGTCCCCCCACCCTCACCCCCAGTTCTGCTCCCCATCTCAGTTCCCAGACCCTCCTCATTATAATACATCTTCATCTGGACCCGTCCTAGTGCTGCTGGAAGCAGGAGTCCAAGAAGGAACTCAGGAGCTTATCTCCTGGAGCCAACTTGGTGCTGATTGGAAACCAGGTCTCTGGGGCACTGGGTCATCCTGTCTGTGGCAGTGCCCGCTGAGCCCTGGGCCAGGGCACGGCTGACTGGCCAGACTCTAAATCGGGGGCTAGAACCCAGGCTTTGCCACATTTGCCTGCACTGTGAATTTCTGGATAGAGATTTTACAAAATCAGTCTGTTGCAGAAGCTTCCTTTTGGAGCTAATGGATGATTCTTGGCTTAATCTATTGGTTTGGCCTTTTCTTTCTTTTTTTTTTTAATGGAGTATGCTGTTAATTAGGCGAAAGATCTGCAGAAATCAGCTCTCGCCTTGAGATTTCTGTGAAAAATGAGACCCCTCCTGAAATTTCCAGTAGTGAAGCAATTAAGTGATGGAATTCTGCAATCTAAACATGGTATTGTTCACCCCTGACACAGTAGAGAAGAGGAAAAGAAAAGGAAAGAAAAAGAAGGAATGAGAAGAGACCAAGTCTAAGTTATCGTTAACTATCCGGCCCACGTGAACGTGTCTGGAGTTAAAATGAAAACCCCTCTGCCATTGGGGTTCTGCACACGTTCCTAACCCTCTTGGAAGCTTCTGTTCCTTTGGAAGTGAAAGGGGTAAGATGAGGCTCTCTTATTTAAATGGGGGGTGGGGGGGCTCTTGAATACTCCTTGGTACAGTGGCCAACCCGAGCTATAGGGTGTTTGAGGGCAGGAGATGGAAGGGAAGGAGGTTTCTCACTTGTACATCCAATCTACAGTGGAAAGGGACCCCTAACAGTTGATATTTCTCTGGGCCACTCCATGTTGGGAGCCGGAGAGGCCAGGCTTCTGGAAACGCCACCAGAGTGGGGAGGCTGGTGACCAACGTGACCTCATATACCTCGGGGCCCTAGGTGGGGAACTGTGCACCACAGTTGGGTCAGGATCAGGGGTCCTTCCTTGCTCTTTGCAGGCAATTCCACCCCACATGAGGAAATTCCCATTTCTTGGGTTTAGGGTGGGCAGAGTTTTTAGACCACAAGAAAAGATTTCAACCAACTTTGATTTCTTTGATTACAAACAAATTCTTAAACAAAAATGCCCAGTTTTCTCTTGTTGGCTCAGACCTGATGAATCATGTAAGTTCCCACACCATTGACCAAGAGATGGTCCTGTGCCTTTGTGACCCTCCTAACCACTTTTGAAAAAAAAAATCATTTCCCGATTGTGTATGCAGCTTGGACACCATTTTCATTTTTTTAAAAAAACAACAAAATAAAACAACCTTGAGATGCCTTTGGAAAACAAGTGCCTGGTTATTGACAAATCCATTTTTTCTGGGGTGGGAGACATACTGCTGCTGGCAGCCCTGGAGCTCAGCCTCCTGTTTGTGGCTGAGCAAAGATTAGACTAAATTTCTCGGTGAGCTGTGTTTTCCTCGGGTCCCCCGTGACTTCCTTGCTCTCTGGCCTTCACGCTACATTCTTGTAGCTTTCCTCATCTCACTCTGTAATGTTGTTTCTCTCACCTTCCAAAGCCGGCCAACGGCACAGTGGAGATTTATGAGGTTTAAACTTTTAACATGATAGTCTATTTTATATATTCTCTGCGCCGCTCCAGTTGGTTGACCTAATGCCATTGCTCTTGGTGCAGTATGTACACGCAGGGTTTTGTTTGGCTAAAAAAAAAACAAAACAAAACTTCTCATACAAGAGGTAGAAGGCATGGCTTCCTTCGGAGTCTTTGTTGCGTAAAATTAGGGAACCAGGGCCTGAGTCAGGCCGAACAATCCGGAGAGCAACAACAAAAAATCCAACACTACCTTTTCTCTTTGTTGCATTAAATAAGGGGGCTGGGGTGGGTTGGGGTGGGGGGAGCTCAGATCACTCAGAATTATTCAGAAAGCAATAGCCAAAAAACCCAACGTCGTTTTTCCTCTGTGCTGTGTTAAATTAGAGGGCTGGGGATCCGAGTCATCAGAACAATCAGGAAAACTACAACAAAAAACCCTCAAACCACTTTTTTTCCTGCTTGTGTTCTTACGTGTTCATATGACATGAAAACTGGACTAAAATGCACTGATGTAGCCTTCCCCCTGGGCCCCTACACTTCTCGACTCTTGGTGGGTGCCTGTTCCTCTGGGTGAGGATGGACAGGAGACAGTTTTAGCCTACAGGGAACCCAGGTTGTATTGGCAGTGCTTCTGTTCCGGCTTTCCCATTTTGTGACGTCTGCTTATCACTCACGGAGCATCTTTGCACCGGAAGGGCCTGAGGCTTCGGTAGCCCTGCCTGTCCGCAGTTGCCCCCACCTTGCTCAGCTGGTCCTCATTGCAGTGGCATGAAAGCCCTCCCTCTCCCATCATGCCCTGGACATATAGGTGTTTCTGGGAGCTGCTGGGCACTTGGCCACTTGCCACCCCACAGGCCTCCTGCTGGTGGGGCATGAGGCCTGAGGGAGCTTTGCAGGCATGTCCTATGATGGACAGACAGATGGAGGAGTCCATGCCCGTACCCGTGCTACGGCTAGTTGTGAGGAGACGGATGTGAACCCCATGTCTGTCTGTATCCCCTGGTGCTGAGGCTGAGCAGTGCTTTCTGAAAGATCCATTTACACCTAAGCCTCTGTCCACTTGGACCACGTCCTTTGCAGAGCAGCTCCTGAAGAAGCCCACTGACACACTGGGTGCCTAAGGGGTTCCGTAGGAGCTCCACCTACAGGGACGGAAGAGGGTGGAAGCTCCTTGGAGCACACAGCTTGTTCATGGTCCTGCACCGGAAAAATAAACCCCATCAAGACATCCCCAGGCCATAAAACGCCCATCGTTCAATCGGCCTTTTTATAGCAGGGTTTCCTAATTTAAACAAATGCACCTGGGCTGGCCGGGGACAGACGCCCTTTCTCTGGCTGCGCTGCCCACGGCTCATTGGCTGAGCAGCTGCTACTGCTGAGGAAAATCCCCCTTTTAATGGCATCCCTGACAGGCTGGGCCTGATCCTGGGAAGTTTTATCCCCAGGCTACATCTATGCCCCTGGCTTACCTGCCTTTCCCCTTAATAAAAAGAGGAGCCTTGTGGAAGAGCCCTGGTGGTGCTGTGGTTACAGCTGTTAACCAAAAGGTCAGTGGTTCCAGTCCACCAGCTGCTGCTTGGAAACCCTATCAGGCAGTTCTGCTCTGTCATTAATGCATTTAGTTGGGGTTGGGTGGTGCTGAGTGTATCCTACCTGTCAGCGATGGTGACATTGGGGAGTGGGCTCATCCGAATGACTGTGACTCCGAACTCAGTTACTGCACTCACTCATTCGCTCACGTGTTTATTTATTCACTCATTCATGCGTTCATCCACGCATTTATGTACCCATTCACTTGCTCACTCATTCGTTCATGCACTCATCAGGCATTCATTCACACATCTATTTACAAACTCATTGGCCCACCCATTCACTTCTTCACTTGCTAGGCATTCGTTCACACATTTGCTCGCTCACTTGCTCCTTCACTGATTCATTCACTAGGCATTTACTCGTGTGTTTACTTTTCCACTCACTTGCTCACTCGTTCGTTCACTCACTCATGCATTCGTTCACACATTTATTTATCTGCTCATTCATTCACTGGATGACCGCTTAATGGACTTCCCCATCATGTCTCCCTTAGGGTTGCAAGAGGTTCTATCCTCGCCCTCCCTTCACGTAAGGTCTAACTGGGCACATGAGATACTAACACCCCCCAAATCAAATGGCAATTCCAAAGCAAAATCAGCACAGGATTCAGGAAACTTGTGGCTGCCTGGGCATGTGGCAGACTGATTGCGTAAGAGCCAGAGTCTGTGCTAGGCAGGCTTGCGTTCAAATCCCAGCTCCTCCACCTTGCAGCAACTCCTTAAAGACACTTCTAAGCCATGTGACTTCATCCGTTAGCAGGTGTAAGGTTGCCCCCACTGAGTTACGGGAATGGAAGACAAAAAGCCAGACAGGTTTCCTGATGCATCAGAAAGCTGTCAGAGAATGTCCCTCTCACTTCGGGGTAGAAGTGCCCGGTTGTCCTGGGCTGGGTGGGATCTGGCACTGAGGCCTGAAGTAGTCATGTTGTCCAGGAGCTCTGCTGCCTACCTGAGCCAGGCAGGGACAGGGTGTACCACTCAGCAAGACTTTATGGGGCCTCTCAGATCCTGTCACATGCCTACTGAGCCCCATTCATGGCCCACTTAGCAGTGGATGGCCAACAAGTGGTGTCTCTTTGTGCCCAAAGAAAGGCAAGGTCCCTAGTGCTTTCTACAGGGCCACATGTCACCCATTCTCCTGGAGAGCCAGGCTACCTGTTCATCCCATGGACTTCTTGTAACACAAGTCCATTTATCTCTGAGCTCTGCCATGGAGTGGTCTTAGGTGACCTCAGACTCAGTGATGCTAATGGCAGCCCCCATGGGAACCATAGCCCTTCCACTTTTGAACTCTGGCTGCAGCCCCCTGATCATGAGAAGAAAAGGACTGAGGTCTTTTCTTCTGGGACCATCCCCTGAAGAGCATGCTAACATAGAATTTGAGTTCCTGCTCCAGTGTGGGGCCTGTGGACTGGCCTACCAGTCAGCCTTGGGCCTAAAGCAGGACCTGCCACTGCCTGATGACCTCCTAACTCATAGTCAAGCAAAGGCAGGAGAAAAGGGCTTGTCCACAGGGTGTGACCCTCTTGGGGAGACAGACAGCAGACATGTGATCAGACACAGGGGAAATCTGGTTGTAAAAATGGCCAGGAGCATGTGTGAGTACTGAAGAGTGTGGGCTGAGGACATCCCCTTAGGTGGCCGATGATCCAAGGGACCTCCACTGGGACATAGAGGGCCAGATCACAGTGGGTGTGGTGGGCAGGAGGCTCTCTTAGTCCCCATGATGGTGGGCGCAAGGTGCAGGTGTCATGTCCCTTTAGACAGGAACACAGAGGCTCATGACTGTCCTCGGTCACCTGGACAGTGGGTGGTGGGAGCAGACTCAAACCTCTGTCATCCACCTGGCTCTGGAGCAGGACCCCAGCCCTAAGGGGCAGGGGAAGTAGCCCAGTGAGGAGGAGGACAACAATCCCAAAGGGTCAAGGGCAGCGGTCCAGTGAGGAGGGAATGCGACATGAGGTCACCCTGCCACAAATGCTCACTGCCTGTCCTTCAACTTTCTCCTTCAGATGCCAATACTGTGGCCGCCTCTGTCCACAGCTCTGGCTCAGGCAGAGGGCATTGTGGTCACTTACCCCAGGACTTCCATCTGTAAAGGGTGGAGATTGGCAGCTGGGAGTTCTCCTTTCCATGGTAAAATAGCCACGCATTGCTTAATATCCACAGTATATTTTGTGAGATAGGATGTTATGTGATTTGTGTGAATGTGAATGTTAGGATGTTGTGTGATTTGGACGCTATGTGAATGCGAACACTAGGCTGTTTTGTGATTTGGAGGTTGTGTGAATATGCCTAAATCACAACCAACAGATTCACTGATTTTCCATCTTCCGATTGCTTAATAGGAAACTGTGGTGGTGTAGTAGTTAAGTACTCTGTCTGCTAATCAAAAGGTGGTCAGTTCAAATCCACCAGTTCAAATCCTCCTTGGAAACTCTGTGCGGCAGTTCTATACTGTCCTGTAGGGCTGCTATGAGGTAGAATAGACTTGATGGCAGTGGGTTTAGTTTTGTTGTTTAGTAACCTTTTGTCTTGCTTCCAAATCTACACTTCTCCTTTTCCTCCTGGTGCTCTACCTCCAGCACCTGTTTTGCTGCATTTCGGAGCCGTGATGTACTTTGCAGTTGTGCTTTCAAAAGACAGTTAAGCAGATAACGGTACAGCACTCAAGGCATGCTGCTGCCTACGAGCTGACACACACTGTTTTACTGTAAACTTTTTATTTGTAAGTAGGGAAAAGTTCACATTAAAATAATGATAGAAAGCTGTTGTGTTGGCTGTGTCCCATTTCCATCTGCTATGGCCCATTCTGCAATCAGGATTTCTGAACTCTAAAATAATCCTATGTGACCACAGATGTATAAGCAGTCAGACATTGTCCAAAATGGATATAATTCAGCACGTGAGTGTATATCGTTTATTTAAAACTGGGATTTCCAAACAGTCGCCACCTCTGATCAAAATGCCAGCAGGACCACTTGGGCATTCCCCTTGGACTCTTAGATGAGTCTACACAAGGCAGGGCAGTCCCTGCCTGACTGTGTATCCCAGGAGGGGCTGATGCACCACAGGGTCCGTGGGCTTCTCCAGGGCTGAGACTCCTGGGATGGGGACCCCTGGGAGAGCAGGCACCATGTGCACACATCTCAAGGGCCTTAAAGTCATAGGGCAAACTTTCAGAGCCCAGGGAAGATGGTGAGGGTGGCAGCTGTCACCTACCCTAACACCTTGAAGCAAGTAGTCAAATAGTGACAACTTCTGCAAGAGCTTCTGGCAGTAGGTCTTGCTGGGTGACATGAAGGTTCTTTTCCACCTGTGATATCACTGCCAAGTAATGACCAATGCAGCCAAGGCTGACCAACCTCACTTAGAAACTTTCTTGAGCTGACCACTGCTGGTGGCTGGGTCAAGGGATTCTCAACCACCCATGACACCCTCCCTAGCCAAAGCCGTTGGCAGAACCCAGGGGCTGGGGCCAGGACCTGGCTGTTCTGGTGACAAAGGCAGGCCCAGGTTAACCTGATGATGGGGGCAGAACTCAGGCTATCCCGATGAAAGAAGTTGACCCAGGCTATCCCAGTGACAGGGTTGGGCCCAGGCGATACCACTGAGGGAGAGGGTACAACTGGACTAGCAAGGAAGCCTGGCAGGCCTTCCAGAGATCTCTGTCATCCGTCTGGTGGACAGTCAGCTTCAGATAGCCTGTCAGAGTATCTGGCAGACATGGGTCCCACCTGTGCTGCGGGTAGACAACAGGCAGTGTAGACTGGCTTCAGAGCCAGGGGAGGATCTGGAATGTGTGATGAGTCTGTGGGCCAGGCATGTACCCTACACATCTATGCAAAGAGCAGGTGAGACAAGAAAGGGATTTTTGACAAATTTCCCTGAATGCTGAGAAGTTTTCTAAAGCCACTATAGGCATGCGGACTTCTGCAGCACTGTGGTCAAGTGCTGTTTTCAGGAAGTGTCAGGCAGAAGTGGTGGCACTGGGCAGTGATCCCTGTCGGGAAAACTGGTGGCTGAAGCCACTGTGGTTCTGTGGCTGCCATGACCCAGAAATGAAGACCCGAATGCGAAGGGAAGGAGGGAGCGGGGGTCAGGAACGCTCGGGGGGCAAGCTGGCCGAGGGAAGGGGGCCCAGGACCATAGAGGGGCAAGAGGACTCAGTGTGTACCAAACCTGCCTCTGCAGCTTCCTGCATGGCTCTGAACATCTCTAGGGTGGTGCTAGAATTCTCTAAACTTCTCAGGATGGGGTGGACTTCAAAATGTTAATTGCTGTCAGATCAGTTCTGACCCATGGTGTCCCATGTGTGCGGGTCTTGGGGCCCTAATGTGAGCAGGGTAGAACTGCTGTGTAGGGTTTTCAGTGGCTGATTTTTCAAAAGTAGATCGCCGGGTCTTTCTTCTGAGGCACCTCTGGGTGTGATGGAACCGGAAACCTTTCAGCTGGTAGCTGAGCACTTAACCATTTGCACCACCCAGGGGACTATCTGACTTCACATACATCTGTTTGCGCACAGCCGTGTCCCCAGGCTATGTTCGGGCTCCACACGCCTCTGCTTTCTCAGGATGTCTGAAACTGGACGTGCTCCACTGTTCCCTGGCTCCACCTGGGGCAGCTTCAGGGAATCTATGAGCAGGGAAGAAGGCAGGCCAAAATTCTTGGCTCCTTGCACCTTGCAGTGCTGTGCTGGGGGCTCCACAGGCATGACTGTCACCTCTGCTGAGCCCCAGTGAGCCGTGGTGGGAGGTGACTTTCACGCTGCTGATCAAGACTTATTTTGCTTATTGGTGTGCACAGATTTGGTGAGCGGAAAGCTGGGCCCAGTCTTCTCTGCACCACCACACGCTGCTATCTGTGATGCACACCTGCGGGTGTCCACCTTGTTCCTGGCCACCTATACCCTGAGCAAAGGCTGCTTCAGCTCTCTCATTACACAGGTGGTCTTGGGCTGGTTCCCCAGCCTGGCAACTGCCTCATCCCTGAGGCCGTCACTATGTGACTCCAGGTGATGCCTTCCAGGGAGAGTCTAGCTCACGTGTTTGGGCCCAGGAAAGCAGCATGGGCTGTGTGGTGATGACACAGGGCCTTCTGTCTGGTCTTCCAGCTGTGGATGGAGCTTGTACGAGTCTCCCCTGGCTGCTATAACAAAATACCATCAAATACCACAGATGGTGCTGCTCACAAAACAGAAGTCTATAATCTCACAGAGCTGGAGGCTGGGATCTGAATTCCAGGACTTGGCAGGGCACAATCCCTCCGAAGTCTCTGTGGAAAGATCCTTTCTTGTCTCTTTCAGGTTCTCGTTGTCTCAGGCATCCCTTGTCTTGTAGATGTGCCTTTGCACAGCCATTTTCCTTCTGTGTTTCTTCTTCTGTTTCATAGGACACCACTCACATGGAGTTGGGACCCACCCTGCTCCAGTAAGACCTCAGGTTAACTGTTGATATCATATTGCTGTTTGCTGCTGTGGAGTCCGTTCCCAGCTTGCGGTCACCCCGTGCACGACAGGATCGGACTGCCATAATCGATGGGGTTTTTGCTGGCTGAGTTTTGGAAATAGATTGCCTGGCTTTTCTTCCTAATCCACTGTGGTCTAGAAGCTCCTCTGAAGGCTGTCTGGCACCATAGCAACAAGGACACCTCTTCTGACAGATGGGTAGTAACTGTATGTGACATACATTGGCTGGGAATTGAACCTTGGTCTCCCACATGGAAGGACTGAATTCTGTCACTGAACTGACAATGACCCTAATGACATCTACAAGGATCCTATGTCCAAACAAGTTGACATTCACAAGCTCAGGGTTAGGACTTTCAAGTATCTTTTAGGGAGCATAATTCAGTCCATCACAGAGCTCTTCCTGGGGTGGGGTACAGGGTGCTGGAGTAGCAGAGGCAGAGGGCCCCAAGACCAATAGAGAGCCTCTCGAGCTGGGGCCTTGCTTAAGGCAGTAAAGGGAACTTCTGGGGTCAGACTAGGAGGCCATGGTCACTGGGACCATCCTGGCTGGGGTGTTGGGGGTTGGGGTGGGAGCAGGTGATGCAGCTTGGATGCCAAGCCCTGGAAGTTGGGCCTGAAGTCCCACTCCAGAGCCTGGGGAGCTTCCCATACAGCTGTGTCCCAGCCCCTGTGGCTTCCTAGTACCAGGCTTGCTGCATCCTCCACCCCACCCTACTCCACAGTCCCCTGCTCTCTCCCCTTGAACTCCCCAGACAGTGCTGGGAGGTATGCTGGTGGGATGCTGGTGAGGTGAGAGGGCTTGCTGACTGCCATGCCCAGGTCACCGCTGGCACATGCTGCTCCAGCCCCGGGCCACAAGCCTTGGCCATTTCACTAGCTGAGCGGGCCTCCCGCCCTACCTGGACTGCCACAGAGGCCAGTCCATGTGGGGTTAGTGGAGAAAACGGGGCAGTTAAAAATGAGGTTTCATCCAGGGTTTGGCATATGGTGAGATGCATTCTATTCAGTCCCCTATGCCTCAGTTTCCTCATCTGTAAAGGCAGGTAGGACAGCACTTCCTGCCTTACAGGGTTGGTGTGGGGTTGATATGCCTCAATAGAAGGATCTGGAACAAAGAGCCCAGAACTGAGTCCAGGCGTGGGAAGGGTTGTGGAATGCCCACCCTCTCAGGAACTAGCACTGGTTAGTTCCAGAAAGTGGAGTGAGGCCAGGGCAGAAGGGAGCTGTGTTGGGTGGGGGGCTGGGCTCTGGTCTTGCCAGGACAGGTAGGGCTTCATCTGCTTCTATACATCCCTGGGATTGGGACAAGGGACAAGGGATTTGGGACAAGGGACAAGGGATTTGGGACAGAGACAAGGGATTTGGGACAAGGCATCTGGTCACAGCCTCCTACCAGCCTGGGGGAGCCCTTAGAGCAAACTGCACCTGCCTCTACGACTGAGCTGTCTCTGTAAGGACAGGGAGCAGGAGTCAGTGTAAAGGAGAACAAGGACTCTGTGGGCTCAGGTGCCTTGTAGGAGCTTGCTGATCACGTGGGTCTTCAGGGGGCAGTTGGCGTCTGCTTTGGGATGTGCCCAGGGTGCCTGATGGGTTGGAAACTGCCTCATATCATGTACCACTCCAGACCTTACAATTTTAGGTTTTGCAGTCATCATCCTGGCAGTTGGGAACCTGCTGACAGTCACCAGGGTGTCTTAGAATGGGGCACAGGCTGGGCCAGAGAGGCCCATTTCTCCCTCTGCCCTTTCCTCCATCCTTTCCTCTCTCTCTTTCCTTGTCAGTCCATATCTCTGTCTCTCGTCTTCCACATCTCTGACTGTCTCTGTGCCCCCTTATTCGGTGTCTCTTTCTGTCTCTGGGTCCCCTTTATGTTTCCCTCCGTCTGTCTCTCTCTCAGTGTTTCTCTCTGCCCCATCTCTCTTTCAAAATCGCACGTACTGTCTTCTTCCCTCCTCCCTCTGCTTCTCTGTTCTTCTCAGCCTTTCTCCCTCATCCTCTCCCCACTTTACAAATGGCCCTGGGGACCTCTGTGGGGCTAGTTCCTACCTTCCTGGGAAGCCCCCAGCACCTCCCTCCCCGCTAGGCCTGGGGTGGGGTAGCCTGCTTATATTCCTCTCGCTCCTTGGAAGCCCTATGGGGCAGTTCTGCTCTATCCCATTGGGTCACTTTGAGTCTGCATCGACTCCACAGCCCTGGGTTTTGGTTGGGCGCCTGGGTGCCTGGTCCTTTGGGATGCCCACCTGCCTCCCTTTTTTAGACTCCCCAGCCAAGCTGACCCTACACTGGAAAGGAATGAGGTCATGGGGGGAGGGATGGGGCCCGTGTGCAGAGGGGAGAGGGTCTGTTTTTAGAACTCACACCTCCTGGCCAAGGCTGAAACCACCGTGTGGAGACCCCAGCTTCCCCTGTTGCCTGCCCACTTCCTCTTCTGGTAGTGGGCACCCCCCCGCCCTCCCCCATTGGGGACCAAAGGCTGGGGCCATTTGGAGCTAAGTCCTTCTGCTGCCTTGACATCGATGGTTTGGGGCTGTGGGAGCTCCACATCCTGGAACCTCTGTCTCCTAGAAAAGCAAAGAAGGAGGGCTGAAGTCTAGAGCTGGGAGAGCCCTTGGAAGCTTCTGGAACAGTCAACTGGCCTCTGAACAGGGTAGACCTGGTGAGTAGACAGCTTCTCCTCTGTGCAAGATGGGCAGAGTGGGCTTTCATCTTCCTCAGTTTCCCTTGTGTCAGCTCTGGGGAAATACAGAGATGCCTTTCTAGGAGAGCCAGTGGGGAAATTTGTTTGAGTTGGCCTTGGGCTTCCTGCTGGTGCCCTGGGCTCAGGTGAGAGCCCACTATCCTTTCTGTCAATGAACAGCTGGTGCGGACGCTTGCAAACCATTTGGTTCTTGATTTTGAAAATGTGGCTGAGGTCAGTAGTCGCCTGCTCCTCTTGCCACCCTCTTTTCTCAGGCCAGCTCCTCGGCTTCCTGTCCTGAGCATGGTCCCTCCAGAGTGGGCTACAGAGCCTACCTGCTGTTCTGTGGGCCTGTGTGGGCTGTGCCAGGAGGTGCCACCCGTCTGCTGGGCAAGGCCAGTGAGGAGGACCTGTTAGAAGGAACCAAGTCCAGTTGCTGCCATGCTGATTCCAACTCACAGTGATCCCAGGTGTCACAGAGTAGAACTGCTCCCTAGGGTTTTCTGGGCTGTGATCCTTACAGAAGCAGATCTCCAGGCCTTTCCTTTGTGGCACAGCTGTGTGGGTTTGAACCTCCAAACTTTATATTAGTAAGTAGATGAGAGCAAACTATTTGTGCCACCCAGGGACCTTTTGAAAGAACCAAAGGCCCCCATAAAGTAAAAGCATGTAAAGGAACTGGGCAGGAAGTTGCCAGGGGCAGACAAATAGCTTTCTCACCTGGGTAGCAGACCAGGTTGGAATACCTCTGAGCTGCTGGGAGTCTACTGTCAACAGGCACCCATTAGGGTCTTCCTGAGCCTAGCAGGCTTGTGGGTAGGGGTGCTTCTCCCCGTCACTCTTTCTTTCCAGGAGGCCAGCAGGGACTGCAGCCCTCTGTGTCTCCAGCAGGTAGCCCTGGCCATCTCCTCGTGTGGGAAGGAGAGGAGGATTGGGTTAGCTTTTGTTCCTTGTCTCCTCTGCCCCTCAGAGGTGACCTCATCTCCAAGAACCCTAAAATACTACATGAGTGGAGACAGGAGGGCATGCCCAACCATCCCTCACTATACCATGGCGGGCCAGGTACTGGCACTTCCCCTGTGTCTTCTGACCGTGTCTCCCCCACTCCGACCTGCTCTGTCCTCCTTCCGTAATGGGGTGCAGCCAGAGGTACCCCAGCTCTTCCAGCATGGAGCCGTGTTTATTTAGGAAGCATGGGCAGTGGCCTAGGGCTGTCAAGGTGCCCAGGGCCAGAGAGGACCCCAACCCTGACCACCTGATCACATCCTCCCTCTCCTTCCACAGGAGATGAGCCTCAGCTGGGGGGCAGAAGGCCAGGGCCCTGCCTGCTCTGTGAAACAGCACTCTGCATCTGGAGGGGAAGGGGCCTATGGGCAGGCCTAGTCTGCCTTTAGATGGGGTAGCCTGTGGGGCTGAGGTGCACGTAGTGGTTACTGGTTACCATCCGCTCCACTCTTGGAAACCTCGCGTGCAAGGGAACAAAACCCTGCCTGGTCCTGTGCCGTCCTTATGATCGCTGCTGTGCTCAGATCCATTGTGGAGGCCACCAAGGAGTGCATGCTTCACAGCCCTCCCAGAAAAAGACAGTCTCTTCTGGCCATTTATTTCGTCTTCTTTTTGTGCACAGTTCTTGCCTGTCAAAGCCCAGGTAGAGAGACCTGGCAGGTCTGGAGTTCAGCAGGCTCTGCAGATGTAGGGGTGGGAGGTGCCCAACTCACCCCTCTCTGGAAGACCCTTCATTTTCTCCCTTCTTTCGGATGAGTTAAAGGTGAGCTGCTTTGCCAGTGTGTGTTGAGCACTTATTATGGGTGCTGGGCACAGACGTAGCCAGGCCATTCTAGGTAGACAGATGGGGCCTGGGAGCCCTGTTACAGAAGAACAGGGCAGCAGGGGCCCAGAGGAGACCCCAGGCCGACCAGAAGTGCTGTGGAGATAGTAGTTACCAGAGTTCAGCAGGGTGGGCAGGAGCCAGAGGAGTGGGCCTTGTGAATTTGACACCTCTAGATCATCTTTAATACACTCTTCTACGAGGTCCAGCAATTAAGTCCGTGAACTTAATTGTTCTAAGTGCTACATACCTCGTTGATGAATATCACTACAGTCACCTTCGAAGTACTCCCCTTGGGAAGCTGTGCACTGACACTAGCACCCAGTCCACCCTTTAAAGTGATTTTGGAACTCTTTCTGGAATGGCCATTGTATGCAGTGGCATGGTGACAAGTTCACAGAGTTAATTGCATAGTTGTCTGCGAGGGAGTTTTTAACCTGTAAACAAATAACTGTATTGGAACACCCTCCCTGCTCACCTGATCTGGCCCCCAGTGACTTTTTTTCTTTACCCCAAAATAAAGGAAATATTGAAAGGAAGACATTTTTATGACATTCAGGACATCAAGGGTAATACGACAACAGCTCTGATGGTTGTTCCACAAAAGAGTTCCAAAATTGCTTTGAAGGGTGGACTAGGTGCTGATGTTGGTACATAACTTTCTAAAGGGAGTACTTCAAAGGTGACCATAGTGATATTCAGCAATGAGGTATGTAAGCACTTTCTCTAGGATGAGTTCGCACACTTAATTGGCAGTCCTTGCATATCAAAACCATTTGTAGTCATCATCCTGTGAGAACTGGCAATAAGCACTGCTTTCTTGATTCATTCCTTTGGTTTTAAAATGACTAACCCTTCACTATCAACTCTGATGGTGAACTAATTTGAGCTTGACTGTTGACCAAAAGGTCGGCAGCTCAAATCCACCAGCCACTTCTTGGAAACTCAATGGGGCAGTTCTTCTCTGTCCTATAGGGTCACCATGAGTTGGGATCAGCAGCAGGTTTGGAACCCTTAACAGAGGCATGCTGGTGACACAGGGGTTAAGCGCTCAGCTGCTAACTGAAAGATAGGCAGCTTGGTAGGAGAAAAGACTTGTTGATCTCCTGTCATGAAGATTCCCTAAAACAAAAAACCAAACTCTTTGCCATCAAGTCAATTTTGACTCGTAGCAATGCTATAACACAGGATACAAATGTCCCATAGAGTTCCCAGAGAGTGTTTGGCAGGTTCAAACAGTGGATCCTTTAGTTAGCAGCCGTAGTACTCAGCTGCTATGCCACCAGGGTTTCCCTGTAAACCCAACGGACAGTTCTTCTGTGTCCTATGGAGTCACTACAAGTTCCAAGCAACTCCATGGCATCCAACAATAGCCCTTACATGAGGAGACCTTTCTATTTTCACTGAAATTTGACACTTACCAACGAAAGTGTCACACTATACACACTCCGTAGTCACCCTCTGTTTCACAAGCTGTCAGTTGTAGACACGAGTGAAAACCTGTGGTCAGGGAGAACGGCAGAGCCGAAGGGTGCTCAGGGCTCTGCGTCTTCCATTTCCCAAGGATGGCATGGCCAGTGTTGACTTCCAGCGTACTGATTGTGCTTGGGAACATGAGCCTCCCTGGAGCCAGAGACTAAGGTGGACAAGGGTGCTCCAAGCATGGGCTCGGACAGTTGAAACATGTCTGTGAGCGATACCCTTGGGTGCTCTTGAAGCTGCCACCCATGTGGAATGTTGTTAGTTGATTTGGCTCCAGCTCATGGTGACCATATGCGCAACGGAATGAAACATTGCCCCATCCTATGCTGTCCTTCGTGGTGGCATCTGTGTATTCTGAGTACCTTCTAACCTAGGAACCCCGATGGCACAGTGGTTAAGAGCTCGACTGCTAACCAGGAGGTCTGTGGTTTGAATCCACAAGCTGCTCCTTGACAATGCTGTAGGGCAGATCTACTCTCTCCTGTAGGGTGAGTTGGAATCAACTTGACGGCAACAGGTAGGGTCGGATTTGGTTATATTCCGATCTAGAAGGCTCATCTTCTAGCACTGTATCAGATAACGTTTTGTTGTGATCGTAGAGTTTTCCAGAAATAGATCACCAGGCCTTTCTTCCTCGTCTGTTTTAGTCTGGAAGCTCCACTTAGACCTGTCTACCATGGGTGACCTTATTGGTATTTGAAATGCCAGTGGCAGCCAGCATCATAGCAACATGCAAGCCATCAAAACTGGTAGACGGTAGCAGCCTCGTGAAATGCCATGTTATTAGAGAGTAAAGACAGGCTGGGGAAAATTAGAAGTTCCAGGTGCCCTATTAAAACCCCACAGTGGCTGCAGCAATTGGGACGTGCACCAACATCTGTCCACCATGGAATGTTTCCCTAGATGTTGTTTCGAGTGGTCTGTATGTGGTGATAATAAAAAGCAGAATAACTTTTGACCACCTTTATTACAGTTCTTTTAAACCTCTGTATGGCTCTGTCCTGCTGGTCCCAGGTAATGCTGGGTGGGGATAGGGAGGAGTGTTCTGGGTAGGTGGATGCACATATTCAAGGCTTGTCTGGGTAGGAGCACAGGATGTTGGGATATGGGGCAAGGGGTGTGCACAGGGTGGGCTGAGGGATGAGCCTAGGACTGCTATCTGTGGTGAGATAGTATCTAAAGTCACCCTCTGGAGCCTGGCTCTGACCACACAGGCTGGCCTGGCTCTCAGGTACACTGTTCCAAGGACAGTGGACTCCCCGTGCCCCTGTTTGGTGGGGTGAGGGGAGCTGTTCTCTGGGAGTAGGCAGTGGGTGAGGGGCGTTCAGGGTGATGGATGGAGACTACTGGCTATACTGCTACGATCCAATGACAAAGGCATCTGCTTTCAGCCTCGCCTGCCCAGCACAGACTGACCACCCCAGGGTGCCCTCAGACCCTCCCCTGTGGATAAAGCCCTGTTCAGGGCACTCTGTGCTGGTGTCCTTGCAAGCCTGCTCCTCCTGGAAAGTTCCCGGTAGCCCTCACTGTTGTCTAGAATCCCGCCTTTGACCCCTTGACTTAGGCAGTGTCCCTCATGAAATTCCCTGAGGGATGGAGGGAAGAGAAATGGGCCATACAGTTTGTGTCCTGGGTGCTGGCTCCTGTTACAAGGTCACCTGAATGTGCTGAGGGAGAGTACTTCGTGAGACAGAAGGACAGGGAAGTTGGTGGCTGGTGTCACCCCATAAGCACCTGTCCAGCAGCCTCAAGCTGTTGGGTGAAATGTGGTAGACATGTGGTCCTGGCCGTCTGAGGGTTGCACGTGCCAGGTGAGAGGTAGCGGGTGCACAGGGTAACTGCTGGAGCTACTCTGAGTGGTAGGGAACAGACTCATGCGGGAGGGGAGAAGCTTCCTTCATGGTGACCTCGGCCACTTGATTAGGGGCTGGCATCTGGCCTGGAACATCCAGAAGGTGGGGAAAGTGGCGGTGGAACTGGCAGAGGGGTCTTTGGTAAAAGGCAGGGCCTGGACAGTTAGTGGCTGGCTCATGAGGGAGAGAAGGCCTGTTTCAGTGTGACCTGAACCAGGCCTGCCGCTTGCAGGTACGACTCAGCTCAGGGCACCAGTGGGGGTCCACCTTGCTGCCACTTGAATTTGGTGAATACAGAGGGTGCCCGGATGAGCTCAGTCGCCTCTTCCTCCCACTCCTCCGCCTCCTTCTTGCTGGGACAGCCAAGCAAACACTCTTGGTGAGAGATAGTGGCTTCCATCCAGCGCACCTCGGCTAATCAGCGCGCATCGTGGGAAAAGCTGGGCCGGGCCGGGCGACAGCACATTGTCTGGGCGAGATTAAAGCCGGGGGCGGCATTGTCTGGCTGGGGGATCAATCTTCCTGCTGTCACTCAGATGCTGAATTAAATTCCCTCCATTTCTAAAGGGGCTTATCTGCGCTGAATGGGCGGCCTCACCACAGCGTCAGGGACGTGTTGTGGGAGCCCCGCTTGGGCACCTTTGGCCAGCCAGGCAGGCGGCCTCCACTGGCCACCGTGAGCTCGTTAGTTTCCTGAGAGGTGGGCCCCACCTGAGACCTGTCTGTCCCATCAAGCAGTCTTGAAGCTCATGGCACCTGATTGAGGGAGGTCCTAGAGCTGGAGGGATCTCATGAAATCTATGAGGCCTCTGCCTCCTGGGAGGGGTCCTGAGAAAGGAGGCTCTTGGCCAAGGTCAGAGGTCAGAGGGCAAGCTGGCAGCAGGCAAGGAGCTGTTTCAAGTCCCCAGAGCGGCTTGGGGCTGAAAAGGAGGCTAGTAGTCTGATTGGACCTACGTGACTCTGAACGTTTGTACTGCATGGCAGGGCAGGACCGGAAGAACGCACGTGGAACCCTGGGTTGGCTGCAGCCATGGGGGCTGGGTGCTGTCAGAAAACTCAGCTGGCCCCACTCCTTCCTTCAAGAAGGGGAGGCATGCTCAAGGGGGCTTTCCAAACCTTTGGCGGGACCCTCGCCTGAAAAACAGAGGGAGGAAGCATAGCAAGGCTGCCTCTGAGCACAAGAGGGATGCCTCTGTGCTTTCGTTCAATGTGTCCAGTGGCATTACTCAGGTGCCTGCCTTATAGGAAGAGACCCCAGAGCCCACGGGGGGCCACACAGGTCATCAGGATGGAGATGTGGCGTCAACAGTGGGAATTTTTGTTGTCCCCCAGTGAGGCCAGGAAGGCAGTCAGGGAGGATGACCTTGCTGCCCCTGTCTGCTTTGCTGTCCCCCTGCTGTCCCCTGGGGGGTCAGACTAAGGCCAGCTATACAGGTAACGACGTCTGTCGTAGAATGTACAGAAGCTCCATGAGACAGGAGCTGACTGGGCAGAGGTATTACCAATGGGTGGGGAGAGGTGGGTGCTCTGTTTAGAGTTGGGGTGATGAAACCTCAGAACTACATCTTCCACCTGCCTAACAATTGGCACTCCTGGTGCCCCTCTCCTGGACGGGGCCCCGAACTCCGAATGCCCTGTTCATCCGTTTGTGGACATCCAGGCAGGTGCTGTGTGCAGGGCTTTCTGTGCTGTGTGCAAACTGCCCTTCCCTGATAGGACTTAATACTTGCTTGCAGAAACTTTCAGCTGTGGAAATCCCTCGTATCTCCTTCAAGAACTCAAGCCACTGCTGGAAGAAGTAGGTTGGGCAGATCACCAGGCTATTTTAATTATCCCCAAAATAAGCAGAAAAGCTTGCTTGAGAATTATAACCTGGAGTGGGAGCTCCAGATGTTCCCCTTCGGGCTGGCCTAGAACGTTCCAGTTCCCTCCCAGCTGGCAGTTCTAGGACTCCTCTTACCTCATCCTCCTCTAGAGTGGCCGCTCTTGCTGAGGCTGTAGCTCTGTTGCCTATGAGCGTCAGCTCTTCTGAGCATCAGTGGTAGTCCAGGTTTCTGAATAAACTAGTCACATCACCATGAGCCAAACAGGCATTTTCAGGATGCAAGATTTTCCTCAGGCCTTCCTCTGGGCAGGGCTATGACTTCTAAAGACCTGTTTGTCTGCAGTGATGATGTCCAACAATCTGATCCTCAAGTGGGTTCAGGAAGTCTTCCCTGTCCCCAGTTCTTGGACGTGGGGCAGCAGTGGCTTTGAGGGAAGAAAGGACAACCTGGTCCATCTTTTTCACCTCAAGGCTGTGTCAGTCGGGGGCTACATTTTACTCTGGTTCTCTGATCATCCAAAATGGGATGATGCTCTAACACATCCCTAAAACCAGATTGCAAAGAACTCCAAGAATACCCAGTCCCCCCCTGCATCGACCCACAGTGTGGCAAGGTCCTGAACTCAGACATAGCAAAGCAGCTGGGATCCCTGGTGCCAGGGAGGAGGGCTGAAGGGTGTAAATTGCAGGGGCACTCGCTCTGAAAGGCCATCTTTAGAGAGACGCCTTGGACTGAGACAAGTCTATGGGAACCTGGGCTTGGCTGGAGGGAGCCAGGTTTCTCATTTCTGTGGGCTTGAGCCTTTTCAAAGCGATTTCAAGAGAATAAAATCAACAGGCCCCAGGGAATTTGCATATGGCTACTTAACATCAATTCTGTATTTTATTTTATTTTTTTTAAGAAGAGAAATAAACACATTCACAAACATCCCTATCCACAGGGCAGAACTACCCCAGGAGTTAACAGTTGAAACCTTTACAATTTTTAAAAAACTCAACAGCTTTCCATAACAAAGGGCAAAATTCACAAATTGCCTTCCTCCGCCTGCTCCTTGGCCCGGGTAGAGAGGTACGTGTTGATCACACACAACTCCTGGGTCACCATTGAATCCTGGATTCCCATGGAGTCATCCATGAGCCTGCGCAGCTCAGCACGGCTCAGAGCCTAAGTGCTCACTTCCCTGCAGCCCTTTCAGGACCAGCTAACGAGTGCATTGTGGGCACCTGGGAGGCAGCCTCCAGAAAGCAGGCAGGGTAGGGCAGGGGCTGTGGGGGAAACAGCACTTCTTGCTGGAAAGTGCTAGAAGGTTCTGGAAGGCTCCAGAAGGCAGGGGCCTCCTGCATAGGGGTTGGGGCTAGAAGCACACGTGAGTTGCTCATGAATGCAGGCATCCTGGGGGGAGGACAGAATCTGCTGAATGCTATGGGCCATCTTTATCTCGAGACTAGCCGTAAGGAGAGGCTCCTGGTCAGCCCAGCCAGGACAGTGCTTCCTGTGGCCAGCACTGTGTTCACCTACAGGGTTGAGGAAGGTGAGGTGTCAAGTTGGACCACAGAAACCCAGTCCAAAGGGTGCTGGGGGGAGGAGAACATGGGTATGAAATGCACAGTGTGACCTTGGGGCTTCCTGGGAGCTGGCCCTTGTCCCTGAGCCTCGCTCCTTTCTCTCCCCTTTAACTCTGAATTGGACCTACCTCCATCAGATAAACTGAAGACCCCTCACACTGTCCCTTCCTTTTGTGATACCCCTCATTCCTTGGAAACCCCCTCCCTGGCACATACCCTATGTCTCACTGTGTCCAACAGTACATTTCCAGGCCCTGTCCAGGCCTGCCAGGAGGGATTCCCTGTTCTTCCCTGCAGCACCTGGTACTCAACAGGTGCTCAGTCAAATGGATGGATAGGAGATGAGTGTACGTGGTAGCAAGTGAGGGGCACCTCGGAGAACACAGCCTTTGTAAGATGTGTTGTGGGGCAGCGGATGAGAGAGAGGGAGTGTCAGTTGGGTCCTGGATGTGCAAAGGTGGAGGGGGGACAATGGAATGGAATGTTTTGGAACAGCCGTTACTGGAGACATTGGGTCAGCAGGGTATGGACTGGAGGAACAGCAGGGTCATCTCCTTGGATGGCATGCCCTCATAGTCACGGGACGTGGAGGCCACAGTTTCTGGCCACCGCCTGTACAGCCACACTCTTCTCTGAGGCACAGGGGCTGTCAGCTGGCCTGGGGGCCTTGCATGGGGCTTCCCTGCCCAAATGCCTCCTGCCTAGCCCCACCCTGGACTTTGGCCCACTCCTACAGGTACCAGAAGTCCACATCCACTCTCTGTCCACTTTCCAGACAGGTGAGAAGCCAGGCAAGGCCCCGTCACTTTCCTCATGTAGCCATCTAGCCACGTAGCCGTGTGCTCTTCAGTCTCCCTGCCCTGGATGCTCTTCTGACCGTGCCATCTGACCCCCTCTGTCTTCAAGCCCTGGTGGGTGACACACTGGAATGCCAGGGCAGCAGCCGGTCAGCCAACCCTCCAGAAGCACACGGTGGTGGACATGATACTTGGCCCTGACATGGGGAGGGGGCGGAGCCCTCCAGACAGGTCACTCTTCTGGACCCCAAAGGGTTAAGGAGCAAGTGCTGCTTGCTTTGTTCCTGGCCATCTAATCAGATGTTAACCTGCAGCCTGGTCCCCAATCCCTTCCTTATGACAGTGATTAGCCTTGCTCGGGATGAATAGGCCGCACCATTCCTATGGTAACCTTCAAAATGCATTCCTCGGCCTCGCTGCCTCCTCCAGTAATTACATTCTTAACTCGTCCCACAAACAGCATGCTAATTAGCCGCTTAAGAGCCTGGCTTCTTTTCCCTCCCCAGCCCGCCTGAGAAAGTGACTGGAGAAGGGTACCCCCAGCTCGTCTCTTCCCAGCTCTTCCTCCCTCAGATGGACAGGAAATCAGTGAGGTCCCCCTGGCAGCCAGGCCCAGCTAGATCCCCCAAATCTGTGAGGGCAATGCAGAGGCAGGAGGGTGGTGGCCACCCTCCTGAAGCCTGCTTCCCTGCCTGGGGTCACCTCCTCTCCAACAGTGCCCAGCCCTGTGCCTCACTTGTGCTTGCCTCTGTGGGGTGGGCATGGGGTAACCGAAGCCACTGGCCCTCATGAGCTTGACTTCCTGCAGAAGATTCTTCGGAGGAGATTGCTGTTGTCAGTTGCCGTAGAGTTAACTCCATGTGTGCAGAGCAGAACTGTGCTCCATGGGGTTTTCAGTGGCTCATTTTGGGGAAGCAGATCACCAGGCCTTTCTTCTGAGGTGCCTCTGAGTGGGTATGAACCACTACCCTTTTGGTTACCAGTTCAGTACTTAACCATCTGTACCACCCTGGAGGAAACTTGGTGGTGTACTAGTTAAGTGCTATGGCTGCTAACTGAAAAGTCAACAGTGCAAATCCACCAGGTGTTCCTTGGAAACTCTATGGGACAGTCCTACCCTGCCCTCTAGGGTCAGAATCGACTCAACAGTGTGTTTGGTTTTGGTTTTGGTACCACCCAGGGGCTCTGTGGATTAGATGGGAGGCAGTGTTTCATCTGGAACCTGTAGGCCAAGAGAAAGAGGGCAGTGTCTTGGATAGGGGGATGGTCCCTGAGAAGCTGTGTCCCGGAATTTGGCCATTGGCTCTTGCTCATAGTGTAATGAAAGCCACCGGAAGGGTTTGAGCCGGAGAGTAACATGAGACAGCTACTGTTTGTGAGGGGCCGCTGTGGCTCCAGCACAGGGTATATAGGAAGGGGGGCATCTGGGCCAAGGGAAGGCCTGCTGGGGGTCCCAGCAGGAGGAGACCAAAGCTAGATGAGGTGCTGGCCACAGAGTTGGCAGGGGTAGGTTCTGGAGGTGGAGCAGGTAAGGATTGCTGGTGTCAACGTGGTGATACAGGACAAGAAAAGCCGTCTTCAGGCTTCTGGCTTGAATACCTATGAGGAGGTGAGGTCGCCATCTGGGAAGGTGCTCGTTCCAGGCCAGACTGCCTTAGGGTTGCATGGGATGAGCCGGGAGGAAGGCAGAGCTGCTTTGCCCCCTGTTTGCCATAGGTGAGCTATAGTAGGGGTGTGTTTGCAGGTGTGGGCTGCCCAGCCACAGCCCAGGTTGGCTCCAGGAAGGCTTGTTCCCAGGACCAGCAATACCTGCCCTGCCAAGGAACGGGATGGTAGCATGGACAGGTGGGCTGGTTGGGGTAGCTCTGCATTCCAGGCCCCAGCATCCTCAGGGGCAGTATGAAATAGTAGTGTCTGCTCTGGTTTGAGTCAAGTATCCAGAAGGATGGTGGGAAATGGCTGTCTCTCTCGGGGCAGTTGTGAGCCCAGCCTGGAGCAGGGCAGGGCCTAGCATATGCAGGAGCAAAGGCTTTACCGCTCATCCTTTGAGCTGCTGGTGGTGTCCCCTCCCTGTTGACCTGGCTGGGTCTCTCCTACTTGGTGGGCTGTGACCCCAACCCTCCCTACAGCCATAATAGTGCTGTCCCAGATGAGACAATGCTCAGGAGCTAGCGTGGCTGAGAGAGAAGGTTCTCTTGTAACTATGTGCCCAGGTGATTTTGTGTCTGAGGCTTAGGAGGGGATTATGGAGCTTGGGATTTGGAAGCCAGTAGTTCCTTGGTATCAGTCTGCAAAACTAATTCTAATGTAAATAGAGCAATCCTTTAAGTATATATCATTTAATGCTCAACAGGGAGCCTGCAGATCCCTGAGTCTCAAAATACCTGCCAGCTACCTTCCCTGGTCTCAGCCCATTTCCCCGATGGGCTGGGGCTGTGGTGAGCTCTGTTAGGGTATCATGGTAATTATGGATTTCCATCCTGTATTGTCCTCCCTGCAGGGCTAACACCTTGGAACCACCTTCCCTTGTTAGGGATACACATGATCCCTGAGAACTCTGTAGGCTACACCCAGGCTGCCTTCACAAGGTACTAACCCTGAGAGAAGGCCTTAGCTCACCCTCTGCCCTAAGACTTGGCCCCACTCGCTGGTCACTGGCCAAGCCCCTGTGCCTGGTGGCTGCTGTCCTGTGTCTAGCCTGGGGCTTGCTCTCCTGAGGAGGTGGTTAAAAGGGTACAGCATGGCTCCAATCTCTGAGATCTTTTGTGGCCTTAGAGGGGAGACCAAATTATCAGGGAGACCCCCCCCACAACTGCTGATATGAGGTAGCCCTACTCTGCACCAGCACTGTGACAAGCTCTTTCCTTTCTTGGGACAGACCTGCGAATTGGGAGCTCTTAACATCTCAGATAGTGTGGAAAGCCCTCCTACAGAATATGGAATTTAAATCTTGAATTTGTAGGAGGGGTGTGGACACACATAGCCTGGAATGATCAGTGTTTCTTTTCCCATGGTTAGTACTTTCTTGCTGTATCTTATTTAGTAAACCCTTCCCTATCCCAAGGCCAACTTCTTTATTTCCTTCTTAAGGTTTTGGAGTTTTACTATCTGTATTTAAGTGCCTTAATCCCTCTAGTATTTGTTTCTGTATGGTGTGAGGTAGGGATCTAATTTGATCTTATGTACCCCATGCATAACAGCATCCCACTTAATTTACTGCGTAGAAGTGTTTGTAATCTAAGTGTCACCAAATTATCACAGTGTCACTTCTGCACTGCATTAAATTTCCATAAGTGTGAGGATTTGTTTCTTGGTTTTCTTGCCTCATTCCAACAGTCACCTGGCCTATTTAGCCAGTATACTAATCACTATAAACTAATAATATCCAGCTTGGTGGACATTTTCGTGGTGCCAGGTGTTGCCAGTAAACCCTGGTAGTGTAGTGGTTAAGTGCTATAGCTGCTAACCAGAACGTTGGCAGTTCAAATCTGCCAGGTGATCCTTGGAAACTCTACTGGGCAGTTCTACTCTGTCTATAGGGTTGCTATGAAGTCTATTGACTTGATGGCAACGTGTGTTTTTTCGCTCTTGAGTGTTGCCATTGACCCTGGGAGGACAGGTAAGTGGGTGAAGGAGGTACAGAGCCATTGTCAGGATAATCCACATTCCTGTGGTACATATGATGCTGAGCGTAGTCTGCACCCAGTAAGCTGGCATCCAGATGCCAGTTCTCTTCTTGATCTTAAGGAGAAGGGACAGTTGGAGAGAAGAAAACATGTAATTGAAATCATTTGTCAATCCAAGATGATCTAGAGTGTTCTGAAGAGTGTCACAAAATTTTTAAAGCTATCGTAAAACAAGGTGACACCAATGGAAAAACAGGTATGCGCTGTATGCTGTCTTCTCTTCGGGTATCACAGCTCATTCATGTCATGGGACTCTGTGTTTCTGTCTCATCACATTAGGCAGAGGGGTGGCTAGCTCTTGTCTGATTCAACCAAATGCTGGGATGCTAACTTGTATGTGTGATGCATTTGTACAAGTATACATATACTGTAATTATAATTACATATGATATAATTATAATCTATAATAAATTTATAATGCGATATAACTAACATAATAATGATGATGATGATGATGATATTTGTTGTGGATTGAATTGTCTTCCTCAAAATTATGTGTTGAAGTTCTAATCACTGCACCTGTGAATATGACCCTGTTTGGGAATAAGAGTTTTTCTTTTGTTATGTTAAGGAAGCCACACCAGAGTAAGGTGGGTTCTAAAGCTAGCTGCTTCTGAGGGCATTTTATGAAAAAAAGAGAACAGACAGACAGACAGACAGCCCCCCCACATACACACAGGGGGAAACAGACACCACGGAATGCCTAGAAACTCCAGAGCTACTTACAAGGAAAGACTGTCCTGTCCCCTAATTCTGACTCCCAGCCTCCAAAGCTGTGAGACAGTGAGTTCGGGTTCTCTGAAGCTGCCCACTGAGGCACCGATATTATAGCAGCCTCTGTGACTAAGGCAGTTATGATTATTGCCATTACTGTTTCCCCATCAGCAGGAGGACAGTGCTGTCTCATGAGATGCTGAGTGGCCACGGCCCCCTGGACTCGGATGAACTTCCTGCTTCTCAGTGAGGGGAGGCTCAACAAGGCCCCCTAAATGATGCTGTGATGATTCCACTCCCCAAGCCCCAGGAAGTCAACTACCTTTTAATAACTGTCTAATAGTTAACACTCCCAGAAATCTCTCGAGGGACACTGCAGGAACCACTTTACCCAGGGCTTAGAAAGGAGTAATTGAGGAGTGATTAGGGAATGGACTCATACGTGAGCAAGAAACTACTGTCAGCAATGAACTTCACCAGATCCTGGAGGAGGACAGAGTGTGTCTGTCCCTGTCTGTGTGTCTAAGCAAAGGAGGTGAAACCTGACATTCCAGTGGGGTCTCAAAGCCTATTTTCCCCCAAACCAACCAATGGCAAAGGGATGCACCTGACCCGTCACTAGTGTGTCTTGGAGGTTCATCCCAGTGGACAGTGATGTCACCCTCTCCACTCCAGATGTAGAGGAAGGAGCAGGCTTATCCTTCCCTGGGTAGGGTGGGGTGGGAGTAGGGCTCACCCCTGGGGCTGGCTGGGTTTTTCTCCTTCACTGAAAGACCTATGTAATCACCTGCACAGTAAAGACACGGTGTGTCTGTGTAGAATGTTCCCGTTCACTTGTCACACCTTGGTGGGGGGAGGCTAGCGTGGTCACTGATACAGAGATGACAAGCTGAGAGGAGAGCAGGGCCTGTACAGGGACATCTACATGTAGAGCCAGCCGTGAGCACCATCTGCCACTTTGTGCCTACAGAGGCCCGGGGTGGCATCAGAAGCACCATCTCTCCTACGTTCTTGACCTGGGAGCCTGGGTATATGAGAGCTTCCATGAGTGAGTGGGCAGTCTATGCCATAAGGGGCATAGCTAAGTAAGGGACCAACACCCTCCGAATCTGCAGTTAACAACACCCCAGGGCTCTGAGGTTTCCTAGCTGCCCCTTGTGAGCAGTGTCCCATGGCTCTCCAGGACGCGCCCTATTGTGAACAGGATCCACACCCCATGACCACATCTCCTGGGGTCTAGGCATGGCCTGGGAGGCATGGGGGTGTGCTTTGTCTCTCTTGGGATCTAAGTTGTTGAAACCTGTTGCTGTCAAGTTGATTCTGACTCACAGTATAAAGTATAAAGTATTGAAAAGTAAAGATGTCGTCTTGAAGACTCAAGTGGGCCTGACCCAAGCTGTGATATTTTCAACTGCATCATATGCGTGTGAAAGCCGGACAATGAACAAGGAAGACAGAAGAAGAACTGCTGCCTTTGAATTGGGGTGCTGGAGAAGAATACTGAATATACATACCATGGACTGCCAAAGGAACAAACAGATTTTGTTCTAGAAGAAGTATAGCCAGAGTGCTTCTTGGAAGCAAAAATGGTGAGATTGCATCTCACATACTTTGGACATGTTGTCAGGGGGGATCAGTCCCCCAAAGGACATCTTGCTGGGTAGAGCAAAAAAGAGGCAATCCCTCCATGAGACGGATTGACACAGTGGCTGCAACAATGGGCTAAAGCACACAAAAGATTGTGGGCATGGCACAGCACTGGGCAGTATTTCATTCTGTTATGTGTAGGGTTGCTGTGAGTCAGAACTAACGCTCTGGTACTTAACAATAACAGCAACAGTGTTCAAATCAGCGAGTTTCAGGAAAGGGTAGCTGTGGAACCACACTTGGCTGTACTAGTCTTCAGGAGCTGCTGTAACAAAACCCTAAGTAGTGGCTTTGAACTACAGAGACCTATTCCCTTACAGTTTTGAAAGCCAAAATCCGAGTTTATGGTGTTAACATACCATGCTGTCTCCAAAATCTCCAAGGGAAGTTCCTTCCTTTTATCTCCCAGCTTGGTGGCCCCAGACATTCCTTGGCTTGTGGCCTCATCACTCCAATCTCTGCCTCTGTCTTTACGTGGATGTCTTTCCTGCATCTACCACTGTCTCTTCTCCTCTTTATTGGACACCACTCAGGTGGGGACTTCCCTTCTCCAGGATGAGTGCGTTTAACATGCACTAACTGATGCTAGCATCTTCCAAGACCCGGTTTCTAAACCAGGCCACACGCACAGGTACCTGGGGTTAAGACTTCAGTGTACATTTTGGGGGACCCAATTCAATCCATAACAGTAAATAAAGTTAGCCCTAAACAGGATCATCTCTCAAAAATTTTTGTAACTCAACCCAAAAAAAGGATGGTATATTCTTGCTAGGATGTCAGTATTGGCTTGCTGTGAAGGTTCTTTCCCTCATGTGGCATCTCTAATTTGCGGAACTCCCATGGTCACAGCGAGACTGTTCTGCATGTGGTGGGCTTAGTGCTGCTGAAAGGAGATAAGAAAGGCCATGCCAGGTAGGGAGGAGACACACTGGCATCAAGTTGGTGCCCTATGTGTGTCAGAGTAGGTCTGTGCTCCATAGGGTTTTCAAGGGCTGATTTT
Organism: Heterohyrax brucei; assembly: GCA_028571685.1. Classification (NCBI taxonomy): domain Eukaryota; kingdom Metazoa; phylum Chordata; class Mammalia; order Hyracoidea; family Procaviidae; genus Heterohyrax; species Heterohyrax brucei. The sequence continues at coordinate 31,234,420 of CM053140.1, forward strand.
TCAGAAGTAGATCACCAAACCTTTCTTCTGAGGTACCTCTGTGTGGATTCAAACCTCCAACCTTTTGGGACTGAGTGCATTAACCATTGTACTACCCAAGGCACCTTTGCTGAGGGTGATGCCCTTGAATGTACTCACCATGTGTCATCAGTAAGTGGCTCTGTGTGGCTCTGCTGCCTCTGCCCTCAATTAGCTCACACTCCATATGCTCTGGGTGCTGAGGTACACTGGTGTACTGCTTGGGTCATGCACCCCACCATTCTCTTGGACCCAGTGAGCACCTGAAAGTTACTGTGGGGGTTGGTTGATTTATGCATCCATTTCTTCCCTTCACAGCATATTCCTGCAGCCCCTGCTGTGAGGTCCACACAGGTCTGGTCCCAGGGACATTTTGGAGGAATCACAGCCTGCCCTCAGTCCATGCCATAGCGTGGGGTATGGGCATCGAGGAAGGAGCCATGCTAACCAGACAGTGGCCACAGTACTTTCTGTACAGCTGCCAGGACACTGGGGACCGAGTGCCAACACCTGGTGCTGTGAGGGCTGGTTGTACCAGGAGTGCCAGCCTTTAGCAAGGTGGGCTCTGGAGCCTGGGGACCAGGAGGATGGGGCCATGGAGGGTCCATGTGCTCAGGTTAAGACAGAGAACTAGTCTGCTGAGATGGTCAGGTTCCCCCTGGATTGCTTAAGCCTTGCCCCCTCCTTTCATGATAGAGATGAATCAGCTATCCGGGGGTGGGGGGTAGCAGAGCAGAGGTGAGCAGGACATTGTGAGATGCCTGGGGCGTCCTCAGCAAGCACGCCTGCTATGTGTGATGGAGACAGGGAGAAGCTGGGGACAACAAGCCTCTCTCCACCGCAGCTCATGTCCTGCCTAACCCCCAAATGACACTGGCTTGACCCTGTGCCCACGCTCACTGCCTGTCTCATGCCAAGTCCACTGGAGGAGGGCTGGGGGGTGGGAACATCTTTGCCCTCTGTCCTGGCCATTGGTGGGGGCAGTCTTCACAGGCCTCTGTGTTGCCCTGCAAGTGTGGGGGGGGGCGGAACCCAAGGGACAAGAGACTCCTCTTGGGATGAAGGGAGGTGGAGGGAGTAATCTGTGCACACAGAGACGAGGATTCTTGTCTGAGGTCTGAGAGCCAGGCGTGTGTGTAAGACCTGGGAGCACAGGGAGTTCTGCAGAGACGATGGGGTGGAGGAAAGGGAGGGAAGGGCCAGAGCTAGGAGGGAGAGGAAGAGCAGCAAAGGGAGGGGAGAAGGAAGAAGGGGAAGGAAGGGAGGAGGGAATGGGAAGAGGGGAGGAGGGATGGAGGAAGAAGAAAGACAAGAGAAGGAGGGGAGGAGAAAAAGGAGGGGGAGCCGGGGAGGAGGAAAAGAAGGAGCAGGAGGAAAAAGAGGGAGAGAGAGGAGAAAGGGGAGAGGAAGGAGGAAGAGGAGGAGGAGGGAGGAAGAAGAGACATCTAAGAGGAGATGGAAAGAAGAGAGGAAGGGGGAGAGAGGAGGATGGATGAGGAGGGGGAGACAGGAGGAGGGAGAGAGAAGAAGGGAAGAAGAAAGAGGAGGAGGAGGAAGGGGAAGAGGAAGGAGGGAGAACAGGAGGGCAGAGGGGCAAGAGCTGGAGGGCAGAGGGGCGGGCTGGCAGTAGGGGTGGGTCGGTGGACACAGCACCCCAGGAGGGTGCCCCTTTTCCAAGCCCGGCCTTTTGTCTGCTGTGGAACGCTCGCCGGCAGCTCCCCAGTCAGAGGGCTAATCTTTCCTCTCTGGGCTGAAAAGGCCCAGCATCCCGGCAGCTACACGCCGCTGCTGCCTATTCTCCACCCGGAGCCCAATCACCGGACAGCGCTCCCTCCCACCCGCGCCCTTGGAGGAGGCGGCCCGGGCACCTGCGCAAATCATGTTCTGGAAATTAGCTTCCACTGAGGGGCGGGCAGTGCGCGGCCGGGGCACCGCCGCTGACAAATGTCAGAGCCGGCAATTTGGGGGCCGCGATTAAGATCTTATCCAGGTAGGAAGTAAATAGAGAGGACTTTAATAAAACTCCCGCCAGAGCCTGCGAAGTCCCAGGTTTTTCCTTTTGGGGGAATTTAAAAGGGAATACCAAAAAGTCTATGTTCAAGGAGAAGTTAGACTCCCAGCATCACTTAAAGGGATTAAATAGCCTTCAGGGAAGCCCAGGCCTTCCTTCTCTGGGGACAAAGGGTGGAGGGGACAGCAGAGACAGAGGTGTCTTTGTCTCCAAATTCCCTCTTCTAAAAAAACGTTCAGGATTCAGCAAGCAGGAGAGATCGCCTCTCCTGGCGACCGACTTTAGGGCTTCCAGTTTTGCTTTCACTTGGTCACGAGCGTTATTTTGCGGCCGAGTTTTCCTGGAATATAAGGGATCAGAGAGCCCCCTGTGTGCACATGGAGGTCCTGCCCCTAAGTGCCAACCTCCTTGGAGGTAGATGTTGCTGTTTGAAGGGCTAGTAGGGTGGCTTCACTGCTGGCTATATGTTTGTCTCCAATGACTGCCCCAAACTTCAGGACTGCCGGTGAGGGGACTTGGACCCTAATGAGCATCCTGGTCTTCCCATATGTCTGCAACCTGGAGGCCATCACCAGCCACCCCAGTAGCTGGACCCCTGTTTCTCGGCCAGGACTTCTGGTAGCTGATGAGGACAGTGCGTGGCATGGCTCAGGGGCATGTGATGCACACATCTCAGCACACAGACCTGGTTCCAGCCTGCACCCTCTCAGGGCAGCAAGCAGCTTCCTTCCTGGGTGGAAGGGGTGTGGGATAGCCTCTCCCTGGTTTAGAGATTGCCTTGGGGAGGACACCATGCAGACTGCTCAGCACGGGATCATAGGGTGGGATAATGGGAATGTGAGACAGTGGTCATCCAGCCGTGGTTGCCAAGCACCCTGACCCTGCCCAGAAACAGAGAACCCACTGGGCCAAGGAGGGAAATGCAGTGTTGGGCTGGTCAGTGCAGCCCAAGTGGGCTGGAAATAGCACTGGAAGGCTAGGACTCACTCATACCTGGGGAGGGGCTGTGAGGGTCCAGACTTTGGGAGGGGGCTGAGTGGTGTGCCAGGGATGTTTTCTCAGAGATAGAAGAAAGGAATGGGGGGGGTCAGAGCAGGCAGCTTGGAATAGCAAAACAGGGAGGAGGGAGCTCCCCAAGTCGAACAGGGAGCCCCGGAGAGCAGAGCTGCATTCAGAGCAAAATTCTTTCACCTTGGCACTACTGACATTTTGTTCTGGATCATTCTATGTGGTGGGGGCTGTCCCATACATTGAAGGCTGTTGAGCAGCTTCCTTGGCCTCCACCCACTTAAAGCCAACTGCACCTCCCCACACGCAGAGGTGACAACCACAGTGTCTCCAGCTTTGCCAAATGCACTCTGTGGTGCAGACAGTGGGATGCAGTGCTCCTGGTTACTGTGCTGCTAAAAGGACGTCACCTCTGGGAGAATTGCCTGCACCCTGGAGCTCCATCTCTGCACCCAGAGACTTGGAAATACAAGGAGTTTCTTTTTACTCGAGAACATTTTCTATTTCTTCTCTTGTTTTAAACACTCAAGATGAAAAGGGACAAATACTGCAGTGCTTCCTTTGCCTGCCAACGTTTTTATTTTCTGTTTCATCCCACAAGTGATATGCGGAGGAGTGTCAGTGTCAACGTTGCCTAGTTTTAAAACATTTAAAGATTCGCAGTGAAGTGCTCACTGGAGGCGTCGTGTTGTTGTTTGACATAGCAACACCTACCCCATGTCCCATCCAAACACAAACATGAAAAGCTAGCCACCCCCACCCCCTGCTCCATGCTGCCTCGCCAAGGAGCAGATATGGGCACCCAGCAAAGAGCCCTCCACTGCCTTCCCCATCCATATTTCCTTGTGCCTGACTGAACACGTGCCACCATGCCCCAACACAGTCTCCAACCCTATCCTGGGTGGATAATCGACAGAGTCTCAAATGTCAGGGACTAGGAGAAGCAGGGAGTCCCTAGGTGGTGTAAACAGTGAACTCACTCATCTGGTAATTGAAAGGTTGAAGGTTCAAGTCCATCCAGAGGCACTCAGAAGAAAGACCTGGCAATCTACTTTCAAAAAACAGCCTTCAAAAACCCTATGGAGCTCAGTTCTACTCTGTTATCCATGAATTTGCCATGAGATAGAACTGATTCCATCAGCAACTGATTGTTTTAGGGGCAGGAAGGAGGCATCTGCAGGGATCTCAAGGTGTGAGGACCCCCTGCCTCCCACACACCTGACCACAGCTCTTTGTCCCTCTTGTCTGGTCACTCTCCCCCTGCCTCTGCCACTAGCCCTTGCTGGGTACAGCGTCACCTGGTGCTCAAGGAGCAGACTTTGAGATGGAAGGATTTGGTTTTGACCCAACTCTGCTGCATCCTCCCTGTGTGACCTTGGAGCTTGCTCTGCTGTGAGTCTGCTGCTCGCCTGGTGGAGCGAGGGGGAAAATGGGCTTGCTCGTTTGTGTGGCTGGGGTGGTTCCTTGGGTGGCTATTTGCTAGGTAATAGGAGGGCCAGGGAGATTCTGCAGGCCCAGCACTTGACCACTCCCAGGTCTCCAAAGAGTTTGAGTGAAAATCTCCTCCTGTCAAGACCCCAGTACCAACCAATGGCAGTGGCAGCAGATGTCATCTCCCCAGTGGTGGTGGCACAAAATGGCAGTGAGAACATGGCAGCCCCAGGAAGAACGATACTGTGGGGGGCTGGATACAGGCAAAGAAAGCAAACCCCGAAGCTCCTGAGTAATCCCAGCAGGACAGGAAGGTGGTAGATGACGGGAGCTGGCGGCCTCACTCAGGTGGCAGAATGGCACACGCACTGTGCACTCCACAGAACCGATACCCATTCGGGCCATAGAGTGGGGTCTTGGAACACCACGTGTGTGAACAAAGGAGGGGCCCAGTAAGGGTCTGTGCACATGGTTCGCCATCACCAAAACTCCAGTGGGACAGGTGGGGGCAGGGTGGGTGGGCCCTCACACAACGACAGCAGCCAAGGCTGGGCTGATGGGGCTGCAGATCCCATGGGACCTCCAGGCTTGGGCCAGGATGAGATGCACCACCTGGTTGTAGGTTAGCGGGTTAAGCAGTGCTGGGACTGCAGCCCGGGATCCCACGGTGCTCTTCTGGAACTCCACCTCTGCTCTACCTCTTGGGTGGGTGCAGACATCTCCTGGGGCCTTTTAGGGTGCCTGAGGCAGTGTAAGGGGCTCCCTGCCCTTTGTCTGGCACCTGGTGGCTGCTTTCTAGGCTGGAGAGCCTCACGCCTTCCTGGGGGGCTCCTAGCTGAGCCTCCCAGCCCTGCAGTACTGTGAGAGCTGCTTGTGAGACAGATGACGAGTCCAGCCTGGCAGAGGCTGGCAACATGTCATGCAGGAGCCAGGCCGGGTCCTGTAGGGCAAGACCTGACCTGGATGCCACAGTGAGAGAGACTAGAGATCCTCTTGGGAAGCATGACTGTCTCATCTTGTGGTTCTTGCATCAGCAGGAGAAGATGGCATAGGGGCAAGGGAGGAGGGAGGTGGGCACTGTCCCTACCACCCTGCCTTCCCTGCTGTGTTTTATTCCCCTGTGCTCCTTCCCCACCTGTGTGTCCAGGACCTCTGTGGACAAAATCAACTCAGTACCTGTGCAGAGGAATGGTGAGCAGTGTGGGTAGATGCTAGGGGTGTCCCAGAAAGAGGATCAGTCTTCTGTGTCTCTGGTCTCAATTTATGAGAAATTTTATACCTAGATACCACCAACCCCATCCCAACCATCATCCTTGCTGGGTCTGGTGACTTGGGGCAAATGTCTTTTGCCTTTCTTGCTTGGGCCACCTCTCCTGTGTCCTCTCTACCTGGGACAGAAGCTGCTCTGTGGGGCTGATGCCCCAGCTCCCACCACAGACACCATGTGATTGGGCCCCTCAGGTCTGCTCCCTGAGCCTCTATCAGGTCCCCTGGCCACCAGGCTGACTGGAGCCAGTGCAAGAGGCTAGTTGGAGGCCTTTCCTCTCTGCACCTTTGCTGGTCCAGGTGTCCAACCCAATCCCATCCCCAGGCCTGCCTGAGACTCAAATGACAACTAACGGTATCTGTGGCTCAGAGTGCCCTCACCTTGCAGCACCTGGGAGAGGCCATCATTGCTTTGGGTTAAATGTTATGCAACCCCTTGAGCCCAGACACCCTCTACCAGTGCCTTGGAATAAAACAATGGACATTTGGCCTTGCAACAAGCCAAGCTGACTTTCTCCATTTCAACAGCGCTCATACTCTGGGGTAGATCAGGAAGCCAATGTCTGTGTTTGCTCTGAAGGTGTAGGAAGCAGGTTTGAAGTGCTGGATGAGGAGCTGTGTCCCTGAAAACACATGCCCTAAGTGGGGGTATCTGTGGGGGGAGGGCCTCCGAATAGTCTTCTCTGTAGGGGATGATCCCCTTCCCCAAGGCTTTCTTGCTTTAAGTTTTTGAGTAATTTTTTTTTTCCTCACTAAAATCCTCTTAGAATAACTGAATCCTAGTTTTTCCATTTTCATACCTACCTCTGTGCACCCTGCCTCTGGCTGGCTTGGGTTTAAGGGCACTTAAAATACAAATATGGCACCAGGGGGAAGGCATGTCGGCCCCAGAGTTCCATCGTCACGGCTGCAAGCCCTCTTCAGGAGTAGGAAATTAAATCAGACCGTGGAGAGACAAGGCAGATTGAAACCAGGGGCTCTGCAATTTCGGGCAAAGGTGGCCAGGAGACAGCTAGTGAGGGCACTGTGCACATAAACACTCATCCTCTTCTGGCGCTTTCTGCAGCCTTCTCTGTGTTACCGGGCAGAGGTGTAAAAGCGAGAGCTTCGCGTCTCCAGAGTGGGTGGGATGAAAGTGGTCAGGAGGGGTGTGGGGGGCTGTAAGTGCCGTCCTGCCTCCTGCTGTTCACACAGGGGTGTGATCAACTGTATGTATGTCCCAACTTTTGTGTGTAATTCAGAAGTGGCTGGGCCAGAAGCTAACTGTTCATCTGCATCATCTCCCATCCAGGGTGCAAGGCTAGGGTCATGGGCTCCTGGGTGAGAGCCAGCACCCTGCTTAGTCTGGGGAACCAGGCTTGAGTATACTTCCAGCTCACTCACGGCTCACTCAGCTAACTGGTAGGACCAGAGCCCTGCAGTTCAGGACCAGCCTTGTTCGTGAGCTTTCAATGACGTGTTCTCTCAGTGAGTGTCTAAAGACCTGTTGCCCCCTGGCCCTAGACGAGTCTTAAGCATACTTACATTTTGTCTTTAAAATTCAGGAGGAAGGCTTGTCCAAGGACTCAGGGTAGAGCACTTGGGCACCCATACCCTTGGACTTGGCAGCTCCAGGACCCAGGCTTCATGGTACCGGGAATCTCAGCAAAATGCTACATGTGGATGAGTGTGCACATGTATGTATTGTGTATACATGTGCATGCTTGACATATACACAGACATATACACACAAACACATACATGTACACCACATGCACGTGACCCAAACACATGCCTACACATGCATGAATGTACATATATACACACAGAGACATGCATGCACACACATACACATGTGTGCTTATGTGCACACCACCATGCACTTGCATGTATGTGGACACTTCACAACACAAGTACACATAACACTACTCACACACAAGCACATTTTACAATACACCTGTGCACTTGCACACATACACACATGCACACACATATACTCACACTGTTTTTATATCTCTGTGAATTCAGAAAGACTGCTTTAGATCTGTTTAGACCTGCTCAGAGTGTGGACAATCAAGAGACATACACCTAGGTGTTCGTATCACTTCAATGTATGGCTGTCTCAGGGGTGTCACTTCACATTTCTGACCCTACCTGACCCCCTTTGCAGAGTGAGCCCCAAGGGAGGAGGGCTCCACCTGGAAGGTGGTGGTCATTCCTGGGTGCCTGGACACCCTTAGCTGCTTGCTCAGAACCAGGCTTGCACAGGACCAAATTTGGGAGCTTAGAAGGGACTGGTTTTGGGGTTGGCTGGGAGCCTCCCCAGCATGATATCATCCAAGCTGTTGCTAGGACTGCTATTAGGATTTTAAAACGGATGCCAGCAGAATAGGTGGTGAGGAGAGGTAAGGCTGGGAAAGGAACATCTTAAGATTGGGTGGTGCTGGAACTGCGTCACGTGTTTGGGGTGTGTGTCCAATGCAGCCTCCTTTGTGATTACAAGGGCTGAGGCCAGCAGCAGGGGACATGACCTCTACCAGCTTCTGGTGCTGCTTGCTCTCAGTCCGGGCGAAAGCCTCTGGAGAACATAGGTTACCGGCATAGAAAGCAGTCAGCACCAGGCTGCACAGGCAGTGTACACACCTGTGTGCCAGGATGGGTGGATGCATACGTATGTGTTCACCCACACATGTAGGCAAGTCTGTGCTCAAGTTCAGGGGTGTATATGTGTGCAAATGTCTACCCATTTATGTGTGCATGTGTATGCAGTTGTGTGAACATGTATGTGCACATGAGCTAGTGTGTGTATGCAAAAGTGCAGGTACGTGTGTGTGAAAAGGTATGCAAGTGTGAGCTTGAGTGTGTGAACATGTACAAGTGTGAGGTGTATGAACACTCACATATATATATGTGTGCACATAAAATGCGCAGAGGTATGTGGATATGCACAGTGAGTTCAGATGCATGTGCTGATGTGTGGGGTGCATATGTGCTTGTGTGTACATCTATGCATATGTGCAAGAGTGTGCACATATTCCAGTTGTGCTTGTGTGTGCACGCATGTGTAAGTATATGTGCATGTGTACATATATGTGTGCATCAGTGCATACAGGTGTGTACATCTGTGCAGATATGAGTTTGCACATGTCCAGATGTGTTCCGGTGTGTCTGTATGTGTGTGTACGTGAAGGCTGTGGTGACTGAATAGACGCAAAGACTCACAGAAGAAGGGCCTGAGAGAGGCCCCTGCTCAGCTTTCAAAGGCATTTTGGCTCTGCATGTGAGATCAAGGCCCAGGGTGGCATGTCCGAGCTGAAGTGCAACAGCCCTTGGCCCCGACGCCTCCTTCTATTAGCCTAACTGTACTATGGTGTGGGAATATCCCCTTGGAGCTGGGCTGCAGTGTGGCCTCGGAACCTCTGAAGAAGGCGATCCCCCTCTGTTCCTGGGCCGATGGCCTTTGTGGCCATACACACTGGCCTCATCCTTGTACCAGGAAGCCCATTGATTGGCATGGATGCCCCCTGCCCTGATGGTTCCAGCTGTGGGCATTTTAGGAGTGGCTGCACCAGAGGGTGGAAGAGAGAGTGCCGCTGTCACTCAAGGGACAAGTGTGAAGTGCTAAGGCCTGGCTGGGCACAGTGGTCGCTCTTTGTGTGGCCAGGCGGGTGACCTGCCTGCAAGCCTGCCCTCGGTGTTGGCTTAATTACCTTTCTCAGGACCCCAGCATGGAAAGTCATTTTCCTTGAAAGGATGCTGATGAGGCTGGCTCTTGCAGTCTGACCTCAGCCTACTCAGAGGTCTAGGGTTGAGGGGGCCGACTCTCCCCAAATTGTCTCTAAGGCTGTCCCCCAAAGCCTTGGCCCTGAGGCTGTAGGATGCTACTGCCCACTAAAACCTAAGTCCCAGGGACTGCTGGCCCTCAGCTCTTTGTGGACTGGGAGGATGCTGTGTACTCTATCTGAATCAGCCCAAGGTACAAATGGGGTGGGGAAGCTGTTGAGGAGAAGGTTCTAGAAGGCTAACTATGGCACAGCTGGCCTGATAGGAACATGGGAGAGTGGCTTGGGTGTCACATCTTTGGGCTGGGACACTGAGACTTTCATTATGGATCCTGTTCTGACCATAAGCCATGGATTTAAGCATTTGAAAGCCATTCCACAAGGTGAGAGAGGCCAGCCCTCAGTCATGACGAATTGTCTCATACTTAGTGGTGGGCTAACATGGCCCATCTGTAGGCTGCAGGGGTGGGCAGACAGGAGGGTGGAGGGCAGCACCCTTGGATCCCAAATCAGGGCTGAGGCCGTGTGGGCAGAGCAGATTCTGCAGGCTGCCTCTGGAACATTATGAAGGATGACCTCTGCCCTGCTCAGCAGCCTTAGCTCCTCACCTGTCTCCAGGGAGAGGGGAAGAGGTGGTGTCTACCACCCTGCTGTCTGGGCAGCTCTATCTTCTTGCCCAGGAATGTGCTGGACCTGGTGAGAGCCTCAGAGAGCCAGGGCTGGCTATCCCCTTGCCAAGGGCTGGGGTGTCAGCAGGGACCAAGGCCCACCTTGGGGCACACTAGAGCAACCAGTCAGCTCTTGACTGGCCCAGATTTCACCTCTGATTCTGCTGAATTTCTTCAAAGCCAGAGGAAGACGATGGGCAGCAAGGCCTGCCCTGGGCTGTGGCCGAGTTACCAACTCACTGTTCAAAATCCGAGTGATTAGGAAGTGGATTAAACCTGTAGGGTGTCTCCAAGCTGCCCTCCTAGCATGTGCCACAAATACCATGTGCCCCTCCCTGCTACTCACGGAGTCTGACAAACTCTCTCTGCAGGGCTCTGGGAGGTTCCGGCAAGTCTTCCCATGGGCTCCTGTCTCGTTGAGGCCACGGATGTCCCCACTCATGGCAAAGTTGGGGGATCCATGACCACAGTTTGGTAGCAATAGGAAATCTGCCATGCTTGAGGGCAGAGGACCAGTGACAAGCCAGAGCTGTGGAGTGGCTACGAGGAGGGAAGGGACTTTGTTCATGAACCAGAACAGGCTACTAGCCTGTCTTTGGTGGGGAGGGCACTCAAACAAAGATGACTCCAAGTGCAGGTCTGGCCCTTTATTTTAAGGGATCCCACGGAGTCAGCCAGACACTGCCCTCCGGCTGGCCAGAGCAGGGCTCAGGGAACTTCTGACCTTCAGGTCCTGTTCTTTGTCCTCGGTGGGGGCTCTGGATAGAGATGACTTGTGTCCTGGTGTTTGGAGTGAAGCGAAGCCTGTAGGTAAAAGCTAATGGAGATATTTGAGCTAGGCTGTCTGGACAGCAGTGGGGCATCAGTGGCATGGACCCAGGCGGGCAGACCCCAAGTAGGCAGACCCTGTTCACTTGGTAGAACTCAAACCAGGAGGAAGAGGGGGCTGCCAGCACTGGCAGAAACCGTCAGAGCTGACTTCCCGCTTCTCCAAAGAAATTCTTCTCCGTTTAGATTAGAAACAGGATATAATAAACTTGTTAACATGTTAGAATCTTGTGTTGGGACAACATAAGTAGGCATTTGCTCATTTTTTCTGTTTGCAATAAAATGCTGCAATAAGCGCCCAGGCGCCAGAGACAGGGCTGAGGGAGGCAGCAGAGGCTAGGGAGTCCAGCAGTGTGTATGGCGTCCTGGACCTCGGCCCTCATGGAGCCTAGGGTCAGCTGACCTGGGCAGCTGTGCAAAGGCCCTGAGGCCAGCTACAGCCACTGTTCCTGCCTGGACAAGGGGAGGCCCCAGGAGCCCACCTCCCCTGAAGGCCAGGGTCAGCAGTAGCTCCAGTACTACTATCTGCCATAAAAGTGACGGGAATGTTGGTGGTGGTGGTAGGGCAACATGATTTGTTTTCTTAAAAAGGCTTTTATTTTAAAAGCCTCGTGGCTCAGAGGAAACCAACCTGGAGCTATTTTCAGGAACGGGCTCAAAAAACTCAGCTCTTAATTAAAACAAAACACAGTAGGAACAAGCTTTGGCCTGAAGGCCCCCCACCGGAACAAAACCGTTTCTGCTGGGGCCCATGGGGCTGCGCCGTCGCCTGTCTGCGGGCCCTGCTCTCTGGCTGAGGGCCGCCCCCAGCTCTCGGCCAAGGCTGGACGTGTGGGACAAAGGGCAGCAGTGAAAAATGAACACGAGTTCCAAGTGCCAGGAAACAGATGTGCACCAACCACCACAGAGGGGAGCCCTGGGAGCTAGTCATGGGAACCCCAGGCAGGACCCTGAGTCCAGTCACCACCTCAGGGGACAGTGGACCAGGTGTACATGGCCCAACTCAGTTGCCTGGCCTGAGTTGGCCACCCTGGGTGAGTACCTGTCCAGATAGCACCCCGTTTCTGCGTAGCCGAGATGCCCCGGGTCCTGTGGCTGGGGTGGGAAGTGGAGGGAAGGGGGGACGCAGCAGCACCAATAACCTCGGTGATGTATTGAGTGAAACATCATGAAAAATGAAAACCAACCCTACTCTAATCTCCCCGAACAAAGGCCCTTCAGTGGACCAGAGGGCGCGGGCGGTGGGTAGCGCCCAGATCTTTCATATTAAATGTGCACCCGGCAGAATATGGATCTTATTAGGGGAGCGGCGCTGTGCTACAGTCACTTTACTGCACATGGGATCCGATAGGGCAGGCAGTGAGGGCTGCCGTCCCGCCGTGGCCAGCCAAGCCCTGTCCGGGACCGCAGCACATTTGGTGCTGCCTGGCAGAAGCTTCTATCTGCCCACCTGCCTGCCCACCTACCTGCGTGCCTGCCTGCCTGTAGGAAAGGCCTCTCTCTTGACCACTCGTTTGGGTTTGCAGCAAACAAAGCAAGCCTCTAACTCTCCCCTGTCAACATACTAGATACCTAGGTCCTGACGCAGTCTTGGGGAATACTCCTCTTTGCCCTAAAATAGGATATAATAAACTTGTTAATGTGTCAGAATCTGGTGTTGGGATGGCGTAAGCCAATGTTTGCTTCTGCTTTCAAGGCTCAGGACTCCTCCTAATCTTTGCAACCTAATGTCCCCACAATAGTCAATTATAAACTTGGGGTAAGGAATCCCAAAGTGCCCCATCCTGGAAAAACAAGTTTCTGTGGGTTCCTCCAGAGGGGTCAGCTGTCTGGCAAGAGTAGCCTCTCCCTGTTAGGTCTTTCCCAAGCTCTGCCCTGGGATGCACATGGAGCCTCTTGAAGGCACAGGATGCCAGCCCGCGGGCTCCCTGGCAGTCCCGAGAAGTCATGACTAGGGGCTCAGGGTTTGGGCAGAATAAACAGAACTTAAGTGGCTGAGAGGGGGAAGAAAGAATCATTATATGAGTGAAAATAATGAGCCATCTTGACTCAACAAATACCACAATCCTGCCTTTTTCCAGAGTCAGCCCCTGCCCCTAAAACCAACTCAGGAGAGGAAATCAAATTTAGGGGATTCCCTTACTGGCCAGGACGACTAATTTAATAAGGGGTGGAGAGATGCTGTTGTGTTTTATTTTGTTTTTACTTTCAGCAGGTTGAAGCCTTCCTGTAGGGCGTGGGGAGTCTGCGCCTGGGAATGTGGGCCAGACTGTCCTCACAAATTCAAACCAGGAGTCCCTTGTGCGGTGGCTGTGGCGGCTGCCATTGGCTTGTTTCAAAAAGAGGGGTGAAAGGAGGCAAGTCTGCAGGAGGATGTCTGAGGGCCTGGGGAGAACTGCAGAAGAGGCCTTTGTGCCCTGGGCAGTGGGTGCAAACAGCCAGATGCTGCAGAGAAATTAACTAGCTCTCAGCCAATTGTGTTTTTTCGTGCAGTTGAGTTGACATGTAGTTTGCTCTTGTGTATTGGCTGTGGGATATCCCCAGTTCATGGGTCACAGAGTCCCAAGTCTAGTGATCACTTTTTTCCAGGACCTCCTATTGCCCATCTCAAAACAGGGTCTTCAGAGCCATGGCTGGGCCGTTGTGCTTTGAAGAGTGGGGCATCCTTTTCACTTAGGGCTCAGACTTTGGGGGTGATGGTACAGACAGTCATTAGGACTGTTGGCACAATGACAAAAAAGATTTGAGAAAGTTGTTGCCATCAAGTGTGTGTCCATGCATGTCACAGCAGAACTGTGCCCATGGAGTTTTCAAAGGCTTATTTTCAGACATGGATCACCAGGCCTTTCGACCAAGGTACTTCTCTGAGTTAGTAGTTGAGGGCTCAATTGTTTGGGCCAGCTGGAGACTGCAAGCAGGAGAATGTAATTAGATAGTGGTTCAGCTGGTACATCTGTAGGCTTCAGAGTTAGAGTCCCAGGAGTAGTAGCTGTGCAGCGTGAGATGAGGTCAGCAGGATAAGGCTCTTTCCTGAGATATGGGTGCAGCCTGGAGCCCAGTGGTCCCTCCTAGCTGGAGCAGGTGGCCCCCCTGTGGCAGTCTCTTCGCCTTTCCTCTCCTGCCATCTTTCAGTATGTATGGCAGAATCTCTCTCCCAAGAACACGAGACTCAGAGTCTTTTTAGGTTCCATCTACAGAATGAAATGAGGTGGGAGGGAAACAAGCTCCCCTTGTCACCTCTACTCTTGCCCTTGGGATATTGAAGGCCAAGATTATAGTGAGTGTGGAGTGTGGAAAGCGAGGCTGGGCAGGGAGATCACCTCTGCCTGGTGTTTAGTGCTTTCCAGGGGCTCAGGGATGCTGACCAGGCACCAGGCGAGGCCATGTGAGTGAATAACACCCTTTAAGTCCGAGTACTGAACTTGCAGCTATCGGTCTTGGGCAGGAACACTGCTTCCCTGCTTTCCCTGTGGGGACATGGAAGAAGCTCATGACCCCTCAGGATGTCCAAGGCAGTCTCTTTAATTTGCCTGCATAGAGCATGTTCCATCCCGGTCACCAATACAACACATGGGATGCCTGAGGTGCCAGATCCCACTCTGCCCCCAACAGCGGGGGTTCCTCCTTACCTCTCAGCTCCCTTTGGGCTTCCTTGTCACTTAAGGCTGCTTTTAAGGCAGAGTGGGGGAGGAGTCACCAGCATCAGGTGTTAGGCCCACATGCAAACTCTCTTGGAACACTGCTGAGTGTGGAGCTTGGGACAAGAGGGCCATCTGAGGGGGGAACCAGAATTGGTCTCGGTGGCCCTGGCAGGAAGTCCTGCTTCTTCTGATCCATACGCCCGCAGTGTTTTCAGCTAGGCGATTTGCTGTTGTGATTTCCAAAAGTGACCACTATTGACTATTGGACAGTGGGCATGCCAAGAGTGCGCAATGCACAGGATGAAGGTGGCTACCGTGGCTGGACCCTCTCCTTCTTCGGGGGGAGCACTTGCTGTCCTCAGCAGCAGGCTGTCACACTCCGGGACTTGTCCAGCTGCCCAGACCTCCAGCCCTGGGAGGAGAAGGATGAGTGAAGGATATGAGGTCACACACCGGGCTCGAATCCCACCTCCCTCTTGGTAGCATGTGGTGCCCCCTCTCAAGCTTTGGGGGAACTGGCAAGCTGGGGGTGCCTCACTTGCCTGCTGGCTCTTATGGGTCAGTGAGGGATGGTGCAGGCCTCCTTGCAGAGTACAGAAACATGGTTGACACAGCCCCCTCCTCCCCCCTCTGTTTTAAGGACCCTGCAAGGAAATCCAGGTTGCAGGTGGCAGCAGGGCCCACACAGTCTGGCTTGAAGGTAGGGGCGGTTAGGCACAAAATGGTCCCTGGGGCCAGCTCCCCTTCCCCTGCAACTCCTGAGGGCACTCCCTCCCCAGGTCTCCCACTCTGATGCTGTCTGGGACTCCGGAAAAATCCCTCTCGGCAGACCCAAACCAAGCACAGGTCTGCCACACCGCTCTTTTTCTTCTGGTGGCTCAGCCAGTTCTGCCTGGCCGAGGCACGGTCAGCGGCAAAGGCAATGTGTGCATCTTGACCAGGTCACCCAGAGCTGAGGGTACCATCATGTTGCTCCGGCCAAGGCTGAGTTCTTCTCAACAGCCAGCATGAGCATCTGTCCAGACCTTCTTGGGTCACAAAGTCCAGGACACCATGTCTTCTGACCTCTGAGGTGCAATTTCACAGAAGGGAAACTGAGGCCCCTAAAGGGTCCCACTTGCTCCAGGCCACTCAGCAGCTCACCAGCTCTGAAGGGCAGAGCAGAGCAAGAACTTGGAAAATGGTACCGTTTGCTGTCGTAGCTGGTGCCTGCAAAGCTAAAGGAAATTGTGAGTTTTAGGAAACATTTATGTGGGCCCTTTGGGCCAGGCACCATTTTGTTTTGTTTTGTTTTTATGGAGAGAAGGGAAATGGTCACCAATATCTTTCCTCTTGGGCAAGGTGCTGTGTGCTGGCCTTCGGGCCTCTCGGACTTGGTACCTTGTTGGCCGTCCAGAGGCAGACGCAGGGATGCGGCCCCTCGGCCAGCGCGGGTCCCAGGGAGGAGATTCATTAAGGACTGGAAGCCTTTGTGGGCCCCGCTGCGGCCCACGCCTGTCACGGGCTGAACGGTACAATGACAGGGCATTAGAGGCCTGAGAGCAATTAACAGCCTGCTTAATTAGCAAGAGAAATTAGAGTTTGAGTGGCTGATCTTCGCTTAAAGACTCGTGGAAAGCTGGGGCAGTTATCTGATTATGCATTGATCCCGGCTAACCTCGTCCTTCGGGAATTCTCTCCCTCACTGGCATCTGTGAATATACAACTGTTTAAATATTCCGAACTCAACTGTCTCAATAAACATGGGGAGAAAGGGGCCCATTGTGGGCTCCGGCTGCTGGCCTCCCTTCCCTGGCCGGCCAACTCTGGGCCGAGGAGGCAGCAGCAGGTACCCAGTGCCCTCACCGCCTGTGTAACCACCGGGACACGCCTGGGAACAATGTCCTCCAGCTGGGCCCCAGGCAAGGCAGCCACAGCTGCCAATCTGTGCCCTCCTCCCAGGCCTCCCCCGGCTCCCATGGGCAAGCAGGCTGGCAGTCAGCTACATCATTCCCTGTGCAGCTGGGGACAGCTTCAGGCAGGCGAGGGCGACCATTGCACAGATGGACATGATGAGGCTCAAGGAGCTCGGTGGAGCCACACAGTGAGTGACTGCTGGGCTGAGGCTGGGAGTGACCATTTCCAGGGTGCCTTCCGCAATGGGTATAGGTAGAGTGTTTCTGACTATCCACAGAAACAAGCCCACACTCACCTGGCACAGGGGTAGAAAGCCCCAGATGGGCTTTGGGAAGCCAGGGCCTTGGGATGGTGCCCAGTAGCCTCTTCTTCCCTTCCTTCTGCTTCTCCTTCAATGTGGGAGCTATTCGGGGCACAGAAGCCAGGGGCCTGGGTTTGTGGCTGCCAGCTCTGAGTTGTCATGAGGACAGTAAACCATCAGGAAGATGCTTCTAGAGGAAGGGGGGTCATCAGTCAGAAGTGTGTCCTGGAGGATGGGCCAGAGATAGCAATGGGGGACTGAGGGAGGGGCTGGCGATGGCTTCCAGGGGATGTAAACAGCATTTTCAAAAAGCACTGAAGCAAGAAAGTGAATGCAAGGGAATATTCTGGAAGGCTATGATCCTGTAGGGTAGGGGTGCAAGGTGGAGGTGGGGCTGGGAGTATCCATCAACACTGGCTGCCCTTCTTGGGCTTTCTGGCAAATCTGAGAAGCGGTAGAAGCCCTCTTCCTTGTTTCAACTGAGCTGGGGGCCCAGTTACGGCCCCTATAAAGAGCCCAGGAGCCAGACAGCAGGGCCCAGCTGTGACTCAGTCCTGTGCCCGTTTGGGCGGAGGGGGAGGGGGTCTTGTCCTGATCCTGTGCTTGAGCCCTGCCAGGGCCTGGGGCTGGAGTACGGCGGCCGTGAGAACTAGGCTCAGACCTTGTTTTAAAGTGAAAAGAGAAAGGCAGAATTAAAAAAAGAGAGAGAGAGAGGCCCCGACGGTCTCTTGTTTTGCAAAACTCAAAATAGATTTCGGCACTGCGCTTTTTAAAGACGGATCCTTGCGCTCTCTGGTGATCCTTGCTTGACCTCTCCCAGTTTTTGGCAAGAGGAGCCTGTGAGGCCTTGGCACTGAGATATTGAAAATGCAAAACAGTGGTGTGTAAACTTTGCCAAACGCCGATATATGTCAGTTTCTTAAACTTTGCTTCTCTTGTTTGCTACATCTGATATCATCTTACCCAGACGATGCCCTCTCGAGATAGACCTCCCCCAACTCCCTCTTCTAACTCAGTGGGTGCAGCCGTGCATCCCATGCGATGACTCTCTCTGAATCTCTGCATCTGGGAAGAAAGACCCTGCTCCTGGGTACAGGGGCGGGGTGGTGGGGCGGGAATCTTTGCCCAGATGATTAGACCTGGTTTCTAGTTTCCTCTGGAAGACTTGCTGCTAAGTAGATCCATTCTGCATGTAAGATGATCGGGATACTCAGGACCACCTTACTGCCTCGTCACGGACCCTGCAGAGTGGGGACAGTGGGGTCTGTGTCCTCTGCATGGGCTAAAGATCAGGCCTGTGTCGGTGACAGAACCTGGGGTGCCTTGTGGTGTCAAGAACCTAAAGCACTCTCCTGGGAAGGCAGCCCTCCTTCCTGCCCCGTGCAGGGAGGAACAGTGGGGAGGTGGGCTGCCAGGGAGCCCCTACTGGGGTCCTTGAGCAGAAAGCCGGGTAGCATGGTGTCCTGGAGAAAGGTGATCTGAGCTGGGTGTCAGGCTTGGAATTTGTGGACACCTCCTTGTCCTGCTCCCAGCTTCCTGTCTTAATTGCTAATTCCTGAGAAAAGGACCAAGCTGTTTCCATCGTTCATGGTACTGAATAAGAGAAATCCCTGCCCCTCATCAGCCCCATGGATCAGGGAGCAATGCCACTTTTTTTTTTTTTTTTTTTTTTGAGGGAGACGATTGTTGTGTGTGCTTGAACGTCAAGAGAAAAAGTGTGGTGCAGAAACTGCTGTTACAAAAAAAGAAGCAGGAACCTTTGAGCAGCGGGCAGAGGTGCCTGGTAGGGGGAGGTCAGGCACTCAGCCTCCTTGTTTACCCAGGGTGATAGGACATGTTTTAGGTGTGTTTCTGAGCTCTTCCCTCTTGTAGACTGAGTCCTGTGCTTCCTTGGAAATGAAAGCCCAGAGTCAGGACGTTGAAAGAATTCCCCCATGCTCTGCGTATGGGGCACTGGAGGTGACCTTGACCACGACAGTCCCTTCCCCATGGGTGACCTGCTGCTTGGGCACCCAGCACCGTGTGGGGTGAGTGAGATTTGTGAAAGGAAGTGTCAGGCAGGGTGGAAGCACAGCGGGGACTTGGAACTCATGTGTGTGCCTGTGTGTGGGCATGCATGTGTAAGAACATATATGAGAGTGTGTTCATGTGTTAAAGTGTGCTGTATGCAAGTGTGTGGGAGAGTATGTGTAAGAGTATATTGTATGCCGTGTGTGAGCAAGTGTGTGCGTAAGAGAGTGTTATGTGTGTGTTGTGTGCATCAAAGTATGTATGTGGTATATATTGTATGTGATAAGTATGTGTAGTGAGTGTAGTGTGTGTATAAACGTGAGTGTGTGTCTCTGCACATTTGTGTGTACTTATGCACGTGGAAACCCTGTGTGCACACACAAACAAATGAATCCCCAATGTCTAACATCCTCCCAGGGAAGGACATTGAGCAGCTTCCTGCCCTTCTGGGGTGTGACCAGGTGGGTGGTATGTGTTGTCTCTGGCCTAGGCTAGTGTCCCCTGCCCCGATACTTTAGCAAGCACTGACTGGAGCTGGGACTGGCACTCTTCCCTGCCTGGCCTCGGGGCCCCTAGTGCAGGTGTGAGATGAGGCCCCTCCCCGACTGGAGACTGGTGGGCTCATTGTGTGGTCCAGTATGAAGGCTACTGGGTGTGGGTGGCAGAGATGACATGGTGAGGCGGCTCGAGGGCCCCCACCTTGAGCTTCTGGTCTGTTAGTACAGGCTTGACCTACAGAGAATGGGTGACACAGGACAGGGAGCCCCCACGGTGATGTAGGCTTAATTCTCTGACTCTGCCCAACACCTGGCTCTGTTCTGGGGGTGACAGATCCTGGCTGTTGTGCCTGGAAGTAGCCCTGTTCCCACACTGGCCTCAGGGGGAAGGGGTGGGCAGACGCATGCAGTCTTTCTGCAGCTCCGCAAGCTCCTGTGCATGGAGGGCCCTCCCTTGTGTCTTCTGATGCCAGTGATTGCCCACCTTGCGGGCACAGCCTCAGATTTGTTATCTGGAAAGGTAGGAGTACAGTATCCCCTCCAGAGGGGCCCAGCAGATGCTGAAGCCTGTGGTATCACCGTTCTGCCCACTTTCTCCCTGTGCTATCCTGTGTCCTCACCTAGGAGGGAGGAGTACACAAGGGCAGTGTCTGGGCAGTCCTGAGAGCAGTTCCCAGCCTACTTCCTCCTACAGACACTGGGGGTCTGGGCTCATGGGAGTTCAAGACCCTTGTCGCACACTCGGCTTTCCTCTAGGTTTGTCCAGTCACCATGGGGACCCCACTGATGAGGTAGGGATGGAGGCCCCTTGGCCCCTCATTCCCAGACTGCCAAAGCAGCAGAAACCAATAGAAGAGGAAAAAGACTTTGAGTTCAGATTTGTCCTTCCCCAGCAGGACGCATTCTCCTCTTCTCCTCTCTGTGTATTTATACCTGTGTGTGTGTGTGCATGAGTATGTATACACACTCATACACATACGTGTGTTGTCATTGCTGGTTACTGTCCAGTAGATTCAAACACGCAGGGATTCCACACGTGCAGAGTCAAATGCTCAGTAGACTTTTCAAGCTGTGACCTTTCGGGAGTAGATCACCAGTCCTGTCTTCCGAGGCACATACACATACATGTACATATCTATATCCTTGCAGGCTGTTGTTTGGTGGTGTTGAATTGATTCTGACTTGTAGAGACCCCACGTGAGAGAACAGAACTGCCCACTTGGATTTTCTGGGCTGTAATCCTTATGAAGCAGCTGGCCAGGACTTTGTCCTGCAGTGCCGCTGAGTGAGTTCGAACTGCCAACATTTCTGCTCTAAACCAAAAGCCAAACTCACTGCTCGATTCTGGCTCATAGGGACCCTATTGGACAGAGTAGAACTGTCCTGTATGATTTTCAAGGAGCACCTGGTAGATTCGAACTGCAGACCTTTCTGTTGGTGCCCGTAGCACTTAACTTCTACACCTCCAGGGTTTCCTTTCTGCTCTAGTCTAGTCTATATAATCTATTTAGTATAAATGTCATTGGTATTAAAGTAATATTTTTCTCCTTACAAAATAACAGGTTTTCATTGTCTAGAAAAAATAAAGGGGTGGGGGTTAGGGAGAAGAGCAAGACTATGGGAGGAAGGAAGCAATAGTCCTCACAAGCTCCCCAAACCCCCCATCTACTCTGAGTAGTCTCCCACCCTATCACCCTTAGAGCTGTGGTGGACAGGGGTGGGGATCACATCCATTCACAATGCCCTGGCCCTTTAAGGAACCTTGAGGTACGAGGCAGCTCCACAGGGACCGTGAGGGTTTGGAACCTCTTAGCAAAAGCAGTGAGGAGCCCTGGAGGTTCGGTGGCTGAGCACTTGCCTGCTAACCAAAAAGTCAGCAGTTCAAACCTACTAGCAGCTCCACCAAAGAAAGATGTGACAGTCTGCTTCTGTAGAAACGTGCAGCCTTGGAAATGTCGCAGGGCCGTTCTCCTCTGTCCTGTAGGTGGCTCTGAGTGGGAATCAACTCCGTGGCAGCGGGGTTAGTGAAAGCAGAAGTTTGGCTCAGAAACTTCTACACAAGGCAGGTATCTGAAGGATATTCCAAGCCCTGACATTCCAGTGATGCACCAATCCTGACGAGTCCCCTACAATCTGCAGGCCATGACTCAGGTCTCAGAGTTGCCTAATATTTAGGGGTGATGATGCCCCAGAACTTGGCAAGAAGCTGCCCCCATCTTGCTGTGTTGCAGCCAGCCTGGCCAGTCCTGGGGCTGCTTGCAATTTTTCAGAAACCTACAGATATGCAGTGATATGGGGCCATAGCACCCCAAACCCTGCACAGCAAGGCCCAGTCTGCCCGGGTCCTGGGAGGCCTGAGGCCTGTGGAGCTTTGGACAGCTGCTGCTGTTCCTGGAGGTCACAGAGAAACCAGCTTGAATCTACCTCTCTGCTCCAAGGCCAGTGTCACCTTTGCAAACCACAAGCCAAATTCAAAACAACACAGCACCTCCCAGACCCCTGGGATGGCGGGCTGGTGAAAGCTTTGGTCAAGTATGGGCCCTTGTGAGGCCTGTGGAAGTCTTGCTGACAGTCCTGTGAGTGGCCGCCAGTTTGGAGTCCAGCCTTGCAGTGGGTCCCCTCCAAACTGCCTCTTGAAGGATTAACTGTTGACACTTCTTTGTCCCGGTGCTGATATGCATTTCTGCGATTTGGGGGAGGGTGGGGCTCATTATTCACATCCAGCACCCAGTCCTTTGCCCCTTACAATAAGCTGCCTCCTTCTGGAGACCTTGATCTTCACTGGATTACTTTGCAAGCGCTCATTACAGAGACACTCTCACCTCTGTTTCACGATGCTCTGCCTTCTCCCTGGCAGCCATGAGCCTGATCTGTAGTGGGACATGCTTTTCTTTTAGGGGATGAGATGTATACATAAGTTTCTAATTTTTGTGCCGTAGTAGCGAGCAGCCTTTCCCTTAGACTTCTGCCTTGTTTGTGGTCGTGTCAAGAATGTCTTTCTCTTACATGAGATTATGTAAATATTCTCTTGTGGTTCCTCTGAGCTGTTTGATGGATTCAGTCTGTGCATTGATAACTTGATCATTGATTCCAAGAACGTGTTCATTTCTGAAAATGTGATCATTTATTACGAAAACATGATCGCTTATTCTGGTGCGTGAGCCTGGGAGAAAGGTGCTTAGCAGGTCTTCACCCTCGTGAACCTCGTGCCAAGACCCCTTTTTTCTGTAAGTACGGTGAGTAACTGGCTCTGCTTTGCTTCCTAGAGCCTGTGTCTGGTTGCCAATTATTTTATTATTATTTGTAATTGTCAGGTTTTTCTTTTTTTTTTTGGTGTGTTATTATTTTCGTCTTTGCACTGTCAAATACTTAAATTGATAGAAAAGCAAGCTTCCCCTTCTATTTTCTTACGAGCAAAGCTTTTTCTTTTGGTGAATTCCAAGATGAAATTTGCAGTCATAATTTCTAGTACAGCAACAATTTTTTATAATGCCGTCACACTTGTAAGTTCAATTTAGGGGAATCTGAAACTCTCCTTATTTTTTAATTCTTATATGGTATCTCTCTTCATGTTCTCAAGGTTTATTTATCTGTTGTTATTTTTTTTAAATATTTTTCATTAAAAGTCTGTTGTTTTGTGCCTAAGCCCAACAGCCCAACGTATTTCTCATTATATTTACTTCAAAGTATTTTTAGCATGAAAGTAAAAGAACAGTTTTTACAGTATTTTACTTTATTTTAAAAGCAGATGTAATTAAAACTCTTACATCCATCGACACCACAACCACCAGGGCGAAAAAAGACACAAATAATAGAATTAATGAGACGTTGCTAGACCCGTTGCCACTGAGTGGATTCCGACTCACAACGACCCTAGCAATGACAAACATTTCAATGCTAGTGGAAGTCAGCTTACTTCCTCTTGGTGTGTCCCAGTTTGTGAGGCAGTAAGATGGTGCACCCCCGTTTTGAGCATAGTTGGGGTGAGGGGGATAGGTGCTGGCTCCCAGCTCTGCAATTGAGGTACTCTGTCGGGAGTGGTGGGCTGCCCAGAGCTCCCAGGCTGCTTTCCGCGGCTTCCGCGTTCCTCCTGCGTCCAGGCCCTCTTCACTGCCTTATAGCAGGCAGTGCTTTCTGGATAAGCCTGTTAAATTAACCCTGTAATACTTAAAATGGTAGTTCGTTTAATATGTAAACAATGACAATTTTTTTCCCCAAAGGATTTAGGATTTAAATTAGTTTTTTAAAAACCCAATTACTGCCATTTAATTCGAGAGGAGAGTGTTCTTTATGTGCTAATTATATAGCTGGGAAATGAGCAATCAAGGGCACAATGGGGCGTTAAGGGCACTTTTTAAAGATTTAAACTTATTATCTGAGTTTGGGAGATAGAGTTGGTTTGGTGTCTGCAGCCGAGCGGGATGGCCAGGCTGTGAGGGTGGAGGGTGGAACCAGAAGGAGGGACGAGGTGGCCCTGCACAGGAAAGGAGACTTCGTCATTACATCATCACCACATGACTCGTGGTAACGAAGTGTCAGAACCTGGCCTCGGTCCCTGGTTCCTGCCCAGGGAACTCTGCGACTGGTGGGCAAAGGAGACCTGGGTATGATCACAGCGATCGCATGAACCCCTGAGGGGCCTGTTTGCCTGTACAGAGCCTTCCAGTGGGGCTGCAAGGGGAGGCTCCCTGGACGTAGCTCAGGACCCCAGAGCCTGGACACCATGGCAGGGTTTCTGAGTGAGCGTGAGGGTAGGAGCTTCTCCCAGCTGCCTAAAAGAGTCTCCCTCGCATTCATCATGTTCTCTTCCAGTCCACTTGTCTCAGCTGAACCTAGCATCTTCGGAACACATGTGAAGGTCTGGAATGTTCTAGAACCATCCCATTGCCTTAGCAAGTCAGCACCTCTGCTTCTAAGAGGCAGGAAAAGATTTACTTAAAATAGAACTTGTTACTATTATAACAGTTTGAAGAGCAACAAAAAAAATCCTGAGGCCTGGGCCACATCCCAGAGAGTTTGATTGAATTGGTCTAGGGGTGACACACATGAGGACTTGTGCACGCATGTGTGTGCACATGGTGGTTAAGCCCTCAGCTGCTAACTGAAAGGTTGGCAGTTCAAATTTACCAGCTTCTCCTTGGAAATGATATGGGACTGTTCTACTATGTCCTATAGGGCCACTGTGAATCCTAATCGGTAGCAATGTGTTTGGCTTTAGTATATTGTGGTTAAGTGCCATATCTGCTAACCAAAAGGTCGGCAGTTCAAACCCACCAGGTGCTTCCTGGAAACTCCATGGGCAGTTCTACTCTGTCCTGCGGGGTCTCTATGAGTCGGACCTGACTTGATGGCAGTGAGTTTTATGTGTGGAAAGTATACATGCACCAAGATATTTGATGTCTTTATAGTCTTCACATGTACAGTTCGGTGGCCTTAAGCATGTTTGTCATGGTGTTCCCTCGTCACCATTATCCATTCCTGAATTATGCTGTCATCCTTAAAGGAAGCTCAGTATCCCCTAGACACTGAGCCTCCCCACCACCCAGCCCCTGGTTTATGCTTGCCTTTTTGGGGGTATTTCGTATACATGAGATCTTACAAATTTTTCCTTTTATGACTAATTTACTTAGTCATAATTCAAATTCATGTTTTCAAGATTTATCCATATTGTGGTGTGTATCGGGGCTTCATTTCTCTGTATGGCTGCGTAATATTCCTTTGAATGTTGGCACAGGAAACCCAGGTGTCACAGTGGGTTAAGAGCTACAGCTGCTAACTCAAAGATCTGCAGTTCGAATATACCAGACGTTCCTTGTCTTGCTTGTCCATTCATCCACTGATAGACGTTTCAGTTGTTTCCACCTTTTGGCTATTGTGCATAGTGCTGCTGTGAACATCGGTACAGATGTTATCTGTTTGAGTGCTTGTTTTCCGTTCCCTTGGGTGGATACCTAAGCATGGGATTGCAGGTTGTATGGTAATTCTGATGTCGTAGTGGGTTAAGTGTTAAGTCTGCTAACCAAAAGGCTGGCAATTCAAATCTGCCAGGTGTTCCTTGGAAACTGTATGGGGCAGTTCTACTCTGACCTCTAGGGCTGCTATGAGTCAGACCCGACTCAATGGCAGTATGTTTGGTTTTGGTTTATGGTAGTTTTGGAGCCCTGCTGACACAGTGGTTAAGAGCTCCAGGGCTAACTAAAAGGTTGGCAGTTTGAGTCCACCGACCTCTCCTTGGAAACCATATAGGGCAGTCCTACTCATGTCCCATATGGTTGCTATGAGTCAGAACTAATTCCACAGCCACAGGTAAACAGATATGGTAATTCCATGTTTAGAATTTTGAGGAACTGCCAAACTGAAAAAACAACTTATTTTTGAAGCAAATTGACCCTTATTTTGGTCCAAAGTTCTTTAAAAAACTGCCTAGCTGAGGCAGTGGGCATATCTGGCCCGGAATTCATCTTCCAGGAGGACTGGGGGGTGCTGGAGGGGAGAGACATAGAGGTCCGGAGTGGTTGTGGCACACCTCAACAGTTAGCAGCCTCACAACCAGGAGCCCAAGCCTTCTGCCAAGGCAAACCTGCACTTTTGCTTCAAACATACCCAGAATGGACCTGGAATTAATACCCTGACCCCATACTGAATCCAACTGCCAAGGGAAGGCAAAGCTTTGTAAGGAGAGCTGGCAGGTCTCGTACCCAACAGGTAAGAGCTGAGAGGTCTTCCTCTGTTCCGTGTGCTGCTCACCTGCCCCATGTACAGTGCAGTGGGGACAGCAAGCCCATGCGAAGATTTCCAAATGACATGCCTCTTGCAGGAAGGGCAAGAGTGGTGTGCACACTGGTGGAGAGTGGGGTCCAGGATGGCTCCCTGGCTGGTCAGACATGGTCTAAGCTCAGGACAGAAGGAGAGGCACCACTGGAATGAACTAGGACCTCGTGGGGGGCGGAGCGTGCTGTGCCCATCACCTTCCTCACCTTGATGTCTCTGGGGTCAGGACCCATCTGCACTGCAGAGAAGCAGCCGCTACTGCTGAGAGCAATTTCAAGGCCATTTGTGGCCTGTGGGGCCATAGCCTCTCTAAGGGGGAAATGGGAAAAAGCTGAGGAAAGCAGCTGGAGTCACAGTGGCTCCAGGGCTCATGACCCTGTGGGTCCTGGAGAAGCGTCCAGAGTCAGCATCGCACCCAGAATGTGCAGGAACGGCTGAGATTAAGTATAAAGCGATTAGACAACTTATTTTTCTTTTCTAAGACATTAGCTGGTCAAAAATGACAAAAATGCCCTAAGCCGCGGTGGGGGCCGGGGAAGCAGACAGGCAGCCTTTTGTCTGATGGCCGGACTTGACTACTCCAGCCTGCGTGGGGCACCCATAAACCCACCGTCCCTGAGAGGGAATCTCCGGTGTTAGCAGGGGGATTAGACGTCCCAGCTGCCAGGGTGGCAGAGAGGCCGCTGGCCACCCACAGGTCAGGGCTGCAGAGACTGGAGTCCACATACTGCCCCCTGCCTGACCACAGGTCAGCGGCATCTGGGAGGAAGGACTGTGCTCCTTACAGGGCAAGCCATCCACTTATTTAGGGACTTCAGAATCCCCTGGGAAATCAGTGAGGACCCAAACCACTGGCCCAGTTTTCACCCATGAATGAAGGCGTGAATGCCCTCTGGACTCTGTGCTAGTCTTATGAATTCTGACTTGCTGGGACTTTGGGTAGCCTCCATGATGGTGGCCTCTGTCTTCTCACACGCTGGGGCTGGGGGCCTGGAGATCACGAGAGGGCGTACCAGTCCCTGGGTTTGGGTGGGTATGGGTGGAAGCATGGGCTCATGCCAGCTCTTCCTGTCTTGCAGACTCTCCATTGGCCCGACATTTTCTCAAGAAAAGAAAACACATGAGCCCACATTTCTTATCTGAGGGCAAACAATGAGCTTGCCGGGCCCATCCTGGGAAGGGGTTCTGGGAGGAAATTCATTGCATGCTCTACAGCCAAGGCCTATATGTAATGAGCAATGGCCAAGGCCACGGTGGGTGAATGAGCTCAGGCCAGGGCTGCCCAGGGTTCTGAATCCTAGCCCAGCCCCAAGCCAGCCACACTGACTTTGTTTGGCCCCCGAGCCAAGGGAGTGACTGTCCCTCCTCCTTGGTGGGCACAGACCTGCTGCCTGGTCCTCTGACCCCCATACCCTGCCACATTGGATTGTCTATTCACAGGGCTGTGGTGTGGACTGTCCCCTCCACCCCCATATTGGGCAGGTGCCACAGCAGCTGTGTTGCTGGTTCGTAACCGGAGCCCACCCGCTGAAGTGTCCCAGTGTAGCAATGACAATCAATCGGAGGGTCTCCTCCAGGCCTTCTCGCACTAGCATTGTGGGTCTGGAGCACACCCTCCAGGGCTTAGGGGTAATTATAGGGTCGGGTTACCCCAGAGGGAAACAGGTATTTGCATTGTTTGGTCCTAACCTCCACCAGGGGCTTGTCCTCTTGGACCTGGCTGACTGACACTTCTGTCTCCATCCTTCTTGCCCACTCTGGCCAGGTCTCCCTGGGCTTTCCCAGAGACCCTTCCTCAGTGCCCTCACTGTCGTGGGTTCACAGGGAGGGATGGTCTAGGGAAGGAGCAAGGGCAGCTTTTGGCATGCTGGTGGTGACCGAGAAGGAGTGAGAACACCGGGCATTTCCTTTTATTTTCCAGCAATTGAAATGGAAAGTCCAGGTGCAAGAAGATTGTTTTGCTTGCATTGTCCGGGAGCCACAGGACACCGGTGTGGGGGCGGGGTGGAGGGGGGCAGAAAGCTCCCAGGGGCTGCCTTTAGGGAGGAAAAGGAGGGGGGGTACAGTCAGCCCTAAGGGGAAACACAGGCTTAGGGCCTTGGGTGATGCTTAATCGAAAGGATTCCTGCCCTTGTGACCAGCCAGCAACTGAAGATGGAAGCCTCTCCCTGTCTGGCTGATGCCTGGTCACTCATAGTGAGAGTGGCAGTGCCCACTAGAGGGGAGGGCACAGACCTAGGATTCACCTCACTGCGTCCTCACGGGACCCTGACGTCAACCCTGTGAGGATGAGGTTGAGCCCAGATGAGAAACTGGGGCCCAGCGAAGTGGGGTCTCTTTTCCCAAGGTGCACCTCTTGTAACTGAGTTGGGATTTGAACCCAGGCCTGTCCATATCCAAGGACTCTACTTGTCACTATTTTATTGAGACCATCTCTCTGAATTGTAGAGAGGGAAGCAAGGGATTCTTAGGATGCCACAAGTTTCTGTGTCTGCAGCCAGGCAGGACACACCAGGGCACTCAGGCTTCCCTAGCTTTCTGGGTCCCCCAGGGGCTATGTCCCCTGGACCGTAGCTCCAGCCACTGATGTGGACAGAGGACAGGCTCACCCTCATTCACATGCTTCATTCACAGCTGGGGAACAGACCAGTGACAGGGGTCTTCACTGATTCCAGTGGATGTTCCCGGCAGCCCCCCATTCCCACCTCTCTGAGCAAACACACAGCTTGCTCTGTCAGTATTCACAGACATATACCATCTCACAGCAAACATCCACTTCTCCAGACTGAAATCAGATTCCTTCCTATCCCATGCATGGGGTCTGGGGTCTGATGGTGGACACTCTCAAGCCTCTCCAGAGTAACATGCATGGCTGCTGAGACGTGACAGTGGGCACTGCTGGGGACAGGGCAGAAGGACTCAGCCCTGGGGGCTCATCCCCACTTACGGTTAAGGAAACTGAAGCAGAAGGAGGTGCCCCGTGATGCTGGAGCCAGGTGTTCAGTCCTGCCTGACTCATGGGATGAGCTCGCTGCCCCCAGTGCCATTCCCTGCCATCTCTGCTGCAGTACCCTGGGTAGCCCTACCCCCTCCTTCCCCTGACCCTGCCTGCTGTCCAGCCACAAGCATGTGAGGTGGGTCACACGATGCAGCTTTAGACCCAGGCCCTTCCATCAGAGTAAGGAATGCAGCGCCACTCACTCCCCCAGCAAAGCCTCCTCATGTGTGTGAGATAAACAGTGGGGACAGTGGCGGCTACCACAGGACACTCACAGTGCTGCTGATAACCTCCTGGCAGCGTTCATAGAGGGCTTTTCTGGATAATTCCACAGTGTACCACAGCTGCAAAACTCAGGGAGCACCCATAGAAGGTGCTACAAGTCAGACTGAGTGTGGCCAGTTGAGGGGGTGATCTGGGCAGGCTCCCTGATAGAGATGGCTCCCCGTGGATAGCTGTTACTTGAAGGAGGGAGGAGACTTCCCGTGAGGAAGGCAGGAACTGGGAGCCTTCTTCCTCCTGCATACGAACCCTGAATTATCTTCTCTCCAGGCAAGGAGGGGTCAAGTTTCCTACAAGTGTTTTTTGAAGTGGATCAGTGGAAAGATCCTGGTGGGTACAGAAGACGATCCCTGGTTCTCAGAGGTCCCCTCTTCCTTTCCTCCAAATTAGGCAGACCCAGCAGGCCTGTGGTCCACAGGTCTGGCTGGTAGCAGCCACCCCACCCAACCACCAACCTTGTTTGTCCAGCCGTGCCAAGCCAGCCCTCTCCCCTCATTTTCCCTAGCCCCCACGCACTGTTGCCCAGGGCCCTGGTTTCTGGTGTTTTCCAGACCAGGGTCCCATTGAGGCTGAAATATATCTCAGGTCCCCATGTGGCTACGAGCCCTTCAAGTGGCTCCTTTGGAGGCTATTCCTGAACTAAGTGAGTGAGGAAAGGGGTCCCAAACCATGCAGGGTCATTTTGAGCCTGCTGGGATTAAGGGTCCCATCAGACAGTCTCCTCAACCAAGCCCTTAGCTGTTCTGCTCCCTGAGCTGGGGCCACCAAAGGTTTCAGCCAGGCCACCTCAGTCCTTTCAACATCATTCTTTGTAGCAGATTTGGTGTTCCTGAAGAAGCTAGAAAAGACGAAAAGAAAGCAAAACCTCTCTTCAGATAACTTTTGATGCCCCTTCCCCATTCTGATGTCCTTCTCCACCCTCTGTCTACTGTCAGGAGACCTGTCAGGGAGAGGAGTGTGAGGCTGCATGCAACCTAGGGAACTATTCAGGGAAGCTTTGTGTAAAAGCTAAAGGATCTGTTTTAGGTTTGACAACGGCTGACATTTAAGCCTTTTTACATCCATCTCTGAGAGAATTGAAAGTAAAACCCATTAATTAGACACAAAAGTGAGATTTACTGGCCCTGGCGTCTTCGTACAGATTCTGGGCCACAGGTGCGACGAGGGCTGTCCGAGGATGCAGGAGGGAGGCAGGTCCCCACTCCTGCTTTGTCCTGGTTGTGCCATGGAGTTAGCTCCCGGGGGCCTCTGCTTCTACTCGCCCAAATTTTGCTTCGCAGTGATCTTGTGCTGCGTCTCCATCCTGGAGCCAAGCCCTACCCTCAAGATACCAGATCCAAACCAGTCAAGGACAATACCCATTCTGGTTCCTGAACTTTCCATTGCTTCGCTGCTGGGCCTCAGCCTCAGGAACACTTTGAAATGTCCACAAGTGGGGACAAAGTTTGGCGAAAAGGCAACCCAGAGGGGCCTGACTTTTTGTCAGTGCCTCTCCCTTTGGGGACATGGTACCAGCATCAGGGGAGGTGGGAAAGATACCTCCCTGGAGGGTTTTAGAAGGTATTCCTGTTCTGACCCAGCAGTGCTGGGGCCCAGGCCTTCCATTCATGCTAGGCAGGCGGCTTACGTTGTCATCCTAATTCTCTGAGGTACACACAGAGCTCACCTTCCAGCCTTGGGTGTTGTCAGATTAATTTGTGATTTTCTGTTTCTGTTGCTTCTTTCGTGATACTTTGGTGAGAGGAAGACAGAAGGGACAGAATGAGTCTTTGCATTGCTTTCTTACCTCCCCTTTGGCTGGCTTTTCTGTGTGCTGTGGGTGTTCAACTCTGATCTTTGGGCTAAGATAATGAGCCTTCTGTTGCTGGGAGAACCTTGGGCTGAGGCTCGGGGGCCTGGTCTTTACAGACCAAGTATGTCTGTACAACTCATCCTTGTTAGTACATCTAAACATAGATGCGCTTGCAATTTTCTCCATTTCTCATTTTGGGGCAACAGTGCAAGGTGTCGGGAGATGGATATCTCATGTTCACACCCTTCCCAAGGGGCCCCAGCACAGTGCAAACGCTGCACATAGGGACCTTCACCCCCTAGCTGGAGTCTCGCCCACCTCCTGCCTGTCTGAGTCCAGGGCATGTGTTTGGATGCCAACCTTTGGAAGAGGCAGTGTTGGGGTCTCCCTCTGTGACAGAGGAGTACAAGGGCTGGTATTTAAATAATAATCAGGGGTCCTCTGCCAAAGTGAACGGTGGATGGATACTGTCAGATGACTTGTCTTTGTGCTTGCTGCTCTCCCAGCCAGGAATGTGAACTGGACACAGTGGGAGGACTGAGGGGAGGGGTGCCCCACTAACATCCCACAGGAGTTCTGCTGGGCAGCGCTGTGTCTTGGGGTGACTCGGGTATCATAGCCTGCTATTGTCATTTGTGCCATTACAGATAATCCTTGGCGTTGTTATCCGGGTTCTCTCTGTGGTTAGCAGTCTTCTTGTCTGTGCTATGATTGTTTCTTGTGTCCCTGTGAGCAGAGAACTTTTTCAGAGCTAGGCCTTGCTGGCCAGGAAGGCACTTGGAATGTGTGAGCCTGTAATCCTGCTGCTGCGAATGGGATGGGGGCGCTGCTTTCACCACAGAGGAAAGAGCTCCAGGTTATAGTGGGGTCTGGTGGAGTGTGGGACTGGAGACGGGAACCGGGTGATGGATGAGGTCCCAGCAGGAATCGTGTGAAGATTCCCAGCTATTCCGGTTCCTCCTCCCAGGCTGGGGGCTGCCCCTTTGCCCTGTCTGGCCTGGGGACCTTGGCCATGCCCTTGAGCACCGATATCTACCTTGAATTACGACCAACAGGTCAGCTTCAAGTGCCTTGAGTCGGCAGCGGCTGCGTGTTTCCTGGAGTACGGACTGAGACTCTGCTGTTTGACAAAGTCATTAGTGAGCCCAGCATCTGAAAGCAGCACGTCAGGAAACAGGCTCTGGGAGGTGACTCCTTTTATTTTAAATTCCACATCAGCGGCACCAAAGTGGGGTCTTTCTCCTGGCCGGAGCAGTCTCCGGAGGGCTGCCTTTGCCATCTATCTTGGTTGAGGAACCTGGTTTGTATTAAATTTAATTGCTTCCTTTTCTGGCCTTAAATCAAGGGTGGCTTCAGAATAGGGACAGCAGCAATTTAATTTAATTACTCTGCTCTGCACCCATTGAACAGAGACGTGGCTACTGGGGTGTCACATGGGGTCCCTGGTTCAGGATGAGCCCAGAGGCCTGCATGGGGCTGGGGAAAGACGTGAGCCCCCTGCACCCCACCCCCGCCCTGAGAGCATAGGTAGAGGCACCTGGACTCAGAACCCCAACCTCTCTGACCCCCAAGAACCGGGTCTGAAACTACAGCTTCCTCTCGTTCATTGATGTGTTTATTTTTCATCTGCCATTAAACTACGCCAGCTCTCAAACATAGGAGCAATTCATTAACGGCCATTTGTCTTTGGCCTGGCTATTTTCCCCTGCAGAGCTCATCTCAGAGTTGTAAATAAACAAGGCTGAGTGGATACCCCTCAGCTGCGAAGGAGGGCTTGGGAGGTTTCCTCAGTCCCGCCATACCCTAGGTGTGTAAGGTGAGGTGGGGATCATGGTCAAGGGGTTCGTCCCTGAATTCCTGAGCACCCCTAGCTTGCTTGGGTCCTCACCTCAGTTTCCGGGGCCCACGTACAATCAGAAGATGAACTTCACCTAAACGAAAACGCACTTGACACTGGCAGTGAAACCCAAGCTGCTGCCTAAGGTGCTGTGGGCCAAGCAGGCAGTTGGAGGGTGGCAAATACAGTGTGTTTTTCCTGCGCTGTTCATCCTTCCTCCCCCAAAATGGAAATTTTGTGACAAAGGCTGCCTTGGAAGCTGTCTCCAGCATGTTTTATTAAACATCACCGATGGCAAGTGAGCAGAGGCGAGATCAGTTCTCCGTGTCTGGGCTCCATGCAACTCTGAGGAAAAACACTGGGAATTACGACAATGATTTGTTAAATAATAGAAAATGTTTTTCATTTCCTAATTTCCAGCACTTGCGAAAGCCATCCTCCAGCCGGCATTCTCATTCCTTAATATTTAGACTTATGGGCCAATTTGAGGATATTTTCTCTTTCTGGCATGATTAATGCTTCTATGAAACAATGTCATCACAAGTCATCTACCTGCCCTGTCAGTTTTGCATCAATCTCGCTGGGCTGGGCTGTAATTTATGGCTTTGGTGCCGGCAATTTGCAAACCTAATGTGGAAGGGGGGTCTGAGGAGCCGACTCGGAAGGCTGTCTGTGGCCTGCGTCAGCCTCTGCCCATTAGCAGAACAAATGGCGAGGGGATCAGACACCATCTCCAAGGCTCGATAAATATTTTATCAGCTATAATGGAAATTGTCAAATTGATCTAATTGTACAATACGTTATCAGTGAGCTATCAAAGTGGGGCCTGGCCTCTGCCTGGACCCTCCTGAGCTGCGCCAGCTGTGGGCGGTGCCCAGGACGGAGCTGCCGCACAGTCAATTCCAACGCGGTGTAAATAACACACCAGCCACATTGCCCGTTAGGGAGATGATAGATTTTGTGGAAATAAATGGCCTTATTCTGCTGTGCTTTGCTAGTCTTCATTTTTAAGACACACAGAGAGAGACAAATAGGGAGGCTGAAAGGCAGAGAAGGTGGGACAAATCCAGAACTTTCCAGAAACACTGGAGCAATTCCCACCTTTCTGGTTTGGATAATGGTGGTGGCCCTTGAACTGGTGATGTGACACCTGACAGAGACGCAGCCTGACCCGTATCCATCATCCTTGGGTGGAGGTGAATGCCCACTCGGGAGCCCCCAGCCCTCAGGAGCCGATGGCCCTTGGTTAGCGTGGGACAAGAGGCCATCATAAAAGGCATGTCCTTAAAAGCAGGGGCCTCCCATGGGGCAGGCACCAAGGTCTGAAGCAAGCTCGAGACTTCAGCCGCTGAAACTACTGGGAGTGCATTTTAAAAAACACTCTCATGAGAAACCCAATGCTGCCTCCATGCTCCACCCAGGTGGGGGGTTAGGAGTGTCTTTTGGGGTCCGGTCCTCCAGGAGGGATTGGGGAAAGGAGGCAGACAGGCAGTTTTCACAGCCAGGCAAGACCTTTTGGTTTCCAGAACAAACAGCAGCGCCTGAGACCTGGAGCAGATTTGCAGAGTCAAGAAGAAACATCTGTGAGCAAGCATATGGCCAGGAGTCTTACTGAGCATGGAGAGGCATCCCTGGAGACAGGGGCTCTTGGGGACTGTCCTCTCCAGCTCTCAAGAGACCACCACTAGGACCTTCCTGCCCACACCCGGGCCCCACCCCTGCCTTTCATAACTACTTCCAAAAGGCGTCTTGACCTCAAGCAGCTCCTGGCTTCTGTACTGCAGGGGCTACCTGTCATTTGACCCAGTCAGAGGCTAACCCCTGACACCAGTGGCTCCTAGACATCGGGGTGGAGGGAGACTCGTGTGCTTTTCTGCCTCATGCTGTGAACACCTGCCCCCGTGTCTCAGTCCCCTAGGCGTGAGCTTCCATTTGGATGTCTGCCATGTCAGAAGGGGTGGGGAGTCCGTGCAGTATGCTGTCAGCTCAGCAGAGAGGATGGTGACATCTGAGAGTCAGGAGTGAAGGGAGGCTTGGCTGTCCTGGTCAGGCCCGGGTGTTAGAGGCTGGGAGTGGCGACTGAGGGATGGGGGCCTCTAGGTGGGACCTGGGAGCCCTAACAGGACAGTGTCCTCTGCAGCCCCTCTGTGGCCGACACAGCCTCCAGTAGCCTACCCTAAACCCACTGTTGTCGAGTCAGGTCTGACTCATAGCAGCTTTCTATTAGGGGATCCTGACCATTTTCTTGGATGTAGGCTCTGGCTGTGTTTCTCATCTGATCACTGAGAGGCTGGTGAACACACGTGCATGCACTCGTGTGTACATGTGCTTGCACACCATCACACATGTTCATACGCACACACACGTGTATATGCATAACCACACATGCCCACAGCCACCCTCTACACACATACAGCTACACACACAAACACACACACAACCACATATGCTCACATGTGCCCTGAAACCTGCACTCTGTCTCTCTGGTCGCTTGTTATTTTAAACTAAATTAAGAAGGGGAATGTGGTGGTTTGGTGGGAGCCGTGAGAAGGACCGGCTGGTATGTTTGTAGTGTCCTTTGGGAGGGGCTCATGTTGCGCTTACAAAGC
Source organism: Heterohyrax brucei (assembly GCA_028571685.1). NCBI lineage: Eukaryota > Metazoa > Chordata > Mammalia > Hyracoidea > Procaviidae > Heterohyrax > Heterohyrax brucei. The sequence continues at coordinate 31,270,045 of CM053140.1, forward strand.
TGTAGTGTCACTGCTTGTTTGGGCGACGCCTGTGGTGACCACCTTGTCCTGCGGGAAGGCAGTGGCACAATGTCACAGCTCTGGGCCCTGGGATTCAGGACCATGTCTACCCGCTGCTATGCCCCATCAAGACCCCAAGGCAGCAGGGCCCTGGGGAAAATGGTTGCTTCGAGCCCCCTGGGCTTCCAACAAAGCCACAAGCAAGTCCCATGTCTCTTGTGATTTTCTTTCTTCTTACAAGAGGAAACCACAGCAATGTTTGAAACTATTTTCGATTCTTTTTATTGAAAGAGTGGGGTCCAGGGGGAGGGCTAAGTCCCAGGCATATCTGCACCTTATACAGAGCACAGTGTGGCTGCAGCCCTGGCTCACAGAGTATCTGCAAGACAGTGAGAAGTGAGAGAAGAGAGGGTTGTCTACGGACAAAGTCCCAGAGGCCATCTCTTCTACTGTGGGGTGCATGGAGGCAATTTGGTGGCTGTGGCTGGTGACATGTGGTCATTAGACAACTAGTTGGTGGACCTAGACACTCCCAGGAGTGACCACATTGCATTTTGCAAGTGCCCCCATCCTCCCCATCCCAGCTAGTGTTTATAGGGTCCTATTCACAGTCTAGACGAAACCAGCCAGAAGTTTCTCCCCAAAGGGTCTTACTCCTGCCCCTGCCAGGACTTCACTGCTCTGAGCCTGGAAAACAAACCAAACACCTCGCCAGCTTGAATTGCTGGCTTCACCCTGGAGATCTGTGGCTGGAGGTCCGTGAGGTGTTGATTCAGAGACAGGAGAGCGTGTCTGATGTCAGCCCAGCTCTCTATCTCCCACCTGCACCCCTGCAGACATGAGATTTTACTAGGAAGACCATGGTCAGTTAGAGAGCAGAGGACTAGGAATGCCCTCCTTGAGGGTCTGGCAGTGCAGACAGTGAGGTCATGTGTGCCCACGAGGACTCCCAGTAACCTCATTAAGAAAGTGCAATTTATCTAGCTGGGTTCCATTTAATTATCTAATTTGTCTGAGTGATCCCTGGGTCCCTATCACTCCAGCACGCAGGCAGCCTCATCACCTGGAGGTCAGGCAGCTATCCCTGTGATCCCTGGTGCCCTGCCAGGTCACGGAAATCAGTGGGGTGAGGGCAGCTACCTTGGGAGATGTGCACAGCCTCCGCACCAGAATGCCATTGCCCTGAACCCCTTGGCAAATATGTCCAGGTCTCAGCTTCCTACATTACAGAGGATTTTGCTGAACAGGAAAATACTTGGGCCCACATAGACGTAGGTACACACACATGCACACACATCAACACATACATGCACACATGCACATGCATGCACATGAGCATAAACACATGTACACACATGCACGCACACACATTTAGTGCGTTGGGGTTCTGTGCTGCAGCAAATTCTCCAGTTCCCTGTCCATTTCTAATTCACCGCTGTTTTGTACACACAACTCCGCTCCTCCAACCCCTCACCTTTCTTCTGGTAGAAAGTAGGGGAGGCATATGAGTTCGTTAGGGCTGCCATACAAGGTTCCACAAACTAGGTGGCTTAGAAGAGCGGAAACTTATTCTCAGAGTTCTGGAGTCCACTGTTGGGTGCTGAGCTGACTTCAACTTACAGCGCCCCCATGTGGAAGAGTCGAATGGCCCAATGAATAAATCTAGGCTGTAATCTTCACAGAAGCAGGGTGCTGGGTCTTCCTCCCATGGAGCCACTGGATGGGTTCAAACCACCAATCTTCTAATTTGTAGCTGGGTGCTTAATTATGTGCGTAGTTAGTTAATTGCTGTCAGGTTGGCCCCCTGAGAATCTTAGGTACAGCAGAAGGCAGTGTTGCCCAGTTCTTCGCTGTCATTGTGCTGGTTGGTATGCTCGAGTCCATTATTTCAGCCAGTGTGTCCCTCTGTCTCATTGAGGGTCTCCTTCATTTTCGCTGACCTCCACTTTACCAAATGGAAAGTTCTTTTCCTGTGATGATGTATCCATAGAGAACAAGTAGAAATCTCTGACAGTATTCTGTGACCCATTGGGGGTTCATAGGCTGACTCTTGGAAGTAGATCAGTAAGTTTTCTTTCCAGTCTGAGTCTTGAAGCTCTGCGGAAATCTGTCCACCATGGATGATTATGCTGGCTTTTGGAATAGTGTGGGTATGGCTTCCAGCATCCTAACAACAGGCAAGTCACTACAACACAACAAATTTAAAGACTGGTGTGGTCTGGAAGCTAATATCCAGGTTCAGGCTGTCAGCAGGACCCCGTTCCCTCTGAAGGCTGTGGGGAAAGTTTCTTCTGTGTCTCTCCCAGCTGCTGGTAGCCCCAGGTGTTCCTTGGTTTGCAGCTGCAGTATAACGTCATGGTCACATGACTGTCCTCCTGCTGTGATCTCTCTATGTCCCTTCTGTCTTAATAATGACACCATTGAGAGGGGTCAGGACCTGCCCTCCTCCTGGAAGATGTCATATGAACTTACCTGATACCACCTCCAGAGGAGAACCTGTTCCAAACAAGATCGCATCTACAGATGCAGGGTCGGGTGAGGACTTCAAAATGTCTTTGTAGGAGGTGGACACCGTTCAGTCCACAACAGGGGATCAGCTCACCAGCCAGCCAAGTGCCGTCAAGTCGCATCCAGTGAGTAGGTGTTATTGGCTTTCTTTTGCATGAGAGGGCTTCTCAAGTAGTCCCATTCTCTCTACAAAAGATAAAATGGGGAAAAGATTGTATAAATCTTCTAAAATTCATGCAACTCATTAAAAACACAAGCAACCAGAAGTGATTCAGAAACAATATCTGGCTTTAATATTTGTGTGCTGCATTGCTGTCTGTTATCAAGTGTGGTATTTGTAACTGTGTGCGTCGGAGGGGGGTTACAAGCAGTGAAATGTGAGTACATTGCAAGCGGTGAGTGACTTTGGGACTGGAGGAGAAAAAAGCTTGTGTATTAGTACATGTGAGTCTGCAAGAGTGAGCGTGTATGTGTGTGTGTAAGTGTGCAAATGTAAGTGAGCCTGTGACTGTATGTGGGTGTGTGTGTGAATGCAAGTGTGTGCAACATGTGAATGCCGGTGTGAACATGTGAGAGCATGTAATTGTGGAAGTGCAGGTGTACACAAGTATGTGAAAGAATGTATGACTGTGTGCAAGCATGTGACTGAATGTAATTTGTGAGTGTGTGGCTGTGTGGGTTTGTCAATAGATGTATGCTATGTGACACTCAGGCAGAACTCAGAAACTCAGATATGCACAGTAGGACCCCAACCCAGAGGCTTTGGGGAAGGTCGCTTCTCAGCCATATTTGCTGAGGGTGCATCGTCTATGAGAGGTCATCCCTGAGGATGATTGTGTCCCTGTGATTCTCTTTCTCTTTGAGGATAGAGTTCCAAGTGTCTAGAGGTGGCCACCAGCCCCCTGTGGTGCCTCTGTGTAGGGACCCCAGATTGCAACCCAGGTGCCTTGGGAAGTTGTACCTTGGCAAGGCCCCTTTATCCTGGGGGCCAGTGCTGGGCCCAGCAGGCCACGCTGCTCTCTGAGATCCCAGGGAGTCATGGGTCATAGTGGGGCCCCCAGTCCTCAAGTGAAGCCTCAGGCTTGGTGGGGGCAGAGGTGGTGGTTCTGCAGGGGTGAACTCGAGGTTGCTCAACAGTGGGGGAGTCGAAGGGGCTGATGCCAGCTGACCTACACCATCCAGAGCAGCCTCACATAGTGTTTGTGTGTGTGCGTGTGTGTGTGAGTGTGTTGTTGGGAGGTGGGGGGTGGGGCAGGGCAGGGCTGCTACTTCTGTTTCACCTTCTAGAGTCTAGATGATTCCTTTCTTAGGATTCTGATTCACAAGGCCAAGTGATGCTGAAAGGCCCCTGCTGTCTAAAACCCTCTTGTGGCAGGGGGACCCCAGTGTCAGCTCTGTGAACCCCGTCCAGGGCCTGGCAGTTGGGCTGCTGTATGAGGAAAGTTTCCTTCCTGCCTTTGGGCAGGTCCTCATCTTCCAGGCCCCAAAAGCTGTGTGCACAGCCTTGCAGAAGCAATTACAGGTGGCTTTGCAGAAGAGCCCTGCACTGGGATCCAGATAGCATAACGTATGCGAAGGCTGCCCGAGGGACCGGGCCTGGGAGCTGGGACCTGCCCAGTGCAGCTGGCACATTTGTGGGATCACACCAGCCCCACTGTTTCGGAAACACAGTTGGTGTCTAAGAGCCCAGCACCTGGGGGAGGGTGGTGAACCTGAACAGCGCCGGGGGACAGGTTCTGGTAGGGCTCAGAGTCACTCAGAGAGACAGCCTTTAACTTCCCTTGGTTGGTTCCAGCATGTGGCTCTAACGTGGGCTGGGATCAGCACCTGTCATGGAACTGGGGAAACAAAGAGGCCAAAGGCTGAGTGACTCCTCCCCTGGCTGTGAACCCTTCTCTGCACTGGCTTAGTGGCCTGTGCTGGCACAGGATGTGGTGGTGGTGGGGTTACTGCCGGTGGGGGCAGGGAAGTACAGTGGGTACTATCATGGGACCTTCCCACTCTCCTACCTGGCCCAACCTGCTGTGCTCAGGGCACCTGCCCTCTGGGCCGTGCAGGTGACTCCTAGCTTTGGCATGAAGGGCCCCTGCAGCCAGGCCAGGCTTGCTAGGAGCAAAAGCCCTCTTTCTCCTTTCAACAGACAGATGCCTCCTGCACATTGGCCCAGTTGATGGGTACATAGGAAGCTGACTGCAACGGGTTGGGGCAGCCCAGTGGTACCCCAGAGTCAGATGCCGAAAATGTGCACAGACTTTCAAGCATGCAAGGGGCATGCATCGAGGACTTCCCAGCTCAGAGGACACCAGGGCAGATTCCCTCTTCCGACATGAGACTCGGGAGCGGGACTGGTTTACCAAGTGTCACCACCTGCTTCCCCGCATTCCCTTTGGTGGAAGAGCTGCTTCTTGCCTCCCCAGTGTGCCCAGCAGCTGTAGCACGGTCCATGACTGACCCAGCAGCTGACCCTCAGCCCTGCCATCAGCATCAGTGGGACAGAGGCACAGGTTGGCCCCAACACTCCCCACCTGAGGGGTACCTGAGACTTAGATGTGCCAGTTCCCAGTCCAGTCCCTGGTCCTCCAGAACACCAGCCTGCAGTGCATACACCCTTTCTTCTCTCTGGGACTCAGTTTCCTCCAATTTAAAGTGGAAGGATTCAACAACATCAATGCCAAGTGGCCTCCTTGGTTTAAAATTGTATTCATGTCACATGGTGCTTCAGTGTCTCCATAAGAGCTGCTCGTTTGGCATCATTCTGACATGGTGCAGAGTGTTGGTTTCAGTTAAGTGAAGGTTCTTTCTCTCATTAGTCATCTGACAGATGGCTCTTGTGGGTTCCGTGTGTGTTGGCCAGTGGGTAAGGCGGGAATCCCCCGGAGTCACAGCGGTGATCCTGTGTTAACCAGAGGACTCTGTTAGCCAGAATGCCTGCTTGCTCAGTCCTGTTCAGCCAGCTCGGGAGTATCCACAGTGCCTCTCCAGGTTCCAGAAAGAGGTTGAGGCCATTTCCGCAGAAAGACATTGCTGTTGTTCTTGTTGTGTGTTGTTGACTCCGGCTTTGATCCTAGTGACCCCATGTGACAGGGAAGAACAGTCTCACAGGAGTTTGTAGACGATAATCTTTACAGAAGCAGATTGCCAAGTCTTATTCCTGCAGAGCCACTGGGTAGGTTCAAACCACTAGTGCTGTGGTCAGGAGCCAAGCACTTAACCAGGGCTTCACGGCTCTGTGAAACACAGGGCAGCAGTTCTCCTTTACCACTGGGGGCAGGGGTGGGCTTGTCGTTACAGCTGCTAAGTGATGGTAGCTATTTATTTTTATGATTTTATTGTGGTGGAAATATACACAACGAAGCATACTCCATCTCAACAATTTCTCCATGTACAATTAGAGACAGTGATTGCATTCTTTGGGTTGTGCCAATGTTCCCGGGATCTTTTTCCAAATTAGTCCACCACCGTTAACATAACCTCAGCAGTCCCTAAGCAGAAATTCCCATTCCCCCTTGCTTTCTGCCCTTGGTAACCACTAACAACCTTTGGTTTCTATGCATTTGCTTATTTCATGTAAGTGATATCATGTAATATTTGTCCTCCTTTGACTGACTTGTGTCACTCAGTGTGATGTTTTCTTGGTTTACCCTTGCTGGGGGTGTTTGTCAGGACTTCGTTTCTCTTCTTGACTGAGTAGTATTTCACGGGAGGACAGACCGCTTCATGTTTATCCATTTATCTGTTGATGGACACTCGGGTTTTTCCACTTTTTAACAACTATGAAAAGTGTTGCAGTGAACATTGGTTTCTGTGGGTCCTCTGCCTTCACTTCTGCCGGGTATATACTTAGGACTGGGATTGCTGGGTCAAAGGGTTGTTCTACGTTCATCCTTTTGGGGAATGGCCAGATGGTTTTTCACAGTGGCTGTACCATTTTACTTGCCCACCAGCCACAAAAGAGAGTTCTGCAGTATTTCCACAACCTCACCAACACCAACTGTTTTCCACTTTTTAAATCACTGCAATTCTCATGGAGTTGAGGGGGTATGTGATAGTCTGGATCTCTCTAAGGAGCCCTGGTGCCACAGTGGGTAAGTACTTGGCTGCTGACTGAAAGGTTGGTGGTTCGAAACCACTCAGTGACTCCAGGGAAGACCTGGCTATCTGGTCCCATAAAGATTACAGTCTAGAAAATCTATAGGTTATTTCTACTTCATTATATGGGATGTCTATGAGTTGAGGAAACCCTGGTGGCATGATAGTTAAGTGCTATAGCTGCTAACCCAAAGGTCCACAGTTCAAATCCACCAGGCACTCCTTGGAGACTCTATGGGGCAGTTCTACTCTGTCCTGTAGGGTCTCTATGAATCAGAATTGACTCAACAACAGTGGGTCTACTTTTTGATTTGGATATGAGTCAGAACCAAAGGTACCCAGTAGCAACAACAGTGGCTGTTGGCATTGAGCATCACTTCATGTGCTTGTCAGCCCTTTGAATACTCCCGTTGGTGAACTGTCCAAATCCTCTGTTCACTTTTGGATTGGATTGTCTGTCACAGCTCTTTAAATGACCTTGAGAGAGCCAGACTTCCAGGGAAGGCCACTCTATCTAGGTCAAAATTCTTTGAGAGATAGGCTTTGCCAGGGGAGTCAGGAGGACTTGCTCTACGGGTAACAGAGGGAAGCTTTGTGGCCAAGGGTGCGGGTACTGAGCGCCAGGCATGCATGGTCCCAGCTCAGCAAGACGCTCAGTCCTTCTGTTGTCAGCTGCTGTCAAGTCAGCCCTGACCCCTGGCTCCACCATGCACAACAGAACGAAATGCTACGTGGCCCTGCACCATCCCTGTGTTTGGCTACAAATCAAACTATTGTGATCCACACAGGTTTTTATTGGCTGATTTTCCAAAGTAGATCTCCAGGCCTTTCTTCCTAGTCTGATATTGTCTGGAAGCTCTTTTGAAGTTAGGTTCAGCATCACAGCAATACTCAAGCAAACCTCAAGGGACAGACAGGTGGTGGTTGCACATGTGCTCCATTGTCCAGGAATCAAACTCAGGACTCTCTCCTGGAAAGCTGGCTGGGCTTGAACTAGATTCCTTTCCCTCAAAACATGAGGTATTAGTTTTCCAGTCCTGCTTTTATTGGGACTGGGGCCTGAGTGACTTTTAAAAATGTGTCATTTACATGGGGGAAAGAGAATCCAGAAGACAGACAGACCCACATGAGTGGGTGACTACACTGAGTTGTGACCGGAAGAACCAGACGGTGTCTGGCCACCACCAGTGATAGCCATGATGGACCTCACAAAGTTGGGTCTCACTGGCAACACAAGAATAAAAAGGGGTACACCCTGAAATCTCCACTAAAAGACTGCAACTGATGGTCCAGGGGCCTTGGTGTTCCCCTGGGAACATGGCCCCTGACCCTGGTGCCCCTGTCTGTAAATATAATGGAAGTCAACTCTTCATACAGGAATGGATTGGATTTGGCCACACAGAGTGACCATGTCATGTGTATACTTTATGATTCTCTGCATCCATAGGATGTCGTCCTGCTTGATGAGTCAGAGCATCAAGGTTCTCTGTGTGCAGCTGGTACTAGACCAAGAATCTGGGGTCTGTGTGCTTGTGCAAAAGACCCCAAGGTGTTGGTCTATAGGAAGCAAGACAGAGCTAGATGGGAAGTTAGGTACTAAGCCCCAGCTCTACCCTCTTTACCATGTGACCTGGGGCAAATCCCCCACCCCTCTGCTATTTACCCTTACTGGAGGCAGGGGAGTGGGTGGACAGGAGGGGACAGGAGATTGCTGGGAGGATACGACATGTGTGGAGCAGAGAGGATGAGTGTGTTGTCACAGGCAGGAAGAGCAGTGGGACCTGCATATAGGTGAGCATGCAAATTTATATGGGAATGTACATTTTCACACAATCATAATAAAAAAAATGTGTCATTTAATCTGGGTCCATGAAACACAAATAGGAACCCCCCCCCCAACTGGATTGTTGTCTTTTTGAGGTCAAGTGTGAGGCTGCTCGTATCCATGGCTGCTCTGGTTTTCAGAACAGGAACAAGAATGGTCTCTACCAACGGACAGGAGAAGAAGGTGGGCAACCTATTGCATTGAGTTTGGGGCCACAAAGATGAGAAGCTGACACAGGCTTTATATGGATCACTATCTAAGTCTCCTAGTGCTGCTGTAACACAAACACCACACATGGGCAGCTTTAAGAAACTGAAACTTATACCTCATAGTTCTGGAGGCTTGAAGCCCACATCGGGGCCTTGGCCATGGCAATTCCTTGCCTTTTGGTAACCTTGGGAGTTCCTTGGTTTCTTGGCTTGTAGATGATCTTTACATGGCATTTGTCTTCCCTCTCAGTGTATCACTGTCTTTTCTCTTCCTTGTATGACTCAAAGGTGATGAGGTTTAGGACCCACCCTTCACTGGTATGACATTAGTAACATAACAAGAGAAAACCCCTATATCCAACCGGGGTCCCATCCACAGGTATAAGGGCCAGGGCTTGAACATGTATTTGGGGAGGACACGGTTTAATTCACAATAGCCATTAGAAGGAGGGGAACCACAGCAAGTGTGACTATCCTAGGGATCCTCAGGCAGAGTTTCAGCTAGGGGACATTCTCTGAGGTCGTTATCAGTCCTCAGCCCACAGGATGCACCCCTTGACCCACCCTAGCACAATGTCACAGCATGGCGCCCTGTGCAGTGGTGTTTCCAGAGAAGATTTATGGCACCTCAGGATGGAGAATACTTGATGCAGTCTCCCCTGATCCCATTTTCAGGAGGGCAAATAGCAGAGGGGTGGGGGATTTGCCCCAGGTCACATGGTAAAGAGGGTGGAGCTGGGGCTTAGTACCTAACTTCCCATCTAGCTCTGTCTTGCTTCCTATAGACCAACACCTGGGGGTCGTTTGCACAAGCACACAGACCCCAGATTCTTGGTCTAGTACCAGCTGCACACAGAGAACCTTGATGCCCTGACTTCTGCTTTGTTTCCCTGAAACACCAGGGGTGTGGGGCAGGGGGGGAGTGGTGTTCACAAAATTGCTTAAAAATCTCTCACATCCACCCTCTCTTATCTGATCCTTACTAAAGTCTTTCTCAAAAGCCAGGTTGTTAATTAATATTTCTTTTTTTGTCAGCGGGAGGGCATAATTCCCAAATATTTGGCTTAATGCTGTGGAAAACATGTTGGATTATGGGCCAGTAAGAAAGGATTTTAATTTGAGCTCTGCTGACTACTGAGAAGTCACGTAAAGCTTTGAGGCCTGTATCCTTGGTGGCTGTTGGGACATCAGCCTTAACAATCTCCAAGGTTCTGGCACCCGGAATCCACAGCTCTGGTCCATAGTTCTGCTGACTCCGGAAGAGACTCTTCCAATTTCACTTGTGGTGGTTCATCCGTGTCTGTGAATTTGTACTGGAAAGATGAGGAGAAGTCAGGTCTCAAAGGAGCATGGTGGAAGGACAAGACAGTAGAGAGTAGTTCACGGGGAGTTTTGATGACATTGCTAGCCTTACCTCATGGTGCAGGGAGGAGAAGCAGCTTCGTGGGGGTGGGGAGGAGGAAGACAGCAACTCGAGTGAGAGTGAAGCTCCCAGACCCACTGCTCCTTCCTTGTGAAAACCACCAAATAAGATGGAACCCAGTGACTCAGGGATGCCCAAAGTGAGGAGATGCAAGAGCCAGAGCCAGGCCGAGTAGGCAGAGCCCTGGTCGGAGGCAGCTGGCCCTGAGTACCAACTCCATGTTTGGGGATGAAGCTGAGGGGACTAACAACTCAGTGAGCTCATGAGGGTGCCTAGTACCTGGCCTGCTGCTTCTGGCCAAAGAGGTGACTTCAGTCTGCAGGGCTATGAGCAGCCAGGCTGGGTCTCCAGCCGTCTGTATGCAGGGACCCCAGGCTGCCTCCAGCACTGGCACTAATGGCCTCAGTGCCAGGCTGAGGTCTCCAAGGCCTCAATTGGCCCTAACCCACTGGTACCAAACACCATTTTACTCCAAGCTTCTGCTGGATATTATTTCACTAGAATTAGGCATGTTCTTTTATTCATAAATGTTTGTGTCCAACTCAGTTGCTCACGAGGGAAGGAGGTGAGACTCCTGGGCTAAGTTGAAACACCTTGTTTTGCTCAGGGGCAGCAGCGATGACCATCCAACCCCAGGGTCCCCACGAGGAGGTGCGTCTTCAGGATGAGCTCAACCCCATGTCACTTTGGAAGCTGTTATGAGTGCCCTTTGGGCCAGGGACAGACTGATTCCTTTGGCTGGTGGCTTGCTGGTAACAATCATTGGTTGTTGACATTCAGAGTTCAAGGATCCCAGTTGTTTGTTCTCTGAACTCTGCCTCTGATGGGCTGAGAGGTCTGGACTGGTGGCTGCTATGGCAGAAGGTGACCACTGTTCTTGAGACTCAGTGCTGGGGTGCACAGCAGGTTCTCAACCCAAGGAATTTGCATCTTGACGACACATGAGTCTTACCAATCATGGAGGAGGCCCAGGTGACAGTGGCCTGCTTGTGTGCACTGATTCGGTTATTTTCAATTTCCATGTTGGTGTCATGGGGAATGTATAGGTGGGCCTGAGACCCCATTTCCTGTCTCAGAAGAAACTTGGGCTTTTCAATATTAGAAAAGAAACGAGCTTTGGTGCCAGGCTGCTCCGCTCTTGGGGCAAAAGAAGGTTTCAAGGGGAGTGGATGTTCCTTTTTTCATTCCACTGTGTCTCCCCAAAGAACTTCTGGGCCACCTTCTGATCTCATGGCCTGTTCCTGCCGCCACAGCTTCACCTTGATCACAGCAGGGTCAGACCTAAGCTAAGTGTGGAAACCATGATGAAGGCCCTCTTGGGACCTGAGGACTCCTAATAACCTCACTCCTCCAGTTGGTGATGGTGGGAAAGGCACAAAGTCCCTGAGGGTTTCTGAACCAGAATCTGGGAGCAATGTCATCTCAGGTTACATGTGGAACCTAGGAAAGAAGGCCTTTAGCTGTGAAACAGTATCCATCCATCCATCCACCTATTCATCTGTCTGTCTGTCAGTCCATCCATCTGTCTATCCGTCCACGCATTCACCCATCCCATCTACCTATTCCATCCATCTATTCATCCATCCATCTACCCAACCAACCATTTATTCATTCACAGAGATGTTCTGAGTATCTTCCCATGCAGCCACTTTCCATTCACTGACTTGTTAATGATCTGAGTCAACAAGGCTCTATTAGACCTCATCTCCCAATAAAGAATCACAGCCTCAGAGGAGTTACAGGGGGCTGGGATTCATGCCTCAACCTCGGTTTCTATAATGGGTACCCTGCTGCAGTATTGAGCGCACTTCTTTGGGAAGCCATGTTTCCCTAGGGGATCTCTCAAAGCAGTGATGGTGACCCTCCAGCTGAGTGCTGTGGTGTTGTCCACCTGTTCTCTGACCCTGTTGCTGGACCAGGCACCGAGCAATGTCCTGCAAAGACACTAGGCTGGGACTCATGAACTTGGCAATAGCACAAGTCTTTGGTGTCAGAGGTCACTGTCTTGAACCTCAATGTGCCTATCCTTTGGCAAGATAGACTTTGCAGGGCTGAGATAGCTCCCTCTTAGTATTCTGTTCCTTGCTGTGCCCCTTACAGCCCCAGGTCAGAAGAAAGGCCATGGTGGCCACCTTCCGGGAGTGTGTCCTAAACAAAGGCCAGGGAGATGTTGAGACTGTGGCCACCTAGAGGATACAACCAACCAGCTAGTCTCTGCCAAAGCCAGCTCTTTTCATGAATGGAGTTGTTAGGTGAGGGGCCACACTAGACCTGTCTGTTGGTTCTCCTCATGCTCACCTTCTCTCTGTACCTCCTCAGAACTTCCTTCTCACCTCTGTGGCTAGACATGGCGTCAGTGTGCAGGTGACTGTGGTCCTAGGGTAAGTCTGGAAGGGAGTAAGGCCAGAAACAGGGATACGGATCTGGGTTGAGCTGACTGTAGGTCCCTGAGACCTGGGCTGTGGGTGTGTGTGCATATGTGCAGTGTGCATGCATGTGTGTGGTGTGTATATGTGCATACACGTGCATTTGTGTGCATGTGTACACACCTGCAACTGTTTGTGGGTGCACATGTGTGCGTGCATGTATGTGTACATGTGCATGTATGTGCATGTGTGTATGCACACTCCATCAGTGGCTGGTGCTAGAAGTGTGGCTCATGCTCAGCCAAGTGGAACATCTAGCCTTTACCCACCAAGTGGGCAGTTAGCAACCCAGGACAAAGAGCTACATCCTTGACCTCTCAGAGGTCTGAGACTCACCACCAGGCTGGATCCAGAGTGGATAAAAATGACTCACCATCTGCAAAGAGAGAATGGAGTGAGAAATATTGCTGCATGTCTTTCTAGAGGCCGATCTTCAAGGCTGGCAACAGTTTCTGTCACTAATATTTGATCCCAGAGAACCCTGGTTCACCCTTCTGGAAAAGGCAGTCCTGTTTGGATCAAAAAATAATTAGCAGGGTTTTAAGTGGGGGTTTCAAATACACATTTAATTTACACTGATTAACAGTCATATGCTAAGTAAACACCAGCTGAATATTAAACTCACACCATTGAGAGACCCGGAAGACGAGGTAATATAGAAAACTCTGTAAATATAACGTTTCCATAGCTGGCAATTATAATAATAACATGCAGCACTTGTCTTACAGAATTCAAATTAATATGTGCATATCAACGCGGAGATCCATGCTCGGGAACTTTTAATTTAACGTGGTAGCAGGGAGTTTTCCTTTGCAAGCCCCACTTTAAAGAAAGACACAGCTTCTGGAGCAATTAGGCTGATGAACAAAAAATAAAGTAAAATAAAATCAACCTAGGCATTCTTCCCCCCTTTCCAATTGCGGCTCCCGATCTGTGAGCTCCTTTGTCTGCGAGTTTCTGATTTTAGTGAAGCCGCATCCCACTGGGCCCTTTGCTGTTCTCCTGTGCGTGCCACTGCTCTCTGTCACAGGGTCTGCTACAGCCGTGCCTGAGATGAGTCATTAGGGGTTGCTGTGGCGGTCCACCACTGAGTCCCTAAATGGACTGACAGGGCCGTCGCGGCAGGCTGGAGCACTCTTCTTCGGGAGGATGGATACTTTGTGGTGAGGGCTCATTCCAGCCTGTCGGGGGGCTGCAGGAGGGGATAGAGCTGGCTGTTGCTTCCAGGGCTTTCTATGTGACCTGGGAATAGCTTGGAGCTGACTCAAAGAGAGAAGATGGCAAAGGAGGGTCGGGATGAGGTACTCAGAGTCCTCAGAGTGCATAAAGTGCAGTGTGTCAATGATATCTCATATTCCATGGTATCCACTGTGAATCCAGCTTTAGGTAATTTGCGGGGATTTTGCCTCTGATGTCTCCTCTGTCCCCAGACTCCAGCTGGGCTCTCCAGTGTTCTCAAGACAGCACCATGGGCACACCCGTCCATCTGTGGTCTCTTGTTGTGCATTTAGAGGAGACAGTGGTGCAGTGCTTGCTAGAGAGGAAAGGCAGAGCCTAAGTTAACATGCGGACCTCTCCTGTCCAACCAAGCCAATCCACCAGGCTACCATCACTTGCTGTATCGGAGGCCGGGGGGAAATCAGAAAACTTCTCTGGAGCAGGAGTAAAGCAGGTAGAGCAGACAAGGGAGCTGTACTGAGGAAAACTGCTGGGAAGGTGGCTTTGCTTCTTAAGAGGCAAACATTTAAAAACCGAAAACAAAAAACAGTTGCCGTTAAGTCGATTGCGACCCATGGAGATCAGTGTGTGTCAGAGTGGAACTGTGCTCCATAGGATTTTCAGTGGCTGGTTTTTCAGCTGTTGATTGCCAGGCCTTTCTTCTGAGTCACTTGTGAGTGGACTCAAACCTCCAACCTTTTGGTTAGCAGCCAAGCACACTTACGGTTTGCACTGCCCAGGGACTCCAAGTAACAACAAAAGAAACCCAAATTCTGTAGTTAAAACATCCCCAGTTCTCTAGTTCATGTAGCTAGATGGAGCTTTCCTGTGACTCCACACACACTCCCCTGTAGGAAGACCTGGGCCCTCTCTAAACACCAGAGTGCCCCACTGGAGGGCCTCATTTTGCTCTAAAACGTAGGGCCTCTGAGTAGCCCTGCTGCAGCAGAAATGCCTGCACGGGCTGGGCTTCAGTCTCCGGACCTCTCGGGGTCCCCTGGGTCCCCTCCAGCCAGGCTCATCCAAGGGGCTCCCTGAGGAGTCTTTTCTCTAGGGTATCTCCATTCCTTCTGGCTCTGGCTGACAATTGGCTTGCTAAGACGGGTGGTGGCGATGGGACCTCAACTCTTTTCCTGGAGAGTTTTTAAAGAAAAAGCAAACTGGGAAAGCAAGTCTAAGCTGTAGGGCTTGGCTGGGCAGTGGAGGCTGGTCCAAGCAACATCGCTTCAGTAAGTGCTTTCTGCAGCCCAGTGCCGTGTGTCCGTCCACTCACTGCAGATTTGCATGGTGGCTCTGCTCAGTAGTGGAGGAGAACGGTCTTCTCTGTTATTTCAAACAATCTGTTCTGTTCCCTGCGCTCCGCACCTAGTCCCTGTTTCCCTTTCTCTTCCTCCGATCTGAGCAGCGTTTCTACCTTAGCTTGGATTCGGGCCTCCTCCGAAGTTCCTGAAAAGTGAGATCATTTCCAATTGTGCCACTTCTCAATTTGCAGGATTTGCTAGTATTTGGGAGAGCCCAAGTTACGTCTTTCAGCTGAAAAGAAAACAATCTAGGGAGAGGAAAGGTGTCATTGCTGTCAGGAGAGACTGAATCAACCTCAGCTCGGTGATGGGGGCCGATTTTTTTCCCCTCTCCCTGACCCTCTGAGGCTGGAGGCATGCCCGTGTTATCCTTGTCTTCCTCTTCAGAGCTGTTTGCTATAATGGACTTCTTTAAATTAATAAAGCGTAGAAGGAGATTTACAATGCTTTGCTCAAATATTGTCTTTGCCTTTTATTCATGCATTTGTCAGTTGGCCTCTAATCGAGGTGCTCAGAGAAGGGATAAATAATGAAGAGAGAAAACAACTCTGTCATAACCCAGCACCATTTGCAAATTCATCACCAATATTCTTGAAGAAGGAGAGACAGAGGAGATGACAAATACGCTGCAGCACTAATATATCTCGTTGAATTCCTCTCCCATTTATTCAGATAACCTACTTGGAGCTGTGATAGAACGGGGAGCCTCTGGCTGCCCAGAGCAACAGATGGGGCTGGGGGCCAGGCTGGGTGAGGGGCTTGGGGGCCGCCAAGCACTGGTGTTACATTTGATTGTGACCAGTTTGAATTTTAACTGCCATCCACTGGAAGTTAGGTTCCATGTTAGAATTTTTCTTACTGTGATAGAACGTAACAAAATGGGCCATTTTAACTATTTTTAAGTGTACAATTCAGTGACAGTAATTGCGTTCACAATGTTCTGCAACTATTGCCACCATCTATTTCTAAAAGCCCCCCAGGTCCCCCCCACCCCTGCCGCCACAGAAATTCAGTGCTCATTAAAGCAATAACTTCCAGTTCCATCCTCCCCTAGCCCCTGGTCTCTTTGTATTTACCTATTCCCAGACAAATTTAAGGAACCCTAGTGGTGCAATGGCTTGGAGTGGTGCAATGGTTAAGCGCTCAGCTGCTAACCGATAGGTGGGTGGTTCAAACCCACCAGCTCCTCTGCAGGATAAAAGGACTGTTAATCCGCTGCCATAAGGATTTTAGCCTAGGAGACTCTATGGGGCAGTTCCATAGAGGACTGCTATGAATGGTAAATGACTCCACAGCACACAGTCACAACAGGATGAATTTAGGTGACCTTAAGGGAAGTTACTCTTGGGCAGGCAGTCTTATGATCACAGACAATTCTGCAGTACCTCCTCATCAACCTATCTTTTAGGAAAGACAAGCAGCCACTCTGTCTGATTTTGTGGCTGGATTTGCATAGGTCGGGAGCCATTGTGATAAAGAGGGACTGACCCAAACCCAAATCAACACCCTACAAAAGAAGCAATTTTTTTTTTTAAGCTTGAAGGGGTTTGTTTGCAGGTTTCAGCATCTTCCTGCCTCTGAGTGTTATTTGGTAAAAGCTTCCTCTGGGTTGTTTTTGTCAATAAGAACTGGAAAGGAACAAAAAAAGGTCTTAGGAAATTTCTGTCCAGACCAGCCTGGGTTGCATGCACCCAGAGAAGCCTCACTTGTACACCTCTTGGTGGGCTCATTATCTGGGGTCCCTTCCATCCAGGTGAGGAAAACAGCGCTGCTGTATGAAGCCCAGCACCCACTCTCGTGCCAGGCTCAGGCTTAGCCCCCCAGTGCGAAGCAAAGTGTTGGCTTCCATCTGATCCTGTATACCAGTCTCCCAGATTGCGGTTCTACTCTGCTCTGGGGGGCAGCCTCCAATTACTCTGGTGGCACATAGTGATCTCTAGAGTCTGAGGGATGGTGGGGAGACCTGGTAGGCCCTATGCTCTGGGGTTCTGCAAAGGCGTCGTGGAGTAAGTCGCTAAGTCTGTGGACAATGGCTGGGGTAGTTTAGGGAGGGGAGCTGTAAATGCTGAGACGCAGCTGGCCCTGGCTGCTGAGTCTCTGAGACTTTGGTCCCAGGGCAGGGAACCTAACTCAAGCCTGCTCCACCTCCTCAGCTCTCAGGATGGAGATGGAGGAGGAGGGCTCCCCAGCAAGTGCAAAGATGGAGCTACAGCTCAGATCCCTAGGGTGGGTGGCCCGATTTAGCAAATAACAATCCAGGATTGCCACTAAAATTTTAATTTCAGATAAATAGCAAATAATCTTTTGGTATAAGCAATATCTCAGAGACAGCAGGCATCGTGTCCTGTATCTTATCTGACAACCCTACCCCCAGGTTCCCCGGCCTTCTGTGACCCCATTCAGGGTGGAGGGAAAAGCAGTGGGAGACAGGAGGGGCCCTGACTGGCTATGGAAAATGCACACCTCTTAGGCCTGGTCTGGGTATTTTGTAGGCCAGGTTATCATGCGGGCAGAAAAGAGGTGGCAGGTGACAGAGAAAAGAGCTGGTGGGTTATGGAGGAATGAGGGCGGGTTGTAGGACAGAACAAACTTCTAAAAAGTTCCCCGATTTGATCATGCTGAACAGGGTTTCTTGTGGCAAACAGTTAGGCAAGGAGAACTATGTGTGCATGATTTGGATGTGGCTGCCACCTGAGATGGCCCAAGAGGTGACACTGATTTGGGGTAGGGTCTCTGGGGTGGCGGATGTCAGTGAGCACTCCCTGGGGTCACCAGCTCCTACCCTGCCCCCTCCCATGGGCAACCCGTCAGGCTTAGCAGCAAGATTCCATGTTTTTTACCTAAACCTTTCTTGTGAGCATAAAGTATAAATGATGTATTATAAAAGTACAAAACTATAAAAGCTAATGTGTGTTTTTTCTAGAAAACACAAGAATACTTTTATAATTAAATTTTAAAGCTTTGGAAACAGATAGCAATGGTGATGGTTTTGTTAACACGGTGAGTGTGATGAATGTCACTGAATCACACATACTAACACAGCACACATCTTGTTCGATTTATTTTTATCATAACCAAAAACAAATTAAGATCTGACATCTCATCTTCTAGCAATAATGTTTGGCGTGCTTTTAATCACTTTGTGGAAATGTTATGTATGTGGTCATGCACACAAACCTCTATTTCTTTACATAAATCATCACAGGCGTAAATAAATCATGGTATGAAATTATAACTCACCTAAACTTTGGATATCCAAGCTTGCCTCCCCAGTTACACTTAAGATTCAGATAAGCATTGAATAATTTTTTTGGTATCAGTATGTCGGATCCGACTCGACGGCACTTGGCACTTGGCATGTCACAGATATTACCTGGGACATACTTACACAAAAGCAACCCTTAATCACGCATTCACTTTTATAGTTTTGTACTTTTATAATACATCATTTATACTTTATGCTCACAAGAAAGGTTTAGGTGAAAAACGTGGAATCTTGAAAAACATGGAAGAATAAACTCTTCTTGAAAAACATGGAAGAATGAACTCTTCTCCTTTTATTTACTAATACGGTCCTTAAATGAGCCCCTTCAAGGCATTGTGATTGTAACAAAGACGAGAACAACAACAAAACAAGACAAAGATCGTGTCTTGCCCCCTAGGAGATAACTGTCCAGAAGAGGAAACCAGCCATAATCAGAATTTCAACTCTTGTTTTCTGCCAAGAGTGCTGTTACATAAATTCGAGGCTTTTTTTTTTAATGTCTTCAAACTATGCAAAATTTTTTTTTCTACCTGGACCCAAGTGACTGATTCATCATTCTTTCTATGGGGACAGTGAAATTTCAAGAATGAGTATTTTGTTTAAAGTGCTGAGACCAGATGGGAGGGTGGACAGTAAGGGACCCAAGTTGGTTGCACGAATTCTGAAAGTACAGAGTGGAAAGGAGAAGTGTGCTGTCACAGGCAGAGGAGAACAGCTAGAATTGCATAGAGGTGTGTATACAGGGTTTTAAACAGCAAATTGACATGGATTGTAAAACTTCCACTTAATTACAATAAAAAAGGAAAAAAATCCACTACCGTTGAGTTGATGCCAACTCGTAGTGACCCTATGGGTCAGGGTAGAACTGCCCCACAGAGTTTCCAAGGAGCACGTGGTAGATTTGAACTGCCGACCTTTTGGTTAGCAGACGTAGCACTTAACCACTATGACAGAATAACATATGTAAAAAAAGAAACCCTAATAATAATAATGATAAATAAATAAATACAAATAAAGGGCTGAGCAGTTGGCCACCACCCTCTTGGGGCTGGAGAAAGTAAGAACTTCTCATTTGGAGCATAAGACGTTGCGTCTGCTTTGACTGCAAAAGAGGGAAACTGAGCTTAATGGTTTGTCAAGTGATTTTCTTTACAAAGTGTGGAAAGTTTACCCCTCCGTCTGCAGGTGTGAGGATGCAGGCCCACACATCTGGGCAGCTCCAGGCCACGGCACAGCAGGGCAGAGGAGATGGTGGGAGGATTCTGTGGCAGCTGTGTGGGAAAGCAGACCCAGGCCACAGAGAGGGGCAAAGAGCAGAAACCATGCAATGCTTTGCTGCTATCAAAAGGCTGTAAGCTAATGAGGCTAGCCCGACTGAGTGCTTTCCGGAGCAGGGAAATGGGGAAAGTGTATCCTAAGAGGAGCCTGAGCCTAAGGCCCAGTAGAGCTGATCTGGGCACTGTCTTGGGAGGAGTTTTGTCAAGGACAGGAAGGTTCTAGAAGCTCTTCAAATGCTTGCTGCTGGGTGTGCTGCTCAAAGGGACAGTGGGGTACTGGTGCAGGAAGGCTGCGGTTCTGAATTCAGATCTCTATAAAAAAGGCAGGACACACAATCACACTTATGTTTCAGATAAATAATGAACATTTTTTAGTGTAAGCATATCCTAAATATTGTCTGGGACATACTGATACTATGGAAAAAAAAGTCTAACCAAATTTTTTGTGTTTTAGTACTACATCTGGCCACCCTACTCTGGAGACAACACACAGTGTGTCAGCTATGGTTACCCCGACATTCAGAATGCTGGCAGTGGGGGTCTCACCCCACAGCACTGAGAGTTAGGTAGCCCCTGCTGATTCATCCCCCACTGGGCCTCATAGTCCCTGTTCTTGTACCTGCGGATAGGCTGGTAAGCCAGATAGGACTGAGGAGGGTGTGTGGCAGCTAGGCAGGCATGGCCAGTTTTGGACTTCAGACCCAGCGCCAAGGTCCCCAATATACAGCGAGTGCCACAGTCATCTGCTGAAGGGTCAGCCTGGGATGCCAGCACCTCCCCCACCTCCGCCGCTGACTGTTGATGTTTTCACTGGACATTATGGGGTGCCCCCACTTCTGAGGGATCAGCCCAGGATACCATTAACCCCCAACACATCAATGTACTCACTGAGAATTATGGGGTGCCCACCAGGGCAGCTGCCCGTGTTGTGGTAGGACATGAAAGAATGGTGATCACTGAGGAATCTCCATTGTCTGGAGTCAAGGGGATTCCAGGACAGGACGAAGAGAGCTACCCATAGCCAAAGAACAAAGTCCATCTTCTTCTTTTGCGCGTGCCAGATAAAGATTGGAAACTCTGGTGATATAGTGGTGAAGTGCTACAACCGCTAACGAAAAGGGTTAGTAGTTCAAATCCACCAGGCACTTGTTGGAAACCCTCTGGGGCAGTTCTACTTTGTCCTGTAGGGTTGTGTTGAATCGGAATGGACTCAGTGGCAGTGGATTTGAGGGTTTTTTTAGGCAAGGCCTCTGTCTGAAGCTTGGGTCAGCTTTCCCTATGAGGTCTTCTCTCTTGGTCAGTGTCTTAGAGCTGAACCCTGGCCCAGCAGGCAGAACCAGTGGTGAGGGTTACTGCTGACCACAGGGATGCCAAGCCCTAGGTGGGTGCTAAGAGCACCACAGAAATCACCCAGTTTGTTTTTCCCAGCATCACTTTGCAAAGGACACTGTCCTCACCCTCTAATCTAGATGGGGCAGCAGAGGCTCAGAGAGGTTAAGAGCCTTGTCCAGGGCCACACAGCCAGGAGGAGCCAAGGCTGAGCTTGTGTGTGCACACTGCTGCTCAGACAAAATTCTTCTGTAGGTCCATGATTTTCTCCTTTATTTTTCCTTCTCCCTTTGAATAAGGAGATCTGGTGGCGTAGCAGTCAAGTGCTCACCTGCTAATAAAAGGTTGGCATTTTGAACCCACAGTTCCTTGGGATTCAGAAAGACAAAGCAATCTTCTCCTGCCAGGATTACAGTTTACAATAGTTTATAGGGCAATTCCAGTCTGTCACAGGGAGTGGCTATGAGTCCACATCAACTTCACCGCACCCAACAACCTCAACATCCCCTTGAGTGCATTGTCTCTTCTCTGAGGCCCCACACAAGCAGAGAAAATGTGGTCCGGTTGTCAGCCTCCTGGTGCTGCTCAGAACCTTCTCTTCCCATCACTGTCAGGCCTGGAGATGAGGGCAGCGGGTGGATTGTTTGTTCCTGAGCACCCCGCCTCTTCCCTTGCCACTCTGTTTCAGAAAGATTCACCACCGAGAGCTGCTGGCAGGTGAGGGGCCACAAGCAGGAAGGAGGCCAATGCAGAACGTTCCGGCAGTTTTCAAAGTTTCTCTAAAGATGGCAAAAGAGTGCCTTGGATCTCACCAGAAAACAAACACAAAAACACGCTCGAAAGTGCTCCGGGAAAAGTTTATTTGCAACTTGGCCCTGGAAACGGCCGAGGGTTCTTTGTTTGCTGGTCACAGCCGCACCAAGTACCAGCGGAGGGGGCTTTCCCACATCTCCTCAAAGGGCCGCGTTTCCTCTCTCCTTTCTGCTGGCGCTGATTAGCAGGTCGGGCAGCGGCGCGAGGAGATGTTAGGGGTACCCAAATGGGGTCATTTTGGAAAACCTCTTTGTGGATGGATCGGGAATGGGGAGAAAATGAATAGTTATAAGCTCATTTCCATAGAAACTGTCTCATTACCATGCTGGCTGCTGGCTGGACGAGGCAGGGCGTCCTGCCAGCACACGGGCTCCACAATCGAGTGTCCCCTGCCCGCCGGCGGTGGTGGGGGAAGCAGGTCAGGAAAGATGGCTCCCAACCTCAGCCAGCCTGGGCACAGAGGGACTGTCAATATTGTTTTTCTTGAAATGGCAGACATCTGTGTCGGGACTGTATTTCGTATTTCAAAAATCCAAATGGGCATCATTTTATTTTTTAAGCCAGCTCCGGCAGGCTTGTCACACTTGTTCTTAGCGTGTTGTACGGACGGCTCAATGCAGATTTCGCTGGATGTGTCTTAGCCAATCTCCCAGGCACCCCCAGGACATCTCACAAAAGAAATGGGCATGGTTAGAAGTGGAATCACTTCCTCCAGCGTGCCCTTTGTGTTCCGAGTGACATGGCCCCATCCTCCAGCTCCAAAGGCACTTTGTCACCAAGCCGCTGGCCAGCAGATTTATTTGAAAGCTGTTTGAGGGAGTTTTTGCTTCTCTGAGCCTGGTCTCTGGGGAGGCTGGGCTGTTTCTGTGAGCCACCCCCTCACTGTCCCTCACAGCACCCCATGTTCACATAGGGGTACCTTCTCAGCCTTTCCAGGCAAAGTATTTTTGTGTCAGATGAAACTACACTAAGGAATGTCACTAGATCTGCAAAAGGGGAAACAGTGTCTGATCTGGGGAAAGAAAAAGGGTTTCTTTCCCTAAGGAATAAGACAAATGCCAGAGAGGCAGGCAGAGGCCCCATCAAGAAGGTGTGCCGCAAGAGCTGGCTCTCATTTTTAAGATGGGAAGTCTTGTCCTGGGAAAGCAGAAATGAGCTGAAGCCCCAGCAGAGCTCAGCACTCAGGAACCACG
Source organism: Heterohyrax brucei (assembly GCA_028571685.1). Taxonomy (NCBI): domain Eukaryota; kingdom Metazoa; phylum Chordata; class Mammalia; order Hyracoidea; family Procaviidae; genus Heterohyrax; species Heterohyrax brucei. Next base: position 31,292,921 of record CM053140.1, read on the forward strand.
GGCGCTGCACGCGGGAGCCGTTCAGAGCAGCGCCCCCTGTCGCCCTGCCCTGCTCGGGGTCCCAGCTCGGGATCGCTTTCCATACACTGTGTTAAGTGCACCTGTGCCCCAGCCCTGTGAAGTCCTGGCTCAGACAGCAAAGGCCCTATTCCAGGAAGTGACCACAGTGAGATGGGCAAAGGTGAGGACCACCATGGCAGGGATTTGACTGTGTGTCAGGTCCACAGGAAGTAAGATGAAGAATCTCTGAGGTAGGGCTTGCTTATCCCCATTTTATCATTGTGGGGATGCAAGCCCCAACACATCACGGGCCAGTGCAACCCTGTTTTGGGAGTGGTGCCCTAGTTTTTGATTCCCCGCATCATGCAAATAGCACATGCACTTGGCTGCTAGATAAGAAGTTGGCAGTTCAAGTCCACCCAGAGGGATCCTCAAAGGAAGACCCGACAATCTGCTTCTGAAAAGTCACAGCTTTGAAAAGCCTGTGGAGCAATTCTATTCTGACACATGTGGGGATGCCACGATTTCAAGTCTACACAATGGCAATGGATTTAACTGGCAACCCTGGTTCTAGAATGCTTTTAGGAAAAGGAATGCTCATGGAAGTCCATAGTACTGTACCTCTGAGGGGATTTCTCCAAAACATTAGCTCTGCTCAGCCCCTTCTGATCCGTCACTCGATACAACCTTCTGTAGATCACTGATGCAGATTTCTAGGGATTTCTCCAGCCAGCTGAGCTGAATAAACCCCTTTGACCATTTAGCACATATGGTTGAAAACAAAATAAAAACCCAGCTGCCATCAAGTTAACCCTGACTCAGGCCAACTCCATGTGTGTAAGAACAGAGCTGTGCTCCATAGGGTCTTCAGTGGCTGATTTTGGGGTAGTGAATTGCCAGGTCTTTCTTCTGACGCACCTCAGGGTGCACTCAAACCTCCAAACTTTCAGTTAGCAACTGATCCTGCTAACCATTTGCGTTACAAAGGGACTCCAGCAAGTATGGTAGGCACTCAACAACCACTGATTAAGAAAAATTCATCATTCAGATGAAACAGATAATTTCCTGACTTCATCCTCAATGCAGACCAAAAACCACCTCCCACAGGAGCCTCTGGAGAGAGGGACTGGCTGACCCAGCTGCTGGCCCTGGCAACCCCAGCAAGGATGCTGCAGCATGGGCAAGGCCCTGCTGGGTACGCCCTGCTCTCTGACCAGCTGTCCTTCCTCTTCCCTTCTAAAACAAATGGGGGGTTACACTTTAGGCTGTGGCCATGGCATTAACCAACTCTACCCTGGAACCTATGACTTTCTGGGCTCTGTGAATTACATGCCGTTCAGACATCTGGCCAGTAGCTTAAGTATAATGTGAGGTAAACAGAGGAAACCATTCTGTTTTCGTGGTTTGGTAAGGTTTGAAAAGTGATTTAAAATAATTTTGGGTTGTCTTGGGATTGGTGAAGAGTGTAATAGGCAATTTGAGAAGACAAAGTTCTTACAACTGGAGGATTTTGCCTCCTTGCTTCTCATTTTTAGAAACACAGTAAATGTCAGCTGGTGAGGACCAGGGCCGACAGCGTCCTGCCAGTGATTTTTCTCGTGTGTGCAGGCGCCACCGGGGGATCTCAGGGCAAGGCTTCCGGGGCGACCGTCACTCTGCTGACTGGGAGAGATGTTTGTGCCTCAAACTAGAAAGCCTTGCTCGGGCTCCTCTGGTGCACCGTCATTCCGTGGGCACTATGGAGGAGCTGCTGAGTGGACAGAAAACTTCCCTGACATGCGCTCCTGAACGTGAGTCCCGGAACAGCCACCGTGAAGGATGAGGAATTGCTTATTGAGTGCCAGTGGCAGGCGAGTGGCTAGAGGAAGGTACGGTCAAGTGAGGTGACCGCTGGGGAAATGAGGTCACCTAGTGTTTCCGTGATCTTCTGATGTGTGGTAGGTCGAGGTGCCATGGAAGCAATTGTTGGGAGGTGACTGTGTCAGGTGAGCTGTTGGGGCCCTGGGCTCTCAATCGTGTGTCCCGGTGCCTGTGGGCTTGTTAGTGGAGGGGGGGTGGGTACTTGGCTGTAGAATCTAATTTGTGTCCATCTTTGCCATCGTGGAGAACCACAGAGACCCTGTTCTTCCTGAGTCTCTGCTCTGTGCCACATACCATTCCCTAGCCCTGCAGAGCCTCCCACTGGCCTGTGCCCAGTCTGCTCTAGTCATTTGATTGCCCATTAGACCTGTGACACCATGGGGAAGAAAGGGTGCCCCTCTGTGTCCACCAGCTTGGCATTTGGGAAAATGCTCAGGCCCAGCCAGTGTCTTCTTCAGATCATTCACAGAAGCTCCAGGTCCCCTACTTCTTCTTGGCTTCCCTGGAGGGGACTTAGGGCTCCAGGACCCCTTTTCTAGGGCAAGGCATTCCCATGGCACCCTGAAGCCCCTGCTCCTGGTATCCACACATGCACGTTGTCTAGCGCTCGGCAGACCGCTGCAGGGAGGGCAGGATGCAAGTTGAGCAAGGCAGGGAGGGGGCTTTCTGGGCCTGGAGCGGGTGGTCATGGCAGGACAAAGCCCCCTAGCCTCTGGTCATTCCTGTATCTGAGTCTGAGCATTACCCCGGAAACCCACCTTGCTTTCCGTTTGGCTGACATTCATTAACGGCCAGGAAATCATGGATTTCCAGACCCAGCCTTTCCACAACCTTCCACTTAGCAGAGAAAATCAAATTGATGCAAGGAAGTAACGAGAAACAGCCCCTAAGAGCTCTGGGAGGTAGGAGGGCTGCTGCTGAGGAGGCTGGTGGCGAGTGCTGCATGAAGATGATGTCACAGGCACCCATGAGGGGCCCATGGCCTGGTTTGGTGGGCCAGAAGCCAGGCCATGGTGCAAACATACTTCATGTCCCTGAGTGCCAGTTGCTGTTGAGCTGACCCTGACTTACAGAGACTGCAAGTGTGTCACAGTAGAACTGTGCTCCATAAAGTTTTTTAGAAGTAGATTGCCAGGTCTTTCTTCTGAGGTACATGGGGGTGGACTCAAACTTTTGATTTTTATGTTAGCAACTGAGAATATTCACCATCTGACTCATAGTGACCCTATAGGACAGAGTAGAACAGTCCCAAAGGGTTTTCGAGAAGCAGCAGGTGAATTCAAACTGCCAACGTTTTGATTAGCAGCTGAGCTCTTGCCCACCGAGGCTTCTTCCTAAGAATGTATATGGCTAATTCTTAAAAGGAGAGCGAAATCCCCGACAACCCTCCCTGGCCTGGTTCATATTTAATGTCCAGTGACTACTCTGGAGCCCTGGACGCTCAGAGGTTAAGAGCTACAGCTGCTGACCAAAGTGTCGGCAGTTGGAATCTACCAGCTGCTCTCAGAAAACCTTTTGGGGCAGTTCTGCTTCATCCTGTAGGGTCACTATGAGCTTGGGTTTTTTTTTTTTTTTGGTTTTTTTTTTTTGAGGGGAGCACTTCTTTTGTCCACTTGATTTGAGCTCTCTCTCAATGGGGCTTTTGCTGGGATCTGGCCTTCCTGACGGAGAGTGTCCCATTGGAGAAAAAATTTGTGAAATCAAAGCTTACCTGTGTTGCCAGTAACTGAAGAGGTGTATTGAGGAGGGTGGGAAGAGGCAGGGTGCACCTGTCCCCGGGCACAAGTCCAAGGCAGGCAAGATGAGGTGCGGAGTGACATACCAGGCCCCACAAGTGTGAAAGGCACCTGACTGAGGTGGCCAGACAAGAGGGGAGAAAGTGTTTCTGTTGATACATCATTGCTATCAACATTTATTCATCTTGAAATTGGGGGTAGTGTGCAACTTAGAGATTGCCCCTGAGCACCTGTTATCCCCACTAGGCCTCAGAGAAGCCAGCTGGGACCCAAGCTACGGCCTCCACTATCAAGGGGCTGTTGTCAGTACCTACTTTCTTCTCAACACATGCTTTCAGGTGGTGGGAAGGAGAAAGGCAGGGTGTGGCCATGTAAGAGTCCTGGGCATGAGGTAGGTGAGCTTCTTGCCTCTGAGTGATCCTCGAGGTTCTCACCTGTAAAATGGGATGCTCACAAGCCTATCACTTGGATGTGACCATGTCCCAGGCATATTGGAAGCTCCTCTGCTCCCACAACCTTGTTCCAGTGGCAGAGGAAAGCAGACAGAAGGGCTGTCACAAGGGCCAGAGACGTCGACTACTTGCCTGAGCACACACAGCCAGGGCCTGCAGAGTAAGATTGAATACAAACCCCCAAACCACTGCTCTATCCCCAAGGACTCCTAGGGGATATAATAGCCAACACAGATAAGTTCTGGTCATACCTGGCATATCAGTCAATGCTGGTATATACAACCAACTATTATCATGAAGCTTGAGAGAATGATATTCCAGTAATGTTATCAAGAGAATATATCAACAATATTATTAAGAGGAAAACAGTCAGAAGAGGAGGCTAATGGGATCCCCAGTGATGTCCTTGGTAGCTCCTGGACCTTCAGCCTATACCTGAAGCCACAAAGCTGCCTCTTATGGGACATTCATTTCTAAGCACAAGCCTGGCAAACTAGCTGTGGTGGTGTGGGTGGTGCCCTCAGCAATCACAAAACCAATGCTGCTCCCTCTTCCCTGGGAATTCAGGCTTTGGGACTGTCAGTGCATCCTGGGTTCAGGGACAGGGGAGGTCATGTTGACAGGAACTGGAACAAAAGTTAAACCAGCGTGGTTGTCATCAAAGGGCATTAATACTGAGCCATGGGGACAATGAGCCCCCGGTTGTGACTCCTGCCAGAAACAGGACAGGTACCACCTCTTGTCACCCTCTGGGCTTCCATGGAATGGCCTGAGTCCTGTACCAGGGCCCAGCATTGCTCCTACTTGCTGGAAAACACAGTAGCAGCGTCACACAAGTGAGCAAGTGGCGATTTCCAATCTCGCAACAGCCAGGATGAAAGGAACAGGTGGAAAGATTGTTGAGACTTGTAAATTAGTCGCTAATGAGGAAAATTAGGAAATTTGCTGAGGCATAAAAAATGAGAAGTCCAGAGAAAGAAGACAAATGGGTGGGGAGTTATTCCCTCCCTCACTTGCAGCCCCTGTTCTCTTAAACTCTGGTTTAGACCCCAGTGAAATACAGAGCTGACTATTGGGTTAATGTGTAGGAAATTGGTTTAAGATGTAGAGATGATTAATTGGATGAATGTGCAAAAAATGGTTAATGTCAAGGAACAAGGGGCAGGCGGGATGTGGTGTTTACCAAGCCACCTGCCACCTCCCAGGCCTGTGCCAAGGGCTCTGCAGAAATCATTTTATTCAGCCCTCTCAAGGACTCTAGAGGTGGGCCAGTTTGCTCCGCTTTCACATAGAAGGAACTATAGTTCAGAGAGGTTAAGTGAGTAACATTGTCACCCAGCAAATCAGTAATGCCAATGTGGTTGCTATGGACACCTGCTGCCCAACCCTCTGCCTGGGGCTGGCCTCCGCACCCCCGCCACATCAGAAAGCAGCTTCAAGGACTGGAATGGAGAATAGTGAGGGAGAACACCAGACCCATGCCCAGGGATTTACAAGTCATGGAGAGATGAGTGCCCGTAACTATAGAACAGAAGCTCAAGTCACAGCCTGCGTTGTACTGTGACTGGAGTCTCTCAGTCCCCATCACTCTGGTACTTTCCTCCCTGAAACTCAGTTACCTCGAATGCTAAATGGGGACCTCACATGTCTTATATGAGAGACATTTTTACTCTTCTGTATCATCCAAGGAGATGCTGGGTAGTGCAAATGGTTAACACACTCGGTTGCTAACCAGTCCACCCAGAGGCACCGTGGAAGAAAGGCCTGAAGATCTACTTCTGAAAAATTAACCCCTGAGAGCCCTGCAGAGCCTAGTTTTACTTGGATATACACAGGATACCATGAATCAGAATGTACTCCGTGACAATTTTTTTTTTAATCAACCAAAACCACAATTTTGAACCTCAGAAAAGTTTACACATTATGAAATGTAGATGTCTAAGGTCCTCCTATTTATCTCCCACTCTTCTAAATATGTACAATTAGATAATATCCTTTTAAAGCTGATTGGGAACTAAGGGGAGGACCACATTCATTTTGTTACACTCAACCCTCAATAGGGTTAGAACCACACACACACATGAAAAACCCTCAAACTCCTGGCTGTTGAGTGAATTCCAACTCACAATGACCCTATAAGACAGAATAGAACTGCCCCATATGGTTTGGCGGATTCAGCCTTATAATTCATTAGAGTAAGTAATGCTTTCTCTTGTGGTGGTATGCCATTGAACTGATTCCAGCTTATAGTGACTCTATGTGAGAGAGGAAAACTGTCCCAGAGGGTTTCCTAGGCTGTGATCTTTATGGGAAGGAGCCTGGTGGTAGAGTGATGAAGCTCTCAGATGCTAACTGAAAGATTGGCAGTTTGAACCCACCAGCTGCTCTTTGGGAGGAAGCAGTGACAGTCGGCTTTGATAAAGATTGTTGTTGTTAGGTGCTGCCGAGTTGGTTCTGACTCACAGTGACCCCATAAACTGCAGAACAGAACACTGCCTGGTCTCTGTAAAGATTACAGCCTCGGAAACCCTGTAAGGTAGTTCTACCCCAGCCTTGACAGAAATACGTACATCTCCAGATCTTTCTCGCATGGAGCACTTGGGGGAGTTTAAAGAAGCCGAGTGCTTAACCATTGCACCACCAGACCTCCTTCAGAATAAGATTTGAATCCCGGTAACATCCCTCATCAGATTACAATCTGGGCCAGGTTGTGGCTTCCAGTGCCTCAGTCTCTTGATCCATTAAAATGGGCATGTTCACAGGTTTTGTGCCCAGGACGGTGTTGTGAAGAATAAACAGGATCACACCTGGGAACTTTCTGGTGCCTCACTATTCCTCAGGTGTTAGATATTGTGATCCTCATCCCAATGATGAGGGTTGGAGGAAACAAACAAGCAACAAAGAGAAGCTCGGAGCTGCTGCCCTCACCCCTGTGCAGACTGTGGAGCGCAGCCCCTGGCCACTTTGGTCAACCCTGATGCTGTGGTCCTTTCTGGCTCTCTTTTCTCACTTGCCTCAGAATCTTGGGGGGTGAGGTAAAGCAGGGTGGGATCTTTGCACCCCTAGCCTCTCATGAGCCGATACGGCCCTCTCCCGCCTGCCTTGTCCCCCGGCCGAGCTCAGGTCAGCCTCAAGCCATCGTCTTTGTCAGTGTGATTAATAGTGGTGGGGGTTGCCGTTAATTCACTGCCTAATGACTGCAGCTCGCCGCTCTCCGAGTAATCGGGTGATATATGTGGGGAGCGCACACCTCGTGGCAGGGGTGAAAATCATTTCGACAAGTCAAATATTGTCACAGCGAACAAATGGCTCTCCCTGTTAATAAAAATTAATGAATTTTTTTTCCTTTTTTTTTTTTCTCTTCCCTTTTTCTCACCACTGGCCTGCTAAATGAAGCTGTAGCCTGGCTGAGCAGGGGGGACAAGCTTGGTGGCGTTAAGCACTTTATTTGATGGTTAAGACTATAAACGTCTTTATTAGGGCAGGATGTGGCCAGAGGTACAGGGTCTGCCCACCCGCAGCCCTTGCTGGTGGAGGGGGAGAGCTCGAGGTAGCTCCAGGGCAGGGGCGGGGAGAAGGGGCCCAGGTGGCGGTACCCCAACCTGGAGGGGGTGAGACTCCTGGGGGTGGCCACTGCTGCCCAATCTGGCCCCGAGGAGGATGGGGACTGGCACCCGTCTAACCTCTTGGCCCCTGGACTCTGCAACTGGCTTCTTCTGCATCCCCATTACTATGTGGGCAACATGAGGGCAGAGAGATTGAGAGCAGGTGCTGGTGAGGAAAGAGGGGATGCAGGAAGGGTTTCCTGGCCGTCAGAGCAGCACCCAAGTCCACACCATCTTGCCCATGGAGCAGGTGACAGTTTGAGCCCCAGCGCTGGGCTCAAGAAGTTTGGGAGTGCTTTGTCTCTAGGGTCTCAGCCTCTACGGCCCCCCAGCCCATCTTGCAGGGCTCTGAGTCTACACAGAGGCAGTGGCCTGGATGCCCAAAGGAGACAGGGCCATGTGGAAGCAAGCGAAGGAGGCAGAAGACCTGAATGCCTGGTGACAGAGCTGCAGGCCACTTCGCTCCAGGCTGGAGAGAAGGAAGATGGTGCCTGCCCTCAAGTTCTCAGTGAGCATACCCACTGTCACCCGAGAGCCAGCCCACTGGATCCTGAGCTCACTGTCTCTGGGATGGAGGCCCTGGAAGGGAAGGTCCCGAAGAAATGGTGCCACCACTAAAAGCCAGGGGTAGTGGGACACTTGGTGGCTCCCTGCCTCTTTGCCCTTCTCCTCTTCCCCCATCCACCCTACCTAGAGGGCCTGGTCCTCCTAAGAAAAGCGTCGGGGAGGAGTCCTCTAGTGCTTCCCTGTCTCTCACGCCGCCCAAGTGAGCTGGGGCCCCAGGGGAGGGAAGGCCTTTGGGGCTACCGTCTTACTCTGGCAATTTTTATTTATTTTAGGGCCACAGAGGTGGCCTGGCAGCCACACTTGCTCTGGCCCCAGTAAGAACAAAAGAGGTAAATACATATATAAATAGTTTGGCGGCCATTGTCAGTGTTTGCTCAGTGTTTAACCCATTGCTCCCGACCATCCTGGCAGAGAAGAGAACAGAGCAGAGAACAGAAATCACAAAGGGCATGGTCCCTGCTGAGGGCCTGGCTCCCAGGTCTCGGCACTGAGCCTACCTTTCAGTGTCCTGCCACGGGGCCTCCTGCACCCCCTGTCCCCGCAGCCTCAGTCCTGGCCATCCAGTTGTCTGCACTAGCTAACACACAGGCAGGCAGGCATAGCTGCGCTAGGGATGGTAACTGTCCCCACCTCTGCCCTGCCCCTCAACACCCAACTTAGAGCTTCTGAGTATACAGAACTCCCAGCCTGAGCAAAGGCAAGCCCTGCACCCCAGCCCCACATGCCCCTGGTACCTTCTGGATTCTGGTTGCTCTGTGGACCCTCCCCTGCCTCAGACAGGAAGCAATTAGGACCCTGAAGCACCCCTTGAATCTCATGATCTGAGGGCACCTGGGCTCTGAACCAGGAGAGGCATCTGCACCCCCACAGCTGCCAGGGTCTCCTGGAAGCTGACTTGAATTTGGTGTCTCCGGACCCCAAATCTCACTGCAGCAGCACCCATGCCAGGAGAAAATCCTCTCCCTAGGGTCCTTCCAAAATCCCTTTCCTTCCACAGAAAAGGCCCCCATAGTTCACAGAGCACACCCCAGATGGATGTAGGTGCTGGGTAGCCACCTGGCTAACCCTGGTGGCACGCTGGTTCAGTACTATAGCTGCTACCTAGAAGGTCAGCAGCTCAAATCCACCAGGTGCTTGTTGGAAACTGTGCGGCAACTCTACTCTGTCTACAGGGTCACTGTGAGTCAGAATCAATTTAGTGGCAGTCGGTTATTGTCTATTTTGTATCTGTGGGTCCAGTGTCAGCCACGTGAACTGTAATAGGGGATACGCAGCCAGGAACAGCTTTGACCCACCCTGAAAGAGTCATCACTTCAACTCCAATAGTCGTTGAGGCTGAAATTATTCCTTTTCTACAGAAGATAGAAGACTGAGGTCTAGACTTGAAGTGACTCTCAAGGTCTCCCAGGGAGTAAGTGCCCAAACTTGAGCTAGGATCTGCTCTGGTTTGTAAGAAACAAGAATCAGCCAGGATGTGAAAGAGACCTCAACCCACCCTCCCCTAGAGAGAGATCCCAGAGAGCAGAAGAGCGGGGCTGTGGTCAGAACCCTGATTTCACTTTGCTGGAAGAGAGTCCTCTTTCTGGTGAATTTTGTTGTTGTTAAAAGCACACTGTGATGCTATGGATGTTAGGATCTGGAGCTGGTGTCAAAGCCCTCATCCCTTGATTTTTTTTTTTTTTTTTTTAGCTTCCTATTCTTCCCTCCCTCCATGCCGTGATAAACACTAATGTAATTTCCATCTCTGTGGATTTACCTATTTTAGATATTTCATGGAGCCCTGGTTAAGATCTGGAAAGCCTGGTGGTGGGTGTAGTGGTTAAGTGCTCTGTCTGCTAACCAAAAGGTTGGCAGTTCAAATCCATCAAGTGCTCTTTGGAGATGCTATGGAGCATACCTACTCTGTCCTGTAGGGTCACTGTGAGTTGGAATCAACTCAGTGACAGTGAGTGTGGCTTGGGGGTTGGTTACGATCTCGGCTACTAATCAGAAGGTAAGCAGTGCGAGTCCACCAGCCACTCTTTGGAAACCCTGTGGGGCAGTTCTGCTCTGTCCTACAGGGTCACTATGAGTTGGAATTGACACAGCAGCAACAGGTTTTGGGTTTATTAAGTATTTCACATAAGAAAGCTCATACGATTTTTGTGCTTTTGTATTATTCAGCATAGTGTTTTCAGAAGAAGCCCAAGTGGCATGATAGTTCAAACCTCACAGCCGACCCATGGGAGAAAGATGCGACAGTTTATTTTCATAAAGACTGAAGCCTTGGAAATCCTATGGGGCAGATCTACTCTATCCTATAGGGTCTCTATGAGTCAGAATCTTTGTGATGGCAGTGTGTAATGTTTTCAAGGTTCATCTGTGACATAGCGTGTTAGAACTTCATTTCTCTTTGGGACTGGGTTGTGTTTGGTTGTGTGGCAAGACCACATTTTGTTTATCCCTTGATCTGCTCATGGACACTGGGTTTTTTCTACCTTTTTGACTGTTGAGAATGGTGCTGCTATGAACATTGGTATTCAAGTTTCTGCTTGGATTCCTGCAGTCAAGCTTCTATTTGGGTTCCTGCTAGGCATGGAACTGCTGGGTTATCTGGTAATTCTGTTTAGCCTTTTGAGGAGCTGCCGGATTGCATTCCTTGATATTTGTGGGGGTCTCGGGAACCCCCTTGGTGCATTCACAATACGGAAGTTAAGGGGTTAAGGAAGGAGCCCTCCCTTCTCAGTTCAGGCTGCTGTTCAGATAGTGCTTAGTGAGGCCAGGGCAAGTCAGCTGTGATTTAGAAGAAAAACAGTGCGAGTTGAGCGATCCACGGACTACCTCGCTGCCCCCGGGGCTCAGGGAAGTGGTATATTAACCAAGGAATAAAGGAGAGGAAGAAAAAAAGGCCAAATCACATCTCTCTGAAACAAAGAGGCTTTTTACCAGGAACAAGCCTTGATAAAAATTACAGTGGCATCGCAAGTCACTCCGCGTCTGCCTGGGGCGATGGCAGGCAGGGAGGAAGTAGGGGGTGCGAGGCTGAGGTGGGGGCACCACCGTCCCAAGAGCACCGTACGTATAAATAATTGTCTTAGAATAATGCACTGGGTTTAAGTAGGCCCAGGTGGTGGAGCTGCCCTGGGAGCCCCTACAGCCCTGTATTGTCAGGGCCGAACCTGGCAGGACTGGACAGGTTGGACATAGGACTGGGAGGCACTGAGGGGAGACTCTTGGAGCTCTGTCTCAGCACATAGCCCCTTGTAGTTTGGGGTATGGCTTTAAGGTAGGGATGGAAGAGGGCAGAGGGAACCTGGTGGACTTGACAGTGGTCTGTTGAGTACCCTCTGAGCTCACCCACCTGCTCACACACAGAGAGGGCAGTTGAAGAGGAACAGCTCATGCTCAGTTCATTGTGGAATGAAGGGTATGCTCTGAACCTCGGGGCTGTCCTGTGGGAGGTGAATTTGACCTTGGACCAAGCTGAAGCTTGACGGTAGCCAGTAAGTGACTTGGGGACTTGGAGTGATGGTTACAGGATGTCCTGTGTCCCAGACTCTAATGGGGCTGCTGCTCATGCCCTACTCTCTACAAAGGAGGCTCATTTGAGTTCTTCTCTCCCTGTATCCGTTGCTTCATCTGGCAGGTGAGTAGACCAGCATTCTGTGAAACAGCTGGCCTAGTGCTCTCTAAAATGAGTAGAGCAATCTACCACTAATTGAGTAGGCCACTTCTACTACAGGTACTCTGTGAATTGGGTAGACCAGTGCACTGTGAAATGGGTTAGATCAGCATGCTGTTTCAAGCACAGTGCTACCAACAGGCTAAACACAGCAGGGCAGGCTGGGAATTTCTGGTGGGAGGGCTGTGAGGGGTGCTGGCACCGCCTAAGCCCCACTACTTGGCTGGCTGCTCCGGGAAATGGCACCAGGCAGAGTGAGCCATGCTGGGTAAGCCAAGTGAAAGTGCTGGGTCACAGGCTGTCCTCCCAGAGTCAGATACCCGGCTGGACTCGCCCCTCGCCAGTTCTGTGACCCTGGACATGTTGTCTTATCTCTGAGACCTCAGGTCCTTCATCTTCAAGAAAGAGGTAGCAGTGACATTTGCTGTCCCTGCTTCACCATTTTTGAGACAAAGGAAGTTCTCACGCTCCTCAGAGCAGAGGGTTGCATTGTGGCTCTCTTGCTGGGATGGGTGAGCTGAGGGAGCAAGCCTCACCTCTCCACGCTGGCAGGAGGGGCTGTGCTTGGGAGCTGAGGCGCAGCTCCGAGACTCCCAGGCTGGTGGTGGCATGGTGCCTGTTCAGCTCTCCAAGGCACTAATGGCAATTCAGCTCATCGGCACTGCAGCTGGGGCTTTCTGCTCCCCAGTCCCTGGGGCAAGGTCCCGGGCTCGGGCTTGGGAATATAAACGGCGATTGATTATTATTAATATTTAGCATGTTTGCAGAAACGTCTTTCCCCGGTGCTATTAATCTACTGTGTTAATAACAGCCGAGCTCCTGTTCGGGGCTCAGAGGCTCAGGGGCTACTCGGTGAGCGGAATGCCAATGAGACCAGTGGTGGGGGGTGGAGGGCGGAGGACGGAGGGCGGAGGGCGAAGGGCAGTCTGGGCTGGACTTGTCAGGAGGAGGGGCTGGACTGCGGACAGGGCACTTCCTGGAGGTTCGAATACTTTGTTCTTGTGTGAGAGCCAGGATCCAGGGCTGGGGGAGAACTTGTCGTGTTTCCTGTGGTTTATTACAGGCAAAGGAACAATGTGAAGACTGAACCCTGCCAATCCCCATACTTCTCTGTCTAGTAAACTCTTTTCAGGAAGCGGGTCTCAGGATGTGCTTGGGCAGTTTTGCGGCCCTTCCACTGAGCGGGGCTTCTCCTTGCCTCGTTAAATGTGACAGGAACATAACTACAAAGAAATCATCCCTAGAAAGAGCACATCTTACGTTTCTCTGAGAACCACCTCTTTGCCTGTGTGCAGTCACCTCACCATTATGTCAGGTGACTTTTGTCAACCTAGCATAAGTGCACTTGTGTTTCCCTTTCCCTCGTGTCTTCCTGCCTGTGCAGCAGGTTAGACGGTCCCTAAGATAGTCACGGCTTCTGTGGACTTGCAGGCACTGGGCCAGGACTTATATTGGGGTCTCTGAGGAGCATATCACACGGCACTCTGTCGCTCTGCTCAGTTCTGAGAAATAAGAGCCAGAGACAGAGAACCAAAGTATCACCTTGATTCCCCAAAATTCTCAGGGTGGAAGAAGCAGCTCACGGAAGAGCCAGGTGAGCCTTTGGCTAAACCTCGGAATTCACAGAGATGTCTATTACGTCCCTAGAATGCTGGGTCAGGCAGGCTGCCCCCCCATGGCTGGAAGGAATGATTAATAAGAGTGAGCTGGAATTCTCAGGTATTCTCCTCAGATTAGCCAATCAGAGTTAAGGAACAGAAATGAGCCAGAGAGTCACGTTAATGGGGTTCCATCTTCAGGGAAAGTCAAGACTGAGGGTTCCTGACTCTCAGTCTTCCCTTTAAGAATTGTCTTCAGGATTGTTCTCACTTCAGTTCATATGTCTATTCTTCCTTTCTTACCTCCCTCCCTCCCTCCCTTCCTTCCATCTGTCCGTCCATCCATTCATCCATCCACCCACCTGCCCATACTTCTACCCATCCACCCATCCACCCACCTACACACCCACCCACCCATCCATCCATCCTTCTGTCTGTCCATCCATCTGTCCATTCTCCTATCCATCATCTCATCCATCCATCCATCCACCCACCCACCCGTCCATCCATTTATCCATCTGCCCTTCCATGCACTCATACACACACTCATACACATGTACATCCACATGTTCATTCATTTTCTGTTTATCTTCTATTGCACATGAGAAAAGCCATCACTAGATGTTGGCACACTTTATCTGTTGTTTTCTCATTGTGAGAATTTTGGGGTCATGTAGCACAGTGTTTGGGAGCTTTAGACTCAAGAATGTCTAAATGGCTCCCAGCTCAGCTACTCACTAGCTGTCTAGCCCTTAGCAAGTCATTATGTGATCTTCAAACTCAGTCTCCCTCTCCAGGCCTCTGTAAGGACTAGATCAACTATTGTGGCTGCTTTGTGCTCTGTTGACCTCTAACCTAGCGCCAATTATCCTCAGAAAGGTGGGCCAGCATCAATATTAATGTGGCCCAGCAGAAAGAAAGGGAAGAGAGTGTTCTCACCAGCCCTACCTTTAGTTGCTCTGACTGCTTCCAAAGCAATTCCTGAATTAGTTCTAGGATTAGGATGGCCATGTGGCCAGCTGGAGACCACGCTTCACCTCACTTCTGCTACCACATTTATTTAATAAGTTGAACTAAACTAAACATTCTGTTTTAAATGCTGTCTTTGGTAGGCCTGGTGAATGTTAAAACTACCTGAGGTATTAATAAAACCTAGAGTTGGCCTTGGAGACAGAGGTGTGACCCATGCTTGGCTCTGTCTCTCCCGTGGCTGGGGTCAATGCTGCTGGTTGACATGATGTTGGCTTCAGATTCACAGCTAACCCAGATCTCTGGGAGGGAGATGCTTCCAGAAGACATGGAGCTCACCGTGGCCCAAAGTCTCTGAAGGAGGCTCTGGTTCAAAACAGACTGGGGAGGCTAGGCCGAGCCTGTGTTTTACCAGAAATGTAAGCCCAGCATTGAGTGGTGTACTGTTTGGATGCTCTTCCTGGCAGCTCTCTTAGGGCCGATCTACTAGGGCCCCTAGTCCATCCTTCAGAGCAATCTTGGAACTCCTCCTGCAATGGCCTTTGCACATGGTGGCAAGTTTGCAAAATTAATTGTATGGTTGTCTGTGAGGGAGTTTTTAGCCAGTAAACAAATAACCGTATTGGAATACCTTCTGTACTCACCTGATCTGGACCCCGGTGACGTTTTTCTTTACCCAAGGATAAAGGAAATACTGAAAGGAAGACATTTGGATGACATTCAGGTCATGAAGGGTAATAAGATGACAGATGAAGGAACACTTGGAGAGATTGTCACAGGCTTTGCATCCCCCCTTCCAGCCCTCCCCTCACATCCTTTAATAGAAGAAAGCAGCTAATAGGGGATCCAGAGGTGATACCTTTGGAGGCCACTTCGACCCAGATGGGGCAAGGGGAGATTTTAACAAAGTCATTTATAAATATACCTTGTATATCCCTGCCATCAGTGACACAGTGTGTTGCTGTAATTGTGTCAGCTCAGCCTGGGCCAGGTTTGCAATGATAGAAGGAGCCAGAGTGAAAATCAAATTCTTCAGACATGCAGTCTCCTTAAAAGTATTTAGAAGGTACATTTGCTTTCCCATGCCTCTGATGCAAAAAAAGAAATGAAAACTCAGGCTATCTTCTTAGAGGCCAGGCTGGGTTTGCTGGGGGTGTATTAACTGCTGACTGTTCTTTTCTGGCTAAATGGCCAAATGTGCTTTTTGAATGATGTCAGGGTCTGTATTGGTATCAGTCTAGGCTTACTGATTTTTAAGTTTTATGGAGACTCAAAACAAACTGTAGATAACATTGCAAAGAATGAGATCTACAGAATTCTGGAATGAGAATTGCCCCCAGAATTGTCCTTATGGAGAGCCTGTCCCTAGACCATGCGGGAGCTGTTTGAACAGAACAAGGGGACACTGTATGGTTTAAAGTCAGGAAAGATGTGTGTCAGGGTTGTATCCTTCCATCAAACTTATTCTGTCCACACATAGAGCAAATAATCTGAGAAGCTGGACTGTATGAAGGAGACTGCAACATCAGGATTGGAGGAAGACTGGTTAACAACCTGAAATACACAGATGATACAACCTTGCTTGCTGAAAGTGAAGAGAGGACTTGAAGCACTTACGAGGTCTGACAATTAAGTCCATAAACTTAATTGTTCTAAGTGCTACATACCTCATTGCTAAACATCACTACAGTCACCTTCTAAGTATTCCCCTTTGGAATGCTAGCACCCAGTCCACCCTTCAAAGCAATTTTGGAACTCCTCCAGGAATGACCTGTGTGCATGGTGGCAAGTTTGAAAAATCAGTTGTATAGTTACCTGTGAGGGAGTTTTTAGCCAGTAAACAAATAACTGTATTGGAATACCTTCTTTACTCACCTGATCTGGCCCACAGTGACTTTTTTCTTTTCCCAAAGATAAAGGAAATACTGAAAGGAAGACATTTGGATGACATTCAGGACACGAAGGGTAATATGATGACAGCTGTGATGGCCATTCCAGAAAAAGAGTTCCAAAATTGCTTTGAAGGGTAGATTAGGCTCTGGCATCAATGCATAGCTTCCCAAGGGGATTATTTCAAAGGTGACTGTAGTGATATGCAGCAGTAAGGTATGTAGCACTTTTTCTAGGATGTGTTTGTAACCTTAACTGGCATTCTTGTATTGCTAAAGATCAAAGACTACAGCCTTTATAGTCTGGATTACATCTGCAGTAAAAATCCTCACAACTGGACCAACAAGCAACTGATAAATGGAGAAGATATTCAAGTTATTAATGATTTCATTTTACTTGGATCCACAATCGACACCCGTGGAAACAGCAGTCAAGAAATCAAATGATCCGAAGGCCTGGGGGTTCCCCTGGGAGCATGGGCCCTAGACCTGATGCTGCTTCTGACTATTAATCATTACTGAGGCAACTCTTTGGACAGGAATGGGTTGGACTCAGAGAAACAGAGTGACCATATCATGTGTGTACTTTATGGTTCCATGCATCTATAGGATGTTGTCCTACTGGCCTCTTACTAGAGGGAAGTGGAGAAGGCAGAGAAGAGGGGACAAAAGATTGTTAAGAGGATACGACATGTATAGAACAGAAAGGAGGAGTGTGCTGTCACCGGGCAAGGAGAGCAGAAGGAGCTGCAGATAGGCAGGCAAGCAAATTTAAACCAGATTGTATGCTTTCACTCAATCACAATTTAAAAAAAAAGGGGGGGGGGAATCAAATGATGGGAAAGTCTGATGCAAGAAGACCTCTTTGAAGTATTAAAAAGCAAAGACATCTCTTTGAGGACTAAGGTGCACCTGAGTCAAGCTGTGGTATTTTCAGTCATCTCATAGGCATGTAACAGCTGGACAATGAATCAGAAAGACTGAAGAAGACTGGCTGCCTTTGAATTGGCAGTGGTGAAGAACACTAAATACACCATGAGCTTCCAGAAGAACCAACAAATCTGCCTTTAAGAAGTACAGTCAGCCAGAACCCTCCTGAGAAGCAAGGACAAGCAGATTTCATCTCAAGTACTTTGGACATGTTAGTGGGAAGAAGCAGTCCCTGGAGAAAGACATCGTGCGTGGTCAAATAGAGGGTCAGCAAAAAAGAGGAAGCACCTCAGGGAGATGAAATGGCACAGTGGCTGCATCAAATGGGCTCAAACACAACAACAGTTGTGAGAACAGTGCGGCATTTCATTGTGTTGTCCACAGGGTCGCTATGAATTGAAACTGACTCAAAAGCACCTAAAAATGAGACTTGGTGTGACACCTGAGTGCTATAAATGTTTAACTACCAGCCCCCAAAA
This sequence comes from Heterohyrax brucei, assembly GCA_028571685.1. NCBI lineage: Eukaryota > Metazoa > Chordata > Mammalia > Hyracoidea > Procaviidae > Heterohyrax > Heterohyrax brucei. The sequence goes on from CM053140.1 coordinate 31,310,667, forward strand.
TTGTATATCCCACCCAGAGGCACCTCAGAAAACAGACCTGGTGAACTGCTTCCTATAAGTCACAGCCTTGAAAACACCATGGAGCACTGTTCTACTTTGCACACATGGGGTCACCATGAGTCAGGATTGGCCTGATGGCAACAAAAAACAAGAAAACTTGGCTTCCTTCAGGGTTAGACTGTATTTCCGGAGGATGCACCCTATCACTCTGGAGCTTCCTATGTGCGTCATGCACCCCACCATGTAAACCGTAAGCATGGTTCTCAAACTTGAGGGGCCACTCATGGGGGGCTTTTTAAAACATGGGTTTCCTCACCCCACCCTACAATTCCTGCTTCAGCAGGTGTGAGATGGGGCCAGGAATTTGTTGTTCTAACAAATCCCCAGGAGTCTGGGGACCCCACTGTGAGAACCACTGAGCTAGAGGGAGCAAAGGTTCTGGAAAATTCCAAGACAACAGGATATGCCTTACTTGTAAGACCTTCTCACCCCTTTTCATGTTGCCTCTGGGGGACCTTCCCACCACACCCTGTTCAGTATACCTTTCGGAGCCCTCCGCCTGGGCTAGACCGTTACTGTGAGCCCTGAGAAGGAGGTGACCAAACACCAGATCTTCAAGGAGTTTGCTGTCTCCTCAGGATGCTGGAAACAGGCCCGTGAAGCCCCCTTGGCCCTGCTGGTTTATAGTCAGGGGCTCAAATGAACACAGAGGAGGTCCAGCACAGTGGCTTGTGGTGACAGACTGCCAGCTCCTATCCTTTCCTTCCGTGTTCAAGCTCATGCTGGATGGGTGTCCAGAGGGGGATTCACTGTGTACATGTTTACTGCACCCTGGAGTTCCTGGGTGGTGTAAAGGGTTAATGTGCTGTGTTGCTAACTGAAAGGTTGGAGATTCAATACCTGCCAGAGGCAACATGAAAGAAGAGGCATGGTGATCTACTTCTAAAAGTCATCCATTGCCAACACTGCGGAGCATAATTCTACTGCGACCTACACACATCGCCATGAGTAGAAACTGACCCAATAACAGGTGGGTTGGTTCTGGTTTCCTATATGCCCCAGACAATCCCATTCCCTGCACACCTGACACCAACACTCCCATGATGCTGAGAGATGACCAGGTTTTCTCAGACTGTGGTGGGTCCATCTTCTTCCTCTGTCCTTCCCACCTTTCCACTTCTCCTTCACGGGGAACCTGCAGGGTTGGCTCCCAGCAGGCTGACCTACGTCAGCTGTCTTATTTCCATAGTCTTGGGAAATAGAGGTGTTCAGAAGGACCCACCCCATGCTGGGTGTCTGCCTTACAGAATGGAATGCTCACTCAGCACGCCGTCCTCAGGTTCAGGGGGTCAGTCACCCAGGCCTGCTCCTGGCGTGTGAAGTTCTGTTGCCCCCACTGGTGTGATGGAGTCTTCTAAGCATGCACTAGCCTCCATGAAGATGGATATCACTCTCTAGGGTGGGTACCATGCTTCAGTTTTATATCTGGGAAAATGCCAGTACCTCCCAGTGTCTCAGCCTCTAATGAGGGCAAGGCTCCCTCTACCCTACCATGCTGGTAATAGTGAGGGGGGTTGGGATCCCTGAGTGGGACACAGGAATCTTTCAGGTCCTCTTCTGAGGTTGTACTGGGGTGGGTCCCCTCACAGCCTTCTGGACCCCCAGCTCCAGGTACCAGTCACAATGGCTGAAGTGTCTGGGAGACCGTACCTGGTGGCCCTGCAGGGAGAGAAGACATGGATGGGCAGGCTGCCAGAGCAGGAGGAGAGGCAGGAGGAGATACAGCCTAGGTGGGGCTGTGGTCAGCTACATGTCCTCACTGGGCAGGACTGTTCTCTGCAGGCCCAGAGAGAGAAGGCTTCACCAAAAAGACAAAAAGCTTGACATTGCAGGTCCTGGGATGGGTTGCCGGAAACATCTTTCACTGTCAAAGCTGTTAGTGAAATCTCATCTGGCCCCGCACAGCCATGACTGGAGTTAACAAGTCCCAGCCCTAGCATTTCCCTGTGGGGGCAGCTGGGCATGAGTAGGGCCCACGTTGTCACCCAAAATCAGTATCAGTCACCTGAGCACAATTTGGGTCTGGACCACAGATCCAAAGACAGTTGCCTGCCAGCTGTCGTGGAGAACCTTTGGGCTCATAGATCATGTGGCCACTTCCATCCCAGGCCAGGCCACCCCCCCAGGACTTACTGCCAAGTTTCTTCCTGGGGGTCCCTTCACAGTATGTTCTCCTTTTCTTCATAAGGTAGCACACTTCGCTCCTGCTTCCTAGCCTAAATACAAGGGCAAGGTACAGGTAAATCATGAAACACTGCACACCTCCTCGTCTGCAGCCCAAGGACCCAAGCACTGTCTTTTCAGTGTGTTTCTGGAAATAGGTGTGCTTCCTTTTCTGGGGAGGTCCAAGGAGTATGTGGAGGAGGAAGGGAGCAAGCACCTTGCTGGCCTTTCCTGGGGACCCAACTGATACCTGGTCAGGCCTGAAGGCACCCTACTGGGCACAATCCTCACTTTTCTCCAGGTGTGAAAGTCACCAGGGTGGCCTACAAGACACACAATTTTCTCCTAGGCCTGATATTTGTGCTGATGTGGAATACTTGTGGACCAAAGCAGGGTACTACTACCAGGGCTAGGGTAATACTGGGGGCCACAGCAGTGGCAGGAGTGGGGTCCTGACAGAGGCCCCTGACCCCATTTCAAGATGCATAGAACCTGGTTTCAACTGGAAGACATTATGTTGAGTGAAAGTAGTCAGCAACAAAAGGACAAATACTGTATGAGACCTCTACGATAAGATCTCAGAATCAGACTTGTGTATAGAAGAAAAGACTCTTTGACAGCTGCAAGGAAGGGAAGGGAGAGAGGGCGAGGGGGGAGGGTTTAGATTAGATAGTTGCTAGAAATCTGGTTGGGAGAAAGCGGTGATAGCACACATTAGAAACAAGAACAACATTAAGTGGACTTCAGCATAACTTGAGTACTCCTTCCATCTTAACCCAATATTGCAAGGATAGAGTAGCTGGGGCAGGGGGCAGGGGACCATGCCCTTAGGCGAAATCGAGGCCAATTGGCACAACTAGTGTTTTGCTAAGAGGGCTCTCTGCACCCCACGTTGGTTAGTGGCATCTGGGGTCTTAAAAGCTGCCAAGCTGCTATCCGAGGACACAACAAATGGTCCCAACTCAGCAGGAATGGATGCTCACCGGGGACCAAAATGACATGTGGTAAAGACAACCTAGAAGACGGAGAGACCCGCAAGAGTGGGTGCCTTCATCGACTTGGGACCGGAAGAACCAGATGGTGCCCGGCCACCACCAGTGATAGCCACGATGGAGCTCACTAGGTTGAGTCTCACTGGCAACACAAGAATAAAAAGGGGTACATCCTGAGATCGCCACTAAAAGACCTCAGTTGATGGTCCAGAGGCTTCAGAGTTCCCCTGAGAGCATGGCCCCCGGCCCTGATGCTGCCCTTACCCATAAATTGTAACAAAGGTTCACTCTTTGGACAGGAATGGATTGGACTTGGCAATGCAGAGTGACCATATATTGGTTGCACTTTGTGGTTCTATACATCTATAGGGTGTCATCCTGCTGACTTCTGGCTGGAGGAAGGAGAGTGGGTGGAGAGGAGGGGAAAGGAGGCTGTTGGGAGGATGAGACATGTATGGAGCAGAGAGGAATAGTGTGCTGTCACCGGACGGGGAGAGCAGTGGAAGCTGCATATAGGTGGGCATGTAAATTTATACGGGAATGTACATTTTCACTCAGTCATATTAAAAGAAAAAAAGACGCATAGACATTGCTGGGGCTACCTGTCAGCAGAAACACCTTCACCCTGCTTGTCTGGCTGCCCCAATCAGACACCTCTTGTATTTGTGGCACCTTGGAATGTCAGTCTGCACTTTGTTTGTGCCCCCTTGGCCTTGTGCCTGGGGGCAACTCTTCCCTGTCTAAACTGTGTGAACATCTGACACCCCTCTTTTAGATAAATTTACCCTAATATCTGCTCAAAACTACAAGTTAAGCTCGTGAATCTTTCATGTAGTCCGTTGTGGCACTTCCTGAAGATTACAATGGCACTGTCCTTACTTTCACTGAAGACGATTGGCCTGGGGTGTACTCAAAGTCAGTTTTTTCCAGTTTATTTCCTGCTATACTCAGCAGAGCAAGATCACGCTGTGTACGCTGACTCATGGAGACTCTCAAATATGATACTATAGTAACACTATCAAATACCATACTACTCCTTTCAGCTTGCTGAATGGTCTCCCAGCTGGCAATGGAAACTGTGACAGTTAAAAGAAACTGTTCAGTGGTGACTCACTACCCCCAACCCCTTCAAGTGACACCCAGGGCATGTGTCATAACTGTCATAACCTTGGATATATCTCTGCCCCAGTGCCGGCCCTGCAGGCCAGGCTGGGTGGTGCTGAGGTACAGGGAGTATGGTGGCTTGGGACATCAGCATGGTCCAGCTGGGCTCTGCCTCTCATTGTGGGCCTGTGAGCAAGTGACTAACTTCCTTATGCCTCAGTTTCCACATCTGTAAAGTGGGTAGCTTGCTACCAAGAGGCTCTGTCCTCCCTACCCCTAGGCCAAGACTGAGAGACTCTGGCGGGTATCGGGAATCCTCTGCGTGTCCCGTCAGAACTGACAGAGCTAAGGGACTCAGCATCACTGTGCACACACAGGAGAGTACAGAATGCTTAGGGTTTTTTTGTTTGTATGCTTTTTAAGTAGGTGCTTCTTTAGTTGAAGTTTATATTGAGGTTGGTGAAGCTTTACATGCAGTTATAAGTAGTGATGCAGAGAGGTCCCTTGTATACTCTACTTGTTACCCCAGTGGTAGGGACCATTGTTAGCTGCCATTGAGTCAGTGCCTGATTCCTGGTGACCCCACGTGCAGTGCCTGGTCCTGTGCTGTCCCCGTGATCAGTTACAGGTAGGACTGTTGCCATCCATAGGGTTTTACTTGGCTTGTTTTCAGGAGTAGATCACCAGACCTGTCTTCCTAGTCTCTTAGTCCAGAAGTTCCACTGAAACCTATGCAGCATCATAGTGACCTCCAAGTTTCCAGTGACAGAGAAGTCGTGGCTGCATGTGAGGTGCATTGGCCAGGAACCGGACCCAGGCCTCCCATGCAGAAGGCATGGGTTCTAATGACCTACCGCTGCCTCCGTGCCTTCATCATTTCGGGTTAAGCCATGGTAGCATTTTGCATCGCGTGCAGCATCTCAGCTGGGATATTGACGTTAATACATCCACTGGTCTTATTCCAGTATCTCCAGTTCGACTTGCATGCTTTGTGTGTTTAGTTCTCTGTGTGGGTGTAGGTTACTGTACCCACCACCACAGTCACGATCCTGCACAACTTCATTGCCGTAGTGATGTCTCATGTGGTTCCTTTAGTAGCCGACTGTCCTGCCTGCTAACTGTGGATCTAGTGTTGCTAGGTGCCATCTGGTTGGTTCCAGCTCACAGAGACCCTACACACAACATAACGAAACACTGTCCAGTCCTGCACTGTCCTCACCATCATTGTTATAGTTGAGTTCATAAGAACAACTTTTAATTGTCTCTGATGCTTGCATAACTCCAAGTAGTGGCTTAGGTCCTTTGTGCTTGGAAATCGTGGTTGTTTTCTTCCCTTGGAACTTTTTGTCCCCTGTTTCTCCAGATCCCCTCATTGTTTCAAGGAGCAAGTTCATAAAGGCAGCCTGGGTATGGTGGTGTTTTGTGTTGATGTAGGTACATTAAGCATAGCTCGTCAGACATGCCACCTCCACCTGGCTTGAGTTCTGCTCCTGATGAGCAAAGGGACTGGTAGCAGGGGGGACAGGCGGTAGACTCACGGTGCTGGGGGCAGCTCTTCTGGGGACCCAGGTGCCCTGGAGAGTGGGTCTGGGCGTGTTGATGTGGGTGATTGCCCACTTCCCTGCAGGCGACACTTGTGGGCTATGGTAGGCTGAGCAGCATCTCAACTAGGATATCTCAACTGGAAACCAGTGAGGAGAATCTTTTAGAGCAAATGAAGTTCTCAGCAGGGCAGTGAGGGTGAGGCAGGAGGAGCTGGTGCTGGACACAGCAGCTGTATGTTGGGATGAGAAGGCATGGTGTTTGCAGTGAGTGTGTGTTGCACACACAGAGAAGGTATCAGAGGCCAGGGGCTCCATACCTAGGGATACCCTCTCAGCCCAAGACTGGTGCTTGTTAAACCTGCTGTGGAGGGCAGCCTTGGGGCCATCATCATGGTGACCTCTCCTTAAAGCCATGTCCCACCAATAAAGAAGGAAAGGGAACAAGCCAGAGGGTGACTCAGAAAAATGTCACACCAAGGATCTCTCTTTACAATTCCATGCCAGAAACAGGGCAGCCAAGAGCTCCAGCTTCAGGGATGGAGTCACCCGTTGACCTTTCCACTGTCAGCCCCCCCTTGGATTCTGCCAGTTTGGCGGGGGAGGCTGTCAGCCTCCAAGTGGCACTCAGGGCCCTGTGAACTGGGTCTGGCTGATGCCCAGCCCTCCTCATGCGTAGCCTCTGTGGACCCTGGAATCTAACTCTGCAATTGATGTCTACATGAGGTTCTCTGGGGAGACCGTGTGTGGTTTCCTTGCAGGGATTGTCCTATTTAGCATGGGAAAGGGGTTAAAAAAGGTTTCTAGTTGTGTGACTAGAAGAGTCCCAGCCCCACACTAAGGGTTTGGGGTGTCTGGGTGGAATCCCCAGGGGTAGGATGTAATGCTGTGGGTCTCAGACTCAGGAACTATAGGATTTCTTCACTGTCTGACCTGTTTGATGAGAGCAAATGGAGACTCAGCACATACTGGACAGCTGGGAGAAACCCCAGGAGGTGTGCAGCATGAGGTCTGCAGGTGGACACAAGCCTGGCTGGGATCCGGCACCCCTTGGTGAGCACTTCATGGACAAGCATGGTGTGGCTGCTGGGACTCTTGCAGGCTGGGCAGCTAAGTCAGGCAGCCCTGTTTTTATTTTGGGGTAAGTCTCCAAGAAGAGTTTTCAGGAATGATGCTGTCAGTTGTGAACCCTGAGCCAGAGATAACCAAAACCCCAGTGAGGAAGTTCCATTTTCCCGACAAGACAATCACACACCATCAGACAGTCTGTATTTCCAAAGCCCTCCAATCTTTGTGATAGAAGCCTGGGAGATGGTATCCACGAGATGGTTGTAGCCTGGGGTAGGGAAGGTCTAGAAGCCCCTGCCTAGCTAGATCAGTTATCTCAGGGGGGTGTCTCAGGGACCCCTGCCCAGTGGGGCCAACCATCTTGGGAGGGGTCCTGGCCAGGCTGACCATCTTGTAGGGTTCCCAGCAAGAGCTAATCCTCTCAGGGGGCATCTCAGAGGCCCCTGCCCAGTCAGGCTGACCATCTGGGAAGGTGTCCACCAGTGCTCACCTTTGGGTTGAACAAAGCCAATCTTTACATCCAGTACCCCAGCTCCTGCCGGGACTCTGAGATCTCAGCAGTGAGCAGGTTCTTCCCAGAAGTGTCGCGGCCCCCAGCACAGGCCTTCAGGAACGTGTTCTGCACCGCCATCTCTCCACTGTCTTCTGCATACGGATGGAGCCTCCTCTCCCCACCTTTGAAAGAAGCACTGCCCCCTCCCCCAGCAGCCAGCACTGCAAAATGGGGACTTGGCTTGTTCCTGGAGGCTCCGGGCAACCACTTAACCCCTGTGACCGAAGGACAGAGGCCAAGGGCCCAGTGCACGGCCCTTCCTTTAATCAGCAGGAAACACTGCCTTCCCCTCCGAAGCGGTTTGCTCAGCCAGTAAATTAAACCTGCCCAGAGAGAGCGTGATTTTCCTGCAGTGGGTGAGGGTTTGGGGAAGTGTGATTCAAGCAAGAAAACAAGCAGCTGAGATGAATGTGTGCTTGACGAGGCCGTCCCCACGTTCAGCCCTAGCTGAGCGCACTAAAGCCACCTCCCCAATTCCCCGATTGTCCTGAAAGCCAAAGCATCCACGATCCCGAGGGGCTAAGGAAGCACATTGTCAGGAGCCCGGCTTCCAGCCTGATTTTGTTTGCGAGCTCCATGCAGTTCCCAGTTCCAAATAACGAGGTGGCAGGTTAATTACCCCCCCTCCGAATTCACCTTTCCACTGCTCTCACACAGTCATGGGCAGGCATATGGGGGTGTGCTTTCATGCCAAACAACTCCAGATCTTTGGGTGAAAGGAACAACAGCTGTGGCTCTGTTGCTGCATTTCTGAAAGGATCCCACGAGTCAATTAAAAAGGAACCGTTGGCCACTTAAAACGTAATAATTACTTCTGTGAATGCTGCTAAATTAAATAAGTGTTATCCCCATGCATTTTTTTTTCATGACTGGTTTCTTTTGAAAGAAAACATTTTGTGACTTCTTGAGTGGATCCGTTTGCAAGGCAGCGGGAGGAACCTGAAGTCATTTTTCTAGTACTTACCCGTTCTTTCTTCCCTGGAGGCTTCTGTTTCATGTCAGGGAGCAGGCAGTTAGGAAGGGGGATGCAAGACAAGGGCCAGAATGACCACAGCTTCTAGTGACTTTCACAGGTTTTCAAAGCAGCTACGGAAGGCAAGACCCAGAAACATCTAGATCGCGGATCAGCAAGGCTCCAGTGATGGTGGAACTAGCCCTCGGTGTCCTAGTCCCTGTTGCACCTCACACCTCCTGTCCCTACCCTTCTGGGCCTTCTTGCTCTTTCTTTACTTTTTTATTTAATCGGGATGAAATACGTGATATCAAATCAACCCTTTTAAAGTGACCAATTCGGTTATATCAAGTATATTCAAAGTCTTGTGCTACCACCACCTCTGTCGGGTTCCAGAACATTCTCATTATCCCCAAAGGGAACGTGTGCTCACTAACAGTCACTCCCCATTCCTGCCCCGTGCCCCCAGCCACCACTAATCTACTCTATGTCTCTCTGCATTTGCCTCTTCTAGATATTTCCTACTGATGGAATCCTACAAGGCGTGTTTTGTGTCTGGTTGGTTTTATTCAGCGTGCCGTATTTAAGGTTCATCCATATCATAGCATGTGTCACGTGGAAACAGCCCAAGTGTCTGTCAGCCAGTAGTGGATAAATTCTAAGTGATTGAACCACTCAATAAAATATTACTTAGTCATGAAGAGCACACTATTACTTTTCATGGCCAAGTAATATTCCATAGTGTGGCTCAGTCACATTGTGGTTATGCATTCATCAGCTGATGGTCACTTGGGCTCTTTCCATCTTTTGACCTGTGAACTGTGCTGCAGTGAACGTGTGTAGAAGGTGTTTGCTGGAACACCTGTCTTCGTTTCTTCTGGCTGGCTTGCTGTGGAGCAGGATTGTTATTCCTACATCTTGCCCTGCTCCTTGCTCTTCCTACGCCTCCCTGGGCCCACATTTTATTACTCCTATGAAACTCTATGGGGCAGTCCTACTCTGTCCTATAGGGTTGCCATGAGTCAGAATTGATTCAATGGCACTGGGTTTTTTTTTTTTTTTTTTTTGGTTGTGCCCCAGGCTGTTGCTCTGGTTGTTAGCTGCCAGGCTAGCTATGAGCAGTTCCCTCTCTCAGCTGCAACTCTCTCTTAGACTGACTCCAAAGAAAGACCCATCCCAGACTGCCAAGCTGGGGCCCTTTGTGCTCAACCCCATGCTCTGAGCCTCCTGAATCCAACATCCACGACCTCACCAGTCTTCTGTCCTCATCAGCCATGGCGTTTCCAGAAGCCTTTGTTAGGCCTAGCTGACCCCACAGAGCTACTCACCTGGTCTGGGTGCTGGGGAGCAGCACAAAACAAAACTCACAGGAACCCAAAGCAAGTCAGTGTCCACATTCTGAAGTCCTCCACAAACTTTGGGTATGTTTTAGTTCTGTTATTCCTGAAGCTAAAGACCCAACTGGAAATAGTTCAGTCATTACTCTTTCACCATTGGTCCTGGATTTTGATGCAGGGTGCAATAGCTTCACCTTCTCCTCACAGACTTGAAATGCAGGCAGTTTTCTCCCTTGCTGTCCCAGAGGAGAAAAATCAGACATGTCTTTGAGCCACTGCGGAAAGCATGCTGAGTGCTGTCCAAATGGGGAGCTCATCTTCCAACACTATATTGGGCAATGTTCTTTTGTGATCCATAGTGTTTCTGATGGCTGAGTTTTAGAAGTGTATCTTCTGGTCTTTCTTCCAAATCACCATTGGAAGGACTCACACCTCCAACCAAGCAGCCTAAAAGTGTGCTATGTTTCTTTGTGCACCTGAAATGATGTTGTTAGGTGCCATCAAGTTGGCTGCAACTCATAGTGTCTCATGCACAACAATGGGAAAAACTGCCTGACCCTGCACCATCTGTATGATCCGTGGCACACTCAAGCCTATGGTTTTGGCCACTGTGTATTCTGAGTGCCTGTCAATGGAGGAGTCAGCTTCCTGTACTGTACTGGACAATGTTTTGGTGTAATACATAGGGTTTTCACTGACTTATTTTTGGAAGTATGAGATCTGACAGTCCACAAACTTAATTGTTCTAAGTGCTACATACCTCATTGAGAATATCACTATAGTCACCCTCAAAGTACTCCCCTTGTGAAGCTATGCACCAATGCCAGTGCCTAGTCGAACCTTCAGAGCAATTTTGAAACTCTTTCTGGAATGGCCATTGTACATGGTGGCATGGTGGCAAGTTCTTAAACTCAAGGGTATAGTTGTCTGTGAGGGAAGTTTTAGCTAGTGAACAAATAACTGCATGCAACATCCCTCCCACCTGATCGACCTGCCCAATGACTTTTTTCTTTGCCCAAAGAAAAAAGAAATATTGAAAGGAAAACATTTTGATGACATTCAGAACATCAAGGGTAACATGATGATGACAGCTCTGATGGCTATTCCAGAAAAAGAGTTCCAAAATTGCTTTGAAGGGTGAACTAGGCACTGGTGTCGGTTCATAGCTTCCCAAGGGTAGTATTTCGAAGGTGAGCGTAGTGATATTCAGCAATGAGGTATGGAACGTGTTTCCTGGAATGAGTTCTTGAACTTAATTGGCAGTTCTCACAGATTACCAGGCCTTTCTCCCTTGTCTGTCTTTATCTGGAAATTCCACTGAATCCTGTGCAGTATGAGTGACTGTGACCCTGCTGGTGTTTGAAATATCAGTGGTCTAAGCTTCAGCATCACAACAATATGCAGGCCACTGTGGAAAAGCAGACGGATGGGGAGCGGCGAAGGCGCTGGTGAGACAGAGCACTTGGCTGTGCTGTGGGGGGCTGTATGAGTTGGATCTAAAGAAGCCAGGTAGAACCCTGTCTTGGAGCCCCTTTAACGTGCAGCATTTGCTGCTTGGCTCAAAGTGGGGCAAGAATGGCATCGCCTGGGGCAGAGTGGTGGACCGGCGACTTGTGGATCCCTGAGCACTCTGGATTCCTCTTATGTCCCGTGCCCCGGGAGGTGTTACTGCACATTACATACTTGGCAAGGGTTTGCTGCACACCTAAGATGCTGTATTATTCCCCTCAGGTGACGGCGACATTGTAAATAACATGTACGAGCCCGACCCGGACCTCTTGGCTGGTGAGAGTGCTGAGGACGAGACAGAAGACAGCATCATGTCCCCTATCCCCATGGGGCCGCCCTCCCCCTTCCCCACCAGCGAGGACTTCACCCCCAAGGAGGGCTCGCCCTATGAGGCCCCTGTCTACATTCCCGAGGACATTCCAATCCCTCCCGACTTTGAGCTCCGTGAATCCTCCATACCGGGGGCCGGGCTGGGCATCTGGGCCAAGAAGAAGATGGAAGTCGGGGAGCGATTTGGCCCCTACATGGTAGCACCGAGGACCACGTTGAAGGAGACCGACTTCGGATGGGAGGTGAGCGTTCTGCGAGAGCGTGATTGATCACAGCCATTTATCTTGTGTGCCATCTGTTTATAAAGCTGGCCTGAGCAGCCGCTGCCCGAGGCAGACACCCGGGCGCAGACAGTGTTCGAATGTCACATTTCCCAGGCTTATTTTCTCCCGCAGCTTACATTACGCGACTCAGAAAACATTGGCGGTCCTGGTGGACGCCTGTCAGCACCCCCTCCCCGGGCTGTGTCCGCTCTCTTCCCAGAAATGAGTCTTTAATGAGCTCTTGTGCTGCTGGGGGGTGGGGATCGGAGGTGCTAAGATTGCAGTCACAGGGGAGTGGGAGATAGAGCAGATGTCCTGAGAACAGGGAAAGTTTCCACTGACGAGACTTCGTTCCCAGCCTGAGCAGCATGGAACTGCTTCTAGAACATTCCTATTGGCTGTTTCACTCGCGGGTGCCCTGGGTCATTCTGCTCACTGTGCCCAGGTCAGATGGTTTTCTAAGAGGTTTTCACAGAACCATTTCTAGGATTTGTGTAGGGTGCAGCATCACATCTTGCTGTTTAAATTCCCATGATGAGTCCTGGCGGCCTAGTTGGTTCTGGATCCCATGCGAGTTGACCTGCCTCGGGGCAGGGCTGGAAGGGGTGGCCCACTAGGTGAGAGGGTGCCTACATCACAGGTGTCCCCTGGGAGGCTCAGAACGGAGCCCCAGAGGTGTCTTGATCTGGCTGTGGCTGCTGCTCGGCCCCGTGTTTTGCCCACTGTAAGTATCTCCTGGGACTACGAGGCCCCCACAATGGTGCTTCCTCACTGGAGCTGGCTTTCTTGCCAGCCTCACGCAGTGCTACTTTTGGCAGGGACCCTGCCCAGGCAGAAAAGGCAGACACAGATCTAGATTCCTTCTGAGTGTTTCACAACTTTCAAAAGTGCTTGGGTTGAGGTCAGTTCCAGGAAGGAGCAAATATCCCAAGGAGAGAAGAGGAGCCTGAGGGCTGGCTCCCTCTCAGTGTGGGAGGGTGGGGGGTGACTGTATATCTGTATGTGGGGAGGAGGGTGGCATCTTGGGTCTGGTCTGTCACTTCTCCCAACCTTGAGATAGCTTTGGGAAGGTTCTCAAACTATTCCTCACTTCAGTGTTCTATGCAGGGCAAGGAGAAAATTTAGGTCTGTCTTTTATGTTCGTCACAATGCTTTATGGTTTTCCAAAATTGCTCCTTGATGTGTAAGCCTCTTCTAAGGACGTCAGACACACTAGTACATTTTCTCTTTGGGATACTTGGAAGCCCTGAGGTCCCAGCGGCCCCTGAGTGTCCTTGGAAGCCCTTCCCAGGGACATCAAGGGGGCCCCGATGTCTTAATATGTATGTGTCTTGGCAGTGGCAGAGGGCTAACCACACTCCCCACAGAAATAGGACCTTCTCTCTTTGACAAAGACAGGGTGGGATCTCCAGTGGGCATGTCCCCGAGTTCCTGAGCGTCAGGTACCTTGGAATTTCTAGCAGACCAAGTGGCATGTGGTCCATGATAGTTCCTGGGGCTTATAAGGTTCAAAGTCATGGACACAGGAGACCCAGGAGCTTCCCACGTGAAAGCCTGACTTCCAGCCACAGGCCTAGCTACAGTGGGTTTAGAGCTCTAGCCAGGTGGTTGGATTGTCCAACTGAATGAATGGACAGGTCAGTTGGAGTGCGAGATAGTCCAGCAAGGCTGGTGTCACAGCTTTGCAAACAGGCACATACAAGCCAGCTGTGCTCCCTCACGACCTGAGAGTCACCTTCAGAACAGACTGGCCAGGGACCGGGGAGCAAGTGAGGCTGGAGAGTTACAGTCACAGCCCCTCTATGGGCGTGTCACCTCTTTTTTATGGCAGATAGGATGGTGCCACATGGGGCCAAGGCAAGCATTTCTCAAACACCCTGTGACAGGTAAGTGCTTTTGGCTGTGAAAATAGAATTGGCTTTGCCCAGGTGTCCTATCTGGCCCTTCTACTTCTGGCTGTGCAGGAGAGGAATTTAAGGGTGGGCACCTGAAGTTCAGAGAAGACTGGGACAATTTAATCAGGCTTTTAGATGTTAAAGGGTAAGCGGACCCACGGGTAGCACCCATGCCAACCTTGAGCTGACTTTGCTCCTGTCTGCTCTAATACATGGTTCTGTTTGCTTTTTTTTGAAGAAATGGCCCATATCACCGGTGCTCGCCAGTGCCGGGCCTGGTGCAGGCGGGCTCTGGCTATTATCTGCCTTGCTGTTGACTTTTCGATATTATTTATTCTCCGTGTACGTGCGGGAACGTTCTAGTGCTGTTGCAAGCCTCAGGTTTCTGCAGCGGGCTTTGTTCTGTGAGCATGACCTGACAGCTACATTTCATGCCGGTGCTTGGAAATATTTGTCCTCCATCCAACACCCTCAAAGAGTGGTGCAGACGCACCCCAACATTGTCTTATAAGACGGTGTTTTCTTTGCGAGTGTAGGCCCTGATTACCTGCCTTTGTGTTCATCTTTGAGCTTTGTTTTCTGCCACCAAGTGAGGTCGGGAGTAGTTGTGCTGTCAGTGTGATCTGGAGTCATTGCTGGAACTGGGTGGGTGCCATTACCGCCCCCCAAGGAAGGAGCAAGAAAGAAGCAGACACTCCAAAGTTTGAGTCAGATCCACTTTCACCTGAAATAAATCATTAAAGCCAGGTGTGTTCTTCTTCAGTTTGGGTCTTCAGGGCAGGAGAAGTAATTGTCTTTGCTCTTGAAGCAGCGTACTGGAATTTTCCAGGTGTGTCCAGGAACAGATTATCGCTGTTTGGCTTTGTAGTCTGCCTTCCTGGCAGTGGAAAGGCAGTTTGGGAGAGAAAGCGACTCACAGTTGCCCCTTCTTAGTTAGCAGTTGTTCTTGGTTTTGCACCAAGGTTGTCTTATCTTCTTATCTCTGCAGACAAGGGCCTGGAGATTAGGAGTGGAAAGTCTAGGCAGCGTGCTCCCAGTGCCCCTGGTCTTTTGTGTGGTTACAGGCAAGCACGGGACCTCCTATTAACCCCTAACACAAACAAGGTGGGCCTAACCATCCAAACCATTTCCGTCTGTGTTTCTTCGAAGGCATTCTCCCTGGGCCTTCAGGGAGCTTGGTCAAAGTTGGCAGGCTGCTATTGGCTGCCATCTGGTTGGCCCTGACAGATGGCAACCCTGTACCTAGGGGGAAGAAATGCAGCCCAGTCCTGGGTCGTTCCCATGATGAGTTGCAGACCAGACAATTGAAATCTGTAGGGTTTTCATTTTCGGATGTAGATCACCAGGCCTTTCTTCCTCCTCTGTCTAAATCTAGAAGTTCCGCTGAAACCCTGTTCAGTGTCACAGCAACAACACACAAGCCTCCAGTGGTAGCCAGGTGGTAGCCAAACATGAAGTGCAGAGGCTGGGAATCAAACCTGGGTCTCCACTATAGAAGATGAAAAATTCTACCCCTGAACCACCACAACCCTCAAAGCAGACATAGGAATATACAAAGTCTCTGACCGATGTCAGGGTTCTATTCTAACAACTCTTGTCGTAAGTTAGTTCTGACGCAAGTCAAATACTTCATTATATTTTTTTAGTTTTTATTATTACTGCCTTGTGTTATCAGTATCTTTATAAATCCAATCTTTAGTTGTCTCTGGTGGGTTGAAAGCATTACATATAAACTTACAGATATATTTTAATACATAAGAAAATACACACATCCATTAAAAAGTGGATGGCGATGGCATTTTGTCAGTTGCAGTAGTAACTTCACTGTGGGAAGTTCTGGATCATCTGAAGTCTCCATGGATAAAGGAATGGCATTTTTAGGCAGAAAATTAGTAAGAGTTGTCAATATGTTCCGTGTATGTGTGTGTGTGTACATACCAAAAAACGAAAACCAAACTTACTGCTGTCGAGTCCGACTCATGATGACCATAAAGACAGAGTAGAACTGTTCCATAGAGTTTCTAAGGAGCACCTGGTGGATGGGATCTGCCAACCTTCTGGTTAGCAGAGGTAGCACTTAATTACTATGCCACTAGGATTCCCTGTATACACATGTATACACATATACATACACATATACATATTTTGGAAACGCAGGCAGCACGCTGGTTAAGTGCTACCTCTGCTAACCCAAAGGTAGGCAGTTTGAATCTGCCAGATGGTCCTTGGAAACTCTATGGGGCAGTTCTGCTCTGTCCTGTAGAGTTGCTATGAGTCAGAATCGATTCAAGAGCAGTGGGTGTGGTTTGGTACGATGGAGTTGCATCACTGTGGCTTCTCTGGGGTGGGGGTGAGGTGGGGCAGGGGTGTGGTTTTCTGTCCTGTCCTGTGTGTGAGAATGTGGTTCTACCCTGCGTCTGGCCTTGCCTATGGGCAGGAAGCAGACCAGCAGGGACCCTGCCCAGTTACCAGGACAGGCTATCTTTGAGGGTGGGTTGGAAATAAAATTTAAGTTGATTATCCTTATTGACATTGGTGACCCCCATGGAAAAACTTTTCCTTCTACTCTTAAAGCAAAATTCTCTTCCTGGATGCTTCAGTATAAATAAGACAGCTAGGTCCCGCTTACTTTAGCCCTTGGTGTAATGCGAGACACAGGGCCTTGGTCAACGGGTGCGATTGTATGGTGACTCAACTCCCCAGTTCTGAGCATGCTGGAAGGGCCCTGGCCTGGGGGAAGATCTCTTCTGGCATGCACACACAGAGCCAGCACAGGACTCTCCACGTGACCAGAGGGAGCTGGCAGGCATTGGGAGGCAGCTCTGACCTTCAGGTGCAAGGTCATAGGCATCCTTATTGCACTAGGAAATTTCCTTTAGCAAAACAGGAGTGTACCAGTCTTGTGGGGGAGGGCAGAAGGCAAGTTGCCTCCTTCTCAGGTTCATTCATTCCAAGTTCTTTCTGAGCTGATCCTTCCTCCCCGTGTTCACTGTTGAACTATGCTGTTAGCTGCCTGATCTGGTGTCATCCCCATAACTGCTTACGGGTCAGAAGTTTGTAATCTGTAGGGTTTTCGTTGGCTGCTTTTTGGAAACAGTTTGCCAGGCCTTTCTTCCTATTCTGTCTTAGTCTAGAAACTCTGCTGAGACCTATCTTTTGGATCACAGCCACACGCAAGCCTCACAGACAGAAGGGTGGTAGGTATACTGACTGGGAATGGGACCTGGGTCTCCCACATGGTGGGTGAGGACTCGACCACTGGACCACTACTGCCCACCCCATGCACATATTTGATAAATTTAATAGCTCTAAACTTTGATATTTTGGGATACTTGAGGCAGGCCAGGGAGGGATGCATTTTTACTCCAGAAGAAAATACGCCCCAGGCCAGATGTCTCTCTTCCCCAGAGCCAACTGACGTGTTTGGGGAGGAAGAGAGAGAAGAGCCATGTGGAAACCATCTGTGTACCTTCCAAGAGGGTACCCCCAAACACCTGCCCTCTCCCTGGCCATGCCAAGCTTACGTACAGTCTCCCTCGGCTCTCTCCACTGGCTGCTAAAGCACACCTCCCTGCCCAGGATAAATCACCCCTGATTGCATCTTATTGCCCTTGGGGGCAATGGTTCTCTTCATTTGTTGAGTAAATCATAGCATTTATCACTGTGCTGTTTATTTTGCTAATTGAGAGATGCTGTGAGTAGCAGCCCATAGGGAGATGGAGTAGGGAGCTTCTGTGGAAGGCCAGCTACCCTGGGGGCTCCAGAACTTGGCATCATGGCTTCGGGGGACTGTGGAGCCCACACTGCCTGCTACACTACACCGTGCCACACCATACCTGCCCCTCTGTTCGCTGCCTCTGTTCGTCACTGGCTGTTCTCTCTTTGCATTCACCCTCCCTGTTCCCTCCATCTGAGGAACCCCACACATCCAGGGCCAGCCTTACCTGCATGCTCCCCCTAAGCCTCTGATACTCTTAGTCCAGCCCACAGCTGCAGCTACCCAGATGTCCTCCTCTGTTGGCCTATACCTGTACCCAGACACCCTCTGTTTGCCTCTCCCTTGGGACCCAAGTCCTAGGCACCTACCACTGCAAAGTCCAAGGCAGGAGTGCCCCTGTGGGGCCCAGGGAAAGAGGCCAGCAGCAACTTCCACACACATGTCCTGCAGTTGTCAAGCAGAGGAGTGGCCTCAGCGTACCCTGTGTTTTCCCAGAGTCTACCCCGTGCTGAGAGAAGCCCCCAGCCCCCAGTGGGCACCTGGAAGTTGACTGTGGGATCTATGTTACCTGCTCAGTCGATATGTGGTATTTACAAAGAATATTGAATGCACTGTGGATTGCCAGTAAACTCTAGTGGTGTAGTGGTTAAGTGTTACAGCTGCTAACCAAGAGGTCGGCAGTTCAAATCCACCAGGTGCTCCCTGGAAACTCTATGGGGCAGTTCTCTGTCCTGTAGAGTCTCTATGAGTTGGAGTTGATTGGACAGCAGTGCACTTCTTTTTTGCGGTGGGCTGCCAGACAAATAAGCAAGTCAGTCTTGGAGGAAATACAACCAGAATTCTCCTTAGGAACAAGGCTGGTGAGACTTCAGCTTGCTTAAGCCAGATGTGTCTTCAGGAAAGACCCCTCACCAGAAAAGGACATCATGGTTAGCAAACTAGAGGATAAGGAACAACGACAGCTGCCCTTAGGGAAGTGGAGTGACCCCGTAGCCCCAACAGTGAGCTCAGACACACCAACGATCATGAAGAGGGTGTAAGATCGGGGCAAGTTTTGTTCTACTGTCCATAAAGTCACTGTGAGTCAGAACTGACCCCACGGCACCGGACATGAACAGCTCATTCTGAGAAGCTGCGTGCAAACTGTTAATGAGAACTGATATGGCTCAGTGTTCTCAAAGGAAACCCTGGTGACGTAGTGGTTAAGTGCTATGTCTGCTAACCTAGAAGTCAGAAGTTCAAACGTACCAGGTATTCCTTGGAAACTCTATGGAGCAGCTCTACTTTGCCCTATAGGGTCACTGTGAGTCAGAATTGACTTGAGGCAGTGGGTTTGGTTATTTTTTAATTTTTTTTTAATGTTCTGAAGTACTGCTCTGGAATGACCTCATCATGGCATGCTGAGACTAAATACCTGAGCTCACCTGTTCAGTCAACTAACAGGCTGTGTCTGCTGGCTTTCCACCAGGACCCGTGAAAGCTCCAGGGCCACAGGAGACAATCCCCAAAGCCCCTGGTGGCCTTGGCCCTCAGTCACACCACCTCACGTTGGCTCTGTGGGGCCCAGGGATCCACTGGGGATCTTGATGAGGCTGGAGGAAGGCCACGACCCACTGGCTGCCCCCTGGGCTGAGGGCTGCCACAAGGACCGGAGATGCCAGTACGGAGGGAATCAAGGGGTGGCGAGCAGAAGCTCCACCAGCCTTATGATCTCTACATCTGGGAAACTTCTACAAATTTAATGTGAAACTATTATCCACAGTTCCTACCTGGAAGAGAGGCATTAGCCGAGAGAGACCCTCTCTCTCTGCAAGTGCGCTCATCTACCGTGTCTGTTTTGAGAGAAGTGATGCTTTTTTCCCCCTAGGAAGAGACTGAGCAGACTTAAAATCAGTGGTAGAAATTCTGAGGTCTGATTGTCATCCTAGATGGCAATTCTAGTGGGACCCGGGCAGCCCCGTTCGATACCAAGGATTGCAGCAGGAGCTCCGTATCTTGTCTTCTTCCGAATGGATCACTAAGACAGATTTTTGAACAGCATTTTATTCTGGTAAAATATACCTTGTCATTGTTAGGTGGCCCTGGGTTGATTCTGACTCATAGCAACCCCATGTGACAGAGTAAGACTGGCCATAGGTTTTCTTGGCTGTCGTTTTTACAAACAGATCCCTAGGTGGTCTTCATCTCATGGAGCCTCTGGGTGGGTTTGAACTGCCAACCTTTTGGTTGACAGCCATTATTCCCCAAGGGCTCCTCGGCAAAGTATATGCAACATAAAGTTTGCCATCTTAACCATTGTAAGTGTACAACTCAGTAGCAGTGATGGTATTCATCGTGTTATAATACAATCACCACTGTTTTCAAAGTTTTTCATCACCCCAAACAACAACTCAGTACTGCTTCAGCACTGACTCTTCCCCCAGGCCCTGAGAACCACTGATAGACTGTGGTGTCTACACATTTGCCTGTTCTAGGTCTTTCATGTGGGTAGGATGATGCAATATTTATTATTTGTCCTTTTGTGATTAACTTTACCGAGCATAATAATTTCAAGCTTCATCCTGCATAACATATATCAGGACTTCATTTCCCTTTATGGGCTGAGTAATAAATATCCCATCAAATGGATATTCTGCACCTAGTGTATCCATTTGTCTGCTGATGGACACTTGCGTGATTTCCACCTTTCGGCCACTTTGAATAGTGTTGCTGTGCACACTGGGGTACGGTTTTCTGTTGGTGTTTCTGCTTTCTGTTGTTTTGAGTGTGTATACCTAGGAGTGGAGTTGCTGGGTCATATAGTAATTCTGGAAACACTGGTGGTGTAGGGGTTAAGTGCTGGGGCTGCTAGCCGAAAGATCAGCAGTTCAGATCCACCAGGCACTTGAAAACTGACTCAACAGCAGTAGGTTTTAATGGGTTGTAGTAGCTCTCTGTTTTGCTTTTGAAGACCCACCAAACTGCTTTCTACACCCTTTTTGCATTCTCTCCAGAATGATTTTAAGTTCCCACCAGCAATGAACGAGGGTTCTGGTTTCTCTACATCTTAGCTAACACTTGTTGGTTTCTGTTTTTCTGATAATGGCCATCCCCATGGGTAAAGTGGAGGGTCTTTACAGGTGCTGTGACGCCTGCAGGAAAAACACAGCTCAGGCACCAGCTTCTCTAAGTCCTCAGAGGAGATCCTAAATCTGGGGCTGAAGCCAGATGAAGCTAAATGGCAAGAGGGATGGGCAGATTTCTCTCGAGAGGATTCCTGGGACACAGTTGGTCCACATGATGCGGCTGATACCACCATGCTCATCATTGTCCATGGCTAGCATGGGGAAGCATCATCACCCCTAGATCTGGAGACTCTGTAGGGAGGGTCTCAGCAGGGAAGGGAGTTGTGAAGAGGGGCTTCTTCTTCTCCCCCTGCACTCACCCCTCCTCACACACACTGACTCTCATCGCCCTCCTCTCTCCTATGGAAGGAACTATCATGTTTAATACTAACCTCAAGCACCCTTGGGTACTGTGTATGAGCACCCCTCACACACACACATACACCTTACTTTTGGCAGAGAGCCCTGGGAGAGGATTCCCGCCTCCACAGGCCAGAGGTGGTTGGTGTCTGCCACGCCCCTTTCCAGCTGCTTTGGTGGTCTAGCCTCTGTGTACATGTTGGGGCAGCTCATGGGAAGTCTTCTTCTGGGATTCCTTGGTGATTTTCTAACCCATAAGGAGCTAGAAAGAACCTTCTAGGCTCTGGATTAATTAGCAGCTTAGGGAGCCGCAGGAAACCCTGGGAGCCTTACTCTCCACCCCACTCTGTGCACTTCTGGCAATGGGAACACTGCTCTTGCGTGTTGGTGGGCTGTCTCTCGTCTCTGAGGGCCATGTGGGAGCGGACAGGAAATCAGAGCAATGGTGCTCCCTTTCCACGGGTGTCATACAGTGGGCTTGGTGCCAGGGCTAGGGGCCACGTGAATTTGGGGTTCCTGAGAGCTCAGGCTGGGTGAACCCTGTTACCACCAAGCATCACCTCCTTCCCAGGATGCAAGTGTCTAGGCACGTGAAAATCTGTTCCAACCTTGAGTAGCCTTCCATCAGCACAATCACACAAGAACTCGGGTGTGGAGACAGACACATGGCATTAGCGCATCAACCCTGAAGACAGCCTGCTGTGCAGTGCACCTGCTGGTGGCATCAGCATGCCTGGGAGCCGTGATAATGGGGCTCCCCACCCCCTGATATGCCAAATCAGCACCTGCACTTGAACACTGGTGAGAGCCAAACAGGGACAGACAGAGACAGTCAGCTCCACCAAGGGGCAGCTGCAGGGTTTGTAGAAAGTATGAGGGTCACCCAATGCGCATTAGCATCCTCCTTGAGCACCCTGACCCCAGGCTGACGTCCTGGGTGCTAGACTCCAATCCAGCCTTGAATGAAGAGAACAGCCAACTCCCACCATACCAGCTTCTCCATCCCCCAGAAAGACGGTCAGGAGGTACCGCCAAGCCAAACACCCTGGGAGTACCCAGTGACCTCCTCTTCTGGAAAGAAGAATACCTCCTCCAGCCAAAACACAGACGCTGCCAGAGGACTGTGTTTGGAGCCGCAGGTATTCCATGTTGCCACCAGCCCACCAGCCCTCCTGTGGCAAAGTAGAACTCTTGGGTCCCAATCACCTGGCCAGCAGGTGGGCACTCCTCTGTGGCCCACAGCATGAGTGCCCATGAGGAGACCAAGAGACCACAGCCGCAGCCAGCCCAGCCAAACCTGGGAGGACCTCAAGGTCCCTGATGGTGAGCCACAGAGCTTGGCTGGGCAGCTTCTGCCATGAGGTGGCCGGTAGTACTCACAAGGGGACCCCCAGCCTGGGCAGGAGGAGCAAGACTCCTGATGCCCACAATTACTGCACAGTTTCACAAATGAACAATTTCACTACCTTTGGAAGGTAGTACTTTTTTCTTCATTGACATGGCTATGCAGGCCTTTCAGACTCTTTCTCATGTCTAAGACTTGAAGCTGGAGCTCTAGATCTGGGACTCTGATGTGGCTGCATCCAGGTCACCTGGGCAGTGTTGGAAATGCAGGTGCCAGGTGCCACCCCAGGTTCTGGGACTGTCCCAGGTCAGGATGGACAAGTATCCCTAGAAATCCACTGTCTTAGTCACCTGGTACTGCTCTAACAGAATTAACACAAAGTAGATGGATTTAACAAAGGAAAGTTTATTCTTACAGAGTTCAGTAGACTACAAGGCTGAATTCAGGATGTCTGCTCCAGGAGAAGACTTTCCCCTTTGTGGGCTCTAGAGGAAAGTCTTTATGTTGCATCATTTTTTGGTCAGGTAGCATCTTGGCACAGGAACCTCAGATCTGAAGGATGCATTCTTCTCCCAGTGCTGCTTTCTTGATGATGTGAGGTTCCCAAATCTTTCTGCCAGATTCTTCCCTTTGTGTCTCAAGAGACTACCTGAAGGCACAAAACAAACTTACACATTGAATCTTGCTCTACCAACACAACTGCTGCCCTTCAACCCTTATTAACATCATGAGGCAGGAATTCCAACATGTAGGAACATCATACAATACCAGGAATTATGGCCTAGCCAAATTGTTACAGATTTTTTTAGGGAACACATTCAATCCATGATACCTGCTAAAACCAAAGCAAAACCCACTGTCAGTGGGTTGATTTTGACTCACAGAGACCCTATAGGACAGAGTAAAACTACCCTATAGAGTTAGTTTCCAATGAGCATCTGGTGGATTTGAACTGTTGACCTTCAGTTAACAGCTGTAGCACTTAACCACTGGGCAACCAGGGTTTCTGGAAACCTTCTACTAATAGGTAAATAGGGATGCCTGGGCACCTCACCTGGACATTGGACTTTTAAAAGCTCCTGGTGATTCTAATCCTCATGCATTCTAGGTTGAGAACAGCCAATCTAGAAGAAAAGAGGTAGACTCCACTTCAGTCCCCTGACCCCTGCCCCAGGGAGATGGCACTGTAAAAAGCATAAGGGCGGATGATGTTTCTACAAGAAACATCACCCCATTTTCCAGCACATTCTATCTTGGGGTTTGGGGATAAACCCTTAGAAGGGTTACTCGTGACTAGTTTTTTAAAAAATATTTTTGATTCTATACCTGCATCTCCTTCAGCCTCCACCATGGCTGTGACTTTTTTTTTTTTTAATATCACCAGTCAGTTCTTCCAAAGTGCCCCTGGGTGGACTTGAAGAGACAGCCCTTCAGTTAGCAGGCAAGCACTTAACTGCGTGCACCCCCAGAGACTCCTTAGGGCTCATTGTTGAGTGCTTTTAATTATGCAGCAGAAGGTAACCGCTACTGTGGTCAGCGTTGTCCCAGGAGCTGCGCCAGGGAAGGGTCATGTGCCAGCATCTATGCTCTGTGCAACACAGTCACACACACACACACGCACCCCTCACATCCAGATCACATGTTCTCACATACTCCCAGATACGGTCACCCTGACTTGCTCACAGACAACATGCCCACATGCTTCCACATTCACACACTCAAACATGCACCTGTATCTGCACACACATTCATACTCATACTTGCTCGCATTCATTTATAGTCACACAGATGTAATTACTCTCACACACACTTGCTTAGATTCTTGAAACTCACCAACGCATTCACCTACATAGTCACACAGTTGTGCACATCCACACATGCTCATACTCACACCCACTCACACACTCACAGAGCATCCCCCTAACTCGGCAGCAAAGATTTTTTTTACCCATCATTCCCCACAGGAACCATACTTTTTGCTCTTGGTATAATCTGGTTACTCTTTTAACTCTAAGATGTTGCTGGTCTGACCGCGGAGCAGCAGGGGCAGGTCTGAAAATATAGCAAGGATCAGGCATGCAGTTTCCTGTGGCCTGCCTTGGAGGTCTGGTACTCACAGCCCCAGATATTACCATCTTGAAAGCCAGAGCTCTTTCCTGACTGCCCTTTCTCTCTCCAGCACCAGCATGCACATTCTAGAAACTTCCTTGGTAGCATGTCTCTCCTCTAGCGGATCCTTGAACCCCTGTGAACGTGACTTGGAGCCTTGTTCTGCTCATCATTTCTTCTTCTTGTTGGTTTTTACCTCAGAGCTGCTCTGTTCTCTGTCTGGAGAGTTTATCCTAGGCCAAAAAATACTGCAGGGCTTTTGTCCTAAGGAGTTCATGAAGGTTTTTATTGAGGTATAACATTTGTTGTTGTTAGTGACCACTTAGTCAGCCCCTAAATCCTAAGATCCCATGCACAATGAAACTAAATGCTACCAGGTCCTGCTCCATCCCCACAGCCTATTGCAGATCAGACTATTGTGAACCATAGGGTTTTTTTCATTGGTTAATTTTCACAGGTAGATTGCCGGGCTTTTCTTCCTAATCTACCTTAGTCTGGAAGCTCTGCTAAAACCTGTCCAACATCCTAGCAACACGCAAGCCTCCGCCTACATGGATGGGATGGCCACAGATGAGGTCCATTAAAATGCCCCATGGTCAGTGTGCTGCTAAAGAAGTGTTCCCAAACTCAGCACCCCGTGGAAGCAGCACCCTTTCCTGAGACCCCAAATGGAAATGCTGATTCAGAGAGATATCTCCTCTCCTTATGTGTATGTGTGGGGTTCTGGAGATGGACTGAACCACAGAGACAAGCTCAGTTCTCAAGGAACATTGGGCAGAGGAATTTAAGACTCAAGCCCTAAACCGTTGCCCACTTCTCCTCAACAGCATGGCAGTGGGTCCAGACGTTTTTAGCCCAAGAATGCCATGAAATCCAGCACTATCTTGGGCCCAGCTCCGCGGGACGGGTATATAAGGAATTTTAGAAAAAAGGAGAGAGAATGACTAAGAATACCTCCCTGACTGTCTCTCGATTTCCTTAAGGGGTAATAACTCAGCTGCAACCCAGCGGAGGGTACTTTCTTTAAATAGAGCATTCTGATTCACAAGCGAAAAAGGAAATAAATATTTTCTCTTCGTATTCAAGAGACGGTCATGAATACCAACCTCTTAAATGGTATTTTGCTGTCCACAACTCTCTCTCTCACACACACATACTCACGCCCCTGACAACCAGAAACCCACCCAGCTCCAGAGCGATTTGCTTGTGAACCAGAGATGGGAAAATAACATTGTGTTGTCAGAGGAAGCCCAGAGGGAGGGAGGTGGATTCTCCCGCTGGGCTCTCAGCTCCGCTGTCCCCTGGGAACCTTGGGGCTCAGCTACCTCTGGATCCTGAAAGGTAGCCTGTGAGAAAAGAGGTGCTCCGCTTTTCCTCTATTTCTCCTTCCTTCCTTTTTTCTTTTTCCTTTCTTCCCTCCTTCCCTTCCGCTCTCCCCCTCTTCTTTCATTCCTCCTTCATTCCTTCCTTCCCTCCTTTATCTCTCTTTCTCTTAAGGAAACAGACCAGTAAGGATTATACATTAAGTGAATACTACCATAGACACCATGAGTCTGTGTCCAGCCATGGTTTCAATGTCTGGGGCACTGGCACTTGTCCTGGGGAAAGGTAGCAGCCTTAGCTGAACACCTACTGTGTATCTGGTCCATGCCAGGCTGTCTCTACTGGGACCTCCCCTGGGTGCAGTGGTTTAGACGTAAAGCAAAACCAACCCCATTACCATCGGTTCTGAGTCATGGCAGACTTCACAAGACAGAGTAGGAGTGTCCTGTAGAGTTCCTGAGGGGCACCTGGTGGACTCAAACTGCTGACCTCTTGGTTAGCAGCCATAGCACTTAAGCATGACACCATCAGAGTTTCCGGTTTAGAAACAGCTGCCTTCCTTTTGCTGAGAGGAAGCAGGTCAAGCAGGTGGGGAGAAGCAGTTGCAGGTCTTGAGGTCAGGTAGTACAGGACCACATGTTTAGAGCTGCTTACTTCCTGGGGCAGGTGCGGGACAGGGTGCAGAGAGGAGGTAGAGGCAGTAAAGGTTGTGTGGGCAGAGCGCCATGGTGGCTGGGCTACAGGCAGCAAAGGACAGCTGAGGTCCGGATCCTGGTTTTGCCTAGCCTGACAGCCTGACCTGGGGTCCTGTTTCCACCTAGAAGCCATGACATTATCATTCATAAAGTGGGCTCCAGAACCCAGTGAGCACCTTGGCAGGGCCTGGACAGAGTTGATGACCATCAAGCGGTTACTGCTATTGTTTCCAGTATCAGATTCTCTGGACCTAGAGCTGTAAAGCAGCCCCAGGGTGGCCTGGCCAGCAAGGGAGGGGACACAGAAGATAGATATGGCCAAGAGGGGCCATTTGGCTTTATGGAGCATACAGTCAACGTTGCCCCAGGCTAGGAGGGCACCTTCAACTGGCCCCCAGAGGACTTAGAGGGTACCACTGTGTACGAGGATCCTCAGACAATCTCCTGCACTTTCAGATGGACCCTACCCTACCTACTAGGTTGTAATTCCCTCAGTGGGGCCTGGAAATCTGCATTCTACTGGGCACTTGAAGGCTGTGCTCTCTGTTCACCAGTCAAGAGGCAGCAGAGTCCACCTACCTCACTAGCCTTGCCTGTTCCTCGGCTCTGGGGTCAGGGTTGTGTGGGCTCAGTGGTTTCCCAGGTGCAGATCATCGGCACAGCAGTATCAGAAGGGCCTAGGTAGCACACACTCACGTGCTGCTCCAGGACAGCAGCCCACAGGATGGTCCACCTGCATGGCAGCCCACTGGTGAGATGCTCCACACGTGGGAGGGTCCATCTTTGGGAAGGTCCACCTATGGGACTGTCACCTGCTAGACAGCCCACCTGCTGGATAGTCCACAGATAGTCCACCCATGGGACAGTTCATGGGAACTGTCCACCTATAGGGAGGTGTCCCTGTGGACTATCACCTGTGGGATGATCTACCTGCATGCCACCCATGTGCTGTACCCTTTCTTGCTTTTCTGTGCTCAAACACAGAGCTGGGTGGTTGGGACAGGTGCTCGCTCCCTCTTGGTCCCCACTGGGCACTAAGCAAGTGAGCACTGAGATGCATTCAGGCTTTGCTCTGATCAAGGGCAGTGGTGCTGAGTGGGCTTGGCCAACTGCAGGCTGGGTCTCCCAGGATGACAGGCTTGTCTGGGGAATGGCGGGAGCCAGTGTCCCTGTACTGTGTGAAGTCATCCACACATTACCTGCTGTTCCATTTTTTTTGTTTAAAACAGACACATGTAACAAGGCCCAGAGTGGCCGTATTCTGTTGGCCCCCAGGTACATATCCTACACCAGTGCAGTCTCCTCCTCTGACAAGGAAGGTGTGGCAGCCGTGCACATGTCTCAGGAACTTGAGCGTGGGGTCTGCACTGACCTTGGTGCTGTATACCCCTGCATCAATCATGTAGGGAGGGTGACCAGGACAGGGACCCTGGTGGAAGCAGGGGGGCAGGGGAGCGCACCGTGACAGCTGGAGGTGCGGTGCTAAAAGCCTGAGTGATCGTGTTTCCAGGCCCTTGCTGGGTCTGCCGTCAGCCACAATTGTCTGTCTTCAATCTTCAACCGCCGTCACCCACCTTCATCCACTTTAAGCCCCTCTCACCTACCACCATTCACTGTCACCTGCCACCACCCAACTTCACCCACCACCACCGCATCATCTGCTATTACCCACCGTCACCTACTGTCATCTTCCTTCACCCACATCAACTGTTATCAGTAGTCACCTGTCATTACCCACCATCAGCCGTCTTTCGTGGCTGTCGCTCACTATCACCTGCCATCACCGACACTGTCACCTGCCACCACTTACCTTGACTCCTGTCACCCATCTTCACCCACCAGCACCCATATTCATCTGCCTTCGCCCACTGTCACCTGCCATCACCCACCTGCACCAACCATTGCCCTCCATTACCTGCCTTCACCTACCACTACCCACCTTCACCGTCACTCACTGTTACCTGCTGTCATCTATTGTCACCTGCAGTCATCTGCCATCACCCATCGTCATCCCCTGTCACCCACCACCCTCCGCTGTCACTGAGTGTCACTTGCCTTTACCCACCAGCACCCACAGTCACTCAGCTTCAACGGCCTTCACAGCCGTTACTCACGTTCACTGCTTTAACCCATATTCACCTGCCTTCACCCACTGTAACCTACAACACCATCTACTTTCAGCCACCCTCTTCTGCCATCACCCAGCAACCACAGTCACCCCTTATAACCTGCCACCATCCACTGACACCCACTATCACCCAACCATCACTGATCACCCATAGTTACCCATTGTCACCTGCCGTAAGCCACCTTCTCCCACTGTTATCCACTATCACCCAGCTTCATTCACCACCCTCCACCTTCATACAGCATCACCGCCATCACCTGTTACCTACGGTCATTTACTGTCACCCCCATCACCCACCTTCACTCCTCACCACCCACCTTTATCTGCCATCACCACCTTGACCCATAGTCACCCACTGTCACCCACCACCACCACCACCCACCTTTGCCCACGATCATCTGCCATCAGCAGCTGTCCCCTTCTGTCACCGTTATCTGGAGGACGTCTCCAGCCCCCAGCAGCCGTGTGAGGAGCTCCCCTGGTTCTGCACTGCTGTCTGTCTGCCCCTGCTGTGCCTCCCACTCAGCTGTACAGGGCAAGGACAGGATTCTTGCCCTGCAGGCACTTTGTCTGGCTGATGGAGGTATGCCTCTTCCTTCTGGGCTAAAGCGCAGTTTAATTGTACGCCCCATTGTGTCATCCCTGTTCAATCATGTTCACAAATACCTACATCCACTCCTTTCCCATTTAGATCTTTCTAAAGTCCATTCTGCCTTATCAGCACAACCGTTTCACTAGCAGAGCTAAGATTTCTGCCATTTAGGTCCACGGCATTGTCTGTGGCAGCGACAGCTGAGATAAACCCTCACCCAGAACAAAGTTGCAATGACCTCTTACAAGCAGATGCAGCCCTGCTCCCCTCCAGACCAATTTATCAGCCTTTGTCTCAGCCCTGTGCTCAACAGAGGCCAGAAGGGGTGCTGGGAAGAGCAAACTGAGGGGATTAGGATGCCTGACCAGATCTCATTATCAACAGGCCCCTCTCAAGGTGAGGGGGCATAGAAGTAAAGGAGACAGACAGCCTCACCCTTGGGCAGGAAGAGATAGCTAGGGGTTGTCCAAAGGGGTCAGGTGTCTTCCTGTCCTGGGGCCTGGGTGAGGTGGCCCAGTCCTTCCTCTGGTCTCCCTCCCCACTCCTAGCTTCTGTAGGAGTTAGAATAAACCGTAAGCTGGACTGGCAATAAATGCAAAATAACCACAGTGAAGTGACCTACCAATCACCATGGAGTTGATGGCAATCCCATGTGTGTGACAGAGTAGGACTGTGCTCCATAGAGTTTTCAGTGGCTGTTCTTTAATTCTGAATCAGCAAATATCAAAGATTTTATTCAACTCATTGATAAGTCTCATATGCATGGAAAGCTGGACAAGGAGTAAGAAAGACCAAAGAAATGCCTTTGAAATGCTGTGTGGGTAAAGAAAAGTGAATGCACCATGCCAGAAAAGTGAACATACCTGTCTTGGAGTCAGTACAGCCAGAATGCTCCGTGGACACGAGGATGGCAAGACTTTGTCACCACGTACTTTGGACATGTTATCAGCAGGGACATATTGCTCAAGAAAGATATTACGCTTGGTAAAGTAGAGGGTCAGCAAAAAAGGGAGACACTCAATGAGATGGATTAACACAGTAGCTGCAACAGTGGGGTCCCACACAGCAATGACTGGGAGCATAGTGCAGGACCTAGCAACCTTCCTTTCTGTTGGGCATAAGGTTGCTGTGACTTGGAGTCAGCTCAATGTCAACTAATGACAAAGACAATATTAATAAGTTTGGTTCAGAGTGCTTAAGGAACAAGGATTTATATTGTTGTTGTGTTATCAAGTTAGTTCTGACACCATAGGGCAGAGTAGAGCTGGTGGATTTGAACCGCCTACCTTTTGGTTAACAATGGAACTCTTAAGCACAACACCACCAGGGCTACAGGATTTATACAGTCCATTAGAAAAAGCATTTTGAACAAAAGAATGTTAGAATAAGATTGCTAAGTGGTGCATAAAAAACTTTTGTGATTATCTTTTTTTCTTTTTTATTGTTGAAAAATATATATAACACAACATTTACCAACTGAACCGTTTTCAATCATATAATTTAGTAATAGTGTTGAGCTGATCATGTTGTACAGCCGTCATCTATATTGTTGTTCAGTTTCCTATCACCATTAACAAAATCAGCAACTGATGTTTTGAAGTATACACAGCCAGATCTTTCTTCTGAATTACTTTAGGCAGGGCTTGAACCTCCAGCCGTTTGGTCAAAAGCTGAGCTTGTTTAACCACTTGCGCCACCCCAGGCTCTGAGCTCTGCCGGGACATTTGGTGTTCAGCTGAAGGACCTTCTGGCCACCTCTTTTTATCTCTCTGTCTACTTTTGGATAAAGAGTCTCTTGGTGTTGAGGAGGGAGGCCAGGGAGCTCCGAGCTCTACAGGCTGTAGGCCACAGCCCGAAGTTCACTTGAATCAACAGAAATAGCACTTTGGAGATGAGGAAACTTTCTCAACATCGCATTTCCAGAAGGTTCTAGCTGCTGTCATGGTAGAAGCTTGCACCTGGGACCTAGGCTTGTTTCACACTGGAACCCACCACACCTCTTCAAAATGTTAGCATCCTGTGGAGTGAACTTTCAGTGACGTTAGTTTATATGATGTAAAATTTTTCTTGGTTAGTGTTTCGTACTGTGGTCACTTTCATGTTGCCGTGATGCTGAAAGATATGGCACTGGTATTTCAAGTAGCAGCAGGGTCACCCATGGTGTGCAGGTTTCAGTGGAGCTGCCAGACTAAGACAGACTGGGTAGAAGGACCTGGTGGTCAACTTCTGAAAAAAACTGGCCAGTGACAATCTTACGCATAGTAGCACATCACTGATGGACACAGTGTGGAAACATGAGCCCTCAGGCTGGAAAGTACTCAAAAATGACCAGGGAAGAGCTGCCTTTTCAAAGCAGAGTCAACCTTGACATGGACGGAGTAAAGCTTTGGGGAATTTCATCTGTTGTGGTGGTATGACTCAAAATGAAAAGAAACAGCTATAAACAACAACTGATAATTTGAATATGGAATGTTGGAAGTTGTCAAAAATGAAATGGAAGTTATAGAGATCAATATCCCAGGCAGTAGCATGCTGAAATGGACAGCACCGGGTCACTTCGAATCCAACAGTTGTAGAGTCTACTCTGCCAGGAATGACAACTTGAAGAGGAATGGTGTCACATTTATCATTAAAAAGAACATTTCAGACTTGACTCCTGGACTCTCTGCTAACCCAGAGCTAAAACTAGTACAGAAGCCAACTCTAGACAAAGATTGGACTGGACTGTAAGTCACGGAGTGATGCTGACAAAGAACGTGCTTCTTGGCTTAAATATATATGTGAGGCTATCTGAGCAGCTCTTGTCCAGAGGTGAGATGGGAGTGAGGAGATGAAGGGACAGGAGTTGGCTGGATGGATACAGGAAGAACAGGGTGGAAAGGAGGAGTGTGCTGTCCCCGGTACGGAGGGCAGCTAGAGTTGCATAGAGGTGTGTATACAGGGTTTTATACGGCAAATTGACTTGAATTGTGAACTGTCACTGAAAGCACAATAAAATATTTAAAAGAAAAGAAGGACATTTCAAGACCTTTCCGGAAGTGTAACACTGTCAGTGATAGGATAATAGTCATACACTTACAAGGAAAACCAGTTAATACTACTATTATTTAAATTTACCCACCAGTCACTAATGCCAAAAATGACAACGTTGAAGATTTCACCAACTTCTGTAATCTGAAACTGGTCAAACATGCAAGCAAGATGCATTGATAATTGCTGGTCATTAGAATGTGAATGTTGGAAACAAGAAGAATTGGTAGTTGAAAAATACAGCCTTGGTGACAGAAATAACTCAATCACATGATAGAATTTTGTAAGAGCAATGACTTCTTTATTGCAAACACCTTTGTTTAACAACATAAATGACGGCTATTCACTTGGACCTCCCCAGATGGAATACACAAGAACCAAAGTGACTACATCTCTGGAAGGAGAAGGTGGAGAAGCTCAGTCTCCTCAGTCAGAACAAGGCCATGGGATGATGTGGAAGAGATCATCAATGGCTCACACGCAAGTTCAAGTTGAAGTTGAAGAAAATTAAAACAATTCCATGATGACCAAAGTACAATCTGGAGCATATCCCTCTACACTTTAGAGACCATCTCAAGAACAGATTTGACTCATTGAACACTAATGACAGAAGAGCAGATGAGTTGTGGGATGATACAAGGACATCACACATGAAGAAAGCAAAAGGTCGTTAAAAAGACAGGAAAGGAAAAAGAGACAAAAGAGTGTCAGAAGAGACTCTGAAGTTTGTTCTTGAACCCAGAAAAGGTGAAGTGAAAGCAAGAAATGACAAAGTAAAAGAGCTGAACAGAAGATTTCAAAGAGTTCCTCCAGAAAAGTATTATAAAGGAAATGTGCAAAGACTTGAAGTTAGAAAACTAAAAAGGAAGAACATGCTTGGAATTTCTGAAGCAGAAAAAACTAAGAAAGTCAAGCCTCAAGTTGCAAGATTAAAGGATTCTATGCACAAAAAGTTGAACCATACAGGAAACATCAAAAGAAGGTAGAAGGTATATACAAAGTCACTGTACTAAAAAGAATTGTTCAGCATTCTATGATGTCATGATGTAGCATATGATCAAAAACACACAGTACTGAAACAAGAAGTCCAAACTGCACTGAAGGAAAAAAAAAAAAAAAAAAAAGAAGGATCCAGGAATTGATGAAATACCAATTGAGGCATTTCAAAGAATGGATGCAGTGCTGGAGCTGGTCACCAGGTCACTTGGGTGTGCCAAGAAATTTGAAAAATAGCTACCTGGCTGACCAACTGGGTAAGATTCATGCCTGTGCCCATCCCAAAGAAAGGTGATCCAAAGAAAAGTGGATGTTATCAAATAGTATCATTAATAACACAGAAATAAAATTATGCTGAAGATAATTCAAAAATGGTTGCAACAGTACATCAACAGGGCACTGCCAGAAACTCAAGCCAGATTCAAGGGCAAATGGAGAACCAGTGATATCATTCCTCATGTTAGATGGATACTGGCTGAAAACAGAGAACACCAGAAAAATGTTTACCTGTGTTTTACTGACTATGCAAAGATAGTCACTGTGTGAATCATGACAAATTACAGATAATATTGTGAAGAATGGGCATTTCAGAACACTTCATTGTGCTCACGTGAAAACTGTATCTAGACTAAGAGGCAATCATCTGAACAGAACAAGGGGATATTGCATGGTGTAAAATCAGGAACAGTACACATCAGGATTGTATCATTTCATCATATTTATTCAATCTGTATGCTGGGCAAATAATCTGAGACGCTGGGCTGTATGAAGAAGAACATGGCATCAAGATTGAAGGAAGACTCACTAATGACTTGCAGTCTGTGGACTCTACAATCTTGTTTTCTGAACATGAAGAGGACTGGAAGCACTTACTGATGAAGATCAAAGACTACAGCCTACAGTTCAGATTGCACCTCAGTATAAAGAAAACAAAAACCCTGACCACCGGACTGATAAGCAACATGATGATAAAAGGAGAAAAGATTGAAATTGTCAATGATTTCATTTTGCTTGAATTCTTAATCAGTGCTCACAGAATGAGCAGTCAGGAAATCAAAGGACACATTGCATTGGACAAATTTGTTGCAAAAAGACCTCTTGAAAGTGTAGAAAAGCAAAAATGTCACTAAGAGGACTAAGAGCAACCAAGCCATGGTATTTTCAACTGCCTCACGTGCATGAGAAAACGGGACAATGAATAAGGAAGACCAAAGGGCTGATGTCGTTAAATTATGGCACTGGTGAAGAGTATCAAATATACTGTAATTCCTGACAGTGCCACTGTAATGGAAAGACTGCAAGCAGAGGACTTTTAACAAAGAAAATTTTTGTTCTCACAGTCTGCTAGGCTAGAAGTCCAAAGTCAGGGCATCACCTTCAGGGAAGGCTTTCTGTCTTTGTTAGCTCTGGAAGTAGGTTCTTACCATCAATCTTCCCCTGGTCGCAAAGTGTCTCTGTGCTGGAACCTTGAGTCCTGCACCCAGCCCTGATTTCTTATTGGTATGAGGTCTGCCTGTGTCTCTGCTCATGTGTCTCTTTTATAGCCCCAAAGAGACCTTAAGACACCATATAATCTTATAGATCTCATCAATGTAACTACTGCTAATCCATCGTATTAACATCAGAATGATAGTATATATAACATGTAGGGCTATCACTTCAGAAAACAGAATAGGAGATAGTCATACAATACTGGGAATCATGACCTAGCCAAGCTGACAGATACTTGGTGGGGACATAATTCAATCCATGATACATGGACTGCTGGAAGAACAGACAAATCTCTTTCAGGAGAAGAGGGCCAGAATGCATCTTAGAAGCAAGGATGGCAAGACTTCCTCTTATTTTGGACACATTATCAGTGGTGACTCATTCTGGGGAAGGAAATCATGCTTGGTAAAGTAGATGGTCAACAGAAATGAGGAAGATCCTCAATGAGATGAATTGACACAGTGGTTGCAACAATGAGCCAAAACATAGCAATGAGTGTGATGACGACATGAGAACAGACAGTATTTTGTTCTTTTGTACATAGTGTCACTATGAGTTAGAGTTGATTCAACGACACCTAACAACAA
The DNA here is from genome assembly GCA_028571685.1 of Heterohyrax brucei. Taxonomy (NCBI): domain Eukaryota; kingdom Metazoa; phylum Chordata; class Mammalia; order Hyracoidea; family Procaviidae; genus Heterohyrax; species Heterohyrax brucei. Next base: position 31,345,912 of record CM053140.1, read on the forward strand.
CAAACTTCATTTACAGTGAACACAGGTAAACTCTCTATGGTATGGACTGACGTTACAATAGACTCAAACTGCTAAGGGTTGTGGAGATGGAGCAGGCTTGGGTATAGTTTTGTTCTGTTTTATATGACATCATCATTAGTCAGAACTGACTCCCAAGCAGCTAGCAACATCTGCATGAAGTGTCATTTGGGGGCAGAGCAGTCCATGAATGCCTAGCCCAGACATCACTTCTTTCCACCAGGTGAATGAGCTGGACATGATTCGGAGGATGGACAGGAGCCCATGCTGACACACTTGGCGGGCACTTCTTCACGTCTTTCTTTCTAAGTGACGTTGGTCCTGGTTAGGTCAGCCTCATCTCTGCAGGAAAACTCCACCACATCCCTGGACGCTGGCAAAGCTGTGTCTTTTCTCTCCATGTCTCTCTCCAAGCAACTGAGATGATCAGGGCTCCAGATCTTGGGACGGAGTCTCACGTCTCCTTGGTGCATGTAACTTGGACCCTGGGGTGTTAGAGTGGCCCCCAAATCTCAGATGGGGGTTCTTTCTTGTGCCTCTACTGAGGCAAAGGTTCTGTCCTTCCAGGACAGAGACCTTACTATGGCAACATCTCAGGGTCCAAGATGTCTTTCTGTCCATGGAGGCTCTGAGAGGCAAAGCCACACACAGGACTCCCCTGTGAGCCCGTTTTCAGAGAGCATGAGGAATACATGAAGGTAAACTGGCTGCCTTAGGCTGGTGTTGACATCACCAATGTCACAGCCTTTTGGGGAGTGCACCTGGCCCCACCTGAGGGACACCACTGTGGATTTCTGCCACAGCATTTTGACCCATGATGCATCAGGGATTTTACTGAAGTCCTGGGGAGGGGATTCCCTCTAGACTTAAGTACATTTTAAGAATATCTTAAAGTCCTTCGTAGGCTCTGAAGAAGCAGCAGGGGTGACCAATGGTGTGAATGGACCTCCAGAAAAATGCTGTGGTCCTGTGGATGTTTGTCTAACACAGGCAGCTGGTCGGAGCCCGAGAAGGAAAATTCCCTAAGGGATAAATTCTTCTACTTGTCTTGAAATTTCTTCTAGAAAGTGTCATCACAGTCTTTTGGTTGAAATCTTCAGTCCTGAACAGTAGTAGAGAAGGAAATAAAAAGTAATGAACAAGAGGAGAAATAGGAAGAGGAGGAGGCAGAAGATGAGAAGAGGAGGAAGAAGAAGAAGGTAGGAACTAGAAAGAGGAAGAAGACGAAGAGAAGAACGAGAGATAAAAGCTGTCAATTCATGGCCAGGCCCTGTATCAGAGAGGTGCCCCCTGAAAGGAGGGGCAGTGTGAGAGACTGAAGTCTTTCTGGAGCTGAGAGACCCTGTGGGCTCTGAGCCTCAGAGTGAGGGTGAGGGGATGGAAACAGGGTCCATTTTGCGTTTTGATAAAATTCATCACCTCTGTTAACATTATCATAGGAGCTGCCTTATTGAAGAAAAGAAAAATTCCCTGCCTATAAAGTTCGTGTCATTATGGGGTGATTAAGGGAGCTGACATGAAGGCTCGAGTGGGGATGGAGTAGGTGCAGCACCAGCAGTGCGGATAGAGGTAGACGTTCAGGTGTCCAAGAGTCATCAATTTCAGGAGTTTAACCCACCTAGACCCAGCCTTCTGCCACTTGTCACAGCTTTGGAGCAGGGGAGTGGGCTCAGCAGTCAGAGCAACTCTGAGTATAAGTTGTGCATATCAGGTGGCCCTTCAGAATGTTTCCTTTATGGAATCTGGACTCTAGTTGGGATCCAGAAGCAGCTTAGGTTCTCACGATGGCATGCCCTCAGAAGGACTGATAGACTCATGGGTGACGTGGACACGTCTCTGGCCTCAGCCCTTTCCCCGCAGACTGGAGCAAGAGCCGATGTGGCTAAGGTTTACTTCACTCTCTCTGAGTTACAGTTGAGAATGTGACATAAACACCACAACCATAGGTGTAACTTGAAAATGCCAGGTTCTCCCTGAAACCTTAGCTGATTTTAGACTGAAAAACAGTGACAAAATTCACTGGGCTATAGGGCCGTCCACCTGTCTTGACTCTTGGTCCCACCTGGGCACCATCACCCAACCAAAGGGCAGAAGAGGAGAAATACCCCATGTGTGTAGAGGGCACAAATCAGCAAGGTTATTGGCCAGGACACAGTCTCTTCTCCAAGGGGCAGCTCCCTGGCAACCAGCTCAGGCAGGTGCTGCTGCTGCTGCAGTCAGAACAGGATCTGGGAAGAGTTCCTTGAACTGAGGCTTATATAAAGTTTCCCTGAGGGAGCATAAACCACCACCTCACATTCTAGAAGATTTAACTCTTTCTTGGATTTTCTCCTCTATTTAATGTTACTTGACATTTAAAGGAAACCCTGGTAGTATAATGGTTAGGAGCTATGGCTGCTAACCAAAAGGTTGGAAGTTCAAATCCACCATGTGCTCCTCGAAAACGCTATAGGGCAGGTTTACTTTGTCCAACAGAGTTGGAATCAACTTGACAGTAACGGCTGTTTTCTTGGTGGGGAGAGGGGGGTTGTTTGGTTTTTAGAAGGAGTTTTGGCATTTAAATGCACTGAAGATAGCTAGCCAAGTGCCTTCGAGTTGGATCCGACTCCAATAGGACGCCCCAAAATATCTGGCCAGCCAGCCTCAGGTAGGCCTTGTGTGCACATGACACCTCCCCAGTCCCAGGTCTGCACAGGCTACCCTGGAGGGCAATCCTTGCAGACCCACACTTTTACCAGGAGTTCATTCCAGCCCCCTTTGTGTATTTCCTCTATACTAGGGTACTGCCTGAATCTGCTAGAGTTCTATCTTCCCGATTTTATCTGGGCACTCTTCTCCTGCCTCTTCTCTTCTGCCCAGTTTATATTCTCTTACCCACTTGTGCACTCAACGGCAGTTGGCTTGGCTTTGGCTCTTCTGCATCCATCCCTTTAAGGAGTGCTTCCCTGTATTGCACAGGGGTCTACAAGTATGCGCTCATTGCAAAGGATTCTGCACCTTTGTCTGGTCTCAGTGTCCAGTCTAAGAACACAGCCTTCTTGCTTTAGCTTGTCTATAAATGTGCTCGGGTACTAATCAAAAGGTTGGAGGTTTGAGTCCAGCCATAGGCATCTCGGAAGAAAAGCGTGATGGTCTACTCCCAAAGACTAGCTACTGGGAATCCTCTGACACACGCAGGGTTGCCATGAATTAGAATCAACTCAGTGGCAAATGGCTCATAATTGCGAGTGCCTTATAACCCAAAGTGTGGCAGGCTCCTCAATGCCCTACAGAAGACGCTGTTCCTAAGCCATCTGGTAGTCTCCAGGAGTGCCTTGTGCATGTGACCTCTGGGGCTGAGGTCACAGAGCTTTCCAGCAGTCCTGGCTTCTGGGAGGGAGCATGCTGTCCCTGGGGCATCTCTAACATCACAAGAAACTGTCTGCTCCATGTCCGGGCACGAGCAGCAGGCTGGAGGTGAGCAGCGTTGTCTGTCGCTTTTACTCCCCCAGGTTGTAGCCAGCAACACCCGGTCACTTTTCAGGTCCAGGCTGCAGAGTTCCAGGGCCTTCACTCATTTCCCCACGCCTAGTACACTCTGGGGTTGTGAAAAGAGTGACCCCAAGTTGTAATTCCACACATGTGATCTCACAGATTTTCCTTCTCCTTCTGTTCATTTTACATAAAGAGGAAATTGAGTCTCAGTAAGGTTTGGTGATATCACTGACGGAGCCGTTGTAACTAGGACGCTGGACTTCAGCTCCCAAACCCAAGGGCTGTTCGTGTCACCCACTTTCAGTAACAGATGCAGCCCTTGTGCTGGCATAAAGATGGGAAGATTCTGGGACAGTGCTTGGAAGATGCTGAGATGGGGCTTGGAAGATCCTGGAACTAAATCTGGCAAGATGTGGGGATGGGTCTGGGAAGGTGAGAAGGAGGCTGCCATGATGGGACTATGTACACTCTCTTTAGTGGAAATGCAGAATGGGGCAAGGCTCAGGAGAATTTCCTAGACCCTTGATCTTCAAACATATTTAAAATCTGAAAACATACAACAGCCAAAGGGGAAAAATATCTGAGTTTATTAACAAATCAATGGATCAACAAAATGTGGTCCATTTATACAATGGCACATTATTTAGACATCCAAAGGAATGACGCTCTGCTATAATCTATGACACAGATGAACCATGAAAACATTATTGTTGTTAGTTGCCATGGAGCCGACTCTAACTCATGGTGACCTTCTGTGTAATAGGACAAAACTTTGCCCTATCCTGCACCATCCTCATGATTGTTGCTGTGTTTGAGTCTACTGTTGCAGCCGTCTCGTCATTCCCTCTCCTTGAGGGTTTCCCTTGTTTCATTGACCCTCTGCTTTACCACATGTGATGGCCTTGCAGTAATTGGTCTTGCCTGACGATGTGCTCAAAGAAAGAGAATCAAACTTTTTATTTTTTTAAACTTTCTATTGTACTTTAAGTGAAAGTTTACAATCCATCAATTTATCACATGCATGTGCAAACTTACATACACATTGCTATGTAACTCTAGCTGCTCTCCCTACACTGAGACAGCACACTCCTGCTTTCCACCCTGTATTTCCCATGTGCATTCAACGAACTCCTGCCCCCCTGCACCACCTCACCTCACCTCTGGACAGCAGCTGCTCGGTTAGCCTTGTGTATCTACTTAACCCAAGAAGCACACTCTTCACCAGTATCATTTTATGTCTTATAGTCCAGTCCAATCTTTGTCTGAAGAGTTGGCTTCAGAAATGGTTTCAATTCTGGGCTGATAGTTGAGTCTGGGAACCATGTCTTCCAGGGACCCGGCAGTCTATTGGACCATCAAGTCTACTCATTTTAAAAGGGGTCAAGTCACCATGATGGCTTCTAAGGAGCATTCTATTTGTATTTTTTCTGAGACTGATTTGTTCATTCTTTTAGCAGTCCACAGTATGTTCAATAAATATTTCTTGCCAACATCACAGTTTGAATATATCAGTTCCTCTTCTGTCTTCGTTTTTCATTATCCAACATTCACACACATATGAGGTGATTGAAAAGATCATGGCTTGGGTCAAATGAACTTTAACCATCAAAGTGACGTCTGCTTTTTAAAACTTTAAAGAGATTTTTTTTGGTCATGGATTGAAAGCATTACACTGAGTGAAATAAGTCAGACACAAAAGGACAAATAATGTATGATTTCATGTGTATGAAATACCTAGAATAGGCAAGCATATAGAGACCAAAATAGATTAGTGGTTACTAGGGACTGGGAGAGGGAGGCAGGAAGACTTACTGCTCTGTAGGTGCTATGTTTTCTTTGGGGTGATGAAAACGTTTTGGGAATGGGTAAAGATGATAGCTATACAACATGGTGCATGTAACTGTTGTTAGGTGCTGTTGAGTAGGTTCCACGTCACAGAGGAAAGACTGTCTGGTCGTGAGCCATCCTCACAGTGTGAGCCCATTGCTGCCACCACTGTGTCAATCCGCCTCATTGAAAGTCTTCCTCTCTTTTACTCAGCCTCTACTTTTAGTAAAGTACAGTAATTATGGTTACTGAACTGTACACTCGAAAATGGTTAAAATGATAAATTTGATGTTACATACACTGTATTACCAGAAACAGTGAAAAAAAAATCCTAGACAAGCAAAGACCTACTAACTTGGGTTTTTTTGCATTTCAGTTATCTGGACTGTATTATCCCCCATTAATGGTGAGTAGGAGCCCTGGTGGTAAAGTGGGTAAGAGCTTGGCTGATAAGCAAAAGGCTAGCAGTTCGAATCTACCAGATGCTCCCTGGAAACCCTATGGGGCAGTTCTAGTTTGTCCTACAGTGTCTCTATGAGTCAGAATGAAATCACTAGCAGTGAGTGGGTTTGTGTTTGGTTCGTGGTGGGTAAAGGAGCCTTGGTGGCACATGGTTAAGCACTGAGCTACTAATCAAAAGGTTGGCAGTTTGAACCCACCCAACTGCTCCTTGAGAGAAAGACCCAGCAATCTGCTCCTGTAATGGTCACAGCCCAGGAAACACTATGGGACAGTTCTACTCTGTCACATGGGGTCACTCTGAGTCAAAATTTGACTCAATAACACCTAACAACAACAACAAATGATGAGTAGTTGAGGGATACAGTGGCCATTTGCAGCTTTTCTTTTATAATTTTATTAATAAGGCAACGTATGGGTTTTTTAAATATCTGTGTCTCGAGGTATAGGCCATAGTGTCACAGGAGGAGGAAGACGACTTAGACCCTGGGTCATGAATTGCTGCTGATGCATAGAGCACCTCCGTCTTTGTGCCTCTATTTCCCTACTTGTTAAACGAGGGAATTGAGAGAAGGATCTTCAAAGGCAGCTCCCAAGTCTCTGTATTTGAATACACTGATATTTAAGAAGAGGAAAAATAGAGAACTGGGGAGAGTTCTCTTTCAAAAAACACAGTGGATGCATTTTCCTTGGAGCTCTCGTATCCTAGTCAATAGGAAGCCACTCCTTGATGTCATCGCAGTTGTGGCCCTCCCAGTCACGTGACCTGCCTCTGGCGTGGAGGTAAATATGCCCCCTTCAAGTGTGCACTGGGAAACACATCTTTGAAATACATTCAAACCACAGGTGAGCCCACACCACATGCCCTTCAACATGATGGCATTTCATTTCTTATATTCCTTTAGACATTGACTACCAATGGACAATGTCCCTGGTCTGTCACTTTGTCATACTGTGGTGGCTTATATGTTGCTGTGATGCTGGAAACTATGTCACTGGTATTTCAAATCCCAGCAGGGCCACCCACAGTGGACAAATTTCAGCAGAGCTTCCAGACTAAGACACACAAGGAAGAAAGACCTGATGATCTACTTTTGAAAATTAGCCACTGAAAACCCTCTGAATCACAACAGAGTGCTGGAAGACAGGCCCCTACGTAGGAAACCATTCTAACTACATGGTGGCCACAACACTGGACTCAAGGATACCAATGATTGTGAAGACGCCACAGAACCAGGCAACATTTTGCTCTGTTGCACGTGGTGTCACCATGAATGGGAGCCAACTCAATGGCAAGTAACAACAACAACAACCCATGGACTGGGGAGGCTGGAGGAACCCACGACTCCTCGGTGTTCCTGTGGATCGGGGGATTACCAGCTTGGACACTGCAATAGCGCACTTGGCATGTGGTCCTCTCCCCATGTGAGCTACATCTTCTTCTCTGATGAATTAGCTATCAAGGAAACAAATGCCACTGGCTTCCCTATTGGCTTTCCCCTGGCTGACACAGAAAACCACTTTCTGAAAGCCTCATCACTGATGTGTTGTTAGCTTGGTTTCTCAAAGCATTTACCAGAAGGCCAAGGGCCTGGGGTCTTTAGTAGCAATCAGTTGGATGATTTGTACCTCTTCCTCAGATAGATTTAGCAAATTATGAGGCACTTTACAAAAATACATATGTTGCAGCCAAGGTTCTTGGTGAGTTTTTGTTTCCATGCTGGTTTCTGAGTAGACAGGTTTAGGAAAAATGCAGTTGAATGCACAATGCAAAGTATCTGGATATGGCACAGCTGGCAGAGTACGGGAGGTGCCCAATGCTGTCAGAGCGTTAAAGTTGTGACCCATAGAGATCAAATATCTGGACAGTGTTTATTCCTCACCTAGTCAGATCCGACTCGACGGCACTTGGCTTGGCTGGTATCACTGCTGATGGGAGATGGTGCCTTGCACATCTGATGTTGGGAAGGCTGTTTTGGGGGTGTTTTAGCATGGGATACTGATTCCCAAAACCTCCCAATTCCTCCAAAACCCATGAGTTTTCTCATGGGTCCAAGAAGAGCTCCTGTGACTGAAGTAGGACTGTGGGGCAGGGTTATGATCCATGACCACCGGTTGCTGTAGAGTCCACCTTGGCTTCTGTCTCCCTTATGTTTCCCAGAGTAGAACTGTGCTCCACAGGATTTTCAGTGGCTGATTCTACAGAAGTGGATCACCAGGTCTTTCTTGCAAAGCACCTCTGGGTGGACTCAAACCTGCAGCCTTTCAGTTAATAGCCAAGTGTGTAACTATGTGCACTACACAGGGCTCCTGCGACACAATATACCCCTTGCTGTTGATTGGATTCTGACTCATAGTGACCCTATAGGACAGAGTAGAACTGCCCCATAGAGTTTTCAAGGAGCAGCTAGTGGATTCATGCTGCTGACCTTTTACTTAGCAGCTGAGCTCTTAACCACTGAGCCACCAAGAGCTCCAAGACACAGTAGTGGTTTAAATTTAATGCAGAAAACAAGTTTATGATGTTTTTTCCCTGAGTGTTAATTAAAAAAAAAAAAAACCACCCACCAAACCCAGTGCCGTCAAGTCTATTCCATCTCATAGTGACCCTATAGGGTAGAGTAGAACTGCTCCATCGAGTTTCCAAAGAATGCCTGACGAATTCAAAGTGTTGAACTTTCAGTCAGCAGACACAGGGCTTAACCACTGTGCCACCAAGGTTTCCTGAGTATTAGTAGTAAGATACTTTTTCAGGCTAAGCATTTTTATCAATTCCAATTATTTTTCCCTTTGAAAACAATAGCAATGAATAAACACTAAAATCAGCTTGGTTACTCACAGGAAAACCTCCCTTCACCCATTCCTCTTGGGTGTGTGTGGACCAGGAACCTGCCATACAAGAAATGCCTGTTACAGTAAAAGACAGGACTTTTAAAATTTTTTATTTCTTTTAAAAAAAGGAAAAGTTGGTCTTGGTAGTAAAGCGATATAGTGTTAACACTTCACAGAGCCAAGCAAGTGAAGGAATTCCAAACTCATCCTCACAGCTGGGAGGAATAAAACCCTCTTAGAAAACTGTCGCCCCCCTAGGGCCACCTCTGAGGTGCCTTAAATGTCATCTCCCATCTTGGGTGGAACAGGCTCTGCTCTGTTTGGAGAGTCAGTACACAGGAAGGATGCATAGTGACTCATAGCAACCCTATAGGACAGAGTAGAACTGCACTATAAAGTTTCCAAGGAGCACCTGATGGATTTGAACTCCTAAACTTTTGGATAAGCAGATGTAGCAGGCATCTGAATCAACTTAACAACAGTAGGTTTGGTTTTGGACACAGGGAGGTTCTGGGAGCTCTGAAGGCTGGGCTGTTGTTACAAGTCATTTGAAGTCTCCTGTGAGTGGGAGGTATTCAGAAGGCCTGCTGACATGGCTGACCCGTCTTGAAGGTACGCGCTTGCTGGTGTCCAGGTACTTTGTCTTCTGCCTACCCGGCCCCAGGCCTGCTAACCCATGCAAGGCTGTTGGAGTCCCTGAAGGCTGCTGGAGTCGAATTCAAAGAAGAAATGGTTAAAAATGGGCGGGCGGGCAGGAAAGCAGTGGATGGGGACAGGCAGCCCAGCGGTCGGCTAATTGGGGAGCCAAGTTGAGGGTTGGAGGGGACAGCGGCTCTGGACAATATGCTCCCGAACGGGGCTCTGGGAAGGCCCGCCCGGATTGTTATCGAATTAGCTGAAGTCAGAAACCCCCTGAATGGGGCAAAAAAGGAAAGGGGAAATGAGGGTCCGGGCATAATGCGGCCTAAATGAGGCACCATTCAGGGTCCTGAAAGGGTTCTGGCATCTGTTCTTGAGGAAGGGCCGGCCAGCCCACTTTTGTTCGGCGGGAGGCGGGGCTGATCTTTGAGGGTAGACTTACCTAGGGCCAGCGGCAGGAGGAGGGCGGGAAAATGCGGCATTGAGAGTAATCCCTGGTGCCAGGAGCCGAGTGACAGCAGGCACAATCGCTGAGTGCACATCAAGAGCCGTTCCTGGGCCACTGGGGTGCGGCACCCGGTTACAGGAGTTACTGGCCGGGTTCCTGGGCCCATCTGGGATCAGATCGCTCAATTCCCACTGCTTCAAATATGCTTATTCCATGCATACGTATGAGTAATACAAGAAGTTGAACTAGAGAATAACATCATTGGAAACAGTGAAATCAGAGAAAAATAACTGAATGACGGAATCATATTATTGAAAAAAATGTTGGATTATATTATAATAACAAATAAGATTAAAGATAACATCAAATAATGTAATAGCATTAATATACTATAAGGTAATGCAGTGTAACATATCAATATATTTATATATAATTGTATATTTGTTTTATATTATGCATTTATATTACATATAATTATTCATATATAAATACATACACTTTATCATTTATATAATACACCAGTGACGTGATATACGACGCAGTGTAGTATTGTTGTTAATTGGTGTTACGCCGACTCCAGTTCGTGGGGACTTTATGTATCACAGAAGGAAACGTTGCCGCACAAAATATAGAAATGGACCAGCCAGAAATCTGACTGGTAATAAAGAACGGAGAAAATAGGTTACATAAAAAAATAAGTACTTAACAAAGTGCTATGCTAAGGAAATATTTGTTGAATTCACACCTTAATTAATTTTCCAGAGGAGATTTTACTAATCCATTTTTTAGAGAAAACAAGGATTACGGGTGAGGCGGGATCTGATTATTTGCGCAGGCTGGTGGAGATGAAAAGGGGTACGGTGTTGGGGGTGGGCCGAGGGCTCCTGGGGGGCGTGCTTTCCTGGCTGGGCCTCAGGCATTGCTGCTCGGAGGAACCGATTTACACCCCCCTCACTTCCCATCCTCTGAAACCCATCCAGCATGTGGTGAATTTAACTGCTGCCCGCCCACCCGCCTGCCGAGCAAGTCTCAGACCCTGCAGAATTAACCCTCAAGCGGGGCTATGAATTCCAAAGGGGTCCCCAGGCCCCCATCCCAGAGTGCAGATCTTTGCAGAAGCAGGAGCTCAGTCGCCCACCCAGCCAGCCCCTACTGTGTGCCTGTCTACACTGCCTTCTACCCACTTAACTCCAGTAAACCTTGCCTTGTGGTCCCCCGTGTCAGGGACAGGCTATCGGTCACAAATAGTGCTGTATGATCACAATTTTCTTACAAGGAACTTGCCACAGGTCGCAGAGCTAGTACATGGTGGCCTTTGAGAGTCTACGCCCCAACCGAACACAGAGATGGTACTGACCCCAGCTAGCCATCCACTTCCCAGACTCCCTTGCCAACCACCTGTAGGGCTGACGTGAGAATCCTGATGAGGCCAAAGAGTATAACTAGCCCAGTGCCCACAGCACAAGAGCTGAGAACTGGAAATAGTTACTGATGCTTTGATTGCACTTGGGATGGAAACCACTAAGAGTCAGAGTTGACCTGAAAGCAACGAGTTTGCTTTTTTTTTTTTTGGTTTGGGGAGTCCAGGCTGTGCTTGTGCTACTTATTCATGGTGGGTGGCAGGGTAGCATGGGTTCCCTCAGTTTATACATGGGCCAGAACTGGGCCTGCCTGTGTAGTGTCTCAGCAAGGCCCAGGCACCAGCCAGATGTGACTGGGGCTACGCATCGGGTTCTATAACCATCACGCTCCTTACCGAGAAAAAGCAGCTTTGCTCGTGACTGACCTTAATGACCTCTGATATTACAATATAGATTTATATTAACCAGAGACTCAGTTGCCATTGAGTCTTCTCTGACCCATGGAAACCCTATGTGTGTCATAGCAGAACTGTGCACCACAACAGCACTTTCAATGGCTTTTCTTTTTTTTTGGAAGTGATCACCAGGGCTTTCTTCCAAAGCACCTCTGGGCACACTTAAACCTCCAATCTTTTGGTTAGCAGCTGAGCAGGTTCACCACTTGCCCCACCCAGGGACTGTATCCAGGCATTAGGGAAAGAGAAAAACATTGTGCGTACGGGGCTGAGCAAGGACCATTTCCAGAAGAGACTGAGGTCTCTGCCAGTCCTTGTCCATGGAACGGGCACACATCTGTTTGCTGTGCATTCGGGGTGGGAGAGCAATGGATAGCCCCTGGGAAGCCTGGGACCAGTGTGTGCCTGGCATGGGAACCTGTGACCTCCCCTGCAGTTCAGCCAGTGCAGAACCCCTCTCAGAATAAGTGAGATAAGAGCTGATCCCCGAAAGATCTTCATATGCATGAGGCGAAGACCCGGAAATGTTCTAGATATGGCGGGGGTACAATTTACTTTTTCTCTGGCCCATAAATCTCTTACTTCCTGCACCAGAAAGGAAATTGCTCTCCAGGAGACGAAGTGGCTGGAGTCGATGCGTGAGGTCCCCTGAGCCTGATGAGATGAAGACGCTTCACAAAGCTCTTCAGAAACCGTGCTGGTGTGAGTGTGAGACTCATTGAGGACTCTGTCCTTCTAAGATCTTCCCGCCTGGCTCAGGCATGGCTCACGCACACCCTGGGGGGTCACGCATCTGGAGGCCCCTCCCTAGGGCTGAGCCCCTGGTGAGCTGGGACTGCAGCGCTGGGGTCCATGTCACGCACCCTGGATGAAGGAGCCACTGCTCATGGGCCAAGGAGGGTGGACAGGGAGAGCCACTCAGGCATCTGACTGGATGTGTCCAGTTCAGCCACATAGCACTGACTGGACACCAAAGGGTTTGGACAGAAAGAAGGCAGTGGGGCCTTAAAAGGAGTGTGTGTGACACACAGCAGTGAAGGACACTTTGGTCCAGGAAGCACAAGGCGAGCAGGTAACCAGCAAGAAGCCTGGGCTGAGCGCAACTTGACCGGGATCTTTGGAAGGTATCAGTGCTGTCGGTAAGCCCTTCTGTCTGACAAGAAGGTGAGCCAGACCTTGAAGGATAGGACAGCCCGCCCCAGTGGAGAAGGCTTTCCAGGTGAGAGGTCTACGCAGTGCCAGCTAGAGTGTCTCTCCCTTTTCAATGACTTGAGAAGCAGTCCTTCATGACCAAATGCAAGGTCATCAATGCAATCCCGTGTCTTGGAGACTCCGCTGACCGTGTTTCTTCCCACTAGTAAGCTTTATAAGCTCGACAACATCGGCATCAATTTGTGGCTAAGACACTGGAAGATTTCTCCTCAGAATCCAGTATGTTTCTCTCTACCATTTTAAGGAAAAGCAGAACATGTTTGTGACACAGGGTGGCCAGACAGGAGCCCTTGGGCAAGAGGAGGCGACATGAAGACATTGGCCTAAGGTTCCCCCACCTCTGTGCCGCAGGCAGAACCCCCGTCCAGCTCCTGGCATCCCGCCCGCTCCCCTTGCCCACCCGACACCACCACCTGAGTGATTGTCACCCAGCATTCAGACTCCGATCAATACTCCTCGGACAGGCACCCTCCGAACGCAACCTTGGCGTGTGGGTAATGGCCGCCTTGGCAACGGGCTGACTTTTGATCTTCCTGGGGAATGATTAAAGGCGCTCTCGTCCCCCGTAATTAAGCATGATTTACCCCTTTCTTTTTATCCCCCCTACCCGATGCCAGAATTATCCAGATAATTGCATTAATCTGCTGCCCAGGCTGTGTCTACAAGGTTTAAAGTTGGGGGAGGTGCCATCGTTCCCCAAAGCCCCCGATTCTTCCTGAGAGGGAATCCCACAGCTCCAGGGCTTTGCCTGGCCTTCGTCACTGCATTGAATGCCTGGCTCCCAGAGCAGACCCTGTGGCCCCAGAAGCCAGAGGCTGGGCAACTAGGAGACAGGTCCCAGGGGCAGGGATTTGAATTTTGGATCTGTCATTGTTAGCCTGGCGGCCCTGAAAAAATTTCTCCACTTTCTGAGCTTCTGTTTGCTCATCTGTAAAGTGGGGTTGGACATAGCTGGGATGGTGTGTCATGGGGGTTCAATGAAACTAGGTACGTGGAGCCCCACTGTGAGCCTGGCCTGGCATGTTCTAAGTAAGTCCTACAAGCCCCAGAGTGCACACAGCAAATGGAGTGGCCCCCACAAAGGCATCACTGATTCTTGGGATTCTTTTTTCTTACCTTTTTTAAAAAAGTAAGCTTTCTCCTTGAGTCGGATCCGACTCGACAGCACTTGGCTGACTTGGCTTCTCCCTGTTGACTCTGTTGAGATGCTGTTGTGGTTAATTGCTGTCTGGTCAGGTCCCAAGTGACAGTGACTCCATGAATAAAACGCTGCCTGGTCCTGTGCCATCTCCATGTCAGCTGCAGATGAGAACATTGTGACCTGTAGAGCTTTCACAGGTGGATCTTCTGAAGCAGATCTATAGGCCTTTTTTTCCCCCTAGGCTTAGACTGAACTCTCTGCTGAAACCTGCTCAGTGGCACAGCAATGCACAAGCCTCTACTGAAAGATGGATAGTGGCTGCATGCGGGTTGCTTTTACCTGGAATCGAACCTGGGTCTCCCAGATGGAAGGAGAAAATTCTACCACTGAGCCACCACAGCTCCCCTAGTGACACACATGGCTGTTGCTGGTTGCTGTCGAGTCAGCTCCTGCTCATGGAGGCTTTATCTTAAAAGAACAAAACACCACCCAGTCCCATGTCGCCTTCCTGATCCTTGGTACCTTCTGGGCCATTGTAGCCATTGTGTCAGTGCATCTTGTTGAGAAAACCCTGTGTATGCATTGACATGTGGGACCAGGTAATTTTTTTACTGTGGGGCACTGTCCTGTGCCCTAGAGTATGTAGAGTAGCCGTCCTGGCCTCCACCCACTCCATAATGGTCTCAACAATCAAAAGTATCTCTAGACATCACCAAATGCACAGGCTGAGAACCCTGGGGCTCAAAAGAAAGAGCCAACAGACTCCCTTAGGGGGGCCCATTCCTCTGGCCACACTCACCCTGGAACCCTTTTATTCCCATCCCTTCAGATGCTTTTGCTTTCTGTTGGGACCAGCTTCCCGCAAGGAGCCTTCCAGGGTCTGCCATACCCAACGTGTTGTGGTTCTGTGGATTCTGCCTCCTGACAGCCCATGTGTGGTGGAGCAGAACTGTGCTCCACAGAGTATTCATTGTCTGATTTTTCAAAAGCAGATCACCAGGTCTTTCTTCTGAGGCACCTCTGGTTAGGCTTGACCTCCAACCTTTTGGTTAGTGCCAGCCAAGTGCCATCAAGTCGGATCTGATTCATGGCGACCCTAGAATTTGGTTAGTAGCTGAGTATATGATTTTTGGCACCACCTAGGACTTCTGGCCCACACTGCCTCTGCTCCTGACATGATGCCTCTGTGCCACCCCACACCTGGCACTGACTGCAGTCTTGATTCAGACTTGGCATTCTTGGTAGTGAAGGTGGCACAACCATTATCCTTTCTGGGGCCTCTCCTGACCCCCCCAAAGCTGCGGGACAGGCATTGGCAAAGCAAAAGCATGGTTCCCCAGTGTTCACCTACTGTGTGAGCATGCTTGGGCCCTCTGCTAGCCCTAAGAGAGGACTCCATGCTGAGAGGCCAGGTCCCTGAGAGAGGCTGGGTAAGTCTGGATAGTGACAGCATCTGTAGGCTGTCTGAGCCTTCCCAGATGGTCCCTGGCTGGGTCTGCCCAGCTGGAAGAGGGAGTTTCTTCTTTTTGTCCGGAGGCTACAACTCAGTGGTCTAGCAGGCTGTAGGGGGAAAGAAACATTGGAAGATGGAGTGTCCACTCTGCTATATACTCAAAGTTTCACCGTCACTGTCCAGCTGTTGTTCAAACAGGCCTCAAAGTTGGGCCACAGCCAACACTGGCCACCTGTTGGCATGGCCTCTCGACAGCCGAGCAGACTCAGATACTGAGATGAAATCTGCAGGGATTTGAGACCCAGAGGCAGGATCAGAGCAGTGAGGGGACTCATGCAGCAGAGGAGACCAGGGCAGAAGGGGTGCTGGGCTGCCACTGTAGGCTCTCTTGGGGTCCCCCACTTTATGAGCTGAGAAGGAACTCCACATGCTATTGACTGCCAGTCTTTCTTTTCACACGAAGGCCAGTAAATTTTTATTTTAAATACAAAGGCTATCATTTACACGGTCAGGTTGGTGACTTATCCCAGCCCTCCCAAAGCCACCGTCTACTTCTTGGGGGATGGGTGGGACAGAGATGGAGAGCATCCATGGTTGTAACTCTCCCAGGCTCGAGGGCATTTACACTGGCAAGGGCATCCTGGGGAAGGAATTGGGGGAATTCTGAACAAATTCGGAAGGGAGCGCTCTGTGCCGTCCTCGCCCTGGTCGAGCCGACAACATCAGGCAACCTCTGAATATCTTAGTCAAGATTATGGGAAAGTTTGGGTCCCAGTGACAGAGAGATTAATCATTTATCTGGTAAAGGCTCATGCCAGCATCAGAAAGGAACAGGAAGATAAGGACGTGGGACAGATATTCTTTTCGAGTTTACCAACCATGATCCCGCGTAAGTACCACCTCGGGCTAGAAAACACTCCTGTCCTCCACACCTCTCCATCAGCACCCCAACGGTCAGATGGGAGCCAGAGGGCACTACCTTTTTGGAGGGAAGTTTGTAGGGGTGCTTCCACCCTTGTGTTCCACTGGGAACCCAGGCAGGAAGCCAAGGTTGGCAGCGGAAATGGCTTTGCAAGGAGACGTCAGTTTCTCCTCTGTAAATATCAGTAAGGGGCTCTTCGTTTTTGTTTTTTTTAATATTTTATTGTGCTTTAAGTGAAAGTTTACAATCCGAGCCAATTTGTCATACAAAAACTTTCACACACACTACTATGTAACTCTAGCTGCTCTCCCCACCCTGCGACAGCATGCTCCTTCTTTCCATCCTGTATTTCCCATGTCAATTCAACCAGCTCCTGTCCCCCTCTGCACTCTCATCTCACGTCTGGCCAGGAGCTGCCCAGTTAGTCTCGTGTATCTACTTAAGTGGAGAAGCACGCTTTTCACCAGTGTCATTTTAAGTCTTATTGCCTATTCCAATCTTTGTCTGAAGAATTGGCCTTGAAATGGTGTCAGCTCTGGGCTTACAGGGAGTCCAGGGGCCATGTCATTGAGGACTCTCCAGTCTGTCAGACCATGCATCAGAATTGACTTGATGGCAATGAGTCTGTTTTTTTCTGAGTAGGCAGGGAGCACAAAGAGTTAAGTGCTTGGCTGCTAACCAGAAGTTTGGTGGTTCACATCCATCTACAGGCACCTTGTAAGAAAGGCCTAGTGCTCTACTTCCAAAAAAAAATCTGTCATCAAAAACCCTGGGGTTTCTATAAGTTGGAGTTGACTGGGCTAGCAATTGGATTTTTGGTTGAGTTGGCAAGTGACAGTTGGATACCAGGAACCACAGGCCTGGCTTCTCTGGGGTGAGGTCTCTTCTCTGAGTCTGGGCTGGGAAAATGCCTTGTGGCTGCTAAGTAGCTAGTGACATCTCCAGAGGTCTATAAACTGGCCAAAGATGTGATTCACTGGGCAGAATGAGAGGGTTTGGCTAAAGCTGACACTCCAGAAAAGTAGCTGCAGCCACACACTTTATGCTCTTTCAGAGTTACGTGGGAAGTTCCAAAAGGTGTGTTTAACATGGTACATATAGTAGCACTTTCTAGAAATGCTTGCAAAAAGACACTTGGCACCTTGAGGTCCGTTAGCTTTCTCAGCTGCAGCAGATCAGTGATGATTAGTATAATCTTGTAAAAGAGTCATAGGAATGCCTAGAACATGATGCACGTACTGAATAAATACCTGTGTTTAAAATTATACTACCAGCAAATGGCTTTCTGTGCACCATATATTTCTGCAGTTAAATTTTATTATTGTGGGTTTGAGCTGGGACCGGGCTGCACAAATAATAAGACTGTCTCCTACGTGGTGCTTCAAGGGTTCCAGTGCTGTTTCTCAGACATCATTTCGTGTGATCCTTCCAGCTGTGGGCTAAGAAGGTCCTTCCTCTGACAGACAGGGAAACTGAGGCCCACAAAAGTGGTGCACCTTGTGGAGACAAAAAGTGGCTGAGACAGCCTCTGAATCCAGGCCTTCCCCTCAGAATTGTGGGTAGCATTATGGACAATTCTCAGAGAGGCACCTTTGGGGGGGGCGGTACATGTATGTGTGTGTTTGAGTTCTGATTTTGGTAGCTAAAGCTTTCCTTAAAGCCACATAAAATATTTCCATGGAATACTCTATGAAACAGTGGCCATATTCTGACTTGAGGGAATTGTGGGTCCAGAAGGCAGGAAAGCACTCACTCTGACCTCTAGGTACAGTCGCTTTTATTGGTTCATCAGATGCATATTTATTTAGGGTCTGCTGGCTTGGCTACCGCATAGTCTGCCGGACTGATAAGCTGTTCATCTGAGTCAAATTGTTGTTGGAACTCCTTTTTTACATAGATTGATTTAAACAAATAAAGTATCCATCACTTCCTAGCAACATGATCCTGCTGAAATATGAGATGAACCAAATATGGACTCAACTGGGCCTCTCTTTGGAGGGTCTAACGGGCCACAGTAAAAACTTGGGACTCAATTCCTCTCTGAAACAGAGGGAGCAGCCAGCGGCTCCTCAGAAAAAGCTGGTTCGGCCTCACACAGAATCTCCTTGGCTGAGGTGGAGCTCCGGCAAATTAGCATCTTGGAAGCAAGTAGAGCTCAGCTCCACTGGTTGTCCTTCTGCTCCTGAGCTACAGCGTCATGGCAGAAACTCTCTTCCCAAGGCCTGGAATTGATATTGGCCTTCCAGGGGGCAGCTCCAGGCGACTGGAGGCAGCACCTGCCAAGGCCATGCTGACCACCCCTTGCTTTGCCACCATCTCACCCCACAATGCCTCTGGCCACGCAGACCTTGGCATCTCGGCTGCAAGCCAGCCTTGGTTCTTGGAGAGCAAGACACTTGCAGGAAACAACCAGCGAAGCCTCCCTGGCATTGTTCTTATGTGTGTGCACATCAGTGCAAGAATGCATGTGTGTGGTATGTGTGTGCTTACATACAGATGTGTGCATATGTGTGTGCATGTTTCATGTATGTATGTATGATGCCTGTGCACACTGTAGGGGCATGTGTACATGCATGTGTGTATTGGGGCTTGTGTGTCCATCCATACAAGGAAATACATTTATGCACACATATTCATGTGCTCTTTTGTGCATACATGTACGTGTGGGGGGGTGCGTGCAACTCCTGGCAGCCCGGGAATGAGCGTGCGAGCAGGCCAGGGTGTGTGTCTGCTGCTCCATTCTTCTGCAGAGGCCTCCCTGCAGTAGGCAAAATGGACAGAACATGCAAAGGGAGACAATAAATAGTTTCCTACCTTGCTTTGATAATAGGGCGAGTTCTTTGGATTTATTAATCCTCGTTTGCCTTTGGACTGTCAGTTTGGGAGTGACAGTAACAAAGCTGCTGACAACCCGGGCCAATTTGCACCCCATTCACTCGCTCGTGAAAACCCATCAGGGCTGCGGAAGAACTGCGCCGCCATTGACCTCATTCAGCAGCGGAGGGGACACTGGGAAGCCGGCCAGTCCGCACAATGCCGAAAAGAGCAAATTGGCGGAAGCTTTGTTCCTCCTTTTTCCCGCTCCCTTTCATGCAGGCTCACACTAGTTAAGCCCCTCGTTTGTCCCACCGGGGCTCAGGGCTTGGGTCACCCTCGGGGGCTGCCTTTTCAGGTGATCTTGATGGCCTCCTAGCCTCATCAGAGGGAGGTGGGGGAGGACGGCCTGAGGATCATGGGAGTCCAAGCTGGACCATGACAGGGAGACCAGAGGGCTGAAGACTTTCTTTCTTCATGGGCTTGTGCCAGGTCTCACTTGCCCACCCATCCCACAGGCACCTCTCAGAGGTCCTGGGTAAAAATCTCCCACTTTAAAAATGTCTTTAAAGAGAGAGTAAAGGTTCTAGTGTGTTCTCCCAGTCCCGTTTCTTCACTGTTTTTTTTTTGACACAACCTACGGGCTTAACACATCTTAAAATGAGCATGACAGGGTCCTGTGGGTGCCCACAAGACACCGGCTCTTTCGGTGACCTACGCTTGGCGCTGCCCGGCCCCCTGCCCGCGTCTGTCCTCCCCCGCCTCCAGTGAGCACCGTGTTCAAGCAGCCGGCCCGGGCAGGTGCTCTCTAGCTTCTCCTGGGACTGTGTGTCTGAGCAGTCTTCACATCGTGTTTCTCAGGTACCCCTTTCTCAGCACTGTCCTTAAAGCACGTGATCAGCTGAGCCACTGCCTGGAGCTTGGAGAGACCCTGCTGGCAATAGGATAGGTGTCACCTTAGAAGAGAAGGGGCAGTCCCCTCACTCACTTGCCCTATATGTTTTCTTGACAAGCCGTGCTTGGTAGAGCCAAATCACATTCCTTATTCCTGAAGTCCCTTACTTGCCAAAAAGGAAACACCACCGCCAACACCAACAACAAAGACAGATTTGCAGATCCCCAAATCAGCAAATAAACACTCCTTGTTCTGTGATGGGGGAAGGGGAAAACACCTTCCCAAATCTTTATGAATTAAACATGGCGAGTCACAGATACCACCATTGTTGCTTAATTTGCTGACACAAATAACCCCAATGATTTTGTGGGGGAGAGGGGTGTTGCAGGGTGTGATGGCGGGATCCCAGTTCTCTCTGCTTGGCTGTTGTAATTACATAAATTGTGATGACTATAATTTGCCACTCAGGTTTGTCACGGGCTGGGAGGTCGCAGGGGTTGTGCTGGTTGGCATGCTGTATGTCAACTTTGGGAATTTTCTTGTGTTGGTTCCATCCTACGAGGGAATCTGTGTTTTCCCCACCAGGGCACAGAATCTGAACCTTGTTTGCCGTGGGCACCTTTCCATTCCTGCTTAGGGGAACAGTGTGTACTAATCAGAGTCTGAATTGCTAGGTGCATTTTTTTCTTTTTCTTTTTAATGCGATGCTCTAAATACCTCGTGTTCTAAGTTAACATTTCCTTAAGTTGTCAGGAGGCCCAGGCATACCCAATAGGATCTGCTCTCCCCGGATGAGGAAGTGGTGCTTCCGAGACGCCGTGTCCACCGGAGGTCACCCACAAACAAGGGTACAGCCAGTGCAGTGGAACCAAGTGCTCATGAGACCAAGCGGATGCCCTTCCATGAGACCGCAGGGCTCCCATTAATCCTACAATTCCAGATCACTATCAAGGCTGCTCTGCCTGGTACATTAACTCAGAAGTACACACAGGGGAGGGGAGGGCACGGCTGCTGGGTTCAGTGGGAGAGTAGCCAGGTGAACCACCCAGGTGAGCCACGCTGCACACATATCTAGGCCTCCAGTAGCCACTGCCACAGGCACGGCTGGAATCCACAGCTCCAAGTCCATCCCAGCCCATGCACATGACTAACTTGGGAGACTCAGTACTGCACAGGGAAAATGTGGTTATTTTGTCGTGTGCTGATGAGTCCATTTCAGCTCATGGGACTCTGTAGGACAGGGGAGAACTGTCCCACAAGCTTCCCTAGGCTGCAGTCTCTATGGGAGCAGATCACCAGGTCCTTCCTTCTGAGGAACACCTGGTGGGGTCCAGATGCTCACCTTGCAGTTAGCAATTGAGCGCTTAACCATCATGTCACCCAGGCTTCTTAGTGAATGTGTGCTTCCCTGTAAAAAGTTTATTTCAAGAGGAGAAAAACTAATAGATAAGGAAAATGGTTTTCCTATTATGACAGATGTCTTTTTGTTTCATTTTCTTGTTGGACATGCCCAGAACCTTGTAGATCCAAGATGGGTCTGAGTGCTTAACAATTTCTGGCCCCCATTTCTCTCGTTCTCAGCAAAAGCAATGCCTTTTGCAATCCAAACAGTCTAAAGACCCTAAAGTAAGGGCAGCTTTTAGAAGTGCTGATTTTCTCAGACTGCCTGGTCCTAGAACCCAAACCCTTGTCACAAGTTATAATGCAAGCATCTTGCAAAGGCAAGAGTGGTTTCAGAGGAATTTGTACCATCTCCAGGAATAGACATATCTTGAACTCTGTTCATCCCACATAGCTTGTCAAGAGCCTTCCGTGTGCCAGCAGGCCCTGGCTGTCGGATGACCTTAACCTTGGCCAGGTTGATCTTGACTTTGGCCTTGGCTGAGTGTAACCACAGCTAGAGGTCACCTGTGAACACTCAGGCTTGCACCTGGATGTAACCCTTCATCCAGGCAGGTCCAGAGACCCCGTTGTGATACATTGGCCATCTGCCTATCCCCTGGACTTTTCTTTCATGGCAAACCAGCTATCTGAGAGCAAGAGGCCTGTGGAATCCGCCTAAGTGCCTGGTTGAGTAATATATTCATTCAGCCACCTGGACTGTGACAAGATCCCAGCCCAACCCAGAGACTCATGTCTGTCGTCTGTCCTGATGGTCAGACCTAAGCCTGGGTTTAGGGTTCCCTCTGGTTGAAAAGACCATCCCAAGGTATTGTTTCTTATCACTGAAAACAAAACTAAAAAAAAAGAAAAGGGGGTTGGCAGTTGTATTAGTTAGGACTCTACAGCCACTAGGATGGGTAGATGGATAGATAATGGACATATAAATACAAAAACAAATCTGTTTGCATAGATATACAGATTTTTAGAAAACCCTAGTGGCATAGTGGTTAAGTGCTATGACTGCTAACTAAAACGTCAGCAGTTCAAATCCCCCAGGCACTCGCTGGAAACTCTATGGAACATTCTACTCTGTCCTATAGTTGAAATCAACTTGGCAGCAATAGGTTTGGTTTTTTGATAGATAAAGAGATTTATTTTGAGGACTTGGCTCATAGGATTGTGAGTGAGTGTCAGCAAACCCTGAATTTGTAGGGCTGGTGGTAGAACGAAAACTCAGCACGATTCTTGCGTTACAGCCTTGAGCTTGAGGCGGAATTTCCTCTTTTCTGGAAAACCTCTATTTTTACTCTTCAAGCTTTCAACTGATTAGATAAGGCCCACTCACATTAGGGAGGACATCTTTACTTAGAGTCAACCGATTATAGATGTGAACCACCTCTCCACAATGCCTTCCCAGGAGCACCTGGACTCCCACGTGAGACCTTAGGTACCAGAGCTTGCCACACTGATGCCACTGCAGCTGAAGTCGTAGACCAGGAACAGAATGTGCACTTCATAGAAGTCATTCTGACAGAAAGCCCATCAAGACAGGGAAGAGTGTGTTTGAGGAGGATGGGAGCTGGCAGAGGGGACAGGTGACTCACCTGGCTCCTATTCCCAAAGCACAGCCCATTTCTTCCTTGGCAGTGGCCTGGGACCCCAGACCCTCCTCCCTGGATGTCCCTTGTACTGGTATCTTCAGCAACGTGGCCTCCTCCTCTGCTTTTTCCCACTGGGTGTGGAGGGATGGCCCTGGCCTCTCTCTGCCATCCCTGCCCTCCTCCTCACGGTGCCCTTGGGTCCTCTGATTTCCCCTCGGCTCTCACAAATTCTGCCCGTGTCCACAGCCTCATTAATCAATGTCAAGGCGCAACGTGGACAACAAGGGCGGCATTCTTCCGCGGGCCCTCAGCCTCATACATCCCATTGTCCGCGGGGCCGATTCAGATGGCAAGAAAACAGCCCATGCAGCACTTAAAAGAGATGAGACAAAAATGAAAAGAATCGAGGGAGAAAAAAGAGGAGGCATTTTTCCCCCTGAAACTCTCGAATAAATACTCGGCAATGATAATTTAAATTATTCATACATTTATGAAAACATCCATTGAAAAGTGAAGTGTATGATGCTCTTTGTCTATTCTGCTTGTCTCTTGTTTGGGATTAATCTTTACTGTAATTCGGCTGGCCATGCCCCTCTCACAAAGGCCATGCTTTCTTTCCATGGGAAAAATGTTTCCACATATCCCAGGGAAAAGTCGGGGGAGAGCTTTGTGCTGATGGCGCAGTTACCAGGCATTCAGGACGCTGTCCGGGCCGCGTCCAAGAAGCGTCTGTTCGACAGAGAGCACAGAGCAGTTCTCACGTAGCTGGCACACTGGTGACACGTCACCGCCACAGATGTCAAGCTGGGGAGGCCATGCCGGCCACACGGCTGGCCGAGGAGAGGCATGACACAGAGCATGCGTGGTGACGACAGCCGGCAGCCCCCGCTGCTCCCCCGGTGCATGGGAATCATAGGGTTGTCCCTGTGACAGCCTGCCCTGAGAAAAGCAGGTTCTGGCACACTCTGCAGCCATGTCCCAGGACCTGCAGACTTCCTGGGCTGCTGTCACCTGCTAGCCCTGCACACTCTGAGCAGAACTGTTCCCTCATGGAACACACAGCTGGCTGTCTAGAGAAGGCCAAAGCCAGGAGTCTCTATTCCTTCCCCACACATGGAGGAGGACCAACCTGTGCTGATCTTTCTGCTGGGTCTGGCCTTACAACATGAAAGCTTGGCCCGAGCCTACAGCCAAAGATGTTTAAGTCATTCATGATATTAGAGAGGGTGAGACTGTGGCTACTCTCCAGATTTCTAAGAGAACGAACAGAAAGATAAAAAAGTTGCCGCTGAGTTGACTCTGACTCATACAAACCCCATGTGTCTCAGAGTAAAACTGTACAACTGTGGAGTTCTTGGAAGGAGATTGCCAGACCTTTCCTCTAAGATACCTGTAAAACACACGGCCAGCAAGTGGATGCTGACTCATAGTGACCCCGTAGACAGAGTACAGCTGCCCCGTAGAGTTTCCAAAGAGCGCTTGGTGGGTTTGAACTGCCAAGCTTTTGGTTAGCAGCCATAGCACCTAACCACTACACCACGAGGGCTTCCAAGGCTCCCCTGGGTGGACTCACATCTCCAGCGTTTTGGTTAATACCCAAGCACGTTAACCATGTGCACCACCCAACGGTGCCTTCTAGTAACTATTCCAGAGATACTCCTTCCCTCCATGTGCACGCGCACACACACACACGCGTGCGCACACACGTATGCATAGGAACACACCGACGCACATACATATGCATACATAGACAGAGACAAGCATATGCACACCTGTGTACATGCATGCACATGCACACACATAGGTATACAAGTATGTTTAAGCATCGACTGGTATCCCCCTCGGCCTCCCAGCTCCTCTCCGTCTCGCCTTTTCCCAGGACCACTGCCAGTCCTGGCCGGTTGCCAGCACGCAGGATCACTTAAGGTTCTCCCATGTAATTAAAGCCAGGGTTAGCACTGTTCCAGGCTGGAATGCCACGGCAAGGGCAGAAAGAGAAAGGGCACCAGGCCTGTGCCAGGAATGTCACTTTTCTAAAACATTCCCTCTCCAGTTCTCCTTAATCACAGTTTTGGTGGTCTCAAAGTTGGTTTCAGAATGGGATGAGAAGTGCAGAGTGGACCCCTCCCTGCCCCGCCTCTGCAGTGAGAACTCGGATCTCTGATTGTGTGAAGGTTGTTGGGCCATAATTTCTCTATTTGTTGAAAGTCATCCCCCGTGGTCATGGCTTGGGATGTGGGCAGCCCACTCTCTGGCATAGCGGTTCTGTATGGGGTGTGGTCAGTGGAGCAGTGGGGACTGGTAAGTGGCACAGAAGCTGCCTTGGTTCAGAATCCCATCCAAGGACTTTCAGGCTGCCTCTCCAGGCGGCTCCAGACTTATTTGGTCTGGAATTGGAGCTGGGACTCCCACGGGAACAGCCTCCTCACTGGATTTACGGCCTCCCTGGTTTGGGCCAGACCGAAATCCGGGAGAAAATCCGCTCCTGCTGGCTCCTTCCTCCAGCCGAAAAGGACTCTGCGGTGGGCCTGGAAGCAGGACGGCTACTGTAGAACTTGGCTGAGAAGTGATTGCCTTGACCTAAGCACAGGGCGCACATTCCGGCTGCTCCAGACCGTGGTGACCAAGCTGCTAACTTCCCAGCTGAGCTAGCCTCCCCATGCCTTTGTCACCAACACCCACGTGGCTCATCCTGACAGAATTTGTGATTTTTAGATTTTTGTGCAGATCTTGAGGACTCAGCTGGTGGGCCTTAGCTCTCTGCCAATTTCACTTTGGGCTGGTGGGGCTGCCAGCCTTCTGCCTGGGACAACTGGAGTTGGATGCTGTTTCTACCCTACTGCTGCCCCTAAAATGGGGTGTCAGGGCCTGGCAACTATGTGGCCACATTCCTCCCCTGCTTACTGTCCCTCCCTCCTCTACCAGTGATGGTGGGGTCTGGGAAGGTAGCCAAGTGCCACCGAGGACATGGGAGCAATAAATCATCCCTCATCCAACATCTGCAGGCCCCAGGGGCTAGCCCCTTGCTGCTGCTGTCCCCCACCCCGTCCCCCTCTGACAAAACACCTATTGTCGTGGCCAAGTGAAGAAGACCCGGCCCCCACTCACAAAGGGCCTCTCAAGCCAAGTCGTGGACTGCCAAAGATGCCTGGCGCACGGCGGGGGGCCGTGAGCACGCTCTTTCTTCCTCCCTGGTTCATACTTTTCCTCTCTCATGGGGGTCCCCCAAAGCCTTTCATTCCAGCTTCATATTCACATAAAGACATCAAGAAAAAAACCCAGCAGAAAGAATTATTAGGCATGCCTGTCAAATGCTTTATCAGAGAACCAGGGAGGGGGAACGCAGTAACCCTTTATGTGCTGGCTGGGCAGTCCTTCATTTCTAAGACCCTGGACGTACCAAGGGCACAGGCTGGCTGGGGGTGGAGCAGGCCATGGGCCCTCCCAGAGCAGGGAGCTCAGGCCCCTCCCTCTCACGCCACCACCAACACCATGCATTTGCGTGCACTCACTTGTCCAGACTCTTTCACATGCATATGAACACACGTGCCTGTACAAATGCACACATACATGAACACATGTATACGCATACCCACACACACATGAACACACGCACACTCCCACACACGTGCAGATGCATCCACACATGTACACATAGGTATGCAATGACACACACAAACGCACACATGAGTGAGGACAAGGTCTGTTTGTATATAGCTTTCCAAATCGCTGAGAAGTCAGAGCTCCTACTTGCTCTGAAAGTCCTGGCCACTTTCTTGCAAAGGGACAATGCTCCTAGGCCTCAGTCTGACCCTTTCTCTCTTTGTTCTGATTAACAGGAAATGCTTCATCCACATTTCCACCTGCCAGAGCAGAGGCTAAGTTAGGGTATCCTCTACTCTTGGGACTGAGAGGTGGCTGAAATCAGAAGCTCCCCTGGGCCTCAGGGTGTTTCTCCGCTAGGCTGTCTTTGGGACAAAATGAAATCATTCTAAGCACATGCACGCTAGAATCTAACGCCCCTGCTGGCTTCTGGGGCCTTGGTCTGTGCTGAGAACAGTGTGCTGTGACCTTGGCTGTTGACACCTGTCTTTCTCCTTCCTGGCAGAGGCCTTTCTCACCAGCTCACCCTAGACATTCTACTCCTGTCTGATCCCCACGGTCTTCAGAAAGCGCACAGCAGCTCAGGTCAGCCCTTCCTAGGAGATGGGAGATGTGCGGGAGGGCATGTCTTATACATGGAGCCAAGAGGACTGTCAGAACTGGGGGTGTCCGGCACCTTAAAGTGGGCATCACCTTGGGACACTTTTGCAACATAGACTCCTAGAGCACAGAAACCGAAAACAGCGCGCCGGCAAGCAGCTCCCTCGGCAAACATTTTTATTTCCAATTAGCAAAAGAAAAATTGCTAATTTGCTGCAGTTGGACCAGGCTGACGTCTCAATCTGCAGAGTGTCAGCGCAGTGAAAGAAAATGTTTCACGCTGTGCGGCGAGAGTGAGCTACTCCAAAGAGGGTCAGGGCACCGGGCCCAGAAACCAGATTGACTGGCCATAGCGCTAAATTACTCACACAAGACACACATTGTCTGTGATGCCAGCTCCAGTGGACCTGCCTTTGCATTCTCCCCTCGAGCTGGGGCGGGGGACCATCCGAGCGTGGGATGAGAGGACCAGGGGCTGGCGGGCCTTCAGTGGGTCTGGACCATCTTTGGGAACAGAGAGTGGCAAAGCCCGGGTTAATAATTCCCCAGATCTGTCTGCGGCTCTTAGGAACAGGATGATAAAATTCTCCAGGGCCCAGCTGCAGCTCTGCACCCAAGATTCACGGTGAGATAATGTCCCCTGGGGAGTTAATGACTGAGCAGGCCGTATCTGACATTGCTTTCAAGGCAGTGAGAGCTGACCAAGTTCACAAGCTGCCCTGAGCTGCAATGGCGGAGGTGTGTGTTCAGGAGAAATCCCCTACGTGCCTCGGGGACCCCATCTGTCTCCCTGCCTCATTCAAGCTTTTGATGAGCCTCCCAGAAAAGCTGATCTGTTTGGATTTTGTTGGATAGTGTGAAATCAAGGCCCAGACCGATGGGGTCTCGTTGAAATGGAGGGGCCTGGGTGCTGGCTACAGATGTTTGCTGGCCAAGTCATAATGTGTCACCCCCAAAAGCCATTGACCGTGCACCCTCAGACTGTAAAGATACCAGCGTGCTCTTGGATGATCTAAGCAGGTTTTCCTACCTCTCCAGACATAACCCTCATTTAAACAGATGTCATGGCCTGCCTGTGTTAGTTGGTCACCTTGTTCCCCTCATGTACCCACACCAGCCTTTCCATCTGCAGTGGTTGGCCCTGCCTCTGCACCCAGCCAGTGGCCTCTCCCAGGAAGCCTCCCTGAGGCCATTTAGCCACATACGTCACTTCCACCTTCACAGTTAGTGGGGCAGCCCCTGAGTCTGCAGTCTAATGCACTCCCTGATTCACCCCGAGCAGAACAAGAAGACCCCTGTTGACCTCCTCTGTGTCCTCAGTGGATGTTGAACCAGGCCACAAGGACCGTGAATGGGTTGGGGAGCAGCACTGGACTAGCTGGTCCAGAATAAGCTGGGGTACTTCTGCGCTTCTGGCAAAGATTGGGAGATAGTTTAGTGGCCTAGCAAGCAGTGGCCCAAAGACAAGGGTGAAGCAGTGTAGAGGCTCAGACTTTCGGCAGAGTCTGCTCATCTGTTCAGAAGACCAGGCCCCACCTATGTGAAGAGGTTCCGTCCTCTTTCTCTTGGAGACCAGCTTTCTAGGGAAGAAGGGTTGGCCAGCTCAGCTCAGCCTAATGTCAACATCCTCAGCCTCTCAGCATCTGCCATGTGCCAGCCAAAGTCACAGCCAACGTTAGGCAGACCGTGTCTGTAGAGCTCAAGTTGTTCATGCAAATCCAGGAGAACCTGATAGGTGGAGATGACAATGGCTTGAGACGCAGGCAGGCTCTGGGACTTGAAGCTCCCATTGCTGATGTCTGTTGCAGACTCGCCACAAGCAGCTCTGGCTCAGAATGGACCTTGGAGCATGTCCTGACTATGTACGAAGACTGAGGCAGACCACGCTGTTTCTGTGTGCCAGGATCACAGGAAAACAGCAGGCCTCCAATCAAGGAAGCAGAGGACTGGTACAGCCCCACCAAGTCAGCCCCTGTGTGCTGGCTGTGTGGCCTTAGCCAAGAGCCAAGTGACTTAGCCTCTGCGAGCCTCCGCTGTCGTGGGGACTATGGAGATGGACAAAACTCAGTGATGTGTGTGGGATTTTTCTCCGTGGATGAAAAGTATACTTAGGTGTGCTATCTTGTTGGAAACTGAAAAGAATGCCTACAGCCACATTGTTGGGAAACCCTTTGAAACACGTGGATCAAGTTTATAAAAACTGTATTTTCTTTAGTAAAAATAGTCACTACCCGGCCATCAATCATGTGAGAAGTCTGGTCTCAGCAGCACAGTGTGCTCTGCATTTTCCTGAGGAGGGAGGCAAGAAGCCTTGGCCTTCAGAGCCCTCTCCTCCCAGCCAGCTCGCTTGCTCCCCAGGCTGCCAGAGGCTGAGCAATGAGGAGTGGAGGGTGGGAGGGGGGACTCATGAACACACGTGTGTGCCCATGTGTACACATGGTCCCGCAACGCCCCTGGACACCCAGTTTCCTTTGCTTCAGAGGCTGGGATGCTTAGTTAGCTCAGCACCAGGCAGGTACCTTGCAGCCTTGGGAAAGGCTGAGGCATGTGACCTGCAGCCGAGGACACGGCGGTCACTTGGTGTACCCATTCTGTCTCCCTGGAAAGGCCCAATGGCAGTAGAATTCCTGCAGCTGCGGAAATCCTACAGGAATAATTACAGGAAAGCCACTTTCACTTTCAGGAAAGGGGACTCTAATTTGCTAACTTGGTTCTTCCACCTAGCAACTTTGTATGTGTGATGGGGACAGATTTATCATTCCTCCTGGCTGTTTTGTGGAGACTGCCCTCCCTTGTGTCCTAAGCCAGCTCACCCATGTCCCTCTCTGCTCCCTGTGGTTTCTCCCAGGCCTGGCTCAGCCCCACAGCCTAGTCCTGGCACAGCCAGGTCTCTAGTCCCCAGCTCAGCCACCTCCCTTGTCTCTGACATTCTGCCTGGGCCTTGTTTCTGGCGAGAGGCCAGTCCTATGCCACCACTTCAGGTGCTACCTGGCCAAAATACCTACCAGAAATCCAGGCAAGAAACCATCTTCCATGTCTTCCCAGGTCTCCCTTCCCCAGGTGGTGCTAGGCTCCTTCGGGACACAGGTTGTGTTTGTGTCTGGGGGCCTGTGCGTGTCCAGGGACTCAGAATGACTGGTGAGAAGTGAGGACCACGCTGGGTGTTAGAGTGAAGTGCTGTGCAGGGAGAAAGCAGAATAGGCCTTAACTCTATTGTGCAAAAGGCATGCTCACCTGCACACTGACACACATTCACGTACTCACATACACTCACATACACACACACATTAGAGAAACAGATTCTCATTGAACATTTATCAGCTTTGATGGTGTGTGGGTTTTATTTGTTTTTTGGCAATATTTTCAAAATTTTCTACAATAACATGTACAAGTTTTTGCAAATGGGATGAGCAAATAGCCAGTCAGAGAGCACAAGCCCAGGTGCCCTGCCCCTGCTCAGCCCTATGGACCAAAAGAACAGATGGGGAGACTTCCTGCACAATCCAGCAGTCTGAGTTAGGAGAACATCCCTGAAGCCGTCTTCCTCCTCCCTTCCTTCAAGCAAGCTGCATTTTGCAGCCTGTCGAAGGCTCCTGGTGCCAGTGTCCATGGCTCAGTAGCCTGATTATTGACACAGAAGCTATAGAACCCCAATAAGCCAGCGTTACCACTAGCCCCTGCATGGGACCATGCTCTTCTCTGCTCTGGTTGCAACCCAGAATCACCAGGGAGATTCTGTTCACCCTAGCCTCTGCCCCAGCCCCACCCCATGCAATGGGACGCTTGGATTTTGTGATCACCTCTGCCCCTCCCCCCCACTTCTAAGGTGCAGACAGGGCTGCCATCAGGAAAGGTGTGGGCAACGAGAACCAGCGCTGACATCCATAGAGCTCTGAGCTTCCTGTGCTGGGACCTCTGGCTGCTGGCTCTCAGACTCTTAAGTTTAGGCTGTTTGCATGTAGAGAAAACCAGAAAAAGACTCAGCTACACAGGTGGGACCTCCAATGCAATCCCAGAATCTATAGCTCAGAGGTACAGACAGGTTGGCTGGCTGACCCATCTGCCCACAGGCGCATGAGTTCTGTAGACCAGCAGGCCAGTCTCCTTGATTCTGTCACCATCAAAATAAAGGTCTCCTTCTAAGAGCAGGAGTTCCTGGGTGGTGCAAACAGTAGCACTCGGTTACTAATTGTGAAAGGTTGGTGATTCAAACCTACCAAGAAGTGCCTTGGAAGAAAGTCCTGGTGGTCTGATTCCAAAAGGTCACAGCCTATAAACCCCATGGAGCCCAGTTCTACTCTGACACACATGGGACCTCCGTGAGTCACGGTGGACTCAAAGGCAACTGGCTTTGTTTGGTTTGCTCCTTTACTAAAGCACCCAGCAAGCACAGCCCAGGCTGATTTCAACCCAGGCACAATCCAGGCACTGATTACCACATGGTGATCGATTTTCACGGCGCACAAACGTTTCTTGAGTTTATAACGCCTGTTATCTGTGACTCAGCCACTATGCCCAGAGCCAAAGTTCATCTTTGGTCTCAGCATGCTCAGGGTGCTTGGGCTCTTTGCCTGGCTCAGTGAACTCACACGCTAACCCCAGGGTGCTAGTTCCCTACTTCTTGTCTGCGCACAAACATCTCTTTAAATTGCAACAAAAGAGAGAAGACTTTCTAGCCCTCAAGGAGGTAGTTTTAAACCCAGAAGAAAAGCTGCACTTTATTTAGGTGTTGCTTTTCTTTTAGATCAAATTAGATTCACTCTTTCAAGCCTGCCTTTCCTGTCATCGGCTGCCAGAAAACACACCACAATTTTGACTCTTTGAGCCTCGTACTGCCAGCACAAGTTCAAGACCTGCTACAAGATGCGAGACAGTTCTGGCACCAGGACCAGGATAAGGAACAGGGACCTTGGCTCTTGGCTCTCCCCTTTCCAGCTCACTGCTCTTCTCAACTCAAACTACAGTGCAGAGATGAGAAAGACGGCCCGATCCTCAGCTCCATCAGAGGCGCCACCTTCTCTTTCACATATGAAGATGAACAGCCATCCCTTTTGGAAATTTTAAATATAATAGAAAATCCATTGTGCCAATCAAGGGATTTGTCTTTCTGGGAAGCGATTGTGTCAGATAAAGAGGAAGCCATACATCACCCGAGCTGCCCCTCAAATAGATAATCAATTTTCCTGAAAGCATCAATAATCGGAGCGGGACATTTATGGCCCCCGGATGGTTTATCTTTGGGGCTGGGGACAGCAGAGCCATGATGAATACCACGTGTGCCAGGAAACACAATTAAGTGCTGGGAGGAGAAAGGATTTCACATCTTGCACCCGAAAGCAATCAGACTCCTGACTGAACTCCATCACATGAGATGAGCCAGAAATAAATGTCATGTGCGAAAGCGTGTTACCTGAAGCCCAGTGTTAGAGGTGGGACAAAAGTGTTGCCGATGCCCCTATTTGCTTAGCCTTCCACAGGGCTGGACTAGCACCTCTCCTGGGTAACTCTCCTTCCTTCCTTCCCTGCTTTCTAGAACATGTGGGGCTTTTCAACCTGCCGCTGCTGCTTCCTTCTCCTCCTTCTCCTCCTCTTCTTTCTCTTCCTCCTCCTCCTCCTCTTCCTCTTTCTCCTTCTCTCCCATTTCGCCTCTGCCTGAGCTGGTCTAGGCAAGGGCTTCAAGAGAGATTGTGACACCCTAGCCCGGAGTCCTTGTCTCTAGAAAAGTGCTCTTCCTCATTCAAAACAGCATCTGGGGACCCTGGCTGAGGCGGGGAGACACTCTGCTTGGGTTAGAGCCAAGCCGAGCCAAGTGCCGTCGAGCTGGGTCAGAGCCAGAGAGAAGAAAACTGGCTCATCAGTTGGTCAGAAGGTTCCTTCTGGGGAGGTGGAGGGGCTGGTGCGGAGGAGCTTTGGTCATGGTTCAGGTCTGTTTGGACTTCATGAAATTGATTTCTGAAAGAGCCTTGAAAATTTTAGAGTTTAAGATCATATACACTGGCGAAATAGGGCTTTTAGTTTGGAAGGAAAAAGGCATAAGGGGCATTTTGGACACAAAATAGCTCTTTAAAACAGCATTTTGATGAGTTAAGTATAAATAAATCAGAAACACACGGATTTCATTTCCTTTAAAATACCCGTGGGCTCAAACACTAGTGGGAAAAGTGCCTGGCAAACGGTGGTTTGGGATCCTGACAAACCCAAATATTTTGAAAAGGTTTCTGAGATGTTTGCACCCAGGTCTCCTCCTCGGCACCACCTTCCACATCACCTTGTGGGCTCACCCCGTTTGTCTCTGATAGGCTCGTCTGTGGGGGCTTGGGGACATTGCTGACCTCCTGGAAGTATGTCCACAGACCAGGAGGACATGTTACCTGTGTGAACAGGTGCCTGCATGTGTGTGTGGGCATCTCGGTGTGTCTGTATAATGCATTATGTGTGTGTGTGTCTGTGTGTATCTACGTGTGTATCTCTGTGTGTACATTTATGTATCTGGGTACATCTGTGTATGTGTGTGTCTGTGTGTCTGTCTTCTATGCATCTGTATTTTTGAGTGTATGTGTGTATATGCGTGTGCATGTGGTTATGGTTGTGTGTACCTGTGTCTCTCTGTATCTGAGTGTGTTAGTGTCTGCGTGACTGTGCGTGTGTCTTTGTACGTGTGTGTCTGTGTGTTCTTGCGTGTGTCTCAGTGTTCCTGTGTAGAAGTGTGTCTCAGTGTAGGTGTGCCTCTTGCGTGTGTCTGTGTGAGTGTATGTCTCTCATGAGTGTGTGCATGTATTTGTCTGAATATGTATGTGTGGGTGTGGGTGTGGGTGTGTTTATGTGTGGAGGGGGGTACATGTAAAAATAAAAGCAAAGACGATCAGATAAGGGATGTGGTTCTGCGACTTCAGGAATTCCAGCTTTATTTTGGTGTGGAATGGAAAAACACAAACGAGAGCTCTGCTTGGAGGTTAAAGCAGGCCTCCAGCTAAAACGGGCACTGGAATGGAGTCAGCACCATCGACTCGCTGCCCAGACATCTGGGCTGCGAGCAGAGCTCCACCTCCACCCCCGCAAGAGTGGGATCACGCAGCAGAGCCCCAGAGGGGCCCAGCCAGGGTGGCAGAACATGGGCAAGACAGAGACAGAACCACGGACCCCAGGGAATGTCTTTCTGTTGGCCGGGACAGATCTTCTCACTTGGCGTGGGGGGTGGTGTCCTTTCACATCTGTCAAGTCAGCTCTGATTCGTGGAGACCCCTTGTGTGCAAAGTAGAACTGTTCTGTAGGATTTTCAAGGCCATGAAAAGCTTTAGGAAGCAGATCACTAGGGCTTTCTTCCTAGGAGCCTCTGGGTCTGGTCAAACCATCACCCTTTTGATTAGTAGTCAAGGGCTTAACCGTTTAAGACAGCCAGGGTCTCCTTTATTTGTGTTTTGGTATCTGGGATGACTGGGATCATCATTGTGGCTACTTATAGAACAGAGGTCAACCCGTTCAGGTGGATGGGAAGGACTGGCATATCCATCTGGAACACACTAGAAGGATGCTCACTGGAAAAATGCCAGCTCCTTCTAGGGTGCTCGGGAGCCGTGAGATGAGGCAGACCCTGGAAGAACCCACCCCTGCACCCCAGTGTCCCGGTCAGAACTAGGGGTCTTTAGGGGAGGGGCTGTTGATATTCTGGGGAATTCGTGGTTGGGACTCTGCTTGGCTACAGCCCCTAAAAATAACACATGAGCTGGTCAGCTGTGCTGTCCCAAAAAACTGACCCCAAGAAGCACTGGTCTGATTCTCGGAGCTTGCTCTGCACTTTTACAAACTCATAAAATTTCGAGCATCTAAAGAGAATGGGGAGGGTCCCGTGGGAATGCTGGAACTTTGTTGTTTCCAGCTTGGGACTTCCTGAGGGAAGCCCTGCACTGCTCGATGGTTTAGACAGTCTTGGGGCCTCAGCTTCTCTAAGTGCCAGCAAGCTGCATGAGGAAGCTTCTACCAGGCTCCCAGACATCTCAGCAGAAGCACACAGCCCACTGCAGCTGTCTCTGCATCTCAGCAGTATAACTGCTCCTTCAGAAACACAAACAGAAATGTGACATGGCCAAGGCCTACTCTGGGCCATCTTCCCCTGCAACATTCTTGGCATCTGATTGGAGTAAAAAACATTTGCATCGATACTCAAAGCTGGAATTTAAGATTTGCTGCAGAATTGGGCTTGGAGCATTTAATAACAAGCCTCCTTATCACTCTGCTTCTAAATTTATAATAAAAACATATACATCCCCACCCTGATGGGGAAGGCCCTGCCAGCTGCAGAAAGGAGTTTAGATGCAAGAGGATGCCACCGGATTCACTGAAAAGCCCCAAACACAAACCCCTGAGTATCTCAGCAATACCAGGTAACTTTGAGTAAAAGGCCTGGCTCCTCCCCAAGCTTGGGAACCCCAGGGAACTAGAACATTCCCAGCCGAGCTCCCTGCAACCACTTCTCCCTAATTGTACAGCGTTCTGCTCTAATCAACCTTCAATGCCTTTTCTCTTTAAGACCAAGACAGAACAAAGCCTCAAATTACTAATTACACAAATACAGTGTCTTTTGCTAATTGGATTGGTTAATGTTAGTTAATAAAGCAATTTAAGGATAGGCCATGCAGTATGAAAGAGGCAATTCATAAGTTTAATAATAGGCTAATAACTGTCAGCGATGAGTAATCAGCAGTTGTCGCGTGTGCCTAACGTCACACTCGCTTCCAGTCCTTTGGACGTCTGGTGCAAATTAATGCCTTTGCAGAAGCCAAATCGTCAACGCCTCATCTCTACTCCGCCAGCGCTTTCCACCTTCTATCTGTGAGGGGCTGGGAGTCTGTGCGCACTACAGGCCTGGTGGCTGTTTTGGGAGGTTTACACCCAAGAAAAATGAAGCCCTGTTATTTCTATTATTTATGAAAGAGCCTTTGGTGAAGCGATTAGGAACAGGAGCCAGAGGCCTATTCCTTGTCCTGGGGCAAGAGGCTTTGCTGTTTTACTCAGTGACCCTGGGCAAGCTCTTTGACCTCTGTAGGCCTCAGTCAACTCAGCTGGAAAATTGAGTAAAGAGATTGTGGTGTCTTCAGGCATGGGGCTGCTGCTCAGAGGTGCTCAAAGGCGTTGGAATTACTACAGCCAGGAGAGACAGGCGCGACCGTGGCACAGGCGATGGAATGAGCCAGGACACGCCATTGGCTCTGACCATCAATGCCAAGAGAAATTCAGTCCCAATGTCAGACCCAATGGCCCCATGTGTAAGACCCAGTGCCAGGTTGTGGCTTGGTAAAATGCAAAGGAGGGAGCTTCTACAAGGACCACCAATTAAGTTTGCAAACTCACCCTAGAAAAAGTGCCACATGCCTCATTGCTGAATATCATTATGGTCATCTTTGAAATACTCCCCTTGGGAAGCTCTGCACCTATACCAAAGCCTAGTCTACTCTTCAAAGCAATTTTGGAACTTTTTTTCTGGAATGGCCATCAGAGCTATTGTCATATTATACTTAATGTCCTAAATGTCATTAAAATGTTTTCCTTTCAATATTTCCTTTATCTTCAGGTAAAGAAAAAAGCCATTGGGGGCCAGATCAGGTGAGTAGGAAGGGTGTTTCAATACAGCTATTTGTTTATTGGCTAAAATCTCCCTCACAGACAACTATGCAATTAAGTTCATGAACCCTCCACTGTGCACAACAGCCATTCCAGAGAAAGTTCCAAAAGGGGAAGTACTTTGAAGGTGACCATAGTGATATTCAGCAGTGAAGCATGGAGCACTGAGAACAGCTAAACTCGCAGACTTAATTGTTGGACCTCGTAGTTCCTGGCTCACATTGCCCAGTTCCACACAACCCTGAAATTTTTGATGATTTTGAAGCATTGAATAAATGTCACTGGTAACTCTAGCCACAGAGCAGAACTTCTTACTCTGGAGCGAGCTCCTGGAGACAGTGCTAGCCAACCATGCACCCTAACTGTATGCATGTTCTTCCTGTACTGTCCCTTACAGGGTGACAGCCCCTTGGCCTGTATTTGAGAGGCTCGTGTTTATGCCAAGTCCAAGTCCCTGTCTTGAGATGCCACATCCTTGATGAGCCCCAACTGTGGCTGTTGTATCTAGGTCAACAGTTTTCCATTAGGGGACAATGAAATCTTGAAGACACAGGAGACCTTCCCTTTTAATTGGTGACTCTGAATCTACAGGGCAGGTCTGCCCACACCCACCCCTCTCCTGGTGACGAGGCGCAAGAGGGCACAGCGTGTTTTGTAACAAGAGAAGTGAACCTGTCTGGGGGATTTGCCTTTGAGAAATGAAATGCATTAGAATTGAAAGGCAGAAAGATGGACCCAAAGGTTTCTAGCTTTAATTTGCAGGGGTGAAACAGCCATCTCAGACAGTCACTAAACACAGTCACTTCTATCTGTTATTACAGAGATGCACCATAATTAGCACCATTAGACCAAACAAGACAACAAAAGACTGGAGGTCATAAAGAGAAAGAACTTTTTGTACCACTTTTGCTGTCAAGCTGGCTCTGACTCACAGCAACCCTATAGGACAGAGTAGAGCTGCCCCATAGGGTTTCCAAGGACAGATGGGTGCATTGAAACTGCTGACCTTTCCATCAGCGGCTATAGCTCTCAACCACTGTGCCACCAGGGTTGAGCTATCAATTTCTAGAAAGGAATAGTGGCTACTGGGAGGAACAAGGTCTCCAAGCTAAGAAAATAAATCAAAGTAGACCCAGAGGCCAGCCAATGAGGCGTTTGTGGTCTCATTCTCCTATCTCCAAGTGCTAAGAAGTCCTGGTCAGAGAATCACAGACCAAGTAGCGGTCACCCTAGGCTTCAAATACCTGGATTGTCTCTAATGAATGTGTGGTATTCTCACTCAGTGGCTCATTCCCCTTGATCAATACACTCCCAGAGCCTGTTTCTGCTTCTTAGACCTTCTGTCTCTCTTTCTTTGCCCCACCTACCCTCACTTTACACTCTGCTCCAAACTAGCTCTTGGGGACTACTGCAAAGTTGAGGTGTCTTTGTTCCCTGGGCACAGAACATGCTGGGCTATTCCCCTTACCCCACCCCCAGGCAGTACTTAGGCCAGTCCTTGCATGGTTTCCATCCTGGCCCACCATCCCTGGAAAAGAGCAAATAAGTCATGCTACTGAGCAAACATTCTCCCACTCCAAGAACACTGTTAAAAACCCACCTGTGTCTCCTAGTCTGTAATAATTAATGATGACAAACATTCCGAGTTCAAATACCTGTACATTCGTGGAGGTGCCTGAGCCTAAAGCCAGCTGGGGGCTTCACTGGACAAGTTGGGAAAGCATTGCATCCAAACCCACAAGGGAGGTGGCAAGTGAGGAGCCTCGGTCATGGGAGAGAAGAGGGCTCTTCCTCTCAGATGATTCAACTCCTGGTCCTTCAAATGCTACATAAGCCCAGCCCCTCCACAGTCAGTGTGACTTGCCAGAGAGAAAACTGCCTGCACTCAACCCGCAGGCCACCTAGGGGGTCCTTCCTCTCTTCCCCGATGGCCCAGGGGGACAGCATTCACACACTCTGCCCCGTCTTCTTCTTGCACTAATGGGGGTCATTTTTCTCATCCACCCTGCAGACAGAGGGTGACCTTGTCACGTTAAACTGATAGGCACGCCACATTGCCAGCTAGCATTGCAGTACATGTCCTGTCCTTTGCATTGGGGCTTTCCTGTCATGAGAGATACACTCCAATCTTGCCTGCCTCGCTTCTGGGGGTTGCATGCCAGGTGGAGATATTCCTCGCAGCCACCTTGCTATTTAGAAATTGAGGTACTCAGTCCAGCTGTCCCTACTTACTGTCGGGCACCTGGAGAAACACTGGGGAAGGCTTGCAGAGTCTCCAAGGGTTCCTTTAAAAACTAACAAGAGAAGGAAGTGAAGGGGTTCTGCATTTTCCCCAAGGTGAGAGGGTAGGGGAAGCAGGGAGAAGCTGGGAGAGAAGTTGCCCCTGGATCTGGGTTCTCACAATGGCCAGGACCAGAAGGCAAGTGAGTGACTTTCATCCTGCTGGCAGTGGCTGGTGCTCACTTCTGCAGGCAGCGGGCTGGGGAGCATGGCTCGTGGCTCAGGGTAGAATCAGACAGCCTGCACAGGTCTCTGGGAGACTGCCACTTGCTGTGAGGGCTATGTTTACGTTAACATCCAATGCACTCCTGATATTGTCACCGCAGCCTGAGGCTGGGAGACACCTCTCCTAGCTCTGTCCAGGGTCCCTGGTCTCTGAGTAAAGCTGCAAAGTAGGGATCGAGCCCTCAGGCCCAGCCTAATGACTATTCTCATCGCATAGTCTGAGCTCTTAGCTGGGCTCTCGAGAGCTGGGCCTTCCTTCACAGAGATCTTGGTGTCACATTCCTGGCGTGCCAGCTGGCCCCTGGGACAGCTCCGCAGGCTGGGGGCTGAGAGTATAATGGCCATCGAGCTCCTTGACACACAAGTCAACAGGTGGTCAGTGCATTCCTCTGCTGCCAGACCTTCCCCAGATAGGGGACACTCCCTACCTCTGAGGAGACCCTCTCCCACAGGGAAGACAGTTCTTCTCCAGAAAGGCTGACAAGCATCTTGTGGTTTCTTTCCTCAGTTCTGAGTGCTTCTTCTCCTTGTTGGAAAACAAACAGAAAGGGAAATAGACCAGGGGCAAACAAACAAAAAAGAGCAGAGTGGCTCCAAACTGCTTCCAGTTTCATCAGTTTCTCCTCGTGGGAGGCTGCAGCTGAGAATGCCACTGCTCATGAGATTTAGGGTTTGGGGGACCAGCCTCCTGCACTCGCTGGCTGCCCCACACTGGCACAGGCCAGAGGGCCCTACCTTCAGTGCTCTCCCAAGGCCTCAGTGGGTGGCCACCTGTGGCCACGGCCCTGCCAGGCGAGTGAGATCAGGACCTCACAGGACCTCACAGTATTTCTTCCACTTGGGATTCTGCTGCCTGTGCCACTTGGGTTGGCACAGAATGTGAGCAAAGCTAGCCTGGTAATAAATATGCCCCCAGCGTCCAACCCCCCAGTCCCACAGAAGGTTGCAGAAGGCTTATGCTCCCAGCTCTGTGGCTTGCAGCTGGACTGGCTCCCTGTGGACACAGACACCTTCTGAAACCCTTCTTCCTCTGAGAGATTACATGAGTACCATTAACAGAGTCAGCATGCTTCTCCTGTAAAGGGCCCCAAGCCCAAACTCACTGCCATCGAGTCTATTCTGATTCATAGCAACCCTACAGGACAGAGTAGAACTGCCCCCTGGAGTTTCCAGGAAGTGCCTGGCAGATTCAAACTGCTGACCTTTGGGTTAACAGATGTAGCCCTTAACCATCACACACCAGGGTTTCCCTCGGAAGGGCACAGAGTAAATATTTTAGGCTTTGTGGGTCACATAGGGATCACATGTGGGTCACATAAGGATTAAGCACACAGTTACTAACTGAAAGGCAGCACCTTTGAGCCCACCCAGAGGTGCTTCAGAAAGGCCTGGGGATCTACTTCCAAAACATATGCCAATGAAAAGCCCGTAGAGTGCAATTCCACTCTCTAACACATGGTGTCGCCATGAGTCAGAATTAACTCAGCGGCAACAGGTTTGGCTTTGGTTTGGGGGCTACTTGTAGTTTCTGTCTAAACCTTGGTGGTCTAGTGGTTAAGAGCTATGGCTGCTAACTAAAAGGTCAGCAGTTCAAGTCTACCGGGTGACCCTTGGAAACTCTATGAGGCATTTGTACTCTGTCCTATAGGGTTACTGTGAGCCAGAATCTACCCCACAGAAGCAAATTTATTTTTTTAATTATTTGATGGTTTCTGCCACAGCTTCTTTGCTTTCTTTCTTTCTTTTTTTTTTTTTTTAAAAAAAAAATCATTTAAAATTGTAAAAGCTGTTCTTTGTTTATGGTATAGCTAGATG
Organism: Heterohyrax brucei; assembly: GCA_028571685.1. Lineage (NCBI taxonomy): Eukaryota > Metazoa > Chordata > Mammalia > Hyracoidea > Procaviidae > Heterohyrax > Heterohyrax brucei. Next base: position 31,386,987 of record CM053140.1, read on the forward strand.
CTGTTGGATCAGCCCCAACCCATGACTACCTTGTATATAACTGAATGAAGCTCTGCCCAGTGCTACGCTGCCTTCACCATCCTTTGTAGGTTTGAGTTTATTGTTGCAGCTACGGTTTTGATTCATCTCATGGAGAATTTAACCTCGCCCTCACCGGCCCTCCTCTTTACCAAACATAATGTCCTTCTCTAGTAATCAGTCCCTCCTGCTGACACTTCCAAAGTAAGCTAATCAAAGTCTCAGACAATATTCCGTGATCCATAGGATTTTTACCTGGCTGAGTTTTGAAAGTGGATCTCCAGGCCTCTCTTCCTCATGTCTCTTAGTCTAGAAACTCCAGCCAAACCTGCTCAGCACGAGTGTGGCCTGGGCAATATTTGAAGTGCCTCTGGTACAGCTTCCAGGAAACCCTGGTGGTGTAGTGGGTTACGTGCTACCACTGCTAACCACAGAGTTGGCAGTTCACATCCACCAGGAACTCCTTGAATACTCTGGGGGTCAATTCTACCCTGGCCCCTTGGGTCACCATGAGTCGGATCTGACTCGACGGCACTTGGCTATGGTATAGCTTCCAGCATCACAGCAACACACAAGTCACCACAGTGTGATGAACTGATGGAGGGGTGGTAGGTTCTGGGCTCGTGGCGCCTGCTATAACACACATGGGCTGTACTTGGTGAGCCCAACAGGGGCCAGGTGGTCAGGAAAGCTCTACTTGGCTGGTCTTTGCTGGCCCTTGTTCACAGGCTGACTCCCACAAGAGAATTTTGCTTTCTGAGCTTTGGGGTCTCAAAAGTGGGGAGTGGCACCTGTGCTACCTCATTGCTGTGCTCTTGATGCAACAAAGGAAAAGTCAGCTGGCCTGTTGCCACCTAGGTCTGCTGTCATCACTAATGGTATTGTCATCGGCATTATCACCATCCTCTAACATACTTGCGTACTGTTGAGCAGATGCGGGACTGAAGCTGTTAGCCAGGGGCATATGGGTGCCGTTGCTGGGCCTCAGCGTGGGAGCAGCTGGGTTCGAGCTGGGAGTATCACTGCTGCCTCTGCAGCTATCTCCTAGCCCCTCTGAGGCACAAGGAGGCGGGAGGTCAGACTGGGCCTAACGTTGCCCAAGAAGCCCCAGAAACAGCCGGGAAGGCAGGCACCTTGGCCACAGGTTTGCCTAGTTGCAGCGAGGCTAGAATTCTGCAGATCTCTGTAGCATCTTTCTTGCTTCTGGCCCTGAGCTCAGTCTGGCCTGGATGTGCAGAAGCAGGACCCGTGGGCTTTAGTTGTTGAAATGAGGGAGTGGGGTAGGCTGCGCACCCTTCCGCCTGGGCTGTAGGTTCCGTCTGCCCCCACAAAAGCCAGTCCAGGCCCAGGAACTCCTGACTGTTCCAGGGATCCTATAGGATACTGAGGGTGGCCCGTTTTTCATAGCGGATCAGCGCAGATTCCTCGGCACAGCTGTTCCTGTAATTGGGTCCCATTAGGAGACTGTACAGTCCTGTTTGGCGGCTCCCTGCCTCCCACCACCCCACGCATGGTGGTCTCGAGTTAGCACGGCAGCTGTGACCCAGCCCAGGCGCTCTGAAGCGACAGCCCCTGATGGTTCCCCTGGGCTCTGCTGCTCTGCCTCTTCCCAGACTAGAAACATTCTTGGTGGGAGAGACGGCACAGCTCCTTCCTGTCATCTCACTCCCTCTCCCCTCCTTACTCCACCACTCTGTGCTCCGATGGAAGCAGTTTACTAGAGGCCAAATGACAGAATGGCTCCAAATGTACCCTGCAGAGTGCCAGGGCCCAGTTAGAAGCCCAGCTGCAGGATGCTGAAGAAGTAACTCAGCCTCCTGAGTCTCAGAATTTGTGGGGCACGTGGAAATTGTTAGAGGGTACTACCAGCAGTCAGTGTTGTTAGGTGCCAAGTTGTTTATGACCCTCAGAAACCCCATGTATCAGAGCCAAACTACCTTCTAGGGTTTTCTTGACTGTAATCTTCAGGGGAGCATATTTTCTGGAGTCTTTCTCCCTCAGAGCTGCTGAATGGGTTCAAACCATCAACCTTCTGGTTAGCAACTGAGGGCTTAACCATTGCACCACCAGGGCTCCTCACCTAGAGCACTGTCTGTAATTGTTAACATCATTATTATATTTGCAACCTAGGGACGGAAACCAAGCTGCTTCTCCCTTCAGAGGGCCCACAAATATTTTGTCAAGCAAATGAGTTGATGGAATAAGTAACAGAGATATTAGATTTGACTAAGAAATGGCCTTCTGTTTCTAGGTTATTGCCGCAGTGGGGACAGTAACGACATGTGTTTGCTTCACTCCTTGGTCCCCAGAAGGCACTGCCTGCCATTTTGGTTGTTGCTAGCTGCTGTCAAGTTGATTCTAATCGTGGCAACCTCATGTGTGCGGAGTAGAACTGCTCTATAACGTTCTTGAAGCTGTGTCCTTTCAGAAGCAGATTGTCAGGCCTTTCTTTCAAAGGACCTCTGGCTGGGTTTGAACTGCCAACCTTTCAGCTATTAGTTGACCACTTAGCCTTTTGTACTACCCAAAGACTCTGGCTTTGGGAGAATTAAAATTCATTTATGTAATTTGTAATTTGAGATGACAGTATCTGACCAACCAACTTAAGTTTTTCCCAAGTCCCAAGAAAAGGCCAAATCCTAGGCAGCTGGGTGGGGAGGAGGGGAGACGTGGTGAGGGGGTTACATTTCAGCCACTGCCCCTGGACCTGGGGTCTGAGACTCTCAGACGCATGTGTCACAGAGCAGGCTTTGCCCAGAGATCTATGGCCCTTCTTATTCACTTATGATTATTAAGGATCATCTTAACCAACAAGGTATCAATAAGCAGGGTCAAGTTGAAATGCATTTATATGAGTCTGTCAATATCGAGGTTATTTCTATAACTAAAAAGGACTGAGGAGAAAAGATGAATATGGGTATGGGCCTAATCATTGACCTTGAGATTTATTGGCCCCCTTGGGAGGCCAGGCAATGCAGGGCCTCTGGGAGGGGGAGGAGGATCCAAGAGGTAGCTTCTCCCTTTTGGCTTGCACCAGGGAGTCCAGATGAAGGTCCGTGGGTCCAGCCCCTCGATCAGCCAGGCCATGGGGCGTCAGGCAGCGAGGTGGTGCCCATGCCTGCTATCTGGTCCCTGAGTGTCCGTGTTTTCAGAAGCAAGGTGGGGATGGCTTGTGGTCCTGGGGGAGAGTATTTTTAGATTTGTATGGGGAGAACTGTCATGGGGTTTGTAACTTGCAGAGCTCCGTGCAGGTTTAAGCAGATGAGGACAGGCAGAACCCCAACTGAGGACTCTGTGTCTGCAGTTGGCACTTGAAATGAACAGTGTCAGGCTCACAGTGTCACACTATGTTGGGAGAGTGCCTGCAGGTGGACAAGGTACTGGAATGTGTAAGAGAATGGCCCTATAAAGTCTAAGGTCACACTCAGACTCCCCCATCCAGCATCTCATAGCTCCTGGGAATATTCCATGCCCTGCCAGCCCCTTGACCTGCTCCTCAAGCCCCCGGTTCCCAGTGATCCCTGCAAACACTCCCACTAGATGGTATGAAACCTCCTCCCAGGGTGAGGGTCTGTCATTAAGGGTGACCCAGACACTGTTGGTGTTATGATGTGTCCCTACCTTCTAAGAGCAGTACCTCCTTGGGTCCACCTTGATGTCCCTTCCATTACACAGAGACATTCCCAGGACTGGCAGCTCCCAGTGCTAAAATTAGGCAAGGCAGATGGTTTGCCCCTCTCTCCAGGGGCTGCTGGTACAGGACAGACATGGGGAACTGGCCTCCTGGCACTGGCCGGTGGCTGCATGGGGCCAGGGTTCAGTGGTCAGAGGGCTGGCCTCCTCCTTTGGCTCCCCGTGATGCTCCCCTGCAGGCCCTCCATCCTGCTCTCCAGCCCCCTGCCAGTGACACCCAGCCTTGTGCAGCATGGAGACTACCCTCCATGCCCAGGGTCCTACAAGCACCCTTAGGTGCTCCCCAGGCTGTCATCTAGGAAATGGGCTAGCTGCCTCCCTCACACATTCATGGAGAATCCCTGCACACCCCCAACCCCTAGGGACCATTAACCAAGCCAGGGGCACACTGTCCTGGCCAGCCCAAGCTCTGCATTTCCAGCTCTGCAGCCCCACCCCAGCCAGGGATGCTGGACGTTAGGGCAGGCCTGTGCAGCCTGACACCCTGCCATTTGAATGCTTTGGGGCAGGAACTCTTCTTTGAGTCACTCACTCACTCATCACTGAGTCGCTAGTAGACATGTCTCAGGTCTGCAGCTGGGTGTCAGGCTGCAAGGTCTCCCTAGTGATGTCTGGAACCCAGCACTGCCCAGGAGGCCCATCATCCCATGGGAGACAGACCTACCAATAAAGGTAGAGGAGCTTTAAGACGAGTGTGCACCACCCCCTTCCAAACTGTAATGGCCCAATAAAAATTTATAGTGGAATAAAGGGAGAAGAGGAGGGGGAAGACAAGGAGGGGGAGGTAGGGGACAGGTCACACAGCAGTCTCACCTAGAATCACACTGCCTGTCCAAATCCCTTCCTTGCCCCAAGGCCGTCCTCTGCGTCTGGGCTGTCCCCAGGCAACACTTGCCCTCTCAGGGCTTGGCTTTCCTGGCCTCTAACCACCCCAACCTGAGGAAGCTCTGGGTCAGACCTAGGAACAAGTGACTTAGCAGAATTTTCTTCTTGTTCTGGGGAACCCAAGTCCGGTCACTGGGGCTGGAGGTCAGGAGCTCCTGGACTTATGCACACTCTGTGTTCTGAAACTGAAAATTATGACTTGTCATGAGTCATTGATTGAAAGTGCCACTCGTCACCCATGCATCTGTGATTTATGCGCACTTCCTCTGAGGACATTCATCTTCCAGAAGGAGGAAGGGGGAGCTGGGCACGAGGGCAGGCCTGATGTGGGTCTCAGAGACCCCTCCTCTTGGCCTCACTCTCCTCAGTGCTTGGTGCAGAGAGAGGGCTCCAGGAGCCCTGGCCACACCTGCTACATGAACATGTCACACATAGTCTTCTTCTGCCAGCCCGGCGTTGTCAGGTGCCAGCACTCCGTCACTTTTCCAGGCCACCATGTTTGCTCCGTCATCAACTTAGCTCGCCATACGAAGGAGGGGGGCTTCCTCCTCTCAGAGAAAACCCACCATGGCATCCATGGCTCCTGGAGTTTCCCCACCCAGCTACACCCAGCACTGGGCCTCAGGTGGGAGCTTCCAGATCCACCAGGTAAGAGCTCGCAGAGCCCCAGGTGGGAGCCCACACAGGTCCCATGTGGGGGCCCACAGTGTCCTCAGGTTGGAGGTCACAGGGGCCTCAAGTGGAAGCTCAAAGGACCCCAGGTGGGTGCTCACAGGACCCCAGGTGGGTGCTCACAGGACCCTAGGTGAATCCCACTGTCATCCTTTCCTACTGTGCCAATGTGGTGAATTGCTTCTGGGCCTGTCTTCTCTAAAATAAAGAGAGAATAACCCAGTCCTTTCTCACAGGCTCCTTGCACACATTGCAAATGAGGCAATTCAAGTGAAGTCCCTGGCTGGCTCGCTGCTAACTGAAAGGTTAGTAGTTCGAGTCCACCTGGCAGCATCTTGGGAGAAAGGCTGCCAATCTACTGCTGCAAAACCACTGAAAACTCTGTGGGCACAGTTCTGCTCTGACACACCCAGAGGTGCCATGAGTTGGGGTCAGCTCCGTGCCGATAGGACTGGAATGTGAGGAGGTAGCCAGCCAGCAAGGGAGCCTGGCCACCAGCACTCTGTTATCCCCAGTCTTCCTGTCGTGTGTTTCCCAGCCCACACCTGGTCCCCGGAGCAGCATCTGGCTGTTTGTCAGAAAGGCAGGACAGACCTCCAGGGATAAAGGGGAAACCTGAGTGGGGTCCCTCTGAGTCCCTGTGGCATGCCAGTAACCCTCAGGGAGAAAGGAAAGCTGCCCTGATACTCTACAGTGACTGCAGCCCACTGGGGTTGGGGCTGACATGAAGCCTCCACCCCTGCCCTGACCTGCAGACCCTCCTTGTTCCCCTGTGCCTTGCCTGTCACCCATTGGTGTGTCTTGTCACAGCATCAGCAGCCATATCTGCCCTCGGAATCCAAACATTCTCAGCCTGATATCCGGTGTCACTCCTTGCAGCCTCCGATGCCTCCTCTGCACCCAGGCCACCCCTGACAGCTCTTGCTACCTTCAGACAGGCTCACCCGCTCCAGCTTTGTACACCCTACCCTCTGCCCGCGCTCCTCCCCAGCCCTCTGCTGGGGGCATCCGCCTGTGCCTGTCAGAAGCCAACCTTCAGAATAGGACCCAGCCTCCTCTGTACCCTCATGCTGTGGTTCTCAGCAAGAATCTGTGGTTCTGTCCTTTCTTCCAGTGCTTCTTGTGAAAGTGGAAAGCAGGCTTGACCCCATGTCTCTGTCCCAAAGTAGCATTTTGTGTATTTAAAAAAAAGAAAGAAAAATTTCCGGGGCCCCTTTCATGGGGCAGTATATACAGTAGGTGCGGAAAGGGTGGGAGGATAGAAAGGGAAGTTGAAACCTTGCCCTGGGGTGGGACAGGGGGCTGGGAACAGAAAGAACTTGGAAGATATAACGCTGAGAGGAGAAGTGCAAAGACCAGGGGCACTCATTCACTCATTCACTTGTTCATTTGTTCAGTCATTCTGCAAGAGGTAGATGTCTTAATTTGTTCCTGTTGCTGTAACAGAAATACCGCAAGGGGGTGACTTTAATGAATCAAGAGTTCTTTTCTCCTACTTTAGAAGGCTAGGACTCCAGATTCAGGGTTCTGGCTCTAGTGGAAGGCTTTCTCTCTCTCTGTGCTGGGGGGAAGGTTCTTGTCTCAGCTTCTCCAGTGTTCTTCTCAGCATTCCTCGGAGATCTTCCCACAGCATCTATCTTGCCCCCATCTGTGCTGTTTCTCCTTGCTGGCTTCTGTGCCTAATCTGCTCTGTTTATGTCTTAAAAGTGACTGGCTTAAAACAGACCCAGCACTGATAAGGCCTCATTCATGTAACAAAGAAAACCCAAATGGCGTTACATCCACAGAAATAGGGGTTAGGATCCCGATGCATATGTTTTTAGGGGACAGAATCTGGTTGCTAACAGTAGGCGTAGGCATGAGAACAGGCCCAGTGCACTGGGCAGGGTGTCCAGGCAAAGAGGCCCGGGCAGTGCAGGCGAGAACTGCCAGCAAACAGAGTGTTCTTGGAGCATCTGGAAGCACTGCTAATGCCCAGATCCGGGTTTGTGCGAGGCCAGCTGGCTGGGGAAGGCCGGTGACCTTGTGTGGAGCTGATCATTGGGCATGCGCTTTCAGCCTGCTGACCACTCCATCCGCTCCTGTGACCAGAGCAGAGCACAGGGCCCTGGGTGTTCAAGATAAGTCAAGAGAGAGCGCCGAATGGCCTGAGATCCATTTCTGTGGGGAGCTGCCACTGGCCCGGACATGCAGTTCCGAGAACAGTGCCTTCCTCTAAGGCCCTGAAAGGGCAGTAGCCTGGGTTTTCTTGTTACTAGTTGCCTTTGACTTGATGTCAACTTATAATGACTCCGTGTGTGCAAAAGACAATTGCTCCATCTGGCTCAAGAGCAGGCAGTGTTTCATTCTGACGTACATAAGGTCACTATGAGTCAGAACCAACTCAATGGCAGGTAACAATGGCGATGACACGGGGCATTCAAGACTGTGCCTTTCTCTTCTCAGGGCCTGCTGGGTGAGTACGCACCTCCAACCGGGCACCCATTGTGGCCGAGTGCTTCGCCATTTGCATCACCTTGATTTTCTTGTTAGCCAAACTAGTAGAAGGGTCTGGGTAGCAAGACTTCACTGACATTTACACACAGCCGTTGTCCCCACAGTGGGTCTCCATTTGAGATTCTCCGAAAGGAACCCACAGGGTAGAAAGCAGAGGGGCTGAGAAGCACCTTGGGGAAGGGGAGCTGAAGGGTGGATGCCCGAGAGGCAGGATGGGTGTCTGGACTGGGACTGTCAACACCAGGTGGAGGCCAGTCTGTGTTTCAGGGATGCGTCCTCTGAGGAGCCAGGGTCCTTTTTCTTGCCGTACTTGACTGTGTAAATATTTTTCTTAGGCATAAAGAGAGAGCCTCCATTCATTGGGTAGATCTCACTTGAAAGAACTGAGAAGTATCTGTTTAGGCATAAAAGCTAAAAACAGTGTCTAAGGCGCCTTTAAAAAAATCATTTCTGCAGCTCAAACATGGCCAAGCTGACTTTTTTTAATGCAAAAAATAAATAAATATCACCCTGCTCCCAGTTGAGAGCTCAAGAGTTTGTGTCAACACCGTCGGTGCCTTTGTTCTGGGAGCCAGGGCTCGGAGGCTGGTGACTAACTGCCTTTCAGAGTGTGTGTGTCTGAGCTGCCAGCGGGCCACCACCCAGCCCGGCGGCAAGCTAGCAGGGCCAGGGGAGCGCCCCTCTGTGGAGAGTCCTGGCCGGGGTTCAGGTGTGCCTCCTGGTCGGATGAGCTGGCGTGTGGCTCCTTCCAGCCGGATGCATCCGCCCAGCGGGCTCCAGTTCCTCCAGAGCCCAGGCCTGGAATCCAGAGGCCCAGTGTGGAATGCAGCTCCACCACTCAGCAGCTTTTTGACCTTTGCCCAGTGCTTCAACTCGCCGAGCCTCTGTTTCCTATCTTTAAGCAGAGATAATTGTAGTTCTTGTCCTGTACAGCATATGTAAGAAGCAAAGGAGATCATGCGTTTGTGCAGCCTGGACAGGCCCTGGCTCGTAGTCGGTATTGTGAGGTGCCATCGTGTCAGTTCTAACTCACAGCAACATTATATCTAGCAGAAGGAAACGTCTCCCAGTCCTGAGCCATGCTAAAAACAGTAGATATCTTCGAGCCTATTACAGCCAAGCCGCTGTGTTAATCCATCTCACCGAGTGTCTTCCTCTTTTTTGATAAGCTTCTTCATTGTCAAGTGTGATGTCCTTCTCCAAGATAAGTCTTTCCTAATAATGTATCCCAAGTAAAGGAGTTGAAATCTTACCGCCCTAACTTTAAGGAAGCATCTAAGGCATATGCTAGGCTCCCCAAAATATTACCTGCTGCCATGGTCATCATCAACACTGTTGTTGTTGCTGTTGGTACTTTCAATGCAACATTTACACCAGCGAAATGATCAGTAGTTGCAGGACTTGAGTTGAGAAGACAGTTAAGGATGAGAATTGTTCTTTAAACATTGTTTCTTGTAAAAAAGAGAAAGCATATGTCAGGTGTGGGCATCCCTTCCCAAGAATCAAATGAGTCTGCAAAATGACGTTGCTGTGAAATATGATGTCAACTTGTTATGGTTTGCTTCTAGCACACTGTTTACTAGTTGCTGTTGGACACATGATGCCAGCTGTTTTCAATGGTTGTTTTCAGAAGTAGATCCCCAGGTCCTTCTTGGGATACTCTACCCTCCATCCTTGCAGTTAACAGCCAAGGATGTTCACTGCACCAACCAGGAACTCTGGTACTATTCAGCTGGGTATAAAATACCCCTAACCTGGGGCAAATGTAGGACATCAAGGACAGGAGAAAAATGAGTCCATCAGATGGAATGGGGCCTTATGAACCATAGCCTGCTTCAGCATGGGACCAGAAGAACTAGACGGTGCCTGGCCACCACCAATGACAGTCTGGATGGGGTATGCAGAACGGAGTTCCAGACACAGCAGGTGATGGAGTAGAGGGGCAGAGCTAGAACTGTACCAAAAGATCACACCTGATAGTCCTTCTGAACAGAGGGACCCTGGGAGCATGGTCCATGGACTCTGTAACTCCAAACTACATCTGGCACGGGGGCCAGCTATGCAGACAAAGACTGACCTGGACTATACAATACATAGAGTGATACAGGAGGCAAACAAACCTTTAAAAATATACATGGGGGTGTCTGAGGAACACTTTGCTGGAGCCAAGTTGATTGGGTGACGAGGGACAGACCTTTATCAACAGGTCACAGGAAGTTGCAAATAAAAGGAGAAGTATGCTGTCACGTGTGAGGTTGGGGGAGCTAGAATAGAATAGAAGTGCAGGTTCTCGGTGTTATATGGCGACATGATATCCACTGTAAAATTGTTCTTAATTCACAATAAAAAGAAAAAATACCCCTAAAATGGTAGCCGCTTGGAAGTCAAAGCAGCTAACCATGGAGCAATTGCTAGCCTGTCTTGACCTCTCTGCTCAGACTCAGTCTCCAGGAGAACCCTATATCCATGCAGCCCCCACAATCTCCCATAGATTAGCTGATGCAGTATGTGAGAGTAGGGGCATCTCCATCAACTCAGGCCCCAGCCCCCCTCTTAGTTCAACCTGGGTGACACGGACAGACAACCCAACCTCCCTGCTATGAAGGCCTCTTGAAGGGGAGGATGGCTTGCAATCAGCTTTTAGCAGGTTCTAGACTCAAACACCCTGGTGGCATAGTAGTAAAGTGCTACATCTGCTAACCGAGAGGTCAGCAGTTCAAACCGGCCAGGTGCTGCTTGGAAACTGCGGGGCATTTCTACTCATCTATAGGGTCACTATGAGTCATTGTCAACTTGATAGCACTGGATTTGAATTTGGGGGGTTTAGACTCAAACATGCGTCTTTGGGTATGAAAAAGCTACTTCAAAATGCACAGTAGAGAAACATAAAACACAGCTTAGGTAGAGAGGACCTGGGTTCAAAGGTCAAACCAAGAGGTCAATAAGCCAAAACACTGGATGACCTTGTGAGTCATTCTGTCTTCCAGGCTGGCAGAGGGGCCTCCATGCCCCAGGTTGAATCTGGCTGTCTCTAGTTATAGAGCAGCCTCAGGCCTGAGGCTCAGTCTGGGTTTCCTCCTGTAGGTATATTTTCAAATACTTTAATAACAGATTATTTTGAAGGAAAAGAAACCTTCTGGGATCCATTTGTGACACCAAACAGAAAAGTTAGCCCCCCCTCGGGGAACGCGCCAGAACTCCGGAGCTGTGAGCATATGAGATGTCTATGTGTGTGTGTCGACTCTTTGCTGATTTTTTGGAGAACAGAGGGTATTTATTTTAAGAGTCAAAAAAAGATGTTTTGACCAACTCCACTTAGCTAAATCCTGGCACTGATACCCGAGAGAGAAGCTAAATGTTGGAGGTCAAATCTCTATTTTTTGGCGAAAATGCTTAATCAAAACACACCTAATACTTCTGCTGGAGTCCGGGGACCAGGCTCAGAGCTCTGAAGGCCACTGCTGGCAGCCGACAAGCTTGCAGTAAACGCACTGGGGGTTAAGCTTGCAAAATAAAGAGGCTGTTCAGCTCAGCAGCAGCTCTGGCAAGGAGAAAGCAGAGGCTGAGAGTCTCCAGAAGGAGCATGTCCGGTGGTGTTTCCACCAAGGTCAGCAGTGGGTGAAGACGCAGGCATACCTGCCAAGACAGGCTGTGAAGTCAGGGGCGGGCAGAGAGAGGCAGCCAGAAGGCCATTGTAGAACACAGCTCCAACTTTCTGCTTACAAGAGGGCACTTCTTTCTTTAGAGTCAACCCATGCTTCCTTTTCAAGAGAACACATAGAGGAAGTTGTTGTTGTTAGCTGCCATCAAATCAGGTCTGATTCATGGAAATCTTACATGTGGCAAAAGGAAACATTGCCTGTTCCTGTGCCATCTTCACAGTTGGTGACATGCGGAGTCTACCGTTGTGCTCACCATGTATTTTGAATTTTTTTTTTCAGTACAAGGGGTTCATCTTCCAGTACTGGGTCAGATGATATCCCATTTTGAACCACAGTGTTGTTATTGGCTAAATTCCAGAAGAGATCACCAGGCCTTTCTTCCTAGTCTGTCTTCATCTGGATACTCCCCTGAAACCTGCACACAATAGTGACCTTGCTATCTGAAATACTAGTGAAATCACTTCCAGCACCATAGCAACACACAAGCCACCGGAGTGTGACAAACTGACAGACAGGCACTAGGCACAGGGCGTGGAGTGGGCTTAATGTCCCCCTACTGCGTTTGTGATGGGTGGATAGCTCAACATATACAGATGACTCTTCCCTGGTTCCTCAGAGGTTCTACAACTCTGTTTCACATAACTCAAAACCACTCACCACCCCACGTGCTGCAGCCCCATGGGATTGAGTGACAATGTGCAGAGGGACCGATTCAGAGTCTGCAGAAGCTGCAGCCCTGACTGGTCCTCCTTCCACCAGCCCCCTGGTGTACCTCTGCCTCATCTCTTGCTTTGGCACATTGTTTGCGACATCGTTTCCTGTTGTGGTTTCGGTGTCTGTCCCCACATCTCCATCTGACAGCAGGGTCCCAGAGGGTAGTAACCATCCCCTTGTTTGGTGTACAGGCCTCACGGGACTCTTCCAGAACAGAGAGAGGAACCTCTGTTGTAGGTCAACTTGTGTCCCCTCCAAAATATGTATTGACATCCTACCTCGGGACCTAGGGATGTGATGTTATTTGAGAGCAGGGGATTCCTTATTATGCTAATGCGGCTGTATCAGGGTAGGATGGGTCTTAAAACTAATGACTTCCGAGTTACAAGGAGCAGCACAGACACAGAGATAAACAAATCTAAACAGCAGAAGGATCGATGTCCTGCGGAGATTGCCAAGGAACCTAGGAAGACAGAACCTGCAGAAACTGAAAGATGTGAATCTTCCCCTAGAGCCTAGAGGGAGAGCCTCCCCACCCCGCCCCCCAGCCACTGTCCTGAATTCAGACTTCTAGCCCCCTGAACTATGAGGACATTGAGTCCTGTTGGTTAAAGTCACCCGTTTATTGACAGACTTTCTGGGCTTGAAGGCTAAGGACCGTGTCTTGATGGACATCTAGATCAACTGGCATGACACAGTTCATAAAGATAATGTTCTACAACCCAGTTGGATGAGTAGTATCTGGGGTTTTAAAAGCTTGTAAGCCACCATCTAAGGAACTGCTCCTGGAAAGTGAAGGAAGCCAAGACTCAGTGAAGCAATTAGCCCTCAAGACTAACGGCCCAGAGGAACCACAGCCTTCTCTACCTGAAACCAGAAGAACTAGATGGTACTCAGCCACCACTACCAACTGCTCAGAACAGGAGCACAGCAGAAAATCCCAGTTATAATGGAAGAAAAATGGAAAACAAAACTCCAAAATTCATAAAAAAAGACCAGATGTACTGGACTGATAGAGACTGGAGGAAATCCAGGACTATGGCGTCCTAAGACACCCTTTAACCTAGACCTAAAGACACTCCTGGAGGTCATCTTTAAGCCAAATAATAGATTGACCTGTAAAAGAAGCACTAACATCTGTGAGAAATGTGCCTCTCCCAGTGGGCAGCACTAGCCCCAAAGCCAAGAAGAGAAGACAGTGAGAGGCAGAGAAACTAGATGATGGAAATGGGGAGGATGCTGACAGGCTGCCGAGAGGGCAGCCAGCATCAGTGAGCAATTTGTGCACATGTTGTTGGATGAGAAACTAGTATGCTGTGTAAAATTTCACCTAAACACAATAGAATGTCCAAAACTAAATGAGGAAACCTCAGCAACCCTACTTCTCAGTTGAAGAGTTCCCAGGGCTACTGTGCTTGGGAGTCAAGGTTCCCCAGGTTGGTGCTAAGGGCAATTTGATGCTCAACGTATGAAACTGGAGGACCAGCCAGCTTAGGTTGAGGCTCAAGAGCACCCAGACCACCAGACAACACAAGACTGATTCATTGCCTGCCTCACCAAACTGTATGAATGTTACAAAATCAGCAAGCGTTACGTTTACAAAAATGTGAGTTGTAGCTCTAATTTAGTTACCAGTTATCTACCTAGGATTTATGAAAGACACTGTTGGAAAAACACTGGATTAGGCTGTCAGGAGTGTTAATCCACAGACAGGAAGCATGTACCTCATCATGGAAGTCAGACTTGTCTGGGACACCTCCTCGGCAAGCATGTGACAACTAGGGCCAAAGAAGTCTGTTTTCCACCCTCTGTCATGATGAGGGTGTATATTTCTACTCAAATTTAAATCCTTTTTTGTTGGCTAGCCCGTACAGATAAACTTTCTTATTCTACGAAAACAAAAAGAGCCACACATTTACAGTATCTCTGTTACAGCAGCATTAGGAGACTAAGATTGATCCAAAGTGATTGTTAAGCTCACAGAGGCTTACTTACAACCAGGAGGGTTTGAACAGGTTCATTCTAGTTTGAACCCCTACTGAGAGTTTGCATTTCCATCCCAGATGTACTGAATCAGAATCTGCATTTTAACAAGACCTCTAGGTGATTGTTAAGCATAATACACTTGGAAAAACCACTGTTCTGCTTGTGGTTCTCAGAACTGGTCCCTAACCGGCAGGGTTAGCATCCACCTGGGAACTTGTAAGAAAAGCAAATTCTCATCAAGGGTTAAAATCAGAAGGAACCAGTTCACAGCCCCGGTTATAAGGTGCACTTCATTGAAATGCATCTGCCCATTCCCCTTCTTCAACGTGAGCTCCAGGGTCACCACTGGTTGGCATATCCCCGTCACTATGCCTGGGCTTGTGTCATGCACAGGGGTGGGGAGCTAATGTGGCCCGATGGCAGATGTCAAGGTGTTTACAGAGTTCAGCATCCCAGAGCCCAAAGGCTCTGGGCACCTAAAACCAGCTGCTGTCGAGTTGGCTCTGCCTTCTGAAACCCCACATGTGGTGGAATAGAACTCCGCTCCATACAGTTTAAACGACCAAGTTTTTCAAAAGCAGATTGCCAGACCTTTCTTTAGAGATCTTCTAGGTAGACTCCAGCAGTTAGCAGACGAGCGCGTTAACCACTTTCACCACCCTGGGACTCCTAATTCAGTTGCTATTGAGTAAATTTTGGCTCAGGGTGCAAACTCGTCCCACCTGCTGAGCCAGGAAAGAGCCCACCCAAGAACACTTTGCTTCCACCCAGGCAGTGGACACGTTGGGCAGATCAAACCTTCTGAACACTTTCTCTTCTTCCAAGGCAATTTATCCAGATGCCCCAAATCAATGGGTAGCACTGTTGTTTATGTAAGTGCATGGTAGTTGCCCTGGAAATGCCATCAAATGCCACTGCAGCTGGAGACCTCCAGCTTGTAAAGCATTCCACCAAACTCTTCGCTTGGTGTCTCCAGACACGTTCAGCACCTGCCTGGGGGCTTTGCAAAGAGATCCTGCCTTAGTGCGGGAGGCTCCCTGAAGCTCCTGCCCTAGGGGGGGAGCCCTTCAGAGCAGGGGCAACTGGAGGAGGGGAATAGCCTCATCCCGCAGCCAGGCTTCCCAGTGATGGCACAGCACTGGCAGAGCACGGCGGCTCTTCTTTAGACGGAAGTCCGTGGATAAACAGAACAGCCTGAGGACAAAGGGCCTCAAGGCTGAGGTGGCAGCTTCCCTGTTCAGTGCTGTGTTCTATGCCAGAGTCACACAGCGACAGACTCAGGGTTCAGTCTGGGTTCCTAAAAAAGAGAACTCTGTCTGACGGCTACATCCCTGTGATTCCAGCTGGTACCCTGGAGGCATGCAAAACACTGAGTTTCTTCTGAAAATTAAAACACAGCTTTGCCCTTTAAGGATAAAGGCATCCACTCAGCAAGAATGGTGCTGATAAAGCATAGAACTCTTCTCATGAAAGGAGGCTCCATGACCCACAGCACTGAGCCCCCACTCGTGGCCACACTAACCAGGTCTCAGTCTCTGTTGGTGATGATGCACAAAGAGTGGCCATGTAGTCTTCAGCTGGACAGGGGTGTTTCTAGCCCCTCAGGGCAGCACTAAAATGTCCCTTTGGGCCTTGTGGGCCCTAGACATTGATGGGCCAGCCCTGTTCTGGAAGCTTCTGGCTTTTCAGAGTCCCAGGTGGTGAGCCTCACTCTCTCCTCAGAGTTCCTGCATTGACCAAGCTTTTTTGGCTATGGACTTGAGGGTGAAAAGCAGACAGACGTGGCAGCAGAGATGCCGGGCCTCATCCAACAGCCAGACCTAGCCCAGTGTCCGAGCATGACCTCTACCACCGCCAGTGTCCAGGCCCACCAGGCCAGGGGGTGAAAGGGTTCTCAGTGACGCCTCGTGCTAGTCTTCTCTGGAATCTTCTTTTCCTTTCTGTCTCAGTCTCCTTTTCCACTAACAGTCACTTTCCAAACCACCATTTCAGAATCTATTAAAAGAAACATAAAATCCCCAATTGCTTAGAATCCCCAACATTCAGAAACATGGCTGCTTGTTATTCCAGCTGAGTCGGGCATGCTGGCCTTATTTGGGAAGCGGCACGTGGTCCTGTCACCTGGCCGAGGAGGCACTGGCAGCTTTGACAGTAGGATCTAAGAGGGGAGAACTCAGTCCCAGGACTCGGCATTGCGCCTCGCTCCATTTTGCAATATTAGTTTCCATCTTCGTTTTTATTCATATGGAAACAGCATCGTGCTTCATATAAGCTTCAGCCCAGCTCTCTTACTTCAGAAGGGAAAATCCAGCAGATTGGATCCATTTACAAAGCATTCGGAACTGCCCCTAAAACACCCGCTTTGGCAATGAACACAGGGATTTTCACAAGTAGAAGGAAAAGGAAAACATTTGCCTTGAGTCAGCTCCAACTCACGGTCACTCCGTGTATGTCCGAATAAAACGGGGCTCCATCAGGTTTTGACTGAGTTTTTGGAAGTAGGCTGCCAGGTCTGTTCTCCGAGTGCCTCTCAGTGGACTCAAACCCCCAGGCTTTCAGTTAGCAGCCAAGTATGTTGATTGCTTACACCACCCAGGGACTCCTTTAGGATTACCAGAACAAACCAAACCCCCTGCCATCAAGTTGATTCCAGCTCAAGCGACCCTATATATTTCTTTTCGGAGTAGAAGTCAGGCAAAATATTACCCCTTGCCTGAGGCAAGCCAAGGAAGGCTTTAAGCTAAAACTCTTGGGGCAGGAGAAAGGTGCAGAATCTCTGGCACTTTGTCTTGGCACTGTCCCAAGCCTCTGTCCAGACACAAGGGGTGAGAAGCACAGACGTGCAGTGAGAAAGACAGGAATGGCCTGTTTCTGGGGGCCTTCGTCAGTGGTACTCCAAAGCATTCTCATGATGCGAGTACCACTGCTTCCAGCCAGATTTCTTCTGAGTAGTCTTCTCCAGAAGCATGCAGAAACCTCCACCTCCCAAAATTCCAAGATATAATTAAAGAGTAAGTGACAACGGTGCTGCTTTGTACTTGCCAAAAAAGAGACAGTGGAGAGGAGGCTCCAGCCACTCCCGTTGGTGACAGCCATGCCCTCAGGGAGCTGTAGCCACCCCTGCCTCTACTCTGAACTCTCCCCACTCTGCTGTCCTTGAGCTGTGGCTTGAGACCTAGCATGAAGGTGGGTGCTCACCTGAGCCCTGCTCCAGATGGACTGGAACCCCCATAAGGGCAGGGACCATGCCTCCCCCTTGCTAGCCCCACCAGGGCCATGCAGGACAAAGCACAGAGGGGCTGTGTCTCCCCCTGCTAACTCCTCCAGGGTTGTGTAGACCAAAGCACAGTAGCCTCTAGACACCAACTTCTTGGCTCACTGGGGAACCTGGAAGAATGAGGATAAAGTGCATTATACACTTCAGAACTTTTCTGCTGCTCTACCTTGAATCATTTTGGACGTGTGTGGCTTGCCTCAACACGGCTCCATGTGGATGTCTAACCCAGTAGTCAGCCTACGCAGAGCACCTTTCCCTGCCATGGCAACCATGAGGAGCCCGCTGTGTTTCCAGGGAGGTGAGGCCCCCAGAAGAAGGCTTACAAGCTCCTGTTAATTGCTGAGTCTGCTCTAACTCACGACCACCTCGTGAATAACAGAACCAGACGCTGCCTTGTCCTTACCATCCCCATCAGCCTTGCTGTGTTTCAGTCCCTTGTTGTAGCCTTTGCATCTGTCCATCCCATGGTGGGTTTCTCTGTTTTTGCTGACCCTCTACTTTACCAACCATGATGTCCTTTGCTAGTGACTGGTCTTTCCTGAGGTTGTGTCCAAGGCAAGCAAGGCAAAGTCCTCAGCAAGGAGGGATGACACTACTGAAATAAAAGATCCCAGTTCTAATCAGTGTTCTTTAGTTCATATTATGTAGAAGCCACTAGGCCTTACCCTTATTATTTCAGAGAACATTTTGATACATCCCCACTGTTTATAGCTCATTTGAGAGTAACATCTGTCAGAAACTAACAGCCCCTTTCAAAATTATCTTGCAGCAAATCCTGACGGACTCGGAAGTGTCGTCACAAGAGGGCTGCATCAAAAAGGTAGGAGAGCTCCTTCACACCTTCTTCTCCTCCTGCTCCCTTTTGCGTTCGAACTCCAATGGCTCTGTGATTTCCAGGCTCTCTCTGCAGTTAGTAAGTGCCCATCGTCGGGGTAGGCGTCCATCAGTCCTTGAGCAGCGCATGTCCTGTGGACAAACGGTCTTCAGGGCAGTGATCCGGTTGCAGTTCGGATGGGTGCTTCGTTTGGGGTGTGTGTGTGAGCAGGTAGGGGGTCTCTTCACTGAGCACCACAACGCCTCAGAAGGGAGAGAATCCCGTACCTGTGGGAACACTATAGGCCATGCGGACACATCCAAATTAAATAAATGCAAGTTGTGTTTATTTAACTATCTTCACTGGATAGTCTTATGAAAAGAATATGGGGAAAAAACAACAATCGGCTGCAGATTCAACAAAGCCTTTCGCTGTACTAATAGCTCCCAAAGACGGCTCGGGCTTCGTGTTAAATAAGCAAACCATTAGGTTGAAGAAAAGTGTCCGCGCGAGCATTATCTGCTACTTTGCTGACTGATGACGGATAATAGCTGGTTGACAAACATTAGCTCTAAAAGATCCAGAGGGCAGCTATGCACAAGAAACATCCCCCAGGGAAAGCATGTGCGCACACACACACACACACACACACACGTGCATACCTGTGTGTCCGCGCCACAGTCTGGACACCTGCAGAAAGAAACAGGCCTGGAAATTATCTTCAAGCCTTGAATCCACTCACTAGGTACAGCTCAGTTCCCAGGGAATGTTTAACTCCCTCTCTCTCCTCTCTCACACACACGTGTACACATGCACACACTCACAGTCATGCACGCACACACACACAGCCACACACCCATATATGCACGTGCACACACTCACACATATTCACATACTCAGACTATTACATCACTACACATCCGTACACTCACAACACTCATAAATGCACACATACAATCACACACACTCATACATGCACACAACACATATACCCTCAGATATGTTTAGATACCCAAGCACACTCATACACATGTACACATACATATGCATATTTGCACACTCACACAGACAACTTACCTATTCTTTTGGGTCCGCCACTAAAATTAATATACTATGTTTCTTGGCATCTTTGGTTAAAAACACTAAGGAGAGAGTTGCCTTTAATTCTAGTCCCCAGATGGCACCAGGAGGCACTACCTGGATTGTCCCCAGGCATGAGTCAGTGCTGAGTAATCTAATTCCTGCCAAGGGCTACTTCTGTGGTGTACATCACCACTGGATTTTGCCACACAGACTCTATGCCTCAGGGCACTGTCAGCCCTTTGCGTAGGATGATGAGAAACACGTTGAACATGGCATCCAACTCATCTCATTTCTGGAAGTTCACAGAAAGGCCTGTATTGGTTCTGCAAGATCCTGTGTGCTCTCTGCTGAGCTGAGGGTCTGAGTAGGTAATTTGGCAAAACAGTCCACAGGGAGAGGAGCCTGCCTCTGCTCACCGGGGTGAAGCCCAAGACATCTATTTTGGAGCAAACCTTGTAACGGGGACATTTTCTGGCTACGTGAAAGGACTTCTGGCAGTGGGCTGACTTTTTAGCCCATCATCTCCCTAACTCACATGGCTGTGTCTGGGCTCCCAGATATCCCTTTGGGCAGATGGTGTGGCAAGGTGTCCAGGTCCCAGTCTCCACTGCCCAGGGCAACCTTGGCCATTCCTCCTTCACAGTTTTCCTCTGCATGTTAGGCAAATTCGACCCCGGCTCCTGGTGCCTCTGTGAGTGCACCCCTGTTAGAGGATGTCAAGTAGGAAGCAACATTAAGCAACTTCACTATACTTCAAAGAAGTGTAGGATTTTCGCTCCCGCATGATGGGGAGGTGAAGTCAACTCTGATCTTGTAACTCGTAGAGTGCACGTGAAAGTTTCGCCTTTCCCACTGCAAACACATAAAGGAACTGTCGGACGTTAGGGCAGGCATTCCTCTGACTCTGCTTCTCCTGACTGCGTCATATAGACCGATGAACGGAGTTGGCTGTTATCAGTTGCCTGTTGACTTGGGGTCACTCCACATATAACAGACCAAAACATCGCTCGGTCCCGTGCCATCTTCACAGTCACTGGGATATTTGAGCGCATAGCTGTATCCGTTATGTACTTTGAGCTCCATCCAACCTAGGGCGCTTCTTCTCCAGTACTATGAGATCTGACAATTAAGTTTGCAAACTTGCCACTGTGCGCTTGTTGGTAAGGTTTCATAACCTTGGTATACCACTGTCTCACATATTGGACAGTGTTCTGTTGGGAACTGGAGGGTTTTCAGTGGCTGGTTTTTGGAAGCAGATCACCAGGCTGGATTTTTCTTCCTAAATAGTCTGGAAGCGTAGTCTGGAAGCTTCACAGAAACCTATCTACCATGGATGACTTAGCTTTGTCAGTGATATAGCTTCCAGCGTCACCATAACTAACATGCAAGCCACCAGAGCACAAGAGACTCACAGGTGGTAATGCAGGTTGGAAGGTGACACTTTGATGGTGGTAGGCTGTGGGTACAAAGGCTAAGGCCAATGGTAAAAGGTTTCAGTCTAAATTTCCTGGAGTGTGAAAAGGCACTCCTTGGACACTCGAACCAAGCAGAAGAACAACTGGGGTGATTGTCTGTGCTTTTGGATCCGTGTTGTGTTTGTCGCGTTGTGCCTTTTCTTTTGTACATGATGGGACCACGGGGTTTCACCCCTCTGGTCATTATCAAGAGCTACTTGTGAGACATACAGTGGTCACAATGAGACAGTGTTTGCATGTCCCTGATCCAGGGACCCATACCAGGTACCCACTGTGTGAAGGGTGTCTTGGAGGCCCTATCTCACTGGATCACAGGCCTGTTGGAGGTGCTAAGGCAGGCTGAGGAGTCCTGCCACCTCTGCCGCATGGAGTCAGAACAGGTGTGGCTTCTAGATGGGGCACAGTGCCTCCCTTGCTTCCATGGCCACAGCAGTGGACAATCAGGGCAGTGGACAGTCAGGGCAGTGGTGAGAATCAGAGAAAAAATGAAGCCTTTCCACAGATCTGTCCTTATGTGGAGATGCTGCTTTGGGACCCTGTGGGGCCCCCGAGGTGCTTGGGAAAGCCCTGATGCCAAACTCGCCTCATGGTGTTTAGCCAGCTCACCTCCATTTTCTGTCCTAAGAATGGGCGTGGGCTGCCTGGAGGAGGTGTCTTTACCCCAGTTCTCCAGTACTTCTCACCAGATTGAGAAACTACCCCAACACAATGGCCCATCAATCCCACCACTTTTCAAGGCTCACCCTGAATTTAGATATTCTTAACCCTGGGGAGCCCTGGGGGTGCAGTGGTTCACAGCCCTGCTGCTAACCAGGTTTGTTCGCACCTAGCAGCCACTCCACAGGACAAAGATGTGGCCATCCATTGCTGTCAAGATTCCCATTGCTACTGAGTTGATTCTGACTTACAGAGACCCTAGTGGATGGAGCAGAACTGTTACGGGATTCTAGAAGAAATACAACCAGAGTGCTCCACGGAAGCCAAGATGGCAAGGCTGTATCTTACATACTTTGGACGTGTTGTCAGGAGGGATCAGTCCCTGGAGAAGGACATCATGCTTGGTAGAGTGGGGGTCTGTGAAGCAGAGGAAGGCCCTCAATGAGATGGATTGACACAGTGTCTGCAACAACGGGCTTAAGCATAAAAATGCTGGTGGACATGGCACAAGACCGGACAGTGTTTCGTTCTGTTGTGCATAGGTTTGCTGTGCGCGGAACTGACTCTATGGCACCTAACAACAACATGGGGTTTCCAAGGCTCTGGTATTTAAAGAAACAGACAACTACATCTTTGTCTTGCAGAAGAGTTTTTGGTGAGTTCAAATCACTGACCTTTTGGTTAGCAGTTGTTGCTGTTAGATGCTATTGAGTTCCGACTCACACTGAACCCTGGGTACAAGACCCAACACCGCCCTCTCCTGCCCCGTCCTCACAACCAGTGCTGTGTGTCACCTCATCTTGTTGAGGATCTTCCTCTTTTCTGCTGACCTTCTACTTTACCAAGCATGATGTCCTTCTCCAGGCATGGATCCCTCCTGGTAACGTGTCCAAAATATGTGAGATGTAGTCTCACCATCTTGGCTTTGAAGAAGCATTCTAGTTATACTTCTTCCAAGGCAGATTTGCTTGCTCTTTTAGCAGCATGTGGCATATTCAATATTCCTCGACAGCATCACAGTTCAAAGGTATTGATTCTTCTCAGGTCTTCGGTATGACAAACTGACAGACACTTGGAGGTCTGTTAGTGGACAAGCACTTAATGACTGTGCCACCAGGGCTCTTTCTGTTTAGGGTTAGTATGAGTCTGAATCAAGTCAACAGCAACAGGTTTGCTTTGGTTTGGGTCCGACAGTTAAGTATGACTGCTACCTGAGAAGCTGGTGGTTCAAAACCACCCATCAGCCCAGTGGGAGAAAGACCTAGCGATCTGCTCTGGTCAAGATTACAGACTCGGGAACCCAGTGGGCAGTTCTACTGTGTCACACAGGATTGTTACTAGGTGTAATGGGTCTGACGGCGTACAACAACAACAGCATTTGGACGTTTCCAGTGCATGCCCAAGGTCATGCCCAAGGTCATGATGGTGGGATGAGGGAGACCTAAACCACAGATCTGGCTGGACCCAGAAAGTTTCTCTCCAGACACCAGGGGACAGAGGGGAGAGAGGGAAGGGACTGGACTGAGGGACATGGGCTAAAATGCAAAGACAAAGGGTCCAGACACAGGGGCCAGGAGGATCAAGTAAGTAAACTCCCATTTGATCTTCTTTCAAAACAGAAGATTCCAACTTACAAAGAGATGCCTTACCTCAAAGCTGTAGATAGAAATGTCTTTATTAAGTACTTGTTTGGATGCATTAACATGCATTTTAAGGACTGTCTCAGTGAATTCCCTGGCGATGGGACAAAAGTCCTCTTCTTCCTCTGTCTCGTAGTTCAGGGCTTTGTGTGTGTGGCTGTGTGGGCGCATCTTCACAAAGACATGAACCTGTGCCGACTTATGTGATGAGTGAGGGTTCTGGCCTCGCCATGGCCTTCTGATCTGGCACTTCTGAGCTTGAGATATGCCGTCTTTAAGAGGAAGACCATAAGCCCTCGTCTTTACCTGCTCCTATGAAATCTTTCTAACAATAGTTAATTAATCCAATCAGCAGATTGGTGAATGAGATGCAGCAAACTTGATAACAGGTGGGAGTCTCCGTGCTAAATCCTAAGGATTAGAGAATGAGGTTGCTGGGGGCAGGAGAGGTGTTAGAGACTTCAGCTGTTCATTTGCGTGTGAGGGGCTGAGACCGGAGAGGCTGGCGGTGCCAGAACTGAACTCACAACCTGTGTTGTGTACCCAGAACGGGAAACTAGAATTAGAACCCAGATTGAATAACTGGGGTTAGAACCAGAAGGGTGCAGCTGGGCTGCGGGTGAGAGTGTGCTCTCTTGGGAGTGATAGCAGCTGTAGCCCCTAGGCAGCGCACGTCTGGTCCCACCCCCAGGAGGTGAGACCCCTGGTCCCACCACTATACTCCTCTGCCGCCACCCCCTTGTCTCCTTCTAGCCACTTCTCCCCCTCCTCCTTCTCCCTCTGAATGAACCCTTCATCCCCTCATGCCGTGCATGGCCCCCTGCCCCCCAGTCCTCTGCACTCCCACGCCCTCCATCCCCCAGTCTCTTGCACCCCTGTCCCTGCGTCCCCATCCCCCACATCCCCCACTCCCCCACTTGCTTCCTTCCGCTGCAGTCTCCCCATGCTCAGCAACCACCTCCAACACGTCGGCCCTCTGTGCCTGTCCTCTGCGCCCCTCATATGCTTTCCATCCTCCAGTCTCTCCTGCCCTCTGTCTCCTGCCCCTCTGTTTCCCTGTGCTCTTCTCAGGTCACTTGTCCCCACAGCCCATGCACCTCCTTCATCTCTCTCTGTCCTCTCGTCCCTGCAGCCCCCATCTCTACACTCTCCTTGCCCCGTCGTCCGCTCTGCAGCTCACCAGCCCCGAGCCTTGGCGCCAGTGCTCAGAGCAGTGCTCACCCCCACCCTCCGTGAGCACCCCCACCCTCCATGAGCACCCCCACCATCCCCCTGCAGTCTGACTCAGTGTGGCCAGCTCTTCCCTAAAAGTCACTTTGGCTGCAGGTCATCCACTGCCCTCTTCTCGCTGTGGTGCTGGGACCTCTGGGACCAGACTCTCCATTTAGTCTGTTTACTTAGTGGGAAAGCCCGGGGCTCCTAGAGAGCAAACATCTGCGTGAGATAATCTAGCCGGTGTCCATCCATCACTTGGGCACCCGGTTCCCTGGAGAGCCTGCCGGAGCCCGTAATAAAAAGGCCGGGCGAAGAGGCTTTGGGGACGAATAAAGAGGCCTGTTAAGGGCGGCTGAAAATGGATGGAAGACATTATTAAGGCTCAATGGCCATCTTATCAAAATCCAATAGGATAGACATTTGGCAAAAGGCTTAAATTTATTCTTTGACTTTCTGGAGGGCTTGAATTTATCCAGTAACAAGAGTGCCGTCCACCCAGGGAGATGGTATCGGCTAAAAGAATTCTGATTCAATCTCTTTGGTGATACGGAAAGGGGGGCCCGGTGCCCCGACAGCCTTTCCCTTTGTCCCACTTTATCTTGTTTTCTTTTCCTCTTTTGAAAGGAAGGACGTGTTAACACAGTACATCTGCAATGAGAACGCAAACAAAAGGAAGTGACCTTTTTTTTTTATTTTTCTTTTTTTCTTCTCCACCCCGCCTCCCCTACTTAAAAAAAAAAAATTGATTTGCAGCAGTAAGTATAGGACTAGGGAACTGAAAAGGTGCCTTTCCAGAAACTTCAAAACAACGCAGCCACCCCAGCGTTCAGGGCAAGTGGTGGTGAGAGGTGCATGGTTTCGAAGGAGAGTCAGGAATAAATGGAGTTAATAAAGTCATACTGCTGGAAAGGGGCCGGGTGACGGGTCCATAAATCTCTCCCTGTTATTATGACGTACAAAATGCTACAGGTCGTAAAAGTCATCCGATGGCCCGGCCCCGCGCTGTCCCGACAGGGTGATGGATGGATAATTATGATAATTTGTGAAATGATTATTAGGATATTAGAGCCGTGGCATGTCCCACTGGGCTGCCAAGAGGACTCTTTCTATAGCCTGGCCTGGGCAGAGTGGCCTCTGGTCCAGGAAGTCCATAGGTCTCCTGGGTCACTTCTGTCAGGACCAGGGGGGCTGCTCGGGGTGGGTGGGTGGAGGCGCTGGGAATCGGAGCTCAGCCCAGCTCTGAGGAAGTTGGGGAGTGGAGACAGTAGGCAGCTGCTGTCTTTTGCGCAGAGACGCCTGGATATGACCACACACCAGGGTCTGAGGCGTCTGTGGCTACTAAGCTATGACACCAGCCTTTTGCAGAATCTAGTCCTGGCCTTGCTCAGAGTGATGTCTCTCCACACACCGCTGAGGCTGCAGCCGCCGCCTCCAGGACTTCTGTTCAATTCCCTGTCGTGGGGTTTATTTTGTACTGTGTTTCCCGCGGAGGACACAGAGGCATTTTCCTTCAGATGGAGAGGGAGGAGGGCAAGAGAAGTGGCTGGAATGAAAAACAGGGGGATCTGAAATAGCCAGGCCCTAGAATGAGGTGCTAATGTGCAGTGCTGGGTTCCTGAGTGTCACACTGGGACTAGAAGTTCCACGCGGCCACTAGCTCCATGGTTATTCTCTGTTACAGTGAGGTCTGAGATGCCAGGTTATTTTTGGAAGCTCTTTCCTCTGTTGCCCCCTTTCCTTCCAGCTAAGGGTGCTCAGAAACCCCCACCCTCATCCCCAAACACTATAAACTGGGAGTCATCTACAAGAGTGTTTTAGTGGGGAAAAAAAAAATCACATCCGAGTCCCACATACTCAGAACACTGGACCTGAAATGATTAATTTGCATGCAGCATCCGTTATGTCTTCATGAAATCAAAGTGTGCTTAGCAGCCCCAAAGACAGCCCTCAGTTGATTTTGGTAATCTTTGCCTGAATAGCCTCGCTTCGTCCCTGTAAGCCCCAGACAAAAAGCTGGACACTGGCTGAAAGCCCTTTGAGACCACGACGCTCCTTCCATTGTGGGAAGGTTGCTGATAAAAGAGCCGGGAGTCCATTAATTCAGTGAATGAACATATAGTAAAGTCAGTCCCCTCCGGAGAACAATAATGTTGAGGTCAGCCTCCGTTGCCTTGGAAACTAAGTACTCCTAAGAAGTTTGCATCCTTGATTTTGCTGAATCAAAGCCTGCCAAGTGGAGAGGTGTAATGTGGCTGAGACCAGCAGAAAGTCAGAGCAGGCTGCCTTTCCTGACCCCTTCCCGCGGCCAGTGCTGGCCTGGTGGCTCTAGGGACTCTGGGCTGCTGCACAGGAGCAGGGCATGGTTCCTGGCTTCTTCTTGCCACCCTGGCCCTTCCTCTTAGCTCCCGTTTTCACGACTGTTGACATGGGCTTATCTGAAGAGGCGGTGACTTGAGTGGCCCCAGAGCATAAATCAGACCCAGGGAGTGGGACGGTGGAGGTCCCATCCCCTCTGCTGTGGCCGCCTACGGGCAGACTCTGACCTCGGCCACCGCTCAGCACCTGAACTTGCCACCTGGATGTGGGGGCAGTTCCACTGTGGCTCATTCAGGCACTGATAAGGGTGATTAATGGCCCCTTATCGTGGCCCAGGGTGAGATACAGGCGCCCCAGCTGGGTGACGACTTTGTAAATGCATCCTTTTTGCCTTTTGCCTTTCCCCTCCCCACCTTCTAAATTGATTTGACTCTATTTCCCCACCCCCACTTAACCTGAGGAACCATCGGAGCTAGGCTGGGAGAAGGTGGCTAATTAATTTCCCTGCAGTAATTTATTAGCTCGGCTGCAGGTGTCGTCTCTGCCTGCGTGTCTAAGATCTGTCTTAGCTAGGCTGTGTCTTGGGACTCAGGCTCTGGGCAGGCCATGAGGGGACTTTGTGCAGACCAAGCCTCAGACCTGTCAGGAACACCAAAAGCCATTGGGAAGGGTGAGAGAAGAGAGTTTAATTTTCCTTTATTTTTACACATGAGAAAGAGATGAACCTGTTTTTTTCTTCCCACCCCAGAAGTCCACCCTGTGAAACAGCCTTCTGGAAGACCTGTGGTGGGGGTGGAGAGTGCAGCTGGGGGTAAAGGCTGAGAGGAGGGGGTGGGAAGCACCCTGTCCCCAGAAGCTATCCCAAGCCACCTCCAAAGGGCCCAGCAGCAACCTTGTCAAGACATACCAGGGCAGGAGTGGATAGGGGATCACCCTCCTCTGTCATCAGGCCCTCCCCACATCTGCCAGCATCTTCTCCCAAATCCTAAATCTCAGTGGCCAACATACATAGTACATTTTGGAAGGACTGACTTGGACCCTGAAATGCATTCACCCAGAAAGTGAACAAAGGAGCCTCCCACAGCAGCCCCTTCCCATCTATCCCAGCACGGGAACCCTATCTGCCATCGACAGCAGGACTCTAGGCCATGAACTCTTGACTGCCTCCCAGGCCTCTCCTGTGCAGAACCAGAGAGAGCCACAGTGTCTGGCACCTGGCATTGTTCAGGGATTGAGGTGGATGAGAGATAGCAGAAGAACATTCTGGGCCCCCTAAAACAAACCAAAAAAACCCATTGCTGAATCAGAATCGGTCGATTCTGATTCACGGTGATCCCCTGTGTTACAGACTAAAACTAGTTCATGAGATTCTCTTAGCTGTAATCTTTACAGAAGCAGGTTGCCAGGCCTTTCTTTTGCTGCACACTGGATAGGTTCAAACTGTCAACCTTTAGGTATCAGCAAAGTGCAAATACATTGTACTACCTAGGAACCTTCTGGGCCCACCTGGCCTGCTTAATTAACAGGCTGCAGTGGTACTGTTTGCTGGGAAAGGGGACTGAGGGACCAGCTAGCCCTTGGGGGCCATCAGTGTTGGAACTCAGTCACCAGCCTTGGGCCCAGGGCTTCAGGACCCTGTCATGGACCTGGGCTGCTAAAGATGCTGCCACTATGTTTGCAGAGATTTCAGTGGAATGTGTGTCCTGTCCCTGGACCCCCTTGTCTCCCTCCCATCTAACCTCTGAGGGTGTCTACTGGGTCCCTTGGGGTGGCAGCTCCTGAGCTGGTCCCCGGATAGGCCCTGCAGCAGGGCGGTTAGATAAAGCTGCAGGCAAGACGCCTGTCGACCGGCCGCCCTGAGTTCTGAAGCAGGATTTATTGGCTACATTACCAGCTTCATAGGAGCCAGATGGTGGTGTCAATAAAATCTGTAATCTTCAGGTGGGCACAATATTGAGTTAATTAAATTGTGCTACACTATTAGGAGAGAAAAATATATCAGCTCGGAGGCCTATTTAGCGTCTTCTGCTTTAACCACGCAGACACACGCTGCAGCCGCCCGGCGGTAATTGGCTTGGGTGGGGAGTTCCCGCCTTCCGCTGCTGGCACTGCCTCCAAGGTGGAAAACAAGGTGTTTCGCAGTACAAGCCCTGCAAGCATCTCAGTTGCAGAGATTATTGTCCTTTTGAATGGAAAGTCGACTTCTGGGTTTAGAAGAACGAGCGTGTCACGTGGCCAGACTCCTCGTCAGGAAACAGACAGCGGGTGCCTGGGCATCTGGGGACTCCTGAGGCCCCCAGAGCCTGGCTGTCAGCTTTCCCAGGTTCATATTGTTCCCCTCCTCCCTGGACCTGCTTCCCAAAGGTACTTCTCTAAGTCAGATTCCAGGCAGAGTCAAATGAGCTGCTTTCAGCGGTGCTAGTTGAGGTCTCAGGCCTCAAGAATGAGTCCCCCATGCCCCAATTGGTGTTACCACCTTGAGGGAGGGGGTGTGACCGTGCTGCTGAGCCTTTGGCAGACCCATGGCATCACAGCTTTCAGGTGGCCACAATGGGCCCTCGGCCCTGCTGTGTGCATCTGATGCTCTGTAATGGAACTGGGAGACAGCGAGACAGGGCTGGTCGCCCCTGAGGAGCTGCAGTTGTTGAGAAGCCCACTGCCATTAGACGGAGCACTCACCCTGAAGTTGACAAGGGACGGGGACCCGATGAAGGTGAAAGCTGCAGATCTGTGGGCATCCTGGTTCGTCTCCTGTTGGCCAGTGCTGCCAGGTGTGACAGTGGTTTCCAATCAGGCACTACCACCCTAGGTTTGGGGACGCCAGAGCCAAGGGGCTGAGGCAGGTTCTCTCGGCTCATACTTGCTATTGAGCTGACCATGCATTCAGTCCTGTGTTACGATACCAGGAGTTGTGGTGGTGGAGGTGGATAAAAGGAAGGAGGAGACAAGCAGGTGACTGTGGAGAAGTGAAATCTGGCCTCGCTTGCCCCGTGGAGGCTGCCCTCCACCCGGGCACCACAGCCCATCTTGTGGCTGCCGTGGTTTTCACTAACATCCTCGGCATCCAGAGAGCACTTGCCGTGTGTTAGCTGGCACAAATGGTTATTGCTCTTGGCTGCCGACGGAAAGGTTGGTGGTTCGTGTGCCCCAGCAGCACTTGGGAAGTAAGGCCTCACAATCAGCTTCTGTAAAGACGACAGCCAAGGAAACCCCTTAGAGTGGTTCTACTCTAACACATGGCATCTCTGTGAGTCATCACCAGCTTGACGGCAACTGGTTTTTTTGTTTAGTACGTCACTTTATTTTTGTTACTGAAAAATATACACAGCAGAACATACACTGATTCAGCAGTGTCTACGTGTGCAATTCAGTGATACTGCATCCTCTGAATTGTTGACCCATTCTCGCCCTCCTCTGCTGACTTGTTCCTCCATCATTAACATGAACTTAATGTTTCCTAAACTTCCTCTCTAACCTTTCCAGTTGCTATTGTCAGTTTGATCCCACATACATCATTCTTTAAAAGGGCACAACACTCAAGACAGACTGCGTTTTGTAATGCTCTCCAGAGCACACTTGCCCTCCACCACTCCATGTAGCCAGAAAGTTCCAGAAAAGTCTCAAGGTGATTTCCAATAAGCAGAGACCCCCTCCGGCTCATGTAGCCTACAGGGGAAGTAAAATTTTATTTTGTTAAACCACTGAGACTTGGAAGGTGTTTGTTATTGCCGCATAACCTCACTTAACCTGATTCACTTGGGGATTTCCCCACCCCCTTTTATCCAATCTGCATAGTCTCTAAGTGTCATTCACTCATTGACTCACTCTCCCATTCAGCAAATACTTGCTAGGCACTAATCCAGGTTGTCATTTACAAAGCATCTGCCCTCATGTAGTCCACTTTCTGCACAGAAGCAGACACCTGTTCAGATGGGCATCCAAGACCTTTGTTCTCTATGTTACTGAGTGTCTAGGGGTGGCTAGCTTCAATGAACTGAGTCAGACTCTCCTCATGGCAGGAGGTGAGGTTTTTGCTGTGTTTGTTTTAGGTACACGTGCTTCCACCTTGCCAGAGCATACTTGATGACATCCTGAAACTCTGTAGTTCGAAGGAGTCCCTTTTCTCCGCAACTCCTCCTCACCTCCTACTATGGAGAGGGGAAAACTGTGAGAATAACAGATAGATTTTGGCCAGGAATGGTGGGATTCATAATTTAACAGATTCACCGTGAGTGTACCGTTTTCTTATTTAATAATATGTCCCTCTTTGAATAATACCCCCTTTCAGCCCCAGTCCCTTTGTATGCTAACAGAATTCATTACTCCACCTGACACCCACTTCCATCAGCTGTAGAGGGGAACAGTTTCTTCTCACCCAGTTAACAAGATGTTTCTCTACTATAGTGTTGATAAATTAAGTCATAAAAAGCAAGACTTATTATTTCATGTTGGAACTTTGCCTCTGCTATTTCTGAACAATGGCCAAGACTGGGAGTATTAGCCACAGAAATGTCTGCCTTGCCGGGGGTGGAAAATTATCTCATAAAAAGAGTCTGGTGTGGTGTTCATCGCCGATCCGCTGAGGAAGAGATTCTGAGATGAAACAGCAACCTCTCCAGCCACTGCCAAGGGGCAAGGAAAACATGTGTGTTCTTGGGGGGACTCAGGAACCTCCTACTCACCAGGCTGGTGCTTTTTGCTTGCCTCCCAAACCTGAGCCGACCCACCCCAAGGTTACCAAGGCCCCGAAAGGGCAGATAATATCAGAAGGGAACCTGAAGCGAGGGCACCCCAGAGAGCTGCAAAAATAAAATGAGGAGGTGGCATTTTGAATAGACTTCCTCCCTTTGCATTTCTGTTTTGGACGAGAAGTGCAGAGGCAGGAGAGAAAGGGAACTGGCAAAGTACAGAAAAACATATAGCCAGATCTAGAGAAGCAGATTGGTGGCCACCCTGGGAGAGAGGCTAGGAAATGACAAAGGGCACCTCTCTCCCTCACCTGGACGGGTGCAGCCCTCCAGAAAGGACAAGCTCCAGGTGAGCGAGGGGCCGAGGCAGGCATGATGCGCAAGGTGCCGGTGCGGCAGTGGGGCATAGTGGGAGGGGACACTGCTGGTGCTAGGGTCACTCCCAAGTCCCGTGACTACCTGCTGCCCTTTGCAGTGTCAGCCACATTGAGTCTGATGTCCAGCTGGACAGGGTCCCATGTGGCACGGTCCCTGCTGCATCCCCAGAGCCCAGGCAGAATATCAAGGCAGCAATCACACTTGGTGAGTGCTCAACCAATTCTGAAAATCTTGGTGGTGGTAGCGGTTAAGAGCTACGGCTGCTAACCAAAAAGTCAGTGGTTCAACTCCACCAGGCACTCCTTGGAAACTCTGTGGAGCAGTTTTACTCTGCTGTATCTCATCATTATGAGTCGGAATCGACTCAACAGTAATGGGAAACATATTCTAGGGGCTCCTCATGCCCCACCTCACATGTGCCTTGTGACAGCTCTCTCAGGAAGCTACTGTCCTGTCTCTTGGTACATTTTTAACCAGGTGCATCAGTTCTAACTTATGATGCCCCCACCTGTGTCAGAGTGGAACTGTGTTCCATCACATTCTCAGTGACTGGTCTTTCTGAAGCAGATCACCAGGCCTTTCTTCCAAGGTACCTCTGAGTGGACTCTGCCTCCAACTTTTAGTTAGCAGAATACATTAACTGTTTAAGTCACCCAGGGACTCCAGAAACAGTTGCCATTCCAGTAGATTCTGACTAATCTCACCCCCGTGTGTGTCCATGTAGAACTGTGCTCCATAAGGTTTCAACTGCTATTTTTCAGAAATAGATCACCTGGCTTTGCTTCCAAAGTACCTCTGGGTGGACTTGAACCTCTAATCTTTCAGTTAGCAGTCAATCACATTCACTGTCTGTACCACTCTTTGTATATATATACAACCTGTTGCAATTGAGTCTATCCCAACTTATACCAACCCTTTTGTAGAAAGATAAGAAAACTAGAGTTCAGACAGAGAAGTCACCCTCTTGAGGTCATACAGACAGGAAGAAGCAAACTTGGCCTTGTACTACATAGTGTCAGTCACTACCCAGACTCCCCAACACGAGGCTGTGCTCAGAGACGACCTAGCATCCTTTCAAGGGTGGGAGCAACAAGGCCGTAGCTCCCCATTCTCAGGGTCTTCCAGTTCTCCTGTGTGTCTACTTCCCAGGTACAGCCTCCAAGTTTAGGCCTGCAAGAAAGCCCACTCCCGGTGGCCTGGGTGTTGGGAGCTGCCTCAGTGTCCCAGGCATTGCAAGTAGCTTCTTTTCCTGGTGGGTTTCACTGATGATGGCTTGTGTCATGGTTTCTCCTGCTCTGTCACTGTAGCAAACATATTGACACACTAGTACTTTTCTTTATCAATAATCTCTTGGCCCCTAAAGTGTCATCATATGCCAGCCAAGTGCTGTCAAGTCATCATAGTCTTCCTAAAAATGCTCACCCTCCTGGGACCCTGGTTCCCCACACCGCACATCGTGAGCACCTCCGGTGAGGAAAAGCTTTGTTCCTGCCATTGCAGCTCCTCCCCCACCCCTTCCACCTCCTCACCCAAGGAGAAGCTCTTTGCTCTTCAAGCAGGACCATATAGCCTTGGCTGTAAGAACGAAAGCAAATGCTCTTGACCCTGGCCCATGGGAATACTTCTGAAGCTGTCTTGATTCCTGTGGATCTGGGGGCCAAAATCCCAGCCTCAGCCCCCAGAGGCATTTGGGGAGGGTCTGTTCAGTGTGCCCCCCAGAGGCTGCTCCTTTGTTAAGCCTCATCTGAGTGTACTCAAGCAACATCCACAAAGCCCCGTCCACAAGTACTTTCGTTGGCTTGACGGAATAAAGGGTGAAAGAACTACCTGGAAGGTAAAGGACTCTATCAGAGGATTTTGTTATCCTCTCAGCACCTCGATTTCCTCCCCTATGAAATGGAGATGCTAATGGCCCTGGCCTCATAAGGTTGTGCAGGATTACATGAGTTCATATGTGGAAAACACTCAAAACAGTGCTTAGGCGGGCTTAGGGGTCAAAGTGTGACCAAGACGGTGGTGACGATGATGGTGCTGCTGGTGGTGCTGATGATGGTAGTGAGGGTGATGACTATGATGGCAATGATAACAACGGTGATGATGATGATGCGATGGTGATGGTGCCGATGGCGATGGTGATGACGGTGATGTGATGGTGATGATAGTGTTGGTGATGGTGATGATGGTGATGATGGTGATGACAGTGACACGCTGATAATGATAGTGATGGTGCTGGTAGTGATGGCACTGATGATGGTGATGGCGGTGGCGATGGCGGTGGCGGTGGCAATGGTGATGGCGATGGCGATGGCGGTGGTGATGGTG
This sequence comes from Heterohyrax brucei, assembly GCA_028571685.1. Classification (NCBI taxonomy): domain Eukaryota; kingdom Metazoa; phylum Chordata; class Mammalia; order Hyracoidea; family Procaviidae; genus Heterohyrax; species Heterohyrax brucei. Next base: position 31,420,978 of record CM053140.1, read on the forward strand.
ATGACGATGGCGGTGGTGATGGTGATGTGAGGGTGGACGATAGTGTTGGTGATGGTGCTAATGGTGATGGTAGTGACATGATGATGATGATAGCGATGGTGCCGATAGTGATGGTGATGGCGGTGATGATGGCAATGGTGGTGATGATGGCGATGTGATGGTGCTGATGGTGATGGTGACGGTGGTGATGGTGGTGCCTATGATAATGATGGCAGCAATGTGACAGTGATGACGATATTGATGGTGGTGATGATGTTGACGGTGATGATGAGAGTGACGATATGATGATGGAGTGGTCATAAGGGCAACGATGCTGGTGCTGATGATGATGGTAATGATAATGACGGTGTGATGGTGGTAATGAAGATGATGGTGATGATCGTGGTGATGATGATTACAATGACGGTGATAGAGATAACTCTTGAGACCACATCCAGACACAGTCATTTCATGGGAAAACCAAACAGCCCAGGAGAGGGCATAAACAGAGAGATGAGAAGAGCACAAGTTCTTCAGTTCTGGCATCACCATTACCTGGTATGACCTGAAGCAAGCCATGTAAGTTCACTGGCCCTTGGTTTCTGACTTGTCAACACAGGGCAGACACTCTGCACCCCACTTAGCTTCCAGGGCTCCGGAGGATCCCAGGAGATAAGGCACAGAACAGTCTCGTAGGGAGTGCCTCATACACAGGACGCATTACTAAAGAAAAGCCAACAGGAAAAGATGGAAAGAACGCTCATAAATGTCCCCATACACTTCCTCTCGTAGATGACCTCTCACCCAGAGAAACAGACCTTGGGGAGTTAATAAGAAATACAGGACTTCCTGCAAGATAGCAAGTTAATTGTGAGCCGTGAATTACTTTTTTCCTTTGAAAAATGATGTAGCTGGGTCAAAATATTTTTGTGTTTCAAACACTTGAGTTCCTTTGTCCTTGGGGCTGACATGACTTGGTTTCTATGCAGGTTCACAATGCATGGAAACATCTTTTAACTGCCAGGCGGCCCTTACTGATAAGCCTGCCAATTAATAATGTGAGTTTGGAAGGCTAGAGACTGGGTGAGAAAGCAGAGGCCTTTGGGAAGTCTGTTTACTTAGCAGCCAGAGTCCCTTTCAGCTCCTCTGGTAAACAGGACCCTGAGCACATGTTTGAATGAGGGTGCAGGGAGACTGACCTGTACACAGTCGCCGCCACCCACCCACAGTTCCACAACCTGCAAAAACCTGCCAGCTGCCTCTGGAACAGACTTCCAGGTGCTACATCCAGTCCTCCAGGTAACATGCTGTGGGGGCTCTCCATAAGGCAGACAATCTGGGAAAACCAGCCTTTCCTTCATTGCCTGTCTCTTTCTCTGTCCTGGCCCCAAGCTCAGAAAACTCACCCCATGGCAGGTTTTCTCGGTTGAGGGTGAGTTTTGCTACCACTTGCTGCCTGGCTGCTCAGTCAAGGGGCTTTTTGGACTGTCATTCTGGGCCACCAGGGAGCCGGGGGGTAGGGTGGAAATGGGACAGTGTTGGAGTCTGTCTGCCCTCTATCTTTTCCCAAGATACCCATGCCACTGCACCCGAAGCTGAATGGGGACCTGGCACAAGGAGAGAGAATGACGGCTTCCCAGGTATCCAGCTCACACCCCTTCGGGCACTTACACTTGCTACAAAAGGCTTGTTGAGAGGCCCACACCTTAGGTCATTCTGCACCCATTCTACAAGAGAGGAAACTGAGACACAGAGAGGTGTATTACATGCTCAGTAACAGCTGGTGAAGGTTTGGACCCAGGTCTGGCTCTAGAACCTATGGACCTAAGCAATGTAGCACCAGGCTGCTCAATAAGTATTACGAGTTCTGGCAATTAAGTATGCGAACTGAATTGTTCTAAGTACTACATACCTCACTGCTGAATATGGTCAACTTTGAACTACTCTTCTTGGAAAGCTATTCACTGATGCCAGTGCCTAGTCTGCCCTGCAAAGCAATTTTGGAACCCTTTTGGAATGGCAGTTGCACAAGGTGGTACGGTGGCAAGTTCACAGACTTCATCATATAGTTGTCTGTGTGGAAGGTTCTAGCCAGTAAACAAATAACTGTATTGGAATACCCTCCCTACTCACCCAATCTGGCCCCCAGTGACTTTTTTCTTTATCTGAAATTAAAGGAAATATTGAAAGGAAAGCGTTTTGATGACATTCAGGACATCAAGAGTAATATGACAACAGCTCTGATGGCCATTCCAGAAAAAGTTCCAAAATTGCCTTGAAGGGTGGACTAGGAGCTGTTATCTGTGCATAGCTTCCCAAGGAGAGTACTTCAAAAGTGACTGTAGTGACATCAACAATGACTTATGTTCGGAATCCTCGTAGTTTGCTCAACTAATGCGTTTTCTGGGCCAGTCAAGTCTCTGGTCTCTGAAGATCCCAGGGCCTCCTTCTACCCTTGAGAACCTCAGCATTATTTTATTGACAGAGGAGAAACTGGGACAGCACCCCATCTGGGAGGTGGTGGGAGTCCATTTGACAGCAGAGCCACTCAACCACGAAACAAACCCAGCCAAGGAGCCATGGTCTCACGCCACGGTCCAGACAGACCCAGCTCAGATGGAGAGTAATGTGGACATGGCACTGTTGTCTCCAGTGAGAGGTGACATGAGTGGATCCTCCATGTGGTGCACCCTGCCACAGCCTACTCATGGGCACAGGCTGCTCCTGGGCACCCCTGCCCTGAAACCAGCTCATCAATTTGTTCTCCCTCCTGAGAGGCCGTGAGGAAGCAAGGCAGTTAGAAGAGGCCAAAAAGAAAAATCTATGGAACTCAGAAGGGATCTTTAGGGGCTGGGGGTTCAGGGGAACCCTAAAGTGATCATAGTGATGACAATAACAGTGAGGCCAGTAGAAAAACCAAGGTCAATACTGTAGGTGGTTTTATGTTAACAGCTTGCGTGAGTCGAACCTATCTTGCTGGAAGCCCAGTGAAGACACCAGAAGAGTTGTGGCCCTTAACACGACCATAGGGGCTGATGGCCTTTTAAGCTCTTTGCTCTTGGTGAGAACAAGTTATTGGACCTCTGAGCTCAGCGCTGGGCAGGAAGACAAAGGAGGAAGCTGCCTTTAGGTGGAAATGCTTGCCACACCAGCGGGGGTCCGGTGCACTTGGCCCCTCTGCCTTTGTGGCCACCCTCTCAGCAGTCAGCTGGCACACACACAGAGCAGGCTGAGGGTCCCTGGGGAGCCTGGCCTTGAGATCAGTGCATGCAAGTACTGGACGGTTCTTCTGCTTGGGTTGTGGCTTTTGCCTTTGTTGTGGTGAAGTACAGAGCATAAACCTTTGCCATTTCAACCATTTGTAAGTGTACCATTCAGGGACATTAATGACCTACACTAGGCTGTGTTACTATTGCCACTGTCCCTTTCCAAAAGCTGGTCATCCCCCCCACCCCATGGAAACTCAGTGCCCTCTACCGGTAATTTCCGTGCCTCCTTGCCCTACTCCCTTTCACCTCTACGCATCTGCCCATTCCAGGTATTTCAGGTAAGTGAAATCACACAGTATGTGTCCTCTTGTGTCTGACTGATTTCGCTCAGCACGAGGTTTTCAAGGTTCATCCGTGTCATGGCATACATTATAACCTCATTTCCCTTTATAAGTGTGGACCATTCTACTGTCTGGATGGACCACGTTGTATTTATCCATCATCTGTTGGTGAGCTCTTGGGTTGTTTCCACCTTCAGGCTATTGTAGGCCACACTGCACCAAATATTAGTGTACATGTTATCTGTTTGAGTCACTGCTTTCAAGTCCTTGGGGCATAAATACATTGTTAGTTATTTTTGTCAGGAACTGTTGAGTCACTTCCAATTCACAGCAACCCTCTGTGCAACAGAATGAAGCGCTGCCTGGTCCTGAGCCAGACTCACAGTCCTTGCTGTGTTTAAGCGCAGTGGTACAGCCGCTGTGTCAGTTCGTCTCATTAAGGGCCTTGTTTTTAGATGACCCTCTACTTTACCAAGCATAATGTCCTTCTCTAGGGGCTGGTCCCCTTGATAATGTGTCATTAGTGCATAAGATGAAGTCTTGCCATCTTCAGTTCCAGGGAACATTCTGGCTATACTTTCAAGACCACTTACAAGAGTCCTTCTCTCCCTTCCTCCCTCCCTCCCTCCCTCTCTCCCTCTTTCGTTCCTTCCTCTCCCTCCTTCTTTCCTTCCTCAGATCTGTGACCCCCCATCTCCACAAGATTGTTCCTCGTCCCCTTTTTAACCCCAGGTCACCTGGAGAAAGGTGTTCTCCTGACAGACAAGGGGCCAGAGGCACACAGAGCAGAAGGATTGTGCCTGATGCTTCTAAGTGACCAGGCTGGGCTGAGAGCCTCCCACTTGCAGCCACCCCGAAGCTGTTCCCCACACCTGTTCACAGTGCACGGATACATGCTGGCTCTGCATCTTAGTGTCCCAAGGCTGCTGTAGCCAAGAACCAGCAACATAAAAATATTTTTTTTCTCATGGTTCTGGAGGCTGGGAGCCTAAATTCAGGATTGTGCCCCCTCTAATGGCTCAAGGGCAGGATTGTTCCTTATCTCTTCCAGCTTCTGGGGATCCCTCTGTGTTATTATTCTGTGTCTCTCTTCCTGTCAGGACACCTACCATTCACTGGGTTGAGACCTCAACTGAAAGACCTCGTCTTAACTTGATCACATCTGCAAAGATCCTGTTTCTAGATAAGGCTGTGTTTCTGAGTCTGTAGGGGAACACAAACTGGGGAGTCCTCTTCCATCCAGTGCAGGCACTGAGCCCACTGCTGTCAACTGGCAGGACCAACCTCATGGAGTATCATCCTTTGAAGAGGCAAATACAAAGACGTGGTTGGGGGACAGGGGGACATGCGACATGAGCAGCACAGGGGAGAGGGAGAGAGGGGCTTCTCTGGAGGACAGGTCTGAGCTGGGAGGGATCCTGACCTTTCAGGACAGAGCAAAGAGCTTGAGTGGACAGCCGACACCAGGGCCGCAAGAAGGAGGTGTGAGAGACTGTGCATGGAGGGGCATGGGGCCAGGGAGTGGGGGGTGTAGGTCCGTGTGTAAGACCAGCCATGGGGCTTGAGAGAAGTGAGGGGACGGGCCATGGGGAAACCTTGAGAAGGCAGGCAGTGGGGTCCACCCTGGGAGGCCCAGAAAGGGGTTGAAGGTAGATTCAGGGGGAGACTGCAGTGAAGGCTGAGTCCCCCGTGTAGCTACACTTGGCACCCAGGCCACCAGGGATGCAAAGTCCTAGGTCTTGCATACTCTGTATGCAGTCAGGGACCAAGATCTCCCACGAGCACTCGGGCAAGGGCATGGAGCTCTGCCCTTGTGCTGGGGCCACTGCCTATGCGTGCTGATGCCTCAGGCACTCCAAGGGCACAGTCAGGGGGGCCCTCCTACCCCAAGACCCATGCCCCAAGGCCGCACGAGGCTGCTGTGGCCCCTCCTCATTAAGTTTCGCAGCCAGGGAGGCAGGCAGCCATGTGTTTAGTCAGCAAGAAGTGCTGTAATCCGCAGCGTCATAAATGCATATTTAATAACGCCTTTCTGCTCTGGAACTCTGGCTGCCTCAGAAGCTCAGAAGCTTCACTCCCCGGTGATAATGAGAAGTTAATAAAAGCGGGATTTTGTGCAACGCCAGCCCTCTGACATCTTAATCTTTATTAAAGAGACATAAACTACACTGGGATCTGCAGGGCAGCCCAGCCCAGCAGGATACTGCGAGGACTGCAAAAGTGGCATAGGGCTAGTGTCCCCCAGTCCACAGGAGACCAGTGTGCTCCAGCCGTCCCCGCTGCTTACCTCAGCAAACTCCGCTAGTCACCCACTGCGGAGCCCTGGGGAGGCCAGTGTGAGCAAGACGGCCCACATCTGGAAAGTAAGCAAATGAGGAACTGGCTTCTGAAGCACTGCCGCTGTTACCATTGCTGCTGGCTGCTGGTGACTCACGGTGACCCCACACACAGTGGAACATTCTCACCTCCCGTACAGGAGACCTAGGTTGGATTCTCGGCTAGCACACCTCATGTGCGGCCAGTCTGTCACTGGAGGCACGTGTGTTGCTTGATGCTGAACAGCTGTTGGTGGATCTGCCGGACTAAGAACAGGAAGAAAGGGCTAGAGATCTACTTTTGAAAATCAGCCAGTGAACCCCTGTGGTTCGTGATGGTCCCATCCACAAAGCACCATGGGGATGGCACGGGTCCAGGTGGCGTTTTGTGCCATTGTGTGTGAGGTCGCTATGAATCAGTGGCTAACTTGATGGCAGCTAACAGCTGCTGTCAGGTCCTTTGAATAAAGGGCAGGTGCTTACTGAGGTCCAGCTCTCCTCATGGATCCGAGGAAGAGTCCACACTTCCCCACATGGACACCTCCTCAGGACAAGCCAACCTGACAGAGGTGCCAGATTCAGAGCCCATCTTTGTCTTTGTGTAATTTTCATTATTTTATTGAAAGGAGATTCACATGGCATAAAAGTATCCATCTTAAAGTGTCCAGGTCAGTGGCATTTAGCACATTCATGATACTGTGCAACCACCACCTCTGTCTACTTCCAGAACATTCAGTCATTCCAAAAGACCTTACTTCCACCAGCAATAGCCCTCACCCCTCTCTGCAGCCCCTGGCAAACCTGAATCCATTCTCTGCCTCTATGGCTTGATCTCAGGATATTTCATGTAAACAGAACCATACAATATTTGGTCTTTTGTGACTTCATTCTTTTGCTCAGGAAACCCTGGTGGTGTATTGGGTTAAGTGCTATCTATATCTGCTAACTTAAAAGTCGGTAGTTCAAATCTGCCAGGTGCTCCTTGGAAACTATGGGGCAGTTCTAATAGGATTGCTGAGAGTCAGGTTCTTTCTCTCAGCGTGTTTTCAACGTTCATCCGTGTCACAGCGTGTATCAGGACTCCATTTCTCTTTATGATGAGTTGTTCTCACTGTCCGAATAGATCACATTGTGTTTATCCACTGACCAATTGATGACACTTGGGTTGTTTCCACCTTTTGGCCATTACGAACGATGCTACAGTGAATATTGATGTGCATGTATCTATAGAGTCCCTGCTTTCCATTTTGGGGATACCTACCTAGGAGCAGAACTCCTGGATTGTAGGGTAGTTCTTTGTTCATACTTTGAGTACCCACCAGGCTGCTTTCCATGTGGCTGCCTCACTTTACATTCCCAGGAGACCATCTTCAACTTTGAGCAAAGTTTTTCAGACAATGAGAAAAGATTCTGAAGACAAGTTTAAAGGTCAGCACCGCCCCACACTGACCTTGTGTGCCTCTTGAGTTTCATCCACCTTCTGTTAACTGGGGTACAAGCAGGGCTTCCCCCTCACTCTGTTTTCATGGTCACGGAGCAAATGCCCCCACAGGCAAAGAGTCTACCTGGCCCGGGAGCCTTTCACGGGCCATCCACAAAGGGCCAGGAGATGACTCTTAGCCATGTTAGAAGTGAACGTCAATAAGGAGCCCGAACACTTAGGTTAGGTGTGCTTGGATTGGGTGAGGCTTTACCTGTAGCTTACTGATGGCACCCGTAAGAACAGCTTGACATGAGTCCTGTCCTATAGGACTGATCTACAGGCCTGCAGCCCCTGACACCCAGAACTGAGAGTTCACATTTGCACACAAGCTGCAGCCAAGACTTGAGCACAGCTCTGGGTGAAGTCCTGTGCTTATGTGGGTGCTTAAGTCAAGTGAGCCCCAGGATAGGCATGCAGACCCCAGCCAAGGATGCTAGGAGTGTGGTGGGCACAGCAGGTATTAGCAGGTCCTGCAGTGCTGTGGGTGCACATTTGATGGGTGCCGTGGCACTGAGGCCACCTCAAGGGCAGGCCCCAGCACCTAGCGAGTTCCAGGAATGCTGTACGATGTGTGTGTCATTCACTAATCCACTGAAGGGAAGGAGAAGGGCAGAGTCTTTGTCAGTCTCAAAGCAATTAGGATAATTAAAAAAGAAAGCTTATTGGGTAAACATGCTCTCAGATTGTGACCCCCTTAATTAATGGACCACGGGGAGAAATTACAGCAGTGGCAAGATAATTAACACATGCGTTTAGAAGAGAACTGTTAGGCAAGGGTGACAGAGGATAGGACGGCACCAGCCCGGTCAGGTGGCAGAGGTGAAGAGCCTGCGCCACTGTGCAGCCTGGCACCCCAGGGCAGGCAGACTCACCCGCCTTAACTGCGTGGAGCATGTTCCAAAAAGCCTTCCCCTTCATTCCTAGAGCCTACCTTTAAAAAAAAAAAAAAAGGTAGCAATTCCTGGCCTTGTGAGTAAACTATGCCTCCCACAATGCTCGCCATCCAGATGATGGCCAGCAGAGTGGAGGAAGCCCCCAGCCCAGCAGTCTCCTGCAGCCGGAGTTGAAAGGTAGCCGGAACACCAAAGAGTTCTCTGACACTACAGTTCCCACTTCCCATCCTCCACCTGGAGGGTCCCCCCACCCCCGCCCTAGCCTCAGTGTCCACTTGGTCACTGTTATTGCTGCTGGCTGCTGCTCAGTTGGCGCCTGCCTCATGGGGCCCCATGCACAATGGAAGGAACTGCTGCCAATCCTAAGTCATCCCTGTGATCGTGTGCTGATTAGGACCATTGTGATCCGTGAGGCTTCCCCCGCTGATTTATGGGAGTAGATCACCAGACCTTTCTTCCTAGCCTATTTCGGTCTTGAAAGCATGCCTGACATCTGTTCAGCTACTTAACACCATGCAAACCGCTACCGGCAGACGATCAGTGGCTGTGCCGGAAGTACATTGGCTGAGAACCAAAACTGGGTCCCCTGCAGTGGGGGACGGAATTCTACCACTGAACTAGAATATCCTCATTGTGATGTTATAACATTCTTATACTATGAGAGGGAGAGGGTTGTGGGCAGTCACTTGGTCAGTGGCCCCAAGCCTGCCCCTGAATGCCTGCAGGGAGGGAACTCTGGGTGGACAGATTTTCCCCTCTACATCATCTAATTGTGCTGCTCTGGTTTCATCTCACGGGGTCCACTCTGTGATTGTGGGGAGGGAGCATTGGTTTCTCTTCTTGAAAATAAAAAAAGTGAAGCCCTCAAACAATTCAGCACTTTCCAAAGGGGCTGAGACCCTGAGTCTGAGTACCTACTTTGTGAGGTGTGAAGGCCCTGATTCTCGGGACCCCATGGCTGAGGTGGTCCTTTCGAGAAGCTGCCACTCACCAGCCAGCCTCTCCAAGCATCCAGACCTTCGCTGGACGGTGTGGAGATGGATGTCTCAGTTTGCTTCTTGCTCTCATGTGTGAAAGCAGACACACTCAGCAAACAAATTTCAGGGCAGACTTTTGGAAGCGGGCTTGAGGGGAAGCAGCAGCTCAGTGTGGCTGCTGAGCTCTCTAAGGGTCACAGCTGACCTTCAGGCCACGGAGCATCAAGACTGAGGCTTGAGGTCCCTAATGGCCAGTTCTCGAGGAGGAGACGAGCATGGCCCCCACCCTGTCTGAGCTGCCTTTCCAGAAGGTGAAGGAACCATCTCCAATTCTCAAGAGCAGTGGCTGAGCATTTGGGTCCCTCTGGGATCCTGGAAGTCAAAGTCAAAATGAAAAGTCTCTTCCTCTCAAATTAGGTATTTGCTGCAATAAATTGAAAGCCTCTTGCCCTCCCCAAATTGTTGAGGCTGCTTCCCAAAGCTAGCAGAGCTTTAGCAGGCACATGAGGAGGGACAGCTCTTTCTGAAGCCTCCATTGGCAAGGCATCCGAGAGCTGTGGCTATGTCCCTGGAGTCTCTTTGAGTGAGGGAACCCCCTGGATGGCCTTCGATTGTTTGTGGGAGCACCTTCTATTCCCAGCAGAGCCCCTGGAGGTCCCTCACAGCAGAGAACAGCAACTCAGGCCACTCCCGACCAATCTAAGAGTATAAACAAGACGGCAACTCTCATGGGAGTGACTCACTCCTTCACCGAGAAGAATCAAGACCCAGCGGGAATCTGCTACACAAAGGTTGGCCTTGGGGCTAACCTTAAAAAACAAACCAGACCAGTTGCCCTCAGCTCATTTCTGGCTCACAGCATCCCCACATGCATCAGAGTACCACTGCACACCCAAGGGTTTTCAATGGCTGATTGAAAGCAGAAGTAGATTACCAGGACTTTCTTCCAAGGATCCTATGTGTGGACTCAAATTGGCAACTTGTTAGTTACTGGCTGAACACTGACTTAACCGTTTATACTACCCAGGAACTGTCCTTGGAGGCAGATAAGTCTATAGCCTGTTTGATGGGTCAGAGACTGTGGCCACTGAGGAGGGGAAGCTGCCCGGGAAACCCAGAGGCAATGAATGGGGCTGGAGGGTAATCAATGGGTGTGTCTTTTAGCTTTGAGGTCTGTGATAGGTCAGCTGAGGTGTCACTCAGGGCATCAGGGAATCCATGTTTCTGCTGTAGAAGATCTTGGTCAACCTCAGCTTCTATCTGTTCATCTCTGCCCTTAGGAACGAGCAAGCCAGCCCCATCACAGGCCTCATGGACGGTTCCCAGCCTCCTTGGGCAAAGTCTCCTTTCCTCCCCACATCTCGCACCTACCTTCCCACTCTGCACCCCGTATGTCCACTACTCTCACCTGTCTGTCTTGCAGGTGTCGTAAGTCTGTCTAATCGTCTCTAGTTCCCATGCTGATCACATGAAGACGAGTTGCTATGGAAGATGTTTGTACATAAAGAGAGACTGTCCTAAGCCCAGAATCACCCTTGCTTCACGTTATTGCTTTCAGGCAGCAGCTGTCTGACCAAGTACTGCCCAGAGTGGGGAGTACAGTGTCTTCACAGGCTGCACGAGGATGACAGCTTCCTTCCAGAAGCTTCTGACACCTTCCAGTGATGACCAAATCTGGTCCACAGTTTTACTCAGGGACAGAGTTTCTAAGACCAATGAGTTCTGACTGGCCAGGATGGTGGTGACCTTCTCACACCCACGGTGTTCACAGGTATTCTTGCATGTGATCAGATGAGAGAATGCAATTTGCTGCGGGGCCCTGGTTTCTAGGCTGAAAGTGGTGGTGAGGGATCTGCAGGCTTACAACATCTCTAAGGGCAGGGCTCCCATATTGGTCATTTGTGGAGCTAAGGAAACAGAATACCAAGCACTCGGGTCCACCTGGGGTCCACCCCTTCAGATGGCACTGTAGTACACAGAGCTCTGTCAGAAATCACTCTAGGTTCCTCTCTGCCAACTGCTGCTGCTGCCTTGTCCCCCCAGAGCCAGGCAGAGCACTGGGCTGTCCATCAGTAGGTGCTTAGGAAAAAGTGGACTCCCTGGGGACAGCTCCCCGACAGGGCAGCTGGGATCCACCTGTTAGATGGGCCTATGGATGTTCAGGGTGCACACTGGGACACACATGCATTTTTAGGGGAGTCAAGACACTTGCTGCATCTCCTGGTTTTTGCACCTGCTGCGGGAGACTGCGCATCTTCTGTGGAGCAGCTGGTGGGTTTGACAACACTGACCTTGTTGTCGGCACCCGAGCACTTAACCACGGTGTCACCAGAGCCCCTTCTGCAACTTCCAAGGCAGCAATTTCTCCACGAAACTAGCCAAAGGTGACAGAGCCATAAACTGGGTCAGACCCTCAGGGTTGTAAAGGATCCCAGAAAAAGCAGAACCCCCCTTCCAGGGGGATCTGGTTCTTCCACTGAAAAGAAAGACTTGAAGCAAATAGGACAAAATGTTGGTAATTATCGAGGACAATTTTTTCAAGAAAGACTCAACACTTCGGGGGCTGGAGGCTGGTGGAGGGGAACCAGGGAGGGGACACAGCAGGCTTAGCAAGCCCTGTGCTAGACCCTGGCCCTGAGTCTTGGTTTTCACGAACCACATGGAAGGAGCTCACTGGCTCACAGGTGTTGGGAGAGTGAGCGGCCTCTAGCCACAGTCCCAGAGCCCAATTCTTCAAAGAACAAAGGGGTTCTTCATGCAAGTGATCTTTGGGGGAAGCAAGGATAGGAGCAACCCCCTCCTACATCTGCTGTGATTCTACCTGTGATGCCCCAGTACCCTCTTCTTCCCGTGTGTATTGTGTGCTTGAGTTTACACATGTGCATGTGCATGTGCATGTGTGTGCTTGCATGTGCACATTGTGTGTGCACGTGTGTACCCATGCATATGTGTACACAGATGTCCTTACAATACACACATACACATGTACACATGTATTTGTGAATTGTAAGAACACCTGTGTGCATGTCTGTTCATGTGTGAAAGTGTGTGCCTCCTGCAGGCATGCACACATGTGTGCACACATGTGTTGAGTGTGCTCGTATGCTTGTGTGTGCACCTGTGTGCGTGTGTCACAGTGTGAGAGTATCTGCATGTGTTTGCAGGTACGCATGTATGTGCATGGGGGGCTCACATGTCCTGAGCCGCTCCCTCTCAGCAGGCACAGTGCGGGCAAGTAAAAAGGAGCCCGTGAAAGTGAAACAGCCACCATTTCTGATTAATGAAGTAGGATCCAAATTTTTAACTAATTGAGTACATTAAATAGAAAGTCCCTTTTAAAAAAGGCACATACTAGACACTTTTCAAAGCTTCTTTAATAAAAAGTGTATTTGGGATTTGACCGTAATGGCTATCCTCGCTTGCCAAAACCTGACACCCTGGCAGGTGACTTCCATCCCCGCATCTGAAATGGTACCTAAATGAATTAGCAATAAAATGGACTTAGGCCGAGCCATGGGGGCCTCCATTAATCTTGGGTTAATCACTAAAGAGATGCCATTCACTTTTCTTAAGAAGTCACATTTTTCTCCCCTTGCTGGCGACCAGATTTCATAAAGTAACATATTTCTAATGAAAGGTCTCTGCTTGAATTAAACCCCGAAGGTTTATGCAGATTTCGAGTTTGATTACTGCTGGCATGGGCTCTTAGCCGGCTGCGGAAGGAAGGGCCGTTCTGAAAGGGCCCCAGCGTGCAGTTCATAATATTCTTTGAAATAAAATAGTGCACTTGTGCTTAGTGGCTTTAATCAGCCCTGACTTTTGATAGTCAAACAATAGCTAATTACAGTAACACCTGCCTTCCCGGCCCTGTCACGGCGTCTCCTGCCGGAGCTGGGTCTTGTCTCTGAGCGGTATGATTATTACAGATGCCGAGCACAAAGTAACAGTGGCTGACACTCAGCAAGTTTGGTGGCCATTAGGGAAGGTTTGTTTTGCTGCTGTGTTGCTGGCTCTTCCATTACATTCTTCTGCTTTGTGTTTTGGGGTTCCTGGAGGGCGATGAGGGGAGCCAGGTGGGTGACTCAGGGCCTTGGGGAATAAGCTGAAGGGGCAGCGGGGTTGACCCAAGCTGCTTTCATCTTGGGGGTGTAAGATGCAAAAGTAACCATGAAGTTGTCGAGATCTGGAAGCGTATGTTCTGAGTGGGAGACCCAGGAGCTTGCTGTGTAGAATATACAGATAGGTGCCTGGACCCGGCACCCCAGGGTTGGGAACAGAGCAGCTATGGAATTGATGGGTCCCACAAGTGGCAGGCACCCTTGGAGATGCCCTTCCTTAGGCAGGGCGTCATTGCAAAGTGCGCACAGTCCTCGGTGGAGGCACGGGCAAGAGGCCCGTAGAAGTCATCAATTACTATCTCGTTTAAGTCTTCTTTTTCTCATTAATTTTGCCAATGAGCCTCTGCTCTCCAGAATCCACTCAAGTGAGTAACATCAGGCTGTCAGCAATGAGCTTGACAGACCCTGTAACAAGTTCCCGGAGATGAACAATAGGCTTCGGGGAGGGAGACTGGTGAGCATCTGTCCCCTGGGCACAGCAGACCCTAACCTGCGCTCCTCTCCAGTGGCCTCCACTTCTCCTTTCCCCTCACCTCACTGTGCCCCCAGGAAAGACAAGACAAGAAGACAAGTGAGAGGTGGAGGCAGGGAGGGGCCTGACTGGCCTTGTTCAAGGTGGATAGCAGACAGTTACCCAGCATATGGCCAGTGGCCGCATTCTTGTTGATAGGGCTTCACCAACCCTGCCTGCTATAAGCTGAGCTCCTCTTTGGGCATCTTTTGGGCAAAGTAGGGTGGCCTCAAAGCAGAGCAGAGCTAGTGGGGCCTTCTCTAGGCCCTTGGGGGCCCTTTGGCCAGGGTGGGCAGAGCCAGGAAGGCGGCAGAGGGGCCGCTCCACAGTGGAGCCTTGCAGGCTAGGTTCCCAGGACCCAAGCCCAGAGGCCATCTCCTGCCCATTGCCCTCCCAGAGCAGCCAGGACACAGCCCTGTCCCACAGCACGGCCCCTGGGGGTGAAGGTGGTGGGCACACTCAGGCCCCCCTGATACTCTAGGTGATGCGTCCGCTCTGTGGCTCCGTCCCGGGACACCGCCTGTGTTGATGATTACCCACAGACAGGATTTGCTAAACCTGGAGTGAGAAGGCTTCAAGGGGGGAAAAACAACGGGAAAGCTGTTTTCTGTTAGAGCAGGTTTATTTTCCTTCCAATTAGGGCTGACTGAGGCCTCCTTGTGCAGGAGCCACTTTCTCGAGAAAGGTCTGATTCATCTGCCCTGGGCAGCCAGGGGACAGGCACCCTCCCCATACTGGAGAGTTCCCTCCCCCGACCCCTCTCTGTCCACACCCCCGTCCCTCCCTCCCGACCTACCCCTCCCTCGGTCCCCTCTCTTCCATGTTTCCCTTCTTCCCTCCCTCCTTCTCCTCTCCGTCCCCACTCCTTCCCACCTTCCATTCCTGTCCCCCCACCCACTTCCCTGCCCTCCACTGTCACCAAAAGGACCCCGAAGGTTGGCCTGTGGTGGGAGCCCTGGTTCAGAGCAGCAACCCTGGAAGGAAGGGGCTCAGGGGGGCACCTGCCCACAGGCCCACCCCAGAAAGGAGGGGCCCAGCAGGATCTTGTCATTTCAGAGGAAGGGAAGGATGCTCACTGCATCCCTGGCCCTGAGTGTCCTAGCAACATGCACCAGCCACATACAGCAACTGATCCTGACCTGCCCTACATCCCCAGCTCTCCTGCTTGTCTGCTCTGGGCCCATGGCGACCCAAGGCCCAAGAGAAACAGGGCCTTAGGCCTCAGAAGCTGCAAGGCCCTGTCATGGAACCAGCTTCCAGCCTGAGGTCCTTGTATCACCTCTCTCCCAGCGGTGCCAAGCCAGCCACGTGCCCACATGAACTGTTTTCATCTGCTGATCAAGAAGTTTCTGTCCCTTAAGTGGCCTGGCCAGTGATCCATTGCCCCAAAGCCAGCCTGGAGGTGGAAGAACTGGAGCAGGAAGAGCTAGGGGGGCAGGCAAGGGGTGTCATCTTCCGTCAAGTTCAGCGTTCAGTAAATCTCTTCCCCTGTCTGGCCCACAGCCCTTGACCCTCGCCACTGAGTCGGCTGCTGGAGCCGGATGCCTGCCTCTCATCTCTCACCAGTGTGCCGCAGATGATCAGCTTGATTGATCATGTCTGTGGCCACAGGTTGGTAATGAAGCCAAGTGAGGGCCTTCTGCATCCCCCAGGACCCTGACGTGACATGGCTTGACACCAGCCATCTGTCACTGGCAGCCTGTGGTCACTAAACATGGTGACAGCACACAGACAGGAGCCAGGCCACTGAGGAGGCTGGGGGTGGGGCCCCTGTTACCACTAGACCCTTAAAATCAGGGATGGACACAGTCCCGAGTCAGAGCCCCAGGACTGGTGCCCAAGACTGGCTGTGTACAGCACAGTGAGTCACCAAGAACTGATGTGCCTCAGTCTCCCCATGGCGCATTGATATCTGATGTCCACCTGCCCACCTCTGAGGGCAGTTAGGAGGCTACCTGACCTGCTGGCCAGGAAGACACACGCTGCAGGCCCCCATGTCCCCAGAGCACACCCTGAAAGCGTTTTCTTACCCTGGTCAGCCAGCAGCTCTGAGACTCAGAGGAGAATAGAAGGAGAAAGCCTCGCCAGCCCCTACTCTGCTGGCTTTGTGACCTGAATCTGCAGATGCCCCTGTAGATGGGGTCTTGAGGACAAAGACTGAGATGGGGTTGGCGGATATGTCCCAGCATGGGTCCTGACACAGTGCAGTGTGTCCCCAGTGAAGCCACCCAGCATCCACAGTGGGGTAAGGTATCCCCACACCTCTCCTGCTCTCTTATTCATTCTCATGCCCTTGCCAATATTACAAAATTCCTATTTCTGGAACTCAGGTGAAGGGGAACCCTAGACCTGGAAGGGAAGAAGCCTAAGCAGGGACTCTGAGATGCAGACTTGGGGAAGATGGGGACTGTTCTGTGGGGATGCTACTGAGTCATGTCCAAGGCAGTTTGGCCTGTCATGTCCAAGGCTCGCTGTGGCTTGTTACCTCATCACAGCCAGGCCTCTTGTCCTCATGCTCCTCCCCAGACCCTGCCCCCACAGCCTACTGTAGGAAAAACCTCCAGGCCTCCGTTTCTCTCCCTACACCCTGCCTCTTCCCAGGGTCACCACTGCAGAGCGTGGGCACTAGGCATTCCTCCTGACCTCAACTGCCTAGGCCAGCACCCTGGAGCACAGCGTTCTATGGCCAGTACACAAAGGACAAGCAAACCCCATTCACAGGCAGGTCCCCATCAACACACTGCAGACAAAGTGGGGTGGAAGATAGTGGACTCTGACATCTAAACAGCAGGTTGTCCGAAGCAAGCTGCCCATTTATTACCCATACCACCCAGTGGCTCAAGAGACCTCCTTGCCCAAAACACAGCCCCAACCGTGAGCAGTGCCTGCCTTGTGCCAAGGGCACGCTGGGCCAGTAGCAAGCCCCCTGGGCCTGGACACATGGCAGCAAGGGGTTTTGCTGAGTGCATTGGTCCACCATTGCAGTCTCTGTCCTCTGGCATCCTTGCAAACCAGCCACCTGCTAGCTCTTCTGATCAGTTAACAGATTGATTCTTGACTAGCGTGTTTCTCAGAGCTGTGTCCAGTCTGGGATGCCTCTTCTAGTCTGAAAATGGGAAAGGTCGCATGGGTCATAGAACTTTAGCTGCATGGGACAAAGCACAGACCTCCCAGAGCCCTCCACATCTGAAAATGGTACCAGTAATCAGTCTTGTCCGTCAGCTCCAAGTCATGGCAACCCCATGTGTGTGAGAATGGAACTGCTCCATGTGGTTTTTAGTGGCTGATTTTTCAGAAGCAGATTGTCACAGCTTTCTTCCAAAATGCCTCTAGATGGACTTGAACTTCTAACTTTTCGGTTAGCTGAATCTATTCATCATATGCATCTTGCAGGGATTTCTAAATGTAGGAGACCTCTCTAAAGCACTTTTGGGTGGTTTTCAATCCAAGGCCTCCCATCTCACCATCTTTCTTGCCTCTGGGTATTTCCTGTGCCTCCTAAACAAAAGGTCGGCAGTTCAAATCCAGTAAGTGCTCCTTGGAAACTCACTGGGGCAGTTCTGCTCTGCCCTATAGGGTCGCTATGAGTTGGGATCAACTCAACAGCAATGGATTTGGTGGGGTTTTTTTTGGCTGGAGCTACTAGTCGCATGGGAAGAAAGGCCAGATATCCATCTTGAGAATACCCAGTGTGCCTTCTGCCTATCACTGGGAACCTAGCCACCTCCAGGGCTTGGGGGACTGAGCTGGCTCCAGTTCTATCTTTGTAAAGAAAGTGGATGCTGGGGTAGTGTTCACGGCCACCAGAGCAGTTCTGGTCCCTGAGGCTCAAGGGTGGCAAGCTGTCCCCCCATCGGAGGGCAGAGATCCTGCTGTCACCTTCTGGTCCTACCAGGGGAGGGTGGACAGTATCACAGCAGAGTACAACTGGAACTCTCATCGCTGATACCAGGCCACTGGGCAAGCATGGCCCTCTGACCCAGCTGTTATGCTCACAGGGCCTGGGCAGCTGGAAATGGAGCTAAGTCTTAGCTGGATGTTGGGTCCGTGTGGTCATTTCAGGTCCTTAAAAAGAGAGGAAAAGGGCAAGACACAGGTCACCACTGGACAGGATGTGGTAAGCGTCTCCAGAAGCTGAGCCCAGCAGGACCTTACTGAATAGGACAGCGAGGAGGGCTTCCTTTGCTCAACCCCCCCTTGCTCATTCCCCCAGACCCCCCCCAACTACCTCATCCTTCCTGCCCCTCCCTCATGTACCCCACCCTGACCCCCAACTGCCTCATCCTCCCTATCCTCCCATCCACCATTCTCATCCTACCTTCAAATGCCCCAACCTATTCTTCCCGTCCCCCTCCCCATCCCACCCTCACCCACTAAATTTTCATGTGCCCCCTCACCCCAGGCCAGCTGTTTTCTGGAACCTCCGTGGCCAGAGCCCCCTTTCCATAATGGTGTTCTCCAGACCAACGGAGGGAAAAGTTGGGCATGAGACACTGCAGGGGTCCCTTACTGTGAGGAGACACAAGGAGGGCGGGGTGCCAGCCCCACTCTATGCTGAGAGTCAGGGACACCCAGGCAGGGGTCTGGCCAGAGGGCAGAGCAATGATCTGGGGTGACAGGATGTGGGAGGAAAGGGTGTAGATGGGACGATAGAGGATTGAGGTGGCCTCTACCTCTTCCTGTCCCTAACCCCGTTGTCTAAGGAGAAGTTACGATGTAGGGGTTCCACCCAGAGGCCTAATTCACAGCCCAGGCTGAGATCACACTGTGGCCACAGGGGAGATGAGGAGAACACGAGCCTGTGCCCAGCATGTCCCCTGAGCTCTGTCACCCAGAGGCCGGTCAGTGTGAGTCACTAGGTCACCCCCTGCTTGCCCCCTACTGGGACCCTACCTTGTAGGGACTGAGACTCTTCTTTATTACATCACCCAGGAAATGTAAGACCCTTTAGGACAAACCTCGTGGTGCCACATGTCTTCTGAAAGAAATATGGACTGATTTTATGATTGTGATGGTGATGTGTGTTCACTGTAGGTAATCTAGGGAAAACAAAAGGTGAAGTAAGAAAACCAAGGACATCCATAACCCGTCTGGTTACACGTGGAGACACACAAGTCACAGGAACAGAAATAGATGGGAGTGCATCACTCATCCACCCAGACATATTGATTCCCAAGCTGGTCATTTTTCCGGGTGCCAACAGGCAATCTGTGGCCTCAGGAAGATGTTCTTGTATATGAGTACGTGCGCACAGTATGTATGTGTGTGTATATGTCTGTGCAATAAATGCAGCTACATGTATGAAGCTGTGTGTACAAGTGTGTTTATGGGTGGTATGTATGCATATACAGGTACGTGCACTGAAGTGCAGGTATATGTGTGTGTGTAAACGTACAAACCTATATGTGTATTATCACCTAGATTCATATTTACAATTGGGGTCATGCTGTCTTTACGGTTGTCATTCTGTTCCTTGCATTCATTGTTCACAGGAAGTATTGCCCTACCTCAGAAAATACTCTTTGTTTTTCATTTCTGTGTGATCACTGAGCTGCCCATCAGTGCTGGAGGTCTCCATGAAACATCCTGGAGCACTGGAAAATGTGCTGGGATTGGTTAGCTATGTTTTCAGGGACAGCAACAGAAAGGAGGATTTGACTGTCCCCACCAGGGAGTAAAGGATATGGGAAAAGGAGGCCAGAGACCTTGTTTCCCAGGGGTACCATAGGGTGGCACAGCTCACGAGCCCTAAGAAGAAGGCTGTCCCAGAAGGAGCAGGCCCTGGTGGATGAGTCTGAAACTTTTCCTGAGTCAGCACCAATGCTTCAGTGTCCTGACTGCCCTGCACCACAGTGCCAGGAGACCACAGTGATGCTGCTGCAGGCTCTGTGAGGCAGAACCTTGTGTCTCTACTATGATTCACTTCCTAGACCCCAGGACACTGCCAAGCACATAGTAGGTGCTTAGTGGATGTTTTTTGAATGAATGCATTGAGCCAGGAGGAGCAGGGGATAACACCAAAATAAAAAATATCCAAACCATTGCCATCTAGACAGTTCTGACTCAGGACAATGCCATGTGTGTCACAGTAGACCTGTACCACACATGGTTTTATCAGCTGGAATCTTTATGGAAGCAGATTGCCTGGCCTTTCTTCTGAGGCACTGCTGGGCAAGTCTAAACCATCAACCCTTAGATTAACAGTTGAGTGCAAACCATTTGTGCCACCAAGGATGGAGGGGTAAGCATTTGACAGGAGATCCTGGACCTGTTTCAATAGCAGAATGTGCCCCGTGGGTTCTGAAGCCCCTTCAGGGAACAGTTCTGTGTGCTGGAGCTGTGCGTCCAGTCTTCTGTGCTGCCGTAGTCTCCTGGAGGCGCACCAGACATCCTGATTCAACAGAGTGGGTCTCACGTGTGGCTGTCCACGTGCCTGTCTTCCTTCCATCCACCTTGTACTCCACCCAAGTCCTTGGTCCACCTCTGGCCTGGAGCCACTGGCTCTTCATGGTTCCACGGAAGCCCCTTTGGACTTGTAAATGAAAAGCATCTGAAGCTGGTATCCAATTTGGCTCTGCTCACCTACCTATAAACAGTCCTGATCCATGAGTTCTCAGAATGTTCTAGAAGAAAAATGTTCTTGGGGCTGCTGTGGCCAAGCTTTGGCATGCAGACATTTCCATGGAGAGGCCAGCAAGCGCCAGACTCTTGCATCTACCCTGGAAGTACAGGCTGGCCTGCTGCAGAAGGAAGGGGCAGCCAGGGAGTACTTAGAGGGAGGCAGCCTGGGTCGGGGGAGCTGTCTGTACTCTGGGTAGAGGCTCAGGTGCCTGACTCAGCCCCACTGGTCTCTGAACCAGAAGCATTGTCCCAGGCCCTGGTGCTCATCACTTCCTGTTGGTTGGCCACCCCCATGCCCTAGACCTGTGCACCCTGGGGCTGGCTCTGCCCACGGTCTCTGGCTGAGGTCATCAGTACTCTCTGCTAACAATGCATGTGCTTTGAGCAAAGACAAGGAGGGGTAACTCCTTGATGTGACCAAGAAGGACTGATAACTGAGTGTCCAATATCATCGTAGCCCTCTTTAAACCCCAGAAGAAGCTGAGTGGAGAAGGCCTTCAGCCTGGGAACATCATCTAGATTGGGAAACAGGCTCCTCACAGGGCTGGTCATGACTGTTTTCACTTCTGCCTGTGTGACTGTGAAGGAATCTGGAAGGGACACATTGTATTGTCTGAGGCATGGGGACCTCTCTCCCAGGGGTGAGGAAGAGGCTGCAGAGTAAGTGGGGGGTCAGGGCAGAGTCACCAGCTGAGGGGTTAGCCTTAGGGCACAGCAATGCAGCAGCGGCTTCACCTCAGAGGGGTCAAGTCAGAATCGTGGTCATATCAGGGTGGCCCAGGAATGGTAATCCCACTTTCTATGCTTCTGGGTTTTCTTTAATAACACTTTTCACTGAAAATAGCAAAGTACTTTAGAATGTTTACTGGTAGAAGACAAGTGGTGGCCGTGACACCTGGTGGACATGAGCGTGCTGTGGACATCTGTGGGTCTCTCTGAATCTATCTGCTCAGCACTCTGGTTTGGAGAAGTAGTGGTGCAAGCAGTGAGTGGGCACCAAAAGGTTGCAAGTTTGAGTCTTCCCTTAGAGGTAACTTCAGACAAAAGGCTTGAAGTTTCAGTCGCTGAAAAACCTGTGGGACACAGTCCTACTCTGACACACATGGAGTGATCAGGAGTTGGGGTCAATTCAATGGCAACTTCTTTTTTTATATAGCCTGATAGTTGGAGTCCAGACTTGGGGACAGGCCTCCAAACCTTGGTGCCATCTCTCCTGCTCGGGGATCAGAATCTGATGTTCTTAGCAATGCATCTGTCTGCCTCTCATTGTGCGAGGACCAACATAGAACGCCTGGCAAGGACCCAGGGTGCTGGGTGAGCGGATGGTGGGCACCTACCCTGCACTGCTCCTGCATTCTCTCACTGTCCACCTGCTTCACTCTCTCCTTCACTAGACCCTGCGGGAGCATGCACAAAGCCCCACTCCTGAGTCAGGGCCTCTGCAGAAAGCCCCAACCGAACCCAGCCCCCACAGGCAGGAGAGAGATGGTGACATGCTGGCTGGGAGCAAGGGCAGACAGATGGATGGAGAGAGGGAGGGACAGAGGGAACGGAGGACTTTAGACATGGGACATAGTGAGCCCAGGCAACCGCCATGTTCTAGGAAGACGGGAGAGAATATTTCTCGAGAACGTTCCAGCAGAGCCTGAGTGGGTGGGACTGTGGCTACACAGCCTCCTGGTCTCGTGTTGGTGGCAAAGGCAGGCAGTGACCCTGGATGTAGGATCCCAGTTGTGGCAGCAATGAGACTCATGTGTGGAAGGGACCAGCTCAGATTCCACGACAATACCCAGGGTGTGCAGAGACCAAGTGTCTTCAAGCAACTGTGTGCCTTCAGGAAGGACAGCCCAGGAGGCAGGTGGCAGCTGGCTGGACCTTCATCTCTTGTGAGCGGCTGGCAGCCTGCAGAGGACCTGGACACCGGTCAGGGTGTCATTCAACCTGGGCCAGAGCAGGGCCACCTAGGAGGCAGCAGGTGGAGGTGTCTTCTGTCTCCCACCTGAAGGAAGCTGACTTCCTTAAGAGATCTTCTTGTTGTACAGAGACCAGCACAGAACACCTGGCAAGGACCCAGGGTGTTGGGTGAGCAGTCTTGCGCAGACGGTGGGTGCATGCTCTGCACGGGGATCTTCTCTGCCTTGAGAGAGCCTTTCCAAGAAAGAGGCAAGCTTTCTCAGCTCCCATCTGACTTTCAGACTATGTAGCATTGAGGTGTGAGAATCATAAAGCATTTCTGGGGAAGTATTTACCTGGGCATCACAGGAGAGAGGACCTAACGGGTGACGGCCAATGTGACCAGCTTGTTACCTAGTGACCTGGAGTGCGGTGTCCGGAGATAATGTTCTGTAAACCTCTGGATACCACAGACCAACTGTGGACATTTCCTGGTGACCAGGGGGCCTTCACTGTCTCGATTAAACCCGTGGCAGAGGGACTCCAGCTCCCCCAATCACTTCCAAAGCTGACAGAGTTGCCAGGGCCAGCCCAGCCCACCCCAAGCCAGGCCCTCCAGGGAAAGAGGGTGGCCCAGGCACATCTGTGAGGGGCCTTGGAAATGCTATGAGAAGTCCTAATCGAGCTCACTCACACTTTCACCCAGTGCAAAGCTTGCAAATTCTGCTTTTTACAGCAAATTGCAGTTATCCACCTAGTTTTCATACTAAAGAATGTACCCCATCCCATGCCTTTGCACTCCATCTCTCCTCTTAGGAAGGAGGGGACTGCAACATGCAGACTTTGTTGTTATTTGCCCTCAGGTTGGCTTCAGCTCATGGCACGGGACACCATGCACAACAGACAAATGTTGCCTGATCCCCTACCATCTTCAGGGTCATTAGTCAGCTCCAATCTGTTGCTGCAACTGCTGTGTCATTTGAGTACTTACCAGCCTTGCGGACTCATCTTCCAGCACTTTATGGACAATGTTCTGCTGTGATTTCTTTGAGTTTTTATTGGCTTATTGTGGGGAGTAGATTGCCAGGCCTTTCTTCCTGGTCTTAATTTCTTCCACTGAAACCTGTCCATCCTGGGTGACCCAAGTAATACTTGAAATGACTGATGGCATAGCTTCCAGCATCACAGCAACAGGCAAGCCATCAAAGTGTGACAAACTGACAGATGGTTGGTGGACCCAGACTGTAGGTAGCATTGCATCTGAAACTCTGATTTGTTTCTGTGCTTTTTGATTGGCATGTTAAGGGAAGTTGCTTCTGCTCCTGAGATGGTGGGTAGGGAAGCTGACTCGGGCTTATTACTCTAGTGAATGAAGAGTTCCCTGGCTGCTGAGCCGTGGGCGCTCAATCCAGAGCCCTGGATGGAGAGCGTGGGGCTGGAGCCCAGAAGGCTGCACCCAAACTCCTCAGAGTCGATCGCAAATCTCCACCCTCCCGTTTCTGCAAATGTTCCTGCTCATAGAGAAACTGTTTCCTCTTCAGGTTCAAAGCTGCCTTTGTGTGCCCCAGATCTTATTTAATAAGCATATTTAAATCTCTTATGGAGAATATGTGTGTGCATGTTCCTAAAAGGTCGAGTTTTCAGCTTGAGCAAATTTATGATTCTTTTTTCTTCTCCCTCTGTGGCAATTTGTGTATCTTTTTAATGATGCACGGTGAGGACAGTTAGGCCCTGGAGCGTCTGTCTGGTTTTCTTGATGGGAAAAGTGGCTGTCGGCCATGCACACGTGGGTCTCACCAGAAAGGAGGGTGTGGGGGCTGCACTTGGGGACCTGTGGGAGGGGAAGCTGTGGCACAAGACTGCCTTCCTATGGAGATGTCTCCGTGGTGTGGGCACAGTCTCCTGAGGCTCCAGCCTTCAGCAGGATGGCATGAGGGGGAATTGTTAGTGGGTGCCATTGTGTCCACCCCCAACTGGTGCCAACTGCATGCACAATGGATTGAAATGCTGCCCTCTTCCCATGACCAGTCATGGTTCAGACCACTGGGACCCAGATGGTTTTCATTGGCTATTTTTTTGTTCTGTTCCAACCCTCCAGGAGTCATTCACCAGGACTTTCTTCCTAATCTTAGTTGGGAAGCTCCGCTAAACCCTGTTCAGCATCATAGCAACACACAAGTCTCCACTGACTGTACTGATGGCTGGGCGTGAGGTACATTGGCCAGGAATCCAACCCAGGTCTCCTGCCTGGAAGGGGAGAATTCTACTCCCACTGCCCCTGGGTATATGGAGAGATCAGAGGAAAACATTACAGTCATAAAAACATCAAGCACCCTTCATGAAAATTTAGATTGAGTTCTAGAGAGAAAGCTTCGGGAGGCTTTCTAGCTTCTGAGGGTGCCATGACGTGGTTGGACATGTGTGCTGGGCTGGGCTAACCAGGAGTGACCTGACCTTTGCTTTAAATCTGTGTGGATCCCTTTACCCTCCCAAATGTCACAGAATAAGGCTGCAAGCAAATAAAACTATTCAGATTTGTACAGCCATGGAAAAGTTCCCAGGCCTGTGCAACTGGGACACTTGGCTGAGAGTTCCCAAGTCCCATACTTGGGGCCTATTTTTACAGTGGGTGATGTGACCACCTGTATGTGGAACACCAAACCTAGGTGAAGCTGCAAAGATCTCCCAGAGTTTGTAGGAAGCCTTCAGAACACTGGGGAGCAAAAGCAACCCTGCCAGGCTTGGAGAGGCTACTGGGATTGTCTATGATGTTTGCCATGCAGGAGTTCAGGGGTATGGGGTATCCTGGCACCTTCAGATATTGGCAATGGAGAAGAGCATCTTGGTCTACGTCCTCTTAGGCTCCACAGAGAGCCACTCCAAGGAACTGGTTCATATGGGTTTGATGCACAGTCTTTGGTGGGATTTGAAATTTTGTCACAAGAAATCCATGCCTGTCCTTGGTGGAAGGCAGGATGGCGGACCTGGACAGGTAGGTCTCCATGTACCAGTGTGCTTAGTAGTTGCCGTCAATTCAAGTTCATGGAGACCCCAAGTGTGCAGAGCAGAACTGCCCCACAGGGTTTCAAGGTTATGACCTTTCAAAAGCAGATCAGCAGGGCTTCCTTTCGAGGTGCCTCTCTGAGGGTTCAGGCCACTGACTTTGTGGCTAGTAGTTGAGCGCTTAACTGTTAGCACCACCTGGGGACTCCTCCACCTAGCAGAGGCCATGTTTTGCTTCCTTAGAGGGTCTTACATGCGGAGGGATGCTTGGAGATTGCCTGGAGCCTAGGGGGGCAGAGCCGTGTGAACTGGGAGCAAAAGGACAGTGCTGGAGCCAGGGTTGTGGAGTCCAGTCAGAGCCACCAGGGGAAGTGTCTGAGCTTTGTGCAGAGAGCAGGTGGGTGGAACTATGAGCTCTGGGTGCCTGGTGCTGCAAGATTCCAATGGCAGATGCGGTCTTGCAGAGCAGAGCTCACAGCTGGGGTGTGACTGTCACCTGGACAGGGTGGTGCAAGGCAGCTGGCACTCCTGCCTCCCAAGTTCTGGGCCATCCCCATGGACTGGGATCTAGTGGGACTATCTCCCATACCTTTGTGGAGGTTTTCAGACCCACTACGAAAATTTAGGGGCGCCTAGGAAACTCTGGAGACCCTGGTGGCTTAGTGGTTAAGTG
Organism: Heterohyrax brucei; assembly: GCA_028571685.1. Taxonomy (NCBI): domain Eukaryota; kingdom Metazoa; phylum Chordata; class Mammalia; order Hyracoidea; family Procaviidae; genus Heterohyrax; species Heterohyrax brucei. Next base: position 31,446,994 of record CM053140.1, read on the forward strand.
TTTTGGCTGTTAACCAGAGGATCGGCAGTTTAAATCCACCAGGCACTTCTTGGAAACCCTATGGGGTCATTCCACTCTGTCTATAAAGTTGCTGTGAGTTGGAACTGACTCAATGGCAGTGGGCTTGGTTTGGTTTAGGAAACCCTGGTGGCATGTTAAGTCTGCTAACATGCTATGTCTGCTAACCAAAAAGCTGGCCATTCAAATCCCCCAGGAGCTCCTTGGAAACTCTATGGAGCAGTTGCACCCTGTCCTACAGCATAGCTGTGAGTCGGAATCAACGCAACACACAGTGTTCTTTGTCTTTTTCTTTTTAGGGCACTTCAGGGGTGAATGGCAATGAGCCAGATCAGGCTGGGGCTCCCTTTCCCCAAGTCCTAGCCCCAGAGGGGACCAATGTGCCCCTCTGCAGCTGGCCACCTAAACATACTTATTACCTCTCAGGTGTTGCTGGGAAAGCTGTTTCAGGCACCACCCCCACCTCCATTGTTCCCTGGTCCTTTTAGGTCATTTGTCATCTCCACTTGATCTCAGTAATTCTGCTGGCATTCCCAGGCCCGTCTGGCCTTGTGTAGCTGGTGTCCTGCCCCCACAAGCAAAACTCTGAGCAGAAATCTCCCACCCTCCTCCCTCCAGCCCAGTCCTGCCTGGCATCAGGCACTGTGATGGGACCCCTGCCCAGGTGGTCTCCTGCACCCACACCTGGCTGCCAGTTCTGGGGAGGGCTACAGCCAACTAGATCAGGTCACATGGAACTTCCGCCTGCTTACCCAAGCCACAAGGTTGGGCTTTTACCTGCTGATTCAAGAAAGATTCCCTGTGATACCTGCCTTCAAGCTTTGGCTGAGGGCCAAGGGGAAGTACGACTCCATGACACTCAGCTGTCTGGGGAAGGGCACTTGCCTGTTGCACAAGCACCCAGTGAGAAGAGGTTTCCCACCCCACTGTGGGTGAACCTTTTGGTTTCTGTCAGGCCCACGAGGCTGAATCAAAGGCCTCAGCGCCGCAGTCTCTTCCGAGCCAACCCAGGCAGCCCTGCGGCAGCGTGACAGCAGCAAAAATTAATATCAGAAGAACATTTGAAGAGCTCAATAAATTGATCATATTCCACTGAACCTTCGCCCCCATAAGGATAGGACCATTTAAATGCTAATGCCATTTTTTAAAAAGTCAATTACAGGAGTTGGAAAGGAAGGAGTCAGCACTCGTGATGGAAATCTCGGCTAGCCGGCTCCCTCCTCGTGGTCCGTGGGCACTGGAGCGTCCCCAGCTCCCCTGGAGGGAATATTCCCTCGCAGTGGTCCCGTAATTGAATCAAGTTGATATAGACACCAAAAATATTGTAAGTCGTGTCGGTAATGGGAAGCACATGTTGATAAAGCTGGTCAGTATTTTGGGATCAGGGGCAAAGAAACAAAACTGCAGTTAACCCTTTGGAGGATGTGACCCCATCTCAGCTCACAGACCCAGCATTGGGGCCCAGAGCCTCCCTTGGAAGACAGCCCCCGGGGGAGTGGTGTAGCTCAGGCCTTCCAAAATGGGCAAGAGGTGCCACCCGTCTGCACTCCCCTTCTGGGCTAGAAAAATGGCCACATCCTTCGTCCTAGCCAATGCTTTCTTCTCCCTTTCTGGGCCCACCCGAGCCCTCTCCTTTTCTGAGCTGACTAGCAGTTTCCTACATAGCCAGGATGAAAGAGAGAGGGGAGCACGAGTCAATCCTCTGTGGGAACAGGACTCTCAGGGACCATGTGCTTCTATCTGAGGAACTGCCACCAGTCCCCCAAAGGGACGTGGGATGTCCTGAGAGGGTGCTTACACCTCCCACACCCATCCTTCCTTGCCCACAGTGGTATCCGGGTGGCTGGTAGGGCCCTATGCACATCATATCCCTCAGCAAATGGCAGGAGCAGACTCTGTCACTAGGGGTGCTCCACTGACAGGAAACTGAGGCTGCTGCTTAGCAGTTTCCAAGGCCATGCTGCTAGTGTCACAGGGTCATCTGTGACCTCTGACTCCAGCCAAGGATGGCTCCTCATCACTGGAGCCAGAAGGTCCAGGAAGCCAAGCACCAAAGCCAGCTGGCTATCTGTGCCCATGAGGGCTCTCCCCAAAATTAGGGACACTAAGAGTGGCCAGCTGGCTGTGTAGGGCTTCAGGTACGACTGCTGTCCAGAAGACCCAGGCCCAGTCTGTTTAACCATGAAAGCTGTGGCCCCCAGGGCTCAAACCACTGTAAGCCTCACAAAGAAGGTGATAAACTGTCCAGCACTCTGGGTCCGTGGCCATGGTGGGCTGGCCTCTGACCCAGGGGCCCTCAGGTCTCACAGTCCAGTGAAACAGGCTGAGGAAGGTCTGCTCTGAGCAGGTCCCCTATCATCTCTGTGGTGACCAGGGTTTGTGCTAGGGCTTGGCACAGAGACAGAGCCCCATTTTGCTCCCTTAGCTGCTACCCACCTATACTGGCCTTCTCAACTGTGCTGTCCAGTGACCAGGAAAGTCCACCTGAGGGCAGCTATGCTTTTTTGCTGTGGAGCTACCATATGATGTGATTAGCTGCATGCATTGCTGATCCAAAAGTGAGCAAGTCCAAACAACAGGCCTGTCTGCTTCCCAGGAAGGTATGAGGAAGGTGAGGGCATGTGCAGAGCCTGGGTGGGTGCTGAGGACCCAGTACTCACCTGTATGGAGTGCTGTTGACTCTATGGTTAAGAGCTCAGCTGCTGCTCACAAAAGTCAGCAGGTTCAAACCTACCAGCTACACTATGGAAGCTCTATGGGGCTGTTCTACTCTGTCCCATAGAGTCACTGTGAGTCAGAATCAACTCAGCAGCAATGGGTTTGGTTTGGAGGCTTATAATACATATTATATATATATATATATGAATACATACACATCTGTGTTATATATGCATATACACATATACATATGCACATACATGCATATATACATTTATTATATAATACTTCACACATGAACAAAGCAAAAGTTCATCAAAAAGACAGGAAAGAAACAAAGAAAAGACCAAAATGACTGTCAAAAGAGATCTGAAACTTGATCTTGAACTTAGAGCACCTAAAACAAATGGAAGAAATGATAAAGCTAAAGCACTGAGCGGAAGATCTCAAAGTGTGACTCAAGGAGACAAAGCAAAGTATTATACTGAAATGTCAAAGACCTGGAGTTAGAAAAACCAAAAGGAAAGAATGTGCTCTGCATTTATCAGGATGAAAGAACTGAAGAAAATAAGTCAAGCCTTGAGCCGCGGTTTTGAAGGATTCTGTGAGCAAAGTAATGGGGCCCTGGTGGCATACTGGCTAAGAGCTCAGCTGCTAACCAAACGGTGGGCAATTTGAATCTACCAGCTGCTCCTTGGGTACCCTATGAGGAAGTTCTGCTCTGTCCCATAGAGTTGATGAGACAAAATAGACCTGACCACAGTGAGTTTATAGGCAAATATTGAACAATGCAGGAAGCATCGAACAAAAGGTGGAAAGAATACAAAAACACTAAAAAGACTTGGTCATCCACTAAAAGACTGCAATTGATGATCCAGTGGCCTGTGGGTTCCCCTGAGAGTGTGGACTCTTGATCTGCTGCTGCCCCTGACCAGAAAATATTACTGACGTCAACTCTTCCGACAGGAATGGACTGAACTCGGGGACATAATGTGACCATGTGGTGTGTGTACTTTATGGCACTATACGTCTATAGGATACAGTCCTACTGGCCTGTTTACTAGAGGGGAGAGGAGAGGGTGGAGAGGAGGGGACAGGAGATCATTAAGAGGATACGACATATATAAAATGAAAAGGAGGAGTGTGCTATCAGCAGGCAAGGAGAACAGAAGGGGTTGCAGATAGGCAGGCATGAAAATTTAATTTGGATTATATACTTCCACTTAATCATAATAAATAAATAAAGAATTGGTCAATATTCAACCACTTCAGAAGTAGCAGAGTATTGAGAACCAGTGATATTGAAGGAACAAGTCCAAGTTTTACTGAATATATTGGTAAAACCAAGGATCCAGGAATTGATGGAGTACCAATCAAGAAATTTCATACACCTTATAAAAAAACCAACTCCAACTGGATAAAAGAACTAAATATCAAACCTAAAACAATAAAGCTCATCCAAGAAAACGTAGGAACAACAATGGAAGTTTTAATACACAATGTGGACAGACTTAAAAATCTGTCAAACAAATCACAATCAACAGAAGAGAAAACAGATAAAGGGGAACTGTTAAGAATCAAACACTTTTGCTCATCCAAATACTTTATTAATAGAATTAAAAGGACACCTACAGAATGGGAAAAAATATTTGGCAACTCTATGTCAGACCAACGCCTAAACTCCATAATCTATAAGATACTACAAAATATCAATAAGAAGAAGATAAATCATCCAATTAAGCGATGGGCAAAGGAGATGGACAGACATTTCTCTAAAGAGGAGATCCAGGCAGCCAAAAAAACACATGCAGACATGTTCACGATCTTTAATTATTAAAGAAATTCAAATCAAGACTACAATGAGATACCATCTCACCCCAACAAGGTTGGCCATAATCCAAAAAACAAAAAACAACAAATGCTGGAGAGGCTCTGGAGAAAGTGGTCCAGCCTCTTTGGAAAGCAATCTGGCACTTCCTTAAAAAAATGGATATAGATATACCATTTGACCAGTAATTCCACTGCTTGGAATATATCCTACAGAATCAAGGCCTTTCATATCAACGGACACATGCACAAGAATGTTTATCGCAACACAGTCCACGATAGCAAAAAGATGGAATCAACCCAGATGCCCAACAGCAGAAGAATGGATAGGTAAACTATGGTATATATACTCAATGGAGCACTATGCAATGACAAAGAATAATGATGATTCCAGGAAACGTCTCATAACCTGGTTTCAACTGGAAGACATTATGTTGAGTGAAAGTAGTCAGCGACAAAAGGACAAATATTGTACGAGACCTCTACAATAAGATCTCAAAAACAGACTTGTGTATAGAAGAAAAGACCCTTTGACAGCTGCAAGGGAGGGAAGGGAGGAAGGGCAAGGGGGGAGGGTTTAGATTAGATAGTTGCTACAAATCTGGTTGGGTGAAATCAGTGATAGTACACATTAGAAACAAGAACAATATTAGGTGGACTTCAGCATAACTTGAGTAGTCCTTCCATCTTAACCCAATATTGCAAGGACAGAGTAGCTGGGGCAGAGGGCAGGAGACCATGCTCTTAGGCAAAATCGAGGCCAATTGGCACAACTAGCATTTTGCTAAGAGGGCTCTCTGCACCCCACATTGGTGAGTGGCATCTGGGGTCTTAAAAGCCGCCAAGCTGCCATCCAAGAGCACAGATGCTCACTGAGGACCAAAATGACATGGGGTAAAGACAACCCAGAAGATAGGGAGACCCACATGAGTGGGTGCCTACATCAACTTGGGACCAGAAGAACCGGATGGTGCCCAAACACCACCAGTGATAGCCATGATGGAGCTCACTAAGTTGAGTCTCACTAGCAACACAAGAATAAAAAGGGGTGCATCCTGAGATCTCCACTAAAAGACCTCAATTAATGGTCCAGCGGTTTCAGGGTTCCCCTGGGAGCATGGCCCCCGGCCCTGGTGCTGCCCTTGCCCATAAATCATAACAAAGGTCCACTCTTCGGACACGAATGGATTGGACTTGGCAATGCAGAGTGACCATATATTGGATGAACTTTATGTTTCTATGTATCTATAGGATATCATCCTGCGGACCTCTGTTGGGAGGATGAGACATGTATGTGGCAGAGAGCAATAGTGTGCTGTCACTGGGCAGGAAGAGCAGTGGAAGCTGCACACAGGTGGGGATGTAAATTTATATGGGAATGTACATTTTCACTCAGTCATATTAAATTAAAAAAAAATTCAACAAACAGATGCAGTGCTGGAAGCACTCACTCTTCTACACTAAGAAATTTGGAAGATGGCTACCCGACCTGGAAGACATTCATATTAGTGCCCATTCCAAATAAAAGTGATCCAACAGACTGCAGAAATTGTAGATCAATATCATTAATATTACATACAAGTAAAATTTTGCTGAAGATAGTTCAAAAATGGTTGTAGCTGTACATCGGTAGAGAACTCCCAGAAATTCAAACTGGAGTCAGAAGAGGGTGTGGAATGAGGAATATCATTGCTGATGTCTCGTGGATCTTGGCAGAAAGTGGAGAATATCAGAAAGATGTTTACCTGTGTTTTATTAACTATGCAAAGGCATTCAACTGTATTGGTCATAACACTTAACTGTGCCCATGAAGAACCTGTACTTAGACCAAGAGGCAGTCATTCAAACAGAACAAGGGGATAACTCTGTGATTTAAAGCCAAGACAGCAGGTGTCAGGATTGTATCCTTTCACCAGACTCATTCGATCTGTATGCTGAGCAAATAATCTGAAAAACTGGACTATCTGAAGAGGAACATGGAGTCAGGTTTGGAGGAAGACTCATTAACAACCTGTGATATGCAGACGACATAACCTTGTTGGCTGAAAATGAAGAAGACTGGAAGCACTTGCTGATGAAGGTCAAAGACAACAACCTTCAGTGAGGACTAGAGCTCTACAACAGGGAAATAAAAATCCACACAACAGGACCAATAAATAACATCATAAGGTTGAAGTTGTCAAGGATTTCATTTTACTTGGGTCCACAGTCGATGCCCGTGGAAACAACAGATAAGAAATCAAAAGACACATGGTACTGGGCACATGTGCTGCAAAAGATCTCTTTAAAGTGTTAAAAAGCAAAGATGGCACTTTAAAGACTAAAATACACCTGACCCAAGCTGTGTTGTTTTCACATTCAAAAGCTGGACAATGAATATGGAAGACCTAAGAAGAATCGATGCCTTTGAATTAGAATGTTGATGAAGAACACTGACTATGTCATAGACTCCTAGAAGAAAGAACAAATCTGTCTTGGAAAAAGTGCACCCAGAATGCCCTTTGGAAGCAAGGATGGTGAAACTAGTCTCATATACTTTGTACATGTTATCAGGAAGGATCAGTTCCTGGAGGACGATGTCATAATCAGCGAAGTAGAGAGTTAGTGAACAAGAGGAAGACCATCAATTACATAGACTGACACAGTGGCTGCAACAATGGGCTCCAACGTTACAACTGTGAGAAGGGCATAGGACCAGGCAGTGTCTCATTTTCTTGTACGTAAGGCCACTATGAGTTGGAACTACTCAACAGCACTTAACAACAACAACATATGTGCAGCTAAGCCAGTTGCTGTCAAATTGACTCCAATTCATGACAAGCCCATATGTGTCCCCCTAGAGTTGTACTCCATAGCGTTTTGAACAGCTGATTTTTCAAAGACAGATCCTTTCTTCTAAGACAACTCTGAGTGGACTTGAACTTCCAGCCTTTTAGTTAGCAGCTAAATGTGTTCACAGTTTTACCACCTTGGGACTATATTTTCTATTGTGGTACAATATACATAACACGAAATTTGTCATCTTAGTCGCTTTTAAGTGAACAGTTTAGTGGCATTAATTACATTTATAGTGGTGCACAACCATTACAGTCATTTCTAAAATTTTTCGTTACCACAAACAAAAATTGCCATCATTAACCAATAACTCCCTGTTTCCCCTCCTACCTCCTAGCCCCTGTGATTCTCTGATCTAATTTCTGTTTCTATATATTTGCTTCGTCAGGTAAATGGAATTGTACAAATACATGGTCATTTGTGACTGGCTTCTCTCCCTTGAAATAGTGTTCTTGAGGTTCTTCCAGATGGTAGCATATGTTAGTATTTCATTCCTTTTGATTACTGAGTATTATTCTATTGTACTTAGGGAATAGAGCCTTTTTATCCATTACTTTGTTGATGGACATTTGAGTTGTTTCACCCTTTGGACTATTGTAAATAATACTACAATGAACCTTGGTGTACAAACTGCCTGCTTGAGACCCTGCTCCATTTCTTTTAGGTATATACCTAGGAATGGAATTACTGAGTCATAAGGTAACTTTGTTTAACCTTTTGAGGAACTGTCAAACTGTTTTCCACAATGTTTGCTCCATTTTAGAAGACCCAGTGCCATTGGGGTTAAGTGATATGGCTGCTAATCAAAAGCTTGGCAGTTCAAATTCACCAGGGACTCCTTGGAAACTCTATGGGGCACTTCTACTCTGTACTATAGGGTCACTAAGAGTTGGAATCAACTCGACAGTAGTGGGTTTGTTTTGCTCCATTTTACATTTCCAGCTAGCAAGGCACAAAGATTCCAGTTTCTCCACATCCTTGCCGATACTGTTGTACTGTGTTTTTTATTTTGTTTTATACTTTTTTAAAATAATTACCATTCTATTAGCTGTGAAGTGGTATCTTATTATGCTTTTGATTTTTGTTTCCCTAATGACTAGTGGCCTTTTAATTGTGGTGGTGGTGAAGAATATTGGATGTACAATGGACTGCCAGAAAAACAAAACAAACAAACAAAAAGAAGCAGAAGGAATCTGTCTCGGAAGAAGCACAGCAGAATGCTCATTAGAGGCAAGGATGATGAGACTCAGTCTCACATATCTAGACACACTATCAGGAGGAATCAGTCCCTGGAGAAGGACATCATGCTTGGTAAAACAAGGGTCAGGGAAAAAGAGGAAGACTCTCCACAAGATGAATTAACAGAATGGCTCAAACAACGGGCTCAGGCACAGCAACAAGGGTGAGGATGGTAAAGGACAGGGCAAGGGTTTGGTTCTGTTGTACATAGGGTCACTATGAGTCAGGAGTGACTTAGTGGCATGTGACAATAACAGTGACTAATGCTGTTGAACATACTGTCATGTGCTTGCTGGCTGTTTGTATATCTTCTCTGGAAAAATGTCTCTTAAACTTTCCATTTTTTTTTTAATTTTTTATTTAATATAACTGAGTGAAAATGTACATTCCCGTATAAAAACTTTCTCCATTTTTACACTGGATTGTCTTTTTGTTGTGGCATTGTAGGAGTTCTGTATAGAGTCTGGATATTAAACTCTTATCAGATAAACAATTTTAACATATTTTCTCCCATTTTGTGGGTTGCCTCTTCATAGTCTCAATAATGTCCTTTGATGCATAAGTTTTTAATTTCAATGACATCCACTTTATATATTTTTTTCTCTTGTTGTCTCCGCTTTCAGTGTCATACCTAAGATACTGTCATCAAATACAAGGTTCTGAGAATTTCGGCCTGTTTTCTTCTAAAAGCTTTATAGTTTTAGGTCTTAGATTTAGGTATTTGCTCCACTTTGAGAACATTTGTATATAATGTAGTGTAGCGGTTCAACTGCATGCTTTTGCATGTAGATAACATTTTCACAGTACAGTTTATTGAAGAGACTCTTCCCCTACTAAGTGGTCTTGACAATCCTGTGGAAAGTCATTTCTATCTCATTCATCTATATGTCTATCCTTATGCCAATACTACGATGTCTTTTAACTACTGCAGCTTTGTAGTAAGTGTGAACCTTCCAACTCTGTTCTTCACTTTCAAGATAGTTTTGACTGTTGGGGATCTCTTGAAATTGTATACGAACTTTAGGGTGCATCTTTCTATTCCTGCAAAGAATTCTGTTGGGAAATTTGATGGAGATTGTATTGAATCTGTATATAAATTTGGGTAGTACTATCATCTTAACAAAGATCCTTGACAACCCAGGGGTTAAAGAGCTCAACTGCTGGTCTAAATAACCAACTAACTGATCTAACTAGCTAAAAGGATGGTGGTTCAAAGTCATCAGATGCTCTGTGGAATAAAGATGTGACAGTCTGCTTCGGCGAGGATTACAGCCTTAGAAACAATACAGGGCAATTCTACACTGTCCTATTGGGTCCCTAATGAGTCAGAATGACGCCATGGCCGTGGTTCTGGTATTTGGGTTTTACGAGGTTCTATTACTTATCTGGTGCTGCTGTAACAGAAAAACCACAGGTGGACGGCTTTAACAAAGAGAAATTTATTTTCTCACAATCTGCTAGGCTACAGGTCCAAAGTCAGGGCATCAAGACCAGAGGAAGGCTTTCTCTGTTGGCTCTGAAGGAAGGTCTTCATTATCAATCTTCCCTTGGTCTAGAGTCATATCAGTGCAGGAACCTCAGATTCAAAGGATGCACTCCACTCTGAACAGTGATTTCCTGGTGATATGAGGTCCCCAGCTCTCTTCTTCCTTCCCTCTCCTTTTGTTTCTTGTAAGATAAAAGGTGATACAGGCCATACCCAGGGAAACTGTCTTTATATTGGATCAGGGATGCGACCTTAGCAAGGGTGTTTTAACCACAACCTGATCTTCTTTAACATAACCCTATCTTGTTGTATTAACTACAGACAGACATTAGGAGATTTACAATATATACAAAAATTATAATCATGAAATAGAGGACAACCACACAATACTTAGAATTATGGCTCAGCCAAATTGCTACATGCATTGTGGGGGAACATAATTCAATTCATGATACATCTTGATGTTATTAATTCTTCCAGTTCATGAGTGGAGAATATCTTCCACTTATTTAGGTCTTCTTTAATTTTCTTCATCCATGTTTTATAATTTTTAGTGTACAAGTCTTGTGTCTACTTGGTTAAATTTATTCCTAAGTGTTTCTTTGTTGTCCATGCTATCATAAGTGGAATTATTTTCATAGTTTCCTTTTCAGGTGATTCATTGCTAGTATATAGAAATACACCATACTTTTGCATTCTGATTTTGTATCCTGCAAACTGTCTCAGTTTATTCACAATTTCCAGAAGGTCTCTTTGTGGATTCTTCATGATTTTTTATGTATGTGATCATGTCATCTGTAAAAAAAAAAAAAAAAAAAAAGTTAGTTTTACTTCTTTCTTTCCAATCTAGGTGACTTTTGATTCTTTTTCTTGCCTAATTGCATTGGCTGGAAGCTCCAGTACAATGTTGAATAGCAGTGGTGAAAGTGGGCATCTTTGTCTTGTTCATGTCTCAGGGGGAAATCTTGAAGGCTTTTGCCACTGAGTGTGATATTTTCTGTAGGTTTATTATACACGGACTGTTGTTGTTGTTGTTGGATGTCATTGATTCTTACACATAGTGATTCCATGTGACAGGGTAGAGCTTCCTCATGGGGTCTCCTTGGCTATAGTACTTATGGAAATAAGTTGTCATGTCTTTCTCCCTTGTGAGTAGTAGCTTCAAAGAGTCAACCTTTCCATTAGCAGCTGAGCACTTAATTATCACACTACCAGGCCTCATTAGGTATGAATTGGTGTGGGGTTTTAGTGATTGTAACCTTCAAAGTACAAATTAGGGAGACCCCCAAAGCCTGCAACCAGGAGGCAGCTTCACTCCTCAGGAGTCCAGGGCCAAGCAAAAGTTGAAACTGCAGTCAACTCTCCCTACCACTGTGAAATGCCCTGTTGAGAGACAGGTCCGGGAGAGGTGTCCAGGGCTCAGCACGGGCCTGCTTAGGTCAGACCACAAGAGGAAGTGCCAGCCTCTCTTTGGCATCCTGTTTTAGTATCTGGCCAGCTCATGGAGCAATGGGATTTTTGAGCCCTTGGAAGCTCCTTAGGGAGAAGGCCTACCGGAGAAAACAAGCATCCCACCCCTGGAGCATTTGCTGCCCGATGAAAGGGGCTCAGCTGGTCTTCTTCCTGGTCTCCAGTTACCTCCTGGCTGAGACCCCAGTTCTTGTAACAGGCAGGAAGCTGGTGCTACTTACGGGCCCTGTGGGACCACTGCCTTCTTCCTTGAGAACTGTCACCTGGTCTTTGCTACAGGGCTCAGGTGGAAGAACCCCAGAAAGGGAGGTGAGGTCTGCCTGTACCTCCATGGACTAAGGCTTATTGAGGGGGCATGTGGCCCAGAACCCTCTACCTCAGGATTCTGGGTGTACATGAAACATGATGGCTCCCAGCTGCTGCACTGAGGGAGCAGCCAGGGAGTTTTCAGGTTAGCCAGCTCCCCAAAAGGTCTGATGCCCACCCAGCCTCAGGACCCCACTGTGAAGTCAAGGAGCTCTGCCCTGTGGAGCTGTGTATGTGCACTTGTATAAGATGGTCAAGCCCTCTGGGCCTGTGAAATGGACCTCATTCTACACACTTCCTAAGGTGGTGATGGGAACAGAAGTGGCCACTCCTGTAACCTGGCTGTGCAAGTTCAAATAGACGTTTATTCACAAATTCACATGTGCGTGCTTGTGGTATGTATGCAGACAGCTGGCTCCCACCTGCAAACTGGACACACATCCCTTGATGCCCCTGCCACTCCCCAAACGTGTGTGCACACACAAGTACATGCACACATGTACCCAGAGAAGCATACACAACTATTCACATGCATACACATGTGTACACACACACGATACACTTGTACAGACATGTGTGCACATGCACGCATACATCTGCCCATTCATACATGTACACACACATGCAACTTCTGTGATGCTTCCACAATACATCTGCTTTTCTCACATGCACTGATGCATGGGACTGGGCTAGGAGCCCGGATGTAAGTGAAGCCTGGCCCCCACCCTCCACAGCCCAGCGAGCACAAATAGACATCTCAGTACAAGGCCATAGGGAATGCCTGGGGGTTGCGATTCTCCTTGGAGAAGACAGCATTTGGGCAAAGCTGAGGTGTTGCCAGAGTGGTAGGTAGGCCTTCCGGGTGAAGGGAGCAGCACAAGCAAAGGTCCTGGGGCTAGCAGGGCTAAGGTTGTATTCAGGGAACACTGAGCTGGTGGGCCTTCTCCACAAGTGCTGTGGGTTTAATGCCAGCCGGAGAAGCAGAGAAGTCTGCAGATCTAGTCTGAATGAAACAGGGGCAGATACACTAGCATGCACTAGAGCCGGGCAATACACTTGCAGCTTCCCATTCCTGGCAGAACAATTTCTTATGTTAGGAGTGGAGCCATTGTGGAGTCGTGTCCCTGGTAGAAATATATGGTATGGGTTTATGGATGCTGCAGCGAGTTCTAGCTTTGCAGACCAGAACACTGAGCACCTGGCTGACCTGTACAGGGGTTCCCCTGGAGCAGGGGCAGGCATTAGGAGCTGAAGATGGAAAGTAATCCATGAAAGAAGAATGCCTGGTTACCAGGCTGGCTCTGAGCCCTGACTGTGCTGATGCAGGGGGCTGTGATAGGGGAATAGTGTCCCTGACAAAGATGGGCCCAAGTCGTGAACACGACACTGTTTGGAAGGAGAGTCTGAGGACAGCATCAGTTAACATCTGATCATACCAAAGTAAAGTGGGTCCTAACACTGTATGACTACATCCTCATAATGAGGGGAAGATACACAGAGACAGGAGGACAGAGGAAAGACTCCTTGGGACTCTGTAGTTACAAGCCCAGGAATGCCTGGAGCCATCAGCTGGAAGAGAACAGATTTTTCAGCAGGGAACAGATTTTTCCCAACCCTCAGGAGTCCACACAGCTGGCAGCCTAATCATAGACTCCTAGCCTGCAGAACTGTGAGAGAATAAATTCCTGTTCTTTAAAGACATTCACTTTGGGGGCTTTTGTTACAGCAGCTCTAAGAGACTAAAACAGAGGACTCTCAGTATTCCCATTTTACAGATGAAGAAACTGAGGCCCAAAGAGGATGAACCTTGGTCCAGGTCACACAGATCTGGGATGAAGGACAGGCATCCAGAAACCAAGTACCATCCTGAGGCACCTCACTGAGAAGAATGTAGGCTCCGCTGGGCTGCATTTGGGCCAATTGGCACAGCAACAGTGGAGCAGGACCCCAGGCCCTGGGCGCCCACATGTGGAGCAGGAAACCCAAGACGAGAGCTGTGGATCGCTAAACACAGTGCAGATTCCCGAGGCAGCCCTCTTAGATCCTGAAATGGGATACACCATCCCAGTGCTGCCACATAATGCCGCTCTGTCTGGGCAGGACGGGCGTGCCGGGGCCCTGAAACCCCCAGCGATCTTTCAGAGAGTGATAGTTACGGAAATTAGCCGTGCAGAACCCGTGCCCATCATTCATCGGGGCCTCATTAGGCATCCAACACCGGGGTGGGAGCTCCACGGCCTCTTGACTCCGGAGCCAGGGAGAGGGCACCCCTCTGCAGCTGCAGGGAGGTGTGGGGGGTTGCCCGGGCAGTGCTGCCAGGACCATTTCCAGGCTCCCTAGGGTTGTAATCAGTAAAAATCCTCCGCAGGGCACAGGCAAGGAGAGGAGTTGCAGAACACAACCCCACACTACATTCTCAGGCAGGGAGAGAGCGTCAGAAAGGGTACACTGCTCCGGAAGGTACAGATGCAGGGGATGCCCCAGCAGAGTCCCCAGCTCCTTCTGACCACCATTGTCCCATAGAAGAACAGACTAAGGGTGACACAGAGCCCTAGGGAGGCTCTAGGACCTGGGCTGTGTGCCAACCCAACAGCTGATCTCTTGGGACCTTCAGCTCTCAGTTTCTTTATCTGCAAAATGGACATCCCAGCAGGGGTCTTGTGGGATTGTTTACAGGTTAAAGGAAAAAATACAAAAGGCACCCAGCCCCTGGAGGAGATCTATGAACCTGAAGGGTAGCTGCCTTTGTAATTCAAACAACCAGAGCACCTGAGGACCAGCAGGAACCAGTTACTGGCCATCTAGACTGGAAGCCCCCGGCTGATGCTATAAAGGTCTCCCTGTAAAGACCACCCACTGACATGGACCGGGCCTCACTTAGCCTCTGATCAGTGCCCATGTTAAACAAGTCCTTGTTAAGGGTTGAATTACAAAACCAAAACCAAATTCATTGCCATTGAGTCTATTTCAACCCAGAGTAAACCTACAAGACATGGTAGAACCGCCCCATTCCCCAATCCACAGTGTTTCCAGGGCTGTATCTTTGCAGAAGCAGGCTGCCACAACCTTGCCCTCAGAGCAATCAATACATTTGAACCACCAGTATTTTGGTTAGCAGCTGAGCACTTAACCATTTTGTCACCAAGTTTCCTTGACTGAATTTTGTACCCCTCTCAAATATGTGTTAGAATTTTAACCTCTGTTTCTGTGGATATAATTCAATGTAATCACTTTCCAGAATGCAATCCAATGTTTATGAGATCATAATAACAGTGTAGTGGGTCCTAAACCTAATCCCTTCTTCTAAGTAATAAAAAGAGCAGAATAGACATGGACAGACCCATGGGGGAAGACAGACACCATGTCAAGACTGTCTACAAGCCAAGAACCAAGGCATGTGTAGGACTGCCAACAAGCAAGGAATCCACACGACCAAGACCCTAATTCAGACTTGCAGCCTTCAGAACTATGAGGCAATCAATTCCTGTCCTTTAAAGTCCCTTGTGGCATTTCTGTTGCAGTAGCTGCAGGGGACTAAGAGGGCCCTGAAAAGTAAAAAGTACAAGTAAGCACTCTTGTCTCAGAACAGGCTGAGTTCTCCCAGGGAGGCCCTAGCTGGCAGCGCTGGCAGCACTAGCAGCATCATGAAAAATTGTCCGAAATGCTGATTCTCAGCCCCATCCCAGTAGTCAGAAGTCTGGGGCAGGTCCAAGGACTTGGGGTACCTCACCCTCCACGTGGCCCTGATTCTAGGGTGAGATCCACTGGGTTGGATATGGAGGGGAGCCCCAGCTTCAAATCTTGTTTTTGGAAAGATGACAGTCACCCAGAACTGGGGGACACACTCCTAGGAAGCTCCTAGGCCTTCTCCCAGACCTTTCTTCCTCATTTCTCAGTGTGTACATTATCCCAAATAGAAATGAAAGCCCTAACTCCAGTACCTATGAACATGACCTTGTTTGGAAACAGAGTCTTGGAAGGCAGCATCAGTTTACACAAGGCCACACTGAAGTTGAGGTATCTCTAATCCCATCTGAGTGTCCTTCTTACCAGAAAAGAAGAGAGACAAACAGAGGGGAGACAGCCACGTGAAGATTAAGGCAGAGATGAGAGTGATGCTGCTGTAAGCCAAGGATTGCCTGGAGCCACCGGAAGCGGAAAGAGACAATGAAGGGTTCTCCCCAATAGCCTTCAGAAAGCACTCAGCTCTGCCCACACCTTGAATTTGGACATCCAGACTGCACCACTTTCAGAGCAAATTTTCCTGTTCTGATGATAAGCCCCTTGCTTCTTGGTCCTTTGTTACAGCAGTCCCAGAGCGTCCTGCAAGTCCCCTGCAGACCCCACAGGGCAGCCCAGCACCTGGTACCTAGGATGCCTTGTCCAAGTCTGATGCACAGCGGAAACCCAGCAGAAAGGAGGACTATCCATGGGATTGAGGCAGAAAGCTTGGGACCCAGGCGCCAGGGCCTGCCTCCAGAGGTCGAACTGATGACCTTGGGCCTGTGACAGATTTACTGGGGGGGAAATATTTCAAGACACACTGTCCAATGGCATCACCAGGAGGAGTCTCCATGGCAAGGCCTCAGCTCCTGTTACTCAGCACTCCTGTTATTACCCCATGAGGCAGAGAGAGAAGGGCTGATAGCGCGTGGGTGGACTCCGGGTACTTCCAAACCCGTTCATTTTTACCCCCTGGGAATCAAAGCCATGTCCAGCCCCTTTGAGGGAGCCTTTGATCCCTCACCTCTGGTCCAGAATGTGCCCCCTTCAGCAGAAATAAAGCGAGTGGAGAGATAAACAACACTTGAGCGCGTCAAGCCTGTCCCAGCCTCCCTCTGCTGGGGAGACGGCGTTCCCTGAGTGTTGAAAGCAAATGCTTTTGGCAAGAGTGACACCCGTAACCTTCACCCTTGACTGCACTGTCTGGGGACAGATAAAAGTAGAGGTTGGTGGGGGAGGGGAGAAGAAAGAAAAGGAGCTATAATCTCTTAGCCCCCCTAGAAGGAAGTCACAGCCAGATAGTAGTGGGACACTGCCAAGCTTCCTGTGAGATGAGTGGGACTCTGGTGACAGGGATCTCAGGATTTTTGAAGGAAACATGCCAGAAGGCCCCTTAGAAGCAAAAATGGAAGGACTTGTCTGACTTAACTTTGGACACATCATCAGGGCAGACCAGTCACTGGAAAGAGCCTCGTGTTTGATAGAGTAGAAGATCAGCAAAAAGACGGAAACCCTATGAGATGGACTGATGTAGTGACTGTGTCCATGTACCCAAGCATACCAACAATTGTGAGGATGGCACAGCCTGGGTGACATTTCAGTCACTTATACATAAGGTCACTAGGAGTTTGGAGTGGGCTTGACAGTGGCTAACAACAATGAAAGACTGGGAGTTCAGAAAGGGCTCCCTGAAGCTGCAGCTGAAGACCACTTTGCTACCAACACACTGGTTGGGGGTTGGGAATAAACTCCATGACCAAGTAATGCAATATGGTGCCTGCAAGGTATCTTCAGAATAGCCTTGGGGTATCTAATGGCTCTTAGTGGGGTGCTCACAGCAATAGAAGGAGGAAATCATGTTTTTCTACTCATTTTGATAGAACTGTCCCAAACCATGCTGTTCAGCTCTGGGGCATGAACTTGGACTTTGGACACAAGTTCAATCCAACTGCAATTACCAGAGCAATGAAACATCCTTGTGTTGGGTCTTTCAAGACTCCTTTTGCCCCACAAGGGCATGGCCGACTCTTTCCCATTCACCCTGCGTACTTAGAGCCTGTGGCCAGGTCTCCAAGATGCATGTCCAGGGAACCAGGGCAGGCTGTAGTACCCCCGCAGAGGAAAGCAGCCTAGCAGAAGCCCCCCATAAAACAAGGGTAAGCAGGCAGCAAGCTCCCCCTGAGAACCACATCTTAGCCCTGCCAGGGCCTCCGGGTGTCGCTTATGGTAATCACAGCAGCCGTCACCAGTCCCTCCTCTGCCCCTCCGCTGTGTGGGAATGCAACCTTTGAATATCGCATGGACACCGGTTTTGATAATCATGTGTGGCTAAAGGTTGTATTGCTGTCTGAGCAGCGATTCATCCATCTGTGAACCAGGACAAGACCATAATGGGAAGGAACTGATCGCCGGGGGCAAAGTTGGAACACAAACTTATCAGAGGCAGTGAACTCAGGCGCTGCCATTAAATAGAATTCCATTATTGTTTCATAAATAGAGAGATTAAAGCACCAGGGCCAGGAACGGATGATCAGGGGGGAACACGGCTGAACGAAACTCATGAACAGTATTTGTTTTGAGTAAGTGGTTGTCTTGGCTAATAGTAGGGTATTTCATTGTGAAGGGCTTGTTGAGTGGGATTTATGGACGGGTCCTGCGTGGTTGTTTGTGCGGGATGCTAGCCCTCTCTGGCTGGTGCTCGGCAGTGGTGCCGCTCCTTTCTAGTGGGTTCTCACCATCTCTGGCTAATGTCACCCCTTGGAAAAGTGTCAGTGTGTCAGGCCCCTCAAGGGGCTTAGGGATTTGAGCATCTGAAGGGCCCTGCCTGCAGTGCCAGCCAAGCAGTGAGCAGGTGCTCAAATGCGTGTGTGGGTAGTAGGATCTGAGATGCTGTGTATGCCACCTCTGCCTCCAATACTTTCCTGTTTCTGTACCATCTCCTCGCATCCACCTACTTCCCTACGGCCAGATATCCCCTTCTGGGTGCCCTTTGGAGCTACAGAAGCAGGAGGGGACAGATGCCACCCAACATCGGACCCCAGACCTCCTCACAGGATAAACAAGGGAGATGCTGTCAGTGCAAAGAGCTTGCCCTGGAGCAGAGCCTGGCCAGGCAGTGCTGTGGAATGGGACCACCAGCATGGAGAGGTATGTACCTCTGGGCCTGTAGCCAGAGCTGAAGTAGCCACACGGGGGAACCAGACTGGACCCTTCTCTCTATTCTCCATCTTCTGAAGTTTCAGAAGCACTTTCCTGGGTCCCCACCTCACAGCTTCTGTCTTCCATCCAAGCTTGCCTACATGATCAAAGTGGAAGTTCCTCTGGTTTATCACCAAAGAACCATCACAGCCCTTGATGTTAACACCCAACCACCTGCTCTGGCCATGGCCGGAGACACCCGTTCCAACTGAGGGGTCCTTGTGGCCCCACTCCCCTCCTGGCTGCTCATTCTCCTACTTGGGAGAATCCCCGGGCCAGTGGGTACCCTAAGCCAGATCCCAAAGAAGATGGAAGGGGCAAGACTCCCTTATCCCACCTTGGCCAGAGATGCCCCGACTCACAGCCGTTTATTGATGATTCATGCAGCCCTGGACCTTACTTCTCTTTTCCTGGAAATGCCCTCAGAGTCAGACCAGGCGCTTGACCAAATTAAAAGCTCACCAAGCAGTGTCCCCATCTCAGGAAGGGCCAATGATTTTGGTCTTCTTTTTTCATATGTTAAAAAGAAAAACTTGGGGATGCATTTACAAAGCAGAGAAAACCCCGTCTCCCCACCGCCTCACTTTAAGAACAGAAGTGACAGGACAAAGCAGACCAGAGCTGGTCAGCTGACTCTGTCAGCATCAAGGCTGTTCCTCCCCACATCGAGAAACCCCCAAGTATGGCTGCTCCCCTACAGACTGTACCAGGTTCTGGCTACTTCTTCCTTGCATCTCCGACTGTACCAGTCTTGGTCAAGGGGGTCCCTTGCCTATGGGCACAAATTGGCTTTCCAAAGGCTACCGGCTGAGGTTGTGGAAAACTCAGAGCCCTCGCGCGTTCCTGGTGGGGATGTAAAGTGATGTGGAGACTGTAGAGAACACTTGGCAGTTTCTCAGTCAAACCACTGAGTGGTATAGTGGTTAATGATTCAGCTGCTAACCAAAAGGGCCAGAAGTTTGAAACTACCCATAGCTTCTTGGAAACTCTATGGGGCAGTTTGTCCTATAGAGTCACTAGAGGTCAGAATCAACTACATCCCAACAGATTTGGTTTTAGATCTATTGTATGACCTAGTGACTCACTCCTAGGTGTGTACCCAGAGCCTTGAACGCAGGGGCTCAAACAGATACGCACATACTAGTGTCCACTGTGGCACTGGTCATTGTCATATTTTCACCTTTGGAAGATAACCTGTGTCTGTCACACGAAATGTGGTTGCCTCATACAAGTGGGATATTACATAGCCACTAAGAGAAGTGAAGTCCCAATACATGCTATGATATGGATGAACCCTGAAAACAGTGTGTTGAGCAAGGTAAGCTCAACACCACAGGACAAATACTGCAGGATCCACTGTCTGTGAGTTATCTGGGGTAGATAAATGCGTAGAAACAGGGAGTAGATCTGTGACTACAAGAAGCTAGAAGGTGGAGGGAAAACAGAATCACGCTTTTTAAAAGCTACCTGCAGGGCATCCCAACTGTGGTTAGCTCCCCAGGAATCCATGTTTGGGGCTGGGCTCTCAGAGAACAGAGGTTGCCTGTGTCTGCAGCTGCCGTATTCTGTCTGTAGAAGCCAGGCTGCTGGAAGGGTTGACAGTCACAGTCTAGTTTCCAGGAAAGACAACAAACAAAGACCAAGATCCCTGGGGCTGACTTTTACTCTCGTGGCCTCAGTCTCCCCCTCAGTAAAGGAGGAGCAGGTCTGAAAATAGGGGATGATGGGAATGGGCAGGACCTCCCTGTGGCTCTCCTCCACCACCGTCAGAACCCTCGGGTCCCATGCAGATCTGTGGACTTGACATCCTCTTCTCAGGGTCCCTCGCTGGCCCTGGGAAGCCCTGCCCCCTGAGTAGAGGGCAGTCTGACCTCTTGTGCACAGGTGTGAGAGGAACAAATGGCCCCTTCACCATCCCCCCAGGGCAAGGCAGCAGCCTCAGCTTGTGATGGGGAGCCAGGTCACTGCGCCGTCACCGGCAGACACAGCTGAGGCTTCCGAGAGCTGGGCTCTGCGGCTCGCCATTGCGCCTGTGTTTAGTCTGGGGGAATCTCCGTGGATGAGGTTCTGGGCGTCGGGATCTTTTTTCTCCAAATTCTTCCTCTAGGCTGAGGATACCATGGACCCAGACAGAGCAGGGAGCAAAGGGGGGAGTCCCTTCATCCCCAAGGGCTACTGTGTGCTGAGCTCTGCATGGTAAGAGTGGGGGTAACTGGAGCATGACCCCCCACACACACACACACAGGAAGGCCTCAGAGACATGTCTGACCTCTTGATCAAACTGAAAAGCTGTGGGGTCGGGCATTCCTAAATTCCTGGAAGAGCAGGAGAACATGCTAAACCAGCTCTCTTCCATCCTACATCCAAGTTCTCCCCGAGCAGAGGAGGGAACTCTCTCCCTGCCCACACACAGCTCAGATGGTCTGCTCAGATCCAAGTCCAATGGCTTCTGCTTACCTGCCGTTTGTCAGAATCGCATCTGCATGCATCAATGTCCTTAACAGCATTACTTGCAAAAGCCAGAAGTTTCAAGCAACCCAAGTGTCCACCAGCAGATGAATGGATAAATAAAGGTGGTCCATTCAGACAGTAGAATATTATTCATTCATAAAAAGCCATGGAGTTCTGATATATGCTATGACATTGATGAGCATTGAAAACATTCTGCTGAGTGAAATAAGTTAGACACAAAACAAAAGGACACATGTTATATGATCCCACATATATGAAATATCTCGAATAAGCAAATGCATAGAGACAGAAAGGAGACTGGAGGGTACCAGCGGCTGCAGAGAGGAAAATGGGGAGTTACTGCTTAAGAGTACTGAGAAGTTTTTTGAAGTGATGAGAAAGTTTTGGAAATAGATGTTAGTGATGATTGCAGAATGTGTGGAGGTAATTAATGTCACTGAATCATACACTTAAAGATGATTACAGTGGCAAAGCTTACAACAAACGAGGAACACGGAAGAAGGATCGATGACGTTAAATGATGGT
Source organism: Heterohyrax brucei (assembly GCA_028571685.1). Taxonomy (NCBI): domain Eukaryota; kingdom Metazoa; phylum Chordata; class Mammalia; order Hyracoidea; family Procaviidae; genus Heterohyrax; species Heterohyrax brucei. The sequence goes on from CM053140.1 coordinate 31,468,751, forward strand.
CTTGGAGAAGAATATCAGAGCGACCACAGACTGCTGAAAGAGTGAACAAATCTGTCCTGTAAGAAGTAGAGCCAGAAGAATGCTCCTTAGAAGAAAGGATGGCGAGACTACAACTCACATACTGTGGACATGTTATCAGGAGGGACTAGTCCCTGGAGAAGGACATCATGTGCGGTAGGGTAGAGGGTCAGTGAAAAAGAGGAGGATCCTTAATAAAACGGATTGACACTGACTGCTACAGCGGCCTCAGACATCGCCACAACTGTGAGGATGGTGCAGGACTGGGCAGCAGTGTTTTGTTCTATGTATACAGGGTCGCTGTGAGCTGGAGGTGACTCAGCCACCCATAAGAGCAACAGCGTGTGTGTTAGTCACCATTGAGTCAGTTCTGGCTCGACATAACCCCATGCGTGCAGAGTAGAATTGCTCTACGAGATTTTCAAGGCTGTGAGCTTTTGGAAGCTGCTCACGAGGCTTATCTTCCTAGGCACCTCTAGAATGCCTGGAACTTTTCGGTAAATAGCTGAGCCCTTAACCATTTGTGCCACCTAGGACTCCACAGTAGTTTTTTGTTTTTTTTTTTTTTTTAAGTGCTGAATAGTATTTCAACCCAAATGCCCATGAACAGATGAATGGATAAGCAAAATGTGATACAGACGTACACTGAACTAACTGTGACTCAGCCAGCGAGAGAAATGAAGTCTTGATACATGCTACAGATTGGACAGAGGTGGAAGACTTTCTGCTGAGAGAAATAAGACAAGTCACAAAAGAACAAATATTGTATGACCTCACTTACATAAAATGAAAGGAATAGACAGATGTATAGAGAACCAAGTTCATTAGCGGCTATGGGTGGGAGGGAAGAGAACAGAAAGATTAATGGTGAGGTAAATGTCGCATGGATTAAGGGCAGGGCTGCACAGCCAGTTATTGTAATTGCCGTCAATAAGTTGTACGCTTGTAAAAAGTTGTGTGATATATATACATCAATGACAAAGAAAAGAAGAACAAGTAGCTGCTGAGGTTGTTTGTGTGTAATCAAAAGACTCATGGGATTTAGTTTCTTGGTTTCGAGTGATCGTTTTGTGGGATATTCCAGTTCATTGGCCTAATATCATGTTTGGTGCTCTTGTTCTGGCTCCTAGTTCTATCTGTAGTGCCTGGGTCTTAAAAACTTGAAAGCGCCTATCAGGGCACAAAAGTTGGTCTGTCATCACCTGGAAAAACAGAAGAAGGAGAGTGAGAAAGGAAGAAGTGGAATGTATGGCTAACTGCCTTCTTGAACAGCATCCTTCACTATGAGATCAGAAGAACTGGATGGTGCCTGGCTACCATGACTGAACGTTATTATCAAAGATTCCGTAGAAAACACAGAACAGAATTCCAGATCTCCTGGACTCCGGACAGCCATCAAGGGTGGATGAACCCCTTTCACTGTTGCCCTGAGATAATCTTTAAACCTTAAACCAGAAATGCCCCCCGAAGTCTTTTAAAAACCAAACAGTAGTTGAGCTTAGCTAGGAAAAAAATGTCTGCCTTGATCCTTACACTCTTTTCAGAGCTATGTAGGGTCAAATTGCAACAGCAACTAGAAGGATGAGACAGAAACCTTATGGAGGGTAGCAGTAGTTTATGTTAATGAAGGAGGAACAACTCAGAAAAGGAAAGTGAGAATGGTTGAGCAACTAGAAGAATGTAATCACTGTCGCTAAATGGTTTGTGTAGAAACTGTTGGATTTGGTGTATGTTTTGCTGTGTATGTTTTCAACAACAATAACAAAATTGTATATAAAACCAAACACTAGCACCCCTGTGGGCTGTGGCCAAGGTGTCTTTGGTGAGAAAAATTCTTACCTTGGCTTAGTGGTTTTGGGTGCATGCCCAACACCTGCCTAGAACTGCCTCCAACCTGTCTTCCCACCCTCAGGGAGAGAGGAGCCAACTTCCAATGTAGAAGAGATTTGCTGGACATCATTCTGGTCCACGTGGTGGCCAAAGAGCCATAAGGGGCTAGGAGGGCTGAGCTCAGCCTAGGGCAGCCTGCAGGGGCCAGTGCAGAGATGCAGATAAGTCCATTCATTTTTCAACAGATGTCTATCTATCTTTCCTCCTTTATGCAGAACACAGGGCTCCATGAAGAAGGGCATGGAAATAAGTTCTTGAAACAGCCTTGCCTTCAGAGCATCTGTAATAGAGTTGAGGGTGAAGAAGGACACATACAAAATGATTGAGCACCTCATCTTCTTATTTTATGTGCCAGGGAGGAAAGGTGCCAGGCAGGGGTCAGAGTTGCACCCAGCAGAAGTGAGCCTGCCCTGGGCTGGTAGACAGAGGGTTTCACCTGGGTGTAAAGAGGTGGCAGATCTTCCCGGAGGAGCAGGGGAGGAACCTATGCCAAGGCCAGGGAAAACATGAGCATCATGTGGGGGTGAGGGTGGGCAGCCCGAGTAGGAGAAGGGCCAGAGAACGAAAAATAAGGGTTGGAAAGGTGTATCTCTTTTTTTTTCAAGGAGAGTTATTTTATGCATCACATGTATGTATAAGTTTTTAAGTTTTAACAAAGGAAAGAATAGTTGGGGTCAGGTTTGGACTGATGTACAAGATCATGCTTGACCTACTTCCGTGTCTTCTAACCAGCTGCCCTCTGGACCCCTCTGCCACCTCCTACCCTGTCTACTCTGTGTATGTGGCTGTGCCTCTGTGGTCCCCTGGTCTACTTTCAGTCTCCTATCATTATGAGTGTTTTAGTATATTTTGAATCTCCCCATCTGGAATGAGTTTGAGAGAATTTGGGAGTGATACAGCCAGGTGAGGGGCCCTGGTGGTACAGTGGTTAAGCACTCAGCTGCTAACCATAAAAGGCTGATGGTTTGAACTCATCATCTGCAGGAGAAAGATGTGGCAATCGGCTTTCCCGAAGATTACAGCCTTGGACACCCTCTGGGGCAGTTCTACTCTGTCCTATAGGGTCACTATAAGTTGACATTGTCTCAGTGGCATACATTAGTGAAATGTCCAGGAGATAGCAGTGTTGCACAGTAAATTATCTACCTGGCTGACACACTGATGGCCCCATGCAGGGGCCAGTCCCCCACAGATGGAGCTTCCAGTGGCAAGCAAGGCAGGGAGAGCAGGGTAACCCCCAGGGGAGAGCAGAAGGCAGGTGTGCGTATATGGGTGTTAGTGATGTCCTCCTACAGCAAGAAGCAGAGTCCCTTAGTCAGAGAGCCTTGAGGGACTGACGCAGCTTATAGCTATGTTGTTGGCCAGTGCCACTGAGTTAGTTCCAACTCACAACAACTCTATGTACAAACACAGACTGAAATGCTGCCTGGTCCTGCACCATCATCACAGACATGACATTTGAGCCCACTGTTGTAGCCCTGTGTCAGTTCATCTTGTGGAGGGTCTTCATCTTTTTCAGTGAACTTCTGCTGCACCAACCATGATGTCCGTCTTAGTCACTTAGTGCTGCTGTAACAGAAATACCACAAGTGAATGGTTTTAGCAAAGAGAACTTTATTCTCTCACAGTCCAGTAGGCGACAAGTCCAAATTCAAGGTGTCAGCTCCAAGAGAAGGCTTTCTCTGTTGGCTCTTGAGGAAAGCCCTTGTCACCACTTTGGCTTGGTCTGGGAGCATCTGAGCATCTCAGGAACCTCAGTTTCAAAGGGCATGCTCTGCTCCTGGTGCTGCCCTCCCGGTGGCATAAGGTTTCCAAGTTCCTCCACTCACTTCTCTCTTTTTATCTCAAATGAGATTGTCTTAAGACAGTATCCCATCTTGTAGACCTCATCAATATAACTGTTGCTAATTTATCTTATTCAGTCATAGTGCTAGAATTTATAACACATAGGAAAATCCCATCAAATGACAAAATGGTAGACCCACACACAACAGTGGGAATCACAACCCAATTACACCAATACAGACATTTTGAGGAAGACACAGTTCACTTGGTGACAATGTCCTTCTCCAGGGGCTGCTCTTTACTAATAGTATATCTGAAGTATATAAGATAAAGTCTCACCGTCCTTGCTTCTAAGGAGTGTTCTGTCTGTACTTCTTCATAGACAGAGTTTTTTTTGTTCTTTTGGCTGTCCGTGGTGTATTCAACATTCTTCGCCAAAAAGCCATGAATTCTTCTTTGGTTTTCATTATTTATTGCCCAATTTTTGCATACATACTTATGAGGCAGTTAAAGACACCACGGCTTAGGTCAAGCATACCTTGGATCTTAAAAAGACATCTTACGTAACTTGTAGCTTTATAGCCTACAAGCATAACTGGTCCTTACGACTACAGGGTTTTGTCTTATCCAGAGCTAACAGAGGCTGGGTGCTGTTTCACTGGGTACGTAAAGCAGGCAGGCTCTAAGTGGCTAAAATCTGCTTATTTGTGCTATTTTTCAAACAATTCCTTGTGCACAAATTTGAGCTTGGCACTGTTGTTGTTATGTGTCATCGAGTTGATTCTAACTCCTAGCAGCCCTATAGGGCCAGATAGAATGGTCCCATAGGGCTTTCAGGGGCAGCTGGTGGACTCAAACTGCCAACCAGTTGGTTAGCAGCCAAGCTGTTAACCACTGAGCCACCAGGGCTCTGAGCTTAGCACAGTTGACTTTGAGGGAGGGAATGGGAGAGTGGCTACCAGGCCTCAGAGTTAGCCCACTTGAATAACAATAGAAAGGTTGGAGATTTGAGTCTACCCAGAGACACCTCAGAAGAAAGGCCTGGTGATCTTCCAAAGAATCAACTATGGAAAGCCTTATGAAGCACAGTCCTACTTGGATACATACAGGGTTGCCATGAGTCAGAGTTGACTTGACAGAAACTAGGTTGTATATATTTGTTTATTAATTGACCTCACCTTGCTCTGAAGAAGTAGACAATTTGATGCCGATATGCAGAGACCACCTTGATTCTTTTGTCTAAACCTGCCCTACAGAGATGGTGCGGCTGAAGGGCTATATTGGATTCACCTTTATGACTCTCTTGTAATGCCTAGCTGGTGTCTGCAACCAGGAAGCCCCTAGAAAAATTTCACAAGGGGACAGTGAGGAATGGAGGCCTGGCCATCTACTTTCCAAAATCAGCCCATGTAAGCCTGTGAGTCACAATGGTCCACATCACAATTGATCATGGGGAAGATACAGGCCAGACAGCATTTCATTCCATTGCTTGTGGGGTCACTCTGAGCAGGGGGCCTGCTTGATAGTAGTTAACAACAACAACAACAACAAAATAAAATCAGTCACACAATGCCTCAGGCATATAAGCTGCGTTTCATGGGCTCAGCAACCACATACAGCTGGTGGCTGCCCTGTTTGATGGGCAGGTCCAGAATGTTCCATCATCCAGAAGGTTCTATGGCAAAGAGCTCCCTAGAGGCTGTGCCTTCGAGGGGCACTGAATGCTGGGAGCCACTTAGCAGAACAGAGTGGGAAGGAGGGGTGAAGGCTCAGATGTGAGCGGGGTTTGAGGAGGGAAACACCTCGTGCATGCTTACTTCAATTCATGGAGCTAAGGAACAGAAGATGCTAAATCACTTAACAGTCATCCAAGTACCAGATGTTTGCTCTTATGAACTTTCTTTAATGTGTACCCTACACCTGCACTTTCCGTTTCCTTGTTGCTCCTGAAATCCCACAGCCTGTCCTTTCCAGGTGGAGTGAGGCATTTGGTAGTGCAGGCTCTTAGGAGATTGTTCAGCTAGGGCTTGGTCTGGGCCTTCCCTCCCTCTGTCCTCAGGGTGCTGCACCGAGATTCCCTTTCTCCTCTTGCTTCCTGAGTCACATTCTCTCAGCTGCTTCCTCCCTCTGAACAGCCCTTCTCAGACTCTAGCCCACTCCCGTACAACCATCCCAGGCCATGGTGTTTGAGATGGGAGTCCACCAGTTGGGGGCTTCAGTTTTCTGCCTGGTCCCCTGTCTGGTCATTAATGCCACTATCAGCTCTCCCACCTTCTGAATCCATCCTGGAAGCTTCTCTGAACCCTATTCCGCAGCCTAGCAACATGCAAGCCTCCACCGGCTGATAGGTGTGGCTGCATCTGAGGTGCAGTGGGTGGGAATCGAACCCAGGTCTCCAACATGAAAGACAAGAATTCTACCACTGAACCATCGCTAGCCTCTGTTTAACTTTACTGCTACTGTTAGTGGCTGTCGAGTTGATTCCAACTCATGATGATACCATGTGACAGAGTAGAACTGCCCCCATAAGGCTTTCGAGAGCCCTGGTGGTACAGAGGTTAACAGCTGCTGCTGCTAACCAAAAGGTTGCCAGGTCGAACCCACCAGCCATGGCTTGAGAGGAAGATGTGGCAGTCTGCTTCCATAAAAATTACAGCCTTGGAAACCCTATGGAGTGATTCTGACCTGTAGGGCTGCTATGCATCAAAATTGACAGACAGCAGGGAGTTTAGGAATCTTTACAGGAGCGGTTCACCAGGACTTTCTTTCTCAGAACCTCTAGGTGGGTTCAAACCACCTGCCTTTCAGTAAGTAGTCAAGTGCTTAACCCTTGTACTACCAGACTCCTTTTGTTTAACTTTAATGGACCTGATTTAAATGGGCTCAAGTGACTAGTGGCAGCCTGTTGAACCCTGCAGCTCTAGACTGAAGTCTCCTTCCAGCAGAGCATGGTTAGCCCTCAGCAAATGATATGGCTGAAGCCTGGCCAGTTCTACGGGGTGAGCTCCCTCCAGTTCCAAGCTAAAGAGCAGAAGCAGTCAAAAGCCCCGGGCAGAGTGGTCCTGTGGAGGCCCACACCATACAAGACTGTTGCTCTCACAAGGCCATTGGTCTCTCAGCAGTGGACCCTGGCAGCTGGGGCTTGCTGGGAATGCACAAGAGTCCCACAGAAAGCAGTCCTGGAGCCTCAGGAGTCATGTTGGGGGGAGCACTTGCATGCATCTCCAGTTGCATTTGGGCAACAAGTAATTGTTCCTGTTTGCGTTTTTTGCAGTGCGTTGAGCCTTACCTGTAGCTTAGACTTATCTGTCCCCAGCAGAGCAATTTGGCCATGGAGAAGAAGTCACATGACTGCAGACTCTTGCCTTCTCAACCAGCCAGAGGCCAGCTGGATGGGGAGGCTGGACCACAACACCCCTGGAAGTCTGCATCCAGGCACACTGCCCCCGTTACTCCCCACACACCCCATTCTTCTATCTGCCATTGGGGAACGTGCAGCATTGTGGCTACTAATGTTCTCAATCCTCATCATCCTTCTCTCATTTTTTATGAACATCCTTCCTCTTCCAGCAATTATTCATTCCATGGTGTTTGTGGAATAATTGCATAATTGGGGTGTGTTTTGCACTCAGGAAATTGATGCTTGCGTGAGCTTTGTTGTCCCTGTGTGACTCTATCAAGGTCTGTGGGTGATAATCAGCATTTCCAAGAGTTTCTACTCTTGTTATTATGTGTCGTCTCTGTCTGGTGCCCCTTCCCTCATTTGCAAGTGTGACATAAATGAACCTATCCATGGAGCGAGAGGAGGGAACTGCAGGTAGAAGCCTCTCCTCGCAACAGTGCGACTCTCAGCCTAGACGTAAGTCATTCTTTATGCACTGCCTAAGTCACAGCGTCCACTGCTGATGTGGACTTTGGCCCTACGAATGTAAGAAATCCAAGTTGCCACAGTAATCTATTTGCTTTCTGTGCTTATCAGCCATAGCTGTAAGAACCTTTTTCTTGCCTTCAGTGTTCCAGCCTCCAGTCCTAGCAGCCCTAGCAGTCATGGCCTCCCAGAGCCCAACACGTAAAGGAGTTCAATGAATATTTGCTAAGAGGAAATAAATGAAGATTGAGTCAGTGCTCTGGTGGTTAAGGATCAGTGCCTTAGAGATAGAGAGGATCCTGGATTCCGTCATTTTCCAGGGGTCCCTTGACCATCAGTTATCTTCATATTTTTTCAAAGGAAAATCAGAGATCTCTGTGTGTAGCCTGACATTTATGGCAGGAGCCAGGTCACTGAAGCAAGTGTTTTTTCAAAGCTCAGCTATAAACAGTGTCCAAGGTCATACAGAAAATGAACCGTGGCTGGGGAGACCATGGTCACCAAAGCCTTCTATCGCCAAAGGACACAACAGGCCCTTTCCAAGAGTCCCCTTACCTGACAAGTTAAAAAAATAAATAATAATAATAATAATAATAACATTGCCAGCAAGTCAATTCCAACTCATAGCGACTCTGAAGAACGGAGTAGAACTGCCCCCATAGGGCCTCCAAGGCTGTAAATGTTTATGGAGGCAAGCTGCCGTATCTTTCTCCCAAGGGGCAGTTTGTGGGTTTGAACTGCTGACTTTTCATTTAGCAGCCAAGTGTTTAAACACTATGCCACCAGGCCTCGTTGGCAAGTTATTGTTGATGTGGTCAGGTGCCTTTCAGTCTGTTCCAACTCATAGCACCCTTACATACAGAACAACAGAACAAAACACTGCCCGGTCCCGCCCCTTCCTCACAACCACTGCTCTGTTTGAGCCCGTCATTGTAGCCAATGTATCAGCCCATCTCCTGCGGCGTATTCCTCTTTTCACTGACCCTCTACTTTACCAATCATGATGTCCTTCTCCGGGAACTGGTCTCTCGTAATAACATGTCCAAAGTCAACAACGTGAAATCCCATCCTCCTTGCCTGTAAGGATCATTCTGGCTGTACTTCTAAGTTATATTTGTTAATTCTTCTGGAAGTTCATGGTACTTGTAGTATTCTTCCCCAATACCGTAAGTCAAAAGCATCAGTTCTTGTTTGGTCTTCTGTGTTCTTCATCTAGCTTTCACATGCGTGGGGTGATTGAAAATACCACAGCCTGGGTCAGGAGCACTTTAGTCCTCAGAGTGACATCTTCTCTTTTCAATGCTTGAAAACGGTATTTTGCAGCTGATTTGCCCAATGCAATGTGTTATTTGAATTTTCGACTGCCAGTTCTGTGGGTGTTGATTGTGGATCCAAGTAAAATGAAACCCTTGACCACTTCAATATTTTCTCCATTTATCATGATGTTGTTTATTGGTCCAGTTGTGAGGATTTTTTCTTCTTTATGTTAAAGTATAATCCATACTGAAGGCTGTAGTCTTTGATCTTCATCAGTAAGTGCTTCAAGCCTCCTTCACTTTCAGCAAACAAGGTTGTGTCATTTGCATATAGAGGATTGTTAATGAGTCTTCCTCCAGTCCTGGTGTCCCATTCTCCTTTATGTGATACAGCTTCTCAGATTATTTGCTCAGCATACAAACTGCATAAGTACAGTAAAATGATACATCCCCGCACATAGTGTCTCCTTGTTCTGGTCAGTGGACTGCTTCTAGATCTGCATCGTCTTCCACGTGACCCCAGTGAAGTGTTCCAGATTCTCAATTTTCCCAATGTTACTGTAATTTTTTATGACCCACACACTCAAATGCCTTTGCATGGTCACTGAAACACAGATAGACATCTTTCTGATATTCTTTGCTTTCAGTCAGGATCTGTCTGACATCAGCAATGATGTTCCTGATTCCACGTCCTCTTCTGAATCTGGGTTGAATTTCTGGCACCCTGTCAATGTACTGCTGTAACTATTTTTTTTTCTTTTTTATTGTGATTGAGTGAAAGTACACAACCTAATTTAAATTCGCATGCCCGCCTATGTACAGCTTCTACTGCTCTCTTCGCCCAGTGACAGCACACTCCTCCATTCTGTTCCATACAAGTCATATCTTCCTAACAATCCTCTGTCCCCCTTCTCCACCTTCCCCACTCCCCTCTAGTAAGAGGCCAGTAGGACGACATCCTATAGATGCATAGAACCATAAAGTGCACACACAATACTGTTACTCTGTGTCGCTGAGTCCAATCCATTCCTGTCTGAGGAGCTGACCTCAGTAATGACTTTTGATCAGGGCAGCATCCGGTCTAGGGGCCATGCTTCCAGGGAAACCCCCAGGCCTTTAGACCATCAGTTTCAGTCTTTCAGTGGAGTTCCCATGGTGCACCCCTTCTTATTCTCATACCGCCACTGAGACTCAACTTTGTGAGCCCCATCACGGCTGTCCCTAGAGGTGGTTGGGCACCATTTGGTTCTTCTGGTCAAATGCTGATGTAGTCACCCACTCACATGAGTCTTTCTGTCTTCTGGGTTCCCTTTACCCCATGTCAGTTTTGTCCTTGGTAATTGCCTGTTCCTGCTGAGTTGGGACCATTTGGTGTACCTCAGATGGCAGTTTCCTGGCTTTTAAGACCCCAGACACAGCTCATCCATATGGGGTGGAGAAGACTCCCTTAGCAATAGGCTGCAACTATTTTTTTAATTATCTTCAGCAAAATTTTACTTCAGTGTGATTTTAGTGATATTGTTCAATAACTTCTGCATTTTGTTGAATTACTTTTCTTTGGAATGGGCACATACGTGCATTTCTTCAATCAATTGGCCAAGAAGCTATCTTCTGAATTTTCTTGGCATGAATAAGTCAGTGCATGCGGTATTGCATCCATCCACTGAAACACCTCAATTGCTGTTCTTTGGGGTGTCATTACTCACTCCCCAAAGCCACCACCCCTATGCCCACAGTGTTCCCAAGTCCCGAGTCTTCTCGCCTGAGCCACGTTCCATGCTTGTCCAAGCAACAGACATGTTTCCTAGGCTGCTGCTGCAACTTCAGTCACAAATGTCCTAGGGACCCACTTTTGCAGCTGTCACCCATGCAAAGCACTCCTTGCTCCTGAGCCTCAGCCTCGCAGGAACTCCAGGCAGCACAACCTACAGGGACAACTCCTCCTGACTGCACCTGCTCTAGGCCTTTCCACGGGAGGATGGCTGCATGGATTTAACTCCGATCAAATGCAGCGAGTCCTGCTGGCCACCTGGGAAAACAGGTGGTTCCCTTTTCGTGTAAGCATGGATTTATATATATACATATGCATATATATGTGCATGTGTGATACTATATATATTTCACATATCATAAAATTGACTCATTTTCGACGGCACTTGGCTGGCTTGGCTTTAAAGGATATAATTCAGGGAGTATATGCAAGCACTAGAAAGCCCAGGATAGCTGATCTTGCTGCTCAGCCCTGATTCCTGTTGAAGAATACACAGTCCACCAGGAGAGAGAAGCATAGATACAGAAAGAATAGAGCCAGGGTCCCCTGCCTGTCCCCCCTCTGCTTCCTCAAGTTTGTTTCTCTCTTTGAGCTTTTAATGCCTGGTCATTTGTAGCCATGCAGCTAGGCAACTAGGCATGTGTGGATTTTCCCTTTTTTCTTTTCCTTATTTGCATATGTCTTCAGTGTCTCTCCCATGTTGTTGTTGTTAGGTGCCGTCGAGTTGGTCCTGACTCACAGCGACCCTATGGGCAACAGAACCAAACACTGCCCAGTCTTGCACCATGTCCACAATCATTTTTATGTTTAAGCCCATTGTTGCAGCCACTGTGTTGATCCATCTCATCAAGAGTCTTCCTCTTTTTCCCTGACCCTCCACTCTACCAAGCATGACGTTCTTTTCCAAGAACTGCTTTTTCCTGACAACGTGTCCAAAGTATGTAAGACACAGTCTTGCCATCTTTGCTTCCAAGGAAGACTCTGGACGTACTTCTTCCAGAACAGATCTGTTTGTTCTTTCGGCGGTCCATTGTACATTCAACATTGTTCTCCAACACCACAACTCAAAGGCATCAATTCTTCTTCTGTCTTCTTTGTTCACGGTCTGGACTCTTCCATTCAGTTAATGATTTTGGCTGAGGGTCTCTGTTCAAGTTCACCTGTTGGTGATATCTTTTGGTGTGGCAAGCCCGTGTTTCATCAGGCACCAATGCACTCTCAAGGCCTGGTAGAAAGCAGATGCCAAAGCAATGAGGAAGGTGCAGTTGCTAGCATTTCTAGGGCTTTTGTGAGTTTCTTGAGTTCTTATGACATAGCTGCTTCATCTCTCCAGAACGTAGATATCCATGATCTCATGTGTCTGCATGGAATCCAAGGACAGAGTGGGAAAACTTTCTGGAGAACCTGAGTGGATGAGCTGGGAGTTCCCTTCCATTTATTTATTCATTTGCCTCAGGTGATACTAAACAGTTTAAGCACAAATAGTGCTTGGCTGTTAAGCAAAATGTGGAGTTTTAGATCCATCCAGAGATGCCTCAGAAGACAGGCCTAGCAATATACTTCTGAAAAGTCAGCCACTGAAAACCTGATGGAGCAGAGTTCTACCCTGGCACGCGTGGGGTCACCATGAGTTGGGGTTGACACAACAGCAGCTGGCTGAGTTTTCTTGACTAATCCATCTCCTTACAGCATTGTTGCCCAGCTGCCTGTGCCAGGCACCAACAGAAGCTGAGGAAACATGTTCCCTGTCCTCTTCATGGACATGTGCTGGATGCAGAGAAAACACAGGCCCCAAATGGAACTCGGCTTGTAGAGAGAAGTGATGTTCTGATATATTCTACCATGTAGAGGAACCTTGAGCACACCACACTGAGTGACAGAAGCCAGACACAAGAATCTAAATACCATACAATCCCAGTTACATGAGCTATCTAGTCCAGTTGCCCTCAAGTCAATTCCAACTTGTGGTGACCCCAAAATTGTACCACCAGATGATTCTCCAGATCAGTGGGGTGCATTTAAAACAGGACAAGTCAGCATTTGGTGGTGTCGCTGAGCCGTGTTGCTGTGGCAGTTGTTGTGCTTGGTTGTCATCCAGGTGTCTCTAATTCATGGCTGAGTTACACACACAGAAAGCACTGTTGCCCAGTCCTGTGCCATCTTTATAATCACTGATACGTTTGAATTGGAGTTGATTTAACTGCTATTGCGTCACTCCAGCTTGCTCAGGGTTTCCCTTCTTCTCTTTGGCTCTCTACTTTACCATATTGTCCTTCTCCTGCAATTCATTCTTCCTAAGGTAACCGTTCTTCCTAAGGGGCTACCTTCTGTGATTTAGAGTACTTTCACTGGCCAATTTCCAGAAATAGATTGCCAAGCCATTCTTCCTGGTCTGCATTCATCTAGAAGCTCTGTGAAAGCCTGCCCACCCTGGGTGACACTGCCGGTATTTAAAATGCTGGTGTCATAGCTTCTAGCATCATAGCAACATGCAAGCCACTACAGCCCAGTGAGCACAGTGTCCTAGTACGAATAATCGATGTCATAGTGACGGCCCCATAAAAGATGCTCCCCATCTGTAAAAGTCAAAAAACATGCACATACTGGACAAATTGCCCATAGATAAGAGCTGGCTGAGTGGAAGCAATCAACCTCTTTCTTGGCAATTCCGGTGACGCAGAAAGACTCAGGCCCTGACAGGTTCTACGAAGCCAGATTTTACTGACCCCTGGACACAGCTGTGTGACAGCAGACACATGTCTTAGAGACGACAAGTATCCCTGTGAAAAACCTACTCTGCTCCTCTTCCCGCAGCCATATTTAGGGCATTTGGGAGAAATGTGAAGTATTCTACAGAAAAATGTGACTGTTGGAAAATGCTTGCACTCAGCAATAATTGAGTCTTGGAAGCAGCTTTTTGGAGATATCGTTCACATGTGAACAATTCACTCAATTCAAATGTACAATCCAATGGTGGAAAGTGGATTCTGAGTGTTGTGCAGCCGTCACCACGGTGGATTTTAGAACAGTCTCATCACCCCACAAAGAAGGCCATACTCATTAGCAGTCATTCCCAATTCTTCCACCAACGCCTCCTTCCCAACGCTAGGTAAGCACTAACCTCCTTGCTGCTGCCACAGATTTGCCTATTCCAGACATCTTATATAAATTATATCCCATAATACATGGTCTTTGTGGCTCATTTCTTTCACTCAGCACACTGTTTATATGTGTCCGTAGCATGTATCAGAACTCCACTCATTCTAATGGCTGAGTAACAGTCTATCACCTAGATAGACCACATATTTAGCCATTCCTCCTCTGATAGACATTTGGTTTGTTTCTGCTCTTTGGCTGTGGTGACGCATACTGCTGTGAACACTGATGTACATGTTTTTATGTGGATGTTGGTTTCATTTCCCTTAAGCGTATAGCTAGGAGTGGAATTGCTGGGTCACATGATAACTCTATGTTTATTTTTTTAAAAAACAGTCAAGCTGTTTTCCAAAGTGGCTGCCGTATTTCACATACCCACCAGCAATGCACGTGGGCTCCAAAGTCCCCGTGTCATTGCCATCACTTGTTATCGTGCGAGCAGCATTTTGGATAGACAACTTGGCCTGTGCACATCAGTGATAGTTGATCCTTACAGCATAGAATGTTCTGAGTTGACAGAAATATGGGTGCTATTTTGAGTCCTTCAGCTTCTGCTGTAAATAAAGGAGAAGCTTAAACATTGAACAACCAGAAAGAGAAAAAAAGGCCAAACTCACTGTCATGGGTTGAACTATGTCCCCCTAAAAGTGTGTGAGTTATTTCACTGGGCTGTCATTCCCAATATTTTGTAATTTCCCTATGCTATACATCCTAATCCCTGCCTGTGGCTCATAGATAGGATGATTATGTTAAAAGAGGATTAAGGTGGGACTGCAACAGCCTTGCTAAGGGAGTTTCTCTGGAATGTGGCTTGCACCACCTTTTATCCTTTCATCTTGTGGGAGATAGAAACAAGCAGAGAATTGGGAACCTCACACCATCAAGAAAGCAGCACCAAGAGAAGAGCATGGCCTTCAGACCTGAGGTTCCAGTACCAAGATGCTCTCCAACCAAAGAGTGATACAGCAGAAGGACTTTCCTCCAGAGCTGACAGAGGGAAAGTATTCCCCTGGAATGGACACCCTGAATTTGGACTTGTAGCTTATCAGACTGTGTAAGAATAAACTTTCCTTGGTTAAAGCCATTCACTTTGTTGTATTTCTGTTACAGCAGCACTAGCTGACCAAAACACCCATTACTGTCAAGTTGATTCTGAATCATAGCAACCCTATAGGACAGAGAAGAACTGTTCCATGTCATTTCCAAGTAGCTGCTGGTAGATTTGAACTGCCAACCTTTTGGTGAGCAGCTGAAATCTGAATCACTACACCACCAGAGTTTACAAACAACCAAATGTCGTGTGCAATCTCATTCTATCTTTAGACACAAACCAGTTGAGGAATTGATCAAGTTATACCCGATGGAGATTTCCCAGTAATTTAAGTACCGTGATTTGGAAAGGCAGCTGTACCACTCCTTCCAAATGCTGCTGTAACTGAAATGTATCCATATGTCAGCATTTATAATGAGGTCATCTTTAAAAGACTCCATGAATTTACCTTACAGAAAACTCCACTGCTACCACCTCTGTCTGAAATTTACTTTACCACCTCTCTTTCGCATGTTTCTAGCTATATTTTAGCACTGACTCTCCTTCTGATTATAGAAAGCATCACTTTCCCACTCCCAGGTGGAAAGGCCCTAAGAGCTCAGTGTGGGTGTGAATATGCACACAAAATCCCCAGGCCACTCTCAGGGCAGCATCACGACCTGGGCTTATTATCCTACAATCCACCACCTCCACCCATTTCACCCCAAATCAATGTTACACTATCAAACCAATCCTCCACTTACAGAACTCCAGAAGAACTCACCCCAAGGCCAAGCATGGCCAGAGCACCTGCACATGTGTGTTTGGAGAGAGTCAGAATGACAGAGCTGGCTGCCTGTTGCTACAAGGCATGCTGACCCCATCTCCCCTTTCCTGAGTCTGTTCACACTGAGCATCCCAAAGGCAGCAGAGTTTCATGCACTATGTTGACATGTTTGGTTTCACGTAGGACATACATGTGTGTAGTCCAAGGCGGTCTCGCATGGTGGAGGCATCAACCCTGCACCTCCTGTCATTGGTCTCACTCCCTGTCTTAGTCTCCTAGTGCTGCAATGACAGAAATACCGCAATTGTGTGCCTTCGAAGAGCATTTGTTTTTTCACCTGTTCTTGGAGATGAGATATCCAGATTCAGGATGCCAGCTCGAGGAGCAGGCTCTTTGTTTGCTCTGGGGAAAAACCCTTCTCTCAGCTTCCCCAGCGTTCATCCTGGTGTTTCTTGGCCATCTCTGTGTGAAAGTTAGCTTCTCCCACTTGGGCTCACTGCTGTATGGCCTCTGCTCTTGTTATATGTCAGAGGTGATTGGGTTTATGACACACTACACCGAGGTAGCCTCGTTAACATAACAAAGAAAGTCTTAGTCCCAAATGGGACTTAGGATTGCAAAACATATTTCAGGTGAACTGGACACAGTTCAAAGTATAACACTCCGTGGTCCCATGAGGTGCTCTTCCCCACAGAAGGGATCTCTGTGAGAGTCTTCTGTGGAGGAGAAGCTAGAGTAACTGGTGACAGGGACCTGGCAGCAGGCGGCCAGTGGACATCTTCAGGTCCTCAAAGCACCCACCTGAAGCTCCGTGGGTCACACTGAGTGGTCCACCATGCCTTTCCGTGGAATGTTGGCCTCCGCAGTGCACACCAGCAGCCTCTTTCCTTCTCCAGCCCAATGTGCCCTGTGTGAGATGCATACCTCTGGATGTGGCCTTAGTGGTGACCTCAGACATCAAGGCCAGTTGGGATAACTAGTCTATCACTAAGAGAGTTTCACATCCCATATTGGTGAGTGGCATCAGGGGTCTTAAGAGCTAACAAGCTCCCATCTGAGGTGCACCAAATGGTCCCAGCTCATTTGGAACAGATAATCACCAAGAACAACAAAGACATGAGGAAAAAAAGAGCCCAGGAGACAGAAGGAGCCATGTGAACAGGTGACTGTATCTACATATGTCCAGAAAAGCCAGACGGTGCCTGGCCACCACCGAAGATAGCCGTGATGGGGCACACAATGTCAAGTGTCGATGGTAACATGAGAAAAAGAGGGATGAACCTCAAGAACTCCACTAAAAGACTGCAACTGATGGTCTGGCTGCTTGGGGGTTCCCCTGGGAGCATCGCCCTTAGACCTGCTGCTGCCCCTGACCAGAAATTATTGCTGAGGTCAAGTCTTTGGACAGGAATGGACTGGACTCAGGGACACAATGTGACCATATGGTACGTGTACTTTACAGTTCTATGCATCTGTTGGATGCTGTCCTACTGGCCTCTTACTGGAAGGCAGAGGAGAGAATACAGAGGAGGGGACAGGAGACTGTTAAGAGGATATGACATATATAGAATGAAAAGGAAGAGTATGCTGTTGGCAGGCAGGAAAAGCAGAAGGAGCTGCAGGTAGGCGGGCATGCAAATTTAATTCGGATTGTATACTCTCGTTTAATCACAATAAAATAAAAAATAAAAAAAAATAGTGACCTCAGCCATCCCTGATTGCCCAGGACCCTCCTGGAATTCACTCTAAAACTTCCAGGAAATTTTGCAGTCTCAGGCCACCCAATAACCCTATAGATTCAGTAGCATCACAGACGGGGGCCTGGTGGTGGTGGCTGGGTCCTTGTCCCCACACCTCCTGTAGTTTTCCTTGTGCTTTCTTCCAGGAGGGTCCTCCAGTGCTCAGAGAGTCAACCTAGCTCCCCCACATCCCCCGAAGGACAGCTTCAGACCTGTCCCTCACCACGGACCCCTGTGGAGACCCTACAGTGAGCCAGCTTCGCACAGGCAGCACACCACCCACCCTCACTGCAGTACATCCTGGAGATTCTTCTAACTCAGTGAGGCAGGGATACACTCCCCACTCAGCTGTCCAATGGGGACTCAACTCTGGAGTACAAATAATCATTGCCCAGGTCTCAGTTTTGTGTGTGTCTCTCTGGGTCTGGTTTTCTTAAGTAAGGTGCAAATGTGACTCCCACACTGGGGTGCAGGTGGCGTGTTGCCACACCTCCTTTGTACTCGGAGAAAGACGCCAGTGCTAGACCTGGGTGCTACCCCAGGAAGGGGGACTGACAGGAGGTCATGACCTTGGTCATCTCCAGATGTTGGCACTTGCTGAGATATGGCCTTGGCCAGGCCTTCACATCTGGGTGCTGGGTTTCCACTCTTAAAACAGTGAGAGTAGCAATGCCTGTGTGACATATGCAGTAATAGGCTGTGGGTGTCTGTGAACATGGCAGCTGGGTATTCATGAGCCTGAAGGCTGAGGCCACATTAGTGACAGCCTGGGGTTAGTGGTCCATGGGCATGCCGGGTGAACTCACATGGGTGATGGCTGGGTGGCAGCCCATGAGCATATCAAGGGAGATCACACAGATGATGCTGGATAGGGATCCACAGGCTGGTAGATGGGGTCACATGAGTGTCTCTGGTTTGGAAGCACATGGCCAATCCCAAGGCCACACTTTGGGTAATAATGGGCAGCCCCCTCTTTGCCCCAACCGAAACCAAGCCATACCTGCTGCTACCAAGTAGATTCCAACTCATAGCGACACTATAGGAAAGAGTGAAATTATCCCGTAGAGTTTCCAAGAAACACCTGATGAATTCAAACTGCTAACCCTTTGGAGATGCTAACCTTTTGGAGGTGACCCATACCTTGGTCATCTCCATCACCTTCTAGTTAGCAGTCATAGCACTTAACCACTTTGCCTGAAGGATCCCCTGAATCCCGTCAGCGTCACCTCCAACCCTTCACTCATCTTCATCCCGTGGATGGGAGAAATTGACAAGGCTACCTGTCTGAGTCTCCTGGGCTGCTGTAACTAAGGACCACAAACCAGGTGGCCTCAAACAATAGAGATTTCTTCTCTGAGAGCATTAGAGGCCAGGAGTCCACATGGAGGTATTGGCAGGACCATGCTGTCTCTGAAGGCTCTCGGGGAAGAGCCTTCTTTGCCTCTCCCAGATTCCTGTGCCTGCTGGCAGTGCTTGGCAGCCCTTGGCCATCAGCTGCATCCCTCCAGTCTCTGCTTCTACCCTCGCAGTGCTGTCTGCTCTCTGTCTGTCTCTGCATCTCTTCTCTTTGTTGTAGGACCCTGCTCAGATGGGATGAGGACCCACACTATCCCGTGTGACCTTGTCTTCACTGACAACTTCTGCAGCACCCCTTTTCCCAAACAAGGGCTCACCTTCACAGGGACCAGAGTTAGGACTTCAGTACATCTTTCTTAGGGACACACTTCAACTCATACCATGGACTTTTACCCTTCTTCCCCCATCTCTGAGTACCTCTCTTTCTGCTTCCTGCCAGATAGGAACCCCTCAGGACATGTCCTTTGTCCCTGTGACATTTGCCTTTGCTTCCTTGGAGGGGTGATGGTAGAGGGTCATGGGGAGAGAAACCCTGTTCTGATCCCCAGAAAGTATCATCTCTACACAAGCCTGAACCTGTCACTACCTCATCCTCACATGCCAGGCCAGGGCATGTCCACTCTGCCCCCCAGGTGTGCATGTCGCATCTGTGCTTCCCCCAGACGTGCAAGACATGTCCACAATGCCCCCCGAGGTAGGCAAAGCATCCAGAACCTCAGACAGCCCACTTCTCAGACCACTGCCTGCCCACTGTGTGACCTTGGCCAATTTGCTTAACCTCTCTGTGGCTCCATTTCTTATCTGTAAATTATGGAGATGTGATGAGGACAGAACAAGTAAAGAGACAGAGATGGGAGCAGAACTTGATGTAGAAGAAATACTCAGCTGACATCCAGAATCCTAACAATGATTATCGTTGTTATTATTACTGCCATTGCTATCACTACCGTCCTGGAGTCCCTCCAGGGCCCAGCAGCTCCGCTGGCGTGAGGTGGGCCCTTGGTGTTTCCGTCCTGTGTCTTTCACACCAGAAGTCATGTCACAGCTGTGGACCCAAGAGAGACAGTAGCAGGCACCTGTCGCGTGAGCAGAGCAACCTCTCCTGGAGGTCGGACCCCTGAGCCACACATGGATGGGGTATAACCACTAGCTGGGAAGCAAGCCCAACCCATGACAAGCATTTCCATTGGATTGTTTTTTACATAGAATGAGAATTGTAGCAGAAAATGTCATATTGTAGCCACATATACATGTCAGTGTCTGTTTAGACTCTACCGTCGGGAGCAATGGGGCAGTGTGCAGGCACAGAGCAGGCTGGCAGTTGGCATTCCAGCCCTGCCTCCCCTTGTCAGCTATGGCCTGGGACAGGGCACACCCTTCTGCATCCTCAGTGTCCTCACTGCCAAAATGGGCATCAGTAGTTACCACCTCATAGAGTTCTGAGGGCTTCAGCTCAGCTGACATGTGCCAGCTGCATTCAGACGTGAACTCGTAACAGGAAATGTATGCAGGCTGTGCGTGACACATGAACGGAACACACAAGGACTGTGCAACGAGTGTGACGCGTGAATGCCGCACACAGGAAACATGCAATGTGTGTAAGTGGCACATGACCCCAGCATGTGGAAAGTGCCCAATGAATGTAAGTGACCCACGGACCTAGGATTCCAAAGTGCGCAGTGAATGTGTGTGACGTGTGAACCTGGCACTCACGAGTGTACACTGAGTGTGAGCGACACGGACCCTAGCATGTGGGAAGTGTGTGATAAGCGTGAGCAGCGGGTGAAGCTGGCATTCAGGAAGTGTGCAGTGAGTGTGAGTTTTGCATCTTCCTTCAGACTTTATAGTCTTTCACCCCCTCCTCAGGCCACTGAGACCCCCTGGGCCCACCTGCCTCTCTCTGGCCTCTGCTAGCTGGGGACGCCTTGGCCATCTGCCCCATGTGTCATCTGGTGGGCCCACAGCATCACCCATCCTCCAAGCTCGGGCCCTGTTTCTGGCATCGCAGCCTCAAGGGGCCCCTGAACTGTACCCCCGCCAAGTAGACTCAGGATGAGGTCAAGTTCACTTTGGGGAACAGGATGCCTTGGCTTCCAGACTTCTAGGTTGAGCAAAATATGTGTCTTCTTTGCTGGGCCCCCAATTCCCATGGCCAAAGCCCTGCAGCAGCCCACACCTCTCCCCCAAGGCAGGCTAGTTGTTTCATACCCCCAGCCCTGACCCTTCAGCTGCCCCTACCTGTATCTCTGCCTCTTTCCCTCTGTTTGGCCTCTCCCTCCTGTGCTTAATAAGTTTGGTGACCCCTTGAAGACCCTCAGACATGATGGACCCGTCCTGTGACTACACCTCAGGTCAAGGGCCTCCATGCAGGTGGGCAAGCGTGTTGAAGTATATGGGTGTGGTGGCAGGGTGTGGCTGGTCCTTGCCAAGTCTGGCACCTATAAGGTACCCATATCTCATGAGGACCAAGAGGTAGGGAAGGGGTTAACCCCACAGGCACCCAAGTCCTGCAGAAACTGGGCTTTCTGTCCACTAATGAGAACCAGAGCCCGCCTACAACAATGATGCAGTGTTCTGGCCACATCTCGGCTGATGCCCCAAAGTTGGCTCATTGGGTCTAGATGTCTCCTTGGCTTTCTTTCCATGTTGGAAACACGATAGAGGATAGAGGGAGCCAAGTCCAGAGGGAAAGAGTCTTAGAGTGGGATTTTTCTTCTTCCCCAAACTGAGTAGACACCTACCCCCTGCCTTCATGGTACCCACCTCCCCTCCGTCCTGTGCCCACTGCTCCCAGGCCTGGCCCTGGCCCCTGGAGGAACAATCCAGGCCACAAAGCCCCAGGAATAGTGAGAAAGTCTGGAGGCTACAATGGAAGGAGAAGGAAGTGATGGATGCTCAATTAAGGGCCATGGACCAGGCCATGCAGGGGACATCTCTGTCTTCATTTAACCCCCACCTCAGCCTTATAGCTGGCCGGACAGCAGAGTGCACAGAAGTCCAAAAACTTGCCCAGGTGGCACAGCTAGAGAGGGTAAGCACAGGACAGGAACACAGGTCCGCCAAGCCCTGACACAGCCCCACAGGCAGCCTCCCGTCCAGCGAGAAGCACCCCCACCGTCTCTGCCTGTCCACGCAGGAAATGTTGAGTTCTTGAGGATACCATCTTCCCATCCAGATCTGAAGGTGTGCCTCACCCACTGAGCTCAGGGCCACCCTGCCTGCTACCCCTGTGTTCCAGGAGGCTGCAAACTCACCAAGGTGCACAATCTCTGCCCCTGGCTTTGGAGGACTGCTCTGGAGACCACTATGCAGTGCTGTAGACAAAAGCCACATGCTTAGGGCACCCACCCAAAGCGGTCACCAGAGGCCCTGAAGCCTGGGCCCAGAGCTCAGTGAGGGCAGCAGAGGGAGAGACTGCCTGCACCGTGGTCCCAGCGCCCAGCTCTCTCTCCATACACAGAGTGGGGATGGCAGTACCAGCTTCTCAGGGCTGTCATCAGGATCAAACCCAGTCATGTGGAATGAGCAGAGCTCACGCATCCCCCTCCTCACACGACAGGCCTGCTGCAGCCTCGTCCCCGTTGGGCTGTTGTCCGCTGACTCTGGCCCTCGTCCTCAGCCGGCCCTGTGGTCAGTGCAGGGACCCAGAGAGGAGGCATCTGTGGTGTCAGAAGGCGACAACAGGACCACAGGCAGTAGGGCAGGGACAAAGGACCCTAGGACCCCACAGGGCAAGAGAACTGCTACCCACACCCCTCCAAGGACAGTCCTAGCCACCCCCGTGCTGGGCTGCACCAGGCCGGCACTCCCCCAAACCGGGGCCTGTATCCGCCACCATCAGGTCTTTCTCCTGGCAACCCATCAGCGGGCCAACTAGCAAGGGGCTCCAGAAACAGATTCCGGACCCTTCTCTGAAAACCCACCAACAGCCCAGCCGCTCTGCTCTGGAATTCCAAACTTACACAAATATTCCGATGCTTTTCAAGCATGTTCCAAATAGACATTTATTTTGGCTGAAGCTGTATTTTCCTTTTATTGCTGTTATGAGATTCAACATTTTTCCGGAAATAACTTCTGAAAAGTGTGCCTGGATTTTGAGCACATGGGCTCCTAATATACAGGGACAAAGCCTTTTCAAAACACACCCCCACATGCATGCACA
This sequence comes from Heterohyrax brucei, assembly GCA_028571685.1. Lineage (NCBI taxonomy): Eukaryota > Metazoa > Chordata > Mammalia > Hyracoidea > Procaviidae > Heterohyrax > Heterohyrax brucei. The sequence goes on from CM053140.1 coordinate 31,491,569, forward strand.
CACATACATGGGGACCCACACACACGATGAGTGTGACCCACGTGCATCAGAAAAAGCCAGGCTTTCACAAGGGTCTGCAGTCACCAGTCCCGAGAGGGGCTGTGTGGGTGCGGGTGGCCGTCCTCCTAATGCGAGCCGGCAGAGCCGGCTGTTGTCAGGGCTCTTCCTTCCCGGGAGCCCCTACGGGGAGGATGTGGTTTGCACGGCCTCATCCCCAGGTCTCTGCCCACGAAGGGTTAGACACGAGGGCGGGAGCAGCACCGTAAAGGAATTTAACTGCGGGTTGTCCGATAGACGATCCAGTTCCTCGTGGGCCTCTGGAAGCTCCAGAGCAGGACCTGTTATGATCAGTCACCGGAGCCGTGAGTCAGAAAGCAGAGACGGGCATCAGCGACTGTGAGAGTGCGGGCCCAAGTCACCAGGGCCTGTGGGTGCAGAGCGCCGAGCACTAGGGCCTGTCAGGGGGTTAGGGACACGGGAGGAGAGGTGTGGTTGCCCCAGTGCATTGCCCCCCTGATTTCTACGGGTCTAGGTGCTGGAGTCCAGGTGAGCGGAGAGGAAGAAAACTGAAAAGGGGATGGGCATGTTTCTTACAAGATTAGAAGTAGCCGGTGGCTAAGTTTGGCTTGCTGTCCCAAACTGTTCGGAGGCTCTGCCAAGATGCCCCTGACCCTGGCCCTGGGAAGCTGTGTGCACCCCGCTCCCTACACCTCGCTTGCTGCACCTTGCTCCCTTACTACACTACATGTACCCCACACATGCACCCCACTCTGTGCACTCAACTCCATGTGCCCTTTTCCAACACTCTGTTCTGTACACCCCACTCCCTATACCCCACTTCCCATTCTGTGCACCCCACTCTATGCACCCCACTTTACACACTCTCCTCCATGAACCCCACCCTGCACCCCACTCCCTCCATCTCACTCTGTGTGGCCCACCCTGTGTACCTACCTCCACGTGCCCCACTTCATACACTCCGTGCCGCATGCCCCAACCTGTGCATCCCACCCCAAGTGGAAACCACTCCATGGTGGCCCCAGAGCCCCGAGATCCAGTGACCCCAGCCCAGCACACACTCCCGCCCCACGTGGGGATTTGTGAATGTGTGAAGGCATTAGCTGCCAGTTGTAGCTGGAAGGCGGCCTGGAGCCGCTCCCTGCAGCGCCTCGAAACATCTGGACCGGGCCCAGCGCAGAAACAGGAAGCATTAATAGGAGAGAATGCGAGCGCTGTTAGCACTCCCACCAGGATTTACAGCCCATGGTAGAGACTTCGTCTCTTTGAATGTAAAATGTAATTGATGTGTCACTGAGTGTCAGCTCCCAAGGAAATCATGGCCTCTTCCCACCAAGGGTTTTCACCGGCAGTGACCCTCGCCCAGAAACACCCTGCTACCCCAAGGGGGATGACAGCAGCAGACCCTCTACCACCATCCTTAACTAAGGACAAAACGTTCCAGTTGCCTGTGGCCCAGAGGGTTCCAAGGCAGTGGTTCATTCTAGAGGATAAAGGGCTGGCCTGTCCAGTGGGAAAGCATGGATGTCAGGGACAAGGGGCAGGTATTATGGAAAGGAGACAGCTACAAAGAGAGGCAGACAGAGGCCAGAGAAAGAGAAAAGAATGAGGGCCAGAGACAGAGAGAAGAGAGATACAGGGAGACAGGCAGCGGCACCGTCTTTGCAGACGCTGAAGAATTAGGATTTGCTGGCCTGCAGAATTAGTCGGAAGACAGAGTCTGCCTACAGGCCAGAGGCTTCTGACACTCTCCCCTTGAGGAAGTCTCCGGAGCCCCCACGTGCCCAGTGGTCTCCCTCTATCTCGCCGTCGCCATCAGGAGGGCCGGCTCTCCCACCTCCTGTCTTGGTGCATGAAGGAAGGTGGGGGCTTGGTATTGTTCTTTGCTAATCGCCTTCACCCGCGAGCCAGTGAGTCCTTGGCCAGTTCCTCCTCCTCCTCCTTGCCTCCTCAGCCTTTTGATCTGCTGGTTCGGGTTCAGTTGCTTCGTTTTTTGCAATTACCAGCCTGGAGGGAGGATGCCCCTGACCTGACGCCGCAGTCTGGCAGACAGATGGGACAGGAAACGGGAGTTTGCTTCGGCGTCACCCCTATTCATCTTGGATAGATTACAACAGTAGCAGCTCCAAATGTCTTCATAGCCCATTTATGATAAAGCGATGGTAACATCAGCCGAGAAGAGAAATGTGCAGATTAGCGATATCCGGGGAAAGATGGACGGACTGTACACGAGTCTGGGCTGCCCAAGCCTTCCTCCCTCCCTCCCAGACAGGAAGCCCTTTCCTGAAGGCCAAGGGCACCGGAGCCACCACAGGGCAGTTGGCACACTTGCTGCTGCCCCCCTGCGCTCCCCTCATCTCTCTTGCCTTCACTCTCCTTCTTTTCTCTGTTAGCTAGTCTCTGTATCTCTCTCCTCTTTCTCTGCCCGTTTCTCTGTCTGTCTTTCTGTCCTCTCTGTCTCCCTGTGTCTCTCAGTGTCTTCCTCTGTCTGTCTTCTCTCTTTCTCTGTCTCTCTATGTCTCTCTGTCCCTTGCTCTTTGTCTCTCTCTCTGTCTCCTTTTCTTTGTCTCTCTCTGTCTCTCTCCTTTCTCTTCTCTTTCACCCTCCCTCCCTCTCTCCTCCCTGCATTCTTTGCCTTTCCAAGTTTCTGAAAGTCTACAGGGCAACTTCTCAGCAGCTCAAATAAATCAAGCTGCCATGGTTACTTTGCAGAAGACTAGGGGATTTATATTTGAATTTCAGGAAGAGGAGCAAATCCATCACCTGGAATGCTGCGTCTATAGATTTTAAAGTTTGCCTGAATTATGATGGGGTGGGGGCAGCCATGGAGGGAGTTTGGAGCAGAACCTATGGGGGACCCCAGGAAGGCTGACAAGCAGCTTCCGATGGAGGACCTGGGTGCCTGTGTGTGTGTGTGTGTGTGTGTGTGTGTGTGTGTGTGTGTGTGCGCGCGCGCGCGCGCGCGCCTCAATAAGAACCATCAGGACCTGGGGCTTTTGCTTTGTTCTTACTAAGAGGAAACACTTCACAAGTTGTTGTTCTTTGTTGTACTTTCTTAATGAGCCGGAGAACCTCGTTGCTGCCCCCATGCCTGGAGGGGAGGGGCCAGAGCTCTTGTCCTTGGCATTTTTCATCTTCCTACTTTCCATGAAAACTGACAAGAAATCCCCCCACGAAAGAAAACCAATCTGCCGGCCACTTTCAAAGCACTCCAATTTAGAGCATCCAGCGATGGCCTTTCCAATCATGGTTTTGCTTTTCGGACCACCACTTGGGCCTCAGGTCCCCAGGTCACTGGCCCGTATTGATTAGAGCGCTGGCTGGGGTGAGGGGCCCAGGATGAATGAGGGGATGCGTCTGCCCTGCCGTGGTGGCCCTGCCTCAGAGTATCCAAGGACTTGAATGACATCTCAGGGGACAGGATCAGGCTTCCAAATTCCTTTCATCCATCAGATGCGAGAACAGGCCTTGGCTTTCAGCAGCGTGCGGCTCCCTCCAGAGTAGGGGGCTCGGCCACACAGATAAAGAGCTTCTTCTGTTCCCTCTAAACGTTTCAGGCGGGAGTCATCTGTCACCGGGCAGCCAGGGGGAGGGGCAGCAGGTCAGTTCTGATTAAAGCAGCAAGTTCAGGGCAGCCAGAGCTTCCAGTTCCTTGCAGCCCTTCGCTTGAGCTCCTCCCAGGGGACAGGGTACCCTGCCGCCTTTCAGCATGCAACATCGGGCCTGCCCTTCCCCAGGGGATGCTGACGGCCCAGACCAGGACCCATGCTGAAAGAGCTCCTTGGAGATCTGTCTGCGGAGCCTCTCAGGTCCCAATCATGGTCCAATCTGACTTCAGGGGAGAACAGGCACTTATTAAGTGCCAACTGTTCACAGCAGGCACCAAGAGGGAATGGGAAGGCTGGGCCCCTGTGATCTGGGAGTTTTACTTGGAGGCAGAAACACGGAGTAGCTAGAAGGCCGAGACGAAGTATGGCTGGGAGAAGGGAACAGTATGACTGAGAGGTAGGGATGTAAAGCCAGGCCCGAGCCCAGGTGCAAGGCCACCTGCAGCCTCACATCCTGGATGTGCTGGACCAGCACAGGCCTTGGCACCGTCACAGTGGGACCATGGGACCCACACCAGGACACCTCTGACCAGTTAGCGCAAGGCATGCGTGCCCCTTGCCTACCTGTTCCTGTGACATGCGAGGACATCCTGGGCATGTAGCTGATCCTTCTCTAGGAGAAGAAACACAGATGAAACAAGGACCAAGGCCCCTCCTAGGGCACCCTCATGTCCCTAAAGGGACTAGAATGAGGATGGGAGCAGAGCTTGATCTTCTTGTTGTTGACATGGGTTTGGGCAGATTGCTTCCTGGTGTCAGGGTGCAAGGCTGTGGGATGTCCCCAACAGTACAGTCACTGACCTTCTCAAAGAATCCACTGCCCCATCCCGACTCCCTCTGACTTCTCAAAGAGGCCACCTAACCTAGATGACCCCATGCCTAACCTCTCCCGGGAAACCCTCTGCGGGCAGGCTGAGGGGCATCCCCGACCAAGAACCCAGACTCCTACTCCGGACACCACAGTGCCTTGAGGGATGTATGTTTTTTAATAGGATGATTTCCTTTTAATAAAACCTCGAAAAAGTTTCCAAAAGCAAAATGATAGGCTGGCTAACTTTATATCCCAACTCCAAAAAGATACATTTTCCTCTTTGTAATGCACTAGTTAGTGGTTACTGGCACATTACATTAACTAATTTGAGATCGAATTATCAAATTTGCTCATTGCTGCTAGCGCTAATTTGAAACCTTACAATAAAGAACGGTTTGAGAGACACATGAAAGCCTGCCACCCACGGCGGCGCCAAGGCCCGTCCCCGGAGCTTCGCAGCGAGGTTCGCAGAGGGTTCGGGTAATTGCAGTCATGAGCCGGGGCTGATTGAAGAAAATTATACCCCAGTTTTTTACTACAAGTTTTTTTGTGTGTGTGGCTTTTCTTAAATTATGCGGTGAAATTCAATTACAAGGGAAGACACATATAGTACTTTTAATAACCATATTAAGAAGTTCTCGCGAGCGCCTTTCTGCTCCATCTTGTTGGGCTTTTCTCCCTATAGGCTTTTTCAAACTTGTGCCTGTTGAGCAGTTGGTTTGTTTGTTTGCTTAAGAAATTATTACATGGTTCAAATTCACTTTTTCCGGTGTACTTTTTATTCTTCTTCTTCTTCAACAATTCAGAATTAGAAAATGTGGAAAAGGAAACTCCCACATGTTTTATGTGTGCACACATAATTTTAGATAGCTGTTGTATGCACAGACATTACATATATATTATTTACATATACACATTGCATATATACTATTTTTATAGATACACTGCTTATATGCTGTTTATATATTTGCATTGCATGTATACTACTTATATGTACACATTGCATATACACTGTTTATATATACACATTGTATGCCAGCCAAGCCAAGTGCCATCGAGTCAGATTCCGTTATACATAAGTCATGAGTTATCGTGAGTCAGAACCAACCCATTGCATGTATACTATTTATAAAAATACATTGCATATATACTATTTATAAAAATACACTGCATATATACTATTTCTATGTATGCACTGCATATACTACTTACATATACTCATTCTGCATATACTATTTATAAATACACATTACATATATACTAAATATAAAAATGCATTGCATATATACTATTTCTATGTATGCACTGCATATACTATTTATATGTACTCATTCTGTATACAGTATTTATAAACACACATTGTGTGTATACTATTTATGTGTACCCTCTGCATATATACTATTTATATATACTCATCCCATATATACTGTTTATAAATACACATTGCACATATACTGTTTATACGTACACATTACATATATACTATTTCTATGTATGCACTGCTTGGCATGTATGCACTGCATATACTATTTCAATATATGAATTGCAAATATACTATTTATATGTATACATTGCATATATACTATTTGTAAATGTGCATTGCATGTATACTACTTTTATGCAGAGACACATTATTGCCTGTTAACTGCCACTGAGACAGCCCAAATTCATGCCATCCTTATAGACAACACAGTGACACTGCCTGGTCTTGATCATTGACCAACTGATCATTATGTGTGTGGCTTTTCTTAAATTATGGGGTGAAATTCAGTTACAAGGGAACCATGATCATTGACGTGTGTGAGTCTGTTTCAACCACGGTGTCGGTTCATCTCCCCAGGGGCCTCCCTCACCTCCACCAACTCTCTACTGTACCAACCAGGATGTCGTTTTCTAGTAGTTGGTCTTTTCTGATGACATGTCCACAATAAGCAAGCCAAGGTATCACCATCCTGATTTCTATGGAGCATTCTAGTTGTATTCTTCCAAGATAGATGTGTTCATTCTTCTGGCAGCCCACAATATATTCAATATTCTTCATCAATACCACAATTTGAATGCATCAGACTGATGCGTTTGAATATGTTATATAAACTCACGTTATCCGTATTGTTGTTGTTGGGTGCTGTTGAGTTGATTCTGACCCACGGTGACCCTATGTGTTACAGAATAAAACTGCCCCATAGGGTTTTCTTGGCTGTGCTCTTTATGGGAGCAGATTGTCAGGTCTTTCTCTTGCAGAGCTGCTGGGTACATTCCAACTGCCAACCTCATATGCATGTGAAAGCTGGACAGTGAATAAGGAAGACCAAAGAAGAATCAATGCATTTGAATTATGGTGTTGGCAAAGAATATTGAGCACACCATGGACTGCCAGAAGCATGAAGAAGCCTGTCTTGGAAAAAAGCACACCCAGAATGCTCCTTAGAAGCAAGGATGGTGAGGTTTCATCTTGCTTACTTTGGACATGTTACCAGGAGTGACCAATCCCTAGAGGAGGACATCATGCTTGGTAAAGTAGTGGGTCAGTGAAGAAGAGGAAGATCTTCAATGACAGATGAATTGACACAGTGACTGCAACAATGGGGTCAAACACAGCGATGATTGTGAGGGTGGCATAGGGCTGGGCAGTGTTGCATTCCGTTATACATAAGTCATGAGTTATCGTAAGTCAGAACCAACTCAGTGTCGCCTAACACACACAATGTATATACTGTGCAGTATACGAGTACATAGTGTTTGTGTGTGTGTGTGTATAAAAGAATACCAAACCCACTGCCGTCAAGTCGATTCCAACTCATAGCAACCCTGTAAGGCAGAGTAGAACTGCCCCATAGAACTCCAAGGAGTACCTGGTGGATTTGAACTGCCAACCTTTTGGTTAGCAGCCATAGCACTAAACCACTATGCCACCAGGTTCTCCATATATATATATATACATATATATATGTTAATACTCTACAGGGAAGTTCTACTCTGGCCTCTAAGGTCACCATGAGTCAGATCCAACTCAGTGTCACCAGGTTTGGAGTTTGTAATTATATATATACTATGCGTGTGCCTCTTACATATATACATAAAATATATACGGTGCAATGTATAAAGTACATATATGTATGCACCATACACATACAACATATATACAGTACAATGTGTGTAGTATCTTTTATATACATTCACCTGACACAGGTAACATATATACAGTGCAATGTATATAGTACATATATTGCATGTATGCAGTGCAGTGTATATAGTGCACATATGCTACACTACATATACACACAACACACAAGGTCCGACAATTAAATCCATGAACTCAATTGTTCTAAGTACCACATATCTCATTACTGAAAATCACTATGGTCACCTTCAAAGTACTCCTCTTGGGAAACTGCGCACCAGTGCCAGCACCTAATCCACTCTTCACAGCAATTTTGGAACTCTCTCTGGAATGGCCATTGCATACTGTGGTATGCTGGCAAGTTTTAATTGTCTAGTTGTCCATGAGGGAGTTTTCAGTCAGCCAACAAATGACTGTATTGGAACACCTTCCCTAGTCACCTGGTCTGGCCTCCAATGATGTTTTTCTTTACCCAGAGATAACAGAAGCATTGAAGGGAAGACATTTTGATGACATTTGGGACACTGAGGGTAATACAATGACAGCTCTGATGGCCATTCCAGAAAAAGAGTTCCAAAATTTCTTTGAAACGTAGACTATACATTGGCATCAGTGCATAACCTCCCAAAGGGAGTACTTCAAAGGTGATCATACTGATATTCAGCAACGAGGTAGGCTGCACTTATTCTAGGATGAGTTTGTGAACTTAATTGGCAGTCCTCATATATACAGTGCAATGTATAGAGTACATATATGCCTGCACTTCTCATACAAAAAACATGTGCAGTGCAATGTGTATCATATGTGTATTATATGCATATATATACATAGCATATATACAGTGCAATGCATATAGTATCTTTCTGAGTGCATGTCTCACACACATATACCCAGTTTGTTTTCCATCTCAGAACACTTTGCGCTGATCTTGCCGCATAAACCCTTGTGGCCTTGCGCCTCCCTCTTGGGTGGAAATCTCAATAACCACATTTCCAAATGTAAGCAATAAAAGTAAATTTATAAATACAGAACATCATCTGGATATCTAAGACATTCCAAGAAGCAATGGAAGGTATCCCCCCTGCTTGTTGAAAGATTTGCAACAATAAAAAGCAAGAGAGAGCTGTGTGGCTGCCAGCCGTCTGCCCACTCCCCCTGGAAACATGCAACTGGGAGGGAAAACAGGCCCCTGAGCTCTGTAATTAATTCATTTGCATCTCCAGTGCTGGGAATGGCTACAAATCTGATGTGACATTTGGAGTGACACCCAGGAATCCCGACCCCAGCAAGTAATGCTGGAACCTTCCACTGGGGAAACTACTGTGAAGTCATAAGGGGTATGTTCACCCTGAACCCCTGAGCGGACACCACTCAGGTAGCAATTAGCATGAAGCAAGGGGGACCAGTATCCAGTGGCTCCTTAGGCCCCAGAAAGGGTATGGAGCAGGAGCCCAGTGGAAGGAAGGTTGTGATGGGGACCTTAGTCCCATCTTGTACACGAAGTCCCTTCTTCCTCCCTTTGACATCTGAGGAGCTGGCACTAAGCTCATCTGAAGGTCAAAATGTCACCATTTTCTCCTGACATCTTGGGCATTGATTCTAAAAAGTCCAGCCTCTCTGGCTAAGGAGAGATGGCCTTTGTGGCAGGCAGCACGGATGTGCAGGGTGATGGGGCTGTAACTTGTCTCTGGCTTCTTAAGAGTTTTGGGAAAAGTCTGAGAGGTCACTAAGCCAGGCCCCAGAGAGGTTATGGGAAGGTGGGAAGAGCAGAGGGACAGAGATGGTCTCCTGGGATGTAGCTGGACTTGGCACTCTGTCATCTGGCCCCAGCTCCAGGAACAGGAGGTCTTGGAGCTGCCCAGTTGGGGAAACTGAGGCCCTAGAGGTATCACTGACTTCCCCAAGTCAGGAAAAGAGCCAGGCTCAGCCCAGGCCCACTAGCTCTTGTAATCTTTCCTCTATGCCATTCCTCCATCCTCATGACCCTGGAAGCCATAGGGTATGTGCGCCTCCCAACAGCATTAAAGGGCTTCTCTGCCGAGCATCACAGTCACAGGAAGGCAAGCCAGGATAAGCCTGTTAAACAAATGGGGCCCAAAGCAGCTATACCCCAGGGGCTGCCTTTGTCCCCTCAGCCAGACCCTGGGCACACATGATGGGTGATTCTGAAAGGGTCAGGTAGTAATGCCATCCCCTAGAGGAGGGTGCCTGGAGCTTACCACCACACCTACCAGGTGCCGCCCCTGGAGAGACCTACCTCCTTTTTCCTGGATTGGACCAGGTAAAGTGTGCATCAGCTCCCTCTACTGTTAGTTGTATTGCAACCCCAAAGTATGCAAGTATCCAAATTCGCAGAACCATGAATTGGGCCAAGAGAGGATCAAGCCCTATAGGTCCCTGGGGATTTGAGGGTGTCGTTGAACTTCACACAGTGCAACTTAAGGGCAGGTGGGTTTCTGTGTGTGCGTGTGTTTCTGTGTGTGCATGTGCGTGTGCATGGTGGGATGAGCATGAGTGTGCAAGTGTGTGATAAGTGAGCGTAAGTGGACATTGGTGTGGTGAGATGAGAATGCGTGTTCATGTGCTTGGTGGGGTGAGCATGAGCATGCATGGGTGTGGGGGGGGAGTGTAATATGCATGCGTGTAGTGGGGTAAGTGTGCATGTGTGTGCTGGGGTGAGTATATGCATTGGCATGGTGAGGTGAGTGTGAGTGTGAGTGTGCGTGTGCATGGTGGGTGGCTTTCTGTGAAGGCCAGGGGGTTGGGAGCTTGGTCCTGAGCCCAGTAGCCGACAGGAGGCAGGCCTAGACAGGCAGGTGTTGTCTGCTCACTGTATTCCTGGAGAGCAGGCAGGTTGTCCAGGCTGCTGAGGCCACTGTTCACACCAGCTCAGGGCCCAAAGTTGGCCTCTGGCCACAGCGAGCCCAAGTGGGGAAGGGAGCAATCAATAACCTGGCCTAGGCGAGGAAAATGGGGCCTCCCTCTGAACCCATCCTCCCTGGCCACAGAGCAAAGGTTCCCATGAGATAAGACAAAGTTCTTTGATCTCCATCGATCCATCCCTCCGAAGTCTTCTCCAGATGGTAAGTGACTCAGAGGGCCCTGTCCGACTCCCAACTGCCGTGTTGACAGGACACAGCTCCCAGCAGCACCTGCTTAGTCCTCTGAGGAGACCCGCAGGGCTAGCTCCCAGCAGACCCTCCCCGCACATTCCTTCTTCCCCCTAGCTGAGCAGAGTCAAGCCCTCCAGAGGAGAGGGCTGTTTGAGTCAGCTAGTGCTGCTCTAACAGAAATACCAGAGTGGATGGCTTTAACAAAGGAAAGTTTATTCTTACACAGTCCGGTAGGCTACAAGTCCAAATTCAGGATGTCCGCTTCAGGCGAAGGTTTTCCCCCTTGCTAGCTCTGGAGTAAAGTCCTTGTGTTGCATCAGTCTTTGTTCAGGGAGCATCTTGGCACAGGAACCTCAGGTCTGAAGGACACGCTCTTCTCCTGGTGCTGCTTTCTTGATGGTATGACATTCCCGATTCTCTGCTTGCTTCCCTTTCCTTTTGCCTCTTGTAGGATGAAAGGATTAAGGGTGGTGCAAGCCATACTCCAGGAAAACTCCATTTACAGTGGAGCAGAGAGGTGATCCTATGAAAGGATTTACAGTGTCACCCTAATCCTTTAACATGCAACATAGGAAAATCACAAAATGGAGGACAATCACAAAATACTGGCAATCATGGTTCAGGCACATGGCTACACATATTTGGGGAAGGACACAATTCAATCCACGACAAGGGCCATTGCGAGGATGAATGCGTGTAGTGTATATGTGTGTGTGTGTTTGTATACAGGTGTGAATATGTGGTACATATTTGTGTGTTTGTGCATGGGTGTGAGCATGTAGAGTGAGTGTGTGGTGCGTGTGTATTTGTGTGCAGGTAGGAGCGTGTGTGGTGCATTGTTTGTGTATGGGTGTGACTATGCACACTGTGTGTTCTGTGTGTGTGTGTGTATGTATGCACACACACGTTTGGTGGGTGGTTTTCTGGAGAGACCGAGTGCGGGGCCTCCTCCGGAGCTCAAACACGGAGAGGAAGCAGGGCCTGGAATAAACGGCCTGTTGATTGACTCAAGTTACATCATTTGCTTTTCCTCAAGAGCCTATAAATCTCTCGCTCCTTGTAAAAACAGAATTTAAAAACAATCAAGTGCTCCTCAGGCCCCTCAGCCCTCAGCCCAGCTCTGTGAGTATTCTTGGTGGAGTCCCCCTCGTACCTGGGACCCTGAAGGTAGGGGAGGAAGGTACCCACTCCACAGCTCACCTGCTGAGGGGCCATCGTGTTTGTCTGAATCCCTCCTTCCACCCACCCAGGCGTCCTCCAGACCTTGGGGTCCTGCAACCCCAGCCCTACCAGATGGAACCCTCGGTCCTCCGTGCTTCTCAATGCCGCCCTTCAGCAGGCTGGATCTTCTTGTTACCCAGAAACCCACAGGGGCCACTGCCCACGTAACCTCCCTTTGTACACCCCATCTCCATGTTGCTGCAGCCCATCCTCTCAAGATAGTTCTCGTGCATGCCGTGGCCAGGAGAAATGAACGAGCTGCTTCCTGTTTTTTAGAAGAAGGTGTTTATGGTGTTCAGGGCTTTCTACTGGACTTCCTTAGTTTCCTGGGGTTGCGGTCACAAAGTGCCACACACTGCAGGCCTTAAAACACAGGAATTCATTCTCTCATCGTTCTGGACACCAGAAGTCAGAATTCAGGGTGTTGGCGGGCAATGCTGTCTCTGGGGGCCCTGAGGGAGGATGTCTCCTTGCCTCTTCCAGCTCCTGGTGGCTGCTGGTGTTCTTTAGCTTGCAGGCACGTCCTCACATGGTCGTCTTCCTTCTGTCTGTCTATCTGCGTCTCTTTTTCTTTATGAGGACACCAGTCAGAGTGGATTAGGACATAACCTACTCCTGCGTGGCTTCATGTTAACTGATAACATCCGCAGAGACTGCATTTTCAAGCCAGATCATGCTCCCAGTTATATGGGTTAGGGCCTATCTTTTCTGGGAAATACAACTCAACTTGGAACATTTGGTTAACTGAGACTTCTGCATTTCTGGCTTTTCTGATAAGCTGCGGTCCTGTTTCAGGCTGTGGTAAGATTTGGAGAGCATGGCACAGGGGGCTGGCACATCATGATGATGAGAGGGCCACCAGCTGTCTCTCTCTTATTTGATTTTGCTGGTCCCAGCTCTGACTCTTCTGCCACATTCAGGCTGTTGGGACTGTCACTTTGCTGGCATGTTGACTGCGACAACAAGCTAGATCCACACACGGGTACAGTTTAGGATGACCTGTGGGGGGTCAGGGACACTCAGTGACACAGTGGTCAGGTGCTTGGCTGCTAACCAAAAGCTAAGCGGTTCAAACCCACCCACAATTCCACAGGAGAAAGATGCGACAGTCTGCGGCCGTAAGGATTTACAGCCTTGGGGCCCTTGAGGGCACTTCTCTGTCCTGCAGCGTTGTCGTGTGTCAGAATCATCTCAATGGCAGTGTGTATGGTTTGTCTGTTTTGTGGCAGAGTTCTGCTCACGTGCATCTTGTGGGGAGAACATATGTGAGGGTCGTCCTGTCAGATCCAGGCCTTCCCAAAGCTCTGGGATGCAACAGTCAGGAGTGGTTATGCTCTCCTTCCCACATCACCCTTCACAAGGGCGCTGTTACTGACTGAAGCATGCAAGGAGGCCAGTCCAGTAAGGCTCCTGGCCTTCTTCTGGACAACGTGGACAGTCTCTGGTGTCCTCTGATGAGGTTCGAGCCTTCACTCAAACAACACTGACAAAAATTAGAAGGCTGGGCATGTTTTTGAGGTCTCTGCTTCTGTGCCATGCGTGTAGCCAGAACTTCTGCATGTGGATCTGTCTGTTCAAGTCTTCGAGTGGCACTCCCTCCCTGAGGAAACACCTCACTGCCTCCCTGTCTTAGTGATAGGACCCTCTGACTGGGACAGACAGAGGAACTGGGAGACTGATAATTGAGGGAGAAGGACATTGCTCAAACCAGGAGCCCTGCTGGCCACTCATGGATGGCCATGAGCCACTGGCCGAGAGCCCACAGCTCCCAGCCACTGGGCCTGGGCACCAAGTGTGCACAATTCTGAAAGCACTGTCCAGTGGCGGCGAGGTGGGGAATGGGGCTGGAGACACCACCACAGCAGCCGCACTATCCAACAGCCGATGGCTCTTAATCCCAAGCAGTAAAGCTGCACGCCCCGGCACTCAGAGCCTTGCCAACAAAGAGGGCTTTTTCCCCATATTTACAGCTTCTGGCTGCCACCGGTAACAATGTGATGGCTTATGTAATGATGTCAAAGAGGCCTTTTCAGCTTAAAGGGCCTTCTGATGGTTCCCCGACTCCGCGCATTCCAAGTCCTTGTGGACAGTGACCGGATGGTGGGCGGGGCTGGCCTGGGAGGCTCAGAAAGCTGGCTGCTGGGGTGTTTGGGGGCTTCAGAAAGCAAGAGCAGCAGCCTTCTGCTGCAGAAAGAAAAGGGAAAGGCCGGGTGGGGACAGCAGGGGCCACCGTCCTCCCTCTGACTTGGGCAGAGAAAGCTCCACTGGCTGTAAAGGTATCCAGGAGTCTGCAGTGGGCAGTGAGGCAGGTATTCCTGGACTCGTGTCCTTTGCCTTCAGAGACTCCAACTCTGGCAGGCACCTAGGGCAGCAAGATGGCATCTGAGGCCCCAAAGGTCCCTGTTGACCCCCAGTCGTACTCCACAGGTACACATAGAGAGGACTCCCACACTAGGGCAAGGGGGCTCAGGCCGGAGAACGTACTGGTCCACGGGGAACCAAGAGTGGTGTTAGCAGTGGGAAGGGGCCGGTTTAGGGGTTCCCTCCTCCTTGCCAATTGCTTCTCCCCCTCTACCATTGCCCCCCAGGCCCTGCCCTCCCCGTATCCCTCACTCTGAAGGTCAAGGAGCCTCACAGACACATCCCTCGTCACTAAGAGAGCCCCGCAGCATCCCCGCCCACACCGCACTGTGCAGCAGGCCAGGGGTCCCAGCCCACACACCTGCAGCTCATTCATGCGTGTGTTCTGCTCCTGCCGGAAGCCCCTCAAGGCTGCCTCAAGAACAAACACCTGAGAGCCCATCCTTGACTAGGGGGGCAGAAAGTGCCACAGGCACCCCTCCCCACTCCATCTCGCCATGGACATGGGCTATATGGGCAGTTGTCCTCACCAGGGATACAACTATACACTAAGCTCTTGTCCCAAGGGCATGTGCTCAGTTCCCCAATGCTGGAGAAGACTGTTGTCCCCAAAGGAGTGTGCATGGGACAGTCTGGGCAGAAATGCCCTCCACTCCCTCCCCAGGATCCTGGCCTCTGAGCCCTGTAACACAGAAGGGACCACTTCTCAGAGGGGCCTGTCCTGGGAGGGGCCCCAGTGTAGCTCAGCCTGGCCCCCACCCCCATCTTTATCTTTTGACTTGAGGCATATGCAGCCCTTGAACTGTCACCCAAGGCTGACCTCACCGAGGGACACAGAGTATCTCTAAGGAATATCTCAGGGCCCGTGAACCATGACGCCCTTCTGATGAAGAGCTCCCAGACACAGGCACTGAGGCAACATAAGAAGACACCTTGGACCCGCTCCTTGTGGACTGGGAGGGGCTCAGACAGCCCTTGGGTAGGGACAGTGGCAGATACCTGCTCAGCTCCTTGCTCAGCAATGCCTGGGGCCCCACCCAAGAGACACGGGGTGGGCCAGTACCCTGTGGGTGGGTAACAAGGGGCAAACAGGCCCCCAAGTCAAGGATGTTGAGCCCTGCTGGGCATACCTGGCCACTCCTCTGACCACTGGCCAGAGAGTCCCCAGGAGGGCTGCCAGTGGACAGTTCAGGGACCAGGTCAGATACTCTAAGGATGGCCCTATAGGCGGGCCTCCCAAGGGTGATTACCAGAGGCAGGCCCACTGTAGAGAGCCTTTAAGCTGAGCCCTGGGGAATCCTCCGTCAGGCCACCTCACAACTGCACCCCATCACCACCACACACATACGCTGCCTCCACTGTAGGGTCACCCAGTGAGAGCAAGAAGGGACCCCTTGCAATGCCTGGTGCAGAACAGAGATGGGAGGAGGGGACCCCACAGACTGAGAGCAACTGAGGGCCGCTGGAAAGGTGGCCACCTGTGCTTGGCACACACCAGACAGGCAGTGGCTTTCATGCCCGTTGACAGCTATCTTTTCTGTCCCTTTCTGGCTCCTGTACTTTCCATCAGCCACCCAGTGGGCCTGACCACAGGGAGAGCTGCTTTGTCTCAGGACTGGGGAAAGAGAAGGTGGTCTCCATTCCCATAGACCAGCCAAGCTGAACTCAGCCTCGCAGGGCACAATGTCCTCTCTGTCTCAGAGAGAAAATAGCTTCCGAGTGGAATTGGTTTTCAGCCAGCCGCCAGGCTGCTGCAGTCACCCAGATAACCTGCCTCCTCGGGGGAGGGTGGGGAGGCAAGCCCAGCCCAGGGGAACAACTGAGCAGCTAGACACCTCACCTGGTGGGCCAGCAGGAAGGCTCTAGATGGAGGGTGCACAAGAGACTCTGAGATGGTCTTCAGTGCTCAAGTTTAGCAGTGAAATCCTTGGTGCTCTCCTATCTTACTCCTGAACTATCACCCAGCCAGTGTAGGACTTCAGGAACAGTGCCTTCTAGAAGCAGGTGTTGCTGTGCCCCCGTGGTACACACACTCAGGGTCTTTAATTAAATAGGGGAATACCTCGGTGGTGCATTGGTAAACTTGTTTGGCTGCTAACCAAAAGTTTGGGGCTTCAAGTTTACCCAGAGGTGCCTCAGAAGAAAGGCCTGGTGATCTACTTCCAAAAAAATCAACCACTGAAAACCCTGTGAAACACAATTCTAGTCTGAGACACATGCTGTCACCATGAGTCAGAGTCACTTAGGTAGCAACTGTTGTCTCCTCTTAGGGGTGGTAGTGAGGTTTTAGTGATCAAATTCTTGCCTTCCATGTGGGATACCTGGATTTGAGCCCCAGCCAGTGCATCTCACGTGCAGCTGCCACCCATCTGGCCTTGGAGACTTGCATGCTGCTGTGATGCTGAATAGGCTTCAGTGGAACTGGCAGACTAAGACCAGGAACAAAGGCCTGGTGATCTACTTCCAAACATCAGTTGTTGGAAATGCTGTGGTGCAGAGTTCTACACTGACACACATGGGGTAGCTGGGTGTTGGAGTCAGTTTGACGGCAACTGGTTTTTTGCTTAAGGAGGAGGGGGTGCCACAAGTTGGTGAAGCAGTTCTCCCTTGGAGACACCTGGTATCCCATGAAGCAGAAGCTCAGATTCGCTCTCTGGGGTCCTTCTGCCCCAGGACAATAACCCCTTCCTTCCCCCATCCCTCACCTCTACCCCTCCCAAATCCGAACACACAAGAAGTCATCTTTCAACCTTCCCACTCACACAATCAAGACTAGCCAGCTTGGCTGCTCCCGGCAGGAATTCTGTTTACCCTGACAATACGTTATTTGACCCGACGCTGATCCTGTGACTGATACTGCAGACTTGCAGATGCTCGTGGCAGCTCCCTGGACATCTGGGCTGAGAAGCTGAACCTCTTCCTGCAAGCTGAGGTCAGGGCAGTAGGGAGGGGTGTGAGGTAGGGTGGACACACGGTGGTTCCAGCAGCAGCACCAAGGTCCCCTACTCTTCCTGCCTCGGGCATCACAGCCCTCCTGCCAACAGGCAGCACAGCAGTGAGGCTCTGGGCAGCCCCAGGTGGAGGGGTGGTGCTGAGAACCAGGCAGGTATCACTAGTACCTCTGGGACCCCAATAAACTGGCCCGGAATGCTCTGTGCAAATAATCTTCTTGTCAAGAAGACAGTTTCGCAGGAGGACATGAGTTTCGTGTCTCGGATTTTCTCAAACACTTCTTGGCAAACAGAAAGGGATCTCAGAGACTAGGGTTAACATGAGCCTGTAGGGTACTGGGTCATTATGAATCAGAATCCCCTCTACGACAGTGGTTTTGGTTTCCCTTTGGGTTGTGCTAAGGCTGAGGGAGTGCCTAGTGGTGCAAACAGTGGCCATTCAGCTGCTCACCGAAAGGTTAGCAGTTGAAGTCCACTCAGAGGTGCCCTGGAAAGAAGTCCCTGGGACCTGCTTCCTAGTGATCAGCCACCGAGCACCCTACTGAAGCACAATTCTCTGATGCACATGGAGCTGCTAGAAGTCAGAGTCACTTTGAAGGCAGCTTTGACCTTTCATGCCAATCAACAGCTGTCATTTCTGGACCGTTCTGGCTGCTATGCTTCCCTTCAGCCACCTGGTGAGCCTGACCCAGTGGTTGGGTAAGGCTAAGAGTCTGAGTTTGCAGGTGGTTGGGATGCTCTGTTTGGAGCCAGCGGGAAACCTCAGGGAAGTTGGATTTCCTGGGTGCGAGAGTCCCTGGAGGCAAGCCCCCACCTGCACTGGGCGGAGGGGTGAGCCTACCAAGTCTGGGAGAAGCTGCCTATCTGCTGCCCCTACCCACTGCTGTTGCTGCCTGAGGGGTCTGACCTTTTCCCTGTTCTCAGCACTGCTGACATTGGGGCCGGTCATCCTTTGTGATGAGGGTTACCCTGTGCATTGTAGGGTGCTGAGCAGCATCCTTGGCTTCCACCCACTAAGTGCTAGTAATGCTCCCCAGTTGTGACAATCAAAAATGTCTCAGACTGACCAAACGTTCGCTGGGAGGGAGAACCATGCCAGGTTGAGGACCACTGACATGCCCAGGTCAGCCATGTGGTCTGTGTTAGAGGGTCAGCCAAAGTGTCCCCACGTCCATTGCTCCCCAGCAGCTGGGCTTTTAGGAAGGCAAGCAGGAAAACACGTAGAGACCCTGGGGACAAAGGGCTCAAGCCTCTGTTCATGCAGTCTGCAGTGACAGCCCTCAAAGCAAACCCACGCCATCACACAGGGAATGAGTCCCTGGGATCCTCCCCACCCCAGGCCCCCATCGGGACCTGTGAGTTTATCTAGGGCACCTGATTGCCTTATCCAAGGCAAGTCACTGCTGATGCTGGGCTCTGACCTAAAGTTGTGGGTCCACGATGTTGGCCAGGCAGCAAGGCTTGTGGGCAAGTGGGGCTGATTGGCTGGGAGCCTGACAGCAGGGCCTCTCCAGAAAGGGAGTGTGACTCTGTTCACCCACTGCCCTCTGCTGCATCTTGCTGTCAGGTTCTGGGGTCAGTTTTGCAGGAATGAGGTCAGTGGGAGCCCTGGGCAGGGACCTCAGGAGGGCAGGGCCTTGGTGGCCCTGTTTGAGTCTGTGCTGATGCCAGGACTTGACTGAGACAGGGAGTCACAGGGGGCTCCATGGAGACCTGGCGATGTGGCTGTGCTCTTCTGCAATGGCCCTGGCTCCAGGGAAGGTGGGCGTCGGTAAGACCGCGGACTCACAGAGAGGTTCTCCTGTGGGCTGCAGCTCACCAGAGGGCACCCAGACCTGCAGAGGCTGTGGAGGCTGCACAGGAGACCTTGATGCCGGTCAACATCACAGGCCTAGGCTGTGTTAGGTGAGCACCAGGAGGCAGCCCATACTGGGCTGGTCCCCGTGAAGACAGGGGACTTTCGAGAGGTTCCCCATTCCTGCAGTCCAGGGGAGCCTCACCCCTTCCCCTTGCCCCCAGAGGCATACCTACTGATGCGAAGAAAAACTTGGGTGCAGGGGAATGAGCACTTATGTGACGTGGGCCTCCTCTGAACCTCTGAAGTTTCGTGAAGAGACACACACTTCAGGTGACCCCTGTGGTGACTCTGGCTCTTGCAACCTCTAGGACCTCCTTCCACCCCTTCTGGCCTATGCCTCACCTCGCGTGCAGGCTTCCACTGGGAAGAACTGACCCCGGACGTACAATGAGGGCGGCAGTTTCCAGAAGGAAGGTCTGCCATCACCACCCCTCTAAGAAGGAAGCCCGCAGCCACAGCACCTTTGATTTCTGTAGACAAGTGATGACGGGGGGCTATCCAGGGAACAAGAGCCGGAGCGCTGAGCCGAGAAGGGTTAAGGATGCCTTTGAGACAGTGGCCACCCACTTCACCTTGTACTTGTCAGACCAGGCCTGGCCAGAGCTGCGTCAGCGAGCTGGGGCCCTGGGAAGCTCAAACACCACCTGTCACTGATGACTCCGTGTGGACTGCGTCAGAGGCACAGGGCTGTCCTCCCACTGGCTTTCCCCTCCCCTCGCATTGCTCACCCCCTCTCCTCTGACTGCAGAATGTCACGCTGCCTGCACACCTGCTCCAGCCTTGTCTCCATCCGCCCTCGTGGGTACATGTGCGCATGCAGGTGTGAGTGTGTACATAGGTGTGAGTGCATATGCATGTGCAAGTGTGAGTGCCTGTGTGTGTACATGCGTGAGGGTGTACCTATCCATGTGAGCGTACATACATGTGCAAGTGACTGCCTGTGCATAAGTATATGTATGTGTGTGTGTGCACCTGTGTGTGAGTGTATATTCATGTGTATGTGCCTATGTGTAAGTGTATGCACGTGTGTGAGTGTGTGCCTGTGTGAGTGTACATGCACAGGAAAGTGTGTGAGCCTATGAGTGTATATTCACATGAAAGTGTGTGATTGTGTGTGTGTACTGCATGTCCCAGTGTGTGTGTCTATGTGTATGACCCCTGTAAGTGTATGTGTGTATACATGTGAGTATGTATGGCATGTGAAAGTGTATGTGCTTATGTATGTAAGAGTAGATGTGTATATAATGGACATGTATTCATGTGGTGAATGTGTGTACACTTGTATGTGTATACATGAGTGTGTAAGGATGTGAGTGAGAGTTTTGTGCCTGTGTGTAAGTGTGTGAATGCAAATGTGTGTGTTTGTGTATATGCATGTGTGAGTGTACATGAGTCTTGCCTCACTCCAGCTCCTTTCCATCACTAAAACTTGGGATATCACCCACCTGAGTAGGGGCTGGAAACAGCCAGAAACTCAATACAAGCAGAAACCACCAGTCCAGGGCCTTGTTCACACTCTTACCCACTACCTGGCCCCCAGCCTCCAATCCCAGCCAAACAGCCCTGGTTGTTCCAGCCTACACAGAGGGGAGAAAGTAAGATTGGCCACACTGGGCCAGGAGTCCAACCGCACAGAAAACCCAGGCTGGGGTATTTGAGAGTTGGTGTAGATTCTTCAGGCCACACCTTCACCCCAGGAAGGCTGAGCTAGTGAGACCCAGACACCCCTCAGGTCTTGGCCAACAAAGCCTCTCCTTGCTTATGGGGTTTATGGACTCCTCACTTCACTCCCGGCCCCCAGAGCTCTGTGGTCTGGACTTTCTCTCCTGCTCTTCAGGACAGAAACAAGAGCTGCCTCAACCCTTCAGGGGCATAGAGACAAGGCTCTTGGCTTGCAGAAAGGGAACCCAAAGGCTTGAGAATGGGTGAGGAGCATCGAGGACTGTGGTGAGTCCATCTGATGGGTGACTGACACTCCCATTAACCGTCAGCCCCAGCAGGCCACCAGCTAGGAGAGGAGCCAGCACAGGGAGTTTCTATTTCCCTGGCGGGTATTTGACTGGTATAGCTGCAGTGGAGGGCCTGGACCCCAAAGGGTCGTCCCAGTCTGAGGAACGGGCTGCTTCCCCTGCACTGAGGCTTCCAAGGTACCCAAGAAGCCCCCCTTTATCCCAGCCAGCCAAGTGCTGTCAAGTCAGATCCGACTCATGTCAGCTAATTAACATGCTGTGTGCATTCCCCAAAGGCCCCTAAACCACAGGCCCCCGGATAGGCAGAGATTACAAATGTTGAATGAATGAATGGTCAAATGAGTGAATATTCCAGGCTCTATTTTCAGGCTAAGCAACCACTAAAATGGAGACACAAATCAGGGCAGGGAGTTGCAGGAGGGGGCACTTCTGGGTTTCTCCAGGTTCTTTGAGGAGGAAGCCAAACCTTGAAAGAAAACACGCTCACCTAAATCCCCTAATTAGCAACCCATTGGACCCTGCTGACCAAAACTGCTGAGAGTCCCTTGGCGGAAACAGACAGGATGAAGAAACTTTCTGTTTCCTGGTGCCCTAGGTCAAGGCGCAAGGTGGTGAAGGGGGCACCAGCCCTGGGACCCATTCCTGGGCCCTCTGTGGCTAACTGGTGCTCATCAGCAGACTTCCCTCCTCAAAGCAGCAACAGCTGAGAGTTGTCACCTGGCTCCCCTCCCAGCTTCTCCCCAAGTTAGCTCCGCACCCTGCCAGGAAGACCCGAGGGCAGCAGGTTGAGGGTCTTATTTTTTCCTTGACACAGATACCTCCAAGTCTCCAAGGATGAGGGAGGGTCAGACCCTTATCAATGCCACGGCTTCCCTGTGTCCTGGTTCTGGGGTCAACCTCCGAGCCACACAGAAAACCCAAGCTGGGATGTTTGAGAGCTGGTGCAGATTCTTCAGGCCACACCTTCACCCTGGGAAGACCAAGCTTAGTGCTTGGCACTTGACTACACCAGTCAAGTGCAGGCACCACTTGGGCAAGGGACAGGCTTGGAGGTCCAGCCTACCCCTTGCAGATCCAGCTGCCAAGCCCTCCTTCTGCCCAGCCTTAGCCAAGCTGCCCTCCAATCTCACCATCCTCAGCATCACTTCTATGCTAAGCTGGCAGCTCTGCTGGCAGAATGTTCTAGTGCTGCTCCCCACCTGATTTGGGGAGGTGCATGCACTTGGAAAATGTAATTAGATTCTGCTTCACATTGTGTACTAGTTCCCAAGAAAATCATCTATTAATTGATTCCAATTACTCTTAATTGTTTCTCATACGTTTCAATTAGGCGGCCCTGTTGTTGCAGGCAGGGGCTCGCGATTAGAGAAGCAATCAACGCGCCTCTCATCGCAGCCATGGGGACGCCCACCTCGGGCCGTGCAGGGGGCTGGGGCAGCTCAGCCGGCTTGGGAGGGGCACAGGGGCCAGGCTAGTCCCCAGCAATAGCAGCCTCCGGTCCCAGAGCAGAGCCCAGAGTCTTTCCTGAAGGCATTTCCAGCCCTCCTGCCTGCACCTCTGGGCCAGGGACATTGCTCATCCATGAAGGATAAGGACTTCACCGTGGAGAAAATGGGCTTCCGGTTTGGTGGCTTGGCTGCCTCCCCACCCCCACCCCTGGCCTGGCCAGGGCACAGCAGCATGAACTGCCCAGGAGATGGGGACAAACACAGTTCCCCCACACCAAGAGAGTCCCAGAGCTTTGGGGAACACAAAAGGACTCCCTGGGAATCCTTTCTGTTCATCTCCACCTTCCAGACGTTTCTGACAGTCTATGACAAGTATGGGTTTGTGTTTGTTTTTCTTTCTACCTCAACTGTTATGGTTTGATATTCATGAGTATGTATGCACGTGTGAGAGAGAAAGGGAGAGAACTGACATAAAATTAGCCTCTATACAACATACGATCCAGTGGCATTTAGTAGATTAATGACATGGTGTGACCATCACCTCTGTCTGACACCAAAGCATTTTCATCACCCCAAAAGGGAACCCCACACCTAATAGCAGTCACACACACACACACACACACCCCCCACACCCTCATTCTCCCTTGTCCATCCCTTAGGCAACCACTAATCTGCTTTCTATCTCTATGGATTCGCCTGTTCTGGACATCCCGTAGAAATGGAACCATACATGTCCTTTTTGTGACTAGCTTCTTTCACTCAGCATGATATTTTCCAAGTTCATCCATGTCATAGCATGTATCAGAACTTGATCCCTTTGTATGGCTGTGTAATGTGTTAGGGTTACCTCAAAGGCAACTGGTCTACCCATTTTGTGGATAGACTGCATTTTGCTTATCTGTTTATTGATGAAGTTTGGGTTGTTTCCATCTTTTGGCTATTATGAATAGAGCTGCTATGAACATTTACATACAGGACATTGTGTGTGCACAAGTCTTTGGCTCTTTAAAGTATTTACTGAGAGTGGAATCGCTGAGTCACACGGTCTACCTACTAGTTTTATAGTGATGCAATACATGTCAGCATGGCGGGGAAGAGGACTGAGGTGTCCTGGGGAGGTAGGCATCTGTCCCTCTGGATCAGACAGTGGAACTCCCAGGATGGGAGGGCAGTGGGGTGTCTGTTCCCATGTGATGGGGCCTCTGCAGGTCCTGGGCCTTCAGGATGTCAAGGTCCAAGGCTGCACCTGAGACCATAGAATCCATAACCCAGACTCTGGGGCATTTCCTAGCTTCTCTAGCTTGTTTCGGGGGTATGAAAATGGAGGCTTGAACCTGCAGTGAAGGATCTAGTGGGGAGAGACCTGCCCTGGGAGGAACCCAAAAGTCACTTGTCCCGGGGCTAAAACACCTTCCTCCAAAGACTTCTGGAA
The DNA here is from genome assembly GCA_028571685.1 of Heterohyrax brucei. NCBI lineage: Eukaryota > Metazoa > Chordata > Mammalia > Hyracoidea > Procaviidae > Heterohyrax > Heterohyrax brucei. The sequence goes on from CM053140.1 coordinate 31,515,481, forward strand.
TCCAGGAAGGCTTTGTTCTTTCTCTTTGCCAGAAACCATCATGGTTAAGACCGCAGACATGGGTGCCCAGATGACTTGGTGCAAATTTCACTTACCAGCTGCATGACCCTGGACAGGATCCAGGACCCCTCTAGCCTCTTGCTTCCCAGTTCCTCAAATGGAGAGAGCTCACAGAACAACCAGAAATCCAAAGCAGCGTCTACTGGCTCCACGCCTGGCATGTGGGCAGCCCTCAGTGGACAGCCACGGACCAAGCAAGTACATGCCAAATTTCATGTGTTCCAAAAGCTTCCAGGTGAAACACCAGCAGCTTCAGCTCCAGCCTGGCCCAGCGCGGCAGAGGCCTGACTCGGGGCAGCATCCCCGGGGTTGCTAGCGTGCCCCTTGTCGTCTGTGGTTACGGTCATTTTCCTTCTCCAGGCATTTCCATTCAAAATGCCTGAGACAGGCAACAGGGCAGTGAGCAAACACTGTACCCTGTGCCTTTCTCTTTCTCTGAAGGGTGCCCTGGGAGTCACAGTCATTTTCAAGGTTGAGTAGGGCTGGGGACCAGGATCTTGGGATCCTCATCACTTGGAGCATCTTGGAAGTTCCCAGCTTTGCAATTAGCAAACATTAGCCCGGAAGCCTCCCTCCCACTATCTGGAGCTGCTCTCAACTCCAGGAATTGAGAAACAAAACAGGGTGCAGAAGGAACCTCGTGTGGATCCAGGTCTGTCCTTCAGGGGAAGGTGACAACCCAGCTAGGGAATGCCTATTCAGGCACCTCGTGGCTCCATTTCCCCTGACACCCCCTCTCGTCCTAACTCACTGTCAACTCAGCTGGTTGGTGATTAACATGAAGTACTGCCCAGGTTGTGAGCTAACTGCATGGCAGGGGTCACTGACCCATTTTACAGATGAGACAAACAGAGCTTCTGAGGTCACCAACTAGGACTGACAATGACCTACAACTCTGGGACTGCCTTTGATGCCCCCCCAGCCTATAAGACCGTTCCTGTGTGAATAGCCGAAACATCACCCTGTTTCCTTGTGGCCCCTAGATGGTGCAGTCACCAAACACACTTGGCTGCTAACTGGAAGTTTGAAGGTCCCAGTCTATCCAGAGGTGCCTCAGAAGAAAGGCCTGGCTGTCTCTGGATGATCGGCCTTTGAAACTCCCGTGAGCATGGTTCAACTGTGGCATACATGGGTTGACCATAAGCTGGAATCGACTCGAGAACAACAAGTTTCTGGGTAGTGCGGGGAGTTGAATATGTTTGATGGCTAACTGGAAGGTGGGAGGTTCGAGTTCACCCAGAAATCCCTGAGAAGAAAGGCCTGACAATTTACTTTGAAAAAAATCAGCCGTCAAAAAACTTGTGGAGCACAGGTTTATTCTGATATACATGGAGTCTGAATTCGTTGGCAGCTGGTTTGTTGTTTGTGTGTGTGTGTGTGTGTGTGTGTGTGTGTGTGTGTGCGCACTTGTGAGCGTGCACGTGCTCTCAAGGCCAAGGACCTACACCTCCTCCCCACAATGGGGCACTGCCAGGAGGGGCGGAAGTGCGTGTAAACCTGGCCTTCCTGCAGAAACCCTGGGAGGGCCAGCGCACAGAGGGGACCAAGCAGCCGCTCCAAGGCTCCAGCTCCGACCTGGAAGGACTCAAAACATGTAAAGTGCGGCTCAACCACAAATCCCAAGTGCTCGGCACTGAAGCCAAGCCGAGAGGCCAGATTTGGGGAGCCCCATCCTCTGCGGCGGCAGGAGGAGGCCAGGTCCCACCCAGAGGAAAGGCATCTCCAGGGAGCGCTGGACCAACATTCCCTTTCAGAGAGTGAATGAAAGAGTGTTACTGAGGGAGGGCAGGGCATGCGTGGACGTGCATGCGGGGCAGCTGGACCTCTGGAGAGAAGGGGAAGGTTCCTCCCAAAAGGCATCCATAAAGGACACTTTCTTCGTGGACTCACAATTAGCATGTAGCATGTCCCAAAGTGTGTTCAACAAGATGCTAAGAGAGAGCGGAGTTTATTTATTTTAACTTTGGACTGGCCAATGCAAACAAATAAATGGGACTTCAAACAGGAGGAGCACGTTGGAGGATATCTGAGATCTAACCTTTGACTGAGGTTAAAAAAAAAGAGAAAAGGAAAAGAAAAACACACACCCTTGGACATAAATCTGCAAATAAACTTTCCAAAGGAAAACATCAGCCCTTTCCAAACCCCTCGATTCTGCTTTCTGTCTTACGTCTGGTAGGAAGTGCTGGCCTGGTCCCTGGGACAGTGGCTTAGGGCCCATCTTGTCCCTTAGCCTTGCAAAGGGCCTCTCTTGTGTCCTGTCCTCCCACCTCTTGTCTGTGGGCTCTTTGTGGTGCCACATGGGTCAAGGACACTGGGTGTTCTGATGCTCCTTGCAGCAAGAAAACTGGGAAGCTTTGCGCTGGCCCTGGAGGTAACCAAGCCCAGCACCACGGTCCTTTTTATTCTTGGGACCCATCATCGTCACAGACACCTGCCAGGCAGCCAGCCTGGGAGACCGTGACGTCTCTGTCGTGTTCACTCGCGTGTTGCTAAACCAATGAGGCACCAGCCAGCCTGAAGTTTCAGCAGCAGAATTTGCAGGAGGCGGAGTGGAGAGCAATGGGGAAAGATGATATCTGTGGGCCTAGCTGCTGCATTTGGGGTCCAGGGGTGGCCAAGGCAGGCTGGGTACATGCGCGCATTAGACCATTAAGGAGGATCTGGTCAGGAGAAAGTAGAGGAGGAACAGGAGCGCAGCAGCCGTGCTCTCCTCCACGCACCAGAAGCATCCAGGTTTGCTGCCCTCAGCAGCGGCGGCAGCTCTCTCCTTTCTGGGATCACAGGCTGCTTTGAATCCTTAGGAGGACCCTCGTTTCTGTAGCTGGAGTCTTGGGTGTGGACAGAACTCCAAGACCATGCCGGGTTGCCAGGGCTCTACTACAGGGCCACTGTTTCTGTGGACGGATGTCTCGGAGGTGCCAGCTGAGGGGAGCAGCCAGCATGGGTAATGGGCAGCGTTGCTGGGTAGGACTCCAGGGCTGGGGGCTCAGGGCACCGGGCAACTCCCCAGGCAGAGGCCACAACCCGTACGAACAGCATCTCAGCTCAGGTCCGCGTAGACTGCCCCTATATATGATTTGAAGTGGTTTCCCATGGACTCTCTCTGCTGGACACAGTTTCTAATGGTTTCCACCCTCTCTCAGCCTTGTGGCCTGGAACCTGATGTCCCAAGCTGTAGTGCTGGGAAAAGAAGTGGGAACAAAACTCATGTGTGCTCATACATGCACATACATCACACACACATATACAAGCACAGATACTTATGCTCACACATGTACAGGTAGGCACATGCACAGACATACACACACACACACACACATGCATACATACACCCACTCATACATGCACACACTCATGCATACTTACAGACACGTTTGTTTGTACTTACCTGGACACAAGCAGAAAGACAGTGTTCATTACTCAGCCTTGCTTGTCATTTTTCCCATTCGTCATCCTTCTAAGTAAACCCACAGAGTCAGTTCCCTTTCTAGGGATGCAGGTTACCTGACCCCGGTGTTCCCAGAGTGAGCTCGTCTGGAGAGATAGCAGGGAGTCAGATCGCAAAGGCAAAGGAGACGAAACACTTTCCCCAGAGAGATGAGCGTCTCCACATTGCCACACTTGAATGAGGGGTGTCATCAAGGGCTCCACATCTTCCCTCTTTCCAATGGCCACAAGGGGATAGGCCAGGATAAGACCCCCTGGACATTTGACCTTTGCACTTATCACAAACACACCATGCAATCAGAAAGCGCTGTGTACCCCAACTGCTTACCCACCCCCACACCTATTATCTGAGCAGTGGACCGAGAAGTGGGGCCCAAGAGGCCACTAGCCCCAGATAACTTCCTGATCTCCAGGCTCTGTCACAACAGGAGCCAAGAGCTGCCCAGCCCGTCTCGCTGCTCAGGGCGGGAGGCTGATGTGTATCTCCAAGGCACTCATCTCCCGGGCACGGAGCCCCTCGGCCTCCAGTTTGATAGCTGGGTCCTGACGCCACATTGGCCACTTGGCTGGCTGGGGAAGCACCAGGAACCTGTGTGTCCATGGCCACCATGCCCTCCCGGGCTCCGGGATGCCTCTGAGCATGGACAGGGCACATGCCTAATAGGAAGGGGACGCAGTGGTGCATACACACAGTACACGTGACATGTGCTGTGTCCCCAGGGAGCTCCAGGTAGAATGAGCCGGTGCACATGGGCCAGTGGGCCCAGAATCCTCTGCTGAGGGATTCCTCTGTCCCTTGGGGGGTTGGCTGAGCTCACCAAAGCCTGGGATGGAAATGACTCTGGATGTGGGAGGAGTGAGTGACTGATGTTCAGGCCAAAGGGGTGAGATTAGAACGTTTGCTATTTGGAGAGATTGTGGCTTCAGGCCATTAACAGGAGCCCCTCCGTCCCTCCACTGCCTCTGGTCTCTTGATTCTTGGGACAGTTACATGGCCATACCCTCCTCTAATCACTGATGGCAAAAATGTGATTTGCAGGGATACTGTCCCCAATGGAAACCACCCTTCCTCCTGCCTAAGTTGCACTTGAGCAGAGGGGTCATCCCCTGCCACTGCCCAGCTGGGCACGATACCAATTTGGTTATCTGTACAAGCATGAATGGCTGGGCAGATGAATAAGCTGAGCCTGCATGAAAGCAGGGCAAGAGGACATGCTCAGAGCAGAGTGGAGTGGGCTCCCATCTCCCCTAGGGAACCCATGTGGGCTTCCTGGAGGAAGCAATGCTTGGGTGGGACTTAGAGAACACAAGATATTTTTCCCAAATAAAATTGCAAGGGCAAGAAGGCTAGCAGGTAAGGGCACCCAGGGAAGCCCACCTCTCCCGTGATCTTGGGACCGCAGACCCCCTGCAGGTAAAGTGAAGGTGGTGGCGTTGGACCCTGGCCTGCGTAGAGTGAGGCTCCAGCTCCGGCAACACCATCTAGGCCAGCCTACCCAAGACACGTGTGAGTGACACTAACTCTCCCTGCCCCCTCTACCTGCCCTTGGCATGATTCCCTAACTGCCACGTAGGGAGTTGCCGTCACTCAAACGAAGAAAGAACTGCCTGCCCAGGGGCAGATGCTGAAGGCAGTGGTCTTCTGGGCACAGGCTGAAGTCAGACAAAACACTGGGCAGGAGGGGGCTTGGGGCCAGTTGGGGAGCATACCCTCAATCTCTCTGTCAGCAACAACCCCAGCTCAGAGACCCCAAGTGCCAGCTGGCATTGTTTGTAGATCTCACAACACCCAAGGGTGGATTTGGAACCTGCCCTCTATGCCCTCAGGGTGCAAGCATAACCCTGTTTTCTTACGGTCCAGAGGCTGTCAGGTCTGTCTGCAGGCTCCGTTAGGAGCTCGGTGACACTGGCATTCCTTGCCTCATCCCCCGGCGTTGCTCATTCTCTGTTTTCTCTTGTCTGTCCTAGACTTTCGAAGGCGCAGTGGCTCCCTTGGCTCTGGGCCTCCCCTAGCCCTCCCCACAGCCAGTTTCTCCCAATCCCCTGGAGCAGGCACCCCCAGGGCTCTACTTGCTCCTCAGAAAGCCAGCGGAAGGGAGGTACAGGGTGATGGCTTCTCCTTACTCCACACTGCCTCCTCAAGACAATTTGGGGGCAGAAGGTGGCCTGATGAGGCCTGAGCATTCACCTGGTAAACATCCCCAGAGGCCAGAACAGAACGCCGATAAACGGCAACCTAGGAGCTGGTGTCACAGATCAGCACAATTGGGAGTGCTGCGAACATTTCTAGGGAAACAAAAGCACTATTTTTGACAACTTTCATCAATACCACCAACGTCTCCCTCCCCGAGCACCCCCCCCGTCTTCCCCCCAGTCTGTGTCTTCAGGAAACTGAGCCTCAAAACTCAATAAGCCAATTGTTAGCACCATCGATCTCATTTGGGGACCTGAAAACCCAGCAGACAGCACAGTGTTAAATTATTAACTAAATGTTTCCACTCGCCGTGGACATGTTTCTGTAAAGAACATCTAGATGAACAATGGCTTCTTTATGGAATGCATGGCCACAGAGGTCCAAGGGACTGGGAGCAAGGGTCACAGCATGGCCGCGGGAAGGCGCCCTAGGCCCCTTAGGACTGCGAGACAACAAAACTTGGAGCTAGTGCACACTTCAGCAGGACAGAGCTTCACGAGTCCTGTGTCACCAGGACCCTCCAACTGGGCTGGCTGCAGCAAGCGGACTCTCCTGTTAATGATGTCACTGGTTACCTCTGTACCACACCTCCCTTCCCACGATGTTATGATGAGACAAGCATCATGCTGTACATGGTGTCGTGAAGCCAAGTGACATTGTGTGCGTGCTCTGGTGGCATGTGGCAGAGTGTACAGCTGGATGGGACTGTCGTTACCACAGCAGGCTTTCTCTGAGTTGGTGTGTATGAGTCTCAGGGGGGACAGGACACAGGTCACACTGTCTTCCTTCACTCTTGGTCCCTATACCAGGGCTGGACACTTCAGGCTGAACTCTTAAGCAGCTGCCTGTCTGGGAAGGACAACAACACAGGTTAAAGTTGAGTTCCACGCTTGTCTCCATCTCTCAAAGCGAGCAGCCAGGAGGGTCAGACACACAGCAATGAATGGGTCAGGCGGTCGGGCCGGTGTAGCCCATCCTGAGGACAGACCAAAAAAGCAAGGAAATCAGGATGTCAGGAAAATAAAAAAGCATACGTACGTAATTTGAAGATCAGAAATACAATTCAACAAGTCAATGAGGTGTACAGGGACTGTTCAGCTTGACTTTGCTGTGCTCGGGAGGGTGAGGCAGCAGGAGGGCACTGCCAGGACATTCCCTCTCTCCTCTCCCCTGGATGAGCCCTGCCAAACCCCCAAAATAACCATGAAATCCACAAGTCTGCACCAGATCCTCATGAGAGCCCTTGTGTGATTCCAGTAAAGAGTCCTTCCCCCAGTGTACCAGATCCTCATGAAAGCCCATGGGTGGTTCCAACAGAGAGTGCTTTCCCCAGCCCCTCAAAACACAACAACAACAAAAGTCAAGTTCTTTGTGGACAATTCCCAGAGAGAAAAACAAACAGCCAAGTATCTGGGGCAATCCCTGGGGCAGGTGGCAATGGCTAGGCCACCCGCTAATTCAGCAACACTGTCAGCCCCATCAGCTTTTTATCTGATGGGAAAGGAAGCTTGCTTCACTAGACACGTCCACGGTTTTGTGGGTCTGCTTAAAAATATTTTGCAAATGCTGAATGGATCTCCTCACAACTTCATAATGAAAACAACAAAGGGTTAACTTTGGTTGCCACCAACCATCTGTCAGTTTGTTCTACTGTGGTGGCTTTTGTGTTGCTGTGATGCTGAAAGCTATGCCACTGGTGTTTCAAACACCAAATGGGTCACCCATGGTGGACAGCTGTCAGTGGGACCTCCAGACTAAGACTAGGAAGAAAGGCCTGGCAATCTATGTCTAAAAATCAACCAATGAAAACCCTGTGGAGCACAATGGAACACTGTTCAATGAAGTGCTGGAGGATGAGCCCCGAGGTTGGAAGGCACTCAAAATACACAGTGGCTGTAACCCTGAACTCAAGCATATCAACAGTCATGAAGACGGTGCAGCACTGGGCGTGTTTCAGTCATCAGTCATCAGGAATCAGAGCCGACTTGGCAGCCGCTAACAACCTTGGTTGAACACTTCTGTCTGCACCTTTTCCGAGAGTTTCACCTCAAAATCTCATTTGAACACTACAAGCCATCCATAAGTTGACATTATCTTCATCTTTGGAATCCAGCAACTGAGACTCTGAGAGGGTAGGGGACTCACCCAGTCACCTCTCAAGTTATGGTAATTCTGAGACTGAAATCAGGGAGCTTGACCTCAGCACCCCATGCACACATGGTGTGTGATAAATATGATAAAATGCCCAGGTGGAGTGTACACTTAGAATACATAATATTTGATGATGTAGTTGTTTAGTGCCATCAAGTCAGTTACAGGTCATAGTGACTCCATGTATAACAGAACGCTGTCACATTCTGCACCCGTCATTGTAGGCACTGTAATATGTGATCTATATCACAAAACACACAAGCAGAGGGGTTTAGCTATATGACTTCTGACTCATGTTTATTCCTTGTGACCACCACCACAGTCAAGATAGAGAATATTTCCATCACTCCTACCCCTTCCAGCCAACAAACACCCGACAAAGGCAGATGGGAAGCCACTGTTCTGATTTCTATCATCTTAGATTAGTTTTCCCTGTTTTGGACCTGGATCTAAAGAGGCTCAAGCAGTTTGTTCCCTTTTGTATCTGGCTTCTTTTGCTCATTATAATGATCTTTGAGATACATCCATGCTCTTGCATTTATTAGTAGTTCGTTCTTTTGTGTTGTATAGTGATAGACCTGTTGTATGATGGTATTGTGAGTTGTTTATCCATTCTCCTGGGAGTGGCCATTTTGTTTCCAGGTTTGGGCTATTATGAATATTTGTGTACAAGCCTTTTGTCAATCTGAATCTTTGTTTCTCATGTAAATACTTAGGAGTAAAATTACTGGGTTGTAGAGTAGGTGTTTTTCTAACTTTGTAAGACTCTGACTGTCTCAGTCATCTAGTGCTGCTATAACAAAAAGACCAAAGATCAATGTCTTTAAGAAATAGAAATTTATTATCTCAAAGTCTAGGAGTTTGAATTCAGGGCACCAGCTTATAGAAAAGACTTCCTCTCTGTCAGTTCTAGAGAAATTCTTGTCATCAGTCTTCCCCTGGTCTAGTGGCTTCTCAGCCCAGGGACCCTGGGTCCAAAGGATGACCTCCTTTCCTGGAACTTCTTTTTTTTGGTGGCATGAATTCCTTCTCTGCTGGGCTCACTTCTCTCTTGTATATCTCAAAAGAGATTGGCTCAAAATAACAACTTAATCCTGTCGATCAAGTCCTAGTCCTGCCTCATTAACATAACTGCCTCTAATCGTGCCTCATTAGTGTTGTGGAGGTTAGGATTTACAATACATAGGATAATATCATCAGATCACACAATACTGGAAATCACGGCCTAGCCAGCCAAGCCTAAGGAGACACATATTTGTGGCTGGGGGGGGGGTGGGTGGACACAATTCAACCCATAATACTGCCAAACTGTTGCCAAGTATTGTTTCGCATTCCCATCAGCAATATGTGAGCATTTTAGTCACTGCAGTTTCAACTGACATTTTGTGTTGCGGGTCTTTTAAATTTTAGAAACTGTTACTTGCTGTTGAGTAGGATCTGACTCATGACAACCTTAAGCATAGCAGAAAGAAACATTGCCACATCCTGAGCCATCTTCACGATCCTTGGTATGTTTGAGCCCATTGTTTCACCTGTTGTGTCCCTCTTTTTTGTTTAGCTCTCTACATTTCCAAAAATGATGCCTTGTTCAAGCAATTCATCTTTTTTGATGATGTCTCCAAAGTAAGCAAATTGAAGTCTCATCATTCTTGCTTCTAAAGAATGTTCTGGTTGTATTTCTTCTAGCTGTTTTAAAAGGTATGAAATAATATCTCATTGTGAGTTTAGTATGCATTTCCCTGAGCATCTTTTATGTACTTATTTGCCTTGAGTTATAGCTGGTTTTGTAAGCACTCTGTTCAAGTCTGTTACCCACATTTTTACTTGATTTGTTTCAAATTAATATTGATTTTAAGAGATATTTATAAAGTCTAGATACAAGTACTTAGTCATTTACGTGTATTGCAAATGTATTTTCAGCATATGATTTGCTTTGGTATTTTCTTTACCTGATCTTTTGACGAGTGTTTTTAGTTTTTCTTTTATGTTTAGTGTTTTTCAACCATTATGTCTTCATATTTTTTTCTGCTCCATTTCCTAGTTCTTCTCTCCTTCTGAGATTCCAATTATCCATACATTAGATATTACCCACACAGGTTGCTGAGGCTCTGTTCATTTTGTTTCTTTTTTTTTTTTTTTTTTTCAGACTGGGTCATTTCTCTAGCTCTGTCTTCAAGGCCACTTATGCTTTCTTCTCTAACTTCCTGTTAAAAGCCAATCTGGGCATTTTTTTTATTTTTATTTTGCAGATTGTCCTCTTCAGCTCTAGAATTTCCCCTCGGCTATTTTTTATAGTTTTCATTTCTCTTCTGGCATTTCTCATCTATGTATTCATTATGATCAGCTTTTCCTTTAAGTCTTCAGATATATTTGTAAGAGCTATTGTAAAGTTTTTTTTCCTGCCAATTCTGGAATCTGGGTTATCTCAAAATTGGTTTGCACTGACTAATTTTTCCATTGGCTATGGAAACCTGGTGGCATATTGGTTAAGTGCTACAGCTGCTTACCAAGAGGTCAATGGTTCAAATCCAACAAGCACTCCTTGGAAACTGTATGCAGAGGTTTTACTCTGTGCTATAGGGTTGCTATGAGTTAGAACCAAATCAACAGCAACAGGTTTGGTTTGGGGGGGGGTTATGTATTACAGAAGCGTTTCTTTGTACATTTAATTTTTTTATTGTGTTGAGTATTATAGACAATACATTGTAGAAACTCTGGATTCAGTGGTCTTCCTCTTAATAGTGTTGGTCTTTGTCACAGCAGGTATTTAAATCACTTGTATTTCACCTTGAACTAATAGAAGCTTGATCATACTCTTGGTTAGGGTGGGTCCATTTCAGTTTTGCTCTTCATCTGAGAACATGGTCTTTGGTCTTAAGGTATAGCTGTTGTGGGGTCTCCATAAAAAGCCAAATATGTTTACCAAACCCAAGTTCAGAAGATTAAAATTCCAAATTCTCTCCTCCTGCTGTGGGAAGTAGCTGAAATCTTGTTCAGCACTTTTAGCCTTCCAGCTGTTGCTTTCCTCGGGTTTCATGCATTCTCCCTCAGGCATCCACACTGACGAGTAAGCCAAAGCCTTAAAGATTTATATGTAGCTCAGGAATTACCTCTCTGGAGCTTCTTCCTTTCCAAGATTTCCCTCCTAAGACTATGGCTTATTGCCGGAGTTCTAGCTGCCCTGTGCCAGATGGCCTCAAGGAAAAGTTGTAAAATTGTGGACATCACCGAGGGAAGCTCCTTGTCTCAGGCTCCAATCTCCTCCAGTTTTACCTGCATTTGGTCACTGGTCAGTGCCTTCAAATAGGTTTTTAATCATTTATTTCAGAGTTTATAATTGTTGTCTACAAGAAAGTTGGCCCAACAAGCTATACTGCTTTTACTGGAGCTAGAACCTGTAACATCCTCACTCTCAGCAGTTATTCTGCATGTGCCTTCCATCCTAGGTGAACAATGACATGCACTCTGCCCGTGACCTCTGTGGCCTCATTCGATCATCTTCACCACAGCCTTAGAAAGGAGGTGGCAAGAAGGTGGTTCTCATTTACACTACCACCACCACCATCTGCTATAAGTTAACTCCAATTCATGGCAACCCTATGTGTGTCTGAGTAGAAGCATGCTTCATGGGGTTTTCAATAGCTGATTTTTCAGAAGTAGATCACCAGGCCTTTCTTCTGAAGCTTCTCTGGGTGGATTCACATTTATAACCACTTGGTTAGTAGCCATGTGCGTTAACCATTTGTGCCGCCGAGAGACTTCCATCTTATAGGTTGCAATTTTGAGGTTCACAGCGGATGAGTGACTCACCTAAAGACACCAGACTGTAGATGGAGGACTCAAGGCTGAAACCCCAATACACTGATTCCAAGCTCCATGTCCTTGTAGCTCTTGGTTCTGAATATGTCTCATGGGGGCAGTAGGATCCTACTTCCTGTTCCAGGTCCCCCCATACAGCCCTCCCTAAGCTGTCTTCTGCAGCCGAGAGTTTTTCTTGGCGGCCATCGCACTCCACCCAGAGCTGCTCAGCCCCCCACCCTGGGCTCTCGGGAGCCAACAAGAGCCCCTCAGAGGCCACGTGGCTGTGGGCCAGGGTCTCCACCACGCAGGGGCAGTTTGTGGGGCTGTGTATGAGCGTGAATATAAAAGGAGGCATTGAAGGGGCGGGCTCAAAGGAGACTTATTCTCCATATGGGCTCTACAATGTGGGCTTTGTGAGAACTGGCAGGGCCAGAACTGAACGAGAACTTTTCTTTTTCTCCTAGGGAGAGATTATTTAATTTAAAAATAATTGAATGTGGAAAATGTTGGATATGGAAACTGTTTATCAGGTTTCCTTTTTTGTTTCTCCTGTTGGCTCTGCCCCACAGTGGTGAGCTGTGTTGCCCTCACCCGACAACTCAGTGAAGGTGTTTGTGCTTTCAGTTCTTCACAGAGGAGGAGATGGGCTTCAGGTTTTCCAGTAGACAAGGGTGGGGTGCTGACATGGCTGCTGGGGCTGAGAGGGGTGAAGAAGACATGTAGGCCTCAGAGAGTCTGGGTCCTGGGCGTAGCAGTGGGGTCTGCCTATATGGAGGTGATGTCCCTCTAAATGCATGCACCCAGACATCCCTAGTCAAACATTCTGGATGCAGTGCCATTCTCCCCAGTATCTCCCTAGCTCACCCCATCGTGGTTCCTCGCCAGACACTCCAGGCTCCAGCCAGAACAACGTTCTCCCACCTCTTCCACTTGCTCTGTTGTCTCCTATTTCTCACCTCCTCTTGCCCCCATCTCTTGGAGGGCAGAGCAAATAGCACCTTCTCTTCCCAAGTCCCTGAGTGGCCAGCCAGATCTGCCATCTCCGTCCCCTTAGTGCATGTCTGGTCATACACTCCCCACGTGCCTTCTCATCTCAGGAGACTGAGGCTAGTGTCACTTCTGGGCATCCTTCTGCATGTATGTTCTCATCACAGCTGGGCTGAGTCTAGAGTCTCTTCCGAGCATCCTATGACTTCACAGCACCCAACCGAGGCCGAGCCCTTTGGGCTATGGTGGCAGATCTGTGGGATGGGAGCTGTATCATGCTTGTCCTGGCCTTGGATCAGGCTGATGCCCAACACATATTGGTTAAAAGTGTGGACATGCCAAATGTCCATGCAGCTGGCTCTTCTTAGCCCCCAAGTGCATGCAACCTGGCCACTCCCTGCTCTCTAGTGGCCACATGCTTGAGTTAGAAATTCAAGAAAGATGGCCTTAGAGCTTTCTTGCTTCTAATCCGAAGTCTCAACCTGGTCCTCTCTCAGAAGTAATCAGTGCAGGTGGGCCAGCCCAGCTGAGGAGGATGCTGATGCAGCGGGGATTCATCTTCTGCCTCCCTGTGGGCTGGGGGTTCTGGGAGGATACACAAGGATCTAGCCTGTCGCAAGCACTCAGCTTAGGTTCTGGTCACTCTTTACTATTCATGTGTGAGGCCCATTTGTACACCTGGGTAAAATGTTGGATCACCTTCCCCTAAGGTTGGAAATAAGGCAAAGATGTCTGCTCTCATGACTCTTACTCGGTTTCCTCTCTGGAGTCCTAGCTAGTGCAGTAAAGCAAGAAGAGCAAGTGAAAGGCATAAAAGAGCAAACAGAGAGAAGAGAGCAGGCGGGCTGATCTTCAGCACCATGCCTAAACTCCATGGGCCAGGGTGTTCAGGCAAAGTGCTGTCTTCATCCAAAGAGGTAGGCATGTCTTCTATAAACAGAGGCCATCTCACTGTTGGAGGCCATGAGAAGGAGAGGTGTAAGGCTTCCAAGGGGGTTCCTCTTAGCCTTCTTCAGTAGGAGTGGGTCCCCAGAGTCCTTGAACTCAGGGAGTACTCCTGGAAAGTGACCTTGAATGCAGGTGTGTTAGGCCAGTTGGGAAGAAAGCAAGGCCAATTGAACAAAGGTCAGAGATGTGAATCTACCCACAGGTGCCTCAGAAGAAAAGCCTGGCCATCTGTTTCCAAAGGGGGAAAAAAACAGCCTTTGAAAAAGTCTATAAATGACTTAAAGGGGGAGAAATGTAGAACAGAATTTTAAATTTTTATGGTCTCTAGACTTTCTGGAGCCATGCAGACTGGCTGAATCCCTGAAACTGTTGTCTTCAGATAATCTTTTCAGTCTTCAACCAAGAAACATTCCCTAAGGTCTTCCTGTAAACCCTGGTGGTTAAGAGCTACAGCTGCTGACCTGTCTGAATCCACCAGGCAGTCCTTGGAAACCCTATGCAGCAGTTCTCGTCTGTCCTACAGAGTCACTATGAGTCGGAATTGACTTAACAGTGGTGGGTTTGGGATCTACATAGTATCAAAGTGAGAATTGCAACTCAAAAGATTAGAAAGGAAACTTAGGGGGCAGTGAGTTTATGTTAATGGGGGAGGAACAACTCATTAAAATGGAGTGAGAATGGCTGTACAATTGGAAAGATGCAATCAGTCTCACTGAACTGTACATGTAGAAATGGTTGAATTGGTGTGTTTTGCAATATGTATTCTCAACAACAAAAAATGAACAACATTATTTAAAAAAGGAGGAAATAAACCCAAATGGACTGCAGTTGTTCTGTGACACACACTGTCACTGTGAGTCAGAATTGCCTCCATGAAAACTGTGTTTTTCTTTTTCTTCTGAACTGTGTTGGGGGATTCTGACACTGTCCATCAGCTCTCCATGGGAACAGTCTTTCCCCTGGATCACCCACTGTGACCTGTGCACATGGAGCCCTGGGGGGCACAATAGTGTCATCACCCAAAAGCATGTTCCACACTTGACAACCAGTAGTGGGCTATTTTCCATATCACGGAGGCCAGAATGCAACTGTGGGGAGGTGCAGGGTGGGACACTTCTTTAGGACGTGCAGAAGAGTCAGCTGGGCTCCTGAGCCGCCATCCTGGAGGCCACACAGTCCTTGGCTTTGCGGCTGGTCAGTTGAGGGGACAGGGCCATGTTCTTCTTCTTGGTTGCCATGGAGCCCACGCCAACTCCTGGCTACCCCATATGGGCAGAGTAGAGCTGTGCTCTATAGGATTTTCAATAGCTGGGTTTTGGAAGAGGATCACCAAGACTTTCTACCTCTAGGTGGACTCAAATCACCAACCTTTGGATTAGCACTTAACCATCTCTGCTACCCAGGGATTCAGGGTGGTGGTAGGAGTGGTAAGGGCTCAGAATGCGTAACCTCTCTGGTGGTGACTGGGCTTGCAGGGGCCAGAGGCAGAGGTGTTTCTGCACAGATTTGTCAGCAGGAAACCCAGTCTGTCCCCTGGCCATTCCACCTTGGTATCTGTCCTGCGCCATCGGCTGATGGCCGGGCTGTCTGGAGGCAGCATTCCTGGACCTTCTCTCAGCTTCCACTGTGCCCACCCCTCGGGAGATAAGATAGAGCTGGTGTTCGGGAGGAGGTGCAGATGGGGGCTGCAGCGGCCCACAAGGGTGATGAAAGGGCCTCTAGGAAGGTGCTGACGTGGCCGCCGCGCTTAATGAGGTCATCGCTGAGGCCGCGGCCCCGATAACCCAGAGATCAGGCTCCCAGTAAGTGGCAGCAGGAGGAGTGAGATGTCTGTCACCACCTGCCAGAGCCCAGGCGCAGTGGCCAGGGCGGCAGCCAGGTACACCGCCACTGAGCACCCATTGCGTTTGTCCCAGGCTTATCTCAGGGCTGTTATTTGAAACCCAGGGTGGCATCCCTTTCCTGGGATTGTGCCAGCCCAGCAAGCAGGTAAGCTCAACCAGTGTGCTGGAGAGCAGCCAGCAGCCTGAGGGAAGCTTCAGACACCCCCAGCTCCGGCTGCAGGTGCTCTTCTCCTGGGCGAAGTCACCCCATTTCCTACACTCAGGGAACATTTACACACCAAGGCTGTAGCTTGCATGTTTCAGCTGCTTCAGGTATCTCCGGGGAGGCCAGCAGCCCAGCGGATGACAAGCACCCAGGGCCCGTCTCTAAGCTGTCCATCTCCCCAAGCCAGCCAGCCTTGTTGAGGGGTAGTGGTGACTCACTGGCTGAGCTCATCAACAGGGGGGAGGGGAGTGATAAGCTGAGGGCCTCATCTGACATCCCCATGGACTTGTGCCTGGGGGCTAACACCCCCCTCCTGCTACACTTTTGGATCAGCCGTTCTGTGTACTTATGGAATCCCAAGCTGGGCTGGGTGCCGGGCACTTAGGCGCCTAAACCACAGCTGGCCATCAGCAGGCAGGTTCTGGATCTCCCTGGGCACCCTGCCCCATGCTGCTGACCAGCTGAGTCCAGCCCACAAAGTAGTGTCCTTACCCTTACTGCCTGGCCAGGCAGTGATTTGGGGGTGGGCGGACACAAGCCGGAAGCCAGCACCTGACTTCAGAGGGAGAGAGGAGGTGCAGAACAAACAGGAGGCTGGGAGGTGGACACGCTCTGCCCCCTTCCAGCCAAGGGAGCTGAGAAGGGTCCCCATCCCCCACCCCAGTCTCCATTCCCTCGTCTGTGCAGCACAAGGCAGTGACCCAGTTTGACCATGTGATTGTGTATGTGCAGATGTGGGTGTGTACAGTGTGTACATTAGCATATAGAGCACAGGATGTAGAGTATGGGGCATGAATATGCAGAGCATGAGTGTGTGGAGCAAGTCGGTGTGCATGCAGAGTGTGTGTGCACAAGTGTGCACATAGATTGTGTGTGTACATATGTAGAGCATAGGTGTGAATGTGTAAGACATGTTCATTTACACATGGAACATGTGTGTGTTAATTTGGGGTAGGTGTGTATAGAGTGAAGAAGCACTCAGCTGCTAACCAAACCGTCAGTAGTTCAAACCTACCAGCCACTCCATGGGAGAAAGTTGTGGAAGTCTGCCTCCTTAAAGATTTCAGTCTTGGAAACTGAATTGGGCAGCTCTACTGTGTCCTACAGACTTGCTATGAGTCAGACTTGGCTCAACAACAGTGGGCTTGAGTTTGTTGTTGTTTCGGTGCATAGTACATGTGTGTGTAGAGCACGGGTGCAACTGTGCAAAGCATGATCTGTAGAGTGTGTGCAGAAGGATATGCACACACAGAAAAAACTGTTGCTGTTGAGTCAATTCAACTCATAGCGACCCTATAGCACAAAGTAGAACTGCCCCATGGGGTTTTCAAGTAGTAGCTGCTGGATTTGACCTGCTGACCTTTTGAGTGGCAGCCAAGCTCTTAACCACTGTACCACCGGGGCTAGAATATAAACACAAGTGTATAGAGAGTGTGTGCGTATAATGCATGGATGTGAGCTTGTAGAACATGAGTGTGTGTGTGTGTGTGTGTGTGTGTGTGTGTGTGTGTGTGTGTGTGTGTGTAGACAGTATGTGTGAACACGTAGTGTCAGTGACTGTGCATGTAGAGGCATGGGGACAAGTGTATGGATTGCATGTGTGTGTGAAGAGAGCAGATGTGAGCTTGTAGTGTGAATGTGCCTTTGCAGTATGGGTGTGAATGTGTGTATACGGGGACTGCCAGTTAAGTTCATAAACTCACCCCAGAAAAAGTGCTACATACGTCATTGCTGAATATCACTGCAGTCACCTTCAAAGTACTCCCCTTGGGAAGCTATGCAAGACACCAGCACCTGGTCCACGCTTCAAAGCAGTTTTGGAACTCTTTTTCTGGAATGGCCATCAGAGCTGTCATCATATTACCCTTGAGGTCCTGAATGTCATCCAAATGCACTCCTTTCAATATTTCCTTCATCTTTGGGTAATGAAAAAGTCATTGGGGGTCACATCAGGTGAGTAGGGAAGGTGTTCCTATACAGTTATTTGTTTACTAGATAAAGACTCCTTTACAGACCAGCTATGCAGTTAAGTTCATGAACTTGCCACTGTGCCACCATGTGCAATGGCCATTCCAGAAAGAGTTCCAAAATTGCGTTGAAGAGTGGACTAGGTGCCAGCATCGGTGTGTAGCTTCCCAAGGGGAGTACTTCAAAGGCGCCCATAGTGATATTCAGCCATGTAGTCTGTAGCATTTGGAACAATTATGGTCACAGACTTAATTGCTAGATCTCATGTGTATGTGGGGGACAGGGGGAGAGTAGGTGTGCGCCTGTAATGTTAGTCTGTATATGGGGCTTAGGTGTAAATATATGGAGTGTTGGGGGTGTGTTCAGAGGGTGAGTGTGGGTCAGAATGTGATGTGTGTTAGTACTGGAATCATCCAGGATGCCAGCAGCCCTGCTGTCTTGGGGCCTCTCGTACTGGCATCCCAAACAGGGTGAGTCTGCTGGGACGAGGGAGGTGACTGGGGAGATGCTGGGGATGGGACAGAGGAAGGCAGAGGGGAGCCCGCCCTGGCCCCAGCAGTTCTGGGGAGCACCCAAGGGGCTAGGGCCACAGACAAGGTGGAGACTGTGTAGGGAGCCTGCCCAGGCGTCCAGGGGCCTCTGCTCCACTCAGGAGCCAGCTGTCATTCCATGTGCATTCCACAGTGTCCCCAGGCAGCCACCTTGTGCTCCCTAGGGCTGCTTCTCAGCAGAACTCTGTTTTCTCCTCTTCTGGGCCAAGGTGAGGGGTGGGGGTGCACACAGCTCACACCTCAGGGTACACAGACCCAGTCCTGCAGGACCCTTACTGAAACAGGCACGGAGGGTTCCACTTCAGCTCCCTCTTGGTCCTGAACCTGGGAGGAAAACAAGTCAGAAAGCCTTTTCCAAAAATAACCAGCAGGGAGCAGGAGCACCCACGGCCTGGTGTTGGCCTAGACCCCCTGGCAGCTCTTGGGACAGGGGGCTGGGCAGGGCGGAGCTGGTGAAAGCTCAGGAACATTCTGGAAACAGCCATGTTTGTCAGGGCAAGCACGGCTGAGGGTCGTGTCCACTGGCTGTGGGTCTCTGAGCAGACCCCTCCATCCCACAGCAATTGGGTCCTGGAAAGCTAACACAGTGCACCCCACCACCTTGGCCCAGCAAAAGGCAGCACAACCTCCCTGTCTTCCCAGGTGAAGGTACCCACCTAGAAATTCCCATCCTGTGGACACACACTCACCCTTACTCTGTAGGGAGAAAATTGCAGTCCCTCCCTGAAGGAACACACGATGGCTCCCATTCCTGGTTGTCACATAGGACCAAGAGTTGTACGGACTATCTCCAGGGATCTGAAAGTCAGGTGCGACAGGCCACTGGGCAAGGCAGCCTCACCTCCACCCCATCGTGAAGTGAGGGACTGCGGCCACAGCAGGCACAGAGACTTTATCAAGGTCCTGGCCCTCAGATGATGACCACAGGCTCCGCAGGAGAGTCTCAGGTCACGGACCCCATGGAGTCTGTTGGGACAGGTGGGCTGACTTGTATGAAGACCAAGGGAAGAGTTTTAGTCTGAAATTGATTTTTCCAAATTTCTTGGTAAGAGATGCAGGGTCCTTGAAGACATGGTCACCATTAGCCAACTCTACAGAGAGGGACAGTGAAGCCATCACAGGCCACAGGTCATAGGTCACACATCACACAGTGAGGATCAGTCTGCCTCTAAAACCTATTCTTCCTCTCAGTCAAGCTGTGCTTCCTCCAAAGAAACAGAGATTCTCTAGAACTTCCCAGTGAGATTCAGCCTAACAAGCCAAAAAAGCAAACCCATTGCTGACGAACTGATTCCAACTTATATAAGGGACAGCAGAACTGCCTGATGGAGTTTCCAGGGAGCGCCTGTTGAATTCATGCTGTTGACCTTTTGGTTAGCAGCTGTAGCACTTAACCACTACACCACCAGGGGTCAGCCTGATAGAGAAAATTTCCCCTTGCCCCTTACTCTTTCCAACCAGGGAAATGGGAAGATTTTGCTTCCTCCCCAGGGAGCATAGCAGGGCGTGTCCACTTCACCTGGACACCACTCACCAAGAGCGGTGGGGACCACTCGGTGCTCAGAGGGCTGAAAGTTTCCCCAGTCTAGTTCCCAAAGTGGTGGGCCCCCAGAGCTCAGTACCCCTTTTCCTAGGGGCCTCCCCCTACTGTTCCCTCACCTGGCTAACCACCAAGCACTTGGTACTAGAACTACTTTACGTCTTTCTCCCTGTCCCTCTCTGTGTCTGTCTCTTTTTGTCTTATCTCTCCAGCACTATCTCTATCTCTCTCTGTTTCTCTTTCTGCCTCTCTCTCTCTGTCTGTCTCCACATCTTTATATCTGTCTCCCCGTTCTCCCGCTGTCTCTCTTCACCTTGTTCTCTCTGTCTCTGTCTTTTCCCACTGCTCCTCCCCTACTCTCCAGTCCATTTTGCAGGTTCTGAATTTCCCAGCAGGAATTCACACACTTAACTGGGACCCCCAAGTCAGGAAGCATCCCAAGGTCTGTGACTTGGTAGTGAGCATCCAGAGAGCAAGGGTCTTCGGGACAGATACCCACAGTGGCCCATCAGTACCAGCACCAACCTGACTTCCAAGGGTGTCCCCAAACAGCCTATACTGTCCAGACAGGGAGCTCTTGAGGGAGGACGTGCACTATGAGCCCCTCTGTAGGACAGCAGATGAACTTGAGGGACGCAGGCAGGCGGGTGCAGCCTCTTCCACAAAGGTACCTCATCTGCATCTCTCATATACCCTTCTCTTCCCTCAGCTGTCCAGGGGTACTTGGCCCAGGCAGCCCCCTTTCACAGGCTTATGTATTTTGGCTTCCCCCGCACTGCGCACCTTGCATGGTCTCAGACTATTGGTGGCAGTTACAATCGCTTTCTTCCCCCTCAGAACTGTCTAGGACAGAGGTTCTCCAGGTGCCGGGCTCCCCTCCTGCCAGCAGTGTGTCTGGGGGACCGGATTGCAGTAGCGTTTCCGCCTCCTGCTCCATCACTGTGTTTGCTCTCCTCCCCTTCCCTCTCTGCTCCTGCACGGCCGGCCTCTGTGATTAAGCCTCAAGGTCTCCTGCTGCTTTTAATAGGCCCGCAGGCCGCATCTGATGAGAGCTGGCCGCACAGCTGGCTCCGCGCACCCGCGCCGCCCCGAATGCACTGTATTAATCATCACTGTCAAGTGTTCGGCCCTAAATATGTCCACCCAGGACAAAATTATACCAAACAGAAAAAAAAAGCCGTGATTGGCCGCATATTGAAAACAGACATTAGAGGGCCCCTGCCCCAGCCCCCTCAAGGCATCCCTCAAGGCCACGACTCAGTGTAATGAACAATAGGTAACTGGGGTGGGGGGGAGGTCACAGTCTCCACATTTGGTATTCATAAAAGTTCTGTGTCATGTGCCAAAGGGACTCAAAGACAGAGAGGTTCACTGCTTCTACAACCAGGGCCTGGGTACGAGCAGAGGGTACATCCCAGGCGCCCATTCAAAGGGACCCTGAGATGTGGGCTCAGGCTTCCTAGGACATGAGCCATGGGTCCCAGGCCAGGCAGCATCATGGGTGAGGGCACACTCAGGGCTCCCCGCCGTCTCCCTGCACCCCTGCATCACAGCCCCTTGTAGCTGAGATGTGTCTGCCTCTGCCCCCAGCAAATGGTCCTCTTGTTTCCAGGGAATAAGCCCTTTCTTCTCTGGAGTTAGCCATAAAAGTTAACTAGGGGTGAAGTACGTGTTGCACCAGGCTTGGTAAAAGTTTATGACGGTGGTTACCTGGCTGCTGTGGCCTCCTCTGTGGGGATGGATGCTCAGGACTGGGGGTCACTCACCTGTACCACGGCCATTTTGGGGTCCCCCCAGGGCCTAGCTCAAGGAGACAGAGAGTAGAGAGAGGGTGGAAAGCCCAGGGTTAGTCATATTCTTTCTCAAAGGGAGTCAGCACCATGCTGCATTTGTGCTCAGATCACCCAAAAGCATGGTTTTCAAAGGACCCCAGCAGCAACCGTGGCTTCTAGCAGGTCCCCATGTCCCAGGGCAGGTTGGGGAGCTCAGAGTTGAGCACCTTCAGTCTGCCCACTAGCTGGCCACCATGGCCGTATTGAAGTAACTGGACTCAGGCAGTCATAGTCTCCAGGTGGTAATCCATACCCCGTGGGCAGAACTCTTCAGTTTGCAAGGCTCCTCACCCTCTACCACCTCACTCAATCCTTACCTTGTTCTGCGAGTTCAGCAGGAGAACTGTGAAACTGTAGCTCAGGTGTGCAAAGAGTTTGGAAGCTCAGATGGCAGAGGGCAGGGGAGCTGGGAAGTAAAGTTGGGCCTTCCGACCCATGACTCCACATCCTTCCTCAGCCTTCCATGCCACGTGACTTAAGGCTTCCCCAAGGTCACAACGGCTGTCACCTGAGCAAGCAGCACTGATAGACACGACACAGACCTGCTATGCAAGCTCAGAAGGAATTTTCTAGAAGCCCAGAAGGGGCCTAGAGGTAATCAGACAGATGTATTCTCAGATACTGCCCCAGGCTTTCCAGCACACTCAGGCCCTGTGACCAGGTCTCAGGAGGACAGACAGACCATGAGGATTTTGACTAACAGGCCTTATCTCGCGATGTCTACTCTGTGGGATCTGATCCCAATTGAGGCATTCAGCTCCTCCTGAAAACTACAGTGAACTCCTCAACTGACTGAAACTCCAGTGAAGAATGACATAGGGTACATGTGTCTGAGGGACTCTGATGAAATCGGAATCAACTCAACAGCAGTGGTTTTACTGTTGTTTAAATGAAATCCTGGGTGGTATAGCCATCAAGAGCTACAACTGCTGTCCAAGAGGTCAGCAGTCAGAATCCACCAGGTGCTCTATGGGAACTCAATGGGGCAGCTGTACTCTCTCCTATAGCGTCACTATGAGTCAGAATCAACTTGATGGCAGTGGGTTGGGTCTGGTTTTTAGTAATGAATCAGGTTGCTCCTTGGAAACTGTCTGAGGCAGTTCTACTCTGCCCTATATGGTCACTATGAGTCAGAATCCACTGGATGGCAAGAAGTTTAGTTTTGGTTTTTAGTAATAAATAAGGAAAAACTCAGGCAGCACTGTGGCTAAGTACTCAACTAGTAACCAAAAGGTTGGCAGATAGAACACGCTAGCCACTCCACAAGAAAAAGATGTGGCAGTTGGCTTCTGTAAAGACTAAATCCATTGCCATCAAGTTGATTCCAACTTGTAACAACCCTATAGGACAGGGCAGAACTGCCCCGTAGAGTTTCCAAGGAGCACCTGATGGACTCGAACTGCCAAAGTTTTGGTTAGCAATCATAGAATTTAACCACTGCTCCACCAGGGTTTCCATAGTATGGCCTTGGAAACCCTATGGACCAATTCTTCTCTGACCTGTAGGGTCACTGTAAGTTGGAATTGATTCAAAGACAACAGGCTTGACTATCTTAGTGAATAAAGGACTACTGCCTGGGGATGGCACAAAATTATCCACTCCTTATTTCTGCCAGTGATGATCACCTGAGGGTCACCCAGCCTGCAGCTCCCTGAAGAGTTGACTCTGACAAAGGGGCCAGAGCAGCCCTGAGCCCAGCTCATGGCCCGTTCCCCAAACTAGGGAGGAGGGGCTTTGACAGGCATGCTCTCTATGGAATCTCTGAGTAATACAAATAATTAACACTATTGGCTGCCAACTAGAAGGTTGGAGGTTCAAGTCCACTCAGAGGCACCACAGAAGAAAGGCCTGGTGATTTGCTTCCAATGCATCAGCCTCTGAAAACACTGTGGAGCCCACAGTTCTACCCTAACATATACGGGGTGACCACAAGTTGGAGCTGATTCAGGGTGACTGATTTGTTTGGTTTTTGGTTTGGGGGGCTTGCAGGGGGTCATAACTTCCCTTCCTCCTTTAATTTGCTGCATAAATACCAGCTGTGCAGCTCTCACAGGCAAGCTGGGATCACGATGTCTGAAGTCTTGTCACACCTTCTGCAGACATTTAGGGTTAGAGCAGGGGAGAGAGCATGTGGTTGACATCCAGATGGCAGAGACAGAGTGGATCTTGATGGCAGTGGTGCCACATGGGGAATGCTGGCCCCTTCCCAACCTCGAGGTGACAACACACAGTGTGCTCTTTGTGGGTCCCGACAAAGGAAAAGCAGGGTGTGCCATGATGATCCCAAGTCCTCAGTGAGAGGAGGCTGAAAGCTCCTGCTGAGTGATGACAAGTGGGTGGGGAGGTGGGTTCAGAGGACAGGACTCGGAAGGGTTCTGACTTGGGAGGTGGGGCCTACAGCCAGCTTGCCCCCAGGAGATACAGCAGTGAGCGCAGGGCCGTCCGCTGTGTGGTGCCATGCTGGAAGCTGTGCCCTGTGCCCTGCCAGCACCCCCTCCAGTGGTCCGCACAACCTGCCAGATCACACAGGTGACAGTCTAGAGCCCAAAGACGACAGCAAACACCCTGGGGACTCACAGCTGGGGAAGCACAGAAGGTGCACTCTCTGCCCAGCACTGCTGGGCAATGTGTCCTGTGGCTGCCCAAAGAGCCACAGTGGGTGGCTTTTACAAAAAAAAAGTTACTGTCTCACAATTCTGAGGCTGGAGTTCCAAAATCTGGGTAGATTCTAAAATCACGTGGATTCTTCCACATAGAGGGAGACTCTGAGCCTGTGTGTCTCTCAGCTCTGGTGGTTCCAGTGTTCCCTGGCTTGTGGTTGCATGACCCCAATCCCTGCCTTTCTGTCTTTTCCCCTGGTTTAGACAGACACCACTCAGATCAGGTAGGACACCTCCTACCTGGGTAAGCCGTCACGCTAACTTAAGAGGTGACACCTGCAAAGCCACCCTTTCCAAACAAGGGCACCTTCACAGATACAGGAGTTAGAACTTCAGCGTATATTTGGGGAGACACAATTGACTCCATGACACCCAGAGGTGCTCACGCTGTCTCTGCAAACAGAACCCTGCTGATTCCAGATCCCATCCCCTCCAAACACTGCTGTAGAATCCAAAATAGATATAGGTGGAGGTATTTGGCACCAGCTTGTGGAGGCATCTCCCTGCAAGAGCTAAGCGCCTGGTTGGTGACGAGTATACCGTGAATCAAGTGTCATTTCTAAAGGACCTGAGAGCCCGCCACACTCTTCTGGAAACTGGGCCGTTTGCTTTTCCCATGACTCCTGCGACAGCGTTAGCAAAACCTCCCTAATCTTAAGCAAACAATGTCCTTGCCCACATAAGTACACGGGCAGCTCGGAGATGGATTGCGCATGGCTTCGAACAGGCCTGGCGTGTCTGGTATTCATGGAATCGTTCCAGAAACCTCCAGTCCCACTGCACTGAACGAGCATCTCTCAGCCGAGAAACTGGGGCAAGAGCGCCCCGGGGGGGCAGCTCGGCCAGACGTGTGGCCACTGTCTGATCAGCAGAGGCCGGGCCAGCTCAGCCATGTTCACACGCAGGCCCTCTCAAGGAGGCTCGAGGAGTGAGAGGTGGTGTCTGAAATCCTCCCTCTCGGCAAAGAAACAGTCGGGGAGCAAGGCACAATAAGAGGCTGCTGCCATGGCTGGGTTTTTATTGCCTGCTTACAGAAGAGAATCCTTGACTGCAGCAGATGTGAACACGCTCAGCTGCTGAACCAAAAGGTTGGAAGTTCAAGTCCAGCCAGAGGCACCTCGGAAGAAAGTCCTGGCAACCAGCTTCCAAAGGATCAGAGTCATTGAAAACCCCGTCAAGCACAGTTATCTGACACACATGGGTTACTGTGAATTGAGGTCAAATCAACAGCAACTGGCTTTGCAGAAAGAAGGAAAGCTAAACCTCTGGACACTGTTGTAAACATTCACATGTACACGCTTGTTTGATAATCTTCGAAGCTGCACTGTGCGGGCACTTTTGCTAGACCCATACACAGATGAGCAAACTGAGGAAACCCGGTGGTGCAGCGGTTAAGTGCTTGATTGCTAACCAAAAAAAATCAGCAATTTCAACCCACCAGCTGCTCCACAGGAGAAAGATGTGGCAGTCTACTAAAGATTTACAGCCTTGGAAACTGTCCCATAGGGTCGTTATGAGTCAGAATCAACTTGTTAACAATGGGTTTCATTTGTTTGTTTTCATTTTAAGTGGAGGGCAGGAAGTAATCTGCTGGAGTCCTTCAGCTACAGGATGATGGTGCTGGAAACTGGAGCTGTCTCCAGTGCCTCCAGTCATCCCTGTGACAAAGTGGGGTCAGCCACTCTTCTGCAGGCTTGGGTTCAGAGGTCAGGTTCCTGAAAGCCAGGCCACTGTCACTGCTTCCCGCCTCTAGCTGATAACGTTCCCACATTGCTGGGGCGCTCGCATGGATCCCTGGGAATTGAGGTGGTTGCTCGCTATTCATGCTGAGTTGCCGGGAGGACATGTCCACACGTGAGACAGTGGCTTTTCTGTTGATGTTACAGCACCTGGAGTCACCCTGTCAGCCTGCACTTGGTCCAGGTATGAAGCTGTGCATCTGGGCTTCAGTCCACAGAGACCCTGGGTGGGGCTTCCAGACCCCTCTATGGGACGCAGACGACGGGCTCCTTCTGTGCCAAGAGCCCCTGTGCCCAGGAACAAGGCCAGTGCATGATATCGGGTCCAGGTGCCTGAGAGGCTGGCTGTCTGGCAGGCAGATCTATGCCCTTCCAAGACCTGTGAGCTCCCACTGAGGACTGGGAGTGATGATCTTGGCGACAGGACCCACCATCCAGGCTGCCTTGGAGAAGGAGTCTACCCTGATGCCCTGGGAATCGCTTTCTGTCTGCACTCAATGAAGGAATGAAGTTCTCTCTTTGAAGGACCTGGGACCTAGACACACCTTGTGGAGGAAGCCATACCTCCACTCCTTCAGCTTTCAGTGAGCTAGAGAATTTTCCAAAGCCTTCCTCCCGCACTATGGTCCCCACACTGGCCACAAGGATGCAAGTTTGGTAGGTTTGGAAGGACTGAGAAGACCCTACATAGAGCCTGGGAAAATCCCTAGGTGCCGGCACATGCATGGAGTTGTCTAGAAACTCTTGCCTCGGCCTCTCTTCCTTCCTTCCCCTGGAATACAAAAGACAGTTTTCCCTGTGGCCCCTAGCCAGCGCTGGTAGGAGAGGTTTTCATGGGACACTTCCCAGGCCCTGTTCTCCGTATGACTCCCTACCCAGACACACTCCCAGAGACTCCAATCATGAGCACCATCTACCTTGAAAGAATGACCTTATGCCAGGGGCTCCCCACTGGGGCCATTGTGCCCCCAGTCTTTCTTGGCAATGTCTAGAGAAGGGGTGCTGCTGACACCACGAGAGTGGAGGCCCGGGAAGCTGCTCAGCAGCCATAGGATGGCCCTCATCATGGAGGAAGAGCTGGAACAAAATACCAACAGCAGCAAGGTAGAGATACACCTGCCTGAGACCACATCCTCATACAGCTGAAACCCATTAACATACAACCTGGTACAAAGATGGACCCGATGGCAAGTCTTCCTGTCCTCTTAGGATGGTGCCAGTGATCTGAGGATAAATAACCTATTTTCTCTTGATGAAGACGTGCACCCAGCCATGTGGTCCACAGCATTCCAGGCCCTCGTGTGTTAGTTTGATCCTGTTGTCAGCACAAGGAGCCAGAACAGTAATGGAGCAACCATGGCCTCATGCCATGGTCACCACAGACAACAACTAACACATGAGGCATGGGGCATTTTCCAGTCTTTGTGAGCAGTTTGCCAACATCCCTATAAAACTGGGGGGAAGAAGAAAACCACTGCCCTCAAGTTGGGTCCAACTCATAGCAGCCCTATAGGACAGAGCAGAACTGCCCCATAGAGTTTTCAAGAAGTGCCTGGTGGATTTGAACTGCTAACTTTTTGGTTAGCAGGCATAAAACTTAACCACTGTGCCACCAGCATTTCCAAACTGCATGCTAGGATGTTGGAAACCTTAGTGTTGTAGTGGGTTAAGTCTACTAACCAAAGATCAGCAGTTCATATCCACCAGGAGCTCCTTGAAAACTCTATGGAACAGTTCTACTCTGACTTAGGGTCGCTATGAGTGAGACCCAAGTCAGTGGCAGTGGATTTGGTTTGGGGTTTTATATGTAGTTTAAAGTCACTTTCTGGTAGGTACAGCCCACCCACTGCTGCAAGAGAATCTTAGCAAAGGAGAACATGAAAGAGGTTTTCTCTGGACCCAAGACATTCACAAGGCACAAGAGGGAGCTGTTATGTGTTGCTAGGATGCCAAACAGACTCCAGCAGAGCTTTCAGACTAAGACAGACTAGGAAGATCAGCTTCGTGACATACCTCCAAAAATCAGGCAATGAAAGAAAGCCTTGTGGATCACAGAGGTCCGATCCACAGTTGATCACAGGGATAGCTCTGGACCAGGCCACATTTGTTCCCTCATGCATGGGTGGCCATAAGTGGGGGCCAACCCAACAGCTGCTAACAACAAGCACAGAGCTCAGTGGAGGCTGGTACTTGAGCAGTGGCTGGCAGCCGGGCAGACGTAGCACAGTTGACGGTGGGAAACAGCCTGCCACCGCCTTTTGCTGCTGTCCTTGGGAGACAAGCCACCCTGCTGCGGTTCCTAGGGCTATCTCCTGGAGGAGCAGCTGAGAGGAGGGCTGAGAGTTTCATTTCTGTTCATTGAGCAGAGCCCTTGGTTCACTCAGGAATCTAGGAAGAGGCAAGCAGCTGACCCCCATCACTGGCCTCAACCCCATCTCAAAAGGCCTGAACATCTCTAACGAGGTGACAAGGACATCAGTGATCTTCCTGCAGTGGCAAACCCAATGGAGCTCGTGGGAAACAAACGTTGCTGTGTTTGTCCAGGTGGTACTGAAGATAATTTCACCTGACAGTGGGAAATTACGTACGATTTGCACCTTGTTCTCATCACTGCACGATCACTGTGTGTGAGGGTCCGTGCCAAGAGAGGACGTGAGATCACGCATAATCCAGATCCATCTGCGGGAAATGGATTGTTCTCATAGTGCCAGAGAGAATAGAGTCGGGAAGGCTTGAACGAAGGCCAGCACCCCTTGAGAAAAGTCAAGAAGAGGCCATTATGGTCACCGTCATGGCTGATGTTGTCATCTGGAGTCTTCTTTCAGCCAATTGACTTACAAACACTCCATCTGCCGACTTGGGTCTTTTGACTGATTTTGAAAAATAAAGATGAGTTTTCCAACTTCAGGAAATCAAGGGCATGTACGAAGAGGCTACCATACAGCCAGCCTTGCCAGCCACCCTGTCTAAGGAGGCTGCCTTTGTCCTGGGTGGTGGTGACGTTAGTGACTGTCAGGTCGGCTCCAACAAGAGGAAACATTGCCTGGGTCCTGCACCATCTTGACAACTGTCACTATGTTCAAGTTCATTGTTAGGGTCACCGTGTACTTTGAGCGCCTGTTAACCTAGAGGTCTTATCTTCTAGCCCTCTGTTGTTGTTTTGACTCATGGAAGCCTTGTGCCTAACAGAACAAAACACTGCCCTGTCCTGCTCCATTTTCATGAATGTTAGCGTGTTTCGGTCTTTTGTTGCAGCTGTTGTGTCAATATTCTATTGCCGTCTCTGGTTTGTCCCTGGCTGATTTTCAGAAGTCTATCTCCAGGCCTTTCTTCCTAATCTGTGTTAGTCTGGAAGCTTCATTGAAAGCTTCACCCTGTTCTGCCTGGGTGATTCTGCTGGTATTTGAAATACCAGGGGCACAGCTTCCAGTATCACAGCAACACACAGGCCACCACACAGGACAGACTGACAGGTAGGTGGTTGGTCCTTGTGTTAAAGTCCAAGACGACAATCATTCCCGACTCTCTTTGTCCTCGGCCATCAGGGTCTTCCCCTCGCCCAGGGCTTGAGGTGAGGGCTCTGAGAAGAGGCAGAAACAGCCAAGTTTCACACAGCCTGTGGCCCCCATCCAAAGTGCAGCCACAGCAGGCAGCCAGCGTGAGGCTTGTCTGAGCCATCTGTAATGAATCGTTATTTGCAGTTACTTTAGAGTTCAAGTTTCACCCCCTCCTCCACCTGCCATCAGTGTTTATCTTCACACACCCTCATGGCTTCATCTCCTCTGGCCTTGTCTTTAAAGTGTCTTTAGAAAATTGTGGGCAATCCCCTACTTTCCCCCCAAGGTGGGGAAATAAGTGTCCTCCATGTGACTAAAAAAGAAGCCAGGTCCCTTGTGGCAGCCAGAACTCCAGAGGCATGGAAAACTAGACCCTGTCTCAAACAACGCACTTGCTCCAAAGTGGTGTGTGTTTAGAAGTTGGCATGGGACAAGGGCTTCCAGCATGTTCACTATGTCAGGTCTCTTGGAAAACATATGCCTCATGAGTATGCATTTGTCTGGGCTTTGACACCGAACACAGGGCCCAGTGGTAGACAGACATCCTCCAAGTGTCTTGCTCGAGAGGTTACCCTGGCTGGCTTCCTAGAGCAGGGTCCTCGCAGCAATGCTCAGCTGCTGGTGAGAAGCAACAGGCAGACATAATTAATTCTGTGCACCCACCAGCAAGGAGCCTTAGTGGCGCAGTAGTTTAAGCACTCCACTGCTCACCCAAAGAGCAGTGGTTGAACCCAGCAGCTGCTCTGCGGGGGAAAGATGTGCCCATCTGCTTCCATAAAGGCTACAGCCTTGGAAACCTAATCAGGCAATTCTGCTCAGGCCTGTGGGGTCACTGTGAGTTGGAATCGACTCAGTGGCAATGGGTTTGTTTCAGAGTTGTTTAGCCATAGCTGGCCTCGTTCCCTTGTCTCCAATGGACGTGTCTTCCAGAACTCTGGTCAATGACTGTTTTCTCACTGTCTGGGACCCAGCCCTTTCATGTTGGCCATACAGGCAGAGCGTGCCGTTCATAATCTGGGGCCCTAGTCCGGGAAAGTGTTCTTTGCTGCAGTCTAAATGGAGTGTCAGGCAGGAGAGGCCAGCAGCCTCTGGAAGCTTCTTGATCCTTCCAGGCCCCATGCTGGCTTGTATTCTTGAATGAAGGGCTTGCTTCTGTGTGATGGAGTCCACCATGTCATAGTGGGTATGCACCCCTCCTTTGGGCCACTTTCCTGATCATAAGCCAAGGCTGGAATGCATACAGCTTTGCACTTACCTGAGTCATGGGGATCCCCACCCAACCCCTTTGTTTTCTGGGGACCAAGTCTGCTGGTGGGCCACTGATAGAGGCCAGGGACTGTGTGTGAGATGGTTCCCACTCTGGGGTGAAGTACTGGAGAGAGGCACAGAGAGCAGTGTGGCCAAGCCAACTGCAGCCCTCACATCTGGGAGACTCTTGCTCATGGCAGAGCTGGGGATGCTCTGCGGCTGACGCCCCCCTGACATAGCTGCTGGCAGACAGGAGGGATGTTTGGGCCTCCAGGGGGACCTCGCGGAGGGTGGCAGTTTGCTGGGCAGTTTTGAAGTATGGTTTCTGTTCCACTGTGGAGGAGGCTGGCCTCGAGGTGACAACAGGAGCCCAGCTGCCCTGCCTCAGCTCTGGGCTGGGTCTCCTCCAGGGTCAGACGCCACCGTGTTTCCAAAGCAGAACATCCCTAGAAAGTCAGAAAGTAGTGCCAGATGTGCAGTTCCTTACCCCTACGGGAAGCAGGGAGGCGGCCTTGGGGCCAGAGGGCCCCCTCTGCACTCTCATTCTCTCCAGCAGCGTCACTGCTGCTTGATTTCACGAGGACACCAGCGCAACAAGCCCGGCAGTGTCTGCAGAACAGGGCCCCTTTGAGGCAGATGAAAGCGTGTTTGAAGTGGGAAGGCGTTCGAAGGCAGCATTCCGCATCCCACACCATGGCTGTGATCTGGAGTGGCGGATGGCCGCGGACGCTTTGCCTCTGGTCCACGATTCCCCTCTAACCGCTCAGCCTGTGGCAGCCACTCCAGACACTCTGCTTAAGCCACCCAGCCCCACCTGCACCCCAGCCCCACCTGCACCCCAGCCCCAAAGGGAGCTGACAGTAGGGGTGGGGAAGGGCTGTGGAGACAGACTCAGAGTCTTTGTGAACTATATACTGAAGTCAGGTAGGACTCCGAGTCTGACACAACTGCCCAGGTGATCTGGACTTGTCAAGACCAGTCCCTGCTCCTCTGGGCAGCTAGTGAGCTCTCTCCTTCATGCCAACCAAGTGGAAACTCCCCCTCCCCTGAAGATTTTGCGTAGTCCAAGAGAATAAAAGAAACTGATGTTTGCTAAACACAGCCACATTATTTGTCTATGGCATAACTCAGATTTTACCAAATATAACACCGCCATTCATTTTCTGCTAACCCATAACAAATTCTAAGTTTCTTGAAGGGATGGTGTCACAGATTGAATAAGCTCCCCCGAAAGAGAAGCAAAGTCCTAACCTATCTGTGAAGGTGGTCTTTGAGAGGATTACCAGTTTGATAACCCTCGCAACCCCAATATGATATCATGTTTGAAATCATAGCAGAGTAAAGAGGGTCCTGATCCCATCTGAGTGGTGTCCTTACAAAAGAGAAGAGACACCCAAGAGAGATACAGAGGGAAGATGGTCACGTAGGGACTGAGGCAGAGGTTGGAGTGAAGCTACCAGAAGCCAAGAAATGCTGGGGGCCGCTGGAGCTGGGAAAGCATCTTCCCCTAGCACCTTCATAGAGAGCATGGCCCAGCCGACACCTGGAATTCAGACTTCTGCCTTTCAGAAGTGCGCTCTGCTGTCTGCTTTTGGAAGCCACCCGATTTGTGCTGTTTTCTCATAGCAACCTGGGAGGTGAAGACAGGAGGGCAGACAGGGAAGCAGGGAGCAGTGCATTCAGGAGCCTTTGGGAGAAAGGTCCAGAAGGATCAGGGAGAAGAATGAAGTAGAGTGAGACATAGCTGGTCAATGGGAGTGGCCAGAGCCCCACTCACTATAGCCCTGGAGTAGGCATCAGCTGGCTGCCAGCCCACCTACACATGCCAGTGCAGAAGGAGAAGGAGGTAACTCCTTGATCAACTTCACCTCAGGGCCAGAACTTTCTAAGGAGCATCAAACGACCTTGAGCAGACCTCTGGCCTCTCCTTTGCTCTGCCCTGGTGACGCTGAACTGCATCCTCTATGCCTAAAGAAGCTAGCCTGTAAGCCATTATGTGCCTCGTCCCCTCGCCCCTGGGGTTTGTAGTGTGCATGTCACCCTTGGTGGAAAAAATACACATCCAGGAGAGCACTTTGGTAAGTGACTCATCAGCCCGTGTCACAACACAGCCCATGTCACAGCACAGCCTGTGTCACAGCACAGCACACCAGCCCCCCCAGGAGGACAAGAACCTGCCCCTGGAGTACGGATATGGGGCAAAGAGCATAGCAAGCTGGGAGGCTGCCAGTCTGTGGAATCAGACCCTGCTTCCAACGGGAAGTGCTAAGGACTCTAAGGGGAGACGTGGTCACAGATGGGGCAGGAGGCTCCCCAGAGGAGAGGACATGGAGGCAGCAGGACCAGGTGAGGCTGTGTGAAGTTGACAAGACCAGCTGGGGCCACTTTGGGGAACATCGGAACATAGAAAATAAATTCACCTAGGATTACGGACAATATTCCAAGTTTTTACTTTTTAATGTCGTTTGTAGTTGTCATCAAGTGGGCTCTGATTCATGATGACCTTCTGTACAGCAGAACCCCCCATTGGCCACCCCCTTCGCCACCTCCACGGCCATGGCTGTTGTGTCACTGCATCTCACTGAAGGTTTCCGTCATTTGCATTGACGCTCTATGACCAACCCTGTTGTCCTTGTCTAGAAACTGGTGTTTGCTGATAAACACATTCAAAGCAAGAAAAGACAGGCTCACCATTCTCACTTCTAAGGAGACTTCTGGCTGTAGATCTTCTGTTCTCATCCACAGGATTTTTGCTGGCTGATTTGCAGTAGTTTGCCAAGCCTTTCTTCCTCCTTCTTCTCCACTGAGACCTGTATACCATGGGTGACACTGCTGATTCTTAAAGTACCAGTGCCTGAGCTTTCAGCCTCAGAGTGACACACAAGCCACCACAGAACAATGAACTAGAAAGAAAAAAAAACTCCTTTCTAAATAGCAAGTGTGCATCTTGTTTGAACTCTCTGGAAGCAAGAGCCTCGGGTTCCCCTAACAGGCTGGGCCCTACATCCGTGCCATTTTGCAGATGTGCGGAGTTTTCTCAATTGTTGTCTTACAATATCTGGCACCCTCAACACCTGTCTGGAGTGAGCCCCTCATTCAGGCAATTTCGAGGTCAGCCCACATCAGCACCCTGTCCCCTAAAAGCCATTTCACTGCCAGTGGGGAGTCTTCCAAACAATGGAGCTCTGCACCACACCCCACAGCAAGCAGGCCTGGCTACCCGCTCAGCCACACAGCTCCTGACGTTCCCCAGTGGGACAACTGCCTCCTGCCATGCTTCTAGCTTGCCTCTCCTCGCATCAGGGAGCCCACCACCAACATGTGCTTCCTGGCTCGCTGCCCTCCAGAAGTGCACAGCAACTAGGAGCTTGCCCAGACGATTCCTCGACTTACCCACTCAGAGTCTGAAGACACCCAGCTGGCAGCCTCAGGATTTAGGGCTGGTGAATTGCCCCCGCTTAATGGGCCACGAGGGTGAGTAAGGGGACCCTCAGTGCTCAAGAAGGAAGGGGCTCCATTCCCTGCCCTCACCCTCCACCAGCCACTGAAGCTGGGAAGCTGTCAGGAGGGGTCTCTTTCTGACTGGGGACCCTGATCTGTAGCTGGGTCAGGGGCCACGACAGACACCCGGCGAGGGCAAGGAGGGCTGCCGCCCCTTCCTGACACATCTCGGCACCCGTTAGCTTTGAGCTGGCACCCCACAGGGCTGGAGTTCTCCTTAATTGTGCTGTCTGTCCACTAGAATTGACAACAAAACCCTACATGAAATGGACACGGTTGCATCGCCCGTAATTAAAAATTCCGCAGGGAGGCTTTCATATCTTGGGAATTTTCCCCCACCTGTGGAGGGGCCACTGGGCAGATAGTCCCAAGAATGCTCAGGGTGAGAGGAATCTGGGCAGTGCGGAGCAAGGATAACATTTGAGCCCTTTCCCGGGTGGCCCATGGGGCCATGCGACCCTGCAGTGAAACCGTTTGGCTTTAGGGGAACCCAGGTATCATTCACAGCTGTTCATGTTTCTGAGGATGTGCTCACACCCGGATTTCGTAAGTGTGACATCCACAATAAGCTGCCCATTGCCCCCAAAAAGGTCCCTTTCCAAATGGACACTGACGCCAGCTTGGGCCTATGCACAGATCAGAATGGCCTTCAAGGCACAGCCGTGCATCCGCTCACGTTTTCCGTTCCCCGGTGTGGTGACAGCTTCCAGAAGGGAATACCTCAGCAGCTGAGAGCACCTCTTCCTTGAAGGAGACACATGAGGAGGAGGAGGAATGAACAAGAGTACCAGACAAAACAGCACAGTTACACCATACCAAGCAGAAGCAGGGGTCTCTGAGCCAGGGCCATGGGTAGCAGTGCCTACCAGTGAGATGCCCCAACCTGCAGGGGCACTCTGACCAGCCCTAACCAAAACCAAAACAACCCAGGGCCATCAAGTTGATTCCAACTCACAGCAACCCTATAGGGCAGAGTAGAACTGCTCCACAGAGTTTCCAACAAGCACCTGGCGGATTCAAACCACTAACCTTTTGGTTAGCAGACATAGCAAGTTAACCACTATGCCACCAGGGTTTACAACCAACCCTAGGCACTCCCTTAGCTTCGCACGCGAAGTTTGGTGCCACCCCACTGCTCGCGGTCTAGGGCATAGAAACTCCCAGATGAGATCCCAAGGACGTCCCTTTCCAGCTGCTCTCACCTGCTTTTCTTGGGAGTCTCATTCTCAGAGAGCTTCATTAGAGTTTCCAGCAGGGAGCTGAGATCAGGCCAACCCCCAGACAACCCATCCTGGCCATCTTGAATTACTTAATGAACATGAGAAAATAGGAAATGAGCAATGGTTTTCCCCAAGTGTGAGATTTGGAGTGAGGGTCAGGGAGACTTTGCTGTAGCTGGTTTACAGACTCTTTGCGGGTTCCTGGTATTACAGTTAAGTGGACCCCAAATAAGCCTGGAGAGAGATCATCTTGACTCAGTAAGTCATCACCCAAAGGGCCCACACAGCAGCAGCCTCTTTAACGGGGCAGATGGCTGCACCTCTCCCACCCAGAAGGCTAACACAGTCGGTCAGTGTGTTACACCTACCAACCCCAAGGTAACTTCTGGATAATCCTAGGATAAAAACCAGTTGCTGTGGAGATGATCATACCTCCCAGCAGCTGCATGTGTTGCGGAGTGGAACTGTGCTCCACAGGGTTGTGAAGATTATGCAGCATCAGTAGCAGACTGCCAGGCCTTTCTTCTGAGACATCGCTGGGTGGACTCAAACTACCAGCCTTTCAGTTAGTAGATAAGTGCTTCACAGTATGTGCCACCTAAAAATCAAAAA
The DNA here is from genome assembly GCA_028571685.1 of Heterohyrax brucei. NCBI lineage: Eukaryota > Metazoa > Chordata > Mammalia > Hyracoidea > Procaviidae > Heterohyrax > Heterohyrax brucei. The sequence continues at coordinate 31,551,549 of CM053140.1, forward strand.
ACCCATTAGCGTCTCCAACTTGTAACAACCCTTAAGAGTAGAGTAGAACCACCTCATAGGATTTTCAAGGAGGAGCAAGTGAATTTGAACTGTCAGCCTTTTGGTTGACAGCCAAGCCCTTAACCACTGTGCCACCAGAACCCGTCCCAGGGATTCTTTAACCTCCGGATGTCACTGCAGTTTCTAGTTTGCTGTCAGGTTGGTTCCAATTCATGGCGACCCTGTGTGTGTCTGAACAGAACTGTCCTCCATAGAGTTTCCCACAGCTGACTTCTCCAAAGTAATCACCAGACACCTTCTTCCAAGGTGCCTCTGGGTGAGTTCCAACCTCCAACCTGTCACTTAGTAGCTGAGTGCTTAACCATTTGTTCCACCTAAACGCACTGCCGTCGAGTCATTTCCAACCCATGGCACCGCTATAGGACAGAGTATAACTGCCCCATACAGTTTTCAAGGAGCACCTGATAGATTTGACTGCTGACCTTTTGGTTAGCAGACCTAGCCCTTATGCCACCAGCGTTTCCTTGTTCCATCCAAGAACTTCCTAATCCTCCGATAACAGCTCCTTTTCTGGAACATTTAGCCCTGACTTTAATGGGGCTGTCCACATGCACAGTTTCCTTCTACTAGGTCCACCCCCAGCAACAGCCTAGTAATGACCTGTGCCCTCCTCACGGCACCCTGCTGCAAGGGCAAAATTAAACCAGGCTGGCTGGCAGCATAGTTCTCTGCTGCTCAGGCAATGACTTCCTGCCCCATTCTGTGGCTGGAGGACAGATGGCCTTAGGGAAACCAGATCCAGACCACACTTAATTATCCTGATCCAGACTGCCCAGGGGGACTAGAGGCTTGACATATGGGTCCACTCCTTCTACGCCCGACAAAGACATGGCTTCATAAGGAAGCCACAGGCTCCAGGAGTCACAACTGCTGATGACACCTTGCTTCCACGTCTGTGTGCTCCCTTCTGCTCCCACCCAGAGCCTCAGGATCGGGCTGCATGTCTTACCTGCCTTCATTCCCCCAGTGACTGGGGACAGCATGTTTATTACACTGTCAAACACTCTGGGTCTTCCTGAGCCAGGAGTAACTGGGCAGGTAGGCGAGGCTGTGTGGGCTGAAAGGACAGGTCTCCTGGAGGTGACCTGGAGTCCAAGCATAGGGATTCCACTTAGGCTCATTCAGGAAAGTGAGGGTTGTGCCAGCAGTCTTCCAGGGCTTGGCAGTGACTGGAGACCCACAGGGAGCCCTCAGAGAGGCCTCTGGCCCAGGGACCCCATGGACACATCCTGCCCTGCAGCTCTGTCTCGCCCTGCACACTCAACAACCACCGAGTCACAAACACCACCAAGTACCTACCATGCACGGTCACCCAGGACTACAGACAATCAAAGTCCCCTTCCAAGCTAGGGATAGGTCCATATCAGGGTCTGAAGGGGCCCCAACACAGCTGATTCCCCGTGGTGATCCGGGGTGCAGCCCTATATAGGAAGAAGGTTGCAATGGTTAAACGGGGACTCACAGCCAATACAAGCGCCTCTTCCAGGCAGGCTGCCCACACCCCAAATTCTTCCGAGGCTGGGCCTGAGTGTGAGCCATACTGTGTGCAGCGAGAGGCCCAAGAGCTGGTGGGTCCCTGAAGCTAGAGGAGGAGAAGAGATACCAGGGGGTTCTGCTCCAGGAGCGGCGGCTCCAAACATCAGCCCTGGTGTCAGCCGCAGGCCAGAAGTGTTGGGCTTGGTGCTGCCAGTGCACACACAGGTCATAAATATCACCCAAGTGGTTCTTGTCACTTTGCCTGGGCCCCATTTCCATGCTGCCGGAGTGGCGATGATTAATGAGAATTATCATTAACGCTAATCAGAGCCGTTTGGAGGGGCCAGGGTGGGAGGAAGTGCACATGGTGGGGCCTCGGAGCCCACTCGGAAGGTGTGGGTCACATGAGTGTACAAGTGCGCAGACATACGCACACGCACATACACAGGCATGCAGGCATGTGCACACACGCAAACATGGAACACAGGCACACTGTCTCACAGACACACAGGCACGCACCCACGTGGGCACAGATGTGCACAAGGACTTAGAAACATGGTCAATGTCAAGTGTCGAGCTTTAGATCCACACAGCAGTTGCTACTGAGGACGTCGCCATCTGTATCTCACGGGGCTGACTACCCTGCCCTCCCTGTGGCTTATGGGCATGCAGATATACACAAATATACACGTGCAGATGAGTGCATACATACACATACAGTTCACATATGGATATGGTCATACACACACACGCACATACACACACGTACCATCCATGACCCAGGGCCATTAGGCTGGCCAGCAGACGAGAGTCTGGGCAGATAGGGAGGAGGTGACGCTGAGCAATACTCCCGACGCTGTCGTTTCGGGTAACTCTAATGAGGCCGCGCGCAGCCCGGCATGCCGACAGCCCGGACGCAGGCCCCGACAGCTCGGCCCGGCTGGAAGGAATTCCTCTTCTGCCACCGGGCGCTCTCATTACTTAATGCTCTTGGCAGCTGCTCACAGAGTGGACAGGCTGGGCCAAAATTAGACCCGGTGCAGACGCAGGGGCCGGACCCGACCCGAGACAGGGGACCGGCTGAGCTGGGTGGGGGCGCGCTCAGTGGATTCTGTCTTCTCCTTTCCTCTCTGCCTGCTGCCGCCTGCTTCCGCTCCCTTCTGCCGGGGGTGCCCTTTCTCCAGCAAACTCCAAGGAAGTGACCGGGTGGGAACTGCTCCACAAACCCTCTGCTCTCTGCATCGGAGCTCAGTGGCCTGGTGTAGCTTAAAGATACAAAGTGTCCTTTTATTGGAAATATCAATTCAGAAAGGGGCTAGTAGTAAGCTGAGAATATTTGGATAAACTTGACAGCCCCTAGAACTAAAAAAGACCTTTTGTTCCCTCTGAGCAAAAGCCTAGTGCAGCACCCTGGGCTCTCTGGAGCCGTTCCAGAAAAAACTGAGGTCGGAGCAGAAAAATGATTAGGGTGTCTCGTGAAAGATCTGTACGCTAAGTCAAATGTTTATTATTATTTATTTTATTTTTTTATGAGAATGTGTGGTTAACATCCTATGCATAGGATCGGAGCTGTAGCCCTGTCTGTGAACAGCAGCCTGCCGCCACACAAAGAGAACATTGTGGCATTTGGATGGGTGGGGGTGCTGCACGTGTGAGTTTGATTTTGCTTTGCTTTGTTGCCGAGATGTTTACCAGTTACGGTTAATTGTCATCTTGTGTTTGCACCCCAGTGTGCAAAGGGGTCCCTGTGGCTGAGGGCTTTAGCTGTCATGGGCAGTCACCTCTTTGTTTCAAGGGACAGGAGATTGTGTGTGAGGACTACATGACAGGCATAATTTGGGAGGTATCTTGTGCAGCCTAGAAGAATATTGGATGCAAGCTCTTTGCTGTTACTGAGGGTAGGAAGGCAGGAATGGTGAAAACAACACCAAGGAGCCGCCGTTCGGCTGAACCCCAGCCCGATGCAAACCAGATGCCACCAACTTCAACTTACGGCAGCCTCAAGTGTCAGAGTTAAACTGTGTTCCGTAGAGTTTTCAGTGGGTGATTGTTTTGGAAGTAGATAGCTCAGCAAGTTTTCCAAAATGCCTCTAGCTAGACTTGAACCTCCAACCTTTCAGCCAGCAGCCATGTGCATTAATTGTTTGTACTGGTCAGGGACTCTCTAGCTCAGCAGGTTTTCCAAAGTGCCTCTGGCTAGACTTGAACCTCCAACCTTTCAGCTAGCAGCCATGTGTGTTAATTGTTTGTACCGGTCAGGGACTCTCCAGCCCAAGGCCCAAGGAGCCAAGCAGCCGAGTGATTTGGGGGCAACACGGGTGTGATGGGCACTGCCAGCTAGGCCTCAATATCGATTATCCCGAGTAGCTTAATTTTATGGGCTCTGTCTAGAGTTATCAGCAATTCTGGAAGAGATCAATGAATTTCCCATCTTACCCAGAAAGGAGAGCTCCCAAGAAGCAATGACTGGATGAAACCCTCAAGCCAGGTTTGAACCCTCCTCCATCCAAACATGTAAAAAGGTAAATGCACACTTCTCATCCCTCTGCTGACAGGAACAGGCCCAGCAGGGACCCTGAAGAAGAGCAGTGAGCAGATGACAAGTGAACAGTGACTTAGAGATGGAGAATTTTTACTCTTGAGGTTGCATGCTCTTCCCACCAAAAATGAACTCTGATTGCTGTCTCTAAGTGAACTGTTTATGGATACATTCTAGGATTTGAGGTCTACAGACCTCCAGAAATGGTCCCCACCAGCCTGTGAAGAACTCCTCCAGCAGCAGAGTTCCTCATCATTACTGGGCGAGGGAGTTCCTGGGTGACAGAGGTGATAAGCACACCCAGATTAACCAAAGGGTGCCAGTTTCAACCCACCCAGAGGTGCCTCTGAAGAAAAACTTAGCAATCCACTTGCAAAATCTCAGCTGTTGAAAACCCTATGGAACACAGTTCTTCTCTGACATACATGGAGTCACCAAGTCTCAGAATCGACTCCAAGGCGACTAGTTTACTGAATTTTTTATCAGATGAGAACACCATGGTGTAGTGTCCAGGATCTCAGAACCTCGAGAAATGGCCACGTTGGAGAGCCACTGTGTCCTAGAGGTGCAATGACACTGGGTCCAGCCAAAGTAGTTGTCCCAAGGGTATACCTTCATGAGTAGCCCTGTGTCCTGCTTCACTCTCCCCCCACCCCAAGACCACAATTATCCACCGCATCAAGTGGGAGACCAGGATCTACAGGTAGTCTCAGGGTCCCGCCTCTGAATGGCCAGGTGTCTCGTGGAGTAGTCTGCAAGCTCTCCGGCACAGCCACCCACACAGCCCCCGAACACGGTTGCCTCTGGGGTCCTCAGTCATGCTTACCCTGAGACACTGCTCACTGGAGAAACATGTCCGACCCCATATTGGGCCCCCGGGGAGTCGCTCCTAGCTGCTGCCCTGAAAACTCTTCCAAGAATCACATCTGTTAGCAAACATTTGTCTCGAAAAAAATGTAGGAGGGGTGAAGAAACCCCAAGATGCTACTGTATGGAGCCCTCCCAGCCAAGCATCCATTTTCCAAACAAGGCAACTAGAGAAGAACTGAAGAGATTGTTTTTTTTTTTTCAGTTATTTCTTTTTTTTATCATGACTGAATTAAAATGTACATTCCCATATAAATTTGTATGCTGAGCTATATGCAGCTCCCACTCTCTCCCTGCACAGTGACAGCACACCCTTCCTCTCTGCTCCATACATGTCTTATCTTCCCAGTAGTGTCCTATCTTCTCTTCTCCACCCATTCCCCTTCCTCCAGTATAAGGTCAACAGGATGACCTCCTATAGATGCCTAGAACCATAAAGTGCCTACACAATATGGTCACTCTGTGTCAGCAAGTCCAATCCATTGCTGTCTGAAAAGCTGACCTTCACTGTGATTTATGGACAGGGGCAGCATCAGGGCCAGGGGCCGTGCTCCCAGGGGAACCCCGAAGTCTCTGGACCATCAGCTGTGGTCTTTTAGTGGAGATCTCAGGGTGTACCCCATTTATACTTGTGTTGCCAGTGAGACTCAACTTTGTGAGCTCCTTTGTGGCTATCACTGGTGGTAGCCAGGCACTATCTGGTTCTTCTGGTCACAAGTCAATGTAGGCATCCACTCACGTGGGTCTCTGTCTTCTGGATTCTCTTTCCCCCATGTTGTTATGGACCGTGGTGATCATCCATTCCTGCTGAGTTGGGACCATTTGCTATACCTTCAGACGGCAGCTTGGCAGCTTTTAAGACCCCAGACACCACTCACCAATGTGGGGTGCAGAGAGTCCTCATTAGCAAAATGCTAGTTGCACCAAGTGGCCTCGATTTCCCCTGAGAGCACGGTCCTGGCCCCCCACCCCAGCTACTCTGTCCTTGCAATATTGGGTTAAGATAGGAGGAATACACAAGTTGTGTTGAAGTCCCATTAATATTGATCCTGAAGAGATTGTTTTTATTGAATAGATAAGTTTCAAATAGTTTTTGTGTAAGGACAAAGTGGAAAATAATTTAAAATAAAACCAGTTGCTATTAAGGTGACTCTGACTCATGACAACCCCACGTGTTCAGTGGAGTTTTCAATAGCTGATTTTGGGGAAGTAGACCACCAGACCTTTCTTCCGAGGTACCTCTGAGTGGACTCAAATCATGAGCCTTGCAGTTAACAGCCAAACATTTAACCTTTAGCAACACTCGGAGTAAATTTAAAATAAAAGTAAAGCAATAGATGTTTGGAGCCCTGGTGCACACTGATTACAAGCTACAGCTGCTAACTAGAGTTTCAATCTACCACGTACGTTTAAAGAGTGAGAAAAATAAAGGGTTCTGGCAACACACTAGGAAGCTAAATCCCCTCACACGTCAGAGAAGCTTCTAGCAGATGGGAGGAATACACAAGTTGTGTTGAAGTCCCATTAATATTGATCCCATCTAGCAGAGGTAAGGAGCCATGTGTAACTCATAGCACTGCCATTTCCCAATGTCCAGGCCAAGATGAGTTCCAAAAATGAAAGCATGGCACTAGGGCTGCTCTAGGCTGGACCAAGACACGAGGACGTCACCTAGGGAAGCTAGGTAAACACTTGCAAGCTTAGAGTAATGGCAAGGGATCACTGATGCCTCCAGAGCTGCCCCAAATCAGTGCTGGCACAGGGTTGGACGTCAGTGCTGGCTGGGTTCACTGAATGGAGTTATGACGACAGGTGGTCCCTGCCACAGCAGAGGAGCCTCTCCAGACTGTCCCTCCAATGCCACTGTCTAGGGTAAAGTCTCAGGAGGTCTCAGCCACTTGGGAGGGGTCAATATGCATGAGCCCTGAATGGCCACCACTGTCCCAATCAGAATGTTCTATGGCTCTTAAATAACCCCTATGTGACTAACTGACCCACTGCCATTGAGTCAATTTCAACTCATAGCAACCTTATAGGACAGAGTCAAACTGCCCCAGTAGGGTTTCCAAGGAGCGGCTGGTGAATTTGAACTGCCTGCCTTTTAGCTAGCAGCCATAGCTCTTGCCCACACCACCAAGGCTCCTCCTCCCCACCGTGTAAGTGCCAGGTAACTGGCCACACCATAATCCCTGCTGAAAAGTAGTACCTTTGTCAGATACAGTTAGGAATTACTTGCATCATGCAAATACTTGCAACTGGATTTTTAATAAGCTGTTTCAGGTCTGATTTCTGAGCTTGAATCAAGGCCTAAGCCTGGCTGGTATGAACTTAAAAGGAACCCAGGTCTTATCATTGTAGAGACACAGTTTTAATGTATCTCAACAAAGTCCCTGGCTGTGTATACCACTAGTACATGGGGGTGGGGGGGAACGAAGCATTGTTGCATTTAATTGGTTCCATTTGTCATTCAAAACCTGACATGGCTGTGCCTCTGTGGGTATGGCTAATCATTTCCAAACTGGCCATCCTGACCCACCAAGCCATGGCTTAGGAGGGATGCTGCCTGCAAGTCTCAAGCATGGCATCTCAGACTGAGCTTGCATACAAAGGTAAAGCTGGCTTATAACTCAAGGTCCATCACCAGGAACCAGGCAGTCTTGAGCTAGGAAGACACCAGTTGAGGAACAGAGACTCCACAGAGGGTCCCTCATGATTCAGAAATGTGCCATCACCACTCCCAGCTTCTTCTCACTCTGTGTCTGATAGCTTCGAGGAATGGGGGCCACGTAGAGAGGAGGAAGGATGGGCCCATTTGGTTACAGGCTAGGGGACCTTGGGTCCTTCCCCATTCAACCACCAGGACTATGCCTGAGCTCCTAGGAAGAAAAAGCATGCCTCCTTTCTCAATAAAACGAAAACAAAAGTGGCTGCAACAGGTCAGCTTCTTATGCACATGTACCTGGGCCTGCTGGAGAAGAAACTGGAGTTGATATTTGCGGGACATCCAAAGACAACACCATCTGCACCAGAAACCCTTTGCCAATGACCATTTTTGTCTGTCCAAGAACATTGAGAACTACCCTTTATGGGAATTGGCAAGGTAGTGGCTCAGACTTGGCCTGTTGAGATTTGAGCTATTTGCAAGGGCTGATCTCAAACCATTGGGTCTGATACGGAAGACGGTGAGTCATCGCTCTTCTCTCGACCGACATGTTCCAGAGGAAAGTAAGAGAGATAGACTGGAGAGATTGACTCAGCGACAGGAAGGCGCTAAATATAACCTGGCTGGTCCACCCCAGCCGCTCATCAGACCGCTTGCCAAATCTCTGCTAAGCACCTACTGTGTGTCAGGTCCCAAAAGGTCCAAGGATGGCCATGCCAGCTGTTGTCTCTGCCTCCAGGAACCCCATCCTGGGAAATGATTGGCTATGACATTGGACCCAGGAATATATTGCAATGGTAATATTGTATGCAAGGCAATTGCCACTGGATCACTGAATGCAGGCAAAGTGACTACTCCAATTTCCAAAGAAGCAGAGGAACCAGAAGGAGTGCACAATCTATGATGGAAAAAGAAAGAGAAGGTTCTAGAATGTGAAAAAGGGCAATAGGGAAAGAAAGCCTCATGGGCCAAAGGCCTACAGAATGTCAGGGCATGTCTCCATTGTCTTGAGGCATCTGCATCCATTCAGTCACTCACCATTCATTCCCCAGATGTCCACTGAGCTTCCACTTGGGAATCAGCCATGTGAGGCCCTCAGGGCTCTCGCTAGACAGCAGGGAAAAAGCTATTCTGCTGAATGAGACAGTCACAGCCCAATGCAGTTGTGCCGTGGGAGGGGAGGGGCTGTTAAGGCCTGTTGGAGGGAAACTTGACCCACTGTGGAGGAGCAAGGCAGGCATCTTTTGAGGGGGGCCTGAGTTCTTCCACCTCCCCAACTCAGACAAAACAAAACTCCACTTGCGTCAAGTCATTTCCAATTCTAGCAACCCTTTAGAACAGGGTAGAACTGCTCCATGGAGTTTCAAGGAGCAGTAGAAGGATTTGAACTACCAATCTTTTTGTTAGCAGATGTAGCACTTAACCACTATACCACTATACCTCCAGGGTATCCCCCCTTGGACAAGGTGTCCCTTATTTTTCCCCAGTCTATGAGGAGTAGAGGAATCCAGAGTGCCTGAGCAGGTCAGGGGGACATTCTTGAGTGTTCCACACCTCACCTAGTCACTCATTCATCCATTTATCATTCATTCATTCATCAAGACATTCCGTTAATCCCTGATTCAATGTTCATCCTGGGCAAGGCTTAGGAAGCAGAGAGCACTCATGGCCACTACCTCAAGGGCAAATGATGCAGTAGAGGCGAATACACAGAACAGGAGAAACCAGGACACGTGACAGTATTAAAGGGACAAGACTGGCCACCTGCTGCCCAGTGCCCAACACCCAGAGCCCAGCCAGAACTGGCACTTCTGGCTACACAACTTCACATCATCACTTAACTTCTTGTGCCTCAGTTTCCTCCTCTATCCACGTATGTGACCACAACACTGCCCCAGGAGATAGGCATCTTCACTGACACAGCAGCACGACCTGACAGCAACCAGTGGCTGACAAGCCGTGACCACAGTGTCCAGAGCCCGTGGGAAGTGGTGGCTGGTGGAGACAGCTTCATCTTCTTGCCTAGGAGTGAGGGGCCACTCCCCACACCCTGGGGACCGAGGCTGTGCACATCACCACCCTTGCTGGAATCACTGTCACTGGGGCTGGCACCCACTGTCTGGGATTAAGGAGCTGAGAAGACAGAGGCCTCTACCAGCTCAGATGTATCCTGGTTTCCTGACGGTGTTTCTGAAAGGCACTCCTTGCAACACCATCATAAATGGAGCAAGAGTTGAGGTTGTCAAGGATCTCATTTTACTTGGGTCCACAAGCAACGCCCATGGAAGCAGCAATAAAAAAATGAAAAGATACATTGCACTGGGAAAATCTGCTACAAAAGATCGCTTTAAAGTATTGAAAAGTAAAGATTTCACCTTGAAGAGTAAAGTGTGCCTGCCCCAAGCCATGGTATTTTCAATGGCATCATATGCATGCGAAAGCTGGACCACGAACAAAGAAGACAGAAGAAGAATTGATGCCTTTGAATTGTGGTATTGGAGAAGAATGTTGAATGTACCATGGACCACCAAAAGAACAAACAGATCTGTTTTGGAAGAAGTACAACCAGAGTGCTCCTTGGAAGCAAAGATGGCGAGACTGGGTCTTACATACTTTGGATGTATTGTCAGGAAGGATCAGTCCCTGGAGAAGGACATCATGCTGGGCAGAGTGGAAGGTCAGTGAAAAAGAGAAAGACTCTCGACACGATGGATTGACACAGAGGCTGCAACAATGGGCTTAAGCCTAAAAACATTTTTTTGGACAGGACACAAGACCAGGCAGTGTTTTGTTCTGTTGTTCAGAGGATCGTTACGAGTCAGAACCAACTGACACCACCTAACAACAACAACAGGATGCCTGGGAGACAATGAGGGTGACAAGACCAGGGCCGAGCAGCTCCTGCAAGATCAGGGCTTGGGGCACGCAGGTACCCCTAGAAGCATGGTACGGGGTTCTCCAGTCAAGCAGAGACAGTAGGAGTAGTAGACCCTGGGTAGGGTCCTCCAGGCCTCCTGGGCTTCCACACTTGGATGAAGAGAAAGTCAGTCTGGACCACCCCTGCCCCAAGGACTCTACTTCCCACAGTGCCCCAGAGAGAGCACAGCTATTTTCAGAAGTTCCTGTCGCATAGTTTGCTGTGGCTCAGCCAGCTGGCAGGCCCAGGGGAATCCTCCAGCCCCCGCTTGCAGACGGCAGTTTCTCACCATCCAAGTGGCACAGAGAAAGCTGTGACTACAACCATTCCCTGAGCCCTTGAATCAATTGCACAGAGAGACTGCTTCTTGTGAGGACCCCAGCCCCCACCTTAGGGCCACCTCAGTAGGCTCCAGGACCTTGCCTTCAGGTTTGGTTCCAAATTTGCTTGCTTAAACTTTTTAATACTTCAAAACACGAAACAATAAAATGACTGCTGAGTTAGTACAGGGTAGCAGTCCATGGTAGGGAAAACAGTTCCTGTGATCAGCTCTAACTGAAAATTGGGAGGTTCCTTTCCTCTCAGAGGCACTTTGAAAGACAGGCCTGGCAACCTGCATCCCAAAAATCAGCCACTGAAAGTCTTACGGAGCCCAGCTCTACCCTGACACACAGCAATCACCAGGAGCCAGGTCAGCTCAGTGCCAACCGGTTTTATTGTAACCTGTGCCAATTTTTGTTTCCTTTTTCTATATGTAATACTAATAAAATGTTGGATAACAGTGTCACTCATTTTCTGTGATTGTGTTAACATTTTTCAGATTCAACCAATGCTTAGTATTTAAACAGATAAACTTGGTGATACTTCAAAAAATAAAAAAGATAAGTTTGATACTTCAGATGGATGGGCAGCCTTTCAGATTATAGATGCACTTGATCCAGCTCCAAATCAGTATTTGAAAAAGTATTTGAGCAGTTTGCTTGCTTTTTTTTTTTCTTATTCAGCTGTCCTTTACATGAAAGTTTACAGAACAAACTATCTTCTCATTAAACCATTAGTTCATCTATTGTTTTGTGGCATTGGTTAACTACCCTATGACCTGTCGTCACTCTCTGCTTCTCAACCTTGGGTTCCCCATTACCAGCTTTCCTTTCCTTCCCTGCCTTTTGGTCCTTGCCACCGGGCTGGTGTGCCCCTTTAGTCTTGTTTCATGAGCCCAGCTAATCTTTGGCTGAACAGTGTACCTCAGGAGGGACTTCATTAGCGAGCTAAAAGGCTGCCTGGGAAGCCATACTCTGATTTTCTCCAGTCTCTGTCGGGCCACTAAGTCTGTTTTTCCATTTATTAACTTGCTTGTGTTTGTTTTGGTTTTGTGAGTCAGAATTTTGTTCTCCATTTTTCCCCAGCTCTGTCTGAGACCCTGTGTTGTGACCCCTGTCAGAGTAGTCAGTGCTGGTAGCTGGGCACCATCTAGTTGTACTAAACTAAGATACTAGTGGAGACTGGTAATTGCGGTCCATTTGTCCTTTGGACTACGGGTAGTTCACATTTTAACCACTTCAGTGCTGTTCTGCTTGAGCGGAAGAAGCATCACCTACAAAGCCCCTCCTGTCAGGCCACTATTCTGTGTCCCCCCACCAAACGTTCTAGGGTAGGAGGTCACCTGGAAACCCACTGTGGAGGTGGGATGATATACAAGCTCCTGCAAACTTAATTGTTCTAAGTGCTACATACTTCATTGCTGAATATCACTGCAGTCATGTTCAAAGTACTGCCCTCGGGAAGATATGCACCAATGCCAGTGCCTAGTTCACCCTTCAAAGCAATTTTGGAGCTCTTTCTGAAACAACCGTTGCACACAGTAGCACAGTGACAAGTTCACAAATTTAATTGTACAGTTGTCCGTGAGTGAGTTTTTAGCCAGTAAAATACATAACTGTATTGGAACACCCTCCGTACTCACCTGATCTGGCCCCCAGTGACTTTTTTCTTTACTCAAAGATAAAGGAAACATTGAAAGGAAGACACTTGGATGACATTCAGGACTTCGAGGGTAATATGACAACAGCTCTGATGGCCATTCTAGAAAAAGAATTCCAAAATTGCTTTGAAGAGTAGACCAGGCACTGGCATCAGTGTGTAGCTTCCCAAGGGGAGAATTTCAAAGGTGACCATGGTGACACTCAGCAATGAGGTATGTAACAGTTTTTCTAGGATGAGTTCACGAACTCAGTTGTCAGATCTCGCACATAAACCGTGCAAGCTGGGGAAATGAGTTACAACTTGGGGAGTCCCCAGGTGGCATGAATGTTTAAACACTTGACTACTAGCCAAAAGACTGGGGTGTTTGAACCCACCTAGAAGCATCTTAAAAGTCCTGGTGACCTCCTCCTGAAAGGTCACAGTACTGAAAATCCTACAGCACAGCTCTGCTCCAGCCCACACAGGGTCGCCGTGAGTGGAAACTGACTCACTGGTAAATAACAGCAATGGCTGTACAAGAGTCTTTACCAGTCTAAGTCACACACGGGCGTCCTTATTCTTGGTGCCTTTTCTGGGCTGTGGCCTCTTTGGTTTCCAGCGCTTTGGTCAGCCAACGTGGCCAGACCAGGAAGAGGAAGCTTCCAGCCCCAGTAGCGAGTAGGACCCCAGAGAGACAGGGCTGTGACGGGGTTCAGCCACACACAAGCAGCCACCCCATCTTGGGACTGTGTTTCTGAGCTTGGCACCCCCACAGGCAGATACTGGAGTCGTTCCACTGTGTGCGCCAGGGCTGGGGGACTCCGGGCGTGAAGGCAGAGCATTTACCTGCCAAATCTCCTCAGAGCCCCCAGTGTCTGAGTACTGGGGGAAGGCCTGTGAATCACAGGAAGCTCCACAGCATTCGGCTATGGGAGTATTTGGGGAGGGGGTCTGTGAACACTGGTCAGTTCCAAGGCACCTCAGTGTCTGAGTATTTTCCGGCAGAATATCCGTGAACTCCAAAAATTTCTGCAGCATCTGAATGTCTGCATATTTTGGGGAGACGGTCTGCAAACCCCAGGAGTTCTGTAGCGCCTGTGTGCCTTACGTCTTTTCTGATAAAGGGTCCTAGGCTTTCATCAGATCTTCAAAGGCATTTATGGCCCACAGGTATCAGAAAGCATGGGAGCAGGTGGCGCTTTCCAATTCTCTTCCTCAGACCCAAACAGAGGAGTGCCCCTCACCCCATCCCATATCCGTGGTGCACTGACCACCTTGGGCACCGGCCCTGCTCCAGCAACAGCTGTCACAGGCAGCAGCTTCCTCCTGCAGCTACTGGGTCACACTCTTGTGTTCCCTGAGATGCAGAGGTTCCTGACACTTAGCCCTCCACCTCACCCCCACACCAAACAAAAGTGTCGCAGGGACTCTTCCAGGAAGGGCAAGGCCAGCCCTGCAGCCCTGGAGGCCCTGGTCCAGCCTCTTTGAGACTCACATTCCAGAAAACCTTCCCTCTCTGTCCCTGTGTCTCTGTTTATCCTATCTTTCTCTCTCAGACCCTCCTTCCCTCTCTGTGCGTGTCCTGCCCTCTGTCTCTCTCTCTTGCTCTCTGTCACTATCTCTCTGTCTTTCCTCCTCACTCTCTGTGTCTCTTTCACTCTCTTTCTCCCCCGCCATCTCTCTGTCTCTTTCTCTCTGTGTCTCTCTGGATCTCTCTATCCATCTGTCTCTTTTCCGCTTTCTGTCTCTGCCTCTCCCTCCCTTACTCTCTGTCTTGTTGTCTCTCCCTCTCCCTGTCTCTGTCTATTTTACTCTGACCTTCAGCTTGGAACAACGGCTTCCATGAGTTTCTTGTTTTTCTGGAAGCCCCTCCCTCCCTCCCGCCTTCCCTCCTTTCCTCCCTTCTTCTCTTCCTGAGCAGGTAGGCCCCAGTCCTGCTGACCTGCCCATTGGTCCCCTGTCCTCTGGGCAGCAGCCTGGCCCTATTTCTCAGCCCCATGTCTCATCAGCACCCAGTCACAGTCCCCAGTCCCGGCCCCTGGGGTCCTTAACGAGGAGTAGGAGGTAGATTTATGAGTTCATCCAGGCCCCATGTCCGCTCTGGGCTGAGGTGTTTCTAGAATGCCTTCTCATCTCCTTCCATCACAAGAATGGACTTTCTGTTTCACCTACAGTGGAAGCCATAAATTGTAGCATTGTGCGCCCATGCACACACACACGCAAGTGCACGTGCACACATGAAAGTGTGCGTGCTGACAGAAAGAACACCTTCCCAGTTTCAGAGCTGGTTGGGCCTTCTCGAAGGCTCAGGGTGGCCAGAGGAAGCCTCCCGCTGGCTACTGTCAAGTTCAGTCAGAGGCGAGCTGTTGAGGTGGACACTCCACCACAGGATGATGAGGTTTACGGGTGGTGGGCTTCAGAGGAGCAACAGTCTGGCAGCAGGACGCAGTGACCTCGAGGGCAGCCTCCCAGCCCCTCCTTCCTGCTCTAGGAACCCATTAGGCGAGCTGACGACAGATGCCTGGGCGCCCCGCCCGCCCTGCACACCCGGCCTGCCAGCGCTGCCGTGCCCATTAGACACGAAACAGCCCCGCCAAGAGTCCGCAGCGAGAAGCAAAGGAAACCTCAAATGATGTGCAAAAAAAATCATAAAGGTTAAGAGAATTTTTCCATAACTCTGCTTCATAACTCAGCATTTCTGATGGGGGTGATTTATGAGCCAGGGGAGCTGGCAGGGGACGAGGGGGCGGGGGGCTACACAGCCTGGGCTCGCAGCTGGGATGCGGCCTGGCCAAGCAGCGGGCAGGGAGGGCAGGCCACCTTTACAAGCCCTACAGTTCTCAAACCAGCCCAGAACAACCGCGGAGCCCAGTTTTGGAGAGGAGATGGGGGAGGAGACTTCAAATTCAGCGACAGTGTCTGCCCTGAGGCCACCATGCACCAGGGAAGCCACCATAGGCTCGGGCCGCTTAAGGCACCATACTCCTTCCACCTGCCAGCCTTCCTTCTCTCATTCTTTCCTTCCTTCCTCTTGCGATGCATCTATGAGCAGAGGAGAGCACATACTGACTGGCTGCATGCTTTGTATTTATCATAATCCTTCCCTTATCCATCTGTCCATCCGCCCATCCATCCATGCATTCATCCATCCATACATGCATGCATACATACATCCCTAATCTTTAATGGTACCCTAGGGGCTGGGTTCTGCGGCACCAAGATACACAGAGGCCCAGGTTGTGCCCACTGGGGCTGCTAGCTGACCCAAGAAGTGTGAGACCTCAAGCAAGGGCCCAGCTCCCAGACATATGGGCATGGTGGACATGACATCTACCCTAGTGGAGAAGGTTGGCAGGTCAACTCCCCAGCCTGGGACAAGCAGGCACAGCTTGTCTGACACCTCTGGTGTCAGATCTGTCTTGAGTGGCTTTCGCTTGTCTGGAAAGGTGAGTACCTGGAGGTGTGTCCAGGTACACATTGCTATGACCACCAGCGTCTCCCTCCCCCAAGAACCCCTGTGGCCAACTCATCTTCCTGCCAAGCTTGTGCAAGCCTAGGCCAGAGGCTGCCTGGGTGGCCTGAGGTCCAAGAACTGGGGAGTAAGTTGCCTGGGTCGGTCCTAGTAACCTGTAAGTCTCACTCCACAGAAGGTAGGGTAGGGACCTGGGACAAGTCAGCCCTGCTTTCTGATTCCAGGCTGTGTAGTCGGATCCCTCACCTGGTGCTGAGAGGGTCAGGGCTTTGGCCAAAATCAGGCTCTGGACTTGGGCAGCTGCTCCAGGGACACTATGGATCTGGGGCACCATCCCCTCTTCTGAAAAATGGAGTCACAACATTACTACCTCACAGACTCATGGTGTCAGTCATAAGCGGGTAAGTAGGAAACACCCAGCATGGCACAGTGCACACAGAAAGCCTTCTCCACACAGGTCTAGGGGACTCTGAAAGAGTGCCATCACAGTCCTCCCTGAGACCCTGGGAAGAAGGCAGAGAAGGGAGGGGAAGGCAAGTGAGAGGGACACAGAAAGGCCACCTGTCTGAAGTCTGTAGCGTCCTCTCTGGCATCAGAAAGGGCCTCAGCCCATCCATGCCCCAACTGAGGATCACAGACATCCAGACTGTATCATCGCACCCACCCACCCACCAACCAGCAGAAACACGGCCCTGCTCCTCTGGGAGTCAGCCCCACCCAAGGCATAAAAGCTATGGTCTCTGACGCCCTGCTCATCCATGCCCCTTCCTGCTCCACAGTCCTGATGTGTCCGGGTGACCCTCCACATTGGGACAGGCAAGGCTCAGCTGCCTACGCATAACAATGGACAGATAGGCACAGCCCTGTGATGTGTCTAGGCCTGAGTCCAGAGCTTCTCCTGCCAGCCCTGGGGGGCAGCATCCTAGCAAACTCCTCCAGGAGGAAGAAAACTTCAGTCTCTTTGGAAGGAAGGAGTTAACCAAGACTTCCCCCACCCCCTCCAGAAGGCTGGCATGGGGTGCTGCTACCGAGGGAAAAGGGATTCCCCCTACCTGTGGGGCCATGGATCAGGAATCAGCATTGAGGTTTTCTAGGGTTCCAAGCCAAGTACCGTCTAGTCAGATCCGACTCGTGGCGAACAGGGTTGGGAGTACCAAAAAGAGGAGCTGCTGAGCCAGGGAGCTGAACCCCTAGAGCTGGGGGATGTGTTGCCTGGTACAGGGCCTGGGCCCTGAGTAAGTTTCGTGTCTGGCTCTGCCCTGCACCCAGAGAGGGACACGCCAGCCCCTAAGCCTGATCAGCAGTGTCCACATGGTGAACAGTGAACAAATCTGGTGGAGGGGGGCTTAAGAGGGCAAGGCCAGGTGCACACATCTGAGGGGCCACAGTGCGGGAAGAAAGGCTAGTAGCACAGACACCGCAGTGGGGCCAGGATCAGATAGGGGAAGTCACTGAAAGACAGAGCCCATCCACCCAAAAAATATTCTCAGTGACCCAAGCCATTGAAGGATAGGCAGTGTCGGGCACACAGTTGTGGGTGTGGGTGTTCATAGAACCAGCTCTCGAGATCACCATGGTGGTGATCCTGTCTGAGAATCACAGTGGTAAGTGTTCTAGAGTAAGCTGTCTTCTTGTTCACGGAATGGGCTGTCTTAGGTGAAGAGTAGTGGATGTTCATAGGATCAGCTGTCTTGGGCAGATGGTGGTGGGTGTTTATAGAACTAGCCCTTTGGGGAGCATGGTGGTGGGTGTTCATAGAATGGACTGTCTTGAGATCATGTAAGTGTTCATAGAATGGGTTGTGTTGAGAGCATAGTGGTGGGCGTTCTAGAATGAGTCGTCTTCAGATCACAGTGGTAGGTATTCGCAGAATGGGCTGTCTTGAAATCATGATGGTGGGTGTTCATAAAATGGGCTATCTGAGGAGGACGGTGGGGAGTGTTTTAGAAAGAATGGTCTTCTGATCACAGCAGTAGGGGTTCGTGAAAAGGGCTGTCTTATAATCACAGCAATGAGTCACAGTAGTGAGCATTCATAGAACGGGCTGTCTTACAATCACAGTAGTGAGTGTTCACAGGATAGGCTGCTTGGGAAGACAATGGTGGGTGAGTTAGAATTTAAAATGAGTGGTCTTTCATCACAGTGGTAGATGTGCACAGAATGGGCTATCTCGGGAAGATGGTGTTGGTCTCCCTGTACCTGTAAAATGTTGTTGTTCATGACACTTGGACCCAGATGCTGCAGAGGCCTTAGATGCAACTGAGAACTGAGAGTTCCCATTCAGCCCTCCTGTGATGACACAGAATCCAAGGAATTCAAGGGAGACAGGCCATCAGGGATTTCTTTCCTTTCCAGGGCTTGCCCTCCTGCCTCGTGCTCACCTTCCCACAGCAGAAGCACCTTGGGAATTCTGAGAGCCACATGTCCTCTCTGGGTTAGGTGGAAAGGGAATACCACACAATGGCCATTCCATCCTGTGGACTGAACTACCACGCTGCCCATGATCAGAATGCAGAACCCTGGGCCCTACAACTAGAAAGCAGCCTTCAAGGACTTTGAGTGGAACCAGAACACTGTTATTGAAATACATATCCCAGGACATTGTGACACCAACAGAGAAACAGAGAGGAAGAATTTGGCCACCCAACAGGGCCATCTGCAGAGGGGCTGCAAGGCAGGTTCCCCAGGAAGATCCAGCTGTACCACCGAGAGTGGAGTGGGGGTCTGGTGGGCTTGGTCAGCCTTGCTTCCTGGACTCCTGCTTCTCCTCCAGGCCCTTCTCCGGGTCTTCCCTCTCTGTCTCTTCTCCTCCATATCAACACGTCCTCCCTGTTGAGGGATACTACATCTAGCCAGAGCCTCCTTGGCATCTCCGTCTCTTGCATGTACATGTCTCTTCCTTCCAGAGCTGGCGCTGTTTAGTGTTGCTCTTTGGCATGAAAGATAAAGCCTCCAAGAAGCAGAAGATTCTCAAATGGTGGTCCTTTTGTTTCTGGCCTAGAAAAGAGTTGAGGGACCTGGCCTGAGCAGATCCACTCAGTCACGGTCACTGCAGGGAGGCCTAAGAGCAGATCCTGTCCCGGAAAGGAGCATGATGCTAGGTGCCATGGGGTCCTGGTGCAAAGACAGATTCGCTGCAGGTCCTGTGCATCCCAGGGCAAAGATTCCAGCTGCCCCCTGAAATCTTGGCCTCCTCATTGACTCTGGGTCCAAGCAGGACCCTTGGTCACCTAGTGTGTCTGTGGGCATGGGAGGAAAGCTCCATCTTTAAACAAAGCACTTCAATTCTCTTGCCAAATGGGCTTCTCCCAGACCCCAGGGACAACCTTCTCTCCCTCTCTGGGGTCCTCATTGTCCTAACAGTGCATTCAGGACACCCTCAGGGATCAGAAGGCACGTGGGGCCTGGTTTTCTCCCCAGAATTTTTTTTAATTGAGGTGAAATTTACATAACATAAAGTTAACCATCTTAAGTGTACGATTCAGTGGCATTTAGTATATTCACAATGTTTTGCAACCATCAGCTCTATCTAGTTCCAGAACTTTCTTATTATCTCAAAGGAAACATCACACTATAGCACACCATTAAGCAGTCGTTTGCATTCCTCTTCCCCTGATCACTGGTAACCACCAAACTGCTTTTTGTTTCTATAAAACCAAGAAACTCACTCTTGTCAAGTCGATTCTGACTTACAGAGATCATATAGAACAGGGTAGAACTGCCCCATACAGTTTTCAAGGAGTGCCTTGTGGATTCAAACTGCCAATCTTTTGGTTAGCACCCATAGCAATTAACCGCTACACCACCAGAGTTTACTTTGTCTCTCTGGATTTGTCTGTTCTGGACGTTTCATCTCACACCATATGTGGTAATCTGTGTCTGGTTTCTTTCAACATAACGTCAACATTCATCTACATGATGACATGTGTCAGTGCTTCATGCCTTTCAGGGCTCAGTAATACTCCATCGTATGTACAGGCCACATTTTATATTTCCATTCATCTGGGGTTGGACACTTGGTTTGTTTCTGCCTTTAGGCTATTATGAGCAGTGTTGCAACAACCACAAGTGCTCGAGTCTCTGCGTTACTGCCTTCAGGTTTCTTGGGCGCATACCTAGGAGCAGAATTGCTGAGTCACGTGGTAATTCTACCTTTAACTTCTCAGGAAACCACCACAGTGCACAGTGACTGTACAATTTTACCTTCCTGCAGCCATGCACCAAGATTCCAGTTTCTCCACACCCTCACCAAGTATTTTCTACTTGTTTATTTTTTTTAATATCTTCTCCATTTTCCTAGGACATATCATTTCTTCTTCTCTGCTCTGACTTCACTAGGTCCTTCTGACTCCAGATTACTCTTACCTCTGCCTACCTGGACTCCCTTGCCACATGGACACCTGTGTCCACCTGGACACACCTCTCCACATGGATATTCCTGCCCACATGAACAGCTGAGTCTACCTAGAGATGCTTGTCTAATTGGATGCCCTGGACACAACGGCCAACCTGCATACCCTTGTCCACTTGGACACATCCCCTCTACTTCTAGGACCTCAGAATGGTGGTGGCCTCAGCCCCTGTCCACTGTCTTTCATCCCATGCTTCCTCCCTCTCTGTGCTAAGAGTGGGCCTGCAGGAAGCTTCTTCAAGCTGCTGCTGATTTCAGCCCCTGGGATTCAGAACAGAAGTAGGTGCTGAAGAGCACAGGCTGGCTGCTGAGGCTCCTCCCTCCCAGCCCTTGGCACCCCCGCTGCAGCCGCCATCTCTCTGTCCCACAGCTCTCTGGGAATTCTTCTCTTACCAGTGGGCAGGTCTCCTTGTAAATGGGCTGCTCACAGGCCTGGTAGTGACATCAAGTAAACAACGTGCTCCCAGTAGGCTCCCAGTGTACCCAGGGCAGCTTCAGAAGACACAGCAAGGACAACATAAACAGGAGCAAAGCAAAGTTGAGCTTGTCCTTTGAGGGCAAGATGAGAGAGGCCAGTAGAAGCACACTGCTGGGGTGCTGAATGGAAACTTCCCTACCTGTAGACAGCAAAATACTTTCATTATTTTCAGGCTGGTGTGAAAGCAGATAGGGGAGTATAACTGCACTAACACACACAACACACACACTCAGGTCCCAGTACAACCACACACCCCATCAGCACCTTAATCTCAGCAATGTTTTGACTAGCCAGTGCAGCAATCATCCCACGACCCACCCCAAGGCCCCAGGCACAGGCCTCTGTTCTTACCATGAGTGGCCTTTGCTTTCTGCCCAAGGAATGGCCTCATGAGGGAGATTTTGCAACGCTGAGGCTCTCTTTGTCACCTGTTAGGGCCGGTGAACTGCTGTTTAGTGAGAACAGAAAGACCAGCCTTCGTTGACCAGCAGAAGCTACCTGATAGAGACGGGTTGAGCAGGCTGAGGCCAGCTGGTGCCTAGGAGTGAGCTGCCCTCCTGCCCCTAAGCACACACCACCTGGCAGCTGGTTAGGCAGATGTAGAGTTTGCAGATGCCGGCAGACAGGACGCCTCTGATCCTTCCTGTTCTCTTTCTCTTCCTGGGCAGATTTCAGAAGACCTGGGGGGAGAGAAATTCTGCATGGATGCTAACCAGACCGGGGCTGGCAGCTGGCTCAAGTACATCCGTGTCGCCTATTCCTGTGATGACCAGAACCTCACCATGTGCCAGATCAACGAGCAGGTGGGTCCTGGATTGCATGCAGAGCACCCTGGTGCAATCAACGGCACCGGAGTTGATGAAGTATGTCAAGGGAAAGGCCCTTGGCCTTCCTTTTGCCAAGCTGGCCCTAGTGGAGGTGGCTACTGGTTGCTCGGGTGGCAGTGGATTTCTGGGGAGTCCATCACCGCAGCCTTGCTTAGTACCACCCGCTCCATACACCCCATTAATGCTTCTTTGGAACCTTCTGTCTGTGGCCTGAGTCAGAATATGATGGTTGGTGTGATGAAAAGCAGTCATCAATGTCCAAGACCAAAGGCACTCGAATCCCTACAAATGCCATTGTCAGCGAATCATGAGAGCCCCAGAGAACAGGAACCGTCCACACAAAAATTGTGGCAGAACGGCACTGCCTACCCAAGTTCTCCAGGCAGGCTCAGTGCCCGGCTGGCTGGAGGGGCCAGGCAGCTAGCTGCATGAGGCTCCCGAGATATAAAATTGCAGCCCAGCTAGCCTGTTCAGGTGACTGGCATCCCCTGGAAGAGAACTGATGTTATTTCCTGAGCTACATGATTCTCAGATGCCAGCGTTCTTGCTTCAGCCACCAGAGGAAGATGATGACCCCTCAGCTTACTGGATTCTCACGATTGGCAGCTTGTTCTCAGCACCCAAGACTGTAGTCATCAGAGGGGGCACCACCACTAAACTGGTGCTGACCCACCAGCCCATAAGGAGAAAAGATTGGCAGTTCTGGGCTTCAAGAAGACCTCCAGAACCAAGGACAATGAGGACAGAGCTAAGACTGCTCAGCCAAGTCTATTAATTCCAATCTGTCTGTCATTCCTGGGAGCCTCCCTGTAACTTGAGCCATGGTTTCACCCTGTGTTCCCAGAGCACCTACTCCTTGCAGGGGCCTTGGAGGCCTCTGCCCTTCACAGTCAATGCACCTTTCTTGGACTCTATAACATTTGAGGGGTTCTCTGTGCAACTTCAATTGCAAAAAAAGCTCTATGGCTTTGAAAGATGCTTTCCTGATAGGAGTGATGGTTGTGCAACACGGCAAATGTAATTAATGTCGCTGAATTGTATACATAAAAAATGATTGAAATGGCAAAAGCTTTGTGATATATATATTTCACTCCAATACAATTAAAATATATATATGTAAAGATGCCTGTCTCAGCAGTGGTGAAAGAACCAAAAGTAGAGCCTTAGGTTTTCAGAACAGAAGACTCATACAAGAAGCGCTAGTGACACAGTGGTTATCACTTGGCTGCTAAATGAAAGGTAAGGGTTCTAATTCCCCAGCTGCTCCACGGGAGGAAGATGTGGCATCTGCTTCCATGAAGATTACAGCTGTCGGTACCCTAGGGGGCAGTCCTACTTGCTCCAACAGGACCCCTGTGAAGTCACAACAGGTTTAAGGCAGATCTGCCCAAGTGACAACTTGTGAAGCAAGGTCACCTAGTCCTGTGTGCAGTGCCCTGGATGAGAAAAGAAGAAACCACGTTTTCGAAGCCCATGTAACAAAGGATAAAGTCTTGCTTGGCCTAAGCAAGCCATTAAACGTGACTCAAGGCTCTCGACTTCAGGGACAGTTTTGCAGAAGGAACGCAGAGGCCAGGATTCGGGAGGTGTGGAGGCCCCACGATGCTGCGGGTAATACTAATGCATTTATTGAGCCTCCTCTTGCTCCTGGGCTCAGTCTGAGCTAAGCAGCCCCTCCGCTGGACCCATCTGGTGCTGCTCACCATAAACAGTCCTCAAGCATGAATCCTCCTCTGCCCCTAGACATGTATGATTTTCAATTAGAACCGAAAATCTGGGGGAAAAGGCTTTTCTCCTATTGCAAAAAGTAATGCAGAAATGAAGAACTCTGGTGGCACCTTGGTTAAGTGCTCAATTGCTAAATGAAATGTCATCATTTCAATGCTCCCCCACTCTCAGCAGCTCCTCAGGAGAAAGACCTGGAAGTCTGCTTCCATAATGACCACGATCTAGGAAACCCTATGGGCCAGTTCTTCTCTGGCATATTGGGCCATTATCACATACAAGTAAAATGTTGCTGACAATTGTCCAAAAGCATTTGCAGCAGTGCATCAACAGGGAACTGCCAGAAGTTTCAGCCAAATTCAGAAGAGGATGTGGAATGAAGTCTATCACTGCCAATGGCAGGTGGATACTGGTTGAAAGTGAAGAATACCAGAAAGTGTTTTATCAAACATGCAAAGGCATTCAATTGTGTGGATCATAACAAATTATGGATAACATTGTGCAGAATAGAAATTCCAGAACACTTCATCATGTTCATGAGGAAGCTGTGTATAGCCCAAGAGTCAGTCATTCAAACAGAACAAAGGGATACTACATGGTTTAAAGTCAGGAAAGGTGTGCATCAGGGCTGGATACTTTCACCGTATTTATTCAGTCTACATGCTGACGAAATAATCTGAGAAGTTGGGACTATATGAAGAAGAAGGCAGCGTCCAAACTGGAGGAACACTCATTAATAATCTACACCGTGCAGATGATAAAAACTTATTTGCTGAAAATGAAGAGGACTTGAAGCACTTACTGATGAAGATCAAAGACAACAGCCCCCAGCAGGATTGCACAACTAAACCAATAACCAAGACCACAGTCAACGTAGAGAAGACTGAAGTTGTTAAAGATTTCATTTTACTTGGATCCACAATCAACACCTATGGAAGCAGCAGTCAAGAAATCAAATGGCACATTGCATTGGGCAAATCTGCTGTAAAAGACCTCTTCAGCATGTTAAAAAGCAAAGATATCATCTTGAAGATCCAAGCAATGACATATCCACTCACCTCATACGCATGTGAAAACAAGACAATGAATAAGGAAGACAGAAGAATTGATGCCTTTGAGTTGGAGTATTGGCAAAAAATAGTGAATATACCTTGGACTGCCAAAAGAATCAATAAATCTGTCTTGAAAGGAGTACAGCCAGAATGCCCCTTAGAAATAAGGATGATGAGACTTCATCTCACACATTTGGAACATGTTGTCAGAAGGGGTCATTCCCTGGAGAAGGACATCATGGTCGGTTTAAAAGAGAATCAGTCAAAAAGAGGAAGACCCCCAACAAGATAGGTTGGCACAATGGCTACAACAGTGGGCCCCAGCATAGCAAGGATTGTGAGGATGGCACAGGATCGCGGGGGGTCATTCTGCCGTAGGTAGTGTTGCTATAAGTCAGAATCAACTCGGCGGCACCTGACAACATGAGTTAGAGTTGACACAACAGCACCTGATGACAACAACAACAGTCCAGAAGTAAGCAAAAAGAATCACCATAAAAATTAAACACAAATGTTAAAAAAAAAAAAAATCCTTCTTCCAGATGAAAGTGAAATTCAAGTGAAGGAAAACTGGAATTAAGGCAGGTATCCATCTCATGGCTCCCGCAAAACTCACCTCTAAGTTGAACAAGTTGTGTGTCAGCAAGACTTTGAAAATCCTGGGGCAGGGGGATTGGGGGAACCAACGCTGGGCATGAGGAGACTGGCTGAATCAGCCAGGGTGGATGGGCTGAGGGCACCCTCAGGTATGTGGTCACTGGTTCCAAAGTCTCCGCTGGGAATTCCAGGCAGCTAAAGAAATCAGCAATTTGTGAAATGTATTTCCAGGACCAATGGTACTGAAGAAAGAAGTCAAAGTTGCATTGAAGACGTTACACCTCAACAAATCATGGCTGACATCACGGAGAATGGGAATTCCAGAAATAGATGAAATATCTATTGAGATAGTTCAACAAACAGGTGCAGTACTAGAAGTACGCATTTGTCTATGCTAAGAAACTTTGAGGACATTTATCTGGCCAACTGACTGGAAGAGATCCATATTTATGCCCATTACCAAGAAAGGTTATTCAACCAAATGCGAAAATTACCAAACAATATCATTAATATCACACACAAGTAAAATTTTGCTCAAGATCGTTCAAAAGCAACTGCAACAGTATATTGACAAGAAACTGCTAGAAATTCAAGCCAGATTCAGAAGAGGACATGGAGCATGGGATATCATTGCTGATGTCAGGGGGATCTTGGCTGAAAGCAGAGAATACCAGAAAGATGTTTACCTGTGTTTCACTGACTATGCAAAGGCATTCAACTGTGTAGATCATAACAAATTATGGCTAAAAATGCAGAGAATGGGAATTCCGGAACACTTAATTGTGCTCTTAAGGAATCTGTACACGGATCAAGAGGCAATTGTGCAAACAGAACAAGGGGACACTGTGTGATTTACAGTCAGGAAAGGTGTGTGTCAGGGCTGTACCCTTTTACCAAACCTTTTTAATCTGTATGCTGAGCACATAATCTGAGAAGCTGGATTATACGAAGAAAAACGAGGTATCAGGATTGGAGGATGATTCATTAACAACCCGCATTACACAGACAACACCACCTTACTTGCTGAAAGTGAAGGAGATTTGAAACACTTACTGATGAAAATCAAGGACCACAGCCTTCAGTATGGATTATACCTCAAACATCAAGAAAACAGAAATCCTCACAACTGGACCAGTAAGCAACACTGTCATAAATGAAGAAAGGATTGAGGTTGTCAAGGCTTTCTTTTTACTTGGGTCCACAATCAAAGCCTATGGCAGCAGCAGTCAAGAAATCAAAAGATGCATTGCACTGGAAAAATCTGCTGCAAATGACCTCTTAAAAGTATTGAAAAGATGTCACCTTGAAGACTAAGGTACACCTGCCCCAAGCCACGGTGTTTTCAATCACATCATATGCATGTGAAAGCTGGACAGTGCACAAGGAAGACAGAAGAAGAAATTATGCTTTGAATTGTGTGGTTGGAGAAGAATGTTGAATGTACTACAGACCGCCAAAAGAACAAACAGATCTGTTCTGGGAAAAGTACAACCAGAGTGCTCCTTAGAAGCAAAGATGGCAAGACTGTGTCTTACATACTTTAGACATATTGTCAGAAAGGATCAGTCCCTGGAGAAGGACATCATGCTTGGTAGAGTGAAAGGTCAGCCAAAAAGTGGAAGACCCCCAGTGAGATGGATTGACACAGTGGCTGCAACGCTTAAGCATAAAACAATTGTGGACATGGCACTAGACCAGGCAGTGTTTCCTTCTGTTGTACACAGAGTCACTGAGTTGGAACCAACTTGACAGCACCTTATAACAACAACAACAATAATTATCTTAATTTTTAAACTCTACTAATAGTGTGAAAATTTTCTCTCAGAAACACATGGACTCTCAATAAATATTTGCTGATGAAACAACTAACTTTTAGGAATACCTCTTGAAAGAGATGTGCTAGATTTTAAGCTATTTTTAAACAGTCTCCAAAAAAAAAGAAGGTAGGTCAATTCTGACTGAGCAGGAAGTGTTTCTTCTCTCTGGCCCCAACTAGAGAGAGGCAAGTCACTGTGAAATGTTGGTGACATTTTGACTCTGCCTAGCCCAGTGCCGTAACTAAAGATTTTCCTGAAATACTGATAATTAAAAAAAGATTCTAGAAGACAGGCTTCTCATTGAGAAGAAGACGTTGCCTGACATTAATGGAGTTTCCCAAATCTCCCATGATCCCAAGAGTTTCTCCCAGGATCTCCTTACCCTTAAGGACCCTCACTACAAACGTAAACAAGCTTTCTCTTTCACACACACTCACAAACACATATATGTGAACAATCTCTTCTCATTCTTTCTCACACACAAATGAGCAATCTCTCTCAACACAGCAGATAAATGAACAGTATCTTGCATCTCTGACTCTCCATCACTCTCTCCCTCCCTTTTTGTAAGCATTTCTCCTGCTTTTTTCTTTCTCTTTCACACACACGTAAGCAAACAATATCTTTCTCATCTCTCTTTATCTTTCTCTATCTCACCCTTTCTCTCTCTCTCTCTGTCACACACACACACACATACACACACACACACGCACGCACATGCACCCCTTCAAATACCAAACGGACTCCAAAGGGAAAGAACCCCTAACTGAGCTCCATAAATGGTTTCCAGTTTGCCGAGTCTTCAGCCAGGAAACCACTTCCTTCAACAAGCTGTGAACACTGTCTTAAAGCTCAAGACACACGATCTTAGCCCTAATTTTCAGAGAAGAAAGAAGATGGGCAGGAGAGGGCTCCACCCTCCTGAAGAGAAAATTCTTGAAGCCACAGCCATCAGGAAAAACATATTCCCTGGCAGACAGAAGAGAGAGCTAATCTTGGAGCTCAAGCCAGCAAGTGAGTGGGGGACTGGCTTGGTTTTTCTCTCTGAGTCTTCTGCTAGTGGCCTTAGGACTTCTGCAAATGTAGGTACCTGGTCTACACAGTCTCAGAGCAGAAGAACAGGACAGGAGGGACTAGTGACACCCCCTTCCGCCCATCCTGGACTCCTTCCAGGTTCCACTGGTTGTAGGGAGGTCATAAAACCAGATGGGCTCTGGGAGTGGACACGACCCCTACAGCCCCGAGGCTCTGTGCTGTGGAGGTGGACACTGCCCTCATACTCTTATGGCTTTGTGCTGTAGGGATGGATATAGGTTGGGAGAGTCAGCCCCTACATCACTGTGGCTCTGTGGCCTGGGGGTAGACCTGGTCCCCACACCCCCATCTGGGTGTGGACGTGGCCCCCATACTCCTATGGCTCTGTGCTCTAGGAGTGAACATGGCCCCCACACCCTCACAGCTCTGTATTCTGGGGTGGACATGGCCCCCAAAGACCCACAGCTCTGTGCTCTGGAGTCCAGAGATGGACATGGCCCTCATACCTCTCTGGTAGCTCTGTGCAGCAGAAGGCTCCAGCTGTGTCTTCGGGTGCTTGAGTAGCCCAGGAAATGCAGCACTGCAGCACGCACAGGTAGAACTGACCACTGGCCAGTCCTCGATCTCTCAGCAGCCTACTCAGCATACCCTGAGTCACCTGCCTCAGTGCAAAAGAGAACAGAGACCTGGAGGAAGGGAGAAGAGAGACAGATGTGAGAGAAAGGAGACTCTGGAGCTCAGAACACGCCAGCATGTGCCCACCAGGGTCCCTGGAGGCTTGCTTCAGTGAGCCACCTTGTGATGCCATGGCCAAGGGGGTCCCAGTTGTCACAGTTTTAGGGCTGTGGGAGGCACAGGCAGAGACACAGTCGCAGAGACCCCATGACCCTCCTCCCCACACAAGGCTGTCCAGGGACTCCTCAACATTTGCCAGTCACTAGCTCCTAGAGAACTGGTGCTGCCCCCTCAGCTGTTAGGACTGAGGAGAGGTGCTCTCTGGCCTGGCTCATGTGGTCATCTGTTCAGTGAGGGCCCTCTCCAAGGCAGCATGAGTCCCCTTTCCCAGAAGTGCTCAGGGGAACAGTGACCACCTTTCACCCTGATGCTCCTTTGTCCTCAACCCTGGGCCTCAGGATGAGGGAGATGAAATGCAGCAGAGGCCACATGGGGCCATAAATTTCCTCATGGATGCTGGCCCTGTCACCCGAAAGGGCCTGTGGTTGTTGTACACATGAAGACGCCATAAACATCCACGGCCGAGAGTGCTGGCCTTCACACCACACTTGTCCCCCAACCCCTGGAGCACCAAAGGCCTGGAGCCAGAGGCCGATGGAAACAAAACACCCACAGCAGACAGCCGAGAGAGAAGCCTTTCTCCCGAACTTCTAGGGGTGGTCGGGACAACCGAGCATTTGAAGCCACCCCTGGGGTGCTAAGATGGGGCCTTCCACTTACTTTGTCATCTCAGCAGGAGCCGGAAAGCAGAGCCAAGCCCACAGGGATCTCAGTTCCCTCTGGGTGGCCCAACCCTGCCCCTCCCGGCGAGGCTACTCCCTCCTCCTACCCGCCTTCTGCTCCCACACCTCTTTTTGGAAAAGCTAAGATATCGGCATCACCCCTGGTTCTTGCGCCCACAGTGATGAGCGAACCTGTTGGTTGGAAAAATTTCTGGAGACACAGGCAGGGTCTGTTCCTGAATTTATTTTAATGTTCAGAAAGAAAACAAGAGCTGAGGAAAAAGGTGCCCCAGGAGGAAGCGGAGGTGGGAAGAAACCTATTCACTGCATGGGTTTTAAAAAAACAAAAATTTCAAGAAAAAAAAACATAGCCTCAATGGAGAGAGAATGGTGGTACAGGATGTCAAGTGGCCAGGAGGGCAGGGGACAGGGTGAGATGGCACTGTGATCACATCCACACGTTACAGAGTGGGACTCCAGGCCCCAGACCCCCAGAGCACCTCTGGAAGGTCAGTTCGGCTCAGGAACTGGAGCCCAAACCAGCCCGGCCCACCGGGCCCCTCTGCCTGACAGGCTGGGCATCAGGGAAAGCCCAAGGACAGCGGCAAGTCCAGGGACCAAGCAGAAGGGGAGCTGGGGCCAGCCTCCAACAGGCCACCGGAGCTCAAGCTAGAGTGTACTAAGCTGTGCACTGAGGGGCCGGGTCTCCCCAAAGTGGAAGCAGACAAGACTAATCTCTTTCTCAGAGTGTGATACACAAAGGCATTTTATTAGAAGATTAGCCGACTGATAGCCACGCAGCCTGCACCCCTGAGAAGCAGCCCTGGCTTTTAATGAAAACCTGGTGCTGCTCGGACGGAGAGCATTTTCCTTTTGGTTTCGTTTCCCTCTCCCCAACATCGGTCCGTCTTGTCTGTCGGGGCGTGTGATCTGGAGGGGCTGGAATTTTCAACAAGGGGCATCAGACATCCGTCACATTTTGCCAGCATGCTTCCTTCCCCACTTGGCTTTTGTTCCCTCACGATTTTTTAATTTAAAAATCTTTCAATTAATTTGCCGGGTTCAGTGTTGGCTTTCAACAATTAGATAGCATTTTTTTCCTTTGAAATGAGGAGGGCGAGGGCAGGGGCATTCATTTGAACATCGCCCACCCCGTTGACAAAAGACTTTCAAAATATTATCAAATTTGTTGCGATTCAGAAAACGGCTGCATTATACAGAGAGCTCTCTTTGGAGGAAATGGTGCCTCATTTTGGCCAGGAACAAAGAATAATTACCTGCTGTCATCATTTGCTGGGATTTATATTCTTTTTTTTTTTTTCCTTCTTCTTCCTTATCAAACGGAATGTCTCATCGGAAGAAACCGTTTAAGAACAAAAGAAGATAATTTAAGTGTGGACTGATAATTTATATAGGAACACGTAATATCCGGATCAAAATTTTGCAACTAAGGAAAAGATAAGCGTATAGGAGATCTTAAACACTGGAGCTGCTGGGGAGGTGCCAGACTACACACATAACAATAAAATGTGAGGACTGAGACATAAATCAAATGTCTTCGGCCACCTGTGGGAAGAGAGGAACATGGCAAATCTTGAGGCACCCCCAACTAGCCCTTTTCCCCCCTGGAGCCGAGGAAGGAATTATCTGCCTGTCCCTGGAGCCCTCGGACACTGCCAAGCCCAGAACTGCTGTCCCCTGGCTCCTGCTCGGCCCTGAGAAAGCAGGCAAAGCAGATCAACCAGAGGAAAGCCCCAGAAGCAAAAGCAGGAGCAAAAGAAAGAGAAATAAAGGCCTCAGATGCGGTGCCCACTGGACCCTGGAGCATCGTTAGGTCTCTTTTATAAGCACTGAATGCTTGGCTAGCCCTAGAGTTCTGGAGGTCCCCAGCTGGTTCCCAGGGGGAGACGGCCCGCAGTTTAGGGTCAGCAAGTCATTAAGGCACACAGTGAGATCCCCAAACCTCATGAGCGGTAAGGCAACATCGCTACCCACCTAGCCTTTTTGAGGGTCCCTGGGAGACAAGAAATATATAGGAAAACCCTCAGACCAATGTCTTCTCTGGGAGACAGGCCGTGCGGCAGATCGGGTCATTAGGAGAATTTGCTTTCCAGCAACCGGTTTAGAAGAATTCAAATTCTGCTCGATGCATACAAGCCTTTTGTAAGAAAAGCCCTTGTTGCATCATGCCAGAGCCCTCACAAATTCAAGCACAATGGGATTCAGAAATCCAGGACGGAGAGCGATTGATTTTTTTTTTTTTTTTAAGATAAGCATGCTGAAAGAGATTTCATCTATTTCATTCAAACACTCCTTTAAAGTTTCTCAAACTGGTTGAAGAGGAAAGAATAACCCTGAAGTCCCCTTGATCACTTTTGCGTTTTTTGAGAAAATGATTTATCCCTGAGAAGCAGGCGCAACAGGCTTAGCATATGTTCTTCTGACTTTCCATCCACAATCTAGCAATGTCTATCCAGGGTTGCTTGGGTGAAATTTTTCACTTATCTAAATTATTAATTTCTAAGATTAACTAGGTATGGAAATTGTAGCTCTTATGTGTTTGCATTATTTGAAAATAGCATGTTGTGAGATCGATTTCATATTTTAAAAAAAAAAAAAAACTTGAACTCTAGAAGGGAAAAATCCCAAGCTGACAACCATTGTATATTTGAGATATTTGTACCCTTGAAATATCTGAAGGGATGTACAGTGTTCATTTTCATAAATGGCTGGGCCTAAATGAATCTGACCTGTGCAAAATCCATCTTTTCTCCAGCAATTTCTCTTCCCTTTTGTTGAGAAAGTGGCCATTATTTATTTGCCCCAGGACCCCATTTACCTACAAGAAGCCACCCACTTGTATTTGGAGAAAAAAGAGGAAGAAAATAGTCAGGGTCACTCGCAAGACAGTTGTCATTCTGAGGACGTGTGTTTGGTGGTGCCGGTAAAAGGCACTGTCATCACAGAGAGAACCTGAAGGGTTGAAACAAGGTCTTAACTTCAGATCAAGTCCTGTTTGGCATCAGGATTTTTTAAAGCCGTTCAGAGCAGACGTTTATTGGAGCCAGTAAACTCAGCTGTTGTTAAGCTGCTCCCCATCCCCAAATTCATAAACCGAGGAGAGCATTCCAGCTCAGCCTTGCCTATCTGGCGGTACCAAAGGATGCTGGCGTGACAGGAGAACTGTGGAGGATGCAACCATTCAGAAAAGTCACCAGACACTTGGATGCTGTCACCTAAACAAATGCCCCATTCTTTTTCCCTTTCCTGTGCCTGGTCAGCCTCCTTATAGGCCTAAGGAGGACTCAAGAAACTTAGGACTTCTTTCCCCCTAAGGAGCAAACTTCTCCCTCCCCTCTTCCAGAGCTCTTCCTGCCAGCCTGTCCTGCCTGCTGGCTTGTCCAGGTCGTGGCATGGTGAGGGACAGGCAAAGAGTGAAAGGAAAGTTCTCAAGCTCTACAGGGAGGTTTAAGGACTGCTGTAAGAAGGTATCACAGCCTGCTGGCATGGGCCCACGCAGCACCAAAAAAATGCTTAGGTTGTATTGCTTCTGTCACCAGCAGACAGGGCCTCAGCAGTTTCTGCCGCTGATCTCCCGGCCCGGCCTTTGCCCCGGGAAGTCGTCAGCCCCCGTGCGTGGTCCAGGGACCAGAACTTGTGCCTGCCGCGTCTGGCCGATAAGGCCTTTTGTGCGCTTTGGAACTCATGAGAACTCACGCTTGTGTGAGAGATCAGGGTCGCCTGTGTGGACCTCCATAGGAAAGGCAGGCGTGCTGAGTTCGGGGAAGTTTGCCGAGGCTCCAGGTCACCTTCTGCGTCTCCTAGACGCAGAGGTTCGGGCAGCCACCCCTACCCCCACCGCTCCTGGCCCGGCCCTGCGATTAGCACTAATAGTCATTAATGCCACCGCTTGCAGCTCAAAGTCCAGGCGGCCTCCTGCCAGCGCCCTGACGGCCCATGGGTCCCAGGGCACGCGCGTGAGACCTGTGGAGATTCCCTCGGGGTTTGTACCGGCAGAGAATCCCGCGAAGCCCGGCGGCCTTGCAGTGGGCCCTAGGAAGGAAGTGTGAGACGGGAGTTTCCCCCGAGTTTGGGCAGAGGATGAGAAGGGGAGGCCAGGCAGTATTAGTAGCCAGGCTGGGGGTGTGGCGCAGGTTCTAGGGGTCCTGAATATACTGATCCCCAAAGAGTATTAAGGGGCGTAAGGTTCCAAGATTCTGGGTGGCCCTCGGAGGGCAGTTCCCAGGGGTGCGAGTGTGGGGTCCAGGGTACCCGATGCCCTGGGGGAGGGGGATGTGTGAGCCAGCGGGGGCGGAGGAGGGAGGCGGGCCGCTCCCATTCCCATCCCCCGCCGCCATGCCGGCAAGAGCACAGCGTAGCCCCGGCTACTGCAGAAGAGGAAGCCACCTGGAGCGCCGCGCAGGGACCAGGTCAGAGCCGCCCTCTGCGACGCGGGGCCCATGAGGGGCGGCGAGGGTCGCAGGCCGCGGCGGGCGGGATGCTGGCCGGCGGTGGCCAGGCCAACATTGCCCTCTAATGGGGACCGCGGGAGCGGAGCTGCCGCGCTGCCCCTTGGAATCCGCCTGCCCTTTCTCGCCCTACCCCCGGGCGCCTGGGCCGGCGGCACCAGGGCCCTGCGCTATAGGTGCGCCTGCTGGATGCAGGCGCTTGCTGGCTGCGTGCGCTGGCTGCGCAGACGCTGGCGCGGTCGCGCCTTTTCGGAGAAGTTGTCGCGGCGGCGGCGGCCCCGTGTCCGACGCTCGCACCCTGTACTGTCGGTCGGATCTTGAGAGTCAATGATTGATCTCTGAGATTTTTAATAACGATTCAGCCACTGTGTGATTTTTTTTTTTTTTTGAGAAGATACAAAACGGGGATCTGAATCACAATTTTAGTTGGAGAAGTTAAATACACAAGTTCTATTCTCCATTTGAAAATGATTATATTAGGGGCTTACCTGAGAATGATTGCCAAGTTCAATAGCACTCCTGACTGATGTGGAAAGAACTTTGTACGTTAATAAGCTGTATATGCAGGTGGCTGTTTTTCTTTGTACAGCTCTGCTGTCTGGGGGCCTCGGAATAATAATACCCAAGTCAGCTTTGGGAACACAACGGGGCTCCCATCTGTCCGCTTGAGTTATTGGTGGCTTCTCGGGTTCCTCAGGACTGGAGGTTTGTGATGAGATTGGAGACTGAGGAGATAAAGCCATGAGGGGGTTCCACCTTGGCAGGAGTGAGAACGTGCCTGACCCACCCCAGGAAGCTGGCTCCGCGGCTATCTGTCTCTGGGGAGGAAGGGGGCGGGAGAAGCAGGAGTGGGCTCAGCCGTCCCAGCCAGCTGCGGCTGGGAAGCCTGGTCTAGTACTGCCTGGCTTGTGAGCAGGGAACTGGAACGGTGGCCTGCCTCAAGGACCACCATTCACCTCAGCCCAGAACCCATTCCTTCCCCAGTCTCCACCAGCTCTGTTTTCGTGGATGATGTCCTGTCCTCCTGCAGCCATCCAGAGCACTGTGCACCTCTGTCCTCCACGTGAGCCCTCTAGATGAGCAAGGCAGTGCTTTTAGAACTTTTAAACCAGAGAGGTCTGAAGGGGCCACCACCCAGAGAAGGTCCTAACGCTGATGGACTTGGCCTGAGCCTTTCTCCAGCCTCCCAAACAGACTTCTGAGGGCATCTGCAGGTCCCAGAAGCACCCTGGTCCTTTGAACTGAGTGGGAGCTCATGGCACACACTCACTTGAGGCAGAATGGTAAGTTGTAGGTCAGCCGAAGCAAATTATATCCCGGTCCTGCATTTGCACATTAGGATATACCATTCCCTGATGCCACCACTGTTCACAAGAAGAGCAGGGCACCCCCATAACTGGCCCCACCTGGAGGCTTGGAGGCTGAGTCTGGGACAGGCACAGGGGGCCAGTCCCCGGACCTCATTCCTGATGACCCTTGCCATACCACCCCTTTCTGAGTTGCTAGAGTTTTCTTAATCTTAACTGCAGCTTCAGCTCTCCAGGGCAGGCTTTTCTTTTTCAGGAGACACGTCGGCAGGATCCAGCTGACATGATTCAGAAGGGTGCTGCTCGGAGCATGAGCAAAACATTCCAAACTTAGTTCCCTGAGACCTCAGGGATGTTCAGCTGCAGAACCTACCCTGAGGCCCCCACCTCTATTTTCAGGGGTGTTCCCTACCTTGAGACCCCTGGCCAGCTGCTGGACATGCGCCTCCCTTCCACCTCCCCTTGAGGATGGCCTCTGCACTGGGGCGTCTTGAACTGCCAGCCTTCTGCATCAGCTCATGATCACCCTTATAAATGTTTGAATTCCACTGCCCCTTTAGACCCCAAGGCCATTCCCAGAGAGGCAAAAGATGCCCATTACATATATGTTAAATGAAAAGTAACTTGAGAACCAGCCCAGGCCTCACTTGTGATAAAAAGAATCATTCTTTCTAATGAGCCTCCACCCTGACATACCCAAGGTCTCTAGGTGCTGCTGTTGGTTTTTTGCTCAGTGCCTAACCTAAAAGTTTGCAGTTCAAACTCACCCAGCAGGTACCATGGAAGAAAGGCCTGGCAATCAGCTTCCATAAAGGTCACAGCCAAGAAAACCCTATGGAGCAGTTCTATTCTGTAAGACATAGGGCCACTATGAATTGGGATTCACATCATGGCAACAGGACTTTTTTTGGAAGGGAGAAGAGGACGTACCCAGATTGTTGGGAGCGTAAGATGCTGGTTCTCACCTATCTAATGTTTTACTCCTTTATAAATAAATATCCAAAAACTGTTCAAACACAATTGGAAGAGAGCTTCAAGTCTTCTTGAAATTCTCTGCAGATGTTCCAGGGGGGATCTTTTTAGCAGCAATTAGAAGACTGGTCAAGTGGCCTGTAGGCCAGCCTCTCCAATTAGCAGTGTCTACACAGTGTGGGGCTGAGTGCACGCAACAGCTACCACCACGAACCTTTACATGTTCTCTCTGCTTTCTCATCCTAGATTTATTATAAAGTCATTAAGGACATTGAGCCAGGCGAGGAGCTGCTGGTACACATGAAGGAAGGTGCCTACTCCCTGGGGACAGTGCCGCCCAGTCTGGATGGTAAGCCCCCACCGAGGGTGTCCCCCACCCACCCACTCACAGGGAATAAGAGGCCACCCCGGAGATGCCTGGGAGCAAACCAGCCCCTCATCCCCCCATGCCCCATAGCGAGGGCTGACATCCCAGCTCCGTGCAACTGTTCCCCATGGAAACAGCCACCTCTTTACAACTCCCCCTAACTGCTTTCCTTTCTCCTTCCTTGGGTTATCTGAGCCGCATCCTGAATTTTAAGATAGGGCTTGAATTGGTATGGTGTTGAATTAGCTCTCCACAGTATTGCAGTCTCGGGTGTATTTTTTTTAAACTGTATTATTATTATCAGCAGCAGCACCGTTTGCTTTTTTTAGTATGTTAAAAAAAAATCACCAAACCAGTTCTGTGGCTTGGGAGCCTTTGCACTTCTGGAACTCTGTATCCTAAGCAGCTTCACTTCATGTAAGAAAGTAATGCCCATCCATAGTTAAAATTAAGTCCAAGAGAAACGTTGGGGGGGGTATTTACCTGAAGAGCAAAGAAAGGAGAGCTTCTGGGGGAAGAGGTCTCATAAAAGTACTGAGGCCCCTTCAGCTCTTGCAGACACAAATAGTGCTCGAGAGTGTGCTGAGAATTCCCTTCTCTCTCAGTTTGTCCAGTGGTGTCTGTCTTTCCCTCCCCATGGGAGATATGATAGGATTTCTGTTCTCATTCTTCTATACCCGAATAAATCTGAGAGGACACTTGAGAAACAGGAATCTCAAACAGGCACATTTTTTTCCGAAAGACAGTTTTATTTTCTTCACCCACGTTGTTAAGCTCTGTGTCCATTCACCTTTGGGGACCGGGAGTAGTGCTTAAATCACTGAGGAAAGGTTGCTGCAGAGCAGATGGCCACAGGATTCCTGGTCCAGCTTCTTTTCTTGGAGGGAGACTTCACAAGTGAATAGAAAAGCTGTCCCCGCCAGCCGTCTCCGGCACTGATGACTCCTGCTCGAGCTCACACTAGAGACAAGAGAGAGCTGGTTTCTTTCTTCCTGTCTTTTTTTTCCCCTTCCCTTCCAAACACACCATGGCTTAATAATTAATGCCATTTACTCCAAGTTTCTCTAAGGAGCCACTCGAATTCCACAGCCAGGAAATGGCCAGAGTTCGTCCAGGGAGCTGGATGTTGGAGTTTGCAGGAAACTTCGAGACTGGGTACCGAGAACACTCTGCCTCAGTTCAGCTTTTCGGTTGCCAACACGGCTCCAGCAATTAGGGCCCTTCCTTTAGTCAACAGCAACTCCGTGTCCCTGGATTGTCCAAAAGGAAATCGCCACAGAAGGATAATTTTACGAGCCTGGTCCTATCCCTACTCTCTTCCAAAGTTTGGTTTTAATTAGGCTGTTGGGAAAAGAAAAATAAATTGCTGAGAGCTGGGTACCGTGAGGAGGGTCTCCTTTCCCTTAAAATAATTGTTGAAAAGACCTCTGCATCTTAGATAGCAGATGAGAACTCAGAAAGATAAATTGACTTAAACTGAAGGAGAGGGCTTGACTGGGAAATTTCACTGGTGTCGTGAATTGCTGTTCTGCTGAAAGGTTTTTAAAATCTTGATTCTTAATATCAACCCCCGATATTAAATATCTGGGGTCTACATTTTCCTAATAATTTATCCAGCATCAGTGAACTAATTGCTTTCCACACATAATGGTCTGACATCAAATATTTGACTTTTCATACTCTCTCCTGTCAAGATCTTTGCCTCCCCCCCCCCAGCTAAATTCTGAATCGCACAGAAAGAAAATGCAAAAATGTTCCTCACTAAGATAATTATCATAAAAAATCTTTTATGCCAGCCCCAGCTAAATGCAGTCAGGCCCTTATCACTGCAGGAATTTGGAGTGGGCTCTTGAGCTCCTTTGAGCTCCGAGCCTAGTAGTTCAGCATGCAAGATGCCACATAATTGTGTTCCCCCTCGGCTCTCTGAAGCCATTAGGCGCTGATTTATTTTTCTGTGGCATTCCTGCTCAGCCACGTGAGTTGCTGATGGAACTTTAGACAGACGAGGGAGGTACCTGTTTGACAAACATGTCGGGCTGCTGTGCAGTAGGGTTGGTTTGGTTTGGTTTGGTTTGGCTTGACTTGGCTTGATTTGGTTTGCTTTGGCTTGGCTTGGCTCAGCTTGGCTTGACTTGGCTTGGCTTGGTTTGGTTTGGTTTGGATCAGTTTGGTTTGGCTTGGTAAGAAGGTACCTCCTTTACCCCAGCTTGTGCCTCCCATTACACCTTCCAGTTTCAGTCAGAAAGAGATCATTTTTGCTGCACAATTTTTGTTGTTTTGGGTGGGGGAGCTTCTGAGGACAATATTCAGGTGGCAAGGAAAACAGAGAGCACTTGCCAACAGACCAGGGGAAAAGCAACCTCAGCCTGCAGCTCAGGGTTTGGAAGCATTCTTTCAAAGCTGTGGCTCCGTGAAGAAACCTAATTCTCATGTCCACACAAGTATTCAATGCAGAGGGAAGGCACTTTCTGATTCATTTGTTCTAGAGACTTTTGGAGGAGCCCCAGTGGCACAGTGGTGAAGCACTCACTGCTAACTGAGAGGTGGGTGGTTCAAATCCACCCAGCCTCTAGGTGTGAAAAAAAGCCCTGGTGATCTGCTCCCATAAAGATCTCAGCCTAGGAAACCCTGTGAGGCAATTCTACTCTGTTATATAGGGTCAGTGTGAGTTGGGATTGACTCGACAGCGCACAACCACAACAGTGATTTTTTTCTTCTGTTTTTACTCATTCGATGGTAGAGCAGAGGATTTCTCTTTCCTGAGAACTTCTTGCTCTTTATGAGAAAATTAATAAAATGATTTCCACTAAAATATGTTTTTCTTTTGGAGACTCAAATATATATATGTATATATGTGTGTATACATATATACAAATACACCTGGCTTGAAAAGAAATGGAAATGAATGGAGGGGTCATCACTGAGGGTAGAATGAAGTGCGGTGCGGGGAAGTGCAAGGCTTGATTTCAGAGTTGATTGCGTGTGACGTCTTGGGAGAAGGTGGGAGGCACAGGCAGTGTGAACTGATTGGGAAATCAGATGGCTCAGAATGAGATGTGAGGTCTGACAATTAAGTTTAAGAACTTATTCTAGAAAAAGTGCTACTTACCTCATTGCTGAATGTCACTACAGTCACCTCGGGAAGCTAGACACCAACACCAGTGCCTAGTCCACCCTTCAAAGCAATTTTGGAACTCTTTTTCTAAAATGGCCTTCAGAGATGTCATCGTATTATCCTGGATGTCATGAATGTCTTCCAGATGTCTTCCTTTCAATATTTCCTTTATCTTCAGTTAAAGAAAAAGGTCACTGAGGATCACATCTAGTGAATAGGTAGGGTGTTCCAGTACAGTTATTTGTATACTGGCTAAAAGCTCCCTCACAGACAATTATACAATTAAGTTTGCAAACTTGCCACCACACCACTGTGAGCAATGGCTATTCCAGAATGAGTTCCCTGCTTTGAAGGGTAGAACAGGCACTGGCATCAATGAATAACTTCCCAAGGGGAGTACTTCGAAGGTGACTGTAGGGATATTTAGCAATGAGGTATGTAGCACTTAGAATAATTAAGTTCATGGACTTAATTGTCAAACCTCATATAGGGCTTTTTATCACGTGTGAATCATGTGGAAATTAGTGAAAAGATTTAAGGCAAAAGGGTGCATTGCATAGTATATAGAGCAAAGCCGACAGATAGAAATATTATGATGCGATATATGATAAATGTGATATGATATGATACAATGTAATAGGAGCCATGTTGGTGTAATGGTTAAACACTTTCTTACTGGGTTGCAATCATTAATGACAAAATTAAGCACTCAGTTCAAACCCCCTCAGCCAGTCTTCAAGAGAAAGACCCAGAGACCTGTTCCTATAAAAATTATAGCTTAGAAAGTCCTATGGGGAAGTTCTGCTCTGTCCAGTAGGGTTTCTGTGAGTCAGAATCAACCAGACAGCACCTAACAACATTATAATACAGTAGAGCCAAAAAAACCACTGCCGTCAAGTCAGTGGTAGAGACCCTATAGCATAGAGTAGATCTACCCCACAGAGTTTCCCAGGGACACCTGGTGGATTCGAACTGCTGACCATTTGTTTAGCAGACTCAGCACTTAACCACTACACCACTAATATAGTATACTATGATAATGATAGAATAGTCCCTGGATGATGCATTTAGTTTAAATGCTCCACTACTAACTGAGAGGCTATTGGTTCGAATCCACCCAAAGACACCTTGGAAGACAGGCTTGGCAATGTGCTTCTGAGAGGTCACAACCTTGAATGGTCTTTGGAGCAGTTCTACAGTCTCTATGCATCAAATCGCCGTTTAGCCTGAATAGACGCAAAGGCAGCTAACAACAAATTAATACATAATCAGAAAGTGACATGTGTGTTTAGTATCTCTTTAAAATGGCATTTGTTATCCCAGGAAAATGGAAATTCTGTAGACTGTGCCCATCCTTCCTGCCTCAGCCCCCCACGCCCAGGTGTGTATTCAAAGCCAGCCTTACCTGAGTGGAACATGCAGGGGACTTGTCCACACCCCTCTCCAAGGCAAGGCTGAGTAGTGTGCTGTCCTTGGCTCCAGCAAACATGATCGGCTTGAGGTGGGAGGAGGAGGACAGCATTTATCACTGTGGCCAGCCCCATGGCCTCCAGGCCACTGTCAATGCCGTCAGAAGAGAAAGGGCTGAATTTTCATTTTCAACATAGATGCCAAGCCAAAGCTGGAAAAATAAGTCTGTTACTGGCATGGATGGTGGGGTTGGCATTTTCTTCTTGTTTTTGTTTTCAAGTTTCAACTTCTTTGCCCCTTGGCTTGTTCCTAGTCTGATGCAGAAAGAGTAGAATAAAAATTGGCATTTCTAACTCAATCCTGATGCTCTTGGGAGAGTTCCACCTCAGACTCTCTCCAGTCCAGGAAGCTGGAATCAACCCTGAAAAGCACCTTCACGTGGTCTGCACATTCGGCTCAGTATTAACACCGTCCACTTGGAGTTCAG
This sequence comes from Heterohyrax brucei, assembly GCA_028571685.1. Taxonomy (NCBI): domain Eukaryota; kingdom Metazoa; phylum Chordata; class Mammalia; order Hyracoidea; family Procaviidae; genus Heterohyrax; species Heterohyrax brucei. The sequence continues at coordinate 31,593,030 of CM053140.1, forward strand.
TCATCAAGTATTCATCCCCTAGTCAAAGTCCAGATTTCTAAAGACAAATGAAGACCTCCACAGGCAAATCAGGGTGACTGTGCCCCAAACTCACAAAGCCACCTTGCATTTGCCATAACCCACCTGGGAAACGGAGAGTCTGACCCTCCTGCTTCTTACACACCAAGACAGCAGGAAAGTTCAGGTTACGCAGCTCTGCCCTGTCCCTGCCAGGTGCCTTCAGCCGGTTATGCCATCTGCCCGGCCTTAGTTAATCACTTACAAAGCCGGCAGAGGCAGAGTACCCATCTGGGTGCTCCTGAGTTGACAGAGGCTTAAATGTGTGAATAGTAGCATGTTCTTAGTGGAATGTTTACTCTGAATAAATGTCCATGTATAACGTCGTTCTTCTTGCTTTGTGGGTTAGACTCTTCTCTGCCTTTGCAGGGGCCTGCCGCCCTAGAACTGCCAGGAGTCCTTGCACTCTCTGCTCTGTCTGCCTGGCTGCTCTGCACGTTACTGGGAGGCCCAGGTGACTGCTGTGGGCCTTTGCTTTTGCAGAGCTTGCTGCAGGCTACCTGGCCTGGCCACCTTCCCTGTCTCCTCCATCCCAGAGGGGCTCTGCAGTTTGTGCAGACTAGCTGGGCCATTTTGCTTCATTTTGGTCCATCTGGCAGCTCAGTATGTATCCGGGAAAGCTCTGAGGAGCAGCCTTCCCTGAGACGCTGAGGGCAGGGTGCCACGAAGCCCAAGTGGAGGCTCAGAGCAGGGTCTGGTTGCAGGGATTCAGCCCCCAGAGCAGGGCTGGGTGCTGGGACATGGCACTACACACTCTGGGTGCTCTGCTGCTCTTCCCCTTCATGGTACTGTTTCCCCCAGACTAGTGGTTTCTGGACAGCAGACAGATGTGAGCAGCCAAGGGCACTGAGCACCGGCTGATGAGCACATCAAAGGGGTCTGTACATGGTAACTGCAGCAGAAAAGTCCCCAGGGCTCTTCCCAGCCCAGGCCTCCAGATAGTGGCCTCTGGCCTAAGGCATGAAGGAAAGCTACCTTTGGAGGCCAACACTGCATGTCGGAGGGGGCCTATGCGGGGTCAACTAATGTCTGGTGGATGCGGCCAGGAGCATTTCTGAGCCACATGCCCACAGGAGTGCCCACCAAGGATGGCTGTGACTCAGGGAAAGGAGCCAGACACCAGTGACGATGTTAAGTGTGGCCCATGCCAGGTCCTGGTAACACTGCCTCCACTCTGAAATTCAGGGAAGGTTTTGATCAGTGAGGTGGTGATGCCCTCTCTCAACACTCCTCAACACCCCACACACTGCCAAGGCTGTGCTCTCTGGAGTGATCTGCATTTATGGGGCAGGAGAAGACCCTCCTCTTCAGTCTACCTCTTCATCTCCCCTTGCCTCCTTGGTCTCTGCCCTGGATTGGCAGCACTTCACCCACAGGGGCAGGCCCAGCATTCAGTCCATGTTTATGAAGGCCTACATGTAGGATGCTGTCTCGTACGCTCATTAATACCAGCCCCTCACTTTAATTCGTTTAACCTTAACAACAAAGACAGGTGCCAAACAGTCCTCATGAGTGTGCACACAAACACGGCATGTCTTCACATGCACACAGAATACACACACACAGCAGACAACATGCATGCAAACACAAGTGCACATATGACACAGTCACACACCTACATAAGTGCACACATGCCCACATGCACAGACAGCACACAACCTGCCTGCAAACCTAAATGCAAACACCCATACAAATGCACACATATCCCCACACATGCACACACATAACATGAACATTCACACACAAATGCATTTACATTGACACATGAAGACAAATGCATACGTATGCATATGCCAACACATATCCAAAGTGTGTATACTTAAAACACACATGAACACAAATATAGACCTAACATGTGTGAACATTCACACATGTGCATACTCATCCATGCACACAAGACGTATTGACACATGTACATATATATATTGTGACACACATTCCAACACATGAACCCACAAATGTGTACAAATGTATATATGCCTAAACCTGCAGAGTTGCACACAAAAAAAGCTAGAAACGTGTATACAAATGTGCACATGTGCAAACACACAAGGCACATGCAGAAACACATAAACACATATTCGTACTCATCTGCACAAATGCACATGAATACATATGCATACTCAAACACATGCATGTACATGTGAAAAAATGTACACAGATCGGACATTCTTAAAAGATGTGCACTCCTGCATACATGCCCAGACATGCACACACAACGTGCACACATATGCATGTGCACTCATACACAACTGCAAACTCATACACACACACGCATCCACACAGATGCCCACATGTGCACACAAGCACAGGGGACACACACTTTTCCACTCATTTGTGGAAGAGTTTCCTGCACATGTGCTCTCTGCAGACCTGGGTGGGCCCCAGGTCCTCCTGGGCAGGGAAGGAGACAGCGTGCTAAGTGGAAAGCTTCTGTTCAGACAGCAGTCGGGCAGAAGAAGCTGGGGATGGGCCCAGCACCTCCCCGGGGAAATTTACAGCTCTGGGCTGATTGTTTGGCTTGGCACCGTGGTCAGGATGCCGCCTCGTAAACTTAATAATAGCTGCCCCCCTTTAATTTGTTTGACCTTGACGACAATAATTTATGATATGCATTAGATCTCTGTCGGCTTTTTCCTCCTGATTCATAAACAAAGCACTTGGCCTGACTTCCTGCCATGCTCCCGAGCTCAGGCCTCTAAGCCCATGCTGGCTGCCTGGGACATGTGGAGGGGGATGGGGACGGTGTTTCTCTGTTACTGTGATGCAGAAAGCGGGGACTTCGGGGCTTCCCAGGTGTCCCTGTGGTCTTCACAGCCCCCATCCCCATGCCAAGTGGCCACTTTGAGAATCTAGATAAGGTCTGAAAGGGCAGTGGCAGGAGTGACCGGAATAGGCCACAGTGGGAACCGTGACCTTGGGCCTTAGCCACCCTGCCCCCTATGGGCCCAGCCTGTGGCTGCTGGGGCAGGTGCTGGGTGGGTGCCCACTCCACGGCCCACTGTTTTTTCAGAGGAACGCACCTTCCGCTGTGACGAGTGCGACGAGCTCTTCCAGTCCAAGCTGGACCTGCGGCGCCACAAGAAGTATGCCTGTGGCTCCGTGGGCACGACGCTGTACGAGGGCCTAGCCGACGACCTCAAGCCCGAGGGTCTGGGCAGCACGGGCAGTGGAGATGGGCAGGCCCATGAGTGCAAGGACTGCGAGAGGATGTTCCCCAACAAGTACAGGTGCCGCCCCCCCTCTATCTCTCCCACTCGGCTGGCCTCCACCTCCTTCTCACCCCTCCACTGGCCCTCCTCCTCCGTGACCTCCTCCTCCGTGACCTCCTCCCCTTTCCCTCCTCCCTCCTCCCTCCCCCTCCCTCCTCTGTCCTCACCTCCCTCCCTCCCCCCTCCTCTGTCCTCACCTCCCCTTCTCCCTAACCTCCCCCTCCTCCCTCCTCTTCCTTTCTCTTCTTACGCCCTCCTCCCTCCTCTCTCCCCTCGCCCTCCTCCCTTCCCTCTTCCATCCTCCTTCCTCACCTCCTCTTCCTTCACTTCTCCCACTTCCCTTCCCTGCTCCCTTCTCCCTCCTCATCTCCTCCTCTCCTCACCTTCTCCTCCTCCCTCACCTCCTCCCTCCCCCATCACCACCCTTCTCCTCACCTCCTCTTCACCTTCCTCCTACTCACCTCCCCCTCCTCCACCTTCCCTCCTCCCTTACCCTCCTCCCTTCCTCCTTTCCCCCTTCCTTCCTTCTCTCCCTTTTCTCTTCTTCTTCCCCTTCTCCCTTCTTCCCTTCCTTTTCTTTCTGACTTGCCTCCTTTGCTGGCTCTTCCCCTTCCTCCTCTCTCCCTCTTCCCCCTTTCCTCTCTCCCCTCCTCCCCACCCTATTTTCCATACCCTGCCTTCCTTACCCCTGCCCTCTTCTTCCTCCCTCCCCTTTTTCCCCTCCCTCCTCACTCCTCGTCCCCAATGTCCCCATCTTCCTCCTCACTCCTTTCTCCCTTCCTTCTCTGCCTCTCCCCTGAGAGCCAGAGCTGCCCCAGCAGAAGGAAGCCTGGCATTCAAGGAAGAACTGAGGTCAGGCCTGATGCTCACCCAGGGCTCCAGAGACAGTGAGGAGGTGTCTTCTCTAGGGCACTCCTCTAGGGACAAGGACCCCCCATCCCTCTGGGATGGCTGCAACTGGGAAACACAGGCACAGGTGCTGGGGATCTGAGTCTCTTGTTCCCCAGTCTGCTTTTGAAAAGCCAGCCTCATCAGAACCAAGTGCTGGGTTGCAATCCTGCTCCCAGGACAGGTTAAAGCAGCTGGTCTCTGCTTTCTACATGGACTGGGGCCAAGATGTTGAGAGACAAGGCAAAAATAAAGAAATGTGAGGCCGTCACTGAGACACAGAGGAATGGCATCTTTGACACTTCCATAGAGCTTGTAATGCCTGAGACTTAGATGCCAGCAGCATCTCACTGCTGAAGCCATGTATTATGTGCCTGACCCATGGACACACACTCCTTTCCAGAGAGTGGGCAGGGCTAGGGGTTACCACTAGTTCCCATCTTCAAGCCACCAACCTCCACCTCTGCCCAGCAGCACCTCCTGTGCCAGGGGAGACCTCACAGACCTGGTGCAGGCGCAGTATGTGACGGCCGAGCTTGACCAGCCTAGAGCTGCACCCCCTACCTGAGGCCAAGAGGGGCAGGGGCATTGAGAACCCCCTTGCTTCCCTGGAAATGGACTCCCAGGCTGTAGCGGGGAAAAGATGGAACACTCAGTCTGGCGCTCCAGGAAGCGAGGAAACTTTTCCATCATGGGTCCTTCCCTCCTTCTGCCAAGAATTCCCCAGATCAGCTTGCCAGCACCCGGGTAACACTCCACGTGGCCTCTAACCGGCCATACGGTCGCTCAGAATCTGACACGGGCCCTGCATGTTCTCCCTGGGGACTGGAAACCCTCCACCCGAACAGATGACAGAGAAAATAAGCATTTGAGAAAATCCCGGCAGAGGCCCCGCGCAGTGAGCGCTTCTCAAGAGGGTCCGTGTTTTCTTTAAATAAACACATAAATCACAATTAACAACAGGGAAAAGATACAATCTCCTGATGCTAAAGAACCCAGCGTTTCTGATCTTAATGGATGGCTGGGCCCTGTAATTAGCAGGCCGTGATGTATTGCTGCTTTGCTCATGAAGATTAACGGTCATACCTGGGCCAGGAGGAGCCGATCGTCCCAGGAGAGGGGGGTTGGGACCGCCCGCTCAGTGGAGTGGGGTATCCTCCCGAGCGGCTGTGCTCTGTCCACCCCATCACAGCTCTTTTGGAGACCCATGTCCACACCCAGCCTCCTTCTCCACAGGGCAAAGTGTGGGTGGCAGCACTCAGCCTGCTCAACTAGTAAACACCTCCAAGACCCTCAGAAGGGTGACCTGGGGACTTTGGGGCTTTGCTTCCACCCTGGGGCTCATGTGGATGCTGGAAGCTTCTGACTCCCTTTTTCCTCTGGTCCAAGTTTAGCATCAGGATTAAGACTATGCCAGCTGGTCTCTGACTGGCTGGGGGTAGGCTAGGTGAGGGTCTAAGTGTTGTCTCAGCAGCGTTTCCTCACCCCTACCCCCCATCCCTCAGTGCACTATCCAGAGAGGAGGGAGCAGAGGCAACTCCATGCCCTGCTCTGGTCCCAAGCAGGGAGTGGTGGAAGGGGGCCACTGAGAACAGCACCCAGGGCACACCAGCGTTTTGGGTGGGCATCTTCCTGCCCAAAGTGACCCCCAACCCTTGTGTGCAGCTTGGAGCAGCATATGATCATCCACACGGAGGAACGAGAATACAAGTGTGACCAGTGTCCCAAAGCCTTCAACTGGAAGTCCAACCTCATCCGCCACCAGATGTCCCACGACAGCGGCAAGCGCTTCGAATGTGAAAACTGTGTGAAGGTAACAGGCACATGCGCCTGCCTCCCTGACACATGCACGGCCTTGACAGGTAGATGGGAGAGTATGCACTCCTGTCCTGCTCACACACACACACACACACGCATACCAGGCCTCAGGTGAAGGCAGGTAAATGTTTACACCTGCCCCATTCACATGACCTCAGAGTGCAGACTGGTAAACATGTCCACCTTCCCTGCTCACACATATACACAGCCTCAGTCAAAGACAGCCAAGTGCATACACTGGCCCTCTGTGCACACACACCTCCAGAGTGCAAACTGGTGGGTGGTCCTGACATCCTCCCCCAACCCATCAGTCAAAATTCGTGTGAGGTGTAGCAGTGTGGCTGTGATGGCCCCTGAAATCCTTAAGATCATTCTGTTTGCTGGAAAGGAAAAGGCATCTCAGAGAGGATCATGTCACACAGCTCAGAGAAACAGTGCCACAAATGGAACTTGGCTTTCTCCCCCGCAAAGGACTCTCGTTCTGCTACCAGCGGAAAAAGAGGCTAGCAAGCGGTGGGCCCCTGAGCCTGCCAGCGGCAACCTCGGCCCGCATGGTTCATAGTGCATCAGATTGAAATACTTTCTGCAATCCTGCCTTGGGCACCCTTGTGCGAGTTTTTCCAGGCCCTACTGAGGAGGGGTTGGGGGTGGTTCCATGTGGAATTCTGCACTCCGTGCAGGGGACAGAGACTCAGTTCCCAGCCAGGGTCCCTCCTGTGCAGCCACCACTTTGTCAGCAGAGGCTTGTGTGTTGCTGTGATGCTGGACAGATTTCAGTGGAACTTCCAGATGAGGTACACTAGGAAGAAAGTCCTGGCGATCTAGTTCTGAAAAATGAGCCAGTGAAAACCTGTCGATCACAACGATCCAGTCTGCAACCTACCATGGCAATCGTGCAGGAACAGTCAGCCTTGTGTCCTGTTGTGCACCACGTCGCCCTATTATTGACAGCAGCTGACATTATTGAGGAAGCCAAGGGGAGGGAAGCTCAGTGGCTATGCAAGAGGCCAGCAGGCTGGGGTGTCCCTGTAGATGTGCACCTGATGGCGGTTATTTCCCCAGGTGTTCACAGACCCCAGCAACCTGCAGAGGCACATCCGCTCCCAGCACGTGGGCGCAAGGGCGCACGCCTGTCCTGACTGTGGGAAGACCTTCGCCACCTCCTCGGGCCTCAAGCAGCACAAACACATCCACAGCACCGTCAAGCCCTTCATATGTAAGTTGTCCTCGCTGGCCTGCTGGGTAGGCAACCCCAGCACACATCCCTCCCCTCACACACCTCCTCCCATTCAAGGGACCCTGTCTGTTCAGAAAGTGTTTGAGCAGGTTCTGCTGTCACTACTGTGCCCAGACCAGCCCCTCGTGCCCCCTGATCTTAGGGGTTCATCTTCATTGCCCTCCCTTCTTGCTTTCCCTTCTTCTCTCCTGGCTCCTCCCCTTTGCTTTTCCATGCAGTGGCATGTGGCAGCTCGAGGGGGCATGGGGAGGAACCATATTGCAGAATGAGCCAGAAGCTCCTCCCTGTTCCCCTCCTCACCTGAACTTCAAGGGGCACCCCTCCTGCCTCCCTTCCCATAGCTGCCCTAGCCAAGGTTTGCTGAGGGCTTACTGCTTGGCCACATATTGTCATCTTGGGGGACCAGGCACTGTTCCGGGCAGCGGGGCACAGCTGTAAGTAAAGATGCCCTTCCCTCAGGATGGTGCTACACTAGTGGGAGGAGATAGCCGAGGTACCAAGTGTGAAAGGGATACCAGCCAGGGGACAGTAGGCTCAGGGGACGGTGGGCCACGATTAAGGACCTCAGGGGATGGACTAGTGTTAAGGGGCACAGGGCACAGGTGGTACAGGGTTAAGGGGCTTAGGAGATGGTAGTGTAGGGTTAGAGGCACAGGGAACAGAGGACAGTGTTACAGGACTCAGGGGATAACAGTATGAGGTTAAGCAGTTCTGGGGTTGGTGATGTGGCATTAGGAGGTTCAGGGAACATCGGTGTAGGGTTAAGGTACTCTAAGACTGCCAGGCTGGCCACTTTGGTGGCCACCACTCCTGTCTGATGATGAGCATTCCAGAAGAAACTAGAATGAATTACACTGTGTGCCACCATGGGTGTCTGCAGAAGGAGCTTAAGACAGGGGCTTGGGAGCCCAACACCTGTGTGTTTGGGGAATGAGCAAGGTGGGAGTCCGCAGAGAAGGAATTAAAGACCATGAGGTCAGGTCACCTTGTAGGCCAGTGTGGAGACTGGGCCCTGATTCGGGGTGAATTTAGAAGCCACTCGAGTTTCCTGTCTGCAGTGCCACGTGCTGAATCATCATCTCACATAAGCACTATACTGAGTTATTGTTTCTCATATCTTGTCACGTGACATCCTTATGAAATCCCACAGTGCACATGGGTGTGGGTGTCATCTGCAGCTGACAGAAAGGAAACTGAGGCAGCAAGACACCCAGTGGCCAGACCTAGGCTCACGGTACAGAGCTGGAAGTCTACCATAAGGACCTGCTCCTGACCATGGGGTGGGAGCTCAAGCTACACAGGGTTCATACCGCCTGTCGGGGGATCCTGCCTGGGAGAGCTGACCATGGGTGCTAGGGAGCTGGGGCCAGGATGTTTGTGCTAATGTGGGTGTTCCAGCCCCAAAGAGACAATGCCGATGGACGCTTCAGTGCCCTGCCTAGCAACTGTACCCCAACCACACTGCATCCCGTAGTTGGGAGTTAGGGCTGTGCCTCTTCCTACCCTCTGCCCCCAACACGTGTATCAAGCTTCCTACCAGAAAGAACTCAGACTCAACCTGCTGGGTCCCTCAGATGAGGAACTGAAAGGAGGAAAGAATGCGGCTCACTGGTGCCCCCATGATGCTCAACTCTACTCACCCCCACCCATCCTCACCACAGCTCCTGGACCAGGGACATCTGAGCTGATGCAGCAGTCCCTTCCACCCTTCAGTGGCGGGGCATCTCCTCCAGGAAGGACCAGGAAGAGACTGCATCAGGGTTGGAGTAGAGATGGGGGAACCAGCACCCCAATGCCTCACGCTGTGGGAGGGGTGCCCATGAGAGCCTTAGATCAGAGTATAACGGTTTAAATCAAAAAAAAAAAAAAAAACTGTCCACAAGGCTTAACAGTTATTGCCTTTCTGGGCATGCAAACAAGGCTTTTTAAGTCTGTTGGATCATATTCATAATGTAAGTTCCAGGAACCGCAGTGCTCTGGAAGGTTCTGAGCCTTTGTTTCCACGGTGTTTCAAACACTCGTCATGTGGATGGAGAGAGGATGGGGACGCTGGGGCCAGACCTGCCGGTATCGGTAGCAGTCCCACCTCTGGTCTGGGCTCCAAGTTCTCGTCTGTGTCTTGGCTTTCTGCTAAGGGATGAAGTTAAAGGAAACCCCAAACTTGGCGGGGCAGCATCTGCAAACATTTCATTGAGCTGGAGTGATGCAGACTTTTCAAATTAGCTTAGACACATGGAGTAAGCCCATGTGCCTCATCCAGCCCACCGTCCGGCACGTCAGAGGGGCCATGGGCAGGTGTGGGCGGGAAGCACACAGACACTGAGAGGCGACGGCGCCACGCAGCACTTTGCGGGCAGTTATCATCCGTCACTTAGGAGAGGTCTGGCAGCAGGCACAGGCTCACATGCCCTTCTGTGGCCACCTGCTGGGTGACACCCATGGCACATGCAGATGGGCCTCGAATACCTGGGACCCCCTACCATGCTGACTGCCCAGACATACCCTAACCTCTGTGGCCAAGTTGTGGCCCCTGGAGAGTTCAGATGTATACAGTGTGTGTGTGTGTGTGTGTGTGTGTGTGCATGAGTGTCAGTATGTCTGGGCATGGAGAAAGGTAGTGCGCTTGTGGGCACTTCTCGGAAAAGTACTTTCTAAGTATGGGTGTGTCAGTGTATGCATGTGTGTGTTAGTGTGTGCGTGTGAGTGTGTGAGTATGTAGGTGTCTGTGTGTATGTGTGTACATGTGCATGACACCTGGAAGAAGGAAGTCTTGGCCACTTTTCAGAAAAGCACCTTTACTGGAATGAGTAAGTATGAGTGTACATGTGTGAATGTGTTTGTGAGAGCATAAATGAGCATGTCAAGTTCATGTGTATGAGAGGATATGTCTGTCAGTATGTGTAGGAGTAAGGATATACATGTGACTGCGCATGGGTGGTACGCGTGGGTGTAAGTGTGTATGAGTATCTGTGTGTGCATGCATGTAAGCACACACTACAAGGAAAGGAGACTGCTGAAGAGGAGCGACGTCCCTCCAGAGCCCCTTGTCCTGGCAGGGCCTGAGGCCCATTTGGTCAAGTGCTGCCAGGCCCAGGCCTCCCTGCAGGCAGCACTACACTCCTCGGGTGCTCAGCCCACTGGCCACTGTCCCCAGCACTTCCCTTTCCCCCTTCACTGAGCCTCCCCCTCTGTAGAGCTGTGTCCCCAAGACCCGTTCCACTACCTTGGAACGCTGATGCGTGAGGAGATTGTAGGAGCCGAGGGTACCCTGGGCAGGAGGCCAGCTCTGAACTGAGGAGCTGTGGCGCTGCTGGCCGGGTCTGCAGTGGCCGGGGTGCAGCAAGACTTGCTTGCTTGGCCAGCACCAGCGGAGCTGAGGCCCTCACTCTTCTCCCTGAAGACTATGGCCCGAGGTATTTATAGACCATCCCTGCAGAGTGCTCCTCACGGTTAGCAGCCTCCCAAAAAGGGTAGATTTGATTAAATGAGGCAAAGTTCTTCTCCCCTCAGCCTTGAAAACTTCCCACCATGCCAGACAGCCAGGAAGGCCGAGCGGCTAATATAAATAGATATTGTGATTAGAGAGCACGGTAATCACAGAGAAAAGGCTCCCAGCTAGCATAGCATGACATCAGCCGGCCGAGGACTGCGGTGAGCGAGGAACACGCTGGAATCATTGTTTCCTCTGGGGCTGCGTTTAAGGAAGCAAATTGCCCTGCAGCGAGACACATACACTCACTGTGCATGTGTGTATTAGAGCGGGCATGTGCACATGCGTGTGTTCATTGTGTGAGTGTGCACGTTAGGGCAAGTATACCTGTGCATTGCATTTCAGTGTACGTGGATATATGTGATTTATGTGTGTGCATGTATGCATTGTGTGCGTATAAGTGTGAATCATGAATGTTATTGAGACTGTTGTGTGTGTGTATGTATTTGCATACGTTGCTGTATGCATGTGTAAATTTGTGTGTGTGCATGTGTGCATGCATGTGTACCTGCATGTGGGCATTGTGTGTGTGCGTGTATATGTACATTGTTTTGAGTGTGCATGGGTGTGTGTTCCATGTACCTGTGTAACTTGAATGTATGCACACGTGTGCATGCATGTGTATGAGTGAATTGTTAATGTTATTGAGACTACTGTTCATACATTTGCATGTGTTGCTGTGTGCATACGTGAATCTGTGTGTGTTGTGTGTGTGCATTGTGTTATATGTATATGCATGTTGCATTTTGTGTGGATGTGCATTTGCATGTCTACATGCATGTGTTATTGTATATGCATACATGTATGCATTGTGTATGAGTGTGTGGGTGTACACATGTGTGCCTTGGGCATGTGCATATGTGTGTATGTAAGTGTGTTGTTGAACATGTGCTGTATGTGTACCTCTGTGTGTGCATATACGTATACCTCTCTTTGGAAAAAAAGAGGAGGAAAGAAAACTGTCATCTGTTGATTGTTCACCTGTCGTTGGGAAAATGCCTGGGATGAGGTCTTTTCAGAGCCACTAGGTCCTGATGTCTGGCTCCAGCTGGCACTGCCCTGTCCTGTTATAAGAAGACTTTCTGCATTCATCAGCCACAGCTTAGCATAGCCTGTTTGACCCAAGTTGGGAAAGGACATCCTGTAGCACAATTTTCATTTTCTGAAAGGTAGAAGCCACCTCTGTCCCCCATGGCCCCCTGCGTGGGGCTAACTTCAGCCCCATGCAAATCATCACCAAGTACTGTCCAGGAACCACTGTACTGACCCATGCCCAGACTTGGGGCCTCATAAGTAGCTGAGGGCCCTCTAATGACTCCTGTCTCCTGTGTCACTCCTGAGGGTGCCCTCACCCAGGGAGCAGCTCCCAGGGCCCGGGGCAGAAAGAGGGGAGGAGGGTAGTCTCTGACCTCTAGAAGCAGCAGACTAGGTGTGGGTGGTGATGGTTTGCTCACTCTCCACTGGAGCGCCCATGACTGAAGTGGAGCAGCTGACATGGTCGGACTTTGAGGCAAGAGGACCTCTGGTAGAACCGACTGAGCTGCTGAGCCCACCACCACCTTGCCCAGGCCCTGCTCACCACACTGAGGGGGCCCCCATCTTCAGAAGACCGAGCACCCATTTTAGAAATGTCCTGGGGGAAGAGAACACAAGCAGCACTACTGTCCCCATTTTCCAATACCCTGTAGGCTAGAGTTGATTTGTTTTAGCCACTAGAGGGAAGCCCCAGAGAGGGACACACACATATACATGCATCCATGTACACATGTACTGCATTCACACATGTGTATGCACATGTGCACGGATGCACATCTGTGTGCCCACACATGTATACACATGCATGTGTGCACACTGATACACATGTGCACACAGGTATTGTGTGTGCATAAGCACATCCACATACCCACGTCTATACCTGTGTGCACACATGTACATGCATATACGTACATGCACTTGCAGGTTATGTACATGTGTACAGGCATGCACACTCATGCAATACCCACATGCACGTGCATGCACATACACGTGTACAATTTGCTTCTGAATCAACAGAAGTCCCCGTCCCAGCCTCCTCTATGCCTTGAGTTTCCTGGTAATTTCATATTGTGTTTGTCATTGCTTTCTGCTGATGTTTTAGGTGAGGTCTGCCACAAGTCCTACACGCAGTTCTCCAACCTGTGCCGGCACAAGCGCATGCACGCGGACTGCCGCACGCAGATCAAGTGCAAGGACTGCGGGCAGATGTTCAGCACTACCTCCTCCCTCAACAAGCACCGGCGCTTCTGCGAGGGCAAGAACCATTATGCACCAGGCAGCATCTTTGCACCTGGTCTGCCCTTGACCCCCAGCCCCATGATGGACAAGGCAAAGCCCGCTCCCAACCTCAACCACACTGGCCTGGGCTTCAGCGAGTACTTCCCCTCCCGGCCGCACCCTGGTGGGCTGCCCTTCTCCACAGCTCCACCAGCCTTTCCTGCTCTCACCCCGGGCTTCCCAGGCATCTTCCCTCCATCCTTGTACCCCCGGCCACCTTTGCTACCTCCCACGCCCTTGCTCAAGAGTCCCCTCAACCACACCCAGGACGCCAAGCTTCCCAGTCCCCTGGGGAACCCGGCTCTGCCCCTGGTCTCTGCAGTCAGCAATAGTGGCCAGGGTGCTGCTGTGGCTCCGGGAGTGGATGAGAAGTTTGAGGGCAGCCTGGAGGACGCGTACGTGGAAAAGCTGAAGACAAGGCACAGCGATGTGTCAGATGGCAGTGACTTTGAGGACATCAACACCACCACTGGGACCGACCTGGACACTACTACAGGGACGGGGTCAGACCTGGACAGCGATGTGGACAGCGACCGTGACAGGGCCAAAGACAAGAGCAAGCTGACAGAGGGCAAGCCAGAGTTTGGGGGTGGCCCCGCTCCCCCGGGGGTCCCTAACAGTGTGAGTGAGGTACCAGTCTTCTACTCTCAGCACTCCTTCTTCCCACCGCCCGAGGAGCAGCTGCTGAGCGCGTCAGGGGCCGCGGGCGACTCCATCAAGGCCATCGCCTCCATCGCCGAGAAGTACTTTGGGCCTGGCTTCATGGGCATGCAGGAGAAGAAGCTGGGCTCGCTGCCCTACCACTCCGTGTTCCCCTTCCAGTTCCTGCCCAACTTCCCCCACTCCCTCTACCCCTTCACGGACCGCACCCTCACCCCCAACCTGCTGGTCAAGGCCGAGCCCAAATCGCCCCGTGATGCCCTGAAGACGGGAGGCCCAAGCACCGAGTGCCCTTTCGACCTCACCACCAAACCCAAAGAGGCAAAGCCCATGTTACCAGCACCCAAGCTCCCTGCTGCCCCAGTGTCGGGTGAGGAGCAGCCCTTGGACCTGAGCATCGGCAGCCGGGCCCGGGCCAGCCAGAATGGAGGCGCCCGAGAGCCCCGCAAGAACCACGTCTATGGAGAGCGCAAGCTAGGCGCCGGCGATGGGCTGCCCAAGGCATCCCCCGCGCAGCTGCCCCAGCAGCCCTCCCTGCACTACGCCAAGCCCTCGCCCTTCTTCATGGACCCCATCTACAGGTACCAACACGCCCGCCCCCACCGCCCTGGGGTCTGTCCCACTGCTGTCCTGGGACCGCTCTGCCCCCATCACTCCCAGGCATCTTGGCACCCACCACCCTGACAGGAACACAGAGCCATGTGCCCACCCACTGGGACACCCTCTCGTTGTCCCCTAAGGCTCTGCCTCCACTGTTTTGGCCTCAGGGAGGGTTCAGCTCTTGCCAGGTCCCTACTGCTCAGGAGAGGACACCTGACTTGACCCTTTTCTGGGCCAGGTGGGGCCAATGAGATGTCTCCAGACACATGGGGCCCCTTTGGGCTGCCCCTTGGCCTACCCCAGGCCACCGGCACTCTCCTGATGTCCTTCCTGGACCAGCTCACTGAAACCCACACTCAGCCTGCTGTTCCTCCAAGCACCTTCTCCACTTCCCAATACCCCCGCTGCCTTTAGGCTGCTCCCAGACCCCCAGGCTTGGAGTCACCGTGGGGGTTTCTCGCAGCTCCCATGAAATCAGGAAGGAGATGGCCAGCTGCCAAGGGAGACAGAGGAGGGTAGGAGGAATGAGGAAGGAAGGAGGGCGTTGTGAGGCTTGGGGAGGTCAGTGTCTGCCCCTCTAACACTCCCCTTGTGAAGCTTATTTAAACCCACGATCCTCTGGGTGCTCTTAGAACATTCACAGAATCCAGGCAGGTAGAAGCACCCATGGGTCTGGCGAGAGGGGATGTGCCCCCGAAAACACTGTCTCCACACTGCCTGCTGGTTGCATGAGGGTGTATCGGGGCGAGTGGAGCCCTGAGACTGAGCTGGAGCAGGGCTGGGAGTATGAGATGCTGCAGACAGTGCTACATGACAGCAGGGTGCATGCTCTCTGGACCACCTCTATGCAAAGACAGCACACATGTTCACATTTGTGCATCCATGCTCTGGAGTGTGGAGACACATGAGAGTGGGACAGCTGTTCCATGTAGGTCTAGCAGACATGGGGACCAGAAGTCCAAGAGGAGACCCAAGGAGGAGGCTTCACCTGCTGCGTCCAGGCTGAAAGCAGTTGTCCAGGATAAGGTGTCAGAGGTGACGCCGGAGCCAGCAAGTCAGAAGCTACAGCCTCAGCAAGGCTGAGGAGCTGCCACTTGTTGACCACAAACACGCCGTTCCCGAACACTGGCTCACACCACTGGGCTTATTATCAGGTGCCATCAAATCGGCTCTGACTCATGAGCAACTGTGCACAACAGAACAGAACGTTGCCCAGTCTTGTGCCATCTTCCTGGTCACTGCTGTGCTCAAGCCCGTTGTTGCAAGACACTATGTCAGTCCATCTCCTTAAGGGTCTTCCTCTTTTTTGCTGACCCTCTGCCAAGCATGATGTCCTTCTCCAGGGAAAGCTCCCTCCTGATAATGTGTCAAAAGTAAGTGACAAGCCTTACCACCATCTAAAGAGCAATCTGACTGTACTTATTCCAAGATAGATACAGTTCATTCTCCTGACAGTCCACGCTATATTTAATATTCTTCACCAACACTGTAATTCAAAGGCTTCTGTTCTTTTTCTGTCTTCCTTGTTCTTTGTCTAGCTTTCACATGCATGTGAGGTGACTGAAAATACCATGGCTTCAGTCAGGCACACCTTAGTCCTGAAAGGGGATGTCTTTGCTTTTTAACACTCTCAAGAGGTATTTTGTAATAGATTTGCCCAGTGTAATAAGTTCTTTGATTTCCTGACCGCTGCCTCAATGGGCAGTGATTATGGACCCAAGAGAAATGAAATCCTGAGCAACTTCATTCTTTTCTTAGTTTATCATGATGCTGCTAACTGGTCCAGTTGTGAGGATTTTTATTTTCTTGATGCTGAGGCATAATCCCATATGGAAGGCTGTGGTCTTTGATCTTCATCAGTAAGTGCTTCAAGTCCTCTTCACTTTCAGCGAGTAAGGTTGTGTCATCTGCATAATACAGGTTTTTAATGAGTCTTCCACTAGTCCTGATGCCGTGTTCTTCTTCCATCAGTCTAGCATCATGGATTATTTGCCAAGCATAGAGACTGAATAGGTAAAGTAAAAGGGCACCGTCCTGCCAGCACCTTTTCTGGTGTTAAGCCTTGCTTGTGTCTGCTGCTGAACTGTGCTTCCCGCGAGGGCCCCGGCACTGTCATCCTGAGTAACGTGGAAAATGCCCCCCAGGTGTGACCTTACAAACATGCTATCCGTGATGTGCTTGAGAAAGTGACTGAGACAGCACCAGACGGGACACATGTGCACTGATAGAGCCCACCTCCATTTGGTGTTCTGGGGCCTGCATGGCTGCCCGGGGCTCAGGGAGGTGCTTGCCGATGAAGAAAGAGTCTCTAGAAGCTCCAGCAAAGCCAGGGGACAGCTGTGGCTGGAGGAGGAGGCGCCTAGCCACGCCCCCAATGCAGCGTGCGGCCTGGGTTCAGAGGACTGCACAGGGGACGAGGGTCCAGAGGATGAACCACTCCGCTCAGACCTCGGAGTCGAAACCTACACGCATGCAAGATCATCGGCCTCGGCCACCCCCAGTCCCTCCTCTCCGTGCCCCAGTCCAGCCCTTTCTGGCCCACACTTTGCCCTTTGCCCCACTCCCCTCTTCAGGAAGACTCTCCTTTGGGCCACTTTAGGACCTTGGCCACGGAGCCCTGGAAGCTGCAGGTAGTCAGAGGTCAGAGGTCAGGCCAGAGCTTGGACCTAGTCCCAGGGTCTCAAAGGCCCTGTCCTCCCTTAGCGGCCCCATGGAGAATCTGCTGAAATTTGGTACTTTCGGCTTTATCTTTGGGATCCACCTTGCAGCACACTGACTTCAGGGAGGAGCTCACTGTCAGCAAACAAGAGCAGGTGGTCAGAGGTGGGCCATTCACACGGTCTCTTGTTCTCCTCCAAACCTCAACAAGAAAAGCAAGAGTATGCACTGCTGCAAGTGTTTCGGTCAACGTCCATGAAGTCTGGGAGGTGCTGTGCTTCTGAGGAGAGGAAGGCCTCCCCAACATCGCACCTCCTCTGCACCTGCGTCCTGACGGTAACTTCCAGCAAGCCTCACAGACCTCTCCCCTCAGGGTGACCCTAAACAAAGACTGAAACCCTTAAGCTTCAACCAGCCTGGGTAACCAACACCCACGACCCCCTCACCTACTTGTATCGCATGACTGCCATCCCTATCAGGGTGGGCAGGTCACACAGTGGTAACGAGCACTGAGCGCTTAGGGTCCTGATAAAGTCTACACTGTCCACGACAGGCCGGCCGGGCCTGTTTACTGTGGCTGCTCAGGGGCCATACTGGCAGAGAAGGTTTGTGGTCCTGAAGTCACAGAAGGACAGAGAGACACACCTCAGGCTGGCACACCTCAATCTTCTATACAGAAGGGAAGACACATTTACCCTCCCATGTCTGGCTGGCCTGGCCACCTAGCCATGTCTGAGCTGCTTAGGATGAAGTTCTATCATTTCCCCTGAAGCTCACATCCAGTGTCTGTGGACCTAAGCCAGTTCCCCTCCACTGCTCCTAAGGCACCCTAGGACCAGGAACCAGAGAGCCCAGTACATCTTTCCTCCCTGAGCCAAGCCCCCTGCTCCCACCACCATCCACAGCCCCTGGGTCCCCTTCCCTAGATCCATCCCTTAAAGGTGGACTGCGCCCTATCCAGCCTTGAGCTGTGCCTTCATGCCCTTCCAAGCCAAAGGCCTCACCAGCAAATTTCCTACCTAGCTGAGACCGACCTCTTCAAGCCTAGAGTTTTGTTGGTAATTTTGTTCTTTCCAGAAGGAAATCTTCCAAATCTTGGCACCTGATCCCCTCCCTTCTTCCTCAGCCCCCTGTGCCTTCTCCTCCTGGACAGGCAGTGTTCCCTAGAAGGTTACTGCCCATCTGGGCCTCAGTATCTCCTCTCTTCTGGTTGTCTTTTGAACTTCCAGCTCCTGCCAACGCCCCTGCCACCCCCTAACTTACCGCTCTAATTACCGAGCGCAAAGAAGCAAAGAGCAGGCCTCAGTGGCTGAATGAGGACCTTGTGTGAACAAAACAGAATCCACAAGACCCGGATACATCCATGGAAAGGGAGATGCCAGGTGTGACCAGAGCATCTCCTTTGCTAAGAAAAGAGTCAGCTCACGGCGACCCTGTGTGCATCAGGTGGAACTGCGCTCCGTGGGCTGTTCAGTGACTAGAGGCCTTCTGCTGCCTGGGTTAAAACCGCCAGCCTGTCACAGAGAATCATGACTGGTAGTTGATGAATCTCAGCCACAGGCTGGGATGGAAGCCTCTGGACAGATGGCGGAGGGCAATGCAGAGAGTGGTGGCACGTTATTAGAATCTCTGGCTCCATGAGGGCATCAGTGGTTGTACCCAACCACCACCCCCTTCCATCCCTGGGCATTTGACTTGCGATTACCAGAGTTGTCATTGACACTATGAGGAAACTTCTGGTTCACTTGAATCTACCAACACAAACAGAGGTCTGTGCCTGGGACTTTAGGCAAAGTGCGTCTATGTGGCTTTCTTCTGTGGAAGCTTTCTGCCCCACGCTCTGCTGTAGCAACCCCAGGGCCTCAAAAAGGAGGTGACAAGCCTCCCACAAGCCTTCAGAGAAGATTCTAGAACTGCCAGAACCATGAATCATTACGTGGCACGGGTGTCAGCAGCTGGGGTGCTCTAGGGAGTTGTAGATGGGACTTGAAACGGTGCTAGAGTTGGGTATAGTGACTGGCAAGGTGACATGAAGGGAAGCAATGATTGAGGGTGTTGCTGGAGGCAGAAAAGGTGGTACAGCTTGGCAACACTCTTAGGTAAGTGGTAGGGCCGGGCCATGGATGTCCGCATGCCCAGGAGAGGCATCACACGGGAGCTGAAGCCACAGAAGGCAGAACAGCCGCAGCGGGAACCCCACAGTATTGCCTGTGCTGGGACGCAGACTGGTGGACAGCCAGCGGGCTCTCCCTGCTCAGCATTGGAGCAGCTCAGTAGGGTACGTAACCCTCTGTGTTGTTGTCCAGCAGGGTAGAAAAGCGGAAGGTGACCGACCCCGTGGGCGTCCTCAAGGAGAAGTACCTGCGGCCTTCCCCACTGCTGTTCCACCCCCAGGTAACTCACAGAGGATGGGATGGGAAGGAGGTGTCTTGGTCTCCTAGTATACCTGAGTAACAGATACACGGGTCTTAATGAATGTCAGCTTATTTTCTCACAGTCCTGGAAGCTAGAAGTCTGAATTCAACATGTGGCTCTAGGGACAGGTCCTTGTCTGTTTCAGCTTCTGGCAGCTGGCGATTCTTGGCCCCCCTGGGCTTGTAGATGCACCTGCCTCCAGCATCTTCTGGTAGCACCTGTCTTCCCCCATACCAGCTTGCTCTTCTCTGTGTCTGTGTAGCTCCATAGACCACAGCAGTGACTCAGTTTAAGATCCACCCTCCAATGATATTGCCTCAATAGCCTAACAAAGAAAACCCTGTTTTCAGCTGTGATCACATCCACAGATACAGGGGTTAGAATTCCAGCACATATTTTAAGGGACATAATTCAGTCCACAACAGTGGTCATTGAGGTCCCCACAGCCCCAGGCCCAGCCCAGACTGCCCAAGACAGGGCAGGGAGCTCTGCAGCAGGGGTCAGGGGCCCCAGGTCTCTGCCAAGGTCAGGCCACACTCAGAGATGAGCCTTGTACAGGGTGGCTTGTGAGTACTCCAGGCCGAGGCTTTGAACGTCAAAGGCAGAGGAGGTTCTCCACAGGTGAGTCCAGGGGCCACTGAGTGACTGGAGCTGACTGGTGGATGGGGAAGACTTGGGACAGGGAGGAACAAGGGCTCGTGGAGGTCCAGGGGTCTCCTTGGAGGCAGTGAGGACCCCAGCCTCCAGGGGTTCATCCACTGTGGTCTGGCACCCTAGACCTGCACTGCCCGCTGCAAGGCCCTGTAACGGAGGAGGTCTTCCACCCAGTGTCCAGTGCGAGAGATTCTCAGGCTGCGCTATTAGTGGGAGCCCCTGGAAACGAGCATGGTGATAGGGGAGCTGCATCCCTAGTTTTACCTCATTTTAATTTCATATAATATAAACGTAAGAAGCCACAGGTGACTGGAAGTCAGGCCAAGTAGCCCAGCCTACTCCCTCTACCAAGAGGCCCAGACATAGCAGTTAGTAGTTCCTTCTGCTGGATTCGGGCCAAACCAGCTAAGGTGTCTACCCAGAGGCAAGGGGCTACCTTCCAGGTCCCAGAGAGTAGAAGAGACCAAGAGGGTAGACTCCTGCACAGGTGGGGAGGGGAATGTCACACAGGAGTGGGGACAGGTGCAGGCTGGGTTCAGTTCACACAGAGAGACTTGGGGGACATCAACGTGCTGTGAGATGTGTTAGAATCTGGTATAGGAGAGTGCCAAGTAGAAAGGGTGGGAGAAGACCAAGATGAGTGACCAGAGAGACCCCAGGAAACCCCAGTGTTCTAGGAGTGAGTGAGAGAAGGACCTTCAAAGCAGCTAAACAGCAATGAGTGAGAAACACCAAGAGGGAACTGGAGTTGGCAGTTGGAGGAAGGACTGTTTCACCATGGAGACTTGGGTGATGGGGGACAGCCCCAAATGCCAGCTTCTCAGGGGCAGGGACTGAGCAGGGCTGGCGCAGAGCCTGTCAGGAGGAGGTTTTAGAGACACAGGTGGTGCCGATGGCGTGTGCACTGGGCTGTTTGCAAGACTGGAAGTTGAAGTCTCCCCAGAGGCAACTCAGAAGAAAGGTCTGGCAGTCGGTTCCGGAACATTCCACCACTGAAAATTCTGTAGAGCACAGATCTGCTGTGACGCATGTGGTCACTGTAGTCAGAGTTGACTCAACAGCAACTGTTAGTCAAAGGCAAGAATAAAGAAGAGGAAGAAGAAAAAAGAGAAAGAAAGAAGAGGAAAGGGAGGGAAGGAGGAAGAATTTGCACGGGAAGGAGGGCAGAGGCTCAGGTAGAGGGGGTGGAAGGATTTTGAAGTAAAAAGAGAGAAGAGACAGGGGACAGCAGCCAGAAGGGCTCAGGGCACAGGGCATTTGCTGGGGTGAGGGAGACTTAGGTGGGTTCAGTTGAAAACACCAGAAGAGAGGTAGGGGCAGAGTAGGGTGTGGGGCCGCAGAGCAGGGTAGTGAGGAGGCAGGAGAGGAGGGGAAGAGACTGACCTTCCAGGGAAACAGGGCCCCCAGGGAAGTGGCCTGCTGGAGGTGAGCACCCCTACCCCATGGCTGAGTGGCAAGTGGGAGTCTGTGAAAGAGTATGACCTGGAGTTCCTCAGGGCAGGAGGTCACCCAGAGTTTCCCAGTGCCCCACCCCTCCCGGTACCCACCTGTCCTCATTGCCTGAGGCCCAGGAGGCCCAGCCCCCTCCTGGGAGTCACAAGCTGCTGTCCCTTCCCCTACCCCTGTCCCACCAGGGGGCTCCAGGGCCTTAATGTGATTCCAGACTAGGACATTGTTCTCCTTCCCGGTGTCCTTACGGTGGACAAACACCCGTCGCTGTGAACCCCACACCCTGCTTGGTTCACAGCTAAACTTAGCGCCAGCCATTGTTTCTCTGGGCCTCAGTTTCCTTTAATAACTTCCCTTGATTTTCCTCAGACAGGCTGGAGAGGCTGACAAGCCAGCCCGCACATCCTGCATTTGTAAGAGTGAGAATGGTGGTGACATCGGCCGGCAAGACCCAGTCCCTGGTGGGCAGGCCGCCCATTGTGCCTCCTGCTACCCTCTGCCCACCCTGTGGCTGGGAGCCAGGAGGAGGTCCAGGAGAGCCATAGCCATACTCCATGGTCCCCAGTACCCCAGACCCAGCCAGTGCCGACAGCCAACAGCATCCACAAAGTGCAAGGGCTGAACCAGTGCCGATGCTAAGTGGCCAGGCGGGACAAAGCCCAGGCCCTCTGCTCCACTGTGCAGCCTTCATGGTACAGGACAGGGGCTCCTGCTCTGGCTCGGCCCCTCACCCCTGGGGGGCCCTGGGGAGTCTCAGGGTGGGGTGGACAGTGTAAGAGCATTCCAAGGCTGGGATTTCTCAGACAGGAACTCTCTATGCCCAAGGCCGTGGAGCCACCCTGGAGACCAATCCACCAGGCTGTGGAGGGGCTGGGTGAGAGGCTGGACAACAGCAAGAGCAGAGAGACGGCAGCCTTTGTGGGGAGCACCCTGTGCTCCAGTTAAAGGGCAGGGGTCTGACTCCCCAGGTTGACACTTCAGAGCCCAGGGCCCTGGGGGCATCCTAGGCATCAGAGGAAGCTTTAGTGAGGACAGCTATTCGCACTTCCCACTCCTGAACTACCAGAAGGGGAGTTCTTCCATTCTTCCTTTCAACAGATTTAATGAGGTGCCATTTACATATGATACAGTTCACTGATTTTCAGTGCGCATTTTTTGACTCCCCCTTCTCCCTCCCCTCATCCTCTGCTAACCACCAATCTTCTTATATCTCAGTGGATTTAACTACTCTGTGCACTTGACATAAAGCGAGGTCACTCTGGGTCATGTTCTCCAGCTGTGTCCATGCTGCAGCATGTATCAGAATGTCATTCCTCTTGAGTGAAGATGGTCCCCACTGTATGGATAGTGCCCCTCATCTGTTGATAGGCACTGACTTGGCTCCACCTTTTGGCCTTAATAAATTTCTGGTTTATTTCTTTGGAACCATGTCCCTGCACTGGAGCAGCTGTGGCCTCTGCTAGAATGGGTTAAAAAACATTCCTCCCAGCACCCCTTCCTCCCAGAATCCCCTCCTCCTGGGACCTCCTTCTCCTAGAACTTCCTCCCCTCATCAGTGCCTCTAACTAGGTACCTGGGGAAGAGTCCTACCAGAGTTAGGCAAGGTACCCTAATGAGGGCTATGTGACCAGGATGCACTGAGATGCCCACCCCTAGTAATGACAGCACCTCCCCTTTGTCCCCTCCCCCTTGGCCCTGGCACATGGCAGGTACGCTTATGCTGGCCTCCCTTTACAGGTGCAACTTCTGCTTTACAAGGAGAGGGGAAGCTCTGTAGAGCAGAGCTCTGCAACCTGCCCAGCTCCTTCAGCTGCATCCTCTTCTGTTTCACCAACCTGTGCTACCTCAGTGGGGCAGCTTTCAGGCCATCTGGGGTTTTGATTAGGGCTCCACCCCCTGAGGTGTAAATGACTAGTCCCAGGCCTCCCTTGAAAACTTCAGGGAACAGCAGACTCCGGAAGCCCAGAATGCTAAGGCCAGCTGGCCTCCCTGTCGGGCAGTCTCAAAAGCACCCCCACCACCTAGACCAGTGGCTCCCAGCTTCTCAGAAGTTGGAGGAACCAGTGGAAGAGGTCCTGGGGCCCTTTATCCAAGGCAGGAACCGTTGCTCAGGTACTCACTGGTGTGTGAGAAGGTCTGGGGCTTGTAGTGCTCCTGTTCCTTCTCGGAGGAGACATCTCCTGTTTGAGGGGTCTGCAGGCTCCCTTGGCTGTACTCTGCTGTTCATGACAGCCCTTCACTTGCCCACAGCTCCTTTCTTCCCAGTGTTCACCATAAGGATTTTTCCAAACTAACAGCTAGCAGCCCATGCAATCCTCAGAATAACTTCTCTGAAAACACGATGGTGTGCCCTGAGTTTTATTTAGCTGTGCCTGTCGGTTTGTTGGAAACCCTGGTTGCATAGTGTTTAAGTGCTACAGCTGCTGACCAGAAGGTCAGCATTTTGAATATGCTAGGTGCTCCTTGGAAACTCTATGCAGCAGTTCTACTCTGTGAGCCAGAATCAACTCGACAGCAGTTGGATTTGAGTTTTCTTTTAGGGGGTCAGTTTGTCCTACTGTGGGGTCTTGAGTGTTGCTATGTTGCTGTGAAGCCTCCAGTATTCAAATGCCAGCAGGGTCACCCATGGCAGACAGGTTTCAGCTGAGCTTCTAGACTAAGGCAGAATAGGAGGAAGAACCAGCAGTCTATCTCTGAAAAAAAGTAGCCAATGAAAACCTTAGGGACAGCAGCAGAACACTGTCAGATACAGTGCCAAAAGAAGGACTCCTCGGGTTGAAAGGCACTCAAAATATGACTGGGGAAGAGCTGCCTCCTCAAAGTAGAGATGGCCCTAATGGCGTGGATGGAGTCAAGCTTTCAGGACCTTCATTTGCTGATGTGGCATGACTCAAAATGAGAAGAAAAAAACTCATCTGCAAGCATCCATTAATAATCAGAACGTGGAAAGTTCAAAGTATGAATGTACGAAAATTGGAAATCATCAGAAATGAAAAGTAACACCTAAAGATCGATATCCTAGGCATCAGTGAGCTGAAATGGCTTGGTATTGGCCACTTTGAACTGGGCGATCACGTATACGGTCTGCCATGCCAGGAATAACAAACTGAAGAGGAATGGCGTTTCAATCATCATCAAAAAGAACATTTTCGGATCTATCATGAAGTACAACACTGACAGTGATAGGGTATAATCTATATGCCTACAATAAAAAGCAGTTAATACAACTGTTATTCAAATTTACATGCCAACCACTAAAGCCAAAGATGAGGAAATTGAAGATTGTCACCAGCTTCTGCAGCCTGGAATTGATCGAACATGTAATCAGGAAGCATTGATAATTACTGGTGATTGGAATGTGTAAGTTGAAAACCAATAGGAAGGATTGGTATTTGGAAAATAATGGCCTTGGTGATGGAAACAATATCTGAAAGAACATGATAGAGTTTTGCAAGATCAATGAATTCATTTCAAATACCTTTTTCAGCAACGTAAATGGCAACTGCACACGTGGACCTTGCCAGATGGAATACATAGGAATAAAATAGACTACGTCTGTGGAAGGAGACAATGGAAAAGCTCAATGTCATCAGTCAGAACAAGATCAAGTGCTGACTGTGGAATGGGCTATCAATTGCTCATAAGCAAATTCCAATTCAAACTGAAGAAAATCGAACAAGTCCACAAAAGCCAAAGTAGGAGCTTGAGTACATCCCACCTGAATTCAGAGACCGTCTCAAGAACAGATTTGACACGTCAAATACTAATGACCAAAGACCAGGTGAGTTGTGGAACGACTCTGTAAAGAAAGCAAGAGGTCATTAAAAAAAAAACAGGAAAGAAAGAAAAGACCAAAATGGGTGTCAGAAGAGACTTTGAAAGTTGCTCTTGAGCATTGAGTAGCTAAAGCAAATGGAAGAAATGATGAAGTAAAAGAGCTGAAAAGAAGACCTCAAAGGGGAGCTTGAGAAGACAAAAGTGTCATAGTAACATGTGCAAAGAGCCGGAGATAGAAAATTAAAGGCAAGAACATGCTTGGTGTTTCTCAAGCTGAAAGAACTGAAGAAAAAATTCAAGCCTCGAGTTGCAATTGTAAAGGATTCTACAGCACAATATTAAAAGATGCAGGAAATATCAACAGAAGATGAGGGAATACATAGTCATTATGCCCAAAAGGGAAGCACTGGTAACAGAGAAGCTAAACACTACAGCTGGGAACCGGAAGTTTGGCAGTTCAAATCCACCAGGCACTCCTTAGACACCCTATGGGGCAGTTCTACTCAGTCCGTAGGGTCTCTATGAGTCAGAATCGACTTGACAGCAGTAGGTTTGGTTTTGTTACATACATATAGCAAAAAGAATTGATCAGTGTTCAGCTATATCAGGAGGTAGCATATGATCGGGAACTGATGATGATGAAGGAAGAAGTAGAAGCCGCACAGAAGGCATTGATGAAAAACAAGTTCCCAGGAATTGACAGAATATCAATTGAGACACTTGAACAAACTGAGGCAGCACTGGAGGTGCTAAGGAATTTTGGAAAACAGCAACCTGGCCAACCAACTGGAAGAGATCCATGTTTATGCCTGTTCCCAGGAAAAGTGATCCAACTGAATGCAGTAATTACCAAACAATATCATAAATCTTACACATGGGTAAAATTTTGCTTAAGATCATCAAAAGTAGCTGCAGCAGTACATCAACAGGAAGCTGCCAGACATTCAAGCCAGATTCAGAAGAGGACATGGCATGAGGGAGATCACTGCTGATGTCAGATAGATCCTGGCTAAAAGCAGAAAATACCAGAAAGATGTTTACGTGTGTTTTATTGACTACGCAATGGCATTTGACTGTATGGACCAAAACCAATTATGGATAACGTTTTGAAGAATGAGAATTTCATAACACTGAATTGGCTAAGGACAAACCTGTACACAGATCAAGAGGACAAGGGGATACTGTGTGGTTTAAATAAGGGAAGGTGTGCATCAGGATTGTAGCTTTTCACCGTATCTGTTCAATCTGTACTCTAAGCGAGTAAATCCAACAGCTGTACTATATGGAGAAAAATGAGGCATCAGGATTGAAGGAAGATGTATTAACCACCTGCGTTATGCAGATAACGCAACTTTACCTGCACACAAACAGGACTTGAAGCATTTACTGATGACGATCAAAGTCCACAGCCACCAATAAGAATTGCACCTCAAAACAAAGAGAACAAAAGTTCTCACAACTGGACCAGTAAACAACATCATGATAAATGGAGAAAAGGTCAAAGTTGTGAAGGACTATTTTCTTTGGATCTACAATCAATACTCATGGAAGCAACAATCAAGAAATACAACAACACACTGCATTAGGCAAATCTGTTGCAAAAGACCTCTTGAAAGTGTTGAAAAGCAAAGATGTCACCTCAAAGACTAAGACGCACTTTGCCAAAGCCCTGGTGTTTTCGATCGCCACACATGCCTATAAAAGCTGCACAGTGAATATGGAAGACCAAAGAAGAATTGAAGCCTTTGAACTGTGATGTTGGAGAAGAATATTGAGCATAACGTAGACTGCCGGAAGAACCAACAAATCTGTCTCGGAAGAGGTTCCGCCAGAACATGCCTTAGAAGCCAGGATGGTAATGCTTCATCTCACATACTTTGGACATGTTACCAGGACGGATTAGTCCCTGGAGAAGGACATCGAGCGTGGCACAGTACAGGGTCAGTGAAATGTAGGCAGACTCTCAAGGAGATGGACTGACATAACGGCACCAGCAACGGGCTCGAGCATAACAATTGGGTGGCTGGTGCAGGACTGCGAAGTGCTTTCTTCTGTTGCACACACGGTCACTGTGAGTCAGAACTGACGCAGTGGTCCCCAGCAATACAAAAAGAATGCAGAGATCGGAAATGAGGTGAGCTGGGAAAACTCCTACGTTGTTGTTAGGTGTGATCAAGTCAGCTCCGACTCACAGACGCCCTCTGTGTAACAGAACAAGACACTCCCAGGTACGACACCATTCTCGCAGTGGTTGCTACGCTTGAGCCCGTTATTGCAGCCACTGTAACAGTCCATCTCCTTGAGGGTCTTCATCTCTTTCATTGATCCTCTACTTTGCCAAGTTTGATTTCCTTTTCCCGGTGCTGATTGCTACTGATGACATGTCCAAAGTATGAAAGATGAAGTCTTGCGTCTAAGGAGCACTATGGCCATACTTCTTCCATGATAGATTTGTTCATTCTTCTGGCGGCCCATGGTATATCCAGTATGCTTTGCCAACACCCGTAATTTAAAGGCATCTATTCTTTGTTCTTCTTTATTCATTGTCAGGCTTTTATATGCATATGTGATTACTAAAAACACTGTGACTTGGATCAGGTACACTTTTGTTCTTAAAGTGACATCTTTGCTTTCTGACACTTTAAAATTGTTTTTAAGAACAAACAAAACAACCCACTGCCATCGAGTCGGGTCCGACTCATAGTGTACCAATCAATTAAATTCCTTCCTACCTGAGAATAAAAGAAGCCATCTGTGTGGTTTCTTTTGCCATAATAACTGTGTTGTGTGACTTTAGGCTTCATTATTTTGAATATTAATTTGGGATATCTCTCCTGGTTGGTTCAAATGGTCATCACATAATACTGCTAACAGAAGAATTGGGGATTCAAGTCCATCCAGAGGCACCTTGGAAGAAAGGCCTGGTGATCTACTTCCAAAAAGTCAGCCACTGAAAACGCTGTAAATACAGTTCTGCTCTGACAAACACGGGGTCATCACGAGTTAGACAGCAACTAGGTTTTGTCTCTTGTTTTTTTGTTTGTTTGTTTGTTTAACACTGGAAGAGGCTATTGAAGTCCTTTAGTACTTTGTCTGCAATTATAGTACATTGTCACTAACAGGCACTGGTACCTCAGGTTCATAATTCATGTTTCAAACTGAGATTGGAATAAAACTCATTGCCATCAATTCCAGTTCAAGGTAGGTATCTTAATTTTTCAAGACTTTTTTAAAAATCCAAATGAATCTCTGTATTTAACCTGAACTACCCAATCATAAATGCTGGCCAGGACACAGGGGTTCAGATGAGTAAGCAGTGCCAGCCCGGGTCAGAATAAAGTCATCAGGAGTATCACTGGCCTGTCACTCAGTTCGCACAGAACCCAGGTGATAGGACCAGCTGGTGAAGGTCAGTTCAGGCCCCCATGGACTAGACCCTAGACTGTAGCTGAGGTGTACCAGGGAAGGGCAGGAGCTAGACAGGTCATAACAGAGAATCCAGCCTAGCAGCCAGGAAGTACCTAGATGCTCACTGGTTGCAATGACTGTATGAGGACAAGCATGGCCTCCTTTTTCCTGGCCCATCCCTGATGCTATGTGTGGTCATAAAGGACCACCGGTGCCCAAAACAGTGATCCACACTCTGAAATTGCAACAGCAACCTCTCCTCTCTCTCCCGTGGACAGATGTCAGCCATTGAGACCATGACGGAAAAGCTGGAGAGCTTCGCAGCCCTGAAGGCCGACTCAAGCAGCTCCCTGCAGCCCCTGCCCCATCACCCCTTCAGCTTCCGGTCCCCACCCCCGACGCTCTCAGACCCCATCCTCCGGAAGGGCAAGGAGCGGTACACGTGCAGGTGAGGCCCTTGAAATTACGTTTTCTAAAAAAACTCATTAACAGCCAGAATGGAGCCCTGATGGTGTAGTAGTTAAGAGCCAGCTGCTAATCGAAAAGTCAGCAGCTCCAATCCACCACTTGTTAACTTTGGAAACTCTATGGCAAAGTTCTACTCCCTACTATAGGGTCGCTATAAGTCAAAGTGACTCTACAGCAATAGGTTTGGGTTTATTTGGATTTTGACAGCCAAAGTGAAACATGGCAATAACACAATTTGTTATCTGCTTGAGATTACCTCAGCAAATAAGTAAAATGGGTGGACCACCCCGAGACTCACCAGGCCATGTTGGCTGGAAGCTCAAAAGGAAAGCAGCTTTGACCTTGGCATTCTAATCCAAGAGAACCTGCAGAGGCGGCTGCTCCTCCACCAGTGGCCCCATTCAAGGGCATTCATGCTATCTTTGCAAATTTTGCTGATGGATTTCCACCATATTAAGGAGAGACACCTTCACGGCACTTGCCTGCTTGGGCCAGCTCCAGCAACAGCTGGGCTGGAGGGCTGGGACACTGCTGGGGAGCATAGCTGAGTGGACCCAGCATATTGGCCCTGTCTGTTTCCAGGACACATGGTGGCCTTCTCTGTAAACTGAGGGTCCCTCAGGGGCTAGAAGGGTTTGGAAGCCTCGGATGCGGCAGCCAGGGTGGGCCACACAGGGGTAACATCCTGGACACTGGATGCCGGGTGGGGAGGAGCGTGCCAGGAAGCCCTCAGTGTCCTGCATCCCAGGCAAGCTCCATCCGCCCTATCTCCCTTACCCATCTCAACTCCCTCCAACCCCAGGTACTGTGGCAAAATCTTCCCCAGATCGGCCAATCTCACAAGACACCTGCGGACGCACACCGGGGAGCAGCCGTACAGGTAGGAGGCGCCCGATTTGGGGAAGATGTGGTCCCCAGGGCTGGGCTGGCGCCACGAGCTCACGCCTCCACCTGATCTTCAGAGGCTCCCCACTGGGTGCAGCCATCTCCCCGGGAGCAGGGGCTGGGTGTCATGGCACTCAAGCGAGACCTGGGCTCTGGTGGTCCTCGGGGCCATCTTGCTCCTTTGGATGATTCATGGAGGAGGCAGGAGGTGCCCAGAAGTGCACACAGGAGGGTACCCTGGGGCAGCTAGGTTGTCCCTGGGGGCTCCAAGTTCGAGTGGGTTGATCAGAAGCCAAGCTCCCAGATCCAGTGCAGCATGTGCAGGAGAGAATCTCAGCTTTGCTTTCCCCCACCCCTACTGCCTTCACCCCACAACCAATGCAGCTTCTCCTGCCTCCTAGGAAAGGAGCTCCCTGAAAATGTGGGTGATGTCCTGATGTGGGGCATCTTTATCATTTTCTCTGGATCCTCTAACAGCCCTGGATGGGAAAGAGGTGTCTGCTTCTGCCTCACTACCCTGAGTGTAAGCAGCCAGCTTTAGTCACACAGCTGTCAGGTGTGCCCCCCACATTTGTGTCCACAACCAGGCGCAGGCGCCGTTGCTCCCATTTCAAAGACAGGAGCCTGAGGCAGAGAGAAGTCGCGTGAGTGACCAGTGGAAGAAATGCTAATTTATGTGCCAGAGACCAGCTTAGCAACAGATGCGTGTGAGTCTGTCAATAGTGACCACTGGGGATGAAGAGAGTCTGGCTTGAGTGTAAGTTTACAGTGTAAGGCCACTCCTGTATTGTGGCTACACAAAAGAAGCAGAGCTCAGGGCCACTGGGAAGTGACCACATAGTGAGATAGTCCCTGAAGACCTGTGTCTCCATTCCTCATGCATGCCACACCAACCCGGCTGTCTGTGGAAGCCCACCTGGAGAGGTGGCCAGCATCCGTAGACTGAGTCCACCCTGGCGGGCAAAGTAAAGTGCTCAACTATTGACCAGTTCTGGGCCCAGTGCCCCCATGCCCCTAACATACAGACACCCTCCAAAAAAACCATAGCAATTGACAATTTAAAAAGATTTGCTTAGCCTGGCCTCTCCCAGAGCTGTGTGTTGTTTCTTTAATGGGAAGCCAACTTCTGGACAGTATTGCGTGCTGAGAGCCCTCGAAGGGCTGGGCCCAGCTTCTAGAAGAATTTAATTATCATTGATTTCTGTGGCTCGCTCCAAACTGTGAGTTTCAGCTTTTGTAACTGTAATTGTTATGAAAGTTTATGTTGCAAATCCTGCCTTCCTCTGGCTCCAGGCAGGTCTGGGAGGGGAAACCGGGACGTGAAGCTCCTCTTGATGACATCACTGGTGGTTTCTGTGCTTGCTTGGAAAACTGGGAGGATTTTCAGCTGAAAGAGGATGGGGCGAGCATCCGTCCTCAAAAGCCCTTAAGGAGAAGTGCGATCCTGAGTGTTGCAAGGGGAGGCTGCCCGCTGGGTGGTGGGGCCAGCACCCACATGCGTCACTGCTCGCATGGCCCTAGAGGGACTGCTCTGACGCAGACACCTCGAAAGCCAGCTGTCCTGGAGCTGCCTGGAGACTGGAGAGTCACCCCAGACAACATTTGAACTCTTTGCCTTTTAAGCCTTTGCCTGTGATGATGTGAAATTACGCAGAAACGTCTCAAAGCCCTGATGTGGGAGAAAGGTCCTTTGATGTGACTAGTGTGTATCCTAGAGGGGAGGTCAGACCTCTCGCTAGTAAACTGTGCTTGGCTCTCAGCTTCGCCCAGGTCAGAGATGCTGGCGTGTCTACTCTGTGAGAGTCTTGTATCTGAAGACCCCTGTCCACAGGACTATAGGATTTGGGTTGGAGAGAGAGAACCGCTGAATTAGGAATGCTGGGTGGGGCCACTTCCCTGTGTCATACCTGCCCTCATGGCTGCACTTGGTCTGTCCGGGACCCTGCCTCCTAGAGCCCTGAATGCCACCCCAGATCCGATGGCTGTAGACAGGACATGCTTATCTCATTCTACAGACACTCACCTCCTGTCTGTCTGCAACATACACTCTTTCTGCATTTCCTCCCCAGCTTCTCATCACTGGCTTAAACCAGACCACCTGAAAGAGTGCACTTTCCATTCCCAGTAGGGAGTGTGTACAGCCCATATGTGCCCTCTTTGGTTTTTTAGCTTAATTCTTAAGGTTGGATTTCATGAGTCCTTCCTTTTTCTTCTCCTGTTTTGTATGGAATTCTAAAATAAGCCTGTTGCTGTCAGATTGATGGCAACTCCACGTGTGCATAGCAGAATTGCTCCATACGTTTTTTTTGGCTGTAATCTTTATAGAAGTAAATTGCCAGGCCTTTCTTCTGTGGCATCCCTAGGTGGGTTTGGACCATGAATCTTTAGGTTTGCAGATGAACTCAAGTTGTTTGCATCACTCATGGGCCTTACACAGGATTCTGGTTACCTTTTTGGGAATTCTTAGGAGTGGAGTGTCACAGTCTTAGACCTGTTCTTGCTGCTGTCTTTCCAGGATTCCCCTCTTCTTCTACTTTAAAAACAAGAAAACTGGCTTTCCCTGTGATGGCTAGTGATAGCCCCAACAGACCCCAGGGGGACTCAGTTGCTAGCCCAGCTCTTGGACATTCTCCCCTCCCCTGGCCTATGCTGCTATCATCACCACCAGGAGCTCCCCAAGGGCTGTGCAGAGCCAGCCCCCACCAGGTCCCCTGGGTGCCCTCCACAGGGTGGCATGGTCAGGTTAGTCTGTGCTCAGTCATTCCATGTGAGCTCAGTGGCATGTGGCTCCTTGAAGCCTGGCCATAAATTTCACTAGCCACTTGTCAGCTTATTTACAAAGCAAATCCTAGCTGCACAGAGAACTGTGCTCATTATGCCCCTAAATTTCAGATTGACTCCTCAGTCTAGGTCATTTATTTAGTTTAAAACCAGGAGAGGACTCCTTTAGGACTCTCGGAGGCCAAATGGAATCCACCTCTCCGCTGGCCTCCATCTCCAGGCCCCAGAGACAGGAGAGGGAGAGAGGGAGAGAAGGAGCCCCACAAAACCGTTCCCATCTCTGGCTTTATTATCAAGTACTTCGTCTACCTGTTTCTCACTGGAGATCCCAGTGCTCAGGGTCTGTGTAGGAAGCATTAAGGGCAACTTTACAAAGAGGCCCTGGATTTCCAAAGACACTCAGTACTAAATGCTATCCATGTGAGTGTGTATGTGGTGTGCATAGATAGACAGACAGACCAGCGTGCGTGTGCCCAAGGGATGCACTATAAGGGGGCTATCAGTGGGTCAAGCTCTCCTGGACCTGGGCTGGGCCAGCATGGGCCTGGCCTCCATCCTCACGTGCAGAGGTCTGTCCTGAGTAGCCACCCAGCAGAGCAGGACAGCCGTCCAGCAGGACAACAGTGGGGTGTTTGTGAGTTTAAAGGTGTGTCTGGATCATGGGGGGAACATTGTGGGATGTAAAATTCCTCCTTCACAACTTTTGAAAATTGGTAGCACTGGACCTGAGAGTCCTGAGCTCTGCTGAAGACTGAGCCCTAGGAGGCTCAAGCCACCACCAGGGGCCCTGTCTCATTCAGAGACCAAGAAAGCAGAGCCCTTGGCCACCAAGGTTTTGCAGACATGTTGGGTCCCAGTCAGGTGGATGAGCTCAAGATGCTCCTGGAGCAGGCAGTGATGAGCTCCCAAAAGCCCCTGAGGCCCAAATGCCCAGTGACAGCTCTCCTGGTCGAGCATCAGCAGGGCCTAGCAGAAAGGGCTGCAGACCAGTCCTCTAGAAGGCTGACTGGCACAGCAGCCCATGGCCATGGCCAAAAAGTTATTTGATAGATAGCAAACCATTCCTTGCCTGTGTACTATGGCAAGAGCCAAGTTATGGTATCTAGAAGCTTCATAAACTAAATGATTGACCTCTTGGAACAGGACCATATGAGACCAGAGGGGTGGTCACTGCTACCTTCCAACAGGGCTACCCTGTCCTGTTGACCCCCTCATCAAACCACTCTATTGGAGGACAGAGGCCTTGGGTGGTAATTTGGAGACTCTCAGCTTTCTGGGACTCTTGGAAGCTCCTTGGTGCCTGGAAAGTACAGCCAAGGGCCCAGTGGTGACACTTCTGGAGCCTCAAGCACAAAGCCCCGTGACTCAGGGTGCCGAGGTCTTCTGCCTGGAAGAGGCCCCTATGGATGCACTGATGAGCCAACAGACCCCCTGGGCAAGGAGTCCCCAGGCCTCTGCTAGAGAGGCACAGTAAGGCCTCTGAGATATCAGACCTCTGCCAGGCCCTCTCCTGACACTGGACAGCCCTGTGGGAAGGCTCACATCTTCAGACACATCCCCACCACCTGACCAAGTGCGCATGTCTGGTACACTGTGCTGGCCCAGGGCCATCAGCCCCAAGTCAGGGTTGGGGACTGCGAAATTTGGTCCTGGGGCAGGCACTCAGCCTGACAGCAGGCCCCTAGTGAGTGAACACCCAACCAAGTGCCACGTGGACCATGCTTCTGAAAGACTTGCCTGCCAGGATGCCACCGCATGTGACCAGCCCATGCCATACTCTGGAAATAGCAGGAGCCATTTATCTCCATGGTCTTGTAAAGACACTTTTTAAGTGCTCATGTGCCCCCAAGAATCAGATAAGCACCTCTAAAGAGAAGCCTGTTAACCACTGCACATGTGCACACACCCACACAGTTGTGAGCACACATTTCCACCTGTGTGTACATCCATGCATACCCAGATAATGTGTGCGCACACCCACATATTGAAATGTACACATGCACATGCTCACATGTGCACACAGCTCACATGTGTGCTCACACCCTCACATGTGCATGCCCCCAAACATACACACATGCCACATTCACAAGCACATACCCACATGTGTCTACACACACACACATGCACACACCCCTATGTACGTGTGCACACAATTCACAGATGTACCCACATGAACACACACCTACATGTATGTGCTTACATCTGCACACATGCTCACATATACGCACACCATACATGTGCAGAGTTGACATCACCGAGTTGGGTATAGGAGCTAATGGGAATGCTTCTCAGTAGCAGCACTCTTTGGACTTTGCTTGTCCCCTTCCGTGAAAGGAGCCCTCACCCTCGAAAGGCAGTATGTTTGTGTCCGCAGAACTTGTGGTTAGAAAGTTTCTCCTTAAGCTGTTCCATCCACCAGGAATAACTCTGTCCTTATCTACATTTCTGTCTTGGCTTTTTTGCTCCCCAGTATGTTGCTGCTGGGTTCCCCAACTCGGTCCCCACCCTCTGAAATGGGAGGATACCCTTCTCTGCCTGCCTTTGGGGCCACCAGTGTGGTGGGGGAGAGGCATGCCCTGCCCGAGGCCCCCCATCTCAGGGGTCCCATTTTCTTCGTGGGTGTCTTGATGGCTCATGACTCTCTGGCAGTGGAGCATCACTTTCTGATAAAGTATGAGGTGCTGTGATCTTGCTCAACAGATGCAAATGAGGCATCTGGAGGGAGGGGCTTCTTTAACTTTCACAGATCCTCTGGGGAAGCTAACAACCCCTCAACCACAGAGGACCCAAATAGGGGAGAAATTGGACAGGGAGCAGCCAGGGATCCCTCACTGTCAGTGAATCAAGACTGTAAACAGCAGCCAGGACAGCTCCCAGCCCCCAATCCATAGATAGGCAAACTGAGGCCCCAAGACCCAAGGCCAGGCCCTGTCCCCTCACTGGGCAGGCATCACCCTGCCTGGAAGGAAGGTTATAGGCGCTCCAGAGTGGTCTTGGCCTGGCTCTCAGGAAAGTGGCATCCATGTCTTTTCCGTAGTGCAAGGCTGCCCTCGTGAGGTGGCAGGTGGCATTTCTCCCTCTGGTTACTGAGCCCCAGGGCAACCCAGAGGTGCTAGGTGTTGTGTGCACTGTGTCTGCAGGGGACAGGGTAGAAGAGCTGGCAGAAGAGTCCCTGCCAGCACAGGGGCAGAATGACAGGGACAACATGAGTGTTGCTTTGAGCAGTGCTATGTCTAGGGACAGCTTCCCTATCGCTGCCTTTCTCCTGAGGTCCCGCAGGTTCTAGCGATGAGCGCAGGCCCCTGCTGGGTTGCAGGGTAAGGGAGAGACCTAGCTCCCTGTGCCCTCCCCCTTTGCTATCACCCCTGTTGGATGGTTTTGCTGTACCCGTGGTGTCCTCTGAAGCAGTAAGTGAGTTCTTTCTGAGCCTGGGGCCTCTTCCTCCCCTGGGGCCCAGTGGACATCCACCCACAGCGGGCATCGGGACGCCGTCTCAGGCCGGCATGTGTCTTCCAGGTGTAAGTACTGTGACCGCTCCTTCAGCATCTCCTCCAACCTGCAGCGGCACGTCCGAAACATTCACAACAAGGAGAAGCCCTTCAAGTGCCACCTGTGCAATCGGTGCTTCGGGCAGCAGACCAACCTGGACAGACACCTCAAGAAGCACGAGCATGAGAACGTGCCAGGTGAAGCGGCAGGGCAGGTGGGGCGGTGTGCACAGTGGGGCCTGGGGCGGCCCCAAGGTGTCCAGGGCGTGTGGAGGGCGAAGAAGGAGGGAGATGAGAGGAGGAGTGAGGGGAGAGAGTGGGAGAGGCAGGAAAGGGAGGGAAGAAGAGGAAGGGGGAGAAGGCGGAGGGGAAGGGAGAGTAGGAGAGGAAGGGAAGGGAATTGAGAGTAGGAGGGGAGGAGAAAGAAGAGTAGGAGGGGAGGGAAATGGACAGTGGTGAGTAGAAAGCAGAGGACGGAGGGGAGAGGAGCGGAGCACAACACAGAGAGGGGAGCACATGCCAGGCCCATGGGAAGGCTGCGGGGCACTCCAAAGCCACTTTCATGAAAGAGAATGTCATTCTCTGGGGTCTCCTGAGGGCCCTGCATGCGTGCCCTTGTGACAAGGCCCCAAAGGATGGGTTTGCCCCTCGCAGGGCCACCTTCTCTAACATTCCCCACCCACCTTGTCCCCCTAGTGAGCCAGCACTCCGGGGTCCTCACGAACCACCTTGGGACTGGTGCCTCCTCCCCCACCTCTGAGTCAGACAACCACGCACTTTTAGATGAGAAAGAGGACTCCTATTTCTCTGAAATCAGAAACTTCATTGCTAACAGTGATATGAGCCAAGCGTCAGCTCGGACAGACACACGGTAAGGAGATGGCTGGAGCCACAGGAGGGGCCGGGACCCCTGCTTGCCCCATGTGGCCGTGCTCACACAGAGCCACGCACTGCTGCACACACACCTCCACCCCCTACACGTGCTGGCACTGGGGATAGGGCGGCACGGCGGGGCAAGGCCCCAGCTCAACCAACTGGAGGCTTCCCTTTTCCTCAGTTTCCCCACCTGGAGAGGGTGGTAAGCACCAAGGGCTGTCAGGGGACAGACGAGACCATGAGTGTTGAATTCTGGGCACAGTGCCAGACACACACCTGACTGGTCGCTGATGTTTAACCCACTATGAACAGATGTGTGAACTAACCTGGGCCAGGTGAGGACTCCCGCTCCAAGTTCAGCTGTGCTTCCACAACAGGAAACACAAGGATAGCACGCTGACAGCGGACCACGAGGACTCTGCTCTCTCTGTTCTCTGATACTTTCACATGGGAAGTCAGAAGACCAAGGTCCACACTTGGAGTCGGCCCCCAGCCCAGGCCTCCACATCTGCATCCCAGACAGGGCTTCTTTGAATATCAAGGAGGGCTCAGAGATGGTCTCCTACAGTGCCATTTTTTATGGAGCAAATTGAGACTCCTGCAAAAATATGATACCTGTGATGTCATCAGTTACATTAATATGAGGTCATACTAGAGGACAGTGGGTCCTCGTCCCAAATGAGTCACATCCTTGTGAAAAAGAAGAGACAGGGAAGATGGTCATGTGCCCACCCAGGCAGGCATTGGAGGGATACAGCCACAAGCCAAGGAATGCGCAGTGCCCCCAGAAGCTGAGAGAGAGGCAGGCACAGCTCTCTCCCTCGGAGCCTCAGAAGGAACCAGCATGGCCAACACCCTGACTGTGATGACCAGCCAGCAGCACTAGGGGATAATAAAGCCCCATTGTGTCAAGCCGCCCAGTGTGTGGTACTTTGTTACAGCAGCCACAGGACATTCAGACCCTTTTCACTGACAAGTTGCCGGTACCAAGAACAGGGCCTCTCTGTCCCCTGAGTGCCCTATGGGTGCTGACCACATGGCTGTGAGCATCTCACCCTGAGGCCCTTGACAAAACAGTCAGGAGCAGGGCCTGGAGGCTCTGAGCTAGGCCTGCATCCCAGCTGACCAGCCTGGTGCTAGGATGAGCCTTCCCTCCTCGGTGTCTCTCTGCAGCCCCCAGAACAGTGGCCTCAGAGCCCCTCACCCTGAAGCAGACTTCAGGTTGAGGACAAATCCCAGCAGCAGTTCCTGAAGGGGAGGAGAACCTTTGCCCATACCAAAGGTTTACTCGCAATGAGAAAGAGCTGGCGTGGAAGAGGCTGAGCTGCAGTGACCCGAGGACACGAGGGGTGGTGGCTAGACTGCAGGGGTGGGCCCATCAGGGAGGACTCCATCATGGGGAACTTATTAGGGGCTTAGAAGTACATTCTTCTATGTTGAGACAGTTTCAGGGGTAGCTAGGGCCCAGCCCACAGGCTTTGGAACCCAGGGGTCCTGAATACTTCCCACAATAGGGGGTCATGGCCCTGTCCTGACATCCTTTCAGCTACCAGAAGCAGCAAACATTGGTCACCAGGCTTTGGCAAGGGCTCAATCTGTCCACCTCTGGGCCTCAGCCTCCCCAAGGGTCTCCATTGTGCTGCCCTGGGCCCCAGTACCAGCTCCCAGGACTACGACCCAACCTGAGGGACCAGGCACAGCCTGCTCTCCCCACACACCTGCCGAGAACCCCTGGGTGTCTATACTGCACAGCAAGCGTCACTAAGCAGCCCTGCCCTGCCCCCATCCCTGCCCCGTCCTGTCTCTGCCCCTGGCCCTGTGTGTACACAAAGCACACAGCATCCCAACAACCTTAGACTATGGAGTCTTTCCCATTGCACGGAGAGGGAAACTGACACCAAGGGAGGAGATGAGCTGGTCCCAGGACACAAAGCCACGTGTGTTTTTGTGACTATGCGTGCTGTCATCAGAGGAGCTGGGGGCACAGTGTGGGAAGGAGTCTGGCCTGTGGGATGCATTTAAAGGGTGAGTCCTGGCTCCCAGCACACAGCTGACATACTTGTATGTGGTTTCAGGCCGGAGATCCAGGACCTGGATGGGCCCCCTCAGGGCCCCAGCTTGGCCAGCGAGAAGCCGGAGGATGTGGAGGAAGAAGAAGAGGAAGAGCTGGAGGAGGAAGATGAGGACAGTCTGGCCGGCAAGTCCCAGGACGACGCGGGATCCCCAACACCCGAGCCGCAGGGCACCTATGAGGATGAGGAGGATGAAGAGCCACCTGCTCCCCTGGCTGTGGGCTTCGACCACACACGGAGGTGGGTGCCGGTCCCACAGCCCATGGCATGTGGGGAGGGGCCTGGGAGGGGGCTGGGAGGCTGCAGGCCGTGACAGTGCCTCACTTATCTGCCACAAGACACCCCCATTCCATCAGGCGACTCCACTGTGGAGCATCCTTCTGCAGGCTGGGGTGAGCCTGGGCCTCAGTAAAGGGTCAGGCCCCCACCACACACATCCCTGGAGGGCGTCTAGAGGCCCAGATCAAGCATGGGCAAGGCAGGCATTACTGTGCAGTCAGACGCGGAGTCTCGGGCCTATAGCGTGCCACATGTGCCTGTCTACCAGACAGGACCAGCGGCCTCTGAGAGCTGCTCCGGGCAGGGCGGGCACTGTGACTGGAAGTCTTGTAGCCTGGGGTGCTGTTCTCACCTATAGCCTGTGCCGTGGCACTGCCATCCTCTGAGACCCCGCTAGGAAAACACTGTGGTGCCCAGAGACCCCCTAGAGAACCCCACTGATGCCCCAGAGCCCTGACAGAGGGAGCCCCAGACCTTCCCGAGCTAGTCAACCCCTCCCCCTGGAGGATACAGCCTCCTTACCACTGCCGCAGAGACCTGAGCCCCGCCTGCTGCCTGCAACACGCATGCACGTGTCCCCCGCCCGCAGTATGCCAGCGCTTCTGCATCCACGTGGCTTCGTGTCCAGGTGTCCATGTGTCTGTGTGTCTGTCTCCTTGTGCATGTGGCTCACGGAGCGCTGGGCGTGCATGCAGGCCCAGAGCTGGCCAGCGGTGTCAGAGAGGCGGCCGGAGGCAGCCCAGCTAACCCTAGGTCCCCCGGTCCTTGGCACAGGTGTATTGAGGAGGAAGAAGGCGGTCTGTTAGCTTTGGAGCCGATGCCGACTTTTGGGAAGGGGCTGGACCTCCGCAAAGCAGCTGAGGAAGCCTTTGAAGTTAAAGATGTGTTTAATTCCACCCTAGACTCTGAGACTCTAAAACAGACCCTGTACAGGCAGGTTAAGAACCAGGTAGGTACCCACCAGAGCCCTGCCCTCCCTGCCCTCTGCACATCATGGCTATGGTGCCTCGCTTTGGGACAGCCCAGCACTTGCCCTCACGGTGCCCACTTCACACCTGTCCTGTCCACCTAATGGGCCCACGTGGCCACTGTCCACTCCAGGCAGGGGATGGAGCAGAATCTCAGAGCAGAGTGATATGGTGGGCCCATGCAATGGTATGTCTTCCAGAAGTGCCCATGGAAATGTGGTCCCTTTGCCCTGTCCCCCAGTGGGAGGTGAGCACGAGCAGGGTGGCCTGCAGCCACACACCTGTTCCCCTCCCTGAACTAGGCAGATGGCCTGGTGCCCCAGGATCTTCTCCAGGGAAGTTGCCTCGCAGGCGGTCACTGTTCCCAGGTAATTCCCTAGGGTAGGTGGCCACAGGGCCCAATTCCTGGTTCTCTCCTGTCCAGGGTGGAGGAGTTCCCTTCGGCTTGTCACAGCCTGCCCAAGAAGAATGGTCCCACATAAGTCTCCGCAGAA
Source organism: Heterohyrax brucei (assembly GCA_028571685.1). NCBI lineage: Eukaryota > Metazoa > Chordata > Mammalia > Hyracoidea > Procaviidae > Heterohyrax > Heterohyrax brucei. The sequence continues at coordinate 31,633,977 of CM053140.1, forward strand.
GCCATCTATCTGTCTGTCTGTCTGTGTCTTTACTAATTCTATCAGTGTTAGCTTTGTGGGGTGAGCCTGGCCTTCCCTCCCAGCCATACCCCAACTTCCCAGCATCCCCAAGCAGCCTGTGTCCCTCAAACCATGTGGTTTATGATAGAAACATGTCCCATGCATGGGGCCATTGAAGCCATGCTCTAGGTTACGTGCATTCCCAGTCTTTCCAGTGGCCCAGAAACAGTTTTCTGGGAATTGGTTTTGTGGGGTCATCACAGTTGTCAAAATGAGCCCCCCAGCATCACCAGGCCCCTCACAAATACTCACAGACCCATGACTCGCTGTCTGCATGTAATCACAGCAGTAACTACTACCAGCACCCAGGCTACCCTGAAGCAGACCCTGGCCCTAAGATTTGCTCACCTGATCAATAGGGCAAAGAAAGTGGGGGTAGCTGCAGGGGTAGGTATACCCCAAGAGGCTGAAGGAGAGCTGTGAGCGTGGGAGCCAACTGACAGTGCTGTCTCAGCACCGCTCTGCAGGAGCCCAGCCCAACCTTCTCACCTGCTTATTGATAGTCCTTCTCTTTCCCCAGCTGGTAGCAGGGGTTCAGCCTCCATGGCCCCAGCCCTAACTGGCCAAGACCTGTGGTGTCCTCATCATGGGGCAGCAGCGGGCAGGAGGGGCAGGGAATGACCACCCTGGGGCCCACGGGCCCAACCTCCCCGCTGACCTACCTTTCCTGCGTGTTGTCTGCCCTCCCCATCCCAGGCATACGCAATGATGCTGTCTCTCTCGGAGGACACCCCTCTCCACACCTCCTCCCAGACCTCTCTGGATACTTGGCTGAACATGGCAGGTACCACATCAGAGCCTGGAGCCTTCAACCCCATCAACCACCTCTGAGAGGCCCAGGAGGTGCCCGGGTCCAAGTCCAAAAGGAGGCAGCAGGGCCCCGGATGTCCCAACATGAGTCCCAGCCACCAGCCGTGTAAGGTGGAGACAAAGGCTTCAGGCAGCCATCTAACCTGGAGCCAGGGAGGCTCCTTGTCACCTGCATCTGGCCACTCCACAGTGTTGACCTCCACCCACAGAGGCTCAGTCCCAACTTTTCAGATGAAAACTCCAAATCTGAAAGCCCCAGAAGCAGTTGCAGTTTCACTATCTGTAAGGATTGTTCTGAAAAGTGCTGTTAAGTCTGGGTACCACACACAGCATCCCGGTCCAGCACAGGAGCCTTGCCTCAAAGGATGGGTAGAATACAGCTGCAGACGGAAGCCAAGGGGCCACTTCTGGGCACTGCATGGTTTCCTAGAAGCGAGTGGACAGACCCAGTGTGCTCCAAAGAGGTCGATCCCTCAGACGATTTTTATAATGACAACTACGCCAAAACCGCTTTTGGAAACTTTATCAACGCCAGAGTCTCTTGAAGCATGTGATTTTAAAAGACAGTATTTTTCAGGAAAAAAAAAATCAAAACATCTTGTGAATTGTTTTTTAAGAAGTGATTCCAGTTGCTTGGAGAGCTCAGCTTTTGCAAGCTCAAACCTGCCTTGGGCCAGTGCAGGGTTCGCGTGCGCTGTTTATACTGTAGATAAGAGACATTTTCTATCTCTGACCCTATTTGTACAAGCCAAGGGGACCCTGGGAGGGGCCCTGAAGCAGAGCTGAGAGATGTGGGGCCAACTCTTGTCAATGCTCTCAGAGCAACTCAGAGTTGGAATTTTTAGTCATCGCATCGCATCCTGCACACAAACTTGACCTGGGCCAGGAGACGCGCCTAACCTTGTATAATCGAGAGAGGCCTCTGGAGGAATCCACGGCCCCCTGCTAAGACCTCTAACTGTCTGGAGACATCAGGAGCTGGCGGCCCTTGTCCCCAGTGCAGAGATGCAACAGGCACCTGGCGCTCCTTCCTTCATTCCAGGATCTGTGCCTCAACAGCCGTGCTCACCCTGAGGTGACCCTTCAGAAGGGCCTGCTGGCTGAGTTTCAGGCCTCCAGCCTACTACCCCACCTGACCCCAATCAGGCGGACAATGGGAAGTGAACTGCAGCCTGCAGCCCCCTCTGTAAGGGGTTAGTGCTGACTATGCCACTTCACCAAGCCACCAAGCTCTCCTGATGTCTGCAGCTCAGAGGGACGGCGGACTCGCCTCCCAGTGGCCACGTCTGCTCTCACCCAGGCTGTTGACAACAGGACACCGTCCAGAAGTGACGACACAGGGAGAGGACAGCTCCATCTTCACAGGGACACATCGTCCTTCTCCACTCAGATGGGCTTTAAGTTATTCCCATAGGGGCCAACGTAAAATAATAATGCTTTCCCAGATGGAATTTCCTTTAATCTGTATATAACTTGTAATTTTTTTTCTAATTTGTTTCTTTTCCTATTTTATTTCTTCCTTAACAGTATTTTTGACATTAGACATCCTTATTGTGAAGAAATGATGTTAATATAAGTACCCAGTGAAGGACCAAAACTGTGTAATGAGGTTGTGTGTTGTGTGATCGATAACCGGGAGTGGGGTGATTGTTGATGTGCCAAATACCCGCCCCCTGCTCCCATGCCCCCAACGAGTCCTGCTGTCCCTGCTGTCCCTGTCATCCCTGCCACAATTCCAGACAATCATGTTTTTTTGTTCAATTTGCATTGAAGACAGGTGTTCTATTTATTTCTTGTATTGTTTGGAAGAGGAAAAAGTCACCCAAGTGGCCCATAGAGAGAGTGAAGTGTTACCTCCCCTTCGGGGGACAGTGTCCTCGATGTGTGTCCCCAAGGAGTGTCCAGGCAAGGATCTCTGTGCTTCCCAGGCTGCACCAGGCCAGACAATCGTCCCTGTAAGTGGGGGTTGCTGCACATTTGCACGAGAGACCTGCGTCAAGAGGTCCACAGAGGACGCAGCAGATCTGGGGTCCCAGGTGCGTTAAAACCGTACCAGGCAGCCACCACACACTCCGTGCGTGCAAGGCAAAGGCACGTGCATGTAGGTGTGGGCTAGGGACTCATTTCCTGGGGCCGCGAAGGAGAAGGCTGTAAGGGAAAGGGATAGGGACAGAGCTGGCCAAAGCCCCCTAGATGACAATTTGCAAACGCACCCCACCTCTTCATGAGTATTCTCCCCCCACCAGACCTAAACTATCTTCAGCTATGCCCATCAGGTCCCATGTAAGAGTTTCCAAGTTCCCCTAATCTGGGCCTTTCAGATACAGACACCGTATTTCTGCCAATTCCAATTATATGATTTGTTCTGCTCAGAATGAGGCGTGTGCTTTTTTCTTGCAGTGTGGCTCTCTGGCCGGAGGATTTGAGTGGACGGAGACTGTGTGTATGTTTTGGCAGAGGCAGATCAGGGAAGGGGCTCTACCTCCCATCGTGGTTTGAATTCCCCATCACCAACTCTGTCAGCCTCTTTCTTTCCCCTTCCCTAAGAGCCCCCATTACATCTTTTAAATCATCTATTTTTGTCCCTCTGAAAACGATGATAGCAAGCCCAGGTTCTTCTGAGCAGTCAGCCCCATGGGCCCAAGAACTTGGCAAGTTTCAGTGGGGGGCAGGGGGTCTGTCTCCTGACCCCCTGACAAGAAAGCACGTATTTATGGGCCCTGGGGCATCCTCAAGATATTATTAACTCAATAGCTCAGCATTGCTCTGACTACAGTGTGACCTGCCCTGCCAGGTCCTCTTGGCTATGGGCTTGGCTGCCAACTCCAGTGCCACCAGGCCCTGGACTGAGCATCAGTGATGCCAGAGTCGCCCTCTCTCAAGCCAGGAAAGACATAGGTATCAGGGAACACAAGGCAGGGGGGAAGATTCAGAGGTGACAGCCTCCACAGGCTCGAGATGGCATACCCAACTCACCCAGGAGGCCCTGAAGCCACCCAGCAAGGACTGAGGTGCAGGAATTGCTGGTTGGTTGATTGCTGTGTTGGCAGGCAGTGCCCAGGGTCAGGGGCTGTAAGTCAGGGCTGCATCAGGCCAGGTGTGTCAAGGCCCATTCTGTCCTGCCCCAAAAGCTGCCCTGAAGCTGATTCCTTTGGGTTGTCGGCACTCAACCGCAAAATGACATTCAAGTGAAGACCTCTTAAGTGACTTTCCCTGCTGCCCCTCCAACTTCAGCCCTCACTGCTGCTGTCCTTCCCAGACCAACAGGGGGACCGCTTCTCCAGGCAGATCTCTCTACCGTGTGATCCAGGAGGGTCCCTCTCCCCAGTTCTAACACCTGGGAGGTTGCTCCTGGGCCTGCCAGGGCCCTAGTGTGTGGCTCTGAGGACAGGTGGACACGAGCATGGCTGGGGAGACTGCCCCACCCTCTCAGCCTTTCCTTACAGGGCCACGAGGGCAGCTGGTCTGTCCAGGCTTGATTGGCTGCTGCCTCCACATCCCCAAGTCCACCCTTGGAAGCTCAGAACCCTTGGCCTTCTCTGCCTTAGCTGCTCCCCCAGTGAGTATTCGCAAAGCACTTGCCTAAGTACATATCGCGTGTTTTAGACTCGAAGTCTTGAAGCACTGGAGTGGACCCTGCCCCCCGTCCCCGTGACTGAAACCTACTGAGCTGTATTCACTGCGCCGCTGTCCCGGGGGAGGGCTGAAGGGGGCAGACGCCATGGGGGGGGGTGCCTGCACCACCCGTCTGGAGCCAGGGATTGCGCGCCCCTCCAGCCGGGGATCCGAGGACACAGCTGCTCCTGGTCAGCGGTGGTCAGCCAGGTATCGAAGCCATGAAACTGTGTCTCCATAGCGATGAGTATACTGTGACAAGGACGTTCTTGCATTCTTCCAGGAAGAGTTCCTGTGCTCCTACCTGTTCCATTGTTGTTTCGCTTCTTTTCTGTCCTAGATGCTTATTAACCACTTTGGGAAAAATCAAAAGGAGCAGGCAGCTTCGTTTTCTAAATGTGCAGCTCGTGGGTGGACACAGGCATCCCGAAGGCTGCTTTCCACGCATCTTGCTTTCCCACTGCTCTCCCCATGGCAAGGAGAGCTGAGCTCCCATGTCGGAGAGTGTCGTTTCAGATCCCACATAGAGACGTACAACTGCGTATATACGGTGCTTGAGAGAATCAAGAGCCTGTACATGGCGTGTCCTCCCTTTGCCATTGTTACAGACAGATTCGTTTTGTTTTTGTTCTGTTGGGTTTTTTTTTCTTTTAGAACTGTATAGTGTTGAAAAACAAATCACATGTAAATGTCTGTTTTCATATAATTTTTTTTTTTAAAAAAAAAAAAAAGGAAAGAAAAACCATTAAGAAGGAGGCCGGTGCCTGTCCAGTGTCCTCTCGGTTGTAAATTGCTTCTGTTCTGTTTATAAGTAAATTGTGCATGGCGCGTGTTTAGCGGTCATTATCGTGTCTGTCTGTGAGATTTTTATTAAAAGGAAAACTCCATAGATGCACTTACTGACGATGTCATTAGGGTCTTCGTCCGAGACCAGAAGTCCTGAACCGCCGAAGCCAAGCAAGGCGCAGTTCCTAACGACATGGAAATTGCTGCAGGAGAGTCAGCTCCTGAGAGACACGGTGCGTCAGGAACTGGTCAACGGTGGTTCGGCAGATTTCCTTTTGATGCTTGTGATAAAGGCCAACGTACTTGTGTAGGGAACTTTCTTTACAATGACGCCTAGGAGACGCTGATTTGAGGTTCACAATGTAGAATAGGACTGTATACCAAATGTAATCTTTCCGACGCTACGAGGAATTTATACCTGAGATTGATATGCAATAAACCTGTGTGCTTTTCTAAGCCTGGTACCAGGAGCGTTACTGGGATGGGACGACAGATGAGAGGGGCAGGGCTTCCTAATGGTCAGGCCACCTACCTGCCTGAGGCATCACAGAGCCAGGCTCTGGTCCACATGAGCTCCCTCCACCCCACTCCACCCCCACACCCCACCCACCCCACGCACCCCCGACACGTACTGTTGGCAGGATAGGTACTGTTGGTGTTCCACCTTTCCAGAAAAGAAGAAGGCATTCAAGGGTGCCCCAATTTTCCAGAGACACCCCTCAGTGAGAGTATGACTTCTAGGTATGACAGCCTCCAGGTGTGGCAGCCTTCGAGTGTGATGGCCTCCAGATGTGACAATCCCCAGATGCGGTAGCCTCTGGGGCCCACACCCCTGTGAACCCTGGCCCAGCTCAGTGGCCCAACATTTCCTGAAGCAGAAATAGAAGCCCTGCACGGTCAGTTCCAAATCTACACCTCCCTAAGTGTGGATACCCTTTCTGCCAGCCCCCCATGGAAGCTATAGCAACCAACACCTCTTCTTTCTCAGACAGCCCCCATCCAGGGCCTACAGCCTGCCTAGCAGACAGCCAGAAAGACAGAGGCTGAGCCAAGGCCCTGACATCCAGAGGAACAGGCCCAGGCCTCAATTAGGGGCTCTTCCTCTTTGGTGCTCCAGGATTCCTTCTCATGGCCCACTTGCCTCGGGGGAGTGGGACCTCCCCCAACTCTGCTCTTGAGCTCCCCCCATCTCGCCAGAGGCTTGCCAAAGCCCTTCCCACTGGAGTGCATCTCTGCCTTGCTCCCTGCTGGAAGAGGCTAGCTAAAGTCCCTGCCATCCCCTCAGGCCTGCAGCCTCTGGGCCAGGCTTGCCCGTCCTCCTGGCACTGCTGGGTCTCTGAATTTCTCTTAACTCCTCCCTCTCACCTCCTCATGGCAACCCTCAGGCCTCTGGAGCTAGGTCCCCATTGCCTCCCCTCTTTCTTACTGCTCCCCACTAGTTTCTTTAACAAAGGCCTGCATCCTGAGCTACAGAATCAATGGCCTGGTGGTTTCTACACTAGTGTCCTCTGTAGCTGAGCACTCCATCTGCGTAGCCTAAGCTAACAATAAAATTTACATCCAGGGTGACAGACACCTGCTGATTACCAGCTATCCTCACTGCTTACATTTTTCTGGCCATCCTCACCCCAGAAAATCCCTGACCTGTCAGTGGAACCAGCCCTCCTATTTTGGCCACTGCTTACCTCCATTCCACTTCTCTAGACGTTTCCCCCTTCGCTGTCACCAACCTCCCAGCCACATAGGCCACCAGGAGGTAGCTCCTGAATCCTGAGGACCCTGTCACACCAGCAACCAGCCTGCCCTGGGTTTCTCTCCTGCTAAACTGCAGAGGCTGCTGGAGGGACAGGACATCTTCCACCCCCAAAGACACCAACCAGAAGATCTTTCCAGGCAAACCATCCCCACCCACATTGGCATGAGTCTTGTCCTGCATTCAGAGTCCCAAACAGAGATGGCCACAGCTGGAGTTTTACACACAGGAAAATATTTGACTGCCGTGGGAAGGCCAAGCAGTTCTTTGCCTTTTCTGTTTCCTTTGGAAGCAAACACAAATACAACAAGCACAGAAACCCAGTGGCAATGTGCCTTCTCTTGGCAGGTTAACAAGGACTCTGGGGGGGGGTGTTTAGTGCTGTGACCTAGCCCAAGAGTGATGGCCTCTGGTCCTACTGATGATACCTGTAAGTGCCCAGGCCAGACCAGAAACTTGCCTCTTTACTGAGTCAAAAATTAGACAACGGACTGGATGTGGATGTGGATTCTGCTATTACAGAGAGGGCTTTGATTGATCCCTCAGTTTGAAACAAGTTTTCTGTAGAAAGCTGGATGATGGAGACAGGGAAAAAGTGAATGAGTGAGTGGATACATGGATGAGCAGGTAAGTGGGTGGACGGAAGGACGGAAGGACGGACGGAAGGACGGAAGGACGGACGGACGGACGGAAGGACGGACGGACGGACGGATGGATGGACGGACGGACGGACGGACGGACGGACAGATAGACGGACAGATGGACGGACGGATGGATGGATGAGTGAGTGGATGGATAGACAGATGACGAATATAAGGATGGATAGAAGGATGAGAGAAATAGATGGTCAGAATGGAAGACAGCGATGGCTTGGATGGAAACATAGGTAGATGAATGAGTGTTAGAAATGGGATTTGGATGGGTAGGATAGATGGATGTGTCGACACATGTCTGCTCTAAGAGGCATTTGCTCAACATGGATTCAGGAAACTCCAATGCCTCCAAAATCCACTAAAGGGTCTGTAATGCTCTGACAGAAATACAAGAAGGTGCTTAGGGCAAGGATCTCCTAAAGAGCAGCCCCTGGTAACTATGGAATAGTCAGAAGCAGAAGCTGCTCTTGGAAGAAGACACTGAACCCAAATCTGGGCCACTGAGCCTTTTTATGTTCTTAACACCATCAAGCCCAGTGTGTTTCCACAGCACAGAGCTGGTTGGGGCAGGGGTGAGGGATAGGGAGATCATTTAAATATTTCATGATTCTTTTTTCTCCAGACGTGCCTGACAAAGCGCCAGTGAAATCTTAAGCCTGATGGTCAGATGCGGGGTGTGCCCCGGGAGCACGAAGCACAGAAACAACTTGAAAGGCTTCTCTCTGGGAAATATGTTTCCGTTCTCTGAGGACAAATGATGTGAATTACAAAGCTGATGAACGGCTGTGCTTCCAGAAGTCATTCATAGCGATCGAATGACAGTACCCTGCGTGCCCATAATAGCCCGTTCCTGGAGTTCGCCACATTCGAGCCTGAGTCAAGCGCAAATCCTCCCATCTTTGTTCAGCCTGGCAACCTTCCTCCTCATTAGCCCCGGAGGGGAGAGGACAAATCTCTGGGCTGAGAGAGCTATCTGATAATAGCGCTATTGTTGGGGCGACCCCAGAGGAAGAGAGAACAGAGGCTTTGAAAGAATATTGCTGACAAGTGGACTTTGTCTTTCTGCGTCCCAGCTCCTCGAATAAAAGACAGAGGAAAAAGGCTCCATTTTGGAAAGGGGGAAGAAATCAACAGGAGAAAATGTGTCAATGAAGAATCTGTTTTCTGGGAAAAGGGATGCTTTTTAATTCCCCATCAGCTTCTTTTGGGGCCAAATGAGCCTGTCAGTTATATGCAGAGAAGCTCTTTTGAGAGCTGTTAATTTTATTTCTCAAGGCGGCAGAAGTCTTCCAAAAATTGAAATGTTTTAGGGCATAGTGGCCAGACCCAGGAGTGGCTTTTGTCCAGGTAGAGGAGCCTAGGAAAGGAAACTAGCCATACACAGAACCCACGGAGCACATGGGGTATGAGAGTCAGCAGCCTTGAGCCTGAACTTGAATCCTTCCCAGAAGAAGTACTCAGTGTGGCCAGGCCAGGTCTTCATAGGAATCAACACAGGGAAGCTGTAGTTGGCTTATGGAGTCCCAGAGCACAGAGACCAGATTCACAGGTGACAGCAAGAGGAAGCTAATATTATCTGAGGGTGATCCACAGCCCAGCTGCCACCAGAAGCCCTTGGAGGAGTTCAGTGGTGCCCAACAGTTGAGTTGAAGCCCCCTAGACCCATGAGGGTAGACTATGTGTGTGACTATGTGCTTCCCAAGCCCACTGGGTCAGCAGGGGATGCAAAGAAGCCAGAGCCACAAGACAGAACAGGATCCAGCTTTCTAATATGCAGTGAAATATAAACTTGCATTCACACAAAGAGCTGCATGAGACTATTTAAGACTTTATGTCCTACAGTTGTCTACAGTTGTCTAGAACCAATGGATGGGTGGGTAGATGGGTAGATACATGGATGAAAGGGTAGATGGATGGATGGACAGACGGATGGATGGATGGACGGACGGATGGATGGATGGGGTGGGGATGAGGAAATGACAAGTAGCGGGAAACAGAGAGGGCCTTGAGCTTTGCCAAGGAAGCTTCAACTTTTGCCTCACCTCAAACCTTTGAGGTAGATTTACCCCTCACCCCTCGGCTCCCTGAGCACTGATAGAACCCACCAATCTGAAGTTTATGAGCACAGATTTTCTACTTGATTGATGCTTGGGACAGAATTTAAAAATACATGGAGCACCACTGGACACTGTGCTAAATGCGTATTTTAGCAAAAGAATAAAACATATATGAGATGGATAAATACTATATTCAGGGGAGTTGTTTCCTCTGTGAAGAAGGGGAGGGAAAGAGGAGAATGAGAGACACTAGGGGGAGAGTGATCATTTTATCTGCAATGTTTTGTAAATGCTTTCAAAAAAATTTAATAAAAGTTGCTGTCAAGTCAACCCCCATTTGTGGCAATCCCATGTGTGTCAGAGCAGAGCTGTGCTCCCTGGGGTTTTCAGTGGCTGATTTTTCAAAAGTAGATCTCCAGGCCTTTCTTCCATGGCACGACTGGGTAGCCTCAGATCTCCAATTTTTGCTAAGCAGCTGGGCATGTTCACCATTGGCACCAGCCACGGACTCCTTTAAAAGCACTGTAGTCTATGAAATGACAACCCCTCAACAATGTCTCTCCAAAACTTGTGAGGGTGGTCTTGGTTGAAAAAGGTGTCTTTGCAGACATAATTCAGTCTAGAATCTCAAGATGAGATCATCCTGGATTATAGTGGGCCAGAAATCCCATGTCAGCCGACTTAGAAGAGAAGGAGGGAGACACACCTGTATACCTGTATACCAAGGAACCTGTATACCAAGGAACGCCAGGGTTGCTGGTGGCCACCAGTAGCTGGAAGAAGTAGAGAATAGAACCTTCCCTAGAGCCTCAGCAGGAAGCATAACCTTGATGTTGGACTTCTGGCCTCCAGAATGCTGAAAGAATAAAGTTGTTTTGTTTTAAGGTACCAGATGAGTGGAAATTTGTTATGGCAGCCCAAATGTACTAATACAGACACATCCATGTCACCTGCCCCCAAAAACAAACAGAAAAGGGAGACAAAGACATGATTTTACCTCTTCCTTTCCAATCTGTATGCTTTTTATTGCTTTTCCTTCTCTCTGCTTCATTGCGCTAGCTAAGACTCACGTTGAATGGAAGCAGTAAGAGGCGACATCCTTGCGTTGTGCCAGAGCTTAGTAAAAGTCACCAGCATTTCACCATTAACTATGATGTGAGCTGTAGATGTCATTTATCAGGTTGAGGAGTTCCTTCTACTTCCATGTTACTGAGATTTTTATTCTGGTTGGGTATTGCATTAGGTCAAACGCTTTTCCTACACCTATTGAAAAGATTATAGTATTTGTCCTTTACAAGTTCTGACAATTAAGTCCACCAACTTAATTGTTCTAAGTGCTACATACCTCTTTGCTCAATATCACTACGCCAAGCCAAGGGCCGTCGAATATCACTATGGTCACCACTAAATCCTCCCATTGGAAAGCTATGCACTGATACCAGCACCTAGTTCACCCTTCAAAGCAATTTTGGAACTCTTTCTGCGATGGCCATTGCACACAGTGGCACAGTGTCAAGTTGGCAAACTTAAAATTGTATAGTTGTCTGTGAGGGAGCTTTTAGCCAGGAAACAAATAACTATATGAAAGACCCTCCCTACTTACCTGATCTGGTGCCCAATGACTTTTTTCTTTACCCAGAGATAAAGGAAATAGTGAAAGGAAGACATTTTGATGGCATTCAGGACATCAAGGGTAATGCAATGACAGCTCTGATGGCCATTCCAGAAAAAGAGTTCTAAAATTGCTTTGGAGCATGGACTAGGTACTAGCCTGGGTGCATAGCTTCCCGAGGGGAGGACTTTGAAGGTGACCATAGTGGTATTCAGCAGTGAGGTATGTAGCACTTTTTCTAGGATGAGTCTGTGAACTTAACTGGCAGTCCTCATATTCTATAGATGTGGTAAACTGTTACTGTTCTTGTTCAGTGTCATCAGGTTGGTTCTGACTCATAGTAACTGTCATGGATTGAATTGTGTCCCCCCAAAAATATGTGCAGTAATTTGGCTGGGACATGATTCCCTGTATTCTGTGATTGCCCTCCATTTTGTGATTTTCTGATGTTACAAATCCTAATCTCTGCCTGTGGCTGATAGATAGGATGACTATGTTAAAAGAGGATTGGGGTGGGACTGCCACACCCTTGCTAAGGGAGGTTCCCTGGAGTGTGACATGCACCATGCTTTTTGCTTTCATCCTACGGGAGATAAAAAGAGAGAGCAGCAAGCAGAGAATTGGGAAACTCACACCATCAAGCAAGCAGCACGGGAGAAGAGCACGTCCTTCAGACCTGAGGTTCATGTGCCAAGATGCTCCCTGAACAAAGACTGATGCAATGCAAGGACTTTCCTCCAAAGCCTACAAGGGAGAAAGCCTTCCCCTGGAGCAGACATCCTGAATTGGGACTTGTAGTCTACTGGACTATGTGAGAATAAACTTTCCTTTTATTTAAGCCATCCACTCTGTGGTATTTCTGTTAGAGCAGCGTTAGCTGACGGGAACAACGACTCTATGGACAACACTGCCCAGCCCCGTGCCATCCTCCCAATTGTTGTTATGCTTGAGTCCGTTATTGTATCACTCTATCTTTATTAAGGGTCTTCCCCTTTTTCAACCAGCCTTTCTTTGGAATAGGCATAATATGGATCTCTTCCAGGTGGTTGGCCAGGTAGCTGTCTTCCAAATAACTTGGCTTACATGAGTGAGCACTTCCAGCACTACATCCATTTGATGAAACATCTCAGTGGTATCCTGTCAATTCCTGGAGCCTTGTTTTTTACCAATGCCTTCAGTGCAGCTTGGACTTATTTCTCAAATACCATTGATTCTTGATCATACACTACTTCCTGAAACAACTGAAAATTGACCAGTTCTTCTTGGTATAGTGACTCTGTGTACTCTTTCCATCTTCTTTTGATGTTTCAGCATCATTCAATATTTTGCCCATAGGATCCTCTCCTACTGCAACTCAAGGCTTGGATTTTGTCTTCAGTTCTTTCAGCCTGAGAGATGCTGAACACATTTTTCATTTTTTAACTCCAGTTCTGTTGTTATAATACTTTATTTTGTCCTCTTGAGCCACCTTTTGAGATCTTCTGTCCAGCTCTTTTACTTCATCATTTCTTCCCTTAGGTTTAGCTACTCAATTTTCAAGAGCAAGTTTCAGAACTCTTCCGACATCTGTTTTGAGGTTTTCTTTCTTTCTTGTCTTCTTAATGACCTCTCCCTTTCTTCATGTATAATATCCTTGACATCACCCCACAACTTGTCTTTGGTTGTTAGTGTTCAACATGCCAAATCATTCTTGAGATCATCTTTAAAGTCAGGTGAGATATAGTCAAGGTCATATGTTGGCTCTCATGGGCTTCTTCTAATTTTCTTTTGCTTTAATTTGATCTTGCATATGAGCAATTGATGGTTTATTCTGCAGTGGTAAATGTGATAGATTACACATTAAAATTTGGCTGACTTACAAACATTAACCTAACTTACATTTCTAAAATAAATCCTACTTGATTGCCATATATTGCCCTTTATACACAAAGCTGGATTTCATTTGCTAATATTTTATAAAAGATTGATGCTTCTATGTCCATAAAGGGTACTGATCTTCAGTTTTATTTTCTTGTAGTATCTTTGATATTGTTATTAAGCTATTACTGGCATCATAAAATGAGTTGGCAAGTGTTCCCTCTTGCTTACTCTAGTTTTTGAAAGAGTCTCAAGTAAGTTGGTTTTATTTCTTCTTTAAATGTTTCAATTCACCATAATGTCATCAGTTCCGAGGTTTTCTTTGTGGGGAGATTTTAAAAATTACTGTTTTCAACTCAATTTTATGAATCGACACCATGTTACTTAAATATTCTGTTTGTTCTCGTGCTGCTTTTAATTACTTGTGTCTTTCAAGGAAATTGGGTCATTTCATTTAAGTTGTTGACTCTGTAGGCATTCAGTTACTTGTAACATTCTATTATTCTTTCAATGTCTGTAAGGTCTGTAATAATGCCCCTTCTTTTATTCTTGCTGTTGGTAATTTGAATCTTATCTCTTTTTTTCTTGGGCAATCTGTTGTCAATGTTGTTAGGTGCTGTCAAGTCAGTTCCAACTCATAATAACCCTAGATGCAACAGAATAAAATGCTTCCCAGTCCTGTACCATCCTCTCAATTGCCGATATGTTTAAGACCATTGTTGCAGCCACTGTGTCAATCCATCTCATTGAGGGTCTTTCTCTTTTGCACTGACCTTAGCACCTTAGGAGGCATGGTGTTTTTTCCCAGGCACTGATCCCTCTTGACAATATGTCCAAAGCCTTGAGATGAAGTCCAACCATTCCAAGGGGCACTCTGGTTGTACTTCTTCCAAAACAAATTTATTTGTTCTTCTGGCAGCCATGGTGTAATCAATATTCTTTGTCAAGAAAATAAGTCAAAGGCATTGATTCTTCTTCAGCCTTTCTTATTCATTGTCCAGCTTTCCTGTGTATGTATGAGACAACTGAAAATATTACAGCTTAGTTCAGGCTCACCTTAGTCCTCAAAGTGATGTCTTTGCTTTTCAATACTTTAAGGAGGTCTTTTGCAGCAGATATGCCCATTGCAATATGTTGTTTGACTTATTGACTGCTGCTTCCATGGGTGTTGATTGTGAATCCAGGTAAAATTACATCCATGATAACGTCAATATTTTCTTCATTTATTGTGATACGTCTTATAGATTATCAATTTTATTGATCTTCTGAAGCAACTAGGTTTTTGCCTTACAGATTTCCTTTCCTTTATTGTTGGTAGACACTCTCCATAAATACTATTTTACTGACCATCTCTAGAGCTTCCACTTGGTTTACTATTATAATTCCCATTTCTCTTGCATTATGTTCAGATTCACGGACAGGACCTTGGAGACCTTTGGGGAAAAGACCCAAAAATTATATAGATGACAGAATTAGCAGATGAAATAACTGTAATAACAATGCTCAACAGGCTCAATGACATCTCTTTGTTCTGGGTGGTTAGGATTCAAGTATTTTCTGGCCATGGGTGAACGCTAGCAGTTGTCCATCTCCCAGAGCTCCCCGATCATTGCCCTTTGCCTAGCCTCGTGAACCCTCACTCCACATGTGCACAGCTTGTAGTACTTGCCTACAGACTCCAGCTGACCCTTCTAAGGTCCAGATCTGGCTCCTTCTCTGTCTTGCTTCTTCCTCTCTGGCGCTGAACACAAGTTTTGTTTCCCTCTCTTCTCTAAGCTCCATACCTGCCTCCTCAGCTCAGCGTGGCCACCATGCTCTGCCTGGGCTCTGTTCTTGGCTAAAAGCCAGAGCCACTGTAACCTCACCATGCCTGCTTTTTCCCAGGAACCACTGTCCACTGCTTCCTACCACCCAATGTTTAAAAAAGCAGTTGTTTCTTCTATTTTGTTCAGTTTTCTAGTTGTCTAGGCAGGAGAGGCATTGCCAAATTACCCATGTCTTAGTCATTGTCGTGGATTAAATTGTGTCCCTCCAAAAACGAGAGTAGCAATTTGGCGGGGCCATGATTCCCTGTATTGTATGATTGCCCTCAATTCTGTGATTTTTCTATGTTGTAAATCCTAATCTCTGCCTCTGGTTTATAGACTGGATTATTAAAGGTTGGAACCGTAACACCCTTCTTTTAGTCACCTTCCTGCTCCAGTGTAAAGGGAGTTTCTCTGGGGTGTCTTGTACCATTTTTAATGCTACAAGAGATGAAAGGGAAGCAAGCAGAGAGATGGGAACCTCATAGCATCAAGAAAACAGCACTAGATGACCAAGAGAGTCATCTAGTGCAGCTATCACAAAATACCACAAGTGACTGGCTTTAAAAAGAGGGATTTCTTTTCAGGCAGAAAAGTAAGATAAAAGAGTTCAAATTCAAGGCATCAGCTCCAGGGGAAGTCTTTCTCTGCTGGCTCTGAAAGAAGGTCTTTATCATCAATCTTCCCCTGGACTGGGAGCTTTTGAGGCACAGGGACCCTGGATCCACAGGACACACTCTGCTCCCAGCATTCTTTCTTTCTTGATGGTATGAGATCCCTAACTCTCTGCTTGCTTCCCTTTCCTTTACATCCCAAGAGATTTCCTCAAAGCACAATACATTACTCATGAAGTACCACCCACTAACACAACCACTGCCCATCCTCATTCATTTACCTCATGAAAACCCACTGCTTTCAAGTCCATGCCGACTCATAGCAACCCTATAGGAGTTTCCAAGGAGTGCTTGGCAGATTTGAACTGCCGACCTTTTGGTTAGCAGCCACAGCACTTAACCACTATACTACCAGTGTTTCCCATTAACATCACAGAGACAGGATTTACAACATATAGGAAGATCACACAATACTGGGAATCACTACCCAGCCAAATTGCTACACACATTTTTAGGGAGACACAACTCAGTCCATGACAACCTATCAAGTTTTACATTTTCAGGTGTTTTTATTGTTTTTTTAAAAGGTATTTTAAAAAGAAGAAACAAACTAGTTGCTGTGTAGTTGACTCCAATTTCTGGTGACCTCAGGTATGCCAGAATAGAACTGGTCTCTACATGCTTTCAGTGGCTGATTTTTTAGAAGTAGATTGCCAGATCTTTCTTCTGAGGCACCTCTAGGTAAACTCGAACCTCCAACCCTTCAGTCATCAGCTGAAAATGGGCTCTACTTCTCTGTGAACCTGAAATATTGTTGTTGCTGCTTGCTGCCAAGAATTAGCTCTGACTCATGGTGATCCCAATTATAACAGGACAAACTAACTGGTGCCATCTTCATGATCCTTGGCAAGCCTGAGACAATTGTTGCAGCCACTGTGTATTCTGAGTGCCTTTCAATTTAAGGGGCTCATTTTCCAGCACTCAATGGGCAACATCCTGTTGTGATTCATAGTATTTTCACTGACTGACTTTTGAAAGTAGATTGCCAGGCCTTTTTTCCTAGTCTCTCTTAGAGCTCCACTGAAACCTGTCCACCATGGGTGACCCTGCTAGCATAGAAATACTCGTGGCCTGACTTCCAGCATCATAGCAATGCACAACCCACCAAGGTAGGACAAATATACAGACAAAATTTGAAACTAGTTCCTGATTATTATTACTAGGATCTTGGGTTCTGGAGTCGGACAGACTTGGGTTCTAATTCTGCCTTGTTCATTACTAGCCAGGTGACAACAGGCACCGTACATCATCACCTCTCAGTAAAATGCGAGAATGACATTGCCATGGTAGGGAGTCCTTGTAAGAATTTAATTAGACAGTACATGTAAGTACCTAGAACCAGGCCTGGCACACAGTAGGCACTTCATAAAAGGTTGACGACTGTCTTGTCAAGTGCACATTTGCTGCTTTGGGGCTGCAGAAGAGTGATGACTTGCTCCCTGAGCAGAGTCTCCTGCTTCACGAGGCCACCCTGGTGGGCTGATGAATGGCCTGGCCCACTTAGCCCCTGTGCGCCCTCCCCCACTTGCTGGCCCTGCCCTAGGTCTTCCAACCAGCCAGTTCAGACAGAAAAGTCTCTGTCTGCAGGCCCCCTGGCAGCGCTGTATCATTAAAGGTCAAATGGAGCCCTTTCCCAGCACCCACAGGGGGGCAGGGGCAGCCACAGACCTTGCATAGAAGAACAGATCTACCCAACAGCAAGGCCCGAGAAGAAAGGCATGGGGGTTCAGCCCTTTCCTTCCACTCCCCACATTCCTGGGGCAAGCATTGTGCCCCTAGGGAGGGCTAGGATGGGCAGGCTGGCACTGCCACCAGCCCTGGCCTGCAGAACATGCTCCACAACCTCAGCCTCCGGGGAGGGCTGGCCTGAGGGCTCTAGCTCTGACTCAAGCCCTCACATGAACTAAAATGGGCTGAGCTCAGGTTTGGGTGACTTAGTGCAGGCTTATATGTGCGCCCAAACCAAACCAAACCGGCTGCCATCCGGTCTGTTCCAACATGTAACACAGGACCCCTCAGTGTGAGCAAAGGGGCCTTTTCCTCCTGCATACACCGAGTGTCAACATTCTTCTAGCAAATCTTCAACAGCTGTCAGGGTTGGGGCCTACACTCTTCCCCTGTCAGGGACCCTGGGGTGGCTCCATCACTTAGTGAGCACCCTGGCAGGAGCCCCCACCTTTTAGCTCCTGAAACTTGTGCGTGGCACTGGCTCTGTCACCAGGACTCTAAGGCTATGGGCTGGGAGCTCAACACTCTAACAGCAGGGTCATCACCGTGGCTCTGGGAGACAAGGGGAAGGAGAAGATGACCTCAAGTAGTCCAGATATTTGAAGCTACAGACTAGATGGCTGGCCAGCTCCCAATCACTTTGCATTCTCCGAGGCTGACACTCTCACCAGGCTGGTGATGAGGCCAGGAAGGGCTGGACAAGCTCAGCCTTAGCAGGGCCATGGGCAGGCTCCTCTTCCACTACAGAACTGCTCCTCTCCCTCCCTTGCGCTGGGCTACAGGGGTGCATACCCAGGTTAGCCAGAGGGGCCAAGGACCACCTGTCTTTTCCAGGAGCTACCCAGAAATCAGTCCAGAGGCCAGGGGCTCCAAGGTCCAGATGACCTCTGTTCCACACTGGGGTCTGATATGGTCAGCCTGTGCCGCTGTTTAGGACAGCCTCTACGCACAGGAGAGCACTTTCAGGCTCCCCGGTTTGTCTGCCGGGCAAAAACAATAGGAACAGGGAGGAGGGAAGTTGCAGGGCAAGGACTGGGTGTGCCAGGCCACAGATATGCCAGGCAGGACCACCATCCAAACCCAAAGGAAAAGGAAACAAAACCCACTGCCCAAGGACACCAAGAAATTCTGAACCAGGACTGCGAGCCTGTGGTACTGTCCTCACCCAGCAGAGGGCAGCAAGCTCACATGGCTACCAGGTCCTTGGGGAGGTGGCATTGGGATGAGGGAGAAGGGTCTCTGCTCCCGGGCTGCCAGTGCCCAAATGGAGTATCCAAGTGGAGCCTTTAACAATGGCCTTCCTTGAAAAGTAGACGATGGAGTGATGGAGTCAGAAATGAAACTGGCACTTCTCAAGCTGAGTTCTGGAAACTCAGGTCCCATCTATGGGGCACCAGGCTCTTGTTGAGCACCTTGTGTAGGCAGGGCTCTGGACTTGGTGCTATCCGATGAAGTTAGGCAAGAGTCTCAACAAGAAGAGGCTGCCTCAACAGAGGTGTAGTATCCAGAAGAGAAGAGGTGAACGTTGTTCCTCCCCTTCTTGTCCTAGAGAGAAGGGACAAGCGAATACTAGGAACTAACTATGCCATACTATTGTTCAAGAGGGTGAGACCAGAGGGGGCTGCCCAGCAAATGTGGTCAGGAGGGTGGGTGTGATGGCTAATGTTATGTGTCAACTTGGCAAGGCTGTGATTCTCATTGACCTCATGGAAGTGATTACTATACATACTGTAGTATACTATACTGTACTGTACTACACTACACTACATTACACGACACAACACTACACTACACTACACTACACACAATTCAACCCATGACAGGAATGGAGCAGATTTTGCTGACTGGACATTTCTGTGTGAAAAGAGCTGGAGCGGCTCTGGAGCGGAAGCATTTAGAATGTGGGCTATTTCTGCAGCCACCAAAAGCACGAAACCCGTTGCTGACGGATGGCAACCCCATATGACAGCAGAACTGCCCCATAGGCTTTTCTTGGCTGTTCTACTCTGAAAACCTATGGCAGCAGTTCTGCTCTGTCATACGGGGTCACCAGAAGTTGAAATCTACTCAACAGCAGCTAAGACAACAATCCTTGTAGAAACAGATCACCAAATCTTTCTTCCATGGCACTGCTGGGTGGATTCCAATGCCAGCCTTTAGGTTAGCTGTTACTAGGTGCAGTGATCGTTAGGTTAGGGCCCTACTAGCACAGACCCCTTCCTCCACTCAGGAACCTATGCAGCCTCCAAGGTTTGGCAGACATCTGATTCCCCAGACACAGCAGTTGGTGAGCTGTAACTAGCTAGTCTTCCTCCCAGAGGGCTTCCTGAAAGAGGTGGAGGGATTTAAGGCGTACCGGAAGGACAGTGAGAGTTAATTCAGGGACACGGTCAGGGCAGTCCAGGCACTTCAGCCCCAACGCTGGAACGCCCCACCTCCTCCCTCTGCCTCCCGCCCCCCTGAGGCCCTGGGTGGAGGAGACCCTCTGTAAGCCTCGCCGAGCGCCCAGGTGCGGCGCCACCAGCGGACTTCAGCCCATTACGGAGGGGCGAGCCAGGCCAGGCCGCGTGTCACGTGGGTGTGGGCTGGCCCAGGTGCAGACGGTGACGCAGGCGACCATTTAGGTGAGTCGCGGCGGCAGCAGGTGCCGGGAGCGCTCTGTCCCGTCCGTCCTGCGCCCCCGCCTTAAGACCGGGCCCCAAACACGCAGCGGGGGGGGGGCGGGTCCTGGCGCCCACCCGGGAGCTCACCTGGCAGGGGCTTCAGTGCCCGGCCACTACTGCTGCCCGCCGGCTGCACAGGAAGTGTAGAGGGCGGGGACGGGGAGGGACCAAGCGCTGCACAGAAGACTGAGCGCTGAGCCTGGGGCGCCTCCCGGTGAGGGCGCGGGGCTGGGGACTGGACCCGCCGCCACCTGCCCGCCCGCTGCGCAGGTAAGCCTGGAGCGAGAGGGGCGGGGAGCGAGGGGGAGGGGCAGCCGGGGGCGGGGGGTGCGCCTTCCCTTCCGTTGGCTTTTCCCGCAAGCTTTGCCCCGCGTCGCAGACAACTCTACTTTCAGCTCAACTCCTCTGCCTGCCGGTGGGAGTAGAGCCCCGTGTATTGGCCTGTGGTGTCGCACCGCGTGGCCCTTTGGCCTCCCTTAGCCTCCAGAGAGACACGTCCTAGCCCTAAAGAGGAACTTGCCGCCGCAAGGCAGCTCTTCTAGATGTCAGCGCTGAGGGACTCAGGAAGCTCCGGGAGTTTGAAGGAGGGTCAGGAGAGGGGACAGAACGACCTGCCCGGGAGCTCTTCCCAGGGTGGTTTCCTGGAACCGCCTATAGCCCTGAGAGTGCGGAGCAGCCCAAGAATCAACGCCCTCACTTGGGGGCTGGTGAAGAGAAGTTGTCAGCTCTCTGTCTGTAACTTGGGTGGAGGCCGAGAGCGAGATGGCACCATCCACTAATGAAAGCTGTGGGACCCACTTACTGGGAAAACTGAGTCACCTGTCTTAGTGGCCCCAGCCTCTGTTTCTGCATCTGTAAAACAGGAGCAGGAATCCCTTTGGGGATTCGAGTGAGTGCTGGGACCTTAGCCTAGCACCTGGCACAGGGGTCATCCAAACGAGAGGCAGTGAACACAAGTGGGTGGTAGCCTTCCCCTTCATCCTGGGCAGGGAGATGGAAGTCTCAAAAGACATTCTACCCTAAGCTGATGTCACCAAGAATGAAATGGAGTGAGCCCGACAAGGATCCCCCTCATCTCCTTCTGCCTGGACACCCACAGGGCTCTGGTCCCCTGGAGGTGGGCTCTGGTTTTCCAGAGGTGGGCTCTGACCCTCATGACTGCCCTACTCAGGAGCTGCTCTTCATCAGCAGGTGAGAAAACTGAGGCGTGCCAAGGGCCCCACAGCTTGCTGCCCCAGTCAGTACCTCAGTTTGTGTGGTGCACAGCCCCTCTCCCGGGGACCCAGACTCTTGGAATTAGTTGTAGCTTCCAGATTGATCTGAGTGCTTGTCTGCTTAACAGTGGCGTGATGTTTGGGTGACCAGTGGAGTGTGTCACACTATCTTTACTGTATAGTGACCCCCGTGGAGGAGTCCAGAACCTTTACTCCCCAGATTTGCTTGTGTGCAGCCTCCTGTTTGGGGTGTGTCTGGGTCCTCACCTGATTCCATGCTGACAAGCAGTGGCCCCAGCCAGGTCACATTCTTTATGCACCTGGTTTCCTCATCTGTCAAAAATGGCCCACTTTCTGGAAGTCCACTGACACTTGTCAGAGTTCTGATTTCCACAGCTGTGTGTGCCAGCTGGCACCAGGTGTCTGGAATCCAGCCAGTGGTGAAGGGGGGCTGAGGGTTAGGAACAGCTGGATTCCAAGTTGGGAGCTGGGGAGAAATGAGGGGGTTGGGGGGAGGCCTCAGGCCCTGTACTGCTGAGTACAGAGGGTTGTTTTTTATCTGATAACTGCTGCTACCTGGAGCCTCACTGTAAAGAGGTGTGGGGGATAATTCTGCTACAGAGGGTGTGTCTAAGGTAGGCAGGCTTAGGTGGGTCTCCATCCCCCACCTATCTCTGTGAAGGTGAGCCTCCCATTAGCTAAGCTAGGGTTTCTTAACCTGGATACTGCTGACGTTTTGTTCTTTGGGCTGTCCTGTTCACTGCAGGGTGTTATCAGCATCCCTGAACTCTACCCATTAGAAACCGTAGGGCCCGGTCCCCTAGTTTTGACCCCAAAATGTCTTCAAACACTGCCAATTGTCATCTGGGGGCAAAATTGCCCCAGACGAGAGCATTCAGTTAAGCTAAGCCCCTGACTACCTTGCAAATAAGGCTGTTATCTGTGTGCAGTATGCTTTTTTTATGGCCCAAATCCTGTATGTGCATCCCATTCCCAAGCGTAGCCAGACAGAATCACCCAATGAGATAGAGGCATCATTGTGGGTCCAGTTGGCATTAGCAGAGGCCAGGTTGGGATGAGTGCCGGAAAGGTGAGGTGGGATCAGCAGGATCTAAAAGCCTGGACCCTCCTAATTGACTCAGCAGTAAGGGACAGAGGTGCTCCAAGGTTGGGGCCTCTTTGAAGCTGATAACAGAGTTCCGTGTGACATCCTAACCCAAGGCACATCAGGTTCTAAACTTGGGGCAGTGTGTGTCTCGGTGACTGTGGACCAGCTGTGGCTAGAATCCACAGATCCAGTAGGAGGGGTGGGCTTCTGCAAGGATCCATGTGGTTGGCATTTGCCCACAGAGCAGCAGGAAGAAGAATGTGTCGTCTTGGCTACTCCCCTGCTCTGGCTCTAGGATGTCAGCCACCAAGTATGCGGGTACTCCTAAGAGGAGTTCAAAAAGAATTACTGCAGAAACCACCCAGTCCAGAGCAGAGGCTCCCAGATGCAGATGCTGAAAGCAGGGGGCCAAAGACAGCCTACCAGGAAAGAAATGTGTAGTCATTTGGGGGGCCTCCCCCCAGCCTCTAGAGTACAAACAGACAACTATATCCACCAGACATTTAAAGAAAGCTTGGAGACTGAGGCTGATAGAGGCTGAGACAAAAGAGAGAATACATGGAGGAATCGGAGCTGAGCTAGCAAACCTAGAGAAACTCATTTTAAAATATATATAATCAGTGTCATCTAAGGTCGGCAGTTCAGATCCACCATGTGCTTCTTGGAAACTACATGGGGATGTTCTACTCTGACCTCTAGGGTTGCTAATAGTTGGACCAGACTTGACAGGGATGGTTTTTCTTTTTAAGTTAACAGACACTGTTGGATCCATGAAACAAGAACAGGGTGCTATAAATAGAGAGTAATGAGTGAGTAGAAGAGAACAAAGAAGACAGACGAGGAATTGATGCCTTTGAATTGTGGTGCTGGAGAAAAATGTTGAATGTACCATGGACCACCCAAAGATGTTACAAACAGATCTGTTCTGGAAGAAATAAAGCCAGAGTGCTCCTTGGAAGCAAAGATGGCAAGACTGCATTTTACATACTTTGGACATGTTGTCAGAAAGGATCAGTCCCTGGAAAAGGACATCATGCTGGGTAGAGTGGAGGGTCAGCGAAAAAGAAGACCTCCAACAAGATGGATTGACACAGTGGCTGTAACAATGGGCTTAAGCATAAAAATGATTGTGGACCAGGCACAAGACCAGACAGTGTTTCATTCTGTTGTGCATAGGGTCACTGTGAGTCAGAACCAACTCAGTGGCACCTAACAACAACAACAGAAGAGAGTTCTGTGTGTGATGATGAAAATGAAACAGCAGTGGAGAGATCAGAAAATTGAAATCTCCCGCAAAGGTGAACAGAAGATTTTTTAAAAAAACTAGAGACAAAAGATAAGAAATTAGGAGATAATTCCAGAGCTTTCAGTATTCCTTAATAGGCATTCCAGAAAATAGATAAAATGAAATAGAAAAAACTATTACTTTTAAAATACTAAAATAATATGCGGTTCTAAAAGAGATGAGCATCCACAAGAAGCATGTCCATGCGCAGTGTCAGGGCTCCTAGCAAAAGTGGAGAGACCCAGACCTTCAACAGGGCTGGAGGGGGTGAGGAGACCACAGCTTATAATCCAGGGATGTAAAATTAGATCGACCCAGCATCAGGGTTTATCACCAGCAACCCTGAAAGCTGGAAGAGAACAGTGCCTTCACGATTCTGGAAGAAAATCATTTCTGACAAGAAATCTAAACTTAGCCAAGCTGTAAGTCAAGAGGGGTGGTGGGTAGTTAGAACAAAAGGTATTTGCAGGCCATCAGTTACAAATACAGCTCTCAGCCCACCTCCTTAGAAAGGAGCTAGAGTGTGCGAACCAGAAAGACTGGGGCCAGGAGGCAGAGCCCTAAACCCTGGAACACAGTGAAGAGAGACCAAGGTTCCACATCCAGGCAAGAGACAGATAGAGAGGCTCGCTGGGAAAAGCATGGACTGATGGTAGAACAGATGGAAGTGGCCGTCAAAAAAAGCACAGGACCGAGGTGTTGGAACACCTGGGGCAAAATTACCAGGAGAGAACTGGCCAGCGAAAGGAGAGGAAATGATTAACAAGAAGGTGCAGCTTAGGTCCATTTGGCTTATCGCTGCCTTGCTAACACAAACCCACCACAATACCGCCTGCAGGTGTGTGGAGAGAGGGTGGGAACAGTGACAGTTAGGTGAACACAGAGTAGCAAGGTGTTCATTGTCTAGAAACAGGATGGCTAGAAGCCCCCAGAGCAGTGGCCTCTGGGGAGCAGGACTGCATGGAGGGGAATGCCCATCTTTCAAGATAAACGTGTAGTTATTACTTTTGAAATTATGGCTATGTAATTCTTTCAGCAAACTCTAAACAAGAAAGCAAAGAAGCTGGTCCTCCTGTGATTCACAGGGACCGTGGGTAGGTGAAAACATTAAATGCTGGGCTGGGCACCAAAAGGTTGGCACTTTGAGTCTACCCAGAAGCTCCTCAGAGGAAAAGCCTGGTGATCTACTTCCCAAACTCCAGCCACTAAAAACTCTATGGAACAGAGTTCTACTCTGGTATACATGAGGTCACCAGGAGTCAAAGTCAGCTGCAGAGCAACTTTGGGGGTGTTTGAGCAGAGCAAACGGTTAACATGTTCAGCTGCTAATCGAAAGTTGACGGTTCAGATCCACCCGGAAGTGCCTCAGGAGAAACGCCTGGCAGCCTATTTCTGAAAAACAAGCCACTGAAAGCTATGGAGCACAGCTCTGGTCTGGCACATGTGGGGTCACTACGAGCTGGAACTGACTTCATGGCAACTGGTTTGGCTGTACGGTTTTGAGTGGAGCAAACAGCTTATGGATTCAGCTGCTAGCCAAAGGTTAGTGGTTTCAGTCTACCCAGAGGTGCCTCAGAAGAAAAATCCTGCCAACCTCCTTCTGAAAAAGCTGCCATCAAAAACCCATGGAACACTGTTCTACCTGGTCACACAGGGGGGCTCCATGTGTCGGGGTCAACTTGACAGCTACTGGTTTCCTATGGCTGCTGTCCCCAAGAGCTGTCCCCCAAGGGATTTGATGGCTTCTTAGAGCTGGTGCAGAGTGGTGAGACACTGACAACATCCCTCAGTGACACCCACTCTCCTTTCTGCCCTGAGTCCCATGCCAAGCAGAATGGGTGCCCTAGGAAGTGGCTTCTAGGCCTTGGGTGTGGCCACCTGACTGGGAACAGAGGTCACACCCCACAATGGCTGGCCCAACAAACAGGTTCCCCATTTGCGGACTTTGCCCTCAGCCTGGGGAGAGGCTGCTGTAGCCAGCAGACTGCGTGCACAGGTCAGCTGTTAGGGTTCACATGTTAGGGAGAGCCCGGCTGGGACAGAAAGCCCACTGGGGCCTCGGATGGGGCTGGGCAGCCAGCATGGGCATGGCAAAGGAGGGATGGACAAGGGCAGGAGGATGGACAGGGAGGGGGCTCTGTGTAGGGGCTTGTGAACATGCAGGGACCTTTGGTGGACAATGGAGTGCAATAGTCGGACTGGCCTTCAGTGTCACCTGTTCTTTCTCATGGTACAAAATACCTCTCAGTTTAAAATCTCTTTGTTGTTACATGTCATCAAGTTGCCTACAACTCATAATGACCCCATGAGACAGAATAGAACTGCCACATAGGGTTTCCTATGCTGTTATTTTTACCCAAGCAGATCACCAGGTCTTTCCTCTGCAGAGCTGTTGGTTGGTTTTGAACCCTCAACCGTTTAGCTGGCAACTGAGCCCTTGACCGTCGCAGTGCCAGGTTCTTTTACAAAGGAAATCAATCACAGTGGGAATAAAAGGACACACTGAAGTTTAGCATCTTCTGGTCATCTATGTCGGGTGCATTTTCCTTGAAGTATATACCAGTGCAAGCCTAATGTAAACCCATTTCGCACCCAGGCCAGGTAATGCCTCAACAGCCTTATTTGGGGTGCATAAATCCTAGTGATGCAGACACCCCCCGACACAGTCGGGCCCTGGGCCAGCCAGGCCACACTTCACAGCCCCAGCTCCAAGAGGGAGGGCAGTGTGACTGCTGTCCTTGGGCTCTGGAATGTTCTCTGGAATGTGCAGGCTGCCCTCCCGGCATGGGGGAGCCAGGCTCTGAAACAGCCCCTCCTTGACCATGAAACAGGTTCAGCCTTACAGCTCTTCTGGGGTGGTTTTAGCAGACAGCTGTATTTTTGGAGACTTTGGTGGCTTCTGGCCCAGACTGGGGACACAGAGCCAGGTTTGCTGGTGCCCCACTGTAACCTCTGGCTGTGCTGTGATATATACGTCAGTCGTGTGGCAGTAAAGGGATTCCGGAGCTGCTGCTCAGAACCTCCTGGGGGCAGCCCCGACCTGCCCCTAGGCTGGCTGCTCGGGTGTTCACTGGACGCCGGGCTGTGCTGGTGCTTCTGAGTGACAGTGCCCCCTGAGCCCTCCACAGCCTTAGTTTCCCTGGCAGCATGGCCCTGCTGGCAGCAGGAGGGGCTGGTTCCCATACCTCGTTCTCACAGAACTGCTGGAAAGTTCTAAGGTTCGCATTCAATTCCAAATACACAGGGGAAATAGGAAGGTGACACCATCATGGGTAAGCTCTGAGTCCCCAGCCTCACCCTCCAGCAGAGCCAACATGGGCAGGCGACTTAGTGACACTGGGCCTGGGTTTCCTTCCTCACAGGACTCTGGCTGTCTTAGTGTCTACAAAGTTCCTACAAAGTGGGAAACCTAGAGGGTGATGGCTATGCCGCATTTACCAGAATGAAAGGGAAACGTTAACAGGATTGGTTTTCTTCCATGTTGCCTTCTAGCTTCAGGAAACAGTCTCCAGCGCTGGTCAGTGCAGCGTGCAACTGTCATCGTTGCAGCAGCTTGGGTTAGTCCCAGCCACACAGAGGTGACCGTGTTCTACACACTTTTCACTGATCAGCCCATTGACTCCTCACAGTATGTTCCCCCAAACCGGTTGCCGTGGAGTCAGTTCCAACTCATAGAGACTGTGCTCCAGAGGGTTTTTAACGGCTGATCTTTTTTGTTGGTGGTTCACCAGGCCTTTCTTCTGAGTTACCTTTGGGTAGACTAGAGCGTCCAGCCTTTGGCATAGCTGCCAGGTGATTAACTATTTGCACCTCCCAGGACTCCACAAGACCCTGAGGAGGTAGGTGTTGTTATTATGATCCCCGTTGTATACGTTCTGAAACTGAGGCACTCCCTCGTTGAAGACATTAGTGTTGTCTCAGCCCCAGACAGGGCCACCCCCTCACAGCGGTGAAGCCCTGGTGTGTGATGGAGTTCCTGAGTACAGTGACAAGATGAGGGCTGTAGCAGTTTCCCAGGGTGCCCATAACGAAGTGCTATGCAATGAGTGACTTCAAGCAACAGAAGTTGATCCTCTGACATCTGGAGGCTGGGTGTCTGAATTCAGGGTGTCGGCAGGGCTACACACTCCCTGGAGGTTTTAGGGGAGGGTCCTTTTCTGGCGTGGCATGTAGCTGCATCACTTCACTCTCTGCCTCCCTTGTCACATGGCCATCATCCTTGCACTTCTCTGTGCTCCACCTCCTTTTCTTATAAGGTCACTGGCTGTCTTAGTCATCTAGTGCTGCTGTCGCAGAAATGCCACAAGTAAATGGCTTTAACAAAGAGAAATTTATTTTCTCCTAGGAGAGCAGGCTAGAAGTCCAAATGCAGGGTGTCAGCTCCAGGAGAAGTCTTTCTTTGTTGGCTCTGGAGGGAGGTCTTTGTTGTCAACCTTGCCCTGGAGTGGGAGCTTCTGAGGCTCAGGAACCCCGGGTCCTCTGCTCCCGGCACTGCTTCTTGGTGGTCTGAGGACTCCCCCTCTCTGCTTGCTTGCCTTTTCTTTAAATCCCAAGAGACTGCTGCAAGGTACAATAGGATCTGACACATTGAGTCCTGCCCCACCAACACAGTGACCATCCCTCCTCCCTCATTAATATCACAGAGGCGAGGCTCCCAGTGCATGATACCATCACGCTGACACACAGAATCATGGCCCTCGTCAAATTACTACACACATTTTTTGGAGGACGCAATTCAATGCGTGACACCAGCCGTAAAGAGTTTAGGACCCGCTGTCTATTCTGGTGTGACTCCTTGTGAATGAATTACATTTGCAAAGACCTTAATTCCAAACAAAGGCAGGTTCACATGTACCAGGGCTCAGACTTAGCATATATTTTGGGGAGACACAATTCAGTCCATAGTAGAGACAGTGTGGGAACAGATCCTCAGCGTGGAGTGGCCAGTGGCTCATGCCCATGAAGCTTGTAGTTCCTGGGGGACAGTGAGGTCATGTGAGTGTCCCCTGGCCCCAGGCAGCCTCTGCAGAGTATGGCTGTCTGCTGGGATGGGCCCGACTCTGCTGTACTAACAAGGAGCCCCGTAAGTGCTCACCAACAAAGCCTCACTTCCCACTCCCACTGCATCCCAGGTCAGCTGGAGTTCTGCATGTCAGGTTCTCAGGACCTCTGCTCAGTGCAACCCCATCGTGACACAGTGTCTGTGGTCACTGCAGTGAGGGAAGGGAAATTGGGAGATTACATACTGGCAGTTAAAGTCCCTGCCCAGGAGGGACACATCCCTTCTTCTCACATGTGTCATTGGCCAGAGCAAATCGCAGGCCACGCCCTACCCAAACGGGCAGGAAGGGCAGTTGCCATGTTCCTGGAGGAGGAGAGGGACCCACTGAGGACAACATCAGGGGCCAGGCCAGGGACTGATAATGGGGCCAGTCGGAATCCACAGATAGCATCAATGCCACTGCCTGTGCCAGGCAGGATGTCCTGCAAATGCTCCCCCAACTTCTGTATTTACACATCCACAGTGACAAGGTGTAGTGGCACTCTGGACTAGCTCCCAGACATTTCCTGAGGCAGGGGTGGTCAGCCACATTCCAAGCCCCAGAAATGAGGAAGGATGACTGTGCGTCACTGCCTCATGGGAGGCCGCCTGATTGCATTGCCTGCCGTGTGGAGTGGCCACAGGAAAGGAAACCCAACAGGCCAGGGACCCATCCAGATCCACCTTGGCCAGGCCCCAGACCCCTCTGGGTGTCACGTTTTCGTTTGCACAGTGAGAGCAGGAGATCGCACACCTCCAGAACCAGATGCCATCAGGCCTTGCAATCATCAAAGCAGAGCTGGTTGGAGGGCCCTGGGAGACTACCATAACGCAGGTGGCTGTGGTCACACGGCCTGGTCTGACTCAGGCTTCAGGGAGCTCCTCAGCTGGATTATCTCCATAATGACCATGAGGGAGTCACCCCAAGAGCCGGGTGGCCGGCCAGGTGCTCCACCCAGGAGGCTCACTGCTGAGTGGGATTGCAGTCCTGGCCTGTGAAGCCCATGTACCATGTACCCACACCCACCTGGCCAGCTCAGGGGGGTTCCTTAGCCGGCCTGCTGCATAACAAAGTAGAATAGCCTAGCAGACCCAACCTCTGCCCCGAAAGATGGTGAACTGGCCACCTGACCTCCAGCCTAACCCTGACCCTGCAGATGCCTGACCCAAGAAGCCCTTCATCCCCAAGGAGGCACTTGGTGGTGGTCATGAGTGGTGCCCATGGCCAGCCGTCACCAGCTGCCATGGTGGCCTTTGCTCACAGTGGTCTGCAAGCTACATGGGGCTATGGCCAGGGCAGACATGATTAAGAGCAGCTAAGGTCACATGGGCAGAATAACAGTACCCATTCAACAGGTGTGAGGGAGCAGTGCCATTGTGGGCTGCCCTCACCTTGGCCCTGTCCCTCCCCAGGTCCCCGAGGCAGCCCATCATGTCCAAGCGGTACTCAGACAGCTCCTTGGAAGAGAAACTCCTGGAATACCGCTTCCACTCAGAGCTGCGACTCGATGCCATTGGCAAGCCAGCATCTGGACTCCCCATGGTCCGGGACTCCCTCCGGGTCCGGGACAGGACCACTGCCCGGCCTGAGGTACCAGCACCCCCAGAAGACATGGAGCCACAGCCTGTGGTCTTGAGCACGCAGAGCCCCGCCGCCCTCAAGATGGGCACGCAGCAGATGATCCCCAGGAGTCTGGCCGTGTACAGCAAGGCCAAAACACCAGCCCGCCACCAGAGCTTTGGGGCAGCCGTGCTCAGCAAGGAGGCTGCCCGCCGGGGCCCTGTGCTCCTCCCAAGCCCCAGCTTCTCCCTGGATGACATGGACGTAGAAACAGGCTCAGGGGGTGCCCTGAGGCGGAACCTACGGAATCAGTCCTACCGGGCAGCTATGAAGGGCCTGGGGACCCCGGGCAGGGAGGGGGGTTCCACTCAGCTAACCCCCCGGCTCCAGGCACTGGCTGAGGAGCCCGGCCAGCCACCTGCTCCATCCCAAACCAAACACAAGGTAGGGACCACCCGCCTGGCTGGAGGGAGGGAAGGGAGCTGTGCATAGGAACTTGTAGACAAGGAGGGGCCTGACGGTCATCTTCAGCGAGGCCACTGTTATTTAGAGAACACCTGTTGTTTGCAGATGCTGTGTGGTATTCACTTGGACCCAGTGGCCAGGCTCTGTGCTGAGTAGACACATAGCCCTTTCACAGATGAGGCAGCTAAGGAAGGTTGAGGGTCTCACCCATTGCCTGCTCTGAAGTTCTCGCTCTCAGCCCTGCTCTTCACCCTCTCTGAGGTGGGCTAGTTCAGTGGCAAATGTTTGGGATGAGTTCACGGACCACTAGCCCTGGCTCAATCCATGCCAGGGGCTCCACCAAGAGTCAGAAGAAGCTGGGCTCCCAGCTCAAACCTGCACAGCCCCTTCAGCTGGCACTCAGGCACCTGCAGCCAGGGAGCAACTGTCCCCAGGCCCCTGAACCCCAGCATCCTTTGCCTGGCTTGGGACTGATTTTTGTAGGCAGCCACCAGCTATAGAGGCCTTGTGCATGAAGTTCAGGTTTCTACCCACTCCCCCTTGGTCTCCTGCCCTGATGGGCCCAGGGTCTGCCCGGGACAGGATATAGGAGCTGATGAGCTTCGAGAACTGCACCACTTGGGTTTCTCCAGCAGTCTGGGAAAGCCCGGAACGGGGTAGAGCACAGAAGCAGGCCTGGCCCTGGGCTTCTCGGTGCTGGGGGCGTGCCCAGGCCCATCCTGGAAGCCCCTGGTGCAAGCTGCCTCTGTGAAGACCTGGGGTGGGCTGTGCTGCTGGGTAAGCTTGGCAAGTTCTCCACTTTCTTGAACCCCAGTGTCACTATCTCTTAAGTACAGATGACAAGGGCAAAACCTGAGAGGTCTCAGGAGGAGACAGTGTGGCCATGAGAACCAAGGGCCATGCAGGGTGCAGGGAGGGGGGCATGTTGAGCCGTGGTGTCCACTGTCATAGGTGGCCACAGCTTCCTGTGCCCATGACTCCTACCCTGACCTAGCTGTGGCCTGGTCAAGCCATAGGGCAACTGAAGTCATGGGCAGTAGCCCTGCTGTCCCTGCTGCCAGCACTCTTCTCAGTCTAAAGAGTCATCTGGCTGGGTGGTGGGACTGGATCTCCCCTCCAGTCCTCCCTGACAAACCTGGGCCCAGCACCCACCTAAAGACCTCTCTTGCTGATCCTGCACCCCAAGGATTAGCACCCTACATCCCTGCAGGCTCCAATCAGTCATTTGCTGGGGATTCCTGCTTTCAGCAAATGCTTCCTGAGCAGCCACGATGTGCCCAAATCTGGGTTTCTTACAGAGCACCCAGGGTGGTTGGGAGCTGCACGAAAGGGGTACATCGGAGGGAGTGCTCATTGCCTCAGGGCCAAGGGAGGGTCCCAGAGGAAGGACAGGGACAAGGACATTGCAGGAGGGCAGAGGCAGCAGCACATGCAGAGACCTGGGGGGAAGATCAAGGGTAGGGACTACATCTGTGGAGGCCTAGAGCGAGGCAGGACTGAGGGTGTGGGGCCCACATGGCTGGGAGTGCCACGTATTCCAGACCAGCACGGGAGTTTCAGGCCCCAGCTTGCTGGGCAAAACAGCCCCTGCCTTCCCAGAACCAGCAACCTGTGAGGTAGAGGAAACACGTGTCTAAGCCAGGAAAGGTGGGCTAGAGCTGGACACCTAGCTGGGGGCGTCTGCCTGCCCACACTCACCTCCATCCTCTTCTGCTTCCTCCAGCAGCCGCCAAGTGACTGCCGAAAACTCACTGGCGAGTCCCTACTCATAAGACCACCCCAGGTCCCTGACCCCCAGGGACCCTATCTGTGGCCTAATCCTACCTACCCTCCTGTGTCCCTTCTCAGCCCCCTTCCAGCCACATCTGTCCTGCACTGGGCTTCCTTCCAGGCCCACTCAAACTCCCAAGTGGCCACACCCCACTCTTCTAGCATCTATCTCAACCAGCTCAGCCTGCCTCCTCTTCCAGGCAGCCCTCTTGACCTGCCTTTGCCTGCTCTGAGCCCAAGTTATACCTAGACCCAGCCTCTATGGCTTCTTAGTGACCCTGAGTCACTTTCCGTGGCGTAGACAGTTACTGAGCACCTTCTGCATGCCTGGCCCATGTTCAGCATGAGATCTCTAGGCTCAGAGCAGAGGGATCACCGTACACCTGCCTCGTCCTTAGCCTTGCTAATATGATGTGTCTGTCTCATTTGCTGCAGAGGACACTAGGGCGGAGACGTGCACACAAGGGCTCCTTCAAGGACGGTGAGTGTGGCTGTGGACGTGGGCTGGGTACAGGTTCCAGTGAGAGCTGGGTTTGGGCTGCCCCCGACCTGACCACTGGGCCACCCTGGACTCATGGCCCAGAGGACGTGCTTTGCTGGGATCCTTCTGGTTCCAGGGGCTGGAGGTATCAGAGTTGGACTGATGGAAATCTCTAGAATGTTTTCTGTGGACACCATCCATTCAATCTCAGGGACAGGGGACAGAGAGCTTCCAGGAGATGTTTCTTAGGCCCCATGTGTGTGTTGGGCCCATCCTGACTTTGCTTGGGGGCTAGCGGCAAGTGAAATGAGCACAGACACTTTGTTGGGTCCTGTGTGAGTCATCACAGAGGTCTAAGGGCTCAGAAGATGTATGTTATGTTAGCCTGCTGAAGGTGGGGTCCCAGCAGGACCTCCATTTCCCAGGTGTAAAGGGCCAGGAAGACATGGGCATGGAGAGCCAGGCCACAGTCTGCCTTTATCATTAAGTGTGGGGACGTAATAGGGTCCGTCCAGGAGGGCTCTGTCAGCCTGCCTGCCCCTGAATCTCGGTGGATAGGGCCCAGGTCTCCTCAACACACATCCGGGGGAAGGTGTCTCCAGGAGAGCAGCAGAGATGGCCGGAGCTTCAGAGAAAGGAGTAGGAGGGAGCACACAGGGGTCCCTTCAGGGCCTCAGGGAGCCCAGCCACAGGGCCTGCAGGATCTGGCCTGGAGACGGTCCTGCCTGGAGCCTCCCCAGGCCCTTCCAGTGCTCAGATTTGTAGGCAGGGCCCTGGTTAGAGATACCACATCCTGCACAGGGCCACTACTTCTGCCCTTACACCATGGAAGCCAGCTGGCCCAACGGCAGCCTTTTCTGGGGGGCCCTGCACCGCCTATCACTCTAAGGGGCTCTGAGGGCCCCTCAGGAGGGCTCAGCCTGTGTGTTCCCAGGGGGCCATGGCTCAGAGCTTCCCAGCCTGCAAGTGACCCTCCCCGTCTCTGCAGACCCCCAGCTGTACCAGGAGATCCGGGAGCGGGGCCTAAACACCAGCCACGAGTCAGATGATGACTCGCGTGAGGACCATGCCAGCCTCAATGGCCCCCGGAAGGTGGACGCCACCATCGTGGTCAAAAGCTATCGGCCTGCTCAGGTCACCTGGAGCCAGCTGCCTGAGGTAAGACTAGTAAGGGCAGCCAAGAAGGGGGACCAAGGTGGCCCTGTGGCAGACCCTCTCTCAGCTGAGGTGGTCTACTCACCCCTCACCCGCAGAAGCACTGTGTCAGTTCCTGGCTGGCTTAGGAGGTACCCCAGAGCTGTCGGGCTCTGCAGGGCTCGTGCAAGGAGAGAGCAGTGAGGGGTTCAATTACCCTCCAACACGTGTGCCTCACTCACACTGACTGACCTGCCAGGAGCTAGGGGTGTAAGAGTCCCCTCTTCCCAGGGGCCACGCCTGAAAAAGGTCGGGACGGTCAGCAGGAAGAAGAGGCTAAGGGGCACAGTGAGCCCTGGGCTGGGACTCTGAGCTGGGGCCACAGCCAAGCCACTGCCCCTCCCTTCTTTCTTTCTGTGTCTGAGAACAGGGTGCTGTCCTGGCCTTCATGGCTATGGGGGCTTGGTGGACAGTCGGCAGGGCAGCACTGGTGCTGTGAACGAACTCAGGGTAGCAGGCAGCAGGTACTACCGAGAGGACATGGCTTCAGCCACAGATGGACAGACTGGTGACCCATGACCCTGACGGTGCTGCAGCGGGAGGACAGCCATCCATCGGGTGGTTGGTGCCTGGCTTTGCATGGGGCAGTCAGCCAGGGTGTCTGCAGTATGAAGGGCTCTTTGTTGGCCATCCCCGTGGTGGGGCCGGTAATGTCCCTCCTCCCCTCATGCTCTGTGCTGTTGCTGAGAAGCCAGTGGCTGGGGCGGCCCAGAGTGGGATGGGAGAGTCCCTCCCCAGCAGATGGAAAGATCTGGAAAGGCATGTTTTTTACAACTGGCCAAGTGTGGCTCTACTCCAGGGCTGGGGGAAAGAGCTGTTACCTCTCCCAGGCCTGGGGTAGTGTCTCAGGATCTGTGCCAGGGAAAACTGCAAGAGACTCTGACTCCAGTCTGGAAGATCTCGGCGGAGTCACAGGGTCTGAGGAGGAAGTGCGAGGGCGGGGTCCCCAGCCCAGTAAAGAGCCGAGTACAACAGGATGGTCCCACAGAGGGCGCCCTAGGTGGTTCGGCAGGGTATGACTCAGTGGCCCAAGTGAGCCACACTCCATCGGGGTCACCTGCCGGGTCAAGGCCTGGAGCAGGCAGTGACCCATAGCTCCCTGCAGGTTACAGAGTCACCTGGCCCAGGTGGTGTCTGAGTCATGGCTCCACCCCGAGCTCAGTACTCACAGCCTGTGGCGGGCCAGCAGCCCTGCTGGCTGCTGTCTCCTCATCCCTGTGGCAGACTGTGGCTGAGATCAGGGAGCACCATCCTTTCCCTCGGGACCTGCATGCTGTCTGGGGCTGCCCTAGGCTCCTTTGGGATGGTGCCAGGGCTGGTCTCCTCAGGGGAACAGGGATGGTATGTGCCAGCCCAGTAGCTTGTCTCCCAAGCACTCCCACCTGCAGTCATTCTGTGGGTGGCCCTGCCCAGATCGCTCTAGCTCCTGCTTTCCCAGGACCTTTTTTCTCCCTGCGGGCTCTAGTCAAGTGGGGGGCAGGGCAGGGAGGGGACAGAAGGTGGGAGCTCACTGTGTCCCCTCCTTGGTGGGCCCTCTCAGGTGATGGAGCTGGGCATCCTGGACAAGCTGCCTGCTGAAGAACGCAAGAGGCAGGAGGTAAGGGGCAGACTGTCCTGGGTGGGCTACACAACCAGTCTGGGGAGGACAACCATGGACGCAGTGATGCTGTCCACTGGGTGCTCCTACAGTGGGCACCCTGTGAGGGTGGTGACCGTTGTAGACTTCTGAGGCCTGACCTGAGCCTTCTATCCCGTGTCCCTCATCCTTGCACAGCCCTCACATAGGGCTATTGCCACTGGCTTCTTGACAAGGCAGGGGCTGTCCTAGCCCAGTGTCCCAGGGCTCACACTGGGCCCACATCCAACAGTGGCTGTCTTGTTAGTCCAGCCCAGCTGTCTGGGAGTCCTGCCCACTCCCAGTACCCCATATCGTCTTCCTGTCTGAGCACTGTTCCCAGCACAACCCTGCGCACTGCCCTGTGAGGCAGAGTGGTTCCTTCGGGGGACCGGGTGTGTGTGGCAGGCTGCAGAGCCCAGCCTCCCTTTCTTGCTCAGGCCATCTTCGAGATCCTAACCTCAGAGTACTCCTACAAGCACAGCCTGGGCGTCCTGGTGGCAGAGTTCCTGCAGTCCAGAGTGCTGCGGGCCACTGTGACCCAGACTGAGCATCACCATCTCTTCTCCAACATCCTGGACGTCCTGGAGGCAAGCCAGAGGTGAGCTCGCGCCTCAGACCCCGCACACCGCCATCTGCAGGCGTCAAGCACCTGGGAGAAAGGTTGGGGTGCAGGAAGACCCTGAGTCTGTGTCTGGGGCCCTGAGGCTGCCGAGAGCAGGTCCCAGTACCGTGCTGAGTACCAGGGCTGTGGGTTCCTGGTGCCCCTCTCACCCCACCATTTGCACCAGGTGGAGTGCTCTCAAAGGGCATGGTCACTCCTCTGGTGGGCACAGAGGGCCTGCAGTCCAGGCAGGGAGACCAAGTTTGTGCTGGTAAGCATGTGGGGCCCACAGGCAGGACTGGAACCAGGCCACTCACCCAACTGACATGTGGCCTCGGGTTGCAGCTATCGGGTCATATTCGGCCCCACGGTGTCTGGTGGCCCCACGCTACCACCAGCTCTAGTTGCAGGATAGGGAGGCAAGGAAGAGGGCCAGGTATTACACAGCAGTGTGTGTGTGCACATGTGTGAGCTAGTATGTGTGTGTGTGTTTCTGTGGAGGGCTCAGGACGATGGGAGTGTGTGTATACTCTGTGGAGGGCATGGGTTCCTGTTTGTGTAAGCATATGTGTTTACCCTGTGGAAGGCACAGGCCTGCATGTGTATGTGTGTGTGTGACGGTACATGTGTGTGTGCCCTGTGGAGAGTGTAGGCCCATGTGTGCATGTGTGTGTGTGTGAGGGTGTGTATGTGTACACCCTATGGAGGATGCAGGCCTGTGTGGTGTATATGTATGTGTGTGTGTTTACCCTGTGGAGAGCGCAGGCCTGCATGCACGTGTTTTTGTATATGTGTGTTTATTCTATGGAGGGCACAGACCTGTGGGGCCTGCATGTATATGTGTGTGAGGGTGTGGGTGTAGGCGTGGATGGGTGGGTGGGTAGGTGGGTGGGTGTGTATGTATTTATGCTGTAAAGAATGCAGGTCTATGTGTGTGTATGTGTTTATCCTGTGGAGAGTGCAGGCCCATGCGAAGGTGTGTGTGTGTGAAGGTGTGTATATATTTGCCTTGTGGAGAATTCAGGCCCGTGTGTGTATGTGTCTGTGTGTCTGTGTCTGTGTACTGGTGGAGGGCACAGCCCCGTGTGTGTGAAGGTACATATGTGTCTACTTTGTGGAGAATGCAGGTGTGTGTGTGTGTGTGTGTGTGTGTGTGTGTGTGTGTGTGTGTGTGTGTGTGTGGTTACCCTGTGCAGGGCCCAGGCCCACCATACATTGTAGGGGCTCATTCCCTTCC
This sequence comes from Heterohyrax brucei, assembly GCA_028571685.1. Taxonomy (NCBI): domain Eukaryota; kingdom Metazoa; phylum Chordata; class Mammalia; order Hyracoidea; family Procaviidae; genus Heterohyrax; species Heterohyrax brucei. The sequence continues at coordinate 31,671,625 of CM053140.1, forward strand.
GTCCTGTTCCGTGAAGACCCTGGGGCTTATCCAGCGCCGCCAGCCCCAGCTTCCTCACTAGCCCTGCAGGCTGACATCACACAGCCTGGGTGGGGTCGGTGGCATGATTGGGTGGGCACAGTGCCCAACACATGGCAAGGGCAGACTCTCCAAACATGATGGATGCTGGCTATCAGTGTCAGCCTCTCCGCTGCTGAGCCCCACCCAGGAATCTGCTTCCTGTACCCCCTACCCTCACCCTGGGAAGGTGTCAGGCTGTGGAGTGGGTTCAGGTGATCACGATCATCCCTGAGACGGGGGCTTCGGCACTGGCCGCTATCGGAAGCACTCAACCGCACTCCCAGTGGGGAGTGGCTGGGGCATTGGCTGCCCCCAACTTGTCCCAGCCTCTGCTGTGCGTGTTCTATGTCCTCCAAGTATGGAGGTGGGAGCCAGGGACTTCTCTTTTGTGCTCAGCATGCCTCTGACTGTCCCTTGGGGAGTGAGATGCTCTGTCCCGCCCCCAGCTGGGCTGTACAGCAGCTACTGGCCACTCATAGCAGAACTCCCTCCACCCGCAAAAGTCAGCATTATTTTGGGTCAGCAGCTGACCACCGCTCCTCAGAACTTTCTCATGGCCCAGAAGCCTGCAGGTCACCCAACTGTGACACTGACCACCCCATCCACCCACACACGCACATGAATGACTATCCATCAGCGTGGCCCCTCACTCCCCAGAGTCCTTGTCTGTGGGGATCTCCGTTCCTGACATTGATATGCTGTCCCCATCTGCCAAGCCCTCCCGAAGCAGGCAGACAGGCCTAAGACTGTCCTACCTACAAGAAGCATGCGCCCTGCGTTGATAGAGGGTCACACCAAGAACCAGAAAGCAGGGTGTGCCTGAGGGACCCCCACTCACCCCTGAGCCAGGCCTGGTTCCTCTGTCCAAGGTCCTCACCAGGCCTGGCCCCCAGTTGCCCTGATGACTGAGGCCTGAGCCTCTCAAGGGACAAGTGTGACACCAATTGATAGGGTCACTACTGGGTGATGTCCCCCTGCACCCAGGCCTAGGGCTACCTGGAGGGAAGTGTCCCTTGGTGCCCTGGAATCCTATGCCAGTCTCAGAATCAGGGTGCTGTGACCTCCTCCCACCCCAACCCCCCCACATCCTCCTGGGCTGGCAAGACCAGTCCAACCCTCGCCTTGTGCAGGTGCTTGTGTGGGCTGGCCGACAGGGGGGAGAAAGCACAGCCTCACATGCCACTGTTCTGCTGCTCCACACGCCCTGGCCACTGTCAGACTATTTACAGAAGAAGGAGAAATTAAGGGGCAAGTCGTGCTTGTGTCCGTGTCTCATGAGAGGGGACTCTGCCTTCCACCCTTCCAATGTCAGGCTTTTCACCTGTCTCCAGGACAGGCTGCCAGCCACAGGGCTGAGAGCGATCCGTAGGGTCTCAAATACAGAACCAGTCAATGAGGCCAGCAGTATTGTCACGGCCTCAAACACGGAATCGACTGCAGGAGAGTTGCCAGCTGTCAGGGCAAGACCGGGCTTAGGCTGCGGGGCCAGCATGGCAGAGGGCTTCTCAGAGAATAAAGGCTACCATTCTGGGCCCTGTGGATGTCGCAAGGCCTGGAGGGGGCTCAGCACCTTCTGGGTCTTCATGGCACCCGCTGGGTGGCTCCATGTCCCTAAGCCTCTGTCCATGTGCACAGAGGCCCAGAGGAAGCCCAGCCGGAAGTGGAGGCTGGTGGCACCTCCAAGGAGCCTGCATCCAGCAGTGCCCCACCCCCACCTGTTAGCTAGCTTGCCCACAGCAGGGACACACCCCACAGAGAGGGTGGGTCTTCTGCATGCCTAGGGCCCAGCCCCTCAGGGACGCAGGAGTAAAAGTTCCAGGCAGTCCGTCTGTCTCACCAGCAGGCTGGAATGCTTGCCTCTCCCTCAGCTTGTGAGCGGTTTCTATCTCTGCTTGTTTCCACAGCAGAGGGGTGGGCACAAGGTTGAGGGCTGCCCGGATGGATGTCTCCCTGGGGCCAGGGAGGCGGGGTGAGCACCAAGTGTCCCTGGGCCCTATGACACCTCTGCAGAGTGGCCAGGGGCTAGGCCACTCTATGGCATTCTGTTCCCCTTCCCCAGCAGGCCCAGCCATGGGGGCGTGGCTCCTACCATGTGGAGTTTCCAGGAGCACAGCCAGGCAGGTGGGGAGAGGTCCCAGCTGGCAGGTATCAGCTGATGCTTCCTGACCCCGCCATCCAGGCAAGCCAATTAGCCAGTCCTCAGCACTTCCCTGGCCTCAGACAAGGCTCTTCCCTTCCCTGGGCCTCAGTTTCCCTTCCAGCTACATACAGGGTCTAGGCTTGTCCAAGGTGCTCTGTCTTCCTGCCCTGTGCTGGACTGCAGTGAGCAGGACCTGGGTAGATCGTGGTGGTTCTGACCCAAAGCCCAGGGAATCAAGACAGGCACAGCTTCTGGCTGTAAGATCTCCACCCACAGATTCTGTTCCATTGCCCCTTCGAATCCATGTCCAGTGCAACTTGGCCTTGGGTTTGGCCCTCGGTTACACATCCAGTTTTTTGGGTTTACAGAGCTAGTCTTTCCTGGCATTGTCATGGGATAGCCCCACCTTACAATTGCGGATGCTCGCCTGGCTCCCATCTGGGGTTCTAATTCGGCTTAGACAGTGACTCACTGAACCCCAACCACTTTTTGGAACCCAATCTGTCCTCTCTCAAGCCTGTCGTATGTGTGAATACATGTGTGTGTGTGTGTGTGTGTGCACATATTCATGGGCAGGTATGTTTATATAAATGAACATGTGTGTGCTTATGAATATATATGAGTGTCTATATATGTTTGTGTGGGTGCATGCATATTGGTGCACATGTATGTGTCCATGTACATGTGTTTGTATGCATGTGTTATGTACTATATATTCATGCATGTCTTTGTGTGCATACATGTGTATGCGTGTGTGTGCATATGGGGCAGGGGACCACCAGGCAGGACCATGCCCTCACCCCTACCTCCCACCCCTAGGTTTTTCGAGGACCTGGAGCAGCGGCACAAGGACCAGGTGTGTGTAGAGGACATCAGCGACATCCTGGAGGAGCACGCCGAGCAGCACTTCCATCCCTACGTGGTCTACTGCTCCAATGAGGTCTACCAGCAGCGCACCCTGCAGAGGCTGCTGTGAGCTCCTGGCCCTGGGCCCCTGGGCAGCCTGCACTCCAACAGGGATGGCCCTGGGTCTCCTCAATGCCCTGGCTTGCGGCCCAGTGTCTCTAGCTCCTGACTGGTTTCCATGGGACGCTGTGTCCTCTGTTGCAGAAGCAGCAACGCTGCCTTCCGTGAGGCTCTGCAGGAGATTGAGCGGCGGCCTGCATGTGGGGGCCTGCCCGTGATCTCCTTCCTCATCCTCCCCATGCAGAGGGTGACCCGGCTGCCCCTCCTGATGGATGTGAGTCGGGGCTGGGCCCCAAGAGCCCCACCTCCAGACCTGCTCTGCCATCTCCTGGCCGTTCGACCACTCCTTGCCTCTCTGTTGTTTCATAATTGTGGGGATGGTCACGAGGTGGCTTTAATAACAGTAATCGTTAGCGGTTGGTGGAACAGCAGTGATCCCTCACTGTGCACATTCCCTCCACCAGTTTCCAAATTGATGGGTCACAACCAACACACCCAAACCCCTGCATGCCCATGGTCCCAGGCTGTGGCCTCCTCCTCTGCCACCTCAACTTCCTCCCCTCTTTCCTTGAGACCCTTGAAGCTGGTCGGACACCCAAGTCATCTGCTTGTCATGGGTGAAGAACAGAAGCTCAGGGCTTTTGTGGCATGGCCCAGCCCACAGGGCAGAGGTGGGGATTTATAGAAATGGGGGCTGCCTGGGGCCTCCCCGGGCCAGATGGACAGAGCCAAGGATAGGACGGGGTGTCCCAGAGGGGGTATGCCAGCTCCAGGAGTCCCATCCAACATGACCTGTGTGATGCAGTGCCTCTAGGGGCTGGGATCACCCAGAGCCTGGTAGGAGACCCCCGGGGGCCAGCCTTAGGCCTAAGGCTGTGGTGGTGGAGGGAATTCGTGCCCCGTGCAAGCCTCTGGCCCTCACATCAGTGCCTTCTCTCCAGACCCTCTGCCTCAAGACTCAAGGCCACCCAGAGAGGTACAAGGCTGCCAGCCGTGCCCTAAAGGCCATCAGCAAGGTGAGGCAGGAACTAGGCAGGAGCCTTCCAGAGTTCTGTCTCCCTCCACCATCATGGGGTACAAGGACACCAAGGGAAAGACCAGGAGGGGTCTCGGCTTACTTATCCCAAGCTTCCGTGGTATTGATGAGGAAACTGAGGCCCAGAGCAAGAGTAGAGCTCACTCCAGTCCATGAAGCACTACGATGGTGCTCAGCGCCCCCTCCAGGGCAAATGGGTGGCGTGGTGGGTGCCCTGTTCCCCCAACACACACCCATGCACACAACTTGCCTGGCAGCTGGTGAAGCAATGCAACGAGGGCGCGCACAGGATGGAGCGCACTGAGCAGATGTACACGCTCCACAAGCAGCTGGACTTCGGCAAGATCAAGGTGAGCTGGCCATTTGTGCTGCTCCTCTGCCTTCCTGGGGCCTCTTCCAGGCCTGGCTCTCTGCTGTCCTGAGACTAAAGGTTAGAGTCATACTTCCTGGTGTTAGGGGGTCACACTCCAGGGGGCTGAGAGTCACACACCAAGGGTTAGGGCTGCATACAGACCATAGAGTGGACGCCATATTAGACAACATGCCTCAGGCCCCATTTCGGCATCCTCTTTCCTCCTTGGCCACGCCTGGTCTGCTTCCTAGAACTCCTTTTCTGGTCTGTGCCTCATATTCCCAGGGCTGGCCAGGCTGCGCCAAGTAGTAGCCAAGCCTAGGGCACAATGGGCAGCAGGGCACAGTTGGCCCAAGACCAGTGGGGAGGGCAGCCTCCATCCAGCTCAGGGTCCAAATTCCCTGTAAGGCCAGGACTTGTCCTTGAGAACTGAGGGAGGGAAGACCAGATAAATTAGACCCTTCCTTGGAAGCAGGCAGGGCTCAGACCTCCCTATTCCCCAGGTGTCCCATAATCCCACGGGCTTGCGCCATTCCTGTGCTGTCCTTGGTGTGGTCACCCAGTCAGTGGACCAGTGCCCCACCATAGGCCCTGATCATTCAGGCCTCTGCCTCCTGCCAAAAGGGCTCCTATGAGAGACTGGGGGTGGGGGGGCAGCACTCAAGGAGCGGATGGCCCCCTGTGAATGGCTGGGACACAGGAACCAAGGGTTGGAGGCTGCTGGGCCATATTCCAGCCACTCCAACCTAGCACATCTGGAGGAGACCCTGCCCCCTCAGGCCTGGCTCCCCTCCGCACCACGGCTGCCTTCCTGCTGTGGACCAGCCTTGCATATCCATCAACTGGGTGACCTGCCAATGTCAGTGAGGGACCTGGAAGCTTGGGGGTATGTGGGGGCCACTGTAAAGTCAGGGACCAGGCAGGGTCAGGCCAAGGAGTTTGTGCAGGGAGCCAGTTGCTTCCCCCCAAATTCTACCTGTCCTGCCTGCCTCTGGTCCTTTAGCACCTAGAGTACCACTGTCTGCCTGCATCCTCCTTACCCCCTTTTCAGCAGGCTGTCCATGACTGAGCATCATAGTGCAGCCCTCCAGCACCACTTTCAGGCCCCACATCTGTTCTGTGCCCCGCAGGGACCCTCCTACTTCTCTCAGGCCACCCTCGGTCTATAACCCCCTACCAGCACCTGGCCTGTCCCATCTTTCCAACACCCCCTGACCAGCAGACTCAGCCCCACTTCAGCCACATTCCCCAGAGCCACCCTGTAGGTGGGAGGGCAGGTCAGTGCCAGCCCCAGGCCCAGCATGAGGGTGCTAGGGGCCCAGCATGGTGGGGAAGACAGCGCCTATCCTGCCAGTGTCCCTTATCATCCAGCATTGTGTGCAAGCCCAGGGTGAGGACAGGCTCCCAGATGTCAGGGCGGGGCCATCCAGGCAGGGTGCCCTTCGTGCCCCTGTGCTGAACCCTAGACCGGGCCTCGAGCCCAAACTGGGTGGAGCATAGAATAGTTGCTCAGCCAGCCTTGGAGCCTGGCTGAGGCTGCTGGCCACCTGAATGGCCCTTTGTTTAGACCTGGATGAAGCTGCATCTCCTGCCGGCCAAGAAGCTGGGTCACCTGCTCTCAGGACAGGATTGGCTAACAAGTTGCAGCCCAAGGACCGTCTTTGTGGCCACACACCCTGACCCTCATCCTCTGCTCTCTGTCCGTAGTCCCTTGCACTCATCTCTGCCTCTCGGTGGCTGCTGAAGCGTGGAGAGCTGTCCCTGGTGGAAGAGACTGGACTCTTCCGCAAGATTGCCAGCCGGCCAACCTGTTACCTGTTCCTGTTTAATGATGTCTTGGTGGTTACCAAGAAGAAGAGGTGAGCTGGGTTTTGGGGACAGCTGCTGCCATCCCCCTGTGAACATTGTGACCCAGAGATTGGGAGTGAGGCCAATGCCCTGGCCTTGCACTTGAGGAGGGGGCTAGGTCCCGCTCAGAGTGGGGAGCTCTGTCAGCCTGATCTGTCCACGGCAGAGGCCTGGGCCCCTCTGCTTAAGGGCACACACCCTCTTCTTGGCTAGCTTGCACCTGCAGACCTTGTATGACCTGACTGTGCTTGGCCTCTGCTTTTCATGCTCAGGGGGTAAGTGGTAGGTAGGTGGTAGCTCCTTCAGAATAGCCCTTTGGAGCCAGGCCCTGGCCGCTGCCGACAGAGCGAGACTGCAGTGCTCTGAGGCTCCCGGGCCTGCATCTGCAGCCTCCATCCAACCAATGGCTTGTCCCTGTCAGTGAGGACAGCTATGCAGTCCAGGACTACGCCCAGATCGAACAAATTGAAGTCCAGAAGATCGAACCCTCAGATGTTCTTCTGCCAGGTGGCAGCAACCGTACTTCCTCTGTGCCATACCCCTTCCAAGTGACCATGCTGTGCAACAGTGAGGGCCGCCAGGAGAAGATCCTACTCTCCGCCGACTCTGCGTAAGACCCACCGCTCAGGCCCCAGCTCCCAGCATCACCCATCCAGCTGTAAGCTCCAGAAGGGCGAGGTCCATCAGCTCAGCATCATTTACCCCATAAACACCTGCTGAGCACCTCCCGCATGCCTGACACTGGTGTGTGCCGGGGACGGGGTCGGGAGCTCGGACAGCCTGTCCTTGTGCAGGTTACCCTTGAAGGAAAGGACACACGTAGAAGATGAGGAACCAGTGGGGGGTGGGTAGCGGTGAGCACAGCTTCCTTCCAGGACGAGTAGCTGAACTTTCCAATGTACAGGAAGGCTAAGGACTAAGGAGAAAAACTGGTCATGGAAGTGAGTGCTGGGCAGGGGAGCTAGTGGCAAAGGCCTCATGGACAAGGTGAGGTCTGGGTCAAAAGCCCTCAGTGAAGAAGGTATTGTAGGCACCTGGGCAGGAGTGTTCCTGGCAGGGCACGGCCGTACAAAGGCCCTGAGGTAGAAACAGACAGTGAGCCAGGGCAGGGGAGTGTCAGGCAGGAATGCAGGGCTCACAGATTGTAGAATAGGCACTGGCACACAGTGGGACTCTGTCAGTGTTGTGGGAGGAAGGAAGAAGCTTGGACCCTGTGCCTCTGCTACATCCATGTGGAACGCCTGGCTCAGGCCCCGCCCACAGAGAGTGCTGGGCAGTGAGTGCTGAGAAGGGTGGTTGGACGGTGTCACATCCCTCGGCATCTTCATACAACCTCAGGGCCTATCCCACCCCAGGGCTGTGGGTGGCATATTCTCACATCCCTAGCCACTCCCTGGGAGGGGACAGCTACTTCATGTTCTCTGGCTGTGGCTGAGCCTATAGCAGCTAGGACTCCTGATAGGAAGCCGAGGGACCACCACCTGTCTACCCATTGTACCACACAGGTAGTGATCTGTGGGAAGCTGAGTTGAGGGTCACCTACGGGGAAAGCCAAAGCCAGGATGGCCACAGGGCCTCACTCACACTCTCTCTGGCCCCCAGGAGTGACCGGGCACGGTGGATCACAGCACTGAAACACCGAGAGAGAGAGTGGCACGGCCATGCCAACAAAGGAAGTAAGCTGGAAAGTGGGGATACATAGCCCCTTTCCCATCCTGGAGAAAAGGGACATCATCCAGCCCTCTGTCCCCAGCATACCTGAGCCCAGGGCAGCTTGCCCAGGTGAGGGGACCCTAGCATGCCTAGAACCCAGCCCCAGGAACCTGTGCATCACGTCTTTCTTTATCACCAGCCCTTCTCAGGGCCTCATCCATCTGTAGCAGGAGAGGACACCGCTCTGTGTCTAATAGCTGGGGAAACAGAGAGTCGTGCACAGGGCAGCTGGCTTTTAGGTCTGTCCCAAAAGTGGCAGCGGACTCTCGCACAATCTCTGGAGGAGCCACCTGAGCCTGTGGTCAGCCAGAACTCCCTCAGGCTCCCCAGCTCCCCTGGACATACGGGTGGCACCCATCCATCCTTCCCCACTTCCGATATGGAGGGGCGAACCCTGCCCAGCTCAGGGAGCTGCACAGCTCCAGGGCCTCTTCCCCGCTGGTCCTGGTGCTGATGCTTCTTCCCTGCCCCAGACCTGCTGCAGGTGGAGGTCATCAAGGCCTACTTGGCCAAGCAGGTGGACGAGCTGTCACTGCAACAGGCGGACGTGGTCCTGGTACTGGAGCAGGTGGACGGTGAGCGGGGCAGAGGCTGTGCGAGGGCGCGGGGCTAAGGGGATCTCTGGGGCCCAGGCAAGAGCCCTGTAAGCAGAGGTGGGCAGCAGATACCACAGGTATTCTCGGGGGGCTACTGAAGGCCCCGCAGTGGCCTCCCTCAGGACTTCTTCAGAGGTGGGGCTCTCTTGTCCCCATCAGCAGTCACAAGCTGGCTGGCTGTCAGTCTTCTCTCTAAGGCGGAGAGGAGATGGGTTTTCACGACTCCCTGGGGACAGCCCTCAGCCTGAAGGTGTCAGCTCTTTCCAGAGGTCTGGTACTGCTGGGTTGGATAGTAGGAGTCCCAACCTCAATTCCCCGGGACCATGCCATGAACAGAAGAGCTGCTGCCCAAGTCTGTCCCTGGTCACCTCTGCCCTGTTTCTCCTGTATGGCCAAAGGTCTGGTGTTTGACTGCTGGCCATAGTGTCTTCCGAACAGCAGCTCTGGGGCTCTGGGGGTGCCGAGGTCCAGGGCAGTCCCCTCTCACCATCCCCCTTCCACTCAGGCTGGATATATGGTGAGCGGCTGCGGGACGGGGAGATGGGCTGGTTCCCAGAGGAACTGACCCGCTCCATCACCAGCCGCGTGGCCGTGGAGGACAACGTACGTAGAATGGAGCGGCTGCGTGTGGAGACAGGTGTGTAGAAAGTTGCTCAACGTCTTGGAGACTACAGCTGTAGACCCGCTGATGCCTGGTGTTCAAGGACTCTGTGGCTTGTCCTAAGGGCCCTGACCGTGCCTGGGTCTTCCTGAGGCCCCTGCTCCAGACACTTGACTGGAGGGTCCACACTGCCCTTCTCGGAGGTGCTCCTCGTGGTTCCGGTGCTGGCCACTCCAGGCCTGACTTCTGAGTCCAGCTGGAAGACCCCACCTGGGCCCTGCCACATTTCCTCCACCCCCAGCTCCCAGCTGCCCGGGGTCTGGCCTTCCTTGCTCTGCATCCCATACACTCCCCAGGGGGTTCTGCTGACATGGGGCCACTAGAGAGGACAATGTGGGGTCCGTACCCTTCCACTTTCCCAACCAGGGAGGAGTCCTGCAAGGCCAGCCTGGAAATTTTATCTTTGAGCTTTCCAAGGACATTAAAGTATTTCTTTAAAACCTGGATTGCCACAGTCAGTTGGAGCGAGGCAGAGGCCACAGCCATGTCTGTCCCAGTCTGGGCCAGCACAGATGCTAGGTGCCGTGGTAGGACTGAGCTTCTATATGAGGTCACATCAGTGCTGGGTGCCCTAGGCTGGGACTGGTCCTTCTGCGTGTCTGCCCAGAACTTGCCCCTGGCTCTGGCCTGTCAATTGTCTCATCACTACAGGTGGGGCCCATATGCATGGTATGGGAACCAAAGGCTGACCAGGGGGCCTCATGGCCTCACCTCTGAGGCCCTATACCCAGGAACCCCTGGTTGCTGCAATCAGGGAGGTAGGTGGAATTGGCCCCGGACCCAGTTAGCAGCCTGATCTGTGGAAAAGCTTCCCAGGAGACATGGTGTTTGTGCCTGGGTGGGAAGGCTGCTGAGCCAGGCTGGGGAGGACAGGGGCCTGCCATCCCAGGAGGTATCCCCCTGCCCCTGCCTTTTGTGCCCTTTGCCAGGGTTCGTGGGTTTTTTCAGTCCAGTCAGTTTGGTTGGGTGGGGACACCTAGTTTGCTCCTGAGAGCTCTCTCAGACCCTCTGCCTCACAAGGTAGGGCCCTGCTTCTGTTCTTAAATCCAGAGGTGCAGCTCCTCCACCGCGAACTGGAAGTGGGTGACACTGGTAGACCTCTTCGCTGCCCCTACCCTCGCCCTGGGGTTGGCTGTTGGACCACCTTTTCCCTAGGGTTGGCTGTTGGACCCTATGAAGGAGGAAGGGGAGAAAACCCTGCTATAGGATTGTTTGGGGCGGTGGGTGGAGCGAAGGGGGTGGGGATTCTCTGAGCCCCGCCCACAGGACCGAGTACTGAAGAAAGAGAAGCCCTATACTAGGGTGGACGAAGTGATATATGGAGCGAGGGGTGGGGCTTCCCTGAGCCCCGTCCAAGGGCCAGGCGCTTTAGGACACCAGCATCAGGAAACACTCTTGTCGCCACGACCTCCAAGCCTGTCACAGAGGCGACAGTCTGGCTCAGAGCCGCCCGGAGTGGCTGGACTGTGGTCTGGGCTGCAGTGATGGATGGGACCAGGCAAGGTCTCAGGGAGACGCGTGGTCCGGTGTAGCCTTCCGGAGACCTGGCCCACTTCCCCAGGCAGAACTTGGAAGGGGATACTGGCCGGGGTTTCCCCACCTGTGAGCTGGTTACACCTCGCTCTTGTCTCAGGCTGGCAGCGAGCTGGGGGCTGAGGCATCTGGCAGGAGCAGGCAGGCAGCGCTTCGTGAAAACTGGTTGCAGCTGGAACCCAAGAGCTCCAGTCTAACCACTGCCCCCGTAGCTCCAGGAGGAGCCCACCATCCATTCTCAGGGAGTACAGTTCTAGGACATTTTCAGTCAAAGGAACAGATTGAATTTGCAAGGTACTTTTTGGTTTGGGTCGCCATATTAGATGGTATCTTATTTTGTGTTCTGGATCTTTGTAACTCTTGTTGTTTGTTTTTAATCTGACAGTATTGACCAGGGCCTTCAGAACTCTACTGGGCATGGAGTGATACTAAGACATCTTCTGATTCTTTATTTTTGTTGTCATTAGCTGCCGTTGAGTTGGCCCCTGATTCAGGACAACCCCATGCACAACTTCACAAAACACTGCCCAGTCTCACACCATCCCTGTAACTGGTGAGGGATCAAACTGTTGCGATCGATAGAGTTCTCATTGGCTAATTTTCAGGAGATTGCCACACCTTTCTTCCTAGTCTTAATCTGGAAGCTCCACTAAAGCCTGTTTAGTATCATAGCAACATGCAAGCCTCCACTGACAGGTGGGCAGTGGCTGCAGGTGAGATGCACTGGCTGGTAATCAAACTTCAGTCTCTTGCATGGAAGGGGACAGTTCTACCACTGAAACCCCACTGCTCCAACTCTTGATGGTTACAGGAATTAATTTATTCATTCAACAAATGCTTGGGTCTCTACCTAATACTGTCTCATTCCAGGCAGTCACATAATGAAGCAGGCAAAGCCCTTGGCTGCCCAGATTTTGTGCCATAATGGGCAAGGGCAGTCCAACAAAAAGATACAGGACATAATATTAGGGCCAGGAAGAAAAATAATGTGGATCAGGAGAGACAGCATCACTGGATGATATTTAATTAGGGGTCACAAAAGGCATCTCCAAGATGGTATCATTTAAACAGAGACTTGAATTCATTTGTTTCTCATTCAACAGGATGTTTACAGTAGATTCTTGCCTATATATGACCTTCATCAAGAAAGATCCTCTTGTACCCAGTTTTCCAAGAATTTGTATGTTAAGCAGGCACTGAATTCCTCTTTCTGCTTCTATCAAGACAAATCATCAGATTTCTCTTTTAGTCCAAGTACACTGACACTTTTTCTGCTGTTAAATTCTCCTTGCAGTTGGGTCATCCACAATTGATCAAGTTGATATTTTTAAATATTTTTATTTGAATAGCTAATTTTGAAGCAGGATGATTAGGTAGGATGGAAGTGGAGGTCTTTAAGTGAACTTCCAGTTTATTAGAATGTATTTCTAGTCTGTTCTTACCACTCCAAGTATTTCATCTTTTTCCAGAAATCCATCCATTTTTCTAAGTTGTTGAAGCTCTTTGCATACAGCTGTTCATAAAAGTACTTTATATGTTTCCATCCCTATTGTACCTGTGGTTATTTCTCCATCAGCCTTGCTAATGTTTTCATAACCTTCTAAGAAGCAACTTTTGGGGTTCTTTAGTTTGTTTGTTCTATTATGCTAAAAAGAACATATATTCTCCATTTGCTGATTCATGTTTCTATAAAACCAAAACAACAAACCTGTTGCCATCAATGTGATTCCAACTCATAGTGACACTCTAGGACAGAGTATAACCATATTTCCAAGGAACAGTTGGTAAATTCAAATGGCTAACCTTTTGATTAGCAGCTGAGCTCTTAACCAGTGCACCACCAGGGCTCCATAAAGTTTATATACCCTCCAAAACCAATCCTATTGCCATCAAGTCAATTCCAACTCATAGCGACCCTATAGGTCAGAGCTGCCCCATAGTTTCCAAGGAGCACCAGGCAGAGTTAAACTGCCTTTTGATTAGCAGACAAAGCCCTTTACACCACTACACTATCAGGGTTTCCTTAGCATACATACATCATATTTATCTGTATCTATATAAACTTTGGAAACCCCAGTAGGGTAGTGGTTAAGTGCTATTTGGTTAGCAGTTCAAATCTGCCAGGTGATCCTTGGAAAGTCTATGGGACAGTTCTACTCTGTCTTGTAGGGTCACTATGAGTTGGAATCAACTTGACAGCAGTGGGTTTTTGGTTTGGTATGTATGCTAAAGTTTACTCAAACTTTGTCATTGCTTATATCTTGTTAGTTTTTCTAAAGAGCACAGTGAAGTCACTAGTTATTATTTATTTCTACCTGTTATGTTGTTACTGCTTTATGTATTTTTGAGACTGTTACTCATGTATTTGTATACAGCAAGTTATGATGTATTGAAATGTTGAAATTCTATCCCCAGCTTTGACTTATTTATATTTCTAATCCACTTAAATGTGTCTTTTATAGTCAACATACTGATGGATTGTTTTTAATGCTGTCCAGAGATGTCCTTGGGTCATCAAGCCATTTGTAAACACAATTACTATAATTACTATTATTAGTATTGCCTTTTTTCTTTTCATTGTGCTTTATTTTTCCTCCTTTCCAGCCTTCCATTGGATAGATCAGACTTCCTACAGATGGTTTAAAAGTTAAACATCCTACCAGTACGCTTGATGTGGTTAAAAAAGCAAAAACACCAACCAGTGGCTGACTCACAGCAACCCCATGAGTTACAGAGCAGAAGTGCTCTGTTGAATTTTCTTGGCTGTAATCTTTACTACGTAAGCAGATTGTTGTTCGATACCATTGAGTTGGTTCTGACTCAGCCACCCTGCACGCCACCTAAGGAGACACTGCCATGTCCTGCTCCATACTCGTGATTGTTGCTGTGCTTGAGCCCACTGTGCAGCCACTGCATCAGCCCATCTCGTTGACAGTCTTCCTCTTTTTTGCTGACCCTCAGCTTTACCAAGCATGATGTCCTTCTCCAGGGTCTGATCCCTCCTGATAACGTCCAAAGTATGTGAGATGAAGTCTGCTGTAGGCTGACTGCCAAGCGCTTATTCCACAGTGCCATTGGGTAGATTTGAATCACCAACGTCTAGGTTAGAAGCCAACCAAAAATTATGTTGTACTGTGGGGTTACAGCTACATATTTAGTTAAGATCTGCACTTACGTTTACTTATCTTTTGTCACTTAGGTAGCTTATCCTGGTTTCTGTCTTTCACCAAACAGGACAAGGGCCTTAGCACATCTCCTCCTCCAGGGTGATGTAATCTGGAGTTTCAGTTGTGGATCAACATCCATATTTTGATTCTCCTAATTACTATGTGGGGAATGTAGTGAATAAATACCTCTCAGCACTCTTCTGGGTTTCTTTCCTTGCTTGCTGAAGAACTTCCGCTAAAGAGCATTTTTAAAGGAGCTTTTCATCTGGTAGATCTAAGAGTGTCTTCAACTTAGCACTTCCATGGTAGTGTAGCTGAATATAAAATTCAAGTTTCAAAAATTTTTCAACATTTTGAGAACAGAACATGACCATTTTCTTGCTTTCAGTATTTCTCTTGTAGAGGCTAATGCCAGTGTAACTCCTTTTCCTGTCTTTCTCTCGGACTTTCAGAATTTCTTCGTTCCTGTTCTTCTTTACACTGGCTTTTTCTTATCTACCCTGTTCTGCACTTTGAGCCTCTCCATCTTGGATCATTCACCTTTGAATCTGATAATTTCCTGTTCACTATTGCTTGATGTCGAATGTTTTCCTCTTTTTCTGGACTTCTACTAGAATACTGGAAATCCTGGTGGTGCAGTGGTTAAGTGCTATGACTATTAATCAGAAGGCTGGCAGTTAGAGTCCACTAGGCACTCCTTGGAAACTCAATGGGACAGTCCTACTCTGTCCTACAGGGTCACTCGACTCAAGAGCAATGGGTTTGTTTTTCATTAGAAGATTTATGAGCACTGGTAGTTTCATGGTTAAACACCTGGCTGCTAACTGAAAGGCGAGTGGTTTGAACCCACCACCTGCTCTGTAGAAAGATGTGGCCATCTGCTTCCACAGTGATAATCGCTTTGGAAACGATATAGGACACTTCAAGTCTGTCCTATAGAGTTGCTATGAGTCAGGATCAACTCAATAGCAAAGGGCTTGTTTTTTATTTTTTTAATTAGAGAATCAAGTAATGGGGCCCTGGTGGTATGGGAATTAAAAGTACAGGCTGCTAATCAAAAGGTCAGCAGTTCAAATCCAACAGCTGCTCCTCAGTTCTTCTCTGTAGGGTGGCTAAGAGTTGGAATCAACTCAGTGGCAATGGATTTGGTCTCTGGTTTTGACTAGTGGCTCAGTGGGAGAATTCTTGCCTTCCATGCAGGAAACATGGGTTCAGTCCCTAGCCGATGCACCTCATACTGAGCCGCCATCTGTCTGTCAGTGGAGGCTCACATACTATTATGATGCTGAACAGCTTTCAGCCCAGCTGCCAGACTAAAACAGTCTAGGAAAGAAGGCCTAAAACAGCCCAAACAAAACAAAACACCCTATGGATTACAATGGTCTGATCCTCATCCCATCATGGGGACAGTACAGCACCAGGTGGCCTTTCTGGTGTCTGTGGGGTCACCATGAGTTGGGGGCTACCTCAACAGCAGCTGACACTAGAAGCTACATGTTGGTGCTTCTGTCTTCCATTTCTATTAGCTTTTCCTTTGTGCTTTGCATCTCTTTTGCCTTCTTGCTGCCTCCTGCGGGTGGTCCTAGGCTAGAAAAGTCATTATTTGGTTGTATCCATTCAACCCAACCAACACGTGTGCTCTTCTTTCAACCTGTGAATTTCCCACACTCGGTTCTTACAGCTGATTCTGCTTTTACCGGCTGTTCTGCCTTCACATGACCATTCCACTGCCCCCGTCCTTTCGGCAATATGGATTATGTTTCTTTTAAAGTTTTCCCGGGGTGGTCCATTCATTTGGCTTCCTCAACCGGTGCGGTGCTCATGTTTTCTGTTGTTTAAGTGCCTGAGGTTGTTAGCTATTGTTGTTGGGTGCTGTCAGCTTGGCTCCAACTCATAGCAACCCTGTACATAACAGAACAAAAAGTTGCCAAGTCCATGTCATCCTCACAGTTGTTGTGGTGGCGAGCCCATCACTGCAGCCACTGTGTCAGTGCATCTCCATAAGGGTCTTTCTCTTTTTCACCGACCTATTTCACCAAGTATGACTCCCTTCTCCAGGAACTGGTCCTTCCTGACAATATGACCAAAGTAAGCAAGAGGAAGTCTCACCCCCCCACTTGTAAGGAGAATCTGGGCTCTACTTCCCCAGATAGATGTGCTCATTCTTCCATCAGTTGTCCTTGAGTCAAAGATGTCACTATGATGGCTAAGGGGCACCGGATCCAAAACCCTAGTCCTTCTAATCACCTCATTTGCGTGTGAAAGCTGACCTCAGTAGGACTCTGCTTATTTTTCCCCACTGAGATTTTATGCCTTTGGGGGTATCAGCTACCTAGGCAGGCGTTATGGGGAAAGGAGAAGAGGCTACAGTCCAGACCCTAAAGAGGCTTCTTCAGGTGAGAGGTGGGGAAGGGCCTCAGGGCAGAGGCTCCAGTGTTAGCATCCGGGCTCCACCCTCTCCATGGCTCCCTCAGGACAATCTCCTTGGCCTCTGCTGTGTGGTCACCACCCTTTTCCAGGTGATGTCTGCCTCAGCCTGTGAGCCCGGAAGAGAGATGGCAGGCCAGACCTGTTCCCCATCTGCTTCAGGACCCCTGAAGTCTCCCCACCACTGCTTTCTTCTATGATGGGGTACACATGGATAGGGCCACGTCAACTGAAAGCGTCTCCCACCCAGGCTGCTCCTCACACCAGCCCTGCCCTCGAGCCCTGCCCTCTTCCCTTCCTAGCCATTCTTCCCACACACAGGGCCTGGGACTCAAACTGTGTCTTGGCACGTCCAAGTGTGAGCATGTTTTGTAGATCCATCCACCTCATCTGGAACAGCCCCAGCATTTATCTCCACAGCACCAGAAACAAGGATGAACCCAACCTTTACTGTGGTATTCCCCTCTACCCTCCTCCCAGCCACAGGAAAGGGCAAGAGCCAAACACAGGGCTGCCCATGTAATTAGCAAACATACAGGCTGAAAGGAAGCTGTTGCCCCCTTTAACTCGGTGTTACATGGTGGCCAAGCTAGTCATCTGGGGACCCCAGGGCCTGCAGTCCTGAGTCAGGGCTTCTGGGACAGACCAGGAGACTGGGCAGACTTCCAGGGGCACAGAGGGCAGGTACTGCTGCCCATAAATATCTTTATATAAATACAGGGCGGGCTATATTTCCAGGTAAACATGGGGCCGAGCTGCAGCAGGCCTAGCACCAGGAAAACCTGCTCTGATGGCAGGGCTACACCTGACTCCACACCAGTTTTTAGGCCTGGCCAGGGCTGGGCCAGGCAGGCAGGGGCTGAGCAAGGGGGGAGAGGGCTTCCGCAGCACCAGCATGCCGAGTTCCTGGTATAGTCAGAGGCCTGTCCACTTGCTGGACCCAGGCCAGGCCAGGCCAGGCAGGGCTTCCCTTCACAGATACGTAACCCTCCTCGGAGCAGGTGGCTACATCTGTCCACAGTCCTCCAAGAAGAAGGTGCTTGTGCCCCACGAGGGCACAGCTGATGTTCTGGGTCCATGGAGCACCCTTAGGTGTCACCAGAGGTCCTGGATCCCCTCAGCCGGCGTGCAGGAGGCAGGGTCTTGGCCAGTGCTGCCCCAGAACTACTGGTTCACTGCTGTCCTGTCTCTGACCCTAGATGATGGGCTGTAGGAGGCTGGGTATGTGACTGCTGCAGGGTCAAGAGGAAAAGAAGGTGTCAGCCCCAAGCCAGAGTAAGGGCCTGCCTCCCCCTTCTCCCCACCTCCTCCTGGCCCTGCCCTCATCTCTGAGGTCTAAATCCTGGGCGGTCCCAGGGCAGTAGATGCCCACTGCCCCATGGGGCCCAGGTTATGGATAAATGCTCCCTTTTGCTTTAGCCATAAAACTACCTCCTGGTATGTGGTAGCCTCACCCAGTCACATGGGCATTCTTCATCCCCTTACCTGGGCGCAGGGCTGGGGACAGGCTTTCCAGGAGCTGCGATGACCTACCTGCAGGGGGACAAATAGCAGGTCATGTTAGTACTTCCTATGCTTGTGGCGTAGCACAAAGGAGCAACAAGGCCTAACCCAACCCAGAGCCTGTAAGGACGCCTATCCAGCACAGCCTCTATCCCATTCTCATTCCTACTCATGCAGTAGGGCCCCCTACCCAGATGAAGCCCCCACCCTGACCTGCTCAGGCAGTGGAGACGAGGGCAGGGGCAGGCGGGGGTGGGGGAGACAGGTAGAGGGGGTCAGAAGGCTGGGCTTTGGAGCTGTGAGGGGCCTTGCTTGCAGGAAGGGCAGGGTCTCAAGGGCAGCCTGGACTCACCCAACCCTAAGATAAACCTGTAGGGCTTTACATCAGACACAGGGAGGGCACTGGGCTCAAGGAGGGCATAATGGAGCAGACGTCCCCTGATTAACACCAGCCATGTGACCCAGGCTCTGTTCATGCCCCACCAGGCCTCAGGCAGGAAGAGGGGACCTGGCTTCCAAGACCTCCAGCTGAATTCCGACAATACCGACACCCTGAGCAGGTGCACGTTGGGTCAGCTTGTGCTGCAGTACCGCACCTGACCACTAGATGCCACCATGTCAGCGCTATATCCCCAAGCACACCCGCTCTCAAATTGAAGCCTCAGCACAGGGCTGGTCAGAAGTGGAATCCCTCCAAATCCCTTCCATAGCTCGTAACAGTTGGGCTACGGTTGCCTTGGAGAAGCTCAGAAAGACACACACACACACACACACTACAGGGTCCATAACTGGAGAACCCAAGCTGAGGACCCCAGTTCTGGAACATGCTCACAGCTACACCCAGTGTCCTCAGCCTGACTTCCACCCTCATTCCTGTCTGCATGTCTGTGCCACACAGGACCCAAGGCTGGCCTTTGGTTTCCCCCACAGAGACCCTGTTCCAACCTTCTGCACCTGGAGGAGTGACCAGTGAGCACCAGAGGGGCATGGGCTGGCCAGAGGGAGCAGGGGGCGCCACTGAGCCCTGCCTGCTTGATGGCAAGTTCCAGGAGAATCACGTAGGGCTTAACCCCAAGGAAGCTTCCCAGACAGTGCATTCTGGCATGTTCGCATACACACTGGTGCACATGCACACACATGCACTGGTGCCCACACACTGCTGTACACAACCAACCAGTTCACAAGCACACAGTGGTGCATACACATGCGCTACTGTATACGCTGGCACATATATGTGCATTCTCTCACACACGCACTGGTACATACCCATGTGTACTAGGGCACAAACACATGCACAAGAGTGCACACGCTGACACATGCACACATGTGCTAGCACACCTCCACATGCACTGGTGCACACCCACATACACCAAAATACACACTAACATTCACTGGTGCACAACCACATGCACTGGTCCACATACACAGGCACTGGTGCAAACCAACATGTACTGCGGCACACACTGACATGCACTGATGCACGCTGACATGCACTGATACATGCTCACATACATTGGTGCACACCCACATGCACTAGTGCATACCACATGGACTGGAGTGCATACATTGACACGTGAACACATGTACTGGGGCAAACCCAGAGGCACTGGGGTGCATGCATGCTGACGCGCACACACACACAGCTGCACACACACACACAGCAGTGAGAGGAGTGGTACTGTGCCCACTCTGGGGTAAACAGCGACAGAGGTCACTCTTGCCTGCACTGGATGTGAGCAGGGATGGTTATGCACTCAGTGCTGAAATGGTTGGGTATCCAGTCCTTGTCTAGAGATAGGGGACAGGTGGAGGTACAGAGCCAGGGCAGGGCTGGGGCCAGGGCATAGTGTCCCCCCAACCCCCTCACTAGGAGCTCCACTCACCTATGCTGCACGTGGGCCCCGTGTAGCCATCCACGCAGTGGCACTGCCCACTGACAGGGTCACAGTTGGCCCCGCCCCCACAATCACAGTGCAGGGTGCAGCCGGGCCCAAAGCGCCCCACTTCGCACTCTGTAGGGTGGGAGAGATACTGGCTGTGAGTGAACCCCGCCTGCCCAGGCATGGTCCTTGAAGGGGACCAGCATCTCTCAGGTCACTGAGAAATATGACAACCTGCTCTGCTTTCCCCATGGCACTCTACAGTCCCGTGAGCTCCTGTGTGGGAAAGCACCAGACCAGGTAGGAAGGTTCCCAGAATCACAGGCTTGGGTTCCCCCAGCTGGTGAAGCAGTTTGGCAGCCAGTGATGCTCCTTCCAAGGACACAAAGGGGAGCAACTCCTCCCTCTCTCACAGTGGACCACCCAAGTCAGGCTGTCCAGGAGGACTTTCTTCCCATCAATGACCATGGTCCCCAGCCTGGGAGAGGCCCACTCCAGGCCCCTGGGCAGCCAGAGGGCAGGTCTGACCTTGAATAAAACTGAGCAGGAGCTCCATCCATGGACCCCACTCAAGGCCACAGAGGGAATGATGCGGGATGCAGGGAGGGAGGTGCAGGAGGCCCAGGCAGGTACAGTGCCAGGGGGCGAAGGGCACAGGAAGGACTCAGCCAGCTCAGATGATACTCATCTGTGACAAAGACCCACCCCATGGCCCACTCCTGGAAGACCACAGACTCACCAAGGTCACAGGTGGTTCCCGCGAGCCCTGGCGGGCAGAGGCAGAGGCCAGTGACAGGGTCGCAGGGTGCTCCCCCTTCGCAAGTGCACTGCTGCTGGCAGCCCTCCCCAAAGGAGCCCAGCTCGCACCCTGTAAGGGGCAGTGGGCTTAGCTCCATCACCCATACTGGCCAGGGAGGGGCCAGGATGAGGCAGGGTTGGGGAGCAGAGTGTGGGAAACGGGAGATAGGGGGGTGCCTTTTGGGTCAGGGGGCACTGAGCACTCACCCTGCTGACAGGACTGGCCCTGGAAGCCGGCAGGGCAGAGGCACTGGCCAGTGACAGGGTGGCAGGGAGCTCCATGATGACACTGGCACGCCTCTCGACAGCCGGCCCCATGGAAGCCAGGGGGACAGGCTGAGGGAGCACGCGAGTTAGGGGTTGGCCAGGGGGAGAAGCGGCAGAAACCTCCCAGCAATGACTCACCCTTGACCCAGCCTCAGTTTACACAGAATCGCAAAGGACCACCCATGAGAAGCCCCCTCCTTAAGTTCTGTCCCCCAGCCCCTCAGCTACCATCCTCGGCCAGGTACTCGGGGCAGAAAGGGCAGTGTTGGACCTAGGGCAGATTCAGGCTCCCAGTCAGGAAGGTCTTGCTGGGAGCCTCAGGCCTGCATCAACGGGCTCGGGGAGGGATAACTCAGGAAATCAGTCACTGTCACGGCCAAAGTCTGCCCAGATGCCCCACGTGGAACAGCAGGCAGACTTCTAGCAGCTCAACCAGCTAGGGGAGTCCCAGCACCCCCACTCACAGTGCTCACAGGCCGGGCCATAGAAGCCAGGGCCACAGCGGCAGGACCCGGTGACAGGCTCACAGGTGGCACCATTACGGCAGGAGCACTCCAGGTGGCAGGCGGGGCCATAGTGCCCAGGTGGGCAGGCTAGGGAGAGGGTAGGCAGGTGAGCCTCCCTCACAGAGATGATAGAACAGGGCTGAAGTCTTGATCCCTCTGCACTGTGCCTGGTCCAAATGACCCTGACTCTCAGACAACCCCATGGGATTCCTGGGTCCCCTGGAGGCCAGGGGCCTGCCCACCCTCCCTCCAGAGCCTAGACTTCTCCCAGCCTGGCTGCAATCATCTCCCCTCGGCCAAGCACTCACCCTGCTCACAGTGTAGCCCCATCCAGCCCAGGCCACAGGCACAGCTGCCATTGGCAGGGTGGCACAGGCCCCCATTTCTGCAGAGGCACACGCCCTCACAGTCCATGCCAAACTTGTTCTTGGGGCAGCCTGTGGGTGAAAGAGGCATGCTGGGAGCTCAGGCCAGGAGGGAAAATGCTCCATAAGGTCTAACATTCACTTAACAAGTGTCCCTTGTGGTCCTCTCCCATGCTGGTGTCTGCCCAGGCAGAAACGCTAGGAGCAGCACCAAGAACACCATCTTTTGCCTGCAAATGCCAAACCACGACAAGGCAAAACAGGCACTTGTTCCTGCAGATGGGGCTTCAGAGGCTGGCTGGCTGGGTGGGGCTCAGGGAAGCATCTCTGGAGGAAGCAGCGGCATACTGCACGTGAACCCCAAGAGCCTGGGCGAGTGGACATCCCCAGACATGAGGAGACATCAGCCAGGCCATCAGTGGGCATGTCGGAGGAGGAAACCAGCTTCCCCTGGGGTGAGGTGGGCTAGGCCTGTCCTGGCTACTGCCAGAGGTAGAGGCAGCAGTGGTCAGGTCCCTGGATGGCTGACCCTTAGCTGCATACAAGCTCCCAAGAAGGCCCTAAGGCTGAGAACTGAGGGTGTCATCAGAGGATGGCAGAGTCCAGGCCTACGAGGGTGTCGGGGACAGGCATGCAGGTGTGGCTTTTTAGGGACCAGTTGTCTTCACGAGCATGAGCCCGCCACAGTGATGCCCCTAGCCCATTTATCCACCATGGCTTGTGCCCTGGGCCTCCGTTTAGCAAATCCTAGGTTCCTGGGTCCAGTAGAAAGATACAGCAGGAATGTTGCTGACATTAGCCAGGAGCCTGGTTCCATCCCTGGATGAAGACCGGCTGCCCAACCTCTCTGCTATGGGCTGAGGGGCTCTGGGTAGGTGTCTGACCAACTCCACCAGCCACATGGACTCTGCAGGCCACCTGCTGGCCTAAGCCTCAGGGCCTGTTGGTTAAGGCCAGGCACTGAGGCTGCCAACGTACTTCATAAACCTTCCAGGTGGGTGCACCCTGCCTACCCCACACGGTCACTAAGGGAAAACTCTGAGGAGCTGGGGTTGCCCCTCCTGGCCATACCATCGCTCAACGGATCTCTCTCACTGTTGCTGCCTGGCACTCACCACGCTCACAGCGGGTCCCGGTTCTCCCAGGGGGGCAGCTGCAGGCACCTGTCACAGGGTCACAGGCCGCTCCTCCCCAACACTTGCACACATGGATGCAGCCAGGGCCAAAATGGCCCTGTGGGCAGGCTGCCAAAGAAGACCAGAGAGGTCACTGCTCTGGCCTCGCCTGCCAGCTGGCTCCTCACTCTGCCCAGAGGGAACAAGGGGTGGGGGGCACCATGGCCACAGAGAGAGGTGCTGCTACTCCCACACCCTCCCACCCATCCCTTCTCTTCACCCATGGCCCGCCTGGGCTGCCCAGGCCTGCTCTGTATCAGCTACCCCACCGACCGGCATGCCCAGCCCAGATTCCACCAGGGGACCATCCTCAAGACTCAAGAGAGCTCTTTCCTCAGCAGAACATTCAACCACAGATGCAAGTGGGGACAGAGCTGAGCAGCAGTCTCCCCAGAGGGCTGCCGGGGACACCACATTTCTCCCCAAGGCTTGCAGAGGTGCACAGAGAGCACCCACTCCCACCCCAGCCCCCTGCCCTGCCCTCTGCCTCAGTGCCCCACCCTGTCCCGGCCACTCACCCAGGCTGCAGTCGGCCCCCAGGAACCCAGCCGGGCAGTGGCAGGCACCCGCGACAGCATCACAGGACCCACCATTTCGGCACACACAGCGCTGCTCACAGCCAGGCCCGAACCGCCCAGGGGGGCAGCCTGTGGGTGAGGGCCTGCTGCCAGGGCTGGGTGGACAGTGCCCCCAGCACCCTCAAAGTCAGTCCAGCAGCCCCACCCCGCAGCACCCCCAGTGAGTGACTGGTGGGCTCATGGGGCACCCCACACCCTACTGCCCCCTCAGAGGAAGGCCTCCTGCAGACTTGGGCCAATGAGGTGAGCCTAGGACAGACACAGGACAACTGGGGAGCTCACTCTGTTGGCAGCCACTGCCGTGGTAGCCAGCTGCGCACACGCAGGTCCCTACAGTAGGGTCACAGGCCTGGTTCTCACTGGGACACTGGCACCTCTGGGCACAGTCCTTCCCGAAAGTGCCAACTGGGCAGGCTGGAGGCAGGTGGGAAGGACATCAGTCCTGACAATAGCCAGGATCACACACCCTATCCAGAAGCTCCCCCTTTCCCACAGGGGGATGTTCAGAGCTCACTCAGGGGGTCATATGGCCTGACACTAGCAAGCCCTCAGCCTTGCCCACCCAGTGGGTCACTTACTCTTCTCACAGCTGGGCCCTGTGAAGCCAGGTGGACAGCCACATTCCCCAGTGACGTGGTGGCAGGCAGCACCCGGTGGGCAGTGGCAGTGCTGGGCACAGGCCTCTCCAAACCAGCCAGGTGGGCAGGCTGCAAGGAAGGCATGGCTAAGGGGTTTCTGGGAAGCAGGGTTTGGGGAGCCAGGGGCAGAGCAGGGCTGGGACCATCCCTGCATGGAAGACCACCCCTGGCAGTTGCCCTCAATGTGGGTGACCAGGTGGGCCTGTGCTCACTGCTCACACCTCATGCCCCTCCATCTGGGGTCAGAGCAGGCCTGGAGCCATCCCTGTGTGGAGGGCCTCCCTAACCCCAAGGTACTGATGGCTGGGAGGCCCTGTGCTCACCAGTCTCACACCTCAAGCCCCTCCATCCTGGGGGACAGAGGCAGGTGCCCGTGACATGGTGACAGGAGGCTCCTTGCCGGCAGGCACACTGTTCCTGACAGTCAGCCCCAAAGGTGCCCTCAGTGCAGGCTGCAGAAAGGAGATGGGGCAGGTGGCTGAGACGGGGACAGTGCCCTACCCTCCACCCCAACATATCACACATCCTCGGAAGGGCTGGGCCTGAGGCCAAATGTGCATCACACTTCAGACAAAGCACTCCAGCCCCAGGGGTTGGGCTGCTTTCCTAGGTGAAGACCCTTCTATGGGGACCCAGGAACTTCAGAAGGCAACCACCCCTACCAACCTTCTCTGTGAGTCCCCTCACCTCTACAGCCTCAGCCCTAGAATAGGCCCCTGCTCCCCTCACTCACAGCTCTGGCACCTGTCCCCACGCCAGCCAGCTGGGCAAAGGCAGGCACCCGTGCGGGGGTTGCAGAGTCCCCCATGGAGGCAATCACAGCTGTGCTGGCAGCCAGCCCCGAAATGCCCGGGAAGACACTCTGCAGGGGTGGGAAACGAGTGACTGTCCCCCTGGCCCCAGAGACCCAGCCCATGCTTCCTGCACTCACAGCCCCAGGGACCACCCTCAGAAAGAGAAGTGATAGGGCTGGTCACCCTGCCAGCCCATGATCACACACAGGATACTGCCACTGACCACAGAGCCTCCTAGGCTGGGGCAGATGAGGTGCGGCCCTTGTTCCCACAACCCCCTAAGGGTTTCCCCCTTGGCCCACAACACTCACCTTGTTCACAGGCTGGGCCGGCCCAGCCCGCAGGGCATGAGCAATGGCCTGAGACAGGGTCACAGGTGCCTCCATTCTGGCAGATACAGGGGTGCTGGCAGTCCTCACCATACAGGCCTGCAGGGCAGGCTGGGAGAAAGGGCCACCCCCGCTTCAGCCAGACAGACCCCAAAGCCCTGGCATCAGGCTTTGAGGGAGGAACCTAACCAAGGCCACCTCTCAGATGCTTTGCCTCAGACACTCTGGCCCTGGACAACCCTTCCTCACCTCTCCCAGGTACCAGGTACCCTGTGAGGGTGCGTTAGCCCTCCCCCCACTGCCACCTGTTATCCTAGGCAGGCCTGGCATCTGGACCAGCTGCCCATACCCACCCCAAATGAGCCCACATGGCCCAGCAAGGGCCATGCACCAGCATGGGGCCCAGTCACTGGATTCCTGGGACAGGGATCTTTGTCCCCCACTTAGTGGTGGTCCCCCACTTAGTGCCGGCCCCCCAGGTGGGCTTACCCTGCAGGCAGGTGGACCCTGTCCAGCCTGGGGTGCAGCGGCACAACCCGAGCACTGGGTCACAGGCTGCCCCGTTGGCACACATGCAAGGCTGGCTGCAGTTGAGCCCGTAGGTGTGGGCAGGGCAAGCTGGAGGTAGGGGAAGGAGGCATGGTCATGGCCCTAGGGTCGCAGACCTGGAGACCCATTGGGTCACCAGAACCTCTGGGGCCCTTTTCTTCTGTAGCCACATTCCCCCTCTGGGCCCAGGGTACCCACAATAGGGATGCTGCAAACCACATGGGGAAGCGGCATTCAGAGAGTTAATAGCAAGTGTGGCAGCTGTCTCTTGGCTCTAAAGAGCCCCCACCCTAGCCATCAACAAATGGGCTAACCCCACTCCTGCTAAAACCAGTCCCATCCCAGTACCATCAGGGACTTCTCAGCCTCACCCACCCTGATCACAGCGGGGGCCATGCCAGCCCGCTGGGCAGATACAGACTCCGCTCACAGCGTCACATGGGGCTCCACCAGCACAGTCACAGGCCTTGAGACAGTCCACACCAAAGAAGCCAGTCGGACAGGCTGCAAAGAAGGGGGCAGTGATGGGAGGCCCACACGCCAGGGGCCCCAGGCCTGCCAGGTGCTTACTACCCAGCTCACCACGCTCGCAGAAGGTGCCTCTCCAGCCAGCTGTGCAGGTGCAAGCTCCGCTGACGTGGTCACAGGATGCACCGTGCTCACACCGACACCGCTGCCCACAGCCTGGTCCAAAGTGGCCCTGCGGACATGCTGAGCCCCAGTCCCAGCCTACCATCAGCAGAAACCTCACACATAGGGGCAGGGGCATCTCACAAGGAGGCTGGGTCCCCCACCCTCTGTCTACCCAGCCAGGAGCCAAGCTTCAAGGGAGCACAGGTTTAGGGAAGCCCCAGGCATCTGCTTTTGGGGCTAGGACCTTGCCCGGTGCTGCTTCTAAGAGATCTGCACAAGGACCACCCTGGACGCGACACCAAGTCCTCCTTTGCCCCCATGAGAGTCACTCATGCAGAGTTCCGCAGACCCACCAAAGCCCCGGCAGCAGCCTTTGGCCTTAATAAACCACAGCACTGAAAGGTGTGCCCCCTAGTACTGGGATCCCCTACACACACATCCCAAGTGGGTGACGTCTGATACAGCAAAGGAGCAGGAATCTGAGGGCCCAGTCAAGGGGCAGGACTTAGGTGAGCCCAGGCAAGATGACACCCCTGCTTCTCTGGGCCAGGAAAACAGGATTGGGCTTCCCTGGTTTATGAAACTTGAGGTCCCTGCAGTGTGACCTGGGTGGGGTGGGGACAGCGAAGGTTTGACCCAACTCACGGTACTCGCAGTGTGGACCCGTGTAGCCAGCGTCACACAGGCATTGACCACTGGCGGCCTCACAGCTCCCATGCCCAGCACTGCAGTTGCAGGGGTGCCTGCAATCAGGTCCCCAGTGTCCCCCATCACAGGCTGCAACAGAGTCAGTCACTCAGCACCGGCCCAACAGGGCCCATGGCACCCAGCAAGTTCAGGAGTCAATGGGGCATCTCAGGAGGTATCCCAGTGAACCCCAGCCCTGGGGGCCCCTCTCTGAGGCAGGCAGGTGGCTGCAAATGAAGAAGCCCATGGGGGACAGCAAAGTTGAGGGTGTGAAGGGGCATGCCAGCAGGGACTCCAGTGCTCCCCATCCTGGAGGGACTCCATTCACGGCAAGCAGGCAGAGCAGGTGAAGAATCTCCCACCCTTTGCATACCTCTGCGGCAGTCAAGGCCCGTCCACCCTGGGGCACAGCTGCACTGCCCAGTCGCAGGGTGGCAGTGCCCTGCATTGGCACAGGAGCACCTAGACTGGCAGCTGGGCCCAAACCAGCCTGCTGGGCACACTGCAGGGGAAGTGAGAGTGAGCACCTGGGCCCGGCACCCCACCCCAAGGCACACCCAGAGCCCCACTTACCATCCTGGCAGCGGCTCCCCACATAGCCAGGTGGACACAGGCAGGCTCCTGTCTCGGGGTCACAGCTGCCACCATGGTCACACGTCGGGCAGATCTCCTGGCAGCCGAGTCCCCAGTGGCCCTTGGGACACTCTAACCCCCCAAGCCCGGTCAGTGCCCCCACAGCTCTAGGCCTGGGTGTGGGTGTCTCAGCACCACCAGCAGCTCCCCAGGGCTGGGAGAGGGTGCAGAGCACCACCCCATCCTCAGGGAGAGTCTAGCAGGCATCACTATGAGCTCTGGAGAGGCCCCCACTTGGTGAGCAGAATTTGAGCCAAGGGCTCTGCTGGCTGACCTGAGGCCACCCTCCAAGGACCAACAGGCCCCCAGTGCATCCCCTCATGGAACATAAGCACTCTACCCCAGACCCAGTCTAGTTGGCTCAGCTGGAATCCACAGCTGCTGGGGACAGGCCTGGATCTGCAGAGCTCCAGGTTGGGCCCCCATGCCCCCAAGCACGGTCTAGGGTCAAGGGTCTCCAAACACTGTAGGGGTAGGGACAAAAGGTTCTTTAACCACTGTCAGGGCCCCACATATAGTCTGTGGCCATGTAGCACCCCCAGAACTGTCAGAGTGAGGGTTCAAAGGAATTTTAACATGGTTCAGGGTTGAGGCCAAGGGCCCCCAGGCATGGTTCAGGATTGGGGCTGGGGTCACCTGACACTGTAAGAAGGGGAAGGAGGGTTGCAGGATTCTGCCTGCCACTCACCTGCCCCACAGTCATCTCCAGTCCTCCCTGGTGGGCACAAGCACTGCCCTGTGACCCGGTCACAGGGGGCCCCCTTACAGGAGCAGGAGACAGAGCAGTTCACGCCGAACATCCCCCCAGAGCACTCTGCAGGAGGGAGAACGTGCCTCAGCACCCTCATATTGGTCTAGCTCAGAGATTCTCCTCTCCCTTGAGGGCTCCCAGCAATGGGGTTCTGAATTCCCTCATCCCTCCCCCGTCCCCAGCAGGCACCTACTCCGGTTCCTGCTCCTGTTTCCAGCAGGACTGCTGAACACAGACAGGTCCCCTGGTGACTAAAGCAGGTCACAAGAAGGGGCTGAAGGTGCAGGGCCAGGAGGAGCCTCAGGGGCACAGATAGACAGAAGTGTGGGCACCGATGGGGTCATCAGCAAGGACAGGTAGCCAGAGGATGAGCTACTCCAGCTGAGTTCCAGACTTCCAGGACCATGGAGAGCTCCCAGGGAATGCTGAGGCCAGACTGGCTCTGCCCTTTCAGGTCCCCACTTTGGCCTGCCCCTGGGTGCTAACTGCTAGCCAGTCCAACCCCACCACAAGCCCCTTCCTCCTCCCAGCTCTTGCTCAGCCAGGAGGCCTGAGATGCATGTGCCACTTCCCCACAAGGTCTCAGCCCCAGTCCCCCCAGGGAGCCATGGCTGTCTGCATCCATCCTTCTATCCTGAGGACTGCAGCCCTCTCCTGGCAGGATGGGGTGGGGTCCAACGGCCCACGTGCTGCTACAGGAAAGCACTCCCTGTGCCTGGGAGGTGTTCATGGCAGCCTGGAGGTGTAGGCTCCATACCCAAAGACGCACACATTCCACTGAGCAAAGCACCCAAAGTTGGGGCTGAGTACCAAGAACATCCCTGCCTGGGGAAGGCATGTCAGCAGGATGGGGCACAGTCCCAAGTTGGGGGTCTTCCAAGGCCCCGAGAGGAGACCTCAGGAATAGTGGACTTGAGGACAAGCTCTGATAAACCTGTTGACAGGGGCTGGTTCACTGTGGACACACACATCCATGCCCAGAGACACAGGCACATCAACAGGACTACAGGCACAGCACACGTGCATGTACAATAGGCCCCTGGGCACCACACACATGCACACAGCAGATGCTGTAAACATATGTCCCCATAGTATGGACCAGAAAAAGGCAAAGCCAGCTGGGCCAGCTGAAGCAGCCCTGCCGGGCCTCCTGGAGCCTCCTCGCCACTAATTGGGGACAGACTCATATTTTGGTCTGTAATAGTTTCCAGACACAGCAGTGGTGAGGAGCCCACCATTTCCATCCAACTATGTGTGTCATTTCTCATCTTTGAGTTCTAGAGGCTTTTAAAGAAAAAGGAAACAAAAAGTTAACAGGGAACAGTCGGGGTTGACTTCACCCTTGGAAGGGCCTTTAGTATCTCAGACAACAGGCTGGTGTGGTGAGGTGGCACACTCAGAGGGGGTCCCACTGGATGGGGTGAGGAGCTCCATCCCTAGGCTTAGCAGCCTGTCTAGCAGGGTTGCCTAAGATGGCCAGTAGGAGTGTCCTTGCTCCCATTGCTGGTCCCACTGCTGGGCTCAGGAGGCAGCAGCTCTAGCCAGGCAAGCCCCCTTGGCCCGACAGGAGGGGACACTGCCACTGCCAGCCCCCATCTTGGTGCCGCTGTTACAGGCCTCTGCTGCCCTGGTAGGGGTGGGTGCATGTGCACCATGTACCAAGGGTGGGCTTGAGCAGCCCAGCACCTGTTAGCACCAGCTGCCTACTCAGACTTCCCTTCCCTCCTCTAACGACAATACTGAGGTACTTCCTAGTCATCATGAGACAGGGGAGCAAAAGCTCCAGGGACGCTGGTCAGAGAGGCCCCATGAGTCACCAGCTCCAGCTGGGACCACCCCTCATCCTTCCTAATCAGCCAGCACCAATCCGGGCTTGGAGGGTGGGAGGCCTCCCACCAGGCTGGGGACAACACCTAACTCCCCACTTTCCCAATCCTCTCCAGCAAAGCCACCTCCACGCCTGCTGGGCAGCCCCTAGGTCCCGGGTACAATTAAGCAAGTACAGAGTGCCCTCCTCCCGGGATCCTACCCTGGACTGCCAGGCCTTCCAGGGACCCCTCGGACCACCACACAGCTGCTCCCTATCTCCCGCCATGGAAATGTGGGTACCCAGACCTCAACCTCAGCCTGATGCTTTGTGCCCATTACCCACCCCCAGGCTGCAGCATCCACGTGCAGGGTACCCTCATTGCCACACCTGTCCTCACATTAGCACCTGCAGCCTAGTATTCTGCCCACAAGCAGCTGCCTCCCCCACATCTCTCCAGGCAACCCCAAGGAGCTTATTCACCCCCCTGCTCACACTGCCAGACGGGAGCTTCTGCAGCCCGGTATCAAGGACAAAGGTACTCTGGATGCACCAGTGGAGTGAGTGAAAGAGTGAAGAAAAGAATGTGTGAATAAATGAATGAGTAAACGAGCAACTGAGTGACAGAATGAGTGACTGAGTAACTGATCCTGCCCTGAGCACCCCTTCCAGGAGCACGTGGGTGGACAGACCAGTCACCTATGCTGTAACAGGTGTAGTGACTCAGCAGGTAAAGGTATTGGTTCCCTCAGTCTAGCTCTGCAGCACCCCTGCAGCCACTTGCATCCTTAGCCAGGCACCTCTGACCACCCCTAGACCACTGGGAGACCAGGGTTGGCCACTCACCTTGGTCACAGTTCTTGCCTTGGTAGCCAGCGGGACATTGCTTCTGACACTCACCACTCTCAGGATCGCAGGCCACACCTGGTGGGCAGGTGCATGCCTGTCGGCACCCCGGCCCAAAGAACCCCGGCTGGCACACTGCAGGGCATGGAGACAGGGGAAGTCAGTGGTCCCCTGGACACTCCCCTCTCTGCCCCCACCTGCACTCACCGTGCTGACACCGTTCCCCCCAAAAGCCTGGCTTGCAGGCACAGCTGCCATCCTTCCGGTCACATGTCCGTGTGTTCCGCTGGTCACAGTGGCACTCTTCTGAGCAGCCCGGTCCGAAGGCCCATGGGGGGCAGGCTGCAGCCAGAGACAACAGGTGACAAGCCTACCACTGTCTGTGCTGCCTGCCCAGTTCCCCAGCCCTGTGTCTCAGCACCATGCACTGAGCTCTTATTCCAGGGCCCAGAGCAAGCCAGTACATCATGTGCAGCCACTGTGCCCTCGGTCAGCTGGGCACTCTGGCAAGCCCAGCACTTCTTCCCCTCAGCTCCAGGAGTCTGTGATGATTGCACTCATTTTAAAGACAAACAAGGTTCAGGAAGTCCAGGGACTTGTCCCAGGTCACACCACCTCCTAGATAGCCAAGTCTCTGACCTTCTTAGAATTCTCTTTTCTCCTCTAAACAATCCCATGAGACAAAACAGCATAAAGAGAGGCTGCACTGGAGACCCCACCTCATCATCACGACCCGGGAACCTCAAACATCCCAGATTAGCCCTGTGCCCCAGAAGCTTCTGAGGGAGGCCTGCTTCTGCCTGCCACTCTAATCTTGGGTGGCATCAGCTGCAACTCTGCCCACTCCTCAGCCTACCTGGTGTCCCAGATCCAGGGCTAGGGGCTTCCCCTTCCCCATGTCATGCTGTACCCTGGAGGTGGAGGCCACCCTGCCAGATGCCCTACGAGCCAGCTCAGGTCCTGACCCCATATTACCTGGGTGACCTCTCTGAGCCCCGAGTTCCTCATCCACAAACAGTAAAGTGTCAAACCCAACCCACAAAGCATGTGCCTCTAACACACTGTAGCATAGTGTGACTCACCTAGGTGGCAGAAGCGGCCATAGAGCCCTGGGTCACAGAGGCAGGCCCCATAGACACGGTGGCACCGGCCACGGTTGGCGCAGTGGCACTTCTTCTTGCACTGCTTGCCATAGAAGCCCTTGGGGCAGCCTAAGGTGGGGAGAGTGGGTGCAGTGAAGGGAGGAGGTGGGGAGTGAGCAGGACCCAGGGCCCAGTGAGGACATGACCTGAGGGCTCTATACTCAGAATGGCTGCTCCAGGTGGAGGGAGGCCCAAGTGTGCCGGGACAGGAGAGACCCAGGAGGTGGAGGGTTCACTGAGTGGTGGGATTCTCCTCTCCTGCCTGCCATCCGCCCCCAGCTCTGTGGCCTGGATGGTGGCACAGTGAGAGGCCAAGCAGGGCCTGGCACAGACCAGAACGGCACAAAGATCTTGTCCCACTCTCCAGGGGCCCTGTAACTTCTGACCCACCATTGTCACTAAGCCCAGCCTCCAGTATCTTAAAAAGGGACAGGTGCCCCAACACACAGAGTCCCCAGGTGCCCTGTTTTCTTCTTCTCTGGCCTACCCTGCCCCAGGTCCCTCTGACTGAAGGACTGCAGTGGAGTAATGGGTATCCCGACAAGACATGTCCACATCCTAATCTCCAGAATCTGTGACATGACCCTGTTGGGGAAAATGGTCTGTCCAACTGTAATTAAGGATCTTGAGAGAAAAAAATCCTAAATCATCCAAACCCTAACACCAAACCCACTGCAATCAGGTCAATTCTGACTCAGATACCCCATAGGACAGAGTAGAACTGCTCCATAGCATTTCCAAGGAGCACCTGCTGGATCTGAACTGCTCACCTTTTGGTTAGCAGCCAGAGCACTTAACCACTATGCCACCAGGGTTTTCCCTGGATCATCCAGTGGGCCCTAAGTCCAACAGAGGCATTCTCAGAGGAGAAAGGCAGAGGGTGATTTGAGACAGAAGAGGAGGAGGCCCCATGACGAAGCAGACAGAACACGTGATGCAGGTACAAGCCCGGAAATGCCCCAGATCCTAAGTCACTGACACCCAGCACCCCGAAGGCTGCCTGCCAGCCTCTCCCTTCCAGCATCCCTGTGGAGGCACATCTGGCGACCCCATGTGAGCCCAGCCGAGAGCCAGGTCTCCAGGGTGTTGTGTTGTTGTTGTTGCTGTGTGCTACTGAGTTGATTCCAACACCCAGCAGCCCTGTAGGACAGAGGAGAACTGCCCCATCAGGTTTCCTAGGCCGTAGTCTTCACAGGAGCAGACTGCCAGGTCTTGTCTCCCGAGGAGTGGCTGGTGGGTTTGAACCACTCAACTGCTGTGCCACCAGGGCTCCTCCAGGAAGCCATAGAACACCCCAATGCAGAAGCATTACATTCAGCCCTGCAGGTCCACAGAGCCGCCAGCACGAAAAACTCCCAGGGTGCACCGGGTCTCTGACCCCAGCAGGTGAAAGTGCAGGTGGGAAGGGAAAGAAGGCCCAGGGGAAGGCAGGGCCCTGACAAGACAGGGATTCTGAAGCTGACAGAGGGGAGAGGCAGGAAGCCCTGCAGGGCAGCCTGAGGCCCCTGCAGAGCACAGCACACAGGGTACCGCCACCCCGGACAATGGGTCCGGCACCCTGATTGCTCTCCTCACCCACTACGGCAACTGTTTATGACACACAGTAGCTGCATTACCAGCAAGATGCAGAATTTATAGGTCTGAAGACGACGACTGAGCATTAGTCTCCGGGAGACTCTTTTGTGTGGGCTCTCCTCCTAAGTCCCTGGGTGGTGCAAACAGTGAAAGCCAAAGCAGCTAATCAAAAGGTTGGTTCACTCATGTTCACCCAAAGGTTCCACAGAAGAAAAGCATGGTGAGCTACTTCTGCAAATCATCCACTGGGAATCCCCACGGAGCACAGTTCTACTCTGACACACATGGGGTACCCAGGAGTCAGAGTCAACTCAGTCATAAACAGTTTTGAATCCAAACCAAAACCCAAACCCACTGCCATCAACTCAATTCTGACTCACAGCTACCCTACAGAGTAGAACCACCCCATAATTTCCAAGGAGCACCTGCCGGACTTGCACTGCCCACCTTGTGTTTACCAGCTGTGGCACTTAACGAACCACTATGCCACCAGGGTTTCCAAATGCTCTCTTAAATGTTGAAATTTCAGGGCTAGATAGGATGTTAGCATCATCCCTATAGCCACCGACCCATGAGTCATCCCTTCTGTACTTCCCACCTAGCCTTCACACAGCTCTGTTTGAGTGCTTCTAGGAACGGAGACCTCACGGCCTCCAAAGACTTCAGGACATCATCATCTGCTACAGGCCAAGCCCAGGGAAATCAGCAGGCAATGAGAAATCTGTGCCCTCTCCCTACAAGGCCTTCTGCCTCCCTCTCAAGCACAGCCACAAGGGAAGGGGGTCTTAGCCAAGCGTAGCATTACTGTCCTCACCACAAGAAAGAAAGGAGAGCTGGGGAGAGCAAGCCACGAGAGCTGTGAGGTGATACTTCCCACTTCCCCTGCACCCCCACAAGCATGGTTGCAGGGGCCCAAGGGGGCTGCACATACCATCCTCACAGTGGGCTCCACTGACACCTGGGGGGCAGCGGCAGGCTCCTGTCATGGGATCGCAGGTCCCACCATTCTGACAGCTGCAAGAGGAACTGCAGTTCTTCCCAAAGGTGTCTGGAGGACACGCTACAGAGAGAACATTAAGAACCAGAGTCACTGGCAACAGAAAGACTCCAAACCCAGAGTCCCCATCAGGGACACACTGAGCCACCCACCCTCCTGGGGTCTGAAGCACCCGGCTCAGAAGCTGTGGCTCACAGCAACAGATGTCAGCCCCGTTATACCACTGCATTGCACACTCCTCCCACCAATGCCTGGGGCAGATGTCACCAGTCAATCACTGCATCCTCCCCATCTGAGCTCAACACAGCATGGATGCTGCTGAACCTCCATGTCCAAACAAGCACACACTGGTGAACAACTGTTACTGCCCTTGAGACCAAACTGCCAATGGGGGAGGTAGGGGACAGGTCTGGACAGGACGTGGGAGAGGCTCTGGCCAGGAGAAGAGTGGAGAAGTTCTCAGGAGAGTGTGAGCCGGGAGTCACTGGTCCCACCCAGGACACAAGTGCAATGGTTCTCAACTGCCTAGGCCAGAGAAGCCCTCCTGCTGATGACACTTAGGAGATACTCCTTTTTCCCCTGATCACACTACCAGAAACAGTCGTGGTTAGTTGCCAGAGTATTGCTGAGCCCTGTAAATTGTGACACCTGTGAGGGACAAACATCTGGCTTTGCTGTCCCCAGGGTACAGAGCAGACAGTGATTTGTACTTAAAGA
The DNA here is from genome assembly GCA_028571685.1 of Heterohyrax brucei. NCBI lineage: Eukaryota > Metazoa > Chordata > Mammalia > Hyracoidea > Procaviidae > Heterohyrax > Heterohyrax brucei. The sequence continues at coordinate 31,707,294 of CM053140.1, forward strand.
ACGCATGAATGACTGCCTGAAACGATGAGTGAGGGAAAAATGGATGAGGGAATGAATGAAGAGGTGAAAACATTAATGAGTGAAGGGGTGAGTAAATGAATGAGTGACCACATGAATAAATGGGTGCACGAGTAGATACATGAATTAATGAGCAAATGAATGCATAAATGTGAGTGAATGAGTGAATGACTATATGAGTGGATGCATAAATGAATGAGCAAGAATGAATGATGAACTGAGTGAATGCATGCGTGAACGAGCACATAAATGATTACATAAGTAAATGCATGAATGAATAACTCCATGAATGACGACAGGAGTGGATGAGTGCGTGGATACATGAATGAACGACGACACGAGCCAATGAGTGAGTGAATGCATGAATGTGTGATAGAATCATGGGCAGCCTCTGCCCAGGGCTGGTAGGAAGGGTGAGCATGAATGGGGCCTTGGCTGCTCACAGACCCGTGCCTGGCAGACCCCCACTCCTACCCATAGCCCAACCCCAGTCTCACTCTGGTTGCAGATGAGGCCCGTCCAGCCCTCGGGGCAGTCGCAGCCGTCCAAGCCCGGCAGGCAGGCTCCCCCGTTTCTGCAGTCATCGCAGGTCAGGCTGCAGTCGTGGCCGAAGGAGTTGTCCAGGCAGACTGGGGGCAGGTGGACAAGGGGTCTCAGAGGGTGAGCGCAGCCTCAAGTAGGGCAGCCTTGGCAGGTGCAGAGGCCAGAGCTCAGGGAGACGGGAGCCAGCTGGGGAGGGGGCCCCTCAGGATAGGAGCTGAGGGCAGCCATCCTGTCTCACTGGAGCCCGGGACTGCTCTGGACTCTCTCAGCCAGATGTGCTGTGCAAATCAGGCAAGTGTCTGGCCACTGTGGAGCCTGATCACAACATAACACTGCAGGGAAAGCAGCTAGCTCTCAGGAGAGGGTTCCAGTGCTATCGCAGCAGTCCCTCACCGAACTTCTCAGCCAGCGTATGCTCGCCCCGCGCCTCCACCTCCTCCTCGTCAGCCATGCCATCCTCCTCATCCTCGAAGAGCTGAGTCAACTCGTCCCGCAGCACCGCGATGTGGGGCAGGGGGCGCACAAAGGGCAGCCGACCATCCAAGTCCACCACCGGCTCTTCCAGCGCTGGGGACAGAGGCCAGCCACTGAGCCCTGTTCACCAACATCTGGCCTGGCAGGGGCCACATCTTCCCCCTCCGACACGTCTCCCAGGCAAGGCCTGTCCAACCCCTCTGTGCAACCCCCGTCCCAGAGGGAGCCAGTCCCTGCTCCTGGGGCTGCCCCCTCCTCTCCTTGCTGCCCCAGTGACACTGCCTCAGGACACGGAAGGCCCAGGTCCTGTACACCAGACTCACACCACCATCCCAGCCCGTCCCAGCTCTGGTCCTGAAGTGTGCAGACCTCTGGCCAGGTCTTTGAGGCATGGAGGGGATGACAGACAGAAGGGTTCTGTCCCCTCTGGACTTTGGGTTACCTGTAACAGTGTCACTTAGGTTGTGGCCCCTCTCACACCTTGCAGGGACCCTGGACCACAAAGACCCCTGAACACCACCTGGCCCAGGGCATGGCGTCTGAGCAGCCCCTCCCCTACTCTGCCATGAGCACCCATGCCTATCCCAGCAGGAAGGGGTGTGGCCCCAAGACAGAGTCAGTGTCCAGAGGGAGGGAAGGTAAGTGGGTCTGAACGGGCACACAGAGAACTGTATCGTGGAGAGAGCACTGGACTCAGACCCCAAAAACGGAAGAAGGAAGGAGAGCAAGCAGGCACTGTGGTGACTCACGGGCACAGCCCCTGCGGTCGTCCAGCAGCTGGAAGCCCGCCACGCAGGAGCACTGGAAGGAGCCAGCCAGGTTGGCACAGTGGTGCTCACAGCCACTGTGCCCAGAGGCGCACTCGTCCACGTCTGCGGGTGATCACTGGGCTTCAGAGGCCATCCTATGGGGCCAGGAACACCGGCTGGCCCTGCCTAAGTCTCTCCAGGCCATCCTACCACCCGTGGGTCAGATGATAATGGACACCCTGCCCCACTAAGCCAGGCTGGGAGCAGCCAGGGTACAGGCTCAGGCCCACAGAGAGTAGTCAGCATAGCCTCTGCAGAAAGCAGGCACCCAACCAACGCAGAGAGGTGGAGTATGGGAGGGCAAGGCCTTGTGCACACAGGTGGGCTGGTCAGCGCAGCCCTTCCAGCAAGCCGCCCAGGCCACCGCACTCACCGTCACAGCCACAGCCGTCGGCGCTGAGCCGGTAGCCTGCGTAGCAGCCGCACTCGTAGCCACCAGGAGTGTTGGTGCAGACCTGCTGGCAGCATGGTGAGTCCACACAGTCGTCCACATCTATGGGCACACACCGGGAGCAGCTGGCACAGGTGCTACCAACCCACGCCCACCATCCAAGGCCACGCATCCACTACCACACAGCCACACATGATCAGAGGCATCCCCCACACATTCACACAAACACACACACATGCAAGCATGCTGCACACACCCCCACATACAACTACACATAAACCCATGTGCAATCCTACACATAAGCACACAAAACTGCACCTGCCCTGTGCATGATCACATACTACCCAAGCATGTTTGTGAGCACATTGCATACAATGCCACACATAACTCACACCTACACACAATCACATACAGACCTCCGCACAATCATGAAACACCTGTACGTGACTGAGAGCACATCCACACATAATCCCAGGCAAACCCACCCACAGTTCCACGCACACTCACACAGTCTCATGCATACTCACATACAATCCCATGCACTCACACCCAGATACAATTCCATGCACGTTCACACAGTCCCACTCCAATCCCATGCACACTCACTCACTCCCATGTATAACTCACACCCACAGAATCCCCCACACTCTTCATGCTTGTACACAGCCCTATGTGTGTTCCTGCCCTACACACATGGAAGCACAGAGAACATGTATCAGTCTCCACCCACCCTACCTGCTCTGGAGAAGGTCCCAGAGCAGGGCTAGCCTGGGGCTGGGGGGAGTCCACATTGGAGTCAAGGTCACCCATTGAAAGAGGCCCCTCCACCAAACCCTGCACGTCAGGGGCCAGTCCCGGCTCCTTGGTACTTCATGGAGTAAGAGAGCAGTGGTGAGAGGAGGCACTGCAGGAATGTGGGTGCCTGGTGAGTGGGGCCTCAGCAGACTGATGTCAGCACACAAGGTTTATCCCAGGGCCACTGATGCTGCCTTTCACCAGGCCCACTCCAGACCACCCCAGCTGGGCCCAGTGCTGCCAGAGCAGGATGCACAGACAGAAAGGAGGACCCACACTGCAGCATCAGACCTGTCTGCACTCAGGCTGCAGCAGAGCCGGCTTTGGTTCAGAATGGGGCAATCTGGAAGAAACAGGCCCTGGCACCCCGCCCTCCTCAGCCCCACCCAGCAGTGCGCACCGATGCACGTCCTCTGGTCCGTGTCCAGCTCATAGCCGTGGGGACAGGTACAGAGGGGCCCTGAGCTGCTGTGGCTGCAGCCATGGGAGCAGCCGCCGTTGTTGGCCTCACAGCTGTTGACAATTTCCATCTCGATGCCTGCAATGAGACTGCTGGCCTGGGACAGGAGTCAGGGTCTAGTGCCCCTACCTTACGCAGCCCTCCCCTGCCCAGCAGCCAGTGCAGGGCTCCCCTGCTGGGAAACAAGGAGTTCTGGGCTCAGAACAGGCCAGACTTTGCCCTCCCATGACCGTGCCCACTACACTGCTCTTGATTGACATGGAAGTGCTACCTTGGGGTGGAAGCCAGTTGGCAGGCCAGTGGAGGGCTGGAGAGCCATGCTGCGCCCCCCGGACGCCCCCATGCATGCAGGTGTCTGCCCACTGCCCACTCACGGTAGCACTGCCGGCTGTCAGCGCCCAGCTCATAGCCCACATGGCACACACACTTGAAGGATCCTCGAGTATTAAGGCAGCCATGGGCACACTGGGCTTGCCCGGTGGCACATTCATCTATGTCTGGAGGGGAGAGACCAGGGAAAGGGGTTCTGGGTTCCCAGCCTGGAAGACCCAGAACCCAGCAGACCAGAAGGGGCACAGCCAGGTGGCCAGGCCTCTAGATTGTTATGTGAAAGGAGAGGAGTCTGTCAATGTCCTCTGCATCCCACCTCATGGCTGCACTCCTCCCCCTCATTCCATGGCTGCATCTAATGCCTCTGTGTCCCCATTCCATGGCTGCACACCTTCTGAGCCCCTGTTTTATAGCTGCACCCCATTACTCTGTCGCCCCCCCATTCTGTCGCCACATGACCAGGACCACTGGGCCTCTTCTGGATCTGACCGCCTCTGCTCATCCCTCTGTTGGTGGACAAGTTTCCTGAGATACGTGTTCCGTCCTGGAGGCAAAGTGGAGCACAGAGGACGCTGACAGCGTTCACTGTGGACTCCACTGCTGGGGCCTCAGTCCAGCTGGCAGCTTTGGGTACGGGGCTTAGCTTCTCTGCATACAGGTCTCCCTGGCTGTGTCTATTGCGCCAGGGACTGGGAGGAGACCAGGAGCCCAAATCCCAGGCCTGGACCTGCAGGTTCAGAGCACAGTTACTAGAATCTCCCCATGTAGCTGCATCAGGACCTGAATGCTGCTAAGTGTCCCTGACAAACCCCACAGCCGTTCACTGCTGTATCCACACCCCTAAGATTCCCTAGGAGGAAGAGGTCTGTCCCCCAATCTCATCTCAAAGGAGAGAGCCCCTGAAGCACAAGGCTCTTAGAACCACAGGGCCTATCCTTCAAACTCACAACATTTCCAGTGGCGCTTTCCGGCACACGGCTTCTTACCAGCGGCTAGCAGCATCTCTGCCACCTGCCTGGCAGGAGGCCTGGAAAACTGATCTAGCTGCCTGGACCCTCCACCCCACCCAGGACCCTTGCCTTGAGCAGTCAGGAAACACAGATAGTTGCCTCCCCAAAGCCATCATCTCAGCTGTTTCTTACAAGGTGCTGGGAACAACTCCAAGTCCAGGGGAGCAGTCAGTGACCGAGACACTGCCAGGCACGCAGACAGAAGGGTGGCCAAGAGTATCGAGGGCCTTGTGCTTTAGAATACAGTGCTCAGCTCTGAGCATGTGTGACTGTCAGGCTGCATAAATATGCACATTCAGTTATATGTGTTATGTATAACTGTGAGCCTGTGAGATTTCAAACATGCATAAATACGCATATCAACTTCAGCATTTTAAATATGCAAGCAGACAACTGGGAAAGAAAGGTGGATGCCAAAGCATCACGGTGTCACCCAGGGGCCCATGAGTGATGTCTTCCTCCCTTTTTTCTTGTTTATCTTTTTGTCTGTATTGGACAAAGAAGCAGGTATTGCTTAGGTATAACAGCAAAACCTGTGTCAGGCAGAAACCTGTCAGACAGAACTCAAATATTTTCCATTAAATAGAGAGCAACAGACAAGTGGTAACTGCACCCTGCCAACAGCGGAAAACTTACAGATTTGGAAAAGCAAGTTCCGGCTCTCCCAGGTTTCATCACACAAACAAGTATTTTTAAACATAAAAACAATCACTCTAAGATCTCTTCCTTCCTTGTGCTGAAAGGAGACTCCAGTTCAAAGCAGCTGCTTTGAGCATGTTGCTGCCTCTCCTCTTGCCCCTCCAACCTCCCCACCCTACCCCCAGCACAGATGAGCTGGGGCCAAGCAGCCCACGCGTCATCCAAAGTTACCTAAGAGTGACTAGATCGGCCAGCCCTGCTCCCAAAAGGCCCAGTCCAGCAGGATGCAGCTGGGCCAGCCCAGACTCAGACACAGGTCCCTCCTCAGTGCCAGGGACATGCTAGCTTATTCTGGGCAGGCCCAGAACACGGGGTAGAGGGAGTCCCATGCTTAGGGCCCAGGCTGGCAGAGGCTAGTGGAACAGACAAGGGAGCAAGGGCAAGGCTGCCAGGAGTGGGAGCAGGATGAGGCCGGCAGGGTGAGGGGGACAAGATGAGGACAGGGTTGGACGGGTAAGGCAAGGGAGCAGAGTAAGGTGGGGTATAGGACAGGGGTGAGGTGGACCCACCTTCACAGGCCTTGCGGTCCTCAGCCAGCCGGTAGCCGGCATGGCACTGGCAGTGGGCGAGACCCCGGCGGGGCTGGCAGATGTGCATGCAGCCACCATTTCGGTCAGCACACGGGCTTCTCCCTGCAGGCACAGCCACAGAAGGCAGAGGCAAAGCTAGAGGTCAGGGCGGACTGTACCTGCCCCAGGTGAAGCTCCAAGCGTACTCATGACCCTCCCTACTCTGGCCAGTGGGCAGCCCTGAGTGACGCTGCCACAGCAGGACGAGGTCACCCTCTCCCAAGATCCATCTGAAGACAGGAGGTCTCCTTCAAGGCATACCCTTATCCACAGCCAGGTTTTCTAGAAATCTCAGTGACAGGAAGCAAGGCAGGGAGCCCTACCCCCACCTCTTACCTTTCTTAGGCCCAGATGCCAGGCTGGCCAGCTGCCTGGCCTCATGAGGAACCCTCCTTGGACCTATGACCCCATGACACTCAACCCCTTGCTAGCTTTGGCTCCTCCCACACTCACCCTTACTCCTTCCTGGTGGGAAGGACCCAACAGGCTACATAGGGGAGGTGAGAAGGGCACTCTCATCACTTGCCCACCCCCAGACTCATTTCTACACCCAAGGTTCTCTGCATTCACCCCACCTTCTCCACTGGAAGCACCCCTTCCTTCTTCCTTCTGGATGAGCACCCCAGGACAAGTTCCAGAGACATGTGGCCACCTCTCACCCCAGGCTGGGCCTCAAATCCCCTATACCCACAGCCAGACCCACAGCAAGACAGGCTGTGACCCCTCCAGGAACTGAAGAATGCACGGATGCCCTTTTAATCCCCTGATGTGCTCCTGAGTCCAGCACTCTCCAACAGTGTTCTGGGGCTGAACACCCCATCCAGCCTCTCAGCAGTCAGTGCCTCTAAAGACCCAGCCAGGCTACCTTCCTGGGCATCTCGAGCCCCAGTGGCCCACTGAGGAGTTGTATCCTTGTCCCTGTCCCTGCATGAGCCCATGGGCAGGCAGAAAGACTCACGGACACAGCGTCTGCCATCCTCCTGAAGCTGGTACTCAGGCCGGCATTGGCAGCGATGCCTTGACACAGTAAGCTGGATGCAGTCATGCTGGCAGCCGCCATTGCCCAGAGCGCAGGAGTTAATGGCTAAGGGACAGGGGAGGGGTCCAGATCAGCCAGGGAAGACAGGCACAGAGCAGGGGGTGCAAGGGACACAAGGGAGGAAATGGACAGCCTCCTTTGGGAAGTTGTGTGGATTCTCCAGGCCAGCCTGGGCCCCTTCTTACCATCCATGCTCTCTGCCCCAGAAGCAGGGGCTTTGGTAGGCCAATGCATCCCCCTCAAGCTCACTGCAACCTCAGCCCCCCTGCAGGGGACTTGGCACCACAGCTGTCTCTGGACCCTCCAATCTCACCCTCCAGGAGCATGGGCCACATGGGTTGTCTGCCAGAGGCCCAGCTCCTACAGACTCCAGTCCTCTTAGCACAGGACACAAAGCCCCCAGGACCCTTGGAGACCCAAGAGGAAGAATATACGGCTGGCAACCTAAGCCAGGGCAGCAGAGAAAGCAGGCCCAGCACCCTACTCCCAAATGTGGATGTCTTGGTGGTGGGGTGGGGGGACAGCAAGCAGGGGCCTGAGGTTTGGAGCTGGAAGAGGTCCATGAAATCCAGACCAGTGCACAGCCAGCACTCAGGCAGCACCACTTCCCCAATGTTGCTCTAGCCCAGCCCCACCAAGAGCCGGGTGGCCTCTTTATGCGTCAGTCTCCTCCCCTGTGACGTGGTATGACAGCAGCCCCACCACAGAGGGTCATTGGGCCATTCAAGACTGGAAAAAGCCGTGTGTCGGGACAAGGATCACAGTATAGAGCTGGTGGCCTGCAGGCTGTGAGTGTCAGTACAGGGCAGGGTGCAGGGGGGCCTCCTAGATCCCAGCACCCAGCACTGCTTTTGCCAGCAAGACAGCTGCTCTGGCCCAGTCCTCAAGAAAAACATGCAGGCCACCCTCAGGGCTCAGGATGCCTTGACTGCCCAGGGTGGAGAGTCATTCACTGGGTAATGGAAGTGGTCACCCTGCCACACTGCTGGCGGCCAGCTCCTCTTGGAAGAGCAGGTGCCAAAATGGGGATCAGAGGCTGCAGGCACAACGAGCCCAGTCAGTGTTCCTGGTGAAGCCCCAGGCCAGGCCAGGCCACATTTCCCTCCTGACCACCCCCAGGACCCCACCCCTCCCAGCGGTAGCTCTTGGTGATGTCGCAGGGTCAGAGACAGAACCCCAGCCTCTATGGACATGGGTTCAGTCTGAGAACAAGGATGGCCAGCGAGCCAGTCACATTCCTCGGCCAGCTCAGGGAGCCAGCCCAGGATGGGCACTGGGCCTCCGGCAGCAGCTGGCTCCTCTGAAGGGATTTGGTTACAATCAAGTCACTGGCAGCCACCTCTGTGGTTAGCAAGGGATCCAGCCGAAGCCAGGAGGAAAGCCACAATAACGCACATAGCCTGTGTTACGGGGAGGTGGCATCTGCCTGGCAGGGCTGCCCAAAGCTGTGTCTGACCTGGAACAAACCTAAGGCTAATCACAAAACCATCACTGGGGGCCAGGCATCACCCAAGATACTATCTCTGTTTTTATCAGAGGCCTTGGGGGCACCAGCATGGGCTGGTCCAATCTGGGGGGAATCCTTTCTGTCATTGTGTACAGAATCCAGGAAGAGCACAGCTGGCACAGTGCAGCTAGCTCCACTGAGAAGCAAAGGCATGGGATCAGTGGTGCTGGGCAGAAGCCATTCCCACAAAGTCCTCAAATGGAACATAGGAGCGGCCCCAAAGGCTAGGACATACTGTTTGCAGGGGGCAATACTTCCCCTCGAAGCGCACTTGCGTTACGTAGAAAGAGACCACAACACTCATGGTAACTAGCCTCAGTTTCCCCATGTGGAGCGCATCAGTAAAGAACACATGCTGCGGGCCCCCTCCTGGGGCCGAGCCAGTCCCAGGGGTGAAGGCCACCTGAAGGTGGCAGTGCCAGTTCTGAGAGAGGGTCATCTACCTGCAGGACACCACCCCTGGCCCTAGCAGCACCCGCATACAGGGCAGAGTGGAGACAGCGGTGCAGCTTGGTCTCACTGTCTGTCCCTCTCATTCGCTGAACCCCTTCTCTGCTTATCTGTCCCACATGCTGCCCTGTCCCCCTTGCTGGAACCACCCTAGCCCCCTAGGCTGGCCTGCCTCACCTGAGCAGGCTGTGCCCACACCACCGGCCACCATCCAGCAGCTTCCATCCCTCACCGGAGCCAGCCACATTCCTGGTGACTCTGTTTATTTGTGTTAACAACATCACTGCATTCCCACTCAGGACACTTAATAGGAACCAGAAGACCTTCTGGCAGGGCCTGCAGGCACACAGGGGGTGCACAGCCCAGCTCAGGAGAACCAGGCTGGGCAGGCACCACAGGCCACAAGAGGGCCTGGGAAGCTGGTGTCAGGGCTCTAAGAACAGGGGCCTTCAAATTAACCTCACCAAATGGGCCCCTGAGGTGGGCATGGGCTGAGCAGACATTGGGCTTAGTTCAGGTCAGCAGTGAAAAGGTCATGGGCAGGGACAGAGGGGTATGGTGGGGGAGGCCAGCTCCCAGGCAGCCTCACACTCTCCTGAGCCTAGCTTCTCTTTTCTCTACCCCACAATGCCTGTAAACATTCCAGATGCTTCCAAGCTGTACACAGCAGTGAGCCAAGTGCAATGTCATTGTGCATATCCTGTGATGTGGATTCCCAGAAAGCTGAGCAAGGCAGATTCCGTGATGGGCTGTGCAGCTCAAAGACAAGCCAGTCTTGTGATATTTTCTCAAAGGAGAAAAAAATCCCCATACTGAGAAGCCTTGCTGATCAATGTCATTTTAAGAGAGCAAGACTACCCAACATTTTTGCCCCTTTCTGACTTTAAGCTTTCTTTTTCTACCAGGGCTTAACTTAGATCCATGCCCATGTCCAGATCAGAAGCATTTTACTCTAGTTAGAGACACCCTGACTCCCCACATCGTGAATTCTGAGGTGTACAGCTTCAGCCAAATTTCATGTCGGTTCTCACAGAGCTGGGCTGCAATTCCATGGTAAGTCAGCAGGAGTCACTGCTAATCAGGAGATTTGTTATGTCAAAGTCATCAAGCTCTTAAAAGGGAGGGCCACACTGGGGATAGAAAACTGGAAATTCCAGAAATCTAATTTTGTATAGGGTCAAAGATCAGCTCTGTTAGTGCCAGCTTGTCCTTGGCTCCTGGAGGGGCCACAATTCAGACCAAAGGAGGATCTAGAGGCAGAATATGAGGCCTGAGTGTGATTCTGGAGCCCAAGCCAAGGCCATAGCGCCAAACATCAGATGCAGCCAAGTGCTAAGGAGGAGGTGACAGGTGGGCACTGGTCACTGGAAATCCTGGGAGTGGCTCAGCTGGCAGGGCCCTAGCCTCTAGGCCACAATATGCAATGGGCCCTGGGGCATGAACTCAGGGTTGTGCTGTGGCTGGGGAGGCTGGACCAGTGGAGGGCAAATATGCCACATGGTGACAAGGCTACCAGCCACTCGGTCAAACCTGAGTCCAGTTTGGGGTTTGGGACTGCCTGAGGGGGATGATCTGGTTCCCACAGTTGAGTCAGGTTTTCAAGTCACTGCCCTGAGGCTAACTAGGCTGCCGGATCTCCAGGGCCTCCCATCACGCATGGTTAGGCACCTTCGCAGCCTTTTCTTCTAGAAAGCTCTCAGACGGGGCTAGGGCCAGGACAGCTGGATAGATTATGGTGACCCGGGCTCTGCCCCTTCTCCCATTACCACCATACCCTCATACCCCTTCCCATCAGGAACTCCACGGGTGCACCTACTGCCTTCTGCCCCTGTGTTCCCTCAGAATGAGGCCTCTCTGCTGCACAGCAGGCGCTGTCATGGTGCAGGCCATGTAACAGGTGCCCACTGAAGGCATGCAATAGTGGCCCTGCCCACGCATCATGAGGTCTGACAACAACCTGTGTACTTGCCCACCATGCCCTCTCTCCTCAATTCCAGCCAAAGAAGACTGCAGGCAGGATAACTCCTTAAGCATAGCTAAGAGGCCGGGGCACTACACAGGGGAAAAGTGAGTAGCTCACCCCCAGCTGCAGCTGGCATCCCATACCTCATGTCCTGGCTCACTCCCAGCCCAATCGCCATCCTGTACCTGATGTCCCGGCTCACTCCCAACCCCAAATGTGCCACTCCATGCCCCAGGCCCAGGCAAGACTGGTTGCTGTCACAGTCCCTATTTCCCACAGCTCACCTGTTCTCAGCTACACGGCCAGGATGGCCTTGCCTTCAGAGCAGGAGCAAGGTAGGGGAAGGACATTTCAAGAAGCCCATAGGCAATATGTGACTTTAACAGGAGGCGGCCCACTAAGCCCTCAGGGAACACTGCTTACAAAGAGAAGTGGGCAGCAGCACAGCCTGGATGGCCGAGGGAAGAGTTTTGGGACAGTCAGACAAAATGCCGAGATAATCACCATGCCCACCCTGATTGATCTGTGTGTAACCAGCTCCCCTCCTGGATGTGGCCTCAGCTCCACCAGTTCTCCTCAGAGATGTCCCCAGATCTCTGTAGAGCTACCTACTTCACTCTCACAGGGCATTTAGGAATTACAACACAACTGAATCCATGACATCCAGCCCCATGGAATCTTCCCCCAACAGCCCACTTTGTGGGACTGCAGAGTGAAAGGCCCCCATGGGGCAGCGATGAGCAGGGCTGATGTGCTCACGGGAACACCAAAGGAGTGGAGAGTGTTGGGACAGGGGTGGCCAGGGATACCTTGGCCGGGCAGTCTGAGACACAGCTCATCCTCAACCACCACGGGCAGCTCAGGTCTGCAGGCAGCCAGGGGTCTTGGTGGGAGAAGAAGGCGTTTGCTCCAGAAAAAGAAGAATTTTGCCCAGGTTGGACTCTACCCAGGATCTCAACCAAAGCTAATAGATTTGGAACTTCCTGTAGATGCTGGGATAGGTTAAGCCTTCTGAAGATGCTGGGATGGCCTGAATATACTCTGCACGCAGGAAAGACAGAATTTCAGGGGGCTGGAGGGTAGACTGCTACTAACTGAACTGTGTCCCCCAGAAAGAGATGTAGAAGTCCTACCCCTGTACTTGTGAATGCGACCCTGTAGAAATAGGGGTCTCTTTTGTTATGAGAATGAGGTCATGCTTGTGCCTTGAATGTTACAAACCTACTCACACCAGAAGGAAATACTGCCTGGTCTTATGCCATTCTCCTGATTCACAGGGTTTTCATTGGCTGATTTTTGGAAGCAGACCATCAGGGCTTTCTTCCTAGTTCTTCTACCACAGAACCAACACTGCTTCCACTTCTGATGCAAAATAAATAAATAAGGAAACCTGTTGTTGCTGAGTCAACAGTCACTCACAGGAACGTGACAGGAGGCGCTGGTGGATTTGAAATGCCAACAGTTGGGTAAGCAGCCGAGCTCTGAACCACCACTTCTGAGTGTTGTTGTAAGGGGCGGTGCTGTCAGCTGCCTTCAAATGAGTTCTGACTCACCACCAACTTCATGTACAACAGAACAAAACGCTACCGAGTCCTGCACTATCCTAATAACTGTTATGCTTAAGTCTGTTGCAACCTCTGTGTCAATCCATCTCATCTGAAGGTCTTGTTCTTTCTCAGTGACTCTCTACCTTACCAGGCATGATGTCTGTCTCCGAGTACTGATCTCTCCTGATAATTTGTCCAAAGTACAAGCATGACAATTAAGTTCACACACTTATCCTAGGAAAAGTGCTCCATACCTCATTGATGAATATCACTGTAGTCACCTTTGAAGTACTTCGAAGCTATTCAGTACCTAGTCCACCCTTCAAAGCAATTCTGGAACTCTTTTTCTGGAATGACTATCAGAACTATCATTGTATGGCCCTTGACATCCTCAGTGTCATCAAGCGGCTTCCTTTCAATACTTCCTTTACCTTAAGTAAAGAAAGAAGTTACTGGGGGCCCAGATCAGATCAGGTAGGGTGTTTTATTACAATTATTTGTTTGCTGGCTAAAAACTCCCTCACAGACAATGCTGTATAAGCTGACACACCGTCATGATACATGAGCCATGAGCAAAGGAGAGTTGAAGTTTGCCAAGACCTCTTGGAGAGGCAAGACGAAGTTTGCACCCATGTTATCACTGGTGATGAGCCATGACTGTACCAATACGACCAAGAAACAAAGCCTCAAAGTGCACAGTGGAAGTCAGCCAATTCTTCATAACCAAAAAAGTTCCCTCAGTCCAAATCAAGAGTCAAAACAACATTGCTAACCTTTTTAGATATCAGAAGGATTGTTCATTATGAATTTGTACCAAGTGGACAGTTAACCAAGTTTACTATTTGGAAGTGCTGAAAAGGTTGCATGAAAAAGTTGGACTAAAATGACCTGAACTTTTTCCCAGCAACTCATGGCTCTTGTATCACGACAATGCACCAGCTTACATGGCACTGTCAGAGAGGGAGTTTTTAGCCAGTAAACAAATAATTCCCACCCTACCTGCTCACTTGATCTGGCCCCCAGTGACTTTTTTCTTTACCCAAAGATAAAGTATTGAAAGGAAGCCATTTGATGACATTCACAACGTCAAGAGTAATACGACAACAGCTCTGATGGCCATTCCAGAAAGCGTTCTAGAATCGCCTCGAAGGGTAGATCAGGCACCGGCCTCAGTGCATAGCTTCCCAAGGGGAGTACTTCGAAGACGAGTATGGTGATATTCAGCAGTGAGGTATGCAGAACTTTTTCTAGTAGAAGTTTGTAAACTTAATCATCAGACCTTGTAAATACGGATCTCTTTTCAGTCAGTTACCCAGGTTGCTCTCTTCCAAACTTCTGAGCACAGACTAGTGAGCACCTCCAGCACTGAATCTGTCTGCTGAAACTTTTTCAGCTAAGTCCTGAAGCTTTGCTTCTCACCAGTGCCTTCAGTGTAGCTTGTATTTCCTCCTTTAGTACCATCACTTCTTGATCATATGCTCCTTCCTGAAATGGCTGAGCACTGACCAGTTCTCTTTATTAAGAGTGGCTCTGTGTATCCCTTCCACCTTCTTCTGATCCTTTCTGCATCATTTAGTATTTTCCCCCATAGAATCCTTCACTATCGCAACTCAAGCCTTGAATTTTCCTTCAGTTCTTTCATCTTGAGAAATGTCAAGGGTGTTCTTCTCTTTTGGTTTTCCTTCTCCAGCTCTCTACATGTGTCATAATAATTTACTTTGTCTTCTCAAGTCGCCCTTTGAAATCTTCTATTCATCTCTTTTACTTCATCAGTTCTTCCTTTTGCTTTAGCTACTCGACATTTAAGAGCAAGTTTCAGAGTCTCACCTGATACCCACTTTGTTCCTTTCTTTTCTGTGTTTTTAATGACGTTCTTCACATGTGATGTCCTGGATGTTATGCCACAACTCATCTGATCTTCAGTCATTAGAGTCTGACATATCAAGACCATTTTTGAAGTGGTCTCCAAATGCCAGGTAAGATACACTCAGCATTGTACTTTGGCTCTCATGGACTTGTTCTAATTTTCTTCAGCTTCAACTTGATCCTGTACATCAGTAATTCACAGCCTGTGCAGTAATCTGTACCTGGCTTTGTTACGATGGTAATATTGAGTTTTTCTATTGTCTCTTCTCACAGATACAGTCAATTTGATTCCTATGTATTCCATCTGGTAAGGTCCACATGTACTGCCACCATTCACGTTGGTGAAAAATGGTATTTGCAATGAAGAAGCTGTTGGTCCTGCAAAATTCTGTCATACACTCTCTGGCATCACTTCTATCACCAAAGCCATATTTTCCAGCTACTGATCCTTCTTTGGAAATGCTGGTGACAGTGTGGTTAAGTGCCACAGCTGCTAAACAAAAGTTGGCTGTTTGAATCCACCAGGCATTCCTTGGAAACTCAATGAGGCAGTTCTACTCTGTCCTGTACAGTCACTATCAGTCAGAATCAACTCGACAACAGTGGGTTTGGTTTATGGGTTGGATCCTTCTTTGCTTCCAACTTTTGCATTCCAATCACCAATAATTGTCAGTGCATCCTGATTCCAATTTCTATAGAAGTTGGTAAAAATCTTTTTTTTTTTTATCTTCAGCTATAGTTGCTGGTGTGTAAATTTTAATAATAGTCACATTCATTGATCTTCCTTGTAGAAGTATGGACATTATTCTGTCACTGACAGCACTGTACTTCAGGATGAATCTTGAAATGTTCCTTTTTGACAATGAACAGGATTCCACTTCTCTTCAAGAGGGCATTCCTACCATGGCAGACAACACGTGCCTCCAACTCAAAATGCCCACGGTCAGACCATTTCTGCTCATTAATGCCTGGAATATTGATGTTTATGTGTTTCATTTCATTTTTGATGATTTCCAATTTTCCTACATTCATACTTCATACATTCCACCTTCTAGGTATTAATGAATGCCTGCAGCTGTTTCTTCTCATTTTGAGTTGTGCTACATCAGCAGATGAAGGTCCCCAAAGTTTGACACCACCAACATCATCAGGTTGACTCTACTTTCAGGAGGCAACTCCCCAGCAGTCTGTCAAGTACCTTCCAATCTGAGGGGCTCATCTTCTGGCACTATATCAAATAATGCTTTACTGCTATTCATAAGGTTTTCACTGCCTAATTCTTTTCAGAAGTAGACTGCCAGGCTATTCTTCCTAGTCTGTCCTAGTCTGGAAGCTCAGCTGAAATCTACCTGCCACAGGTGCCCCTGTTGGTATTTGAACACTACCAGCATAGCTTCCAGCATCACGGCCCCCATGGTATGACAAACTGACAGAGATGTGGGGGACTTCTGAATAATATCTTATTTAAAAAAAAAAAAAAAGCAGACTAGACACAGACACACACAAGAGATGACAGACACCATGAGAAGATCCAATAGGTATAACCAAGGAATGCCAAGATACATGAGACAAGGCTCTTCCCCTAGAGCCCACGACATCCAGAGCTCAAGTGCTTCACCTCCAAAACTGAGTGACGACACATTCCCATCTTTTAGAGCCACACATAGATAGCACTCCTTGTTATAGCAGCTCCAAATAAGTAGCTAATACATAATATGGCACACGTGCTAACCCAGGACATCAGCAGTTCAGATTCACCAGGCACTTCTTGGAAGCTCTTTGGGAGAGTTCTACTCTGACCTATTCGGTTGCTAGGCACTGGAATCAACTCAACAGCAGTGGCTTTTTTTTTTTTTTGGCTTGGCCAACCCAGGTCCCACTCACATGGGAGCAAGGCATAGCGTGAGTCCACAAGGTCACCAAGGGCACGTCTGGGTTGTAAAATCAGAAAAGTCACTACTGAGAAACCGTACTCTCCTGGAATCCAGATTTCTGGGATCTATGATTGGGGAGACCCACCTAGGCATTTGTCCTTAGGTATCCTTTTGAACCAGGACTTTGAACCAGTTGTTTGGGTTAGAACCCCTGCTAAGAATCTGCATTTCAGATACAGTGAATCAGATTTTATAGCTCAACAAGAGCTTCAGGAGCTTCTTACGTAGAACACATGTGGAGAAGCACTGCTCTGCTAGTGGTTCTTAAAACTGGTCTCCAACCAGTAGAATTAGTATCACCTGGGAACCGGTTAAAAATGCAAATTCTCAGCAGTGGTTTGAACCTGAAGAGACCAGATTCCAAGCCCTTGAAGAAATTAGTTTACTAGAAACAACTTCAGGTAAAACAACAGCCTAGTAAGCAGCTGGGTGAAAACCTCTTTTGGTTTTTTTCTCAATTCTTTTTCTTTTAATTATGCTTTAGGTGAATGTTTACAGCTCAAGTTAGGTTTTTCATACAAAAGTTTTTATGCATATTGTCATGTAACCCTAGTTGCAATTCCTACAATGTGACAGCACACTCCCCCTCTCACCCTGGGTTTCCCGTGTCCACTCACTCAGCTCCTATCCCTTTCTGCCCTCCACACAGGAGCTGCCCATATGGATCTACTTGACTAAGAAGCACACTCTTCACAGTATCATTTTACATCTTCTAGTCCAGTCTAGTATGTGTCTGAAGAGTTCACCTTTCTGGAATGGTTTTAGTTCTGAGTTAACAGAGTCTGGGGGACCATGTCTTCTGAGGTTCCTCTACTCTCAGACTATTAAGTTTGATCTTTTTATGTGAATCTGAGTTCTGTACCCTTACTTTTTTCCTGCTGTCAGGGACTCTGATGTGTTCCCTATTAGGGTAGAGTGGAGATCGTTTTGCCTTAGGGACTGGGCTATCTTTGGAGATTCCAGAGTCTAACTGGAAGTTGTGTTTTTAGGGTAAACTGTTATTATACAAACATTGCTCTGGCCTTGTTTCCAAGACAGTGTTGATGGGGTGGGGATCAGAAATCTTTGAAGGTTTTCTCATCTTCATAGTATTTTTCCCTCCTGGACGCAGAGCAGTTAAGAGCCTGGCTGGAAACCAAAAAGCCAGCAGTTCAAATCTACCAGCTACACTTGGAAACCCTGTGGGGCGATTCTCCTGTGTCCTATGGGATCTCTATGAGTCAGAATTGACTCAATGGCAATAAGTCTGTTTTGTGTTTTGCTTTCTAGTGGAAATGTTATCCCAATTTGTAAATCCTATATTAAATAAGGAAGCCCTGTTGGCCTAGTGTTTAAGCGCTATGGCTATTAACCAAAAGATCAGCAGGTTGAATCCACAGGCACTTCTTGGACACTCTATGCTGCTGTTGTTGTTAGATGCTGTCAAATAGGTTCCAACTAATACTGACCTTATGAACAAGAGAACAAAACACTGCCCGGTCTTGTGCCATGTCCACAATCATTCTTATGCTTAAGCCGATTGTTAAAGCCACTGTGTCAGTCCATCTTGTCAGCGGTCTTCCTTTTTTTCGCTGACCCTCCACTCTACCAAGCACGATGTCCTTCTCCAGGGACTGATCTTTCCTGACAACATGTCCAAAGTACGTAAGACACTGTCTTGCCATCTTTGCTTCCAAAGAGCACTCTGGTTATATTCTTCCAGAACAGATCTGTTGGTTCTTTTGGCGGTCTATGGTACATTCAGCATTCTTCTCCAACACCACAGTTCAAAGGCATCAATTCTTCTCTGTCTTCTTTGTTAATGGTCCAGCTTTCGCATGCATGTGATGCAACTGAAAATACCATGGCCCGCTCAGGTCATCCTTACTTTTGAATATGGACACTCTATAAGGCAGTTCTACTCTGGCTTATAGTGTAGCTATGAATCAGAACTGACTTGACAGCAATGGGTTTGGGTTTGGTAACAGTAAATAAACTTCAATCAATTTCAATTATTCAATATGCTTTTCATTTTCACATTACTGTTGTTGTATGCCATCGAGTTGATCTTGACTCACAGTAACCCATATGACAGAAGACAACTGCCCCCACCGGGTCTTCTAGGCTGTCGTCTTTAGGGGAGCAGGCAGACTACCAGGTCTCTCTCTCTTACGCAGCTGTTAAACCAAAAACATCAAACCCACTGCCATCAAGCTGATTCCGACTCACAGCAACCCTATAAAACAGTAGAACTGTCCCACAGAGCTTCCAAAGAGTGCCTGGGGGATTTGAACTACCAACTTTTTGGTTAACAGTCATAGCACTTAACCACTATGGCATCAGGGTTTCTGCAGAGCCACTGGGGGGTTCAAACTATCCACCTTTCAGTTAGCAGCCAAGCATAACTCTTGCACCACTAGGGTTCCTCTACTACCGTACCCTTTTGACAATAGAACAAACCAGAACCAAACCCACTGCCAATGAGTTGATTACAACTCACAGCGACCCCATAAGTCACAGTAGAACTGCCCTATAGAGTTTCTAAGGAGCACATGGTATATTCAAACTGATGACCCTTCGGTTAACAGTTAACCACCACGCTACTAGGGCTTCCAATAATGGAACTAATTTTACCAAAACAGTATCAGATGGAGCACAGTATCCTGAGGGCACTCTTTTCTGAAATCTCAGGGGGTGTATGTGGACGTTCTAAGAGTGCATGTACTTCCTGTGAGGAGTTACAATCAGAAAGTGAAAGCCATTGTCTTAGGTCAGTGTTTGGCTCCTGCCACCAAACACACACACATGATGAAATCCTAAACCCCTGGAAAATGTTATTAGTTACAGTAAGCTGTAAGCTAAATTATAAGTCAAGCCATAGCTATAAGTTAAGGCTATTAGGGTAGGTCCTCGTCTCTTTATGACTGGTACCATTAAAAGAAAAGGAAAAGGAGAGGGAAGATAGCGTAGGACAGCAGGAGGCAGACACGGCTACAGTTGCAAGCCACAGAATGCCTGAGACTACCAGAGCTGGGAAATGAAAGGAAGAATGTTCCCCTAGAGCCTTCACAGACAGCAGGGCCTTGCAGACACCCTGAGTTGGAGCCAGCCACTTCCAGAACCGTCAGATAATTGCTGTTTTTCTAAAGCCTCCAGTATCTCCATTACCAGCAGTCACCCACAGTAGACAGGTTTCAGCAGAGCTTCCAGATTAAGACAGACTAGCCAGAAAAGCCTAGTGATCTACTTCAAAAGTTAGCCAGTGAAAACCCTACGGCTCACAAAAGACTACTGTCTGACTCATTTGCTGTGGACACACCATTAGCATGGATCAGTTGCCGGAGGAAGACACCACACTGGACGAAGCAGAGGGTCAGAGAGGGAAGCCCTTGGTGAGAAAGACCAACACAACAGCTGCAACAACAGATTCGAACATGCTAGCAATCATGAGGATGACTCAGGATGGGGACATTTCATTTTGTTGTACACAGAGTGGCCACGAGTTAAAGCCAATTCAGTGCCATCTATCTATCCATCCATCTGTCTGCTGCAAAAGACCTCTCCAAAGTGCTGAAGAGCAAAGATGTCACTGTGAAGACTGAGGGGCACCTGACCCATGCCATGGTATTTTCAATCACATTACATGCATGCAAAGCTGGGCAATGAGTAAGGAAGACAGAAGAGGAATAGACAGCTTTGAGTTGTGTTGTTGGAGAAGAATACTGAACATATCATGGACTGCCAGGAAAACAAACCGATCTATCTGGGAAGAAGTACAACCAGAATGTTTCTTGGAAACAAGGGTGGTGAGAGTGTGTCTTATATACCTTGGACACGTTGTCAAGAGGGATCACTCCCTGGAGATGGACATCATGCTTGGTCATGCTCGGTAAAGTGGAGGGTCAGCAAAAAACAGGAAGACCCTCAAGGAAATAGACTGAGACACTGGCTGCAACAATAGGCTTAAGCTTAAAAATGATTGTGACCATGGTGCAGGACTAGGCAGTGTTTCGTTCTGTTTTACATAGGATCACTGTGAATCAGAAGCAACTTGACGGCACCTAACAACAACAACAACTTATCTTCCATTCTTTGGCCCATCCACGCACCTACATATTCACCTACCCATCCATCCATACATCTGTCTGGTATGTGGTACTTTGTCACAGCAGCATAAGGACACTCACACACTCACACAAAAGAAAGCCCAACCTCAGTAAGAGGCACAGGTGAGGCCACCCGCCCCTGCCATGGAAGCAGCCAGGAGATGGCACCAGCACCAAGGTACTCCTAGTGCCTGGAGCTCCTAGAAGCACACCCACTCTGAGAGTGGGTGCCAAGCATTAGAGGGGTCTTTGATGCTGCAGAGGGGGCAAAGGAGGCAGTGGGGCCTGAGCACCTTGCATGCCTGGGCTGCGCAGACACACTCAGGACTCTGGTGTTAGGCTCTCAAACAACCCTCTAAAATAAGTAAATGCCACCAACAGTAAGTCAGGGCCCTGAAAGCTCAGGAAGATGGCTTTGGCAGAGCAGAGAAATGAGATAAGGGACAGGACCAGAAGAGGTACCCCTCCTCAGTTTCCAGAAGCCAGGAGTTCAAGGCTACTTTAGCAGCCACTGCTGGTCACTGCAAAGCCACAAAAGACAACTCTGCCACCCAGCCCCCCACCTCCCTGCCCATGACAGTCACTCATCACCAACCAGGTCCTTTTGCTTTCTGGTGTCTCTGTTACAGCCACCATCAGGATACCGGAAAAGACAGACTAAAGCGATCTGTTCCCCAGACCACACTCTAGAGCTGGGGTTAGCATGGGTGAGGGTGACCCTAGCCCCTAAGGCCTCCCTTATGAAAGGAGAACCTGCCCTGTTCCTTCTCTAGGGCCTGGAGCCACCTCCCCTTTGCTAGGGTGAAGGAGCCTCCACCTCTCTCTGTTCCCAGGGAACAGGCAGCAGACAGCTTGCAGTCTTGAAGGCAATTCTGCGTTCCTGCATCTGTTTCCACTTTCCAACAGAGAGGCTTCACAGGGCAGCCGTCTGCTCCCCAGGCAGCGCAGGGACATGTGAGTGGGGCTACGGCCCCCCAGGGCTGGCCAGCCGCCTGCACAAGGCAGCAAAAGCACCAGGGGAGGGGAAGGGCACAGAGCTGGTGCCCCACTCCAGCTCTAGGGTGGAAGGGGTGCCAGGAAGACCAAGACTAGGAAAGCACAGGCTCACACTCTGGACAGAACTCTACCCAGTGTCCACTGGCCAGGGACACAACTCAGCTCAGCCCCCAGATTATAAACCCCACTTGGCCTCCAGAGAGACATGAGCACCTGTGTCCAGAATTGGCCAGGAGGGTTGCCTGGAGCAGGGAAGGACTGTCTCCAGCACCTCCCAGGCAAAGCCTCTGTCCTCCCATCCTCAGTCTGCCCCCCAACGCTACCTTAGCCTGTCCCTTCTCTCTTTAACTACCCCAGGTTCAAAGGGCCACAGTCTGTGACCCTGGGTGACTCCACTGAGTACCACTGTGTACCCATTCCTTGTGGCAGCGAGAACCTGCCGCATCAGAACCTGCTTCTTGAGCCTCCTCCACAACTAAGAAATCCTGGAGGTGCAGGCTTAAGGGTTTGGCTGCTACTTGATACCTCACTGTTTCAAACCACCAGTCAGTCCTCGGGAGGAGGAGGGAAGATGTGGCAGCCTGCTTCTGTACAGATTACAGCCTTGCAAAGCCTGTGGGACCACTCTGCTCCATCCTTTAGGGTCGTTATGAGTTGGAATCAAACCGACAGCAACAGATTTGGTTGTGTGTTTTTTTTTTCCAACTACCTGTCATACCCCCTCAGACTACTCAAAGGCTGAAGTCAGACCAGGGTCTGGGGGGCCCATTTCTGTAGCCTTGGAGTGACCTTGGGCTGCCCCACCACCACCCCAGCCCAGCAGGCCCCACCTTCTCCAAGTCCTGGGGGCATGTAGCCAGGGCTAGGCTGCTGACTGGCCACTGAGGCATCGGGGGTCTCAGTGCTACACTGCCCCAGGCTCCTCCTCAAGTCAGAGGCCCGGATTGGCTGATGCACTGGCATCTATGGACTATAGTCAGCCTGGTATCACATCAACCTGGGCTCCAGGTCTCACCTTGTGGAATGTTCTCCCACATGCCCAAACCTCAGCTTTCTCACCTGTCTGCGGGCTGACCATGCCACCTGGTAAGACATGGTGAGGCTCTGGAGGTCATGACCCTAGTGGAAGGAGCTGTTATCATGTCACAGCTGCCACGCTGAGCCAACACAACCCCACAGACAGCCCAGGCAGGCCTCCCCACAAGCAGTGCCAGGCCCTGGCCCTCCCCCAACCTGGGCACACCAGAGGCCAGGAAGCTGGGGTAGAGGGGGGCCCACTTCCCCAGAAGATGAAGGGTGAGGCGGAGGAGGGCAGGCACACTTACCCAGGCAGGTCCTGCCATCGGTGTGCAGCCGGAAGCCAGGCCTGCACTCGCAGAGGTAGGAGCCTGGAGTATTCACACACCTGTGCTGGCAGCCACCATTGTGTACCTGGCACTCGTCCACATCTAGGTGGGAACACAGAAGAAGGTTAACACCCAGTGCCCACCCTGGAGTATGCACTCACCCACTCCACACCAGCCCAAGGAAAGCTGAGCTCACCACGCAGGGGCTGGTTCCAGGACCGTGGGCTGGGCCACCTTGCTGAGCACATCACTACAGCCCAGGTCTCCCTAGACCCAGATCTTCTCGTGTAGCCGATGTCAGCCACATGCCTGGGGACTTCACCCACACCCACTGGAGTCAGCTCAGGAGAAGAAGCAGGCAGCCTGACCCCAAGCTGTCCAGTGCCCCAGCCTGGCCCAGCCTGCTCAAGCAGGCTCAGCCCCGATCTCAGGGAGCCCAGCAAGCAGGAGAAGCATGCCAGAGCAGATGCAGGTATGTGAAGCGCCTTTCAACCCTGAATTGGGGACACATGCTGTTTTGCTAAGTTCAGGTCTAGAGAATGCTCTCTAGATAGTGCTAGCCACTCCTCTGGGGTCTACAAGCCCAAGAGGAAAAGCTAATAACTTATGAGATACCCGACCCAGGCTATGGGGAAACCCTAAGAGAGGGTTGGGGTGGTAGTGTGGTGGGTTGGGTAGTGAACCCCCAAACTCAGGGACCATTTGAAACTTCAGAATGCGGCCTTACTTGGAAATAGGATCTTTACAGAGGTAGTTCATTAAGGATCACAATGAGGTCACACTAAATCTTAATTACTAAACTTACACATACTAAATACTAAAGCAGAAAACAAAAATCCTCACAGCTGGACTGACAGACAACACCACAATAAATGGGGAATAAAATGAAGTCAACAATTTTATTCTACTTGGATCAACAATCAACATTCAGAAATGTGGCAGTCAAAAAATCAAATGATGGAGGGCAGAGGTCCTGGGTACGTAAAGCATCACTAAAGGAGAACATAGGGAGGTGTCACACTGCCTAACAACAGAACCTATTACAACACCACAGCAGTCAAAACTGTCTGATACTGGTATAAAAGCAGAAACACAGACCAGTAGAGCAGAATTGAGAATCCAGATATAATATCATCTACCTCTGAGCAGCTAAGGAAACCCTGGTGGTGTAGTTGGTAAGTGCTACGTCTACTAACCAAAAGATCAGCAGTTCAAATCCACCACGCGCTCCCTGGAAACTCTATGGGGCAGTTCTACTTTGTCCTATAGTGTCACTATGAGTCAGAATCTACCAATTGAATCTGGCTTGCTTTTATGAGCAGCTGGCATACGACAAAGGGCTAAAGGCTCTAAATTGGGGAAAAGGTAGTCTCTTTAACAAAAGGTGTCAGCATAACTGAATATCGATCTGCAAAAAGATGAAACAAGACCCATGTCTCATACCAGGTACAGAAACTAACTCAAAATGGATCAAAAACCTGAATACCAAATCTAAAATGCTACACATTGTGGGAGAAAAAAAAAACAGGGCCAAGGCTGGGAGTGCTGATGCACTGCATAAATAGAATGTAAAATGTTACTAACAACACACAAACACCAGAAGAGAAAATAGATTAACGAAGAACTCCTCAAAGTCAGACACTTCTGCTCATCCCAAGACATCACCAAAAGAGTAAAAAGACAACCTACAGATCAGGAAAAAAAATCTGACTACCACAAATCCAATCAAGGTCTACTCTCCAAAATTTACAAGACACTACAAGACCTCAATAAGAAAAAGACAAATAACCCAATTAAAAAGTAGGCAAAGGATGTGAACAAGCACGTCATCAAACACATCCAGACAGCTAACAGATACATGCATGAGGAAATAACTCATGATCATTAGCCATTAGAGAAATCCAAATCAAAACCACAGCGAGATAGTATCTCACCCCAACAAGGCCAAAAAAGCACTAAATAATAAATGTTGAAGAGCCTGTGGACAGACTGGAACAAGTCTACACTGCTGGTGGGACTGTAAAATGGTATAACCACTTTGGAAATCAATTTGGCGCTTTCTTAAACAACTAGTAATAGAATTACCATATGACCCAGCAATTCTACTTCTTGGAATATGACCTAGAGAAATAAGGGCTGTCACATGAACACACACATGTATACCAATGTTTATTGCAGCACTGTCCAAAGTAGCAAGAAGATGGAATCGGCCTAGGTACCCATCAACACATGAATGGATAAACAAACTATGGTATATTCACACAACAGAAAACATGCAACGATAAAGAACAGTGATCTTGGGAAACATCTCCTAACATGGAGTCATCTGAAAAGTGCAATTTGTCTGTTGCAAAGGGACAAAAATTATGAGACCACTGTTATAAGGACTCAAGAGAATGTTTAAACACAGAAGAAAACAGTCTTTGATGGTTACAAGAGTGGGAAGGGAGGGAGAGGAACATTCACTGATTAGATAGTAGACAGAAACTAGGCTAGGTGAAGGAAGTGACAGCATGCCGAAGGGAGGTCAGCACAGCCTGACAAAAGGTAAGATAGCAGAACATTTCAAAGGACAGAGCAGCAGGGGCAGGAGTCTAGGGACCATTGTTTCAGGGGACATCTAGGTCAAATGGCATAACAAAATTTTTGTAATTAAATGTTTTGCATCCCACTTTGATGAGTGGCATCTGGGGTCTTAAAAGCCAGCAGGCAGCCACCTAAGTAGCATCAACTGGTCTCAACCCACCTGGAGCAGAGGAGAATAAAAGACATAAAGGAAAGAAGGAAAATATGAGCCCAAGAGACAGAAGGGGCCATATAATCCAGAGTCTACAGCAGCATGAGACCAGAAGAACTAGATGGTGCCCAGCTACCACCAGTCACTGCCCTGACTAGGAATACAACATAGAGTCCTCGACATAGTGGGAAAAAAATGGTGTGTTGAACTAGAACTCTATTAAAAGACCAGACTTGATGGTCCAAGAGACTGGAGGGTCCCTGGAAGACATGGCCCCCGGACTCCCTGTTACCCTAGAGGTGAGACCAGTCCCAAAGTCAACTCTTCAAACAAAAATTGGACTACTTTATAAAACATAAAATGATATTGGTCAAGATTGTGCTGCTTGGCTTAGGTGTATACACGAGGCTAAGTGAGCAGCTTCTGTCTGGAGTGAGATGAGAGGGAACAGGAGCTGGCTGAGGGGACACGGGAAATACGGGGTAGAAAGGAGCAGTATGCTGTGACAGGGTGGGGAGAGCAGCTACAGCTACACGCAAGGTTTTCTATGACAAACTGACTTGGATTGTAAAGTTTCATTTTAAGTGCAACAATATATTTTTAAAAAGAAATCAAACAGCGTATTTATTGTATTAGGCAAGTCTGCTGCAAAGACCTCTTAAAAATTTCACAAAGCAAAGAAGTCACTTACTAAGGTGTACCTGACTCAAGCCACAGTGTTTTTGGTCACCTCGCATGCATGTGAAAACTGAACAATGAAAAAGGAAGACTGAAGAATTAATCCATTGGAACTGTGGAGTTGTTTAAAAATGTTAAGTACACCCCAAAATGCCAGAAAAACAAACAAATCAGCAAGGGTAAGGAGACTCTGGCTTACTTCCTGTCACAGACTGAACTGTGTCCCCCCAAAATGTGTGTGACAATTTGGCTGGGCCATGACTCACAATACTTGGTGATTGTCCTCCACTGTCCTCCTTTCTGTGATTTTTGTATATAGCATATCCTAGCCTACGCCTGTGATTAATGGGGCCAGACTGGATTACGATAAAGAGGATTAGGGTGGGACTACAACACCCTTCCTAAGGTCATCTCTCTGCTGTAATGTAAAGAAAGCTTCCCTGAAGTGTGGCTTGCACCACCTTTTATCCTACAAGAGACGAAAAGAAAGGGAAGCAAGCAGAGAGTTGGGAATCTCATACTACCAAGAAAGCAATGTCCTAAAGCACAGCTGTCCTTGGGACCTATGATTCCCAGGCCAAGACACTACCTGACCAAAGAAAGACTAATGCAACACAGGGAACTTTCTCCAGAGTTGACAAAGGAAGAAAGCCTTCCCCTGGGGCTGACACCCTGAATTCGAACTTGTAGCCTACTGGACCGTGGAAGAACGGAGTTTTCTTTATTAAAGCCACCCAATTGTGGCATTTCTGTTAGAGCAGTGCCAGATGACTGGAACACTTTGGATACATCATCAGAAAACACCAATCATTAGAAAAGGGTATCATTTCTGTTAATGCATCTCAAAAGAGGGAAACCCTCCATGGGATGGGTGGACACAACAGCCACAGCAATGGACTCAAAAACAGCGATGAGCCTGAAGGTGGCGCCAGAGAGGCAGGGTTTTATTTCACCGCAAGGTTACCAAGAGTGAAGCTCGCCAAGACAGCAATTAACAATGAAAACAAACATTAAAATAATGACCTAAGTTTAGGGACTCACATGCTTATGAAAAGAGAAAAGGCTATCGAGGGCCATGCAGAGAAGGTGGGAAACCCTGCTGGTGTAGTGGTTACATCTGTAACCAAAAGGTTGGCAGTTTGAATCTACCACGTGCTCCTTGGAAACTCTGTGGGTTGCTACGAGTCAGAATCAACTTGCCAGCAGTGTGTTTTCTGATTATAGGGAAAGTGATGTGATAATGAAGACAGGGATTGGAAGGACACAGCCACAAACCAACAGAGCCTTGCAAACACCTTGATCTAGGACTTCAGGCCTCCAGAATTATGAAAGAATCAATTTCTGTTGTTTTGAGCAACACCACATGTGGTAGCTTTTACGGATGCCCCAGGAATCTAATACAGGTCATCCCAGTCCTGGGGTCTCCCCAGGAAACCAGCTGGGCAAACATGCCTAGAACAGCAGGGCCACCTATGACATGCCAGCTCCCTACAGCCCTCGCCCTGCCTCAAAAAGCACCACCAGGTGATTCAGTGGCAGCTGTGGCTTTCCTACTGCTCTGCAGCAATCCACCTGTCATGAATGGAATTGTGTCCCCCACAACTGTGTGTAGCCACTTGGCTAGGCCTTGATTCCCGGTATTGTGTGATGTTCCCATTTGCTGTGCACCGCGTCTCTGTGATGTTAATGAGGGAGGATGGGCAGCAGCTGGGTTGGTGGGGCAGGACTCCCCACACAAGACTGCATTGTGAATTGAGGCATTCTCCTGGGCTATAAAAGAAAGGGAAGGAAGCAGACAGTTGGGGACCTTATGCAACCCAGAAAGTAGTGCCAGGAGCACAGCACATCCTTTGGAAAAGACCTGTGGTCCCTGCGCCTCAGAAACTCCCAGTCCAGAGGAAGACTGACCACAAGGGTCTTCCTCCAGAGCCAACAGAGAAAGGCTTCCCCTGGAGCTGACACCTGAATTGGGCCTTTTAGCCTGCTGGACCGTGACAGACTAAAATTTCTCTTTTTAAAGCCATCCACTTGTGGTATATCTGTTATAGCAGCACTAGATGACTAAGACACCACCCATTAACCCATTGCTTTGTCAAGTTCCAGTTCACAGTAAGCAACCCTACAGGACAGAAGTGTCCCACGGGGTTTCTAGGCCTGCAGTCTTTGTGGATGCAGATTGCCACACCTTTCTCCCGCTGAGCAGCTAGTAGTTCAAACCGCCAACCTTTCAGCCAGTAGCCAAGCGTTTAACCTCTGGACCACTAGGAATCCTTCAGAGCAACCCAGGCCTTCTCACACTTAGAGGGCACGGGAACAGCTCTGTCAGCTTTTAGGGCTGCATCCAGGTCCCACACTGCAGAGTCCCCACCTTGATACTGGGAGAGGGGTGACGGGAAGAGTGAGCTTTGTTGGGGCCCCGGGGTCCCAGTGCTATCAGTGCTGTTCTAACTCCTACAGCCTGAGTGTCTCAGTGAAGGCCCAGCTCTCTGCATGGGAGGCACGGCAGACACCCACCACTGGGGCAGAGCAGCAGCCCTGCAGGTGCTGGCATCCTTCCCATGCCCAGCTCATCCTCCTGGTCCTCCAGGCTCCTCATCCCAAATGTCCTAAGCAAAGGAAGCACTAACTGAGGAGAGAAGGCACAGAGGCACAGACAGCTGGTGACAGAGAGGACTCCTGGGCAGACACAGGTACCAGGGTCAGAGGACAGACATGTCCCTCCTAAGATCACAAGCTCCCTCCGCTCCCCCCTCCCAGTGGTCAAAGGACACATGTACCCACCTGCTGTCTACCCAGCACTGTCTCTGCCACAAGAAAGTGCTGTTAGGAAGCAGACTGGACCAAAGGCTGTGAGGGACACCCCTTGAACTGTGCTGTATGCAAGAGGGGGCTGGAGAGATCCCTCCCCAGCATCTACACTCCAAACATGGGCCCTTCAGTCTAGTCTGGCCACCACCTGCTACAAGGATGGATACAGAGGGAAACGGCAGGGTAGTGGAAGGCTAGGTGGCCTCCATCTCTCTTCCCATCCCCAGGTCCTTCTGCCAAGTGGAGTCTTCAGGGGAGGAGGCAGGCACAGCACAGGCAGCAGAACTGAATAGCAAGAGAGCAAAAAACCTCAGGTGACCTCAAAGCCCCACTGATCAGCCTCCGGGATGACCAGGGCCAGAGCCCTGACCTTGTTCAGCCCCATCAGGTGGCCAGAGCATCTTGCGAGGACTCCAAAACCTGCATCAGCCAAGAAGGAAGCAGCTATAGGAGGAGACACGGACAGACAGACTCCCACCCGTCCCTGCAGCCTCATCCAGGGCCACATCCAGGCACTACTATCAGAAAAAAACCCTGGGGAGTCTTCCAGTCAGCGAGGTTTAGGGCCCCAGCCAGAACTCTCAGGGGCCAGCAGAGGGGAGGAGAACAAGGGGTCATGCCAGTACTAGCAGTGAGCTATGTGAGGCTGGGAGGCCAGCCCTCTGCCCTGACAGGCTGAGGCTCAATCAAGGGACAAACTGCCATGTCAGGGATCCAGACTACTAGACAGACCTGGAACAGAGTGGGGAGGTTGCTCTGGTGAGGATAGGGACAGGGGCCAGACTAGGGCATCGAACATGCCACACCCCTGCCTGCCACTCAGAGCCATGGACACGTTTATGTGCCAGCCTCGTGACCCAGATCGGAAGCAGGGGACAGCCAGGAGCTCAGACAGAGAGGGCCCCCATCAAGGAGGAGACAGGAACACAGACGCTCTTCACTACAGCCAAGAGCCAGCCGGCCAGGACAATCAGAGGGCTCAGGCTCCCCCAAGGCTAACAGGCCTTGGCCAGGAAAGGACACGTCTGGCAGAGAAAGCCTGCTGCCCCACAAGGTGAGGCTGGAGGAAGACAACCCGATTTTGAGGGGATGTTCCCAGCCACCTGACAGCAAGGCTAGCCAGGAGACACTCCTATCAAGCCACCCAGAATTCAGGCTCCACTCCAGCCCTCCTCTGCCATCAGATGGCCCCACCATCCACCACGATTACCAGAGCCTCCAGACTCTCGGTCCCCACTTGCTGTCCCCATTAAAATACCAACCTTGGAAGTGCCCATCCTAAAACTCCAGCCACCTGGGCACACGCTGAAAGGTGAAGGCAGCTGGGGGTACACAAAACCCTTCCTAGTCAGACAGCACTGGCCTTGGGGCCACTTTCCCAGACATGGGACTCTACCAGCCCATGCTTGGACCATAAGCCCAGAAATTCAGAATGGCACAAAGAGCAGCTCAAGAGGCCAGGGTCCAGCCTGAGACCCGAGGGCCACATGGTGTATCAATACTCCATGACCTCTCTGAGGAGAGGTTCTCAAGCCCCCAGGCTGTCTTGGAGAGGATGGGGCAAGTGAGACCAAGACATGCTCTCCAATTGCTCCACAGGTCACATAATCTGTAGAGACCACCTGCAATGACCCTCAAAGAGGCCAGAAAGAGTAAAGCGGCTGAAAAACAAAGGGTTAACAAGCCCCTAGCAGAGCCCAGAGACACTGGAAGCAGGGTAAGGAACCAACTTTCAGTAATAAGTCAGGACACAGGGCCTCCCAGGGAAGACCCAGTCAAGGAGGAATGGGTTGAGGACCAGACACACACTCACTGGGCCCAGCAGGCAGCACACACTGGGCTTTTTGCTGCCCAGGCTCTCTCCCCACGATGGTAATGGCCCAGGAGAGGGTCACTGACCCCCTGGCCCACAGTGGGTACATGCAGTTGGCACTTGGTAAAAATGGACAAGTCATGCCGCAGAGGCCTGCAGCTGAGGTGCCTGCATGCCCCTGCATCCTCTCAGTGCCACACACCCAGAAAGAGTGGAAAGCTGAAATCCATCCTGTCTAGAGACAACCTCAACCTGTAAACAGGGCCCCATGAGTCCCTTCCATGTGGAAGCAGGCCGGTCACCCCCGAGCTCCTGATCTAAGTTGTGACCAGAAGCAGGCACAGAAGGACCTCCATGAAACCCAACTCAGGTTTGTTTTCCTCCCTGGCCCTTCCAGATGCCAAAGGGGATGTCCTAACTAATGGGGGGTTGAATAAACAATGCACCCCAAGAGTGGTGACACTTTTTGAGCCCACCACAGAGACCCAGGCCCAAGTTTGGGCCACCCAGAGGTTGCATCCCTAACACCCAGGTGAGTCTTCTGGGGCTGTCCCTACTCTGAAGGACAACTCCTGGAGCCATCGTCACCCAATGTTGGCTCCTTTGGTGCCAGCCAGGGAGCCCTGGTGACAGCAGAGACCAGCACTCATTCTGGAACTCATATATGTGTGACCTTAGATAGCAAAAAGGACTTTGCAGATCTGATTAAATTACGAACATTGGACGGGAGATGATCCTGGATTATCCTCATCGTTCTGATGTCATCACAAGTGGGAGGCAGGAGGGTCAACACTGGAAGAGGGAGATGTGACGATGGAAGCAGAGGGTCAGAGACAAAGATGGGAAGATGCTTTGTTGCTGGCTGTAAAGAGGGAGGAAGAGGGTAGGCAGGACCAAGGAAAGTAGGCAGTCACTGGAACTAGAAAAGGCAAGGAAACATTCTTTCTCCTAGAGCCTCCAAGAAGGAACACAGCCCTGATCTAATTTTTAGCCCATTTTGGATTTCTGGCCTCCAGAACCGTGAGATAATAAGTCTGTGGTGTTTAAAGCCACTAAGTGTGTGGTCATTTGTTACAGCAGCTACAGCACACTGATACAGGCAACAACACTGATGTCTGGTGTTCTCTTCCAAGCCCCAAAAAACTCACTGCCATCAAGTCAATGCTAACTCATAGTGACCCTACAGGACAAAGTAGAACTGCCCCATACAGTTTCCAAGGAGCATCTGGTGGATCTGAACTGTCAACCCCCTAGTTAGCAGCCATAGCACTTAACCACTACACCACCACGGTTTCCCACACTGCCACAAATATTGCACACAAGTCCAGAAGGCCACCTGAGCCAAGCAGGAAAGGTCTTCAGACATCACCCAACCCAGCGTTCTCCAGTGTTCACCTAGCCAGCCTGCCTCTTGACTCTCAGGCACGGGGTGTGAGGTGTCCTCCCGAGCTGGTCCTGAGCTGTCTGCATCCCAGTACCTCCCAGGAACTGGATAGTCCTGGAGCCCCTCCCAAAGGCAGTGCTGGGGAGGTCTGGTTGAGCCTGCTGTGGGACCCTAGGATACCCCAAACAGTGGTATCCCAACTGAGCATCGGCAACATGGACTCCTAGGGAGCTGCTCCTCCATCTGAGGCTGCTTCCTTCCTCATACTTGGAGAAACATGCTCACCTGTGCGGTGCTAGGGGTGCGGGGGTCTCATTCTAGGCAAGAGTCTGGCCCGGGGGCCAACTCACTCCCACTCTGCAGCCTGGAGCCCAGTGCCACGTCCCACGCTTCCCAAGTAAGGCCAGCAGAAAACTGCAAGCAAGTCCCCAGCAGACCGGGAAGCCTGTGAAACTCACGCAGGGCGAGGAAGACTGATGGCACTCGGCAGGGGCACCTGGTCCACCAGAGCAGATTTTAATATAAAAAAATCCGTGACAGCTGTTTTAAGTGACAGCCAGTCCAGGACTCGCAGGAAACTCCCTGTGGTCCTTTCAGTCCCCTTCACACCCTCAGCTCAGATGCCTGATCACAGACTTGGCAGATTCATGCTGGGACACACCCCTGAGCTGACACCAGGGTAGTCCCCCTCACTCCCAGGAGGTGAGCTAGACTAGCCTCAAGCTAGAGGCTGCTGATGCTGTCAACCCTGCCCCCACAACACTGCTTAATCAAAGGCCAGTTGGTGCCAGGAGCCCTCAGGGCCCTTTACCCACCAGCTCACTAGCCTGGCCTGGGACACTCACCTCGGACCAGTAGGAAAGACCTTGGCAACCCAATCTTCTCTCATTGAAAAGCCTCTGCCTTTCAGATCCTTCCAGAAAGCTCCGCTGAGGGCAGCTATCTGGAGTTCAGAATCCTGCTGTTCCCCTAAACATGCCACCATGTCCTGCTCCCTCAAAACGTGCCCAGTATCCATGGGCCTCCCTTTGCACCCACAAGCCAAAACAGACCTCAGAGCAGAGCAGGGGCTCCTAATTCCCCAATGTCTGGCCAGGCACAGCCTGAGGCACAGTCCCATGGCACTACATGCCACAATTCAGTGGAATGACAGCACTATTACAGAGCCTAAGCCTGAGGTGGGCTTGAGGGTAACAGCTAGGGGACGTAGGCATATCTTGCTGATGAAGAGAAGGAAGCTCAGGCTGGCCCCCAAGCACTGACCCAGCTGAGCAGAGACCAGGCACAGCACTGAGTGCACTCAGGGGAACAGGAGTGTCTGAGGGGAGTCTCCTAGCCCCTGCCAAATCCCCCTGTTAGTCCAGGTGAACGCTCACTGGAACGTCCCTCACCCCTCCCCAGCTCACCCCACCCCTCCCCCACGCTGCCTCCCTGAGGGTGCCATCTGCACCACTCTGTGGATCCCACGGAAGGAGCTGGTCTAGCTCCTGTACCAGATCCAAACTGTGGGGAAGGGAGGTGGGAGCCTGAGCGGAGAGGGGAGGTCCAAGTGGAGAGCAACCAGGGTGCACCCTGCCGGCCACAGGCTGCTGGGGTCCCCAACTCCAGACTTCTTGGTTGTCCTCAAAGCCCACAGGGGTGACCACGCCCAGAAAGCCAAAGGGAGGGACTTCCCAGCACCTGCCACTGTGCTTCGGCCACAACCACACCATGAACTCTAACGGGTCCAGCCTGGTGGGACCCTGGAGGGCACAGTAGGGTCTCTGAGGGCCTCTTTCTCCAGCCCACCTTCTCATTTGACGCTCTAGGCTGCAGGTGCTCCCAGACCCCCTCAGGCAAAAGCAAGGAATGTTCCCCTCCCTTCAGTCAAGTGGCCACCCTGCTGGCACTAGCCTCAGGGCCACCCAGAGAGACAGGAGGAATTCAGATGGCAGCACCTCGAGTTTGAACTGCTTAAAAGTGCCTGGCCCTTTCTGGTGGAGGCGCCAACGCTGCTTCTACCTCCCCCCACCCCCAGGCGCAAACTTTGGAAAGAGGAAACAAAGGTAACGCTCCGCGCCTGCTCCAGCCGGTCCCTCGCGCCGCCACCCTGTCTCCATTGGCCCCGCCGAGACAGCTGCCAGCGCCCACCTGGCCTCCGCTCGCCGGCGCTCATGGGGTAGCCGGCCTGGCCCAGGTAGCACGGGTAGCAGCTTCTCCAGAGATAGCGGTAATGGGTACCCGCGACGCCCGCCAAGCCTCCCAGGAGTCCGAGGCACCAGACAGCGGCCAGCCCGCCGGCGCCCCGGGACGCCCACATAGCCGGGTTGGCCCGAGCGAGCGTCGGCGACTAGCGCGCTGAGACGCAAGGCGGGCGGACAGCGAGGCTTGCTGGGCGACTGCGGCTCTAGCTCAGGAGTCCCGGCTCTGCGCTCTGCGCTCGGTCTTCAGATCTCGCTCCGGCGGGCGCACACGGCTGCCACTTCGCTTGGCGCCGCTGGGGAGCCGCTGGGGAGCCGCTGGGGTCGGCCCGCCCCTTCGCCTTTATGTTCTCAGCTTTCCCTCCGCCCCCCGCAGGTACGGGCCAAATCTTCGGCTACTCGAGGGGGCCGCCCCGCCCCCGGCCCGCCCCAGTCGCGGCCCTTGGGGTGCCGCGCTGGGCCCGGCCGACGGGCTCTCGCCTGCCCTACACATTCCTCCGTGCGCGCTCACGGTCCAGACTCAGGGATACGCGCAAAACACACAGAGCTATGCAGACACACACAACTCAGACACACATGCACAAACATGTGTTCCCCCATGCAAACATAGAGAAGAAACCAATGTCCAGAAGGAAGCCTCCTGGCGGCACCGCAAGACCTGCATGCGGCTCGGTGGGGCCTATCTCTGCCAAATTCCGGTGAGTGGAGACAGAAGCACTCTATGGCCGTGCTGCTAAGTGGAAATCCGGTGTTGAAGACCTTCCCGCAGCCTGGGTGCTCCACGCCTTGCCCTCTGCTGCTGCTCCACCCACTGGACTAGGGCTTGTACCTGAGGAGCCTGGGCTGGAAAACCCCTGCATCCCAAGGCAGGGGTGGGGGTGAGGATGTTCAGAGCACAGGTAGTGGGCTACCAGGATTATGGGCACCAACACCAGGTCCAATCCCTCCTTGCTTAAGAAAAAAGCCCAAGCCCCCTCCCCTACCATATTCCCAGGAAACTGCAGGGAGCCTGAAGTCAGGCCAAGAATGGAACGCACAACTTGCAGCAGCCCACCTCCCTTGCCTGGGGTCTGGGATTCCATACAATGCCTGAGATCCCAGAGCCCCCAACTTCTTCCAGCCCTTCTCCCACATACACCTCTGGGCATCAGGCTACGTGCTCAGGGCAAAGCTGCAGCAAACTAGCCAGGTGCTTTATGACAGTGAGCAGTGGTCCTGTGGCCAGGGGAGCCCCATGGAGCCTGGAGTCCCACCTACACCTGTTTCTGGACCATGTGCAGGAAGCCCTTCAAAGGCTGCATTTCTAGAATACTGTCCAGGCCCCTGAACGCCACTCAAATAGGGCCCACTGCACAGGCATAGAACCTGGGAACACCTCCAGTCACTTCCCTTCAAACACTACCAGCGATTAATCTTGGAGAGCAAGAGGCATCTGCACAGTCACATGGCCTGGCACAGACAGGGGCCTGGCAGACACTGGGTCCACGGGGACATGGGAAACTACAGCTGCTGTGACCAGGCACCTGGCTCATCCTCACCTCAGCCCTGAGAGACAAAGTCTGTCCTCCTTATTGAGGTGAGGAAACTGAGGCTGGGGGAGGTTAAGACATAAGCGTCATCACAAATTCAGTCAAGTGGACGTCCCCACCAGCCCTGACCCCACAGGGCAGTGCCTGAAGGCAGATCTCTACACCCAGACCTCAGTGCCACCAGCTTGGGATGAAAGGCTGTCATACCTCCTGGGCCTATGTCTTCAGGAAGACCCACTCAGTGCTGATTTGTGGTAGAGGGACCTACTCAGCCCACCCGTGAAGACTGACCAAGGGTCGGTCAGCCACATGCTCATGACAGAGAAGGGCCCAGCTCAGGTACTATTCTCCAGGTTGGGTTCTGTCTGCCATCCAGAGGCCTGTCCACCCACTGGCCCTGGTGGGCACCCAGCTGGCACAGCCCAGCTGAAGGAGGTGGTGCAGAGGTGAGGGAGGGGGCCCGCTGTCTGTGAGTCTCTGCCATGGATTCCCCTCCCCATCCTCTGCACAGTACCCTGCTGCTTCCATCATTTCAAATCCCAGCACTGTTTATCATCACCAAGTGTTAACAAAAAATGTGGGGTGGGGGGGCAGGGAGCAGCAAGGCCTTCACCCAGCAGTTGCACAGCATTCCAGCCCCCATCCCTCCCTAGTCAGGGCCCCTGCTCTGCCCCCCAGTCCCACCTTGGGGTTCTGACCTGGGCTGCACTCACACCTCACCCTGAGCAGCCATCTGCTGCCTCAAGCCCCATCTAGGGAGCAGAGCACGGCTGGAGCAGATGTGGGCCTTGGTGCACAAAGAAATACCCAGACCCTGCTGGGCCTTGATTTCCTCATCTGGGCAGTGGGCTGGGGCCTGAGAGCCAGAGGAGGCAGGGGTCCAAGCTGTCACCCTCCACCATGCGGAAAGAATAGGAGAAAACTGGCCACAAACTCCCAAGCTTCCAAAGGCCGTCACAGAAAACACAATTAGACCTTTGGAATGCTTCATGAGGACAAGTTTGGGCAAAGGAAACTCCATCATTTATGTCTTAGAAACCCTCAAAAGCTATGAAAATGCTTGCTATTGGGGCTAGGTCTGCAGCTGCAAGATAGGGCAGGATGACCCCTCTTCAAACACCAGCAGGCAGGAAGGGGCTGCCCTGGCACTGCTCACCTTGCCAGCTTCACTCAAGGTACCCAGTCACTCACACCACCCTCCCAGCCCTTCTTGCCCACTTGCAAGCCAGCCTCCACCTGACCAGCCTGGACAGCATCTGCCCCCACTCCACCACCCAGGCTTTAGATCCGCCCTTTTCTTCTCCTGCCCAGCACCTCTGTACCTGCCTCTGCCTCCGGCAGACATGCTCAACTGAGTCTTCATATATCAAGAAGGGGACCTTGTGCAGGAGCACTCTGGGCCCTGCACTGAGCATGTGGGATTCTGGGACATTCTGTGATGGGTCTTGCTAAGTCTGTTCTCAGAGAGAAATGATTGTCCCATGTCCCACAGAACATGACAGGGCTGCTGAGAAGGACTAGTCTGACTCTGAATAAGTAGTATCTTCACCGGTCGCTGCCTTCTGCCACCACCTTGAGCTCCTTGTCCTGGATGGCAAGGACCCGAGGGTGTCCTGGTCAGTGAAAGAGGCGAGACTCATGCTGTTTCTTGCTTACCAGCTGCCTGGTGATTGGTACTGCCCACTCCACCCCACCCCCTGCCCCCCGCACACACTGACAGGCCTCAGCCCAAGCCCAGAGCTCCAGCTCCTCTGGGCCAGGCTTCCAAGGGGCTCGCTCTTGCCACTGAGATGGGTGGTAGGCAAAAACATGTCTCGGAAGTTCTGGGTTCAAATCGTGACTCTCACAACATTCTGTGGGTGACCTGGACTTCCTTGGGCCTCAGCTTCCACATCACCCCTGATGCCTGTCCTGCCTCCCGCCTGATGACTTAGCCTCTAATTCATCCTTTAGGGTCAGCTCCAAGGCCACCTCTGCAGCACCTCCCTACCAGGCTCAGGCTGAGGCCCAGGGCTGGCTGCAGCCTCCACCCTGTGCTGGGTGTGATCCAGCCCTCCTCCACATTCACCCATCCACTCATTCATTTACTCACTGCCTCTCTCATAAGATAACTCATTCATGGGTTCATACACTCACTCTCCTAAGATCATTCACTCATGCTCTCATTTGCTCACTCATTCACTTTGGTTCATTCACTTGCTCTGTCACTCATTCATTCACTCCTTTACTCATTCATTTGATCATTCACTCATTTTTCATTCACTCATTTGTTCATTCACATAATCCTTTGTTCACACACTCACTCTCACTTGTTCACTCATTCTTTCACTTATTCAGCAATGACATATGTGCCCACTCTGGGCAGAGCACGTTTCTAGGGGTGCAGTGATGCCTCCCTACCTGACTGAGGATTATATTCAGGCCCCCAGAGCCTGGCATAGGCTGGCACATTGCATGGCATGGACAAACTGGGAAGTGCCTTCCTGGAAGACTGAGGGGTACAGTAGCTCTGTGCCCTCCGTCCACATGGAGACCCAGCACATGGCCATGGAGCACACCAGAGGCCAGAGAGAGCCTGTAGCCACCCCACTGCATCTCCTCAGTGCCACCACCAAGTACATTCAGGGCTGTGACTATGAGTCTGGAAGCTGTTTGGGAAATGCATTCCCGGTTGGAAATGGGCTGGGTGACTCTGCCTAGCGGAATGTCTGTGTGTCAGCAGAAGAAGCACTCTCTCCAGCCGCCAGACTGGCTCCAGCTCACCATTCCAGCCTCAGCAGCCGCTGTCGCCTTACCAAACAGAAACCCTAGCACTGCCTGTCGGGGGGGGGGAAGGGGCACATACAGCCCCTACTTCTAGGAAGATGTTGAGGATGGAGAGGATACTAGCCCTCTACAGGCAGATTGGTGGGAAAGGGCGGGGGAGGGGAGGGACATGCACAAAAGGCTCTCAGATGTCACAACCCTGTGATTAGGGGGCCATATTCTTGAGGGTGCCAATGTGGAGCAGCAGCAATGGATCATCTACAGTATCTAGGCACATCCTCCATGCCCAGCATTGCACAGGGGCTGGGCACAGACAGTAGGCAAACCACCTACTCATCAGGTGGAACAGGTAGACCCAGGACAAGGCCACTCAGGTGTGAGTGGCTGATCAAGAGGAGGCCAGCCACCAGAGTTCTGTCTTTACAACCATGGCCCGTTGCAGCCTTTCGGAAACTCATGGGAGGACTATGTACACACACGTGTACACTCAAGCACACATATGTATGGATCCAGAAGCATGCACACAAGGGTGTGCATACACAAACATGTACTCACAGACACACATAAATGTACACACACATGTATGAGCCCTGAAGCAGGCATGCTCATGTGACTGGTTCCAGCCAATGAAAGGTGAGCAGGAAGCACGTGGGTCACTTCAAGGTGGGAGCTTCAAGATTCATTCTGCCTCTCAGGACCACACAGGGGACCCCGGAGCCTCAAGGGCTCTGGATCCCCCTCGTCTGTGGGCTTCACAAGGTTTCCTGGAGCTGTCAGGATGAGGTAGGTGGAGGCCTGGAGGACTTAGGATCCTCATGGGGCGGAGGGTTGCAGTTATACTGTTAGGCAGATGCTCGCACCCAGGAAGGACAGGCATGGAAGGCAGGGTAGGTAGGCAGAGGCTGGCTCGGAAGGCCTGGGAGGCCACGGAAAGGGGTCCATGTGTTACCCTAAGGAAAGCAAGTGGCAAGGAGGATGCTGGGACGGGCAGTCATCAGATGGGCATGGCAGGCAGCCCCACTGGTGGGGAAGAGAACAGCCAGGAAGGCCCCAGAAGGGAGTCAGTTGTCTTAGGCAGCTTTTCAAAGCGTCTTAAGGGGCTCAAGGCCTCACATTCAAAATCCTTCCCTTGTCATCACCCCCTTTCCCATAGGACAAAGGCCCCTTAAGCCAAAAAAATCCAAATGCATTGTCATCGAGTCAATTCTGATTCATAGCAACCTGACAGGACCGAGTAGAACTGCCCCGTAGGGTTTCCCAGAAGTGGGTAGATTCAAACTGCTGGCCTTGTGATTAGCAGCCAAGCTATTCAAAAAAAACCCAGTGCTGTGGATTCGATTCTGACTCACAGCAACCCTATAGGGCAGTGTAGAACTGCTCCATAGAGTTTCCAAGGAGTGTTTGGCAAATTCAAACTGCTGACCTTTTTGGTTAGCAGACTCAGTGCTTAACCACTATGCATCCCAGTTTTCCAAGCCAAGGTCTTAGTCGCCTGGAAAAACGGATCTGGTCTGGTGGCTTCCAGCCCTTGACTTCCAGAACCAAGCCCAGAGCAGGAGGTTAGCTCTCAGTCTAAGGTCCGATGGGCTGTAACCTGCCTCCCCACAGAGACTGGCCCTCCCACCCCTTCTGGAGGGCAGTGTTTATTTCAGGAGCAGAGTGGGGCCGCCAGCCTCAGAGGAGCGCCAAGCCTGCCTCTGGCCTCCAGAATCCTTCCAGTGGCGACGCATGGTAAATCCATTAGCCAGTCTCTGCTCCTCACCCAAGCCAAAGGAAGGAAAACTGAAACCACGGCTGTTTCCATAAGCCCAGCTGCCAGTCTGACTGCAGCTGTCCTGGCTGGGCCGGGTGGAAATGGGGAGCCCCCTCCACTTGCACACGTGGGGCCCCTAGGACGCTCCAAGACAGAATAGCTTTCCATTTCCCATGCCCCAAGCAAGGCCAGACAGCCTGGGGGTACCTACACACCCAAAGTGCAAAGAGGCCCAGGTTGTGGTCTGTCACGGGGAGGCAGCATGGCTCTGACTTACTGGCTGCGCTGAGTTCCTGGACACATGTGCATATGGGTATGCACGTGACGGGCTCCAGGCACACTGTTGCCCCTCGTTTTTCTCCTGTGGCCGTGCAAAGGTCCAGGGGAGCCTTATGAGCTGACTCAAGTCCACCACGAGCATAGCCCTGAGACCAGCTGCCCCAGGGGCCCAGATTTTCCTTGAAGAAATCAGAGGTGCCTGAGCAGCAGGGATAGCAGATAGGACACATGGGGAGTCCTAAACTTCACACTGCACCCTCCTCAGGAAGCCTGTTGGAAGGCTTTTTGGAAGAGAAGAACCTGAGTTGGCCTTTAAATAGACAAAGAAGATCGGAAGGACATGTGACTTCAGGGGACTTAAGACTAGATTGTCAGGGATGACACACAGGGTAGTTGGGGGTCCGCTGAGCAGGGCAGGCTGGGCTTTGGGTGAGGGAAGGATCCAGGAAGGCCTGAATGCTGAGCCAGAGGGTTTGATGACACCATGAGCCTGTGTGCCAGCCTGCAAGCACCATACCATGCCAGGACCAGGCTGCGGCAGGCACTCTGCAGACTAGAAGCACCCACAGATCAATAGTCAGGCATATCACCAGGCTGCTTACAGCAGGCCATGCATGGCATTGGGACCCATCCACCGCCCCTGCTGCCCTAGCTCCCCACCTGAAGCTCAGCCAAGCGCCCACAGGAACCCCCACAAGACGTGGGCATTGTGGGGGGCGGCCAGCTGAGGTCTGGGGCAGCATATGCTTCCAAAGGCATCCAAGCTGGAGTTAGTAGGCCCCTACCAGCCACCATCACCTGGCTCACCCCTCAGGCCCCCTGTGCTGCCCACCCCACACCCTCACGCACCAGCTG
The DNA here is from genome assembly GCA_028571685.1 of Heterohyrax brucei. Classification (NCBI taxonomy): domain Eukaryota; kingdom Metazoa; phylum Chordata; class Mammalia; order Hyracoidea; family Procaviidae; genus Heterohyrax; species Heterohyrax brucei. The sequence goes on from CM053140.1 coordinate 31,748,907, forward strand.
CTGCTACAGGGCCCTGCCACTGAGCCCTGCCATCAGGAGAGCTGGACATCGCCGCTGGTCACAAGAGCAAAGAAGCAACCAAATCTCCAGGACCCCCAGATGCAACTGGGGTTGCAGAGCCTGTGGCTTTGGGTCCATGCCTTCCCTCAAAAATCTTTATACTGGAAGTTACACAAACCCCAGGGTGACCAAGATTGCCCTCTTCTCCCTTCCCTCACACTGGCTCTGGCCAGACCCCGGGCTCAGGGATGGGTGTCTGCACCAGGCAGAAAGACAAACAGGGTTTGGCTAAGGGCCCAGAAGGGTCAGGAGCCCATCCACTGAGCCAGGCTTTGAGGAGACAGGGGCTCTGGAGGTGAGAGGAGGAGGCCTGGGTCTGGAGCACATCTCGGGGCACCCTGGGGAAGACCGTGATGTTGCGGTAGGGAAGTCACCCCGGGGGCAGTAGGAATACAGTTCAACTACTGCCTCAAACCAGGAACAACAGAAATGACCAGACCCAAGAGGCCAGGCAGCACAAGAATCCAACTAGGACCCTGGGATGGAGGTCTGGACAAGCTAAAACAGACGGGAAAGGAGCTAGGCTCACTAGTGGATGAGGCCAGTGGAGGGGAGTGTCCATTCCACCTGGTGGGTGAAGGGACAGGGTGAGGCAGGGCCTGCCTTCTCGCCACCTCTGTGCCTTCCGCCATCCACTGCAAGGGGCTGGGGCCTCCATCTCCAGGGCACAGGGGCCAGTGGTGTGCCCAAGGCCATATGGGGGCAGGCCACAGGCCGGTTGAGCTCTAGTCACTGCTGCCCTAAACTGCTCTGCCTCTTCAGCAGAGCCCAGGACAGCGTGGAAGCCGAGCGAAGACTGACCACAATTCTAGAACAGAGAGCAGCCTCCTGAGCTCCTGTCTCCCTACTCTTTGGGCTCTGTGGGGGCAGCTTCCAACACAGCAGGCAGGACTGCCTGGATGGTTGGTCAGCTGATGGCTTGTATTGCTTGTCTTTTTTCCAAAGAGCAGCTGCCCCAGATGGAGCTGACCGGAACCAGGCTGGGTCCACAGGGCAGGTTTTTGCCCACTGTTTGGGTGTGTGCACCCTCTTACTGAGCCCTGAACCTGAGGATGGTGGGCTCTGAGGATTATACCACATCTCCAAGTCACCTCTTCACTAAATCACCCCGGTCTTTCAGACTCCATCATCTGGCTCTTTCCCTCCACCCCACCTCCCGGTCTGACAGGAACCAGCCAGTCCTTCAGTGGCATGGGTACCCTGAGCACAGCCCCTCAGAGACTGCAGATGACTTGACCTTGGGTCTCCTCAGAGAGATTTTCCTAGTCCTGGGGCATGGGGTAAGGCCCACAGCAGGCCCCAGGTCGCCTGTCACCAAGCTGGCTCGAACTCTGAGGTGGAAGGCTATTACGTTCCTGCCTTGGCCTACACCATAACTGTACCTGCCAGAATGTGCTGCCTTGAGCAGCAAGAGCCAGGACAGGAAATGAGAGCTCTCAGCTCTCACCACCCCTGACAGGGCCTGGCCAGAGCCACTGCCCAGAAACAGCAACACTCTCTGCCTGGAAGGAACACGCTTCACACTTGGGTTTCCTCAACAATGTCCCTAGGAGAGACCCAGGGGATGCTGGCCAGGGAGGGCCCTGATTCTGGAACTTGGAGAATATTAGCCAGGGAGAGCCCAGACTGCAGAGCTAACTGGACTATGTCAGAAGGCGGTGGCTGCACTGCCTAAGGTAAGTCCGGACGGGCAGGCCACACCACTGTCCAGCCTCAGCCTACGCATCTGTACAGGCAGGTTGTTTAAAATTCAATCCTGGAAAGCAGCTAGAGGTTCCTCCAAAAGTAGAACATAAAATTACTACACGACTTAGCAATCCAGTCCTAAGTACACACCAAGAAGACTTGAAATCATTTCTACATCCATGTTCAATGTAGCTGAATGAAATAAACCAGGACAAAAAGACAGAGACTGTGTGATTACCCTCGGATAAAATGTCCAGAACATGCAAATCCATAGAGGCAGAAACCAAATTTGCGGTTTGCAGGCACTGGAATGAGGGGGAGATGGGGAGAAATTGTTAATAGATACAGGGTCTCTATCTTAGTCATTTAGTGTTGCTAGAACAAAAATACCACAAGTGGACAACTTCAAGAAGAGACATTTTATTTTGCCACAGCCCATTAGGCTACAAGTCCAAATTCAGGGCATCAGCTCCAGTGAAAGGCTTTCTCTGTTAGCTCTGAGGAAGGTTGTTGATGTCATCTTCCTCTGGACTGGGAGCTTCTGAGGTGCAGGGACTCTGGGTTCAAAGGATTTTCTCTGCTCACAGCACTGCTTCTTTCCTGATGGCACGATGGTATGAGATCCCCAACTCTCTGCTTGCTTCCCTTTCCTTTATATCCCAAGAGATTGTCACAAGGCTCAATACAATCTTATAGATGGAGTCCTGCCTCACTAATACAACTACAACCCATCTTCCCTCATTAACATTATAAAGTCAGGGTTTACAGCATTGAGGACCATCACACAATACTGGGAATCATGACCTAGCCAAATTGCTACGCACGTTTTTGGGAGAACACAGTTCAATCCATGACATTCCATCCTTTGTCCCCACAAAAATCTATCCTTGCAACATGCAAAACATATTCACCCCATCATAGCAAAAGTCTTAAAATCCAAGTCCAAAATCCAAAAATTCCTCTTCAGTAGTGAAATCTGGGACACAAGTTATCTGCTTCTAAAATGCAATGGCAGAGCAGGCAGGTACAAGCTAGACAGCTCCATTATACATGCGAGAAATGGCAGGGAAAGAAGGCATACAGGCACCAAGAAAATTAACAGAACACATCACATTACTCTCAAGGCTTTGAAAATAATCTTCCATTCTCTGAGACATTTTACACAATGGTCCTGCCCTCCAGACTCTAGGTATTGGCCACACTCTCTGTATTCTGAGTTGAGGGCCCTCTGCCCTCTACTCCAGCTCTGCCTTCCAGACCCACTGGGACAACACTTCTTCTCCCTCAACTTTAGGTGCACCGTTTTCCTAGTCCATCTGAGGGGCAACTCCACCCTTAGAAACATAATAGGCCATGGCTCCACCCTCAGAAATCCCTGAGGTCACAGGTATACCGTTTGAGAGTAAGGCAGCTCAGCTCCTTGTCTCTTCAGTTTCTGCTTCCTATGGTGTCATGGCCCTGGTCTCATGCTCACATCTTCCCTGCTGATGCCAGTGTTCAAAAGCTCTGTAGCTCCACTGATTTAAGTTCCTTGGGGCACCCCACTCTTCCAGGAAGCCTCCTGCACATACACACTCAGCTTTCTTGTTCTATGAGTCAGCAAGCCCAGCTCCATGGATAAGTGCCCAGAGGCATTTCACTCCACCAGGAAGTCTTCTATGCATGGGCCCTGAGCTCTCACACTCTGTGAGTCAGCTCAAGTGCTGTCTTGCACTGGTCTGCTGGTTCTGCTGCTGCTGATTTGCTGCTGATTTGCTGCTGCTTCTCACCACCTCACCTTCTTTGGTGTTGGCAGTTCTCTGCAGTTTCTTCCAACTCTTCTATCCACTCACAATTTCGAAACCACTTCCACATTTTAGGTGTCTGTTACAGCAGCACCTCACTCCTGGTACCAAATTACATCTTAGTCCTCTAGTGCTGCTATAACAAAAATACCACAGGTAGATGACCTTAAAAAGAGAAATTTTATTCTGTTACAGTCCAATATGCTACAAGTCCAAATTTAGGGCATCAGCTGTCTAGCACTGGTCTCCTGGTTGTGCACTGCCAGCTCACTGCTGATGTTTCTCACCATCTGCACCTTCCTCAGTGTTGAGTTCTCATCTCCTTCTGAGTCTTCTACCCACCCACTGTTTCAAAATTCCTTTTGTATTTCAGGTATCTGTTAGAGCAGCACCCCACTCCTGGTACCAATTTATGTCTTAAGTCATCTAGTGCTTATGTAACAGAAATACCAGAAGTATATGGCTTTAACAAAGAGACATTTCATTCTGTCACAGTCCAGTATGCTACAAGTCCAAATTCAGGGTATCAGCTTCAGGGGAAGGCTTTTCTCTGTTGGCTCTGGAGGAAGCTCCTTGTTGTCAATCTTCACGTGGACCGAGCTCCTGAGACACAGAGATCCCGGGTGCTTTCCAAAGGATGTGCTCAGCTCCCATCACCACTTCTCAGTGGTATGACGTCCCCAACTCTCTGCTTGCTTCCCTTTCCTTTATATCCTGAAATTGCCTCAAGACACAAATCAGTCTCATAGAGCCCTGCCTCACTAATACAACCACTGCCCATCGTCCCTCATCAACATCATAGAGGCAGGATTTCCAACACATAGGAGCATAACAGTACACTTGGAATCATAACCTAGCCAAACTGCTACACATATTTTGTGGGGGAGGCAAAACTCAATTCATGACAGTCTCCTTTCGGGGGTGATGGAAATGTTTAGCAATCACGTAAAGGTAGTAACTGCATGACATTATGAACTTACTCCATGCCACTAAATTGTTAAACTGGTGGATTTTATATTGTATGAATTTGACCTCTATAAATTAAGAAAAAAAGATCTACCTGAGTCAGGCCCTGGGTATGTGCTCTAGGCATGCTGTTGGCCCCTGACACCACAGGCCTCTGAATAAGGATAGTGATGACTTCGGACAGGCCTGTGCAGTGGCTCCAGGCTCAGCTGCAGGAAGCGGTCAGTCTCCTCTATCCAGGTACTCCCTGGCTGTGTCACATATTATTGCCACCCTTCTTTGGAGCTCACAGTCACATTTAGCATGAGGGGCTTTCACTGGGCCAACTCACAGCAGGCCACCCCTTCCCATTTTCCGCTCAGCAAAGCAACACCATGATGGACAGTGCCAACAGTCCTTGAAACATGAATCCCTCCAATGAGCCTCCCTTAAAAACACCACTCTTGGGAGTAAGGGTTCCTTCCATTGGACCGTCTTCAGGGTGAGGAGGTCCTGCCGTTGGATTACTCAATAAACAAGGTAAGCACAGGCTTACTTGTGCTTACTTACTGTCATAGATTGAATTGTGTCCCCCAAAAATGTATGTGTTGATTCCACTCGGCTAGGAGTCCCAATACGGTGCCATTCCTCCCATGAGTTGTGAATCCTGCCTCTGTGATATTGATAATGGAGAATGGGCTGCAGTTGTATTAGGGAGGCAGGACTCAAGTTACAAGCTTGTGGGATATAAGGGAGAAAAGTGAGCAGAGGAAGTCAGGAACCTCACACCACCGAGAAAGCATGCCTGAGAGCAGAGCACGTCCTTTGGACCTAAGGTTCCTATGCTGAGACGCTGTTCTTAAATTTGGACTCAGCCCACCGGACCGTGATAACTTCTCTTGTTGAATGGACTTGTAACTTATAAACGGATTTGTGGATTACCAGACTGTGACAATCAAAGTCTCTCTTTATGAAGCCTTCCACTTGTGGTATTTTTTGTTGGAGCAGGACAAGGTGACTAAAACACTTACTGATCTATAGTAAGCACAAGTAAGCTCATGCTTACCTGGTGAGACCCATGTGAAACTGTTCACTACAGATTAGTAAACACAAATAAGCCCATGTTTACCCTGCTGACTGAGTCATCTGTCCCTGTCAGAGAATGTAAATTTGAAAAGAGACTTTAATTCCATACAAAGGTGCTGCAGGGTTGGGAGAGAGACACATGATAGCCATACTTAGCAGCAGAATCTGCAGAAGAAATGTGAAATTGTTTACTACACATGATCTGGTAAGCAGAGTAAGGACTGTGCTTGTCTTGTTGGATAGTCTGCCCCTGATTGGTCAAGAAAGGTATCATCCAGCAGAGAGGTTCACCTGAGGAGGCCCACCAGGAAGGCTCTCAAGAGATACAGGTGGTCTCGTGCCTGGGCTGGGCTGTGAGGATGGTCCCTACCAGATTCCCTGTCCCCTCCTGCTAGGACAGAGCAGCAGATCAGCCCATGACTCTCCCAGCCCTAGCCAGTGCCTGGGATACTTGCTAATCTAAACTCCAGCTGACTGCTCTTCACTCTCAGATTCCTGCTTTTCCCTTGGGGCGGTAAGCACTCAGCCCCTCCTCATTCCAGCTGAGCCCCTGGGATGAGAGAATGGGCTAGTCCAGGACTTAATCTCACGCCTGCTTTCTGGGAGCCTCTGTAGATGGCTGGGACAGGCAAAGAAGCAGCAGAAGGTCCTCTAGCCCAGAAAGTGACCCAATAGGACAGAGTAAAACTTTCCCAAAAGGTTTCCAAGGAACAGCTGGTGGATTCAGACTACTGACCTTTCGGCTAGCAGCCACAGTCTTAACCACTGCATGACCAGGGATCTACCAATGGCCCAGGGACATCCTATTTGAGCTGGGCAAAGGCTCCCTGAGCCCACTGACAGGACAGGAGGACACAGGTCTCCTCTGTGTCCCATGTGATCCCGACTATACCTATCTTAGGATAGGTCCCATCACCCTTCAGAGGAGCCTCATTCTCCACAGCAGGGGCTGACGATCCCTTGGGACTAAGCCCACAGAGTTGGGGCCCAGAGACATCATCATAGCCTCTGCCAAGGCCAAGGACACCCACGGAGCTTCTCAGTAAAACCAGCTCCAACTGAAGATCCAACCAGGGAGGAGCCAGAGCCCACAAACGGAACCTTCCCAGAAAAGGATGGGGAAAGACCCCACCAAGGGACAACCTTATGGGATATAGCCTCTACCCCATGCAACTCTTCCCTGCTTGGGCTGTGGCCCTCTTTCCCAGGCCCCATCCTTATCTCCTGGAAGGAGCTGAAGGGTCATAGGGTCAGAAACAGCAGGGCAGTCATTAGAACCAAACCCACACCACCTGTGGGAAGGAGGGCAGAGGGTTGAGGGCCCTGGAGTCAAGGAGACTCTACCCATCCAAGAAAGCTAAGGGCTCCTGGGCCTCACCAACCCCTGTGGAAATGCCCCAGTTTCCTCCATGCAAACCTGCAGCATTGATTTCTCCCTCAGAATAGAAAAGAAAAATTCCCACATTACAATGTCACTGGGGTCTTCAGACTAAACCATCTGGCATGTTGGAGGGATTAGACCCATTTCACAGATAGGGTATTTTACAGTGGGCTTGAAGCTGGCAGGGGAGACCTAGACCTGAATTAGGGAGAAGGCAGAGATGGGGCACAGTGTTCACCCTGAGTTGGGGCCACTCTTCTCCCTTACATATTTTGCTCAGGAGCTGAGCCTAAGGACCTGGGAGTCTGTCAAAGCGAGCATTCCACCATCAGACCCTGGGGCTCAAAGAATTTCCCCCTGAATTCCCTCAAGTGCAGACATCCCACTGTACAGATGAAGAAACTGAGTTTCACAGTGGTAATTACTGTGGCCACACAGTAAGGGGATAAACAGAGGTTCAAACCTGGGCCTGGCTAACATGCAAGGCTTTCTAGAGGGGCTTATACAGAAACACTGGGACTCCCAGCTTATGGCCTCACAGAGCATCTACCCACTGCGCTGGGGGTGAGCTTAGGTCAGCCAGGACACAGTTCTGCAGTGGTGTCCACATTTCACCAGGCCTAAGGCTCCCGACAGCCTCATTCACATGAACCACTGTCAAGTCTGCCTGCCCCAGACCCAGAGAGGCTGCACCCTGCCCAGCCTCACCTGGGAGATGTTACCCAGCTTCTGCTACAGGCCTGGCTCTCAGAACACAGCAAACACACTGGCCTGGAGCTGTGCCCACACTATGGGCCAAGGCGGCCAGCCAGGCACTGAGCCAGCCTGAGTTTACAGCGCCAATCCATCACCCCGAGTGGTTTCTGGCTCACCTCACGGACACACACCATCAACCCAACTCACGCCACCCTGTGTGTGACCAAGTAAAGCTGTCCTTCCTGTGGGCTAACATCTTGATTTCCCATCAACCCCATTAGCACACGCAGTCAGCTGGCCACCCCACAAGCGATTTATTCCCTGCCCAAACCATCATTCTGGGGCAGGAGGGGCATGAAAACAGCCCCACAGAGTCCTTGTCCAGCCACGCGGTGACTCGGGCCCAGCCAGCCAACACACGGAACTGTGGCAGGGAGCCCTGAATGCTGGGGTCATCTCATCCACATACGCCTCCAGCCAGCCTGCCAGATGACAGAGGCCATGTCTGTCCTTAGTGACCCTCTCGATTTGGAGATTTCTAAGGGAACACAGTCAGTCCCAGATGGCACTGGAGCCCTTGCTCTGTTTGTGGACACTGCACCTGGCTCCTGCCTGCCAGTCACCCGTGGACCTGAGAGTCCAGGCCAGAGCAGAACTGCCCCACAAGGTTTCCAAGGCTGTAGTCTTTACGGAAGCAGACTGCTGCATCTTTCCCCCACAGATGGTCTGGTGGGTTCAGGCAGCCTAGCTTTCATTTAGCTGCGTGCCTATCCCTTGCGCCGCCAAAGCTCCTTCAGTAAAGGCTACAACCACAAAAACACCACATCTTCTGGGCAGAGGCTCTGAGTGGTACAAATGGTTTGCTCTGGGCCACTAACCTAAGGATTGACAGCTGGAACCTGCACAGCAGTGCCGTGGAAGAAAGTCCTGGCAATCTGCTTCTGTACAGATTATAGCCAAGAACACCCTGCAGAGCCCAGTTTTACTCCATAGTGCATGGGGTTTCCACGAGTCAGAATCGACCTGACAGTAACGAGTTTAGTTCTTTTGGTTTATCTTCTGGGTGGAGGGCAGTGGTAGAATTCTCACCTCCCATGTGGAAGACCAGGGTTTGATTCCCAATCAATGCACCCCATGCCCAGCTACCATCTGCCACTGGAAGTTGGCATACTGCTTGATGGGTTCCAGTGGAGCTGCCAGACTACGATTGGCCAGGAGGAAAGACCTGACAATCTACTCCCACTGTCAGTCAGTGAGGGCAGCTCAGATTCCCTGAGAGCACATACTAAGCCCCTTGATGCATCTTTTATACCAGCCAGTCCCCCCACTTTTGAAGGAGACATCTAAAGCTCTCAGAGCTGAAGGAATATGCCCAAGTCCCCCAACCTGGCAGGGAGGGGCTCACATCAGGCCACATCCACCTGTCTGTCACAGGGGAGGAGCCTCTGTGCACTGGGGGTCTTGGGTACAGCCTCACAGGCAGCTCTAGACCCAACCCTGCTATAGTGAAACCAGACCCAGAGGGGGTGGGCTACTTTCCAAGGTCAAGGTCTAGACCCCCAAAGTCAAGGTTAAATCAGTTCCATGTCACAGCCAGGCTGAGCCTTTCACCCTCTGAGCAAGTCCTCCAGGATGGAGCTAAGTAGGGCCCAGACCTCCACAAGCTCTACCTTCCTTGAAGAGACTGCCCAGGTGGCCCTCAGTGGGCCATACACAGCTCCCTCCCTTGAGGCCCAGCCAGAGCCCCTACTCCAGCACAAGTCTGGGAGAGACCTCCTGGGTACTACCCCTCCCTCCCTGACTCCCAATCTCCTCTTATTTTTAAATATTTTTAAGTCCAGGCACCGGTTGATTTGGGGCTGCTTCAATCTAGATTTCACATCAATACAAAGAGAGCCACCTCGCAGGAGAGAGGAGAGTAGGCATTGGCTGGCCACACGAACAAGATCTTTCCTGCTCACCCCACAGAGCCTGAGTAGGGTGGAGCCCTGGTAGCTTGTGCCACCCTGATGGAGCCCTTTGCACAGAAGGGACGCTGAGGCAAAAGGCCAGGAAGATGGCGCTGTGAGGTCACTAGTCCCAGGAGCTGATGGAGGGTTCTAGGCTCATGTGGCCCTGTCTCCCCTTCTCACAGGGCCCTGGCCCCCACCCCTCATAACTCCAAAGTGCTCTCAGGTCCTCATTCCCCAGCTTCCTCCCCAGCCACCTGCTGGCTACAAGAATACGTGGGAAAGGAGACGTAAGTGCAGGGAAGGCCCATGTTGTCAGGACAATCTCATTGCCAGGACATCCCAGACAGCGCAGACTTCCCACCCACCCCAGGAAAGCATCAATGCCCACCAACGGACGTGAACAGCTGGCCACAGAACAGTGGAGACACACTGCTGCAGCACTGTGCTCGAGATCACTACAAAACAGGAAGTGCTGGAAGACCAAGGTGTCAGGCTTGTCTGTGCGTCTCCCACACCCACTCTCCCACACCCTCTCTACTCTTCTCCACTCAGTCCCAAACTGCTCTCATCTCTTTCTCCAGGGAATTTCCTTTCTGTCTGTTTTTATTTTACTGACAGCCAGCCAAGGACCAGGGGCCAAACTGCAGAGTCTGCTCAGGTGGCCAAGACTCCCTGTCCAGAATGGACCTTGGGTCCCCAAAAGCTTACAGGCAGGTCCAAGGGGCCATGGCTAACCTAACCCAGGTGGGCTCCCTGCCACCACCCACAGTCTCAGGTGACCACACCTTCCTAAGTGCAGCTCCAGGCCCCCACCTACATCTCCACCAGCAGAAAGGTCTTGGCCTAACCCCTGCCAAGGAGCCCCCATCCACATCAAGCGCTCCAAGACCCTCTGTGCATTCTTGAGCCACATTCCAGGTCAGCATGGCTGACCCCATGGACCCACTTCTGAAGTGATCATGTGACCAAGCCCTCGAGGAGCTGGTTTCCCACCAAGACTCTCTCCAGTCACTCCTGGGACAGATTCCTGGAGTAGCCCCCGTAGAACAGCTCACAGGCTGGGAAACAGGGACCTCAAACATGGCTTGGCAAGGGCCAGAAGGCAAGGGAAAGGGTCTTACCTTGGCAGGTCTTTCCGTCCCTCTGCAGCTGGTGGCCGGGGGGGCACCGGCAGTAAAAACCCCCAATGGTGTTGCAGCATTTCCCCTCACAGCCTCCATTGGCAACCTTGCACTCGTCCACATCTGCAAGGGGAGAGGGCAGTAAGCAGCCAGCCTAGGGTGGACCTTTGTCACAGCAGGCAAACCCCACTCTATTCAGACCCTTCAAGGGCAGGGAGGCCCTCACTCACCCACCTCACAGCCAGAGCCCCAAGATGAGCCCCTCAAGATGAAGGGGCCCCTCCTGTGCAGCACTGCAAGCTTACGAGGTTTGCAGAAACTCCACCTGGGTCAAGGCTGGCAGCCTGGCCCCTCATAACAGCACTATGCCTGGAGTCATGAGTCCCCTAGAAGAACACCTGTGTGCTCCAGTCCTGGTGTCTGATTCTGCTTTGATTTTCCAAGGAAAACCAGGTTCCTCCAGCTCTGAGGCAGGAGGAATCCCATGAGGTCAGCACCAGAATGACCTCTTGGTTCAGCTCTACACCCAGCATAGAGGGGATCCCAGGTCTGCTACCCCCAAGGTCTAAGGGATTCAGCGGCATTCAAGGAAGATCTGGGCTTGGCCTGTGGGAAGGAGCACCCAGCAGGGCTAGGCTAGGTGCCAGACAGGTGAGGGCAACAACAACACCCTAAAGCCAAGCTGAAGGGCCAGGCCCAGCCCTCCAGGACTCTAGCCCAAGACTGCTGGTCTCTGCCCACGTGAATGCCTTCTTGGGGCTGGGAGCTTGGCCAGCTGGGATGGCAGGACCCACCCGCAGCTTGGTATCAGGTAGGTACAGTATCACCCCCTCCCCACCCTGCCCCTGGGCAGCTAGCTGGCCTTGAGGCTGGGGCTGTGGATGGGGAGAAACAGGAGACTGATGTGGCATAACACAGGACCAGAGAGAGTCCCCCACCCTCTGGCCCTGCTGAGCCTCCATCCTCATAACCTCTCACTGCTGTGTAGGAAATGGAACCCGGAGCCAAGCGCAAATCAAACCAAGACCTTCGTGTGCTCCAACTGGAGGCTGGCCAAGCACCAGCACAGTCCCAGCACTGTCACCAGCTCCCCAGAACCCCACAGCCGGCACCCCTAGACCTGAGCAGCACAAACTTCCCTGAACAGGCAGCCCCAGCCATTCACTCTGCACATCATGAAGGGGCCGGAGCCTAAGTCCCACGGGAAAGGCCAGACGCCTCAGGACAGCTGGAATGTAACCCTGGCCTGGCCCCACTGAGGTTAACGTCGGGAATTTTCTGGGAATTCCTAGAGACTTACACAGGGCGAGACAGATCTTGGTCCAGCCCTAGGGTCAAAGCCCAGGACACCCAGGCTGTCCGCAGCCAGGCCAGCAGGAAAACCAGAGCGGAGGGCCAGCTGGAGGATCAAGGGGCCCAGCATCAGGTTAGAACCGAAGCCCCCTGAGACTTGCGCCAGGCAGCCGGGTTGCAGGAACTGCGGCGATGCAGCCGTGGACAAGCGGGACAGCAGACGGAGAGCCCACTTTCACAACCACTGGCAGAGCAGGACTCCCAGTGCCCAGATTTGGAAGGCCACCTGAGGGGTGGGCACTGGGCCCCGTAGGAGGGCGGAACAGGCACAGTGTGCCACTCTGAACCCAATGAGCACCTCAGCTGGGACTTTTGCTGAAAATCCACACCCACAGAAGCCTGGTCCCCACAAGGTCCCTGCCTCTGGTTTCTGTCACCACTGGAATGTCATCATGCTGCTCCACCTACAGCTCCCTGGGGCATCCTGGGGTGCCCAGAGTGCATGTATCCCCTGCCCCACCCCTGTGTACAACCACACCAAGCCTCCCTTCTCCCACCGATCTGCAAACCCCAAGTCTGTCTGCACTGGGCTAACCTCCCTCAGCCTGGGGACTCACACCACCTGGTCTCAGGGTCCCTGTGTCCAGCCCCCCAGGCCTGACACTCAAAGCCACAGGAAACACTTAGTGAACACTGAATAAATATCACCAGAAGGGGCTCCAGCAGAGAAGGGGAAGCTGGGGGGCAGCTAGGTGCCCATAAACCCCTCCCTAGGCTGTGCCACCCCAACCTAAGAAGCAGGTGCCCTCGCCAAGGTTTGTTTCTTTGCCAGGACCAGAGACAGGGAGAGGCAGGGTCAGATCAGGGGGCACCCCTGTGCCTAGCACCTTCTGTGCACACTGGGTGCAAGGCTACAGAGGTCAGGGAGCCCACCAACCTGGGCAGCAGGCAGCACAGGCCTTGCGGGAGTGGGAGGGGAGCAAGGGGGTGCAGACAAGGGGAAGGGTGCCACACCAGCAGAACACCCCCAATGCTGGGAAGAAACAGGTTGACCAGAACCTTCGGAAGACCCTGGACAAAACAACAGGTACATACCCCAGAGACTTGAAAGCAGAATTAAAAACAGGCATTAGTGCACCGACTCATCGCTGTATTATTCAAATAACCAAAAGGCGGAAACAACACAAGTGACTAAAACAGATGAATGGATTAACAGAATGTGGCACATACATCAATAGATTATTAAAACAAAATATGGCCACTAAGGCAATTCTGACTCACAGAGACCCTGTAAAGGCAGAGGAGAACTGCCCCACGGGGTTTCCAGGCTGTACGCCCTTGAAGAAGCAGACTGCCACATCTTTCTCCCACGGGTATGAACCGCCAGCCCACCAACTGGCAGCCAAGAGCTTTAACCATGGCACCATCAGGGTTCCTAATGGAATATTACACAGCCACGAAGAGAAATGACGTCTTGATACACGCCACCACAGGGTAAAGCTGGAAAATAGCACGCTGAGTGAAATTTAAACAAAACCCACGGCCACTGGGTCGATTCCAACTTGTGACAACCCCACAGGTGCCAGAGCAAAACCCACAGGAGTTTCAATGGCTATAATTCTTTAGAGAAGCAGATCACCAAATCTTTCTCCCACAGTGCTGCTGGGTGGACTGGCCCTACCAACCACGAGGTCAGCAGCTGAGCTGCAAACTATCACCTGGGTACCTTGAGGGACACGAGTCAGTCACAAAAGGACAAGTAGTACATGATTCCACCTATATGAAATATCTAGAACAGGCAAGTGCATAGAGATCAAAGTTTTTTACTGGTTGCCTGGGGCTGGGGAGGGGTTATTACTGAAGGGGTGAAGGGTCTCTGCAGGCTGATGAAAAACATATGGGAATGGACAGTGTTGAAGACCGCACAGCACGACGAATGTAACTAATGTGACAAAATTGTACACACAAAGATGGTTAGAATGGCAAACTTTTTATATGGATTGTGTCACAATAAAATGAAAAGAAAAGAAAAAGAAGCTTGACGACCCCGCCCAGGTGTCAAAGTGGAGAGGAAGGTGGGGCTGGTGAGCACAGCCAGGTGTTTCACCTGGTATGAAAGAGGAAAGGAAGACACAATCCTGTAGGGATAACAAGGACCAAGGGGAGTGCTATGAGCTTAACTGTGTCCGCCTCCAAAAGATAGGTTGAAGTCCTCATCCCCGCATCTGTGAACATGACCTTGTTTGGAAATAAGGCTAATAGAGTCTTTAAATACATTAACATGAGGTCATCCTGGAGTTGGGTGTGAGTGGCATCCTCATAAGAGAGGCAAAGAGACGCAGACACAGAGGGGAAGATGACCACAGGAAGACACGTCTACAGGCCGAGGACCACCTGAGACTACCAGAACCCGGAAGGGATAAGGAGGGACTCTCCTGAAGAGTCTTCAGAGACAGCACGGCCTTGCCGACACCCTGACTTCAGCCTTCTGCCTCCAGAACAGCCAGACAATCCATTTCTGTTCCTATGAGCCACCCACTTGGCGGCCCCCCACCCCGGCAGCCAGAGGAGACTGGTGCAGCAAGCATCTCCACATCAAGGAGGTGTCTGAGCACTCAGCTCTGCAGGAGAAATGGCAGTGTGGGGTGACTCTGTGATCCAGGGGAGAGGACTAGAGGTGGGGTGGCTGGGGGGATGACTGTGTCTCATGGGATGTTCAGTGGAATTGCATCTACCTGGGCATGCTACGTATTCAAACCCAAAACACACAGCAGATCTCCCAGGCAGCGAGAAGTGATATTGCAGGGCCAAGGGCAGCTGTGAGTTCTAGCGGTGGCCAGCAGTGGTCAGCACTGACCCTGTCCACAGCCAGCCTCAAGACAGAAGACTGGGCCAGCCCCTGCTTGTGGGAGCCCAGCAGCTGGCCCAGGCTGGGACTCTTGGTGGGTAGCTCATGGATGTAGCCAGAGGAAAACAACTGGCAGAAGAGCCTGGAGCCCTGGCTACAGGTCAGGAAAGTAGGCACTCAGTCCAAGATTAGGCAGCAGGCTCTCCCAAAAACCCTTCCTTCTCCTCATTGGCCTGCGGTGCTTGGGGCTCTAGGTTTGGGTGGGGAGTCTGGGACTGCTCGGTGGGTTTCTAGGTGGCTCCGGGCCACCACGTGGCCGAGAGCTGGAGCAGCAGGAGCAGCAGGCATGCCACTGGCTGCTTCCAGACTAATCCATCAATTACCACAGACAGGGGCATGGGACACCCTGGAGCCAAATTCCAGCAGGGCCAGCCCCCTCCCACCCTCTCCCAAGCTGAGGCAGCCGGCCTCCCCCACAGGATGGAATTCCAGCCCAGCCGGTGTTCACAGGCTAGAATTCTACTTGTGGCTGCAGTGCCCAGGGGCTGACTCTCAAGAGAGTCTGGGGGCCTCCTGGGAACCAGACAGTCTTTTCTCCTCCATCTCATGGCGGGGGAGACCGAGCCCCAGCAGGACAGGTGGTCCCAGGCCAAGCCCAGGTGGCCGTGAGCTGGCTGCTCCGCTGGAGTGGGAGCAGGAGGCAGAGAGGGCTCCAATCTCTGAGTAACTCTGCCAGGAGTACTGCCCCCAAGCCTGTGGAGGGTAGTGTCCCCAGGGGCTCCCATTCAGGGACACTCAGCCTTGTCCCCTGGGAGGGAGCAGGAAAGTGACACTATCCCACGTTCTGGAAAAGGCTACAGTGGGGAGTTGTCCCTGGCCCCCAAGCCAGGTCTAGGGGAGTGGAGGTCTATTCACAAAGGGTGCCTCCCATCCTGCTCCTTCTCACTAACTCCCAGCCCTAGGACACTGCCTCTCCTCAGATCCACAGAAGAGGGTAGGAGCCAGCCGTCCAGAAAGTCAGACAGAGGATGGGGCTGGGAAGCTGGCTGCCTCCCCAACATTGCTACCCTGGGAAGAGTTTTTCCATGCCACCAGGAAGGCATGCTTGCTTCAAAAAGCTCAACAGATTCATCACATGGCCAGCAATCCCACTCCTAGGTATCTACCCAAGAGAAACAAAAATGAGTGTCAACACAGACACTTGTACACAAATATTCACAGAAGTACTGTTCACAACAGCCAAAACATGGAAACAACCCAAGAGGCCATCAACAGCTAAATGGGCGTAACAAACTGTGGTCCATGCATACAATGGAATATTATTACTCAGCCATAAAGACAAATGAAGTACTGATACACGATACTTCATCACCGAAGTACTGATACATACGTGAAGTACTGATACTCAGCCATAAAGAGAAATGAAGTACTGATACATCAGAAATGAAGTACTGATACTTAAAAACATGACGCTTCATGAAATGAGTCATACACTAAGCACCATATGACACACAATTTCATCAGTGTGAAATATCAAGAACCAGAGAATGCACAGAAGACAGAAGTAGATTAGTGGTTGCCTAGAGAATGGGGAATAGGGAGTAACTTTTTACTGGGTACAGAGTAGTATACTTTCGGGGTGATGAAAATGTTCTAGAACTAGAGGTGGTTGCACATCATTGTAAATTGTTCATTTTCAACTGTTCATTTTATATTACATGAGTTTCACATCGATTAAAAAAATAAAGTATTATACATAAAGAGGAAGAACTGGCAAGGGAGGAAAGAACTCCCTGCTCCCCAAGCCAGGGGTTGGCCCCAGACTACCAGCTGTGGCAGTGCCTGGGCCTGACCTTGCCTGAGGCAGCAGGGATAGCTACCAGGCAGAAGCTAGGACTCAGACCAAGAGTCACCCCCTTTCTGCAGCCAGGTGTCATCTGGACAGGCTGAGGCTGTCCCTGAATCCCAGCTGTGCAGAGTGGAAGCTAGGCACAGACACAGGCCGTGGGCTTGGGGGAAGGGGCATGAGAGGCAGCCAAGCTGCGTATAAGGCAGCATGCTACAGGAGGGCTCCCTCCCCAGCAGGACACACCTGGTAGCTGCCCATTTATCTTCCCAGTAATGTTCCAGAGCCCAGCTCCTCCTTCCCCAGGGAGGCGAAGCAACAGTTGGGGCTTCCTGTGTGAGTTAGCTGTGTGGAGTAAACATACCTGTTCGGCATCTTCAATGGAACAAGCTTGGCACGAGCAGCAAGAGCACCCATTCCAAGTGGGTGGGGTTGGTACATACCCCCACTCCCACCTTACAGAGCCACGTTCCTCTTCACCCCACTGCATGCTGGGGCTTGAGACCCTGCAATGGGCAAAACAAGGCCCTGGTGGAGGCTGAGATGGGGGAGGGGTGGACAAGGCCCTGGTGGAGGCTGAGATGGGGGAGGGGTGGGGTTCTGAGCCAGCCACGGGAAGTAGAGATAGAAGAATAAGGTGCTGTGCCAGGTCATGGAAGAGGTCAGGCAGAAGATGGTAGGCCTGAGGAAGACATTGAGGCCTCCTGGCAGGAGGAAAGGGGGGGCAAAGCCAAGGGTGGGAGTCCCTTGGCTTTGACCTTGAACAGCAGGCCATCCATCCATACTCAGGTCAGAGGCAGCAGGGTGCCCCAGGCCATGGCTGGCAGTGGTTGCATTTCCCTTGAGCTGCTGTAATAAGTTACAAGATAGGTAGCTGAAAACAACAGAAATATATTCTCAAGGTTCTGGAGGCCAGAGAGCTGAAAGCTGAAAGCTGTGTCACCAGACCAACATCAAGGTGTGAGCAGAACATCCCACCCAGATCACAGACACTAGGGGAGAATTGGTGCCCTTGCCTTTCCCGGCTTCTAGAAGCCACCTCCTACATTCCTTGGCTTGTGGCTTCATCAGTCAAACTCCTGCTTCAGTCTTCTCTCTGACCCTCCTGCCTCTCCCTCATAAGGATCCTGTGATTACAGTGGGCCCTCATCTCCAGGTTCTTAACTCAATCCTAACTGCTATCTTTCCCATGTAAGGTCATGGTCAACAGACCCCAGGATTAGGACAGGTAGAGGAGGACTCAGCACTTGGCTCAGGGGCTCTTTGGGCCCCACATTTTGGCCTTTGAGTTTCCTGGGGAGGGACCCACATCTGTGAGCCTGAGACCAAGAAGACTAGGGCAGCACTGACCAGGGAGTGAACTGCTCCCCAGCTCTGCTGTCATCTCCAGTCCTGGATCCCCAATCTGCACCCACCAACCCATTCAGGGGAAGGGAGAAGACAGCAGGGACCACCAGCCTTACAGGTCACACCCTGGGCCTAGGCAGATCTGGACCTTTCCTCCACCATTGCCAAGTCTCCAGGGTTGGCTTGGCAGTGGGGAGGTGAGCATGGGGGAGGAACAACCTCAGGTATGGTTGCCCCTCTCCCACCCCACAGAATGGCCATGGGCTGGCATTCCCCTGCCCATAACTCAGGTTGCTCCTGGGGTCTGTACAGTTCAGGCCCAGCACTGCAAAAAGAGCTACTGTTACTGACCCTAGGGTGCTGCCAACCCATGGGGGACACCCCATATGTTCAGAGGGCCCCACGTCCTGCTTAGTGCCTCCCCGTCACATGGCCCCTTGGCCCTTCTTGTGACCTTGACTTTTATCTTACCCATGGTACCTTCAAGAAGAACCTCAGAGAGGGCAGTACCCAGCCAGCCCAAGAAGCAAGGGTACAAATAGAGTGTTCAGGCTCAATGCAGGACCCTGTCTGGAAGATTCAAACTCCACTGAGCATGGCCCATGGGCACAGGTTCTAAGGCTGTCCCACAGGCATGGGTTCCAGGCCCAAAGGCCATGGGCATAGGTTCTGAGGCTGAGGGGCTTGGGCCCAGGTTCAGTGCTAAAAGCCAGGACACAGGTTTGGTGCTGGCTGGCTCAGCCTCTCCAACACTGGGTGAACTTGGCCAGTAGCACATCTCCCTGGGCCTGGGTTTCCTCACCTCTGAAATGTAGATAGAATGGTATTCTGTGGGAGGATAGCTAGAAGCATCAAAGAGAACTGCAAGTGGAGATTAGCACCCTGGAGTGGAAAAGACCTCAGGACCCACTCAGGATGGATCTAAATGCATTTGGGTCAGAGGTAAAAGGCCAGGAAAGCACAGCCCTAGGGTTCAGCAGGGGCCAGTCAGAACCAAGACCCTCTGTCCTCTTCTGCAGCCACCTGGGGGCCCCTGGTAGCTGGGTCTGCCAGGAGAGCACTGAAAGCCTGCGGCACTGAGCCACCTCCGCACGCTCACCACCCCTGGCATGCGGCTACCAGGCTCAGCTTGTCCCTGCAGCTCCCGGACCCCATTCTCCCTGGGGTCGAGAGCCAAAGCTGAGCTCTCTGGTTCCCTGGAAGTTTCTGCCAGGTAGGGCTGGGGCCAAGGCAGGCAGCCAAAGGCACAGCCTCACCCCTGCCCCTGGCTGAGGAAACGAGTCATCCTCTCAGCATCCATCACAGTGAAAATGATCCCAAATGAGCTGCCAGTTCCCAAACCCAAGAGGCAGCACCTCCTCCAAAAAGCTGTCACCACACTGCCCAGGAAGAGGCCTCAGCTAAAGGGAGCCTACACCCCATGGATCCCCCCCCCACGCCTGGCTACGCCTCCAGCCCACCCTCAGCATAGGACTGACAGGCCCCAGCTGGACCTAGGAATCCAGTCCAGGCCAAGGTCTGCAGCCAGCGGAGCCCTCTTTAAGAAGACCTGAGCACAGGGACATCACCTGGGGCTGGGCTCTGCAGTCCCAGACGGAGCGGCCCCTCCTGACCTGGCTGCTACTCAATTTCAGTCAGTGCTGATGGCCACTTATGAATTAATGTCCCATCCTCAACTCCCACTAGTGCAGGACCTGCAAGAGGCTTCCCCGGGTGGCAACAGGAATGGCTGGGCCCCCAGGATAACCGAGGGCATCCTGTAAAGCCCACTGGCCAGCTGTGGGAGTAGACTCCATGACCTTGGCCCACAGGCGCTCCCTGGAGCAGAAACATCATCTTCTTTTTAGGAAGCCTGGCACTTGGCTTTGGCTGGCAAACTAACCAGCAGGCCCAGAAATGTACCAATGGAATGGAATTCTCACATGGTGCTCCTCCCAGAGCTGTGCAGGTAAGCGGTGAGGGATACTCCTGTACAGCAAGCTTCTTCCAGGCCCCACTGGACTCCAGGTACGCTGGGCTTTCTGTTTCCCCGTCCAACCACGAGGGGCGAGTCAAGGGGTGACAGCACCTCCACACCATGGACCCACCCAAAGTCTCAGCCAATGGTGGCTGGTAAGACCCTCACGGACAGGAAGATGCCCATGACCACCATAATCACAAGCAGCAAGATTCTAGGAGGTACAACAACAAGTCTGGGAGCCATAGGGATTATTGTCCAGATGGGGACACTTTGGAGAGTTAAAGAGGCCCTGTTAGAAATTACCGCAGGACAGGACAGCAGACACACATGTAACACTGTTCCAACCATGTCAATGAACACAGGAACAAGAACGTTAGAAAACATTTTCCCTGATGAACTTGGGGGCAGGAGAGAGGCTGCAATTATTCTTTCTTGTTTTTTTGTTTTTCAGTATTTAGTTACTGTGGTTAGGTAGGGCCCCCCAACAATGATGTTCATATTGAAATCTCAAGAACCTATGGTTACAGGGCAAAGAAAAATTAAGGATATAGAGGGAATAAAGGTTGTTTATCAGCTGACCTTGAGATGAAGAGATGGTCTTGGATTATTGGGGTGAGCCCAATTTAATCACAAGCATTCTTAATAGTACAAGAGTCACAGAAAGAGCTGTGACAGTGACAGAAGCAGGGTCAGAGACACGTTGTGCTGCGGACTTTGAGGATGGCAGAGGCGGTCACATGCCAAGGAATGCAGGCAGCCTCCGGAAGCTGGAAAGGCAGGGACATGGATTTCCCCCTGAGGCTGCTGTTAGCCTCTGTCAAGTCAGTTCCAAACTTCCGTGTTTGACGGAGGAAGACACTGCCTGGTCCTGTGCCACAGTGACAGTCTTCAGTGTGCCTGAGCCACTGCTGGAGCCACTCTGTCAACCCGTCCCTGAGGGGCTGCCCTGGTGCTGACCCTCTGCTGTCTCAGCCATCACGCCCTTTTGTAGCAACCGTGCTTTCCTGATGACATGTCCAAAATAAGTGAGGCGAAGTCTCACTATTTTTGCTTCATTGTGGTTGTGCTTTCTTCAAGATGGATTTCTTCCTTCTTCTGGAAGGTCATGGAATATTCTGCCTTGGAGACTCCAAAAAGAAACACAGCTCTGCCTGCACCTTGATTTCTGACCTCCCAAACTGGGAGACAATAAAACTGTGTTGTTTTAGGCCACTAAGCTTGAGGTAACTAGTTACAGCAGCAATGAAAAATTAATACAGTACTAAGTATATATTATCTTTAAAATTTAGGGGCAACCCCCCACTTATTTAACGAGTCCTGATTGTTGCCCACTACTGCCAGCCCTGGTACCTGCGGCTAGGACTAGGACATTTAGTCCAGCTGGGTTGTCCTGGGGAGCGGCCTGTCTGGAGGGCAGTGGCCATCTAAGCAAGCTAAGCTTCAGAACATGCTCTGCCGTCCTGGGTGGTTATTTCTACTTCTGCATCTCAGGTCCCGACAGCCCAGGGCAGCCAGCACATTCCAATCCCCATTGCCATCAGCCCAGGCCTGCCTGAGCACAAGTCAACAGTACTAGATGAAGGGCTGCCCGTTACTCACTCACTCCTGCGGCAAGCACTTGTCGAATGCCAGCTGGATTCCCAAACCCATGAGGGGAAAACTGTCTCTGCTCTTTAAGGGCACCAAAAGTCAGACAGAGGCCTGCAGAAGGACACAGTGGGTGAGACGGGATCCTAAGAAGACCACTCATCCAGGAACTAAACAGTGAACAGCAAACTAAGCCTAAACCTACCAGAAGAAAGGAAACAACAGAGATTACTGCAGAAATAAATAAAATCAAAAACAGAAAAATACAGAATCAGAAGTTAGTTCTTTGAAAAGATCAATAACATTGACAAACCTTCAGCTAGACTGACAGATGAAGGATGCAAATAACCAAGACAAAAAAATGAAAGACAGACATAATAACTGACTCAACAGAAATAAAGAAAATTGTGATAGAACATTATAAAAAACTGTATGACTACAAACTGGATAACCAGGATGAAATGGAAAGATTCTTAAAAGCACATGATATGATCCTGTATAGAGAAATTTCCAGAGTCCACAAGAAAACTTCTAGAGCTACTACAGGAATCTAGGCAACTTTCAGGGTCAAAACCTACTCAAACTGACTCAAGAGGAAATAGAAAGTCTCAATACACTCACAACAAGCGAAAAGATCAAATCAGTGATCAAAACTCTCCCAACAAAAAAATGTCTGGACTAGATGGCTTCACTGAGGAATTCTACCAGTAAGAGAAGAAGTGAAACCAATACTGTTTGAAGTTTTCCAAAAGATAAAGAAGGAAGGAATACTCCATAGTTCTTTGTATGAGGCAAACATAACCCTGTTACTCAAATCAGAGACACCACAAGAAAACTATAGGCCCAAACATCTTATGAATATAGATGCAAAAAGCCTCAACAAAATACTAGTCAATAGACCCCTACAGCATATTAAAAAGAGTTGGGAGATTTATTCCAGGAGTGCAGAGATGGCTCAACATTAAAAAAAAATCAGTTGGTGTAATATATCACAATAGGACAAAGGAAAAATACTATACAATTATCTCTATTGATGCAGAGAAAGTATTCAATAAAAGCCAACATTTTTTTATTGATGGAAACCTGAAAGAAAACTGGAATATAAAGAATATTCCTCAGTATGATTCAGGGTACATATGAAAAACTAATAAACACACACACACATGAACACATTGCCATTGATTCCAACTCACAGCAATCTTACAAGACAGAGTAGAACCGCCCCACAGAGTTTCCAAGGAGTGTCTAGTGGATTCAAACTGCCAACCTTTTGGTCAGCGGGCATAGCACATTACTACAACATCAGAGTTTTAATAAGCAACTTTATACTTAACAGACAAAGACTGAGAGCTTTCTCCTTGAAACCAGGAAAAAGACAAAGGTGTCCACTCTCACCATTCTATTCATTACTGTATTAAAACTCCTAGCCAGAGCAATAAGACGAGAAAAAGAAATGCAAAGCATCCAGGGTGGAAAAGAGGAAGTAAAATCATCTGTATTTATGGACGATACGATCCTGTATAGAGAAATTTCCAGAGTCCATCAGAAAACTTCTAGAGCTAATACAGGAATTTAGTCAAGTTTCAGGGTCAAAAATCAGTTGGGTTTTTAAACACCAGTAATGAGAACTCTTATACAGAAATTAAAGAAACAATTCCATTTGCAAGAGCATCTAAGAGAATAAAATCTTCGGAATAAATCTAACCAGAGACATGATGGACTTGGTAAAAACAGCACAGTGAGGGCACCTGACTTCCTGACTTCCTGTAACTTCACAAGCGGAAAGAGGTTCAAGATCAGCAGCCCAAGGCTGATTCCCATTAAGCTGAGGTCAAACCTTCACCCTCCAACTTCTTCTGCTTCTTTTTTTTTTAAAAAACCAATCTGACACCTAACCATTCTTTCCAGGGCACTCGGCTTCTCTGCTGGATTCAGTAATTCACAAGAAATACTTGCAATTATGAGGTTTACCAGGGAACTAACAGGATACAATTTAGGATCAAAAACAACTCAGAACACAGTTCTTTGACCAGGGCAGCTTCTTGGCCGTGGCCCCCAGGCAGGTCTCTCCCAAGCCCTTGGCTCCTTGGCACTTTTGGGCCGGCCCAGCTTCTGCCCTGCTCAAGCAAATGTTACAAAGGTCTTTAGCTCCATGAATCCAACACTAAGCCTCGAACTGAAGGCACTCAGCTTTCTCATTCTCTAAGCTGGTGAGCCTGGCTCCGCCAAGTGCTTGTAGGCACTCTCTTCCGCCAGGAAGCTTCCTGCCCTAAGACACTCAGCTCTCTCACTCTGTGGGCCAGGAAGCCCAATGAGCTGTTTTCTCCTGGGCTTGGTTCTGCTGCTACTAGTTCTCTGCTATGCTTGCCACCACTTCTCATTATCTAGCACCTTCTCTAGTGCTACAGTTCTGTTTCCTGGGTCCAGGAGGTTCTCAGCACAGGAACTCTGGTTCCAAAGGACATGCTCTGCGGCTGGCCTTTCTTTCGTGGTGGTAGTGCAGTACTCCTTCTCATTTTAAACCTAGCAGGATGGTAAAACTGACCAGTCCTCTCATTAGGGTTCCATATACCTTATGTGCCTGCTCCTACACCTATAAGCATGCCATTCCTTTTATTTGCATTATTAGCAAGATAGCTAACTCCCTTGGTGGGCCACAAGAGCCTCATCTGCATGGCCCCACCCAATTATTTGGTGGGAGTTACAAGACCATGACAAAACAGACCATATAGAAGCGACCCATCAACCCACAGACTTACACAATGAAAAGTATAAAATGCTAGACAGATGGTGGATTCTAACTGCTGACCTTCTGGTTAGCACCCTGAACTCTTAACCACTGCATCACTAGGGCCTTGAAAGAGATTAAAGAAGACTTACAGGAAACCCTGATGGTGTGATGGTTAAAATCTACCAGGTGCTCCTCAGAAACCCTATGAAAGCAATTCTCTTCTGTAATACAAAGTCGCTCTTTTTTTTTTTTTTGGTTTAAATACATGTAAAGATGTTTTGTGTTTATGGACTGGAAGACTTAACATTGTTAAGACGGTAAACTGTCTAAGAAAATCTAAAGGTTCAATGCAATGCTAATCAAAATTCCAAAAGCCTTCCTGATTTTAAAATATACTACAGAGTTACAGTCATCAAAACAGCATGGCACTGGTATAACAGTAGTCATACCAATGAAACAGAATTGACCACACATATGTGGTCAACTAATTTCTGACAAGGATACTACAGCCACTCAATGAAGAAACAAGAGCATTTTTGAATAAATGGTGCTGGGAAAATTGGATTTCCACTTGCAGAAAAATGAAGCAGGGCCCATGTCTCTCACCACATGCAGAAACTAATTCAACCAACAACGAGACTGTTAAGGAGGAAATTATCAAATCAATACCATTTACGATAGCCCCTAAGAAGATAAAGTACCAACAATTAATCTAACCAGAGAAACAACAGACCTTTACAAAGAGAACTACAAGCCCTTACTACAAGAAACTAAGAGAGACTTAGATAAATGGAAAAACCTACCCTGCTGATGGATAGGAAGACTTAACATTGTGAAAATGTCTATTTTACCCAAAGCAATTTATTTATATAATGCAATCCCAATACAAGTTCCAACATCATTTTTTAATGAGATGGAGAAACAAATCACCAATTTTCTTTGGAAAGGGAAGAAGCCCCCGATAAGTAAGGTACTACTAAAGAAGAAGAACACACTGGGAGGCCTCTCATTACCCGACCTTAGAACATACTACACTGCCACAGTGGTCAAAACAGCCTGGTACTGGTACAAGAACAGACAGATCGATCAATGGAACAGAACTGAGACCCCAAAGATGACACCATCTGCCTATGAACAGTTGATATTCGACAAAGGCCCTGAGACATTAAACTGGGGTAAAAACAGTATCTTCAACAAATGGTGCTGGCAAAAGTGGTTATCCATCTGCAATAAACTGAATCAAGATCCATATCTTACACCTTATACAAAAACCAACTCCAACTGGATAAAAGACATAAATATCAAACCTAAAACGATAAAGCTCGTCCAAGAAAAGGTAGGAACAACAATGGAAGTTTTAATACACAACGAGGACAGACTCCAAAATCTGTCAAAGAAACCTCAATCAACAGAAGAGAAAATAGATAAATGGGAACTATTAAGAATCAAACACTGTTGCTCATCCAAAGACTGTATTAATAGAATTAAAAGAACGTCCACAGAATAGGAGAGAATATTTGGCAACTTTATGTCAGACCGATGCCTGAACTCCATAATCTATAAGATACTACAAAATATCAATAAGAAGACGATAAACCATCCAATTAAGCGATTGGCAAAGGAGATGGGCAGACACTTCACTAAAGAGGAGATCCAGGCAGCCAAAAAACACATGCGGACATGTTCACGATCTTTAGTTATTAAAGAAATTCAAATCAAGACAACAATGAGATACCATCTCACCCCAACAAGATTGGCCATGATCCAGAAAACACAAAACAACAAATGCTGGAGAGGCTGTGGAGAAAATGGAACTGTCCTACACTGTCGGCGGGGTTGCAAAATGGTCCAGCCTCTTTGGAAGGCAATCTGGCACTTCCTTAAAAAAATGGATATCGATATACCATTTGACCCAGTCATTCCACTACTTGGAATATATCCTAAAGAATCAAGGCCTTTCACACCAATGGACACATGCACCAGAATGTTTACCACAGCACAGTCCACGATAGCAAAAAGATGGAATCAACCCAGATGCCCAACAATAGAAGAATGGATAGGTTAACTATCGTACATATACTCAATGGAGCACTACGCAATGATAAAGAATAACTATGATTCCAGAAAACATCTCCTAACCTGGTTTCAACTGGAAGACATTATGTTGAGTGAAAGTAGTCAGCGACAAAGGGACAAATACTGTATGAGACCTCTATGATAAGATCCCCAAAACAGACTTGTGTATAGAAGAAAAGACTCTTTGACAGCTACAAGGGAGGGTGAGGGGGGGAGGGTTTAGTTTAGATAGTTACTAGAAATCTAGTTGGGAGAAAGCGGTGATAGCACACATTACAAACAAGAACAACATTAAGTGGACTTCAGCATAATTTGAGTACTCCTTCCATCTTAACTCAATACTGCAAGGATAGAGTAGCTGGGGCGGGGGGTGGGGGACCATGCTCTTAGGCGAATTCCAGGCCAATTGGCACAACTAGCGTTTTGCTAAGAGAGCTCTCTGTGCCCCACATTGGTGAGTGGCGTCTGGGGTCTTAAAAGCTGCCAAGCTGCCATCCGAGGACACAACAAATGGTCCCAACTCAGCAGGAACGGATGCTCACCGAGGACCAAAATGACATGCGGTAAAGACAACCGAGAAGACAGAGAGACCCACAAGAGTCGGTGCCTACATCAACTTGGGACCGGAAGAACCGGATGGTGCCTGGCCACCACCAGTGATAGCCATGATGGAGCTCACAGAGAGGAGTCTCACTGGCAACACAAGAATAAAAAGGGGTGCAACACGAGATCTCCACTAAAAGACCTCAAATGATGGTCCAGTGGTTTTGGGGTTCCTCTGAGAGCATGGCCCCCGGCCCTGATGCTGCCCTTACCCATAAATTATAACAAAGGTCCACTCTTTGAACAGGAATGGATTGGACTTGGCAATGCAGAGTGACCATATATTGGAAGCACTTTATGGTTCTATACATCTATAGGATATCATCTTGCTGACCTCTGGCTGGAGGAAGGGGAGTGGACAGAGAGGAGGGGAAAGGAGGCTGTTGGGAGGATGAGACATGCATGGAGCAGAGAGGAATAGTGTGCAGTCACCGGACAGGGAGAGCAGTGGAAGCTGCATATAGGTGGGCGTGTAAATTTATATGTGAATGTACATTTTCACTCAGTTATGTTAAATAAAAATAAAATAAAAAACTAATTCAAACTTGCTTAAGGACCTAGATGGGACAACTAATTGTATGCATACAAAATTCTTCAAAAAACAATCAGTGGCAATGCTGTCATGCCTAGCTTTCAACAACATATTATCTAATATAACAAAGGCACAAATAGCAAGAGGCAAAATAGATGGGACTACATAAAAATTAAAAGCTTTTGTTCATCAAAAGACTTTAACAAAAAATTGAAAAGACAAGCTACTGACTTAAAGACTATCTTCAGAAACCATATATCCAACAAGGATCTAATAAGCAAAATAAATTTATAACTTCAACAACTTAACAACAAAGGGACAAATAACCCCATCATAAAATGGGCAAAGCAGTTAAACAGGCAGTTCACCAGAGAGGACATTCAAATGGCCACCAAACACCAGAAAAGATGCTCGGCACCATTAGCCATCAGAGAGATGCAAATCAAAAACAGTCCCACTAGGGGCTTGGCTTGGCAGGATGATTAACACTGAAAAAACAGAAAATAACAAATGTTGGTGAGAATGAGGGGAACTGGAAGCCTTATTCATTGCTGGTGGGAATGCAAAATGACACAGCTGTTATGGAAAACAACATAGCAGTTTCTCAAAAAACTAAAAGTAAAATTACCATATGACTAGCAAATCTGCTTCGTAGGTATGTATCCAAAAGATCTGAAAGCAGAGACTCAGACACAGAGTTCACTGCTGTACTCTTCACAACAGCCCAAATGTGGGAATAATCTAAAAGCCCCTCAACAGATGAATAAGCAAAACGAGGTACAGACATACAGTGGGACACTACTCAGCCTACAGGAGGGTTGCAGTCTTGATACTTGCTCCAGTATTGGTAGAGCTTGAAGACATTATGCTAAACAAAACAAGCCAATCACAAAAGACAAATATTGTATGACATCACTTATATAAAAAGAGCAGAAAACGGACAAATATTACAGGACATCACTTACATAAAAAGACAAGAAAAGGCAAATGTATAGAGACCAAAGTTTATTAGTGGATACCAGGGATAGGGATGAAAAGCAAACCAAACCCACCACCACTGACTCACAGCGACCCTATAGGACAGAGTAGAACTGCCCCATGGAGCTTCCAAGGAGTGCCTTGCAGACTCCAACTGCAGACCTTTGGGTTAGCAGACATAGCACTTAACTACTAGGCAACCAGGGTTTCCATGGTGGTAGCGGGGGGGTGGGGGGGATTAACAGAGATAGAAAGATCACATGGATTAAGGGAAGGATTGAACAGTTGATTTTGTAATTGTAGTCAGTAAGTTGTGCACCTGTAAAAATCTGAACTGACAAAAGCTGTGTGATGGATATATTCAAAACAATGACCAAAAATAAAAAACCAAGTAGCTGCTAAGGTCGCTTGCATACAGCAAAATACCTCTGAGGATTTGGTTTCTTGATTTGGAGGTTTATTTATGGTCACAGTTTCACCGGACATTCCAGTTAATTAGCCTAATACCATGTTTAGTGTTTCTGTCCTGCCTCCTAGGTTGTTGCATGGTGCTTGGGGTCTTAAAAGCTTGCACCCAGCCACCCAAGGCACTATTAGTCTCTGCTCACCTGGAGCAACAAACGGAAAGTCAGAAATAAATAGATGCTAACTGCCTCCAGGAACAATTGCCTCCTTTGATACAAGACCAGAAACTATCATTACTGAATATTTTGGTCAAAGATTCCCTAGAGGAATTCTAACCCAAAGGAGAAAAATGTAGAACATAATTTCAAATTCTCGTACACTCCAGACTTTCTGGAGCCATGGACACTGGATGAATCCTTGAAACTCTTGCCCTGAATAATCATTGAGCCCTAAACCAAAAATATCCCCCGAAGTCTTTTTAAAACCAAACAATAGTTTAATGTATGTATTAAAGAAGGTCTGTCCTGAGCATTGTGCTCTTTGAAGATCTATTTTTATGCAATGAAATTGACAGCAGCAACTCTAAAGGTTAGAGATGAACCTTAGTGGGTAGTGAGTTTATGTTCATGAAGGAGAAACAACTCAGAAAAGAAGAAAAAGGTTGCACAACTCAAAGAAGGTAATTAATGTCTATGAATTGTAAATGCAGAAATTGTTGAACTGGCATATATTCTGCTGTGTACATTCTCAACAGCAACAGCAAAATGAATAAACAAAATTTAGAAAAAAATTAAAAACAGAAGAAGTACACACGGAAGTGTGGGTGTTTGGGGCATGAGCACAGAGACAAGTATCACGGAAAGCTTCCTGGAAGAAGCATCCTTTGGCTGAAGCTGCTCATATGCAGACTCAAAGGAAACTAGCCATGTTCCCACAGGAGGGCCTGTTCAGCCAGGTGCAGCCATCATAGTGGCTGTGCTTCTGTGCTGCTCTAAGAGTGAATTTTAAAGACCAAACTTCATGGTGAACACTTGGAAAGTGTGCTAACTAAAGGAATCACACAGATCCTTCTGAGAAGGAGAAATGCTTCTGCAATGCAGTTACCACCACCTCCTCAGCCTGCCGTGGTTTTATTGGCTCTGATGAGTCAGGATTTATTACTTGGCTTGGTTAAAGCAAGGAAACCCTGGTGGTGTGGTGGTTAAGCGCTGCGGCTGCTACCCAATAGGTTGTCAGTTTGAACCCATCAGACACTGCTTGGAAACTCTATGGGGGCATTTTACTCTGTTCTGTAGGTTCATTACGAGTCAGAGTCGACTTGATGGCAGCAGGTTCAGCTTTTTGGGGGTTATTAAAGTGAGACGTTCTAGTTTAGACCATTAGCCAAGGCCAATCATTTTCTTGGTGTCTTCACCTGAACAGCAACCAAGCTGTGTTTATCCTACACCGCTCCTGGTGGCAGTTCTAGGGACTCTCTGACCAAGTTCTCCACCATCCCCTTCCTTCCTCCCCCCACCTTCCCAGGTCTTGTTTATGCCACCCTCCCTTCCCCTTCTTCTCCCTCAATAAATTCTCATTCTTGAATTCGCTAACTCATAAATACACGTTGGTCTGTTTTAACCTTCTTTCTCATTTGTTTCTAAAACTTAAAAAAATACATAAATAAAGCATTGCTGTCGAGTCGATTCCAACTCATGGCAACTCCATACGTGTCAGAGAAGAATTGCTGCACAGAGTTTTCTTGCTGCTGTCATGGATTGAACTGTGACCCCCTAAAAGTGTGTAGCAGTTTGGCTTGGTCACTATTCGTTCCTCAATGTCGTAAATCCTGCCTCTACGATGTTAATGAGAGAGGATGGGCAATGGCTGTTAGTGAGGCAGACAGGACTCCATCTATAAGAGCTGATTGTGCCTTGGGGCTATCTCTTGGAATATAAACGAGAAGGAGGCAAGCAGAGAGTTGGGGACCTCACATCTCCAAGAAAGCAGTGCCAGGAGCAAAGTAGGACATCCTATGAATTGGATCCGAGGTCCCTGTGCCTCCAAAGTTCTCAGTCCAGGGAACAACTGACGACAACAAAGACCTTCCTTCAGAGCTAGCCAAAAAGGCTTCTCTGGGGCTGATGCCCTGATTTGGACTTGTAACCTACTGGACTGTGACAGCATAAAATTTCTCTTTCTGAAAGCCATCTACTTGGGGCATTTCTGTTACAGCAGCACTAAATAGCTAAGACAGTTGTAATTTTTATGGAGGCGATCGCCAAGTGTGTCTTCCACAGACCCACTGGGTGAGTCTGAGCTACTAGCCTTTAGGGGAGCAGTCGAGTGCAAACTGTGCCATCTAGGAACCTGCTTTAAAACTGATCACCTTTCAACCTATCCCTTCTCCACCTGGGACGTCTGAAATGAGTCTAAGTCGACCACAGCTAGTGCTGGGGATCTGTCTGGAAGGCCAAGAAGGAGTGCGGCCTCAGAAGGACACAGCACAGTCATTCAGCACTCTCCATCTGCTCCGATGGTCTCAAGACATAATTTTAAAATAGTACTACTCTACTGGGTGTTTCTTCTGTGTTTTTGACTAACTGGCCTTTCAGCAAGGTCCATGGCTGCCACAAATTGTTTGTGCTCAACTAACCCAAAGGCTGATGGTTAGAATTCAGCCAGGGGCACGGCAAAAGAAAGGCCTGGCAATCTCATGCCATACAGTACAACCAAGAGAACTCTCTGGAACAGTTCTACTGCCAAACATGGGGTCTCCATGAATCAGAATCGACTCAATGGCAACAGGTTTGTTTGTTTGTTTTGGCCTTGCAACAGAAGACTTTCAGACAAAAGAATTTGCACGGATGTCACAGTACAAGGGAGGGTGGGGGGAACCAAGCATGTGACTATTCAGATGGTGGCTTAAAGAATGACCCACTGGCTTCAGAGAGGGAGGCAAGGAAAGGGAAGAGGCAGGTGGGCTCACCAGGCAGAGACTGGGAGTACCGAGCCCATCCACAGAAGATGACAAAGAAAGAGGTGCCTTACCATGTACTAAGCAGTATACCCAGAACAAAAGGAAGCTACAAGGAGTCGTCCTAGAGGCAAGGTGACCCCAGGATGAGGAAGGCCATGCAAGACTACTCCCAGAAGTTTGAACACTGTTTTGAACACTGTTTGCCAGCAGGAAGGCTCAGGAAGGCAGATTTAGGGCCTGGTTACCCAAGCTCCCAGAGTTTCCTTATCCCTCTCCACCTGTGGTTTCCAGGGTGACACTTAAAACCAAGAATGAGTCACCTAGAAAGGGTCAAACAGGCCTTATACATTCTGGATTTCCCAGGTCACCTGGCATTTAGATGGAAAGCCTCATGAGCACCACTTGCCACCCTATGCCTCCACTGTACTTAGGCTCGCACCTCTCTAGAGCTTGCCCGGAGGCCTTGAGGTACAAAAGCTAGGTTTTCACGCTTCTATAACCATCAGGCCTGGCAGAAAGGTGGCCCAGGGGCTCACAGGAAGCCAGCAAGCTACGAGTTTGCACAAAGCACTTGCTAAGTCCCGCCTTGTCTCCAGGAGGAGGAGAGACACAACTCCCCGGCGGTGTGAACAGTGAATGTGCTCGGCTACTAACTGAAAGTCCGAAAGTTCAAGTCCACCCAAAGGCACTTCAGAAGAAAGGCATGGTAATATGGTTCTGAAAAATCATTCACTGAAAACCCAGTGGAGGGAGCAGCCAACAGCTCCTCACCAAGTGACATGCCCAGGTTCTATTGTGACAATGCGATGCACACCTGACTCATGACTCATGGTCTGCGAGAAAGACACGCTATAGTG
The DNA here is from genome assembly GCA_028571685.1 of Heterohyrax brucei. Lineage (NCBI taxonomy): Eukaryota > Metazoa > Chordata > Mammalia > Hyracoidea > Procaviidae > Heterohyrax > Heterohyrax brucei. The sequence continues at coordinate 31,781,640 of CM053140.1, forward strand.
ACAGGAGACACAAAAATAAAGTGAAACAGCACATAAGAAACAGCTGAACCAGCAGGCTCAGAGCCCGACTGACAAGGAGAGACACGGCCTACTCCATTCTCTGCTCTCCTCCAGCAGAGGGCAATGATCCCACTGCCCCTCAGCCTCCTGAGTTTTCCATGTCCTGATATGACACCAGCTCCCCGTGCCAGTGACCCTTCCATGAAGTCAAAGACGGGCCCTCCTCCTCCTGGGACGATGCCAGTGGGACCTGGTCCTACAGTGAACCCACCATGGGAGGTCATAGGCCAGTGGTGCCAGGGACCAAGGATGAGGCCTCCTGCCTGTTTCATGACGGTGCCTATTCAACCAGGAATGGCTTGACCAGACAGATAAGGACAGCACGCAGCCTCTTCGTATCCATTCTGTATAACCTGTACAGCTTCACCAGGGACCATGGTGCTGTGATGCTGGGTGTTTTCTGACAATATGACAAGAAACACTGGCTCCCTGTTCCTGTCAAAGAGAGGGTAGTTTTGGAGAAGAGTCGTAGTCAGGTGCTGTACAGTCAGTTCTGACTCCCAGCAGCCCTAGGGACAACAGGACAAAACGCTGCTCAGTCTTGTGTCACTCTCCCAAGTGTTGCTGTTTGAGGCCACCGTGACAGCCACTACGTCAGTCCATCTCATGGAGGGTCTTCTTGCTTTTCAGTGATCCTCTACTTGCCCAAGCATGATACCCTTTTCCAGGGACTGATCCCTCCTGACACGTCCAAAGTATATGAGAGCATTCTGACTATACTTCTTCCAAGACAGACTGTTCTTCTGGCAATCCACAGTACATACAGTATTCTTCACTCATATCATAATCAAAGGTGTCAACTCTTCTGTCTTCCTTATTCTTTGTCCAACTTTTGCATGCCTATGAGGTGACAGAAAACACTATGGCTTGGGTCAGGTGGACCTTAGACTTTAAAGTGACATCTTTGCTTTTCAACACTTGAAAAGAGGTCTCTTGTGCTGCAGATTTACCCAGTGCAGTGTGTCCCCTGACTTCTTGACTGCTGCTTCCACGGGCGCTGATTGTGGACCCAAGTAAAATGAAATCCACAGCAACTCCCATTTCTTCTTTCTTTATCACGATGTTGCTTATTGGTCCAGTTGTGAAGATAGGAGTGATACCAAGAAAAAAACAATTCTTGTTTATATTGTGATGTGTGAAAATAAAATCATCAATGCTTTCAGTTAAAAAAAAAAAAAGAACGAAAAGAAAAGAGAGAAACAAAAACCTTACTGAGCTCAGATGCCCTGGGGAATCGCAACCCACCACTCCCTGGCTGAGGACCACTTCCCAAGCCATTCAGGCCCTCCCAGCACAGAGGCCACATGGAACCTTCTTACCTTCTACCAGCCATCACCCCCTGGCCCTTCCTGTTTATCCCCCTAGTACTCAGATGAGGACACTGGAGCCACCTGGCGCCTCCTCCCACTAATGCCACATGAAGTCCACGGGCACGGAGCTGCCCCACCCTCCTCCACATCCAGTACCTGGCCTCCTCTCCCAGTGCCACTGGTCAAACGTCACCATGGTGACAAGCTCAGCCCCAGAACACCCACTGTGAGCCATAGCCTCCTCTCTACCTGCAGCCCCAGCTGGCAAAGCGAGCTTCCTAAAGCCCACCTCAGAGCTGCCTTACCCACTTACCACTCCCAGCAACCACAGCCAGACTGAGCCCCATGGCAGACACTGGGCCATAGGCCCAAGCGAAGCTCACCCCCAGCTCAGCCTACCAGGCCTTTGCCCATGCTGTTTTCCCATCCATGCTGCCTGCCCTGTCCCCTGCTCCCACCTGGGTGTGCTCCCACTTGGACCCACCCCCACATCTTCTCGCAGCTGCAGGCCCCCCACCATCACAACGAGTGCAGCCCACCCCATCATGCTCTCTGCCTCACCCCGACTTGTTTCTTCACGATAGCTATCACTATCCGGAATTGTTTACCATCACTTCCTGACACTTCCTTTGCCAGAATGCAAGCCTCGGGGGGGCAGGGGCTGTCTGACTGCTTATCAGCTGACCCCAAGACCTACACACATCAGGGTTCAGGGATGGAACGATGGATAAGAAGATGAGTCCATGGATAGGTGAGGGGACAAGTGGGTGGGTGGGAGGAGGGAGGGGTAGATGGACAGATGGTTGGAACAATGATCAGTGAAGTGTGGGTGGGTGAACGGATGAGGTGACAGATGGGTGGGGGCACAGATCCAGGCCCACTTCTGCTCTCACCCTAGAAGCCCCTCTCTGGGCCTTTTCTGTCTCTCGGTTGTACCCCACCTCTCCCTAACTCTTGGACCCCTCAGCCTTAGCGGCAGGCATTCCCGGTATCACCCCCCAGGCTTTCAGAAGTGGACAAGAGGATGCGCAGAGCAAACCCCAGTCTCCCGCTCAGCCCCTCAGGCTCATGCACAAGCTTCCTTTCTCGGCCGGAGCTTCAGTCCCAGGTGTCTCGGCCAGCAGAAGTTGGCTCCCGTGGGGCCCCGGTGGCTCTCACATTCCCAGCAACACCACGTGCCTGCCTTGGCTGGCCACCTCCACCAGGGAGCGCCAAGGCCACACTTCTCCTAGCCCCTACCCACAGCCCAGAGACTGCTCAGGGTGGCAGGGAGGCCAGGCCTGCCTGGCACCACTGCTGGCCCCGTCCCTCGGGGCCCTGGATCTGGGCTTGGGGTCTGAGCTGGCCTCCCAGGTCTCCCTCACCCATGACACACCTAGTCCAAAAGCAGGGCCACCCCAAGGAGCTCAGCACTGGCTAGGAGTCAAGGGCAGCACTGGCTGGGGGGTGGGGGGTGGGCAGAGAAGTTGCAAGATTCAGTGCTAAAGCCCAGACTCCCATCTGTCGCTTGGCTAGGTGGGGGCCCTGTCTAGAGTCCCAGCCAGAGGTCCTCCCTGGCCACCCCGACAGGTCACAAGAGCCTGGCGGGGGCCGGCAGGTCTGCCTGTGACCTGGGCCCCATACCCTCACATCACATGTGCACTCAGTCATTGACTCAGTCAGTTGGTGCATGCTCTCTTCAGCAGACCACCACAGGTCCTGGGGCAGATGAGTCCCTCCGTCCAGTCCTCACTTTGACATCTATGGGAGGGGGTGCTGGGACCCGAGGGCCTCGTCAGCCAGTGCCTCCACCCACGGGTGACGCGAGGGGCTGGTGCTGCTCTCTTCTCTAGGGTCTCTAGGTCCAGCAGCCTCCCTGGCACAAGCCCCAGCCTGCAGCACCTGGAAGAAACCAAGCCCCACCTCACCCTGGGGAGGTGCCCTGCTCTGAGAGGCCGGGTCTGCTGGGCATGGTCCAAGGCTCACTGCCTGGAGACCAGCCTCGGAAAAGAGGAGGCTAGCATGAGCTCCCTCCTGCTCCGAACCACAGCCTTGCCCAGGCCCGACTGTCCACACAGGGCCCCCCCCAACACCCACCCTAGCACCAGGGACCCTCCATGTCCTCCAGCAGTCCTGAGTCCCTTCCACAGGGGCCACATTGGCCAGGGCCTGCTCGACCTGAAGTTGGATCCAGAGGCCACCCTGCATCCAGGAAAGAGCCTCAGCCCCTCCTTGTGTGAAAGGCCAAAAAGACAGTCAGGATTTCCCGACCCTCCCGGGACACCCTCAAAGGTGGCAACACCCAGCCCAGTGCCCAGCCACAAGGATGGAGACAAACAGTCAGGATCTGCCCTACTGTCTACTCATCCCTCTTGAGCCTCAGAGACCCTGCAGCCCACTCAGGTGTGGGGCAGTCATGGCCCAGCCCTGGGTCTCAGAAGCCAGCCTGAACTGAGGGAGGCACTCTGGGTGGGGTAAGTCCAGGGAAAGAGGGCCAAGATAGGCAGGCCAGCCTCGTGACGGGCACCAGGACTCAAGGGTGACCATGGTCCTCCACGGTGAGCATGGTGGACACCTATAGCCCCTCAGTTGGTCAGAGCAGTGGGACAAGAAGCCAGTGTTCCAACGCCAAGTCTGTCCCCCATCTGCACTCTGAGCAACATCGAGTAGGAAGTGGGACAAGGAGCCAGTGTTCAGATGCTGAATTTGCCCCTGCTGGCACCCTGGGCCACATAGAGCACAAGGGACACTGGGAGAGGGGCCTCAGGGGCAGCTGCACCCAGTCCTGTCACCTCCACTTCCAGGTGGACAGAGCCAAGCTCCCAAGCACCAGGTCTAAAGTGCCTGAACACAGCAGCTCTGCCCAGGGGACACAGCTGGCCCCCGAACACTGACCTCATCCTTACAGGCCAGCCAGCACAGCATAGATGGTGTGCCCCCTGGGTGCAGCCAGGGTGCCATGGGTATATGGGTGACAACGTCCTCTTGTGTCATGACATGATTACCCCAGATTTGTCAGAGGAGCAAGTGAGCAGGTTTATTATCCAGGGAGTTTGCTGCCAAGCTTCGCCCTTTCTGACCCTGAGCAGAAAGGTCATTGCCTCCTGTGCTTGTCTCCAGGGCCATTTAACAGATGACCGCAAAAACCATACAGCATAACAACACAGCAGAAATTCCCTCTCACACTGTGCTGGTGGCCAGAAGTCCAAAATTACAGTGTTGGTGGGGCTGTGCTCTCTCCAGAGGATCTAGAGAGACACTTTCCTGCCTCTTCCAGCTTTTGGTGTTGCTAGCAGTCCTGGGCCTGCAGACACATTGTCCCAACCCCTGCCTCCACTGTCACATGGCCGCACCCCTCTGGTTGTGTCTGTCGGTGTTGCTGTATGTACAACACATGCTATGGTGTCCCAAGGAAGGTGGAGGACATTCCACGGGGGCACACTCACCAAGGAGAGCATGGACTGTGTATGATGCCTGGGCTGTTCTGCTCTGTAGGGGTTCAGTCACCCCATTCAGGAAACCCAGCTCTCAGCACCCAGCAGGACAGAGGAACTCCACCTGGGGCCAGCATGGGATGGCCTCCTCCCCTGTGACCTCAAACTAGGGGTCAGCCATATGAGGACCTCCCTGTAGGTGCTGCTCCCCAGATGCATGGTGCCTGATCCCCCCACCGCAGAACGGGGAGCGGTGAACCAGGCCTCACTCCCAGCAGAGCAGATGTTGGCACAAGTGGCTGACCTGGGCAGGCACCCTCGTCCATCCACCCATCCACAGCCAGGAGACCTGTTTACGAGGCTGTCAGCACACAGCTGCCACCTCCTCCGCCCACCAAAGGTGCCTCTTATCAGCCGCCTGGCTCCAGTGGTGCTGCCCAGCCCCCTCTCCGGGTGCAGAGTTGGCCCACTCTGGAATGCCTGAGCCTCCAAGCCCCAGGCAGAGCTGGGCTGGCCTCCAGCTCCTTTGCCCACCAGTGCCTCATTCATCACCCTGCTGGCCAGGGAGGTGGGTGCATGGCCCAGGAATCCTGAAAAAGGGCATTGGCACAGTTTCTAGAACCTATCCTTGAGGGCACCTCCTCGGGAGAGCTAGCATCCAGGAGGCTTATAGGCAGAGAGAGGGTCAGCACCCAGCACTGCACACCATGATGACCTCTGTGGCCGGGGACCAGGAAGGCCAGCAACTTGCTGATTTTTCTAGGAAACCCTGAGTCTTCCTGCTAGAAAAGATCCTACAGGGTCAGGAGGCCCTCAGCCTGCAACCTGGTTCACTGTTCATAGCGACACCAAAAGCAGTCAGAAGCAGGCCACCTCACTAGAGCACATACACTGAGCCTGCAGCCCTCCAGTCAAGCTGAGTCATGGGGCTGGAGAGACGGAATCAGTGCAAGGAGTCGGCCACCCGGCATCCAAGGCACCTCTCTAGCCACCCTAGAGGTGTGGACACAGGGACTTCAGCAGACCCAGGCTGGCCAAGACACACAGAGAGGCTGGGCTGTGGCCTACAGGGGCCAGCAACCCAGACCAGAATGGAGCAAGGCCTCCCCTTCCAACCTCTGAAACAACTTGTGAATGGCACAGGAGGCCCCACTGGGTGCCATCAGAGCCATGCACGCTGACCAGCAGGAGACAGATGGGCAGGACCCCAACATCCCATCTCACCGATGTTCTTGAGGGGTCCTGGGATATGCAGGTAGGAGGTGGGGGGATGTGGAAGAGACACTGCACCAGCTGCAGCTGTGAGGGCAGGAATAAGGCTTTGACCCCAAAGCAGGACTCTGGCCAGATGTTTCTCTCCTACCCTCTCGTGGCCCTGAGTTGGCCATATGACAACCAGCAGGGCCCCAGCCTGGTCTCCTCAGAGCTTGCTGACACCCACAGGGCCTCGGATCTCTGGTACGAGCAGAAACAGGGCTTGAGGTAGGTTGAAGCCCTGATCCTTCCAGCTGTCAGAACTGTTGGAGGAGATCACCCAGGACAACAGCCCAGTGAAATCCAAACTTGGGCAACCACTGAGAGGCAAGAAGGCCCCAGCCTTTCTGAAGATGGTGCTGTCCACTATAGAGCCCAGTCCTACCTGAACAGCCATCCCTGTCATGGGCACAAGGGCTGAAGATGCTTATTCAACTGGTACCCAGCCTGTCTGGGGCAGGGAGTTGAGCTCACAGTCCCCCATACCTGGAGGTCTACCTCTCAGTGTCCCCTGCTGTAACAATATCATTGAAAGAACCCCGAGTTCATAGACCACCCCCATACCTGGGGTCCACCTCTTAGTACTTCCTAAGTTACCACCTGAGTACCTCCTTAGTACAACCTAAAGGAAGTCACTTCACTGACGGACCCCGGGCTCAGAGACCACCCTCCATGGCCATGGGTCTACCTCTGTGTCTCGTGTTATAATGATGTGAATGACAGGCCCCCGAGCTCACAGCCCCCCTCCACATACACCTAGGGGTCTAGAGCTGGCCCTCCTGAGACACTACAGTCTCACTGTACAGAAGCTAGCCAGAAGGACACAGGCATCCCCAGAGAAAGACAGAGCAGCTTTTGTGGGCAGCAGGGAGGAAGCAAGAATGAACCTAGGAATTAAGGGAGTCTCTGGGCAGACCCAAAGGCCTTCCTCGAGCTAGCGAGCTAGCAAGCAGGCTGACAGATGGCTGGAGCCCCAAGGAATGTCCCCCAGGCTCTGCAAAGCCCCTGCCTGTGAGGAGGCCAGAGGGCAGTCGGATCAAAGGTGCCCACCTCCACAGTCCAACCTTGTCTCCCCAACGAAGTGAGGTCTACGAATCACGCAGGTGTGGGGGACAACCTCCCACTGGAGTCAGTACAGTGAAATGGGCATGGGCGAAGAAACTGAAGCCCACGGCCCTGTCCACCCAGGCAAGGTGGGGGACTGGGCAGGGCTGAGGGGGAGCATGGCCAGCTCTGGGAGCTCCATGGGGCAAGGAGTCATGGCTGCTTGGGTTTTCTAATTACCCAGAATGCAGGCAGAGCTCCCCATGGGTCTGAGAACTAAGGGGCAGCCTCAATGGAGGATGGAGTCTAAGGAGGCATATTCGAATCTAGGCAAAGGTGCCAGGTGCACATCCCTCCAGGCCTTATCCCTGCTGCAGCTCACCCCACAACAGAGGACCACATAGGTCTGGAGGAGGGGTCTCCTCGTGGCTCATGGCATCAGAACAAACCAGCATGCCCCTCCCCTGGAAAGGGCATCAGCCATGCCCTCTGTCGCTTCTGGGTTGGGAGGAAGAAAGGTAAGGGCTCTTCCCTGCCCCTAGGGCCCTCACTGTCCCCAGGATGTGAGGTCTGAAGCCAGCCTGGTAGGAGTTCACCTGGCTGACCTCTCTGCCCTACGAGGTACCAGGTGTACCCAGAGGAAGGCTAGCCAGGTCACTCATCATGCTCCCCCAAGCTCAGTCATGGCCCAGCTCCTCCCAGATGGCCAGTGCACAGCCCTACAGCTCAGCCATTGGTCTCCAAGGACAGGGCCTGTAGAGTGGAGGAAACCTGGGGACCAATAAAATCTCTGGAGGGACCAGAGTGGGGGGGCCAGACACTCCACCGGGTCCTGGGTTTTCTGGCTACCCAGAAATGAGGCAGAGTTCCCCATGGGGCTGGGAACTAGAGGGCAGCCCCACAAAAGGGTAGAGACAAGGCAGCAGCTCTGATTCTGGGGAAAAGTGCCCCAAGAAGACCTCGATCGTAAGACCAGAGAGCCAGTCAAGTCCCCAGATTCTGATGTCCATGAATGACTGTGCCAGCACAGGTATCTCAGGCTCCTCCCAGGGGTCCTGAGACAGTGGGGTCAGGTCCTGAGTCTACTGTCCTATCAGGATCCCTAAGGCCTTCTCCTGGACCCGCCTCCCCACAGCACATGAAAGGCCACACCCAGCCAAACTATGGGAGGCAAATGCTGGCAAAACTAAAGGGAGGAACAGACAGCTCTACAATAACAGCCCACCACCGTCTTGTCAGTGTGCCATATTGTGGTGGCTTGTGTGTTCCTGTGATGTTGGAAGCTATGCTACCGGTATTCCAAATACCAGCAGGGTCACCCAGGATGGACAGGTTTCAGCAGAGCTTCCTGACTATGAAAGACTCAGAAAAAAGGCCTGGCAATCTACTTCCGAAAACAGGCCCATGGTGGATCACAACAGACTATTATTGTCCCGTAAAGGGCTAGACTAGCCTGCTAGGTTGGAAGGCACTCAAAATACACAGGAGCCACAACAAGGGACTTGTCAAGCTTATCAACTATTGTGAAGATGGTGCGGGACTGGGGGATGTTTTGTTGATACAGATAAGGTGACCATGAATCAGAGCTGAGTTAACAGCAGCTCGCAACAGCACAGTAAGAGCTGGACACTCCACGACACGACTTTCAACAATGGAGAGAAGAAGATCAGCAAGGAAACAGAAGACTTAAACGGCACTATAAACCCACTACAGCCAACAGACACACACAGAACATGCCAACAGTGGCAAAATACACACTCCTTTTCAGGGCAGATGGATCATTCTCCAGGAAAGAACACACGCTGGGTCACAAAATAAGTCTAAATAAATTTTAAAAGGCTGAAATCCTACAAAGTATCTTCTCCGACCATAATGGAATAAAACCAAAAATCAACAGCAGAAGAGAAAACTGAAAAATTCATAAATAGGTGGAAACTAAACAACATACTAGTTTTTAAAATGTTATTTACTTTGTTGTTGAGAATGTACACAGCAAAACATGCACCAATTCAGCTGTTTCCACCGATACGGTTCAGTGACACCAATCACGTTCTTCAAGTTGTGTGAACACCCTCACCCTCCTTTTCCCAGTGGTTCCTGCTCCATTAGCATAAACTCACTGCTCCCTAATGCTCCTACCTAATCTTCTGAGTTGCTATTGTCAATTTCATCCATAAAGGCAGATCTTGAAAAAGTACGGTGCTCAAGACAGACATTCTTTAATACTTAAACTAAACTCCTGTTTGGTTTTCAAGTGACTTCATGGTATATTTTTGATTTAAGACTTAAAGATTATCTGAGGGCGAAAGCCATCATGGTTCCAGAAAGCCTAGAGCCACAAGCATCTGAAGTTCTAGCCCACATTTTTGTCCTTTTGGTCACGATTGTTCTACGCTTTGATCTTTCAATAATGACAACCGGGCACTATCCAGTTCTTCTGGTCTCATGGCAAAGGAGACAGTTGCTCATGGAGTCAATTAGCCACACATTGCATATTCATTGCATATCCTCCTCCTATTCTTGTCTCTCCTTCCTTTATTTCTCCAGGTTAACAACACACTATTAAACAACCAATGAGTCCAAGAAGACAACTCAAAGAAATTGAGACAATACCTTGAGACAAGTGAAAACAAAAATACAGATACCAAAAAGTATGGGCTACACTGAAGGCAGTGCTCAGAGGGAAATTCACAGCTATCAATATCCACATTAAAAGAGAAGAAAGCTCTCACATCAATAACCTAACTTTACAGCACGAGAATTAGAAAACAATGAGCAAACTAAGCCCAAAGCTGCTAGACAGAAATAACAAAGAGCAGAGCAGAGCAAAGTGAAATAGAGGACAGAAAAATGAAACAGAGAATGTAAAATGGTGCAGCCGTTTGCTGTGAATAACAGTTGGCTGTTCCATAAGAAGTTAAAAACAGCATTATCATACCAATCAACCACACAAACAAACTCATTGCAGTTGATTGTGACCCACAGTGACCCTAGAGGGCAGAGTAGAATGCCCACAGGGTGGATTTGAACTGCTGACTTTTTAGTTAACAGACATAGCTCTTAACCACTATATCACCAGAGTTTCCAGAATTAACATAAAACCAAAAACCCAAACCCATTGCCACTGAGTCAGTTCCAACTCATAGCAACCCTACAGGACAGAGGAGAACTGCCACAAACACTTTCCAAGGAGCATCTGGTGGATTTGATCTGCTGACCTTTTGGTTAACCATCATAGCTCTTAACCACTAGACCACCAGTGTTTCCAAAATTATCATAAAGCCAAACAACCAAACCCATTGCCACTGAGTTTATTCTAACTCATAGCAAGCCTACAGAATAGAGTAGAACTGCCCCACAGAGTTAACACAGGTCCCAGCAATTTCACTTCTAGGTATGAACCCAAGAAACTGGAAAACAGAAACTCCAACAGACACGTGTCCCCCGGTGTTCACTGTGGCGTGATTCACAATCGCCAAACAGTGGAAACAACTCACATGTCCATCAGGCGAATGGACAGACACAGAGTGGAATGTGCACACAGGGGAGCATCACTCAGCCGTGAAGAACAGTTCAGTTCTGATACATGCTACAACACAGATGAACCTTAGAAAAACTGTGCAGAGCTGGACATCAGTCAGGCACCAAAGGACAAATGCTGGGGGATTCCCCTTAGATGAAACATCTAAACCAGGCAAATGCACAGAGACCAGCAATGATTAGTGGTCACCAGGGACTAGGGTGCAGGCAGAGGAGAGGGTACTGAGTTACTGCAGAAAAGACACTGAGTTTCTGTTTGGGGGATGGAAAAATTTTAGCAATAAATGTTGTTGTTACGCACCATCAAGTTGGTTCTGACTCACAGTGACCCTATGAACAACAGAAGGAAACACTGCCCAGTCTTGTGCCATGTCCACAATCGTTTTTACACTTAAGAACACTGTTGCAGCCACTGTCTCAATCCATCTCATCAAGGGTCTCTCTCTTTTTTGCTGACCCTCCATTCTACCGAGCATGATGTCCTTCTCCAGGGACTGATTCCTCCTGACAACATGTCCACAGTATGTAAGACACAGTCTTGCCATCTTAGCTTCAAAGGAGCACTCTGGTTGTACTTCTTCCAGAACACATGTACCATGGTCCATGGTCCATTCAACACTCTTCTTCAAAGGCATCAGTTCTTCTGTCTTCCTTGTTCATTGTCCAGCTTTCACATGCATATGATGCAGTTGAGAATACCATGGCTTGGGTCAGGCACACTTCCGTCTTCAAGGTGACATCTTTACTTTCCAGTACTTTAAAGAGATCCACTGCAGCAGGTTTTCCCAATGCAAAGCAACTTTTGACACCTTGGCTGCTACTTCCATTGGCGTTGATTGTGGAGACAAGTAAAACGAAATCCTTGACAACCTCAATCTTTTCTCCATTTATGACGACGTTGTTTACTGGTCCAGTTTTCAGGACTTTTGTCTTCTTTATGTTCAGGTGCAATCCACACTGAAGGCTGTGGTGCTTGATCTTCGTGAGTGTTTCAAATCTTCTCCACTTCCAGCAAGCAAGCTGATAGGAGGAGTGAAAACAGAGTGAGCAGCCACCACTTGTCTGTCAGTGGAGGCCGGCTTGTTGCTGTGATGCTGGAAGCTATGCCACTGTAATTAAGTTACCAGCAGGGTCACCCATGATAGACAGGTTTCAGCTGGGCTTCCAGACTAAGGCAGACTAAGAAGGACCTGGCAGTCTACTTCTGAAAATAATTAGCCAGGGACAACCTTACGAATAGCAGTGGAACACAGCGATAAACAGGGGTGATAATTACACCACACTGTGAATGTAATTAATGCCACTGAGTCATATGCTTAAAAATCATTAAAATGGCATTTTTATATTTATTTGACCACAATAAAATACAGTTTAAATATCTGTAATTGTCTATAAAACCCCAGTGGGGAAGGCAGGTCCTGGGACTATACATTGCATCCCTCTCTGGGCAGCTAGCACAGCTCCTCTGGGTATCCCTGCTCCCAGGTTTCACCCTGTAGCAAGGACCAAACCAAACCAGACCCTCTGCTGTTGAGCCATTTCCGACTCATAGAGACCCTACAGACAGAGTAGAACTGCCCCACAGCTTCCAAGGAGTGCTTGGCAGATTTGAACTGCTGACCTTCTGGTGAGCAGCCAGATAACAAAATACCAAAGCCAAGGCTATTGGGCCCAGAAGGCCATAGAGCAAGGCTCCCAGGTACAGGAGGTCCTCTCAAGTGTGCTGGGTCCTTCTCGGGTATACTGAACCTCCTCAGGTGTTCTGACTTCTCCCCAAAATTCTGAGTCCTCCTTGGGCATGTGGGATCCTTCCCAGCTGTGTTGAGTTCTTCTCAGGCATCTGACTCCTCATTGGGTACACAGGGTCCTCCCTGGATCTGATAGCTCCTTCCCAGGTATACAGGATCCTCCCCAGGTGTGTTGAGTACCCCCAGGTATTCTGACTCTCCCTGGATATGTAGCGTCCTCCTCAGGTGTACAGATCCTTTATGGGTGTGGCTCTCTCCTCACTGAGTGTACAGGGTCCTTCCCAGGTGTGCAGGGTCCTCCCCTGGTGTATTGAGTCCTCCTTGAGCATTCAGACGCCTCCCCAGGTATGTAAAGTCCTCCCCAGTTATTCAGGGTCCTCTGTGGGTGTCGTGGACCTACCCCTACACCAGACACACATAGCTTCATGCCCATACCTCTACCCTAGGCAGACCACATCAGCCAAAACTTTCTGCCTGGCCAAGCCCAGAGCCAAGTACAGGGAACCTGAGGGGATCCTGGAACCACAGCCACAATCAAGATCAGAGGACCTTGCGTAGCTTAGCCCAAGGCCACACCACAGGAATAGGAGATGAGGCCCCTGAGCCTGCAGGCCTCAGAACAGGGACCACAGAGAGTGGCAGGATCACAGAGAGACTCAGACCAGCCCTCTGCCAGTCCAGCTGGGCTGCGACAGCCCACCAGGGTGAGGGCCACAGACCCAGCATCATGTTCAAGATGGGCAAAAGGCTGTGCACTGTGCCCAGAGGAACATTCTGGTGCCCTGCCCCCCTGTACTTCCAGGAACTTCCCCACTGGGAGGGCAGGGCTAGGGGCAAGAGTCCAAGACCACCAGCAACAGCACCAGACCCTCCAGGCCATAGGCATCTGGGCCTGGGGCAGGAGGTCAGGCTCCTACTGCAGGACAGTGTGGTGCATTGAAGAGCAGAAGGCTTCCTCTCCACCCACCAATTATCCCAGTTTAGAAACAGTGACTCTTGAGTCAAGGCTAAAGCTTCTGAGACCCACCCTTGTCCCTTCGTGGAGGCCAGGCCTGCACATCCATGGGAGGGCTGCTTCCCGGCAGAGCCTAAGGGCACACACCAGCTCATTCCCAGGGTCCCGCCTGCCCACTTCCTGCTCGGGTCAGTGAGTTGTACCCCTTGAGAAGGCCAGGCATGAGTGTGAAGACTCAGCAGGACCCTGGTGCCTCGCGGGCCAGCCCAGAGCAGTCCTGCTGGCTCAGTTCCCACTAAGAGAGCAACCAGGGTCCTCAGAAACCCAGCTGGACCTTCTTCTCCAGTCCCCACTCAGCTCTGCTGCTGTCTTTCTCTCATCTAGGAAGGCTGTCCAACTCACCTACACATCCCAGACCTTCCTCCACCCACAGGTCCCCCATGTCTGCCCCACCTCCAGCAGGAATCCCTCCCAGCCACTTAGCCCTCCACTGCCCAGCACTAATTGGGTCCAGGGGTGAGGGTTCTGCCACTTTAGTGAAGAAATATTTCTGAGACCCTTCCAACCTGCCCACTTTACAGATGAGGGAACTGAGGCCCAGAAGACAACCTGAGGTCAAGTTTCACAGACCTTGATGACCCAGGCTTTGGTTCTAGTTCTGCCTTTGTCTAAAGAGGTTGGCTGAGACAGACCAACAAGCAATGACTTGTATCTATCTTACACAATTAACAGTTAAAAATATGTAGATAGACAGTTGGATAGACAAATGGGTGTATAACAAAACCAAACCAGTTGCTATCAAGTTGCAACAGAATATTGGGTCATTAACGGACTGCAACCCAGCTCACTGCCCATAGCAGTGGCTATCCCATGTGGGTGTTAAAGTAGGGGCTTTCAGTAGTAGATTTTTCACAAGTAGATCGTTAGCCGCTTCTTCCAAGGTGCCCCTGGGTAGACTCCAAGCTCCCACCTTTCAATTAGCAGCTGAATACATTAACCATTTGCACGCCCCTGGGACACACGTACCTTCAGAGGCACTATGTTCTCCGGAATACTAACTGAGATGCTTCGACAAATGAAAGCAACACTGCAAGTGCTCAGTCATCTAGGCCAAGAAGTTTGGAAGACAGCTACCTGCATAACCAACTGGAAGAGAGCCATAGTCACACCCACTCCAAAGAAAGGTAATCCAGTGGAATGAGGAAAGTACCGAACACTATTATGAAAACGATTGTGGACATGGCGCAAGACTGGGCAGTGTTTCATTCTTGTGTACAGGGTCACTGGGAGTCAGAACTGACTTGAGGGCACCTAACAACAACATCATTAATATCACACACAACTAAAGGTTTGCTAAAGTTCATTCAACAACAGTTGCTGCAGTACCTTGACAGGGGACTGCCAAAAACTCAAGCCAAATTCAGATGAGGACATGGCTGAAAGCAGAGAATACCAGAAAGATGTTTACTTGTGTTTTATTGACTATGCAAAGCCATTCGACTGTGTGGATCATAACTAATTATGGATAACATTGCAAAGAACTGGAATTCCAGACATGTAACTGTGCTCATGTGGAACCTGTACAGAAATCAAGAGGCAGTCATTTGAACAGAACAAGGGGGTACTATGTGGTTTAAAGTTAGGAAAGGTGTGTGCCAAAAGTGTCTCCTTTCACAAATTCAGTCCGTCTCTTGAATAGATAATCCAAGAAACTGAACCATATGAAAAAGAATGTGGCATCAGAATTGGAAGAAAACTCATTAACAACCTTCTATATGCAGATGACACAACTTTACTTGCTGAAAGTGAAGAGGACTTGAAGCACTTATTGATGGAGATCAAAGACCACAGCCTTCAGTATGGATTACCCCTCAACAGCAAAGAAACAAAAATCCTCATAACTGGACCAACAAGTAACATCACGATAGACAGAAAAGATTGAGGACGTCAAGGATTTCATTTTACTTGGATCCACAGTTAATACTCATGGAAACGGAAGCAGCAATCAAGAATTTCTCAAATGACATATTGCACTGAGCAAGTCTGGGGCAAAAGACTTTAAAGTGCTAAAAAAAAAAAAAAAAGCAAAGATGTCACTTTGAGGACTACAGTGCACCTGATCCAAAAGTGCACCTGATCCAAGCAAGCCATGGTGTTTTCAATTGTTTCACATGCATGTGAATAGTGGACGAGTAACGAAGACTAAATAATAACTGATATCTTTGAATTATGGTGTTGGCAAAGAGTACTGAATGTACCATGGACTGCCAGAAAAATGAATAAATCTATCTTGGAAGAAGTACACCCAGAATGCTCCTGGAAAGTGAAGATGATGAGATTCTTCTCACCGACTCTGGACATGTTCTCAGGAGGGATCAATCCCTGGAGAAGGACACCATGCTTGGTAGAGAGTCAGCGAGAAAGAGGAAGACCCTCAACGACATGGATTGTGACAGTGGCTGCAACAACAGACTCAAACACAGCAACATCAGTGAGGATGGTGTAGGGTGGGGCCACACTTTATTGTGTTGTCCAGGAGTCCCACTTAACAACAACAGTAACAATGTTCATACGTTTTTCTCTCCTATTTCTTCCTTAAGGATTCAACACCAGCCTGAGAGGCACAAGAAGCAAAAGTTACCAGCAAATACTGGAGGACAAAGGGGACCTTCCGCCCAAGCTTCCCCAGCTGGCACAAAACAAGATAAAGCCACAGTTCACAGGTGAACACTGTTTCTGGTCGGTCTGAAGAACTGATGCTTTGACAGAACTCTGGGGCCCTGTGAGAGACAGAAAGGTCCCCGGATCCTCCACTGACTGATGGCACTGACCTATGGGGCAAAGAAGTCACAGTCCTGGGGGTCTTGCCTGAACCCAGATACCCCTAGGCCAATGCCACATGGGCACAAACCCCTCACAAGCTTAAGTGTGCTGATGTGTGTTTCTGGGGTCAGTCATCCCTACAAAAAGGGACAAAGGCAGCTCTGCCATCACGGTCCCTTATGACTCCACACTGCCTTCACTGCTCATAGTCTGATGGTGACTCTACTGCCTGGTCCTTCCTGTGCTGCTCTTAGCCTCCTCAGTCTCCAAAGGACATTCCAGTGTTTAACACCACTGAACATCATGGGTATCTGCTGACACTGGGGGTCAGGGGGGCCGTGAAGTCCACCCCGGACAAATAGAGCCTCTGGCTCCTGGCTCTAAGCTATCTGACCACAGGGTCTGGGGTGGGCTGGATGGGGCTCTGCTGCAGGCTGGCCTCCCAGGCCCTGCCCTCCACTTCCCTGCCTGCCACCCACACAGGCCCCCTTTGTGCTACACAGGCCTCCACGGCTCTGTAGACAGCTTTCAGGACAGGCAGGGGAACAAAGACACAAAGCCAGGCCCCCCTAGACCCGTCTCAGCAGACCCAGGCCTGGCTGGTGATCTGGCAGGAGAGGGGCAGAAGGGGGCTTCCCAGGGTCTCCCCCACCTTCATCGCTCTCCACAATCAACAAGCAGTTTCTTTTCCTCCCTTACTCTTTTGTTCAAATGAAAGAATTTGGGGGAGCCAGAAAAATGTGGCTTTTATTTTCAAAACTGGAATCAATTATAATTGGGGGGTTGGTTAAATACTCCCAACTGTGCTCAAAGTCAGGTCTGTGGTGCCCAAGCCCAGCCTTGAGGAGTGAGTAAAAAGTGACTGGTGGAGGTTTGGGACTGCAGCTTGAAGGACACAGCTGTCCCCAAAGGCCATTCATTTTGTACAGCATACCTAGCCCCTCCTCCAGGACAAAGCACCTCAGCAGTCTTCATCCTTCTCTGCAGGCCACAGCTGTGCCCAACAGGACAGTCCACTCTCCCAGGAGGCCCACCCACCCAGAGGGCAGAGGGCCGATCACAGACTTGACATCCCTGTGAAGAAGGTCAAGGGTAGGGTGGCAAATCATGCCCCGACCATCCTCCTGACTGCAGCTTGGTACCACCCAGGAGATGGTCACACGTGCTGCTGTGAGCATGTGACCCAGCCGCTGTCTGACCTCTGACCCTGGTGTCCTTGTCCACACAGCTGGTTATACAGGGACTCTGTGAGTGGGCACAGACAGAGCCAAACACAGACTCTTCCCAAACCTCCATGGAAGGGTCAGGACATCAGAAGCTGAGCACCAGTGACTGCAGGGAACACAGAGCAGGGAAGTGAAGTACAGGGCAGTGTGAGCCTCCATCACACCCTGGGCACTGGCAGGTAGATCACCTAAGCCCACTTGGCACACACACCCCTGAACCCCGGGACTGAGCAGGACAGCCCCCCACAGGACACCAAGCTCCATCCCCCACCCTATCTTCCTATCTCTCACACCCCCCACCCCTGACCACTCTACCACACTGCCTCCTCACGGGGGATATGGAGCCGCCACTAGAGGTCAAGTGTCAGGGTCTCCTGAGGGGAGGGGAGAGGAGGGGACGGAAGCGGAGGCTGCTCAGCACAAAGGTTGGTGGGTGGCCTCCACAAAGCCTCAGGCCAGCAGGTGAGGGGGGCAGCTCCTGGTGAGTAGAAAGGGGGATGAATTGGAGGAAGAGCAACTGGGACTCTGGGGGCAGGTCAGGCACCCCTCGCTGATTTCCTGGGACAGCCACCATTCCAGAGGACCCTCCCAGCCCCTACTCAGGAGTGGTGGCCATGGAAGGGTCTATTTCACTAAGCATGCAGCCGTGACCCCGCCCAGAAGTCTTCAAAGTTCACCACTGGGATCCCCCCTCACCCACCACACACACACAGCCAAACCTAATTTTTCCACTGAAGCTTAAGTCCAACCGTGCCCATTTCAGAAAGAGCAGACAAATGGGGCCTCCCTAGGGAGCTAATCCCACAGGCCTCACTGAGGTTCCGGAGAAGAGGCGAAGCATGACTACCAAGCCCCTTGTCCCATAAGGACTTTCCTGCCCAGCGAGACCAGTCCTAGTCCAAATCACAAGGAGACCTGGAGACCTGGCCCAGTTTTAGAGCTGTGTACCGGGGCCGGGAGCCCCCCACTGCAGCCCTAAGCAGCCACCCTCCCTGCCATCCAACCATGTGGGACGAGACCAGCAGAGCACACCAACAACAAAGGCTTTTCAGTAAACAGAGGTGCCCAGTCTGCATGGGGGTAGCTGGCTCTATCTCAGAACTGTGCAGAAGACCCACTTGCTCCCCCAAGACCCCTCTGTGCAGCCTTCATGGAACAGCAAGTGGGCGGGGGTCTCCTTACAAATGGACAAACCATCCCTGGACCCCAAGACTTCCCGACCGCCCACTGGGCCGACAGGAAGCAGCAGCGGACATCCCCCACTCACCGGAGGTGTTCCACCTGGGAAGAAGCCCCAACCGCTCCCACAGAAGCCACTTCAAAGTAGCGGAAATGGCTGTAAGTATCCCATTTCACCCGGATGGCTGGCCTCTGTTCAGGCTCCAAAGGGGCCTTTAAACTCCGTGTTCAATGGAGATACTCGGAAAGAGCAGGAACCCGAGGGGAGGGGAGCACACACCCCTCCCAGCCTCTCAAAGGACGTGCCAGATTACTTTTTCCTGGTCGGCTCACTTTCCTCTACAAGGATTCTGTTGCCCATCTCCCACTCAGGGACCCTTTCCAGTAGGACAACCCCTGAGCAAAGGCCTGGTTCTCAAATTTGGTTGGTGTGGGGCTCCAATCCTGCAGGCAAGACCCCAGGGTGTCAGGTGTTTCGTCCTCAACCCAAAGGACAGTGACAGCTGCACAAGGTGGGTAGTGTCTCATGGTTCCCCTGACACTGCTCCTTCAAGTGCTTGGGGATCCTTGAGGACCTGCCCCACAATGGGCCTCATGTCCATTTAAACCCCGGGTGCAGCCCAGGTATTCATTGAGGAAGTGGGACCCTCAGGGCAGTCCTTTTCCCAATAGCCTCAGAGCCTGCAGAGAGGGCATGGAGGAAGGGATGAGAGAGACAGGGACCCTCCTCTGCATGCCTAGGACTGTGTCAGGGCAGTCAGCCCCTCCTGTCCCCCAGCTCAGCTGCAATCCCCACCACATTGCGTCTCCTGGCACCACTGCATCCCCTGATTCCACTGCCGCCTCAGCCCCACTGTGTCCCCCAGCACCATCGCATCCCCCAGGCCCACTACCCAAGCCTTGGTGTCCAAAGCCTTAGTGTTCACAGCCACATGCCCAGCTGGATGTCATTAACAGTGCCCTACTACTTACCATACTGACAGCGAGGACCCTGGAAGCCTTGGGGACAGAGACACAGCTGGGTGGAGCCTGGCTGGCAGTGGCCACCATTGAAGCACACTCCAGAGCTGCAGACAGCTGTGGGAAGAAAGAGGTGTTAGGTGAGGAGGGGCAGAGTGGGGGCCAAGGTCGGGAAGGCTCCAAAACCAACCACTCAGAGGAGTGACAGGTGACCTGTCATGTGCTTGACAGAAAAACCCCGGGGCCCTCGGGAAGTTTCCCTGCTCAGCTCCTGCTCTGCCCTGTAGCTCTGAGAGGGTGGGGGTCTCCTGCCAGGCACGCAGGCCCAACTGAGATCCAAGCCCAGGACTCTAAGACATCCAGGTCTGGAGGACCAGCCTGGGTACACAAGAAGCAACCCATGGCCTTTGCAGGGCTTCTTTTTCCTAGTCACTGTGTACCCATGCTTGCCAGCTGTCCCAAGCTTATTGGGGGCATCCTCTTCAGGGTACCCCTGCAGGCATCCTAGGTATTGCTTTCCCACACCCCCAACTCCAGCCCTATACCCTCCCTCTTCCAGCAAACCCCTGCAGCAGTATGAGGATGTATCCAAAACAGGAGGGAGCTCGCCAGGGAAGGCCCTGTCATGGGCCTATCAGGGCTACAAGGAGCCCAGCAGGAATGCAGAGACCCCTGGGAAACTCCAGAAGAAAGCCCAGGGCCCAGGGGAAGGGAAACATCAGTCTGTTGGCCCAGGGGGACTAAAACCACTGACATGAGTGAGTTTAGGAAGAAAGAAAAGCCAGTGTGTTTACTTTTCACCACGACATCAGCCAAATGACAAAGGTTGGCCACTCCCCAGATGGGGTACAGGTGCCCAGGTCAGGCATCAAGGAAGGCAGAGCCCAAGAACAGTGACTCCCAACCCCAGGGCCCAGTGCCCCTGCTCTGCCACAGTTCTGAGTCTACATCACTGGAGGAGAACTTGCAACTCACTCCTGTTCCCATCTATCCATCCCTCCTCTAAGTCAATGGTGGCTCCCTCCACCCCACCTTCACCTCCCCACATATACCCCTTGCTCTTGTGTCCTGTCCTGACACCTGCCCTCATGGTCCTTACAATGTCCCTCTTCCTCATTCCACTCTTCTCCACCTTGCCTCCCCTGGGCCACACCACAAATCATCTGCCCAGTTCTGGAACTGACAGCAAAGAGAAGGAGCTCCTAAAAAGTCATACTGAAAGGACGCGGACTATATGATCTCATTTACATGAATGAGCAAACCTACAGTAACCAAAGATTCTCAGTGGTTACCATGGGTGGCAGGGAGGGAGGGAGAAAGGGGGAGTTTTTGCTTAGGTGGCATTAAGTTTATGTTAATAGTCATGCAATGATTTGGAGAAGGATAGCAAGAATGTGACCAGTGTCACTAAATTGTACATTTGGAAATTGTCAAATTGGTGAAGGTATTGTTGTAATATTTTCCCACATACACACACACACACACACAGAGTCATACCAAGACCAACTCCTCTCTTCTCTCTGGACCAGCCCACGGCAGCACCCCTGAGTGCCCCCACTAAAACACTCAAGGCCAGTGGACTGAACCTCTCCTTCTACAGAGGGGGGTGACAGACACAGCAACTATCCTGTACACACATGTACACATGCACGCACACACACATTCACAGGCGCACACACACGTGGGTACATACACAGTCACATGCACACGTGTGCACACGCACACACACATGCACACGCACACCACATGCACACACGCATGCACACATATGCACACCAAGCACAGGGCCAAAAGCAGCCACTGTTCTTTCTTCCTGTGGCCAGCACAGACGTTATTAACTGACCACCTCGTTGGGCCAGACATCTTTGCTTTTTAATATTTTAAAGACATCCTTTGCAGTAAATTTGCCCACTGCAATCCGTCTCTTGATTTCTTGACTGCTGCTTCCATGCGCATTTATTTTAGTCTATGTAAAATGAAATCCTGAAAGGAAAATAAAATAAGAATTGACACATCTGAACTGTGTTGGTAAAGAATATTCAATATACTGTGCCAGAAGAATGAACAAATCTGTCTTGGAGGAAGTACAGCCAGAGTGCTCCTTAGAGACAAGTATCGAAGCGAATTGTCTCACTTTGGGCATGTCATCAAGAGAGATCAGTCCCTGGAGAAGGACATCATACTTGGTAGAGTGGAGGGTCAGTCATAAAGAGGAAGCCCTCAGTAAGATGAACTGACACAGTGGCTGCAGCAATGGACTAAAGCACACCTGCTGTTGTGAAAGCAGCATGAGACCGGGCAATGTTTTGTTCTGTTCTAAGCAGAGTCTCTACAAGTCAGAGTCCACTCAATGGTACCTCATAGCAACAAGTGACCAGACATGGCCTCCACCACATCATCAGGCAGACCACAGAGAGGTCCATCCATTACCATTTTAAGATAAAAGCTTCATATTTCTAAATGCATAGTGAATTGTCCGTCTCTGTCTCTGTAAGTCGCACCACCATCCACCCATCGGCTCAGGACAGTCTCCTGGGAGCACGCTGGAGCTCGATCCATACTCATATCTGACCCACAGGTCACCTGCTCAGTCCTGCCACCTGTGTATCTTGAACACACCCATCTCTCTCCACCTCCATCACCTCCACGCTAGCCAAAGCCACCATCACCTCTTGCCACTGCACACCCTCTGCACTCCCTTCTCCCCTTTTACTGCTGCTCACCCAAATTCCATTCTCTACCCCAAAGCCTTCATGATCTTTTAAAACATAATTTGAATCATGTCACCCCTGGTTCAAAGCCTCCCTAATGGCTGCCTTGACTTAGAACGAGCTCTACTCAGATCCCCTAGCCAGGGCTCAGCCACATTCCCCACGTCCCACCAGCCCACCCTCCCCACCCAGCACACTGAGCACATTAAGCTCTTCCTACCTGGAAACCCTGGGTGAGTAAGCTATTCCCACCACCCATCAACACCTGGACAACCTGAACCTTTCCTAAAAGCTTCTTCCCTAGGAAGCCTTGCTCAGCTCCCACTGCTCATAGCGCCTGCACTTCTCCACTGTCACACTCTCAAAGGTAATCACTTAATTAGGTGATAGCTAACTCCCCAGCCTAGGAGTTCCTGGTAGTTTCAACAGTTAATGCACTTGGCTGCTAACTAAAACACCAGCAGTTCAAATCCAACCAGAGGCACAACGGAAGACAGACCTGGCCATCTACTTTCAAAAGAACTAGCTGCTGAAAACACTGTGGGACACCATTCTACTCTGACACACGGGGTCATCGTGAGTTGGAACGGACTTGGTGGCAACTGCTCTGTTTTTGTTTTTTTTTCTCCCAATGCAGACTATGAGTTCTCTGTGAGTCTGTCCTGTTCACCACTATGTTCTTCAGCACCAACACTTAAGTTTTGTTGAATGAATGAATGAACAAACAACTAAGTTGCTGGGCAAAGCTGGATGTCAGGGAGGTTATTTGTGGATAAGCTTTAGGGGAAAGGACAGGGGTTCTGTTTTCAAGACAGGTAGCTGCACAAGGTATCACATCCATAGAAATGGAAAAACTAGCTTTAAACAAATGGGAAATGTGGAAATGAAATATATTAAAACTGAGCATCTAAGTGTTAAATGAAGCAATGGATGCACGCTCTGTAAACACAAATTTGAGTTAATAAGTATATCTGTCTTGCACTTAACCTTGAAAAGATTGAGGTTGTCAAGGATTTCATTTTACTTGGATCCACAGCCAACACCCACAGAAGCAGAAGTCAAGAAATCAAAAGACACACTGCAGTGGGCAAATCTGCTGTAAAAGATCTTTCTAAAGTGTTGAAAAGCAAAGATGTCACCTTGAAGACTAAAGCATGCCTGGCCCACGCAAGCCGCAGTCTTTTCAATCACATCATTCGCATGTGAATGCTGGGCAGTGAATAAGGAAGACAGGAGAATTGATGCTTCTGAATTGTGGTGTCAGAGAAGAATAGTGAATGCTGTATGAACACGCAAAAGAAAGAACAAATCTGTTCTCGAAGACGTACAACCAGAGTGCTCCTTAGAAGCAAAGATGGCGAGACTATGTCTTACATGCTTTGGACATGTTGTCAAGAGGGATCAGTCCCTGGAGAAAGACATCTTGTTTGGTAAAGAAAAGGATCAGCAAAAAAGAGGAAGACACTCAAGAAGACGCAGTAACACAGGGGCTGCAAGAATGGGCTCAAGCATACCAACGAATGTTGACATGGCACACGACTGGGCAGTGTTTTCTGTTGTGCATAGGATTGCTATGAATAGGAACGGACTCAACGGCACCTAAACACAAAAAGTATGTTTGTTTTACACTTAAACTTAGTTAATTTAAGCAAGAGCAAAAATTAAACACTAATGAATCTAAGGAGGACCAGTGTGTTCCTGTAGTGTACTGAGTTACTTAATACGGCCTTTCTGGCCATGTTCTTAGAACTCCCACAAAATGACTGCATGGGGCTATGCAAACAAGGTGTTTGTGGCCCACAAAGGGGATTGGATAGTACTAATCATGCAAATAAGGTGTGTGGAATCTTTGAAGGGTAGGTACCATGCAAAGAAGACTTACGGATCCTTAACAAAGGATTGATCAGTTTCGCCACCTAAGTAGGCTTAAAATGAGCCAATCCTAGAGGATGACAGGAGATCTGACTACCATCAAGAAAAGCCGGGAATGGAGCATGTCCTTCAGACCCGGGGTTCATGTGCTGAGAATGTCCTAGATTCAGAAGCCAGAACTGTAAACACCAGTGATGGTAAGAAGTAGCTGCAAGTACAGCAGAGTCCAGCAATAGAGAAATGGCAGCAGGAGAACCAGACCAGCTCAGGATGACACTGTGAGTTTCTTGATGCACGGAACAGGGCAGTTACAGTGGGTATGCTGATTTGTGGAGTGACAGAGCAGAGTACTTTCAGGTCAAGGCTTACTGGTGGAGTGGCATGCCTCTGGGCACATATCAGGGGAGCTAAAGAGCTTTGTGACATTTGTCAGAGCAGAGCAGTGACCAGGCCAAGGACATAAGGCCAAGACAGAGGGCTGCTTTCAGGCACAGCCAAGAAATTTCCTAACCAAAGAACTATATCCTGAGTCATTCATGTTCCTGAACTGCAACTTATTCCTTTCCTAATAACCTTATAACTGTATGTTGTTGTTCTTACATGCTGTCAAGTCATTGCAACCCTACAGGACAGAGAAGAACTGCCCCAAAGGCTTTCCAAGGGATGGCTAGTGAATTTGAACTGTTGACTTTTGGGTTAGCAGTGGAACTCTTACCCACTGTGCCACCAGGGTTCAACTGTGAACATAGTCTGTAAGATCTGTGTGCCACTGCAATGAGTTAACAAATCCAGCAAAGAAAAAGGGGCCGTGGGAGGGACGGGTGGTGTCAGAATTCATAAAAAGATAAGACAGAGGAAGGATGTCTGACCTCTCCCTCATAGGAACAAGCTTTTGGCTGATGTTGATTTTTATTTTCTCTCCTCTCCCTTACGAATTTATACAAGGTATGACGCTGTCGCATCATATTCACAGTTCCCTATGACTGTCGGCCTGGATGGGGTGTACCCAACTATACCCCTAGAAGCCTTGGAAGAGACTGTCTGAAGGCACCAAACATGAGAAATACAAAGGCAGGTGGAGGTGATCTGGGTCCAAGGTGCCCACAGGTTCTGCTGCTGCCAAGAGGGACCAAGCAAGTGTGAGTCCACGCATGTCTGTAGAACCATCCCCCACCACAAGTAACTGCCATCTACCTGTCTCTCCTATGCAAAACTCCCACCAGCTTCCACTTCCATCAGAATCAAGGCCAGTTGCCTGAGCAGGGCAAGGCTGTGGAACTCAATGTCAAGTTCCAGTTCTAGTATTTATTACTGAACAGATTTTTCTTTATTATGATTAGGTGAAAATAATCAATCCAAGTCAGTTTTGCGTGTCTGCCTCTCTGCAGCTCTACCTGTTCTTCTCACCCTGTGACAGCACACTTCTCTTTTTCACTCTTTACTTCTAGTATCCTCTTAATGAACACCTGTCCCCTCCTCTCCACCTTCTCCTCCCCCTTCCAGAAAGAAACCAGTAGAACAGCCTCTTATTAATGTATAAAACCATAAAGTACACCCACCACATGCTCACTCTGTGTCCCCATGTCCAGTCCATTCCTGTCTGTAGAGTTGACCTCAGTACTGATTTCAGGTCTGGTACAGCAGCAAGTCTAGAGGCCATGTTCCCAGGGGACCCTCCATTCTGTCAGACCATCAGTTCTGGTCTTTTAGTCAAGTTCTTGAACTGCACATGTCTTTTTCTTGTGCTACGTCACGGACCTTACATTGTGTCCCCTGTCAAGGCTGTCCCTGCACAGATCTTTAATATTCGTGAGTCTATTTCCCCTCCCAACTACCCCCTAAAAAAACCCCATTGCCATCAAGTGGATTCTGACTCATAGCAACCCTACAGAACAGAGCAGAAGTGCTCCATAGGATTTCCAAGGAGTGGTCAGTAGATTCAAGCCGTCCACCTTCGGGTTAGCAGCCAAGCTCTTAACCACTGCACCACCAAGACCCCACCACCTTTCTGAAAAACAGTGAAATTCAGACAGTTTCCACAAAACGGAGGCACCTTCAGCAACCTGCATACTGTCAGTTTGACCTCCACATTATCTCCAAAAACTGCGATGCGCACACACAGCAACCCTCACCCCCGGTGGCAGCAGCACCTCCAGGCCCACTGGTCTCCTCCTTTGAGATCCGAGTAGGGTGGGGGGTACCTCTCTCCTAGTTTACTGAAGAGGTATGGGGACACTGACAATTTGCTGATGGCCCCTGGTTCTGCCAGGACAGGCCTTTGCATAGTGGTGAAGGTGGGCATATCAGCCCTTGCATTCCCCAAACAAAGGTCAAGGAAGGCCCTTAGGATGTCCCATTCTGAGGGTGCTCCTGACCAGGTCTGGGATCAGGAGAGCAGATCTGGGGAGCACAGTTCCTGGGAGAAGGCAGCATACCCCCGCGACACTTGTGACATCTCAACGCCGCTTTCTCTCATGGGAAAGGCAAGAAATCCCAGTGTGGGATGCAGGAGCCAGCTGGCTGCCAGGGCCAAGGTAAGCACGGGAACCAGGTTCTCCATTCCTCTCCATGGGCTTGTTACTGCAGTGCAGACCAGCGGGGCCGGCAACTCATTCTCCTCCTCTCTCCTGAATGCCATCTGGAGGAATCGTGAGGACCCTGCCAGACAGGACAGGTGCAAGACCCAGGGTGACAGCCATTTCACAGCTGTGAATGCACACACTGAGGTCACCAAGTCTACAGAATCCACATGGCAGAGAAATGTCATTTCCTCTGGAATCCAGCCCTGCCTCTGAACAGTTGCCAATGTCCTTCGAGCCTCTCCAAAGCCTCCCAAAGCCCTTCAGTGGCCCCAGATCTGCATTTCACTCACCCGGCCCCAAGGAGAAGCCCTGGAAGAGTGTGGATGAGGGCTCTGGGTGCTAGAGAAGCTGGCTTGAATATGTGACCAATCTCCTCCCCCAGGAGGGCCCCTCTGCTTGGAGGTAGTTTGGTTGCTGGGTCTTCTCAGCCTTCCAGAAAGGGGCCTCTGGTTTTCTGTGCGTTCCTTCTCCATCCTCTTTGGCATGGGCTCCTTGGCAGGGCTGGGCCTAGGGGAGCAGGACCGCCCCCCGCCCCCCAGCTCCCCAGGGTGCGTTCCAAGGAACTATGGTGCTACAGCCACATGCTAACCCAGCCCGACACATCTCTGAGTCTCAGAACCTTCTAGATGGAGCCTAGGGAGGGCTTGCCACACTCTCTGAGTGTCAGATTCTTACACGTAGCAGGGATCAGTCCCGTGCCGAGGCAGGCAGGGAAGTGAGGCCAGAGTAGAATCTTCGCCCAGTCTGGCTGGGGTTCCCATCCAGGCTTCCTGCAGGCTGCACAGGCCTGCCTGTGGCCAGGCACGCAGAGGGCCTCTGCCAACACTAAGTCACCCAAGGGGTGTTGACAGCCCAGGGTGCTGGCTCACAGCTGGGTAGGCACTGGGCTGTGCTTCTCCACTAGCAGCTGACTGCCGGAACCAGGGGTGCCTGGAAGGGAGCTTTCTGAACAATGCTGGAGGAGAGCAAGGGGTTTCTAGCTTCTCGGCGATGCTCTCACAGTGGGTGTTGGCTCTGCTGCCCCCAGGCTGATGGCCGGTGTCAAAGAGGTCTCCTCAGAAGGTGGAACAGCATCCATGTCAAGAGGCAGTGGGTGAGCATCCAGAGCGTGGCCACCCACCCTCAGGCTGCCCAGCATCCTAACCCTGAGGGATGCTGTGTTGGGTAGGGAAAGTCTGGGCCTGCACCCCAGGAGAAACCCTGCTGGCTCACAGCTGCCAGCTCTGACCCACAAACCTTGTAAGTAGTGGTGAAACAAGCAAACAGTGCCTCTTACCTGCAGCCAGGGGAACCAGGCAGCCAAGGGGATTGTGCTGTACAATGGGAGAAATTCCAGGACCCAGGAGTTTCCAGGTACCCCCAAATCCTCCAGCAGCTGCAAGAGGCCATCACCAAGCAGCCAGAGCCTGGAATCCTCACTGTTCCTCCAGGCAGGTGGTGACCAACAGGCTAGCCTCCCACCCCCAGGAAGTGGAAAAGCACAGTTCTCTATCATGCAATGGAATATGTGTACGTGTAAGCACATGTGAATACGTACACATGTATGAGTGTGCAAACATGAGTGTGTGAATGTGTGAGGACATGAGTGGAGCTCACAAGCACTGGGCTCGGTGAAAGCACAGAGATGGGGTGATGGCGAAGATAGCAGGAATGGGTCCTTCACTGGGTCCCCAGGCACACAGCTGGGAACAGGTCTCAGCTATTATCAGCAGGGCAGGCAGGCAGCACCATTTTCTAAGCCACATCTGAGCTGTGATAAGAGGGCTCCATGAGAAAGGACAGGGGTGATAGTCACAGGGGCCACCCACACGACCAGTCAGGGCTAAAGAAGAGTCAGCTCCCCTGGATGTCCAGCGGTCCTGGGCAGGGGTGAGAGGGGAAGGACTTAGTCTGTGAGTGTCTTCATGTGTGCATGAGTGTGCATGAGAGTATATGTACATGTGTGAATGTGCATGTGTGTACATACATGTGAGTGTGCAAATGAGTGTGTGTGAGCAAGTGGTGTGGATGTATGAGGGTACATGTGAATGTATGCATGTATGTGGGTACACACGAGTGTATGACTGTGCCTGCACGTGTGTGTGTGTTAGTGCACACAAGTGAGAGACTCAGCTCCCTGGGAAGTAGCGGGGTGGGGAGTGAGCTGGCGAGTGTGAGCTCTGACACGAGCAAGTGCGTGAGAGTTCTACATGTGACCCCATGGCTGGGAGAGCCTGATGTGAGGAGGCAGTGAGTGCAGTGGAGGTCACAGTGGCACATCACATCCCCTCAGCAACCACGTGGGCCTTTGTAGCAATGGATGGTGTTCAAGGTAGTAAGCAGAGACCAGAATGCAACGCTGCAAGTTCCCATAATGTCCTGCCCAGGAAGGAAAAGGGAAAGCAAGCCCAGAGACAGGAAGCAGAAGGAGACCCCCAGGGTCACAGTGGCCCCTTCCTGCAGCTGACACCCTGCTCCCTCCTAGGTCCAGAGTGCAGGAAGGCAGAGGAGGCAGCCATCTGGGCCGAGCAGCTGAGTGGAGCCCTCGACGTCCCAGGAGACAAGGGAGGCTTGTAATGTTCCTGCCTGCCTGCTGGCACCATACCCTGGGGTACCTCAGCTGTGAACATCGGAGCAAGGTGCACTGGCACCCAGAAGCAGGCCAAACACACAGACTGGCTCCTTACCCCCCTGCCCACTCCACCTGTGAGCAGAGGACACAGCCATCACCAGCCCTCCCTTCTGAGGTGAAGCCCTCTCAGGTCACGGTTTTCTAAAGAGGGCATTTGGCCTCCCCTCAGACAGCTCCACCTGCCTCTGCCCCATGCAGTCCTGCCTCCAGCACGCTCCTCCCCAACTTCACCAACCCTCATTCCACCAACCACCAGTACCTGATGACAGAGGCCTTCCCAGACCCATCCAAGCCCCACCACCCAGTCCCCTGCCCCCACCGTCAGTGTCATTGTTCTTCGAAGCACTTGTCACCAGCTGACATGTAATTTCTTTCTTCCTTCCTTCCTCTCCTGAGTGTCTCCTGCCTGTGCTCTGAGCCCCACGCAATGGGTGGGGCCAATGTCCATTCTCGTTCAAGGACTCCAGAGCCATCCACGGCTCCGAGGCCACTGACCTCACTCTAGGAACACTGCTCGACTGCTGGGTGGTGACCCTTGCCCTTTTTTCTTTCTCTCTTAACATGCCCATAAACCACATTGGTTTAGAAACCCCCTACTACTCCATCTTGGGAATCCAGGGTGCAATTAAGCTCATGAAGACTCTGAGAAGTCCTGTGGAAACGAAGGCTCCTGAGGTCTGCTCCATACAGATGGGCACAGGCTTCCTGGAACACAGAATCCCTTCCAAGCGGGCACTTCATACTCTGGGAGTTGGCACTGCTCCTGACAGCAACCTGTTCCCTGCTTCTCCCTCTGCAGTCACCCAGGATGCTCTAACTCACCGGTGGGTCAAGTCCAGCCCCACCTGGGAGGGCTGCAATGGTGCCACAAAGGGGATCTCCCAGTGCCTCACCCCTGCACGTGTTCCTCTCAGAGGCCGAGGCAGAGCTCTGTGCATCCATGAGGGGGCACCCAGCACAGGTGGGTCAACCAGAACCCATGGCAATTACGGCTGAAACATCAGGAGTGGACAGGCCAAACTTTTCACCCCAACAGAGTAAGAGCGGGGTTCAGGGAGTCGCCCCATGCAGAAAGGAAGAGGTCTAAGCCTGCCGCAGCTGGGGTGCCCTGTCAGCAGAGCCGCGCAGCTCCAGGGCCCTGGTTACTGGCCACATCGCCTGGCCCAGCAAAACTCCTTCCCAGTCCCCTCCCAGCCACTGCAGTGCTGGGTGGAAATGGGAGAAATGGCAGCATGATTAGAAGCTTCCGGCCATTCTCTTTCAGAGGCATTAAACGTCTTTGCATTCCTCCACAAATACTGGCACGCTCCCAGGCCTGCCATCAGCCCCGACACTGTCCCCCACACAGCCACATTTCCAGGTCACAATGGAAGGTGGAGGGGGTGGGAGCTACCCACCCAACGCTCCTGCTCCTCAGGGCCTTGACCAACAGATCCCACGGTGGAGAGGTCCCCAAGCACCATTACCACCACCACCAAAAGTAACGCTGGAAAAAGCTATCACGGCTGAGTGTGCCTTGTCCTAAACACTTAGCGTTGCAGGAATCCTGCATGGTGCAAACACTTAATGCACTCAGCTGCTAACTGAAAGGCTGGAAGGTGGAGGCCAGTCAGAGGTGCCTCAGAAGAAAGACCTGCTCACCTAAGTCTAAACAATCAGCCACTCGTCTGGGTCCTAAAAGCTAGCAAGTGGCCATCTAACAAGCATCTATGAATCCCAGCCCACAGGGAGCAGAGGAGAATCAAAGATATCAGGAAAACAGGAGCCAAAGAAATATAAAGGGCCACATAATCCAGAGACTGTATCAGCAATAGACCAGAAGAGCTGGAAGGTGCCTGGCTACCACCAATGACTGCCCTAACAGGGAATACAACTGAGTCCCTAACACAGTGGGAGAAAAATGGGATGCAGAACTTGAACACTATTTAAAAGACCAGACTTGATGGTCTGACAGACTAGAGTCCTCGGAAGGCACGGACCTCAGACTCGCTGCTACCACAGAGCTGAAATCATTTGCAAAGCCAGCTCTTTAGACTAAGATTGGACCAGACTCTAAGACATAAAGTGATACTGGTGAAGAGTGTGCTTCTTGGCCTAAGTGGATACATGAGACTAGCTGGGCAGCTCCTACTCAGAGGCAAGATGAGAAGCTACAGGGAGACAGCAGCTGCAGGAACAGACACGGGAAATACAGGGTGGAAAGGAGGAGTGTGCTGTCACAGGGTGGGAAGAGTAACTAGGGTCACACAGCAGTGTGTGTGCAAGGTTTTGTATGACACATTGACCCAGATTATAAACTTTCACCTAAAGCACAATAAAATATTTTTTAATTTATTTTAATTAAATTTTTTTTTAAAAAATCAACCACTGAACACCTTCTGGAGCACAGTGCTGCTCTGACCCAAAGTCAGGTTGTCATAAGTCAGTGTTGACTCCACCAATAACTGGTTTAGTGCCACTTGACACTTGAGCCCTCTGTGCTGACACTACAGTAAGGCTCCACACCAAGTTACTTGTGTAATTTGTGGCTTGAGACACTTGTTTTCACCGCCCCATCGCAGAGTATGAACCCGAGGCCTTAGGCGTTACCTCACCAAGGCCACAGAGCTCACAGCGACCAGCGGGGATTTGAACCCAGGAAGGCTGCCACATTTCTCCC
Source organism: Heterohyrax brucei (assembly GCA_028571685.1). NCBI lineage: Eukaryota > Metazoa > Chordata > Mammalia > Hyracoidea > Procaviidae > Heterohyrax > Heterohyrax brucei. The sequence continues at coordinate 31,813,587 of CM053140.1, forward strand.
TCTCAACTGCTAGGTTCAGACAGCGTAGGTGTCAGGCCCAGCAGGGGACACTTGCCCAACAGGCTGATGGTACGCCATGCCCTTGCCAAGGCCAGTGTCCCATAGACAGGTCCCTAGTCAGAGCTTCAGGGGCCAAGGCTCAAGGCAGTAAGGAGAAAGGTCAGTGGAGGCTCCCCCACCCACCTGGAGGTCTCACATTACAGGGAAGTCTGAGCCCGGTCCAGCCTGTCCACCTCCCCCAGCTACCCACAGGGACCAGTAGCTCAGTCACCCCTCCTGGCTCACTCTGCTCCAATCCCTTCAAACTCCTCCCACTCAGGGCTTCCCAGGCCACTGCTGACATCCTCAAGCCCCATCTGGTTGGCCTTCACCTGGCCCATCCTCACCCTGCAACCTGGAGGGTGCATCCTCAGGGGGCCTTCTTAAACTCCAGGCCAGTCCTGCACTCCCCACTACTCCCTAGTCAGTCACTTGACAAGTATCTGTTAGTGGCAGTCTCCCCCACCAGACTGCGAGCTCCCCTGAGCAGGAACAGCCCCTGCTAGGCTCTGCTCAACCACCAGCACCTACAACGAAGCCACCCCTTGGTGGCCGCTAAACAGAAAACTGAGTAAGTCAGTGAAGGAGTGAGCAAAATGAACACGAGGGAGAGAGGGAGGAAGGGAGGGGAGGGGCGATAGATAAGTGGATGGATGGATGGATGGATGTGTGAGTGGGTGGGTGGATAGATGGATGGATAGATGTGGGGGGTGGGGGGTGGGTAGATGGATGGATGGATGAGTGGGTGGGTGGATAGATGGATGGATAGATGTGGGGGGTGGGGGTGGGTAGATGGATGGATGAGTGGGTGGGTGGATAGATGGATGGATGGATGTTGGGGTGGGGGGGTGGGTAGATGGATGGATGGATGTAGGGGTGGGGGGTGGGTGGATAGATGGATGGATGGATGAGTGGGTGGGTGGATAGATGGATGGATGGATGGTTGGGTGGGGGGTGGGTAGATGGATGGATGGATGTGTGGGTTGGTGGGTGGGTGGATAGAGGGATAGATGGATGTGTGGGTGGATGGAGGGATGATGGACAAATGAATGGGCGAATAGAGGAATATGTAGTTACCATGGAACCTCTGGGCCCATGTAAACCCACTTCCACCCCAAGCACAGCCACACCTGCTCCCTTCCCACACGGCAACCCAGACAATGGAAGCAAACAAGTACGCTTCCGGAGAAGCCAGATCACAGAGGTTTTCTCTGCTCATTACAACAAACAGAAGGAAAACTCACAAACAAGTAAATCCTGGGCTAAAAATGAACTTTCTAAACTAACAACTAAGAAACCCAGTGCTTCAAGTTCAAGATGTATGCAGGGTTCTACACGAAGTTCAGAACACACGTGGAGGTCCTGCCTCAAATCTGGAGTGCATGTGGCCGTCCTGCTTCAAGTTCAGGATGCATGTAGGGGGTCCCTCTTTAAATTCCTGATGCACATGAGGTCCCATCTCAAGTGTAGGGTGCAGGTGGAGGCCCTGCCTCAAGTTTGGGGTACCTCTAAGGCTCCTACACTGCATCTTTGACAGAGGATGTGACAACCTGAATTTCAGGGTTCCAACTCTGCCCGCTATGTCCCCTTACCGTAGCTGCCCTGAGCCCAGCTCCTCCACCTCTGCAGGCCAAGGCTGCCGAGGGAGGGTGACAGCAGGAGGCCCCCTTCCTCAACCTACTAGCTGACCTCCTCCTACTGATATGCTCTGTGGGTGGTTCTGTTCCGTCCTGGGACTGGTTTAGGCTCTTCCCCTTGGGCAACCACAGCCAACGTCCAGTAGGCTTCTCCCCAAACCCCAGCTCAGGCGGGTAGAGGGACAGTGGCAATGGGCATGCTGTCATGCACAGGTACCTGCAGCATCCCACCTGTACCACCCTGGCCCCACCCCCAACCCCAAGGAGGGCACACACCCTGTCCACCCCAGTGTGCCAGCTCCCATGCCCCATGAGGTTGAGCAATCACTGTCCCTTTCTAAGCATGAAAGGCCACCATCTCCACCCAGTGAACCCCTGGGCAGTGAGCCATCACCCCACCTTCACCCCTGCCCTTTAGTCCCCTCAAAGCTCCATTATTGCTTTGCCAGATTGTAACGCCCCTTTGAGGCCCCAAGGGACTTTCACCTAGCAATGGAACCCCACAAAAGGAAGATCTCCACTCTGATGCTGCCCTGCCTGCCCCCTGCACATCCCCACCACCAAACACTACCTTTATGTTTCCCTCAACGCCAGGGCAGGGAAGGTGGGACACACCAGTTGTGTGATCTGCACTGCCGGGGAAAGCCTGCTGGCCAGGCCCCAGCACCTGTTCCTCGCCCCTGTCATCCAGCCAGCAGGCAGGGCCAGGGCGTCCTTTCTCCTTCCCTCTTCCTCCCTTCCAGAGAGTCATCGCTTCCTCTGCTGGAAAAAAAATCGCCTGTCTCCTCTCCTTCCCTTCTTCCCAATGAGTTCACATAAGGCCACATCAGAGCCCTGGCCAGCAGCCATCACTCTTGTGTGAAGAGGGAAGGGGAGGACGTAGGCTCAGAACCCGGTGCTCTGGCCCCTCATGGTCAGCCCCTCATGGCATGGCCTGTGCCCACCTCATGACACAGAAATGACACATCGCCATCTCAGGTGACCTGGCCCGTGGGATGAGGTCCCTCAATCTCTGGGCTGAGACTTCTGAGGAGGAACACTGACTCTTCTCACACAGTTAGGCTCACCTGCCAACTTATCTGTCCCTACTCCCCTGCCAGCCAGACCCAGCTGTCCACACTCACCTGCAGACCCAGCTGTCTCCATATTCACCTACCAGTCCACTTGTCTCCTTAGTCACCTAGTAGCTCACCTGCCTGTCCTCAATAGCCTGCCAAGCCATCAGTCCCCACACTCACCTGCAGGCCTACCTGTAGCCACATTCACCGACTGACCTGTCCCTACTCACCTGGAAGCCCATCTGCCCCCAGCTGCCTGGTAGACTTGGCCTTGCCCCAATCCTAGCCCCACCTATAACCACATAGCCTCTTCAGGGTTTGGTCTCCTTATCTGCACAGAGAAAGCAGTACCAGCACAGAGAGAGCAGTATCTGCCCAGGCCGCTTCAGAGACAGGAGGGCACATTACCCAGAGCCCTGTAGACCATGTGTTGAGAAAGTCACCACCTTTCACTGCTACATTGTACCAGGGACCCTCCCTGGGGCACATCTGGCAGAAACAGAGACTGGAAACAGACAGCCTATTGGCCCAGGCTGCCAGCAATGAGAGGTGCCCGGACAGAGATCTAAGCGCACCTGGCCTGGCACCAACTGACCCCAGGGGAGCACAGTACAGCTGGTCACCTGATCTTAGCTGTCCAGGCAGAAGAACCCCGAGAGCTGGGAAGGGGTGTGGTAAGCAGCCCCTCAAAGTCATAAGGGCCCAGAGCCAGGAGGCACCCAAATCCTGAAGTGGACAAGGACTGTGTCCAGATCCTCTCCCACCACGCCCCACCCAGAGCAAGCCAGCTATGAGCAGCGATGCAGACTGACCACCTCCCCCAACCCCTGCCCAGTTGTCTCTGCAGCACTGGCCCAGGGCACTTCACCACTCTGTATCTTGACAATGCCATGTGACAACCTGTGGCAAACACCAGATAGAGTTCATGGGCCTGGGGAGCAGGGGGGATCCTACAAAGCACAGAAAGCACAGGAATGCTCCTGGCCATCACTGGGAGGACAGTCCCCCTTAGGCACAGACCTCTGAGGCCCAGATTTATGAGGTCTATCAGTACTGTGAGTTAGCCATGCCATGGTGTGGGGGGCACTCACGGGAGAGGCAGCCCTTGTCGCCAGGCTGCTGGGTCCACCCAGGGCAGCACCTGAACAGGGTCCGGGCTTCCGTGGTGTACACCTGCCTGTAGGTGGTATAGTAGTAGGTCCTAGAAAAGAAGGGACAAGAGGGCATTAGGGTGTGGACCCACAAGGCTGACACCTGCCCCATCTCTGACTCACAGCCCAGCTCTAGCTGCAGCAGCTGGCCAAGCCACACGGGAGGAAGGAGCCTAGCACAGTGGCCCTGGTACTAGGTCTTCCCCTGGCTCTACCTGGACCCAGCTCCCACACCTAGTAGTCCTGCAGTCCCAGCTCCCAGCCAGAATCCACAGGCGTACTTGCCCCATGTCCACCCATCACCACCAGGCCTCAAAGTTTGGGGGGTTGAACTGCTGCCTATCACCCAGCCTGGGAGACAAAAATGGCTCTGGAATGACTCAGTGGACCTGAGGTGCCTCTGGGTGCCCAGTGCTGGGTACAGTGCTGTGGAAGCTACCAGTTCAGACACCAAATACTCGTCCACCCAGTCCATGCAGGGCGGGGACATTACTGTCCTGGGAGGACAGCAAAATCCTGGAGGGGTGGCGAGATCATTCCAGGTGGGCACAGAGACTGTCCTGCAGGGTCTTGTCCACCTCTGAGTAGACTGTCCTCTGCCTGTCAGTGCCCCCATCCCAGGGCCCCTCAGCCTGCACCTCTCCCTCTGAGTCACATTTGGGCAGGATTTCCAGCCCTCCACTGAGCTCCCTTCTGCAGCTCAAGGGAGTCGATACGAGGGCAGAAGATTTTGCCATCACTCATGCTGCCTTGGGGGTCCACCCAAACCCCTATTCTCCTGCCCCAACCACCTCTCTTTACTCAAGGGACACACACCTCCAGGTCCCAGGGGCTGCATGGTCCTGGCATTCACAGGATAGTTCACACAGCTGTACACGACAGAGAACGGAAACTCCCAGGGCCAATCCTGGCCAGCGGCTGTTGGGTGAAGGGCCCTTGAGCCCTGGGAACCTGGGCAGCATCTCCAGGGGACAGATGTCCTCTGTGGCTCATTGTGCTCCCCTCCAGAGAACACAGATGCAGCACACAAATACACCAGGAACCATGGCCACTGGCTTCCAGGAAGTATGAAGGCATGAACATGCCCCTTTCCCCAGCACCTAGAAGATCCTCCTGTCAGTGAAAATGCTCGCCTGGGGTGCAGCCAGCGGAGTGACAGTGCCTGGCAGGGAGAGTGTTTGGGCCCTTCTGCCATAAATATTTATAGCCTCGCAGACCACGGGGCAGGAGCTAGAGAAAGAAAAGGCTGGAAGCCAGACAGCTCCAGGGCCGCGACCCGAGTGAAAATTCCAGAGAACCAGCATCATCACACCCCAGACCAAGCCCACTATTTATGCACATCCGTCCACCATACAGCTGTAGCCAAGAGGCACCAGCCCTCACGCTGCCCCAAGCCTACTGAGTGGCCTCCAGTCAGCCACAAGCCTCAGCAAGTCCCCAGTGCTGGCCTGAGCAGGGTGGTACTGAAGTTGCATCCCCAGGCAACGATTCACATGCTGCCTCCTGGGCCAGGCAGCTCCGTGCTCCTGTGTCACTGCCCTGCAGGCGGAATTGCAGCCAAGGCTTCCCGTCACTTACACCTGGCTAAAATAAGCACCTGCCATGCTCGGGCCACACGTGGCCCAGGTCCTACAGACACTTTCTGAGTCAGCTCCAGAACTAACAGAGACTCTGTGGGAGACCAGCCCACAGCCCCTCCCTCCCTACCACCATCTCCGCGCCTGTGTTGCTCCTGTCACCATCCCTCACACACAGGCCTAACTTGTTACACTGCTCCCCCTTCTGTCTGCCATAAAGCCCAGTGCATCTGCCACAGTGAAAGCAGCAGCAGGCTTTCCAGGGGTCAAGGAGAACTTTTCAGAAGAGACCATATTTAAACCTGTGTTTTGAAGAGTGACTAGGAGTTCAGTGGAAGGGTGATTATCAGAGGAGGCCACATTTGAGCTGGGTTTTGAAGGGTGAATAGGAGTTCCACAGAGGCTCTGTACATAATGTCAGCATTGGGCTGTCCAGTCAATTAGCTCAGTGTGACCACAGTCACACTGCCTAAATGCTCTGGGCCTCAGTTTCCTCATTTCTAAAACAGATGGCTTAATGCCTGTCTTACAGGGACTGGAGACAATATAGCAGGGTACAGGCAGCCAGGCCACGGTGGGCCTCAGCTCTCCCTGCACAGGCGAGGCCAGGGCCTCTGAGATGGAGTCCAGCACTGCCCAGATGGCTCAGTGGGCTCCAGCACCAGGCATGGGGGCAGCTGAGGCTTCTGCTGTCCTGGAGGCTGCTCTGCTTATGCGTGCCTGTTTCTCAGCACGGCTCTATACCAGGCAGCCGGGGAAGGGTGCTCCCAAGCTCAGCATCGTTAGTAGTACCAAGTCAATTCTTGACTCATAGTAATCCTATGCAACAGAAGGGAAATGCCCTACAGATTTCCTAGGTAGTCCCAAGGAACTGGAGGCACAGTGGTTAAGTGCTTAGCTGCAGGACCAAAAGGTTGGTGTTTCAAACCCACCAGCCACTCCATGGGAGAAAGATATAGCAATAGGCAATCTTTAGAGACACAGATTGCCAGATCTTTCTCCTGCAGAGCCACTGGCTGGGTTAGAACGACCAACCTTACGGCTAGCAGCCAAGGTTTCACCAGCTCTAGCACACAGTGGCTTACATGGGGCCCTGAAAGGGCATGTCCACCTCCCAGGACCCGTGCATGTGATTTTATGTGGGAAAGGGTCTTTGCAGATGTAATTAATAAGGGTCATCCTGAAGTGACTGCATGGCCCCAAATCCAGTGACTGCTGTCCTGAGAGAAGACTATGCAGAGATACTCAAGAGGCAGTGTGCTAACAGACCTGAGTGACACAACCACAAGCTAAACACCAGCAACGGCCAGCAGCCAGGAGGGACAAGGGTGGATCCTCCCCTAAAGCCTTCAGAGAGAGAGGGGCCCCACTGCCACCTTGATTTCTGTCCTCCAGAACTGTGGGAGAAGTGACGTCTCTGGTTTCAAGCCCACAGCACTGGCACTTAGTTACAGCAGCCCCCGGGACCAGTGCAAGTGCTAACAGGCAGGACCACCAGCACAGTCAGTGTGGTCAGCCCATTTCATGGATGAGAAAACAGAGGAAAGTGGCTAGTGACCAGCTGGTTGGTGAAGCCAATGAACAAACCTCCAGGCCTGCCATCGTGCTGGGCCCTCCTACACGGCATCACTCCCAGTGCTCGCAGGGACCCGGGCCTCCTGCTTAGCCTCTGCCCTGGCTAGGGCTATATAGGATGCCCCAGCCCCAGAGCCCCAGCTCCCAGGCAGTGAGGGGACTCCGGGTGTCAGCATCCCTCCCCACATGGAAACTGGCCCGGCACATACCTTCTCACATGGCTGACACACCACCGCTGTGACCCACAGCCCGGCATCCACATGGGCACAGTGCGGCTCAAGGCCTGCACACAGGACTGGCGGTGGCCCACCAGCGTCAGCTCCTGCTTGGCACACACATGCGGCCTGGAACAGAGGGACACGCACAGTCAGCATCTCAGTTCCCAACAGTCGGCCCATCCTGCTGCCCACCGGGGGAATCATCTCGTGTGGGCCCACAGCCAGCCAGGGTCAGGCCTCCACAGCACAGAGCCCCTCTCCTCCCTGGCGCCCACCAGGCTCAGAGGGAAGAGAGCTGGTGGCCTCAGCACTGTGTGCCCACAGCCACTACTACTGGGGAGTGAACTGGACCCCCCCAGCAAATACACACTGGAATCCTAACTCACAATCACTAGAATGAGGCCCTCGTAGAGCAACAATTTAAGACGCTCAGCTGTTAACGGAAAGGTTGGCAGTTGAAGCCCATCCAGGGGCTCCAGGAAGAAAGGCCTGACAATCTACTTCTGTAAAATTACAGCCCAGGAAACCCAATAGGGCAGTTCTACCCTGTCACACGGGCCACTCTGAGTCGAGATGGACTCAGTGGCACCCAACAATGACAATCACTAGGAAAGGACATGTCTGTTTAGGAAAAGAGTCAGCAGAAATGAGGGAAATTCTTCATGAGAGGGAGCGACACAATGGTCGCAGCAAGGGGCTCAAACACACCAACAATCGTAAAGATGGGGACGGGGCCACATTTCACTCTGCTACATGTAAGCTCACTCTGAGTCGGAGCCAACTCCACGGTGACTAACAGCAGCAACAAATAGCCACACATTTAATCTAACAGAGTGCATTTCAATCACCTTCCATAAAGCAACCACCAGAGGCCTGGTGGCGCAGTGGTTAAGAGCTCAGCTGCTAACCAAAACGTCAGCAGTTTGAACCCACTAGCCACGGTTCTACTCTGTCCTATAAAGTCACTATGAGTCAGAACCCATTCAACAGTGGCAGGTTTTTGTTTTTTAAAGATGCAATCACCGTAATGCAATCAATCAGTGGTGGTCATTCCAGGGTACCATAGGTCCGAAGCCTAATCAATTCTGAGTTCTATGTTGTTGGCTGTCATCAAGGCCACTCTGACTCATGGCCATCTCACGTACAACAGAGAGAAATGTTGCCCAGCCTTGTGTCACCCTCATGATCACCAGCACGTTTGAGTTTGTGGTTGTGGCTATTTCTGAGTTATGAAAAGAGCAGCATTGGCTCAGAGACACACAGACACAGGGGAAAGACATAACCACCTAACTATGGGAGCAGACGCATCTACAGACCGAGGAACTCCACAGATTGTTAGCCGCAAGAACTACGAGCCACCCTGGACCCACATCCTGAATTTGAACTTCTAGCCACCAGGACTGTCAGAAAATAAAGCCAAGCCAAGTTCTGTTCTTTAAAGCCCACCTCCCTCTCCAGTTGTGGTATTTCTGTCCCAGCAGCCCTTGAAAACTAAGGCAGATTCGACAAACAGACCTTAGTCCTGGGGTTTCTTACTCTCCTGAGAATTGCTGCAATGGAGATATCACTGCCCTGTCAATACACAGGGAGCTGAGGGCCAGAGAAGGACAGTGCCTGACTGAGCACACCCGGCGTGGGGTCCCAGGCCCACCCAACCCAAAAGCTACAGTTACTTCTTCCCAGCCTCACCCACTTCAGAGTCACCCCCGAGCCCAGTCGTGCTGGGATACACAGCAGAGCAGGCGCTGGCTTCTGGCTGAGGGACAAGTCAGAGCACAAAGAGCATAGGGGAGAGAGTAGGGCACTGAGGAAGCATGGAGAAGGGACAGAGAGAGGGACGCCAGTAAGTACCTGCTTCTCGCCATCCTTGACCCCAAGGCGAGTGTTTGGATGCATGTTCCACGCTCATGAAGGGGTGGGTGGTAGTTGCAAAACCAGAATAAACTGCTCCAGCCTCATCCATTTCACCTGACAGCCCACTCTCAGCCCACTGTGGCCTTACCCTCCACAGGCCTTGCCAGCACCCAGATTACTGCCCAAGCCAGGTGACGAGGGCACCCAGCTGCAGATTGCAGCCTCAGGGCAGCCATCCCAACCCAACCACAGCATCAGAGCAGGTAGGCGAGGCAAAGGGAGTCTGTTTGTGAAGCTCCTGTCCTGCTCCAGAGTGGTCAACATGAGGAACGCTCTGGATACAGGCAGACAGGCAGGCAGGCCCAGCATGCAGGCCTGCCTGGGCCTGCCCTGACGTAGGGGCGTGGGTGATCTACAAGGAGGCACATTCTGGAAGCAGTGGTTCAATGCCTCAACTGTTAGGTGAAGCTTCAAGAAGGTGCCAGCTTCCATACGGCCTCAGAAAAAGGGACAGGGACCTCAGAGCATAGCAGAGAACTCTGGGCTCACCTCCCCAGAGCAGGACACAGGTGCAGCTCTGGCTTCTCTTGCCTGCATTCCAATCTAGGGGCTCCCTGAGGGAACAAGTGTCATCATGTGCCAGCTGTCTCTCCAACTTCCCCATCCAAGTCCCAGCTCCGCCAAACAATAGTATTTCCCATGGCCCCAAAGACCCTGGACCTAAACCTATACAGCCTCATTATAATTCCCCATGCCCAAGCCTGTCACCCTGGGCATGTCCCTCAGACTGCCTACCCCACCCAGCTTCCCTGGACCAGGGCCCCCACCGCACCTGCCCACAGGCAATGCTCTTGGTGTGGGAGACAATTTTCCTCTTTCCCTCTGGCTTAGGCTGGGCCAGCTTTATTGCCTTCAGAAGTCGCAGCCAGCCTCAGCACACTGCCACACCAAGGGCGGGAAACATGGGACTCACCCTTTGGGGAATAGAAGTGCCCAATACAGCCAGAAACCCCAGGGATAGGGCACAAAGACAAACTCCTCTCTGGTCACAGATCACAGACATCTGACCACATCCCGGATCAGGGCCTAATGCCGGTTCTCATACGGTCTCTGGCCTGCAACGGCTGTGGCTGCATGTGTCCTGCTCGTGGCCGTCCTACACATGCCCCTGCTCACATCCTCCCATACACCACCCGCCCAGACCCACCCATTCACACCAGCCCTGGACGCCCACACTCACTTTGTTCACACATCCCTGCACACACACATACCTGCTCACACCTGCCCTGCACGAGCTTGCCCTCTCAAATCCACCCACTCACACCTGCCTGTGCACATACACGCACACCTATCACCCATAAAACTGCACACACCCATTCAACCACACACCCCTGCACATGCCCACTCTTCTCTCCGCCACCCCACTCGTATGTGCTTACTCACAGTGCCCAACACACAGCCAGCCCACTCAAGCCCATCCAGCCACTCACCCGCCACATGCCACCCTATTCACGCTCATTCCACTCACACCCATCCTGCTCAAGCCCACTCATTTCTACTCATCATCCCATCCCCCCAGACACACACACACCCTGCTCATGCTCATCACACCTGCCCCCTACATGCCTGCCCTGCATATGCCCATCTGTCTGCTCAGTTTCCAAACATCTCACCCTAGAACTCAGGCTGTTCCACTGCCATGGAGTTCGTCCAGGAGCTGAGCCTGGGGTTGCTACAGAGAGCCTCGAAGAAGCAGAGCAGAGGCTGCCTGCCGAGGGTGGGATCCAAGGTCGGCCAGAAACCCCTGGATGTGAACTGCAGCTGTGACCTGGCAGCTTCCATGGCCACACGGAGTCCCACCTCTGACCCTGCAGCCTCAATAGGCTTGCTGTGCAAATCCTTGGGAAGGGTTAGAAGGGCTCTGCTGTCGCCTCTTCCAGCCCCACAGAATTGGTCACAGCCTAATGGGTATGGGAGAGGACTTCCAAAAGTTTTCTTCCCTCTAAACCAGAGGGTGGGAAGGAAAAGGAAATACATTTCTGAAATGTTTCCTGGGTTTATCGTCAACTCCCCAATGCCCCGGGGAGGGGCAGTGAACCACACCCTCACCAGTGGTCTGCTCAAGGTCACCTGCTAATGAGAAGTAGAGCCTCACTAAAGGCCAGGCCTCTCTGTCTCTATAGCACTGCAGGGCTCTGCTCACTGGAAGGGCAGCAGAAGTGTCTTTTCAGGGGCCATGGTATTGACTTCACATCCTTGGGCTAGCATTCTGGGGTGAGAACATGGGAAGATGCCTGAAACAGGGAGTCAGACCAAGGCCTGGGGATACCATCAGCATGGATGGACCACTTCTCAGCCTGTGTCCTGGCCTTAGGGGCCTGGATCCCTGTCTCATCCCTCCTGGTCTCAGCCTATACAACCAAAGTTAAATAGTCTCCCCTGTCCCATTCTGATCTGTGTCCCAGGGGTGCAGCATTTGTGGATTCCAAACTTATTCACACATACACACAGATACACAGCGACCCCCCCCCCATCTCAGCCCTCTGGCTTTTGAGGCCTTGGCCAATGCGAGGCCCAGCAGGAGAGTGAGAGGACGGAGGAGAGAGCAGCTAAGGTACACAGCCCTCCTTATAACTCCTCCCAGTGCCCTTAGGCAAGGCACTGAAGCCCCACTCTAGGGCTGCAGCCTCCCCCTTTGGGTCCAAAGAGCCAGCCTTCCCTTGCCCTTAGCCCTGGCATAGAAAGGGGGCTCCCTTGTCACCACCCACCCCTACTCTTCACTCCTTTGTAAACAGCCTCTCCCCAAAACCCCATCCTTGCAGAGACCCGTTTCCTGTTCCTCCTGCTGTGGGCAAAACATCATCCTGAGAATCAGAAAGCCTATTCTCCAGCAATATCGAGTTTGGGTAAGAGCAGGACGTTTTGAAGGATGTGTACATCTTGGCAGCTGGAACTTAGGAATGAGTTCACTCACTTGACCCCATGCCCAGGAGGGCATGGAGTTCTCAAAGTTGGGTCCTTGTCCACTGTTTGAAATGCAAACCACCCCACTCCACCCTAAAACCTGTAGGGGTAGACCCACATCTGGTTTTAGCAACCCACCCCCCATCTCAGGTTCCAACACAAGCCCATGCCAGCAAAATCCACAGCGCCATGCAGCCAGCCGATATTCAAAGAGCTTCACCATTCATGCCTCAGTTTCTCTCTCTGTGAAACGGAGAGGTAATGGCACTGCCCTCTCCAGGTGGGTGTAGGTTCAGTGAGCTAGAAGGGCAAGGCTCTTGACACAGAGTCAGCTGTATTCTCACTAGTGCTGTGGGTACCTTGGGGAGCCCACTGTTTATCCTTTCAGCAAAAAATGTCATCTGCAACCTGAAATCAGGCCCAAACAGTTACCGGTGAACATCACTCTTGTGTCAATGCTTTTGCCCACGCCTGGTGGTGAAGTGGTTAAGAGCACAGGCTGCAAACCAATAAATGGTCAGCAGTTTGAATCCACCAACCACCAATCACTCCTTTGAAACCTTATCGGGCAGTTCTACTAGGCCCGATGGAGCCGCTGAGTCAGAATTGACTCAATGACAACAGTTAGGGTATTTTTGGGTTTTGGTTTTTCCCTTGCAGTGTAGTTATTTAAGATGAGACCCAAGACCAAGGCCTACCTCACTTTCTTACTTAAAGAGTGGACAGAGGTGGAGGGGGACTTTGGGGTGTAACACTGGAGGACTGGAACTTCTTAGCTGCAGGAATCCCAACTCTGAAACAGCCCTATGCAGTGAGGAACATCACAGCTGAAGCTCTCCATCCCCTGTGGGTGGAGGTGACCCAGAGCAGGCAGGGGTATGACAGTGACCAGCACGGGTAAGAGAAGGCAGCCTAAACTGCACCCCAGGTATCTATGAAGGCCCCCTCTCAGCCTCCGTAAAATGATGAAGGTGAAGAGGATTTGAAATACTGATGAAAGTAAAAGACCACAGCTCTCAGTACGGATTGCACCTCGACATCAGGAAAACAGAAATCCTCACAACTGGCTAACACTAGGCAACCTCGTGATCAATGGAGAACGGATGGAGGTTGTCAAGGATTTCATTTTACCTGGGTCCACAGCAGTCACAAAATCAAAAGACACACTGCGTTGGGAAAATCTGCTGCAAAGGGCCTCTTTAAAGTGTTGAAAAGTGAAAATGTCACCTTGAAGACCAAGGTGTGCTTGCCCTAAGCCATGGTATTTTCAGTTGTACAATATACATGAAAAGCTCAATGATGAACAAGGAAGACAGAAGAATTACCGCTTTGAATTGTGGTGCTGGAGAAGAACGCTGAATATACCACGGACCACCAAAACAACAAATAGATTTGTTCTGGAAAAAGTACAACCAGAGTGCTCCTTGGAAGCAAGGACAGCAAGATTGTCTTACATACTCTGGACATGTTGTCAGGAGGGACCAGTCCCTGGAGAAGGGCATCTTGCTTGGCAGAGTGAGGGTCAGCGAAAAAGAAGACCCTTGAACAGACAAACTGACACAGCGGCTGCAACAATGGGCTTAAGCATAAAAGCACATTGTGGGCAAGGCACAGGACAGGCCAGAATTTCATTCTGTTGTGCAGAGGGTCGCTGTGAGTCAGCACCAGCATCTAACAACAACAACACCATGGGGTCACCCCAGCACACATCCTCAGGACTCTTGCACCCCTGAAATGAGATCTTGCCTGTCGGGACCTTGGCACAGGTCGGGCTCATGGAATGTTTCAGCATTCTGGTTCCCACATCCCTGCCTGCAGTGCTGGCCATACCCAGTGATGGCCCAGCCCAGCATACAGAATGCCAGCACCCAGGCTAGGCACAGGATGACATCGAGGCCTGGGCCCCCATGCTGAGGCCAGAGCTGGGCCACCAGGCAGGGGGCGGGGAAATGGCCCACTCGGACCTGGAGAGTGTCCAAGCTTGTCAGGAAACCCGGGTGGGGCTGGTGTTCGCCTCTGAGCACCTCCTTTTCCTTCCTACCTTCTCCTCAAACCTCCTCTCTATCCTTCACCACTAACAAGGGAATTGGCGACAGGAGGGCAGCCATCGAGACCCCTTGCCCACACCGCTGCAGTTCACAAAGCAGCCCTTCCAGAGCACTCGCTCTGCCTCACTCTCCTCCTCCTGCCTCCAGGGCTACTGTTGACCCCAAGTGCCATCAACATGCGCCACAGGAACCCACCCGCACCCTGCCCACAAGGCCAGCCAGCTTCCCACACTCAGCAGGCTCTGCTTGCAAACAGCTCCAGGCTCAGCCTCAGGCCAGCACTCTGCTCAACCCTTGGCCTCTCAGACAGACCACTGTGGTGTCTTTTCCATCTGGAAAGATGGAAAGGAGGGAAGGGAGACAGGTGGTATCGGGAGACAGAGGGCAAGCAGCCGAGGAGGGAACAAAGAGAAACCCAACCGACCCCTGAAGGATGTCTGACGGAGACCAGATTAAAGCTCTTACAGACCATTTGAGAAATGGAGCAGTTGGCCTGCCTGTCCCTTGTGGTACGGTCTGCTTCCCGTCTAGGAACAGGGAGGCAGTTCCCATACTACAAAGAGAGCCTAGGCCATCAGATGAGCATCTGTTCCAGCTGTCAGACCATCTGCTCCCCAGTCAGCTAGGCTCACGGGGCATGGAGCAGTGGGCCCAGGGACACCCGGGAAGCATCCTTCAAGGGCTGCCAGTTACCTGCAGCCCCACACCAGGGTTTGTGCTTGAGGATGGATGGGCAGAAGACCAGGCCTGGGCACAGCTGGCCTCACACAGGCAGGAACGTAGCCAAGCACACTTCACTGATGAGGACAACTGGTGCAAAGTCCCTCTCTCGTTTCCTTGGAGGTCCTGTTAGTACTCATCCAGCCCCCTTGGACACGCTTCTCTGGCCAGGGGGCATCGAGCAGGTGGGGAAGCGCCAGTCTCTGGAGTGGATGGGCCACTATCCTGGCTTGAGATACTGTCACCCAAGCAGGGGACTCTCAGACCCTCAGGTCCCTCCACTAGACCACGGGACAATTACCTGCTACATCAGGTGGGCAGGGCCCAGCACCAAGCAGCTGACAGTGGAGGTGCGTTCCTTCTGCCCCTCCCCTGCCTCCTCCACCTCCAACCTCATGGCCTCGGCGCTCACGAGAGGCCACAGAGGGGAAGCTCAGCCTAGCAGCCACGGGCAATCGAAGCCTAATTCTATTCCTTCAGTGGGTGACCAGAGGAGCTTCCTAAAGGGGTGGGGGCAGCACAAGGAATGGAGCCACCTCAGGCCTCAGGGCCTTTCAGAGGCACTACTTGCAAGACTGGACTTCCGCCAGGGGGCCCTACCAGCATGGCAACAGTTCCAGTACAGCTGTCGTTGTTCTTAGGTGCTACTGAGTCAGTTCCAACTCATAGTGACAGAGTAGAACTGCCCCATAGAGTTTCCAAAGAGCGCCTGGTGGATCTGAACTGTCAACTTTTTGTTTAGTGGACATAGCACTTAACCACTCCAACACCAGGGTCTCTCCAGTAAAACTAGCCCATTCCAAAGATGAGCTCTGTTCACAGCCCTGAGATGAGTCCAGCCCAAGGAATGCTGGAGTGCCGTGTGTGTGTGTGTCTGCTCTGAACGGCAGAGACGTGGGCCTAGAGTTGGCAGGAGTTCAGTACATAGGGACATCTGTCCCCCCGTCACCAGGCCCTGCTCCCAGCAGCTTCAGGCCACCCTGCATGTGGTCACCAGTTGTTTGAAGCCCCAGGAAGGAAAGACAAGTTGTTCTTCCTCGACAGCAGGAATTCACTTTAAAGGCAAAAAAAAATATTTTAAAGCCACTCCCAGGACAGCCACAGGTGGTCAGTGGGAATTGAAGGACCAGGCAGTTTGCATGGCCTGGCAGATCTCAAAAAGGCCACAGAGCACCTGGGGCTTTAAGTCAGGAGAGCTCTACCCATTGTAACCCCTCCTCTCACTGATCCAGGCAGGAGGTCGGTTGTACTGCTGAAACTTGGCTGCCAACATTCTCTGTGCCTAGCCCTACCAGTTGGCCAGATCTCCTTGGAGGGGACAGTGGCAGGGGTCAGAGAATGAATCAGGGCCCATCCCCTGCCCAACTGAAAAAATCTGCCCCTCTTGGAGCCTACCAATTCCCACTCCCTTTCTGCTCAGCAGAACAAGCTGTCGGCTAGGGTCCCAGTCCCCATGCCCAGGTGAGCCCAGAGCCCTCGCTCCTATAGCCAGCCAGCCAGGCAGCCCACCCAGGGCAACTGCAGCCCTACAGTGTGTCAGCACAAGCCAGGACTGGGAGGCAAAAACATTTTGGACAATGAATCTCAGCCCTTCAGGGACTCACACTCACATGTGTGTCTGCAGTGCAGATCGAGAACAGCAATTCCAGTGGATGAGCCCGGGACAAAGAGTAGGGGTCCAGGCACCAGAGAAAGGGACATCACGATGGGATGTGGAGAAAGAGGGAGCAGACAGAGCAGAAGGACTCACCCCATGACCCCCACAACCTGGGTCACCTAATCCATCCACACTGGTTCAAACACCCACCACCACCACCAGATAGCAGACAGAACACAGAGAAAGGTGCTTCGGGCTCCATTCCCTGGGAGCTCAGAAAGCTCAAGTGAGCTGGAAGGGGGTCCAGGAAGGGTGGTGGCAGTGTCCATAGGCACATCAGGGTTAGATACCACATATGAAGGGCAGAGATATATGCCCACATCAGCCAAGCAGCTGTCCACCTCCTGAAAGCAGCACCCTGGAACCCCTAGAAGTCTGTAGCTCTGGACATCTGTCCAGTCACCTGGAGAGATGGGCCAGTAAATGGCCAAACCCCGTCCTATGTCCCCTCTGTGGCTGCTGGGACACTTGGGGAAACTCACAATGGTCTAAGGAAGAGGAGTAAGTGGCTGAGAGTTGGGACCTAGGACATTCACATTTCTGGATGCAAATTCCCCAGCCCAGAGTCATGGTTTTGGTAGAAAAGGGATCTTTCTTCTTGAGTACAGCAAAGACTAATGTGGGGTTTGGGAGTGTGGGCCTGCTACCTTCCTTGGCTGCCCTGCAGGCCTGTTCCTTCTCTGTCCCTTCTCTAAACCCAGAGACGCAGCAGTTGCAGCTCTAGCCTACAAGACCAGAAATCCAGGTGTGCAGCCTGGGGGACTTCAGCACCAGGCCTTCAGGGGAATGTTGGAAGGCAAGAGGCTGGCAAACACCTTCTGCAGCTCCAGAAGGGGTGGTCAGCTAGGCAGTCAATCAGGAGGCCCGGCCTTGCCTGTCCTGTGATTCCTGCTCTGACTAGGGCAGCCCACTGGGCTCCCTCTATAGCACTGCCTCCAAAACCTCTTCAGGTTCTGCAGGCCCAGGCCCGCAGGGCACCTTACAGGGACCCTGGGGTAGGGGTCACCAGCTGGATCCCTCCTCCTGTGGATCAGCTGACTTCACTGCCAGTTTTCCTTTGAGACCAGCACAGCACTGATTTGCTGTTAAGGAGAGACCAATGAACCGCCCGTTGGGGAATCATCTTTCAAAATTAAATCCATCTCGCTCCCTCCCTGACCCTCCTTCCTGCCATTCGGGTACTAAATTCCTTCTCCCGAGTGTCTCTCCAGAAGCCCGCCCGCAGCACACGTGTTTAGTTAACACTGAAGCTAACTCGGTGCAGCTCCACGGGGTCTGCGCGCACATCCCTTCCCTGCGCTCACCTCCCTGCCCCCAGAACGGACCCCAGGAGCCAGGCTTAGGAGGAAGTGGGGCTGCGCTGCTTCCTTTCCCCTCTCCAAGCCCCGTCCCTGGCTAGACTGCTCTCAATCTCTTCTCAAAGTACAGCATCTCCCAAGGCGGCGCGGAGACCACATTCAGGATTCTGGCCCGCGGTGTAGAGCCAGGAGCGCACAGGGACGCGTAGGAGAGGTGGCTCTGCCGCAGGGGACCTCCCGGAATCTAAGCCTGGAACCCCGCCGTGGCCACCCCTTCCACAGTTACCGCCAAGGGCCGACTGTTCTCTGTGCCTGAGCAACAAAGCCTCCGGAGCGCCCGCTACTCACATGCCGGGCTGCAGCCGGGGCAGGAGAGGCAGGGCGCCGGAGGACAGGGCGGGGAGCAGCAGCACGAGGGTCAGGGCCACAGCGTGCCCCGCCGCCACCCCAGGTGTCCTCGCCTCCAGGAGGAAAGCCATTGTGTTGCAGCCTCAAGCCGGGTCTCCCTCTCCGGGCCCCGCTCACAGGCGGCCCCGGCGGCCCCTCGGAGCCGCCTTCACTTGAGTCATGGCCTAGGAGAGCACACCGGTCTCAGCCACAGGTGCCAGGGGCCAGAGGACCGCTGCAGGTGCGACAGCTCCACTTCCTGCCGCGCCCGGAGGGGCTCAGCCGCCACCCGAGCCCTAGGTCTGCTCTCCAGACACTCGACGCCGGGCCCGCGCTCCCGCCACGGCGGTAACTCGGAGTGCGCGGAGACCCGCGCCCGGAGGCCGGCCCGGCCCGGACACGCCCCCTGACACGGCCCCGAGCACGCCCCGCCCCCCCACGGCCTCGCAGGCCCCTCCCCTAGCCCCCTCCCCAACCCTGCCCCGATCCCCCGCCCACCTCTGGTTCCGCCCCCACCTCCTTCAACCCAGCCATCCTAGCCCCAGAAAGCCCCTAGCCTCACCTAGACTCCCCAGCAACCCCGGCAACCTCCCTGGCCAGGCACTGGGCTCCAGGCGCGCCCCTGATCCCTCTCCAACCTCGACCCTTACTTGGAGGCCCTTCCCCGCCCCAGCAGCGCCCCTTCTCAGTTCCCACCTAGTCCCCAGCACGCCCCTGATCCTGCCGGGAGCCTCACAGCCTCTTAGCGCTCCCAGTTTCTCTACAGCTCTGTTGTTCCACCGAGGTCTGTTGTGACCCGAATGACTAACCTCAGAGGGACCAGGCGTTGGGGGACAGCGCCCGCATTCGTCGCAACAGCCACGAAGAGTACCAGGCACTGGGCAGCTGTCCGCAGACCCAGACCCCAGACGCTCACAGTAAACCCTCCTCCCCCGCCGCCTAGCCCTCAGTTCTCTCCTCAAATCCCCAGAAAGCTGACCTCGGTTTGTGCTGCCCACGACTTTCGTCCACACTGATCCTGACACCCTATCAATCCAGCTCCAGGCTGGTAGCCTCTACCGCCGCCATGCGCCCTGGGCCCCCCTTTCAGCACCCACCACCCTGCGGGCATTTTTCTCCCTGTTTCTGTGCCAGGTTCCCCACAAAGGCTGGAGGCCCTGTCTGCACAAGGCCCTGGCTTTGCCATTGGTAATTCTCTCCCTGAGATCTGGTTCTGATGTGTCATCAACTTACTTCATGGGCAAGGACCAGGCGGCTCAGGGACTGAACGTGGGGTCCTGCAGGAGCTCTTTGCAGAGCAGAGGAAATGAGCACCGCTCTTGTAGTACAGGCTATGTGGGATCGAATTAAAGGGGGCAGCGACTGCCTATCCTCATTAGCTCTGCTATGGTGAGGGCAGGAAACCCTGGTGGCATAGTGGTTAAGTGCTACAGCTACTAACCAAAAGGTCGGTAGTTCAAATCCACCAAGCACTCCTTGGAAACTCTATGGAGCAGTTCTACTCTGTCCTATAGGGTCGCCATGAGTTGACATCAACTCTACAGCACTGGATCCTCAGTGTATGCTGAGGGCAGAGCATCCTATCCCTGGGGATAGGCCCACCAGCCATCAGGCCTCCTGCTGAGGGAAGTCTGGTAGGGCCTCTCTCTCAGGACCATCTTCATGACCATCTTCACGGGGTCTGAGCTATGGGGAAGGCTGGATATTCTTTCACCCCCCACTTGGAACCATAGAGCACCCCCATGGGGCAAGGCTTGGGAAATGAGGCCCTCAACTGTCCAGAAGCAATGAAGGGTTACAGCTGAGTCTGGAAGGGGAGCCCCACAGGCCAGCAATATTGCCATGTCTGCTTTATAAATGGGGAACCTGGAGTCAAGGACAGAGCAGCACTCCAAGATGCTCACCCTCAAAGGACAGGGACCTTGCTGCCTGTGAATCAAAGACACAATGCAACACATGGAGTGTTTGAGGCCACACAATGCTTGCAGTGCTCATGTCACTGTCCTCAGATACCCCAAATACCAGTCGGTGCTCTACTTACTGAGACCCCAGTCACAACTCAGTCTATTAACAGGTGGCCTTTCCTGCTCTCCACCTTGTCCCTCTGCCCTTCACCACCTCCGCTCTCTGAGCTCAGAGTAGTTGGGGCTGGCAGGAGCCTAGGTTTCAGGTCTGCATTTTCCTCATCCACCCTGAAGTAGACCAGACCTGAAGTCATTAAGGTTAGGGTTAAATACTTAGGAATGGGGTGAGGCATGCCTCCCACGCTGAAGATCTGGATTGGATACTCTTTAAGTGTACCTCATGCACAGCCGTCACGAGTTTGTCAGTGGAGTCTTGAGTGTAGCCATGATGCTAGACAGGTTTCAGTGGTGCTTCCAGACTAAGACCAGAAAGAAAGTCCTGGTGACTTACTTCTAAAAGTCAGTCAAAGACAACTTCATGGATCACAACAGTCCAACCTGTAACAGATCCTTGGGATGGTACAGGATCAGGTGGGGTTTCAGTCCTTTGTGAATGGGATCAGCATGAGTCAGGGCCAACTTGATGGCAGCTGCCAACAACCCTAGAGCCTACCTCAAGGAAGTCTCCCCCAGTTTGTGACCTAACTGTGCATTTGTGGGAAACCCTGGTGGCTTCGTGGTTAAGTGCTACGACTGCTAACCAGGAAGCTGGCAGTTCAAATCCTCCAGGCACTCCTTGGAAAGTCTATGGGGCAGCTCTACTCTGTTCTATAGGGTCTCTATGAGTCGGAATCGACTCGCCAGCAGTGGGTTTGGTTTTTCATTTGTCTTTGTTTTTTGGCTTTCCCCACACCCTACCTTGTGTACATCCCAGCAGGTCCACCCATTTTTCCAGATCTTCACAGCTCACTCCTTCTCTTCCAGAACTGACTTGGCACAACATGGACAGTCAAATTAATTTCTCTCTTTAAGAATGTTCACCAGCTACTCCCCTGAATTCCATGCTACCCAGGGGGCCAAGGGGCATGGGTGGATCCCTGACTAATGGTTTCAGAAAATTCTCCAGCTTGAACGAAAGACTTCAATGGATCCATTGGGCAAAAAAGTCCTCTGGGCAGGGGAAAAATTAAGTTTGGTGGGACTTGCAACATATAAAATTGAAGGCCTCTTATGCCTGGCCACCACCAAGGACTGCCTTGACAGGGAACACAGGGTAGACTCCCTGAGGTGGCAGGAGAAAAATGAGGGTGCAGACTTAGAATTCTATTAAAGGACCAGACCTGATGGTAGAGATCCGAGGGTCCCCTGAGAACACGGCCCATGGGCTCCCTGCTAGCCCATAGCAGCAACCAGTACTGAAGACAACTCTTCCAACAAAAGTCAAACTGGACTCTGTGACATGAGGCTGTCAGAGCAACTCCCCTAAAGCAATGAGATGGGAGGGTGGCAAGGAGGAGACAAGAGTTGGTTGAATGAATATGGGAAGCACAGGGTAGAAAGCAGGGGTGTGCTTTCACAGGGTGGGGAGAACAGCTAGAGTTAGGTAAAGGTGCGTGTACGGTCTTTTGTATGGCTAATTGACTTGGATTGTAAACTTTCACTTAATCACAATGAAATGTTCTTTTAATTAAGTCCTTCTTTAAGAAAAGTAATACAGTGAAATGTCATTTTACTGTTTTTACAAAAATAAATAATCTTGTGCAGAAACGTCTAACACACACACGTACCTAAACACTTGAGTTGGAAGGGTCCCTGAAGTGATTTCCTAGGGCTGTCATAACAAACTACCATGACCCGGTGGCTTAAAACAACAGAAATGTGTACTCTCACAGTTGTGGAGGTCACAAGTCCAAGATCAAGGTATCAGCAGGGCCATATTCATTCCAAAGGCTCTCAGGAAGACTCCTTCCTTGCCTTTTCTAGCTTCTCGTGGCCCCGGACATTCCTTGGCTTGTGGCAGCATCGCCCCAATCTCTGCCTCCCACAGTCTGCCCTCTGTGTGTCTGTGTCCCATCTCTTCTTTTGAGGACACCCGTCGTATTGGAGTAGAGTTCTAGTGATGCAATGTTCAAGAGCTTGGCTGCTAACCAAAATATTGGTAGCTTGAATCCACCAGTGGCTCCTTGGAAACCCTGTCAGGCAGTTCTACTCTGTCCTATGGGATCAACCTAATGGCAACAGATTTGGTTTGGTTTGCTTTGCTTTGCTTTAGTCTTACTGAACTAGGACTCACCCTACTTCTATGACTTCGTGTTAACTACACCTGCAAAGACCCAATTTGCAAACAAGGTCACATTTACAGGTATCAGGCATTAGAATTTGAACATATCTTTATGGGAAACACAATGCAACCCATAGCAGTCCTTGAAACGTAACTTTATTGGCCTCATAGTACACCCAGCTCTACCCCTTTCTAGATCCCCTGCCCCAGGCACTAAGTCTGTTGCCAGGTAAACAGCCCTAAAACAGGGGGACAGACACATGCAGGAAGAAGAGGACCAGCTCTTCCCGCAGGGTGTCCCTGTTGAGGTCTGTGGGTACCATCCCTGGGGATGCCCAGCCTTTCCCCACATGCCAGTCTAGGTGGGGTGAATCTACCTGGGAGAGAGGTCTGTGAGCTTCTCATTCTCAGGCCCATGTCCAAATGAGTGAAACCCCTGCCCAGAGCTCACCTCTCAAAGCAAGGCCCGTCCCAGAGGCTCATGGAAAAGGGGAGGCCCTGGGAAGTTCCATCACCTACAAGAGGGCCTCTTCCCCACCCCCAAGCCTTCTTCTCTGCCCAGGTTGAAACCCAAAGGAGAGACCAGGGACAAATGTCTTTGTTCTGAAATGTGTCCACCAGCACAGAGACAGGTCATCAAAGATTTCGTATCGGAGTAGAGTTCAATATGATGCTAAGATTGCACACTTGAAAAAAGCAAACTGTACATACATATTGACAGATGTGTCCCTCAAAAAAAATGTATGCAGCAACTTGGTTACATTATGTTTCCTGGTATTGTATGATGTTCTTATAGGCTATAAACCCTGCCTCTGTGAGTGAGCGAGGATGGGCAGCGGTTGTGTTCGTGTGCATAAGATTGTGTAAGACTGTATTGTGCCTTGAGGCGGGCAATCTCTTGGGCTGTGAAGGAAAGGGAAGTGAGCAGAGAAGGGGAGACCTCATACCATCAGGAAAGAAGCAGTTCCTGGAGCAGTGTTCAGCCTCTGGACTTGGGGTCCCTGCTCCCAGTCCAGGGAAGGACTGACAATAAGGACTTTCCTCCAGAGCTAACACAGAAAGACTTTCCCTAGAACTGATGCCTTGAATTTGGACTTTAGCCTACTTTTCTGTGAGAAAAAAGATTTCTCTTTATTAAAGCCATCCACTGGTAGTATTTCTGTTACAGCAGCACTAGACGACTAAGACAAATATTTAACAGATTTTAATAAGTGGATTTAACTTGAAAGTAAATATATTTTCTTTTATAGTAAATCAAACTACACAGAACACAGTAAATATTCTTTGAGACTTGTCTGTTTTTGTCTATTTTCATAGTAAAGCAGTGGAAACATAGTGATTGCAAACATTTTTCCAGTTTTGTAGTCTCAGTCTTAACATTACCAATGAGGCTTTTCAGTTTTGTAAGTTTCTTATTTTATGTACTCAAAACATACAGTTTTCACTCTGCAGTTTCCTCTGTGGCTTAGAAATAAACCAATTAGAAAGATCATGAATGTTTTCTTCTTTTGTATTACTAATTTTTTGCTTTTATTGATTTCATATGGGATTTATAGCACAGAGATGTCACTTTCAGGACTAAGGAGCACCTGACTCAACCTGCAGTCTTTTCAGTGGCCTCGAATGCATGCTAGAGTACATGAAACAAAAAGGAAGACAGTGAAAGAATTGATGTATTCAAATTGTGGCATTGGCAAAGAATACTGAATATACCACAGACTGTCAAAAGAATGAACAAATCAATCTTATGAGAAATACAGTAATCATAGGATAGCACAAGACTGTAGCCTTAGGGGACCCTCTCTGAGCTCCCCGTCTTTACTTTCATTGTTACCTCTGACTCATAGGGACTTTATGTATGCCCCTGTTGTCAAGTCAATTCCAACTCATAGCAACCCTATAAGTCAATGTAGAACTGCCCCATAGAGTTTCCAAGGAATGCCTGGCAGCTTTGAACTGCTGACTTTTTGGTTAGCAGACCATAGCGCTTAACCACTATGCCACCAGGGTTTCCAACTTTATGTATAAAAGAACACAATATTGCCTGGTCCTGCACTATCTTTTTCATCTTTGATACGTTTGAGCCCATTGTTAGGGCTATTGTGTCAATCCATCTCGTGGAGTGTTTCTCACGTTTTCACTGACCCTCTGCTCTACCAAACATGATGTAAGAGGAGAATCTAACTTATTTCTCTAGCTAATTAGTCAGTTGCGCAGGTATCATTTGCCAGCCAACTCCCTCCTTCCACCATGAGATAACATCTTCATCTTTTGCTAATCACAGGTAGAATCTGTCTCTGGGCACTTCCACTGATTGTTACTCCAACCCCACACAGTTTTAACTCTATATCCTGCCTTGCTGGCTAACTCTGAGGGCTGAACCAATTTCTATGGGCACTTAGCACAGTTCCTAGCTCACAAAGGAAGACTACAAAAGTGCTGTCCATTGTTATTCATGTAAATGACTGTAAAACAAATATTCCCTATTACTCCCAAATTTTATTGGTCCTTCTTCCCCCTCATCTTCCCAAATGAACATCACCATCACTTTATCCAGCTACTTTAAAGTTGCATCACACTTTTTACTGGAATTGCATCCCACTGATGCATTAATTTAAGAATGGACATATTCACAATGTTTAAAGTTTGAGAATGACAAAAATCTTAAAGGGTAGATTCAGTTTCTGACAAGAAGGAAGGGAGGGGGTAGAGAAATGGCTTGCATCTAGGACTGTTAGAATAGACTGACCCCTGGTGTAGGATCAAGGTATTAGAACCCTCATCACTCACGGCTGGATCCAGTAGGCCTCCATATCGTCCTTTTTGAGAATGGTGGCTCCCCGTGGCTTCAAGACATCCATCGAGCCAAAGCTAGAGCCATCTGATCTCAGATCCCAGCTCCAGTTCCCACCTCGAAAGGCTATAGCAAAACGATAATAAGACATCTCTCATCTTTGGACCCATTCCAACTAATAAAAAAAGCAAAAGCAAACCCATTGCAACCCTATAGAATAGACTATACCTGTCCTATAGAGTTTCCAAGGAGCACTTGGAGAATTGGAACTGCTAACCTTTTGGTTAGGAGCAGTAGCACTGAACCACTACGCCACCACGGTTTCCATATTCTGACTAATAGGTTCACTGAATTGACTTACATGGTATGATAGAGCAAATATGTTTTTCAGCGTTGTTCATGGGTGGAGCATGAATTTGGGGGTGCAAAAGAATTTAATGTTATGGTTAAATTGTGCTCCCTTCAACATCTGGATTGAATTCCTGGCCCCTGTGTCTGTAAAGGTGATTCTGTCTAAAAAAGTAAGGTTTTCGTTTGTTATGTGAATGGAGTTGTACCCAAGAAGAGCGGGTTCTAAACCTTATCACTTTCAAGTAATAAAAAGAGCAGAATAGACACAGAGACAGACAGGAATGCCAAGGACCTCCAGCAGACACCAGTGACAGGGAGTGAGGCTCACAGAAGGAATTGACATGACTGAGAACCTGATTTGGACTTCCAACCTCCTGACCTGTGAGAAAATAAATGTCTGTTCTTTAAAGCCATCTGCTTGTGATATTTCTGCTACAGCAGCACTAACTCAGACACATGGCACAGACACAATTTGGTTATCACAATCTCAAGTGTTTGTGGGGTGTCCCAGGATGAGAAACCCCAGAGGCATAGTGGTTAAATGCTCTGTCTGCTCCTTGGAAACTCTATGGGGCAGTTCTATGCTGTTTTATAGAGTCACTACAAGTCACAACATCAAATAGGAGGCGCTCACCCTCAGACTAGGAAGAGGCCCACTGAGCAGTGGGTGCCAAAGTGGGAAGCCACGTAGCTGCCAGTGGCCCCAAGCCTCCCGCCAGTGCACACACACTTCTCTTGTAGACCTGGCTCAAGCCTCTCACTCCTCTCCTTCTGTATCTTCACCCTGCTGCAACTGCCTCAAGTCTGGTAGGATGTAATTAGCCCACAGTGATATCAAGGTTAGTTCCTGGGTGGTGCAAATGATTAGGGTGCTCAGCTGCTAACCAAAAGGTTAGAGGTTCAGGTCCACTCAGAGTCACATTAGAAGAAAGACCTGGGCATCTATTTCCAAAAACTCAGCCACCGAAAACCTACAGAGCACAGTTCTGCCCTGACACACATGGGGTCCCCATGAGTCCCCGTTGACTCCATGACAACCAATTTACTAGTTGGTGTCCAGATTACCGCTCCCAAGTTAAATATAGAATCAGCTTTGGGTTGGAGCCTCATCCAAAACAGACCTGAGGACTGAATGCATTACCATTATTATGTCTGGCAAACAATCACTCTAGCTTGTGCACAAAGCATTTTCAAAAAAACATGACTCCTCAGTGTTTTTGTCTTACTCTCTGCTGTAAAATATAAAAATAGTCCCTGGCCCAAGGGGGGAAAAAATGTGAGTAATAAGAAGAATCAAACCACCGGCTTGGCTGATAACTCTGGGTGTTAATTTCCAAAGCAAACCATTCCTTCCTACTTTTGGAGAGTTGGCTGCCAGCCTGTGTCTTTTGTACAGTCTTACTCTAATCCCTTGGAGAGTTGAAAGAGATAGTCACACAGAGAAAGCCTCAAAACAGTCTTTTCAAACTTCCTGAACTAACATCTTTATCCATCCAAGAATACTGTCCAGAGTTTTATCTGAATTTTTCCAAACTTTGCTCACACAAGTAAGCAAATGAATCAATGTCAATGTTTCAAATAGACAGCCATATGAATGCAGAGTGTTTGTTGTAATTGGCGAGGTCAGTAGTATGGACAGCGCTCTAACAGATTTCCTCAAACGTTACCCCACAGAGAGATTCCATTCATCCACCGTCATTTCTGGTTTGAGCCAGACACAGGGAAACTCTAGGTAAGAAAAGTATCACTTCTGAAACCTTAAGCTAAATATTTTATGAGTTTATTGGGAAGTCTTTGGGTAGCTGATTCTGAAATTCATTTATAAACTTACTAATTTGCCACCAGAAGGAGAAACTAAAATCAAAGAACCTATCTCTGGTAAGGAGCCATGGAAGTGAAACAATTAAGCACTCGCCTACAATCCAAAAGGTCAGTGGTTTGAATCTACCCAGCAGCTCTGTAGGAGAAAGACCCGGTGATCTTCTCCCACATATCTACTTCAGATATCTACACATATCTACACTCGGACTCATAACGACACTATGTGACACAGTAGTACTGCCCCATAGGATCTCCAAGCTGTAATCCTTATGGAAGCAGACTACCATATCTTTCTCCCACAGGATGGGTTCAAACTACCAACTTTTCGGTTAGCAGCCAAACACTCAACCACTGTACCACCAGGACTCCTTCCCTAAAGGATTATAGCCTAGGAAACTCCATGGGACAGTTCTGCTCTGTCATATGGAGTCACTGTTGTTGTTGTTGTTAGGTGATGTTGAGTCAGTTCTGACTCGTGATGACCCTATGCACAACAGAAAGAAACACTGCTTGGTCCTGTGTCATACCCACAATCATTTCGATGCTTAAGCCCATCATTCCAGCCACCGTGTTAACTCATCTTGTTGAGGGTTTTCCTCTTTTTCACTGACCCCGTACTCTGCCAAGCATGATGTCCTTCTCTAAGGACTGATCTCTCCTGGCAACATATCCAGAGTACGTGAGACACAGCTTTGCTGTCTTTGCTTCCAAGAAGCACTCTGGTTGTACTTCTTCCAGAGTAGATCTGTTTGTTCTTTTGGCAGTCCATCAATACTCTTCTCCAGCACTACAATTATAAAGGCATCAATTCTTCTTGTGTCTTCCTATTCACTGTTCAGCTTTTGCACACACATGAGGTCTGACAAATTTGTGAACTCACCACCATGAGCTTATGTTGGCAGCACTGTTCAAACAACTCAGCAAGGTTTCATAACCTTGGTATATCAGTGTTTCACAGCTGTGCTCATGTCAGTATATGGTGGTGTCTTGCAGAGTGGTGTTCATTATTGTTGCTGCATTTTTTATGTGCTGTTGCAAGAAAGTCAGAGCTTGAATTAGAGAAATGAACAAACGTTAAATTTCTGTTAAAGATGGCAAGAGTGGAAGTGAAATCAGGGACATGTTAGTCCAAGTTTATGGGGATAATGCCATGAAGAAAATGGTAGAAAATGGATAAACATTTTTCTGAGGGGAAAGTGTCACTGATGAAGAGAGATCAGGGCAGACAGTAATGAAAAGAACTGATGAAAACATTGCAAAAATTCATCAAATTGTGCTTCAAAATCATCGGCGGACTGTGAGAAGCATAGCAGACCAAGTAAATGTCTATAGAGTATGAAGAAAATCTTAACTGAAAATTTTGTCATGAGAAAGGTGTGCACAAAAATGGTCCTGAAAGAGCTCACCAATAAACAAAAGCAGAGTCGAAGTTTGCCAATACCTTTTGGAGAGGCAAGGCGATACTTCAGACCACGCCATCACTGGTGACGAAACATGGATATACCAATATGGTCCTGAAACAGTGTCAAAGTGCACAATGGAAGTTAGTCGATTCCCCATGACCAAAAAAGTCCCGCCAGTCCAAATCAGGAGTCAAAATGATGTTACTAACCTTTTCTGATATCAGAGGGATTTTTCATTATGAATTTGTACCAACTGGACAGTTAACCGAGTTTACTATTTGTAATCGCTGAAAGGTCTGTGTGAAAAATTTAGACAAAAATGACCTGAACTTTCTGCCAACAACTCACGGTGCTTGTATTAAGACAATGCACTAGCTCACATGGCACTGTCTGTGAGGGATTTTTTAGCCAACATTTTAGTCAGCTAGGGCTGCTCTAACAGAAATACTACAGAGTGGGTGGCTTTAACAAAGGAAGGTTTATTCTTGCACAGTCCAGTAGGCTACAAGTCCAAATTCAGGCTTTCCACTCCAGGGGAAGGCTTTCCCCCTTGTCAGCTCTGGAGGAAAAGTCCAGTATTGCATCAGTCTTTGTCCAGGGAGCATCTTGGCCCAGGAACCTCAGGTCTGAAGGACACGCTCCTGGTGCTGCTTGCTTGATGGTTCGAGGTTCCCCATTCTCAGCCTGCTTTCCTTTCCTTTTATCTCTTGTGGGATGAAAGGATTAAGGGTGGGGCAAGCATACTCTGGGGAAACTCCCTTTATAGTGGAGCAGGGATGTAATCCTATGAAGGGATTTACAGCCCCACCCTAATCCTTTAACATACAGCATAGAGAAACCACAAAATAGAGGACAGCCACAAGGCTACACCTATTTTGGGGGGGACACAAGTCAATCCATGACAGCCAGTAAATGAATAACTGAATTGGAGCACCCTACCTACTCAGCTGATCTGGTCCCCAGTGACTTTTTTCTTTACCCAAAGATAAAGGAAATGTTGAAAGGAAGACATTTTGAAGACATTTGGGACATCAGTGGCAATGCAATGACAGCTCTGAAGGACATTCCAGAAAAAGAGTTCCAAAATTGCTTTGAAAGGTATACTAGGCACTCATGTCAGTGCATAGCTTCCCAAGGGGAGTACTTCGAAGGTGACCACAGTGATATTCAACAATGAAGTATGTAGCACTGTTTCTAGGATGAATTTGCAAACTTAATTGTCAGACCTCGTATGATGTGATTGAAAATACATTTCCTTGGGTCAGGTGCACCTCAGTTTTCAAGGTAACATCTTCATTTTTCAATGCTTTAAGGAGGTCCTTTGCAGCAGATTTACCCAATGCATTACATCTTTTGATGTTTGACTGCTGCTTCCACGGGCGTTGACTGTGGAACCAAGTAAAATAAAATCCTTGCCAACCTCAATCCTTTCTCCATTTATCACAATGCTGCCTACTGGTCTACTTGTGAAGATTTTTGTTGTCTTGATGTTGAGGTGCAACCCATACTGAAGGCTGTGGTCCTTGATTGTCATCAGTTAAATGTTTCAAATCTTCTTCACTTCCAGCAAGCAGGTTGTGTCAACTGCATAACACAAGTTATTACTGAGTCACTAGGAGTCTCGATCAGCTCAACAGCACCCAACAACACTGACAATCTTTGGTGAATGTAAGGTGGGCCCTGTGAGATGTCACTGAGCATAAGAACTTGGATACTGCTCACCTCTGAAGCTATGCACCAACACCAGCTCCTAGTCTGGAGCAGTTGGCCTAGGTTAGACTCCATGTTACAATACATGAGCCAGAGCTGGTCTCTGTATATTGACCTAGGCTGCCACTGCTCCATAGCAAACTGAGAAAGCTTGTTACACTAAAAAGCCTGTCAGCACCAAACTCAAATTTTTACCCATCTAGTTCAAACCAACTAGCAGCTCTGAGGGGGAATGCTGTGGAAGTCTGCTTCGATAAAGATCACAGTCTTGGAAACCCTATGGGGCAGTTCTACTCTGTCCTATAGGTTCGCCACAAGTCAGAATCGACTCAATGACAACAGGTTGACTTGGGTTTGGTTTTGCTCTGCATACTCTGCCAAGTTGTGCCCAACATGTGCTAGCTATTTTGTTGGGTGTGTTGACTCCAACTCATGCCACTCATGACTGAATAGAGCTTCCAGAATTAACTTGTTGCAGTGGGTTTGGTTGGATTTATAGAGTTACCTAGACTGCAGCCTTTATAGGAGTAAACTGCTGTTTTTTCTTTGTTTTTTTTTCATATTGAGTGGATTCAAAGCTTTCAGTGAATGGTCCAGTGCAAATGACCTGCACCATCTTGGAAACTTGTCTTCTCCAGTACATGCTTTTACTTGTGTCTAGCCTGTTGTCTGTGTAACTCTGAAATTGTGAGGGTTTAGGACACACCCCACACTGATGTGGCTTCATTAACATAACAAAGAAACCACTGTTCTCAAACAGTATTACAGCCACAGGTATGCTGTGCTGGGTGCCATGGAGTCCATTCCTGCTCACAGCAACCCCATGTGACAGGACAGAATTGCCCCATAGACTTTTCAAGGCTGTAATCTTTTCAAATCTGTCTTAGAGCAAGAACAGCATGAATGCTCCCTAAAAAACAAGGATTCACTCAAACAAAACAACTATGAGGATGACCGTTCTGTTGTACATAGACAGGGTTACTGTGACTCTAAACCAACTGGATGGCATCTAACTGCAAAAGAAATGTCCAAGTCCCCGCCCTTAGTGCTGCCAAACTAAAGCAAGTTCATTCCACCTATCACTGATAGCCAAAATTCAGAGAGAGGGAGAAAAGTTCAATGCTCTATTAGCAGACAAGCATGCTAGCTGGGGACAGTGAGAATAACTTCCCTAAAAACTGTCCTGCTTCGGTTACATTTCTAGTGGTTTCTACAGCCAGAATTCAAAGAGGTTGGTGGCACTGTGTTTATCTCAGGATAATCAAACAGTGTGAATTACCCAAAAGTTTGTCACAGGATAATCAAACAGAGTACACTATCCAAAATTTGTCACAAGATAATCAAACAGCACAAACAATCCAAAATTTCATTACCTCTCTGTGAGGTCTTAATCAATCATATTTCTTCAGAGATAGGGAATGTAAACCTGCTAATCCTGTCAGGGGGTCTAATTCTCAGGGTGATAATTGAGGCAGGGGAAGGAATGTAGCTTGACAACCTAGGTGACCTTTGTCAGGTTCTCACGTTCACCAGCATTAGTACCTGTGACCGTGGTTTTCTTTGGAAATAGGGTCTTTGCAGACACAAAGACTACCAGTTAAGTTTGCAAACTCATCCTAGAAGAAGTGCTACATACCTCATTGCTGAATATCATTATGGTCACCTCTGAAGTACACTCCTTGGGAAGCTATGCACTGACACCAGCACCTAGTCCACTCTTCAGAGTAATTTTAGAACTCTTTCTGCAGTGGCCATCAGAGCTGTGGTCATATTACCTCTGATGCCCTGAATGTCTTCAAAATGTCTTCCCTTCAATATTCCCTTTGTCTTCAGGTTAAAAAAAAGTCACTGGGGGTCAGATCAGGTCAGTGGGGGAGGGTGTTCCAACACAGTTATTTGTTTTCTAGCTAAAAACTCCCGCGTAGCCAACACACAATTAAGTTTGCAAACTCACCACTGTGCCACCGTGCACAATGATCATTCCAGAAAGACTTCAAAATTGCTTGGAAGGGTGGAGTAGGTGCTGGCATCAGTGCATAGCTTCCCAAGTGGAGTACCTCAAAGGTGACTGTAGTGATATTCAGCAGTGAGCTATGTAGTAGTTAGAACAATTAGGTTCGTGGACTTAATTGTTAGACCTCGTATAATCAAGTTAATGGTCTTGGAAAGAGATCATCCTGACTTGGAGGTGGGCTCTAAATCCAGTGACAGATATCCTTCTAAGAGGAAGGAGATGGCGATGTGAGACACGTGGGGAGAGAGGGGAAGAACACGTGAAAACAGAGACAGAGATGAGGGTGTTGCGGCCACAGAGAAGGAACACCAAGAACTGCCAGCAGCCCTGAGAAGCTGGAGACAGGTAGAGACTAGATTCTCCCTCAGAGCCTCCAAAAAGCACCAGCTCTGCCAACACCTTGTTTTTGGACTTTTAGCCTCCAGAAATGTGAGAGAATACATTTCCATTACTTTAAACCACCCATGTGTAGCAATTTGTGACAGTAACTCCAGGAATCTAATGTAAGGGGTGAGCCAGTCTGCTGCTGCGCCATCCCATAGACCCCTCCCTCCCCTGACCTTCTCAGCAGTACACACATGTAGGACCAGACAGAGCCTCCCCAAAAAGGGAGTCTAAGAGACATAGAATTTTGTTGCAGGGTAGGCCTTCTGCAATTCCTCAGGATAGCCCTTGTGTTTCTCATTGTGACCATTAGCTTTATGTGTCAACTTAGCTAGACTAGGGTTCCCAGTTGTCTGGACAAACTTCAGCCTGGTTGCTTTCATGGAGAGGTTAAACTGATTGGCCTTGGATAGAGTAGATTGCCTTCTGTAATGCAATGTCAGGTCACAAAACATACTGTAATATAATCATAATCCATAATGAATATAATCATAATCCATAATGAAATCTAATTTAACATAATTAATCAGTTGAAGTCATGCAAGTGTAGAGCAGATCCTAAACTTAATGACTTCAGACTTATAAGAAGATGAAAGTAGAGACACAAAGGGAAGACAAATGTCATGTGAAGCCCAGTCTATGAGCAAACAAACACCAAGAATTGCTGGTAGACACCACGAAAGAGGCCCAGAGGAGGAACAGCAGGGTGAGGCCCTGATTGGGACCGTCAGCCTCCAGAACTATGGGAAAATACATTTTTGTCCTTTCAAGTCAACCACTTAAAAGGTTACTTCGCTACCAAAAAAAAAAAAAACTGCAACAAAGTTCATTTCAACTCATAGCAACCCCATCATGGTTTCTGAGGCTGTAAATCTCTGTGAAAGCAGCCTGTCATATCCCTCTCCCAGAAGCCACTGGTGATTTCAAACCTTTGAATCACTTTAACCGCTTTCAATCACTTTAACCACTGCTCCACCAGGGCTTCTCCACTACAGCCTCGAAAACCAAGACACCCAGGGCCAAAACTTAAGGACAAAGCAGTGTGCGTCCCACTCTCAACCCTTACCTGCCAGGTAGACCAGAACCAAAACCTATGCCCTGATCCCAGTCAATGTCTTTCCAGAGTCCTCCTTGCCCCTCAGTTTGCTGCAGTTTTTGTCACAGAGAAAATTCTGACTCATGGTGACCCCATATGCGCAGAGTAGAACTCTGCTCCATAGGACTTTCAAAGCTGGGACCTTTCAGGAGCAGAGAGCCAGGCCCATCTTCTGGGGCACTTCTGGGTGTCTTTGAATTGCCAACCTTTCTGCTAATGGTGGATTACTTAACTGTGTACACCTCACAAGGACCTTAAAGGTGGTTTAAAGAACAGAAATGTATTTTCTCACAGCTTAGAAGGCCAGAAGTCCACATTCCCAGTGTGGGGGAGGTCCTTCTTTGTCTCACGGTCTATCTTCTAGCCGCTGAGACTACCTTTGGCGTTCCTGGGATTGTGAATGCATCGTTTCTACCCTCCTCAGCTAGCGTCTGTCTTCCCCCTTGAATGCTCTTTTCATAATTCAGAAGTGATTAGGATTTAGAATCACTCTACATTAATATGATTCATTAGCACAACAAAGAAAACTCTATTCCCAGATGGGATTACTTCCAATGCATATTTAATCTCTAGGACTCCCCTAGCCACCCAGCCAGTTCCTACCCGGTCCTGTACCACAACATCTGGAAGTTAAGATAAGATTCCACACTTTCCAGCTGAGATTTCCGCAGGAAGATAAGATAAATAATGACTTCATCATGTGCTTAAAGAAACCCTCGTTGTTTTAAACTTGTGGTCTTTGACTTTGAAGCCAAGCCCAGACACCACCACCTTGGCCTCTGAGGTGGATGTGAGCGATGCTGCCACCTGCTGACGGGATGGGAAGAGCCTTGGAAAAGACAACGAAAATAACAATAAAACCAAAAAACAAATCCACTTCTACTAAGTCGATGTTGACCCATAGTGAGCCTACAGGGCAGAGCAGAACTGCCCCATACAGTTTCCAAGGAGCGCCTGGTGGATTTGAACTGCCGACCTTTTGGTTGGCAGAGGTAACACTTAATAACCGCTACACCATCAGGGTTTCCCTTGGGAAAATGACTCAAAGGTCACAGAATTCTGCAGACACATCCCAATCACAAATGCTCGTTCTCTACCACACAAGCACTGAGTGTGTAGGGAGAGCAACAATTTCATTTAGAAACTTTTTGTTATTTGCACATTCATTACTTATTGATTGCCATTTATTTATCGTGTAGCTCACACTCAACCATCTATCCCTGTCTTGGCATTTTGCCAGTTTGTGGACCTTCAAGTTATTCCCCCATATCCACGGAAGGTTCCAGCAGCTAGGCTGGAATCTTGTCATCATGCCAGTATCCCAGGGACCTGAACTCCCACCTCATCTGTTGGGTTCTGGGTACCCTTTTGCCCAAAGTTCATCCCACTCACAAGACATCCAGTTCCAAGACCTCAGCTCCATCCTCGGCACCATCCAGAACATTCTGTGTGAAGTCTCTAACTGCGTTATGCAGATGACACAACCTAGCTTATTGGAAGCGAAGAGAATTTGAAACACTTACTGACGAAGATCAAAGACCACAGCCTTCAGTATGGGTTGCACCTCAACATCAAAACAACAAGAATCCTCACAACTGGACCAGTAAGCAATGTCATGATCAATGGAGAAAAGACTGAGGTTGTCAAGGATTTCATTTTACTTGATTCTACTTAGTTCCTTTTACTTGGTTCCACAATCATGGAGAGCCATTGCCCCTTTACTCTGCCAGCTCTTCCACCTTAAACACATCCAGAAAAGTCTGTCTCACCCCCTCTGGGAAACTCCTGTAGAGCTGCCTGCATCTCCGCTTTCCCTTCCACCATCCCTGCGCTCACCAGCTCACCCACCGAGCTGTGGTTTCCCTTCTCTACCCAGAGGACCCTTATGAGGCTTACCACGGGCTCCTATGGTCAGCAGAAATGACCACTCTTCCCTTCTCCTCCTGCTGAAGAATAAATAGGAGGAGTATCTTGGCGAACAGTAGGAGCTCTGGTGGCATAGTGGTTACAGAGCTTGACTGTTAACCAAAATGTTGAAAGTTTGAATCTAGCCGATCCTTAGAAATTTTCTGAGGCAGTTCCATTCTGTCCTATAGGATTGCTATGAGTCAGAATCTACTCAAAGGCAACAAGATTACTGGTTAGTGGTGAACAGAGTCCCTGGATGATGCAAACAGTTAATGCACATGAGTTCAACTGTTAACCCAAAGGATGGAGGTTCAAGTCTACCCAGAGGGAAGCACCTTAGAAGAAAAGCCTGCTCATCTACTTCCCAAAAGACAGCCACTGAAAACCCTGTGGATCACAGTTCTAATCTTATGCACATTGGGTCACCAGA
The DNA here is from genome assembly GCA_028571685.1 of Heterohyrax brucei. NCBI lineage: Eukaryota > Metazoa > Chordata > Mammalia > Hyracoidea > Procaviidae > Heterohyrax > Heterohyrax brucei. The sequence continues at coordinate 31,849,866 of CM053140.1, forward strand.
GTTAGAGTCAACTTGCTAGCAAAAATATATTTATTTATTTTGTGATTCGTGAACATAGAAGAAAGCAGCAAATCTTTCAGCTGAGGGGCTCTCCTGCACCTCATCACTCTGAGAAGCTACCTGCCCAGAAAGTTGCCATGTGGGTAGAGCCACCCCCAAAAAGGGGAGCTCAGGGGGCAGGAACACTGGCTCTTGGGCTCAAGAAGTCCCAGGTGAAAATCCCAGCAGAGTCCCCAGTAATGTCACCTTTTGGAGCCTTTAGCTTTCTTGGTAAAAAGGGGTGATACTACCTTCCTCCAGATCCCTGTGTGGAGGGATGTAAATGCAGTATTCACTCCACACAGAACACTTCATAGAGGCTCATTTAAAGCCATACATGGGCCCCGCATGTGTTGGAAATGAAGTAAGGAACCTGACCAAACTCAAACCCAAACTCAATGCTGTCGAGTCGATTCTGACTCATAGCGGCCCTATAGGGCAGAGCAGAACTGCTCCATAGAGTTTCCAAGGAGCGCCTGGTGGATTTGAACTGCCCACTTTTTGGTTAACAGATGTAGCACTTAACCATTATACCATCAGGGCTTCCAAGGAATGGGACATGAGGGTATAAACCCCTGTCTTAGACTCATTTCTCTAGAAAAGAAAAACCAGTGAAGTATGTATATATGACCCATTACTGTCAAGTCTATTCTGACTCATAATGACCCTATAGGACACAATAGAACTACCGCCCATGGAGTTTCCAAGAAGCGCCAGGTGGATTTGAACTGCCAACCTTTTGGTTAGCAGCTGAACCCTTAACTCCACTACAACATTAGGGTTTCTGATTTATGAAAGAAGATAGCTCATGCAATTGTGGAGGCTAGCAAGTCCCAAATCCATGGGTCAAGTCCCAAATCCCTGGGACAGGCAGCAGGCTGGAGGTTTCTCCTGACTTACTAGCTGCAGGGGCTGATGAACTCCAAATCTGCACTTGAGGAGGTAGATTGCTGGCTCATGGCATTGCAGAAACAGATGAACCCCAAATCTGCAAGTTAAGCAGCAGGCCACTGGCTCACATCCCAAGAAACAGAGGTCAGAGGATGATAAAACGATTACAGAATTGATGAAGAGCAAGCTTAGCCATAATATGCATATGTATTGGATGCAGGCCACACCCCCAAGGAACCTCTCATTCCAATTGATTGGCTGTTTACAACGGGTCATAAATGGAGGATGATTACATAACGTCTGCCAAACCACTGATAATCACGGCCTAGACAAGTAGACATGTAACATGAATTATCACAAGCCCCAAGTGCCAGTCATATGTGGGGAGTTATTTCTATCACATGATCCCAGCCAACAGGAGCCCCCCGCTCCGCACACACGCACATGCATTGCGCAGTGACCCAGCACACAGGAAATGGGCTATATGAAAAATCAAACAACAGAAGTGTGAGTGATTGTGATGATGGCTGAGTCTCCCGCAGCAGGTACGTTTTAAACTAGGTGTTGGAGAATGGATACAGGAGGGGTGAGGCAGGATAGCGTTGTGGAGAGGTGGAGGGGGCAGGAGTCAGACTTTTGGCTGGCGAAAGATCACAGGTGCTCAAAGGGTTGGGGTTACAGCCTGCCATTGGCTGGGCAATTGGCCCAGTCAGGGTAGTATGTAGGAGGGTGGCGATCACATGCCCCACTGGGAGGGAGTCAGGCAAGCTGACACCCCTGACATGGTGAACCAGCACCCAGATCCTGAGGGGAGGTCGCTCCAGAGGACAGGGAGCTGGGGGGCAAGATTAGAAAGAATCCTCTTGTGGGTCCTTGCTGATGCAACCCTTGCAAATAACTTGACTGTCAGTGCCTCTGCTTCCTCATACATCAAATAGGATTACAATAGTACTGCTTCCTGAAGTTGGTCCAGAACAACCGCTCTGTGTGAAATCTGGCCGTTGTTGTTGAGGTTGCAAGGGCTGGGCCCATTAAAGGGTGTCCTTTTTGCTCCATCCATGAATCTGCATTGTTCGAAGGGGGTGGATGAGGCTGAAAGTGCTGGGCTCACCCAGAAAAGCAGGTGTGGAGCAGATAGCTGTCAACCACCCTGGGACCTTCCAGGACTGTCACTCCCTGTTTCCTAACAGATGGCGCTGCTGCCCCTTCCCCAGAGTCAATGCGTCCAACTTCACTCAGAGCACCTGGGGTCCTGACATCACCATCACCTCAGCCACACCCAGTGTCCCCACCTGTGTTATGATGTGGAGGAGCACCAACACGCACATACATTCACACACTGCGAAAGCACACACGTGCACTCCTCATACACGCACACATATGTGCACACGCACTCCAAACTTACACTTTCAACACACACTACCTGTAGGCACACACACTTCGTCGCACAGGTACGTACACACCCATTTCCATCTTACACACGCATGTGCACTGGAGCACAGGGCAAAATGAGTGTGTGTGGCGGAGACGCAGTCGGATGTCAGGACAGTGGTCACTCCTTAGGTCAGGAAGTAGCCTGGGAAGGAGGAAGAGAAGCTTCCAGGTTGACGGTGACGTTGTCAAAGTCCCTCTTCAGTGTGTTTACTGGACTTGAACAACTTAAGAAAATCGATGTGAGACCGTGAAACGATCTGGGGGGATTCCTGGGAGGCCACAATGCAGGAACCCCGCGCCAGACCCAGGCTGTGCCTGGTCGCTCCTTTTATGAGCCAAAAGCCCGGCTCACGCCACACCAGCGAGGCCGCTGTTCGCTCCCCAAATTCCTTGGCACCACCCCGGAGCGCCCCGCTCCTCCCCTACTCCCAGACGCATCTCAGCCACACCTCTTCCAAGGCTCCGCTCCCCCAAGAGTTCCTTTACCGAGCCTCCGGTCTCCTCCGGAGACCCTTCTCATCTCCCGGGTAACGCCCCCAACCTGTCTTGGCCTAGTCTCGTCTCCCGGGCAACCCTCCCATTCCGGTCTTGGCCCCGCCCCGTCTCCGTCGCGTAAACAGGAAGTGCCTCTGCACCAGGAGCTGCTTCCGGCAAGGCAAGAGGAGGGGGCTATTGTGAAAGGCGACGGCGCGAAGCCAAGCGCGCCAGACTGCTGGGGAAGAGCCAATCCTGGGGGGCGATGGGCGGGAGGAGGCACCGAGACGGGGGCGGAGCTGGATGATCACCACCAATCATAACGGTCTGGGGGCGGGGCGGGACCGGGCTTGCCGCCGGCAGCAGCTGACGGACGGGTAGGCGGAGGTGGTGGCGGCGGTGGTGTCGGCGGCTGTGTTAAGGCCGGGGACGGGCGCCGCGATGCTACAATTGCGGGACTCGGTGGACTCGGAGGGCACGAGCCCCACGGCGGTGCTCGCAGCCGGCGAGGAGGTCGGCACAGGTGGCGGCGGCGGCAGCGCTGGCCGGGCGGGGGCAGGCACGCCACTGCGCCAGACTCTGTGGCCGCTCAGCGTCCACGACCCCACGCGCCGAGCGCGCGTCAAGGAGTACTTCGTGTTTCGGGTGAGGCCGGGGCCCCAGAGAAGGGAGGGAAGCCAGGGAACCCGGCGAAGTAAGAGTGCCGGGGCTCGGCCCCGCTGAAAGCGTGACCTCTGCCCCTTGCCCTGTGCCCTAGCCCGGGACTATTGAGCAGGCTGTGGAGGAGATCCGCGTGGTGGTCCGGCCGGTGGAGGACGGCGAGATCCAGGGGGTGTGGCTGCTGACCGAGTAAGCTTGGCCGCCCGCCCGCCTGGTGGGGGGACCTGGGGCCCGCCCAAAGGAGCTGATCCCCTTGCCCAGGTGCACGCGCGGCAGGGCCTGTCGCTCTGCCAGATAGCAGCGACGCCTTCTAAGGAGGCCGGGCTTCCAGAGCGGAAAACGACTCCAGAAGGCCTCTGCCCAGAATGCCCTGCTGAGCCAGGAAGTGCCTGCTCGCCCCTCCTGGAGAAGATGAGACTGACCGCCCTTGGCAAGAAGGGTGGGCCCCAGGACTGCCGGCCTAGAGGACTGGAGAGTCGCAGACTTATTACTCTAAAGGGAAAAGGTGACTCATCCTGTTTACCTACAGGGTTGATCACTGGAACAACGAAAAGGAGCGCCTGGTGCTCATCACAGATCAGTCGCTGCTTATCTGTAAATATGACTTCATCAATCTCCAGTGCCAGCAGGTGGTCAGAATCGCGTTGAACGCGGTGGACACCATCTCCTACGGAGAGTTCCAGTTTCCCCCTAAGTCACTGAACAAGTAAGTCTGCCTCAGAGAATCTAGTTGCCCCTGAACTTTTCTGGAGAGGACCTTGTAATATAACTATCTTCTTATTCCCTGTTTTAAAATCAGACCCCAGTGGTTTTCTTCTCTCGATTATATAGCATTGTGTAGAAACATAAAGGACTGCAGCTTCAAAAATCAATGCAAAGTTTCTTAGAATAGAAGCCCATAATTTCTGGGCAGCTGAAAGGCATTCTGGCACAAAAGACAGCTGTTAGGTCTGTAACATAAGTGGCTTGCATGAATTAAAGATACATGTATATATAAGTACAGCCCTACATCTTATGTAGTCTTCAGATGAAGGCCTACTAAGCGTTTTATCCAGAGTGAGGAACGGTGTTACATGACCTTGTCAATTCTTGTTCTGGTTAAATTTTAAAAGAAACAAGTACGGCACCATTTCACTTATAGACATCTCTGAATGCTAGATACATCTGAAAGTTTAATAACCAGCTTTCGAGTTGATTCTGTTGCTTTAAGAGAATTTTCTGAAATAAGAAAAACCTAGACATGACTATAGCCAACTGAATTAAACTGTTTTACATGGTTTTTATGTGGAGATTTGGATAGGAACACTCAGGAAGCTAAGAAGAGCCCCAGATCTTAACCAACGTTTAGAAAACAACATTAAAAGTTTTAAAATGTTGCCCCTTTAGCTAGCCCATCTATAGTGTACTTGTCACTTAATAAATTTTCAGTCATGTAAAGGTTCGTTTAGCTTAACCAAAAGAATATGTTCAGTGTGTTGTCCGTAAAAACACTTAACATTTGTAAAAGTAATTTAGAATAGTAAAGTGAATTCTGTACACTAGGACTACAGTCACTGTCACTACTGAAACCTACCTGTAATGCCCTTGTAACCTGTTTTTAAAGTCTCTGATGCTGTGGTGATTCTGGCTGGTTTCTTCTCATCCATCAGGCGAGAAGGTTTTGGGCTTCGCATCCAGTGGGACAAGCAGAGTCGCCCTTCCTTCATAAACAGATGGAATCCCTGGTCCACCAATGTGCCCTACACCACTTTCATTGAGCACCCGATGGCTGATGCAGATGAGAAGACCACATCTCTGTGCCAGGTGCAAGAACAGACACTGGATTCCAGTGTGTCTACAAACTTTTTTTAGTTCAGTGATGGACTGTTCCAGATGTGCACTATCTGATCCTGTAGCCACTGGCCATACAAGGACTGCCAGTTAAGTTTGTGAACTCAGCCTAGAAAAAATGCTGCATACCTCATTGCTGAATCACTACACTCACCTTCGAAGTACTCTCCTTAGGAAGCTATGCATAGACACCAGTACCTAGTTCACTCTTCAAAGCAGTTTTGGAACTCTTTCTGGATTGGCTATCAAAGCTGTCATCGTATTACCCTTGATGTCTTGAGTATCATCAAAATGTCTTCCTTTCAGTATCTCCTTTATCTCTGGGTAAAGAAAAAAGTCACTGGGGGCCAGAACCAGGTGGGTAGGGAGGGTGTTCCAGTACAGTTGTTTCTGGCTAAAAATTCCTTCATGGACAGCTATACAGTTAAGTGCATTAACTTGCCACTGTGCACAATGGCCATTCCAGAAAGAGTTCCAAAACTGCTTTAAAGGGTGGATTAGGCGCTGGCATTGGTACATAGCTTCCCAAGGGGTGTACTTCGAAGGTGACTGTAGTGATATTCAGCAGTGAAGTATGTAGCACTTAGAACAATTAAGTTTGCAGACTTAATCGTCAGACCTTGTATATGGCAACTGAGCACTTGAACTGGGACCAGTGGAACTGGGGAAGTAAACTTAGAATTTTAGCAAAGTTTAAATAACACCATGTGGCCAGAGGTTACTGGACAGGGAAACTCTGTAACTTGGCTCCTTGCCATGAAGAAGGGCACTGACCCCTCCAGGATTCAGCCAGAAGACCTTCAATCTGGGTGCTTCCGTGAGCACAGACTGTGTGGGCCAGTGGTTAGAAGAGTCCAGTACCAGACATCTACCACTTGATTCCAACTCACAACCTTATAGGACAAAGGAGAACTGCCCTATAGAGTTTCCAAGAAACAGCTGGTAGTACAGGGGTAAGAACTGACAACATAAATTTGGTGGAGGGAAGCAATGACACAGTCACTGACAGATCACCAGGATACGGTTGCACAGGTGGGTTATACAAGTAAGGGTACCTGAGGGCCCCAGCAAAGAAACATGTGAAGGTGCAGGATTGACAGATCTAGAATGCTACTTTGTCATTACAAGGCACAAGTGGCCTCTTACCTGAAGGCTAATGCTCAGTGTTTTCTTTTTCTTTTAAAAGTTGGAAAGCTTCAAGGCTCTTTTAATCCAAGCTGTCAAAAAGGCCCAGAAAGAGTATCCTTTGCCAGGAAGAGCCAACGCTGTGCTGATCCTGGAGCGCCCCCTCCTCATTGAGACCTACGTGGGCCTGATGTCCTTCATCAACAATGAGGCCAAACTAGGCTACTCTATGACCAGGGGCCGGATAGGCTTCTAGAGTCTGCATCCGGGAGTGCCTCTCCATGAGCCATGCTGACATCAGGGCTCTCTCAGAGTCCATCACACGTGGCTGCTGGCTGGGACCTGAGAGCCATTAGGATAGTTAGTTGTATATGCTAGCTGGGTTGTGGACATCTGGTCGTAGAAGCCACAGACAAAAGCTGGGTGAGTCTCGCTGCTCCTGTACTGGCCAGAATTCCATTTCTCTAACTTCAGTTCTCCTTGAGTATATCTATTTGGCTTCTTGTGATTCTTCCTAACCCAGCCATTATGCATGTTAATAAATGTTACTGTGATGCCAGTAGGACACAGTGTTACCTGTCAGCTGTGTAGCCGGCTATAGCAAGGAGGTACTCACTGTCATCCATAGCGAGTAGTGCCTGTGGTTGCAAATGTCTACACATGGTGTCAAATTCTGCATTTTTGAAATTTAATCTTTTTAAAGCTAAATGCAAAAGAAGCCAGCAGACTATAAATTGTCTATGCCTTGTCAGTTTTGGGATGGATAGTTGGCTCTTTTATAAATGTTTGACCCAGTGTCCCACTTTTTCTAAAATTAAATATGTTAATATATCTTTCGCAGGCCCAAAAAGGTTTTACAGAAGACTCATTTTAAGACAAGTTACCAATTTTTGACAGTCACCTGGATAGCTCAGCATATTCTAATTTTGCACTGTCCCATTCATTATTCAGAGGAAACTGGCTTGTGCTCTGTCAAGTCTGCACTTTACAAAAGGACCTATGCCTTGTGCACTGGTTTGCATGCAGACACAGGCTCTGTTTGGGTCTGGCTCTAAATGTGCTTGCACACTGGGCACCGCGGGAGGACGCCACATAGGGCTGGAACACACCTCCTTAGGTGCCCCTGCACACTGCACAGCTTAATCAGTACAAGCACTTGTCGATAAACTTCACATGCTGGTGAAGTGTGTCTTCTGGCTTCTGACCCCATTGCTTCTAGCTGGTGGGCACAGAAAGCTCACTGAGTCTTATTCTTTGCTTTGGGTCTTTTAGTAAAGACATTTAGAACTGTGTGGCTGTTGGTCCTTGTTTTGAAATTACTAAAATAGATGCAAGAGCATTATTTCTTTAATGATAAGGCTTGAGATGTTTTCTACACAACCTTTATACACAAGAGTAACGAGCAGATCCCAATTTGTATTCTAACAGTGCCCTGGTAGCTTTCACCTCAGCTGCCTGGCAGAAGCAGCACCTGAACTGGGAGGCGGGATGCTTGGAGCTGGGGCTGGTAGTCACACAAGCGTCAGTGACTCCAGCATGACTGAGGTAGGGTCGTGAGGCACCGGTCCTTGAGCCCAGGCAGACACACAGGTCTCAGAGAAAAAACTGTGTGGTTGGCTCTGCTTTGAACTCATGCTTGTGGGGACTGGCCAGTGGCTTGGGTTCAGCTCTCTCCAGCCCCCATGAGTCTAAGCACAGCCCCAAGGTGCTCCAGGCGCCCTTCCTCCCCTCCTCTGAAGCAGACTTCCCACGTGGGGCTATACATGTCCCCCGTACAAGGAGCTCAGAGCCCAGAAGGAGGACAACAAGGGAAGGTGGGGGTCCACCTGGGGGCGGCAGAGGCGCAGACTGGCTGTTCGGGCTCTCTTACTCTAGGAAGAGAATTTTCCTTACAACCAGTAACTAGAAACTTAAAAGTCAGTCTAGGAAACATTCCTGTGACCTAAACTTTAAGAAAAGAAGCATCAACAATTTTAAGAGCTAGAAATGTTTATTTTAATAAAAATTGGTTTCATACCATACATATTTACAAAATGCCCCACTATAAAAAAATAAATAAATTATTGTGGCTCGTCAGTCGGAAAGCAGACCCTAGATGCCCTGCTCCTTCCCAGGTGAATGGCACCCAGCTGCTGCTCTGGGTCAGCACGCTGTTTGCCCAGGCCCTCAGGCTGTGCTGGCCCCCTCCTCAGTGTCCAGGAAACATAGGCAGAAGTGGTCCTTGCTAAGGAGGGCCAGGGAGTCACCACTCAGATGCCAGTACAGGGAGAGCACATGAAAATCACCTGCAAAGACACAGGGTCAAGTGGGGCTGCCATTGTTTCCAAGCAGCCCTTCTCTAGGGGTGAGTAGATGGGCCTGCAGGGACCCACTACCTGTGCAGTGGACCCAGAGCCACCTTGCCCTCAGGCCAGCTTCCTCTCTCCTACCAGATCCTCAAAACACCCACAAAGCTCAGGTGAAGAGCCAACCTGAATCAGGTAGGCATGTTGAGAACACGTGGGTACAACAGAGGTGGGCCTTGAGGTTTAACACGGTTGCCCAGTAAAACTTCAGTTGGCATTCAAAGGCAGTAATGTGTTTACATGGTTTTGCCATGCCTGATGGCAAGCTGTACCACATTCTACTGCCGTGCACATGCCAGCTGGGACAGACTCACCTTCCACAGGCACCTGCACTGACACGCAGCCTGCTGGCGACCAGAGGTAGACATGGCTGCCCCCTGTGCATATGGCTAGACGGGCCTGCTGTGGGTCCCACTGGAAGGTGCGTACTGGGGCCAGCTGCTCCAGCACCACGAACAGCCTGAGCTTCTGGACGTCCCAGATCCACACAGCATTCGGGATGTTGTCTGACAGAGAAGCAGTGACAGGACCTGGTGTCTACCACCACTGGCCCCAACTGAGCCCCACTCCTGCACTGCCTGATATTCCACTTAGAGAGGAGCTAAGGAAAGCATGCCACGTCTGTGAATTCTGCTCTAGCTGCTGTCATCCTGGATCATTGTTTAGGCTATCACTCCTGTCCTTCAGGGGTCAGCATTCTCTATGAAAGGCCAGGTTTTAGGCGCTGCAGGCCACATGCATGCTTGTCTTCATTGTTTTTTTCACAACTCTTGAAACTGTAAAAACCACTCTGAGCTTGTACTGAGATTGGCCTGGCTTCCTCCTATTTATTAAACAGAGGAAGCAGAGCAGAGAGCCTGTAAGCAGAACTGTGGACCTGCTGCTGCTCAAAGACAAAGCCTGGCTCCTTGGAGGACAGCTACTCCCAGCAGAATGTTTGTGTCCTGGCGGAAAACAAGGCCAAGAGTGATGTGTGGGAAGCCTTGTTACAGGATTCCCTTTTCATATCGTAAGCATGTGGCACCATGGGCATCAGTGACAAGACCTGACACAAACACACAGCACCTACAGCCCCATGCACTGACCATTCCTTGTTGCCAGGAAGTAGTTGTCAGGACTGAAGGCCAGCATGCCGACACCAATTCTGGGATTTGCCCTGTCAGTGACAGGTTTCAAGGTCTGCAGAGAGACTGGCAGGGAGGCAATCTCATCTATAGGAGTAAAAGAGAAGTTATAGTCACCACACTGAGGCCAACACCTGAGCCCTAGCCCCTAGGAGGTCTGCTAAGCAGAGAAAGCTCCAGAATCTCATCTGCTGAGTCCACGGGGAAGGAAACAAGCCCAGAACAAAACACAGAGGTGACACTGGAACCCAGCGAGGAGCCAGTGTGAGCTACTTGAGAGCCTGCAGGTAACCTCCTCCTCCCGCAGCAGGCCCCTGAAGCCTGTGAGCCAGGAAGAGGGGCCCTCAGTGCCCAGAACTGCTGGGCTCCAACTGCATTCAGGTGCACAGCCCAGGAACACCATGCTCTGCGTCTCTTCCCACCTCCAACTTTGTTTACAGTCTGCTTCAACCTCCCCTTCACTCTGCTGATTTAGACTGTCCCATCACAGAAAAGGAAACCCTGGTGGTGTACTTGTTAAGTGCTACAGCTGCTAACCAAAAGGCTGGCAGTTGAAATCCACCAGGAGCTTCTTGGAAAATCTATGGGGCAGTTCTACTCTTGTCCTATAGGGGACACTATGAGTTGGAACTGACTAGATGGCAGAGGGCTTGGTTTTCTTAACATGGAAAAAGTCATGTAATGTAGTAGACGGGAAACTGGCACACCTATTGGCTATACTAAAAGCTAAAAGGTTTCTTAAAGACCAGCCAACATTTTGAAAGGAAAAATAGCAGAGGCAAGAGTCTGGGAACCATGGTTTCAGGAATTACCTAGGTTAACTGACAACTAAGTTGTTTTAAGAAAATTTTCTGCATCTCACTTTGGTGAGTGGCATCTGAGGTCTTAAAGCTACCAAGAAGCCATCTAAATAGCATTAACTGGTCCCAATCCATCTGGAGCACAGGAGAATGAAGGACATCAAAGACATGAGTAAAACATGAGCCCAAGATACACAAGGGCCATATGATCTGGAGATTTCATCAGCTAAGACTAGAACTAGATGGTGCCTGGCCACCACCGAGACTACCCTACAAAGAATACAAGAAAGTGTCCCTGCAGTAGCAGGACAAAAATGGGTGTGCAGAACTATAAGTGGGTCCCCGGAGGACCTGGCCTCAGGACACTGTTAGCCCTGGGCTGAAACCAGTACTGAAGCCAACTCTTCAAAGACTGGACTAGACTGTTAGACACAGTGATGCTGGCAAAGAGCTTAAACAGATACATAAGGCTGCCTGAGCAGCTTTTTGTCTAGAGGCAAGATGAGAACATAGAAGGGGGACAGGAGTAGGTAGAATGAATGTAGGAAGTACAAGGTGGAAAGGAGAAGTGTGCTGTCACAGGGTGAGGAGACAAGGTAGAGAGCTACATAGCAGTGTGGAATTGTAAACATTAATTTAAAGCACAAGAAAAAAAGAAAAGGTCATGTAAGGTAAGTGGAAGCTCTGACAAGTTGTAAGGCTGGCCCAGGTGAAGGTGTGCTGTACTGCTCCACAGCCTTTCTCAAGCCCTGGGACATTTCCAGAGCTCTGGGAAGGTACAGCTGCTGTTCTGCGTGTTCCCTCTAGCGTAGAACCCACTTGGTCCTTCAGCATCTTTATAGTGCAACTCTTCCACTATGCCCATTTTACAGATGGGGAAACCAGACACAAGGATCTTGCTCAAGGCTAAAATCCAAACCAGCCAGCAGCCCAGTCTAATGCCTCACTCTGACAACCTCCTGACCCTCTTTTTGGCTCACCCCTGGAAATTCTATTCATTTAAGAATAGCGTCCTCTGAGCAGCAGTTAGCAAATTTGGATTTCTGGAGCTTATATTCAGTCAACAAACAGTACCTAGATGGTTGATCAAGTGTGCAAATGCTGCACCATCTCAAGATTAATGGATCAGAGAAATTGGCCAGAGGTGACCCAGGAAAAGGAAACTGCATATGCACATGTGTGTGGTTTTAAATAAACACCATCTGAAATTTATTTGGACAAGAAGGTCCTTACATTTTGTCTCCGTGGTAGACAGAGGCCTGGCCACAGCTCTCGAGGGTGGCAAGGCAAGACCCCCCAGCCCCAGCTTCGGACTCTTCTCTGCCTCTTTATAGACAATCTGAAAGACAAAGCGCAGGTGCCAGGCTTACAACAGTGCATGTGGAGGCACCTGGTGAACGGCCACACGACATAAATGTGGAAAAGTGAGACAGCAAGCCCACCACAATGTTACAGCGCCCAGACCCCCTTCCCAAGGGAGCTATGCTGTGTCCATTCAGACATATGGGCATTGCACACTCACTTTTATTTTTCCTAACACCACCTAATTAGAAGTGCTTAAGAGCTCAGCTGCTAACCAAAAAGAGCAGCTATTTGAGAATCCACCAGCTGCTCCTCTGACCCCATGGGGCAGTTCTACTGTCTAGTAGGGTTCCTGTGAGTTGAAATCAACTCAAAGGCAAACAGTTTGGTTTTCTTTTTCAGTAGTATAACATATAAGCAGCTGCTTTATAAGTTGGTAGACAGTGTTCAAAACTCTGAGGTCCAAAAGACCTAGTCTAGAATAAGAAAAAGTTTATTTACTCTGTCCTATAGGGTTGCTGAGTTGGAATCAACTTGACAGCATCACTCTGGGTCACCACACAAAACCAGGATCCTAGCCATTTCCCCAGGAAGGTGCAGATGCAGGGAGAGATGGCCCCTCCAGAGGAAGGACCACGTGGTAGTGGCGCAGCACACACAGTGCCCTTCTCTCTGAAGGATCAGAGGAACCAAAAATGAAGTCAGAGGCAGGGACGGGATGAAGAGGCGCCCGCACGGGTGTCTCCAGAGGCCCAGGAAAGCAGGCTCAGGCCCTGGGGAGGCTTAGCTCAGAGGCAGGGCTTTTAAAACATGCTCTGACTGCACTGTGCTGAACGGATCTAGAGAAAGCAAGAATAAAAGGTACGGCCTGCCTGGCCGGCCCCCAAAGACTCTGACCTCACCTCCCACACCTCTTCCCTTGCTCCCTGGGCAGGCACATCTGCTTCTGTTGGACCTCAAGTCACTGAGCCACTTCTGGACCTTGAGGAATGGCCTTTCCCTGATACTGTCCAGGCCCTCACCTAAGCTTGCACGTGTACCCCAGTTGACCTACCACCTAGCAGTCCTCCCTGTGTCTTGTTCACTGGCTGGTCCCTCGGCTAGAAGGGAAGTCCCATTAGGCTACAATTCTGTCACCTTTGTGCCAGCACCTAAAGCAGTGCTTGGCCCCCAGCAGCACTCTGGAATGGATACCCACTCCCACTCTCACTCCCGCCTCTGCACTCTGTCCTTTCTGCCCAGTGTGCGTCTTCCCAGGGTAGATGAACTACTTCCCTCCTGTGTCTGCTCAACCATTCCACCCTTCTAGTATGCCAGAGCTCCCAGCTGTGCCACCCTTCACCCGTCCCTGCTGAGTCTGTCCCCCGTCCCTTTCTAGCTGTGAGCTGACAGCCCAGCACCCAGCAGCATAGTAGATGCTCAGGTGTATGTCAAAGGCAACCAGACAGGCACCTGGCCTACTCCATAGAGAGCAGGAACCAGATAGTCCCAACGAGGCATTTGCAGAGAGCAGGGGGGAGGGGGGTAAAGGAAAGCTAGGAATAGGGATATCGCTTCCTTGGGGCAGCATGGCAAAGCAGAACGGAAGACCAAGAATAGAGCATGAGATTTGAAATGTAACATTAACAAACATTTAGGATGAGTCAAGTCCCTGCTTCAAATACTATTTCAATACATAATATAAAGGGCAATTTCCCATTTCCACCCAACACTGCTCAGACAGAAACACAAATGAACACTCACAATTTTGGGATTGTTAATGGTCACAGGATGCCCAAACTCCGTGATCATCTTCCACGTCACATGGTTTAGAATGCGCACCTGGTAAGGACCACCACGAGGCGAGGGTCAGCACACGGCAGCCCCTCATGGCCCCACCCAGGCAGCCAGCCCTGAAAGGCAGGTCCAATCATGAGCACTGCTGGGTCTCACCTTTCCATCATAGCTTCCAACCGCCAGGAACTGGCTGCTGGGGCTCCAGGCAACAGACTTGATGCCCAGGGACCACTCATACGCACAGTAGGTTGACAGCAACCGGCCATCCAAGGAGTACAGCAGAATCTTATACTAGATGACATATTCTGGGGGTTATTTAAACACAGAGACTCACAGCACGCTAGAGACGGCTACTGCAGAGTGGGACTGCCAGGACAGCAGGCAGACACTCGGAAAAGCATGCAGTCACCACTGTTCTGGTACACGGGTATGGGAACAATGAAGTCACACCACTGCCCTCTGGTTAACAAATCAAAACCAGCACAGCCAATTGACAGTACTGTGAAAAAGGGGTAACGAAGTGTCAACCTAATGACTTGCCGATAAAAGTTTTTTAACTAACATCAAGAATATGATAAAGTTAGCCAAAGCACAGTATACAAAAGACATTAGATAAAGAAGCTGTAAGTAAAGGTTCTTAAAAGACAAAGTATATACTGGGTCATTTTTGTACCTCCAGGCAGGTGTCCCACACGGCCAGCACACAGCCATTGGGAGCCCACTCGATCCCAACAAGGTCCTGGGTTTCGGTCTCAAAGTGCTTCCAAGAGAAAAGGGAATGAGGGATTAAAATCTGAAAATATTTCTCAGGCACGCCATCGCATCACTTTACAACTGAAGTTTTCAACACATTCAGAATCTTACGTTCTTCTATAGAAATAGGCGTTAATACCTATAACCCAGCCATCTACCACAATGACGAGGTTCTGCGCGGGCACCAGTCAGCCAATGTCTGGCAACCCTGCCAACCAGTAAGGTGACTTCTGGCTGCGTTTTGACATGCTTGAACTGTGACCCCATATAGCCAGCCATATGATTTTCTTTAAGGATGGTTTAGAAATGGAAAAATGTTAACAAATCTGGTAATTACTTGGATCTGTCATCTGTCGTCCTAACTGGCTGCTGCTTTTCATCCACACAACACCAGGACTTAGACAAATGGGACTGATGCCATTTTGAGCTCTTCATTTATTTAACCTTGAGTTATTTGGAGTGGAGGCATTTTTTTTTTAAGGGGAAAATAAAGTGTCTTGTAGGCTGTCTAAAAATAAAATGCATTTAAACTCAAAAACAAAAAAAGTAAGTGCCAAATCGATTTCCAAAGTGCCTGTACCCGTTGTACATTCCCATCAGCAGTGCAGAAGTGTTCCAGTCTCTGTACAACCTCTCCGACACTGACTATTTTGTGTTTTATTAGGACTAATGCTAGCCTTGTTGGGGTGAGAAACCATTTCACTGTAGTTTTGATTTGGACTTCTCCAATGGCTACTGGTCATGAACATTTCCTCATGTGTGTGTTAGCTGCCCAGAGGTCTTCTTCAGTGAAGTGCTTGTTTATATTCCCTTTGTGCACTTTTTAACGGGGTTATCTGTCTTGTTCTTGTTGAAATTTGGCAGTATGTTGTAGATTATGGAGCTCAGATGCTGACAGGATTTGTGGTAGTCCAAATATTTTTTCCCAGTCTGTAGACTGTCTTTTGGTGAAGTCTTTGGATGAGCATAAGTGTTTGATTTTTATGATTACCCAGTTATTTATTTTTTCTTCTTGTATTTGCACACTGTTAGCAACGTTTAGTACTTTCTTTGTGCCATATATTAGGGCTCCCAGTGTTGTCTCTTTTTATTCCATGATCTTTTTTGTTTTAGATTTTGTATTTTGGTCTTTGATCCACCTTGAGTTAGTTTTTGTGCATGGTGTGGGATATGGGTCTTATTTCATTTTTTTTGCAGATGGATATCCAGTTATGCCAACACCATTTGTTAGAGAAGGTCTTTCCCCAAGGAAACCCTGGTGGTGTAGTGGTTAAGTGCTATCTATGTCTGCTAACCATAAGATCAGCAGTTCAAATCTGCCAGGTGCTCCTTAAAAACTCTATGGAGTAGTTCTGCTCTGTTGGATAGGGGTGCTGAGTCGGAAGATTCGACAGCACTGGGCTTGCTTTTGGGTCTTTTCCCAAATTTACGGACTTTGGCCTTTGTCAAATATCAGCTGTTCAGAGGTGGATGATTTTATAACTGAATTCTCAATTCTATTCCACTGGTCTATGCATTTGTTGTACCAGTACCAGGCTGTTCTGACTACAGTGGTACTGTAATAGATTTGACAGTCAGACAGTGTGAGGCCTCCCACTTTGGCCCTTTTTCAGTAATACTTTGCTTATCCAAGGCTTTTTTCCTTTCTATGTGAAGTTGGTAATTTGTTTCTCTATCTCATTAAAAAAGCCAGCAGAATTTGGATATGGATTTCACTGAATCTATAAATCACTTTGGGTAGAACAGTCATTTTCATAATGTTGAGTCTTCCTGTCCATGACCAAGGTAGGTTTCTCCATTTATGGCTCTTTTGGTTTCTTGTAGTAATGTCCTGTAGTTTTCTTTGTATAGGTCTTTTTTTTTTTTTTTTTTCGGTAGATTTTTTTGAGCAATTTTATTATGAGTTTAAATTTTTTATTTTTATTTTTTATTTAACATGACTGAGTGAAAATGTACATTCCCGTATAAATTTACATGCCCACCTATATGCAGCTTCCACTGCTCTCCCTGTCCAGTGACAGCACACTATTCCTCTCTGCTCCATACATGTCCCATCCTCCCAACAGCCTCCTTTCCCCTCCTCTCCACCCACTCTCCTTCCTCCAGCCAGAGGTCAGCAGGATGATGTCCTATAGATGCACAGAACCATAAAGTACATCCAATATATGGTCACTCTGCATTGCCAAGTCCAATCCATTCCTGTCCAAAGAGTGGACCCTTCGTTATAATTTATGGGTAAGGGCAGCATCAGGGCCGGAGGCCATGCTCTCAGGGGAACCCCCAAACCGCTGGACCACCAATTGAGGTCTTTTAGTGGAGATCTCAGGATGCACCCCTTTTTATTCTTGTGTTGCCAGTGAGACTCAACACTGTGAGCTCCATTGTGGCTATCACTGGTGGTGGCCGGGCACCATCCGGTTCTTCCGGTCCCAAGCCAATGAAGGCACCCACTCTTGTGAGTCTCTCTATCTTCTAGGTTGTCTTTACCGCATGTCATTTCGGTCCTTGGTGAGCATCTGTTCCTGCTGAGTTGGGACCATTTGCTGTGTCCTCGGATGGCAGCTTGGCACTCACCAATGTGGGGTGCAGAGAGCTCTCTTAGCAAAACGCTAGTTGTGCCAATTGGCCTCGATTTCGCCTAAGAGCATGGTCCCCTGCCCCCTGCCCCAGCTACTCTATCCTTGCAATATCGGGTCAAGATGGAAGGAGTACTCAAGTTATGCTGAAGTCCACTTAATGTTGTTGTTTCTAATGTGTGCCATCACCGCTTTCTCCCAACCACATTTCTAGAAACTATCTAAACTAAACCCTCCCCCACCTCCCTTGCAGCTGTCAAAGAGTCTTGTCTTCTATACACAAGTCTGTTTTTGAGATCTTATCGTAGAGGTCTCATACAGTATTTGTCCCTTTGTCGCTGACTACTTTCACTCAACATAATGTCTTCCAGATGAAACCAGGTTAGGAGATGTTTCCTGGAATCATCATTGTTCTTTATCATTGCGTAGTGCTCCATTGAGTATATGTACCATAGTTTACCTATCCATTCCTCTGTTGTTGGGCATCTTGGTTGATTCCATCTTTTTGCTGTCGTGCACTGTGCTGCGATAAACATTCTGGTGCATGTGTTCATTGGTGTGAAAGGCCTTAATTCTGTAGGATATATTCCAAGTAGTGGAATTACTGGGTCAAATGGTCTATTGATATCCATTTTTTTAAGGAAGCGCCAGACTACTTTCCAAAGAGGCTGGACCATTTTGCAACCCCACCAACAGTGTAGGAGGGTTCCTCTTTCTCCACAGCCTCTCCAGCATTTATTGTTTTGTGTTTTCTGGATCATGGCCAATCTTGTTGGGGTGAGATGGTATCTCATTGTCGTCTTGATTTGGATTTCTTTAATAACTAAAGATCGTGAACATGTCCGTATGTGTTTTTTGGCTGCCTGGATCTCCTCTTTAGTGAAAAGTCTGTCCATCTCCTTTGCCCTTCGCTTAATTGGATGGTTTATCTTCTTATTATTAATATTTTGTGGTATCTTATAGATCATGGAGATCAGGTGTTGATCTGACATAGAGTTGCCAAATATTTTTTCCCATTCTGTGGGTGTTCTTTTAATTCTATTAATAAAGTCTTTGGATGAGCAAAAGTGTTTGATTCTTAATAGTTCCCATTTATCTATTTTCTCTTCTGTTGATTGTGGTTTCTTTGACAGATTTTGGAGTCTGTCCTCATTGTGTATTAAAACTTCCATTGTTGTTCCTACCTTTTCTTGGATGAGCTTTATCGTTTTAGGTTTGATATTTATGTCTTTTATCCAGTTGGAGTTGGTTTTTGTGTAAGGTGTAAGATATGGATCTTGATTCAGTGTATTGCAGATGGATAACCAATTTTGCCAGCACCATTTGTTGAAGATACTGTTTTTACCCCAGTTTAATGTCTTAGGGCCTTTGTTGAATATCATTTGTTCATGGTATAGGTCTTTTATGTCTCTGGTTAGATTTATTCCTAAGTATTTTATCTTCCTGAGGGCTACTGTAAATAGTATTGATTCAGTGGCTTCATCTTTTATATTCTTTTTGTTGATGTAGAGGACTCCAACAGATTTTTTTGTATGTTTATGTTATATTATCCTGAATCTCTGCTGAATTCTTCTACTAGTTTCAGTTTTGGGGTTTTGTTTGGTAGATTATTCAGGGTTTTCTGTGCATAAGATCATATCATCTGCATATTTTTACTTCTTACTTACCAATTTGAATGCCCTTTTATTTTTTTTTCTAAGCTGATTGCTCTGGCTAGGCCCTCCAGCACAATGTTGAATAAAAGTGGTGATAAAGGGCCATCTTTGTCTAGTTTCCATTCTCAAGGAGAATGCTTTCAAACTCCCTCCCATGTAACATGATGTTGGCTGTTGGCTTTGTATAAATGCCCTTTATTATACTGAGGAATTTCCCTTGTATTCCTATTTACCTTACAGTTTTTATTGTGAACAGGTGTTGAACATTGTCAAATGCCGTTTCTGCATCAATCATCTTTTATGTATGTGGCTGATTACACTGATTGTTTTTCTAATGTGGAACCATCCCTTCAACCCTGGTATGACTCCCACTTGGTCACGTGAAAATTTTTTTTTGATATGCTGTTGAATTCTATTGGCTAGAATTTTGTTGAGGATTATTCTGTCTAAGTTCATAAGCGATACTGGTCTATAATTTTCCTTTCTTGTGCTATCCTTACCTGGTTTTGTTGTCAGGGTTATGCTGGCTTCATAGAATGCGTTTTACCCTGGAATCTTAAAGATACACATGTCACTCACCACCTCCCACTTAACAGACCCCTTTATCCCAGCTGGCGGAGGAAAGGTCTTACCCTCAGGAGCTGCCAGTCACTGCACACAAAGATGCTGATGTAGTCCCTGCAGTCCCGTCTCTCTGCCAGCGCCATGTATCGGCCATCCCTGGTGAAGGTGATTCCTACCAGAGAGATGAAGATGTGCTGACATCAAGAAGCAGCTAATTACAGGAGTCATTTTCAAAAAACAAGGAAAAGAAAGCAGAGGTCAAAAGAAGCACAAATACAGAACACTGCATTTCTTCAGACCAACAAGTATATTCTGTTTACACAGTCGAGACAAGGTAGTGGTGGTCTATTACTGGACAATGAAGGCGGGGCTATTCTAGTTCAATTACACATACATAGTACCAATTCAGCAAAAAATCCTTGAATGATATAATCCCAAGTAATCTAATTTCTTGATTAGTCATAAAATATCACTGAGAAATGCAGTACCTTACGAATTACCATAGTTTTAGAAAATACATCAGAGAGAATCCTGAGGTATTTTCAGCTAACAAAAAGCCAGCCTGTGACTACATTTCTTGTTTGTCACCAGAATTTAATTATCTGGAATACATTTAAGATAAGAAGCTGGGAGTACACTGGTTAAAAAGGTGAGTCTGTACTTTCAAACTCTGTATTAGCATACAGGGCCTTCACCAAATTGCACACTGCAGCAGTGAAAAGAGTAGGGCCAGTGACAGAACTATCATCCCACCTGAGAAACATGTATGCGGCCTGGAGGAACAATGGCATTCACAGCATAATAACTGCATTTCATTCAAATGCAGTTTCCAAATTTCTGACAGCAACACAGAAAAATTCAAATTATGTAACTGTAACACATTCACCCTAATTAAAGAGATGTATTACTGTAATTTCACGACTTAAGAACTTTTTAAGAGTGCTGCATCCAATGAACTCCACTGGCGTGTTCTGTCTGAGCCTCGCCTTTCTTCCAGATGGCTGGGAATAACCATCAGCCACTTCTCACTTGTCCCTTCTTTGTGATGCCCGCAGAGGGGCCCTGGTGGCACAGTGGCTAACCGCTTAGCTGCAAACCAAAAGGTCGGCAGTTCTAATTCGCCAGCCACTCCTGTGGGCTCTCTTAACAGATATCAATGGGGAAGAACTGAAATATCTACTAACCAAAGGTTGGTAGTTTGAATACACCAGGTGCTCCTGGGAAACTTTATGGGTTGAGGCAGTTCTACTCTATCCTGTAGGGTTGCTCTGAGTCAGAGTTGACTCAAGAGCAGTGGGTTTGGTTTGGTTTAAAGCTGCAACTAAGGTGAATGCAATGATCTGTAAATTTCACTCTTTTTTGATGCCTTTGGAAAAATATCCTCTCTTGTCACTATAATTATATTTTAAGTTGGAGTCTCTGTCATTTGGAGATGATAAACATATGTACAGATGAAATATTAAAGAGATCTAGGATCTACTTAAGGAGCCCTGGTGGTTAAGTAGTACAGTGTTCAGCTGCTAACCAAAAGGTCAGTGGTTCAGACACAGAAGCCATTCCATGGGAGAAAGATATGGCAGTGTGCTTCTATAGAGTTACAGCCTTGTAAGCTTATGGGCATTTAAAAAAAAAAAATTTAAAGTGTTATAAAGCAAACATGGCACCTTGACGATTAAGGGGCAAATGACCCATGCCATAGCAGTTTCAATCGCCTTATGTGTATGTGAAAACTGGAAGACGTATAAGAAGTCCAAAGAACTGATTGAATTGTATTGGCTAAGAATAATGAATTCACCATGGACTGTCAAAAGAACGAACAACTCTGTCTTAGAAGAAGTACAACCAGAATGCTCCTCAGAAGCAAGGTTAGCGAGACTGTGTCTCACATACTTAGGACACATTATCAGTAGGGATCAGTCCCTGAAGAAAGACATTATGTTTGGTAAAGTGACGGGACAGCACAAAAAAAAGGAAGACCCTCAACAACAGTTTGACACAGTGGCTGCAAACTGTGAGCTGAACCACAACACGACTGTGAGGATGGCACAGGACCGTGCAGTGTTTCATTCTGTCATATACAGGGTTGTTGTGGGTGTGAACTGACTCAACAGCACCTAACAACAACAAACTCTACAGGCAGTCCTACTCTGTCCCATAACGTCACTATAATTTCAAATCAACTTGACAACAACAGGTTAGGTTTGGGTTTCTTTATTTTGGGGAGGAAGGATACTAATCCAAGGGGTGGGACAGGTATAGAAGGAAAAACGATTAGCTATGAGTTTCAACAAACAGATGTAGTGCTAGAGGTGCTCACTCTTCTATTACAAGACATCTGGAAGGCAGCTGCCAGGTCAGTTGACTGGAGGAGACTCACTATTTGTGGCTTCCAAAGAAAGGTAATCCAAAAGAACCAAGGAATTATCGAAAAACATAATTAAGATCACAGGCAAGTAAAATTCTGCTGAAGATCATTCAACGCACTAACAGGAAGCTGCCGGAAATTCCAGCTGGATTCACAAGAGGATGTGGAATAAGAGACAGCGTTTCTGACATCAGACAGATCTTGGCTGAAACAGAGAATATCAGAAAGATGTTTACCTATTTTTTATTGACTATGCAAAGGCATTTGATTGTGTGGACTGTAACAAATGATAGCTAACGCTGCTGAGAATAGGAACTAAAAAACACTTAAACGTGCTCATGAGGAACTTGTACATAGACCAAGAGGCAGTGTCGCGCACACAAAACAAGGGGATGCTCCATGGTTTAAAATCAGGAAAAGGTGTGCATCACGGTTGTATTCTTTCACTATATTCATTAATCTGTATGCTGAGCAAATAAGTGAGATGCTAGACCACATGAAGAGCACATTATCAGGATACGAGGAAGACACATTAACAACCTGCAATATGCAGATGACACAACTTTGCTTGCTGAAAGCACAGAGGACTTGAAGCATTTACTGCTGATGATCAAAGACTACAGTCTGAAGTATGGATTACACTTCTAATATAAAACAAAAATTCTCACAAACGGACCAATAAGCAATATCATGATAAATGGAGAAAAGACTGACATTGTCAAGAATTCCATTTTCCTTGGATCCACAATCCACACCCATGGAAGCAGCAGTCAAGAAATCAAATGACATATTATTGCATTGGGCAAATCTGCTGCAAAAGACCACTTTAAAGTGTTAAAAAGCAAAGATGTCACTTTGAGAAAAAAGGTGTGTCTGACCCAAACCATGGTATTTTCAATCACTTCATATGTACACAAAACCTGGACAACGAATAAGGACGACTGAAGAATAATTAATCTCTTCAAAGTATAGTGTTGGCAGGGAATGTGTAATGTACTGTGGACCGCCACAAGAATGAACAAGTCTGCCTTAGAAAAACCACAGGTAGAATATTCCATATAAGCAGGGATGACAAGACTTCATCTCACAGACTCTGGACATATAAGAAGGGACCAGTCCCCAGTAGACATCATGCTTGGTAAAGTGGAGAATCAGTGAGAAAGAGGGAGCTAGACTGACACAATGACTGCAGGCTCACACACAGCACCAGCTGCGATGATGACACAGGACAGGATGCTGTTTCACTGTTGTACACAAGGTCATTACGAGTGGGAATCCACTAGACACCGCCTAACAACAACTAACAACACAAACTGATAAGCTGTTGAAGCTACTTTTGCATATGTTTGATATTTCAATGAAAAAGGTTACAACAACTATAAACAAATAGCTGTAGGAGTGATATACTCACCCTGCTGACAAGCCTTAGGATATTTGATGTAAGATACAGATTTCGTACACAAGGACCAGACAGTTATCCGCAGCTGTTGGGAAAAAAGGAAAACGAAAAAGGGCACTAGTGTATATTTAACATTTTAGGAAGACCATCTCAGACCCTCAGGACCCACTGATTTACTGCTAAACCACCTTAGAGTTACTGCTAAAATGGAAAATAATTCCACGGCTCTTTTCCCTCTGAAGTACCCAAACTAATACTTTACTGTTGTTAAAGCAAATCTAATGCTCTTAGTATTCCATTTTCATTTCATAACATTATCATTTGAAAGACACAAAGAGTTAAATAAAAGTCAATTTTAATTAGTGATTTCAAAGTCATCAAAGATCGCACACTGTCTCCATTAGGTGCTGACGAGTCAGTTCCCACTCACAGTGACCCCATGCACGAGACACGGAGCTACCGTAAGGCCGACAACAGGTCAGTCAATCAGAGAAGGTTCTCCGTGTAAATCACAAGGCTGTGACTTCTGCGGATGTGGACACACATGAATGGCTCCGCAGCTCGGATCTAAGCCTCTGCTTCACAAGGCAGCTGCGTACAATGCCCACAGCACCCAGCTCGGTGCTCACACAGGGAGGTCAACTTCCTGACTCCTCCAAGGAGGTCTTACTGTGCTGGCTGCTCCTGCAGGAAACCCTCTGTGAGAACCACCGTCAGCTACTCCCGACCTTGGCCGCCTCCCTCACACAGGTAGTAGACAGCTGACTAGCAATGCACAAAAAGGCTGCAAGCCAGCAATGTCCTGACACAGGTCATGGACAGCAGGCCACTGCCAAGACTCAAATGGGGCACTTCAGGGAGAAACACAGAGCCTTTTGTATTTTCATTTTAAAATATTTATAATACTTGCTATACCGAATATATATATATAACATGTAAAACTAGGAGTCCCTAGGTGGCACAGATGGTTAAGCACTCACTAGTAGTGAGAAGGTTAGAGGTTCCAGTTCACTCAGAGGTACCTCAGCAGAAAGGTGTGGTGATCTGCTTCTGAAAAACTGGTCACTGAAAACCGTAAAGAGTACAGTTCTGCTCTGACACACAAGGAGTCACTATGAATCGGAACTGACTTGCTGGCAAGTGCTTTGGGTTTTTTTTTAACGTATAAATTATGAATTAAAGAAAAGCAAGCACTCATAAACACACTGCCTATAAATGCATTTAATAATTTCTATAAACATCTAAATCCCCTCTCCCTAGACCCTTTACAGAGCCATGAAAATGAATAATCTCCATGACCAGAATTCCCAAATTCTTATTTCTGAAAATGTCCCTCATCCCCCGCAGTCCAGCAGTTATTTTGGAAGGTCGCCGATTCCTCAGTTTCCACAACAACTCTGCAGAGGCACAGACAGAAAGCATGAGCACACCGTCACACACAAGAGGCCCAGTCTGGTAGTTCTAATAAGCACTGCTTCATTTCAAGCAAGTCGAGGTTTCAATCAGGCCCCGTTGTATGATGAGGTGCAAGGGCTGGACCTTGTTCTCAATCGGACAAGTGCAGCGTTAAAAAGCCCGGAGGACTCCTCTGAGGTAGAGCCCAGATCTCCACATTTCTACACCAAGTGTGACTCTGACAAACCAGAACAGTCTCTAAGTTAGGGGTTAAAAAAGTGAATGCACAAATCTTTTCCAAGTAATCTCTTCTTAGAAAAGAGTCTGATGTCTGTGGCTGCCTCTTGGCACACCTGACACACAGTGCAGGAGAAGTCCTGGAAACACACCTCCTGCAGCCAACAAACAGGCAAGCACGGCCCCTGTGCTAATGTTCCAGGGCAGAGCATGCCAGCTCTTCTACAGCGATGGCACCAAGGCTAAGATGCGGAGTCAGGGCTCATCATGAGAATCGGGTTGTTTCTATCTGAAGAAGAGAGTGCTTATTTCCTCTAATACACCTGACAACCATCTCAGGCCCTGGTACTACAAATTCAAGGAGGCTGTCACAGTGCAAGCTGAGGGACGTGCACAGAATTCTAACCAACAGATATGGCACTAAAGTCCCAACCATGACACTTATTGCCAGCAGAAACAATGCCAAGGGAGCTGACCTCTGAGCTTCAGAAGTATCTCTATTGGTACAACACAACACTGACCTTTCAGAGCTACCTAGATGATCCAACAGGAAAATGAAAACAGGTGTACACAGCAAGTTTCTTACCGAGTAAGATCTACTGAGAGTTCATGGAGCTGAGGAGCACTTGTCCATAAGACACACTCACAGATGACAAGAAACACACAAGACACCGTAAAACTCATGTTTACCCTGTGTCCCCTACCAAGAAGAAAAGCTTTTTGTTTTTGTTTTTGTTTTTTAAAAAAAAGCTTTTTAACTTTATAATCCAACAAGAAAAGCTGCAAGAGTTGAACACACACCTCCAACAACTCTACTAACACCAGCTATATGACTGGAGAAGCAAGTACCCACCACTGGCAGCAAGGTCATCACATACAGACTGTTCTACCCACTGTCACCTAGACCAACACCTCATGAACTATGTCAGGGTCATCTCCTGGGCTGAGGCCTTTTCCTGCCATCTCTACCAAAACCCTTGGCTCACAGGGAGACACACACTATACAGAATGCTGGTCACAGAGACAGATGGTGCAATCTATCCAAATACACTGCAAAAGGCTAAGTCAGTCTTTCAAGAGACTTCAGTCATATTCTTTCTGAGTTATATTATGCTCTAAAGTATCTTCATATTTAAGCACAAGCTGAAATGCTGATTGCAAGAGAACATTTATTTTTGAAACATGATTAGTTTTCTCATCTGACTTCTTTTCCATAATATTTTCATGTTTTCTGACATAACAGAAAGTACATTTTTATTACTTTATTGATATGTCCCATGCTACTACCAAACAAGAAAATTCTAGTAGTTAAGCAAAAATACTTAAACAATCATTTCTAACTTAGACTGCTTGAAAACTTAACATAACAAATATTGTAATTTGTAGCACCTCATCTGAATTCCATGCCATAATGAGAAATGAGGGCACTAGCACTATTTTTTTAGAAGTAAAATATATTTAGAGATCAAATATACTCATGTCTAAATATATATATATCTCAGGGAATTACAGAGTCAAGAATGTGCTTTCAAAAAAAAAGAATGTGCTTTCATTAATACAAATAGTCAAGAGTTTACTAAAACAAAATTAAAACCTTTGGGATAGATTTTATAAAATATCTACAGGATCAATGCAATGAAAATATAGCTATGAGAAATTTTGAAAGACTTAAATGAACAGATATGCTATGTTCATGGATCCAAAGATTCTATTTATTTTTTATCAATCACCCCTAAATCAGTCTACAGAGTCAATGTAATCTCAAACTGGCAAAACTTATAGGGAAATATCAAAGACCTAGAATGGCCAAACGACTCTGAAAAAGACCAAAGTTGGAAAACTCATACTTACTGATTTTTCTGACTTACAACAAAGCCACCATAATCAACATAGCATGGTACTGGCACAAGGAGAGATGCACAGAGTAATGGAACAAAATGCAGAGTCTAAGAACAGACTCACATACATGGGCAAACAATTTTCAACAAATATGTGAACGTAATACTGTGGAGAAAGAAGTAATCTCAAAATAAATCATACCTCTAGACTTAATAGGTGAAACTACACAACTTCAGGAAGAAACGAAAAAACTCTTTGTGATCTTGCTTCAGGCAAAGATTTCTTGCATAGGACACAAAAGGCACAAATCATAAAGATAAATTAAACTGATCCATTAGATTCCATCAGAATTAAGAAGTTCTGCTTTTCAAAAGATATTTAAGGAAGTGATAAAGGCAAGCCAGTGCCCGGATACTACTGACTGCTCTGACCAGGGTCACATTAAATGGATCCTGACAGAATGGGAGAAAAATGTGGAACAGAACTCAAATTCTTCAAAAATTCAGACTTACTGAACTGATTTAGATTAGAGTAGCCCTAAGACTACGGCCCTGATAGATTCCCTTAAAATTGTGGACCAAAACTATCTCCTGAGGTCACCTTTTGGCTAAATAATCAGATTGGCTGACAAAATAAAGAATAGTGTCTGTGAGTACTTCACTCCTTTGAAAAGTATCTATATGACACCAAACAGTCAACAAACGGTCAACAATACTCAAAAGCAAAGATGAGAAGGGGACAGGGAAAATAGATTACTGGAAATAGAACCCCCAGAAATCACGAGAATGCTGACACACTGTGAAAAATGCAACAAATGTCACTGAATAGTGCAGAAATTGTTAAATAGGAATCTAATTTTCTGTGTGATCTTTCACCACAAACACATTAAAAAAAAAATTAGGCAAGAATATTGTATAGCAACACTTGTGAGTTTTTAATACTCTGAAGACTTAGCTGAGAGGTTGCAAACTCATCTTAGAAAAAGTGCTACATGCCTCACTGCTGAATATCACTACAGTCATCTTCAAAGTACTCCTCTTGGGAAGGTGTGCACTGATGCCAGTGTCTAGTCTACTCTTCAAAGCAATTTTGGAACTCTTTTTTCTGGAATGGTCATCACAGCTGTCATTATATTACCCTTAATGTCCTGAATGTCATCAAAATGTATTCCTTTCAATAGTTTGTCTTTGGGTAAAGAAAAAAATCACAGGGGGCCAGATCAGGTGAGTGAGGAGGGTGTACCAATAGTTGTTTTACTGGCTAAAAATTCCCTTACAGACCAACTATACAATTAAGTTCACAACTTGCCACTGTGCCACCATGTACAATGACCGTTATAGAAAGAGTTCCAAAATTCCTTTGAAGGGTGAACTAGGCACTGGCATCAGTGCATAACTTCCCAAGGGGAATACTTCAAAGGTGACTGTAGTGATTTTCAACAATGAGGTATGTAGCACTTAGAACAATTAAGTTCGCAGACTTAATTACCGGACCTTGTATATACAAGAAACGCCCACTTCAAAGCACCTATACTATTTTAGGAACAAGAGGTGCGAAGTCACACTTTATTCAGGAAGCAGATTCAAAGAGCCTCACTGACATGGAACTCAGTTGTGTTGAGGATGTGGCGACCATCCGGACTCCAGCATGAAGCCACCAGACCTGCTGAGCCCTCGTCTATCTTGCAGTGCCAATCTGGCTGTTCCAAAGACCAGATCTAGATTCACAAAAGAGAAACACAAGATCACAAGCTAATCAAAACATCGTAGTAAGTGCTCTCCAATGGACAGCACCTAGCTTTAAGAAACTTAACGAACATCAACTGCATTAGTCAAAGCACAGAGTTTCTCTTCAGAAATCTTTCCTTACAAAGGACTCAGATTAGGGACTAGATTCTACCACAAAAGCAAGCCACATGGCTTGGTGATTCCATCTGATGCTACTGTTGTTGTTTCAATTGCTTACACACTTTGCCATCCCTAACACCTCATTTAACTAAACTTCAGGCCTATCAACAAAACTCTACTTCTAAAGACTGGGCATAATGGCACAATGCCCAGTTGCTAGACAGCAGTCCATAAACACTTCTTATTACTGAATTATACTAACAAAGAATATTCTGGAATTTCCTCATTCAAAAAGTACTTACACTAAAAGAGACCCATTAAATTTTAAAAGAAACTGGCTTTGAGTGGTACTGCCTTTTTTTTTTTTTTTTAAACTGGAAAGGCATAGAGCAAAGCCATTCTCTCCCACTGACATTCTAGGCAGATTCCATCATCTTCACCAGAAAAGGCAGCACTAACCTGCACAAGCCCTCGTTTGTACATGGCGCACAGAATAAAGAGGGAGTCAGCTGACCACTCTATGTGCTGGATCTGGTCCAGACATGTATACAGCTGAAGGATCTGAAGCGTGTTCACGTCTCGAATCACCAGACGGTACTGGACACATGAAGCCTAAAAATGAAAATACGCCAATTGATGTTCTGAATTCTCAAGTGAGCTTTCAGAGTGCAAAAACTTTCCCACATGCAGTAACTGTTTCCTTCTCAACTTTTTAGACATGCTTTCTACCTATTTTTATGTTTATCAGTTATGTAACCCATTCTAAAAACAAGATGAATTAATCAGCATTAAGCAGAAATATACAAACTAGGTTTTAAAATTTTGTTATTCTCTAGTGTGAAAGTATAGCATTTTTAAGCTCTCTACTTAATTTTCTGAAGCCCTTAGGTGGTGCAAACAGATTACACACTCGGCTGCTAACCACAAGGTTGGAGGTTTAAGTTCACTAACAGGACCTTTTAGTGGACTGGAACTCTACTTACTATGGAGCATAGCTCTACTCTGACACACATGGGGTCACTGGCAGTCAGAATCAACTTGATGGAAACTGAAACTTAATTTTTTATTTCTTTTTTAATTATATGTTAAAAACAAAACTCAAGTAGAAATCAGAATTGCGTGAAAGATCCGTTTGTGAATCGATAACCAATGTGTCTCCTAGTTGTGTCCCTTTTAGATGATTTCCTCAAATTTATAAAGGGTAAGAACAGAAGTCTCACAGTTGCCCATGAAAACTACCATATCTTTAGTGCTAACTCAGAGCCAAGCCAATAAAACAGAAGAGCCAATATTTCTCCCTGTCCATGTTTGTTAATAATGTCCACATTTAAGCAAGAAAGTATACAAAGGCATACAAACGATTGGTTTAGATATGGACTAATAACCCAGGATGCAGACAGGGACCAGTGCCCCCTAGCTGTGGAACACGGAACTCAAATTGTCCCAGCCTCGCGGCCTCGCAGGCCACTTTGTGGAAGGTGAGTAGAAGCAGTGCTTGCCTCCACCAGGACTTTGTGGGGCTGAAGTGAGGTGATGCCAGCGTCGCATGTGGGCCAGCGACATTTAGGTTGTCACAGAAAGGCAAATGTACAGCAAATCCATTACCATGTCGTAAACTGGTAGGTGGTACTGCTACTTTCTGCGGTCTTCTCCAACTCTCCTCACACATTCTCCCTACATGGGCAGCAAACAAGTTCAAGTACTAGCATTCTATCCTAGGAGCCCTAGTTAAGCGCTGGGCTGTTAATGGAAAAGCTGGTAGTGAGAACAAAGGCTTCAAAATGGTTCCGCGCAGCTCAGTCATGGCAAAACTGAAACAGACTCAGGTTTTTAAAATTTCGGTGAAGCAGAACCATAAGCAGCATAGAAACAATCACAGACAACGTCCTGGAATGAGAAACCTGGAAGAGCTACAGTGAACCCTGCTGGGAGCCAGATGTGGGAGACTGGATTGCTGGCAGGGCTGTGGAGGCTGACACCCAGTCACAGCGCTCCCTGCCATCTCTGAGTTGCAGGCCTATTATTATTTTAGACTCTGCAGGTCAAGAGATTCAGGTGCATGTAGCGAGCCCTTGATTTCTGAGAGAGAAATTACTTTTCTAGCAGGAGGACTTCAACCCATAGTCTTCCCTATTCCACTTCACTCACATTTTAGTTCCTTTCAGGATTCCCATAGTTCATCAGCTGTGACTGAAGTGGGCAGAACTAGTTAAAAGCCCTGGTGTGAACATACCCAGTGGCTCCACATGACAAAGACCTGGCAATCTCGTCCCCTAAAGGCACACAGACATTCATGTTTACTGCTTATTTTTGCACCTATCAAATTCAAATTAGATGGTTTGTATTTTATGAACTTCTATTTTTAAAAAGTCACATTACTTTTATACAGCAAGGGGAGAGACGGAGAACTGCAGACCGTAATTTTTATTATAATACTTATTTTTTCATACTGTAGCTCTCAATATTGTAATCAGTTAAACTGAGTCTTTATCAAAGTTGTTTTTTTTTTTTTACCAGCACTTGGAAAATATAAAATATGATGCAGATAATAAAAATGGCAACACATACTTTATCTCACATCTAGGACAGAGCTTTTGTGAACATAATTCTAATATCAGATTACTGTCAAATTTCTCACAATATTTTGATCAGAATATCAACGCAAAAACAGTGCCAAACTTGAGCATGTCAGTTTGTTGTACTGTGGCACCTTGTATGTCACCGGCATGCTGGAAGCTATGCCACCAACACTCAAAAACTAGCAGAGTCACCCACTGTACAGGTTTCAGCTGAGCTTCCAGACTGGCACAGACTAGAAGAGGGACCTGGTGGTCTACTCCTGAAAAAAACTGGCCAGTGAAAAACACAAATAGCAGTGGAACACTGTCTGATACACTGCCGGAAGATGAGCCCCTCAGGTTGGGACACACTCAAAAAATGATTGAGGAAGAACTGCCTCCTCCAAGTAGAGTCTATTTTAATGCTGTGGATTCAGTTAGGCTTTTGAGATCTTCGTCTAAGGTGGCATGACTCAAAATAAGTAGAAATAGCTACAAACATTAACAGTTTGAATGTGGAATGTAACAAGTATGAATCTAGAAAATTGGAAATCATCTAAAATGAAATGGAAGGCATAAACACTGCTATCCTAGGCAATAGTGTGAGTTGATATGGACTGGTCACACACACAGAGCACAGGGTTTGTTTTTTTGGTGGACTGGTGTTGGCCATTGTAAACCAGACAATCCTATGCTCCACTATGTCGTCAGGAATGACAACTGGAAGAGGAACACCATGATGTCCATCATCAAAAAGAACATCTCAAGATCTATCCTGAAGTACAACGCAGTCAGTGATAGGATAATATTCATACACCTACAAAAAAGACAGTTAATATGACTATTATTCAAACTTACATACCAACAAGTATGGCCAAAGATGAAGAAATTGAAGTTTTTTTACTAACATCTGCAGTCTGAAATTGTTCAAACATGCAGTTAGGATACATTGATAATCACTGGCACCTTAGTCATATAGTGTTGCTGTAACAAAAATACCACAAGTGGATGGCTTTAACAAAAAGAAATTTATTTTG
Organism: Heterohyrax brucei; assembly: GCA_028571685.1. NCBI lineage: Eukaryota > Metazoa > Chordata > Mammalia > Hyracoidea > Procaviidae > Heterohyrax > Heterohyrax brucei. Next base: position 31,881,891 of record CM053140.1, read on the forward strand.
TCACAGTCTAGTAGGCTAGAAGTCCAAATTCAGGGTGTCAGCTCCAGAGGACGGCTTTCTCTGTCAGCTCTGGAAGAATGTTCTTGTCATTAGTCTTCCCTTCATCTGGGAGCACCTCAGTGCAGGACCCTCAGGTCCAAATGATGTGTTCCACTCCCAACACTGCTTTCCTGGTGGTATGAGGTCCCAGCTCTCTGCCTGTTTCCCTTCCCCTTTATTTCTTGTATGATAAAAGGGTAAAAAGTGGCGCAACCTATACTCCTTCCCTTTACGTTGGATCAGGATGGTGAGCTTAAGAAGAACTTTGCAGTCCCACCCTAATCCACCTTCACATAATCTAATCTTGTCCTGTTAACTACAGGCAGAGATTATGGTTCACAACACAGGAAAGTCATGAAATGGAAAACCACCACACAATACTGAGAACCATGGACTAGCTAAATTGCTACATAAATTTTGGGGGCAACTCAACTCAGTCCAAGACAACTAGTGACTAGAATATGAAAGGTGGAAACAAAGACAAATTAGCAGTTGGAAAATATGGCCTTGGGGATAGAAATGACACTGGAGATTGTGTGACAGAATTTTGCCAAGACCAACAACTTCCTCATCACAAATACCTTTTCTCAATAACACATACAGCTACTGCACATGTGCACCTTGCCAGACAGAATACAGAGGAATCAAATCGACTACATTTGTGGAAAGAGAAGATAGAAAAGCTCAATATCATCAGTCAGAACAAGGCCCAACCATCAAATGTTCACATACTAGTTGAAGCTGAAGAAAGTTACAAGTTCAGGAGAGACAACGTACTACTTTGAAAATAACTCACCTGAATTTACAGATCATCTCAGTAACAAGTTTGATACAATGAACACTAACTGACCAAACATCGGGATGAGTTGTAGAATACATTAAGGATATCATATATGAAGAAGACAGGAGATCATTAAAAAGACAAGAAAGAAAAGACCAAAATGAATATCAGAAGAGACTCTGAAACTTGCTCTTAAACATTGAGTAGCTGAAGCAAGTGGAAGAAATGATACAGCAAAAGAGCTGAACAGAAGATTTCAAAGGGCAACTCAAAGTATTATAATGATACGTGCAAAGACTTAGAGTCAGAAAACCAAAATGTTTCAGCATTTCACAAGCTGAAACAACTAAAAAAAAAATCAAGCCTCAAGTTTCAATAGCGAAGGATCCTATGAACAAAATACTAAATGCCACAACAAGCATCAAAAGATAGAAGGAATACATACAGACATTATATATAAAAGAAGCGGTCAACCATCAGCAATTTTAGGAGGTAGCAAATCATCAAGAATGGATGATATCAAAGGAAAAAGTCACAGTTACCCTGAAGACACTGGCAAAAAAGAAGGGTCCAGGAACTGACAGGATACCAGCTGAGATATTTCAACAAATGGATGCAGCACAAGAAGTGCTCAATGGTCTATGCTAAGAAATTTGGAAAACAGTCACCTGGCAAATGACTGGCAGAGATGTTGTTGTTAGGTGCCACTGAGCTGGTTCCAACTCACAGAGATCCCGTGTACAACAGAACACTGTTATGCTTGCATCCATTGTGGCAGCCATTGTGTCAATCCATCTCACTGAGGGTCTTCCTCTTTTTTGCTGACCCTCTACTTCATCAAGCGCAGTATCTTTCTCCAGGGACTGGTCCCTCCTGATGACATGTTGAAAAGACATGAAACAAAGTCTCACTATTCTTGCTTCTAAGGAACATTCTGTTTGTACTTCTTCCAAGGTAGGTTTCTTCATTCTTTTGGCAGTCCATGGTATATTCAACATTCTTCACCAACATCACAATTCAAAGGTGTCAGTTCTTCAGCCTTCTAATCCACTGTCAAGTTTTCACATGCATTATGAGGTGACTGAAAAGATGGTGGCTTGGGTTAGGCACACTTTACTGTCCAAGGCCACCTCTTTGCTTTTCAACACTTTAAAGAAATCTTTTGCAGATCTGCCCACTGCATTGTGATTTCCTGACTGCTGCTTCCATGGGTGTTGATTGTGGATCCAAGTAAAATGAAATCCTTGACAATTTCAATCTTTTTTCCATTTATCATGATGTTGCTTACTGCTGCAGTTATGATGTTTCTGTTTTCTTTATATTGAGGTGCTATCCATACTGAAGGCTGTATTCTTTGATGTTCATCAGTAAGTGCTTTAAGTCCTCTTCACATTCAGCAGGCAAGCTTGTGTCACCTGCATAAGGCAGCATGCGAATGAGTCTTTCACCAATCTTGATGCCCTGTTCTTCTTCATGTAGTCCAGCTTCTCAGATTATTTGCTCAGCACACAGATTGACTAGGGTATGGTGAAAGGATACAACCCTGGCACACATTTTCCTGACATAAGGCATGTAGCATCCACCCATTCTGTCTGAACAACTACCTCTTGATCTATGTACAGATTCCTCATGAGCACAATTAAGTGTTCTGGAAACTCCCTTCTTGCTTGGACATCATGCTTGGTAGTGTAGAGGGTCAGATAAAAAGGGGAAGATCCTCAATGGATTGACACAGTGGCTGCAATGATAGCCTTAAGCATAAAAATGATTGTGGGCAAGGTGCAATGTTATCTATAATTTGTTATGATCCACCAGTCAAATGCTTCTGCATAGTCAATAAAATACAAAGTAAACATCTTTATGTTATTCTCTGCTTTTAACCAGGATCCATCTGACATCAGCAATGATATCTATCTCTACATACTCATCTGAATCCAGCTTGAATTTCTTGCAGTTCCCTGTCAATATACTGCTACAGCCACTTTTGAATGATTTTCAGCAAAAATTTACTTCTGCCTCATATTAATGATATTGTTGGATGATTTCCACATTTGGATGGATCATGTTTCTTAGGAATGGGCATAAATATGGATCTCTTCCAGTTAGTTAGCTGGGTAGCTGTCTTCTAAATTTCTTGCATAGATGAGCAAACACCTCTAGCAATACATCATTCTTTTAAATATCTCAATTGGTAGTCTGTCAATTCTTGGAGCCTTGTTTTTTGTCAATGTCTTCAGTAAAACACCTGTTAATACATAAGCTCTTGTATGTTGCTGTGGTATCAGCAGCTATGCCACCAGTATTCAAATACCAGAAGGGTCACCCACAGGGGGAGGTTTCCGCTGAGCATCCAGACTAAGACAGAGTAGACAGAAGAACCTGGTCTACTTCTGAAAAAATTAGCTAGCAGAAACTCTCTGATATAGCACTGGAAGACAAGCCCTTAAGGTAAGAAGGCACTCAAAATTTTTGACTGGGGAAGAACTGCCTCCTCAAAGCAGAGCCTACCTTAATGACATGGATGGAGTCCAGCATTCGAGATCTTCGTCTGCTGTTGTGGAAGAGATTTGTATTTATGCCTATTCCCAAGAAAACTGATTCAATCAAATACAGAGTTGTGTGAACAGAAAAAGAAGGCCATTGCATGGTTTTAAGTCAGGACGAGTGTATGACAGGGCTGTAGCCTTTCACCATACCCTTTCATCTATATGCTGAGCAAATAATCTGAGAAGCTGGATTATATGAAGAAGAATGAGCCATCAGGACTGGAAAGTGACTCATTAACCACCTGTGTTATGAAGATGATGAAGATCAAAGACCACAGCCTTCAGTATGGATCACAGCTCAAAGTTAAGGAAAAAAAAAAAAACCTCACAACTGCATCAGTAAGCACCATGATGATACAGGGGGAAAGGACTGAGGTTGTCAAGGATTCATTTTACTTGGTTCTGCAGTCAACATACATGGAAGCAGCAGCCAAAAAATCAAGACACTGCATTGGAAAAATCTGCTGCAAAGGACCTCTTTAAAGTACTGAAAACTAAAAGATGTCACCTTGAAGACTAAGGTGCACCTGTCCCCAGCCATGGTATTTTCAACTGCATCATATGCACGCAAAAGCGGGACAATGAATAAGGAAGACAGAAGAAGAATTGATGCCTTTGAACTGTGGTGTTGGAGAAGAATACTCAATGTCCCGTAGACTTCCGAAAGAACAAACAGATCTGTTCTGGAAGAAGTGCAATCAGAGAGCTCCTTGGAAGCAAAAATAGGTAGACTGTGTCTTACATACTCTGGATATGTTGTCAGAAGGGATCAGTTCCTGGAGAAGGACATCATGCCTGGGAGAGTAGAGGGTCAGCAGAAAAGGGGAAGACCCTCAACAAGATGGATTAACACAGTAGCTGCAATCACAGGCTTAAACATAAAAATGACAGCAGACATGGCACAAGACCAGACAGTGTTTCCTTCTGCTGTAAATAGGGTTGCTATGAGTTGGAAATGACTTGATGGCACCTAATAACAACAATTATCATCATTAATATCACATACAAGTAAAACGCCAGAAATTCAAGCCAGATTCAGAAGAGGACATTAAAGGACGAATATCACTGCCAGTGTCAGATGGAGCCTCTAAGATGTTTACCTGTGTTTTGCTGACAGTGCAAAGGTATTCAAGTGTGTGAACCATAACAAATTACGGTTAACACGGGAAAGAATGGGAACTCTAGAACACTTAATTGTGCTCACAGGAACCTGTACACAGACCAAGAGGCAGTTATTCCAACAGAAGAAGGGGTACTGTGTGGATTAAAGATTTCAGCAGAACCTTGCTTGCTGAAAGCTAGACACTTGACGCACTTACTGATGAAGATCAACAGCCTTTAGTAGAGATTATACCTCAACACAAAGAAAACAAAAATCCTCACAACTGGACCAACATCATAACAAATGGGAAAAAGTGTAATATGTCAAGGACTTCATTTTACTTAGACCTACAACCAATATCCATGGAAGCAGCAGTCAAAAAATCACAAGACAAAGACATGTAGTATCCCCTTGTTCTGTCTGACGGACTGCCTCTTGATCTATGTACAAATCTACTGCAAGAGACCTCTCTGAAGTGCCAAAAAGTAAAGATATCAACTTGAAGACTAAGGTGGGCCTGATTTAAGGCATAGTGTTTTCAATCGCCTCAGAGGGATGCAAAAGCTGAACAGTGAATAAGGAAGACCAAAGAATTATGATGTAGATGGAAAATATTAAATATACCATGCATTGCCAAAAGAATAAACAAATCATGCTTGATAAAGTAGAGGGCCAGAGAAAGGAAAAGAGGAAGACGCTAGAGACAGAATGGTACAGTGGCTGTCACAATGTGCTCCAACGTCACAATGATTATGAGGATGGCTCAGGACCAGGCAATGTTTCATTCTGTTGTGCACAGGGTCGCTGTGACTCAGAAGCAACCCCATAGCACCTAACAACAACACTTTATCTTGTATTTAGATCACAGCTCTCCAGAACATGATTCTATTATCAGATTATCAGGTTTCAGAATATTTTGGTCAGTGTGTAAAACCTAAAACAGTGCCAAAGTTAGGCATGCAAACATAACCTTTATAACTTACCAGAATTTCCATAAGTGGTTAAAAAAGAAAACTAATTTAAAGTTGGGCACTTTGAAAACTATACAAAGGTTTCTGATGTGTCAGTTAACTAACGACATTTCCTATTTTGTAGCTTGATGTTATTTTATGTAATTTACCTCTATGAAGAAGGTAGAAATGTAACTTGAGAATTACATGACGTCCAACAATTAAGTCCACGAATTTCACTGTTCTAAGCGCTACACACCTCATTGCTGAATATCACTATAGTCACCTTCCAAGTACTCTCCTTGGGAAGCTATGCACCAACGTCAGCACCTAGTCTACCTTTCAAAGCAATTCTGGAACTCTTTCTGGAATGGCCATTGCACATGGTGGCAAGTTCGCGATCTTAATTGTATAGCTGTCTGTGAGGGAGTTTTTAGCCAGTAAACAAATAACTATATCGAAACACTATTCCTACTCACCTGATCTGGCCCCCAGTGACTCTTTTCTTTACCCGAAGATGATGTAACTATTGAAAGAAAGGCATTTCAATGACATTCAAGACATCAAAGTAATATGACAACAGCTCTGATGGCCATTCCAGAAAGAGAGTTCTAAAACTGCTTTGAAGGGAGGACTATGTGGTGACATCAGTGCACAGCTTCCCAAGGGGAGTACTTGGAAGGTGACCATAACAATATTCAGCAGTGAGGTACATAGCACTTTTTCTAGGATGAATTTGTGAACTTTATTGGCAGACTTCGTATTCTCAAAGACCTAGACTAGGGCAACAAGATCATTTACTAAGGTTTAAGGGGTCATGAAACACTGTCAACAGAGGATGGTGGAAATTAAATGGAATACATGTTCTAAAAGGCATGATTTTTTTTTTTTCTTAATGGCCTTTCAATGCCAATTACAGGTCCTCTCCCACGATTCTGAGGTTATACAGTAGTCAAAAAGGCATATTCTGAAACTTAAGTTTCACGCTCAGAATAGCTCAACAATTTAAGCATTCACAGAATGAACACCTCTGACAGTTTCATCTAGCAATAAAAGGCTTTTGTTATTGTTGGTGGGTGCTGTCTACTGGATTTTTGATTCACAGCAATCCCATGCTACTGAGCCTCTCTCAGGCTCCTGCAGAGCCCCTGGGTGTGTTCAATCCAGTACTTCCAACCTGTTCGGCCCTAGTCAGTCACAGCTGATACAGGAGGAAAACCTGAAAGGATCTAACTTTTCTAAATGTGGGTGAAGTAGAATAAGTAGAACAGGAAAGGTTATGGGTATAGCCATGCTAGAAACTTAATCTCTCTCTTAGAAAACAAGGCAGCCTACCAATAGCAACCAAATCTCCTGATCTGCAGAGTCTGAGAGGCGGCATTTGGCAGGCTGCTCTAAGACTGCAATTAGGCGCCACTGTGAATGTATGTCGATCTCCACAATTCTGACAGTAATCCAATCTCACCAATAAGGCTCCTGCAAGTGCTGACTTCCCGTCTACTGGGTCTCCTGTTCCACGGCTTCGACGTCTAATTTTTGCGTTCCGCTATGGCTCCACTTCACCCAAATTTTAAAAACTCAGTTCTCCTCTGATTTTGCTTCCACATTCATGGCTGAATTGGGCAAAGCTAGTTTTAAGTCTGGTTCCAACCACCAATCTTTCTATGAGCAGCTCCCTGCTTAACCATGGCTTCTAAGATACAACGATGGTCGTCTACTTCCTCTCCACATGGGGAAGAACAGGTGTAGAGAGTTGGAGACGACAACAGAGTAGCCACACTATTTACCAGCTCACAAAAAAACCAAAACCCACAGCCGCTGAGTCAATGCTGACTCCTAGCCACGCCAGAGGATAGAGGAAGCGCCTAGCAAATTTGAACTGCTGATCTTTCGGTTAGCAGCCATAGCACTTAACCACTACACCACCAGGGTTTCCACCAGCTTACAAGCTAATGCCAATTAGGATACGTTTCCCCTTCTGTAATAAACTAACACTAGGTTGCTGCTCCCCACACGCTACACCGGCGCCACCTCCCTTAGCCCGGCAGAGTACCCCTGGAGGCAGGCACTGCTTCTACCCGCCTTCCACAAAGCAGCTAGGGGGCGCAGGGCTCCAGCTGCATTCAGACCCTTCTAAAGCCCACCTCCGTCCCGGCCAAAGGCGCCGCCCCAGCAACTTAACAGCAGTTTAGAGGAGGTCCAGCTACCGCTCCCACTGCCCCACCCCAATTTGGCATTGCCCCCGCCAGGCCTCCTGGGCAAGGGGCCCTGGATCTCACCAGGTACTTCCCATCCGGGGAGAATTTGCTGAGCAGGCTAGACAGCTTGAAAACCTCAGAGAAGTTCATGGCAGCCGCCGCCCCGAGGGCCTTAGGGCCCGGGTCCCACCTCAGCGGCCCCCAGCGACGAGACCGCCCCTCTGGCGTGAGGCAGTAGATCCGTGGTCGTGCCCGGGCCAGACCCGCGCCTCAAAGCCTTCGGGTCCGCCCTGGCCCCAGGCCGACCCTCAAAGTCGGCCTCCACCGAGCGTTCCCGAAACCCCGCCTCGGTCCCCAACTGCCTACAGCCGACCGCCGGACCCCACAGCCGGAAACCTGAGGAAGGCGGGAGGAAAACACAGCCAATCAGGGCCCTGCATGGCCGCATGGCATTGTGGGTCTTATAGTTCACTGCAGCCTCAGCGGCGCCGCGCCTTAAAGGAGCCAATCCACATTTCTCTCCACCCCGAAAATTTCTGAGCCCTACAAGAGCCTGGAGGCCTCCGGGGTCCTCTACAGTTGGGTTTGTGAGACAAAAAGCAGGACTGCCAGTTAAACTGAATTTCAGATAAACCAAAAAATAATTTTATAGTATAAGCATGTTCCAAAATATTCCATGGGAAAGTTGTTTATCTGAAATTCAAATTTAACTGGTCGTCCTGCATAAGTATGTGTGCATAAGAATGCCCAACTGGTTGTCATCGAGTCAGTACTAACTCATAGCTAACCTATAACATAGAGTAGAACTGCCCCCATAGAGTTTTCCAGGAGCATCTTTACAGGAGCAGATTGCCAGGCCTTTTCTCTGAGGCTGTGGATCTGCCAGTGGGCTGGAACTTGTGACCTTTTTTTTTTTAGCAGCTGAGCACATAACTATTATGCCACTGAGGCTCCTTATCTATATATGTATGTATGCATAAACCAAAACCCACTGCCCGTGGAGTTGATTTCTACTCACAGCGACCCTAACGCCCGCAGCCCTTTGGTTACAAACGGCCAATTTAGGTATATCCTGTAGTTACAAGCAAGCCCGTAAAGCCTATTAAAAATCTGAGGTGCATACAGCAGTTGATAATAACAAATGCCTGCTACTTTGTGAGGAACATCAAAATATTATTACCTTTATTAATTTAATATTATGTTAAAATGACAGCATATTGGGAAGTGTTTCTTTAAATTTTTTTATGCTTAGAAGGGTACCAAACCCCTTGCTATCTAGTAGACTCAAGACTCATAGTGACCCTATAAGACAGAGTAGGACTGCCCCGCAGTTTCTAAGGAGCACCTGGTGGATTCCAACTGCCAACCTTTTGGTTAGCAGCCATAGCACTTAACCACTATGCCACCAGGGTTTCTATAGGAAGATACACTATATATTGTATACGAAGACAAACATTTGAGTGACTGATGTTCAGTGCAATCTATACCTAACTATTTCGATTTAGTCAACATAAGGAAACACTTAGGAACAGAAGTTCTAATCTGGAGACTGACAGTGCATAACACACGGGCTTGCTGTTAAGTGCTAAGGAGTTGATTCTCACTCATAGTGACCCTATGTACAATAGAACACACTGTCCAGTCCTGTGGTAGCCAAGAATCATTGCTATGTTTGAGCTTATTGTCACAGCCACTGTGGCGATCCATCATCTTGTTGAGGGTGTTTCTTTTTTTTGCTGACTCTTTGAGTGAGTTATCAAGCATGATAATGTATTTACTATGTTGCAGCAGTGAACTGACAGGGAACTACCAGAATTTCAAGTGGGATTCAGAAGATGACAAGGAGCAAGGGATATCATTGTTGGTGTCAGATACATATTCGTCGAAGGCAGAGACTACTGGAAAGATGTTTACTTACATTTTATTCACTATACAGAGGCACTTGTCTATGGATCATAACATATCATGGATACCATTGTGAAGAATGAGAATTCTGGATATTTATTTGTGTCATGAGGAATCTGTGTGCATCCACGGTCTGACAATTAAGCCCACGAACTTAATTGTTCTAAGTGCTACATACCTCATTCTTGAATATCAATACAGTCACCTTCGGAAGTATTCCCTTTTAAAAGTTATGCACTGACACCACTGCCTAGTTCACCTTTAAAGTAATTTTGAAACTCTTTCTGGAATGGCCACTGCACAAGGTGGCAAGTTTGTGAACTTAATTGTATAGTTGTCTGTGAGGGAGTTTTCAGCCAGTAAACAAATAAACGTATTAGAACCCCCTCCCTACTCACCTGCTCTGGCTCCCAGTGACTTTTTTCTTTACCTGAAGGTAAAGGAAATATTGAAAGGAAGACATTTTGATGGCATTTAGGACATCAAAGATAATGCAACAACAACCCTGATGGCCATTCCAGAAAAAGAGTTCCAAAATTGCTTTGAAGGGTAGACTAGGCACTGTCATTGGTGCATAGCTTCCCAAGGGGAGTACTTGGAAGGTGACCGTAGTGATATTCAGCAATGAGAAATGTAGCACTTCTTCTAGGATGAGTTCACAAACTTAACTGGCGTACCTTGTAGATGAAGAGGCAGTCATTCAAACAGTTTTAAATCAGGAAAGGTGTCATATCCTTGCACCATACCTGTTCAGTCTGTATACTGAGGAAATAATCTTAAAAACTGAAGTATTTGAAGAGGAACACAGGATTGGATGAAGACTCATTAACAACATGCGACATGCAAATAACACAACCTTGCTTGCGGACAACAAAGGGAATTGAAGCACTTACTTGAAGATCAAAAACTGCAATCTTCAGCATGGGTTGCACCTCAGCATAAAGAAAACAAAAATCCTCCAATGGGACCAATAAGCAACATCACAATAAACGGATAAAAGATTGAAGTTGTCAAGGATTTTATTTCACATGGATCCACAGTCAACACCCATGGAGGCAGCACTCAAGATATCAAAGGACACATCGCATTGGACAAGTCTTTTGCAAACCAAAACCAAAACCAAAACCAAATCTACTGCCATGAAGTGGATTCCAATTCATAACAGACCCTTTTAAATTGTTGAAAAGCAAAGATGTCGCTTTAAGAACTAATGTGTCCTTCACCCAAGGTACCGCATTTTCAATATCGTCATATGCATGTGAAAGCTGAACAGTAAATGAGGAAGACTGAAGAATTGATGCTTTTGAATAATGATGTTGTAGAGGAATATTGAATGTATCAAAGACTGCCAGAAGAACAGACAAATCTGTCTTGAAAGAGGTACAACCAGAATGTTCCTTAGAAGCAAGAATGGTGAGACTTTTTCTCACATACTTCAGACTTGTTACCAGGAGGGACTAGTCCCTGGAAAAGAACATCATGCTTGATAAAGTAAAGGATCAGCGGGAAAAGAGGAAGGCCCTCAAAGAGATGGACTGACACAGTAGCTGCAACGATTACTGAAGATGGCACATGACCAGCAGGGTTTCAGTTCCGCTGAATCTAGAGAGTCACTGTGAGACGGAATATATTGGGGAGACACCCAGCAACAACAATGTTTTCTACGTATGTAATACACTGTAAATAGTTATATTCATTTTTTGCAAGATCTGGCACTGTATCTGCAGGGTGACCCTCATCTCACATTCTGCGACGATTCAGCTCACAGAGGGAACGAATTTCAAGCTGATTCTGCACAGCGAGCTTGCAGATCGCGTGCAACCCTCTCTCCACAAGGGTCGGAAACGAACACCCAGTCCAGCGCTCCGCTTCGTCTGCGTCAACCTAGCTCCGCGGGCCTGCTTTGCCTCCAGTCTTTCACTAAGTGGGCACTCTTCCGAGCAGCCGTCCCTCGCCCACCTCAGCTGTTAGTAGCTGGGTCCAACAGCGCCTCCTTGGCCCACCACGTCGCATGGGCCCTAACACCCCTCACACAACCTCGCGCCCAGGAGAATCTAGATCCAGACTTGGCTTTTGTCTGTCCCCAGACCTTTCACGCTTTCTCCCTCGGCTTGGACTCTCCACAACTCTTTCCTAACGAACGGATGGGGCTGTTGAATGTATAGGTCGTATTCCGGCGGTGCTGGCCTTTACTGTCTCCAGTTAGATCCAAACCCCCGGCGTGCGATACATCTTTGGGCCTCACTCCACGCACCTAACAGTAGGTGCACAATAAAGGTGTGCGGAGGCTGCCCTCGTCGGAGTGACGAGCAGGTGTGGTGTAGGGCCCGGAGCTACTGAGAACCGGATCTGCACCATTCTGGCTCACGCGCGACGCCGCCGGCGTCATGACATAACCTTTCAGCGCGCAGTGGTCATCCTAGCCTAAGGCATCGGTTCTGCACCCGCTAACAGGGCCCCAAAGCTCCAGGGGGGCCAGAGGCTAGGGCACTGCAGAATTGCCTCCCCCCCCCAGAGCTAATCAGAACTTGTCCTGCGTTTAGGTGCCTCCCTGGGCCTGATTGCTCCCACCTGCTCTGAGGCGCTGCCCCACTTGCCGAGTCACAAGTGTCGCCGGCCAGAGGGGTTCCTTGGCCTCAGAGAAAGCGGGTGCATTTCGAGTGCACCAACACACTCGTGTCAGTGGACACCCGCGCGCCTCTGAGCAAACCCAAAGCAGAATCCAGACTCCGGAGTCTGGACGCGACTGTCTGGAGTGGGAGGAAGCAGACTGCGGGCCATGTACTGAGTGCCTGCATCCTGAGTTGCTGTCTAGGTGCTGAGCGTTAGCCCGGAAGAGCGCAGGCTGAGGCTAGGAGCGTCGCACTTGAGGGTCTCAAGGATCAGTAATGTCAGGCTGGCCCGGGGAGCTGCGTGACCTTAGCGCACGGTCTAGAGTGCCGCGCGGTTTTCAGCCGAAGAGCGCCGTTAGTGTTGACAGATGCAATCATCCCCTTTGGCTCCGGTCCGGTCCGGTCCCGAGGCTCAGTCCAGCACCACGAGCGGACCGGACCGCATGCGTGTCTGGTGCGGACGGGGGGAGAGGTACCACTACCCAGAGCTGGAGGCTCAGGGCGACACTTCCCCTCCCTTTCCTTGCAAAGGCCCAGTTGCCGCGGTGCCTGGAGTCCGAGGCGGGGTAAGACCGTCGGAACCCTGCAGCAGGTGGCGGGCGCCAGCGCAGGTGCGTGGCAGGGAGGATTACCGGGGCGTCAGGGCACGGAGTCGGTGTCCAGGCCCAGCCATGGCTCCATGAGCGTCCCGGGCCGCCTAAGGGAGGCCACGACCCAAGTCCAACGGGCGCAGATGACCCGGCGGAGGCTCGGTCGGGCGCCGCGCGCCAGACGCCGGCGGGAAGGCGGCGGCCCAGCGCTCGGACCCGGCTCGGCAGAGGCCAGCTGCAGGGGCGGAGCGCAAGGAGGGGGCCTCGGCCGGGGCCCCGCCGCAGTCCCGTCCCGCCTCCTGCGAGGCAGAGCCCGCGCAGCCTTCCCGCCTGCCGGCTTGAAAGGCGCTAAGGCCGCGCCGCCCCGCCCGCGCCCCCTCCCCGCGCCCATATAACCCGCGCGCCCGCCACCCTGCTTCCCGTCCGCCGGCGCGCGCCCGCAGCTCGCGCCCGAGTCTCCCGCCCGCCGGCAGGCGCTAAGGCGGGAGCCGAAACCTGGCCAACGCCAGGCCACTCGGCGCCAAGGCCCGGGCTCCGACCGCACCAGGTAGGCAGTGCGGGGCCGCGGGCCGGGATACAGGGGTGCAGGCGGCTCTACCTGCCTCTCAAGATTGCAGGGCTGCAGCGGGGGCTGGGGATCCGCAGGCGTGGAGACCGGACGGGACCTAAGAAAGGGGTGACACGGGGCCCTCCAGAGTCCGATTGACCCCAGGTACGAGCCGAGATGGGAAGTGACAAATGGAAGTCGGTTGGCAGCTCCAGGAGCAGCCCCTTGACAGCTCTCTCCACTGGAGCCTCGGAGGGGCGGTTTGGGATGCAGTATGCAGCAGAGGCCAAGTCACCGGGGTGCCGTTGCTGTTGGGAGTTAGGCACCTGTCACCGACAAACTCCCCGCCCGGCGCCGCTCCCTCTACCCCATGAGGTCTGTGCCATTCTGAAGCCACGCACTTCCCCATCCCACAGACGGCCAAGTGGGACCCAGGTCCTCTGCCAGATGGGGAGAGGAGCAGGGCCTTTGACCTCTCAGCTGGACTCGTCGAGCTGTGGAACCTTTTCGGTAGCTATGGACGTTGCTACGGTTTCCAGGGGCATCTCCCTTGCGAAGCTGGCTTTGCAGGGGTTGCCAAGTCTAGCCTACGGCCTGGTCTCCAGAGTATGTTAACCTAGATAGAAGCCAGGTGGAGGAAGGAAGGGACAGATTTAGTCCCCTAGGCAGTCTAGAGACAGACAACTGCTGGGTTCTGACTCCCTTGCCTCCTGCCCCGCTGTGACTTTCCTTTTAGCATTTGGACTCTTTTGGAGCTATTCTTACCTGCTTACTCAGCTTGTATTTTTGCCTGGCCGTTAAGCAGATATGCTCCCAATAGGCACAAGTCAACACAGATAGATTCAGTGACAGGTAGACTTTCAACAACCAGCAGGGGTTCAGGGGTAGATGGTGCCTGGTTAACTTTTGGTTTCTAGTACAATGTGGTCTGTTTGTTCAATAACTGGGCATTTGGAACTCTGGACAGCACAAACAAATGATTTGTGCTCCAATACTAACCTGAAAGTTGGTGGTCTGAAGCCACCCAGCAGTGATGTGAAAGAAAGGCCTGGCGATCTTCTGCTATTAAGTCTGCAGCCAAGAAAGCCCCGTGGAACTGTTCTATCCTGTAACGCACGGGTCGCCAGGAGCCGGAATTAAATCGACGGAAATAAGTTTGGGGCAGGCACTTGAGAACTGTTTGCACTCATTTCTGTTTCTTGTCTTCACTGTTGCTGCTTATTTAGCCTTAATAGTCAGCTTTGGGGGAAAATGTGTAAACTGAAACAAAATACATCACCCTTTGAGCAAGCTTTGCTCAGAAAAAGCCACCTTCTTTTGTTGTATTTAATAAAAGGTTAAGAAGCTTTTGCATGCAGAGCAAATGGGCAAAGTGTTTGAGATTTTGCAGCTTATGAATTTAGTGAAAATGCACGTAGTAAAAAAGTCCACCTCCAGAAACTGCAGAACAGATATTCACCAGTTAGTAGAGGGTTTACAGGGTTGAGCTGAAGATAAGCTGGGGTATGGGGACTCACCCACCAGCAGGAGGAGGCATCTGTGGGATGGTCACAGGATGTTTGGCCCTATTTTGTGCCCCAGCTAGTGAAAGATAAGGGGACAGGATAAAACAAACAAAACCCAAACCCACTGCTGTTGAGTAAATTCCAGCTTATAGCGGCCCTATGGGACAGAGTAGAACTGCCAGGTAGAGTTTTCAGAGGGTGCCTGTTAGACTTGAGCTGCCAGCGTTTTGGTTAGCAGCCCTGGCACTTAACCACTATGCCACCAGGATTTCCAAATTTTGGAGGATGGCCCCACAGAGAAGCCAGTCTGGTGGAATGATTCATTAGGTGGATGAGTATTTCAGAATGCTGGGATTTAAGTCCCCTCTTCTCAGCTTAGTAGCCATGGACCTCAGACAATTTACTGAACCCCCTGAGCCTCCGTTTACCCATCTGTAAAGTGTGGGTAATATAGTCCCTCCCTCTGAGGGTTTGGGAAAACAGTACATGAGTTGGCACGTGTAAAGTGCTTAGAGGCATGCTTGTATCTACCAAGATGTCCAAAAGGGGATAGCTGAGGTCCCTGGGTGTTGGTCCAGAGGAGACAATTAGAACAGGGAAGGCAACATTCCCAGGTAGCCGTAGTCTCCACAATGGGGAAATGGATGGCACTGGGGCCAGAATCAGCCGGCGGCTTAGGCAGAGAGTGACAGCATCCGTCAGGGGGTTCAAGATGCCTGGGCTGAGTGGCTGGACTCAGTGGCCTCTGCTTTGTGTTCATTTATAGAGCATGCACCACCTGTGCCCCAGAATGAATTTCTAACCCGGAGCACAAACGAAGGAGCACAGTCCAGACAGGGAGGAAAGGGAGAGACTAAGGACTTAAAGACCGGTGAGACTGGAGCCCACAGATGCACTGTCCCCAAGGACGGGATTAACCCTGCAGTTCCTAGCCCACCAAACTGTAATCCCTTACAATGATTGATGAAAGAAAGCTGCACGTTCATCTAGACTGGGGTCAATTCTTGGTCACCAGCTTCTGGGGGAATTTGTCATTTAGGTACTCTCGTAAGTGCCCCTGCATATCTAATACATCGTGGGTTTGAAAAACAGCCCAGAATAGCCTTTGCATGCATATTTATTCTAATAAGCCACCACAAAGGGCAAAATACACATCCTGGTTTGCCAGTTTGAAGAGGGCATTTCTGTGGAAGGGCTAAATCTGTATTGCTAACTTCATATTGTATCAATATGTTACTATCTGCTGATCTAGCTTAATACAGCAAGAAAAGAAAAAGAAAGAAAGAAAGAAAATGAGGCAAGTGAAACTTAGATAAGTAATTTCCAGTTCTCTTTTAACTCTAATGTTGTTTCTGGGGTGGTAAAAAGCCTCAGTGCTCTGGTGGGTTTTATCACCACCACTTTGAATGATAGCTTCCCCTCTCAGGTATTTCCATTTTGCCTCAATTTCTTCAAGAAACCTACAAAACTTGGCCTGGCCTTAACTAGTAACAGCCATTTGCATGTAATTAAAGCACACACTGTCTTTTAAAATTTTGCCCTCTTCCGTGGGTTAAATACAACTCCTGGAAAAATCCTTGTTGTGCAGAGGAAATTTTATCTTGATTTGTGTATAAGCACCCTTGGATCTTCGGGGGGTACAAATTGAAGACAAGTTACACCAAAGACGGCTCTGAGAGTCGTCTGTGAAATTGTTCACAGACTTCCCCGCGTCTTCCTCTGTGTTCATCTGTAGCCAGCATGGCTGTGCAGGCTTCAGTCCGTCTTCCCTAAATGTTTTCTTTAACTGCACATGCTGTCCAAAGTCACAAATGCAAAGCAGGAAAAATATTCTGTCATGGAACACTTCCTATAACTATCTGGTGGCAACTGTGAGCTGGTACTTGGCTGAGTACATATTTTTTTCATTTTTTCTCTAGTGCCGCCACAGCCCATTGAGGTGGATACTATTTCTATGCCTGTTTACAGATGGGGAAGCAGGTTTCAATAGACCACACAACTTGCCCAAGTTACACAGCTGTAAAGGACAGGAGCCAAGATGTCAGCTCCGACCACAAAGCCAGGACTCTGACCTGTCGAGCAGTACTGTCGTCTGGCTTGGTCCCCAGACTGGCAGCACTGTGGCCCATTTGCACTGGAAGGATCTTTGGAGAATCTTAGAAGACAAGGGTATCGGAATCAGGGGTCCTGTGAATTTGGAAGGGAGAAAAACAGCATCTGTATTTGGTTAACATCAAAGTAAATTTTAGTATTTCCTCCAGTTACGAACATAGGTGGTTGTTGCTAGGTGCCATCCCATCAGTTTCAACTCAGTGACTTTATGTACAACAGAAAGAAACACTGCCTAGTCCTGCCCTGCTCTCACAATCCTTGCTATTTAAGCCCATTGTCATAACCGCTGTGTCAGCCCATCTCCTTGAGAGCCGTCCTCTTTTTCACTGATCCTCTGCTTGACCAAGCACGGTGTCCTTCTCCAGGTAATGGTCCTTCCCGGTAACACATCCGAAGTACATCAGAGAAAGTGCTTCCATTGTCACTCCTAAGGAACATTCTGGCTGTACTTCTTCCGAGGCAGATTTGTTTGTTCTTCTGGAAATCCATGGTATATTTGATATTCTTCCCCAGCACTATAATCAAAGGCATCAATTCTTCTTCAGTCTTCCTTTTCACTGTCTAGGTTTCACATGCATATGTCATAGCTGAAAACACCAGTTTGGGTCAGGTGCACTTTAGTTCTCAAAGTGACATTTTTGTTTTTTAACACTTGAAAGAAGTCTTTGGCATCAGATTGCCCAGTGCAATAGTTATTGGAGTTCTTAACTACTGGTTCCAGGAGCATTGATTGTGGATCCAAGTAAAATGAAATCCTCAACAATTTCAATCTTTTCTCACTTATCATGACATTGATTTATTGGTCCAGTTGTAGGTAGATAGCACACTACAAAAATATTATCAATACCTGTGAGCTTCTTACCAATAGGAATCACCAGTAGTTTCATTTCACATGACAGTGGCTACAAATATCTCAAAATTTCATTTGCGCTTTTCACTGACTTGAACTTCTGATAGTTATTAGATGATTTTTCTGTGTGATACATTAATAAAGAAGCGCACAGATTACCATATTGCAAATTTGTGTTTTAAAATATTATGGTAACAATATTTCAAGATAACCGGTTTTCTCTGTAATCTTACCTATTGTACTTTATATATTTGAAATATCTTTCCAAAAAGGGATCTGCAGGCTTCCCAGACTACCCGGTGGAGTCGCAGCAGGAAACATACGGTCCTGGTTCTAGCGGCCATCTTTTCTAGAAGAGGAAAAAAAGCAAGCCCCCAAGACTGAACGAGTCCTTCCTTGGGTCAGAGTTTGGAGCACTGTGGAGCGGGGCTAGAGGGAGACTCCTCCCTCAGTTTACCGCTCCCTCTCCCCTCCCCTAGTCACAGTCCCTGCTTCCTGGAGAACAGGCTGTCCCCTCTTCTAGACTGAAGTCTATGCCCTTTTGGACCCAGGCTGGGGTGGAGCCTGGGGGACGGGCCAACAAGGGGCTTGAGGACAGCTAGAGGGAGAGCTGAGGGAGTGCTGAGCAAGACCGAGAGAGCCTGTTAGCAGGGCACTGCTAGGATGGAGGGGGCACGGTTCACTAGAGACAGGTCTCAAGTGTCGCTGGGGGTGGCCACTGGAAGCACCAGAGAAGGTCAGCAGCTGAGGCACTCTGTGATATCACTCGAAACCAACTGGAGCTTCCCGGGGCAGATTTGTGGAGGGGAAAGGGGCCCTCTAGGAACCGCAATAGCAGAGGACTGACTCTTCCCACCACCTCAGTTTTCCCGTCTGTACTTGGGGTACAAGGACAGCAGCAGTTGGGGTACAAAGACAGCAGCAGTTACAGCGTACGCATGGGAAGGTAGCTGTGACACAACTTCAAACTGGTTGTATTTCTAACAAGTTTCAAGGTATGCAAACGCTGCTGATTAGAGACCAAGTCTGAGAACCCCCAGCAGAGCCAAACCGAAAGAACAAAACACCAGACCCACCGCCAGCTCCCACTGATAGCAACCCTGTAGGACAGAGTAGGTTTCCGAGGCCATAAATCTTCATGGAAGCAGATTGCCACATCCTTCCTCTACAGATTAGCTGGTGGGTTTGAACTGCTAATCTCTCAGTTAGCAGCTGCGCGTGAGTGCTTTACCACTGCACCACCAGGGCTCCTGACTAGTACACGAGTGGTTCTCAAAATTTATTATACATAAAAATCATCTGGAGGATCTTGTTAAAATGTAGATTCTGGTTCCGTGTCTGGAATGGACATGGAGATTCTTAGCAGGAGTTTGAACTGGGATAAACTGATCGGAAGCTCCACATTAGCAGCTGGGGAAACTGAGAGGTGACACTACCCAGCTGGTGGGAGTCTGGGTCAGGGCCAGGTTGACCCAGTCATGGGGCACTCAGCAGTGTGCCCTAACCACTACACACCTTGCCTCTGATGCGCTCTGCATACCCTGGCCAGAGTGTGACACAGCCAGAGTCCTAGGCTTTGTTTTGGACTGCCCTGCCTACCTTCCCAGGTGTTAGGAGACCTGGACACTGCTGGCATCTCTCATGAGCTCACCCCTGAGAACATTCCTCCCTGGGTAATGCTGACTATATACTTGGTGCCCAGGAAAGGCTGGTTCCATTTCTCCTTTCCCAGCCAGCCAGGGTGCAGGAGAGAGGGCGGCTGGGCGCGGTGTCGTTGTCTTGCCATTGAGATCTACCTCTCTCCTGTTGCAGCCTTGCTGCCACTGGAAAGGATGCAGCCCCCGCCCTGAGACAGCTGGGCCATCAACTCCCTGTGGCTTTGCTGTCCTGTGAGGAGAGGGAAGGGGCTGGGGCTCTAATTGCTCACCTGCTGCTCTGAGGTGCCAGGCTTGGGGGATGGGGAGGGGCTGGACAGTCTAGGGAAGCCTCTGGCTAATTAATTGGGTGGTGTCCCTTCTTGGGGGAGTTCTGGCTGGAGGCACTGGGGACCCCCACGTAGAGAAGGAAGCATCCCTCAACTCACCTGCACCATTTCCTGGGGTGTTACAGGTGCTTTTGACCACGTTTTCTTCTTTGGTGAAAGCGCACTTGAATGAGACCTGGAAGCTTCTCTTTTGCAGCTTCCTAGCCACAAGGGGGAAACCCTGGCGGTGTAGGGGTTAAGTGCTATGGCAGCTAACCAAAAGGTTAGCAGTTAGAATCTACCAGGCACCCCTTGTAAACCCCAGGAGGGTTGTTCACTGACCTGGAGGGTTGCTGTGAGTTTGAATTGACTCAACAGCAACTGGTTTCATTTGAGACAGTCACAGGCGGCACTCCTTGGAAACTCTATGGAGGTGGTTCCACTCTATCCTAGTAGGGTCGCTGTCATGGATTGAATTGTATCCCCCCAAAAATATGTGTAGCTGTGTGGCTGGGCCATGATTCCCAGTATTTTGTGATTGCCCTCCATTTTGAGATTTTTCTATGCTGTATGTTAAAAGATTAGGGTGGGACTGTAAATCCCTTCATAGGATCACCTCCCTGCTCCACTGTAAAGGGAGTTTCCCTGCAGTATGTCTTGCACCATCCTTTATCCTTTCATCCTACAAGAGGTAAAAGGAAAGAGAAGCAAGCAGAGAGTTGGGAACCTCACACCACTGAGAAAGCAGCACCAGGAGAACAATGTGTCCTTCAGACCTGGGGTTCCTGTGCAAAAATGTTCCCTGGACAAAGACTAATGCAATACTGGTATCTCCTCCAGAGCCGACAAGGGGGAATGCCTTCCCCTAGAACAGACATCCTGAATTTGGACTTGGAGCCTAGCAGACCATGTGAGAATAAACCTTTGTTTGTTAAAGCCATCCACTCTGTGGTATTTTTGTTAGAGCAGCACTAGCTGACTAAAGCAGTCACTGTGGGATGGAATCGCCAGCAAAGGTGTTTTTAGTTTCAGTCACCAGGCCCACCTGGGTGGTGCCCAACTGCCTGGTGCACACCTGCCTGGTGCACACCAGCATTCCTTGGCCCAGTGGCTGTTGAAGCATTGGAGGGCTGGTCAGTGTGGGCAGGAAGGGAAACAGCCAGGTTCCAGCATGGGTCTTGTCCCCTGTGAAATGGAATGTGGGGGCCATGGCGGCTTGAGTTTGTAGAGGCCTCGGTCAGGCCCCAGAGGAGAAGTCTGACTTCTGCAGAGAGCATCGCAGTCCTTTCTGGCTGCTGCGGGCCTTCAGAGGGAAAGGGCGGTGTCACCCACTTAAATTGTGTGCTTCCTGTTCCACACAACGGCCCCCAACCAAGGTGCTCAATTAAATAAACACAACGAATCCGTGCCACCTCACTGGGCTGGGGTCCCTGCCAGGGCACAATGCAAATTTGGAGTCAGCTCCTACATTACGAGAAATGACAGCTTAGTGGTTAAGTGATACATCTGCTAACCAAAAGGTCGGCAGTTCATATCCACCAGGCACTCCTTGGAAACTCTATGGGGCAGTCCTACTCTGTCCTATATGGTCACTATGAGTCGGAACCCACTCAAGGGCAGTGGGTTTGGTTTGGTTTCCCACATTAAGGGAAGAAAGGGGCTCTGACTAGTCATTATCATACAAATGGGGAAGCCGACTCCAAGGTATCTAATAAGCTGTGATCTGCACCCTCCCTCGGTGATTAAATCAGGGTCTCTCAGCTTTCTCATCCTTTGCCTCCTGCAGTCAGTGGCTGTCAACAAAACCTCATAATGAGAAGAGTCTCCTGTCACTTTTCTTTCTTTTGGAATAAGGCATGCTCCAACTTGCTTCTGGGTTCTTAATTTTTGATCAGGGCTGGCTCCTTGGCTAATTAACTTGGCAGTAATGAGGGAGGAGAAATCAAGTTGTGAAAGTTTCCCTGAGCTTTTAGAATGAAGCTGCAAATTAAAAAATGAGGTATTGGTAAACAGAAAGCTAATTGGATTAATATGGAAATAATGAATTCCGATAAAAATAGCAAAATAGACAATTGAATGATGAAGGTCAATGTTATTCTGAAAACATTGCTTACCCTTCATTTGGTCCACTTAATTTTTGAAGGACTGAGAATATTAGATACAGTATGACAGTATTAGGTGCAGATTAAGTCAGTTATGTAAAATGCATAAAAGAAGAAAAGCGTGTATGCAGGAGTGTGAATTATTTCTTAACAATGTCGGCAGTCTGTGTGTGTGTGTTTTCATGAGTTTTAGAATTATTTGACCCCAGAGTAGTTTTGAGTGACCAGTAGTTGCCCTGACCCCCTGTCTTTGCTTCGTTATAATTAAGACTTGTTACATTTCACTTCTCTTTGAAAATACTCCCTGAATCAAACTGATGATTGTAGGCACCTCTGGGGAGGATAAAGGGTGACAGTGGAGGGTGGGGTAGGGAACTGGGAGCAGAGGAAGGGAGTGAGACCTATGTTTCTCCCTCTGAACACTTTTGTTGTTTTAAATTTCTTGTTATAGATGTGAATTAATGATTCACTGTTAGTTATAAAAGCCTGCTGTGGTAAGAGGTGGCAAAAGTGGAGTACTGACTTTGGAATCAGCTAGAAAAACAGTTGCTGTTGAGTTGGTTCTAACTCCTGGTGACCCATGTATATTAGAACTGTGCTCCATAAGGTTTTCAGCAGGTGATTTTTCAGAAGCAGATTGCCAGGCCTTTCTTCCAGGGCACCTCTGGGTGGACTTGAACGTCCAACTTCAGGTCAGCAGCCAAGCACTTTAACTGTTTGCAGTACCCACCGATATGGGGTCCAGTCTATCCCAGGTTTGGAGTTTCTAGTTGTGGTGCCTCACTGGTCATGTGGCCTTCCCTGCCTTGCATTTAAAGTGAGAAAAAAGTAACACTGTTTTACCTCGTAGGGAGAGACCATGGGTAAAGTCAGAATGGAGGGCTAAGGTGCCCCGCAGTCCCCAGTGAACACCACCACCTCCTCTCTCACTATGGTGTCTCGTTGTTGAACTTTAAAGACTTAGTAAGGAAACCCTGGTGGTGTCTGCCAGGTGGTCCTTGGAAACTATAGAATGGTTCTACTCTGAGCTACAGGAGCGCTATGAGTCGGACCCGACTTGGTGGCTCTGGGTTTCTCTTTTTTTTTTTGAAAGACTAATAAGGAATCTGACAGGGTGTTTCAAGCCAGACATGCCTGCCGATCCTCCCTGTAGGTCCACAACTACTTTCTGGTCCAAATTAACTAAAGTCCCATAATTTCTTATCTGGCAGAGTTAAGGTCCCTGGTGTTTCAATTTTCAAAAGAAATTAACCTTTTATTTTTTTTCTTTCCTAGAAAAGTAGTGTAGTACTTGACCCTTACATTTTATGACATCACTCAAGGTCTCTAGTAAAAGCACTGAGTAATCAAGTTCATGTTTCTGCAGCAAACAAAGCACATGGATATGTGTGCTAAACAGACAACCAGCTGCTGTTGAGTTGACTCTGACTCGTGGCAGCACCATGTCTGTCAGAGTAGATCTGTTCTCTGTAGCATTTTCAGTGGCTGATGTTCTGGAAGCAGACTGCTAGGCCTTTCTTCTGAGGCACTTCTGGGTGGACTTGAATCTCTAACCCTTTGGTTAGAGCCTTTGGTTAACAGCCACGCACATGAACTGTTTGTGCCACCCAGAGACTCCAAATGGGCAAAGAAGGACTACAAAGAGCCCCATATCCATCCAGCTTCTTGTGTTGGTGCCAAACACAGGGAATTTTTTTTTTCCCTTAACTTTTGGCATTTTAAAATTCAGGAAAAGGATGTTTCATTCATTCATTTTTCAATATTGAACAGCTGCTGTATATCAGCCCCGGTTCTGGCAGCTAGAGAAGCTAACATTCCTAGACTCATTCCCTGCCCTGCAGCAAATGCAAGACCCTCATCAGAGGCATGGCAGTGGGTGCAAGAAGCAGGGTACTTATTATCTGACCAGGAGCATGGCAGCCACGTGCACAGCTGGTGGAACAAACGACCCCTCCTGTGAAGTCAAAAGCAAGGCATGGCCAACGGCATCCTTTGTTCACAGTGACAGGTGAGGATGGCCAATCTTGGTGGATGGAGTGGCAAATGAATCCACGCTGACTTCTGAGGGTGAAGAAGGTGAGTGCATGGAACTAAGACGTCAGGGCCATCAGACAGAACTGGAACCATCCCTCCAAGCTTACTTTCTGGGGTGTCCATGATGCAAGAGATGGACTAGAGTGCCCACTAAGAGTGCAGGCTCTGGAGTCTGCCTGCCTTGGTTACTTAGCAATTTCCTTAGCTTTTCAATACCTCAGTTTCACTATCTGCAAAAATTTACATAGGGATATTACTGACCCATCAGGGCTAATATGACATTTAGTGGAGATAATGGTCAGAAGCAGTTCCCTTAGGGCTGATGGGCTTAGAGTAAACATTCAGTTTTCTGACCGTCATTTCAGGTGAGGTGACCAGTGGTGGCAGGCCCCAGTGCTGGTCTGCAGCAAATATCTGTGCTTGGAGACCCAGTGTTGTGGGGAGTGGTAGAGATGAGTGGACCTGGTGGTATGAGCAGGCTCTGAGTCTGATTCTGCCCTTATCCTTGGCCTTGAACAAAGCAGGTGACTGGCTTACGAGTGTCTGCACTGGCAACGGGAAGTGACGCAAGAGGTCATTGTGGGGAGCAAGTTGAGAAGTTCAAGGCTGAAAGGGCTCAGCGAAAGTTGGCCAAGATGAGCAGCTTGTGGTTTGTCCGGTGACCTTGGCCTACTGGCACTCTGTCCCTTGTATCACTAAGAGGAGAGAAGAGAACAAAGAGGGAATAGTAGTGGGGCATAGTTCCCAAAATGTCAGCCTGAGGGGCTAGGTCATAAGTGGAGCATTCTGGAGCCATCGCAGGGAGGCATGGGGGCATCTTGAGCGCTCTCTGACTCACTTCCGCATTCCCAGTCAGTGTGGCCCAGTCCTAAGCCATCCCTAGAGCTGACCCATCTAGGCACCTCCTAGCAAACAGCCATACCTGAGCTGCACCTGACTCCCCACTGCTAGGCTGCCCCACAGGCTGGTTGAGGAAGCACAGGAACCAAGCATCAGAAAGCCCCGTGAAAGCGGAAAGAGGGCTGGCATCCATGGTGTGCTTGCTGAGACCAAAGCAGAACCCCAACTGCCATTCAGACTACTGGTGCTATGATGGTTTCATAAACTCTAACGTCTGTTGGCTGGTTGGTTGGCCCAAGAAAGGGGTGGGAAAGAGTGACAGACAGGTTCTGCTTTGATCTGGGTGTGATCCTGGAGAAAGAGGAACTGTAGGCCATCAGAGCAGAGGTGGAGCACCAGGAAAATCCTGGCTGGTGCTGTGTGTCCAGCTGGCCCCAGTCCTCCCAGTGCCCAGCCTAATCCTTGGAGCAGAGCGGACGGCTGCTCTGCTGCTACCATTGGACATTCCATAGCCAGTACTGCTGGTCAGCACTTACTGACTTCCAAACCACCCTCCTTGGGCTGAGCTCAGACCTTCTGAGTTTATACCCAGGCGTCTGGCCTGCCCTCGAAGGCTTGCTTTCAGTCTTGTTGCTGTTAACTGCTTTTTTTGTCAGCGCCTGACCCATGGCAACGCCACACACAAGGAGATCAGTCTCACTTGGCTCATTTTCTGAAGTCACCAGGCCTTTCTTTCCAGGTTTTCTGAGTCTGGAAGCTCCGCTGAAACCTATTCAGAATCCCAGCAACACACAAGCCTTCCTTGACACACAAGTGGTGGCTGTACATCAGGTACATCTGCTGAAAATCAATTCCATGTCCACTCCAGGAAGACGAGGAGATGATTATAACAGGGTTTCCCAACTCTGGGCTGTTCTGGTCGGTGATCACTGCTGTAACAAACAACCATACACTTAGTGGCTTAAAGCCACATGTATTTATTCTCTGACAGTTCTGGGGGTCAGAAGTGCTCCAGTCAGTGCTGCACAAGTGCTAGGAGAGAATACATCCCCTTTTCCAGTTTCTGGATGCTGTCTGCATTCCTTGGCTCATGGCCCCTCCATCCTCACAGCCAGCAGTACAGCATCTTCTCTCTACTTCTGTCCCCACGTTTTCTCCCTCTGACCTCAAACCTCTTACAGTGGCCTTATGATTACGTCCAGGACCCCTGGTGGTACAGTGGTTAAAGTGCTCAGCTGCTAACGAGAACGCTGGCAGTTAGAGCCCACCAGCTGTTCCTTGGGTGAAAGATGTGGCAGTCTGTTTCTGTGAAGATTACAACTTTGGAAACTCTAAGGGGCAGTGATACTCTGTCCTGTAGGGTCACTATGAGTCAGAATTGACTCCATGGCAGCAGGTGTTTGTGGGTGATTAGGTCAGGCCTACCTGGATAATCCAGCTTCATCTCCCATATCAAAACAGTTAACTTCATAACTCTTGCAAAGCCCCTTTTGCCTTGTAAGTTCACACCTACAGGTTTGGGGGCTGATGATATGGACAGGTGTGGATGACTCAGCTAACCACAGAAACACCAGTCCCGCAAGATGCTTCTGGAGACTGGATTTCTGTGGTCACTGACATGTGGGAAATAGCACACTCTCCTCTACTTGAGGGTCCTCGGCGCTCTTTGGGGTGAGCCATGCCTTACAAGTGAAAGACCCTTAGGACTTTGCTGTAAGATCTTTCGAGCTTACTTGATTGTGGAACTTTTTGTCATTGTTGTTAGGTGCCATCAAAGAACAGATAGCCAGGTCTTTCTTCTGCGGAGCTTCTGGGTGGGTTTGAACTGCCAACCGTTTGGTTGGCAGCTGACTGCTTAACCGTAGTGCCACTAGACTTCCTTTTCCCCCAAATTATCATCAGCAGTGTCCTGTGAAGTCTGCCCTGGTATACCGCAATAGAGTGTCTGTCTGAGAGCCGGAGAGGGAAGGCTCTGCCATTCCTCTCCCAGGATGGGGGCTGTGGTGGCAGAAGCCTGCTGCTTTGTGCCTCTCCCAGAACCTCCTCAATTTAGAAAGCCAGCCTCTTTTCTGCTTGCTTCACGAAGCAGCCCCTTCTCTTGCCCTGTTTAGGGGTCAGCATCGTATCACGCCATCTTGACCACTGTGCCCCATTCCATCGTCTCCCCAACGAGCCCGTGAGTGTTCATCCCAGTGGCCCCTCCTGGCCTTTCTAAATCAAGAGCCAGCAGCCTTCTTTGGGGTTGAGGCAGTTTCAGGATTAGAGGTTAGAGAGCCGTGGTGCTTCAGTGGTAGAATTTTCACCTCCAACACAGGAGACCTGGGTTCAGTTCCCAGCCACTCACATCATTCACAAGCACCACCCATCTGTCAGCAGAGGCTTTTGTGTTGCTTTGATGCTGAGCGAGTTTTAAGAGTGCTTCCAGAGTAAGATGTACTAGGAAGAAAGGCCTGGTGATCTACTTCTGAAAATCAGCCTATGAAAACCCCTGGGATCGCAACAGAAGTGAGTTACATGGGGCTGGATGGTGCAGGACCAGGCAGCGTTTTGTCTTGTTATTTATGGGGTCTCTGGGAGTCGGGGGCAGACTTGATGACAGGTAACTGTCAACAAATTAAGGGGATTATAGCTTATCTGCTGTGTCCCAGTGCTGTCACTCTGACGAGCCACAAACTCTGAAACCTTGTCCTCTGCCATATGAGGTATTCAGTCCAGACAGCACCCAGCTGGAGATGCAGAAGCCCTGTGGCCCTTCCTGTGGCTTCCTGCCTACATAAGTGGCCTGTTAATCAGGGCCAGCCTGAGCTTTCTCGGATGCTTCCTACAGGGATGGAAGAAGGAAAGAGCATAGGGCAGCTGGGGTCCTCTCCGGGCCTTAGAAGCCCAAGGTGTTTCTCAGCACAGGTTAATCTAATAAGTTCAGGGAGGCAGCTCTCCACAAGCTGTCCCTGAGCAGAGGTCACAACGTGGCCTTGGAAACCGGAACGTGGTATGGTGGCTCTGTGTTGATGCTGCTGCTATGTACAAGTGCGTATGTGTGCATGAGTTTGAGTGTATGTGGATGGGTGAGTGTATTTGTCAGTGTGTGTGAGTGTGACTAAGTACATATATGTGAGAGAGTTTTGTGAATGTGTATGTGTGTGAATATATGGATATGTGTGAATGTTTATGAGAATATGTGAGTATATGTATATGTGTCGGTGTGTGTATGTGTCTAAGTGAGTGTGTTACATATGAGTACACATGCATATAAATGTATGTAAGTATATGTATTGTGTCAGTGTGTTATGTGAGAGCATGTGTGTATGTGTATATGTGGTGTGTGTGTGTGTGTTGGTAGGACAAACACAGTGGACTATCACAGGGTGTGACCCAGTATTAAACCTAAGGAAAAATTTATTTTGCATTAAGAAGCACATACTGAATATTGCAGGCAAAGTGATATAATATGTAGAATTTGCTTTAAACTGCTCTGGCATGAAGAAAGGGGCACATCAGAGAAGTGAGTCAGGCAGTGGATTCCTGGGGTTCATCATGCCAGTCTCCCTACTTCTGTGTGACTATCTGGAAATTTCTACAGTAAACAGTGGAAGATAGGCAGGCAGACAACGGGCTGAGACCCAAGAGGCTTGAGACTGGCCCCCTCCCCGCCTTCTGAGCTCAGTGACCTGGTGGGTAGGAGATGGTAGCAGGTCCTTGCAGAGTGGGCATGAGACCAGGAAATCAGAAGCTGGAAGCTGGCCCCTGGGCTCCGGGCCATGCTCCACCCCGAGCTGGCCTGTGGTTCCAGGCCAGCCACGCTGCCTTCTGTGCAGCTCCAATGTCATCACCTAGGCAACCGGGACGCTGCCACCACCCGCTAGCTTGCTGAGCTGAGGCCTCCACCAGCCACACCGACCCTCCCTCCGGGGCCCAGCTTATCCAAGGTAGGCTGGGGCTTGGCCTCGCCCCCTCTTCCAGGCAGGAGTGTGGCCTCTCACTGCCCCCAAAAGTGGCTCTGTGGGGACTTCCTCTGCAGCCTAGGAGTGGGGTACTTGGGGATAGGGTGGTGGACGGACATATAAGCTGGTGGCCTGGCCAGTCCAAGGGTCCTATACCTAGTCCTTGATGGGACATGGGTGAGGAGGAGCCACTGCTGTGGGCAGCACTTGGAGGAGTCATTTTCCTGGTGCGTTGGTGCAGCTTCTGGTGTGATATTGGGCCAGAGAAACACCAAGTCCTTGAGGCCAGTGTGCCACTGTGCCAGCACCTTAACCCTCAGGTGCACTGGGAACTCTCCTCGCTTCCTGCCGAGGGACGTTGAGCAGTTGCTTTTGCCCTGCCTAGGTGGAGCACACCTGAGGGCTGGCTCTCGGAGGTCGATGCTCTGCCTCCTGAGGCCCATTTACACTTGCCTGTGTTCCCTCACCCATCCTCGGCATCAGAGCCTACATCCCACATCCGGAAACGTGGTGGTCTTTCCTGCAGACAACGGGCTGGCTCCGAGGCCTGGCTTGACACTGGCCAGCCCATTGCGCTATGCCTCTCCAGTCACATGTTTCCACATCTAGATTCTGAGATCCAGAAGGTATCTAGAGTCTGCTCAGACCCGAAGACAGGGAGGGACAGATTTGGGATGCCAGCTGGGATGAGGACAGAGTGAGGGTATGCATGTGTGTGCACAATTGTGTGTGTGTTGTACATATATTCACATGTGTGTGCATTGATGTGCACTTGCCTGTTTGTGCATGTATGTACCGTGTGTACATGTGGTCTGAGCCTGACTTAGAGGCAATTACCAATGTCCCTCAGTGGGGAGGAAGGGACTGGGTAAGGGTGGGTCCAGTTTTGTCAGAACTGGAGATTGTGCAATGGAGGGGGAAGATGGTTTGACTGAGTGGTGGCCAAGTCAACAACATGCAAATCGTCACGACAGCCCTACAGACAGCCACGTCTTGCTAGATGTTTGTGGACAGAGTAATCCCATCTGGGAGATATGACCACTCCACTTTATAGAACAGAATACAGAGACCCCAAGTGTCCACAGGTGGGAAGCAGCTTATGGCATGACACAGATGAAGTGTGGGCTCACAGACATGAAGCAGCCTGGAGGGCTCCGGGTGTGCACACTCCTATGTGACCCCTTCCCGTCCTGCTGTGCCCCACTACTGCTCCCTCAGCCACATCCTCTTGGCCCTTGCCTGGACCTGCCAAGGCCACATCGCTGACTGCCAGCACAGGGCTTTCTGGACGATTTGGGTCCCACAATCCCACCATCAATGCCATCGCATCCTTTCCAGGAGCTGAAACTGCCTTCTCGTCCTCCAGGGCCCACAGATACAGGCCCAGTAGCTGCTCTCCAGCTCCACTTGGACACTGAAGCTTTGCCTTGGCCTGAAGGCCAGCAACACTCATCCCTTGGGCAGGCTCTGTGGATTGCAGTGGCTGTCCGCTGCTGGCCCCAGACCTCTTCGTTTCAGCCTGTAGACCTGTAAAATAATCCTGCATTGCTCTTCGTTAACGCTGGAGACTGAAGGCCAGTCCACTTGTCTATCCCCAAGTAGGTGAGGGACTTCAGGAGGTGGATGGTGGCCTCAAGCTCCAGAGAGAAAAAGGAGCCTCTAAGTAGGATAGTACTAGGGTTAGGTCCAAACCCAGCCTTGTGCACCATGGTGTGGTCCTGAGCAGCCACTTGCCCTCCTTGTACTTCTGAAAGAAATGTTAGCTCAGACTCACAGCGGCCTCGTGTACGACAGAACAAAACACTGACTGCCTCTGCTTAGTCTTCAGGATCGTTGGCATCTTTGAGCTCATTGTTGTGGCCACTGTGTATTTTGAGTGTCTGCCAATCTTGGGGACTTGTCTGATAGAACTGAATCAGACAATACTCTATTAAGATCCATAGAGTTTTTATTGGCTAAATTTCAGAAGCAGATGGCCAGGCCTTTCTTCCTAGTCTATTAGAGCCAAGGAGTTCCCCCTGAAACATGTCCACCATGGGTAACCCTGCAGGCATTTGAAATACTCATTGGCATAACTTCCAGCATCATAGCAACACCCAAGCCACCATAACTGACAGACGGCCAGACGGCTGTGGTCTGTAGGACAGGACATCTGGACCGTGGAGGTCAGAAGAACATTCCTGCTTCATATCGAGAGCCAAGCGGGTTAACAAACACAGAGGACTCTGGGGAGGGCACAGCACACAGTGAGTGCTCAGTAGACGCTGTGTGCCACTGTCAGAAAGACCATCTTTTGGTTCAGGGGACGGAGGCACCTCTGTGGCAGTGGGGATGGGTCCAAGCAGTAGCAGGGGCTGCTCTCTGCAACTGCAGCTTCCTGTATTCCAGGGTACACTGGTGGATGTTTCTGGAGTGAGCGAGGGATGGATGGACAGATGGACATGACAGCAATGTATGACGTGTGGATGTGCTGCCAACTTCAGAGTCCTATTCAGCACTTAACAAGGGCTGTAGCAAGTCAGCCAGAGCCAAACAGTCAGTGAGTGGAGAGTTCCAGAATCCCTGGCTGATGCACATGGTGAATGTGTTCAGCAGCTAACTGAAAGGCTGAAGGTTCAAGACCACCCAGAGGTACCTCAGCAGAAAGGCCTGGCAATTTGTTTCTACAAAATCCGCTACTGAAACCCTACAAAGTATAGTTTTTCTGTGACATACATGGGGTTGCCATGAGTCAGAGTTGAACTGATAGCAACTGATTTGTTTAGGGAAACCCTGGTGGTGTAATGGTTAAGTGCTACAGCTGTTAACCAAAAGGTAGGCAGTTCAAATCCACCAGGTGCTTCTTGGAAACTGTACGGAGAAGTCCTGCTCTGTTTTATAGGGTCTCTATGAGTCGGAATTGACTTGACGTCAGGCAGTGGGTTGGTTTAGCTTGGTTTGGTTAGGTAGAATGGAGAGTTCTGAAAGGGACCAAAGGGTGGTGAGTGGTCAGCATGAGAGGGGACTGCCAGCATGGGGAGTGCATCTTGGTAGCCCAGAGCAAGGAGCTGAGTGATCCAGTCTGGGTGGGGATATGTTGGAGGGATATTCCTGTCCAGAAAGGTGGGGTGTGCAGAGGTGATGGCTGAGCTAGGAAGAGTTTGGGACACAGTTGTGCAGGAGGCACCTGGAGGGGCAGCAGTGTTTGTCTGGTCAGAGAAGATGTAGGGAGCAGAGCAGACATCTCCTAGGAGACAGAAGCACATCCATGGTGACCCCTTGGGGTAGGAAGTGGCCTGAAGAGAGCCTGGAGGAGACAGACCCCAAGGATGGGTGTTTGGGCAGCCTGGCTGATGAGAGGAAGGGTGTGGTCAGGACAAGGCTGATAGCCTCGATGTCCAGCCCAGGCTCCACGGGAGTCTACTGCCAGCATCCCCAGAACCTGTCAGGGATGTACCAGCCCTGCTAGTCCCCGAGGCTCACCTGCCTGCTGCTCCTGTCCTGGTCACTGGCCCCCACAGGTGTGCTCTGCCTACATGCTGTGCACCAGGCATGCTTCTTGTCTTGGGGAAGCAGTGGTAATCTCAGTCCTCAGGGAACTGATGGTGGAGGGAAAGAGACATGTAGAAGGCGAGCAAACTAGCATCTGTTGGGGTGATGAGAGCTGGGGGAAGTAAACCAGGGGAGAGGGTAGGTATTAAATCAGGCAGCTCTGGAGATTTCCTTTACTCCTTCCTAAAGAAATGAATCTTTGTGGTGTCCAGTGGAAGGATGGTTCTGTGAGCCCAGGCCTTGAGGTCCATTGGCATGCAAAGGCTCTGAGGTCTGTTGGTGTACGTGATCTGCAGAAAGGCAGGTGTGGAGCAAATGAGGGTCCCAACACCTGGTGGAATGGCAGGAAATGCAGTGAGGAAGGAAGTATGGGCAGATCACAGACCCTTCCAGGTCAGGAACACTTGGAGCTCGGGAGGCATGATCACACCTAACTTGACTGCTGTGTTGGGGATAAGTGCGGCAGAAGCAGTGCCACTGGCCATAATTCAGAGGAGAGAGTGGGAGCAGGGACTAGGTGGCAGGGAGCTGGGAAGAGGAGCATTTTGGATTCAAGGAGTTGGGGGGGCCTGTGAGACAAGTGGTGTCTGGATTGGGGCCCTGGAAGGGTGGAGATGGCATGAAGGACTGTGCCCCCACCCCTGCCATCAGTGCCTGTGCAATGAGTCCAGTCACTCCTCACTGTCCAGGTCCTTTGTCCACAGCCCAGCGGCCCTCAGCCCACTCATCTCCCAGTACACCGGGCTCCTACCTAGAGTATCCATGGCAGAAATTATAAATTAATCACCCACTCTGACCACAAGCCTCTCTTTATCCCTTGCAACTATACTCCAGCTGCAGGGACTCCAAGCATCTGGAGAATGCCCCCCACTGCTGTCCTCCTCTGTTGGTCCAGCCCTCGTGGGTCCTATCCTCTCCCCCCGTTTTCCCCCAGGCTGGCCTGAACCTCCCTCACCCATGCTTCTCTTCCCACTGCCCAGCCCCGCAGACCCCTGCGGGGTCGGCGCCCGTCCCCATTCCTGGCAGAGGTGGCTAGGCACCACCAGGAAAGCCTTTCTGAGCTCAGGAGGACAGCACCTTATCCCTCCTCTGCTGTCTGCCACCTCACCATCTGGACGCACCACCAGCCTGCTGCCCGCCTACCCCTCCCCGCCCCCCTCCATCCTCCTGATGCTGTCTGACATCGCATGCCTCCACTTCCCATCCCTGCAGAAGTGCCAGGGCTCCTTTCACCTGGTCAGCCATTCTTCGAGGTAGGTGGAGTGAGACTTCCCTCTGTCCACCCTGTCTCTCAGTGCCAGCCTTTGGCTCTGAACAGACTCATTGTTTTGCCTTCAGCTAGAGAGATTATCCATTAACTTCCACAGCAAATCCTTAGCTTCAAGCCTGGGGCCCAGCACAGCTTCAAGGCTGCTCCTGGGTTTCTTCACCCAACAAGCTGTGTGACTGTCAGCAGGTGCCCCAACCTCTCTGTACCTGACAAGCTGTGTGACTGTGGGCAGATTCCTCAACCTCTCTGTGCATTTATGTCTTCCACAGTGAAATAAGCTAAATGGCCTCATCCTCTTTGTTGGGGTGTCACAGGTGCAGGACTTCTGGGAGGTTAGCTACCCAGGTCCTTATTTCTCATAGGTGTTTCTTGGGCACCTCGCAAGCCCTCTGTGCTGAGAACCCTAAAGTAGAAGATGGTGCTTACGGCGGAGCAGGACCTGGGGAGGAGGTCTCAATGAGGCCATTGACCTGGCCTTGTTGCCTGTGGTCTGGGGCCATGTAGCTAGGACAACAGGCCAGATGCCCTCTGTCCTGGCTCGAGGAGGGGGTGTGGGTTGGGCCCCCTCCTGTGGTATGTCCAGGCATTCCCTGGCAGGTCCCAGTAACCACGGAGTGTGGCTCAGCTGAGGATAGCAATGCTGTCCTTGGGAGGGGCTCCAGGGCAGGCTGGGTACTTGATGGCCTCACCATACCCTAGGCTATCAGCCTCTCCAAGCAGTGGCCTGCGTGCGCCCGTATCCCGCAGGTTGGAAACATGGTCAGCATGCTCTTCTTCCGGAAGAGAAGGCGGCCCACGTGGTCAGAACTGCTCCCCATCTCCCGCCTCACGTGGGTGCTAAGTCAACCATTGGATTCAAACAGAAACTGCTGAGCAACTTCAGAGTCCCAGCTGGGACCCATGCACCGGGGAAGGACACCTGGCCCACTGTAGAAGGAGGCTATTGGCCATGGAGGAGACTGGAGGCTGGGTAAGAGATGGCAGGGCTGGGGGAATTCCTCAGCGTCCCCAGTGTCTGCCTCTCCTTCTGCCCCCTCCCGATGGGCCTGGGCCAGGAGGGAGAGGGCAGCTTAATCGGGCACCTCCAGCTGTTTCATATTTCACATAGTGCACCCTGCCCAGGGTGGGGAGGCTAAATTTGTCTCTCATCAGCAGCCCCTGGTTTCCAGGGCCAGGCCCAGGGGTGGGGGCAAGGAAGGACAGCTCAGGTCAGTGGTGGGGTCCTCGCTGTGCCCTGCCCACCCGTTCCCAGACCCCATCCTTCAACAGGAAATCTGGGTGGTGGTGTCCCCTTTCCTTACCTGGACCTGCCTGACAAGGACCCCTCCTGTCTCTGACCCCCACCCTTTCCTACTCCAAGAGCCAAGACGGAGGGCACCCGGCCTGTGTCCCATTCACGTGGTCCCAGACCGCAGGCAGGGGGCCAGGCCAAGATGGCCACTGCCTTGGCTCTCTGAGGGAACCGCGCACTCCTGGCTGTGATTTCAGGCAAGACCCCAACCCCTGGGGCAAGTACTGCCTCTGTGCTAGGCGGCACTGAGGGGCAATCGGAGGCTATCTGTGCAGAGGGCCTTTGAGACTGTGCTTGGGGCAGCCTACTGGAATCTGGCTGGGCCTAGGAGTGAGCTGCCTGCCATCTATGGAAAGGCCCTACCAACTTGTATGGCTCCCTCGTGATGGCCACTTGGCCCTATGCCCAGGTAGGGGGATCTCCGGGGTGCTGGGAGTTTCTGCGTGTCACATGAATACAGGACACAGGGTAACTGAATAGGCCCAGGAAGCTCCTCAGTGAACCAAAACACTGTAGGAGTGTCTTGATTTCTCTGTCATTTCCCGTCTCATTCTGTCCTAATTGCTTACTGAGGCAGGGGGGAGGGGAAGGAAACGAATAGCATTAAGGGGAGACCCCCAAACGTCATTGCTGAAAGACGTGTGGCCGAGATGTGCTGTTCTGGGGCTGGAGATTCCTTGATCTCATGAGCCCCTGTCCCACCCTCACCTTCAGAAGCAGTGGCTGGGCA
Source organism: Heterohyrax brucei (assembly GCA_028571685.1). Lineage (NCBI taxonomy): Eukaryota > Metazoa > Chordata > Mammalia > Hyracoidea > Procaviidae > Heterohyrax > Heterohyrax brucei. The sequence goes on from CM053140.1 coordinate 31,917,330, forward strand.
GCTGGATGTGGGAAAGTTTCCTAGGGTATATGGCTTGCTAGCCTGTCCCTAGTGTGCTCAGGCCACATGTCCATAGTTCTTCTTGAGAGTTCTACCTGGGCTCTAGGTAGGACGGAAGGCAGGTGTTAAGGAGGGAACACCCACAGAGGAGTGGTTCCTTCCAGAGTAAGCCTCTTGAGAACAGGAGTGTCACCGTGTCCTCAAGCATTGCAGGTACTCACTGAGTGTGTCTGTCCCTGCCCCAGGCAGGTGCAGGGGTGCAGCAGGAGGGCTGGCACAGTGGGTGAAGATAATGAGAGGGAAGAAAGGGGCAGGGTTTAGGGCCCAGTTGGCTTCCTAAGGGAACAGGACACTGGCCTGGAGGATGCGGGCAGGATGGGGGTGGTGCCTGGGCAGGAAGAAGGGTAAGAACAGTTGCAGCAGTTTGGGGTGTGGAGGGGCAGGGGTCCAGGCAAGGGACATGGGCGCAGGGCAGGGGTGTGGTGAGAGGCTATGGGGGTAAGGCGGGGGGAATGCAAGTGAATGGGGCCACGGTCCAGGTGTGGTAATGATATGTGAAGGCAGGGCAGGGGGGAAACTGAGGGTATGGGGGTGTCTTCCCTCTTAGGTGTCCTAGATAATGAGTTCAGAGGGAACCATGGGGTGGGGGCTGTGGTTGAGACCGTAAGCAGAGCCTGCAGCAGGCCTGGGGTTGTCTTGGGTGACAGTGTCACTGAGTGTATTTCTGGGGCCTCATTGTGGTCATTCCTGAAAGGGAGACACAGGGTATGACCAAGGGGGGCTGGTTGGCTCCACCTGAGCCGTTTGTTCTGAGTCATTCTGGGCTGCGGGGTTGCCCCGAGGGATGCTAAGTAGCATCCCTGGCCTCCACATGCTGTCCACCCAGCACCCCCCCAACACCACTCCACCCACTGTCAAATATCCCCTAGGTGCAGAGTTCTTGAGGATTGAGTCAAACAGAAAGTCAGCCAGGAAGGACTACGAGTTTGTTGCTGGGCCCTGGCCTCTCTGAGCCACCGGGGGCGGAAGCTCCCTGAGTGCTGGCGGGTCTGTTTCGAGATGGTTCAGCCGTCCTCAGATGCCGCCATTTCTAGCCCCGTGCCACAGCGTGCCCCTCTGATTACATCGCAGAGTGCCTTTCTTTCTGGAGCGACTTGACCATCATCCAGACACCAGCATTTCTCTTGACCTGTCTGTATTTTATGACTGCATCATAAAAACTAAACCAAAGTCAGTGCTGAGGAGTCTGTTCCAACTCACAGCAACTCCATTTGTTGCAAAGTGGAATGTGCTGCATAGGGTTTGTTGGGCTGGAACCTTAAAGCTGATTGCCAGGCCTTTCTTCCATGGCACCACTGGCTGGGTTTGAATGACCACCCTTATGGTTAGTAAACGAGTACAAGTTGTTGCACACCACCAAGGGGCCTAAACTTCAGTAACTTTCCAAAAAGTATTTTATCAGAAATCAGTCTTTTTTTTCCTTTTTTATTGTCCCTATTACTTGCTGTTAAGCCAGCACCCACTCAGGGTACCTCCGCATATATGAGGTCTGACAGTTAAGTTTGCAAACTCATCCTAGAAAAAGTGCTACATATCTCATTGCTGAATATCACTACAGCCACCTTCCAAGCACTCCCCCTGGGAAGCTATGCACCGACGTCAGCACCTTATCCATACCTCAAAGCAATTTTGGAACTCTTTCTGGAATGGCCATCAGAGCTGTTGTCAAACTACCCCTGATATTCTGAATGTCATCAAAATGTCTTCCTTTCAATATTTCCTTTATCTTTGGGTAAAGAAAGAAGTCACTGGGGGCCAGATCAGATGAGTAGGGAGAGTGTTCCAATACAGTTATTTGTTTACTGCTAAAAACTCCTTCATGGACAACTATATGATTATGTTTGCAAACTCACTGTAGAAAAAATGCTATATACCTCACTGCTGCATATCACTACAGTCACCTTTGAAGTACTCCCCTTGGGAAGCTGTGCACCAATGCCGGCACCTAGTCCACCCTTCAAAGCAATTCTGGAACTCTTTTTCTGGAATGGCCATCAGAGCTGTTGTCATATTGCCCTCGATGTCCTGAATGTCATTACAGTGTCTTCCTTTCAATATTTCCTTTATCTTCATGAAAAGAAAAAAGTTGTTGGGGGCCAGATCACGTAAGTAGGCAGAATATTCCAGTACAGTAATTTGTTTACTGGCTAAAAGCTCCCTCACAGATAACTATACAATTAAGTTTGCAGACTTTCTACTGTGCCACCATGCACAATGGCCGCTCCAGAAAGAGTTCCAAAATTGCTTTCAAGGGTGGACTGGGTTCTGGCATCGCTGTACGGCTTCCCAAGGGGAGTTCTTTGAAGCTGACTGCAGTGATGTCCAGCAGTGTGGCATGTAGCACTTAGAACAATTAAGTTTGTGGACTTCATTGTCGGACCTGTGTGACACTGCCGGGTCCTATACTGTCTTCATGATCGTCGCTCTGTTTGAGTCCTTTGTTACAGCCACTGTGTCAATCTGTCATCTCACGGAGGTTTTCCCTGGCTTGTCGCTCACCCTGCCCCTTACCATCCGTAATGTCCTTTTCTGGCATTTGGCCTTTCCTGATGACATGTCCAAAGTAAGTGAGAGACAAGGCCTCACCAGCCTCACTACCAAGGGTCATTTTTCTCTTTAAATGTGAGGTCTTTCAACGACTTGCAACATCAGTAGAAGTAATTTCCGTTTTGTCTGAGAACCATGTTTCCCTCATATATCCAGACGTACATACAAATTGTTGGGAAAATTGAATTTCACTTACGCAAGCTACTTCTGTGCTGACTTCTTTTCCTCACCTCTGAGATCCTTGCTCAAAATACTGCCAGTGGGTAAAGGAAGTACTGTCCCTGCTGCAAAGGAGAGAGGAGCGGGCATCACCAGGTCCTGGTAGGGCTCCTGCAGCCCCCATCTGAGGCTATACGTTGGTACTTCCTTTTCCTTACCCAGGCTGCAGGCTGGCGTGCTCAGTGGTGCCTGCACAGGCCTGAGTGGGGCTCAGGTTTGAGGGTAGGTGGGAGACCTTGCCTCATACTGCTCAGGCAGCCAGACCACAGCTCTAGTCCTGTGACCTGTGGAGACAAGTCCTGTGCCACCAGCTCTGTCTTCTTCCAGGAAACTGAAAAGCACCGACGTCCTGGCTGCTGGATCATACTCTAATGTCCCTATAAGTGAGCCGGGGCAGGTTTCCTGACCTCACTGTGTCCACGAAGTGCCTGAATATGCCTCTGCTGCAGTGTGACAGGAGGCCGGGTAGCATCTCAGGGGGATAGCAGAAAAGCCTGCAAAGTGGGTGAGGGTGTCCTGCAAGATGTTCTCCCACTCTGGGGGCTTGTCTGGGATGCTTGCTAAAATGCAGGTTCCTAGGCTCCATGCCAGACCTTGCAGGGGACTCTTTAGGGATAGAGCCTTGAAATACGTGTTCTGGCCAACACTTCTGGTGAGCTGCACACACATGAAGCTGGAAACCTCTGCTTGGCAGCCTCACAAGGCCTCAGGGGTGGGGCTGGGTGGGGCAGGATGCACGGCTGGCCAGGATCCTGAGGTGCATGAGGTGCTCCTGGTGGTGGTCGCGGGGGCCTGTGCACGTGGCTGCTTTGCCCCGTCAGGTGCCCTCACTACTCCTTTGAGCAGACCTGTGGCTCCTCACCCCCTTACTCATGCCAAAGATAGGAAAATGGGTGCTCTGCAGCTCGTACCAAGGGCAAGGGTGTGAACATGGAGCAGGACGCCTCCTGGGTGGACAAGGACGAGGACAGATGGTGTGTGTGCGGACAAGGAGGGACCTTTCTTAGTTCTCTGCTCAGTGGGAGGAAGGATGTGGTGTCAGAATGCAAAATGTGAGTTGCCAAATCATTTCCCAGCTCAGGTACGTGATCAAAGTTGTCTTTGAATAGATCTCAGAAGAGGACCTGTCTGAGCTCCCTTGTCTGAACATCTGAGGCCCAACACCTTCGCTGATCAGGGCCTGGGCAGAGAAAGAGCAGGAGAAGTGACAGGGGTGCACACTTAGCAGGTGACCACTCTTGGTCACACTCTTGATCTCTCTCAGTTTCCGTCAGTCTCTGTGATTGATTCACTGTTTTTCTCTGTATCTGTCTGTCATCTCTGGATGACTGTCTGTCTCTGACTCTTCGTTTCTTTCCATCTTTGTCTCCTTCTGTCTCTATTTCTCTCCATCTCTCTCTTTTCTCTCTGTCTCTCTGACTTGAGAATTTGACAGTAGCAGCTTGTCAGTTTGTCATACTGTGGTGGCTTGAGAGTTGCTGTGACGCTGGAAGCGGTGTCACTGGTGTTTCAGATACCATCAGGGTCAGCTGTGTGGACAGGTTTCAGTGGCTCTTCCAGACTAAGAGAGACTAGGAAGAAGAACCTAGGGATCTACCTCTAAAAAAATTGGCCAGTGAAACCTTATGAATAGTGATGGAACACTGTCCAACAGAATGCCAGAAGATAAGCCCTCAGGTTGGAAACCACTCAAAAGATGACAGGGAAGTGCTGCCTCCTCAAAGTGGAGTTGATCTTCATGACATGGGTGGAGCCAAGCTTTCTGTACCTTTGTTGGCTGATGTGGCACAGCTCGACGAGAGGACACAGCTGCAGACTTCTCTTAATAAAAGGAATGTACAACGTATGAATCTGAGAAAATTGGAAATTGACAAAAATGAAATGGAACACATAAACATGGATATCCTAGGCATCGGTGAGCTGACTCGGACTGGTATTGGCCATTTGGAATCAGATGATCTTATGGTCTGCTATGCCAGGAATGCCACCTGGAAGAGGGATGACATTGCAGTCATCATAAAAAAAAAAATTTCAAAATCTGTCCCAAAGCACAACACTGTCAGTAGCAGGATAATATCCATACGCCTAAAAGAAGACCAGCTAATACAACTATCGTTCAAACTTGCACACCAGTGAAGCCAAAGATGAAGAATCTGAAGATTTTTACCAACATTTGCAGTCTGAAATTGATCGACTGTAAAATCAAGGTACATTGATAATTACTGGTGACTGAAATGCGGAAGCTGGAAACTAACGAGAAGGATCAGTAGTTGGAAAATATGGCGTTGGTGAAAGAAACAATGCAGGAGACAACATGATAAAATTTTGTAAGAATTATCTATTTATTGGAAATATCTTTTTTCAACAACATAAATGGTGACTATACATGTGGATATCCGGATGGAATACACAGGAATCAAACCGATTACATCTATGGGAAGAGATAATGGATAAGCTCACTATCCAAGGGGCTGACTATAGGAGAGACCATTGACTGCTCACATACAAGTTCATGTTGAAGACGAAGAAAATTACAGGTCCATGAGAACCAAAGTACAACTTTGTGTATATCTCACCGGAATTGAGAAATCATCTCAAGAATAGATCTGACAGATTGAACACTAATGACTAGAGTTGTGGAATGACATCGAGTACGTTACACATGGAAAAAGTAAAAGGTTGTTAAAAAGACAGGAAAGAAAGAACAGACCAAAATAAATGTCAGAAGAGAAACTTGCTTCTGAATGTAGAGTAGGTAAAGCAAGCACAAGAAATGAAGTGAAAGAGCTGAACGCAAAATTTCAAAGGGCAGCTCGAGAAGACAAAGTGAAATGCTGTAATGATGTGTGCAAAAACTGAAATGGAAGAACAAACTCAGCATTTCTCAAACCGAAAGTGCTGAAGAAAAAAAAATGCAACCCTGAAGTTATGGTACGGAAGGATTCTATGGGCAAAATGTTGAATATGTAGGAAACATCAAAAGATGGAAAGAATACGTACATAGCCACTGTACCAGAGTACTGACCAATGTCAGGCCATTTCAGGAAGTAGCATATGATCAAGAAATGATGATGTATACGTATTTTTTGTGTGTGGAAGTTTACAGTTGAAGTTAGTTTCTCATATATGTATTGACAAAATGTCCCTTTCTGCCCTCTCATCTGACCTCTGGACAGCAACTACCTGTTTAACCTTATGTATCTACTGGAATTAAGAAGTACACTCTTCATGAGTGTCGTTTTATGTCTTACAGTCCTGTCTAATCTGTGTTTGAAGAGTTGGCTTTGGGAACGGCTCTAATTCTAGGTTAATAGTATCTGGGGCCATGTCTTCTAGGATTCCTCCAGTCTTAGACCAATATGTCTGGTCTTTTTACTATAATTTGAGTTCTGCACCCCCACTTTTCTCGTGCCCTGTCAGGGGTTCTGTTGTGTTCACGATGGTCACTAGTGGCAGCTCAGCCCCATCTAGTTCTGGTTTTGTGCTGATGGAGTCTCTGGCTTATGTGGACCTTTTTCTTTCTTTTTTTTTAATCTCTTGAGATAACATTTTCCTTGTGTCTTTGGTGTTCATCTCCTTTGCTCCAGCTGTGCTGGGTCTGATTGATGCATGTTAGATGGCCACTTGCTGGCTTTTAAGACCCTAGATGTCACTCACCAGAGTGGGATGCAGAACATTTTCTTAAATACATTTTGTTATGCCAGTTAACCTAGATGTCCCCTGAAACCATGGTCCTCAGAGCCCTGCCCCTGCTACTCTGTCCCTCAAAGTGTTTAGTTGTGTTCAGTAAACTTCTTAGCTTTTGGTTCAGTCCAGTTGTGCTGACTTCTCCATATTGCGTGTTGTCCTTTCCTTCACCTAAGATAATTTTTGTCTGCTGTCCAGTTAGTGAATTTCCCTCTCCCTCCCTCCCCGCTCTCGTAACCATCAAAGAATGTTTTCTTCTGTGTTGAGACCTTTTCTTGAGTTCTTACATAGTAGCCTCATGTAACATTTGTCATTTAGTTACTAATTTCAGTGCATATAATACCTTCCAGTTTCATCCATGTTAGGAGGTTGTTTAGAGGATTCATCACCATTCTTCATCATTTTGTAGTATTACATTGTGTGAATGTACCATAATTGGTTTATCCATTCATCTGTTGATGGGCACCTAGGTTGTTCCCATTTTTTTACTATTGTGAACAGTGCTGCTATGAATACAGACATGCATATATCTATTCGTGTCACGGCTCTTATTTCTGTAGGATGCATTCCAAGGAGTAGGATTGCTGAATCATATGGTACTTCTATTTCTAGCTTTTTAAGGAAGTCCCAAATCACTTTCCAAAGCCATTATACTGTTTTACATTCCCACCAGCAGTGCATAAGTGTTCAGTCTCTCCACAGCTTCATAAACATTTATTATTTTTTGTTTTTTGGATTAATCATAACCTTGTTGGGGGTGAGATGGTATCTCATTCTAGTTTTGATTTGCATTTCTCTAGTGGCTAATGATAGTGAGCATTTCCTCATGTGTGCGTTAGCCATTTGACTATCTTCTTTGGTGAAGTGTGTGTTCATATCCTTGGCCTGTTTTTTAATTGCTTCATTTGTCTTTCTGTTGTTGAAAATATGCAGCATTTTGTAGATTTTAGAGAATTAGACCCTAACTTGATATTTTGTAGCTGTTTTTTCCCCCCGCGAGTCTGCAGGCTGTCTTTTTACTGTTTTGGTGAAGTCTTTGGATGAGCATAGTGTTTGATTTTAGGAGCTCTGTGTTATCTAGTTTGTCTTCTGGTGTTTGTGCACTGTTGGTAATGTTTTGTATTCTGTTTATGCCAAGTATTAGGGCTTCTAGCATTGTCTTTATTTTTTCTTCCATGATCTTTGTAGTTTCAGATTGAAATCTTTGATCCATTTTGAGTTAGTTTTTGTGTATAGTGTGAAATACGAGTCATGTTTTGTTTTTCTACAGATGGATATCCAATTCTGACAGCACCATTTGTTAAAAACACTTTTATCCATTTTGTGGACTTTGGGCCTTTGTCAAAAATCACTTGCTCATGGGTGGGTGAATTTACATCTGGATTCTCAGTTCTGTTCCATTGATACGTGTATCTGTTTCTATACTAGTACCAAGCTGTTTTGACTAGTGTGGCAGTGTAATAGATTCTAAAATAAGGGAATGTGAGGTCTCCCACTTTGTTCTTCCTCGGTAATACGTTATTTATCAGAGGTTGCTTCCCATTCCGTGTGAATTTGTTGATTTTTTTCTCCACGTCATTAGAGAATGTCACTGAAATTTGGATTGCGATTGAATTGTATCTGTAGATTGCTTTGGGTAGAATCGACGTTTTCACAATGTTGAGTCTTCCCTTCCATGAGCAAAGTATGTTTTTCCACTTGTGTATGTCTCTTGGTTTCTTACAGTAATGTCAGATAGTTTTTTTTATAGGTCTTTTACATCTCTGGTTAGATTTATTCCTAAATATTTTATCTTCTTTGGGGCTATGGTAAATGTATTGACTTGTTGATTTTCTCTTCAAATATCTCTTTGTTGGTCTAGAGGAATCTGGCTGGTTTTTTTATATCTTGTATTCTTAGGCTTTGCTGAAATCTTCTATTTGTTCTAGTAGTTTTCATACAGATTTTTTAGAATTTTCTGTGTATAAGACTGTGTCATCTACTTTTACTTATTCTTTACCAATTTGGATGTCCTTTATTTCTTTTTCTTGCCTAATCCCTCTGGCTAGGACCTCCAGCACAATGTTGAATAAGAGTGGTATTAAAGGGCATCCTTGTCTGGTTCTGTTTCTCAAGGGGAATGCTCTCAGACTCTCTCCATTTAGGAGGATGTTGACTTTTGGTTTTGTATAAATGCTGTTTATTATGTTGAGGAATTTCCCTTCTATTCCTTTTGTGCTGAGAGTTTTTATCATGAATGGATGTTAGGCTTTGTCAAATGACTTTTCTCTATTTCAGTTGATGAGGTCATGTGATTCTTGTGTTTGTTTACATGATTGATTATATAGATTGTTTTTTAATGTTGAAAAATCCCTGTATACCTGGCATAAATCCCACCTACTCATGGTGAATTTTTCTTAATATGTTGTCAAATCCTATTGGCTGAAAGTTTGTTGAGAATTTTTACATCTATATCTATGAAGGGTACTGATCTATAATTTTTTTTGTGATGTCTTTATCTGGTTTTGGTATCAGGGTTACTGTGGCTTTCTAGAATGATTTTGGGAGTATTCCATCCTTCTTTATGCTCTAAAATGCCTGTAGCAGTAGTACTGTTACCGCTTCTCTGAAAATGTGTGGAATTCTTCAGTGAAACTGTGACAGCCAGGGTTTTTTTGTTTGTTTGTTTGTTTTTTTGATCGGGAGTTGTAAACTACCTTCTCAATCTCTTTTTTGTTATATGCTCATTTATTTGTTTTCTTCTGTTCCTATCAGTTTAGGCAGGTAGTGTGTTTCTAGAAATTTGTCCTTCCTCTAGGTTTTCAAATTTGTTGGAGTACAATGTTTCATAGTATTCTGTTATGATTCTCTTAATCTCAGTTTGGTCTGTTATGATATCACCCATCTCATTTCTTATTTGGATTATTTGTTGTATCTTGTGTTTTTCTATTATCAGTTTAGCCAATAGTTCATCAAGTTTGTTGGCCTTCTCAGGGAACTAGCTGTTGGTCTTGTTAACACTTTTGACCATTTTTCTATTCCTTATTTCATTTAATTCTTTTCTAATTTTTATTATTTGCTTTCTTCTGGTATCTGAGGTCTTTTTTTTTGCTGCTGATTTTCTATCTGAGTTGTAGGATTAATATTTTGATTTGGACCCTTTCTTCTTTTTTGGATGTATGCATTTATTGCTACAATTGACCTCTGCACACTGCTTTTGCTGTGTCTCAAAGATTCTGGTGGAATGTGTTTTTGTTCTTATTTGATTCTGTAAATTTATTTATTCTATCCTTGATTTCTTCTGTAGTCCAGTAGTTTCAACCAAGGTGTTATTCAGTTTCCCTGTATTCGATTTCTATTTTTCATTGTCTTTTCTGTTATTGGTATCTACTTTCATGGCTTTATTATCAGAAAGATGCTTTGTAACATTTCAGTGTTTTGGATTCAATTAAGGCTTGCATTGTGACCTAATGTGTAGGTTATTTTGGAGAATGTTCTGTGTGCACTGAAGATGAAAGCATGCTTGATTGCCGTTGGGTAGGGTGTTCTGTATATGTCTATGATAGCGAGTTGGTTGATTGTGGCACTTAGATTTTCTGTGCCTTTATCAACTTTCTGTATGGGTGTTCTGTTCTTTATCAAAAGTGATATGTTAAAGCTTCCTACTATTATTGTGAAATTGTCTATTTCTCTTTTCAGTGCTGTTAGAGTTTGTTTTGTGTATTTTGGGGCCTTGCAATTAAGTGTTTATATGTTTATTTGGTTCTGTCCTCCTGGTGTATTGACTCTTTAATTATTGTATAGTGTCTTTCATTATTTAGCTTGATACATTTTTTTTCCATCCTTTGAATTTTAGTTTGTTTCTTTAAAATGTATCTCTTATAGGTAGCCTACAGACAAAATGTGTTTTGTATCCATTCTGCTACTCTCTGTCTCTTATTGGTGTAGTTAGTCCATTTACATTTAGTGTAATTATTGTTAGGTATGAGTTTATTGTTATTGTTTTCCTGTATTTTTTTTATGTGCTGTTGACAGTTTGTTCTGCTTAAGTTTCTGTACTGAGTTAGTTTTCTTCATGTGTTTTCTCTTCATCTTTTTGATTGTTGTTGATTTTGTTTTTGCTGATTATTTTATTTTGTATGTAGGATTGTTAGTTTCTTTTGTGGTTACCTTAATATTTATCTCTATCTTTTTGGCTTTAAATAAATCTTTTATTTGTTTATATAGCCTTGACTTCTTCTCCAAATGAAAGATCTATGACTATGTTATTTGATCTCTGTTTTTTTGTTTTAATATTGTCATCTTTTACTTATTGATGTCTCTGTTTCCATTTTCAGTGTTTTGACTTTGATTTATTTTTGTGACTTTCATATCTGGGTTGATAACCGGTTTTTCTGTCACGTGTTGTGGTGTTGAGTTGTTATCTGATGGTATTAATTTTCTAACTGGAGGACTTCTTTGGTATTTCTTCTAATTTAAGTTTGGTTTTAACAAATTCTCTAAACTTCTGTTTATCCGGAAATGTGCTAATTGTGCTGTTATATTTGAGATGTAGTTTTGCTGGGTATGTAATTCTTCACTGGCAGTTTTTTCTCCCCCTCAAAACTTTATATATGTCATCTTATTGTCATTTTGACTCCCTGGTTTCTGATGAGTTGTCAGTTTAGTCTTATTGACTCTTTTTTGTAGATGACTTTTTGCTTATCCCTAACCACTCTTAAAATTGTCTCTTAATCTTTGGTTTTGGCAGGTTTGATTGTATATGTCTTGGTGATTTTCTTCTGAAATTTACCTTGTGTGCAGTTCAGTGGGCTCATTGAATAAATATCTCCTCATCTTTTGTAATATCAGGGAAGTTTTCTGCTAGCAAATCTTCAACAATTCTTTCTGTATCATCTGTTATCCCTCTGTTCTGGTACTCTAATCACTTGTAGGTTGTTCTTCTTGAGAGACTCCCACATAAAATTTTTTAATTTTTGAAATATTGTGTTTTAAGTGACAGTTTACAATCTGAGTCAATTTGCCATATAAAACCCTGCACCCATACCACTATACAACTCTAGCTGCTCTGCTTTCCTCGAGACAGCACACTCCTCCCTTCCACTCTGTGCTTGCCATGACCATTGAACAAACTCCTGCCCCCCTCCATCCTCTCATCTGCTTCTGGACAAGAGCTGCTTAGACAGCCTCATGTATAAATTTAAGCCAAGAAGCACATCCTCAGCTAGCATCAGTCTATGTGTTGTAGTCCAGCCCAATCTTTATATGAAGAATTGTCTTTGGTACTGTTTTAAGCTCTGGGCTAACATAGAATTCTGGGACCATATCCTCAGGGCCCCCTCTGAGGATAGGCTGTCAAGTATGGTCCTTTAATAGAGTTCTGGTTCCGCATACCCATTTTTCTCCCAGTATGTCAGGCACTTTACTTTGTGTTCCCTGTTGAGACAGGCATTGGTGGTAGCTGAGCACCATCTAGTTCTTCTGGTCCTGTGCTGACGTAGTCTCAGATCGTAGAGCATCTCTGTCTCCTATGTTCATATTTTCTTCATGCCTTTGATCTTCTTCATTTTCATCTTCTCAAGAGTGGATTGGGACCAAGTGATGCTACTAAAGTGGCCATTTGCCAGCTTTTAAGGTCCTAGATATCACTTATAAAAGTAGGAGGCAGAAAATTTTCTTAAAAAACAAACAGAAAAACCTCTTAGTTACGCCAGTTAGCCTGGTTATACCCTGAAACCATGGTCTCCAGACTCCTGTTCCTACAGATCTGTCACTCGAAATGTTGGGTTATATTTAGGAAACCTTTTAGCTTTGGATGTAGTCCAGCTGTGCTAACCTTACTTCTACTGTGAGTTGTCACTCCCTTCATCTAACTCAATTCCTATGTACTATATAATCTATGAATACTCCCTCCCTCTCTCCCTTCCATAACCATCAAAGATTACTTCATTTTGTGCTTAAGCCTTTTCTTAATTCCTTATAATAGTGGTCTCAGCCAATATTTGTCCTTCTTCAACTAATTTCACTCAGCATAATGTCTTCCAGATGACTCCATGTTATTACATGTTTCCTAAAATCACCGTTGTTCTTTATCATTACATAGCATTCCATTATGTGAATATACCATAGTTTTTTTTTACCCATTTATTTGTTAACGGGCACCTAGGTTGTAATAAACATTGATGTGTGTATGTTTGTTTGTGTGACAGCCCTTATTTCTCTAGGACATATTCTAAGAATTGGGATTGCTGGATCATATAGTGTTTCTATTTCTAGCTTTTTAAGAAAGTGCCAAATCGATTTCCAAAGTGGTTGTGCCATTTAACATACCTACCAGTAGTGTAAAAGAGTTCCAGTCTCTTTGTAACCTCTCCAGCATTTATTGTTTCATGTTTTTTGGATTAATGCCAGCCTTGTTGGGGTGAGATGGTATCTCATTGTAGTTTTGGTTTGGATTTCTCTAACAATCACGAGCATTTCCTCATATACCCGTTAGTTGTCTGGATGTCATCTTTGGTGAAGTGCCTGTTCATATATTTTATTCATTGTTTAATTGGGATGTCTTTTTATTGTTGATGTTTTGTAGTACCTTGTAGATTAGGGAGAGTAGATGCTGGTCTGATTCATTGTAGCCAAAAATTCCTTCCCGGCCTGCAGGTAGTAATTTTACTCTTCCAGTGAATTCTCTGGATAAGTCTAAGTGTTTGGTTTTTAGGAGTACCAATTATATATTTTCTCTTCTGGTGTTTGTGCAATGTTAGTAATATTTTGTAGTTTGCCTATGCCATGTATCAGGACTCCAAATGTTATCCTTATGTTTTTATTCCCTGATCTTTATTGTTTTAGATTTTGTATCTATGAGTTGTCTGGCAATGGGTCTTTTTATTTAGGTTTTTGATACATTTTGAGTTGGTTTTTGTGCATGGCATGAGATATGGTTGTTGTTTCTTTTCTTTATAGATGGATATCCAGTTGTGCCAACACAATTAGTTAAAGAGATTGTCTTTTCCCCAGTTTACAGGCTTTTAGACTTTGTCAGATATCAGCTGCTCATAGTTGGATGATGTTATATCTGGATTCTTAACGCTGTTCCATTGACCTGTTTATCAGTTTTTGTACCTGTACCAGGCTCTTTTGATCATGGTGATGTTGCAATAGATTCTAAAGTCAGGTAGAGTGAGGCCTCCCACTTTGTTCTTCTTTAGTAATGCTTTACTTACCCACAGTTTCTTCTCTTTCCATATGAAGTTGGTCAGTTGTTTCTCTATCTCATTAAAAATGCCATTGGAAGTTGTATTGGGATTGCACTGTAACTACAGATCACTTTGTGCAGAATAGACATTTTCATGATGTTAAGTCTTCCTATTCATGAGCAAGGTAGGTTTCTCCACTTATGTAGGTCTTATCTGGTTTCCTGCAGTACAGTCTTGTAATTTTCTTTGCATAGATCTTTTTTGTGTCTGGTTAGATTTATTTCTAGGTATTTTATCTTCTTGGAAGCAATTGTAAATTATACTGATTTGATGATTTCCCCTTAATGGTCTCTTTATTGGTGTAAAGGAATCCAACTGACTCATGTATGTTTAAGTTTATTTTATATCCTGATACTATTCATTAGTTCCCATATATGTGTGTGTGTATTTTATAGATTTTTCTGTGTATAAGATCATATCATGTGCAAATAGAGATACTTTTATTTCTTTCTTGCCAGTTTGGATGCCCTTTATTTCTTTATCTTGTCTAATTGCTCTGGCTGGAACCTCCAGGACAATATTGAATAAAAGCCATGGCAATAGGCATTCTTGTTTAGTTTCTGTTCTCAGTGGGAATGTTTTCCGAATATCTCTGTTTAGGATGATGTCGGCTGTTGATTTTGCATAGATGCTCCTTACTATGTTGAAGATTTCCCTTCTATTCCTATTTTGTAAGAGTTTTTAACATGAGTGGTCGTTGGACTTCGTCAGATGCCTTTTCTACATCAATTGATAAAATCAAGTGGGTCTTGTCCTTTGTTTTATTTATGTTGTTGATGGTATTAATTATTTTTCTAATTTTGAACCATCCCTGCATCTCTAATATGAATTCTACTTGATCACAGTAAATAATTTTTTTGATATGTTGTTGACTTCTTTTGGTTAGAATTTTGTTGAAGGTTTTTACATCTCAGTTCCTGACAGACGTTGGTTTGTAATTTTTGTTTTTGGGCTTTCTTTGCTTGGTTTTGGTATCAGGGTTATCCTGGCTTCACAGAATGACTTTGGAATACCTTTAGTAATAATGAAGTTAACTCTTCTTTAAAATTTGATAGAATTCTTCAGTGAATCCATCAGGGCCAGGCCTTTTTTCACTTGGGATTTTTTGAATTATCTTTTCAATCTCTGGAAACCCTGATGGAATAGCAGTTGAGTGCTACAGCTGCTAACCAACAGGTTGGTGGTCCCGACCACCAGGTGCCCCTTGGAAATTCTTTGGGACAGTTCTCCTCTGTCCTATAGGATTGCTGTGAGTCAGAATTGACTTGATGGCAAGAGATTTGATTTGGTTTTTTCAACTTCTGCTTTTGTGTAGAGTTTAGTTATTCTACTTCTGTTTGTGCTAGTTTTGGTAGATAGTGTGTTTCTAGAAATTTGTCCATTCCTCTAGGTTTTCGAATGCATTAGAGTACAATTTTTAATAGCATTCTGATTCTTTTAATTTCAGTTGGGTCTGTTGTAAAATGGCCCATCTCATTTCTCATTTGAATCATTCCCTTCTTCTCCTGTTTTTCTTTTGTCACTTTGGCCAGTGGTTTGTCAATTTTGTTGATATTTAAAAAAAAAAAAAAAGTTTGGTCTTATTAACTTTTTGAATCATTTTTCTATTCTCTGATTCATTTAGTTAAGCTCTAATTTTATTATTTGCTTTCTCTTGTTGCTCAGGAGTTCTTTTGCTGCTCTCTTTCCACTTGTTTGAGCTATAGGGTTAATTCTTTGATTCAGGCCCTTCTTTTTGAATGTATACATTTACTGAGATAAATTGACCTCTGTGCACTGCTTTTACTGTGTCCCATAGATTCTAGTAGATGTGCTTTCATTTTCATTTGACTGTATGAATTTCTTTATTCTATTTTCTTCTGTAACCCAGTTTTTGAGCAAGATGTTGTTCAGTTTCCATGTCCCCCCTCCTTCTTTGTTCTTTTATTGATTTCTAATTTTAACCTTTATAGTCTGAAAGAGATTCTTTGTAATATTACAGTTTTTTAAATTTTTTTTAGGGACTGTTTCATGGCCTAGTACGTGGTCAGTTCTGAAGAATGTTCCATGCATATTGGAACATGCTGGCTGCTGTTGGATGGAAAGTTCAGTATATCTCTATGAAGTCAAGTTGATTGATTGTGGCATTTAAATCTTCCATGTCTTGACTGAACTTTTTTCTAAATCTTCAGTCCTTCACTAAAAGTAGTGTATTGAAGTCTCCTCCTATTTTTGTGGAGCTGTCTATTTCTGTTTTCAGTGCAGTTAGTGTTTGTTTTATGTATTATGTATTTTGTGTTATGTGTTATGGAGACTGTCATTGGATTTGTAGCTATTTATTATGGTTATGTCCTCCTGGAGTATTTGTGCTTTGATCATTACATAATGTCCTTCCTTATCCAATGTGGTAGATTTTATTTTAAAGTCCATCTTATCAGAGATTAATATTGCCACTCCTACACTTTTTTGAATGTTGTTAGCTTAATATATATATTTTTTCATCCTTTGAGTTTTAGTTTGTTGGTGTCTTTGAATCTAAGATGTGTCTCCTGTAGGCAACATATTGATGTATCGTGTTTTTATTTTCTTATCCAATCTGCCATTCTGTCTCTTTGCTGTTGCATTTAGTCCATTTGCATTCAGTGTTATTATTTATAGGTATGAGCTTAGTGCTGTTATTTTGATGTCTTTTTTTTTGTGAGTTGTAGATAATTCCTTTTTTCTCTAATTTTGTGTTCAAAGTCTTCTTTGAATGTTTTCATCTTTTTCGGTGTTGATGGTTTTGTATTTTCTGAGACTTCATGTTTTTTATTTTAATGCATAAGCATGATAGTTTCCTTTGTGGTTACCTCAGTATCTACCCCTATTTTTCTAATTTTAAGCAAGTCTTTGATTTCTTTATACTGTCTTGACTTCCTCTCCATATGAAAGTTCTATGATTACATTTTCTTTTGAGTCCCTCTGTTTTGTTACAATGTTTGTGTCGTGGATTGACTTGTGTCCCCCCAAAAATACATGTAGCCATGTGGCTGGGCCATGATTTCCAGTATCTTGTGACTGTCCTCCATTTTGTGGTTTTCCTAAACTGTATGTTAAAGGATAGAGTGGGGCTGTAAATCCCTTTATAGGATCACCTCCCTGCTCAACTGTAAAGAGTTTCCCTGGAGTGTGGCTTGCTCCACCCTTAATCCTTTCAGCCTGCGAGAGATAAAAGGAAAAGAGAAGCAGGAGAGAACTGGGAACCTCACACCATCAAGCAAACAGCACCAGGAGAAGAGCACGTCCTTTAGACCAAAAGTTCCTGCGCCAAGATGCTCCCTGGACAAAGACTGGTGCAATACCGAACTTTCCCCGAGAGCCGACAGGGGAAAGCTTTCTTCTGGAGCGGACACCCTGAATATGGACTTGTAGACTACCAGACTGTGTAAGAATAAAACTACCTTTGTTAAAGCCATCCACTCTGTGGTATTTCTGTTACAGCAGCCCTAGCTGACTAAAACAATTTGCATAATGACATCTGTTTCCCTGTTTTCAGTGTTTTGCTTATGATCACTTTTGTGATTCCTATTTGTGTTAATATCCAATTTTTCTGTCCTATGTTCTGGTCTTCGGTTGTTACTTGCTGTTATAAGTTTTTAAACCAAAAGACTCCTTTTAGTATTTCTTGTAATTTTTTCCCCTAATTTCCTAAATTTCTGTGTATCTGGAAATGTCCTAATTTTGATGTCATATTGAGAGACAATTTTGCTAGATATATAATTCTTGCCTGGCAATTATTTTCTTTCTAGGTTTTGTATGTCTTCCCATTGCCTTCTTGCCAGCATGGTCTCTGCTGAGTAGTCCAAATTTAGTCTTACTGATTCTCCTTCTTTGCTTTTGTTTTATTTATCCCTAGACACTTTTAAAAGTGTCTCCTTATATTTAGTTTTAGCAAGTTTGATTATAGCATGCTTCGATGTCTTTCTTTTGGGATCTACCCTGTGGGGAGTTTGATGAATGTCCTTGATAGATATCTTCTCATCTTTGGCGATATCAGGGAAGTTTTCTGTCATCAAATCTTCAGCAATACTCTGTGTAATCTCTGTTATCTCCCCCATTCTGGTACTCCGCACACTGGTAGATTATTCCTCTTCATAGAGTCCCACATAATTCTTAGTGTCTCTTAATTCTTTTTAATTCTTTTATTTGATTTTTCCTCAAATACATTGATGCCACATGCTTTATCTTCAGTGTCACTGATTTGCCCTTCCATTGCCTCAGTTCTGCTCCTTTAACTGTTTTCTAAATCTTTAATTTTATTATTAATTTTCTGAATTTATAACTCTTGCAGCTCTCTGCTTTCTTGCAACTTGTTCAGTTTGTCATTATGTTCTGCTGCATTTTGCCTCATCTTTTAAAGAGTTCTAAACATTAATTTTTTTGTACTCTACCTCTCATCATTCCAGGAAGTTCTCTTCCTCTGGAAAATTTGATTCTTTGTTTTCAGAACTTTCTGAGGAAACAACGGTCTGCTTTTTTAATTGATTTGAAATTGACTGCTGTCTCTGAGCCATCAGTAAATTGTGTTTATTTAGAGGCCAAGAGTCTGTTTACTTTTTTATATGGATTCAGCTCAGGTGTCCAGGTAGTCAGTCACCAACTGTGTGGTGTGCAGGTTCTTGCCTACTGTTCTAGATAGGCAGGGGTGATTGTTATAGGCACTAGCATCTGACTTTGTCTGCTGAGAAAGACAGGGCACTGACAGCTGTCCCTGAGTGTCTATGAGGGTGGCTTATCCCCTTATGTCTGAATCTAGTTGAAGGAACAGTTCCTGCCCTGATTTTCTAGCTTAAGGGAGCCAGCATAATTTTTCTTTTTATGTTTTCTGCTTCTCCTAGTTTATTAAGTTTCTCCTCCTGTGAGTCTCAGAGTAGGCTTAGGGAGTCCTTCTTACAGCTCAGTCAATGGCATCAGACTCCAGAGCCCAGCTCAGTGTGGATAAGACAGGGGGATAATGGTTCAGGACAGGCTTAAAGAGTCCTACTTCTGGCTCAGTTAATGGCATCAGACTCCCAAGCCAGGGGCAGTGCAAAAAAGGGAGAAGAAATTCCTGGGAGAAGGAAGAGAGATCTAAGCCAAAGGAGAGATTTAGATCTGCATGCGTGCAGTAGGTTATGTGCAAAGACTTAACTTTCAAATATCTGGTGCTGTTTCCCATTGATTCCAAATATGCAAACGGACCCTCCAGGCAGTTTCACCTGCTGAGAAAGATTCGCTACTCAGCTTACCATGATTCAGCTCCCCATCCATACCTGTCAGGTCAGGTCTGTGGAATCCTGTGTACTTTTGGCACTACTCTCGCTTCCCCATTGCTCAGCCCAATTTCTCAGCTTTCTCTTTGGTGTTCAGGGCTGCTACTATGTTCGATGTACTGGATCCATTTGTTCTTTTGGGTCTTTGTTGTGCGAGGGATCTGTCTACCCCACCACCTTGGCCCTGCATTCCCACATAGTTCTTAATATTTCCTCATTAAAAAAATATATTTTATCTTATTTTTTCTCAAATAAGTTAGTTTTCAAATGCTTTATCTTCAATCTCACTAATTCTGTCTTTCCTTGCCTCAATTCTGCTCCTTTGACATTTTATTTAGTTGTCTAGTAATGAAATTTTATTGGGAATCATTTGGATTTCTGATGGCTGTCTCTCTGTGGAGCCTTGTAGCCTGTTAAATGTGTCATTTTGTTCTTGTGTAACCTTATTAAGTATCTCTGTTGCTTCATCTGTGTGTTTCTTGGCTTGTTCTGCATTTTCCCTGATCTCCTTCCTGATCTCTTCAAGTGCTCTTTTGAATTCTGCCACTGGTAATTCCAAGAAGATCTCTTCCTCCAGAAGGTTTCTTGGTTCTTTGTTTTGGTAGCTTCATGAAGCCATCATGATCTGCCTCTTTATGTGATTTGATATTGACTATTGTCTTCAAGCTACCAATAAGTTAGTATATTTATTTTACAGTTACTGTGTCTTAGCTTCTTGTTTTGTTTTGATAAGCCCAAATAGACTGGTATTGTGAGCTAGCTTGATTATTGGCATCTCTAATGGTCTCACCTCCTGTCACCAGTTGGTTAGAACTGCTGCAAGGTATGTAAACCCAGGAATCTGTTTACTTTTCCTGTTTGAATACAGCTCAGGTCATCAAGTATGTGGTACAGGCTCTCACCTACAGTCCTAGACAGGCAGGTGTGATTGGAGTAGGCAAAGGTAGGTATCTAGCTACAGTAAGGAATCATGTGCAGAGCAAGGAAGAGGTTTTAAGGCTGCCCTTGAGTGTCTGAGTAGGAGGTGTGCCCCTGTTCCCTAGAGTGTGTAGTGGGTAGATTTCACAGTTGGACTATGGGCATCCAAAGTTTTGTCTATGAGGACTTGGAGGCACCATTTATTCCTGGGGCCTTGTAGCAGGTGGCTGGATGAAGTGGATGTAGCCAGCAGTCCTCAAGCCACTGATGTGGTAGGTGAGAACCCTGCTCAATAGGCAGAGTCAAATGTCGTGAGCCTGTGACTCCCCCTTATAGCTGAAGCAATTGATAATAGGCTTGAGGTGTATCCTTACTGCACCACACTAATGAGGGCCTATGCTATTTAAATAGACACACACAGATCTATGCAGGGGTGAAAGGCATTCAGGGTCTGTACCAAGACAAGGGGAATGTGCCTGCCCTGAATTCCAGGCTTAAGGGAACTAGTAGATTGTTTTTTCCTATTTGTTAATTTGCTTACTCTCCAACAATGGGACAGTGGTTCAGGGCATACAATGGGTCCTACTTCTGGCCCAGGAGTACAGCAATCACTGAAGCCACACAAGGGTCTGAGAGTGGGAAGGGGGCAGGTAAATAGGTGAGAGGTTTTTCCTAAAGAGGGGGATTTTGATCCAGCAGTAGGTTAGATGCTTATGCTTTTATTTTGCCAATAAAGAGCCTGGCATTTCTTTCTGGGTCTGGAGGTTTGAGCAGACTGTCTGCCACTCAATTTCTCCCACTGTGGAAATCATGTCCAGAGCCTTACTTTGCATGCACCAGCTGATCCAGTCTGTAGGGTGACAGTGCCAGCAAGTCCTTGCTGCTTTTGAACAATCTTTCCCTCCCCCTGCTGCTCATTCCAATTCCTCAATTTTGTCCTTGATGTTTATGGCTCCTAGATTACTTGATTCACTTGTTTATTTGGGTCTTCATGTAAGAGTGACCATAGGAAGCGTCTGACAAGTCTACCATCTTGTTCCTGCCTCTAAGAACTGATGATATTGAAGGTAGAAGTCCAAGCCGCACTGATGACCTTGGCAAAAGAAGAAGGCTCCAGGAGCTGGTGGAATACCAACTGAGATGTTTTAACAAATAAATGCAGCACTGGAAGTGTTTGCTAGTCTATGCCAAGAAGTTTGGAAGACAGCTACCTGGACAAATGACTAGAAGGGATCTATACGTGTGCCTATCCAAAGAAACGTGATATATCAGAATGCATAAATTATAAAACAATATCATTAATAGTACACATAAGTAGAATTTTTGTGAAGATAATTCAAAAGCACTTGTAGTAGTAAATGGACAGGAAACTGTCAGAAATTCAGAAGTCAGAAGAAGATGTGAAACAAGAAATATCATGGTTGATGGCACATAGATCTTGGCTGAAAGCAGATTATACCAAAAGAAGTTTTCGTGTCTCATTGACTACGCAAAGGCATTCATCTGTGAAATATAGCAAATTATAATAGCGCTATGAAGAATGCGAATTCCAGAGTAATACTAAACTGTCCTCATGAGTAACTTGTACATAGAACATGATGCAGCCATTCAAACAGAACAAGTGGGTACTGAGTGATTTAAAATTAGGAAAGGTGTGCAGTAGGGTTGTATCTTTTCACCGTACGTATTCAGTCTGTATACTGAGGACGTAATCTGAGAAACTGGACTCTATGAAGAAGAACACAATATCGGGATTGGAGGAAGACTCATTAACAACTGCAGTATGTAGATGATACAACCTTGCTTGCTGAAAGTGAACAGGAGCTTGAAGCACTTATTGGTAAAGGTGAAAGACTACAGCATTTGGTATGGAGTTACATCTCAGTGCAAAGAAAGCAAAGTTCCTAACAACTAGACCAATAAGCAACATCATAATAGAGAAAATATTGAAGTCACCAAGAATTTATTTTACTTGGATCCACAATCATCTTCCAAGGAAGCAGAAGCAGCAGTCAAGAAATCAAACTACATGTTATTGCATTGGGCTAGTCTGCTGCAAAAGTCCTCTTTAAAGTGTTTAAAAGCCAAGGTGTCTCTCTGAAGACTAAAGAGTGCCTACCCAAGCCATGGTGTTTGCAGTTGCCTCACATGCATGTGAAAGCTGGGCAATGAATAAGGAAGACTGAAGAAGAATCGATGCCTTTGAATTATGTTGTTGGCAAAGAATATTGACTGTACCACAGACGGCCATAAAAATGAACAAATCTGTCTTGGAAGGAGTATGGCCAGAATGCTCCTTAGAAGCAAGGGTGTTGAGCCTTTGTTGCACATATTTTGGATGTGTCATCAGGAGCAACAAGTCCCTGCAGAAGGACGTCTTGCTTGGTAAAGGAGAGGATCAACGAAAAAGCAGCAGACCCTCAAAAAGATGGATTGACACAGAAGCTGTAACAACGGGCTTGAACACCAACAGTTGTGAAGATGCTGCAGAATCAGACAATGTTTCGTTCTGTTCTACATAAGGACTTTATGATTTGGAACTGATATGAAGGCACCTAACAAGTTCACAGGGAGACAGATAAGGAAGCAAGACCGTGTTGGGCAGGGACACTGGTGTTGTGAAACAAAGTGGACAAGGGGTGATGGCTTCAGGCTGGACCTGTGGATGGCCTCTGGGAGGTAGCGGTGGCCTCTGAGCTGAGACCTGGATACTGAGAAGGTGCCAGAGGCCATGTCCCTGAGCTGAGCCAAGGCAGTGCAGTGCAGAGCCCCAGGGCAGGGGAGCAGGCTTGAGGGCTAGACCCAAGCTGAGGAGCCTTAGGGCCAAGGTGAAGAATCTGGGCTACCCTAGCATGAGGGGAAGCCTGCTAGCGGTTTTGGAGGAAGATTGTGGTATAGGCACCGGCAAGCTGGGGCAGTCAGGGTGGGGATGAGTCCTGGATTTTGATAGAAATGGGAGTAGAAGCAGTAAGATTTGTTTGCTGAACACAGCATTTGCCCATCTCCCCTTGGAGAGCAGTGACTCTGGACATGACCTGACACTTGCTCCTTAGGTCCTGCTGTGCACCGGCCTGCTCCCCTCACCCCTGCCACCCTGCCACCATGTTACCTCCCATACGCCTGAAGATTTGGAGCCACTAGCTTCTATGTGTATGGTCCCTGCAGTTTTGTCTGAGTGCAGAGCTGCTTGGTCCCTTCTATCGTGCTTCAAGGTGTGGGACTAGGACACTGCTCCTCTGTCTGTCTGTCTTTCTCTTCGACTCAAGGGCTGGGCACTTGTGGGTCTTGCCCTAAGAGGTGGCCTGACCTTGTCGCATTAACGAGGGAGCAAGCTTGGAGGAAAACAGGGCAGAGCAGGAAGCAGGGAACATTGAGGGACTGGAGATGCTCCTACAGAGCAGCGCGGCCAGACCCCACCCCCATCAAAGGGTCTGCCATCGCAGATCATCCCAGTGCAGGATAGAGTGCAGGAGCCTGGGAGAGGTGACACCTGGGGTAGCCTGCCTCGGGGAAATCTGGGGAAACTGAAGTAAGTTTCCCCCAAATCCTGAGAAGCCAGCAGGGGGCGATGCAGAGATCCTGGACAGACTGCTGAGAGAAGGGAGGGATTGACTGGCAGCTGGCTAAATGAGCTCACTGAGAACAGACTTTGCAGTGCTGGCTCTTCCCACAAGCAGTCCCAGGGTGTTTTTTTTTTTTTGAAGAAAAAAATTTTTTTTATTAAAGTGAATTTCACACAGCATCAGATCAACCGTACTAAAATGTAGAATGCAGTGACATTAATGCAGTCACAGTGTTGGGCAACCACCACCTGTCTCTAGTTTCAGAACACTCCATCTCTCCCATCAGAAACCCTGGGCCCATTGAGCCGTCACTTCCTTTCCCCACCCCAAACTGAGTAATAAGCAGTTTACTTTTTACCTCTTTGCATTTGCCTATTCTAGACGTTTCATATAAGCGTAATCACAGTCACTCCTTTTGTGCCTGACCTACTTCACTCAGCTCCATATTTTTGAAGTTCACCCATACCATGGCATGTATCAAAACTTCATTTCTCTTTGTGGCTGGAAACATTTCACTGTCTAGATGGGCCCTTGTGCTTATCCATTCATGTGATGATGGACACGTGGGCTGGTCCCCTTTCTAGCTGTTGCGAATCCTGCTGCTTGGAGGAGAGATAGGATATGCTGCATAAGTTAGCCAAGCTGTTTTCTAGCTCTGAGCTGAGGATGGTCCATCAACAAAATAAAGGGGGGTTACCTAGTAGACTTGTCTTCCTGGCCCTAAGGAAGAGTGGCCTGGCTCATCTCCCTACCCCCTCTGGTGCCTGTGCTTTCAAGCCCTGGAGCCCCCCACCCATGCTGGTCAGCTCCTAAGTTGGCACATTCTGCACCTACCAGGAAGCCACCTTGAATCATTGCTGCTCACCCCAAAAGGCCAGCCCTGGGGGTGAGCATAAATAGGTCTCCACAGGGCCTCTGTATCTGAGCTGCACCTCAGCTCTTTAGAGCCTGTCCCTTGCCCTGCATGCCCAGGCCACTGGGTAGTGGGCAGCTCTGTGGTCAGAGGGCACGTCAGCGCCACCTGCTGAGGATCTGGGCTATGTGATGACTGATAAACAGATGGATAAGATGGATAGACAACCACGCTGGGGTCCCCCTGTGGAGAAAGTAGCTTGGTCCATCCTGTACTTCGGGCAGTGCATTCTGGGGCCTCTCTCTTAGCCTCACTGAGCGTACTGTGGTCACATACAGGCTACTCTACCTGTCCCTTCACAGTCATATCTTGTTAACCCTGCCTTGGCCCCCAACACTGAAGTAGCCCTTCGTCTTGGCTCCAGTGGTTACCCCATTCCGGTGGCCCAGCACATAGTGGCCCCAAGAGTGTGCCACATGCGTCTAAGGACAGACCAAAGTGAGATTCAGCTCACCCCTCTGTCCTAAGCTTCCCTACCCCCCAGTCATGGACAGATCTGGGCCCGCTTTAAGCACTGCCAGGTGGTGACCACGTCTCCATCCCTTTCCTATGGCCACACAGGTCGCCCCACAGAGATCCTGCCCCAGCCCGGGTGGGAGGGTCAGCAGTCAGGGCAGCCTGGGGTTCAGTCCCGTCCCTCCTGCAGAACAAGGGTCTCCAGCCATGCCTCCTTCTGGGTAGCCAGGGCTACTTTGAGGGTAGGAATTAGGCATGGAGATCTCAGGAGAAGCAGTTGATGGGGGGATGGGGTGACTCATGGGTCTGGGCACCAGCATAAGGACATCCCAAATCCCACTACCCCATGGGAATCTCCTGTGAAAGGGAAACTTTCATGCCCTTTCTATGAGAGTACCCCAAGGACTGAGCTGTTCCCAGGTCTGGGACCTCAGGATGTCCTCAATCCTGGCACAAGCCCCCCACAGGCTTAGTAACTCAGCCAGCACCTCCCAGACACAGTGAAGACTGGAGATCTGCCCCCACAGGATTCCCAACAGCCCCCAAGGGGGCTAGGGTCCCCCTCACAGGTGGCAGCACTTTGTGGCTCCTGCCTGTCTTGAATTCTAATCTGCTCCTCCCAAGACCTGCCCCTCATGCTGACCCTGCCCCACTGTCCTCCCTGGGAATGGGCAGGAAGAAGGGAGAGCCGCAAGTGAGGTGACGTGAGGTGCTAAGTGCACGCAGGGTTGTGGTCAGCGCACTATCATCACCCCTGCCCCTGCCCCACCAGGGTGCCAGAAGAGGGGGAGGAGGAGGACATGCTTGCTGAAAGCTCACTGTTCATCCAACCATGTATTCTCTCACCACTCACAGAGTCAGCAGCCCAAGGGGGCTGGGACGTGGGGGAAGATGTCACAGTCTGCCTCACCTGATGGAACCACATTCGAGAACCTCTGGAGCTCCCTGTGAGTATATGCTCTGCTGGGTCCAGAAAGGATGGAGGGTCCTGAGCTGGGCCCTGGGCTAGCCTTAGCTGCCTCTGTTGGGCTAATGGACACAGAGCAGATGAGGGGGCCCTGAGCTAGACTCTGGGTTAGCTTCAGCCATCTCATTGGCTTAACTGACCCCAAGCAGATGGGGGATCTTGAGGTACACTGTGGGCTAGCCTCAGCCACCCCTACCAGGTTGCCCAGGCCCAATTAGACAGGTCAGCCTCAGGCTGGGCTAGCCCTGGCCACTTTCCTGTCAGTCACCATTGTTGGGCTGACTGGGCCAGAGCAAATGAGACAGGCCCCGTCTAGGCTAGGCTACAGCAGAAAGGGTGACCGTGGGCTGAGCTAGCTTCAGCTGTTCTCCCCAGACTGACTTGAAGGATAGAAACAGGGACTGCTCCTTTGCAGGACAGAAAGGTGGGCCACCTCGGAGGGTAGCAAGGGGGACTGCTGCCTTGGGACTTCTGGGGACACAAGGTTCAGAATCTGGATCTTTGCACTGACCACCTCCCGAGAGGGCTCAGGGTGGCAGAGGTCTGGGGCCAGTGCCCGCATGTGGCCATGCCCCTCTGGGCTTCCATTATCCTGAGAGGTGGGCAGAGGGAGAGGTTGGAAGACGGAGCTGCTGAAGATTGGCAAGAAGGAACAGTGATAAAACCTGAAGCGTTCTTGGAGACAGGAAGTATGAACCCCTTAGAGAGTCAGGGGTTGGCCTTGCCTTAGAGCTGGGAGGTAGAGGTCACACCCCATCTGGCTGATGGCTTCTGTCCTGTCTTACTGACCCAGGGAGCCAGACAGCACCTACTTTGACCTTCCACAGTCGAGCCGGGAGAACGCCGAGGTGGTGGGCAGTGCGGAGGGCAGCATGGATGTCTTCCACTTGCAGGGCATGGCCACGTCTGTTATGGTGAGTGGGGCTGTCCTCTGTGAACACTTAGGGCGAGAACTGTGGCTGTGGACTGTCCTAGTGTGGGAGATCAGTTTAGCCAGAAAATGGGCTCTCAGATGCGCAGCTGCTCCCATGGGTCTGTCAGTACTTTTCAAACTGCGAGGTAAAGAATGTATTGGCTCATGTGATTGTCCATCCAGAGGTAGGAATGGCTTCAGGCCGTTCCTGGATCCAGGTATTAGGGGTGACTTCAGGCATGGCTGAATCCAAAAGTCAGAAAGACTTCAGGCAGGAATGGATCTCGGGGTAAGAATGACTTCAGACATGTCTGGGTTTGTTGGTAGGGATGGCTTCAGGCATAGCTGGATCTGGTTGCTCAACAAGTTGCTTCTCTCCATCTCCCTGCTTTCCCCTCTGCTGGCTTTGGTCTTCAGCAGCATGTCCCCTCGTGGTGAAAGGTAATAGACTCCACCTGCATCTCCACGTCCATGGTGAGAGGACTGACTTCCTTTTTCCCATAGTCCAGCAGGCCTACCTCTGAGTATGGACAAGTGCCTATCTCTGAGTCATTCCTGTGCCTCTGATTGTCTTGGGTCACACATACACACACACACACACACACACAATGCCAGAACAGGGTAAGATATAGCGGAGCTGGCTCCCTTATCCTAGGGACTGAGAGATGAGGAAAAGAACTCTGGAAAAAATACAGAAGCACTGCTTCTAGAGGAATGGAGACTGGATGGGGGCAGGCAGAAGAGTTGAGGCCCTCACACCCTGTCCTGATGGGCTCCCCTGCTCCTGGAAGGAGTGGGAGAAGGCTCCAGCCCCACTCTGCCCCAGCTCCTGCCTAGATGGATTTTCCTGTGGACAAGCACTCAGGGCTGTGGGGAAGTGGGTGGGGGCCATGTCCTTGCTCCTCCCTCTGGCCCTGTTGCCAGGTCCCAAGAGTGCCAGGAGGTGGGAGAGCAGATAGACAGACAGCACATATAAGGAGAGCGTGTCATGGGGAGGTTCAGCAATGCCTGCTGTCCCCAGTGCCCTCCCCTGTGGCCACCTCCCTGGGCCAGCCCAGCCCCAATCCTAGCAGCTCTGTGGCCTTTCTACCCGACCACCAGGCTGCTCAATTCTGCCAACAAGACTTGTTTCGAGGCCTCAGGATCCCTCGGGTGGGGACTTGTAATGGGGACTTGGCTGATCCCAGGAGGGAAAGCAAACCCCACAGCGAGCAGAGACCTCTGGAAGCAGACAGAAGGCAGGATGCAGGAGGCCCCTGGATGGTCTCCTCGCCTGAGCACGTTTCGGGGCAGGGCTATGCTTCATGTGTTCACACCAGCACCAGGCACAGGGCCAGGTGTGAGGAGCGTGGCAGTGCTGAAAACTCTCTGGAGGCCAGTGGGTTGCCAGAGCCTGGCCCCTCCTCTTCCTGCTCAGGCCCACTCTCCAAAGCCCCCTCTCCAGAGCCCAGAGCCCCTCACTCACCTCAACACACCGCTGTCCTGGGTGTTCCGTAGGTGATTTGGCTACTGGGGGACTTGAGATCTCTGGTCACAGGGTGAAAGGGGGTTAGGGGACCAGGAAGGAGGGAGGACCCCTGTCATGGATGCTAGGCTCGAGAAATGACAGCCCACCTGAGACTAGAGGAGGCAACTCCTGGGCAGTGGCCAGTGAGGTGGCGAAGGGGACTGTGATGCCATTCCCCTGAGGCATGTCATAGCTCAGGTCCTACCAGAGTTGGCTAGGCATCCATGGCCCCCAGCCTCGGCTCAGGAGAGTAGGCCCAGCAGAAAGAGAGAACACGCCCCCAGTGTGACCGTGTTTGTACTCCCCAGGTGAAGGTGCAGAGGCAGATGCTTAGCCTGGGGTGGGGTCAGGTCTGCATAGTTCCAGAAGGTGAAAATGGTGTACCTTCCAGGAAGTTCCGTGTTATGCCTTCTACGCCTTAGGGGACAAAGGTTCTGATTCTTCACCTTCCAGACCTCCCTACAGGATATTAGTGTTCCCTCTGGGGAGTGACCAGAACTGGCCACCAGGTCTGAGGCTGACCCCTGGGCACAGACTGGTGAGATGCCTGTTTGTCCGCAGGTTCTGGAAGCTGCCTCCCCTACCCCTGAGAAACACCAAACCCAGCATCAAGTGGGGACATGGCTCAGCGAGGCAGGAACAATTCTAGTCCCCTATGCAGTGCCCGGGCCTGCAGGCAGGCATGCTTGGGACAGGGAGCTCTGAGCCCTCTCCTGCTGGGACTTGTTGCCCACTCGCCGTGTGGTAATGAGGGTGGAGTCTTGCACCTCTGTGAACAGCAAAGTAACAAGCCATCAGGTAGCGACACGTCTTGTAGTAAAAGCCTTTATGAAATACCTGTGCATGGAGCTCTCCTCTCAGGTGGGAATTCCCTGAAACTGCTGCCAGCCAGCAAGAGAGCCAGCCCTCCGCTTGCCCACCTGTCAGCCTCGAGTCCATACTTGGTGAGAGCAGTGAGCTTATCTGACTGAAGTTAGTCACCTTGAGAGGGGCTTGTGAGGGGCAGCCGCCCTTGAACCCATGGTGGCCCTCCAGATGGCCACTGTCTGCCATTGCCCTAGTGTGGGGTGGAGGTTCTGGAGGCCCCACTGCCCTGCAGTGGCCTCATGCCTGCAGGAGTCCTGTCCACCCTGGGCCTCAGGGTCCTAGGACTCTTAGCTAGATTGAACTGGGGACTTCCAAAGGCAACCCAGGAACCAGGAGGGCAAACCACTTTGAAGATGATGCCTAGGGAGGTAGCCATGCAGCCGGAGGTGGATGGGAGCTTGGCCTGGCTGGGGCTGATTCTGGGAGGCTCCTGAGCAGCCCACCCAAGCGCACTCTCCTATGTGGCTGTCACTCCCCAGCAGAACCACAGTTCACATGTGTCATGAGCTCTTTCAAGGCTGGGGCACCTCCAGGCTGGTGACCTCAGACTGCTGTGCGTTCAGAGGTTCTCTCATTGGTCCTACAGTTGTGTTCAGTACTAGGCACGGACCCCTGCCCGTGTAACACCACCTCCAGGTCCCTGTATGGGGCCTCCTCTTCCCAGGAGGTAGCTGCTTCTCGCTGCTCCCCACCGTGGCTTGCTCTGTGCTGACCAAAGAGTCTGGCCCTGCCCCTAGTGCTCTGGGACCACCGTCACCCCCAGTCAGGACCTGCCCATATTTCAGGAGCTGTGCAGCCAAGAGGCTGCCGCTGGAGCAGGCACAGTCCTTAGGGGTAGGGCAGTGGCCCTCCAGGGAGACCAGCTACCACGTATTCTGCCCTGGCAAATGGGCAGGCTCTCCAAATGTACCCTGCGGGTTTCTGAGCAGTGTCCCTCGTGCAGTTGGAGATGGGCCACCTCAAAGCCCCATGACACTCTCAGTGACCAGTGTGAGACAGGGCAGAGAGTGGGGGTCCCCAGTTGAGGAGTCATACTACTGGGACCCAGGTCCCAGTTTGGGGGTCTCAGATAGGTCCGTGTACATCTCTGTGCCTTGGGGACCTTACTATGAAGTTGGGGTGATGGAAGAGTGGGCCCAGAGCAGCCAGTACTGTGGGGTCCACACAGTAATGTGGAGGAGGCCTTTGGGCCCAGGACCCCTTCATCACCATGGACCTCACTAAGGAAGCTTTGATGGGCTGTTAAAGAGAAGATGGGGGCAGTCAGGAACAGCTGGCCCTGGGATGGGCATTCGTAGCCTGTGCATGAACTTGTGGTCATCCTGGCTAGGGCTTCACTCCACACTGTGGCTGAAGTGGCTTCCAGAGGGCAGCCTTCGGCGTGAGGCAGAATTCTACCCTCCCCCTTCTTAGCTGGGCACACTTGGTGAGTTGTTTAACCTTTCTGGCCTCAGTTTGCTCATCTGTGAAATGGGGCTAATGATTAGTTCTATCATCAGGGTTGGGGGATGGTGGCTGACAGGTGGGGAGCATATGGCAAACACTAAGCATGATGGTGTGCACACACGAGGTCTGGGGGACAGCCCTGATTGGTTCCAAGCTGGGCCTGCATCACTCCTTCCTACCTGGGGGAGGGGTGCATCTATGTGGATTACCGCCCCCCTCAATGGTGGCTTTCAGTTTTAGTGGTCCCAGCAGACCCCTGTGGCTCACCCACACGCAGGAAACCAAAAACAGAAAGAAAAGTAAAATCAAATTTGTTGCAGTAAAGTTGTCTCTGACTCTCAGTGACCCCACGTAAACTGAAAACAGAACTGTGCTACATATATATTTTTTTAATTGTTTCATTTCATTTATATGAAATACTCAGAACAGATAAATCCACAGAGAAAGTGAACTGATGGTTGCCAGGCATGGGAGGTAGAGGACAGGGAATGGGAAGTGACTGCCTAGTGGGCTCTTATGGGGCTTCATTATAGGTTGACGAAAGCGTTTTGGTAGTAGACAGAGGGGGTGGGTGGACAGTGTTGTGAGTGTCCCACAGGTTTCTCAGTGGCTGAGTTTTCAGAAGTAGATTGCCAGGCTTTCTTCCAAGGCACCTTTCAGTGAACTCAAACCTCCAATCTTGTGGTTCACAGCAGTCTGTTCACTGTTTACACCTGTGGGTATGGGATTCTCCCTCTAAAAACAGCAGCCCTCTGCTGTCTCCCTGCCCCCTGTGAAATCATGAAGAGGAGTGGGTTTATTGAGAAGATCAAGAGAAAGGTCTGTGAGTAGGGCTGTGGGCAAGGTAGACCCCACCACTGCACCCGTGGAGCTCTGGCTTGGTGCCATAATGAAGGGGGAAAGCTGGGGGGCTGCAGATACCCTCAGGGCTTGGAGTATTCCCAGGCCCTGACTGAGAAGAGCAAGGACGGGAGGAAGCCCTCCCGTGGGTGAACACAACTGGTGGACTAGTCTCAGCAGCCCCTGCCCTTCCCCTCTTGAGTTTTATGACCCTTTACCCCTTTGAGGGAAACCCTGGCAGTGAAGTGGGTCAGCAGTTTGAATCGCTAGGTGCTCCTTGGAAACTCTATGGAGCAGTTCTACCCTGTCCTGTAAGGGTGGACTGCAACAGATTTGGTCATCGGTTGTTTTTATCCTTTTGATAGAATTCAGCCCTTCTCAGCTCAGACGGTAGATGAGAGGGAGGGAGGGAGCTGGAGAGACAGACTGCAGAAGAGCTGCACTGCCCTGCGGTCTCCTCCCTCCCCAACCCTGCCCTGGCCCTGTCCCATTTCAGAGACAAGTTTTGAACCAGAGTCTCAGGGACCCCTTCACTGTATAGCCAGCCTGGTTGTGGAGCCCCCCCCCTTTCCCGCCTCTCCTCCCGCCTTTGTCTGGCAGCAGCTGCTGCAGACAGGGACAGAAGGTGTGGCTGATCAGCTCCAGGGACCCCTGCCCCGCCTCTGGGACAGAACCTATGTGACTCTGTGGTTTGGGGAAAGGTGAGACCTCCAGGGACACTCAGGAGCAGTGTGGCTGGCTCCACAAATCCCCTTTCGCTTGCTGATCCCACCACGGTCCTAGCAACTAACTGACCCCAGCACAGCAGCCTGGGAAACTCCGTTGCCTGCTTATTCTGGCAAACACGGTCTTAGGGCACACATGGTGCAGAGGGTCCCTCAGAGGGGACTCCCCAGTGACTCAGAATCAGAAGAGCAGGTGCTGAGGGCTAGAGCCTGAAGCTGCTGTTTGTACCCAACCACCACCAAAGCCATGACCTCAGCACCACACGGACCCCTACAGGGGTTTCTCCAAAGATCTTCCTCCGACCGTTTATTTGTCCTCCAAGCCAACCTCTATTCTCCGGTTTCACATGAGTGTCATAGACCCATCTGCACGGTCACATGGGCCAAAGAGACTCAGGCCAGGTGGAGTCCCGGAGTCTGGAGCTGGGGTTTCCCACCCTGGCCCCTGTAGGAAGCAGTGCTGGACCCCCTTCCTCTCCATTCATCCTGAGAAGGGCTGGGCAAGATCCCCAGGCTCTGGAACAATCAATCCCCTAGTGTCACACAGGTCTGAGCCTCCCCCAGCAAGTTCCCAGCTGCTCCCGCTCCCCAGGGAATCCGAAGGTGGTTCTGGACCTTGATGAGGGAAGGCAGAATGGGGGTCCGTGCGCTGTCCTTTCAGCACCTCCTTGGGCTCTGGCTCTTATGTTAAGGGTGAGGCAGCTGCTCGGGGGGCTTGGGCAGTGCCAGCTCCCCACGTCCACTGTCACATGTGTCTGTTTGGGACGGATATCAGGCTGCCTGGGGTGGGCATCAGGCCTGTACGCCAAAGAGAACCTTGTACCAAAGATGCTGGTCTTAGTGTCTTGGTGCTGAAATACTCCCAGTGGGTGGTTTTAAAGAGAGAGATGTATTTTCTCACAGTGCTAGAGAATAGAAGTTTGAGTTCAGGGCACCAGTTCTAGGGGAAGGTTGTCAGTTCTAGGGGAAGATGTCTTTCAATGTTTGGAGACCTGGCAGTATTGACTCCTTGGCCATCTCCTGGTGGCGTCTGTCTTCCCCTTTGTGCTTGCTGCTGTGTGTCTCACCTGCTCTTTTTTCTTCTTCTTCTTTTTAAATTGTGATTAGGTGACAGTATACAATCTAAATCAGTTTTGCACACCCACCTATCTGCAGCTCCCTCTGTTCTCCCCCCCTGGTGGCAGCACACTTCTCCTTTTTACTCTATATATCTAGTATCCTTCATCTGCTCTTTTTAGATCTCAAAAGTGGTTGTATTTAAGGCACACCCTAGAAGAATGTGACCTCATTAGCCTAACAAAGAGAGGCCTATTCCCAAATGCAATTACATCCACGTATTTTGGGGGTGCATAATTCAAAGCAAAACAACAGTAAAATAGAATTTGATTTCAGATCTTCCCAGAAAGGGTAGTACAATAATCAGCCCAAAGCCCAGCCAACCGGGCACCAACTTGGAGCTTCCTGGCTGTGCTGAGGGCTGGCAGGGCACTGGGCTGGGTGATCTGCTGTCACATCGCTGTGTGTCCAGGAGGTTGGCAAGAAGAGACAAGGCCAGTGGTAGCTGGGACAGGGACTCAGAGCATATGGGCAATGGCTCTCTGCTTTAGCCTGCAGCTTTGGGCCAGCAGGGGTGTAGGCTTTGCCCTGGGCCGCTTACCCTGCTACCAGCTCCCTAGGAGGCACATGCACCTCTCCTCTCCCATCAGTCTTGGGGAAAGCCCAGGGAACTCCGGTGACCATCAAGTCCCCTGGACAGGAGGGCAACTCTCTGCTTGAGTCTCCACGGGCTTCACAAAGGTGACAGCACCATCCCTGCCCTTGGGGAAGCCCAGCCATACCTACCAAGGTCTCTAGGGCTGAGACAGGCCCTGAGTGTGTGGGGCGGAGGCTGCTGGCAAGGCGGGGGTGGAGGGGGTGCCTGTACTGGGGCCCCCAGAGTCTTCCTTGGTGCTGGGGCTGGGGCTGGGTTTGAGATGGAGCCGCTGCTGACTGGGTGCGCACCCCCCCAACAGGCTCCTTGGTGCGGTCCAGCACATCCTGGGCAAGCTGAGGCCTGCCCAGGCTTCGATGAATAGTCATGGGGAATAGGGGGTGGGCCATAGATTTGTTGTTAGAAGCAGCCAGTTGGCAGAACTGAGAGAGATGGAGAGGGTGAAAATGCCCAGAAACAGCCCACATGGTCCAGAGCATCCCTGGCTCCCGCCTCCCTAGCTGACAGGTCCACCCTGCCGGTGGCTTCCACCCTTTGCTCCCAGCTCCA
The DNA here is from genome assembly GCA_028571685.1 of Heterohyrax brucei. Taxonomy (NCBI): domain Eukaryota; kingdom Metazoa; phylum Chordata; class Mammalia; order Hyracoidea; family Procaviidae; genus Heterohyrax; species Heterohyrax brucei. The sequence continues at coordinate 31,951,720 of CM053140.1, forward strand.
GCTCAAAGACCCATGCCACCCACTACGGCACACCAGCTCCCCAGTGTGTCCAGAGCCCTGCACGCCTGACATGCTGTACGCGGGTGACCCGATGCAGCACTTCTCCGCGGTAGGTGCCACTGTGTTCTTGGGCTTCGTCCAGGACACTGGTCTGTCCTTCATGGGGGTCTGTTGGGGCTCTCGCTGTGAGAGAGCCTCCGGAGGGTCTTCTCCAATGCCTGGTCGGCACCTGCTGATGGGTGCTCCCTCTGGGGTGCCTGGAGGCAGTGCACGGGTTGGAGTTGCTCACCCATTCAGGGCACTCTGAGGTCCATTGCCCACAGACTGGTGAGGGCCTTCACCCAGGAAAGGTGAGCAGGGTGAGGTGAGAAGTGAGGAGCTGGTATCTCGTGTTGTCGGGTGTCCTCTGCTGCCTGTCTTTCAAACCGGTGGCTCTGCCCAGGTGTGGTGTGGTTGGGCTGTTCCTCCTGTTCTATCTGCTAAGAACTCAGATTGTCCCCGCAGCTGAGACCAGGAGGCTGTCCCAGCCCGTTCCAAGGCCTGGGGCATCCCCCTCGCTGAGGAGGTTCCTCGTCTGATGGCAGACACAGGTGGTGGCTCTGGTCGCCTTGGCTGCAGCCCTGGTGTGGCCAGATTCCAGGTTGCAGATTTGCAATAAGCTGGCCTCCAGGCCACCTGGTGCAAATCTGGGTGGGGCTGACCAATGGAGGACAAGATGGGATGGCAGGTGTACTTGGCCCCTGTGGCCTGAGACTTGGAGACCTGGGCTTCTTTCCAGGCTTCTCCTGAGGGACCAGCAAGCTTCAGGCTGCTAACTGAGCAGATGAGGGCGGGGCAACCATCAGGTGGTCCATGCAGGAGCATCTTTCTGCTGGGAAGGATGAGTCAGGAGGCCAGGGGGCACACTGCAGACCCAGGACATGGGCCAAGGGGCACGATGGACAGGCTGACAGTCTGGGCATCTCTGAACTCTGCCAGACAAAGGCAAGAGCCCTGAGTTGTAGCTACAAGATCTGGAGTTGCCAGGAGCCCTTGGAAACCTGTAGCCTCATGGCATTTATCTGTGTACATGTGTGTGTGCATGAGTGTGTTTATGTGAGGGTGTGTGCCTGAGTGTGAACATGCACGCATTTACACATGAAAGAGAGTGTATATGCATGTGTGTGCCAGTTTTGTGTATGTGCAAGTGTGTTTGTATGAATGTGTGTGCCTAAGTATGGATATATGTGCGTGTGTGTTTGAGAATGTGTACATGTACCCACGGTTGGTATAGGTGTGTTCTTGCAAGTGATTATGTGGTATGGGTGTGGAGGTGTACATGTGTGTAAGGACTGAGTGTGGCTATGTGTGTGTTTTTCTATGCACATGTGCACGTGTGCATTGTTCTCTATGTGTGTTATTGTTTGCATGCATGCATGTGTGTGTAGTTCTGGGTTTGTCAGCATGTGTGCTATTCTGGGTGTGTGCACGGTGTGTGTTATAGGTGTGTGTATCCCCACGCAAGGCTGTGGGAGGTGTGGCAGTATGCATGTAGCCTGTATCGGATCAAGTGAGCGGGTGACCCTTCCGCAGTACCTAACTAGGGTGTTGGCTCTGTGTGCCGACACTGGGGTCTGGACAAACTGTGATCTCTTTGCATCCTTGGCTGTACTTGGGAAAAGATGCCACAACATGGGAAAGTACTGCTTTGGGGAAGGGGTTTTCCTCCCCCTTCTCCGTACTATCACTCAATCATTCATTCATCCACGCACAAGGTTATTGGGTACACACCTGTGCAGGTCTGGGGCCCTCAGGGGGCAGCGTCGTCCCCAGCTGTGTGACATCCTTGCAGCTGTGCTGACAGGGGCTGCCGCTGCCTGGTTGTTGAGACTGGAACCTCAGGCAGAACCAGAAGCTCAGGGCCTAAAAGCCATGTCCCCCTTTGAACGTCGAGGGTTTGGGCCACCGCCTTTCACCTCAGCCAGCTGAGAGGACGATCTCAGCTGAGCTAGCTGTTGTGAGGCAGCTTCCCTAAGGGCAGGTTGGGATCACAGGAGTGTTCCTCCCCAAATGAGGGGAGGGGATTACTGATATCCTGTTGAGACTACAACCCCATGTGCCGGGACCAGCAATGGCCAACACGCTATCATTCTTACTCCTGATTTTAGACCAAGGATAATTGTAATCTGTTGGATTATTTGTTTGTCAGTTCATTCATGTATCAGTGAGTACCAGCTAAGCACCACCCCACTGTGTGCTGGGAGCTACATGCCGAGGTCAGGTAGAAGCAGATGGTGCCCAGAACTGGGGTGGTTCCCGAACGAAGTCTCTTGTGGTGGGGAGCTGGGCTGTCCTGTCTCTGCCTCCTTTCCACTGCGTGAGAAGGGGCGTGGCACTCAGTCCAGAAGGTCTTCAAAGTTACCTGGCATGACAGCGTTGTACATAGAGTTGATGGCTTCATCGGCTGGCTGAGGTGGTTGCTTTTAAAGTAATCAGCTGCAATCAGCTGTGCTGAGACCAGAGGCAGGAGGAGCCAGTTGCAGGACATAGTGTGATACCGCAGCCGTGTTTTTCTTGAGCCTTTTGCAGGAATGAGAGTGTGGGCACTGGGCCTGGTCCCCAGGTGATGTACCTTTCTGAGCCTCAGTTTCTTTGTGTCCACATGGGGTCTTACTAATCAGAATCCTGGCAGGGTGCCAGGACTGGGAGCTTCTGGCCGTTGATGGAAGCTGCCAATTTTGTGAGCCAAAATGTATCTGATAGTGACAGCTGGGCCCGTCCCAGCTTCAGTCGCGCTGCATGTCATTGACTTTCTTCTGAGTCAAGGGCTCAATGACTCTCACGGTGGCTTTGGCCACATGGTCGCAAATTCTGAGTCTATACTCCCTTTCCCGAGGTCATTCAGTGCTTGGCCTCGGTGGTCGATGCCAGCAGGGCTTGTGCCCCTCTGCATGGCAGCTTCTCCTGACCTGTGACATGTGGCAGGCTGAGCCCCGCTCTAGCTCAGGGGGTGCTGACCAGGGCTCAGCCAAGGCCCTTCTTGAGGACATGTGCTCGGTAGACAAACTCAGGTGTAAATGGTGTTCGGAATGTCTGCGGTTCTCTGACTTTCCCAGATTGGGAAACTCCCTGCTGATTTCAGGTTCACCTCTGTTTCAGGTGCGTGATCTGGGACCCCGCCTGATGTTCCACTGGCTTGTCATTTTTCAAAGCTTTAGAATCTTGAGGGATACACAATGCTGGTACAAATCTGTCACCTTTCTGTCCTTCTGTTGGAGACGTCAGTGTGTCCACTGACAGATGCACATATACAGATCTCCATGGCAGCAGCAGAGCCACCACAAACTAGGCCATGACTGCTCCTACCCTCTCCCCACTGTCCCACAGCCTGAAGGAGGCACAGGTCTGACCCACCAGAAGGCCTGTGAATATATACTAAGGGAATCTCATCATGCGACTAAGCAACATGTAAGGGCTGGTTAGGAAGGAAAAACAAGTGTAGAGAAAGATCTGGGTGCCCCACTGCAGTGTGTCCAGGTGACCTCCTCCCTGCAGAAAGTGCCATTGCTGTCTGGTTGATTCTAACTCCCAGGCGCTCCGTAGCACAAAGTAGAACTGTCCCATATGGCTTCTAAAGAGTGACTGATGGATTCAAACTACTGAAATTTTTGGTTAGCAGCTGAGAGCTTAACCACTGTGCCAGCAGTGTTTGGGTGGCCCCCAGCCCTGCAGAAAATGCAATAACAGGGCAAGAGGTGTACAGAGGGAGGAGGCCAGGAAAGCCAAGTGGACACCAATGTGCGCTTGTTAAGCACCTGCCCAAGGAGTGGCGCGGAGGAGGGCTGCGGGTTAAGGGTGCACAGGCAGGGCAGGGTAGGGCAGGGCCGCTGGAATCGTGCTGTAGAGGGGTGCTGGGGCTCTGGGAAGGGAGTCGACAGTGTTTGCTGATGGGCTGGAGAAGCTGGAAGGCGACTGATTTGGGATGGAGGGAGTTGTCATTTACTGAGTGGGGAGGAGCTGGATGCAGGAGAGTCGGACTGGATTGAGTTAAGAGTATGCTCCGGTTGTGTTTGAGATGCCCTCTGGATGCCATGCAGGTGGCAAGAAGGAAGAAAGAGAGTATGGAGGACGAGGGGCCCATCGAGAGGGGAAGGGGTGCCAGTGCTGTGGAGGGGAAGGAGCCCTGGCCTTGAATGTCCCTCCCTTCCCTCCCCACTGCCAGCCTGGGGAGGGGAAACCTCCTGCTCTTTCCCATCTCTGAGGTCTTACAGTCTTCACTGACTTCTTTACTCCCCCCTCTCTCGGGGATCCTGTTTCCTCCTGACTAACTCAAAGGGGCTTCCGATCTGGCTGGCTGGACGCCGACATCCAGGCCCCTGTGGTGGCCAAGCTGGGCTTGGTCAGGGAGCAGGAGGAGGCTGGGTGATAAGAGAACATGGGGAGAAAGTAGGATAAGACCAAAGGGGGCTGTGCCCTGGGCCTTTGTAGGCTATCATCAGAGGTCAGGATGCATCCTGAGGCTGTGGGACGCTGGCCACGTGGAAGGGTGGTCTGAAGGGGAGTGTTTGACCATACTCCGGAGAGGGACTCACTCCCTCCTTCTGGGACAGGGACAGTGGAGCAGGAGACCAGGTGTGAAGGGGGGAGGTTCAAGACTGGGACTAAGGACACCAGGGAGGTAATAGGTGTGGCCACATGCGGGACAGGGCTGAGGGTGACCAGGGCATAGGAGGAAGGAGTCAAGGAGAAGGTTGCAGTCTTTCTTTCAGCATCTCAGACAGAGGCAGGATAGACATGGGAGGGTGGTGGTTGGGAGGGGCAATGTGGGGTCCAGGGTGCAAGCCTCACCAGAGTAGCCATGCAGATGCTCAAGAGAAGCTGCCTGGCTGTGTGGAATGTGGGCCTGGGTGGCAAAGAGTGAGGGACGGGTGGGGGCTGAATGGACAAGGAGGGAAGTATTTCCAGAGCCAGCACCCAGAGACAAGTAGAGGGGTGATGCTGCTGGAGGGGGACCCTAAATGAGGAGAAGTGCCAGTGGAACAGGTGGGTATTCGTGCAGGGGGGAGACTGGTGGAGGGGGAATAATGACCGAGGAGCCCAGTGAGGGGGTAAGGGGCGCCCAGTGCAGCAGAGGGGAAAGGGCCCTGGCCTTGGATGCCACGCCATCTCCTTGCCACTGCCAGCCTCAGGATGGGGACACCTTCTGCTCTTTCTCATCTCTGAGCCCCTCCATCTCCTCTGCCTCCATTGGCTTCTGTGCTCTCCCCTCTCCTAGGGACACCGGTGGGGGGGGGAATCCCAGCAGAGGGGTATACAGGCAGAGGAGGGGGCACCAGTGGAAGGAAGTTGCCATCAGAGAAGGGATGCTGGTAAAGAGGGGATGACAGCTGGGGGGTGCCAGCAGAGGGGGCTCCTGGTAGAGGATGTTTGTCAGCCAACAGAGGGGTCCTGAAGGCAGCTTGAGGACTGGGAGAGGCAAATGTCATGGAGATGGGGGCGGGTAGCAGCTGTGAGGAGGCTGTGAGGGGTGGGATCCAAGGAGGGCAGGAAAGGGGCAGGGAGCTTGGGCAGCCTGAGGCTCTAGGGACCTCCAGGGTTGGGGGGCAGTGACTTCTAGAGTCAGTGAAGGAGAGAGCTGGGGTGAGGAAGGCAGCTGAGGAAGCCGCGCGAGTTAAGGAGCTGCCAGAGCCTGACTACGTGCTCAGGAGGGCAATCGGGGGAGAGTCACGTGTCACCCCACTCGCTCAAGCTTACCCTCGCACTCCCACAGGCATCCTGATACCTTTGTCCAGGTGTTGTTGCTACCGTCTCTGACCCCCACCTGCCTGAGTACTCCCCTGTACATCTTCACTGACTAGCCTGAGCTCTGATCAGCCACAGTGGGTGACTTCTCATTTCAGCTGATGGAATTGCCATCATTCACGCGCTCAGCTAGTCACCCTCTCCTGTGCCACTGCACTCTGTCTATCAGAAACCCCTCAGCATAGCCCCTGAATGTGCCCAGGCATGGACCTGCCCCCCCATGACCTGCAGACCCCCTTGCTTCCTGCGCTGCTACTGCTTCATCTGTCCTAGCTCTGGAGTTAGGGACCCCCTCACCATGCTGAGCCACCTGCCTCTGCATGGAGCCCCCAGTGGTCCCCCCGTCACTGACTTCATTGTTGGAAGAGCTCCTGGCTGAGGGTTTTGCTAGCTGGGACCACTGTCTCCCATCTCTCCAGATGCACTTGGGTCCCCAGCTCTTCCTCTGACCCCAGGCTCTCTGCACTACTGGTCCCCTGGCTGAGACCCTCCCCAAATCCCAGCCTATAAAGTCTGACCAGTGAGTGTACAGACCAAACAATACTCTTGATCCCATCCACCTGGGCTTCTCCTGGCAGTGGCCTCTGCAGACACACGCTTTAGCAGCCGAAGTGCACAACTTCTAGGGGCACTTCTCTCTGGCGTGCAATGTGGAAAGTTCCAAGTGGCCCAGCTGAGACTGTGCAAGGCTTTGGCTCAGCTGAGTGGAGAAGAGGGAACTGTGTGGGTGTCCATGGGAGCGGAGGACTCCATGTATGTGCAGGAGGAGGGAATGCTGTGTATGTGTGCCTGTAGAAGGGGTGGGTACCACGTGTGTATTTGTGCGAGGAGAGAGCTTTGGGTGGGTGTCTGTAGCAAAGAAGGGCCCCACTTGCATGTCTGCAGGGGGAGAGGGTGCTGTATGTATATCCGCAGGGCAAGAGGGCAGTGCACATGCGTTCACAAGGGGAGGGCGCCTCATTTGTGTCTGCACAAGCAGGGTGCCACATGCGTGTCTGCAGGGGGAAGGGCCACCTTGCATGTGTGTGTGTAGGTGGAGAAGGCACAGTGTGCATGTTTGTGGGAGGAGAGGGCACCAGTGCATGTCTGCAGGACGAGGGCGCTGCGTACGTGTTCACGGGAGGGGGGGACACCTTCCCCCAGCACAAGCCAGAGCTTGTCAGCATTTCCATCCGTTTAATCACAGACTCTGGGAGCGGTCATGGGAAGTACCGGCGGGATAGAGGTCCCGCTCTGAGTGGGACGGGTTATCTCCGAGCTGGAGCCAGACTGCGTGTCAGTCACCTGCCCCGGGTGAGGCTGGAGCCCCAAGTCCAGACACGCCTGGGAGTGTAGACCAGGGAATAGAAGGTTTCTGACTCTGCAAGAGCAAAGATCTGGCCTGTGAAGTCTCCCAGGAGAGTAGGGCTCTGCCCCCTTCATTCCTCAAGTGGCAGAAGTCAGAGTGGAGAGGACTCAGACCCCTGCCTGGGTGCGGGGAGCTGGTGGGGGTTGGGAGGCCTGGTAGATCCCCAGGGCTCTGACCTCAGATCATTAAACCTGCATGAGCTCTGAGAAGATTTAGCAGTGCCCACCCAGCATCATGTGGGGGCTGGCAGCACAGCTGAATCACGCACACACACACGCACGCGTGCATGCGCGCCCTTCAGCCAGAGCTGCTGTTTCAGGGTGGACAGAATAGCCAAGGAAACCCCCTAGGGCATGAGTGCCAGAAGGCGACATGGGTGGCTGTGTTACACCAAGGGCTTTGCGCTGAAGAGGGTATGTCTGAGAGAGGCAGGATGGGGGCAAGGGCAGCAGAGCCTGGAGAGAGGTGTCCTTGGGGAGAGGTCCTAGGGACCCCACCAGCCCCCCACTTCTGCCCTTGCATTCAGTCCCTACCCTGTCCAGACCCGCGCTTTAGTCCTGTTGGGAAAACCACAGGGGACAGAGAGGGGGTGAGGCCAGGCAGGGGTGGAGTGGGCTTGACTGTTCAGGAAGTACATCATTTTCTTGAGACAAGCCTCAAGGCTTTGAAAAGATCTTCAGGAAAGCCTCTTGTTACATCTGCTTGACCAGCTGGTGCCAATGCCCAGCACAGACAACACCTAGAGCTATCTCAAGAGCTGCGTGTCCAGGCCCATTGTCACACTGAGCAGTGGTTTTTACTAGAGCTGTGCCGCAGGAAGGAAGATCAGGGCGATTGCAGGAGTGCCCGTGAAGAGGAAACATGCTACCGAGCTCAGGCTTCGGGCCCTGGAGAAATTCTCTCTCCTCACCCTCCGGCTGTATCTCTTCTCCCTGGGCAGTTAAACTTCTAGAATTCTATGTCTCCTCCTGGTCCCCTTTTCTCACTGGTTGCCAGGGAGATACAGCTGAAGGCTGGCTGCATAACATCCTCAACTGCTGCTCCAGGGCCACCTCCCTGGTCTGCATTTGCATCTCTGTTTCTGCTGTATATCCCTTCAGATTCTTTCTGGACATGGAAGGAAGGTGCACAAAGGACCAGCTGGAACATTCTCTGCTAAACTGAAAGCACATGAGGGTGGAAGGGCGGGGGACAAGTACTAGAAAGGCCAGCATCTTCACAAAGTTCTACTTTTGTCATGGATTCAATGACGCCCCCCAAAATGTGTCTAACAGTTTGGCTGGGCCCTGATTCCCAGTACTGTGTGATTGTCCATCAGTTTGTCATTTGATGAGATTTTCCTGTGTGTTGTAAATCCTGCCATATGCTTCAATAATATGGATTAGCAGCAGTTATACTGATGAGGTCTGCAAGATTAGACAGTGTTTTAAGCCCATCTCTTTCGAGATATAAAATAGAGAAGTGAGCAGAAAGATATGGGCACCTCATACCACCAGGAAAGCAGTGCCAGCAACAGAGTGTGTCCTTTGGACCTGAGGTTCCTGAGAGGCACCCAGCTGAGATGCTCCCAGACCAAGGGAAGACTGGTGACAAGGACCTTGCTCCAGAGCTGACAGAGACAGAAAGACTTCCCCCGGAGTGGGCGCCTGAATTTGGACTTCTAGCCTACTGGACTGTCAAAGACTAAACTTGTGTTTGTTAGAGCCGTCCATTTGTAGTATTTCTGTCATAGCAGCAACAGATGACTAAGAGAGCTTCTAGGGGAATTCGCACCAGAGAATGGGCCCATAGAGTCTGGATGAGAATGTCACACCAGATGATTTTCTCCTACTCGGCCCTTTTAAAAAGAACAATATTAAAAGACTAGGACTCCATGGTCCGAGAACCTGGAGGGTCCCTTGGGAACATGGCCCCTAGACTTGCTGCTAGCCCAGAGCTGAAACTAGCACTGAAGCCAGACAAAGAAAGAACTGGACCTGGGGACACAGAGTGATGCGTGTGGTGTGTGTGTTTTCTGGTTGAAGATATATATGAGGCTGTCCTACTGGGTTTTTTTTCTAGAAGGGAGAGGAGAGAAGAGAGAGGAGGGGACAAGTGTTGGTTGAGTGGATACTGGAAGTAAAGAGTGAAAAAGAAGAGTGTGCTGTCAGAGTGAGGAGAGCAGATACAGTAACAGAGAGGTGGGTACTTGGGGTTTTATACGGAAAATTGACTTGGATCATAAACTTTCACTTAATCACAATGAAAAACTTAAAAACAGCAGTAGTGACAGAGGAAACGTTAAATGCGTGAAGCCTCCTCCATCGCCCACAGAAATGATGATGGGAAGCACCAAGCTGGCTCTCCTGCCTGACGATGAAAGAAGCGACTCATGTTTCCAGTTGAGGCCACTGTGGCTGTCGCTATGTCACTGGGCTGTAGTGACAGCCTCAGCCCAGCCTCAGCTCCCCTGAGTGGTACCAACCATGCCCCCTTGACCTGCAGAGTATCACAGACACCCTCAAGTCTTTGCGCTCCACCTGGGGCAGGTAGGAAGAGAGGGAGAGAGCCAAGTAGGAGTAACAGCAGACGGTTCTGTCACACTTGCATGTGCTGAACTCTGTCACCTTTGTGTAGCTCACTGAACCCCCACTCACAGAAGTCCCAACAGCTAGGAATTATTATTTACCCCCATGTGACCATGAGGAACAGAGTCAGAGAGGTTGAGCTGTGCCTAACAGGTGCACACAGGATTTGAGCCCACAGGGGAGTGAGTTATGACGTTAATAGCTTGAACCAGATACATGGGAGAGGAAGCTCCAGGACCCAGGAACAACTGGAGAGAGCCAGGGAGGCTTCTAGAAGGAGGGTAGATTTTAGAGACCGTACCTGACAGGGAGGAGACTGACAGTGTTCCAGGCTTGCAGTGGGAATTAGCACATACAATGGCCCTGCGGTAGGCATCCACATGTGCAAATGCCCTGTGGTGGGGGGGCTGGCATGTGCAAATGCCCTGTGGTGGGGCTCCACACGTGCAAAGGCCCTGCGGTTGGAACCCACATGTGCAAAAGCTAGGACTGGGAAACATGTACAAAGCTCTCCAGTGGGACCAGCACACTGTGTGAAGGAGAGTGAAGGAGGCTGAAAGTGAACTCATGGCAGGGGTCACACAAATATTGCCTTTGGCCACTTTTACAGGTGCTCCAGGGGTGAGCAGACTCATGTGTTAAGGTAGGCAGATGAGCCAGGGACACAGTTCCCACATGACTCTGTGCCTTCTGGGCCCTTGTCTGGGGGCTGAGATCATGCTACTTCACTGTTTGAGGAAGATCAAAGCCATAAGACCCGGAAAGGGGTGTGATGCCACCCCTGGCTGGTGCTAAAGCACTCAGGCGCGCACAGGGAAGGCTCCCAGCACATCTGTAGGGACCCAAAATGAGGAACCCAGCCAGGGGGAGCCTGCAGGATCTGCCAGAGCCTGTGGTGGGCTGGGGTAGAGTGGGGTTGAGGGTGGATATGGGTCTCAGTCCCACCCCAGGGCTTCCCCCTTCAGCTTATTCTGTCTCTGCCCAGCAAAGTTCCTTTCTGCCCAGACACGGTCCAGGACATCCATGGGTAGGGAACACCCAGGGGCATGGCCTGAAAGCTGAGGCTCTCCTTTCCCTTGCTGACAGGTGCTCACAGAGGTCTGCATGTGAGCTCGCATATATGTGTGGCCCCCGTGGAGACCTCTGTGTCCTGGTGGCCCAAGGCTACCCAGGGCGTACTCACTGAGGTAGCACATAAGAAAAAAGAAGCTTCCTCCACCCACAACCCATGCATTTCCCCTGTACACCCCTTCTCCTCCTTTTCCAGGTCGATGGGAGAGGTCAGGGGTCAAGGGTAAGCCTAGAGCTAGGACTATGAGCCCAAGTTCTTGCTATACTTCTTGCTTGTGGGGCCCTTAGGGTGTTATTTGGCCTCTTTGAGCCTCTGTCTCCTTCCTGGAAGGGTGACTGTGAGGCCCGTAGATTTCACACCCCTGGATAGCACCTGGCTAGCATGGGGAGACCCCACACGGTGGAGAAGCCTGGTCTCCACCTTCTCTGCACAGCCTCAGCAGCTGGTCACAGGGACAGGGAGCCTCTGGTCCAGCCTACAGCATCTCCCTGACATGCTCGCCTCCCAGAGCTCAAGGGACTGTGCTGTGCTCAGTCACTTTGGCCGTGGTGGGCTGAGGCCACGTGGTGGCCTCTAACTGTGCCTTAGCCAGTCTCCTCTGCTCCTGGCTGGAAATATATGTGCCTTAGAGCCAATAGGAGAGTTCCTAGCTGATGGAGAACTGTGTCTGGGGACACAGAGATGGGGAACAGGAGATGGTGGCCCTAGGCAAAGGGGCAGGGACCGGGGGGATGTCTTAAAGGACCTTGCTGCAGCAGCACAGATGCGCCCAGCTTTCCATCACACATAACCACAGTGGCAAAGCTGCTCCCTTTCCTTGGTGTCTGTTTGGTGTTTTTGTGGGCAGCAAGTCATTTTCTACTCATGGTGACCCTAGAGAAAGAGCAGAACTGTCCCATAGGGTTTCCAAGGCTGTAATCTTTGTGGAAACGCTGCAACATCCTTCTACCATGGAGCTGCTGGTGCATTCAAACCGCCCACCTTCTGGTTAGCAGCTGAGTGCTTAGCCACTGCACCACCAGGGCTCCATAGTGTCCCCTTGCTTGGGGACAATTAATTGTTTCCTGTATTCTGACTCAGAACAGTGCTGAGGTACTGGGGATCCTGGGTTTCTGGGTTCTGGTTTGCACACAACCAGGAGGGCCTCTTCAGGTACAGTGTCCTCTGCCTCATCTCTAGGGGCCAGCTTGGGGATGGACTCAATATCCCTTTATGATCTGCACTCTCAGCTCTGAACTCTGCCAATAGCTAGAGAACCCTCTTGGCCCTTCCTGAGCCTCAAGGAGCACACTCTAGGCTTGCCCTTCCCCAAAATTGAGCAGGCCATATGAGGAGACACCACAGCTGACCGGTAAAATGGTCAAGCCACCCAGGACCCCCACTCAAGAGGAGGGAGGGGAGTGACTGCTGCCCCCTGAGGGCAGGCTGACTCACCTGCCTGCCCCTGCCCCCCAGCATCCTGTTCTAGGCTGACCTGGGAGGTAGGTGGGAAATGGACAGGGACGGTGGGAGGGACAGATGGTGACCAGAGGTGGACCAGGCCTGCTGGGCAGGGAAAGTGCCCAGGTGACTGCGTGCCACTCTGGATGCCTCCAGCGGGGCTCACTCTCCTCTAGCCGTGGTCCCTCCCCGGAGCTCCTGCCTCCCCCACACCCAAGCAAGGGACGGGGGCTCAGGGCAGGCTTGGTGTTCCCGCTCGCCCGCGGCCTCCCAGGTCGGGCTGGGAGCCCTGCGTGCACAAGCAGGCACACGCGGCTGCCGCGGGCCGGGCGTGCTCTAATTAGCCCACTATCTGGGGAGTTCTTCTGGAAAGCAAAACAAACCAAAAAAGTCCTGGTTTTGCCCTGGTTCCTTCTTGCTGCCAAGTGGGTTTCTCCTAGGCCCTGAGAGTTTTCTGGTTTAGGGGGGGCCCTCCTTTGGGTTCCATGTGGCCCTAGTGCACTAATCTCTGCTTTTGCAGTGTGGCTTTTTTAGCCTGGTCTGAGGCGGGGCCAGATATGGGCAGTGAGGGAAATTGGAGTCCAAGGGTTTGCAGGGGCAGAGGGTACATCTGGGATGAGGGAAGGCTCCTGCGGGTGCCCTGAGGAGCCCACGGAGGAGGCAGAAGCCACCCCTCCACTGATGAGTGGTCCTCTAGTTACCTGCAAAGCTGCAGCCACAAGGAGAGCAAATGGGAAAGGGTGTGCCTGGGGTTGGATGGGGCACCGTGCTCATGAACGGGGAGCACAGGAGGCAGCCCTGGAGAGCAGCAGGGGCAGTGTCCACCAGGACAGGAGGACAGCCACCTCTGCTGGTCCAGCCAGCACTGCTTCTCCTGATCCCTGGATGGGGGCTTCGGAGACCCCCATGCTTCTAGCAACTTCACTGAATCTGACATCTATGTCGGGGGTCCAGACAGAGGGGCCATGACTTCAGGTCTTACAGAGAAACATACCAAAACTTCTCCTGGGCAGCCCACCTCGAGACCCCCGGGGGAGGCCTCTCAGCCTGCATAGACAATGCTAGGGTTGGGGTCTCTGAGTCTGCCATGTTGCAAAGCGGAAATTTCTTCACATCGCATTAAAACCTGTGCGAGGGGGCTGCTGCCGGCGGCCGCCGCGCCCTCCTGCTTTGTTGCTGTTTGGCAAGGAGATCCTATCAGCCTCTCCACTTGGTTCAATGACTAATTCCCTGGCACCCACCTCAGATCATTAAAGAATGTGGACAAGTTAAAATATGAAAAATGGTGTCCTGGGTCTGCAGCTTGCTGCTTCGAAACAAAGGCAAGGGCTGCATGCCTTGCTCATCAGGAGGGCGCTCCAGGGGACGCCAGTGCAACCTCTGAAATAAGCCGTCTGAGGGCCCACAAGACCTGGTTATTGCTGTTAGGTGCCACTGAGTTGGTTCCAACTCATGGCGACCCTGTGCGTGATGTAACAAAACAGTGCCTGGTCCTGTGCCATCTCCACAATTGTTTTGATGCTTAAGCCCATCATTGCAGCCACTGTGTCAATCCATCTCGCTGAGGCTCTTCCTCCCTCTTGCTGACCCACCACTCCACCAAGCAGAAGACCTGGAGTAGCCTCAAACCTGGGCTTGGCTGAGGCCAGGAGGGAGAAGTCTCCCTGCAGCCCTCAGCGCAGCTCAGAGCTCCAACGACAATAGAGAGATCCTTCTGGAAGGGCTACCCCTGCTAGACAGAAAAGAGAGACAAGGCTGTTGAGACTGGGAGGTGCCTGGTACTGGTGTCTGGCAGTGTCTGGTGGGGCAGCAACATGGGAGTGGGAAAGGCCACCTGACGTCTGGTCCTGACATCTGGCCAGCCACACTAAGGGGGTGCTGTCCCTGTAACCCATCACAACCAAATTTATCATTCATTCATTCATTAATTCACCAGCTAGTTTATTCAGCAAACCTCTTGAGTGACCCCTTGGTAAGGGGCAATGCTCTACACCGTCATTGTTGCTGGCTGCTGTCACATCAACCACCAACTCATGGTCACAACACGCACAATGGGATCAGATTGTTGTGACAGAGAGGGTTTTCAATGGCTGATTTTCTTTGACGCTAGATCACCAGACCTTTCTTTTGAGGTACCGCTGACTGAATTCGAATTTCCAACCTTACAGTTAGCACCTGAGCCCCTTAACTGTTTGCACCACCCAGGGTCTCCCTACAGCCCTGAAGGTGTGCTAATAATAACAGGAATAATGACAGTAGTTGGTTCAGCCAAAATTTTTGGTGGTCTAGCCGAGCACCAAGGAACCCAAGTGGCACAACAGTTAAGCACTCAGCAGCTAACCAAAAGGTTGGTGGTTGAAGTTTACCCAGCAGCCCTGTAGAAGAAAAGACCTGGCAATCTGATCCTGGGAAGAAAATGGCCTAGAAAACCCCATGAGGCAGTACTCTTCTGTGACATGGAGTGGATACAAGTCATAATCACCTCAGTGACATCAAACAGCCCAGCACCATCAAGTAGACACGGGATGCAAGAGACATATGGAATGTCTCATGTTCAGCAGCCACATTTAAAAAGATAAAAAGAAACTGGCATCATGTTAATAATGCATGTTATTTAGCCCCAAATCCGATCACATCAGCATGTAGTCAATGTAAACATTGTCGGTGAGATATTCTGCATGCTCTTGGGGGCCGAGCCCTTGGAGTCTGGTGCACGTACCCTGATGGCACCTCTCAATGAGAATGGGGCCCAGGGACCTGGCTGCTGTATTGGATGGCACTGGGCAGACTGTCCCCTGTGGGGACACACAGTGACCTGTAGGAAGGTGTTTCTCTTTGTAGGGTTCACAGCTCAGTGGGGGACAGAAAACTCAGGAAACAATTGTGTAGTGTGGGCTTCCAAAGTGTGCCGTGCAGATATGAGGGAGCATTGGGTTGATGTCCCTGATTGGGGTCCACAGAGTTCCAGGGACCTCTCATCTGGGCAGGATCCAAGCCCAGACAGTGTGTCCCACAAAGAGACAGATGACAGCAAGCCCAGGGCGAGGGCCCTCTGCTGAAGTCTACTCAGTGTAGAGGAGCCCAGTGCAGGAACCAGGATGTGGACAGGGATACATGTCTCCTGATGTGGACAGGCCACTGTACTTAGATGCTTCAGCCCCTGGGACACCAACTTCTGTCTTTTGGGGATCTCAGTCCCTCGGGGACATGCTTGCTGGGCTAGGCAGTGGCCCTGGCTGATGCTGATAAGGACAGAACCTGTGGGCGGCTTGCTTGGCCATGATCCACCCCACACCTTTTTCTGTTCTGGTCACTTTTGTTTCTGAATCTCCAGAGCCATGGCTGCCATAGGCCTGGGCCCGTCCACCTCTGGATCAGAAGTCTCTCCCTGAAGGACAGATAGTCCCACCTCCTGCATCTCTGAGGCTTTCTGTCCCACTCCACGTGGGCCCCCTGCCATCGCTAGCAGGCTGTGGGCTCTAGACACTCTCCACCTGAGCTCCAGCCCTTGCCTCTCCTAGATCTTGGCTGTTGTGGGAAGCATTCAGTTAGGTGACAGTCTCCCACTCTGAAAGGGATATAGGGCAGGTAGGAAGAGAGGGAGAGAGCCAAGTAGGAGTAACAGCAGACGGTTCTGTCACACTTGCATGTGCTGAACTCTGTCACCTTTGTGTAGCTCACTGAACCCCCACTCACAGAAGTCCCAACAGCTAGGAATTATTATTTACCCCCATGTGACCATGAGGAACAGAGTCAGAGAGGTTGAGCTGTGCCTAACAGGTGCACACAGGATTTGAGCCCACAGGGGAGTGAGTTATGACGTTAATAGCTTGAACCAGATACATGGGAGAGGAAGCTCCAGGACCCAGGAACAACTGGAGAGAGCCAGGGAGGCTTCTAGAAGGAGGGTAGATTTTAGAGACCGTACCTGACAGGGAGGAGACTGACAGTGTTCCAGGCTTGCAGTGGGAATTAGCACATACAATGGCCCTGCGGTAGGCATCCACATGTGCAAATGCCCTGTGAGCGGAAGCTTTGAGCTGAGCCTGTGCACTCCACGGCCATGTGGTGTCTCTGGCAGGCTGGAGTCATGCTGAGCCAGATGGGGCTTTGGGCTGCTCAGTTCAACCCTCTCTTGGTGGAAACAAAGGCTAAGGGACCAGGAGGAACTGATTCGTCAACCTAGGACTTCTGGGGGCCTAGCCAGGGCTCTCTGTGCTCTCCTGTTCCAGTTGCTACTGGAGAGGCAGACTGTGTCTTTGGTTTTAGTCTGGAGGGTTGGAGGTCAGGCTGATGAGGGAACGTGTGCTTGCTGGGCAGGTTCTGTGGGACAGCACACAGAAGGCTCTGCATGCTGCCCCACACTCATACCCTGTGCCCCTCGCTGTCTTTGCTCTGTACCCTATTCCCGTCCAGGCAGACAGTCTCAGTTTACAGTCTCAGCCTGTGTTCAGGGGCCTCAGGCTCATGGCTCTGCTGATGGCTAGTCTCTGCGTCTCCCTAGGGGTCTAGGGTGCCAGGAAGCTGGGTTGGGAAGAAGGGAGAACAAGGGTGAGGGGAGAGCTAGAACCCCTGGTCTCCATCCCCAATGCATCATCCAAGGTGAGTCACTTCTCCCTGGGCCTCAGTTTCCTCATCTGTAAAAGGGGAGAGTGGCAGTCTCTACCTCAGGCCGTGGATGATGGGAGGGATCCTACACAGTGAACTGGGAGTGGTCCCTGACACATGTATACGATTAGAGGCCCTGTATCTGTCAGCTGTTACGCATGACCCTCCAAAGCCCACCTCCTGCTGGAAGTCCCAGATTTGGAAAGGTCTTCCTGGCCAACCCTCCAGGTGGGATCTGCCTGGGATGCCAGACACTGAGTGCAGCCAGCCCCCTCCCTCAACTCCTGGCAGAAGCAACCCAGGATGACCTAAGACCCCATGGAGTGTGACCCAGAGGACACACCTTCTCATGGGTGGCTCCAGCTCCTGGGTTCTTGCTCTTGAGGTGCGTGGTCCTGGCAGGGAGCTGGGCTGCCAGTGTGCTGGGGAGCACGGGGAGTGGAAGAAGCTAGAACACTGTCAGAGCAGGAGACAAAGGTTGGGGCTTGTCTGATGGAGAAAAGGGCCACCAGTCCTAAAGAGGTGTGTCTTGGGACCAACTGGAAAGTCAGGCTTCCCCCAACCTCACAGTCTGATCTATGGGTCAGACTGGTGTCCCACGGCTGACCAGACATCCCCAGTGCTCCATCCACTGAGTCCGCCTGGCCCTTTCTCTGCCCTGCCTGCCTCCCTAGACCTGTGGTCCTCTCTCTGAAGTGTGGAGTGGAGTGTGGGGTGACCACATGCAGCAGGAGCCCACGTGGGAGACTGGAGCTGGGTCCTCCTCCTCCAACCCCCCTCCAGGTGTGCAACACCCTGCTTTCTCCCTTCGTTAGCTTGGTGGATCCCCAGAAACCTTGGCAGCACAGGACGGCTGGAGGAGGGGGCCGAGGTGACTGTCGGTTCATCCAGCACAAGTCGTGACCTGTTGGGGGGGCGCCCGAGGAAATGTTTGGGATGACTCGAGCGGGCTGGCCCTTTAAGGCTCCTGTAACCGGACACCTGGGGGGGCCCCGGGCGGCTCCCCGCTCAGCCTGACTGTTTGTCTCTCCCCTCCCTCCCCCTCCCCGACAGTCCCAGTTTAATCTGCTCAGCAGCACCATGGACCAGATGAACAGCCGAGCGGCCCCAGCGAGCCCCTACACTCCAGAGCACGCCGCCAGCGTGCCCACCCACTCCCCCTACGCACAGCCCAGCTCCACCTTCGACACCATGTCGCCGGCGCCTGTCATCCCCTCCAACACCGACTACCCTGGCCCACATCACTTCGAGGTCACCTTCCAGCAGTCGAGCACAGCCAAGTCCGCCACCTGGACGGTGAGTGTGCCATGCCGCCAGGGGTGTCCGGCAGGCACAGGTGGGAGGGTGATGGTCGTCCAATGTTGGCCACAGAAGTGTCCACTCAGCGCGCCCTAGAGGGCCACCAGGTAGGGGGCGGGTCTGGGCTGGGCTGTCTGGGCGTGTCACCTTCAGACACGTGGCCAGAGTTGGCCAGCCTCCTATAGCAATCTCAGCGGATGGACGTGGCTGGTTGTGAAGTTCTTGGGGCAGGGAACATCCCCTGCCAGCCCGCTTTCACCAGACTCTCCTCAGTTTGCCTTTCCTCAGGGTATGATCTGATTTGAAATCCTACTTGGATGGGACTGGAGCCTTTGGAGAACAGTACCTGGATCCAGGGGGAGACCTCCTCCAGGCAGCAAGGCTGGGTTTGCTCCTCCCACTCTTTCTAAGTGGTCATCTCCACGTGCTGGCATAAGACAGGGAATGGCAAAGGTGGAACCATCACAACAGAGCTCATGTCCCCCCTCTGGTGCCCATGGGGGCAGCCTGGTGCACAGCTGGGGTCTTGCATTCCAGGAACACAAAGCTTTCATGGTGGGCTGGGCACTGTAAGTCCAGACAGCTCCCAGTGTAGGATGGGGTACCGATCCAATGACTGTCGCAGGTCGATTTTGACATAAGTTGAAGGTTTCATTTTTCTTTTTTTTAGTTTTTGTCATGATTGCCTTTTATTATTTGGCTTCAGCAGTTGAACATTACATAGAAACTTACAGATGTGATGACATCACCGAACGCCGCAGTGCAGCGTTTACACAGTGCGCACTGCTAGCGATAAGACGTACAAAGGAAAAAACAGATGGTGAAAGCGTGGTCCGTTGTAACCCAAACATGTCCTAGGCAGGACACCCCCGTGTGTGTTAACAGGCCGTTTTTATTCCCATGCATAGCTGAGGAAACTGAGGCTTGTGAGGGAGAGAAGTAGGTAATTTGCTCAAAGTTGTGCAGTGTCAGCGGGGGCTAGGGTTGAGGAATGCAGGCTCCAGTATCTGTGCTTGTGATGACTGCACTGGACTATGCCTATTGCTACTAGGAGAGGAAGGGACTGCCAGAGCCCACAGGGTAACACCAAGACTCTGTGCCCCAACACCCAGACCCAGGCGGTGTGGGCTCACTCCTGAGTGGCAGACTAGGGGACAGGCAGGAAAGCAGCTCCAGGGGCTCCTGATCCCCTGACCCACTGACACCAGGGAGCGTGAGCTTCACCCTGTTCCCCATCCTGCCAGCTGTGGGAAGTGTAGCCCTCACCTCTCACGGGTTCTGGATGTAGCGCCCCATGGCAGTGCCTGGTCCTTAGCGAGGCTTCACTGCCTGCTGGGTCCTCTGTTTCCCAGGTAACAGCTAGGTAGTCGCCCAGCCCCACCTGAAGCAGAGACAGGAAGGAGCTGAGTTGGCCAGGATGGCCTAATTCACACCCTTACGATCACTGAGAGGGTGCCCCCCAGGCTCTGCCCTTTTAAGCTTCAAATCCCATAGACTCAACTATCCCGCTGGCTGGAGCTCCCAGCTTTCCACACCCCAAGGTGGCTAGAGGTCTGGGTGGAAGCACAGGTAGCCAGTCTAGCTCTGTAGGTGGACAGAGACCACCTGCAAAGATTGCTTCTGGGTTCTGCTCCTGCTGGGAGCTCCCCCTGGCTTCCCGCCTGGCCAGGTATCGCAGACACACACCTCACTCGCCTCATCTATTGACCTTCCTTCTGTCATGCAGCTGGTGGGATTAAATTAGCTCCGGCTACACATACATAGCACAGGGCTTAGTGTTGCAGACACGAGGTACACCTTCACCATGTGAGGTCTTGATTATTATGCACTGGTGTGGCCGCAATGGGGTTGTTAAGGAGCCTGGCCCTCTGAGTAGGGTTGCTCAGCAGTAACTGCCAGCTGTTGGGGTGGTTCTTTTGGTAGTTCTGTTGCTTAGAGAGGGTTTGAGGTCTGCCTGAGGGACCTGGGTTGAGTCAGGAAGCACAGAGGGTCCCCATGCCTGCAAGCCCTCAGCAGGGACTCATAGCCTCCCTGTTCTACATTCTGGCTTGTTCACTCAGCCTCTGTAAGCAGGAGCCCCTCAAAACTGATACATGTCATTTGGGGTCTGAGTTACCCAATCATTTCAGGACCAGTTCCCCGCATGGAGGCTACCTGGGAATTGGTGGTACTCTGTCTTCTCTCCTCCCATGATGCTTGGGGGTTCCAGTGTCATTGGGTCTAAGAGGTCTCAGGGATGAGACTTGACCTTATGCTGACGCCCCAGTTCAGGTGCTCCTTGCCTGTTACCCTGTCCGGGTGCACGGGCATCAGGGCTCAGGCCAAGGGGCTTAGTCACAGTGCCCTGGCCCTGAGTGGCCCCTTGGGGCAACCTGCCCAGAACCAAGGCACCCAGAACCAAGGGTCAGGGAAGGCTTGTCCTGCCCAGCAATTCAAGCCCTGAGCTCGACCCCATCTGGATGTCTGAGCAGCAGGCACTGCCCAGCTTGGGCCCCCTCTGGGCTCTAGGGGAGCTTATGGGGACAGGGGAAACTGCTGCGGGGCCCCTGCCCCGCTCTGCCCCACCCAGTCCCTAGCCTTTGTCAGTACAGGGGGTGGAGGTGACACAAACGTTGATAATGAGATTTTTGGCACCTTAGCTGCCTGGGAACAGACCATCCGCCCTCTCATATGCTCCTTTCCTTGCCCGGGGAGGGGGCAGGTGGGCGGCTGTCTCAAGTGTGGGACAGGGCACGCTGGCTGCCTGCTCACAGTTCTCAGGGTCCAACTGTGCAGCGTTGTCCGGGCTTGTCATCAGGCTCGTTGCCCTGGCCTCCGCATGCAGCCCCACCACACCAGCCCATTGGTAACTGATAGATAACGCATATTTTTCGCAAGTACGGTTCCAACCTGACTACTGCTTTCATTCCCTTCCACTTGTGAGAAAAACACCCGAACCTACTCCCAGGGGACTACAGCTGTTAGTGGGTCTCTGGCCTCTGCCTGGCTGAGGTCCCCTGTGGGTCTCCCACCCGGGTTGGCCATTCTGCTCTGGACAGCTTCTCTTGGACTTCAGATCTCACACATGCACTCCTAGAGCACTGGATTGGAGTCCTTAGCTTACAGACAAGTGTATGCACAAGGCATGCAGCACACCACACACATACGGGTGCATGCACACACCACACACATGCACACAGTATGCCACACGCAGGTATACACATCATACACAGGCACCCATACACACCATGTATGCACACAATATACTTGCATGCACACACTGCCATATACATGCACACGTGCACACACGCGTGCGCACACACACACTCACATACACACTCACATACCTTCCTGCTTGCAGCCAAGAGTTCTGACAAGTCCTCCACACAGAAGGTCCAGAAGAAGCTGAGTGTGAAAGCAAATGTGTAGCTGGAAAAGGGGTTTGTGCTCCGTCCAGAGCTTGTAAGCCAGGGCCCTGGGGGTGGGTTGAGTTTGGAGTTGAAAGACTGGGACTGCACAGTGGGTGGGACGGACCAGAGGTGCCTGCTGGCATCTGAGCCCTGGGTCTGCTGGTCTGTGACTGCTGTGTCACCTCCTCCTCTCTGTTGTCCTGTCTATAAAGGCCACTGTTGGGTCCAGGAGCCTGGTTCTGTGACTCCTTAGGGCAGGGACTGGGCCAAGGGCACACTCCACAGACACTGCTGTCTGCCCGCCATCCAGGCTGAAGGTCATCCAATCCCAGGACCCTTTAGGGCTTTGTGGGGAGACAGACAACGTGAACCATCAGAGCAAAACATGAGTGTCGGGCACCCAGCAGGCATCTGATGCTCCCAAGTAGATGGATAGGTGGACAAACGGACAGATGGAACTGGGCCAAGGATGGTGGCACAAATGTCTTTTCTCCCTGTTTCGTGCCCTCCCCAGGAAGATTATCTTTGAGCCTGTGGGTGACCTCAGCAGTGCTCCCTGGGCAGCCTGTGGAGGAGAGTGCAGCACGTTCTCTCTGCTGGATCCCAGCCTGGCCTCTGGAACTGGATGGCCACTCCACTGTGAGCCTGCCCTGGGTTTTCAGTCATGTGGCGGAGGTCCTCAGGATCCCATAGAGTGGAGAGAGATTGTAGCATTCTTCTGTACCAATCCCATGTAGGGTTTGGACTTGGGTCAGTGCAAACCAGCCTCTTCCCACCCCCAGGCCAGGCTTGCCAGGGAAAGCACTGGCTTCAGTCTTCACGGGGTGCAGGAGGGCTCTGAGGTCAGACGCGAGGCCACGGTGTGGTCGGAGGTCCTGGCCCCAGATGGCCTTTCTGGCCCCCTAGGCAGGCTGAGTGGCTCTGCTGTCAGTCTCTGAGGACACTGTCATCTCCAGAGCTGGATGTGGTGCTGGGGTTGAGCAGAGCCAGGGCCTCTGGACAGACAGGAGCCCAGACACAGCCCTCGAGAAGCTCCAGCTGTGTTGTGGACTAGCTGGTGAGTGTGAGCATGTGCGTATATGTGAGAATGTGAGTGTGCGAGAATATATATGAGAATGAGTGTGTGTGTACATGTGGTAAATGAGTATGTGTATTTGTGTGTGCATGCATTGTGAATGAATGCGTGTACCTGCATGTGTATATCTGAGTGGGAGTGTGAGTCTCTGTGTTAAGTGTCTTAAATGACTGTCTTTCTGTGTATGAGTGTGTGTGTATGTGTGAGTGTCTGCATTTGTATGTGTACAGGCACATGTAGGAGTGCATGCCTGTGTGTGTGTATGTGAGTCTCTGTGTTGAATGAGGGTGTGTGCATGTGCATGTGTGAGTCTGTAAACCTATGTGTGAATTGTGAATATATGTGTTCATGTGCATGCAGGTGTGTGTGGAAGTGTGAGCCTTTGAGTGTATGAGATTGTGTGACTGTGAGTCTCTGTCCATATGCATGCGTGTGTGTGAGCATGAGGGAATGTGTGTGTGTGTGTGTGTGTGAGAGAGAGAGAGAGAGAGAAAGAGAAACTCTGAGTGTGTGTGCCTTGGAGACACCCTCCCCCCAGGAGGAACACGTGGAAGACAGGCCAGGGAAGCAAGGGATTCCTGGGTGGAATGACGCTGAGTCAAGGCTAATGGATCTGGAGGAAAACTTTCCAGCCCCTCAGAGCTCTGCGAGCAGGAGAATAATAGCGGAGGTGTCCCAACACGACTGTGGTATCAATTGCGTTATCCTAAAAGTTTATGGAATGCATAAGTGGAATTAATACCTTTTACTGGCACCAAAGGCAATTATCTGTATTTAAAGCCAAGGGAAGGGTTCTAACAATGTTTATTGTGCAGATGAAATGTGGATTATTAAGGGGAAACGAGAACACTTAAGGAGAAATTTCAGCAATTGCTCGTATTGTGCCTGTTCTGCAGCCTGGGTGCCTCAGGCTGGGATCCGGCTTTCTGCAGGCTGGTATGGTGGGGATCGGTGCTCCTGGCTCATGGCCCCAGAACGGGCTGGGGTGAGGTTGCCTCGTCTTTCTACATCGCCTGAGAGCTGTGACTCTTGGAGGAACCACGTCCCTGGAGATCACAGAAACTCATCATGGACCCACTGAGTAAGGGCAGAGAGGTCCAACACCTCTGAGCCTCTGGGTTCTCAGCCTTCAAAGCCCAGCACAGATGCTGACAGAGGTGGGTCCCAGGAGCAAAGGGTGTGCTCCCTTTTCCTGGGGAACCCTGGAGGACATCAAGGCCTCTTCTCCATACCATCTGAGTGCTTTCAGGAGACATGAGACAGAGTCCTTTGAAGGATAGTCCCCTGTTCCATAGGTTGGAGTTTGAAGGAAAATGATCTGTGTTCTAGGAGTTGTTTCCAAAATGGAGACGACTTTCCTCACATTCAAATTTTTTATTAGAAGTGCTGACAACTGCGAACGGTTAACATATGTGGCTGCTAGCCCAAAAGTTGGAGGTTTGTGGGTCTACTGAGTGGTGCCTCAGAAGAAAGTCCTGGTGATCTACTTCCACAGGGTCACAGTCATTGAAGACCCTGGGGGGCCCAGGTCTGCTCATACACGTGGGGTCTCCGTGAATTGGAGTTGACTTAATGGTAATTGGTTTTTGGTTTTAACACTGACAGTGACTGCTGCACAGCTGACGCTCTGGGCAGCTGGGCTTAGCACAAGACTGTGACCACATGTCATGCTTGCGGCAGCCCTATTGTAAGTGCTTATATTATCCCCACTGTATGATGGGGAAACGGAGGCTAAAAGAGGCGTGCACCATGCAGGGCAGGTGGGGTCTAGGCCAGCAGCCTGACCCCGTTCTCACCGCACAGCTGTGTGGACTGCTGTGGGTGTCTTCCCAGTGGGCCTGGTGCTGTTAGCTCCATAGGGACCTCAGGACCCCAGGTAAACTGATGGCGAGGAGGGGCTTGCCCCTTGAGGATCCCCTGCCTGGACTGCGCTAAGCCAGTGGGTGCTGCCAGGGCCTTTCCTGGGGAGGGTGCTCTGGCCCTGAGACTGAGTGGGACTCTGTCTGTCCATGAATGCTCCATAGCTGTAGCTGTCACCCTCTCCACTTGCTTTTTATCAACAAGTAAAAATCCCTGAGAACACTCCAGAACTGACCAGCGTCTGGGGTAAACATGGAAACACACTGTAGCAAGAGCTGGGAGCCGCAGGGCACAGACTTGACTTTCTCTTCTCCTAATGGTGCCAGGACCCACCACCAACAACAACCCACCTCCAATTACTTACTGAGAAAGAAACCCAACCTATTGAGTTGATTCTGGCTCATGGTGACTTCATATATGTCAGACTAGAACTGTGCTCCATGGGGTTTTCAATAGCTAAATTTTTGGAAGCAGAATTGCCAAGACTGTCTTTCAAGGTGCCTCAGGGTAAACTCGAACCATCAACCTTTCAGTAAGCAGCAAAGTGTGTTAACCGTTTGCAACACCCAAGCCTCCCCCTTTATAGAAAACAAGGACCACAGATGAGGTCCTGTTGAAATCAGAGCTATTAGGATGAGGTCCAGAGGTGTCTGGGACCCTGGCAGTTTGTGGGACCTCTGTAATGAATTCGGGGTCCCCAAGGAAGAGAGGGCTGGGGTTTTGTTTCCAAGCCAAGTGTGTTCTTGCCACCTCTTGGCCAATGGTCAGTCACTGGGGGACTGTTTTGGGGTTTTCTCAAGTTCAAGGTTGAGGGATCGGCCCTGTGATCCCAGTTACTCATAGGCCCCAGGCCCACCACTAGATTGGCTAGTCCAGACCCCCTGCCTCTGGTGGAGAAACACTTGGCCACTTCCAGGCATCTGTCAATTGTCTTAGGAGTCTCAGAAAGGGGAGAGCTTGGGAAATTCCAGGGTGTCAGAGCTGAAAAGAAAAAGCACATGCTCCTTATTTTAAAAGTGGCGAGCATGAGCCCCAGGGAGCAGTGTAGAAACTAGAGTTCCCAAGCCTCGGGTTTTTGATGGGGCCACAAAGTTTGGGAGGGGTTCAGCTTGTTTTAAGGCAGAAGGGTCCCTTTGGTAAAGTCAACAGCACTCAAAGCTCCATAGAGTTGAAGTTCAGAGCTTTCCATGGGGAACCACTAGTTGCTACGGAGTCAACTCACAGTGTCATCATGTGTGTTAGAGTAGAACTGGGCTTCAGAAGATGATCAGTGGCTGATGCTTTAGACCTAGATCTCCAGGCTTCTCTTTGGAGGCACCTCCAGGCAGAAACGAACTCCAATCTTTCAGTTAGCAGCCAAGTGCATTAACTATTTGCACCACCCAGGGACTCCTGGGAAAGCCGCAGAGTAGCCTAAAGCCCAGGGTCAGCCTAGGGTTCCAGGTCCACCTCCTCCACCACAGCCATGTGACCTGGGGTAAACAACCCTGTCCTCTTTCCTTGCCATCCCTCATGCAGAAGCAATGAGCCCCCCAGGGCTGTGGGGGAGAATAAAGAGAGCCAGGCTATCTGCAAAAGCCCTACTGGGGGCTGCGGCCCCCTGCAGTGGACAAATCAAGTATTTAGACACCAGAACTCTCCTGGCCCCAGGTGCTTTGCTGGTTATTTGTTTACAAGCCTCAGTGAAAACTTTTATTCTAGCCAAGTATTTCTTCATCCCCACATGGCCAGTAGCTGACTGGGCAAGGACAGTCATGCTCCTTCAAGAAGCTGTGAGCTCTGTTCCTTTTAACTGGGATGGATTTTACTTAGATCAGACACCCTAAAGTCACCAATCTGTGGCCAGGAGGGCCATCTCAAATGTTGGCCCCCATCCAGAGACCTGCCTGCCACCCTATGGAAAAGGTCAAGGTCAGACCCCTCAGGGCCCATGTCCTGGGGCTCCCTGCTGGAGCTGACCTGACCCAAATAAGAACCTTCCCTGCAGAAAGGCTCACCTGGGCTTGCCCCCACCCCTGTTCCCCTGATTAGTGCCAGTCCAGCCCCAGGTCGCCCACGGGAAGCTGCTGGGCTAGAAGGAAGCAGTTGGCCCATCCAGCCCCTGGACTGATGTCGTTGTCCAAACTGAGGTGCTCATGGTCATTCGGAGTCTCCAGAACTATCCTGTGAGCAAAAGGTACTTCTACAACCCCCAGTGTTCCGTCCACCCTTGGCTGACCACAGAACTCTGTTGGTTCTGGCTTTTCACTGAAGCCACAGAGCAGGGTAGAAACGAGGGCAGCGGGGGCTGTCTCACCCAGTAATCAAAGGACACTCCCCATGGTAAGCAGAACCACCAGTTGCTGACCTCCCCAGTTGCTCCCCAGCAGATCCCTGTGGCTTGCTGCCCTCGGTCTTGCCTGCTGGGTCCTGTGGCAGAGCTTTCTCTCTCCACAGGCCACAGTCCAGATGACAGACTGGTGGGCATGGTCAGCCCTGGCTGCCTTCTGCTGCTGCCAGTCAGACCCAGGCCCAAAGGTGGAGGAAGCTGAGTGCGGAGCTGTAGGGGAAAGCAGAGGCTGAAGGGGAGGCTTCAGATGAGAACTTGAGTGGTGCTTCAAGTAAAAGGTAGGGGCTGTTGGTAGTGCCAGCCCAGCCCTTTCCCCAACTATTCCAGGAGTGACACTGCTTACCTCTCCACTCCCATGGTCCTCCTCAGGGTCTAGAAAAAGCCAGAGAGGGTGACTGGGACACAAAATAAGGATCACAGGGAGGTGTCACCTGCCCAGATGCATGTCCCTAAGACAAGGACAAGCACCTGCCTCTGCAGTCAAGGAAGCCCTGGCTTGGGTCAGAGTGATGACACCGGCTATGTGCTAGCCCCTCACGTGCACTTTGCATTATGGTCTCATTGAAGTGGACACATCTGTCCACAGTTGGGCTCAGGACAACACTCAGGGCTTCAGGCTGTCATGCAGAGGTCCAGTATTATATATAGACCACTCCCCCCCGCCCATGGGGCCTCCTATTCCTGGGGGACTTGAACCCCACCCCGAGGGAAGAAGCAGGTATAGCAATGAAAAGGTACATAGCAAGACGATCCTGTGTGGGGGGAGAATGATGTACAATGCCCCCAAGGATATGTCCCCTAAAAAGCCTCCTTCCCATGGAGAGAAGAAAAGGATGCAGCAGTGAGGGGTGGGCCTGTAAACTAGGGGTTGTTAGCCTGGGTCCCTGGGTGAGTTATGGGGGTACAGCATGTGAGCCCACAGAACTCCATGTCAATTGTTTTATAGGTCCCTGTGGGAAGTTTTCTAGACAGAGAGGGTCAGTGACATTGGTGAAGTCCTCAAATGTGCCTATGACCTAAAGCGGGCCAAGACTGTGACTCTAAACATAACACACATGCGCTCAGGGAAAGTGGATAAAGTGGGCTATAAAAAAAACATTAAAAAAAAAAGAGAAAGCCCCCACTGCAGGCCACGTCTTCCAGAATCTGTTGTAACAGATTCGCCCAAGCTGGTTAACGGTATTTGCGGTTTGCAAGATGCTACACGTCCTGGGAAATTGACAGACAAGTTATTATCACCTCTCCACTGTCCTCCTGCCCAGACCTGCCTGTGACGGGCACCCCAGCTGCCGAGAGCGGGTGAGGAAATTAACAGCCCCCAAGCTCCTGTGCCCATCTGCCTGCTGCCCTCTCGCCATCCCCCAGGCCACTGGCCTCAGGACTCCCAGCCAGGTCGGGTCCATCTTGGACCTGGCAGGATGGAGGAGAGTCTGGGGGAAGTGGAAAGGGGCAGGCGTCCCAGCAGAGAAAAAGGGGGTGGGGTAGGGTGGGCACACATCAGTGTTCGGGCAAATCATTTCCTGCAAGTACCAAGAAGCACACGCATCCTGGAGCAGACAAGTCTAGACGGTTCTGTGTCAACAGGCGAAGATAAATAAGATTTTATCAGCTCAGAATCTGTTGAAACACATCCATCTAGCGGTTCTAGGAAAGGATGGGGCTAGTGGAAGCTGGGAGGGAGGTAGCAGCTGCACGTGACTTCTTCCACAGAATGGAAAGGGACCCAGGATCCCTCTCCCCCATCTAGTTTTCTTCCAGTCCCAGCCTCAGGTTGTCAGAGGAGGGTGATGGGCCCATACCCCTGGGCTGAGATCCATCTCTCTGGGAAGGACTCCTATCCCAGGGTGGAGCCCCTCGCCAGGACCTGGGGCTGCCTGCACAGATGTGTGCCCCAAAGATCACTTGCGTGGCCTGCCCTGGCAGCTCTGGGCTGGGACATCTGTGGGGAGCAGAACTGCCCAGGACCTGTGGTGGACTTGCTTGTGGTGCTGGGGGACTGTATGGCCTGAGCGCAGTGCCCCCCCATTCACGCTAAGTGTCTGCATTTGGGGGAACCCTGGCTTGGGTGACAGTGGTGACACCGGCTTGTGCCAGACCCTGACTTCTGGAGCCTGGAATCTGCCCGAATCCCACCCACAACGTACCGCTGTCTAGGAGCCTCAGGCTGCTCAGAGTTCCGCAGAGTGTCGCCGCCCCGCGGTACCAGGGACAGCTCCCGGCCCCGCCCCAGCTGGCGGTCGGCCGCTACTTCAGGGGCTGACGCCCCTGGAGCATCCTCACTCGGCTCAGGCGTGCTTCCGTCTGTCCGTCCTTCCCGCGGACGCTGGTTTTCCGTATTATTTTCTCAGCCAGAAAGTCTAGACTCACCTTGTCCATCCTCCCATCTGGGACCACACAAGGAGGGATTGTGGGCTACATCCGCACCCTGCAATGGGGCTAGGACTCCCCTGCTCCAGGTTTTGAGGGGCTGCTCATCTGTCCCGCCCAAGATTATGTGACCAGGGACCAGCAGGAACCCTAATATGCTCGTCTGTGAAATGGGGCAGAGCTACCTGGCCACCAGGGGAGGAGGAAGCCGGGCTTCGCAAGCTATGGGCACTGCCTTCCCTGAGTGGCTTGCAGGTGGAAACAGAGCTCTGGGCCCGAGATGGGAAGGGGGCGGCTCTGGGGGGAAAGGCTTGGGTCAGTCAGGGGCTTTGGAGCCACTCTGCATCAGATTTCACAGGTTGCGAAGGAGCTAGGCGGGGTACGGACACCTCCCCCAGGGCGTGGCTATGCTTGGACCCTAACTGCATAGCTGGGGGAACATGTTTGCTCTGAACCCTTTGACCTTGGCCAGCTGTGATGAACCCCATCTCCCACCTCAGCTACCACTAGGATGGAGGCAAATGGGACCTGTGGGGGTGTGGGTCAGCCCAGAGAAGTACACGAGCACCCCCCCTTCAGCTCCAACCCTCCCCGCCAGCCCTGTTCATCTTTGCACAGCTGCTAGGCTAACAATCTGGACAAATCTCCATCTTTTTCCATCTATACCTGATAACCAGAATGTCCATTATGGCTGTACCAGCTGACAGGCGCTGGGCACTTCCAGACCCCAAGCCCTGTTCATTGTTACCCTGCTCTGATCCTGGAACCTGAAGTTGTCAGACCCCAAAAGCTGACCTCCTCCTGCCATCCCTCTGACTGTGATCTGATTTATTCTGCAACCCCCCCTCAGGCCAGGTCTATGGTGCAGGGTCAGTCTACCCACCCCCAGGGACCCAGGTAGGTCCTTACTTGAGGTCCCCTCCCTAGGGCCCCAGATGTCCTTGACTCACTGGGTACCTTAGCAGACAGGTGGGCAAATCACAGCTGAGCCCTGGTCTCTGACACCTGGTGCTCCATTGTCTTCAGGGTGACACCTGGTGGCAGGTCCACCTGAGCCTGGTGGGGCAAAGCCTCCGATTAGTTTGGGCTTTGAGGGAGTTGAGGAGGCTTCCACGAAGGGCCTGAAAAACAGTAGGTGCTTAACAGATGCTACAGGGATGGATGACTCCCTGAATCCTTACTAAGCGAATGCCATGCCACAGGTGTGTTCTGGTCCCTGCAGTCCAGATGAGATCCAGCATTGCCCTGGGCCTCCTCCCCCAGGAAGCCCTCTTGGTTGGCCCCTCACACTGAGGTCTCCAAGCATCTCCCTGCTGTCACTAAACAAATTGTGTAACTGCTTGGGTCAAGGACTTGGTTAAGTTCTTCCTTGTGGGTGGATATGAGGGCTGTGCATTATATCAGCACCTAGTGCTTGCTTTAGCCTGGGCTACCATTGCCCTGGGAACGGAGGGGCTCCTTTAGTGCTGGAGAATCTTCTGTGCTCTGTATGCATCCGCAGGGAAGTATGGGGACATTGTGCACTTAGTGAACGCTAGCTGCACGCCTCTGTTTGTTGTTGTGTGTTACTGAGGGCAGACAAGGGGAATAGAGCTGACTTTTTGCCCTCCAGGCACCAGAATTCCCGGGGTGCATGCACCCTGCGCTCAGGAGCTGCTCCCCAAATGCTTGCCATCTAGGCTGTCCCAGGCCTCACAGGAGCCTGATAACATCATTTCTCTCCTACAGCTCCGTGTCACTCTGATCTGCCCAGGGCACCAGCACAGGGAGAAGCTGCCATTGTCTGTCCGCTATGGGAGGAGCAGCCTCCTGGTTGCTGTCATTAAGGGCCCTCATGTGGGGTCACTCCTGCCTTCTGGCATGAGGGGTGACCACTGACCTCTTATGCCCATTTCCTTGTTAATTCTGCCCCCTCCTTCTCAAAGAATAAGTCAGTCACCTGTCTCCAAGGTGGGAGGGAACTGTTCACAACTTCAACCTTCTGGGATACAGAACCTTGGGGGCTCAAGTCCTCACCCTGACTTCTGAGAAGCCTGTGTCCAGGATCTGGTTTCCTTGAATAAAGGCTACCTCCCTCTTTGCCAGTTGATGGTGGAAGGAGGTGGACTTGTGGGTGGCTGGTGAAGGTAGCATGGCAGCCACTGCTGTCTCAGAGCTCAGAGTGGCCACCTGGGTGCTGGGAGGGTGTTGCCTGGATGGATGCCTGGGAAGAGGGTGCTGGAAGCATCCACAGAGGGGAGGAGAGGCCCAAGTAAGGGGTTTCTGACTGCATCCTGGTGGCTGGGCGAGTATCCCAGGGATAGGGTCACCACCCGGGCAGTGTGCGCGTTTGGGGCCACACGGGGTTGGGGCCACCACCTTCATCTGTCTCTCTCCCGCAGTACTCCCCACTTTTGAAGAAGCTCTACTGCCAGATTGCCAAGACGTGCCCCATCCAGATGAAGGTGTCCACGCCCCCACCCCCCGGCACTGCCATCCGTGCCATGCCTGTCTACAAGAAGGCGGAACATGTGACTGAGGTCGTGAAGCGCTGTCCCAACCATGAGCTAGGGAGGGACTTCAATGAAGGTGACGCCTCTGCCTGTGAAACAGGCTTCTAGCTCAGCCTGAGCCTTTCTTTACCATGAAGGGGTTTCGGAGACCATTCAGGGCTCCCGTCTTTGTGTTGTGGCGGGCTGACTGCACCTGTGACCCCCTTTTCTACTCTGACAGGCCTCGAGTGCCATGCCCGTGCTTGGAGAAGTGCCTCCCTTCAGAGCAGGGCCAGTAGTCTGAGAGGGGTACAGGGCAGGCAGGCCTTCTGGGGTCATGTTACTGCGTGGAGTTGGCCCACCTCTACCAGCAACGCTGGCAAGGCTAAGGGCTGCCTGGCAGATCAGCAGGGACCCAGAAAGCAAGGCCCTTAGCCCAGCTCCCAGCTGAGGAAACTGATGGTCAGGGCTGTGGGGCCTCTGGTCTGCTGCAGTGCAACCCAGCTGAGGGCCCCGGAGGGAGCCACCTCCCTGAAGCAGCATCCTCCCTGCAGGACAGTCTGCCCCAGCCAGCCACCTCATCCGTGTGGAGGGCAACAACCTCTCGCAGTATGTGGACGACCCCGTGACTGGCAGGCAGAGCGTCATGGTGCCCTATGAGCCCCCACAGGTAGGAGCTCCCCAGGCCTGGGGGGAGGGGTGGGGGGACAGGAGAGAAGCGTAGCTGGGGGGGCGTGCAGCCTGTGCAGAGGCCTTGAGGGGACAGCCACAGGAGAAGCGGCTGCAAGGTGGGAGTGGGGCACGGAGAGCTTGTTGGGGGGATCCAACCTTTGACCTGAGGCAGCAGAAACATCCAGGGCTTGGGGGAAACCATCTGGAGCCGGTGCAGGGTCCAGTGGACAGAAGTGGAGACGAGATGGTGGGATTAGGGTGACAGCATGGAGGTGGCATCAGCCATTCCAATGGGACAGGCTTCCCAGGGAGGACGTGGCATTGACCCCCGACTTTGCTTTATCTCATTCCCCAAAGCCCACCCCTGCACCTAGTTTCCCAGATCCCCACCTCGGCTCCCTTTCCACAGATCAGAGAGTAGCTCTTTCTGTCCGCAGTACTAGGATCTGATCACACCACCCCGTCCTGCGCAAGGCTCCCTGGCCTCCCGGCTTCCCTTGTGCCCCACCCTCAGCTGCGCCTGGTTGGTGTCTAGGAAAGCAGAGCTCTTTCGCCCCCTAGTGGCAGTTCTGTGAAAGGCCAAGGTGTTCCCAAACCCTGTGACTGGTTTCCATACCCTGATCAGTGGGAGAGAGTGAAAACTGTCAGTTGCTCCTGGGACTGGGTGTTGAGGTGCGGAATGGATCTACTTTGAACAGCTCTGGCCTCACCCTCCATAAGAGCAGGCTGGCACACTGGAAGGGCTCACAACACCGAGACAGGCCTATACACATTACTGCAAAACACATCTTCTGAGTCAGGGGAGATGGTTGGGACAACGAAATCACAGGACCCTGGCTACATGAAGCAAATCCCAGGCCTGAGCCTTTCTGGTACCCAAAACCAGCACAGTGCTTGGCATTCAGAGTACTGGGTGGATGGGTGGATGGGTGGATGGGTGGATGGGTGGATGGGTGGATGGGTGGATGGGTGGATGGGTGGATGGGTGGATGGGTGGATGGGTGGATGGGTGGATGGGTGGATGGGTGGATGGGTGGATGGGTGGATGGGTGGATGGGTGGATGGGTGGATGGATGGATGGATGGATGGATGGATGGATGGATGGATGGATGGATGGATGGATGGATGGATGGATGGATGGATAGATGGATGATAGAAGGGCCATAGAGAAGAGCATTGGCCCCACATCCCCATGTCTACCCACAGCCAGGACTAGATGTGGGAGCTGGGGTTTCCCAGCCTAGTTGCCTCCATTTCCACACGTTGATGCCTATGCTATGTACTGACACTAGTCATTTCCTGCCTGGCCGTGTGCAGGTGGGGACAGAATTCACCACCATTCTCTACAACTTCATGTGCAACAGCAGCTGCGTGGGGGGCATGAACCGGCGGCCCATCCTCATCATCATCACCCTGGAGACCCGGGAGTGAGTCTGCTGGCACATGGGGGCAGGGCGGGAACTTGGGCTGGTACTACTGGGGGGCTTGACATGGGGACACAGAAGCCAAGGTCAAAGACTGCCTGAGCCCTGAAGGTGAGGATGGGGAAGCGGGCCTGTGTATTATTTTGCTGTGGCCTTGCTGTCTCAAGGGAGTGGTATCCTCCCAGCCTGCAGGGGCTGCTTGGGTGGGAGCCGGGGCTGGGAGGGAGGCAGGGCCTGGAGTCAGGACTGATGTCTCAGAGAAGCCTTACAACCTTCAGAGTGTTGGCTCCTTCTGGCAGGAAGCTCCTGCTCCCTTCACTGGCTTCTCAGCCTCAGCTCTTCTACCACCAGTCATGCCCCCATCCTCCCGTGGGGCTCACAGGACTGGGGAGTGGGCAGGGTTCAAGGTAGGCTCAGAAGTTCACAGTTCAAACTGTGCCTGCCCTACAGCGGACAGGTACTGGGTCGCCGGTCCTTCGAAGGCCGCATCTGTGCTTGTCCAGGCCGTGACCGCAAGGCTGACGAGGATCATTTCCGGGAGCAGCAGGCCCTAAACGAAAGTGCCGCAAAAAGCGGGGCGGCCAGCAAACGCAGTGAGCATGGCTTGGGGCTGGGGCACCAGAACCCTGTGAGGCCTGTCATGGGGTCGATGAATGCTGGCTGGGTTGTCTTGAGCCTGCATCCAGGAGAGGCTGAGGTCTTTTGCTGAGCTGAGTGAGCACAGCCCCATACAGGACCACTGTCATGACAGACCTACTCCAGGTCTCAGACCCCTCTGAGGTCACTGTCTGTGGCCACCCCCAGCCTAGTTCCATCCAGTGGCCACCATCAGAGCTGGCTGTCCAGCATGGGCAGCCTTGGGGTTTGCCCATTGTGGGGTTAACTATCCCTGGACCTGGGTGTCTGTGAGCTGTGCCTGCCCACCTGATGGGCCCGGACCTACTCATCCATCCCTCTGGACACAGCCTGTCACACCTCCTCTGACTACTCACTCAGCCTGTCTTCTTCCCTTCCAGCATTCAAGCAGAGCCCCCCAGCCATCCCCTCTCTGGGGACCAACGTGAAGAAGAGGCGGCACGGGGATGAGGACATGTACTACATGCCTGTAAGTGCACTCAGCCATGGAGATGGGAGGAAGGGTTTGAGATACCTGATGCTTCCTAAGGCCACTGGGATGGCTCCATACTTTGGGCTCTGCAGGGAGGTATAGGACGTGGCAGGTACAGTGGGAAGATTCAACAGCCCTGAGCCACATAAACCCGAGACAGGGAACATGCGGATGCCCCCAGGGCCCACCATGCTCACCTACTGCCTTGTGCATGCCTCCCTGACTTGGGCAGCCCCTCCCCAGTGAGTGACACTTGCTACTCTGACAAGCCTGTCATCAGTCAGGAACTGTTCATTTCTTGAATGATTCGAGAATGAGTCCTTCATTTTAAAACCCTATATTGGCTGAGTGTGCCCACCTGCCACAGCACCCATTGTTCTCAGTGCTCGGGAGGACAGGGGAGGGCAATGGGCAAAGGCAGGAAATGGGTAGGATGTGATCAGCTTGGGAAATTTGGCACTCACTGATCCCTGGGATAGAGTCTCAGGCCAAGCCTGCTCCCAGGGAATAAGGGAGGGCACCCCTGCTGCTGGGGAGCCCCATGGAAGGAGTGGCCCTGTGCTGCCAGCCAGGGTCCTCCCCAGGCTGTGGCTGCCTGCACCCACGGAGGGTCTCAGGAAGGCAGCATCGCTGTGCACGCAGCCAAGGCCTGGCTGTCTCTCAGGTGCGGGGCCGGGAGAACTTCGAGATCCTGATGAAGATCAAGGAGGGTCTGGAGCTGACGGAGCTGGTGCCGCAGCAGCTGGTGGACTCGTACCGGCAACAGCAGCAGCAGCTTCTGCAGAGGTCGTGAGTACAGCCCAGCCCTGTCCACAGCTTCTCCACAGCCTAGTACCTAGGACCCAGCAGGGGCGAGGGCGGTCCCATACAGCAGGGAAATGGCCAGGAGCATCTGTGACTCTTGGGACAGCAGTGTGTGCTGGAGGTTGGGGAGAGGGCAGCTCAGAGGGTCATCCAAGGTCCCCGCTGCCCCCAGGAAGCCTTTGCTGGGTATGGGCTGCGCTGGGCCCTGCTACACTGTCATCAGCTCGCTTCTCTTTCTGGGTCCTGGAGCCCCAGGAGCAGGCTCAGGCAGGGGCCCTATGCTGGCAGAGGGCTGACCCCAAGTGGGCAGGAACAGCCAGATGACTTCACCCTCAGACCAAGGCTCTGAGTCCCTTCCAGCCCTAACCCTCTTGGGCGCCCCTTTGAGAGCAAACAGGAAGGAAGGCACAGACTTTTATGAGGTGGGTAGGGTGATGAAGGAGGCCCCGACCGCAGGTGTCTTGGCTCAGGGCTGGTGTCTCCATCTGCTGGCCACACAGGGCACTGTGGCTATCAACAAAGGGAGCAACAGAGGGCTGAAGTTCTGACATTTGACCAATGTGTTGTCACTTTCCAAGCAGGAGCCACCTGCAACCCCCCGCTTATGGGCCTGTCCTGTCACCCATGGGCAAGGGGCATGGTGGTGCCAGCAAACTGCCCTCCGTCAACCAGCTGGTGGGCCAGCCTCCCCCACACAGCTCAGTGGCTGGGCCCAGCCTGGGGCCTGTGGGTGAGTATCTCCAGTGGGTGCCTGGGGCAGTGGGCAGACCAAGCTTGGGCCTGGCACCTGTGCTGGCCTAAGGCCACGGAGCTCAGCTTAGGGGCCAGCCCTGTTCACTGCCCCCTAGGGAGGCCTGTGTCTGTGGGAGCAGAGGCTGGCATGAGAAGATAGTGTATGTCACACTTTGGCCCCACCTCTTGGAGACCAAGGGACCCTGGGATGGTTTCTGAATCTCCCAGAGGTTCAGTTTCCCTCTTGGCAAATGGCAGTGAAGGTGCCAGATGCCTTGTGATGGGAAGTGCCCATCAGAGGCCACCCAGTGTGCGGGAGGGGAAGGAGCAAGGACTCCCCAGGAAGGACTTAGGTGGGCACAGCCTCTCATGTTGTCAGTACCATGAGCAGCGTTTTCTGGGTGTGGCCTGAGCCACCCTGCATGGGGCCCCCAGAGCAAGGTGAACACTCTATAAGAGTTCATGAGGATCACTCTCAGGAGCTGGAGGGGCAAGGGTCTTAGCCCCTCAACCCCAGACCTCAGGCATGGAGACCAAGGCAATGCTGTGAAGCCTTGCTCCAGGCTCCGGCCAGCAGGAGTGACACTGGGTTCTCGAAGCCAGCCCTGAGTCTGCACTGGAGCTCCCGACTGCTGCCCCCTCCTTCCATATGTCAAGCGTGGGTGGAGCCTACATGGGACACACAGGCTTGCTCACTGTGATGGCCCACCTCTCATCCAGGCCCTGGGATGCTGAACAACCACAGCCACTCTATGCCATCCAACGGCGAGATGAATGGTGTCCACAGCTCGCAGCCCATGGTCTCGGGGTCCCACTGCACCCCGCCACCCGCGTACCATGCAGACCCCAGCCTTGTCAGGTAAACAGGCAGCAGCTGGGTCCGGGCTGGTGGGCAACCTGTGCTCTCGCTGCGTCCATTAACCTCAGTCTGCCTGTGGCTCCCGGTCAGCTGGCCTGCAGCCCTCCCCCAGCCACCCTTGCATGCCCCCATCCTCTGGTGCTTAATCACTCCGCCAACTCAAGGACAGAGGCAGTGACACACCAAGAGTAAGGTATAGGGGTAGGGAGACAGTTTGCTTCCTGTCAGGTGCCATGGATTTGACTGATAGTGACCCTATATGACAGACAGAATTGCCCCACAGGGATTTCTCAGCTGTCGTGTTCATGGGAACAGATCTCCATGTCTTCCTCCATTGGAGCCACTGGGTGGGTTTGAACTCTCAACCTTTAGTTAGAAGCTGACAGCTTACTCACTGTAACATCAGGGAGGGATCCTTACAGTTGGCTTTGAAAAAAGAAAAGCACAGAGCCAGTTGCTTAGTGGACATGTCATGGGTGCACCTCTGTCCGGGAGGGTCACCGCTCCGCTGGAGTTACCATACATGTCGTGTGCGGGAAGCACCCTCCTGGCTAGGCCCTGTGGAGGGGGAGCTCGCCCACACTGAGTGTGGACGTGAACACTAACGCCACTTTGTCTCTTCGAACTCTCTCTGCAGTTTTCTAACAGGCTTGGGGTGTCCCAACTGCATCGAGTATTTCACCTCGCAGGGGTTACAGAACATATACCACCTGCAGAACCTCACCATCGAGGTAAATGCCCACAGCTCCCCCTCCACGGGGCAGGTGCCACCCGAGACTCCACCTCAAACGGTGGCAAAAAGCACCTCTTCCCTCCTGGGCAGCTGTTCCCAATCCCTGTTCTTTCTGGTGTGAGTGAGGGGCAGCTGGGACATGGGGAGTCCTCCCCACAAACAGTCCAGTCCATAGCCTCAGCATGTGCCCTCTACTCTGAAGTCATGCCAGCCAAGTTCAGGAGAGCAACTGACTGGGCAGCAGGTGGGTGGGGCATGCCCGGGTCTCTCATGCAGAGACCATCACCTGGATTTGAGGCTTTCCTCCTGTGCCAGCATCCTGGGCCCTGGCAGCCACTCTGCCTTTGATTTTCATGGGGTTGCTGTCCCCAGGGCAGAGAATTGTAGATTGTAAGAGCCAGGGGGAGCTTGGTATCAGTCCAGGTCAGCACCACTTGATCCACGGGGAGACTGAGATCCAGAAGAGGCCAACGGCCCTATAGCATATCATCCACATATACTATCATGAACACATGTGAACTGGACGACTCTTGGTTCCTCTTTAGGTTTAATAAACCGGTTACCGTCAGATCAATTCCAACTCGTGGCTACCCCAGGCATAGAGTAGAACTAGGCTCCACGGAGTTTCCAATGGCTGATATTTGAGGCCTTTCTTCTGAGGGACTG
Organism: Heterohyrax brucei; assembly: GCA_028571685.1. Classification (NCBI taxonomy): domain Eukaryota; kingdom Metazoa; phylum Chordata; class Mammalia; order Hyracoidea; family Procaviidae; genus Heterohyrax; species Heterohyrax brucei. The sequence continues at coordinate 31,990,324 of CM053140.1, forward strand.
TGGATGAACTTGAACCTTCAACCTACTGGTTAGCAGCCTAGCACATTAACCATTTGCATTACTGTCCCTCCCCAAAAAGCCTGTTGCCTTGAGTTGATTCTAATTCATAGCAATCCCGTAAGGCAGAGTAGAGCTGCTCCATAGGATTTCCAAGGAGCCAGTGGTGGATTCAAACTGCCGACCTCTGCGTTAGCAGATGAGCTCTTAACCACTGAGCCACACCGTAAGGATACTGACCTGTTACTTTCCACATCGGAGTGACTTACTTTACTTGTAGCCTTGAGTTATCTGGAACCATGACTCACTGTTGGGAGAAATCAGGACACCCAGCTGTTAGGCTAGTGGCCCCTGGAGATTGCAGCTCAGTCCCCCGGGGCCCCTGCAGTCTCTCTCCCTATCCTGTCCATGGCCAGCCTGGGGCTCTTTCTGTTCGTTCCAGCCCAGGGCCTCGGGCCCCCAGAAACTCAGGTCGTCAGAGGGGCTCAAACCAGCTGCTCAGCCTGACCCTGCCCAAGGCGGAACAGCTAACTCAGGGTGACCGCTGTGTATATGCCACTAACACGATCCCTGCGACCCACCCGAATGACTCACAGCCAGGGGCTCAGCACTACTGCCCAACCAGAGTGCACCTTGAACCTCATCTCTCCTTAGTGCCATGCTGTGCTTGTGCTGTCTGTGTTGGGGGACTGAGGAGTGAGATCAGAGCCTGCTTCCAAAGGCAGCCGCGGGGTTACCAAGCTCTGGGGCATAGGGGCAGCCTGAGATGGGTGCTTGCTGAGCTTGCCCATCATTCCCAATGGGACAGGTTCACCCCATACAGTCCCTACTGACTTCTACTCTTGCCCCCTACCTCTTCACCCCTCTAAATATCACTTCTCTGCTCTTGGCCAGCTCCGGCCAGTGCGCCCTAGTGAGGTGGGTCCAAACCACCCTTGTCCCAGGTCCCTCTGAGCCCCTCTGCTTCCCACTTCCTGTAGACCGACCCACTCCGCTGAGTTCCAGGGCAACAGTAGGCTTAAGCCCAGGGTCCTCACCAGCCAAGGGGCACTTGGCTGCCTCATTGCCTAGGGCACAAGGTAGCCCACCCCATCTGGCCCGTCACAATGATGTTGTCCCTGCAGGACCTTGGGGCCCTGAAGATCCCAGACCAGTACCGGATGACCATCTGGAGGGGCCTCCAGGACCTAAAGCAGGGCCACGACTATGGGGGTGCACAGCAGCTGATCCGTGCCAGCAGCAATGCGGCGGCCACCCTGGCGGTGGGCGGCACAGGTGAGCTGCAGCGACAGCGAGTCATGGAGGCCGTGCACTTCCGCGTGCGCCACACCATCACCATCCCTGGGCGCACGGGGCCAGGCGGCCCCGATGACTGGGCCGACTTCGGCTTTGACCTTCCAGACTGCAAGGCCCGCAGACAGGCCATCAAGGAGGAGCTGACTGAGGGTGAGATTCACTGAGGCCACCAGACCGAGGGACATGCCAGTGCCAGACCTGTGGGAGCCTGGATCTCGCCCCTTACCCTTCTTGTCAAAAACTACCCTCCGGAAGCAGGGGCTCTGGGCTGTGTTCAGGTGCTGCTCCAACAGATGTCATGGACCTTCCTGCAACCCAAGACACTGAGGGACAGTCTGAATGTCCTGGTGGTCAGTCACTTCTGGAGTTGCCCTACAGGAGGGCTTCTGGGCAGATATGGCCGAGGCTGCCTGGGTTGGACCAGGACCCAAGGCTGACTGCCTGTTCTCAGCCTGCTGTTCAGCCGCAGCCCAGAGCACAGGCATGGGGGACCTGAATCTCATCCCCGGCCTGGAGTGGTGGCACCGGGGAGGGACATGGGTCACAGTTTGTCCTCTTGAGGACTCCCACCTTCTGGAAGAGACCCTTCACAATAAAAGGGTCTGCTTTGCTGACAGACTGCCAATAAGTATTTCCCAAGGTCCTTTGCTTCCTGAGGTCCTTTGGTGTTGAAGACGTGAACTGGGGGGCACCCTGCGTACGGGCCTCACACGCAACGATGTTGTACAAAGAAAGCATGTTCACTGTCAGGTGAATGTCCCAAATTGTGTCTTCACCTCATGCTGTATTGGACATGCCCTGCTGAGTGGAGGGCCAGACTGGGTTCCTCACACAACCCCCACCTCTAGTCCCAACCCTACTTTGCACTGACCGCTCACTTCCTGCTCACAGTGAGAACAAGCATCTGGCTAGAATTGAAGACTTGGGGCAAAGGGATTATGAGGTGCTCAGCAGTGCTGGGGTGTGTAAAAGATTCTGCTAAATCCACCACCCACCAGAGCCCATGGGAAGGCTGCTGGCCATGGTGACCCTTTCGTAGGTGACCCCTGCCTCGTATGTCATCAGTGGTGTGTTCCCTAGACAATTAGAAATTGTCCATATATGATAAAGTGGTACACTTTGCTACATGGCAAGTCAGCTTTTGTTCCTTTAAACTTTCCTTTGCCATGGTTCCCCAGCAGCTCACCAATGCAGTGCCCGCTTCCCTGCCCATCAGGGCCAAACTGGCCTGTGCTGGCTGGTCCCTGAGGGCTGCTGGGAGGGACTGCAGTAGGAGGCTGTGGGCAGCGCAGCCTGAGCAGGCATTTGTGTTGCTTTGGGGTGATCTCCAGGTAAAGCTCCTCTGTCTTTAGCTGCTTTGGCAAGTTGGCCGTGGGTGGCCTTTGTGGGGGGATGGGAGCCCAGCATGGGAGAGTGGCAGACAGCAGGAAGGCCTCCATGGCGTTCAGAGCCCTGGCTCTGGGGCTGTATTGGTGTGGCCTCCCTGCCTGCTGCACTGTCACTGGGGCCCTCTCCTTGAGAGCTGTTTCCTTTGGCTGAAGAGTAACAGGCGTCCTGCATGCCATATCCCAAGGTCAAACTCCACTCTTTTCTAGGTGAAAGAGTGTGTGTATTAGAACCCCCATTTCTTTGTTAGCTTTCCCGTCTCCTTTAGAAGCTAGCCGTCTAAACGGGATGAATTATTGTTTATATTAAAATGTGTTGAGGTGTGGCTCATGGGGCACATGTGCTCTACGTACCTCAGCTGCCAGGCCCCGTGTTGGAAGGCAAAGCCACAGAGCCTGGTCCACCCTCAAACATCTCAGTCAAGGTCTGGTTTCCAGCCTAGGACTAAGGCATCTTGAAAAACCACAAGCGTAAAATCGCCCGTCCACACTTTTTTAAAAGCACTGACATGGGTCCATGTGCCTAGGGTAGCTACCCAATCCCTGTCCCCTCACCCTCATGTACCCCAAGGGACCTTTTTCAGAGCCCCACCCTGGGTACATCTTTAGAGGAGGGGCTGGTTGTCTGTGGTTTAAAAGGTGGGGCTGAAACACCCTGGGACAAAAGAACCAGTGCTTTATGTCTGTCTGACGAGTTTGGGGGGCGGGTCACAGATTCCTTGGAGAATGCAGTCTCCCACGGTCAGCCACCCCTGTCCAGATAGCCGCAATCACAGCCATAGCGGCAGCCACAGCCCTGAGACTTGACAAGGAAATAGGCTGGGCCTGGCAGCTCTTGGCTTCTATGTCCCTCACCACACAGTCCTGGAGGGTAAGTGCCATGTTCTTGTGTCTCACACACGAGGAAACTGAGGCACAGGGAGGCTGTGGTGAGCTCTGGGCTTCCAGCCCTATGTGCAACGGAGCTAGCTTAAATCTTGGCAACTGGTTCAAGGCTCTATGCGTTGGGACCCAGTGGTGGCACCTCCTCCTGCCATTTCAAGAGTCCCCAAGCCCACCCTTGGGCCCCCACAAGCCAGTTTGCACCCTGTGTCTGTCAGAGTAGAACTGGGCTCCTTAGGTTGGTGTTCAATGCCCGACTTGTCAAAAGTAGATCCCAAGACTTTCTGCCACATGGCCTCTGAAGGGGACTCACACTCCCAGCATTTTAATGAGCAGCCAAGCATGCTAACCGTTTGTGCCACCCAGGGGCCCACAGACTCGGACTGAAAGGCATCTGAAGTCCTGGGCCTCCTGTGGATTTGTTCGTTAGTCACCCTCACTCCTACCACCCCAAATCCGTCCATCAGGAAATTTCACAAGGGCCCCTGAGTGCTTCTGGGGAGCACTAACAGGGCTGGCAGTCACCGAGCAGGGTGGCCAGGACTGACGGGCCTCGCCAGAAAGCCCAGCCACCCAGCAGAGGAGAGACGCTCAGGGTGGCTCAGGCCAGCATTCTCTAGAGGGCCACAGCCCTGTACAGGTGTCCTACAAGCTCACGTGCCTGCAGGCCTCATCACATTCAGCTGACAGAGGATAGCCGTGGAGAGAAAAAAAGTGGCTGGAAGAAACAGTAGAAATTCCAACATGGTTAAGAGAAAATGCATCTTTCCAGGACGGTTTTCCTTATAGATTTGCAACTCTTGTTCTTCCAAACTCAGAAATCAGGGAAAAGTGTGTCGATCTCGATGGCGTGACATGTTCCCTGTGGTGATGAGGCAGGTGGGTGGGAAGCTGCCGGCTGCCCCGTGGCCTGGATGATAAACCACATCAGGGACCTCATGAAGTCTGCAGTGTCAGTCAAGTATGGGGGCGAGGACAAGTGAAACGAGCCAAATATGACTGACTCCCACTTAAAACCAGTTTAAGGTGCTGTGTATATAACTAGTCTCTCATTGGGTCCTCCTTCTGTGTTTCACACTTTGCTTGGCCACCAGGGCCAGTGTATTGTGGCAGATCATTTCCAGCAGGGTGGCACACCAGCCAGGGGAATCGGGCACCTTCTACCACCCATCCCTTGTTCTTCAGACACGCAAACCTACGTTTCTCTGTCATTGTCGGTAAAGCACTTTAATGCTTTCAGGTTTTTTAAAAAGTGCCACTTGTGTTTTTCATGTAACCTAACACTTCTTCAAGCAGTATTAATGGATATAGTCCAACATGATGGCCCTTCTTTGTAATGTCATCTCGGGAGAATGTGTTATTTTTTTAGCTGTGTTTTGGTGGGCTTCTTCATGTGTGTAACGTAATAAAGCACATGTTCTGCTGACCACCTCTCCTGAGTAAACCACTCCCTGCAGGCTGGGCGTGACTGAATTCCCCAACTGAGGGGCTCAGATACCACCACCACTAATACTTCAGAAAGGGCGATTCCTCATGGAAAGAGCTCCTTGGCAGCCCCGCAGGACCCCACTGCCCTGTCTAAACTTCTGCTCTCAGAGTCTGCAGGAACCTGGCCACCCTCCGCCTGCAACTCAGGGTGTGCCAGCCACCCTCTTCCCTGCCAGAGAAGCACGTGGCCAGCCATCCTTGCCCTGTGACTGAGTGCCATGTGCCTGGCCACGACCCACACCCCAAAGCAACCATCAGACAGACAGGCACTTCTCTGGGCAGAGCCAACTCAGCTAACCGCCCCCCCCCACTCAGGCCTCTAAAGCCCAGGCTCCCTGGTGATCCCGGACCTGAAATCCCTGAGGCCTGAGCAGTCTCAGTTCAGGGACTCCGACTGCTTCCATCCTCCATCTGCATCAAAAACAACGCCATCCAGGAGTCTGGGACCGGGAGGAGTGGGACAGGTGACAACCACCATTTGTGATTCAGCGCTCAGGCCCGCGCAGCCCCAGCCGGCTGACACACGGCTCCTCCATCTTGATCTTGGAGGCCTTGGCTTTTACATCACCCTACGGGTCCACTGTTGACCCTGAGCACTAGGACTCTGACATGGATGGCACTGATGAGCCACCCCTGGTGACAGCAGGCGATTCCTGACTTGTGCAGAGAGTAGACGTGCACAGTCTTAGGGCAAAACTTGACACTCGTCGAGAGCCAAAGACACTCTGCTTTTATTGAGGATGCTGACAGGCCACAGAGCTACTGGGGTGGCCCCGGAGCAACCCATTTTAGGGAGGAAGTTCCCTATCTAGCCCCTGCCTCTATTTGACGCCCCTGACACCACATCCTGGACCGCCTCCTCTCACCTCTCCCATCCCTTCCCTAGGACCTAGATTACATTAAAAGGTTCCTTTTCTTTAAGAAAGAAGACGTTCATGACATCCCAGTAATTTGGAAGCAGTTGTTGTTGGTAGGCGCCATCGAATCAGTCCAGACTCACAGTGACGCTGCGTACAACAGAATGAAACACTGCCCTGTCCTGCGCCACCCTTACAATTACTGTTCTGCTGGAGCCCATTGTTGGAACCACTGGGTCAGTCCATGTCACTGAAGGTCTTCCTCTTTCTTGCTGACCCTCTACTTTACCAAGCCTCAGATCCTTCTTCAGGGACCGGCCCCTCCTGAAAATATGTCCCATAGTGCACTCAACTTGAAGATACAGGGCACTAGCTGTGATCGAGAAGGAAATATTTCATAGAAAGTCAATGTATTTAGATTTCTCACAGAGAATCCCACTGACCTTTCAGGGGTCTGAGAAATGTCTAAGAAACTGACAGGAGAAACCTCAGTTGGGCGCATCTGTCGTCTAGGAACACAAGGACAAGGGTGTGCCATGGAGTATGGAGATGTCATGTGGAGAGGGAGGCCCAGAGATCACACAGAGAGAACCCAGCTCTGCTGGACCTGACTCAGGCTGGCTGCAGCCTACCAGGGTCCCCGCCTGGCCCAGGCCCCAGAGTCACAAGAAACAGTAGGCAGCAGCTAGCTGAGGCTGCTGTGTGAGGACTTTGTTATAGAGAACGTGATAGTGGTTCTCTTCCCAATTCCTCAGCCTCAGGACTCAACCCTCTGTGAGAGTTTAGACCTGGCTCGCCCATCACCCCGACCTCTCCTATACCCATTCCCCTGCCACCCCAGACTGAATTCTCCTTCCAGAAAGCACTGTCTGGTCCATCTCAGAGGCACCAGGGACCTCAGAAACTGTCTAGGGGCTGCCAGATAGTAGACGCTACAGAGATGCTTATTCAAATAATGAATCTCAAATTCACCAAGTATAAAATACTTTTAACCTTAGTGGGAATGTTTGGCTTACCCAGAGAAGCTGCCTGGCTTGACTGTCACTACTGACAAATCTTTCTGATACACATCCTAGCTGGTTCCTCAAATTCAGGGCTGGGAAAGACCCCTGGATGGAGTCACTGGCCTGGGCTCTCTGTGCAAGCAGCCCCCTGAGCAACAGGAAAGCCCTTAGACAAAAGGCCAGCCTCCCACCTGAGCAGAGTGCACGTCCCGGGGAGGATGCCCTGTCCAGGGCCCATTCATGCTGGTGGCGTCCAGGTCAAGCACAGTGGCATTGTAGAAAAGTGGAAAGCAGGAGCATGAGAAACGGATTGTAGAGGCTGAACCCCCGGGTATTACAGTATTGTTTCTGTATGGCATATGTGGTGAGCTTTCATACACGCCTGTGATTTTGCGATGTATGATTTGTTTTCCCTCTTCCCTCTCCTATTCTCCATATTCTATGAAGTTAAAGATTAACTTATGTTCCTTTTAAAGAAGCAGAGCAGCAACTGGTAAGATCTGGGGTGACACAACCAGACAATGGTGACAGAGACCCGGATGGCGCCAACAGACTGAGAAAATACCACAGGAGGTCAACCTGACCGTCTGAAAGGGGAACTACCTTTCTTCAAATTCACCAAGTTTAAGCCCTAACCCTATAAGACCCTTTGGTCCATCTCCAACATACAGACAGTGTTTTAAAGAAACCCGTAGAGTTTCCAAGGAGTGGATTTGAATTGCCTGCCTTCTAGCTAACAGACATAGCACTTACCCACTATGCTGTCAGGTTTCTGGGGGACAGACAGGAAGCCCAAATTTGGCCCGAGGACTACACTCCAGGACCAGGGAATCAAAAATGAGCCACAGATCCCAGAAGTCTTCACTGAGGGAGCTGTCTTGTACCTGAATATGGGCCTACTCCTCCTCCCCCTCTCTCTCTGTACCTTAAATTGTTGCCCGTTTCCCGTATCGGACCGTTAAATATTGCAGAACAGCTTTTGTTCAGAGACTTGGAGGCCAGCTCCCTTCCACTGTCTGCAGAACTTTCTCCCTAATAAACTCTTGCTCCTGAGTAAAGATTTTCTATGACTTGCCCCTTATTCTTAAAGGAGCAAGCGCAAAGCTAAAGTTCAAGGCCCCAGCTGCCAGATAAGAATGGCACAGGTCAGGACAGTCACAGACTATATGCCATACCTTGTTCTTCTCTAAAACTGCTGACTTCACTGTCTTAGTTTGCTGAAGCTGCTGTAACAGAAATACCACAAAAGGGGGGCTTTAGTGAACAGAAATTTATTTTCTCACCATTTATGAGGCTAGAAGTCTATGCCCTGGTGGCTTGGTGATTAACAGCTCCACTGCTAACCAAAAAGTCAGCAGTTCAAATCTATCAGCCAGTCCTTGAAACCATGTGGGGCAGTTGTGCCCTGCCCTGGAGGGTCACTGTGAGCCAGGACAGACTTGATGGCAGTGAGTCTGTTTTTTAGGGAAAGACGTTCTCTTTCTGTTGGTTCTAGGGGAATGTCTTTGTCTCGTTGCAGCTTCTGTTACTCAGTTCCTCCGGGATCTCCAGATGGCTTCCATCTTCCCCTGTTTGTGCTTCTTGCTCTGTGTCCAATCTGCTCTTTTTATAGCTCAAAGTACTGAGATCCTGAAACTAATCAGACCTCGAGTGACCTGGTTCAGTTTCCCAAGATCAGGTTAGAAAGTCCATGTCTCCTGACAGGTGGTAAACTAGGCCCCCACCTCCCCAAGGCACCCAATGAGGGAACTCGGTTCCTGAAATTCAGGGAGGTCATTGAGGGAACTCGGTCCCCGAGATTCAGGGAGATTGTCTTCGCCATTCTCAGCTCAGACCCCACTCTCCTTCTCTTTGAATAAACTTCACTGGACCCTTTGAGTGGTGTGTCTCTGCATCTGTTTCAGGCCACCCTCTCCCCAACACACAAACTTCTGAGCAGCAAAGTTCCATTAAGGAAAATTTTATTAAGTGAAAGTATGTTCCAGAGAGGAAACAGATCATTCTCCACAGGTGGAGAAAGACTGTACAGATTTTGGGAATCCCTTTTATCGGCAAAAGCAGGGGGTGATGTCACATTCCATCACGTGTCTATGCCACATTTTCTTTTTTTATCCACTCATCCGTTGGTGAGCACTCCGGTTGTTAGTATCTTTGCCCCCTGTGAATCATGAATGCTGGTCTACACCTGTCTGACTCTACACTTTCAGTTCTCTGGGGTATGGTAATTCTAAGGAGCCCAGGAGGTGCAGGCATCAAGCTGCTGGGCTGCTAACTGGAAGATTAGCAGTCAGAAACCACCAACCACTCGGCGGGAGAAAGATGCGGCCATCTGCTTCCATAAAGAGTAAACTCATTGCCATAGTGTGGATTCTGCCTACTGGCTACCCTATAGGCCAGAGGAGGCTACAAATCCTTAAGGAAACAGACTGCCACATTTGTCTCCCCTGGAGTGGCTGGTAGCTTCGAACTGCTGACCTTTCTGTTAGCAGCTAAGCCCTTACCTGCTGTGTCATCGGGAATCCTTCTGCAAAGATGATAGCTTCAGAAGCTGTTTTAGTCATCTAGTGCTGCTCTAACAGAAATACCACAAGGTGGATGGCTTTAATGAAGGAAAGGTTATTCTTACACGGTCCAGTAGTATGCTACAAGTCCAAATTCAGGGTGTCCATTCCAGGACAAGGCTTGCATTCTGTCGGCTCTAGAGGGAAGTCTTTGTGTTTATATCAGTGTTTGTTCAGGAATCATCTTGTCGTAGGAACCTCAGTTTTGAAGCACAAGCTCTACCCCTGGTGCTGCTTTCTCAATGGTGTGAAGTTCCCAAATCTCTCTGCCAGATCTTTTCCTTTATATCTCAAAAGACGGCCTCAAGGGACAAAACAAACGTTACACATTGAATCTTGCTCTACCAACACAGCTGCTGCCCATCCACCCTCATTAACATCATAGAGGCAGGAATCCCAACACGGAGGGACATCACACAACATCAGCCAAATTGTTCCAGATTTTTTAGGGGACACATTCAATCCCCGACAGATGCCCTATAGGGTTGTTGTACTCTGAGTTGCTATACTGCATCCCCTAGGGCCTCTAGCAATGAGTTGGTTTATGGTAATTCTGTTTCACTTTGGGGGACCTCCACAATGTTTTCCACGGCAGCCACCACATTTTACATTCCTGCTGGCAATGTCTGAGGCTTCCAGTTTCTCCACATTCTCACCATCACTTGTCATTTTCCATTATTATTATATTAATCATCCTAGTGGGTGTGTAGTGCTATCCCACTGTGATTTCAGTATTTTAAATAACGTGACACAATGATGACTAAACTAAATAAGCAGTTAAATAAACCACAAAAGGAAGGTGGCCCATAAAGTCTCCGGCCAGTTCTCCTAGTCTACAACCTGCAGAGATGTGGTGGGAGGTGCTTCCAGGTCCCTGCCCATCAAGCTCCTTTTCCTAATTGCAGAAAATTGAGACAAAGGATGTGCTTGTTTCTATGGAGACATCTGTGATGCCATACTCCGTTCCCAGAATCCCATGGGACATGAGCTTGTAGAGCTTGGAAGCTGGCCTTTTTCCTGCCCTAGGAAGCAGGGCTTCTTCCTGCCCACAGCCAGCAAGCTTCAGCTTGAGGCCACACTGACCTAGACACCCTGTGCCAGACGAAGAGTGGTCCAGAGGAGCAGTCAGGGTCTCATCATCCACGTCCAGCTTTGGTTTTTCGGTCTCATCTTTCTGATGCTACCCAAAAAGGAAGCCACCACATGTGAGAAGTGCGGCAAAGCCCCCACCACGATGACAAAGGGCCTGACTGCACTGAAGAGCATTGCCGACAGAAATGCCAAGGCCCCAGACTGGAAGCTGCAGAGCAACCAGCCCTCAATCAGCAAGCTGAGTCAGGTCATCTGCGGCTACTACCAGAAGACGGTACGGAGCCGGGAGGATGGCTTCATAAGCCTGGCATCCAGGAGATGACACGGCGGCTCCTATCTTACCAAAGGCCTTGTTGAATGTCAGCCCGGATTGTTACTGTTGTTGTGTACCGTCAAGATGATTCTGACTCCTAGCAACCGCCCTGTAGGGTAGTAAAACTGCCTCATAGGGCTTCCTGGAGATGCTGGTGGCATAGTGGTTAAGTGCTACTTCTGCTAACCAAAAGGTCGGCGGTTCACATCCACCAGGTGCTCCTTGGAAACTCTACAGTGCAGTTCTACTCTGTCCTATAGAGTGGCTATGGGTCAGAATCAACTCGTTGGCAGTGTCTTTTTTTTTCTTCTTCTTCTTTATTGTTTCCTATATTGTAATCTTTATGGAAACAGATCGCCAGGTCTTTCATCCATGAAATCGCTGGGTGGGTTTGAACAGCCAGCCTTTCAGTTAGCATTGGAGTGTTTAACCGTTGTGGTACCACGGCTGCTGGGTTCCATCTCCCAACCTTTTGATTAGCAGCCAAGCACTTTAATCACTGTGCCTTTTGTCAGCCCATATCCACACCAAACCCACTGCCATTGAGTCGATTCCGGCTCATAGCGACCCTATAATAGCAACCCTATAGGACAGAGTAGAATTGCTGCACAGAGTTTCCAGGGAGTGCCTGGCGGATTCAAACTGCCAAACTTTTGGTTAGCAGATGTAGCAGTTAACCACTACACCCCCAGGATATCCTGTCAGCCCACAGAGCATCCCAAATAAGTCTTGGTGATGAACAGATAAAAGGTAGGCAGTTCCAAGAATGACGAGGTGTTGGTGGCACCCACTTCTTTGTTCTCATCCAAGCTTGCTTCTACTGGGGGACCTGGTGCTTCTCTCCCCTAGCTTCCTGAGGTTCTCCTAGGGAATTAGCTGCTTTGGGCCACTTGTCCCTTGGCAGACCTCGACTGGCTTTCTCTGGCTGGCCCAGTCTCCCTAGTGGGGGTCTGGATCCCAAGTCCATGGAAGAAGATACAGTTTTCCCTGAAACTTCCTTGGGAATGGCCTTGAAAAAGAGGAAGAAGGGGAAAGTAGAGGAAATAGCACTGATTCAATGCACCCACCAGGCACAAAAGGAATCTCAGGAAGCCAACCCTGGTCCCTCCCCTCTCAAAACCGAACAGTTGTCCTGGGTTTAGCAGACAATGAATTGCTTTCACTGAGTGTCCTGGTGTGCTGGGAGAAGAGACAGACCCACATAACTGAGCCTTCAATTCCTCAGTGCAGGGGGGCTGCCAAGCCATCTCTTTGAGTGATCATCTTCTTTACCCCTTTGCAGACTGAAGGGAAGGATGTCCCCAGCCCTCGCAACAGTGGCCTTGCTCCCCAAATGGAGAAACTGCAAAAGGCATTTCTCAGGCGTCCTGGATGCCCCCGGGTTAGCACCAGGGCCACGTCAATGTCTCATTTTGGTAAGAGCCACCACTGAGGGGTTTATCCTCGTGTGACAATTACTTCCTTCTGTGAGGGCACATGGGCCCTCATACTGTGAGCAGTGGCCAGAATCCAGCATGCATGGTGATCCCAGTTTCTTCCCCACAGACTCACTCTCTGTGGGAGAAGGAGGAGTCAGAAGAAACAAAGGCTGGGGCCGAGAGAAGGAAAAAGAGCAAGGAAGACAGTTTTCTCCTGCTCCCTGTGTTATTGTGTGTCTCCCAGCCCTCTTGCTTTTTCCACTGTCCCACTCACCAAAGATTCACTGCAGCTGGGGCCGGGGGAGAGGGAGGTGGCTGACAGATCTGGAAACTTAAGGAGAGTTGTACATAAGGCCAAACCAGTTATCGTCACATCACGTCACATCACGTCAACTCCAACACATGGTGACCCCCTCTGTGTCCGAGTAGAACTGTGCACCATAACATTTTCAGTGGCTGATTTTTCAGAAAACCACGGGCCTGTCTTCTGAGGCACCTCTGGGGAGACTTGAACTGCCAACCTTTCAGTTAGCAGCTGACTGTGTTCACTGTTTCCAACACCCAGGGACTCTCAGCACCCATCTCTTCTAACCCCTCATTGTTTAGCTGTAGAATATGAGGCTCAGAGACGGGCTAACGGGCCAGAGGCTGGGTCGTAGAGCCACGGTTTCACCCCAGGCACCCGTGGCTCCCAGACCCGAGTTGTTCCCTTCGCTCGTGCACCATATCATCCTTGTTGGTGTCACTGTAGTGCTTCTGAGTTGATTTAGAGTCACAGCAAGCCCATGAGACAGAGTCGAACTGTCCCATAGGGTTTTCCTGGCTGTAATCTCTATGGAAGTAGATTGCCAGGTCTTTCCCCCTGAGCGTCGGAGTGGTTTCCTATTGCCCATCTTTCAGGTGACAGCTGAGTGCTTGACCATTTACACCATCATGGTTCCTTATATCAATTCTGGCTCATAGTGACCCTACAGAACAGAGTAGAACTGCCCCATAGGGCTTCCAAGGCTGTAATCTTTATGGAAACTGACTGCCACATCTTTCTCTTGCTGAACTCCAGTAGGGTTTGAACTACTGATGTTTCCGTTAGCAGCTGAGCACTTAACCACAGCATCCCAGGGCTCCTGGACTTAGTGTCTGTGACCCACAGCTGGCTGGGTCTGTTGAGAGAGGCCAGTGGGCCAATTGGGTAGAGGCATGGGGCTCCCCACTCCCCTGACGCAAGTTGGGCAGGTCTCCAGAAGCTGCCATAAGGACACGCAAGGTCTTGGGTGTGGGGTCGTCTACATGGTGTCTGGGCATTGTTGAGCATTTTTTAAAGCAGGCCCACCTTTGGGTGAGCACAGTATCAAGGCAGAGAGACATCAGCAAGACTTTCAGGATGAGCCATTTTTATCAATGGGAAAGAGGGGTCCACTATTCCTAGGAAGGATGCCCAGTTTGCAAAGACTAAACCTTCCTGGATCTATGTCAGGAAGATATAGCTTGGCAGAGTTTGATTCCTCCCCACTATTCCTGTCACACATACCCACTGAGAAAAGCCATCTTTACCTAATGTGACTGAGACACTAAGTGGTACAGCCAGTAGGTGCTGGACTACTAGTTGAAACCCTGGTAGTTTGAACCCACTCAGAGGCACCTGAGACAAAAGGCCAGGCAATTTGCTTCTGAAAGGTCACAGCCTCAAAAACGCTGCGGAACAGTTCTACTTTGGCACACCTGGTCACCATGAGTTGGAATCGACTTCACGGCACCTCACAACAACCACCCACTAATAATCTTCTCCTGAGAGAAGGGGGAGACACAGGCTCGGTGGTTACTAGTTGGTGTTTCTTGGGCTCTGCAGGGTTGACCGTGGCAGCTGCTCTGCCCAAAGAGCTGGATGTCAACAAGGAGACCTGGAGGATGACTGAGGACACACTCTCAAGCCAGCAGTGCTCAGACACTAATGTGAATGGTGAGGTGGGGCCTGCCTGGCACCAGTGTGAGCCATACCCACAGAATCTCCTCTCTGTCTGTCACCAAGTTGATGCAGCAATCTCCCCAGGATGGTGGTACCTATCTCCGGCAAAACTGAGGTCAATGGTCTCATCCCCATTGGGCCCTGCATCCCTTCTGCAGAGGCCCATGGGTACATCCCTCCTTGAGGAGTTAGACCCGTAGAACTCTGTCCTGCAGACCGTTGTGTTTGCTTTCTTCTTTCAAAAGACAAAATCCACACCAAGGTAGAACTTTCTTGGGCTCAGTGCCTCGGAATTAACAGCCTTGGTTAGCAGTTCCCCTCACGCTTGGGGACCTGGGCAGACACCCTCTGTCTGTTTACTGATGGGGAAGCAGAGCCCCAGGAGAGGGCACACGGCAGCCTTAGAGTGGCCTTCTTCTCCCAGCTCCCAGGTTTGGCTCCCTGAGGCTGAGACTCTGGAAAATGCTCTAACACAATCCTCCATTTATTCCCTATTCACCTGGGGCACGCAGTGGTGTTTACAGCAGTCACTATCACTGTGGTTGTGAAATAGATGTCTGATGGGAGGGAGGGACACTCAGCAAATAAGGATGCAAGAATATGAGGGTTACTGTCTCAGAGTTCCTTGGAGAAAAATAATCATGATGCATGTGAGTGTATGTGCATGTGTATGTGTGTGAATGCACATACACATATAAGAGAGAGACGGAACAGAAAGAGATTTACTTCAAGGAAATGGCTCATTTAATTAGGTGGGAAGGCTATAGGTTAAATATCTATGTACAGCTTGGCAGCAGAACAATCTCAGGGAAACTCCCTTTTTGTCCCTAAGGCCTTTGGCTGGTTTGAGTATCTTATATTACATTATGGAAGATGATTACATTGCATCATGTGCATTACATTAGCTGGAAATGGATTGCATTACGTTAGATTGGGTGGAAAGATATTATATTATGGAAGGTGCTTACATTGCACTACACTACATTAGAGCGTGTTATGGAAAGTAACCTGCTTTATTTGAGGACAACCGATTTAATAACATGTTAACAACTCTGTAACAGCAATCAGACTAGTGTTTGGCCAAACACCTGGGCACAACAGTCTAGCCAAGTTGACACATGAAATTCATCATTACTGCAACAGTGGAGAAAGATAGGAGCCCTGCTGGTCAGAGGAGACTAACTGTGACCATAGCAGAGGCCAGTGGACTTCAGCTGAGGAAGATCCCACCTCCTGGTATGAGCTGAGCACTGCATCTGCTTTGCTTTCTCAACAGAGCACCTTCTGGCCTTTAGTAAGAGTGCCTGTGAGTTCAATTACTTGCGAAGCAGCAGCAAATCCCAGACGGCGAGCCCAGTGTCCGGCAGCCCAGTCACAGCCCAGAGCCACCAGAGAAAGAAGATGCCCTGGTATATCTCTGTCATTCACGAGAAGGTAAGCTCCAGGAGCAGAGGCATCATCACACCAATCTGGCCCATGTTTGCTGGCTCTACATCCTCCCTGAATAGACACCCCACCTATCCTAAAGCAGTACTGAGTACCTAGCTTGTGGTTGGCTGCATCAGGCTGGTCCCCAGAGGTGCCCTGAGGTGCTCTCCAGACACACAACACTGTTTTTTGTGAATCAGATGTCCTGACACCAAAGCATCATCACCTGGCTGGGGAAGTGACATCCTCCGGGACAGCTGGTCACCACCTACCCTGAGCCTTCAACAGTCACTCATTGTTTAATTCAGTGATGCCACTTTTGAGAAAGCAGTCTTCAAAAAAAAAATTTTACATGCCAACATTTATGTACATCAGTGCATTGTGGTATTATTATTTTCACCCATATTTATAAAATGAACCCAGGTGGTGCAGTGGTTAGAACAATTGACTGCTAACTGAAAGGTCAGCTGTTCAATGCTACCAGTGGCTCTGCAGGACCAAGATGTGGCAGCCTGCTTCTATAAAGACTTACAGGCTCAGAAACCCTACGGGGCTGCTGGGAGTTGGAACTGACTCACTGGCAGTGGGTTTAGTTTGGTTTGGGGCATGTTTACAAAAGAGCCTAGCCTATAATTTCTCTGCCTTCTGAATTCCCTTTCAGACCTTGGTATCAAAATTATTCTGGCCCCCCCGCCCTGCCCCCCAAAAGCTAGGAAGAAGTATTCCCCCGCTTTCTGTTCTCTGGATGAGGTGTCATTGAAGTTGGTGTGATTTCTTCCTTTGAAGGTCTGATGAATTCACCATGGAGGCCAGCTGGGTCTGGGGATTTGATTTCTTAGAGGGAAGGTTTTTTAATTACAAATTCCATTCCTTTAAAAGATACTGAAATTTTGGTTTTCTTCTTGTTTCAGTTTTGGGAAGCTGTGTTTTTCTAGGAATTTTTCCATTTTATATCAATTTGCAAATTGATGAGCCTAACCTTGTATGAGGAAACTCTGGTGGTACAGTAGTTAAAGTGCTATGGCTGCTAACTGAAAGCTCAGCAGTTCAAATGTGCCAGGTGCTCCTTGGAAACTCTATAGGGCAGTTCTACTCTGTCCTATAGGGTTGCTATGAGTCACAATCAACTCAGTGGCAATGGATTTCGGTTTTTCAGGTTAACCCTGCACATGGAAACCCTGATGGTGTGGTGGCGAAGTGCTATATCTGCTAACCAAAAAGTTGGTAGTTCAGCTCTGCCAGGCACTCCTTGGAAGCTCTATGGGGGAGCTCTCCTTTGTCCTACACAGTCACTATGAGCTGGAATGGACTCGATGGCAGTGGTTTAACACTGTACATAAAGAGCCCCTGGTGGCACAATGGCTAAATGGCTGGCTACCTAGCTGAAAGGCTGGTGGTTCAAATCCTCCCAGTGGCTCCACTGAAGAAAAACATGGTCACCTGCTGCCATGGAGACCACAGCCAAGAAAACCCTCTGGGACAGTTCTACTGGGTCATATGAAGTTGCTCTGAGTCAGGTCAACTTGACAGCACCCAAAAATCAAATGCTGTATGTAATATCCTCTTGTTGCTGTCGTCGTTGTTGTTAGGTGCCATCAAGTAGATTCTGACTCATCACAATACGTGAATGACCTATGTGCACCCTATGTACTGAAGCACTGCCTGATCTGCAGCATTATCACAACTGTTGTTACGTTGGAGCCCATTGTAGCGTAGCAGCGACTCTGTCAATCCAACTTGTCAAGGATCTTCCTCCTGTTCAGTAATTCTCTATTTATCAAGCAGAAGACCCTTCTCTAGCCACTAATCCCTCCTGATAATATGCGCCAAGGACATGAGATGAAGTCTCGCCGTCATTACTTCTAAGGAGTGAGCTGGTTATTTCTTCTATAACAGACTTGTTTGTTCTTCTTCTTTTCTGTTTTTTTAAAATTTTCATTTTTATATATTTTTTAGTGAAAGTTTGCAGTTCAAGCCAGTTTCTTGTACAAAAACTCACACACTCTGCCCTGTGACTGTAGCTGTTCTCCCCATACTACGACAGTACACATTTCCCCATTACCCTGCATTTCCTGTGTCCATTTAACTAACTCCTGTCCCCTTCTGTCTTCTCATCTTGTGTCTGGACAGGAGCTGCCCAGTTAGTCTCCTGTATCTACCTAGGTTAAGAACCACACGCTCTCAACCAGTAACATTTTGTCTTATGTTTCAGTTCAATTTTTGTCTGAGGAGTTGGCTTTAGGAATGGTTTTACTTCTGGGCTAGGAGACTCTAGGAATAATGTCTTCCAGGGACTTTCCAGTCTGTCAGACCAACAAGTTTGATCTTTTTACTAGAGTTCAAGCTCTGCACCTCACATTTCTCCATCTCCATCAGGGACTCTTTGTTGAGCTCCCTGTGAGTGCAGTCTTTAGTGGCAGTTGGGCACCATCTAGTTCTTCCAGTCTCATGTGGATGTCGTCTCTGGTTTATGTGGCCCTTTCTGTTTCTTGGGCCCACCCTTTCCTTGTATCTTTGATGTTCTTCTTTCTCCTTTGCTCCAGGTGAGTTGAGATCAATTGATGCTTCTTAGATGGCCACTTGCTAGGTTTTAGGACCTCAGATGCTATTCACCAAAGTGGGATGCAGAACATTTTAATAAAGTTTATTTTGTCATTTGACCTAGATGTCACCTGAAACCAACGTCCCCAGACCCCTGCCTCTGCTACTCTGTCCCTCAGTGTTTGATTTTCTTTAGAATACATCTAAGATTTGGGTTTAGTCCATTTTTGCTGACTTTTCCTCTACTGTGTGTTGTCTCTCCATCTAACTTGTGTCCATTATCTAATTAGTGAATTCCCCCTCCCTCCCACCTCACTCCCCTTGTAACCATCAAAGAATGCTTTCTTCTGAGTTTAAACCTATACTAGAGTCCTTATAATACAGGTCTCATACAATATTTATCCTTTTGCAATTGACTAATTTGAGCATACTTCCCAGATTCTTCCATGTTATGTTTCCCAGCTTCATTGCTGTTCTTTATCATTGCATAATACTCCATCACATAAAGATATCATGGTTTGTTTATCCATTCTTACATTCATGGCACCTGAGTTGATTTCATCATTTTATTGTTGTGAACAGTGCTTCAGTTAACATTGGTGGGCATGTGTCTATTTGTGTGGCAGCTCTTCTTTCTCTAAGATATATTCTAAGACATGGATTGTATGGTATTTCTATTTCTCATTTTTTGAGAAAGTGCCAAATCAATCTCCAACACGGTTGTACCATGCTACATTCCAACCAACAGTGCAGAAATGTTCCAGTCTCTACACATCCTTTCCAGCATTTATTATTTTGTGTGTTTTGGATTAATGCCAGCCTTGGCAGCCCAGTGGGTTAAGTGCTACATCTGCTAGCTAAAAAGTCAGCAGTTCAAATCTGGAAACTCTATGAGGCAGTTCTACTTTGTCCTATAGGGTCTCTATGAGTCAGAGTTGACTCAAAGGCACTGACTTCTTGTTGTCAACTGCTGTTGGGATGAGATGGTATCTCATTGTAGTTTGAATTCAAATTTCTCTAAAGGCTAATGATCATGAGCATTTCCTCACATATCTGTTAGCCTGGATGTCTTCTTCGGTAAAATGCCACTTCAGGTCTTTTGCCCGATTTTCTAAATGAGTTGTCTTTTTGATGTTGAAATGTTGCAATACCTTCTAGATTTTAGAGATTAGAAGGTGAGTGGATTTGCCTTAGCCAAAATTCTTTCACCAGTCTGCAGATTGCCTTTTCACCGTTTTGGTGAAGTCTGTGGATGAGTATAAGTAATTGATTATTTAGGAGTTCCCAGTTATCTACAAGGACTGACAATTAAGTTTGAAAACTCATTCTGGAAAAAGTGCTACATAACTCATTGCTGAATATCACAATGGTCACCTTTGAAGTACTCCCTTTAGGAAGCTATGCACCAACACCAGTGCCTAGTGCACCCTTCAAAGCAATTTTAGAACTCTTCTTCTGGAATAGCCATTAGAGCTGTTGTCGTATTACCCTTGAGGTCCTGAATGTTATCAGAATGTTTTCCTGTCAATATTTCCTTTAGGTTTAGGTAAAGAAAAAAGTCACTTGAGGCCAGATTAGGTGATTAGGGAGAGTGCTCCAGCACCGTTTTTTGTTTACTGGCTAAAACCTCCCTCACAGACACCTATACAATGAAGTTTATGAACTTGGTACCGTGCCACCATGAGCAATGGTTATTCCAGAAAGAGTTCCAAAACTGCTGTGAATGGTATACAAGGCACTGGTATCAGTGCATAGGTTCCCAAAGGGAGTACTTTGAAGGTGACCATAGTGATATTTGGCAGTGAGGTATGCAGTACTTAAAACAACTAAGTTCACGTACTTAATTGTCAAACCTCATACTTTCTCTTCTGGTATCTGTGCATTGTAAATAATGTTTGTAGTCTGTTTATGCCTTGTGTTAGGGCTTCCAACATTGTACCTATTTTTTTCTTCCATGATCTTTATCATTTGAGATTTTATATTTAGGTCTTGATTCACCATCTTGAGTTAGTTTTTGTGCATAGTATGAGATAAGGGTCTTGTTTCATTTTTTTGCAGATGATATCCATTTGTTAAAGAGACTGTTTTTTCCCCAATTTATGGACTTTGGGCTTTTTTCAAATATCAGCTGCTCATAGGTGGAGGATGTTTTATCTGGATTCTCAATACTGTTCCATTGATCTGTATGTCTATTGTTGTACCAGTACCAGGCTGTTTAGACTACCATGGTAGTGTAATATGTTCTAAAGTCAGGTAGTGTGAGGCTTCCCACTTTGTTCTTCAGTAATGCTTTACTTGGCTAGGGCTTCTGCCATTACTGTATGAAGTTGGTGATTTGTTTCTACATCTCATTAAAAAAGGCATTAGAATTTGTATTGGGATTGCATTGCATCTGTAGACTGCTTTGGGTAGAATAGTTGTTTTTACAGTGTTGTGTCTTTCTACCCATGAACAAGGTAGGTTTCTCTGCTTATATAGGTCTTTTTTGGTTTCTTGCACTTTTCTTTGTATAGGTCTTTTATTTCTCTAGTTAGATTTATTCCTAAGTACCTTATCTTCCCAGGAACTATTGTAAACGGTATTCAGTGATTTCCTCTTGACATTCTTTTTGTTAGTGTAGAGGAATTCAACTAATTTTTGTATGTTTCTCTCTTATCTTGATTTCTTCGCTGAACTATTAATACCACAAATGTTTTTGTGGATTCTTTAGGGTTTTCTGTGTATAAGATCATGTCATCTGCAAGTAGTGATACTTTTACTTCTTTCTTAGCTGTTTGGATGCTCTTTATTTCTTTTTTCTAGCTTGACTGCTCTAGCTAGAACCTTCAGCACCATGTTGAATAAAAGTGGTGACAAAAGGCATCCTTGTCTGGTTCCCATTCTCTAAGGCAATGCTTTCAGACTCTCTCCATTTAGGATGTTGGGCGTGGCTTTGTATAATGCCCTTTATTACACTGAGGAATTTCCCTTCTATTATTATTTTGCTAAGAGTTTTTAACATGATGGGAGCTGAACTCTACTAAATGCCTTTTCTGCATCAATTGATAACATCAAGTGGCTCTCTTTTATTTATGTGACTGATTACAGTGATTGTTTTTCTAATGCTGAGTCATCCCTGCATTCTTGATGTGAATCCTACTTGGTCATGGCGAATTTTACTTTATTTTTTTGATACACTGTTGAAGTCTATTGGCTAGAATTTCATTGAAGATTTTTGCATTTAAGTTCATGAGAGATATTGGTCTATAATTTTCCTTTTTTGTTCTGGCTTCATAGAGTGAGTGTGGGAGTAATCCATCCTTTTGCCATGTTCTGAAATACCTTTAATAAAAGTGGGATTAACTCTTCTATGAAAGTTTGTGGAAATCTCCAGTGAAGCCATCAGGGCTAGGGCTTTTTGTTGTGGTGGTTGGGAGTTGTTTTTTTTAATTGGGATTGAGTGAAAGTGTAAAATCTAATATAAATTTGCAGGCTCGCCTGTGTGCAGCTCCCACTGCTCTCTCTGCCTGGTGACAGTACACTCTTCATATCTGTTCTATACATATCATATCCTCCTAACAATCTCCTGTCCTCTCCTGTCCACTCTCTCTCCCCATTCCAGTAAGAGGCCAGCAGGACGACATCCTATAGATGCACAGAACCATAAAGTGCACACACAATATGGTCACTCTGTGTTACCGAGTCCAATCCATTCCTGTCCAAAGAGTTGACCTCAGTAATGATTTATGGACAGAGGTAGCATCAGGACCAGTGGCCATGCTCCCAGGGGGAACCCCGAGGCCCCTGGACCATCAATTGTGGTCTTTTAGTGGAGTTCTTAGGGTCCACCGCTTTTTATTCTTGTGTTGCCAGTGAGACTCAACTTTGTGAGCCCCATCATGGCTATCACTGGTGGTGGCTGGGCACCATCTGGTTCCTCTAGTCACGTGTTGATGCAGTCACCCACTCATGTGTGTCTCCCTGTCTTCTGGGTTCTCTTTCCCTTATGTTTTTTGGCCCTTGGTGATCATCTGTTCCTGCTGAGTTGGGACCATTTGGTGTGCCTTAGATGGAAGTTTGGCAGCTTGTAAGACCCCAGATGCCACTCACCAATATGGGGTGCAGAAGACTCTCTTAACAATAGGTTAGTTATGCCAATTGGCCTCGATGTTCCCTGAGAGCATGGTCCCTGGACTGCCACCACTACTACTCTGTCCTTGCATTATTGGGTTATGATTGGCAGAGTATTCTTGTTATGTTGAAGTACAGTTAAATTGATCTTCTTTCTAATGTGTGCTGTCACTGATTTCACCAAATCAAATTTCTATCGACTATCTAATCTATAACCAGCCCTCTCCCTCCCTCCCTCCCCACACTTGCAGCCATCAGTCTTTTCTTCTATACATGAGTCTGTTTTTAAGTTCTTACGGTAGGGGTCTCATACAGTATTTGTCCTTGTGCTACTGACTAATTTCATTTAACATAATGTCTTCCAGTTGAAACCAGGTTATGAGATGCTTCCTAAAATCATCATTGTTCTTTATCATTGCATAGTGTTCTATTGAGTGTATATACCATAGTATATTTATCCTGTTTTTTTTAACTGCCTTTCAATCTCTACTTTTGTTGTAAATGTATTTAGTTATTCTACCCTTGTCTGTGTTACTTTAAGTAGGTAATGTGTTTCTAAAATGTGTCCATTTTCTCTAGGTTTTCAAATTTGTT
Organism: Heterohyrax brucei; assembly: GCA_028571685.1. Lineage (NCBI taxonomy): Eukaryota > Metazoa > Chordata > Mammalia > Hyracoidea > Procaviidae > Heterohyrax > Heterohyrax brucei. Next base: position 32,013,253 of record CM053140.1, read on the forward strand.
AGAGTAAACTTTTTCATAATGTTACAATTTTTAAAAAAAATTTCATTTGGGTCTATTGTGATGTCACCATTTCATTTCATTTCTTATTTATTTATTTATTTATTTTTTATTTAACATGACTGAGTGAAAATGTACATTCCTGTATAAATTTACATGCCCACCTATATGCAGCTTCCACTGCTCTCCCTGTCCGGTGACAGCACACTATTCCTCTCTTCTCCATACATGTCTCATCCTCCCAACAGCCTCCTTTCCATTCCTCTCCACCCACTCTCCTTCCTCCAGCCAGAGGTCAGCAGGATGATATCCTATAGATGTATAGAACCATAAAGTGCAACCAATATATGGTCACTCTGCATTGCCAAGTCCAATCCATTCCTGTCCAAAGAGTAGACCTTCATTATAATTTATGGGTAAGGGCAGCATCAGGGCCAGGGGCCATGCTCTCAGGGGAACGCTGAAACCGCTGGACCATCAATTGAGGTCTTTTAGAGGATATCTCAGGATGCAACCCTTTTTATTCTTGTGTTGCCAGTGAGACTCAACACTGTTAGCTCCATCGTGGCTATCACTGGTGGTGGCTGGGCACCATCCAGTTCTTCCGGTCTCAAGTCGATGAAGGCACCTACTCTGTGGGTCTCTCTGTCTTCTAGGTTGTCTTTACCACATGTCATTTTGGTCCTCGGTGAGCATCCGTTCCTGCTGAGTTGGGGCCATTTGCTGTGTCCTTGGATGGCAGCTTGGCAGCTTTTAAGATCCCAGACGCCACTCACCAATGTGGGGCTCTCTTAGCAAAATGCTAGTTGTGCCAATTGGCCTCGATTTTGCCTAAGAGCATAGTCCCCTGCCCCCTGCCCCAGCTACTCTATCCTTGCAATATTGGGTTAAGATGGAAGGAGTACTCAAGTTATGCTGAAGTCCACTTAATGTTGTTCTTGTTTCTAATGTGTGCTATCACCGCTTTCTCCCAACCAGATTTCTAGAAACTGTCTAAACTAAACCCTCCCCCACCTCCCTTGCAGCTATCAAAGAGTCTTGTCTTCTATACACAAGTCTGTTTTTGAGATCTTATCATAGAGGTCTCATACAGTATTTGTCCCTTTGTTGCTGACTACTTTCACTCAACATAATGTCTTCCAGTTGAAATCAGGTTAGGAGATGTTTCCTGGAATCATTGTTATTCTTTATCATTGCGTAGTGCTCCATTGAGTATATGTACCATAGTTTACCTATCCATTCTTCTGTTGTTGGGCATCTGGGTTGATTCCATTCTTTTGCTATCGTGGACTGTGCTGTAATAAACATTCTCGCGCATGTGTCCGTTGGTGTGAAAGGCCTTGATTCTGTAGGATATATGCCAAGTAGTGGAATGACTGGGTCAAATGGTATATCGATATCCATTTTTTTAAGGAAGCGCCAGATTGCTTTCCAAAGAGGCTAGACCATTTTGCAACCCCACCAACAGTGTAGGAGGGTTCCTCTTTCTCCATAGCCTCTCCAGCATTTGTTATTTTGTGTTTTCTGGATCATGGCCAATCTTGTTGGGGTGAGATGGTATCTCGTTGTCATCTTGATTTGAATTTCCTTAATAACTAAAGATCGTGAACATGTCCACATGTGTTTTTTGGCTGCCTGGATCTCCTCTTTAGAGAAATGTCTGTCCATCTCCTTTGCCCATTGCTTAATTGGATGGTTTATCTTCTTATTGATATTTTGTAGTGTCTTATAGATTATGGAGATCAGGTGTCGGTCTGACATAGAGTTGCCAAATATTTTTTCCCATTCTGTGGGTGTTCTTCTAATTCTATTAATAAAGTCTTTGGATGAGCAAAAGTGTTTGATTCTTAATAGTTTCCATTTGTCTATTTTCTCTCCTGTTGATTGTGGTTTCTTTGACAGATTTTGGAGTCTGTCTTCATTGTGTGTTAAAACTTCCAACCATTTCATTTCTTATTTGAGTTGTTTGCTTCCTCTCCTTTTTTTTTTTTTTTGGTCAGTTTGGCTGATGGTTTATCAATATTGTTGATCTTTTCAAAGAACTCTCATTTGGTTCTGCTCTATTTTTTATTATTTGCTTCCTTCTGTTGCCCAAGGGGTTCTTTTCCTGCTCTCTTTCTACTTGTTTGAGTTGTAGGATTACTGTTTTGATTTGGGCCATTTCTTCTTTTTGCATGTGTGCACTTTGTCTTATTATTTCCTTTCTTCCTACTTCCTTCAGATTTCATTTACAGTTCCTTTTCTGCTTTCTTGAGATGAATACTTAGATCACTGACTGCAACTTTTTCCCCCCATACATGCATTTTAAGGCTATAAATTTGTGTTCAATCACAGCACTAGCTGCACCACAATTTGAAAATATTTTCTAACTTCTTCTGTGATGTCTTCTTTGACCCCTGGGCTATGTAGAAACACATCACTTAATTTCAAAACTTTTGGGGATTTTCTAGTTTTTCTTCCCATCTAGAATTCTGTCTGGGTTCATTTTCCACGTGTGTGAAGAATTCTTTCATATTTCTCGAATTTCAGATCTGCTGGCAGCAAACTCTTTCAGTTCTTTTTCTGAAAGTATGTACATTTTTGTCTTGACTTTTGAAGAATTGGGAGAATTAAAGGTTGAGGCAAGACCCTTGGGGAGGGGTGGCTCTTGAAGAGACTTTCTGGTTATATGGAGCCACAGAGAAGACTGATATCCTCCAGGCACAGTGGAGGAGGCTGGCTAGGAGCAAGGTCTGAAAGGAAGGCTACCCATGCATCACCTGAAGCTGATTTAGGACATGGCTACAGTGAATGGCTAGAATTGTACATCTTGGTCCTGGGAATTTTGATTCTCAGGTCGTCAGGTCTGCTCTCCCTGGCCCATGAGATGCTTGCTATCTGGGAGCAGCCTGGAGGAAGTGGAAGGGAAGAGAGCCTGCAAGGTTATGTGGGCACACCTGGCTTCCTCTTCTTCTACAGGACAACTGCCTATTATTGCTATGTAAGGAGGTCCAGCGTCTATCAGAGCTAGAGACAAAGAGCCAGAAGAAAGACCAGGAGACTCAGATGCTGCGGGAGGAGATGGAGACCCTGAAGAAGCAGCTGACACGCCTGCTCAAAAGCAAAGGCTGGGAGATGTCAGTGTCCCCAGGCCTGCGGGTGAGACAGCACCTGGTGGGCAGTGAGGGCATGGCTACAAAGCACCCCTATCATTAGTGTCCCCACAGGCCATTGAGCAAGTCTCCAGGCACCCTGAACATCACCCAGTCCTCTCCCGGCGCTGGACAGGATTTTAACAAGAGGCTAGAATCCAGAGGCTGGTTAGAGAGAAAAAGCTCTGAGTTGACATCTAGATACCTGAACGTTGTTCCAGCTCTGCTCTCTATTTACTTTCAAGCTATTGTAGCCTGGGTTCAGCTTTCTGACATGTAAAATGAGGGCCTGAGTTCACTTCTGGGGTTGTTTGCAGGTCTGGAATCCTGGGTGGAGAGGGTCACTCTGCAGGTGGATGCCCAAGCTTGCTCTTGTTGCATTGCAGGCTGTAGCTCAGGCAGTGGGACAGCTTAATGGTTAATGCAGCAGGCTTGGACTTCCGTCCTAGCTGCATCCCTTACCTCACTGTCTGACTCTGGGAAGCTCCTGACCCAGCCTCAGTGTTCTCATCTGATATGGGATGGGAAGTGCTGTCTTCTCAGGGCTGGAGAGGGGGTGTAGATCTAGGTAACAGGTCTGTGTATGCACAGTGTGGGACCTGGATGAGCAGATGCTAGTCCTAAGGACTGATTTCTTCTTGCTGAGAATGCAGTCCAAGCTGATATTGGGAGTGGAACAGTAGCAGTAGACAGTGTCAGCCTGCCGCAGAGTTCCTGGAATAAGAAAGCTGCCCAGACATTGATGGCAGTGGCAGGGAAGGGGCTCTGGGCAGCAGCTGGGGGGGCTGAGAGGGTCACTGTGCAGTCTCCATTCTCTGGCCTCCTGGGGGCTGTCAGATAGGTTTGGGAGGCACAGTGCCCAGTGACACAGACAGGCAGCACAGCTGAGACCCACCCTCTCAACCTTCCCCGTGAGTATGCCACTTCCTGCAAATCTGCCACCTGCCCCATCTTTTCCCTCACCCGGCCATTCTCTGACTTCCTGGCAGGCAGATACCGGGTCCCCTCGCCTCCCCACAGAGCAGGTGCTGTCCCCCAGCCCGGAGGACAGGTCACGGCAGCCCATATCTCTGGAGTTGCTGCGGGAGCAGGTTGAAGCCCTGAGGGTCCAAATAGGCTCCATGCAGGAGTTGCTGCCCGATGCACCCACCGAGTCTGGGCAGGTAAGGATTCTGCCGGCCCTCAGCAGGGACGATGGTGACAACAAGGATGAGCTGCTGCTGTGTTGGAAACAGGTGTGCAGGTGCCGGGTCAGCCGGCGCAGACTTCTCCAGGGCAGAAGCCAGCTCACTCTCCTCCAGGGCTCCCCATGTGAGGCTGTCCACACTTGCAGCCCTGACCTCAAGTGGCCCCTGATGTAGGTCCCCAGTTCCTTTGAAGAGAACAGCTGAGGGGTGCACAATTGAGAACGTAGACCAGGTACAACTTCTTGTCAGTAGTAGAGGCTAGGTGTCACAGGTGTGCCTGGTGGGCTTGGGGTGTAGTGCCCAGCTGATGCCTCCCTTCTGTCTTGGTCCCTGCAGCAGCCCGGAGTGAAGCCTCTTCCCAAGTTCTCCACAGGAAGGCACCCCCAGTGTCTGAACCCCCATTCCTCAGCCCCTCCACTCCCTGTACCCAACATGTCACCCTTCTTTCAGGGGCAGGAGGACTCCATGGTGGCAGGGAAAGGCAAGGACCTGGAAGAAGGAGGAGAAGACAGCGAGGAGGAAGTGGACTTGGAAGGGACTGCTCAGCAGGCAGAAGGGACGGTTGCAAAGGAGAGTGCAGGCAAGAAGGGGGCTCTGGAGGAGGAAGTATACAAGGAAGAGGAGGGAGGTGAGGAAGAGGAAGAAGAGGAGGTAGAGTCCCAGAGGGTTGTGGAAGAGGAGTCAGATGAGGAAGATGAAGAGGAGATCCGGAGGAGGAGTTGCTTTTTGGACGAAGCATTTGAGGATGAGCTGATAGCCAGGCTGGAGGAGTACGAGCAGGCGGTCCAAGAGATCCAGGACGAGCTGGAGATCACCAGGACCAGATACTTGCTGGCAACAGGTGGGACCCACCACCACTGCTTGGCTGAGCTGAGGAAGGGGCCTGGACGCTGCTGGTTTTCTTCTGTGGGTGACAGGAATAGGGTTTGCCCTGTCCTGTTCGCTTCCGGCAGTTCAAGGGAGGGGGCCTGGCCTGCACCCCATGGGGGCACAGAGCATCCCCAGGCTGATGCCACAATACATGCCCCATACTTCTCATTCTTTGTCATCCCACCTTGCTCTCCCCCACCCCCTCTGCTGTCCCCGTCCTTTGGCTCATTCAGGAGCCATTACATCTTTGCAACGACAAGTGGATTTCCAAGAGTCACAGCTGCAGAAGATCAACACAGAGAACGAGATGCTGCAAAAAGAGCTGTGCGAGCGGAAGAATCAGCTACAGGCCATGTCCAACAAGGTGACCAAACCCTAATAACGTCCTCTGAGCACTAGGCCATGACCAACAAGGTCGCTGAGCCCAGTAATAATGCCCACTGAGTACTTTGTCATATCCAATAAGGGAGCCAAACCCTAGTGATATTCACTGAGCACTTGGCTGTGTCCAGTAAGGTGGCTGAGCCAGTAATAATGCCCACTGAGCACTAGGCGATGTCCAACAAGCTGGCCTAACCCTAGTAATGCTCACTGAACACCTGGAATTCATGCATTCACTACTCCCTTTCTCATCAGGCTTGGAGTGAGCATTCTTCAATCCATTCTACAGACTGAGACAGTGAGCTTGGGGAGCTGAACCTGCCCAGAATCATGTGGCTGATATGGGGGAGCCGAGCCGGGACTTACTCTAGCTCTGTGGGGAGGCAAAGCCCGTAGCCCCATCCACGGTCCTGCACTGCCCTCCAGCTCAGAGAGGTGTCGCTGTCTCTAGGGAGAGTTTCCTCTTGGTCCCTTCTTAAGCATCACCTTGACTCCCAGGGCTGATAGCCCATCCATGCTTAGAGAGGCTGTGATCCTGTGGAGCCTACGCCTGGTTGCTACATTAAGTCTGTTTGATTTTTATTTTTATTCAAGTTATTCAAGCACACAGCTCTAAGAATCAGAGTTCCACGAGGGTTGTTACAAAAAACAGGAGTCTCTACTCTTCCTGCCTATTTTCCTTTCTCCCAAAGCAACTGCTTTCAATGCTTCTAGATGACTCTTTAGGAATCTCCCCCTTATATCTCTGTCACTCATTGCTGTGCAGTCATTTCTGACTTGTGGCAACCCCATATGTGTCAGAGTAGAACTGTGCTCCCTAAGATTTTCAGTGACTGATCTTTCAGAATTAGATCAATAAGACTTTCTTACAAGGCTGTTCAAACCCACACAGCGGCACCAGAAGAAAGCCCTGGTGATCAGCGAAAACTCTGTGGAGCACAATTCTACTCCACAACAGGAGATTGTGATGAGTTGGAAGTGACTTGTCAGCATCTGGTTTTTTGTGCTTTTCTGTTTTTTTCCCCATGAAAACCATACACGTATAAACCTGAGCTCATCTGAAGACATTACCAAAACAGCAAAAAGACAACCTACACATTGGGAAATAAAAGTGGGATAAGACAAATTCAATCAGTGTCTTATCTCTAAAATCTAGAAGATACTGTAAAACCTCAACAACAAAAAAGACAACCCAATTAAAACATCGGCAAAAGATATGAACAAACACTTCATCAAAGAAGACATTCCAGTAACTAACAGATACATGGGAAAATTCTCATGGTCATTAGCCATTAAAATAACCCAAACCAAAGTCAACACCATGAAGTTCATTCTGACTCACAGAGTAGAACTGTTCCATAGAGTTTCCGAGTAGCACCTGGCAGATTTGAACTGCTAACCTTTTGGTTAGTAGGCATAGCACTTAACCACCATGCCACCAGGGTTTCCAAGAGAAATGCAAATCAAAACTAAGAGATATCACCTCACCCCAACAAGGCTAGCATTACTCCAAAAACATAAAATAAAAAATGTTGGAGGGGTTTTGGAGAGACTGGAACACTTCTACACTGTTGATGGTCATGTAAAATGGTACAACCACTTTGGAAAGGAACTTGGTGTTTTCTCAAAAAGCTAGAAATAGAAATGTCATATAATCCAGTAAAATCACTTTTTGGACTATATCCTAGAAAAATAAGGGCTGTCACATGAATAGATACATTCACACCGCTTATTGCAGCACTGTCCACAATAGCAACAGATGGAACCAACCTAGGTGACCATCAACAGATGAATAGATAAACAAATTATGATATATGAGGTCTGACAATTAAGTCTGTGAACTTAACTGTTCTTCCTGGAATGGCCATTGCACATGGTGGCACAGTGGCAAGTTCATGAACTTAATTGTACAATTGTCTGTGAGGGAGTTCTTAGCCAGTAAACAAATAACTGTACTGGCACACCCTTCTTACCTGATCTGAAAGAAAATGACTTTTTTCTTTACTCAAAGATAAAGGAAACATTGAAAGGATGGCATTCAGGATATTAAAAGTAATACAATGACAGCTCTGATGGCCATTCCAGAAAAAGAGTTCCAAAACTGCTTCGGAGGGTGGACTCGGCACTGGTGTCAGTGCCTAGCTTCCCAAAGGGAGTACTTCGAAGGTCACTGTGGTGATACTCAGCAATGGGGTGTGTAGCACTTTTTCTAGGATGAGTTCATGATCTTAGTTGGCAGTCTTCGCATTCACACAGTAGAATACTACGCAAAGATAAATCTGTGAAACAACATGGATGAATATGGAAGGCATTACATTGACTGAAGTTAGTCGCAAAAGGACAAATATTATATAAGACCATTATTGTAAGGACTCAGGAAAAGGTTTAAACACAGAAGAAAACATTATTTGATAGTTACAAGAGTAGGGGGGTAGTATTTATTAACTAGATAGCAGACAAAAATTATTTTAGGTGAAAGGAAGGAGAATACACAATAATAGAAGTCAGCACAACTGGACTAAACCAAAGACTAAGAAGTTTCCTGAATACAACCAAACACTTGGAGGGACAGAGTAGCAGTGGCAGGGGTCTGGGACCATGGTTTCAGGGGACATCTAGGCCAACTGGCATAACAACATTTGTTAAGGAAACATTCTGCATCCCACTTTGGTGAGTGGCATCTGGGGTTTTAAAAGCTAGCAAGTGGTCCCCTAAGAAACATCAGCTGGTCCCAACACACCTGGAACAAAGGAAAATGAAGAACACCAAAGACAGAAAGGAAACAGGAACTCAAGAGACAGAAATGGCCACATAAGTCAAAGACTACATCAGTATGGGACCGGAAGAACTGGATGGTGCCCAGCTACCACCCTGACAGGGAACATAACAGAGTTGCTAATGGAGCAGGAAAAAAGTGAGGCAAAGAACTCAAATTCTAGCCAAAAGATCAGACTTGATGGTCTGATAGCTGGAGGGACCCAGATGCCATGGCCCCCAGACTCTACTAGCTCAGAACTGAAACCATTCCCAGAGCCAACTCTTCAGACAAAGATTAGACTGGACTGTAAGACATGAAATAATACTGGTGAAGAGTGTGCTTCTTGGGTTAAGTGGATACCTGAGACTAAATTGGCACCTCTTGTTTGGAGGCTGTCATGGATGGAATTGTGTGCCCCCCAAAATAGGTGTAGCCATGTGGCCAGGCCATGATTCCCAGTACCTTGTGACTGTCCTCCATTTTATGGTTTTTCTATGCTATCTGTTAAAGAATTAGGGTGGGACTGTGTAAGAATAAACTTTCCTTTGGTAAAGCCATCCATTCTGTGGTATTTCTGTTAGAGGAGCCCTAGTTGACTAAAACAGAATTTGGTACCATGAGAGCGGGGTGCTGCTCTAGCAAATACCTAAAACGTGGAAGCCATTTTGAAGCTGCGAATGGATAGAAGATTCAGAAGGAAAGAAGGAGGTGCAGTTGGTGAGAAACAGACGACTGGTGGCAGCAGCAGAACCAGAGGCAGCGCTGGAGTCAACCCGTGGAGCGAGACAGCTGAGTGCCTGTGCAGAGTTTTGCTCGCAAAACAAGGTGCCTCTGGGCACTTAAATTGGTGGAGCTGGCCTTGCTGACCCACAGAGTGAGAGAGCTGAGTGCCTTTGGGAAGGACGCTCTCCAGCAAGAGTGGGGTGCCTCCAGGCACTTGAATCAGTGGAGCTAGAGCTTTGGAACACTTGCCCCTGCAAGGCAGATGTGGGCCTGAGGCCCAGGACCGTGCGGCCACAGGAAGCAGAAAAGCATGAGAAGCTGAGCTGCCTCAGTCTCAAAAGGTATGGCCATGACCTCAGGGTTTGAAAGGGTGGAACCATGGCATCCTGTGTTCGTAAGGGTGGAAGTGCCACTTGTTTGGGCTTAGGGTGCTCCTGGGGCAGAGTTTCTGTCCAAGTGGGCCTTGAAGGCAGAGTTGTAGCACAGGGCTGGGGTCTCCACTCAGAAATCAGAGAGTGTGGCCAATTCCTACAGACTGGAAGACGGCCATTGTGTAAAATGTCTCAGAATGTGGAAGATTATTTCCAAAGCTTTTGAGGGCTAATGTAGTATGTTCTGCTGACTTGCCTGTTGGCCTGTTAATGTCTTCTTTCCCTGCAACTTCTCCCATTTGTAATGGAATGTCTAACTTGTGCCTGTTCTGCCATTGCAGTTTTGGAAACAGATAGCTTGTATTCTGGGTTTCACAGATATAAATGAATTTTTGAATTTTGGACTTGGAACTGATTTAAGACTTCTATCATATGGGATGGACATGATTTTGATATGATGAGATAAATGTGTTACATGTTTCAATGATGTGATTTTTGGGGTGCCAAAAGGTGAGATGTCATGGACTGAATTGTGTCCCCCCCAAAATAGGTGTAGCTACGTGGCCAGGCCATGATTCCCAGTATCTTGTGACTGTACTCCATTTTGTGGTTTTCCTATGCTGTATGTTAAAGGATTAGGGTGGCACTGTAACTTCCTTTATAAAATGATCTCTCTGCTCAGCTGTAAAGGGAGTTTCCCTGGAGTATAGCTTGCCGCACCCTTGATCCTTTCATCCTGCAAGAGATAAAAGGAAAGAGAAGCAAGCTGAGAATTGGGAACCTCACACCACCAGGAGAGCAGCACCAGGAGAAGAGGGCGTCCTTTGGACCTGAGGTTCCTGCGCCAAGACACTCCCTGGACAAAGACTGATGCAATACCAGACCTTCCTCCAGAGTCGACTAGGGGGAAAAGCCTCCCTCTGGAGCGGACATGCTGAATTCGGACTTGTAGCCTACTGGACTGTGTAAGAATAAACTTTCCTTTGTTAAAGCCATCCACTCTGTGGTATTTCTTTTAGAGCAGCACTAGCTGACTAAAACAGAGGTGACCAGAAGACAGAAGGAGACAGGAGCTGGTTGAAGGGACTCAGAAAATACAGAGTAGGAGGGAGGAGTGTGCTGTCGTTGGGTGGGGAGAGTAGCTAGAGTCATATAACAATGTATGCAAGTTTTTGTATGAGAAACTGATTTGAATTGTATAATTTCACTTAAAGCACAACAAATGAAGAAAAAGCATATACACGTAACTGAAACAAAAACTTGTGAAATGATATTCAGATTTATTCACCATAATTTAAAAACTGCTGCAGTCATCTTTTCCTTGACTGATTTCCTCATTTTTTGGTGGAGAACATCCTCCATAGTTTTCTCGAGAAACGATGACGGGAGGGTAAATTTTCGGGGAAACTCTCTGTCTGAAAACGTCTCTTACCCGCCGCCGTCAAGTTCATTCCAGCTCACAGAGACCATATAGGACACAGGAGACCTGCCCCTTAGAGTTTCCAAGGAGCACCTAGTGGACTTAAACTGCTGACTTTTTGGTTAGCAGCCATAGCCTTTAACCACTATACCACCAGGATTTCCAGAAATGTCCTTACTCCACCCATTCATAAACAGAATTCCTGTTGGGAAAACATTTCCCTTGAAAATTGGCATTGCTTCATCGTCTTTTGGCTTCTAGGGTTGCTGGCAGGACGTCCAAAGTCATACAGACTCTTCTGTGCATGACAGGGTTCTTGGTTGGTTCTTTGTCTCTGGGAAGTTGGAAGATCCTATCTTTGTCCTAAGTGTCCTGAACCTTCATCAGATTGTGCCTTATCGAGCGCTTGTTTCCATCCATTGTGCTGGGCTCTCAATGGCCCCTTCAGTCTGTGAGTCTGCCTCTTAATGCTGCAAGTTTTCCTTCGTCATATGGTGAGAACTGTGAGAGCTGGACTGCCTTGTTTTAAGGTTGCTCAGTTTTCCACCATTGACAGGGTGCAGTCTCACTGCTTTTCTGTCACTCTCTACTCACCAAAAAACCCAAACCCACTGCTGTAGAGTTGATTCCAACTCAAAGCGACCCTATAGGACAAAGCAATACTGCACATAGGATTTCCGAGGCTGTAAGTCTGTACGGAAGCAGTTTTTCCTGCAAAACTGCTGATGAGTGTGAACCACCACCTTGTGTTTAGAAGCCGAGCAAACCACTGCACAACTAGGGCTCCCTTCCTTCCTCTTAGTGGAAAATATTTGTTTTCCTTGTATGACAGGTTTCTGCCTGACACAGGTTCCCGCCTTCACACGTCTTCCTGCTTTATTTCCTTCATTGTCATCTGTAACTCTCTCCTCTGCACAGTGACTTGGCCACTGCACTCCCTGTTCTCGTTCTTGGCTCCTCCTGTTTCCTTCTTATCTGTTTCCTCCTGTTTATCTCTGTTTTTCTCTGCTTTCTAGAGTGTTTCCCCCCTGCTGTTGAGTTTTAATTTGGTTATCGTGTCTTAAATTCCCAAGCATCTCTTGTTGCTTACAGCATGTTCTGTGCCGCTGATGAGAACATCCATTAGAGTGGTCTTTTCTTTTTTCTCTTTCTTTCCTTTACTCACTTCTTCCTGTGTATTTCCTACATGTTCCTTCTTCAAGCTTGTTTTTGGTCTCTGTCGTGTGTACGAGTCCTTTGCTCTAGTGTCAGAGCTGACTGGGAGGCTCTGATCACACGGCGGGGAGTGGTGACCGCCTCGTGCAGACAGCAGAGTGGAATGCTGGGGCATCGCAACGGGAGTCTCTGGGGTGGGATTTCACAACAGACAAGGTGAAGCACCATGCTGACTTTGCTTGCCAAGCCATCCGTAGCCAACAATTCCACATCCAAGGTGCTGTTTCTAGGTGTGGCTGCCATCTATCTCACTCCACCCCCTAATCAAAGCCTCTTCACATTTACAGTCCCTCACATGGACAGATTACCCAGTGAGCAATATAATCATGAACTTATTTGTGCTTACTTGTTAATTTTTGATGTGGTGACATTGTTCTCTACGGATCAGGAAATAAACACAAGCAAATGTGCTTGTCTTGTTTTTCGGGCAGTCTGTCCCAGGAACCTCTCGCGGCAGTATCTTTGGGTCTTTGGTCTTGGTTCTTGGTGGAAACCATGGTGGCGTAGCGGGTTAAGTGCCACCTCTGCTAACCAAAAGGCTGGCAGTTCAAATCCGCCAAGCACTTCTTGGAAACTCTTATGAGGCAGTTCTACTCTGACCTCTAGGGTCCCTATGAGTTGGACCTGACTCAATGGCAGTGAGTTGTTCTTGGTTTGGTCAGATACCCCTGAAATCCAGAACATTCTGTTTGAAAGGTAAAGACTGAGCTGCTGATTTCCTGAGGAGGAGCTGGGAGTCTACCTTCAGCCTGAGTATGCACATACCCGGAGCGGGGTGTCTCCACCAGATACCCTGTGATGTACCATGAATCTCCAACCTTCTGACAGGGAGGGAAGGGCCAGCTGCCTGGCAACTTGAAGTGAGGGACTGATCTGGAGCTCTTACTGTCTCTGAAACAACAGTCTACTAATCCCCCTCGGTTGAGCCTCCATATCCAGGAAAACCCAGTGCTGCTGATTTCTGAGATTTTATTGTTATTAGTGGCCATTGAGTCAGTTCCAACTCATGGCGACCCCACCAGGAACAGCTGAATGAAATGTTGCTTTGTTTTGTGCCGTCTTCATGACCATTGTTATACGCAAGTCCATTATTGCAGCCACCGTCTATTTTGAGTGTCTTCCAATCCAAAGGATTCATCTTCCAGCACTGTATCAGAGAGTATTCTGTTGTGATCCATAGGTCTTTTTTTATTGGCTAATTCTCAGACATTAATTGCCAGGCTTTTCTTCCTAGTCTTTGTCTGGGAGCTTGGCCGATACCATCCATCACGGGTGACCCTGCTGGTATTTGGAATACTGGCAGCATAGCTTGTAGCATCTTGGCAATACAAAAGCCACCACAGCACGACAAAGTGACACATAGGTGATGGCTGAGACATTCAGGACCCTGGAGTATGAACAGGGCTGACTTCAGTTTCCCCTAATGCTGGCTCAGGACCCCTCTCTTGGATCTGCTAAATCAGATACCACTTATCCATACGCTTTCCAACTCCCACTTGTTCTTTAACAAAGCTTTCTCCACTTTTCTGCGTCCACTACAGAAATCCCATTGCAGAAGAAAGACGTGGCAGTCTGCTTCTGTAAAGACACCAAATCCACTGCCATCGAGTCCATTCAGACTCACAGCAACCATATAGAACAGAGTAGAACTGCTGGACAGTTTCCAAGGAGCACCTGGCAGATTCGAACTGCCAACCTTTTGGTTAGTGGTGGTAGCACTTATCCACTACGGCAGCAGAGTTTCAGCCTTGGAAACACGATGGGGCAGTTCTACTCTGTCTTACAGAGTCACTACAAGTCAGAATCAACCTGACAGCAGAGGGTTTGTCATTTTTGTTGCTGTTGTTGTTCTGGTTCTTAGCTTTAGGGAGAGAGGGGACAGTGGTGATACAGGTACAGCGGTAGCATTGTCAGCTCCTGTAGGGGAGACCCAGGTGGGGTTCCACTCCTGGCCAATGAACCTCATACACAGCCACTACCCTTCTGTCCGTGGGGGCTCATATGTTCTCCGATGTGGAGCGGTTTTCAGCAGAGCTTCCAGAGTCAGAAGAGAAAGAGAGGCCTGGTGATCTACTTTTGAAAACCAGCCAGGGAAAAACTGTGGGTCATAATGGTCTGATCCCATTATGCATGGGATAACCACGACTTGGGGGCCAATTCAATGTCAGCTAACAAGAAGAAAGGGAGACAAGCCAGCTGCGTGTGTTCAGTCTGCTCTGCCTGGGGGTCCCCTAAGCCAGCCTCTCTGCCTCCCTTCCAGTTCTCTAATCTCCGAGAAGACAGGAAACACGAAGAAATGATGGGGCTTATTGAGAACGACAACCTTCTCCTCCGACAGGTGAGCACTGGGCGTTGTTACACGGTCAGCCAGGTCACTCTGGTGACAGTACTTGCTGGCAGACGGCGATGCGGCACATTGAAGCTGCAAGGACCAGCTAAGCCATTTTGCAGGCAGCACCCCTTATTTCAGAAACCCTGGTAGTGGTATAGTGGGTAAGCGCTCTGGCTACTAACTGAAAGGTCGGTAGTTCAAATCCACCAGGCCCTCCTCGGAAACTCCATGGGGCAGTTCCACCCTGTCCTCTACGGTTGCTATGAGTTGGAATTGACTCCTTTGCAGTAGGTTTGGTTTTTACCCCTTTTTGCAGACCCTAGTGGTACAGTGGTTAAGAGCTCAGGCTGCTAACCAAAAGGTCAGCAGTTCGAATCTACAAGCTGCTCCTGGGAAAATCTATGAAGCAGTTCTACTCTGTTTTGTTAGGTCACTATGAGTCAGAATTGGCTTGATGGCAGTGGGTTTTCCTCATTTCAAGCAGTTTTCCATTGGATCAGTCTCAGCACAGCCTAGCCACACAGTGGATTCTTGTAATTGCTGGCTCAGGATTTGACTCGGACTTCAGAGAGAGTGGCCCACCATTTCTTAGGGGGTGAAAGGGCAGGGACAGGAACACATGCAGTGACTCTACTCCTCCCTCCTCCCTGGCTTTCCCCCAGCAAGTGTTGGACCTGGAGAGCGAGCTCAGGAAGCGTGAACACACCATCTCAGAGTATGACGCCAAGGTGCACCAGCTACAGACCCAGGTGAACCTGAACCAGAACCACCTGGAAAGGTGGAAGCAGTTGCAGGAAGAGCTGCAGAGCAAGAACGAGCTGATGCAGCAGGCGGAGCAGCAGTGCCGCGTGGCCCTGGAGAGCACCCAGGCCAGGGTATGCCCAGCTTCCTTCTCCCAAGGGTTTCAGCCCAGCAGCTGTCAGTGCCCACTGCCGACAGAGGTAGAGCATGGACACTGAGAGGGCAGGGCCCTGGCTACTCGTGTGCTCCACTGCCCAGCTCAGATTTGACGCTCGAGAAATGTTGGTGGGGCAAGGTCAAGGGCATAGAAGGGCATGGGAACTTGGTGGTAACGGCAGGAGGGAGCTTCATATGCAGGGTTACCCTGTTTATGGCTGGGCTGTGAAGAGGTAAAAGGATTGAGACACCCAGCAAGGAAGGAGAAAGGTGTCGAGTGAGGTGTATATAGCAACACCTATTTGGTGGCATAGTAGTTAAGCACTATATCTGCTAACCACGAGGTTGGCAGTTCAAATCTGCCAGGTGTTCCTTGGAAACTCTATGGGGCAGTTCTTCTCTGACCTATAGGATTGCTATGAGTTGGAATTGACTTGATGGCAGCGGGTTTTGGTTTTGGTATTTGTAATTCATGGAGTCCCTGGGTGGCACATACTGCTGACTGAAAGACTGGAGGTTGGAGCCCATCCAGAGGCACCTTGGAAGAAAGGCCTGGTGATCTACTTCTGAAAAATCACCAATGAAAAGCCTCTGGAGCACAGTTCTACACTGACACACATGGCGTCATCGTGAGTTAGAATCAGGCACTGGTACTTTACAGAACACATACGATGGATCAAGCATGTTTCCAGCCCTTTATGGACAGCAAACTCATTTAACCCTTTCAACAGAGGTTGAAATAGGTGCTGTTATTATCCTCACTTTACACATAGGGCAACTGACACAAGGGGTGATCAGTAACCCGCCTAAGCCCCCAGGCCTGCTAAGAGGAGGTGCTAGGATTTGAACCTAAGCAGCCTTGACTACAGGGCCTACTCCTGGCTGCCATGTTGCACATGAGCAAAAGCATGAGGGTGCAGTGAGGTGGGTGCATCGTACTTCCTCGAGGGACCAGATGGCAGAAGAGAAGTCAACAGAGACCTGACCTTGACTCAGAGTCCAGAACTAAGCAAATGTAAAAGACTGTACTCAAGCAGACTTGATTTCCTTTTTTTAATTGTGTTACAATGCCCATAACCTAAAATTTACCATTTTAGTTATTTTAAGCACACGGCTCCATGGAAGTAATTATACGCACCATGTGCAACCATTGCCCCTATCTGTTTCCAAAGCTTTTCCAGGACCCCACCCAGAAACTCAGTGGCCCTCAGGTACTAACTCCCGCTTCTCTTCTTCCTCCAGCCCGTGGCCACCCCTAATCCACTTTCTGTCTCTGTGCATTTACCTAATCTAGATATGTCACGTAAGTGGGATCACACAGGGTTTGTCCTTTTGTGTCTGCCCTCCGTCACTCAGCACAGCGTTTCCAAGGGTCACTCCTGTGGTAGCCGGCATCGGATCTTCATTTCCATTGCACAGACGGACCACATGTTTTTTCTCCGTCCGTTGATGGGCATTTGGATTGTTGCTACGTCTTGGCTGTCGTGAACAGCACTGCAGTGAGCACAGGTGTACCTGTATCTGTTTAAGTCCCTGCTCTGGAGTTTTTTGGGTATGTATTAGAAGTGGAATTGCAGGTCATAGGGTTAATTCTAGGTTTAACTTTTTTTTTGTTTTAAATGTATGATTTAAAAAAAAATTCTTTTACTGCGATTAAGTGAAAATGTACAATTCAATTTTGCATACTTGCCTCTCTGCAACTCCTCACCATGTGACAGCACACTCTTCTTTTTCACTCCTTATTTTCAGTATCCACTCAGCTGACACCTGTCCCCTCCTCCCCACCCTCTCCTCTCCCCTCTAGAAAGAAACCAGTAGGACAGCCTCATATATATATATTAAACTACAAAGTACGCACACCACATGCCTCACTGTAAGCCCCCAAGTCAAGTCCATTTAGGTTTAACTGTTTAGAGCAATACCAACTGTTTTCCACACTGGCTGCACCATTTTACATTCCCACCAGCAATGCACAAGTGTCCATGTAAGCTTTTGAAGTAACTTCTCCCCTTCTGCTCCACTCACCCACTGACCCACCCAGAATGCCAACTGTAACTCAGCTTCGTTCTCTTTCCTGTTTGGTTGGCCTCCTTGTGGCTGACTCTGACAGCATCACGGAGGACGACATACCCAGTAACTTCCAGAAAACTGTGTTTCTGACCTGCTAATCTGCCCAGCTAAAACATTATACCACAAAGCCATATACTATAGTTTCATACTGTGTGCCTAGTCAGCTTGACACCTCTGGATTATGGTGTTGACAGAGAATACTGAATAGACCATGGACTACCAAAAGACTGAAAAAAATTGCCCTGGAAGAAGTACAGCCAGAGTGCTCCTTAGAAGCAAGGTTGGTGAGACCTTCATCTTATGGACTTCACACATGAGGGATCACTTCCTGGAAAAGGACATCATGCTTGGTAACTGCGGAGGGTCCGCAGAAAAGATGCAGACCCTTGATGTGCTGGACGGACAGTGGCTACAACAAGGGGCTTGAGCGTTACAATGACTGTGAGGATAGCAGAGGACCCGTCAGCACTTGGTTCTGCTGTACACAGGGCCACTGTGAGTTGGAAACAACTCCACCTAACAGCACCTCACTTTGTCTCAGAAAAGCCTGCGACTCTGTGTTGAGAAAGGCTCCAAAGCTAAGCCTGAGGTCAGCAGGCTTATGAGTCAGGAGCAAGAAATGAGGCCTGGGTGGTATTTGGGCTGGACGCACCAGGTGACCATCCCCCATCCCCTAGCTGCAGGCATCCTGGCACAGGGAGCAAGGCCCTGGTTGCCTCCCTAGCTCCAGCACCCAGCACGGGGCCTGGCCCAGAGAGGGTTCTCAGTAAACACTGAAATGAAGGCAGGGAATCTCCTCTCTCTCTGGAGGCCCACTTAAACCCTGTCCAAGAGGCCAGAGGGATAGGCCTGCAGCTCTCTTAGGCAAAGCCAGTCTTCTGCTGGGTGCTGCCTCTGTGATGTCTACACCACCTGGGCTCCTGGGCACGGAGGGCTAAGGAGCTGGTGATGAGCTTGTTACTGTATCTTGGGGGTGGGGGTGGGGGCTGCCTGAGAGCTTCTGGGCTACAGATTTGATGTGTCTACTCTGAAATTTGGGGGCAATGGTGATTCAGTGATGGAATTCTCCCCTTCCATGCAAGGGACCTAGGTTTGCTTCCACCTGTCATTTCAGGCTTGTGTGTTGCTATGATGCTGACTACGTTTCAGCAGAGCTTCTAAAGTAGACTAGGAAAAAAGGCCTGGAAATCTACTTCCAAAAATCAACCACTGAAAGCTCTAGAGTCACAGCAATGCCATCCATACCTAATGATGGAAATGGCACAGGGCCGTGTAGTGTCTTGTTCCATTGCGCATGATGCCACCGTGATTTGGTGCTGATTCCACAGCAACCAACAACAACTCAAAAGTTTCTGGGGATACCAGCCACTCACCTCTGAGGAGGCAGATGGGGCCTGCCCCGTGCACCAGGGTTTATAGCAGCAGAAGACCGGGAACCACTTAGGGTCTGTCTGCAGCAGTCCAGTTAAATGTTCATGTATGTCCAACCGACAGAGAACTTCATAGTCAGTATGAAAAGGAGGGCACTACCTGTACCCACAGGGAGGGACAACCCACCTGAACACTAAGTGCAGCCAATGGATGCAGCATTCCCAAGTCCTTGAGCTAAGAGCATCTCCAGAGGCTGGGAGACTGCTCCTGGGGGGAGAGGCCGCCTTTCGTGCTCTTCATTTTTATTTGGGTTTTTGAACTTTGTGCAGGTTTTACATTTGCAATTGAAAACAAAAGAAAACAAAGTGGTGGAAGAGTAGACGGTGTTTGGGCTTTGGAGTTAGGCCTCCCTGGTCCGGATTTTGATCCAGCACCTTCTAGCTCTCAGGCCAGCCACAGTGGCCTCCTTGAGCCTAGTTCTAAGTTCTAAAGCCTTGAAAAATTTTACTGTGGAGTGGACCCTAACTCCTGCTGATGCTGTGTATGTCAGAGCACAACTGTGCTCTGTAGGGTTTTCAGTGGCTAACGTTTCCAACCTCTGGGTAGACTTGAACCTTCAACCTTTCAGTCAGCACCCAAGCACATTAACCGTTTGCACCACCCAAGGACTCCAAAACCCAGGAATAGGGTGAGTGCTATCCTTTAGGTCTGTAAAAATTACGTAAGGTTATGGGTGCCCTTCTCTGGCCAAGGTGTGTGGTCATTGTTTTCCTCTCCTCATAGCTTGAAAGACTAAGAAATAAGATCATTCAGGCCACCTTCAGCATCCCGGGGGTCAAGAGCATGGTCACCGAGATCACTGACAATGACATCTTGGAGGCTCTGCAGGTATATCGCCACTCCGGGTTGTGTCCTTGAACTGGGCCACGCCTCCTAGATCTATAGCCAGAGGATGGAGGGAAAAAGCCTGGGTTGAACTTTGGGGACCCGGCTGTCATCCTCTGCTTATCTTTCATTTCTTACTGACTCTGAGGTTCTCTGTGAGTCAGACATATGTACCCCAGGACCGTCTCTGTGTGCTCAGGCAGAGGGGACCTGAGTCTCCAACTCTATCAGGAAGGATGATTGCTTAGGGGCAGAAGCACCAAGCTGTTCCCTAGTCAGGCTGGGTTTCTTTCCCAGAGGGTCATCTCTGAGAGAACCGAATACTATAACCAGTTGAAGCAGAAAGGTGTGAAAATGCCTCAAATGAGCCAACCAGATGTCATACTCTCCTCACCCAGCAAATTCAAGAAGCTGACTACCAAGTAGGTCCTGCCCAGCATGGCCAGTGTGGTCAGCCAAACAGAGGCCAGGCCCTGGCTTAGGAGACCACCCCTGTGTGTCCCACTCCAGCCTGGCCTCTGCCCTCTCATTCAGAATTAAACTCTTTGTTGGCCCTGGTTTTCACCTGTTTCTTTCCCCAGTGCCTACACCCAGGCTTAAGGGCCTCTGCAACTTTGGAACCAAGCCTTTCCTGCACCTCGCATTCCACAGCACACTCAGTGGGAGTCAGCCCATGCCACTGAGTCTTCTCGAGAGCCCCTCAAACTGGACAGGGACCCCTCCAGCTGTCCTAGGTTGCAGGACACAAGGTGCTGGGCGGCAGGGGACTTGGGACTGGGCGCCCACCCACCACACTCAGTTTGCACCCCACACCCTCTCCTCTCCTCCGTGCCTGTTGCACATACACCCTGGAGCTGGCAGGGTGCTGTGACATCCCGTCCCTCACGAGACTCTCCTGGCTGGGGCGCTGACGGGCTGGTGGAAACCTGTGGGAGATGAGATGGTAACTGGGGTGGGACACATCTGTCTGAGCCCATCCAGACCCTGAAAGGAAAGCTCCATAAGGATAAGGACTGTGCTGTTCACCATTGTCTCTCCTGCCCCAGAGTTTGGGAAGCAGTGCGCACTCAGCGAGCACGTGAACGCAGGGATCCCTCCACAGTTTGTGCCGTCTCTTTGGTCTTCGCTCCTGTCTTCCACTCACCCATGCATGCATTCTGTAACTATTCACTGATGTGCACCCTGCACCGGGCACTGCGCCCGCGCCGAACCAGACAGACCGGTGCTGCCCACGTGGGGCCGGCCAGAACCCGGCGGGAGCAGCGCGTCCCACCCCAAACCCGCGGGAAGCTGACCTCTAGGGATCCCTCGGAGCCCGGCCGGGTGTCTGTCGGCTCTCCAGCCTCCGGCGCCGCAGCCAATCCTCCGCTCGGCGCAGACCGACTCCCCGAGGCTGCTTCGCTCCAGCAGAATCTTCTTGTACTTCTCCGGCTTCAGCCCGTAAGACCAAACGGCTCCTAGAACCTCGTTGCTGCCTTCAAGCCCCATTTCCCCTGGGTGGAAGGCCGAGGCAAGACAGCAGGAGGGACGGGACGCTCTTTGTTGAGCAGCAGCGCGGAGAGTCACTTGTAAATTCGGGGGTTCGGGACGCTCCCACCAGTCTTGAACTCCTGGGAGTAGCGCCCTCTAGCAGTCACTCATCGCAACAGGCTGAATTCTCGGAGATCCCGGGGAGCGCCCGCCCCCCGACCCCGCAGTCCGCCTGGTCCAGACCCCGCCCCTCGGGTCACCTTAGGCCCCACCCATCCCTGGCCCCCGGGGAGCGCCCGCCCCCCCGCCAGTCCGCCGGGTCCAGACCCCGCCCCTCGGGTCACCTTAGGCCCCACCCATCCCTGGCCCGGGCCTTCCGAGGCCCGCGAGGCTCCGTCGCTGTCGCAGTTTGGCCCCGACCCCAGCGGCCTTTCCCCCCTTAGGCATCTTCCTTTCCGGGCTCCAATCCCTGCACAAGGCAGCCTCAGTCCTGCTCCTCTAAGCCCCGCCCTCGCCCCAGGAGTCCCCTACGCGGCCACCCCCTCCCAGCTGGAGACTAGTCGGGCCTAGCTCTTGGAGCTGCTGGGGGCGGAGGGCTCGAGGTGAGGGACACGGGGCTCGAGGTGAGGGGTGCAGGGCGGGTTGTAATGCAGCTTTCTTCTGCAGCGGTGGTGGAGGGCACCTTCGCTCCCCCCGAGAGAGTAACAGGGGTTAAGAGTTAGAGGGAGGTTAAGGCAAGCTGGGGGAGGGGAGTCCCCCATGACCATTCCAAGAAATAACCAGTGGAGGGGCTGCTAGATCCCTAAACAGCTTCTTCAGGAAGCCCGCAGAGCCACTGTCCCCTTCTTTGCTCCCAGGACCCGCCTCTCTAACTACTCCAATTTTTTTTTTCTCTTGAGGCTTGAGGTGTTGCAGGAACTCAGCTTGGCCCCGACCCCAGCATTGGCAGCAGAGGCTTCAGCACAGATCCCAGCATCCTCTGCTTTGTAAGTTGTGGCATCCTGGGAGATGTTTGGTGGGAAGAAGGAGGCTGGAGGGAACTCTTGTCACGTCTTCCAAGAGGTGGTGGGAGCACCTACGGATGCCCAGCCCCTACTAGGCTGAACAGAGTCTGACATTTCCAGCTCCAGGCTCCTTCTGTTTGTGCTCTGTCAGGTGGGTGCTGGACCTGTGTCTACAGAGAAAGTGAGTGAGGTGGGTAGGCACGAAGCCTTCAGGGCCCAGCACTCAGCACTACCAAGGTGATGTGAGCCACTGGGTGCTGTGCACCAGCCAGGGATGCCTTCCGCAGGAGTTAACAATAAACTCCACTACCCGAGGCCTGAACCAAAAGGGTAGTTTTCTCCACGGGTGGGGGTGGGTGGTATTAATTCAGTGACTCAGGGCTAGTGTCATGTGACCATTCCTGTGACAAACTGGCTTCTGCAGTGCCAGGTATCCCATCCACATCAAAGGCAAGAAGATGGCCACTGTGTCTTTCACGAAAACAAAACCTTTCCCCCACCCTTACTCAGCTCTAACTGCCTTTGCCCAAGGCTGGGTCACATGGGAAGGTGGGGCCCAGGGTCATTGTGCTTATCTCTGCCTAGTTGTGACTGTTACCTGGGGCTGGCACATTGCTGCCTGGAACAAGATAGGATTCTGCCTACGGGAAGGAGCTTTGTGGCTCTGGTACAGCTCCCTTCTGTCCTCGCTGCTGGCCTGGGATTGGGAAAGGGCCAATCCAGAAGCATGTCAGAGATTGAAGAACTGCCGGGTTTCATTGTTGGTTTCTTGCAGATCAGTAGCTGCTGTGCCTTGAAGCTGCTGCACCCAGGATTAGAACCTGAAGGAGAAAGGTCAGAATTGCTCAGGCTGGTGGGGTCTCTTCCAGCTGAGTCTCAGCCCCTCACAATGTGTGACCTCACCCTATCCCGCTTGGGCTGGTTACTCACCTCCTGTTGGCCCTGCCCCACTTGAGAAACAGACAGTGACAGAGGCTGCTGGGTAATGCTGTGATGAGACAGATGCCCATCAAGGCCTGTCCGCAGTGAGCGTGCAATGAATGACAGCTAACACTGCTGTCACTTACTGCTCTGCATCTCAGCCCCAGCTCACACTCGCCCTCTACCTCTCCCCTGCTCGGGGGGCTAGGCCCTGTGGGGTGCAGGGAGGAACAGCCAGGCCACAGGACATCCTTTCACCTGTTCCAGGCACCACCTGGTCCCACTCCTCCTTTCCGTTTCTACCTGAGCCCCTGGACCCTCAGAAGGCCCCACCTCAGCACTGGGGGGGCCCATGCCTCAGACCTCTCAAGGCTGCAGGAGGCTGCTACTGTGCAGACAAGCCCTGGGACACAGCTGCCACACTCCCCGGGGCCAGCCAGGCCTCCTCCCCACAGGGCTGGCAGTACCAGCCACCACCCCCAGGCCCGCCCATCCAGCCTCCCCAGAGATAGGCACCAGGCCTTCATCTTGCAGGGACAGGGGAGGCAGTTATCAGGGGATGCAGGCACCTTGGCCCCAGCCCCAGGAACCACAGTGTCCTCTTCTCTGAGGCTGGCTGCAGGGGCCAGGACTGCCTTGAGGAATGTCCAGGGAATGGTTTGGGATAAGCCAGGCCTTGTGCATTCCTGAGGTCAGGCTTGGCTGGTTGCCTCCAGTTCTTGGGTTGGCATTCCAGCTTAGCCTCTTTCTGCCACTGGCCTCAGGCGAGTCACTTTGTTGAAGAGGCCTGAGCCTCTCCTGACCTCCTTGAGACAGTTGGGTAAGGGATTGTTGCCTTCTCTGCGCTCACTCCGGACACCCTGATTTCCTACCTTGGTCTCCCCTCAGGGGGAGGCCTCGGCTGACTCTCTGCTGGCCCCTACAGCATGCAGCCCCAGGAGAGCAGTGTCCAGTACAGCCGGTGGAAGGAAAGCGGCCAGGATGAGGTCAGTGTGGTGGCTGTGTCTAACAGTGAGGACGCCTCTTGCTGTAAGAGGTGAGGAGGCCCCGACCCTATCCGCCACTCCCCCGTCCTGACCAGTGGGTTGTCCCCTGCTTATATACTGGCTTTATCCATTCTGTGGGCCTTAGTGGCGCAGTGGTGAAGTGCTACATCTGCTAACCAACAGGTCGGCAGTTCAGATCTACTGGGTGCTCCTTGGAATCTCTATGGGACAGTTCTACCGTGTCCTATAGGGCTGCTGTGAGTTGGAATCAACTCAGCGGCAGAGGCTCTTTTTTGGCCTTTTGATGGGCCTTAGGGAGTTCAGGCCCCCCCACCCAGGGCCCAGCCATCTGCTTCAGCTCTAGCCGAAAGGCAGGATGAGGCTATATTACCCACTGCCAACTTCCCCTGACCCTGCCAGATGCCCCCAGGGCCTAGCTTACCCATTGCCTACCCTGCCCTGAGCCCACGCGTCAGCTGTCCTTCCCTTGGAGCCCCCTCCTCCCTAGCAGGCCCCTTAGGATCCCCCTGGCAGCCCTGACCTGAGGCTCACATGAGGTTTTCTCATCCCAGGGTCTCCCAGATTCTGTGCACGGGCAAGCTGGGCGTCGCCATGAAGGTGGTGGGAGGAGTGGCCCTCTTCTGGGTCATCTTCATCCTGGGCTACGTCACTGGTTACTATGTGCACAAGTGCAAGTAGATACTCGGAGCTGAGTGTACATTGCAGGATACAGGCTGGGAGGGGCACTCCTGTGTACACGGACCGCCCAGCGTACACCACCTTCCCGTGTACTCAGACCCCTCTCCCCTCTATGCATAGATCCTGGGGGTCTGCAGATGAACACAGCATATGGGCACACGCACTGGCACCAGGCACACAGGACATAGCATAGATGTCACAGACCCTGCAGAAAGGCACGTGGGTAAACAGGGACACAGGCCTACATGGGATAGACATCCACAGAGACACACTTACTTGTCACACATTAAATAAAATCAAAACAGACTCCTACGGTTGACAAAATGGTATCAGCAGTCAAGTGGACAATATCTTAAAACTTGTTGGTTTTTTCCCCCAAATTTAAGTCTAGTAAAACATAACTGCCTGGCTTTTCTGTAAGTCAGGCTTCCACTGTTGACCAGTGAGATCCTTAAATTGTATGAGCCAATCAGAAGTAAGCTTTTGCTGTCTCATTCTGTCAGTAAAAGCCAATCACTGCTGATACTCCGCAGACCTTTTTTTCACACGTGGATTGGTGCTACGTGATTCTCCATTTTCTGTCCGAATAAATGTCATCCAATAGATTGATTTTATTATTGACTCAGTTTCTTTTGACAATGGCTGGCATCAGAAATGGGATTCTGCAGGGAACCCTGAGGACTCCGCCACAGGAGGAGGCTCAGTTCCTGCAGAGCCCTTTGGGTTTTCCGTCTTCCTGTGGTTTGTGGAGTTATCTGGTCAGTTTCTTCTGAGATCCAGACTTGGCTCTTTTTGCATTTTGAGTTCTCTGAGCGCTATTTGGTACCCAGATGGACTGGATCTGGCGCTCTTGATGAACTAGGTCCATTTGTATTTTCCTGCTACTTGGAAATAAGACACGGGGTCCTGGGGATCCAAGGAAAGCTGGTAAACTTTATTAAAAATGGATGAAACTGACTTCAGAGCAATACAGAACTACAATGGTCCTTATGGAGACATTTTCAGATAAATAAAGGATCTTTCAAGAAGTGCAGTATTCTTCAGTTGGTATTTGGAAGTCTCCAAACACTGAAATGACTCTAAAATGCCTTCTCTAAAGAGTTACACAGCGGCTGCGATGATGTGGCGAAGCATGAAAACCACTGAGGCCATGGTGCAGGACCAGTGTTTCCTTTAGTTGTGCATAGGCGCTCTGTGAACCAACTTGATGGCACCCAACGACAACAAAGAGTTACTGTTGACAGATTTTTAATAACTAATCAGGAACTAACTTCTGAAGTTAAGAATTTCCCACAGGGGACTGATCAGTTGCCTCTGACAGACAGGACACAGAGTACCCATTCTCCTCAGCCTCCTCTGTCCTGCTTGCCTGATTCCGGGTGTCTCATGGGTGAACTTTTCCCTCTGTTTCTTAAGCCCCTCTCTACAGATGGCCCTGCAAAGTTAAGCCTGCTACTTCTGACGAGAGCCAGAAATCTAAGGAGATTTCTTACACCCCCTGGTCAAAAGCAAAATTATGAGCTATTTTAAAGGAATTTGCCAAACCCAGGGAGGAGCCTCAGAAATTCACTGAGGAATTGACGAAACTAATTGGAACGTATCACCCTGGCCTTCCTGACTTGTATTCATTAATTCATATGCTTAGGAGACCAGGGGAGGCCCACTACTGGTGCAAATGGTAGAATGGAAAAACCTGACAAGGGTGTAGGGGACCCTTAAAATTTCAGGCTCTCTAAAAAGGTTATAAAAGGAGCCTGAAGGCCCTTGTTGAAAGCATTCCCAAGGCTTTCTCTAAAAGCTAGATTGGCCAAAGATACAGAATTCTAAATAACAAAAAAGATAGGGTTATGAAAATGTAATATTCCCATATTTGTGAATGATATTATCAATTTAGGTTTATAAGTTAACATATTTATTTAGGTTTGTTAGGGTCCGTGATTTTCAAGATGCGACACTGTTACTTTAAAGGTTAAATTTTATTAAAAAATATGCCCAATAGGAAAAATACTGGTGCACCAGGGACGTACCCCAACCTACACAGAGAAGGGGGCGACCGCGAGTTTCCTCAGCGCCCAGTATTTAAGTCGTGAGATTGCAAAGCAGGGAGGGTGAACTGACCTTTACATTGATTGGTTAACTCCTATTAGTTGTAAAATGTGGTCAAGGTCTAGGGGTCACTTGCAAGGTTGCCCCCAGGCTTGTCTTGTGACAGTGTTTTGTAAGACAAAGGTGAGATTATTCTATGGTACTTTCTGCTATTAAGTTGTTTCCTGGGGCTTTCTTTAATACCTCCAATTTTTACCGCGCCCTTCCTCATTTCAACAGGTTATAATATTTCCCTAAAAGAGCTTTATTCTGATTGTGTTAGCAATAAGTAAGCCCTTACATAAACTGATTAGTCCTGATATTCCCAGGAATTAATGAAAGTGAATTCATTCTGACAAAAGTTTTTATGTTTTATAGTATGATCTTTCTAGTAGCTTCTTGGTTAAAGTGGAGGGTCAGTGAAAGAGGCAAAGACGTTCAAGGGGATGGAGTGACATGGTGGCCACAACAATAACAGCAACAGGCTAGACTGAGTAGATGAGATGAACAGAAAAACCAAACCACTGCCGTCAGGTCGACTCCAACTCGTAGCAACCCTATAGGACAGAGTAGAACTGCCCCACAGTTTCCAAGGAGAGCCTGGCAGATTTGAACTGCTGACCTTTTGGTTAGCAGACGTAGCACTTAACCACTAACCCATGTTTTATTAAAAGCGAGTAATGGGTGATTGTGTCCAAAGGTAAAGAGACTGGCTGTTCCAGAATGAGAGAAAGGGGAAGGATAAGAACAAACCTAGTTGGGAAATAAAAAGTTAGCCAATATTTGATGGGTTTACTTATCATGAAATTGCTTAAAGAGCTTTCATAAAGGGTGATGAAAGATTATGATAAAAAAAAAGGCTAAACTGATTACCAAGAAAATAATAAGAATCAAGGGACTCCTCTAAAAATAGAATAAGTAAGATGGTCACTGAAGGGTTTGAAACAAATACTGTCTTAATACAGTTTTGACAAATTGGGAGGATCTGCAACATTAGGATCATAAACAAGCCCATACTATTGTACTGGAATTTTAAAAAAGTTCGAAGACAAAGATCACAAAGAAAATGATGAAGATCACACACACACACACACACCCCCCACAGAAAGAGAAATGTTTCACCAAGATACAAATGAAAAAAGGATTCCCTGTTCCACTCTCGCCACAGACCTAAGGTACATCCATATCAATAAATAAAATGGGCAGATTGAGCATGAACTCTGTGATTTATAAAACAGGTTGGTAAAATCTTAAAAGAGCTAAACTTGGATTAAAAAAAAAAGGTACAATTTTATAGGGAAGTTCAGAATATTTAAATCAACTTTGTTTCAACAATAATTGTTTTATGGCATATAGACTTGAAGATAATTTCTAAGATTTTTAGATCTTAAGAATTTTGAGTTAATATCTATTAATTCACTTTACAAACATTGAGTTAGTAGATACTATAATTTAAATTTATATACTTTTGCTTTTTATATAGCACAAAGAGGGTATGTATTTGTGTTTGCTAATAAATGTGTTCATTTTGCCATTTCAAAAAGTACTGTAGGAGGTGTGATAGGCACAGAAAGCTTAGGAGGTTTATAAAAGGAATTTAATTTGATTGATTAAAGATTTTGTATGCCACGGCTAAAGTTTAATGGGTTCACTTACGAGATTTCTAAGAGCTTTAGTAAAAATAGTATATACAGCAAAATTTAGGTATCTCTGTTAAAATATCGTAATTTTCTTTAAGATCGTAAAGAATTAACTTCTGGGTAAAATCTCCCAAAGGCAAAAGCTACTGTGTTTCATTATAACAAACTCCTGAGTTCATGCTGAAAACCAACTGTCTCAGTTACCTACTGCTGCTTTCATAGAAAAACCACAAATGAGTAGCTTTAACCAACAGAAATTGATTTTCTGTTTCTCAGTTTAGGTGGCTACAAGTCCAAGTTCAGGGGGCAGGCTTCCTCTCTCTGTTGGCTGTGCTGGAAGGTCCTTGTCTCTATTCGCCTTCTGTTTCTTGGTTACTTGGGTATCTCATGTAATGTGACATCTGTCTTCCCAGATCCGTACTTCCTCGCTTGCTTGAGCTTAGTCTGCTGTTTTATATCACAAAGAGGCTGATACAGAAAACACCCTGCACTAATACTTCCACATTTACACGACAAAGGAAACCCATTCCTAGATGGTATTAGAACCACAGGTATAGAAAACCCTCCTGGTGAGGTGGAAACCCAGGTGGCATAGTGGTTAAGTGATACGGCTGCTAACCAGAAGGTCAGCAGTTCAACCTGCCAGGCATTCCTCAGAAACTCCATGGAGCAGTTCTACTCCGGCCTTTAGCATCACTGAGTCAGAACGGACTTGATGGCAGTGGGTTTGGTTGTTTTGGTTTTGGTTTGGTTGTTTTGGTTTTGGTGGTGAGGGAGTGCTTAAGTGCTATAGCTGCTACAAATCCACCAGGCGCTCCTTGAAAGCTCTGAGAGGCAGTTCTACTCTGTTCTGTAGGGTCACTATAAGTTGGAATTGACTCAGCGGCAACAGGTAGGTTTATAGGGTTAGGATTTACAACACATATTTTGGGAGGACATAATTCAATTCATAACTCCAAGCGTCGTGGCTTTTAAAAAGGCTAAGGTTTTTACTTTATAATCTTTTTTTTGTGTGTAGTCACTGGTTAAATAGCCATCAAAGCATTGTGACCTATGATAAACTCCTGATAACTCTGAGAAAACTGCTAGAAATAATGAGGTTTATTTAGTGCACTGTGAATTACATGGAAAGTGTTGCCAAGTCAGAAGTGTCTAATTTTCTTTAGGTTAAAAATTTGTGTCAGTGTCTCTTATATTTTGATTGATAAGACACAAGATTTTTAAATTGGTAATGATTGATTGCAGCTTTATTTAATTAGAATATAGCATCATCAAAGCTAATGATTTTAACTGAGGAATTGATGTGATTTACCTATGGAGTTTTATTAATATTCAGATATTTAGAGATTTGAAAGTCTTGGTATATTTTGTGTCTCTGGATTATTACATGTTATAGCTGAAATTCTTTGAAAATAGGATTATTATGGCTAGAGGTATTTTGTCTTAAGTTTCTTTTTAATTGGCTTTATTTTGCTTTCCATTACTTTTGTAATGAATTATCAGATTGTGATTAGTAATAAATTAACCATAGAAATTTTTAATTTTTGTTGTCTGCAGAGTTTTTACTTTGCCAAGATCCTAAAAGTGTTTGACCAAAGCGTTTCAACCCAAACCAGACAATACCAGAGATTTACAGAAAAGTTTCTACCAAGTATTGTTGATCACTCACTGTGCAGCTACACTTGAGGAAGCTGAACCCCAAGTCCACATGTCTACTCAAGCAGGTGCCTCCATCCACCTGAACTGCAATATTGACAGGTTACCTCAAGATAAGCTCCAGGTAACCCAGATGTTGTTGGATAGAGACAATTACATTGGAATCTCAGGTGCCACTGTCAGTTCATCCATTCGAGTAACACATGGAATTTGAGTTAGACTCTGGTGTCCACAGAATACCCAATACAATTTCACTTTGCTTTAATATCACTGCAATGGCAAACATAACTGTTGGCTGCTCAG
Source organism: Heterohyrax brucei (assembly GCA_028571685.1). Lineage (NCBI taxonomy): Eukaryota > Metazoa > Chordata > Mammalia > Hyracoidea > Procaviidae > Heterohyrax > Heterohyrax brucei. The sequence goes on from CM053140.1 coordinate 32,043,625, forward strand.
ATTACTTAGAATCAGGTGGAACAGCTAGTGAAACATGGGCCCATCCTAAATACTGGACCCTGCCGGCTGAATGTAGGTATTCTAATGGATCCCTCAACTAGTTAGTCATTGCCAAACTTGTGTTCTACCCCTATAGAACCAGGAGCTTTAATTTCCTGCTAGTTTCTTTCCTACTAAACTGCCATCATTCAGTGGAAAAGATTATTTTGTCTACCTGGAGTTCTTCTTTTGCTGTGCCAGGAGACAACTCTATTGGTGATCATTCTCCTTCTGAAAATTGGTTAACTTGGGCAAGTAATAACATTCCCCACAGTGCATCTGTTAAAGTCCTGGAACTGGTGTGCTCTGTGTACCTAAAGTCTATGTTTTTCTTTGTGGAAGGTCCACCTAGAATAAAAGCAATGAAATTCCTGAAAACTCAGATACAGTTTGGGTGTTCCAATGCTTCAGTGGCTGGAGAATGTCAGGAGACCACACTCCTGGAACCCTTAGGATCCCAGAAGAACTCTACCCATACAATGAAAGTGTATGTTGGGCTAGCTCCCTAAACATTTTTGAAAGAATTAGAAATGAGATTATTCCCCAGTCTATATTTCCTTCATAAGGACTTTGTTTTCCTGGATGGGAGTTAATGTAAATCAAGTTATGATTCATAATCTGTCTCTCACGATGACAGAAATAGCTGACTCCACATTTCAGGCTATGTAAGATGAACAGAAGTCTCTTAACTCTATCTGGGTGGTGCTAATTAACAGAATTGCTTTAGATTTCTTCCTGGCCCAACAAGGAAGCATCTGTGTGATAGCTAACACTTTTTGTACAAGGATAAATTCCGCTGGACAAATTCAACGAACTGAAACTGAAATCCCGCAACATGAACACTGGTTACACCAAGTAGAGTCTCTGAGCAGGTTATCTATTTATGCAGGGACTTGAACTTATGTTTTCATCCCAGTAGGAATTATAACTTCAATCACAATTATTGTTTTTCTGTGGACTAACTGCATGTGTTTCCTGTTCTAGAAATATTTTTTCTCACACAGTTTTTCTTTCAATGGCAGTAAAAAGAAAGACAATGTAGTCTTCACCCACTTTGCTCAGCTGACAGCATTTCTCAAACAGTTACTCCATCAGTTAACCAATATTCCCCTCTGCCTCTGGTTAACACAGCCCAGAGCCTTAACTATGGCATAATGAAGAAGAGCCATAAAAAAAGGCCACTGTTGGATATCAGTCAGTGAAAGCCAGTGCAGAAGGCCCATGAGAAGGCATAATGAGATGCCAGTAACTTGATCAAAGACTTTCTTTGAAGCTCTTGATCAAAAGGGGGGAATTGCTAAATGGAATAAAATGAGTCATGTGGTTGCCAAAATGGCTTCAGTGGTCAAGTGGACTATGCCCCTAGGACTTGTTCTTAATTTTTTTCCCCCAAACTTAAGCCTGATAAAATCTCTTGTACTAACCTACCTGCTCCTATAAATGAGGCTGCTTTGTTCACCAGTGAGATACTGATATCACTTAAATTTTATCAGCCAATCAGAAATACACTACTTTTGCTTCTGTGATCTGTCAATAAAAGCCAGTACCTCTCCATTTTTGGATTTTTGAATCTTCTGACTGAATAAGCCTCATCCAGTAGATTAATTTTATTATTGACTCAGTTTCTTTTGATGCACACCACACCGGCATCTCCAAGCACCAAGAGACAAGCACCCACACATATGATACGCTCACAGCACATGCAGTCCCTTGGTGCACACAGCTCTGGGAGACTGAGGCAGTGTTCAGAGGTCACATCCCAGCCCTGCCTGGCCTGGCACCCTCCCACACCAGAGTGAGGAGCTGCTTCTTGGTGACCCTGGCAATCTTCTGCAGATGACCTGCATCCACCCTCAGCACCATGGGGTGTGTACACAACTGTCTCTACCCCTGCTGTCTCCCTCTCTGGTATGGGCAGAGTCAGGCAGCAGTAGGCCTGGTCCCTGTAGCCTGTCCTCTCTGGGTCTACCTGACTCCCAATTGTGAAAAGGCAGGCTCCGAGAAGGGCACACTGTCCCCTCACTGGGGACTGAGACCCGGCCTCGAGACTGTTTCCTGCACACAGCAGGAGAAGGACTCTGTCTTTTTCCCAGGCCCTCTCCCTTGTTCTGCTGTCAGTAAAATGGCCATGGAATCTGGTAAACCTTAGAAAACCCACCCTCCCCCAGGGAAGGCCTGGGCCCAGGGCCCGCAGCAACATGCAAGTTTGTTAAATGAGCAATGCTAGCTGCCTTTCGACCAGCCTGAGGATGAATCTGCCCTCATGGCTGAACTTTTGTGCATTTGAGGTGGCAAGGTGGCACCCAGGAGACTGGCCTTGGCCCTTCCTCACTTGAGCTTCTGAATGGAAGCAGTGGTCCAAGAGCAGGACTAAGGGCCAAGGTGCTGCCAAGCATCTCCACTTCACCTGACCAGACAGGCCTCAGCTCTGCTCTGAGCCTGGATGACCCCACCTGTCTGGCTTCCTGTTTTCAGAAATGCCTTCCTTGGCTGTATCGGGGATCCGCCTACTGCAAACTTGCGTCTTTCTCAGTCACTTTCTAGAAACATCCTTTCTGAAAGAGGGCCTCACTCCTGGCCTAAGGGCAGGAGACAGGGAGGCAGTCACTGTCCTCATAGCCTGGGGGCTCTTAGAGACGGCATTGGTCCAGCGGACCTCTTTCCCCACTCCCACTGCTGAGCCTCTGAACACATGTCACTGGCTAGGAATCCAGGATGAGGCTGAGCACTGTTCATCGGAGAGGCTGGAATCAGGCCAGTTAGGGGGTGGGAGCAGCAGGGGCCCCGGGGATCTGTCAGACCTCTGCAACCAAAGGCCCTGCCTCTGCCCTTGAGGAGGAAAAGCAGGGCACCTGCTGGACCTTGTCCATTCTGGGTTTCCAAGCAACTGTCTCACAAGAGTCTTGCTTCTGAGTTGGTTCTGAGTTAGGGCTAAGGCCACTGGTCTGCTGCAGCGAAAGCTTGGTCTGTGTTGTGAAAGTGCTGAGTGCCCACCTCCAAAAACCAACTGTGTCTACCTACTCCCACCCACAGTGTGGCCTCGTGTGTAGGGAGAGAAGGAAGCAATGGCCTTACCCTGTCATCTTTCTTGGAGCCAGGTCTCTCCTTCCGCCTCTGATACCAGATAAAAAAGTGTGAGAGTAGGCAGAAGTGACCAGAGAACAGCTCCTGGGTAGTGTGGCCCCCATGGGCTTTAAAGGTTGGCAACTAGCTGTGGTCTAGGGGCCAGGCCTCCCCAAGTCTGACTGGTCTCTGGCCAAGAGCTGGGTATGGGTGCAGGATGGGAGGACACAGCTCCTCTTTCTACGAATGGTACCACCTGTATGGTTGGGATGCCTTGGTGCCTCTAAGGCTGCAGAGGGGCCCTCTGGCCAGGGAGGAAGCCCTCAAGTGGGTACATGGCAGCAGTTCCAGGTCTACAGATGATCAGGGTGATGCTTCGGGTCCTGGTAGGTGGAAGGCCTGGACACAGCACGGCGGGACCACTAAGGTAGGACGTGGCCTGGCCTTTCCTGGGACAAAGGGGGACAGGAATGGGTGTGACCCACAGGGGTGCCGAGCATGGGGTCACGAGTAAATGGTCACCACTACAGAAACTCCAGCCACTCCAGCCTGGCCAGTGCTACAGCGCTCAGTCTAGTATCAGCATTCCCTCTGCTCCTGCTGGGAGCACTCGGCGTCCTCAAGCACAGGTCCTCTGTAGAACAGCCCGGGCACAGGCTCAGGGCTGCTCCTTGTGCTCCACCATGGGAGCTGATTCCCAGGCCTGGCACGGATATGCTGCCTAGCCACGGGTTGGGGCTGCAGGTGGTGCTGCAGTCCCACATCTTCCTGGGCCATGTCCCCAGGCCAGGCAGTAACCCTGGCAACTCTGAGGGGGATGGAGCATAAGGGCACCACCTGGCGTCCCATTCCAGGGAAGATTCAGCAAAAAGACATCAAGACCATCTGCCGAGGCATGGCATGGGGGATGTGGCTTCCCTTGAGGGGACTGGGGTGAGTGCCCAGGGTAGCCAGAACCCCGGGGCCACCTCTGCTCCAGGCCAGGAGGGTCCTGACAGGGAGCAGTGGCTCCTGCTAGTTGCCAGGGTCCAGGGGTCAGTGGCATGGGCATCTGTGAGCAATGCCTGTGTGACAACATGTAAGCCAGGGCCTTGCTGGCAGTAAGTGGTTTGGGAAGGCAGGAGCATCAGGTAGTCATTCACTGGTCCTCAGTTTCCCCACCTAGAATGAAATTCATGCATCTACCTTGGAAACTCCACAGGACAGGACTCAGTGGACAAAGGACTAACATGTTTTTATTAAATGTTTTACAGAGGGCTTTTAGGATCAGACAGAGAATGCCAAAGAGCATTCTGTTTTAAGTTAAATACATCCCCAAAATCTCAGACTTAATCAAGTTGTATCAGAAAGGAAGGGGTCAAGAGCTGGCAGGTTCTTCGGAACAGAACAGAGACAGTCAATATAATGGAACCCACAGTCCTGGGGAGTGTGGCAGGAGGGGCAGCTGACTCTCGCAGTACTGGACTCTGCAGAGAAAGGGCACCCTTCTGTCACAACACCTCAGAGTCACCTCATGGAGTGACCTGCCCGTGACTGCAGGGCAGCTGCCTGCGCAGGATACCAGCCTATGGCAGCAGCCGTGCTGTATGGACAGGGCCTCCACTGGGCTCCAGCTGGACACACAGACCCCACACAGGCTGTGGCCATCACTATCGCCTGGCAGTGCCATGAAACGACAAACCAGAGCCATCAACACATACAGATATCTGGCCACGTTAGGAGAGAAAACAGGAAGGACCACCACTTCCAGTCAGGGCTCACCAAGCTGGCTGGCTGGATTCGACTGGAGAATGCAAAAACTCATCCTCTACAGGTCGGAGACCACAGAGCAACAAACCAGTGGTGTCATTAAAACATAAGTTTGTCATATTCAAGCCAGATCTTAAGGCGGTGAGGTCAGGAAAGTCATTCACTGTGTGAACAGCTGGGTCTCCCACGACCTCAGAACACCCTGGCTCCAGGGAGACGTGTGTGCATGTGTGCTGTACATGCAGACATACAGACATGGATGTTCCGTGATCCAGCCACAAACTGGACACCTCTAAGACATCAAATGTAGAAGAACCACGAGTCTGGTTTTTAAGTCCAAAACCAGACTCGTGGTTCTTCTACATTTGATGTACTTTCTCCCTATGGGGCAGTTCTGCTCGATCCTACAGGACGGTCATGAATTGGAATTGACTTGATGGCAATGAGCTTTTGACAAAATAAATTCTAAGAAACATGAAAAAAAAAAAATGATGTGTTTCCTTTGACTGATCACCATCTACACAAAACTGTCCTGTTCACTTGCAGGGTGATAGTTAGAACTGTAACTGTCCCTGTGACTGCCTCCTGGCCCAGAGACATCACTGGGGAGCAAGTCCATCACACCACTTGCCACTGCTTTTAATCTGATGGAGCTGCCTGCCTACAGGATCCTCCATGTCTCCACCCACCAAAACAAAAATCAAACAAAAAAAGAAACTGAACCTGTTGCTATCAGGTTGATTCTGACTCACAGCAAACCTATAGGACAGAGGAGAACTGCCCCACAGTTTCCAAGGAGTGCCTGGTGGATCCGAACTGCTGACCTTTTGATTAGCAGTTGTTAGCACTATGCCACCAGGATTTGCACACTCCACAGCACTTAAACAACAACAGTAGGAAAACTGCCTTTGCCAACGCTAAGGTCACAGGTTTTTAGTTTTTCAATAAAAACACCATGGTTCACTGCACATGGGAAAACATGTCACTCTGTGTTTCATAACTATACGACTGGCACAGTGACATCCAGACAGGTGGGTGTCATACAAAAATAGTTCTGAAGCTCAGCAAAATCCTTCGCTTCGCTTCCCAGTCCCAAAGTCAGTCAAACTCATCAGTCTATTTTCCCTCTAAGGCGGGTTCTCTGCTGTGTGCCTCCATGATTTCAGAGCACCCTGGACGGGTCATTCCTACATTTCATGAAAATCATCAGTACAGTTACTCTGGCTTCTTGGCACCGTAAAGGCAGACAGTTTAGGTGCAGGACGACACAGAATCACTTTACAATAGACAGTCTGACAGACTGAGCCGAGAGTACAAGCATATAGGGCTTAAAAAAGTACAGAGGTGAACATGTCATGAATAATTTAACATCACCACACATAAGCCTCTGTCAAACAGGCCAAAGGAACAGCAAAATCTCTGACTCCCAGCTGCTGGCATCTGGCTGATTAGCGGATCACAGTCACGTGAGACGCAGCAATGTCCAGGTCTGTCTTAGAAGGGTACACCACCTTCAGGCTCCCTTCCAGGTCCACCACCCGGACCTGTTCGACCACTAGTGGGGAATTGCCATCTTTTTCAGCACTTTGGTTAGTTTTTGGATCTGGAAATTGTCTAGAAACTGTATCAGCTTCTGTATCCGAGAGTGAATCTTCCTCTTTATTTTCTAAAGTGTATCTGTTCATTTCTGCCATTTTCTGCAAATGAAAAATGCCTTTTCAATCTAGAGACCACCAGATACCTGGGGAGGAAATGCTACTCTGCAGCCCAACATAGTAACATGCAAGAGGCTGCTGGGCACAGGCAATACAGTGGGAAAACAAAGCAGGAACTGTCCCCCAGGGCTCAGAAGTCCAGCTCTGTCGACCAGAGACTGCTGTCTTGGCTTACTCACCAGAATGAGCGCGTCCATGATATCTTTGCAAATCTGCAAACTGGTAGCACTCGTGACTTCCAGAAACAAGTCAGTAGTTGTTTTTTTAATCTTTAACAAACAAAAAATAGGAAGGTTTCATGACAGAAGTTATCAAAAAGCAGACATCAGCAAGTGTAACATTTGATCTGAGGGAAACCTATACAATGGCATGACAACCCAGACTGTCACCTTCCAAGGCACACAAACGAGAATTCTGTACGTGTGACAATTCCTGGCCACCCGCGCCCTGGAAGATGGGCATGGCCTGAGTAAGCCCTTTCCTTCCCTGCAGGTTCCATCCCGCACACCAGTGTCAAGGCACAGCACGGTCCCCGTACCTTCGTCTTGTCACTATTGGTGATGGGTGGGAAAGAGATCACATCACCCTCCGCATCCACCAGACAGGGGTAGTTGTCTTTTCCATCCAGTAAGTGAAGGTACCTGTGTGGAGGGAATGCAGACCATAGGCCCCACTACTAACACGCACACCTGAAGGCTACGCAGCACACATGGGAGCTCTGAGGACAAACTTGAGATCTCAGGGGTTAGTGGAGCAGGCCTTGGGATCTCTGCTTGGTCCTGTGACCCAGTACCAAAAGAGTCTGCATAAAATGCAGCAGGCTGTCCAGCATTCTGGCAATTGGGATAAATGGGAATCTCATGGTCTGGCCAGGTTTCAGCTTCTCTGATGCAAGTGGGTGATGGCATGTCACAGGTACTGGTGATGTGGTGGGGATGCATCACCCCACTTGGTTAACTACAAGTGCCAGACTCCTCATCCTCTTTGCCACTTCTAACACCGTCCAGTTCCCTCAGAGAACTTTTCAACCGCTGGTCACTCCTGGAGTTTGTTCAGTAGCACAAGTGGGTTATGTTGAAGACAGCAGGTTGTGGCTGTCCCCTTTCCTGAGACTGGTGTGCATGACGAGACTGGCATATCCCCCAGGACACCAAGGACCACGTGCACTCTGCTCTTACACCAGAGCCACTGACCCCATCCTACAGAGCTCGCTGTAGGCAGAGGCTGACCGACCTGTGCAGGCCCGAGACGTTCTGCCTCTTCTTCTGTTTCCTTTGCTCTTCGGCCTCCAGCTGGAGTTGCCGCATAAGGTCCTTGGCCTTGATCTCCCGCCGGCCCAAGGGGATGATCTATCAGGGCAGAAAACTGCAGTCAACCTTTATGAAGACAGATCTATGTTAGGAGCACAGTTACAAGCTCGCCTGTCCTGTGGCTTCTGGTTTGAATCATGAACGATCACTCTCATTGCTTTCCTTCATTATCTCTAGGGCAGCAAGAGGCACTTAGGACAGCTGGTGATTCCAGGCAGGATGCAATCTGGCCTGGTTACATGGTCATCTCCCAAGAAGCCGGCACACAGGGTGCCTCTAGGAGTCACTCTTGGGGATGCAGATGCCCAAATACTCATGTACCTTTGAAACTAAGTTGAACTTTAAATCAGTTAATATACACCTGAGTTCCTGTACATCTGCAGAAGGCCAAGACACATGTGAGCTCTGCATCACAGTCCACACCGTGGATGCCCAGGGCCTCCCACCATCCCAGGGACTGTGGTACCCTGCGGAGGTCCAGTAGACACACACAGGACTGCAGAAGAACTGTTCACCTAAAAGTTAACTCCACACCAGGGGTTCTGCAATCAGGCCAAACTCTTTGGTTAAAAATGAGTAAGCAAACGAAACAACTACTTTCAAGTTATTGTCTGCTATGATGAGTATTCAAAGAGTTAGGGAACTGCTTTGCAAAGTAACCATAAACCTGGCCCATATTTACTTATGTGAATGTATTTCATGTGGTGCAAGGTGTACTTTAACATGCTCTGACTCAACCGTTATCTAGAAATATCTGTATCGATATGTATCGTTTCTGGAAAACCTCCAGAGGCAGAGCCTCAACTCTTGGCCAAGGAAGTAGCAGTTTGGGGCACCTTGAGTTCCTGTGGTGAACGGACCCCATACATCAGCGGCCCTCGGACCGCCTTAAGGTCATGGGTGGCAATGGTTGCTGCTGTCCTCTTCTCGCAAAGGTCCTCGTGGAGCTTCGTCTGGAATACAAGGCCAGAGCATCACTGGATCTCACATCCCCGGCAACAGAAAGGTACCCAAACAGGCCCTGAGCCTGACCTGCGCGTGCAGGGGGCCTGCTTCTTGCTTGCTCCTCATCACCCAGAGCCTCAGCACCCATTTCCATCAGTGGTTTCTCCTGGGGCTCTCTCCTTTGCCTTGTTAACAAAGTACTTATTCTATGGACTCACTCAGGAAACCTACTTTATCTGTTCATCAGCACAATTTTTCCTTTCTCTAATACTAAAACACAGTATTTGAAATTTTGAAGGACTGATCATGAACTAAAATTTAGGACTGAATAAAAAAAGTATGACTTAAAAACGAAAAACAATCCCAGCATGATTACTGACCTCAAAGCTGTAACAGCTGGCTTGGAGAACCTGCTTGCTTCACCCCTAAACTACAGAGAAGAGGCTCCAAAGGTGACTAGACACCACATTCTACAAAGCTCTTTGGATACCTGAGGGCCACACCCTGGCTCCCCCCTTGCAAAGATGAACATATTTTTAAAAGCTGGACAAAGGAAATCTTGAGAGAGAAACTAATCAGAAAATTTGCCTAGCCAGAACCATAAGAAGTACTCACAAAAGAACAAACTTCCAACACAGTTGATTTTAAAATAAAGAAACCAATGAATCAACCCTGACTCATAGTGACCCCTGGTGTGTCACAGCTGAGCTGTGCTCTGTAGGCTTTTCAGTGGCTGGTTTTTTGGAGACAGAATGCCAGGCCTTTCTTCCAAGGTACATCTGGATGGGCTCAGCCCATCACCCTTTCACTCAGCAGCAGAGTGCATTAACTGTTTAAATGCTGTCTTAAATAGACATGCAGCTTTTTGCAGAAACCAGAAAATCTACCAAAGTATCATAAAACTCAAAGAACACTAGCTTATAATCTGAACAACTCAGTAAGAGGGCAAGTGGCCATTCTCTTGACCCGAGCACGATTCAACATGACCAACAGAAGTCTGTTAAAAATAGGGTATTTCTTCCTGGAGCCAAGTAGGCTTGAAGAACCTTCAAAATAATGCCCTGAGATCATCTTTAAATCTTAAAAACACTGTCTGAACTCTTCTTAAAAGCAGACACTAGTTTCACATAACTAGCAGCAAAAAGTCTGCTTTAAGCATCATGTTCTTTTAAGAATTATTCATATGGGATCAAAGTGATAACAGTAACTAGAAAGATTAGGAACTTGGGGACAGTAAGTATGCATTAGCGGTGGAGGAACAACACAGAAAAGGAGGGTGAGAATGACGGCACAACTCAAAGAATGCAGTCTGTGTCACTAAATGGGACGTGCAGAAACTGAACTGCAGTATGTTTTGTGGCATATATTCTAACAATAACAAAATAAGTAAATTAAAAGAGTGCGGGAGCATTCTTGATGTCTGAGGAATACGCTGTTGACAGCTCCAGCTCCTTGGCCCAGGATGAGGGACGAGCGCTCACACGTAGAGCTCTGTGCGTGTGCACATTACCTCATGTCATCTCCAACCTGAAGCTGTGTCCTGCCGGTCCCCTTCACGCAGTGAGGACACTGCGGCATGCAGACACTGGGGTCCTGCACAACACTACCTCCCTGCTAAAACAACCCCCATTCCCTCCCATCATGCCCTGCACCCCAGCTGCACATGCAAGTGGCACGTGCCCTACCTGCATGGTGAGGAAGCGCTTGAGTGCGTTCCCGGGCTTCAGGCACATGCCCCTCACAATGGCACCCACGATGAAGGGCCGCACGTCCCTAACTTCAGGGTGCACGGTTACCACCAGGGGTGCTGGGTTCTCAGAGACATGCAGGACCCTGAGCAGCAGCCTGTTGGTGGCCTCCAGCTCCCCCTCCTCCCCCTCGCCGCCCTCCCTCTTTGGCTTCTTATCTCTCTTCTTCCTCCGGCTCTCCTCCTTCTCTGCACCCTCGGCCTTGGCCCGGCACTTCCCGCGGCCGCCGACGCGCAGGTACTCCAGGATGGACTTGGTCTGGCAGCCGTGCACCATCTTCTCCAAGCGCTTGTCCCTCAGCTTGTTCCCCTCAAAGTGGATCTCCTTGAGCTTCGGACAGTCGGCCAGGGTGGCTGGGATCTCACTCAGCTGGTTGTTGGAGAGATCCAGTGTCTGGGAAGACACAGAAGGGACAAGTCAGACCACTGGGCTCTGGGAGAAGACACTAGAGGTCCTGTCTCCAGACAAGTGTCCAAGAACATGGACACTCAGCAAGAGCCACCATGTTTCATTCTTTAAGACGCCTCTCAGGAGCTACAGCTACAGGGGAAACTTGTTTCTTTGCTGCATCCTGCACCCCACAACCTGGTGGCACAGTAGTTAGGTGCTATGTCTGCTAACCAAAAGGGCAGCAGTTCAAATCCACCGGTGCTCTCTGGAAACTCTATGGAGCAGTTGTATTCTGGCCTACAGGGTCACTATGAGTCAGCTGGCTTTGGCTTTTGGTATCCCACACACCCAGCCAGTTCCATGTTTTTGCACCTCATCACCAACCCTCTCGACCCATCAATGACATCACTACCTCTAGAAGGTTCACTAACGGGAAGTGGGTTAGCAACAACTGCTGCTGGCAGGCCCTGCTGAGTTAAATTATGGTCCAGTGTCCCCAAGTGACAGAGCAGAGTTGCCCCTCAGGGATTTCTAGGTTGTAATCTTTCTGGGAGGAAGCTCTGGTGACATGCTAGTTAAGTGCTCAACCACGAAGGGAAAGGCTGGCCATCTGAACCTACCAACCACTCCTCAGGAGACAGGAGCCAGCACATCTGCTCCCGCCAAGATTACAGCCTAGGAAACCCTAGCCGGTAGTTCTCCTCTGTCCTACAGGGTTGCTACTGGGTTGCAACTGACCCAGTGGCAAACAACAGTCTTCACGGGAGCAGCTCTCCAGGTCTTCTCTTCTGCTGAAGTGTGGGGAGGGAGGGAGACTCCAACCTGTGGGTTAACAGCAGGGCAGGGCACTTTACCACTGCACCACCAGGGCTTTTAACGATGATTTCCCATCAACAAGTACTACTGGCCCTTTTCTCACACACAGATGCCTTACTCAATTACAAGTTCCCTGACGGCGCCAGCTACAGCGAAAGCGCTGATCAGTCTTTAGGTTGGAGAGAAAAAGACAGCAAGGGACAGGCTTTGGTGATGAAACCATGGACTTACTTCAGAAACAAGTACTTCTTTGGGTGAAACAGGTACCCCACAAAATGGTGCTAAGTTGTTCCTTAAAACTAAATGAGCTAAAAAGAAACCACATAGCAAAATCAGCAAGTAACATTACCATTCTTGATAGTGAAGTTCAAAGTCATCAGCAGTAACACAAGCAGTGTTCTCACACGTCATTTGTGAAGAAAAAGGACAAACTGCCTTTAAAGGTTCTCAACTGTTCCTATGACCCAAAAGGGTGGGGATGGGAAAGACACTCAGGACAGACACTCAGGACACGTCTGGCCTGTTACAGAACCTCTTAGCTACTGCCCCAAATAGACTCTGACATGATGGCCTCTGGCAAGCCTGACACAACAAGAGCAAAGCAGTCACCTTCCATGCTTAGACAGCCTCCCTGGGAAGCCCAGGCAGGGGTGGCAGGAGGTCAGACTCCAGGATGCTGAGGTCACTGTACTAGCAGGTAGGGATCCTTAAGTTACTTTGACACTACTGGATGCAGCATAGTGTTTTCGCACAAGTGGTCAGAAGGAGATCAATTTCCAGCGATTAAAATCTTTTCTTACTGAACATCTTACTTTTCTTGCTGAATCAGAAGTTCCCTAGTGGTAAAAAACGACAACAGGATTTCAGCTCAACCATTGCGGTGGAGGGAGAGACAAAGGGTGAGGTCTGGAGCAGGTCCCATCCTTTCCCAGCCCCTTCCCCCTGCTCTCTTCCTGGGGACTGTATTAGCAGCAGCTTGAGGCACGGACCCTAGGCCCTGAGCTGGCCACGCCCAGACAATGAGGTTTCCTCCGGCCCCAGGGGCTAGGCCTGGAAGGGCTGAGAAAGGAGCCACCAATACCTGGTTAGGGTGGAGTGCACCTGTGCGGAAGCTGGCTTTTGGAAGCAAGGTCAGGAGAGGGCCACTCCAGGAAGGAGTGCTGGGACAGCTTTAGGGCTATGGCTGTGGCTCAATCCCCAGCCCATTGGGCTGTACCGAGTCATAGATGCCACCATAGTGGGCCCCTTGCTAGTGGCCCAAGTGGTCTGCTTGGCCAATAAAAGGGACTTAACCACAAGCAGAAAACCCAGGTAGGGTTGTGGTTAAGTGCTAACCAAAAAGCTGATGGTGTGAATCCACCAGGTACTCCTTGGTAACTCTATGGGGCAGCTCTACCCTACAGGGATGCTGAGTCATAATCGACTGGACAGCAGTGGGTTTGATTTTTTTTTTCTTTTAAACAAATGGATGGGTGAGACTAGCCTAGGGGGCTGACCCACACAGGGCAGCAGAGGCTATTCATGAGCAGGCTCTTAAGACTCAGTAGTCAGGGCCTCTGCCTGGTGATGTGAAAAACAACTTAAAGGAACTGCACAAACCCCAAGTTAGGGAGGATACAAGTAGACTGCCAGATCACAGCACGAGGAAGGTGTCCCAGTCTGGTGAATGGGGGCTGCGGGGTGGAGCACAGCTTCCAGGACCAGCATCACAGGGGACAAGGGACACGTACTCCTCTAGGACATGGTGAAGGAGCCTAAGACACGGACCCAGAATTCACACCCGAGAGTGGCCTGCTGGGAACACTGTAGCCCTGGAAGCAAGGGGAACAGAGGCACCCTCTGGGGGTTGGAAGGCAGCCAGACACCAGTGAAGACCCCAGAGGCACCCCTAAGGAACTCTGAGGAGGAACCTGGGTTGTGGGTTAATACAACTTAATTCTTATTTTGTACCGCCCTAGACCGTCTTCCACTGTGAATGCAGGATTGGCTGGGGGTGGGGCAGAGCAGGTGGAGGGCACTGGCAATGCCATTGAACACCCTCCCTGTATTTCTAACCTCTGCACAGTGACCTGCAGCTCTTCCCACCAAGCAGTAGGGTCTTCATCCCCGCTCATGGAGTCTGGGCAGGCCTGGTGACACACGTCACCAACCCAAAGCAAACTTAACAGGTGCCAGTTCTGTGTCCAGGCTTCAAGAGCACTCAGGCTTCTGCTCTCTGGCAGAACAAGCCTGGGCTGACCCAGCTGGGTGCAAGGGCAGGAGCAAGCGTGGGCTGACCCACAAAACCTAAATGCCCTGCTAGCCAGCAGGCTGGAAGTGACAGGCAAGGGATAGTCTGAGCCATTCTGGTTGTGGTTTGCAGGCAGCACCAGCTGCACCCATCCACTACCTGTGTAGTCTCTGCCTAAAAGGCTTTGGTCGACAGCATCAGAACTGCCCTCAGGTAACATCTCATGGCTACCAGAAAGCGTGGCAGCATGGGATGCTGCTTCTTTCACCAAAGAGCAAGTTACTCACGACCCAGAGACGGCAGCAGCAGCAGCAGACCAGCAAAACTCTGGGGAGGGCTACATGGCGGGGCTGTGCCTCTTGGGGTCCCTGAGAGTTCAGGCACCCCAGTAATTAACCAGAACTGGGCAGTGTAGGGCTTGCCATCTGTTGAGAAGTTTCTGCAAAGGATAAATGTGTACGTGGACTCGGGGGAGGGTGTCTTCTTACAGCAGCTAGTTGCTGAATGAAGGGCATTTCAGAGCAGTAAGCAGTGGTCGCACCCATGGTGGCCTATGTGGCAGCTCAGGACCTGCCCTGGGGTCCTGTGAGAGCACAGAGGATTGCAAACAGGTCAGAGGTATGGTGGGGGAACCTTGTTAGAAACACAACAGAACGCTGTTGCCAACAGTGGACACTGTCCCCACACCAACATGGCCTGCACCCCAGCACTGACAGACCCAGTGAGGTGACAGAAACAAGCCAGTTCCCCATAAAGAGGTAGACTAACAGAAGAAAGGGAGCCTTGGGAAATTCTGGAGGTCAGAGGGAGCACTGGGGCACATGTTAGCCAGCAGCAGTGCCATAACCCACCTTCCTAACAAGAGGTAGCTGAGTGTGACCTAAGCACCCTGACCCTGGGACAAATGCAGCAGACTCTCCGTGTGAAAACTTTTCACTACCTGTGAGTTGATCCCTGGCCTTGAGCAGGCACAATGCTTCCTTCTCACTTTGGTGTCCCCAAACAATCTGCCCACAGGCAACAAACTCTGTCCTCGTTGATGGCTAACACAGTGATGAAGGGTTTGTCTGTAACTCTAGCTCAAAACAGTCTGCACTCTCAAAACAACACGTTTGCATGGGAAAAGTGCTGCTTTTTGTTACTGGGGAAGGGATCCTAATTTTGTAGTCATGTCAAACTTGAAATGCACCAGTCTCTCTGGAGGAGGTGTCTCGCTCACCCACACACTTGAGCGAGCCCCATCACCTCTGAACAGGAGCTGAGCAAAAGAAGAAAATGGAGAATTTTTTTTTTAACTTCAATTTCTCTTGCCACAGGACAAGAGACCTTGCAATCAAAGTTTAATTTGTCTGTGTATCTTAACTACGGGAAGAGTGTAACAATCACATTTTACGAATCCCATATTCTGGGGCCATGCCAACACCCAAGAGTCATCTTGTAACCCTTATTCTGTGGGCCATGATAGACTCACTTAAAGGAGGGAGGAGACCCGATGTAGTCCTGCATATTCACTGAGACCTCAATGACTACTAGTACTCTAAATTTTGGAACCTCCTAGATTGGTGGGAACAGTCACGAAGGGGAAAGGAGTGGCACGTCCCTGAAGACAGTGGAGCCTGGTGCCATGCTAGAAACTCTCAGACCTTGCCACCTGATGCAACTCTATGCTTATAACCCTTTCTGGTTATAATAAATGGATTAACTGTAACTATAGATTTGCCCACCTTGCCCCTTTTATAAAGCAATTGGTAGCGACTGCATCCTCTTCACACCATCCTTTCCTCAGTCCCAGAGGGATGGCAGCACAGGTCTGGGAAACAACATAAACACAGGTAGGAGCGACGTGAGGGTGTCACCTTATTCTGGGCTTGCCACCACCCTGGCAGTTCAGCCCAATGGGTAGCAGAATCATAGTAAAAGGACATGTGCAAATGAGGAAAAGTCCTATTGGGGTTCTTCTTTCTCCACCAGAAGCAAGTCAAGCTGAGTGTGCCAGAAGCTGGGACAATGAAGCCATGTTTACTGGTGGGCAGTTCCCCGGGGTGTTAAGCCACCTCTTCAGTTTCCTGCTGCAAGTGGCTGGAGCTGGAAAGAGGGTCAGAGCCGTCAGCACCAAGCTTTGGGGAGGATGTACTGGGAGGGGGCAAGACGCTTCTCTTTGTAATCTCTTCCCCTCCAGAGAGTGGAACAGAGGCCTTTGCTACTATCACTTCAAATAAACAACAACAACAAAAACTTCAGCTGCCCCCAAAGCCTCCACTTCCTGGTATTCACACTGTTGAATCCAGACTCGGTATGAGGTTATTTAAGCAACAAAACAGGGTGGAAGTGACATGGGATTAGCTCTAGGTGTAAGCCTTTGGAAGAACTGACAGCTTTGGGTTCTGTGCTCTTGGGAGCCCTGAGCCCCCATGGAGAAGACCACCTTACAGGAGAGAACTGGGTGGACATACAGGAAATTAGACAAGGGAATGCCCGTTCTAACCCTACTAACAATTACAGAACAGCATGTTAGGTGTTCGCATTAAAGGCTAGTTGTGAACAAATGTGGTGTGAGTTCAGACAACAACCCCAGCATCTTGGTAGGGTGGGGAGGGCGCAGGGTCGCGGACGGCTTTAAGAGGTGATGACACTGAGGGTGACTCTTTCCAGCCAAGCAGGTATTTCCAGGTTCAGTACCCTGTGGGGCGTCACCAAGCATAACTCAACACCAGGATTTGTCTCTCCGTGGTCACCCCGAGGCCCCATCCCGCCCCGCCTGTGCAGCCCAGCTGACCTTGAGCGAGGCCAGGTGGGCGATGTCGGGGCTGAGCTCTCGGAGGCAGTTGTCAGCAGCCGCCAGTTCGCTGAGCAGCGGCAGCGCGCCCGGCTGGAATAGCGCGGCAGGGAAAGAGTCCAGGCAGTTGCCGGTGAGGTTGAGGGTCTGCAGGCGCGGAGCGCAGCGCGCCAGGTCTGCGGGCAGCTCACGCAGCCGGTTGCCGCTCAGATTGAGACTCTGCAGCTGCGGCAGGCCAGGCGGCTCCGCAGGGCCCAGGCCCTGGCCTGGCGGCAGCGCCTCCAAAGCGTTGCCTGATAGGTCCAGCACCCTCAACGCGGGGAGCGGCCCGAGCTCGGGGCTCAGGCCAGGACCTAGCGCGTTGCGCCGGAGCACAAGGCTGTGCAGCTGCGGGAGGCCCTGCGCCAGACCCGGCCCCGGCTCGCGCAGGCTCCCGCAGCCGCTCACCTCCAGGTAGTGTAGGAGAGACAGTGTAAAGAGCCGAGGCGGCAGCCTCCCACCCGCCGCCCGCACCCGCTCCTCCAGGCCGGGCCCAGTCAACAGCAGCTCCCGCCGCTTCTCCCGCTCTGCCAGCTCCAGCTCAGGCCAAGCCTCGGACACAACAGCCGCCGCCATTGCGCCGCCGCTCTACACAGTCACTCGCCGGGTGCTTCCGGGTCAGCGTGTCGTCATTTCCGGCTCGGATCGGAAGAAACGGTGAAGAGAACGCTCAGAAGTTTAGAGATTCCACGCTTGTACTACAGGGAAGATGACTTTCCCAAATGAAGCTGTGGGAGGCGCGACGAAGTTCCTCCCCACTACTTGTCTCGACGGTCCGGGAAGGTTTGGCCGTAACAACGAGGCCCGGTTTTGAGATTCTCGTGCGCCACTCCCATCAGGTCAACTGTCCTCTGGAGCGAATGTGAAACTCTTTCTTGATAACTTGACCCGGAATCCCCTGTAGATGACACTGCTGCTGCATCGGTTCCGCTTCTAGAGATTCTGATTTAATTGGTCAGGGCTGTGGCCTGGGCATCGAGAGTTTTTGAAAAAATAGTCCCTGAACCCGCTCTGGGAAGAAATAGTTAATCCTGTTTTGTGATCCACTGGCCTGGAGCGTTTGGAGTAGGAGAAATTGGGGGAGAAAATGCCCTGCGGCTGCGTTTCCGTGCCTGTTTTCATCAACCCCCTCACTCCAGCAGGATTTTCTGTTTTGAAATTTCTGAATTTTTATTGAAGTGTAATATACATACAGAAAATGCACTCATCGTGATGGCTCAGTGAGTTTTGCACAAACTCAGCACATCTGAATAAGCAGCACCCAGAACAACAGGTTGTTACCTGTTTCCCCCTAAAGCCCCTCATGCTCCAAAGGCAACCTCTGCCTTGACAGAGTATGCCTGTTGTTAATGTGCAGTTTGTGCTCTTTGGCCTCAAGCTTCTTTGGTTCAGCGTGCCGCTGGGATTTATCCATGTGGGGGATGTGGTTGAAGGTCTTTTGTGTTGCTATTTAGAATTGTAAGCCAGTTGCGAATACGATGTTTATCCCCAGCAGGGCTTTTGTGCTGCCTTCAATCAGTGATCCCTAACACAAACGAAGGATTTTTGTTTTTGTTGCCTAATTAGGGTCTGTGCCCTGAAGCAGTCTAGCCAATGAAAAGTACCTCAAGTCAGAAAGAAGAAAGTTTATTAAGGAGTTGGCCACCAATGAGGAATTCCACAGCAAAAAAGGCTGTCTTTGTGGAGTCCCCAAAGGCAGTTTTACATTAGAGCTTACGTGTGATTTTTTCACAAGGATTAGAAGTGTCTTTGTAGCATGCAGATGGTATGGCTGGATGAGCTATTCATTAGAGGAGCCCCTTTATCATACTAAAGAGATAGATGCCCAGACATCTCCTGTCAGGCTAAAGATCTACATGCCAGACATCTGGGTTCTGAACTTCATATGGAGGATCGTTAAGTCCAAGGTGCCTGGACAGAACAAGACAAAGTCATTAGCATCAGATCAAAACAAAGAACAAAGTCATCAACATAGGTATTGGTAAAGGAGAAAGCAAGCTGGAAAAAAATTATAGAGTCATCATGATGTTACTTATATCGAGTTCTCAGTTGCCTGTTTTGAATAGAAGAAAGCGTGCTGGAGAGTATTCAGGTCACATTTTGATTGGTGGTGTAGCTTATTTCAGATGTGCAGGGCAAGCAGTGGCTGTCCCAGGCATTGTGAGACATGTCCCTGTCCAGCTGGAACCACACACAACACCAAGTCAAAAGAATCTTCAGCCTCCCCAGGATGTCTTGGGAACACACACACACCACACACACACACACACCCCTGTTGATGACTTGTATTTCCTGGAATCTAGTTTTCTTCCTGCTTCCTGTATACATTTTTGTGTAAGCAGTTCATGTTACTGTAGGCCATCTTGACTATAAGAATGTTAACAGGGTTACAGTAGCCAAAACTGGAAACAACACAAATGTCCATCAACAGGAGAGGTTAAACTGGGAGACATTCTTGAGATGAATTTGCACATTGAAAGTGAGGGCTGAGCTACACCCACCAGTATGACTGATGATCAAAATCATAGTGTAGAGGAGATCACAGAAGAATGCATGTAATAGGATTCCCTTTACATAACTTACAAAGATGGAAAACTGAAGAATGTATTATTTAGAGTACTTACATATATATTAAGTCTCTGAAGAAAACCAAAAGCAAAGCTGCACTTACATCTTGCTACAATCTCTAATAATGTCTAAGCTGGCTTTTGATAAGTTTTAGTAGCAGTAGAAACTTGATTAGTTTTAACAGAAGCAAGGAAAATTATGATCAGCTTTTGGACTGAATTAGGTATGTTTTAACATGGACCCCGCTTAGATCTGATTTATTTTGGTTTTGTAATCTTTGAGCTAGGAGGAGCCTGGTGTTGCAGTGATTAAGTGCTCAGCTGCTAACAGAATTATCAGCAGTTTGAACACACCAGTCGGTCCATGGAATAAAGCTACAGTAGCAGTCTGCTTTCATAAAGATTTTACAGCCTTGGGAACCCTAGGGGACAGTTCTGCCCTGTCCTGTAGGGTCACTGTGAGTTGGAGTTGACAGCAATGGGCTTTTGTTGGGTGAGGAATCTCTGATACGATTTCAACAGCAGGATTTCTCAAGGTGTATGGCTGGTTCTGACTTAGAGCAAGTCCTCATGTACAGTAGAGTAAGACACTGCCTAGTCCTGTGCCATCCTCAAAGTCATGTTTGAGTCCACTGTTGCAGCCCTGTGTCAATCCACCTCATTGAGAGTCTTCCTCTTTTTTGCAAACCTGCTTTACCAAGGATGATGTCCTTTTCTGGGGAATGGTCCCTCCTGATAACACATTGCAAAGTAAGTGAGATGAAGTCTCGCCATCTTTACATCTAAGGAACGCTCTGGTTTGTTCATTCTTTTGGCAGTCTGTGGTATAGTCAATATTTTTCTGCCAACACTGCCGTTCAAAGACACCAGTTCTTCTTAGGTCTTCCTTATCATTGTCCAGCTTTCACATGCATATGACACAGTTGAAAATACCATGGCTTGGGTCAGGTGCTTTGTAGTCCTTAAAGTGACTTCTTTGTTTTTTTACACTTGAAAGATATCTTTTGCAGCATATATGAACAAAGCAATTTGTCATTTGATGTCCATAAAACCTTTGGGTATATTTAGTGGTTGATAAAAGGAATTTGAAAGCACACTTTTACCTAGACAGCAACAGTGATGGGACAGCACAAGGCTGCAGATGTTGGCAGCCTGTGCCGAAGTGTGCCGTTGATGGGCGTCACAGAGCTAGTCTATGTGAGAAGGCACTTACTTTTTTAAAAAAAAAAATGCTAACAGGAAAAAAAGTCTCCAGAGCACACTTAGTGCCTCCAAGACGAATTTGTAACACTGTGTGGGTCAGCTTTTGGAGTGGTTGTTGATAGTTGCTGTCCAGTGCATTCTAACTCATGGCAACCCCACATGGGCGGACTAGAACTGCTGTTTAGGTTTTCAAGGCAGACCTTTTGGATGCAGATGACTGGGCCTGTCTTTCATGGCACTTGGGGTAGATTCAAACTGACAACCTTCTGGCTAGTAGTTGAGCACTTAACTGTGTGCACTACCCAGGGACACCTAACATACAAACAATTGCAAAAACCCACTGCCTGCACAACCATGTAGTAACAACATACTGTCCTTCTGGTAGTAAATGTTAAGAATCTAACAAAAGTCATTTAGGTTATTAAGCTGCATTCTATCCTCTGCCTCCATTATCACCCTGAGACTGGATTAGCAGGTCTGCATTCCTCTCCCTATCTCTGCAGAAATAAAATTGAGACCTCAGAGAGAGACAATGAAATTTTGTTAATTCACACTGTTTGATAAGATGTAATGAAACCTTGTGATGCAATGAAATCTTGTGACTCCTGACTGTTGTTCTGTGACAAACACCTACCCCTTTGAATTCTGGCTATAAAAAAATGCTGGAAATGTTACACAAAGGAGACAGTTTTTGGAGAAGCTAATCTTGCTGTCCTCCAGATTTGCCGGCATATGTGCAAATAAAGTATTTCTTGAACCCCACGTTGTCTCTGAATTTTCAGCTACAGTGACAGGCAGAGCAAACTTGCTGTAGCTCAGCAGCACTTCCTATTAGACACACATGGCTTGCTGTGCATCACAACTGACTTGATGGCAACTTTTTTTCCCCCTTATTTCTTAGTGTTCATACGACAGAATGACTTCTGCTATTGTTTCACTGGCCAAGAAACCCACACGGCTAAGCACATGTGGGATCCATTCATGGTGAATTTGTAGTAAAAACTTCCACAGATGCTAAGAGGAAACTCTTTAGAATCATAGAAACTTTGAGCTTTGGAGGGATCCTCAGACTTGAACCCTTTCCACCTTCTACCCCAATCAGATGCTACTCTAGCACCCTAGACACAGCTCTTCCCATTCTGCCTTGAACTCTTACCAGTGCCAGACAGTTGCTACATCCCAGGGAAGCTCCCTTGAAATGGCCATCCCTTGTGATGAGCTCACAGTGACCTTCCAGGACAGAGTAGAACTGTCCCATATGATTTCCAAGGAGCTGTTGGTGGATTTGAACTACTGACCAAGTACCTAACCAATGTGCTACCAGGGTCCCCTACTGAAAGTAGCACACTTTAAAGAACTCTCTTGGCATTACATTTTCATTTTTTTGTCAACTCAGATCAATGCAAACCTATTGCCATCGAGTCGCTTTTGACTCAGCTAGTCTGTAGGTCAGAGTAGAACTGCTCCACAGAGTTTCCAAGGAGTGCCTGGTGGATCTGAACTGCTGACCTTTCAGTTAGCAGATATAGCACTTAACCAATTACACCATCAGGGTTTCCTCAACTTAAACAGCCAAGAGCAAATGTAATTTACAGTTTCTGTTGCACTCTTCTGAAGTTCTTTTCTGTTGAAAGTGTGCTCTTTCACTCTCTAGAGCACATGCTAGCTTTCTCTCTCTCCCTTTCCTGTGTACACACACACACCCACTTATACACTCTTGTGTACACACTCTCATGTACACACATTCCTCTGTATACATTTCCCATGCATATACACACACACTCTTTCCAGTGTACACAGGGTCTGACAAGTCTGCATACTTATTTGTTCTCAACTGCTGAGTATCACTACGGTCACTTTTGAAGTACTCCTCTTGGGAAGCTTGGGAAGCTATGCACCAATGCCAGCGCCTAGCCTACCCTTCAAAGCAATTTGGAACTCTTTCTGGAATGGCCATTGCACACAGTGCCATAGCAAATTCACTAACTGGATTGTCTAGTTGTCTGTGAGGGAGTTTTTAGCCAGTAAACATAACTGTATTGGAACACCCTCCATACTCACCTGATCTGGCCCCCAGTGACTTTTTTCTTTACCTGAAGATAAAGGACATATCTAAAAGGAAGACATTACGATGACATTCAGGACATCAAGGGTAATACGATGACAGCTCTGATGGCCACTCCAGAAAAAAGAGTTCCAAAATTGCTTTGAAGGGTGGTTCAAGGCCCTGGTGTTGGTGCATAGCTTCCCAAGGGGAGTACTTCAAAGGTGACTAGAGTGATATTCAGCAACGAGGATGGGGTATATAGCACTTTTCCTAGGATGAGTATGCGAACTTAATTGGCAGTCCTCATATACACACACATAACAGATGGGTTCTATTTCGTAAGATAAAAATGTTAAAGTAATTTTTGCTGTTGAAAATGTAATACTTTAAAATTTAAGTTAATTTATATTTGTGTTAAAGGAAAAAAGTTTCACAGTCTCAAAATGGAAACAATTATAAAACCATTATCCAAGCTGATATAATCATAACAAAACCATTAATACAAATCAGTACACAACATGTTGCATTTTTTAAAAAAAGACTTGTTGGCTAGTTGAAGATACCCTCTTTCCAAGGGTAGAAAACATACAAAGACACTATGAAGTATAATCTCAAACTGTGTGAATTTAGAGAACTTATAGAACATTCTGAATTTATTCCAGAGGATAAAATTGGTTGATAATGTTCTTTAATTCATACTTAGTTTAAATACTTTTGGCTTCTAAATTCTTTTAGCATCCAGACTTTATGGAGCCATGGAAGCTGGATGAATCCCCTGAAACTACTGCCTGAGATAATCCTTAATACTTAAACCAAAATTATTCCCTGAAGTCTTCTTAAAACCAAACAGTAGTTAAGCTTAACTAGAACAGAACAGCTGCCTTGAGTACTGTGCTCCCTCAAGATCTGTCCACATGGGATCAAATGGACAACAGCAACTCAAAAAGTTAGATGGGCAGTGTGTCCCAGCTAACAGGGGCAGAAGAGGGTGGAGCATCTCGGAAAACCAGGGTGAGAAGAGTTGTGCAACTTGAAGCACCAAATGTCACTGAATTGTACACATGGAAATTGAATTAGTGTATGTTCTGCTGTGTATATTCCTAACAACAAAATAAATTATAAAAAAGGGAAGAAATGATACATATAAAAAGCAACCAAACTGTCAGAAGTCATTTCATTTCACATGGATGGTATCTAGAGATGCAATGCCATTGACACAATCAGTAATATGTCCAGAAAAAAGGAATGCAGAGACAGTGCTTTTCTTTGTCTTTCAGTATATGCCATGGTAACTTCAGAAAGGCATAACCACAACTGTTAACCAAGAAATAAAATTGTTACAAACACTGTAAAAAAATTAAAACCAAAATGTTTTAGCTTCTTTAACAGGAAGCTAAATAACATATTTTCAGAACCAAACTCTCTCAAGGCAACTAACTATTGAATGCCTCTTGTTTCAGCTAAGGTTCCCCGGCTCACCTACCATTGCATGTTTACTAAATAAAATGGTATTACAATTTTCAAATAAAAATAACAAAACACTTAGTGATTGTTTTATTACATTAATATAGTCAGTGTGAATTAACCCCGAGATCCTAAAGCAACAAAAATAATTTACTTAGATATTTTATCATTCTCGTACCTGAAATAAAGACAAATACAAAACTATGTTAAAACATTAAAAAGTTGAAAGTTTTCATTAAAATTATTTACATTTGTATTTTAATGCCAAATTTACATATACAGTTCTTTTAAATTAATAGAATAGTTTCAAATATGAAAATAACTGAAATAAATATTAAATATCCACAAACATATGAATGAAAATTCAGTTCTTTATGTAGATATTTATTTATGAATGGCCAAGGGATCTTACAAATTATTTCTGAATTCTTTTGACCTTTATTCTTGGTCCCTTAATAGTGAATAACTCTGTAATGCTTTTAATAGCCTCTAATCACTGCCAGTAATCATCTCAACAGAAAGAAATGACTCTTCTGTAACCACCAAAAGGCTAACATTTTAAATGTATCCAATTTTGCTTTTCAATCATTAAAAATTATCTTTTACAAATATCTTTCTTAATTTACAATATATGGAAAACATCACATATGCGTATCTCTTAAAAGTTTCTATTGGGGAGGAAAGAAGAATCCCTTGGTTAACTTTTCTCATATTGGCCTGTTGAAGAAGCATTTTATCTATTCAAAAAATGGGCTCAAAAACAACTACTACCTCTTTGAAACCAGAAAAGATCCTTTTATAAATATCTTGGTACCTGTACTTTATTTGCCAAGTTTTAAGTTATTTCTCCCTCATTTTGATTTTTAATGTAGTATTTTTTAAGTACTTTGGTAGGTCCTGTTCTTGCTCAGTATTTTCAGTCAGCCACGTCACAGTTAGCCAGAAACAGAGGTTAATGCAAGCCCATGGTTACTAACGTGTCCAGGAAGCACACTGCTCAACTACCTAGGAGTTTTGGTATTTCGTTGCTTCACATAGTTGTGAATTAAACAATATTTATACACTAATTGTATAACATAAATGTCATTTTGAAAGCCTGCCCATATGACATTCAAGAAGAAAGCATAATCCTCATCGCTGCATGGGGTCAGGGACAAACACTTTGGTGCTGAAAGGACAGCGAATCTTCCACCTCTAGCTGACTTGTACCGATGTATCTCCGTTAGTGTTGACCTAACTCCATCTAGGGGAGTGCCTGGCTGGGATAGGCCTGGGGTCTGCAGCCAAGTGAAGACTGAACAGACAGCAAACTCAATGGCCAGCCACCAAGGAGTGCCTAGGAGAACCGACCCTCCGTAACTTCTGTTCATTTCAGGCTTCCTTTTTACCTTTATTTTTGTGAGAGTGGCAAACACATGCCACACAGATACTGACACGTCTTCTCCCCTGTGGCTAAGCACCCTGGCCAGAAGACGGAGCAGCCAGTGACTACAGGGAGGAAAAGGCACAGTTAGAGGCTTCTGAAGTCCTGGCTCTCCTCTGACCACATCTGTTACCACTGCCTGGTGGGGCCATAGCCCTGGGGACACTCGACCCCACGTCGATAGGCAATGATGCAAAAGGTCAGAGAAATGTCTTGTGACAGTCACTCCCAGGAGCAAAGAAGAGCAGCCACTGTGCTGGTGCCCTTTCTGACATGCTGCTTTACGCATGAACTGCCACACATGCTTCCTGTGCCAACAGAACCGGGGCTCTGCTGTGTCATGAAGGCCTGAGAAGCCAGAAACCTGAAAGCTGAGAAATAAGTGAGGCTTGCTGCTTGGGGGTCCAGGCTCTTTGGTCAGTCCCAGCCCATCATTTAACCGGAGCTGACAGTGCTGACCAGCCAAAAGCCATGGGGTAGCAGGAGTAGACCTGGGTGCCAGCCCAAAGGGCGGATTTGAGGAGAAATGGATCAGAACTAGAGCTTTCCCAGTCACCTACGGCGCCAAGGAACCATAACTCGCTGCGTCATCGCTTTGTGTACGTCCTGCTTGAGGTTTTACTCAGGGCCCTCTTTGGGGTGGGGATCTTGCTTCCGGCCTTTGATCCTGAGGTGCCCGCTCTAGTCATCGCTGAGCTTTTACCTGCAGTGGAAACAGACACACAAAGCACAGGCCCTTACGCTAGAAAGGAGATGCACAGGATCACAGTGCCCATGGGACAGTGATCAGACACTGGCAGGGGTGGGGCAGTGCAGGGACGTTCCCATCACTGTCCACAGGAGTCTGAACATAGTCGAGTGGCTGGGGTTAGCGCTGTGGGCAGCGGCCGCTCCGCTGTCAGGCTGATGCGTGTCTACGAGGGAGGCTGTAGGCTCTGTGGTGAAGATGTAAGGTGGTGGCAGCAGAGTGGAGACAGCCACCAGGCCCAGAGGAAAGCGGGACCCAGGCGGCTCCCTAGTCAGTCAGTCAGGAAGACAGGGCACAGCCAGAGGCCTGGAGATGCGCTCACTACTGTGTAGGCTGCCCCACCGTGCCTTCATCTCCTCGTCTAGGAGATGTTGCTGCACAGATGAAACAGCCAAATCCCTGAGCAAGATGCCTCAGACCCACACTCAACAAATGTCATCATCACCATCATATCCTATGATATAGATGTTGCTCCTACAATAAAGCAGTGTATCTTTTGGTGAGGAATAACATTTTTTTAACAGAATAATAAGATTTTCTTAACAAACATCCTAAAATTGGACACAAAATAGCTACTTCTGCAGTCTGTAAGCCAGGTGGTGGCATATCTGTGGTTTACTCTAATTTCATGTTTCTAAGTACTTCGGGAACCCTTCATGTGAAAAGACACTGAGAACAGAAGTGTGCCTTCGAGCACCGCCCACCAGGTGTGGCTGTGTCACTGGATGATGCCTGGCAGCCTCTGGAGAGAGCAGCGGCATCTGGCCTCGGGGAGAACTTCGGTCATGTGACTGGCCCACTTGTAAAGGACTCGCCCTCACGAGGACAGAGACACTGGCGGGCACTGGCGGTGTGGGGAAGGCCTCACCCGGTGGTGGTGCCTGCACCTTGTGCAGGATGTGTGTCTTGCGCAGGTTCATGGTGCAGCCAGCAGGACCCATCAGATGAGCCTTCCACGCCTGCGAGGAGAGGAGAGGCCGGAGGGTGTGCTCAGGTCACAGAGCAGCGTCAGTTACTTCCACAGCATCAAGGGTGACTTATAGCTAAAGCCAAAACTGAGGGGCAGCTTCGGGCCATAGTGTGGAAGGACTGCTCCACGCCTGGTACAGATGCCCCTTGGGGGTGCTACACCAGCCCCTGCAGTCTGCAGAACGTGCCTTAGCAAACACCTGAGTCTCAGAGCACGCATTTACATATGCAGGTGGTCCTGAAGGCCACCACCTGATAAACATCATGTGGTATTCCACAGGGACCGAGAGGAAGAGTGGAATGAACTTGCTGACTGCCTTATGGCATTTACCTGCAGTTCCTTTTACTGTTTTGCATAACTTGTTACGTGTTTGAAATTTTCAGAGAGAATGAATAGGAGTTACGGAACTGGAGAGAGGTATGCTCATGGAAGAACCTATGTTCCCTCTGTGATCTGTGAGTTTTCTGTGGTCAAGAGGGTGCAGCAAAGACTGGTGCTTCTGTCTGCCTTGCTGGTCCCATACCCATGAGGCTTGGAGAGCCAGAGGCAGTGGGCAGGTCCCACAGGGGCTCAGTGCTTGATGCATGGCACAGGGGGCACCACCAGCCAGTTGTGTTCACCAGAAAGCTGCATTAACTGTCGTGAATTCTGGCTCCCTCTGGTCCCACCCCGCCTCTAACAGCACGTGGGGATGGAAGAGTGGGCATAGGAGACCAGGCCCTCTCCTCACCAAGCTGCCGGTTCACAGTGTGGCTTGTGCTGCTGGGGAGGGGGCGGAGGAGGGGGAGCAGGAGAGCTCTGAAATTCGATATGAAATAGAAAGTAGACAGGGCTAAGTTTTATGTAGCAAGAGACACTAGAATGTTCTGCTAAGATGTCATCTAGGGCCCCCAATAAATAGGTGAAAGCAATGGCTGGGAAAAGAAAACATTTCCTGCTTGTATCCCAGTGAGGTGAGACTCCTTAAATAAACCATTTATAAATGTTAAGATACCATGAGACTACGTAGGTAAATATAATGACTGCTGAGAAAGCTCAACTACTTCCTCAAAGAACTGTCCTCAGAGACAGAGACAGAGAAACAAAGACAGACAGACAGAAAGACAGAGAGACAGACAGACAGAAAACAGAAACACTGGACTTCTGGAATGCTCAGGATGCCTGACTCTGGGTTGGGTCCAGCAGTACCATCACCACCATCACCATCATCATTATCCAACCAACCAAAAAACATCAAACCTGTTGCTGTTGAGTCAATTCTTACTCAGAGAAACCCTACAGGACAGAGGAGGACTGGCCCAGAGCATTTCCAAGGAACATCTAGTGGATCAAACTGTGGTTAGCAGCCACAGCTCTTAACCACTGTCACCAGGGTACCCAACAGTAGTGATTTCAAGAATCAAGTGCCAGTCACCCTCCTGGGTCAGGCTGCTTACCTCTTCTCCTGGTGAGAAGTTCTCGTGGCACAAAGGACATCTGTTTGCCAGCTTTTCTGACTTGGCAGCTGAAATGATTTCAGTGAAACAAGGTCAGTTACTCCTACGACACCAAGATAGTACACAGACGAGGAAAGCAGCAGAGCCTGCTGGGCAGTCTGTAATCCCTGGGGTACTTGGACATCAGCAGTAGCACTATTCACAAGGAGGGCTGCGTGCTACACAGAGGGCACTTGGGGATCTTGACAGGGGCCCACCCGAGGACAGCCACCAAGATGTACTCACGATTGCAGTCTTTGGTTTTGATGTGTCTGGGAAGCTCCTCCTTTAACACCGCCTCACTGCAGCGGTAACACTTGCCAAACTCATCCTTCCTGTCACACTCTGTCAGCAGGTGCTCTGTCAGGCTGGCGATTTCCACCACCTGGGCCAGGACACACAGCAGAGCAGCTGCTGACACACCGGTGGACTTCCTGCCTCAGTGGCTGACTGTGACATGTGTGAGTGACTTAACAGCTTAAATCAAAAGCCAAATCCATTGCCACTGTATGGATTCCGACTCATGACAATCCTATAGGACAGAGTAAAACTGCCCCATAGGGTTTCCAAGGAGTGGCTGGTGGATCTGTAGTGCCATCCCTTTGGTGAGCAGCTGAGCTCTTAACGCTGACTCACCAGGGCTCCTTCAGGCTGAACACGTCCAGAAAAGGCTCTGGTGTCATTTACTTGGTGGGTGAGTGCTGGTGCTCATGCTACAGAGCTTCTGGCCCCAACTACCCTACTCTACAAAGACCCTAGGTCCTCCTCTCCTGTGACCTGGGTAGTGGGTCAAGGCCATTGCTGTGGGGATCCTAAGGTTAATTTGAAGGGGAGCTTATTTCAGGGCTGAATAGCCTGTGGTTCAATGTGTGGACGTGAGTTCAAATCCTGGCTCCCTTTTACTTCTAAGAAACTGCACAGAGCACTAACAGATCTCTCACCACACTGACATCTTTGGCTGGAAGGACCTGTGTACACCCTTGAAGGAAATTCCCTACCCTGGGACTTGTGCACACAGCTGAAGGAAACCATTGGCCTCACTGCCCATCACCTGCACTAGGGTTGGACTCCGCCCCGCCAGGTGGAGGGACCTGCTCGGGGGAAGATCCGCCAAGTCAAGCTGCCTCCTGGAGCCTGAACGGGCCTCAAGATAAACAGAAGAAGTTCTTCTCTTGATTCTCTTCCCTTGTGGAAGGAAGGCTTGTTGCATCAGAGAAGAGATTTAAAATTGGGGCGGTGGAAGTTTTCAGAAAGAAGGCACAAGAACACAGCATTAAGCATGAAAATGACAAGGCAGACAACATTCAAATGTAAACTTTCTGCTAGTCTGTAGTAAGACAATGAAAAGGCAAGACAGATAGTGGGTGAAGATAAATGATAAGTAAGACCAGCAGCTGTGGAGTCACCTCTGGCTCATGGCGACCCCGTGTGTGTCAGAGAAGAACTGTGCTCCATCAGTGGCTGATTCAGAAGTGGGTTGCCCAACTCATCTTCCAAGGTGCCTCTGGGTAGCAGACTCAACATAATGCCTTTTGGTAAGCAGCTGGGCATGTTACCTGTTTGGACCACCCAAGAACCTCCCATGACTTACAAGGATTCTCATCCAGATACATTAAGAACTACTACTTGTAAGTCCAACCAAAAAAAAAAGCAAAAATCTTAACAAGCTAGTCAAATGGCCAAGAAATGGACAGATGCTCGACCTCACAACTCATCAGGAAATCCAAACTGGAAGCACCCCGAGAATGGTTCAGAGGGAGAGGACTGGCAGTACCAAGCGTGGGTGAGGGGTGGAGCAGCTTCCATGTGCTGCTGGGGGGCGAGCTGGTCCAACTGCTATGGAAGGCAATCTGGCATTAGCTCTAAAACCAAATGCCTGCACACCAGCAACTCCACTCTTGGGTGTGTGTCCCCTAGTGTATTCAGGTGTGCTCTCACGGAAGACACGTGAGAGTGCTCTAGCAACATTATGGATAGAAGCCGCCACTGGAAACAACCCGAAGTCGTTCAACAGGTGGGTGAACACATCGTGGTCGAGTCAAACGATGGAATGCTGTGAAGTGAGAAAACACACTGTCCAGCATGGGGCACGACACAAGACAATTACATAGTGTGGTGCTCCACTTACATAAAGTTCACAAAGAAAGGGACACAAATGCAAAGTGTTAGAAACAAGTACAGTGACAACATTGGCAAGAAGGACAGAGGTGGCTGGAGGAGTCTCTTGAGTGATGCAGACTTTTAAATGCTCAGCTGATAACCAGAAGGCTGGCTGTTCAAATCCTCCCAGAGGTGCCTCAGAAGAAAGGTCTGGCAATCTTCTGACACTCATGAGACTGCCATGAGTAGGAGTCTACTTGACGGCACATAGTTCGGTTTCTGGTCTGTGGGGTGGTGGTCCTCTGCCTTTCTTCACCTGTGCACTGGTTACACATGAGATTCTGATATGATAATTCCTTCAGCTGTAATGCTTATGATCTGTATACATCTATACTTCACCAAAGAGTAAAACAAAATTACAACCTAAAACAAAACAGGGTGATATGCACTCAGTTACTCTCCCCAAAACTCTCCCTCCAACAATGTGGAAAGGCGATAGTTTCATGCCCAGGTCTGCTCAGGGGTTGCCAGCTCGAGCCCATTGGTGGGGTCCAGTCTGACTGTGCCCAGTGCCTGACCTGCTTGCAGTAGTCACATCTTGTCAGCATGAGACAGTACTTCCAGTAATGCAAGTCCAGGCCTTCCTCTGTGAAGGCCTCATTCCTTTCCCCACAAAAGATACACAGGCTGAAAGAGAGCCAAAAAATGAAGAATGAATGCAAAGACTTAGTTCAGGAAGACCCACCTCACTCCTACATTCCCCAGAGGCAGTGTCTGCAGTGTAGCCCTCTGACAGAGATGATCCCTACTGGTCTCTCCACTGCATCTCACCCTGGTCTGCCCCCAGGACAGGGGCTGTGCTGCCACCTGCTAAAGTGCCGGATAAGAGCCTATCCCAAGTAGGCGAGTGAAATCAATTAGCTTATTAAGCCTTCAAATTCAAACTTTGCCATCATAATCAGGAAGCAGGAAATTTAAGTCAAATGAAAGGATCAGACAGACATTTTTCATAGGGCCCGTGTTGATGAGTACTGGCCACTGCTTATTAAAGAGTGTTTTCCATTACAATATTTTGTACCTATAACAGCAATTCCGACAAATGTGTTGCTAACTCCTATTTGGGTGAAGAGAAGGAAAATCATGTGGACTTAGTGCTAATTGCTGACTGGGTCAGAAGGAAGTTTCCTAGCTTTAAAAATCACTGGAAAGTGCCAAGTAACTACTATATTCTTAACGAACAGACACGGAGCCCTGATGGTGCAGTGGCGAAGTGCTCTCCTGCTAACCGAAATGCTGATAGTCTGATCCCTGCAGCTGCTCCATGATGGAAAGAGGTGGCAGTGTGCTTCCCTAAGAGTACAGCCTCGGAAACCCTATTGGGGTAGCTGTATCTGTCCCACAGGATCAATGTGAGTTGGAAGCGACTAGATGGTGGTGAGTTGACTGAACTAACAGAATGTTTATTTACAGTGTTTTCACGTGGTTAGTGCCTCTACTCTTTACGTAATGGGCTAAGGACAGTGTTACTCACTGATCCAAATAATGATTATCTGGAATTTCTGGAGTGTTAGGTGGGGCGGCTTTCCTTCCTTGAGTGTCTGCTTTAAAAAAACAAAGAAAAAGCAATTTAAATAATTTTTTGTAGAACTTATTTTCAATAACAAGTCTGATTTTTAAAGCACACTTTAAAAATATAATACAAGTTAATGAGGGTAATATTCGACTTCTGGTTCTAAAATGTCTGAAATACAGTATGTAATTAATGAATAACTGGTTTCTCTGTGGGGCTTGATGACACGTGCTCTACATACCCTGATTTTTGGGCTTCATGGCATCACCTTCTTTTTCCTAAGACATAAAAATGGCAGGTTAGGGACATGCAGCAACGTGCTTAATAAGATGTGCTGAATAAATGAATAACTTAGGAGACTAGCACTGAACTCGAATGATTTATGTACTTGTAAAGAAAGCTTATCTAACGTGACAGAATTCTTGGGATAAACAAAAAAATCTCTTGATAAGAAATGGGCTGTATATTTTACAGGGAGACTACGTAAACAGAATGCAAAAAGTTCAATTTTAGTTTTGAATTTTACCTTACCTATACTTTGAATGGGAACTCTAGGTGTAGAGCAGCTAAGAGCTATGACTGCTAACCAAAAGGTTGGCAGTTCAAATCCACAAGGCAGTCCTTGGAAACTTTATGGGGCAGTTCTATTGTTTACATTGCTATGAGTTGGAATCAACTCGACAGTAACTTTTTAAAATACTCTGAACAGCTTCGAAAGGTTATCATTAAGCTTTCAAACTGCCTCACTCCCAAATCTCAGGAGCCATCATGCAGTCTAAAAGCATACTGTAATTGTCAGCTGAACGCTGAGCACTGGCACCATCTGGCACGGCAGGCCTGGCCCAGCCCATCGCCTTGTTGCGCAGTGCAATGTCTCTGCCGCGCCCCAGCACCCCCAGATGCTACACGTCTTCTACCTCCCCTTCACTAGCTGCCTCCTCCCTGAGGCACCAGCTCCACAACGGCAGGGTCCCTCTGGTCTACTCTGCACTTCCAGAGCCCAGGCTGTGCCTGGCAGGCAGCAGGCCCTCAATAAACATGAACAGTGCACACGGGAGATGGTGAGGCACTCTAAGAGAGCTGCATGATGGCATCTAAGGTGCTGTCTAGGGGGATGTAACCTGTCTTTGTGCCCCTGACAGTCTCCAACATCAGACACTGTGAGGGTTTCCCACAGCTCCTGTTAGGCCACGAGGGGAGAAAGCAGGGAGTGAGCATCCGAGCTGGGACTGAGCCTTGGCTTAGCCACTAACAACTGCTGTAACCTTCACTAAGTCACCAATATTTCTTTAACTTGCTTCCTCATTTGCATAGTATTAGGGATACTGGCTAATATGTCCAGCCTGCTCCAGGGGGTTTCTGGGAGAATATGAATGTGTATGAGAGCTTTCAGTAAACCATGATCCACTATATGAGAGGTTCCTTCCCAACCCGGGCCCCACCACTCTCCATCCCACCTGTTTTCTATTCCCCATTGGCTCATTCTTCTTTTCATTATTGCTCTTTTGAGGTTCCTGCATTTAGCTGAAATATTACTGTGGCTTTTTGCCACAGGAACTTTCTCATGTATGGTCATATTTTCTTTATATTCAAAAGAAATTTCTTTCCACTTAAGGACCTTAATCACAAAATTAGTGTTACGAAACTGATTTAAACTACAGAAACTGGGCAGTTTGGAAGGAATATGTTTATATTCAACCAGACCGTAGCTGCTCACACTGTACTTGCTATCTCCCACAGATTAGGAGAACTGAGTCTCCTGGAGCAGACTATTTATCTGAAATCTTCCTATTCCAGTGCACTAAGCTCAGACCTTCGTGTTCAAATTTATCCTCCTCCTCTGCCTCTGTAGGAGGCTATGCAACTAAGGAGGAGATATGATGCTTTTCCTTCTTTCTTTTATCCACTTTATTAGCCTCCAACAGTTTTCTCTCTGAGCACGTACACTCCAGTCCCTACAGATGAAGAACGTGGCTGATATTTATCTGAAACTCAATTTAAAAACCAATAAAATATCAATCTGTGTAATCCAAAGGGAACTAAATCAAATATGCTTGCTTCTACACAATGAAATGACTGGTCAGGTGATGCCGGCCTATAGTGTACAGATCACAGATGTGTTAACAACTCCAACCTGGACCTCAGCCTGGATCTCTTTGAGTGCCGCCAACTGTCCTTGTAAAACTTTAATTTCTTCTTTCTTCTGCCTTTCTGCTTCTTCAGTGGCTGCCTTTTTCTGTGCCTGTTAAGAAAATTATCCTTCTGTTAGAGTAGCTTTCTAGGGTAGGCTTAGAAATTAGGAGACAAACTATAACATATAAATCAGGTTTCTTCAACTTTATAATATTCATGAAGACTAACGATATTACTGGGGTTAAAGTAAATTCTTCAGATTTATTACAAAATTATTAACAGACAGAAATGGCAATGTCCTTATTTCTGTTTATAGATGGGGAAACAGAGGGGCTCACAGGCTAAGAGGGACAGAGCCAGGATGTAGCTGCTCGAAACACTCATGTACAAAATACCTTTTAAAATAGAAAATTAGATCACAATTTCATGAGAGTTAACTTACCCTAATCTCAGCTTCTGTAGGTTTGCCGTCTATTTTAGCAAATCCCTCAAAAATTGTTTTATAGAGAATGTTCTTGCGCGTGGTGGTGTCATCTGGAGGAAGGTACTCTAGAATAAAAGCCCGGTGCTGTTTATACATGTCCAAAATAATTCTAACCGCTGTTTCTCGTACCTCATACACTCTGTGCTCCAGGGCACTCACTGAAAACTAAACATAAAGCCAGGAGGGGTTTCTGTGGTTAATGATTCTTGAAATCATGAGGCTTATTTTTTCCAGCATAAAAGGAATAGACGTACATTTTGAAAATTGAAAAAATAAAGACATACAGAACTCCATATATTAATATGAACATAATTTTTCCCAGTTTACCTTACATTAAAAAAAAAAAAACCCAAATTTGCTGCTTTTCAAGCTGATTTTGACTTATAGTTTAAATCATGAGGTTAATATAATTTATGTTTTGCTTTTCCATATAACTTAACAAACATTTTTAGGTTATATCCTTTCCATAAACATCATATGAAATATTTCAAACATTCAGAAGTGTAAATATAATAAACTCCCATGTACCCAGCATCTAGATTTCAGTGGTACCCTTTTGGTGTGTTTATCTCAGGTCTTTTTATTTCTAGGAAATCAAACATTATAACTACAGTGCAAGCCTCTCTGTGCGTATTGCTACCCTCTGTCCTCGTCTTCTCCTAGGAGGTGGCGCTCCCCTGAGGCTGGAGAGCATGCTTCCCACCCATACTTCCTCAGAACTACAAAGAGAGACCTATCCATAGTGTGTATATTACATGTATACATGTGCTTTTTTCTTTAAAAAAACTGCAAATAGTACACTGTGCTTCTCATTTTGAACCTTTCTGTTTTTCAAGACAACATTATGTTTTCAAGAGCTATCCACATTTATCTGTATTGGTCTATTTTATCTATTTTAAGTACCCTGTGGTCTACCAGCCCATAATAACCGTAACACCCTGATCCAAGCTGTGACTGACATGACCAAGCTAGTGGGTCCAACATCTCCATGAAGGTGCCTGGTGTCACAGCCTCAGGGTCTGGCCTTCTAACATCCAGGACCTCTCCTACCTCTGCCACATACTCAGGTTTCGCCTAGATCCTGTCATTTCCAACCACTGGACATCTCTAGAAGAACTTAGCTTAAGGCTCCCACTCTGTATCACCACCTACCCATCTTTCCAGCCCAATTTCTCTTGTACTATTCTCTCCCCGCCATGACGGTTCTTTTGCCTTTCATCCACCCTCACTACCCACACTCTACTTCCCAATCAGTTGTTTCCCCTGAGTCTTTGACTCCCTCCATGTCTAGGTGGACTGTGTAGCTTGTGCTTTTATGT
Source organism: Heterohyrax brucei (assembly GCA_028571685.1). Classification (NCBI taxonomy): domain Eukaryota; kingdom Metazoa; phylum Chordata; class Mammalia; order Hyracoidea; family Procaviidae; genus Heterohyrax; species Heterohyrax brucei. Next base: position 32,079,948 of record CM053140.1, read on the forward strand.
ACACCGTTAAAAATCCCAGGCCCTTACTCCTTTCTTGTGCTCCCCAGGCAAAGCTGAATGACTTATGGGTCATGTGACTGTTTTCACTTCAGCTTTGCAGCCCCATCAAGGGGTCCTCAGCCCTGCACACCAAACTGACCTGCAACACTTGCCTGGTCAGTCCCCTCTTCCAGACTTCAGGGGGCCACTGCGTATTTCTCTCTCTCCTCCCAAACCTGCATTACCCCTTCTCAGCATCAAGCTGACTTCCTCCTGTTAAGAGGATGACTGTCCCTGCCCCACCCTGAGACCAACTCTTCCGATCATACATTGGATCCCAAGTCCTTCGGCCTACCTGGACCTTTGTTCCTGAAGTTAACCCCCTTCTTCTGCTTTTATCAGCCTCTCCTTCTTCTTTTCCCTCCTTCTGGATCATTCCTACCACACATTATGTGCTCAACAAACCTGTTCCTTGGTGTACAGCTATACTGCATTTCCCAGGGCCCTGGGGTCATCGTGGTCAATGGAAATGTGAGTGGGAGGGCATAATCCTCTAGTCATTTATCTTTTCTTCAGTGACCTTGGAGGTCTTGGGTGAGAACTGGTGGCATCCAGATCTCTGAATGACTACGTGGAGCAGAGCCTTCCCTATCCTTGTAAATGGCACTAAACTGCGACAAGAGCAAGTACTCAGTTCGTGTGTGTGAAGCCACTGAAGTTTTACAGTTTGTTAGCTAAGCATGGCCTAACTTCCCATACTAAAAACCTGAACTGGAATCTTAAAGTAGGGTGCTACCATAACAAGAATGTAAACATGCTGGCAAGTTTAGTGGTAACGTGGCAAGGAGCAAGCAAATGGAACATGGAAGCAGGAAAGCCAGTGACTCACACTAGCTAAAGCCAAAGCCACTGCTGTCAAGTCAATTATGACTCATAGTAACCTTATAGGTCAGAGAAGAACCGCCTTATAGTTTTCAAGGAGCACCTGGTGAATTTGAACTGCTGTTCTTTTGGTTAGCAGACATAACACTTAACCACTATGCCACCAGGGTTTCCACACATACTAGGTAACCCACTGCTGTTGAGTCAATTTCAACTCACAGGGACTCTACATGACAGAGTAGAACTGCCCCACAGTTTCCAAGGAGCAGCCTGGCAGATTCGAACTGCTGAATTTTTGGTTAGTAGACGTAGCCATTAGCCACCATGCCACCAGGGTTTCCACCCCTAGTAGGTAGCAGCAAAATAGTTGATACAACTGAGGCTTATTATAACTTAAAAAACAGACCATGGGCCTACTAACTAGTAGCACTAGGATGGAAATAATGAAATAATCTGGGTGCTGGTGTGTTTTGACTATAATTGACCAACTTTGTTTTACAAAAGGAAGAAGTGAGCTCAGCAAAGACCTGGCAGTTAGTGATTAGTAATAAGACCTTCTCTCAGCGAGATGGCAAGTACCGGCATGGCCGAGCAGAGGACTCCTGTGGTCTGACTTCCGTTTCCTGGAGTGCTCTGACTGCTGTGTTACGAACAGATGGTAAGGGCAAGGTGAGCAATCTTGTGTGGTAGCAGTAGTGTGCTAAGAATGGTTAGGTTTTGGGTGAACGTTAAAGGAAAACCCACAGCACTTTCTGATGGAGGTCTGAGACAAACAGAGGAATCCGAGATGACTCCAAGGTTTGTAGCCTGAGCAATGAAAGTATGGAGCTGCCATGAACTGAGATGGGGGAAGATCGAAAGGGCAGGAGGGACAGTCAGGGTGGATTTGAATACGTGAAGTCTGGGGCTCACTAACATCCATGTGGAGATGTTGAATAGTAACTGGGTATTAGAAGTTCAGGGGAGTAGTTTAGGCTAAAGACACATGTGAGAGTCTTGAAGAAACAGGTGGCATGCAACTAGATGAGATCACGGAGGGAACAGGCACACACAGAAAAGAGAGGAACATGACCTGCTGCTTCAAGTTTTAAAGTCAGGAGAACAAAGAAGAATCAGTAAAGGAGACTGAGACATGAAGCCAGGTGCAATAGACACCAGGAGACCACGATGTTTGGGAGGCAGCTGGTGAGAGCACTTCAGAAAGACTTATTTCAGTTTTCTTCTTACTGAAAGAGATCTAAATCATGTGTCTACATATGAAACTGATGACTACAAACACGCCTTATAGGGCCTTGACATTCTTGATCGTCTACGGGAGTCTATGGACATGTGGAATTGAGATGAAAGATGGCCCCTGAAGCCCACATAACTGCTTGCTTCTTTCTCCATGTGACAGAGAGGACACACAGACCCCACAAGTGAAGTGGGCATGAACACAGCACTGTGTCAGCCTTCATCTATGGGGCTGGCTAGGATGCTGGCTAACCACTCAGAACGGTACTTTCAACATGCCTGAAATCAGGAAATAGGAGACTTTTGACTGGCAGAAAGTATCTGTCCTATAACTTGAATGGTTTCACCAAGTTGACCAAAAGAACAAAATATACACATACATAGACTTGATGTTCTCCATAGTATTGCAGTTATTGCTTATAGACAAAGAAATGTTCTTTATAAGTGTTTTACCACCACAGTTACGGATCGTATATAGAATGTCATGATTAACGGAATTATAAACAGCAGGAAGACTTCAGGCCCATCCATTTGTTAAACTGAATACACGATTTTCCTGAATTTATTCATCTGTTCACATTCATGCATTCATAACACCCTGATTAGATGCTGAGCAGGTGCCAAGCCTCATTTTCAGAGCCAAGGACACAGTGGTAAGTCACAGGAGGTGTGCTTACCTTCATCACGTTGTCGGTGGTGAAGCCTGAGCCCCCCGTGCCCAGGTCTCTCAGCAGACGTGCCAGAAGGTCTATCTGACTCATTGCCAGGTGAGTCGAAGAGTTTGCTTTTAATGGCTGGACCAAGTAAGCTGGGATAATTTGGAGAGACTTCACTTCCTTAAACAAGGCCATTTCCTATAAAAACCACCACGTTTGTTAATTTGTACTGGAGATGCTAGTGGCGACTTAATACAATTTAGCGTGACACCCAAAGTAAATACTGAAGGAAAAATAGGGAAATGCTAGGCGTGAGTGGCAGTAAAACCATCAGGCTATTAGCTCAAAAGACAGTTACTGTCAAAAGACAGTAACCGATTAAAAACGAAAACTGAAGCCCAGGAAACAAACCTAGAGTCTTCTGGAGACTTATCAAAGCTCTAAAGAAAATGTCAGAAGAAAGTTAAGATTTCTTTTCAGTATTTCCACTTCCAAAAGAGAAAGCCTTACTATATCCTGAAGATCTTTAAGCCATCGCGGAGCATGACGGTACAGTGATTAAGAGTTATGGTGAGCAACAGCTGCTAACCAAAAAGTCAGCAGTTTGAATCCATCACCTGCTCCTTGGAAACCCTGTGGGGCAGTTCTACTTGTCTTACAGGATTGCTATGAGTCAGAATCGACTTGATGGCAATGGGTTTGATTTTTTTAAAAGCAGTGGCTGTACTGCTGGAAGCATCAGTATTGAATGTTTACAAAGGTCGACCAGGAGCACAACACTGCATGGTTTCTAGTCAGCGTGGTGCCAGTGGGCTACTGTGAACACAGGGGAGAACCATGGCAGACTTGAACAGGTCTCCCTATGGTTATTTATTGTTTTATTAGCCCAAACCAAAAAAAACAAACCAACTGTCACCGAGTTGATTCTGACTCACAGGGACACTACAGGTCAGAGCAGAACTGCCCCACAGAGTTTTCAAGGAGCACCTGGTGGACCTGAACTGCTGATCTTTTGGTCAGCAGCCATAGCACTTAACCACTATGCCACCAGGGTTTCCATCAGCCAAACAGAGGGAAAGAAATGATGACATAGTGAAGCATATAAGTTGCAACACAGAAAGAAACTCACTTCAGTGAGTCTGCAGGTCACCCCCCCAAGAGACGCTCTAGTTTTCCCAGCACAATGAACTTTGTGTCTTTGAGTGTCTCTCTATGCAAACACGAAGAAAAATGAACGACAGCATTCTTCTGAGACGTAGCAACAGTAAAATTCCTAAATGTCAAAAAGAAGCTGCAGATATAGGTGTACTTCAAAGTCTGTCAATTCGTATGCTGATGTACCAAAAAGTACTTATAACCCTGCAATATAATGGTATGAGATTAGTTCAAATAAACAGGAAACTTGAGCACTACTGAGCTACATAGAAACTAATGTGGTTTAAAAATAATGACGTGAGGCAGGCAATAATAATGTCTTTGGTTTCAACATCTCTTTTGAAAGATGACATCCTCTTGCCTCCCAAAACAGAGCATGGGATAGGAAAGGGAAAATTTTTGTGTACCTAAAACAGATTATTCATAACATCCAGATTCTGAAAATGCCTTTCAAAACATTGCTTTTTAAAGTTTGCAGTGACAGTCAAGTACAGCTTATCCTCTCTCCCCTTCCTCTGTACCAAAGATGGCCTTCTCATTCCTTTCAAACTTATCATGTAAGGACTGTATTACTAAGCAGTAACAATACTGATAAAAAAAAAAGGAAACCATTGCTGTTGAGTCGATTTAGACTCAAAGGTGCCCTATAGGACAGAGCAGAACTGCCCCAGAGAGTTTGTAAGGCGTGTCTGGCAGATTCAAACTGGCAACCCTTTGGTTAGCAGCTACAGCATTTAACCAACATGCCATCAGTTTCCAGTAGCAATATAGGTACCTTTTTGTCAAAAAATGATTTTTCTTTTCTGAAACTTTATGTGTGCTCCCTTAATACGCAAGAACCTGGGAGCAAGTAATCTCCCTTTTGAATTTAATAATATAACTTTTCTAAATTTCTTTTCCAAAAGTCTGCAGCTCTCTAAAGAGGCCACATTAACAAGGAGTATACACAGTACACTTATTTTTAAGCATTAGTATAAGTTATTTTTCCTTATACATTTTCCCTGGAGACTTAAGTTTATTAAATGAAAATAGATCAGTGCTGCTTAGTATTTGGGGGCACTTAACATTTGCTCTCATCTCTTTAAAAAAATAGGTGAAAGTTTTGGATTCTTTCCTAAGAAAGATGTATGCCAAGCCAAGTGCCGTCGAAGAAAGATGTATACACTCACAAAAATTTTGTATGAAGTTTCACAGAATTTATAGATTTTCTGAAGGCCAAGCTGGGACCCTTAACTCCTAGAAGAATGCACCTTGTCAGTGAACTTAAAGACAGAAAAATATATTTTCACATCACTTGGTAACTGTGTGCCACAAAACCCCATACACTCCATTCTACCTCAGTATTGCCTGCAATGCCAAGCCCAGAGGAACTATGTCTGCTGGGGGCATGAAAACATTTAGATTCAGTCATCTGTTTATTATTTTTGCCTTCCTAAATTTTCTATTCAGATTCAGTTTTCTACATATTTTTATTTATTTCAAAAATTGTTAGTATGTGTTAGATGAGAGAAACAAGAGACAAACTCAACTGTCTATGATAAAGCTTGTCTTTCAGAGTGTAAAGAAGTCTGGCAGCAAGTGACTAAGGGAACCACCGCTGTTGCTGAGTAGAGACAAGGTCTCACGGGCCAGGGAGAAGGTGGGCCTGTCTGTCAGCACTGGTTCCCGGCCCCTACCTGGATGAAATTGGAGGCGATGATGCGCAGACGAGCAGAGGAGTCCCCAGTCCTGGTGAGCAGCGTGGGGATGATCTTCTCCACACAGTGGGATGTCTCCAGTTTACTCAGTTTATGTTTTGGGATGTACTGTGTGATTATCATTTTCAACAGTTTCAAAGAGGCCTGAAAGACCTAACAGCAAGACAAAAATAGCCGACTGTGATTGAATTCCACCGAAAGGCAAAATGGACTATCCTATTACAGTGAAACCTATCACAGCCAGAGCTCCATGGGACTGCTCTGTTTTTCTGGGTCTCACAGTTTTCTGTCTTTGACAAAGTATTGTCTTATCCCTTTTTAATATCCTTCTGTTAGCGGAAATACTGACATTTCCCTTTTTGGATAGGTTTCCGCCTTACATGGAAACCCTGATGGCATGGTGATCAAGTACTGCGGCTGCTAACCATAAGGCTGGGAGTTCAAATCCACCAGGTACTCCTTGGAAGCTCTGTGGGACAGTTCTACTCTGTCTATAGGGTTGCTGTGAGTTAGAATTAACTTGATAGGATTGGGTTTGACTTTTGGTTTTGTTCCACCTTACATACGTTTTAGCTCTCATATGAGTTACTGTATTAATGAATACACACACAATACTGAAAACTACACTGTCTGCAGGGTGAAAATGACTAGCTGAAAGCTGCCTTCTAAAAACGGGGCCCTGGGTACAAAGGATGTGCTCTTACTGCGACACAGCATCATCAGCATTTTCCTGAGGCCAGAAACCTGAAGCTCCTACTTAAAGAGCTATGCTCCTTCAAATGTGCAGACAGCTGTGTGACTGTGAAGTATCAGGACTTTTCAGAGTTTCAAAAACTCAACAGTAACTCCCAAGGTCCTCATGTTTCATGAGAAATAAAGACATAAACTGAACATGTATGAGACGTAGTGAGTCAGGCCTCTGCACACAGCATGGAAAAAGCTGACTCGGCTCAAGCCAGGAGTGAATGACCTGAGCAGATGATTAACTGGTAGGCTAGACTGCTTGCCTGAGAACCAGCTACTGTCACATGACTTTATTCCCAGCTATGGGGGCCACTGCCAGCTGAGGACACTCACGGAGGTCACTATGTCTTTCATGGCTCTTCTAATGAGAAAGACAGACGCCCTCAGCACATTCTTTAAATCTTCCTTTGGAGTTCCAACAGGCATTTCCATCAGCTTTTTATGCAAAGCAAGCAGTGCATCTTCCCGGTACGACCATGTCTTCGAATAGGCCCCAGCAACCTGACACAAAACAGGAATCCTGATTTAAGCACACAGTCAGCATTTCATTACATCATACAATCACCCACCAATACTATACCCTTTAAGGCTCTCTCTTTTTTTGTAAATTCAGAAGAATCTTTTCTAATAACAAGAGTTCAGTAAAACAAATATATGTATTTAGAGACAATTATTCTACTATGTTAGAGTATGAATTACATTATTAAAAGTCACCACATGACAAATATTTTAAGGCTGGGGACAAAGGGAAAAATCCCCTGGGCTCATTAACGTGAGGAGGTAACTGACGCCTTGTTCAGCTTTGGCATCGTTTTCCCTGAGAGTAGCTGATGTTCCCTGGAGAGAGCTGACTCGCAACACTAGCTCTGTGAGTATCAAAAAGAAACAGTCTTAAATGAATACTAATTCAAAAACTCTGGAAATTTAGCTTATGTTTTTGTTATTTCATATAATTAAAAATGAACAAAAGACTTCAATTCAGCAAGGACAAAGTGAAATCAACATCTACATTACAAACACGAAGTCCTGGGATACTTTTCCTTCCTTCCCTCTCTCTCTCTCTCTCACACACACTGGCATGTCCACGTGCATGTACAGACATACATACATGTATGGGCATGTGTGTACGCATGTACATAATGTGTCCTTTTTTTTTTTTTACCAAAGTCTCCCCGAGCACGTCGATGGCAGAGCTAGCTTCTCTCAGGGCCTTCTCTGTTAACGGTTCCGGTTCCCCCGAAATACCGCCTTTCTGAGCCTCACTCATGTCCGCGTCACTCATTTCATACTCCACGTGAGCCTCTCCCTGCTGTCTGCGAATGGCTGGGAGGGGTCGTTCGTCATATGGCAGTATCTCCACCTGAAAGGGAGCCAGGACAAAGTTGGCAGACTACCATCCATCCAGTGTGGATACTCCTGTGTCACACACTGACTTCACGCTCAGGGTCACTGCTTTCTGCTTGCTGGGTCTGCGAATATCAGTATTAACAGATAACAATATATACAAACAGATGCAGTTTAAAATCTTAGCTCAGGGTTTCTTTTCCTTCTCACACTTATCGCAGACATCATAAAGGCTGCGGTTACCATTTACTGCTAGCAGTTTCAGCTCCACTGGAACGCAGAGGACTAGGGTAAAAGTTCCTGCATTTTCTTCTTGACAAGTTTGCTGACAGTTTCTTCTTAGAAATAAGTCTTAGAAATAAGATTTCTTAGACAGTTTATTTTTAGAAGTAAGTCTTACTGCTTAGAAATAAGTCTCACGCCTGATTTTAAACATGTTCAGCATTTGGTGGCCTTCTGCTTAGAACTACTAGCCAAAAGAACAGATTCTTTTGCGCCCACTGTTCTGTGGCAGGCCTACCAGAACTCTAGAGAAGCACTGTTTACTCCACTCACCACTTCATCAAATATCTATGGAGTGCCTAATTCCCAGTAGGTACTGTTTTGTGGGGCCTGCATACTCTGACAAGCAATACAAATGTTCTGTCCCTCACAGGGCTTATGTCTCATGGGGGAGACAGATGTGCACATTTCACAGGTGGTTTTCATATGCAGATGTTTAAGAGATGTTCTGGGCTTCATGGGTGGTCTGACTCAGTAATTTAACAGTTGCTTCAGAAACCTGATGGCATAGAATCTCAGATGGTTAGTGAACATACAGAGGGAGAGATCTTCCTGACTCGTTTTCTGAGGCAGGCGTCACTGTGACACTGAAGCCAACAGGTCATTGTTCAGAATGAATACCTACTAAGTGTTTGCCATCTTATAAGTTTCCTATACTCTAAGACTTATTCAAAGCTGTAAAACACCTCACAATACTCAAAAAAGGGGACATATTACAGTATTTTAAAACTGAAGTACTTAGTGTAATTTATAAATATTACTGCACTTGATGGTAACAAGTTTCTTTCTTTTTTTTTTTTTTGTAAATTACAGAAAAGGTAGTGTATGGGAGAATTACAATGAACCCTCAAAGGTGTTACAGTGGTAGTGAACGGAGGGACAGTCCCGTCCAGCTGTCACTGGGACTCTGGCTGCACCAGATACTAGCTGTGGCCTGCCCAGCATTCTTCTTTCCTTCCCATAATGCCCTGGGTTGCAGCCATGTTGTCAAACAGAAGCCCCAGGGATGTCCCCAACAAGACAATCAGACACTACACGCTGCTCCCCTTGTCATTGTGTCAGAAGTGGGCATGCGCCTGAAGCATCAGGGCAAACCCCAGAACTCTTGCACAGATTGGGAAGTTCACACCCTCTCCCTGACATTATGGTGTGCAGATGTGACACTGAGAGCTGTGAAAGTGGCTGGCTCAAAGATGATGGGGACACCCAGAAAGCAGAGCTGAGTGATGGGAAAGAAACCAGGTTTCTGATGCTACTGTTGAATTAGTGAGTCAGACAAACCCTGAAGCCCAAGCCATCTCTTAAGGGTTTACTTACAAAAACCACCGTCCCCAGCTTAAATCAGGTTTTGCTACTTATGACACAGAAAATTCCAATGGGTTTAGCAGCTATTCATACAATTCTTATTGAGGTTCTATGGTTTGTTCACGTTGCAGGCATTTTACAAATACTGTCTCATTTATTCCTTGGGACAATCCTTGAAGGTAGATGTTGTTTATACAACTCTCAGAGAGAAAAACAGAGGCTCCAAACGATGGAGTCCAAGTTCTAGGTCACAAGCCAGCTGGGGCAGATGCAGGATGGGAAGGTGCTCGCAGATGAGGCAGGGCACTATGCCTACTGCTTACACTATTACAGTCCTGCTTCTGTGTTCACGTCCCTCTCCTCAAGTGCAGTTGCTATGAGGAAAGAGTTCTGAATGTTTTGTGCACAGATTTATCCCATGTATTAGAATAGCACCTGGCATAGCACAGGCCCTCAGTATTTGCTGTCTCAACTGAACACAAGTCAGAACCTGAGTAACCTACATTGATCTTTGGACGGGGGTCTGTGGCTGGCTGGCCCCCCGTGGCATGCTGAGGATGGACGCTATGAGGCTGCGAGGGCTGCTCCTGCAGGAGAGGCTCCACGGCCCGCTTCTCCGCCAGCCTCTCCTCCTGCTGCGGCAGTGAGGGCTTGGGGTTCTGATGACGAGGACTGCAAGGGTGAACAAGGGGCTGCAGGGGCAAATCAAAGGGTCTTCGCATCTAGAGGAAAAAGGAACATGTATTCCAGTGTCACCCCAGATCCATCCATTCCCCAAATGAACAACAGTTTAGAAAGGCAGGGCTCCAAGAGACTCTTCTGCACAATTCAAAGTGTCAAAAGAGGAGACAGTCTTTAGGAGACAGTTATAATCTATACTACAGGAATGACTGATGGACTCCAGTTGTCAAGCTTTTTTTAGCAGATGAAATCTTAGGTGCTATGCTACCAGGGCCCAAAGGGCGCCCTAAATAGTCATATCATGGTCCCTTCAGGTGTCGCTTTGTGGTGACTCCAAAGATTATAAAAGGGGCACACAGCCAGGACAGCAGACAAGCAGCATTTGTGCACACAGCAGTCAGTCCACCTGTGCTGACCAAGCAGCAGGATGGCAGGGCAGAAAGGACCCGGGGTGACTCCAGTGGGCCTGTATTCACAACTGGCACTGATACAAACCGTGCCCACAAAATCAGTTGTTCAGTGTAATTATAGGAAGTCAAATTTCTTTGTTGTTGCTGTTAGGTGCCATTGAGACACTTCTGACTCCTAACAACCCGACGTATAAGAGAATGAAAAACTGCCCAGTCCAGCGCCATCTTCACAATTATTGTGAATGCCTGAGCCTGTTTTTGGAGGCAGTGTGTCAGCCCGTGTACTGGGTGGGTATGGGGCTACATGCCGCAGACAGACTATCTCACTTAATGCTCACCAGTTTTGTCCTCATTTTAAACATGATGGGGAAACTGAGGCGGTGAGGGGCTGAGTTTTTGTCCAGGTGGCCAGCTGGAAGAGCCGAGTCAGGTGTGAGCCTTGGCAGAGCGGCCCGCGTTGGCCTCTCACTCCTCCCCACCACCTCATGTCTCTCTGAGCCTCCGCCTCTGGCTCTGCACCTACCACAGGGTAAGTGACATCTGCTTGGACGGCGGGTGCTAAACCTCAGAGGCAGGGGGCTGCGCGAGAAGCACGTTCTCACTGCACGCGAGGTACCTGTGTGCTCCTCTCATTTCATCCTCACCACACTCTGGGGCTAAGTGGGTAGGAGCTATCGCTACTGTACCGAGGAGGAAACTGACAGCAGAGAGAGGGAGTAAGCTGGTGGCAGCGTGGTGGAGCCGGGGTCTCCCTGGCCCTGGCTCATTTCCTTTCTCCTCTCCTGGGAGCCCTCCTCAGAGAACACGTCCAGTCTGCCTGACAGAGGTGCAGTGCTGAAGTTCTCTACTAGGCAGTTCTATCATAAATGCCACCTGAGTGTGACAAACTCTCCCATGACATTCACAGGGTACACACCCTCCCAGCAGCCCCGGTCATGACCACACTGCTGAGTCTCTGGTCTCCATGCTGGAACTGCGTCCCCGTGGGCCCGCCCCTCCTCTCACCGCACCTACCAGCTCCGCGTCCATCAAGTTGTGGAGCTCCAGCTGCTGGTAGACCTTGGCACGGTACTGCTCCATCTGCAGCTTCTTCTCCTTGGCGAGGTCGTAGTCTTCCTTCTCCACAGCACACCGCTTCTCCACCTCGTACCTCCCGAGACGCTCGCCAACCTGAAGTACACGGTGATTGCTTTTTGTTTCAAGTGCTGGTCTACTCATGCCAAGTTCAAAGATCACTGTTAGAGTAATGCTTCAACGACAGTGGAGTGGCAATGGCTGTCTGTGCCCTTCCACGAGAAGGGAACAAGCATGAGAAAGGGACAGAATGAGCTGACTGCACCCATCTGCTGCTTGTATTACCTACTGCTAACAAACCCATGAGGTCACAAATCCTTCACCAAGTAACTGCGAGGCTTTTCTACTACTTTCCTATAGCAAAAACAGTTAAAGCAGTGGGGTATCTGATGGCGTCTGCATGTGAATCTGAAGCATATGCCTTCATCACAAGCATACAATAAAACTTTTCTTCAGAAATGATACCTTCTGTAAATCAGCAATAGCTTGTTTCAGTTTCTTGGCATAATCATAACGTTCCTTCTGTACAGCGTCACGTTTTCTTTCGTCTAACTTGCGTATGATCTGTGCAACTTCTGGATCTTGGTACATATCAAAAGCTAGGTCATCCAGTGGAGAAATGTAGTCAGATTTCCTGAAGGAAAGAAAGGAGTGTTTAGAGACAATTTCAGTCTGTGTGACTGTGCTGTGGCGGAGGAGTCTCCACGAGGCCAGCCTCAGGACATGCAGGCAGAAGGGCAGGCAGTGCCACTCTGCCCAGTTACTGAGCACTTTCTGTTTGGGAAAGCAGAACACAGAGGAGTCCCATGCTTCAGGTCACACAGCTCTTACATACAAGCAGGTCTTTCTGATTCCAAAGCCCTGTTCTTTAATTCATTTAAACTCCAGCTCAGAACATCTCAGTGTTTGGGGCATTCATTCATTCACTCACTCATCCAACAGAGATTCAGCTACCGGGCTCTGCACCAAGCTCTGTGCTCAGCACTGGGGCTATGTAATGGTTAAGCTTGTGTGTCAACTCAGTGGGGCCATGATTCCCAGTAATAGGACTGTCATATGCTGTTGTAATCACTCCCATGATGAGATCTGATATGATATGATCATTTCCATGATGTAATCTGCTATGAACAGCCAATCAATTGAAAGGGAGTTTCCTTCGTCGTGTCTCCTGCACTGAACGTAAGTTGAAATTCTGGCAAAGCTCGTGGGCCTTTGCTTGTTCTGGGTGCTGCAGCTGGCTCCTGCTCATTTGACCTCTGGTTCTTGAGCTAGAAGCTTACCTGTGGTCTTGACTGCTGATTTTCAGAGTCTTTAATCTTTGAAGCCTGTGTACAGAGGGTCTACCTTCTGACCTGCTGACCTTGGGTTCCCTAGCCTCTGCAGCTAAGTGAATGAGAAGAGGCCTCTATCCTGATTCATTAACTTGAAATGTCCCAGCCTCTGCAACCATGTGGGCCATTTCTTTGGTACAATTCACTTTCTCGCTGTATATATTTACACGCTGTAGTGGCTTTGTTTCTCTAGACAACCCAGCCTAAGACAGGCTCTGACAGCAGCTGTGAACTGTTTGTAGAGCTGGGGAAGAAAGTCACAGAACAAAGCTAACGGGTCACCAGCCCCATCCTTTGGTAGGTCTGAGGTGGGGTTCAAAAAACAACCAAACAAATTGCCGTCAAGTCAATTCCTACTCATAGAAACCCCAGGGGACAGAGTAGAACCACCCCACAGAATTTCCAAGGAGCCCCAGGTGGACTGAACTGCAGACCTCTTGGTTAGCAGCTGTACCCTTAAACCACCATGCCACCAGGGTTTCCAGGTGGGGTCCAGGTACCCATATTTTATAACAGCACCACAGTAACTCTGATGAACACAAAGGGCTGAGAACACGTGCTGTCGCCTCAGAGTGTTAACTTTTGTATTGACCACAGACTCCTACAGGAGACCAGAAGCATTCTTTCAGGAATAAGATCTTTCTAGTTATTAGAATAACCCATTTCTGATTAACTATCACCTCTGTTCTTCCTTCAAATTCTATATTAGGGCAACAAACAGCTTTACTTTATGCCAAACACTTGAACAAGGATATTAGCCTAACTACTCAATAAAAACTTGATTAGTTTTCTGAGGCCACATTTCAGAGTGTCCCACTTTGTTTGCTGTATTGACTATGTGAAATAAGCCACTTGCTAGCTATGACTTAGATATCTTTATGTATACATAAATTTTCATTAAAATACTATTTGTCATAAAAACTTGGTAAATTCGTATAATAAATCCGAGCAGAACATGGGAATGAGTCCTCCTTCAGAATCACCAAGCATCCCTTAGCGCCCTCTCCTGGTGCTCACGGCGATCTGCTGCTGCAGCAGCACTGGGTGTCTGGTTGGGTTGGCCTCAGCAGCTTTAACAACTTTGCCTGCCCTCAGGGATGCTGGCGCAGTAACACACAGCACTGTGTCCAGTAGATCACCCTATTTTAGCTAAACACACATTATCTTCTTAAGTCTAAGTCTCTCCGCTGAGAAGTCCCAGGGAGGAAAACAAACACTTAATTTGATTGCATACATCTTACAAGGGAAAAATAATACACAGTATCCCAGTCAGAATTCGTAGCGTCACAGCAGCGAGAGAGCAACGCCATCCGCTTTAGCGCAGACTTCCCCCTAGCGGTAACCGGTGGAGTTTCATGTTGAGTAAGTCCAGCACTTGGCAGCTGATAAGGTATGGACCGGAGCCTCTCCTTGTTACCTTCACAAAACCCTGGGGGATAAGGCAGGATGGGCACACTACAGTCTACCCTTCCAAGAGACTAGTTTGTTTAAAAAAATTTTGATTAAATTATAAATGAAAACAATAGGATTTTTAGTGGAGAGATTAAGAAGCTAAAAACTAGTTTGAATATTCTTATTTTACTACACACAAGCTTTAATAGGCGCAGGTACAAAGCTATTATCACAGTCACGATACCAGATAAGAGGTGAGTATATTTATCTATTTATCTATTCTTGAGTATTTTTGCTTCAAATCACCACTTTGAAAGACTTTCTTTCTACTGGACAAAGGAAGGATCTGAGTAGAGATTGAGAAACTTGCTTAGGTTATACAAAGAAGTTCTTCTCCTTTATAAATGTAAGACTGTTGTTGCTGTGTCCTATAGAGTCAATTCTGACTCAGTGACCCTATATGACAGAATAAAACTTCTCCATAGGGTTCCCCTGGTTGCAGTGTTTGTGGGAGCAGGCTGTCAGGTCTTTTCTCCAGGGGAGCTTCTGGGTAGGTTTAAACTGCTGACGTTTCTCGGTTAACAACCCAGTACTTGACCACTGCATCACCAGGGCTCCCTAGCATAAGAAAGGCCTGCATTTTTTCAGCCTCTGCACTTACATTGGCCTGTGACTGTCTGGGTGCCCACCTCCTCCACACCACACAGCCCTCTCAGCCAGGGCCCTACTGAGGACCAGACTTACTGAGGACAGAGGCGGGCCTCTATAGGAGGAAGCACGTAAATCTAGCAAGTGACTACTGAGCAAAACTGTGGAGAGATTCCATTCCATCTGTTTTGGCAAAATGAAGAGTCTGGTTCCAAGTCTCACTTGGTCTTGTCAACAGTTTGCAGGCAGGTGACAGGGAAGTGATACCAGGAGTTGTAGGCAAATTCCTATGGCCTGTGACAAGTGTTTTATCATTTCTTTATGGGGAAGCAGCTATCACAGAAGAGGAATGGGGTATAGTTTTGAATTCCTCTTTTATTTAGATCAGGCGCCTTTGAAGTGAGGTTCCTTGCTGGAATGAACAGTGTTTTCAAAACAGAGAGCACACTGAGAGGGTACTGAAGTAGGTGCTTGCGCTGAGGAGGTGGCCAGTGAGCAGTGGGAGTGAAAAACATGGGTCAGGCCACTCTCAGTGTCCCTCATTCATGAGCTATCAGGAGTCCTCACACTGCCAAGAAAGAAGGGCAGTGGGGTAAGGCAGAATATCAAATTGCTAGTATGAAGAGTGTTTTAGTAGGTAGAGGGACTGGCAAAAACTGTGCTTTTAAAAACTGATACAATATATATTTCTGACCCTGAAGAATAAACTTCAAGTATACAAAAGAAGAAACAGAAACCTCTACTTACTGACAATTTCGGTCTATAAAATACCTTTAGTTTTTACCTATGAATTCGCCTATCCCAATGGATAGTTGATAGATCTTCTTCCCAAATGCACTTTAAGAATCTTCTAGTAACAGTCAAATAACATAAGAAACGAATCTCTAAAGGGCAATAGATGAAGGAGCACTAAATAAAACCTTGACCTTAATCTGTAGGATACTTAAAAGAATCCAATCAGTGGCTTATCAAGCTCTGAACTGAATTTAGAGGCCTTCAAATCCTGAGTCTTTTGGAAGTGACCCCACTTTCATGATTCTAAGAAAAGATGCTGAAATCCGTTGCCTGGAAAGAGCCATCTTCTTACCCAGTGTAAGTCCCATCCAGAGCAGGGTCCTCGGCACTGTGCCCCAGATAGTGGTCAATCAGCTTCTCTCTAGAAGGCTTTGGGAGCAAAAGAATTTTCAGTACAAAGATGTCAGCAAGCTTGGTGGGAGAGTGAAAGTTCCTGAGTAAAAGAAAAGTTGAACTAAACAGACAATAGATAACTGATAACTTTAATAAAAGGTAAGACAGTACACAATACTGGGGAAGCCAGTACAACCTGTACAAGGCAAGGTCATGGAAGCTCCATAGACACATCCAAACTCCCTGAGGGATCAAATTGCTGGGCTGAGGGCTGTGGGGACCATGCTCTTGGGGAACAGCTAGCCCATCTGACATAACACAGTTTATATAGCAAATGTTTGACATTCTGCTTTGGTGAGTAGCGTCTGGGGTCTTAAACACCTGGGAGTGGCCATTCTAGGACACTTCACTGGTCTCGTCCCTTTGACAGTAAGGAAGGATGATGAAAATTAAAGATACAAGTGAAAGATGAGTCCAAAGGCCTACTGGACCAAATCTATGATGGCCTCTACCAGACTGAGTCCAGTACAACTAGATGGTGCCTGGCTACCACCACTGACTGCTCTGACACGGATCACAACAAAGGGTCCCAGACAGAACTGGAGAGAAATGTAGAACAGAATGCTAACTCAAAATGACTAGATTTGCTGGCCTGACAGAGGCTGGAGATACCCTGCAGAGCCCCTGGACCTTCTCAGCTCAGTAATGAAGTCACTCCTGAGGGTCACCCTTCAACCAAAGATTGGACAGGCCCACAAAACAAAACAAGACTAAAATGGCACGCAAGCCCAAGGACAAGGACTAGAAGGCAAGAGGGGACAGGTAATAGGGAATCCATGGTTGAAAAGGGAGTGTGCTGACATGTCATGTGGCTGTTAACCAATGTCATAAAACAGTATGTGTACAACTTAATGAGAAACTAGTTCAATAAACCTTCATCTAAAGTACAATAAACAAAAATTTAGTATATTGTGAAAACAAAACCTGGTGCTGTTGAGGGGACTCCGACTCATGGTGACCCTACAGGACAGAGTACAACTGCCTTACAAGGTTTCCAAGGAGAGGTTAGTGGACTCAGACTATCACCTTTTGGTTAGCAGCCAAGCTCTAAACTACTGTGCCATCAAGGCTCCTAGTAGCTGCTAAAAACTGACAGTTACTTATCAGTCAATCTTATAAAGAGTTCTAAAATGACACATTTTAGGACAAAAAAATAATTTATGAAAACTTTCTTCTTTAGGAATTAAACTTCTCAAACTTACATTGCTTTCATCACTGAAATCTGCAGGGTCTCCAATGATATTTACTGCAACCAGAGCGACCTAAAAAAGAGTTAAATCAACAGGAATTAAGTATAAAATGTCTGAGATGACTTAACCCTGTTGACTTATCCAGTTATAAAATGGAATAATAGATATCAAAGTATAATAATTATAAAACGTTACCTATATAGTGTTTAACATTAAATTTTAGAAATTATGTAAATTAATATTCTAATGCTGAACCAAGTTGCTGTTTTACCTGTTTAAAAGATAGTAAAATAATGCAAAACAAAACACAAACCATTCACTCAAGTTTTAAAATTGCCTCATAATGAACCAACCACTCAAGATTAAGCATGTAGGTAACATCTAT
The DNA here is from genome assembly GCA_028571685.1 of Heterohyrax brucei. Classification (NCBI taxonomy): domain Eukaryota; kingdom Metazoa; phylum Chordata; class Mammalia; order Hyracoidea; family Procaviidae; genus Heterohyrax; species Heterohyrax brucei. The sequence continues at coordinate 32,097,524 of CM053140.1, forward strand.
ACGATCTTGGTATATCAGACAATGAAATAAAAACCTTAACAGAGCTCACCAGTGATTCTCACCTGAGGAGGCGTCATCTTCCCATAACCATGCCCCTCCCATTTCCCTGTGGCCAACTATGTGACCTGAGATGGTACTGGTAGTCATCAGGGTGAAGATCCACAGGTGGGTTGGAGGAAGGAAAACATTAAGAACCAGTCTCCAGTTTGTTGTCTAGTAGTAATGCTGCTACAGGCCAAGCAACACAGCACATCTCAGAACCCTGTTTCACTGGCTGAATAGAAAACTGATTGTTGGAATGCCTGCATCCCTCTTAGAGGAAGGAGGTTTTGATTTGTGCTAATTAACAAGACTGCTTTGCATAGGACTGGTTTTCACTACATTAATCACAGGGGGAAGAAAGAGATAAAGTGAGAGAGAGGAGAGAGAAAGGGAAGAAGAAACAGTAGCTGGCAGCTGGAGGATTCTGGGTTGCATACAACATGAAACATGTTTTCAATTTCTACCAGGAGACTTGCCTTGTGAAAATTTAGAGGGCTCATTTAGAACTGGGTCGCCCAACTGAAATACAATGTGTACCACCCATGTAATTTTGAGTTTTCTGGTAGACACATTAAAAATAATTAAGAAACAGGGGTGAAACTAATTTTAATATTGTATTTTAACCCCATATATTTAAAGCATTATCATTTTGACACAGATGTGACACAGAACTTATACACCCGCTTCTATATTCAGTCTTGGAAGGCCAATGTCCCTCTTCCACTGACAGCATTTGCAGTTGGAAGGCCAAGCTTCAATGGGCAAGAGCCCACGTGGCCACTGGCTGCTGCTTCTGCTAGCACAGATCCAGAACCTACCACTCTTCCATAAAGGGCACTCTTTTCAAAAGAAAAATTTTGAAAATCAAGACACATGACTGCATACTCATAGAGATAATAGGGGGAGCGAAGCCAAAGGTGAAGATGTAGCCATTTACCTGATTATATACGTTGTATTTATTAACATGGTTTTGGTGAAATATCAGCTTCAGAAACTGCCCGACGGCATCCACGTACACTGATTTGAGCTCCCGGGCTTTGCAGCCAGTCTTTGCGTTATCACACAGAGAGACGTAACTGAATGAAACAGACACAGCCAAAGAAGCGTGTTGACAAGAATGTGTGCTGATAGGCCCAACTACTACTGAACTCAATCAGTTTAAATAAAACTTTCAGAATAAACAAAACAGAAACCTAAGAAAAGAATCAGCCTATGGTCAAATTCTGCTCTGTGTTCGGAAGAAAACTTCCACATCTGAAAAGCAGGGTTGAATACTATTGATACCAATGAATAAGCATACTCAATATTTAAGACAGGTCTTTAAAAACTTTGGAAGTTTGAACCAAACAGAGGTGTGTCTTGAGGCAATTCATAGTTTTTAATTGCTAAATGTTACCTTTATGAATTTAAATTTCATTCTTACCCGAGTCTTCGAAAGCGCTCTGCTTGGTATGGTACGAAATACTCAGGCAAGCTTTCACTAATGTAGAATTCAATTTTACTTGAGATCATATACTGGTGAGCAAGTAACTGCAGTTTTCTTATTCGACATCTCTCTACCATTTGAAGAACAATTTCCTGCGGGAACTGGCAAAATCTGAAAACAAATACACTTTTGTTTCTTTCTGACCAATGGCCACATTTCATTCTTCTGTGTAGTAAGCATTTGCCAAGTATCTGCTCAAGCATTTGCAGGTGCTGAAGCTACAAAGATGACTTAAGATAATGTTCCAGTTCTCCTAAGCTTTTCACTGTGGGAGCAGAAGCCTGGCATTGAGATTTGATGTGATCTGCCTGCCACCCAAAGTTAAACACACTCCTGACAGCTAGGAAATGGTCTTTTTTAAATTGAAACCTTACGTTTACTAGGAGATGAAGAAATGACCCTAACAGGCTGTATCAGTAGGTAAGACAGAGTCAACGATCTTCCATAGGAACTTACACAATCAGAGAAAAATCACTTCCTGGTTGAGTCCTGAGCCATGAGGTAACTGCAACAATACTTATATCACGAGTCTACCAGAGTGCTCAATGGTTGGAGTAGAAAGTCTATGATATGGCTCACACTGAAGCTTCTGTTCAGACTGACATAACACATTTTAAAGAGACAGCAGTCAGAGAATGACTAAAAGAAAAAACAAAAGACCCCAAACTCGTTACTGCAAATTAATTCTGACTCCCTGTCACCCTACAAGTCAGAGAACTGCCCCACAGCATTTCCAAGGAATGGCTGGTGGATTCAAATGCTGACCTTTTGGGTAGCTTCCAAGTTCTCAACCACTGCACCACCAGGGTTCCCGGAGAATCACAGCCATCAGCACAGGCCTCACATTGTCATATATGATGGAGGTGACACAGTGAAGACCTGAAATGCACCAAGTCCTTTGTCCGTTCAGCTAGCAAGTGCTGGGCTAACGGACCCATGAGGCACCCAGGCCTCTGAACTGGGGTGCAGGGGGGGCAGGGATGGCCAGGAAGGCTCCTTACATGCTGCCTAGCAATGCATGCTCTGCTCTGGTGGGGTGGTCTTATCCACCAGGCCACGGTCCCTAACTGTCCTCACACACTCTGTGCCTGTCCTGGTGATCAGAGGGGGGTCCTTTCTGGCCCTCCCGCTCAATGCGCCGTGCCTGCCCTCCCTGTTTATCCTGCTGAGTCCAGCTGCCCTGTACCTTACACCCACCCTGGCCTGCTCAAGGACCACTCCTGCAGTTCTTCTTTCCCCTGTTCTCTCTAGATGATTCCCCTCACTACACAAATATGCTCTAAACTAAAAACCAAACCCACAGCCATCAAGTCGACTCCGAGTCATAGTGACCCTGTAGGATGGAGCAGAACTGCCACACAGTTTCCAGGGAGTGCCTGGAGGATTTGAACTGATGACTTTTTGGCTAGCAGACATAGCACTTAACCCCTACACCACCAGGGTTTCCAGATGTGGTCTGCCTCCATGACCCTGCATCCTTTTCCTACTTCTATATCCATTTCTCAACTCTCTTTCTTAGCAACGCTTCATGCAGGAGTTGTCTATCTAGTCAGTCTCAACTCTCATCTCTCATTCTCCTTTCCCCACTCCTGGAGGGCATTGGGCGCACACATCCCACAATTCACCTCTTGTTAGGATCATGCTGACATCATGTCCAAGCTGCATCTCCTGATCTTGCTCAACCTTTAGGCACCATCAGCACATCACCTACAACCCTCGACATACTTTTCTTGACCCAACTGTCTACAGCATCACGTGCCCCTGGCTCTCCCATCTTATGGGCTCCCTCCTATCCTCTGTCCAGGGTCCCTGTCTGCTCTCTCTGCACTTACTGTGGTTGAGCCTATCAGCTCGAAGGCATTCAGGAAACCACACAGTTCAACTCCTATATACCCAGCTGACTACTAGATACGTCACTAGAGATCTGTGACAAGCATTAAATGTAACCCTGGGAACCACAACTCCTAATACCAGCTGTGCCCACTAGTCTCTTGTCCTAGTATTCCCATGCCAGCAATGGCAGTGGCACCCACCCACAGCCCAGAAATACAAGTCTCTTCTTAAGCCTCTACAGAATGACTTGGTCTTCTCTCCACTGTCCATGGCTAAGACCATCAGTGAATGGCTCTCTTGATTGGTTGCTGTGTGAACAGCTTGGCACAGGGCAAGCACTCAGTAACTGGCAGAAGGGAAGAGGCAGGAAAGGAATACCAGGCTGACTGGACTGGAATCTTTGGAAATCTTGATCTTTAACTCTGTATGGAGTCTGAACTTAGAGGAAGATGGGAGTATGACCCCCCAGAGACTGAGAGACAAGAAAAGCTGAGACTGAGAATGCAGAATGAGCAGCCTGTAACTGGTGATTTTAGGGTAAAGCTGCCTGATCCTTCCTAATGCCAAGTTTTGCAAATTGGTTAAGAGACATGTACTCAGGGCAGGACGTCAGTGAGGAAACTCGGGGGAAACAAAGCCACTTCTGTTAATCATCTACTTCTCATACAAGTAAGGCTCTGTCTTTCACATTTAACATGTTTACTTTTAAATCAGAGCACAAAAAAAAAAAAAAAAAAAAGAAAAAGAAAAAGAAAAACAAACCAAACCCATTCCTGCTGAATCAACTGTGACTCGTAGTAGCCCCACAGGACTTGAATAATGTAAGTTATTATTAAAATAAGTTGGTACTAAAAAACTAATGCCCAGAGCTTACAGCTGTTGGTATAAACTTTATGTTCCTCAGAGAAATGTGTTTTGTCTAAAGATGTCAGCTTCTTTGATTTCTTAGATCATAAGAATGGCACTAGGGACTGTCCCCGTGAATGCCTTCCTCCACTGACACTGTATCTGTTTATGTCCCTAAGTATACCTTCCGAATCCCTGGTGGTGAAGTGGTTGAGTCTGGCTGCTAACCAAAAGGTCCACCAGGTGCTTCTTGGAAATCCTATGGGGCAGGTCTACTCTGTTTTATAGTGTCACTGTGAGTTGGAACCAACTCAATGGCCACCCAACAACAACAGGAATCTCTAGCACTCCTTCCCCAGAGCGAGTCTTTGGCCTTGAGGAAGCCACCCTGACATGGAAGTCAGTCTGTCACATTCAGCTTTCTGTGTTAGCATGCTGACTCACCCACAGATAAAGCCCTTGTCTTTCAACTTCAACTTCATCAGGCACACAAGTACTATTTTTAATCCCAATTGCTTTCCTTACCCTTTTGTTCCTTTAAGAGTTGTCTACGTGCATGGTCTCAAAACACTCTCCGTTCTTGGTCACCCCAGCACTCCAGCAGGACCCTGGTCCTTTGTCTAACAGCTCATTTTTTTTTTTTTAAATTTTATTTTGTTGTGTTGTTGAGAACATACACAGAAAAACACACCACACCGATTCAATCATTTCTACACATATGATTCAATGATACTCATTACATTCTTTGAGTTACACATCCATTCTTTTTCTCCTTTTGTGAGCTGCTTCTCTGCCACTAACATAAACTTACTGCCTCTATGGTTTCTGTCTAATCTGTCCAGTTGTCACTTTGATCCCCTATAGGCAGCTCTTAAAAGAGCATAATGCTCAAAGCAGACACTTTTTCTAGCTATGCTAAACTTCTGTTTGATTTTAAGAAGACTTCTGGGAATATTTTGGGTTTAAGTTTAAAGACTACTTCAGGGAGACAGTTTCAGGGATTCATCTAGCCAGCATGGCTCCGGTAAGAATTTGAAATTCTATTCTTCATTTCTCCCTTTTGATCAAAATGTTCAGTAATAGTAGCTAGGCACCATCCAGTCCTTCTGGTCTTAAGAAGACAATTGTTCATGGAGGTAGTTACCATAGTTTGTTCTTACTGAAGTTCACTGGTACATGTATATGTATTTACTGTGATGCAAATATACACAAAACATTCATCATTTCAACAATTTCTACATGTATAATTCAGTGACACTGGTTACACTCTTCCTGTTGTTTTGCTTTACTCTTTTTTCTCATTTCTCAATTCATTCAGCACCAAGAAAGAGGGCTTGTTTGTCAAGTCCCCTCAGAAACTTCCACAGGAGAATAAATACATTTTGATTTAGATATGACTTACGTTCAGCTTTTCAGCAACACATCTTCTGAGTCAAAGCAAGAACAACTGTATGATTCAATTGTAAATACCACAATGTTTATTATACCTTATAAGTTAGGAATAAACAGTAATTTCTAAGCAGAGTTGGAAAACAAGTTGCGAAGAACAGTGACACTGAGGAGGGGAGACTGGTGGGTGAGGCTGCTGATTACGACTGAGGGGCAAGAATGAGTTCCGAGGGCACACAGCTTGAGCAGACATTCAAACTACTCAGCAACTATGACTACCCTGTCTTTGACAAAGAATGGACACCTCTTAGGAAAAAGCAAAAAGGTCAAAAAGAAATTTTTTTGAAAAATAATAAAGCTAATATTCAAATAATATACACTTTTATCTACAACAAAAAAAAAACCTGTTGCTATCAAGTCAATTCCAACTTTGAGTGACCCTACATGATGCAGCAGCCAAGTGCCTAACTGCTTTGCAAACAGGGTACCATTTTTTAGAAAGATGTCCAAATACTCAGGAAAAATATGAGACAGATTTTTTTGGTTAATGCTTGCTATTACATAATAGCAGTTAGGTACAAAGAGTTTGACCACAGGAGTAGAAGGGAAAACCAAGAAATGTATGTATACCAACTCTTCATAGAAAGTAGCTTGGGAGGAAGGTCCAGTGTGTCATCAGGGGCCTAGTTAAACGATTTGGGTGATTGTTTTTCATCCTTTCACTCTTCTGTATTTGCACATTTTCCTAAGTGTGCACAGGCTAATGCAACAAGGTGTATGAGGAGGGGGGAGGAACCTCCAACAAACTTTCTTCGAAATAAAGATAAGGGGAAAACCCATCATTTAGTCAGATACATGATATTACAGCACAATCTCTCTTGTGGTTTTGATGTATGAGTTTCAATAAAACAGAAGCTTAAAATGATAGGAAACCCATAGTCACACCAACATCCACCCCGTCCCAGACCATACCCTCCCTCCTGCCTCTGTCCACTCCCAGTACCTGGGTGACCTCCATCCGCTAACAGTTGGGGCATGGATCATTAGTTCTCTGGCACTGAAGCCGTCTTCGTGTCCAGATGAACTGACGACCACAAATCCAATCTTGTGGGGCATTCTGCACAGCTGGGCTGTTTTATAAAAGCACAAGGAAGATTCTTTAAAATGAAGGAATTTAGTAACACAGTATTTACAGCATTAGGGCCTTCATATATGTGCACCGTAATTTACCACACGAATTTTTCCATCACTCTGAAAGTATTGTTTTTTTTGCTAAACACTTTTTATAGCTTCCTCTAAGTTGACTTGAAATATGATCTTGAGTATAGCTCAGTCGAATGGAGGAGCATCAGTATTGGAGGAAGACCCATTGATAATCTGCCATATGCAGATGACACAACCTTGCTTACTAGAAGCAAAGATGACTTGAAGCACTTATACAATGAAGATCAAAGACTAGTCTTCAGTATGACTACATCTCAACATGTAGAAAGCAAAAATATTCTCAACTGGACCAATAAGCAACATCATGATAAATGAAGGAAATATTGAAGTTGTCAAGGATTTCTTACTTGGATCCATAAGCAATGCCTATGAAAGTAATAGTCAAGAAATCAAATGATGTACTGTATTGGGCAAATCTGTTGCAAAAGGCCTCTTTAAAGTGTTAAAAAGGTGTCACTTTTAGGACTAAGGTGTGCCTGATTTTCAGTCACCTTACATGCAAGCAAAAGCTGGGCAATGAATGAGAAGACCAAACAACTGATGCCTTTGAATTATGTTGGTAAAGAATATTGAATACACTATGCCATGGACTGCCAAAATATGGACTGCCAAAATAATGAACATGTTTTCCTTCTAAAAAGTATGGCCAGAAAGCTCCTTAGAGGTAAAGGTGGAAAGAATTCATCTCAGGTACTCTGGACGTTATCAGGAGGAATCAGTCCCTGGAGAAGCATACCACACTTGGTAAAGCAGAGGGTCAGCGAAAAAGAGGAAACCCATCAGTGAGATGGACTCACATAGTGGCTCCAACAGTGGACTCAAACACAGCAAAGATTGTGAAGGTGGCACAGGAATGGGCAGTGTTTTGTTCCATTACACACAGAGTTCCTATGGGTAAGAAGTGACTCAAAGACACCGAACAACACAAGTTTACTTACAATAGTTACTTTGATTTTTCCTAATATATATTCCAAAAGCTTGATCAATGTGCTATTAAGTCACATAATGAGTAAAGGGCCATTCAGCCAAGCCATGATATACAAAATTGTACATCAAGTATAAATACACACATGAAGAGCCTCCTGAATGACTGACCCAAAAGAGAGATTTAAATGTTGGGTAAATGGTTTCTTCGCGTCATGATTTTCCTAGTGAATCTGAGTTTGTTCACAGCTCAGTATCATTGGCTCAGTATCACTTTGCAGATCGCTTTGTGATGTTTATTTTTGGCTGTGAGGTGCCCACCCTCTCTCAGTTTGGGAACAGTACTTCCATTTCAGTTTTCTTTGGTGATGCTGCCCACTCCCACATCTAGATCTGGGGGGCTGACAACCCACCTGCCTGACCCTGTACTTCTCACTCCCCATCAGCAGTGGGCACATTTTCCAGGCTTCAGCAATCCACGGATTCCATGAGCCTGACTACAGTATCAACTTTTTTTAGGGATCAGAACATGAATATGAGACCCAAGTTGGACCAATGAGACTCAATCCTAGGACTTTAAAGAGGTCTTTTGCAGCAGATTTGCTGCAAAGTCATTTGACTTTCTGTTGCTTCCATAGGTGCTGATCGGATCCAAGTAAAGGAAATCCTTGACAACTTCAATATGTTTCCCTGTTTATTGTGATGCTGCTTATTGGCCCAGTTGCAAGGATTTTTGTTTTCCTTATGTTGAGGTGTAATCCATACTGAAGGCTGTGGTCTTTGATCGTCATCAGTAAGTGCTTCGAGTCCTCTTCACTTTCAGCAAGCAAAGCTGTGGTATCTACATACGGCAGTTGTTAATGAGTCTGCCTCCAATCCCGATGTCCCATTCCTTTTCACATAGTCCAGCTTCTCTGATTACCTGATCACTGTACAGACTGAATAGGTATGGTGAAAGGGTATAAACCTGACGTGCACTTTTCCTGACTTTAAACAATGCAGTATCCCCTTATTATGTTCCAGTGACTGTCTCTTGATCTATACACAGCTTCCTCATGAGCACAATTAAGTGTTCTGGAATTCTCATTCTCTGCAATGTTATTCATTTGTTAGGATCCACACAATTGAATGACTTTGAATAGTCAATAAAACACAGGTAAACATCTTTCTGGTAGGCTCTGTTTTCATCCAGGATCCATCTGACATCAACAGTGATATTCCTTGTTCCACATCCTCTTCTTAATTCGGCTTGAATTTCTGGCAGTTCCGCTTTTGAAGGATCTTCAGTAAACATTTACTTGTGATACTAATGATATTAGTGATACTAATGATACTGTTCATTGAACTTCTACATTTGGTTGGCACACCTTTCTTGGAAACAGGCATGAACATGGATCTCTTCCCTTCGGTTGGCTAGGTAGTTAGCTTCTTACTGTCTCGGCATGAGAAGGGAGCACTTCCAGAGTTGCATCTGTTTGTTGAAATGTCTCAATTGGTATCCTGCCAATTCCTGAAGTTTTTTTTTTCCTCTTTTTGGCCAATGCCTCAGTACAGTTTGGATATTTTCCCTCAATACCATCAGTTCCTGATCACATGTTACCTCCTGATATGATTGAACATTGAACAATTCCTTTGGTAAAGTGACTTTTCTGTGTTCTTTCAATCTTCACTTGATGCTTCCTGTGTTGTTCAATATCATGCCCATAGGATCCTTTACTGCAATTCAAGGCTTGAATTCCCACCCCCCACCCCCAGTTCTTTCAGCTTGAGAAATGCTGAGAATGTTCTTCTCTTTGTTTTTTTCTAACTCCAGGTCTTTGCACATTTCATTATAATACTCTGTCTTCTCCAGCTACTCTTTGAAATGTTCTGTTCAGTTCTTCTACTTCATCATTTCTTCTATTTGCTTTAGCTACTCAGTGTTCAAGAGCAAGTTTGAAAGTCCCTTCTGACATCCATTTTGGTCTTTTCTCTCTTTTCAATGACCTCTTGTTTCTTCACACATGATGTCCTTCCATAACTTATCTGGTCTTTGGTCATTAATGTTCAATGTATCAAATCTATTCTTGAGATGGTGTGTAAATTCAGGGAGGATGTATTCTGGCTCTCGTGGATTTGTTCAACGAGGTGACTGAAAACATCAGGGCTTAGTTTAGGTACACCTTAATCTTTAAAGTGACATCTTTGCTTTTTAGCACTTTAAAGAGGTCTTTTGCAGCAGGTTTGCCCAGTGCAATACATCCTTTGATTTCCTGACTGCTGCTTCCATGGTACTGATTGTGGATCCAAGTAAAATGAAATCCTTGATGATACCAATCTTCAATTATCATGATACTGCTTATTAGATCAGCTGTGAGGATTTTGTTTTCTTTATGTTGAGGTGTAATCCACATTGAAGGCTTTGGCCTTTTTTATTATTATTGTGCTTCAGATGAAGGCTTACAGAGCAAACCATTTTCTCATTAAAAAAATTAAATATGCATTGTTTTGTGACGTTAGTTACCAACCCCATGATGTGTCAACACTCTTTTTTGCCTTGGGTTCCCCATTTTCATGCCTTCAGCTTTCCTGTCTCCTCCTGCCTTTTCATCCTTGACCTTGGGCTGGTGTGCCTATTTAGCCCTGTGTACATGGTTGAGCTATGTGCACTATTGTGTACTGTATGGGCCTGTGTAATCTTTGGCTGAAGGGTAAACCTCAGGAGTGACTTCAGTAGTGAGTTAAAAGAGTACCTAGGGGTCACAGTCATAGGTTTCTCCAGTGTCCCCATTAGTCAGGTGCCAGGCCTCAGTGGTTGTACCTTTGGAACAGCTATCTATTGAGTACATTTCTTTCTCTCTGTCTCACTAGCTCCTAAACAAGAAGTGTCTGGTCTCCATCTTGGAGCACATGTCCTCTGAATTACGCCATGCACTCCTGCCTGATCACGCTTCCTAAACCTAGCTTAAGAACCCCGCCATGGGCCTTCTGCGTAGGATTCAAGTCCTCACCTGTCCTGACCCAATTTGCTTTTCCAGCCCTCACTTGTGATCATGAATTTTAAGGTCCAGCCACACTGAATAAAAGGTGAGTTATACCCCTGTGCTTTGAATTCCCCAGATCATTTGAACACTGTTAGTGCCTATGCCACTTATAAAAGACCAGGTATCTATTAAATATTTCCAGCTGAATGTGCTTATGCATCTTGAAATTCCAAAGCTTTGAAATGTTAGTCATGCAGCTGACCAGCTGTACAGCACTAACTCCTTTATACAGCAATTCCACTTTCAAATAGACGCACACTTTAAGGCACTTACTATGTGCCTGGACTATCCTCAGAACCTGGCAAATACATATTAATATCTTTATAACAATTCTATGACATAGGCACCATCTTAGCCCCAGCTTTAGACATGAGGAAACTGAGGCACAGAGAGGTCCTTGTCCAAAGTCATACAGCTTACTAAGTCATAAGGGCAGGATCGGTTCTTAGATGGTTGGGTTCCACAGTCTTCCATCTTCATTGATACACTGCGCTACATAGCTTAAACAAAGGACTTGTGAAGTCCAGACAGAAGAGGCAGTCACTATACTGTGGTGCCCCAACACCCCAATAAATCAAAAATAAAGTATTAACACTTAAGAAGCAGTTAGAAGCTATGCCTGGGCACTGAGGAGGCAACATTATCACCTGAGTTTGGGTCCCTTCTTGTGTTTCTTTTAGGCCAACTGCTGCCCAAAGAACTTCCACCTTATGTCCCAGTATGTTCTTTGTGTAAAACTTCGATTACATGTGATACTTGGGTGGCTCCGATGGATGATACTTTGAGGATCTACAAAAGTTTTAACTACAAAGTTAAAACTTTGGGAAGAACAACTTTGCAGTGTTTAGTTTATCAACGGTCTTCCTGATCCCAAGGCATGTGGGATCCCAGCTGCCCTACTGAACAGCTACCCTTCCTGGCAAGCACCAAGCTGCATTCCTCCCTCAGCAAAAAGTACTCTCTGCTGTTGTCACTGGCCTCTGACTCATGTGATCTCATGCACAGCCCAAATGCTGCCCTATCCTGCATCATCCCCATGATTGGCTGCAGACTGAAACACTGATCTACAGAGCTTTCATTGGCTGATTTTTGGCACTGGATCCCCAGGCCTCTACTCCCAGTCTGTCTTTGTCTGGAAGCTCTGCTAAAACGTGTTCAGCATCATAGCAACACGGAAGCCTTCAATGACAGGCAGACAGTAGCTGTGCCTGATGAACACTGGCTGAGAAAGGAACCTAGAACTTCTGCAAGCAAGGCAAGAATTCTACCACTGAACCTCCACTGCACAGCCGCTTAATACAATTACTCTTACACAGGCACAGCAAAAGGAAACTAGGAGTTGCTTTCATGAAGTTTGTTTTCAATAAATACTAGGTTCATATATATTTACAAAATATACTGTGGTGCCCCAATACCCCAATAAATCAAAAATAAAGTACTGACATGTATTAAGCAGTTAGAAGTCAATGTTACTACTTCCAAACACTTTGCTACAATGCTACCAAACAAAATTTGTTTCTAGTTGTCCTTTGAAGGTAATTTAAATGTCATACAATTAAGTTGATTTTTAACTGAGTGATCTTGAGGATGTGAAAATGTCTCAAAGACAATCTGAAACTTAAAAAACACCCCCTCTCCTCGAAAACCCAACATTTAACCTACACAGGGACAGAGCAACATGCTTCAATCTTTTGATTAGCAGAACACATTTTAAAGTCAGCCACAGACTACTCACTGTAAGTCATGCATTGGTAAGAGTGCAAGTTCGGATATAAAAACGAAACACAGTGCTAACTGCAAGAAACCAATTTCCAGGTAAAGCAGTAGGCAGACTTTGGGATCTACGGCTCTACTAGGATGAAATACAACAGGCCGTGCAGTAACGTGGCTGGGCCCTGCCCTCACTGAGGGCATTTCTTACACTCACTCATAAGCTCCCTGCCATTGTCCTCGAGAAGACCACACTTGGTCCTTTTGGCAACAGTAAGTCCGAAGCCTAAAGTCCACAAACCGTGCCTGGGATTTTAATCGCCCGTAGTGTTTGGGACACCAGGTAACAGCTATGGGTGCCTGTGACAAAGCAGGAACGAGCCCTGATTCGGGGTGGGACCCCACTGACATCCAGGACGTCTCTATAGATCCCTTCCCGCAGCCTCTGGGACCGGGCTGTAAACCTGGATCTGAAAGAGTACAGAAGCGATACTAGGAGCTGTTGTCGAGATACCTGATCAGAATGGAAAGGTTCCCCCGACTGGAATTTCGGGGATCCCAACGGGGTGGGGGTGACGGAGTGGGGCGACTCCTGGATGACCGGGTCCTCCGCGGACAGTCGGGCGCGGCTTGTGCAGGGCAGCCCGGCCGGGTGGAGCCTCAGCTGCGGTCCCGAGAAGCAGCCCTAACGGGGCGCCCAGCGGCTAGGCCCGGTCTCGGCTCCTGGACCTCGTGGGGCGGCCCGGCCAACCTTTCGCTAACCCCTCGGCACCTGGCTCCCTGCGGCAGATTCAGGTGGCGCTTCCTCCGCCGCCCCGGCGGCCCCTCTCCTCGGAGCCGCAGCGGCGGTGGCCGCCGAGGAGCAGCCCAGGCCGCCTCTTCTCATCGCTCGTGCCGCGGCAGCAGCTCTCATGACAACCGAGCCTGGCCCGGTGACGGGCCCTCTACGCTTGCGCAAGACCTGCCCCCGCCCCCCCCGTCCCTGACCGCGCCTGCGTAGGGTAAGCCACGCCCCACGCCCCAGGCCTTCTGGTTATTGTAGTTTACCAGGAGACACTGGGCTTCCTTTGATTTCCGGAACCTCGGCTTTGTGCCCTCAAATACCGCGTCTGGGCGGCGGACCGGACTGTGCAGGCCAGAGGATGTTTGCAATGTTCAAGAAACCCAAGACCTTCAAACTTCGGGCTCTGCACAGCCAGAAGAAGTTCGGAGTGGCGGGCAGGAGCTGCAAGGAAGTGCTGCGGAAAGGATGTCGCCAGTTCCAGGTCTTCTGCCAGCCCGCCCCGCGCCCGCCTCGGTCCCGGGCAGGTGGGCGCCCGCTGCCCCTGCGGTGCCATGAGAGGTTGGGGTGGCCCCGCCTGGCCCGTGGTGCCCGTCCACCAGGGAGCTTGTACACCCTGCTGCAAGGGAGAGAGCATGTCGGAGCCCGCGGTTGGGGACGGCGGGTTGGGCGGGTGGTGGGGCGGTCACGCTAGAGACTTACCAGAAGAGGCCCCATGGAAGGGTAGGGGCTTTCTGGACACACTCGGTTTACAGGCATCGGGCCATTTTAGTAGACATTTCTTTTGTGGCAAGAGGATTGGGCGTTAGGTAGGCAGGTAGGTTTCTGTCCATTGTATGATCTTTACTAATGGTTTTTCACTGCCACCAAGGCTGCACTAAGCTCACACCAGGCCTAATGTACGGACCAAAAAAACCTAACCGGCTGCCATTGAGTGCATTCGGACTCATAGCAACCCTACAGAAGAGAGCAAAACTGCTTTGTGGAGTTTCCAAGGAGTGCTTGGTGGATTTGAACTGTTAACCTTTTTGGTTAGCAGAGGTAGCACTTAACCGCTACTGCCCCCAGGGTTTCCTAATGGACGGATACACTGTATCTTTTAAAAACAAGCTAAACCTGTTGCCCTCAAGTCGGTTCTGACTCATAGCAACCCTGCGGGATAGAATAGAAGCGTCCAGTTCCAGGGAGAGCTAGGGATTCGAACTGGTGACTATTTGGTTATAAAATAAAGCCAGAAATATAAAATATAAAAATATGTAATATATGAATATAAAATAAAGACGGAGTTACCAAATCTTAAAAAAAATAAAAAGTTGCCTTCAGAGCTGATTATGACTCTTGGCGCCTGCGTGTGTTTTCAGAGTATGATTGTACTCCACAGGATTTTCAGTGGCTGCTTTTTAGGAAGTAGATGGCCAAGCCTATCTTAGGAGGAGTCTCTGGGTAGACTTGAACTTCCAACCTTAAGGTTAGCAGCTGAGCATGTAAACTGACTTTCAGTACCCATCCACATCTTAGAGGTGGAGGAACTGAGAATAACCCCAGCTGTGCCCTTACCATGCACCAGACATTCTGCATCCTTTATGTGGATTTTATTCTCCTGTCCAGAAAATAGCCCAATGAGTTAGGTACTAACATTCTCGTTTACAGATGAGGAAGCTGCACAGAGACACTAGGTAACTTGTGATAGCTACTAAGTGATGGGGGCTCTTTAAACCCAGGAATGTCTAATTAGAAAGGAATGGCACTTGGGTGGCACAAATGGTTAAGTGTTTGACTACTAGCTGAAAGGTTGGCGCTTTAAACCTAGCAGGTACTTGGGAAGATAGGACTGGTTCTGAAAGGTCACAGCCTTGAAAACTGGAGCAGTTTGCACATGTGAGGTTCCTGTGAGTTGGAATTGACTCTGTGACAACAGACGACAACAAATAACCCAAAAGCTTGTTTGGAGATTTTAGCAGAGCCTCTGAAGGGATTAGAGTTGCAGTAAAGTGGCTTTTAAGATGTGGGAAATCCTCTTTGGACTTAGAGCACAGTGCCTTGCACGCACACATACTGGATGTTAGCGGAGAGAGTTCTTGCAGGTCCTTGATGCCTCTTCTACAGCGCTCAGGTGCTGACCAGAAATTGAGGAGAGAATAAGGGCTGTTGCTTTTCCCCTTCATACTGGATGATCTGGGAGGACGGCTGAAGATCCAGGGAATCTGTGCTCTGCAATGGCTGCTTTTACAGAAGTCAGTCACCAAACCCATTTTCTGAGATGCTTCTGGGTGGACTGAGCCATTTAATTCCCCTTCAGCCACCAGGACCCCCACATCCTGCAGTGCTGTCTACCCTAGACATTCTGTCTGTGCCTGCTCTTTTTTTTTTTGATTCAGTCATTGCAGCCTGGACTGACTGCAGGATGACCGGGTTCTGGTCACCTGTCTGCTGCTAACTTGCTGTGTGCTTTTGGGTAAATGGCCACTTTCTCTCTCTGGGCCTCAGTTTCTCTGTATGTAAAATGAGATGGTTGGGTTGAGATGGTCTCCGAAGATCCCCTAAGGACTAACTTCTCCTGAAAGGGTCTATGTTAGTGCTGGGATTACAAACCCTGGTAGTGTAATGTTTAAGAGTTCAGCAGTTTCAATCTAGCAGATGCTGCTTGGAAACACTATGGGGGCAATTCTCCTTTTTTGCTATGCGTCAGAATTGACTCCATGGCAGTGAGTTTGGTTTTTTTGTTTGGTTTACATATGTGGGGAAAATGTGGGCAGTAGGAAGGGGTATTCCTGTAAAATTGGTCAGTGTCAGCCCTAGGGAGCCAAGTGCAGTAAATGAACAGTACGGTGTGGTGGTCACACTCATGTTGACAGAGGCAGTTCTCCATAAGATGTTCTCTTTCTTTAATCATTGCTTTTGAGAAGATGGCTGGGTGGGGCAAACAATTGGTGCACTTGGCTGCTATCAGAAAGGTTAAAGGCTCAGGTCCACCCAGAGGTGCCTCAGGAGAAAGGCCTGGTGATTGCCTTTGGAAAGTTCAGCCATTGAAAGCCCTCTGGAGCACAGTTCTAGTCTGATGCTCACAGGGTTGGCATGAGTCAGGGTTGTCTTGACAGCACGTTTTATTTTCATGGCTATGAAAAAATGAAAACCCATTAAGTAGATATGTCTTGTAACTGTTTTAAGTGACGTGTGGTCATTGTCAGTAAGATGTTTACAGGCTTAGTGGAAGCAGTTACAGGTCATTTTCTGAAATTGACTCTTTAGTGCCGTCAGGGAGCTCCTTTTAACGGATCTGTGTGGTGAATCCTGCAAAGCAAGCAATCACCAGTTTATGTATTTTATGTGACTTCCTCTAGTTTAGAATGACTTAAAGCAAAATGTCCGTGTAGATGCTGAATGTTTGTTGAGCTTGAGTCTTTAAAACACTGCATGAGCTTGTTGTCTGTGGAGACTGCAGATGACAAACCTCACCTTGCCATTCAGAGGTGGACCCCTAAGGCCCAGTCCGTCAGTGACCTGCCTTCTCTTCCTCTTTCCTGATTTCTGCCCTCAGCTCCCCGAGTCTGGTTGCTCCCTGTGCCTGTATGAGGATGGCACTGAGTTGACAGATGACTATTTCCCGAGTGTCCCAGACAACTCAGAACTCATGCTGCTCACCGCGGGCCAGACCTGGCAGGGCTGTAAGTGGGGTTACCTCTGAGGTGAACAGGGAAGCCTGCGGGGCTCAGGGGGTCTTGGGGCTTCAAACCTCAGTTGTGGCGGGGGAGGGGAAGGGACCTTTCCCTTTTTATAAGGTCTAGAATATAAGGAAGGAAGTCCTCTGAAGTCCACAGTGGACAGACTGCTTAGCTAACCAGATCGTAAGTCTTCTTGCCCAGGAATTCGAGTTGTTCAGTTTGTTTTGCATCTTTTTTCCCCCAGTTCTTTTTATTTATGTTTACTGAGGGTGTCCTGTTCTGTGTGCTGCCAAGTTGATTCTCACAGTGATCCTACAGGACAGAGTAAATAGAACTTTTGGGTTCCAAAGCTGTGATCTTTACAGGAGTGGATTGGCCACTTCTTTCTCCCATTAAGTCACTCGTGGGTTTGAACTGCTGACCTTTAATTTAGCAGCCTAGCACTTGACCATTATACCATCAGGACTTCTCTGGGGGTGTCCTAGTAACTCCCAAGGGCAGAAGGGAGAGATTTGGAGAGGGGCAGGCTCAGTTTGATGGGTGAGGCACTGCTCTGCCCTGCTGGGCTAATACATCGTTCTCCAGGGTGTGGCAGTGGCTCTGCCATGTTGTCTGTTGGCATTTGCTGAGAAGCTGTCCTCGGGGCTCTTGCTGGGGTGCTGCCATATCAGGAGGTTGGCCTGAGAAGTAGTTCTTTAGTAGGGATTCTTGGTGGCACAATGGTTAAGTGCCTGACTGCTAACCGAAAGGTTGGTGGTTTAAACCTACCAGCTGCTCTGCAGGAAAAAGGTGTGGCAGTCTGCTTCTATAAGGATTTATGATCGTGGAAACTCTACAGGGGAAGTTCTACTCAGTACTGTAAGGTTGCAGTGAGTCAGACTATACTTGATGGCAACAGGTTTGTTGGTCTCTAGGACCCCCACGTGACGAGTTTTGTCTTCCAGAACCAACTGGGTGACAAGTTCTGTGCTTGAGCTGTGTGGACTAGGAGCAGGGTTCCCAGTGTGTCATTTGCTCTTTCCGCACCAACCAAGCAGCTCAGAGCTTCTTACCCTGTCAGTGCCGTCACTAGGGGCAACACTGTCACAGGGGCTGACACTAACGTGACTGTCTATAAAATTTTTGTGTAGTGTGTCAGCAGAAATGTATCACTTTTTTATGACAGTATCCCTGTAGTTAATTATAACGAATATTTTTCATAAGCCGAGTTTACATATAATAATATACCTGTAAGGCTAAAATTCGGTGCTGATTTACTTGTTGAGCTTTGTAATAATGCGTTCCAGGCAGAACTGTCGTTGTTACCTAATTACAATGACACTGCAAATCATGTGGTTTCATCTGCAAGCATAGAAAGCTGGAGCTGTTGTTTTTATTGCTGCTGATGTTTTTATAGTCTCTGATTTAGTATTTGTAAATGTGTAGCAATAACTGTTTTGAGAATGAAATAGTAAATAAGGAAAACAAAACAAAACAAACCCATTGCGGACACTTCCAACTGAAAAAGGGCAGGCTAGGGAGTGTACTCTTTAGCTCCCTGTTGCACTGTCTGTCTCTCTGTCTCTGTCTCTCTCTCTTCTGTTCTCTATGTCTCTCCATCTTTCTCTGTCTATTACTTCATCCCTGTCTCTCCACTGGGACCTTTGGTTCTTTCCTTTAGTAGATGTCATTCTTTTTCAAAATTATTTTAGTTCCTTTGTCTTTCCTTGTGAATTTTAGAATAGTCTTGCCCATATCTACCAAATATCTTTCTGGGATTTTGATAGGAATTGCATTAAACCTTTTTATTGACTTGGAGAGAACTGATATCTTAACTATGTTGAGTCTTTTGATCCATGAACATAGTATGTGTCTCCACTTATTTAAGCCATCTTTGGTCACTTTCATCAGCATTCAAGTCTGGTGCATGTTTTGTTAGACTTAAGCCTAATTATTTCCTTTTTTTGAACAATTTTAAGTGGTTTTATAGTTTCATTTTGCTTTACACATGTTTATTGCTAGAATATAGAAATAAAATTGATTTTTGTATTTTGATTTTGATCTTATATGAGGTCTGACAAGTACTCCAACTCATCCTAGAAAAAGTATTTATTGCATACCTCATTGCTGAATATCACTATGGTCAGCTTTGAAGTACTCCCCTTGGGAAGCAGAGTACCCATACCAGTGCCTACTCCATCTTTCAAAGCAATTTTGGAACTCTTTCCGGAATGACCATCAGAGCTGTAGTTGAATGAAAACTGACAAGTTCACAAGCTCATCCTAGAAAAAGTGCTACGTACTTCATTGCTGAATATCACTATGGTGACCTTTGAAGTACTCCCCGTAGGAAGCTAAGCACTTTTTCTAGGAAGAGTTCATGAACTTAATTGTCAGTTCTCGTTCAGCTACAGCTGGACATTCCAGAAAAAGAGTTCCAAAATTGCTTTGAAGGGTAGACTAGGTGCTGGCATCAATGCACAGCTTTTCAAGGGGAGTACTTTGAAGGTGACTGTAGTGATACTCAGCAGTGAGGTATGCAGCACTTCTAGGAGGTTTCTACAAAAAATTTTAAAATAGATTCTGTGAAGTTTTGTGTGTAGACCATCTTGTTTGTGTTGGGAAGAGTGTAATTTCTTTCTTTCCAATCTGAATGCCCTTTATTTCTTTTCATTCCTGTTGCACTGACTTGCTTCTTTCAAGGGTACAGCTCCTGGCCTGGGATCTTTTGGGTGATAGAGGTGGTTTATGTCATCCTGTCATCCTGAGGAGGAGGCAGCCAAGGATGGGCCCCTGTCATCCTGAGGGGGAGGCAGCCAAGGGCTAAGGATGGGCAAGATGCCCCTTATCCTGTTCCTGGCTGTGAGGTCTGGATGCCCAAGTCTGATACTCAGTCATCCTCTAGCTGGTCTGTGTCCCTGAGAAAGCATGTTCAGATGCAAGTGCCTTGTGCAAAATCCCCATTTTCATTAAGTGAGAATAGCAGTTTTCACCACCCGGTTATGAAATGATTAGGTGGTTGGCTGCTGACCAAAAGGTTGGCAGTTCAAGCCCACTCAGCAGTTACATGGGACAAACACCTGGGCATCTGCTCTGGGAAAGATTACAGCCTAGGAAACCCTATTGGGTAGCTCTGCTCTGTCACATGAAGTTTCAGTGAGTCAGAAATTGACTTGACAGCACACAACAATGACAACAGTTGTAGAGAGGCTCATAGGAAGCACTGGAAGATGCTGGATGTGGTGGTGAGAGCTAAGTGCCCTGACACAGGCCAAGAAGGTACAGATTCCACCACAGGCTCCTCAGAGTGGGTATCAGGGTGGACAACGGACTGCACTTAGATCTGAGTAAGAATGTCACTAGAGAAACTACCCTCATCCTGCCCTGAGTACCACTTTGGGCATCTGGTGTCTGCTGTTGGCAGTGCCCAGACTCAGATGGGGATGGACCTGGGAGGAGCCTGTCCTGTGGGCCCAGCAGTACTGTTCTCTGAAGGTCCTCCAAGGACTGTGCCTTTCTATTTCCCTCTTCTGGTGGCAGATGCCAGTGACATCGGTCGCTTCCTCAGCATGTTTCACAGGCCACACACAGGCATCATTCAGGCGGCCCGGCAGCTGCTCTCTGATGAGCGGTCCCCGCTGAGGCAGAAGCTGCTGGCAGATGTCCTTCACAACGTCAGTGAGAACATCTCCGCCGAGACCAGGGCTGAGGACCAGCAGTGGTTTGAGGGTATGCTGTGGGCTCGTGCTTGCAGGAAGAAGCTAAGTGGGCAAGGACTTCCACACAGCCTGAGGCCCTGGGATTCACTGAATTCCGTTTCAGTGTTTGTAAGCTCATAAAGTGAAAGGGTCTGCCTGGCTTCCCTAGGACTTGGGGGGAGGACCTGAACAAAGAGTACGACCAAGTAGGGGCTTGGTAAAACTCTAGGAAACTTGCTTTGCGTGACACAGGTCACAGAGGCTAGAGCAGCCCTCTTGAAATTAAACTGCAGTTAAATCAGCCCTCTTGAAATCAGTCAGAGGCCATTCTGACAGATGACAATCCTCCTGGGAAAGGAAGATTTGAGGTACCAGCTGGGCAAAAGCCCCTCATAGTTGTTTGAGATGCTCTATTCTGGTGGACCAGAAGAATCCACCTCTGCCAAAAAACAAACAGATCTTATGCTATCATTCCCAGAATCCCTGTCAAGTGAAGGAACTTGACTCTCACTTGAGACCACCTGGGCAGGGGAGTGCTCGAGAGTCCAGGCCACATGCACACTGCGATGTAACCTGGCTCAATCCTGTGGGCTCCGTGGTGGTCTCTTCTTCATCCTCGCAGGTCTGGAGTCCCGATTTAGGAGCAAGTCGAGCTATTTGAGATATAGCTGTGAGAGCCGGATCCGGAGTTACCTGAGAGAGGTGAGTGCAGGTTGACACTGGGGATGCTGGGTGGTTTAGGAGGCCGCTCGGCCAGCCTAGGGAGCCTCTTGTCTGCAAGGTGGGTATGGAAGCTGGCAGTGCCACCCTGCCTTGGTGCTTGTACAGACCTAGTCAGCTTACTCTGAAGAAATAAGCCAGCACCCTGCCTGCTTGTACCGTAGAATCACACGGCTTCAGAGCTTTCCTGTCTGCTCAGCTTCTCATACACGGTTCTTGTGTTTGACTTCCGTTATCCTCAGAGGGTGATCCTGGAGCCTTTGCTGGGTTGACTTCTCTTGGCTGGACTTGGCTTTTCTCAGAAATTTCAAAGTCAGAACTTTTTCCCTTTCCAAGCTACATGTAATTCTCTACAGTTTTTGAATAGAGTCTACCTGTGAATGTCCTCATCTATCAGGTCATTGAGTTGTGAGCAAAACTTAGCCCTAATCAACCCCTTTTCTGTGTCTGCCATTAGCTTTGGCTGATGTCTGCATGGTTGGGCAGTAGCCTCTTTTTTCACCCAGACTTTTATTTATTTCCCTCTCCTGTGGTGAAATGTGGTTGGCTGACCTCCGGGAAGAATTGGAAAGGGCTGAGTTGAGCTTGTTGCATGGAATGCTTTTCCAAGGTGCTTTGAGTAATGGTGGCGTCTGAGCTGTGACTCTGGCTAAATAGAGCAAGTCCCCGCTTGTCTGGGAGATGTGAGAAAGAAATGGATGTGGATTTCAAGTGTAAATGCTCCCAGTGGAAACTGCTGTTAGCCTTCAAGAAGAAATCAGTCCTTGGCCCCATTGCCCCCGACGTGGTTTCCTTTCAGCTTCCCTTAACAACAAAGAAATAGACCCAGTTGACAAATGAAGTTCAAAGTGAGAGAAAGCATCGGAGTGGGGCACTAGAGTGTGCCCGTAAATGGGGGGAAAATTGGACCCATTCTGGGGTCATTTAATTGTGTGGACCTGGGACTCTGCCATTGAATTGGGTTTTGTGCAATTCCCTTTGGATCTCATAAAATGGGCTGAGGCAAGGAGGAGGGGTGGGCTTGGGGACTCAGACCTATATGAAGATGGGAAACACAGAAGATTTAAATTCCTGGGAATGTACTTTGAATGTGGATGATGCTTCTAACCCTTATACCTTGGTACCCCCATACCTGGCCCTGCATCTTAGAGTAGATTTTAATTTTGTGGTGGAAAACCAAACTCTAAAGTGTAAAAACCTGTTGTGGAGAAGGAAACCCCAGGACTAGGGTATCTGGGGCCCAGCTCCACTTTCTCCTCTCTGCTCCCCTCCTTGCACCCTGTCCCTCACTGCTGACTGGCTGCACTGCACGCGTCTGTGCCAAGGACACTCTCCATGTACCTGGCCGGTCTCTTGCAGGTATCCCTGATGGCCACTGCGTCTGGCCTGGCCTGGCTGCATTCCCACCTCTGTGCTGTCCACTCCCTGACTGTGGGGGGCACCAGCATGCCTGAATCCTGCAGCTACTCATTGGTCCATGGGTAGTGGATAGTGGTGGTATGTGGTGGTGGCGGTGTTACCTGCCTGCCTTCTCCTCATGCAGGAGTAGTGGGGGGTGCCAGCTGTCCTATTAGGATGGCTAGGTAGCCCAGAACTGAAGTTCATTATCTGCCTGAATGTGGCCAGTGGAAGAAAGTCATACCAACCATCGCTGTTGAGTCAATTCCAACTCATACTAATCCTAAAGGACTGCCCCATAAGGTTTCCAAAGAGCGGCTGTTGGCTACAGACTGCCTACTGTTTGGTTAGCAATCATAGTCCTTAACCACTATGCAACCAGAGTGGACTTAAGTAGGGCTGTGGGGTCCAGACAGCCTGGGTTGCAGATAGGATCGTCCCATCAACAGCCAGTCTGTCCTCTCATGAGTTCATCTGTATCTGCACATCCCTTCCCACCTTCCCGTCTCTCCCTGACATGGACTGGCAACCAGGACTGCAGGCCCCGGGACAACATGCTCAGCAGGCTCCTTGGTTCCTCAGGTGGTGTCATATGCCCCCATGGTGAGTGCCAAGGCCCAGGAGGAGTACACAAGGATCCTCGACTGCATGGGCCAGAAGCTGAAGTCTGTGCAGTACCATAGCAGCTACTTTGACAGAGGGGCCCGAGCGGAAGAGCGCCTCTGCACACCAGAGGGCTGGTTCTCCTGCCAGGTGAGCTGCATGCTCGGACCCCAGGGCTCCCCAGCAGCCTCTGAGCCTGCGCTGCCCTGCAGGCCTGCTCAAGGGCAATGAGGGGTGCAGTGTGGACAGGAGTCCCCAAGCCACAGTTCTTGGGGTGGTCTGGAAGCACTGAAGGGCTGTTCATTGCAGACTGCTAGGCCCACCCTGTGTTCTGTCTCTAGAAGGTTAGGTGGGGCCTGAGAATCTGTGTTTCTAAGAAATGCCTGGTATTGCTGGAGCTGATGATGAGGGATCTACTCCAAGAGCCCTGAGCTGGGCAGGAAATAGACCATTTCATGAGGGGGCGAGAGACCTTGCCTTGGCATCTGGAAACTAAATTAAGAAACAAGGAATGATAATGTTCTTCTGGGTGGGTGACCAGGAGGAGGACAATTCAGCAGCTTCTGAAAAACTTCTCCCTTGCTGGTAGCATTCTAGACAACATAGCATCTAGGTGTCTCGGGGTTTGAGGCTGGATGGGACCTTTACTATCACTAGTTAGAGCTACCTGGTGTCTTGTGGCTGCTAACCAAAAGGTCAGCAGTTGGAATCCATCAAGTACTCCTTGAAAACTCTATGGGGCGATTTTACTCTGTCCTGTAGGGTCGCTGTGAGTCAGAATCGACTCGATGGCAGTGGGTTTTTGGTTTAGTATCTTGGCCTTGGTTAGAAACAGTGTTTGGATCTGCTCAGGCAGATCCCTAGAGCACTGTTTGGAAGAGGTGTCACCACTCTGGTGGCTGAGGGTGACATCTGCTAGCCATTTAGATGCTGCCCTGGTTTCCCTTTCTGTAATGGTGATGCAACCTCCTGTCACATGATAGAGGCTGGCTGAGGCTTCTTGCCATTTCCAAACTGCAAAGTGCATTTCTAATAAAGTCCCTGCATGACACCATGGCCTTGCACTGGCCACTAAGTGGGCAGCCTCAGGAGCTGGTGCTGCAGGCAGTGTCTGGGCAGAAGCATGCTGCCTGTCAGGCTCCCTCCTGTGGCAAAGACCTTTTTGGTCCTGCTTCTGGGGCATTCCTCACATATTTCCGCCAAGGTAGTTGCAAACTCAGTTTCTTTTCTTTATTCCAGCTTACTTAGGTACAGTGCAGTTTATTTTTTCAAATATTTTATTGTGCTTTAAGTGAAAGTTTACACAGTTGAAGTCATTTTGTCATACAAAAACTCACATGCTGCTATATAACTCTAGCTGCTCTTCCTGCACTGTGAGAGCACACTCCTCCTTTCCACCCTGTGTTTCCTGTGTCCTTCAACTGGCTCCTGTCCCCCTCTGCCCTCTCATCTCCCCTACGCACAGGAGCTGCCCACTCTGTCCTAGGTATCTGCTTAAGCCAAGAAGTGCACTCTTCGCCACTATCATTTTATGTCTTATAGTCCAGTTCAGTGTTTGAAGAATTGGCTTCAGGAATGGTTTCTTCGGTTCTGGGCTAACAGAGTCAGGGGACCATGTAGTCCAAGGACCCTCCAGTCTGCTAGACCATCAAATATGGTCTTTTTAGTAGAGTTTGAGTTATGTACCCTATTTTTCTCCCACTTCATGAGGGATTCTTTGTTGAGTTCTCTGTCAGGGAAATTATTGGTGGTGGCTGGGCACCATGTAGTTCTTCTGGTCTCATGCTGATGTAATCTCTGGATTCTGTGGCCTTTTCTGTCTCTTGAGCTTGTATTTTCCTTATGTCTTTGATGTCCTTTATTCTCGTCTGCTCTAGGTGGGTTGGGACCAATTGATGCTTCTTAGATGTCTGCTTGCTAGCTTTTAAGACCCAGACACCAGTCGCCAAAGTAGGATGCAGGACATTTTCTAAAAAAAATTTTTATGCCAGTTGACCTATATGTCCCTGAAGCCATGGTCCCCAAACCCTTGGCCCTGCTACTCTATCTTTTGAAGTGCTGGGTTATATTTAGGAAGCTTCCTAGCTTTTAGTTTAATCCAGCTGCGCTGACTTCTTCTCTACTGTGTGTTATCCCTCCCTTTACCTGACATAATTCTTGTCTACTATCTAATGAATACCTCATCTGTCCCTCCTTGCCCTTGTAACCCTCAGAGACTGTGTGCTTCTGCTTAAAACTCACAGATTCAAATGGATTCATGTAGTCACACATTCACTTGAGTATTCATGGTGTGCTAGTCCTAAAGATAGGCATTGGGGATGCAAAGGTGAAAACTTATAAATCCCTGGCCACAAGGAGACTCCAGCATTGTAGAAGAAGATGCATGAACCATTAAATGTGTAGTAAGTTTGTGCTGGGAGCCAAAGTAGCACAGGGGGATACAGCTTATCCTCTTGGGATGGTAGAGTAGAGTCAGGAGGGCTTCAGGGAGGAGGTGACATGGTAAATCTGTGTTTTGAATAGTGTATGGGGGTTAGGAGGAGGGGGAAGCAGCCTAGGCTAAGCAGGGCCAGGCAGACATGGCCTAGGGGTGTGCAGCTGTGGGTGTTGGGAGAGCTGCAGGCCCTTGGGCATGCTGGAGCAGAGGTGGCAGAGTGAAGTGATAGCATGTGGCATATGTTCTACAAATGTTGGCAAATGAATGGAGGAGCTGAGTGACCAAGAGTATTGACCACAGGGACACTTGAGCAGTGACTCACAGCAGGTTGAGCAGAGCAGTCCAAAGCCTGAGCATCTGCAGTGACCCAGACTCTGGGTTGGGCTAACAGGAAGGTGTTGGAAGTCATGTGGAGTGGATGGAAAGGGAACAGCTGGGTGCTGGGACCAGGCCCCATCCCACACTGATTGTGGGCCTGGACGATCCATCCCTCCCTGGGCCTTCGTTTTCCGTGAGGTGGCAGTGATGGTGTGTGACTGCAGGAGCGTGATGAGGACAGAGATGATGGAGCATCCCAGGGTGGATACAGGAGATGCCTGTGTCTCCTGTATGTAAAGGGAGCTGTCATTGGTAACAGTGACAGTGTGCTTGTGTGTGCCCATAGAAACTCAGCATGACAGTAGAGGTAATGAGGGCAAAAGGCGAGGCAGACTCCAAAGGCAGAATTCTGCATCTTGCTGACAGCAAATGTTATGGGTGACTGAATTCTTGGCTCGGCACACCTCCCGGTAAAGCCATCTATGTGGTCCCCAACCTCTGATGTAGTGAGGAAGTCCCTGGGTGGTGCAAATGGTTAATGTACTCACCTACTGGCCAAGAAGTGGGCTGTTCAAGTCCATCCATAGGCACCATGGAAGAAAGGCCTGGTGATCTACTTCCAAAAATCAGCCACTGAAAACCCAGTGGAGCCCAGTTCTGCTCTGACATGTGCAGGGCCGCTGTGAGTCAGTTGGCTCCATGGCGGAAGTTAGCACGTGGTAGACTCACCCTATGGCCTTCAGCTTGTTCTCTTTGGTACCCAGGGTCCTTTTGACGTGGATGACTGTTTGTCTAAACACTCCATCAACCCTTACAGCAACCGAGAAAGCAGGATTCTCTTCAGCACCTGGAACCTGGATCACATGTAAGTGTCAATCATGACAGCACCTCAGGAGGCCCTGTCACTGAGAGCCTTGCTCCCAGACTGCTGTTCTGCTTCAGGGAGCATGTGTTCTAACAGCTGTGACTGGGGGTCAGTGTGGTTTAATTTTCACTGCTGCGGGCTCTGAGGGGGAGCCGCGTTTGCATCTCTGCCCACACCCATGTGCCCTCAGCATCCTACTGCCCTGCCTTGGATTCCCAACTGTGAATGCAGTGAGTGTCAGAGTGCTGCTGGGAGGGTGGCATCGTGGGGAGGGGCCTGGCGTAGCTCTGCACCCCCGGCGGGGGTGCACTGCCACTTGTCACTGAGCTGTGTACGCATCTCTTGCTTGAAGCAGGATGAGCTCAGTAAACAACAGCTCTTTGTGGTTCTAGCCTGTCAGTTCTTCTTGTTTAAACAGGACGGGCAGATCTCTTGGCTAGCTGGGCTCTTTGTATCTATATTAGCTCTGTGACAGCTCGTTTTCAGAAAAGGGCAGAAAGGAAAATTTTATTATTTTCAAGAGAGACACTTCCCTTGGTTACAATTCTGTCATCACCTTTGCTTTATGAAGACAGAAGATCTTCAGATGCCTGTTCAATGGCTGGATTATTTTTTGGATCCAGAGTTTTTGGGAAAAGTTATAAACATTGCAGCTGAAGCCCCCTTTTCCTCTCTTGTTGCCCTCAGTCCCCTTTCTTGCTTCTCCCCATCCCCAAGAAGAACCACTGCCCAGGAATTTGTTGTGTCCTTCCAATACCTATGTATTTGCCTTTACTATTTATGTATGTGTTTAAGCACTAAGTATACAAATGGTAGCAGACTTTCTTATTCTGCAACTTGCTTTTTCGTTCTAATTATGCTTGTGGTGACACGTGTGGATTTGGTTCATTTGCTTTAGCAGGTAGAGATTTCACTTTGAATATACTATATTTAAATATCTGTTTCCATACTAGCAGACAGGCAATTTCTAGTTTTTCACAATTATAAACAACTCTGAAATGACCGCTTTTATATGTCTTGTGGTTTCATGCCAGTATTAGCATCATCTGGGAGCTCGTTAGGAGGGCAGGTTCTCAAGTCCTGCCCCAGACCTGCTGCATCAGAATTGGGACCTTATCTGGCTGCTCTGTGATCCAAGACCCAGGCGCACGCTCAGGTGCAGGTGGCACCACCCCAGGGACAGTGCTGGGCCTGGAGGGCTCTCCATCTCCACCTTTCCCAGCAGTTCTTAGGCTGGGAACTCTCTCAAATGCTCCTGTTTACCACTCACCAGCTGTGTTTAAGTTCCCATTGCGCCACATCCTGTTGACACTTGGTGTCATTGTACTTTTTGCATTTTCCTCATCTGATGGGCAAGAGACAGCTTCTGCCTACTTTAATTTCCCTTTTCCTGGTGACTAGGTATGTTGATCTTTTGTTTATTGGCCATTTGTGTCTTCCATGAACTTACTGTTGCTTTCTTTTGTTCAGTGTTTAGTAGGTTTTTGTTCTCTTATTTATTTATTGGGATTCTTTACATATTCTAGATTTTAATTATTTTCTGGCTATTCATGTTACAGATATATTTTCCTAGTCTTGGGCTTGTGTTATATCTATGATATTTTTTTAAAAAAATTTTTTATTTATTGTGATTAAGTGAAAGCATACAATCCAGTATAAATTTGCATGCCTGCCTATGTACAGCTCCCACTGCTCTCCCTGCCTGGTGACTTCACACTCTTCCTATCCGTTACAGTGTCTTCTATTGTGACAAATTTTACATTTTAAATTTGAATGCACTCACATGTATCTTTTCCAAAATACAGATTAAGAAATCCTTCCCACCCTGTTACTATATTCTTCCAAAATTAAACTTACTATGATTATTATTTTCCATGCAGGTCTTTAATCCATGTAGAATTAGAGTATAAGGTGAGGATCAGAGGCTAATTTAATTCTTTTCCACATGCTTGTCCCAGCAGTGTGCAAGAATCACTCATTCTTCCCTGCTGCTTTGGCATCTGCCTCCTGACCTGCACTGATGCTCAAAGATGGTTCCTGGACTCTCCACTGTCAGTCTGCTCTGTACTTCTCCTGACCCAACAGAGGGTAGGGCATCAGTCTCTGAGATACCACCAGCATTTAAAGAAAAAAGAAATAGGCCAGACCAGAATAGAATATGAGGACTGCCAAGTAAGTTTGGGAACTCATCCTGGAAAAAATGCTACGTGCCTCCTTGCTGGATATCGTGGTGGTCACTCTAGAAGTGCTCCCCTTGGGGGAAGCTCTGCACTGACACCAGCACCTAGTCCACCCTTCAGAGCAGTTTTGGAACTCTTTTTCTGGAATGCCACCAAAGCTGTCATTGTATTACCCTTGATGTCCTGTATGTCATCAAAATATCTTCCTTTCAGTATTGCCTTTATCTTTGGGTAAAGAAAAAAGTCACTGGAGGCCAGATTAGGTGAGCAGGGAAGGTATGCCAATATAGTTATTTGCTGGCTACAAACTCCCTCCCAGACAACTATACAATTAGATTTTCAAACTTGCCACTGTGCTACTGTGCGCAATGGCCATTCGAGAAACAGAGTTCCCAAATTGCTTTGAAGGGTGGACTAGGCACTGGCGTCAATGCACAGCTTCCCCATGGGAGTACTTCCAAGGTGACTGTAGTGATGCTCAGCAATGAGGTATGTAGCACTTAGAACAATTAAGTTCACAAACTTAACTGTCAGACCTTGTCCAGGAAAAGAGCAGAATGCATAGCACGAGTAAGGAGTGTTTCAAGAAACTTTTACTTACCCTCTCTCTCTCTGAATACATGTCTTTTGTTGTTAGGTGCTGTTGAGTGCATCCCAACTCACACAGACCCTGTGTACAGCAGAGCGAAACACTGCCCAGTCCTGCATCGTCCTCATGATCCTGGTTACCCTTGAACCCGTTGTTAAAGCGACTGTGTCAGTCTGTCTCATTGAAGGTCTTCCTCTCTTTCAGGGAACTTCTTCTTCACCAGGCCTGATTTCTTTCTCCAAGGACTGGTCCTTCTTGACCAGATGCCTGAAGTGCTTGAGATGAAGTCTTGTCATCCTTGCTTCCAAGGAGCCTTCTGGCTGTACTTTTACCAGACAGATTTGTTTGTTCCTCTGGCAGTCCATAGTGTGTTCAGTATTCTTCACCAACACCATAATGCGAAGGCGTCAGTTCTTCTTCAGTCTTCCTTGTTCCTCATCCAGCTTTATTTTTAAAGTGACGCCTCGTATTGGCCATTTCTCTGTGTTACAGGGGAGAGGAATCGATGCAGAGCAGTTCTGTCCACGGTCTTGCCACAGGCCCTCTTAGCCCTGCTGTTCCCATTTCCATCTGGTCCCTTCACAGGTTTTCACGGCTATCATTGCATGGTCTTTTGAATAGTTTGCTTCTAAGTGAAGCAAGTTTACACATCGCAGTATTACAAATTTTTTTTAAAAAGGGCAAATATAGGAATATAAAGGTAGAAGGAGAGAAGTGAGATGACGTGCAGTAGTCAGTGGTGGCTTTAGTTTTCTTTGTGATGGTCTATTTAAATTATAGTAATATACTAAAATTATTTTCTGACTTATACATAGATAAATGTGTGGAAGCATATAAGCCATATTGTTGATGACAGTTAATTCTAACACAAGAATGTGTGCCTGCCTTTTTTTTTTCTGGCTACTTTTTAGTTTTGTGTTTTAATATCCACAAATAAAAATTTTGGAAGGCAAATAAAGGTGCTAATATCAGGCTTTGCTAGACAGACCTGTCTTGCAGACATGAGCAAGTTTCAGTTGTGACACTTGGGATGCATTTATGAAGAAGTGTCCCACATGGGGTAATACTAGTGGCAGCTAGTTGTTTATATCAAGTTCATTGTCATCCTGGGCCTTCTGGGATACTTCCAAGTGTTATTCTGCAGAAAGCCATTTGGCCTTCGGTCTTGATTCCCAAGAGCTGTTTACTGAGGCAGATGAATTGGGGGTGTCCAGACCAAGGATGACATGGGGGCTGGATACTGACAAAGCCTTGGGAGACATGATGTAATCTGTTATGATACATGGCAAGGCAGAATCTTAGGGAGCTTCTGGTGATCATGCGTGGGTGAAGGAGAATGCCCCTCTTTGGGACATGGACATGGAAGCTCCACATTGTTACCCTCCCCAGATCTCACCACATGTGTCTCTTCGTTTGTATTCCTCTTGTTATATTAAAGCTGCCGTTGCAGGTATGGTATCCTCTGTGAATTGTGAGTTGTTCCAGTGAATTATTAGACCCGAAGAAGCAGGGTGAGCTGGCCATTCTGAAGCAGAGGCTGTCATGTAGACTGCTTTGTGTGTATGTGTGTATGTGTACTTTTCAGTTTTGTGTTTTAATATCCACAAATAAAAATTTTGAAAGTCAGATAAGCAGAGGTGCTAACATCAGGCTTTGCTAGACAGACCTGGCTAAGTCAGGCTCGTGCCCAGTACCCTGAGGATAAAGGAAAACTCCAAGTTTGGGGCTGGCTGTTCTGAAGTGAGGGGAGTCATGTGGACCCCTGAGCTTGCAACTGGTTCCTGCTGAGCCAGCCCTGGGTGGCAAGGGATGAGCGAAAAGGACTTCATAGGCACCTGGGTCTGAAGTGACCGGGCGGGGAGCTGAGATTCCCACCGAATGTAGCTGACGTGGGGAGGGGCATTTCTTCACCACCACGCAATGTGCCGCCGGAGGAGGGTGATGTTAGTCTCCCTGGACCGATTTGCACAGTTGACACAGTGGGCGGGGTTTTCTGCAGGGAAGCTGGTGTCACTTCAACCCTTTGAAATCATAAAAAATTTCCACTTGTCTTTTCCTGTAAGCAACCAGCATACTGTTTTATGTTGCAGCTGAAACAACTGAGTAAAAAGTTATGTTTTAAATGCTTCTGGTGTGCTCAGGAAATTACATGGGTGACCTTTGGGGTTGTGACAACAGAACATGACAGTCTGACCTTACTTTGCAGAATAGAGAAGAAACGCACCATTGTTCCAACCCTGGCTGAAGCAGTTCAAGAACAGGATGGGAGAGAAGTAGACTGGGAGTACTTCTATGGCCTGCTGTTTACCTCGGAGAATCTAAAGTTAGTGCACATTGCCTGCCATAAGAAAACCACCCACAACCTCAGCTGCGACCCCAACCGGATCTACAGAGCCAGGGTTGGGGCAAAGAGAAAGCAGCCTGCTCGGAAACACAGGTGACCTCTGTGCCCCATGTCGGGACCTGGTGTGGGGTCCGGCAGTGATGTGCAGGTGCTTTCAGGACCTCAGCTGGGCTCAGCTGCGGGTGCCATCCTTCTTAAAGGTGCTAGCTTTAAAAATAAAATTATCACTCCGGTAGTTTCTGGGAAAAACTCTGGCTTTTTAAAATTTTCTACAAATTTCTGATTTCAATACATTTCTGTGTCTGTTTGCTATACCTTTGACAGCTGCCTCTGGAGAACAAGCTTGAATGCCCTCGGTGGATGTCCGTGGGTCCCTAGTAATACTGGTCGGCAGGGAGAGGAACTCAGGGATGTTTGTGCTCTGATTTTACCAGTATTCATATGCTTATAGTGTAATTTCCATCTTGAAAAGGTATATGTGTATAGAGAAAGAGTTGTAGAAGCTGGAAAGTCCCAAGCCCATGGGTCAGGCTAGAGGCTTCTCCTGACACGTAGCTGCAGGGGCTGGCAAATCCAAGTTCATCAGGTAAGTTGCTAGCTCACGTCTTAAGAAGTGAAGGCCAGATGAACAAGAGGCAACCACAGGATCCAGAGCAAGCAAACTCCTGTGAACCTTGTCAGAAAGGCCACCTGTATTGGATGCAGGTCACGCCCCCAAGGAAAGTCTCTTTCAGGGGACTGGCTACTCACAGCAAATCCCATCATGGAAATGATCACGTTATATCAGATCTCATCACGGAGGTGATTACATCATTCTGTGACTGCCAAACTTTATCATAACTGCCAAATCTCTGAGAATCATGGCCAAGCCGACTTGACACACAACCTTAACAATCACACCCCTCTTGCTTGAGGAACAGATTGTTAATATACTAATCAATTTGACCCTGTTGGCTCTCAGCCAAAGACAGATAGAAAGCTCTGTCCTCTGGCTTTGTCTTAAATGCTCAAAGAAGATTATTGACCTTTTGGGGGTAAAATGTTTGTATTCCATAAAAACGATGCACAAACACAGTGTCAGATTGTTGACAGTGGCAAAAAATGGGAAACCTTCCAAATACCTGTCTGTGAGCATGCTGTTTATGTTAGTAGGTTAAACCACATGAAGTGGCTGTTTTTATAAGGATTAGATCTACATCATACAAAACTATGTTGTATAGCTGAATGCAGAGTATGTCACCATTTGTTTTCTAAAAGGCCATTGTGTATACTGTATGTATGTATGTTACCGTGTGCAGTCTGTTTGTAGTTGGTGCACACAGAGATAGCCTGTCTGTTAGTGCATGAACAGACTGCCTGTATAGGTACACACAGAGAGACTGCCTGTATGTTAGTGTGTGCATGGAGACGTTCTGGAAGGAAACACTCCCAACTGAACAGCAGGAATCCTGTGGGCTAGATTACAGAGGACTCACTTTTCAAACATATATTTCGTGGTATTTTTTTCTAATTTAAAAATGTACTTTTAAAAGTTGTACACTGTATGATACTTTGGTTTTTATAAGCTATTTTATAATGAGAAAAAGCAATAAAGATTTTTCAAAAGTAGACATCATGGAGAAAATAATGAACATAAGGCTGAAAAGTAATCAGTGTTTTTTTTTTTTTAAATTGACCCAAATCATTGTTTTCTTCCTTTTTAAATAGTTAATACACAAATGGTTTTGTGATAGTGCTTGAAATGATTCTATTAAATGTAGAGATACTGTAGAATGAATCATAGCTGTCTATAGAATTTTTGGTATCCTATTTAACCAGGTATTTACCTGCTCTGACTGGGGAAGTTATGAACAGTGGGGGCCACCAACCAGGGACCAGAACCCCTGGTTCCTCCCTCTAGGCCCCCTTGCTCTGCTGAGAGCTCTCTGGCGGCAGCTTCCTCTCCTGTTTAGTGAGGAGGATGGACCTTCAGCTCGGGAATTCTGAATATGGGGAATAAACAGTTCATTTTCCAGTAATGCACGTCTGTATCTTTGAGGCATTTTTCATGGACGTCTTAGTGAAGCTGTTATACAGAATCCTCATCCTCAGACATACAGAAGAGCGATGGTACTGCCTGGTCCCTAGACACACAGGGCTGTTTTCATGCTCTGTGGTGTCATGCCATTTACTGGGCTTAAGAGTTTATATTCACCAGGGCATTTGCCACCTCTTCCAGTGTTGTCACTCCTTGTCCCATGTTCCCTCTCACCTTCATTTCTGCAACAGGCACGAAACCAGGAATCTCAGCTTATTAGAGCTATGCCTAAAGAGTAAGTGAATGGAGTGAGGAGTGAGGCTCTCCTGGTCATGACATCGCCTAGCTGGAGTTTTTCCTTGCTCTTTGCTGGCTTCTTGGGCCTTTACTGGGCAAGGTGCTGGATGATTTCATAAATGAGTGG
This sequence comes from Heterohyrax brucei, assembly GCA_028571685.1. Taxonomy (NCBI): domain Eukaryota; kingdom Metazoa; phylum Chordata; class Mammalia; order Hyracoidea; family Procaviidae; genus Heterohyrax; species Heterohyrax brucei. The sequence goes on from CM053140.1 coordinate 32,132,016, forward strand.
GGTGATGCCAGTAGAGAGGAGCCACCAGTCAGGAATTAATGTCACCCTAACTTTCCGACTCTTAGGTTGGAGGAGTAGGTAGCTGCATCTCTGCACAATATGATACTATGATTTGAATATCTGAGGATGGCACCCTTTCTTAGACAAAAGTAGGGAAGAAAGTTCTGAAAACTGAGAGGATGTTATCAGGTGGTATGTGGGTATTGAGGAAACCCTGGTGGCATAGTGATTAAGGGCTAAATCAGCTAACTGAAAGGTAGGTACTAGAGAAACTCCTGTGAGATCCAGCCAGGAGTTATCTGCTAGAAGGTCTTGGAATCAGAGTGCTTTCAAGGCATGTGGCACCTCTGGAAAAGAGCCAGGTGGGTGAGCCTTCAAGGGTATTGACTTGCTGTGCACTCCACTGCTGAGGCTGTAGAGAACAGAACAGTAACCTGTCTTTGTGGAACTTATGGAAGTACACAATTAAGATGGGCAGTCACAGCAGATGAAAGAAGCTGTGGATGAGTCAAGAGGGTGATGAGATGGAGCATGACTGGCAGAGACCACTTAGGCTAAGGGAGGGCAGAGGATGGAGCTCGGAAGAGTTGACACTTGAAGAATGAAGCATTTAGTGTCTCAAAAGAAGGTCCCTGTGGCTGACAGGCAGTGAGCAAAGTGGAAAGGGCTCAGACCAGTCAACAGCTGTTGGTGAGGGTAAGGAGTCGGCTTTAATTTAAAATGCTCTGGGAGTCGCAGAAGGGATTTAGGTAGGGCCTGGCTGTGGTGTGGCCAACAGGTTAGAGAGGGACATCATAAGAATCGGTGGCCAGGTAGGCACTATTTGAGAAATCCAGGAGATCATGGAGGTTTTGATGAGAAATGAGGGGAAACGCCAGGTTTGGGATATTTTGGAGGTTGGACTGATGGGACTTGGTGCTGGATCTAGGGGGTGAAGAAAGGCAGACTCAAGGACAACTCCTGGGCTTTTTGGCTTGGGTAATGGGCACACAGGTGGAGACATTTCCTGAGGTGTGCAGGTTTGTTGGGGGCTGGAAACCAAAACTTGTCAGAGCCTCTTTCTTTGATAAAGGAGTTGGGTTTTAGTTCTTTACTTTAAAAAATGTGAACTACCAGTAGTTTGAATGAAGTTAAACTCTTTGAGTGGCTTTCACATGCAGTAAGCATTAAAATCTTTCCATGAGTGCTTTTTGGAGCATACACCTACTCATTTTCTGCTACGCAGGAAAGGGTTAACTCGGCAGACCTGGGCTGTGCAAACAGAATATTCCAAAGAAGGGCCCATCTTCAGGACTGGCCCCTGACACCTCACTCCTGGAGATACCATCTGTGCCTTTAGAATATTCTGCCTGCTAGGCAGGTAGGACAGAGGCCCTCAGCTATGTTATCAGCTTGACCTTTTCCGGGCTGCAGACTGCAGGCCTGTGTGATTGACCCCTAGTAAAACATGAACAGCAGAGTGAGTCTATCTGGTTGGCAACCCGTAGCAGTTATTGTTGGGAGATGTTTCCCTACACAACCCTTCTGAGAGGACACACCTGGGAATTTGTCCTGGTATCTCCTAGAATTTGCACCAAGTGCTTTCTCCCTGTGAAATTTCAATCCGCATCCTTTTGCTGCAATAAACTACAACAGTGAGCCTCTTCTGATGTCTGGGAGGCCTTCTAGAGAAAAAGAAAGCCTGAGGGTAGTCTTAGGGATCCTGACACAGATGTGCATAAGGGAACAAGAAAATGCATTTATTTTCAAGTCAACTTAGCAGGAGTATGTCTCATTATAAAGCAAGGGATAACTTACAGGATGGATCGACTAATACTCTTTCATACTGCTCGAGCACTGGTTATAACTGTGTAAAGGCTACCATTAGAAACTGCTTCTAAAAATTCCTGCTTGTAATGCGGCCCACCGTGGCTGGGCTCAGGTGTGTGTTTTAAATGTTGATGGGTAACCTGGACAAAGTGTAACACTAGCATACAGTTAGACTAATTTTCATGTAAATTTGTATTTAAATATACTTTGGAAGTTTCATGTTGTTCCCAGGGCTTGCATGAAGCGCACTCTGTATTGCTAGTCCTGAAACCACCTGAATTGGCCTCGCAGTAACTGCTCATGACTAACGTTTTGCTGCACTGTTTGCATTAGTGAGGACACAGGTCTTCTGCTCTGATCCCTTTACTGTCCCTGACCCCAAACCCTCCCTGGGCTTCTGAAATCCTAACACTCATTTGTACACTGCTTCACACTGGACACTGTGTGTTTTCTTACATTACCATTTCACACTAACTTGGCACTTAGGTGACATCAGTTTTTTGTACTTCAGAAAGTCTTCAGTGAGATGAGAAGACAGAGAGCAACTGGTTGAAGGGACAGGAACTATGGGTGGAGAGGAAGAGTGTGCTTTCAGTGTGAAGAGAAGAACTATGATCACGTAACAAAATGTTTCCGTTTTTGTATGAGAAAGTGACTTGGATTGTAAATTTTCACTTCAAATACTGTATATATACATAAACCTTCAACTTGCCACATGAAACAACATAACTTCAACTTAGTGAAGCCAGCCGACACCCTGGGGATATGTAAAGTCGTGCCTCATTCTACGTGACATTGTACCAGCATACACCTGGGGCCTTCAAAGGACTAATTTTTCAGTCTAGAAGGCTAGGAAGCTCTTAGTGATGTAGTGCTGCTATAAGAGAAATACTACAAGTGGGTGGCTTTCACAAATTTATCATCTCAGTTTAGGAGGCTAGAAGTCCAAATTCATGGTGCCAGCTACAGGGGAAGGCTTTCTCTCTGGTGCTCAAGGGGTAGGTCTTTGTCTCCTCAGCTTGTGTTTCATGGGGGTGTGGTGACCTTCATGTGGCATGGTGTCTATCTTCTCCCCATCTCTGCTCTTTTTATATTTCACAGGTGATTGGCTTAAAACACACCCTACAATGACCCGGCCTCTTAACAAACAAAACCCATTCCCAAATGGGGTTATAACCACAGGCATAGGGTTTAGGATTAACAACACACTGTTATTAGGGGACGTAATTCAATCCATAGCAGAAGGCACTTCGCGCTGACTGTGCTCTTGTCAGTTCAGGCTAAAAAGTGCAAAAGAACAGAGGTTGTCCTACGAGTACACACAGTTTTTGCTTTAGCATTTCAGTGGGAACGTGACAATGTATCTGTTGTACAGGTATGTCATGATTCAGGACTCCAGTTAGTTTATAACCAAAACCCAAACCCATGGCCGTCCAGTCAATTCCAACTCATAGCAACCTACAGGATGCAGCAGAACACATAGTTTCCAAGGCTATAAATCTGTATGGATGCAGACTGTCGCCTTTTTTCTGCAGAGAACCTGGTGGGTTTGAATTGCTGGCCTTGAGGTTAGCAGCCGAGTGCTTAACCACTGTGCCACCATGCTTACAAGAAAGACAAAATTCTCAAATCTGAGGTAACTCAATTACCACTAATATGATATGCGGTGATTGATAGTCACACTCATCTGGAGTTGCAAATTATTTTCCCTGGTTTCCATAAAATGACTTCTCAAGCAACATTTTCAAATTATTAAATATAGAATAGCACATTGATCAATAAATCACAAAATTATTTGGAGCAGGTGAAGGTCACAAGTGTTAATGGGAAAATGATCACACAGCAAGAGAAAAACGACAGCTGGGAAAAATTACTTCAATAAGGGCATATTTTGAATGATAAGAGTTGAAAAATTTCTTACAGTGAACTTCAGCTATATTTTGCTCCCAATTTAGCCATAATGTAAAATACTTCCTGTGCTTCATAGGCCATTTTAATAGGGTAGAACCTAGCTGGTTGTTATAAGTAGACCAAGGCTGGGGATTGGCTTGAAAGCAATCAGACTCTCTTGCACAGCATGAGAATCCCAACGGTCTTTCTGTACCACAGGTGATTTTCTTTTATGGTCAGTCACTGGGAGCAAGGCTCCCTCCTCCTGACTGCCCACTAGTCCCTGTAGATGGAGGCAGAAAGAGACAGTGGGGAGACTCACCCACTGCTTCATTTCACATTGCATCTCTTCCTAGTCCACTGGTCAGAATGTCACAAAGTCCTCCTTGACGTTGATCCTGATGGAGTAGCAGTGCCCAGCAACACGTCTAAACCAAGGAGAAGAGCCTCTCTGGCCAGCCGTCTTCTGCACCAACAGGTAATGAAACGTGCTACCCCCTCCCACTGTTCCTACTCTTTTACAGTAACGATGAGTGAGACACAGAAGTCCAGAAACCCCACATCCAGCACAAGAGAAGTTCGTGCCACATCATGCCCACAGCCATCTGTCCTTGAGGCCTCACTTCTCGGGCTGGTCATGAGTACAAAAGGCTAGTAAAGCCTCACAAGCCTAAAACTTTTAGGGCAGAACCCACTCTCTCCACTTGATACTCAAACATTTAGGGAAAGAAATGCAGTCTCAGGGGTCTAATTAAGACTTAAAAATATTTTCAAAATATATTTATTTCCTATACACGTTTTGCAAAATTTCCAAAGTAAACATTAGCTTCATATACAGCAAAATAGAGTTCTTTAGGAACTGGCATTGAGTGAATCACAAGAATGACCAAATTCTGACAATGGAAAATAAACTTGCAATTATAAAAATTAAAGAGCTCAAGATTTTTCTTTACAAAGGTCTCCATCTAAGCCCAATCCCGACTCAGCTGAATGGAACCCATATTCATGTATGAGAATACACCCACAAAACAGCAGCTTTACAATCCCCGAGACTGTTACAGTGCAGATCAAGAAACCTTCTGCAGCTACTGGGAACTTACACTACGTGTTGACTGCAATGGCTCCACTTTGAAGTCTGATTAAGAGTAAGTTCCCTTGGAGTTAATGTTTTCATGAATCCCATAATTTGCAAAATTGCCAAGCTGCTAACTACACTTGATATGAAAGAAATTATTTTTTGTGTTTTATTGTCTACATTTCTGCAAGATCGTCTTCATCATCGTCATCATCTTTGGCTCTGAAATGCATTTTCCTGAATTCTCGCCTGCTCATGGAAGGACAAGCCGAAGATGCAGGTGGAAGGTCCTTGTGGGAAAGAAAACACTAGCTTAAGTGACAGAAAACAACACCGTACTCACATGTGCATTCACAATTCACCAAGACCCGCTAGCTCTGGGCTCTGCCGACTCGCCTGGCCTTTTGATACTAGTTGCCATCAAGCTGATTCTGACTCATGTTGACCTCATGTGTTTTATTTGGACCTCACCTTCAGACACTCAGAAATGATTGAGTTGTGGCTCCAGTTCTCTGGATGAGGGTTTATTTCCTACCAGGTTGACCAAGTGAGAAACAGAAGGGAAAACATGGGGTGAAAAACAAAGCAGCAGCAGCAGTCACGGGGGAGACATTTAAAAAACTGTAAACAGGACCTCAAAGCTCTGCAGTGTGAGGTCCACAGGTACCCATCAGTACACGTCCACCCACATACTCGAGCGCTGGGCTATGACAGCCAGCACCAGCATCAGCCTCACGATGGCAGTGATTCTCAGCAGGGAGAGTATGGGGGTGCCCCCAACTAGCAGTGCTTTCACTTTCTCCTCTGAGGTTGAAATTACGATTATTACTGTTTTGTACTTTTATCTTTTGATGAGGTATAGCACAGCAATAGTTGTGAGAAGGGTACAGACTAGCAGTGTTTTGTTCTGTTGTACACAGGGTCATGAGTCAGAGCTGACTGGACAGCACTGAACACCACGGCTCCCATGCCGTCATTCAGGTGTGTACAACTCAACCCTACAACTGGCTGATGGTGGCACGATGATGTAGATCTTACCTGCATGAGCTCAACATTCCCAAAGAACCGGCTCACAGGCATGGGTTGGTTGCTGTCATCGTCAAGAAAGACACTGTTGTCCATCTGAAGTAGTGGCTCCTGTGCCTCCTCTGCCTCCAGTGCTGGCTCGTCTTGGGCTGTGGAGCGGCTGTTAGGCACCTCTGCTTCAGCAGCAGTGCTGTGCTTTGGCAGGGACAGGCCATCGTCAGTCTGGGTGGGGCACTCATCCCCCAGGATGCTACAGTGGCCAGCTGGGGAGACTTCCCCCTCTTGCTGCACAGGGGCACCAGCCTTGCTGCCTGCGGGCTCCACGCAGTCCCCACCAAGCTCTAGAGTCTCATTTGTACAAGGGGTCTTGGGTGCTATTTTTGGCAAGGAAGTACCAGCACTTTCAGTGACGAGTTTCTGTAACTCTGATTTCACAAGATGATCTTTGTCATACTTGAACTTCTTGGAAGTTCGCTTCTCGGTGGGTTTATGTGACGATGAAGTCTATTGGAAAAGGAACAGGTAACAGTAAAGAAGAGTAAGGACGGCAAGCTAAAAGCGCCTCCATCTCCGAGGTGAATGTGTATGTTCATAATGAAAATGGTGTAAATGCTGCAGCCAGAGCCGGTCAGCCAGGGCCAACGCATTGCCCTGCCACGGCAGGAGTGGGATCCACAGCGGGAACATGTCTAGACACACATCCACACACCAGTCAGTTTTCCCTAGGGGGTTACACAAGCACAGGCTTATGTATTTTCAACAAAATGCTAACGAGCACCTTACTCTGAGTGGTGTTACGCTGGTTGCTGGGGCACAGCTGTGTCCTACTTGGACCTGGGCCTTGCACTCAACTAAAGAGGTCAAGCTATGAGCAAATCACATCACTCTAAGAATGAAAACTCTTTGGAACGGACAGTCGCACTACAATGAATCACAGGCCAGAGCAGGTTCCTTTTCTTGGCCTACCTCACCTTTCTCTTACAGTGTCCAAGGGTGATGCAGCAGAGTAATGTATCAGTATCACTGAAGAACGACAGTACTTGTTACAAACTGAGTGTCTCTCTCTCTCTCTCTCTCACACACACACATATACATACACACTGGTGGCCAGAAACCCCCTAGACTGGACAGTGTATTTTTCAGAAGATAATTACAGTACTGTGATCATTTCCTTTAAAATACTCCCTTCCCCCAGGTATAAAAGCAACATTCAATGTTTTTTTCTGATAATAACACATCTTGGGGTGACCTTTTTAATAAAATTGCATACATGAGTCAAGATTTTGGCATTTCTGGCAGTGACGAGGCCTTACCAGAGACACAGCCTTGGCCGGCTTGGGGACATCCGCTTCCCGTGCAGAGGCTGACTCGGCTCCAGGGCACCCTCGGCTCCTCAGACGAGCTGATGACCGCACTCCATCTGTGAGCTAGACCAGATCAAAGGCTTCATCAGAACACTCTCTTGTGGAAAAAAACACAAGCATGGATATTAAAACATCCTCACTAAAGCAAAACCAGAGCTACTCGGGATGACTCTCAGATTTTAGAGACAACCTCCTCCCCCACATACATTTTTATCATCTCTTCATGGAAAGATGCTGGTGTCCTAAATGTGCAAATTCAAACAAAGCTCTCTCTGGGTCTAAGATACAGGATCTGCTCTTTCTACAATTTTGAAAGCTCGGGACAACTTCTCCCCTTTAGGACCCACTATCTGTGAGTTGCTAGCCGACTCCCAACTCCGCGACCCCATGTGGTAGAGCAGAACTGCCCCATACAGTTTTTTAGGTTGTAACCTATGGGAGCAGGAGCCACTGAGTGAGTTCAAATTGCTATCCTTTCACTTAGCAGCCAAGCACTAACCACTGTACCACCAAGGCTATTTGTGAGTTAACAGATAATAAACCAACTTCAAAGATGCTTAGAATAAGCAACATATATCCTACATCAGAAAGTATTCAAACTTTTATTATGATGTCAAAGTTCTTGACAAAAGGTAAAATGAAAAAAAAAAAGCTAATCCCTCTCACACCCCCTTACTTAAACTATAGGTAGACACAGTGCTGATCCTATTAGTTTAAAGCAGTGAACTTCTGCCAGGTACATTTCAAAGTTATCAACAGGCCCACCTTTATTTTATTCTGAATACAAAGAAAAGTCTTGTAATAAGAAAGAAATGAAGAGTTCTCATATAAACTTCATGCAGCTTCCCCTAAAGTTAACATACCACAGTACATTTGTCAAACTAAAAAATCAATCAGCATTTAATACTACTAACTAAATTACAGACTGTCCTTAAATTTTATTAATCTTTTTTTTTAAATGTACTTTAGACAAAGGTTTACAGAACAAACTAGTTTCCCATTAAATAGTACACATACCATTTTATTACACTGGTTAAAAATCCCATGACATGTCAACACTCCCCCTTCTTAACTTTGGGTTGCCCATTACCAGCTTTCCTGTCCCCTCCTGCTTTCTAGTCCTTGCTCCTGGGCTGGTGTACCCCTTTACAGACTTTCCTCACCTTTTATCAATATTTCAGTTAATGTCCTTTTCCTGTTCTAGGATCCAGTCCCAGGATACCATGCTGCACTAAGAAAATAATACATTTTAAAGCTCAACTTAAAACTTGGAAAACAAATTAAAAGTGAATAGTAAACATACTAAATATATTTAGGCAGTCCTCTCTCATCCTTCAAACAGACTGTTGAAAAACTAGAATGTCAGAGCAAAAATGTAGTTTCCCAAAATGGACTACGAGAGATCAACTTCTGGCATGACAGCAAGAGAAGCTCCGCCAGCCTGCTCCACAGGGAAACTGGTGAAAATATAAAGTTAATAAATGAAAACCTAAAGCTAGTAGAAATGGTCCAAAGGGCAAACAGCAAATGAAGACATACCTATTCAAAAAAGGCTATGAAAATTTGGTAAAAAAGGAACAAGTTTCTGGTATTTGAAGCAAGAACATGCCTTCTTCCCCCACACCCAGCTCAGCAAGCGGAGACTGGACTCCTGAAGGCAGCATTCAAGCACAAGCAGCTCCTTCTTCCACCAGCCCCCAGCCAGAGGTGTCTCCTGGGAGGATCGAGGCCTCAGTGCTGTTCATCTTCCTCCCAGCTACTGGTTGCTGAGGCTAGGTTGTGGGCAAACGCAGCCCAGAGGTGGGGCTCCCTTCTACCACTTGGCCCCCACTCATGGATTGGAGGCTCTACTTTGGGGTGGTGCTCTGAGAAGACTGGGGCTCCAACAGCCTTTCCCCTGCTTGTGGTGGGGGTGGTTCACACCAGAAGCAAACTGAGAGGACCTCAAGCTGCTCCCCCCACAGCTGAGCGCTCAGTGCCTAGAGAGGGTATCTGTGTGACTCAGACACAAATATGCCACTGCTCTCCCAGGTCCGGAACCCTGACTCAGTGAAGCTGTTGCCCGGGGGTGGGGGATACAGGCCATATAACAGCTCCTATTCTTTTCCTGGAGCTCCGGTGGCACAGCGATGCAGAACTACAGTGAACCACGGCTGCTAACCAAAAGGCTGACTTCATGTTGCTCCTTGGAAACCCTGTGAGGCAGTTCTACTCTGTCCTACAGGGTCACTATGTGTCAGAATCAACTCAGTGGCAATAGGTTTGGTTTCCTGGAATCTCTTCCCAAAAGACTGACTTCATTTGCAACACAGCATGAAGTTTAAACCTAACGGCACTCTCAAGAAGAGTGGAGACAGTGGTAAAGGCAAAGAGGGAAGAGATTCAGGATATAGGCTAAATTATAGGCCAGCTACTGGGAAGGAGCACCCCAGGGGTCAGAACAAACAGCAAACGCTGACCTCAAAAACGATTCTTTCAAAGGAATCAGAATTTATTGGATTAGTTTGTAGAGCAATTTATACTCCAGGATGTTGTTGAAAACAATTGAGCAATCACTCAGTAATTATCTAAAAATCAAAACCAAACCCATTGCCAAGTCAAATCTTACTCATAGCTAACCTAGAGGGCAGAATAAAACTGTTCCACAGGGTTTCCAAGGAGTGGCTGGTGGATTCAAACTGCTGAACTTTTGAAGAGCAGCCATAGCTCTTAGCTACTGAGTTTAAAAGCTAGACGGAGTCAGGAGAAACATGGAAGAGAGCATAGGTGTCATCCCAGGTGACTGCTGGCATGCTCAAGGCTGCACATCAGTGACACCAGAAACTTAACCCCATGCTGGGTGGGAGTAAACAGACTTCACTTAAAAAATTCAGCCTATCAAATAAACAAATAAACAAGCAAATAAAAACAATAAGCCTTAAGAAGGAGAGTCCTTAGAGCTGAAAAACAGATTATCTAAACTGTCCAGTTTCCAACAAGATATGCCATGCAATAGGAAAGTACATCAGAAACAAACAAAACCAGGAAAGCAGAAACTGCCAGTGATCAGATATCAAATTTAAAAGAAAAAGACTTCAAAGCAGCTATTATGTATGTGTAAACAAAACTAAAGGCTGCTATGATGAAAGAAGGAAGCATAATAACAACATCTCATCAAAGAATATTAATAAAGTGCACCTGAAGATAGATCCATAGAGACTGCTAAGTGAAGAACAGGAAGAAAAAGGATGATGAATAATGACAGAAAAAAGGTCACAAAGAACTGTGGGCGACCATTAAGCACACCAACATATGTCTTAGTGGAGCACCAGAATAGGAGGAGAAAGGAGCAGGAAAAATATTTAAAGAAATAATGCCTTTAAAAAATCCCCAAACCTGACCCATTGCAGCAGAGATGATTCTGACTTATAGCCACCCTATAGGATAGAATAGAACTGCCCTCTTGAGTTTCCAAGGAGCACCTGGTGGATCTGAACTGCTGAGCTTTTGGTTAGCAGCTATAGCACTTAATCACTATGCTGCTAGGGTTTCCAGTGGGTAAAAACTTTCCAAATTTACAGAAAAACCATAACCTACACATACAAGAAGCTGAACAAACTCCAAGTAGGATAAACGCAGAGATCCACAAGCACGTAACAGTAAAAATGCTCAAAGACAAAGTGAAAATCTTGAAAGCAGAAAGAGAAAAGACTTATCAGTCACAAAAACCAAAACTCATTGCTCTTGAGTCAATTCCAACTCATAGTGACCATCAGTCACAAGAAAACATAATACAAGTTAATAGCTGACTGCTCAACAGAAACAGTAGAGAGCAGTGGGATATCATATTTGAAGTACTCAAGGGAAACAAAACAAAATAAAATACAATACATTGTCAACCAAGAATCGTACATACAGCAAGGCTATTGATAAAAAATGAAGGAGAAAGAGACTTTCCCAGATAAACACACACCTACTGAATTTATTGCTAGTAAACTTGCCTTGCAAGAAATATTAAAGAAAATTCTTCAGGTGGAAAAGAAGTGACTCCAGAGCACTATTCAAAGCCACACATAATTAAAAAAACAACCCCCCCCAAACTCCAGTAAAGGTACATAATTATAAAAGACAATTCAGATGCATGTTGCTTCTCCTTCTCATTGTTGCTGTAACTGTTAGGTGCCACTGAGTCAGTGTCATGGATTGAATTGAGTCCCCACAAAAATGTGCACCAATTTGATCAGGCCATGATTCATGATTCTCCTCCACTGTGTGATTTTTCCCCTTTGTTGTAAATCCTGCCTCTATGATGGTAACGAGTGTGGCAGCTGTGTCAGTGAGCTGGGACTCAACCTACAAGCTTGGATAGTGTCTTGAGCCAATCTCTCAGCAGAAGATAAAAGGACAGGGAAACAAGCTGAGAGTTGGGGACCTCATATCATCAAGAAAGAAGTGCTGGGAGCAGAGCATGTCCTCTGGACTTGGGATCCCTCCTCCTCAGAAGCTCCCAGTTTTCTTTAGGAGACTAGCAAAAAGGACTTTCCTCCAGAGCTGACAGAGTCTTGCCCTGGTGCTAATATCCTGAATTTGGACTTTTAGTGTACTTTACAGTGAGAGAATAAATTTCTCCTTGTTAAAGGCATCCACTTGTGGTATTTCTATTATAGCAGTACTAGATGACTAAGACAGTTGGTTCTGACTCCTAATGACCTTATGTACAAAAGAACAAAACACTCCTAGGTCCTGCACCATCCTCACCATCACTGCTATGCTTCAGTCTGTTGTTGCAGCCACTGTGTCAATTTATCTTGTTGAGGGTCTTCCTCTTTTTTACTGACTAACTTACCAAGCATGACATCCTTCTCCAGGGACTGGTGTCTTCTGATAACATGTCCAAAGTACACGAGATGAAGTGTTACTATCTTTGATTCTCTAGTTATACTTCTTCAATGATACAAGGACTGCCAATTAAGTTTTGTGAATTCATCCTAGAAAAAGTGCTACATACCTCACTGTTGAGTTATCAGTATGGTCAAATTCAAAGCACTCCCCTCAGTAAGCTATGCACCAATGCCAGCGCCTAGTTCACCTTCAAAGCAACTGTGGAACTCCTTTTCTGGAATGGCCATCAGAGCTGTTGTCACACTACCGTTGATGTCCTGAATATCATCAAAATGTCTTCCTTTTAATATTTCCTTTATCTTTGGGTAAAGGAAAAAGACACTGGAGACCAGATCAGGTGAGTAGGGGGGGTGTTCCAATGCAGTTATTTGCTTACTGGCTAAAAATTTCCTCATAGATAACTATACAATTAAGTTCATGAACTTGCCACCTTGCCACTGTGTGCAATGGCCATTTCAGAAAGAGTCCCAAAATTGCTTTGAAGGGTAGACTAGGTGTTGGCACAGGTGCTTAACTTCCCCAGGGGAGTTCTTGAAAGGTGCCCATACTGATATTCAGGAATGAGGTATGCAGCACTTAGAACAATTAAGTTTGCAGACTTAATTGTCGGACCTTGTAGACGTGTTCCTTCTTCTGGCAGTCTATGGTATATTCAGTTTGAGTTAACACCATAATTAATGGGCATCAATTCTTCTATTTTATTTATTCATTTTCCAGCTTTCACATGCACACGAGGTTAATGACAATACCATGCCTTAGGTCAGGCACACCTTAGTTTTCAAGGTGACATCTTTTGCTTTCAAACACTTTCAGGAGATCTTTTGCAGCAGATTTGCCCAATGCAATATGTGTTTTGATTTCCTGACTGCTGCTTCCATGGGTATTGATTATGGAACAAAGTAAAATCAAATCCATAATAACTTCAATCTTTTCTGTTTATCATGATGTTGCTTATTGTCCAGTTGTAAAGATTTCTGTCTTCTGTATGTTGAGGTGCAATCCACACGAATGCCTGCAGTCTTGGATCTTCATCAGTAAGACTTATGTCCTCTTCACTTTCAGCAAGCAAGGATGCATTATCTGCATAACACATGTTGCTAATGAGTTTCCTTCCAATCCTGATGCTATGTGCCTCTTTATGTAGTCTAGCTTCTCAAATTATTTGCTCATCATACAGATTGACTAAAACCCAAACACACTGCTGTTGAATCAATTCTGATTCACAGCAACCCAATATAGATTGAATAAGAATGTTGTAAGAACACAGCCCTGACAGTTACCTTTCCCGATTTTTAAATTATGCAGTATCCTCTTTGTTCTGTTCAAACTCCTGCCTCTTGGTCTAGGCACAGATTCCACATGAGCACAATTAAATGTTCTGGAATTCCTGTTTTTTGCAAGCAACCTCATCCATAATTTGTTATGATTCACACAGTCAAATGTCTTTTTCTTCTCTTAAAAACCCCAAACCAGGGAGGCGGAGTCAAGATGGCGGACTCAGCACATGTCTCCTTATATCCCTCTGGAAACCAAGACCTGAACTGATAATCAAACGGAACCTTCTGGTCACCTAGTGAGCCCCAGGACACAGCACAGGGCTGCTAATTTGGACTTCATACCACTGAGCAAAAAAGCTTCTCTTTTGCTGACTCCCACTCCTGGCTAGCCCTGGCTCTCACGGACTGAAGGTAATGACCATTTTGACTTTTTTTTCTCTGTCTTGGCCAGTGGGTGGAGCTGGGTCTTGCAAAGCGGCTAGTCTGAGATGCACTGTTGGTGGGATAGGCAGGCGAAATTGTCATATTCTGAGAGCCAGGCTTAAGACTCTGTACACCTAGCTACTTTGAGCCTGTCTTTTTATCTCTGCGACAGCATGGTTTGTACGGGAACCAGCGGTGCCTATGTGCGGGACGCCATGTTGGACACGGAGATTTTAGCGGGACCTAATTCTTAGCCTGGGAGCCACTGCCTGCAAACAGGACAGTGCTTCTCTGACAGAAAAGCAGTAGTTTACCCAGTGTTGTCTATGGTGGGGGCCCAGCAACAGAGGCTGAGGACTCACTATGTCTCAGCACCTTTAGCCCCTCTATCCACTGACCATGTGGAGGGCGCCATCTTGGATACGGTGGCCACAGCTGGACCTAATTCTTAGCTTGGGAGCCAGAGCCTGCCCACAGGAGAGTGCTTTTCTACCAGAAAAGGAGTACTCTACACAGTGTCGCCTAAGGCTGGGCCCTGTTAGCAGAGGCCAACAGGGCAGTAGCATTGCTGTATTTTGAACTGTTCATATCATCTGGGGTTGGATACAGAGGTGCTTACTTTGCCAGCTGGGAAGAGGGACATCTACACCTGAAAACCTGAGTGACTTGGGATGCGGTCAGATACCTTTTGTTTTACATTTTAAGACAGCCCAGAGAAACACCTGCAGTCCATCCTCACAGTATCTCTCCCAGACTCTACTTACCCACGTGAAACCCAAAAAGCAACAGACACTTGTGGCAAACAAGAAATCACCCATGGCTTCAGAAGGCTCCTAAACAAAACAACCAAGTTTTCCAGATGAAGAAACTTTTATGAAATCATCAAAAGGTGAATACAAAAGGATTATATACAGAGCCCTTATAGACCTTATACAAAACAACAAAATGAAAACTTAAGCAAGCTGTTCAATCTGATGGAACACCAGTACTCTGAAATCCAACAGATCAAGAACAAAATCAAAGACATAGAAACTTCAATGCAAAGCCAAGAAAACAGAATGGAACAAATGGAAAAAAGAGTTTCTGACTTGGAAGAGAGAGCTACTGATGCCATTGTCTATGAAGATAAATCAGAAAAAAGAAACAAGAAAAATGAAGAAGCATTAAGAAGCATGTGGGACTCTATTAAGAGGAACAACCTTTGATTAACTGGAGTCCCTGAACAGGATGAGACACCTGAGAACACAGAGAGTATCACTGCTGAGCTGCTGACAGAAAACTTCCCAGAAATGATGAAGGAAGAGAATACAGATATCCCAGATACATATCATATGCCACCCACCATATATCTCAAAAGAAAGACTCCAAGACATATTATAATCAAGTTTAACAAAATGAAACATAAGCAGAAACTCTTAAAAGCAGCAAGACTCAAAGCAAAGCTAACATTCAGAGGGAAACCCCATAGGGTTTCATCAGATTTCTCAGCAGAAACCATGCTGGCACAGAGACAATGGCAAGACACATTCAAAGCCTTGAAGAAGAACTTCCAACCAAGAATTATATATCCTGCAAAACTATCTTTCAAATACGAAAATGAAATTAAGACATTCCCAGATAAACAGAAACTCAGAGACTGTAAAAACCAAATCAAACCTACAAAAAATACTGAAAGAAGCTCTTGGTTTTGGCTTAGAAGAACAAAACTACTAATTTTATATTTTGGAATGGCACATCATCCAGAATTCTACTCAGTTAGGGAAGGCTTCAAACTCAATCAACGCTTTAATACTGAAAGAAATAATCCAGTGATTATCATGAAAAGTATGGTGCCATCATATTAAAAAGAGGGATGTATTACAGTCGTTATAGTCCTTCCAGATGGAGAGGAAGCCGACAAGACTGGTAGTAATTAAAATTAGGTTTATATATAGTTTAATAAGGGGGACCATAGGGGTAGCCATAAAGCACAACAAAGATGCAACTTACCCTATCAAGAAATGTAACACAGGCGTCTCAACAACTACAAAACAAGCTCTGAAAAAGGTGAAAAATCAACTCACAAAAAAGAATGTCCCAGAACAGACTAGTAAGAACAACGGAGAAAACATCAACACAAAAATAAACATATCACAATGGCAGCAGTGAACACACACCTATCAATGATTACATTGAATGTGAATGGACTGAATGATCCAGTAAAGAGACATTGAGTGACATCTTGGATCAAAAGACATGACCCATCCATATGCTGTCTACAAGAAAGTCACTTGAGACTTAAAGATAGGAACAAACTGAAAATTAAAGGATGGAAGAACATATATCAATCTAACAATGAACTAAGAAGAGTAGGTGTGGCAATTCTAATATCAGACAAAATCAATTTTAAAGTAAAATCCACCACTGTGGACAATGATGGACACTATTTATTGCTGAAAGGTTCAGTACACAAGCAAGTCTTAACTATATTAAATATTTATGCACCTAGTATCAGAGCACCTAAATACGTCGAAGAAACACTGACTACACTCAAAAGAGTCAGATCACTCCACAATGACAGTGGGAGACTTCAGCACTCCACTCTCAATACTGGAGAGATCATCTAGAAAAAAGTTCAATAAAGATACAGAAGACCTCACTGCCACAATTAACCAATTAAACCTCATCGATATATATAGAACTTTCTACCCATCAGCAGACAACTACACCTTCTCCAGTGCACATGGAACATTCTCAGAATTGACGATATGTTAGGACATAATGCGATTCTCAACAAAATTCATACCACTGAATTACTGCAAAGCATCTTCTCAGATCATAAAGCCATAAAATTCAAAATCAATAGCAGAAAAAACGTAAGATAAAAAGTGGAACTCTTGGAAATTGAACAGTATCTTGCTCAAAAAACCATGGGTTATATAAGAAATCAAGGAGGAAATAAAGAAATTCACAGATTCCAGTGAGAATGAAAACTCTTCATACCAGAACTTATGGGATATAGCCAAAGCAGTGCTCAGAGGTCTGTGTATCTCCATAAATGCACATATTTGGAAGGAAGAAAGAAACCAAATCAAGGAACTAACCCTACAGCTTGAACAAGTAGAGAGAGAACAACAGAGGAACCCTTCAGAAAACAGATCATAAAGATTAGAGCAGAACTGAATGAATTAGAAAACAGAAAGACAACTGAAAAAATTGAAAAGACCAAAAGCTGTTTTTTTTAAAAGATCAAAATTGACAGACCACTGGATAAACTTACTAAAGAAAAACAGGAAAGGAAACAAATAACCCAAATTAGAAATGAGAGGGGAGTTGTCACAACAGATCCAACAGAAATAAAAAATATCACAACAGAATACTATGAAAGACTGTACTCTAATAAATTTGAAAACCTAGAGGAAATGGACAAATTCCTTGATTCATATCACCTATCCAAATTATTACAACATGAAGCAGAGCAACTTAATAAGCCCATCACAAAGGAAGAGACTGAAAAAGTCATCAAAGAACTGCCAACCAAAAAAAGCCTGGGCCCAGATGGCATCACTGTAGAATTCTACCAAGCTTTTAGAGAAGAGTTATCTCCAATACTACTGAGACTATTTCACAGTATAGAAAGGGGTGGAGTCCTCCCCAACTCATTCTATGAAGCCAGCATAACCCTGATACCAAAGCCAGGGAAAGATCCGACCAAAAAGGAGAACTACAGACCGATATCACTCATGAACCTAGATGTAAAAATCTTCAACAAAATTCTTGCCAATAGAATATAACAACATATCAAAAAAATAATCCATCATGACCAAGTTGGATTCATACCAGGATGCAAGGCTGCTTCAACATCAGACAAACAATTACTGTGATTAACTACATAAATATTACAAAAGACAAGAACCACCTGATCTTGTCCATTGATGCCGAAAAGGCATTTGATAAAGTCCAACACCCATTCATGCCAGAAACTCTTAGCAAAATAGGCACAGACGGAAAATTCCTCAACGCAATAAGGGCCATTTGTACAAAGCCAACTGCCTACGTCATCCTGAATGGAGAGAGACTCAAGGAGTTTCCTTTGAGAACAGAAATAGACAAGGATGCCCACTCTCACCTCTCCTATTCAACATAGTACTAGAAGTTCTAGCCAGAACAATTCGACAAGACCAAGAAATAAACAGGATCTGCATCAATAAAGAAGAAGTCAAAATCTCCCTATTTGCTGATGATACGATTGTATATGCAGAGAATCCCAAACTAAACTACTCAAACTGACAGAAACATTCAGCAAAGTCTCGGGATACAAGATAAAAGTAAGTAAATCAGTAGGATTCCTTTATACCAACAATGAAACTGTTCATGAAGAAATCATCAAATCAATACCATTTACTATAGCCCCTAACAAGATAAAATACCTAGGAGTTAGTCTAACCAGAGAAATAACAGACCTTTACAAAGAGAACTACAAGCCTTTACTACAAGAAACTAACAGAGGCTTAGATAAACGGAGAAACCTACCCTGCTCATGGATAGGAAGACTTAACATTGTGAAAATGTCTATTTTACCCAAAGCAACGTACTTATATAATGCAATTCAATACAAGTTCCAGCATCTTTTTTTAACGAGATGGAGAAACAAATCACCACATTTGTTTGGAAAGGGAAGAAACCCCATATAAGTAAAGTACTACTAAAGAAGAAGAACACACTGGGAGGCCTCTCATTACCCGACTTCAGAACCTATTACACTGCCCCAGTGGTCCAAACAGCCTGGTACTTGTACAAGAACAGACAGATTGATCAATGGAACAGAACTGAGACCCCAGAGATGACACCATTTGCCTATGAACAGTTGATATTTGACAAAGGCCCTAAAACATTAAACTGGGGTAAAAACAATCTCTTCAACAAATGGTGCTAGAAAAATTGGATATCCATCTGCAATAAATTGAAACCAGATCCATATCTTACACCTTATACAAAAAACAGCTCAAACTGGATAAAAGACCTAAATATCAAATCTAAAATGATACAGCTCATCCAAGAAAAGGTAGGAACAACAATGGAAGTTTTAAAACACAATGTAGACAGACTTCAAAATCTGTCAAACAAACCACAATCAACAGAAAATAGATAAATGTGAACTACTTAAGAATCAACTTTTGCTCATCCATAGACTTTATTAATAGAATTAAAAGGCCACTTACAGAATAGGAAAAAATATTTGGGAACTATATGTCAGACTGATGCCTGATCTCCATAATCTATAAGGTACCACAAAATATCAATAAGAAGAAGATAAATCATCCAATGAAGCAATGGGCAAAGGAGATAGACAGACATTTCTCTAAGGACGAGATCCAGGCAGCTACAAAACACATGCGGACATGTTCATGATCTTTAGTTATTAAAGAAATTCGAATCAAAACTACAATGAGATACCATCTCAACCCAACAAGGTTGGCCATGATCCAAAAAACATAAAACAACAAATGCTGGAGAGGTTGTAGAGAAAGTGAAACTCTCTTACAGTGTTGGTGGGGTTGCAAAATGGTCCAGCCTCTTTGGAAAGCAACATGGCGCTTCCTTAAAAAAACAGATACATATATACCACTTGACTCAGTAATTCTACTGCTTGTAATATATCCTACAGAATCAAGGCCATTCACACCAACAGATACATACACAAGAACGTTTATCGCAGCACAGTCCACGATAGCAAAAAGATGGAATCAACCCAGATGCCCAACAACAGAGGAATGGATAGGTAAACTATGGTATATATATACACTCATTGCAGCACTATGCAATGATAAAGAACAATGATTCCAGGAAACATCTCATAACCTGGTTTCAACTGGAAGACATTATGTTGAGTGAAAGTAGTCAGCAACAAAAGGACAAATATTGTATGAGACCCTGTGATAAGAACTCAAAACCAGACTTATGTATAGAAGAAAAGGCTCTTTGACGGCTGCAAGGAAGGGGAAGGAGGGAGGGTGAGGGGGAGAGGGTTTAGATAGCTGGTAGAAATTTGATTGGGTGAAATCAGTGACAGCACACATTAGAAACAAGAAACAGTATTAAGTGGGCTTCAGCATAACTTGAGTACTCCTTCCATTTTAACCCAATATTGCAAGGACAGAGTAGCTGGGGTGGGGGGCAAGGGATCATGCTCTTAGATGAAATCGAGGCCAACTGGCACAACTAGCGTTTTGCTAAGAGAGCTCTCTGCACCCCACATTGGTGAGTGGCGTCTGGGGTCTTGAAAGCTGCCAAGCTGCCATCCAAGGACACAGCAAATGGTCCCAACTCAGCCGCAACGGATGCTCACCAAGAACCAAAATGACAACCCAGAAGACAGAGAGACCCACATGAGTGGGTGCCTACATAGACTTGGGACCAGATGAACCAGGTGGTGCCCGGCCACCACCAGTGATAGCCACGATGGAGCTCACAAAGTTGAGTCTCACTGGCAACACAAGAATAAAAAGGGGTGCATCCTGAGATCTCCACTTAAAGACCTCAAGTGATGGTCCAGAGGCTTTGAGGTTCCCCTGGGAACATGGCCCCCGGCCCTGATGCCGCCCTTGCCCATAAATCATAACGAAGTTCCACTCTTCGGACAGCAATAGACTGGACTTGGTGATGCAGAGTGACCATATATTGGGTGCACTTCACGGTTCTATGCATCTATAGGATATCATCTTGCTGACCTCTGGCTGGAGGAAGGGGTGGAAAGGAGGGGAAAAGAGACTGTTGGGAGAATGAGACATGTATGGAGCAGGGAGGAATAGTGTGCTGTCACCTGGCAGGGAGAGCAGTGGAACTGCATGTAGATGAGCATGCAAATTTATATGGGAATGTACATTTTCTCTGTCATAATAGGAACAAAAAAAAGAAAAACCCAAACCAAAGTTACTGCTGTCAGGTTGATTCCGACTCACAGTGACCCTACAGCACAGGGCAGAACTGCCCTGTAGTTTCCAAGGAGTACCTAGTGGATTTGAACTGCTGACTTTTTGGTTAGCAGCTGCAGCATTTGAGCACTATACCACTAGGGCTTCCTTTCTTCTCTTAGTTAATTTAAACAAGCAGTTGTACAACATGACTGAAGCTCCGGTGTTTTCAATCACCTCATATGCATGTGAAAGCTGAATGATGAATAAAGAAGAATGAAAAACCAATGCCAAATATATCAGAGGCTGCCAAAAGAATACCCTTGGAAGATGTACAACCAGAATGCTCCTTGGAAGCAAGGATGGTGAAATGTAGTCTCACATACACGTTATCAGGGAACCAGTCCCTGCAGAAGGATATCATGCTTGCTAAAGCTGAGGGTCAGAGAAACAGAAGACAACGCTCAACAAGAGGAAATAACACTGTGTCTGCAACAATGGGCTAAAGTATTACAAGTGTGAGGATGCCGCATGACTAGGCAGTATTGTGTTGTCATACACAGGGTTGCCATGAGTCCAAACCAACTTACCACACTAAACAACAATATATATTATACAAAAATGTAACAGAGAAATATAGTTGTTAATAATAGCACATGGGAGTTAGAACCAAAATTGTACTGGGGTAAGTAAATGACAAAAGAAGGTAAACTAATAATTATAAGAATGTATTATAGGGCAAAGTAGGTAGAACAATAACTCAGTTGTTGAGGAGTGGACTGGACCCCTTGTGTGTCAGAGTAAAACTGTGCTGCATAAGCTTTTTCAGTGGCTGATTTTTCATAAGGAGATAGCCAGGCCATATATAACAGTAACATTTTTTTTGTATCTCACTGGTATTAAGTTGTATCAGTCTGAAGCTGGTCCTGATAGGACATGCAACCACTAAAAAGCCAGTTAAAGATACATAATAAAATGATTTAAGAAATCAAAATGCTACATCAGATGCCACGGAATGCAAAAGAAAGCAGTGAAGGAGGAATAAAGATATGGGACATAAAAGAGGCAGACAAAAATTCAACTTTGTCAGTATTATATGTATGAAATAATTCACTCAAAAGGCAGGCGTAGATTGGATTAAAAAAAAATAAAAGACGATCCAACTATACGTCTACAAGAGACACACTTCAAAGACACACACAACTGAAAGTAAAGGGATGGCAAGCAAGGCAATAAGCAGAGGAGCCAGAATTGACAGTACGCGGCTTCTCCCACTGAACAGACCAGAATGCTGGGATGCGGCTCGGAAGAAGGGGGGTGGGGTGGGCAGGTCACCAAGCACCCTCTGGGAGGACACCTCATTGCCTCATTCTGCACACGAGGAAACCAAGGACTGTATTACGCTGAAGAAACCCTTCCGGACGGCGAGGTCCGAGGTTCGGGTCACGACCCGAGGATCCCCTTACCGCAGGCGAGGCCAGCGGTTGCGGTCAAGTGCCATGGATCCCTTTGCCACAGGCGACACCCGAAGGTTGAGGTCACGAGTAGGGGATCCCGGTCCCGCGGGCAAGGCCCTGGGGGCAGGCCATCCCTCGCTCCGAGGCTCCTCCCAGCCCTCCTCCCTCAGGCCCATCGCCCCCGCCTCCCCGGCACAGCGCCCGCCCGTCCAGCCCCCTTACCTTCCGGCTCCTCATGAGTGTGAGCGGCGAACCCCTGACGCCGCCGCCTCCGAGAAGCCGTAACGCTCTCAGCGAAGCAACACCCGCGAGTATTCTGTCCGCGTCGCGGCGTCTAACGTCACAAGAGAATTGGCCCAATCCCCTCCAAGTTCCTAGGCACGTGACCTAACACAGCTGCCTCTTCCGTGAGTGGGCGGGTCACCTCTCCATGGGCGGAGCCTGAGGGAGACCCCACGGCCAGAGCGCGCTTAGGCGGCCATGTTTATGAGGGGCTCACTGCCGTGTGGCGTCTTCGGTCGCCATGTTTAAGAAGGGCACGTGACCAAGACTGTGAGCCCGTTTTGTCTTTGGGTCGTTAGCTGTCGGAATTAACTTGATGGCCACGGATTTTTTTGTTCACGACGTGACAGCCATGTATTTGAGAGGCACTTCTTTAAGCTAGTGGTCGTGCGTCCAGCCGAGGCGGGAAGTGATTTCTCCGCATTCACTGGAGAGTTGGGTTTTTCTAAAGTTCTGTGTCCACAGGTTGGACTAGTGTCTGAATCTCCATCCAGGCCTGAGTACAGGCCTAACCCACCCTTGTCTTCCAAGTTATGGTGGGGAGGGTCCAACTGCAACACTCTGAGCAGCCCTCTTCTGGTCAGAAGTTACGCATTTCTTGCCTATGGAGCTTTGCCGAAGTGGAGATAAGTTTTTATCCTACGCTCGTTGTTTTTAACTATCATCAAATTGACTGACTTTGGATGACCTTGGAAACCCTGGTGGCATGATGGTTAAGTGCGACGGCCACTGAGTAATGCACCAGGTGCTCCTGGGACACTCTATGGGGCAGTTTTACTCTGTCCCATAGGGTCTTTATGAGTCAGAATCGACTTGACGGCAGTGAATTTGACAACTTTATGTGTAACAGAACAAAATCTTGCCCAATTGTTCATCATACTTAACATTACCAGCATGTTTTGAGTTCTTTGTTCACTTACTGTGCCAGTCTATCTCACCTGGGGTCTCCCCGGCCCTCTCTGGCCCTCCACCGAACATGATGTCCTTCAGGAGTTGATCCCTCATGATGCTGTGACCAAAGCAAGCCAGATGGACAACATTCTGTTGCAATCCTGAAGGTTTTCATTAGCTGACTTTCAGAAGTAGACTTCAGGCCTTTTCTGGTCTGCCTTAGTCTGGAAGCTGTGCTCTGACGTCTACCGTGGGTGACTCTGCTGGTGTTTGAGATACTGGTGGCATGGTTTCTAGCATCATAGTAACATGCAAGCCACTAAAGTATGACAGACAGACAGACAACTGGTATCAGGGTTCAATATACCCTGCAATTTGCTGAGGTTAGCTGGTGGGGGGTGGGGGTGGGAGGGGTGGTAAGGGCTAAGGTTTGATTACATTGTCTTTCACCTCCTGCAGTGGATGCTGTTGTTGCAACTGAGGAAACAGCCTTAGAGAGTCTGTGTCTCCTTGGAGTCCATCCTGACTCACAGAAGCCAGACTCATGGTAACCCTATAGGACAGCACAGAACTGACTGCCCCATAGGCTTTCCAAGGCCATTATCTTTGCAGATGCAGACTGCCACATCGTTCTCCTGTGAAGGAGCTGGTGAGTTGCAACTGTCAACCTTTTGGTTATCAGCCAAGTACTTGACCACTGTGCCACTAGGGCTCCTTCCAAGGTTCCACAGTGGAGCCCATTTGGTGTGCTGTTGGTGTTTCTTGCCACTGTATCTGAGAGACAGTTTTGAGGTCTGGTCCTTGATGGTCTGTAATATGTGTTGCATTAATGAACTCTCAGCCCTTATCCTTTGGAAAACATTGGGTCCCCTTCTTTTAACTGGGTTAATTCCACTGAAAATGGTTACCTTCTTCCTGTGTTTTAATCCCTCAGCCAAGATTTTCTCTCCCAAAACTCTTCTCTGTCCTGGTGAAGATGCAGGCCGCTTGGTGAGCATCCTGGTCTATTTTTCACAGCCTGGCTCTCTTCAGCTCAGGGATGTGATTGTCAAACCAGATGGCTGCTTTTTAGCCTGTAAGAGTTTTAAAAATGAGATGAAATCCAGCCTTGTCCTTAAACACTCCAGGCCTCCAATTCTCTGAACTTTACCATGTGTCCCTCCGAAAAGGACATCTGGACTCTAAAACCACATCAGTGGCTAAAGAACACCAAGGCCTCATTTCCTTTCTTGAACTTTCTTAGACATCTGGCACACTGTCCCTGTACCAGCATCCAAGCTGACCTGGTGGAGCTCTGCTCAAATAAAATGCTCTCAGCAACCACAGACTGTACCTTGGAAATGGATAAGGGTGAGATTTCATTTTTCTATTATTATTATTAGTTTTGCAGGTGAGAACATTTAAATCAGGCAGTTTTGGCAGAAGCATTAGGTTTTCCAGTTAAGCTATAAAGGTTGAAAAGTGAACTGTGTTGTACTACAGCCTCATGTACTGCTTGAGGGTCCCTCTGTGCATTGTTCCATAGCAGAGGTGTGATTCATATTCTCTTCCAAAAGCTTTAATGTTCTCTGCTCGTATGGAATGACTCCCTCAAAGCCCGGAAATACAGTTGATGCCTCTTTTTAGTACGTAAAAAGTGAGTGAGCTTAAGGATCCTGCCAGCTTGTTGGTTGGCAGACTCCCCTTTCTCTTTTATAATACATCTCTAGGTAATTAGGTGGACTCCCTTAAATTAGATTGCACGTGATATAAAAATGGCACTGAGGGGGTATCTGACCTCTTCTACCTTCATCAGAGGGGGAGAGAGACTCCTCATCAGTATCAGCCCAAGGCTGATTTCTATCAAGTTGGGGGTCAAACATACCTCCACTCTCTAATCCTTTTACCAAATCTGGGACCAGTCATCCCTTCTACGGCAGTCTCTACTTCTCTGCTGCACTTGATAATTCTTTTCAGTGACTACTTAGAACTCACACATTATGGGGTTCATTGGGGAAGCAACAGATTATGATTCAGGCTCAGTAATGACTCAGGATACAGTTCTTTAATCAGGACAGCTTTTCCATCATGCCCATAGGCAGGCCTCTTCCCAACCCTCAGGACTCTTGGGCCAGCCCAGCCACTGCCCTGCTCTGGCAGTGTTATAAAGCACTTTAGCTCTACTGATAAGTGCCCAAAGGTGTGACCTTCCATCAGTAAGCCTTGGTGAGAAGGAGCTCAGCTCTCTATCTCTATCATGAGTCTGCAAGCCTAATTCTGCTCCTCAAACAAGTGTCCAGAGACACCTCACTTTACCAGCGAGTCTCCTGCCCAAAGGTGCTCAGCTCTCTTGCTCTGTGGATCAGCCTGCTCACTCTAGCTGTCTTGCTCTGTTGGCCAGTAAGCTGTGTCATACTGGTCTCTGGTTCTGCTGCCACTGTTTCTTTGTTGCTTCCTATCATCATGTTTGTTATCTCTGGTGTTACAGCTCTTTTTCTCTCGTGTCCTCTGTTTCCTGGGTCTAGGGGGCTTTCAATTCAGGGACCCAGGTCCAAAGGACAGTGTTCCACCCCTGGCTCTTCTTTCTTAGTGATAAGTAATGTCCCCCCTTTTCAACTTAGCATGGCTCATTTTAAGCCTAGTAGGATGGCAAAACTGATGAATCCCCTCATTAGGGTTTCATACACCGTATTTACATGGCTTCACCCCAAAAGGGGACCATGCATCTTCTCTGCATTCTTAGCAGGTGTCATGGATTGAATTGTGTCCCCCCAAAATATGTGTCAACTTCGCTAGGCCTGATGCCTAATATGTGATTGTCCTTCATTTTGCAATCTGATGTGATCATCCTATGCGTTATAAATCCTAACCTGTGTAATTTTAATGAGGCAGAATTAGAGACAGTTATGTTAGTGAAGCAGGACACAATCTATGGGAATAGATTGTATCTTGAGTCAATCTCTTTTGAGATAGCAAAGAGATTAAACAAGGAAGAAGAGACTGAGGGATGTCTTACTACCAAGAATGAAGAGCTGAGAGGGGAACATGTTTTCTGGACCCGGGGTCTCTTTGCTGAGAACCCCCTAGGCCCGGGGTAAGATTGATGCCAACATGCGTGGAGATGTCCAGGGAATGCCAAACCCATAGAGGTTGAGTAGAGACAAGGACCTTCAGCATCAGCAGAGAGAGAATGTCTTCTACTCAAACTGGTACTTCAGATTCACACTTGTAGCCTCCTAAACTGTGAGGAAATAAATTTCTATTGTTAAAGCTCTCCACTGGTGTTATTTGTGTTGTAGCAGCACTAGATAGCTAGATGAGTAATGCACTGACCAGTCCCTCTTGGTGGGCCACAAGCATCTTATTTGCATAGTCCCACCTGATCTTTTGGTGATACATTGCACCTCAGGTGGTGTTTGCTTTCAGCAGTGACTAAAGACACATGCAGTCTCAGTGCGTGCACACGCATGCACGTACAGACACACACTCTGCCTGTTTGTATCCATTTTTCCTTCCCAGCATTGTGCTTCTCATTATTCTATTTCCTGTGAAATACATAGGAGGGAAAAGACAAATATGTGACTGGCAGAGAATCGATTTGCAAAGGAAACTAATGTAATCACTACCAGCTGTTAAGGGAAAACCGAAGTGATACTATATTAAACACCTAACCTGTCCCATTTTCACTGAAATTGGTTTCATAATAAGCTTGGTTCAGTGGCTTTATTTTAGAAACCTTCAGAGCTCAAAGTTCTCGTAAACTTAAGATTGACTGCCACAAGCTAATCTTTGGCTCTGTGGTTGTTTATGGTTAGTGCTGATGGATGAGAAATACTGCACTGTTTGAGTGTGCCTGATTGGGACTCGAGTCTCTTCCTTGCCATCTTGAATTTGTCCTTCCACAGTGAACTCTTGATCTTTGCTTACATGACCATTCTACCCCCACAGCTACCCCCCCGTCTCTGTGAATGACACATCTAGCTCTTCAGGCCAACACATCCAACTGTCTTTGATGACTGTGTCTGCCTCTTGCCCATGTCTAGTTGGTCACCAGTTTTTGTTAATTCTAGTCTGTGAAGCTACGCAGCTGGGTTTTTTTTTGTAACAGCAATTTTTTTTAATTGTGATTGACAGCTGGTCTTCTGTCTTTGCTGGTACTGCTCACAGCAGCCAGAGGGATCATTGATCAGATGGTGACCTGACCCCCCGCTACAGCTCTTCCCTGCCTGCCCATTGCTTACAGGATCAAGATCTACTTTGTTAGTCATGACCTCTAAGTCTCAGCACAAAGAGTTCTGGTGGTGTAATAGTTACTTGCCCAACTGCTAACCAAACAATTTTTGGCTCAGATGCACGTAGATACTTTGAGGGAGAAAGACCCAAAGATTTCCTTCTGTGGAGATTACAGCCGAGAAAGCCCTATGGGACAGTTCTGTTGTGTCACATGGGGTTGCTGTAAGTTAGAATCAACTTGATAGCACCCAGTAACTACGAGGCCTAGCCCAGTGCTGGCACATAGTAGATACACAATGCATGTTAAATGAATGCATGCCAAGCCCTGTGAGCTCAACCTTGTTGCTCCTTCTCCAGATTCTTGAGGCCTGGCTGCCACCCACCCTCTTTGTCCTCTTAGTCCACAGAGGCCTGCAAAACCCTTTCTCCACTTGATGTGTGCTAGTCCCTTGGTTTGGAAACCCTTCTCTCCCTGGCCCACCAACAACCCCCATTTTCCTGGTGAATCTATTTTTCAAATGTTAAAGTTCATGTCGTCAGGAAAGCCTTATTAGATGTGACCCCCACCCCCTAGTAAACGAAGCCTACCTATTCTACTTTTCTAGCTTTTTTTTTTTGAGCCTCTACACTATTCCTTCGGAACACAGTGATGGCAGGTAGAGTGTGTCTCTTCTTCCCCTTGTTTCCTAGAGCATGATACGTTCATTCATTCACTCATTCATCATACATTTTCTAAGCCCCCATTCTGTAATGGGGTCTGAGCACTAGGGGTACAATGTGGGGAGTTGAAACAAGACCTGTCCTTGCAGCTTTCGCTCCAGTAGTGCAGTAGAGGAGACTGGTTTTAATGGAAGGCTCACATGAAGAACTGTAACTGCAGTGGTTATAAGAGCCACAGTAGAGAAGCCACAGAATGTCGTGAAAGCAAGATGTGCAGGGGAAGATCAGGCCAGTTTCCTAAAAGAAAGGAATTCTCCCCTCCTTCCTTCACCATCCAGGGCCCACACCCCTTTGAGACCCAAACCAAAAAAACCAAACCCACTGCCATCGAGTCAGTTCTGACTTACAGTAACCCTATAAGGGGTCACAGAACTGCTCCATGGAGTTTCCAAGGAGTGCCTGGCAGACTGGAACTGCTGATCTTTCGGTTAGCAGATGTAGCACTTTAACCACTACACCACCAGGGTTTCCCATTGAGAGCCATTAGGGAGGAAATAGGCAGAAACGCTTTTTGCATAGTTGAGTTCAGTAGAGTCCAAACCTCATAAAGGTGGTTTCCTCTGAAGAGCTAGAGACATCAGACAGGGCACAAGAGCCATTTTGGAATTCTGTCCTCCCTGTCTCCCAAGTCACCTCTGTTGGGTTGCCACAGAGAAATGCAACAAAAACTGACTCTTCTGCACCCTTTTGAGGTTCCTTGTGTGCACTTCATTTTTTAATCCCCAATTAACTGTATCTCTTCTAGGATTAAGGTCATTAAATGTAGACACCAGTTGCCATCCAGTCCATTCCAACTCATGGTGACTCTGTATGTGTCATAGTAAAACTACATTTCATTAGGTTTTCAATCACCTGTTTTTCAGGGGTAGACCACCAGGCCTTTCTTTCCACCACCTCTGGGTGGACTTGAACCTCTGACCTTTGGTTAGCAGCTGAGTGCATTCACCATTGGCACCAAGGGACTCTATCCAAAAGGTCAGCATGTGGTGGTTGTGCAAATCCTTGTTTGCTGCCTGTCTTCCCTCCCCGCATGGCAAACTTCTTGCAGGCAGAGGTCAGGTTTCACTCAGGAGGCTGGGGCATGTATGCATGGTAGGTGCTCAGAAAGCTCTTTGTTGAGTAGTGGTTGGTGGCAATGGTGTCACAGAGAAACTGAAGATTGTAGATTTGGAGGGAGTTTTGTATTCTTGCCCATAACACACATTCACTGTGTAAACACAAGTATATCCACAAATCAATATTTGCGTTTCACAAACATTGCAGGGATGTCGAGAAAGTGGAAGAGAATTTTCAAGTAATTAGCAGCCAGTAAACTCATTAACAAGGAGCCCTGGTGGTTCAGTGGTTCAGAGGCCTGAAAGGAGCACATCTCCTTTCTACCAGCAGATGGTGGCCTATACCATGAAGGATGGACCCTTAGACTGTGGCCCTTGCATGCAACAGAAAAATGTTCATCCTTACCCCAAACTCAAAACAAAACAATGGGAAATAGAAAAACCATCACAAGCCAAAAAAAAAAAAAAAAAAAAAAAAGCACACAGCCTGCTTTTTAAAATGTTTTTTATAAAGTTATTTTTTTTGAAAAATTTTAACAAGTAGGAAACAGTTGGTCCCTGGTGGCACCAGTGGTTTACACTAGACCACTATCTACCCGGCTGTGCCACAGAAGAAGGGCTTGGAAATCAGTTCTCAAAAAGATTACAGACAAGACAACCCTGTGAAGCCCAGTTCTACTCAGTAACACCTGGGGTCACCGTGAGTCAGAACTGACTTGATAGCAGAGCTAGGTTTTATGTATATATATGTGTGTATATACATATATATACACATATATATAAAACAAAGCATTTATACATGTCTTACATGCATGAATATACATGTCTCACATGTATGCTTTTTTTGATAGACCTACATGAAAGTCGTCTACACTCTCCTGCTTACTGTCTGATGTTGCCTAGCAATATTAACTGTATAGTTGGACAGCTGCCTGCTGCTTGAAAATATTTTGTTGTTAAGTGCTGTTGAGTCAGTTCTGACATGTAACAACTCTATGTAAATTTACAGTGGAACAAAACACAGCCCAGGCCTATGCCATCCTCACAGTCATTGCTATGTTTGTGACCCATTGTGCAGCCCCTGGCAATCCACCTCAACAGTGGTCTTCTTTTCTGTTGGCTCATGACCTTACCAAGCATGATGTCCTTCTTCAGGTACTGGTCCCTTCTGATAACATGCCCAAAGTCTGTGAGAGGAAGCCTCGCCATCCTCACTTCTAAGGAGCACTCTGTACTTCTACGACAGATTTGTTGGTTTTTCTGGAAGTCCATGGTCTATTCAATATTCTTTGCCAACACCATAATTCAAAAGCATCAGTTCTTCTTTGGTTTTCATTGATTGTCCAGCTTTCACATGTATATGAAATGATAAAAAGTATTACAGCTTGGGTCAGGTGCTGTGCCATCTTTGTGCCATCTTTGTTCTTCAACACTTGAAAGAGGTCTTTGGTAGCAGATTTGCCTGATGCAAATGTTGTCTGATTTCTTCACTGATGCTTCTAAGAGTGTTGATTGTTGATCCAAGTCAAGTGAAATCCTTGACAACTTCAGTATTTTCTTCATTTATTGAGATGTTGATTGCTAGTTCAATTGTAAGGATTTTTGTTTTCTTTATGTTGTCTGCACTGAGGGCTACAGTCTTTGATCTTCCTTGATAAGTGCTTGAAGTCCTCTTCACTTTCAGCAAACAAGGGTGTGTCATGTATATATTGCTGGCTGTTTATGAGTCTTCCTCCAATACTGGTGTCAATTCTTCAGGAAGATAGTTTAATTCCTCAATTTTATTTTGATTCTCTGGAAGTTACAGAGACAATTTTTCACAAACTGGCCAACACGCTTGTAGGTGGAGACGTGGTCTGGAACAGGGGGTCTAGAAACTGAAGGAGCTGGCTCAGAATCTGGCAGGACGCAGGAGAGAATCACAAGTCGCCTACGGCACCAGAGTCAGAAAATGCCATGAAGAAGTTTCAGAGAATCACTGGTGTTGAGCAGGAAATGGTCTCTGTTGAATTCTGTTGGTCAAGAGATACTTTCAGAGGAGGTGACACTAGAGTTGAGCATTTAAGTGTGTAGACAGTGTCAGCAAGCTGAGCTAGAGAAAGAGGAGCAGGTAGAGAGCCCACAGTCTATGAGGGGACATTGTGGGAGCAAGTCCAATGGCCTACCCCTTGAGGAGCTCTCACTGGTGACTAAGCTATTCAAGTTATTGTTGCTGGATGCTGTTGAGTTGATTCCTACTCATAGTGACCCCCTATGACAGAGTAGAATTGCCCCACAGAGTTTACTTAGCTGTAATCTTTACAAAAGCAGGTTTCCAGGTCTGTCTACTGCAGAACCACTGAGTAGGGTCAAACCTTTGTGTTAACAGCCAAGGGCTGAAATGTTGAGCCACTAGAGCTATTGTGATACTAACATGTTTGAGAAACACTGGGCCTTTTTCTGCTTCAGCGGGGATCAGAATACCACCGTGTGTCACAAATACATGTTCGTGTTTCAGTAGATATGGATCCTTGGAAGGTTACTATCCATTGCTTGCTCCACGGGCTCATCCAGAGACTGGTAGGATAATATCTTCCCAAAGTGACAGCCTGATCCCCTGTGTCTTTGCCCCCTTGGCAAGGAAACTCATGAATTCTTGGCTTTTATCTTTTAATTGGCAATTAAACATGCATTTGTTAAAAGTCAAATTGCACCTCAGTTTTTCTTCATAACAACTCAGAATGATTTTGGCAAGTAGTCAAGATGTAAACATTTGTAAAGAAAAAAATCTTGTATGTCTGTCTCCACATTCCACTAACATAGGACCTGTAGAAATCCACCAGAATAAACCCGGACTTTTCTCCTCTCAGCTTGTTAACACCTGGTAACCACCACTGGAATCCGTTTGTTTAGTTCATCAAGTATTACTTGAGCTCTTTGTGTGGGCCATGGCATTGAAACTGCACTACCGGTAATATGACACGGCCAGGATCCTGCTCCCGGGAAGGTCTCCATCTACTCAGGGATCCCAGAGTCCCCACAGGAAGCAAGCAGAGAAACTGTAGGGCAGCTGAACTTCAGGAATGCCTGTAGCCTCAGTTTTCCTGATAACACAAAGAACAAACTCCTTTTGGGTATTTGTGAAACTGTTACCAGAATGGAGCATGCAAATTGTGCTTGGGCACAAAGCTCTGGAGTGGTTGCCTGCGTTACATTGTAGCTGCTCCCTGTGAACTACTCAGGGGGAACACAGTTGCTGTGTCCTTTGAATAAAAGGCCTGTGGTTGGAAGAGGCTGGAAAAGACTAAATTTCCAACTAGGTTGAAAAAAAAAAAAGCCATTTTATGAGAACCTTTGGGCACACAGGAAGGAAAACATAAAGATGAAAAGTCCTATTTTGAGAGTTCCTTTGCCTTTGAGCAAGGGGGGTAGGGTGGGATGGGTTGGTGGTGTTGGAAATCAGCCTGCAATCATATTAAACACGAAGAGAGGCTCAGACTGCAAAACGGAATGTGCAAATTAGTCTCTCGCAGCAGATTTATTTCTGCCTCCCACTCACAAATGCTTCCGTGTTCCATAACCCTTTTGGCTCATTTGGCTAAACATCAGTGACACGTTAGGGACAGCTGCCAAAGAAATGAATTTCGCCCATAAATGTGATGATCGTTAACTGGTAGCTGTTTTCTCCTCCGTGGCCATGTAATGATTCGTGAGACAGGTTCTGGAATAATAAGTTTTTCAGGGATGGCCAGTGTTTGAAGGGTTTCCCACACTGAAGTCCAGTCTTCAGGGCCATACCCCTGCTCCCGGAGTGTCAGGAAAAGCCACTAAAGAGAGGATACCACACTGACCCAGCAGCTGCTTCATCACCTCTCTCAGACGTCACATTTTGGCAGGACATTGTCCCAATTAGGACTCGAAATAATCAACTTCAAGTCAAGGTCTGTTCCCTCGTGTGGCCTCCCAGCACTAAATTTCATCAGAATTCAAATCAGACAGGCTTCATCTGGCTGCAGGGACATCAGAAGGCATTATAAGGACATCCTCCCCCAGGACTGTCAAGGAAGGTGATGAAGGCTGTGCCGTGGGGGTAGGTGCAGGGCGTGGAAGGGCATAAGGCTGTAAAATAGACCACATTCTGCAAGGTGGGTGTTTTGGCCCCAGGAGGAGCGGAGTAGTGCTAAAAGGCCTTCCTCGCAGCAGACTTTCAACCACTTGGAAGATGAGTCACTCAGAGGCATCTTAAAAGAAAAAAATATTATTTTTAATTTAAGTTGTGGTAAATACTCACATAGAGGATATTGGTGGCTCAGTGGTAGGATGCTTATTTCCATGTGGGAGACACGAGTTCAGTTCTTGGCCAGTAACCGCATGCCACCACCCATCTGTCCTCAGTGGAGGCTTGGGTGTTGCTATGATGCTAAACAGGTTTCAGTGGAGCTTCCAGAGTAAGACCAGCACTCTACTTCCAAAAAAATCAGCCAGTGGAAACCCTGTGGATTCTAATAGTGCAATCTGCAATTGTTCATTGGAGTAGGGTGCAGGACCGTGCAGTTTTGTTATGCAGGGGGTCGCTGAGTTGAGGGCCGACTCCACGGCAGCTAAGATTGAAAACAAGGGATGTTAAAAATTCCCTTTTTCCGTGTCCGGGGCTTTAGGTATCTCCCTGCTGTGTGGCTCCATCCGGGGCATGTCCTGCTCCAGGGGCACAGGCAGCAGCATGGTGATGTCCATCTTGGCTCACCCTGGCTTTCTGCTCTGCCTTGAGGAATCCCTGTTTCCTCAGAGGGCAGATATCCTTGGGCATCCCCACCCTGGCATCCCTGACATGCCTTTTCCTAAGCATCCAGAGCACACAGCCCTGCACTTCGAGGCAGCTAAGTGCTGCCAGTTGGCACTGTCTGCCAATTCAAGTGGCACCACCAGGGTTACCTGCTGCCCATTCCCAGCAGCTCACAGGTGTGAACTAATATCACAGATGTGACCTTGCTTTTCAGCGGTGGTTTTGCCAAGGCTGGGTTGCTCCCTGCTCTCTCCTGGCTGAGTAATGAGATTGTTTCACCTTGTCATGCTCTAGGGTAAGCTCCCCCACACTTGGCTCTGTTCTTTGTTTCACAGCCTGGGCAGGACCCACCTTGTTAGCTGGTGTGTGCACTCACCTCTTGGTTCTTAATGGTATTGGTCGGTGGATGAGAAATAGGTGATGATGTGTATTCCTTGTCTAGGAATCGATGGTGAAACCAGCTGGAACTCTTGGGCATTCTCAAGCTAATTCAGTGGGCATGAATGTAGAATGAAAAAGTACAGATAATCTTTTCCCTTGAATTTGCCAGTCCCAGAATATATAACTTCAGAATTCCGGAAGACAGAATTATAGAAGATCAGGAAGCATGGGGAAAGATAACCCTTTTCTCTCTCTCTCTCTCTCTCTCACACACACACACACATACACACAAAGGAGACAATAGAATGAAGTGTTGCCTTGGTGGATCTGTAATTCCCTTTTCTGTAGGTTGGTTGGAATGTTCTTATCTCTTTTTCCCCTAATTTCTGGTGAATTCCCTGGAACTAATGCCTATTGTGTGTACCTGATTACACAGTAAAAGGTTTTATAGAACAACTTTTTTTCTTCCAGGGGGAGGGAGGGAGAGGGTGGCAGGGGGGAAGGCACCCTCTGCTTTTCTTAGTGAAAGAGAAATGTTCTTTTGAATAATTCTTTAATTTACTACAATTTCTGGTTCTGTTGCTGAGGGGAAACAGTTCTCCAGTGGTGAGCCACGTGGTTAATGTTGTTTTAATATTTGTGCTGCTCCAACTTTGGGGCTGGCTAAAGCCCGGGGCTCTGTGCTGTAGAGATTTGTGAGGTGACTCCCGCTCCTGTACCATAATGATGATCTATGTCCCTAGGCCATGAGGGCACAGCCCTGCCCTCCCCAGGACTGCAGGGACTGAAGGACAAAGGCTCCTCTGTCTAACTGACCTACAATGACCCCAATCACTTCTTCAAACCAGACACCAGGCTTTCCTGTTCAGTGAGTAATTAATTCTCTGTATCACCATGGAGAGACTGTTATTGTGCGTTTACTCCTTGGGGTTTAAGAAAGCCGTGTTATCAGTAAAGTCAGTAAAGTTTTGATGGTTTGTTGAAGTTGGTATCTGGGTCTGCTGTTCAATCCTGAGCACTGCCCACTGGGCAGAAGGCTGCATCCAAACATGCTGTTTTGATTTGAGATTTCTGTTCCAGCAACAGCTTTTTAAACTTTTTCTGGGACACTCAATAGCAGGTGGTGCCGACCCTCTGATACAGCAGGGCTTCCACCAGGGGCCTATGGTCTAGGGATCAGGAATTTCCTGTTGCCTCCCAGGCCCCTGGGCTGATGCCCTTATGCAGAGAACACTAATGCACCAAGAGGTGGGTTTGGTGGTGCAGCACCCTGTCTGCTGGCTGGGGCTGGAGGTGCAAGGTGGTGGAGCAGAGGCGGGGTTGCTGGACCCTGGGTGGTCATCTAAGGACAGGAGATAATCTAAGGACAGGTATCAGTAGAACTATGGTGCCCTGCTTTGCGAGGTCAGCCATGTCCACCTGTAATTTGCCAGCTCCAGTATGTGTAACTTCAGCATTCCAGAAGACAGAACGCCGATAACCTGCCTGGGGCTCTCCCCTTGTCCTCTGCACAGAAAATGATGTCCCACTGCATAGGTGGCTGACACAGGAGTGGGGAATGCTGGACAGGAGTCGGGTCCTTTGTAAGCCTTGGTGACCACTGGCTGACTTCTTGGGGCGTGGCTGATGTTGTGGAGTGTCCTGGTGTCTTTAGCTCCATTCTGATTTAAAAAAAAAAAAAAACAATGCATAAACTGGTTGCAACTCCATGTGTGTCAGTGTCAGGGTCGAACTGTGCTCCATACAGTTTTAAAAGGCTGGCTTTTAGAAGTAGATTGCCAGGCCTTTCTTTTGAGTGCTTCTGGGTAAACTCAAATTTCCAGTCTTTCTGTTATTAACCAAGTGTGTTAACCATCTTCACCCTGCAGAGACTTGCTAGGGGTGGGACTAATGATGGTAATGGTGGTGGAGAGCATCTCTGTTGTTCCAGGCACTGTGTTTAGTGTTCTCCATGGATAATCTCAGCTGACTCTCACAACGTCCATGCAAGGTGGGACCCCCTCATTATCTTCATTTTACTCCTTGCGAAACTGAGGCACGCAGAAAGGCCACAGCTCACCTGAGATCATACACCAAGGAGGTGATAGTGTCCGGATTTGAACCTAGATGTCCCTAGATACAGAGCCCTGCTGGCACAGTGGCTAAGTGCTTGGCTGCTAACCAAAAAAATGTTGACAGTTCGAATCCACCAGCTGTTCCTGTTCTATTCTGTCCTGTAGTGTCAGTATGAGCTGGAATCGACAGCAGTGGGTTTGCTCCTCCATGCATCACCACCTTGAGGGCCACTGAAGGTGCCTCCTGTCTCATGGAGAGGAGGCTGGGTACCATGGGGATAGTGGAGGATGGCTACAGAAGCACCCTTCCCTTTGGCCTTCTTGCTGCCTAAACTGAGGTGTCTGATCTGGACACCAGGGGGCAGGACGAGACAGGAAAATGGGCAGCCCGGCGGCTTGCACACAAGCTGCCTTTTCCCCAGACACCACAGGTCAGCCCCTTTCAGCTCAGCTCTGGCTCTCAAGAGGGAGCTGCGTGGGAGAGGGTGGGCAGGTGCTGTGGGCTGCTGTGGCTTCTCTCTTAACGACCTTCAGAACCTTCTGATACGGCAGGATTGGAGTGAGCAGCAGCTACCTCTTGAGAAAATGTACATTTTCACCTTCTCAGGTTCCAAATACCTTGTCAAATGCCAGGGAGTGAGGCCAGTGTTTTAAAAATGTATTAGCAGAAGCACTAGCTTCTCTCGGTGTGGCCTGGGTATGAAAGGGGCTTGTGGCATACTGCCACCCAAGACTCTGCCACACCAGCTAGCAGGGATGCCCTGCATTCCACCCACCCCCAGAAGACCCCCGAATCCTCTGGGTTTGGAAATGATGCCAGTCTGTCTGAAGCAACCAAGCCTCTCTGAACTGGGTCTCTGTTGATGTGGAGTCTTGGTGGCAGGCTGAAGTTGTCATTATTGCTGGTGTTTGGGGTTTTGACCCAGCCTCAGGCTTGTTGGCTTCCTGGGCTGCGCACTATCTGTGCCTCTTATTCCTTGGCCTATCTCTCATACAACACTTGCATCCAGGGAACTCTTCCTGTGTTCCCCAAGCCAGCCTCTCTAGGCAATCTCTCTTGGGGAGCTGGGGGCTCACCAAGACTGTAATCTCGGCCCACAATGGGTCTGTCCACTGAGACCCACAGGACCAAAAGGATTTAGGACTCAAGTCAAGGCCAGTCTGACTTAACCCCTCTCCCTTGTCCCCATGTTCCCACAGATATTTCTAGAAAAAGCTGATTTTTTGGTGAGGTCATCAGTTAATCATGCTGGGAGAGGGTCAGGGGATCTTCTGGTCCAAATTCCCCATTTGCTGATGAGGGAACTGAGGCCTGGGAAGATCCAGGCCCTGGACCGAGGGAGCCTGGGAACTGTCTGGCTGGGCCCGTGGTGAGGGTGGGGTTGCCCTTGTGATGGGGTGGGAGGTGTTGTGTCCTGTTGACATCAGTTCCATGCCCGTGCTTGCCATTCCGAGTATTGTTCATCCCTCACCCCTTCCGTCCCTCGGATTGTCCTTTGCCTTCCTGTTGTCTCAAACGTTGCTCTTTCTCTGTTTCTCCATCTTCGCTCCTTTCAGGGTGTGATTCCACAGCCCCAGCGCAACTGAACCACCCATGCATCAGATTTGGGAATGCCTAATTCTGGGACTGAGCTAATTGGCCCTGAGAGTTTCCTGGGTTTGGGGCTCAGAGATCTCTGAAGGGGAGATCTTTGTTTAACACAGACAGTCCCCACAAGCCCTGGGGCTCTGGTGTTTCCAGGCCTTCTCCGGGTATGCGCTCTCAGCACCTTTACCCTGAGGTTTCATTTAACTGGGACAAAGAGGAGTCAGGTGAAGTGTGCAGATTTACTGCCAGACCAATCCACTGGGCACAGCTGGAGCTCAGCGCCACCAGCATCTGTTTGCAGGGGCGGTATGACTGATCACAGCACTGGGGTCCACTGCAAACCGTACCTGCCAGGAGTGCTGTTCAGAGCTGTTACCCCTGCTGTTACCCCTGTTACCCAGAGAGGCGACTGTGACCCAGAGGAGCATTGTAGAAGGGGGCGGGGGGTGGGTCTGGTGGCAAGCTTAGCTTGAGCAAAGGACATACTTAGAGAGCTATATTGCCGGTCCTCCGCTCCCCGAGGCCAGCTGTGACCACTGAGCTTTGAATACTCTTGGGGCTCTGGTGGTCTGGCCACGGGTCAGCTGCCAATGCAAACACAGATGTGGCGCAGCTGTCCTGCGCCGTGAGAGCAGCTGCTGCCCTGGGTGCTGTGGTGTGTCCCTGTCCAGGGAATGGAGTCGTGCCTATCAGTGGATGAGTGGACCAACTGAATGCGGTCCATCCACACAATGGGAATGTTGTTCTGCTCTTAAAATGGGATGACGATGGCCTGACACACGCTACCTGCAAAGTTCATGGTCTAGTGAGGGAGATGGAAAGTAGTTAATAAACACGCAACTGAGGAAGTTGTATAGCATGTTAGACTGTGTCAAGGGTGATGGGACACAAAATGGGACAGAGAAGAGGACTCTGAAGTTGTGATCCTAGAAGTCCCTATAAACCAAAAATCCACTGCAAAGTCAGAAACAGATGGTACCATCTCAAACCTGTGGCAGGAGGAAGCTGGAGTTTTCTGACAGAAGAGGGAAAAAATGGTAACTCTCTGAGAAGCAGCAGCCACCAAGGGCTGAAGAATGCTCCCACCGGCTTGATTGAGCTCCACATGGGACACCTAAGAACATGGCTGTGGATGTGAGTGTGTGATGCCACAGTTTGTGCAGTTGTTTGAAGTTTAGGCTGTGTCAGTGATCGTAAAGTCAGTGTAACCTTGCTGCCGTCAGGTATTCTGGCCTTTGGGACAACCTTCCCTTTAATAAGAAACCCAAACTAAACCCACTGCTGTTGAATTGATTCCTACTCATAGTGACCCCAGAGGACAGAGTAGAACTGGCCCATAGAGCTTCCAAGGAGTATCTGGTGGATTTCAACTGCTGACGTTTTGGTTAGCAGATGTAGCACCTAACCACTATATCAGCTGTGTACAGCGTAGATGGTCCATGCTCTCATCCATGGTGAATGTAGACCATTATCCTTCCCTCATCTAGACCATTAAGGAATGCTACCTTGTCCTCCTAGAGTTGTTCTCCCTGTTACCAGTGAACTTCTGCTCTGGGTAGTTGGTTTTTACATAGCAGCCCTTTTTGCTTGCCTTTCGCGGGGCCCACTTGGCTCTAGGGATGGTCATAGGCTTCCTTGATTCCTAAACATCTCCCAGAAAGGGTGAAGACTTAAGAGATAATCTTACCATCACCATTCCAAAGAACCCATGAGTCCTTCCCCTACATGGGAACCCTCCACTGTATCTTTTTCCCAAACCCTGCCAGCATTTTGAAGCATGCCCAATTCTCATAGCTACAGCCCCTCAATGCCCTAGCTGGGTCATCTAGTGTAAACTTGCCTCTTCATTCCTGTAAGGCTGGAAATCTGTTTCCCGAAACTGGCTTCCCTGTGTGTGTAGAGTTTGGTGGTGACAGAAACATGTGAGATTTGGGTGGCCTAAGCAATCCTTCGGACAGTCACAGTGGCCAGATGTGGTGATGATCAGACAGTAGCTTCCTCAGACATGATGGATTCAATGGAAGCTTCAGTTTGAATCTGGGCTGTATCACTTACTAGCTGTCTGTCTCAGGGGTGGTCCCTGAATGCCTGGATCTTCCCAGTAAAATGAAGACAGAAATTCTTACGTCTCATTGATGTATATGGTATCATATGAGATGGTTAATGAATGGGCAAGCAGCTTGCACATTTTGTTGCTGTTAGTCATTATCCAGTCTGATCTGACTCATAGAGATGGGATGTATAATAGAATGAAATGTTGCCTAGTCCTGCACTATCCTTACAACTGTTGCTGTGTTTGAGGGCAGTGTTGCAATCACAGTGTCAGTTCATTTTATTGAGGATTAACCTTGTTTTCACTGACCTTCTACCAATTCTGATGTCCTTTTCTAGAGACTGGGCTTTCTGATGACTGGTCCACAGTAAATGAGCTCAAGTTTCACCATCCTCGCTTCTAACACAAAGCACTCTGTACCTACCGTCCTGAGATTGCACACATGTTATTTCCTGTTTTAGCATCTCTGTAACTGGGATGCATCCATCTTACAGTGAGTGTGGTGGTTGAGGTGCGACCAGCTTTGTTTGCACACATGTGAACTTGGTTATTATTCCTGGTGGCATATCATATGGGAAACCATAGCCTCGACAGTCCAGCTTACAGACCATTTAAGAATCATTTGAGAAAGGCATAGGGTTCCCGGCTGTGACTAAACCCCTCTCCTTGACTCCTTCTAGCAAGAGCTAGAAAATATCGGCACCAGTACTTGTAGGATGGATGTCTGCAGCGTAGAAGTCAGGTGGCACACACAACGGTGGAGCCCTCTTTGGAGAACTGCCATGTCCTCATCACCCTGAGGGCAGGCAGAGAGAGAACATTGTGTGGGAAATCACAGACACCGATGTCTGTGAGTCGAAAGGTGACTTAGAGGAGTGAGACTGAATGTGGAAAAATATATAAAAACCCACGGCCAGGTTATTTCGTGTATGTTTTCCTTTTTATGTATGTATCTGAGGGACATATGATTAAAAAAATCTAAGTCTCAATGAGTTTTTTTTTTAAGTGTTATAAAACAAAATTACAAGTGATATGAAAGCATTGTGTTCACATTTAATTGCCGGAAGTTCTAAATCTTTCTTCTTGTTCCTTGTTATCAAGTTGATTCCAAGTCATGGTGAGCCCAGGTATACAGAGTACATCCACTCCATAGGATTTTCAAGGCTGGGACCTTTCAGAAGCAGTTCACAAGGCCTGTCTTCAGAAACACTTTTAAGTGGATTTAAACTGCCAAACTTTGGCTAGTAGTCCAGTGCTTAACCATTTGCCACACCTAAGACCCCAATTTATTCTCTCTTAGTGGTCCATAAAATAAGGATATACCTTAGATTTGATGAAATATGTGATTAATTTTGGGCGAATTCAGACAAATCTGGTTTGAAAGCTCAGCCTTGCAAAAAAAAAAATCACTGTATAAACTTGACCTAATTACTTCACCTCTTTGATCTTTAGTTTCTTTATCACAAAGCAGGGATATCTGTATTGCTATGACTCTCTTGGTTGCAGGTGATAAGGAAAAACAACCTAAATTGGCTGAAGCAGAAAAGCAGAATGAATGCAAACGATGTATCTGCAGCTCCCCAGGTTTCAGTGCTCATGTGTAGCCATCAGCCTCAGTTGCTAATTCTTTTCACTCTGTGTAGGTTCAAGTCTTGTGGTTCATGGGTGGCAAGACACTGGTAGAAATTCAGGGCCAAGAACATCTTGTCCCCGGGAAGTCCCCAGAAAGTCTCCAAGGAGCTTCTCCCACCGCTCACCCTCACCCCGTCCCATTGTGCGATCTCTGTGCTGTGATTGGCTCAATCACCATTGCAAGGGAGGATGGATTGAGTTGATCAGTCAGGCTTGAGTTATGCATCCATTGGGGAACTGGGGTGAGGTCAGCTCTACCTGAGCAGCTCCACCCATGGCCAGTGGGAAGGAGATGAACAATCGACGCCCAAACATCCAGACTCTAATTTCTGTGTAGTGACAAGGCATGAATGGTGCTTAGAGAAGGGTTCAATAGACTTAATTCTCTTACCTCTCACTCAGAGCCATTCACTCCTTGTCGCTAAGCAGGCTAGATTGGTGGGTGCAAAGACAAACGAGGTGCCGGTATTCTGAAGGAGGCTTCTTTGCAAGCAACACCCAGATTGGTTGCTTTGCAAGAGCAGACGTGGTAGTTTCCCTCCAAAGCAAGCTTTTTTGTGCCTTGGCTTTCTGGAAAACATGTGGATCGCATTGCACTTTTTGCCTAGGGATAAAGGATCTGTAGTTAACCACTTTTGTTGTTGTTGTTGTTGTTAGGAGCCTGTGTAAGCACAAACATTCCTCTGCTAGTAGGGAAAGAAAAAGAGCCTCCAGAGGCACTACTCTGACTTCATCTAGCAAGATTTCCTGTGCAACTCTTGAACTAATTCCAGGTAGAATTCTTATCTAGAAATACCCACTGAAAACAAGCTAGGATGCTGGAGAGATGTTAGCTCGTGACCAGATAGACAGACCAAGAGCCCTCCTGGGGGACTGTTAATAGGATCATACATTCCTTTCTAGGATTCCTAGAGCTCAGTCTTGGCAAAGAGCAGGCAGAGGGCTGCCTGAGTGGACAGTGCAGAAGACGGTGCCCTCAGGCTCCTTGTCTTCCCAGCAAGGTGTCCCTGATTGCTCCCTTCCACTCCTGGACCCATGTTGGGAGATTCACCAGTGACAAAGGGCTCGCCCTCTCCAGTGCTATTTGTGGCTCTGCAGCTTCTGCGAGTCTCCAACTCTATTTGAAGGACGCCTTTGTGTGCCAGGAAGGCCAGCGGTGAGGCCTCCTCCTCCTCCTGCCATTGAATCCCAGTCTGCAGACACCAGCTGCTTTCACAAGGACAATCTCTTTACTTCTCCACATACAAAAAGACATCAGCATAGGGACTCTCTCTTTTTCAACAGCTGTGGCAGCAGATCCCTATGTTCTTCTCATTGTGATTTTCTGCTTGAGGATATGATACCCCAACCCTTTCATAGTGGGCTTGGATGGGGGAGCAGTAGGGCTGGGCTTATCTTGAGACCCCCAGATTCTCTTTGTCCACTTTACCTGGAAACCAAGGCAAGTGTTGACAAGATGGCTGGTTGAACACCAGGACCAGAGTTAATAGGTGACTGCTGGGCACTGTGTGCCTGCCCACATCCCAGGGATGCTCTGATAGACTGATAGAACTGTGGGGGAGAGATCCAAATGGAAGCTTCCTTTCATGTGAAACAAAAGGGCCGATGGCAGCTCCTCTGCTCATCAGGGGTTGTTTCAGTTTTCTGTGGCTATTATAACAGCAATACTACTCACAGGTGGCTTCAAAGAACAGAAACTTTATTTTCTCACTGTCCTGGAGCCTCAAATTCCAAGTCAGGGTCTCAGCTGTATTGACTTCCTCTATGAGCCTCTCTCCTGGTTTCTGGTATCTGTTCACAATGCTTGCTGTTCCTTAGCTTGTAAACGGGTCCTCAGATGGTTTCTGTCTCCATTCTGCGTGTCTCTGAGTCTACTCCGTTCTTGTTATAACTTAGAAGTGATTAGGTTTAGGACCTCCCAGAGTAGATAAGATAAGGAGCCTGAGGGCACCATCTTCTGCCTTGGCTGCTCAAGAGGCCCTCTGCCTCCTTTTTGCCAAGACTAAGCTCTGGTGATCCTAGAAATGAATGCATGATCCTATTAACAGTACTCCAGGAGGGCTCTTGGTCTGTCTGTTTAGTCATGAACTGCCATCTCTCCAGCATTCTGGATTGTGTGACCTAAAGTTATGTGACACCACGAACATAACGAAAGAAAACTCTTGTTTTCAAGTGGAATTCCATCCACAGGTACATAGGCCAGAACTTCAACACGTAATTGGAGAAGAGGGAAGGGGGTTCAATTCAGTTCAGTCCTGGAGAGAGATAAATTCTCCTATTGTCCCATCCCAGGGGCACTTGTAACTGCTTAGGAGCTGCTGTCTCATCCTCTGCCCTTCTAGAACTTGCTCTTCCTATCTTACCAGCTGATTGCTTGGTGCTGTCTCAGTCGCTGTGAATGAAGCCTACACACTGTGAATGAAGCCAGGCTGGGTGAACTCTACCTTTCTGAGGGTGAGAGGTACTTACATGCTAGCCTCACTTTCTGCCTCCCCAGGTGTTCACTAGCTGGCACTTTACCTGGCCTGTTCTGCAGGTTTGACAGTGGGAAGTGATGCCCTGAGAGCCTTGGGCTTGGCAGCCAGCTCCTGCCCATCATTAGGGAGAAAACAAAAAAACCAAACCCAGTGCTGTTAAATCAGTTCTGACTCATAGCAACCTTATAGGACAGAGTAGAACCACGCCATAGAGTTTCCAAGGAATGCCTGGCAGATGTGAACTGCCAGCCTTTGGGTTAGCAGCTGTAGCACTTAACCAGTATGCCACAGGGCTTGAGATACAGCTAAATTGGAGTCCTTGGATGGCGCAACCAGTTAGTACGCTAAACTGCTAAGTGAAAGGTTGGAGGCTTGAGTTCACCCAGAGATGCCTCACAGGAAAGACCTGTTGAGCTGCTTCTGAAAACTCAGCCACTGAAAACTCCATCAAGTTCGTTTTACTCTGACACACACAGGCACTTCAGGAGTTGAAAATAAATCAATGGAAACTCTTCTTTTGCAAGCTAAATTATGACAGAAATGTTCCTCAAAGCTACCTTGATCAAGTTGCACAGCATAAGAAAAAGTGACAGCCTCTGGAACAGAGGTGATTTCCTGGAATGGGGGGGCACTATGGAAAGAAAAACTCTAGGGTGATGGAAAAGCTCTTCTATACCTCTCCTTTTGGGTGGCAATTACATGGATATAGATAGTTGCCCTAACTTTCATGTGTCAGTATCGTACTATGGTGGCTTATGTGTTGCTGTGATGTTGGA
The DNA here is from genome assembly GCA_028571685.1 of Heterohyrax brucei. Taxonomy (NCBI): domain Eukaryota; kingdom Metazoa; phylum Chordata; class Mammalia; order Hyracoidea; family Procaviidae; genus Heterohyrax; species Heterohyrax brucei. The sequence goes on from CM053140.1 coordinate 32,176,994, forward strand.
AGCTTTTTTACCAGTATTCAAACTCCAGCAGGGTAACACAGTTTAAATAGGTTTCAGTGGAGCGTCCAGACTAAGATAGACTAGGGAGAAGGACCTGGCTATCTACTTCTAAAAAAACTGGGCAGTATAAACCTTGTATATAGCAGCAGAACACTGTCTAATATAGCACTGGAAAATGAGCCCCTTGGTTTGGAAGGCACTCAAAAGACCACTGGAGAAAAGCTGCTTCCTCAAAATAGAATCAACCTTAATGACATGGATGGAGTTAAGCTTTTCAGACTGTCATTACTAATATGGCAAAAGTCAAAATGAGAAAAAACACCTGACAAACATCTATTAATAACTGAAATGTGGAATGTACCAGGTATAAATCTAGGAAAATTGAAAGTTATCAAAAATGACACTCAAAGCATAAAGATTGATATCCTAGGTGCTGGTGAGCTGAAATGGACTGGTGTTGGTCCAGTTGCAAGGATTTTTGTTTTCTTTATGTTGAAATGTAATTTATACTGAAGGCTATAGTCTTTCATCTCCACCTGTAAGTGCTTCAAGTCTTTGCTTGCAGCAAACCAGACTGTATCATTAGCACCCACAAGTTGTTAATGAGTCATCCTCCAGTCCTGATGTTGTGTTCTTTGTCATATAGTTGGACAGCCAGGATTTTTTTGCTCAGCATAGAGATTGAATAAGTAAAAGGACACAACCCTCAAACACACTTTTTCAGTAGTCCTTTGTTGTATGCAAACAACTGTCTCTTTGTCTATGCACAGGCTCCACATGAGTGCAATCAAGTGTTCTAGAATTTCCATTCTTCCCGATGTTATTCATAATTTATTGTGACCCATGCAGTTGAATGTCCTTGCATAGTCATTAACACACAGGTAAACATCTTTCTGGTATTCTGTGCTTTTATCCAAGATCCATCTGACATCAGCAATGATGTCCCTCATTTCTTGGCCTCTTCTGAATTCATCTTAAATTTATGGCACTTCCTTGTCAATGTACTGCTGCAACTATTTTTGAATTATCTTCAGCCAAATTTCACTTGCATGTAATATTAGTGATACTATTCCATTACTTGTAGATGCTGTTGGATCATCTTTCTTGGCAATGGGCACAAATGTGGATCTCTTCCAGTTGGTTGGCCAGGTAGCTGTCTTTCACGTTTCTTGCCATAAGAATGAGCGCTTCCAACACTGTATTCATTTGTCGAAGCATCTCGGTTGGTATTCCATCCATTTCTGGATCCTTCGTTTTTATCAATGCCTTAAGCATTTAAGAACTATGCTGTTTTCAGTCTGTAAATCATCAATTACAAAAAGTTTTGCAACACCAGCTAGCCCTTTCTCAGCTTGTTCACCTATAAAATAGAGGGTGGTTGTGAGAATTAAGTGAGATGACTCATGTAAGGCTCTTAGAACTGGGCCAGGGAGGTAGAAATTGATCAACAAGTGCTGGCTGTCAGTAATCTTGCTATATTATTGTTATTCTTCCCATGTCCTCTATGCTGAAGAGCCGTGTGGATTTCTGTCTTTGGGAGAAATTGAGCCTTCATTCCTGAAGGCAACATGTGCTATCTGCAGACCTCGGCACCCTCACATATTCTGTGCTATAATAATGCAGTTATGTGTGAGATTACTGTGTGGTCAGGTTACCACCTGTCTACCACCCAGCCACCCCAGGTATGAAGTTTAAGTCAAGTGCTGTGGGAAAGTCTTATTTTTCTCAGAGTTGAATTCTCTGTCCACCACAGCACAGAGGTGGACACATAAGGAGCTAGCTCTTTGGAAATATTTGAAATAAAGTTGATGATGATTCTTATAATAATCACAGTAGTTAACTTTTTAAAACTTTGCATTGAATAAAGCACACATGTGGAAAACTATACCAAACAAATGCTTAGCTTAGTGGATTGTTGTAAGGCAGACACCCCTGAAATCACCATCCATGTCTGGAAATACTTTTTGGTCTTATTCATTATTTTAAAACTGATTTGTCTTTTCAGTCTTTTTTAATATAAAGGTGCTCACCTATCGATTTATGTTCCTTATACTTTATCTGTATAAGAACCTGGCTGCAAGGCCTATGTTGGTTCCCAGGGCTGACTGCATTCTCATGGTGCTATTTGTCATGTTCCTCTGTCCTCTGACTTCTTGGTAAGTGGCAGCTGAAACCAGATGGTCCATCATACTTCAGTTTGAGCCCTTTGGCACTTCTGCAGGCAAGCTGGTTTTTTCATAAGGAGGCTCATAATACTTGGTCCCCCACTATTTGTTTGATGTTTGCAGCTATCAGAAACTAAAACCAAACCTACTGCCACTGAGTCGGTTCTGAATCATAGAAACTCTATAGAATAGAGTAGAATTGCCCCATAGAGTTTCCAAGGAGTGCCTGATGGATTTCAACTGCCACTTTTTTGTTAGCAGCTGTAGCACTTAACCACAATGGCATGAGGGTTGGTTAGAATTGTGTCCTCCAAAAAGATATTTTCAAGTCCTAAGTGAGGTACCTATGAATGGGGCCTTATTTAGAAATAGGGTCTTTGCAGATGTTATCAAGTTAAGAAGAGGTCTTTAGGGGTGCCCACATCCATTGACTGGTATCTTTATGAAAAAACAGACAAAACCCAAACCAGTTGCCTTCAAGCTGACTCTGCTTCATGGTAACCCTGTGTGTGAGAGAGTAGAACTGTGTTCTATAGAGTTTTAAATGGCTGGATTGTGGAGAGGAGATCACCAGGCTTTCTGAACCTCTCAGTTAGCAGCTGAGCTTGTTAACTACTGGCATCATCCATGGACTCTGGTGTCTTTACAAGACAGAGGAAATTTGGACACGGACACTAGGAAGAAAGGACTGGAGATCGACTTCTGGAAATCAGCCAGTGAAAATGCAATGAACCATGACAGAATATTGTGCTGGAATATGAGTCCCTAGGTTAGAAGGGACTCTGAATACACAGTGGCTGCAACTATGGACTTGAATATCCCAGTGATCAGGATGGTCCAGAACTGGACAATGTTTTATTTCGTTGTACACGCAATCACCAGGAGTCAGAGCTGACAACAAAGGAAGTGAAGCATGAAGGGGTTACCTGACTTGGCCAAGGCTACATGCCCCAGGATTTGGGCCTAGACTGTCAGGGACTAGTACCCATACCCTCTTCAACTGCTGCTCAGGATGCATTTCCTCAGGATCACTCACCCACAGATGGGTCAGGTCAAATTCCTTGACATTACATAGTACAGGTTTAGGGGTATCAGTGGACTAAGGAGAGTCCCCCCAGAAAGGAGAGGGGTGCCAAGCCTCTATCCCGAGGGAGGGAGATGTGAGAGAAAGCAAGTTCGTAACTTGGTTGGCACTCAGTGGTGTCTGTGCTCCCTGGGTGGTGTAAACACTGAGCACTCAACAACTAGCTGAAAGGTTGGCAGTTTGAACCCATCTAGGGGTGCCTGGGTGCCTGGGACTCTGCTTCTGAAGGGTTGCAGCTTTGAAAACTCTATGGGGCACAGTTCTACTCTGCATACGCTGGTCACCATGAGTCGGTTTCAACTGACATGAGTGGAATCTTCAGGAATCCAGGGTCAGGAGAAGGGGAGCCCCTTCCCAGCTGGCTTGTAGCCTAGATTCGTCGGGGTCACTTGAGGACACTCCTACTCATTGTATCCACACCAGCCTGGAGATGGACTGATGGATTATGTAAGACATTTGCTGGAGTTTGAGGGATTAAGAAGAAGTTTGAAGTAATTACAGACATTCTGACAGCTGCTGGCTGAACCTGGATAGGCCTCCTGATTAGGGCCTTTCTAAAGTTGCCTAACTGGGGGTTTTGCTGGAGAGACTGACCCTGTTGTGTGGGCCCTGTCTGGTTCCACTGCCCTACTGGGTGGGGTGTCCTTGTGGGGTTTTCTGGGTGCCTCCTTAAGGCTCTTTCTCCCACCTCTAGTTGACTTGAAGCCCCCTCCACCCCAGAAGCAGCCCCCGCACATTCTCTGGACGGTGCCTTCTGCAGCACCTCCTAGCTGTGCTGGCTCTGCCTTGTCAGTGTGGGCGAGGAAAGTGACAGGTAACTCCAACTGTCAGCAGCTGGGAGAAGAACAAGGGACGGGGGAAGAATATTGTGGGCCAGTGGGAGAGACATGGTCTGCTCATTCGGGGGCTCTGGGCTATTGGCGGCCTCCGTCTGCTTTGTTCTGACTGGTGGCTGTCTCCTGAGTATGCCTTGTTATAGCGGCTGCCTGTAAGCGCAGACAGGTGCCCTGCTAGACCACAGTCCTCAGTGCCTACCAGATTCCTGCTCTGTGTTCCATGTTGATCCCTTGACCATGCCCTTCTTGACTGGTGGCACTCTGTCCTCCCACCCCAGGTCAGGGCCGTCTGAGCTACCTTCAGCTGCTTGCCCTTTCCGGATGAGCCTCTGATCCTACCTGTTTGCCTCTTAAATAAAAGACCTGCTTCCTCTCTTCTCGTTCCCTTGCCCTCCTGGTGCTTAGCCCCTCGTTTCATTGCCCCAACTACGGGCATCTGTGTGCATGTCTGTCTCCAATTCAATGACAAAAACCTCTTAGCTGACAACCAAGTCCTTTGCTAAGTCTCCGGTGCCATGTTCCTAGAAAGTGCTCAACACCTGGGTGAGCCCAGCTCACATGTCTCCCCAGGAAACCCTTCTCAGACCCTGCCAAAGATGGGCTCTTACCTGCATCCTGACCAGTACCTGTATCCAGGTGTGCTTGCTCTACAGATGATCTTGGCTACTTGTTCAGGCCTCGTTTCCAGCCTGACCTTGAACTCCAGGTCTTCATCCTCATGTGCCTTGTCCCTGGTGGTGCTCACAGTGTTGAATACATACATTGAATTATTCAGAGTACTTGGTTCTGTCTCTCTTAGATGGCTCTGGGATGTGGAAGGAGATGGGAAATTTTCCTTTTCTTTCTGCCCATTGAAGGTCCCAATGTAACTTTGCCCACCTAAGTCCTATCTTTACTTGGCAGCAGGGCTGCTCCATTAAGCCTAACTGGGCCATGGGAATGACTTGTGCCTCTTTATTTCATTTCTCCTGAAGGGTGCAGTCTTAGACTTACAGTAATAATCACATTGAAGATGTGAAGATATTGCCCTTTATGAGCCATTTACCTTGTGAAGGCTTTCCTTATATTAACTTCTGTCATCCTCCCAATGGAGTACCTGGGTAGTGCAAACAGTTAACGTGCTTAGCTACTAAAAGAGAGGTTGGAGATTTGAGTCAGAGGTACCTCAGAAGAAAGACCTGGTGATCTACGTCCAAAAAATCAACCACTGGAAATCCTATGGAGCCCATTTCTACTCCAACAAACAACAGATTGCCGTGGGTTGGAACTGACTCTGGCAGTTGGTTTAATCCTCCCAATAACTCAGAGAGGTGGGTGGGACTATGCAATGCATGCCTTCAAAGGGCACCATTCAGAGGATACTGTGTGAATGATGCCTCTCCCCCCGGGCTAAACTACTGTTCTGACTTGGAGAATAAGAGTCCTGAGGCACCAAGATACAAGTACCAGCCCAAGGTCACAGAGCAGTAAGAGGTAGGAGGACAGGTGATGAATTGAGTAAGGGAAAGTTGGAAGAGAGGTCAATGTAAGAGTTTCCTGTGGCTGCTGGAACAAATTCCGGTAAACTTAGTGACTTAAAGCAGCACAACTTGGTCTTTTACAAAATCCTAGAGACCAGATGTTTGAGCTAAGTCCACAGGGCTGCATTTCCTTTGACGGCTCCAGGGGAGAACATATTTCCTTATGTTTTCCAGCTTCTAGAAGCCACCTGCGTTCCTTGGCTTCTGGCCCCCTTCTCCATCTTCAAAGCCATCAATGTTAACAATTTCTCTCTCCTCTGTGTCTGTGACTCTGACTCTCCTTCCTCAGTGCTTCCCAGATAATCCAGGATCATCTCCTGTTTCAAGATCCTTAATTTAGTTATGTTTGCGAAGTCCCTTTTGTCATAGAAGGGAACACATTCATGGGTTCTGGGATTATCACGTGAACATCTTTAGGGGTCATTATCCAGAGAATGGAAGAAATGATGAAGTAAAAGAATTGAACAGAAAATTATAAAGGGCAGCTATAGCAGACAAGGTAAACTATTACAATAAAATGTGCAAAGACCTGGAATTATGAGAGCAAAATGGAAGAACACACATGATATTTCCCAAGCTGAAATTACTGTAGAAAAAAATTCAAGCCTTGAGTTGCAATACTGAAGGATTCTATGGGCAAAATATTGAATGACTCAGGAAGCATCAAAAGATGATGAAAGGAATATACAAAGTCACATTACCAAGAGGAATTGATCAGTGTACAGCCATTTCAGGAGAAAGTATATGATCAAGAACCGATGGTATTGAAGGGAGAAGTCCTAGCTGCACAGAGGGCATCGGCAGCAAACAAGGATCCAAGACCTGATGGAATGCCAACTGGGATATTTCAACAAATGGATGCAGTGCTCACTCATCTTTGTCAGGAAATTTGGAAGATGGGTACCTGGCCCACTGATTGGAAGAGATCCATACTTGTACCCCTTCTCAAGAAAGATGATCCAACAGAATGGAAATTATCAACCAATAACATTAATTTCTCACACAAGTAAAATATTGCTGAATATAATTCAAAAATGGTTTTAACAGTACATCAGAAGGGAACTGCCAGAAATTCAAGCTGAATTCAGAACAGAATGTAGAATGAGGGATATCATTGTTGATGTCAGATGGATCTTGGTTGAAAGCAGAGAGTATTGGAAAGATGTTTACCTGTGTTTTACTGATTATGCAAAGGCATTCAACTGTGTGGATAACAAATTGTAGATAACATTGCAAAAAACAGGAACTCCAGAATACTTAATTGTACTCATGCAGAATGTGTACATAGACCAACAGGCAGTTGTTTGAGTGGAACAAGTTGATATTTTATGATTTAAAATCAGAAAAGGTGTGCATCAGGGTTGTATCCTTTCACAATCGTTATTCAATCTGTACACTGAGCACATAATCTGAGAAGCTGGACTATGTGTAGAAGAACATTGCTTCAGGATTGGGAAGACTCGTTACCCACCTGTGTTATGCAGATGACACAACCTGGCTTCCTAAAAGGAAGGAGGGCTTGAAGCACTTGCTGATGAAGACTAAGGACCACAGCCTTCATTGTAGATTACACCTCAACACAAAGAAAACAAACATCCTCACAAATGGATCAATAAACAACATCATGATAAAAAGAGAAAAGACTGAAGTCAAGAATTTCATCCTACTTAGATCCACAATCAATGCCCATGGAAGCAGCAGTCAGGAAATCAAACGATGTATTGCTTGGGAAAATCTGCTGCAAAACACCTCTTTAAGTGTAGAAAAACAAAGATGTCACTTTGAGGACTAAGATGTCCCTGACCCAAGCCATGATGTTTTCAATTGCCATAGGAAGTCTGGCAATTAAGTTTGTGAGCACATCCTAGAAAAAGTGCTACATACCTCGTTGCTGAATATCACTACAGTCACCTTCAAAGTACTCCTCTTGGGAAGCTATGCACTGACACCAGCACCTAGTCCACCCTTCAAAGCAATTTTGGAATGCTTTTTCTGGAATGGCCATCAGAGCTATCATCATATTACCCTTGATGTCCTGAATGTCATCAAAATGTCTTCCTTTTAATACTTCCTTTATCTTTGGGTAAAGAAAAAAGTCACTGGGGGCCAGATCAGGTGAATAGAGAGGGTGTTCCAATACAATTATTTGTTCCCTGGCTAAAATCTTGCTCCATAGACAGCTGTAGAATTAAGTTTGCAAACTTGCCACCGTGCCACCATGTGCAACAGCCATTCCATAAAGAGTTCCAAACTGCTTTGAAGGGTGGACTAGGTGCTGATGTCAGTGCCTAGCTTCCCAAGGGGAGTACTTCAAAGGTGACCATAATGATTGATATTCAGCCATGAGGTACGTAGGTAGCACTTAGAACAATTAAGTTTGTGGACTCAATTGTTGGACCTTGTATGTATGGGAAAACTGGACAACAAATGAGGAAGACTGAAGAAGAATTGATGCCTTCAAATTATGGTGCTGGTGAAGACTAATGAATACACCATGGATTGTCAAAAGAATGAACATATCTGTCTTTCAGGAAGTATAGTCAGAATGCTCTTTGGAAGCAAGGATGGCAGGCCTTTGTTGCATACCCTTTGGGCATATTATCAGGAGGGACCAGTGACTGGAGAAGGACATCATGCTTGGTAAGGTAGAGGGTCTTGGAAAAAAGGAAGACCCTGTGCAAGATGGACTGACATAATTGCTACAACAACGGGCTCAGACATGGCAATGATTGTGAGGATGGCACAGGACCAGGCAGTGTTTTGTTCTATTGTACATAGATAAGGTTGCTATGAGCTGGAGCCAATTTGATGGTACCTAACAGCAACATCCAGCCAACTCAGCTCCCTGGGTGGTGCAAACAGCTTGTGCTCAACTATTAACTGAAAGGTTGGTGAGTCAAATCCACCCACTCAAATCTTGGAAGAGAGGCTTGATAATCTACTTCCATAACATTACAGCCAAAAAAACACTAAGGAGCAGTTCTACTCTGTAACACATGAGTTGGCATTGACTTGGTGGCAATGAGTTTGGTCTGGTTTGGTTTTATATATCCAACCACAGTCTCTGTGGGACTGAGGAGTACCATTGCCCTTCTATGCTCAGAGGAGTGTGTTTGGGGAAGTAGGGGGTTGCCTGATACTGAATTAACTACCAACTGATGAGTTTGCAGGGGCTAAAATGCCCAACCTTCTGTCTAGCCTCGGTCACTGAGTTTGCAAATATGCTGCATTGTTCAACATTGTTTGAGAAGGGAGATTAAAATTGCATTTCTGAATGGAATTTTCTGCTCTCAATACCTGATGGAGATGGAAAGGACCACCATATAGAAGGCTCATTAAAAATGGAAACATGATGCTGATTTCCAGAAAACTTAAATTACTTAGGCTCGTGTAAGCAGGTAAATATTTCATGGTGCGGTTTATTAAGTTCCTGCTGACAATATGTCCAGCTGACCACTCAGGGACCTCTCCAAAGGCCTCTGGGAGGCCAAGGCTGGGATCTGGATGAGAGTCTTCCTCTACAGGTCAGCTTATGTTCAGTGGTGAGCCATTGGGTGTGCTGGCACTGCCCTGTGATGTCATTGCCAGCAAAGGGAGTAATTACCAGGGACCAGAGAATAATGTAGGGAGCAAAAAGAATGACAAGGAAGAGTGATCACCTGGTGGTTTTGTTTTTCTTAGCGAGGGGAATTAAAGCCAGGTCAATTCATGGGCCTCACCTTCTGCCCTGCTTCTCATCAGCAGATGTGCAGAAGCTGGCTGTGCCACATGGCCTCTGAGTGGCATGGGACTGTGGCTGCTCCCTGGCAGTGGGCTTCCCCGCTGAGAACCTTTTGTAGCATTTAGATCTGCCCCCCAAATATGGATGTCATGGCTGCTCTCTATGCCTGTCTCTGATAAACTTCTCTTCCCCAGCTGCTGTACTCACTAACCAACCTCTGTCCTTGAAAGCTACATAAAGGACTGGCCTGTCCCAAAGTAGAGCAAGTGATGGAAACACAGGAAAGTAAGAGGGGGCATGAGACATTGTAGCCTCCGTTATAGCCCTCCTGGGAGATACTCCATGCCTAATTCACCACTCTGGGTGCCCAGAATGAGGGTAGGATGATGGGTGGAAAGGATGACGGAGACAACGTGTTTAGACTTGGGGGCTTGTGTTGCTTCAGCATCAGATACTGATCTCATGAGGGGAACCAAGGGAAGGCGTATTTCACCTTAAAGCCAGGAGGACTTTTTCTGTAGTTTGGGGCTGTCTGGGCATGGAATGGTGTTATGGATTGAGGCTAAAAGTTCAAACGGATGGAGGCTAAAAGTTCATCACAACATGCCTCCCCTGTTGCCCCTGCAAACGTGTGTTAATTTGACTAGGCCATGATTCCCAGTATTGTGTGGTTTTGTGATCTGATGTAATTGTCCTACATGTTGTAAATCCTAATCTCTGCCTGTAGTTGATGTGGCAAGATTAGGTTATGTTAAAGAGGCATAGGGTGGTATGCGACAACTTTACTCAGGTTACAGCTGTGATCTGATGTAAGGGGAGTTTCCCTGGGGTGTGGCCTGTATCGCTTTTTATCTTACAGGAGATGAAAGAAGAGGGAAGCAAACAGAGAGATGGAGACTTCCTACCACCAAGAAAGAAGCACTGGGACTAGAGTACATCATTTGGACCCAGGATTCCTGGGCTGAGAAACTACTAGGCCAGGGGAAGACAGATGACAGAGACGTCTCCCAGAATGGACCCAGAGAGAAAGCCTTCCCTGAGAGCTGTCACCATGAATTTGAACTTCTAGCTTCCTGGACTGTGAGACAATAAATTTACACTTGTACAAGCCATCTACTTACGGTAAATGGTCTTCCAGTAAGGGCAGCCTGTTTTTGACAGCTCTCAGAGGTGGCACTTGTGAAGCCGTAGCCTGTTTTTGACAGCTCTCAGAGGTGGCACTTGTGAAGCCGTAGCCTGTTTTTGACAGCTCTCAGAGGTGGCACTTGTGAAGCTGTAGTAGCCGTATATATCATGTTTTTTCATTAGCCTTGACAAAGAGCCATGAAAAGTTACATAATTCTACAATATGTAGAAATCATTAAAGTTTATTATGAAGATGGATGTTTCATTTGCCAAACATTCTGCTCATTATATGACGTTTACAATACACATTATTGTCCCACTGAAAGAACAGTTTGACACTGAATCAACAATTTGAGACAACCAAGTCTGTTGCCAGTCAGGCAATACCTGTGTACCAAGGAACCACACATTGCAATGAAAATATTGCCACTGCTAATCAGCGTTAGGTAGAATCCATCCCAATCAGTTTCTCGCAGAGCACAAAAACTGGGCCTTTTGTTGACTGCAGTTTGGTGGATTTTGCATCTGGACCTGATGCTTTACCCTTACAAAATCGTTTTAACTCAAGAACTGAAGTCCAATGACTATTGATTGTGCTGTACATTTGCTGACTGGGCTCTGGGGAAACTGGAAGTGGACCCTGCTTTTGGCTGAAAAGTCATCTTCAACACCGAGGCCCATTTTTGGATGAATGGTTTTGTTAACAAACAAAACTGCTGCATTTGGAGTGACGAGAATCTGATGGAGATTCAAGAACATTCATTTCATCCCCTGAAAGTTGCCGTTTGGTGTGGACTTTGGTATGGTAGAATCACTGATCCTTATTTTTTCCAAGATGAATGAAGAGAGGCTGTAAGTGTCAATGGCGAAAGACATTGGGCTATAGTAACTGATTATTTGGGGGTCCATTTGGAAGATGCCACAGTGGCCATTTACCCAAAGTTCTTTTCCACACATAATGCCATCAAATATACTTCAAAATAAGAAAACAATTAAAACTGCATCGTTTACACAACATACTTTATTCAAATTCAAAAACAGGACATCTTTACTGGGAGACCCTTCATTTCTGTTATAGCAGCATTAGATGACTAAGACAGATGGTTCCCACTGCAGTAGTGATGCCCCAGCCTCCAGGGCTGTTTTGGATTGAGTTTAGTCCCCTCAGAATATCTGTTGGAAGTCTAACCCCTAAACCTGTGGATGTAATCCTGTTTGGTAATAAAGTTTTCTTTGTTGTGATAATCAGCTCACATTTGTGGAGGGTGTGTTCTAAATCTAATTATTTCTGAGTTATAAAAGAGCAGAGTAGACACAGACAGACACAGACAGACACAGACACAGACACAGACACACACACACACACACACAGGGAGGAAGACAGATACTGTATGTTTACAAGTAAACGGACCAAGGAATGTCCAGAGCTACTGACAAGGAAGAAATCAACACAGAAGAGACTCTGATTTGAACTTTTAGCCTCGAGAACTGTGAGAAAATAAATTTCTGTTCTTCAAAGCCACCCACCTCTGGTAGTTGTTTACAGCAACACTAAGAGATTAAGACAAAGGGTTCAAGCTCCGGGGTCTGGTCAGCAGCCTGTAGGTCACTGAATGGTGACAATGGAAGGAACAGGACTGTGTCTCACACCTGGGCCTGTCAAAGGGAAACTTTGCCCAACTTTGTCTCTATGTGCTCCCAGTGAGACTAGATCTGCTGTCTGGGTCACACAATTGGCGAGTGGCAGAACAGGGATTTAACTGCAGGTAGTTCAACTCTGGGAATGGTGCCCTTTTAAGGAAGAACGGGAGTGTTGCTGGGAATGTCCCAGGAGGCAGAAGTGACTTGTTTGCCAAGTGATCTAGATGGCCTCCAGGCTCTGTACTCCCTGACTTACCTGAAGGGTGGTCAGCTGTGGGGTGGTGCTAGAAGCAACACAGGGTATAGAAAACATCCCTTCCTGTTCAAAGTTGGGGTCTCACCAGAGCAGACTCTGGTTCTCTAACCTACAGAAGGTGACCTGTAACTGCCTTGGTCTCAGAGTACTGTTCACTTCTGGGCCAAGTTATCCCTTCTGTCCAAGGTCCTTCTGGCACTTTCCATCTGTTGGTGGTGAGTTCACATAAATGGCTGTCCACCCTCAGCTTCTGCAGGAGCCTGACCGAAGAACAAGCAGCATCCCTCTTCTCTCACTTTAGGAGAATGCTAGGAGCAAAGCCTTCCAAAGGAAGTGTTTCAGCCAGTGAGTCAGTTGTTGAGGGACAATTCTCCATTAATATTTCATAGTCCTGTATGGTCTGAGCCTCCTGAGCAAAGGGCACTGACAAGCTGATTGAACAGCAAACATTCCCTAGATGTTGGAGATTCAGTGATGTCTCACAGAGACATATGCTTACATTCCAGGGTAATAAAGCTACAAGACTTCCCTTCCCATGCTTGGGAAGGATCCGCTTACTTTCTAGGATAAAGATAAGGTCTTTCTGGACCCTGTTCAGGCTCCCTGTGTCATAATTTTGGGCTTCCTCTTCTATAGTGTATTGCACATGCAGGTATTGGCTTGCTCTGACTATGTCACTCTGTGGGAAATTGGGCCTCTGGGAGCTGGTACTAGGATGCTGCTCTGGAGGCCATTTTGCTTGAGTAATAAATGATCTTTTTTGGGGGGGGGCAAGAGTCTGACTTTTTCTGTCAGAATATGTTCTGAACTGAACTGTATCCATCAAAAACGATATATTGAAATCCTAATCTCGAGTATCTGCAAATGTCAACCTCTTTGGAGATAAGATGTTTGAAAATATTGTTGGTTCAGTTAACATGATGTTGAACTGGATCAGGGTAGGTCCTGATGCAATATATGTGATGTACTGGTAAAAGAGATACAGACACAAAACTCATGATACCATCTCATCCTGCCTCATTAACATAATTGCCTATAATCCTGCCTTATTAGCATCATAGAGTTAGGATTTACAACACATCAGATTATCATATCAGATTGCAAAATTGTAGGCAGTCACGTAACATTGCAAATCATGGCCTAGCCAAGTGAATACACATTTTTGAGGGACAAAATTAAGTTTGTAAGAACTTCTTTAAGGTCTTTGTCAGGTAGTTCCAACATTTATGTCATCTGGACGTTAGTATCTGTTTGTTGACTGTGATTTTCTTGGTTCCTTGTATGTCAGGTAATTTTGGTTTGTGTCCTGGACATTTTGAGTATTATGAGACACTGTTTTGTTTACATCATTTGGAAATTGTCACTATTTTGTTTCCTAAACAGTAAACATGGGTGAGTTCAAGTTGCGTATCCCAGCTTATCTTTTGTGGGTTGTGATTCAGCATCAGCTCATTTTCAAAGCCATGGGGTGTGCTATTCAGATCTGCCCCACATGTGAGCCACCTAGTGGCTAGTTAGTGAACTGGGAGGTATTTCTGTTCCTAAAGTCTTGGGTAAACTAGGATCAGAGTCAGCCCATGTGCAGCTCTAGGGTAAGCCCAGAAGATCATACATAACTTCATGGGATTGCTTTCCCTAACTTATCTCTCTTTTCAGTCTTCCCAAGATTGTTTGACTCTTTTTGGTCCCCTGGCAAGAACCCTATGGCTTTAGTTTCTGTGCTGTGATGCACACTGGTAGGACTACTGTGCCAGATGGTGGAGAAGCGAAAGAAGAAAAAGAGCAACAGAAATTTGTTCCACTCTCTTGGTATCACAGATCTAATAACTGAGGGGAGTGTTTCCTTCTATTAGAGTTTTGACTCTGCGGATTCCAGCTAGGGCCTCTGCTTTCACGGGGGTGGGCTTGCTTGGAGGCTGGGGTGAGAGGGCACGGAGACAAGTGAACAAATGTAGAATTCCCACATTTTATCTGAACAGTAGGAGTCCTCTTTCCTACTTCTTGAGCTGTAATTAGAGTGTGCACTGATTTCCTAGGGCTGCTTGTCTTAGTCATCTAGTGCTGCTTTAGCAGAAATACCACAAGTGGATGGCTTTAAGAAAGAAATTTATTTTGTCACAGTTCAGTAGGCTGCAAGTCCAAACTCAGGGCCTCAGCTCCTGGGGAAGTCTTTCTCTGCTGGCTCTGGAGGTAGGTCCTTGTTGTCAGTCTTCTCCTAGACTGGGAGAGTCTAAGGTACAGGGACCCTGGGTCTAAAGGATGCACTCTGCTCCTGGCGTTGCTTTCTTGGTGGTATGAGGTCCCCATATCACTCTGTTAGCTAGCTTTTTTCCCTTATATCTCAAGAGACTGCCTCAAGGAAAAATACAGTCTTACCCCATCAGCACAGCAGCCACCATCATTCCTCATTAGCATCATAGAGGCAGAGTTTACAGCATATAAAAACATCACACAATATCAGGAATCATGGCCTAACCAAATGGCTACACACATTTTTGGGGGGACACAATGCAATCCATCACACCGCTGTAACAAATAATCACAGACTGGGTGGCTTAAACAACTTTAAATTTATGTCCTCACAGATCTAGAGGCCAGAAGTCCAAAATCCAGATGCTGGCAGTTCCTTTGAGTTCTGAGGAGAATCTGTTCCAAATTCTCTCCTAGCTTCTGGTGGCTGCAGCAGTCCTTGGCATTCATTGGTGTGTAGCTCCGTCTTTCTAATTTCTACCTCCGTTGTTTCATGGTTGTTTTCCCTGTGTGTATGTGTGTGTCTGAACCTCTGTCCTTGTAAGGACACTAACCATATTAGATCAGGACACACTCTACTTCAATGATTTCATCTTAACATCTGTAATGATTATTATTTTACATTCTGAGGTCACATTTCAAAGTTTGGGTGGACATGATTTGGGGGGCACTACCCAATCCAGTGGAGCCTTGATTGCATGATGGTTAACTGCTCAATTGCTAGCCAACATGTTGGCAATTCAAATCCAGCAGCTGCTTCTTGGAGACTCTGTGGGGCAGTCCTACTCTGCCCTATATGGTTACTATGAGTTGGAATCAACTCAACAGCAATGGGCTGGGTTTTTGGTTTGGTTGCCCAACATAGTGCACACTCCAAGTCAAGCCCAGCTATTCCAGTTCTTCGTAATCATTCAAGCTTGCGAGTGGCTCAGGAAGTGAGGGGAGCAGGCCCTGTGGTAGAGGGAGCACCAAGAGGGGTGAGACCCTGTGGGGGCAATGGGAAGTACCTCTCCATCCCTCTTCTCAGTTTCTTCTGCCAAATTCATAGGTTATTCAAGACAGCTAACATTTCTTGCATAGTGGCTTAATACTACAAAGGTATTGTGCCACAGGCTTCATCCACAAATCTCATTTGGGACCCTCCCACCTTCCTTTTGGGAAGATCCTATGGTTGTCTACCTTTTAGAGAGGAAGAAAGGAGATGCAGAGAAGTTAAGGAGCTTTCCCAAAGTTGCACAGCTGGTCGATAATGGAGCTAGGGGCTGATACCACCATCCGTGGGTGGCCATTGTGCCTTGGATGTGACCACATAGGTCTTTTCAAGTTGGAGTGTCCTCTGTGGTTCCTAGGATACCGTTCCCACTCCAATTTGCCTTCTCCCCTACACTGTCACCAATGCTGTGCTCACCCTTTGTCTACGTCTTTACACTTCTCCCGGGGGGTTCCTTTGCCAGTCCAGGGCCATGCCCCCTCAGTGAGTCAGAAAGTCTGGTAATCTTTGCTGCTGAGGTGACTACAGCCATATGCAAGAGTCACAGAGGTGCAGGTGATATCCCAGAAATCAGGGCCACCTACCCAGCTGGGATCACAAGGGTAAAGCCAGGGTCTGGGGCCTCCTTCATTCCCACCTCCTCCCTCACATCCTCTAATTAAGCCCCTTTGGGTAAGTGGTTAAAGGGCTTGGCTGCTAACCAAGAGGTTGGTGGTTTAAACCACATGCTACTCTGTGGGAGGCAGCAATCTGCTTCTGTAAAGATTCACATCCTTGAGAACCCTGTGGGCCAGTTCTATTCTGTCTTGTAGGGGTCACTGTGAGTCAGAATGGACAGCGGTGGTTTTTTTTTTTTTTTTTGTGGGGGCTTGACACTAAGTGTTTGAGATGCTATAGAAGGGTGTTGTGTTTGTGGCTGATGGCTTTAAAGTGCCTGCTGAGAACACATAAACTACTGAATAGTAGATAGAGATGAATTCATGAATAGGAAAGATAAAATATTAAGAGCACACGAAAAAGCAAAAGTGATGTGTGCCCCAAGCCAACGAGTGAGGAGACCTGCACCTGGGATGCTGTGCGATTCAGCGTCATGACTTCCTGGAGCCGTGAGAGCAGCAATCCGCCAAATCTCAGTTCTCAGGAGCAGGTGTGCTCCTTCCTGGTTCGAGGTGCAGTACATGCACTCACTTGTCCGTGGCAAAAATTGCTGGTTGTTGCTATGGGCTGAACTGTGTCCCTAGCAAATTATATGTCAGAATCTTAACCCTACAGATGTTTGTGTAATTTTATTAGGAAACAAGCTTTTCTTTGTTATGCTAACGAGGCATATTAGTACCAGGTGTGTCCTAAACGTAATCTCTTCTGAGTGACATGAAGAGACATCAGACACAGAAGCAAGCAGAAAGACAGATGTCACATGAGGCTCCCCAAGGAACACTGGGGCTACAGAAGCTGAAAGAGACAAGAATTTCCCCCCAAGAGCTGACAGAGAGAAAGCCTTCCCCTAGAGCTAACACCTTGAATTCAGATTTCCAGCCTCCTGAAATTGTGAGAAGATAAATTTCTATTCATTAAAGCCACCCCACTTGTGGTATTTCTGTTATAGCAGCACTAAAAGACTGAGACATATGTGGAAGCATGTAGGTCACTCTGCCAGTGTTCCCTAATTAGATTCTCAGGACAGTCACTGAGGACGGCTTCTCTTCCCCACTTTATATAAACGCCGAAAAGGAACACTAAGAGGGGCCAAGAAGCCCAGCAAGGATAGGGATCTAAACCAAGTTCTTCTGTCCTCGAAGTCTCTATTCTGACTCAGTTTTCCTAAGTTGAATAACTGGGGACCCTGCAATTCCCTTGTGCAGAGTGTGGGGACTTGAACCTTCACTTTCTGATCAGGAACGGCCCAGCCAGGACACATGACTGTGTATCACTTCCACTGCCCCAGAAACCAGGTGGCTCTTTCTCTCCTCTTCCCTCCCCTAACTGCTGTTTGCAGGCGACAAGAGTGCAGACAGCTGAGGCCTCCCTCTCATCCCTTCCTGCTCCAAAATTCAGAATGTCCCTTCCGTCTGGAGCCAACAGAAGCAGCTGCCTCTGCTGCCCAGGCCTCTTAAACTCATTGCCCTGCGATTGCCTGGAAGAATACAAATATGGCGAGATTATGATATTTTTCGTAAACAAGCAGTGTAGCAACTCAAATCTGGTTTGGGCTGTCAGCCGAATCCACCAGAGAGATATTGATGTTGAAATATTTGCGTATGTTCTCATGGAACATTTATGTGACGTGCTGGGTTCCAATAAAGCTTTTATATAAATTATTCATTATGGAGTTCAGATGAAATGCCAAAAAACCTCCCACCAAGGGACTGCCTTTTTTTTTGAATTTTTTTTATTTTTATTATCTCAGAAGAGCTTGTCTCAGTTAGCATCTAACGATGTCAGACAGGCAGCATAATTAGTGGCAAAGAATGGATTGGTTTGGCATGGCAGTGCTGACCTTCTCCTGCACATGTCTCTTCAGGAAAACTCAGCTTTTCTTAAAGGGTTTTCTTGGCTGGCAAACACGTGGGACATCTTCTCCTGCCCTGGAGCTGTGGTTTTCTGAGGGTGCTAGCAATATGTGCCCCTGTCACTCTCGCCTCCTGTGCTTGGAGAGAGAAAAATGGTAGCTCACTCCAGAAACTGTTGCCCTGAGATAGTTTTTAAACCTTAAGCCAAAATGTCCCTTGCAGTTTTCTTTAAACCAAACAATAGTTCAGCTTAATTAGTAAAGAGTGTCTTCCTTGAGTATTGTGGCCTTCTCAAGGGCTGTCTACCAAAATAAAAAACAAGAACAACCAAACAGCCAGACATGTGGCAGCTGAGTCAAGTCTGACTCACAAGGAACGGCTGGAAGACTCCACCTGCCAGCCTTCTCAATGGCGGCTGTACCTCTGAGCTGCTGCACCACCACAGCTCCAAACTGACAACAGCATCTTGAAAGATTAGATACAGAAGGCTGGGTGCAGTGAATTTATGTTAATGCAGGAGGAACAATTCAGAAAAGGAGGGTGAGAAGGGTTGTACAACTTGAAGAATGTCATCAATGTCACTGAATTGTACATGCAGAAATTGTTGAAATGGTTTATGCTCTGCTGTGTATATTTTCAGCAACAATAAAAAAAATAAATTAAAAAAATATGGAAGCTCACTTTGGGGAAGTCCTTTAATTAAAAAAAAAAAGAGAGAAAGAGAGAGAGGGAGAGAGAGCTTGCAGGGCTTCTTCTCAAGCTCTGTCTACTCTGGCAGATGATTGGAGAAGGTGTCACCAAGTCTGCCTTTTTTTTTTTTTTTTCTAAAGAGAGCAAGGCTCCGAGATGAAGTGACTTTCTAAGTAGCAGAGTGGGATTTGAATTCTTAGCCTCAGCTTCCAGCTTGCTGGTGTCTTTAACCTAACCAAACCAAGCCAAGCCCAACAGAGCCCAAGCCTATTGACTTTGAGTGCTTCCAACTGATGGCAGCTCCCTTGTGCTACCATGTAGAATTGTTCCATAAAAGTTCCTTGGCTATAATTTTCATGGAAGCGGATCTCCAGGACTTTTCTTTGTGGTGCTGTTGGGTGGTTCAAACCATCAACCTTTATTTGTTTATTTTTTACCACCAACCTTTAAATTAGTAACCTCCCTCAAACAGAACAAATCCATTGCCATCAAGTTGATTTTGACTCATAGCGACCCTGTATGACAGAGTAGAACTGTGCCACAGAGTTTCCAAGGAGCATCTGGTGGATTAGAACTGCCAACCTCTTGGTTAGCAGCCATCGCACATAATCAGTACACCACCAGGGTTTCCTTTAGGTTAGTAATTGACTATGAACTGTTTATGCTACCTAGGATGTCTTTAGGTGGGAGAAATTTCAAGTGAGCTTTGCAAAACATCCCTAAGACCTCACCTCTGAAACAGGACTGCTGCCGACTTCCTCACTGCCACCTGTTATGGACTGAATTGTGTTTTCCCAAAAATATATGTTGGAGTCTTAACCCCTGTACTTGTCAGTGTGATCTTGTTTGGAAATACACTCTTTGAAGCTGTTCCCAGTTGGGTTAACGTGAGGTTATACTGGAGTAAAACCAGTTGCTACTGAGCCAATTCTGACTGAAAGTAACTCCCTAGAGTTTTCAGTGAGTGGTTTTTTTGGAAATAGATCACCAGGTCTTTTTTCCAAGGTACCTCTAGGTGGGCTCAAGTCTCTGAACTTTGGGATAGCACTTGAGTACATTAAGCATTTACACTACCCAAGGACCTTGGATAGTGGTGTAGTATTGATTCCTGTCTGAAGCTTGATTCTCTTAGAGAAGCAAAGTCA
This sequence comes from Heterohyrax brucei, assembly GCA_028571685.1. Lineage (NCBI taxonomy): Eukaryota > Metazoa > Chordata > Mammalia > Hyracoidea > Procaviidae > Heterohyrax > Heterohyrax brucei. Next base: position 32,196,928 of record CM053140.1, read on the forward strand.
GTGCAGTGTGTAAGTGTATGTGTGCGTGTGTGTTTATGAAGATTTGTATAACGGAAATGCCTCATGTGGCTGTAGAGGCTGAAAGTCCCAAATACATGGGTTGGTTGGAGGCTTCTCACTCGTGTAGCTGAAGGTGCTACCGAATCCAAGATCCGGAGGTCAGATAAGAGGCCTCTTGCTCACAGGCTGCAGAAGCTGATGAGTGTCAAGATCAACAGGTAAGACAGTAGGTTAGCTGCTAGCTCAAGTCCTGAGAACCAGAAGTCAGATGAACAGGACCAAGCACAAATAAAATCCTGGGAGACTTGTCGGAAAGTCCACATATGTTAGATGCAGGCCACATCCCTAAGGGAACTCCCTTTCAAGTGATTAGCTGCTCATAACAGATCTCAACATGGAGGTGACTGTATCACTCAAAAGCTGCTAAACTGTCATGACTGCCAAATAACTGAGGATTATGACCCAGCCAAGCTGGCTTACACCTTTAGCCATCACACTTCCTAATCTCATCCAAGGGGTCTTCCTATAAAAGAGAAGAGATGCAGAGAGACAGAGGGAAGATGGCCTTGTCAAGTCATAGGCAGAGACTGGAGTGATGTCTGTGCCAGCCAGAGAATGCCAAGGATCTCTAGGAGCCGTCAGAAGCTGGGAGAAGGCATGGGGCAGATTCTGTCTCAGAGTCCCTCAAAGGAATGAATCCTACTGACACCTTGACTCCCAGCCTCCAGAACTGGAGACAGTAAATTTCCTTTCTTTGAAACCCCCTAGTTTGTGGTATTTTGTGGCAGTAATCCTAGGGAACCAAGATGCTAGTCTTCTAAGGACTCTGAAATTCTCTATCAATATTGTTGTTGTTGTTGCGTGCTGTTGAGTTGATTCCAACTCAAAGCTATCCCATGTGACAGAGGAAAACTGTTCTATAGGGTTTCCTAAGCTGTAATATTCTTGGGAGCAGATCATTAGCTCTTTTTTCCCATTGAGCCAGTGGTGGGTTTGAACTGCCAACCTTTCAGTTAGCAGCTGAGTACTTAACCATTGTGACAGCAAGGCTCCTTCTGTAAATATTAGTGGCATTAATATCAAGCAAATAAATTAATGAATCAGCCAATGAGTCCCACCTCCTTGGGATGACACCCAAATACACCATAACCTGCAGAGGTCCTGCAAGTCTGATTACCATGACATGTACCCAGAGCCCAGTGACATCCTCAAGAGCCTGGGTGCAGCCATGGGGCTGTAGGGCCCAGGTGAGCTGTGGCATGGGGTCATGGCTTGCTCATGTAGCGGGAGTGGAAGGGCCAGGTCCTGGTGCCCCTCTAGACTTCCTCAAGGGTCGTGGCTGTGTGGTCATACTGCCACAGTGCTAGAGCCTTCATGGCCCCTCTCCCAAGTGAATAGAGTGGTCTGTCCTTCTAAAGGGCTCCAGGGCTGGAGAGCAGCTTCTGCAGGAGCAGAGGATCAGAGACACTCAGAGGGGCAGCCTGAGAATGCTCTCTTTATGAGGCCTCCTCATCCAGGAGCTGTGTCCCCTGGCCCCCTTCCAATTCAGGCCTGGCTGGCCACCTCCTCCCCCATAGGTTCCCTACGTGCCCTGCAAATGATCTTTTAGGGATTTCCCGTTTCCATAGTTTAGCATTATTAATCACTTCTTTTCTCTTAGGGAGAAACATGCGGTGCATTAAGAAAATGCTTTGCGAAATATATTGAATTTATGCTGAAAGCATTTAGCAATTCACTGAGGAGCATTTGATCCTGAGAACCTACTGGATCTTTGGGGCTTTCATTCTCACTGATTTCGGGCTGGGCCACAAATGCTCACGAAGTGGCTTGAAGCAAGCTGGCAGGTCGTAGTTTCATCACCAGACCATGGTTTTGGTTAAGGAACCAATATATTCCCACCCCTGGTACATTGTACTTCCACCCATAGCCATCTAGCCCCCTTTCTAGTCGAATGTTTATGTGTGTGCATGCTTTAATTTTGTTAAGACGGGGTAGTGATGGTTCAGTGGTAGAATTCTTGCCTTCCATGTGGGAGACTTAGTTTGATTCTTGGCCAGGGCATCTCATGTGCACCTATTTCCCATCTGTTAGTGTTGCTAGGAGGCTGAACAAGTTTCAGCAGAGCTTCCAAGACTAATAAAGACAAGAAAGAAAGTCCTGGTGATCTACTTCCAAAAATCAGCCAATGAGAGCTCTATGGATCATCAGTTCCCAGCTGCAACTCATCACGGAGATGGAGCAGGACAAAGTAGCTCTTTGTTTCATTGTGTTGGAGCCAACGTTATAGCAGCTCACAACAGATGCTTTTTACTGGTCTCTCATTATGACTTCCAGCCTGCGCTGAGGATCAGCCATGGAATGCCTTGGAAGCCCTTCAGTTTCGTATACACTGTGTTCAGTCTACTTTGGGCTTCCACTCTGGTAGTTCTGTCTTCTGGGAATGTCTCTTTCCTCCACACCCCATTTCCATGTGACTGATCCAACCCAGGATTTGGGGTCTCATCTAGGTTTCTGTGTGTGTGTTTGGGGTGGGTAGTACCTCCTGGCTGTCTCATTGTCTCCTCTTTGTCCCAGATACCATCCTGGAGTTTCCTACCCTACCCTACCCCACCCCATCCCACCCCACCCCACCCCACCCAACCTGAATCCCGCCCCAGAGCACCACTGGAGCTGTTATTAGGCTCTGGATTTGCCTCCTCCCTACTGTGAGCCCTCATGGCCTAGTCAGTGAACTTCCCAAGTTGTCTGCTGAGGGTCTGCTCTCATCATTGCTATAGGATTTATGTGTGACTGGTCCTCATATTGCTGCATAGATTGATGAGCTTGGGAAAGAAGGAAAGAAAAAAAGTTCATTAAAAATTTCGTTAGTTCAGTGTTGATGCCAAGTCTGTTCAGTTACACTTTCCCAACCACCCTCTGCCCCACCCCCAGCACTGGCGTGATTAAGGATGCATGTCTTTGATGACAAGTGTGCTTGGTTCTGGGCATATCTGACATTATTTGCATGACATGATTGGCTCGTCCTGTCCAGTCCCTTTCCCTTCCCTGCTCTCCACTGCCTCTTTGTTTCTCTCCTGCTTCTCCACCCCTCCCATGAATCTCCCAGCCTAGGTAGGACACTTTGCTGGGATGTAGGTGCAGATGTTTTGGGGAGTGGTTCCTAGAGGCATCCTCCTCCTTGTCTATAACCTGAAAAGCCCAGGAAAGGCACTGTGACTTCTCTTGCTTTCTCACACCTATTTGCAGACAGCTGCACGCGGAATGATTTTAGGTTATCTATAACCCTTGGGTCTTTGCAACTTTGTGGTCCAAGAGCCCACAGAGGTGAGAGTTGGGGGCAGAGGAGTGTTCAGAGGAAAATGGTGAGGCAATAGGCTGGTTCCTGCTCCTGTCTGCTGGTTCCTACCCCAACGTCCCTCTAGGATCCTCTGGCTGCTGGGATGTCAGGCAGCTGGTCCTTTCTAGAAGCTCTCCTGGCTGAGGGCACAACAGTGTGTTATGACATGTTCATGGAATGTGCTCCCACCATCTGTCTCTTGAGCTAGATTAGAGTATGAAGAGAGGAGTTCCAATTTGCAATTGTAAATTGTCCTTCCCCCTCACTTCGTGTACAGCCGCTCTGAAGACATCAAGATAGGGTGGTGGCTTGTGGCCCAAATGTCTAATTTTCCGGCTGGCACAGAGCTCTCTCCCTCTGGGGTCTTCTCTGTACCTAGGACCACTCTGCATGGAGAAAGAGGGTACTGGATGCCTGGACAGTCCCGGACTTGACTTCTGATTGGTTTGGGCCCTGATCCTGGGCTTGGATGAGGGCACAAAGTCTCAGTTCACCCTGATGAGCTGCACATATATGTTGCAATAAGAACTTCCCCCAACCAAAAATAATAAAACAGAAGAAACCCAAACCCATTGCCTTTGAGTCAGTTCTGACTCATGGTCACCCCAGCTGTTACAGAGTAAAACTGCTCCTTAGAGTTTTCTTGGCTGTACTCTTTGCAGACGGAGTCCCGGGCTAGCAGTGGTTAAGCACTTGGCTGCTAACCGAAAGGTCTTAGGTTCAAACCTACTAGAAGCTCCACAGGGGAAAGATGTCACAGTTTTCTTCTGAAAGATTACAGCCTTAGAAACCCTGTGGGGCAGTTATACTCTGTCCTTATAGGGTCATTATGAGTGGGAATCAGCTTGACAGCAATGGGTTTGGTTTTGCTTTAATGTTTAGGGAAGCAGGTGGCCAGGCTTTTCTTCTGCAGTGACATTGGGTATGTTTGAACTGCGAGCCTTTAGTTTATTCATCCAAGCCAAGAGATTCTTTCAGTATTTCTTGTAGCCTTGGTTTGGTTTTTACAAAGTCTCTGAGTTTTTGTTTATGTGAGGATATCTTAATTTCATTTTCATATTTGAAAGATAGTTTAGTAGGATATATAATTCTTGGTTGGAAGTTCTTCTCCTTCAAGATTTTGAATGTGTCATGCTACTGTCTCCGTGCCAGCATCGTTTCTGCTGAGAAATCCAATGAAAGCCTGCAGGGTTTCCCTCTGAATGTTAGCTTTCCTTTCAATCTTGCTGCTTTTAAGAGTTTCTGCTCATGTTTCATTTTGTTGAGCTGGATTGTTATGTGTCTTGGAGTCTTTTTATTGAGATCTATATTGAGTGGTGTTCGATATGTGTCGTGGATATCTATATTCTCTTCTTTCATAATTTCTGGGGAGTTTTCTGTCAGCAGATCAGCAGCAATACTCTCTGTGTTCTCAGATGTCTCACTCTGTTCAGGAACTCCAATTAATCATAGATTGTTTTTCTTAATAGAGTCCCACATGCTTCTTAATGCTTCTTCATTTTTCTTGTTTCTTTTTTCTGATTTCTCCTCATAGATGCTGGAGTCAGTAGCTCTGTCTTCCAAGTCAGAAATTCTCTTTTATATTTGCTCCATTCTGTTTTCTTGGCTTTGAATTGAAGTTTCTATGTCTTTGATTTTGTGCTTGATCTGTTGGATTTCTGAGTACTGATGTTCCATCAGATCGAACAACTTGCTTAATTTTTCATTTTGCTCTGCTGTATTTTGTATAAGGTCTAGGAGGGACCTCTATGTAATCCTTTTGTATTCACCTTCTGATAGTTTCAGAAAAGCTTCATCTGGGAAGTTCTGAGGTGGTTTCTTTTGGGGACCTTCTGATGCCATGGGTGATTTCCAGGTTACTGTCTTCTCCAAGGTTTGTTGCTTTTTGGGCTTCATGTGGGTCAACAGAGGCTGGGAGAGATGCTGTGAAGATGGACTACAGCGGTTTCTCTAGGCTATCTTAAAATGAGAAGTAAAAAGTATTTGACAACTTCCAAAGTCAGTCAGGTTTTCAGGTGTGTACATCCCTCTTCCCAACTGGCAAAGCAAAAGCAAAGCAAGCACCTCTATATTGAACCTCAGATATTATAAACTAGCTCAAAATACAGAAAGACTACTGCCCTGCTGGCCTCTGTTGTTGGGCCCTGGCTGTAGGTGATACTGTGTAGAATTCTGCTTTACTGCTGGAAAAGCGGTCTTTTATGGGTAAGCACTGCCTCCCAGCCCAGGAGTCAGGTCCAGCTGAGGCTTCCGTATGGATGACTCCATCTCCTAGTGAAAGAAGATGGTGTCCTGAACAAGCTCACCAGCTGGCCAGGACCAGGCTCCTGGTGGAAAGAGAGGCCAAGAGTGCCCAAATGCCTGGAGTCCACAGCCTCCGCCTCTGGGCCCCAGCCCCAGGCGACACTGTACAAAACATCACCTCCCTGCTGGAAAAGCACTCTACCCTCAGTAGGTGCCACCTACCAGCCTAGGAACCAAGTCTGGCTGGCTCCTCTGCCTGGGCTTCTCCGTTTCCCAGTGGATCAAGATGGCGCCCTGCTACCACATGGCAGAGGCAGAAAGATAGGCCAGAGGAGCCAAAATGTATAGAGTCCAAAGCCAGGCTCTCACAACATGGCAATTACACTTGCAGGTCCCACTAGCAGTACGTCCAAGACCAGCAGCTAGTCAAGTCCCAGCTCTGCCTGCTGGCCAAGACAGGGGGAAAAAAAACAAAATGGTGAGTTACCTTCAGTCCGTGCAAGCCTGTGCTTGTGGAGAGAGGTGTCAGTGAAAGAGAGGAGGGTTTGCGTTCAGTGGTATGAAGTACACATTAACAGCCCTTGCTGCATCCCAGGGATCACTAGGTGTCCAGAAGGCTCCATTTAATTATCACTTCAGGTCTTGGTTTCCACAGGGATTTAGGGAGACATACATTTAGTCTGCCATCTTGACTCTGCCTCCTGCCAGCCTTTAGTTTAATGGTTTTACCAAACTATTTGTGGCACCCAAGCCACTGATAATAATCACCTGGCCTCCTCATCCCCACTTCTGGCCATGTAATAGGTGGCTGTCACTCTTGTGTTCAAACACACATTCATTGCCTCCCTAGTCCTCTCTGAATCACACCTTCGTGCCTTACCAAGCCCACAGGCCATGGGTGATGCCCCACTGACTCCTGACTCCTCCTTTTCCTCTCCCCCTACACCTTCGTTCCACTGGACCTTGACATGCCCTTCATGATTGTGGCTGAGACCGCCTCAACCATCAAGACAACCAAACATCTTAGTAAGAATGAATACTGATTCTTTCCAAACTCTTCCAAAAAGTAGAAGAGGAGGGAGTATACCCAACTTATTCTCTGAGCAGCTGTCACCGTGATACTAAGACAGACAAGGACATACAAGGAAAGAAAGCTACAGATTTCTTGCCAGACATTTACTCCCCCATCTCCCCAGGGCTCACCCTTCATTTCCTTCTGGCTTCCCCTCAGTTTCTCCCTCTGGACTCTGCCTAACAGTTCTAACTCAGCTGAGACCACATCTCCCCCTGCCCAATGTGGATTATCCATTAGACAAGGGAAGCACAGTGCTTACCCTGCTTATTGGATAATCTATAGTGAACAATGTCACATTTTTTTTTTTTTATCACGTCGAAGATTGTGTTTCTGGGTACGGCTGGCTTCTGTCTCTCTCCCACTCACACAGCACCTTCATACAGAATCAAAGCCTCTTTTAAATTTACAATCCCTGACAGGGACAGACTACCCAGTAAGCACAGATAAACACAAGCTTATTTGTGCTTACTTACTAATTTGTAGTGAAGAAAATCAAAGATGCAGTGACACCCTTGTGGAATTGTTCACTACAGATGATTTGGTACCTTTCCCACTGGATCATCGTTCTTGTATTTGCCATTTATTCTCTTCCTGATGCTCACCACAGCTGATGCCATCAGGTGTGTCTGTCTGCTGCTGGCCTCTCTGTCTCTGGCTCACCATTGGGTGCTCAGAGTTGCATCGGGCTTGGCATGGCTCCTCTGTGTGGCATCGCATTGGGTGGGACACCATTGCTCTGCAGGACTGCTGTCCATGTACTATCCATCCCTCCCCCTAGTTGGGTGGACTGTCTCTGTTCCAGAACCTCTCCTGGGGCTGTTTCTGTTATAGACCTAAGTAGTACTAAGCTTTGCTGTGAAGGGCCAGCTGCTGTGGTGCAGCACTTGCCTGCTCTTCTGGTCCATGAGGTTTTTTCACTTTCCTTGGCCTCTAAGGGTGAGCCTGTGGTAAAGGTCAAAATAATGCTGTTGGCTCCATTGAGCAGGAAGGAAACGAGGCTTGGAACAGAGAAGGAGCTTCCCAAGGTCACATTGTTGGTGACCTCTGACTTTAGGCAGGTACCATTCCCAACACACCATCCACCACAGGGGCCATGGTGACAATGACAGACCTGTTTCAGACCTGTGGGGACACTGCAAGCATTCTGCCACAGTTTCCTTGGCTCTCCTCTTTCTTCTCCTTTTTTCTAGTGTCTTCACACAACCTAGAATGAAGAGAGATTTTGAGCAGCTGCTGCCCACCACATGCAAAATCCCAGATAATTGTGATTTCTGGGCAGTTAGGGCCATGTTAAGGCAGTGAGCCAGGTTGATGCCATCCTGCAAGAGGGGCTGAGGTTTGCGGTGGATGAAGTTTGGCAATGGTGAGACCATGCTGGGAATGCAGGCTAACACTATCTCCAGGTGCTTTCCTGGTTGCGACTCAGGATAGGCGAGCTAGGGCTCAGATATGGGCAGGAGGAGCACTGGGCCTGCAAAGGCGTCTGGCAAGCAGGTCCCTTTTGGAGGCCACCAGGAAGCCCACGTAGGCCTGGGGCAGAAGCAAGGCCAAGGTCAAGCAAGGTGTCAGCAGTGGGAGGTTAGTGTCAATCCAAAGCCTGGAGAGCAGCTATAGGTGTGCTGTGGTGTAGTTAACTGGTTCTCCCCAAGGCAAAGAGCCATCAGAAGACTGGAGAGCAAGGAACAATGATTTAGAATCAGCTCTGTAGCCTCATCTCTAGAACCAAGATGAGGGTTTGGCCTGGGTAAGTCTGGACAAATTTGTCCAACTTCGTGTCACAGGGTAGCTTTTCATGGGCTTAGTGTCCTGTGGAGACCTAATTATCCTGTTGAACCCAATGCTGTTGAATTGATATGACTTATAGCAACCCAACAGGACAAAGTAGAGCTGTCCCGTGGACTTTCCAAGGAGTGCCTGGTGGCTTTGAATTGCTGACCTTTTGGTTATAGCCATAGCTCTTAAGCATTATGCCACCAGGGTGTCCCAGTTCTCCTTGGGGTCCCTTAACTGTATGGAGAGTCTTTGTCTCCATGACTTAGATTCTAAGTAAGGAAGCTTTTGCTTACCCTCTGAAACTTCACTTTATAGTGGCTCCCATCACATTTCTCTCAATAAACTCTGTACCATTCTTACATTCTGAGTTCCTGGATATGAAAACAAGAGCCTACTCATAAGGTTGGAGACTTGAGTGTACCCAACAATACCTCAGAAGAAAGACTGTTTCTGAAAAACTAATGAAACATAGTTCTGCTCTGACACATACGGGATCACCAATGGGGTCACCATGAGTCAGAGTTGACTAGATGGCAATTGGTTTACCCTTCTTATATTGTCTGAGATAAACGTCTCCTGAGTCATGGAGTTTCCCTTACCTCTCCACATTCTCAGTGCTTCAGCCTCGGTTCCCATCTCTTTACCTTTACCAGTGTTCCCACACCATTCCCTACCCTCTTCAGTCTCCTCCTCTTACCAGCTCTTGCTAGGTTAGTGCTTTAATTTCAGCAAACACAAGCTGCTATTCTTCTCACCTGGGATACTAGCTGCCAGAAATATCACAGCAAAGGCAGTCTTCCCAGCTCCTACTGGCCGAGAAAAAAGCAAAAATCAATAGACAACGTACAGGGTATGATTTACCTGCTGAAAATAATACATCCTTCTCAATTGTATATCATCACGGTGTTAATCTCAGCCCCAAGCACCCCTGTCATTCTTGCACAGCTTCTCTTTCACAGAGAGAGAAATGTATCCTACTCATACACAGGAGAGGCAGAGGGGGGTCCTGGGCTCCAAACTTGGTTGTAGAACCCATCGCAAGATGGAGGAAGTCCCCCCTGCATAAAAAAGCCACTTCATATACTTGTGGAAGGAGAAGTTTTTGATGACCTTGAGTCAATGCGAATATGGATTAACAATATCAGATTACCATCTTCCCTACACTCCATTTTTTCCTCCGTGAAGTGAGGTTAGGGGTTCTTAGGTGGTGTGAACAGTTTGCGCTCAGCTACTAAAAGGAAGGTTCAAACCTACCCAGTGACATAACAGAAGAAAGACTCGGTGATCTGTTCCTGTCAAATTAGGGCTACCATGAGTTGAAAACATTTGGAATGGGTCTTTTTTTTTTCTTCAGGTAGAATCGGGCAGGGGAAGCATGCTGTCACACGGGGGAGGGAGGGTAGGGCAGCTAGAATAGAATAGGGGTGAAGGTTCTGGGTGCTATATGGCGACATGATAGAGACTGTAAAATTGTTCTTAATTCACAATAAAAAAAATGCACTAAAACAACAAACAAAACCGGAATTGGGCTAGAAAGCCCTGGGACTTGAGTACTTAATTAGTGCTTGCCAAAACCGTGACCCCTATGTCTCAAAAGATGTTTGCTGTGCTCCAGGTGCCAGCGGTGTTAGAGGCTGTGAAGGAGCAGCCTTTTGAACTGTTTTTATGCCGAGATTAGAAATTCCATCTGGGCTGGTCAGTTTTATGTGTCAACTTGGCCAGTCTACTGTACCTAGTTATTTGATCAAACACTAGTCTAGAGGTTGCTGTGAAGGGATTTAGTAGATGTGATTAACACCTACAACTGATTGATTTTAAGTAAAGGAGATTACCTTTGATAATGTGGGTGGGGATCCAATCAGCTGAAGGTCTTAAGAGGTTTCCCAGACAAAAAGAAATTTTGCCTCAAGACTGCGACATAAAAATCCTGCTGTATTTCCAGCCTGCAGCATTTCCAGCCTGCAGCTGGCCCTATGGATTTTAGACTTGCTGGCTCCCATTACCACCAATTCTTAAACTAAATCTCTTAAGGCTATATACCCTTTGTCCCATTGGTTCTGTTTTTCAGGAGAAACATGACTGATACATCATCACGTAGGGTTCTCTTTGTGGCTTTGTTTTTTGGTTATTCAGTCTTAGAAGAATGATTGAAAACATGAGCTTTGATAGTAGGTAAATCTGGGTTTGCATCTTGGATCAGCCAATTGTCAGCAGTGTAAACTCAGATAAGCTACTTAATCTCCTTTATTTTCTCTGGAGGACTGACAACAGACTGGCTGTGCAGTCCTTAATGGTCTCTGGCCTGTAGCAAGTGCGCAATAAATGGCAGTAATAACAACAATGAATACTACTGCTTCTGAGCAGTTGTTTTGTTCTGCAGTGTCCATGTTCATAAATTTGGAGCCCTTTTGAGGATCCTCCCTAGCAAACTCTTAGTGATCTCCTGTGCGTGTTTTAAATGCGAATTCATTTCAAGTTTCATTTTACAGCTTCACTTTGTCTTCCTGACCTGCTCGTGGTTTATGTTACCTTGATGAATTAATTGCACATATGCTCACGTGATAGGACAAGTGTCATTAATGTGTGAGGGTTCCCAGCCTCTCCTCACCCTACCTGCTAAAGAGGCCTTTACCCTTACCTGCTCAGATCAGTCATCTCCCAGACAGACTCTCAGGGGTACCATCGGTTACATCAATTACCTAAAGGAAAGATGTTTCTGAGAAATAGAGCTGTGAACTCTAAATTAAACCAATAGTCATTTTCCTCAGGAGATGTGAGCAAAGCTTAGAGCTGCTTTTTTTTCTTCCTAGATTTTATTTATTTTGTTGTTGGGAATATACACCACAAACAGTACCCCAGTTCAGTAGTTTCTGTATGTACTGTTTAGTGCCCTTGATTACATTCTTAAAGTTGTGTGATCATTCTCATCCTCCTTTTCTGAGTCATTCCTTCCCTGTTAACGTAAACTAAGGTTCTTGTCTAATCTTTCAAGTTGCTATTTTCATTTTGACCACATGTAGACAGTTCTTAAAAGAGCATAATGCTCAAAGCAAAAAATTTTTTTCACTAGTTAAGCTAAACTGGTGTTTGGTTTTAAGATGACTTCAGGGAGTATTTTGGGTTTAAGATTTAAAGATTATCTCAAACAACAACAAGACCAAGTTGTTGCTATTGAGTTGATTTAAACTCAGAGCAACCCTTCAGGATAGAGTACAAGTGTTCTATAGAGTTTCCAGAAAGTGCCTGGTGGATTCAGACTGCTGGCCTTTTGGCTAAGAGTCATAGTACTTAACCACCACACCACCATATATTATCTCAGGACAGTGGTTTTAGGGGTTCATTCACCTTCCTTGGCTCCAGAAAGTCTAGTGTCCATAGAATTCGAAATTCTGCATCTCTCCCTTTTTGATCAAGATTCTTCTATGGGATCTTTAATCAAAATGTTCAATAATGATGGCCTGGAGCCACTTAGTTCTTCTGGTCTCATGGCGGAAGAGACAGTTGTTCATGGAGGCAGTTAGCCACATATCCTCCTCCTGTTCCTGACTCTCCTTTCTCTGTTGCTCCAGGTAAATAGACACCAATTATTTTGCCTTCAATGGCTGCCTCAAAGTTTTTGGCACACCAGGCATTATATAACAACTAAGAAGTAGAAGAGAAGAACTGTGGATTGAGGTACCTCTGGACACTTGTTGGTACAACTACAGAGCTTTGTAAAAACTACTCAAGCAGAGCAGATGCTGGGCTGCCCTGAGAGACCCAAGAAGCTTGATGGGTAAGGGGTGAGAAACTGAGGGACCAAGTGCTAGGGAGAGGCTCGCCGGTAGGCATAGCTGAGAAGCTGTTCTGATTGAAGAGCTAGATCCTGAGTCACTCTTGATCCTGAATTGTAACCTGCTACTTCCCTAAGACACCTCATAATTGTGAGTGTTGTCTGTGAGTTTTGTGTGGCCATGGCAATGAATTGCTGATCCCCATGGAGAAGTAGAGGGTGCTGTGGGAAGGACAGCTGGTGTACAAAGCTGGGAAGAAGTGACACGTCTGAACTTTGTTCCATAGGAATCAGCCTTCGTGGCTGCTGCTGCTGGTTCCCCACTCCCTTTGTGAAGTTAGAAGAGGTCAGATGACAACACCACACCATTTTTATAGTCAGAAAGGTTGTTTTTAGGAAAGCAGGGAAGTCCGTCTGTGATTCTGGCTGCCTGTAGACTGGAAGTGGGTGATTCTCTGGGGGATTCCTAGAGTTGTTCTTTGTTGACCACAATGAGCTTAGGAAAACCACCCTGATGACCGCAGCTTCCTGCTCACCACTGCTGCCAGAGAATAAGGACTTCTCCTCCCCTTCCACCTCTGCTTCTCACACCATGCTTCTTATTGCAAAATCCAGCCAGGAAATATATGGATGAAGGGATCTGGGAAATAGGGGAAAACTAAGGGCAATATGGATCATGCTGAATTGGAGACAGACAACCCCATACCCAAGTCTTGTGTTCTGTGCTCTCGGCCAGCAGAGTCAACTGGCTAATTTGAAAGTTGTATTAAAAATAAAGTTTTAAGTGAAAATGACTTGTCTTCCATCCTTGATGATATTTGCCTCTTAATAGAGATGGTCAAAGGAGACCTGGTGGCACAACGGTTAAGTGCTCAGCTGCTAGCCAAAAGGTTGATGGTTCAAACTCACTGGGTTGTTCAGTGTGAGAAAAACCTGGAGATCTGCTCCCATAAAGATAACAGCCTAGAGAACTCAATGGGGCAGTTGCTACTTTGCCACTAGGGTAGCTATTTGTGAGAATTGACTCGTGGCCCTGGCCAACAACAGGGATAGTCAATGCCTTTCACTAGGAGATGGTCCTGGCAGGGGTCCAGGCTGCTGATGGCCATCAGTGGGTGGGCCGTCTACGGTTGGAGGGTATACTTGATGTGGGGGTAAAGAGAGAGTGTGGGACAGACATTCTGATCTAAGCCACCTCCTTCACGATGAGAAAGGCCAGCTTAGGTCTTGATTTCTGTCCTATCTTGTTCTTTGTCCTCCATCTCTTGCCTATTCAAGGACTTTGCTTTTGCAGATATCCACCCCCCTCCTGCCTCATCAGTTATCTCCTCTCTGCTGGGTCTCTCCTCTCAGCATTCATACATGCTGTAATATCTAGTCTGAGAGGGCCTCCCTTGACCCCACTCCCCTGCCGGCTCCTGCCCTACTTCTCCGCTCGTCTTTGGAGCAAAAGTCCTTGGAAGAGCTGTCTACATACAGCCTCTCCCATTAACCCACTGCAGCCTAACTTTCTTTCCTTCCACTGTGAAATCTCTGATCAAGTTCACCACTGATGCCCTGCCCCCCAGTTCCCTATCACATAGTCAGTTCTCTGTCCTTCTCTTGTTATTAGTCGCTATCTAGTCAACTGCGACTCGTGGCACCTGTATGCATAACAGAAAGAAATACTTCCTGATCTTGTCCTGTCCTCAGAGTTGCTGGTATGTGTGAGTCTGTTGTTGTAGCTATTGTGTCATTCCATCTCACTGAGGGTTTCCCTTGTTTTCACAAAACATGATGACATGTACGAACTAAGCAAGATGAAATCTCTCCTTCCTTTCCTTTAAGGAGCATTCTGGTTGTACTTCCTCCAAGACTGATTTGTTCATTATTCTGACAGTCCATGGCCTATTCAATATTCTTTTTGACCTCTTAGTAGTGTTTCAGACACTTAACCCTTCCTCCTTTTTTTCCCTGGCTTTCAGGACCTCCCATTCCAGCCCTGTTTTTGGTCCTGTCTCACTGGCTGCTCTTTTCCAGGGTTCTTTGCCACAGCCTTCTCCTTTCCCCAATGCCTATGTGGGCAATCCCAGGGCTCCATCCTCAGCCCTCTCCTCCACACTTACTACTGGGTGATCTCGTCCAGGCTATACCAATGACTCCCAAGTGCTTACCTGTGTACTGTGCTCAGCTCTGTACCTCTTGAAATGTGCCTTACCTCCTCTGTCTTCCTCTTCCCCTAGGGCTTGGCTGATGACAAAGGGGAGCCCTGAGTATCATTGTTGTGCCTCATCTTCTAACATTATCCCTGGTGAGGTAGGTGCTGGCTTCTGCAGCTTCAGGGCTGGATCCTGTTTCACACTGGCTCTGGTTTCTCCAGTGTCCAACCAGGAGTCAGTAACATCCCCAGGAAACGTGTGGGAGATGATGTTCCGAAGACCTCAGTGATCAATAAGAGACAGAAAATAAGTAACAGCCAATAGACAAATCCCTTGCATTTCTAGTCCCTTGATGGGCTGTTGTAGGAGCACTGGTGGCATACTGTTTAAGATCTTGGCTGCTAACCAAAAGGTCAGAAGTTTGAATCTACCAGTCTTTCCTTGGAAATCCCATGAGGCAGTTCTACTCTGTCCTTTGGGATTGCTGTTAAGTCAAGATTGAATTGATGACAATGGGTACGGATGGGTTGCTGTAAGGTACATTGTCCCCAAAACATCCTGCATGACTGAGCAGTTATTCTTGTGAGACTGGGCAGCTGAGTGAAGTGCCACCTTACATTGGTATGGGATTGCATACCTGCTGCCTCAATTAAACAACAACGTGCCAATTTTGCCTTTGTTGTTGTCAGTTGGCTATGACTTGCGGCCACATTCCTGTGTAACAGAACGAAATGTCTCCTGGTCCCACGCCGTCGTCATGAACACTGACATGACTGAGTCCAGTGTCGAGGCATTGTGTCAATACCTTTCACTGGGGATTTCCCTCATTTTCACCTACCCTCTGTCAAACATGAATCTTCCCCGATGATGTGTCCAAAGGGAACTCCAATTGACAGTTTCCATCTCTGATTTCTCCCCTAAGCTCCAAGACTCATTTATTCAAATAGAAATTGTGGTGGTCATCAGGCCTGCCTACAAATCGGGACGTATGCTAGGAGTGTACCTTCCTGGATTTTTGGAATAACCAGGTGCCTTGTTTTTACCGATGCAGTGTATATGGGATTGAAGTGTAACCTTTCTGGGTAGAAGCTTCAAGAGTCGGTATATTGCCTTGCATGTTCCTTTCTCCAGATACAGTGTTCATGGGCTCACGTTCAATGGAGTTTCCATCTTTCTAGGTCCCTGAATGACTTCTAGGAACAGAGACCCTTGGTGATCTGTTCGGACATGTAGCATGAGGAGGAAATAAGACTTTGTTTTGTTAAGCCATTTGGACTTGCATTATTGGTTACTGCACAATGAATTAGCCTAATCCAGAAGTTGGTGTGCAGAAGTTGGAGGCTGATAAATATATATATATATTTATATATATATATACACACATATGGCAGTGGCTTAGCAGTCAAGTGGTTGAGGCTGGAAGAATCATGATCCATTTCTACAGTGGTGAAACATTTGCCAGAACTGCCGCCTGCATTAACTGGAAGGTGGGTAATGTATGTGATGGATAGAAAGCTCTAAGAAGGAAGGTTGGAGAATGAAAGTTGATGTGCGTTGGTTGCTGTCGGTTAATTTTGCAGGGTGTTGAGTTCCACAGGTCTGTGTTGCCCGTGGCTGATCGGTGCCAATGAAGAATGCCACACAAGAAATGCTGGTGGTGAGGAGGGAAGCTGGTGTCTCCGATGCCCCAGCAACAGCTCTTAGGCATCAGGCAGCCCCCTTTTATTTAGTGAGCAAAACAGGTGTACGCAGTAAAGCAGGCATTAATTTGAAGAGGGTGTGGATAGTTCCCCACAAAGTAAATGGGTGTCTTCCTGACTAACTAACATCAGGTGAATTCACCTCTCCAGGGAGTAAAGCACTTAGGCCTGGGCATGGGTACCAATATCACACTCAGTAGACCAGAGCCCTCGTTTGCAAGGGTCTGATGTCATACATTCCAATCATTTGCAGCTGCTTTGCATTCATTCATTCCAGACTCACAAGCCCCACACCCAGGCCTCAATATTTGCCATAACTGTGGCCAAATTGCCCACAGCACCAGCTGTGGTCATGTAAGAAAGAGATGAGCAAAAATTTGACGAATAAAGCTTATTTAAAACTCTAATAACTGTTTTCAACTTTCAGCCTCTTCTTTTCAGTACACGGCAGTGCATGCAGTACAAGGAATGCAGTACAAGGTGAGTAGGGAGGGTGTTCCACTACAGCTATTTGTTTACTGGCTAAAAACTCCCTCACAGACAACTATCCAGTTAAGTTTGTGAGCTTGCCAACTTGCTATTGTGTGCAATGGCCATTTCATAGAGAGTTCCAAAATTGCTTTGAAGGGTGGACTAGCAGCTGGTAATGGTGCACAGCTTCCCAAGGGGAGTGCTTCCACAATGACTGTAGTGATATTCAGCAACGAGGTATGTAGCACTCTGAACAGCTAAGTTTGGGGACTTCATTGTCAGACCTCTTATGTTTCCCAAGCTCGTGGATGTTAGGTCTAGCTAGGTGACTTGCTTTGGCAAATAAAATTTTAATACACACTGTACAAGCCTTAAATTGTTTCTGAAATATGGCTTGTGCTCTTGTGCTCCTGTGAGCTGCTATAAGAAGAGCACACTCCAGGTGGCTGCTGTTCAAAGGAGACTGTGGGTACCCACAGTGAATCCCGGCCAATCCACAATCAGAGGCACAGGTGCTCCAGCCTATACACAGGCCCACAACTGAGAAAACTTCCCCTTTGTTCTTATAAGCCACTGAGTGTTGGAGTGTTTGTTACACCGTATTATTTTAGCAATGGCTGACAGATACATTAAGCAACTGGATTTCTTCTTTGTTGTTGTTCTTATTGTTATAGTAGCAGAACTTTGTACATTTGGGCTGTAACAGATGTCAAATAAACATATCAAACTTAAGTGAACCAGTCAGGACTCTTGGTTTTCCCTTAAGCTTCTTCCTCTACTAGTTTTTCCATTTTCACTTTGGCATTTTCCAAAGTTCAGGGTTGTAGGTATTCTTCTTTCTCTCACTTCAAAGTACCTGAGTTTTGTCATATCTCATCACCACACCCTGGTCCAAGCCTCTATCTCCTCTTGCCCCCAACTGGCTCCCTGCTTTTGTTCCAGCATACAGTTTTCCTTGCTGAATTTTCCATACTCCCTGCCATGATCCACAAGACCCGCCTGGCTTCCTCTCACCGTCTCCTATCCCTCTTCCTACACCTGCACCCCACTCACATTGGCTTCCTCCAAGGCTTTGAAACTATTCAGTCTGGTTCAAACTCCTGCTGATGATTTGCATTTCTAACAAGTTCCCAGAAGGTTATACATAAGAATCATCCGGGGATTATGTGAAAATGTAGATTCTGATTCAGTGTATCTGAGGGGCAGAAATGCAAATTCTAAGGAGGAAACTTATTAGAAATGCAAACTCTCAGTTCTGAAGTTTGGGATCGTTGCCTGCCCTAAGCTGGTTGCCAGCTCAGAGCCTGATCCAAAGTAACACTTACTACTGGCTTGTTGAATTAATGATGGGTGGATGTTTGTCGTCTCTGGGTGTGTTACTGGAAAAACAGCCACAGTCAGGGGTTGAGTGTGATTGGAGCAGAGGCACAGGGCTCCCAGTGTTGCTCTAGCTACCCAGCATAGTTTCCTGGGTGTGAAAGTCTCACAGGGAGCTCCAGTCAGACCTCTGCCTTACAAAGAAGCTCCCAACTAAATCTCAGTTAGAGGGTCTTAGTGGTGCGGAAGGAATAATCCTGGTAGACAAGCCTAGAGGCCAGTGTGGTGAATCTGCGGAATTCTTTTCCCCAGCCACAACTCAGAGGACCCTGGTAGGCTGGACTGGAGGGATTGGGTGCTGTCTAATAAGTCTAGACTTCGATAGGGAGAAGCTGTATCCCAAAAGAAAAGGGAGAAATGGAAAGAGACTATTGTGACAGTAGGGGAAGGGATGAATACAATAAGGAGAACAGTCTGACCATAAGATTTGTAAGTGTCTCAGAGAGTCAGGGAAGTGGTGTTTTTCTCTAATAGATACTGAGAGAAACAAGGGTAGGGGGGGAAAAAAAAACCCAGGCACAGAGAAGTAGGACGAGAATGTAGCATCATCAGATATCAAATCAGGAGACTTTATACTGATGTCAGCTGTTCTCTGGGAGAGGTCATTAAAGAGGGGTGCTGTGTTAGCTCAGATTGAGGGTGGGACAGAGTTCGGGACTTAGGGGAAGAAGAGATGCTTCACCGAAGTCTGGTTGACAAACACTTAATTCTGATTGATCTGTAGAGACAAATGGTTCAGCTGATCAGCGCAAGGCAAAGAACGGGAATCAGGTAACCATGAGTCTTACCCTCAGTCAGCTGTTGCAGTAAGCTGTTGTACTGAATGTGGAGGGTAGGGGTGTATTTCTTTAACCATCGTTGTTTTCCAGTATCATACTGTTCAGGTAAAATCCAGTACTAAGAGGACCATAACCTAGAACTCCTCCCCTCTCTTGGTCTCAGTTTATCCAACCAGGAGTTGGTGATAACATATGGAAGTTGGGCTCTTCTACCCTAACTCTGACATGCTCAGGGGAAAGGGCCCTGTGGTCAAGCATGGCTGGGAAAAGCTGCCTCTCTGGTTTAGTGTTCTGCAGTGTCCCAAATGCTATTTCTCTTTGTGTTTTGTCATAATATCAGAAATACAAGACCCAGAGACTGATGGCTTAGTAGCTCCCAAGTGTACTTGATTCTAGAATCTTCCTTAAAACCTAAGGAAAACAATTTAGGAAGTCTAGTGTGGGAAGGGTGGCTGAGACCATCTCCAAATTTCTTTGCTTTATCTCTGATGGTCTGGTAGTCTCTGTGTTGCCTTGTAGTCTCGCTTACACTCAACTATCCCTGTGCCTTTTGACATCATGCTCATCCTTCCTGGAAGTCAGGAACTTTACTTTTACCACATTGTCTAGAATAGGATCTTGTATTCAGTAGGTGCTCAATATGAGCTTGTTGACTCTGATAAAAGGCATGTGTTCACACTGCTTCCTTTGCCTTGAGACCAGAACTGAATGATACCCCACTAAATGTGTGATCACAGATTCTATAGCAGAATCTCGATCAGAAGGGGGGAAATGTGGAACAGAATTAAAAATTCTCATAGTCTCCAGACTTTCTGAAACAATCAGGCAGGGTGAACCTCCTAAACTATTGGCATGAGATAATCTTTCAACCTGAAAACAAAACTACCCTCTGAAGTCTTCTTTGAACCAAAAAATAGCTTATTTTAATCAGTAACAGACATCTGTTTTGAACACTGTACTCTAATTCAAAGAATTATCTATAGGAGATCAGATTGACAGTGGCAACTTAAAAGCATGGACGGGAAGGTTAAGGGGCAGTGTATTTAAGATAATCATGGTGGAATAATGTGGAAAATGATAGCGAGAATTAGGGTCAGATTATCCAACATGTAAGGTAGGCACGGTGCTCATTTTGTTTACCAGATCATCCATGATGTGAAACCTATTTGAAATTGTTCACCCCAGGTTAGTAAGGAAGCAGAAGCATTTACCTTGTTTACTGGGTCTTCTGCCCCTGCCAGAAATTGTTATTTTGAAAAGAGACTTTGATTCTGTAGGAAGGAGTTATGAGAGAGCAGATACCAGCCATAGCTAGAAGTAGAATCTTTGATGTGATGCAAAAAAATGTGAAAGCATTTGCTCCAGAAGATTGGGTAAGCAAAGTAAGAGCTATGCTTATCTTGCCTATTGAATACCTGCCCCAGCAAGAACGATAGTATAATTTGAAGAATGTAACCAATGTCACTAGTGTGTCCACATACAAATCATCAAAGTGGTATACTTTGGCTGTGCATACTTTCACCAAAATAAAAAAAACAAAAAAATCCGAAACAAAAAAACATGTGTTCATTCTGTCAGCTACCACTGCGAGCTAGAATGGGTTAAGCCTCAAGGAGGATGTGTGCTTCCATCTCTGAAGTGGCTGCTTGGGGAGGAGTGTGTGAAGGTCTGTCATTAAGTGGAAGGCAGGGGAAGAAAAGACATTTTGCAATGACCTAGTTCTGAACACATGAGCCAGAGGAAGCATCTGTCTTCCTAATCCTTCCTTCTTCCCTGTTCAGTGTTCTCACAATGCGTCCCAAATGTGATTGCTGGTCTCATTTTCTCCACACAGAGTATCTACCTGGAGGAGGCTGGGGGAAAGCTCTCTGGAGGAGGGCTCACCTTTGCAGGTGCAGGAAGGCTACGGATGGTGGCCCTGGGATGCTTTAGCAGGAATGTGGTTCATTTGGGGAGGGTGTTGTGCACATGTATTGGGTCAGCTGCAGCATTGTAGTGGCTAGCTTTGTTGCATTTGAGTTCCTTCTGTCTCTTTAAGGAGAGACAGAAGAGTTGTCCATTAGGGGGACACTCAATATTCAGATGCTTAACAGACTCCACTGTCATGGATTGAACTGTGTCTTCCCAAAATGAGTGTAGCAGTTTGCCTAGGTCATGATTCCTGGCTTTGTGTGATGTTCCTATATGCTGTAAACCTTGCCTCTACGATGTTAATGAGGGAGGATGGGCAGCAGTTGTGTTCCTAGGGCAAGACTCTATGTATAAGACTGTATTACGGGTTTAGGCACTGAAAGGGAAAGTGGCGGAGAGATTTGGGAATCCCATACCATCAGGAAAGCAGCAGTGCCAGGAGCAGAGCACTTCCTTTAGAAAGGACCCCGGGGTCTCTATGTCTCAGATGTTCCCAGTCCAAGGTAAGACTGACAACAAGGACCTTCCTCCAAAGCCAACAGAGAAAGCCTTTCCTGGAGCTGATATCCTGAATTTGGACTTGTAGCCTGTGAGCCTTGTAGACTGTGAGCGAATACATTTCTCTTTGTTAAAACCATCCACCGTGGTGTTTCTGCTACAGCAGCACTCGATGACTAAGACACCTCCTCTGTTTGTGAAAAGATGTGAGAGTGCTTTGCACTTTATGGTGGTGGGGATAGTGGGGTGTGTGTCTACCTTGAACAGGGACCTGTGAGGCACAGGGAAAGAAGACAGTGTTGCTGGATCAGGGTCCTTCCGGCCTGTCCGCTGATCTTTGCCTGAAACGAGCTGGCCACCAGAAGTCACCCTTCGTTACCACCAGAGCCCTGGGTGGTGGGTATGTTACACATGTTTTGCTGATGAGGCACCTGAGGCTGGGTAAAGGCTGCGAAATATGTCCCAGTCCCATGCGGGTACTCAGCAGCTCCAGGCTTTTAACCCCTTCTTCAAAGAGTATGTGTGTGTGTATGCACGTGCATGAATGGGCACACAGTTCATGTGTGTGCATGTTTTCGAGCATGTATGCATGTGTGCCTGCTGGTGAGTGAGCATGTGTGCATGAACACGTGTATATAGGTGTGCATATATGTATATGTGTGAGTGTATGTATTGTGCATTTGTGTCCTTGTGCATTTGAATCACACCACCTTCTATAGCACAGCATCCTTCCTGGAGCAGCTAACCTGGCTGCGCATTGACAAACTTGAGTTAAAAAACTCATGGACCCCTCTTGGATCCTGAAGCAAGACTTCCAGGTGGAAAGTCCTCATGGGAGGAGTTTGGACAAAGAAGGTGGCCCTCCAGGAGCAACCTGTTTGTTTCCTGCCCTTTCTCTTTAATACCACAGGCCCTGCCTATGTAAAACCCTCTTTCCCTCCCTAGTTGTTTCATGGCTTGGGCCTAACAAAGAGGAAGCCTCTGGCCCTAGTGCCTAAGCCCACCACTTCCCTGGAGGCCAGGCGGCAGGGTAGGCAGAGTCTGCAAACCTGACTCCCCTGCAGGCACCCATTCCTTGGGAAAGTCTGCAGGGACTCCTGTCCTCTCCTGAGGAGCCACTGCGCGCAAAATGCTTCTTGGCCAGTCTCCTCTGGTTAGTTTTTTTTTCTTTTGTGGGCTTCAACAGGAAATAACCTGGCTGCAAGAGGGCTGGTAACTTTCTTGGGCACTGATGTTTGGGTCACCAACTCCATGCCTCCAAGCTGGGCTGGCCCTGGGCTGTGCATGTCTGAGCCCCTCTTTCTGCTGCACTGTGGCCCTGGAGCTCCCTGATGCATCATCTACAGCCAGGACACTCACCACACCCTCTAGCCTGGGCAAGGATGGGGTCTCTTGTTTGACGTCTTCCCAGAAACTTGGGGGGAATGCTCTGTCTTCTCCTCTTGGATGTTTGAGTGTTGTTCCTGCCACAAGCCAAACATTTAAAATTATTCTCGTGCAATTTGGCTAATTTCAGAGGCATGGCAGCATTAATTTGTTCAAGTTGCTGAGTCTCTTTGAGAGATGTATTAATATTCTGATTCCAAAAGGGGTTTGTGTGAGTTCTTCAGTTACAGATAATATAATTATGTTTCTAAATTCCTCTCCTAAGTTGGTACAGATGGTTAAAAATACCCTAGTCTTTTAATTAATCTTTTGAACAATGGTCTTATGAATACAAATGGATCCTTAGACCTTTCTGCAGATGGGGTAGGGTGAGGAGATTCTGGTGTTCAAACTGTGGTCAGGTAACCCTCTCAGGTGGTGGGGCCTCAGGGAGGCAGGAGAGGGGGGTAGAAGCAGTGTCTCTCAGCTCATTCCTCTCATACTCTGCCCCTTTAAGTTCTTGGAACTTCCATTACAATTTTTGACTCCCAGAAGAGGGCTCAGAGAGCTGCCCTCACCTGGGGTAACGCTAGGCTGTCCTAGAATTCCATTTTATGCAACAATCTTTAAAGGGAATAAGGCTTTTTAAAAGGCTTAGGAGGTGGTTTCTCTTCTCACTATGTCTGGTAAATTCCTTGTCCTTCTTAAACGTTTGACCTGAATGTTTCCTCTGCTGTGAGGCCTCCCTAACCTTTCAGGTGGTTTTCATCGCGACTTTCTGTGTCTGCATGTTATATGTGTATGCACATGTGGGCTTGTGTATATGCACTGTGTACACATATGTGCAGTTTTAGACACCTCTAGGTGAAGTGCAGAAACCGAGATATGTCTGTTCGTTATTGTCTATGAGTCTGTCCTTCCTGCAGACTATGACCAGTGCTGGGTCTTCCTGTTGTGTCGCCAGGGCCTAAACATGGGGCTGGCACTGGACAGAGCCATATGTTTGTTGAAATAATGGGGCTTTTAAGTTTGAATTGAGATTCCTCTGGCCCTGGGCCCCTGAGTAGAGGGTGAGAGTAGCGGCACAACCACTTGAAAACACTGTGACCCAGGCCACTCTAAACAACCCATGCCCTGGGAAGCCCGTCAAAATAGCTCTGTCTGCAGGTGGCAGAGCTGACACTACCTTTATTGATCCAGAAGGCAGCAAAATGTTGGAATGATGTTCCTTCTCAGTCACTTGTCTGGTAAACAGACTTCTCCCTCCTATGAGACAAGTCTTCCTCTGATCCTCCAGGGGACTCACACTTAGGTGGTGCTGGGTCAATGCTCTTGCCCACAGTTCAGTGCCTTGTGGTCAAGGCCATTGGAAACTGCATTTTCTAGACCCAAGAGTGAGCTGCAGCCATGTGGAGTGGAGGCATGGGGGAGGCTGAGGGACTGAGGGTCTGAGGGTCAGGTTACAGTGGTGAGGGTCAGAAAGAAGTGATGCACTGGTAATGTGTACCCACCAGCTCCATGACAAATGCATGCACATATAAGCATACACTTATTATAAATATTTCTGACACAAAGGTTAGACAGCATACAGTTTACAAATAGTAATAAAACATGCGATAGTCTTTACTGCAGGTGAGACGCCATCAATATATATGCAATGATCTTAAAGAGCCTGAAATCAAGTGGGCCAGATGGGGATGTGGCACAACAAGTGCCTACTACCGTCCACCTCCTGACTGTCAAGATCTGCCTGTGTCTCGCCTTATGCCCACTCCATCCCTGCATCTTTAAGGTGGAGGCTAGCTGAAGTCTCCAAGAAAAGGCTGAAGCCTGGGGCATCCATGAAACATAGCTATAGTTCTGCTGCTACAGCTGGATCTTAGGTCATAACTGAAATCCTTCACCTCATTCCTCCATCACTCATTCTGGATTTTTCATGGAATGTCTGTGCTGTGCTGACAACTGATGCTAGTAGTAGTCTGGAGGGAGCCAATCAGAAGAGAGAGAGTGGATCTTGGGAACAAGCATCATCTCGTGATGCATCCACCTCAGATGAGTTCTGGACTCTTCACAGTCACTGTCTCAGTCGTGTAGTACTGCTAAAGCAGAAGTGGCACAAGTGGATGGCTTTAGGAAGGAGGAATTTGTTTTCTCACAGTCTAGTAGACTAGAATTCCAAATTCAAGGTGTGGGCTCCAGGGCAAGGCCTCTCTGTCAGCTCTGGAGGAAGGACCTTATCATTAATCTTCCCGTGGACTAGGAGCTTTTTGCTACGTAGCAATCCTGGGTCCAAAGGACACCCTCTGCTCCTGGCACTGCTATCTTGGTGGAATTAGGTCCCTACCTTTCTGCTCGCTATCCTTTCCTTTTATCTCTTGTAAGATAAAAAGTGGTACAGGTCAAACCCCGAGGAAACTCCCTTTACGTTTGATCAGGGATGTGGCCCGAGCAAGGGAGTTACATCACACCATCATCCTCTTTAACCACAGGCAGAGATTAGGATTTATAACAAACAGCAAAATTACAATCACAAAATAGAAGACAACCACACAATACCAGGAATCACAGCGTAACCAAGCTGATGCATATTTTGTGGGGACACGGTTCAATCTGTGAGAGCCACCCTTACCTAGAATTACTTATCTGGTTTCCAATACTATTTGATTTCTGGCTACAGGAGATAAGTATCTCTTTCGGTGATTTCTGGTTTTCATCGTCCTGAGGTGATACTTGATTCATCAAAGCTTGTTATTCTATCTCATCAAGTCTAAGGCAGTTAACAAAAGCCAGCTGACTCTCCCATTCTAATAATTACCTTTAATTCCATGTAGTCTAAGAGCTAGTGACTGCATAAAGTGATGTTTTCCTTTCATCTGCACCCCACTGTGGCACACCACATTTTGTTAGTCACCCTGTTACTGCACATCAGGAGTTACCATTGTTCTGTTTATTTCCTGGGGCCAGTGGTGGTTCAGTGGTGGAACTCCTGCCTATCATGCGAGAAGCCTAGGTTTGGGTTCATGGCCAGTGTGTCTCATGTGCAGCCACACCTGTCTGTCAGTGGAGGCTTCCGTGTTGCTGTGCTGCTTCAACGGTTTCAGTGGAGCTTCCAGACTAAGATGGACCAGGAGGAAAGGCCTGGTGTTTCAAAAGTCAGTCAATGAAAACCCTATGTATCACAATGCAAACCAATCATTTGCAAACCAATCATGGGATGGTGCGGGACCAGGCAGTGTTTAGTTGCACTGTGGGTAGTATGGTCATGAGTTGGGGCTGGCTCTATGGCAGCTAACAGTGTAACAACTTGCTTCCCGATAATGAGATGCCTGTTACTGACTTATTGGTGAGTGATCTAGGTACAGGCTTCCACCCTGAGGTCTGCTTTCCACAACTACCTCCAATGCAGGCAATCTGAAAGAAGAGCCTGTGATTAGTGATTGGGTGCAGGTAGTTTCTGGAGGAGGTAATCATAGTGGGTGTGGAATAGGGAAGAAAGAAAAGTCAGTGAAAGGGCTGAGCTGAGCTGAGTACCATTTTGTGCAATTCAGTCCCACTGAGGACTCTCTGGGCACTGTGTAGAATGCCTCTCGTTACTGTACCTCTGAAGAAAGTGAGTGAAGGCATTTATTCACCACCTCTTGTCTCTTATTAGGGTTGCCTCTGGGGTTGTTAATCTCCCAGCACCCTTGGGCATTGCTGTGCAAGGGCAGAGTGACCTCTTTTGCTGCAGAGAAAGCACAGGGGCAAAAAAACAGGTGCCAGCCATGCTTATGGAGCTCTCCACAGCCATGGTGCTGAAGCCAGGTGGTTCCTGTGAGGGGAGTGTACAATGCCACAAGTGCCTGCTACACCCAACAGGTAGATTTGGGTTTGTAATACTTCTAGAATGCTAGAACTCCCTTGTCATTTGCCTGCAGCCTTGCCTGCTGTGCACATGCATTTGCTTCACAAACCTGCTTTCCTTCAGCCTTGGTCCAGGTACTCCTGGACCCCCATGGATTTGTGTTAATGGGGGCATATGGAATCTGTACCAGTAGATGAGAGGGCAAGACACCAACTAGGCATCTGTTTGTAACTTGTTTGTCAATTCCTGTTTGTGCAGTATAAAAAACCCAGACAGTAAGCTGTTGCACCCGTGCACAGAGAAAATATCACACTGATTCCTGTTATTGTATTTTGGTCGAGTAGTCTGCTGGAGCCTCAGGGAGGTGCCAGGTCAGGACGCCGTCATCTCTGGCTGTGATAAATAGTGCTTGCCCCATTTTTCTCAGTTTGGGCTTCTGAAGATGAACGTCAGCTGTTTCATCAAAAACGAAGTGTTCCCCTGTGGGACAGTCTAAACAGCTCACCTATGAAGGGTGATTACTTCTTTTTCCACTTCAGAAAAGTCTGCCCTAGTTTTCTCTTCTGCCAGAAGCAATCTTGAGTTATAAGTCTCCCTAGCCATAAAAGAGACGTAGTGTTCACCCTTCATGAATGAGGGGCCCAGGGCTGTGTGAAACTTTCTGACAAATGGGCTGTGGCCTTTACCTTGCTTGCAGCAGATGACCCATCACAGAGGTGATCAAGTGACTTGATATGAAGACCAGGTGGGCAGAGAGAAAGTGAGTGAATGTTGACATCTAGGGATGAGACCTCTTATGTACCTGGCCAAATGTAGGGCAGCAGTCAAGGCTTTTCTGCAGTGCAGACACAAGATGCCAGTGAAGAAGAATGAGGGGACGTAAGATAGGAAGCTGTAAGCTTTTCCACAATTGTTTTGCTTTTTCTAGAACTCAGAACCCAAGGCTATTTCCCTAGTGAGCAGTGGGAAGAGACTGTGTGTTGGGGGAAGACCCAGATTTGAGTCTTGATTGTCTGTTTGTTAAGTGGCATCATTTGGAGCAAGTTGTTAAGCCTTTCAGCTCTTCTGCTTGTTGATTTGAAAGAAAAATGTTAGTATGAAGTCAGTTCTAATTCACGGCAACCACATGTGTTACAGAGTAGAGCTGCTCCATAGGATTTTCCTGGCTGTAATTTTAACAGCGGCAGATTACCAAGCCTTTCTGCTGTGGTACTGCTGGGCGGGTTTGAACTACCTTCCTTCAGGCTAGCAGTTGACTGAGAAGTATTTACAACACTCAGGGATGCGTTTGAAGCAAGTGTTTAGTAGTCCTCCCCTTACAGAGTTGTCATGGGTGCTAATGAGATGATCCAAACAAGCTGCAGGTACTGAATAGGGCATATGACTAAATGCTAATTGAGTGTGCTCCTTCCCTTTTACTGGCTTCTTAGGGGAAAAACCGAGCTCCACAATTTCATAGGCTGGGAAGTCTGGAGACTGATGAAGAGGATAGCTTCAATGTTGAAAGCACCAGGAGCTACCTCTTTGATGTGTCTGCTTTAAAAATTTTATCCTTACAGTAGCCTCACTTCAGGGTTTTGATTCTGCAGGATTTTCTAATCTCCCTTTAAATAAAGATCAAAAAGGAGCCAGTTCTTGGCAGCTTCTTCTTTTTCCTGCTGGTCACTAGTCTAGAGATTTGGGTTAAAAATCCCATTGGAAGACACATGAGAACTGAAAATGCCTTTTCAGCACTCCAGACCAGTTGAGAAATTTGGTCACCTGGTACCTGATCCAACCCCCGACCTGTCTCTTCTTGAGTTTCAAGAATAATAGTAACAAATACTTGTTCTGTGCCAAGCACAATTTTGTGTGCTTTATACGTAGTCACTCAGTTACTCTTCACAATAACCTACGAGGCTGTTTCTATTGTTACCCGCCATTCAGCTGATTCCAACTCATGGCGAACTTATGTACAACAATAATAAAAAAAGGTAGCCCAGTCTTGCATCCTCCTCACGATCACCGGCACGTTCAAGTCTATTGTTGTGACTACTGTGCCTATCCATCTCCTTGCGTATCTTCCTTGAACTTCTTGGCCTTCTATTTTACAAACATGATGTCTTCCTCCAGGATCGATCCTGTCTTTTGATGTGTCCAAAGAGAGTGAGTCAGATGCTCTTCTGGTGTGATCCATAGTTTCAACTGACTAATTTTTAGAAGTAGATCACTAGGCCTTTCTTCCTGATCTGTCTTAGTCCAGAAGCTTCATGAAAATTCTCCAATATGAGTGACCCTGTTGGTATTTCAAAAACTGGCGATAATGCTTCTAATATCATAGCAACACACAAACCACCATGGTATGGCAGCCTAACAGACAGATGTGAAACTGAAGAGGTGAGTGGCCATTATTATTACGGTCATTTTACAGACAGGGAAGCTGAGATGCAGAGAGGTGAAATAACTCGCCTGAAATGCAGATGACACAACATTCCCTGTCGAGAGTGAAGAGGACTTGAAACACTTACTGCTGAAAGTGAAGACTACACTCTTCAGTGTAGCTTGCCCTGCAATTTAAAGAAAATAAAAACTCTTGCTCCTGGACCAGTAAGTGACATCATAATAAATGGAGAAAAGACTGAAGTTGTTGAAGACTTCATTTTACTTGGCTCCACAACCAACACTCATGGAAACAACAGTCAAGAAATCAAACAACATATTGCATTGGGCAAGTCTTCTTCAAAAGACCTCTTTGAAGTGTTAGAAACAAAGATGTCACTTTGAGGACTCAGGTGTACCTGACTCAGGCCATGGTATTTTCAGTCACCACCAGTTGCAAAGTTAGCACATGTTTTTCTTCAGAAGGAGTACTGCTCACTGAACAAGGACTGTGTGCTAATGGTGGGCCATGGGCTGTACTTAGGACAGTGTGGCTAATTCAAATGTGGACACTAGTCAAGGACTGTGCCGACAGTGGGCCATGGGCCATACACTGGATGGTGTGACCAGTGTCAGCAGTAGACACAGGCCTTATTCTCAGAGCCCCAGAGGGCCAGGTGTTTTCCAGATCTGCTCTAGGACAAGGGCGGCCAGATCTCCCCACACTCGTTCACAGCTGCAAGATGGAATTGGGACAGTATGAAGTTGGGAATGAAAATGAGTGAGGAGCGAGCCGTTTGTCATTAATAGATAGATATGTGCTCACATGGACACACGTGTATCCACTCACACACATTCACATATCTGTACACACATAGGCAAGTGCATACTCACACACAATACACACATGTACACACATGTGCCTGGGTGCACACACATATGCGCATACTTGTGCACATACACGCTAATGCACACACGTCCATAACCCTCTATGCACACTATACTCACAACATTCACAAACTTACCTATTTAAACATATGCACACACACCTGCACACCATGTACACACATGCACACTACACACTCATATGCATGCATGCAATACAAGCCTACACTGGCACAGCATGTACACATAGGTACACACATGTACACAGACAGGCATGCATGTGCACAATACATATGCACACAGAATCAATACTTGCGTATAGGCAGACAAGTACATGCATGCATGCACATGTGTTTAAGTACACATACAGGCCTACACACTCCCCTCGGGTGCAGACTCACCTGTTCAGGGTAGGCGTAATTCTAGTGTTCCCTTAAGTTTACATGTCTTTACCCACAGACAGTCAAAACTGTGTAGGATCTCTACCAGTGGTCTACAGGGGACTGAGTGTCCACTGTCTTAGGAAGTCTTGGCTGCCCTTTTGCTCCCAGATATATGAGGGAAAATGCACAGCTAGTAAACTGTGGCAACCAGGGATGGCACTGTGTTAAAGCATGGAAGGAATGTTGTTGTCTCACTTTTAGCACAACTATTCACTGATATGGCCATTGAACATTCATTGAAAAAGCATAAACCAATAAATCCCTGCCCTCAAGCTGATATTTTGTTTTACAAGAATAGAAGATATGTCTGTGTTTGATGGTCAGTGCTTTAGGGAAGCAGGAGCAGAGAAGGCAGACAGAGAGAGTTCAGGATGACAGCTACAATTTAAAATGGGGTGGCGGGGCTAAGCCTCCCTGAGAAGGGGATAATTGAGCCAAGACCTGAATATGAGAGAGCGATCCATGTCTATAGCTGGGGAATGCACTGCAGGCAGAGGGCACAGCCAGTGCAAAAGCCCTGAGGCAGGAGCAAGCAGAAGGCTCAAGGACACCAGAGGCCTGGAGCAAGAATGGATGAAGAGCAGTGTGGACATTTCAGGAGGCCGTGTCCTGGGATCCTGAGGGCTGTCTTGACTTTCTCTCCTTATGTGAGCTGGGAAACCATCTGAAAGTTTGGAGTGGAGGAGTGAAGTGACCTGATTTCAATGTTTTGGGCTGGAGCAGCTGGAAAGGTGGAATAACCAATAATTGGGATAGGGAAAATATAAGAGGAGCAGCTTTAGGGGAAAGAATGAAGAATTTGGCTTTGGACGTGTGGAATATGGGATGCTGATCAGATACCCAAGTGGAGAGTGAGTAAGTGGCAGGAAAAGTAAACCTGATCTCAGGGGAAGATAAAGGATGGAGCTATGGTGTGGGAATGTTGAGAATAAGGGTGGTGTGTAAATCATGAGGCTGGAGGGTGTAAGTGTGGGTAGGGAAATAGAAAGGCCTCAATGGGATGAGGCTGTGGGAAGGAAGATGATCCCCCATTGACAGCCATGTAAGGGAAACAATGCCCACAGAGGACAGCCAGGACTCCATGAGAATAGTGTGTTTGCAGGGCCGTGTTCTCTCTGAAGTCTCTAGAGGGAGACCCTTCCTTATCTCTCCTTAACCTCCAGTAGCACAGGGCGTTCTTGGGCTTACAGATGCATCCTCCTGTGGCCATCTTCTCTGTCTCTTTACCTCTCTTCTAGAACACCATTCAGATAGGATGAGGACCCATCCTACTCTAGCACAATTACATGGTTAACTGATGACATCGTCAAAGGCTGTATTTACAAAGAAGATTGCATTCACAGGTATTGGCGTTAGGACTTCAGCATATCTTTTTTTTTTTTGATTTCATAATTGATATTTTCTTGGTTGTTTTGAAGATCAGTATAGAGATGTTATGAACAACCTGTATACAATTCTTAATGTACTCAAATCTAAAAAGTCATATGTAAGTTATAATTCCTTTCTAAATTCTAGCTTTAAATTTGGAGGCAAATTTTCCTTAAGAGGATATCAAGTGCCAGTTACCTTCAATTGTTGATAAGCTGTTGCATCATAAATCCCACTAATTCATAATTTAGTATCACATACACTATACACTCAAATGTTTAACCTTTCACAGTACGTAACAAAGTTTTTAGGAAAGCTGGATTATCATGAGCAAAGATGTTATAGAATGTAGAGTTTTAAGGGAGTGGTTTTCTTTAGGAAGCAAGTCTACTAAAATACAATACAGAAATAGAATTTAGACTGTTCAAGATATAAATGCTTGAGTGAGCCTCCAAATTGCCATTAACTGTGCTTTGTATTATGGGATATAAAAATTGCCCCTCCAACACCTGTGGAATGTTACTTTGATACTCAAAACAGTCAAAGCTTCCCACAATTCAACATCTTACTATTTTCTGGCACAAACCCTGGGGGCATAGTGGGTTAAGTGATATGCTAACCTTTTGGTTAGCAGTTCCTTGGAAACTCTACAGAGCAGGTCTACTCTGATCTTTACTGTCACTGTGAGTCAGACCCAACTGGATGGCAGTGGGTTTGGATTTGGGTTATCAAAAAATAAACAACCCACAAATGATCTCCCTTCTTGAATAAAAGCATTTACACTTAAAAATGGAATGAAGTGGGATTTCCTTCTTAAAAATATTTCTAGAGCTATGAAAAAATTTGCATTTACAAAATAGTTGGTAAAAATATTCCTCTGGATTGTACAAGAAGGGTGATATAGGGACCATTAATAAGACATGGTAGAAGAACTTTAATCAGACTTGGCTTTCCTGCTTCATCAGCAGCTGGACTCTCATTGTTTTTAGTTTCTCTGTTTTCTGCAGGGAAGTCTTCAGTTTGTTGGTTAGCCACTTCGGAGTGTTTTCCTTCTGCTCCCCTTTTCCCTTTTGTTTGCACTTCTTTATCTGACCATTTGTCCTTTTCTGCTACCTTCTTTGGCTTTGCTTCCATGTTAGCAGGGACAGGTTTAGCTGACAACATTGCTGACCTCCCCCTTCATCACCCCTTCAGCTGAGCTGAACTGATTCTTGGGCATCTTGGTGGCAGGAAGGGCATGTGCTGGGTGCTGAGGGCTGCGGGTTCCTGAGAGCCTTTACAAAGCTGGGCTGTCTGGACACTGCCTCTCTGCTAGCCACCCAAGCTGCTGGACTCCTCAACATATCTTTTGGGGGGACACAATTCAATCAATAACTGAGATCTTATGGGGTGTAATGCCTACAGCCAGCTGCTGAGGGACACAGCTTACCTGTCCTGTGAGTCTATGAAGCTGTGTCTGTCCCAGAAGCACCTGCAGGATGACTGGACTCACCACACTGAAAGCTAAGCTTTTCCTTTTAACCCTTGGCCATCAAAGGTCTTTCTGATTATCCCTCTGTATGGTCACATATTCCTGTTTTCAATTATGAAAGTCAAAAGAATCAGATCCACTTAGCAGGAAGAGGGAGGGAGAGAACATACCCAAGAGAACATGAACTGACCTGCTAGAGCCCCCAGGTCCTTGTGAGTTCATCTCCAAAGCACAGAGACCTTGAACTTGCTTGTTAGTGTGTAAAGCAGCCGATCATTAGGTTTCTGAGCCCGTGGTTATGTTTTATTAATTTGGTGTAATGAAATTCCCTTTCCCCCAAGTGCCACTGGGGAGGTATTTAACCAAAAAGGTGAAGGATGTGCGTGCAGCCAAGACTCAAGGCTCAGACTGATGACAGAGCCAGGCGTGTCCTACAGGCTAGTGGAGGCCTGGGCTGGGGTATCGCTCAGCATTTTCTGGGTGCTGAGTGCCTGCCCTGTCCTCTTGAAAGGATCCTTTCCCTGAACCAAGCTCTTGTTCAATTGCTTCTTTTGCTCTGCAGAGACATTAAGGAACCTCTAGCACATAAGACTGGTTCCTGGACATTTACTCGTGTATTCATTCATGTATCCACGTGTTCATTCATTCACGTATTTACCCATTCATCCATGTATTAGTTCATTTATTCAGGATGAGGATGTAGTGGTGATGGAGATGGAAGGGCTCCTGTCTTAGAGAGTACACACAGTCATGGGGAAGCAGATGATCCCTAGTGCTTTCACCAGAGTACTTAGGGAGGCCCTCTCTAATTAGGTAACTGGATCTGAGACTTCAAGAAAGAGAAATAACCAGTCATTTGAAAAATAGGACAAACCCGAGAGACAGGGCCAAGATGACAGACTAGTCAGATACCTCCTGTGCTCCAAATAACAACAATGATTCCAAAGAACAATTGAAGGGGATAGGAGTCTGTTGGGAGGATAGGATATGTATTGAACAGAGAGCAGGAGTGTGCTGTCACCAGGCAGGGAGAGCAGTGGGAGCTGCATATAGGTGAGCATGCAAATTTATACAGGAATTTACATTTTCATTTAATTATTAAAAAAAAGAACAAATGAACCCATTATATATGACATTCCAGGAGCCATGTGCATCAAAGGGAAAGTTGAGAATTCAGACTGAGTGATGGGGAAGGGAGAGAAGGTCCAGAACTACCTAGGACTGCTCAGACCTGATCCACTGAGAATCAGCTGCAACCTAGCAGTGCCATTTGGAGGGTGTTTTCCTCATTGGGAGCGACAGAGTAGTGGAGAGTACATTAGCACATCCAGAACCAGTGATAAGTGACACTTGATCATCAAAAACTAAGTGGCTTGCATCTACCTACCATACACAGATCTAAATTTTTCCTTTGTGATAAACTTCTCTCCCTTTCCCCAGCACTCCCTTCTCCACTCTCTGTACTTCACCTAGTTCCAAAAGTATGATGCCATTAACTGAGCCGGAAGTAAGACTCCTTAAGCTATTCTTCTAGACTCAGAAAGGAAACAATTTAACAAACTGGGGGAAGGGAGGAAAATCTGCCAACTCCCCTGAGTTGGAAATTCAGGGCAGGAACAGTTACTTTACTTACAATCAACATAAGGAGACACGCTATCCTCACAGACACTCGGAGATGGCTGTTAGCACCTTGCCTTGCTCAGCACATGCAACCAATCATACCAACAAATTTAGGACTGTAGGGGAGAGCCTGCACCACACTCTTGATGACTGACCATCTGGACACTTGAACTGAATCCATACAAGAAAAGTTAACAGACTGTTTGGATCCCATGCCTAGTAACAGCTCTAACCACTTGGTGACAGGACTTTAGAGCTTCAAGTCACCAGAAACCAAACTAGCACACACGACTAGTCTACTTGGATGTTGCAAAACAAAACAAGAATCCGGAACATAGTAAAGAAATATAAAATAAAAAAAAATTAACAATTTACTGATGGCTCAGAGATAACAGTTGATATCAAATCACTTAAAGAGACAGACCATGATGGCTTCAGAAAGCTTCCCAAACAAAGAATCAAGAGATTTTCCAGATGAAAAGAACTTCCTGGAATTCCCAGAGGTAGAATAGGTAGAATACAAAAGGTTAATATTTAAAAGATGGTGGGTAAGAGATTAGAAAGGAAATGAGGGAAAAATGCAGCAGAGCATAATGACAAATTGAAAGGACTACAAGAAAGCCTACAGAGACAGAAAATAGAAATTCAGAAAATTAATAATAAAATAACAGAACTAGACAACTTCATAAAAGTCAAAGGAACAGTATGGAGACAATGGAAGGCCAAATTAGTGAGTTTGAAGATAATGCACACGATACCAATATATTTGGAGAAAATTCAGGCAAAAGACTTAAAAAAAACGAAACAACAACCAAGAAGCACTGAAAATTATGGGAGACTCTGTCAAGAGGAGTGATTTATGAGTGACTGGAGTACCAGAACATGGGGGAATAACAGAAAATACAGACAAAATTGTCAAAGATTTGTTGAGAGAAAATTTCTCTGATATCATGAAAGATTAGAAGGTATCTATCCAAGAAGTTCACTGAAGTCCACATTTGGTAGATCTCAAAGAAAGACAGCAAGGCATATCATAATCAAACTTGCAAAAACTAAAAGTCAGGAAACAATTTTAAAGTTGGCTAGGGGTAAAAGAAAAATAATCTGCAAAGAGTCAATGAGACTAAGCTCAGAGTACTCAGCAGAAATCATGCAGGCCAGAAGACAATGGGATGAACAGACAAAACCTTGAAGGAAATTAACTGCCAGCCAAGAATTACACATCCAGCAAAACTCTCTCAGATATGGTGAAATTAATACATTTGCAGGTAAACAGAAATTTTGGAAATTTGTAAAAACTAAACCAAAATTACAAGAAATACTAAGGGGGGTCCTTTGGTTAGAAAGTCAGTAACCTAAGGTAACAACCAAAGGCTAGAATGCAGAACAGAGTAACTGGTTATCAACTCAGATAGGGATATCACAAAAATAAATCAAACGCAAAACACTAAAACTAGGGAAACAGGTGACATTATGTAAACATAACAAAAGAGAAGGACTTAAAAACATAGTCACAGATCTTTCATATGGAGATGAAGTAAAAGTGATATAAAGAAACTGAAGAATGTTTGCAATTTAGAAAAATAAGGGTAAATATTAATGTAACCACATCAAAATAAAAAAAGACAAGAAAAATATAGTCTCAGCAAATACAAAACCAACAACAAAGAAAAAGATGAAAACACATAAAGAAAAATGACTCAGCACAGAAAATTAAGTAGAACAAAGGAATTGTCTACAACTCATAAGGCATCAAAATGACACTACTAAACTCATAACTGTCAAAAATTGGGCTGAATGCAAATGGATTCAATGCGCCACTAAAGAGTCAAATAGTGACAGATTGGATAAAAAACATGATTCATCCATATGCTGCCTGCAGGTGACACACCTTAAAGACATGAACAAACTAAAACTCTAAAGATGGAAAAAAATATATCAAGCTAACAATAGTCAAAGAAGAGCAGGAGTGGCAATATTAATTTTTGATAAAATAGACTTTGAGGTAAAATCCACCACACTGAATAAGGAAGGACACTACATAATTATTAAAGTGTCAGTACTCCAGATGGACATAACCATAGTATTTATGCATCCAATGACACAGCTCCAAAATACACAAAGCAAACTGTAACTGCATTGAAAATAGAAATAGATAGCACTGTAATAACAATAGGAGACTTCAGCACATCACTTTCAGTGAGGAACAGAACATGTAGAAAAATGCTCAGTAGAGACACAGGAGATCTAAATGCCACAATCAACCAACTTGACCTGATAGACATATACAGAACACTCCACCCAAGAGCAGCCAACTATACTTTCCTTTTCAGTGCTCATGGAACAGTCTCTAGAACAGACCACTTATTAGGCCATAAAGCAAGACTTAACAAAATTGAAAGCATTGAATTACTACAAAGCATCTTTTCAGACCATAAAGCCATAAAAGTAGAAATCAATAACAGAAAAAGCAAGGGAAAAAAATCAAACACATGAAAACTGAATAACACCTTGTTTAAAAACTACTGGATTATAGAAGAAATCAAGGACGGAATAAAGAAATTCACAGATTCAAATGAGAATGGAAACACATCCTACAGGAACCTCTGGGACACAACAAAAGCAGTGCTCAGAGGTCAATGTATCTCAATAAGTGTACACATCCAGAAAGAAGAAAGGGCCCAAATCAAATCATTAACCTATAACTCGAACAAGTAGAAAGAGAGCACAAGAAGAAGCCCTCAGGCACAAGAAGAAAGCAAATAATAAAAATCGGAGAACTAAGTGAATTAGAGAATAGAAAAATGATTGAGAGTGTTAACACGACCAGAAGCTGAAAAATAGGACTAACCTAGTGGTTTCTTCTTGGTTTATATTCCAGAAGACCCTGTCAACTACACCATCCTCCTTGAAGTTTTCCCTTCCCCCTGCCTTTGGTCACACCCATGTTTCCTGACTGTTCGTCCTCCTGCCTTCCTTGTCTGCCCCTAAACCTTCTGACAAGACGCTCAGAGGAAGGACACGCAGGACTGGGACAGGAACCAGGCTCCTTCCATTTTCCTGTTTCACCATCTATAGCTTTCAGCCATGGCATACACATTTCAGGCAGGAAAAACTGGATGGGGCAACGCCATCTCCTCTTGTAGGTTTCTCTTGATTTTGAAGGGATACATTCCTTAGGTACTCCTTTTTTTCCCTTC
Organism: Heterohyrax brucei; assembly: GCA_028571685.1. Classification (NCBI taxonomy): domain Eukaryota; kingdom Metazoa; phylum Chordata; class Mammalia; order Hyracoidea; family Procaviidae; genus Heterohyrax; species Heterohyrax brucei. The sequence goes on from CM053140.1 coordinate 32,234,557, forward strand.
TTCTACCAAATAAAGTGAAAATACTTAGCCTGGTATTTAAAACTGTTTATAATATGGCACTATCGTATTTTTACAACACTTAGACATGTTATCAGGAGGGATCAATTCCTGGAGAAGGGCGTTGTGCTTGGTAAAATAGAGGGTCAGTGAATAAGAAGAAGAGCCTCAGTGGGATGCACTGACACAAGGGCTGCAAATGGGCTCAGAAATAGCAACGATTGTGAGGATGGGGCAGGACCATACAATGTTTTGTTCTGTTATACATAAAGTCACTGTGAGTCATTGCTGATGTGATGATGCCCAGCAACAGCAACAGTTTTGGGACACTCTGGTTCAGCCATACGGAAGTGCTTACTACTGCTTGTCTATGCCGTGGGCATTCCCATCTCCAATTCTTTGCACATATTGCTTCTCCATCTATGATGCCCTGGGTACTGGTAAGCCCTCTCCATCTTTCATAAGACCTTTATTGTTTCAGCTCCTCTCCTTTGTACCATGGGGGCACCGTGCGTAGGTACATGAGCACTGTGTTCAGGCCACAGGGGTACTCTGGTACTAGCTATACGACTCTGGGTATTACTAAAATGGCTAACATAATAATAATACCTCCCTTATAGTGCCATTGTGAGACAAAGCTTGTAAAACACTTACTGCAGAATTGGGTAAAATTTCTATTATACTGTTATTGTTATATATTGTCAAGTTGATTCCAACTCATAAAGACCACTCAGGACAGAGGGGAATTGCCTTGTACAGTTTTCTAGGCTGTAATCTTTATGGGTGCAGATCCCCAGGTCTTCTCTCCTGCAGAGCTGCTGGTGGGTTCAAATCAGTGACTTTTCAGTTATCGTTAAGCACTCAACCCTTTCACCACTAGGGCTCCTTCCTGTTATATTGTACCTCCTGCCCCCATTGTTTGGCATTCCTTTCATCCCTCCTGTCATATAGTGTCTTCTATTTACACAATTTCCTTTCTTCTTAACAACATTGTTCAGAAGGAAACGTAAGGACTAGGTCTTTGGTCATCTGTGAATCACTTGTAATCACCTTAGCATATTACCATATATTAAAAAAAAAACCCAAACAAATCAGCTGCTGTTCAGTTGACTCTGATTCACGGCAACTCTATGTATGTCAGAATAGAACAGTGCCCCATGATTTTCAATGGCTGATCTTTGGGGAAGCAGTTTGCCAGGCCTTTCTTCTAAGTCACCTCTGGGTGGACTTGAACCTTGAACTTTTCAGTTAGTAGTTGAGCACTTTTACCCTTTGCACCATCCAGGGACCCCATACATATAGCAGTCAAGGTTTTGAAAGAGTTAATGAAGAAAGGGAGAGATAGATGGATGAGTGGATATAAGGTATGGTGAAATCCAGTGTGGGTGACATTTTGTATTTACTGATGACCACAAGGCTGATTGATTTTAAATCAAAGGGTGTGGTTCTGAAATAGCTGGCAATCTTTCTAAAGCAAATTTTCATATGAAAGAACCACCCATATTTCTTCCTAAACATTCTCTCCTGTGTGAGAAAGGACTTATCCTTGCACATCTTCCCAGTTAAAGCTTTTTCTTATTAAAAAGAAAATTTACTGTGATGAACTCCTTAAACTCCTTACTGTCTTGTGCCTGCACCTCATTGGCCAAGACCATATCATGTGGTATCTCCTCCTAGCTGCAAGGGAGGCTGGTAGTGACTGTGCCTGTTGTTCAGCCCTTCTGGGAGAGATGGCATGGAGGTGACTGGAGAAGCTGGCACCCAGGCAGGGTTCTTCTTCTCCCTCTGACTCACTGAGTCAATTCCTGTGAGGCTCTTACCACCCCATACTATAGTAACTGCACACACTTTTCCCACTGCCAGCTGCCGGGGGTGGGCACAGGGTCTGTGAATCTTTCTTCCCCACCTGCCCAGTGAAGAGTTGGATGACCTCATGAACAGCTCTTGTGATAGATGCAGTGTGTCCTTCTGGCTGCATTTCCCTTCCTCTCAAAATCAGCCTCATTGCGCTCTTTACTGCTTTTCTGTTCTTTGAAATTTCTTCTTATCAAGCCAATCTAGTCCACCTGTTGAACACTCTTGGTGGGGTAATCACCATGGAGGAGGCAGGATCTAGTGCCTTTTCCTGTGCCACATTTTCACATCTTTCCCATGGCCCTTCTCAGTCAACCCATGGCAAGGGAGGCCTTGTGACATTTGTTTCCTGGCCATGTATCTCCTTTCTTCAATGTAGCCTTCCATCTCTGAGCTCTCGGGGCTGATCCAGGTTGACTTGGAGTAGAGGGATGCTCAGCAGGGCTTTAGGAGAAAAAGACTTAGGGCCATAGCAACTGCCCGGTCCTCTCACATGCTTTGGACATGTTATCAGGAGGGACCAGTCCCCGGGGAAGAACATCATGCTTGGTAGAGGGTCAACAAAGAAGAGTGAGATCCTTGACAATATGGATTGTCACAATGGCTGCAACAATGGGCTTAAGCATAATGACTGTGAGGATGGCACAGGACTGGGTAGTGCTTTCTTCCATTGTACAAAGGGTCACTATGAGTTAGAAGTGACTCAACAGCACCTAGCAGCAATCACAGTGTTATTTTTGTAAAATATATGTAACAATACGTTCAACATTTAAACTGTTTCTAAACGTGAAATTCAGCGACATTAATTATACCAGCTATTTTGTGCAATCCCCACCACCGTTTAGTTCCAAAACTTTCTCATCATCTCAAGAGAATCTCAGTACTTGTTAAACAAAAACTCCTCGTTTTTCTCTCCCCAATCCTTGGTAACCACTTTTGTCTCAATGCCTTTGCCTATTCCACATATCCTGTATAACTGGAATCCTATAACATGTGCACTTTGTGATTGGCTTATTTCATTTGTTATCATGTTTTAAAGGAACCTGGGTAGTGCAGTTGTTAAACTGCTCAGCTATTAACCAAATGGTCAGCGGTTCAGGAGTGAAAAATGTGTCAATCTGGTTCCTAAAGAATTGGAGACTTGGAAATCCTATGGGGGCTTTGGAGTCAGAACGGATTTGATTAAGTGGATTGTCATGCTTTTAAGGTTCATCACGTATCAGAACTTCATTTCTCTTTATAGTTGAATAACATTCCATTGTATAGATGGACCACATTTACCTGTTGATGGACACTGGGGTGGTTTCCACCTTTTGGTTGTTGTGATACTGTTGCCATGAACACTGGTGTGCTGCTATTTCCTGTTAAACAGGTGCAGGAGCAGTCCACAGGATTCCTCCCTCACAGCCTCATGTAATGGAACTCCTCCAAGTGAAGCATTTATCTAATGGCCAAGCTAAGGATCCCATAGAAACAGCACATTCCCAGTGAAAGTAGCCCAGAAGGGTTCAGGATGAGAGACTAAGAGAATTTCTGTTGTGCCTCAAGCATGAAGTCACATGTATTTACCAATAACTGTGATCCAGCATCTGGTGCATGAATGAGCCTGTCTCTGGCACAGTCAAGGAGACCCAGCCTCCTCAGCCTCAGCCCAGTAATTACAAAAATGGGAAAACAGAGTTTTTACTATCAGCCTCAGAATTTTTTTACCTCCTTCTCCACTAGGACACTCAGAGGGGCTGCAGGCTGAGGAGGCTGAGTGCCTACCTCCCAGGCTCTTTTGTGACTTTTATTTCATGACATTTATTTTAACCAGTCACTTGTGTCATTTTCTTTATTCACCTCGACCTGGGCACTTTCATGATTTTTTGCACAGGGCTGAGGCTGAAATTTAATTTTCCTTGCCCCTTCTATGATGGCCAGACAGAGTGGCAGGAGAAGGGACGCCATGGTACAAAGGACATGGAGCTGGCTTTTCTTTCCTGTCTCCTTGAACAGCACCCATGCTCACATTTTGGGCTGGGATCCCAGAGTGATTCAGGCAAGGACTTTGTCTTGAAAGCATAGCAGTGGGCTAGGCTAGAGTCCTAGGGCTGGGAGAATGCTGTTCCTGGGGGACTGAGTAAGCAGTGGCCGGGAGACTTGCCAAACTCTTTTCCCGAGAGCCTGCTGGAAAGTATTCTCTAGATGTAAACAGGCCTTATTCCAGCTCCCCACCTGGGTGGTGTGCCTACCAGGAGAGGTTATGGGACCAGAAGGAAATGCCTGTCCAGTGTACGTCTTGATAATCAGAGCATGATACTATCTGGGGAGCACTGGGCTGACAGCTAGGGTACCTTGACTGAGTTCTGCTTTAGGTGTCAACTCATGGTATGACCTTGGCTGATGGGCTCCTTTTCTCTAGGTCTGTGGGGACATGGGGGAATAGGGCTGGAGGAAACCATGATTCTGTACAGCTCACACATCAGTATAAAAGAGCCAGCATCTTGCCTGGTGGACTTCAGGATGGTATGGTGAAACCCTCAGGGTGTGAGGGAATGGTGTTCATGGTGTTAGCCCACATAGTGGTTAAGATCTATGGCTTTTAACTAAAAAGTTGGAAGTTTGAATCTACCAGGTATTCCTTGGAAACTCTTTGGGGCAGTTCTACTCTGTCTTCTAGAGTAGCTATTAGTTGGAATTGACTTGACAGCAGCGGGTTTGTGTGTGTGTGTGTGTGTGTGTGTGTGTGTGTATGCGTATAAAATCCCTTCTATTATTATTAACTCCATCTATAGAAGAAGACATGAAGTTCTAAGTGGTTAAGAGACAGAAGTCAGGCTTAAACCCGGGACTGAGGCTCCAGGGCCCAGACTTGTGACCCCAGAGCTGCCTTTCCTCTGCCAGCTGGGCTTCTCTTTTCCAGGAATGCTAGGGAAATGTTTCCTTCCCCTGGCTAGTAGTTGGCTGGTTCTGAAACCTGAGTGGGGAAGGATAGCCTTGGTGTTTATAAAAAAATGTTTAGGACCCATCTTTTAAGATTCGTTTTAGTCTTGTGGTTGATTGAATAATGAACCTTCAAGGACATCCATGTGCCAGCTGCTGGGGCCTGTGAAGCTTACCTACTATGGCAAAAAGGGGACTTCATATATGTAACAAAGAACCTTGGAATGGCAAGATGATCATGGATTATACATGTGGTCTTTAAGTGCAATCACACATATCCCTTGGAGAGAGAGGCAGAGGAAGATGTCACTTACACACAGGAGAGGGGAAGGCAATGTGACCATGGAGGCAGAAAATGAAGTGGTGCAGCCACAAGCCAAGGAAGGTCACAGCCACCTGAAGTTGAAAGAGTCAAGGAAAGGAATCTTCTTTACAGCCTCAGAAGAGAAGGCAGCTTTGCTGACACCTTGATTTGGGCTCAGTGAAACTGATCTTAGACTCCTGACCTCCAGAACTGTAAGATCACACGTTTCTGCTGTTTTAAGCTATGAAGTGTGACCATTTGTTACAACAGGTGTAGGAGACTCAGACAAGTAGGTTTGTAGGGGATGAGGCCCAAGAGTCAGTGTTTTAACGAGCGGCCAGATGAGCCTGAAGCAGGTGGTCTAAAGATTCCACTTTAAAAATAATGAACCGGGCTATTGGAAGGATTTAGAAACATGGTTCATTTAGATAACAGAGAAATGTCACTGTAACAGATATTCTCTCATTTTCTCCTAGCTGTTCTGGCTGAGCAGAGGTGTGGAGGGGAGAGGTTAGAGGAAAGGGAACAGCTGGTGAAAACTGAAACAGGGGTCAGACCTCTCATTGTCTGTCTTGTAGGGTCAGAATCCTGTTCAGGGGCTACCTGGAGGCCACAATGACGGTGGGCCCAGGTGGAGTGGGTCTTCTGAGCAGATCTTTCTCAGCCTTGTCCATCTCTCATCTTATAATGGTTAGAATGGGCTAGGTTTTGCTGCAGTAACAAATAATTTCCAAGTAACAATGCTTTGTAATAGCAAAGGATTGTGTCTCACTCAGTGACCCAGGATGACAGAGTAGTGACTTCTGTGAAGGTTATCAGTTGGTCTCATGACAGAGGAAAAAGAGACCACTTAGGCTTCACCCCTGCAATTAACTGCACCGTCTCTGAAGTGACACCTTCTATTTCTGCTTTTAACTCGTTGGCCACCACTGGTTGTATGGCGCCCTCCAAATACACAGGGATCCAGAAGTTCAATTCTAAGATGCTCCTGGAAGGAGGACGAAGAAGAAGCGTTTGGCAAACAGCATTAATGACAATGAGTGCTGCTTTTCTCCCTGAATTGCTCCGATTCCAAAGGAGAACACAAACACCAACAAGCGATCAGAACTGCAGATTTCATCCCAGGAAATCAACCCATTTTGAAAAGGAAACCAAACAAAGAGGGCTGTCCAGCCCAGTCTGCAGGGAGAGGAGCCTTCTGAGCCTGGCCACAGAGTAAATGGCAGCCAGTGGGGTGTTAGCTGAGCTCTTGGGCTGGTTGGACACTTTGGCCTTTTCTCTGTTGCCTCTCTTGTGTGATTTGCAGCATCAATTGAGTCTCCCTTCACAACGTGCTGATTTTACCAGGCCGAGAGCACACATGTCAAAGGCTGAGAGTGCTCATGCTCTTAGAGATCATCTCTTTCCAAAAGAGGGGTCATCCCACTCCCCTTCTTCACACTCCAAGATGTGTCTTTAAGATTTGGAATCTTGGGGAGATTCTTTCCAGTTAACTTCCTGCACCAAATGACTATGAGGACGAGTGGGGCTGGACCTGCCAGAGACAGCATGATGGAGGACAAGCTTCGTTCTTCATTGGTGCTTACCATGCGTTTCTATATGCAGAAATGAGAACACATCCTTGTTGTCCATTGCCATTGGGTTGGCGCCAACTCTTGGTGACCTTACATGCAACAGTACAGAATGCTGCCCCATCCTGTACCATCTTCATAATCACCAGTATGTTGGAGTCATAACACATTGAGTGCTTTCTCTATGGCAGGCATTCTCTCCTCTCATTCCCCTGGCAACTGCTATTGTCATTGTTGGGTGCCGTCTAGTCTGTTCCAACTCATAGAAATGCTATACACAGCAGAAACACTGCCCGGTCCTGCACCGTGCTCGCAACTGTTGCTATGCAGCATCGATCAGGCAGGTCCAATCATGATCCTCCTCCACCAGATGTGGGTTGGGCCCGAGGCTCACAGTGCTGTGGTGGCACACCTAATGTCCCAGTGGCTTGCAGGTGGCAGGGCTGGGATTTATAGGCAGGTTGCTGACTTCTGAGCCCAGAGCACCGCTGCCTTGCCGCCGTATTTCCCCCTGCAGTTGCCTGTGATCCCACCTCCTAGAATAAGCAGCATTCACAAGCCACTGCTCCAAACATGCACACATTGGAGCCCACACTCACATTTTAACAACAATGGATAGATCCTGCACATCTGTTTGTAATGTTTTGTTAAACATGGCAGCAAATTATGGATATTGTCTTGCATCAGATAAATATTATGGGACAACAGAAGACTTTGGTGTTTAATACTCTGGCTGAGGAATGTGGAGAATAGGGACTAGTGTCTCTATAGTACCTTCCAGCAGGACTGTCCTCAAGTTTATGGTTCTCCTCAATATTCCCACATCAGAGACTGGAAAACAGGGCTTACAAGGGTTGTACCTGGTCCCCTGTCCTCCTCTGACCTCGTCTGCTGTCTGCAACCCTGAGAGCTTTGCCAACAACCGCTGCCCCTTCATTTGGGGATGTGGATAGAGCAAGGATATTTGGGGACTTCTTCCCACCAGTTTCTTACACGCATACTGGAACCACACCTGTGAGTTGGATGACAGTCTATTTACAAAGTGTCTTAGGCAGCTTCAGGTATGTGATCAACAGCTTCTAAACCCAAGTGACAGACAACAACATGGGCCAACATGGGCTCCAAGGTCCTTGGTCTGCAGGGCACCTGCAATTCTCTGGCTGCTGCTGGCCTCACCCCACACAGTGGTGTGGTAGGCTCAGGCATGGCCATGTGTCTCCAGTGGCCACCAAGAGTGGTATTCCACGCAGAGAGTCAGGGAAGAACTGCCACAGATGCATGTGTACCTTTGCAAATCTTGACCCAGAAGTGCATGTTGCTCCTTCCATCAGCATTCCGTTGGCCAAAGTGAGCCACGTGGCCAAGGCGTGCCTGTGATGGGACAGGGAAACATACCCTGTCTACCAGGAGGCAGCTGTAAATTTGCACTGCAGAGGGTGCCATGTTTGTAGGCAGAGAGGTGCAAACAGTGTCCCCACCAGCCGGTGGGCCAGGTCCTTTTAGGGCCCTGGGCCTGGGTGCCATTTCAGGAACTGTTACATGAGCTGGGCCACCCTTCACTTCAGGCTGTGACAGCAGGATTATTGTTACATCTTGATGCTCCCAGGTGGCCTTTGAGGAATCTTGTGTATGGTACCAGCCTAAACCACAGTACCTGCTTTGGCACCCAGGCCTATCTAGGGGGCCACAAGAAAGCCACATTTTAGAGCTGATTGTTCCCTACAGCAGCTTACCTTAGAACAATCTGAATGCCAGGAGGCTCAGCTTGCCTTCCTTCAGAAAGAAAAGTGCCCATGCTCTATTTTTGCAGCCCGTTTACTTGGGGAAAGAGCTGTCTGCAGCCCAGAGACTCCATTTCTACTGGTGAAATTATGGATTCAACACCAGATCTTCAAATTATGGATTCAACACCAGATCCTCAGGGGATCTGGCACTTCTCCCCTGCGTAGGAGGGACCACTTACCTAGATTTCCCTATAGGGCGGTAATGGAGCTGGCCAAGCATGAGTCACATGGCAAGTGGCTGGAACGTGTGTAATTTCACCTGGCACTGGGTTCTGTGGTGCAGCGGACACTTCTGCCTTCTGCATGGTCTCTCCTTTCCTTTAAGAGTCACAAAGTGGTTTTCAACCAGGAGCAATACTGTTCTCCCTTGTCCTTCCCTTGGGACACTGGGTAATGTCTAAAGATGTTTTTAGTTATTCCAGTGGTGGGAGGGGTGCTATTGGCACCTAGTGAGTAAGGTTTAGGGATGCTGCTAAATATCCTACAATACATAGGACAAGAAAGACGTATTTCACCCCAAATGCCTACAGTGCTGAGGTTGAGGAGCCTGATACAGTCGAATGGGCTAGCAAAGCCACCCAGGAATACAGCTTTTCAAAGATGTTTCTGAAAGGGTGATATGCAGATGGCTTCTATGGTCATCTCTAGATGGCTGTAGGCACTATTAGTGTTCATAATATGACAGAACTTAGCTTTCCTTTTCTGTGCTGGAAGGGCTTATTCCTTTGTATTCAAACTATGTATGCAAAGCCCCATCTTTTGCTGGGAGGAAGTGCTGGGGAGGGGCAAAGATTCAAGTCCCCAGTAGCTCAGGGAAGATGAGAATGAAAGTTTCCTGACTCTTCTTACTTTTGTCTGGTGAGCCTGCTGAGGTGGGGCCTTCCTCCTCATTCCTTATGGGAAGATTAGGGTGACAGTGATTAGAGTGAGGGGCTTGGCCCAATGGTCTCCCAGGTTCAAGCTCAGATGCCACAGGAGGAAAGAAAATACTGAGAGCCCACTCTAAGCCAAGCTTCATGCTGGGAGCTTTCCTGATATTCTCTTATTCAAATCCAGGAAATAATTTTGATCCAGAAGAGTAGTTAATAACTATTCTATGGTTGCTAACTAAAAAGTGAGGAGTTTCAATCCACTACTTATTCCTTAGAAACCCAGTAGAGCTGCTCTAGGAGAAAGATGTGGCAATCTGCTTCTGCAAAGGTTTGTTATGTTGTTGTTTGGTGCCATCAGGTAGGTTGTGATGCATAGTGACCCTGTGTATAACAGAACAGGATGCTGCCTGGTCCTGTGCCATCCTCACAGTCACTACTGTGTTTGAGCCCGATTTTTTGCAGCCACTGTGTCAATCTACTTTGTTGAGAGGCCTTTTTTGCTGACCCTCTACTTACCCGACTCGACGGCACTTGGCTTGGCTACTTAACCAAGCATGATGTCCTTCTTCAGGGTCTGATCCCTCCTGATAACATGTCTAAAGTATGTGAGATGAAGTTTTTCCATCCTTGCTTCTAAGGAGCTGTTTCACTCAGCTAGTGCTGCTCTAATAGAATGCCACAGAGTGGATGGCTTTAACAAAGGGAGATTTATTCTTACATAGTCTGGTAGGCTGCAAGTCCATATTCAGAGTGTTCGCTCCAGGGGAAGGCTTTCCTCCTTGTTAGCTCTGGAGTAAAGTATGGTATTGCATCAGTCTTTGTCCAGGGAGCATCTTGGTGCAGGAATCTCGGGTCGGAAGGACGTGCTCTTCTCCTGATGCTGCTCTCTTAGTGGTATGAGATTCCCCATTCTCAGCCTGTTTCCCTTTCCTTTTATCTCTTGCAGGCTGAAAGGATTAAGGATGGGGGAAGCCACACTCCAGGGAAACTCCCTTTACAGTGGAGCAGGGTGGTGATCTTATAAAGGGATTTACAGTCCCACCCTAATGCTTTAACATACAGCGTAGGAAAACCACAAAATTGAGGACAATCACAAGATCCTGGGAATCATGACCCAGCCACGTGGCTACACCTATTTTGAGGGGGGACACAATTCAATCCATGACAGGAGCATTCTGGCCATAATTCTTCCAAGAGAGTAACCTGTAATTCCCCAAATGATGAGGGGACTTCAAGCAAGGGAAGGTGGTTAGCAGGAGGTAGCACTGGGCTCTGCAGCCTGCAAGAGTCGTCTGGCAAGTAAGATCAGCTTGATCCTAAGAAAAAGAAATGAGACCAGTGTATAAAATGGCACAGACACCATTCAATTCTATTTTTATATATAAAAAAGAAATGTAGAAAATACTGAAAGTATAGACCCTAAAAGATGATTGTGGCTATTATTAATGACAGCCAATGCTAGACAGTGGTTAGATGGGTGAATTTTATTTTATTTTTTATTTAATATAACTGAGTGAAAGTGTACATTCCCATATAAATTTACATGCCCACCTATATGCAGCTTCTACTGCTCTCCCTGTCCGGTGACAGCACACTATTCCTCTCTGCTCCATACATGTCTCATCCTCCCAATAGCCTCCTTTTGCCTCCTCTCCACCCACTCTCCTTCCTCCAGCCAGAGGTCAGCAGGATGATATCCTATAGATGTATAGGACCATAAAGTACATCCAATATTTGGTCACTCTGCATTGCCAAGTCCAATCCATTCCTGTCCAAAGAGTGGGCCTTCATTATAATTTATGGGTAAGGGCAGCATCAGAGCTGGGGGCCATGCTCTCAGGGGAACCCCGAAACCGCTGGACCATCAGTTGAGGTCTTTTAGTGGAGATCTCAGGATGCACCCCTTTTTATTCTTGTGTTGCCAGTGAGACTCCTCTCTGTGAGCTCCATCGTGGCTATCACTGGTGGTGGCTGGACACCATCCGGTTCTTCCGGTCCCAAGTTGATGTAGGCACCCACTCTTGTGGGTATCTCTGTTTTCTAGGTTGTCTTTACCACATGTCATTTTGGTCCTCGGTGAGCATCCATTCCTGTTGAGTTGGGACCATTTGCTGTGTCCTCGGATGGCAGCTTGGCAGCTTTTAAGACCCCAGACGCCACTCATCAGAATTTTAGTTTTTTAAAAATACTTTTTATGTTTTCTAAATTAGAAAAAAAAAGAAGAACACATAATGTTTTCTCAATAATGGTACAAATTTTTAAATAATCTTGTTTCTTTTGCTGGAAACCATGGTGGTATAGTGGTTAAGTGCTAAGGCTGCAAACCATAAGGATGGCAGTTTGAATCTACCAGATGCTCTTTGGAAATGTTATGAGGCAGTTCTACTTTGTGCTACAAGGTCACTATGAGTCAGAATTGACTCGATGGTAGTGTGCTTTATTTCTCTTGGTAGAGAATGTGACCAAGGGTCAGTTCCTTGCCACTAGTATTCAAGGGGATATTTTTAGTTTTTAACACTTTAAAGAGTCTTTTGCAGCAGACAGTTCTAATGCAATGTGTCTTTTGATTTCTTGTCTGCTGCTTCCATGGACATTAACTGAGTAAAATGAAATCCTTGATAATCTCAGTCCTTTCTCCATTTACATGAGGTCGCTTACTGGTCCAGATGTAAGGATTTTTGTTTTCTTCACGTCGAGAGGCAATCCATACCAGTGGCTATAGTTTTTGATCTTCATTGGTAAGTGTTTCAAATCCTGTTTACTTTAAGCAAGCAAGGTTGTATTAACTGCATAATATAGATATCTGAACTGTGGATCCTAAAGTTACTTTGCCTCTGAGTTTTAATGCAGCTTGTGCTTCAAGAAATTCTACACATGACACTGATGTCTGTGTTGGGCAGCAGAGAATGCCACTCTCCTCATGGATCTGTGGATTAAATATTTGTGAGAATCCCCCATCCCCAAGAAACTTCCAGTGCTGTTCCAGGTGCCTAAGGCAGAGCAAGCACTAATGAGGGACAGTGCGCTTGGCCCAAGGGCCTGAGCCATTCTCCCTTATTCCCAGCTGCAGTAGGTGGAATCAAAGTATTCGCACTAAAAGGAAAGCGCACTTCATCTGCCCTCAGGTTTGCTGTTCGTTCAGACTCTAAAGTTTATTTCTTGTTGGAGGTTACAAAAAACACTTTCTATAAAGCAGTTCTGCCTCAAATCATCTTTTAATACTGTGAGGCATATACATCTGAATTAAAAGTATTGATGAAAATTTTAAAAGATGCCTTTGCAATATCATGTCTTATTCTAAACCTTTCACTCTCTTTGGCTCATAGGGTGGGGTGCAGGAAGCCCAGGCATCCCTGTTCTTCTTATCTATACTTCATATCAAGTAACTACAGATTTGTTTGTTGTTAGGTGCCTTCAAGTCAGTTCCCACTCACAGCAACTCCATGTATAACAGAATGAAACTAGTCCTGTACAGTCCCTACGATTGTTATGCCTGAGCCTATTTTTGCAGCCGTTGTATCAGTTCATCTTGTTGAGGGTCTGCCTCTTTTTTGCCTAACCACTATTTTGCCAAGCACTAATGACCTTCTCCAAGGAGTAACTGCTGATACCCAAAGTATATGAGAAGTAGTCTTAGCATCCTTGCTTCTGTGGAACATTCTGGCTGTACTTCTTCCAAGACAGATTTTTTTGTTGCTTTGGCAGTCTGTGGTATAGTCAACATTCTTCACCAACACCATAATTTGAAGGCATCATATTCTTCTTTGGTCTTCCTTATTCACTGCCCAGCTTTTGCATGCATATGAGGCCACTGAAAACACTGTGGCTTGTATCCTTAGTCCTTAAAGTGCCGTCATTGCACTTTAACACATAAAGAGATCTTTTGTAGAAGCTTTGCCCAATTGAATGTGTTGTTTGAATTCCTTAGTGGTGTTTCCATGGATGTTGACTGTGGATTCAAGTAAAATGAAATTCTTGACAACTTCAGTCCTTTCTTCATTTATCATGATGTTACTTACTGGGCCAGTGGTCAGGAGTTTTAGAAACTTAAAATACCACCCCTTTATGAATTCAGGAGAATGGTTGGTGCAGTTGTTAAGAGCTGTGACTGCTAACCAAAAGGTTGGCAGTTTTAATCCATTAGTTGCTCCTTGCAAACATTGTAGGGCAGTTCTACTCTATCCTGTAGGGTTTCTACAAATTGGAATTTACTGGATAGCAAGGAGTTTAGTTTGGTTTGGTTTTTATGAATTCATGGTGCCCATGGATCTGGAATCCTCCGCTCAGGGTCTCACAAGGGGTTGGCTGAGACTGTGTTCCTTTCCAGAACTCAGGGTCCTCTTCGAAGCTCAGTCAGGGTGTTGGCAGTGTTCAGGTTCTGTGCTTATAGGACTGAAGTCCTCATTTTCCTGCTGGTTGTTGGCTGGGGGGCTGCTCTCCACTGCTAGTGGTCACCCACAGTTCCTTGCCACATGGTCTCCACAGGCAGCCCATCACTTGGAGATTTATTTTCTTTCAGAGTGGAAGGGGCTTGTGTGTCTGACTTCTTCTGTCTCAAACCTCTAACACTCTGTTTTAAGAACTCACATGATTAGGTCAGGCTAAAGTAAGATGAGCTCCTTTTAATTAACTCTATTGATTAGGAACCTTAATTACATCTTCAGAAATCACACGTCTAACAGCATACTCATGGGAGTGATACCCCCTTACTCAAAGGGAGAGCGTTATACAAGACACGAGTTCTTTTTGGGGGCTTCTAGTGGGCTGACAATGAAGGAGTTTACCTGAGTGCAGAGGTAAGTGAAGAGGGCAGCAAGCCTGGTGTGTATGCATGTGTATTCAAGGTCCCCTGATTTGGTCCTCTAGTGTAATACCCTTCTGTTCAGGCCACCTGAGCTGGTCTTTCCACTGACCAGCTGGACCTCCAACCTCCACTTCCTTCATCTTTACCAATGATGAGTCAGTGCAAACACAGGGACCCCTGCCCTGCGCTGTGCCTCTGAGGCCTCAATTGGGAAACCCCATTGCAGGGATGATTAACTGGGATAATGATAGTAAGGGAGTTGGAGGTTGCAGAGGCAGTATCAGAGGAAGGCTTCATATGAGGGAAGCTTATACTGGATTTTGAAACATGAGGCAGTTTCAGCAGAGGAAGGGACAGGTGTCCCAGGATGAGGGTCAGCCAGGGCAGAAGTGCAGGTCAGAAGGGGGAGGGGAGAGAGGGAAGAAGACAAGGAGGAGACGGAGCAGGAGGAGGAGAGAGAGGAGGAGAAGAGAAGGAGGAACATATGTAGTTTGGGAGAAGGGGTGGGGAAAAATTCCTTGGGGGTAGAGGGAGAGTAGCCAGCCACATGTCTCTAACTCTGGTTGTGAGACCTGGATACAACCACAGAGTTCCATTTCCAGGATGACAGTCTGTGAAGTGGTCCAGGCTCTGGACTCTGACCTTGACACCTTCTGCCAGAAACCTTTGCTTAAGTAGTTTTAATAACTCATTAATTAATGGATCTGTCCTTCTTAGCCAAATAATCAAGATACTACTTCATTTGTATAAGTTAAAGGAATCAGAAATCTTGGTCAGTCTACTAGGGACACTTATCAATGAGTTGGGGAGATCATCTCTCAGTAAATTTGGCAGAGGCACACAAGCCATCTGGGCTTTAACACCACACCAGAGGGCCTCGAGTCCTGCCTAGTGTTGTCTCTGGGTGCTCTGTTGTCAGCTGTACTGAAAGAAGCCCCTGGCTACACCTGATGCAGAGTCTTGACACTTGTTATGGATTGAATTGTGTCCCTGGAGAAGATGGGCTGAAGTCTTCACTACTGGTACTGCTATTGAGAACTTGCTGGAAACAGGTCTTTGAATTAGGTTAATATGAGGTCATACTGGAGCAGGGTGGGTCCTAACCCGGTATGAATGTGTCTTATAAAAGATGAGAAGAGACAGAGACACAGAGGAGAGGGCCATGTGAAGATGTGGAAGAGATGGAGTGACACAACCACAAGCCAAGGAACACCTGGGGCTTCCAGAAGTGTGAGAGACAAGAAAGGATCCTCTGCTAGAGCCTTTAGGGAGAACAAGATACTTCTGGTATCCTGAAATTGGAATCCTAGCTTCCAGAACTGCTAGAAAATAAATGTCTGTCATTTTAAGCCACCAGTTTATGGTACTCTATTGTGGCAGCCACAGGAAACTAATGTAGGGTCTTCAATTTTTAGCTGTGCAATATCAAATGAAGTATTCTCTTTGATGCTGCTTTTGTTAGGTGTCGTTGAGTCATTCCAACTCATAGTGACCCTACACACCATAGAACAAAACACTGGCTGGTCCTGTGCCATCCTCGTGATTGTTGTATACTTGAGCCCATTGTTGCAGCCACTGTGTCAGTCCATCTAGTCTAGGGTCTTCCTCTTTTGTCGCTAACCCTCTGCTTTACCAAGCGTAATGTCCTTCTCTAAGAACCTGTCCCTCCTGATAACATGCCAAAGTATGTGAGGGTTGGTCTCACCATCCTTCTAAGAAGCATTGTGGTTATACTTCTTTTAAGACAAATTTGTTCCATCTGGTAGTACATGTTATTTTCAATATTATTCATCAATACCATAATTTGAAGGAATCATTTCTTTTCTTTTTTAGTCTCACAGTATATATTTTATTATTGCTATACTTTGGGAAATCCTGGTGGTGTAGTGGTTAAGTGCTGCAGCTGCTAACTAAAAAGTTGGCAGTTCACATCCAGCAGGTGTTCCTTGGAAACTTTATGGGGCCTTTCTACTCTGACCTATTGGGTTGCTGTGAGTTGAAATCAACTCAGCAGCAGTGGGTTTGGGTTTTTTTTTTTAATTTAGTTTTGTATTTTAGATGAAGGTTTACAGAACAAAGTAGCCCCTCATTAAATAATTAGTACAGAATTGTTTTGTCACATTGGTTGCCAACTCCACAACGTGTCAACACTCCCTTCTTGGCACTGCATTCCCTATTACCAGCTTCCCTGTATTTTCCTGCATTCTAGTCCTTGCCCTGAGGCAGATATGCCACTTTAATCTTGTTTTGTCTTATGGTCCTGTCCAGTCTTTGGATGAAGGATGAACCTCAGGAGTGATTTCATTATTAAGCTAAAAGGGTAGCCAGGGTCCACACTCTTGGAGATTGTCCAGTCTGTGTCAGGCTAGTGAGTTAGAATTTTGTTCTACATTTTTCTCCAGTTCTGTCTGGGATCCTCTACTGTGATCCCTGTCAGGGCAGTGAATGGTGATAGCTGGCTAGTTGTGCTAGACTTGGTTTGGTGGAAGTTGTGGTAAATATGGCCTGTTAGCTGTGAAACCATTGATTCTTTCTCCTTCCTTATTCATTGCCCAGCTTCCACACCCATATGAGGTTATTGAAAACACTATGGTTTGAGTCAGGCACACCTTGGTCTCTAAGGTGACACCTTTGCTTTCTAACACTTTAAAGAGGTCTTTTGCCTAGGGCAATGCATCTTTTGATTTCTTCACGGCTGTCTCCATGGGTGTTATTGTGGATCTGAGTAAAATGAAGCCTTCAACAATTTCAATCTTTCTCTACTTATTGCAATGTTGCTTGTTGGTCCAGCTGTGAGCGTTTTTGTTTTCTTTATGCTGAGGTGTAATCCATACTGAGGGCTATAGTCTTTGACCTTCATCAGGAAGTGTTTTAAGTCCTCTTCACTTTCAGTAAGTAAGACTGTGCCATCTTCATATTGTGAAATGTTAATGAGTGTCCCTTCAATCTTCATGCTGAGTTCTTCATCTAGTACAGCTTCTTCGATGATTTGCTTAGCATATAGATTAAGTATAATAAAAAGATTCAACCCTGATGCGTACCTTTCCTGACTTTAAACCTTGCAGTATTCCTTTGTTCTGTCTGAACGATTGCCTTTTGATCTATGTATAGGTTCCTCATGAGCACAATTAAATCAAAAATCAAACCCTGTGTCGATTGAGTCAATTCTGACTCATAACAAACCTGTCTTAGGCTGGGTTCCCTAGAGAAGGAAAACCAGTAGCACATATAAATATGTACTGAAAAAGATTTACAGCCTTATATAAAGAAAACAGCTCATACAATTGTAGAGACTAAAACATCCCTGTCTTGGATCAGAGTACAAGCCTCAGACTGCTGGAAGCTGGGAAACCCAAGGTGGACAGTTAAGAGATTAGAGTTCCTGCTCACAGGTTATAAAGGTCCGTGAATCCCAAGATGGCAGGTGAGATGACTAGGTTTCTGCTGATTCACGTAGCTGCAGGGTGTGATGAATCCAGGATCAGTAGGTCAAGTAATGGAACTCTACTGGCAGGCTGTGAGAGTAGATGAAATGAATCCCAAGAGCTACTATTTCAAGTCTCAAGAACCAGACACAAAAAGACAAGACAGCGGCATCTGCTGGATCTGCAACAAGTCAAAACTCCAGCAAAGTAAGCAGACAGGAAGTAGGTGGCAGAAGGTGGAGAAATAAAGGCTGAGGGGGTGGTGAGCCACCACAGGGCCCACCCTTGCCACTTTATACAGCTGCTATAACATTCCAAATCATAATCCAGCCAAGTTGACACACAATTTTAACCATCACAGAGACTATAGGACAGAGTAGAACTGGCCCAGTGGGTTTCCAGGGAGCGTTTGGTGGATTTGAACAGTCAAGCTTTCTGTTAGCAGCTGTAGTACTTAGCCACTACACCACCAGGGTTTCAAAGCACAATTATGTGTTCTGGAATTCCCATTCTTCACAATGTTATCCATAATTTGTTATGATCTACACAGTTGAACGCCTCAAACACAGGTAAATGTCTTTCATAGTATTCTCTGCTTTCAGCCAAGATCTATCTGATTTCAGCAATGATATCCCTGGTTCCAAATTCTCTTCTGAATATGGCTTAAATTTCTGGCAGTCCCTTGTTGCTACACTGCTGTAGCCACTTTTCAATGATTTTCAAAATGATTTTACTTGAGTGTGATGTTACTGATGCTGTTTGATAACTTCTGTGTTCAGTTGAAACACTTTTCTTTGCAAAAGGGAAAAACATGGATCTCTTCCAGTCAGTTGGCCAGGTAGCTGTATTCCAAATTTCTTTCTGTGTATGAGTGAACACTTCCAGTGCTGCATCTGTTAGTTGGAACATCTCCATTGGTATTCTGTCAGTTCCTGTAGGTTTGTATTTCACTGATGCCTCCAGTGCAGCCTGGATTTCTTCCTTCAGTACCACTGGTTCTTGATGGTGCATTATCTTCTGAAATCGTTGAACATCAGCCAATTCTTTTCAGTATAGTGGCTCTGTGTATTCCATCTTCTTTTAATGCTTCTTGTGTCATTTAATGTAAGGACTAAATTTTTTCTTGAGTTCTTTTAGCTTGAGAAATGCTGAATCTGTACTTCCCTTTCAGTTTTCTATTTCCAGGTCTTTGCACATGCATTACAATACTTCATTTTGTCTTCTTGAGTTGTACTTGGAAATCTTCTTTAAAATTTTTCAAGTGTTAAAAAGCAAATATATCACCTTGAAGACTAAGGTGCACCCAACCCAAGGTATGCTGTTTTTAATCACCTCATATGCACAGAAAGTTGGGCAGTGAATAAGGAAGACCAAAGAAGAATTGATATCTTTGAATTGTGGCACTGGCAAAAAAATATTGACTATACTATGGACTGCCTAAAGAATGAACAAATCTGTGTTGGAAGAAACATAACAAGAATACTCCTTAGAAGCAAGGATAGCGAGACACAGTCTCACATATTTTGGACACACTGTCAGGAGGAAACAGTCCTTAGAAATGGACATTGTGCTTGGTAAAGTAGATATTCAGAGAATAAAAGGAAGACCCTCAATGAATATGAACTGACACAGTGACTGCAACAGTAAGCCAAGTATAACAAAAGCAATGTACTTCAAGATAGATCTTAAAATGTTCTTTTTGACAGTAAAAGCAACGCCGTTTCTCTTCAGTTTGTCATAGTAGACCATACAATTGTCTGATTCAAAATAGCCAATACCAGTTCATTTCAGTTCACTGTTGACTAAGACACTGATGTTTATGCATTCCATTTCATTTTTGACAATTTTCAGTTTTCCTAGACTTGTACATCATGCATTCCACATTCCCATTATTAATAGATGATTGTAGCTGTTTTTCTCATTCTGTAGTGTCATCTTAGCAAATGAAGGTCCTGAAAGCTTGACTCCAGCTACGTCATTAAGGTTGACCCTACTTTGAGGGGGAAGCTCTTCCCCAGTCTTCTTTTGACTGCCTGCCAACCTGGGGCTCATCTTCTAACACTGTATCAGACGATGTTCTGCTGCTATTCATGAGGCTTTCAATGGCTCAATTTTTCAGAAGTAGACTACAAGTTCTTTCTTCATAGTCTGTCTTAGTCTGGAAATTCAGCTGAAGCCTGTTCACCATGGGTGACCCTGCTGGTATTTGAATATCAATGCCATAGCTTCCAACATCACAGCAACAGGCAAGGCCCTACAGCACAACAGATTGATGGATACATGGCCTGCACTTTTCTCATCCACAAAATGGGGAAAATAAAGAACTCAGAGGAGTGATAAATATAAAATATTTTTAATAAAATTTATTTCCTTTTGTTTTCTGGGGGAGGCTAGTATTGGATGGCTATGTGATAGAGGGAAGTGATGCGATGGGGATTACGATGTAATATGAATCAATGATTTCATAGAGGGTGGTGATGTGATGGGGTGATGATATCATGGGGTGAAGATGTCATAGTCAGAGGTGACATTTTGGATCATGATGTCATGGGGAGTTGTGACATCATGGGGGTGTTGATGTTGGGGGAGAGATGATGTCCTATGGCTGCTGGTGCCATGGGGGCAGCAGTGTCATTGTGTGTGCTGCAAGACTTCAACCAGATAAGGTACAGCATCACCTGCATCCTGAGTCTGACCTATGTCATTATGAGTGTGTGTGAGGTGGGAAGATGGTGAGCAAGATGCCTCCTGAGTTGATGAGTACAGTGTTCCATTGGGGAGAGTTCAGGTGGTGACTTTCATCTTTTCCTTGATCAATTCCTGTCCTCTTTCATTCTGCAAAGGCCCTGAGAAAGCTACCACAGGAGCGTGGTCCCACCCATGTTAAATCAGAAGAGGGGGAAATGTCCATCAGAGTAGATGGTTGAGAACAGTTGAGAGAGAAGACAAACAGCAGGCCAGGAGGACTGCCTACTTGCTGGAGATTCTCATACATTCAATTAAGTTTCCTGGTAGCTAGAGCATGAGAATAGTGAGTTGGCTACAAGGTCCTCCAGACCAGGTAGGAAGAAATAGCGCCACGTTGCAGGGCTCCCACAGTTCCATCATCTTTGGTGTAATTCCTGTTGTGACATCTGTCACTCAACACTTGTGAACCACCTATGGTATGGTCATACCCAGGGTTACAGACTTTAGAGTTGTCAGGGGATGGGTGTTCAGGTACTAGTATCTTTCTAAAGGGTTATTCTAGGAAGGCATGAGTCTTCTTGGCCCTGATATAGGTCCCAAGTCTGTAACAGAGATTTTGTTCTATTGCTGACGAGCTTTTATACTGTGTATCAGGAAGAAAAGGTTAGTTAGTAACTATGGAAACCAGGATGTCACCAGCATGGGCAGAGCTCCTCAGGAACCACACATATAGACCCACACTTGATTTGTCCTGGCCTGATGGGCAGGTGGCTCATTAGTGGGCCTTAGGTGTTGGCATTTGGAGCTGACACTGGGCTATTGAGTGGAGGTGCCTTTGTCTAGGAGCTCTAGAACAGTGGTGCTTTACAATAAACTGAACCTTAATTTGGGTGCACTTGTTCATGAATTTTGAGAGTGGCAGGTCTTTTATAGTGAACTGAGCATTGACCACTCCTTTGTCACTGAACTCTGGGAGCAGATGGTCCTTTGCAGTAAACCAAGCCTTGATCACAGTGTCCTTGTCAGGAAGTTCAGGGAGTGGTGAGTTTTTTTACAGTAACTTTAGCCTTGATCATAGAGGTTCAGGCCTTCTTTCTGATCTCTATTCTTCCTGTTGGTGATCTCAGTTAAGCACAGAATGGAAAGTTTTCTCCACTTGAGACAGTAACTTGATTCCAAAGAAATAAGATTATTCTAATCTCAGAAGAGTGTTTTGACTTGTCACATGAATCAAACTTGCATTATGTAAGAGCGGCTGGCAAAGATTTCCATCCTTTGTACTTTTATAACCTTGTTGATGGAAGCTTTCTCTTGGCAGGGAGGTGGGGGTGGACAAGGTGAGGTGGAGAGCAAGTTTGTTCTCTTTGCCCTTGCACCAGTCTTCCTTGCCTCCTTTCTGGCTTGGAGGAACTTTTCATTAATAATCATTTTCTCTGAGTGTAGCATAGATTAGAATAAAGGCAATCGTAACTAATATGAATTTTTCAACTCATGGTGTCTGCTGTGTATGATGGCAGTGGCAGACGATTGGCGGCCAGGTTATGCAAGTGAGATGACACACAGCCAAATAATCACACTCAGTTTCCTCAGGAATTTCAACAGCCTGCTTTTGCCCGCGAGCCTCCGGGTGATGCAAATGGTTAGCACTCTCAGCTGAAGACTGAAAGGTTAGTGACTCAAGTCCTCTCAAAGGTGTTTCAGAAGAAAGGCCTGGTGACCTACTTCCAAAAATTCAGCCATTAAAAATTCTATGGAGCACAATTCTACTCTGACACACGTGGAATCATGAATCAGAGTCAACTCAATGACAACTGGTTTTACGGATTCTTATTTCTTCCTGACAAACAGAACTCATAGGCTGCAGATCAACATAGTCTGAATCTAGCCTGTAACACCTGTGCTGTGTTTGAAGACAATAGGGATAATACTTCATTAAAAGACAGTCTTCTTTTTTTTTCCATTTACAACTTTTAAAAAGAATTGTGATTAAGTGAAAGTATGAAATCCAAATTAAATCTGCATGCCCAACTATCTGCAGCTCCTTCTGCTCTCCTTGCCCAGTGACAGCATACTCCTCCTTTTCATGCTATACATGTCATATCCTCTTAACAATCTCTTGTCCCCTCCTCTCTACCTTCCACTCTCTTCTATTAAGAGGCCAGTAGGACAGCATCCTATAGACGCATAGACCCATAAAGTACAAACACCATATGTTAAAGACAGTCTTGATGGTTGCATGCCCAGCTGAAATTCTTGCTGGGTTTCAGAACCAGATGCAAGTGAGCAGTGTACAAGGAGATGGGAGAAGGGTCTGTTTGGGGTGAGTCTCCTGGAAGCTTCGGGAGAGAGAATGACACTGTGGAAATCCTAGTGTTTGAAAACCTCATCTGAATTCTCCTGAACAGTCCAGAGACTTGGAAGGACAATACATGGAACCCTGAGAAGTGGATGTCTGTCTCCCTGATGGGCTGATGTGTCCAGCTGTGTCTCATCCTCACTCATCCTTTTGTTGAATAATATCTTCCAAGCATGGGTTTTCTCCTGGTGGTAAGTACCTCCAAGTGCCTCCTGGAGGTGGGACCCTGAGCAGGGCAGGAGACACTGGGAAGGGATAGCAGGCTTCTGTCTTCATAGAGCTTATGGGTAGGTTGCATCCAGCCTCAACATGCAATGAGGGGACTGCAGGGTCATCCTGAGGAGGTAGGGTTTGGTATACAAAACACAATGGTGAGTATCAGGAGAATGGCACCTTGGACCAGGCACACCTGTTTGGCACAGGTGAGTCCTGTGCAGCCTTAGGAGCCAGGTCTTGGTTCAGTTCACTTTACCTATAAGGGACACAATTCAAAAGTATCCCTTGTTCTGTCTTCCTTTTTGACACTTATAGGTGCACCTTAGTCATCAAAGTGACATTGTTCTTTGTAAAACTTTAAAGAGGCCATTTGCAGCAGTTTTGATCAGTGTACTTACCTTGTTGAACAAACCAGCTTTAGAAGAAATGCAACCATAGTGTTCCTCGGAAGGGAAGACAGCAAGACTTTGACTTGGCTTCCTTTGGACATGTCACCAGGGAAGCCCAATCTCTGGAAAAGGACATCATGGTTGGTAAAGCAGAGGGTTAGGGGAAACAAGGGAAACCTTGATGGGATGAACTGACGCAATAGCCACGACGATGGTCTCAGACATATCAGTGATCCAGAGGATGGTGCAGTGCTGGGCCACATTTTCTTCTGTTGTACACAAAGTCATTGTGAGTTGGAGCTGGCTTGATGAGAACTATCAACAGCAACAACACAGCTACAAGGAACCTGAGGTTAGAGACATGGAGGACTTATAAGTTTCAGAGCTAGTACTCGAACAGGACTCTCCATCTTTAGCTTGTCAGGCTTCCTGGAGTGCTCTTCTGGAGGCTGTCTTCCCAGGAGGGATGCTAAGAGCAGGTAGGGAAGTGGAGATGGTGGGAGGGACCAGCTATGGGTACCTAAGATGGGACAGGACCAGAAGTCTCGAGTGCCGGACAAAGTAGCATCTGGGCAAAGATTTCTCTCTGGGTCTTAAAATCAAAGAAAAACTCCTATGACCTTCAAAATAGAATGATTTTGCTTTTTGGACCACACAGGACCGTATTTGTCAATATTATTCTAACTACAGTTAATGTAATTCTTGATGTCATGGACTAGAATGCATTGACGTTATGATTATATCGACTTTTCATAAATGTCAAACACTGGAATTATGGAATTACTCGGTGTCATGGTGCCCCTGTTCCCTTGTTTTCAGTTCAGAAAGGTACTCTTCTAGAAAATAGAAAATTTTGCTTCCTATCGTATCAGTGGGGAAACTCTGGTGGCATAGTGGGTTAAGTGCTAACGTCTGCTAACCGTGAGGTCAGCAGTTCAAATCTGCCAGGTGCTCCTTGGAAACTGCGGGGCGGTTCTACTCCAACCTATAGAGTTGCTATGAATCAGACTCGACGCGACAGCAGTGGGGTTTATCATATCAGTGAGGAAGCTGAGGCGGGAGGCTTCACGGAGCTACCCACTGTCTGCCCCGTAAGGCAGAGGCTGACTGGGAATCGTTCCCACTCCCCGAGGCTTGTACCTTCGCTGCCAAGTGGACAACTGCTTAATAGATTTTCCACCAAAGCTGAATAAATGGGCCTTTACAGAAAATTTAGTAGGGGAATAAACCTCAGATGAAAAATCAAATGCTTAGAAAAATCATTTAATGTTTTTATTTACACCATGCGTGAGAATACCAGCTCAGTTTGGTACTGAAGCTGTTCCATAATTTATGGCCACCAAGCAGGCTCCTAATGCAACATGCGCTTACACTTGGCAGGCCCCCCGAGGCACCCAGTTTATATACTCTGTTCTGCCGCCGAAAGGATGAATGGCAGAGCAGTGGCAGGGAGGGCAGGGTGCCTTTCTAGGAGCAGAGATGGAAAGACAGCTTGGAGAAACAGGAAGACAGAAGACAGCAAGCATGTAGGGTGGCCAAGTGCTTGATAATGGAAGTTTGTAACTTATTTTGACACTTGCCATGTATTATTCAGCCGGAGTAAAAATAAACCTTATTAACCAGGAAAATAGACCTCCTTCTTCAAGCCCGCACTATGCCAGCTGCAACATAATAGTGATAGTCGGGACCATAGTGGAGTTTGCTCAAGCATCTTATCTGGCACTCGAAGAATCGAATCCCTCACTGGGAAGAGATTTACAAACATGCAAATGTATCTACATTATGCACCTCCATCTCCGCAGACTCTTGAACCTGTGCTGTGCTCAGCAGGGAGGAGCTTCTGACAAGGAGCCCTGGGCCTGCAAATACAGTTGGTTCAGCTTTTCCTCCCAGTCTAGGGCTCCTTAGGGCCAGGCACACCTGCCAAGGTGGCCTCGCTTGCTGTTGGCAGGGGTGGGGCCATTCATCTACCTATGGGTTCATTCCTCTATTCCTTTCTGACTTCATCCTAGGCAGTATTTTTGATACTCCTCTCTTGCAAACACTGTAAAATAGTCTTACTGGTCTTAATCTTGCAAATGATTGAAATGAGGCTGTATGAGGCTGAGCACTGCCACCCATCTGGCAGTTTGTTGTACTGTGGTGCTGTGTGTGTTGCTGTGATGCTGGAAGCTATACCATTGGTATTTCAAATGCCAGCAGGGTGACCCGTGGCAGACAGGCTTCAGTGGAGCTTCCAGACTAAGAGGCTAGGAAGAAAGAACCAATGACCTACTTCTGAAAAATAACCAGTGAAAACCCTATGGACCACAACAACTATGTCCTATATAGTGCCGGGAGACGAGTCCCCTAGATTGGAAGACTCTCAAAACCCACAGTAGCTGCAACAGTGAACTCAAGTGCATCAGTGATTGTGAAGATAGCACAGGACCAGGCAACCTCTGGTCTTCTCTTTATCTCTTTATCTCTCTGTCTCTGTCACTCTGTCTCTTTCTATCTCCTTCGCTGAGCATGTTATCCTTTTTCCACCTGTATTACTCTTTCCTCACCTTTCTACACTTACTAATCCTTCTAAAGCTAGCTTAGATGTCACCTCCTCTGGGATAGCTTCCTTGACTTCCAGTGCAACCCTTCTGGCCCTCCATGGTCTCTTGTTCATGCCTGTCTCAGCCTGCACTGCCTGAGGGAGTGGCTGTGTCCCAAACACGGGGGAGCACGTGAGTGATTGTGCATGGGCCAGGTGGCACTCTTGAACATACTACGTTGACATGGTCGGGGACCAGAGACACATGGGTTTCCATCTGCACCATAAAGACTTGTCTGACAGGAGGAAACAAGTTCCAAGAAGAATTTGTAAAGTATGAAGATCTCTGGTCATGATAAAACCAGAGTGTACTGCTGCTGTCAGTAACAGCGATGACTTAGGGGCTGTTCCTGGGTCCCAGTGCTACCTCTTGTGCAGATGCTGTGGGAGATCTTCCAGCTGTGTCTTCAACAGAAGCAGGTTTCTTTCCTTTCTTTCTATTTTTTTAAATTGTGTTTTGAGTGAAAGTTAATTTCTGGTTCAAAAGTTTATACACACCTTGTTTTCTGATGTCAGTTGCAATCCCCATGATGTGACAGCGTGTTTCCCATTTCCACCCTGAGTTCCCTATGTCCATCTGTCCAGTTCCTGTTCCTTTCTGCCTTCTTATCCTGTCTTTGCACAGGAGATACCCATTTGGTCTCATATATTTGATTGAACCAAAAGGGGCGTTCCTCACTTGTATTAATTTTTTGTTTTATACGCCTGTCTACTGTCTGTCTGGAAACCTTACTGGCCTAGTGGTTAAATGCTGTGGCTACTAACCAAAAGGTTGGGAGTCTGAAACCACCAATTGCTCCTTGGAAACTATGTGGCAGTTCTACTTTGTCCTGTAGGGTCACTATGAGTTGGAATCAACTCAATGACAATAGGTTAATCTGTCTAAAAAGTAGAAATGGGAGTGGTTTCAGTTTGGGATGACTGGAGAGTCTGGGGGCCATAGTTTTGGGGGTTCTAATAGTCTGTGTTAGACCATTAAGTCTGGGCTTAATGCGAATTTGAATTCTGTTCTACATTTCCCTCTTGCTCTGTCTGGGACTCCTTGCTGTATTCCCTGTGGGTTGGTTATTGGTGGTAGCTGGGCACCATCTAGTTCTTTCATTCTCAGGCTAGTGGCATCTCGTTTATGTAGAAGCAGATTTATTAAGCTCAGAGCAGAGGGACAGGGTCTGTATGTGGACACAGGTGAAAGGACAATCAGGATGACCTTACTGCCAGGACACTGTAATTATAAACCTCAGGACACAACCACAAATTCTTGGCCACCTACTTCCCTCAGAGTCCCATCTGCAGGTCACCATGCTCAGAACATGACCAGTCACTCTCCAAGGCTACTGCTTCCAGGTGGAGCAGACTCTTGCTTCAGGTGCGGCCAGGAGCGGAGGCTGATGGTAGCAGCCTTACTAGGGTCAACAAATTATTCCCAGCTGTTGCTCCTGTGAGGGTGGTGGGGCCACACCCCAATATGTGGAAGGATGTAGCAGACCCTGCTCTGTCTGCTCATCTCACTGTGTCTGGAGCCGTAAGTAGAGAAATCTCTCCTAACTGACCACAGATTTTGTAAGGAAGAAAGGGGACTAGTATGGCTGCTTCCCAGTTACGGGAAGATGAGAAGTCCAGAGTTGGGCTGGGGGGACTGTCTTTGTGAGAGGCAAACTTGGCAGGGTGCAGAGCTGGGGGGGGGGTGGTGCCCTCTCTCAGAACTGCAGTAGAGGCCTGGTTGGGATGTGTCAGGCCCTTGAGGAGGTGAAGGTCTGAGGTGAGAAGGGGAGCAGGGCAGGTGTCCTCATGAGGGCAAGCTCTCATTCTGCCAGACCATCGTGGGAGTTCCTCCAATGCTAACCCCCCAGGTATCTCTGTCCTCCTGGCTGACGGCAGAGTGACTACTGTGCTTGCCGGGGGCACCAGGGAGGGGCTGCTGAGTTCAATAGAACCTGTGAGAAATGGAGTTTGAAGAAGGCTTGCTGCCTTGGTGTTAGAGGTTGAATGGCAACCCCCCTAACATTTATGTGGAAATCCTAACCAAGACACCCATGAAGGTGACCTCTTTTGGAAACAGGGTCTTTGAAGCAGGTGTCAGTTAAATTAGCTTGAGGTCCTGCTGGAGGAGGATGGGTCTGGTATCAGTGTTATCCTTCTGAGAAAGAAGAAGGCCATGTGAGGATGGTCTGTGCTGAATCTGTAAGTCTAGGAATGCCTGGGGCTACCAGAAACTAGGACAGATGAAAAAGGATCTGCCTCCAGAGTCCTCAGAGGAATCATAGCCCTGCTGACACCATGAACGAGGACTTCTGGCCTCCAGAACGATGAGAGTGTAAATTTCTCTTTGTAGAGCCTGCTCCGTTTGCAGTACTTCCTTACGAAGCCCCAGGAGACTCATACAAGCAGTCACGGGTGTGTAGAAAGACTGTGTGTGTGGTGGTTGGCAAGAACAGGGTGCAGCACAGCCAGAGCTCACGTATTTGCTGTGTTCCAGGTGTCATGACCTGAGCCTTACGTGGACTAGCCCATGAATTCTTATCCCGACCCTGTGAAGTTGGCACTGTGAGTGGGCACTAGTTATCACTGTCACACCCCCATTCTCTAGGGGAAGGTGGTGCAGGAGGCTATGAGACGTGTATTGGGACCTATAGCTTATGTGGGGATGGGAGTGAATTGGTTCTGTGTAGAGGACCTCTTAAAGTCATCCTTGCCACAGAGAGAGGAACCCACTCAAACACAGCCCTAGGTGGGCTGCTGCTGCTTTCGTCAGCTGCTGTCAAGTTAGCTCTGATCGTGGTAACCTTACATATAACAGAACAAAACATTGCCTGGGTCCTTCACCACCTCAACAATAATTGGTATGTTTGAGCTTGTTGTATCTATTGTGTCAATCCATCTTATGGACGGTTTTTCTTTTTCGCTGACCCTCTGCTTTACCAAATGCGATGTCCTTCTCCAGTGGTATGTCTTACCTGATGACCTATCCAAATAATGTAAAGAAGCAGAAGTCTCATCATCTTTGCTTGTAAGGAGCACCCTGGCTATATTTATTCCAAGACTGACTTGCTCATTTTTATGGAAGTCCATGGTATAGCCAATATACTTTGCCAACACCACAGTTTGAATGTGTCAACTCTTCTTTTTTTACAACTCTTCTTTTTTTCACCGTCCAGCTTTCCTGTGCATATTAGGTGACTGAGACCATGGCCTGGGTCAGGCACATTTTGAGGTAGCATCCCTTGTTTTTTGTGCTAAGGATATTGGCGATTTTGAGATGAAAAGGATGAAAGGAGGTGCACCCGTTTGTCCTCAGTAGCCCCATATTCTCCTCTGTGTCTCTTCTCAGCAGCCCCACTCCCCCAGCACCCTGTGGAGAGGCTGGGCTTCAGTGCCCTCCCCGTAGTCTGAGAGATCCCTTCTGCATTATAGGATTCCTGCTTTGGGTTCCTTGTCTTCCTTTCCACCTTCCTTCTCCATGGTGCTAGGGTGGACGGAGGGTGGTTGAGGTTCATAGAGCCTGGTTCTGCTTCTGCTCTGCAAGGCAGGCAAGTCCTGAAACCTATTTTCTCCTAAGCCAAAGGGCCTGTCCTTGTAAGACTGTGGAGTGCTAGCCCTGGCAGGGCACTTTCCTGTTCCTGGAGTCTGATTCCTTTCCTCCCATCAGGACCTACCTTCCTGGAAGAGAAGGCAGTAGAGAAGCAGGGGCTCATGCCCTCAGGCCACCCGATCTGTGCTTCTTTGATGGGCTGAAGGAAACTGAGGGTCAAGGTCTTGGTTTGGGGGCCATACCAGGGGGAAGTTCTGGCTCTGCCACTTAGACCTCAGGGTGTATCTTATTATTTAACTCTGAAGAGGACAATGATGGAGCCTGCTTAGAGGATGACTGGGTGCATTAATGGTGAGCTGAGTGGAGACCCTGCACAGAAAGTGCTCCCGGAACAGCAGCTAGGGCAGCTGTACTAGGATAGCAGGTGGTGTCTTTATTGGTACGCTTGGTGGATCCAGTGTGTCTCCGGGGGTGCATGGGGAGCATGTATTGATTTAACATAAACCCAGTTGCCTGCTGGGGTGTGGGGACCTTCATTTCTCCTGATGGCAAAGAGTAGTGCACGCTGACCCTAACACACCTGGATGGCAGGCAGGACCCTGTCTCTGCTGTCTGGGGCTGCTCTGGGGGACCTGTGGGTGACCAGCACCTTCCAGTGAGCGTGCGAGTATGCTAGGGAGTGCACCATCATTTTATCACTCAGGATCACAGAGGGGCAGTATGGGCCTGATGAGTCTACTGAGGTGAACAAGAAAAGGTGAACAGGTAGGAGAGAGGAAACTGGAATTGGGGAAGTGCGTGCGTGAGACTCACAGAGTATGTTCCCAGGCTTCCCTCAGCACCAGCCCCTGTCTCCACAACCCAGATAATGAAGTTTTATTGTGGGGAATATTAAATGGGGAGAAAGCCATTTGCTGGGATTGTCTCCCTTACCTGGGTCCTGACATTGTCTAGAATGAAGCACAGAGGCCAACCCTCAGGTGTGATGCTGTTGGAGCCAGCCAGGAGCCCGGAGGATGGGACATCCAGAGTGGCTGAAGGCATCATTTCCAACATTTATGCAGGTTTCATGCCATTTGTTTCGGCTAATGTGGGCTTTGTCCCTCCACATTCCTGAAAGGTAGCTGCCCTAGCAGCCACCAGCAGGTATGTGGATCTTGTGGCTTTGATGCTTGATGGATGTGGAGGTACAGTAGTGGGAGGGGGTTCCTGAGAAGGAGGTGTCTGTCCCCTGCCTGGTCTTGTTTGGGTTACTGGCAGGGAGGCCCTTTGGACCAGTGATGACTCTGTGATGTTAACACCTGCTGAGGGGGAGGGTGTCAGGGACCAGGGATACTGTGGACAGGGAGTCACAATACCTACAAGCCACACTTTGGGAGCCCTGAACATCAGAACACCCCAGTTACCCTTTCCATATGATGGGAAGTAGTAACACCTGCCCAGATGACTCTAAAAGGTTATCATGTGATTAAAATAAGATGCTGTGTAGGGAAGTACTCCTGAGCAATTGCAAGGGATTATTTGCTATGTCCTGTGTAGTGTGGTGAAGGGTGCCCCCCCTGAAAAAGACATGTCAAAGTCTTAACTCCCAGTAACTGTGAACATGATTTTATTTGGAAAAAAGTCCTTTGTGGTCAAGTCAAGGATCTCAGAATGAGTACACAGGGGGTTTAGGAGAATTGACACTTTTTGAATTGTGGTGTTAGAGAAGAATATTGAACGTATCATGGGCCGTCAAAAGAACAAACAAATCTGTTCTGGAAGAAGTACAGCCAGAGTGCTCCTTGGAAGCAAAGATGGCAAGACTGTGTCTTAGATAATTTGGACAGGTTTTCGGGAAGGATCAGTCCCTGGAGAAGGGCATCATGCTTGGTAGAGCGGAGGGTCAGCGAAAAACAGGAAGACCATCGAAGAGATGGATTGACACAGTGGCTGCAACAATGAACTTAAGCATAAAAATGATTGTGGACATGGAGCAAGACTGGGCATTGTTTTGTTCTGTTGTTCATATGGTTGCTATGAGTTGGAACCAACTCAATGGCACCTAACAACAACAACAACAAAGCCAAAGATTGGTATCCTTGAGAGAAGAGGCACAGAGAAGGACAGGGAATAACCATGTGACGAAAGAGGCAGAGATGGAGTTGATGCAGCCACAAGCCAAGGAAAGCCTGGGGCTCCCAGACACTGGAAGGGGCAAGGAAAGGTTCTTCCCCAGAGTCTTCAAAGACAGCATGGCCCTGCCAACAAGGTGAATTTGGACTTCTGACTTGAGAACTGTGAAAGAATCAAGTTGTGTTATTTTACAATACTCACTGTGGGGTCCATTACTATCACAGACCTGGGAAATGATTACATGTCTAGGATCAGCACAATCTTTGCTTCTCCACCTTCTCTCTGAACTAGGCTGATACCAGTGGCCTGTTATGCTTCCCTCCCTGGAAGCTGGTCTCACACCCCAGGATGCAAACATGGAGGCCCTCTGGGGGCAGCGCTGATTGCATATAACCTGGTGGCCAGTAACGGAGCACTTTACTGCACAGCCCTGTCTGAGGGTGGGTTCCATGTACTAGCATCCTTAGAGAGAAATTTTACTTGAGTCCCAGCTAATGATCCCAGCGGCAGTGTTTTGGCCATGGTTGCGGTTCCCCTCTCTTTTTCTTTGACAGCCAAAGACCCGTGGAGACCTTCTGCTTTCAGATTTTAAGGCCCTTGTGTGGCACATTCTCTTCTGCAAGGAGGACAGCATGGCCCTGCTGCCTTTGTTTGGTGCTGGCCGTTACTGCTGAGTTTTCCCTTTTGGAATCATGGGAACTTTGGAGGGGACTTTGATGTCACTTTGTAGTAGAGGGTGAGGTCTTGGTAAGGTCACGCAGCCCCTCCTCCTGATGCCTGGCTCTCCTTACCAGTTACCTGCCCTGGACAAGCTACTTAGCCCACCCCCAACTCGGCTGTACAGTGGGGGTGGAAATGACCAGCCCAGCTGGCTTGAAAGCAATTGGATGGGTCAATTCAGGAGGGCATCTAAACAAGGGTCACCATACAGGATTGACACCCAGGGAACATGCAGGTGCTCACAGA
Organism: Heterohyrax brucei; assembly: GCA_028571685.1. NCBI lineage: Eukaryota > Metazoa > Chordata > Mammalia > Hyracoidea > Procaviidae > Heterohyrax > Heterohyrax brucei. Next base: position 32,266,936 of record CM053140.1, read on the forward strand.
GAGGGTGAGGGGACTTACTGAGGGTAAAATAGATTACTTCAACTGGGGTGGAAGAGGTGGGTGAATACCTAACTACTAGCCAAAAGGTTGGCAGTTCAGAGCCATACAAGGACACCTGGAAAGAAAGGCCAGGCAATGTGCCGCCTAAAGGTGATGGCCTTGAAAACTCTATGGAGTAGTCCTACTCTGTACATATGGGGTCACCATTAGTCAGAATCAATGCGTCAGTGAACAATTACAATAACAAGAAAACAGCTTAGGTGATGGATGTGTCTTCATGGGGAGGAGGAGGGTGTCTTCACAATCTTCTCCAGAACTCTGTTCCTTCTACTCTTGCTTATCTGTGGGGCTGCCATAGATTGCTGCTCGGGTCGTGCACTGCACCGCTGTAGGGATGCTGTTCTAGTCTGGCTTGTCCAGAGGAGGAAAACTAGTGCAGGGGATAGGTATATGTTTATAAACCCACTGCTGAGTCAGGTCTGACTCCTAGTGAGCCTAGCGGTCAGAGTAGAACTCCATAGAGTTTCTAAGGAGCATCTGGCAGATTTGAACTGCTGACTTTTCGGTGAACAGACGTAGCACTTAACCCACTACGCTACCAGCGTTTCCATACATATATATATGAATACATGAATTTACATAGAAGAAGTGGCTCACACAATTTTGGGGGCTGGCCAGTCCCAAATTCATGGTCAGATGACAAGCTGATCACCTCTGCTGGCTCACGTGGTTGCAGGGGTTGAAGAACCCAATACCTGCCACTCAGGTGGTAGGCTGGAGACTTCTGCAGGCTTGTGCCCCAAGAACTGTAAGTCAAATGCGAAGGAGATTTCAGGGCACAGCGTGAGTGTGAGTTCTGCCAAAACATTCGTTTATATGCTAGATGAAGGCTCCAACCTGAGGAAACACCTATTCCAACTAATTGGCTGATCACATCCTGGAAGATGATTATATTATGTTGCACTACGGAAGAGCACTCAGCTCAGTGTCTGTCAAATCACTGAGTATTGTAGCATAGCCAAGTTGACACACAACAGTAACCACCACAAGCATCAGAGCTGAGCTGCAGGTTGCTCTCGATGGCATTGAGCTTGGATATGGGTCCTGAGGCAAGTCACACCTCACCAGTCTTCAGCCTCCCCTCTCAGTACAAGGGCAGAGAAACAAGGAAGCAGCTCCATCCCTCCTTAAACCTGAGAAGCTTGTTGTGTTGAGCCTGACCCAACATGGGACATGCAATACCTTCACTGTAAAAGTTTGTTCTGTAAGTGTACCAGTGTCTGATGAAATCACCTGGCCGCTGTTGTCTGGTCATCTCCTCGGAGGCTGCGAGTCACTGTAGGCTTTAAGGGAGATGGGTTGACATGGCCTCCAAGATTATCTTCTCAGCTAGGTGACAAAGTGCCTTGTAACTTGGCCTCAGAATACCTTTCCTGTCTCTCCTCCAGTAAGTCCTGTTTGATCTCTATGCCTGGAACATTCCATGTCTCTTCCTATCCCCTTTCTCTTACTCTGCCCCGCCCCCCACCTCTGCCAGTGTCAACTCCACCCTCCTTCTCATGCCCAACTCCATGGTGCTGCCCATCAGGCCTTAGTTTCTTAAACTCTCCAGCCTGTCTGCCTCCCATTCAGTGTCTCATCATGTTCTGGAGATTTCTACTTCTCACCTGGAAGAAGTGGGAATGAACATCTCCCCAAAAGGAGCAGGAGGATTTTCAAGGCAGCCTGGAGGGCCAGGGAATGTGCTGGAGGTCAAAGATGGTGCAGATGTTGTGAGCTGGTCCCATGGCCTAAGTGTCACTGGGGATGATGCTGAAAGGTTTGGGAGGCTGAGGCTGTGGGCTGGAGCTCACGTGCTGGCCTGTGGTTCCTGGGGCAGGGCTCTGGCCACAAGTCCTTATATCCTGGGAGCCTGTGCACTGCCTCAGACTATGCTCTGTTTTATTGGTTTCCAGGGGTAGCCATACAAACTACCACACACTGAGGGGCTGAAAATGTCAGACATCTGTTCTCTCCCACTTCTGGAGGCTACACATCTGAAATTAGGGTGTCAACAGGACCAGGCTCCCTCTGAAGGCTTTAAGAGTGGATCCTTCATTGCCTCTTCTGGCTTTTACTGGACCCAATCTCTGCCTCTGTCCTCATCTGGGTTTCTTCTCTATTTTCCCTTCTCTTTTAAGGACATTTGCCTTTGGACTGAGATCTGTGAGTGATGCCAACAATTTGCAGTTAACCTAAAGACTGATGGTTTGAACCCAGCTAGTGGAGATATGGAAGAAAGGCCTGGAGATCTTTCATAAAGATCATAGCCAAGAAAACTCTGTGGAGCAGTTCTACACATGAGGTCACCATGAGTTGGACTTGACTCCACGGGATTTGATTTGGTTTGGTCATTGGATTTAGGGCACATTTCAATCCAGGTTGATCTCATCCTGAGATCTTTAATTACGTCTGCAAACATCCCTTTTGCAAATGAGGTCACGTCTATAGGTTCCAGGTGGGCATTTTTGGGGGGTTCCTATTTCAGCCCCCTGCAGTGATGCTCTCTATCCTATGCTATGGATAGGACCACAGGAGGGGGAGCAGGTGTTGGGCACTTGCTTGTTTGTAGGCCAGAAGAGTTTGGTTGTGAGCATCACACTGAACTAACAACACAAGCATCACACCCTGGAATCATGAGCCTCTCCCTCTGTGAGATGCTGAAATCAAGACACTGAGAGGCTAAACACGTTATCAAGGCCACACAGCCAGTAAGTGGTAAAGCAGGGCATTAAGCCTGTCAACACCTGTGCCCCTAGCCCCATGCTGGCCCTGTGCTGTGTCCTGGTTTTGACACAGCACAGGGACTCCCCTGTGGTCCCTGCCACCAGCACCAGCCTGCTGTGGGACAAACTGGCACACGCATGGGCACGACAACACAAAATGACAAGTCTTGTTTTGGGAGGATACAAGGAAACATATTTCCATCTTGAATCTACTTGTAGAATGAAATATTTGGACATGAAATGAATTATCCGCATTACAGACAGACCTTATGCTTCATACAGCAATTCACTGCGGGATAACGGTTAGCAGGCAGGCTTCCCCAGTGCACTCAGTGGAATGTGATTTACAGCCATAGGCTGCTCCCACTTCAGAGAGAGAATGCGAGGGGCTTGGGCTGGGCTCTGAGAACAGCTCCGGCCCCGAGGCTTTGCACCCCAGGGAGGCTGAGAGGTGATGGCATTACCCACTGGCCATCTCTCTTTGCATGCTTTGGCCTTGTGGCTGACGTCTGTTGCACGAGTAGGAAGCAGCACCTGGAAAGCCCATACATCTAATTAATTTCTTACGTCTTGTCAGAGTTGCTCATCCTAAGATAGAGATGGTCTCCATGGAGGCACTATGCCTCTGGTGTTGATGGAGTGGTAAGGTGTTGGCGTCAGCTGTAACTGCTCTTCACAGTGGATGCGAGGCTGGGGGCAGTGCGGCGTCACCTCAATCCACAGCTGAGTGGAAGGATGCTATGGTGTATCTGGAAGTCACTACACCTTTTCCCACTCCTGTTATGATGCATTTCAGGACTCTCCTGTCTGCCTGAAAAATGGAGCCTCTCTGGGGCCACAGGACAGCATGGGTCCTGCAGGACAATCTGGGTCCTGAGTTAAGCCCCAAAGATCTGTAATCTGCTTAAGGCTTGTATAATTGTAAACAGTTAGTGAGCTAGTTGTTGGGTCAAGTCTGCTAAAGGTGCCTCAGAAGAAAGGCCTGACAATCTACTTCTAAAAAATCAGCCATTAAAAAACTCCATGGAGCACACTTTTACTCTGACACATGCCATGAATTGGGATTGACTAGATGGATTCTGCTGAGTCAATGTCAACTCATAGCAACTCTATAGGACAGAATAGAACTGCTTCATAGGGTTTGCTACGCTGTAGTCTTTACAGGAACAGATTGCCGCATCTTTTCTCCTGTGGAGCAGTGGTAGTTTCAAACCACCAACCTTTCAGTTAGTAACTCAGAGCTTAACTGTTGGGCAATGAGGGTTACTCAGACAGCAACTAGTGTTAGTGTAGAGACGCAAGACACCCACCATAACATGGTACCAGGAAGAAGGGTACTTCAAGGTGTATGACAGGAGTTCTGGGAGGTGGTCCTGCAAGTGGGACTGGACTTGCAGTTTCAAACAATGGCTTCAAGCTCTGTGATGGTTCAGATTGTGTGTCAAATTGGCTGGGCCATGATTCTCAGTGTTTTGGCAGTTGTATAATGTTGTGATGACTTCCCTGTTGAAATCTGGTATGTGATGACTCCCATGATGGAATCTGCTGAGTGCTCCTGATGGGGTTGGGGCCTGTGGCAGCTCACTGCACCCCCCAGCCTTCATTTCTCTGCCCTCCACCACTTCCTTCCTTCCTGCTCACCTTGGTGAGATAGTTGGTTTATTGTGGATCCAGCAGCTGCCTCTTTTGTCTTCTGACCTCTGGTTCTTGAGACTTCAAGCAGTAGCTTACTTGCTGATCTTGGAATTCATCAGTCTTCACAGCCTGCAAATAAGAGTCTTACTCCATGACCTGTCTATTTTGGATTCACAAACTCTGACAGCTGAGTGAATCAGGAAAAACCTTACAGTCTTCCCTGTCATCTTGGGATTCATCAGCCTTCACAGCCTGTGAGTGCTAGCCCTGCTCTCTGACTCATCAACCTTGGGTCTGGCGGGTTTGGCTGCGTGAATTGGGAGAGGTTCTGTCCTGATGCAGGACTTGGGATATTACAGTCACCACAGTCATGTAAGTTGTTTCCTTGATATAAATTCCCCTCTATATATTTAAATGCTTTACTAGTTTCGCCTCTCTAGAGAACCCAGCCTAAGACAGGACCTCTCTTATTGACCTTACCTGCTGGCTCCTGGTAGCTTTCCCTGGCTTCTCTTGGTGTGTTCTGATTTTTCTCTTGAAGAACTGAGCTCATTCAGTCCACAAACCAAAACTAGTTGCTGTTGAAATGACTTTCTGACTTTAAACAACACAGTATCCCCTTATTTTGTTCAAACAACTGCTGCTTGGTCTATATACTGATTGCTCAAGAGTACAATTAAGTGTTTTGAGATTCCCATTCTTCACAAAGTTATCCATAATTTATTATGATCCACATAGTTGAATGCCTTTGCATCATCAGTAAAACACAGGTAAATATCTTTCTGGTAGTCTCTGCTTTCAGTCAACATTCTATCTGACATCAGCAATGATATCCCTGATTTCATTTCACAGAGCTTGATGTTGTCCTTTGAAACGGTGAGTCCAGTCCCACTTGCAGGATCATCTGCAAGAACTCCTGTCATACAACCTGATGCACCCTTCTTTCCCAGTACCGTATTATGATGGGTGTCTTGCATCTCCACCCTACCACTAGTTGCCATCTGAGTAACCTCCATGGCCCAGTGAAATGAGGTTCTTTGACATTCCCTGCAGTTACAACTCTGTGCCTGCAAAGTGGGGGTCCAGTGACAGAGGTCCCCACTGGGTTCATGTGGAGAGAGGACCCTCAGGTCCTCAAAGTCTAAATTGTGGTGGACACAGGTAAGGGAGTAGAGAGGAGTCTGTTATTCACCTGACCCTCTCACATCTCTGATCTCTAGTTCCCATTGTCATGTTCTAGTGACAGGCCATGTTCTAGAAGCATTGAGTTTCCTCCTACACATGGACAGTGTGATTCTACAGCACAAATCTCCTGTGGCCTCCACAGACAACTACTCTCTAATTCCTGTCAAAAAGAGTGCCTTAAGGGTGTAGACTCCGTGTCCCAATTAGTATCTTATAAAATTCTCCTCTGCCCATTTATTTGCTATGCTGTAAGTTTAGAGCTTCTCAGTTTAGCTTGGAAACCATAGCCTCTTTCAATTTCTGGGAAAGGATGCCCTAGAAAGTGTGTCTACTTCCTCTACTGCTATAAAATCTGTCCTTGTAAACATCTCTGCTAGTGGAGGCACCTTAGAAACTATCTGAATTCTAGTAAGAGTCACTATAGCTCAAGAAAGTAACCATCTTATAAACAGTAATTTCAATTAGACAACATAATAAAGTGTTGCTGTGGTAATAATACTCACACTGATAGCTGTGTTTCCTTAAAGGTATAAATGTAATTTTTCTTGTTAAACAAGAAGAAAGTCATCAGCACATTTCACTTCTCCCACAAGAGTGGAAGAAATGGAAAAAGAGGAAAGAAAAAAGTCCCTCTGTGATCTTGATGGCTTTTCAAAATTTTGAACAACATGCTTAAGAGTCTAATGATACTTAAACAAACAGCAATAATGCTATACAGAACGCTGATATATTTACTTGTTGGGGGTTCGTTTTCCAGCTTTTTTACTTGGTAGGGTGGTGGGGCCTCCAGACTGATAAGATTGGATGGTCTGCCTGGCAGGTCAGCAGGTGTCCAGGCTGAGTGGGCCAATACTATTTTCCATGCTTGGTGTTCATTATCTCTGCTCTGCTCTGTGGTATAGATCTTAGGGATGGAATTGCACAATTATCTATTTAAGTGAAGTCCAAACCACTTCTTACAATTAAACAACTAATTTACCTGAGGTCATACACTTGTGGCCTTTCTCTGAGACCCCAGAGACCATTGATCCTGGTAGGAGTTTTGGCTAAGCACCTCATCTTGACATCTGTTTAATTGTCTATAGAACCAACAACACCCATCCACTGTCAGCTGCAATTGTGTATCTGATCTCTAGCTTCTAACAAAAGTCTAATGATTACATTTTAAAAATAAACATCCATTGATTGGCAGGTCATGCACATTGTCTATACCTCTGCAGGCCCTAAATCTCTTTCTTGCCAGATGCCCATGCATCTAGATCCACATAGTCCCACACAGACTGATCTTCCTTGAGTAGAGATTTCCTGTTATGCTGTAACGCTTATGGAGTGGTACTGATGGTTTGTGTTCTTGGCTGCTAACTGAATGGATGAAGGCTCATGTCTAGCCAGAGGTACCTTGGAAGAAATCCCTGAAAATCTACTTCTGAAAACTCACCCCCTAAAAATCCTATCCCCCACCTCTCTGTCAGTTTGTTGTACTGTGGGGCTTGTGTGTTTCAGTGATGCTGAGAGATATGCCACCAGTATGCAGATACCAGAAGGGTCCCCCACGGTGGACAGATTTCAGCCAAGCTTCTAGACTAAGACGGACTAGGAAGGAAGATTCAGCAGTCTACTTCCAAAGAAAGTTAGCCAAGAAAACTTTACAAGCCAAAGACGAACATTGTCAGACATAGTGCCGGAAAATGTGCCCCCTCAGGTGGGAAGGCACTCAAAAGACAACTGGATAAGAGCAGCCTCCTCAAAGTAGAGTCAACCTAATGATGTGGGTGGAGTCAAGCTTTCAGCATCTTCATCTGATGATGTTGCAAGACTCAAATGAGAAGAAACAGCTCAAACATCCATTAATAATTAGAATGTACAAAGTATGAATCTAGGAAAACTAGAAATCATCAAAAATAAAATGCATAAACATCAATATCCTAGGCATTGGTGAGCTGAAATGTACTGGCATTGACCATTATGAATAGAACAGTCATATGACTTACTATGCTGGGAGTGAAAAGCTGAAGAGTAATCGTGTTGTATTCATTGTCAAAAAGAACATTTCAAGATCTGTCCTGAAGTACAATGCTGTCAGTGATAGGATAATACCTACACACCTACAAGGAAGGCCAGTTAATAGGGCTATTATTCAAATTTATGCACTAACCACTAACACCAAAGATGAAGAAATTGAAGATTTTTACCAGCTTCTACAGTCTGAAATTGATCGAATGTGCAATCAGGATACACTGATAATTACTGGATCTTGGATGAGAGCAGAGAAGACCAGAAAGATGTTTACCTATGTTTTATTGATTATACAAAGGCATTCAACTATTTTGGCCATAACAAACTGTGGGTAACATTGCAGGGAATGGGAATTCCAGAACACTTAATTATGCTCCTGAGGAATCTGTATGTGCTTCCAGAAGCAGTCATGTGAGCAGAACAAAGGGATGCTGCATGGTTTAAAGTCAGGAAAAGGGTACATCAGGGTTGTATCCTTTCACGATAACTTTTCAATCCATAGGTCAAGCAAATAATCTGAGAAGTTGGACTATATGAAGAAGAATGAGGCATCAGGATTGGTGGAAGACACATAAACTACCTGCATTATGCAGATGACACAACCCAGCTTGAGTGGAAGGGACAAGGATTTGAAACATTAATGAAGAGCAAAGACCACAGCCTTCAGTATGGATTATACCTCAACATCAAGAAAACAAAAATCCTTACAACTGGACCATTAAGCAACATAACAAATGGAGAAAGGATTGAGGTTATAATCAAGATTTCATTTTATGTGATTCCACGATCAGTTAAGAAATCAAAAGACACATTGCATTGGGAAAATCTGCTGCAAAGAACCTCTACAGCATTGAAAAGTAAAGACGTCACCTTGAAGACTAAGGTTGGCATGACCCAAGCCATGGTATTTTTGATTGAATCACATGTATGTGAAAGCTAGACAACGAATAAGAAAGAGAAGAGACTCCTTTGAATTGTGGTGTTGGAAAAGAATACTGAATGTAGAAAGACTGACAGTTAAGTTCATGAACTCATCCTAGAAAAAGTGCTACATACCTCATTGCTGAATATCACTACAATCACCTTCAAAGTATTCCCCTTAGGAAGGTATGCACTGACACCAGTGCATAGCACACCCTTCAAAGTAATTCTGGAACTCTTTTTCTGGACTGGCCATCAGTGCTCTCATCGTATTACCCTTGATGTCCTGAATGTCATCAAAATCTCTTCCTTTCATTATTTCCTTTATCTTTGAGTAAAGAAAAAAGGCACTGCAGGCCAGATCAAGTGAGCAGGGAAGGTGTTCCAATGCAGCTATTTGCTTACTGGCTAAAAACTCCCCCATAAGCAAGTATACAATTAAGTTCGTGAACTTGCCACCTTGCCACTGTGTGGAATGGCCATTCCAGAAAGAGTCCCAAAATTGCTTGGAAGGCTGGACTAAGTGCTGGTATCACTGCATAGCTTATCAAGGCGAGTACTTCGAACGTGACCACAGTGATATTCAGCATTGAGTTATGTAGCACTTAGAACAATTAAGTTCATGAACTTAATTGTCAGACCTTGTACCATAGACTCCCAAAGAACAGATCTGTTCTGGAAGAAGTATGACTAAGTGCTCCTTGGAAGCAAAGATGGTGAGACTGAGTCTTATGTACTTTGGACATATTGTCAGGAGAAATCAGTCCCTAGAGAAGGAAATCATGCTTGGTAAAATAGAGGGTCAATGAAAAAGAGGAAGACCATCAGGGAGATGGATTGACATAGTTGCTGCAATGATGGACTTAACTACAAAAATTATTGTGGGCATGGTGCAGGACCATGCAGTGTTTTGTTCTGTTGTGCAGACGATTGCTATAAGTTGGAACCAACTTTGAGCACCTAAGAACAACAACAAAAACTTTGTGAGTAAGGTTCTACACTGATGCACATGGGTTCACTTGATGGCAGTTGGTACTCATTATAAGGCCTGGAAACCCTGGTGTCTTAGTAGATAAGTGCTACGGATGCTAACCCAAAATTTGGCAGTTCAAATCTACCAGGTGCTCCTTGGAAGCACCATGGGACAGTTCTACTTTGTTCTATAGGGTCGCTATTAGTTGGCATTGACTTGACAGCATTGGGTCTGGGTTTTTGTAAGACATAGCTGCAAAAATACGTACTTTTTGATAAAAATGTGTCATGGATTGAATTGTGTGCCCCCAAAAATGTATGGGTTGATTTGACTCGGCTCTGAGTCCCAATATGGTGCCATTCGTCTCATGTGTTGTGAATCCTGCCTCTGTGATAATTAATGATGGAGAATGGGCAACAGTTATGTTAGTGACGCAGGACTAAAGGTACAAGCTTATGGGATATAAGGGAGAGAAATGAGCAGAGGAAGTTGGGAACCTCACATCACCAAGAAGTAGCACCAAGAACAGAGTGCATACTTCGGGCCTGAGGTTCCTGTGCCAAGATGCTCTCACTGGTTTTGGACTCAGCCTACTGGACTGTGATAAATTCTCTTGCTGAATGAACTTCAAACTTGTTAATGGACTTGTGGCTTACTGGACTGTGACAATAAAGTTTCTCTTGTGAAGCCTTCCACTCTTGGTATTTTCTGTTGGAGCAGTATCAGGTGACTAAGACAAAATATTATAAGGACAGTGTTTTCACGTTACCACATATTATTTGTAACATTAATGACCACATGAGAATTTTCTCTTTGGGAACATGTGTATCCTCTCTTTTCTGATAAGAAGTCTTACTCGTTGGGCATAAAAAGGTAGACTTACTGGCCATCTTACTGATTTTAATCTTCTGAGAGAGAGAAGTGAGATTTCAGTTCCTTTGTGGGAGTCTTTTCCCTGTGCATTTTTGCAGATGGGCTTTCTGAAGCAGTGGGAACTGGTGAGTTGATCAGCACTGACCCCTAGATGTCCTGGTCTGTGGAACTTTTTTCTCATACAAAGTGCTTGAGGAAAGAGAACTCTGAGGGTGCATTTGTAGCAGTGGTGTTGGGAGTAATGGGGAGAAGCCTGAAGCAAGGGTTAAGGGCCTTGTCCTCTGTGGCCTATGTGTGAGGATGCCCTGCTCCTGACCCAAGATGAGCAAGGAGGACCTGGTTGATTAGGACATGGCTACCAATCCATGCTGAGCATCAGAAATACTGGCTGCTCTTTAGAATGCAAGTTCCTAGGCTTCCCCAGTCATTCTGGTTCATCAGGGCTAGCAGAAGCCAGGGAGCTGCACACCCTGTAGACTCTGGGTGATTGCAGCAGTCAGCAGGGCTGAGGAAACCTTGGACTGAGGCAGTGCCTGGTTAAACCTAGGTCATCCCCAGCCACAGGTTCCTGTAATTCCCAGGAACCTACCCAGGGAGGCTTGTCCAGTACTGCTGTTCTTTTCCCATGGAAACCAGTAGGAACAATGCATCTTCTCTTATTTTTACTTCTTCCCTTTGGCTTAATATTTTTCTTTTGAATGTAACTCAGCACTAGAGATGATAGATCTGGTGACGGATGTATCTTGGTAGGAATGTGTTACTAAAACCTACAATTTAATTCAGATTGATAACAGTGGCTGAGTAACCAGCATTTCCGGCTGTAATTGAGTTACACTGTCGGCAGCAGAGTTGCCATGATCACTGCCAAGGAGAGAGATTTATGACAGATCTCAGTTCCTCTAAGCATCTCTGAGATGTCAACTATCAACAGCTGTCCTGGCCCTTTGGTCTCCAGGTATGGTCTCTACACATGTACCCAAGTCTCTGGAGCAGGGGTACGGATCCAGGTGAGCCCCTGGCCTCTGCTCTGCCTCTCAGTTGTCAAGCCAACAAGGCAGGGTAATCCTTCCAGAAGCCTGACTCCATGGGGGAGCTGGGGAGCTGGGGAGCTGGGGAACTTGTCCATCACTTTTGTTCCAGGGTTCTTGGCAGCAGCCATTTGTCACACTGACTAGCCTCAGTGTATTTTATCACTGGTTGGGTGTCTGTTTTGTCAAAATCTCCAGTCTATCTGGATTGTCTTCTCTTGATGGGGCTGTGCTCATCCATTCAGCCTTGGAAGGATATTTGTCCTCTAACTTTTGCTAGGTGGGGAATTAGTCATAGATCCCAGTTTTTTCTCTTCCCTTCTTGAACCTTGAGCCACTTTCTGCTCAGCAGGCAGCACCTTGATGCTGAGCAGAAAGGGAGGAAATCTAGGCAGTCCTCTCAGAGATGGGGAGTGGTGACTCTTCTAATTTTTGACACTCATATATTAAACACAGGGAAAAGAAAAAGCTGTTAACATTTAACTGTCATCAGGAGCTGTCAGGTGACTCCAACTCGTGATGTCCCCATGCACGGAAGAACAAACATTAGCTATTCCTATACCACCTTTACAGTTGTCCATCTTGAAGCTTATTGTTTTGGCCATTGTGTATTTTGAGTACCTTCCAAGCCAGGAGGCTCACCTTCCAGCACTATACTGGACAAAATTCTGCTGTGACTCATTAGGCTTTCACTAACTAATATTTGAAAGTAGATTGCCAGAACTTGCTTTCTATTCTGTCTTAGTCTAGGAGCTCTGCTGAAACCTGTCCACCATGGATGACCTTGTTGGTGTTTGAAATACTAATGGCAGGCATAGCTTCTACCACCATAGCAACACACAATATACCGCAGCACAGCACGCTGACCAAAAAAAAAAACAAGGGTGGTGGTAACGTTTAATGTGGCATCAATATTCTAGACCAAGTTCTTTGTTATTGCCATCTTGAAGTTGAGAAAATGAAGGTACAAAGCAGAATTCAAGAATTAAAAAACAAACAAAAAAACAAAACCAAGGGTTAAAAAAGGCTCTGAAATTATAAATAATTGAAGAAGGCCTACCTATCATAAACATGAGGTCTGACAAGTCCGTGAACTTCATTGTTGTAAGTGCTACATACCTCATTGCTTAGTATCACTGCAGTCACCTTTGAAGTACTCCTGTTGAGAAGCTGTGCACTAATTCCAGTGCCTAGTCCACACTTCAAAGCAATTTCAGAACTTCTTCTGGAATGGCCATTGTGCAGGTGGCATGGTGGCAAGTTTGTGAACTTAATTGTATAGTTGCCTGTGGGGGAGTTTTTAGCCTGTATACACATAACTGTATTGAAACACCCTCCCTACTCATCTGATCTTCCCCCCAATGAGTTTTTTCTTTACCTAAAATTAAGGAAATATTAAAAGGTAGATGTTTTGATGGCATTCAGGACATTAAGTGTAATAGAGCGACAGCTCTGACAACCATTCCAGAAAAAGAGTTCCAAAATTGCTTTGAAGGATGGACTAGGTGCTGATGTCAGTGCATAGCTTCCCAAAGGGAGTACCTTGAGGGTGACCACAGTGACATTCAGCAATGAGGTATGTAGCACTTTTTTTTTTTCTGGTTGTACTTTTTTTTTTTATTTAACATAACTGAGTGAAAATGTACATTCACGTATAAATTTACATGCCCACCTATATGCAGCTTCCACTGCTCTCCCTGTCCTGTGACTGCACACTATTCCTCTCTGCTCCATATATGTCTCATCCTCCCAACAACCTCCTTTCCCCTCCTCTCCGTCCACTCCCCTTCCTCCAGCCAGAAGTCACCAAGATGAAATCCTGTAGATGTTTATAACCACAAAGTGCTTCCAATATGTGGTCACTCTACATTGTCAAGTCCAATCCATTCCTGTCCAAAGAGTGGACCTTTGTTATAATTTATGGGAAAGGGCAGCATCAGGGCTGGGGGCCACGCTCTCAGAGGAACCCCAAAACCGTTGGACCATCAATTGAGGTCTTTTAGTGGAGATCTCAGGATGCACCCCTTTTTATCCTTGTGTTGCCAGAGAGACTCCTCTCTGTGAGCTCCATCGTGGCTATCACTGGTGGTGGCCAGGCACCATCCGGTTCTTCTGGTCCCAAGTCGATGTAGGCACCCACTCTTGTGGGTCTCTCTGTCTTCTCGGTTGTCTTTACCGCATGTCATTTTGGTCCTCAGTGAGCATCCGTTCCTGCTGAGTTGGGACCATTGGCTGTGTCCTCGGATGGCAGCTTGGCAGCTTTTAAGACCCCAGACGCCACTCACCAATAAGGGGTACAGAGAGCTCTCTTAGCAAAATGCTAGTTGTGCCAATTGGCCTGGAATTCACCTAAGAGCATGGTCCCCCGCCCCCTGCCCCAGCTACTCTATCCTTGCAGTATTGAGTTAAGATGGAAGGACTACTCAAGTTATGCTGAAGTCCACTTAATGTTGTTCTTGTTTCTAATGTGTGCTATCACTGCTTTCTCCCAACTAGATTTCTAGTAACTATCTAAACTAAACCCTCCCCCCCTCATGCTCCCTCCCTCCCCTTCCTTGCAGCTGTCAAAGAGTCTTTTCTTCTATACACAAGTCTGTTTTTGAGATCTTATCGTAGAGGTCTCATACAGTATTTGTCCCTTTGTCGCTGACTACTTTCACTCAACATAATGTCTTCCAGTTGAAACCAGGTTAGGAGATGTTTCCTGGAATCGTCGTTATTCTTTATCATTGCGTAGTGCTCCATTGAGTATATGTACCATAGTTTACCTATCCATTCTTCTATTGTTGGGCATCTGGGTTGATTCCATCTTTTTGCTATCGTGCACTGTGCTGCGGTAAACATTCTGGTGCATGTGTCCGTTGGTGTGAAAGGCCTTGAATCTGTAGGATATATTCCAAGTGGAATGACTGGGTCAAATGGTATATTGATATCCATTTTTTTAAGGAAGCGCCAGATTGCCTTCCAAAGAGGCTGGACCATTTTGCAACCCCACCAACAGTGTAGGAGGGTTCCACTTTCTCCACAGCCTCTCCAGCATTTGTTGTTTTGTGTTTTCTGGATCATGGCCAATCTTGTTGGGGTGAGATGGTATCTCATTGTTGTCTTGATTTGAATTTCTTTAATAGCTAAAGATCGTGAACATGTCCGCATGTGTTTTTTGGCTGTTTGGATCTCCTCTTTAGTGAAGTGTCTGTCCATCTCCTTTGCCCATCGCTTAATTGGATGGATTATCTTCTTCTTATTGATATTTTGTAGTATCTTATAGATTATGGAGATCAGGCGTCGATCTGACATAGAGTTGCCAAATATTTTTTCCCACTCTGTGGGTGTTCTTTTAATTCTATTAATTAAGTCTTTGGTTGAGCAAAAGTGTTTGATTCTTAATAATTCCCATTTATCTACTTTCTCTTCTGTTGATTGAGGTTTCTTTGACAGATTTTGGAGTCTGTCCTCATTGTGTATTAAAACTTCCATTGTTGTTCCTACCTTTTCTTGGATGAACTTTATCGTTTTAGGTTTGATATTTAGGTCTTTTATCCAGTTGGAGTTGATTTTTGTATAAGATGTAAGATATGGATCTTGATTCAGTTTATTGCAGATGGATAACCAATTTTGCCAGCACCATTTGTTGAAGATACTGTTTTTACCCCAGTTTAATGTCTTAGGGCCTTTGTCGAATATCAACTGTTCATAGGCAGATGGTGTCATCTCTGGGGTCTCAATTCTGTTCCATTGATCGATCTGTCAGTTCTTGTACCAGTACCAGGCTGTTTTGACCACTGTGGCAGTGTAGTATGTTCTAAGGTGGGGTAATGAGAGGCCTCCCAGTGTGTTCTTCTTCTTTAGTAGTACCTTACTTATCCGGGGCTTCTTCCCTTTCCAAACAAAATTGGTGATTTGTTTCTCCATCTCATTAAAAAATGATGCTGGAACTTGTATTGGGATTACATTATATAAATAAATTGCTTTGGGTAAAATAGACATTTTCACAATGTTAAGTCTTCCTATCCATGAGCAGGGAAGGTTTTTCCATTTATCTAAGTCTCTTTTAGTTTCTTGTAGTAAGGGCTTGTAGTTCTCTTTGTAAAGGTCTGTTGTTTCTCTGGTTAGATTGATTCATAGGTACTTTATCTTCTTAGGGGCTATCGTAAATGGTATTGATTTAATAATTTCCTCCTTAACAGTCTCGTTGTTGGTGTAAAGGAATCCTACTGATTTACTTTTGTTTATCTTGTATCCTGAGACTTTGCTGAACTCTTCTATCAGTTTGAGTAGCTTACTTATAGATTCCTTGGGGTTCTCTGCATATACAATCATATCATCTGCAACCAGGGAGATTTTAACTTCCTCTTTGCTGATGCAGATGCCCTTTATTTCTTTGTCTTGTCTAATTGCTCTGGCTAGAACTTCTAGCACAATGTTGAAAAGGAGAGGTGACAGTGGGCATCCTTGTCTAGTTCCTGATCTCAAGGGAAAGTCTTTCAGTCTCTCTCCATTCAGGATGATGTGGGCAACTGGCTTTGTATAAATGGCCCTTATTGTGTTGAGGAATTTGCCGTCTATGCCCATTTTGCTAAGAGTTTTTAGCATGAATGGGTGTTGGACTTTATCAAATGCCTTTTCTGCATCAATGGACAAAATCAGGTGATCCTTGTCTTTTGTGTTATTTATGTGGTTTATCACATTAATTGTTTTCCTGATGTTGAACCAGCCTTGCATCCCTGGTATGAATCCCACTTGGTCACGATGGATTATTTTCTTGATATGTTGTTGTATTCTGTTGGCAAGAATTTTGTTGAAGATTTTTGCATCTAGGTTCATGAGTGATATCGGTCTGTAGTTTTCTGTCTTTGTTGGATCTTTCCCTGGCTTAGGTATCAGGGTTATGCTGGCTTCATAGAATGAGTTTGGGAGTACTCCATCCCTTTCTATACTGTGAAATAGTCTCAGTAGTATTGGCGATAACTCTTCTCTAAATGCTTGGTAGAATTCTGCTGTGAAGCCATCTGGGCCTGAACTTTTTTTGGTTGGCAGTGTTTTGATGACCTTTTCAATCTCTTCCTTTGTGATGGGTTTATTAAGTTGTTCTGCCTCATGTTGTGATAATTTGGGTAGGTGGTATGAGTCAAGGAATTGGTCCATTTCCCCTAGGTTTTCAAATTTGTTAGAGTACAGTCTTTCATAGTATTCTGTTATAATATTTTTTATTTCTGTCGCATCTGTGGTGACAACTCCCCTCTCGTTTCTAATTTGGGTTATTTGTTTCCTTTCCTGCTTTTCTTTAGTAAGTTTAGCCAGTGGTTTATCAATTTTGTTGATCTTTTCAAAAAACCAGCTTTTGGTCTTTTCAATTTTTTCAATTGTTTTTCTATTCTCTAATTCATTTAGCCCTGCTCTAATCTTTATGATCTCCTTTCTTCTGGTGCCCAAGGGGTTCGTCTATTGTTCTGTTTCTACTTGTTCAAGCTGTAGAGTTGGCTCATTGATTTGGTTTCTTTCTTCCTTCCAGATGTGTGCATTTATGGAGATAAACACACCTCTGAGCACTGCTTTAGCTGTATCCCATAGGTTCTGGTAGGAAGTGTTTTCGTTCTCATTGGAATCCATGAATTTCTTTAATTCATCCTTGATTTCCTCTATAACCTATGTTTTTTGAGCAAGATGTTGTTCAGTTTCCAGGAGTTCCACTTTCTATCTCTGTTTTTTCTGCTATTGATTTCAACTTTTATAGCTTTATGATCTGAGAAGACGCTTTGCAGTAATTCAGTGGTATGGATTTTGTTGAGCATTGCATTATGGCCTATCACGTGGTCAATTCTGGAGAATGTTCCATGTGCACTGGAGAAGAAGGTGTAGTTGTCTGCTGATGAGTGGAAGGTTCTGTATATATCAATGAGGTTTAGTTGGTTAATTGTGTCAATGAGGTCTTCTGTATCTTTACTGAGCTTTTTTCTAGATGATCTGTCTAGTAATGAGAGTGGAGTGTTAAAGTCTCCCACTATTATTGTGGAGTCATCTAACTCTCTTTTGAGCGTAGTCAGTGTTTCTTTGACATATTTAGGTGCTCTGGCATTAGGTGCATGAATATTTAATATAGTTAAGTCTTGCTTGTGTACTGAACCTTTCAGCAATAAATAGTGACCATCTTTGTCCACGATGGTGGATTTGACATTAAAATTGATTTTGTCTGAGATTAGAATTGCCACCCCTGCTCTTCTTTGTTCATTGTTAGCTTGATATATATTCTTCCATCCTTTAATTTTCAGTTTGTTCCTGTCTTTAGGTCTCAAGTGAGTTTCTTGTAGACAACATATGGATGGGTCGTGTCTTTTGATCCAAGATGACACTCGGTGTCTCTTTACTGGAGCATTCAGTCCATTCACATTCAATGTAATTATTGATAGGTATGTGTTCACTGCTGCCATTGTGATATGTTTATTTTTATGTTGATGTTTTCTCTGTTGATCTTAGTAGTCTGTTCTGGGACACTCTTTTTTGTGAGTTGATTTTTCACCTTTTTCAGAGCTGGTTTTATAGTTGTTGAGACTTGTGTGTTAGATTTCTTGAAATGGTATGATACATCTTTGTTGTGCTTTACAGCTGCCCCTATGAACCCCCTTAATAAACTATTTATAAACCCAATTTTAATTACTACCAGTCTTGTCATCTTCCTCTCCATCTGGAAGGACTATAACGACTGTAGTACATCCCTCTTTTTATTATGATGACCCCATAGTTTTCATGATGATCACTGGATTGCTTCTTTCCATATCAAAACTGTGATTTACTTTGGAGCCTTCCCTAAATGAGTATTGAGTAGTGTGTAGTTCTAAAATATAAAGTTAGTGGTTTTGTTCTTCTAAGCCAAAGCCAAGAACTTCTTTCAGTATTTCTTGTAGTTTGGGTTTGGTTTTTACAAAGTCTCTGAGTTTCTGTTTATCTGGGAATGTCCTAATTTCATTTTCGTATTTGAAAGACAGTTTTGCAGGATATATAATTCTTGGTTGGCAGTTCTTCTCCTTCAAGACTTTGAATGTGTCATGCCACTGTCTCCGTGCCAGCATGGTTTCTGCTGAGAAATCTGATGAGAGCCTACAGGGTTTCCCTCTGAATGTTAGCTTTGCCTTGAGTCTTGCTGCCTTTAAGAGTTGCTGCTTGTGTTTCATTTTGTTAAGCTTGATTATAATATGTCTTGGAGTCTTTCTTTTGAGATCTATATTGGGTGGCGTACGATATGCATCTAAGATGTCTATATTCTTTTCCTTCATGATTTCTGGGAAGTTTTCTTTCAGCAGCTCAGCAACAATACTCTCTGTGTTCTCAGATGTCTCACCCTGTTCAGGGACTCCAATTGATCAAAGGTTGTTCCTCTTAATAGAGTCCCACATGCTTCTTAATGTTTCTTCATTTTTCTTGTTTCTTTTTTCTGATTTCTGCTCATAGACGCTGGGAGCAGTAGCTCTGTCTTCCAAGTCAGAAATTCTTTTTTCCATTTGTTCCATTCTGTTTTCTTGGCTTTGCATGGAAATTTCTATGTCTTTGATTTTCTTCTTGATCTGTTGGATTTCAGAGTACTGGTGTTCCATCAGATTGAACAACTTGTTTAATTTTTCACTTTGTTCTGCTGCATTTTGCATAAGGTCTAGAAGGGCTCTGTATATAATCGATTTATATTCACTTCCTGATGCTTTCATAAAAGTTTCTTCATCTGGAAAACTCCTTGGTTGCTTTGTTTGGGAGCCTTCTGAAGCCATGAGTGATTGCTTGTATGCCACAATTGTCTGTTGCTTTTTGGGTCCCATGTGAGTATATAGAGGCTGGAAGAGGTACTGTGAGGATGGATTGCAAATGTTTCTCTAGGCTGTCTTCAAATGTAAAGCAAAAGGTACCTGACCAGTTCACAAGTCAGTTAGGTTTTCAGGTGTAGAGGTCCCTCTTCTCACCTGACAAAGTAAGCGCCACTATATCCAACCCCAGATGATAACAAACTAGTTCAGAATACAGCAATGCTACTGCCCTGTTGGCCTCTACTGACAGGGCCTAGCCTTATCCAACACTGCGTCTAGTACTGCTTTTGTGATAGGAAAGCACTCTCCTGTGGGCAGGCTCTGGCTCCCAAGCTAAGAATTAGGTCCAGCTGTGGCCACCGTATCCAAGAAGGTGTCCTCCACAGAGGCAGCAGACAGAGGGGCCAAAGGTGCCGAGAGGTAGTGATCCCTCTGATTCCGTCGCAGGGCCCCCAACGCAGGCAGCACTGTGCCAAATCACCACTTTTCTGTCAGAGAAGCGCTGTCCCGTCTGCAGGTGCTGGCTCCCAGGCTAAGAACGAGGTCCTGCTAAAATCTCGGTACCAACATGGTGTCCCGCACACTGACCACAAAGCTCCGCAGAAACCCCACTGAGGCAGCCACTAAACGAAGGGCTCAAAATGGCTAAATTAACAGAGTCCCAAGCCTGGCTCTCAGAACATGGGAATTTTGCCCGCCTATCCCCCCAGCAGTGCATCTCAGTACAGCTGCCAGGCAGGACCCAGCTCCGCCCGCCAGCTGAGACAGAGGGAAAAATAAAAGTCAAACTGGTGCGTTTACCTTCCGTCCGTGAGAGCTGGGGCTAGCCAGAAGCAGGAGTCAGTGAAAGAGAGGAGGTTTTACGCTGAGTGGTACAAAGTCCCAACTAACAGCTCTGTGCCGTGTCCTGAGGCTGACTAGGTGATCAGAAGGCTCTGTTTGATTGTCAATTCAGGTCTTGGTTTCCAGAGGGATGTAAGGAGACGTGTGCTTAGTCCGCCTTCTTGACTCCACGCCCCTGTAGCACTTTTTGTAGGTTGAGCTCACAAACTTAATTGGCAGTCCTCGTATGGTTTTTAAAAATTATGATAAATATCTATGTAAAACAAGACTTGTCATTTCAAAAAATTTTCACTTGTACAATTCAGTGACACTAATGATGTCCATCTGGTGAAGCACTTGAGTATCAGCTAAAGGTTTGGTTCGTGGTACCCACAGAAGGTACCCTGAAAGGAAGACCTAGAGATACATTTCAGAAAGATCATAGTCATTGAAAACTCTATGGAGTGCAGTTCTACTGTTCACATGGCGTTACCTTGAGTAGGAATCAACACAACAGCAATTAACAATAGCAGCAAATGTTATGTCTATCTTGTTCAACCATCAGAAAGTGGTAACTTTGTTGTTAAGCTAAATGTTGGCACAGGTGTGGGCTGTGGAGATACTCATGATGACTTATGGGGTATGGGTGTTGTAACCATCCTAGAATGATCTGAAGTGCTTGAAGCAAATTTCTATGTGCACACTGATGACTCGGTATTTCGCTATTGGTGTACAGCCAAGACATTCCACAGAGAGGACACTCTCAAGGATGTTTCTTGTGGGGTGTTTAAGTTGGAGGTGTGTTGCAGGTAGCCTGGTGCACTCATCACGGGATAGCGGACAAGTTGATTGAGGCAACATCAACTGTGAAATGCCATGCAGAAATCTGAAGCTACAAGTCAGATGCCCACAGAGAAACACT
Organism: Heterohyrax brucei; assembly: GCA_028571685.1. Lineage (NCBI taxonomy): Eukaryota > Metazoa > Chordata > Mammalia > Hyracoidea > Procaviidae > Heterohyrax > Heterohyrax brucei. The sequence goes on from CM053140.1 coordinate 32,287,866, forward strand.
AATGGGGCTTAAAAACTTAGTGGTTAGAGGAAAAAAAAAGTAAGGAGCAGAGTCAGATAGATAACACAATATGATGTATGCAAATAAATATACAAGCATATAAGACCATAACACCTACTTTTCAGGAGTATCAATATACAGAAGAAACTATATAGTGAGCACAAAATAATTGTTGCCTGGGGAAACAATGAAATAGGAGTAGGCTACGGAAATAAAAGAAAATAGACAACAAAATGAGCTAGGGACCTTGCACAGATGGTAATGAAAATGTGCTACAATATGATAAAAATATGATTAACTCCACCTCTGCATCTTGGATCTTAAAATAGGCAATCATACAAGCAGACAAAAAAAGAGGAGAGATCTGCTATGGCTTATATTATGTCCCCATAAAGTGTGTTAAAGTCTTAATCTCTATGCCTGTGGATTTAGTCCTGTTTAGAAATAGGTTTTTTGTAATGCTAGTTAAAGCATGTTCATTAGGGGTGGGTCCTAAATCTAATCACTTCTGAGTTATAAAAAGAGCAGGTGAGACACACAGATACCGACACACAGTGTAAGATGGATGCCATGTATCATCTACAAGCCAGGGAACCAAGCAACGAAGGAACACTCAGCACTACTGATAAAGAAGAAATCAGCATGATTGAGACCCTTATTTAGACTTTTAGCCTCTACATCTGTGAGAAAAATGAATTTCTGTTCTTTAAGGTCACCCAAGTGTGGAATCTTCCTAGCCTGCTCCGTCTCTCTTCGCTCAATCTTCCGAGCCTGGTTGCCTTCCCTTTACTCAGTCTTCCTGGCCTGCTTCCTCTCTATGCAATCTTTCTATCCTGCTCACTCTCCCTTTACTCACTCTTCCTACCCTGTTCTTTCCCTTCATGCGATATTTCTAGCTTGTTCTCTCTCCCTTTTCTCAGAGATTGGACTTGTCTGTCACTGGAGGCTTGCTTGTTGCTGTGATGCTGGAAGCTATGCCACTGATATTTAGGTGCCAGCAGAGTCACCCATGGTGGACAGATTTCAGCTGGGCTTCCAGACTAAGACAGATTAGGGAGAACAACCTGGCAGTCTACTTCTGAAAAGAATTAGCTGGTGAAAACCTTGTGAAGAACATGGAAACATTGTCAGATATAAACCACCCGAAAAACCAAATCCACTGTTGTTGAGTCAACTCTGACTCATATTGACCCTATATAGTGCCAGAAAATGAGCCCTCCAGGTTGGGAGGCACCCAGAAGATGACTTGAGATGAGCTGCCTTCTCAAAGGAGAGTCGACCTTAATGATGTGGATGGACTAAAGTCTTTGGAATCTTCATTTGCTGATGTGGCAAGACTCAATGTGAGAAGAAAGAGCTGCAAACATCTGTTAATAACTGAAACATGGAATGTGCGAAGTATGAATCTAGGAAAATTGGAAATAATCAAAAATGAAATGGAATGCACAAACACCTATATTGTGGGCATTAGTGAGCTGAAACGGACTGGTATTGGTCGTTTTGAATCTGACAATCACATTGTCTACTATGCTGGGAGTGAAAACTTGGAGAGGAATGGTGTTGCATTCATTGTCAAAAAGAACATTTCAAGATCTGTCCTGAAGTACAAAGCTGTCAGTGATACAACAACATCTATAGGCCTACAAGGAAAGCCAGTTAATACTACTATTATTCAAATTTACACATCAACCACTGAGGGCAAAGGTGAAGAAATTGAAGATTTTTACCAGCTTCCGCAGTCTGAAATTGATCAAACATGTAATCAGAATGCATTGATAATTACTGGTGACTGGAAAGCAAAAGTTGGAAACAAAGAAGGATTGATAGTTGGAAAATACAGCCTTCGTGATAGAAATAATGCCAGAGATTACATGATAGAACCTTGCAAGACTAACGACTTCTTCACTGCAAATACCTTTTCTAACCCACATGAATGGTGACTGTACACATGGACCTCACCAGGCAGAATACACAGGAACCAAATTGACTATATCTGTGGAAAAAGATGATGGAAAAACTCCGTGTCAGCAGTGAGAACAAGACCAGGTGCTGACTGTGGCACAGATCATCAATTGCTCATATGTAAATTCAAGTTGAACCTGAAGAAAATTAGAACAAGTCCACGAGAGTCAAAGTATGACCTTGAACATATCCTGCCTGAGTTTAGAGACCATCTCAAGAACAGATTGTGTTGACCACTGATGACTGAAGACCACATGAATTGTGGAATGACATCAAAGACATCATCCATGAAGGAAGCAGGAGGTCATTAAAAACACAGGAGAAAAAGAAAAAAAAAAATGGAATGTCAGAACAGATTCTGAAACTTGCTCTTGAATGTCGAGCAGCTAAAGCAGAAGGAAGGAATGAGGAAGTAAAAGAACTAAACAGGAGATTTCAAAGGGCAGCTCGAGAAGACAAAATAAAGTATCATAATGACAGGGGCAAAGAGCTGGAAATAGAAAACCGGAAGGGAAGAACACTTTCTAAATTTCTCAAGCTGAAAGAACTAAACAAAAAATTCAAGCCTCGAGTTGCAATAGTGAGGCATTCTACAAGGAAAATATTAAATGATTCAGGGAAGCATCAAAAGTAGACAAAAGGAATACACAGAGTCTAGAAAGAACTAGTTGATGTTCAGCCATTTGAAGAGGTAGCATATGATCAGGAACCGATGGTACTGAAGGAAGAAGTTGGAGCTGCATTGAAGGCATTGGTGAAAAACAAGGCTCTAGGATTTGATGGAATGTCCGTTGAGATATTTCAACAAACAGATGCAGCACTGGAAGTCCTCACTCATCTATGCCAAGAAACTTGGAGGACAGCTACCTGGCCAACTGACTGGAAAAGATCCATATTTATGCCCATTCCTAAGAAAAGTGATCCAACTGAATGCAGAACAGTATCATTAATTTCACATACAAGTAAAATTTTGGTACACATCATTCGAAAGTGACTCCAACAGTAAATTGACAAGGAAAGGCCAGAAATTCAAGGTGGATTCAGAAGAGGATGTGCAACCAGGGATATCGTGCTGATGTCAGATGGATCTTGAATGAAAGCAGAGAATACCAGAGAGATATTTACCTGTGTTTCATTGACTATGCAAAGGTATTCGGCTCTGTAGAGCGTAACAAATTATGGCTAACATTGCATAAAATGGGAATTCCAGAACAACTTAATTGTGCTCTTAAGGAATCTGTACTTGGATCAAGAGGCAGTTGTGTGAACAGAACAAGGGGACACTGCATGGTTTAAACTCATGAAAGGTGTGCATCAGGGTTGTATTCTTTCACCATACCTTTTCAATCTGTATGCCAAGCAAATAATCTGAGAAGATGGATTATGTGAAGAGGAACAAGTCACCAGGATTGGAGGATGACTCATTAATAACCTGCATTATGGTGACGATACCACCTTACTTATTGGAAGTAAAGAATATTTGAAACACTTACTGATGAATATTGAAGACCACAGCCTTCAGTATGGATTGCACCTCAACATCAAGAAAACAAAAGTCCTCACATCTTGTCCAGTAAGCAACATCATGATAAGTAGAGAAAAGATTGAAGTTGTGAAGGATTTCATTTCATGTGGCTCCACAGTCAATGTCCATGGAAGCAGCAGTCAAGAATTAAAAGACACATTGCATTGGGAAAATCTGCTGCAAAGGACCTCTTTACAGTATTGAAAAGTAAAGATGTCATCTTGAAGATTAAAGTGTGCCTGACCCAAGCAATGGTGTTTTCAATTGCATCATATGCATGTGAAAGCTGGATAGTGAACAAGGAAGACAAAAGAAACATTGATGCCTTTGAATCATGGTACTGGAGAAGAATATTGAACATACCATGGACTGCCAAAAGAACAAACATATCTGTTCTGGAAGAAGTACAACTAGAGTGCTCCTTGGAAGCAAAGATGGTGAGACGGCATCTCACCCACTATGGACATGTCAGGAGTGATCAGTTCCTGGAGAAAGGACATCATGCTTGGTAGACTGGAGGATCAGAGAAAAAGAGGAAGGCCCTTGACAAGATTGCATCAACAATAGGCTTAATCATAAAAATGATTGTGGACATGGCCAAGACCGGGCAATGTTTCCGTCTGTTGTGCAGACTGACTGTGGGTTGGAACCGACTCGACAGCACCTAACAACAGCAACAACAGCTTGCTTAACAGTGCTAAGACAAGGCCTAAAATAGAATTATCAAAATTGCAGCAAATTTACTGTATTTACTCTTAACGTACAGGTAGTCCCCAACTTATAAGGTACAACAAACTGCTCTTATGACTGCTTATTTCTTTTTGTACTTATTGTTAGCAATATGTACTACATGCAATGTTGTAGCAAGTAATTTGCTGATGTTATTCTTAGATGTTCACTCACTAATGTCTGAGATCAGATTCATAAAGATATGGGTAACAAAAGTCAATAATAATGCAAGCTAAAAAGTAATGAGTTATTTGATTTATGTCAGAATTGACTTACAACAGAGTCATTAAAACAGAACCCCATCTTAAACTGAGGAATACCTGTATACCTTTTTACACAAAAAAGATCATTCTATACAATTGCTCTATTTATAAAATGATTACAGAATTTGTTTAAAAATACAGATTCATTGGTTTAGTCATCTGGTACTGCTCTGAGAGAAATACCACAACTGATGACTTTAACAAGGAGAAGTTTCACGCAGTCTGGTAAGCTACAAGTCCCAAATCAGAGTGTTCACTCCAAGGGTAGACCCTCCCTCTTTCTTAGCTCTGGAGAAAGGTCCTTGTGTTGCTTTAGTCTTTCTTTGGTCATGGAGCATCTTGGCACCGGAACCTTAGGTCTGAAGGATGCGCTCTACGCCTGGTGCTGCTTGCTTGATGGTAGGAAGTTCCCAATTCTCTGCTTGTTTCCCTTTCTTTTTATCTCCCATAGAATGAAAGGGTAAAAAGCGGTGCAAGCCACACTCCAGGGAAACTCCCTTAGCAATGGTGTTGCAGTTCCACCCTAATCCTCTTTAACATAATCATCCATTTATTAACCACAGGTGGAGGTTAGGATGTATAGCACAGGAAAATCACAAAATATTGGGAATGATAATGATGGCCCAGCCAAATGGCTACACACATTTTTGGGGGGACACAGGTCAATCCACGACATTCAGCAAACACTGTAAGGGTGTGGTTTGACAGGGACACATTTCACGCTGTCTCTCAATGCTGACAAAGACTCTCTGTGGCTGTATGTATTTGGAGACAATGTCAAAGGTTTAATTCTGGAGAACCTGATGAGTGTGACACCAGGATAAGTGGTACCCTCTGACCTCTCTTCCTCCCATTGCTCCCCAAACTTGTATCCTTCATAAGCTGGCACCTCAGTGTAGGAATCATGGAGATTGGGTAGGGGCTTTGAGTCTTTCTGGGTGGGGGCCTACCCCCTGAAAAGGGATAGGAATGATAGTAGTGGAAGTTAGGGCCAAGATGAAGCTTCTTATAATGTCAGGAGACCATCCCTGTGTGTGGTGTCCCAGGTCTTAAAACAGTGCTTTAATGTGTGATTAAGGGCATTCAGAACATGACCTGGTATCTGAAGATAACCGTGGTGATGAAAGTCGGAGTATGCTAAGTAAAAGAAGTCCTCGTCTTCCAGTGGGGTTCCACTCCAACAACTCCACTGTAAATCCGTGTGACATTAGTTGAAAACCTCTTTTTTTTCTTCCAATTTTCATTATTATTGGTTTCTTTTATTATCTGTATCTCTGTAAATCTGATCTTGAACATCTGTGGGTGAACCTCTGAAAGTGATATCAACAAATTACATTCTACAATATTGTATGTTGTACATGTTATTAATTATGAGATTAAAAAAGTGCAGTTCCTTGTAACTTGAATGTAAATCGAGGACTGCCTGCACTTGGAATGAGCTAAGCACTTTGACCAAGCCTTCATGTAGATTATGTTGCTTAATTCTTAAAACAACCCTGTGAGGTCAACACTATTATTGTTATTTTTATCATACAGTTAAGGAAAAGTACAGAAAGGTTAGACACTCATCCAGGGACATACAGTAAAGGCATGGATGGATGCAGCGATACGGCAGCAGCAGATATAGTCTTATTTTTTTTTACTTAAAAAATATTTTATTGTGCTTTAAGTAAAAGTTTACAGTCCAAGTCAGTCTCTCATATAAAAACTTACACACACACTGCTATGTAACTAGCTGCTTTTCCTACACTGTGACAGTACACTCCTTATTTCTACCTTGTATTTCCCATGTCCATTCAACCAGCTCCTGTCTTCCTCTGCCCTCTCATCTTGCTTCTGGACAGGAGCTTCCAAGTTAGTCTCATGTACCTAGTGAAGCCAAGGAGTATACTCTTTGCCAGTATCATTTTATGTCATATAGTCCAGTCCAATCTTTGGATAGTTGGCTTTAGAAATGGTTTCAGCACTGGGCTGACAGTGAGTCATGGAGCTATGTCTTCTGGGGAACCTCCATTCTGTTGGACTATCAAGTCTGGTATTTTTAATAGGGTTTGAGTTTTGTGTCCCATTTTCTCCCACTTTGTCAGGCAATCCTTGTCATGTTTTCTGTCTGGGCAGTCATTGGTGATAGCTGGGTACCATCTAATTCTTCTGGAGCAAACACATTCTTAACAACCACACCATGATGCCTCTCAGAGAGGAGAGAGATTGGCCAAGTTTTAGGTTCAAATTGGAAGATACATATATGTCTTAGTCACCTGGTACAGCTGTTAACAAATGTTTCCAGAAGTGGGCATCCTTAAAAAACAGAAATTTATTTTTTCACAGTTCTAGGGGGCTAAAAGTTCAAATTAGGTTCTGGGCTGTGTTGGTTTCTTCCTTCTCGGGCATTGCAGTGTTCCATATTTCCTTAGTGATCACCCCAGATCATCCCAGATATGTCTTCCCCAGTTTATTCTTTTTCTTTTTCTTCTTTTATAGCTCAGAAAAGATCAGGCTTAATGCATACCCTACAGTGATACAGCCTCATTAGCACAACAAAGGAAGCCTATTTCCAAATAGAATTACACCTGTAGGTACACGTGCTAGGATTCCAGTACATGTACTGGGGGAGACAATTCAGTCCATAGCAGTGAGCTCTTTGGAGATTTGCGCACTGAAACTCTTTTTGTTTGTGATGCTACGATAGCTGCTGGATTAAAAGCTGTGCATTCTTGGGTATGTCACCATGTGGGCACATACATATACATACAAATATATATACGTACAATCATGCACACAAATATGGACCCACACATTTCTCAACTTAGAAGTAGAGGTATGTTTCAGAATTCAGGAATTGTGCTCCTTTTTTGTACAAATTTTTTTTTTACTAAATTTGGTATCTTTGATTCATACAATACAGGCCAAGAAGATGAGGACTTATTAAAATGCAGGTTTGCCTTTTATTGTTTAGGGCTATTGTCATACATGGCCCCAATGCAGCCAACTCAGGGAAATTAAACATGGAGGTATCGTGAGTTATTATTTTTCTTTCAAAGGATACAAGTCCATCTCCATCCCTGCAGCAGTCTCTCTCATCTCTGCTTCCTGCCAAGGCTTCAGATCACCTCCTCATTGATACATACTAAACATCAAAAGGCCATTTTATTAAATGATGGAATTCTGAACCAGGCATTATACAGGTACATACAGCTGAGGATCTGTGTGGTTATTTGAAACATGTTGGCTGATGAACAGAGGGTGTATGGAAAGAGGCTGTTTCCATGTTCTTCTCCTATTGATCTGCACTACTTCTGGCTAAGAAGCAGCTCCCTTCTGTAGGTTTTTACTGTGGGTCAGCAGGATGCAGAACATGACAGCAGTGTGCTTCTGGGATGGCCAAGAAGAGCCCTTCCAGTTGCTTCACAATATGTCTCTTTGAGTTAGAAAGAAAGCCAGAGGTAGAGTCTTGGGTATCCTTCTGAATGTCAGATGAAGTGTAAAAGTGGGCCAGACAGTCCCACGCCTCTTTGTGATAGCGTTAGGTGCACAGACCCCAAGTTCTTAACATTTTTCTTGTGTAGCTTTGAGTAGACTTTTGTCCGTCCTGCCCAGACAGGCATCTGCCTCTCATACCCATCTTGCATACTCTCAGAGTGTCCTTCCAGAGACATTCCCTTTGCCTCACCTCCATCCCAGTGGTGTTCCTGTGGGTCCACCTGATAGCACTGCCTCTCACCACCCATCTTCCACTTGTCCAGGATCCCTCCCTGTGACTCCTGGCACCCATGATGACATTCCAGCTTACATGGCCCTTCCCCGTGCCTCTGCCTTCTCCTCTCTGATCTAATCATCTGTCTAGGCTGTTCTTGATCCCTTGGCCTAAACTATTCAACACACTTACACAACTTGCCGTCAATGTGTCAGTTAAGCATCTCAAATTATTAATTCTCTCTCTCTCTCTTTTTTCTTTTTCTGTCAAACTTCTGTATTTCCAATCCTGTCTTTTCTGTCCCTATGACTTTGAAAGCTTCTGTATGCTGACAGCTCCTGAATTGATAGCTTCTCTCGTATGGCTTTCTGGTGGGCCAGTCTCCTTAATCAAGATGCTTGCTTGGTCTCTCTACCAGGACACACCACTTTTTTTTTCCTGTGTAAGCAAATCTTTATTAAAGTGGCTTGCCAGTGGAGACCGAGCAGGCTTAAGCATTGCCTACCCCAGTGTTCTTTTTTTTTAATTATTATGATTGGGTGAAAATGTACAATTCCATATAAATTTGCATGCCTGCCTATTTGCAGCTTCTGCTGCTCTCCCTGCCCATGACACCCACTCATCCTCTCCATTCTGTGCATGTCATATCCTCCTAACAATCTCCTGTCCCCTCCTCTCCACCCATGCCCCCACCTCCAGTAAGATGTCAGCAGGACGACAGCCTATAGATGCATAGAACCATAAAGTGTGCACATGATATGGTCACACTGTTTCGCTAAGTTCCATCCATTCCTGTCTGAAGAGGTGACCTCCATTATGATTTATGGACAGGGGCAGGATCCGGGCCAGGGACCATGCTCCCAGGGGATTCCTGGGGCCCCTGGACCATCACTTACGGTCTTTTAGCAGAGATCTCAGGATGCACCCCTTTTTATTCTTGTGTTGGCTGTAAGACTCAACTTTGTGAGCCCCATCACAGCTGTCACTGGTGGTGGCCAGGTGCCATTTGGTTCTTCTGGTCACAGGTTGATGTAGTTACCCACTCACGTGAGTCTCTCTGTCTTCTGGGTTCTCTTTCCCCCATGTCGTTTTGAGGACACACCATTTTCATTGTTGCTGTGATTCATGGTTACATATCAAGTCAGCTGCTACTCATGACAGCCCCATATATAGCCAAGCAAAATGTTACCTAGTCTTGTGCGATCTCCATGATGGGCTGTACATTTGAGTTCACGGTTGAGGTTAATGAGTCAAACCATCTCACTGAGAGTTTTTTCTCTTGTTTTTGCTGTCCCTCTACTTTAGCACACATGATGTCTTTTTTTATGGTGATTGGTCTTTCTAGCTGTGTTTTTTCTAAGACTGATTAGCTTTGTCTTCTAGCAGTCTATGGTATATTCCATATTTTTCACCAGCCACAATTTGAATGCATCAGTTATTTTTCTGTCTTCTTTTTTAACTGCCCAACTTTAACATGCATACGAGATGACTGAAAAGAACAGGTTGCTCTAGGGCTTGCTGTATGTTCTTGTTATGTTCTTTCCAGGCAGTCCTGACTCACAGTGGTGCTATGTACAATAGAATGAAACACTGACCAATCCTGTGCCATTCTCAGTTGTAGCAGCTGTGTCAATCCATCTCTTTGAAGGTCTTCCTATTTTTCACTGACCTTGTGCTTTACCAAACATGATGTCCTTTTCTAGGGACTGATCCCTCCTGATAACATGAGGATAATATTAGATGAAGTTTTGCAATCCTTGCTTTCAAGATTTCTAGCTGTACTTCTTCCAAGACAGTTTTGTTCATTCTGAAAGTCCATGATACATTCACTATGCTTCACCAACACCATAATTCAAAGGTATCAGTTCTTCGTCAGTCTTCCTTGTTCATTGTTCAGCTTTTGCATGCATATGAGGCAATTAAAAACATCGTGATTTCGGTCAGGTGCATCTTAATCCTTAAAAACATCATGATTTCGGTCAGGTGCACCTTAATCCTTAAAGTGACATCTTTGATTTTTAAGACTTTAAAGACGTGTTTTCAGCAGATGTGCCCAGTGCCAATACTTTGTCTGATTTCTTGACTGCTGCTTCCATGGGCATTGATTATGGAGCCAAGTAATACAAAAACCTTGACTGCTTTTATATTTTCTGTGTTTATCATGATGTTGCTTGTTGGTTCAATTGTGAGGGTTTTTATTTTCTTTATATTAAAGTGTAGCACTTGGCTGGCAATCCATACTGAAGGTTTCATTCTTTGGTTTAACTGTGTACATCCTTATCAGAATCGACTTCACATTTATACTAACTTAATTACATTGGGTTATAGAAATATTGGTGGTACTGTGGTTACAAAGCTTGGCTGCTGTCATAGACTTGTGTCCCTCAAAAATGTAAGTAGCCTTTTGGCTGGGCCATTATTCCTAATATTTTGTGATTTTTCTATGCTGTACATCCTAATCTCTATCTGTGGCTAACAGATAGGATGACTATGTTAAAAGAGGATTAGGGTGGGACTACAACATCTTTGCTAAATGAGTTTCCCTGGATTGTGCCTTGTACTACCCTTTATCCTTTCATCCTACAGGAAATAAAAAGAGAAAGAGGGAAGCAGAGAATTGAGAACCTCACACTCTCAAGAAAGCACACTGAGAGAAGAGCGTGTCATTCAAACCTGAGGTTCCTGCACCAAGATGCTCCCTGAACAAAGACTGACACAACATGAGGACTTTTCTCTAGAGCCGACAAAGAGTAGAAGCCTTTCCCTGGAGTGGACATCCTGAATTTGGACTTGGAGACTACTGGATTGTGTAAAAACAAACTTTTGTGTGTTAAAGCCATTCACTTGCGGTACTTCTGTTAGAGCAGTACTAGATGACTAGAACAGCTGCTAACCAGGAGGTTGGAGGTTCAAATCCTCCAGCCTATTCCTGGAAACCATGTGGGGCAGTTCTACTCTATTCCACAGGGTCCATATGAGCCAGAATTGACCCAGTGACAAAAAGTGTTTTCGGTTTTTTATATAAATTTATTCCCTCTTTCATCTTTTTTGTCATTATTAATGTATGTATTTTATTTACGTACATTACAAATCCAATAATACATTGTTATACTTATTACTTTATGTGATCTTATGTCTATTGAAGCTGAGAAGAGAAAGGAGAACAAGCATGTATTTACTGAGTTAGCTACATTTACTTTCTTATTTACTGTTTTTGGCTTTCTTCATTTGATCCTCTGGTACTGAGTTACCAACTGGTGTTATTTCATGTCTCCAACAGAGCTTTGCTCTCACACACCTCTTCTGCGTTGTTACTGTTATATATATTTCTGTATGTTATAGGCTCATCAATACAATTATATATACATTGTTTTATATAATTGTTTTTAAAATCAGTTAAGAAAGGAGAAGAAATATGCATTTCTACTGTTCTTTACAATAAAAGTGATTATCTTTACTGGTGTTGTTTGCTTTTTCTCATCTGTGTTTGAATTTCCATTTGGGGTCACTTATTCAGCCTAAAGAACTTTTAGTAGGCAGGGCTGCTAGCAATGAATTGTCTCATTTTTTATTTTTTATATTTATGTATTCTGACTGAGTGAAAATGTAAAATTCAGTTTAAATTTGCATGCCTGTCTGTTTGCAGCTCCTACTGCTCTACTTGCCCAGCAACAGCGCACTCCTCCTTTCTGTTTTGTATGTTACATCCTCTTAACAATCTCCTGTCCCCTCTTCTCCACCCTCTCCACTCCCTACTATTAAAAGGCCAGTGGGATGACATCCCATAGATGCATAGAACCATAAAGTGCACACATGATATGGTCACTCTGTGTCGCTGAGTCCAGTCTATTCCCATCCAAGGAGTTGACCTCAATAATGATTTATGGACAGGGGTAGCATCAGGACTAGGGGCGATGCTCCCAGGGGAGCATTTAGTGGAATTCTCAGGGTGCACCCCTTTTTATTCTTGTGTTGCCACTGAGACTCAAATTTGTGAACCCCATCATGGCTGGTGAACCCCATCAGTGGTGGTGGCCGGGCACCGTCTGGTTCTTCTAGTCACGTGTTGATGTAGTCACCCATTGATGTGGGTCTTTGTGTCTTCTGTGTGTTCTGTTTTCCCCATGTCGTTTTGGTCCATGGTGGTCATCTGTTCTTGCTGAGTTGGGATCATTTGATGTACCTCGGATGGCAGCTTGTTAGCTTTTAAGACCCCTGGAATTGTCTCAGTTTTTGTCTGTCTGGAAATGTTGTTAATTTGCCTTCATTTTTGAAAGAATTTTACTGGATATAAGATTCTTGTTTGGAAGTTTTCTTTTGAGCATTTGGATATGTTTATCCCACTGCCTTCTGGCCATCATTGTTTCCACTGTGAAGTCCACTGTTAATCTTAGTGAGATTGCCTTGTATACGACAGTCATTTTCTATCACTGTTTTCTTTATTTGTCAGAATTTTTACTATGTGTCTGGGCATGGGTCTCTGCAGTTATATAACTTGTAGTTCACTGAGTTTCTTGGATATGTGTATTAAGGTTTTTCAGTAAATTTGTGATGTTTTTGTAGCCATTATTTCTTTGAACGTTTTTTCCTACTCCTTTTTTTCTTTTTCTCCTCTTTATTATACTCTCATTATACATGTGTTGCTGGGCTTAAAAGTGTTCTACGTTTGCCTGCGATTGTATTAATTTTTTTGTCATTCTAGTTTCTCTCTGATCTTCAGATTGCATAATCTCTTGATGTATCCTCATGTTAACTGATTATTCTTTGGCTATATCAGATCTACTACTGAGCAATTTTTTATTTCTGTTATAGTGATTTTTCACTTCCAGAACTTGCATTTAGTTCTTTTTCATAGTGTGCCTTTATAGATATTCTTTATTTGGTGTGACACTGTGCCACATCTTACTTTATTTCTCTAATAAGGCTTTCTTTTAGTTATTTGAACATATTTATAATGGATGTTTTGAAGTCTTTGCTATATCTGGCATTTTGTCACTCTCACAGGCAGTTTTTATATATAATAAATATGTTTTCATATATAATATTTTTTGTTGTTGAAAATTAGATATTTTAGTTAATATCATATCCACTCAGCATAGTGATTCTCCTCTCCCTTCTCTGGCACTTATTATTGTTGTTTCCTTGCATATTGTTTAGTGACTGAGCTGGACTTTGTTTCCCCTGCAGTATGAAGCTTTCTGTTACTGCCCAGAAGAACCATCTTTGGGTATTTACACAGTTACCCTAAAATGACAGTAGTTTTATCTGTGCTGTTTTCGTTTCTTTCCCTGATCTCTCCATTAAGCTGTGTGCCTCATTTGGCGTAACATATAGTTATTAGGTTCCAACTGATTACCAGCTGAATGCTTTATTATTTTCAACAGTGCCCTGGGGAATAAATTGCTCCATGGTCTGATCCCATTAAATTCAGGCAGGGGTGGTTTTTGAGGCCAATTCTGGGGAGATTTGTTCTGACCGTAGGTCTTCTTAGTGATCTCTTTTCCTAGCTTTCTCTATGAGCTGTCTGGTCTATGATTTATCTTGTTGCTCTTAAATAAGAAGAGTTACCTGTCTCCTCTTGTCATGAACTGAATTATGTGCCCCCCCCAAGAATGTTTGTAGCTGTTTGGCTGTGCAGTGATTCCTAGTACTGGGTGGTTGTCCTCTATTTCGTGGTTGTTGTTTTCATGTATAGTATAAATTCTAATCTCTTCCTGTTGTTAACGGAGCAAGACTGGAGTATGTTAAAGAGGATTGGGGTGGGACTGTAACACCCTTACTAATGTCACATCCTTAGGATGTGACCTGTATCACCTTTTATCTCTTGAGAGATAAAAGGGAAAGAGAAGAGAACAGAGTGTTGGGAATCTTGTACCACCAAGAAAACTGTAGCAGGAGGACATCCTTTGGATCTGAGGTTCCTATGCTGAGATGCTCCCAGACCAAGGGAGTTGATGAATCATGAGGACTTTCTTCCAGAGCTGAGATACACTGAGGGCCTTCTCCTGGAGCTGGTAATCTGAGTTCAGGCTTGTAGCCTACTAGACTGTGAGAGAATAAATTTTGCTTTTCTAAAGCCATTCATTTGTGGTATTTCTGTTGTGGCAGCATTAGATGACTAAGACACCTCTTAGCTGCTTGATTTGCTGGATAGCATCTAACAGCAATAATAACTAACCACTTCTTATTTGCTTAACACCAAAATCTGCATTCTTGTCAAGAGTTACCACTGGCTTTAACTTTCTCACACTCTGTTTCAGAGAAAGTCAATTCCTGTGGAGAAAGCTTCCTTCAGAGTCCAGTTTCCCTAATGACCACTTATCCCCCTGGGAAAAAAGTCTGTTAGCCTCTATTCTGGGCACCTGGGCAAGGAGATAGCCTCTGGTATTCTTAGTGTGCATCTCCTAGTGTGGAAAGTCTTCACTAAGAGTGAGCTGGGGTGTGTGTACCTAGGACCTAGTATTTTTGGTCCATTACCCCTGGGATAGAGCCTCTGTTTTATGAATGGAGGCTGGGAGGAGGAAGGGAATCCTTGATTTCTTGGCCCCACTCACCAAGAATTGGCGCTGACTCTCCATTCTTAATGAATTTTAGTAGATTTTCTTGAATAACTGTTTCTTCATTTGCTGTATGCCTTTAGGACAAATTCCTTAAAATTTAAATGAGTGTTTTTTTTCTTCCTTTTTTTTTGGCTACTTCCTTTCTTAGACCAAAGATAAGCAAATTAACAAAGAATGGTGAACTGGAATAGCATCCAGGAACCACATGGCTCTGTCCAGAGAATTTTATAGGTTTCTTCTTGTTCTGAGTACTTTGCTGCCATACAGCTGGGCAGAGCAGGCCTATTGCTCTAGCCTCACACTTTTTTATACACCTCCTGTGATCTGTTTCAGTTAAAATCCTGTTCCTTTCTAGAACATCTAGAACAGTACTGCTCTACCGGGGACAATTCCCACCCCCCGCTCCCACCCTGAGAAAACATTGGGCAAGGTCTGGAGACATTTTTGGTTGTCACCACTGGGCAAGGAGTAGAGGTGCTGTGGGTATCCTCAGCCAAAATGTTGGCATCTGCAGGTATCTGTGGGCAGAAGCCAGGATGTTGCTCAACTTACTGCAGTGCGTGGGATAATGTAGAATAATATGGCCTAGAATGCCAACAATGCCAACATTAAGAAACTGATCTAGAGGATTCTTCACAGCTCTGATTTCTAGAATTTGTTGGAATACAATGTGGTATATAAGGATCCCTGGTGATGCAGTGATGAAGTGCTCAGCTGGCAAACAAAAGGTAGGTGGTTTGAGCCTGCCAGCTGCTCTGCAGAAGAAATACAATCCATAGTGATTACAGCCTTGGAAATCCTATGGGGCAGTTCTAAGTCCTTCCTTTCATCTTACTAGGAGTTAGAATTGACTTGATGGCAGTGGATTTAATACACTGACTCTCCACTTTGGGCTGGAGAGGGTTTGCTTACTCTGACCACTAAAACAAAGTTAAACTTCATGCTTCTAGAATTCTGGACAGTTTCACTCCTGCTTGTATCTCCATCCGCTTGAATGTCTTCCTTTAAGGTCACCTGGGGCCATCCTTAAAGCAATGGGAGCCTAGGGTGCTAAGGGTGGAGCACTGGGGAGCCAGCATGAAGGAGGTGGAGGAGAATTCAGCCCCAAGGAGGAAATGGGAGGAAATAGAAAGGCACCCACAGGACACATCCAGGAAGCAGAGGAGAAAGAAAGTCACTTTGGAGAGGACATCTGCAGGCATTTGTATACAAACTTAAGTTGGAAACATTCACTGCAAGAGAAGTAGTTGGTGCAAGCTGGTCCCAGCACTGTCGCTGGGTCTCTGTGGGCTTCTCCAAGTTCCTGGTCTCCCGGGCTCTGCAGTCTCCTGTGCCTTCCTATTCCTTCTGATCCCCGTTGTCCTGTAGCCCTGTGACCTGGAGAGCTGAAGGACAGAAGAGGGAGGGCCCTTTCTGGCACTTGCACACATGGTAGTCCCAGCCAGTGTGAAATATTAATGCTCTATCCATTTTCGTTTCTTTTGGCATCCGAAATTAATTTTATTTTATTTGGATCATGATGGATTTTAACGTAAGATAACAGCAAATTTTTGCCAACCTTAGGCAGTTTAATAACCGAAATCTTTGATTAAAATTTTTAATGGTCTGGAATGATGAAATGGCATGGGGCCAAGACAGATTAAGCTTCTGCTATTCACACTAGTATACACTGCCTGGGGTGGAGAAAATAAAGGTTTTTGTTTTTCCTCAAGGAACTGAAAAAAAAAGTAAGCTCTCTAAATCAGGATTTCCTTAAAAAGTTAACCTCAACTCCTACATGATGGAAATCCTGGTGGCACAGTGGATTAAGTGCTATGTCTGCTAACCAAAAGATCGGCAATTCAAATCCACTAGACACTCCTTGGAAACTCTATGGGGCAGTTCTACTCTGACTTCTGGGGTCACTATGAGTCGGACCCGACTTGACAGCAGTACACGCCTATGTGGTGGTATTTTTGTATGTAGCTCAAATCACAGTACATGCTTAAGTCCTCTAGGGAAGTGGGGAGAAGCAACATGAACTCAGCTTGACAGTGCCTCCTGCCATGCTCATAGGTCCAGGGCTTGGTCCTCATCTTAGCTTCCCAGCCAAGCCAAGTGCCGTCAAGTCAGATCCGACTCTTGGTGACCCTCACTTCCCAGGGTTATCATAATAAATTACCACAAACTGGGTGGCTTCAAACAACAGAAGTTTATTCTCTTGTAGTCCTAGGGGCCAGAAGTCTAAAATCAAGGTGTTAGTAGGGCCAGGCTCCTTCTGAAGGCTTTAGTGGAAGATCTTTCCTTGCTTCTTCCAGCATCTGGTGGCTGCAGCCATTTCTTAGCATGGGGCTGCATCGCTCCAGTGCCTGCCTCCATCTTTATATCACCTTCTCCTTTTCTCTATGTCTTCTCTTTGTCTGTTATATGGATGCTTATAATGGAATTTAAGGCCTATCCTAGTTCGGTATGACCCCATCTTAACTTGATTACATCTGCAAAGACACTTTTGCCACATAAGATCACATTCACAGCTTAGGAATATCTTGTTGGAGCCACATTCAACCCACTATCATCCTTGCAGCATTCTGGGAAAAGGACTATAGCTGAAGACACTAACAATCTTTGACCCAATGTGAAGGAAGTGGAACTAGACTTCAGATTTGACCTCCAGGGAATTCTTGGTGTTGGTATTGCTGTGAAGAAAGTTTACATTTTACCCTGGCCAAGGGGAGCACACATGGAGTGAACTTTCTGCAAGACAATTTCTCTCTCTATCTCTCAAGTGGCCCAGCAGTTAAAATTCTCAGCTGCTAACTGAAAGATTCAAGATTTGAACTCACAGCCATTCTATAGAAGAAAGATGTACAATAGAAAGAAGTGCTGTCCGGTCCTGCACCATGCCCACAATCATTGTTATGCTTGAGGTCACTGTTGGAGCCACTGTGTCAATCCATCTCGTTGAGGGTCTTCCTCTTTTTTTTAACCCTCTGTGAAGCATGATGTCCTTCTCTGGGGACTGATCACTCCTGACATGCCCAGAGAATGTGAGATGTAGTCTCACCAACCATGCTTGTAAAGAGCACTCTACTGTACTTCTTTCAAGACAGATGGGTTCATTCTTTTGACAATCTACGGTATATTCAATATTTTTCACCAAAACAAAATCCTTGACAAGTGCAGTCTTTTCTCTGTTTATGGTGATGTTGCTTATTGGTCCCATTGTAAGGACTTTTGTTTACTTGATGTTGAGGAGTAATGCATGCTGCAGGATGTGGTCTTTGATCTTCATCAGTGTTTAAGTTCTCTTCACTTTCAGCAGCCAAGGTTGTGTTATCTGTGTAGCACAGGTTGTTAAGGATTCTTCCTCCAATCCTGATGCCTCATTCTTCTTCAAATAGTTCAGCTTCTTGAATTATTTGCTCAGTACACAGACTGAATGCGTATGATGAAAGGATACGACCATGACATACATCTTTCCTGACTTTAAACCATGCAGTGTTCCTTTGTTCTTTTCGAATGGCTGCCTTTTGATCCACATGCAGATTCATCATGAGCACAAGTGTTCCTGAATTTCCATTCTTTGCAATGTTATCTCTAATTTGTTATGATCCACACAGTCAAATGCCTTTGCATAGTCAATAAAGCAAAAGTAAACCTCTTTCTAATATTTTCTGCTGTCAACCAAGATCCATCTGATATTAGCAAGGATATCCCTGGTTCCACATTCTCTTCTGAATCTGGCCCGAATTTCTGGGAGTTCCCAGTCAATATACTGCTGCAGCCACTTTTGAATGATCTTCAGCAAATTTTACCAGTGTCTGATGTTAATGACATTGTTCAACAATTTCCACATTCAGTTGGATCACCTCTCTCGAGCATAGGTGTAAATATGGATCTCTTACAGCTGGTTGGCCTGGTAGCTGTCCTCCAAATTTCTTGGCACAGATAAGTGAGCACATCTAGTGCTGAATTCCTTTGTTGAAATATCTCAGTTGACATTCCATCAATTCCTGGAGTCTTGTTTTTCATCATTGCCTTCAATGCAGCTTTGATGTCTTCCTTCAGTGCCATTGGTTCCTGATCATATGCTACCTCTTGAAATGGTTGAATGTTGACCACTTCTTTTTGGTACAGTGACTCTGTGTATTCTTTCCACCTTCTTTTGAAGTATCATTTAATATTTTCCCTGTAGAATCCTTCAGTATTACAATTAGAGACTTGAATTTTTTCTTCATTTCTTTCAGCAAAGTAGGTGGATTTACGTTGATAAGGTCTAGTTGGTTAATTGTGGCAGTAAGGTCTTCTGTGTCTTCACTGAGTTTTTTTCTAGACGATCTGTCCAGTATTGAGAGTGGAATGTTATTGTGGAGTGATCTATCTCATTTTTGAGTGCATTCAGTGTTTCTTTGATGTACTTAGGTGCTCTAATATTAGTGCATAGATATATAATATTGGTAAGTCCTGCTTGTGTATTGAACCTCAGCGATAGTGTCCATCCTTGTCCATGATAGTGGATCTTACATTAAAATCTATTTTATCTGAGGTTAGAATTGCCACACCTGCTCTTCTTTATTCATTGTTAGCTTGATACATGTTTTTCCATCCTTTAATTTTTAGTTTGTTCCTGTCTTTAAGTCTAAGGTGAGTTTCTCGTAGGCAACATATGGATGGGCTGTATCTCTTGATCCAGGGTGTCATTTGATGTCTCTTTACTGGAGCATTCAGTCCATTCAATGTAATTATTGATAGGTGCATATTCAGTGCTGCCATTGTGACATGTTTATTTTTGAGTTGATGTTTTCTCTGTTGTTCTTATTAATCTGTTCTGGGACATTCTTCTTTGTGAGTTGATTTCTCACCTTTTTCAAGGTTGGTTTTGTGGTTGTTGAGACTCCTGTATTACGTTTCTTGATTTGATATGTTGGGTCTCTATTGTGGTTTACGGCTGCCCCTATGATCCCTCTTAATAAACTGTATATAAACCCAATTTCAATTACTACCGTACTTATCAACTTCCTCTCCATCTGGAAGGATGATAGTGTCCATGACTGTAGTACATCCCTCCTTTTAATATGATGACATCATAGTTTTCATGCTATGATCACTGGATTATTTCTTTCACTATTATAGCTTTGATTGAGTTTGGAGCCTTCCTTAACTGAGCAGGATTCTAGGTGATGTGTCCTGTATTTGCTTCTAAAATATAAAGTTAGTGGTTTTGTTCTTCTAAGCCAAGAGATTCTTTCATTATTTGCTGTAGCTTTGGTTTGGTTTTTACAAAATCTCTGAGTTTCTGTTTATCTGTGAATATCTTGGTTTTATTTTCATATTTGAAAGACAGTTTTGCAGGATATATAATTCTTGGTTGGAAGTTCTTCTCCTTCAAGGCTTTGAATGTGTCATGCCACTGTCTCCGTGCCAGCATTGTTTTGGCTGAGAAATCTGATGAAAGCCTGCAGGGTTTCCCTCTGAATGTAAGCTTTGCTTTGAGTCTTGCTGCCTTTAAGAGTTTCTGCTTGTGTGTCATTTTGTTAAGCTTGACTATAATATGTCTTGGGGTTGGCTGGCTGGGGTCTTTGTCTTGAGCTCTATATTGAGTGGCATTCGATATGTATCTTGGATATCTATATTCTCTTCTTTCACAATTTCTAGGAAGTTTTCTGTCAGCCACAATACTCTCTGTGTTCTCAGGGGTCTCTCCCTGTTCAGGAACTCCAATTAATTGTAGATTGTTTCTCCTGATAGGGTCCCACATGCTTCTTAATGCTTCTTCATTTTTCTTGTTTCTGATGTCTGATTTCTCCTCCTAGATGCTGGAGTCAGTAGCTCTGTCTTCCAAGTCAGAAATTCTCTTTTCCATTTGTCCCATTCTGTTTTCTTGGTTTTGAACTGAAGTTTCTATGTCTTTGATTTTGTTCTTGATCTGTTGGATTTCCGAGTGCTGATGTTCCATCAGATCGAACAACTTGTTTAAGTTTTCATTTTGCTCTGCTGCATTTTGTATAAGGTCTAGGAGGGCTGTCTATATAATCCTTTTGTATTCACCTTCTGATAGTTTCAGAAAAGCTTCTTCGTCTGCGAAGTTCTGAGGTGGTTTCTTTTGGGGACCTTCTGATGCCATGGGTAATTTCTGGGTAACCGTCTTCTCCAAAGTTTGTTGCTTTTTGGGCTTCATGTGGGTCAATAGAGGCTGGGAGAG
Organism: Heterohyrax brucei; assembly: GCA_028571685.1. Taxonomy (NCBI): domain Eukaryota; kingdom Metazoa; phylum Chordata; class Mammalia; order Hyracoidea; family Procaviidae; genus Heterohyrax; species Heterohyrax brucei. The sequence goes on from CM053140.1 coordinate 32,308,780, forward strand.
ATGCTGTGAAGATGGACCACAGCTGTCTCTCTAGGCTGTCTTAAAATGAGAAGTAAAAAATGTTTTGCACCTTCCAAAGTCAGTCAGGTTTTCAGGTGTATATGTCCCTCTTCCCAGCTGGCAAAGCAAGCACCTCTATATTGAACCCCAGATGTTATAAACTAGCTCGAAATACAGAAAGGCTACTGCCCTGCTGGCCTCTGACGTTGGGTCCCAGCTGTAGGCGACACTGTGTAGGATACTGTTTTTCTGCCAGAAAAGCACTCTTGTCTGGGCAGGCGCTGCCTCCCAATCCAGGAATTACGTCCAGCTGAGGCCTCTGTATGGGTATATCTGCATCCCAGTGGAACAAGATGGTGTCCTGCACAAGCTTGCCACCTGCCTGGGAACTGGCTACTCGATGGCAGAGGTGGAAAGAGAGGCCAAAGGAGCCAAGATGCATACAGTCCACAGCCTCTGTTGCTGGGCTGTAGCCATAGGTGACACTATGTAAAATACTGCTTTTCTTCCAGAAAAGCACTCTCCTCCAGGCAGGCGCTACCTCCCAGCCTAGGAACTAAGTGCAGCTGGGGCCTCTGTACAGGTGTAACCATCTCCCATTGGATCCAGATGGCGTCCTGCACAAGCTTGCTGCCTGCCTCAGTACCAGCTACTCTATGGTGGAAGCAGAAAGAGAAGCCAAAGGTGCCGAGATACACAGAGGCCAAAGCCAGGCTCTCAAAACATGGCAATTTCACCTGCCAATCCCACCAGCAGTGCAACTGAGATTAGCTGCTAGTCGAGTCCCAGCTCTGCCCGCTGGCTAAGACAGACAGAAAAAAGTTAAAATGATGAGTTACCTTTGGTCCGTGCAAGCCAGCATGCACCAGGAGTAGGGTCAGCAAAAGAGAAGAGAGGTCGGTGAAGAGAGGTTTTGTGTTCAGTGGTATTAAGTACAAATTCACAGCCCTATACCACATCCTAGAGCTCACTAGGTGTCCAGAAGCCTCCCTTTAATTATCAGTTCAGTTCTTGGTTTCCAGGGGGATTTAGGGAGATGTGTGTTTAATCCTCCATTTTGACTCCACCCTCCCCAAAGTAGATGGATTTAAAGAACAGCAATTTATGGTTTCACAGTCTGGTGGCTGGGAGTCTGAGGTCAGGCCATGTTGATTCCTTCCAAGGTTCTAAGGAAAGGACAGCCTGTCCCTGTTTTTCTCCCAGCTTCTGGCACCTTCAGATGTTCCTTGGCTTGTACTTGTAGTACACATGGGATCCTTCCTCTGTTTCCCTCTCTCAGTTTATCTCCTCTTATTTTAACTTTTGTTTCCACTTGGTTGAAATTACTACTGTCATTACTTGAAAGGAGCTTTGGAGGCTATGTGGTTAAGTATGTTGTTAAGAGCTTGTCTGCTAACCAGAAGACTGGCCACTCCAATCCACTAGCCACTTCTGGGAAACCCTATGGAACTTTTCTTCTGACTCCTGTTGGGTCAGTATGAGTTGAACTTGACTCAATAGCAATGGGTATTACTCCACATTATATGTAGATAAAAGCAAACTGCATGATATTGGAAGTCTTCACTTAAATCACATTTAACAAAATCTCTACTTAAATTACACAAATTTGAGTGATTTAAAAAACAGTCATTAAAGGTGCAACGTTAAATTCAAAGTACTCATTTTTTCTTACAAATATTTTCTTACATAATTTTCAGCTCTAGTGTATAATGGCATCCATAACTTTATAACTAAAATTCTTTGCCAATCGCTTTCCCCCTACTGTTAGTTTCTACAGTCTGGAGATATCTTTGAGGTTAAATAAAAAACCTAAGCCCTGCCACTGGTGTTTTGTTTTTCCTTAGGGGCAAAACATAGTTGTCTTGGCTCAGTTCTGACAAGGTAATGAAAGTCATTCTAATTTTTATTTAAGAGAAAGCAATTTTCATAAATGGTGTACCACTAATGGATCATGATCATTTATAAACCCCACAGTAAATTACTCTTAATTCAATTGACTGTGCTGCCTTACCTGAGGGAAATAATACCCAGCCTCCCTCTGGGCTGGCACCACATTCACAAGGACTTCTTCAGGACACATTCATCCATCATTGATTTTTGTCAGTTGTCTTCTCTTTTATAGGGAACTACATTACAGGATGGAATCCCTGATGGTACAGTGATTAAGAGTTCTGGCTGCTAACCATTCAGCAGTTCAGATCCACTAGGCACTCCTTGGAACCTCTATGTGGAATTTCTACTCTATCCTACAGGATTGCTTTGAGTCAGAATTTAGTCTACAGCAAAGAGTAAATCTATGGGATCAGGACTCCCCCAGCTCCAGTACAACTTCATGCTAACCCAACTGATAAAATCTTTGAAGATTCTAGTTCCTAACAAGGTCAAATTCACAAATATAGGGGTTAAACCCGTTGCCATCTAGTTGATTTAGACTCATAGTGACCCTATAGGGCAGAGTAGAACTGCTTGATAGGGTTTCTAAGGCTGCTAATCTTTATGGAAGTCAAATCATGTCTTTTTCCCATGGAGCAGCTGATGGGTTCAAACTACTGACCTTGCTGAGTGCTTAACTACTGTACTATTGGAGCTCCTCTTATAGGGGTTAGGACATCAATGTACCTCTTTAGAGGATACCATTCAATCTATAGCAGGACCTAAGATTTACATTCTGAATTTTCAGATGCTGGCTGTAGTTTAGACTCTAGTGCTGAAAAATAGCAAATGATCTATATAGTTAAAATGTGGACTTGGTTATATATGTGATGATTCTTTTATGTAGCTGTTAAATCGTATGGCAGGAGGATCATTAATGATGGGATGAAAGTTTCCTGCTGTGTTAGCCCATGGGAAAAAAAAGTTACAACAGAAAATAGAAACTATGGTATTCATCTAATACAGAATATACATGAAAAATAACTCAAAGCAGAGACAATGTTAACAGCCACAGACTCTAAGGTGGGATCACAGTAATTTTTTCCCTATGTGTACTTTTCTATATTCCCATTTTTCCATCTCTAAGGAGGCATGATTATTATTACCCAGTTGCAGCTGAGTTGATTCCAACTCATGGTGACTACATACATGCAGAGTAGAACTTCTCCTTAGGGATTTTTAAGGCTGAAGTAGATTGCCAGGACTTTATTTTGAGGTGCCTCTGGATTAGTTTGAACCTCCAACCATTTGACTAGCAGCTGAGTATGTGAAATGTTTGCACCACCCGGGACTCCTGGAAGTATGGTCAAGACCTGGGGCACGTAGACATGTGTACTGAGTTGTCAGTTTAGTTGCAAAGAAGAAAGACATGTAAACAAATATTTATAATGCTATGTGGTTGTGATATAACAGACTATGGCTAAATTGTTTGTGGTGCAGAAGTTCAGGAGGAGGTGGGAGAAGGCATCCCATGCAAAGGCTACCTGGTAGTGTGAGAAACTGCTGTGTGTTGGGACTGGAGGTGTTTTGTGGGTTTAGAGCAAAGAAGTACAGCCAGAATGCTCTTCAGGAGCAGGGATGACAAGACTGCTTTGGACATGTTATCAGGAGAGACCAGTGCCTGGAGAAGGATGTTATGCTTGGTAAAGTAGAGGGTAGTAAAAAAAGAGGAAGTCCCTCAATGAAATGGATTGACACAGTAGTGGCAACAAAGGCTCAAGCATAACAATGGTTGCAGGACTGGGCACTGTTTCCTTTTTTTGTACATGGGGCCAATATGAGTTCCTCCATGGAACCTAACAACAACAACAGAGCAAGGAGGTGCCCAGAGCAGTGAAAGGAGGTGGGGTTGAAATGTGGTTGAGGACAGTGGGTCCCTGGCTCACTTTAGGGTGGGTGTAGTCTTTCCTTGAGGGCCATGAGGCCTCTGGAGTTTTTAAGCAGAGACATGACTAGATCCTGTCTGTACCTTAGAAAGCTCATTGCAGGGGGCTGAGGAGGTTGCTTCGATGGAGTTGTGTCTGGAAGCCAGACCACTAGTGCAGAAGCTCAGGAGGCATTCCAAAATCTTCTGCTTCTTCATCTGGACCACTCATTGCTTTATTCTGCCATGCTTCCACCTTGAGGAAAGGTGATGTTTCAATTTGAAATAAGTTAAAAATCTCCAGGCTATTATTTCTGATGGAGACCATCATTTTCCTCGGTGGCCAAACTCCTGACCCTGGCTGTCCTCCAGGTATGAGATAGAGTGCTTCTGTGCTGGGTTTCTGTGTGGCTAATACATTTATTCATGTCTTCAGTGCTGTGGGGATAAATGGCGTCAGCCTTTCATTCCCTATAGAGACAGAAAACTGTCATGCTTGTGTTTATTGTAATAACACACGTATTTGAAATTCCACAAATCTCAGATCTGGGGAGAGAGGAAATGCTTTAGCTGAGTCTCAAAAAACCTCTCAAGTTCAGCAAATGGGTTCAGGGACCTGGTGAACTGGAATTGCCTTCAGCTCTTGTTGGGAAAATCATTTTTGTGTGAGTGAAGGAAGCCTCTTACCGTACTGGATTATGTTGCCTCAGCAAGATGGGCTTGGGCAGAGAAGTAAGTCAAAGAAAGGAGTTTAATCAAACTTGAGCTTGGCCTTGGAAATAACTGAAAAGTTAGTGTTAGAAAACAGCAGGTAGTGAATCGATTTCACAAGGACACTCCTTTACCTCCTATCCAGGAGAGCAGAACTTGAAGGCTCAGGAGGAAGAGGATCTATGTGGAACAGTCACATTCCATTCTGTCCCCTTCTGTCCCCTTCTCTTTTTACACCCCCAGTCCCCACCTCCCCAAGGGCAGGTACATGCTCTGCTCTGTCTGAGAACCCAACCTCTGGATCCAGACCCTCAAGGGAGCCCCAAGGATGTGCAGACCTACCTTAGGAAATGTGTCTTTGGATATTAAATGGACAGTGGTGGTTCAGAGGAATCTTGGTAGTACAGTGGTTAGCCTCAGTGGCTAACCAAGATGCTGACAGCTCAAATCTACCAGCTGCTCCTTGGAAACACTAAAGGGCAATTCTACTCTGTCCATAGGGTCACTGTGAGTGGGAACCGACTTGATGGCAACAGGTTTGGTTTTGGTTTTAGTGGTTCAGTGATAAAGTTCTCACCCTTCCATGCCAGAGACTTGCATTGATTCCCGGCCAATGTACTTATCATGCAAGCAGCACTCATCTGTTGGGGGAGGTCTGTGCAATGCTAAGAGCTCATACTGCTAACCAGAGGTTGGCAGTTCGAATCCACCAGTTACTCCTTAGAAAACACTATGGGATAGCTCTACTCTGTCTTATAGGGTAACTGGGAGTCAGAATTGATGCAGATACAATGCGCTTGGTTTTTTTTTTTGGCTTTGAAGATGTTGGACAGGTTTTAGCCAAACTTCCAGACTAAGACGGCCTAGAAAGAAAGGCCTGAAAATGTAGCTAAAAAAATCAGCCAAGGAACACCCTGTGGATCCCAGTGACCTGACCTGTGACCAGTCACGGGGATGATGCAGGACAAGATAGCAGTTTGTTCTGCTGTGCGTGACTTGATGGCAGCTGGCAACGACAATATCCTGAGGCCACGTAGGAAACTCTCCACAACACTTGCTGAGTGAATGACAGAGTGAATGTTTCTGATTGTTTTAAGTGGGGGCTCTGGGCCAAGTGACCCCTCCCTTGAGCTCCCTCAGCCCAGGTTCTCCCCCAGGGTCCTCTGTGACACACACAGGGCTAGTCTCCTCTTGCTGGCATTTTCCTCCACAGAGGCTGTGCCTGATGACTGCTGTGGCCTGTTTGCAGCCAAAGGTGCAGGTTGGTGTCCTTTGCCCTGGTATAATGAGGAGAGTGGACAAGTGACGGGAAGCCCAGGTCAAGTGCAAAGTGTCTGAGTCATCTCTGTCCCAGCACATAGCAGCTATCCCCAAAGGGCCTTGACCTTCTGCCCCTCAGACTTCCATGTTGACAGGGCATGGCTAGCCAAGAGAACAAGGGGCTGAGGTTCCATCTGTCTGCATCTCTCTTTTCCCCCACTTTTCCTGGGTTAATATAAAGACTTCCTGTATGACACGGCTGAGGACTCAGGTTTAACAGCACAAGCCCAAGAGAGAGATCTGGACACTGAATTCTCCATTCGACCTTCTTTAGCAGAGAGGATGGCAAGATTGTGGCTTGCTTACTTTGGACATCAAGAAAGACCAGTCACTAGATAAGGACATGGACGGTGTTTAGTCACCTGGTACTGCTCTAACAGAAAATACCACAGTTGTTGGTTTCATGAAGAGAATCTTTATTGTCACAGTCTGGTAAGCCACAAATCCATTCATAAGTTATAAGTCCATTCAATAAGAGAAGTTATCACAGTTCGGTAGGTTGAGTCCAAATTCAAGGAGAGTGTCTTGGCACAGGAACCTCAGGTCCAAAGGACGTGCTCTGTTCTTGGTCTTAGTGGTGTGAGGTTCCCAGCTGTCTATGATCACTTCTCTCCCTTATATACCACAGCTGGTAACTTGACTCCTGCTCACCAGCACAACTGCTGCCCATGCTCCATCATGAATATCACAGAGGCAGGACTCCTCTGCCATGGGAGGAATGGCACCATACTGGGGAGGAATGACACCATACTGGGACACATAGCCAAGTCAAATCAATACATACATTTTCGGGGGTTACAATGCGATCCATGATAGATGGTAAAGCAAGGGGTCAGTGAAAACAAGGGAAACCGGTCATGAGATTGATGCAATAGCTATAACAATGGCCTTAAATGTATCAATGATCATGAAAATGGCACAGAACTGGGTAACACTTTGTTCTGTCTCAATTTGTGTATGGTCACCAGGAGTCAGAGCCAACTCCATGGCAACTAACACAACAACAACAAAAGGGCAAGAACTCTGAGTTATATTTGTGTCCACTGATGGCCGACTGTAGCAGCAATAGAGATTGTAGTGAGCTGAGGTCATCTGTGGGAGCCTGGCTTCCCCACCCCCATCTACCATGCCTTAGGTATCTATGATGCAGTTACCCCTGCTCCTTTCTCCCCTTGGGCGGGGTTGTGGCTCTCCCACTCTCCACCCACCAGGTTCACACCCCTAGTGCTTCATTGTCTCTCAGACACAGCCTCCTGTGTACTAAGCTAGACAGAGGTTGTTCTCTGCCTGCCCTTGAATCCTCCATCAGTTCTATCCCCTGCTGGGCTTCCCATACTACCACCATACCCCTATCAGGTTTATAATTCTCAGTGAGATCAAGAAGTTAGCAATATTTTATGACAACCCAAGTGGGGGTAGGTATGCATGGCCTCTCCTCAGCTTGCTTTTGCTCCAAATATTTTCCTTTTGGAGGCTAGGAGCTGGGGGGTGGAGCAGATAGGGTGGGCAGTGAACTCTAAGACCTGCTGTGTTTTAGCTCAGAGGCCTGTGTTGGGCCCTGGCTCAGGGTGGGACTGAGGGCTGCTGGGATAGGGATATAGGGGCCTTGAGGTCTGGCGTGTTACCTAAACTGGGATCTGTGACTCGGCTGGAGTTAGGAGGAGGGTGGCAGGGAGAGACAGAGCAAAAAGTCCTGAGAAACCTCCACAGCAGGAGAGAAAAGAAGGGAACAGGGAACCTCATTCAGGGGTCTGAACATCTGAGTAGCCTACGTGGAGGCAGCAATGCAACAGCTCGGATTGTCTCAAACAGAGGAGAATACCAAAGTCAGATACACCTGGATTTGAAAAGAACCACATGATGACATTTTCAGCTGGTTGCCTCTCCTGATTATGATTCATTAAATTAATACCAGGATTAGTGCGCCTTCCCAGCTGTCTCTAAGAGGTGCAGAAAGGAGCAGCCGAGGCAGATGGCAATGCCTGCTCCTAGATGGTGGAGGGAGAGGTGCTGGTGGGGGGTGTGTGCATCCTTGTGCCCAGCTGCCCTCTTTCTGATGAGGTAGGTTCTGGGGGCACATCCACTGGCCCTGCTGCTCCTCTGGGAAAGGAAGTCTGAGATGCCGTTGTGATCCTCCGTCTCACTCCTGGTAGAAAATCAGCTCTGCTTAGCCATTAACAGCTTCTGAAAGTGCCTAGGAAGAATGTTCTGGATGGGGCTTATGCCTCCGAACCAGGAAATTGCATTTTGCTGGCTGCAAATGAGTTAGTGTTCCATGGGGTCCTTCTGGGGCCCTGAAGGAACACAGAAAGCAAAGCGACACGTTGGAAAACATTTTCTGGAAGCAGGTAACAGAGAATCTCTGTGTGTACATGAGTATGAGCAGATCCCACATTAGGAAGTCACATCTGAGTTTTCTCCAGCTGCACAGTAGACACTGGGGGAGGCAGCGGAGAAAGCAGAGAGACGGCAAGTTGAAACTTGGTGTTCCCTTTGTGGGAGAGGACATAGGATTAGTCAAGGTAAACTTTAGGAGTGTAAGCCTGTGTTTGCTGGTAGTTGCCAAGGCAATGTCAGTGCCCTTGGAGGTGGTCAGGTGACATGGGTGTGGCTTTCTGTCCACTTTGAGTCTTGGCCTCAGGTACAGCAGGGCTCTCTGATTTGTACCTCTTTGTCTTAGTGCCAACTTGATGGCACTTAGCTTGGCTTTGGCTGTAACAGAAATACCACAAGCAGGAGTCTTTAAGCAATAGAGATTTAGTTTCTTATAGTTCAGGAGGCTAGAAGTCTGAATTCAGGGCTGCATCTCCAGGGGAAGGCTCTCTGCCTGTCCACTCCGGGGGAAATTCTTGTGTCACGTCTCTAGCCCTAGCATTCCTCAGTTCCCAGCGTTCTCCATGTGGCAGCCACCTTTCCCTCATTTGTGTTTGCTTTTCTGAGTCCAATCTGCTCTTCTCTATTGCAAAGGTGATTGGCTGTTTTAGTCAGCTAGTGCTGCTCTAACAGAAATACCACAGAGTGGACGGCTTTAACAAAGGAAGTTTTATTCTTATACAGTCTGGTAGGCTACAAGTCCAAATTCAGGATGTCTGTTCCAGAGGAAGGCTCTCCCTTGTTGGCTCTGGAGGAAAGTCCGGTATTGCATCAGTCTTTGTCCAGGGAACATCTTGGCACAGGAACCTCAGGTCTGAAGGACGTGCTCTTCTCCCAGTGCTGCCTTCTTGATAGTTTGGGATGCCCCATTTTCTGCTGGTTTCCCTTTCCTTTCATTTCTTGTAGGATGAAAGGATGAAGAGTGGGGCAAACCATAACCCAGGGAAACTCCCTTTTCAGTGGAGCAAGGTGGTGATCTTACAAAGTGATTTACAGTCCCCCTCTAATCCTTTAACATACAGCACAGGACAATCACAAAATGGAGAACAGTCATAGAAGACACAGCCCAGCCACATGGCTACACATATGTGGGGGACACAATTTGATCCATGACATTGGCTGAAGACAAACTGTACATGCGTGTGGCCTCATTAATGAAACACAAAGCACTGTTCCCAAATGGGAGCACAATCACAAGTCTAGGGGTTAGGAGGCCCTCATGTCTTTTGGGGGGGCATCATTTATTCTGCGCAGCTGTGCTCCCGGTGACTGCCATGCATGTTCCGGAGTGGCCGTCTGCTTGGATTTGACACAGGGCTGCAGAGGGGCAAGTGGGCCTCGAGCCGACCTTTTCAGAGAAAACATTTTTCAAGGAAAAAGAGAGGAAGTGGTGTGGCTTCTCTTGTCTTCCCCTGGTGACTGTGGCCTAAATCTGCCCAGCCCTCAGCCTCTGGCAGGCTCACAGTCAAGCCAGGGGACACAGTGAATCTGACAATTGCCAGAAGCAAGTGACCAAGTGCAGTGACTGATCTGAGCAGGAATAAGTGGATGGACTTGCTCTAGTTTTCTGGCAGATTCTGCTGCTCTGCTCCATGAACAGAGCGAGAACCAGAATCCACCCCCCCCAAATCAACACTTTCCTGTCTGTCTGGGCTGAATCGTCCCCTGGAACTGGGCCAGGGAGAGAATGGATACTCAGGCCTTTGAAGCCAGCCTCTCTGTCTGACGATTCTCTTGTGATCACACAGGGAGAGCCCTGTGTGCACATGGCTCCCTGGGAGTCTTGGTGGAGGTTCAGGACCCCCAGGCCTGGCCCCAGTTCAGCCCTAGGATCCCATAGCTGTGCTGGGAACAGAGGGCCTTCTTTGCTTGGAGAGGTTATCCTGTATCAGGAAATTTCCATCTCCATGACTCCAAAGTCAGTCACTAAAGTTAATTGCTCATGTACCGTTGTTTCATAACGGTACCATGCCATACCCCCAGTTATTTCATGGAGTTCAGGCCAAGTTACTAATAACATTCCCTTCAGGGAGGACCCCTCCTAGAGTGGACACACGGGAGCAGGTACTTGAGCCAGGATGGTTGCTGGATGGTGGTTCCTCATGAGGGGGACGTGCTGAAGGGCTTATCCTCTGTCTCAGGGACCAGCAGTGGCAGAGTGTAGGTGTGAGTGCCGCTGCTGGTGGGGCTGACCACAGAACGCCTGCTGCCTAGCTTATGCACGAGCTTCGGGCTGGGCCTCAGGCAGGGCTGGGCTGGCCCCAACAGGCGCCATCACTGGCTCTACTGTAGTCCTTGGGGAAAAAATGAGGGAAGGAGGATGGACAGGCCAGGAGCACTCAGAGGAAAGGAAAAGCAGGACAGAAAAAGAGGGAGGCTGAGAGACAGAATCAGAGATGGAAGAGAGAAAGAGAAAGATCAGAGAGACAGAGATAGACAGAAATGAAGAGACAGAGGAAGATGACTGAGAGATACGGGAAGGGAGACAGAAATAGAAAGAGGGGGACAGACTGTGAAGGGCAGAGGGGAGAGGGCCTGAGGGGAGGGCGAGGGTCTCCCACAAGCCTCTGCAGAGAGGTTGACTGAAAAATTACCCCAGGAAAACAAACCAATGAGAAAGTCATTTTCTTTAAAGACATAAACCAGAGTCAATATAAAGAGCTCTTTAAGGTTGGAAATAAAAAAGACAGATGCCTATTTTGCTCTTTTATTCACTCAATCATTTTTCCTCCAGAGCCATATTGGGCACTGTTTCAAGCCCAGGGTGGAAGGCTTCCTGGAGCTCCCAGTCTGGGGCTGGGGAGTCAGACCCAAACTGGGGTTTGGTATGGAGGACAACAGTGTATGTGTGAGTGTAGGGGTGTGAGCCCATCTAGTTAAAATGGTTGGGGATGGTCCCTCCAAGATAGTAAACATGAGAAGGATCCAGCCCTGTGATGGGCAGGGAATAGCACCCCAGGTAGAGGAACAGCATGTAGAAGTTCCTGAGACCTGAGACACAGAGGAACAGTCCTCAAATCTAGAAATACAAATTGCTAATGAAACTATGGAAGATGTTCAAGCTCAAGGTCAAGAAAAATGCAAAAGAAAGCAAAATGCCATTTCTGACTTTCCAAATTGGCAGCAAACACAAAGCAATGATGTTCAGATCTTAAGAGGGCACTGGGGAACAAGCAATCCCACAGACTACTGGTGGTAGTGAAAATTCGTCCAAACTTGCTCGCAGTAGCTTAGCAGCAAGTATCAAAAGCAGCCGCGTGTCCTCACCCCAGGCCATGGGAATCGAACTTCTAGGATGTTCTGAGAAATCCTTAGACACACGTGCCAAGATTCAAAGACCTGGGTGCCCTTTATAGCATTTAAAGTACAGCGAAGTGTTCATCTTGTTTAAGTAAACAATGGTATTTTCCTCAGATTTTCAGAGTACGTACATAGCAAGGGCAGAAGTAGGTTACAATACATTCAGGCCCCAAATGATCCTGCTTTTGTCAGTATACATTTACACAGAGAATTCCAGGCCACAAGATAAACATCAAAACGGCAGCAGTGGTTATTACTTGGTGGCGGGATGATGGGCAGTTTTTATTTTCTTGAGTTTCTTTCTGTGTTGCTTCAGTGGTTAAGAAAAAAAAAATCAATAAATATAAAGATACACATTTAAAAGTGTGTTTGTTCCTACTAGGTCCTTTTTATCTCGAGCTATTGTAGCCCCCTCCCCTTCCAATCCCATCCTGCCCCTCTTCAATCTCCTTAGTCTCAAAACCTCTTAAGTTCATTTCTCGCTTGGTCTCCTAATACTTTAACATGAAAGTGTGGGCATGCAACTTGGACTGAAAAAGCTTCACATTACAAACACCTGTACCTCTTTAAAGTGTTAAAAATTAAGATACCACCTTAAGGACTAAGATGCACCTGACCCAAATAGTGGTGTTTTCAATTGCCTTATATGCATGTGAAAGCTGGACAATGAATAAGGAAGACTGAAGAATTGATAACTTTGAATTTGGATGCTGGCAAAGAATATTGAAGATGAAAGAGTCTGTCTTGGAAGAAGGACAGCCAGAGGACTTTTGGGAAATGTGGATGGCAAGACTTCATCTCATGTACTTTGGACATTTTATCAAGAGACCAGTCTCTGGAGAAGGGGTTCATTCTTGGTAAAGGTCAGTGAAAAAGAGGAAAAACATCAACGAGATGGCCTAATACTACGGCTGCACCAACGGGTTTCAGCATAATAAGGTATTGTCAGGGTGGCACAGGACTGGACAGTGTTTCTTTCTGTTACACATAGGGCCTGCATTATTTGGAACTGACTTGAAGGCACCTAACAACACAAACATCTACAGAATCCTGGGTGGCACCAACGGTTAAGCACTTGACCACTAGCTGAAAGGTTGGTAGTTTGAACCCACCAAGAGGCAATTTGTAAGACAGGCCTGGCAGTCTGCTTCCCAGCCTTGCAAATCCTAACGAGCAGTTCTCTTCTATAATACATGAAATCAGCTTAAAGGCAATTATCAATACAGCAAACACCTCTGTTGACCTCTTGCTACCAACAGGTGAAACTGAGCCCCCAAACCTGGTGCTCAATGGCCTTCACCGTTCTGTCATTTTAATGGCAGGTTTACTATACCTATTCACCCTACCTTAAGTCTCTAAAGATTCTGTGCTCTTTTATGTACCCAGTGTTTGCCCATTCTGCTTCCTCTTTCTGGAATGCTCTGCCATATAGCTTCCCCCTGCTAACTTCTACTCACTCTTCAAAACCTTTTTTGAAAGCACCCACTGGTAATATCACTTCTGTTTTTAAACCTCAGTGCTCTCAGGATAGAGTCTGAATTTCTTAGCATGGTTGCTGTTTGCTCCAGCCTCATCTTTCACCTTCCTTCCCTCTTCACCCTCGATCCTTTCACCCAGCTCTGTGCTCTTCAGACTGAAGTTCTGGCAGTTCCTGTATCACAGCTCTCCGTTGATCACTTGCAGGCTGTTTTTCTCTGCTTGGAACCTTCCTTTCTCCCACCCCTCAGAACTCCCAGGCACCGTCTTGCTTGGCTAACTCCTACATATATTTTGAGTACACTCTGTGGACTGCCAAAAGCGTGACAAATCAGTATCACGAGGCAAACAACCAGAATGCTCCTTAGGAGAAAGCACAATGAGACTTTGACTCGCTTAATCTGGATGCACCATCTGGAAAGACAAATTGCTAGAGAAGAACATCACAGCTGATAAAGCAGAGGGTCAGTGGAAAGGAGGGAAACCTCCCACGGGATAGACTGATACCCTAGCCTCAAAAATGGGCTCAGAGTTACCAATGAGGGTGAAGGTGGTGCAGGAGTGGGCAACAGTTTGTTCTCGTACATATGGAGTCCTCACAAGTCACAGCTGAGTTAACGACAACTAGCAATAACAACATTCTTGCCCTGGGGGGGCCTTCCCTGATTTCCTATTCATGGATGAGGGGTTTCTTTCTTGGTTCCCGCAGCCTCGCCTGCACCTGACTATGGCATTCACTGAGCAAGCTCGCAGCTTCTGGTTTACCTGTGTCCAGGTGATCTAGGGTGGGAGCTGCCATTGGCTGATGGTGATCCCTTCGTGTCTGTCTTGGGCCCTGAGCACACAGCAGGTGTTTCATGAACTGACGGGTTACCTCCTACTTGATGCTGATAGCTCACTACAGGGACCTACCTTGTTGGGCTTTGCCCAAGGAATGGAACAGGCTGTCCTCTCCTGACTGAGAACAAGTGAAGGCATCTTGATGCCTAGCCTTCAGTTTTAAAAAAAGGTAGGGAGTGTGGAGGTGGACAGAGTAGAGACAGAGAAAAGGGAAGATGCTGACCACCTCCAAGAAGGTCATGGATTCCGTGTGCGCACTGTGTAAAGTCCAGCAGCACTTCCCCTTCTTCCCTCTCCCCTTCCGTCAGAAGTAGAGAAGAGTTGTGTGTCCAGAATGCTTTCCTCTCTTGCAAAAGGACTTTTCTTTGTAGAAAGAGCAGGAGAGGCCCCTGAGGTTGGGTAGTGCCATTGGGAGCCGTAGACATGCCCCTTCAAAGACCATAGACTTTCTAGATGGCCTTCTGAAGCCTTTGCAGGGAAACAGTCTGTGTGTGGTCTGGGCCTAGGGCTTAGAACAGGTTTGAACCCCTGCTGAGTATTTGTATTTCTAACAGGTTCCCAGAAATTTATGCATAAGAATCGCCTGGGGGATCTTGTTAAAATGCAGATTCAGATTCAGTAATTTGGGGTGGAAAGGTAAATTCTTTGAATTGGTTGGAAGCCCAGGATTTGTTGACCAAGCTGCTGCTGACCTGGATCCACGACCTTAGGCAAAACAACAGAGGCATTGTTTCTAACTTCAGTTTCCTCCCATAAAAGGGGCTGCTGATGGCAGCCAATTTTCAGTTATTGGGGTGTCTTTTGAGGGAGTGATAATGATGCCCAACTTCTAGAGTTACTACAGTATTACATAAGGGGGCCATGATGATCCCTAACTCTAAGGGTTATTTGGGTGATGTGCTAGAGGCTGACGACACCACCCAACTCCCTGAGTTACTGATGATGACATTCCACTCACAGGGTTATTGGGATGTCCCATGTAATCGTGTGCTAGAGTCTCCCCCATCACCTGTCAACAACAGTAGTCTACTCCAGCCTGGAGGAGAGGCTGGCTCAGGCCATATGCTTGTTGCCTGGGGACAGGAAGCTTCTTTAACTAAAGTGAGTTAAAGATGAACCCAGCTGGAAGTGATTGCTTGGATTAAACGATATCATCCTTAATAAATAATTAACCTGTCACACATACAGCACTGTGTAAAAGGCTATTCCTCAGCTCAGACAGAATGTGCTCCAGACAGGGAGGCAGAGTCAGCATCGTGCTATAAACAGAAGCAACACACTGTCCCTCTGCAGCAAAGACCTGAAAAACCAAGTAAAACAGATACGAATGTGAATCCTGGGACACTAAGCATCAAACGAAGAACAAAGAACTTGATCAGGCAGTGAATGGAATAAGAAACTGACAGAACAGAGACTGAGGGGAGCTCTGGAGGGGAGGTCCCCCACCACCTAACTGGGCATGACCACCAAGGAATGTACGGGAAAGCAGTTTCACAGGGATCCCAACATGAGACAGAGCACCCAGTAACCAGGGAAGCATGCTTTCTCACCCCGCCCTTCTTTCTTCTATGTGGCCTCCGCCTCTTTCAAACATGCCACAGCTGTCCTGCTGGAGAGACACCAGTTCCCTGCTGCCTGGATCTGACCCACCCCCACTGACCGCCCCCTTCAATGCGATTTTATTTTGCTTGTTTTTTTATCATTGGTTTTTGGCTTTTTTTTTCCTTTCCTTTCTCCTGTCTGGCTATCCCTTCTGCTTCTTGGCAGGATATGCCACAACTGTTGGCTAGAGAGCCACTGGTACATGGCCACTCTATGTTCACACTGCACCTGCTGGCGGGCTCCCTCAGTGCCATTTATTTTATTATTATTATTTTTGGTTTCTTCTCTTTTTCTTCCTCTCCCAAACCAGAAAGATGGGTCCTTGTCCAGCATGCTCAGACTTGCCAACTATATGGACAAAAGTCATTGAGAGAGAGAGAGGCAGTAATTTTATTGCAATGCACAGGACAAGGAGCTGCAAGGAATTTCCTCAGATCTGGTGTACCAAGCTCCTGGGAAGCAGGGATGATATGCGATTTGGGTAACAAAGCGGTGACTACACAAGTGTTCTGGGGAGGGAAGATTCTAGAAGGCAGCCAAGAAAGTAACATGGTTTGTGTCAGATTTCTTGCTTTTAAATAAGATCCAGGTAATGAGTTTACTTGTGATTCATTCCTGTCATTGTGTCCTCTGTTGAGGTCAGTTAGCAGTGTAGGCCGCATCTGATTTGGGCTAGTTTAAGGACTAATACAAATTTACTGGCATTAGTAAGGTTAGGTTACAATCACTCCTTCAGTTGTAGCAATTCTTTAATCCTAAGGGAAGAGTCACTGACTTATCTGGTTACTTCATGATAACATGGGCAGAATTTTTAGGGACTTAGGAACTGACAGGGGATAATTAGCTCCTGGGAGTATCAGGCAAAGAAGACCTATGGTGGGAAAGGGTTATTTGCTCATAGGCTGTGTCTTAAAGAGTAGTCTTAAGTTTTCTAGTGGCTCGCACTCCCGCTCTGGTTTAGGGGGTTGCCTGTCCTCAGTAGTGTGCACTCTGGTGACCTGTACCTATAGGGGAGGTCTTTAAATATCTTGATCTATGGGCACATACGTCACCCTGGTGTAGTGGATGCAAGGCTTGACTTTGGTATTGTCACTCAGTTGTGGGTGACTAGCACTTCATAATGACTGGTCCATGTGGGTTGAAGGTGGCTGCAAGGGCAATGGTTGTCACACTTCTTTATGAGAATTAGGTTTCCTGGGGCTAAAGGATGGAGAGGAGTATCAGAGGGAAAGAACATGTGACTGGATGCATTATGGTTAATAGCTTTTAGAGGTACATATTGTGACCTAAGGTACCTGGAAACACTAAGTCCTGGACTACTTAAAATGATTCATTGCCAGGCTTTCTTAAGGTCTCTCTTGCAGCATGGCATAGGACCTCAGTTGAAACCACCTAGACTTTCAATAGGGTAATATGCAGCAGTTTGATCCAGGGCAGTCTGGTCTCTTGGCCTATATTAACTAGTGTCTTCTTTAAGGTGTGATTCGTCTTCTGTTTTTCCAGTTGCCTATGGCTTCCAAGACATATGACAAATTTCACTGGATTCTTAAATGTCTTGAAAGTTCTTGGTAACCTTAGACAGAAAAGCTCCTTCATTATAACTTTGACTTGAATAAGGTAGGCCAGTTCAGGAATAATTTCATTAAGAAGAGCTTTGCTTATCTCTGTTGCCTCTTGTTTTCTGCAGGGGAAGGCTTCTACCCTTTGGGTGAAAGTGTTTACAAATACTGAGAGATGTTTGAAACCTCCTGTAGCTGTTGGCTTAACAGTAAAGTCTCTTTTACAGTCCTCTCCAGGTCTAGTGCCATGGGCTTAAACCCCAGGCAGAGAAGGTGATGGGCCTGTCTGGATTGGTCTTCACACAAGTGACGCACTGTTGCACTGTTTTCTGAATAGTTTTTTTTATAGATTAGGCTCTTTAATTAGTTTGTCTAGCCAGGGAAACATGTTGCAGAGAGGGTGACCATGGCATAGCCAGCTTTTCAGACCCCTTGTCTCACAAAGCTGCTTCCATCTGTGAACATTTCTAAATTAGGGTTAGCTAGAGGCTGATCAGACAGGTCAGACCTGCTAGAACACTCTTTTTCAATTACAGTACAGTCCTGCTCAAGTTTTCTGTCTTCCAATGTGGGTAACAAGTTGGTAGGTTTCAGACTGGAGACAGTCTTTAGCATTATAGTGGAATTGTTGAGTAGGATAGTCTGGTCTTTGATTAGTTGGAACTCAGCAGTTTGGGGTCCATTCCAAGGGTTTAGACTCACTCCTGTGGACAACCTTACATAAATGTGGTATGACAAAACTGGGGATTCTACAGAGCCCTATCATTCCAAAGAACACTCCTAGCTGTCCTAGTGGTTGAGGAGGCTACTTGGGCAATAGCTTCTTTCTGGTCAGGTAGTGGCTCCCTTTTTCCTTGTGATATTTTGAATTCTAGGTATTTTACCTCAGTTGTGGAGATCTGAGCTTTTTTTTTCTTTCTTTCTGTGAGACCTTGTATCCCCAGTCTATTAGGAAGCTCAGTAGTATGATTGTGTTCATGTCAGAGACCTCTTTGTTAAGATTGGTGATTGAAATATCATCTACATACTAAAGGACTCTGCCCTCCTCTAGTTGTAAGTCACAGAATTCTCTGGCTAGTACTTCCTTGAACAGAGTGGGGCTGTTCTCGAACTCTTGTGGTAATACAGTTGTCATGGTTGGAATTGTGTCCCCCCCAAAATGTGTGCAGCCACGTGGCTGGGATATGGTTCCCAGTATCTTGGGACTGTCCTCCATTGTGTGGTTTTGCTAACCTGTATGTTAAAGGATTAGGATGGGGCTGTAAATTCCTGCTGTAGGGGGGAGTTTCCCTGGAGTATGGCTTGCCCCACCCTTAATGCTGTTAGCTTGCAAGGAATAAAAGGAAAAAGAGACAAAGGACAATTTGAGAACCTCGCTAGCATCAAGCAAGCAGCACTGGGAGCAGAGCGCATCCTTTAACCAGAGGTTCTTGCGTCAGGATGCTCCCTGGACAAAGACTGATGCAATACTGGACTTTCCTCCAGAGCTGACAAGGGGAAAGCCTTCCCCTGGAGTGGAAACCCTGAATATAGACTTGCAACCTACCAGACTGTGTAAGAATAAATCTTTCTTTGTTAAAGCCATCCACTCTGTGGTATTTCTGTTAGAGCAGCCCTAGCTGACTAAAACAACAGTCCAGCAATATTGAGTCTTAGTTCCTGATGTGGGATCCTCCCACTCAAAGGGAAATATCTTTTGGGGCTTTTCTTTCAGAGGAACTTAATGAAAAGCATTTTTCAAGTCTGAAACTAAACCACACACAATCCCCTTGAAAGACTGTCAGCAGTATATGGGTTGGCTACCACTGGGTGACTGTCTTCCATCTGATTCACAGCTCTTAGATCCTGCAAAAATTGATAGTTTTCAGTGCTGGGTTTTATTATGAGTGGAATGGGTCTGTTGTAAGCAGACTTGCAGAGATAGAGAAGTCCTTTGGCTATGAAGGTTTTGATTAAAGGTTGTGAGCCTAGTTTAACCTCCTGCTTTAAGAGGTGCTGTTTTAGATGTGGAGTGGTGTGGTTTTGTTTAAGCCTTATCTGGACCTGGGATGCTGTCTTTGCAACCCAGGGATTCTGGTGGCCCAGACCTGGGGTTTAACTTGATTCTGAATGTGCTGGGGAAGGAGTAGAGATTCTGTAGGGGTGGCTGCCTGCAACAACGCTCGTGAAGAGCACATGCTTCATCCAGTTCTACTCCCACTTGAAGATGACCTGCTGAAAATGTGACTTTAGCATTTAACCTGGTTAACAAACTCCTTCCCAAAAGAGGAATAGGACATTTGGCCACATACAAGTAACTATGAGTCAATTCTGTGCCTCTGACTTGACAGCCCATCAGCTAAAGGGATGGTTTATTGGTAAGTTTTCCTGACACTCCAGTAATTGTCAAGTTTCTTTTAGAAAACTGACCCTTCATGGTATTTAGAACTGTGTAGGTTGTACCCATGCCTACTAAAAATTCAGCAAGTTGTCCTCCCATTATTATTGCAACCCAGAGTTCTTCATGGGAGGTTAAGATGGGCTGGGTGAGTTACAAGGAAGCCCTGGGACCCTATCAGCCTAGTCATTCGCTGACATTTGTGGGTTCTGGGTTCTGGGTTTTCACTTTAGGTTCTTTCATGGACTGGGTTGGTTGAGAGAGGCACTCCTGTTTCCAGTGGCCTTCTTATTTGCAGTAGGCAAACCGCCTGGGGTGTAGATTTAGGGACCTTTGGGTTGGTCATCAGCCCTTTTGAGGTCTATAAGGACTTACCTGTGAATTCTGTCTGGGTGGTCTCTAAGAGCTGCTACCAAGAGTGCGACCTGTTGTTTCATTTTTTTTGTTTTCCCTTTATTGTTGTACCTAGTCCTGATTGTTGAAAACCTTAGACAATCTCAACAAATTCTGAAGTATTCATTCTTAGGCCTCCTTCTAACTTTCAATGCTTCTGCCTGATGTGAAGGATGTTCTGGCTGATGAAAGTCATATTGATTAACCTAATATTTTCTGGATTTTCAGGGTTCATATCAGTGAATTGCTTGTATGCTTCACACACCCATTCTGAGAAATTGGAAGGATTTTCCTTGGGGTCTTGTTCTACATCCAGAATTTTTCGAAGGCTCTTCTGTTTTGGAACTTCTTCCAGCAAACAACTATCAACTAGTCTTTATAGTGTTCTACCTTTCCTGCCCCTGGCTCATCATTTGGGTCCTACAGTATATCTATGGCAGGTAAAGCCTGGACTGTCAGAAATCTAATACTGTTCTGAAGGTTGAAGTTATGTAACCTGTCTGCCTCTTGGCTTGGCTTTTCTGAGACCATCCTCCATTCCTTTCAAGCTAGAGGAATATTTAGGAGTGACTGACAGTCAACCTTGTTAGGACGATGTGTGGCAAAGGTGGACTCAAACAAAGCTCCTATGTGTTTTGGGTCTTCTCTATACATAGACATTGTTCTTCCAATTAATTATACAGGCCAGAGGAGAAGAACTGTGTGTGGACTCAGACAAACCTTCTAAACGAGCCATTGTGATCCAGTCCAGCAGGCATTTGTTTCAGTTCAAGTTGCCCCAAGGAAACTTGGGTGGATCTCTGACTGAATTGTACCCCACTATGGATGTGTGTTAGGGAGACTGTTTCCTGGGCAGGACTGTGATGAGGAGTTGACCAAGGTACCACCAAAGGGGTAGGTGTTACTGAAGTAGGTGCAAGGGTTTCTGGGGCTTGCACCAGGCCAGGAGCCAGGCCTATGCCTTCAGGTGGACAAGGAGGAGGGGGCATAGGCAGGCATAAGAGACTGAAGGACTACTAATGCTCTCTGAGTCTGGAAGGAGTCATCCAATCTCCCATTTTTTTTTTTCCCAGCTGGTTACACCATTAGTTCACATGTCTTTGCTGGTTCTTATTCTACTGGAGAAACATAAGGGTTTGCATGTAGGGGAGTTCAGTGCATTTCCCCCCCTCTTTTGCAAAACAGATAGATATAACTGTAAAATTGTAGAGCAGTTAAATGACCCATTCTAAAGCCACCTTTTGCTAGACCCCAACTGGTACTGGCGCCAGACAGAGTAACAAAGGAAAATAAGGGTTTCCTTCTCCACCAGCTCATAAGTAAAGAAAGGGAATATTTGGAGCCCATATTTCACTTACACACACTCACTCAGGAACAAAGGTTTTTATTTTGCCAGAAAGATATTTCTATCCTTTTTCATTGTTAAGACTATTTTATACACACACTTACACAAAACCAGAATGAGAACTAGAACTTAACCAAAGTCCACAACCATAAACTAGGCTGCCTCTTCTCTGCCATCAGCTAGGGAGACTGGGAGGGCAAGAGAGCAAAGATGATCTTAGTCGGACTTCAATATTCTCTAATGGGGTATTTTTGTCATACCTCGGTCCTCTAGATACTTTCCTGCCTCACAACCAGAGTCAGAAAGAAAGCCAGGACTGCAATCAACCCCAACTCCAATTCCAGGCATTTACACTTAACAAGGTAAGTTCTCAGGGCACTTACCTAGTAGATGTCCATACCAGGGCCAGTTTCTAATTCCCAAAGTAAAAGGCTTTCAGACTAGTTGCTGCCTCAGTTGTGGTTGGGAGACTCATTTAATCTTCCCAAACATATAGCTTGGTACATGCTGAGAGCTGGTAGAGTTTCTGCTTGTGGTTGAGGAGGTGCCAGATTTCTGACTAGGGCCCCACATTGGGTGCCAGCATTGTTACCAAAACTGGAAGGGTGGGTCTTTTTCTAGCATGCTCAGACTTTCTGATTATCTGGACACTGGTCTTTGAGAAAGTGAAAGTGACTTTATTGCAATACACAGAGCAAGAAGCCAGAAGGAAATTCTTCAGATCTGATTCACCAAGCTATGGGGAAGTGTGGCTTGTATGTGATTTGGGCAGCAAGATAGCAGCTGTGTAGGTGTTCTGGGGAGAAAAACCTCTAAAGGGCAGCCAGGAAACAGAGGTGATGTGGTGTGTCAGATTTCTGGCTTTAAAATAGGGTCCAAGTGATGATTTCCCTTCTGATTTGCTCCTTTTGTCACTGCATCCTCTGTTGAGGTCAATTAGGGGTCACAGCTGGCTGTTTTGCACAGGTGAGACAGGCCGGATCTAATTTGGTGCAGTTTAAGGACTAATAGAATTTACTGGTATTAGTAAGGTCAGGTCACATTTTCCTTTCTCCTGCCCACCTGTGATTTTTCTTTATCTTTCTCCTTTGTCCTTTTCTTTCTTTCTCTCACCTAGGCATTGTGGTGCCTCTGCCCCTTCCTGATGGGCTGTGTAGTGCTATCTTGGGAGAAAGAGATCAGCTCACCGACACTCCGATACAGCCTTGTCCCTAGTGACTGACTTTCTATGCCACTGTATTTATTTTTGTTACAGCTGTTGTTTTATTCGCTTAATAGTTCCTTCTCTCCCTTTTACTTCTTTTTCATGCACACCTGGCTCTGTGTGCTGCCCACGTTCCTACTCAGTGGGCTGGGCTGCATTTCTGGCCTGAGATCCACAGGCACGCGGCCTTGCAGGGTCTGTCCCGTCTCTACCTACCCACTGCTACTACCATTTTATTGACTTTTTCATTTTTCCATATTTTAGCTTTTGTACATCTTCCTTCTTTCACCCACTTAGCTCTGCACACCATGCCCTCCCCCATCCTGCTTGCCTGCACTGTACAGTGAGTACACACCCCTGAGCGACACCAACATTGTCCTCCAGACCTCATCCTGCACGGTACCCCAGTCCCACACCATTAGCTCCAGTTCATGCTGCACACTCCTCACCCTGTCCCTTTGCCCCTGCTTGACCCACCCTGCTGCGCCGTAGCTGAGTGGCCAGCCCCGCTAACCTGAACAACGTGATGAGAAGTATAGCACCTGCAGGCAAGCAAGCAATAAAATATGCCCAATGCACTCACCCAGACATAACCAAATAAAACAAAAAGACAGGATGGAACAAATCTACTAACAGTAAACAAAGAAAGTAATTCTTGAATGTCCTAGAGTCAACAGACAATATGTCAACATATTTAAAAAAACAGGGCAAGATGACTCCATAAAGTGACCAAAATAAAATATCAGATGACCATTCAGTGGAAGAAAAGATACTGAAACTACCTGATCGGGAATTCAAAACTATCGTTTTCATGGTTTTCCAAGAGACGGATGAAAAGCAGAAAAAGTAGTCCAAAAGGCTACTGGACCATAACCACCAGAGCCTCTGCCAGATTGAATCTAACACAACTGGGTGGTACCTGGCTACCACCACCAAGTGTCCTGACAGGGACCACACAGGAGGCCCCGGACAGAGCTGGAAATAAAAGGAAAACAGTATTCTAACTCACACACTCACAAAAAAGACCATATTTCCAGTCTAAGACAGTCTGAAGAAATCCTGAGGGTTCGGAGCCTGTACACCCTTTTAACTCAGTACTGTAGTCCCTCCTGAGGCTCACACTTCAGTCAAAGATTGGAGAGGTCCACAAAACAAAATGAGCCTAGGGGCAAGGACAAGAAGGCAGGAGGGAACAGGAAAGATGACACCAGGGAACGTGAGGTTGAGAAGGGGAGAGTTTTGATATGCGGTGGGGTTGGCAACCAATGTCACAAAAAATTGTGTGCATTAGTTGTTTAATGAGAAACTATTTTGCTCTGTAAACCTTTATCTAAAGTACAGAGAAAAGTGCTCCAGATCAAGATTTGGCCTTTGAGGCCGAGCCGCCGCCTCAAGCCACCAATGAAGTTCAGACAGTGTGTTCCTTGGTGGCCTAATATGTGCCTGCAGATGGAGCTAACTTCTGCGTGCAGCTGTTTCTGGTCTGGGTCCGGGAGGAGATAGGAGAGACCCTACTTTCTCCTCAGTTCCCAGAGACAGGAAGCCCCTTTCTGTCCCGTCCCCCTAGGATCTGTGTGCCTGGGACAGCAGTCAGCAGAAGGCAGAGGTGAGTGGCTCAACATTTCCCAGCATAGTCTAAACCTGTGGACCTCTCTGTAGTCTTACAATGGCTACAGGAATCCCCGGGTGGCACAAGTGATTAGTGCACTTGGCTGCATGCTGGAGGTTCGAGTCTACTCAGAGACACCTTGGAAGAAAACCTGACAATTACTTCTGAAGTTCCACTCACTGAAAACCCTATGGAATGCAGTTCTATTCTGACCACTTGGGGTCTCCATGAGTCAGGGTTGACTTGACTGTAACTGTTTTTTTGGGTTGAGCTTCCCTCAGGGGCTTTGGGTTCGGGAAAATGAGTCTGTGTGAGCAAAATGGTGGAGCAGATGTCTAAGGGGATTACTTCAGTCCCTTTTCTGGCCAAAGGTTGTGACCAGGATTCTTGATTCAATGATCGAAGGTAGTGGTGATGTGGAATATCTGGATTCTCCCAAGACTCACTCAGTGACTACTCCATCCCTTGGGCTTTGCTTATCTGAGACAGGACTCGTGTTTGCCTATGACTCACACTGAGTTTGTCCTGGGAGGTAGGCTGTCCAGAGTCACGATCCAGACCATGGCTTTAGAGCAGACAGGCTTGCTGGGTTTAGAACCCAGCTTCACTACCTGCTTGTTCCCAGGCTCTGCTGGGACTGTGTGGTCATGGGTCTCCTGGCCAGGTAGTTGAGAAGTTGCATGAGGTCATATCTGTACCATGTACACATAGCACAGAGCAAATGTGGATGCCCAACCTGACTGTCCCACTGCTTATTAGAGACAGATGTCAATGAGCTCTCAGAATTTGCAGCTGCCTGCTGCCTGGTCAGTGGTCAGGCTAGCCAAAGAAGTGTATTGGACACCAGTGTCTACAGATGACATTTGGTGCCTGGGGCCACAGTGGGGAAAATTTGACAGGCACCTGACCCAGAGCATGGAGGAACCAGAAGCCAGCCCTGCCTCCTCTGTTGCATCTCCTGCCCCGACATTTGGCATAAATATCCCCCATGACAGAGGTGGTGGGAGCTCCTGTTACTTCCCAGGATTCGGTATTAGGGGCCCATGATTCCTTCTGTGATTGTGCAGGGTGAGATTTTTCTGTCTTCTCTCTTTCTGGACCTGATGGTTCAGCCTACAAGCCAAGGTGCACTGAGGGACAGAGATCACTCCTGAGAAGAACTTCCTGTTGCTAGCAACACAGAAGTGGCTGCTCACACTGGGTAAACATAATGATCAGAGATATTTGAGGATATTACCTGGCCATTCTTTGGGGATGACAGTAATTTGTGTGAGTAAATTAGTGCCCTACAAAGTAATTTCATATATGTTACTTTATTTGAATTTCACAGCTCCTTAGTATAGGGACAACAGTAATTAGGAATTAGAAAAATGATGATTTAATAACAAGGATGATGAGATGATAATAATGATGGTAATGGTGGTGGTGACGGTGAAGATCATGGTCATGATGATGAGCTGTCTTGCTAGATTCATATCAAACAGTCCGGTGCCATGGGTACTGTTACCACTCATTTTGGAGATGAGAAAAACAGGCTTGGAGACAGGGAAGAACTTCCCTGGGTTTGAGGAATCAGGGCTATGTTCCTATTCTCATCAGGGTCCAGTTAGGTTACCCCTGGCTCATTCTAATCATAAAGACCATGCTGGTAAGATTGGGGTGCCACTTGGACCCTGAGTGTCCCTAGTTCTGCTAAAGGGTGCCGTCACCCAGACCACCCCCATCACCCCATCACCCCATCACCCCCATCGCCCCCATCACCCTATCACCCTCATCACCCCATCACCCCCTCACCCCCCTCACCCCATCACCCCAATCACCCCATCACCCCCATCACCCCTCACCCCCATCACCCCAACCACCCCATCACCCCATCACCCCCATCACCCCCCTTACCCCCTCACCCCCATCACCCCATCACCCCCATCACCCCTCACCCCCATCACCCCAATCACCCCAATCACCCCATCACCCCCATCACCCTATCACCCCCATCGTCCCCATCACCCCCATCACCCCTCACCCCCTCACCCCATCACCCCAATCATCCCATCACCCCCATCACCCCAACCACCCCCATCACCCCATCACCCCCATCACCCCTCACCCCCTCATCCCCCTCACCCCGTCACCCCAATCACCCCATCACCCCTCACCCCCATCACCCCAACCACCCCCATCACCCCATCACCCCCCTCACCCCCCTCACCCCATCACCCCCCTCACCCCATCACCCCATCACCCCCATCACCCCCATCACCCCATCACCCCCATCACCCCATCACCCCATCACCCCCATCACCCCATCACCCCATCACCCCATCACCCCCATCACCCCCATCACCCTCATCACCCTCATCACCCCAATCACCCCCATCACCCCCATCACCCCATCACCCCCATCACCCCCATCACCCCCCTCACCCCATCACCCCCATCACCCCATCACCCCCCTCACCCCATCACCCCCATCACCCCCATCACCCCATCACCACCATCACCCCCATCACCCCCCTCACCCCATCACCCCCATCACCCCCATCACCCCCCACCCCATCACCCCCATCACCCCCATCACCCCCATCACCCCCCTCACCCCCCTCACCCCATCACCCCCATCACCCCCTCACCCCATCACCCCACCACCCCCATCACCCTCATCACCCCATCACCCCATAACCCACATCACCCCCATCACCCCCATCACCCCATCACCGCCATCACCATCATCACCGCCATCACCCTCATCACCATCTGACTTGCCTGCTGCCTGGGTGGGGTGTCCTAGTTGTGGGGATCTTGTTCCTAATTTCTGCCATTCCTGGCAGAAACAAACAAAACGGCAGATAAATTATTTGCTGTCTGCTCTGCATAAATCAGAAGCATAATGTAGCTGCCAGAGTTTCCATGCTGCAGTGTTTGCAGAGCAATTAGCTTGAAAATGGAATTGATGTGCATTGATTTTTTTTAATAAAGTTACCGTAATATATTCACTTGTTAGAATCTGAAGCTGAAAATAGACGTTTTGTTTCTGATTATGGGCCCCGTCCCTATAAGTCACCTGGGATGGTGGAAATACAGCTCCTCATTCTGCAGGATCATTTTCTATTAGAACCGAAATGCCCACTATGGGATTTCTTTTCTTCTCCTCAGCAAGGGCCTCACATATTCCCAGTCCACTGAGACCTTTCTCCCAGATAAAGGGCTCTGGATGACAGGACCTGGAGGCAAAACCCAGAGATGAGAAGTGAGTCAGCTGTCATGACTGGGTCCTGAGGTCCTGGGGGTGATGGTTGTACTCAGCTGGCCAGCTAATAGCCCTGAGATCCAACACATGGGGAAAGGTAGAAGACAGTGTTTTGAGGCCCACTGGCTCTAGAAATACTGAGACATGTGTCCCCAAGCTCATACTGCAAAAAGAAAGCTTGATAAACTACAGAGCTCCCAGACCCAGAGCGAGACATTCCAGCCCAGAGGAGGCTCTCAGGGCCCCCAGTTCTGGCAGGCCCCAACACAGAGTCTCTCTTGATCGACTTTCATGGCAAGTGAAATTTCTGTCCTCACCTCCATCAATGGTCACTCTGTCATTCAGAAAAGTTTCTATATGTTGAACCTCAGTTTGGATGTCCCTTTTTGCATCGTGAGATAGTAGTGAAGGCCTGGGGAGGCCAGAGATGATTCTAGAAATCATCTAACTAGGTGCTACGCTCACAAGTGTTTTGAAGGTCCTAGGTGTACATGCAGGACTTTTCTGGCCAATCTGTCATTCCTCCAGGCCAGTGACCATCTTCAAGAGAAAAAAGCTGAGGGATATTTTAGGACCACCATCTCAGAGGGCCGGACAAGTTCAGGAAGCTTCCGAGGAGTGGGATGGACTTGGGAGATGAATGTGTCACAGGCAGAGTTGCCAACATTCTCCTGAACACTGATGGCACATGGAGAGAATGGAGCCCAGACTTGAAGAATGAGGTGGTACCAACATGTTCGCCATGTCATGTCCTAGTGGCAGTCGCATTGAGGGAAAGTGGGCTATGATCTCGGGTGGCACATGGTGTGTATATGTATACTAGTTCTGGATTGGGAGTCAAATGCGAATGTCAGGTTCTTAACCTGGTGCTGCTGAGATTGTGTGTTCTAGAACTGAATACAACATCTGCTATGAAGCTCTGTTATCTGTATAGGGAGGTGTGGGTTTCATCAGATTTCCAAAAGGCTCTGACTCATCCAGTTCAGAACGTGTTGTGCCATGCCAATGGCTGGCCTTGCTCTGTTTCTTCAGATGTTGGATGCTAATATCTAAATTTTATGAAATTGTTTAAGTTTTTACTTAGGGTATGTTGAGGGGTTAGATAGGAAGATAACAGTTTTTCTGTGTGTCTGCCTTCTCTGAGGTCTGAATAGCCCCTCTGACATCAGCTGCACATATAGTCCTTCTTCTGACCCTAGCGAACCAGAGCTAAGTCACATCTCACAAGTTGAAGGGTACAGTGCTCTAGACTGCCAAGTCTGCCCCAAACCTCAGGTATCAGTCATGAACTGTGGGGTTCTCAGGATCCCCTCAGTTCTGATCAACTGACTGCATAATCAAGGCTTCCCACTATTCTTTGGGTGGGATAATTCACTAGAAAGACTTACAGAAAGAACTCAGAAAAGTGCCATACTTAAGATTAGTTTTACTGTAAAGGATACAAATCAGGACCAGCATAAAGAAAAGACACGTAGGGAGAGTTCTGGAAAGGTCCTTGTTGGACTGAATTGTGTTCCTCCCAATATATGTCTTATAAATCCTAACTCCTATATCTGTGGTTACAATACCATTTGGGAATGGATTTTCTTTGTTATGTTAGTGAGACAGTATTAGCATAAGGTTTGTTTAAAGTCAGTATCTTTTGAGATATTAAACAGCAGATTAAGCAAGCAAGCACAAATGAGGGGAAGATGCATGCCCCAAGATTTCCAAAGAACTAGGAACGGAAACTGAAAAGAGACAAGGACATTTCCCCCAGAGCAAACAGAGAGAGGAAAGCCTTGGACTTCTAGCCCTCTAAATTGTGGGAAATTAAATTTTTGTTTGTTAAAGTCACCTCATGGTAATATTTCTGTTACAGCAACTCTAGAGAAGTAAGACAAGCCCCAACATGTAACTTCCACATCTGACAAAGGGATGAATTATCCTCCCAAACGCTGATATTTTTTACCAGCCAGGAAGCTCACTGAACTTTCATGTCCAGAGGTTATTTTATTATTAATACTATTTTTTTAAAAGGAGTTTCGTTAGGTAGACTCATGTGGATGCACTTAACTTCGAACCCTCCTTCCCTGAGGTCAGGTTGATACCAGGTGGTGAGTCTTTATGGGGTAGCCAGTGCCCACCGATGTGTTATTCATTTGCATAAGAAAAAATCCAATCACATGGGAAATTCCAACAGTGAAGAGGTTATTTTCTAGGAACCAAAAACAAAGACCAGATTATTTGGACTAAGTTAATTGAACACCCTGCAGAAAGCAGGAGAGAAGCCCACTGGGTCACTGTGTCTGTTGGTTCTCATATCCGTGACTCCCTGATACCTATGTCTGTGACTAATCTGTCCCTGGTGTTGTAAACACAGCAGAACATTTCCGCCTTCGCACATCTGCTCATACGCCCACTTGTCTGGAGTGCTCCCTCTTCTTTGTTGCTAGCTCCCTTTAGCCTGGCCTCTGAGGTCTGGCTCACACCTCCATCCTCCCTCGAGCCCTTCTTAGGTACACAGGACCCTTGGCCTCTCCCTTCTTGGGCCTCTAGGGCCACCCCCGTGGGTATCCAGGTGTCAGGCCCCTGTGCACAGCTGTAAGTGACGATGCAGGAATTTAGGAAGAACATTGGGAAACATTACTTCAGATGATCCTCAAAAGTCTGCTGCAGTGGGAGAGGAGCACGGTCAGTTTACCCAATAGGCAAGGTATGCATAGACACAACTGTGTCCTTTCACCAATCAGTACTGCACAATTTCACCTGTCCCTTGCTCAATGGCTTGGCTTGCTCAGTGCAAGCGAGTATACACTACACTTACTGGTTAATCTGTCCTCGGAGTAGAGGGCACTGCCAGCTGGGCCAGCATGCACGTCAGGCCCCAAAACACTGTCAAACCACATGGGCCATGCTGGAGTCTGTACACAGCAAGACAAATCTAGAGAGACACCGTTTTAGTTTCCCAATGCTGCTGTAACAGAAACACAAACAGGTGGCGTTCAAGAACAGGAATTTATTTTCTCATACTTCTGGAGGCTAGAAGTCAAAATCAGGGTCTCAGCACTGTTAATTACTTCTTAATAGGTGTTGCTATGAGTCGGAATTGGCTCAATGGCAGTGGGTTTGGTTTGGTTTGGTTTTTGGAGGTGAACCCAGACATTCCTTTGCTTCTTGATCATCTTCTAATACTGTCTGTCTTCCTCTTGTCTGTACATCTCTGTCTCTAATTGGCTTTTCTTTACAAAACAGAGGTGATTAGATTTAGAGCCCACTTTACTCAGGTATAATTTAACTAACAGAACCCGGCAACTCTATTTGAAATCAGGGTCACAATCACAGCTAGAGAGGTTAGGACCCAAACACACATTTTGAGGAGACACAATTCAATTCTTAACGTTCTTCAAGGAAAGTAGTTCCCAGGAAGTCTTTCTGGCTATACGAGGGTTTTGTTATAATAAAGATCAGCTGCAAAATACTCATTGTGTGGAATATTTCAAGACACTACACAGCTGAAATGGGGTCTGGAATAGAGTGTGGCCCAGATGATGTCTTGGGCCTCTTCTCCCTCACTTGAACCCTGGGGATCTGGTGGTGCTGATGGCTGAGGGCTGGGCAGGGCTGAATGTGGCTGGCTGTGCCACAGGGGACTTCCAGAGGCAGGGCAGGGCTTGCTGTACTCCAGCAAGACCAGGGAGTGGACTTCCTCTGCAGGGGAAGGGGTCGAGCCCAGGTCTTCCTCAGTGAACAAGCAAGGACTCTGGTCTTCAATCTGTGCAGGACGGCAGTCAGCTATTTGCACTGTTATGTCATCTGAGCACTGTGGCTCTCCAAATGCCACCCTGGCTGAGGGTGTTACAAAATCATTAAAGACAGAGAGAGAGAGAGTAAGAGAGAAGAATGTGACCAGGCTCCATTTATCTTACTAAAAGTGTTCCTGTTCTTGACACATTGTGTAAGGGCACTTTTTAAAATGAAAACAAGCCTTTGAGCAAGAAACCAATTTGTTGAAAACAACCTGTGGAGTTATGAAAGATGTGATTTTGACTAATGAGTGCAAACTTTATGCAAGCAGAAGTGTTCAATTATGGATGAGCTAATTACACAAGTGCACTTTGTTTGGATTGCCAACATGTCTACACTCCTCCACTTTCCCCCAGCCTTCAGCCTACTGGTTGTGTTATTAATGGAGCCTTGTTCTTGTGTGAGCTTGCGGGCACAAATAAACACTTAATTGTGTGATTCAGTCTGCTTCCATCAGAAGGTGCTCCCTGGGAATCTTCCACCTCAAGAAGAGGTAGGGGCCCAGCAGTGATTTCTGGACCATTCTGCCTGTCTGTGGAGCTCAGGCCAGGGTGGCGGTCCAGGGATGGGACAGCAGAGCCTCATGGGGCTGTGCTGAGAGAAGCCCCCATCCTTCCCATCTGTAGGGGAGTCCTTCTCAAACTTTGCAGTGACACCTTGTAGCTACAGTTGTTGGTGGCTCTCATCTGTAGCTAAAAGCAAATCGGGCACACATTTTTTTTTTAATTATGATTGAATGAAAATGTACATTCCAATATAAATTTGCATGCCCACTTATAAGCAGCTACCACTGCTCTCCCTGCCCAGTGACAGCACACTCTTCCTCTCTGCTCCATACGTGTCTTATTCTCCAAACAAACTCCTACCCCTTCCTCTCTACCCACTCCCCTTCCTCCAGAAAGAGGTCAGCAGGATGACATCCTATAGATGCATAGGACCATAAAGTGTCACTAAGTCCAATCCATTCCTGTCTGAGAGCTGACCTCCATTATGGTTTATGGACAAGGCAGCATCAGGGCCAGGGTCCATGCTGCTAGGGGACCTCCGAGGCCCATGGGCCATCAATTGTGGTCTTTAATGGAGATCTCAGGGTGCACCCCTTTTTATTCTTGTGTTGACAGTGAGACTTAACTTTGTGAGCTCCATCGTGGTTATCACTGGTTGTGGCCAGGCACCATCTGGTTCTTACGGTCACAAGTTGATGTGGTCACCCACTCATGTGGGTCTCCTTGTCTTCTGGGTTCTCTTTCCCCCGTGTCATTTTGGTCCTTGATCATCATCTACTCCTGCTGAATTGGGGCCATTTGCTGTACCCTCAGATGGCAGCTTGGTAGCTTTTAAGACCCCAGATGCCACTCACCAATGTGGGGTGCAGAAGGCTTTCTTAGCAAAATGCTAACTGTGCCAATTGGTCTCAGTTTCCCCTGAGAGCATGGTCTCCGTCCTCCCACCTCAGCTACTCTGTTCTTGTTATATTGGATTAGGATGGGAGGAGCAATCATGTTACATTGAAGTCCAGTTAATATTTCTATCAACTATCTAATCTAAACCCTCCACCCTTGCCCTCTTTGCCTTCCCACCCTTGCAGCCATCTAAGAGTCTTTTCTTCTATGCATGAGTCTGTTTTTAAGTTCTTATCGTAGGGGGTCTCACAATATTTATCCTTTTGTCACTGACTACTTTCTCTCAACATAATGTCCTGCAATTAAAACCAGATTATGAGATGTTTCCTAAAATCGTCATGGTTCTTTATCGTTGCATAGTGTTCCACTGAGTGTGTATACCATAGTTTACCTATCCATTCCTCTGTTGTTGGGCATCTGGGTTGATTCCATCTTTTTGCTATACAGGACTGTGCTGCAATTAACATTAGTGTGCATGTATCAGTTGATGGGAAAGGCCTTGATTCTGTAGGATATATTCTGAGCAGTGGAATTACTGGGTCAAGTGGTATATCTATATTCAGCTTTTTAAAGAAGCTCCAGATTGCTTTTCAAAGAAGTTGCACCATTTTGCAATCCCACCAACAGTGAAGGAGAGTTCCAAGTTCTCCACAGAATGAGGCACACATTTTTAGGACTGAGAAGGTTGGATTCCTTAAAGACATTTTTTGTCTAAGGAGAAGTCTCCCCTAGTCCCTTGGCCTTGAAAGTGGCCGAAGTTTGGATGTTTTCATAGGTTACCTTGTGCTGCTATAATGGAAACATCACAAGTGCATGGCTTTAACAAAGAGAAGTTTATTCTACCACAGTGCAGTAGGCTAGAAATCCAAATTCGGGGCCCTGGCTACAGGTGAAGGCTTTCTGTTTCTGTCACCTCTGGAAGAAGGTCCTCATGAGGCATCATTCTTTTCTTGATCTGGGAGCATCTCAGAACAGTAACGTCATGTCTGAAAGAGTTTTCCTCTTGGCATTGCTTTCTTTGTGGTATGAGGTCCCTGCGTCTCTCTGCTCAAGTCTCTCTTTCATATTTCAGAAGAGGTTGGCTTAAGACACTATCCAGTTTTGTACAACTCATCAACATAGCTACCACTAATCCATCTTACTAAATCATAATGATAGCATTTACAACACATGGGAAAAAATCCTATCAAATGGCAAAATGGTGGGCAGTCATACAATGCTGGGAATAATGGCCCAGCCAAATTACTACACATATTTTTGAGGGCACATGATTCAATCCATCACAGATGTGCTTTTTCTTTTAATTTGTGTGGTTGAGATTGGGGATAGTGCAAATGATTAAGAGCTTGGCTACCAACCAAATGGTTGGCAGCCAGAATCCACTCAAATGTACCTTGGAAGGAAGTCTTGGTGATCTACTTCTAAAAAAATCAGCCATTAAAAACCCTGTTGGAGCGTATTTCTACACTGACACACATGGGGTTGCCATGAGTCAAAATCAGCTCAACAGCAACTGGTTTGATTGATTTGGGCTTCGGATGAGGAATTACCCCTGCAACATTGTATCTTGTCTTTCCTTTGACCTGCAGATAAAGCTGAACATAATTGTCTTTGTTTCTTTATTTATAAGGTAACAAGAACAGCTCATTCATGTTGAGTTTTTACTGTGTCTGGTTATCTTGCTAACAATCTTGCGTATATTTTCTTATTTTAATTCTTATTTATAGTCATGTTAGGTGATATATGGATGAACAAATATAGGCAGAGAGGAGCTAAATAATTTGTTCACCATCCCAAAGCTGATAAGCATCAGAACGAGGAATCAGGTGTAAGACAGCCAGACTTCAAAGCTCCTACTCCTGACTATTTCATTATACCACCCATGGAACTGTTAAATACCTCTTATACAGCAGATCAAGTGCAAAAGTAATATGGTTCTCTTTCTTCCCTCCAGTAACTCACAACCTTCTGAGAGAGCTTCATGCGACCAAGCTATCTTAATATGTTCTGCACTGAAACCACAATTAAGTCTTCAAGCTGTTATCAATAGACTGTTTGCACTTTTACAACCATGTAAATATTGTTTACTGTGCAGCCAAGTAGTGTACTATGATCCCAATGTCTTTCTTTTTTTAATATGTTTTTGTTCTCCTGGAATTTCTAATTTCCATTATTTTTTCTTCAATGAGCGATCATTAGCACACCCTTAAGTCCTTTCAGCTTCTCTGTAATAGTAACAAATCACTGAAATTATAAATACATGTGTATGCACACATGCTTTCCCCCTCCCCCTCTCAAATTTCTAGAAGTCTTCACTGTCTGGCTGTACTTAAGACTGATTGCTTTCTGGGATGGCCATCAGATTATTGTCTTGGGGCCTTCCTATATTTCTTCCCTGAGTTAGATCCACTGATACATCATTTCACTCTCCCTTTTTGCTGAAGCACATTCTCAGGTACTATTTCTTTTTTTTACTAATAATTTATTTATTTATTTTTAAATGAGTTTAGATTTACAGGAAAGTTGGGAAGATAGCAGAGAATTCAATATACTCCTACACCCACTTTCCCCTGTTGTTGACATTAGTATGATTCATTTGCCACAATTAACAAACCAATATCAATTCATTATTATTAGCCAAGGTCCATACTTTTGGACTTCCTTAGTTTTTACCTAATGTTCTTCTGTGATTCTAGGATCCCATCCAGGAAACCATGTTATGCTTAGTTGTTAAGGTTCCTTAGGCTTCTCTTGGCTATGAGACCACCTCAGGCTTTCATTATTTTTGATGACCTAGATATAAGCTTGCTTCTTGAAAGTGAAAGGGACTTGAAGAAGATAAAAAAGCTACAGCCTGCAGTGTGGATTATAACTCAATATAAAGAACACAGAATCCTCACAACTGGACTAATAAGCAATATCACAATAAACAGAGACAATGTTGAGGTTGTCGAGGATTCCATTTTATTTGGATTCACAATCAACACTCATGGAAGCAGCAGTCAAGACGTCAAACAATGTACCACATTAGGCAAATCTGTTACAAAAGATCTCTTTAAAGTGTTAAAAAGCAAAGATGTCACTTCGGGGAGTCAGATGGACCAGAGTCAAACTATGATATTTTTAATTGCTTCATATGCATGTAAAAATGGACAATGAATAAGGAAGACTGAAGAAGAACTGATGCATTTGAATTATGGTGTTGGAGATTCTATTGTTTTGGACACAGACTGTGGAAGAACAAATACATTTGTCTTGGAGAAGCACAGCCAGAATGCTCCTTAGAAATGAAGGACAAGCCTTCACCTCACTTACCTTGGACATGTTATCAGGAGGGACCAGACCCTGGGGAAGGACATCATGCTTGGTAAAGTAAAGTGTTAGCCAAGAAGAGGTAGACCCTCAATGAGATGAGCTGACACAGTGGCTGTAACAGTGGGCTCAAACCTAGTAATGATTCTGAGGATGGCACAGGACCAAGCAGTGTTCTGTTCTGTTGTACACAGAGTTGCTGTAAGTTAGAACCAACTCAATAGATTCTATCAAAACAGCAGACAATTATTTTTTATTTTTTTATTTTTATTTAACATAACTGAGTGAAAATGTACATTCACATGTAAATTTACATGCCCCCCTATATGCAGCTTCCGCTGCTCTCCCTGTCTGGTGACTGCACACTATTCCTCTCTGCTCCATACATGTCTCATCCTCCCAACAGTCTCCTTTCCCCTCCTCTCCATCCACTCCCCTTCCTCCAGCCAGAGGTCAGCAAGATGATATCCTATAGATGTATAGAACCATAAAGTGCTTCCAACATATGGTTACTCTGCATTGCCATGTCCATTCCATTCCTGTCCAAAGAGTGGACCTTTGTTATAATTTATGGGAACGGGCAGCATCAGGGCCGGGGGCCATGCTCTCAGAGGAACCCCAAAACCGCTGGACCATCAATTGAGGTCTTTTAGTGGAGATCTCATGATGCACCTCTTTTTATTCTTGTGTTGCCGGTGAGGCTCCTCTCTGTGAGCTCCGTCATGGCTATCACTGGTCGTGGCCGGGCACCATCCAGTTCTTCCAGTCCCAGGTCGATGTAGGTACCCACTCTTGTGGGTCTCTCTGTCTTCTCGGTTGTCTTTACCGCATGCCATTTTGGCCCTCGGTGAGCATCCGTTCCTGCTGAGTTGGGACCATTTGCTGTCTCCTCGGGTGGCAGCTTGGCAGCTTTTAAGACCCCAGATGCCACTCACCAATGTGGGGTGCAGAGAGCTCTCTTAGCAAAACGCTAGTTGTGCCAATTGGCCTGGAATTCGCCTAAGAGCATGGTCCCCCGCCCCCTGCCCCAGCTACTCTATCCTTGCAGTATTGAGTCAAGATGGAAGGAGTACTCAAGTTCTGCTGAAGTCCACTTAATGTTGTTCTTGTTCCTAATGTGTGCTGTCACCGCTTTCTCCCAACTAGATTTCTAGTAACTATCTAAACTAAACCCTCCCCCCCTTGCCCTCCCTCCCTCCCTCCCCTTCCTTGCAGCTGTCAAAGAGTCTTTTCTTCTATACACGAGTCTGTTTTTGAGATCTTATCGTAGAGGTCTCATACAGTATTTGTCCTTTTGTCGCTGACTACTCTCACTCAACATAATGTCTTCCAGTTGAAACCAGGTTAGGAGATGTTTCCTGGAATCATCGTTATTCTTTATCATTGCATAGTGCTCCATTGAGTATATGTACCACAGTTTACCTATCCATTCTTCTATTGTTGGGCATCTGGGTTGATTCCATCTTTTTGCTATCGTGCACTGTGCCGCAATAAACATTCTGGTGCATGTGTCCGTCGGTGTGAAAGGCCTTGAATCTGTAGGATATATTCCAAGTAGTGGAATTACTGGGTCAAATGGTATATCGATATCCATTTTTTTAAGGAAGCGCCAGATTGCCTTCCAAAGAGGCTGGACCATTTTGCAACCCCACCAACAGTGTAGGAGGGTTCCACTTTCTCCACAGCCTCTCCAGCATTTGTTGTTTTGTGTTTTCTGGATCATGGCCAATCTTGTTGGGGTGAGATGGTATCTCATTGTTGTCTTTATTTGAATTTCTTTAATAGCTAAAGATCGTGAACATGTCCGCATGTGTTTTTTGGCTGCCTGGATCACCTCTTTAGTGAAGTATCTGTCCATCTCCTTTGCCCATCGCTTAATTGGATGGTTTATCTTCTTGTTATTGATATTTTGTAGTATCTTGTAGATTATGGAGATCAGGCGTCGATCTGACATAGAGTTGCCAAATATTTTTTCCCACTCTGTGGGTGTTCTTTTAATTCTATTAATAGAGTCTTTGGATGAGCAAAAGTGTTTGATTCTTAATAGTTCCCATTTATCTATTTTCTCTTCTGTTGATTGAGGTTTCTTTGACAGATTTTGGAGTCTGTCCTCATTGTGTATTAAAACTTCCATTGTTGTTCCTACCTTTTCTTGGATGAGCTTTATCGTTTTAGGTTTGATATTTAGGTCTTTTATCCAGTTGGAGTTGGTTTTTGTATAAGGTGTAAGATATGGATCTTGATTCAGTTTATTGCAGATGGATAACCAGTTTTGCCAGCACCATTTGTTGAAGATACTGTTTTTACCCCAGTTTAATGTCTTAGGGCCTTTGTCGAATATCAACTGTTCATAGGCAGATGGTGTCATCTCTGGGGTCTCAATTCTGTTCCATTGATCGATCTGTCTGTTCTTGTACCAGTACCAGGCTGTTTTGACCACTGTGGCAGTGTAGTATGTCCTAAGGTCGGGTAATGAGAGCCCTCCCAGTGTGTTCTTCTTCTTTAGTAGTACCTTACTTATCCGGGGCTTCTTCCCTTTCCAAACAAAGTTGGTGATTTGTTTCTCCATCTCATTAAAAAATGATGCTGGAACTTGTATTGGGATTGCATTGTATAAATAAATTGCTTTGGGTAAAATAGACATTTTCACAATGTTAAGTCTTCCTATCCATGAGCAGGGTAGGTTTTTCCATTTACCTAAGTCTCTCTTAGTTTCTTGTAGTAGCAGACAATTTTTTTGAGTACTGTTCAGATATTTTGCAGTCCATTATCAGAGGTTTTCCTGGTGTTTTCCTCATTATTATGCTAGACTTACAGGTTCTTTGAAGGAAGACAAAGAGGTAATGCATTGTTTTCATCACCTCATGTAAAGGTGGTTATTGATCAGATTTCTCCACTTGCAAGTTATTATTTTTAAAATATTAATTAAACAAAACATTTTGGTGAAAATACACACAATTGTACATCATTTCAACGATTTCTACATTTACAATTCAGTGATATTGTCTGCATTTTTCAAGTTGCACAAACATTTTTGTTATCTTTCTTCAAATTATTCCAGCAGTACTACCTTTTGCTCACTGCTCTCCAAACTTCTTGTTTAACCTTTGAGTTGCTGTTGTCAGTTTGATTTCACATAGATAAAATTATTAAAAGAATGTAATGCTCAAGACATACATACTTCACTTATCCTAGGGTCGGCATGAGTTGGATCCTACTCGATGGCACTTGGCTTGGCTATTCAGATAAACTATCTTTTGGTTCAAAGAAGACTACAGGGGATTGTTTTGGCTTAAGGTTTAAAGCTTAAAGATTATCTTCAGGTAATAATTTCAGAGTTCATCCGGTTTCAGTGACTCCAGAAAGTCTGGATTTTGTTGAAAATTTGAAATTCTGTTCTGTATCCTTCACTCTTTTGATAAAGATTCCTTTACAGAATCTTTGATAAAAATGATCAGTTGAGGTAATCAGGTGTCATGGATTGAATTGTGTCTCTCACCCCCAAGTGTGTGTACCAGTTAGGCTATGATGCCTGATATTGTTTAATGTGACTATATATTGTGAGTGCTGTCTTTATGATGTTAATAAGGGAGGATGGGCAGCAGTTGTACTGGTAGGGTAAATGTAAGATTGCACTGTGCCTTGAGGAAATCTCTTGGGCTATACAGGTAAGGGAAGCCAGTAGTGAGTTGGGGACCTCATACCATCAAGAAAGCAGTGCTGGGAGCAGAGCATGCCTTTTGGACCCAGGGTCCCTGTGCCTCAGTAGCTCCCAGTCCAGGGGAAGATTGACAATAAGGACCCATGAGCCAGAGCCAGAGCTAAGAAAGAAAGCCTTTTTCTGGAAATGACACACTGAATTTGGACTCTCAGCCTACTGAGAGCCTAATTTCTCTCTGTTAAAGTCATCTACTTGTCCACTTGTGGTATTTCTGTTATAGCAGCGCTAGATGATGAAGACACCAGGAAACACCTAGCACCTCTGGTCTTGTGACAAAGAGGAAATTTTTCATGGAGGTTACCAGACATCCAATCTGTTTCCTCCTTCAATTCCTGATGCTTCTTCTGGAGAGTTACTATGTTTTCCCTGTTTCCATACTGTACTCTTTGAAAGAATGTCATTATGCACAGCCCACACTTGAGGGGGAAGTTATGCTTCACCTCCTTGAGGATACTGTATATGCACAACTAATTTGGAATTCTTCTGCGTGGGAGAATTCTCTCTCATTTATTTATTTATATCACTAGAGACTCATACGTATTTGTTTTATTGGAGCCCCGGAGGAGCAGTGGTTAAGTACTTGGCTGCTAACCAAGACACTGGCCGTTTGAATCCACTGGCACACTCCTTGGCAACCCTGCGGGATAGCTCTGTAATCCAATAGTACTTTATTTATTTTGTTATTCAGATTATTCCAGCTCTGGCTATTGGAAGTTGTTTCATTTGGCTCCTGTGTTCCTTTAATACCCAACCCCCCATTATTGTGGATTTGTGTGTGTGTGTGTGTGTGTGTGTGTGAATATTTCCTTACTTGCTGACACTACAAGATCCTCCAGGTTGGTTCTTGCTCTTGTTAGGTGCTGTCGAGTTGGTTCTGACTCGTAGTGGTTTCGCAGACACTATATTACTTGTTCTTCCATAGTGTCATAAAATACAATCATTTTCCATGATATGATCTGATATGCTAATCATTTGAAGGGGGAGATTATTTTTTTTGGAGGGGATGGGGGTCTAGTTTCCTTCCAGTATATGAATGGATGTTATGGCAATACTTGGCCTATCTCTTTTCATTGCCTGACCTCTGATTCCTGGGGTAGAAAGCTGCAGAAGTCTCTGGCATGCTGCCTGAGATACAGATTTCGGATTTGTCAGCCTCCGCAATCCTGTGAGTCAACAGAGTTCTCCAACCTGTCACTTGACCTGTGTATTTGGGCCTGGTTAGCCCCTACAGTTGCATTAACTATTTTCCTCGAAGTAAATCTCTATATATGCCTTACTAGTTTGGCTCTCTAGAGAAACCAGAGTAAGACAGTATTTGTCTGCACCTATGATAAGCTTATCACCGTTCCTACTGATATCTCTTGCTCTAATTTGTTACCACATGGATCATTCAGGCTGTCTCTGTTTGCTTATCTATAACTCTCAATAGTGAGAAATCTGACTCCCACCATTTGCTACTCATTGACTTCATAGTTCAGTTCCAGTATAAATTATAGTGGTTTCAGGATTACTAATCCACATTCCCGTGGGAAACAATTTTAACAATTAGGGTACAGTGCTTACATATGATTGCTTTTCTTTAGTTTAACGGGCTCCACTCATTTCCAAAATTATTTACATCAGCACTTCTTTTCACCATTCCCTTCAGTGAGGTTGGGTCAAACATTTGTAACATATTTAAATGGTTTTATCACAGTCAGAATTCCAACCTGACCGTGGTCTCCTAAATTAAAAAAAGAAACAAAAAAAAGAAAGAAAAATTCGTATACTAATATTCACTCTTTGTGCTATAAAGTTCTATGGCTTTTGACAAATGCGCAGTGTAATGTATCTACCATTTGACAGCCTCTTCTGGTACTGATAGAATCTGGCTATTCCCCATGGGGACAGGAAAACCTGGATGGGGCACTGTGATGTGAGTCTGACTCACCGTGGACCATTAGAGACCTTCTGCTTTGTCATCTGGGGATCGAGTCCCTGCCTTCATTGGTTAACATTATTTTCCTTCTTACTGCTTCTCCTCTGTCTTTATTTTTTTTCCATCAGGTTCTGAGCATCGCTAACATAAGGACGGAGTCTCAGTGATGAGTGAGTGCTCCCAGGAAGCATTGCTTTTGTGTATTTCAGGCTATCGAGTGGTTTTGTTCCACCGGCCATTAGTCACACACTGTTCACTGATGTTCCAACCATCTGGCTGCCATGGAGGACGAGCTGCTAAGCCAGCAAATGCTGTGTGTACAGGACAGTCAAGATCAGTCATGGCCTGGCCCCTGCAGAGTCCACCAGAGGACGTCCTTCTCCAGTAGCCCCTCTGCAAGCCTACCCTCATGCAGGCCACACAGTGAGACCCCTGTCCTTTCCAGATCATGCAGATAGGCTGGGTCCTGCAGGGTCATGAGTGCTGGCTGGAGCAGGCCACACAGAGCTGCCAGGGTCTTTCCAGAAAGTGATCTTGTGAGAGCTTTTATCTTTCTACGTTAGAATACATTTGGGTGTTTCTACCTGGCATTGATCCTGTTAATCGTTTGAATAGCTAACATGCCTGCAGCCTTGATAAGCACTGCATTCTCCGTTGCTGGCTCAGGGTAGCCTGTGGGGTTATTGTTGTTAATTGCCAAGGATTCCACTCCAACTTGTGGCAACCCCCATATGTGCAAAGTGGAACTGTGCTCCCTGGAGTTTTCAATCACTGTGACCTTTCAGAAGTAGATTACCAAGACCTGTCTTGTAAGGTGCCTCTGGATAAGTTCAAACCACCAACCTTTCAGCTAGTAGTTGAGCTCTTAATCATTTGCACCACCCTGGGACTCCAGCCTATGGGGTAGGAACTGTTCATTAGCTCCATTTCTGGTGGATAGACTGAGGCTAAGAGAAAATAGGCAATGTGTCCCTGGTCACAGCCAGTTAATGGTGGAGCCAGGCTTCTGACTTTCTCAGTGCAACCACAGGGCCTTTGCTTGTACACAAGTGTGGGAGAGTATGAGTGCATCTTCCTTCTGCAGTGTTCTGCCTTACGGAGGAAGTTGGACACAAGACCGTCAAGGGTGGCTCCTTGCCTAGGTTGCCCCGGGTGCTCCACCTGGTGCAGGCTGCTTCTCCAGATCACTTATCTCGCCTGCTCGTGGCTTTCTGGACTGAATGTGTCAGCCATGGGGAGTCCCAGGTGCTGCAGTTCAGTCTGATGAGGACTCTGCCAATTGCGGGAATATGCGATATATTGATGGTATGTATGTTGTTGCTAAATAGTTTTGCAAATTCTATCCAGAGAATCATGTGGTCCCAAATGGGGCCACGGGAGCTTCCCAGGCCTGCCAGGTGGAGCTGGGAACAGCTGGTATTCTGAATTGGCCTGAAGGAACTGGAACTGGAATTGTCCTCTTGTCTGCTGGGGAGCGGCTGTGGGGAGGAAGGGGATGATGTTGTGCAGAGATGAATGCTGGGAGAAACCCTCATCCAGGAGTACCACATACCTTGGCTTGGGAGGGGCTCAGTGATGGTGCAGATGGCAGCCATGCTGTTTGACCTCTGAGTGACTGGACATAAGCCCTGTAGTCCTCAGAGGAAGAAGCCTTGCACAGAGCAGGAGTGGGCTGGATGCTATGGTTGCTGGCATCATTGACAACTGCTTGGAAAAGCATAATTAAGTCAGGGTGACAGCTTTCACTTCATGGGCCCCTGTGTGATATAGAATAGCCCTGCTGATGCCCAGCAGGTAAATGACAACTGTACTTCTCTGTGGAAAGCAGAACCCTAACAGATTTGTTTAAAAAGTGAGTAACATTGTTGAACAGAGGAAAGGGTCGAAAGCAGCAAACACTGGAGTAGATATTGTATTCTAGCCCATTACATCTGAGAGGTGTTTTTCCTCTAATTGAGAGTATCAGGTGCAGCAGACATAAGTTCCTGGTGGCGTCTGAGAGATGTGGAGCCCTGACATACCTGAAGGCAGATGTCAAGGTGGAGAACCAGCCACACAGTCTCTGACAGTGACTGAAGAACACAGTCTCCGCCCCCTGCTCTGGAAATGACAGGTTCTGAGGCTTAAAGCATGGGGTCACTTGCTCCATGCTTATGCTTAATATGCCACTCTGAGGACATTCAGGAGTATGAGAGGGAGCAAGAGAGAGAGAGGGGGAGAAGAAGAAGGAGGAAGAGGAGAAGGGGTGAAGAAGGCAGAGGACAGAGATTAGAGGAGGAGAAGGAGATGAACACAAAGATGAAGATAAAAATGAGGTAGAAAGAAGAGGAAGAGGAAATAGAGGAATAAGAGAGAAAAGAAGAAAGAGGAGAAATCTAGAGAGAGATGAAGATTTGAGAAAAAGAGCTTTGAGAGAGAGGTGGACACTAACCATTGCTAAAAGTTGCCTCCACTGTAGACTTGCAGGATTGGAGAAGGTGGCACTTTCAAAGGCTGCGTTACAAGGCAAAGAAGTCACTTGGCTTTGACAAATCCTGTTGGCAGTGCTGGGCACACTGTTCTTGAATGGAGAAAGCAGGTTACACCAGGCTTGTAGGAGAACTTAACATATGGGCTGTTTTGTTGGCTGAGGGCCATGCAGCTGGCTCCCTCTGTGCCAGCCCCAGAACACTCTGACCTCCCTCTACTCCTGTTCCTGGTGGCACCCTGCCCCAAACTTTGCACATCCTCACCACCCACCCAACTGTCGGATGCTGCTTGCTCCATCTGGAGCTGACACGATTGTATTTTCATACCCGTGTTTTCATGGCCATTGCTGCCAGCAATATGAGGCTGGCAATAAAAATAATTTATTGAGGGAATGTTGATAAAGCCCTGCTTATTGCAAACAGTAAATTAAAAGTGAGCACTTCCACCTTTATTTCCCATCCAGGGAACAATAACCACTCTCAGTGAACTCGAAGGAGAAGGGAAGCAAGATAGAGAACAATCGTTCAGCTTCACCCGTCTTGCCAGCAACCTCATAAAAATTAAGGAATAATTTTTCAAAGAGATAAGGGCTTTAGGGACATGAAAATCAAAACATCCAAATCGTTCCTGCCCGGAGGAGGTGCACACAGGATGGGAAGGGATTTCTTTTCCCATTTTTAATTTACAAGAACCTTGTAAACTACAAATTAAAGGAGCAATAGCAATTCAAAAGCTTGATTCATTAAGCCTTTATTTACCCTTAATGCCTCCAAAGAAAAATAATTTGCTT
Organism: Heterohyrax brucei; assembly: GCA_028571685.1. Taxonomy (NCBI): domain Eukaryota; kingdom Metazoa; phylum Chordata; class Mammalia; order Hyracoidea; family Procaviidae; genus Heterohyrax; species Heterohyrax brucei. The sequence goes on from CM053140.1 coordinate 32,353,331, forward strand.
ACCAAACATGAGTTATGGCCTCAGTGCTGACATCTTCTCACGTAAGTCTCCAGGTCCATTTCAGGATGGAGCTCCTCTGTGCTGGGCACAGGCCTAGGTGGATACTAAGAGCTTTGTCTTTCATTGGGATAGTGGTTCCAAGGAGCTAGCAGACAGGCTGTCATGTGCATGACTTCCTTCAGTAGTAGGATATGAGTGAGGCACCCCTTCCTCTGGAGGTTTAGCACCCAAGTATGGGGACAGGGAATGACTGAGATAAGCACATGGGTGTCCTGCTGGTTAACTCCAAGGTTGTCTTCACTTACACATAGTTTACTCAACCAATCTGAGATTACTCAAGGTCAGAACTCATAAGAATTACAGAATGAGTGCCCATTAAATATTTCTTAAATAGAAAAAGAAAAGAATAAATGAAGGGCCTGAACAATGCAGTTGGACTGGACTTGTGAAAGAGTAGGGTGTTTCCATCTGTTATAAACTGAATTGTGTCCTCACAAAATATGCATTAGAATCCTAACCTTTATACTCTTGGACCACCACTAATCTGTCAATTTGTTGTATTGTGTGGCCATGATGTTGGAAGCTATGCCATGGGTATTTCAAATGCCAGGAGGTTCAACCCATGGAAGAGAGGTTTCAAAAGAGTTTCCTAAGACAGAAAATGAGAAGGACTTGACAATCTACTTCTGAAAATATTGGCACAGTGAAAAGTTTATGAGTAGCAGTGGAACGTTGACGGATACAGTGCCAGAAGATGAGCCCCTTAGGTTGGAAGGCACTGAAAAGACCACAGGTGAAGAGCTGCCTCATCAAAGTAGATTTGATTTTAATGACGTAGATGAAATAAAGCTTTCAGAATTTTTATCTGCTTCTGCAGCATCATTCAAAATGAGAAGGAACTGCTGCAAACATCCATTAGAAATTGAAATGCGGAATACATGAAGGTTGAATCCAGGAAAACTGGAAGATGTCAAAAATGACATGCTTGAAGATCAATGTTCTAGAAATTAGTGAAGCTGAAATGGACAGATTTTGGCTGTTTTGAATTGGACAATCATATGGCGTACTATACCGGGAATGAAAGTTGAAGAAGAATGGCATCGCATTTATCATCAAAAAGACTATTTCAAAGTCTACCCTGAAGTACAGTGCTGACAGTGATAGTATGATATCCACATACATGCATAAGGATGACCAGTTAATATGACTAAAGTTCAAATTTATGCACCAACCACTAAGAGCAAAGATGGAGAAATTGAAGATTTCATCAACTGGTGCAGTTTGAAATGGATCAAACATGAACTAAAAATATGCTGGTAATTACTGGTGATTGGAATGCAAAAGTTGGGAACAAAGAATGACTGGTCATTGAAAAATATAGCCTTGGTGATAGAGACTGCATGATAGAATTTTGCAAGATCAATGACTTCTTCATTGCATGCAACTTTTTTTCAACAACATAAATAGTGACTATACACGTGGACTGCTGGATGGAATACACAGGATCAAACTGAATACATCTGTGGAAAGAGATGATGGAAAATCTCATTCGTCAGTTAGAACAAGATTGGGGGCTGACTGTGGAATTGACCATCAACTGCTCACATGTAAGTTCAAGTTGAATCTGGAGAAAATTAGAACAAGTTCACAAGAACCAAAGTACAGCCCTGAGTGCACACCACCTGAATTTAGAGACCACCTCAGGAATAAACTCAACATACTGAACATTAATGACTGAAGACCCAAGTGAGTTGTAGAATGACACCAAGGACATCATACATGAAAAAAGCAAGAGGTTATTAAAAAGACAGGAAAGAAAAGAAAAGACCAAAATGGATGTCAGAAGAGACTTTGAAACTTGCTTTTGGATGTTGAGTAACTAAAGCAAATGGAAAAAAAAAGATGAAGTAAAAGAGCTGAACAGAAGATTTCAAATGATAGCTCAAGAAGACAGAGTAAAGTATTATAATGATATGTGCAAAGACCTGCAGTTAGAAAACCAAAAGGCAAGAACAGGCTCAGCATTTCTCAAGCTGAAAGAAATGAATTAAAAATTCAAGCCTTGAGTTGCCATACCGAAGGACTGTACAGGGAAAATGGAAACCCTGGTGGCATAGTAGTTAAGTGTTATGGTTGCTAACCGAAAGATCTGCAGTTCAAACCCACGAAATGCTCTCTGGAAACACTATGGGGCAGTTCTTCTCTATCCTCTAGGGTTGTCATGGATTGCATTGTGTCCCCCTCAAAATGCATGTATTGGTTTGACTTGGCTATGAGTCCCCAAGTGGTGCCATTTCTCCCATGTGTTGCGAATCCTGCCTCTGTGATATGGAAGACAGAGAATGGGCAGCAGTTGTGCTGGTGAGGCAGGACTCAAGCTAACAGCTTGTGGGACATAAGGTGGAAAAGTGAACAGGATAGGCTGGGAACCTCATACCACCAAGAGAGCACCACTGAGAGCAGAGCACATCCTTTGGACCTGAGGTTCCTGTGAAGACATGCTGTCATCGAATCTGGACTCTTGGCATACCAGACTGTGATAATTTCTCATACTGAGTGGTCTTGTAACTCGTGAATGGATTTGCGGCTTACTGAACAGTCAATAAAATTTCTCTTCATGAAGTCTCCCACTCATGGTATTTTCTGTTGGAGCAGTACTGGGTGACTAAAAGTGTTCTATCAGAATTGACTTGATGACAGTGGGTTTGGATATTTGGTTTTTTATGAGGGAAAATACTGAAAAACACAGGAAACATTTTTTAAAAAGAAAAATTTAGAAGGAATACACAAAGTCATTGCATCAAAAAGAATTGATTGACGTTCAACCATTATTGGAGGTAGCATATGATCAAGAACTGATGATACTGAAGGAAGAGATCCAAGCTCCAATAAAGGTACTGGCAAAAAACAAGACTCCAGGAACTGACAGAATATCATTCCTGTCAAATGTTTCAACAAATGGATGCAGCACTGAAAGCACTCACTCTTCTATGCCAAGAAATTTGGAAGACAGCTACCTGGCCAACAAACTGGAAGAGATCCATATTTATGCCTATTCCAAAGAAAGGTGATCCAAAAGATAATGGAAGTGATAGAACAATGTCATTAAGATCACATATAAGTAGAATTTTGCGGAAGATCATTCAAAAGGGGCTGCGGCACTGCATTGATGGGAAACTTCCAGAATTCAAGCCAGATTTAGAAGAATATGAGGAACAAAGAATATTATTGCTGATATCAAATGGATCCTGGTTGAAAGGAGAAAATACCAAAAAAGATGTTTGTGTTTTATTGACAATGTAAAAGCATTTGACTGTGGAGATCGTAAAAATTATGGATAGCATTGCAAAGAATAGGAACTCAGAACATTTAATTCTGCTCATGAGGAAGCTGTACACAGAGCAGAGCAGCTGATAAAACAGAATAAGGGAATATTGCACGGTTTAAAGTCAGGAAAGCTGTTAGGGTTGTAGCTTTTCACCACACTTATTCAATTTATATGTCGAGCAAATAATCTGAGAAGCTGGACCATGTGAATAAGAACATGGCATTGTGAATGGGAAAACTCACTAACAATGTGCTGTATGCAGAGGATATAATCTTACTTGCTGAAAATGAAAAGGACCTGAGGAACTGACTGATGATCAAAGACTGCAGATTTTAGTATGGATTATACCTAAAAGTAAAGAAAATGGAAATCCTTACAACTTGACCAGTAAGCAACATAACAGTGAACAGAGAAAAGATTGCAATTGTCAAGGATTTCATTTTACTTGAATCTGCAATCAACACCCACGGAAGCAGTAATCAAGAAGTCAAATGGTGCATTGGGAAAAGCTGCTCCAAAGTACCTCTTTATAAGTGTTGAAAAGCAAACATGTCACTGTAAGGACTAAGGTGCAGCTGCCCAGAGACATGATGTTTTCAGTCTCTGTAAAAGCATGTGAAAACTGGACAATGAATAAGGAAGACAGAAGAATTGATTAATTTATATTATGGTGTTGACAAAAAATATTGAATATACCACGGGCTGTCAGAAGAATGAACAAATCTGTCTCGGAAGAGATACAACTAGAATGCCCCTTAGGAGGATGGCTAGATGTCGTCTTACCTATTTTGGATACATTACCAGGAGGGACCTGTCACTGGGAAAGGACATCATGCTTGGTAAAGTAGAGAGTGCATAACGTCTGCATTCTATTGGGTCACCTTTCTTTGGAATGAATGCAAATATGGATCTCTTCCAGGTGGTTTGCCAAGCCACTGTCTTCCAAATTTCTTGATATAGATAAGTGAGTGCTTCCAGAATTCAATTTGTTTGTTGAATCATCTCAGTTTGTGTTCCACCAATTCCTGAGGCTACTAGAAGCTGAAATAGACACGCAACTTCCCCTTAGAGCCACACCCTGAGCCTTTTACCTCCTAAATTGTGAGATATAAACTCCTGTTCTTTAAAGCCACCTTGTAGTGGAATTTATGTCACAGCAGCCCTTGGAGGTTAAGACATCATCTATGTATTGCATGCATGAGTTCTTATTCATAAGACCCAGTTGTGTGCATGGCACATGTACTCCGGTCCGCAGTTACCCATTCTGATACCTCACCAAGCAACCCTTGAGCACTTGCTATGCCCAGGAACTGTGCTAGAGGATGAAGTCAGGCATGGCGTTGGACCTCTCAAAGCTTATAGCCTAGTGCACCTGGTTTCCCCCCAGTAATCTCCCCGTCCTGGGCTGGTTTAGTGATTTCAGATCATAAGGAGGGAGACAGGGTAGTTTAGGCAGAGAGAAGTATTATGGACATGAGCTTTAGAATCAGGCAGAATGTAGTATGGGCAGGAGTAGCATATCAGTTAACTATTGCTGTGTAACAAATCACAACACTTAGCAGATTAAACAACACACATTATTGTTGCACAGTTTTGTGGGTCAGTAGTTCTGGCATGGCCTGAGAGCATGTTTTGGTTTAGGGTTTCCCTCACAGGGTGCAATGTAGATTTTCATAAGGCTGTATCTTAGGCTGAGTTCTCTAGAGAAGCAAAACCAGTAAAGAGTATATGTGTATACGTATGTATGTGCACGTATGTGTATGTACATCAGGTCTGACAATTAAGTCCATGAACTTAACTGTTCTAAATGCTACATACCTCACTGCTGAATATCACTCTGGTCACCTTCTAAGTACTCCCACTGGGAATCTATGCACTGATGCCAGTGCCTAGTCTACCCTTCAAAGCAATTTTGGAACTCTTTCCTGAATTGCTGTTGTGCATGGTGGTAAGTTGGTGAACTTAATTGTATAGTTGTCTGTGAGGGAGTTTTAAGCCAGTAAACAAATAACTGTATTAGAATACCCTCCCTACTCACCTGATCTGGCCCCCAATGACTTTTTACTTTATCTGAAGATAAAGGAAATACTGAAAGGAAGACATTTTGATAACTTTCAGGACATCGAGGGTAATACAATGACAGCTCTGAGAGCCATTCCAGAAAAAGAGTTCCAAAATTGCTTTAAAGGGTGGACTAGGTACAAGCATTAGTGTATAGCTTCCCAAGGGGAATACTTTGACGGTGACTGTAGTGATATACAGCAAGGAGGTATGTAGTACCTTTTCTAGTATGAATTTGTAAACTTAATTGGCAGTACTCTTACACATATGTGTATATACTAATGTACATATATATGTATATGTGTGTGTATCTACTGATCAATAGATCAACCAGTCGATCTATCTATCTATCTGTCTATCTATAGAGAGAAGACAGGTGACCACTGGCTCTTGGTCTGCAGACTATTGAATCCATGATCAGTGGGTAAGACAGCAGGCTGCTGGCTCACAGGCTGTGGAAGTCAACAAATCCCATCACTGGCAGGCAATATGGCAGGTGTCTGGCTCAAGTCCCAAGGAATGGAGATTGCATGATGACAAGTTAGATGTAAGATCCAGAACAAGTAAGTTTTCTCAGAATGTTAATATAGTTTGGATACAGGCCACACCCCAGAAGAAACTTCCTATCTTGTGTATTTAGCACTGCTGTAACAGAAATACTGTAAGTGGATGCCTTTCACAAAGAGAAAGTTATTCTCTTACAGTCTAGTAGGCTACAAGCCCAAATTCAAGATGTCAGCTCCAGGGGAAGTCTTTCTATATGTTATGGAAGAAGGTCCCTGACATCCATCTTCCCTTGGCCTGCAGGTTCTCAGTGCAGGAACCTTAGGTCTAGAGGGCATGCTGTATCCCTGGCACTGCTTTATTGGTGCTGGGGCTTCCCCATGTCTGTCTTTTCACTTCTCTCTTTCATATCTCAAAAGAAGTTGGCTTATGACACTATATAATCTTGTAGAGGTCCGCTTCATAAGTGTAATCATCACTAATCCATCTCATTAACATCATACATGGAGGACTTACAAACACATAGGGAAATCACATCAGACGACAAATGGTACACAATCATACAGTACCAGGAATCACGACCTATCTAAGTTGACAGATATTTTGGGGGGACACAATTCAATCCAGGATATTCCACCCTTTTGTCCCCCCAAATTCATGTCCTTGCTATATGTAAAACACATTCACCCCATTATATCATAGGAAAGGTCTTAACTCCAATTCCCAAATCCAAAAAATTATTTTCCTCTGTGAAATCTAGAATACAAGTTATCTGCTTTCAAAGGAATAATGGTGTAACAGGTATGCACAAGGTAAACATTTCCATTACAAATGGGAGAAATTGCAGGGAAAGAAGATATAACAGGCACCAAGCAAGCCAGCAAAACACATTACATTAGCCCTCAGGGTTTCGAAAAAAATACGTAAATGTTTTCTAAGACCATTTATACAATGGCCCTGCCCTCCAAACTCTAGGAATTGACCACGCTGTCTGTGTTTTGGCCAGAGGTCCCTTGACTCTAGGCTCCAGCTCCATCTTCCAAGCCCACTGGAACAGCAACTCGGCTCCCTCTGCTTTAGGCACAACATTCTCCTAGTCCATCTCAGTGGTGACTCTAGTCTTAGAAACACCAGAGGCCATGGCTCCATCCTTTGAGACACTAGTGTTGTGGCCATACTCGTTGAGACTGACATAGCTTTGTTTCCTGTGTTCTTTGTCTCTTCAGCTCTGCTTCCTGGTTCCTTGACTTCTCAGCCCCTTGGCCAGCATCTGGCCTCCTCGGAAAGTTTTCCAAAACTCTGTAGCTCTACTGATAGGTTCTTGGAGTAAACTTTGGCAGAAGGCATTCAACTCTCTAGCTCTGCCAATAGGCAGGCCCAGCTGCACTGATAAGTGCCTGAAGATACCAGGAACCCTTCAGCATACAGACATGCAGTTATCTCTATGGGTTGACTTTAGCACTGTCTTGTACAAGTCTCCTAGTACTGCTGCTACTGTTTCTCTGTTGTTGCCGCTGCCATTTCTCTCCTGCTGCTTCTCACCATCTGGGCTGCCTCCAGTGTAAGAGCTCTCCTCATTTCCTTCTGAGTCTCCTACCCATTCACCGTTTCAAAAGCAATTCTGCACAGGAACCTCAGCTCTAAAGGATTCACTCTGTTCTGGCACTACTTTCTTGGTGCTATGACTTCCTCTTGTCTCTCTGCTCCCTTCTCTTTTTTATATCTCAAAAGAGATTGGCTTAAAACACAATCTATCTTGTAGATCTCATCAACATAACCACCACTAATCCATCTTATTAACATTACAGAGGTAGGATTTACAACATATAGGAAAAATCACAGAACATGACAAAATGGTGGATAAATCACACAAAACTGTAAATCATGACCTAGCCAAGCTGACAGATATTTTGGGGGATACAGTTCAATCCATGACACTCCCCCTTATAACTGACTGACTGAAAGACAAAAAAAGCCCACACTCAAGAGAAGGGAATTATACAGATGTGAATATTAGAAGGCAGAATCATTGAGGGCCATGTCAGAAACTGTTTCACAAGTAATTCCCATTCCTTACAAACCCCTGTTTTTTCACCGAAAGGGATGGAGATTGCTTCGATGTGTTTTGGGCTTTTATGGTTTTCAGATTTTTTTTAAAATTAGATTTTAGGGTTGTTTTTAAAGTACTTAGCCCAGTGCATTCTACACAGCAGGTCCTCAAAAGTGGTGTCCGTCCTTTCCAGCAACATCACATTCTGAGAACTCTTCTGCAAAGTTGTGAAGTTGGTAGAATTTAGGGACTCTTTCGCCTCTGTGGAGATCCTTCCACCTAGGTTCTTGGAGAGGCTATGCCAGGTGCACCTACCTGAGGAACGTGTGTGTCTGCATGGAGGCTCCTCCTGGGTACTTTGGTGCAGCCTGAGAACGATCCATTAGAGTAGTAAGAAGCCCCATGCCAGCCATTTACACTGCATCTCTGGGCACAGGCACAGGTAGAGGCAGTGGATATTAGCCAGGAAGTGACACTCATTTTTCTCAGAAAAAGTTGTCATTGCTCAAGTCACTACCCTTGGGAAGAAATCAAGGGAGAACGCAAAAATAAATAAATTCCAGCACACAGCACAGCACATAACATTGTTGTAATAAATGCTCCTCAGTTTCTGGACCTGCCCAGAGTGGCTGTCTTTGTGACTGGCTGGGGCATCCTAGAATCCTTTCCCTTACAAGCATGTCTCAGTCTCCTAATGCTGCTATAACAGAAATATAGCAAATGGGTGGCTTTTAAGAGTAAAAATATCTTTCCTTGCGGGAGGCTGGAAATTTGAATTCAGGGTATTGGTTCTATGGGCAAACTCTCTCTGTGTTGGCTCTAGGGGAATGTCCATGTCTCTTTCAGCTTTGGTTCCTCAGCTCCCTAGGGATCTCTGCACAGTGTCTGTTTCTCCCCAGCTTGTACTTGCTTCTGTGCATACCCTGGCTAGGTTTCAGACACACCTACACTGATAGGGCCTGATTAACATAACAAAGAAAACTCTGTTCCAAAATGAGATTAATATTCACAGATACTAGGAATAGATATTTTGATGGGGACACAATTTAATCCATAGCATGTCTTTTGACTCTCTTGCGCTTGTTTGCCCCAAAGGCACCCTTTTTCCTCCTCCACGTCATTGACAGGCTTTATGGGTGTTGGAAAAGGTGGGGTCCTGGTTTTCCTAGGATTGACTGCTGCCTTCCCAGGGTGTGGCACAGAGGAGTTACTGGCAGTGACTCAGGGGACATGAATCCACCTGTGGAAGAGGAGTGGGAGGAAGGCTGGGTTGGCCATCAGAGCCTGGAATGTAATAAAGGCTCCTGTTCACCCTTACTATACTATTTTAAAGAACATCACTCCTCTCTTCTGTGCCTTGGTTTCCCAACTATAAATCACAAAGTATAGCTACAGCTAAGTCTTGGCCAGCTCTGGGATACTACCTTTTGACCCTTCCTTTTGATGGCGACTGTAGTTTGGTGGTGGGGGATGGCAAAAGGGGGGATCTACATTGCTGGGGTGGCACGGTCATAGAAGTAAGGGAGATGGCCTCAAGATTCCCACCTGTTTATGAGGCTAGTCACCCAGCCCTCCCTCTCCCTAGCATCATCAGCGGAAGCCTGAAAGGAGTGGAGTGGGGAAGGTGCCAGTGCTTCTGCTCATTAAGATTTGGATCAAGGATATGATCTTTCATAAACTGAATGATCTTCCCTGCAAGACATGTTGAAGTCCTAACCACTGCATAGCCATATTTGACAAGGATTTTCTTTGACAATGTTACTAGTTAATGAGGTCATGCCAGAGTAGGGTGGGTCCTAATCCTAATTTCTTCTGAGCTGCGTTTGTAAGGGAGAAAGACAGGGGGGACCAGGGTCACATACAGAGTAAGTTTAACCATATGAGCCTCTGTCTACAAGCCAAGGAATGGCAAGATGTGCCCAGGGCTACAGAAGATGAAAGAGACATGGAAGAATCTTCCCCTAGAGTGGACCCTGAAAGAGCATGGTCTTGCTGACACCCTAAATTCAGACTTCTAGCCTCCAGAACTGTGAGACATCTGCTTGTGGTATTTTGTCACTGCAGCTGCAGGAAGCTAAGACAGAATTTGTTCTGTACTCCATCTGTTCCTGAGGGAAAAACAGATGGCTGAGAAATGCTCCACTTCACAAAAAGGAACACGGGGCTTGCTTAGATTTTGCCCCAGGCCCCTGCCCTCTCTAGGCCTCCCTTGATTTCCTCACCTGTGACATGGGGACATTTGTCAGGGGGTTGGCTTTCCAAATACTCTGATCACCTTCTTCCTTTGCCCTCCTTTCATAAGAGGGAACCAGCCTCAGACGCACAGAGAAAGGAAGAGTATTTCAAGGTTTCACTGCCCAAGCACCGGATACCTGCACACCTGGGCAGCTGTTGAAGTCTGAAGACATTCCAGGAATGCCTTTTTATATAGCTGGAGAAGTCAGAACTTCTTCAATGTGCAGGTCATGGTAAGGCTGTACTGGGTAAGTGTGAATTTAGCTTGTGGCCAAAGGTGAGGCTTGGAGACCAGGTAAGAACTCTGTTCTTTAGGAAATTTTTGGTATCAAACTTTGGTTTTTCTGTCATGCAACCCACTGGGCACAAAAAATAGAGAAGTAATCATTTTATCCATGAATTTGGTTCTGCAAAAGGTGCTCTAGTCTGGCTTATGCAGAGAGTAGGGCCAGATGCTGGAAGGGTGTTCTGTCTCAGAGAATGGGTGCTGCAGAATCTGGGCCAGAGAGTCCTCAGAACTGAGGCTGTAGCCACACTCTTTATCCTCATGGCTTTCAGAAGCCTCACTGTGTGTCTCCAAGTTCCAGAACCTTGGAGTCATCTTTGAGAACATGATGAGCAGGTGGAAGCGATAGCCCTTTTTGGAGTCAGAACAAAACAGTGTTGACCTCAGCTTTGTCACCCACTAGCTGTGTTCTCTACATGGCTCTCTATACCTCTGAGCACAGTTTTCCTCATCATGAAGGTCATCAACCTACCAGGATGGCTGCGGTAACGTGCTTAAGCTCCCGGCCTGGAGAATGACAAATAGGGCCTCCACCCCTTTTATTTGTACATCTGTGGGGAGGCTTACTTCCCTAACAGGAACAGTCTTGGTACTGTTGCTCTGTCCTCCCTGCTCTGGCTCACATGTGATTAAGTTATGACCACCATTTGTTTTAAAGACTTGTCTTAGCACCTATTTACAAGATGTATGGATTTCTCCTTAGTCCCTTTGATGGAACTCAAGTAAAAGCTTTCTGCTTATTCCATCCAACCTGTGCCCATAAAACATGACAGTAATAGCAGGCAATGTAACAGCATATTGCTGAGGGACAAGGGCCATGTGAGTGATGGGGGCCATGTGAGTGACATCTGCCTTCCACTGAGGTGTGTCACACCTGCCTGCACAGGTGCTAGCATGGCCACTCAGGTAGATGCCAGATTCGGGTACACCTGGTGCCAAGTGCTAGTGAGAACTGGGCAGACTCCTTGTCTCCTCTGCTTGCTGTGACCTCAGAGATGAGACACATAACTCTCAGATGGGTTCCTTCCAAGTGCAAAGGGACCAGATCTGCAGGAACTACAAGAGGTCTCCGAGCCAGGATTAAATTCTCCTGATGGTGTTGTCTAGAGCTATCCTGCTCCCAAAGGAACTCCTGTCTCCTCCCCAAGGCACAGGAATCGCTGAGTGGCACAAACAGGTGCTCAACTACTATCTGACAGGTTGGAGGTTCAAACTCCCAGAGACACCTTGGAAGAAAGGCCTGGTGACAAGGTCAGAGCCTTGAAAACCTCTGGCTACAATGGCTACAGTGCTGGAGCAAATGCTGGAGAGGTTCCTCAGGCCAACTCTCAGCTACTGAGTGGTGAGCCCCTGGGCTGACTTGGGGGAGACCTGGGTTTAGCCCAAATTGCAGTAGTCTAGGGGGATGGGATATGCTGTCTTACCTTTCCCACTGGAGTGTACTTTTCCTGGAGGAGGGAAAATGTCCCTCTCAGACTTGCCTCCAGACCTCTATCTGGTGGTCCCTTTGTGGACTGTCAATGCCCACAGGATTTGGAGGTGCCCCACTTGTTCTGGTTTCCCCCAGTGTCTTCCATGGTCACTGTCACAGCTTTTGGGGCAGGGCAAGTAAAGCAGGACAGAGCAAGCTGGCATGGAAACCCTGGTGGCATAGTGGTTAAGTGCTATGGCTGTTAAACAAAAGGCTGGCAATTGGAACCCACCAGGTGCTCCTTGGAAACTCTATGGGGCAGTTCCACTTTGTTCTATAGGGTCATTATGAGTCAGTGGCAGTGGATTTGGTTTGGTTTGAGCAAGCTGGCAGGTGGTGGGGAGCTGTGTCCTGACCATGCTTATAGCAGGTCTCTTGAGCAGTCCAAAGACATCTCTGCCCCTGCCACCACAGGAGAGAGGCTTGTGAATGGCTACGCAATGCAGCCCTTGGTTCTCCAGAAGTTGGAAGAATTGTAGGTCTCTCTCCCAGGGAGTCTGATAGAGTGCAAGATGCTTGCAATCACTAATCAATTATTCTTTATTAAGTGTATTTCTTTCATTAGTCATTCCTGTGCTGTTTCATCATGCCTCCTCAAGTTCCAGTGGATTTCAGGCTTCACCAAGTACAAGATAATTCATTTTATTAGGCCATTTATTTTCTGGGTACCTTTTTAAAGGTCAATTAATCAACTTAAATGGAGAAGGATCCCAATACTCTTGGGATGAGTGTTCCATCATCAACACATTTTGGGAGGAGGAGTTTGCTTTTATTTTTTTGTAGTGAAAACATATACATCAAAATATTACTAATACAACTTCTAGTTACCACTTGGCGACATTGATTACCTTTTTAAAAAGTACTTTATTTTATTTTTTGTTGTTGAGGTTGTATGCAGCAGAACAATGTCTACATGTGACATTCAGTGACGTTGATGACATTCTTCAAGTCGTTCAACCACCCTCACCCTTCTTTTCCGAGTCGTTCCTTCTCCATTAGTATAAGCTCTCCACCACCTAAAGTTCCTATCTAATCTGTCAAGTTGCTGTTGTTGATTATATTTTCCATTTTGAGCTACTAATTATTGCTGTCCTTTTTCAAAATCTTCCCTCATGTTAATATAAACTCAATGCCCTCCAAACAAAATCTCCCCCTTTCCTCTTCCCTCCCACCCCTGGTAACCTTAAAAATTTGGTGTCTATATATTTGCTTATTTTATGTCAGTTAGATCCTATAGTGTTTGTCACTTTGAGACTGACTGATTCCGTTTGAAGTGATGTTTTCAAAGTTCATCTATGTTGTGGCGAGCGTCGGGGCTTTGCTTTGTTCTTCTGACTTGGGAGAGAGTTGGGGGAGGACATGGACTGCAGGGGTGTCTTCAGCAGTGAGTGACACTGAGAACAGGGAGGCTCTGGTCTTTCCAAATACCTCAGTTTCCTGTGACTGCCATACAGAAATTCTACAAGTGGGTGACTTTAAAGAACAGGAATTTTCTCGCAGTTCTGGAGGCTGAAAGTCCAAATCAGAGTCTTGGCCATGTTGGTGCTTTCCTTGTTGGTAGTCACACACCTTCCCAGTCTCATTGGCTTGTAGGTGATCCTCATGTGGCGTGTGTTTTCCTTTTCCCCTGTATGCGCCTCTTTGTCTATTCTGATCTTTTTGTAAAATTTAATTTGTTTGTGAAAATACACACAACCAAGGATAGACCATTTCAACAAATTCTGTGTGTACAGTTCAGTGATGTTATTTATTTTCTTCATGTTGTACAACTGTTCTTTCTATCCCACCACTATTAATATAAAGTCATGGCCTAGCCTGTTGTCAATTTGATCAAGCATAGATGCATCTTTGAGAGAGCACAACACTCAAGGCAGATATTCTTAACTAATTAGGCTGAACTCTTGTTTGGTTAAAGGAGCCCTGGTGGCACAGTGGTAAAGCACTCAGCTGCTAACCCAAAGGTCAGTGGTTCTAGTCCCCCAGCTGCTTAGTGGAAGAAAGATGGAAGTCCTCTTCCATAAAGATTGACAGCGTTGGAAACCATGTGGAGCAGTTCTACTCTGTCCTCTAGGATTCAATCAACCCAATAGCAGCTGGTTTAGTTTGGGTTTGGGTTGTTTGGTTCAAAGCAAATTTCCAAAAATGTTTTCTTTTCTTTTTTTTTTTTTTTAATTAATCAGAAGTGATTAGGTTTAGGATCCATCTTCATCAGGTATTATCTCATTACCATAACAAAAGAAAAATCCATTTCTGAACAAGATCACACCCACAGATACAATACCAGGACTTTAACACGTAATTAGAAGGGGAAAAAATTCAGTCCACAACCCTGAGCCATGCAAGTTACCTGCTCACTTCCTTGGACCATTGCATCTATGGTGGAACATGGAGCAGAGAGAAGCCTTGCAGCCAAAAAAATCAGAGGAGGGAGGGAGGTTGGCCAACTAGACTCACTCTCACAGGCATCTGTGCCCAGGGCTGGAATCCTGGAGCTAAAGGAAAACTCTCTGCAGCTGATCCCCTCTACAAAGCCCAAATCAGGTTCAGTGTCTTCCCTGTGCCTTGTAAATAATAAACACAATGCATCATACATATTTAACCAGAGAGAAACATTCTCCAAACCTAAAGGAAACTGTCAATGAATTGTTTCATCTGCTGTTTACAGCAAATTGCTGTTACTTCTAGATTCCGAGTGTATGAGGGGAGGAATGGCTGGTTGGTTGGAAGCTCATTTGTTGGTATTGATACAATCATGGCTCCTGTTTTAGCTTCTCAGCTTGATGGCCTTTAGGGGACAGGGGCAGAGCTGGCTCTAAGAGCAAAATCATGGGGCTCTTCAGCAGTCTGAAGTTTACCAGGCAGCACTTTTCTTCCCAAGGTGGCTTTCTGTATGATTAATATTATTACCAGTTGATTACTATATGTTGCTCTTGTTAGCTGTGATTAAATTGATTCCAACTCACGGTGAGGCCTTAAGTACAACCAAATAAAATGTCGCCTGATCCTGAACCACCCTCACCATCAACAGTGTGTTCAAATCCATCATTTTGGTCACTGTCCCAGCTCATCTCATTGAGGGTCTCCCTCACCATCACTGGCCATTTATTTCACCAAGCATGGTGTGCTCCTCCAGCCATTGATCCTTTCTGGTAGTGCGTCCAAAGCAGGTGCATTGGGCAATGCTGTCTTGATCTATAATGTTTTCATTGAATAATTTTTGGAAATAGATTTCCAGGACATTTTTCTAGTCCATCTGTTGTTGTTTTTATTGCTAGGTGTAAACAAGTCAACCCTGACTCGCAGAGACCGCATATATAACAGAAGGAAACATTGTCAGGTACTACTTGTTGTGGTCAAGAGCTTGGCTGCTAACCAAAAGGCCAGCAGTTCAACTCCACCAGCCACTCCTTGGAAACCGCATGGGGCAGTTCTACTGTGCCCTCTGGAGTCACTATGAGCTGGAACAGACTTGAAGGCACCTAACAACAAAAAAACAATGTGATCTTCATGATTGTTGGTGTGCTTGAGTCTGATTTTGTGACCACTGTGTATTCTGAGTGCCTTCTAACCTAGAGGGTTCATCATGCAGCACTATGCTGAAAGATACTCTGCTGTGATCCATAGGTTTTCACTGGTTGAGTTTCAGAAATAGGTTGCCAGTCTGTCTTATTCTGGAAGCTCCACTGGAATCTTTCCACCACAGCTGGGTGACCCTTTTAGTATCTGAAATACTGGGTAGAATAGTTTTCATCATCACAGCAACTTGCAAGTCATCACAGTGTGGCCAACTGACAGGTGGCAGAAATAGTTTGTAATAAGTGAATGTTTACTCTCAGTGGGCAACTTGTATGTGCGATCTCATCAAACCCTTTCAAGTATAATGAAGGCATTATTCCTGCTTGGAAGCTAGGATGTTGTAGAGCTTGGATTCCAACCTTGGTCTCTGCCCCCCAAGCTTGGGCTACTCTTGTTATTAAATGTAGCTTCCTTCCAGGATGTCTTGATGGGGCTCCTGATGAAAATCACCTCAGATTCCAAATTTGGAATCTGCTGGTGGTCTTGAGAGAGATGGATGTTTCTCCATGGATGGTCTACTGACCTAGGACAACCTTGGCAGTCACGCATAATCCGTAGCGGGTTTGGTTATTTCTGAGAAAAAAAAATGAAACAATTTTGTTCAAATGGTCAGTTGTCACTGAGTGGGCTCCAAGTCATGTATGTCAAAAAGCACTGTGCTCCATAGACTTTTAAGTGGATGACTTTTCAGAGGTAGGTCACTAGCCCTTTCTTCTGAGGCACTTGTGGGTGGGCTCAAACCTCCAACCTTTTAACACCTGAATGTGAAATTGCATTATGTTCTTTAATAATCATTACATTCTTAAAGGTTGGGCATGAACCACAAGGCCTGGCTGATACCCTTGAACAGAAATGAACAGGTGCTATAATTCTTGGGTTATCACATTTAAAAATAATATGAATGCTTTTATTTATGTATATAAACATTAGTACTTTCCTTACTTTTATTAGGTGGTGCGTTCCATTACTAGTTTCCAAAGATGAATCAGTGGCTCAAAAGTAGTTGATTAAAGCTCAGTGAAACAAATGGAAACATAAATAATACAGCTTAAACAATGTCCAACAATGTAAATAGCACACAGCACTCTAGCACAAATACAGAATGCAAATCTGGGAGTCTCGGTGGGTTTTTTAGAGTGAAGATTCTGACTACATGGCAGGAAGGGAACTGTTAAAAAAGCACAGTGGAGAACATCTTTGACCTGGACTATACTGGAGTGATCATCCAATCCCTGGAGTGTTGTCTTTTATGAGCCTTTTTCAGGTAGTGACATGAAATTGGGGAAGCTTCCTGATTATTTTCAGAAAAAGAAAATTGACTGCTCTGGTCAACCAAATGAGTTTTTGATAGGTGCTAAGAATTGATAAATTCTGTCACAGTGGGTGGAGAAGAGATTAAAATGATAAAGGCAGCATTGAAAGCTACCTTGTTGGTAACAGGTACACACCATGCTATTGCTGAGCAGTTGGACAGCACATCAAGTTGAAGGCCAATATGATGCTTGGACAAGGCAAGATGGTAGTGTGGTGTCATTTTTGTATCAATGACACGGTTGGACATGCAACACGTGGAGATGCCTGTCTTCATATGTGTGCACACTTGTAGCTCTTTTACTGAATTGGTGGATAAATTAACTGTTGGACAGAATTGGTCTGCTGCCTCTCACCCAGGCTACCTTATCAGAAGCCTTAGGCCTGGAACATCCCCGTGTCCTGGTTTCTTCCTCATCAGGGGAGGTCCCTTTCTGTTTCAGACTGAATGAGTACCTTTTTGTTCTGCTCATGCAGGTGGATCAGATTGCACCTGGCCAATCCCACTACTGTATTTGTTATCAGTGGAGAGGGAACGGGGTCCCTCACCTGTGGCATGAGAGCGTAGTATGCACCACCAACTCTGCCTTGACTGTGATGAGTAACCTGCCTGTTGTGGGGCACTGGTGCTTGCTATCAAAGCCGATCTTGTTCTGTCTCTTCTCTATGAGTGTAGAGCATTGTTCCACCCAGTGCACACATGTAAGACCCTTTGTGTCTTGTTGATGACCTTGGACCTTGGCTTAGCAGAGTGTGAACAAGCTACAGACACATCTACATGGAAAAAGAAGTACTCATTTGCTCCTGCGTCCATGTTACAGATGAAGAGAGCTTTTGTGAGCCATGATGGAGACTTGAAAAGCGGCATTGTGGCCAGCACTAATAGTGTGTGGCTCTCTGTGGGTTCCAGGCAAGCACTGGTGCATAGGTACTTCAGGAAGCTGGTGGGTAGCATTTCTGAAAATCGAGAGGTCGATGTCAGAGTGTTTATGTTTTCAGTGCCTGGGTGAGGAAATGGAAACCCTGGTGGTGTAGTGGTTAAGTGCTATGGCTGGTGAGCAAAGGTTGGTAGTTCAAATCCACCAGGTGCTCCTATGGGGCAATTCTACTTGGAACTCCAGAGTTGCTATGAGTCAGAACTGACTTAATGGCAGTGAGTTTTTTTTTTTTTTTTTGAGTTTTACATGAAGAAATAGGCAATGAACTCAATATTCTGTTTTCCACATGGAAGCAGAAGGGAAAGTGTGTCTACAAGTGTTGAAATGAGGGATGGTACAAAAACAGTTCATAATCCTGATCAAACCAGCTCATCACTCCATGGCCAACATCATGTTGAAGGTAAGTGATTGGAACTGTGTAAGACAGGACTGTGGTGGAGAAGACTTCATGCCCAAGATTTCGCACTTTTCCACACTTGATGGTTTTCTTCAGTGACTGGAGAAGGAAATTGATGATGCCTATTGGAGATGCTAAAATCTTCCTTTCAGTGTTACATTCCATATCCCTGGAGCTCAAGACAACCACAGTGCTCCCTCTATCTCTCCTCCCAAGTTGAAACACATGTGTGCCCAGCTTTTAAACAAGATGCGACTCATGGACTTACTATTATACAGAACTCTGAAAGTGGCCTTCAGCGGGGACAGCTCCCATGCTGGTCCTCACTGTCTATGACCTTTTTTATTGCCTACTGTCTACCAGACTCTCTTCTTCTCCCAGAAATCTTGAGTGGTGAACTAGGACTTCCTATCATAGCAGGGACAAAGGGAAGAGAAATGAGCTGCATGAGGAATGTGTGCCACGGTCATGTTATGTTTACCAGGCCCATTTTCTATGGCTAGGGGACAATTCACAGACAACATCTCTGGATATTGTCAACATTGTCATTAGTTGTTAAATGCTATGTCACATTTTATTTTTAAAAAGTTTACTGAAAACTATTGGTTCTCCAGAAACCCTGGTGACATAGTAGTTAAGAGCTACAACTGCTAACCAAAAGGTCAGCAGTTCAAATCTGCCAGGCAATCCTTGGGGGCAGTTCTATTTTGTCCTTAAGTTCGCTATGAGTCAAAATCAATTCTACTGCAGTGCGTTTGGTTTGGGTGCTGGTTTTCCAGTGCACCTGAGGTCAACTCTGACATAAGGGTGCTCAGTGTGTCAGGGAAGAACTAGACTATAGAGTTTTCAATGGCTGATGTTTTCCAGAAGTTGATCATCATGCTTTTCTTCCAACACACTTCTGGGTAGACTGAAACCTCTAACTTTTCGACTAACAGCCAAGTGTGTTAACTGTCTATACTACCCAGAAAATCCTGATGTTGTCTACAAGAGCCCAAAACTCCCAGGCAGATGAATTAGAGTCAGTGTCGATGGGCTTTGATGTCATGATGGGCAGAGACAACTTTCGTGTGGTGCCTGTCCTGTGCCAGATACTGGTACCTCCACAGGTGGTCTAAACTTGCAAAACTCTCCAGAGCTGAGTACTAGCATCTACCCTTTCAGTGGAGAAGCCACATCCAAGGAGGTGATTCAGTCAAGAGCACAAGCTAATAAATAGATCAGAGTCAAGTCTGCAGTCACCAATTCCTGCCCCTCCTCCTCCCTAGAGTATTTTAGAGTCCTGCCTCAGTTATACAGTGCTGCTATAACAGAAACACCACAAGTGGACAGCTTTAACAAAGAAAAGTTTTATTCTGTTACAGTCCAGTAGGCTAAAAAAAGTCCAAATTCAGGGTGTCAGCTCCAGGGGAAGGCTTTCTCTCCTGGCTCTGGAGGAAGATCCTTGCTGTCAATCTTCCCCTGGGTTGGAAGACTTTGAGGCCCCAGGACCCCAGGTTCCAAAGGATGTGCTCTGCCTCCAGCACTGCTTTCTTGGTGGTATGAGGTCCCCAACTCTCTGCTTGCTTCCCTTTCCTTTAGACCCCAAGAGATCACCTCAAGGCACAAACCAATCTTACAGAGTCCTGCCCCACCAACACAGCTGCTGCCCTTCTTCCCTCATTAACACCATAGAGGTAGAGTTTACAACACGCAGGAACATCACCTAACAGCAAGAATCATGGCCTAGTCAAATGGCTCCACACATTTTTGGGGGGACACAATTCAATCTGTGATGTATCTTGTGACTCCTGCCCTATCAGCACTCCAAATCTTTAATGACTGTCACCCACATTCTGTCCCTCCTAACTGGCCCCAACCTGCTTGTCCCCAGCTCTGAGCTGAATCCACACCCTGGCCCTTTGCTTGGGTCTTTTCTCCAGGCCTGGTGCTGGCATGGGGCTCAGCAGGGGCAGCAAGCTGTGGTCCTCGATTTCACAGAGGCTGCAACCTGCTGGAGGTGAACATTGTTAGGTAGGCAGGACAGACTCCGGTTAGCTGGGCCTCGTCCTGGAGGACTTTTTTCACCTCTGCCTGTGCCACCCAGTATGTGGGGAGCCAGTGTGTGAGGAGTCCGCTTGCCTGCGGTGACACTTCGCAGTGCCTGGCAGCCAGCTCTGAGTCTCTGCAGTAGCAGGCACTCCCAGCCCAGCCGGCTTGCTGTAGCTTGGAAACTCCTGAGAGCAAGTGTTCTCTTCAGAGCCTTTGTGTGCTGAGCATCCTCTCTGGTTGCACATCTTGTTTACTACCTGATCTGATAAATATATGACCACAGAGTTGGCAGAGAATAAGGCTCTACAGGGCAGCATCAGCTCAGAGTGACCAGAGCTGTGGAGCTGGGGCTTCTGGGCTGCAGCTAGCACATCTCGTTTTCGGGGGCTCCCTTTTCACACACCAGTACCCTGTGTTAGGAACAGCCCTCCTAACAACCAGTTCCGAAATAAACCGCAGGATGCAGGAGCCAGGAACTGGTGAGCATCCTCCACAGGGAGCCTGGCCCCTTCCAGAGTTTTCCAGAATGCCTCTTTCATGAAGGAGCTTGGTGTGAGGACACCAAAGGGGCCTGTGCAATTAGCTCCAATTTATATTAATGGCATTTTAGATTAGCCGCAGCTGAGCCTGCTCCGTCCTGTGCAATGGGGACCCAGATGTGAAGGGAAATGTGAAAATATAAATAAAAAAATTAAAAAGACAAAATAATTGCACTGGTTGTGTACAAGGGAAGGGAAGTGGGAAAAAGGAAGAGGGAGGAGGAGACTCTTGGTGCCTCTGTCCACCTCAGTGGATGCTCTCATTGTCCCCAAAGCACATGGTTCCTCTCTCCTGGTCACAGTACTCTCCACCACCTCTGCAGGGCTCCTGCAGTGACCTTCATTGTCTCTTGACCAGTCCCCCAGGCTCAGGTGACAAGCACAGGTGCTGGGTAGAATCATTTCCCAGGGAGCTAGATGTGGGGATGGGGTCAAAAGGACCTGAGGCTGCCATATAGTGGTGACCAATACAGGCTCTAGGCCCCCTGCTCACATCTGACTCCACTCTGCCCCTGCTGCCCAGTGGTGGGTGACATGCCCACCTGTGCCTCAGTTTCCTCTGCCTGTAAAGTGGGATTAATAAGGACTAACAGAGAAAACCTGTTAGAAGCTCAGCGTGTATCCAGATTCCTCAATGTGGCTCCATTGTACTGATGAAGCATCCCTCTGTGGCTGCAGCTGACCGCTGCCTATGGCTTGCTCTTGCACACTGAATGAGCCTGGTGACTTTGAACTCAGCACCCACTGTTTCCAGAGACCTTGAGCCTGCGTCCCAGACCTTCTCTACCCACCTCTCTTCCCTGGGACCCTTGAAGACATGCCCTGCTCTTTCCCTGTGGTAACCTGGCCTCCATTCCACAAATAATCCCACCACTGTTAGGTTGTTGGAGGGTGGTGGCATGGAGACAGACCCCAGGTAACAGGAGATAGCATCCTTCATCCCAGGAAGATGAACAGAGGCATCATCATCATGCTTTGGATGGAGACCTGGTCTTGACTGGATGTGGAGAGAAGGCACTTATCCCCTGTCCCTGGAGGCCTCTGCCTGCTACTACTCTGCCCCAGGGTGAGCTGTGTCTGGAGCTGCACTGGGCCATCAAGGTTGGACACAGATCCAACTGTAGTGGGATGTTTGAAGCTGGGAGGCACTGTAGAAAATTCAGGAAGGAAAGCATTCAATCTAGCAGACTAAGCTCTTCAGACTTTGCCTAAGACTCTAGTTGGCATCACTGCTGAGCCCAGTGGGAGGCTCAGCCTCTTCTAGAATCTTCTCTGGGGAGTGGGCCCAGGCTGCCCTGTCCTGTTGGCTTGGAGATCCTTGGGTCTGCTGCAGAATGTCCTAGGGGCTGGTTGCTCCAGTAGGTGGACCTGTTGTCCCTGGAGTTCTCCTGACCCTGTCATCTAGCACTTTGTCAGGGCCTGGCTTATGGCTTTAGCTCGGTGCTTGCTTGTTGAGTGAATTACTGAAGGGTGAGTCAAATAAATGACTAGACTCAGTGTAGTGGGTTGAATGTTGTTGCTAGGTGCTGTCAAGTTGGCTCCAACAGTGGAATGAAATGTGGCCAGTCTTGCACTGTCCTCCCAGTTGTGTTGTTGGTTTTCATTTGCTAAATTTCAGGTAGGTCACGAGGTCCTTCTTCCCAGTCTCTCTTAGTCAGGAAACTCTCCTGAAACCTGTCCTTCATGGGCTACTCGACTGGTATTTGAAATACCGGTGGCATAGCTTCCAGTATCACAGCAACATTCAGGCCACTACGCTGTGACAAGCTGACAGACAGGTGCCGTAGTGGGTTGAATTGTGTCCCCCAAAAGTTATGTCCATGTCCTAATCCCCAAAACCTGTGGGTGTGATCTTATTTGGAAGTAGGGCTTCTCGAGATGCAATTAAGGATCTCCAGATGAGACCATCCTGGATTTAGGTGACTCCCAAATCCAAGGACAGGTGAACTTACAAGGGAAAGGCAGAGGGAAGTTTAAGACAGACCTGCAGAGGAGATGCCCGTGTGCTGATGCAGGGATGTAGCCACAAGCCCAGAGCACCAGGAGATACCAGGATACCTGCCAGGCACAGCTGCAGCCCCTGGAGGCCCGTGAGTCTTGGAAGGTTGGCCCACCCACTGCTCACCTAACAGTGCTTCTTTGGCTGGTCTCCTGGGCAAGGGTGGGGACACCTGAGAAGGAAATCCAAGGCCAAACATCTTCTCTGTCCTCATTGGCTGTCTCTGCAGTGCCACCAGCTGGCTCAGCTCGGTATCTGAAATAGCTCGTGCTGCTAGTGGTGACGACAGGCTGATCTGCTCTCTTCTGTTGCTTAAAAAAATACTTGAAAAACACCTCAAGAGTTGATTTTCTTGGCATGGAAAACATTCCATAAATCTATATTAAGACTCAGAACACAGTGGGCTCCTCCAGTTGAAAGGAGCTGGCCCCTGACAGGTGGTGTCACTGAACCACAAGGCTGCCTAATGGGGGTGCAGAGCTGATCATTTGCCACTAATTGACACTGTGTCACCTCCAGGCCATCCTGCCCGCTTGCTCCTGGAGAGAGAGGGTCAGAGCAGACACTAATGACCAGGCAGACAGATTCATCCCAAATGTGCTGCTGTCATACTCCTGGGATTAAAAATAACCCCGAATGCCATTTCTCTCTGTCTCTCTGTGTCCCCATCCTCCATCTCTATCTCTGTATAGCTCTTGTCCTGTCTCTGTCTTCAATTTTTCTCTCTCATTTCCTGTGTCTCTCTCTCTGTGTCCTTCTTTGTGACTCTGTCTCCTCTCTGCCTCTGTTCTTCACTGCCTCTATTTTTCTCTCTTGGTGTCTCTCCTTCTCCCTCTCTCTATCACTCTCATTTCCTCTCTCTCAATTTGTGTTTCTCTTTGTCTCTTTCTCTCTCTGCCTCTCAGTTTGTCTGTTTCTCTTTCACCTTCTCTCTTGCTATGTCTCTCTGGACTCTTCCCTCTTCTTTCTGTCTTTCTCTCTCTTTCTGTCTGTGAAATTATTCAGTTTATCAGCCAGTTATTAAGCACCTAGGTGGGCCAAGGTCTGGGTGCTAACTTATACATCAAGTCATAACTGTCTTCCCCAGAAGCTCAGAGTTGACCTGCAGAGGAGACACCAACATGGGTAACAGCCACCTGAAGCCTTATACCCTCTTCTTGCCTGATTTGTCTGATGCTGGCCTTTCTCCTGCCTCCTGACAGAAGGGCCTCTCTTTCCACACTGCCAGAGTGTTGGGTATAGGATGCAGACCCCTCTCAGTGGTTCTCATGCTGTGTTGCCTTTGGTAGGTCACTCAGCCTCTCTGAGCCTCAATTTCTACCTGAATAAAGCAAGAATAAATGAGTCCCTGTTTCCTGCAGTGTGGTGAAGAGTGAGTGAGGAGCTGGTATTTATGTTCTCACAGTTATGGAGCCTAAAAGCCTGAATCAGGGTCCCAGCTCTGTAATGATTCCTTCCTTGTGGGTAGTCACCCCCCAAACCCCAAACTCCATGGCTGTTGAGTTGATTCTGACTCATAGTGACTCTACAGGACAGAGTAGAACTGCCCCATAGGGTTTTTAAGAAATGGTCAGTGGATTCAAACCAGAGTTCTTTAATTCCTTGGCA
The DNA here is from genome assembly GCA_028571685.1 of Heterohyrax brucei. Lineage (NCBI taxonomy): Eukaryota > Metazoa > Chordata > Mammalia > Hyracoidea > Procaviidae > Heterohyrax > Heterohyrax brucei. The sequence continues at coordinate 32,377,665 of CM053140.1, forward strand.
GTCCTCATATGGCATCTATCTTCCTCCCTGTGCATGTATCTCTGTGTCTAACCTGCTCTTTTTATAACTCAGAACTAGGTTTCGGACCCCCTCTACTTGAGTATGACCTAATTAACATAACAATGGATTCTGAAACATTTTTTAGGGGGACATAATTTGGAGAGTTGCAGACAGAAGGAGGCTGTCTAGGTCTTACTACCCACAGGGTGGGTGGAGCTGTATCCTTGAGCCTGTGTGCCCTAGAGAGAGCCCTGGAGGCCCAGCCCTATCACTTGGACAGTCCTCCCTGTGTTCTGTTGCACAGGCTGGGGAGAGAACATGATGAGGGCCCGGGGGACCTACTCCATGAGATCTAACAGCAGTTTGAAGGGCCAGGGGCAAGGCTGGCAGAAACTGAGAGGAGGCCCCATTTCCCTTTTCCCTTGGAGGGCAGGTACGGTTAACTGAATAGCCCCTGAGATGCCCATGTCTAATGCCTGGAACCTGTGGCTATGATTTTTTACGGCAAGGACTTTGCAGGTATGACTGTGAAGAATCTCGACGTGAGAGGTCATCCTGGATTATCCAGGTGAGCCCCACTGTAATCACCAGAGAAACAGCTGACCCTGACTCACAGTGACCCCATGTGTGTCAGAGGAGAACTGTGCTCCACAGGGTTCCAATGGCCAGCTGTTTTGGATGATCACCAGGTCTTCCTTCTGAGACATTTCTGGGTGGACTTGAACCTCTGTCCTTTTGGAAAGCTACTTGATGGTGAACCTAAAGACTCCAATATCATCTCAAGAGCTATCATGAGAGGGAGGCAGGATGGTCTCTCTCAGTTAGAGGACAGGTGATGAAGGAAGCAGGGGTTGTAGTCATTGAGATCTATTTGAAGATACTATACTACTTTAAAGATGCAGGAAGGGGTCCCGAGCCAAGGAATTTGAAGCTGGAAACAGCAAGGGAACTGATTCTCCTCTGGAGCCTCCAGAAGGAATGAAACCCTGCTGACACCTTGACCTTGGCTCGGAAAGACTGATTTGGGCTTCTGAACTTCAGAACTGTAAGACAGTAAATGTGTTCTGGTTTTGGCAGTTTGTTATAGCAGCAACAGGGGACAGATACACAGGACAGCAACCAAGATTGCTAGAGCCTTATGTCTTACTTTTCTCAAAACAACTGCAGTGAGATCTATGCTGGGTATGTAGTTCGTTTGTTCTTCCCTCCCTCCTTCCCTCTCCCTGTCCCTCCCTCCTTCCCTAAAATGCTTGCTTTTGTGATATGCCTGGCCCTAAAGATATAGCAGTGCCCTGGGTAAGTGTGTCCCCTACTGTGTGAGCAATGAACCCATGTTTGTACGTGTGTGTGTGCGTGTGTGCGTGTGTGTGCGTGTGTGTGTGTGTGTGTGTGTGTGTGTACGAGCTCCTACTGTCAGCTGAGACTTGAGCCTGGGGAGAGGCTCAAGAGAGGCTCATTCTGGCTGCAGAGGAGATATCGGAAGTGAGGAAATGAGCCAGAGGCTGGTGTGGGGAATGGCAGCATCTGGGAACTGGGGCACCACGGAGATGCAGTGCGGGCACGAGGGCTGGGAGCTGCCAGGCCGGTGACAGATCAGAAGTGGGTTGCAGAGGAGGAGATATCAAGGAGAAAGCCCAGGCTTTGGCTTGGACAACTGGGAAGAGGGTGGTATCTCTCACTGGTGGGAACAGGGCCAGGAGTAGTCATTCGTTTTTCTCTTTTGTTCATGTAAACCAAGATGACTCCAACACATAGCGACCCCGTAGGACAGAGTAGAACTGCCTCGTAGGGTTTCCAAGACTGTAATGTTTATGAAGCAGGCTGCCGTATCTTTCTGCCACAGGGTGGGTGGTGGATTCAAACAGATGACCTGTTGGTTAGCAACCAAGCACTTAACCCTGGCGCCGCAAGGGGCTCCTTTTTGTTTATGTTTTTGGCTAATACTTATTGAGTACTACAGACACACCAGTGGACTCTGCTCTCACAGCACTGTAGCCCCTTGGGAGGAGAGCTGTCTACAATGAATCCCTCTAGAATGAAGTGAGTTGCTGCTGTAGGGATATTTTAAAACAGGCTCAGCCGCTAACAGCTGTCCATACTTGTACTTCCTGCACCAGTCCTGGAGGTGGGCAGAGGAGCTCCAGAAACGAAGATGAGGGGTCTTCAATGGAGATTCCACTAATGTGGGACAGAGACTGCCTAAGTTAACACCTCCCAGTTCAACAAGTGCCCTAACACTGCTCAGAGAGTGCTCAGGAAAGGAGAGGTGGGCATCATGTCTCACAGCCACCCAAGTAAATTGCGACTTGTCAACTAGAAATGACCATAGCCCGTTTAGATCCTGGTTGCACAGTGGTTAGGTGCTATGGCTGCTACCTGGAAAATCTGAAGTTCAGATCCACTAGGCTCTCATTGGAAACTCGAGGGGGCAATTCTTTGCATGTAAGTCTATATCGTCTATAGGTCTATATTGTCACTATGAGTCGGAATCAAGTTGACAGTAGTGGGTTTTGGTTTGGTTCGTTTAGACCAGCCTTAGGTGCTTCCACTGATAAACTTAACTGGTATTTTTCAAATTCACATTCCCTTGAGACTTCATTATAGCAAAGCTAAGAACGTTGGGCCTGTTATAACCCACTGCTGTTGGGCCTGTTATAGACTACAGAAATGACAGGTGGCCCAGTTACAATTTTACCCCTGCTTTGAAAGGACCTACCTTTGTGTAAATGAAAACTTTCCAAAATCTCTTCCTCCCCCTGCTGCAACCTTGAACCATTTCCTTCCAACTGAAACTCTGCTGAGAATTTGCATTTCTCCTGAGCTTCTAGCAAGTTATACATAAGAATCACCTGAGGAGCTTGTTGAAAAGTAGATTCAGATGCAGCATATCTGGAGTGGGAATGAAAATCCTCAGCAAGGAACTTCTTAGAAAATGCAAAGTCTCAGCAGTGGCTTGAACAGTAACAAACCAAATCAAAGTCCTCTTTTTCCTGACTAACTTCCCCAAAGCCTGAGATAAAAGGAGACTGCTATCTTTCTCATACAATTCCTTAGTATCTCCTTTGGAGTGCCGGGCTTCCTTGCTGCAGCAATTTGGTTCACTCCCGAATAAGACTTTTGTTAAAATTTTTATAACTCGACTCCCAAATCTGTCATTTATCTGGCCATGCTGGAAGGGAGCAGGAGCAGAGAGCAAGAGCAGGCATGTGGCCAGGGGCTCCTGGCATGTGTCAAAGAGTCCACACAGCTCCCTTGCCTAGTTGTCAGGGCAATGGTGGCAGCTAACATGAATCCCAGTACCTGCCTCTCTGGGTGGAGGGGCATGCGCAGAGGCCCATCACAGAGGCTGTGAGGTGGGTAGTCCCTCCCACCAGACAGCAGTGACTACCAGCCACACGGTGTTCAGCAAACTGCAGCTGCTGTCCCAAGCCTCCTCAAGTCCTTGTTCCTTCTCTACACCACCCTTCTTTTCTTTCTAGGGTCTCCACTTCTGGAATCTGGAGCCACCCTCTCTGAGAATGGCTTAGGCTAGGTTCCCTAGAAAAGTGAAACCAGTAAAGCATATAAACACGTATATAAAGAGATTCGTATCAAGGAAATGGCAGTTATAGGTGTTAGAATACCAATTCTATGGACCAGTTTAGAGATTTCTCCTGATTTATGTGGCCACCAGTGCTGCAAGCCCAAGATTGGCAAGTCAGAGAGCAGGGCTCTTGCTCACAGGCTGTAAAGTTTGACAAATCCTTAAATCAGCAGGCAAGGTTGCAAGGCTTCTCCTGATTTACTCAGGTAGGAGCTGGTGAACCCAAGATTAGCAGGTAAGCTGCTATCTTTGGTCCCAAGAACGGAAGGTCGGATGACCAGGAGCCAGCTACATAATCCAGAGCAGGCAAAAGCCAGAGCATCCACTTATGTTTGGATGCGGGGCACACATCCAAGGGAACTCCCTTTCAGTTGATTGGTTACTCACAGCAAATTCCATCTAGGGGAGATCACGTGTTGAATCTCAATAGGGATGTGATCATGACACTATACAACTGTCAAAACACTGAGAATCATGGCCAAGTCAACACACAATGTTAACCATCACCGGGATCTTCTGCTGGAGTCTGGTACTGGATTACATGGCTTCTTCCAAGGAAAGTTTTCACCCAATAGCTTCTAGGACCCTCTCCTTCTATGGTCTTGGCTTCTCACACTTACTGGTTTTCTAGTTATACTAGACCTTTCCACTTGAGGCCTTTTGCCCTCGGGCAAACTAGCAACTCGATATTATCTTCCATATATTATGCAAGTTTTTACATCTACTTTAAAATGACTTTGTATTCAAACAAATGTATACAAATAATCTAGTTCAACATTTTTTATATTTCTACATCTTGCAAAACAAAATCTTTGAAATATTACACTCTGTGATTTTATTTTGTATGTAGTTTATGAAACAATTCCAGGGTGCAGCCTCGGTTTGTCAGAGCATGTATCACAATAAACAACACATGACATTAGCCCTTAAAGGTTTGAAAATACTCTTCTGAGACATTCTACATAATGACCCTGCCCTCCAGACTCCAGATATTGGCCACACTCTCTGGATTCTGAGCAGAGATCCCTGGCCCTGTGCTACAACTCAGTCTAGAAAGGCTCATTTGGACAGCAACTCTGCCCCCTCAGCTGTAGGTGTACCCTAAGCCTAACTGAATGGCAATTTCACCCTTGCAAACACAGAAAGCCCTGGCTCCACCCTGTCAACACCCCTGAGGTCATGGCCACACCGTTTGCAACTGGGGCAGCTCAGCTTCTCAGGCTCTTTGTCTCTTCAGCTTCTGCTTTCTGTAGCCACATGGACTGTGGCCGCATGGCCTTGGCCTCAGGCCCACATCTGGCCTACCAGGGCAAGCGTTACAAAGCTCTGTAGTTCCATTCTTGCTGGAAAGCCTCCTGCACTTAAAGATTTTCGCAGAAAACAACATGTTGAGGTGTATTGATCTGCTCGATCACTGCCACCCATATATTTTACGTAATTTATTATAATATTAGGCTTCTCAACGTTGACTTCCACACCACCTTGTATGGTAGTCATTCTTGTGTTATCCCAAGTGGTCAAACAAATGATGGTCCTTTTACCTTTCCACAGTAGAAGTCAAGTATTACGTTTTCAGTATGATACCATGGATTTTTTTAGGGGTGTTTTTTTTTTTTTTGCTTGGTACTTCCTTTCTATTTGTTAAGATTGTCCTGATTGTTTGTCATCGCTCTGTAGCCTGAGACATGCCTCTCAAATTATCACGAGAAATGCTGGGGTGCCTCAGAGACGCCTTTCGAGTTACTGCATGAAAGGCTGCGGTGCCTGAGAGGAGCCTCTTGAGTGGAAAGGGCTAGTCTTTGAGACTAGTCTTTGGAGACCCTGTCCACTTGGTGGGTCATACTCAAGACCCTCAACTTGCCCCCAGTATATGCTCCCAAGGACATACTGTAATTAGTTCTCCTAGATGTAATAATACTGTTATGACACTTTTGATTTTGGTTGGGTCTATTTTGACTTCTGTCTCATTTCTTATTCTGGTTATTGTTTTCTTTCGTAAGTTTAGCCGATGGTTTACAGTTTCGTTGATCTTTTCAAAAAAACAGCTTTTGGTTTTGTTAATTCTTTCAATTGTTCTTCTGTTCTCTAATTCATTTAGTTCTGCTGTAATGTTTATTATCTGTTTTATTCAGGTACCCAAGGGGTTCTTTTGTTGCTCTCTTTCTGCTTGTTCAAGTTGTAGGGTTAATTCTTTGGCTTGGGCCATTTCTTCATTCCAGATGTGAGCATTTATAGAGATAAAATGACCTCTGAGCACTGCTTTTGCTGTGTCCCGTAGGTTATGGTAGGGTGTGTTTTCATTTTCATTTGATTTCGTAAATTTCTTCATTGTATCTTTGATTTCTTCTATAACTCATGGATTTTTGAGCAAGGTGCTGTTCATTTTCCATGAGTTCAAATTTCTTATGTTTTTTCTGCTATTGACTTCAACTTTTATGGCTTTATGGTCCAAGAAGATGCTTTGCAGTAATTCAGTGGTTTGGATTTTGTTGAGACTTGCTTTATGACCTAATATGTGGTCTATTCTGCAGGCTGTTCCATGTATATTGGAAAAGAAGGTGTACTTATCTATTTATGGGTAAAAAAGTCCTGTAAGTGTCAATGAGGTGTAGTTGGTAGCTTGTTGCAATAAGATCTTCTGTATCTTTACTGAACTTTTTTCTGGATGATCTGTCCAGAACTGAAAGTGGAGTGTTGAAATCTCCTACCACTATTGTGGAGTGATCTATGTCATTCTCCAATGTTGTCAGCATTTGCTCAGTGTATTTAGATAGTCCAGTACTGGGTGCATAAATATTTAATATTGTTATGTCCTGCCTATGTATTGAACCTTTCAGCAATAAATAGTGACCATCCTTATCCACAATCATAGATTTTTATATTAAAATCTGTTTTATCAGAGATTAGTATTGCCGCTCCTACTCTTCTTTGTATGTTGCTAGCTTGGTATGTATTTTTCCATCCTTTGATCTTCAGTTTGTTCATATCTTTGAGTCTAATGTGTGCTTCTTGTAAGCAACATATAGATGGATCAAGTTCTTTAATTCAAGCTGTTATTCTTTGCCTCTTTAATGGAGTGTTGAATCCATTTACATTCAGAGTAATTACTGATAGGTATGTGTTTAGTTCTGTCATGTTGGTGCCTTTATTTTTGTGTTGTTGATGCTTTCTTTGTTCCTCTTAATATTCTGTTCTTGGTCATTTTTCTTTATGGACCAGCTTTTGATCTTTTTCAATGTTGGTTTCGTGTTTGTTGAGACTCTTGTATTATGTTTCTTATTTTGATATATCTAATTGTTCATTTGCTTTGTGGCTACCCCTTTGATCTCCCTTAATGTTCTAAGTTTAAAGCAATCTTTAAGTTCTGTATATCTTCTTAATTTCCTCTCCATCTGGAAAGGTTATATCTACTGTAGTATTTCCCTCTTTATAGTGTGATGAGGTCATAGTTTTCATGCTAAGATCACTGGTTCCCTACTTTTAATATTTTAGCTTTGATTAAGCTTAGTGATTTCCTAACTGAATAGGACTCTGGATGCTGTGTCCTGCACTGCATCCTTAAGTAAACATTTGATGTTATTGTTTTTCTAAACACAGAGCCTCTTTCAGTATTTCTTGTAGTTTTGGGTGTGTCTTTGAAAACTCTCTGAGCTTCTGTTTATCTGTGAATGTCTTGTTTTTACAGTCATATTTGGTAGACATTTCTGGAGGATGTGTAATTCTTGGTTGAAAGTGTATCTCCTTCAAGGCTTTGTATGTGTCATCCCACTGTCTTCTTGCCAACATGGTTTCTGCTGAGAAGTCAGACTAAAGTCTTCAGGGCTTCCTCTAGTATGTTAGTTTTGCTTTAAGCCTACCGCCTTTAAGAGCTTCTCTTTATTATTATTATTATTTTTTAAGTCTAATTATAATATGTCTTGGTGTCTTTTTGAGGGGGTCAGGTTTTTGTGGTGTTCAGTAAGCATCTTGGATATCTATATTCCTTCATTCATGATTTTAGGGATGTTTTCTGTCAATAACTCTTCAATAATTCTCTGTATTTTCTGCTATCCTTCCCTGATCAGGAACTCTGATTATTTGTAGATTATTACTCTCAATAGAGTCCCACGTGCTTCTTAGTGCTTCTTCATTTTCTTGTTTCTTTTATCTGACTTCTCCTCATAAATGCTGGTGTCAGTTACTTTATCTTCAAGGTCACTACTTTTGTAGTCCATTTCTTCCATCCTGCTCTTTTGGCTTTGCATTGAATTCTCTAAGTCTGTAATTTTATTATTGATCTGCTGGATTTCAGATCATTGATGGTCTAGCTGTTCATATAGCTTACTAATTTTCCATTTTGTTCTGCTACATTTTGTTTAATCTCTAGAAGGGCTCTATACATAATTCTTTTGTATTCTACCTCCAGTTCCCAAAAGGCTTCTTTGTTTGGAAAGCTTTTAATTCTTTATTTTAGGAGTTTTCCAGTCATGATGGTCTGCTTCTTTAAATGGTTCGATATTGATTGTTGTCTTCACGCCATCAAGAAACTGTTCAGTTTCTCCAGTGTTACACCAATGGGAGCTGTGACATAGTTCTAAGAAAGGATTGAGGAAGGGCACTGTTACATTTGATTGATAGCCACTGCTGCATTCTCTAGGTACAGCTGACTTATGTATAGCTCCTCTGGCAATATAGACTCTGCCATGCCCAGGGATACACCAGCTTAGTGGCTGGCCCCATCTGGGCCCTCAGGTGTGGAAGGCCCTGCCTCTTGGCTGATAAAACTGGTGATCTACTTGTGCTGATTCTCTGTCATCATGCCACTTGAGATACTGGTGTAGTTCAGGGGAGGGAAGAGAGAAAGATGCCACCACAGTCAGCTGCCAGGGACTGCATTTTTCTTAAAAACTGAATTTCTGCTGAGAGGCACACTGTTTAGCAGCTGCTGAAAGCAGCCAGGCCCTCAGAGGTAGCAGGCCCCATCTCCTGGCTCTCAAAAATTGTACCCTACCTAAAATGGATATTCATATACCATTTGACCCAGTAATTCCACTACTTGGAATATATCCTACAGATTCAAGGCCTTTCACACCAACAGACACATGCACCAGAATGTTTATCGCGGCAGAGTCCACAATAGCAAAAAGGTGGAATAAACCCAGATGCCCAACAATAGAAGAATGGACAGGTAAACTGTGGTACATATACTCAATGGAGCACTATGCAATGGTAAAGAATAACGATGATTCCAGGAAACATCTCCTAACCTGGTTTCAACTGGAAGACATTATGTTGAGTGAGAGTAGTCAGCGACAAAAGGACAAATACTGTATGAGACCTCTACGATAAGATCTCAAAAACAGACTTGTGTATAGAAGAAAAGACTCTTTGACAGCTGCAAGGGAGGGGAGGGAGGGAGGGGGGGAAGGGGAGGAGGGTTTAGTTTAGGTAGTTACTAGAAATCTAGTTGGGAGAAAGCGGTGACAGCACACATTAGGAACAAGAACAACATTAAGTGGACTTCAGCATAACTTGAATACTCCTTCCATCTTAACTCAATACTGCAAGGATAGAGTAGCTTGGGCGGGGGGCGGGGGACCATGCTCTTAGGCGAATTCCAGGCCAATTGGCACAACTAGCGTTTTGCTAAGAGAGCTCTCTGCACCCCACATTGGTGAGTGGCGTCTGGGGTCTTAAAAGCTGCCAAGCTGCCATCCGAGGACACAGCAAATGGTCCCAACTCAGCAGGAACGGATGCTAACTGAGGGCCAAAATGGCATGCGGTAAAGACAACCGAGAAGACAGAGAGACCCACAAGAGTGGGTGCCTACATCGACCTGGGACCGGAAGAACCGGATGGTGCCCGGCCACCACCAGTGACAGCCATGACGGAGCTCACAGAGAGGAGCCTCACTGGCAACACAAGAATAAAAAGAGGTGCATCATGAGATCTCCACTAAAAGACCTCAACTGATGGTCCAGCGGTTTTGGGGTTCCTCTGAGAGCATGGCCCCCGGCCCTGATGCTGCCTGTTCCCATAAATTATAACAAAGGTCCACTCTTTGGACAGGAATGGAATGGACTTGGCAATGCAGAGTAACCATATGTTTGAAGCACTTTATGGTTCTATACATCTATAGGATATCATCCTGCTGACCTCTGGCTGGAGGAAGGAGAGTGGGTGGAGAGGAGGGGAAAGGAGGCTGTTGGGAGGATGAGACATGTATGGAGCAGAGAGGAATAGTGTGCAGTCACCGGACAGGGAGAGCAGTGGAAGCTGCATATAGGGGGGCATGTATATTTACATTTGAATGTACATTTTCACTCAGTTATGTTAAATAATAAAAAAAAAATTGTACCCTACCTAGAGAGTCTCTGGTGGGCTGTCAGCTGATGTTATGATGTGGCTTAGTGAAGGGTGGTGGAAATGGCACCACCACACTCAGACACCAGTCACTGCTGGGTTCCCTAGCTGCTCTTCTCATAAAAGCTGCTTTCTGCTGAGAGAAGTGTTTACCAGCCACAGCTGAGAGTAGCTGGGCCCTCAGGAGTGGCAGGCCCCACCTCCTGGCTGACAGAGATGCTGTCTCATAGACCATTCTGAGATGATATGACCTGGCTCAAGGAAGGGAGGAGTTAGGGCACTGCCACACTTGGCCACCAGCCCCCACTATGATCTCTGGGTACAGTTGTCTTAAAAACAGCTTTTCTGCTGGGATAAGCACTATCGAGACAGGCACTGTTGCTCAGCATGGAAATTAGCCCCAGGTGAGACATCAGATGTGGCTAACTCTGCCTCTCAGCTGACTAAGATTGCATCCTACCTGAGCTGCTTTTCCTGCACTGAGTCAGCAGTATCTACGGGGAAGCTCAAAGAAGAGAGGGAGGAGGGGCCCTGGAACCCTCAGTTAACCAGTCATGGCTGAGTTCTCTAAATGTGGCTGTCCCAAGCTTAGTCTCTCTACTGGGGATACACTTTACTTAAGCACTGCAGTTTGCTGTAATAGCTGGCTCATGCCAGACTCACAGGCTTGGCAGCACCAGTCCCAGCCTCCAGGTTAACAGAGAAAGCATCTGTACCTGTAATCCTCTCAAATGATGTGTCAGCAGAAACAAGACTCAGCACACCAATGCCTTGCCTCCAACAGAGGTACTTTCCCCCTTCCTGTCAACCAGTGCAATCTCACAACCCTATATCAGAGCTTGGGTCTCTCAGAATGTACACACTGCTCTGTTCAATTATTTTCCTAGGTCTTAGTTCTCAGAGGGAATCAAGGAGACATGTGTTTAGTCTGCTGTCTTGGCCCCACCTGTCCACTTCATTCTCCTAGATGTAGTAATAAATTTGAATCAGGACATAGGAGGTGTTTTTCACATGCTCCCCCCCCCCCAAAAAAAAAGGAAAAGGAAGGAAGGAATTAACACAGGTAGGCAGGCAGGAAGGCAGGAAGGCAGGCAGGGAGGAAGGGAGGCAGGGAAGAAAGAGAAAGAAAAAAGGAAAGAAAGAAAGATCGCTGTTGCGCCGGTTACAAATCACCTGATGCACCATAATAGCTGTAGTTGTTGTTGATGATAATGACATTAAAACTGTAGCCATGGGGAAGCTGAATCCTGCCTGAAAACACTGAGAAAAGTAGAGTTCAAAATCAGGTTCAAATCCTAAGGTTTTCAGCTGAGAAGCCAGTGGATGTATGAGCCTCCTTCAAGATGAGTTTGATTTAGCCCTTCTTTTTTGAAGTTGTTGGCCTTGTAGGTGAGTGTGGTGGGCAGAATTCTAAGATGGCTGCCACACCCCCGAAGACCTTTGTCCACTGGTGTTCCTGCTCCTCATAACCTCCCCCTTAAGTATGAATGAACCTTATGATTACGAATCTGATGGGATTTTGCTTCTGGGTGTAGGTTACAGTTTATGGCAAGGGTGAAAGGATTTTGCAGATACAATTAAGGCCCCTTGTCTGCTGACTTTGAGTTAATCTAAAACTGGATCATTTTGGGTGTGCCTGGTCTAGTTCTGTGAGTCTTTTCAAAGAGGATACAGCCATTTCTGAGGAGATTCTCCTACTAGCTTTGAGCAAGAAGGCAGCTGTGTTTTATGGCATGTGGCAGGAATTTCAGGCGGCATCTGAGAGCTGAAAGTGGCCCCTAGCTTACAGCTAGCAAGAAAACAAGGACTTCAGTCATAAAACTGTGATGAACTGAATTCTTTCAACAACCTGAATAAGCTTTGAAGCAGATACTTCTTTACTCAAGCCTCCCATTTAGAACACATCCCAGTTGACACCTTAGTTTCAGCCTTGAGAAAATCTGACAAGAAGAGTCTGCCCAGAATTTCGACCCACAGAAACTGTGAGATAATCAATGGTGCTGTTTTAAGCTGCTAAATTTGTGGTAATTTGTTACTCTGTATAAAAAACGAATACAGTGAGGCACAAAAATATTTCTTAAAAATATTTTTTTCTTCCTCTATAGCCACAAAAAGATAATCCTATAAACAGGAAGCTTTTTCTTTGCCATTCCCAATGCTCTGCCCTGCCCTAGACCACTAGTTAAACGATGCAAAGAGACTGGGAAAAATAGATGAAACTTCACCTCTCGAGTTGGTGTTTGATCAGCCAACCTTGAATTTTCAGGGATGACATCACTTTTTTTGCTTATCAGAACCTCACACATGAATGTTCATAAATAAAAAGCAGAGCAATGATGTGGCTCTAATTATAGTCAGACAATTCAGTCTTTCCAGAGGAACAAATGAGCTAAGTGTGAGACAACATTTCTGTTTCAGCAGGAAAGAGAGTGCCCTTACTTCTTGAACTAGCATTTCTGTCCACAGATGCCTCCTCAGAGAAGTGGGACCATGCAGTCTTAGTGCCAGTTCTAACACTCAGGTGGTAAACATTGTTAGCTCTTAACTCTCTTGCCTCATCTGGACAACTGTGAGAAGTGTGGTAGCAAATGCAAGATCAAACCACCAGGCAAACAGAATCAAGGCAAGGCCTCCTTGGGGCCAGGCTCCCAGGGGGAGAAGGAGAACCCTGGCTGGCCAGGAGCTCAGCACAAAGGATATGATGCAACAATTAACCAGGTTAGAATAAGTCTCCAGCAAATGTGGACTGAGTACTGCTGCCCGTAGTTCCTTGTGCCAGATACAGTGTGAGGCACTGGGGGCCCTGAGCTTCTGGAGAGGTCACAGGACAGTAACAGCTGACATACAGCTCTCTGTAGAATCTGTAATGATGTCACCTCTCTCATTTCTAGGGCTGGCAATTTGTGTTCTATCTTTTTATGTGATCAGTGTGGCTAGAGTTTGATTGTATTGATCTTCTCAAATAACCAGTTTTTGGAGTCATTCATTTTTTTTTCTGTTTTCTATGTCATTAATTTCAACCCTCATCTTTGTTATTTCCTTTCTTTTTGTTACCTTGGATTTAATTTATTCTTTTTTTTCTCTAGCTGGCCTTGAGGCAGAATCTTCATCTTTTCTAACACAGGTATTAGTGCTTTACATTTCCTTACAGTACTATTTGATCTGTGTCCTGCACATTTTGTTTTCCACCCCACTGCCATTGAGTCAACACTATAGGACAGAGTAGAACTGCTCCATGGAATTTCCAAGGAACATCTAGAGGATTTGAGCCACTGAACTTTCGGTTAGCAGCTGTAGCACTTAACCACTATACCACCAGGGTTTCCCACATTTTGGTAGATTGCTTTACTTTCATTCAGTTTCTAATACTTTCTGATTTCTTCTTTTATTCATGGATTATTTAAAAATGTGTTATTTAGTCTTCAAATATTTGAATTTTTCTCTATTTTTTTCTCTTACTGATTTCAAATTGGAATCCAGCTTAATTAGAGAACATACGTTGAATGACTTGGATTTATTTACTTTTTAAAATTTATCTGAAATTGTTTTATAGCCCAGAGTATCACCTATATTGTCAAATGTTCTATGTGCACCTGAAAAGAATGTGTATTATGTCTTCATTGGATGAATAATCTTTTGAATATTAATTATTTAACACAGGTGATAGTGTTGTTCTGTATACTTGTTGTCCACTTGTACCAGTTATTGAGAGAGGGAATTTGTCTGTTTACTCATGTAGTTCCATTAGTTTTTGTTTCAAGTATTTTTAAACTTTGCTTATTAGATATGTAAACATTTAGGATTGTTACGTTGTCTTGAGGAATCATGATGAAATGACCTTTTTTGTTCTTGATAATGTTTTTCACTATAACATTTACTAATCTGATATTAATAAAGCCATTTCATCTTTCTTGTGATTAGTATATATTTTTTTCATCCTTTTATTTGTAACCCATTAATTTATATTTCAAGTAGGTTTCTTGTAGGTTGCATGTAATTAGTTGGGTCTTTTTTTAAAATCCAATTTGACAATCTCTGTCTTCTAAAGAGGAAACAGAAGTGTTTAAGCAATTTGCATTTAATGTGATTATTGATATTGTTGATTTAAATCTATCATATTGCTATTTGTTTTCTATTCATCTTGTTTGTTCTTTGTTCCTTTTTTCTATTTTCTTTTAGATTAATTGGATATTTTTATCATTTCATCTCATTTTTGTTGGCTTATGAGCTATAATTCTTTGTTTTATTATTTTTAGTGGTTGCTTTAGGCTTTATAGTATGTATTGTTTAATAATAACAATCTATTTTTAAATTATTTTGGATCTTTTTGCTTAGTGTAAGAAACTTACAACAGTATACTTCCATTTCTCTCCTCGTCGCCTTTGTTGTCTTTTGGTGATACATTTTACTTCTGCCTATAAGGAAGCCTCATAATTTATTATTATTATATTAACATTGCTGAGACAGTAAACTGTCTTTTAAAAACTTTAATGAACAAGAAAAATAAAAGTGTGTTACATTTACCTACTAGAAACTATCTCCACTGCTATTCATTTTTTAAATATAGATTCAGATTTCCAACTGCTGTCATTTTCCTCCTCCCTGAAGAACTTTCTTGAAGGACATCTATTGAATTGCAGGCATTCAAGTGACTTTTTTTTCACCTTTTGTATGGCTAAAAGAATCTTTATTTCACCTGAATTACTGAGAGACATTTTTATTAGGCATAGAATTCTAGGTTGACAGATTTTTTTTTTTCGTTCAGTTCTTTAAAGATGTAGCTCCATAGTCTTCTAGCTTAAGTTATTTTTCTTGAAAGATATCCACTGCCATCTTTATCATTGCTATTCTGTATCTAATTATTTTTTTTTCACTGATTGTTTTTAAGATTTTACCTTTGTCACTTGTTTTAAGCAATTTGGTTATGTCGTACTTTGGTCTAGCTTTCTTCATGTTTCTTGTGGAGGTTTGTTGAGTTTCTTAGGTCTGTGAGTTCATAGTTTTCATGAAATTAAAAACAATTCCAATTATATCTTCATTAGGGTGCTTGAAATTGTCTCACAGATTGTCGATGTTCTATTTTTTAGGATTATTTTCCTCTTTATGTGTTTCATTACAGATAATCTATTGATCTGCAGTAATTTATATGCTATTAAATCTATCTACTGTATTCTTCATCTCTGACATGGTAGTTTTAGTTTTCTAGAAGTTTAATTTTTTTTCCCTGGGTTCTATTTTTTCTTTAACTTTTTGAAAACATGCAATACAGTTATAACAGCTGTTTTCAATATTTGTGTCTACTAATTCTGTAAACTGTTATTTCTGGGTTGTATTTTCCTGCTTCTTTGCATGCCTAGTAATTTTTGATTGGATGCCAGATATTGTAGTCCTTTTGCATCATATACATATGCTTCATTATAATCTAAAGATTTTACAGATCTTATGCAGATGTTTGAGTTTCTCCTTCCGTGCAGCCCTCTCATCTCTGTGTTATGGATCAGTCAGTGGCTCCCCAAAATATACATTGAAAACCTAACTCTTACACACGTGAATAGAATTCCTGGTGCTAGACTACTAGCCAAAAAGTAGACTGTTTCAATTTATCTAGAGGCACTTTTGTGGTCTGATTTTGAAAAGCTATAGCCTTGAAAACCTTATGGAGCAGTTCTATTTTGCACACATGGGGTCACCATGAGGGAACTGTACAGTTACTAGCAACAAAAACAACTTACCTGTGGATGTAATCTCATTTGGAATAGGGTTTTCTTTGTTATGTTAATGAGACCTTATCAGTATAGAGTGTGTCCTAAACCTGACTGTTGCTGAGTGATATAAGGAGCAGCATAAACACAGAAATAAGTAAGCTGACTGCTCCCTGAAGATGAAAAAGACAGACAAGTCAGCAAGCCCAGGAACTCCATGAATTGTCCCTTACTAGAAGCTGAAATAGGGAGCCGTTATGGCACAGTGGTTAAGTGCTTGGCTGCTAACTGAAAGATTGCTGATTTGAAGTGTCACCCTCAGTGACTCCATGGAAGAAAGACCTGGCAATCTGCTTCTGTAAAGATTACAACTAATGAAACCCTGTAGGGAAGTTGCTGTGAGTCAAAAATCGACCCAAGGGCACCTAAGAACAACAACAGAAGTTTAAATAGATAAGAAAGAATCTCTACCTATAGTTAGTGCCCTGAATTTGGACACCTAGCCTCCTGAACTGTGAGAAAATAAATTTATGTTCTTTAACACCCCTGTGGTGGTCAGGATTATGTCAACTTGGCTACTACCTATTTGGCTGCTGTACTAAGTGGCAGGGCGGGGTTTGTGGTGGCTCCCTGCCCCTCGGCTCTCATCTCGTGACCTTGGACTATGGCTGCTGGTCGCTCACGTGGCCAGGAGCTCCTGCTCTCTTCTTCCAGCATCTGGTTCCGGGACTTGAGCTAGCAGCTGTTGGGCTCATCAGTCCTTACAGTCGGCACTTGAGGGTCCTGCTCCCTGACCTGCCGATCCTGCATTCGCCAGCCTCTGCCCAGTCCTGCTCCCTGACCTGCCGATCCTGGGTTCACCAGCCTCTGTCACTTCGTCTCGCCACCAGCTTGGGACCCACTGACCTCCAGCCTCTGTCACTTCGTCTCGCCACTAGCTTGGGATCCACTGACCTATACAACCGGTGATCTGCAACTCTGGTCTCTGACTTGCTGACCTTGGGTTCCTCAGCTTCCGTGGACACGTGAGGCTTGTGCCAGAGCTTGGGACATTCAGCTTCTGTGATTACTGCCTACAAAAATGGGTTGCTGTGAGGGTAAGGAAGACAACATGTATAAAGACCTGTGTCATGGATTGAATTGTGTTGTAAGTGTAGCCACGTGGCTGGGCCATGATTCCCAGTATCTTCTGACTGTCCTCCATTTTGTGATTTTCCTATGCTGTATGTTAAAGGATTAGAATGGGACTGTAAATCCCTTTATAAGATCACCTCCCTGCTCCACTGTAAAGGGAATTTCCCTGGAGTATGGCTTGCCCCATCCTTAATCCTTTCATCCTGCAAGTGATAAAAGGAAAGGGAAGCAGCCTGAGAATTGGGAACCTCACACCATCAAGCAAGCAAGCAGCACCGGGAGAAGAGCACGTCTTTCACACCTGAGGTTCCTGCACCAAGACGCTCCTTGGACAAAGACTGATACAATCCTGGACTTGCCTCCAGAGCTCACAAAGGCGAAAGCCTTCCCGTGGAGCGGACACCCTGAATATGGACTTGTAGTCTACCAGACTGTGTAAGAATAAACTTTCCTTTGTTAAAACCATCCTCTCTGTGGTATTTCTTTTAGAGCAGCACTAGCTGACTAAAACAACCCCTCACACCCTTCGTGGTATTTCTGTTACAATAACACTAGGAAATGTAACTCTGCCCTGTGAATTCTAGTCACCTTGCTCTCCCTGGACTTTTAACTACTTCTGCTCAAGTCAGTGAATCTTTTTGACTCTGTTTAATTAATTCCTCCCTGTGCTGCTGCCTGGATCCCTAGTGATGAAGTGGGTAAATGCTTAGCTGCTAACCAAAAAGTTGGCAGTTCAAATTCAGCAGCCACTCCTTGGAAATCCTAGGCAGCAGTTCTATTCTGTCATATAGGGTCACTGTGAGTTGGAATTGACTTGATGGAAAAGGGTTTGGGTTTCACGGTGCTGCTGCCTTGGAACTCTCCAGGCAGGGAGCTGGGGAAATAGTAGGGCTTACTTCCTTTGTTTCCTTTTCTTAGGGATTGCTGTTTTTTATTGCTTGATGCTCAGTATCTTGAAAATCTGTTTTATGTATTTTGTCTAGTTGTTTCTGTCAGGAGATAATTTGATCTCTGTTCCTACATCTTGGATGGAAGTAAAAGTCTCCTTTATATTATACAATATCTTTAGGTAGTACGAATGGTTAACACACACAGCTGTTGACCAAAGGACTGAAGGTTTGAGTCCACCCAGAGTAGCCTCAGAAAAAAAGCCATTAAAGACCCTGTGGAGCACAGTTCTATTCTGACCCACATGGAGTCACCGTAAGGTGTAATCAACTTCATGGGGACTCACTTGCTGTTTGGGATTTTTAGTGTCCCTTTGTGTGTATAGACCATGGTTGATTTATGCATTCTCTTGTGAATGGACATTTGTATTATTTAGTGTTTTGCTGTTACAGACAATCCAGCTATAAAGACTTTTGATCCTGTCTCCTTGATACACTTGCATAAGGGTTGTTTTCAGGAGACTCTGGATGATGCAAACAGGTAACACACTAGACTGCTAATAGAAAAGTGGGAGGTTGTTACCAGAGGTAACTCAGAAGAAAGTCCTGGTGATCTACTTCTGAAGAATCAGCCACCTGAAACTCTGCAGAGCACAGTTCTACTCTGACACATACAGTCATCATGAGTCAGAGTCAATTTGATGGTAACTTTTAAAGCTCTGTAGTAGTGAATGAAGCCTTAGTTGGCACCATGGTTAAGAGATTGGCTGCTAACCAAGCTGTCAATAGTCCGAATCCACCAGCTGCTACTTGAAAACCCTATAGTGCTGTTGTATTCTGTCCTATAGGGTCTGTATGAGTCACAATCAACTCAGCAGTAGCTGGTAGGTTTTATTTTACTAGAGAATGCCCTATGTAGGTAACCATGTCCTGTGAATTTTAAATCCCCTCACCTCTGCTTGGCCAATCTTTTCCACTGAGCTGATTTCCCATGAATTTCCCCCAGGAAACTGGTGGCTTCTCAGAAAAGGGGGGGCTGATGTCAGTTTATGATAAGCGCTTCCATTCCTCTTGGCTTTACTCTAAAAAGCTTTAATAGCCTCCTGCACATTTTCCTGTAGCATGGAATTTTAACTTCAGAATCTGACAGCCACATACTGGCTGTAGAACCCAGTGTGAGTACTGGCTTTGGAAATGGAGGGGGACCGTGGATAGAAGGATTTTCCTATGTGCCAAGTTCCCTGGACTCCCCCCAAACTTGCCTCTGCTTTTGATGCACAGATGAGGGGTGTGGTTCTGAAGATCTGATTGAAGCCTGGGTAGTGTCAATGGTCAGAAGCAGGAACCAACAGACGAAAAGAAGCAAAACCACCCTGGAATTACCGTCTTCATCAACCCAGTGCTGGGTCTGCAGAGGTTAGGAATGAATCATTCTCTGCCTTCAGCAAGGCATGTGTGTTCTTTGCTCATAGCAGCGATGCTAATATGCCAATCTTTTCCTTCACTGTGAATGCGTGGGAAAGGGAGAGGGGAGGTTATTAGAAATGACAGAGACCTGACTCAGATTAGGATGTCTATTTCAAAGACATAAACAAAATACTAGTTTTGCTCCCTGATGGGAAGGGTAGGGAGAAGGTATGGAATGAATTGTTCAAAAGTTCCAGACAGAGTGAATCCAGGAACAGCTAAATACAACATTACACCTAAAAAATGATGGTTTCTCAAATGCCTTGCCTCTCTGGCTTTTTCTTGAAGCACAAAGTCACTCAGCAATGGTATAGATAGGACATGGTACCAAGCTGGAAGCCAGGGTCTTTTCTACGGTGTGGCAAACAGAAGCCTGGAGCTTTTCTTTAGAGATTAGAAGAGCATGGCAACTTGACACTTAAAAGGGGGCCATAAATATCTCCATGACCAAAATGCCGTTTGAAAAAGTGAGGCTCAAAATGCACTCTGTCCT
The DNA here is from genome assembly GCA_028571685.1 of Heterohyrax brucei. Taxonomy (NCBI): domain Eukaryota; kingdom Metazoa; phylum Chordata; class Mammalia; order Hyracoidea; family Procaviidae; genus Heterohyrax; species Heterohyrax brucei. Next base: position 32,397,274 of record CM053140.1, read on the forward strand.
CCCACAGACTTTTTCCCAGAAAGAAAAATACTTTCCATAAGAAACTTAAGGAGCTGGGATAGGCATGGAGGATTGCTACGAGTCAGAATCAACTTGATGGCAGTGGGTTTTTTGGGTTATGTACAAGAGGGCTTTTTACAAATAGGGAAACTAAGACTTAAGAAGCTAAATTGGTTTGCCTAGGGTCACCATGAGTCGGATCCGACTCAACGGCACTTGGCTGGCTGGTTATGCAGCTTGAAGAGGCACTGGTGGTTCAGTGGTAGAATTCTCACCTTCCATGCAGCAGACCTGGGTTTAATCCTTGGTCAATGCACCTCGTGAATAGCTACCACCCATCTGCCAGTGGAGTCTTGGGTTTTGCTACGATACTGAACAGAATTCAGACTTCCAAACTAAGAAGAATGGGGAAGAAAGGCCTGAGGATCTACTTCTGAAAAGCCAGCCAATGAAAAATTTATGGACCACAATGGTCTGATCTAGAACTGATCATGGTGATGATGCAGGACCAGGCAGTGTTTTGTTCCTTGTGCGTGGGGTCGCTATGAATTGGGGGCTGATTTGATGGCAACTAACAATAATAACAATACAGCTTGAATGAAGCTGAGTCTGTTCTTGAACCCTGACCCAACCACTGTGCTGTCAACTGTCACTCAGCCGTGAGCCCTGGGTAGACAGGGTCTGTGTTAGGATGTAGGGTGTGCTGGTCAGTTCCCCGTCTCCTTGGAATGCCTGAGAAGAAACCATCACTCGTTCTGCCAGAGCCTGAGCCAGAAACAAGCTTCAGGTCCTCCTAAGACCTGCCCATTCTGGGGCAGAGACTAGGAGGTCAGAAATACTCTCATGCCTAAAACATCCTTTAAAAAAGCTGGCCTGGAGATGCTGCCTCAAAATCCACCGTGTCCACTGTGGCCTTTCCCCTCCAAAGGAAAGATGTTTTCTGCAAGAAGCTCAAGGAGCTGACACAGACAAGGAAGACAGAGCAATTACAGGAAACAGAGTTATGAGGCAAGGAACATTATACACAGAAAAGACTTGATTGAAGAGGACTTTAAGTGCTGACCCAAAGGCCATTGCTGCTGGGATCGGTGATTTCAATTTTGCTGGCTGTGCTCTGCCACCTCTGACTGCATCAGCACCTGGGGGAAGCTCAGCTGTCTCTTAACATGTCTTCCTCGGAGCTGTGTGAGCACTGACCCCAAAGGTTCTATAAGTTCATAGTTTGGATAATATTCCCTCCAGTGTGAAGTGGTGTTGGGTCTCTGAGTTTGAAGCTACATTAACATTGTTCTGATTTCCTGGGATTGAGAATGAAAACAAGAGCCTTGGATATGAAAGCTGGTCTTTCCAGCTTATTCAGTGTATTTTAAGGGTCTTTCACTGAAGTTCTACAACACCCTCACAATCACAACTGTTAATAAAGAAGAGAAAAAAGGGACAAGTGAAGTCTAAACCATCCACATGATCAGTTACAGATCAGACCATTTCGCTCCAGGGGGTTTTCATTGGCTTATTTTCAGAAGTAGATCTCCATGCCCTTTTTTTGTACTTTGTCTTAGTCAGGAAAATCCGCTAAAACCTTTCAGTATCACAGCAATATGAAAATCTCCATTGACAGATGGGTGGTGGCTGTTCATGAGGTATGCTGGAGTGGAATCGAACCCAGGTTCAGTTGGAATGGCTGTAGATGTGGACGCTGCTGATGGTCTGGATCACACTGACCAATGAATCAGCACTGTTTGCTGTGGCCCAGGGACCCTCACCCTCCACCAGAATGAACTTCACAGGTCTGGAAATTGCCAAGGTGGCATCATCTACACTTTTTCAAACCTCCCCTGCAAGATGTGGAACCACATCTAAGTAATCAGAAAATGAAACTATTTTGGATCCATGAACAGGGAAACACTGCAATGAGCAAGATATTGGAGGAATGATTGAGAAAAGAAACAGGATGGTCATGGACGGAGATAGCTCACTCTCAGTGATCCTGACCTTGAGGACAATGAGGTTCATGATACAGTAACCAGCAGCCCCAAGCCATCAGCTCTGTCTGCTTTAAAATTTACCCTTCCATCTCTTCCTCCTCCTCTTTGGACGTGTGCTCTATACATATTCTCACATAGCCAAGAGGGTCGCTAAAACATGCTGGTTGCCAGTGGGACAAGATACTCTTTGGGATGATTTGTGTGTCCAATTTCCCTTGGACCATCACTCAAGCAGGGCCTACTGAGCTGGTTTCCTCTTCAGATGGGTTCATCTTTGTCCCTAAGCAGACTCTGTGTTACCTGGGCTGGAGACAGTTCTTGTGTTTCTTCTGCTTCTGAGTTAAACAAGTGATGAACCTCCAGTGATTTGGAGCAGAAGTCCCTCCTGGGGCTCAAGGTCATAGAGAAGGTCTCATCTGACCGCATCCCCCATTACTTGGATTAGTGTAAGGGAAGTGCCCAGATTATGCACAACGTTTTTTGAATGGATTGATTCCTGGGATTGGCTTCACTGAACTGCTGAAAGTGGGGCACCGATAGGTATTAGTTGGAGTCCTTTCTTATAGATCCCTCCCCTTATGCTTACTCAGCCTCCTTCCAGCCTGCAATGTGGCTATACCAAGCCTATTTTAACTGTGAAGGGACTGAGAATGGTGGAGATCACCCTGCTGGTTTAGCCTTGTCACGTTGCTTGGTTTCCAGATCCCAGCCTTCTATACTCCATGCCATACTGGCATCACAGAACAGGGTGAGAGTGCAGGTGATCACTGTTATAGAGTGAATTGTGTCCACTCAAAGACATGTTCAATATGACCTGTTGGCAAATAAGTTCTTTGAAGATGTTATCTGTTGACTTGAGGTCATACTGGAGTAGGACAGGTCCTCATCCCATCTGAGCAGTGCCCTTATAAGAGAGAAGACAGACACAGAAGGAGGACCACCATGTGAAGACACAGGCAGAAATCAGAGTGATGTGTCTACATGTCAAGGATTGTGGATAGCCTCCAGAAGCTGACATGGAGCAGGTTCTCACTCAGAGCTTCCAGAAGGAACCAAGTCTGCCAACGCCTTTATTGTGGATGCCTGGACCCTAGAGCTATGGAAGAATATATTTCTGTTGTTTTAAGTCACCTTTTAAATGACTTTTTAGTATGGTATCCCTGGGATACTAATACAATTACCATAAAAGGTGAGTGGGAGATTGCCCCATTGTGTATATTGCTGCTTTCCTGCCCACATCCCAACTTCTAAAACAATGAGAGTGAACAAAGGAGCTGGGCCAGGGCCCAGGACTTCCTTCCTCATCTGAGCCTATTGTTGTCCCCAGGAATCATCACCAGATCTCCACCTCTTGGATGTGTGGGTGCAAAGACCTGGGGGAGCAGGGGAATGAGGAGGACATGCCCCAGGGGTCAGCTACAAAGATACTTGGTGCCTGTGGCTCTAGGGTACAGGGAGTTTTCACATCTCATTCATGCCTTCCTATCTAACACCTTTGAAGTTTACCACCTGGTGGTAGGTGGGCACAGCCTGAGCACCCCTCTTAGCTTGTGGAGGCTTCCTCAGGACAGAAAGTGGCTGTTTAGTTAATTAAACGCAACAGAAATATGCAGTGAGTCTCTAGACAGGACTGTACTTTACACAGACTAAGTAAATGTTAATAAACACAAGAAGCTTGTTAGAAAGCAAAGACATCACTTTGAGGACTAAGGTGAACCTGACCCAAGCTATGGTATTTTCAGTCACCTCATAGATATGTAAAAGCTGGGCAATGAATAAGGAAGACTGAAGAAGAATTGATGCCTTTGAATTATGGTGTTGGCAAAGAATACTGAATATAGCCTAGACTGCTAGAAGAAGGAAAAAACCTGTCCTGGAAGAAGTATAGCCAGAATGCTCTTTAGAAGCAAGTATGACAAGACTGAGGCTCACGCAATTTGGACATGTTATCAGGAGGGACCAGTCTCTGGAGAAGGACATCATGCTTAGTAGGGTAGAGGGTCAGCAAGAAAGAAGAAAACCCTCAAAAAGATAGAGTGACATAGAGGCTGTAACAATGGGTTCAAGTGTGACAGTCGTGGGGATGGTGCAGGTCAGGGTAGTGTTTTATCATAGGAAGTAGAAATGACTTGACAGCAGCTAACAACAACACAACTAGGAGTGTGGACTCTGTAAGAAACATAAGAGGCCATCAGACAACTGCAGTTAAGGATAAACTCATATCCAACTGAGGAGTAAGGTGGTAAGCAGGCTGCAAGAGAAGCAGGAGCTCACATAATCCCCTGGTCCTCAAGAGCAAGTCATATGCATGGCCTCCAGACTGTTTGTCACTCCCATTGCTCCTGCAGTGAGAACATGGAAACCAGCAGCACAGTTCAGGAGAAGAATGCTTAGTCCACTGGGGCTGCTGGGAGGTTGAGAGCCCTAGAGATAACTGAGGCTCAGTGACGCCAAGAATGATTTTCTTGGCTTTGCTTCCCTTTACCCTGTTCCTGAGGAGTATCCTTGTCTTGCACAGGCAATCATCACTATCCCATTCTTAGTCCTTTACATTCTGGGAAAAGTTACCTAGCTCCAGGAGTGGACATGCGACACAGTTGAGCCAATTAGAGCACCCATGTGACTTGGTCTGGCATGTCTGGTACTCGCTATGAGTGTACATGTGATCTGAGCTGGCTAGTCAGAGTACGTGGTTCCATGGCTATAGTGAAGACCTCAGAATATTTTTTAGCCATAGTCAATCAGATATAATGAGGTGTAGGCTTGAGAAAAGGAGTGCATTTATTTCTCCTGGAACTTGGAGCATTAGAGGAGATGTGAGCCTTGAGCTGACGGGTGCCACTGACTGGACCCTGGCCAGGAACTGTACAATGGAACTAACACAAAACTGGAGAGAAACCAAACTCTAAAGAACCTCTAAGTCAGCCATACCTGAAGCAAGACCATCTTGAATTCTCTCCACTAAGCAAGAAAATGACTTAACTTTTTGCCCATTTTGGTTGAGTTGGGCTTCCTATCACTTACTTTTGGAAGGGTGCTAATTAACAAAGATCAGGTTAATGCTATGACTTGCATCTGTAAGTGTGCACTCATGTACGTGTATGGGAATTAAAAAGGGATCAGATTCAGGGTTTGTCAAGGAAGTGTGTACTCTAGTTATTGTTGTTAGGTACTGCTGAGTTGGTTCCAAGTCATGATGACCGTATATACAACAGAATGAAACACCACGTGGTCTTACACTATCCTCATAATTATTGCTATGTTTGAGCCTATTGTTGCAGCCACTTGTCAGTTCATCTTGTTGAGAGTTTTCCTCTTTTTTTGCTGACCGTTTACTTTACCAAGCATGATTTCTGTCATGGATTTAAATGTGCCCCCCCCCCCAAATATATGTAGCTATTTGGCTAGGCTGTGAGTTCTAGCATTATGTGATCAATGAAGGAGGGCAGCAGTTATATTAGCGGAAGAGGATCCAGTGTGTGTGATTGTACTGTGCCTTGAGACAATCTTTTAGAATATAAAGGAAAGGGAAGCAAGCAGAGAGTTGGAAACCGTATACTCTCAAGAAAAAAGCAGTACTGGGAGCAGATAGTGTCTTTTGGAAAGGACTCAGGGTCCGTGTGCCTCAAAATCTCCCAGTTCAGGGGAAGATTGATGATAAGGACCTTCCCCTACCACCAGCAGAGAAAGTCTTCTCTTGGAACTGATACCCTGAATTTGGACTTTTAGCCTACTAGACTGTGACAAAATAAATTACTTTGTTATAGCCATCCACTTGTAGTATTCCTGTTACAGCACTAGTAGATAGCTAAGTCAATTTCTTTCACCAGGGACTGGTCCCTCCAGATAACAAGTCTGAAGGAGAGGAGACAAAGCTTTGCCATCATCTCTTCCATGGAGCACTCTGCCTGTACTTCTTCCAGACAGATTTGGTCATTCTTCTGGCAGTCCATGGTCAGTACAAAGTTCTTCTCAAACACTGGAATTCAAAGTCATCAATTTTTGTGTTCCTTATTCATTGTCTGGCTTTCACATGCATATGAAGTGTGTTAAAATGCCATAGCATGGATCAGGTACATGTTGTGATTTACTTCATACTGAAGGCTACAGACCGATCTTTCTGGTGTTCCTTGCTTTAAGCCAAGATCCATCTGACATCAGCAGTAATAGTCCTCATTTTACATCCTCTTCTGAATCTAGCTTGAATTTCTGGGAGGTCCTTGTTGGTACACGACTGCAACCATTTTTAAATTATCTCTGGCACAATTCTTACAATTTTTAGGATATTGTTTGATAATTTCCCTATTCTGTAGATCACCTTTCTTTGAAATGAGCACAAATATGAATTGCTTCTACTTAGTTGGCCACAGAGCCCTCTTCCAGTTTCTTGGCATAGAGAAGTGAGCACTGCTAGCATTGCATCTGTTCTCTTTGAAACATCTCAGTGATATTCTGTAAATTCCTGGAGCCTTGCCTTTTGCCACTGCCTTCAGTGCAGCTTGGACTTCTTTTTTCAGCACCATGCATTCTTGACCGTGTGGTACCTCCTGAAATGCTTGCACATCGACCAGTTATGTTTGATACAATGATTCTGTGTATTCCTTTCATCTTCTTTTGATGCTTCCTGTGCTGCTCAATATTCTACTCATAGAATCCATCGGTATTGCAACTCAAACTTGATGTTTTTCTCTAGTTCTTTCACCTTGAGAAATACCAAGCATATTCTTCCCTCTCGGTTTTCTAACTCCAGATCTTTGCACGTTTCATTGTTGTACTTTGTTTTCTTGAGCCGTCCTTTGAAATCTTCTGCTCAACTCGTCAACATTTCTTCCATTTGCTTTAGCTACTTTATGTTCAAGGGAAGTTTCAGAGTCTTCTCTGACATATGTTTTGGCCTTATCTTTCTTTCCAGTGATTTTGCTTTCTGCATGCTTGATGTCCTTGATTTCATCCCACAACTCATCTATTCTTGTCCGTAGTCTTCAATGTGTCAAATCTATTCTTGAGATATTCTCTAAATTCAGGTGAAATATACTCCAGATTGTACTTTGGCTCTCGTGGACTTGTTTTAATTTTCTTCAGCTTCAACTTGATCTTGCATATGATCATTTGATTAACCGTTCTGCAGCTGGGTCCGACTTTGTTCTGACTGATGATACCAAGCTTCTCCATCATCTCTTTCCCTAGATGCATTCGACTTTATTTCTGTGTATCCAATCCAATGAGATCCATGTGTATAACTGCCATTTATGTTATTGATAAAAGGTATTTCCAGTGAGTAGGTCACTGGTCTTGCAAAATTCTATAATCTAATCTTCAGCATTATTTCTATCACTATGGCTGTATTTTCTAACTACTGAATGTCCTTTGTTTCCAACTTGCACATTTCAATCACCAGTAATTATCAATGTATCTTGATGGCTTGTTTGGTTAATTTTGGACTGCAAAAGTTGGTAAAAATCTTCAATTTCTTCATCTCTCACATTAGTGGTTGGTGTGTAAACTTGGATAATAGTCGTATTAACTAGTGTCCCTTGTGTTGTGATGTCATGTGCTGTCAAGTTGGTTCTCATTCATAGTGACCCTATGTACAATGGAACAAAACACTGCCGGGTCTTGCACCATGTCACAATTGTTTTCATGCTTAAGCCACTGTGTCAATCCATCTCACTGAGGGTCTTCTTTTCTTTCTTTGACCCGCCATTCTACCAAGCATGATGGCCTTCTCCAAGGACTGATCTCTTCTGACAACACGTCCAAAGTATGTAATAAGCAGTCTTGCTATCTTTGCTTCCAAGGAGCACTCTAGTTGTATTTCTTCTGGAACAGATCTGTTTGTTCTTTTGGCAGTCCATAATGGCACATACATTCAATATTCTTCTCCAACACCACAATTCTAATGCATCAATTCTCCTTCTGTCTTCCTTATTCGCTGTCCAGATTTCTCACACATATGATGCAATTGAAAGTTATTGTGGCTTGGGACAGGCACACATTAGTCTTCAAGGTGACACCTTTACTTTTTAACAGTTTAAGGAGGTCCTTTATGGTTCCCAGTGCAACACATCTTTTGATTTCTTGACTGCTGCTTTCACGGGAATTGATTGTGGAGCCAACTAAAACAAAATCCTTGACAACCTCAATCCTTTCTCCATTTATCACAGTGTTGCTTATTGGTCCAGTTGTGAAGATTTTTCTTTCCTTGATGTTGAAGTGCAAACCATACTGAAGGCTGTGGTCTTTGATCTTCATCAGTAAGCATTTCAAATTCTCTTCACTTCCAGCAAGTAAGGTGTCATCCGCATAATGCAGGTTGTTAATGAGTCTTCCTCCAATGCTGATGTCTCATTCTTCTTCATATAATTCATCTTCTTGAGTTATGTGCTTGGCACATGGGTTGAAAAGGTATGGTGAAAGGATACAAACCCGACTTACACCTTTTCTGACTTTACACCGTGTAGTGTACCCTTGTTCTGTTTATACTACTGCCTCTTGTTCCATGTACAGATTCCTCATGAGCACAATTAAGTGTTCTGGAATTCCCATTCTCCATGATATTACACATAATTTGTTATGATCCACACACTCAAATGCCTTTGCATCATCAGTGAAACACAGGTAAACATATTTCTGGTATTCTCTGATTTCAGTCAAGATGTATCTGACATCAGCAATTATATCTCGTGTTCCACATCCTCTTCTGAATCCAGCTTGAATTTCTGGCAGTTCTCTGTCAATATACTGTTGAAGTCTTCCTTGTAGGCAGCCTTGTATTTTAAGACAGACCTTGAAATGTTCTTTTGACAACAAATGTGATGCCATTCCTCTTCAATTTGTCATTCTTGGCACAGGAGACCATATGATTATCTAATTCAAAATGGTCAATATCCATTTTATCACACTAAATCCTAGGATGTCAATTTTTACGCACTCTCTTTCATTTTTGCAACTTCTGATTTTCCTAGGTTCTTTTGTACATTCTCTGTTCTATTAATGGATATTTACAGCTGTTTCTTTCCATTTTGACTCATGACACATCAAAAAATGAAGGTCCTGATAGCTTGACTCTGTCATTAAGATTAACTCCAATTTGAAGAGGCAACTCTTCCCAAGTCATATTTTGAATGCCTTACCACCTGACTCACGGAGACCCACTTGGCCGGCTACAACCTGAGGGGCTTATCTTCTGTCATAATATCATGCAGTACTCTGCAGCTGTTCGTAATGTTTCCACTGTCAAGTTTTCATAGAAGTAGATTTCCAGGTCCTTCTTCCTAGTCTGTCTTAGTCTGGAAACTCCACTGGAAACTCTTCACCATGGATGACTGATATGGTTAAGATTGTGTGTCACCTTGGCTGTGTCATGGTTGTGATGCAGTTTGGCAGCTTCTGAACGATGTAATCACCTCAGTAATGAGATCTGATATAAAGTGATCACCTCCTTGATGACATCTATTGTAAGCCACCAATCAGTTGGAAGGATGTTTTCTTGGGTACTGTAGCCTGCATCGAATATAGGTGGACTATTTGGCAAGGCTCATTAGCTTTTGTTCTCTTTTGGGCCTATAACTGTTGTGTATAGGGTCACTATGACTTGGAACTGACTCAGTGGTGCCCAACAACAACAACAACAGAGGCTTTAACTGGCCCCTGTTTATCTGACCTCCAGTTCCTGGAATTTGAGCTAGCAACTTACGTGCCATCTTTGGAGTCATCAGCTTCTGCGGTCTGTGAGTCAGAGGCTTGCTTTCTGAACTTATGATCTTGGATTTGCCAGTACCTGTGCCTATATTAGGAAGAGAAGCCTCCAGCCTGACTGATGGACCTGGGACTTCATAGCCTGTATAACTATGTGAACCATTTCCTTCATATAAATCTCTCTATGGGCTTTGTGTGTTGCTGTGGTGCTGGAAGCTATACTACTAGTATTCAAATACCAGCAGGGTATTTGGGTCACCCACAGAGGACAGATTTCAGCCACGCTTCCTGGCTAAGACAGACTAGGAAGGACATGGTAGTCTGCTTCTGAAAAGAATCAGCCAATGAAAATGTTATGTGTAGCAGTGGAACATTGTCCAAGATAGTGCCAGAAGATAAGCCTCTTGGGTTAGAAGGCATTCAAAATATGACTGGAGAAAAGCTGCTTCCAAGCAGAGTCAACCTTAATCACACGGTTGGAGTCAAACTTTCAGGACATTAATTAGCTCGTGTGGCCTGACTCAAGATGAGAAGAAACAGCTGCGAACATCCATTGATAATCAGTCCCTGGAATGTATGAAGTATGAATATAGGAAAATTGGAAATCATCAAAAATGAAATGGAACACATAAGGATTGATATCCCACGCATTAGTGAATTGAAATGGACTGGCATTGGCCATTTTGAATCAGACAATCATATGGTTTACTATGCTAGGAATGACAACTTGAAGAGGAATAATGTTTCAGTCATCATCAAAAAGAACATTCAAGGTTTACCAGAAGACAATGCTGTCACTGATAGGATAATATCTATATGCCTACAATAAAAAGCAGTTAATATCACCAGTTTTCAGATTTACACATCAATTACTAAGGTCAAAGATAAAGAAATTGAAGATTTTACCAACCTTTGCAGTCTGAAATTGATTGAACATGCAATCAGGGTGCATTGATAATTAGTGGTGACTGGAATGCAAAAGTTGCAAGTAGAGGAAGAGTTGTGGGTTGGAAAACATGGCTTTGGTGATAGAAATGATGCCAAATGTTGTATGATAGAATTTTGCAAGACCAATGACTTCTTCATTGAAAATACTGTTTTTTCACCAACACAAATGGCAACTACACACATGGACTTCACCAGACAGAGTAACCAGGAATTAGTTTGACTACATTTATGCAAAAGGAAGAAGGAAAAGCCCAATATTATCAGTCAGAACAAGGCCAGGGGCAGACCATGGGTCAAACCATCAATCACATGTATGCAAGTTCAAGTTGAAACTGAAAAAAATTAGAACAAGCCCACAAGAGCCAAGGTACTACCTTGAGCATTATCTCACCAGAATTTAGAGACCGTCTAAAGAAAAGATTTGACAAGTTAAATACTATTGACATAAATGCAGATGTGTTGTGAAATGACATCAAGGACATCTTATATGAAGAAAGCAAGAAGTCACTGAAAAGGCAGGAAAGAAAGAAAAGACCAAAATGGATATCAGAAGAGACTCTGAAACTTCTTTGAATGTTAAGTAGCTAAAGCAAAGAGAAAAGATCATGAAATAAAAGAGCTGAACAGAAGATTTCAAAGGGTAGCTCAAGAAAACAATATGAAGTATTATGATGATGTGCAGAGATAGAAAAGTAAAAGAGAAGAACATGCCCGGTATTTCTTAACCAGAAAGAAGTGATGAAAAAATCCAAGTCTTTGGTTGCAATACACAAAGATTCTATGGGGAAAATACTAAACAATGCATGACAGACCAAAAGAAGGTGGAAAGAATGCAGGTTACTAAACCAAAATAAATTCGTCAGTGTTCAGTCATTTCAGGAGATAACGTGTGATCAAGAGCTCTTGGTACTTAAGGAAGAAGTCTAAGCTGTACTGAAGGCATTGGTGAAAAACAAGACTTCAGGAATTAATGAAATATCTGTTGAGATGTTTCAACCAACAGATGCAGCGCTGGAAGTGCTCACTCATCTATACCAAGCAATTTGGAAGACAGCAACCTGGCCAACAGATTGGAGAAGATATATACGTCTATTCCCAAGACAGGTGATCCAACTAAATGTGGGGATTATCAAACAATATCATTAATACCTCATGAAACCAAAATGTTGTTGAAAATCATTCAACAACAATAGCATGTTGATAGTGAACTGCCAGAAACTCAACCTGGATTCAGAAGAGAACATGGAACTAGGGATATCATTGCTGATATCAGATGAATCCTGGTTGAAATAGAGAATACCAGAAAGATGTTTACCTGTGTTTTATTGTCTATGCTAAGATGTTTAACTGCGTGGATCATAACAAATTATGGATAACATTGTGGAGAATGGGAATTCCAGAACACTTAATTGTACTCATGAGAAATCTGTATACAGATCGAGAGGTAGTTTTTTTGAACAAAACAGGGAAATACTTCATAGCTTAAAGTCAGGAAAGGTGTGTCATGGTTGTATCCTTTCACCATGTTTATTCAACCTGATGAGCAAATAATCTGAGAACCTAGACTATATGAAGAAGAAGGGAGCATCAAGATGAGAGGAAGACTCATTAACAGCCTGGCTTATGCAGATAATATAATCTTGTCTGTTGAAAATGAAGAGTACCTGAAGCACACACTGATGAAGATCAAGGATCACAGCCTTTATTACGGATTGAACTTCAAGATAGGGAAAACAAAAGTCTGCACAACTGAATCAATAAAGAACATCATGATAAATGGAGAAAAGATTGAAGTTGTCAAAGATTTCATTTTACCTAGATCCACAATCAACACCTATGGAAGTGGCATTCAAGACATCAGAAGAGACATTGCACTGGGCAAATCTGCTGCAAAACATCTCTTTAAAGTGTTAAAAATTAAAGATGTCATCTTACGGACTAAGACATGCCTGACCTAAGCCATGGTGTTTTTAATTACCTCATCTGCATGCAAAAACTGGACAAAAAATGAGAAATACCGAAGAAGAACCACTGCCTTTGAATTGTGGTGTTGGCATAGAATATTGAGTATACTATGGACTGCAAAAACAATGAGTAGATCTATCTTGGAAGAAGTACAACCAGAATGCTCCTTAGGGGCAAGGATAGTGCCATATCTCACATACCTTGGACATACTATCCAGAAGGATCAGTCCCTGGAGAAGCACAATATGCTTGGTAAAGTAGTGGGTCAGAGAAAAACAGGAAACTCCTCAATGAGATGAATTGACGTAGTGGCTGCAACAATGGACCGAAGCATAGCAACAATTACGATGATAGTGCAGGACTGAGAAATGTTGTTCTGTTGTATGCAAGGTTGATATGAGTCAGAACCAACTCAGTGGCACCTAACAACAATATAAATTTATACTCTACTTCTCTAGAGAACCCAGCCCTAAGACAGATAATCATCCTTCAAACACCAGTAACACTGGTATTTGAATTACCAGTGATGTAGCTTCCAACATCACAGTAACATGTAAGCCAGTATAGTAGGACAAACTAATAGACAGAGGTGGATACTCTAGCTAGGGAGACTAAATGTAGCCAGAGAAAACAATTAATCACCACTCCTGACAGGAAAACCTTTGTGGGAAGCATTGGGAGTTCCAAGAAGGGAGAAACTACGAGTTTAGGGTGGTTGAAAAATATTTTCTGGAAAAAACTAGTTCTTGTTCCAGGATGTGATCAAAATTCTCTGCTTCTATTTGAAATACCTAAGAAATTTTACATGAAGTGTAGAGATAAGTCTTCTAATCCTCTAATACTCATGTAATCCTGTTTGATTCCAGACCTAGCATTTTTCGTAAAAAGACTCATTCAGGTTAGATACCAAGGAAGAAGTGGCTTGGGACCATCTTAGAATGAGCAATTTTTTCTCTCTCTTTGTGCCTTTTTGAATATTTTTCACCAAAGCAAATTTAAGTCAAGGCCAATATGCCCCAGGAGAACCTTGCTTGGCTTCTAGGCTTAGGACAAGGTCTTCTTCTGAACTACTGCCAGACAAGGGCTAAAATCAAGCCAAACCCATTGCTGTCCAATTGATTCCAAGTCATGGTGACCCTACAGACAGAGTGAAACTGCCCCATGGAGTTTCCAAGGAGCACCTGGTAGATTTGACTTGCCAGCCTTTTGGGTAGCAGCCATAGCACTTAGCTACGGCTAAAAGTTAAGCCATGTGAAGAGTTAAGCCACATCCCTACTTTTGACAAGAGTTACGACAGGACTTCAGTGATGTGAAATATTTATATGTTTTGTCTGCACTGGTTGGCATGGAATCCCATGAAGGTGAGGCATTGTCATTTAATGACATTAAAGCAAAGCAACAGAGATTCCCCAAGAGCTTCATATGCAAGGCTGTGGCCTGGGTCCCATGGGGAATATGTGTGTCCATAGAACAGGTGATTTGGAGGATCTCTGTGGATTAATGGTGTCTGCCCATTGGCTACATTCGTGTTACCTAGAGACCAGCCTGCCCTCTAGTCGTCTAGCAACACAGTCACAATTCTCAGACATGGAACATACTCCTTAATAGACTTTTCAGCATAGCTGGGGACCCAAAAACTCTTAGAAGAGATACAATGAAACTACCTTGCCTCTGTTCCAAAGCCATGTTGGAAACCAAGCCTAAATAAACTGTGGAGTATAGTTTAGGCAAGTCATCTAGTTAACATAACTTGGTGTGTAGGAAGGGCAAAAGCTGCCATTAACATGTGGAAACTTGAAAGGTCATAAAGATAACATGGGAAGAAATTCACATCAGTGGCAGACCTTTTGTTTTCCCAGTGCCCCTTCCTGTTGACTGTGAACTCCTCTGGTCTGGTCTTCAGCAGTGTGATAAATAGGCTGGCCAGAGTAAGAAGCTTATAGCAGAAATATCAAGAGAAGAGCAGAAGCAAAGCTGTGAAGTTAAGCTGAATGGAAGATAGAATTTAGTAAAAATAGAAAAGAAGTGGATGAAAAAGTTAATATGACTGTTGCAAAAACTGAAGTCCAAATACACCAGAGAAGGACCCTTAGGTGGTCTTTGTTAGTGAATTACCCTTAGAGGAAGAGATTTCTGGGAAAATATCCTTGGCATGGGAACCGTGGATTAACGGAAAATTGAAGGACAGGGGAATAGGGTGACATCTAATGAGAACGACTCCAGCTGACAATGAGGGTAAAACATAACCCCTGTTCCAGCCTGGAGCACCATGCTGGATTGCCAATTTGGGGATGAAGAAAGCACAACAATGTGTCTGGTGAAGAGGACAAGAAGAGGATAGAGAGCTGTCTCATCCTGTGCAGATGGGGTAAGATCCACCTCGGGTTGTGGGTAATTTTGGGCATGTCATCCTTTGGTGACAAAGAAGCTACAGAGAATGGAAAGGAGGACTCTAGGTGCTGGAGAGCTGGTTAGTCTCCGGAGTGTCTGGGGCCAGACTGCTAATCACTAACATGTATTTTCTGAGTCCATTTTAGCAGCCAAGGGCAGAGAGGGCATTGTATCACTGTGCTTAAAACTGTTCCTGGGTCTCAAGTGCCTGTTCCTCTTCCATCTGTCCTGTCCATGTCCTACCAGTCAGTGGTGGAAAGGAGACTCCAGGAATGACCCTAGCTATTTTTTACAGCTGATAGGTCCAGGACCCCAGATAGGACATTACATGGTCTCCTTGGAGTTTTGAATTCGGGAAAGACAGACAAATTAGAGCAACCCCTTTTAAGGTGGCTGAAGCAATAACGCAAAAAACGTGAGTGCTGCTGGGGTGCATATCTTCTTCCACAAGGAATGAGAAGCAGAGAAAGTTAGTGGGCAGTAGGAGAGGAGAGAGAAAGAGATGTGCAGAAAGAGTCCTGAGATAGTTCTAGAGATGACCCGAAGCACTCTGGTCCTCGGATCTAGCGGTTTCTGAGTCCCAGCACTATCTCTGCACTTCCCAATAACTCTTCCTTGGATTCTGTGAAATTTCTCAGCATCTTTTCAATAAGCTATCTTTTGACTTCCATTAGTCAGGACTGGGCTTCTGCCACTGACCAATTCAGAAAGGAAGGAGTAGGCAGGCAGATGAAAAGCTTTCTTCTTGGCACCTGGCTCCCTAGTTGTCTCACAATACTAATCTCCCACTCTCCTGCCCACGAGGAGGCTTCCCTGGCTCCATGCCCAACTTTTTCTTTGATTTTTCAAGCTTAGTCCGCCCACCAGGTGGAGGCATCTCAGAAAGCCCATGCTTTGGGAATCCAAATCCTGCCCACTTGAATTTAAGACTGGATCTGCAGCCTCCCTGCTCTTTTACCTGTGGTCTGGGGCCCGGGAAATCTTCGAAAGAGAAATGCCAGGACATTGGTAGATTCCTTCTGCCACAAAGAAGCCCAAGGGTCCTTTGGACTAGTAGGTTCAGGCCTGGGGCAATGCCACTGGTAAAACTTTAAGCTGTAGATGACCTATGGAGAAAGAGAACTCTGAGAATTGCAGCTGGGGAGAAGAAAGGCAAAGAGATGATTGCACATACAAACTGCCTGGGAGGAAACATTGCAAGGCTGGGCAGAGAAGTCTTAAATACACTTGCAAGAGCCAGGAGCCAGGAGAGAAAATGTATTAGCCTGAACAACTCCCTCCAGTGTGAAATATGTTCATAATCAGAGTTAGCATTTGAGGGAGCTCACACAGAAAGGTTGGAGGGAGCCCCAGGGAAAGACATTGCTCAGGAAACTGCCAGCTCCCAAGGCTCGCAAAAGGCTTTACTTCAGTGCTCTGGACGGTGGCTAGTGAACCAAAGTTCCACTCAGAAAATAGATGTCACTGAGGTCCCTGGGGAAGACAACTGGAATCCTGAAGTGTCAGAGTTGGTGAGGACTTTAAATGTGATATAATCTAACTCTAATTTGAAAGATGAGGCTTAGCTGAGATGAGAGTTTACTTGTTCTGAGTCATGCTGTTGGTTTGTGGTGAAACAAGGACCAAAATCCGGGCTCCTAAATTCCCACAAAGCTGTCACCTCATTATGCTGAGCTGAATAGCTATCACCCTGCAGCCACTGGCACAAGTATTCATCGAAGGTGACAGAATAGTTGTCAAAAGTAGGGATATGGCTCTAGAGTTGCTCTGTCAGGGTTAAAACCCTACCTTTTGGAGCAAGTCTTATTTATACAGATTGAATTATGTAGTGCCTCCCCTCCACAAATGTGTTGTAATTTCTAACCTCTTAGAAACTCTGTGGGGCAGTTTACTCAGTCCTGTAATGTCACTATGACATGGAATTGACTCCATAGTGAGTTTATTTATTTTTTAGAAACGTCTGTGGTTATAATCCCTCTGGGAATGGGTATTGTTGTGTTAATGAACCAGTACTAGTGTAGGGTGTCTCTTAAGTCAATCTCTTTTGAGAAATAAAGGAAATCAAACAAGTAAGGGAACAAGCAGAGACAGGAGAAGACAGGTGCTATGCCATCACAGAGATCCCCAAGGAGCCAGGAAACAAGGTAAAAAGAGACAAAGACCTTCCCCCAGAGCCCACTGAGGAAGACTTTCCCGGAGCTGGTACTGTGAATTCAGACTTCTACCCTCCTAAAATGTGAGAAAATAAATTTCTGTTTGTTAAATCCTCCCACTTGTGATATTTCTGTTATAGCAGCACTAGGTGACTGAAGCACTTATTAACCTCTTTCGTAATCAGTTTTCTTGGTAAAATGAAGATTCTGTTGTTTATACTTATATCCAATAGTAGCTATGAGCGTTTAATGAGATAACATGTGCTAACACTTCTCAGTGTCCCTGGCATTGAGTAAGCACTCCATGAATCTTAGCTGTCACCATGACCACCACCATTGCCATCATGATCATTAATCTTAAATTCCTTACAGCAATATTTTGAAGTTATCCATATTTTAGAGAGAGGAAAACTAAGACTCGGAGAAGTTTGGCAACTTTTCCAAGGACACACAGGTAGTGAAGCATCAGATTTTGGTTTGGCATTGTCCCACAGGCCCTTGACATCTTGCTCTTCTTCTAAAAAATCTTTTCTCTCTCTTGTTCAGACTGGATAATTTCCATTTATCTACCTTCATATTCACTGATCCCTCTGTTATCTTCATTCTGCTTTGAGTCTATTTAGGGAAGTTTTTAAAAATTATAGTTATTGCATTTTCAGTTTTAGAATTTCTATTTGGCTTTTCTTTTTGTCTTTCCTATCTTTACTGACAATTCTTTTCATTTGTTTTAACAGTATGTACCAGTACTTGTTGGAACATTTTTATAATAGGTGCTTTAAAGTCTTTGTCAGATAATTCCAACATCTGTGTCACCTGGGCATTGTTATCTGCTAATTTTCTTTTCCCATCGGTGTTAAGATTGTCCTGATTCTTTGTATTCTGAGTAATTTGAATCCTACCCTGAACATTTTGAAGGTAGTGTTATGAGACTCTGAGTCTTCTTTAAAACTCCTAGAGGATGTTCATGTTTTGGCAGGCTATCATCCTGGTTATGTTCAGGTCACAGCCTTCTGAGAGTTGTGGTTTCAGTGTTACTTTCATTTTCAAAGCTTTTGTTTTGGGATCATCACGAATCAGAATCAGCTCAATGACAATAGGTTTGGTTTTGTTAGGTTTTGCTTTGCTCTTTAGATTTCTTTCTAGCTGTCTGCCTCTCAGCGGCCAGTCTGGGATATGGGCAGTGGTCTAGCTCTTGGCTCAGCCCGCAATGTCTTCACTGTGTTGTTCAGGATCAGATGTGATCATGCACAGCTCAAAAGTCAGTCCAGGATTCATCTAAGCCTCTCTGTCTCTGTGAGGTCTCTGGTACTTTCTGGTTCACTGGGAGATCTTCTTCATGGTCTTCTGTCCAGAAAGTTAGGGCTTTATTTACCTTACTCTGCAAGACAGAGTCCCTGGTGATACAAATGGAAAAGTTGGAGATTTGAACTCAGCCAGAGGTGCCTTGGAAGAAAGGCCTGGAGATGTGCTTCCGGAAGGCCATGGCCTTGGAAATTCTATGGAGTGCAGTTTTACCCGATATATACAAGGCCACTATGAGTTTGAATGACAACAGTTGTATTTATTTGTTTATCTATTTATTATCTATCTATATGTAACTCTAGTACCTTGCAGCATGTTTTCCCCTTTTCAAAAAGTGTCATTGAGAGTTTCACATAACTAATGCCATAATGATACTCTAAATAATCTGTTAAGTGTTTTTTACTGCACCACCTACTCTGGCCTTTGTACTGGCCTCTTTCCAAAGGAATGCAGATTTCCCTCAGCTCCTGTGACCTTAGTCTCCCTCCTCTTCTTTGCTTTCCTGAGATATGGCCTTCAGCCTGGAAAGCAGCAGCTAGGAAGGCTGCCTGGCATTTTGTGTACCTACAACTTTTTTTCTTGCTACTTATCTCAGAGTGAACTTGGGAGGCTAGTTTCACAGGAATTTTTGTGTAAGTTTTATCTTTGCCTGTTTCAAACGTGCAGGTTAGAGCCCAAGTGTCTGACATACTAATAGAGTTTCTTGTGACTGTTTTGTGATGTGTACAGTTATCTGTGGCCTATGTGCTTAAATACATGAAGTATTTCTAATTGAAATGATATATAAATTCTAATGTAAAAACTGTTTTTTGAGACTCCTTGGAGAACAGCCTGCATTGCTGTCAAGTCTCCAGTGGTATCATACCTCCTAATAAACCTTCTTCCTCGTTCTAGCTTGGAGTATGTTTTATTGGCTTGACTGCTCCAGGACATGGACCCAAATTGCATAACGTATCTATCTATTCTTCATTAATTAATTAATTAGTTTGTTAGGTACTTCCTACAACTCACCCTCCCTGAGGCCAATGGTGGGAGGACAAAAAGAATACAAACAATTGGAATTCATCCTACATTCTTAGGAGAATATCTCCTCCAACTAGAAGGACACTTCCTATTCCTCAGAGTGTGAGCTCCTCTGGTTTCTAACTTGCTGTTGCTGCTGCTCTGCCTGCACTGTGGGGGTGCTTGGGTTTGGAGAATGAGAACAGAGAAGGGAAAAATGGCATAAAATAGAAAAAACGGGCTGGGGAGGTGGATTTGTCTGAGTGTGCCTCAAACCAGAACTAGAGGGTTTCTCCTAGAGTTTCTCTGTCCACATCAACATCCACTTCTGTGTCATAGGTTGTGTAAAGTCTAGACTGGGCAACACTGCAGGAAAAATAAAATGGTAAACTGTTGGTTCAACTGTATTTTGAGTTCTGGTCTTCCTCAGTCTCCCTGTCTTTTTTTAATCTGAAAAAAAAAGTATTTTAGGTGAAACTTTATATAGAAAATTAGGAGCCTGTTTAACAATTTCTATTCAAATTGTTCTGTAAGATTGGTTACATTTTTCAGATTGAGTCAACATTTTCATTATTTCCATTCTGTTTGTTCTCTTTCCGTTAATCTAGCTTCCCTGACCCTCTTTAACTTCCCACTCTTGTTGCAGGGTAAATGTTGACTGCTTGATCTCATATCATTGATTATTTAAGGGAGTACAGTATTCACAGGTAATGTTTATTTTATAAGTCTGTTTACTACTTGGATGAAAGACAGCCACTAGGAGTATCTCAGTTCCAAGTTCAAAAATATCTTAGAGCGATAGTCTTGGGGATTCCTGTAGTCTTCATTGGTTCAGAATTTTCTGTCACATCCCTGGTAAGAATGGTTGGTAATGGTAGTTGGGTACCATCTAGTTCTTCTGGTCTCAGGCTAGATGAGGCCATGGTTCATGCTGGCTATTATTCCTATGGACTAATTTCTTCTTTGAGACTTTGATTTCCTTTATTGTCTTTTGTTCTGGATGAGTGGGAGACCAATAGTTGTATCTTAGATGGCTGCTTAGAAGCTTTTAAGACCCACGAGTCTACTCACCAAATCATGATATACGTTATCTTTATGAACTATGTTATGCTGATTGACTGAGTTGTCCCACAAGACTGGTCTCAAGCCTTCAAACCCTGCAAACCAATCCCATAAAGTGGTTATATCTAAGAAGTATGTGTAACTTCCCTCATGTGCTTTATCATGTATGTCAGTAGATATACAGCTCACACAAACATATATATAAAGGTGTCTCCAGATATACCTATACGTGTGTACACACATACACATATGCCTTCCTATACATACGTATGCGTATATTACTACCTATGTAATCACACACATATTTTTTGTTTGTTACTACTGCTGTTGCAAAATTGTGTACTATAATATTTACCAGAGTTGTTGTCGTATTCTTACATGCTACTGAATCAGGTTAGATCCACAGACCCACACATGGAGTGCTCGGAGGACACACCTTTTACCACAGTGTTGAGGAACACATTTGTAAAGCGAGCGCCAGCTTCTTTAAAGACTGCTTTGACTGCTATTTTTTGTGAGTCCCATTTGGCGGTGCGGACTGCCCTAACTGAATTAAGACATCTAGCTAAAATGGGCAATGACCTACTGGTGAAGTGGTTCAGAGTTTGAACGTGAACCATAAGTTCAGCAGTTCAAATCCTCCAACTTCTCCTTAGAAACCCTGTGCGTTTGGCTTTTATTTATTTATATATCTTTCCTGATTTTTTTCTTTTAAAAATTGTGTTTTACATAAAAGTTTACAGAATAAACTAGTTTCTTATTAAACAGCACCCAGACCATTTTACAACATTTCTTAACAGCCATACAACAGGTCAACACTCTCCCTTCTCAACTTTGGGTTCCTTATTGTCAGCATTCCTGCCCCCTCCTGCCTTTCAGTCCTTGCCCCTGGGCTGTTGTGCCCCTTTACTTTTTTTTTTTTTTTTTAATAGGCCTGTACAATTTTTGGCTGAAGGATGAACCTCAGGAGTAACTTCATTACTGAGCTGTAAGCACATCCAGGGACTCTACTCTCAGAATTTCTCCAGTCTTTGTCAGGTCAGAAAGTCTAGTATTTCTTTTTGAGTTAGAATTTGCTCTGTAGTTTTTCCAACTCTGTCCAGGAATCTGTTGTGATCCCTGTCAGAGCGGTCCCTAGCCAGGTACCATCTAATTGTATTGGACTCATTCCGGTAAAGGACCCTGTAGATGTAGTCCACTAGTCCTCTAGGCTATTCTTTCTCTTGTGTCTTTAGTTTTCTTCATTCTTCCTTGTTCACATAGGGGTGAGAGCAGTGGAGTATCATAGACGGCCACTCACAGGCTTTTAAGACCCCAGATACTGCTCACCATGGTAGAATGTCAAACATTTTCCTTATGAACTATGTTATGTCATGGTCTCAGTTCCCTGAGACCATGATACCCACAGCCCTTAGCCCAGCAATTTGGTTCATCAGGGAGTTTGGACATGTTTGTGGAGCTTCCATGACCTTGCCTTGTACAAATTGTTCTGGCTTTCCCAATATTATGTACTGTCTTACCCTTCACCAAAGTTACCACTTATCTACTGTCTATTTAGTGTTTTTCCATTCCTAGCTCTCCTCTCCTAGGTAACCATCAAAGATTGTTTCCTTTTGTGTATAAACCTCTGAATGAGTTTTTACAGTGGTGGTCTTCTACAAAATTTGTCCTTTTGTGATTGACTTATTTCACTAAGACTGATATCCTCCTGTTTCCTCCATATTATAAGAAGTTTCACAGATTCATTATTGTTCTTAGCTGCATAGTACTCCTTTGTGTTTGTGGACAACAGTTTGTTTTAGCCCTTCATCTGTTGATAGGCATCTAGTTTTTTTTCATCTTTTTGCTATTGTGAACAAAACTGCAATGAACACGAGAGTGCATATGTCCATTTGTGTGACATTTCTTACTTCTCTAGGATATATTTCTAGAAGCAGGATTGCTGGATCATATGGTATTTCTATTTCTAGCTGTCTAAGGAAATGCCATATTGTTTTCCAAAGTGGTTGTATCATTATGCATACCCACTAGCAGTACGTAAGTGTTCCAGTCTCCCAGTACCCTCTCCAATATTTGTCATGTCCTCTGTTTTTTGATTCATGCCAGAAATGCTAGGCTATGTTTCTCCTTTTGCTTTTGTTTTGAGTTTCTTTAATAGCTAAGGATTATAAGCATTTCTTTATATATCTCTTGGCTTCTTGCATGTCTTCTTTGGTGAAGTGTCTGTTCATTTTCTTTGTCTGTACTTTAATTGAAATATTTGTCTTTTTTTGTTGTAGAGATGTTAGATTTTCTTGTAGATTTTAGAGATCAGACCTTTGTCAAAATTCAGGGGAAAGCTCTTGCTCTGTCAGCTCTGGAATAAGGTCCTTCTTTTCAATCTTTCCCTGGTAGTTTAGCTGCTCAGTTGCAGAGAACCCAGGTCTAAGGGGCATGCTCTGCTTCAAGTGTTTCTTTGCTGGTGCTATGAGGTCCCCAGCTCTCTTCCCTTTCATTTTATCTCTTGATAGATAAAAGATGGTACAGAGTACAACCCAAGGAAACTTCCTTTGTATTGGATCAGGGATGGGATCTGGGTAAGGGTGTTACAATCCCACCCTAATCTTCTTTAATCTAAAATTACAATCACAAAATGGAAAACCATGCAATATTGGGACTCATGGCCTCACCAAATTGATATACACAATTTTGGGTGGACACAATTTACTTCATGACAGGGAAGTTATTTGTCAGCAATTCCTCAATGATCCTCTCTGTATTTTCCATTTTTCTCCTTTATTCTAGAACTCTGATCACTTGAACATTTCTGCATTTGACTGTATCCCACATAATTCTCAGCATTTCTTCATTCTTTTTAATTTTTTTCCCTCAAATACTGTTGTATCCAAATGTTTGTCTTTAATTTCACTGACCCTGTCTTCCATTATTTCAAACCTGGATCTTCAAACCCTTCTATGACCCTGTCCATTTCTGAACTCTTGTTGTTTAGCTTTTGGATTCCTAATTGTTTTTATATGATTTCTAGTTGTGAATTTATTTAGGCATTTTATTCCTGTATTATTTTCTTGAACTCTTTCACGTTTCTTTTGTCTGTGCTTTTCACGAGTTTGTCTATTTTTTCCTGATCTTGTCTGCTTTTTACTTTAGCTCTTGGATAACACTGAATATTAGAGATTTGAATTTCCTATCAAGTAATTCTAGTGCCATTTTTCTACTAGAAAGTTATCTGGTGTTTTATTTTGGATGCCTACTGCAATCACTGTGTCCTTTTTTAAAATGTTGTTTTATGTGTTTTGATATTGTCTGCTGTTTTGGGGAAATTCCACAGTTACTTTCTTTGTGTACTGATTGTAGGTCTGTTTGTTTTGCCTTGCTTTTTTGTTTTATTTGTTTGTGTCACAAGTGGGCTGTGCATTCTTTTCTTGTTTGGTCACATATGGTCATGATACTTTTCACTCCCATGAAAGTATCCTTGTCCCCAGTGGGCAAGGCCAGCCACTCAGCTGTGGTGCAGTGAGGAAGGTCCAGCTGAAGGGAAGGGCCTTGGATAGGTTGTTTGTGACACGTACTAGGACCAGCAAGGTGGATCAAGAATCAGTGTTGGCTAGGTTATGGTAGGTCATGCCTGTGCTGCTTGGGAGTGTGATGTCCAGTGTGTGACGCAAGTAGGCAGGAAGGAGGGCAGAGGTTGTGATGTGTGATGCTAAGACACATGTGAGAAAGATGAGAGAGTGTATAAAGAAACAGGAACTCAAAACAAGCAAACAGATGAAAAAAGAGCACTACAGGAGCTTGCTGCTGGAGTGGAGACGTGAGAAACTGAGAAATGGAGAAGAACAAAAAAAGGGGGAAAAAGAAAAAAGAAAAAAAATAACTAGGTAAAAATTTGAAAAAGAAAAGAAAGACATGAACCCTTCTCATCCCTCCCAGGGTTCCAAGTGGCACAGCTGTGAAGACTGGGGATGTGTCTCCCAGGCTGCATGCACAGTACAGCCTGGTTAAATATAGTATAGATGTCATGAAGTACCAGATATTCAGGAGACAGAAAGCAAAATGTAAACACAGAGAGGAAGAAGTGCGAAATGAAGAAACATAGAAGCAAAAAAGAGAAAGAAAAAAAAAAGAAGAAGAAAGAAAGAAAATAAAAACAAAGTGCCACCATGGTTCTCACCAATGCAGCTATGCAGACTGGGAAAGAAGGACCCAGGTTGTGCAGCAGAACAGGTTCCTGAGCCATGAAAAGAAAAAGAAAACAAACAGAACAAAACACAGTAAAGTGAAACAAAAAAAAGGCAAAAAATATGAAGGTGGGGGGAAGCTTCAATGATATATCAATGTGATATGATAGGTCAGGAGAGTGGCTCCCCAGTTGAATGGTACTTCACAGTCTTTTAAGATAAAGCAAAGATGGCACAGAGACAAGTGCTTGAGAAGGGAGTTGGTGGTGGGAGGCGTGGAAACAGAAAAAGGTAACATCAGCTACAGATAAACGGCAAATGGCACTCAGGGAGCCAGCCTGTGTGGGTGGGGCACTTCTAAGAGGTCAGGCTGAAGCAGCTGCCTCCCAGCCAAGAGACTGTGGCTGGGAAGAAAAGGAGGCTGAAGACCAGGAGAAGGGTCAGAGTTAGGAAAATGTGTACTGCTGGTTACCAGGTGTTCTGTGTCCTGCTGGTAGCTCTGTGAAGCTCCTTTCCCACGCACCCTGTCTGCTAATCTCCAGTGCGGGTGGGGTGAATCCGAGCAGCACAGATTATGCACTTCCTGGTTGGTCACGCCCCTGCAGCTAGCGAGGAAGCATCAGAGGAAGAGCAGCAAGGGGATGATGAGAGGTGGGATACGGTGTTTATCGCTAGTTACTGAGAACTCTCGTCTTCTGCTGGGATTTCCATGAAACTGCCTGTGCTTCCTGTCTCCAACAGGAGCCCCAAAGTGTGAATCCATGCTGTTTTATTTTTGTTTATTATGATTGAATGAAAATTTACATTCCCATATAAATTTGCATGCTCACCTATAAGCAGCACTGACTCCTCTCCCTGCCTGTTGACAGCACACCCCTCTTCTCTGTTCCATACATGTCCTATCCTCCCAACAGTTTCCTATCCACTCCTCTCCACCCACTCCCCTTCCTCCAGCAATAGGTCAGCAGGTTCACATCCTATAGATGTACAGAACCATAAAACTCCCACAAGATATGATCACTCTGAGTTGCCAAGTCCAGTCCATTGCTGTCCGAAAGGTTGACCTTCATTATGGTTTATGGACAGGGGCAGTATCAGGGCCAGGGACCATGCTCCCAGGGGAACTGCAAAGCCCCTGGACCATGAATGGTGGTCTTTTATTGGAGATCTCAGGGTGCACCCCTATTTATTCTCTTGTTGCCAGTGAAACTCAACTTTGTGAGCTCCGTTGTGGCTATAACTGGTGGTGGCCGGGCACCATCTGGTTCTTCTGGTTACGAGTTGATGTAGAGACCCACTCATGTGGGTCTCTCTGTCTGCTGGATTCTCTTTTCCTCATGTCATTCTTGTCCTCGATGATCATCTGTTCCTGTTGAATTGGGACCATTTTCTGTACCCTTAGATGGCAGCTTGGCAGCTTTTAAGACCCCAGACACCACTCACCGATGAGGGGTGCAGGGAGTCCTCATTAGCAAAATGCTAGCTGTGCCAATTGGCCTCGATTTCGCATGAGAGCTCCGTGCTGTTTTAGATGACAGGGGACTTCCACTTGTATCTCTTCTAGCTCTGTGTTTTCTGTCAGTTTCTTATTCCATTTGGTGTTTGGCTGAGTTATTTACCTCTTCATTTGACATTCCAGGATTGACATTGGTTTCTGTTTTACTTCATGTATTAGGTCTTTGCTGTGGAGAGACAGTACAGTGGAGAGACAGTACAGTGGAGAGACAGTACAGTGGAGAGACAGTACAGTGGAGAGACAGTACAGTGGAGAGACAGTACAGTGGAGAGACAGTACAGTGGAGAGACAGTACAGTGGAGAGACAGTACAGTGGAGAGACAGTACAGTGGAGAGACAGTACAGTGCTTCTCTCTATGGTTCCAGGTTGACTGGAATTTCCTGGTTTTGGTTTTTAACTAAGATGCGGCTGATTGGACCCCATGTTAGGAGGGTCCAAGTGGTAACACTCAAATGACAAAGACAATGTGGACATGATTACTGTAATGAACGGAAGAGTCAAAGCAGTAATCAGAATAGTCTGACTTATATAGATTAATAGCCTTGGCTAGTAGGTCATGGTGTCCCTATGAGTGAAATAGATTGAAAATCTACTAAATATTTACTTAGTCTGTACAATTGTAAGAGTTCTAGTTCAAACGAATGCCACCAGAATAGAGTCATTATCCTGCAGTCGATTCCCAGAATTTAGCCAGTTTACATACTCAGAACCCTTGAATGAAGTGGAGCCTGGGTCCCCTTGAGAAAGGACCCAATTACACTGTCAAAAATTTATACTGGTAATCCACTACCAGTGGAATTTATGGCCTTTATTGGAGAAAAGGAAATGGTCAGATTTTTGAGGGATTACTGTGCACTGGCTCTGAGATGATGCTAATTCCAGATACTCAAAACTTCACGTGGCCCATCAGTCAGAGGGGGAGGTATGGAGGTCAGTTTAATAATGGAGTCTTGTGTCAGTTTTGGCTTATAGTGGATCCTGTGGATCTCCAAAGCCATACTGTAGTGATTTCCCAGTTTCAAAATGCAGAACTGTTGTTTTTGTCAGGTGCCATCGAGTTGGTTCTAACTCATAGCAACACCATGCACAACAGAACAAAACAGTCATCCTCACAACATTTTTATGCCTGAGCCCATTGTTGCAGCCACTACGTTAATCCATCTTGTTGAGGACTGCCTCTTTTTGGCTCACCCTCTATTTTATCAAGCATGGTGTCCTTCAGAGGATCCCTTCTGGCAACATGTGCAAAATAAGTAAGATATAGTCTTACCGTTTTCACTTCTAAGGAGCATTCTGGTT
Source organism: Heterohyrax brucei (assembly GCA_028571685.1). Taxonomy (NCBI): domain Eukaryota; kingdom Metazoa; phylum Chordata; class Mammalia; order Hyracoidea; family Procaviidae; genus Heterohyrax; species Heterohyrax brucei. The sequence continues at coordinate 32,424,775 of CM053140.1, forward strand.
ATACTTCTTCCAAGACAGATCTGTTCATCCTTCTGACAGTTCATAGTACATTCAGTATTCTCCAACAACACAATTCAAGGGCATCAATTTTTCTTTGGTCTTCTGTGTCATTGTTTAGCTTTCACAAGCATAGAAGAATGCATAATTGGAGCAGTTATACTCAGAAACTGGTAGAACCCCTACATTTGAATTTCTGGAAAGTGCAATAAGTGCTATTTGGTAGAAAAAGCCATGCAGAGGCCATTAGAACTATTCCTACCTAGGAGAATAGTAAAATGAAAGCAATCCTTCACTACCGGAGGGACTGCAGAGATTACTGCCACCATCAAGCGGTTGAAGGATGTAGGGGTGGTGATTCCTATCACATATCCAGTCAACTCAGCTATTTGGCCTATGAAAAAACACAGCCGATTTGGGGGAATGACAGTGGATTATTGGAAACTTAAGCAGATGATGAGTTCAAAAGAAGCTGCTGTTCCAGATGTAATTTCATTGCTGGAGCAAATCAGTACATCTCCTGGCACCTGGTAAACAGCTATTGATCTGGCTAATGCCTTTTTATTCATACTTCTTTTGATGGACCAGCACAAACAGTTTGCCTGCAGCTAGCAAGCCCAGCGACGCACCTTTACTGACCTACCTGAGGGATATATCAACTCTCTAACCCTATGTTATAATTTGGTCCACAGGGAATTTTATTGCCTTTCCTTTTCACAAGTTGTTACTCTGGTCCTTTATACTGGTGACATTATGCTGAATGGACCCAGAAAGGGAGAATTGTCAATGACTTTGGACTTACTGGTGAAATATTTATGTGCTAAAGGGTGGGAAATTAATCCAACAAAAATTCAGGTGCCTTCCACTTTGCAGAAATTTCTGGGGGTCCAGTGGTGTGACGCACACTGAGATACTCTTTCCAAAGTAAAGGATAAGTTATTGCATCTGGCCCTTCTCACAGCTAAAAGGAGACATAAATTCTGGTGGTCTTCTTTGGGTTTTGGAGACTGCATAGCCATCATTTGGATGCGTCGCTCTTGTCAACCTATTGAGTGACTCAAAAGGCTGTTCTGACACCTGGACCATACGATCTTGCTGATCTACTAGTGCTTGAAGTGTTAGTGGCAGATAAAGATACTGTTTGGAGCTTTTGACAGGCCCCTATTGGTGAATCACACTGCAGACCCATAACATTTTGCAGCAAAGCCATTCTCTGCAGATGACTACTCTCCTTTTGAGAAACAGCTTTTGGCTTGTTACTAGGCCTTAGTAGAGACTGAATGCTTAGCTGTGGGCCATCAATTCACCATGCAGCCTGAGCCTGCCCGTTATGAACTGGGAGTTGTCTAACTCACAGAGTCATAAACCTGGACATGCGCAGAATCACTCCATCATTAAATGAAAGTGATATCTACGAGACAGGCACACGCAAGACCTGAAGGCATAAGTAAGTTGCACAAGGAAATGGCTCAAATACTCATGGTTTCCATGCCTGTCGTGTTACCTTCTATTTCCTAATCTGTACCCATGGCCTCATGAAGAGTTTCTTATGATCAGTTGAGTCAGGCAGTAAAACTCATGCCTGGTTTATAGACAGTTCTGTGCAATACGAGATCTCACAATTAGTTGATGAACTCATTCTAGGAAAAGTGCTACGTACCTCATTGCTGAATATCACTGTAGTCACCTTTGAAGTGTTCCCTTTGGGAAGTTATGCACTGGTGCCAATGCCTAGTCCACCCTTCAAAGGGACTTTGGATCTCTTTTTCTGGAAGAGCCATCAGAGCTGTTGTCGTATTACCTTGATGTCCTGAATGTCATCAAAATGTTTTCCTTTTAATATTTCCTTTATCTTCAGGTAAAGAAAAAAGTCATTGGGGGCCAGATCAGGTGAGTACGGAGGGTGTTCCAATACAGTTGTTTGTTTACTGACTAAAAACTGCCTTCCAGACAGTGCCGTGTGAGCTGGTGCATTGTCGTGATGCAACAGTCATGAGTTGTTGGCGAAAGTTCAGGTCATTTTTACCTAACTTTTTCATGCAGCTTTTTTAGCACTTCTAAATAGCAAACTTGATTAACTGTCTAATTGGTACAAATTCATAGTAAGCAATCCCTGTGATATAAAAACAGGTTAGCAACATTGCTGACTCTTGATTTGGACTGATGGAACTTTTTTGGTTGTGGAGAATGGGCTGACTTCCATAGGGTATCGGGCATTTTGTTTCAGAGTCATTGGTACATCCACGTTTCATTAGCAGTGATAACACAGCCTAAGACATCATTTTAACTCTCCAAAAGGTCTTGTCAGACTTTGATTTTCCTTTGCTTTTGTTGTTGGTGAGCTCCTTTGGTAAATTTTTGCACACACCTTTCTCATGCCAAGATTTTCAGTTAAGACTTTCCTGTTTTTCTATTGATGTTTACTTGTCTGCTCTATGTCCCACAGTCAGCTGACAATTTTGATGCATAATTTGATGACTTTTTGAAATATTTTCATCAGTTCTGCTTGTTACTGGCCACTCTGACCTCTTTTCATCAGTGATGCTCTCTTTCCCCTCAAAAAAAATGTTTAATCCATTTGTACACTGGTATTTTCTTCATGGCAATATCTCCATAACCTTGGACAAACATGTGCCTGATTCCACTTCCACTCTTGCCAAGTTCAACAAGAAATTTAATGTTTGTTGCTCTAGTGCAAGCTCTGATGTTTTCCTGATGACCCACAAAATCACGCAACAACAATAATGAACACCACTCAGCAAGATATCACCACGTGTTGACATGAATACAGCTGTGAGACCCTGATATACTAAGGTTATGAAGCCTTACCCAGTTGTTTGCACAGTGCTACCAACATAAGCAAATAGTGACAAGTTTGTGAACTTAAATGTCAGGTGATGTATTCAGGCATCATTCAAAAGCAGACAATGGCAACACTGCAGCCTCTTGCGGGGACCTCCCTCAAGGACAGTGGTGAAGGGACATACTCTCAGTGAAGGGGGCTTAAAGCAGTGCACCTGGTTGATTAACTTTGCTTGGAAGGAGAAATGGCCTGATGTGTGATTACTGATTTGTGAGCTGTGGCTAATGGTTTGGCTTGATGGTCATGATGAAGCTCCCTTTCAACTGATTGGCTGCTTATAGAAGCTACCCTTCCCCAGGGACTGACCCCTCCTGATAACATATCCAGAGCATGTGAGACAAAGTCTTGCCATGCTTGGTTCTAAGGAGCATTCTGGTTGAACTTCTTCCAAAACAAGTACGTTTGTTCTTTTGGCTGTCCATGGTGTATTTTGTGTTCTTCACTAACATCGTAGTTCAAAAGTGTCAAGTTCTTCTTTGGTCTGCCTTGTCATTGTCCAGCTTTCACATGTATATGAAATGATTGAAAACATCATGGTTTGGGTCAGGTGCAACTTAGTCTTCAAGGTGATGAAAAAGTCCTTTTGCAGAAGATTTGCAACACACAGTGCAACACACATTTTGATTTCTTGACTGCTGCTTCCATGGGTGTTGATTATGCATCCAAAAAAAAAAAAAAAAAGAAATCTTTGACAACCTCAACCTTTGTGAAGATTTTCATTTTCTTTATGTTGAAGTGGAATCTATATTGAAGGTATGGGCTTCGATTTTCATCAGTAAGTGCTTCAAGTCCTCTTCACTTTCAGCAAGCATGGTTGTGCATTTTTGTAACTCAAGTTGTTAGCCAGTCTTCTAACCACGATATCCTGTTCTTCACATGGTCCATCTTCTTGGATTATTTGCTCAGTACACAGATGGAATAAGTATGGTGAAAAGATAAGATCCTGAAACACCTTTCCTGATTTTCCACCATGCATTATTCCTTAATTCTGTTTGAATGAATGCCTCTTGATCTAGGTACAGTTTCCTCAAGAGTACAGTTACGTGTTATGGAATTCTCATTCTTCCCAATGTTATCCATAATTTGTCATGATCCACACAGTGGAATTCTTTTGCATAGCCAATGAAACACAGGTAAACAACTTTTTGGTATTCTCTGCTTTCAGCCAAGATCCATCTGACATCAGCAATGACATCCCTTACTCTACATGCTCTTCTGAATCTGGCTTTAATTTCTAGAAGGTGGTCCCTGTCCATGTGCTGCTGTAGCTGCTTTTGAATGATCTTTAAGAAAATTTTACTTTTGCGTGATATTAATGATATTACTCAATAATTTCTGCATCCTATTGGATCACTTTTCTTGGGAACAGACATCACTATGGTTCTCTTCAGTCAGTTGGATAAGTGGCTGTTTTCCACACTTCTTGGCATAGATGAGTGAGCATCTCCAGTGCTGCATCTGTTTATTGAAACATCTCAACTGGTATTCCATCAATCCCTGGAGCCTTGTTTTTTGCCAATGACTCTAGTGTAGCTTGAACTTCTTCCTTCAGTACCATTGGGTGTTGTAAGCCTCAGCTTTTGATGCTATTTGTTTCTGCAGCAGCAACTATTATATTAACCTTCAGCAGAATCAAGGGCTGGAGGGAGCTACAGATTCTAGCTTGAGACTACATCTGTAGTTCATGCCTACAGATAAAGTAAAAACTGCATACCTTACAAAAATAATCCATTATTTTAAGATATTATTACCGCTAATGGAAACCTGGTGATGTAGTGGTTAAGTGCTGTGACTACTAACCAAAAGGCTGGCAGTTCAAATCCACCAGGTGCTCCTTGGAAACTCTGTGAAGCAGCTCTATTCTGTCCTACAGGGTTGCTCTGAGTTGGAATCAACTGGATGGCAGTAGGTTTTGTTGTTGTTGTTTATTACTGCTAATAAGAGCTTAATAGTGTCAGCGGCACCATAACTTGATTAGAGGTCCACATGGATTTAGGCATGGAACTTCTTGAATGCTTGTTATTCAAAAAAGCTTCTGCTGTTAAGTGCAAGGGGAGAGCGATTGTGTTCTGCAGTGACTTGTCAAGTGCTTGGGTTTGGTAGGTGTTTAATAGTTCTGGGTGTGGCCTGGGCCCTAGATCTCTCCTCAGTCCCATACGGAAGCCTGAGACCTGGCACTGTCTGCTCCTTGGAGGCTCAGAGGACAGGCAAGGACTTTTTGAGTAGGTCACTCCAACCCTGGCTCTAGCTGCTCCATTCCCAATTCTGTGAGGCAACCCCCTTCCCCTGCATCCCAGTCCTGTGACTCAGAGACAGGCTGTACTTGTTTGTGAATGGAGCTAGGCTGAGTTATTTCAGGAGCTGATGGGAGTTTCCAGTGTATCGCTATCCAGATGGTCTTGAAATTGCTGATCAAAACTGTAAAATTAGGCTTCGGCCTTTGCGGGAACGGTTAATTAAGTTTGAGGATCAAGCTCTTGGCACTGGCTCTGCTTGACAGGGAGAGAGTGAGCTGCTAGCCAGGGGCTCAGGGACTCCTCCTTTTATACCAACCGTCAGGGCACCTGTGGTTCTTGCAAATGTGGGCCAGTTCCCTCCTGGAAGAATTCACGGCTATGTCTGCCCTTGATCTTCACTTTGCAGCTTTGAGGTTTAATTGGGAAAAGGAGTTTTCTTTGTTTCAGCTGCAGATGAGTTTGCATTAAAGGTTCATTTGAAGTATGTCTTAATGTCCTATTGTCCAGTCCTCACTGAGGTCCCCATCTGCTGGGAAGGATAGATGCAGGAATCAAGAATGATAGATGGGGCCAGAGAGAAAGACAAACTGCTCAGGAAAGTCTCAATGGTGTTCACAAGGGGCTTCTGAATGAGGGCTAGAGCTCAGAGGACTTGTCATAATGATGAAGTTGTACAATTCCCTTCCCCTACCCCTCAAGAAAGAATAAGACACCTGTAAGTCAGGATCAACGACACTTGGCACAAGTCAGGCTCAGCCATTGCAACACTGGGCAGTAGTGAGCTACGCACCATACCCTCCCACTGTACACTCAATGAGTCACTTGTCTCCTGGGTCTCAGGTTTTCAAGGAGATTAGGAAGAAAGACGACCCCTTGGAGACAGACAGTAGGTGTGGTCTATAGGTGTATTTTGGCAGTTAATACAGAGTTGTGCATGAACGTGGAGTACTCCATTTTTCTTTGATATTGTTAGAAAGAAAAAAAATGACTAGATGTGTTCCATGTCTTCTCGCTATAACTTGCTTTGGCCTCAAGGTCTCAAGGCTGAGAGACACAGGTAGACAAGGTACAAAAGCAGAGGCCTAGGCCACCATTCTTGGATGGAGATCCAGTCGGGATAATCCAGAACTAGGCCTTGCTCAGCTCTGTTTGTAAGGCCCATGAGAATCCTAGAAGTTTGAGGAGGTAGTGGTGAACAGTGGATGGAATAATAGGCTTTGAATATACGATCCTGGGCCTTGTGTTTGGAATCAGAACTTTGATTTGGGGCCTCTCTCCTGTCTCTCTGTGAGGGGAGCTGTTTCCTAGTGCTGTTGTAACAGAAATCGCACAAGTGGGTGACTTTAAAGAAACAGAAATTCATTTCCTTATAGTTCTGAAGGCTAAAAGTCTAAATCAAGGTCTTGCCGTGTGGATTATTTCTCAGGGCCTCTCTTCTAGGTTCTGGTGTCTGCTGGTGTTCCTTGACTTGTAAATTTTCCTGAGATAGTTTCTGTCTTCCCACTCTGCATGTCTCTCTGTGCTTATTTCGTTCTTTTTATAACTCAGAAGTGATTAGGCTTAGGACTCACCCTACTCTGGTGTGATCTTAACAGCATAACAAAATGAAACCCTGCTTTCCAAACAGGGTTATGTTTATAGGCACAGAGGTTAGGACTTCTACATTATTTTGGGGGATACAATTCAGTCTATCACAAGCACCTACCCTGTACACTCTATCTAACCATGTGGGCTTTGGGGTGACTCCATAAGAAGTCAGGGAATGAAATTCTACTTTATTCATTGAGATGGCACCCACTTCCAGCCTCATCTGAAAGGGTCAAGATCACTTCCTCAAAGACTCTGCTTTGAAATGGGTCAGTGAAGATCAATGATTAATTCTGAAATGTGAGAGGCCTTCAGGAAGATCACACTTGGTGTTTGATCATTTGCCATCCTGGATCTTATGATCAAGATTAGTTTTCTTCAATGGCAAAATACAAATCAACATATCTCAGAGAAGTGTGGCCCTGGAGGGGCCTCAGTGAGCAGATCCCAAGCAGTTTTTGATATTTCAGAGCTTAAAGAGGCATCAGTGGCAGACAAACCCTTGGTGTGTCAAAAGTCAGATTGAAGGAGGGAGCAAAGCTGTCTTCAACTTCTAATTGAGAAAACATTCAGATCTTCTCTTTTTGCAGAGGACGATTTTCTCATTTTTTGCCAGGGAAATATCTTTCTCTGGGAGGCTGAGGCTGGGCATTCTTGGTTGAACAATGTGTTTGGACAGCACTTTGGAGCCTGAATTCAAATGCAATGTCTCTGAAATTAAAATATCATGGCAGTCTCTTGCTAACTTTGAGGTAGCCACTGAGCTTGCCTGCAGCACCGGTGAAGGCAGGGAGGTGAAAGTAGGCTGAACTGTGAAGAATATCTACAGGAATTTAACTCACTGCCGACAACACCTCCTTGCTGCTTTGCACTTAGTGATGCATTGAGAGTATGGAATGAGCTGGAAAAGCAAGAATGAGCAGGATCCAGCAACAGCTATCTTCCACCCCCAACTTGGAAACCCTCAGCATTTTAGTAATCCTTTGCTTCCCTCAAAGGATGTGTATCCAACTCTCACATGCCATGAGGATTCTGACTGGGTGAGTTGTCTCTCTCTTTAAATGGATGACTTCTCTGGGAATGTTTTAGAAGGCACTCTGGCTTTTTGTACTGAGACTAACTCAGAGAACTTCAAGTCATCTTCCAGTTACATGTTACTGTTTGGAAGTTTATCAGCTAGGCTGATAAACCCTGGGTGATAGGACCTGTCACACCCCATAGAACCAGTGGGTAGAAGACTGAGGGGCACAAGTCAGATTAAGAAAAAATAAAATAAAATAAGAGGCAGTAAAAGTCAGGTTGATCAGATATAAGGTTTTATTAGTGAACTTGCATACAGAAATCAGGGCTGGAAATCTCAAGGTGAGTAATGCAGCAACCCGAGTCACTCCGCTAAAGGTCCATGTACAACAGGGAAAACTGGGTGCTTGTATATTGTGTCATCTAAGGTAAGTCTACACACAATGATCAATGGGGTGTTGTTGTTTTTTTTTAAAGTCATTAATGGGTTACTATAAAGTGAGGAGTTTGGTGTATTTTTTCCTGGCCCAGGTCACTGCTTAGTCAGGTACTCTAGTTCTCTCTCAGAGTCTTTTGCAGGCAGGATTCTTCCTGTATTAGTCAGTGTTCTGACAGACCTGCTTCAGAGCCTGGCTGTGCCCTCTGTAGTTACTGAACGACCCTGGGTGAGTCACTTCACCTATCTGAGCCCAGTGTCCTCATTTGTGATGTGGAAACGTGGAAACAGTATTCTTCCTACCCTGTGCTGTGAGCTCCACAAAGAATGGAGCTGCAAGGTGCACAGCCACACACCCTGTGATTTCTGGGGCTCCTTTGTGATGGATGGCTTGTGGAGGAGGTAAAGTTGTTTCATCTGCAGTGATGAGGGAGGAAGCCAAATCTCAGCTGTGAACAATAAGCAAAGACTCTGAAAGAAAGTTGCAATGCTAGAGAAAAGCTAAGGTAGGCATGGCTCAGGCTTTTGTTTGTTAACTGGAGACATAGACTCATGTATTTCACTTAGAAACATCTGTGGAAGGTTGCCTGTGTTCCTGGCTTAGGGGTAATAGCAATTTACAGGATACGCAAGTACTCTGACCTCATGGGCCAGAGGGCACACTTAGATAGAGGATCTACTGCATGTCCAGGAGAGGCACTCTCCTGAAGCCACCAGTGGAGTCCCTGGGTGGTCCAAACAGTTAACAGTGTGTGGCTGCTAACCAAAAGGTTGGAGATTCCAGTCCACCCAAAGCCATCTCGGAAGAAAGGCATCACGATCTGCTCCCTAAAATCAGTCATTAAAAACCCTATGAAGCATAGTTCTGCTTTGGTACACATGGGGCTGCCACAAGTCTGAATCACCTCCATGGCAACTGTTGTTTTCTCCCTCTTTAAATGGGCATTATTTATGGCCATACCACCATGAACACATCCAATTTCATCTGATCTTAGGAGTTAAGAGGGTTGGACCTGGTTAGGACTTGGATTGGAGACTGCCTGGGAATACAAGGCACTGTATGCATGTGCATGCTTGTGTGTGTGGTGTGATGTGTCCTGTATTGTCTTATAAGGTTGCTGTGAGTCACAACTGACTCACCAGTGATGGGTTTGGGTTTTTGGTTACTAACATAAAGGTCAGTGTTTTGAATCCACCCAGAAGCACTGCGAAAGAAATGCTTGGTAATCTGCTTCTGGAAAGATTACAACCCAAAAACCCTCTGTAATGCATTGGGTTATCATGAGTCGAAATTGACTTGATGGCAGTGTTTTTTGTTCATTTGTCTGTTTGTCTCTCTAAGAAGGGATTGTTAGGACTGTCCTTGGTATAGGATCATGAAACTATCAGCCAACCCAGGTCAAAGCAGAGATTCTAGGGATCAGATTTGTACTTCCAGAAGGGGTTTCAGAGGAGTCTTTGAGGGGCTAGTGGTACCAGAGAGGGCCAGAAGACTTTTTGAAGAAGAGGAGAGGAAGGGTGGCATGGGAATCAGTGATACAGGGATGAGGTGGGACACTGAGGTGGTTCTTCTGCTCCTTTCTCTGATCCTTGTGAAAGCCCTGGCCAGAGAACTTCACTAGCTGTCTCACTACATAGTAGCTTTCAGGCTGGAGTTGAGAGTAGCTATTTCTTCAGATTCTGTCTCTGGGAAAGGACAGATGGAGGGGAAAGCTAGAGGAAGTCTGCCTGCTGGTGTGGCCAAGGACTCTATACAAGCCCTGGGTTCTGGCACTGGCTGGCAAAATCAGCAATTCAGCTGCCTAGGGTCTACTGGTAACCCGGGGAGGTCAGAGAGGAGGAGGGTGCCTCTGCTTAGGCCCTCTACACACCTTACCAATAGCAGGTTCTGAAGCACCCCATCCTGGTGCATCCTCAGGATGTCAGAACTGTTGTGAAAATATCAGGACCCCAGAGGAGAAGCAGGTATGATGCTGGCTGACTGGACTTCTTGACAGGCTGCTGCTGACCCAAGATCCTTGAGAATATTATTGTGGAGGAAGAACACAGACCTTACCACATGTCTTCCTGCCTTTGCTTGCCTCAGCTTAGCTTACAGGGAGGTCTGGACTGCAACTGCAGGTAAAGACCCAGCTGTAAGGGGAGGCCCTGCCCTATGAGTAGGGAACAATGCCATGGTGAGAAGGAGAACTTGTCATGTGACCTTGGGCTAATGCCTTCTCCCAGCCTCAGTTTCTATTCCATAACCCAAACCAAACTCATTGCCACTGAGTTGATTCTGACTCATAGGGATCCTATAGGACAGTGCATACCTGCCCCATAGGGTTTCCAAGGAGCAGCTGGTAGATTTGAACTACTGACCTTTTAGTTAGCAGCTGAATGTGTAACCACTGTGCAACCAGGGCTTCTTCTCTTCCTCAGAATTGAAAATAATGGCTACGAATCATGCTAGGAGATAAAGGGCTGCCTAGATCCTAGTCTTTCCTATTGGCCTGGGAACTCCATGGAAGCAGGGCCAGGTCTGTCTAAGCCAAACCAAACCCAAACTGCTGCTGAGTCAATTCTGACTTATAGTGACCCTATAGGACACAGTAGAGCTGCCCCATAGAATTTCTAAGGAGCGCCTGGTGGATTTGAACTACTGACCTTTTGGTTAGCTGCTGTAGCACTTAATCCCTACACCACCAGGTTGTTTGTTCAGCAATTGATTGCCTAGCACCTGGCACTTAGGAGAAAGTGGTGAAAAGAATTTGAAGGCCAATTCATTTAGTGTTCCTGAGGTGACTTCAGGGTGTTAAAAAGTACGTTAACTTTTTGAAAAAGAACTATGTGGTCAAACGAATTTGGAAAACACTGGATGATACAAAGTTGAGTGGTTTTCCTTCTTGACTTTCTCAAAATTTAATACCGATATCAACTGATTTGGAAAACGTTCTATGTCACTGGAAGAAACCAAAGGCTATATTTTGAAAACAACTTGTGACATTCTATTTTCTTCTAAACTTACCTGCCTCAAAGTATAATTCTGTTGCTTAGTTCCTCTTTCATGTTAAAACCTTCACTCATGATTAATACGTTTCAGACTGCAGAGAACAAGTAGTACAGATCTGAGACCATAATCACAGAAAGCAGTCAATACGCCTGAGATGTAACCACTGTGACTGCACAAAAGGAAAATGGACTCAAAACCCTCATCCCACTAACCTCTCATCTCGGTTTGTAGTTACTTTTCAGGTTGGCTACCCAGAGCCATGCCAACAAGAAGCTTGGGTGGCTGCCAAATGGCTCAGTCGCATAAGGAGTGCTGCCTAGAAACTAAAAAACATGTGACAAGGGACTGAAAACTCCAGATGCACGTCATCAGAATATAGCCAGACCTAATTTGGCAGCTAGGAGTCTGACCCCCATTTCCATGCTGAATCCCAGTCCAGCCCCTTTTTAATGTGAATACTATTTCCCAGAAATTTAATGAATATGTATAACTCTTCTTTTCCCTACGTAACATAAAACTTCTCATGGCTTTGTGTTCGGGTAGGCAGGCTTTCAGAGGAGCTCATTCTGCCTTGTCTCCCTGTATAATGTGTATAATAAAGCTCTTGCTACTCACCTCACCACTGTCTCAAAACTTGGCTTTTTGCAGCAGATGGCGCTAACTAGTGAATTGCAGTAACAGTATCTACAAGGTTTCTGAGAGTAGTGAGGATAGGACAGGACCAGGGACCATTTCATTTTACTGTACAGGAGTCTCCGTGAGTCAGAGTTGCCTAGATAGCAGCTAACAACAGCAATACTGAGAGCCTTCAGCATTTCCCCAATTTATTTAAATGCAGAACCTACTTTTTGAAAATGTAAACCATGTTCAGCAGATTGAGAAATCTTGGTGTTGGAGATCTCTTTCCGTTTTCTGTTCATTCTTTCTACAAATATTCACCGAGCACCTGCTACATGTCGGATGTGTTCTAGGTCCTAGTGGCACAGCTGTAAAGAATTCAGATAAGGCCCCTACTGGTTTTAAATGAAGGGGATAGATGTTGAGTGGCACACACACATAACAACAAGGATTCAGGCTGTGATAAGACCTATGCAGGAATAAAGTCAGGGCAAGGGATTGGCGAGTATCCATGGGAAGTCTGTGTTAGAGAAGACAGCCCAAGGAGTCCTCTCTCAAGTTTAGGTGGAAACATGGATAATGAGAAAGAGCTGGCCATGAAAATATCTGGGGAAAAGTTGTTGCTGGCGGGGTAACAGCAGGCATAAACATGCTGAAGTAGGAAGTAAAGGCTTGGGTAGCTGCTTTGGAAGAAGCAAGGTGGAGAGAGGAAAGTGAGGAGGCTGAAGAATTGTTCAGGGCCATGGAGAAAGAGGTTAGGAGTTAGGATTTTACTTTAAGCTTGTTGAGATGCTATCAAAGAGTTTGAGCAGGAAAAGGATGTGATTTGATTTGTGTCATAAGGAAATCTCTTTGGCTACTGGCAGTTACTCCTCTGAATGCGATTTGACTTTGTCCAAGCTCCACAAGGCAGAGGGTGTGTGTGTGTGTGTGTGTATGTATGTGTGTGGTATTAGGTAATGTTGGCCTTGTCATTTGCAGATCACTGTCCAGACCTGTTGAAGAGCTTGAAAAGCAAGCTGTGTACAGAAAATGGATAGTACTTGTGACTCTTCTCTGTATGGAAGAAAGAACACAAAGAATATAGTGACTGTGGCACAGACTGCGGCCCGTTTCACAGGAGGCCTATATTTTCCAACCTCTCTTGCAGAACAGTTGGGACCATGTGACTGAATTTGGCCAGTGGAATGTAGATATGAAAGGAAGTGAGGCCTCTTGTTCCCTTTTTCTTTCTCTCCCCATTCATCTCCCTCTGTGTGTCTGAAAGGATTGTGAGAGAGTGGACTCACAAGATGACCACAGCCCAGAGTCACTGCCCAGGGAGAGCCGCTAGGATCACTATCTATTATGATGCATACTTTGGTTAGCAAGGAATGCATTTTTGTGGTATTAGGCCACAAAGATTTTGGTGTTGTTTGTTAAAGCAGCAAGTGGATGTTACCCTGAATAATAATAATAAAAACCCATTGCTGTTAAGTTGACACTACTGACGACAAGCTCCATAAAGTTTTCTTGGCTGTAATCTTTATGGAAGCGTATCATCAGGTGTATTTTCCATGACACAGCTGGATAGCGTCAAACCATCAACGTTTAGGTTACTTGTTGAATGTTAACAATTTGTGTCACCTAGGGTCCTTACACTCTTCCTTTCAGAGAGATGGCAAAAGGGAGTCAAATAAAAAAGAAATAGACTTGTTTCAGTTTCCCCCCATCCCAAGAAAAGCAGAAAGGATACTTGGAAAGACCATAGTCCTTGTAGGCATGGATGGGAGTTCTTTCAAGCTTTGAGTTTTCCATATCTTCAGTCATATCTTCTCTGAGGATCAGTTTCCCTGTTTAAAGGATGAGGATATGTCTGTCTATATTGTGCATTTTATCTGTGTCTAAAGAGAGTTAACGGATGGAAAAAGTTCTAAGAGAAAAGTAGAGTCTCATGCCTTTTAAAATCCTTTTTGGAAAATAACAAGCTATGTATTGATAATAAAGAGTGCTAAACAAAGGCAAGCACAGCCAGAATGCTCTTTAGAAGCAGTGATGACTAGCTTTTATCTTGCTTCTTTGGACACGTTAACAGAAGCAACCAAGCCCTGGAGAAGGGCATCTTGCTTGATAAAGTAGAGGGTCAGCAAAAAACAGGAAGACCCTCAGGGAGGTGGGTTGACACAGTGACTGCAACAGTGGGTTCAGACATTAGCAATGAGTATGAGGATGGCACAAGACTGGGCAGTGTTTCCTTGTGCCATACATAAACCAAAAAAACCAAACCCAGTGCTGTCAGGTAGGTTTCAGCTCAGAGCAACCATATAGAACAGAGTCGAACTGTCCCATAGAGTTTCCAAGGGGCACCTGGCGGATCTGAACTGTTGACCTTCTGGTTTGCAGCCATAGCACTTAACCACTACACCACCAGAGTTTCTCTGTTATACATAGTGTTACAATTAGTCTGAGCCAACCTGACAACACATAACAACAACAACAAAACATGAAGGCCATGTCTGTTTTCATTGATGATAACTATTCTTTCTCCAATGATGTATTGAGTGACAGCTCCTGGAAGTCCAGGAGCAGATGGGAGATTGTCCTGTCCGGTGCCCTAGCCTCCAAGGCTTTGGGAGGACTTTGTAGCAGCTCAGACCGGGAAATCTTTAATCTGCTACTTACTGTTCAACTCAACTGCAATTATTCTAGACCAGTTAAATGCCACTTGCACTTTAATGTAACAATTTAGTTCAATACTCTTAATTATTTTTCAAAAATTTAAAAGGCACATTGATTATTTCTGATTGGTTTCAGTGAAATCTCAATTAGCTGCCCTGGGCTGGGGAGACAGAATAGCTGCTGGGTCATCTGTCTTCCACTAGGCTGTGAGCTTCCCTTCCTACTCTGGGGAAGCCTGGAGCCTGAAAGGATCTGAGGGGTATAGTTTTCTCCTATTTGGGTTCAGAAGGAAAACCATTCATCTCCTAGAAGGCTGTGATTTCAGAACTTAGAATTGGCTCCCTCTAAGGAAATACCTGTGAAACAGGAAGTTCTCCATCCTTGTATTAATTAATTAGTCATCTCCCCATCTTTCAGTTTGTCACACTGTAGTGGCTTCTGTATCTCTATTGCCATGTTGTTGGAAGCTATACTACTTGCCTTTCAGATGCCAGTTGACAGGTTTCAGTGCAGTTTCCAGACTAAGACAGACTGGGAAGAAGGGCTTGGTAATCTAGTTCTGAAAGCTGGTCAATCAAAACACTATGAATCACAACAGAACATTGTCCAGTGTTGTACCTGACAACAGGCCCCTTAAGTTGGAAAGCATTCAAAACACACGGCAACCACAACAAAGGATTTGAACATACCAATGACCACGAAGATGGCACAGGACTGGGCAATGTTTCATTTGTTGTACCCAGGGTCGCCATAAGCTGGAGCTGACTCAATGGCAACTAACAGCAACAACAATGGTTAGGACACTCAGCTAGGTACCATGCAGACACCAGGACATCTGAAGCATGGCCCTTCCTTCACAGTGACCTCTGAGTAGGCCCTAGAAGCCCATGTAGAAAGTCATAAAACTGCCTCGTGATGTGTTTCCTGCTGTCACTGCAGTCTTTAAACAGAGGCATAGGTAGTGATGGCTGCAGATATTCAAGAGACAAAGAGCCCTATGGTCTGGAGAGCTCAGAGTGGCTTGTGAGGGGCTGGGCTTGAGCTGGGCCATTAGAATGGCTAGTAGGGTACATAGAACCAGGAAAGGCATTCCTTCTAGACCATCATCAGAAGGACTGAAAGCAGACACTATATTCTGAAGGGAGGAAGCTGGGAACGGATGTGTCAAGTTGGACAAGAAACTTACTAAAGGAATGGGAAGTTAAAAAGGGTCAGCTGGCATGACATTGTGAAAAGCCTTAAACCTGAAGCTCAGGAATTTTGACTTCTTCCATCGGTTCTCGTGTGTTTTGATCTCAGAAAATGTTTTCACACTTAAAAGTTACTGAAGTATCCCTCATCAACACTCACCCCTATTTCTAAATCCACCACCTTTGGATAAAATCTTTCCAGTCCTAGAATTAATTGAATTTGGAAAATAAATTATTTTAATTCAACATTCAACATGATGACTAGAAAAACCAGCAGTTTCTATATAAGAGCTGGAGAGAAGAAGGATGTGGCTTAAGCAGTAAGGGGGTATGCAGTGCGTTTCACAATGGCCAAAAGGTGGGAACAACTTGATATGAACTGAATTATGTTCCCCCAAAGATGTGTATAGCAATTTGGCTGGCTCATTGTTCCCAGTATTGTGTGATTGTTCACCCTTTTGTCATTTGATGAGATTTTCTTGTGCATTGGAAATCCTATCACTATGATTTAATAAGACGGATTAGCAGCAGCTATATCTCTGAAATCTACAGGATTGGGTTTTGTCTTAAGCCAGTTGCTTTTGAGATATGAAATAGAGAGGCAAGCAGAGAGACACAGGAATCTCATACTATCAAGAAAGCAATGCTGGGAGCAGAGCACGTACTTCAAAATTGAGGTTTCTGGACTGAGATTTTCCCAGACAAAAGTAAGACTGATGAAATACAAGAACCTTCCTCCAGAGTCAACAGAGTCAAAGTATTCCTCTGGAGCCCATCTCTAAATTGAGACTTGTAGCCTACTGGACTGTGAGAGAATAAACTTGTCTGTTAAAGCCATCCATTTCTGGTATTTCGGTTATAGCAGCACTAGATAACTAAGACAAATCCCAAATGTCCATCAACAGATGACTAGATAAACAAAAGGCGGCACATACATACAATGGAATATTACTCAGCCGTAAAGAGAAATGAAGTCTTGATACATGCCACAACATGGATGAGCCTTGAAACATGATGTTGAAAGAAATAAGTCAGTTTCACAAGGGCCAATACTATATAATCTAACTTATGTGAAATAAGCAAAAATATATTGTTGTTAGGTGTTGTTGAGTTGGTTCTGACTCACAGTGACAGCAGAATGGAATACTGCCCATCCTGTGCCATGCCCACAACTGTTGCCATGCCTGAGCCCATTGGTGCAGCTATGGTGTCATTCCACTTCCTTGAAGGTCTTCATGTTTTTTTTCACTAACCCTCCACTTTACCATGCGTGATGTCTTTATCCAGGGACTGATCCATCCTAGCATGTCTAATGTATATAAGATAAAGTCTCACTATCCTTGCTTCCAAGGAGCATTCACAATGTTACTTACTGGTCTAGTTGTGAGGATTTTTGTTTTCTTGATGTTGAGGTACAATCCTTCTTGAAGTTTGTGGTCTTTGCTTTTCATCAGTAAATGTTTCAAATCTTCTTCATTTCCAGTAAGCACGGCTGTGTCATCTGCACAGTGTAGGTTGTTAGTGAGTCTTTCTCTAATCCTGATCTTCATATAGTTCTTCATATAGTTCAGCTTCTGGACTACTTGTTTGGAATACAGATTGAAAAGGTATGGTGAAAGTGTACAATCCTGACACACACCTTTCCTAACTTTAAACCATGCAGTGTCCCTGTTCTGTTCCCACGACTGTCTGTTGTTCCATGTACAAATTTCTCATGAACACAGTTAAGTGTTCTGGAATTCCCATTCTCTGCAATGTTATCTGTAATTCGCTATGATCCACACAGTCGAATGCCTTTGCATGGTCAATGAAACACAGGTAAACATCTTTCTGGTATTCTGTGCTTTCAGCCAAGACCAATCTGACATCAGCAATGAAGTTCCTAGTTCCTTGTCCTCTTCTAATGAATCTGGCTTGAATTTCCAGCAGTTCCCTGTCAGTATACCGTAGCAGTTGCTTTTGAATGATCTTGAGCAAAAATTTACTTGCATGTGATACTTTTTCTTTTTTCTGTTGTGAATTAAGAACACTTTTACAGTCTATGTCAAGTTATCATATAGCACTCAGAACTTTCACCTCTATTGTATTCTAGCTGCACCCCCCCACACCAACTCGACAGCATGCTTCCCCTTTTGTTTGGAACTTCCTGTGACCTTTTGGTAAAGGTCTGGCCCTCCTCACCCAAACAACTTGGTTCCAGCAAAGTGTTTGCATGTGATATTAATGATATTGTTTGATTATTTCTGAATTCATTTGGATCCCCTTTCTTGGGAATAGGCATAAATATGAATTTCTTCCAGTCAGTTGGCCAGGTAGCTGTCCTCTACATTTCTTGGCACAGATGAGTGGTAACTTCCAGTGCTGTCTCCATTTGTCGAACATCTCAGTTGATATTCCATCAATTCCTGGAACCTTGTTTTGTGCCAATGCCCTTAATGCAGCTTTAATTTCCTCCTTCAGTATCATTGGCTCCTGACCGTATGTTACCTCTTAAAATCATTGAACGTTGACCTGTTGTTTCTGAAATAATGGCTGTGTGAATTACTTCCATCTTCTTTTGATGCTTCCTGAGTCAACATTTTCCCTGTAGAATCCTTCACTATAGCAACTCAAGGCTTGAATTTTTCTTCGGTTCTTTCAGCTTGAGAAAAGCAGAGCATGTTCTTCCCTTTTAGTTTTCTAGTCCCAGCTTTTTGCACATCACTGTAATACTTTACTTTGTCTTCTTGAGCTTTGAAATCTTCTGTTAAGTTCTTTTCACATGTATGGTTGCCATTTATGTTGTTGGAAAAATGTATTTGCAATGAAGAAGTCATTGGCCTTGCAAAATTCTATCATTCAATCTCTGGCATCATAAGGCCACATTTTTCAACCACTAGTCTGTCTTTCTTGTTTCCAACTTTTGTATTCCAATCATCAGTAACTATCAGTGCATTCTGATTGCACATTTGATCTATTTTGGACTGCATAAGCTGATAAATATCTTCAATTTCTTCATCTTTGGCCTTAGTGGTTGGTGTATACATTTGAATAATAGTCATATTAATGGGTCTTTCTTGTAGGGCTATGGATATTATCCTATTACTGACAGCGCTGTACTTCAGGACAGATATGGAAATGCTCTTTTTGATAATGAATGCAACACCATTTCTCTTCAAGTTGTTATTCCTGCCATAGTAAACCATGTGATTGTACAATTCAAAAAGACCAGTACCAGTTCATTTCAGCTCACTAATACTTAGGATATTGATATTTATGTGTTCCATTTCATTTTGATGATTTATAGTTTTCTTAGATTCATACTTCATAGTTCTGTGTTACAATTATTAGTGGATGTTTGCAGCTGTTTCTTCTCATTTTGAGTCATGCCACATCAGCAAATGAAGGTCCCAAAAGATTGACTTCATCTCTGTTATTAAGGTGGACAATACTTTGAGGAGTGAAAACCCTGGTGGCACAGTGGTTAATTGCTACATATGCTAACCAAAAGTTCAGCAGTTCAAATCCTCAAGGTGCTCCTTGGAAACTCTATGCAGTAGGTACACTCTGACCTATAGGGTTATGATGTGTTGGAGTTGACTTGCAGGCAGTGGCTTTTTGGCTATTGGCTACTTTGAGGTGGAAGCTTTTCTTCAGCTGTTTTATATGTGCTTTCCAACTCAGAAGACACATTTTCTGGCACTGTATCTAGCAATGTTTTGTTGCTATTCTTAGTTTTCACTGGCTGATTCTTTTTAGAATAGACTTCGAGGTCTTTCTTCCTAGTCTGTCCTAGTTTGAAGTTCAGAGGAAGCCTTTCTGCCATGGGTGTCCCTGCTGGTATCTGAATACCAGTGGCAGAGTTTTTAGCATCACAACAACACACAAGCCCCTACAATATGACAAACTGGCAGACAAGATGGGTAGAACATCTATATAAACTCATAACAAAAGAAGAGATTGAGAAGTTAATTTGAACACTTCCACCAAAAAAGTCTTGGCTCTGATGGCTTCACTGGAAAATCCCACCAAACTTTCAGAGAAGTGTTAATATCACTATTTCCAGAGGTATTTCAGAGCACAGAAAAGGAAGGAATGCTCTCAAACTCATTCTATTAAGCCAGCATAACCCTGATACTAAGCCCAGGTAAAGACAGTACAAAACAAAAAATGGCAGACCAGTATCTCTCAACAACTTTGTTGCAAAAATTTTCAACAAAATTCTAACCAATAGAATTAAAAAAAAAAATCACCATAACCAAGTGGAATTCACATCAGGAATGCAAAGATGGTTCAACATAAGAAAAACAATCAATGTAATCAACCACATAAACAAAAGACAAGCATCACTTGATTTTATCAAGTGATGCAGAAAAGGCATTTGACAAAGTCCAATACCCATTCATGTAAAAAAAATAAATAAAAACTTTCAGCAAAATAGGGATAGAAATTCTCCAGCATAATAAAGGGCTCTATGCAAAGCCAATAGCCAACATCATGCTAAGTGGAGAAAGTCTGAAAGCATTCCCCTTGAGAACAGGAACCAGACAAGGATGCCCTTTGTTACCACTTCTATTCAACTTCATACTGGAGGTTCTAACCAGAGCAATCAGGCTAGAAAAAAGAAATAAAGGGCATCCAAGTTAGTAAGGAAGTAGTAAAAGTAACGCTTTTCACAGATTATATGATCTTACACACAGAAAACCCTAGAGTCCACAAAAACAATTAATGGCACTAATGTAAGAGTTCAGTAAAGAATCAGGATACAAGATAAACATACAAAAATCCACTGGATTCCTCTTCACTAATACAGAGAATATAAAAGAACAATCAATACTAGTTACAATAGCCTCCAAGAAGGTAAAATACTTAGGAATAAATCTGAGGGGAAATATAAAAGACCTATACAAAGAAAACTATAAGACACTACTCCAAGAAACCAAAAGAGACCTACCTAAGCAGAGAAACCTACCTTGCTCATGGATAAGAGACTCAACATTGTGAAAAATGTCTATTCTACCCGAAGCAATCTATAGGTACAGAGAAATCCTTATCCAAATTCCAATGGCATTGTTTAATGACTTGGAGAAACAAACTGCAAGCTTCCTATGGGAAAGGAAGAAGCCCCAGATGAGTAAAGGCCTACTAAAGAAGAACAAAGTAGAAGGCCTCATGCTACTTGAAACTGTCACACTGTTATGGTAGTCAGAACACCCTGGTATTGGTACAACAACAGACACATAGACCATTGGAACAGAATTGAGGATCTAAACATAAAATCATCCACCTATGGATATCTGATAAAAATTCAAAGTCTATAAACTGGGGAAAGGACAGTCTGTTAACAAATGATGTTTGAATAACAAGATATCCATCTGCAAAAAAATAAAACAAGACCCATATCTCACACTATGCACAGAAATCAACTTAAAATATATCAAAGACCTAAAATTCAAACCTAAAACAATAAAGGTCATAAAAGCAAAAATAGGGACAATACTGGAGTCCTAATACAAGACATACACAGCTCATAAAACATTAACAACAATGCACAAACACCAGAAGTAAATAAATAACTGGAAACTCCTAGAAAACAAACATTTATGATCATCTAAAGACTCCATTGAAAGAGTGAAAAGACAGCTGACAGACTGAAAAAATTTTGGCTGTGACAAATCTGATCAATATCTCATCTCTATAATTTACAAGATAGTGCAAAATTTCAACAACAAAAGAACCCCAAATACAGCCCAAGAACTCTACTAAAAGACCTGAATTGATGGTCTGACAGCCTGGAGGATCCCCTGGTAACATGACTTCTGTCCCTGACCGGAAATCAGTAATGAGTCAACTCTTCAGACTAGAATGGACTAGACTCAGGGACCCAGCGTGATCATATGGTGTGTGTACTTTACGGTTCTATGCATTTACAGGAGGCTATCCTACTGGTCTCTTTCTAGATGGGAGAGAAGAGGGTGGTGAGGAGGGGATGGATGCTTATTAAGAGGATACTAGATATACAGAGTAGAAAGCAGGAGTGTGCTGTCAGCACATGGGAAGAACAGAGGGAGCTGCAGACAGGTGGACACACGTGATGAATTTGGATTGTATACTTTCACTTAATCCCAATAGATAAAAAAACAAACAATCCAATTAAAAAATGAGCAAAGGGTATGAACAGACACTTCATCAAAGAAGACATTCAGGCAGCTAATAGATACGTAAGAAAATGCTCATGATCATTGCCATTAGAGAAATATTAATTAAAACTATAATGCGATACCGTCTTACCCCAACGATGCTGGGATTAATCCAAAAAAACACAAAATAAGAAATGTTGGAAAGACTGTGGCTAGACTGAACACTTACACACTGAAGGTGGTATGTAAAATGGTAAAACCACTTTGGAAATTGATCTGGCACTTTCTTAGAAAGCTACAAATAGAAATGCTATACGATCCAGCAATCTCACGTCTTAGAATACTTCCTAGAGAAATAAGGGCTGTGACACAAATAGACACATGCACACTGATGTTCACTGCAGCTTTGGTCACAACAGCAAATGATGGAACCAACCTATGTGACCATCCATGGAAAAATGGATAAACAAACTATGGTATATTCACACAATGCAGTATTATCCAATATAAGAGAACAATAATGAATTTGGGAAATATCTCAGAAAAGGAAGAATCTGGAAGGCATTATGCTGAATAAAATCAGTCAGTTGCAAAAGGATAAATATCATCTAAGACCACTATTATAAGGACTCCAGAATTGGTTTAAACACAGAAGAAAACATTTTTTTGATGATTAAAATGGGTGGGGTAGGAGGAAAAGGAGTAATCACTAATTACATAATTGACAAGAATTATTTTAGGTGGAGGGAGCGACAACACAGCAGCAGAGAGAAGTCAGCAGAACTGGATTCAACCCAAAGCTTAAAAGTATTCTAAATAAAACCAAATGCTTTCATAGACAGAGTGCTAGGGTCAAGTGTCTGGGGACCATGACTTCAGGAGACATCTATGCCAATTGGCACAGCAAAGTTTTTTAAGCAAATGTTCTCATTTCACTTTTGTGAGTGGTATCTGGGGTCTTAATAGCTACCAAGCAGCCATTTAAGAAGCATCAACTGGTCTCATTTGCACCTGAAGCATCAATGAATGACATGAGGAAAGTGTATGGCCAAGAGACAGAAAGGGCCACATATACCAAAGACTACATCAGCATGAGTCAGGAAGAACTACATGGTGCCTGGCCACCACAAAAGACTGCCCTTACAGGAAACTTCATGAAGAGGCCCTGATGGAGAGGGAGAAATGTGGGATGCAGAACTGGAACTCTAGTAAAAAGATCAGATGTGATGCTCTGACAGATTGGAGTGTCCCTGGAAGCCATGAACTTGGGACTCCCTGTTAAGTCCAAACTGAAATCATTCTGGAAGCTGATCCTTCGGACAAAGGTTGAACCGGTATATAAGACATAAGATGATACTAGTGAAGGGTATGCTTCTTGCCTCGGGCAGATGGAGGAGACTAAATGGGCAGCTTCTGTGTGAAGGTGAGAGGAAATGAAGAGGGAGACAGCAGTTGGTTAAGTAGAAATGGGAAATATGGGTTGGAGACGAAGAGTCCGCTGTCCATGTTGGGAGAGTAGCTGGTGTCACATGATAAAGTATAAGCTTTTTATGAGAAACTGACCGTAATTGTAAACTTTCACCTAAAACACACACACAAAAATAAAAACTTGTAATAAAAAAGAATCAACCAATTATGTGTTAACATAAATAACATTTAAAATAATTGTATATTCAAAATACAGTGAGAAGTGTGGCATCATTTGAATGTTTTGTTTAATTAATGACAGCTGGATTCTGAGAACTAAGTCAGTGTTCAATCTGTTGCAATATGTTGTTTTATTTGAAGTATATGAAGAAAATATTACTTTGCACAGATGTGTAATTGGAAAATAGAAGAGTAGTTTAGTAGCCTTTTCAGATAATTGTAGGTATTCTTCTTTGATACTGAACTGCAACTCAACAAGTGCTAGTTTCTTAAAAGTTAGTTGCAATGCAGAAATCATCAGTAACTTTTCCTTTTCTGCTACTAAAAACCCATTCTTTGAATGGATCTTTCTCCCAAGTATGATTTTATAATATCACACATTAGTTGCTTAGAGAATAGTGATTCCTTGAGTTTTGTACATCTTCGAAATGTTGACATGTTTCCTTATCCAAATACGTATTTAAAGCATCACATTCATTAATATCACCATTTCCTTCAGGAGGAAAGCCTACAAATATTGGGAAGCTGTCAAGCTCATGGTAGTGTATACAAGTGTTCTAAAACTCTACATTTTACTCTAAAACTGTAATTCTATTATTGATAGCAAATATTGTCAGTTATTTTCCTCAGAGTGGCCAATCCAAAACCAAACCCATTGTCTTCAAATCAATTCTGACTCACAGCAACCCTATAGGGTAGAGTAAAACTGCTCTACAGAGATTCCAAGGGGCATCTGGTGGATTTGAACAGCTGACCTTTTTAGCAGGCAGCCGAGCTCTTAAGCACTGTATCACTGGGACTCCTCATGGCTCCCTTCATAGGATTTGAGAAAATATATGTCAAATACCCTAGCCTGAATAACCATAGTTTGCCTCTTTGTCATTTTTTTGAATAAAGATGATGTTCCTAGTAAAAAGTGTTTGATTCAACTCAAGATCATGTGCTGTTTTTTCTAGCAATCATCCTACTTTGGTTTGCAGCAGGAGTGCTTTATGTGTACTTCCCATTTCAGTGAAAATTAAAATGATGGGAACTCAGGGTTGAGCTTTAATAAAATTAACACATTTTATGTCTGTGATGGACTGCTAACCTAAAGATTGACAATTCAAACCCATGAAACACTGGCACAGAAGAAAGTCCTGGCAATCCATTTCCATAAAAATTACTAAACTCAACCAAGTCCAATGCCATAGAGTCAGTTGCATCTCCTAGCAACCTTATTAGTGACTCTATAGACAGAGTTGAATTGCCCCATAGGTTTTCCAAGAAGTGATTGGTAGATTCTATCTGCCTGTATTTTGGTTAGCAGATCTTAACCAGTATGCAACCAGGTCTGTCTGTGTATACAATGCAAGTATATTTATTTATGACTTAAAAAAAGTGTTGCTGTTGAGTCTATTCCAACTCATAACAATCCTACAAGACAATCTTGAACTTCACCATGGAGTTTCCAAGGAGTGCCTGGTGGATTTTAACTACTGACCTTTAGGTTAGCAGCTGTATCGCTTAACCACTATGTTCTTCCACTGCAGAGGGTAGAAGCAGGCAGCATCTGTGTTGCCAAGTGTGTAATTAGAATGTGGCCTCTGAACCGCTGAAGTGAAGATCTTTCAAAGCACGATGCCTCTGGGAAGGGCTTCTATAAAAAGCAGAGCAATGTGCCAGTCCTCTGTGCTGTTGCCACACTACCTACCACGGAGGCATCTGCAGCTGCTGGCTGAGGTCAGGATCTCTGCTCGGCCGCAGCCCTGCCTGCGTCCGCTGGTGAGCCTGAGCCATTCTGTCCCTCTTGCACCTTCAGGGTCTGCATCTGTGAATGATGTACTCCAAACAGCTCCCCTGGCCTCGTCAGTCCGAGTCTCCTCCGGTTCCCCTCCAGCCAGCCACCACACCCCGTTCAGCACCAAGGCCAGAGCCTGTTACTCAGTAGGGTTGCCTTGGTGACCCCTCAATCTGCCTTTTGTCCTTTTCCTTTCCTCCATCTCCCCTGGGTGAGGCGTGGGTTTCCTGACTAGTGTGGCAGATGTCAGCTCAATGGTTGGGAATGGCAGAGTGGCTTAGTCACTGTTTACTCTGGGGGTCGTTGGAGTCCATTCTCTTTCCTTCTCCTGCTATACTCTCTGAAGTTGTAATGTGGTTTCTTTGTTGCCCAGCTCAGAGCAGGGTCCTAGAGACTTTGGGAATACGGTAGGAGGAGGGAATTAGTTACCTGCCTGGAGACAAAGGCTCTTCCTTTGGGCTTTTTAGAGACTGTTTGGGTGGATGTTCAATTAAGATAGTTTGTTCTGCAAAGGAAGGATTTCACTTTAGCCTCTGCTATGCCATACCTTCCTTGCACCACTGGAGTCATTTGCAGCTTGTCCATAGCACCACCTGACACCACAGGATGGTTTTCTCTGGCATCTTCTTCTGAAGTCTGAATTTTCCAGATGCCATTTATTTGAGGAGGCTCAGGTTTGGCAGACAGAAGGTACAGGCTGGCTCAGGTGTGGGCAGATCCCACACCTGGCAAACTACATTATTGGCCACAGCCCCTCTTGGCAAATGAGACTTGCATTCGAACCAAATCTTTGTTATTAGAAATGTTTCCAGAGGATTCAGGGCCTGAGTGTGTCAGTCCCATGTGGGGGCCACGGTACCCGGTATTGTCGAGAAGGATTAGGCTATAATTGGGCTTTGAGCTGGCTCTTCTACTTCCCAGCTGTGCCCACACACAGGGGAAGGACACTCTCAGCCCTTCTTGAGTTCTTCACTGCCCATTGCACTAAACCACCGTCGATGCTTTGTGAGAGGAGTTCACAGGATTTCTCAGGCTGTGAAGTACATTGCAGGTGACTGAATATGTTATTATCATCATAACGGAAGACTGGTGGCAAGAAATACAGAATCACAGAAGAGCAAGCTGTACGGTTTCATTCATTCATTCACTTGTTCACCACTGTATGTGCTAGACTGGCCCATTTATCACTGTGTGTGCTGCCACTGCTAATCCAAATGTTAACAGTTCAAATCATCCAGGTGCTCCTTGGAAGCTTTATGGAGCAGTACTAGTCTGTTCTGTAGGGTTTCTATGAGTTGGAATCGACTAAAAAGCAGTAATTTTTATTTATTCATTTATTTTAAGTACTAGACACTTTCCCAGGCACTGGTGATATGATGGTGATTAAGCCAGGAGTAGTCCTGGCCTGCACAGAGCTCTCAGCCAAGTAGGCAATAGCCCTAGGTGAGTCATCCCATACACGGTGTCTTAGCCTCCTAGAACTGCTGTGACAACAATACCCCAAGTGGGAGGCTTTAAAGAAGAGAAATTTATTTTCTGCCAGTTTATTGTTGTTTCTGTCGATTGTTGTTGAGTCAAATCTCACTCATGGTGGACTAATGTGTGTAGAGTAGAACTGCTCCACATGGTTTCGAGGTTGTGACCTGTCAGAGGTAACTCCCAGGCCTTTCTACTGAGGTGTCTCTGAGTGGGTTTGAACCACCAATCACTAGCAGTCAAGTACTTAATGCGGAAGGCTTTGCAATCTGTTTCTGTAGAGATTATCACCAAGAGAAGCCTATCCAGCAGTTCTGCTGTAGCATGCAGGGTCACCAGAAGCCACTTCTTTGGACTAAGTATGAATTTCATCTTTACTTAGTAGAACAATTTATAGAAAAACAGAATGTTTTCTTGCCCTTTCTTTTAAGTAGTGTAACTCTTTGACTACTCGTGCCATCCTCAACATCTACCCATTCATACAAAATACTCAATTTAAATTTTTGGTCTTTAAAATGTGTTCTCCTCCCTATTCCTCAAGCTAAAGGTTCATACTCTTTAGACAAGTGTAAGTCTTCATGTGTTTTCTCTGGGCCTAAACTGAATAATTTCTCCAGATCTCAGGAAAGCTGATTATAAACGTCTCTGGGCCTTCCAGAATGAGCTTTATCTTTGGGCACAACACAAGCTGACCTGACCAAGTTAGGTACCATCAGGCACTATCTGTGTCCTTGGTGTTCTTTCCCTTTCCTCTCCTACCTTCCCCTTTCCTTTTCTTTCTCGTTCTTTTCCCTTCTCCTTACTATCCTTTCTCTTCCTCT
Organism: Heterohyrax brucei; assembly: GCA_028571685.1. NCBI lineage: Eukaryota > Metazoa > Chordata > Mammalia > Hyracoidea > Procaviidae > Heterohyrax > Heterohyrax brucei. The sequence continues at coordinate 32,452,216 of CM053140.1, forward strand.
TTTCTTTCCTTGTCATACCCCTTCTTCATTTTCTCCTTCCCTTCTTTTGCCTCTTACTCCTTTGCCTTTCCTTTTCTTTCTCCTCTTTTCCTTCCTTTCCTCTCCCCATTCTTGGTCTGTATTTCCAGAACAGTAGGCCTTTATAAGGCTTGTGGAGTCACTGGATGACACAGTTGATCGCTTGATTAATAAGTGAAAGGCGATGATTGGAGTACACTCAGAGGTACCTTGGAAGAAATGTCTGTCTATATACTTCTGAAAAAACCAGCTACTGACAATATCTGGGGTCTTAAAAGTTAGCAAGCTGCCATCTGAGGAACATTAATTGGTCCCTATCCACTTGGAACAGATGATGACCTGGAAGATCAAAGATACAAGAAAAAATAAGCCCGGGAGATAGAAGGACCCGTATGATTGGGAGACTACATCAGCGTGAGACCGGAAGAACCAGGTGGTGCCCACCCCCCACCGGAGACAGCCTTGACAGGGGAGACAGTGTAGAGTCCCTGATGTAACACAAGAAAAAGAGGTGTGCAGGTCAAGAACTCTACTAAAAGACCAGAACTGATGGTCTGATAACCTGGAGGGTCCTCTGGGAACATGGCCTCTAGACTTGCCGCTGCTCCAGACCTGAAACCAGTACTGAGGTCAAAACTTCAGACAAAGAATGGAGCATGTGGTGTGTACACTTTATGGTTTTATACACTCATAGAATGCTGTCATACTGGTTTCTTTCTAGATGGAGGAGGAGATGGTGGAGAGGACAGGAAAGGTGTTCTTTGGAAGGATACTAGTAACTAGAATGAAAAGAAGGCATGTGCTGTCATAGGGTGGGGAGACCGGATAGAGTTGTAGAGAGGCAGGTATGCAAAGTTGACTTGGTTTGTCTACTTCCAGTTAATCATAATAAAAAAAATCAACCACTGAAAACTGTATGAAGCATAGCTCTAGTCAGAAGCACATGGGGTGACTATGGGTTGGAATCAACTGGATGACTATCGGTTTGGTCTTCTGGTTCATAAGACTTGGTATTCTATTATTTTCCTTACACTGACTCACCCCGAGTCATTATTCTGAGGGTTTTCTATGGTTTATCAGTTGCTATTGAATTGACTGATTCATGGTGACTCCATGTGGTGAAAGTAGAACTCTGCTTCTTTCTGAGGTGTCTCTGAGTGGACTCAAAACTCCTACCTTTTGGTTAGCCGGTGTCATGGGTTGAATTGTGCTCTCCCCATATCTGTCAACTTGCTTAGGTCAGGATTCCCAGTGTTGTGTGGTTGTTTTCCATTTTGGATTACAATATTCTTGGGTTTTAAATCCTAACCTCTGCCTGTGGTTAGTGAGGGAAGATTATGTTATATTAAAGAGAATTATGGTGGAATTATAACACTGTTACTAAAGTCACATCCCTGGTTCAATATACAGGGAGTTTCCCTGGGGTATGGCCTGTACCACTTTTTATCTTTCAAAAGATAAAAAGAAAAAGAAGCAAGTCGGGGACGGGAGAACCCTCATACCATCAAGAGAGCAGGGCTGGCAGTGGAGTATGCTTTTTGGACCTGGAGTTCGTATGTGGAAAATCTCCTAGTCCAGGGGAAGATTGATGAGTAGTACCTTCCTCTAGAGCTAGCAGAGAATGAAGGTCTCTCCTGGAGGCAACATCCTGAATTTGGACTTGTAGTCTACAAGACTGTGAGAGAATAAATAAATTTCTCTTTATTAAAGTCATCCAGTTGCAGAATTTCTGTTACAGCAGCACTAGGCAGCTAAGACAACATGTGAGCATATTAACTGTCTGCACCATCCAGGGAATGCACGTTCTATCATTAGGCGTCTGAAGAAATAGTATTTATGCCTGAGTCTGATGTAAGGGAAAGTCAGAAGGATGGAGGGTTCTGTGGGATTTTAACATTCCGTAAGACCTCTGGGAGACAGTTCGTGTTTTTGAAGCCTGGTTTTCCTCTTCCTGTTATTGTCAGCAGCTTGGCTCACAAGCAGTCCATTTAGCCCATTTCAGATTCCTAAGGATGCACCAAAGCTTCTCACATTAACCAGCCACTGTCCAGGGTGACTCTTGGGTGCTTGAGGTATGCTGAGCAAGGCGTCAGCATTGCTGAAGGGGCATTCATCCTTGTTTTATGTGAAGAAAACAGCAAAGAAAAAAGGCATGCTTCAATTAAATGTAGCTAAATGTCATTCCAGGCCCCCTTCCACTCTCGTCTTTCTGCTCAATTGAAAACATCAGGGACCTGGATGGAGAGGGAGGCAGTACAGTCTGATGCATGGCCCACAGCCCTTATTTATCATAAAATCATTTATAGCTTCAGAAAAACATGCTCATTTGGGTGGCCAGTGATGTATGTCTTTGATTTAGGAGCTGACATTTTTGCCTAGGGGCTGCCCAGCATGGGCTGAATGGCTGAGAAAGGACTGGGGAGAATGTAGTCACTGTTGGAGGTGGCAGGGTGGCAGCTGCTCGTAGGGGCAGGCTAGCATTCTTGGATTCTTGGGGAAGTTTTCAGTGAAGAGGTATATAAGAACATGTCTGTGGCCACCTGGTGCAACAGGAGGATTAGGTGTAACCCTACTCAGATGCTACCAGACAATCTTTCTGGCCTCAAGATTCTGTAATTGATTTAAAATTTTTTGTGTGATTTCACTAAAAGGAAAACGAGTGATTCACAATCTTCATTACCCCGAGCATATGACTCGTAAAGCATCTACTGTGTGCTAGGGAAAAGAGCCCTGGTTTCACAGTAGTTAATACTTGATGGCTAACAGAAAGGTCAGCCATCCAAACCTACCACCTGCTCCCTAGAAGAAGTGTGCAGTCTGCTTTTGTAAAGATAAAAAAGTGAAAATAAAAATAAAAATACATAAATAATGAACCAGCTATTGGCAAGTTGATTCCCACTCATAGTGACCCTACGGGACAGCATAGAAGCTCCCAAAGAGTTTCCAAGGAGCACCTGGTAGATTTGAACTGTGGACCTTTTTGGTTAGTAGGTGTAACTTTTACCCACTATACCACCAGGGTTTCCCTGTAAAGATTACAGCCTTTAAAACCCTATAGAACAGTTCTACTCTGTCCTATAGGGTTGATATAAGTCAGAATCAACTTGATGGCAACGAGTTTTGAGTGTGTGTGTATCAGGATTGTGTTTGAATGAAGTCAGTCATGTGGAGGTGGGCATGGCTCCTGCTTGCAGAGTCCTGCCCAGCCTTTGTATTGGGTCTGATTATTTTGGCTGTTGCTGTTAGTTGCTGTTGAGTCTGTTGCAACTCATGGCGGCCTTATGTACAACAGAACAAAATGTTGCCCAGTCCTGAGCTGTATCTCTTAGTATTCTGCTCTGGAGTGAATTTTGTCCCCTCAGATACACCCTGGGATCATAACCCTTACCTGTGGGTGTGATCTTGTTTAGAAATAGGTTTCTTCTTGTTGCATTGTTGTTGTTGTTTGTCTTCTAGTCAACTCTGACTCATGGCAACCCCACATATTCTGAGTAGGCCTTCCAGAAGCAGATCGCAAGGCCTGTCTTTCAAGGCACCTTTTGGTGGGTTTGGACAATCAACCTTTCCACTTGTAATCAGGTGCTTAACCATTTGTGCCACTCAAGAACTCATTTTTAGTTATGATAATAAACTCATACCACTGTAGGCTGGGTCCTAAACCTGATCCCTTCCAAGTTATAAAAAAGCAGACTAGATACAGATAAGGACACACTTGGGATAGGGAGGAGAAGGAAGGTAGATGCCATGTAAGAACAGTCTACAAGCCAAGGGACTAAGGAACATCTAGGGCTCCTGAAAAGGACGGAATCCACATGACCAAGACCCTATTATGAGGAGGCATTGGTCCTTGGAGAAGGGTACCATGCTTGGTAAAGCAGAGTCATCAAAAAAGAGAGGGATTGACACAGTGGCTGCAGCAATAGGCTCAAGCATAATGATGCTTTGGGGGATGGTATAGGACTGGGCAGATTTTTGTTGTGTTGGACAAAGGGTTGGATGGCAGCTGACAACAACACAAGATGGCCCTGATTTGGACTGTTAGCTTCTAGAACTGTGAGAAAACAAATGTCTGTTTTGTAAGGCCACCACTTATGGTATTTCTGTTTCAGCAACTCTGGGAGACTGAGACACACGTGGAGGGTGAAGGAGAGGAGAGGAGACACAGGACGTGTCTGCAGCACTCTCTACTTTGCTGGGCTGTCCCACAACCACCTTGGCTCATCCATGTCCTCGTCTCTAAGGGGGAAGATGCCAGCCAGATAACCCCAAGGACAGACTTATTCATAGCCAAAAAGTCTCAAAAATGGGCATGGAAGTGGAGTGGCTTTGGGAATCAAAGAAAACAACTAACTGGGTCATCGGGGCAGGGACAGGGGTCGGGGGGGAGATTGCTGCCCGACAGTAAGCCCACCTGGGCCTTCCACTTTTCCCTGGTAGGTGATCCTCCCATAAAGATGCTCCCTCATCCTCCCCTTGCCCTCCCTCCTCCACTCCTCCACCACCATGGGCTCATTTTTATTAATTTGAAAGGTAAAAAGCTAAATCTCAGTACAACTTCTTTTCCTCCAGCCCCCTCCCCCTACTTTTTAGTTTATTAAAAAAACCAAAGCACCCAGCAAATCATTTTTATGGGCAATTAAGTGCCCCTCCAGTGGATATGTGGGGGGCTCAGCTGACATACAGATAGATGACCCAAATTGAGTGCTGAGCTGGTTTCCCTGGTCTTCCCCCATCTGCACCCTCCTGGGTTCATTGCCCCCCTTGTTGGACGAGGTAAGCATTTCTATTTGTCAATCTCAAGAGAAAAGATGGTTTATACTCTGGGCACTGAGTGTTTTTATTTGCCAATATTTCCTCCTCTCCGTATGAACTGTTTGTTCATAACTTTTGTTACTGTGGAATATTATTTACAGATCTCAGCATAAGGGAGAACAGCTGGGGGAAGATTTGTTCCCCCTGCCCTGTCCGACCCCCTTCAAAATCTCTAAATAAACTTTTCAGTGGATTCTGAAAGGAGTCATCCATCAGACTTTGCCACAAGGGTGAGATGGAGAGGACTGTTTCTTCTTGTTTTCAGAACATTTGCTCTTCATTTTGTTGCCCTCAGAAGGAAGTGGTCTAATCACTGCTGGCATCTAGGTTTTTCCAGGCAAAATCTGATTGAGTTCCCTGGAAACATGTTACTCCAGAGAGGGGATTCCGCACCCTCCTTTTCTGCTGTACCAGTGAGTCTCCATTGATGCTGAAAGGCCATGAAATTATCCAGGTGTCTTAGTTACCTAGAGCTTCTGTAACAGAACTATCACAGTTGGGTGACTTAACAAACAGAAATTTATTTTCCAACAGTTCTGGAGGCTTGTTGTTGTTAGGTACAGATCAAGTTGGCTCTGACTTGCAGCCACCTCATGGACAACAGAATGAAACACTAATTTGGTCCTGCACCATCCTCAGTATTGTTATACTTGAGCCTGTTTTTGTATCAGCCCATCTTATTGAAGGTCGTCCTCTTCTTTATTGATGTTCCACTTGGCCAGTTGTGATGTCCTTCTCCAGGGACTGGTCTCTCCTGATAATGTGTTCAAAGTATGGGAGAAAAATCTTGCCGGTCTTACTTCTAAGAAGCAGTCTGACTGTACTTCTTCCAAGACAGGTTAGGTGGCTAGAAGTTCAGCTTCATGGTGCTGGCTCTCTGTCAACTCAGGCCAGGGGGCGGGGGGTGGTGGTTCTGATCTCTTTTCAGTTTCTATTTCTTGGTTCCTTGGTGGTCTTCATGTGACACAGCATCTGTCTTCCCCTAAATCTGCTTGCTGATTCTGCTCTTTTATATCTCAAAAGAGAATGATTTAAGACACACCCTGTACTAGTACTGCCTGATTAACTTAACAAAGACACCCCTATTCCAAAATGGGATGACATCCATAGGTATAAAAAACCCATTGCCTTCCAAACAATTCTGACTCACAGCACCTCTGTAGGACAGAATAGACCTGCCCCACAATGTTTCCAAGGAGTTCCTGCTTGGAACTTGCCAACCTTTTGATTAGCAGCTGTAGCTCTTGATCACAATGCTACCAAGGTTTCTCCTGTAGGTATAGGGGTTAGGATTCACAACATATGTATTTTTGGGAAACACAGTTCAGTTCACGAGTTACCAAGTGATGCTGTAACAGAAATACGACAAGTGAGTATCCTTAACAAATCGAAACATATTTCTCTCGCTTTAGGTGGCTGAAGGTCTGAATTCGGGTACCAGCCCTAGAGGAAGACTTCTTCTGTTGGCTGTTGGGGAAGCTCCTTGTCTCTTTTCAGCTTCTGTTCCTTGGTTTCTTGGAGACCTTCATGTGGCATTTATTTCCATCTGTGCTTCCTTGACTCTGTGCCTAATCTACTGTTCCTATACCTCCAAGTGGCTTAAGACACACCCTACACTGATACGGCTCGTTAACGTAACAAAGAAACTGCTGTTTCCCAGGTAAATGGGTTAGGATTTATAACACATATATTTAGGGGGTACACAGCTCAGTTCATAAGATCAGACAATGTTTGTTTCACTGACTTCCCCTCTGGATGGCCATGTCCACTGAACTAATGCAGAGATCTTTCTTTTCCACTCAAAAATCAAAGTCTGTTCTGACAGCTTTTTATCTGATGCTTAAATTTATTCTTACAAGGGCCCAGATTTAAGGCATACATGCAATGCATCAATTTTATTTAAAAGAATAAAGAGATGGGCTGTCTCCTAAACACCTGAGATATATGATCACTGTAAGCAGAGAGCACCCCAGTTGTAGGAAATGAATCACCGATAGAAAGCCACAGCTCCAAAAACTGCTGACAAGTATTTTCCTTTTTCATTTCAAATACTCTTTAGAGCATCCACAAATAGCAATTTGAGCAGCAGATTATCCTTTTTGAGTTTGTGTCCTCAGTGGGCAGAAGAGTGACAACTGTGGAGACAAGCTTCAGGATATGTTGGAACCTGGATGCTTGGGCTTGTCTGCCTGCGTGATCTCATCCTTGTATCACCCAGAAGGTAGGCTGCAGCCATGGAGCCACAGTAGATAATGTCTAGGTGGTCCTGACTTGTCAGCATCTCCCTTTAATTCTATCTCTTAAATAGAATGAAGACCAAGGCAGTGTATCATCATAACTGTTACAGGTTGAATTGTGTCTAACAAAATGGTATGTTGAAGCTCTAATTCCTGGTACCTGTGAGTGTCTCCCGGTTTAGAAATAAGGTCTTAGAAGATGTTATCAGTTAACACAAAGACATACTGAAGGAGGGTGGATCTTAATCCAACTTGAGTGGTGTCCTTATATATTACAGGGATAGAAGAGAAACAGACAGAGGAAACATGGCCATGTGAAGGTGGAAGCCGAGATTGGAATAATGCTGCCACGAGGAATGCTTGGAGTTGACAGAAGCTGGAAGAGACAAGGAAGGATCTTTCCTTAGAGGCTTCAAGGAGAGCATGCCCTTACTGACACCTTCAGTTGTGATTTCTGGTCTCCAGAATTATGAGACAATAAATTTCTGTTCTTATAAGTTGTTGGAGTCCTTGGGTGCGACAGTTAGTGGCTTAACTGCTCCTTGTGGTTGGTGGTTCAGATTCAGTCAGAGGTGCCTTAGAAGACAGACCTGGTGATCTGCTTCTGAAAATTCTACGGAGCAGTTCTGTTCTGCACGCATGTGAGTGAATTGGAATCAACTAGACAACTCATAATGACAACAAAATTGTGTTACTTTATTAGGGCAGTCCCAGAAGACTCTGACAGTGACAGGCTGAGGTGCTGTTGGGATGGCCAGACAGGCTTGCCCAGTAAACACCAGTGGACACGTACTGAGCACCTTCTGTGCATTTCTGCACCCACTGAGCACCCAGCGTCCTGCCTGGTATGCAAGGGTCAGTCATCAAATATATTGAAGAGATGGAGACAATGAACAGTTATGAATTCCTGGTGGTACAAACAGTTAACACTCATGCTCATGAATGCACATGGTCCTCCTATTGCCCTATGGGCCAGGTAAGGGTCTGCTTGGGGGTGATGCCTGCAAAAAAAACAGAACAACTGGGGCTTGTGCAGAAAGTGATGTTTTCAAACTCTGAAAGAGGCTGAAATGCCAGTAAGTACTGTATATCAACAGTACTTATTAAAGGAGCTGAAAAATGTCCTTCCCATTCGTCACACCATGTATTCTGAATCATACATTGTACCCTGTCCTCCTTCCAGCCATTGGTTATAAAGCATCCATGAGGAATAAAGCATTTTTCTCCTGGTTTTGCTCCCTGTTACTGGATCCCCATAGACTTCTTTCTTTCAGCATTCAGTAAATAAATTCTGAAGGGATCCCAGAAGGGAGAACTGTAGCTCAGAGAGGAGACCCTTTACCTGTTCTAGAATGTGCTACCCGGGCATTTCTGCTCCTACCGCTTATCCCATTCTATGGATGTGAAAACTGAGGGGCTAGCTGGTTCTGTTCCTGCTTCAGTTCAACCAATATGTTTAGAAGATGGATTCGATGAGAGACTTCTGGACTCCAGTGCCGCTGTTTTGCCAACTGGTGAAGAGGGAAGAGGGATGGAATGACATTCAGCCCCAGCTCTAATCACCATCCTTCAGTGCTGCTCGTAACCGTGAGAGCCCAGTCATTCTGAACTAATGTCTCAAGCCTCTCTCCAGCTAAGTCCTGCAAACTCCACACAGCTGTCTACCAAGAAGGGAAGTGGATGCTTTCATCTCACATCCATGAGACTTTCCCAGGGCATTGGGCTCAGAACAAGGTGAAGAAAACAAAACACCACGGAAGTCGGACTGTTGATGCTGGGACTGCAGGGATCATCATTCCTACATACTGACCTGAAGATCAAGAATTCATGCAAAATCCTTGCTCTGATAGGAACAGATGGGCCAATGTGGGATCTGGGATATTTTCATAACCAATGTATCCTGAGCTGCACTGTCATAGGGAGAGAGGCCACCTCTCTATTTAATCTGCAGCTGGTGCAAAAGAAAACCAGGTGGTGTTTTCTCTGTGCCCTCTTCTGTCTTCCTCTACTTCTCTTTCCCTTGATTTTTCTTTTTTCCCCATCTTCCGCATAGCTTAAGCCATTCCCTACCTCCAGCACCCTGGGTGCCATACTATTAGCTCGAATCTGATTACAAGGCTGTCTTCAAGCTGGGCCCTGAAGTCTGCAGAGGGAAGCAGAATTCAGGAGATGGATGGGGATCGGGTTACCTTGACTGAGGTAAGATACCTCACCTGGGTCCCTTACCAATGCACTGGGCACAAAGCTTTTCTCTGGGTTTCTCATGACCCAATTCTTTTGTCCAAATGAGTGAACAAATGACTAGAAAGTCGAAGGGAAAGGAAGCAGGGAAGCATAGGCACAGGGAGTCAGGACTTATCTCTTTTCCTGTCTTCTACAAGGTTCTGCTCCCTCGAAGGTGGTTGTTGCCCCTGGTAGCTCTGAAGGTAAGGCTCAGTGTTAACCTTATTCCCCACCCAGAGAAGGTTCCTTTCAATTATGATACATTTGTTTTGGTGTATGAGTTTTCCTTACTTAAAAATCCTAGGCTCTATGAACAGTTGATTTGTAGTCAAAATGCAAACATTCAGTTTGGTAAGAATAGTCTTTCAGCAAATGGTACTGGGACAACTGGAGAGGCATAGGTAAAAGAAACTGGATCCTTACTTCACACCACATACAAGTTTAACTCGAAGAAGAACAAAGATCTACATGTAACAGCAAAAACTGTAAAACTCTTATGGAAGAAAATGTAGAGGTGAATTGTCAGGACTTTTGATCCAGCAAAAGATTTTTGTGTATAACATCAAAGCATGAACAACAGAATGAAAAAAAAAAAAAAATAGGTAGAATGTCATCAAACTTAAACTCCTTGATGCTTTGAAAGATAACATCAAGAAACTAAAAAGACAACTCAGAGAATGGGAAAAAATATTTGCAAACTCTATATGTGATAAGTGACTTGTACTGGGAATTTATTAAAAGCTTTTAAAATACAATAATAAAAAGACAAATAACCCAACTGAGTAATGAACAGAGAAGAGTAGACATTGAAAAGATGCTTGACATTGTTAATGTGAAAAATAGAAATCACAATCACAATAAGTGATCACTTCACACCTGTTGCTAGGATGGCTAAAATAAAACAGTCAAATTCAAGTGTTGACAAGCGTCATGGATTGCATCGTGTGTCCCCCAAAATGTATGTATTGATTTGACTTGGCTATGAGTCCCAATATGGTGCATTTCCTCTGTGATAATGATGATGGAGAATAGGCAGCAGTTGTGCTGCTGAGGCAGGACTCAAGTTACCAGCTGTGGGATATAACAGAGAGCAGTGAGGATGGACAGCTGGGAAACTCATACCACCAAGAAAGCAGTACTGGGAGCAGAGCACATCCTTTGGACCTGAGGATTTTGTGCTGTGATGCTCTTGTTGAATTTGAACTCTTGGCCTACTGGGCTGTGATGATTTCTCATATTTAATGGACTTATAACTTGTAAATGGATTTGTGGCTTACTGGACTGTGACAAAGTTTCTCTTCATAAAGCTTTCCACTCACAGTATTTTCAGTTAGAGCAGTACCAGGTGACTAAGACAAGTATGTCAGAGGAATCAGAGGCTTCATAGGTTGCTGGTAGAAACTAAAATGGCTTTGTAGCTTCTTTGGAAAACAGTCTGGTAGTTAGTTCCTCAAATGATTAAGCATACAGTTATCATGTTTTTGTTGTTAGAATCACTGAGTGGGGTCTGATTGATAGTGCTCCTGCGTATATCAGAACAAGAAAACACTGCCCAGTCTTCACCATCCTCACAGTCGTTGTTAGGGTTGAGCCCGTTGTTGCAGCTTCTGTCAATCCATCTCCTTGAGGGTCTTCATCTTTTTCACTGACTCCCTACTTTATAACTTAGCAGTTCTACTTCTAGGTAGACATAAAAACTTGTGTATGAACATTTATAGCAGTATTAGCATAATAGCCAAAAGATGGCCATAACCCAGGAGTCCATCAAAGGATGAAAATGGATAAACAAGATATGGATAATTACGCAAAAAAGTGTTATTCAGCCCTAAAAGGGAATGAAGTGCTGAGACATACTTTGACGTGGATGAACCTTGAAAGTATTATACTCATTAAAAAAAGCTAGATGTGAAAGATTGTAAAGTATATAATTTCATTATATGATAGTCCAGAATAGGCAAATCTATAGAGACAAAAAATAGATTAGTGATTGCTTAGGGCTGATCATCAGGAAAGATTAATAGCTAGAAAAGGTCGTCATGCTTGGTGTCATGAGTTGAATTATGGCCCCCTCAAAATGTATGTAGCAATTTGACTGTGCCACAATTCCCAGTTTTGTGTGATTATCATCTATTTTGTGATTGTGATTTTTGTAAATGTTGCATATCCTAATCTTGATTGTGAGTTTTATAAATGTTGTGTATTCTAATCTCTACCTATGGTTAATGGGGCAAGACTGGATCATGTTAAAGAACGTTAGGGTGAGGCTGTAGCATCCTGAGCTAATGTAAATGGAGTTGTCCTGGTATGTGGCTGCAAATATCTGTGAATACACTAAAAGCCACTGATGAATGCACTTTAAATGGGTGAGTTGTGTGATATGTGAATTGTTTCAATAAAGCTGTTGAAAAAAATCTCTGGCTCCCATTAAACTCTACTTTCTTCTTCCTCACTGTTACTCTGTTTTGAGAAATTTAGTAAATTCCACTCTTTGAAGCTGACAGAAGTCTGTGTTTGGAGGTAGCTTTCTGTTTTGGTGCCTTGGTAGTTTTTAGAGGCATCATGTTAATCCCCAAATGTAACTTGTTCCTAGGAATCCTCTCCAAGGGCTCCTGCCAGGCTAACTGCTCCACCCGGAGGGGAATTAGGATGGTTAAAAATTAATATAGTCAGGGAAGAGCAATAAAAAGTAAAGCAGGTCTTAAAATAAATGAAAATGGCAGAACAGATTCTGCAGGGTCCAGGCTAAATAGGCTCAAGTCATGTGCTCCTCCACCAATGGTATTTAAGGTACCTCCTTCCCTCTGGTTATTCAGAGTGATTATGCTTCTGATGTTAACTTGATGGTCCCCTGTTTGTTTCCAGACACTACTGAAATGAAAACAATTGCCCTGTTTCATCTTCTGACTGGCTGCTAGGCTCTTGGAACTCCTAGCCTCCCAACTCATGAGCTGTGCCAAGTCCTTGGCAGAGACCCACCTCCTCCAGATAGGAAGTTTCCAGATTGATGTCCATGGGAGAGCTGGTCTTATGATGAAAGGAAAAGCTCATCTAAAGACTGGAATTGACATCTAATAATACTTGTGAAGAGTGTGCTTCTTAGTTCAAGCAGATACAAGAGCCAAATGAGTGGTTCCTGTCTGGAGGCAGGGAGGGACAGGAACTGGTTGGATGGACCCAAGAAACCTAAAATGGAAAAGAGGAGTGTGCTGTCACATTATAGGGGTTGCAACTAATGACAGTTAACAACATGAGTGTAAGTTTTTGTATGAGATATTAACTTGAGCTGTGTAAACTTTCCCCTAAAAAATAAACCAAGTTTTATAAAAGTAAATAAGCAAATAAAGGCTGGTATTGGACAGAAGAATTCTGTTCTTAGAATAAGAGGTTTTGAGCTGGGAGATGCCTAGAGAAAGTAAAATGGGAGAGAGAGACTGTTAAGAGGATACAACTTCATCGTAAGACTGAATCTGGTGTTAAAAAAGGCACTGAAGAATAGAAGTGAAAATTCTAGAATTGAGAGTTTGAACCAGATGATAACGGTGATTTTCTTTTTTTGCTCTTTATTTTTCATATTACAGCTGTACTGAGATATGTCTTAGTCATCTGGTACTGCTCTAACAGAAAATACCATGAGTGGAAGGCTTCACAAAGAGAAGCTTTTATTGTCGCAGTCCAGTAAGCTGCAAATCCATTAACAAGTTGTAAATCCATTCAGTAACAGAATTTATAACGGTCCGGTAGGCTGAATCCACATCCAGTGAGAGCATCTCAGCACAGGAAGGAACCTCAAGTCCAAAAGATGTACTCTGCTCGTGGGGCTTCTCTCTTGGTGGTATGAGGTTCCCAACTTCCTCAGCTCACTTCTCTCCCTTATATTCCACAAGCTTGTAGCTTGAGTCCTGCCTCACTAACTAACACAACTGCAGACCAGTCTCCATCATCAATATCACAGAGGCAGGATTCGCAGCACATGGGAGGAATGGCACCATGTTGGAACTCCTAACCAAGTCAAATCAACACATACATTTTCTGGGGGACACAGTTCAATCCATGACAAGACATAATGCAAGTATTATACAATTTTCCCATTTAAAGTGTCTAGCTCAGCTGTTTTCAGTATATTTACAGAGTTATGTAAAGATAACCACAATTGATTTTAGAACACTTTTCATCATCTCCAAAAGAAACCCATTTGAACTAAGAAGCACATTCTTCACATATGTAATTTTTTTATTTTGTAGCCCTGTCTAATCTTTGTCTGAAAACTGAGCTTCAGAAATGATGTCTGTTCTGGGTTAGTAGAGCATCCAAGGGCTACAGTTTTGAGGGTTCCTCTAGTCTCTGTCAGACCTGTCACTCTGGTGTTTTTACAAGAATTTGCATTCCATTTTACATTTTTCTGTGGCTCTGCCTAAAACTCTGTTGTGATTCCTGTCAGGATGGTTGTAATTCAACACAATATGCAAGACTAAATGGGCATCTGCTGTCTGAATGCAGGATGAGAAGACAGAGAGGGGCAGGAACTGGATGAATGGACACAGGGAACCCAGAGTAGAAAGGAGGAGCATGTTGTCACATTGTGGGGATCATAATCTATGTCACAAAATAATATGTATATAAATTTTTGAATGAGAAATTAATTTGAGCTGTAAATTTTCACCTAAACGCAATAATGAGTCTTCCTCCAATCTTGATACTCCCTTCTTCTTCATGTAGTCCAGCTTCTCAGGTTGTACTACATAGTCAATGAAATACCAGTAAACATCCTTCTAGTATTCTCTGCTTTCAGCCAATGTCCTTTTGACATCAGAAGTGATATCCTTTGTTTCATGTTCTCTTCTGAATGTGGCTTGAATTTCTAGCAGTTCCCCATCAGTGTACTGTTGAAACTGCTTTTGAATGATGTTCAACAAAATTTTACTTGTGTGTGATATAAATGATATTAATAGGTATTTTTTGCCTTCTGTTGGACCACCTTTCTTTGCATAGGGTACAAATATGGATCTCTTTTATCCACTGCTATTTCTCAGGTTTTCGCTGGCTACTTTTTTCTGAAGTAGACTGCTGGAACCTTTTTCCTAGTCTGTCTTAGTCTGGAAGCTCACCCGAAGCATGTCCACCATGGATGACCCTTCTAGTATTTGAAATATCAATGGCATATCTTCCAGTATTACAGCAATGCAACATAACACACAGGTTAGGACACATTGGCAGTCACATGGGATAGTTTGTTATATACAAGGTAAATACCATCCTGGCCTGTGACCTATCTTCTTGTCTTTTTACTTCGTTTAGGGTTTCTTTGGACTCAGAGAGGTCTATTTGTTGGCTTTTAATACTGGCAACTGTATTAGTCTTCTGACTTGTGAGCCTTGCTAGTTCTTTAAAAAATTACTATCTCTTGAAAATATTGTGCAAAGATAAAGAAGCCAGTCACAAAGACCATGCAGTATATTATTTCATTTCTATTAAATGCCCAGAATAGGCAAGTCCATAGAGACAGAGGAAGATTTGTGGTTGTCTAGAGCTGAGGGAGGGGTTTGTAGAAAAGTGGGTGGTGACAGCATCTTTTTAAAAATAACACGTTTCTGTAACACCTCTGGTAGTGGGTTGCATGTGGTCCTCTGCCCAAAAGGTACTCATATGTCCATCTGGAACCTGTGAAGGTGTCCTTGTTTGGAAAATTATCTTTGCAATGATAATTCAGTTAAAGGCCTCATTACGAGAGCATCCTGGATTACTCAGCCAAGCCAGCCAAGAGGGGTGGGGCAGGGGGCGGCAAATCCAATAACAAGTGTCCTTATAAGATACAAAAAGGAGAAGATTCAGGAACACAGAGACGGCCATGTGAAGACTGAAGGAGAGATTGGAGTGATGCAGCCACAAGCCAAGGGTCACTGAAGAGTGTCTGGAGCCACCAGAAGCTGGAAGAGGCCAGGAAGAATGCTTTCCTGGAGGCTGCAGTCAGAGCACAGCGCTGCTGACACTTTGAGTTCAGGTTTCTGGCCTCCAGACATGTGAGTGGATACCATTCTGCTGTTTTCAGCCACTAAGTATGAGGTGTTTTGTTATGTCAGCCCTAAGAAATAGAGACACTGCCTTTCATCCTGAAATGAAGTTTATTGGTTTCCTGATCTACCTATGTACAGTATTTAAGAAAATCAATGTATTGCCCGAGTTGTAATGAGGATGAATGAAAGGAAAATAATTTATGGCAACCATTGTCAATTTAGCATGGTTTGCTATGGTGCCGTGTGGCTGACTATATTTGCAGATTGAAGTAAAGGTGTTGTTTTGACTCCTAAAATAGCAAAAGGGGTGCTGCTGTGATGGATATGTTTCTCTAAAAATAATAAACATTTGATAAAATTCTAAACTGAAAGCAAAGTACTATCTTTTCTTCAATTATAAGGAGGTTGCATTATGGGAAAAGTTATTGTACATCAGAACCATGAAGAAGTACTTGTTATATTAGTTTCCTGGAACCATGGTGCTGCAGTGGTTAAAAGCTTGGCTGCCAACCAAAAGGTTAGCGGTTCAAATCTTGCAGCTGCTCCTAGGAAACCCTATAGGGGTAGTTCTGCTCTGTCCAGTAGGGTCACTGTGAGCTGGAATTGACTTGAAGGTAACCCTTCTCATCGGTTTGCTAGGGTTGCCATAAAAAGTACCACAAACTGAGTAGTGCTTATAAGAACAGATATTCATCATCTCTCAGTTTTGGAGGCCAAATATCTGAATTCAGGGTGTTGGTAGGGTGCATTTTCCCTCCCTCACTGAGTACGGGCTCTCTAAGCCCTTCAGTTGTCCCCTCATAGATTTACTTTTTGGAGTGCAAGATGGCTATATGGCTGTGGAACCCTGTCTTTGTGAGACAGAGGCCTTGGGCTATTAGCAGGGGTGAGGAGCAAGAAGATCAGTCCTGCCAGCAGACCAGCAGGGGGCCTAAGCTGGAGCCACCAGCACCTACAGTATGGTGGTCCACTCTGGCCTCCTGCCTGGGGCAGGATTTTCCTCAGGCACTTAGTGGCATTGAGGTGACATAGCTGAGGGTGACAAGGGGGAGGCCTATTGCTTATTGACTTCCTGGGAGTCCCTGGATGTCCACAGAGGCCTCACACCTGTGACTGAAACATCTCAAGTAGACTAGGATTCAGGTCTCCTTCCATCTCTCAGCTTCTCGAGGCTGCCAAGTGCCTCCTTCTCCAAGAAGACAGCTGTCTGTCAAATGGATGTTGAGCTGCCAACTGTAATCTTGGGTCCTACCCTCCTGTGACACTTGGATGCACCTCCCTTCCCCCTACCCTTGCCCAAACTCTGCGACTCACCTTTAGGCTTCCACTCCCTTGCCCAGCCCCTCGCTACCTGCAAGGCCTTGTCCTTCTCACACTGGGAGCCTGTATCCATCAGTGAGGCCCCTCCACCCTCTCACTCACCAGGGCTGCCCTGGAGATGCTCCCAAGGACAGTGTGGGAGGCATAATGATTGCCTCTTTACATAGTAAAAATGATGGTGCAGATACGATTCGGACCTGGAGGTGGGAGATAATCCTGAATTATCTGGGTTGGCCCGATGAAATCAAAAGGTCCTTCTAAGAGGGGCCTAGGAGCACTGGAGCTAGAGAAGGAGATGTGATGATGGAAGCAGAGGGTCAGAAAGATGCTGTGCTCCTAGTTTTGGAGATGGAGGAAGGGACCAGGAGACAACAAATGCAGGCAGCCTCTGTTGTTGTTGTTGTTGTTAGGTGTTTTTGAGTCAATTCTGACTCATAATGACCCTACATACAATAAAACAGTGCCTAGTCCTGGGCTGTACCTACAACTGTTGTTGTACTTGAGCCCATTGTTTCAGCCATGTGTCATTCCATCATGCTGAGGGGCTCCCTCTTTTTCATTGACCCTCTGCTTTACCAAGCATGATGTTCTTCTCCAGGGATTATTCTTTCCTGACAACATATCCAAAGCATGTAACATGTAATTTCACCATCCTTGCTTCTAAGGAGCACTCTGGTTGTTCTTTTTAAAAGACAGATCTGTTTGCTCTTTTGGCAATCCATAGTATAACCGATATTCCTCTCTAACGCCACAATTCAAAGGTGTCAGTTCTTCTGTTTGCCTTATTCATTGCTCAGCGTTTGCATGCCTGTGATTGAAAACACCATGACTTGGGTTAGGCATACGTTATTCTCCAAGGTGACATCTTTGATTTTGAACATTTTGAAGAGGTCTTTGTCAGCAGATTTTCCCAACGCAATGAGTCTTTTGATTCCTTTGCTGCTGCTTACATGGCGTTAACTGTGGATCCAAGTTAAATGAAATCTTTGACAAGCTCAATCGTTTCTCTGTTTATCATGATGTTACTTACTGGTCCAGTTGTGAGGATTTTTGTTTTCTTTATGTTGAGGTGTAAACCATATTGAAGGCTGTGGTTTTTGATCTTTATCAGCAAGTGTTTCAAGTCCTCTTCACTTTCATCAAGCAAGATTGCACATCTTCATAATTTGGGTTGTTAATGAGTCTTCCTCCAATTCTGATGCCCCCTTCTTCATATAGTCCAGCTTCTTGGATTATTTCCTCAGCATATATATTGAACAAATATGGGGAGAGATACAACCTTAACACACATTTTCCCTGACTTTAAACCATGCAGTGTCTCCTTGTTCTGTTTTTGACCCATGTAAACGATTTGTCAGGAGCACAATTAAGGGTTCTAGAAGACCCATTCTCCACAATGTTATCTATAATTTGTTATGATCCACACAGCTGAATGCCTTTATGTTGCCAGTGAAACACAAGTAATATCATTTAAGTATTTTTTATTTTCAACCAGGATCCGTGTGACATTGGCAATGATAATCCTCGTTCATGTCCTCCTTTGAATCTGCCCTGAATTTCTGGAAGTTTCTTGTCAGTATACTGCTGCAGCCACTTTGGAATGATACTCCCCCAAATTTTACTTGCATGTGATATTCATGATATTGTTCAATAATTTCCACATTGAGTTGGATCATCTTTCTTGGGAATAGGCATAAAAACGGATCTTTTCCAGTCTGTTGGCCAGGTAGCTGTCTTCCAAATTTCTTGGCATAGATGACTGAGCACTTCCAGGCGGCATCTGTTTGTTGAAACATTTCATTTGATGTTTCATCTATTCCTGGAGCCTTGTTTTTCACCAGTGCCTTAAATGCAGCTTTGATTTCTTTCAGTACCATTGGTTTCTCAACAGATGCTACCTCTGTAAATGGCTGAATGTTAGCCAATTCTTTCTACTATAACGACTTTGTGTATTCCTTCCATCTTCTTTCAATGCTTCCTGCATCTCTTAATATTTCCTTGTAGAGTCTTTAACTACTGCAACTTGAAGCTTGAATTTTTCTTCAGTTTGAGAAATGTAGAGTATGTTCTTCCCTTTGGGTTTTCTATCTCCAGCTCTTTGTACATGCCATTATAATACTTTACTTTGTCTGCTGGAGCCACCCTTTGAAATCTGTTCAGTTCTTTCATTTCATTGATTTCTTCCTTTGCTTTTAGTTACTTGACTTCCAAGAGCAAGTTTCAGAGTCTCTTTGGACATCCAATTTGTTTTTTTCTTTTTTTCCTGTCTTTTTAGTGACCTCTTGCTTTCTTCATATGTGATGTCCTTGATATCATTCCACGACTTGTCTGGTTTTCAGTCATTAGTGTTCAACGTTCAGTCGTTAGTATTCCATCAGCTATGTTTCTGAGATGTTCTCTAAAATCAGGTGGAATATACTCAAGGTCATACTTTGGCTCTCATGAATTTTTTCTAATTTTTGTCACGTTTCAATTTGAACTTGTATGTGAGCAACTGGTGGTCTGTGCTGCAATCAGCACCTGGTTTATTCTGACTGATAATATTGAGCCTTTCCATCATCTCTTTCCACAGATGTAGTCAATTTGATTCCTGTGTATTTCGTCTGGTGAGATCCATGTGTACAGTCACCATTTATGTTGGTGAAAGAGGGTATTCGCAACAAAGACGTTGTTGGTCTTGCAGAATCCTATTATTTGATCACCAACATTGTTTTTATTACCAAGAACATCTTTTTTCAATCACTGATCCTTCTTTGTTCCCAATTTTTACATTCCAGTCATCAGTAGTTGTCAATGCATCTTGATTGCATGTTTGATCAATTTCAGACTGCAGAAGCTGGTAAAAACCTTCAATTTCTTCGTCTTTGGTCTTAGTGGTTGCTGCATAAATTTGAATAATAGTCATATTAACTGGTCTCCTTTATAGGTGTATGTATATTATCCTGTCACTGACAACATTGTACTTCAGGATAGATATTGAAATATTCTTTTTGATGATGAATGCTGTCATTCCTCTTTTAGTTGTCATTCCCGGTATAGTATACGATATAATTGTCCAATTCAAAGTGGTTCATACCAATCCATTGCAGTTCACTAATGCCTAGGATATCATTGTTTATGTTTTCCATTTAATTTTTGATGATTTACAATTTTCTGAGAGTCATACATTGTACATTTAACTTTCTAATTACTAATGGATGTTTTCAGCTGTTTCCTCTCATTCTGAGTTGTGCCACATCAGCAAGTAACAGTCCTGAAAACTTGGCTGCATCCATGTTGTTAAAGTCAACTCTACTTTAAGGAGGCAGCCCTTCCCGAGTCATCTTCCTACGCCTTCTAACGTGGGTGATCATCTTGTGGTACTGTATCAGACAGTGTTCCTCTGCTATTCAAAATGTTTTCACTGGCTAATTCTTTTCAGAAGTAGATTGCTGAGCCACTCTTTTTAATCTGTTTTAGTTTGAAAGCTCCCCTGAAACCTGTACACCATGATTGGATACCAGTAGTATAGCTTCCAGCATCACAGCCACATGGAAGTCCCCACAGTATGACAAAGGGACAGATACATGGGTGGAGAGCAACTTCTATAACCTGGAAAAGACAAGGAAACCAAGTCATCCCTAGAGGCTCAGAAACAAGTATAGCCCTGCTCACACCTTGATTTTAACTCTGTAGGCTCATTTCAGACTCCAGAAAAATAAATTTGTGCTTCTTTATGGCACTAAGTTTAGGGTCATTTGTTACAGTGGCCCTAGGAAACTCAGAAAGCAGGCCAGGAGTTTTTGAGGAAGGGCAGGAGGCTGACTTTAACATACTTCCTCAAATGTTTCTTCCAGCTGTGCCCTAATTCTGGGCCTGGGTAGGGTGGTCCGGGAGACTGCTGCTGCTATAATCTTGCTGCATGAAGACCAGCCTAGGCTACAGCACTCTTCAGGGAGGGAGAAAACTTTGAACCATCTAGCTCATCCTGCTTCCCCCAGCCCCCTTCTCATGGGGCAGTGAGCTTAAGCCACCTTCCTCCCAGAAGAAACTTTCTTTCCACTTTCATCCTGGCTGCGAGGAGAGTTGAAACTCGGTGATCCCTGTGTTTACCTAATGTTCCCTGCCCCACTTTCAGGGGATGCTGGAATGTTCCAAGGAGAAGTTAGGATACATTTTTTTTTTCTTCTAGAAAATGCACCACTCTCCTCCAGGTCTTTTTCCCATTTACTCAGGCCTCGGGAGCTGCATGCCTCCTGCCACCAGGGAGAATGAATTTGTTGGTGGAGCCCTTTAAATGGGTGTGTAGGTAAAGCCAACCACTGTCTTCTATAGCTGAATGTAGTGCAGACAAAAACAGGTAGAGGTTGTTCACTTGTACCTGCATGTGTGTAAGCATGTGTGTGGGCATGGATGTCTGCATATGTGTAAGAGTTTGTGTGCATGTGGGAACATGTGTGTGAACACATGTGAGTATGTGCATGAATGTGTTCATGTGTTCAGGGTCATGTGAGAGTGTGAATGTTTATTATGAGTTTGTATATGTGTGCCCATGTAGACGTGTGCAAATTTGTACGTGTGTAAATGCAAAGATGTATCAGTGCACAAATGTATATACATGTATGTGAGAGAGTGTACTTGTGTGTGCATGCATATGAGCAGGTGTGCACACACCAGTGTTTGTGTGCACATGTGTGCACATTCGTGAGAGTCTTGTATGTTCTGGTGTGCATGTTTATATGTTTCTCAGTGTGTTCGTGTATATGCTTACATCGGTGCATGTGTTTCTATATGCATGTGTCTGAGCATGCATGCATATGCATGACTCCCTTCATGTGTGTTATGTATCTGTATGTGTATGCATGTGATCATGTGTGAAAACACATGTCTGTGCACACATCAATGAGAGTTTTCATGTGTTTGTATATGTGAGCTTATGTGCATGTGTTTATGTGCACATTCATTATGAATTCAATCATATATGCTTGTGAGATTAGTAATGTATCTATTTGTGAGTATGTCCATGTATATGTGCACGTGTGAGAATGTGCACTAGAGCATGGGTATATGTACATGAACATGTGTACTTGCATGCATGTGCTTTTGTGCAAGTGATGCATGAGCTTGTATATGTTTATGTGTGTGTTAGTGTGTGCATGTACATTTTGTATGCATGCATACATGCATATGTTTGTGTGTGTTTCTGTCAATCTGTATGGTATTTTCAGGGGAGGGGAGGGGAGGGAAGGGGAGGAAACAATTGTCCCATTGGTTCATGTCGTGTAAGTCATAATACAGATCTAGTTCATAAATGGAATTTTGTCCTCTGGATGTTGACATCTCTTGGGTTTATCATTTGCACCCAGCTTCTCCTGGCCGTAGCTCTGGGTTAGCTGTCAGTGTTATTCTAGTTCACCATCTTTACCCCCAGCTAAAGAGTCTTCAGGGTCATGCGCTTAACATGATTATTCTGAAATGCTGAGTACAGTGACTTATCTTATTAAAACCCTTGCTATCCATAGGTTACTTAAGAAAAAAAAAGCAAATCCATCTTTCTCCCTCCATTAGAGCTAAAATGCAAAGATGCTGTTTTCACAGTTCATGGTTCAGGGAAATTCACATTTGATTCCCTCTAGAGAATACAAAAGTAGTTATTATATAAGAGGGAGCAGAATGAAAGGAGATGTTGATATAATTTAAACATTTAGAACTATAGCTTAAAGACATAAATGGAATACTTTGGGTTGATAAGATCTAACTAACCACTGGCCCAGAAAGGTCAGTGAATGGGGGATGGTGGCAGAAATGTTGGGAAGAGTGTAATAGGATGTTTCAATGGAAGGGCAGGTCAGTGAGTTGGCATTTGATACTCCACAAATAAACGACTCTGAAATGGTTGCTTTTCTTGAATATCTGTGGTTGAACAGGATGAGGTATCGCCCATTCAGGATTTGGTATCTACAATGCAATAAAACTCACCTTTTATGGAAGCCTTCCCTTCTCAAAATAGACCTTTTAGTGTTGAGCATTTGCTGGGAAATTCAAGGTCACTGTTTTTATGTAACCTGCTGAGTTGAAGGTAATGCATGGGTGGTGAGGCCACCTTCATTCCTGAGTTCACTTATGCATTAGTTTCCCAGGGCTTTCATGACAAAATACTACAAACTAGGTGACTTAAAATCACAGGAATTTTGTTCTCTCAAAGGTCTGGAGGCCAGGAGTCCAAAATCAAGGAGTCGACAGGGCCATGTTCTCTCCAAAGATCTTTACTTGTCTCTTGTAGTTTCTGGTGGCTCTCGGAGTCCCTTGGCTTGTGGCTGCATTGCTCCAATCTGTGCTTCAGTCTTACCATGGTATCTTTCCTCTGTATTTTTCTGGGTCTCTTCTCTTTTACACACACCACTCAGAAGGACTTAGGACCATTCTACTCCAGTATGACTTCGTGTTGATGGATAACATCTTCAAAGACTCTGTTTCCAAACAAGACATATTCATGAGTATTAAGGGTTAGGACTTCAGGACATCTTTTTGAACCTGTTGCCATGGAGTTAATTCCAACTCATAGAGACCATATAGGACAGAGTAGAACAGCTCCCATAGGGTTTCTTAGGCTGTAAATCTTTATCGAAGATGACTGCCACATCTTCCACGGAGCATGACTGGTTTGAACTGTTGACCTTTTGTTCAGCAGTTGAGCACTTAACCATTGTACCACCAAGGTTCCTATCATATATTATTATGGGGACAAAATTCAACCCATAACAACGTAGCTTAAGCCACTTGCTTTTCTCTTCTTGGACTGCTGAGAGGAGGCTCCAGCCCAGGCTGACCGGTGTGAGCATTCATTCAAGGGGTACAGGGCTGACTAACAGAGAAACTGCCTGGGTCTGAACCGCAGGCTGGCTAAACAGGGGCTTTGGGGAAAGTTACTGATGAATATAAGCCCCGTTTCCTCATTTGTAATCATTGTTTCTGCTTCATAGAATTGTTGAGGGGACAAAATGTGGAAATACATGTAAAGCCCCTAGAATAGTGTGGAACACTTAGTAAATGCCCTGTGGATGTTGGTTTGTTGATGGTATCACCATCATCATCGTTATCACGGTATTCTGCACATATCCCTAGCAGAGGAGCAGGCACAGTAAGGCTTAGTCAGATACGACCGTCAGAAACTTAGAGAAGAAATGAATGCCTAGGGGAACAATGAATAAATAATAATAATTACTATTGGGTACAGTTATCATTTCTATTCTGTAGACAAGGAAGGCTGTGTAAACTATATCACTCAGAGTCAGGATTATAATGTTGTGTAATTTGGATCAAACATTTGGGCTGTGAACCTTGTAACTGTTTTGAGAGGATGGCTTTGTAGGGGAGTTACAGAAAGAATTCGAACAGCAGTGAACTGAAGGAAATGATGTTCAAGGTCATGTCAGCCACCAAATGCCTATAATTGTATGTTGTTGTTATTAGGTGCCATTGAGTCAGCTCTGGCTCATAGAGACCCTACTGTTAACAAGGAAACGCTGCCCGGTCCTGTACCTCCCTCACGATGGTTGTCATGCATGGGCCTATTGTTGCAGCCACTGTGTTTGTCAATCTCACGGACGGTCTTCCTCTTTGTCACGGACACCCCGCTTTACCAGGCATGATGTCCTTCCCCAGAGTTTAATTGTATAGAGACTGTGTATCTAGGTAATCAGTGGCACTGAGTGGGGTCAGATATTCTGAAGCATGTTCACAGATTAGTAAACAAAGACTGGGGTGTTCTGGGGAGAGATAGTCAACTATTAAGAAACAGTAAATGGGATTCTATTTTTAACACTAAAATGCCACCAGTGGCTGGGCCAAGTCCCTGCCCATCTGAGCTACCCATAAAGCAGTTCCCAGAACGCTCACGTGATGACTGACTGCCAGCAATGACGCTTCTAATGCTTGTCTAAATGTTTCTCATGTGATCTTTCTCTTATTGGAGTGCCGAGACATGCAGCCAGCTGAAGCTCCCTTTAGGGCAGCAAATCCCAGAAAGAAGATAAAGTCATTCTCGGTGCTGATTCCTGCCGAATCCTCCTTCCCTCTCATTACAAAATACCTATTATCTTCTTTAATCTCCAAGTGAGCTCGTTATTTCAATTGAACAGAGTATGAGAAATACAGAACAATATAATAAAAGGACCAAGGATGCACTATTTAATGTCAGAATGACAGATGCTTCAATTAGACAGACAGGACTATTTCTTCCCAAAATAGATAAAGATGAAATTTTTATAAGATTGTGCTGTTGGTGTTTATAGTACAGAACTGTCACAAGCTTTCATTACACCATAAATTAAAATAAAAACTCTAATTTCAGTGGAAGCCCAACCATCTTGTGAACGATTTCACAACTCCTAAATGTGGCTTTTCAAAGCCCTGGGTCTCCTCACATGGGAGGAACAGTCTTCACAGGCCACAGACACCATCCAGGTAGCTAATCTCATACTGATATTTATACAGCCTCTTCTAAGAGCGGAAATTTCGGTGGTAGAGTGGTTGAGTGCTACAGTTGCTAATTAAAAGGCTGGCAGTTTGAATCTACCAGGCACTCCTTGAAACTCTATGTGGAAGTTCTACTCTGTCCTGTAGGGTAGCTATGTGTCAGAATCAACTGATGCAATGAGTTTTTTTTCTTCCAAGAGGGACAGGGAGGTGAACTTTGACATTATTGATTGGCTTAAGGTTGAGGAGGTTTTTTTCAATTTATTTTGTTGTTGAGAATACACACACCAAAACCTACACCAATTTAATACTTTCCATGTGTACTATTTAGCAACAGTGATTTCATTCTTTGAGTTGTGCATCCATTCTCACCCTCTTTTTTGAAGTTGTTCTTCCTCCATTAACATAAACTCACTACCTCTAAAGTTTTCTGGTGTAATCATTCGAGTTGCTGTTGTTACTTTGATCTCATATAAAAAACCTATTGCTGTCGACTTGATTCTGACTCATAATGGCCCTATAGGACAGAACAGAACTGCTCCATAGAGTTTCCAAGGAGCTCCTGGCAGATGTGAACTGCCAACCTTTTGGTTAGCAGCCATAGTACTTAACCACTATACCACCAGTGTTTTGTATGGGTAGATCTTAAAAAAGCATAAAGCTCAAGGTAGACTTTTATTTACTTATTTATCTTACTAGCTAAGCTATTGTTTGGTGTGAAGACATCACAGGATATTTTCAGTTTAGGTTTTAAAGATTATCTCAGGGAAATAGTATCAGGGGTTCATCCAGCCCCCTTGGCTTCCAGAAAGTCTGGAGTCTGTGAGAATCTTACATTCTGTTCTGCGATCGCCCTCTGCCCCTCACCTTTTGATCAGGATTCTTTCATATACTCTCTGATCAAAATGGTCAGTAATGGTAGCCAGGGACCATCCAGCTGTGGTCTCATGGCAAAGGAGGCATAACTCTTTGTGTCACCCAGAGACTCCACTCAATAAACAAGCTCTTTCCAAGGTGAGTGTGGTGTCCTGGTAATAGGTTTAGGATTCTGCTGCTTCTTTTCCTTCATTCTTGGCAGAAACTAATGAGCAACCACCAATACATTTCCCACTATGCGTGGGACCCCATCACAACATAGTGCTGCTGGGTGAGTCAGCTCATGAATGGCACGAACTGTGTGATGTCCAAGGAGCCCTGGTGGTGCAATGGTTAAGCACTCAGCTGTAAACCGAAAGGTTGGTGGTTTGAACCCACCTACAGCCTCTGTGGGAGAAAGACCTAGCAACATGTTCCTGAAAAGATTATAGCCAGGAAACATTATACGATACCTGTTCACTTAGGGGGTAGTTCTACTTTATCACATGGGGTCACTAAGTGTCAGAACTGACTGATGGTACCCAATAACAACACTTGGTCTCTGGGGTCTGGAGGCAGGAAGTCACAGTGTCCCCTTAGTGCCCCTCTGACGCACTGCAGCAATACCTTTGATCAGTTGTCCTCACAGAGAACAACACACTATTACCGTTGATTTCCAAGCCTCCTTCTAAAACTGGTTCTAGGCCTTATTTGTTCTTCTGCTTTGAGACTTTCACATTCTGCAAACACTGTGAGGACACATTACTCCTTATAGCTGGAAAAAATGCATCAGCTGAGTAAAAACCTTCATAATTCCACAGCCGAATATCCAGCTCCAGGAAAACAGTGGACTGAAATAACATGGAACACCTCCTAATAAAAACAGAAAAATATCAGAGGAAATACTACACTTCATAATACAGTTGATTCTCACTATCCACAGACTCTGTTTTGGTGAGTTGGCCGGCTTGTTAAATCTGTCAACCCTCCAATCAATGCTTGTAGCACTTCCTCAGCCATTAGTGGATGTGCACTGAGCACTGACACATTTGAGTCACTCCGTGCACATATTCCCAAGAGGGGTGCTGAACAAGACCATTCTTTGCCTTCTTATTTCAACTCTGATACTCTAAACAAGGGGCCTTTTAGTGGCCTATTTAGTGTGGCAGTTTCCTCATTTCTTCACTTTTTGTCAGTACTTTCACTATTTAAATGGTCCATAGGTGTAGTGCTAAAGTGCTATCTAGAGTTCCTAAGAGCAAGAAGGCTAGAATATGCCTTACAGAGAAAATATGTGTTTTAGAAAAGTTTTGACTAAATATGAGTTGTAGTGTTTCTGGTTGTGAGCTCAAAGTTAATGAATCAATAGTATATATTAAATACCAGATCCACTACTTCCTTTGAGTCAGTTCTGACTCAGTGTGATTCCACATGTGTCAGAAAAGAACTGTGCTCCTTAGGATTTTCAGTGGCTGATTTTTCAAAAACAGATTGCCAGGTCTTTCTTCCATGGTGCTGCTTGATAGACCCAAACTGTCAACCTTTTGGTTAGCAATCGACTACATTAACCATTCTCACCATCCAGGCACTTGTACAGTGAGGTGTCTTTAAACAGAAACACATGTAAAACAAGACTATGTGTTCATCTGTTGTTGAAAATGTGACCAGAGTGTTACAGGATCCTAACCATGTATTTCCATGAGTGCCAGTGCTCAGTGCTTATTAATTCAGTGTTCATAGTGACTTTGTAGAAAAGGACTATCATGAATAATGTGAATTAGCTGTATATACAGTACATCTCACCAGCAAAAACTGTGTAGAAAAACTAAGGAGGGACAGAAAGTATGTAGCCATGGGTGTTCTAGAGAGGTGGGGAGGGGACAGTTGTGAGTCTGGAAGATAGTGCTTGAAGGCTCGAGTCCTGGGTTTTAGTGGCCATTCAGGGACTGGTGTGAAGCTTTGGATCAGCTGAGGCAGATGGTTGGGTCTTGGACCTTTGCACAAAGCCAGAACTGCTTGGCAGAGCTGCTAATGAGTGACAGAAGACACAGCCAAAAAACCCAAAATCTTGCTGTTGAGTCAATTCTGACACACAGCGACCCAGAAGGACAGAATAGAACTACCCCATATAATTTCCAAGGAGCACAAAGTGGATTAGAACCATCATCCTTCTGGTTAGCAGCTGTAGCACTTAGCCACCACACTACCAGGGTTCCCAAAAGAAGACAAGTAACTATAAAAGCGAGTCCATTAGGTGAGAGATACAACAAGGAGGCACATCTATATTCTTAGGGACCTAGGAGGTGTGAGGGCTAATTTTACATCAAAACTTCTAATCCTGTTCCACCCACCAATTTGCAGCACAAATTTGTATTCCCAATATGATTCTTTTCAAATGTAAGTGTATCGACACCAGAAATTGCATGTTCTATGGGAATTGTTGTTGTCAGCTGCCACTGTGTTGCTTTGACTCATGCCAGCGCCATAAATGACAGAACCAAACACTGTCCCATGCTGCACCATCTTCATGATCATTTGCATGACTGAATTCATTGTCAAGGCCACTGTGAGTTTTCAGTGCCTTCTAATCTAGGGGCCAATCTTCCTTAGGGTTTTCTTTGGCTAATTTTTGGAAGTAGATCAGCAGACCTTCCTTCTCCTGCTTAGTGTCTGGAAGCTCCACTGAAACCTGTCCACAGTGGGTGACCGTGCTGGTATTTCAAATACCAGTGGCACAACTTTGCGCATTATAGCAGCATGCCAGTTAACAGAGTAAGGACAGACTTAGAGCTGGGTGGTGAATGGGAATCATACAAGCCCTCAGTGCTGGAAGTTTTCCCTTGGAATTTTGTCTCATCTGTTTGTCATTGTTATTTGGGGACATGAACTTTGGTCAGGAATCAGAGTGAAGTTATCCACTTGGGACCAGTTTCTCAGCTTGAGGTTCATTGGCTTCTTCCAGGATGACTCTCTTGACTCCCAGCATTCATCCAGGTTTCTGTAAGGGTGAGGACTGTGTCTGGTTCCATGCTGGTCACCAGACACCTGTATGAGGTACTCAGGAAGTGTTGCTGAGCTGAGGGACGAATGAATATTTCAGGTTCCCAGCATAAACTTTCCTCTCCACTTCTGGAACTTTATCCCAAGGTTTAAACAAAAACTCACTTTTACTGGGTCAAAACAACTGAAAGAAAAGAAATGCCACAGAGAGTACCTTTTCATCTAATGGAGAAAGAATGAATAGCTGTTTTAAGACATTTTCCCTCTGTGACGTGGGCTCTGCTTCTTTCCCCCCGAGTGCCTGCCGTGGCCTGCCACAGGAGGAGGAACTGCTGCTCTTAAACAAAGGGCTTTGAATAAAGACGATTTATCATTCCAGAGGCTTCTGTTCCCACTGTCAGACTTGCCATCAAGAGCGAGGCGGAGGTGGTTTGGGGTTTCCAAAGTGCTCGTTTTGCACGAGATACAAAGAGATAATTAGAACCATGGGTAAGAAGATAATAGAGTGAGACACCTCGGGGAACTAAGGGGGAGGAGGAGCTGAGAGTGATGGGGGTGGATTCATGCTCCGTGTCACCACGCTGCCGGTGGCAGCCAAGGCTGACAGCCCTCACCTGCTTTCCCACCACACCTGGGTTCTCTTGCCTTCCCTGTGCCAGGAGTGAGAGCGGGTGGAGAGGGAGCCAGTGAGGAATCTTTCTCTTCAATAGTCCTACTCATTTTCCTGGAAAGTGATTTGTTCTGCTGCGTAGCATCCTCTTCTCTTCCACACAGTATTGTTGGCCACACTGCACAGTTCTTCATCTGATGCAAACCAGCCATGTGCACAGAAGAAGAGAAGATGCTCAGAGAGGTCGCAGAGCTCATTCCAGGCCTCCCAAGGAGCAAATGGCTGGGTAGGGTTTGGATAGGCTCTGTACAATTGTTTGGTGCTGACAGGGGAGGAGATAGTTATTACCCTGACCTTTAATGTACCTTGAGGGCAGTGGCTGTTTAGTGGTTAAGATTCTTGTCTTCTCTGCAGACACCTGGGTTTGGTTCTTGACCCAAACACCTCAAGCATCTCCACCACCTGTCTGTCCATGGAT
Source organism: Heterohyrax brucei (assembly GCA_028571685.1). Taxonomy (NCBI): domain Eukaryota; kingdom Metazoa; phylum Chordata; class Mammalia; order Hyracoidea; family Procaviidae; genus Heterohyrax; species Heterohyrax brucei. The sequence continues at coordinate 32,482,237 of CM053140.1, forward strand.
GCTTGCATTTTGCTGTGATACTTAACAAATTTCAGCAGAGTTCCAGACTAAGATAGACTAGGAAGAAAGGCTTGGCAATCTAATTTTGAAAATTAGCCAGTGAAAGCTGAATGGATCACAATGGCCTGATCCATAACCAATTATGGGAATGACACAGGACCAGGCAACATTTTGCTCCTTTGTGCAGGGAGTCACCATTAGCTGGGTTTCAGTTGACAGCAGCTAACATCATATCACAAATGTTCACAGTGACTTTCCTTTATTTTCTGTCTAAGCCCAGGGAATCTACTGGCTGTATATCAAGTCTGAATGGAGGCTGGAGTATTTGGGAGACAGGAGATAACAGAGACCAATTAATCAGTAGAGAAATCACCTTGCTAAAGTGGAGGACACCATGCTTAGGCTCTGGCTCAGCTGAATACACTTGCTGGTGACTGAGCTGTGCACTTCTGCATAGAGATAACCCTGTCATCCCCCCAAAAGTGCCAATCCTGACATGGCACGACCCTGCGGCATTCATCAAGGCAGTGTCCAGAATGAAGACTACCATCATTTGCCTGAACAGAGGGTGTTCCCTGGGTGTTAGGCTTTCAGTGTTAAAATCAGGCAAGCCCCGGGCATATTGGAATGAGTTGGTTACTCTAGTAGTGGCCCCAGAGGATGAAGGCTCCAGAGATTGGCCTCAAATCACTTGAGACCAGAGGATAGTGATGGAGTGCCTTGAATGGGTGGTAGAGGAAAAGAAGCCCAAGCAAGGGAGGAGGACTAGGGTTTGTCGGTAATTTGATCTTACGGAGTCCTTGATGGTGCTAATGATTAACACACTTGACCATGAAGCGAAAGGTTAGAGGTTCAAGGCTACCCAGAGATGCATTGAAAGAAAGGCCTGGAGACTACTTCAAAAGAATCAATCAGACACTGAAAACTCAGTGGAGCCCAGTTCTGCTCTGACACACATGGGTTCACTATGAGTTGATTCTACAGCTACTGGTTTTTAACTCATACAAAGTTAGGCCTACCTAGTCTGATCTTAATGCTAACTGTACTCAAAGAAGTGTCAATGTGAGCTACAGAAGTGGTACCGAAGTATCTTAACAAGTACCAAATACCCTTCATAAAGAAAAAAAGAAAGTTTGTTAAAAATTGCTTCTCTTTTCTCATCTCTTGTTCATATAATGTTTGCCACAAACATTTTCTCCTTCCTCTCTCTAAACTACACTAGACTCCCGTCTTCCTAAAGGCAGCATAGTACCCTTCCTGGCACACTGGAGCTCTCAATCGTGTGTACTGAATTTGACTTGAACTTTAAAAGACGGAGAAAAGTCTAGGAAACAGAACAGTGAATTTAGAATAAGATTCAACTATATGTCTTCGAAAAGGGGGTTGGGGACTTATCCAAGGTCACTTAGCTAGAAAGTGGTGGAACCATTTTGAGGCAAGGGACCCTCCACTGGTAGGTAGCAAGCAAGGTAGCAAGCAACTTTGGGATAATCAAATAAATAACCCATATGAGAAGACAAACAAACAAACAAAAAACAAACCAAGAAACAAACCCAGTGCTGTCGAGATGGTTCTGACTCATAGTGACCCTGCAGACAAAGTAGAACCACCCCGTAGAGTTTCCAAGGAACACCTGGCAGATTTGAACAGCTAACCTTTTGGTTAGCAGCTGTGACACTTAACCACTATGCTGCCAGGGTTTCCATATGAGAGAGCTTGTTACTTTTCTAGGGCCTGGGTATGAAAGCTACAGTCTGTTAGTCTGTCGTACTGTGGTGGCTTGCATATTGTACTGCTGGAAGATATGCCGTTGTTATGTCAAATACTAGCAAGGTCCGTCATCATGGACAGGTTTCTGTGTCTCTTTCAGACTAAGACAGATTAGGAAGAAAGGTATGACAATCCAAAAATTGTTGTTAGTAGGTGTCATTGTGTTGGTTCTGACTCATAGTGAACCTATGTGCAACAGAATGAACCACAGCCAAAAATTAGTCAATGAAAACCCTATGGACACAACAGAACATTTTCCAACATTGTGCTAGAAGATGAGCCCTTAGTTTAGAAGGCAGTCCAAACGCACAGTGGCTTGCACAACAGACTTGAGGATTGCAGTAATTGTGAAGATGGTGAAGGAAGATGGTGAAGGACAAGACGTTTTGGTCTGTTGTGCACAGGATCATCATGAGTCCGAGTTGTCTTCATGGCAGTTCTCAACAACAACAGGTAGGTAAGGGACTAAGCTTTTGCTAACTGAAAGTGTGCTGGCACCTATCTTTAAGGGGAGGTTTTTAAAAGAGCAAGGACTCTTTTCCACGGTGCAGAGGACAGCATCATTTATCCCCTTCCTTTTTCCCAATCCCAGTACTGCCAGAATCCAACATTGTAAACAGCATGGTGATGCTAATGGATCCCCAGTTTGGGAAAACAGGCTCCTCACAAAGCACTCCCTGATGAAATCTTTCATCCTACATTTCAGAAAATATATGGACTTCTGCTGTCTGCAGACCTGACATGCCTCAAGTTCCTGATCTGCACATGGCACCGGAACTTCCAGTTGAGAAAGTAGGGAAGGTGCGTGCAGATGATGAAATCAGATGACACGATCAAGGGGACAGAATGAGCAGAGTGGGGCATAAATGGGGATTGGTCATGAGGGGGGATAGCTTGGTGCTGACCAGGCACAAAAATCCACACTGAAATCTAGCTGTGACCTAAGGATGAGCACGAGCAACGGTCAAGGACGCTCCTGAGTCTAGGTTCCAGGCACTGGTACTGGTGGCACACGAACGGAGGGCTTCTAAAGCCACACATCTCAGACTCAGCACCAAAGACAACCCTATTCCAGAAGCTTTAGCCAGCTGAGCTGAGCCGAGCCTGTCTGGATAGAAGCAGAGAAAGTGGCCTTGCTCCGGATCCTACGCTTAGCTCATCATCATCTGACCTCTGGTCTTTGGGACTTCAGTCAACGCCTGCCATCTTACCTGTCAATCGGGGTTCATCAGCCCCTGCAGCGGCATGAGTCAGTAGAAGCCACCAACCTCACCCAAGGACTTGACACTTGCCAGCCTCTCCAACCACGTGACCCATTCCCTTGAGGTAGATCTCTCTCTCTCTCTGTGTATTTGTCTCACTGGCTTTGCTTCTCTAGAGAACCCAGCCTAAGACATTCTCAGACCCTGTCCCTCTGTTGGCACCTCACAAGGCTGTCATAGGTCCCACAAGGTAAGTGAGAGGATCCAGAGGGTACTGGGGCTCCGAAGCCCCATGACACCCTCCTTATTACCTCAGACTCTGTGGAATAAAATTGTACTATAGCCAATTATTTAAACTTGTAATTTCCTCCTGCAAAGATAGTTGTTTAGACGCCTTTCCAAATGTCTGCCATTGCTTTTACTTAACTATGTTTGCCTACGAATCAAATCCAACGATATTCTATTTAATTTCCTTCTCTCAAATAGCATGATGCTTAATGTAAACCAATTACTACAATTTTGCTTTCTAAGAAATCAGGAAATGTAATCAAGGAGATGCAATTTGTTTGCTTTCCATGAAGTATTACGGAGCAGCAGCAGAGGCAGTGACAGGAGACGAGCCTGGGGAGGAATCAGAAGTATATACATGTGAACGTGTGTTTAAGATGTGTCATGTGTATGACAGAGATGTGAATGTGTATCTGAGATGTTTATGAGCAGTGTGTGTGTGAGTGAGGTAGGTGTTTGTGGGTGTTATGTGTTTGTGTGAATGCATGTTTGTGTGGAAGAGGTACATGTGCATGCCCGAGATGTTTCTGTGAGTACGTGTGAGAGATGTTTGTGTGTCTGTGTCTATGTGTGTGTGTGTGTGAGAAACATGTGTATCTGCAAGGGTGATGTATATGTGTGAATGTATGTGTGTGTGTGAGAGTTGAGTATGTATAAGATATTTGTGTGATCATGTGTGAACGATGTGTGTGATTCTATGTCTATGTGTGTGAGTGGGTGAGAGGCATTGTATCTGAAAGTGTGATGTGTACGTGTGAGTACATGTTTCTGCATGAGAGGTGAGTGTGTATGTGTCAGTATTTATGTGAGCAGGTGTGAGAGGCGTGTGTGCATCTGTGAGTGTCCGTGTGTGACAGTGTGATGGCTGTGCGAGTCTGTGTGAGAGAGATGTCTTTGTGAGCATGTGGAAAAGATGTGTGCACTTCTCTGTATGTGAGAAATGTGAATGGGTTTCTGACAGAGATGTATATGTTTCTGTATGCTTGTGTGTGTATGTGTATGAATGTACTAGTGTGTGTATCTCTGTGTGAGAGATAATACACAGGATGTCTGTATCTAAGATGTATGTATGAGTATGTATGTGTGAATGTGTATATGTGTGTGAGGTAAGTCCATCTCTCTGTGTAAGATATATATATGAGTTTGTACGTGTGGGGGAGATGGTATGTCTCTGCAAGATATGCATTGTGTATTTTTCTCCGTGCAAGATGCATGTATGTTTGTGATGTGTGTGTGTGTGTGTGTCTGTGTCTGTGTGTGTGTATGAGAGAGAGAGAAAGAGAGAGGTGTGCTTTCCCCCCCTGGGATAGGGTTTGATGCTCATGGATCTTTCCTGTCCACTGCCACAAACCCTGAAGTAGTTCACAAAAGGCTTTGAGAATCAAACAGACCTCACTTCAGAGGACAGCAGGGCTGACACGTAGCCACAGCCGCCTGGACAGAGATTAGTGTCTGAACAAGTGACTGTCAGTAAAGGTTGATTGGGCATAATAACAGGTATTTTATTTTGATTCTCCTTTTTCATTTTAAATGGTAATTGCACTCCCTGGGGAGAAAGGTGACTGTTCTGTGGTGGCTATATTCAGAGGCCCAAGGCAGTATAAGAGCTTAGTTTAGGGCTGCAGAGACAACCTGTAACCTGTGGGCCCTGGGGCACAGAACCCCAAACATACTGTGCCACTCACTGTCAGAACCCTTGGGGCACTGTGTGAACCTGCCTGAAAAATGCTCTTTAAAGCAAGTTGACTGTCCATAGCTAGCTTTCTCCATGAGGGTTTTGGGAGAGGCTTGGAGACCCCGTAAGAATTCTCAGTGTTAGGACCCGGGGGTGCTGTTCTCATTGTAGTCATTGAAGATGCTGGCTCTGACCAGGGAATGAATTCTCTCTGAGCTTTTTCTCTTCCTCACAAACCCCCAGCAACCCCTACCACCACCTGGCGATGTTCCTTCCCTCTCCTGATGCTGAGAATGGGATGCTTGGCATGCTTAGTGACTGCCTATGCAACAGTGGTGAGGATTACCAGCCCTCACTGAGGGCTAGCAGGCATGTGGGCCAAGCTGGGTATTCAGGGTCCTGGAAAACAGGGCCATCCAGATAGTGGTCCCCTTTGCTCGCCCCCAGGAGACAGGAGAGGGATAGCAATGGGCAATGCCCTAGACTTTTTCTTCAACTAACTTAGGGCGAAGTCTTGGTTTCAGGTAAGGACTTTGATTTCTTTGAGTTCATCAGAAAATAGGGTTTAACAGCTAATTACTCCTAGTGATTTTTATGAGTATTGAAAGATGAGATTTTCCCACTGAGTGCCGGACACAGACTGTTGTTGCCAGCTGCCATCTGATTTATAATCAGCTCCAACTCATGGAGACCTATGTGTACAGAACAAAACCTTGACCAGCGATGCTTCATCCTCATGATTGCTGGCCTGCCCGAGTCCGTTACTGCCAGTCCACCTCATCAAGGGCTTTCGTTGCCCTCACTGACCCACTGCTCCACCAAATGTGGTGTCTTCCTCTAGCCATGGATTCCTCCTGATGGTGTGTCCAGAGCCAGCAAGTCACAATTCCACTGTAGTGCAGAGGGTTTTCACTGGGTAGTTTTCAGAAGTAGGTTGCCAACCCTTTCTTCCTAGTTTGTCTTGTACTGAAAGCTTGGCTGAAACTTGTCACTCATGGGTGATCCTGCTAGTACATAAATATCTATGGCATAGCTTCCAGCATCATAGCAACAGATGAGGCACCACAGTGGGACACACTGACAGGAGGGTGGTGGAGACACATATTAGAGCATTAATAAAGAGTCTTGTGTTGGGAGACTCACTGCAATGCAGACAAGTGCCTGCACCTGTGAAGTACTTTGTAAACCTGTCTCCTTTCTCCTGCCTGGCGTACAACATAGGTCTGGCAATTAAGTTCACGAACTCATCCTAGAAAAAGTGCCACGCATCTCATTGTTGAATATCACTATGGTCACCTTCAAAGTACTCCCCCTGGGAAGCTATGCACAGATACCAGTGCCTAGCCCACTCTTCAAAGCAACGTTAAAACTCTTCCTGAAATGGCCATCAGAGGTGTCGCCATATTACCCTTGATGTCCTGAATGTCATCAAAATGTCTTCCTTTCAATGTTTCCTTTATCTTCAGAGAAAGAAAAAAGTTACTGGGGGCCAGATCAGGTGACTAGGGAGGGTATTCCTATACAGTTATTTGTTTACTGGCTAAAAACTCTCTCACAGTTATATAATTAAGTTTGTGAACTTGCCACCATGCACAATGGTCGTTCCAGAAAGAGTTCCATAATTGCTTTGAAGACAGGATTAGGTGCTGGCATCAGTGCATAGCTTCCCAAGAGGAGTACTTCAAAGGTGATCATAGTGATATTCAGCAATGAGGTATGTAGTATTTAGAACAACTAAGTTTGCAGACTTTCTTGTCAGACTGTTTGTGTGTGTGTGTGTGTGTGTGTGTGTGTGAAGAGAGAGAGAGAGAGAGAGAGAAGAGGCAGAAAGAGAGATTTACTTCAAGGAAATGGCTCACAGAATTGTGGGGGCTGGCAAGTCTCAAATTGCTGATGAAGTCAGGTGGCAGTCCAGAGACTTTTGCAGGTGTATGTCTCAGGAACTGGTGGTCGGACAATGAGAAGGGTACAGAATTGAGAGAGACTGAGCTTTGCCAGAACATCCATTTGTATGTTGGAGGGAGGCTACATCCTCTAGGAAAATACACTTTCAACTGATTGGCTAATCACATCAGATCACATAGTGGAAAGAAGTTATATTACGTTATGGAAAAACTACTAGTCCAGTGTTTGCCAAAGCACTGAGAATCATAGTCTAGCCAAGTTGCACATAGTGTTAACTATTACCCATATCGTCATTGTTGTTGTTAGATGCCATGGAGTTGGTTCTGACTCAGTGACTATGCACAACAGAATGAAACACTGCCCAGTCTTGCACCACGCCCACGGTTGTTTCTGTGCTTAAACCCACTGTTGCGGCCACTGTGTCAACCCATCTTGTTGAGACTCTTCCTCTTTTTCGCCAGTCTTCCATCCTACTAAGGATGATGTCCTTCTCCAGGTACTGATCCCTCCTGACAACATGTCGAAAGTATGTAAGACATGGTATGTAAAGCACATAAAGTTTTCACTGGCTAATTTTTTTCAGAAGAAGACTGCCGGGTCTTTCTCCCTAATCTGTCTTAGTTTGGAAGTTCAGCTGTAACCCTTCCACCATGGGTGACGCTGCTGCTGTCTAAATACCAGTGGCATAGCTTCTAGCATCACAGCAACAAGCAAACCCCAGCAGTACAACAAACCGGCAGACAAGGTGGTTGTTGTTAGGTGCCATCAAGTTGATTCCAACTCACAGCAGTCCTGTGCACAGCAGAAGAAAACACTGAGTGATTTTGCACTGTCCTCACATTCCTCACGATGTTATTAATGACACTTTGCAAAACAGCAGCAAAACAGAGACAGAGCCAAGGACTCACCTCTTTTTCATCCTCATTCTCCTTCCCATGTCCCAAGAGGAGAGATACTCCTACTGGTTGTTTTTGGGTGCATTTATAAACCATTTTCCACCAGCTTGTTGCATAGCGGTGACTTTCATATTTCTGTGATGCTGGAAGCTGTGCCACTGGTATTACAATTGTCAGCAGAGTCACCCGTGGTGGACAGGATTCAGTGGGGCTTTCAGACTAGGACAGATTAAGAAGAAAGGTCTGGTGATCTTTTTCCAAAAATTATTCAGTAAAAACTTCGTGAATTGCAACAGAATATTTTCTATTACAGTGTTGGCAGATGAGTCCCCTAGGTTGCAAGGCAACAATGGACTCTAGCACATTGTTGATTACAAAGATGGTGTGGGACTGGGCAATGTTTCATTCTGTTGTACACAGGGTCACTTGTCTTCACAGCAGCTAACAACAACAACAACATAGACTATTTAAAATGCTTTGATTTGGGGTCTAGTGTTAGCACAGTTAAGGTGAGCTCTTGCAGATATCACTTTATTTGCTAGCAAACCCCCTTGGCTTTGTACTGGTTTTTAGAGACCTAATTTTACTGCCTGTGGAAATAGCAGGCAAGAAGTCAAATGATATACTGCATTGGGCAAATCTGCTGCAAAAGGCCTCTTGAAAGTGTTAAAAAGCAAAGACACCACTTTGAGGACTAAGGTGAATCTGACCCAAACCATGTTTTCTATCATTTTGTATGCATGTGAAAGCTGGATGAGGACTAAGAAAGACCAAAGAAGAATTGATGCCTTTGAGTTATGGTGTTGGTGAAGAACATTGAATGGACTACCAGAAGAATGAATGTATCTGTCCTAGAAGAGGTACAGCCAGAAAGCTCCTTAGAGGCAAAGATGGTTAGACTTTGTCTCACGTGTTTTGGACATATGTCAGGAGGGACCAGTCTCTGGAACAGGATATCATGCTTGCTAAGGCACAGGGTCAGTGAGAAAGAGGAAGACCCTCAACAAGATGGATTGACACAGTGGCTGCAACAATGGGCTGAAACAGCAGTAGTTGTGAGGATGACACGTGACCGGGCAGCGTTTTGTTCTGTTGTACACGGGCTCACTGTAAGTCAGAACCGAGTCCACAGTATCTAGCAGCAATAATTTTAAGTAGCCTAACTGTCTTTCCAGAGGTCTGGAGTTCATCAGTCTGTCCACGGGTAGACTCAATGGGGCCACTTGTGAAGCCCACAGGGTTTGGGTAGAGGTAGAGTTCTCCCTTTCTCAGGCTACAGAGGGGACCTTGGGCTGCCTCCTGATGAAATGTCCCAGGTAGAAATGACACTGAGCCAGAAATCAATGTCTAGTGTAGCTCTTTCCCTCCATGTGTTGGCAAGAATGTGTTTTCCTGTTTGTGAGCATTGCTCCACCCGAAGGATGGACACTGGGTCTGGATCACGGTCAGGGCTGATCGGAAACACAGGAGATGTGTCATACCTCCCCCTATTCTGCAGCTGTGGTTCTAATGGCGAGCAGAATTAGGGGACTCTGCTGCCCTATGCACCCAACAACCAAAAGTCCTCAGAGAGGCTCAGAGGTTCTGCCATGCTCAGGGCCATATTGTTCTCACCAGCCTTCCTGGAAGGTGCTGGATTCATAGGTAATTCCAGAGGACAAAAGTGACTGTCTTCCTCACATGAAGTCCACAGGACAGCCTCAATGATGGCAGGAAGAGTTATAATTTCTTGGCGGCTCCCCTGTCGGTGCCTCTCACTTAGAAAGCTTTGGACCTGCCTCCTAAAGTGACTCTTTTTTCTTGTAGAATCTTTCTCTCAGATGGCCTCTACTCACACATAGTTTCTCCCATCAGCTGGCCACTGAACGCCAGGCTCCTGGTGTCCATCCACCACCCTAGAGGTGATTGTGGGGCGGGGAGGAAGGTGGTGGTGGTTAGTGAATCACGTAAGAGGAGGGGACACTTTTCTCTCCTGCCCTCCAGGAGGCTCCCGGTTGAGTGAGCTGCTTTGAATATATAATTTAGGATACAATTTGTAAATTAAGAATGAAACAATTTCCTTTCATATGTATGTATGTACATAGGTATTTCAGACACACTCAAAATAATGCCTAGTGATGGTAAACTTTATTCAGATGATAGCATTTGGCTCATTATCTCTGTTCTGTTTCTGTGGGCAGAACTGCCACGTAACTGCCTTAAGCCTCTCCTACAGCTTAGCAGAGGCTAAGAAGGCACTGCTAAGAGGGAAAGGCACCACTGAAGATCAGAGGCTTCCGCAATAGTGTTACATCTTTGCTCCTGACACATGAGATGCTTCCCAGCTTCTGGAGTGATCTGATAATTCAAAAACAGATGTTATCTAGGAAAAGCTTTCCTGTGGTCGGCTGCCAAACACCGGCCCGTGCATGAGCACACGTCTCCCTCTGTCTTTCGTCTCTCTCTTCCTTTGCAACCTCATATGTGCCCTTGAGCTCATGGTGAAATGGCGTGGGGTCCCCTGAGGACATCAGCCTGGCCAAGAGCAAAGGTAGAGCAACATGATTGCTGTCATTAAGTGTTTGGCAGGATGTCATGCAGAAGAGGCATGAAACTTGTGCTGTAGCTTCCAAGAAGACAGAACTAATGTCTGGGAATGAAAAGATAGACCAAAGAGCTGGGCATCCCCGAAGCTAATTGATCCAAGCTAAAATCCTGCTGCATGTTGGGATGGGCTGCAGAACTGTGTTGCCCCTTTAGCCTCAATATCCTCTTCTGTAAAATGGGGATGATGACACAGAGCTGTGAGTTTTGAAAGAGCTGAAGCACTGACAGCCATCAGCTCAGTTCTGGGAGCAAGGGTGACAGTCAGTGTTACTGTTAGTCACCATCACCTTGACTGCAACCCATAGTGAGCTTACGTACGACAGAAGAAAACACTGTTCGGATCTGTATCATATTCTCTGTTCTTGATATATTTGAGTCCATTGTTGTTATAAACTGTTGTATAAATGCTCTATCTCATTGAGGGTTTTTCTCATTTTTACTGACTCTTTAGCAAATGTGATATCCTTCTCTACCAACTGTTTTTTCCTTATGACATATAGAAAGTAAGTGAGCCAAAGTCTCACATCTTTGTTTCTAAGGAGTGTTCTGGATATATTTCTACCTTCTAAGACTCATTTGTTGATTCTTCTGGAAGTCCATGGCATATTCAAGATTCTTCACCAACATCACAATTTGAATGTATCTTTTGTCTTCCATGTCAGTTGTCTAGCTTTCATGAGATGATTAAAAAGACCAGGGCTTAGGTCTGGTACACCTCAATCATCAAAGTGAACTCTTGATTGCTGTTATCTCTTAGACTCAATTTTCTCATCTATTAAATGGGGCTAATGCTATGTATTTGGGCTGTTGTAATAAAACATGTCTCACTAAATGATATGACTAAAATTTTTAGTTTTTTCTCCACCTCCTCAGGATGAATTTTCTAGTCTTTAGAACTATTGAAAATTAACAATTACCCCAGAAGGGGAGCAGGTGTTTGCCATTGTAAGTGTCCAGGTAGAAGCTGGTGGACCAGTTGTCTGAAGTGTGGCAGTTGAGAACCTCCCTCTCTCCCACATCAGGGATGCACACAGTGTTGGGAGACAGGAAAGGGAGTTGGAGATAAGTTGTAGAGGAAGTGAGGTCACCTTGCTCCATGCTGACCCTTAAGGCCACTTTGCTCTTAGCCCAGGCTCCCTGGCCACTACTGTCATGCTCTATTCACCCCTCTGTCTCCACTTACCCAACCTGGACCAGACTTTCCCACCCTCAGGCCCGTATCCCAAAGCCTATTCCTCCATTGCTAGCATGGTAATTATTGAGACTTCGGCTTTTCGTTTTCGGGCACAGTTTTGAGCACACATTATGGTCTTCAAGGCTGAAAACATCACTCCTTTCAAAGGCATCAGGGGGACTAGAGACCCAGAACCTTAACCCAAGGATCAAGACTGGAATGCTGGATACCTTAGGAAGTGGGGAGTGTACCTCCTCTCGTGGGCTCCTTTGAACTTCCCCCAGAACAGTGAGCTGCTCTGTGTCCTGGTTGCTGGGAGAGGTGGGAGAGGCTAGGCTACAGAGTGAAGGCATTGCCCTCAAAGAAGTCCATTCCTGTTGTAACCCTTGCAACATATTGTCTCCTTTTCAAAATGGGTAATTGAGAGCCTCACATAACTAATGATGTGATGAAATGCTAAATAATCTTGTTTTTTATGGCACCAGCTACTCTGGTCTCTGCACTGGCCTCTTTCCAAAGGGGCACAGAGTCCCCTCGGTTCCTGTGATCTTGGTTGATCTCCTGTTCTTTGTTCTACTAAGAAACAGCCATCAGCCTGGAGATCAGCAGCTAGGAAGGCTGCCTGGCATTTTGTGCATCTACAACTTTCTTTCTTGCTCCTTATCTCAGAGTGAACTTAGGAGGCTAGTTTCACTAGCTGAGAAATTTTTTACATAAGTTTTGTCTATGCCTGTTACAGATATGCAGATAGGCACCCAGGAGTCTAACATACGTATCTATAGTTTAATAAAGAGTTCCTTTTGACTATTTTGTGATGTATATAGCTATCTGTGAGCTACATACTTAAAACTTGAAGCTTTCCTTGTTGAAATGATACGTAAGCTCTGTTGTAAAGATTGTCTTTTGAGACTCCGTGGAGAACAGCCTGCATTGCTGTCGAGTGTCTGGTGCTATCACACCTCCTAATAAACCTTCCTCCTCTTTCTAACTTGTTTCGTTGGCTCGACTGCTCCAGAGCACAGACCCAGATCGGTTAACACTGTGGTGTGAAACAGTGAAGTGGTAGTGTATGGAGAACGCTGCACACAGATATAGGAAACTCCACCATCATGCTCCTGAGTCTGTTTGGCAAACCTCTAGCTGACACTTACAATGATGGAGACAGTGCTCTTTTTCTGTGTTGCTTGAATCAAGAGATGGAGAACAGTGACTCTTCATTTCTACTCTTTTCCCTTCTCTATCATCAGCCAGGCAGACAGCGTGTGTGCGTGGGGGTGTATGCACACTCCTGGATTTCTACTGAGGATGCTGAAACGTGAAGGGCTGTCACTGGTTCTGCAGAAAAATAAATGGTTTTCAGCCTCCTAACGGTGCTGTCTCTCAGCCTGATCCTGCAGAGGGTGGCTGCACTTCTCAGCATCCCAGCCTCCCTCAACCCGACCCCTTCCCAGCGCCTCTAAGAAACTTCAAAGGGCGGATCTGGTGCCAGCATCTGGCATTTGTTGGTTCCTTTTTGCTTGATTTTTGAGTTCACAAACACAGAGTGTCCTGCCACAAATGTATCAGCCACACAGTTATCCATTCTCCTTGTCTGCCTTCCTCCTGGGCCTGCACTGTTAGCTAAGGCTACCATGTGGGTATCTTCCATTTAATTGCATGCCTAGCACCTCTGCTTGGACCCCTTAGACATCCTGGAGGTGAAAAGCCCCACCTGGCCTGCTTTTTTTCTGCTCCACCTGCTCCCTTGGGCCTCCAGCTCAGGATGGTCCTGTCCACAGGGCTGAAGCATCGAAACATCAAGTTGTTCTGGACTGGTCTTTATCCTATGCCAGCACTGCTGCTTGTGCTCACTGAGTGCACTTCCAACCTGAGCGCTTCTTTTCATGTCTGATTTGATGGTCCTTACCTCGCTACCCCATCCCCAGTCTGCATTTCTGACTTCATCTCCTAGCAAACATGCATTCATTTATTGTGTTAGCAATGGCAGAGCAGGGTTCAGGGGCTGAGTCAGAGGACCAGACAGGCTGATCTTGGTGGGATGATGGAATGAGGGCAGCCCAGGAGCCTGGGTCAAGGGAGGGTACTTGCTGAATGACCCCATATCCATGGTATTTTTTCCAAGCAGTCCTCTACACAGAAGCCAGGGGTCTTGCAAAAATGTTATTGTTTACTGCCATTCAGTCAACTTCTTATGACAAGTCTTGCTTAAGTCCCTTTCAGTGACTCTCTCTGATTTCAAGAAACTAGAGTTGAATTCCATAGGAAGACCGACAGAATATCATAGGCCTGGGCCTCCATGCCCTGTCCCTACAACAGACCCACCTCTGGAGAGCTTAGCGGCCAACCTCATGGGCTCACCTTATGGCTGGTCCCTGCACATCCTGGCCCTGTACAATCATGTTGCCACAAGGCATCGTCCTTGTACAACTGCTCCTCAAGTTCATGTCCACACAAGGCCCCACTCCTGCATGGGCCTTGCTCTACAAGGCTACCCTCCACAAAGTCTTGCTTCCTCAAGGCTCTGCCCCTCCTCACAATCACCCCAACTCACAATTGCTGCACTCGTATCACCCTTCCTCCATCAGGCCCCTCCTACATGGCCCTGACCCTGTTTCGCCTACCTCCAGATGCGCCGCCCCTTCTGGTCCAGGTTTTCTGGGCACTGCTCTTATTCCTGACCCAGTTCACTCTCTGCTGTGCACTTCATCAGCAGGTCCTGTCTCTTCATGCCTCATTCCACAGGCCTCACCCCATGGGTCTTGTCCTGCAAGCGTCACCTTGCTTAGTTGCACTCAACTCTGAGGTCACCTCTTGCCTGTTGGGCTCTTGCCTCCCTCAACTTGTGTTGCAGACACACAAATTCCCTCCTGCCTGAAGTCTATACAGAGGACACTTTTAGCAGCTGTCAGCCCCCTTGACTGTGCCACAGTGTCCCTCCCCTCCCAGACCGCTCTGCTCTGAGGTCCTAGGTCCTGGCCATGTGGCCCACAGGCCTGGGCCTCACTGTGGTCCCTGTGGATGGTGGTGGGCCCAGGCTCCCCCTGGTGCCTGCTCTCTGCTTGAAAATCCACCTAAGACTATTGTTTAGCCCATTACTTCCCCCCTTGACTTCTCTTGAGTATCTGTTCATTTACATACATCTTCTGAGCCTGGAATTTGTCTTTGAGTCTATCCTAAGACCAAATCTGATTGGTCTTCCATCTCCACTCATGGAGCAGATCTATCTCCCTTCCTTTCCTTGCCTTTCATTATAAGGCCTTCTGGCATGGTTGTGTTTCATCTTTGTGACAAAATGGCTCTGTGGTAAAGTGAGGTATGCCCCTCCAGATGAATGAGAGATTTCCCATCTCCTAGCTCCTTATCAATTACAGCATCAAGTTTCTGTAGGTTTCAGCATTTGGTCCTCATAAATTTTAATTGCCCTTGGTGGTACAAATTGTTAGGCACTCAGCTGTTAAAAGGAAAGATTGGCTATTTGAGTGCACCCAGAGGTATCTCAGGAGAAAACCCTGCTGATCTGCTTCTGAAAAACCAGCCACTGAAAACTTGAAAGCACATTGTGCACTCTGACACAAAGTGGGGTCTTCAGGAGTTGAACAGATTTGATGGCCACAGACGGTGTGGTGACGGTAGCAGACGGTCAAGGAGTTGTTGATGAAGCTCACATTTACCCTGGAATCAGAGGTGGCAGCATTCACTTCTGTAAGCACATGGCCAGGGGCAGCAGGTGGGCAGGGACAGAGCCAGAAGGTCCTTAGTGAGGTTGACTCTTATCAAATTTGGTGTTCTTCATCTCCTCTTTGAGGCCCATTTCTTCTTTCTGGTGACTGTGCTTCCAGATGGTTGAGCTGCTTCAACCCCTCGGCTTCTTCTCATCCCACAAGGAGGCCCTGCTGGCTCTTTCTGACCTTCCTAAGGCATTCATCAAGGTCTAGGCCAGTGTCCCTTCTCTCTTGGTCCAGCCCTTTGAGGATCCTCCTGTGTGGGGTTATGAGGGCCGGCACATGGCACCTGGCAGACTCCTGCCCTCACATCTTGGGCTCAGCTACAGTCTCTGGTGGAGGTCATCTGCTTCTAAGTGGCACAAAGTCTCCATGTATACCAGTAATGCCAACCCACCCTCTAAGCTCAGGGTATCCTGGGTGGTAGTGGTGACCCCATGTCACCTGTCTGTCAGCCATTCCAGCCCCTCCTCCAGCTCCCTGCCCATATTTGTTGCTACCTTGGTGGTCATCCTCCACTGGCCTCAGGTTGATCCTGTCCATATTTTTGGCCTCTGCATGGGTTCTTCTTCCTTACTAAGCTTCACTGCCCTGCTCCGACCCTCTATGCTTGTTTCAGCTGGCCTGGGACCCTGCCTTGTATATATATATGTGAGCATCTGTTTGGACCTGGCTGTAAGGACCACAGCCCTCCACTCTTTGGCAGGTCCCAGCCTGCCTTGCTCTACCTCTTTCTCAGGAAGTCCTGATGGAGTCCTCTGGCTCTGCACTGTCCTCCCCTGCCAGGAAAATATTACCCTTCCACATGAAGATCATGGCCTTAAAATCAAGCAGAGTTGTCCCTGGGCTTGACAAATTCTAAGACAACGCACTGCAGGTGTCTATTAGACTCTGTGTGACTCAAGGATCCAGCTTGTGTTAAGAATATACTGCCTTTGTGATCATAATTCAATATGAGGTGTAGATGGGAGGAGTTGTGCCCAGAGCCTTACCTGGCTCAGGTGCTGGAGATCTACCTGCTATGGAGATTCTTCTGCCTAGCTTCCTGTTTTGTTCTAGGAAAAGCACTCAGTTATTTTCCTCAGTTTTCCTTCCATATTCATCGGCAAAAGTAAGAAAGTCTGAGTGTTTTTAAATCCCCAGGCACTATTGACTGAGTTAGGAGTAGAAGCACCCAACTCATCACCATGGAACAGATATTGTCTCACAGGGACTCTACACGGCAGAGTAGAACTGTCCCATAGTGTTTCTAAGGAGTGGCTGGTGGATTTCAACTGCTTACCTTTTGGATAGCACTCAAGCTCTTAACCACTGGACCACCAGGACTCCAGGGAGTAGAACAGTAATTCTAAAGACAGCACTGTATTAGGCTAATTGACTGGAAAAGTCCCCAAATGCCATGATCTTGTATCTTCAAACCAACAGAACTTATCCCACGAGGTGTTTGGATGTATTTAAGTAGTGTTAGCAACTTTAAACAAAACAAACAAAACATCACTGCTGTTGAGTCAATTCGGACTCACAGCAACACTATAGGGCAAAGTAGAACTTCTCTACAGGGTTTCCAAGGAGCCCGGGGTGGATTTGAACTGTCAGCCTTTTCGGTTAGCAGCCATAGCACTTCAACACTGTGACACCAGTTTTACCTCAGGAACTTTAGACTCTTATCTTTTGTTTTCAGTTGCTGTTATTGAGATCAAGTAGTCAACAGCAACCCTACAACGTAGATGAGAAGGTTAGGGAGTGGTGAGTCCAAGCCAGTGGTGCTGAGACAGTGTGGGCAGAGACAGGGAGAACAGAGACACAATGGGAAGAAGATAATCAGTGTTATCGAATCGTACATGTAGAAACTGATGGATGGATCTAAGTTCCTCTGTGTGTATTTTCCACCAAAGTTAAAATACTAAGAAAAAGTAGGATGTCTGCCTTTGTTTTTGCTCCTTTTATTTATTTATTTATCTATCTATTCATTTATCTATTCGTTTACTTATTTAAGTCTGTTTTCTTTCTGTGCACATGGCCATTACTCTGCCTTCTTGCTTCAGATGCCTGTCTTCCCTTGACAGGGATTGGAGGGTGCAAGACATCTGGGTGTCGGTGTAGCTCTGCTGCCTAACGAGTTGAGTATATGTGAGTAGATTGCCTTTCAGAATTTGTTTATCTGGTTCTGTGAAACAGTGAGCAGTATGGTTCACTGTGTGGTGTTTTCTGAGTGTCAGATGAGGCAGTGTGTGTGAAGTATCTACAACAGGCAGGAGTGTGCTTTGCGTTCCTTTATTTTCTGGTTGAAGGTGGCTTGATTGGTCCATTTCACAGGCTGAGGGCCATGGCTTCATATGCTGCCTCCTGGGACTCTATAAGCAGCATGGAACTTCTGAGTCAAGAGGACAGAAAAGCCTGCCTCTCACGTGGAAGAATTGGTTACCATTTCTTTGTTCTGGAACCACCCATGACAACTTGAGACTAAAACCTAAAATCTTTGTGGCCCAGCCACCAGCCTCTAAGCTTGCTATCTAATCTTCCCAGTCACTATTGCCAGTTTGATCTCATGTAGTTAACAGTTATTTAAGAGAACATGGCGCTCAAGGCAGGCATTCTTTACTAGTTAAGCTAAACTACTGCCTGGTTTTAAGAAGTAAGCTTGGAGAATGTGGAGGGTGCATTGCAAAACTCCATAATCGGTTGCCTTCAAATCAACTCTGACTCATGGCGACACCATGTGTGTCATAGTAAAACTGTGTTCCATGGGGTTTCCAATGACTGATTTTTCAGAAGTGATATCCAGGTCTTTCTTGTGAGTTGCCTCTGTGTGAACTTGAACCACCAACCTTTGGGTTAGTAGTTGAGTGCATTAACCATTGCACTACCTAGGGACTTCATACATATCCCATATCCACACACAAAAACATTTAACAACAAAACAAAACTTGAAGTTCAGGAGGTTGATTTGTATAAACGGTAGACAGCCTTTTACCTTCACAAGCAAACATCAGCACCAGAATGGTTTAGCAACAAAGCAAAGGAGACGTCATTTTAAAAACCCTCTTCTCTCAGGAACCACCTGGACTGCAGGTAGCATCTCCTGACATCCACATCAAAGGTGTCCCAGTTAAGTGTGGGTTGGGTACATGACTGAGCAGTAACACGCATTAAGTCTTTCTCTAGAGCAGTGCTGCCTTCTTTTTTTACTTCCTTAGTTCTTCCTTTAGCACAGAGCCGCGTATGTGAAGTCAGCAATTTTCTTTTTATTTTCTTTATTTATTCCGTTGTTGAGAATATACACAGCAGACCACACACCACTTGAACAAATCTCCACATGTACAGTTCAGTGACACTGATTACATTCTTCCAGTTGTGCCACCGTTCTTACTGCCATTTTCTGAATTGTTCCTCCCCTATTACTGTAAACTCACCGGCTGCCCCTTAATTTTCCTATCTAATCTTCCCAGTTGCTGCTGTCAGTTTGATCCCATATAGAGCGTTCTTTAAAAGAGCACAATGCTCAAAGTGACATTCTTGACTAGCTAAGCTAAACTCTTGTTTGGTTTTAAGACTTCAGGAGATAGTTTTGGTTTAAAGCTTAAAGACTAATAGTTTCAGGAGTTCATCAGCCTTCATGGTTCCAGAAAGGCTTGATTCCATGAGAATCTGAAATTCTGTTCTGCATTTCCTTTTGATTGGGATTCTCCTATAGAATCTTTGATCAGTGATGATAGCCAAACACTATCCAGGTGTTACAGTCTCATGGCAAAGTCGTTCACAGAGGCAATTAGCCACACATTCCATTTCCTCCTCCTGCTCCCGACTCTCCTTTCTCTGTTGCTCCAGGTGACCAGAGACTAATTACGGTACCTTGATTGGCCCCTTGCAAGCTTTTTAGACCCCAGCACTCTGTAACAAACTGAGAGATAGAACAGACTCACTAAAGGTGCTTCCTTCTTGACTCAAGAGCACCTTTGAAATGGCCAAAAATACGTTTTCTCCCTTTTTAAACTGAAGTTGTGGCTGACAGACACCAATGCCCTACACATCCTGGGACCTTGGTGAAGATGAATATGATTGTCTACAAAGCGCTCTGTACATCTGGAGAGAATGGGGAAGCTGTCCAGGTGCCAGGTAACATTATCACTCTCCTTCGTTGCTGGGGGATCCCCAGGTATTGGCTCTGTTCTCAGAGCTCCAGGGACTGAGATGTTCTGCACAATTAAGGGACTACCTCAGGGGAACTGAGCTAAGGCTCCTGCCCGTTTCCATTCCAAATGGCTGCAGCAGTGGGAAGAAGAGTCTGGTGTTTATGAACCGAGCTTGGAACTGAGCTTGGTTCTGGTAAGTAGCCAACGGAAGGGAGCTGGATTTCTCTGGTGTGGAAGGAAGCCTGCATCTGCAGCCTCTCTGTAGATGGCAGTTCTGCTTCAAACCAGCAGGTGGCAGGGCTCCGGGAATTGGCTGTGGGGCACCATTTGTCTACTTCAGTTTTGCCAAAATGAGTTTCTCTGGAAACTTCTCCAGGCATCAGAGATTGCTCCATTAAGTTAGATATATTTAATCTGGCTCATTGTGCAGCCATGACTTTTAATCATGGAAAGGTCATCTGTCACCGCACAAATGTTAGATTTAATTTGTTTTCTTGATGCACATCATATCGGTGATGATTTGACCGAATTTTTAGTTGTTTGCTCAGAGAGAGCTGCAGAGGGGCAGAGTTCAGATGGTAGAGGCTGAGACGGTGGAAGGAGGGTCTGCCTGGAACTGTCAGATGGCAGATTTGCTTCAGGGCAAGGGTGTGTGCATGAAAGTTAGTCCACCAAATCTGTGCCTTTTCATCCTGAGAGTCTGACACTGCATGCATTTTGGCAGGAGTGTTGGATTTGGGGCTTACTGGTCTGTTTTCTTCTTCTCTTTCTTTTTTTTTTAGGCATCAGCTAAAACAAAACAAATCTGATGCTGCCCTGAGTTGATTCAGACTCATAGCCACCTCATGTACTATCGAATAGGACTGCTCCATAGTATTTTCTTGACTTTAATCTTATTGAAATAGATTGCCAAGTCTTTCTTCTGAGTCACCTCTAGGTGAGTTTGAACTGCCAACCTTTAAGTTGTTTGCAACTGCAGATGCAAGCCACTTGCACCATGCAGTGTTTATAGGTATCAGTTAACCATTTACAAATGGTTTGTAGTTGGAATGTTTGATGGGTAGAATTCTCCCCTCAGAATCGTTAGCACCCTTTGCTTCTGCCCCTTCAGAGCAGGACTTTGCATTTCTTTTTTATTGTGATTAAGTGAAAGTATACAATCCAAGTCAATTTTGCATACCCACCACTCTACAACTCTTTCTGCTTTCCCCACCATATGACAGCACACCATTTTTCACTCTTTACTAGCAATATTCTCCCAGTGAACACCTGTCCCCTCCACTCTACCTTCTCCTCTCCCCTCTAGAAAGAAACCAGTAGGACAGCCTTCTATATATGTACAAAGCCATAAAGTACACACACCACATGCTCACTCTGTGTCCCTTAAGTCCAGTCCATTCTTAGTCTGAAGTGTTGATCTCAGTACTGGTTTCAAGTCTAGGGCAGCAGCAAGTCTAGGGGCCATGTTCCCAAGAGACTCTCCAGGTTGTCAGACTATCAATTCTGGTCTTTTAGTAGAATTCTTGATCTGTACACCTCTTTTTTCCATGTTACATCAGGGACTCACCATTGTGTCCCCTATCAAGGCTGTCTTTGGTGATGGCCAGGTGTCATCTTATTCTTCTGGTCTCATGCTGATGTAGTCTCCCAGTCATATGGGTCCTCCTGTTTCCTGGATTCATTTTTCCTCTTGTCTTTTATTTTCTCAGTCATTGTCTATTCCAGGTGGATTGGGACCAATTGATGTTCCTCATATGGCAGCTTGCTGACTTCCGAGACCCTAGATGTCATTCACCAGTATGGGTGTAGAAGAATCTGTTAGCAATAGGCTAGTTCTCCCAGTTGGCCTCAATGTTCCCTGAGAGCATGGTCCCCAGACCTCTGTCACCACTACTCTAGCCTTTAAAATGTTGAGTTGAATTTAGAAAACCTTTTAGTTTATAGTGTAGTTCATTTATACTGACCTGCCTTCTACTGAGTGCTGTTACTCCCTTCACCTAACAGAATTCCTATTGATTATCTAATCTATGACCAACTCTCTCCCTCCCTCCCTACCCTTGTAGCCATCAAAGAGTCTTTTCTACTGTTCATAAGTCCTTTTTTTAAGTCTTCATAATAGTAGTCTCATATAATACTTGTCCTTTTGCAGATGACAGATTTAACTCAGCATAATGTCTTCTAGTTGATACCAGGTTATCAGATGATCCCTAAAATCATCATTGTTCTTTATCATTGCATCGTGTTCCATTGCATATATATACCATAGTTTGTTTATCCATTCATCTGTTGATGGGCACCTAGATTGATTCCATCTTTTTGCTATTGTGGATTGTGCTGCAACAAATGTTTGTGTGCATCGGTTCATGTGACAGCCCTTATTTCTGTAGGATATATTCCAAGCAGTGAGATTGCTTGATCATATGGTATTTCTATTTCTATCTTTTAAGAAAGCTCCAAATTGCTTTCCAAAGAGGCCGTACCATCTTGCATTCCCACCAGCTGTGTAGGAGAGTCCAATCTCTCCACAGCTTCTCCAGCATTTGTTGTTTTGTGATTTTTGGATTATTGCTGGTCTCATTAGAGTGAGATGGTATCCCACTGTAGTTTTGATTTGGATTTCTTTAATAGCTAATGATTGTGAACATTTCCTCATGTATCATTTGGCTGTCTGAATGTCTTCTTTGGTGAAGTGTCTAGTTCGTGTCCTTTGCCCATTGTTTAACAGGGTTATTTATCTTTTTCTTGTTGGTATCTTTCAGTACCTTATAGATTATGGAAATTAGACCCTCCATCTGATATATAGTTGCCAAATATTTTTTTCCCGTTCTGTAGGCAGTCTTTTAACTGTCTTGATAAAGTCTTTGGATGGGCATAAGTGTTTGATTTTTAGTCATTCCCATTTCTCTATTTTCTCTAGTTCTTGCATTTTTTGGTAAGATTTTATAGTCTGTCTAAGCCATGTATTAGAACTTATGTTGTTGTCCCGATTTTTTCTTCCATAGTGTTTATCTTCTAAGGTTTGATATTAAGGTCTTTGATCCATTTTGATTTAGCTTTTATATAAGATGTGACACATGGGTCTTGTTTCAGTTTTTTGCAGAAGGATATCCAATTTTGCCAGCAACATTTGTTAAACAGATTGCTTTTATACTGGTTAATAACCTTTGGGACTTTGTTGAATATCAGCTGTTCATAGGAGGATGGTGCTATTGTTGGATTCTCTATTCTGTTGTGTTGGTCTATATGTCTGTTTTTGTACCAGTACAAGGCTGTTTTGACTACCATGACAATGTAATAGGTTCTAAGGTTGGGTAGTGTGAGGCCTCCCACTGTTTTCCTCTTCTTCAGTAGTGTCTTACCTATTTGGGGTCTCTTCCTTTGCAAACAAAGTTGGTGATTTGTTTTTCCATCTCATTAAAAAATGACACTGGAATTTGTATTGGGATTGCATTGTGTATGTAGATTGCTTTGGGTTGAATAGACATTTTCATAATGTTAAGTCTTCCTGTCTATGAGCAAGGTAGGTTTCTTCATTTACATAAGTCTCTTTTGGTTTCTTGCAGCAGGGTCCTGTAATTTTTCTCTGTATACATCTCTTACACTTCTGATTAGATTTATTCCTAGGTATTTTAGCTTCTTAGGAGCTATTATAAATGGTATTGATTTGATGAGTTCCTCCTCGATAATCTCTTTGTGTGTAAAGGAATCCTACTGATTCATTTATGTTTATCTTGTATCCTGATGCTTTGCTGAACTCTTCTGCTAGTTCTAGTAATTTATTTATGGATTGTTTAGGGCTTTCTGTGTATACAATCGTATCATCTGCAAATAGGTATTCTTTTACTTCTTCTTTACTGATGCCAAGCCAAGTGCCGTCGAGTTGGATCCGACTCATGGCGACATGCCCTTTATTTCTTTGTCTTGTCTCATCACTCTGTCCAGAACCTCCAGCACAGTGTTGAATACAAGTGGTGACAGTGGGCATCCTTGTCTAGTTCCTATTCTCAGGGGGAACTCTTTCCTGCCTCCTGTCTACTCATCTATAGATGTTTCTGAAACTAAGACACTGAGGCTTCCTAGCAAGCTTTTCTGTAGGTCCCTGCATGGGGTAAACAGTTGCACTCAAATGCTAACTGAAAGGTTGGTGACTAGAGTTCTCCCATCAGTGTGTGGGGATCTGCTTCTGTAAAGCTTACAGCCAGGAAAACTCTGTGGTGTAGTTCTACTCTGTAACGTATGAGCTCTCTACATGTCAAAATCAACTGCCACAGGGATGTTTTCTTTAGCAAACTTTTCTGCTTATCACAAATTTTTCTAAGCTGTAGAAGCAGCCCTGGGAAACATCTTGGCAACTTAAACATTGTATGCTGTTTGTTTCTGTCAAGCCGTGTCTGACTCATAATGACCTTACTTATGACAGAACCCAGCACTGCCTAGTCCTGAACTGTCTTTGTTGTAGTTGGTATGGTTGAGTCCATTGTTGTGGCCACTGTGTATTTTTGTTCTTTCCAACCTTTGAGACTCGTTTTCTAGCTCTGTAACAGAGTTCCGTTGTGCTTCGCAGGGCTTTCACTGACGAATCTGCAGAAGTGCACAGCCCTGTCAGGGACTGTAAATTTAAAGAGGGACTTCGATTCTGCCAGTCTCCAGGGCTTTATTGTGCATTGAATTACTTAATATGGCCCTTCCAGCCATTCATGTTCTTGTTATCCCCACAAAATGTTTGTGTGGGACTATGTAAATAGAGTGCTTCTGGCCCCCTGAAAGGATTGGACAGCCTGATAACAATGCAAATAACTATATGGAAACTTTGTGGGAGTGCAAAAACAAACAGAAAAAACAACAAAATAAAACATGACTGTCGTATCAACTTCAACTCATAGCAACCCGTGTAGATGCTATAAGACAGGGTAGAGTTCCTCCATAGAATTTCCAAGGAGTGCCTGGTAGATTTGGACTGCTGATCGTTTTAGTCAGCAGCCATGGCACTTAACCACTACACTACCAGGGTTTCCTTTGTAGGAGTGGGACCATGCAAATACATTGAATGGTCAGATGGAGAGGTGTGACCTTACTACCTCCAACAGCAAGGAAGGGGGTGCCGTACTATCATCAAGAAGAAAAGCCAGGAGCAGAGTACATCTTTTAGATCCAGCATCTCTGTGCTGAGAACCTCCTGGAGTCATGCTATAGAGATAGCTGTAACATCAGAAAAAGTGTGAGATAGTTAGAAGTGGCAGCAAGTTTGGTTTAGAGAAATGGCAGCAGCAGAACCAGGAGACTAGCAAGAAACAGTGGTGTCGGAGATCCGACAATTAGGTTCACAAACTCATTCTAGAAAAACTGCTACAGACCTTACTGCTGAATATGACTACAGTCACTTTTGAAGGGCTCTCCTTGGCAAGCTTCGCACTGATGCCAGTGCCTAGTCCACGCTTCAAAGCGCTTTTGGAACTCTTTTTCTGCGATGGCCATTAGAGCTGTCATTGTATTAGCCTCGATGTCCTGAATGTCATCAAAATGTCTTCTTTTCAATATT
The DNA here is from genome assembly GCA_028571685.1 of Heterohyrax brucei. Classification (NCBI taxonomy): domain Eukaryota; kingdom Metazoa; phylum Chordata; class Mammalia; order Hyracoidea; family Procaviidae; genus Heterohyrax; species Heterohyrax brucei. The sequence continues at coordinate 32,507,127 of CM053140.1, forward strand.
TCCTTTATCTTTAGGTAAAGAAAAAAGTCACTGGGAGCTAGATCAGGTGAGTAAGGAAGGTGTTCCAATATGGTTATTCGTTTACTGGCTAAGAACTCCCTCACAGACAACTATACAATTAAGCTTGCGAACTTGCCACTATGCCACCATGTGCAATGGCCATTCCCGAAAGACTTCCAAAATTGCTCTGAAGGGTAGCATAGGCACTGGCATTGGTGTATAGCTTCCCAAGGGGAGTACTTTGAAGATGACTGAAGTGATGTTCAGCAGTGAGGCACATAGCAGTTAGAACAATTAAGCTCGTGGACTTAATTGTTGGGCCTTGTATTTCACCCAGGGGCAGATTATCCAGTCAGCAAGGTCAGCATGCTTACCTTGTATATCAGATCATCTGTAGTGAAAAATTCCACAAGTTTCTATTTCACCTGTTTGACATAGTAAAACCCATAGCTAAAGTAAGCCAGTGTTTGCCTTGTTTACTAGGACATCTGCCCCTGTCAGGGACTGTAAATTTAAAAAGAAGTTTTAATTCTGCAGGGAGGTGCTGTAGAGTTGAGACAGAGACAGATATTATCTATACCTAGACAAAGAATCTTCATTTTTTCTGGAAATCAAATAAACAAACTATAATAACATTGTTTACTAGGAACATTTTACTTGAACTTGAGCCCTTGAAATCACATCACTTAAACAGCTATCAGTTAAACCTATGTGTAAAATCGAGCTTGAAGAAGAGTTTGATACAGGCTTTTTTAGTGTGTCAATGCAGAGGCTCAAACTTTATAATCAATGTAATGGAAAAAAGAGAAAAAAACTCTGTCTTGTTGTACAGTGCCAACCAAATGGGTGGTGAAGATTTACTCAGTTGAATCAGATGTGGTTTTAAAATGTTATTTAAGTTGGATTTTTCTTTTTCTTTTTCTGTCCTTACCCCTCTCCTCCCTGGTAACCGTCAAAGATTGTTTCCATCTATATATAAACCCTTTCGTGAATTTTCATAGTAGTAGTCTCACACAACACCTGTTCTTCTGTGATGGACTCACTTTACTCAGCATGATGTCCTCCAGTTTGCTCCATGTTATGAGATGACCTCCAGTTTTGCTAGCACCATCTGCTAAAAAAAGACTGTCCTTTTCCCACTTGCTGGACTTTGGGCCCTTGTTGAAGATCAGGTGACCATAGGTGGATGGGTTTACTTCTAGGTTTGAAAATCTGTTTTGTTGGTCAATGTATCTGTCATTACAGTAGTACCAGGAGACTTTGTTTCCAAAGTGCATCTTTTGTAAACAGCATATTGATAAATCTTGTTTTCTCTGTCAGTTTTGTCGCTCTCTGTCCCTTTGTGGGTACATTTTGGTAATTTGCCTTCAGTGTAATTGTTGTTCTGTGTGAATTTTATTGCTGTTGTTTTGTAGTGCTTTTTAAATTTTTTTTCATGGTACTGACATTTTCTTTGTTCTGCTTTCTCTCTTGTGCTGAATTGCTTTGGTTTGTGGATTTCTTTTTCATTTATTTTGTTTTTGTAGATCTTGCTTTTATTGAGACTTGATGTTTTCCTTCTTTGTTTTGATGAATAGTTTTATTAACTTTCTTTGTGGTTACCTTGAGCCTTACCCTTATCTTTTTAGGTTTGAATCAGTCTATTATTACTTAGCAGTCTATTATTACCTAGACTTGCCTTCAACTCCACTGGAAAATTCTCTATCTACACCATTTATTCCCTCTTTTATTTCTCTGACATTGTTGTTATTTACAGGTTAACTGCTCTGGTTTCCTGTTGTTTTTACATAGTCCTTGAGAGTTCATTTCCTAAGCTGGTATCTGGTTGGTACAATCTTGTGTCCTAGGTTCAGGCTGTGATCTTAAATTGTTTGTTCTTAGACTAAAGCACTGTATTTAATTGTTCTTGTAAGTTTTATTTGGTTTTTACATATTCCCTTAATTTCTGTTCATCTGGATATCCCTGTTTCACTATTGTATTTGAATAAGAGTTTTGCAGGATATGTTACTCTTGGCAGGAAACTTTTTCTGTCAAGGTTTTATTTATATCACCTCATTGCCTTCTTGCCTGTATGGTTTCTGTCAGATAATCAGAACTTAATCTTACTGCTTCTCCTCAGTATGTGACTGTTTGTTTTCATCAAGCTGCTCTTAGAAATTTTTCTCTGTCTTTGGTTTTAGTGATTGCAATTGTGATACTCTTTGGTAATTTTATCTTAGGGTCTATCCTTCACGGGTTTTGTTGAGTTTCTTGGATGGTCAGCTTTCAATCTTTTGTGATATTAAGGAAGTTTCTATCAGTAATTCATCAATGAGCCTCTCTATGTTTTCCATTTTCCTACCCCTATTCTGGAACTCCAATCACCTGCAGATTTTTATTTGTGATTATATCCCATAAAAGTCTCATAGTTGCTTCATTTTCTCCATCCTTTTTTTCCTGATTTTTCATCAGAGATGTATACAAATGTAATATCCTGTAGCAATATACCAACAGTGACATAACCTATCCGATGGCACTTGGCTTGGCTGACATAACCTACTACATTTTCTTTCCTCCTAAACTTATTCTTGCCTCCAAGTGTAATTCTATTGCTTAGTTCCCCCTTTGTGTTAAACCTGTATTAATGATTAATATCTTTTCACACTGTAGAGAACAAATAATACTGATCCAAGTCCCTAATGGCAGAAAGTGGTCAACATGCCCAAGACACAGTCATTGTGACCACACATAAGGAAAATGGACTTGAAACCCCCATCTCATTCCTTTCTCTCATCTTCCTGTTTGCAGTTACTTTTCAGGTTTGCTGCACGGAACCATGCCAACAAGAAGTGTGGGTGACAGCCAGGTGACTCCATCCCATAATGAGTCTTGTCTAGGAACTAAGAAACTTGTGTCAAGGAACTGAAAAGCATCGGATATATGTCACTGGGTCACAGTTGGACCCAATTTGGGAGTGAGGAGTACAACCTCTGTTTCTATATCAGTCTCAGCCCAGCACCCCCTCTTTATTAATATGAATGCTATTTCCCAGAAGTTGAGTCACTGTGTATCACTCCTTTTTCCTACATAGTATAAAACTTCTCGTGGTCTTTTGTTCAGGGAGACAAGCTGTTGGAGGAGCCTATTCCCCCTTTTCTCCTTGTATACTGGTGTAAAATAAAGCTCTTGCTCTCACCTCACCCCTGTCTCAAGAACTGGCTCTTTTGCCAGGTGCTCTGACCCATGAATTGCAGTAATACAAGTGTTTCTCTTCAATTTCTCTGACCTTATGGTCTGTCATTTCAAACCTGTTCCTCTGCCCTTCTATGACATTGTCCATTTCTGAAATCTTGTTTATCTTTTGGATTTCTAGTTGTTGTTTTTGTATGATTTCTAGATGTGAATTTGTTTTACCCTTTTGTTCTTGTGTTATTTTCATGAATTTGTCTATTTTTCACTGTTTTTGTCTGCTTTCTGCTTCAACTCTTGGATAGCTTTAAATATTAGAGATTTGAATTCCCTGTCAGGTGATTCTAGTGCCTTTTCTTCTACTGGAGACTCATCTGGTGTTGTATTTTGGACACCTGCTGAAACTTTCCCCTCCTTTTTTTTTTTTTTTTAAAAATATATTTTAGTATTGTCTGCTATCTTCAGGCCATTCAGTGGTTATTTTCTTTGTTTGTTGATCATAAATCTATTTGTTTATTCCTGCTTTTTTATTTGGTTTGATTGTATCAGAGCAGGCAGGCTGTGCATTCTTTGGTGTCTTCTCATCTGTGGTCATGATATTATTTTACCTCCTTGTTGGATGGGCAGGGCCAGTTGCTCAGCTCTAGTGTAGCAGGACAGGTCCACTGGGTGATCTGTGTCCTGCTGGGAGCTCCTGATAGTGTTTTCAGGGACTCTTCATCTTAGCTGATCTCCTGTGTGGCTGTAGTGAATCTAAGAGGTGCTGAAACTGCAATTCCAGCCCACTGAGCCATCACAGCTAGTCAGGAAGCGTGGGAAGCAGTGCAGTGGGGAGAAGATGGAGGCTTGGAAAGTGCGTAGTGCTTGTCACCAGGTATCTCGTCCTCTGCTGAGACCTCTGTGAATCTGCTCTCTTGCGCTCCCTGACAGGTGTCCAAGATGTCAAATCCACACTGTGTCAGCTGATAGGGAACTTGCTCTCGTGTCTCTTCTCGTTGTCTGTTTTCTGTCAGTTTCTTGTCTCATTTGGTTATTGGCTGAGATCTTCATCTCTTCATTTGACACTTTGCATTCCAGAATTGACGTTTATCTCTAGTTTACTTAGTTTTTCGGTCTGCTGTGGAGGGACAGTGTGTTGCTTCTCTCTAAAATGCCGAAGAAGAAGAATCTTTGATGTGGTGAAAAAATATAAAATGGTTCGCTATAGATGATCACTATGGTGAAGTTAGCGCTCTGCTTCCCTTGTTTGTTGGGGAATCTACCTTGGCTTAGCCCTTGGAGCAAGGCAGTTAGTTATATTAGTCCTGCTGATGCAGGGAGGGAGACAGCCACGTGCCTCAGGGCAGGAGGCTTCTTGGCAGAGTAGGGTGCTTCTGGTCACTTAGTAGCAAAGTTGAAAAGCATTGTAACACTTGTCTGAGTAGGGCTGATGCTGGGTCCAAACAGGGCTGAGTGTTGAGGGCTGAGAGTGGCAGTCTGGCCTAACAGAGGCTAAGGGGAAATCTGTCCTCATGGGGCCAAGAGAAGCCCTGTATGGCTGAGAAGGTCTGAGAGAAGTGTCCTGCAATGATGAAAAGAGACTTTACCTATACACACCCCAGTCCTGATTCCTGAGCCCTTAGAGTTAAGTAACCTATTACTTCCCTAGTAAAACCCGTAGCTGTGAGTATTGTCTGTGAGATCTGTGTGGCCATTATAGTGAATTATTGAACCCAGCAGAGAAGAATACCATGGGAGGGATGGCTGGTGTTAGAATTGGTAAAAAGTTTGAAAAGAAGAGGTATATCTCATCTCCACTCATAGGGATTATCTTTGGGCTGACACTGATCTTTAGTCTCTCTCCTCCTCCCTGCAGATGATGAGGTCTGATGCTGCCGTGCTATTTCTACACCTTTCTTCCTAGTCTGTCTTAGTCAGGAAGCTGCTCAGGAAGTTCTGCTGATATCTATTAACACTGAGTGACACTACTAGTATTTGAAATGCCGGTGGCATTCCAGCGTCATGGCAACATGCAAGCTACGCAGTAGGACAAACAGTTGAGTGGTGGAAACATTGCCTGGGAAGTAGAATTAATTCTGGTGTATGGGGTGGAATTGCATCACTTAGGCTTGACCTCCTACCCTCCAAGGAGTGAGAAGCCTTCAGTAGCAATCTGACAAGGGATCAGTGTTGTTAATGTCCATGATCACACATCTGCACACATTTAGGGTTTAGTGTGGGGCTTGCTGGAGGACTACATGGAAGATATTTTCCACCCTTTATCAAATTCCTTTGGTGCTGTCTATATGTGTGCCAGCTACCTGGTGGCCTACAGCTCCCCAAACTTAGCTCATCTTGTCTTTGGATCCCCCGTGAATCTATCTTCTATGCTACTCCTTTCCCTCAGGCCCATTCCTCCCTTGTCGTCCCTTAGCCATTTGACTATTAGGACCCTCTTCCTCTTGTCCCCATCAACAGATCTTGGTCCCCCATTCTGCTTCATAGATGCCTCCTGGATCTTTGTCATTTCCCTTATGCTCATTGCTATGAAGGAAGCCTTCTTCGTTTCTTTCCTGGTTGCTTGAATTCACCCTTTACTAGCTGTTGGCGTGGACACACAGTCAGTGTCTCTCTCCTCATCTGCATGGTGAACTCTGGTGGGAAGAACAGGGATGATTTTGCTTATTATTGTCTCCCCACCTGTCACAGCACCACGCATACCCAAGCTCAGTACAAATACATTTGCAAATGAATGAGTGACGGAATAACTTGTCTCTGTGGCTCTCATCTCCCCCTGTAGGTCCAGTGGTATCTGTTAGCACATAAATGATGATTACTGCTCAAACTCCTAGCACACAATTACTTTTCTTGAGCCCTGGCTGGACACGGCAACCCATGGGGAATTTCACTTGAAATATCTTTATGAAACTAAGAAGAAAGGTCTGGTGTGATCTACTTTTGAAAAGTCAACCGAAGAAAACCGTATGAAGAACAACAGTTTTGTGTTGTGCATAGTGTCACCATGATGGGGGACCAACTTGATGGCACCTAACCAACAACCAAACCCAAATCAAACCCACTGCTATTAAGTTGATTCCAACTCATAGCAACCCTATAGGACATAGTAGACCTGCCTCATGGAGTTTCCAAGCAGTGCCTGATGGATATGAACTGCTCATGGATGAACAACAACAGTGTTCATTAATCCCAATACCAAGCCTAGGGGGTCAGCTCTGTGCTGCTCATTTACACAGAGAAACTTGAAATCATGAAAAGTGAAGCAACTTGCTTAAGGTCACACAGTCTGTAGGTGTTTATTCTGACCCCAAATTCCACACTTCTAGATATGGGATGTCTTTCCTGTCTGATAAATCTAAAGGAGTCTTTCACTCCCTAGGAACCTCTGGTGGCCCTTTATTTCTATCTCACTTGGAAGGGTCCAGAGACCTTAGCAGGAAATTCAGGTTGGCCCGGACCTGCCTCATCAACCTCAATTCTTCATTCCTCCTAACTCCCAACCCCAACGCAAAGAAGATTCCTCCTGGGACCCCACTGTGCCATTGCTTCTTTAAGGTGAAGTGTAAAATAACATGATCTCCTCTAACTTTGCAAGGGTGAAGGAGAGTCAAGATTACAGTCTCTTTCTTACACAGCACTTATGATATCACTTGTTGATTTCTGAAAAGCAGGGGCCTCAATTACATTAGTGCTGTTTGTCTGTCAGTTTATTGTACTGTGGTGGCATTTGTGTTGTAGTAATGCTAGCATTACTACCAGATATACCTTTGGTGTTACAAATACTGGCAGGATCACCCATGGAAGGCAGATTTCAGTGGAGCTTCCAGATGAAGACAGATTAGGAAGAAAGGCCTGCTGATCTACTTCTGAAAATTAGCCAATGAAAACCTTGTGGATCATGATAGAATAATGTGCCATATAGTGCTGGAGTGAAAGAGATGGAGACTCTCAAGGAGGTAGATTGGTGCAATGGCTGCAATGATGGGTTCAAGCATAAAAATGATTGTGAAGATGGTGTAGGACCAGCAGTGTTTTTGTTTGTTGTACTTAGGGTTGCTATGAGTTGGAATTGACTCAGTGAAACCCAACAACAGCAACACAGTGCTGTAAGACAAACCCCCTAGGTTGGAATGCACTCAAAATACACAGAGGCCACCACAACAGGCTTGAGTATACCAACAGTTGTTGTCCTGCAGGTCCAGGGGACATTTTCTTCTGTTGTGCTTGAGGGTACCACCATTTGGAGCTGACTTGAGGACAGTTGATAACAATTACATTGGAGATACTGCTTGTGGAAACAGCATACATATCTGCTTTCTCCTTGTGACTTGTCATACCCCAGCCACCTAGCACAGCTCCTGGCAGAAGTGAGGTACTCAGTGAAGACTCACAGAGTAAGCAAGTGACTATTGCAAAGTGATGACTCTTACATTTCAGATTAAGTAATAACAGCTGTCAGGGAGTATGTACCACATAGCAGCAATATTCTACTGAGCCAAAATAACGTCTTTGTTTCACTGGGCAATGGGTCACCTTAGTCAGTGGGGAACAGAGCCAAAGGAAGTGGGGATTGCGTAGGATGCCCTATAGTCCATCTTCTACTTCTCCCCCAAACCCAACTAACACCAGCAATAGAATCCACCTTACACCAGGCACACACTCTGTGCCAAGCACTATCATCAGGAGAGGCAGCAAAAGGGAGGGTTGAGATAGCCTGACTTTCCATCCTCGCAAGACTTGCTAGCTGTATGACTTTGGACAAGTTATCTAGCCTCCCTGTGTCTACCTTATCAGGGATTCACAACATTTATTAGCACATCAAGCCACTGCTGTTGAGTCAATTCCAACACATTGCAACATCAAAGGCTTGGGTAAATCATGAATCGCTTGGAAATTATGGGTTTAAGTAAGTTAGACATGTTTGTTCACTGTAGGACTTAACTGGAACCTTTCATAAGCAGAGGATTCCTGGTGGCCCAGCGGGTAAGAGCTTAGCTGCCCATCAAAAGTTGCCCATTACAATCTACCAGCTATTCCCTGAAAAGCCCTGTGGGGTAGTTCTACTGTATCCTACAGAGTTGTTATGGGTCAGGATTGATTCAATGGAGATGGGTTTGATCGGGTTGGTTAATAAGCAGGCATATGTTGTGACTTTCCAGATATTTCAGTCCAGGTCACTTTTATCTGCTGGCGTCTCAGTTTGGGACATTATGATCATGATCATATTGTCGTTGCTGGGCTATCATTGCTAGTTGTGATCTAGTTGGCTTTGATTCATGGCAACCTCATGTATAACAGAACAGCATGTTGCCTGGTCCTGCCTTATCCTCATGTTTGCTGGTTTGTTTGAGCCCATTGCTTTGTCTGTGATGTCATTCATCTCACTGAAAATTTTCCTATTTTCACTGACCCTTTACTAGACGTGATGTATTTTTCTAGTGATTGTTTCTTTCTAGTGATGTGCCCAAAGAAAGTAAGTTGAGGTCTCACAATCTCATTTCTGAGGAGCATTTTCACTTCTAAGATGGATATGTTCATTCTGGGTATAGGCCAATGATGATGATAGCTAATACTCATAATGCATTTATAGTGTGGGAGGCTTCACACTAGTTGTTCACCCAGATTAACACACTTGATCTTCACAACCACCCTACCAGGTAGGGCTGGTCTTATTCTGCATTTGGTTGAAGGCTGGTTTTATTCCACATTCGCTTGTGAAGTTGTGGAGACATAAGCTTATGGTTGAGACTTCAGCCATGGTAGAGGCAAGATTCCCACACAGGGGGTCTGACCCCAGGCCTCTTCCTTAAGTCTGTTCCATGAGCTCCTCAGCCACTTCCTCATGCTGAGCTGATCACTTCCTCAAGCTGAGCCCAGATCGCTCAGGTACAGCCTTCTTAGCATCCCTCTGGGATCTCTCAAGGCTTCTCAGACTCAACTGCTGCAAAAGCTGAATCCCCTCTCTTCCCTCGCCCTTGTGCCCTTGCATCTCTGCCCTTTTCCTTTCTGATCTCAAGAGAGGATGTCTTCTGCCGTGTTGTTCCGTCCAGGAATCCAGAAATTCTTGATTCTACTTTGGGCCTCATTCTGCTGTGTCGGTCAGTGGCCAGGCCCATTCAGCTCACAATTCTCTGTATCCCTTGACTCCATCTTTCTGCCTTTGTTCTTCTCTTACTCTCTCTCTCCATACCTATACCTACACATATATATACACATACACACACGTATCTGTTTCTCTGTGTCTCTCTTTGTCTCTCTCTCCCCCCTTTTCTGCTTCCTCTGTCTCTCTCCCTATCTCTTCCTGAACACCTTGACCTTCATCCAAGCATCACCATCTTATGCCCAAATATTTGACACCATCTCCTGCCTGGCATTGTTTCAATGGACAAATACACAGAGACTTCTTTGTGTCAGGTGCTTTTGTGGCAGCTCACAGCTTGGGTGCAGTGGTGAATATGACTGACAGGGTCTGTGTTCTTAATGAGTTCATCTTCATTGGCAGATGGAGTGATAAGCAGACAAATTAGCAAATAGATATAAAATATAATACTGAGTAGTGATAAGCAAAGGAGAGTTGATGACCCAAATGACTAAGTGCTTGGTTGCTAACTGAAAGGTTGATGGTTAGAACTCACCTGGTAGCTCATTGGGAAAAAGACCTGGTGATCTGCTCCCATAATGCTTATAGCCTAGGCAACCCCATGGGGCAAGTTCATTCTGTCACATGGGGTTACTACGAGTTCGTACTCATTCGACGGCACACAGCAGCAATAGTTGTAAGTACTGTGGGAAAAATAAGGAAAGACAAAGGGAGAGAGGATGATCGTGGGTGGGGGACAATTTAGAGTTAGAGAAATGCTGTCTGGGAATAGGGAAGAGTTCTCTGGACAGTAGAGACAACAAGAGAAAAGGTGCTCAGGTAAGAATGAATGTTAGAAGTCTGAAGCAAAACAGGAGGCTGGTACTGCTTAGAGGAGGGTGAGCTGAGCCAACATGTGCAGGGGATGAGATAGAAGGGTGGCAGGGCCAGGCCTGCACTGTCTGGGACACCTCGATGGGGGTTTACAGTTTATTCTGGGGGTGATGAGAAGACATTAGAGGTATGAGAGAATTCATTTACTTATTTCGAAGTGGATCCCTTTGGCTGTTGTGTGGAAAACTAGATTGGCAAGAGGCAAGACTGGAAACATAGGATGCCATAGATTGAGTTTGTGTCTCCCAAAGAGACATGCTGAGGTCTTGATTCCTGCACTGGTGAATAAGACTTTGGGAAAATACTGTTTTGCTCTGCAGAGGTTATCAGTTAATTTAATGAGATCTTACTGGAGTAGGTTGGGTCTTATCCTAATTTCTACTAAATAAACAAACAAACAAACCCCACTGTCATTGAGTTAATTTTGACTTACAGCTACCCTAAAAGAAGAGTACAACTGCCGCATAGTATTTCCTAGGCTCATCTAGTGGATTCAAAGTGGTGAACTTTTCCTTTGCAGCTGAATGTTTAACCACTTCATCACCAGGGATCCAGTCCCTACAGAGTGATGTAAAAGAGGACAGACAAGGAAACAGTCACACACAAGGAGAATACAGACATCATGTGACCACAGAGGCAGATGCATCTATAAGCAGCAAAGGAATGTTAACAGAAACCAGAAAAAGTAGGAGAAAGGCATGAGAGAATTCCTCTGTCAAAACCCTTAAAGTAGACTCACATAACAACACCCTGAATTTGGACTCCCAGCTTTCAGAACTCTGAGGCATTAAGTTTCTGTTCTACCCTTTAATTGCTACATTTTTTTCCTTAAAATTTTTTATGTCATATGTTTTCAGTGCTAGAATGCGTGCTTACTAACTGAGTATATTTAAATTTTTGGTTGGTAATGTGGATTTTGAGCCAAATCCATTGCCACTGAATCAATTTCAACTGATAGTAACCCTATAGGTCAGAGAAAAACTATACCATAGTTTCCAAGGGCTGGCCAGTGGATTTGAACTGTCTACCTTTTGGTTATCAGCTACAGCACTTAACCACTTTTGGAAACATGGGTGTCACTGTAGTATGCTACGGCAGCTAACTAAAAGATTGGTGGTTTGAATCCACAAGGCGTTTCTTGGAAACGTACGGAAATTGTACTCTGTCCTACAGAATCACTATGAGTCTGAATCTACTTGATGGCAAAGAGTTTGGTTTGTTTTAACACAGATTTTGAGAAATATGATCTGGCAATGCAAGTCACCAATTAGGTCAGAGGCACTATCACACCACAAATCTGTAATATGACAATATATTAATAAACACTGGATAAGTAATTTATTGTAGGTGACTTTCCATTAGGATACATGGGAAATCTTTGCTTTTCTAGACACAACACAGAACAATTGAAGTAACCCCCTTCAAGTCTCCCTAACCATCACACCAAAAAAAAAAACAAAACAAAAAACAAAACCAAACCCACTGCTGTCAAGTCGACTCTGACTCATAGCAACCCTATAGACAGAGTAGAACTGTCCCCATAGAGTGTCCAAGGAGTGCCTAGTGGATTTGAAGTGCTGACCATCTGGTTAGCATCTATAGCACTTAACCACTATACCACCAGGGTTTCCAACTATCACAGAAGAAGCCATAATTATGCTCTCAAGGCTTATCTTAAAGAAATAAAGTGGCCTGATCTCCATAATCTATAAGATACTACAAAATATCAATAAGAAGAAGATAAACCATCCAATTAAGCGATGGGCAAAGGAGATGGACAGATACTTCACTAAAGAGGAGATCCAGGCAGCCAAAAAACACATGCGGACATGTTCACGATCTTTAGCTATTAAAGAAATTCAAATCAAGACAACAATGAGATACCATCTCACCCCAACAAGATTGGCCATGATCCAGAAAACACAAAACAACAAATGCTGGAGAGGCTGTGGAGAAAGTGGAACCCTCCTACACTGTTGGTGGGGTTGCAAAATAGTCCAGCCTCTTTGGAAGGCAATCTGGCTCTTCCTTAAAAAAATGGATATTGATATACCATTTGACCCAGTAATTCCACTACTTGGAATATATCCTACAGATTCAAGGCCTTTCACACCAACGGACACATGCACCAGAATGTTTATTGCGGCACAGTCCACAATAGCAAAAAGGTGGAATCAACCCAGATGCCCAACAATAGAAGAATAGATAGGTAAACTGTGGTACATATACTCAATGGAGCACTACGCAATGATAAAGAATAACGATGATTCCAGGAAACATCTCCTAACCTGGTTTCAACTGGAAGACATTATGTTGAGTGAGAGTAGTCAGTGACAAAAGGACAAATACTGTATGAGACCTCTACGATAAGATCTCAAAAACAGACTTGTGTATAGAAGAAAAGACTCTTTGACAGCTGCAAGGGAGGGGAGGGAGGAGGGCAAGGGGGGAGGGTTTAGTTTAGGTAGTTACTAGAAATCTAGTTGGGAGAAAGCGGTGACAGCACACATTAGGAACAAGAACAACATTTAAGTGGACTTCAGCATAACTTGAGTACTCCTTCCATCTTAACTCAATACTGCAAGGATAGAGTAGCTGGGGCAGGGGGCGGGGGACCATGCTCTTAGGTGAATTCCAGGCCAATTGGCACAACTAGCGTTTTCCTAAGAGAGCTCTCTGCACCCCACATTGGTGAGTGGCATCTGGGGTCTTAAAAGCTGCCAAGCTGCCATCCGAGGACACAGCAAATGGTCCCAACTCAGCAGGAACGGATGCTCACCGAGGGACAAAATGGCATGCGGTAAAGACAACCGAGAAGACAGAGAGACCCACAAGAGTGGGTGCCTACATCGACCTGGGACGGGAAGAACTGGATGGTGCCCAGCCACCACCAGTGATAGCCATGACGGAGCTCACAGAGAGGAGCCTCACTGGCAACACAAGAATAAAAAGAGGTGCATCATGAGATCTCCACTAAAAGACCTCAATTGATGGTCCAGCGGTTTTGGGGTTCCTCTGAGAGCATGGCCCCCGGCCCTGATGCTGCCCGTTCCCATAAATTATAACAAAGGTACACTCTTTGGACAGGAATGAAATGGACTTGGCAATGCAGAGTAACCATATGTTGGAAGCACTTTATGGTTGTATACATCTATAGGATATCATCTTGCTGACCTCTGGCTGGAGGAAGGGGAGTGGATGGAGAGGAGGGGAAAGGAGACTGTTGGGAGGATGGGACATGTATGGAGCAGAGAGGAACAGTGTGCAGTCACCAGACAGGGAGAGCAGTGGAAGCTGCATATAGGGGGGCATGTAAATTTACATGTGAATGTAAATTTTCACTCAGTTATGTTAAATAAAAAAAAAAAAAGAAAGAAAGTAGAAAAGGAAAAAAAAAAAAAAAAAAACAAAACACATCCAGAAAGCATCACCTAATAGAATGTTCAACCTACATAACACTGAGGCTCCAACTTTGGTCTGCCAAGATTCACACATTTCAACAGGGACCCACTTTGATGCCAAATACATTAGAACTGGAATTATGCCTTACCCATGAGGTCTAGAGGAATAAAAAGTAGTACAGTGCTTAAAAGCTTGGCTGTTAACCAAAAAGTCAGCAGTTCAAATCCGTGACGTGCTCTTTGGAAACTGTATGAGGCAGGTCTACTCTGTCTCATAGGGTCACTATGAGTTGGAACTAACTCTATGGGAGTAGGCTTTTGGTTTGGTATACCAGTAACCCAATAGCAATGAAAGAGTTAAAGCTATCCACCTTTTAGTATTTTGTTTTGGTAATCCCTGAAGAATAAGACATGGAGGGCCATGAGGAGGCTGTTCATGATGTCCAAAGTACCACATTAGTGATTTGGACAAGTGGTAGCCATGTGGAGGGTGAGGGTGAGGATGAAGAGTAGCTGGATTTGAATAAATTTGGTAGTGGAATCCACAGGAATTGTCTGTATTCATAGTTGCCGCATGATTCCAATTACGTGCCAAGGAGTGATCTAAGCTTAAAGACCACATACTGTTGTCACCCTCATTTTGCAGGTGAGGAAATGGAAGCACAGGGCTAGAACATTTTCTTGAGGTTTCACAGCCCCAAGACTTGAGCTGGTTGGCCTCAGAGTCCCCGCTTTGTCACTGCTGAGCTGCTGATGGATAGAACAGAAGCCAGTGTGGAGGTCAGGGACAAATGAAACCTTCTAGATGCTTGGTCTGAAACTGGGTGAAAGGAGATATCATTGCTTATGAAAAGGGAGATGAAGAAGGAACTCCCAAATATGATCAGTCACCCTCCTCAGAGCTTGCAAATGCTCTAGCAGGTCCTAATGCACATGGTACAACTCCTTCAAAGTGGTACCTGCTGGCCTCTGCCCACCTTGGGCTCCCTTCCACCCTCCTATCCCACACTCCATGCCAGGCAGTATGACTTTTCGTCAGTCCTTGATCGTACTCCCTCTGACTTTCTGGTCTTTATATACACTGGTCCCTCTGCTGGGGACACTTGTTGCTCCCATCCTGCTCCTGGTTGGCTGTAGGTGATTTCCAAAGTCAACAGAGGCAGCACTTTCTTGGAGATACCTCCTTCAATCCCAGAGCCTCTTGTCTTGGCTCTCACCATCCATGATAATGAATCATCTCCTTGTTGGTCTTCCTTGCCAGGCTGTGCCTATGTAAAGATAGGATAGGGGTCCCTCTGTCTACCCCTGAGCCCCTGTAGCCCAGATAGAAGGCTCATGCCAGACTCATTTGTCACATTTAGACACAGCTCCAGGGATGACACACGTAGCACCCCTGAATCTCTACCACCTGCCTGGTGCGGCTAGGCAACACTCCATAACCTTGGTGAAATTATACAGTTATATGCCATTTCAACAACCTCTACATGTACTACTCAGTGACACTGATTGAGTTCTTCAAGTTGTGCAAATATTCTTGCCATTCTTCTCCAAAGTGTTCCACCAGCATTGATTTAAACTGCCCCCTAAGCTTCTCATCTAACCTTTCAAGTTCCGGTCTTTAAAGAATTTTTCATGTGAGATAAAATTGGCAACAGCACTTCATAATGTTTTATTGAAAATAGGAATGAAAGATTGTATCAGAACCCTCCAATGTGGTCTTGGTTTCCAAGGCTTCATGGAGCAGGAGAATAATGACCCAGTTCTCTTGTCCCCCATTGGGTTGGTTCCTGATGTGTCATTGCTCTGCTCTGTGACCTTGTGTGCGTTACTCCATCTCTGAATCTCAGTGGCCTTGCTTCCAAATTAGGGCATGACACGTACTTCTCTGGCTGCTGTGAAAATGAAATCAAATCATTAAATGATGTTCCTGGCACATGACAGGGACACAATTATTATTGGGTGAACCTGCAACTCTATTCGCCCATCCCTTCTAGGCCAAGGACAGAGCCCAAGGTCTCTGGTCTCTGTCTGCTTCTCCAATAACCCTGCTCTAGCTCAACTTCTTCCGGGCTCTTGCTTTGAAGGTGATACTTCTCCTCCTTTGTTTGAGACACAGTGATGCCACCTGCTTGGGTGGATGGCTAATGTCAGACGACAGACTGCAGGGGGGTGATAAGAAAACTCTTCAGAACCACAGCTTTTCCATGACCATTAACAGAGAAATATTTTTCACCATTTTGGGGCCTTTTCAGAGTTCAGCAGTCTCCACATGTTTCCATCTGTGTGACAGGCATGTGTACTCAACAGCCACTTGAATGAAGCTTAGGAGAAAGAAAATTGTCAAGTAATACTTTCCAAGTATTACCCACTGAGGAATTCAAGAGGCCCTGACATTTGCAAGAAATTCGGTTTCCTCTTCAGCTGAAGGTGGTTCACACCTCCAGAGGAGTCTGGGGGCCTTTTGGAGCTTGTGGTCTCTTGTTGGACGAGATATTAGCTTACAACATCTTCTGGTCCAACAGCAACACAGAAGAAAGAAAGATGGACAAAAGATGTCACCGTGAAACTAAGTGTGGGCTTGCTAGAGGTGGCAAATAATCCCTGTCAAAGAGTTTATCTTGCTGAGAAACTCAGAGCAGACTTAATTACGTACCACTCAAAAACAAGCCAATTGACCTACGCAATTCTCCTACTAGGTAATCTATGTGACACTCACAAAATATAAATTAACTGAAATAGGGAGATGTGGCCTATAACAAGTCTCTTTGCCATGCACCAGGATGACATTAAAAGGGTTTTCATTTTTTTTCTTTTTGGCAATGGAAACCTTCATAGGAACATCCATCAGAGGGCTGGTCTGGAGGTGTACCTGCCTCTGTCATCTGCCTGCCTGCACTTTTCCCAGATGCTCCTACATTGGACAACTCTAGGCAGGGAGGATAAAATCAATTGACTAATATCTTTGTTTTGGGAAGGAGTCTTGAGTGTCAGGGTAACAGACAAGTGGATTATTCTCTACAGCTGAATGTCAGCTGATAGCTTCTTTCCTGGTGGTTGCCTGCCATCTATCTGTTCCTCTTCTAAAAGCCTGTTTGCTCCTGAGCATGGTTCCAGGACATGACCAAAAGAACGGCTCGAGTGGGACACTTTGTGGATGCTTGGTTGTGCTAATTGTACTGGCATCACGGCAGGAAGCTTCTGTAGATCATAGATGGGATCTTTCAGAAGTAAACTGTGCAAGTGGTTTTCTAAGACACAGTTGGTCTCTATGTGCCTGGAACAAAAGAAGAAGGAAAGTCAGGTGTAGGAAGAGAATATAGAACATGTGACTAATTGCTTCTATGAACAGTTGCCTCCCTTTGCCATGACACTAGAAGAACCGGATGGTGCCCTGCTACCATTACTGAATATTTTGATTAAAGATTCCACAGAAGAATCCTAATCAAAAGGGGGTAAATGTAGAACAGAATGTCAAATGTCAATGCTCTAGACTTCCTGGAGCCATGACGGTTGGATGAACCCTTGAAATTATTGCCCTGGTATAATCTTTAAACAGTAAACCAAAAATATCCCCTGATGTCTTCTTAAAACCAAAAATAGCTTAACTAGTACAAAAAAAAGTTTGAGCATTATACTCTTAAAAGACTTATCTCTATCTATATGGGATCAAACTGATAACAGTGTCTTGAAAGGTTAGATAGGAACCTTAAGGGCCACTGAATTTATGCTAACATAAGAGGAACAACTCAGAAAAGGAGGGTGAGAATGGTTACACAACTCAAAGAATGTAATCCATCACTAAATGGTACATATAGAAGGTGTTGAACTAGTGGTGTACGTTTTGCTGTGTGTATTCTCAACAACAACAAAATAAGTAAAATTACGTGTGTGTGTGTGTGTGTGTGTAAAACAACCTATGTGTGACTCTGATCTGCTAAATATCTTGACATTGTCAGCCTTCAATTAGCTGTGCTTTCCAACTGGGAACTTTGGAATGGCTACTTTACAGACTTCAAATGAAATATTTGAGTCATGGAAAGCAGGAGCTTTGTGTTGTGAATTAACAAGAGTGTTAGAGTGGAAAAGGTCTCAGTCAGCTAGTCCAACACCTTTTTTCACAGTTCATCTGTCCTGGCCCCAGTGAGGGGATAGAACCTAGTGAAGGTTGACTCTTGAGCCTGCTTAGAACTGTATCTACTAACATACTGCCTCATCTTGGTTTTTGGGTTCTAAAAGGTCAACAACATGTCCTCAGGAACAGAGATACCAGACCTCCTTTTAATTTCGCAGAGAAGGACAGTCTCTACAAATGCTGGCCATGAAAGCCTGATGCCCACTCTTAACCCCCCTTCTCTGCCTTCCAGTGTCTGTTATTGAGAGGGATTTGGGGATTGAGTCACCTGCTTCCACAAGCCTTTCATAGGTACCTGTGTGTCAGGCAGAGCAGGGGATTCTAAGACCTGAAACTTGCTGCATGAGTATTTATGTTCTCAAGGAGCAAGTAAACCAAAAACCCATTTGCCATTGAGGTGATTCTGACTCACGGAGATCCCTGTATGTCAGAGTAGAAGAGTGCCCCGTGGGCTTTTCAATGTGTGTGGCCCTTTAGTAGTAGACCTTTCTTCAGAGAGTCCTGTGGGTAGATTTAAGCTGCTGAACTTTCAGTTAATAGTCAGTTGCTTAATTTTTTATGCCACGCTGGGACTCTAGGCAAGGAACAAGTGCAGTCCAATAAAAATAGCTTGGAGGCAAGTGGTGACTTTTCTGATCGAAACAGCCAGAGGTGAGAAGTCAAGGGTAGGGACAAAGCAGCGACAGATTTGTCAGTGAGGCTAACCCATGTGTGATAGTCAGAACACCCAGGAGACCCTGGGAGCTGTGCATAAACAGAAACATTGATTCCTGACTATCTTCGGATAGGTTCTTTAGAGAAGTAAAACCAGCAAAGCATATAAATGTACATATATAGAGATTTATATCAAGGAAACAGCTTGCACAATTGTAGGGGCTGGAATATTCCAAGTCTGTGGGTCAGAAAAAAGGCCTCTCCCAATTCACATAGCTGCAGAAACTGGCAAACCCAAGATCAACAGGTTGGAGAGCAGGGTTCCTGCTCATAGGCTGTGAAGATCGACAAATGGCAAGATTGACAGTTAAGCTGCTAGGTCAAGTCCCAAGAACTGGAGGTCAGACAGCAAGAGAAGCAGCTGCTGGAGCCAGAACAAGCCAAAAAACATTGGCTAGGCAAAAAGGAAGGAAATAGGTAGTACAGGGTAGAAAGACAAAGGCTGAGGGGGAGATGAGCTTCCACAGACCCTGCCCCCACTGGTACCACTCAGTGAATTCTATCAAGAGTGATCACATATGAGATTTCAACAGAGAAGTGATCACAACTTTACCTAACTGCCAAAATAGTGAGTATCATGGCCCAGCCAAGTTGACACACAATCTTAAGCATCACAGTCTAACTCTTGTCAACTCGGCACCTGTACACATCTCCCTAAACCGTATATAATCTCTGAATAACACAATTAAAAACTCTTATTTGTGCCTAACATGATACAACTAACACAAGTACAGCTGAAAATACACTAGAGCCGTTAACATCTTATTTAAGTGAAGGAAATAGAAATATCCTATACACATATAAAGCAGGAATACTCAGAACAATTAACAAAAGGTATGACCAGGACCTCTGGAGTTGCAAAGGATGAAGCCACAGCCTCTGTTGTTTCTAAGAGTGGAGTTGTCACTCACATGGACTAGGAAAACGGTGTGCCTAAAGCCAATGGAGTAGAGTTGCTGTCCCAGTGAACCTGAGAGGCAGAGCTTAACACCAGGGCTGAGGTGGCTCCACTCGAAATCTGGAAAGTATGGTCAATACCTAGAGTCTGGAGGGCAGGGCCATTGTGTGTAAATTGTCTCAGAGGACAGAGGATTATTTTCAAAGCTTTGACAGCTAATTTAATGTGTTCTGCTAACTTGTTTAGTGCCTGTTATCCCTTCTTTTCCTTCAATTTCTCTGATTTGTAATGTAAATATCTAGCTTGTGCCTCTTCTGGCATTATATCTTTGGATTCAGATAACTTGTAGATTGCATGATAAAGAGGAACTTTTGGATATTGGACTTAGAATTGATTTAAGACTTTTGCTATGATATGATGGTGTGAATACAGTTTACATATGGCAAAGACATGAGTTTTTGGGGACCAATGGGTAGAAAGTCATGGATTGAATTGCATCTCTCCAAAATATTTGTCAACTGGTTGGGCCATCATTTCCAGTGTTGTGTGGTTATCCTCCATTTTGTGATTTTAATTTTATGTTAAAGAAGATTAGGGTGGGATTATAATACCCTTACCCAGATCACACCCCTGATCTAATGTAAAGGGAGTTTCCTTGGGGTTTGGCCTGCACTACCTTTTATCTCTCAAGAGACAAAAGGGAGAAGAAAGTGAGCAGAGACAGGGGACCTCGTGCCATCGAGGAAGAAGCATCGGGAGTGGAGCGTGTCCTTTGGACCAGGGGTTCCTGTACAGAGAAGCTCCTAGTCCAGGGGAAGATTGATGAGAAAGACCTTCCTCCAGAGCCAACAGAGAAAGAAGGCCTTCCCCTGGAGCTGATGCTCTGAATTTGCACTTCTAGACTACTAGACCATGAGAAAAGAAATTTGTTTTTGTTAAAGCCGTCTACTTGTAGCAGCGCTAGATGAGTAAGACATTGCCTGCAACAGGCAGAACCACTGTAAGAACAAGATTGGAGGAAGCTGTTTCTCTATGCTGGTGTTCTGAATTCTTGCTTCTAAGAGGTGCCAAGAAGTGCTCCCCTAAGACAGGGGATATATGAACATCTCACACCAAGAGGATGAATAATTCTGACTACCCACGTGTTGTTTTTTCAGAAGAAAATTATTTTACTCTTTTCTTTCTGTTTTTATTGTGGTTATATATATATATATATATATATACACACACACACACATACACATATGAGGTCTGACAATTAAGTCCATAAACTTAATTGTTCTAAGTGCTACATGCCTCATTGCTGAATATCACTATGGTCACCTTTGAAGTACTCCCTTTGGGAAGCTGTGCGCTGATGCCAGTGCCTAGTCTACCCTTTAAAACAATTTCGAATTCTTTCTGGAATGACTTGTGCACAGTGGCATGGTGGCAAGTTCGTGAACTTAACTGTATAAATGTGAGGGAGTTTTTAGCCAGTAAACAAATAACTGTACTGGAACACTTTCCCTTCTCACCTGATCCAGCTGCCAGTGACTTTTTTCTTCATCTGGAGATAAAGGAAATATTGAAAGGAAGACATCTTGATGACATTCAGGACATCATGGGGAATACGATGACAGCTCTGATGGCCATTCAGAGAAAGAGTTCCAAAATTGCTTGAAGGGTGGGCTGGGTACTGGCATCAGTACATATCTTCCCAAAGGGAGTACTTTGAAGGTGGCCATAGTGATATTCAGCCATGAGATCTGTAGCACTTTTTCTAGGATGAGTTGTTGAACTTATTTGTTGGTCCTTCTGTGTATGTTGTATAAATTTTCCCATTTCTAAGTATACAATACAGTGCCATTAATTATATTCACCATACTGTATCATCGCAAACACTACCTGGTTTCAAAACTTCTCCATCACTACCAAAAAAAAAAATTGTACACATAAATCAGTAAATCCCCATTTTCGCATTCCACCTGCCTTTGGTAACCACTAATCTACTTCTGTCTCTATATATTTGCCTACTGTAGATAGTTCATGTATGTGGGGGGTCATACAACATTTTTTTTTTGATTGGCTTCTTCATTTAGCATACTGATTTCAAGGTTCATCCAAGTCATAGCATTTCAGTTCTTTTTAAGACTCAGTGTGGATGAACCACATTGAGTTTGTCCATCCATCTGTTGATGAGTTGTTTCTACTTTGTTATTATTATGAATCATGCAGCTACAAACATGTGAAGAATCATATTTAATCAGTTTTGGGAAATATTGCCATCTTGACAATACTAAGTTCTCTGATTCAAATATACATGTTTTCCATTTGCCTAAGATCCTTGTTTCTTTAAGGTATGCTTTGATATATGGAGGACTACATATGGTCCAAGAGGTGTCTGCCCAGTAACCTGTGCTTACATCCCACTGGCTAGAGCTCAGTCACCTGACCACACAGCAACTGTAAGGGAAGCATACAGTTTTATGATCAGTATAATCTCTCCACATTCGCAAAATCCCCTGCTCAGGCAAAATCTCCTGCTCAGAAGTTTGGGAAATGGAACTCTGGAGTGGAAAATGAATCACTATTATCATCTCATCCTCTTTCCCAGGTTCTGCCTCCCCAGAGATGCTCTTGCCTTTTTACCATAATCAGAATGCAACAAAAACCCTGGTGCGTCCCCTGGCCTGCACTCTCTCTTCCTGACAGGCTTCTCACACCACTGTCTCTTGGTTTGTACATTTGAGGGTCAGGCCCCGCTTCAATGTGTGTGTTAAGTACAGTGTGTTACACACTGAGGCTGCCGGAACGGGGTCACAGCCACCTTCTGAGCAGAGATAGCCTATTTTTGTTATTAAGAAGCCCATCCCCGTGAAGAGAACCCTCCATAAATGAGAGAAGAGACTGCACATAGTTTGTGGTTGAAGAGATCCTTGGTGGTTCTAGCCTTGCCTACCGATCAATGTCATGGTTGCTAGCAAAGTGACAGGTATCAGAACTCCTGAATGTCAGGAGCAACCACCTGTAAGGCAGAGGCTGTGGTCTGAGCAAGTAAAGGGTTAAAGACGTACAGCATTAGGTGGGCTCATTAACTGTTGACAGCTCACTGCCATGCACTGAATATCAAAAAACTGCTTTGGATGTACTGTTGTATATCCAAAATACAAAGAAAACATCTCTTCCCTACTTGGAAACTTTCACATCTCTTCATAACTAGTTCCATGTATCCTGAACAAACAAAAGAAAAAAGAAAGAGAGAAGAAGAAAACAAGGCACAGAACTCATCTGATTTGACTGGCAGCCACCAAGGAGAAGAGCACTGACAAATGATTTCTGAGTTTCACAGAAATGATTGCAGTCAGTACTCGTTTCATGAGGTGAGATGCTCAGATTGTTTCTGCTCATAACTTCTTTAAACAGCTGGAACACATCAGCTAATTGTTGGAACTGCAGGTGCTGTTCTTGAGGCAGACAAACACTTCTTGGCTTAGCAGGTCTATGACAGCAGAGGGTCTTGGCACTGATGCCTTGGGAGAGTACTTTTCTCTGGTGGGTTTGTGGGGATCCTGCTGTCCATTGTCATTAGACTAAGGGGTTTGACCCATTCCCTTTTCCTTCTGCAGCCATTTAAGCACTGATCCCCACATGGTATAGCAGTGATATATTAAACAATATCTCAAGGCCTAGAGTCTGAGTTCATTTGTAGAGCTAAAATGAGATCAAAAGAAACACAAATTTACAGACTTTCCTGAAATGCCTGTATCATTCAGGGTTCTTGAGAGAGAGTAAATTGGCATGAAAATATGTGATTTACAACATGTCTATCCCTCCCTCCTTCCCTCTTTCCCTCTACATACCTACCTATTAACTATCTATTTACATAGAAAGATTGAGAGAGAAAGAGAATTTAAGGAATTGGCTCATGCAGTTGCAGGAGTTGGCAAGTCTAAAATCTGTAGGGCCAGTTAGAAATGTACTTAAGTGTTAATGTAGTCTTGAGCAGGCCATCACCTGGAAAGTCTTGCAGGACTTTCATGTTGCAGTTTTGAGGCAGAATTCCTTATTCTCTGAGAAATCCATACTTTTGCTGTTTAGGTCTTCAGCTGATCAGATGAGGCCCATCCACTTTAGAGGGTCATCTCCTCTACTTACAGTCTACTGATTGTAGATGTGAGCCATTTATAAAATACCTTTACAATAACACTCAAAATTCAGCATCAAGGACCTACAGTCCCTGCACTACTGGATAGATACTTGTCTTTAGGTACAAGCTGAAAAGGTTTTCTGCTGGGGGACACTAACCTGGTGAGGTCATGCTGACTCTGTGTTGACTCTTAATGGACTGTTGTAATCTGACAACCTTTTGGATAGGTTCACTTACCTTCACTGTGCAGGCCTGCCTCAATTGGACTAGGCACGCTGGTCTGCTCAGTGTTAATGCAATCTTGCTGGGCTTCTGAATCTCTACTGTTTTTCTAGAATGTTCCTACCTTCCAAGTACCACCAGCAAAGGCTCCCACCACTAGATGTTGAATGAATCAGTAAAACCAGTTGCCATTGAGTCTACTCTGACTTATGGTGACCCCAACTGTGTCAGAGTAGAACTGTGATCCATAGGGTTTCTAATGGCTGATTTTTCTGATGCAGATGGCCAGAACTTTCTCCCAAGGAGCATCTAGGTAGACTCGAACCTCCAACTTTTCTGCCAGTAGCTGACTGTGTTAGCCATTGGGGGCTCCAGAAACTATCCTGAGTGTCTGCAGGTATTTACTGCTACGACAGCATCCACTACTCTCTTTTCTTAAAGCTTTTTTCTTCCTGCTCTGGGGTTCTCTTGATCTTCTGCTGGAACTTACCTGACTTTCAGTATAAACATTTGCAGTTTTTCCTGTGTTCTTGAGGTCATTTATGGTCACATCTATCGGGAAATCCATTACCAATACCTACTGGATCTCTGGTATGTTTTCCTAATCAGTGGGTTTATATGAAGTGGTAGAGTAGCGTTGATTTTCTGTTGCAGAGTAATCTCTGAGATGTTATAGATAACCAGAAAGCATTTGTCATAATGGAAATACAACACCTTTGTGGTGAAATTTCACTTGAGAACTGAATATGGTTATTGCCAAGACTGGTAACGACTGCATGGTTTGAAGTCAGGAAAGGTGTGCATTAGGGTTGTATCCTTTCTCATACCTTTTCAACCTGTATGCTGAGCAAATAATCCAAGAAGCTGTTATATGAAGAAGAATGAGGCATTATGATTGGAGGACAATTCATTAACACCCTGTGTTACGCAGACAACACCACCTCACTTGATGAAAGTGAAAATATGAAATATTTAATGATGAAGATAAAAGACCTCAGTATGGATTGCGTCTCAACATCAAGGAAATAAAAATCCTCGCAACTGGATCAGTAAGCAGCATTGTCATAACTGGAGAAAGATTGAGATTGTCAAGGATTTCATTTTACTGGGGTCCCCAACCAATGCCCATGGAAGCAGCAATGAGGAAATCAAAAGGCCCCCTGCATTGGGAAAATCTGCAAAGGATCTCTTTAAGGTACTGAAAATTAGAGATGTCATCACGACGACTAAACTGCACCTGACCCAAGCCATGGTATTTTCAATTGCATCATATGCATGTGAAAGCTGAACAATGAATAAAGAAGACAGAAGAATTGATGCCCTTAAATTGTGGTGCTGGAGAAGAATGTTGAATGTACCACAGACCGCTAAAAGAACAAACAGATCTGTTCTGGAAGAAGGACAACTAGTGTGCTCCATGGAAGCAAAGATGGCAAGACTGTGTCTTATATACTTTGTACATGTTGTCAGGAAGGATCATTCTCTGGAGAAGGACATCCTGCTTGGTGGAGTGGAGGGTCAGTGAAAAGGAGGAAGACTCTCAATGAGATGGACTGACACAGTGACCGCAACAATGGGCTTGAGCATCAAAACAGTTGTGGACATGGTACAAGACTAGGCACTGTTTCATTCTGTTGTGCATAGGGTTGCTATGAGTCAGAACCAACTCGACGGCATTTAACAGCTACAACACCAAGACTGGCGCTGTCTCTCCCTCTTTGTTCCTGTCTCTCTTTCCTTCTTCCACCTTTTGCTGGTGAAAGAAAGACAAGAGGAGAGTAAAATGACAGATAAAGAGGTATCTTCTCTCTCTGTTGTGCAAAGAGTTGCTTCAGCTCACAAGTCTCTGGATCTGTTCCAACTCTGAGATTCAGGGATTCTGCATGAGGTCTTGCTGCTTTGAGAGACTATTCAGTTATTGCAAGATTTTCCACATGGATTTTTATGTGTCATTTATTATCTTGTCATTTTATGACAAGATCCTATCAGAGGTAGGGTACAGGTGCCATATTTGTACTTGTCATGAAATTGACTTTGTTTGGGTTGGTTTCTGTGCCCTGTTTCTGGTTTCCTTTTGATAGTTTTGGTGGAAGAGGTTTTCTGTAAGCATTCTTGCAGCTTAGTGATTGTCTTGGAGCAGCCCAGCCCCAAACTCTTGTAAACAATTAATTTGCCGTAAAGACTGACCACAGATAACACATCTAAACCACAAATCTTCTATTGATTATTTCTCCCCAGTGGCACTCAGACTTCTGTCCCTGTTTTCTTACCCATGATCAAAAGGAAGAGTTGCTAGAACCCAGAGGAAGACTTATTGTTCTTTGCCTAAATCAATGTTGTTGCTTCCTATAAAACCTAAGGAAGAAAAACAAAAACAAAAATAAAGCCGTGTTCTGCAAACATTTTTATTTGCCAAATTAAGCAAACAACCACCAGAGACATTTAGAAGTTGGCTTTCTCTAAAACTTGTTTGCAAGGAGTTTCAGGGGAAAACTTTTTAATAAAAGGGCCTGAAGAACAAGACCCATTCAATTTTCTCCAATTATACATGGAAAGTAACTTTTGCTCACTCTGTAGTTTTCTTCTTTGCCTCGGGTCTTTTTAGGACTGGATTTAAATCAAAGCCTCTGCCGAAGGAGAAGGAAAGCTTTGTGATCTCCTAGCTGAGAGCTCCTTGCAACAAATTATAAAGAAATGAAATACTCCCACAATATTCAAATGCCTCTATTTGGTCCCCCCACATTAGCGATTACAGTTTTCAATTGCTCATTTTCACCCAGCCTCTTGCAGGGGTATTTGAGACATCTCTCTAGAGCTGAATCATAGGTTTTATTTACTTCTGACAGAGGTGATTTGAGTGTGGTTGCAACACAGACTTTAGAAAAACTTTATGTCAGTGTCTAGACCTATAAATACTTGTATCATTTAGCATCAGCATGAGGGTGAGGCCAATCTGGACTCTAGGGTACAGAGTTTAAGGAGGTACCAATTTGGGGTTCAAGCATTTACTGACTCTGCATTTATAGGACTCTGAGAGGGAATGTCTCCTTAAAAGCAAGTGGCTCTCTTGCCTCACCACAGTCCTGCGCTAGTTCTAGTCATCAGATGGGAACAGTCACTGGAGAAGGTGGTAAGGCAGAGGGTCATCCAAAAAGAGGAAGGCTTTCCATGTGATAGATTCTCACAGTGGCTGCAACAATGAACTCAAATGCAGCATGATCTGGAAGATGGTGAGGACCAGGCAACATTTCGTTCTGTTTTATCTAAGGTTGCCATGAACTGGAACCTACAAATGCACCGAACAACAGATGTTGTTTCAAACATCAGCTTCCTAAGTTAACAACTGGCCTACTTGGTGAAACAAGCATTGTATTTTTGGAATGGGTTCATGGGGATTGTCATAGGTTGAATTGTGTCCACCCCAAAATGTGTGTAGCAGTTTGGCTGAGCCATGCTCCCTAATATTAGGGTTGTCCTCTATTTTGTGATTTTCCTAATGTTGTAAATCCTGTTCTCTGCCTATAGTTAATAGGGCAAGATAGGATTGTGTTAAAGAGGATCAGGTTGGTACTGTAACACTCTTAATAAGGTCACCTCCCTGATCCAGTGTAAAGGGAGTTTCCTTAGGGTGAAGAGATAAAAGGAAAGGTAAGAAAGCAGGGATCGTAGCACAACGAAAACAACACCACAAGCACAACATACCCTTTGGACCTGAGGTTCCTGTGCTAGGATGCTTCCAGACCACAGAAAGACGGATATATCACAAGGAACTTCCTCCAGAATCAACAGAGAGTGAGAGAAAGTACATTATCCTGGAGCTAGCATCCTGAATATGGACTTCCAGCCTACTGGACTATGAGATAATAAACTTTTCTTTGTTAAAAATATTCTCTTGTGGTGTTTCTGTTATGGCATCAGAAGAAGACTAAGACAGAATTTGATTAGTTTCTTCCTAATTCAAACCAAAAACTGACTTGAGATTACCTAAACTGGCCCTTGGAACAGTACATGTTATTTGGAATGGATAAAGAGAAAGGAATTCTTAGGCATGTTCTTGTTCTTGTTGCACTGTGCATGGGGTTGCCATGAGTTGGGGGGGGAGGGTCTACCTAACAATAGCCAACAACAACAATCCTGTGGTAGTGAAATTTTATTTACTCTCTTCTGATTGTACTTTATTTTCCACCTGTTGATGCAAGCCTAGTCTTTCGGGAAAGTGAGAACATGAAGTCTTTTCAGTGGACTGTGAATTCCAGCAAGACTCAGTCTCCTCTCTGAGATAGGGGAGGATACACTGGGCAATTAGCGACCATGGCATCATGGTCCCTCTGAAGCTATCCCTGTTTGACTCCACACACAATGTTTTGTGGGTAATTCTTCAGAGGTACAGGAGTTTAATCTTCTCTGCCAATTGTTGGATATTTTTCTCCCAGTGATTGTTTGGAAATGCCAAATCAGAGGCGAGACTACTGCACAGAGGGAACCATATACTTGTGCTAATTATAAGCCAGCATGTTTACAGAAACCTTGTGTTAGGGAGAATTTTCTAAGCCCATTACTGGGTTAACAGTGCTCAGAAAGCATAATGGGAACATTCGACAATGAAAAGATCGTCCATTTGCATATTTTTTCAGGATGTGATAATGTAATTCAGGAAACCCAGTTGCTGATGAATGCCATTTAAAGTTCATGTCTGCTTTTGTCAGTGTGTGGTACTTTAAATGGAAAATTGCGAGTAGACATGGGAGGAAATCATGGATAGAATTTATAATTCACAGAAATGATTTTGTGTTCTGGTCAGCTTCACTTAATGGAGCCCGGAAATGCTAAACAGATTGTTTTTCTCTATTGCCATGTAAGGTCATGAGTTAGTTATCAAGACTTAGCAGTTCAGGTGCCTGCTCTGCTACAGGGTACATTCCCACCGTCTGGCCCAGGTGTGACGTATCACTGATTTGGTGAAAAATGCACCTGATACACTCACTAAACTGAATTACTGGGCACTATTTTGTGTCAAAGCTGTAGAGTGTGTGCCACGCAATGAAGGTGTCCTTCTGACACTATTCAGGGTTTCTAACTCTTACATAGTCTTTTATGGATTGAACTGTGTCCTGTCAAAATATACGTTGAAGTCCTAACCAATGTACCTATGAGTGTGGCCTTGTTTGGAAATACATGTTTGTAGATGTAGTTAGTTAACATGATACCAAATCCCAAACTAAAGCCACTGGTGTCAACTAGATTCTGACTTATAGTGACCCTATAGGACAGAGTAAAACTACTCCATAGAGTTTCCAAGGAGAGTCTGGTGGATTTGAACCACCAGCCTTCTGTTTAGCAGCTATAGCACTGAACCACTTCACCATCATAGTTTCCATGGTTGTTGTTGTTAGTTGCCGTCAAGTCAGTTCCAACTCAAAGCAACACTATGCACAACAGAATAAAACGCTGCCTGGTGTTGCACCATGTCTACAATAGTTTTTATGCTTAAGCCCATCGTTTCAGCCACTGTGTCAATCCATCTCATTGAGGGTCTTCCTCTTTTTCACCGACCCTCCACTCTGCGAAGCCTGATGTCCCTCTCCATGGACTGATCTTCCCTGACAATATGTCCAAAGTATGTTAGACACAGTCTCTCCATCTCTGCCTACAAGGGTCTCCATGATAGTGAGTCCTAATCCCATCTAAGTAGTAGCCTTTTAACAAGACGACTTTTAATAAGAAGAGGAGAGGACACACAGAGGGAAAGAGACACAGAGGGAAGATGGCTATGTGACGATGGAGACAGATTGGAGCAATTTGATCACAAGTCAAAGAATACCTGGGACAGATACAAGGAAGGATCTTCCCCTACAGCCTTGACACAGAGCATGGCCTGGCTAACATCTTCATTTTGGATTCTAACCTCAAGAACTGTGAGAAAATGAACTTCTATTATTGTAAGTCACCCAGTTTGTGGAGCTTTGTTATGACAACTCTAGAAGACCAAGGTGCTCTGGTAGGGGTATTCTAACCCCATCGTCTATAAAAAGCTGGAGATTTCCCATTCGCCAGGCAGGGCTGAACAGGGCTGGGATTAGAACACAGCTCTGTTTATCTGGGAGTTTGGCACCCAGAGAAACTGTTTCTTCCTGGGAGAGTGTTGCATTTGAAGTTCAGAGAACGATGGATTAAGTTTGTATGGGCTGCTGCAGAAGCAGCTAGAGTCGTTGTTTTTCTTTGCATTAGCCCAGGGCAGTGAGTGACCTTTGGATTAGAGAGTGCGGTATGAATATTATTTCTTTGAGCTTCATACTCCTCTGACTGTCCTCTCACCTACCCAGGAGCTCTAAGTTGCTACTGCCACAATGTATTTGGGAGAGGCCAGCAAGTGGGCAGTGGGGCAGGTACAATGGGTTATGTGGGCTCCATCACCTTCCAGGGGAGAAAGAGACCTTCATAAAGTCTCAGGTGGCCTGTGCCCCTAAAATGGCTAGGAGCCATGGCCTTGGAAGCAATCTCTGGGTTTTATGCATATGAAATAATCATGTTATGACAACATAACTTGAAATGCAGTGTCATTTGATGTCTGATGCAGCCAGTTTCCTATTTTGTGTCTGGACATTCACATACCTTATCCTTGTTAATGTTATTGGAGGAGCTCTGAGGGGAGTGACGGGCATTGGTCTGGAAAGAACTGGAGTGGATGAGCTCTTGGGGACTTGGATTTGGATTCTGGCTCTGTCCCCAACAAGTGACCCTTATGTCTGGCCAGGTCACTTCTACCCTGGGCCTGGTCAGCTGGTTTAGACTGACAGGGCATCAAGGGGATATAGGCTGGCAGGGCATCAAGGGGATATAGGCTGGCAGGGCAGGTGAAGTTCAGGTACTCCAGTGCCTGGGGCTGGGTTCCTATCCGGAGTCTGTCCCCCACCAGCTAAGTCAACCTGGGCAAGTTACTTAACTTCTCTGTGTTTTCATTGCCTCTTCTGTAAAATGGAATTATAGCATTGTTCTGGGGATTAAATGTGATAGTGGAAGTACATCTTAGGTAACATCTTAGTTTCCTAGTGCTGCCATAACAAAAATACTCGAAGTGCGTAGCTTTAAAGATAAGGAATTTATTCCCTAGTGGTTTTGGAGGCTAGAATCTGAATTCAGGACTTCCGCAGGGCTATACTCTGTCTACTCTAAGAGATGATTCTTCCTGACTCTCTCGCTTCTGTAGCCCCAGGAGTTCTCTGGTGTTTCTTAGCTTGTAGGTGGATGCTTACATGGTGCCTTCTCCTCTTGATTGTGTGTCTGTCTATTCTGTTTATGACACCACTTAGAAGGAATCAGGTTTATGACCCACCACCTAGCGCTGAAGACAGAAGAAGACTGATACCTTTGAATTGCGGTTTTGGAGAATATTGAATGTGCCAAAAGAACAAACAGATCTGTTCTGGAAGAGGTACAACCAGAGTGCTCCTTGGAAGCAAAGATGGCAAGACTGTGTCTCACATAGTTTGGACATGTTGTCAGGAAGGATCAGTCCCTGGAGAAGGACATCATGCTTGGTAGAGTGGAGGGTCATTTTAAATGAGGAGGACCCTAAACAAGGTGGATTGACACAGGGACTACAACAATGGGCTTAAACATAAAAACAATTGTGGGCATCGTGCAAGACCTAGCAGTGTTCCGTTCTATTGTGCACAGGGTCTCTATGAGTCAGAACTGACTCGATGGCAGTTAACAACAACAACAACAATAACAACACTCTGGTGCTGTGAAAGACCTCTTTTAAGTGTCAAATAGCAAAGATGTTGCTCTGAGGACTAAGGTGTCCTTGTACCAAGCCATTGTGTTTTCAATGCCTTCATGTGCTTTTGAAAGTTAGACAGCGAATAAAGAAGATTAAAGAAGAGTAAACACTTTTGAGTTATGATATCGGTGAAGAATATTGAACATACCGTGGACTGCCAAAAGTATGAACAAATTTATCTCGGAAAAAGTACAGCCAGAATACTTCTCAAAAGTGAGGATGGAGAGTCTTTGTCTCATATACTTTGGACTTGTTGTCGGGAGAACCCAGCCCCTGGAAGAGAACATCATGCTTAAGAGGGTTAGTGAAAAAGAGGAAGACCCTCAATAAGACGAATAGGCACAGTGGCTGCGACTGTGGACTCAAGACCGTGACTGATTGTGGGGATGGTGCAGGGCTGAGCAGTGCTTCCTTCTGTTGTACATAGGATCGCTGTCAGTTGGAACTGACTTCAGGGCACCTAGCAACAGCAACAACTACATTGAAGTCTCATTAACACAAGGAAACTTCTATTTTCAAATGTTCTGGATTGAATTGTTTCACCTCAAAATACGTGTCAACTTAGTAGACCATAATTTTCAGTATCATGCTATCACCCTCCACTTTGTGAACTGATGTAATTATCCCCTGTGTTGGAAATACTAATCTCTGTGATGTTCATGAGTGTCATGGATTGTGTCCCCCCCAAAATGTGTGTGTTGATTTGACTGGGCTACGAGTCCCAGTATTGTGCCATTCCTGCCATGTGTTGTGAATCCTGCCTCCCTGATGTTGATGAGGGAGAATGGGCAGCGGTTGTGTTAGTCAGGCAGGACTGAAGCTACAAACTTGTGGGATATAAGGAAAAGAAGTGAGCAGAGGTAGTTGGGAACCTCATACCACCAAGTGGGCAGCACCAAGAGCAGAGCACGTACTTTGGACCTGAGGTTCCCGTGCTGAGATGCTCCTGTTGAATTTGGACCTTTGGCCTACTAGACCGTGATGATTTCTCATACTGAATGGAATTGTAACTTAGGAATGGATTTGTGGCTTATCCAACTCTGACAATAAAATTTTCTTTTTATGAAGCCTTCCACTTGTGATATTTTCTGTTAGAGAAGTACCAGGTGACTAAAACAATGAGGCAGGATTAGAGGCAGCGATGTTAATGAGGCAGGAGACAAGCTACAGGATTAGGTTTTCTTGAGTCAGTTTCCTTTGAGATAGAAAAGGGAGTAAATAAGCAAGCAGAAAGAGGAACCTCCTACCACCAATAAAAAGAGAACTTTTCAACCTGGGGTCCCTGCACAGAGAAACTCCTAGACCCAGAGGAAGATTAATGACAAGACACAAAGAGACTTCCAAGGAAAACCATGGCCACCTATCTTTAAAGAAGATAAGGACCTTGCTTCAGAGCTGACAGAGAGAGAAAGGCTTCTCCTGCGGCTGGTGCCCTGAATCCAGACTATAAGCCTCTTAAACCATGAGAGAATAAATTTCTGTTCATTAAAGTCATCCACTTGTGTTATTTCTGTGTTAGTCTCACTAAGTAACTAATATATCAGTCAAGGCCTCTTTCACGGGTACAGGGGTTAGGACTTTAACATATTTTTTGGGAGACACAATTCAACCCACCCATGTAGTTGATGCTATTTAAGGATTAGTTGTTGTGAGTAGTTCCAAACCTTGAGTCCTAGGACTCTCCAGAACAGAGGTGGTGAGAAAGGGGCTAGGTAAGTCACATCTCAAGTTGCTTAAGAAAAATTGTGTCTGCCCATACGCAGTGGAATCAGTCTCCAGATAGACTGCGGGTCCCATGGCAACCCGATGTGCTGCTGCTGTTCGTTGTTCTTCTTTGCTGAACAAAACATGGCAGAATGTGTGGATCTTTTAAATACATGCAACTCGTTGATGGATTATTTTTCAGTCCCTGAAGTTAGTGGAGGAGAGTAAAAGATAAAAGACTCCATGTGGTTAAAAGTTTGGGAATCTCTTCTCAAAGGGACCTTACCAAAAACCAAACAAACCACTTGTTGTCAAGTTGATTCTGACTCACAGAGACTATAGGACAGAGTAGAACTGCCCCCAGAGGGTTTCCAAGGAGCGACTGGTAGATTTGAAATGCAGATTTTTTAGTTAGTTGCTAAGCTGCTAACCACTGCACCACCGTGTCTCCCGAAATGAATGAAATGGTTCTAAAGAGATGCTTGGAATATGTATAGGCATACGTCTTCCAAGGAGAGCCAGTGGCTAGCTGCTGTCCTTATTTTCACAAGGATTTTGACAAACTCAAAAATGTGTGTTGGATGGAGGCAGCTCTCAGATTTCTCCCTTGGGTGGAATCAAGACTGGTGCCTGTGTGGACAGCACCCATGGATCTTCCACGGTTGTTCTGTTCTGCAGTTAACAAACACAGAGTATCTTCTGATTTCTCTTAGAACACACCAACATGCTAACAAGAGTTATTAAATCTTCCTTTTTTTCTCTTTCTAACTTGAAAAGAGCTTTGGTTTTACTGTTCAAATTCTGTTGTTGCTGCTGTAGCTACAGAAGAAATGAAGATGGCTCGCTTCATATTTGTGCATATTGTCCAAACCAGGCTTTGAGAACGAAACCTGTTAGGCATTTCTATTATTCACCAAAATCTGTTTTTCTTCTGCTTCTGCACGTAAGGGGAAGGTTTCACTGCTTGAAAGTAGCCTTGGGACTTGCATGAGTCAATCTAATGTGACAGAGAGTGATCCTGCAGGGTTTACTAGTTGCAGGTCATTGAGTCACCTTCAACTCTTGGTGACCCCATGTGTGCAGAGTAGAACTGTGCTCAGTGAAGTTTTCAAGGCTGTGACCATTCTGAAGCACATTGCCAGGCTTGTTTTTCAAGCTGTCTCTAGTTGGATTTGAACCACCAAACTTTTGACTAGTTGTTGAGCACTTTACTGTTTGTATCAGCCAGGGATACCTCTTGTCCGTACTTCTGAGATGAAGACAATGGGTGTGACCCAGCGAGGCCTGATTTCACGTATTCCGTGTGCACTACTATGTTTTATGGGAAAGACAGGATGGGAGGAATGATGTCGAAATCCATCTAAAGTAAAAGTTCTGCCGACTCTGTTGTTGTTAGTTGTCATTAGTTGTCGTCAAGTAGGCTCCGACTTCTGGTGACCCCATGTACAACAAACAGAAACCCTGGTGGCATAGTGGTTAAGTGCTACCTCTGCTAAATGAAAGGTTGGCAGTTCAAATCTGCCAGGTACTCCTTGGAAACTCTGTGGGGCAGTTCTACTCTGATCTATAGGGTTGTTACGAGTTGGAATTGACTCAATGACAGTGGCTTTTGGCCTTTGGCATGTACAACAGGATGAATTGTTGCCCATCCTCTTCCATCTTCACAATCACAGATGTGATTCCATGGCAATGCTGAGTCCATTGTCAAGGCCACTGTGTGTTTTGAGTGCCTTCCAACCTAGAGGCAGCACCTTCCAACATTGTATGTGAAATATTCACACTGTTCTGTTGTAATCCATAGGCTTTTCATTGGCATATTTTCAGAAGTGGAACTCCACACCTTTCTTCCTAGGTCTGTTAAAGATGTCCACCGTGTGTGACCCTGCTGTCATTTAAAATATCTGTAGCACATCTTCCAGCATCATAGCAACACACAAGCCACCACCGTATGATAAACTGACAGACTGATGGTGACAGCTGACTCTATATTTTCTTACATAAATGCTTTAGATTTGCTGATGAATGAAGTTTAACAGACTCACAGTCACTTGAGATTATTTCCCTCAGGCCATCCACCAGGTGCCCTTTGGAAACTCTGGGGGCAGTTCTCCTCCATCCTATAGGATAGCTATGAGTGGGAATCAACTCAATGGCAAAGTGCCTGGTGTTCCTAGTTGAGGTGGGGGCAAGTCTTTATTAGTCTAATTTTGTTGGGGAAACTATAATGGCTTATCTGGGAATTAACCTACAATGTTCTTACCATTGCTCCTTGGGGTAAAGGTTGGTTTACAACAAGACATAATTTGAACTCTCACTTCCCTTAATGAGTGCTCTGGCCAGGCCTCCAGGGGTGGAGCTCTCTGCTTTGATAATCACTGATAAAATTGCTGGGTAGGAAAACACACCAGAGAGTATTTTTAATTTCATTTCTGTCATCTATCCTCAGTGTTGCTCCCTGAATGACTTTTATTGCTGTGACATTTTTGTCCTCTAGCCCCCACAAATGGAGACACAAAGGATGACCACTGAGAACTGGGCTAAGGAGGCCTGGAGAGACAAGTTAATGGCTGAGGACCAGGATGATGCTGGCCAGGACTCTGGGCTAGGACTTCGGAACCTGGGTCTCCAGCAGGGACTCTTTCAAGGCTGCAGCTGCCACAGGATACTCAGGGCTGACAAGACACTTCTCTCTCAGATTCTGACACCCTTTCACTTACTTGACTAGTTTCTCATTGAGTTTCTGTAATGAGGACACACGGTACTGAGAATGCAAACTCTTTTCCTAGATCCTCACTCTGGGATTTGTTATTGTTGACAGTTGCTGTGGAGTCGACTGCAACTCAAGACAGTCTAGTGTG
This sequence comes from Heterohyrax brucei, assembly GCA_028571685.1. Taxonomy (NCBI): domain Eukaryota; kingdom Metazoa; phylum Chordata; class Mammalia; order Hyracoidea; family Procaviidae; genus Heterohyrax; species Heterohyrax brucei. Next base: position 32,543,107 of record CM053140.1, read on the forward strand.
TGTGAGAATAGAACTGTGCCCCACCGGCTTTTCAATTCTGATTTCTCAGAATTAGGTCACCAGACCTGTCTGCCAAGGTACCTGTGGGTGGGTTTAAATCACCGACTTTTCATTTTTTAAGTTGTACTTCAGATGAAGGCTTTCAGAGCAAACTAGTTTCTCATTAAACCATTAATACACACACTGTTTTCTGCCGTTGGTTGGCAACTACATGACATCTCAGCACTTCAGGCTTCTCAGCCTTTGGTTTTCCACTACTGGCTTTCCTCCCCACTTCTGCCTTCTCGCCCTTGTTCCTGGGCTGGTGGGCCCATTTAGTCTTGTTTTGTTTTATGGGCCTAACTAATCTTTGGCTGAAAGATGAATCTCAAGAGTAATTTCAGAACTGAGTTGTAAGGCTGTCAGGGGACCACACTGTCAGGGCTTCTCCAGTCTCTGTCAGAACAATGAGTCTGGTCTTATTGTGAGTCAGAATTTTGTTCTACAGTTTTCTCCAACTCTGTCAGGACCATCAGTAGTGATCCCTGTCAAAGCAATCAGAACCACCAGCTTTTCAGCTGGTAGTTGAGCGCTTAAGGGTCAAGCAGAGTCCAGGGGCTTTGGGATTTCCGTAGCCGTTGCCAGGCTCCTCAGATGCCATGGCATGGTAAGAGATTCTTGCCTCCCACTGACCAAGAGTGAACAGGTAAGGCACAGAGGATTTTTCTGCACAAAGTTTTATTAAAGAGGCTTGCAAATGGGGACTGGAGGGCCTAGGCAACAATCTGTCTCTCTGAACAAAGGTTTCCTCAGGGCTTATAAAGGATGTTAGGAAGGAAGGATTTCATGTCTTTTTCTTATTGGAGGTGGAGATTTCCAGAAAATGACAGGGGTAGAAAAAATCAGCTGTTCATGTCTCTGTGTACAAAATGGAGTTGGTAGCAAAGGGTTTTGGAAGACACTGGCAGGACTTATTATGGGATATTGTGCATGCATCGTCCTCTGAGAACCTGGTTCAAGTCCTGGCATGAACTGTATGTTCTTGTGTGCGTCTGCTAGAAGATCACACAGTGCTCACCCCTGGCACCACTGTGTATGGTCTTCTTCACATTAGCCCGTTCAGATTCATCCTGAAAAACAGCTTGAAGAAATTCTCATTTTTTGAGTATCTATGGTATACTAATCAATAGTTCTGATCAGATTGCCCTCATCCTGTTTATAACATATGTCTTTGGGGGTTTCTGAGCCAGCTAGAAGGCCTCATGTGCTTTTCCTATCTCACTGTGCTACGAAGTGGTCAACTGTTGGGTCCTTTTATCCTCTACCACGTGTTTGTATTTTGGTGACAAGTTTACTGGAAGGTGTTTACGGAGGCCTCTAGGCTCATTCTCTCACAGCATTTATTGAACTGAGGCCCCTGGGTGGTACAAAGGGTTTATATTCTGCTGCCTTTTGAAATGCTGGCAGTGTGACCCCACCTAGAGGCACCTCAGAATAAGGGCCTGGAGATCTGCTTCCGTAACGATTACAGCCAAAGAAACCCTTATGAAGCATAATTTTACTCTGCAGCACAACGGGTTGCTATGAATCAGAATCAACTGAAGGGCTACAGGCTTGATTCTTTTTTTTTTTCTCCTTCTTTTTAAATTGAGCTGAACGTGCAAGGTGGTCATCTTTTTATTATTACACAACATTACTGGTGGGTGATCAAGAGATGTGAGAGCTAAGTTTAGGTGTCAGCATGGCTGGGATGTGAGGCCAGCTGTTTGGTCAAACATGAGTGTAGATGCTGACTTAAAGGTATTTACGAGTGATAAACATTTACAGTCAGTGGACTTGGAGGAAAGAAGATGCCTGTGGATAATGTGGGTGGGCCTTGTCCAATCAGTTGAAGGTCAAAGAGCAAAAACTATTTCTGAGAGGGGATGGAGTTGGCCTCAGGGCTGTGAATAGACATCTTGCTGGAATTTCCAAAGCACTATCTGGCCAAATAACTTTGAACTTGCCAGTACTCACAATTGTATGAGCCAATTCCTTGAGATAAATCTCTTCTCTCCTCCTCCTGTTTCTGTCTCTGTCTCACACTCTGACTTTCTCTGTGTGTCTCTGTTTGCATCTTCTCCTTCTCTTCTCTTTATCTCCATTCTGTTTCTCTGGACAGCCCTAGCTAATACAGAGGTGTATGTTGACAGATGTCAGGAGCTACTGGAAGGCAGACAGACCTCACCAAGACTGAAGCAAGCAGGCTCCCCTGCTAAAATCCACGTCAGAGATGGCAGAGCCCAGGCAGCATCAAGATGCCCTTCATAGCCACACCCTGGAAGAGTCTCAGGGTCAAACTCAGCCTTCTCACTGTGGCACAAGGTTTACCTAAAAGTTGGAGTTGAAACACCAATACGATTTAATAAAAGTGGCCTAAATGCCTGGTAACTGAAGCTGCTCCCTGGAGCCTTCCCTGATGTGGCTGGATCACACCACAGGCCTGAATCTACCTACGATGCTGATAGACACAGGATGTGATCAACGGCATAATTTCAGGATATTCAGTTTAATTCTGTGGAAACCCCATTATGAAACTGAGGTATGAGGAGTGACTGGCAAAGTAAGAAGGCATGAACAAGGCTTTCACAGCTCAGCTCGTGTCTGGAGTTTGGCCCAGCAGAGTACCCACCAGTCACAGACCTCTCACCCAAGTCTCCAGAGTCATTAAAAACATTTCCTTAATCAGATATCAGCTTGCAAACATCAAATAATGATGTTGCTGTTTTTGTGGTGATCTGCTGTTGAGTCGGCCCAGACTAATGGTAATCTTATGCTATGCACAATGGAACAGAGCACCGCCCAGCCCTGTCACGTTCCTGTGGTCAGTTACATACTGGACCACTGGGGTCCAGAGCATTTTCACTGGGTGATTTCTGGAAGTAGATCACTAGAACTTCTTAGTTTGTCTTAGTATGTAAGCTCACCTGAAAATTGTTCAGCATCATAGTAATGGGCAAGCCTCCACTGACAGATAGGTGATGGCTGTGTTTGAGGTGTATTGAATTAAATGAAGATCTCCCACCTGGAAGGTGAGAATTCTACCAATGAACCACCACTGTTCCATTAATAATGATACAACAACACCAAACCAACCTGTTGCTGTCAAGTAGATTCCCACTTCATAATAACCCATAGTTCGAAGTTAAACTGTCATCTAGGGTTTCCAAGGAGCTGCTGCTGGATCAGAAATGCTGACCTTTTGGTTAGCAGCCAGTCTCTTAACCCATTGCAACCACAGTTTATTGAGCATCTACCTCATGTTAGACACATTACATATGCAAGATCTGCCAGACACTTTACCCATGCATTCACTGCAGAAACTTTACAAGGCAGAGATTTGCTCAGTTTCATCCACTGAGCCTGTCCTTGCTGTATCCTTCCTTCTCTTGGGTATGATCTGCTCCTGCGTGGCACATTTATGGTGACCTTGCATCTTGTGGCAGCCATGCATCCTCTTCTGCCATGGTGGTTGTTTCCCGTGCAGCCCAGTGATTCTTAAAACCCTACTCAAATCAGATGGGATCATGCTTAGTTTACAGTGTGTAAGTGGCTATCCACGGAAAGTAGGACAAACACCAACATGCACAACTTACCCTTCAAGGTTAGACTTCTGACTACTTATTATTTTTATTATAGAACATCTTAAACATATACATATATAAGTGTAGAGAATAGATTTTAACAACATATGTGTCTATAAGGAACCCTGGTGGCACAGTGGTTGACAATCAGAACTCATCTGCTCTGTGGGAGGGAGTCTACTCCCATAAAGATCTACTGCCTTGGAAACTCTATAAGGAAGTTTTACTCTGTCCTATGAGGTCACTATGAGTTGGAATCATGGATTTTATGGGGGAGGGTTGTACCACTGTGTATCAGTTCAATATCAGGTCATTAATAATGCATCCATTAAATACATGGTGCATTTGGATGTTCTAAAATTTAATAAAATAATGTCATATATTACCCTAAAACTTAATTTTTTTATTCAACATTATATTTTTAAGTTTTTTTCCTCTATTGATGTATGTGAGTTTTTGCTCGTTTATTGAAACTAACACATACTGTACCATTTTATGAAAACTACCCAATTTTTTGGTGGGCAGAGAAACTTTTCATTTTTGTTTTAGTATTTAGTTGCCTGGTTACCAGTAAGCTTGGACATTGTCATGGATTGAATTGTGTCCCTGCAAAATGTATGTGCTGATTCGAATTGGTTAGGAATTCCAATATGGTGCCCTTCCTCCCATGTGTTGTGAATCCTGCCTCTGTGATACTGATAATGGAGAATTGTCTGCAGTTGTGTTAGTGAGGCAGGACTCAAGCTACAATCTTGTGGAATATAAGAGGGACAAGTGAGCCGAAGAAGTTGGGAACCTCATACCACCAAGAGAGAAGCACCGAGAGCACAGCACATCCTTTGGAACCGAGGTTTCTGAGCCGAGATTTGGACTTATCCAACCAGAAAAGTCCACCCACAAAGTGGGTGGATGTGAACCACAAACTTTTCAGTTAGCAGCCTAGTGCTTTAAACTATTTCCACTCCCAAGGGACTCTAAAAGGGTCACTACACAGTGGTAAAAATTAGTGGATGAATAAAAAATCTTGTTCAAGCTGATTTTCACCACCATTTCAGATTTCACTGGCATATGAGTCATTGCAACTAGATGAGAGAAAACAATTAGAGGCTCAAGAATTTCAGAAGATGGAGTAGGCCTATCTCTGACTTGGGGTGGTATGATAGTGTACATGTAGAACAGCGGAGAATTGACAACAAACTCAAAACAATGAGAGTTCAGGAAGATAGCAGAATAAAAAATAACATGCAAAAATCAATAAGGATGAAAGAGAGAAAAAACTTATAATAGAATTCAAAAAATAAAAGAAACAAATCAATCCAATATTCCAACTACATAACCTACCTACATCAAAGGGGACTAAAAAATATAAACAGAGAATTTTGACTATATTCCTTCAGTTCAGTAAGAGAAGAACAGCAAACTAACCTTGAACTTGTAAGTTGATTTTCTGGGTGGTAAGGGAGTAGTGATTTTAAAGCTTTTTTTATTTTTTAATTATGGTAGAATTAATAAGATGAGTACCTACACTTATGTTGTTGAGAGCCAGGATTCTCCCTCTGGGTCAAAAGAAATGTAAGTAGAGAATGGAGAAAGTATCTTAGTTATTTAGTGCTGCTATAGCAAAAATACCACAAATTGATGGCTTTAAAATATAGAAATTTATTGTTTCACAGTTTAGAAGGCCAGAAGTCTCAATTCAGCACACTGGCTCCAGGGGAAGATTTTCTCCGTCGGCTCCAGGGGAAGGTCCTTTACATCAGTCTTCCCCTGGTCTAGGAGATAGGAGATAGGGAACTAGGAGTTAAGAACCAGAAACTTCTTGGTGCAAGAACCCTGGGCCCAAAGGATGTGCTCTACATCTGGCTCCTCTTGTTTGGCCATACTGAGGTCCTTCTCCTGTCTGCTCACTTATCTCTTTTGTTAAATGAAAAATTTTTAAGCAAATACACTCCTCTCCCTCACTCCATCTCACTTGTAACCATGGTCTGTGATTAAATCTTTTCTTGAGTTCTTATAAGAGTAGAGTCATGCAATATTTGTCCTTTTGTGACTAATTTCACTTAACACTTGTGCCTTCCAGATTCCTCTATGTTGTGAGATGTTTCCCAAATTTATAATTTCTTTTTATTGTTGCATAATATTTCACTGTGTGAGTACACTGTAGTTCGCTTATCCATTCATTCATTGTTGGGCCCCTAGGTTGATTTCATCTTTTTGTTATTGTCAACAGTGCAACAGTTAACATTGGTATGCATTTATCTATTTGTGTGGCAGTTGTCATTTCTCTAAGATATATTCTAAGATGTAGGATTGTGTGGTATTTCTATTTCTAGCTATTTAGAAAGATCTAGATCAATCTCTAAAGTGGTTGTAACATTTTGCATTTTCGCCAGCAGTGTGTAAGTGTTCCAGTCTCTCTATAGACCCTTCAACATTTATTGTATTGTGTTTTTTGGGTTAATGCCAGCCTTGTTGGGGTGAGATGGTATCTCATTGTAGTTTTGATTTGGATTTCTCTAGTGGCTAATGATCTCACCTTTCTGTTTTATATCTTAAAAGAGATTGACTCAAGGTACGGCCTAATCATGCAGACAGTCTTGCTTCATTAACACAATGGCCTTTGATCTTGCCTTATTAACATCACAGAGGTTAAGATTTACAACACATGGGAAAATCACATCAGATCACCAAACGGTGGACAACCATACCATACTCGGAATCATGGCCTAGCCAAGCTGACATGTATTTTGGGGAGACACAACTCAATCCATGACAGAAATGCACAGAAAATTTCTGTAGGGATTTCAATGGCTATTTTGTACTATCAAGTCAACTCCAAGTCATAGTGACCATATAGGACACAGAAAAACTGCCCCATAGGTTTTCTTCAGCTATAATCTTTAGGGAATCAGACTGTCACATCTTTCTCCTGTGGAGCGGCTCATGAATTTGAACTTTAACCTTTATGGTTAGTAGCCGTGTGCTTAGCAAAGACTGAGAAGCTGTAGGACCAGCCGATAATTTAATGTGTTATACACGAGGTTACTGTGAGTTGGAGCTGACTCAATGGTACCTACCAGCAACAATAACAACATGTATACAAAATTATATATATACATATACATATGTATATGTGTGTGTATGTATGTATGTGTACACACACATACACACACAGACACACATACATATATATATACACACACACAGTACTTTGGACATGTTGTGAGGGAAGATCAGTCCCTGGAGAAGGACATTATGCTTGGTAGAGTGGATGGTCAGCGACAAAGAGGAAGACCCTCAACGAGATGGCCTGACATAGTGGCTGCAGCAATGGGCTCAAGCATAAAAACAATTGTGGACATGGCGCAAGACCAGACAGTGTTTTGTTCCGTTGTTTATAGGGTCACTATGAGTCAGAACCAACTAGACGGCACCTAACAACAACAACATACACACAGTGAAACTCGTGAAAGCCAGAAATCAATGGGACAGCCTTGTTTATCCAGGTCTCAAAAGTTTTTCAACTGTGACTTGGTGCCATCTTACCACTTTCCTATTGGTTATTTTAGTGGAAAATATTTCAGTTTCCTTCTCTGCTAAGTTTCCACCTTATACAGGTTCTGGCTTTTAAAGGTTTTACCATACATCATGAGTTATGAATTGAATTGCATCTCCCTCAAAATATGTGTTGAAATCCTATTTCCTGTGCCTATAAATATTAACCCTATTTGAAAGAGTATGTTCCTTTTGTTCTGTTAATGAGGGTATATTGAAGAAGCATGGGTCCTACACCTAATCATATGTGAGTTATAGAAAGAGCGGAATAGACAGAGACACACACCAAGGGGGAGAAGTCATGTGAAGACAGATACATAGCAGAGGCATTGGCAAGCCCAGGAATTCCAAGCATTGCCTGGAATTTACTAGAAACTTTAATAGACAAGGAAAATATCTTCTTAGAGCTACATTCTGAATCAGACTACCAGGCTCCTGAACTGTGAGCAAATAAATTTCTATTCTTTAAAGCCATCCATGTGCGGTAGTTTTTGTTACAAAAGTGCTGTAACTAAGACGACACTTTCATAATACCTTTTTCAAAACTAACAATGAAAGTAAAGATATTATTCCTTTCCACCTCTGTCTTTTTTAAAAATACGGACAAGGAAATCAAAGTGTCTATGTTTGGAAGGGCTAGGATTTGAACTCAAGTCAACTGTGTCCACAGCTCAAGCTGCCTCTTCTGCCTTAAGAAAGAGAAAAGAAAAGAAGGCTGCAGCCTCCTAGTGCACCTGTCACCCTTTTGCAGGACCCCAGGTCCCTGTGGTGGGGCTGTTTCACCCAGATGGACTTAGAAGACAGGAAGAATGCACTTAGCCTTGTGTTCCCTGGCAGCCTTCTGAAGCTTGCCAAAGGGATGTTAGGATACCCACCCAAAAACCAACTGCTGTTAGATTGATTCTGACTACAGCGACTCTACAGACAGAGTAGAACTGCCCCATGTAGTTTCCTGGGAACTTCTGGCAAATTCAAACTGCAGACCTTTAGGTTAGCAGCCGTAGCACTTAACCACCATGCCACCTGTTAGGATAGACTGCCCCCCAAAATTAAGTTAAAAACTAGCACTTGACAAGAAGGATGAGAATTTGCAAGATCAGACAAACACTCCTGGCTGATTTCAGCCACTGGGCTGAAACCACTGTCAGTTCCGACATCCAATGATGGTAGAAATAGTCTGAAAGAAGCTCTGTGTTCACTTAAGCTGTGTCCTCTGTCTCCCTCCCTGCCCCTGTTTGGACTATCATTTAAGGGGCCAGATGTTTCCACATCTGTCACTATTTGCAGTCTTCTCGTTCTTACTCCGAAAGTGAGTTAGTCGAATAATGCCAATTTCCTTGTACTTTTTCCAGTCTAAGAATTCTTCACATGTATGTCTCTTTATTTATCCATCTGTGTCCCTGTGGTTTTCCTTTTGCTAATTATCAATTTTTTTTCTCCGATAAATAATTAGCTTCTAGTTGGTATTTGCTTGTAGGGTTTGGTGAGGTGGGCAATTGCCGAACAATCTAATTTCAATTCCCTGCAAGTCAGCTCTGTCTGATGTGTTTGCCTCTGTTGCCTTATTCCCTAGTGAAAACATATATGCATTTGAAAATAAACACAGGTGTTGGAGGAAATGTTTGGAAATGTTCTCTCATCTCCGACAGCTGGGATCTCTGTAGAAATCACAGCAATTGTTTTCATGGTAACGGCAGAAGTTTTCTAAATGCTTCCAAAGTATTAACATTCAAATGCATGGTGATAGCAACTTAGCATGGAAGTGATGTATTATCCAGCTCTCCTGCGATATTACCAAGAGCTTACGGAATCCTAATATTATTCACAAAAGTCTGCCAGAATAAAAACAGATGATCTTTTTCATCAAAATGTAATCCTTGTTAGGTTTCATGACTTTGTGAAAAATACCCTTTTCTAAGATACATACTTCTTTACATAAGCCACCTCTCCCTGTGGTTGCATAAATGATAGCCTTTTAGTCAAATCTTGGCCTCAGGAAATCCTACAGTGACCACATCTTCCTGTCACTGTTGTTAGGTGCTGTTGAGTCAGTTCCAACTGACAGTGATTGTATGGACAACAGAATGAAGCACTGCCTGGCCCTGTACCATCCTCACTATTGTTGCTGTGTTTGAGCTCATTGTTGCAGCTGCTGTGTCAATTCACCTCACTGAGGGTCCTTCTCCAGTTTTGCTGGCTTTCTGCTTTGCCAAGTACAATTGTTTTCTCCAGGGACTAATTTCTCCTGATATCATGTCCAAAATAGGTGACATGAAGTGTTGTCCTGCCTGCTTCCAAGAAGCACTCTGGCTGTACTTCTGCTAAGACAGACGTGTTCGTTCTTCTGGTAGTTCATGGTGTATTCAATATTCTCTGCCAACATCATAATTTAAATGTATCAGTCTTCCTTGTTCATTGTCCTAACTTTGATTGTTGAGATAGAGGACTGAGTCCACATGCTTCAGAGGTATCATCTGTTTGTTCAAAAACAGCATCAAGAAAAAGGAATCAAGCCAGCAAACAAAAAAGATGTTTTACCACTAAGCTGCACTCACTATCAGGAAGAAAGAGAAAAAAAATCAATCAGAAACTAGAGGGATCAAAGAGTAGCAACACAGAGTTTAGGTCATCATGTCTCTGTCACATTTTCACTTAGAGACTGAAACCATTTCTCTGGCTGCACTTTCACAATGTGGACGCTTGGAGATAAACTGTTAGTTCTCTGGAGGAAAAACACAGTGAGAATCTAATCAACAGTGGTGCACAGGCTATGTGACCCTTCCTGGGTGGGATCTGAGGACAGGAGCTGCTACCACTTTTGGTGGCTTCCTGTCAGGGGGTGTTTCATGGTCCAGAATGAATGGGAGTCCCTGAGTGATGCAAACTCAGAGGTACCTTAAAAGAAAGTCTTTTCAGTCTACTTCCGAAAAAGCAGCTGTAGAAAACCCCACTGAGCACAGTTCTTCTCTGACACACACGGGGTCAAAATGAGTCAGTGTTGGCTCCATGGGAACTTGTTGTGCAAGTGGCTATGCACAGGATCCAAACTCAAGGGTGTCTTTCCTCCCTGACCATCACCTCCCAGGCCCCCTTGCAGCCATTCTTGGCAGATTCTTGTGTACACATTTCCAGAGGCAGTCCACATGTCCGTGCTGACTTTTACCACTTCTTCCCTCTTTCTTACACACATGGTTGTGCGCTACACACCCTGACTGGAGTCTGTGTTTTCTCCCTGGAGTTTTAACCTTGCATATCTCTGACTGAGAGTGACATTGGAACTCTTCATGTGTATTTTAAAAACACTTGTGCTTCCTTTTCTGAAACTGTCAGTTCCTTTTTGCTGCCCCCTTTTTTTTTTCATTTGGGGCTGTTGGTTGTTTGGTTGCTGGTTTTTAGGTACTTCTCTTGTATTAAAGAAATTAGCCCTTATCTGTACTGTTACGTTTTTCCCCTCCCCTCCCCTACCTTCTACTTCCTTTCTTCTCTTCTTGTCTTAGTCATCTAGTGCTGGTGTAACAGAAATACCTCAAATGGATGGCTGTAACAAAGAGAAATTTATTTTCTTGTTGTAAGGTAGGCTAAAAGTCCAAATTCAGGGAGTCAGCTCCAGGGGAAGGCTTTCTCCTGAGAAAAGGTCTTTGTCATCATTCCTCCCACAGACTGGGAGCTTCTCATGCTCAGGGTCCCAAAGTCCAAAGGATGCACTCTGCTTCCAGTGCTGCTCTTTTGGTAGTAGGAGACCTCCTTGTCTCTCTGTTCACTTTTTTCTTTTCTATACCAAGAGATTGTCCAACACAATCCAAACTTGCAGAGTGAGTCCTGCCTAACACAACTGCTGCCCATCCTCCCTCATTAATGTCATGGAGGAAGGATTTACAACATACGGGAACAATTACCCAACACCAAAAATCCTGGCCCAGATGAATTAATACGTGTATTTTTGGGGTGACACAATTCAATCCATGACAATTCTTTTTCTCTTTCTCCCTTCCTCCCCTCTTTTCCTTTTCACTCTGTTCTCTGTCTCCTTTTTTCCCATTTACAGTTTGACCTTTGTCTTTGTTTCTCATGCCTTTTTGCCCTGCAGAAAAATTTTATTTTCCTCACCAGACATTAATCTTTTCTTTTATAGTTTCTGGGTTTTGTAATGTATCTAGTACAGTCGTCATTTCTCTGAGATTATAGACAGAATTCTCAACTATTTTCTGTTTCATTAAAAAAATACATGCTGTATTTAAATCTGATTCATCTGAACTTTAGTGAAATATACGAGTAAAAATTCAGTTGCTAAGTTTCGTCAGTGCTTTTTCCTTCGCCCTTCGAGAGTATTTTATGGTTTCTCTCACTTTGGTAATATGGTGAATCACACTGAGTAGTTTCTGGATGTTGAACTAACCTTGCTTTGCTGTGACCACCTCTACTTGGTTGTGCTTTATATCTGCTTTATTTATAACTGGACTCAACTGATTCTTAATATTTGATTTGATGCTTCTTGTTGTGTATGTGTTATGGCTTGAATTGTATCCCCTCCACTTTCCTCGCTCCTCACCACATGTGTTAGAATACTAACACTTACATAATCTCTTTGGGGAATAGATTTTTCTATGCTTTGTTAGTGAGGCCATATTGGTCCATGGTGTATTTTAAATGTACTCACTTTTGAGACCTAAAAACGGTATATAAGGCACAGAGAAGCAACAAGAAGTAACGAAAGATAGATGCCACATGGAGATCTCCAAGGAATTTGGAAAAGCTAAGACAAAGATTTTCCACAGAGCAGTCAGGGAGGGCCTTCTCCTTGGGCCTGAATTCATACTTTTAGCCTTTTGAACTGTCAAGAAAATAAAATTCTGTTCATTAAAGTCACCCACTTGTGGTGTTTCTGTTATGGTATCACTAGGAGACTAGGATACTGTTTATGAGGTACGTTGGTCTGTAGGTTTTTTTGATTACAGTGTTTTTACTGGTTTTACCACCATGGTAATTGTGTCCTCATTAAGTGACTGGGAAAGCATTCCACCCCCCTGCATTTTCTGAATTTCTGTATGATTCGTATTAATTCATTTAAAAAGTTTGACAGAACTTACCAGTGAAGCTCTGTGAGCTTGAGAATTTCCTTGAAGGAATGCCTTTATATACAAATTCAGAGTTATTCGTATTTTTGACTCTCTTATAGCCCGTTTGAGTTATTTGTATCTTTCAAGGAAATTGTCCATGTCATCTAATTTCTCAAATCTATTGGAAAACATATTAACAATACTTCCCTATTATCCTAATGCCTTTGGGGTCTGTAATGAGATTTTCTATTTATTTCTGATATTAGTTGTCTGTGTTTCCTCTCTTTTGTTGTTCATTAGTCAAGCTAGAAGTGTACAGATTTTATTGATCATTACATAAAATCAATTTTTGGTCATGTTGGTTTTTTTTTACTGTTATTTGTTCATTTTCTATTTAATTAATTTTTGAACTTATATGAAAATTACCCGTTCTAATTACATTTGGATCCTAGGCTAAGAGCTTGGTTGTTAGCCAAAAGGTTTACAGTTCGAATCCACCAGATTCCCTTGGAAACCTTATAAGCTTGCTATGAGTTGTAATGAACTTGATAGCAAACAGGTGTAGCTACTTGTGCTTTAATCCTGCTCTTTTATGATTTATTATGATGGAGGATAGGATTGTAGACAGGTTTCTTTTTTACTACACCTGTTTAAAACTATATATTTTCATTTAATATTTGCTTCATCTTGTCCCACAGATTTTGATATATGTATTTTCATATTCCATTCATTTAAAATTGTTTTTAAGTTTTGTATTTTTTGAAAAAAGTCCATAGATTATCTATTAGCAGGCTATGTAATTTCCATTTGTGAAAAAATTTCAGATATCTTCCTGCTATTAGTTTCTATTTCAATATCAAAAACATACTCTGTGTGATTTGATTCTTTTTAAATGAATCAAAACTTATTTAAGGGCCTAACGCATGGTCAGTCTTGTGAACTTTCCTTGTTCACTTAAGCAGACTTGTATTCTTTTCTCATTGGTTCGAGAGTTCCATAAGTGTAAATCAGGTCACGTTGGTTGATCGTGTTCAAGTCTTCTATGTCCTTACTAATTTTCTTTCCACTTATTCTATCAATAACTGAAAAGAGTATTGAAATCACAAATTATTGTGAATTTGTCTTTCTTTTTAGTTCTTTAAGTGATTGCTTCACTTATTTCAAAGCTCTATTCTTTCCACATTTGATTCATGTGTTTTGAAACAACATATGTAGTATTGCTACACCTTCTTGATGAATGACATTTTTATGAGAAATATTAAGGTTGTCAAGGATTTAATTTCACTTGGATCCACAATCCATGACCATGGAAGCAGCAGTTAAGATAGAAAATATTGTATTTTATTGTATTAATATTTATTATTACTTTATTAATAATACCTATTAATAATAACTGTTATTAATATTATGCCAAGCCAGCCAAGTGCCATCAAGTCATATATATAATACCATATTTATTGTATTAATCTGCTGCAAAAATCCTCTGTTGAGTGTTAAAAAGCAAAGATGACACCTTCAGGACTAATGTGCTCCTGACCTAAGCTATGGTATTTTCAATCCCTTCGTGAGCGTGCAAAAGTTGATTGAGGTGCAACAAAAATCAAAAAGAACTGATGCCTTTGAATTGTGGTGTTGGTGAAGCATACTGAATATACTGTGGACTTCAGAACAATGAACAAATCTATCTCAGCAGAAGTACACTTAGAATGCTCACTAGAAGCAAGAATAGTAAGACTTCATCTCATACGCTTTGAACATGTTATCAGTAAGTAGCAGTTCCTGGAGAAGAACATCAAGCTTGGTAAAGAAGAGGGTGAGCAAAAAAGAGGAAGATCCTCAACCAGATGGACTGACACAGTGGCTGCAACAATGGGCTCAGCATAGCAATGATTATGAGGATGATGCAGGACCAGACAGTGTCTTGTTCTGTTGTACATATGGTTGCTATGAGCCAGAACCTTCTGGATAGCACCCAGTGACAACAAAAACAAAATACTTGATCCAAATAGGCCTATTTTTTTTAAGTATCAGTAAGTCTATTTTTTAAAGTACAGATAGTGCTGCAGCTTTTTTATGCTTTGTGTTTGCATGGTCTGTGTTTTCTATCATTCTATTGGCACCATATCTGTGTTTCTTATACTTAAAATAGTTTCCTTGTAGACAGTATGTAGCTCCATGGACTTTATTATTAGTCTGACAATCTTTGCCTTTTAGTTAGAATTTATAAGTAATTTTTAAATTGTGATTAAGTGAAAGTATACAGTCCAAGTCAGTTTTGCATGCCAGTCTATCTGCAGCTCTTTCTGCTCTCCTTGCCCAGTGACAGAACACTCTTACTTTTCATTCTATACTTCCAATATCATCTTGGTAAGCTCCTGTCCCTTCCTCTCTACCTCTTCTCTAGCATCTAGAAAGAGACCAGTGTGACAGCCTCCCATAAATGCATATAACCATAAAGTGCATGCACCATATGGTTACACCGTGTCCTTGAGTCCAGTCCATTCTTTTCTGAAGAGTTGACCACAGTAGTGTTTTCTGGTCAGGGGCAGCAACAGGTTTAGGGACCACGTTCCCAGGGGGTCCTTCAGGCCATCGGACCTTTAGTTCTGGTCTTTTAGTAGAGTTCTTGAGCTGCACCCCTGTTTTTCTAGTGTTGCCACAGGGACCCTACATTGGGTGACCCATCACAGCTTCTTTGGTGGTGGCTGGGCACCATCTGATTCTTATGGTCACATGGTGATACAGTCTCCCATTCACGTGGGTCCTTCTATCTCCTGGGCTCTCTTTTCCTTGTGCCTTTCTTGTTCTCGGTCATCACCTGTTCAAGATGAGTTGGGACCATTTGATGTACCTCAGATGGCAGCTTGCTAGCTTTTAAGACCCCAGATGCCACTCACCAATATGGGGTGCACTGATGACAATTGGCCTTGATGTCCTCTGAAACCATGGTCCCCAGACCCCTGCCCCTGCCACTCTGTCCTTGCAATAGTGGGTTGAGATTAGAGGAACTTTCAGTTTCTGGTGAAGTCCAGTTAAGTTGATCTGCTTTCTACTGTGTGCTGTCACTGCTTTCACCTAAACAAATGTCTATCAACTGTCTAATCTGTGACCAACCATCTCCTTCCCTCCCCACCCTCATAGACATCAAAGAATCTTTTCTTCTGTACATAAGTCTTTTTTAAGTCCTTGTAGTAGGGGTCTCATAGAATGTTTGTCCTTTGCTGCTGACAAATTTCGCTCAGCATGTCTTCCAATTGCAAGCAGGTTATGTGATGCTTCCTAAAATCTTCATTGTTCTTTATTATTGCATATTGTTCCACTGAGTATGTGCATCATAGGTTGTTTATCCATTCATTTGTTGATAGGCATCTAGGTTGATTCCATCTTTTTGCTATTGTAGACAATGCTGCAATAAACATTTGTGTGCATGCATCTGTGTGACAGCCTTTATTTCTATAGGATATATTCTGAGCAGTGGGATTACTGGATCAAATAAAATATCTGTTTCTAGCTTTTTTAGGAAGCAACTAATTGCAGCAGTTGTACCGTTTTGTAATCCTACCAGCAACGTAGGAGAGTTCCAATCTCTCTATGGCCTCTGCAGCATTTGTTGTTTTGTGCTTTTTGGATTATGGCCAGCCTTGGTGAGTCAGATGGTATCTTATTGTAGGTTTGATTTGGGTTTCTCTAATAGCTAATGATCATGAGGATTTCCTCACGTTTCTTTTGGCTGCCTGGAAGTCGTCTTTGGTGAGGTGTCTGTCCATCTCCTTTGCCCATTGCTTAAATGAGTTGTTTACCTTTTTCTTGTTGATATTTTGTAGTACCTTGTAGATTATGGAGGTCAGATGTCAGTCCAACGTGTGGCTGCCAAGTATTTTTTTCCCATTCTGTAGGTGGTCTTTTAAATTTTTTGATAGTCTTTTGATGAGCAATAGCATTTGATTCTTAGTAGTTCCCACTTGTCTATTTTCTTTTCTGTTGATCATGCTTTGTTTCTCAGATTTTGTAGCTGTCTAAGCCATGTATTAGAACTCCCATTGTTGGCCCTATTTTTGCTTGCATTTTAGTTTTGATATTTAGGCCTTTGGTCCATTTTGAGTTAGTTTTTGTGTAAGGTGTCAGATATAGGTCTTGTTTCAGTTTTTTGCAGATGGATATACAATTTTGCCAGCACCACTTGTTAAAGAGACTGCTTTTACCCCAGTTTACAACCTTAGGGACTTTTTTGAATATCAACTGTTTGTAAGAAGACGGTGACATCTCTGGAGTCTCAATTCTGTTCCATTGGCCTATATGTCTCTTTTTGTACCAGTAGTAGGCTGTTTTGACTACTGTGGCGGTGTATTAAGTTCTAAGGTTGGACAATGCGAGGCCTCAAACTGTGTTCCTTTTTAGTAGTGCTTCACTTATTTGGAGTTTCTTCCCTTTCCAAACCAAGTTGCTGATTTGTTTCTCCATCTCATTAAAAAATGTTCCTGAAATTTGTATTGGAATTGCATTGTAAAAATTTATAGGTAATTTGTATTTCAAGAAACTAATAATGCCAGGTGTCTTTTCTTGCATGCTTTGGCCATTAGGTTTAAGTCTATCATGTTATCATCTCACTATTTCTTCTTTATTAATCCTGTTTCTTCTTCTTTTCTCTCTTAACCTGCATCTTTTGGATTCACTGAGCATTTTTAATGTATCATTTTTAATTGGCTATTGGCCTATGGAATAGCTGTGTGTGTGTGTATATGTGTGCGTGTGTGTATGGGTGTGTGTGTGGTTGCTCTTTGTTTTTGTTGTTAGTTGCTATTGAGTTAGATCTTCTGAGAACTAAGTTCTGACTCATCCTCACCTTACCTGTAACTGAATGAAACATTGCCCATTCTTGTGTCATCTTCACAATCATTGACATGTTCTAGAAATCCAATGTGCACATTTAACTCAGAGTAATCAGTGTCTTCCATAATTCTGGAATCACAAATAATAAAAGAACCTATACCAGTATAATTACATTTTCTTTCTCATATCCTTTTATTTTTGTCATACAATTGACTTCTACATAATCCAACACATTTTCATTTCTTCTGTTTCAAACAATTATCTTTCAAAGAAAAATTTTAAAATTGTGGATAAAAGTATTTTATATCCATTTATATGCCTAGGAGTGAAATTATTGATATGGTAATTATTGATATGATATGACATGACAACTATGATAACTCTGCCATTGAGCTGATTCTGACTCATAGCAACCCTGTAGGTCAGAGTAGGACTGTCCCATAGAGTTTCTAAAGGGCAGTCTGAAGTGTCGACCTTTTGGTTAGCAGACATAGTGCTTAATAACTATCCCACTAAAGACTACATGAATTGTGGAATGACATCAAAGACATCATCCATGAAGAAAGCAAGAAGTCATTAAAAAGACAAAAAAGAAAAGACCAAATTGAATGTTGGAAGAGATTCTGAAACTTTTTCTTGGACATTGAGCAGCTAAAGCAAAAAGAAGGAATGATGAAGTAAAAGAACCGAACAGAAGATTTCAAAGGGTAGCTCAAGAAGACAAAGTGTTATAATAATGTGTGCAAAGAGCTAGAAATAGAAAAGCAAGAGGGAAGAACATGTTCTGCATTACTCAAATTGAAAGAACTGAAGAAAAATCACAAGATTTGCGTTGCAGTAGTAAAGGCTTCCACAGGGAAAATGTTAAGCAACTCAGGAAGCATCAAATGAGGATGGAAGGAACACACAGTCACTATACCAGACGTTCATCCATTTTAAGAGATAGCATGTGATCAGGAACTGATAGTATTGAAGAAAGAAGGTGAAGCTGCATTGAAGGCACTGGCAAAAGCAAATCTGCAGGAACTGATGCATACCAACTGTGATATTTCAACAAATGGATGCAGCACTGGAAATGCTCACTCACCTATGCAAGAAATTTGGAGGACAGCTACCTGGCCAATCAACTGAAAGAGATCTGTATTTATGCCTATTCCCAAGAAAGGTGACCATAGTGATATTCGGCAATGAGGTATGTAGTACTTAGAACAATTAAGTTTGAGAATTCAATTGTCAGACCTCGTGTGCCTAACAAATAATCTGAGAAGCTAGACTATATGAAGTAGAACAAGGCATCAGGATTGCAGGAAGGCTCGTTAACAACCTGCATTATGCAGATGACACTACCTTACTTGTTGGAAATGAAGAGTATTTGAAACACCGATGAAGATTAAAGGCCACAGCCTTCAGTATGGATTGCACCCCAACACCAACAAAACACATGTCCTCACCACTGGACCAGTAAGCAACAGCATGAAAAATGAAGAAAGGATTGAGTCTGTCAAGGATTTCATTTTACTTGGGTCTGCAATCAATGCCCGTGGAAGCAACAGTCAAGAAATCATTGGGAAAATCTGCTGCAAAGGATCTCCTTAAGGTGTTAAGTGCTGGAGACTAAGGTGTATCTACCCTAGCCATAGTATTTTCAATAACATCATATGCAAGAAAAAGCTCGATAATGAAAAAACAAAAACAGAATTCATGCCTTTGCATTGTGGTGTTGGAGAAGAATATTGAATATACATGAATTGCCAA
Organism: Heterohyrax brucei; assembly: GCA_028571685.1. Lineage (NCBI taxonomy): Eukaryota > Metazoa > Chordata > Mammalia > Hyracoidea > Procaviidae > Heterohyrax > Heterohyrax brucei. The sequence continues at coordinate 32,561,906 of CM053140.1, forward strand.
AAGAGCAAACAGATCTGTTCTGGAAGAGGTATAACCAGAATGCTCCTTAGAAGCAAAGATGGCGAGACTATATCTTACATACTTTGGATATGTTGTCAGGAGGGATCAGTCCCTGGAGATTGACATCATGCTTAGTAAAGAAGAGGGTCTGTGAAAAAGAGGAAGACCCTCAAGGAGACAGATTGGCATAGTATCTGCAACATTGGGTTTAAGCACAAAAAGAGTTGTGGTCATGGTACAGGATTATGCAGTGTTTTATTCTGTTGTGTATAGGCTTGGCATAGGGCCTCTATGAATTGGAACCAACTCAGTGGCACCTAACAATAACAACAACGTGATAGCTCTGGTGGTGCAGTGCTTAAGCACTTGGTTGCTAACCAAAAAGCTCAGTAGTTTGTTTCTACTAGTTTCCCCTTAGAAACTCTTTGGGACAGTGCTACACACTCCTATAGGGTTACTATGAGTTGGATTTGACTCAGTGGCTATTTTTTTAAAATGATAATTTTATGTTTGACTTCTTGAGGAGCTTTCAAACTGTTTTCCTATGTGGCTGTACTATTTTACAATCCTACCTGCAATGCATAAGGTTTACAATTTCTTCACGTCTTTGAAAATACTTGTTATGGTCTGTGTTTTCGGTTTTAGCCATTGGAGTGGGTATGAAGGAGCCCTGGTGGTGCAGTGGTTAAAAACCAAACTCATTGCCATCAAGTCAATTCTTACTCATAATGCCCCTATAGGACAAAATGCAGCTGTTCCATGAAGTTTCCAAGGAGTAACTGGCAGATTTGAACTGCTGACCTTTTGGTTAGTAGACACAGCACTTAACCAGTATGCAACGAGGCAGTGGTTAAATGCCTGGCTTTTTAACACTCTAAAGAGGTCTTTGCAGCAGATTTACCCAATGCAATTGTCATGCACTGAATTATATTCTCCCCTAAATCTGTAGCAATTTGGCTGGGCCATGATACCTCCTACTGTGTGATGTCCTTCCTGGTGTAAACCCTACCTCTATGATGTTAAAAAGGGTGGATGCGCTGCAGTTGAGTTGGTGGGCAGGACTTAATGTGAGGGATTGTATTACGGCTTGGGGCAGCCTCTTGGAATATAGAAGAAAGGGAGGCAAGCTGAGATTTGGGGGCCTCTCACCACCAAGAAGCAGTTACAGGAGCTGAGAGTGTCTTTTGGAAGGGACTGGGATTCCTGCACCTCAGAAGCTTTCAGTCCAGGGGCAGATTGACAAGGACCTTCCTCCTATGCCAGCGGGGAAAGTCTTACCCTGGAGCTGACACCCTGAATTTGGACTTTTAGCTTACTGGACTGTGACAAGTAACATTTCTCTTTTTTAAAGTCATCCACTTATGTTTCTGCTAAAGCAGGATTCAATAACTAAAATGGCAATACGGCATTTGATTTCTTGACTGCTGTTTTCATTGGCATTGACTGTGCATCCACGTAAAATAAAATCTTTGACAATGGCAATATTTTCTCTATCATGATGATGCTTATTGGTCCCAGTTGTGAGGGTTTTTCTTTTCTTTATGTTTTAAGGTAAGTGCTTCAAGTCCTCTTCACTTGCATCAAGCAAGGTTGTATCATTTGCATAACACAGGCTGTTAGTGAGTCTTCCTCAAATCTTAATGCCCCCTTATTCTTCACATAATCCAGCTTCTCAAATTATTTGATTGGCGTACTGATTGAATAAGTATGGTAAAAGAATAAAACCCTGACACATACCTTTTCTGATTTTAAACCACGTGGTACCCTGTTTCTCTTTGAACAACTGCATCTTGGTCTGTCTATACGTACCACATGAGTACAATGAAATATTCTAAAATTCTCATTCTTCGCGATGTTGTTCATGGTTTGTTGTGACCCCTCCAGTTGAATAATTTGCATAGTCAATAAGACACAGGTAAACATCTTTCTGGTGTTCTCTGTTTCCGGGCAAGATCCATCTGGCATCAGCAATGATATCCTTCCTTCCACTTGCTTTTCTGAATTGGGGTTGAATTTGTGACAGTTTCCGATCTATGTATTGTTGCAATGATTTTTCTGCTAACCTCAGAAAAACTTTACTTGCCTGTGAAGTTGGTGACATTATTAGATAATTGCCACATTCTGTTGGATCACCCTTTGTCTTAGTCAGCTAGTGCTGCTTTAATGGAAATAAAGTGGATGACTTTAAAAAGAGAAACTTTGTTTTGTCACAGTTTAGCAGGCTAGAAGTCCAAATTCAGGTTGTCAACACCAAGGGAAGACTCTCTTTGCTGGATCTGGAGGAAGGTCCTTGTCATCAGTCTTCCCCTGGATTGGAAGCTTCTTAGGCACAGAGACCCTGGTCCTTTCCCAAGGATGTGCTCAGCTTCTGGCACAGCTTGTTGGTGGAATGAGGTCCCCAAGTCTCTCTGCTAGATTCTTTCCTTTATATCTCAAGGGACTGTCTCAAAACACATAACAGTCTTGTACATTGAGTCCTGCCCCCTAACACAGCTGCTGCCAATCCACCCTCATCCATACTGGCAGGATTTACAAAACGGAGGAGCAGAATACGGTATCAGAAATCACGGCCTAGACAAATTTCTACATAGATTTTTTCAGGGAACACAATTTAATCCATGACATTACACCTTTTGTTCCCTAAAAAAATCACACCCTTGTAACACAAAAAACATATTCACCCCATGATAGCAAAAGTCTCAAGTTTTAGTCGAAAATCCAGAAATTTCTCTTTAGCTGCAAGATCTAGAATACAAGTTATGTTTCCAAAATATAGCAGTAAAACAGACAAGCACAACTTAAACAATTTCATTACAAATGGGAAAAAGAAGGTAAAACAGTCAACAAGCAAGTCATCAAAACACATTGTAGTAGTTTTCAAAGGTTTGAAAGTAGTCTTCCATTCTCTGAAGTGTTTTAACAATGGTCTTTGCCTTCTAGAATCTAGATATTAGCTTCCCTCTCAAGATTCTGAGTGGAAGCCCTCCAGAACCTAAATATCAGCTACCCTCTCCAGATTCTGAGTGGAAGCCCGGTAGTCCTGTATTCCAGCTCTGCCTTCCAGGCCCAATGGGACAGTAACTCTGGCACCTTGGCCTTAGGTGCACCCTACAGCCAACTGAGTGGCAATTCCACCCTTAGGAACACGGGAAGTGATGGCTCTACTCTGTAAAATCTCTGAGGTCATGGCCATACCTTTTGAGACTGAGGCAGCTCCCCATGCTCTTTTTCTCTTCAGCTTCTGCTTTCAATGGCCTCACAGTCCAGGCCTCAGGCCTGCATCTGCCCTGCTGGGGAAAATGTTCCAGAGCTATGTAACTCTGCCAATTCAAGTGCCTGGAGGCACCCCACTTTGCCAGGAAACCTCTGTGCAAGGCACTCAGCTCTCTTGCTCCACAGATTGGCTCAGGTGCTATTTTGTGCTTCTTTGGTTATGTTGCTGCTGTCGCTGCTGCCACTGCAGCTGGTTCCCTGCTGCTTCTCACCATCTGTGCCTTCTTCAGTGTTAACCATTCTCCTCAGTTCCCTCTGAGTCCTCCACCCATTCATGGTTTCAGAACTGCCTCTACTTTTTAGGTATCTGTCAGAGCATCATCCTATTCTCTCTGTAACAAATTCTGGTTTAGTCAGCTAGTGTTGCTTTAACAGAAATACAAGTAGATCTTTTTAGAAAGAGTGATTTTATTTGCCACAGTCCGGCAGACTGAAAGTCCAAATTCATGGTGTCATCTCCAGGGAAAGGCTTTCTTTGCTGGATCTCGAGGAAAGTCTCTGTCATCAAGCTTCCCCTGGACTAGAAGCTTCTGAGGTGCAGGGACCACATTCCTTGACAAAGGATGTGTTCAGCTTCTGGCACAGCTTCTTCGTAGTATGGGATCTCCAATTGTTTGCTTGCTTGCCTCTCCTTTTATCACTTGTACCGTGAAAGGATAAAAGGTGGTGCAAGCCACATTCCAGGGAAACTGCCTTTACATTAGAGCTGGGAGGTGACCTTAGAAAGGGTGTCACGGTCTCATACTAATCCACTCTAACATAATCCACTTTATTAACTACAGGCAGAGATTAGGATTTACAGCTTCAGAAAATCACACATCAGTAATCACACAATACTGTGATCATAGCCTAGCCAAATTTCTATACATATCTTTTGGGGAATACAATTCAATCCATGATACCCTTCTTTGGAATGGACGTAAGTATGGATCTTCTTTAGGCAGTTGGCCAGGTAGCTGTCTTCCAAATTTCTTGCCATAGATAAGAGAACACTTTTCAGAGCTGCAACCATTCACTGAAACATTTCAGTTGCTGTCCTGTCAATACCTGGAACCTTGTTTTTCACTAATGCATTCACAAGTGTTGTTTGGATTCATGCCTTCAGTGCCATTGGTTCTTGATCATATGCTACGTCCTGAAATGGTTGAATGTCTACCATTTCATTCTGGTTTCTTTTTAAATTTTTTTATTGTGATTAAGTGAAATTTTACAATCCAAGTCAATTTGCCATATAAAACCCTGAGCTCCCACGTCTCTGCAACTCTGTTTGCTCTTCTCTACCGATGACAGCACACTCCTCTTTTTCACCCTTTACTTCTACTATCTACTCAATCAATACTTGTCTCCTCCCCTCCCTGCTAAAAAGAAACTAGTAGGACAACCTCATATCTCTCTCTATATAAAACCGCAAAGTATACACACCACCTACATCATTCTGTGTCCCCAAGTCCAGTTCATTCTTCCCACCATTTCTTTTTGGTAGAGTGACTCTTTGTATTTGTTTTTCCCTTGATGCTTCCTATGTTGTTCAATATCTTGCCTATAGAATCTTTTAATATTGCAACTGAAGGCTTGGATTTTTTTCTGCTATTTTTTCAGCTTTAGAAATATTGAGTGTGTTCTTCCCTTTTGGTTTTCCAATTCCAGGTCTTTGCATGTTTCTCTAAAATACTTTGCCTTTTTTAACCTGTCCTTTAACATCTTCATTTCTTTTATACATCATTTCTTCTGTTTGCTTTAGTGCCTTGATGTTCAAGATCAAGTTTTAGAGTCTCTTCTGACATCCATTTTGATCTGTATTTTCTTGTCTAACAATCTTTTGTTTTGTTAGTGTATAAGCTCCTTGATGTCATCCCACAACTTCTCTGGTCTTTGGTCATTAGTGTTCAGTGTGTCAAAGCTAGTCTTAAGATTGTCTTTAGACTCAGGTAGGATATAGTCAAGCCCATTCTTTGGCTCTCATTGACTTGTTTTAATTTTCTTCAGCCTCACCTTAATGTTGCATGTGAACAACTAATGTTCTTTTCCAAAGTCAGCCCCTGGCTTTGTTTCCACTGATGATGTTGAGATTCTCCTCAGCTATTTCCATAGAGTAGCTCATTTAATTTCTGTGTGCTTCTTCTGGTGAGGCCTACATGCATAATCACCTTTTATGTTGTATTTGCAATGAGCAAGTTGTTGGTCTTGCTAAATTATATCACGTAATCTCTTTTCTTCCCAAGGTCATATTTTCCAACTATCATTTTTTGTTTCCAACTTCTGCATTCCACTTATAAGCAATTATCAGTGCATCTTGATCACATGTTGGATCAATTTCAAACTGAAGAAGTTGGTAAAAAATTCCAGTTTCTTCATTTTTTGCCTTAGAGGTTGGTGTTTAAATTTGAATAGTACTTGTACTAGCTGCTCTCCTTGTAGGTATATGGATATTATCTTATCACCAACAACTTAGTTCAGGATTAATTTTTAAAAATTGTGCTTTAAATGAAGATTTACAGCACAAACTAGCTTCTCATTGAATAATAATACACATATTGGTTACCAACAGCACAACATGTTAGCAGTCTCCCTTCTTGAACTTTGGTTCCTTAATTACCAGCTTTTCTGTCTTCTCTTGCCTTCTAGACCTTAGTCCGGGGTTGGTGTGCACCTTAAGTCTAATTTTTGCATTATGGGCCTGTCTAATCTTTGAATGAAGGGGCAATCTCAAGAATGACTTCCTTACTGAGCTAAAAGGGTGTCTGGGGGCCATACTCCAGGGATCTCACCAGTCTCTGTCAGGCTAGTAAGTCAGGTCTTTTTTGGAGAGTTAGAATTTTGCTCTACATTTTTCTCCAGCTCTGTTCAGGACCCTCTAATGTGGTCTCTGTCAGAGCAATCACTAGTGGTAGCCGGGAACCATCTAGTTGTGCTGGAGTCAGTCTGGTGCAGACCAGTAGTTGTGGTCCATTAGTGCTTTGGACTAATTTTCCTCTTGTGTCTTTGGTTTTCTTCGTTCTTCCTTGTTTGTAAATGGGTAAGATCAGTGGAGTATCTTAAATGGCTGCTCAAGGCTTTTAAGACTTCAGACACTACTCACCAAAGTAGGATGTGGATCATTTTCTTTACAAACTACGTTCTGCCAATTGAAGTAGATATACCTTGAGACCGTGGTCCCCACAGCCCTCAGCCCAGTAATCCAGTCCTTCAGGGAATTTGGCTATGTCTATGGATCTTCCGTGGCCTTGCCTTGGACAAGTTGTACTGGCTTCTCCAGGAATTGTGTACTGCCTTACTCGTCAACAAAATAACCACTTATCTATTGTCTTGTTAGTATTTTTTGGACAATTTATGTTCTTTTTGATGATGAGCGTGACTCCCTTCCTCTTCAGTTTGTCATTCCTGGCATAGTAGACCATACAACTGTCCTATTCAAAATGACCAGTATCAGTCCATTTCAGCTTACTAATGACTTAATGGCATCTAACAACAGCAACTAGAGAGTGATGCTATTTCATTTTCTCCTGAATGATATGGGTGTTCAACAAGGACTCTTCGTTATGACTAGTTAGAATCCAAAACTTTCCAGCCTAATAAGAGCACTTGGAGTTTTTGAGTTTACAATTTCCCAATTGTTCTTTGAATCTGTTGAAATTTGCTCCATGTATGTCAGTCTCAGTTTCTAGCCAAAGATTCAAGGGGACTTCTATGCAGGTTTTGGGAACTCTCTTTCAGTATAACATTTTTTTTTTTTTTTTTTTGTATTCCAGCCATCAAATTCTAGCTACCCCAGTATCCCAAACATCTGTGCTCCTGCTCTTCAACTCAGTGAGACTTTCGTGCTCTGCTTGTGGTTGGCCAGTGTTATGGATTGATTTGTGTAGCCCAAAGTTTGTGTCCTAAATCCTAACTTCTATGACCTCTATGCTTGTAGTTGTAATTCCATTTGTGAATGAATTTTCTTTGTTAAGTTAATAAAATAGGATTAGCAACTTGAGTCAATCTCTTACAAGACTTGAAAGGAGCAAAATAAGCAGGCAGAGTTAGGGAAAGATAAACACCAAGACACATGAAGACCTCCCAGGTACCAGGAAACAGAGGCTGAAGAGACAAGACCCTCCCTCAGAGCTGAGAGAGGAAGAAAGCCTTCTCCTAGAGCCAGTGCTCTTGAGTTCTGACTTCTGGCCTCCTAGACCGAAGGAAAATAAACTTCTCTTTGTTAAAGCCATCCACATGTAGTATTTCTGTTATAGAAGGGCTGGAGAACTCTTCTCACCACGGTTTGAAAAGTGCTGCCAATCAGAAACTCAGGGCAGTGGCAGGCATCACTTCACTTGTTTCTCTTCCTTCGAGGACCACAGTCATATCTGACCAACCCCTGAAAACTGTTGTCTCATATTTTGTCAGCTTTATAGTTGTTTCAATGTAGGACACATCTGGTTCTGGATAATCCATCATCCATATTTTTATTTTCAGTTTGTCTGTGATTTCTCTAAACACAAATTTTTCCATGCAGTTTCCCTTCTGTAAAGACTTCCAAGCTTCACTATTTACTAGTGGACACGAACACCAGACCCCTTGGTGTAGCATAGTTTCCCTTGTACTGTATTCTCTTCATAAAAAATACATCTCACTCTCACTGGATTCTACTTTTTTTTTTTTTTAATACTAGGTGGTAATTGTTCATGTACCTGTTAATATATGCTCCACTCATCTGTAGTAGGTTGAAATACTTTTAGGGCAGAAAGTATGACTGATTACCTCCAGGATCTTAGCACTGTCCTTGTTTTTAGAAGGTGATCATTACTTACAAACTCATAATGAAGAAATAAATTTAGGTAACATTCATTAGGCAAGTATTTGTGCTATGAAGTGCTCAACATTATTTTCATGCATTATTCCACTTTATACTCAAAATATCCTAATGGGATATATAGTATTATTTTACAGAGAGGTTAGTAACAGGATCATGTCTCTATTATTCTCAAGTGGTGTATCAAGATTCATACACTGCCTCTGACACTATAGTTTGATTTTAGAAGCTATCCACTATGCTGTGTTGACTCTTATCATTCTCCAAACTCAAAACCATATAATAAAATGCCACCATTGTATTTTTACATTTCTTCCAGGGCCAGAGACTCAAATCTTCCCAAGGTAACCCATGGAGAACACAGCCATGAAGAGATGTAGTCAGGCAGTTTATCCATTTAATTTTTCCAGGGTGAGAATGGTCTTTGCGATTCATTCTGTGCTCTCATCAGAGCAATTATCTGGTTAATAGCTCTGATTTGGATTTGGCTGAGGTACTTATTACTGCTGGGGAGCACCAGAGAACAAACAGATGGACTGTAAGGAGGATTTTGAAGGAGGCTTGGGATTTGTTCTGACAGTCATGGGCAAAGAGGCTGGTCCCTGTGCCCCAAATGTATAGTTCAGAAGCAGCCACCCTATGTTTATAGATGGAATTTTCTTTTCTGGAATGCCCTTCATTCTCCTCTGTACTGCTGACAGCATTTAAGGACTACTGTGCGGTTCTGTTAAAGGTGACCCCTGAGACTTTGAAACCATGGAAATGAGCTTGCTATCTTAGAGTTCAGCTATCAAAGCATCACATCCTGGGTTACGGCAGAGAAATGCAAAGTCACGTAAGTGGATGGAATTCTTCGCAGACCAGCAAGACTTGGCCATCACCTCATCATATTGTTAAAGTAGTTAAAGTAGAATATTTCAAAGGAAGGGAGTGAAGGTTAGTTAACATTGTACTTGTAGAACACGTTTGTATTCCCTCCATTTCCTTAGACCAGTTGTTCCTAAGAACATTTTCCAATAATACTCCCATACTTGGCCTATGGCCTAATTTGATGATCATTTCCTTGGTCCTGGAAAATGTAATTGAAATGAACATACACGGGTTAGCTGATTCCTCAGTTTGCTCTATGGCCTGTGGAATAAGTGCTATCACAGTGAAGAAAGCAAGGTGGAAGTCTCAGAATGCTATTCTACCCGTAGCCAAGAAGTTATTGTTGTTATTAGGTGTTTTCAAGTTGGCTTTACCATATAGTGAGCCCCTGTATAACAGAATGAGATGCTGCCTAGTCCTACACCGTCCTCAGAACAGTAAATATATTTAAGCCCATTGTTGAAGCCACTATGTCAATTAAACTCGTTGAGGGTCTGGCTGTTGTTCACTGTCCCTCTGTTTTACTAAGCATAATGTTGTTCTTGGGATGGTTCCTCCTGATAACAAGTCCAAAGTAAAAGAGTCAAATTCTCACCATCTTTGCTTTTAAGGAACATTCTGGATATTCTTCCTCCAAGACAGATTTGTTCATTCTTCTGGAAAGGTACGATAGAGTCAATATTCTTTGCCAGCATCATAATTCAAATGTCTTCATTCTTCTTTGGTTGAGATAACAGATCAAAAGAAGTATTGTATTCTGGGGGGTATGACAGCTGTGTTCAAAACCTAAAGGATACAAGGATGGCACCCATCAAAACCCCGTTAATTCACCAGTTCATTCTATAAAAACAAAATCTTGATGATAACAGCAAACAACTGCATATTTAACCAGTAATGACCTAGCTGTGGCTTCTGTGCATTATCTTTGATAGAGAAGGTTAACACAGCCACACCTAGATAGTGTGCAGTCATTGGTCTGATGAATGTGCTATTTTTATTCCTTATCACCAAGGGGGGTGAGAAGCAGTTTGCATGTACATGAGTAGACAGCAGTATATAATTTTGGTCTGTCTCAGGCTTGTTTTGTCTCATGCACTATTTTGGAGTTGCTATGAGTTGGAAGCAACTCAATGGTGATGAGTTTTTTTGTTATTGTTGTTGTTGTTTGTCATAACTTATTGTTCTAATTGCCTTCTATTTATACTGTTGTTAAAGGAGGTATCTCTTCTCCTACATAGCACAAGATAACCCAACACAACGTTTGACACTAGGCCCATGACACCGACAGCAGTTGACTAGTAGTACATACTAACACCCATGGGGAGGAAGCTATATGCCATGCAGGGCCATGTCGTTGTTGCACTCAACAGTGGAGTAAACCAGAAGGCTCTATGGCAAGTAGACTTTGTAGTAACAAGAGGGTGGGGTGTCTACTGGTTCCCATAGGATGATACCATCATCTTATCTGAATAATTCTGCAAGATGGCATGGAAGTGAAACCCATTAGTTTGAAGACTGTGTGCATCTGGTCTGGCTGATAGGGAAACTGGTCAGGTGAGGATCTTATTTCACTGAGTGGGTGGTGTATTTGATAACAGCCTTTGGGCTGTATCACGGTCAAAGATGTCAAAGGAGCACATGACGTTTTAGGCCTTCTAATACAGAAAGAAATCTGGAATAAGCAGTATAGGAGGGAGACAATGAGTTTCACTTGTGCCCTTGGTACCAGCTGTAGCAACAGATGTAGTGGTTTTCGAGCAACTGCCGAAGCTTCCCTGGCTCTGTCATAGTTCTCTCCTCTCCCGCTCATAGCCTGCCAACCTGGTGTTTTTATTTGTGGCTTGGCTTAACCTTGATGCAGTCCCAAGCTGATACATGGGTCGATATGAGTCACAGTTGAGCCCACAGCAACTTTTGTTGTTTTTTAATTATAATTTGGCTTTCCAAGAATGTGTCCCTCCAGGAATATGACTATTCTTTTAAACTTATAACTCCCAGCCCTGGAACACCAGTCTCTAATTCTCTCCCTTGTATTTCTCCGTAGCACTCATTACCATTTAACATACAATATAAGAAGCCCCGGTGGAGCAACTATGAAATACTTGGCTATAAATCAAAAGATTGGCTGTTGGAACCCACACCCAGCTGCTCTAAGAGGAGGCAAACCTGGTGATCCACACCCATAAAGACCCATAAAGATCTAAGAAGCTCTATGGGGGAAGTTCTACTCTGTCAGATAGGGTCATGATGAATCAGAATTGACTAGACGATGCATAACAATAGCAACAACATATGATAACATCCACTTGTTTATTTTTCTTCTTGTATGGCTTCCACACACCAGAAAAAAAGCTCGATTAGGACATGGATATATTTTGTTTGCTTTGTTCACAATGGGATCAACAGTGGCTTCAACAGTGTTAGCCATGTAGGAAGCGCTCAATAAATGTTTGCTCAATGAATGTATGAACTGAACGAGCTGAACGTTCCTCTGAAATCCTAGGGCACTGTGTGCTTTGGCCATCTCTCAGTCTTCTGATCTTGTTTCTTATCAGACTTCCCCAGCTCTTGCTCTCAGGTCCTACTTGTCTCCTGTTCCTCAGATAACAAAATTAATGGTGCCACCCAACCCTAGGGCTATTACCTTTCTTACTCAAGGCCTCACTGTACTCTGGGGTTTTTTTCTAAGTGAGACTTTCTATATACCCCAGCTCAAATGACACTTCATCACTCCTTGTTTTTAAACCGACAAAACCAAAGTCTCTGCTGTCAAGCTGATGCTGGCTCAAAGTGGAGTATGTCCTATAGCTAGGGTAGAATGGCCCCATAAAGTTTCCAAGGAATGCCTGGCAGATTCGAGCTGCTGGTAGCATAGTGGTTAATTGCTACAGCTGCTAACCAAAAGGTTGTCAGTACAAATCCACCAGGTACTCCTTGGAAACCCTCTGGGGTGGTTCTACTCTGCCCTATGGGGTTGGTGTGAGCCATAACTGACTTGCTAGGAAAGAGTTTGTTGTTGTAGGTACTATTAAGTCCTCTCCAATTCATAGAACTATTATACACAATTAAATGAAAAAAGAAACACTACCCAGTCCTGAGCTGTGCTATATTTAAGCGTATTGTAGCCACTGTGTCAATCCATCTCATTAAGGGTCTTCCTCTGTTCTGCTGACCCTAGAAACACCCACTGCCATTAAGTCTATGTTTTATAAAGTATGACATCCTTCTCCAGGGACTGGTCCTTCCTGATGCCATGTTCAGAGTACATGAGACATTTCACTTCTGAGTATTCTGGCCACACTTTCTCCAAGACAGATTGATATGTTTTTCTGGCAGTCCTTGGTGTACTTAATATTCTTCACCAACACAGTAATTTCTATGTGTCAATTTTTCTTTGGTCTTCCTTTTTCATTGTCTAGATTTTGCATGTGGTTTTTGAAATACCAGTGGTAAAGTTTCTACCATCACAGCAACATCCAACCATCATGCAACACGCTGACAAATGGGTAGGGGTGATATTCCTTACCTGGCCTTATTTTAGTTTAAACAATTGTCACTACCTGATTGTATGTCTACCCTCCTAGAAAACAAGTCCTACCAGAAAAAGTATTTGATTTACTTACTACTGTTTTCCCTTGTCCCATTACAGTGCCTGTTATAGAGCAAGCACCCAGTAAACGTTTGCTGAATAAATAAAGCTAAGTTTAAGAAGTACTGGACACAACACAGATAAACCAGTGTTTTTACTGCAAGATGACTCAGAGCCTTTTGTTTGCAATATACGTTATGAATTCCTAAGAGAGAAACACAGCACAAAATTTTTCCAAAACTCATTTTACCGTCAAACCACCTGTGACATCTCTCAGGGCTCTATACCATGTGACATATTTTGGGGAACTTGGAACTAAGGTGATTTCAGCCTAAGACTGGAACCCTCTTAGAAGAAGGCCACCCCTTTGTGTTGTGAATTGTCAACTCTTCCTGCTACTCCAAATCTGACCCCACACTCAAGGTCCCTCTCAGGTCCTATTATACCCCAAGAGGTATTCCCTGGCAATTGCTCATCACAGTGTCCTTGGCATTCTTAACTGTCACGCTGAGTTGACTTTGACACTAGGAAGGCAAATGAGCCCAGCTTTTAGGTTGCTGTTTTATCTATGTGTTGCCATTTATCAAAAATGTGTGTACACCATTTATGCTTACATTTCAAGCTCTGTTAGGATGGGAACCAGGCACTGCTGTCATCATAGGACCTAGCAAAGGATTACTGGATGAAGAATAGGAATGAATTCCTCCAGGGATAGCCCTAATGGCTAAAACTTATACCCTTATTAAGAATGGAAGATCCCAGGTGGTATAAATGGTTAATGTGTTCTGTTGCTAACTGAAAGGTGAAGGTCTGAATCCACTTAGAGGCATTTGAAAGAAAGCTGGTGACCTACCAAAAAGTCATCCACTGAGAACCCTATAGAGCACACTTCTACTCTGATGCACATAGTGTCACCATGAGTGACTCCATGGCAACTGGTTTTTTCTTTAGAATGTTTTGGAATTTCTTCTAAGGTCTTGAAGACTCAGTGGGAGGGTAGCACATAGTTAGGACTGCGACAAGTCCAACAGGCATCCTTGTGAAGAGGGTGGGCCATGAGGAACAGCCCTGGGCCTGGGGAAGTGGCTGGAAAGGGGTTTTCTTGAGGGATTTGAAACAGGAGCAGTCACAGCTAAAGAGACCAAAGAAAATGCAAACATTTGACATCAGCTCCAAAGGCTTCTTAGACTCAGAAATGACAGAGAAAGCTAAGTGTTTCAGAATATCAGGAATAACAGAGCAGGGGCAGGGGAGACTCAAGGGTCCAGGCAAATGGACCCATAGGGGCCTTGGGGCTTGATATGTGCTTCAACTAGGGCCCAGTTGCTTGGGATGTGGCTGAGTATGTTTTATGAGAAAACATGTAAACAAAATGATTTGTTGTTGGAAGACTTCAGCACGTAGGCATTTTGACGGCTGTATGGAAGAAGATATTTGTCAGCCAAGAGCTCATACCAAAGTTTTTAAGATTGCACCCTGATAGAGTCTTGCAATTATTTTCCCCTAGTTAAGTTCTCAGCAGAGAAAATGCTCCATGATTGCTGGAATGGTGTTGGTGATTCCTATTATAGATTAAGCTATTGGGTATGTGCTGTAGGACCAGGATGTCAGGGTATTTCTTATAACTTTAAATGGATAGGTTGGTAGTAAGCTTTGCTGGTTTAGCCCTGTTATGGATTGAACTGTATCCCCCCAAAATGTGTGTCAATGTGGACACGCCACGATTCATAGTATTGTGTAGTTGTCCACCATTTTGCGATCTGATGTAATCATCTTATGTGTTGTAAATTCTAACCTCTATGATGTTAATGACACAGGGTTGGAGGCAGTTATGTTAATGAGGCAGGACTCAGTCTACAAGATTAGATTGTATTTAAGTCAGTCTCTTTGGAAATATAAAAGAGAGAAGTGAGAAAGCGGGAGAAGCACCTTATACCACCAAGAAAGCTGTGATGGGATCACAACGCGTCATTTCAAGTTGGAATCCCTGTGCTGAGAATCTCCTAGACCAGGGGAAGACTGATGACAATGAGTTTTCACAGAGCCAACAGAGAAAGACACCCCCTGGAGGTTGTGCCCTGAATTTGCGCTTTCAACTTCCTGAACTGTGAGAGAATAAATTTGATTGTTAAAGCCTTTCATTTGTGGTATTTCTGTTATAGCAGCACTAAATAACTAAGGCAGGCCCTAAGATTTGCTAACACACAGGACTGGGTTTGCTTTCTGCCCTACCACTTAGTAGCTGTGTAACCCTGGGAAAGTGGTTTAATTGTTTAAACCTCTTTTTCCCCCCCTAGAGTTTATGTAAATTTAAATGACAGCATGATCGTAATGTGCATACCACTCTTTTTTGTGATCATTATTATCATGTTGTTGCCTTTAGGTGGCATGAGCTGAATTATACTCATTGCTACCCCGTATGACAGAGTACAACTGCCATATAGGACTTTCTTGATTGTAACGTTTATGAGAGTTGATTGCTAGCTGATTTCTCCCATGGATCACTGGGTGGGTGCAAATACCAATCTTTTGTTTAGTAGCTGAACACTTGGCTTAACAGTTGTGCTGTCAGGGCTCCTTATCATCATCATTGAAAAGAAACATAAAGAAAATCATTGCCATCGAGTTGATTCCAAATCGTAGTGACCCTGCTGGACACAGTAGAACAGTTCTGTAGAGTTTCCAAGGAGCAGCTAGCGGATTTGAATTGCCAGTCTTTGCTATCAGCTATAGTTCTTAACCACAACACCACCAGATCTCCATTATAATCACAGCAAATGTCTACTAGGAGCCTTAATGGTGAAGTGGTTAAGAGCTCAACTGCTAACCAAAGGTAAGCAGTTCAAATCCATCAGCTGCTCCTTGGAAGCCCTATGGGACAGTTCTACTCTGTCCTAAAGTGTTGCTATGAGTCAGAATTGACTGGACGATGAATTTTTGTTGTTGTTGTTAACATCTATTGAGCTCTCACTATGAGTCTCAGTTGAACAAATGAAATGAATTTTAAATATTACGGTACAGAAAAACATTAGAAGAAGGTGATTGTCATGGTTTGAATTGTGTCCCCCCAAAAATGTGTGCAGCCATGTGGCTGGGATATGGTTCCCAGTATCTTGGGACTGTCCTCCATTGTGTGGTTTTGCTAACCTGTATGTTAAAGGATTAGGGTGGGGCTGTGAATTCCTGCTATGGGGGAAGTTTCCCTGGAGTATGGCTTGCCCCACCCTTAATGCTTTTAGCTTGCAAGGAATAAAAGGAAAAAGAACCAAGGACAATTTGAGAACCTCGCTACCATCAAGCAAGCAGCACCGGGAGCAGAGCGCGTCATTCAGGCCAGAGGTTCTTGCGTTAGGACACTCCCTGGACAAAGACTGATGCAATACCGGACTTTCCTCCAGAGCCATCAAGGGGAAAGTCTTTCCCTGGAGCGGACACCCTGAATATGGACTTGCAACCTACCGGACTGTGTAAGAATAAATCCTTCTTTGTTAAAGCCATCCACTCTGGTATTTCTGTTAGAGCAGCCCTAGCTGACTAAAACAGTGATAATGTATCTTTTAAAAATGCCTATTTGCCAAGTGGTAAAACCTAGGCTTAGAACGAGTTGAGAACAGGTTAACACAGTTAATTAGATATCGTACCTGTGATGTATGGATGTATTCTCTGCAAATTTCAGTCAAAAGAGCTATTCATTTCCTGTGTTTCAGACCTCCCTTCTGGGATTATTTTCCTAACAAGTATATTCATTACTCCTTTACTGAGGGTCTTTTCACAATAAGCCCTCTTAATTTCTTTTTGTTTGAATGTATATTTCACTGAGCTGTTTTAGACTGATAGTTGTTTTTTCTCTGTAATTTGATATTGTTCTGCTGGTTTCTGTCTTCTGTTGTTGCTGTTGAGAAGTCTATTGTCAGCCTAATAGTTCCTTTTAGGTGATTTGTCTTTTTGTCTGGCTGCTTTTAACATCTTTGTCTTTAGCATTTTGCACTTTTGGTATGATTACATTTATCAAAGTTTCTTTCCTTTCCCTTCCTCTATTGGTTTGAATTTATATATTCTGTTCCATTCATTTGTTTGTTCAACAAATGCTTATAGAATTTGTTGAGTGTCTGTTCTAGGCATGCAGTATTCATTGGTAAACAAGACAAAGATCCCAGCTCTCAAGGGCCTTATACTATAGCAGAGGAGACAAACAGTAGCATAATAAATAAGTAAACTATACAGTAGAAGAAGGTAGCCCTGGTTGCAGAGTGGTTAAGCACTTAACTGCTAATTGAAAGATCAGTGCTTTGAACTCACCATGTGCTCCATGGGAGAAGACAGAAAGATACGGCTGTCTGGTGCTGTAAAGGAAACATTATGGGGCAGTTCCGTTGTTGTACAGAGTTGCTATGACTCAGAATTGACTCAAC
Source organism: Heterohyrax brucei (assembly GCA_028571685.1). Taxonomy (NCBI): domain Eukaryota; kingdom Metazoa; phylum Chordata; class Mammalia; order Hyracoidea; family Procaviidae; genus Heterohyrax; species Heterohyrax brucei. The sequence goes on from CM053140.1 coordinate 32,578,842, forward strand.
AGCAACATTTTTTTAATTGTAGAAGGTGATATGAAAGGTATTGAATAAAAGTAGAGCAAGATGTGGAGGATAAGGAGTGCGAGGATGGCTTGCTTACAAAGTTAAGTAGGGAGTAAGATCATGGAGAAGGTGTCATTTGAGCAAAGACTTATAACAGGTTAACTATACTTAGTAACCTTCAAGTTTTAGCACTAATATTTAATAAAGTCTATAGCTAATCAGAATGTCTTTTCTCCACCTGGACAATATTAAGCAAGCTATACCAACACTTCATCTGTGATTATCCCTTCTTGCATCCTGCTACTTAGTATGTTTGCTCAACCTCTTTTTTGTATGTCCCTAAAATGCTCTTTACAGTGGTCTCTACGGGGTCTTCCGGTGTATAGCACTCCTCTTTCCTGCTCAAGCTATTAACAATTTCTCAATTAAAACCAATAAAATAAAACCTGTGAGAACCAGAATTCAATGGAACTTCCACATTTTTCTGAGTCTCACTGGTTTTCATCTTTGACAGATTACAGTCTTACCATTTTCCTATAGGTTCTTAGTGGAAAATATTTTAGTTTTCCCATTCTGACAGGTTTCACATTGTACAGGTTTGGGATTTTTTCAGGTTTGACTGCACAGGTATTGAAGTCTAATATCACTTTTGTTGCTGTTGGACACTGTTTTAGTCAGCTAGGGCTGCTCTAACAGAAATACCACAGAGTGGATGGCTTTAACAAAGAAAGATTTATTCTTACACAGTCCGGTAGGTTGCAAGTCCATATTCAGGGTCTCCGCTCCAGAGAAAGACTTTCCCCTTGTTGGCTCTGGAGGAAAGTCCGGTATTGCATCAGTCTTTGTCCAGGGAGCGTCCTCACGCAAGAACCTCTGGTCTGAAGGACACGCTCTGCTCCCGGTGCTGCTTGCTTGATGGTAGCGAGGTTCTCAAATTGTCCTTTGTTTCTTTTTCCTTTTATTCCTTGCAAGCTAAAAGCATTAAGGGTGGGGCAAGCCATACTCCAGGGAAACTTCCCCCATAGCAGGAATTCACAGCCCCACCCTAATCCTTTAACATACAGGTTAGCAAAACCACACAATGGAGGACAGTCCCAAGATACTGGGAACCATATCCCAGCTACGTGGCTGCACACATTTTTGGGGGGACACAATTCCAACCATGACAGACACTAACTTATAAGATGTAGATAGCAAAAGAGACAAATGAGCATGTAACACAAATCAAAGGACTTGGCAGACTTTCCCAGTCATATGTAGCACTAGCCTATGGCTAGTGCTAGAAAGATCTTTTTCTCAGATCTTTCCCTCTAAATCATGGCAGGATTCTCCATGTAAGAGTTCTGCCTTGGTAAGCCTGGGAGTGTAGTGGAGCAGAGGACCACACATGTTCTTGGTGAGAAGTCTTGTTTCAAGAGGAAGGAGGATAGAGTCAGGCTGTTCTTCCCAAATTTACTTATCATATATATCAGGTGGGTAAAGGACTGGAGAGATGTGAAGTTACACTGATTGAGCTCTTTTCACAGGAAAGAATCATCCACTGTGGTTGCAGGCATTCTTCACTTGCAGTCTTTACTATTATTTTATATAATTGATCCACCCTTGTGTTTGCAAATTTCTTGCTTATCTTTCCCTTCTGCATCTCATGCCTCTTTTCAAGTTAAATTATTTTTTCTAAATACAACTTTTTAGTGAGTCGAAGACAGAATTATCTTCTTCTAGCTTTCATTGTTGCACTAAGAAGTCTGATGTCAGTTTTTTAGGTAATGTGTCTTCTCTCTGTAATAGATATTAATATAGGTCTTTGTCTTTGGTATCTGGAATTTTCATTATGAAGTGTACATGCTTATTTACACTTCTCAGTACTCAAGCTTCCTGAATCTAGTGAGTTAACGCTTTTGTCATTCTGGAAAATTGACTACCATTGGTTTTTCTAGTATTTCCTCTCTCCCATTCACTGTCTTGTTGCTTTTCTGAAAAACTTCTTAGATACTTGTTGGGTCTTTTTCATTTGATTCTATATATCTTTTAACTGCTGTTACATATAGTTTCATTTCTTTACCTCTCTGCTGTGCGAAATAGTTCCTAGGTCTTCCAGTTGCTCAGATATTCCTTCAGTTTTTTAATTCATGCACTAAACTATAAATTTCAATAATTATATTTGATTCCTTGTCAAATAAATGTTTTATTTTAAAATAAACCTTTTGTGTTTTTTTATTCCTTCTTTTATGTCTTTAATTATTACTAGCACACTCTTTTTCTCAGAGCTTTCCCTCTAAATCATTCATTGTACTGCTACTATGATGCTCCAAGCTTTGCCATTTGTATCAAATACCAGCAGGGCCACCCATGGCAGATAGGTTTCAGCTGAGCTCCAGACTAAGACAGACTAGGTGGAAGAATCTGGTGAACAACTTCTGAAAAGAAGTAACCACTGAAAGCACTAAGAATAGCAGCTGAACACTGTCTGATACAGTGACAGAGGATGAGCCCCTCAAATTGGAAGGCATTCAAAGGATGACTGGAAAAGAGCTGCCTTCTCAAAATAAAGGTGACCTTAATGATGTGGATGGAGTCAAGCTCTGGGGACCTTCATTTGCTGATGTGGCATGACTCAAAATGAGAAGAAATAGTTGCAAATATCCATTAATAATCAGGATGTGGAATGTATGAAGTATAAGTGTAGGAAAACTGGAAATTGTTGAAAAATGAAATAGAGTGAATAAGCATTGATATCCTAGATATTAGTGAGCTGAAATGGACTGGCATTGGACATTTTGAATTGGAAAATCATATGTGCTGAGAATAACTAGAAGAGAAATGATGTTGCATTTATCTTCAAAATGAACATTCCAAGATCTATCTGGAAGTAAAACATTCTCATATGACTGCAAGGAAGATCAGTAAGAGGACTATTATTGAAATTTATGTACTTGCTACTAGTCCAAAGATGAAGACATTGAAGATTTTGACCAACTTATGCAGTCTGAAATTGATGGAATATGCTATCAGGATGCATTGATAATTACTGGTGATTGGAATGCAAAAGTTGGAAATAAACAAGATTAGTAGTTGGGAAATATGGCCTTGATGACAAAGATGATGATAGTGATCTCATAATGGAATTTTGGAAGACCAATGACTTCTTCATTGCCAATCTTTTTTCAATAACATAAACAGCAACTGTATGTGTGGATCTCACCGGATGGAATACGCAGGAATCAAATTGACTATATCTATGGAAAAAGACAACTGAAAAGCTCAGTATCATCAGTCAAAACTAGATGAGAGTGGACTACAGAGCAGATCTTCAATTGTTCACATGCAAATTCAAGATAAAGCTGAAGAAAACTAGAACACATCCATGACAGCCAAGTATGACATGGATTTACAGAACATCTTAAAAGTACATATGATGCACTTAACATTAAGACTGATTACAAGACAAGTTGTGAAAGGACATCAAGGATATCATATATTAAGAAAGTAAAGGCCATTAAAAAGAAAGGAAAGCCCAATCGATGTCATAAGAGATGCGAAACTTGCTCTTCAAGGTCGAGTGGCTAAAACAAACAGAAGAAATGAAGCCAAGAGTTCAACAGAAGATCTCAGAGGGTGACTGGAGAAGACAAAGTAAAGTATTACAACATGTGCAGTGACCGGGAGTTAGAAAATCAAAAGAGAAGAACACTCTTGGCATTTGTCAAGCTGAAAAAAACCGAAGACAAAATTCAAGCCTTCAGTTGCAATATTGAAGGATTCTGTGGGGAAAATATTAAATGATACAAGAAGCATCAAAAGAAGATAGAAGGAATGCACTGAGTTAGTTTACCCAAAACAATTGGTCTATATCCAACTTTTTTAAGAAGTAACATGATCAGGAAGTAGTCCAAACCTCATTGAAGGCATTGATGAAAAACAAGGCCCCAGGAATTGGCAGAACACCAATTGAGATGTTTCAACAAATGGATGTAGCATTGAAGTGCTCACTCACCTATGCCAAGAAATTTAGAAGACAGTTACCTGGGCAACTGATTGGAAGAGATCCATATTTGTGCCCATTCAAAAGAAATGTGAATTTGGAAAGTATAAAAAAATACCAATAATGTCAAATGCAAGTAAAATTTTGCTCAAGATCATTCACAAGTAGCTGCAGCAGTGCTTCCAAGATGTCAAGTCAGATGTAGAAAAAGTTGTAGAACCAGGAATATCACTGCTGATGTCAGATGGTTCCTGGCTGAAAGCAGAGAGTACCAGAAAGATGTTTACCTGTGTTTCATTGACTATGCGAAGGCATTTGACTGTGTGGATCATAACAAGTAATGGCTAACATTGTGGATAATGGGAATTCCAGAACATTTAATTGTACTTTTAAAGAATCTGTGCATAGATCAAGAGGCAGTTGTACGAACAGAACAAGGGGACACTGCGTGGCTTAAAGTCAGGAGAGGTGTATGTCAGGACTGTATCTTTCACCACACCTATTCAACCTGTATGCCAAACAAGTAATCCCAGAAGTTGGACCCTATTAAGAAGAACCAGGCATCAGTATTAGAAGAATACTCATAATAACCTGTGTTATGCAGACAATACAACCTTGCTGGGTGAAAGTGAAGAGCATCTGAAGCACTTACTGATAAAGATCGAAGACCACAGCCTTCAGTATGGGCTACACCTCAACATAAAGAAAACAAAAATCTTCACAACTGGACCAGTAAGAAACATCATGATACATGAAGACAAGATTGAAGTTGTCAAGGAATTAATTTTACTTGGATCCATAATCAACACTCATGGAAGCAGCAGTCAAGAAATTGAGTCACCTCTGCTGAGTAAATTTGCTGCCCCTAAAAATTCCTGTTGCCATCAATTTATAGTGACTCTGTAGGACAGGGTAGCATTGCCTCATAGGATTTCCAAGGAGCACCTTGAGGATTTGAATGACTGGTCTTTTTGTTAGCAGCCTTGGCTCTTAACCCCTACACTACCAGGGTTACCTCAGCTGCAAAGGACCTTTAATGTATTGAGAAGTGAAGATGTCACCTTAAGACTAAGGCATGGCTGACTCATGCCATGGCATTGTTAATTGCCTTAGGTGCATGTGAAAAATTGAGGCTTCGATTTGTGATATTGGTGAAGAACATTAAATGTATCGTAGACTGCCAAAAAAAATGAACAAATCTGTCTTGGAAGAAGTATAACCAGAATGCTCCTTGGAAGCAAGAATGGTGAGACTTTGTCTCACACACTTCAGATGTGTTATCAGGAGGGATCCATCCCTGGAGAAGGATGTCGTGCTTGGTTAAGTATAGGTTCAGCAAAAAAGGTTACATGGATTGACACAGACGCTGCAAGGATGGGCTTGAGTGTAACAAGGATGGTGAAGATGGTGCAGCACAGGGCAGTGTTTTCTATATTGTACCTAGGGTCACTATGAGTCAGAATCAACTTAATGACACCTGACAACAACAGTAACAACTCCCTCTAAATAGTCACAGTGTTCACTTCCTCTCTTCAAGCTGGTGTCAGAACAAATCTCCCATCATAGAGACCTTCCTGGACTTGTTTTTCCCAAGTAGCATCACTCCTGAGTGGCTCTCTGTCCTCTTGTCTTATTTTTTGTTGTTAGCATTTGACACCATATGACATAGTATATACATATCACAGGAATTACAGCTGTCTATTTCCTGCCAGTAGACTAAAAGCACTGTTAAAGTGGGAACTCTGTTGTATTCATCGTGATATCTCTGATGTTTAATAAACTTTCAATGAGTCATATGAATAAATAAACTTGGTTGTTGTTAGGTGTCATTGAGTCACTTCCAACTTGTGGCAACCTTGTGTACAACAGAGAGAAGTATTTCCTGGTGCTGTGCTGTCCTCACAGTAGAAAGCATGTTTGAGCTCTTTGTTGCAGCCACTGTGTCAATCCATCCCATTGAAAGTCTTCTTATTCTTGCTGCCACTCTACTTTACCAAGCATGTTGTCTTTGCCAAGGGATTGGTCTTTCCTGGTAATGTGCCCAAAGTGACAGAATGTCTCACCATCCTTGCTTCTGAGGAGCATTCTGGCTCTAAACAAACTTTAAGCATACTTATTGTATACTCTGAATGTACTATGGACTGCCAAAAAAACAAACAGATCTGTTCTGGAAAAAGAATAGTCAGAATGCTTCTTGGAAGCAAAGATGGTGAGACTGCAACTTATGTACTTTGGACATCAGGCAGGATCAGTCCCTGCAGAAGACATCATGCTGGGTAGAGTGAGGGGTCAGTAAAAAAGAGTAAGACTCTCAATGAGACAGATTGACACAGTGGCTGTAATGATGGGCTCAAGCATAAAAGCGATTATGGACACTGCTTTGTAGGCCCACTCTTGTCTGAAGGAACTCTTGTTAAGTACTTGTCTGCTAATTGAAAGGTTGGCAGTTCACATCCACCCTGCAGCTCCTTGGTGATCGGCATCCCTAAAAATTACAGCCAAGACAACTCTATGGTCGTAGTTCTACTTTGTTGCATGGGATCACTATGAGTCAAAAATTGACCTGGCAGCAGCTAACAACAACTCTTCTTCAGATTTTGACTGTAGCTCACAGCAGATCACTTTCATGTGTGTTTTGTAATCGTAAATTGTGAACTCATTTTTAAGGAAGCTCCTCCTAAGGGAGGCGGTATGGAACAGTTATTAACAGCACAGGCTCTGGATTCAGACTGCTGGGTTTAAATCCTGGCTCTGCCACTAACTGACAATGTGACCCCAGACAAATTATTTATCTTCTCTGTGTCCCAGTTTACTCATCTGTGAAACAGGAATATGATGATAGTCTAATATATTTGTTTGGAGAATCACTGTGTTAGTCTATGTAAATCTTCTAGGGTAATGCCTGGAACACTGTAAGTAGGCTATAACTGTTATCTCCTACACTATCACTCACCCATGAGACTCTTGTGTCATCTTGGTGTTCTTTTAGTACAGTAGAATTTTTGCTGCTTTCAGATGACTGTTTTTTTGGTGTGCTTTCTCAGCTTGCACATTTCTGAACCAGGCCATTTTGTGTGGCTGGACCTTTATCGAACTGTTGCTTTTTTATTGATGCTGTTCTGGGTTACAAATTCTGCAGAGATGCTCCTCTCTTCACTGAGCCAAGACTGACACTCATAGTCCCCTGTTACTTGTTGGGACAGCATGTTTGTGCTTAGCTGCCCTTCTTGTAGAAGATCTTCAAGGTGGACTCTCACTTCCAATTCTCTATCTTGTGTTGGGCCCAAGACCTTAACTCCTTTCTCTGTACTCGCTATCAAGACCAAGATGTGTTCCCACCCCAACATGCACATGCACATGTGTGCACGAGGGCATGTACACATATGCTTGCACATGTATACACATCCCCAAGGAGTTGTGGCTTCACCTTAGGAGCTTACTGCTCTCTGATTGTCGCTTTCTCTTTTTTTAATTCCCCAGGGTTTTTCCTTACTTTCTGGAGAGCTCAACTGTGTTTTTTTCCAAAGTATATTTACACATCTTACCCAGTATTTCTAGGAATTTGTGGAAGGAGAATTTTAGGTTACTCAGTCTGTCACATTCCCAGAAGTTTGAGTGACTTTTTAAAAACTCTCTACAGACTCTTCTGCACCTTGATTTTTACACTTGACAATGTAGCTCAGGGATATTTTTCCCCAAGTGCATCAAGATAGACTTTGTTGCTCTAAGTACCCTGAAGTTGCTATACTCATGCCAGTGTTCATTTGGTCTTTTTCCTGTTGATAAAATTTGAGATTATTGTTAGGTTTTGATGCTATATGTAATGTTGAACTGAGATGAAAATTTGTACATGTCCATATGTATAGCTTGAGAATTTCCATATGGTGGAAACCGAGAACGGGAGTTATTAGATTACATGGTAGGTCCATGTTTCACCTGAGAAAGTATTGCCAAACTCTTCTGCAAACCACAATATCAATTTCTCCTTCGATCCAACCTCAGAGAGACTTGTCATCACTGATCTTCTTTGTTGCATGGTAATAACAGCTATGCAGAGAAATGAAGCAGGATAGAGGGCCAGGGAGAGCAGGGGTCCTATTTTTGTAAGGATTGCGTAGGAGACATACAGGGAGTGACAAAAAGAACTATGAAAATGTAGGTGGGAGACATTATGGGAGATAGAGCAGGAAATGCAAAGTCCAAAGGGCAGAATTGTTCTTGGAGAGGAGAGGGCTGGAGTACCTGAGCTTGAGGAAGTGACAGCAGCAGATGGGTAGGTTTTGGTGGTCTCCAGACAAATGCTGGATTTGATGCTGCATGAGAAGGGAAGCTGTTGGAAGCCTTGGATCCAAGGTAGGGCAACTCTGATTTTTGCCTTACGAGGGTTATTTGGGCTGTTTTGTTGAAGATAAACTACTACGGGGTATGGACAGGGGTGGGGAAACCAGTCAGGAGGCTCCTATCTATGTAAACCAGGCAGAATATGGCCATGTCTTAGGCCAGGAAGGAACTAGGGGAAGCAGTGAGAAGCCACTGAGTTGGGGATCAGTTTTGAAGACTAAGTCAATAGGATCTGCTGAGAGCTTAGGAGTGTCTTTGTAAGGGTGAGTGTGGTTGCTGGTTACTGATAGAATCATACATAGATGGATGGATAGATACTACATATAGAAATGGAGATGGGGAGAGAGATAGAGGTAGAGAAAGACATAAAGAGAAAGAAGAAGAGGGGGAGAAAGGTAGAGATGGAGGGAGAGAGAAAGAGTTAAATAAAAAGATCGAGATATAGAGAGAAAGAGAGAGCAAAGCAGGAAGACTATAAGGTTAGGGGACCACACACCTGGATGTTGTTTCATGTTTGATGAGATGGGAACAAAATGAGCAGCAGGTTTCAGGGTATGTCAAGTTTGTGTTTGGTGATTTTCCTTTTCCAGTGCTGATTAGACAACTGAGCGGGATGTTCAGTGGGAAGCTGAATTTACAGGATTTCAGGACAGAGGGATGCCTGGTGATGTCAGTTTGGCATTTGACAGCAGAAAGTTAGTTTTAAAGCCATGAGACAAGCCAAGAAACAGATCAGGAAAGAAAACAAAAAGTGGTTATTGAACCCTGGAGCTCTCAAACATGTAGAGACAGAATGTCTGTAATGTGGACTTCAGAAGAGTAGGGGATTGAAGGCCTCCTTTTTGTGGCCTCCAGGGATTCCTTCACATTGTTGCGAATTTATCCATGCTTTTAACATCAGTTTGTACATTTCACCAAGTGTTTCTAAGAGCCTGCAGCAGAAGGATTTGAAGTTACTTAGCTTCAGTAGGTATTGGCCAAAATGCTCCCTGAAGCGATCATACCAATGTACAATTCAGTTTGAGCCCTCAGTCTTTAAAAGAACTGGTAGAAGAAAAAAAGAAAAGTTTGGAGAATCTCCCACAATGTGGTTGGTGTTCTGGATAAGAGTGGGTCGCTTTAGGGGCATTGAGATGTCTGTCACGTGTAGTAATAGGAGATGCCGCACATCTTCTCAGCCACATGGGCTGATGCCTGTTGTGTTGTTGTGTGCCATGTAATTGATTCCCATTCCTCATGACTCCATGTGACACAGTAGAACTGTTCCATAGGATTTTCTGGGCTGTAATCTTTATAGGAGCAGATTCCTCAAGTGTTTTCTTTCGGGGAGCTACTGGTGGGTTTCAACTGCTGTACTTTTGCCTACAGTGAAGCATTTAACTATCATGTCACCAGGGCTCCTTGGTTGAACTTATCAAAAACAAAAACAAAAACAACTCATTTCAAGTGAAACAATTCCAAGCCATAGCGACCCTATAGGATAGAGTAGAACTGCCCATAGGATTTCCAAGAAGCACCTGGTGGATCTGAATTTTTGGTCAGCAGTTGAGTTCTTAACCACTGTTCTACCATCTGGAAATTGACTTTCTGGGTCAGAATTTCTCATTAGGGGTGCCATGAACATTTTGAACCAGATAATTCTTTGTTGGGCTGTGCATCACAGCCAATTAGCAGTGTTCCTACTCTCTACCCATGAGATGCCAGTTGTTAGTTGCTGTTGAGTAAGTTCTAACTTACGATAACTTTATGTATAACAGAATGTCATTGGGTCCTGCACCATCTTCATGATCACTGATAGGTTTGAGTTCATCGTAGCTATTGTGTCAGTCTCTCATTGAGGATTCACCTCATTTTTTGATGACCCTAAACTTCAAAAAACATAGCATCCTTTTTTGATGTTTGCTCTTTTCTGATGATGTGCCGTAAGTAAGCAAGATGAAGTCTCACTATCCTTGCATCTGAAGAGCATTCTTGTACTTCATCTAAGATGGATTTGTTTGTTCTTCTGGAAGTTCAAGATATATTCAATATTTTTTGTCAATACCATATTTTGAACACATTAATTCTTCTTCTGTCTTACTTTATCATTGTCCAACTTTCTTGTGCATGTGAGGTGACTAAAAAGACCATGACTTGGGTCAGATGCAGTAGCAACTCCCAGACAATCAAAACTGTCTTCAGACTTTGCCTTAAACTACTGTATGAGAACAACAGACTAGTCTTACCTCAAAGATAATAGAGCTACAGAGCTGTGTAGGATGGAAAATTTCAGCAGGCTTGAACAAAACTTTCTGTACCCTGAGAAAGGCAGACAGATCATGCCGCAAAACCACAGACCTCAGTATAATGAGTAAAGCTAAGCTGCTGTCTCCTTTCATTATAAAATCATACAGTATGCACCACCAATTACACAAATCATCATCGGCTAGAAAAAAGCAAACAAGGTAATCATGGTTTAATAGAAATTAAAATAGTTTACTCTCATTAAATGATTAACTTGCCATCCAGGAAAAATGACAACTTCTGGCATGAGCCCAGACCATGTTTAGCAATTGAGTAGTGAATCGATGGTGGTTATATTTAATATGAATTATTTGTCTACAGCTAGAAGATGCTTATCCAACATAAACTGTCAAACTAGGAAGACTTAAGGAAGGAATCTTTTTGCATAATTAACCTGTCATGGGGACAACCTTGGAAATAAGACACTGGAAACACTTACTCTGGGCAGCTGAGGGCAGAGCAGGCTGCAAGGCAATTAGCGGCAAAACTGTCTGGTTCACTACCCTCGGCTTGGGGACAACTAAATGGCCCCTTTCTCTGTGATCAGCCTCCAGCCCAGCTGCTGAGGGCTTGAATGTTTACAAGAAGATTTGTGCAGACTGACATTGTCCTTTTCCAGGATGCCTCTCTGAAGGACGTAGTTGAACTGGGCACACCATAGTTTTTCCAAAATTCTCTGCCAGCTACTTCCTCAGCCTCCATGATTCTCTTATATAAGAGTATTGAGAAGTGCACATGGGCCACTGAAAGATTGACAGTTCACAGGGATTGATGGCCCCTCTGTCCAGCAGGGATGGGATTGTTGGAGACCCAGGAACACGACAATTGCATCCTGTTATTTTGATATTTACTTGTTGTTATGGGTTGAATAAGAAGCCTGGTTGGCACAGTGGTTAAACTCTTGGCTACTGAAAAGTTGGTAGTTTGAAACAGCCAGAAGCTCCAAGGGAAAAGACTTGGCAATCTGCTTCCATAAATATTACAGCCTAGAAAATTCTATAGAGCAGTTCTAATTCATCATATGTGGTCACTATCAGTTGGAATTGACTGTATGACACCTAACAACAATGTAGCTCATTGAGAGTCTTCTTTTTTTTTTAAATTTAATATAACTGAGTGAAAATGTACATTCTCATATAAATTTACATGCCCACCTATATGCAGTTTCCACTGCTCTCCCTGTCCGGTGACAGCACATTATTCCTCTCTGCTCCATACATGTCTCATCCTCCCAACAGCCTTCTTTCCGCTCCTTTCCACCCTCTCTCCTTCCTTGAGCCAGAGGTCAGCAGGATGATATCCTATAGATGTATAGAACCATAAAGTGCATCCAATATATGGTCACTCTACATTGCCAAGCCCAATCCATTAGTGTCCAAAGAGTGGACCTTCATTATGATTTATGGGCAAGGACAGCATCAGGGCCAGGGGCCATGCTCCCAGGAGAACCCCAAACCATGGACCATCAATTGAGGTCTTTTAGTGGAGATCTCAGGATGCACCCCTTTTTATTCTTGTGTTGTCAGTGAGACTCAACTTAGTGAGCTCTATCGCGGCTATCACTGGTGGTGGCCAGGCACCATCCAGTTCTTCCGGTCCCAAGTCGATGTAGACACCCACTCATGTGGGTCTCTCTTTATCTTCTAGGTTGTCTTTACCCCACGTCATTTTGGTCCTCGGTGAGCATCCGTTCCTGCTGAGTTGGGACCATTTGCTGTGTCCTCGGATGGAGGCTTGGCAGCTTTTAAGACCCCAGACGCCACTCACCAATGTGGGGTGCAGAGAGCCTCTTAGCAAAATGCTAGTTGTGCCAATTGGCCTCAATTCTGCCTAAGAGCATGGTCCCCTGCCCCCTGCCCCAGCTACTCTATCCTTGCAATATTGGGTTAAGTTGGAAGGAGTACTCAAGTTATGCTGAAGTCCACTTAATGTTGTTCTTGTTTCTAATGTGTGCTATCACTGATTTCTCCCAACCAGATTTCTAGCAACTATCTAATCTAAACCCTCCCTGCCTCGCCCTCCCTCTCTCTCCTCCCTTGCTGCTGTCAAAGAGTCTTTTCTTCTATACACAAGACTGTTTTTGAGATCTTATCGTAGAGGTCTCACACAGTATTTGTCCCTTTGTCGCTGACTACTTTCACTCAACATAATGTCTTCCAGTTGAAACCAGGTTAGGAGATGTTTCCTGGAATCATTGTTATTCTTTATCATTGCGTAGTGCTCCATTGAGTATATGTACCATAGTTTACCTATCCACTCTTCTGTTGGGCATCTGGGTTGATTCCATCTTTTTGCTATCGTGGACTGTGCTGCGATAAACATTCTGGTGCATGTGTCCATTGGTGTGAAAGGCCTTGATTCTGTAGGATATATTCCAAGTAGTGGAATTACTGGGTCAAATGGTATATCAATATCCATTTTTTTAAGGAAGCGCCAGATTGCCTTCCAAAGAGGCTGGACCATTTTGCAACCCCACCAACAGTGTAGGAGGGTTCCACTTTCTCCACAGCCTCTCCAGCATTTGTTGTTTTGTTGTTTTTGGATCATGGCCCATCTTGTTGGGGTGAGATGGTATCTTATTGTTGTCTTGATTTGAATTTCTTTAATAACTAAAGATCATGAACATGTCTGCATATGGTTTTTGGCTGCCTGTATCTCCTCTTTAGTGAATTGTCTGTCCATCTCCTTTGCCCATTGCTTAATTGGATGATTTACCTTCTTTTTATTGATATTTTGTAGTATCTTATAGATTATGAAGATCAGGCGTCAGTCTGACACAGAGTTGCCAAATATTTTTTCCCATGGATGTTCTTTTAATTCTATTAATAAAGTCTTTGGATGAGCAAAAGTGTTTGATTCTTATTAATTCCCATTTATCTATTTTCTCTTCTGTTGATTGTGGTTTCTTTGACAGATTTTGGAGTCTGTCCTCATTGTGTATTAAAACTTCCATTGTTGTTCCTACCTTTTCTTGGATGAGTTTTATTGTTTTAGGTTTGATATTTAGGTCTTTTATCCCATTGGATTTGGTTTTTGTATAAGGTGTAAGATATGGATCTTGATTCAGTTTATTGCAGATGAATATCCAATTTTGCCAGCCAAGAGTCTTCTTTTTTGATGACCTTCTACATTACCAAGCATGATTTCCTTTTCCAGGAATTTATCCTTCCTGATAACATGTCCAAAGCATGTGAAATGAAGTCTTGGTATCCTTGCTTCTAATAATCATTCTGGCTGTATTTCTTTCAAGGCGGATTCATTCTTTCTTTTAGCAGTCCATGTTGTTGTTGTTGTTAGGTGCCATTGAGTTGGTTCTGACTCATAGTGACCCTATGCACAACAAAACAAAATGCTGCCTGGTCTTGTGCCATGTTCCCAATTGTTTTTATGTTTAGGCCCATCACTGGGGATACTGTGTCAATCTATCTCATAGAAGGTCTTCCTCTTTTTCACTGATGTTCTGGTATACCAATCATGATGCTCTTCTCCAGGGACTGATCCTTCCTGACAACATGTCCAAAGTATGTCAGATGCAGTCTTGCCTTCTTTGCCTCCAAGGAGCACTCAGGTTGTATTTCTTCCAGAACAGATCTTTTGGCAGTCCTTGTAAAAGTCAATATTCTTCTCCAACACCACAGTTCAAAGCCATCAATTTTTCTTTCTTTCTTGTTCACTATACAGCTTTCACATGTGTATGATGTGACTGAAAATACCATGGCTTGAGTCAGGTGCAGTTTAGTCTTTAAGGTGACATTTTTACTTTTCAACCCTTTAAAGAGGTCCTTTGCTGCAGATTTTCCCAGTGCAATGTGTCTTTTGATTTCTTGACTGCTGCTTCCATGGGCATTGATTGTGGACCCAAGTAAAATGAAATCTTTGATAACCTCAATCCTTTGTCCATTTATGATAATGTTACTTACACAGTTGTGAGGATTTTTGTTTTCTTGTTATTGAGGTACAATCCATATGGAAGACTGTGGTTGTTGATCATTATCAGTAAGTGTTTCAAACCTTCTTCACTGCCAGCAAGTAAGATGGTGTCATCTGTGTAACACAGGCTGTTAATGAGTCATCCTGAAATCCTGATACCTTGTTCTTCATATAATACAATTTATTGGATTATTGTTTGGCATACTTATTGAAAAGATATGGTGAAAGGATACAACCCTGATGCACACCGTTCCTGAATTTAAACCATGCAGTGTCTCCTTGTTCTGTTCACATGACTGCCTCTTGATCCATATACAGATTCCTTTAAGTATTCTGGAATTCATATTTTACACAATGTTAGCTACAATTTGTTATGATCCACATGGTTGAATGCTTTTGCATAGTCCACGAAACAGGTAAACATCTTTCTGGTATTCTCTGCTTTCAGTCAAGATCCATCTGACATCAGCAATGATATCCCTAGTTCCACATCCTTTTCTGAATCCAGCTGGAATTGAAGGCAGTTCCTTGTCAATATACTGTTACAGTTGCTTTTGAATGACCTTGAGCAAAATTTTACTTGTGTGTGATATCAATAACATTGTTCGGTAATTTCTGCATTCAGTTGGATCACCTTTCTTTGGAATGGGCATGTATATGGATCTCTTCCAGTCAGTTGGCCAAGTAGCTGTCCTCTAAGTTTCTTGGCATAGATGAGGAAGTACTTCCAGCACTGCATCTGTTCATTGAAATAAATTCCTGGAGCCTTGTTTTTCAGCAACGACTTCAATGCAGCTTCAATTTTTTCCTTCAGTATTATCAGATCCTGATCATATGCTGCCTCTTCAAATGATTGAACATTGACCAGTTCTTCTGGTATAATGACTCTGTGTATTCCTTCCATCTTCTTTTGATGATCTCCGTGTCTTTCAATATTTTCCCGGTAGACTCCTTCACTATTGCAATTTGGAGTTTGATTTTTTTCCTCAGTTCTTTCAGCTTGAGGAATACAGAATGTGTTCTTCCCTTTTGCATTAAAATCGATTTTATCTGAGATTAGAATTGACACACCTGCTCTTCTTTGTTCATTGTTAGCTTGATATGTATTCCTCCATCCTTTGATTTTCAGTTTGTTCGTATCTTTAGGTCTAAGGTGAGTTTCTTGTAGGCAACATATAGATGGGTCATGTCTTTTGATCCAAGATGTCACTGGATGTCTCTTTACTAGAGCATTCAATCCATTCACATTCAATGTAATTATTGATAGGTATGTGATCAGCGCTGCCGTTGTGATGTTTATTTTTGAGTTGATGTTTTCTCTGTTCTTATTAATCTGTCCTGTGACCTTCTTCTTTGTGAGTTGATTTTTCACCTTTTTCAGGGTTGATTTTGTGGTTGTTGAGACTCCTGTATTACATTTCTTGATATGGTATGTTGCTTCTTTATGGTGCTTTATGGCTACCCCTACGATCTCGCTTAATAAACTATATATAACCCCAATTTTGATTGCTACCAGTCTTGTCAACTTCCTCTCCATCTGGAAGGACAAGAACAACTGTAGTACACCCCTCTTTTTAATATGATATCATAGTTTACATGAGATGATCACTAGGTCGTTTCTTTCACTATTATAGCTTTGATTGTGTTTGGAGCCTTCCCTAACTGAATAGGATTCTGGATAACGGGTCCTTCTAAAATACTAAGTTAGCGATTTTGTTCTTCCAATCCAGAGATTCTTTCAGTATTTCTTATAGCTTTTGTTTGGTTTTTACAAAATCTCTGAGTTTCTGTTTATCTGGGAATGTCTTAATTTCATTTTCATACTTGAAAGATAGTTTTGCAGAATATATAATTCTTGGTTGGAAGTTCTTCTCCTTCAAGGCTTTGACTGTGTCATGCCACTGTCTCCATGCCAGCATCGTTTCTGCAGAGAAATCTGATGAAAGCCTACAGGGTTTTCCTCTGAATGTTAGCTTTGCTTTGAGTCTTGCTGCCTTTAAGAGTTTCTGCTTATGTTTCATTTTGTTGAGCTTGATTATAGTGTGTCTTGGAGTCTTTCTATTGAGATCTATATCGAGTGGTGTTTGATACATATGTTGGATATCTATATTCTCTTCTTTCATAATTTCTGGGAAGTTTTCTGTCAGCCGCTCAGCCACAATACTGTCTGTGTTCTCAGGTGTCTTGCCCTGTTTAGGAACTCCAATTAATCATAGGTTGTTCTCCTTAGTAAGAGTCCCACATGCTTCTTAAGTCTTCTTCATTTTTCTTGTTTGTTTTTTTCTGATTTCTCCACATAGATGCTGGAGTCAGTGGCTCTGTCTTCCAAATCGGAAATTCTCTTTTCCATTTGTTGCATTCTGTTTTCTTGGCTTTGAATGGAAGTTTCTATGTCTTTGATTTTGTTCTTGATCTGTTGGATTTCAGATCCAACAGCTTGCTTAGTTTTTCATTTTGCTCTGCTGCATTTCATATAAGGTCTAGGAGGACTCTTTATATAATCCTTTTGTATTCACCTTTTGATAGTTTGAGAAAAGCTTCTTTGTCTGGGAAGTTCTTAGGTGGTTTCTTTTGGGGGCCTTCTGATACCATTGGTGACTTCCGGGTTACCGTCCTCTTCAACGTTTGCTACTTTGGGGGCTTCATGTGGATCAGTAGAGGCTGGGACAGATGCTGTGAAGATGGACCACAGTTGCTTCTCTAGGCCGTCTTAAGATGAGAGGTAAAAAGTATTTGGCAATTTCCAAAGTCAGTCAGGTTTTCACGTGCAAACGTCCCTCTTCCCAGCTGGCAAAGTAAACACCTCTGTTTTGAACACCTGATATTTTAAACTAGCTCAAAATACAGAAAGGCTACTGGCCTGCTGGCCTCTGCTGTCGGGCCCCAGCTGTAGGTGATACTGTGTAGAATTCTGCTTTTCTGTTGGAAAAGCAGTCTCTTCTGAGTAGGAACTGCCTCCCAGCCCAGGAATTAGGTCCAGCTGAGGCTTCTGTATTGATGACCCTGCCTTCCAGCAAAACAAGATGGTGTCCTGTGTAAGCTGGCCAGCCGGCCAGGACCAGGCTCCTGGTGGAAAGAGAGGCCAACAGTGCCAAAATGCCCAGAGTCCACAGCCTCCACTGCTGGGCCCTGGCCCCAGGTGACACTGTGCGAAACACCGCCTCCCTGCTAGAAAAGCGCCCCTCCCCCAGCAGGTGCCACCTCCCAGCCTAGGAACCAAGTCCAGCCAGGGCCTCTGCCTGGCCTTCTCTTTTTCCCTATAGGCTGGAGGAGCCAAAGTGTATACAGTCCAAAGCCAGGCTCTCAGAATCTGACAGTTATCCTTGCTGGTCCCACCAGCAATGTGTCTGAGACCAGCAGCTAATCAAGTCCCAGTTCTGCCTGCCGGCCAAGACAGAGGAAAAGAAATTGAAATGGTGTGTTATTTTTGGTCTGTGCAAGCCTATGCTCACCAAGATTAGGGTCAGTGAAAAAGAGGATGTTTTGCATTCAGTGGTATAAAGTCCAAATTAACAGCCCTATGCCACATCCCAGGGCTCACTAGGTGTCCAGAAGGCTCTGTTTAACTATCATTTCAGATCTTGGTTTCCAGAGGGATTTAGGGAGATGTGCATTTAGTCTGACATCTTTACTCTGCCTAGCGTCTTCTTCCCTTTTGGTTTTCTATTTGCAGTTTATTGCACATATCATTATAATACTTTATTTTGTCTTCTCTAGCTGCTCTTTGAAGTCTTCAGTTCTTTTACTTTGTCATTCTTTTGCTTTAACTGCTTGACATTCGAGGGTAAGTTTCAGAGTCTGTTCTGACATTCAATTGGCCTTTTCTTTCTTTTCTGTCTTTAATGACCTCTTGCTCTCTTCCACATGGTATAGTCCATATTCTTGACCAACCTCATGGTTTAAGGACATCAGTTATTCTTTAGTTTTCTTTATTTGTTTTCAGCTTTTAAATACATGCAGGGGAATTGAAAATACCATGACTTGGGTCAGAAGCACATGAGTCTTCAATGTGACATCTTTGGCTTTTCAACAAGTTACGAATTATGTCCTGCAAAAAAGATACATTGAAGTCTTAATCCCAAATACTTGTGAATGAGAACTTGTTTGGAAAAAGGGTCTTTGCCGATGTAATTAGTTCAGATGAGCTTTTACTGGAGTAGGATGGCTGATAATTCAACATGTCTGATATCCTTATAAAAGAGGAAATAGATGAGGCAAGAGGACCATGTGACATCGGAGGCAGAGATTGGATGATGCAGCCACAGTCAAATGATTCCTAGGACCATTAGAAAGTAGAAGAAACAAGAAAGCATCCTCCCCTAGAGCTTTCAGAGAGAGCATAGCCTTCCCGACTCCTTGATTTTGAACTTCTAGCCTTCAGAACAAATTCCTTTTGTGTTAAACCACATGGTTTGTTCTTAGCTTCTATAGAGTTGATTCTGACCCACAGATATCCTATGTACAACAGAACAAAACACCGCCAGGTCTTGTGCCACCCTCACAATCCTTGCTATACTTGAGTCCAGTGTTGCAGCCTCTGTGTCAATCCATCTTGTTCAGGGTCTTCCTCTTTTTTTGGTAACTGTCTACTAAATATGATGTCCTTCCCCAGGTACTAATCCTTCCTGATAACATGTCCACAGTGTGTGAGACTTAGGCTTCTCATCCTTGCTACTAAGGAGTATTCTGGTTAGGCTTCTTCCAAGACAGATCTATTTGTTCTTTTGGCAATCTATGGTAAACCTAGTTTATGGCACTTTGTTAAGACAGCATGTAGCATATAGCTGTTTCCACTAATTGTTTTTCTTCTTTTTGTAGGAATGGGCCTCTCTCACTTTCTCCTGTTGTTTTCAGAAACAACATCAAGATAAGACTCAGAAGAGCTAGTTCGTGGTTAACTATGAGTTGAACATCAATTACGTGCTCTGGGTGTTGCTAAAGTCTTGGCTGGGCCTGCTTCCAGCCTAATTTTCAAATAGCCAGGCTACCTGAGGGAAGAGTTAGGGAATTCTTGGTTGGCATTTTCCCTCATCTCTATAATGTAGACCAGTAATAGCTCCCTATAGGGGAAGGGTACCAGCAGGGATCACCCATCTCAAAGAATTCTAGAGATTTTGATAAGGGTGCTCCTTACAGAGTTGTAGGCAGAGTTACCAAGGCCAGGAGGCCAAGACACTCAAAAAGAAGACATACTGGGCAGTGTGGCCACCCCAGGGGAAGAGTCAAGCGGAGGAGATAGAGTTCCCAGAGACCCCCCACCCTGGCCCACCAACTGAAGTGGTAAGACTAAGTCTCTGAGTGACATGGTCATGCCCAGGCAGGAAGGGAGACAGCTAGACACATCTTGTCTCTTTCTTGCCCTCTGGTAATCTCCTGGTGCCTCTCGCTGCCTGAGTGTGGTAGGAGTCACAGGTACAAGAGTGTGGATGCTTCATCAATACGGAGAACAGGAGGCTGCATCAGGGAACGAAAGTTTCACTTCATTGAATGTGTCATCAGGAGGCCTGATCCTGCCTGAGGCCTTGTAAGCAGGAGCTCTGCCAGAAAACGTAGGGTAATATCAAATGGCTAATTAAGAGCTAATGTCTTAATTCATCAAGTAATGCTCTGCACACTGCTGGGGATCTAAGAGACAGGGGCTTAAGTTGTAGCTTTGGTCTGTGAATGCCTCTCAGTCTTCTTGGATGACAGGACATGCTGACATGCCAGCATTTAGGGAACAAAGAGATTCATGCCTGAGGGTGCCTGGCTGTCTTAGGGTTTCCCAGAAAAACAACCAATGATATATAGATAAACATGTTGTTGTTAGCTGTCTTTGAGTCATCCCTCACTCATGGCAACACCATGCACAATGGGATCAGACTTTTGTGGTTCATAGGATTTTACTGACTAATTTTAAGATCGTAAAAGGTGTACATCCAAGTAGTATCCTTTTGCCATACTTATTCAATGAGTATGCTGACAAAATAATCTGAGAAGCTGGCCCGTATGCAGAACAAGGTACCAGGGTTGGAAGGAGGCTTATTAACAACCTGCATTATGCAGATAACAAACCTTTATTGTGAGAATAACTTGAAGCACTCACTGACAAGATCAAAGACTGCATCACCTTGAAGCCTGAGATGTGGATTACACCTTATCATAAAGCAAACAAAATTGTCGTAACTGGAACAGTAAGCAACATTCTAATTAATGATGAAAATATTGAAGATGTCAAAGACTTCATTCTGCTTGGATCAATAATTAACACGATGGAAGCAGCAGTCAAGAAATTAAATGATGTATTGCACTGGGCAAATCTACTGCAAAAGACCTCTTCGAACCTTCAGAAACAAAAGTGTCCCTTTGAGGACTAAGATATGCCTGATCCAGGTCATGGTCTTTTTAATCATCTAAAATGCATGTAAAAGCTGGTCAATGAAGAAAGAAGACTGAAGAAGAACTGATGTATTTGAAATACAATATTGGTGAAGAGTGCTGAATATACTATGGACTGCCAGAAGAAGGAACAAATCTGTCCTGGAGGATGTAGAGACAAAATGCTTTTCAGAAGCAAAGGTTGTGAGACTACCTCTCTCTTATTTTGGACGTGTAATAGAAGGGACCAGTCTCTGAAGAAGAACGGTATACTTGGTAAAGCACAGGGTCAGCAGCAAATAGGAGGACACTGAGTAAGATAGTTTGACACAGTGGTTACAATAGGCTCAGGTACACTTATTAATTTGTGATGATGGCACAGGACTGATCAATATTTCATTCTGTTATGTGTAAAGTCACTGTTATGGATTGAATTGTGTCTTCCCAGAATACATGTCAACTTGACTAGGCCGTGATTCACAGTATTATGGAATTATCCTCTGTTATGTGATCTGATGCAATCATCCTACTTGTATGTGTTATATAATTCTAACCTCTATGAGCCCTGGTGGCACAATGGTTAAAACTCAGCTGCTAACCAAAAGGTCAGCAGTTTCCTTGGAAACTCTGTAGAGCAGTTCTACTCTATAGGGCACTATGAGTCAGAATCTACTTGATGGAAAATAGGTTTGGTTTGGTTTCTGATGTTAATGAGGCAGGATTAGGGGCAGTTACATTACTAAGACAGGATACAATCTAAAGGATTTGGTTAGATCTTGAGTCAATCTCTTTTGAGATATAAGAGAGATTAAACAGGAAGCAGAGACCAAGGGATCTCTTACCCCCAAGAAAAAAAAGCCAGGAGTAGGGCTTGTCTTTTGTGCTGAGAACCTCCTAGATCCAGGGGAAGACTGATGCCGGGATACACACATGGAAATCTTCAAGAAACACTAGGCCCACAAATGTTGAAAGGAGACAAGGATCTTCCTCTAGAGCTGACAAAGAGAGAAATCCTTTACCTACTATCCTTTACCTCCTGAATTTGAGCTTCCAGCTTGCTAAACTGTAAGAGAATCCACAACAAGGACTTTTTTCTCTATATACATAGAGAGAGATTTACCTCAAAGAATTGCTCACATGATTGTAGGGGGCTGGCAGATCTAAAATCCATATATCAGGCTACAGACTAGAGACTCCTACAGGCTTACATCCCAAACGCTGTTGGTTAGGTAATGAGAAGAGCAAGGTAAAAGGTTTGCCAAAATACCTACTTGCATTCTGGAGGCAGAACATACCTTCCGGAAATTCTCTTTTCAACTAATTGACTGACTTGATTCCATTACATTATGGAAGGTAATCTGCTTCACTTAAAGCCAACTGGCTCAGTGGTGCCTAAAAACAAGTTTTCAGAAGTAGATCATTAGGCCTGTCTTGGTCTCCTAGTGCTGTTGTAACAGAAATACCACAAGTGGATGTCTTTAAGGAACATAAATTTATTTATTTATACATTTTTAGGCATCTAGAAGTCCAAATTCAGAGCACAGGCTCTGTTGAAAGTCTCTTTGTTTGGTGCGGAGGACAGTCCTTGTCTCAGCTTTTCTAGCTGGGCGTTCCTTGGTTTCTTGGCAGTCTCCATGTGGCATCCTTTTTTCTACCATTTGTGCTTCCTTCTTGTCTGTGCTGCTCCTTATATGACTCAGAAGTAATTAGGTTTAAGACTCATTCTACACTGATATGGATTTATTAGCATAAGAAAGAAAACTCTGTCTTCAAATGGGATTACATTCATAGGCCTAGGGTTAAGGTTTCCAACACATATTTTTAACCATCGCGTTTGGCAAGAGGGTAAGTCATCTGATCGGTCAGGAAGAAAAGGGGCTGCCTAGGAAGAGCTGCTGGGCTGGGGAGAGGTGAAGAGAAGTTCCTGAAGTAGCAATTAAGAAAAGGGAAATTCTGGAGCTCTCTCCCATGTCCAGCCCCGTGACCCTCCCACACAGACCAAGTCCACTGTGTGGTCTAGCCACTTGCCTTTCACATTGCATCTTCCTTTTCCTGAGAGGTACTCTTGTTTGAACTTGTCCCTGTAGTTGGTAGCTTCTTTTTCCCAGGTCAGTGTTTATTCTATGTGCTGCTTTTCCCTCAAGAACAAATTTCAAAATCTGAATTAATGTAGCAAAATTCTATCATGGAAACTTTGAAGCAATCCTTCTTCCAAATGGCAGACTGAGAAGAGTAAGAGAAAGCAATGAGCCCCAGTGTTGGACTTTATTACCTAGTTGATCCCTGGCTAAGTGAATATCGACTCTTTTCCTACCAGGGACACACAGCCCACAAAAACCTTATACTTCTGTCTTTGAAGCTTAATTTTACAAAGAACTGTCTTACATAGCTAGGATTTGTTTCTCTCTCTATTTTCTCAGGCCTCAGAGTTTAAAAAAAAAAAAAAAGAGTAAAAGAAAAATATACCAAGTTAAAATAAGAAATAAGAAATAAGCAAGTAGCCAGGAGATCACTCTGTTTATTCTGCATCTATACGCAGAGTTTCATGGCTGGGCATGAAGTCTCTTCTAACTCTGCAGTTTCAGGATGCTGGGCTATTGGCACTATCATGGCCAAATTGAGACTCTGTTGGACATTTTCTTGGATTAGAAATGCTCCTTCCAGGATGACAGGGCTCTGTCTATTATGCCTGCATGTTGAGTGTGTAGCAATTTGCTGTGGGCACAGCCTTTTTGTAGTTGATTCATTATTTTCAATCAAGCAGGCTCTGTGTGGGGTTATTAAGGCACTTCAGAGTCTCTGGGGCCAGTGCATGATCCGGTTATTCACACTATTGAGACACAACCCAAATTAACTGAACCATAAAAGTTTTCTTTTAACGGACAGCTAGGGAGCAGAAGTATGAATATCTACCACGGGCTTCATTTTCCATGAAAGTTTACACAGGTAGTAAGAAACCCTTGAGCCCTCTGACTTTCATGTGAGAAATCTCGTGAACTGCAGTGTCTTAGGGTGAACCAGCCCAGCTTGCTAGGGTGTCAGGAAAAGGGGATTTTAAGAACTTAATGTGTTATGCAACTGAAAAAAAAATGATGTCCATGACCATTGTGGTCTTGGTGAATGTCTCCCAAATTGTCAACTGCACCTAACTATTTCTTCCTCGCACTACCCCTCTTCCCTTCTCTGCGGGGTGACTATGTTACCATGTAGTCTACTACCTTACCTTTATCTTAGGCTCTGTCAGAGGACAGTCACATAATTAGGGTTGGACCTGGGTGTGTCTACCTGCATCGAGCTCTCAGTCATTTTGTGGCAAAGACTGGGGCTGCCTCATTGTTATCTTGGCTTCTTTTAGTAATCAGGTGTCAGTTTCTCTTGTAGAAATTAACCTAACTGTTAAAAATGTCTTATATTACATAAACTCAGCTTTGTAAATAAATTCAAATAACATAGATGTCACCGCCTTCTGCCTCTCAATCCTTGTTTCTTCCTCAGAGGAAAGTTCTACTGTGGATCCCTCCACACTTTCCTAGGCATCATAAACTCTTCTTGAAACTGTAGTTTAATTCTGTATGGAGGTATCAAGGTTTGTATTTTTAATACCTGTTCTGTAAAGCGTCCTCTCTTGTGTTTCTCTTGATATTTATGTTAAGCTTTGAAGTCCAGCTGTAGCCTATTTGTACTTGATGAACAAGATGGTATCATGTTATGATATTCCTATTTCACTTCATTCAAAATACTTTCTTGTTTCATAGAGTGAAACCTGTGACAACCAGAGCTGAATGTGATTGTCTTGCTGTTCTAGGTCTTGCAAGTTTTCTGCCTTTGACAGGGTGTCATCACCACTTTTCTACTGCTCTTGGTTTACCCAGTGCTGTCGAGTCAATTCTGACTCAGAGGTTCTATAGCACAGAGTAGAACTGCCCATGGTTTCTAAGGAGCATCTGGTAGATTTGAACTGCCGACCTTTTGCTTAGCAGCCATAGTACTTAGCCATTATGCAACTAAGGACTCCACTGCTGGTTTAACACAAAATATTTGAGTTTTCTTCCTCTAAAAGGTTTTCACATTAAAAAGGTTCCAACTTTAACAGGTTTTAGTGCAAATAAATAACAAGTGGCAAAAGATCTCCATGTTTTAAGCATTTAATTTTTACCCATTGGTCCCCTGTCCCAGGATGGGTCACTGTCATCCCTCAGCACAGGCTCTCCTTCCCTGATTGGATGGTGATGCTCTGAGGTTGGGGAGAAAGGACTTCCACGGAAAGAAGCTGTGATCAGGAAGGGTGACAGGTGCTGCCTGGAGAGACAGACATCAGGAGGCCATGAATTATGCTGTTGGATTGCCTGGGTGGTGATGGTGATGGTGGCATCTGGGTGGAAACAGCTGAAGGACTGATTGAAGGGCATCAAACATGTGAACAGAGATACACAGAATGGAGTCAGCCTGAAGTACCGGGGTAGTGGGGACACGTGGCTCATGCTCTGAGTTTTGTATCTGTCACATTGTCACCCAGAGTGTCTTCACAAACCTTTCCATGTTCAATTTCCCATGGAAAGTTCACAGTTCATTCAAGCTGCTCTCTGGCTCCCTCCTTCTCCCCTTCCTTCCTCCTTTGAAACTCTGCCATCCACCAGAGGGGCCTGGTATGTTTGTGGGGTGGGAGGAATGGTGGTGAGTGAGACGATGTTGCCAGGCTAATAGCCATAATTGTTGAATCACAGGGTAATTACCCGAGCAATTCAACAGTCATGCATAATTGCAAAGAGCAGAAGTGACTGCTCTGCTCGGCCAGCAGCAAATTACTCCTTGCTTTGGTTCTGATCCTGTTTAGCCTGGGAGGGTGGTGTTGGGAGGGTCCTCTTGGATGAAGGATCCAGGAGGGAAAGGATAGCCACTCCCCCTCCGGTGCCCACCCTCAGGATCAAAGTGCTCCTATAAGTGAAGACACCTTTAGGGAGCTATCCGAGTTAGCAAATGAAAATACTAAATGCTGAGTTAAATTTGCATTTCAGATAAATAATCATTTTTTAGCATAAACGTGTCCTACACACTATTTGGCACATGCCTATATTGCCTGATATTCAGGTTTAAGTAGATGTCCACTATTTTAACTAGCAACCCAATCTTGAGCACCGGGGGCTCCTGTGACTTTCAGCCTGGAGACCCTCCCACACGGGGTCACAAATTCTATTGAATAATGTGTGTTTAGAGTCACCCCACACTCCTGATACAAGCAAGGCAGACTCACACACACACATATACACCCTTCAGCTATCTTTACCTTCCTATTGCACTTTGCAGCTGCAATTTTGTTTTTTAATTGTTAAGTTTAGGAGTGAGATTTCCAGGACCATCTGTTGAGGTTATATAGCGTCCCTCAAAAAGAGACATTAAAGACCTAACTCCAGTATCTTTGAATGTGACCTTTCTGGGAAGTGAGGTCTTTTAAAGTTGTTATTGGTTAAGAAGAGGTCATACTAGGGTAGGTAGGTCTGAATGCTGTCTGAGTGGTGTCCTTTATTATAAAAGAGAAGAGACACAGGGAGACTAACTGAAGGAAGATGCCACATGAAGGCAGAAGCAGAGACTGGGGTGACCTGTCTACAAGCCAAGGATTGCCTGGGGCTACCAGCAGCCAGAAGAGACAAGGAAGGATCTTTCCCTACAGACTTTGGAGGGAGTGTAATCCAGCCAACACATTAATTTGAACTTCTAGCCTCCAGAATTGTGAGACAACAAGTTTCTGTTCTCATAAGTCACCTAGCAGGTGGTACTTTGTTACAGCAGCCAAAGGAAACTAATACATCACCTAATGAAAAGGTCAGAATTGCAATTCCTTGAAGGTATTCATTTTCTTTTTTCTCCCCTCTATTATTAGCACAGCCTGTCTGGTTATCAGATCCAAAAAATCTGGAGCCACCTGTGGCTTCCCCACTGCTCCATCCTACACCTTCACTCCACAATTCCTTTGCAGTGCAGAGCTGACCTCCATGAAGGCTTAGCTTATTGTCTCTGCAGTAGCTCTAGCATCCAGAGGGTGTGTCCACAGGCAATCAGCCAGTAATACTGTTGAATGAATGACAGAAATGTCTCAATGTAGCCCCCTCCTCCCCAGTCCTTCTGCCTCTACCCTTCAGCTTTCTTCCTCTCCTGCCTGGACTGTCAACATAACCTTTAAAGAGGGGTCTCCTGTGTCTGAACTCTTTGCTCCCATCCCAAGCAGAACAGCTGCTATAGGGGTTGCGAGCTCCATACTCGTACTTGACTGCACAAGCTCACTTCACACAGCTAGATACCTGACACTGAATCAACCTTGACTCATGGTGACCCTACGTAGGACAGAATGAAACATCGCCTTGTTCTGCATCAGCCTCACAATCACTGGCATATTCAAGTTCATCCTTGCGCCTGTTGTACCAATCTATCTCACCAAAGACCTCTCTTGCACTTGCTGGCTCTCATGTCACCAAACCTGATGTCCTCCTCCAGAAATGGCTCCTGATATTGTGTCCAGTGAAGTACACTGGACAGTGTTCTGTTGCGATCCATGTTTTCATTGGCTAACTTTCAGAAGTAGGTTGCCAGAAGTACTCTTAGTTTGGAATCCCTATGGAAACTTTTCTACCATGATCAACCCTGCTAGTAGTTGAGATGTTGATGACTTGGCTTCCAGCATTGTACAGCAACACACAAACCACCTATGGTATGACAAACTGACTGACAGGTGGTAGTTTCCCTAGACAGTTAAGTGATTACTAGGCAAAAGATTGGCAGTCGAATCCACCTACAGGCGTCTCTGAATGCAGGCCTGATAATCTGATTTCAAAAGCCCCCAGACCCGAAAACCATATTAGCCAGTTCTGTTCTGCAGACATAGAGTTTCCAAGAGTGGGAATCAACTTGATGGCAGCTGACAAAAAGGGAAAAAATTCCAATAAGTAAAGAGGAGCTGCTTATACCTGATGGGTGTGGTGCAGGCTGGATCACAGTATCGTCAAACATATACCATATGTGCGGTTTCCCAGGTCTGTATTCTAGGGAAGAAGTGGAACTAGTCTTGGGTCTAGGAGGGCTGCTTTGGAAGCCTGTTTTGTTCTGCAGATAGAGACCTGCACTATTCTCATTCTTGTGGCGCGGACGAGGTGGAGTTGGGGCAGTGGGGGCTGAACTAATAGGGTAGAACCCAGGTACAGCTCTTTCAACATCAGGTGTTAGATGTTCTATTTATCCATAGAGTTCAGATGTATGTTTTGTAGGAGGCTTTCCTCAAAGAGGACACCCTGCTGGTGCAGCAGTGAACAGCTATGGTTGCTAGTCAAATGGTTGACAGTTTGAATCTACCAGTTGCTCCTTGGAAATCCTATGGAGTAATTCTACTGTGTCCATAGGGTCGTTACATTAGTTGATGGCAGTGGGTTTTGGTTTTCCTTAAAAAAACAAACATCTTTTTGTCCTTTAATTATGGACAAAGATTATCTTAAAAACAGCATTCTTGCTTGCCTTTAGGCTCACTGAACTTTCACAGGAATCCAGGAGAGAGGAATATAACAAGAGCTAGGCATAGAGTTTCCATTCTGGTAGGAAAGTCCTTGAGATATCCTCACTGGACTGTGTTAATGTTGTGCACACTCGTCCTGGGGTAACACACTCTGGGCTACTGCAATTGTTGCCTTAACCTTGTTCAGGACAAGAGGTCAACCACATTCTTGTGGATAAAATGTCTCCTGAAGGCAGTGGATCTTTTCTTCATCAGTCTTCTCCATGCCTGAGTTGGAGAAAAGTGTGGTGGATGGTGAAGACCAAGGGTAACATGGTAATACTCTGTAGCCATAGGGATCTAGAGTGCGGTAGTTGATATAGGCAACCCTTGACCATGAGTATGAGTCTAGGAACATATACACGTCTTTCCAGAGTCCCAGAAGTCACTTGGATAGGGATATGTGGTGGAAGACTGGACTTCCTGCAATGCAAGAGATGGAAGGTACAGCTATCATTATTTGAACATTTGTGGAATGCTTTTCCTAGAAGCTGAGTGGAGACAGGGCCATGCCACTTCTCTGCTTAAACAGCTTTGATGAGTCCTCTTGCTTGTACATCAAAACAGAATTCTTTAACAAGGCATGCCTGGCCCTCACAGATTTTCTCTATTGCTTGACTATTTTCTATTTCATTGATTTCTGCTCCTGCCTTTTGCATGTTCTTTCTTCTAATTACTTTGAAGTTATGCTGCTGCTTTTTTCTGGCTTCTTAAGGTGAATCTTAGCTTGCTTATTTTTAGATCTTTCTTCAGTGAAATATAAGAATTTAAGAGGATAAATTTCCTTCCTAAGCATACTTAGCTGGATACCTTAAAGTCCAGTATATTTTCATTATTATTGAATTTGAAATACTTAAAGAAAAAAAGAATTCCTTCTATTTTCTCCTTTGACTCACAGATTATTTTGAAATGCATGGTTTAACTTCCAAATACTTACAGTTTTCCTAGATATCCTATTGAGTTCGTCTCTAGTTTAAATATTTGAGAATAGTTTTTGGACTTTTTTTTTTTAAAGGCTTATTTGATTAAGATTTATTGAGGTTTATTTTATGGCCCAGTCTATGGTGTTTATTGGTGAGCATATCATGCACATTTGAAGAGTATACAGGCAGTCTCAATTTATGACTAACGAATAACTCATACTGCCCCTTCAAAGTTATATAAATTTGCTGACTTTGGAAAGACTGCACCAGCTTCCACTTACAACAAATTCTTTGTCACAATCACCTTCACTTGCAGCATGTACAGCTTTTAAATAATTGAAAAGACTTGGAGCTTTTTCTTGCATTAAAGTGATGCTAAATAAGAACCATATGCACCTGTTCAAATTCATCTACCAACTAGATTTAAAGACTTAAGGACGACGTTAGGGATGGATCTCATTCCAAACTAGAATCCATTGCCACTGAGTCTATTCCAACTCATAGTAATCCCATACAACAGAGTAGAATGTCCCATAGGGTTTTCTAGGCTGTGATCCTTATGGAAGCAGACTGCCACATCATTATTCTGAGGAGTAGTTGTTGGGCTGACCTTTTCATTTAGCAACTTAGCCCTTAATCACTGTGCTACCAGGGCTACTTAGTTGCTGGGTTACCAAAACCCACTACTGTTGTGTCAATTTGGACTCGTGATGACCCCGTAGGACAGCGTAGAACTGACACATAGGGTTCTAAGGAACATCTGGTAGATCTGGCACTACTGTGCCACCATAACTAGTGTTCTATAAATATTAACATTGTGTCCTATGAACATTAAGTGAAAGTGGCTGATAAAATTGCTTTATTGTTTTTATTTTTTTATTATGACTGAGTGAAAATGTACATTCTCATATAAATTTACATACCCACCTATATGCGGCTTCTACTGCTCTCCCTGCCCAGTGACAGCACACTATTCCTGTCTTGATTAGCTTGTCTTTGCTGATTTTTCTCTAGCTGTTCTCTCAGTTGATTGTTGCTGTTAGGTGCCATCAGGTTGGTTCGAACTCATAGCGACCCATTGTACAAAGAATGAAGGAATGCCCAGTTCAGCACCTTGCTCACAATCATTACTATGTCGGTCATTGTTATAGTCATTGTGTCAATACATCTCTTTGAGGGTCTTCTTTTTCACTGACTCCTTACCTTGTTAAGCATGATGTCCTTCTCAAAGAAGTAATACCTCCTAATAACATGTCCAAAGTTATGTGAGATGAAGTCTTGCCATTCCTGTTCCCAAGGAGCACTCTGGTTATGTTTCTTCCAAGACAGATTTGTGTTGGGACACCCATGGTATATTCAATATTCTTTGCCAACACTATAATTCAAAGATGCCAATTCTTATTCAAAGCTCCTTATTCATTATCTAACTTTTCCATGCATATGAGATGACTGAAAATATCATGGCTTGGGTCAGGCACACCTTAGTCCTTGAAGTGACATCTTTGCTTTTCAACACTGTAAAGAGTCTTTTGTAGCAGATTTGCCCCATGCAGTGTGTCCTTTGATTTTTTGACTGCTGCTTCCATTGACAATGATTGCATATCCAAGTCAAATGAAATCCTTGACAACTTCGGTTGATTAGGAAGGGGCTTTATCGTCTTCTATTATTATTGTAGAATTGTCTATTTCTTCGTTAATTTTTGCCTTGTGAATTTTGAGGTTCTGGTATTCGGTGCTTATACTATGACTGGGGAGCCCCACCCAGTAACTGACCTTTGTTCAGATTGCTTGGGGATCCCTGCCTGATAGCTGACCATTAACCTGGATTGGCTGAGAAGTAGTTGTCTTTTACCAGCACTTGTTTGGGTGCCTTGCCAGTTTGACCTTTATCCATTTGGCTGGAGAGCTCTACCCAGTCTGACATGTTTCTGGGTTGGCTATGGAGCTCTGCTGAGGCTGAGTAACTGACCTTTACCAGGATTTGCTGGGGGTCTTTGCCCCCAAA
Source organism: Heterohyrax brucei (assembly GCA_028571685.1). Classification (NCBI taxonomy): domain Eukaryota; kingdom Metazoa; phylum Chordata; class Mammalia; order Hyracoidea; family Procaviidae; genus Heterohyrax; species Heterohyrax brucei. The sequence goes on from CM053140.1 coordinate 32,610,203, forward strand.
CAGAATTTTACCCAGATTGGTTATGAAGCCTGTCTTGTAATCAATAAACAGTACGTAGGCTGGCTTATGAAATCCCTGGGACCTGAGAGCTGTTCTGGGTTTCCTGACATTGACTCTGAGTTGTATCCCAAATTGTATCCTGTTACTTTTGTACCGTTACCCTAATCCATAACCATTTGTTATGGGTTGAGTTATGTCTCCCCAAAATAAGTATTATAAATCCTAAAATCCTATACCTCTGGTTGTAATGTCATTTGGAAAAAGGATTTACTTATGTTGATAAGACCATATCAGTGTAGGAGGTGTCTTAAGACAGTCACTTTTGAGACAGAAGAGTAGATTAGGTACAAAGAATGAATTACAAATGGGGGATGGGGGATTCACGCACATGTAGATCATCAAAGAACCAAAGAGCAGAAGCTAAAAAGAGGTAAAGACCTTCCTCTGGAAATCACAGAGAAAGAGACTGTCCCTGGAGCCAGCAGCCTGCATTCAGGCTTCTGGTCTCCTAATAAGCAACATGCAAGCTCCCACAGTGTGACAAACTGACAGACGCATGGTGAGCCCAAGCCATGATGTTTTCAATTTCCTCATATGTATGAGGAAGCTGGACATGAACAAGGAAAACTGAAGAAGAATTGATGCTTTTCAATTACATTTTGGAGGAGAATGTGGAACATGCCTTGAACTTCTAGAAGAATGAACAAATTTGTCTTGGAAGAAGACTCATTAAACGCATTACAGAAATTTCACCATTCGGAGCTGCCTGCCACCAACTGCCAGTTTTGGAGATGGGAATAAGATGAGTAGCAAGATCTTTATTGTACATCAATGTATAGGACACAGAAGGAATGAACTCCAAAACCTGTCTCCCCTAAACAGAGGCCAGTTGGAGATTTTATAGGAGAGTGGACTTGGGTTTCAGAAGCTCATGGAATGTTTATTTTCCTTTTGGATAGTTATGGTGGTGACATCTAGGACATGGTGAGCTTTTTCCATTATTTTTTCATCCATCCAGGGATTGAAATCCTGGTGATGTATTGGTTAAGTGCTATGACTGCTAACCAAAAAAGGTCAGCAGTTCGAGTCTACCAGGCGCTCCTCGGAAACCCTGTGGGGCAGTTCTACTCTGTCTTATAAAGTCACTGTGGGTAAGAATCAACTCAATGATAATGGATTTTTTTACAGGTACTAATCAGAAAATGGGTGATTGTCCTGGTTAATGAATTTACAACAGTATCACTGGTTTTCCCACAGTCCCGGAGAAAACATGGGTTATAATTTAATTTTAGACGAACTAAGCTACAAAGGCACCAAAATCCTGTTTGCAGAGACAGGCTAAGGAAAAAGAAAAAGAGGCACAGGTTCTGTTCAAGATGTAGCTGTGCAGCTTGTTCCAGAAGCAAGGATGACAAGACTTCCGATCACATGTGTTGGACACATTATCAATAGGGGCCAGTCCTTGGAGAAGAACATTGTGCTTTGTAAAGTAGAGGTGGTGGGTCAGTGACAAAGACGAAGACCTTCAATGAGATGGAGTGACATGGTGACGACAGCAATGGCTCAAACATAATGATGGAGAGAATGATGCAGGACCGGGCAGCATCTTGTTCGGTTGTACACAGGGTGGCTGTGAATCAGAACCAACGTAACAACACCCGACGGCCTAACAACAGGCCTCCTAAACTGTGAGGAAGTAAATTTGTTAAAGTCACCCACTCCCTGTATTTCTGTCATAGCAGCACTAAGAAACTAAGACACTATGAATATCGTCTGTGAGTTTACTGTGACCTTTGCAGTGAGTTATAAAAACCCAGGGTCAAAATAGGGGGTGCTGTAGGGAGAGTAGCTGGTGTTAGAAATAACAGAGGAGTGGGAAAGTGAAGATATACTTGACCTGTGTCTCATAAGAGTCAACCTTGTGTGATTCTGGTTCATGAGGTTATCCTTGTGCTTCCCAAATCTACCTCTCTTTGTTTATTCTCTACAGCCTTCAGAATGTTGGGTTGTTCAGTCTGTTTTTGTTTTTTCTGTGGGATGATTGCTCTAGGGGAAACTTACTCAGCCATTATGACCTCAATAAATATTTAATACACTTTTTTTTGTCTTTTTCAGTCTTGTTTTGAACTTCTGGGCATTGGTGAGAGATGCTTCAGACTCTTCCAAGGTTGGAATTGGGAAAAGAAGAGGAAGGACTGGGGAGAAGAATGAGGAGAAATTGCAAAATTCTGGTTAGTTGGTACCTGAGCCCTTGTTTCAAATACAACAAATTGGTGTTGCTATTTAACATGTGGAGTTACTGAAGAAGATTTTATTGTGACATTTTGTATTGGCTAAAGAGCATTGGGTAACCATTTGTCTAAGTATCCTCCCAGGTCTCTCTTAGCTCAGATACACTGAGAAATTCTGCTAGCTTCAAGGGTATTTGGCCACAGTGTAGTTAAAACTCCATTCTTGAACCAGATGGGCCTGTGTTTCAATTCCAGTTTGTCAGTTAGTTTCCTAGTGTTGCTGTAACAGAATAACCACAGGTGAGTGGCTTTTACAAACAGAAATATGTTTTCCTGAAGCTGAGAAAGCTGGATGTCCAATTCAGAGCACCAGCTAGAGTGGCAGACTCTACCTACTGTAGCGCTCTTCTAGGCATTCCTTGGTTCCTCAATGATCGCCATGTGGCATCTTTCCTTCTCTAGTTTGTGCCTACTTGCTCCTGTGCCTAAAGTGCCCCTTTGAGATCTCAAAATTAGTTTAAGATATACTCTGCATGGATATAGCCTCATTAATATTAACAAAGAAAAACTCTGTTCCCAAATGGGATTACCTTCACTGGCATAGGGGATGGGATTCCAATTCATATCATTGGGGAACAAAATTTAATCTGTAACAGCCACTTTCCAGTTTTGTGACCACGGACAGTTTCTTACTACCTCTCTGACTCCATTTCTTCAGCTTAAAAATGGAACCAACCATCTTTCCCTGTATAGGATAGTGGGAAGCTCCAGAGAGATTGTGCCTGTTCAGCTCTAAGAAGAGGCGGGGCATGTAGTAATTGTGTGTGTGCTATTAATAGTGTTAACAGTTAGAGCTTGTACGCATGCTCCTCTGAATGGCAGTAGTGGTCATCAGAGAGTCTGATGGTTTTCCTGAGAGAGCAAAAGGAAGATCCCTTCACAGCTGCACAGAGGCAGTTGCATCTGTAGGATACTGATGAGGGTTTTGCTGAAAGGTCAGAAGACAGACACTCCTTGCTCCTTATCAGAGACATGGCAGCTGTCACTTGGTCACTTTAGAATTGACAATCATGGCTCCATTAGTGACAGCTCCCAGTTTCTCAGAATGGACTGGTCAGGGAGATAGCCTGTCTTGCAAGCATGTCTCATGGCTGGAAACCTAGATTTAGAAAACACACAGAGTTGGACTCTGGGGCGTGAGGAGGCATTATGAATTTTACAAAAGGATTCCCTGAATATCCTGTCTGGAATAGCTAGCTTTCTTTTAATGCCTTTAAAACAGATTAACTTTAAGAACTTAAGCATTCTACTACCAACCGTCTGTCACTTTGTTGTACTGTGGTGGCTTTTGTGTTATGATGCTGGAAGCTAGACCACCTATATTTGAAGTATCAGCAGGGTCACCCATGATGGACAGGTTTCTGTAAAGCTTCCAGACTAGAAAGAAGGAGCTGGCAATCTGCTTCCACAAATTAGCCAATGAATATGTCATGAAGCACAACAGAATATTCTCCAACTTGTTTGCTTTGGCCATGTCATCCGGAGGGATGACTAGCTGGAGGAGGACATTGTGTTTGGTGATTTGGAGGGTTAACAATGATGAAGGAGAACCCGGGTGAAAGGAGCTGGCACAGTGGCTACAACGATGGACTTGAACATGCCAGCAATTATGAGGCAGTATGGATCTAGGCAGTGTTTTGTACATAAGTTGGCCGTGAATTGGGGTGAACTTGAAGTTGGCTAACAACAACAAGCATTTGATGAGCATATCTAAACTAAAGTGCCTGCCCTGTTATTTGAAACTTGGAATATCTAGAAAAGGCAGGAGCACTGTGAGCATTGGCCCTTCTGAAAACACTCTGAGTGGAGACAGGGAGCGGGAAGCAGCACCTGGAGGACTTGGATGAGAAGAGTCTTCGCCCTGGCTGGCGCAACCTGGTCCAGTTGCTTGGCAAGGTCATCATCAAATGTGCCCTTCTTGTGCCCCCTCCTTGCTGTGGGCACAGATGAGACATGGATTGCTGTAAATCCATATGAATGTCTTGTTACATGTCAGGCTCTTGATTAAAGGCTCTGCATTTTCACTCCCCCAGCCAAGAAAAGCCAATGGGCCAGAGCACAGGAAAAATATTTGCCTTGCTCTAAACCTTTAAATCCTTTGTGGTTTGGGGGCTTGTCCTTATTTGCAAAGAAGGATTTAAACTTTGTGTAGGCCAAAGCTGGATATGTGATGAGGGGAGACATCACCCTTTGGACTCTCCACTTGCTTTCTTCTACTCTCAGTACTTAGCGACTCCCCCAGCCAAGGCCTGATTCAGGGCTGCGAACACTCAAGTTATCTTGACAACATTCATCAACCACATAACCCTTACTAATGTAAGAACGATTTTTCCTCCTGACTCCAAGGAGACAAGTGCTTAAATTTCAAGTCTGAGCTAATTCCTTTCCACTTACAGAACTCTGGGATTTGTGGCCCGCTGGCAGGGGGAGGATACCTGAGTAGGGGTTTTTCTGCATCACCATGAGTCCCTGATGAATATTTTTATGTTTATAACCAATATCATCCTATGTTTCTTGAAAAGACCATGTAGTAGAAAAAACTCTTTGCAAAATCAAACTTCTCCACTACCCTCTCGGCTACGCATGGGAGGAGAGGCATTTGATTTATGCTTTGTTGTCATTGGTGGTATAAATGGTTAATGTTCTCAGCTGCTAACTGAGAAGTAGGAAGGCTTGAGTCCACACAAAGATGTCTTGGAAGAAAGACCTGGTGATCTACTTTAATCAAATCAGCCACTGAAAACTGTGGAGAATAATTCTATTCTGACATATGTGTGATCACTATAAATTGGAGTTGACTCTGTGACAACTGTTTTTTTTTTTTTTTATTATCACCACTGTTACCTACAAAAACACTCAAAATAACAGCTTCAGCTGTTAAAGCTGCAGGACAGGGACCTGATGACTGCACCTGAGCTGAGTTTGTGAAAGGGGGTTGATGGCTATCTACTAGAAGCAAGATCCTGGTCCCTTTTACTTACTTTGGAAAGGCTCAGCTCCTGGGGCAAGCCGGGTCCCTGAAGCAAGAAAGGAAGAAATGCAGCTGGTGGTAAGAACTTACAGTACCCCATCCGGGCCAGACTCTTGGAGGAGTGGGACTCTCCAGGCCAGGAGGAATGTAGGGCTTTAGAGTCCCCATAAGGACCAGCACATAACAGACACTCAGTAAGTGAATGGATAATGAGTGGATGAATGACTAGATGAGTAGCAAGTTTTTAAAGCCAAGGAACCCTATACACATTTATTTCTTCATGCCTTACAGGGCCAGGCTCAGTGCTAGATGCATAGGAATTACTTAGTAAAAGTTCAATTAATTACAGGGCAGTTTTAGGCACTGTATCCATTTAGATCCTTTGCCATCCTGGAGGCTCTGCACACAACTCAGCCTGCAGCTTTGGCTTCTTTGATGGGAGCAGACCCACAATATCTCTCTCTCAGCTTCCATGGTTACAGAACTGACTTACCCTCAGACAGTTTTGTGACTTTTCTTTGCTGGTTATGTAGTCAATACTTAGCTGTACTTTGTCCAGTATCTGGAAATAATGATACATAGTAAACGATTCATGGACTCAGGCAAACACCTTGAAACTTTTGAGCATCTGGGTATCTCTCACTTTTGCTTCTAGAGTTGGGCTTCACTATAGTACTTAAGGAGGCACCTCAACTGAACTAATTTTCCTCCAAGAAACTTCATTAGAACAAAGTTTTATGTGGCAAATAATGAGAAAAGCAGCTGTAAAATCCTAAAGGAATGATAAATTCCTAAGATATCCTGGAACTGTCTCAGAATGAGAAAGTTGCATTGATTCCTTCAATTAGGAAAAGAAGCATGCAGCTGAAACACACATCTTAATAGGCGTTAAAGACATTTTAATGAGAAAACAATTTGAAAGTTGATAAACACGTGTCTTTCAAACACTTTTGTTGATACTCAGCAGAGATTTTTTTTTTCCTGGGAGGGAGGGCTCATTAGTATCAGGTTGCTTTATTAGGTGTTTATGTTGTTCTGAATATTATAGTAGCTAAAGTTCAGGTTTGGGTGCCTTAAGAGGTAGATATAATTATAAACAGGCTCTGATGTTGACAGAGAAAAAGAGCGCCTGTTTTCAAGACAGGCAGATATTGAATCCCAGCACACCTGTCTCCAGCAGCCAATGTTATATAGCTCACAACATTTTTAATTACTCCTCAAAACACACTTGGCTTGAGAAGAAAGGAAAGGTGACTGGGACGTCAGGTCGTTAAAACTCAGACCTAGGCAGGGCAAGAAAACCACTTAAGGTATCTGATACATCCAGTGGGATGTCTTTCAGGGCTCCAGCTATAGAGATTTTCAGCAAGAATTTTACCTCTTGGTGCAGCCTGTAAGCTAACTCGAATACAGAGAAAGGAACACTAGCTGGTCTAAGAACCTCAAACAGTGGATAGTTCTCATACTGGCCAGCTGGACATGGTGTGGAGCAGTTGAACTTGGTGGTTTTACCCACCTAATCGGTGGCAGTGAATAATAATAGCTCATCTGTATTCAGCCCTTCCTATGTAGCTACATAGCTGCTGTTGAGTCACTCCCTGACTCATGGAGCTCTAAACACAATACAACAAAATGCTGCCCAGTCACCTGTACTACCCCCATGATGTGTTGCAGATAACACTGCTGTGATCCACAGGATTTTCTCTGGCTGATTTTTGATAATAGATCACCAGGCCTTTATTCCTAGTCCATCTTAGTCTGAAAGCTCCCCTGAAATCTGTTCAGCATCATAGTGTAACCAAACACAGTCCTGTCCTATTAGTTGACTGAAATAATATGGACACTACACCACCAGTTTCAAGGAAAATAGAAAGTGGTTACTTATTGTCTGCACAAACAAGGAGCAACATGAAGACTAGCTGTTGAAAGACCACAAGTTCCTTGTCCCACAGGAGTGGGAGGCTTTTGTATCCTCCAGTCCCCAGAAGCTATAGACTGGTTCCTGAAACCTGAAACTTCAAGCCCACCCACGGTGGTATTTGGAGATCCAGATGCTGAGTCATCTCACAAAGGAAGGGCCTGTCACGTTTTAAATAGGCTTGGGCAGTGTGGTGTGTTGGAAAATCTCTTCCTGTCTATGATATTTAGGTCCAGGGTCAAGTTCAGGGCTATGGCTTCCCAAGTCCTGTGCAAGCGCCGTGATCCTAGTTTGCTTATACACAGGATGCCAAGTGCCCTAGCACTTGGCCAGGATAGAACTGACCCCCAGAGTATCAGTACAAAATTCAAACCATTGTTAAGGCTGTAGTGCAGCTGGGCTAGACCACAGTAGGAGACTGTAGTTTGCAGGCTGCAAGTGGGAGGGGGAAACCATGGAAGAGTGAGGGAGGCCTCGTGGTGCTTCAGTAACAACATGTAACCTTCCACTGGCAGGTGGTGCTAAGCATGCATTGCATTAGCTGGAAATGAAACTTAAGTCTCCTGCATGAAAGGCGAGAATTCTACCACTGAACCACCACTGCGCTGTATACGTTATATACCCATTGCCGACAAATTGATTCCAACTTGTAGTGATCCTACAGGAAATAGTAGAACAGCCCCCATAGAGTTTCCAAGGATTGCTTGGCGGGTTTGAACTTCAAACCTTTTGGTTAGCAGCTGTGGCACTTAATCACTCTACCACCAGGGTTTCTGCATGTGCTGTATAGCTGTGCTGTATTTTCAGTGTTCACCAAGGCTTAATGTATTAGTTATTTCTGCTGTGCAACAAATTACAAACCTAGCAGTTTAAGACAATACACATTTATGATTTCACTGTGTCTGTGGGTCAGGAATCAAGGTGTAGCTTAGCTGGATCCTCTGCTTAGGGTGTCACAAAACTGCAGTTGAGGTGTCAGGTGGGTCCATCAGAAGTCACCTCGGAAAAATCCTTTCCAAGGTTCTTCTTCAGGCTGTTGGCAGAATTCATTTCCTTATAGTTGTAGAACTTATGAAGACTTGTTTCTTCAAGGCCAGCAGAAGAGAGGATCTTGCCTGCTCATAGCTTCTGACTTCAGAAAAGGCCTAAGCTCTCCTTCAAAAGTCCCACCTGCCTAGGTCAGGCTCACCCAGAACCACCCCCCTTTTGATTAACTGATTAGGGAGTTTAATAAATCTGAAACATTCATTCACCTTTTCCATATTCTATTGTTAGAGGCAGATTACAGGTCTCATCCATGCCCAAGGCACGGGTACTAGGGAATAGAAATCAAAGCATTCACCCTAATGTGCCTCTACCACAATTGCTAGTACCCACCAAAATCCTATGAGCTGGTTTCTTTGTACTACCAATGAAGAAATCAAGCCAAAATAAAGTGACTGTCTAAGGTCACACAGTTACAGTTTTTGATCTAGGCCTTGAGGAGAATGCCTGATTCCAGAGCCCAGCAGGGTAATAGCCTGCCTTCTGCTTTCCCGGTTGGAGAATAATAAGGCAGAAAATTCTTAAATAGTAGGGTTGGTATGGTGCTATCATGTGGAATTTGTATCACAAAGCATAGGGGTTAGGTTGGAGTTGTACATTTATATAAGCAAACCCCAAATAAGTGTTAGTTACCACCATGATTATGTCTTAAAAAACAAACAAACAACAACAACAACAACAAACTGTTACAGATGCAAAGTTCACTAAAACGTCTTTGCATAGCAGTGGCATCTTCAGAGTGGTGTGGGGGTGCAGATGGCAACAGGTGACACGGTCAGAACAAAATGACCATCTATACAAATATCCCTGTAGCTAGTTACAACAATGAAAACAGTTTCTTGTAAGCCCAATATATCTACAAGGCTAAAAGTCTATGCTAATTTACTTTTTGAACCCTCAAATGTGTTCCAGTGAGAGCTATTATTAATCTCCCAATTACAATGAAATTTTTTCTTTCCTAGTGGAAGCCAGGCTTACTTAATTTAAATTTCAGAATGTACCATGGTAACAGGTAGGTGGAGGGCCAGAGATCACCTTGTGACTTCAGCTGATCTCAGTAAAAGGGGGAGGACAGGATTCAGTCAATCATGTTAAGATTAGCCAATGGTTGATCTTCTCTTCTTCTCCCGCCTCTTCTCTTTTTCAGCTTCATTGTAACTAGCCCACTTGGAGCTATTTCCTTTTTGTTTTTGGGGGGGAATCAGAATGGCTTCCTTACGTGCATATAGAATAACCTCTTAGAGTAAAACCTATCTTTCAATTTCTTCGAATTTTGACTATTTTTAATAAGGTTTAAGGTTAAAAGATTATCTCACCGCATGGTGCTCTCGATGACTCATCTCCGTGGGATCAAACTGACAACAGCCTCTTGAAGGGTTAGCTAAGAAGCTTAGTGGGGCATGCCTTTCTGTTGATGATGGTGGAATAAGTTGGAAAGGAGGTCGAACATGGTTATACAACTTGAAGAATGTAAACGATGTCACAGGATTGTACACATCTATTATGTTAGAGTGGGGGTATTCTTTGCTCTGTATATTTCACACACACACACTCAAGCAGACAAGCTTAAATAAACAAATAAAACAATAAACAGCAGAAAGAAATGAAACAGCACCAGCATTTTAAAACAAAGATTAATCAAAAAATAAAAAAGAAGAAGGAAGGAAAACGGAGACATGCACAGCAGCTAGAATGCAAGTATTACAGGTCTCAAAGGTTAACAAAGCTTATAAACAGATCCAAAGGCAGCAGGGCTCAAAGTGGGATTTAGCTGTTGGTAACTGTAGCAGAATCAGGACAGTGCAGCCATGGAGCAGGCCTGGGTCGTTCAAACGCTTGATCTCATGCTGTCTCTCAGGCTTGATGGCTGCCCCTCAAGGTGATGCAGAATGTGGGCAGGGCTAGGTGGTAGGAGGGAGCCTGCTGGGCTGTACCGGGGACCCTAAGCAAAGCATGCAGCCACCATCTGCACAAGAAGGGTAACCTATCCCCAAGGACAACTAATGACTGTGGGAGAGATACCGCCTTTTGATCCCCCTCCCCAGATTAATTAATTCCTCAGTTACTAAACCTGGCCACCTCTTTTTCTTTCCTGACTCAGAGGATAAAAAGGGCAGGTTTGTCTCAGCGTGTCTGTTTGGGAATGCCCTTTAAAATGTCCTAGAGTGCACATAAAGAGACCTAGTAGTGCACTGGTTAAGTGTTTGCTGATAACTGAAAGGCTGGGAGTTTGAATTCACTAGCTACTCTGAGGGAGAAAGATGTTACGATCTGTTTCTACAAGGATTACAGTCTGGGAAGCCCTCTGAGGCAGTTCTACTCTGTCCTCTTTGTTCTCTGTAAGTCAGCGCTTAATGGTTGACAATGGATTCAATGGAAGTGAACTTGGGGCTGACTCTAAACACAAACTCAGTTTTGGGGGAGCTAGCAGAGCAGGCTTCAGAGTAGGAGCTCTGTGACCCACTGAGGACATTTGTATCAGTGAAGACTTTCTAGTCAGGTAGCACCAGCTTACAATGATTTATATGATTTTTGCCATTTACTCATCTCTTGTCCTTGAAAAGATGCATTGCCTTATTATGCCCATTTTCCACATGAGGATCCTGAGGCTCAGAGGGTTTACATAATTTGCCCCAAGTATGAGAACCAGAGGAAACCCTGGAAGTATGGAGGTTAAGTGCTACAGCTGCTAACCAAAAAGTTAGCAGTTCAAATCCACCAAGTGCTCCTTGGAAGCTCTGTGGAGTGGTGCTACTCTGTCCTATAGGGTAACTATGAGTTGGAGTCAACTTGATGGAAATGGATTTGGTTTTTGGTTTATTAGACCCAGAAACTCTGGTGGCAGAGTGGTTAAGTGTTACGGCTGCTAACCAAAAGGCTGATGGTTTGAATTGACCAGGCACTCCTTGCAAACTCTGTGGGGGCAGTTGTACTCTGTCTTATAAGGTTGCTATGAGTCAGAAGTGACTTGTTGGCAATGGGTTTGGTTATAATGGGGTGTTAGAGCCAGCATTTAGCCCACCTAACTTCATGACTTATCTTTCTAAAAAGCTTACTTCTTGGTAGGAATCGTCTTCTGAGGGCTGCAGGCCGGCTTCTATTCCCAGAAACCAATGTCAACTGGTGCTCTGGCCTGATGGTGAGTCTTAATTGGCCTGGCTAGGGCTGGACCACAGGTAGATAGATGCCGGGGTAGTCCCAGATCAGGGAAGTGATGCTGTGCTTCCAAACTTTTCTCACAGGTGTGGGCGTAACATTGCTTTTCCTTTCACTGGTAAGAAACTATGACCATAGCTAATTTATCAGACTGGTCTAGATCTTGACTCCCAGATTCCTGTCTGAATCCTGGAGAGACATTGATAGGATAGCCTTGTGGGTGCAGGGAAGATTATTCAATAAGCAAAGTAAGCACAGGATAACTTGTGTGCATTTATTAATTTGCAGTGAAAAATTTCACCTGGGTTTCACAACATAATTGTGAAAGCGTGAAATGTTTACTACAGATTACTAAGTATACACAAGTAAGTCCATACTTACTGTTTCTACTGGGCCATTAATCTCTGTCAGGGATTGTAAATTTGAAAAGAAGATTTGATTTTGCAATAAATGCTGTGGGGTTGGGAGCAAAGACAGATGCTACCCATAACTAGAATCAGAATATTTGATGTGATGAAAAATTGTGAAATTGTTCACAGATGATCTAGTGAGCAGGGTAAGCATGATGTTTACTTTGCTTATTGGTTGATCCATTCCTGGTGTGACTCAACCTCAGTGAGAAAATGAAGAGCTCCACTTTATGCATGAAAGAACAGTCAAGGCAGAAAATCCTCTAGATTCCATAGGCACATGCATGAGGTTCACCAGATAGCTCTGGATTCACAAACCTGGGCAAATCATTTTTACGACCTGTCTAGTAGTTTGAACACCTTATTCCACGGAACTGTTGGACACATGAGCTATTGATAATTCCAGGAGCTGAATTCACCACTTAAGTATATTTTATAGCCAGCCAAAGCCAAGTGCCATAGAGTCGGATCTGAGAGAATACCAAAACAAACAAACAAAATCAACTAAATTCATTACTGTCAAGTCAATTCTGACTCATTGTGACCTTATAGGACAGTGTAGAATGGCTCTATAGAGTTTCCAAGGAGCACCTGGTGGATTTGAACTGCTGATCTGTTGGTTAGCAGGTGTAGCTCTGAACTGTTACACCACCAGGGTTTCTGTACAGAGTATAGTAGTCTCTAAAAGGAGTCCTGGTGGTTCGATGGTTAAGAGCTCACTGCTAAAGGCCAGCAGTTCGAACCTACTACCTGTTCAGCAAAAGAAAGACGTGGAGGTCTGCTTCCATGAAGATGACAGCCTTAGAAACCAGCAGTTCTACTCTGTCCTATAGGGCTGATGTGAGTTGCAACTGACTCAATGGCAATAAACTGTGTTTTTTTACAATTTACTCCATCTTTTCTTTTATTTCTTTTTCTTCCTCTCATCTCATCCTTATTTTGTGTGCTTGAGAGCATAATATGTAGATCTAACACATGGAGAATTAATAGCATTTTTGGATGTCTTGTGTGTCCAGCTTTTAAAACGGCCCCCAAACAATCTTGCTTTCTTGGTTCTTGTGCATAGATGCTTCTTTAACGACCTCTGCTTGCATAAATTCTATTCATTTCAACCTGTAGCATTCCAGGTAGACTGCAGACCCTTGGTGCCAGGGGATTCTGTCTTAGGTGCTACTACTGCTCTCGGTTCAAAGTTAGGTGCACAAAGGAGCTGCATAAATACTGGTGTGTTGGTTTACAATTGACTCAGGTGAAATGGAAGTTCAGAGACAGAAGAGACTGACAGTGGTAGAAATAGTACAGTAGCAGCTGTCTAAGCACACTGTGTGACCTTTTTACTACTAGAATAGGGCATAGATACACACTAGGAACAGAGTGGTGGTCTGGGAGTGGTCCAATGGCATGAGTAGCAAATAAAGTCAAACTAGTTGCTAGGTAGTCAATTCTGAGTCCTGAAGACCCCACATGTATCAGAGTAGAACTAAACTCCATAGAGTTTTCTTGGCTGCAAACTTAATGGAAGCAGATCACCAGGCCTTTCTTCCAAGGCACCTCTAGGTGGATCCAAACCTCCAAACTTTTGGTTAACAGCCGAGCACTTACCCATTTTCAGAACTCAGGAACTTTGATGGAAACTAGGGCTTCCCACATGGACACTCTCCTTCTTGGCCTAACCAGTGTTAATTCACCTCTTTTTCCTCACCCACATAACTCTAATGACTTGTGGCCACTTGGAAAGTGAACTTCAAATGACAGTTAATAATGAGAACTCACCTTTCCAAACGAAAATGTAAAGCATTTGTCATGGTTGGAATTGTGTCCCCCCAAAAATGTGTGCAGCCACGTGGCTGGGATATGGTTCCCAGTATCTTGGGACTGTCCTCCATTGTGTGGTTTTGCTAACCTTTATGTTAAAGGATTAGGGTGGGGCTGTGAATTCCTGCTGTAGGGAGAGTTTCCCTGGAGTATGGCTTGCCCCACCCTTAATGCTTTTAGCTTGCAAGGAATAAAAGGAAAAAGAGACAAAGGACAATTTGAGAACCTTGCTACCATCAAGCAAGCAGCACCGGGAGCAGAGCGCATCCTTCAGACCAGAGGTTCTTACGCGAGGACGCTCCCTGGACAAAGACTGATGCAATACTGGACTTTCCTCCAGAGCCGACAAGGGGAAAGTCTTTCCCTGGAGCGGACACCCTGAATATGGACTTGCAACCTACCGGACTGTGTAAGAATAAATCTCTCTTTGTTAAAGCCATCCACTCTGTGGTATTTCTGTTACAGCAGCACTAGCTGACTAAAACAGCATTGATGGAAGAAAGCTCTCTGCCCTTCACCCCTGCACAGTTCTTTCTGCTTTGAAGCTGGAGGTGATGCCTGGAGGTACAGTAATTATACTAGGGAATGAACATAAAAACCACAGGAATGACAGGGGAGCAAAAACAGAAGAACCTGGTTCAGATGCCACTGTTGACCACTCTACCAGCTCAGTCCTATTGCATGAGTTAAGTCAATCTCTGATAGTTTAAGATACTTGTCTTAGTATTCTAGGGCTGCCAACACAAAATACTACAAAGTGAGTGCTTTTAAAGAACAGAAAATTACTGTCTCACACTTCTGGAGGCTAAAGCTCTGAATATAGGGTATTGACAGAGTTATGCCTTCTGTATGGTTCTAGAAGAAGCACCTCCCTTGTTGGTAGCCTGTCTTAGGCTGGGTTCTCTGGAGAAGGGAAACCAGTAAAGTGTATAAATACATAGAGAGAGAGAGAGAGACTCATATCAAGGAAATAGCTCATGAAGTTTTAGAGGCTGGAGTGTTCCATGTCCGTGGGTCAGGATAAAGGCTTCTGATTCACGTAGCCTCAGGGGCTGGTCAACCCAAGATCACCAAGCCAGACTGCAGGAATCTGGCTCACAGGTTGTGAAGACTGATGAATCCCAAAATGTGCAGGTAAGAGGGTAGGCAAAATGCTAGCTCAAGTCCTAAGAGCCAGAGATCAGATGAACAGGAGCCAGCTGCAGGATCCAGAGTGGGCAAAAGCCCATGAGCCTGGCCAGGAAGTTCACTTATGTTGAACACAGGCCACACACCCAAAGAAATGCTCCTTAATTTGATTGGCTACTCATTACAGGTCCCGTCATGGAGGTGATGACCTTATGTCAAATCTCATCATGGATGTGATTATAGTATTATGTGACTGCCAAACTACATCATAACTGCCAAACCACTGAGAATCATGGCCCAGCGAACTTGACACACAACCTTAATGATTACATAGTCCTAGACATTTCTTGGCATTCCTTGGGTGTTGTCCTGCTGTGCATGACTCTGTTTCCATGTTCATCCTCTTCTTTCATAGGACACCACTCAAATTGGACTTGGACTTACCGACTTCAGTAAGATCTTTCGATCTTAACTGGTAACAAAAGATTTCCAGTGTCAGAGGGCACCGTTGCAGTTACAGGGGTCAGAGCTCTTTGGGGAACACAGTTCAGTCCAGGAAAAATTCCTGTTACTTGAAACTTAATGCAATTCCTGTTCACTGTCATAGGTATTCTTTCTATTAACTCCATTTATTGTGCACTGTTAATCTTATTTTGCAGATGAGAAAATCATGGCTCAAGAGACGACAAAATGTGCACAAGATCATGGAGCTCATAAATTTTAAACCCAGACACAAATGTTTTGTAAGATTGGCTCTGTCTGATTCCATTGCCTCAATTCTGTGCTTTCTCCTTGGTTAAGAAGAAAAAAATCCTAGATGTGTACAAGGGGTCCTTTCTTTTCTAGACAATCTTACTTATTCATCTGCTCATTCATTCAACAAATACTACCTGAGCACTGTTTATGGGGACATTCCCTTGAGTAATGGGCCCTTCTCTGGAGTACCTCCTAGCCTGAAGGGCTCTCCTTTCAGAGTTTTCTCTTGGAGAGCCATGTAGTTTGATTTTTCAGAGAGAAGTGATTTCTTCACACCCATCCCTATCCTTCATCTCTGTTCTAGAGTTCTGAAGCTCTTAATGAAGCAGCAGCAACGTAATAGAGAAATGAGCAGTCAAAGGAAATAGGGACCAGAGGATATTTTATCCTTTTGTTACATACTGGACCTTGGGCACCAACTGTCTACCAGACAAAATTAATTTGGGTTTTCAATTAAAAGGAACAACTGTGGCTAGCACCTGAATGCTGATGCAGTTGCTAGGAAAAGAGTAATATAAACCCAGTAGGCTCAGAGGAACTGTGGCGATCACAGTCTAGTCTAGAGGGAAAAAGTTGGGTCTGATTATTCTAATTACTCCCTGTTTATGATGAAGTCTTGTATGTCCATTTGCATGTTGCCCAGTTTGTCTTGGCTGGAGTTTCATGGTATGAGATAAGAAGTTCCAAGCCAAATAAAGTAGCTGCTACAGAATTAAAGAACTTCTAATCAAAACTAGGAAAGCTCTGGCATAGTAGCTAAGTGCCATAACCAAAATGTCACCAGTTCAAATCAGTTAGGCACTCCTCAGAGACTCTATGGAGCAGTTCTGCTCTGTCCTATAGGATTGCTATGAGTCAGAATAAACTTGATGGCAGTTTTTTTTTTTTTTTTTTTTTTGGTATCAAAACAATGAGGGAAGTGGTGGTTCAGTGAAAAATTCTTCTGTGTAGCAGACCCAGGTTCAATTCCTGGCTAATGCAGCTGATGCTCAGCAGCACTTGTATGTCCGTGGAGCCTTGTGCATTGCTGTGATGCTGAACAAGTTTCAGGGATGCTTCCAGACTAAAACAGACTAGGACGAAAGGCCTGATCCTCTACTTCCAAAACTCAGCCAATGAAAACTCTTTGGATCACAGTTGTCCCACCTTCAGATGACCATGGGAATGGTGCAGGACTGGGCAATGTTTTGTTCCACTGTACATGAGTTCTCTTTGAGCTTGGGGCTGACTCAACAGCAGCTAAAAAAAACATAATGAAACATAAAGTGAATGTTTAACAAGTGCTTCTTCATCCTTGGCATTTTATGTACTGCCTCATTTGATCCCCACAACTGTTACATAGGGAGTTATCACTGTGACTTCCATTTCATAGATGAAGACTGGGAGGTCTAGAAGGGTCCAAGGCTTCAGGCCCTCCAGCAAGGATGTTTCAGAGATACTAGATCCAGAGTCTCTTTACTTTTATGTCTGGGTGGGAGGAAGGGAAGGCTGAAGCTTCTCCAGAAAAGGTGGCTGTATCTACTCAGCCATTTCACATTTAACATGTGCCCCATTAGGTGCTTGGTATATGGAATCAACAAGACCCAGACTCTTCTTTCCTGGGGATCCTAGACAGAGGTGAGGAAACGAAGAGTTCATTGAGCAAATGGGTCAAATATTGTATAAGAATAGCTCTCTGCTTGCAACAACCCAGTTCTCCAAGAAAAGAACTCAGGGACTTGTTGAGATGAATGACACTTAAGAAGTACCAAGTGCTTCCTATCTGCCAGGTGCTGCTTTTAGTGTTTTACTTGGATTAATGCATTTTATCCTCACAACAGTCCCAGAAGGATTGTCTTTGCTTAGGTCCCCAGAAGCAGACCCTGAGATAACTGCAAGTTTGTTTGGGACAGGGAGGAAACTCTGGCAGGAGAGTAGAGGACTGATGCAGAGAAAGAAAACATTATTAAGGATCTGTTATCAAGCCATTTCCCACTACTGAGTCTGGAGAGTAATTTCATCGCAAATCTCTGGAAAATGGTGCAAAACATACACTCCGCATATGTATTTCTTCTACCTGAAGGATGAGGGAGATGGAGTATTTATACTCCAGTGTCTAATAGCTTTTGGTTCAGGACTGCTCCTGTAGAAGGGGTGTGTATATTAATTTTTATGGTGTTTTCCACCTGTTGGGACATTTCCAGGATTTTCCCTGCCATGCTGGGCCCAGGTAGTCTTCCTTGGCTTCAGATACTGACTGTCAAAAGTTTATTAGAGTGTCCCCAAATGCTGGAGACTATGGGGTGTGAGCAGAGCCTGACAGCATCTGTTATAGTTCTGTACAACTATTATTCACATTTTGTAGTTAAGGACATTGGTACCAAACATCAAACAACAACACTGAAAAGCTAACTTACCTGTGATCAGGCAACTAAGAAATGGGGAGCTGGGATTCAAGTTTAAGTAGTCTGACTCCCTAACCCAGCTTATAACCATCATACTACTCTACCTCCAAGAGTCAACATGGATGCCACTCATCCCACGTGTGTTAGAGGCTGTTTTAAGGTTCAAGACTGACAGCTGAGTGTGTACAGTTGAGAACTGTGGCTATTCAAAACTCTCTTGTGTTTGCAGGCTGGAGTTGGGTGAATTCTAAAGTCCCGATGAGCATTTAAGAGAATCATCTCAGAGAAAAGTAACCTTGGCCACCATCCTGAAAGGGGATCTTATAAGTTAATTAATTCAAGATTTAAACATTCTCAGGGAAAAATCAAGGCAGAACACAAAAGAGGGTTAGCTTCAAAGAATAGCTGGAAATAGCTGGATGTATTAGAGACTGGCTACCAGTTGATGTGGAGTTGACCTCAACTCATGGCAACTCCAGCTGTGTCAGAGTAGATCTGTGCTCCACAGGGTTTCCAATAGCTAATTTTTTTGTAAATAGATAGCCTGGTTCCAAGGTACCTCACTGTTAGTAGTCCCTAGGGACTTCAGGGACTGGATATAGGCCCCAGAGTTCTTTTTCTGCTGCTCCAGTAATAAAACTAGAAGAACAAACAAATCTGTTTCAGAAGAAATACAGCCAGTAAGTTCCTTAGAAGCCAGGCTAGTGAGACTTCATCTCATGTGCCTTGGACATGTTGTCATAAGGGATCAGTCCCCTGAGGAGGGCATCAAGCTTGGTAAAGTAGAGGAGCAATGAAAAAGAGGGAAGACTCTAAGTGAGATGGATTGACATAGTGGCTGTAACAGTGGGCTCAAACACAACAAAGAGGAGCGAACTATAGTACTTTGTTCTGCTGTATATAGGGTTACTATGAATCAGAACCAACTCAACGGCACCTAGCGATCTAATTAACAGTGATGAATCACGTTACACACCCTCTCTTGTGATCAATTTCTGGCCAAAGGAGTGACAGCAAATGCTCAGACCATAACGACCTCCCTTATGAGCCTCAGTTTTCTTTCCTCCCCGGTCTGCTGGCACACTGGGTGTTCAGTGCACCCTCAGAGCTACAGGCTTCAGACGGCAGTGCCTCTGCCAGCGTGAGTCATTAAGTGACTCATTGGCCTTTGCAACCCCCACTGCTTACTGACTTCATACTAATGAGAAATAAACATTCTTTGGGTTAAGCCACTGAGATGTCACAGTTCATCTGTTAACACCAGTTAATGAGACTCTGAATAAAATTGGAACCAGTTTAATGAGAACTGGCTGGCTAGCAAAAGATCAGATTCAAAGAAGTATTTGAAAAGGGAAAGATTCGTTGGGAGGTAGGGAAGCTTCTGACGAAGCCTGCCTGTCTTTGTCCAGCCACCTTACAGAAGGTTTATTCTACAGTACCTAGCACAGTGTTATACTCAGTAGCTGAGGGGGAGGGGGCAGTCAATAGGGTACAAAATCCTGTTTCTGAAGTAAGTGGAAGCCACTGTACTGTTCACGGAATATTACCTGTTCTCCTGTCGGAACAAGGTCGGTTTCACTTCCTTGCCCCCTCTGAAGCCAGGTGTGAGCCGGTAGTGTGTTTGGCCAGTGGAATGTGAGAGGAAGAGGTGTGGTAAAATTCAGAGAGAGATTTTGAGGCTGGGATGAGGTTTTCCACACTCTCTTCTTTCTTCCGGGTGAAGTTCCCAGGTGGTGACCGACCAGTGGCTGCTCTGTCAGTCTGGTTCCTAGAGTGAGGATGATGGAGGCAGAGCCTCAGCCAATGTGATGGACAGGCAGAATGAGCCAGAAGCAACCCTTTGTCATTTTATGACACTGTGTGTGTACTGAGGGGTAGGTGAGCGGGTGGATGTACTTTATCACTGTTACCCTCTTCCTAAATTTTATGATGTCATCCAATATTCGATCTAAGGCCTGTATCCCTATCCACCTACCAACTGGGTAAAAACTTTAACTTTTTAAGTAGTCAACGTCAGCCAAATTTTATTTGTCAATATTTTTGCCCCCCAGAACCCAAAGTGGCACCATTAAGTATTCAGCTACTAACTGAAAGGTTGACAGTGAGAACCCACCAGCTGCTCTGCAGAAGAAAGATGTGGCAGCTGCTTCTGTAAAGATGAAACCAAACCCAAACCAAACCCACTGCAGTTGAGTCAGCTCTGAGTCTGAGCAACCCTCTAGGACAGGGGAGAACTAACATAGGGTTTCCAAGGAGAGACTGGAGAATTCAGACTGGGTAGCAGCCAAACTCTTAACCACCATGCAACCAGGGCTCCTCTGGAAAGATTACAGCCTTGGAAACCCTATGGGGCCATTCTAGTCCTTCCTGTAAGGCAGTGAGTCGGAATCAACTTGGTAGCAATGAGTCTTGGTTTCATCTTGGCCCACCATTCTTCTTTTAAATCTAGCCTTCCATCTGAGTCACTGTACCAAAAAGAACTGTTGAATGTTCAACCATTTCAGGAGTTAGCATGTGATCAGGAACCAACATCGCTGAAGGAAGAAGTCCAAGACGCACTGAAGATTTGGGGTAAAAACAAGGCTCCAGGAACTGTTGGAATGCCAACTGAGATGTTTCTACAAATGGATGTAACACTGAAAGTGCTCACTCATCTGTGCCAAGAAATTTGGGAGACAGCTACCTGATCAACCGGCTTTAAGAGATCTACATTTATGCCTATTCCAAAGCCAGGTGATTCAACTGCATGTGGAAATTACTGAACAAAGTTGTTAATATCACACGTAAGTAAAATTTTCCTGAAGAATATTCAAAAGTGGCTGTAGCAGTAATAGTGACAGGGAATGCCAGAAATCCAAAAGGGATTCAGAAGAGGACATGGAACAGGTATCATTGCTGATGCTAGATGGATCCTGGCTGAAAGTAGAAAACACCAGAAAGATGTTTACCTGTGTTTTATTGACTATGCAAAGACATGTGACTGTGCGGATCATAACAAATTTTGTATAACATTATGAAGAATAGAAATTCCAGAATACTTAATTATACTCATAAGAAACCAGTACATAGATCGAGAGACAATTGTTCAAACAGAACAAATGGACACCACATGGTTTAAAGTCAGGGAAGGTGTGCATCAGGGTTGTATCCTTTCACCATCGTATTCATTCTGTATGCTGAGCAAATAGTCCAAGAAGCTGGACTGTGTTAAGAAGAATGGAGTATCAGGATTGGAGGAAGACTCATTAACAATCTGCATTATGTGCATGACATAGCTTTGCTTGCTAAAAGCGAAGAAGACTGAAGCACTTATTGATGACTTTAAACCATGCAGTATCCCCTTGTTTTGTGTGAAGGACTGCCTCTTGATCTATGTACAAGTTCCTCATGAGTGCAGTTAAGTGCCCATTCCAAAGAAAAATGGTTCAATACAATGCAGAAATTATTGAATCATATCATTAATATCACATGCAAGTAAAATTTTGCTGAAGATAATTCAAAAACGGCCTTTGATTTAGAGGCTGCTTTTGCCAGGTTTTTTTTTAACGTAGCAAAGGTAAATCTTAACTGAGCCATTGGATAAACTGACCTCTGGCCCAGAGAGAAGCCCCTTGAACACATCATCAGACGGGACTTCTCTATATCCCCGATTATGTGTATCTTGGCTATTCCTCAAAAACTTTGTGTAGCCCTAGAGATTAGGAATTGATCTTTTTCCTTCTCCTTTTCCCTCTTTAGAATAGTGCTGAGTGATTTTTGAGAACCTAATGGATAGTTTTTTAAGCGCTGGCAAGGCTATGTTTAAGTGTTTTGATTGTTAACTAAAAAGCTGGTGGTTCAAATATACTAGCTCCTGCTTAGAAGCCCTATATGACAGTTCCACTCTGTTCTATAGGTGGCTAGGAGTTGGAATCAATTCAGTGGCAGTGAGTTTGGTCTTTTTTAATGGATCCTGCTTAAGCTCCTATGTTTGGGTGCACTGGTACCACAGGCAAAACTTTAGCTTCTTGCCCTCCCTTTAGGAGTGAAGTGCTCCTGAAAGATAAATTGCCTGAAGCGGGATAAAGCAGGAGCCCTCTCTAGAACAAAGTCTAGCCGCCTCTAGCTGTGAAACAGCTTTTAAGCCCGTGATGAGTGATGATGATGATGACGACGATGGTGATGATTATAATTGCATCTTTAAATCTTTAAAGCTACTTTGTATTTTGGTAGAACTTCTGTCTCTATAGAACAAAATCTTGGGTTTAGAAAGCCCAAACAACAGACAACTCAACTGAAACAAAGACAAAATAAACATGCTTTTTTACATGACAAATATTTCATACCAGGTATGTTCTGGAATTGGTTGATGTTTCTTCTGAGCTTTTACACCATACACAGTGATGACCTGTAGGATATAAACACCAATTAAAGAGAAGTCAGTGCTGATCTAAGCACCTCACACGTGGGGTGACACATCTGAGCTCCTAATAAAACCGTTTTCAGTGGAAGCTGAATATTGACTGATATATTCAATGATGACTCCGTAGAAGCCAGTGGGCCTCCGTATTGAGGGGATATTAAGCTTTTGTTGCTCCTGTTGCTGTTAGCTGCCATTCTGGTGACTAAAAGCAGAGGGATGGAGATACTTCCTGGTCCTGCACTATCCCCGTGCTTAGTGGTGAATCACACTGTTGGGATAGATAGGGTTTTTTCTCACTGACGGATTTTTGGAAATAGATCACCATGTTTTTAGGTATTTATTCCTAGTTTGTCTTAGGCTGGAAGCTTTAATGAAGTCTATTCAGTATCATAGCAACACATAAGCCTCCAGTGACAGATAGGTGGTGGCTGCACACGTCATGGAAGGTGTGAATTCTACCACTGAGCCACCACTGCCTCTCAGTTTGGGCACATTTCTGTTTTGTATTGTTTACTTGCAAACCTTTGGAATAGATTAGATTACAACATACTGTCAAAAACCTAAGTGTGCAGAAAAACAACAAACTAGTGTAACAGAAAATATATATTGTGAGTAAAAAGAACTCAAATTAGGTAGCCTGAAAGCCAAAAAAAGCATTAAAAAGGTACTCTGAAGAAGGGAAAGTGAAAAGAGATTCTTACAGGTCATGGTTATATCAGTTTCTCAAAACAGAACATCAAAGCATAAGACGGGGTTTCAAGGTCCCTGAGTTATAGAAACAGAATCATCAAGGGGGCACCGTATACCCTAAACACAGCCTTTAGTAAGACCTTGAAGTTACTGCTTCTTGAAACTGGCCTTCCATAGATAATTTTCCAAAAGAATCCAATGCCTAAGGCCAAATGGTCTCAGTTAAGCTGCTTAGTAAGCTATTATTTGACCTGAAGGTGACTCCAGTGAACTAGTTTCTTTAAGGTTCAAAGGGAAGCCTAAGGGCAGATGGCTTAAGTTGGTCACCCTAATTCCATGAACCCAGAAATCCAGGTTCTGGGAGAATCAGAATGTCACTGTAAAAATAGAGACTGAATTGTATATATCTTAAATGTACAGATAGATCAATTTTTACAAAGTGAATGTATCCATATAACCATCACCAAGATCAAGGTATAGAGCACTGTGGGCCACAAAAGCTTCTGACATGCTTGTTCCCTGTCATTAACTGCCAAAAGAAACCATGATGCTGATAATTATCACCATTAACCCATTGCCATCAAGTCAATTCTGACTCACTGTAACTCCATAGAACAGAGTAGAACTGTCGCATAGAGTTTCCAAGGAGCACGTGGTGGCTTTGAACTGATGACTTTTCTGTTAAGCAGCTGTAGGACTTGACCACTCTGCCACCAGAGTTTCCTCTTCCTCAGTAGTTTTGCCTAACTTTAAATGTCTTTTAAATTAATCAGGTGTGACTATTATTTTATATGGCTTCTTTTGCTCAACTTTCATGCTGCACGGACAGTGGCACTTTGTGGATTAAATTTTGTCCTCCAAAAAATGTGTTCTAAATCCTGTCTCCTCTACCTGTGGTTGTAATCCCATTTGGTAGTGGATTTTCTCTGTTATGTTAATGAAGCAATATTAGTGCAGGATGTGTCTTAAGTCGATCTCTTCTGAGATATGAAAGAGCAGACCAAGTAGGAAACAAAGGAAGCAGAGATGGATGAAGATAGATGCCACCACGTGAGACATGAGACAAAGACGTTCTCCTGAAGTCAACGAGAGAGAAAGCCTTCCTCTAGAGCTGGCACCCAGAATTCAGACTCCTAGACTCCTAAACTGAGAGTAAATAAATTTCTGTGTCTCAAAGCCACTCAATTCTGGTACTTTTATTATGGCAGCTCTAGATAACTTCCTTGGAAACTCTACAGGGCAGTTCTACTCTGTCCTATAGGGTTGCTATGAGTCAGAATCGACTCACTGGCACTTGGGTAGATAACTAAGACATGGCACTTCATTCTTTTTCATCTCTGCATGGAATTCCATTGTATGAATATACCACAATTTGTCTGTTCAGTCTATGTTGTTGAATATTTGGATTGTTTCCAGCTTTTGTTATTATGATCAAAATGCTGTGGATATTCTGGTACATCTCTTTTGATGGATACATATACTTAACTTTTCTTAGGTAGTCACCGAAAAGTGGACTTCCCTGGGTCACAGACTATTATAGATTAAATTGGGTTCCACAGAAATATGTGCTATAAATACTAACCTTTATACCTGTGGTTATAATCTCATTCAGGGACGGGTTTTCTTTGTTACTATAAGAGGCCGTATCTGTGTAGGATGTGCTTTAAGCCAATCAAGTCTGAAATATAGGAAGAGCAGATTAGACACAGAGAAAGAAAGACAGGAGAAGATAGATGCCACATCCAGCAGTAGAAGCTGGAAAGAGTCAAAAACTTTCTCCCAGCACTGACAAAGAGGGAGAACCCTTCTCAAGAGCTGGCACCTTGAATTCTGACTTCTAGCCCCCTAAACTGTGAGAAAATAAATTTCTCTTTGTTAAAGCTACCTACTTGTGGTATTTCTGTTATAGCAGCATGGGACACCTAAGACACAGGGTAAGAGTCTGTTTTGCTAAGTAACCACTAGCTACTGAGTCAACTCTAAGTTATGGTGACCCCATGTGTGTCAGAGTAGAACTGTGCTCCTTAGGCTTTTCAGTGGCTAGTTTTCCAGCAGTAGATTGCCAGGCCTTTCTTCAGAGACACCTTTGGGTGCACTCAAACCTCCAACGTTTTGGTTAGCAAGTGAGCACATTCATCCTCTGCACCCAGGGAAACCTTAGCACTACTCTAGTAGAAAATACTTCTCTGAAGTGTTTGTGCAGGTATGTGCCCACCTTCCTCAGCAGCATATGAGATTTCCATTCACTCCACAGCCCTGGAGACTACTCTAACACTTCAGTCAGTCATGTATAGGTTCAAATCTTATTTTTGCTGCTTCCGACCTGACTGATCTCGATATCTGGGCTTAGGAAGGTTAAATAACTGGTCCTCTGATAACTGTAAAGAAGGAATAATCACTTGTCTGCTTCATCTGCGCAAAACTAGTGTGTTTACATACGTAGGAAACGAACATACACAGCCCAGTCCGGCTTCTAATGCTTGCTCAGTGATTGTTAATGCAATTCCTGTTAGCATTTATCTTGAGTATTTAGTTACACAGACTTTGCCATGCTGAAGTGCTCTGATAAAATGAGACACTGATCTAGTTGGGTTTTCTTGTTTTGATGTTTTGCAAGCATGACAGCAGGTGTAACCCTGGTCAGGAAGCAGAGGCCCATGAACTGTACACCAAAGAGATTACCCTCTTAGAAGATGTGCAAATTGTTTGGCACAGTGTAGTTTTGTAGAACACGAATTTCTTGCAAAAGCCTATCAAAGGGTAGTGTAATTATTCTTTGCGATGGGAAGCATCAGTCAGCTAAAATTATCGTCCTAGCCAAACATGTAACTAGGATTAAATAAATATGCAATCATGAAAAATGCTTATGAGGTTGAAAGTTTTTCCTCTCTTTCACACAGTTGTTGGGGGCCACAAATAAATGATGGTCTTTCCATTTCACTTCCTGCTAGTCTTCCCCATTTACTGCAATAACAGAACATTCTATACCCTTCCAGACTGCAGAGTCTCAGTTGCAAGTGCCTGCCTTCCTCTCCTTTGCTGGGTGAAATTCTTTTCACGGCAGCCCAGGAGTCAAGTGCCTGACATTTAGTGACACATGCCCCGGCTGCCACTTGAACTTCCCAAGCCATCTATCACCTCTCTCTCAAGCAGATCTCGGGCCCTGCAGTCCTTTGACACTTTTACCACACCTGGTAGTCTAGAAACTTCTCAATGGCAGATTGTTTCTACAATTCATACTTGTTTTTCCCATTTGCTATCCTATAAATATTTGATGAATGAATTAGGTCACAGAACATAAAATAGATCATCTGTGAAACCCCCAAATAACTCTAAATATCTATCCTACTCCATTTTAGGTTTTATTCCATATCCACTGGAAACCCTGATGACATAGCGGATTAAGTGCTACGTCTGCCAACTGAAAGGTCGGTGGTTCAAATCTGCCAGGTGCTCCTTGGAAACTCTATGGGGCAGTTCTACCCTGACCTGTAGGGTCCGTATGAGTCAGACACGACTCGATGTCCATATCTACTATGTCCCGGACTGTCACAGACAGTGTAGAGGAAGGTTAAGTCCAGGTCTTCAAGTTCATTTAGATTTTGCTTGAATACTGTTCCTTCATTTACAGACTGTGTGACCCTGGCTTTATTTCCCGACAATTCTGAGCCCTAGCTCCTTACTTGTAATCTAGGTCTACCACTGGAAATCGAGCTACATCTATGATAACAGAAACCCAGCTTCCATGGACTAAATTGTTGGAAATTTGCTCCAAGGCAGCAACGACAACGGAGTCTTTGGAAGCCAGATTTCAACTCTGTGAAAAAGACTGGAATTTAATTATCTGGAAAATGGACCATTGCTTCATCTAGGTGGGACAGTCCCTGGGGACTTCTATGAAGCTGTAATTAGTACCCTCACTTGTCATGGCCTGGAAGCCTAAAGAGGGTAACTGGGGAACATTCATGGTTCGCTTGTAGAATTCTGCCTCCTGTGTGGAAGATCTGAGTTCCATTCCCAGCCGGTCAATGAACCTCAACGTGCAGCCACCACACCTCTGTCAGTAGAGGCTGTGTGGTGCCGAAGAGGTTTCATCAGAATTTCCAAACTAGGATGGACTAAGAACAAAGGTGTGGGAATCTACTTCTAAAAATTTCTCAACGGAAACTTTATGGATCACAGTGGTCCAATCTAAAACTGATTATGCAAAGATGCAGGACCAGTCAGAATTTCATTTTACTGCACATGGGATCACTATGAGTTGAGGACTTACTCAAATATGTGCTAGTGACACTATTAGAGGTCAAAAGATAACAAAATAGAAATGAATTGACAGAACAGGAGACTAGAAAACATGTACACCTTTGTATAGATCAAAACTCTCCTTGCTACTCATGACCTGGCACCTGATGTCCTTTAGCATGTGAAAAGGCCTGCAATTTGTTGATTTTTCTTAAAGAATCAGAGACACTAAGTGACATTGTCAGCCTTTCTTCAATAGACATTGAACTTCAGTTCTCCTCCAAATTCCTGAAGGCTGAAGGCTGGAGAAGTTCCTGAAGACAACCCAAGAAGGAGAATGTGGCTCAGGTGCTCTGAAAGACTTCCCTGAAAGTCCATCAGTGTCCCTGATTGCCATAAATAGTGTAGCCACTGTGCCACCAGGGCTTCTGAAGTCCATCAGCTAGCCTGTTATTTCAAAATGCTTATGTAAACACTTCTCTAAATCAGACTACTCACTAATTCTTTCCACACTTCTGAATTTGTGAGGTAACAGGAAGGATCAGCTAATATTTCCCTACTGATGGAAGCTGCATGGTAGTAGAAGGCGTGAACAAGGACGTTGTGGCTGCTGGCTCCATTCCGATGTGGGCACATGCCAAGACATCAGCTTCACTGTCATCATTTTCCCCAGCACTTTGTCTGTGGTAAGGGCTGAACCATCAGACCACATCATGACCACCTCATGCCAAAATAAGTGTTTTAAATCCCAACCCCTGTTGTGGCTAGGTGCCACCAAGTTGAAAGAAGAACTGTCCCTAGGGTTTCCAAGGAGAGGCTGGTGGATTGGAACTGCTGACCTTTCGGTTACCAGCTGAGCTCTTAACCACTTCAGAACCAGGGCTGCATATACTCCCAGGGCTCCATATCTGTGGAAATAATCCCATTTGGGAATAGGACTGTCTTTGTTATGCTAATATTATGATATCAGTGTAGGGTGTATTTTAAGCCAAGCACCCTTGAGATTGAAAAAGAACAGATTAAGCACAGAGAAGGAAGAACAAATGGAAGGGAAGATACAAACCACAAAAAGATTGCCAAGAAACCAAGGAATATAAGCTAAAGAGACAAGGACCTCCCCTCAGAGGTAACAGAGAGAGAAAGCCTTCTTCTAGAGCCAGTGCTCTGAGTTTAGACTTGTCCCTTCCTACATGAGAAAAGAAATTTCTGTTTGTTAAAGCTAACCACTCATGGTATTTCTGTTAGAGTAGCAACACGAAATTGAGATTGTTGTTGTCTGTAGGTACCTTTGAGTCAGCTTCAGCTCACAGAGACCACGTGTCCAGAAGAGTGACACACTGGCAAGTCCTACACTATCTCCACACTTATTGCTGTGTTTGAGCCCATTGTTGTAGCTACGTGTCCATACATCTCCTTGAGTAGCTTCCTCTTTTTCACTGATCCTCTACTTTTCCAAACATAGTGCTCTCCCCCAGGGACTGATCCCTCATGGCAATGTGTCCAAAGTACATGAGACAGAGCCTCTCCATTCTCACTTCTAAGGAGCATCCTGACTGTGCTTCTTCTAAAACAGACTTGTTCATTCTTCCAGCAGTCCATGGCATATTCAATATTCTTCATTCATAACCATAAGTCAAAGGCATCGATTCTTCTTTGATTTTCATTATCTGTCATCCAGCTTTTGTATCCATATGCTGCTGTTGTGGATTCTGACTCATGGCTACCCTGTGTACAACAGGATAAAACCCTGCCTGGTCCTGTGCCATGCATGATGTCCTTCTCCAGGGATTGATCCTTCCTGAGATGTCCAAATGCCATCCTTACTTCAAAGGAATACTCTGGTCATATTTCTTCCAAGACAGATCTGTTCATTCCTTTGACAGTCCATGGCATATTCAGTATTCTTCTCAAACAGCAAATTCGAAGGGGCATCAATGCTTCTTTGGAAATCTGTATAGTAGTTAAATGCTAGTCTGCCAATCAAAAGGTTGGAGAAATCAAAAGGGTCGAAACCACCAGGTGCTCCTTAAAAAACTCTATGGAGCAACTGTGCTCTGTCCTACGTAGTTGCTATCAGTTGGAATTGACTTGATGGTGGTGAGTTTGGTTTTCTGGTGTTAATCCTTCTTCAGTCTTTGCCCAGCTTTTGCATATGTAAGAAGCTATTGAAAATACCATGGCTCCGGTCAGATGCACCTTAGTGTTCAAGCTGATGTCTTTGCTGTTCAACACTTTAAATAGATCTTTAGCAACAGATTTGCCCAACACAATGCATCTTGTGATTTCTTGACTACTGCTTTCTTGGGTGTTGAATGACAGCAACCTCAATTCTTTCTCCATTTGTCATGATGTCTCTTCTTGGTCTTGTTTTTTTTGATGTTAAGGTATAATCTGTACTGAGAGCTGTGGGTTTTGATCTTCATCAGTGTTTCAAGTCCTCTTCACTTTCAGCAAGCAGAGTACATGTGAAGTGACTGAAAATGCCGTGGCTTGGGTCAGGGACACCTTAGTCTTCAAGGTGTGACTTGCTTTTATAACACTTTGTTTTTATGACACTTTTAGGAGGTAGATTTGTCCAATGAGATACGTTGTTTGATTTCTTGGTTGCTGCATCCATGGGACTTATCATTCCGAAGAAGCTGCTACTGCCCCAGTTTTACAAATGAAAAGCTTCATGTGTCACTTCAAAGGGCCTCTCAAGGAAGCAGACACAGGAACAGCTCAGAAAAACAGCAGTTGCAGGGGTCAGCAGAGAACGTATTGAGAAAAGGAATTCCCTAAGTCACAGCCTGGCGGGGGAGCTCCCTGCAATGCACTCTGCAACCTCTGAGCAGGGAGAACACAGTCACCTCTTCTCTTCTCTGAGAATAGCTGGCTTCTAACTGATTCTCACAGGGAAAGGGATAGCGGAAGAGTCCATGTGGAGACCCCTTCCCCCACGAGAGGTGCCTTTTGTTGTCCAATTCAGAACATTGTCGAGTGAATCCCCAGGCACTCTATGGAATGCAGGATCACAGAACCTGTTTTATTGAGGAGGAAAGGTGCTCTTGGGTGTAAGGGTTTGCCCCTTTTTTTGTGAATCAGTGCTTGCTGTTCCCTGCTGAACCACATGTGGATTGCTTAGCCTTAGGAAGCGGGAATAGAAGCCCATCCAACCAAAGATTGCTTCCCCATGAGAATGTGTTTTGAGTTCTGAACAGTCAACAGGACAGAAGGCATTTGTGGCTGAGCCTTGAGAAGTACATCAAAGAAAAGTGTACTGTTAAGTCAATTTTCAACTGATAGTGGCCATGTAGGACAAAATAGAACTGCCCCATAAAGGTTCCTTGGCTATAATCTTTATGGGAGCAGAACACCAGGTATTTTCACATGCGGACTGGCTGTTGGGTTTGAGCTGTAGACCTTGTGTTTTCCAGCTGCGCGCTCAATCATGCGTCATCAGGACTCCTCAGGAAAGGAAGGGTGGGCCTAATTTGTGTATGACCAGGGTAAGGGTGTCAGCTGGGGACAGATGCTGGGCAGACATCTTATTAAGGACTACCTTCTTAAAAACCTAAGTCAAAGCTGCTGTGTCAATTCCGACTCAGAGCAATCCTACAGGACAGAGTAGAACTACCCCATAGAGTTTCCAAGGAGTGCCTGATAGATTCAAATTGCTAACCTTTTGATTAGCAGCCATAACTGTTAACCACTACACTACTAGGGTTTCTACCACCTACTTGCTCCCCTTTAAAGAAGTGAGGGTGGTGAAGTAGGTGGGGAGGAACCTGTGACTTATTCAATGTGCACAGCTAGTTTTCATCCAGAGCTTGTCTCTACATGGAAATAATTATGTTACTGAGCAAAATTTTCCCCAAACAAAGACAGTGAATTTAATCTACAGAGAATTTTGCAGGGGACATGAGCTAAAGGCAACAACATTCTAAGTGGTTGTCAGGGGAAAAAATAAAGCCTGTAATTAGATGTCTAGGTCTCTTCCAAAATGCCAAATTGGACTCTTATTATTCCTAAAGATTTATAATGTCCAATTCAAAGCGGCTGAGCTCAGGATTCAGACAGATCACCTAATGTTTGTGCATCCTGCCTTCTTATCTCTGGGGAATTTATTTCCAGAGCTAATGCATTTAGAAGTGGTAAATAAATTAATTGATTTTTCTAGCTCTTGTGTTTTCCAGGTGATTGTCTTTTTAGAAGAGGGGGTGATAAAACATGCTTGGATAACAATCTACTCTGCTAAATTCCTCCAATTGTTTGAAGTAGTGTTAAAAAAAAAAAAAAGCAATCTTTTCTCTCTTTGCTGAACCAGAGAACTTGGAGGATGGGCTAAAACTGCTCTGAAGCCAGCAGAATTATGCATACCAGAAAGCATTACCCTCTCAGTGTCCACCAGCATCCTAGATGCTAAATCAAGGGCTTCTTGGGGTTTTCTGGATGCTACATTAAGGGTTCCTCACCTGGCCTTGGAGAAAAGACTGAGGTTGTTGAGGAGTTCATTTTACTTTAGATCCAGGATCAACACCCTTGGGAGTAGCAGTCAAGAAGTGAAACAGCATATTTCATCAGGCAAATCTGCTGCAAAACAACTCTTTAAAGCTCTAGAGAAAGCTGTTACCTTCATGACTAAGGTATGCCTGACTCAAGCCATGGCCTTTTCATTTGTCTCATACACATGCAAAAATGGACAATAAACAGGGAAAGTCAAAGAAGAATTGATGCCTTCAAACTGTGGTATTGACAAAGAATACTAGGTATACTCTGAACTGCCCAGAGAATGAACGAATAAGTGTTAGGAAAAATGGAATATTCCTGGGAAGAGAAGACAGTGCGAGTTAGCACTTACTTTGGCTATGTCATCAGGAAAGACCAGTTGCTACAAAAGGACGTCATAGTTGGTGAGATAGGGTCTTTGAAAAATCATAAGAACCAGGAAGGAGGTTGGTTTACACATAGCTGCAACAAAGGATTCAAACATACCAAAAACCATAAAGATGGTACAAGAGCGAGCAATGTTTTGTTCTGTTGTATGTAAGATTGCTGTGAGTTGGGTCCATCTTGATGGCAACTAACAACAGCTAGTCAGCAACAACACCTGGCAAAGCCTGCTGCCAGTGCCTGTCCTGTGGTGGGCTTCTGGTAAATATTGTGGCCCATCGAAGAATGACACAGATGGCCCTGTCTCTATTCAGAGTTGGCTGAACTAGTTGGAGATACAGTCCTTCAGACTACCAAGGCTTGCCCAGGACTGCAATGAGTTTGCCAAACTGCCAAGTTATGCAGAGTAGTCCCCATAAGTCTGTTCTCATTTCAGATACCAGCTGCAGGTTCAGATTTTTTTTTTTTTTTTTAAATATCCTTGAGATTCGTTCACCAGGACATCTTACAGAATTTGGGAAATCATCACACGTAAAATTATAGTTTTATTATAGTGACAGGACACAGATTAGAACCAGTCAAAGGAAGAGACACATAAGGTGAAGTCTGGGAGGGTTTCAAACACAAAGCTTCCTTTGTCCTGGGAGTACACTACCCTCAGGGGATCACTGCATAGCAACACACATAGAATATGGCCCACATGGTGTCTAGAGGTTTCATTACATAGGCAGGAGTGAGTGAATCATCAATCATGTGGTTGAACTCATTCTCCAATTCCCTTCCCTGCAAGTGTTACATGTGGCTCAAAGCCCAACCCTCTAATCGCATGATTGGTTTTTCTGGTGTGGTCAGCCTTTACCTACCTGATGATAATGTGGCCAGGTTATCATCCTGAGGTTATCTTATTAACGTAAATTATCAGGTATGACCTGGAGGCTCCATGAATAATAAAGACATTTCTATTACTTGGAAAATTCCAAGGGTTTAGACATCAACTCCCATGGGCCAGGACAGTTGCCAAGCCTCTATTTGGGCTGGACCAAATTACTTATTTCCCACTTCTTGTTCTCCACCGTGAGCTACACACCAGATCCTGTGGTTGGAGTTGTTTCTTCCCCAACTTGATGTTTCCCCTGCCTAATGGCCCTGGTTATATTCAAAAAAGAAAAAAGCAATACACCCATCAACCAAAAGTATTTTATTCTTCATCTTCTCTGAGAAATCCTTTTGCCTGGGGCTTCATTTTTGAATTAGTGTCTTCTAGGAAAAAAGAAAAAAAGAAAGCAGAAGACTGACATGAACAAAGCAGTCATAAACAAATCATTACCAGTTTGCTATGACTCCGGAGGCAGCTGAAGTTTATGAGTCTGGTGGTGGAGAAGAGACTGATGGATAGGGTGGGAGCAATCCAGCGGGATGCCGAAGTATAATCTTACCCTGGATGAAAACTTTCACTCTTTCTCCCAGCCCAGTTGAAATGTCCAAATTCTGTCTGTGCCTCCTTCTGCATATCAGAAGGACACCTTTGGCTCCCTTGGACCTTCCTGCAAATGTCTGTGTCTGGATGTGTGGATGAGAAAGTGGTGGGAGACTGGTACCTTAGGTTCAGGAAATATAGTATTATTAGCTTCTTTTTATGGAATATTTATTACAAAGAACACATTTTATATACATTAAATTGCTGATACTATGCCACAACACTAAAATTTTGATATTATTGTGCCCGTATCTCATATGAAGACATGGTAGCTCATAAAGGTGTAATGGGTTGCCTGTGACCGTGTCTTGGCGTTGGCGGTGACCGTGTAGCTAGTAGGTAGCAGCCTATTTGAGGTCTGTATCAGGAGTCTTAGTTTCCAAGGGCTGTGTCACAGATTGGATGGTGTCCTCCCACAAAGATGTGTAGCCATTTGACTAGGCCATGATTCCTGGTTATTGTGGGGTGTTCTTCCATGCTATAAGCCCTGCCTCTGTGATGCTAATGCGGGAGAATGCGCAGCAGTTGTGGCCGGTGGGGCAGGACTCAGTATGTAAGACTGTATTGTGCTTTGAGGCAATCTCTGGGGATATAAAGAAAAGGGAAGCAAGTAGAGAGTTGGGGACTTCGTATAAACTAAAAGCAGTGCCAGGAGCAAGATGTGTCTTTTGGAAAGGACTGGAATGCTGACACCTCAGAAGCTCTCTGTCCAAGGGAAGATTAATGACTAGGGCCTTCCTCTAAGCACCAGCAGAGAAAGACTTCCCCTGGAGCTGACACCCTGAATTTAGACTTGTAGCCTACTGGATGGTGACAGAATAAAATTTCTCTTTTGAAAGCTATCCACTTGTGGTATTTCTGTTACAGCAGCACTAAATGACTAAGACAGGCTGCCATAACAAACTACCACAAAGTGGCAATTTATTCTCACAGTTCTGGAGGCTAGGAGTCTGAATTATGAGCACTGGTAAGATCATGGTCTCTGTCTTCCCTCTTTGTCTCTTTCAGCTTCTGGTAGCTCCAGGTATCTCGGCTTATAGACGCAACTTCACGTGGTGTCTTCCCTCCATGTGTCTGCTTCTGTGCTTTTCTTTTATAAGACACTACTAAAGAAGGAAATAGAATTCACCTTATTCTGGTATCCGGCATCTGTCTATCAACTTGTCATACTCGTATTATGGTGACTTGTTTATTGTTTGTGATGCTGGGAGTTGTGCTATCAGTATTTCAATACCGGCAGAGTCACTAATACTAGACAATTTTTAGTGGAGCTTTCAGACTAAGCCTAAGAAAAAAAGCCTGGTGATCTATTTCTGAAAATTAGTGAAAATCTTTCAAATCGCAACAAAACATTGTTCCTCTCACTCTTTAGACAGGTGATCAGGAGATACCAATCTCTGGAGGGGGACACCATGTTTTGGAAAATACAGGGTCAGTGAACATTAAAAATTCCCTTGACGAGATAGACTGGCACAGTAGCTACGAGAACTGATTCAAGCATACCACTAATAGTGAAAATTGTGCAGAACTGGGCAATATTTTATTCTGTTGCACATAAGGTCACCGTCTTAGGCTGTGTGGTGGTCAGGATTATGTCAACTTGGCTACTACCTATTTGGCTGCTGTATTAAGTGGCAGGGCGGGGTTTGTGGTGGCTCCCTGCCCCTCGGCTCTCATCTCGTGACCCTGGACTACAGCTGCTGATCGCTCACGTGGCCAGGAGCTCCTGCTCTGTTGTTCCAGCGTCTGGTTCCGGGGCTTGAGCTAGCGGTTGTTGGGCTCATCAGTCCTTACAGTCGGCACGTGAGAGTCCTGCTCCCTGACCTGCCAATCCTGCGCTCGCCAGCCTCTGCTCAGTCCTGCTCCCTGACCTGCCAATCCTGGGTTCTCCAGCCTCTGTCACTTCGCCTCGCCACCAGCTTGGGATCCACCGACCTCCAGCCTCTGTTGCATTGTCTCGCCGCCAGCTTGGGATCCACTGACCCACACAACCGGTGATCTGCAACTCTGGTCTCTGACTTGCTGACCTTGGGTTCCTCAGCTTCCGTGGACACATGAGGCTTGTGCCAGAGCTTGGGACATTCAGCTTCTGTGATTACGTGAGCTGTTTCCTATATTTGTATCTATCTATCTGTCTATATATATATATTATAAATCTTTCCTTATACCTACATGTGTTACTGGTTTTGCTTCCCTAGAAAACCCAGCCTAAGACAGGCTGTTTTTTCTAGAGAAGCAAAAGCAGTGAAATGCATACATATGTGGACTGTCAAGTTTGCAAACTCATCCTAGAAAACATACTGCATATCTCATTGTTGAATATCACTACAGTTACCTTGTCACAATGCCAGCCCATGAGGCAAGAGTTAACCCAGACTAGTCCCCACTCTTGGGGGACTGGTGGCATCCCATGTTAGATTATAGGGTAGGAGGTGGTCAGAAGAGAATCCCTTCAGCTGGTAAGGGTAGAAATAACTTAGAGGACCATTTATGGCCAGAGAGACAGACTCTAGGGTGAGTATCCATGCCCTGTTCTCACAGTCACTCTGCAGGATGATGGCTAGAACAGGAAGGCTGCCTTGGCTGCAGTCTGCCCCACCAGGGCCCCCAGACTGTGGGTCTCAGGCAGGCGTTCTGTGAAAACGGTAGGCATGACCTGCTCTCACCCGAGAATGGCTATCTGTACCTTCCTACCCCTGCATCTCAGGGCCCAGCAGGAAGTGAAGATAGGGGTGGTGGGAGCCAAGGGGATGTGTCACACAGGGAGACAGACACTGTTGTCAACATCTGTGATGCCTTCCCACATGCAGCCTCATGCACTGTGGGGCAGCAGATGGTATTTTCATCTGCACAGGAGAGTGGACAGAATGAAGCCAGAGAGGTTGAGGGATGCCATCAAAGTGGAGAGATGTCACTAAGTGTCCCCAGAGGGTTGGGAGTAGGGTGAGAACCTGGGCTCTCTGACTCTCAGACCTGCAGTCAACTTGAAAGTCACAGTGATGGGCTGAGAGTAGGGGCTCTGTTGTGGACTCAGAGACTGGGGTACAGCCCAGTGGTAGGACAGGGGTTGATAGCTCTGAGCCAGGGATCACCTCTGAGCCTAACTGTGTACCTGCACAGGTGGGTCTTCAACATGCCTTTTTCAGCCCTTCCAAGCCCTGGTCTGCTCATCTGTGAAATGTGATGAATAATTGCATCTATCTCACAAACAGTGCAAGAGCTGAAGAAATACCCTGTGCAGCATCCCAGCACAATTCTCGACACACGAGGCCATTGTTGTTAGCTGTCTTTCAGATGGCCCTTGACTCACGATGACCTCGCAGCACAGAATGAAACGCCACTTGGTCCTGCACCATCCCTATAATCAATTTCAGATTGAACCTCTGTGGTCCAGAAGGTTTTCAGTGGCTAATTTTTCAAAGAACCAGTGTTTGTTCTTGTTAATTCTTTCTATCATTTTTCTATTCTCTAATTCATTTAGCTCTGTTTTAATTTCTATTATTTGCTTTCTTCTGGTGCCTTGGAGGTTCTTTTGCTTCTCTCTACTTGTTGGAGATGTAGAGTTAATGCTTTGATTTGGGAGCTTTCTTCTTTTTGGATGTGTGTATGTATTGAGATAAATTGACCTCTTAGCACTGCTTTTGCTGTGTCCAGAAGATTCTGTTAGAATGTGTTTTCATTCTCATTTGATTCTGTGAATGTCTTTATTTCTTCTTTGATTTCATTCTACAACCTACTAGTTTTTGAGCAAGGTGTTTAGTTTCCATGCATTTAATTTTTTTTTTTCCTGGCTTTTTCTGTCACTGATTTCTACTTTTATGACCTTATGGTCTAAAAAGATGCTTTTTGATATTTTGATACTTTGAATTTTGTTAAGGCTTGCTCTGTGGGCTAATACATGGTCAGTTCTGGAAAATGTTCCATGTGCATTGGAAAAGAAAGCACATTTGGCTGCTGTTGGTTGGAGTGTTCTATGCACGTCTGTGAGGTTAAGTTGGTTGACTGTGGCATTTAGATCTTCTGTGTCTTTGCTGAGCTTCTTTCTGGATATTCTGTCCTTCACCTAAAGTTGTATACTGCAGTCTCCTGCTATTCTTGTGGAGCTGTCTTTTTCTGTTTTCAAAGCAGCTAGAGTTTGTTTTATGCATTTTGGAGCCCTATCACTGGGTGTATAAATATCTAATATGGCTATGTCCTCCTGGAGTATCGACACACGTCCAATGTGGTAGGTTTTACTTTAAAGCCTATTTTATCAGAAATTAATATTGCCACTCCTACTCTTTTTTGAATGATGCTTTCTTGATGTACATTTTTCTGTCCTTTGAGTTTTAGTTTGCATCTTTAAGTCTAAGTTGTGTCTCCTGTAGGCAGCATATAGGTGGATCATTTTTTCAAATCCAAACTGTCATTCTCTGTCTCTTTATTGGTGCATCTGATCCATTTACATTCAGTGTAATTATCGATAGATATGAGATTAGTGCTGTCATTTTGATGCCCTTTTTGTGCATTGTTGAAAATTACTTTGTTCCTCTTAATTTTCTGTGCTAAATTGTTTTCCTTTATGTGTTTTCTTTCCATGTGTTTCATTGTTGTTGGTTCTATATTCACTGAGAATTCATGCTTTTATTCTGATATTCAGGATTGTTAATTTCCTTTGTAGTTACCTTAGCATTTAATAAATTTTCTATTTTTCCAAATTTAAACCAGTCTTTAATTTCTTTGAATTGCCTTCCTTGAGTTGTTCACCGTTTTAAGGATCTATGACTATATTTTTTACAACTCTCTTCTTTTCTAATAATGTCATTTTTATGTACTGTCACTTAGTCCGATTTTCCCGCTTTCCCTTTGGTGTTCAGGGCTCCAAGAATGTCATATAATTGATTCATTTGTTCTTCTGGGTCTTTGTTGTTAGAGGAATCACAGGAAGCACCTGACTACTCCACCATCTTGGACCTACCTCCAAACCCAAAACACTAAACCAAACCCATTGCTATGAGTCAATGCCAACTCATAGCAATCCTATAGGACAGCATAGAACTGCCCCACAGAGTTTCCAAGGAGTGCCTGGTGAATTGAGCTGTCTATGATTTGGCTAGCAGCTATATCACTTAATTATGACTCCACCAGGATTTCCTTGTCTGGCCTCCATCAGTGGCTAATTTTCAGAAGTAGATTATTAGGCTTTTCTTCCTAGTCTGCCTCAGTCTGGAAGCTCCACTGAAACCTGTACAGCATGACAGCCACATGCCAGCATCTGCTGACAGACAAGTGGTACCTGCACATGAGGTGCTTGACCCAGAATCAAATCCACATTTCCTGCATGGAAAGCAAGAATTCTACCACTGAGCCATCTCTGCCTTCCCGAAGAGGTACAGAAACTTCTTTTATGACTGTTGTGAGAATGTGGCTGTTTGGAGACTGGCAAAGGAAATGCAGCAGACTCTCAGTGCTTAACTTAGCAATGAAACTTCTTCATTCCTGGCATCTTGGAGCTTTCTGTGGTAGACTGGCTGAGTTTGGTCCTTCTCCAGAGCCTGGCTAGCTCCACTGCAGGGATGCTGCTAGAAAGCATCAGATTCTAGGTGTTCCCTCCAAGCCAGATAGGCAGTGCTCACCTCCCTCACTGGCCTCCCTTGCAGTTTATGCTTTCTTTATAGGCTTAAGGCTGCCCTCCGGTTGAAGCTAATGGTGATTTTTCCTTCCTCAGCTAGCAGGCTCTGAGGCAAGCGTACAACTAAGAGTCTTTCATGCATGACTAGGGTTGCAGTGTTATAAGGAGGAGCCCTTTCTTGTGGTCTCTGCAGGAAATGGGGAGCATCCCAGAACCCTAGGTCTTCATGCCTCTCATTTACCTGTCCAAGCCTTCTCAGTGACCAAGACAGATCACTGCAAAAAATATAAACTACAGGCTCCTCTGATATGCCGGAATGTCCCTAGGTGGTAAATAGTTAGACACTCAACTACTAAAGTGAAAGCTGGTGATTCGAACCTACCTAGCAGCACTGTGGAAGAAAGACCTGGCAATCAGCTTCCATAAAAATTACAGCCAAGGAAACCCTATTTTGCTGTTCTACTCTGTTCTAACACACGGGGTTGTCAAGAATTGAAATCAACTTGGCAGCAAACATTTGTTGGTTTCTGATATATGATTGAGCAGACTGCTGCTCCCATGCACTTCCTCTATAAATGATGTTGCATGTCCACTGCCTTCCTTGGTAACCTGTCCCTACCCCTAGTTGGGAATGCAGACATGAAACATCCCAGCAATGCTGCTGTCACACAGCTCAGGGACCAAGCAGGCAACTGGTGAGATGTGTTTATTTGGGTAAAATGGGAGAACACACGCTCGGATGGTCTGAAATAGAAGTCAGATGCTATGGTTTGGAGCAGAACCAGGGAGGAGTCTCAGGAGGCGAGATAAGTTTGTTGTTAGTTGTCTGCTAGGTTGATTCCAACTCAAGGTGACCTCTTGTGTGTGTCTGAGTAGAACTGTGCTCCATAGGGTTTTCAATGACTGATTTTTCAGAAGTAGATTGCTAGACCTTTCTTCTGTGACACCTCCAGGTGGACTTGAATCACCAGTCTTAGGGCTAGTAGTCATGTTCTTGACCACTTATCCCACTGAGTGATTCTGAAACAGATCTTGAACAGAGAAATTCACTCATCAACTCTGTGTGTCTAGGGACAATCTGCAGATGCTGGCAGGAGTTTGTCCTGTAAGGATGATTGCCACTCAGGAGCTTCAAAGTAGGGAGAGGGGCAGCCAAGAGAGGCCAGCATCATCTCCGCCATCACCATGGCTGTCCTTTCCCTTCCTGGTGGGCAGCGCCTAACTTTTCTGCCTTACCTATATAATTCAGCTGCTGACAGCTTCCCTCACTATGTGATTCAGCTGGTCTAGGCTGAGGTCCTCCCAGATAGCCAAATGGTCCTTTTGATGTCTCTATCAGCTTTAAAGAGAATTGTGTCTCTTGCAGTTCAAGCTGCAGACATATCTCTGGGGCATGAAGAATGGATCCAAGTCATTCTTCCTTTGCACCGCTTTCTCTGCTTAAACAGGGACTTGATGACTGAGAACATTTTTTTGGTTTGTTTGTTTTAAGCACATTGGGTAGATGTGGAGCAGGCAGTAGCTGGGCTTTCCTCCGGGAATAACACACACCTTTTGGTGACTTTTTTTCAGCTTGAAAAATGATCCTGTCTCCTGTGTTGAAAAGACAACGAGTGTGGGGAGAAAGACGGAGGAACAGGACTCGTGGCAGTAGGTTTTCCTTTTCTGTGCTGGTGTCTGCTCAGAGGAACAGTGCCAGGAGAGAACATGGGAGCCAATTAAGGGCCATTAAAAAACTGAGTTGAGAAAAGGTCCCTGGAGCCAGGCCTGTTCTGGCTGTCACAGCCTGCAGGCATTTGGGATTTGGGGAAGAAATGGCACTTCCTGCAATGTCCTTGAGCTGTGAGTCCATGGGCAGGACTAGGCACACGGCTGCAGGTAGGTTCATGAAGGAGGTGGATGGAGCTCAGAGCAGTCATTTTCCTGGCAGAACTGACTCTGGGATGCAGTGCTGTGTCTGGTGCTGGGGCCAGAGCCCTGTCTCCAGTTTTCTAGGACTCCCAGGTAGGAAGATGCACTGACCCTGTGCTATATTTTGCCCCCAAAGGGAGTTATTTTGAAGATACCATCTCTAAGAATCTCAAGGATTTTCTAAACTACTGACCCTTTCTGGACCTCAGCTGGGTGGCTGGGAGAAAGAAGTGTGTCTGGCACTTCCTTTTTCACTTTTTAGTAAAGAAACCAGAGACATCAGATCCATGTTCCAGGCCTGGAAGTGTAAACTGGGTGGGAGGAATGGCTTCTCAAGAGCGCTGGTCTCAGGCACCTAAGCCTTGCTGCTACTTACACAGGACATGGGCCCAGCTCCCTGCTGCTCTTCTAAGGAACCCAAGTTGAGGCCCCCATGGCCACCTGAAGTGACCAGAACTTGATTCTTATTCCTACAGACCTTCTCAAAGCCTGCTGTTCCTCTTCTGGCGGGGAGGATCAAGGTAATCGGCAAAGGCAGAGTGCTCAAGGGGTGAGGAGTAGGCTTCGTCAGCAGTGTCTGTGAACATTCCAGAGCTGCACTGTCCAACATGGTGTCTGCTAGCCCCAGGTGGCAGCATACATTTAAGTTTAGATGAATTAGATTAAATTACCACCACCTGTCTGTCGAGCTGTCGCACTGTGCTGTTCTGCATCTGTTGCTATGATGCTGGAAGCTATGCCACCAGTGTTTCAAGTACCAGTGGGACCACCCGTGGTGGGCAGATATCAACACAGCTTCCTGAATAAGGCAGACTTGGAAGAAAGGCCTGCTGATCTACTTCCAAACATTAGCCAGTGAAAACTCTATGGATCACAACAGAATATTGTCCAGTTTTCTCGCTCTGGACACGCTGTCAGGAGAGATCAATAGCTGGGGGAAGACATTGTATTTTCTGAAGTCAGCAAGTGAGAGGCAGACAGATTGACACAGTGGCTATAGCGATGGACTTGAACATGCTAGTGAACATGAGGATGATGCAGGACTGGCAACATTTCATTCTGCTGTGCATCAGGTTGCCATGAGTCACAATCAACTTGACAGCAGCAATCTATCTGTCTCTAAATTAAATTAAGCTAAACATTAAGCTCCTCAGTCACATTAACCACATGTCAAGCCCTCAACAGCCAGATCATAGCATAGGCTCATAACACCAAAAGCTCTGATGGGCATCTTTGCTGTCCTTACTCCTGCCTTAGGTCCTACTTTGCATCCCCTGCCAGGACCAGGACTGAGACAGTACCCTTTCCATGGTCAAGCTGGGACTCAGAGGCTCCTTCAACCGTGAACTTGTGGGTGGCACTGTTTACACACCCTTGAGTGTTCCTCAAGGTCCTTATACCCCAGTTGGCTTAGAAAATGGGAAGAAGGATTGCCTACTATTTGTGGAAGTCTAAAATATAAAATGTCTTGGTCTCATCAGGTATGGCCATTTACTTTCAATAGATTTGAGAGATGGGTAGAGGACAGAGGATGCTGTGACCCATCCCAGAGGGAGCAGGAGATGTTGATGCTGTTTGTCTGAGTCTCAGGATGTCCATTGGATGGGGCCCAGGGTGAGCCTTGGAGCCAGCCAGTGTGGCTGAGGCATCCTAACAAGAACAATAAATGGTGTCATCAATCTCTCCTCATCACCGTGTCCCTGCAGCACCTTGGCTTTCACTGGCATTTGCTAGGTGGGTCAGTCACATCATCCCTTCTGAAAACCCCCTTCACAGCTCTTCTGTCCTGGCCAGCACCACATTTCAGTGGCATGAGGTGGCATGAGGCTACCTGTCTTACTGGGACTCAGCTAGGTGGTCAGCTGGTGTGACAGTGACCAAACAGATGCCAGGCCTGACAGGCTCATTCTCACTTGTTTGTCCAGGGATGTTGCCCTAAAACCCCAGTGTCCAGCACAGATGATCCTGCAGCTTCCAATCTGGAGGGGGAGTTAAATAGACAAAGCCCTGGAGTATTCAAATACCCAATATTTAGGTGATTCTTTGACTCCAAGGACCAAGAAATTACTTCTCAGAATCTAGTGCTACCCAAAAGCTATGGGTTCACAACCTGTCCAAGCAGAGGACAACTTTTCCTGGGTTAAGCATCCCAGATTCTTGCTTCCAAGCCCAGAGTGTCTGACATTCTTTGTTTGTACCCAACAGCCTTGGATGGGCCCCACTGGCATCCTCTTTGAGGTGAGTGGTACGAACTGTGCAAAGCAGCCTGGGTACCAGGAAGAAGTTGTTTAGGGTGGTATTAAGGAAAAGCAGACTATACCCTTCTGCAGCATTGGCTCAAATCCTGACTCTCCTTTACTCTCTGGGTTGGTGACCTCAACTTTAAAACCCAAGAAACCAAATCTGTTGCCATTAAGTTGATTCCAACTTATAGCAACTCTGTGTTGCAGTGTAGAATTGTTCCACAGGGCTTTCTTGGAGATGATCTTTGTGGAAGCAGATCACCAGGCTTTTCTTCTACAGTGCTGCTGGGTGCGTTCAAACTGCTCAAGATCAAACCATTTGCACTACTTGGGACCTTCATCTTTAAAATGGGACAATAGCAGTGTCCTTACTTGGTTGTTGTGGGGCTTACAAAATAAACAGAAGCCAGTCCCAAGCCTGGGAGAGAAAATAGAGCTTGAAAGGAGAGAACAGAATGCTCTGTATTCAGGGTGCTGGGCTGTATTTTGGCTGTGCTGCTCTGCACATCCATGTGACCTTGGGAAACAGAAATGGACTACCCAATAAGCAAGGTAAACACGTGCTTAGAGCATTAACAAAACAGGGGCACTAGCTGTTCAAGGCAAAGACCCATAGATGCTAAGTAGACAGGACACATTAAATTTTCTTTCCCAACATCTTTTTATTTGTTCTTTTGTAATTATAGCATTTATGATGAAACAAGCATCAAAATAGAAGTATGAGCCATTTAAAGCCAAATTGGTGAAAGTCAATTTTTTGTTCTGGGAGATCAACAGAATTTTACATCGATTGTTGAAACAAGTAAGTTGACTGACTCATCTTTCTTTGTTGCAGAATATGTATTCTTTTTTTGTAGAAAATATGGTATACAGTAAAAATCTTAGTACCTGTATTGAATAAAATTTTATAATACAGTTTGTCTCATTCTGCTAAAATGGCATACATCACTTTTGTACTCAAAGCTAATATTATAGCTGCATTTAAAAAGAAGTTATATCATAGATAGCTAGTGCACACACACACACACACACACGTGTGTGTATACATATGTGTTGCTGTTAGGTGCCATTAAGTCAGTTCTGACTCATAGTGACCCTATGCACAACAGGACAAAACACTGCCTGGTCCTGGGCCATGTCCACACATTTTTATGCTTACACTCATTGTTGCGGCCACTGTGTCAATCTGTCTCATTGAGGGTCTTTCTCTTTTTTGCTGACCCTCCACTCTACCAACCTTTATGCCCTTCTCCAGGGATTGATCCCTCTTGACAACATGTCCAAAGAATGTAAAACTCAGTGTCACCATCTTTGC
This sequence comes from Heterohyrax brucei, assembly GCA_028571685.1. Lineage (NCBI taxonomy): Eukaryota > Metazoa > Chordata > Mammalia > Hyracoidea > Procaviidae > Heterohyrax > Heterohyrax brucei. The sequence continues at coordinate 32,654,839 of CM053140.1, forward strand.
CTCCAAGGAGCACTCTGGTTGTACTTCTTCCAGACAGATCTGTTTGTTCTTTTGGCAGTCCATGGTACAGTCAATACGCTTCTCTAATGTCACAATTCAAAGGTGTCAATTCTTCTGTCTTCGTTATTCATTGTCCAGCTTTCACATGCATGTGATGCAACTGAAAATACCATGGCTTGGGTCAGGTGTATCTTAGTCTTCAAGGTGACATCTTTACTTTTCAATACTCCTAAGAGGTCCTTTGCAGCAGGTTTCCCCAGTGCAAAGCATCTTTTTGATTTCTTGACTGCTGCTTCCATGGCTGTTGATTGTGGAACCAGGTAAAATGAAATCCCCGATAACCTCAATCCTTTCTCCATTTATCATGATGTTTCTTACTGGTATGGTTGTGAAGATTTTTGTTTTCTTGATGTTGAGGTGCAATCCATACTGAAAACTGTGGTCTTTGATTTTGATCAGTAAGTGTTTCAAATCCTTTTCATTTACAGCAAGCAGGGTTGTGTTATCTGCATAATGCAAGTTGTTAAAGAGTCTTCCTTCAAGCTTGATGTCTCATTCTTCTTCATATATATACAAGGACTGGCTGTTAAGTTTGCTACGTACCTCACTGCTGAATGTCACTAAGGTCACCTCTGAAGTACCCTGCTTGGGAAGCTGCGCACCAATGCCAGTGCCTAGTCCATCTTTCAAAGCAATTTTGGAACTCTTTTTCTGGAATGGCCATCAGAGCTGTTTTCGTATTACCTTTGATGTCTCGAATGTCATCAAAATGTTTTCCTGTCAATATTTCCATTATCTTTGGGTAAAGAAAAAAGTTGTTGGGGACCAAATCAGGTGAGTAGAGTGGGAGTTCCAATACTATTATTTGTTTCCTGGCTAAAATCTCCCTCACAGACAACTATACAATTAAGTTTGTGAACTTGCCACTGTGCCACCATGTGCAATGGTCATTCCAGGAAGAGCTCCAAAATTGCTTTGAACTAGGCCCTGGCATTGGTGCATGACTTCCCAAGGAGATTGTAGTGACATTTAGCAAAGAGGTATGTAGCACTTAGAATAATTAAGTTCACAGACTTGTCAGTTCTTGTGTGTGTGTGTGTGTTTGTGTGTATACTACCTAACAACAGACACACACATACATTTACATACATACTGTCCAGTGGATTCTAACCTATACGACACACTAGAACTACCCCAGAGGGTTTCCAAGGAGACGCTGGTGAATTTGGACTGTCAGCCTTTTGGTTAATGGCTCAGTTCTTAACCACTCTGCAACCAGGGTACCGTGTGTGTGTGTGTGTGTGTGTGTGTGTGTGTGTTGTTATGTGGTTCTGACTCAGAGCAATTCTACCTATAAAAGAAGGAAACACTGCCTGATCCTGTGCCATCCTCATAATCATTGTTATGCCTGAGCGCATCGCTGCAGGCACTGTGTCAGTGTATCTCATTGAGGGTTCTCCGGTCTGTTGACTCTCTAGTTATCAAACATGATGTTCTTCTCCAAGGACTGGTTCTTTTTGATAGCAACTCCTAAGTAGGTGAGACATAGTGTTGTCATTCTTGCTTCTAAGGCACATTCTGGCTGTACTTCTCCCAAGACAAATCTGTCCATTCTTTCGGCAGTCCATAGTGTATTCAATATTTAAAGGCATCAATTCTTTGATCTTCTATCATCAAGTTTTCACATGCATATGAGGCAGTTGAAAGCATCTCAGTTTGGGTCATTTGCACCTTGGTCTTCACATTGCACTTTGGTCTTCATGTTGAAATCTTTGCTTTTCAACACTGTAAAGAGGTCTTTTTTTTTTTTTTTCTGCAGATTTTCCTAACACAATACCTCTTGATTTCTTGACTGCTGCTTCTGTCAGTGTCAATTGTGGAGCTAGGTAAAACAAAATCCTTGACAACTTCAGTCTTTTCTCCATTTATCATGGTGTTGCTTGCTAATCCAATTGTGAGGATTTCTGTAGTCTTTAGATTGAGGTGTAATTTATACTAAAGGCTGTGGTCTTCACTCTTCATCAGTAAGTGCTTTAAATCCTCTTCACTTTCAACAAGTAAGGTTATGTGATGAACATAATGAGGGTTAATGAGTTTTCCTCCAATTCTGATGTCTTACTCTTCTTCATATTGTCCGCTTTCTCAGATTTGTTCACCATACAGATTAAGTAAGTACCGTGAAATGATACAACCATGACACACGTCTTTCCTGACTTTAAATCATGCAGTATCCCCTTGTTCTGTTTGAATGGTCTATGTACATGTTGATCTATGTACACATTCCTGATGAGTACAGTTAAGTATTTTGGCATTCACCTTTTTTATGATGTTATCCATGATTTGTTATAATTCACATAGCCTAATACCTTTGCATAGTCAATAAAACACAGGTAAGCATCTTGCTGGTTGGTATTCATTTTCAACCAAGATCCATCTGACATCAGTAATGATATCCCTGGTTCCATGCCCTCTTCTAAATTTAGCTTGAATTTCTGATTGTTAACTGTCAATATACTGCTACCGCTGCTTTTGAATGTTCTTCAGCAAAGTTTTACTTGTGTGTGATATTAATGATATTGTTCAGCAACTTGCCTTTCTTTGACATCGATGTAATTATGCGTTTCTTCCAGTCAGTTGGCCAGGTAGCTGTCTTCCAAATTTCTTGGTATAGATGAGTGAGCACTCCCAGTGCCTTATCCATTTGTTGAAACACTTTAATTAGTTTTACGTCAGTTCCTAGAGGCTTTTTTTCCCCTGAACAATGCCTCAAGTACAGCTTGGGACTCTTTCTTCAGTACCATTGGTTCCAGATCATATGCTAGTTTCTAGTTTGAATGTCAACCATTTCTTTCCCTCTTCTTTTGATACTTTCCATGTTGTTTAATATTTTTCCTATAGAGTCCTTCAATATTGAACTCAAGGCTTAAATTTTTCTTCAGTTCTTTTAACTTGAGAAATTCCAGCTCTGTTCTTCTCTTTTGGTTTTCTAACTCCAGATTTTTCATATGTCGTTATAACACTTCACTCTGTCTTTGAAGTCTCTGTGTAGCTCTTTTACTTCATCATTTTTTCTATTTGCTTTAGCTACTTGACATTCAAGAGCAAGTTTCTGTTTTGGTCTTTTATTTCCCATCTTTTAAATGATTTCTTGTATTCTTCATATATCTTTAATGTCATTTTACAGCTTGTCCAGTCTACTGTCGTTAGTATTCAATGGGTAGAATCTATTATTGAGATGGTTTCTAAATTCAGGTGGAATATACTCTAAGTCATACTTCAGCTCTCATGGACTTATTCTAATGTTCTTCATCTTAAACTTGAACTTGTATGTGAGCAATTGATAGTCTGTTTTACAGCTGGTCCCTGGTCTTCTTCTGAATTCGTGATCATGAGTTTTCTATCATCTTTTCCCACAGATATAGTGGATTTCATTCCTGTGTATTCCATTGGATGAGGTCCATGTGTATAGTCACTGTTTGTTTATGTTGGTGATAAAAAGGTGTTTGAAATAAAGAAGTCATTGGTTTTACAAAATTCTGTCACGTAGTCTCTGGCTTCATTTCTATCACCAAGGCCGTGTTTTCCAACTCCTGATCCTCTTTGTTTGTTTCCAGTTTTTGTGTTCTAATCACCAGGAAATGCATCCTGATCATATGTTTCATGAATTTCAGATGCAGAAGTTGGTAAAAATCTTCACTTTCTTCATCTTTGGCCTTCATGGGTTGATGCATAAATTTGAATAATGGTCATATTTGTTGGCCTTCCTTGTACATGTATATGAGTATTATTCTATCACTGACAGTGTTGCACTTCAGTTAGAGTTTGAAATGTTCTTTCTGACAGTGAATGTAATATTGTTCCTCTTCAAGTTGTCATTCTCAGCATAGAAGACTACATAATTTTCCACTTCAAAATGGCCAATACCAGTCCATTTCAACCACTAATGCCTAGGGTATCTATCTTGATGAATTCAATTTCATTTCTGATGATTTCCAATTTTGCTAGATTCATTCTTTATACATTCCATGTTCCAATCATTAATGGATGTTTGTAGTCTTTTCTTTTCATCTTGAATTATTACCCATCATGATTCAATGCAAATGAAGGTCCTGAAAGAGTGACTCTGCCCATATCATTAAGGTCAACTCTGCTTTGAAGAGGTACCACTTCACAGTCATCTTCTGAGTGCCTTCCAACCCAAGGGACTCTTCTTCCCACACTGTATCAGATAATGTTCCACTGCTATTCATGAGATTTTTCACTGGCTAATTCTTTTCAGCTGTTCACCAACAGGTCCTTCTTTCTTGTCTTAGTCTAGAAGCTCAGCTGAAATCAATCTTCCATGTACCACCCTGCTGGTACATGAATTACCAACATAGCTTCTGGCATCACTGCAACAGGCAACCCTCCACAGTATGACAAAGAGATTCATATCCTGTTTGAATGTTGGTAAGAGAAGGCAATGTGGATTATCAGTGTTTATGGCCCTCACATACCTTAATCAGGACCTGTTGGTAAGTCATTCAGTCACTCTAGGCCAGAGATGAATTTAATACCAGTTCTGTGTCCTTAAGGCTAGAAATGCTGAGATAGTACACAGACAGTTAGCACTGTGTTGGGAAGATTTAAGTGCTAAGGAGGAGAGGCTCCTGCAGTGTGATGGATCACTTTTGTGTGGCCTTTCTAGCCATGGTCTTGTAATTCCCACCAAAGTGACTGAGTGCAGTTGTGTGACTGGATAATAGCAGCCCAACAAGGGAATAAATCATTTTTGCCATTCCGTTCTGCTAGTCTAGAAATGAGTCATCCAAAACTTGGGAAAGCAGATCCCATTACCACCAAGGGAGCAGTTCAGAATGGAGAAAGCATCCTTTGGACCTACAATCTTTACTCTGAGAAGCTCCTAGAGCAAACAGACGGAGAGCTGTAATGCTGAAGACAGTAAAAAGTGGTGACAGAGACACAGGAATAAGTGACACCAACCAGATAAACTGGCAGGAGACAGTATGATGGGCTTCATGGCCTACAGAGCAATTAAGCTGAGTGTCCTTGGGTGGAGGCCACGGGTCAGGGAAAGTTATGCCTGTGAGCAAGTTTGGGAAGAGGCTGTACTGATGGAAGAACTGTATCCTGAATGTACCTGGAACTGAATTGTAACCTCCTATTACTTCCCTAAAACACCTTATAATCTTGAGTATTGTCTATGAGTTCTGGGTGGCCATTGCAATGAATTATTGAGCTCAGCAGAGAAGTAGAGTGCACTGTGGGAGGGACAGTTGGTGTCAGAACTGGTAAAGATGGTGGACAGAGGAGGTATGTCTGGCCTCTACATCATGGATGCTGGAGAGAGGAGACATGTCTGGCCTCTATGTCGTGGGACTCAGCCTTGAGCTGCTGATCTTGATTTACTTTTCCCCTAGTGAAGGGACAGAAAGTCAGACTTCACCCTATGCTGTGTTTTTCAGCTTGTGTGCTGTAATTGTACTTTCTCATGTTTTTTTTTCCCAACATGTCATCATTCAGTATATTTAAAGGTTATTTTTAACAGCACTTCATGGAAACATAATCTACATAGTGTCAAAGGCACAATCTTAAGTCAACACTTAGATGAATTTTAACAACTGTACATTACCCAGATCAAGACAGAGAACATTTTCATCACCTGGACAGGCCTCTCATGACTTTTTAAAGTCAAGCTCCCCACTCCCGCTCCCTGCAGATTACCACTGATCACGGGACGTTTATTTTGCCTGTTATTGAGCTTCATAGAAAAGAACTCACACACTGTGTGCTCTGTGTTTCTGACTTCCTTCATTTCATTCAATGTTTGCAAGATTCCTCCAGGCAGCTGCCTGCATTAACAATTGTTCTTTCTTTTTCTTTGTCCTCTCCTTCTTCTTCACCTTTTTCTCTTTCTCTTTTACCTCTTCTTACTTTTCCTTCTTTTTGTTTTATGTTTCCAGACTAGAATTCCACTGAATGGTTGTACAACAACTTTTTTGTCCATTCTCTTTTGAACATTTGGGTTGCTTTGGTTTTTAGCTATTATGAACAAAGCTTCTATGAATGCACATTCTTGCATAAATCTTTTGGTGAATATATACACACATTTGGAAACCCTGTTTGCATAGTGGTTAACTGCTATGGCTACTAACCAGAAGGTCATCAGCTCTACTCAGCCACATGTTCCCTGGAAACTCTATAGGGGCAGTTCTACTCTGACCTCTAGGGTCACTATGAGTCAGAATTGACGGCTCTGGGTTTTTTATTTTATTTATTTATTGTGATTGAGTGACAGTGTACAATCCAGTCTAAATTTGCAGGCCTACCTATGTGCAGCTCCTACTGCTCTGCTTGCCTGATGACAGCACACTCCTCCTTTCTGTTCTATACATGTGATATGCTCTTAACAATCTCCTGTCCCCTCTTCTCACCCTCTCCACTCCCCACAGTAAGAGGCCAGTAGAACGACTCCTATAAAGGCATAGAACCATAAAGTGCACACACAATATGGTCACTCTCTGTTGCTGAGTCCAATCTATTCCTGTCTGAGGAGTTGACCTCAGTAATGATTTACAGACAGGGCAGCATCAGGACTAGGGGCTGTGTTCCAAGCAGAGCTCCGAGGGCTTTGGACCATCAACTGCCCTCTTTTAGTGGAGTTCTCAGGATGCACCCCTTTTTATTCTGTGTTACCACTGAGACTCAACTTTGTAAGCCCCATAACGGTTGTCACTGATGGTGGCCGGGTACAATCTGATTCTTCTGGTCAATTGTTGATGTAGTCACCCATTCACATGGATCTTTCTATCTTCTGGGTTCTCTTTCTCCCACGTCATTTTGGTCCTTGGTGATCATCTGTTCCTGCTGAGTTGGGACAATTTGGTGTGCCTTAGGTGGTAACTTGTTAGCTTTTAAGACCCTAGATGCCACTCACCAATATGGGGTACAGAAGACTCTCTTATCAGTATGCTAGTTATGCCAATTGGCCTTGATGTCACCTGAGGGCATGGTCCTCGGACCCTCACCCTTGCTATTTTGCAGTACTGGGTTAAGATTGGAAGACTATTCAGGTTATGTTGAAGTCCAGTTAATTGATCCTCTGTCTAATGTATGCTGTCACTAATTTCACCCAACCAAATTTCTATCAATTTTCTAGTCTATAACCAGCCCTCTCTTTCCCTCCTTCCCCTCCCGTGTAGCCATCAGAGTCTTTTCTTCTGTACATGAGTCTATTTTTAAGTCCCTATAGTAGGGGTCTCATGCAATATTTGTCCTTGTGCTGCTGACTAATTTCACTCAACATAATGTCTTCCAACTGAAACTAAGTTATGAGATGCTTCCTAAAATCATCATCATTCTTTATCATTGCATAGTGTTCTATTGAGTATATATGCCATAGTTTATTTATCCATTCATCTGTTGTTGGGCATCTGTGTTGATTTCACCTTTTTGCTATTGTGGACCATGCTGCAATAAACATTCATGTGCATGTCTCCATTCATGTGACTGCCCTTGCTTCTGTGGGATATATTCCAAGCAGTGGGATTACTGGGTCAAATGGTATATCTATTACCGCATTTTAAGGAAGTGCCAGATTGCTTTCCAAAGAGGTTGTACCATTTTGCAATCCCACCAGCAGTGTAGGAGAGTTCTTATTTCTTCACAGTCTCTTCAGCATTTGTTGTTTTGTGGTTTTTGGCTCATGGCCAATGCTGTTGGGGTGAGATGATATATCATCGTAGTTTTTATTTGAATTTCTTTAATAGCTAATGATCATGAGCAATTCCACATGTGTCTTTTGGTTGCCTGGATATCCTCTTTAGAGAAGTGTCTGTCCATCTCCTTCACCCATTGCTTAATTGGATTAATTATCCTTTTCTTATTGGTATTTGGTAGTACCTTATAGATTATGGTGATCAGATGTTGGTCTGACATATGTCAAGCCAAAGCCAAGCGCTGTCTAGTCGGATCCAACTCATGGTGACCCTAGGGGCCAGGGTAGAACTGACCCCCAGAGTATTCAAGGAGTGCCTGGTGGATTTGAACTGCTAACCTTTTGGTTAGCAGTGGTAGCACTTAACATATAGCTGCCAAATAGTTTTTCCCATTCTGTAGGTGGTCTTTTAATTCTTTTGATAAAGTCTTTGGATGAGCAAAAGTGTTTGAGTCTTAGTAGTTCCCATTTATCTATTTTTCTCTTCTGTTGATCTTGCTCTGTTTGGCAGATTTTGAAGTCTGCCTACATTGTGTATTAAAATTTCCATTGTTGAGCCTTTTTTTTTTTTAACACATTGCTTATCTGGGGTGCATACATAGGAGTAGATTTGCTGGGTCATGGGATAAATGTATGTTTAATGATAGAAGAAACTGCCAACTGTTTTCAAAGGTGGTTTGATCATTTTACACAACTGTCAACAATGTGTATGTGTTTTAGTCAACCTACATACTTGCTAACACTTGAGGTTATTGCCAAGCCAAGTGCCATTGAGTGTAATTTTCACTATTTGAGTGGTTGTGTAGTGGTTTCCCGCTGTATCCTTCATAGTGGCACCAACAGTTTGCAATCAGTTACTAGCCTAAAGAAAAGCCTGCTGATCTTCTGTAAAGATTTAAGACCAAGAAAATACCATGGAGCACTTCTACTCTGCAATGCATGGGGTTGCCATAAATTGTATCAACTTGGCGGCAAGAGGCTTGTTTCATTGTTGTTGTTTTGTCATTGACTCATGATATCAGGCAACTTTTCATGTACATATTGTACAATCAGCTATTTTTTTCTCTGCAGTGGTTGTTAAAACTCTCGGATACTTGAGGTTGGGGGAGTCATCTCTTCTATTAGTGACTTGTGAAAGTCCTTTATAAGCGAGGTCTGACAGTTACGTTTGCAAACTTAATTGTTCTAAGTGCTACACACCTCACTGCTGAGTATTATTACAGTCACCTTTGAAGTACTTCCTTTGGGAAGCTATGGACCAATGCCAGTGCATCATCCATGCTTCAGAGCAAATTTGGAACTCTCTCTGGAATGGCGATTGTGCACACTGGCACAGTGGCACAGTGGCAAGTTCACAAAATTAGTTGTTTAGTTGTCTGTGAGGGAGTTTTTAGCCAGTAAACAAATAACTGTATTGGAACACCCTCTTTGTATATACTGGGTATGAGTTCTTTCTTTAACATACAAGCTTGGACAATTAAGTTCACGAACTGCTCCTAGAAAAAGTGCTACATACCTCATTGCTGAATATCACTATGGTCACTGTGGTGGTCAGGATTATGTCAACTTGGCTACTCCATATTTGGCTGCTGTATTAAGTGGCAGGGCAGGGTTTGTGGTGGCTCCCCCCCTCAGCTCTCATATCTGGACTTTCCACTACTATTGCTGGTCTGCTCACGTAGTCGGGAGCTCCTGCTCTCTTCTTCTGGTATCTGGTTCCGGGACTTGAACTAGCAGCTGTTAGATTCATCAGTCCTTATAGTCGGCACTTGAGAGTCCTGTTCCCTGACCTGGGTTCGCCAGCCTCTGCCACTCCTGCTCCCTGACCTGCCGATCCTGGGTTTGCCAGCCTCTACCGCTTTGTCTCGCCACCAGCTTGGGATTCACTGACCTACACAACCGGTGATCTAGAACTCTGGTCTCTGACCTACTGACTTTGGGTTCCTCAGCTTCCGTGACTACGTGAGGCTTGTGCCAGAACTTGGGACATTCAGCTTCTGTGATTGCGTGAGCTGTTTCCTATATTTGTATCTATCTATCTATCTGTCTATTATAAATCTTTCCTTGTACCTACACGTGTTACTGGTTTTGCTTCCCTAGAACACCCAGCCTAAGACAGTCACCTTCAAAGTACTCTCCTTGGGAAGCTATGCAGTGATGCCAGGGCCTAGTCCACCCTTCAAAACAATTTTGGAACTCTTCCTGGAATGGCCTTCAGAGCTGTTGTATTACCCTTAATGTCCTGAATGTCACAAAAATTTTTCCTTTCAATATTCCCTTTATCTTTGGGTAAAGAAAAGTCATAGGGGGCAAGCTCAGGTAAGTAGGGAGGGTGTTCCAATACATTTATTTGTTTACTGGCTAAAGACTCCCTCACAGGCAACTATACAATTAAGTTTGCCATCATGCCACCCTCCTCAATGGCCATTACAGAAAGAGTTCCAAAATTACTTTGAAGGGTGGATTAGGTGCTGTTGGTGGTGCATAGCTTCCCAAGAGGAGTACTTCAAAGGTGATTGTAGTAATATTCAGTAATGAGGTATGTAGCAGTTAGAATAATTAAGTTCACAGACTTAATTGTTAGACCTCATGTACATTGCAATTTTTTTTTTTTTCTCAGTCTCTGATTTGTATTTTCATTTTCTTAGTGGTATCCTTTGGTGACTAGAAGGCTTGAGTTTTGCAGAAATTGAAGTTATGATTTTTTTCTTTAATGATTAGTTCATTTGGTGTCTGAAGAGATCATTGTCTACCCGAAGACCATAAAGATCCTCTTCGGTGTTTTCTCCTAAAGGTTTTATGGTTTGGGGTTTTACACTTAAGTTTGTGATTCATAGCAACTTAATTTTTATTGTGTGGTGTGAGGTAGGGATCATTGTTAGTTTTTTCCATATTGGTATCCAATTGTTTTGGTTTCAATTTATTAAAAAGACTTCTTTGTTCTTTGAATTATTTTAGTACCTTTACAAATAACCAGTTTACACATCCATGCCCACATCCATCTGGTCCACTTACATGCACATATACACTTCTGGAGTCACTACTTTATTTCATTGATCTGTTTATTCCTTTGCCAATACCACACTGTCTTCATTAATGTAATTTTATAATAAGTCAAAATAAGGTAGAATACATACTGTGACTTTATTCTAAGTTTGTTTTGGCTATTTATTCTTGGCTCATTTAATTTTCAAATAAAATTTAAAATCAGTTTATTAGTTTCTACCAAAAAGCCTGCTGGGATTTTGATTGGAATTACACTGAACCTGTAGATAAGTTTGGGGAGAGCAGGCTGCTTGATAATATGAACTCTTCTAGTCCATAGCATCATTTACCATTTACTTACAAAACCAAACCATTTACTTAATCCTTCTTTAATTTCTCTTGAAAATCCTGGTGGCATAGTGTTTAAGTGCTATGTTTGCTAACCAAAAGCTGGTAGATTGAATCCACCAGGCAGTCCTTGGAAATTCTGTAGAGCAATTCTACTCTGTTCTATACTGTCACTGTAAGTCAGAACTAATTTGACAGCAATGGGTTTGGTTTTTAGCAGGTTTCTTTAATTTCTCTTAGCAGTGTTTTGTGGTTTTAAATGTACATATCTTTTGTTAAATTTAATGGTATTGTAAAATGTATTTTTGTTTCATCTTCAACTATTTCTATTAGTTTAAAGGAATATATACTTTTACACATTACTCTTTTGTCCTGCAACTTTGCTAAATTCATTTGTTAATTTGAGTAGTTTTTAAATGACTTTGGATTCCACATATCCAATCACTATCTGGGCATAAACACAATTTAGTGTTCACCCTCCACCTCCCAATTCTTATGCCCTTGATTTCTGAATTGTTGTTCATCAAATATTTGCTTCTCTTTCTCTCCTCTGTAAGCAGGGTGAGTGTGTGTGCATGGTAGGGTGCTCTCTCTCCAGCTAAAGGTGGCCTTGGCTTCAAGATTGCCTTGGCTAAAGAAATGTCATAGACCTAATCAGGTCAGGGACTTGAAAATGTGTGCACGATTTGGTTTATTGTGCTCTGATGTGCATATGAGATTTTCTCCTGAATAGCCACTGCACCTGAAGCCTAGGCCTTGCAATGAACATATATGGCTGAACTTATACCTAAGCTTCAGGCTTGAGTGAAGCACAGATAAAAAACAGAATCATCCACCTGATTACAGCATAGGTAAGCTACCTACAGCCAACCTGTGAATCCATGAGTGTCAGAATAATACTGAATGTTGTAAATGTGAGTAGTACAACTGTGGAAATAGCTGATTGATACAACCATGCTAAGTTTAAGACCTCTCTTAGAAGTCCAAATGGTTACATCCTGGGATGAGGAGTGGGTAGCTGTATGAATGGAGCTCAGAGAGTGTCAGGCTGGAGATGAAAACATGGAAAATATCAGCATATGTAGTAATGGGAGTAGATGAGACTCTTGGGGAAGAGGATGCACAGAGAGAAGTGCAATGGTGTTGAACCTCTGAGTTTCTGGAAAGACAAGAAGAATTCAGCCATGGAGACTGAGAAGGGGAACCAGGTGGGTTGGGGGAAAAACATGCATGTGGCAATTCATTCTTAAAGAAGACATGATTTCATGAAGGGAGAAGCAGTTAACTGGGTGGAAATAAACAAAGACCATCCAGTGGCAACAAATGGAGGATATTTACCTAGAGCTGTGATAACAAGGGAGTTGGCCACCATCACTTAAGTTTAGCAGAGACTCAAAGGCAGGCAGGAGAGTGGGAAAAATTTACCATGAGCAAACAAGGTTTCATGTACATCCTGACTGGACAATGTTGGCATGGGAAGCTAGGGCAGGTTAACTAGAAGAGCTTCCTAGTTGGCTACACCAGTTATTGTTACTAAAAATAATCAAAACTCAAAGAAACTCAAATGTGAGGTTTATTCTAAGCAATTATTCTATATGTATATAGGGAGACAATTTTGATCCCCGCTCCCACCCCACAAAAGCAAGTGTCTTGAAATAGTCTGATTAAAATGATGCTTGTAAAGAGAAGACGAGGAAGAAGAGTAGAAGTCAACCATTGGCTAATCTTACCATGATTGATTAAACCTTGCTTCCCTCTTTTATTGAGATCAACTGACACCAAGTCACAGTGTGATCTCTGGCCTTCCTTTGCAGTCATACCCTTTTGAGATTTAAATTATGAAAACCTAGAGTCTTTTTCATTATATCAGGAGGTGACTGTCTTTTCCTAGTAGGAAAAGATGCATTTACATTGTTTACAGCAGTTTCTGGCAGACTTAAAATCAGTGCCTTTGTGGTTCGGGTCAGGCTCTTAAGGTTAGCTTTTTTTTTTGGTTAGAAAAGTCAAAATAAGAAGCCCGTTATTAAATTTTCTTTTCAAAGCTGTTGAATTGATTCTGACTCATGGAGACCCCATTGGCAATAGGATCGGGCTGATGTGATCTGTAAGATTTTCCCTGGCTGATTTTCAGAAGTAGATCCTCGGGTCTTGTTTCATTGTCTGTCTTAGTCTGGAAGCTCCGCCGAAACCTGTTCAGCATCACGGGAGCACAGAAGTCTCCACTGACAGTCAGAGGTGGCTGCACTTGAGGTGCATTAGCTGAAATTGAACCCGAGTCTCCCGTGAGGAAGGCAAGAATTCTACCACTGAATCACCACTGCTTCCCCCAGCAGGCTGGGGGCCCCACAAATGTCCATGCCCACAGACGCTTTATTGCCCAACCTTTCATGGGGTGCCATTTTTCAGCCTCCTGAAAATTCAGAGAGCATCTCATATGGGCAGAACAAATGCTGAAAACCAAATAAAAATAATTCTGCATGTTAGGGCTGGTTTAGTAATTAACACTACCTAGAAACTGAGACTCTAATAAGATTCTCAGTATCAAGTCTTCCTGCATTATCTTTCTTGGCAATTTCACAGGCATCTTTGGAGGATAAGGATGGATCATGGTCATTCCCCTGGGAACTTTCTGCAACATCAAGGGCTTTGTCAGCAGTCCCCAGCTCCCAAATGAAGGAGCTGTGTTTGGGATAGTTACCTTCCCCCTTCTCTCCTGGTCTATCACCAAGTACAATAAGAGAGTCTGAAGGTTGTAACCATCTGGAAATGATGGGATTTCTAACTGTGAAGAGTTGAGGGGCTGAGACTTACCTCCTTACAGGTTACTGCCTAAGGCTAAGTTTCCTGTTCAGGTTGGTTTCAATCCCTTGAGCCTGGGCAGCAACTCTGCAAGCTGTGAATTCATTCAGTTGACAGATATTCAGGTAGTGTCTCAGTTGGACCAACCATCTCAGTGTGCCCAAAGCCAAGGGGGTTTCCAGGGATGTAAGGTTTTCAGTGCTAGAATCAAAGTCAAAAAGCTAAACGTGCAGGGAATTGTAATAGAATATGTATATTGTGAAAAGATATGACTGGAATGGGGGCATCATCAGAGTGGACAGTATCTGGAAGGCACTCCAAAGAGAAGACAATGAAAGTGAGTTATATAGATCATTATCATGTGCATTTCTTGGGAGAGAGCACCAGAACATGTGCAGGGTTTCAGTGTCCCTTGGTTGCAGAAACAGAGTCACTAAGGACACGCCATACAATTTTTTTTTTTTTTTTTAACTCAGGCTCTAGGTTCCTGTTCCTTGAAACTGGGTGCACACAGATAATTTTCTAAAAGAGCCTGATGACTAAAGCAGAACAAACCTTGCTAAGCTGCTTACCCAGCTATTTGATCTGAAGGCAGCTTTAAGAAAGAAGTTCCTTAAAGACTCAAGGCTCAAAAGATACTTAAGGGCAGATAGCCTGAGTGGATCACCACACCTCCATGGACCCAGAATTCTGGTGAATTAAAACAGTTTCTCACTGGGGACATGCAGTATGAACTGGGTGGGCTGGTTACCCTAGAGGACCAGCACTGGACTCTGTGGGGCTGCAGCAGGCGGGGGACAGGGAAGACTCTCCTTTCATGGAGATCTCAGCTAAAAGAAAAGTGGCATGAACTGAGGGGCTACTGACTTATGGTTGTCATTCATGCCATAAAAGAGAAGTCTGTCTGTAATGGGATCCTGTTTGGGGACCTGCCCCAGTAGAAGTCAAAAGTAAGTTTCAAAGAGCTAATGGTTAAGTCCCACTGGTTCACAAAGTCAGAAGTTCCTACAGTGCCTGGGTAGCTCATGTGTGTATATGGATGCACATGTGTGTGTATGTGCACACAGGTATGCACGCTCCTGGAGCTGTCTTCAGGCAACACTGGGAATGATGCTTCTCAGGGTCAGACCCTCAGACTGCCTCCTCGGAGGCCCATCCCTGGGAATGTTGTGCGGTACATTCTGCCTCAGTTGGTTGCCTGTATCAATTTCTTTCTGTCTTCCAGGATGTGGTCTTTAGGTTTGGCCCTGACAGTGGTCTACAGAAGAGATAAAAAGTGGAGTGTTAAATGTGAAAATAATCTACCAGAGATACTCTGCCTGAGCATTCATCTCCTCCCTGGCCACTGACTCACCTGTCTGTTCCCCCATATTGTCTCCTACTAGATGGAGGGCACAGTCCAATGACACCATCAAGATTCAGCCCCAAACTACCTGCAGGCCCCTCCTCTACGGGCCCTGCACCCACCAGAGGTGAGGAAAGGCCTCTTTTTCTGGCTCTGGGGGAACTTCAGGGGCACCTGAGGTGGAGAGCAGAACTTTCTGGCGTTTGCATTATTAACATATCGGACAGTGCTCAGATTTTATCTTCTGAGTACTTCCAGCAGTCTTTGGCATTCATTAATTCATCAAACTCTCATTGAACACCAGACATATATTATTCATTTATTGTTTCCTTCAATGAATCCTTACTGAATACCAGTTCTGTCTGTTGTGGGCATTGATCTGGGCCCCAGGGGCAAAGTGATGAACAAAGAAGACCATCTTGCTACCCTCAAAGACTTTTTACTCTGGCGCAGAGAACTGTACAGCAATGCATCCACACTTGACTCTAATCACAGCTAGTGAGAAGGGTACGGGAGAACAGACACATGCCACGCATGACTGAGGAGGTACTGCTTTAAAAGGGTGCTGAGGAATGGCCTCTCTACAGAGGGGACATTTGGGTACAACCCAGATGAAGGTAGGGAGCTGCTGTGTGGTTGCTGGGGAGAAGCTACAGGCAGAGGGAACAGCAAGGACAAAGGCCATGAGGAGGGATCCACCATAGGTCCTTCTAGTGGCTACAAATTGGGACGCTGAGTCCTGGAGGTGAATGAAGGTGGAATGAGGAAGTGCTCTTGTTACACTGTGTAACACAGAATCTGTATGAGCTTGGGCCCATGGAATACTGCCAGTGGAATCCCTTGAGGGTCTGACTCTACAGCAGGCTCCAGGAGGGTGCTGGAGGGGATGGTCCTGCAGTGGAGCCTCCTGGAGTGGAGGGCAAATCATGAACTGGGCCTTGAAGCAGACAAGGTACAGAGAAGCAGGTTCACGGTAGGAAATGTATGGAGTTTTCCTCATTTCCATGTGCACAGCTCTTAGTCTACTCTCAGGACAATGCTGCGCTCCCTGGCTGGGTCCAAAAAGGCCTTGACCCTGAGACTACTTTGGCCTCATTGCCTGACACCCAGTGGCCACACTGGCAGCTCATGTTCCTGCTTCCTGGTTTCAAGTTCCATCTCGTTTCCCTACACCTCCACTTAAAAAGGGTAAAACATCAGAGAAAGTCACCAACAGAAGCAGGAGCTATCCTTAATCACTCAGGATAGGATAGGGGTTCTGTACTCCTATTCAAACCCTTGCTAAAAAAAAACCAAAAAAACAAAAACACTACTGTCGAGTCGATTCCCACTCCTAGTGACCCTATAGGTCAGAGTAGAACCACTCCATAGAGTTTCCAAGGAGAACCTGGTAGATTTGAAAGCTGCTCTGCAAGCCATGAATTTGTTGAGTCAACAGGTATTTAGGTAGTGTCTCAGGTGGGCCAACCATCCCAGTGTGCCCAAAGCCAAAGGGTTTCCTGGAGTGAGAGGTTGTACTGAACCACTGTGCCAAAAGAGTGTCCATTAGGACTTACCAGAGTACTTTGGAAGAGTCCTGGGTGGTCCAAAGAGTTAATGATGGCTTGATTACACTCAGAGAACCTCAGAGGAAAAGACCTGGTGATCTACCTGTAAAAAAATCAGTCATTGGAAACTGCGTGGAGCGCAGTTCTACTCTGACACACGGGGGTCACCAAGAATTGGGGCTGATTTGATGGCGATTGATACTGGCAGTACTTTGGAATGATTTACTCTTGCTTGGAAGCCTATTATTTTCTCAGGGATGAATTAAAACTACATCCTCATGAAGCCTGAGACTCTGCCTTGTGTCAGCTACATTCTCAGTCAATGACTGTGGATTTGGTATCCAAATATTAACTGTCATTTTAAACATGCTTATTAAACAAAGGAATGAGTGTGAAATACTGCAGGGGAAATTCATATCTTGGAAAATTAAATTTAGAAGAATGTCAAAGCCCCCAGGATGAGATAGACTGGGAGAACAAAAAGTGAGTGTCCAAGGTGAATGGTTCTGTAGCCACAATCATGAATCTTACATTTATCCTCATGTGAATATTAGTTACCTGAAAGAAGGAAATGAGCTTTTTCACTTCTCTTCATTTTCCCCTCTATTTTTAGCAAGGTAGAATTGTTATAGATTTAATGGAGAAATAAATACTGCCCTTCCTTGTCCAGAGTGCTAGGTTTGTTAATAATTTTTCAAGCAAAGAATAAAGACAAGGGGTATAAAAATAGTCACAGCCTAATTTGGCCCTGTTTCAAATGATCTAATTAGAGTAAGGCCAGAGTTTCTTATTTTTAAAAGTGTTTACTCAGGCTGTTTGCAGTTGGATGGTGAAAACAAGGAGAATGCATAAAGCGAGTGCACAGGAGGGGGAGCAGGGCTGCAGAGGCTTATTCCTGAGCTTGGTGAATGCCAAGTCTGTGGGACTCACCAGGAAGACATATGAGAATCAATTAGGGGACAATCAATCACTTCTCAAGTGAGCAGATGGTTAACTGGGGCCCATAATACTGTGCTAATTTGTTTCATTTAAGATGAACATTTATGATACCACCACCTTCTACAACCTTTCTTTCATTATTCTATGTCACATGGACCATTTTTTCTCTGACTTTGCCACTCTTGGAGGAAGGATGATAAATACATGTGAAGTATGATTATCTTTACTATTCACAAGGTGAAAATCCTCCCCTCTTGGTACTACTGCAGCTCACCTCGGCTTCATTCAAACATTTCCACCTCCAGACCTCAATTCCACTCTCCATTCCCACCACCACTCATCTTCCAGGTCTTTAATGAAGGGTGCTACCTAGCTTGGAGTTCTTAGGTGGTGCAAATGGTTAATGCACTCAGCTACTAACTAAATGATTGGCAGTTTGAGTTCACCCAGAGGTATTTCAAGAGAAAGTCCTGGCAATCTACTTCCAAAGCAATCAGTTGTTGTGAACACCACAGAGTACAGTTCTACTGTGACACACATGAGGCCTCCAGGTATCATAATCAACTAGATGGCAACTGGTAACTGGTACTACCTGTCTTGGATTCTGAACAAAAACATGTTCTAATGCTTGGAAAGAAGTGGCAGAGACATAAGGAGATGTGGTCTGATAGCTTATTCCATAGAGTATTTCTCCACCTACTCTGTGGTCAGAAGCCCTGGTGGTATAGTGGTTAAGTGCTGTGTCTACTAACCGAAAAGGCAGCAGTTTAAATCTGCCAGGTGCTTCTTGGAAACTCTACACGTGATGTTCTCCTCTGACCTATAGTGTCATTGTGAGTTGGAATCGACTTGATGGCAGTGGCTGGCTTTCTACTCTCTGGTCTGTGCATCCCCCAGTTGAATAGGCAGTTCCTGGAGAAGCTAACACAGTGATTATGCTATGACCACAGTATGGTTGGGTTATTATCACCAGTCCCCTTGATAAGTCATGAGGTGGCTTCACTTCACTGGGATTATTTCATGTATTTAATAGATATTCGTTGAATACCCACACAGTGACTCAGGCTTCTGAAGAGAAACCCCACAGGTAAGACCTGCCCTCATCAAGTATACAGCCTCATATGGGTGGGGGTGGACAGTCAACAAGTTCATGCAAAATTGCCAGTGGGAGAGTACAGTGAAGATGGTATTAAAACAGGAGGATGTGAAGGAGACTGGCTAGAGGATAACCGTATGCTAGGGTGCCAGGAAAATTCTTGCTAAGTGGAAGCATTCAGCTGAGACTTAATGAGGAGATGGAGGCAGCCAGAAGAGATTGAAAACTGCACATGAAATACCATATTTCTTTCATTTTGGAGGTGTAACTCAGATTCAAGTTGGACTCGCATTCTTTCCCTCCTAGCTGTGAGACATTGGGAAAATCCTCAAATTTCTGTGGGTCTCAGTTTTCTTATCTATAAAATGGAGTTATGAGTTATCTGCTTGATTCTCAGGCCTGTCGTGAGAATGAAACAGAGGAAGTGGATTAAAATGCTGTGTTGTTGTGTCCCATCAAGTTAGTTTTGACTCACAGTAATCCTATAGGACAGGATAGAACTGTCCCCATAGAGTTTCCAAGGCTGTTATCTTTATAGAAGCAGACTGTCACATCTTTCTCCTGGCGGGTTTGAATTGCCAGTTTTGGTTAGCAGCCAAGCACTTAACCACTGTTCTATTTGGACTCTTTAAGATGCTCTGCAGATGCCAGGTCCTCATAAAAGGATAGAGTGTTGTCTTGAGTCGGTTCCCCCAAAGCAGGCCTTGAGACAAGGACTTTGTTCTCCCAAGAAAACTCAGCAAGGGAGTTGGGATGAGTCAAGCATGACAGAGAACAGAAAGAAGCTGAGCCAGGGTGTGCTTAAAGGCTCAGCTTGATCCTTCAGGAGCCCTGGAGAATCAGCCATCCCTCCCAGCTTGTCCTAACCAGACAAGAACATGTGCTGATGTCTTCCTGCAGCTGTCAGCCGTAGGTCTGGGGTGCTGGGGAGAAAGAGTGAACCCCAGACCTCCTGCTCTCTGCTCTTGTCAGCGAGGCCTCCCAGGGTCCCAAAGTCAGTCCTCCACAAAGAGTCTCAGGAATGAGGCTGAATGTTCCCTGTCACCTGTCCCCTGGTGGGGAGAAGGCTGGGGGTACTGTTTGGGTTGCATAACTGTGGGATTTGGGGGAAAAGGCCAGAGGAAGGTGAAGGAAATGACAACTTGGCTTTTTGCCAGAGTTCACATAAAGGTGATAGGGGCTTGAATGGAACAGGGGTGGTGTTGGGGACAAGTGTCCAGGTCAGAGAGATATTTAGGAGGAGAGAATGGTCAGAGTTGACAATAGGTTGGCAATGTGTGTTAAAAGACAAGGAATGATTTACTGGGAACATGGCATCTCGTTTGGGTCTAGAGACACAGAGTAGCAGCGTCTGCACAGACTAGATCCTGAAACATTGGCCAAGGCTCTGAGGGAGGATCAGACACTCAGATGCACTTGGCCCCATGCCCACTGATGATTAGGTGATAAAGAGGGCAGGCCAGGGGCTCTGGCTCTCAGAGAGAAGCATGGCAGTCCTTTGGAAATCTTTTCCAAAGGACTCAAGCCCATTTTAGCCTTGGCAAGAAGACAAGAGGGTTAGTAGCTCCATGATCCTCCAGGTGGGAAGGCTCCCTGCTGCTCAGCGAAGCACAGTTCCCTCTTTCTGGGCTGCAGAGAAATTCTGCTTGATCCCAGCTGTGGTTCTTAGGACCTGGCTATATTCTGCTCTGGTGCAGACACATTTCATTTCCCTGTAAAGCTGAGATGAAGCCCAGATTCCTCCAAACAAATACAAGCTGTTCTTGGGTGGTGGGATCATAAGTGCTTTTAATGTCTTTAAAATTCCTTTAATACTGCAGGTATGCTGTGTTTTCGATGATCATTTTTTGAGAGATATCATAGTAAAAGATTGCATTACCAATTTCCTCTAGCTTTTCTGCTAAAACAAATGGAAGAAGGTGGGTGGGAGAGAAGCACTTAGCAACAGCTTTGGAGAAATGGGGCACTGAGCACACACAGAACTCCATCCCAGCCTTGCCGGCCCACCCAACCAACATCCCACTTTGGGAGCAGAGTGGGGTTGCCTGAGCCCGGCTATCTAAATGTGTGTTAGCAGGACACTGCAGCCATGTCTTACTTAAAGGCATGGTCCTTTGTCACATGGAAAAACGCTTTTGGATTGTAGAAGGCAATGAATTGAAGGAAAAGAGACAGGAATGTGGAGAAGGAACAAATAAAGGAGCAGCAGCCCTTTTGTGAGGATGGATTACACTGCTCTGAGGAGCCCAAGGTCTGTGTCAGGAGGGAAAATGAAGCTAAGAAAGAAGAGGAGGGAGTAACTAGGGAGAGAAATGAACTAAGAGGAAAACTAGCCACATTGCAAAAGTTTGTAGGTAGGGTCTGATTAACCAAAATGCCCAACCTTTGCCATCGAGTGGATTCTGACTCATAGCAACCCTATAGGACAGAGTAGAACTGTTCCACAGAGTTTCCAGGAGTGCCTGGCATATTTGAACTGCCAACCTTTTGGTTAGCAGATATAGCGCTTATCCAGTAGGCCACCAGGGTTTCTAGGGTCTCATTAGAAAGGAAGAAATTAAAGATGCCCATATTCTGAGTAGGGCAGAGACCCAGGTTCAGTTCCTACCAACGCACCTCATGTGTGGCCACCACACATTTGTCTGTGGAGGCTTGTGTGTTGAAGTGATGCTGCTAACCAAAAGATCAGCAGTTCAAATCTGCCAGGTGCTTCTTAGACACTCTTTGGAGCAGTTCTAGCCTATCCTATAGGATTGCTATGAGTCAGAATCAACTTGACAGCACTGGGTTTGGGTTTTGGTTTTACAGACTAAAACAGACTAGAAAGAAAGGTCTGGCAATCTATTTGTGAAAATTGGTCAATGAAATCCCTATGGATCACAATAGTTTAATTTGCTAGCAATCAGTGGGATGGTGCAGGACCAGGCAGTGGCTCATTCCACTGTGGTTGCCATGAGTCAGGACAGGCTCAACAGTGGCTAACCACCACCGCCACTGCCACCACCACCATAGCTTTCTGAAAGGTACAATCCTAAGACCAATGTTCAGAAAATGAAGAAAAAGCCAAAGGGAAGTGTGGAAAAGACAGGGTGACAGAAAGGAGCCTTTGGCAAGTCACAGCATCTTTGTCCTCTCCAGAGCAAGAAAAAGGCTACAGAACAGAAATCGGGAAACTTAGTCTTCACTGGGAAAAGAGAATAAGCACTTTTAATATTACAAAGTAGGGAAAATAAAACAAAAGATGACTCAGAACATCAAGCTTACAGATGAGAAAATTAAAGTACATAAAATATTTATCCATTTGGCTTAGTAGCTGCCAGTGTGCACACACGCAGGCTGGAAACGCTGAGTATCTGGGTACAGTTATACTCCTCCCCCTTCCCCTTGACGAGCTTCAGCAATTTCGTAAATGGGAGGCGAATGCAGAGTTCATTTTTCACATTCCATTAGTGTTTCATTTCTAATACTCTTTTCAGTACAAATTTAAAACAAAATGGAAATTGGGCCTCAATCATTCTTCTCTATTAAGAGGAAAATGAAAATACTTCGTGGTTTCTAATCGGGACACCACGAAAGAGCCGGAGTTCTTGGGATGAAGGGGTCCCTCAGGTTTCCTGCTTTCTGACCTTTTCCCTCTCCTCCCCATCTTCTGCTGGGAAGACATCTCTGACCATCACCACAGAGCTTTCTAGATGCCACTCTCAGTATGCAGCTCCTGAAAGGTCCTGGGCTGGCGAAACTTCAGGTGTTGGTGCTGGGACTTTGTCCCTGTGAACAACCCCAGACTTGGCATAAATGTGCACACTCCAGTTTGAGTGCATATATCAAGCAGAGGTAAGAAAACAGATATGATCAGTTCTCAGTAGAATGTCTGTAAGGACATACATCAACCTGTACATGATCGTTGCCTACGGAGATGGGACAGGAATGAAAACAGCTGCATGGGTCTGGTCACTTTTCTTCCTTATCCCTCTCACTTTCTACTCCTGCAGCAAGGAAGAATTCATGCATCTCTTTTAGGATTAAGAAAAAGAAAGAAGCACATGGAATTATGACTGATTCCTTCAGTAGACTTTAGTTGACTACTGTGTACACATCAGTGTGACCCTAATACCTCTCAACAGGTTTTCTCCCTTTCAAAATGAGTAATTGAGTGTTTAACATAACTAATGTCCTAATGGTACTCTAAACGATCTGCACCTTTTTTTTTTAAATTGTATCAGCTGCACTAGCCTCTGCATTCACCACTTTCCAGAGAGGAAGGGAGCCCTCTCGGCTCCTGCAGCCTTAGTTCCTCTCCTCTTCTTTGCTCTCTTGAGAAACAGCCTTCAGACCATGAGATAGGAGCTAGGAAGGCTGCCTGTTTTTGTTTTTATGTGTTTTGACCCACAGCTTTCTTTCTTGTGCCTTGTCTCAGTTAGGGAAACTCTGGAGGCATAGTGGTTAAAAGCTATGGCTGTTAACCAAAAGGTCAGCAGTTCAAATCTACCAGGTGCTCATTGGAAACTCTACAGGGCAGTTCTACTCTGTTGTATAGGGTCGCTATGAGTCGGAATCAACTTGACAGCAACGGGTATCTCAGTCAGAGTGGCTATGACAGACTAGTTCTACTAGCCAAGAAATTTTTATATGTTTGGTCTTTGCCTGTTACAAACATAAAGATTAAAGTCCAGAAGTGTGACACACGTATTTGCAGTTTAATAAGTTATCTGTGGGCTACATGCTCGGAAACATGAAGTAATCCTTGCCAAAATGATATATGAGGTCTGATAATTAAGTTTGCAAACTTAATTGTTCTAAGTGTTACACACCTCATTCCCGAGTATAATATGGTCATCTTTTAAGTACTCTGCTTTGGAAGCTATGCACTGATGCCGGCACGTAGTCGACCCTTCGGAGCAATTTTAGAATGTTTTCTGGAATTGCCATTGTGCACAGTAGTAAGTTCACAAACTTAATTGTATAGTTGTCTGTGAGAGAGTCTTTTAGCCAGTAAAGAAATAACTGTACTGGAACACTCTCCCTGCTTATCTGATCTGGCCCCTAATGACATTTTTCTTTACCCAAAGATAAAAGAAGTATTGAAAGCAAGACATTTTTTATGACATTCAGGACATCAAGTGTAATATGATGACAACTCTGATGGCCATTCCAGAAGAAAGTTCGAAAACTGCTTTAAAGGGTGGACTAGGTGCTGGTGTTGGTGCGTAAGCTTCCCAAGTGGGAGTACTTCAAAGATGACAGTAGTGATGTTCAGCAATGAAATATGTAGCACTTTTTCTAGGATGAGTTTGAAAACTTAACTGGCAGTCCTTGTATAAACTGCAGTATAAAAACTGTCTTTTGAAACTCTATAGAGAACAGCCTGAATTGCTATCGAGTTTTCAGTGGGTTCATACCTCCTAATAAACCTTTTCTCTCTTTCTGACTCAGAGATATGTTTCACTGGTTCTACTGATCTAGGGTGTAGATCTTAACTGGGTGACATCAGGCTCTGTTGTTGTTAGTTACCACTGAGTTGGCTCCAGCTGATGGTGACCTTACGGGCAACACAACGAAGTCCTGTCCTGCACCATCTTCATGATCATTGATGTGTTTGGGCTCATATTTGAGACTATTGGGTCAACCCCTCTCATTGAGAGTTTCTCTCATTTTCACTGGTCCTCTGCTTTACCAAACATGGTGTCTTTTTCCAGCAATTGGTCTTTCCTGATGACATTTCCAAAATAAGCTGGATGAAGTCTTGCCACCACTGCTCCAAAGGAGCATTCTGGTTGTATTTCTTCCAGGACTGACTTGTTCATTGTTCTGACAGTCCACGGTACATTTAACATTCTTCACCAACACCACAGCTCAAACAGCCATTCTTCTTTGGTCTTTTTTCATTGTCCAGCTTTCTCATGCATATGAAGCTATTGAAAAGTCTGTGGCTTGGGTCAGGGATGTCTTAGTCATTAAAGTGACATCCTTGCTTTTTTAAAATACTAAAGAGGTCTTTCACAGAATGTTTGTCCGATATATCATTTGATTTCTTGACTGCTGCTTCCATGATTGTTGATTGTTCATCCAAGTAGAATGAAATTATTCACAACTTCAGTTTTTTTTCTTTCTTTTTATTTATTGTGGCTAAGTGAAAGTATACAATCCAAATTAATTTTGCATGCCTGCCTGTCTGCATCTCCTTCTGCTCTCCATGCCCAGTGACAGCATACTCCTCCTTTTCATCCTATACTTGTCATATCCTCTTAACAAGCTCCTGTCCCCTCCATTCTCTTCTCTCCCATCTAGAAAGAGACCAGTAGGACAACATCCTATAAATGCATAGAACCATAAAGTACACACACCATATGGTCACATTATGTCCCCAAGTCCAGTCCTTTTTGTCCAAAGAGTTGACCTCAGTAGTGTTTTCTGGTCAGGGGCAGCAGCAGGTCTAGGAACCATGCTCCCAGGGGATCCCCTAAGCCATCAAACCATCAGCTGTGGTCTTTAGTAGAGTTCTTGGGCTGCAACTCCTTTTGTCTCATTTTGCCACAGGGATTCAACATGTATGCCCCATCAAGACTGTCTTTGGTGGTGGCTGGGCACCATCTGGTTCTTCTGGTCACATGTCCCCCATTCACATGGGTCCTTCTGTCTCCTGAGCTCTCTTTTTCTTGTGTCTTTGTTATTTTCAGCAATCAACTGTTCTGGATGAGTTAGGACAATTTGGTGTACCTCCCTAGATGGCAGCTTGCTAGCTTTTAGGTCCTCAGACGTCACTCATCAACATGGGGTGCAGAAGACTTTCTTAGCAATAGGCTAGTTATGCCGATTGACCTCGATGTCCCCCAAGAGCATGGTCCCCAGGCCATGCCCATGCTACTCTATCATTGCAATATTGGGTTGAGATTAGAAGAGCTTTCAGTTTATGGTGAAGTCCAGTTAAGTTGATCTACTTTCTACTGTGTACTGTCATTGCTGTCACCTAGCCAAATTTCTACTAACTAGCTAATCTATGACCAACCCTCTTCTTCCCTCTCCGCCCTTATAGCCATTAAAGAGTCTTTTCTTCTGTACATAAGTCTATTTTTAAGTCCTTACAGCAGGGGTCTCATACGATATTTATCCCTTTGCCACTGATTGATTTCACTCAGCATAATGTCTTCCAATTCAAACCAGGCTATGAGATGCTTCCTGAAATCATCATTTTTCTTTACCATTGCATAGTATTCCATTGAGTGTATGTACCATAGTTTGTTTGTCAATTCCTCTGTTGTTGGGCACCTGGGTTGATTCCATCTTTTTGCTATTGTGGACTGTTCTTTAATAAACCTTCATGTGCATGTATCTGTTCATGTGATAGCCTTTGTTTCTGCAGGATATATTCTGAGCAGTGGGATTACTGGATCAAATGGCATATTTATTTCTAGCTTTTTAAAGAAGCACTAGATTGCTTTCTGAAGAAGTTGTACCATTTTGGAATTCCATCAGCAGTGTAGGATAGTTCCAATCTCTCTAAAACCTCTCCAGTATTTGTTATTTTGTGTTTTTTGGATCATGGCCAACTTTGTTTGGGTGAGATGGTATCTCATTGTAGTTTTCACAACTTCAGTTTCTGATACAGGATGAGAAAGGAGCGGTAAAAGCAGAAGACACAGGTGCCACGCACATGGGTTCACTATCCAGCAAGGAAGAGAGTGAGGTGGACGAGCTTGAGGGAAGCATGCAAGGGGCTGGTATGAGCAGTCTCCATGGAAGCCCAGAGCAGGGTGGCCTAGTAATCCTTGGAGTGGGAATTACTATCTCTCAATAGCTAGCATGTTTTCAAAGTTCCTGGGTGGTGCAAATGGTTAAAGCACCTAGCTGCTAAACAAAAGGCCAGCAGTTTGAGTTCAAGCCTGGTGATCTCCTGTCAAAAACAAAATCACAACTGAAAACGTGATGGGTCACAGTTGTACTCCACACACACAGGGTTGCCATGAGTTAAAAATGACTTAATGACAACTGTCTTCTTTTTTTATTTTTATTTTTTAAACATTTTTGAGGACTTACTTTGTCCCAGGCTTCTTGTGTGTTAGCTAATTTAGTTGTCATCATATTTAATCATCTCTGCAAGGGAGGTGTCACCGTGATTCCCATTGCCTAGTGACAGAAACACATGCCCATCATGACTTGCATACAGTGGGTATAGGCTATACTCAAGACCAGGCTCTCTGTTCTGGCCTCCATGCTCTCTATGCTGACTATGCCCTATCCCAGAGCTTCTAGAGGAAGAGCAGGGGTTAGGCAGGTTGCAGAGCAGGAGTAAAGGGTGGGAGTGGAGTGGGGTCCTGTAGAGACCAGAGTTGAGATAACGCAAACTACAGGGCCATGGACGTGATGAAATGGGAGAGACAAACAGAGGTCAGAGACCCAGTCAGTATGTACTACCAGATGGTATTTAGGACTTTTAAACATGCTCGTGGCAGTCATGTGGAGCCTGATATAGAAAGAGGCAGGGGATGCTGTGAAGAGGCCCATGTGCAGTGGTTGAACCAAAGACTGCGGCTCAGAGATGGAGAGAAGCAGATGGACTAAAGTGGATTCAGCAGGGCTTGGGGAGTGTGGGAAACCAGAGGAGAAGAGTGGATGCCCTTTAGCAAGGTGGAAAACTCTGGGGAGGTCTAGGAGCCCAGTTGTAGACAGGGTAGGTTTGAGATGCTGAGAGCTGTCCACGCTAGAATAGCGAGGGGCTTCAGATTCTGGGTTTGGAACACAGATGAAAACCCAGGGCTAGAGATGAGAGTTTGCAAGCAACACACCTTAGCTTATGAATGCTCTGTCCTGGGAATTTCAGAAGTGTGTATGTTTGGAGTGTTTGTAAGTAGAGGATGCTGTCCAACACTGTGAACACTCTCCACAAGCAGTTGTTTACATTTGAATGAGGATGCTTCATCCTGATAGTCATATGTCTCTGGACTTCCTTTCTCTTTGAACATTATGCCAAGCAAAATAAGTCCATCACAGAAAGATGTATGAGGACTGTCAGTTAAGTTCATGAGCTCATCCTAGAAAAAATACTGCAGACTTCATTGCTGGATATCACTACAGTTACCTTCGAAGTACTCACCTTGAGAAGCTATGCTGTGAAACGAGCTCCTAGTCCACCTTTCAAAGCAATTTTGGAACTCTTTTTCTGGAATGGCCATTAGAGCTGTCATTGTATTAACCTTGATGTCGTGACTGTCATCAAAATGTCTTACTTTCAATATTTTCTTTATCTTTGAGTCAAGAAAAGTCATTGTGGGCCAGACCAGGTGGGTAGGGAGGGTGTTTGAACACAGTTATTTCTTTACTGGCTAAAAACTCCCTCACAGGCATTTATACAATTAAGTTTGGGAAGTTGCCACCTTGCTGTGGTGCACAATGGCCATTCCAGAAAGAGATGCAGCATTGCTTTGAAGGGTGGAGTAGGTGCTGGTGTTGGTGCATAACTTCCCAAGGGGAGTATTTCAAAGGTGACTGTTGTGATACTCAGCAATGAAGTATGTAGGACTTAGAACAATTAAGTTTGTGGATTCAATTGCTAGGCCTCATACATTGTATGATCCCACTTATGTGAAATATCTGTAATAGGCAAATGCCTAGAGAGCAAAGTCTATTAGTGGTTACCAGGAATAGGAGGAGGAAGAAAGAGGGAGCCACTGCTTAGAGGGCACTATTTCTACTTCAGGTCAACTTGGAAATGGATAGCGGTGATGGTTGTACCGCATGATGGGTCTAATTAACGTTACCGAGTTGTGCATGAGAAAAAAGCTGAAATAGCAAATATTATGTTACATACATTTACACGAAACCCATTACTGTCTAGTAAACCCTGACTCAAAGTCATAGAACAGAGTACAATTGCCTCATAGGGTTTTCAAGCAGTAACTGGTGGGTTCAAACTGCTGATCTTTTAGTTAGCAGCCATAGTTCTTAACCACTGCAGCATGAGGGCTCCATGTGTGTGTGTTTGTGTGTGTGTGTGCACATGTGTGCACCTGTGTATGAGGCTGGATAATTAAGTCCACAAACTCCCCCTAGAAAAAGTGCTACATACTTCATTGCTGAATATCACCACGGTCACCTTCAAAGTTCTCCCCTTGGGAAGTTATGTACCGATGCCAGTGCCTAGTCCACGCTCCAAAGCAATTTTGGAACTCTTTTTCTATAATGGCCATCAGAGCTGTTGTTGGCTGAGGTCAGACTGTTAAATACACAAACTCATCTTAGGAAAAGGGCTTTGAGGGGGTGGACTAGGCATTGGCATCAGTGCATATCTTCCCAAGAGGATTACTTAAAAGTGACTGTAATGTATTCAGCAGTGAGGTATGTAGCACTTTCTCTAGGATGAGTTTGTGAACTTGACTGACCTCATATATGTGACAGTTTTACTCATTCTGTAGGGTTGCTATGAGTGGGAATTGACTCAACAGCAACAATTTTGGGGTTTTCTTTCTGTGTGTGTTTATGTGTGTCTTTACCACAATGAACCAAAGCTAAGATGCATTTAAGTTAACTAAAAGTAAGATTTCAGCCCTTCACTCATACTAGCTGCCCCATCCAGTGCCCAGAGGCACGTGGACAGCACAGGGAAGAACGTCTACCATCTCTGAGAGTGCCGTCTGGCAGTGCTGAGGGAGTGGGAAATCCCAGGGTAGCAGAATTCAGGGCCTGAGCTGAGGAATGCTCATCTTGGAGACGATAAGACAAGCAGCAATCAACAAGCAGCTTTGTAAATAAGGGTCCTGAGAGGTTCTGGGAACCAAGAGAGCTCCCAGAGTTTTCAGAGAGTAGTAATGGGAAAATGTGCTGAATGGTGAAAGAGATTAAAAGTTATAGAGTGCTACTAAATTTAGCAATAGCACTGGTGACCTTGCCAAGTTCAGCTCCAGCTGAGTGATGAGGATGGAATGCCAGTTGCGGTGAGTGGATGTCTCAGTCTCCTAGTGCTGCTGTAATAGAAATACCACACATGGGTAGCCTTAAAGAACAAATATATCTTCTTACTGTTCTGGAAGGTAAAAATCCAAATTAGGTTCTTGGCTGTGTTGAATCCTTCCGTGGACCTCTTTTCTAGATGTTAATGTCTGCTGGTGATCCTAGGCATTCCTTGGTGTTTCTTGGAGTCAATTGGTGTTCCTTGGTGTCTGTTTTACCCCTGTCCGGGTCTCTACTAGTTTCATAAGTTGAAAGTGATTAGGTTTAGGACCCACCCTCTTCTGGTATGATTTAATTAGCATAACAAAAGAAACCTCCTATTTTCAAACAGGATCTCATCCATGGGTACAAGGGATACAATTAAATACATATGAGTAGGTGAAGTGATGGCATGTAAAAGTAGGAATAGCATCTCCTGCAGCATTGCTTCCCCATTCAAAATCAGAAAATGAAGGCTGGAATAGCCCGGCCACAGCCACAGTCAGAAAGTAGCAGAGTGGGGATTGAACCAACCCTGCCTGATGCCTAGATGCATACCTCAGCCACTGCCTTTGCTTATCAGCCAACATGAGGCTGTGGGCTCAAGTTCTGTGCTCTTGGGAGCCCATGGCTGCTTGGACTGGAGCCACCTGAGCACTCAAGTCCAGTCTATATCCACCAGGATATAGAGTTGAAGAAGGCATCTTTCCAGAGACACTGGGGCACCAAAGAGCACAGATGATCCAAGCTGAACCTGCATACATGTTGTGCTTCAGAGGTCTTAGCCAATGGGTGCTGGAGCAGGAACTTCGAAGGGGATAGGATTCAGTGAAGTTGCACTGGAGAGGTGGTGGTGGCAGGGGCACTTCACAACTTCTGTTGTGGCTCAGTCCTGGTGGGCTTTCACGATGTCCTCTTCCTCATGACCCTTGAGATCTGAGCCAGAATGAGTGGGGCTCCTGGCCTGGCTGAAGTAGGGTCAACAACCAGAGAAGGAGCACCCAGGTACCTGCTCCTGCTGGTACCAATTACCTGCTCAGCTGGGTTTGGCCCAAGGCACCACTGTTGTTAGCCAGTTGGTACACACTAATTTTAGCCTGCTTAATGAGACATGAGATCCGCTTATTCCACATCACCTTGAGCCACTGTTGATGCTGTTTGCCTTAATAGAATGGTTAGAAGTCACTGGGAGGAGCAATTTCCCTTCTCCTAGGAGTGCTGAAAAGTGTCAACTCCTCCTGATTCACTGCTAAATAGGACCCTACTCATCCACAGCAGCATTAATTCCTTTCTCTGGTGCCTTTTGTCTTGAACTTCTCAGTGGGCTCATTTTCCCTGGGCAGGAAGGGAGAGCCGGGGGTAGTTCAGCTTGGACTGCTCTTCCTGTATATTACAATTGTAACAGCAACACAGGGTTAGGTGCTTCCACAACAACTTCTAATCTCAATAGCAATCCTCCAGGACTGACACTGTAAGTCCCATTTTACAGATTAATAAACTGTGGCTCAGAGAGTTTGGAATGACTACTGCTTCCTCGTGCAAAGGGTCTTGCATCTACAGCAAGAAAAAGTGAAGTCACTCTCTGGACAGAGTGCAGCGTGGATGATCTGAACTTTGTTCCTGTTAGCTGCCTTTGAATTGATTCTGATTCATGATGACTCCAGAAGTGTACAATAGAACTGCTCCATAAGGCTTCTACTCTCACTGCTGTGTAATCGAGGGCTTGTCACCAGGTCTCTCTGAATGACGAGTTCCCTGTTGGAAGAGGGAAAGGGAAGTGAGAGAAGGAAGATCCCAGGATTACCATCCAGCCTAGCTATGGGAGCTTTTGATGGTCTTAAGTGAGTCAGGCTTCTCTGAACTGTTTTTTCTTTCTTTCTCTCTCTCTTCTTTTAATGTAGTCAATCTTTGATATCACATTTGTTGGCTGGACTGATTTATGCATAAATTGAGACTGTCTTATCATTGTTGTTAGATGCCATTGAGTCAGTTCCAGTCTGCCCCTGTGTACAACAAATGAAACACTGCCCGGTCCTGTACCATCCTCACAATCGCTGTCGTGCTTGAGCCCATTGTTGCAGCCACTGTGCCAGTCCATCTCATTGAGGGTCTTCTTCGTTTTCACTTACTCTCTACTTTACCAAGCATGATGTCCCTTCTCCACGGCCTGTCCGAAGTATGTGCAAGACAAAGTTTCACCATCTCTTCTTCTAAAGAGCATTCTGGCTATACTTCACCCAAGACAGATTTCTTTTGAACTGTTCTGTGTTCAGTTTTCTCACCTGTATGTGAATCAGTAAGATGGACCTAGGTCATATTCCATGTGGAGGAAAACTAAGTA
Organism: Heterohyrax brucei; assembly: GCA_028571685.1. Taxonomy (NCBI): domain Eukaryota; kingdom Metazoa; phylum Chordata; class Mammalia; order Hyracoidea; family Procaviidae; genus Heterohyrax; species Heterohyrax brucei. Next base: position 32,686,879 of record CM053140.1, read on the forward strand.
AAGATGAATGAGGAAGTGCTTGAAAAGGTACAGTGGGACAGGCTCATTCCTCCTCCACGAAGGCCTACGATGCCTACCTGCACATCTGGGAGCCTGCACCTGCCCTGGTAGTGTAACCCTGGCATGGATGAGAGAGCACCAAGCCCTACTTGGAGCTGAGCACTCTGCTGGTGCCCACCATGCAGCCTGGAGGTTGCCTTCCTTGACCTCTTCTTTTTCAGGCCACACCCAACCCATTCAGCTCATTTCTTCCAGTTTCACTAGTGCAGAGAGTCTGCTGAGCTGTGGGTAGACCTACAACTTGGGCAGGCATCCGTTTCCTGGGAACAAAATTAGTTCAACAGCTTTAATCTCTGGTATGCTGGTTTCATTATTTAAACCAAAATGAAATGTGACCTACAGTGAAAAAAAAGACCAACTGTGTAGCTGAGAGCCCTAATGAGGCATTTACAGCCTAGCCGGAAGACGCCCTGTCCCTTTCCGAGGAAGGATCAGGAGTCCCCCCAGGTGGGAAGGAAGCATAAATGACTATTGCCAAAGCTAGCCAGTGGGAAATCTAGCAATAATGGCACATTTTGGAGGGAATAAATCAACTCCCACATTATTCCGATTACAGTGGCCAGAGCTGCAGGCACAGTGTTTTGCACCCTGCCAGCTAATTACCATGCCATCCTCACTCCAAACCCCGGAGGGCTTTATCATTAGCCTCTAAGAAGAAACCCAGGATGCTTTTCTGTTAAGCCAAGAGGGCTAGATAAGGTTGTTAGGGATGGGGCATGCCCACATAAAGGGATGTATATGTTTGGGTGACCCTGAGGAGGCTAGCCAGAGCGGCACACCTGGGCCTCTGCTGTTACATCCACACTCACAGCTGAAAGGCGGTGTAGAAGGCTCTGAAGATGGAGTAGTGAGTGATTAAGCCATCCAGTGCGGTAGCAACATTTTGATCCAAGGGGAGAAGGGGAAAGCAGGAGACAAAGGAGCTGGGGAGGAGGAGAGGGTTGGGTGACTAGAGGGTTCTGCTATGAATTGACTCTGGCCTTCCTTTGCCATCAGGCTCTGCCGCCTGCCGCTCAACCTAAATGGCCTGTGAGAATCCTCTGCTTATGCAGGGTTGATTCCCTACCTCCCTCATTCCACCTGCCTGGCATAATTTCCCTTTCTTCTTCCCAGCCAGGCAGCCCATCTTTTAGACCCCAGCTCAATGTCTACCTTCTAAGACATTGCAATTAGAATAAGGATGGTGACGACAAAGTGATGGTGGTTGCTCATGTTGCTAATGGTCCTGATGATGCTGATGTTTGCCATAGTGATGATGGGGGGATGGTGACGGTGGGGATGACAGCGATAAAAACGGTGGTGATGGTGGTGACAGAGCTGATGACAGTCATGATGACGAAGATGGTAACGACAGCACCTTCTGTACGCCTGGCACTTTTCTTGCTAGTCACTGAATCCGTTTATTCATATTATCCTCTTAGTCCTATGATGTAGGTACTATTATCAATCTCATTTTATATATGAGGAAACTGAGGCCCAGAAAAGTTAATATGAAGTTCTTCTGACTACCCACCTCTACCCCGAGCCTGAGGTTCCTGCTCTGTGACCTCTGTCATTCACTGGGCACCTACTCAGGTGTGGCCCTGTTCCGTACTTCTGATGCCTAAAAGTACTACTTAGAACTTTTGTGGGCATTTACTAGGAGCCCTTTCTTCTGGGTCCTGTCCACTTTCACGTGCTGCTACCATGATGTGTGAGGGCTTCCCTGTGACAGATGTTCATGTGATGGTTTTGCTCAGTAGAGAAACAGAGGAGAGGAGGGCTTTGGGGAGCACAAACTGACCCCATGCTGTACCCATGACACTGTAAAAACTGAAAGGATGGCTGAATTAAGGCTGGAGTGGGAGTGCATGTGTGGCAGGCTAGGGCAGCCTGGCTGTAGGGATTGTTCCTGGGTGATGGGCTTGGTGACAACAGCTCTGACCCCTAATCCACAAGCAAAAAGTTACCTTCTTTCCCTGGAGTCCCTCCCCACTCCTGACGCCTTATATCAGCTCTTTTACAAAGTGCATTAACAGTGTTTATATTTATCTTCCTATGTCACAACCATAGAAAGTTTTTGTGAAATACTTCGGTGCCTCATCCCCTGGGGACACCAAGACTTCTGAGACAGAAAAGAGCCATTTATTTTCCCTTCCTAAATGCCATCTGCAGGTTTTATGCTAGGCTGACAAGGATGTGTCTAGTTGAGTATCATGAAGCTGAGAGAGTCAGGGAGATGATAGGAGGTGGGGGCATCTTCTCCAGGGACATGAATCGCATCCTCTTGGTGGTTGCAGGCTAAAAGCACTGAAGCCAGAGGGACAGACCAAACATTAATTTTTTATTTATCCCATACACACTTAGAAAGCACTTGTTACCCATGAGATGCTACTCCTAGTGCTTCATAATATTAATTGGATTTCACAATAGGAGCCCTGGTGGTACAGTAGTTAAAGAACCGTGCTGCTAACCAAAAGATCAGTGGTTGGAACCTACCAATGAATCTTCTGGAAAAACATGTGGCAGTCTGTTTCTGTCTTACTACCTCAGGGGACACTCATTCTACCACCAGCTTGACTACACTTGCTACACTAAGGCCTAGGTGTGAATAACACATGGGGCCCTGGAGAGACTGGGCTGGGGGCTAGGCTAGAATGGCTTCAAGATGCCTTCTAGCTTTAACAATTGGTTAGTCTGAATTCTTTAGCCCATTAGCACCATGGAAGAAAGTCCTGGTGATCTGTTTCCAGAAAAATTGCAGCTAAGAAAACACTATGGAAAAGTTATACCCTGAAATACATAGGGCTATGGTGAGTCAGAATCAACTGGACAGTAACAGTTTTTTTGTTTGTTTTCTTAGGCACCCATAGAACCAGAAACTTGAGGCTCTCTCAAACCATATAGTATGTCCTCTGTTTTCTCCTTCCATTTTGTTGCCCTTTCATCCTACAGATGCTTTCTGATACTCCCATCCCTGCAGGAAGAGAGTCCTCAGACATCAGGCCATACCTCGGTGGGAAACACGGACTGCATTGCTTTCAATCAAGACTTACCGAGAGCCCATATGCATTGTTGGGCTGGAGTCAGTGAACATAAAAGTGAGGGACCCTGATAAGGTAACTTAGGGCAGGTGAAGCGGTTGTTTGGGAAGCTACCTCACACAGGAGTCTGGGGCCGTAAGAAAGCTGGGAGGCAGGACACAAAGACCTAAGAACACCTACAGAGCATGTTTGACATGCGAAAGGGGTACGGACGTTGTGTGGGGAACAGACAGATGAAGAAGAGGCAGTGATGGCAATGGGAAGAGCGGGAGACACCAGACATAAGCAGAGTACTGTCACAAGGAGTCAGAGGTGGGGCCTGCAAAGGGGAAAAAAGAGCCACTAAGCCCAATGGCTTTTGTCATTATTAAGTACAATGGATCATTTTTTTCCCCCTCCTGCCCCAAATATATGGAGAAGTCATAACTCCTGGTACCTGTAAGCGTGACTTTATCTGGAAATAGAGTCCTCGCGAGTGTAATTAAGTTAATGTGAGGTCATACTGGATGAGGGCGGGCCTGAAATCCAGTGACTGGTATCTTTATAACAAGGTCACATAAAGATACAGAAACAGAGGAGAAGTTCATGTGACAAGATTACAGCGATGTGTCAACAAGCCAAGGAACGCCAGGGATTCCTGGTAACACCAGAAGCTAGGGGAGAGGTGTGGAACAGCTTTTCCCTCAGAGCCAGAAGGAGATAGTCTGGTTATTTCAGACTGCTAGTCTCCAGAACTTCAATTCCTGTTGTGTTAAGCCACTCAGTTTGTGGCACTTTTCAAAGGCAGCCCTAGAAAACCAATATAGCATGTCTCTGATGATCTTTAAAAAGGGGGAGAGTTTGTGTTCTGAGGAGGTGAACAATGCACAGTTGTGTGATGAAGACCCAGGGGGAAGAACTGCAGGCAGAAATTACAGAAAACCTTTCAAAGGATATTGGTGGTGAATCAAAGGTAAGATGTATTTACCTGTATATCCCCCAAATATGTGCTGTAATCCTAAACCCAGAATGTAGGTATTATCTAATCTAATGCAATCACCTTCCATAATGCAGTATAATGTAATGTAATCAATCCATTGAGATCATACCAATTGTCATGAATTGAATTGTGCCCCCCAGAATATGTGTTATCAGTTTGGCTAGGCCATGATTCCTAGTACTCCGTGGTTGCCCTCCATTTTGTGATTGTAATTTTATGTAAAAGAGGATTAATGTGGAGTTGTAATATCTTTACCCAGGTCAAGTACCTGATCCAGTGTAAAGGGAATTTCCCTGGGGTGTGTCTTGCATCACCTTTTGTCTCTCAAGAGATAAAAGGAAAGCAATGCATGCAGAGAGATGGGGGTCTTCTACCACCCATATAGCAGTACCATGGCAGAGTGCATCCTATGGACACAAAGTCCCTGTGCCTGAGAAGCTCTTTGACCAGGAGAAGATTGAAGACAAGGATCTTTCTCCAGAGCTGACACTGAGAGGAAGGCTTTCCTGTAACCAATGCCCTGAATTTGAACTTTTAGCCTATTTTACTGTGAGGAAACACATTTCTCTTGGTTTAAACCATCCACAAGTGGTCTTTATGTTATCGCAGCACCAGATGACTAAGACACCAGTGTCAGGTGTATCCTAAACTGAATTACGTCTGAGTTTCATAAAGAGCAGTATAGACACAGAAATACATGCAGACACAGGTGGAAGACGGATACCATGTGAGGTTTGCCAAAGAAACAAGGAACACCCAGGCTACTGACAAGGAAGGAAATCAACATGGTTAAGACTCTGTATATACAAGGAGTCCTTAGAGCAAAGCAAAGGAATATTGTGTGGTTTGAAAACAAGAAAGGGATACAACAGAGTTACATCCTTTCACCACACTTACTCAATCTGTACACTGAGCAAATAATCTGAAAGCTGGATTATATGATGGCTAATGTGGCATCAGGATCTGAGGAAGACTTATTGACAGCCTGAGCTATGCATATGGCACAATCTTGCTTGCTGAAAGTGAAGAGGACTTGAAGCACTTACTGATGAAGATCAAAGGCCACAGTCAACAATATGGATTACACTTTAACAAAGAAAACAAATATTCTCCCTACTGGACCAGTAAGCAACACCATGTTAAATGGAGAAAGGATTTTGTCAAGGATTTCATTTTACTTGGATCCACAATCAATGCCCACAGAGTGACTATTAGGAAAACAAAAGACAGCGACATTCTTCTCAGGGTTTTTGTGGTCTCCTGCTTCAACAGTGTCTGAGCAGAACCCAGTTGTCACCAACCACCACCATACTGGCTGTTCCCAACCAGACTTCCACTATCTCTTCGCATCATTGGCCTTGTATACCTCAAGGCCCCAACTGCCATACCAGCATGGTGGCGGCTAATGCCTTCCCTCAGCTGTCACCATGATGACCATATCCCCATCTCAGGTACTCCAGAAGTATAATCAGGACTCAAAGGCATTCATTAAAGCAAGATCAACCTGGAGCTCTATACCACCTACGTCTACCTGTCCCAGTCTTACTGCTTTGACTGTGATAACATGGCTTTGAAGAATTTTGCCAAAATATTTTCTTCACCAATCTCATGAGGAAAGGGAACATGCTGAAGAAGTGATGAAGATGCAAAACCAAATAGGTGGCTGAATCTTCCTTCAGGAAATCAAGAAAATCACACTGTGATGACTGGAGAGCAGGTGGAATTCAACAGAGTGTGTATTACACTTGAGAAAACGTATGAATCAGTTACTACTGAAACTGTACAAACTGACGACTGACTGGAATAGACCTTATTTGTGTGATGACTTCACTGAGAAATAAATGAGCAGGTGAAGTCTTATCAAAGAATTAAGTTGTGACAGCCCGCCATCTGGAAAGGCCCTTGTAGACAGAGTCACAAACTTCTGTAAATGACAGGCTGAAGAATCTCACCCACGACATGTTTTTTAGCCCATTACCCCTGATAATATTTTGCTTCCTAATTAAATTCTGCTAAAAAGATACCCCCTCCCCTCCTAATATGAGGATTAAGAAGGATGCCTTCTAAGAGGGGATTCACAACCCCTTAGTTTATCTGATTATATTGGGACAATCTGACCAGGAACTTCTGAGGAATAGAGATCAGAGAAATGGATTTCAACGCAGCATGCCTAATAGCACTGAGGCCTGCCCAGTCTCACTGGCTTCCTCCTAATTGCGTCTCCCCCTCCTTTTTCTCCACAAACACAGGTTTACAAAGTGACCCTTGAAAGGCTTTCCAAGGACAATTCTTCACATAGCCGTTAAAACTACACAAGCATCTCACTCCCTACAGCAGAAAGAATAAATAAACTTCTGGGTTCCTTATAGTTGGTATGGCAAACTGATAAACACTAAAGAAACATCTTTCTTAAAGCAGCTAGGCTTGATAAAAGGGATAGCAGACACTAACTATCTACACAGGAAGATATAAATAAAAACCTAGAGAAACAAACGGAGACAGCCAAATGGTGAAGCCTTGAGAAGTTTACCCTTCTGTACCTTCCACTTTGAGGTACAAATAAAACCATTAATTGTGTTCACTGACATTTATCACCAAAAACACCTGGCTCAGACCATTATCCAAAAAGGCCTTGACGATTAATTAGAAGTAGAAGACCACGAGGGGTCAGTTTCTTGTTAGCCAATAATGTTAAGTTAGTTTCTTATTAACCAATAGTTTATATAATGAAGAAAATAGGGTGAACACTACATCACCTCACCTATAAAAAATAAAGACAGAGACAGCTCTCCACACACAATCTTCGGTTGGTTGGGCTTCCTTAAGCCAAAAAAGCCTTTCCTGTCTCTCTTTATTCATTTCCCGCCAATGCCGTCCCTCCCTCGGTGCGGGACCCTGAAAAGTGTTGGGGCTGGCTCCCGGCATTAAGTGACTATGTAACTAATCTGCACAAAATAGGGGCCCCTAAATCTGGCCTGGCAGAGTATTTCTTCGACAATCATACTGTGGGAAGTGTGATGGAGAGAGCTAAGCTTTAGTCTGCCTGCTCCATAGCCACAGGGGTGACTTCCATGGCCACCAAGATAGTGCATGTATGTTGGGTTTATGATTAGCTTTTCTACACATTATACTAAAACATTCACTTAAATTTGTTCATTTGTACTGTTCCTTCAAATAAAATAACTTGGAAACCTGTCCTCCACTCCTCTCCCCAACCCCCCAAAGAAAGCAACAAAGTGATACACTGCACTGGGAAAATATGCTTCAACAGATTTTTTTTTTCTTGAAAGAGTTAAAAAGCAAAGATGTCTTTTTGAGTACTAAGCTATACCTGACCCGAGCCCTGGTGTTTTCAATCACCTCCTATGCGTGTGAAAGTTGGACAATGAAAAAGGAAGATGGAAAAAAAAATGATGCCTTTGAATTATGGTGTTGGCCTTTGAATTGTGAGTATTGAATATATCATGGACTGCCAGCCCACATCCTATGTTAGAACTATGGCCATAATGCTCATTAGGAGCAAAGATGGCAAGTGTCATCTCACATACTTTGGACATGTTACCAGGAGGGACTAGTCCCCGGAGGAGCACATCATGCTTGCCAAGGTACAGGATCAGCAAAAAAGTAGAAGACCTTCAGTCAGATGGATTGATACAGTGGCTGCAACAATGGCCTCAGACATGTGGGGATGGCACAGGACGGGGTGCTGCTTCGTTCTATGGCACACAGGGTTGCTCTGAGTCAGAAATGACTTGTTGGCATCAACAACAATAACAAGAAGACTCTGATTGGGACTTTTAGTTTCCGGAACTGTGAGAAAACAAATGTCTGTTTTTTTAAAGCCACCCACTTGTGGTGTTTCTGTTAGCAGCCCTAGGTGACTAAGACAGAAGGACTAAGTTTGGATAAGTACTTATAAAGTGTTTGGGAGGGGAGAAAGAACTTTTAAGAGGTGGCTTTGAATCCAAGTGGAGGAAGACAGTAGAGAGGGAAAAATGGAAGGCAGCAGGGGATTTATCTTTGAAGACTTTTGTGCTGAGATTTCTGGGGAGAAAGAAGGAGTGAACCTTCCCACTAGTCCGTACTAAGTTTGGGGTAATGTCTCATTGCCTCCTGTATCCCTGACAACTGGCTCATAGTGGGAGCTCAGGGGACGTGTGAAGGATGAAGAAAGACTGAAGTGGGTTATAGCGGTAGACAAGAAGAGCTCAGGAAAAGAACACAAAGTGAGCCAGATATCCACTATTGTAAGCAGATGCTGCAATGCATGAGACAAGAAAGCAGGAGGTATGGAGGGTCAAGATAGAGAAAGTGGAGAAGGGGTGCATACCAGCTGATATCCTTCTGTGTGTCCAGCACAGTGCTAAATACTTCATCCTGGAGGTGTGTTCCACCTAGAGCTCTGATCACGTACTGTGTGCCTTTAAGCAAGAGGCCACTCACCTTCTCTCTATCTATGCTGCCCTGTCTTTAAAACAGAGCTGATGGAGTTGTTGTTAGGGTTGTTGAGTCAGCTGTGACTCATGATGACCCTATGTATGACAAAAGGAAACACTGCCTCGGTCTGTGCCATCTTCACGATCACTAGTATGTTGAGTCTGCTGTTGCAGCTATTGTGTTACTCCGTCTCACTAAGGGGTTCCCTTATTTTTGCTGACCCTTTAATTTACCAGCCATGATGTCCTTCTCTAGTGATTGGTCTTTCCTCATAAGTGAGCCGAAGTCCCCACAGTGTTGCTTCTAAGGAACACACTGGTTGTATGTCTTCTAAGAATGATTGTTTGCTCTTTTGACCAGCTGCATCCAGGTCATCTCCAAATAATGGTGATCCCATGATGGTTAGAGAAGAGCTATTTTCCACAGGATGTTTAGAAAGTAGATGATTAGGCCTTTCTTCTGAGGCATCTCTAGGTGATCTCAAGGTCTTCATCTTCTCTCTTAGAAGACAAGAGACTTAACCATTTGAACCACTGAAGGACTCCCATTCATTTGACAGCCTATGGTATATTCAGTATTCTCTGACAACACCAGAGTTTGATTGCATCTGTTCTTTTATCTTCCTTTTTCATCACTCAGTTTTCATGTATGTAAGTAAGGATGTCACTTTGATGACTAACGTGGTCAAATCAATACAGGGTTTTTTTGTTTTTTGTTTTTTTCAGTCATCTCATGTGCATGGAACTGATAGCAGTGCCCATACCACTGGTTCATTATTGAGGGTTAAGCAGAAGCAACTGTGTCAGATGCTTAGCACAGTGCCCTACACTTAGGAAGAGCTATGATCACCATGTTTTAATCCACTCAATTACCGGTGACTTAGTCATTGTTGGGATTGTTGTTAACTGTTGTGGAGTTGGTCTCCAGCTCATGACAATCCCATGGGGAAAAGAATTGGAAGCTTGTGATCTATAGAGTTTCCAATGGCTGATTTTCAAAAGTAAGTCACCAGTCTTTTCTTCCTAATCCATCTTAGTCTAGAAGCTCTGCTAAAACCTCTCCAGCACTGTAGCAACAGACAAGCCTTCACCGACAAATGGGTAGTGGCTGTGCATAAGGTGCATTGGCCAAGAATCAAACCCTGATCTCCTGCATGGAAAGCAAGAATTGCACCAGTGAGCCATCCCTGCCTCATGACTTGGGCATTGTCTGTTCTATTTGGCTTTGGAAGAAACTGAGGGGAAAACAGTCCTTGGTCTCTCCTCCCCCACTTAGAACTTATAAAGATCTATCTGGAAGAAAATCAGGGCAGCAGAACAGATCTCTTATCCAAGCTCCATGCCTTACAATGGGGCAATGAAGAGAGAGATGAAGAAAACAAAAATCCCAGGGTTTAGAGCTTTTTAAGAGCTTATTATAATAGCTGTCTGGCCCTGTGACATTTCCAGGATCATTTGTGGGTTGGACCCTTGCAATGCACAGGGTTTTCATTAGCTGCTTTTTGGAAGGGAAACTCTGGTTGGATTGTGGTTAAGTGCTATATCTGCTAATCAAAAGGTCAGCAGTTCAAATCTGCCGGGCGCTCCTTGGAAACTCTGTGTGGCTGTCCTACTCTGTCAGAATCGATTTGATGGCACTGGGTGAGCTTTTTGTAAGTAGATGGCCAGGTTTTTCCTCATTGTCTGTCTGGTCTGGAAGCTTTGCTGAAACCTATTCATCACAGATGGGTAGTAGATGCACATGAGGTGTCTTGGCCGTGAATAGAACCTGGGCTTCCCACGTGGAAGGAGAGAATTTTACTCCTGAATTTGGAGCAATTGTTGTCTGGACCTTGCCACTCTCCATGCAGACCACTTCTTCTTCCTTCTTGGGATGGAGTGGGCAATGAGGGAAGGAGAAGCCATTGCATTACTCTGGTGGGATTCCCCCCATCTCCACCCTGACTACTACTGAAAACTGAGCTTGAGGAATTAGAGGTTTCCCAAGAAGTAGTGATGGAGTATGCAGGGCAGAGGTGAAGAGTGTCTATGCTTTGAGTATTGGAATTAGAGCAGAGCAGAGAACACAGCTTTATTTGTAAAGATCAACAGGAAGCTTATAGCGAATCGTGTTTAACAGAGGAGGTTGGACCAGGTAGGCCACAGGATGTTCTGAAAAACCTGGGAACTGAGTGACAGCCAGCTTCCAGCATGCTGGACTGGAGAATGGCCAGAAAGGTCAGCATCTCTCCAACTTTGGGAAATGCCAGAATTATCTTGGGTACTTATTCAAATTCTGATGTAGGAAGTCAGGGAATGGGCCCAGAAATCTGCATTTTAACAAGTTCTCCTAGCTGTTGATTTTGATGCAGACAGTGGGGAAATTTCTTTTAGCCCCTTGTCTGCAGATGCCAGTGACTGGATGTGGAGTCCTAAGACTGCTACCAGGGTGCAAGTACCCTGGGTAATGCAAATGGTTGTGCTTGGTTGCTAACCTAAGGGTTGGCAGTTCAAGCCCATTCAGCAGTGCCGTGGGAGAAAGCTCTGGTGATCTGCTGCCTTTAAGATGACAGTCACGAAATCTTTAAGAGTCAGCTTTACTCTGTAACACATGGGTTGTCATGAGTTGGAATTAACTCAATGGCAATGTTCATTTCTTTCTTCGTGAGTCTCAAAACTCTGTCTGTTTCTTTGGTGGCTCCGTGAGTAAGCAAAGGCCACCTGGCATGGGATATTCTGAACAGCACACAGGCCAGAGAGTAACATTGTATACTCATGGTAAAGATGAAGGGGTGGAAGCTGGGCTGGGGTGCAACTCGTTTGCAGAGAGAAGGTCAGTGGGAGCCCACAGCTGCAGTCTCGGCAGACCTTCTACAAAGGCACGCATTTTTCTCTCCAAAGGCTCTCTCCAGCAGGCTCTTGATTTAATAACACAACCCTCAGATAGAAGGAAGGTGAGGCTCGGCAGCTTGGTTGTGTGGAGAGCTGCCTAATCCTGATAAATGGAACCCCATCAGTCTCGCGGTGAAAAGTTCCACTGCGAGATTAAACATATCAATCCTGTTTGTTACCTTTTCTTTTCCGCCAGCTGGCACCTGGCCAGTCTCAGGGGCCTCTGTCTTTGATAGCCTTCCACGGGAGGTGACATGGTTCAGCATTTTTGCCATTTTACCCAGTACAGGTGGTAACTGCTGTATGTGCTCAGGCCAGGAAAGCAGCTGCAGAGGCTCAGAGACTGTAGGTGAGACAAGGCTGTGCTGGCTCCTCAGCTGGCCGTTTCAGGTTCCAGGGAATCCTGTGACGTGTTGGCAGAAACACATCTGTTTCTGTGTCAGATGCTGTTCTCGGCCCCTCCACCCAGCTCTCATTGTCTAGGCTGTTGGCCCCTTGCTGAGTTGCTTTGCCCTGGAGGATTGCTCTACGTTGATGGAGCCACCTTGTCTGGTCCTTGGTCCCAGGTTACCCTATCTGGAAGTTTTACTGCCACCCTGGGCAGCTCTCAGCTAACAACTGTGTGACCTGCGGGGTAGAACCAGGGCTGTGGAGCAATCCCTGCTCTAGTTTCTTGAGATCAGCTATGTCTAGCTGAGCCCACCTCTTCCATAATTGCCCCCCTGCCTGGTCCTCCTCCACTTACCCTCTCCTGAGAGCTTGCCCTCAGTCAATCCAGGCACTGAATCCTTGCTTCAGGCTCTGCTTGGGGACCCGACATGAGAGAGTTGGCACCAGAATTGGTCCTGAGAAGTAGACTCTAGACAAGGTTTCTGGGGCTTGCTGTCTCCCTGGCCAAACCAAGAAAGCACCCATTGCTCTGGAAGTTGAGTCAGAACTGTAGCTACCCTATAGAATAGAATTGAACTGCCCTAGAATGTTTCCAAGGAGTGTCTGGTAGATTTGAAATGCTGATCTTTTGGTTAGCACTTGACCATTATGCCACAAGTATTTTCTGGCCAGTGGGCAATAAAGATCCCATCACTGGCAGTGGGAGAACTGGAAGCTGGTGATGAAGATGTTCCTTAGGGTGATCTGAGCTTGTCTCTGTCTCTGATGGGTAAGACATACAGGTATCGGAGCTAAGGCGTATGTGTGAAAATGGCAAACAAACTGGTCGCCACTGAATCAGCTCTGACTCACGATGACTTCATATGTGATAGAGAAGAACTGTGCTCTGGAGGTTTTCGATGGCTGATTTTTTAGAAGTAGACAATTCAATCCTTTCTTCCAAGGTACTTCTGGGTAAACTTGAACTTTCAAACTTCTGGTTGGCAGCTGAACACATTAACCATCTGGAAACCCTGGTGGTGTAGTGATGAAGTGCTATGGCTGTGAACCAAGAGGTCAGCAGTTTGAATCCACCAGACACTCCTTGGAAACTCTGTGGGGCAGTTCTACTCTGAGCTGTTAGGGCACTATCAGTTTGAACCAACTCAATGGCACCTAACAACAACAATGATGTTAACCATCTGCACCAGGTATGCGTTAAGACTATGGAATTACGTGCATGCTGATAAGAATGGCCAGCTCAAGATCAAGCTGATTTAAACCCTGAAATGGAGGCGAGGCTGAGGGTCTGGCTAGAACCCAGCTAAGGAGCAACCATGGAGATCTAACATCTAACATTTCCTGTCTCAGCATGCTTCCCATGTCAATGTTAGGGCCTTGATGGGGAAAGGTAAGGACCCTGAGACCCAAGTGGGGTGATTGGGGAAGGTGCGGTTGAACCCTATAATCCCCAGGCTCCCTTGAGCCCCTGGACCTGCAAAATTGACTGCACTTCTCCCTGAATATAGACTCTCTCCCTTTCCCATTTGCTTGGAAACTAGAGAGAAGCTGCAGTTGAGCAGTGCCGCACAACACCGTTGGCTGCTCTGGTATACTCTTACATGCCCTCCTGGCCACAGACCTATACCCAGGATCAAAGACAGCAGGAGCTGGGGGCTGGGAGCTGGGGATCTTCCCAGAGTAGCAAGGGTCAGGACACCCAGGGTCTGAGGACTAGCTTCTGGGGGCTAGCAGGAGCTGAGACATGGCCTGAGGTAGGTCTTGGATTGCCAGGGTTGGTGGAGTAAAGGAGGTAAGGGAAAGTGTGTGAATATGGGAAATATTAACACAGCTCACACCCTGACAGAGGCCCAGGGAGACAGGTACCTCTAAAGGCTCAGAAGTAGTAATGGCCCATGTTGAAGAAAGTGGACATGCCAGAGCCACTTCAGCAGGGAGACCCCTGGGCAGGCTATGGAGAGAGGAGTCAGGAGACAAAGAGGGAGCATGGAGGGTGTGTGCTGGAGTGAGTCTACTCGAGGAGACTGGAGAACCACCAGTTAACTGTGCTCTCAAAAGGCCCATGTGCTCTCAAACGGCCATGGTGATAACAGGTAGATGGTAAGGGGCACCAACATTGCTGAGGAGCTTGGGGGTGGCTGTCTCCACAGAATGGGTTGAGATAGGATATGGTGTCACAGAACTGGAATCACTGGTACCATAGGGATGATAGGGTTCCAGGATAGCAGAGGCCACATGGCAAAGCTTAACTGTCAGAAGTAAGGTGGGCACTGTCTCTGTCATGGGCAGCAAGGTCAGCATGGTGGCAGGTGCTAATCTGCACAGGGTTCCTGGAAATGTCTAATGAAATGCAATGCTCCAGTGGAGAGGTAGATAGAGAACCATAGAGATCAAGTTTTATATCATCCCAGAGCTCATGAAGGGGTTAGGAGTAGACTGAGGCCAGTGGCCCTAAGTATGTTTCATGATCCCTTACTGTTTCTAAAACTGAGCCAGTTATTTGACCCAGAACCTGTTGAGAGAAGGAGAGGCCAGATTCCTATGAGAAAGGGCCTTGCAAGAACCCAAATGGTAGATATATACAACAGTGATTCCCCAGTGTCCCCACAGCTACTCATGGACATTTACTGGAATGACTATGATGGGCAGGAGAAGTATTAGACCTAGAGTCCAAGCTTACCCCAACATGGGGAACCTAACATACTTTGTTCAAGAAGGGTCATTCTAGGGGATTAGTAGAGAAGATAGATAGTTGACTTCTTCCACAGGCCCATTTCTTCCTGGGTACACTGGGACCCTAGACTCACTTGACAGTCGTTTTCTGGTTTCTGAATATATAGTGAAACAGGTATACTTGACTCGTGGCAGAATCCTCATTTGGTTTCATCAACTATGGAATAAAATCTACTGTAGTAGGAAAGGACAAGTGGAAGTTCCTGAAATGCCCCACAACTCTAACCCCTCCCCTCCAGGCCAACATACCCCTGTTAAATTCAATGTTATTCAATCAATTCTCACCCAACAGGACAAAGTAGAATTGTCTCAGAGGGCCTCTAAGGTTATAAACTTTTATAGAAGCAGAGTGCCATCTTTCTCCCTTGGAACAGCAGGTGGGTTCAAGTCTCTGATCTTTCAGTTAGCAGCCAAATAATTCAACCACTGCACTACCAGGGCTCCTCTAGGCTGAGAAAGTCAGCCAGGAACAGCCTGGAAGGGTAGATACTAGAGCTATGCTCATAGTCTCAAAGCACACAGGGATCGAAGTCTTCATCATTTACTCCACCAGTCTGATCTGTGCAAAACCCAGAGACAGAGCACCACTGCAAATTTGACCACATAGCTAGTATGGCATCTTTCTAGGGCAGGTTAACAGAGCCTCTGGCAGGTAGTGTGTAGCTGTTGACTTCCTAAATGCATCCTCCTCTGCACTCATCAGGAAGGACTAGAACCACATGAATTCTCAGGGGATGGGCCACAGTTTACATTAACAGTCTTGCCCCACAGCTACATTGCTTTTCTTGCTTTGTTACCTTTTAGTCCAAGGGTGGATGGAATTGACTCACTGTTCTACTGAACGGTGCATGGCCCTGATGTCTCAGTAGCATCATGCTAATGGACCATATGAGAAAGAAATAGCAGGTACATTGGAAGATTTGGTAAGACACATATGCTCCAGTGGTAGAAGCTAAATGGTATGAAGATTCAAAGCCTTGTGTATCAGTGAAATGTACAGAGGACAAATGGTGTGGATATGCTGAAATTTCCTTCCTAAATAGAGGAGAGGTTACTGTCGTGTGAACCTCTTGGCACCAATAGAGATGTACAAAGCTTGGAGGCCCTTTGGATTTTACTGTTGTGAGTTGACATTGAGTGGGCCACAACTCATGGAAACCTTGTGAACAGTAGACTGAAACATTGCCTAACCCTGTGTTTGAATTCATGGTTATGGCTATTGGGTCAATCCATCTCACTGAGGCTTTCCCTTGATTTTGCTGAACTACTACTTTAGCAAACATGGCATTTTTTTCTAGAGATTGATTTTTCCTGAGGATGTATGCTCTGATTCTCTTTTGGGCAGCACAAAGAGCTGCTGATTTTGAATAGTACCCAGAGTAAGAAATTTCTCTGCAGCTGGTGCGTATTGCACTATAGGCCAAGGACAATACTGAATTTTACCCAGACCTTGTGTTCCTAGTATACAATGACCATTGAAGAAATTTCCCTACTTTTTAGAGCTCTGGGAAACAGTTTACTTCAAATAACTTCATCCCCATATGACTTAAATAAGGAGCATGTTTGCCCATGACAAGGCTGGAAACAGACTCTCTAAATTCTTATTTTCTCCTTATAAATGATTAGATAAACATAAGTGCTTGTCCTCACTGATCAATTGGGAAAAAAAAAATTGTTAACCAGTCTTTTGTTAAAGTTGTCTCCTTCCCCAAGTTTTTTGTTAATTTTTTTGATTGTTCTATTCTCGAATTCATTTAGTTCTGCTCTAATCTTTATTATGTTTTCTTCTGGTGCCTAAAGGATTCCTCTGTTGCTCTCTTTCTACTTCTTCAAGCTGTAGGGTTAATTGTTTGGTTTGGGTCCTTTCTACCTTCCAGATGTGTGCATTTATAGAGATATATTGACCTCTGAGCACTGCTTTTCCTGTATCCCATAGGTTCTAGTAGGATGTGTTTTCATTCTCATTTGATTCCATAAATTTCTTTATTGCATCCTTGATTTCTTCTTCTTCTTCTTTTTTTAATATTTTATAGCGATTGAGTGAAAGTATACAATCCAAATTAAATTTGCATGCCCGCCTATCTGTGGTTCCTTCTGTTCTCCTTGCCCAGTGACAGCACACTCCTCCTTTTGATTGTATATATGTCATACTCTCTTAACAATCTCCTGTTCCCTCCCGACCACACTCCCCTTCTCTCCCTTCTAGTAAGAGACCAGTAGGACAGCATCCTATTGATGCACAGAACCATAAATCACACTCACCTTATCACACTGTATATCCATGTTCAGTCCATTCCTGTCCAAAGGGTTGGTCTCAATAATGTTTTCTGGTCAGGGGCAGCAATAGGTCTAGGGTCCTTCTGTCTCCTGGCAGAAGGACCCTGTCTTTGTTGGTTTTGATCATCTGTTCTGAACGAGTTGGGACTATTTGGTGTATGTCATGTGGCAGCTTGCTAGATTTTAAGACCCCAGATACCAGTCCCCAGTGTGGGGTGCAGAAGATCCTCTTAGCAATAGGCTAGTTATGCCAACTGGCATCAATGTCCATTGACAGTATGGTCCCCACACCCCTACCTGTGGTGCTCTATCCTTGCAATATTGGGTTAAGATCAGAAGAATTTTCATTTTATGTTGAAGTCCAGTTGATCTTCTTTCTACTGTGTGCTGTCATTGCTTTCACCCAAGAAAATTTCTGTCAACTAATCCTTGACCAGCCCTCACCCTCCCTCCCTACCCTTGCAGCCATCAAAGTGTCTTTTCTTCTGTACATAGGTCTATTTTTAAGTTCCTATAGCAGGGATCTCATACAATTATGGTTCTTTGCTTCTAACTGATTTCACTCAGCATAATGTCTTTCAAATGAAGCCAGGTTATAAGATGCTTTGTAAAATCATCATTGTTCTTTATCACCGCATAGTGTTCCATTGAGTACATGTACCATAGTTTGTTTGTCCACTCTTCTGTTGTTGGGCATCTGCGTTGATTCCATCTTTTTGTTATTGGAGTCTGTACTGCAGTAAACATTTGTGTGCATGTATCTGTTGATATGACTGCCCTTGATTCTGTAGGATTTATCTGAGCAGTGGGATTAGTGGATCAAATGGTATATCTATTCCCAGCTTTTTAAGGAAGTGCCAGATAGCTTTCCATAGAGGTTGTACCATTTTGCAATCCTGCCAGCAGTGTAGGAGAGTTCCAATCTCTCCACAGCCCCTCCAGCATTTGTTGTTTTGTGTTTTTGGATCATGGCCAACCTCATTGTAGTTTTAATTTTGACTTCTCTAATCACTAATGATTGTAAGCATTTCCTCGTGTTTCTTTTGGCTGTCTGGATGTTTTCTTTGGTCAAGTGTCTGTCCATCTCCTTTGCCCATTGTTCTTGTTGATATTTTGTTGTACCTTGTAGATTATGGAAATCAGACATTGGTCTGACATGTCATTGCCAAATATTTTTCCCATCCTGTTGGCAAAGCCTTTGGATGAGCAAAAGTGTTTCATTCTTAGTAGTTTCTGTTTATCTGTTTTCTCTTCTGCTGTCAGATTTTGAAGCCTGTCTATGTTGTGTATTAAAACTTCCATTGTTGACTCTGTTTCTTCTTACATGGTCTTTATTGTTCTAGGTTTGATATTTAGATCTTTTATCCAATTTGAGTTAGTTTTTCTGTAGAGTGTAAGATGTGGCTCTTGTTTCAGATTTTTGCAGATGGGTATCCAATTTTGCCAGCACCATTTGTTAAAGAGACCATTCTTACTCCAGTTTAAAATCTTTGGGCCTTTGTTGAGTATCAACTGTTTATAGGAGGATGGTGGCATCTCTGGGGTCTTAACTCTGTTCCATTGGTCTGTATGTCACCTTTTGTACTAGTTCTAGGCTGTTTTGAGAAATGTGGCAGTGTAATAGGTTCTAATATCGGGTAGTATGAGGCCTCTCACTGTGTTTCCCTTCTTCCGTAGTGCTTTACTAAGCCGGGGTTTCTTCCCTTTCCAAACAAAGTTGGTGATTTGTTTCTCCATCTCCTTAAAAAATGTCACTGGAATTTGTATTGGGATTGCACTATATATGTAGATCACTTGGGGTAAAATAGACTTTTTCACAATGTTAAGTCTTCCTATCCATGAGCAGCATAGTTTTCTCTGTTTATTTAAGTCTTTCTTGGTTTCTTGCAGTAAGGTCTTGTAGTTCTTGTATAGGTAACCTATTTCTCTAGTTAGATTTATTCCTAGGTATTTTATCTTGTTGGGGGCTATAGTAAATGGTATTGATTTGGTGATTTCTTCTTTGATGATTTCTTCATTGGTATAAAGGAATCCTACTGACTTACTTATGTTTATCTTATATTCCGATACTTTGCTGTATTCTTCTATTAGTACCAGTAGTTTACTTATGGATTCTTTAGGATTCTCTGTGTATACAATCATATCATCTGTGTTTTAGTCAGCTAGGCTGCTCTAACAGAAATACCACAGAGTGGATGGCTTTAACAAAGAAAGATTTATTCTTACACAGTCCGGTAGGTTGCAAGTCCATATTCAGGGTGTCCGCTCCAGGGAAAGACTTTCCCCTTGTCGGCTCTGGAGGAAAGTCCAGTATTGCATCAGTCTTTGTCCAGGGAGCGTCCTCATGCAAGAACCTCTGGTCTGAAGGATGTGCTCTGCTCCCGGTGCTGCTTGCTTGATGGTAGCGAGGTTCTCAAATTGTCCTTCGTTTCTTTTTCCTTTTATTACTTGCAAGCTAAAAGCATTAAGGGTGGGGCAAGCCACACTCCTGGGAAACTCCCCCCACACAGGAATTCACAGCTCCACCCTAATCCTTTAACATACAGGTTAGCAAAATCACACAATGGAGGACAGTCCCAAGATACTGGGAACAATATCCCAGCCACGTGGCTGCACACATTTTTGGGGGGACACAATTCCAACCATGACAATCTGCAAATAGGAAGATTTTTACTTTTTCTTTGCTGATGGGGATGCTGTTTATTTCTTTGTCTTGTCTAATTGGTCTAGCTAGAACTTCTAGTAAAATGTTGAATAGAAGTTGTGAGTGGGATCATCTTAGTCTAGTTCCCATTCTCAAGGGAAATTCTTTCAGTCTCTCTCCATTCAGGATGATGTAGGCAATTGGCTTTGCATAGATGCTCCTTATTGTGTTGAGGAATTTCCCTTTGATGCCTATATTGCTGACAGTTTTTAGCATGAATGGGTGTTGGACTTTGTCAAACGCCTTTTCTGTATCAGTTGAGAAAATCAGGTGCTTCTTACATTTTGTGTTATTTGTGTGGTTGATCACATTAAGTGTTTTTCTGAAGTTCAGCCAGACTTGCATCCCTAGTATGAGTCCAACTTGGTCATGATGAATTATTTTTTGGTATGTTATTGAATTCTGTTGACAAGGATTTTGTTGAAGATTTTTGTATTCAAGTTCAAGAGTGATATTGGTCTGTAATTTTCTTTTTTAGTGGGATCGTTCCCTGGCTTTGGTATCAGGGTTATGCTGGCTTCATAGATCAAATTTGGGAGTATTCCAGCTCTTTCTGTGCTGTGAAATGGTCTCAGCAGTATCAGCAGTATTGGCATTAACTCTTCTCTAAAAGTTTGGTAGAATTCTCCAGTGATGCCCTCTGGGCTAGGACTTTTTTTGGTTGGTAGTTTTTAAACGACTTTTTCAATCTCTTCCTTTGTGGTGGATTTATTAAGTTGCTCTACTTCTCCTTGTGATACTTTTGGTAGGTGATATGGTTCTCAAAATTTGTCTGTTTCTGCTAGGTTTTCAAATCTATTAGAGTACAGTCTTCTGTAGTATTCTGTTAAGATACTTTTGATTTCAGCTGAGTCTGTTGTGACATCTCCCATCTCATTTCTTATTTGAGTTATTTGTTTCCTCTCCTGTTTTTCTTTTTGGCCAGTGGCTTATCAGTTTTGTTGCTTTTTTAAAAAAACAAAAATAATCTTTAGGTTTTGTTAATTTTTTCAATGGTTCTTCTGTTCTCAAACTCATTTAGTTTTTCTCTAATCTTTATTATGTTTTCTTCTGGTGCCCAAGGGGTTCCTCTGTTGCTCTCTTTCTACTTGTTCAAATGACAGGGTTAATTCTGTGGTTTGAGTCCTTCCCTCTGGTTGTGTGCGTTTACAGAGATAAACTGACCTCTGGGCACTGCTTTTACTATATCCCATAGGTTCTGGTAGAATGTTTTCATTCTCATTTGATTCCATAAATTTCTTTATGGTGTCCTTGATTTCTTATATAACCCATAGATTTTTGATCAAGGTGTTGTTCAGTTTCCATGAGTTCAAACTTCTATCTATATTTTTTCTGCTATTGATTTCAATTTTTATGGCTTTGTGGTCTGAGAAGATGCTTTGCAATAATTCAATGGTTTGGATTTTGTTGAGACTTGTTTTATGTCCCAGCACATGCTCTATTCTGGAAAATGTTCCATGTGCACTGGAGAAGAAGGTGTACTTATCTGTTCATGGATAAAAAGTTCTCTATATGTTGATGAAGTCTACTTGGTTAGTTGTCGCAATAAAATTTTCTGTATCTTTAATGAGCTTTTTTTCTGGTTGAGGTGTCCATTATTGAAGTGGCATGTTGAAGTCTCCAGCTATTACTGTGGTGTGATCTATCTCATTTTTCATTGTTGTCAGTGTTTGTTTGGTGTGTTTAGATGTTCTGTTACTGGGTGCACAAATATTTAATATTGTTATGTCTTGCTTATGTATTAAACTTTTCAGCAATGAATAGTGACCATTCTTGTCCATGATGGTAGATTTTGCATTAAAATCTATTTTATCGGAGATTAGTATTGCCACTCCTGTTCTTCTTTGTGTGTTGTTGACTGGGTATATATTTTCTATGCTTTGATTTTCAGTTTGTTCATATCTTTGAGTCTAAGATGTGTTTCTTGTAAGTAGCATATAGACTGATTGTGTCTTTTGATTCAGGATGTCACTTACTGTCTCTTTATTGGAGCATTCAATCAGTTTATATTCATTGTCATTATTGATAGGTATATTTTAACTGCTGTCATTTTGATGCATTTATTTTTGTGTTGTTGACATTCTCTGTATTGTTCTTAATCTGTTGTGGGTCATTTTTCTTATAGGTTGACTTCATTTTTTTCAGTGTTGGTTTTGTGTTTGTTGACACTCCTGTGTTATGTTTCTTGTTTTGATATATCACGTCATTTGTTTGCTTTGTGGTTACCCCTATGATCCCCCTTACCATTCTAAGTTTAAACCAGACTTTAATTTTTGCGTATCTTTTTTAATTTCCTATCCACGTGGAAGGGTTCTACTGAATATAGCATATTCCTCTTTTTAGTGTGCTGATGTCACAGTTTTTGTGTTATGATCGCTGGTTCACTTCTTTTAATATTGTAGCTTTGATTGAGCTTTGTGATTTCCCTAACTGAATAGAGTTCTGTGTACTGTGTCCTGCATTGCCTCCTTAGGTATACACTTAATACTTTTGTTTTTCTGAGCAAAGAGCTTCTTTCAGTATTTCTTGTAGTTTTAGTTTGTTTTCACAAAGTCTCTAAGCTTCTGTTTATCTGCGATTGCCTCAATTTCACTTTCACATTTGAGAGACAATTTTGCAGGATACATAATTCTTGGTTGGAAGTTTTTCTCCTTCAAGCCTTTGAATGTGTCATCCTACTGCCCTCTTGCCAACATAATTTCTGCCAAGAAGTCAGACGAAAGTCTGTGGGCTTCCCTCTGTATGTTAGCTTTGCTTTAAGCCTCACTGCCTTTAAGCACTTCTGTTTATGTTTCATTTTCTTACACTTGATTATGATATGTCTTGGTGTCTTTATTTTGGGGTCTAGTTTTTGTGGCATTTGATAAGCCTCTTGGATATCTGTCTTCTTTCATAAAGTCAGGGAAGTTTTCTGTCAGCAACTCTACAACAATACTCTGTATTTTCAGCTATCCCTCCCTATTCAGGAGCTCCGGTTATTCATAGATTATTCCTCTTCATAGCGTGTCACATGTTTATTAATGCTTCTTTATTTTTCTTATTTCTTTTCTGATTTCTCCTCGCAAATGTTGGTGTCAGTTGCTCTAACCTCAAGCTCACTAACTCTGGCTTCCATCTCCTCAGTTCTGCTCTTTTGGCTTTGGATTGAGTTGTCTAACTCTGTCATTTTATTATTGATCTGCTGGAATTCATACTATTGATGTTCCATCAGTTCAAATAGCTTACTTTTTCATCTTGTTCTGCTGCATTTTGTTTAATCTCTAAGAGACTCTATACATAATTCTTTTGTACTCGACCTTCAGTAGTTTCAGAAAGGCTTTTTCATATGAGATATCTTTCGATTCTTTATTTTGGGAGTTTTCCAGAGCTATGGTGGACTGTTTCTTTAAATGGTTAGCAATTGATTATTGCCTTCACACCATCTAGAAACTGATTTCTCTGGTGTTACTTCAATAGGAGCTGAGGCATAGTTCTAAAAGGGGCGTTGGTCACTAGCCAGCTCTTTGTACTCTAGTGACTGTCCCCAGGTTGACTTTCTGGGGTGGCAGGCTCTGCCTCCTGGCTAGCAAAGACCACATCCTACTTAGGGAGTCACTGTGTGGCTCTCAGCTGGCACTATGATGTGGATCAGTGAAGGGTGGAGGAGATGTTGTTGGCTGCTCAGCAGTCAGTTCTCCAGGTGGTCTTATTTAAAAAAGGTACTTTACTGCTAAGCAAGGAAATCTATCCAACAGCTGCCAAAATCAGTCAGGACCTCAGGTGTGGTAGGCCCTGCCTTCCGGCTGACAATGAAAACATCTCATTGGCTGCCCCAGATGCTATGATGTGGTTCAAAGTAGGGCGGAGTTATGGCCTTGCTGCCAATCTCTGCCAGGCCCCACCCATAAGTCTAGGCACCGCCATCCTAAACACAGCTTTTCTGCTGGAATAGCACTTTCTAGACAGGTACTGCTTCTCAGAGTGAGAATTAGCTCCCAGCTAAGACTTCTGGATGGGTGACTCTGCCTCCCAGCTGACCAAGATAGCATCCCACCTGTGCTGTCCTTCCTTCCATCAAACAGCAGAACAGAAACAAGAGGATGGAGGGACAGGGATGCTCTCCTTCAGCAGCTGGGCTCTCAAAATGTGACTATCTGATGCACAGTCTCTCTGCTGCTCCATACACTGTTTACTTAAGCCTTGCAGTTTAGTGTATTATCAAGCTTGTGCCCACTCCTCATGTCTCGGATACCAAAGAAGGCATCAGTACCTGCAGTCTTCCCAAATGGTGAGTCAGCAGAAGCGGGACTTGATGTGGTGCTGCCTTGTGTTAGAGAGAGGTAGTTGCCCTGTTACTGATGCGTAGTCCAATCTGCAATTCTATGCCAGATCCTAGGGCTCCCCAGTTGTCCATGCTGCTTTGCTCAGTTATCATTCCAGGCCTTAGTTCTCAGAGGAAATCAAGGGGACATGTGTCTAGCCCACCATCTTGGCTCTGCCCTCTCCTTCCCCAGGTTTTTTAAACTTTGGTTCACCTACAGTGAGAGCTGGCAGACAGTGTTTCTGTATAACTTGTCCTGAGAAAAGGCTGCCCTCAGTAGTATTTTCTCTGACCTACTCTCTGGTCACACATACCTCTCCCCATTCGCCTTCCTCATCCCACTTTCCTACATCAGATTATCTTTTCAGCACTGTTTAACCAGAACCTACCACAGTTGAGTTGACTCTCACTCATGGCAGCTTCATGTGTGTCATGGTATAACTGTGCTCCACTGAGTTTTGAATGGCTGTCTTTAGAGAGTAGATTACCAGGGTTCTGGGTAGACTATAACTTCCAGCCTTAAGATAGCAGCTGAGAACACTCACCATTTATACCAACCAGGTAGCCTTGTTCATTCCTTCCTGTAAAAGAAAAGTCCCTTTTCTGCTTAAGGCTTGAGATACTTGCAGATCTCATGGTTGAAACATTGTTCTTACTGTGATAGTGTCTCTACTCCTATTACAACAGTCCTTTCTGTCTTGTTGAAATACTTCTTTGGAACAAAGTCTCTCCTTACCTAAGTGATTTTTATGTAAAACTGGATGCCCACAGCAGACAGCTGAGGAGGTTCCACTGGGCCCTGTATCTGAGTGTGTGGTGGTGTCTCTATACCTCCAGATATCAAAGCTTTATGTGTTCTGGAATCCTATTCTTGGCTTGCTTAGCCAGGCCTTACATGGTTCTATATTTGAGACAGTGACTGAGAGGAGAAGAAGACAAGGGGAAGGAGAAAGTTAAAGGAAGAAGGATGAGAAGAAGTCTCTCTATGGAACTAGCATGAGGATTCTGGAAGTTCTCCTGCCCTTAGTGACACTGACCCCAAGTGTATGTTCAGTGGGTCACCCTCAAGATCTGGCACCTGAGACACTCTATTCAATGCAGAAGCTCTGAGTGCTGAGACAGCACACTCAGAAAAGACTCTTCCCTTCTTGTATTATCCTGCACTTCCAAAGAATTTCAGTGAAGGTGTGTTTAGAGGAGGAATATTCTTTAGACCCCAGCACAGCCTGCCCATCTTCACTAGCTCCTACCTCCCCAATCTGCACAGATTTAACTATGGACTCAGAAAGACTTACAGCCCTGCTCCTGGTTCTATCTGAATCCTTACCACTGGTGACAGGGAGGTCACCTCTGGAAGTTGAAAACAGCAGAGCAGAGATACCTGCCCAAGCTAGGGAGCAGCAGGGTGGCATGGCTTGGAGCCCACAGGAGCTTCCACAGAGAGCATTGCCTGTGTCAGTCCAGAGCCTGATGAACAGTGTCTGACACCAGCAAACACGCCATTTTATGGCAACTGTTGTCTGGTGGCCCCTGTTGTCTGGTGACAGTTCACGAGGCTTGAGACTTGATGATAGACATTTAGACTACCCAACTGAAAGGGAAAAGTAAAGATGAACCTTATAAAGTTCCAGAAGGTCCAAGAGAGAATATAGCTCCTTTTTCTCTCCTTGACTGCCAAGGCTCCATATAAACTCAAGTCTTCCAGGAACCCCGTGAGAACCTAGTCTATCCCAAGTCCACCTTCTCTGTGCACCCATTGCTGCAGACGTACCATTATAGAGTCAGCCCTGACTTGTGCAGAGAGAGCCTATGTGAGTCCAAGTAGAACTGTGTGCCATTGGGTTTTCTGTCGCTGAGTTTTCAGAAGCAGATCACCAGGCCTTTCTTTGAGGTGCTTCTGTGTTCAACACTTTTTATTACGTAGAAACCCCTCTAGCTGAAGATACCTGATTAAAAATAATGGAAGGCAGAACTTTTGTTCCCTAGGTGACTGTCCTGCCTTCTTGTTTCTGCTAAGGGGAGGTAAGAAATGAGTTCATCTCCTTCATTTTATTTTCCCTCCTTGCTTTACCTGGCCCCATGTTGCACGGGTTTGGAAAGAGTGTTAATCAATGGTTTACCTTTATCTAGTCTGTCTCTAGGAGTTCTGGTAGCACAGTGGCTAAAGTGCTGCTAGCCAAAGTGTAGATTTGACCCACCAGCAACCCCACTGGAAGAAGATGTGGCAATCTTCTTCTGTAAAGATTTACAGCCTTGGAAACCCTATGGGGGCATTTCTACTCTATCCTATAGGGTCACTATGACTTGGAATCCATTCAATAGCAACTGGTATGTTTAGTCTCTCTGGTAGATCTTGTCAAAAAAATAGTGGATAACTTTTTTCCCTTTAAATAATATCCTCAAGTGGGGTTTGAGGGTCTTATTTGAAGGCACTCAGCTTGAGGAAAACCCAGGCCACTACCAACCTTTCATAAGTGACTTCTCCATCCCCATCCTAGACACCTCTACCTGTGCCTCTTCCTTTCCAGAATTTTTGCTGTGCACTGGTTCATCAAAAAGAAGCTATTCCTGCTTTTTATTATTATCATTTTCTGTGGATACTCTGTCACTTCATAAACCTTAACAATGAGAAATCACCAGCCTCGGTAACACCACAATCATATAATGATAGTCATTACCCAATGGCTGTTTGATAGGCTGAACAACAGGAGCTGCTGGTCCAGCATGGCTGAGACAGATTCCTGAGCCATAGCCACAAGGTGGAGGCACAGGTTTCCTCAGCATGGAACTGGACTGCAGTCCCACCCAGGAAGGGGGACAAGATGGATGAAGGTCTCCAGCTTCCTTTGAGAGATCACACTTGGGGCCACCGTAGTGGAATGGTGACTCAGAGTTGTTGCATTAGTTTCCTAAGACTACCATACAAAATTATCCAAAACTAGATGGCTTAAAACAAGAACATTTATTCTTTCACAGTTCAAGAGTCCAGAAGTCTGAAATTAAGGTGTTGGCAGACCTATACTGTTTCTAAAAGCTCTAGAGGAGGCTCTTTTCCTGCTGCTTCCAGTTTGTGGTGGTTGTCAGCACTCCTTAGAGTTCCTTGCCTTATAGATGCATCACGTTACTCTTTACCCCTGTCTTCACATGACCATGTTATAGAATGAATTATATTCCCTTCAGAGAAAGTAGAAGTCCTAACTCCTTTACTGTGAAGATAAACTCATTTGGAAATAGTAAGTTTCTTTTGTTATGTTATTGAGGTCTGTCGTGGACTGAATTGTATCCTCCAAAAAACAAATGTAAATTTGGCTAGGCCATGATGCTCAATGTTGTGTGAGTATCCACTATTTTCCCATCTGATGTACTTTTCCTGTGTGTTGTAAATCCTACTTCTGTAATGTTAATGAGGCAGGATTATAGGCAGTTATGTTAATGTGGCAACTCAGTTTACAAGATTAGGTTGTGTTTTGAGTCACTATCTTTTGAGATATAAAAAAGAGAGATGTGAGCAGACAGACAGGGGCACCTCATACCACCAAGAGACAAGAGAGAGCACATCCTTTGGACTCAGGGTCCCTGTGCTGAGAAACTCCTAGAGCAGGGGATAATTGAGGACAAGGACATTCCCCTAGAGTCAACAGAGAGAGACAGGATTCCCCTGGAGCTGGCATGCTGATTTCAGACTTTTACTCTCCTAGGCTGTGAGAGAATACATTTCTCCTTGTTAAAGCCATCCACTAGTGGTATTAATGTGGGTCCTAAACCTAGTAACTTTTGAGAGATGTCTTATGAAAAGAGCAGAATAGACACAAACATACATGGGAGAAGACAGACACCAAGGAACACCAATGAATGCCAAGAACTCCAGGGGTTACCAACATGGAAGGACCTTTCCCTAGAGTCAGTGCTATGATTTAGATTCCTAGTTTCTCAAACTGTGAAACAATAACTTTTTTGTTCTTTAAAGCCACACATTTGTAGTAGTTTTTGTTATAGCAGCTGTGGGTGAACTAAGACCACTTTCTTTCCTGTATTTTCTCTCCTCTTCTTATAAGGCCCCTAGTCACTGGATGAGGCCCATCCCAGCCAGTGTAACCTCATCTTAACTTAATTACATCTGCAAAGATACTATTTCCTGATAAAGTCACACTTGGAGATTCTGGATGGATATAAATTTTAGAAGACACTGTTCAACCCCAGGTTGCAGAGTATGGGACAACAGAAGGCCATTTACCAGGCTGCAGTGGTCTTGGAGGGGTTTCTTCTGGCTCTAAGCAGACAGGTAGTGTATCTGGTGATGACGTGGTCAGGATTTAGTGATATAATAGATAGGACGAGGGAAGAAAAAGGTCCAGGATTGTAGCAGGAAAAAGATAAGTTCTGCCCACGGAGCAGAAAACACCTCGAACACCATCTTGTTTGTAGAGGAAGAGGCTGTTTCTTAGCTAGCGGATGGACTCAAGTCCAAAACATAGCCACACACCCCATTCCATTATCAGACACATCAGTATGTTTTTCCCAAAAAGCAGACAAAGAAATTTCCATATATTCTCTTAATTGGCAGTTACAGTTATACAGATTTTCATATTGCATTTTTATTGGTCTAGCATACTTAAAGAGGCACTAGATAAGCAGTTAGCATTAAGTCATATAGGAAGAAGCTACCCCCTCCTTAGAAACTGGGCTTATCAGGGATTTCTATGGAGGGGAAAAGGGAGCATCTTGGGCTGGCACCGGAGAGAGGCATCTGGACTTTAACTTTCGCCTTAGAAACTGAGCCTATCTCAGGATCTCTAAGGGGTTGGGGGAGCTGGTATCTGACTCCCCAGCCCTAATTTAGGCATCAGGCAGAAAGTAGACATTGATTCAAATAGGGTTTGGGAAGTTCCTCACAAAGTAAACTGGTGCCTTCTTATCTAAACAGTATACAACAAAGGTTACTTTCTCAGGTGAATTCACCTTTCAAGAAGGAAAGTACATAGGCCTGGGTGTGGGCCCAGAGGTCACATTCAGCAGGCCAGATGCTTTATTTCTCAGGGTCTGGAGTCATGCATTCCAGCCATTTTCAGCTGTTTACAATCACTCATTTACAGGCCCACAAGCCTTGCAACCAGGTCTTCTGGAATTTAAGTGGTATCTTCTTAAAAGCTTTTTCTTCCTCTCTCAGGGTGACTGGGGATGGGATGGACTAGCTCTGGGAGGGTCCTCAAGCTATGCCTCCTCCTTGGAGAGAGCTGGCCAAACATAGACAGTCCCCCTCCCCCCGCCAGAGTGATGTGGGCTAGACTGGAGGGTCTAGATCCCTCTGTCCAACCTCCATCTCCCAGAGAGCATCTGACATGGAACATCTCTGCTCAGATCTGCCTGGGGCCCCAGGAGAGCTTGACTATCTCCAGAGGCTCTTGCTAGAACAGTGGTTTTATCCTTATTACTTGCTTGGAAAACAGAGGCCTACATCAGCTGACAAGGCAGGGAATCACAGCTTGGGGCCTACACACAAGGGGCAGAGGCCTGGGAGCCAGCCGGATGCTGATGTACATAAGCAGCCCTGCCAGAGATGCTGATGGCTAAGCATCGAAGAGCAGAATTGCTCCTCGTGAGCAGTATTTCCAAGGGGCAGGGAAAGGGCTCGCAGTGTCAGCTTCTAGCTAGTAAAGACAGCAGGGGATCATGACCTTCCTCAAGAGCCTACAGCCTGCTGCCAGGGTAAGAGAACACACCCTGTGTCCCCCACCATTCTCCAACCTGCTCCCTCAGGGATGGCTCACCATTACCCTGACATCAGACTCTTCTGGTTTAATTAACAGAAACATAATTTGAACTGGCTAAAGCCAGAAAGGGAAGCACTGGCTCCTGCACACAGAACCTGCAAGTCTACCGTTCACTGTGACTGGATTTGGTTGTTCAAACTGAGAAGCAGTGAAGCTAGTTTCTTTCTCAGCCTCCCAGTGCCTCCTTCCTTCTAGTTACCTCTCTCTGTGTTGACTTTATCAGTAGTAGCTCCACCTCTTCAGTCTCCTCCCACACCTGTACCAGCCTAGAGAGATAAGGAACACCTTTTTCCCACTAGCTGGAGCAGCATCCTGGGGGTGATGGACACTGGCCTGGCTTTTATGGCAGCCAAGATACAGTATCACCATTAGTTAGATGGGGACAGGTAGATGGGGTCAGGTAGTGTCCTGGATTGAATTGTGTACCTCCCCCGACCCTCCGGCCCAAAATGTGTGTGGCTATTTGGCTAGGTCATGATTCCTGGTATTGTGAGGTGTTCCTATATGTTGTAATCCTGCCTCTGTGATGTTAATGATGGTGGATACTTGGCAGTTGTGTTGGTGGGACAGGACTCAATGTGTAAGATCCTAGTGTGCCTTGAGGCAATCTCTTGGATATAAAGAAAAAGGAAGTAAGCAGAGAGTTGGGGACTTTGTGTCATCAGGAAAGAAACAGTGCCTGGAGCAATGTGTCCTTTGTACTCTGGGTGCCTGCACCGCAGAAGTTCCCAGTCCCAGGGAAGATTGATGACAAGGACCTTCATCCAGAGCCAACAGAGAAAGCCTCTCCCTGGAGCTGATGTCTGAATTTGAACTTTTAGTCTGTTTTTCTGTGAGAAAATAAATTTCTTTGTTAAAGCCATCCACTTGTGGTATTTCCATTATGGCAGCACCAGATGACTACAGGCAGGTTGGGTCAGGTGTGGCAACTCCTCCCAACTCACCCAGAAGGAGAGTGGGTGCCTTCAAGGCCTCTAAAGAAGGGCCAGGCAGAGGAAATATGGGTGTTTCTAGAAAGACACAGAGCAGATCATGAGCTGGCGGAAACAATAGCCATCTTCCATATTATGGTCATCTTCTATCAGAGAGGGTCGACTCGACGGCACTTGGCTCCATCAGAGAGGAACGTCACATGGCTTATTGTGATGAAGATAATTTAATATTTAAAAAATACTTAACTAGGTATAAAGAATCGTTAACTAGTTAACAGGAAGGCAATAAAAGATCAAAGCAACTACAGACAGATAGTACCCCAGGGTTGGGACCAAACCCGTGTGTCCATGTGTATGTCTGCTTGTGCGTGTGCACATACACGTGCTACCCTGCTTTACCTTTCAGAACGGGCCTCTGTTTGCCATTGGTTGGTGACTGTGGTTGTTATGGGATCTGGCCAGCTCTGTAACTCATACAGACAGTTGTTGAAAGCCAGCACAGACAGAGCAGGGCTGGGCTGGGTTTCTGTGTACTCACTGCTGTATATGATCTATGTAAATGGCATATGGACACCAGGAGGCTGGGAGGACTTGAGAGTGGGTGTCACAGGTAAGCAGGCACCTTAGAAATCAGCAGTTCAAGAGCCCTGAGCATACCTCTTCTCCATGAAATGCCTCAAGGTTTGGGATTGATGTGTGAGGAAGGCTCACACATACCCCACAAGCAGCATGTCGACTCCTTGGGTTCTGGGTTTCCAGCACCCAAGGCAGTCCTCACAAACTCATTAACAACATGTATTATGTTATTTTTTTTTCTTGCATCTGGATATGACAGTCATGTGTCATTTGCTTGGGTAACCCCAGGCCCTTTTGGAAGCAGAGAGAGCACACTACAAATCCCAACCCAACTGAGGTTCTAAGAGCCAGGTAAAGAAGGTTTATCTTTGGAAGGCCCATCAGGTGTGTACTACAGACTCTGGCACAAGGAAATGGTCACTGGGAGTGTACTAGGGAGCCTATTATGGGACAGTGTTATTTGAGTGACTACTATAAACACATTGCCATCAAATTGATTCCAACCCATAGCAGACCCTATAATATGGAGCCCAGCATGAGAAAGGTGCTCAAGAGGTGTGTGATACAAAGTCTGTCACAGGCAGGTGATCACCAACCAGGTGTGTACTACAGAGGCTGGCATGAGCAGGTAGTCACCAAGTATATAACTACAGAGACTGTTATGGGACAGGTGCTACCTGGATGTATACTATGGAAGCTTATTATAGGACAGGTGTTCACCAGGTGTGTACTAGAGAGACTGGTATAAGTGAATATTCACCAGGTATTGTCAGAATTCACTCCGTAGGCATTTGTCTCACACCCATTCTGTGGAGGTAGGTTGACAAGATATAATCCATTCCCTCAAGAATTTCAAATAATCATAACAACCGTGTTGACGGCAGTTGGTCAGCTCAGGGATGAAGAGAGACAACTTGGAAACAAGATTGCCTGGTTGTGCCTCCAAGGACTTCCATAAATAGTCTGTGTGGCTCTGGGCCATAACTCAACATCTACAGCCTTTATTTTCTCCCCTTGAGTTCAGATGCCTACCTTGTAGAGGAAGTCTTTGGGGTGATATAAATGGTTGTTGACCTTGGCTGCTAACCAAGAGGTTCAAGTTTTGACCCTGCTTAGATGCATCTTGGAAGAAAGACCTGGTGATCTGCTTCTGAACAATCAGCCACTGGAAGTGCTATGGAGCACAAATTGTACTCTGACACACATGCGGTCACCATGAATCAGAACCAACTTGATAGCAAGTGGCATTTTATAGGGAGAGTAGAGGATTCAGTGACTTAATAAATGTGGCATGCTTGGAACAGTGTCTGATGCATGCAGACATTCTACAAGGAACTGTTGGCTGTTATTCATAAAAAAATGTATTAATACTTTAGTATATACCAAGCACTTGGTGAACTACTTTATTAAAAGCCTTGGTGGTACTGTGGTTAAGTGTT
The DNA here is from genome assembly GCA_028571685.1 of Heterohyrax brucei. NCBI lineage: Eukaryota > Metazoa > Chordata > Mammalia > Hyracoidea > Procaviidae > Heterohyrax > Heterohyrax brucei. The sequence continues at coordinate 32,719,370 of CM053140.1, forward strand.
CAGCTGTTAACTAAATGATCAATAGTTCAAACTCAGCAGCTGCTCCTTGGAAACACTTTGGGGAGGTTCTACTCTGTCCTATAGGGTCACTATGAGTCAGAACTGCCTCAATGGCAATGAGTTTAGCTTTTCTACGGTGTTAAGTCATTTACTCTTTGGAGTACATCTATGAGGTTCTGGTATAGAGTGTCTGGCCGAGCACACACATCCAGCAAGTGCCCATGCACAGCCTTGAATCTCTACTTGTATTGTCTGCCACCCAACAGCTTGCCTCATCACCCTTCCATCCCATTCTGGATTACAACATAAAAGCAAACAGACAGTATGGGAACAGTTGCTGCCATGATGGCTGTGTGAAAAAGGTATTGAACTAAGAGCCTCTCATCTTCTACTCAAGAAATCCTCTCCACTGACCAACATCTTTTGGGTAGAGAAACTGAGGCTCAGCAGAGTGAAATAACTTGCCTAGGCTGTGTCCCAAAGCTAGAACATACAACAGCCAGGATTCAGCACAGACTTTAAAGTGTGTGTCTGACATCTGTTTACCTTTTCGCAAGGTTCTGTTCTACCTGCCCCATCACTAAGCATCGCAGGAGCCCAACTGTCAGACAGCTATGGGTGGTAGTCACCAACACTAGACAAGTGGTACAGGGAGAGGAGTCTTGAGACTGCAGAGTTGGAGTAGAAGTAACAGTGCCAGTGCTTGTCAAATAGGCTCTGATGAAGATAACACTTGTTATTTCAGTATTATTTCTGTTTGAAGGTCTTGGCAAGGGGCATGTACACACCGTGTTGAGATAGATTGAAACATAAAATCTGACCAGAAGGTACAAAATCCTCCTAAAGTCTCCTAAGCAGAATTAATCTGAGAAGTGGATTTAGGGCCTGCTTGGTGCTGGTGTTTTTCCTGGGTTCCCTGAGGACTAGAGCATGTGCTCTGGCAGAATGTGCTCACAGACAGCTCAGAGCAAGGGATACCTGGTCTCATGAGAAAAGTTCCTTCCTGCTGCAGGCCAGGCAGTAAATCAGGGCAGATGCAGAACTGTGGGAAGCTGATGGAGAAAACGTGGCTGGAGGCTGATCTGAGTGAGGCATGGAGACTGGGATGAGCAGGTGGTCACCAGATATATACTAAAGAGCTTTTCGTGGGGCAGGTGCTACTTGGGTATGTTCCATAGAGCCTGTTATAGGCCAAGAGCTCCCCAAGGTGTGTACTGTGGAGAACTGCATGGGCAGGTACTCACTGGGTTTGTACTGGGCACCCTGGCATGGGGAGTTGGCCACCATATGTGTACTGAGAGCCTTGCATGGGACAAGTGCTCACCAGATGTGTAATACAGAGCCTGACATGAATAGGTGGTCCTTGGGTATGTACTAGGGAGACTGGCCTGGGTAGGTGTTCACCAGGTATATATTATGAAGCCTGGCGTAGACAGATGTTCACCAGGTATATTCTACAGAAAGCCTGCCATGAGCAGGTGCTCACTAGTTGTGTACTAGGGAGCCTGGCATGAGACAGGTATTCACTAGGTATGCACTGCAGAGCCTGGCATAGACAGTTGCACACTAAGTATGTCCTCTGGGGAGTCAGGCATGGAGAAGTCATCAGGAAATGTGTACTCTGAAGTCTGAGATATGCAGGTACTCACTCGGTGTTGTGTGTGGAGCCTCACCTGGAGCGGATGATCACTAGGTGTATATTATGGAGCCTACCATTAGCAGGTGCTCCGCAGGTATGTACTATGGGGCCGTGAATGGGCAGGTGCCCACTGGGGGTATACTGTGGATTGTGGCACTGTCAGGTGATGACCAGATGCGTACTATGTAGTCTTGCACGGGCAGATGCTCTTTGGGAGCATACTGAAAGGATGGACTATCTGGGGGACCTTTGTTGCCTAACATTATCCCGCCCTCTGAGACCTGGAAGGACCCCATCTGGCCTATCTCCATGAAGCACAGAGAGACTCATCGTTTGTCTTTCTGGGGGAAGGCTGGAGTCTGGTGGCCCCCCAGGTGCTGGGCAATTCAGAATCTTTCACCCTCCAGGATAATAGGCCTCACTCTCCTCTACTTGGCTGCAGGGTCTCTAGGATGATAGCTCTGCTCTTCCATGCGAAAGATGAGGTAAACTACGCTCTTGACCCCCCAAAAATAGCTTAGCCTCTTGAACCAATAGAGGAACATGAGTGTCTTAGCCATCTGGTACTGCTCTAACAGAAATACCACAAGTGGATGGCTTTAACAAAGAAAAGTTGACTCTCGCACAGTCTAATAGGCCAGAAGTCAGGGTGTTGGCTCCAGGGGAACCCACTTTCTTTTTTGTCAGCTCTGGAGGAGGGTCCTCATGTTGCATCAGTCTTTCTTTGGTCTGAGACCATCTTGACACAGGAACCACAGGTTCAAAGGATGCACTCAGCTCCTGGTGCTGCTTTCTTGATGGTATAAGGTCCCCAACTCTCTGCTTGCTTCCCTCTCTTTTTACCTCTTGTACGATAAAAGTATAAAAGGTGGTGCAAGTCACGTTCTGGGGAATCTCTCTTCACATTAGAACAGGGAAGTGACCTTAGGAAGGTGTTACAGTCCCAATCCTCTTTAACATAATCTAGTGTATGAACTACAGGCAGAGATTAGGATTTACAGCATATGTGTAATGTTCCTCCACGTTGTAAATCCTGCCTCTATGACGCTAATGAGAGAGAATGGGTAGCTGTTGTGTCGGTGTGGCAGAACTCAAAGTGTAAGATTGTCTTGTGCCTTGAGGCCATTATTTGGCAATCATGTCACAGCCAGATTGCTGCACACATTTCCGGGGGATACAATTCAATGAGATACACCTGGAGTATTGCAGAAGTAACCACACAGCCCTGAGAAGAGAGGGGGTTGAGCTGCCAGTGAGAGGAGTTTGGCCCTGAGGTCTGCCCAGCATGTCCTTACTTTGCACAGTGGCCCCAGGGCTCTCATTCTTCTGTTCTTGCACCACGGCTTCCTGCTACATAAGGCACTGATCCAGTAGTGCTAACAAAGTATCCTACCTCCCCAGGCCCCCTGGGAGGGGTCCCATGTTGCCCCTTCATTTGCTCTGTTGCTACCTGTGGGGGCGTGGGTGCAGATGGGAAATGAGAGCCATCAAAGCCACCCACTGACATGCCATTTGAGTTCAGTTGTGTCCCCCAGAAAGACAGGCTCAAGTCCTAACTTTCGGTACCTGTGAAGATTACCTTGTCTTTGGAGATGGTATCACTAACAGGTCACACTGAGGTAGGGTGAGTCCTAATCCCATTTCAGCGCTGTCTTAGAAAAGAAAAGACACAGAGAAACTGGCACACTGGATGAACACCATGTGACAACATCAGCAGAAATTGGAGTGCCAACAATTGCTGGCAGCCACTAGAGGATCAGAGAGGAAAGCAAAACACATTGTCCCTCAGAGTCTGTCATGGATTGAACTGTGTCCCCTGCCCAAAATGTGTGCAGTCATTTGGCTAGGACATGATTTCCCGTATTGTGTAAAGTTTCTCTGTGTTGTAAATCCTGCCTCTACAATGATAATGAGAGAGAATGGGTAGAATTCTGTTGGTGTGGCAGAACTCAATGTGTAAGATTGTCTTGTGCCTTGAGGCCACTATTTGGGACATAAAGGAAAAGAAAGCTAGCAGAGAGATGGGGACCTCATACCACCAGGAAAGAAGTGCCAGAATCTGAACCTGTCCTTTGGAAAGGACCTAGGGTCTCTGTGCACCCAAAGCTCCTAGTCCAGGGAAAGGTTGATGACAAGGACCTTCCTCCAGGGCCAGAAGAGAAAGCTTCTCGTAGAGCTGACACCCTGAATTTGGACTTTTAGCCTACTGGATGGGGCCAAAATAAAATTTTGCTTTTAAAAGCTAGTCACTTTGTAGTCATTCTGTTACAGCAGCACTAAATAACTAAACCAGAGTTGTCAGAAGGAACCAGACCTGCCATCCCTTGACCCTGGCATGCTGGATTGTGTTTTAAGCCATCTGGTTTGTGGTACGTGGTTATGTCAGGCATAGGAAGTGGTCTACACCAAATGTCTGCCATCCTTCCTTGGAAGGTAACCTATCATGCCATTATCAATTTAGTGGAAAATTTCCATTGTTTTTTTAGGTTGTCTCCAGTGAGTTAGAGTGCACAGCTGGTGGATATTACTGGGAGACGGAAAGGGAGAAGTCTACATTAGGGCCTGACGGGGGGAGGGGTGGGTGTTGCTGGAAGAATCCCTTCATATAATGAGGAACAGTAAGAGCATCCTGGTTGGAGGAGGCAGCACGGATGCTGGGGTGGGAGTGGGGGTGGGGGTTGGGGGGTACAGGCAGGCATTGAGTTCAGTGTGTTCAGAAAGGACCAAAGCATGAAGTCATGCGGACAAGATGGATGGTGAAGGTTGTCAATGAGTGTGAGCACCTCGCCCCCTTCCCTGCTTTCCTGTTTTCTGTCTACTTCAAAAATCCTTGTGGTCACCAAATGTCCAGGGAAGGCCAGCCTTGGCCTCTTCCCTTGACCTCCACCTTATTTCTCCTCACCACAAGCACATCTCTCAGCATTCTCATCAACAGGGCTGCCTCTGCTCTTAGAAAGCAATATGCACCCTCTGGCCACTCACCCTCTTGGTGTCTACAAACATTTCCCATCTTTGCTTCCATTCCCCATGGCTTGCTTGCACTTTTTAAGAATGGGTACATTAATGGATTCATCATCCATTCTAAAATTTTTGTCACACTCCCGTTAGGTGTGGGACACAATGCCAAAGAGTCGGGGAAGCAAAGGCAAAGTCCCCTTTCACCTACACTTGAAGCCCAGGATGGAAGACGGGTATATGTGGGTGCAGCACAGACAATACACAAAGCAGCAGAAGAGGAAGAAGAAGGAAGTGCAGAAGGAGGAGGCAGAGAAAGAAGCAAGGTGAGAAGGAATAAGAGGATGTGAGAAGATGAAAGTGAGGGTAACGAAGAAGGAGAAGGAAGAGATGCAGAAAGAAGAGAATGCAAGACATTCCAAGGGAGTGGTGAGCACAGACTCTGGGTCGAGAGAGGCCTTGGGTAGAAAAGAGACAGGTAAACCAAACCCACTGCCACTGGGTTTGATTCGTAGTGACCTAACAGCACAGAGTCGAACTGCCCATAAAGTTTCCAAGGAAGGCCTGGTGGATTCAAACTGCTGAACTTTCAGTTAGCAGCCATAGCATTTAACCACTATGCCACTAGGAATTCTGGAAGCTAGATGGGAGAGGAGAATTTTGGTTCTCTAGAACTTCACAAGTACAGGGATTTTTGTCTGTGTATTAGCTGGAGTATAGCAGTACAGCAGTGCCTACAGCATCATAGATGCTCAATAAATATTAGCTGACTAAGTTGACAGAGGAGAGGAAAGGTATCCTGGATAGAGGGAAGTGCTGTTGAAAGGCATGAAAGCAGGATTGTAACAGGTTCATCCAGAAATTGGTAAGAGTAGTGGGGTGTCCAAAGCAGCAGAGCAACTTAATGCTAGTAGTTGGTCTAAAGACAATAGGGAGCCATGGGAGATTATTGAATAGATGAGGGGAAGACCAGACCATGGTTTTAGGGATGACACAAGAGGCCAGAATACCTGTTCATGGCTGTTGTAACAGTCTGGACAAGGCTCTGAAAATTGAGCCAGGGAGCTGGCAGCAGTGACAGGAAGTCAGGGGATGTGCCCTGCTCTAAAAAGAGAGACAGAGAAACATAGAATGAGGCAGAAAGGGAGAGAGATGGAGCTACGGAGAAGAGGACTGTTGTGGTTCGGTGGCAGAATTCTCATCTTACGTGCAGTAGTTCAGTTCTCAACTAGCATACCTCGTGGGCAGCCACCAGCCCTCTGTCAGTGGAGGCTGCCGTGTTGCTATGACGCTGAACAGGTCCCAGCTGTGCTTCTAGACTAAGGTGGGCTAGGAAGGAAGACCTAGTGACTGACTTCCAAATATCATTCACTGAAAACATTCTGGGTCACAGGGCTTCCAATCTCCAACAGATTATGGACTGGCACAGGACTGGGAAGTTCTTTCCATTGTGCGTGGCGTTGCTGTGAGTTGGCAAACAACTAAGTGGTGGCCAACAACAACCATGACATGCTATAGCTCGGTGCCAGAAGTGTTCACGCTCTTGGTGGCTCCCATTGAATCTTGCAGGAAGTGGATCCAAATCAGTTAATGTTTACGGAAGATCTACAATGTATGAGTCCCATGGAGTCCAGCCCCATGAGGGACAATGAGTCTATGACCAGCTCAGGGGCCACTGAGAAGACACAGAGCTGAACTTGATGGAGCCTTAGTGACCCTACACATAATAGGTCTTCAACATGTATCTGAGGGGCGGCTTGACAGTTTGGATGAAGAACATGCTCTGAGATCACATTGGATTGTATTTTGTCTCACATTCACAGCATTTTAACTAGGATGTGTCTTACCCTTTGAAACACTGATTGCACACCGATTTGCTGGACACTCCATTTAGATGTTGCTGACAGGACATGGGGAGAAAAAAAAGAAAAACTTCTGCAAAGGGTGACAACCTACATTAACCAACAGCTTCCTGGAAGCTGACACCAGCGATTAAATGCCCCTCCGTCACACCTCGAAGACGAATTGCTGATATTTATACACGCGCTTACACTACTGTTGCTGCCAAGGAGGAAAGCCTTCTAAATTGTTTGTTAGCAGAGGCCATGGGATTAGCCGAGGCGGCCCATGTAAACAGCCTCCCTGTACTCTGGGCAAAGGAGCTGCTCCATGTCTCCTGCTCCACACACTGAAATTTTACTCATTTGGAAAAATTTGGAAGCTCTCAAAATTACAGGGTAAAGTCCTAGTATTGTGCCGCATGCTGCGAGCATCCGCGACTCACACAAATGCCACGCTCAGATTATTTTGGGCTCCAAACTACACAACAAGGCACAGTGGCATTTTCTTCAGCTTCTGCCAAGTGTAATTAGGCTGTAATTAGGTGGGGGCTGTGGTTAGTGGCTTTTATGGATAAATCATATTGAATCGCCATGTGAGAATGAGTGAGGCGGCGCCTGGGGGCACTGTGCTATTGCTGGAATATGGAAATTATAGCCGTAAACATAAATCTAATAGGTATGAGAAATTCCTAAAAACCTGCACTGTGACCATCATCTCATTCATCTTCAAACACAATGGGAGCACTGTCAGGAGGGGGTAGATTGGGAAACTGAGGCTGGGGTTAAGGAAAGCACCATCTCTTTGTCTCTTCTCTGTGGGAAGGCTTAAATCATGAGGCTAGAGCCCCCATGGAATGGTTTTCTGATGACAACAGATAATGATAAGTGAGAGAATCAGAACAGCTTGGTTGGCAAAAGCAGAGCCATCCGTGAACAACGGTGCCGTTGCTGGGCAGAGCCTTACAGAAAAGGAGAATTTCAAAGTCTGTGCACTTTGGTTTTTCCTGTCCACAGCACAAAAGAGGAGCTTTCATTGACATCTCAGCAGAATGCCATGAGGCAGTAATCAAAGTTTTGCATGAATAATTAAAGAAAAAAATCACATAATCAACTTGCACTTAAGTAATTAATTAAAAAAAAAAAATCCATGGCTCTTAAAGGTACCGGTACACTTTTGTGTCCACTACCCAGTTGTCAGTGTGTAGGACTGTGACGGCTTATGTGTTGCTGTGTTCCTGGAAGCTATGCCACTGGCATTTCCAAAGCCAGCAGGGTCATCCGTGGTGGCCAGGTTTCAGTACTGCTTCTGGACTAAGACAGACTGAGAAGAAAGACCTGGTGATCTGCTTCTGAAAAGTAGCCAATGAAACTCTATGGATTGCAGCAGAACAAGGTCATATACAGTGCCAGAAGACGAGCCCTCTCAGTTGGAAAGCTCTCAAAATACCCAGTGCCTGCAGCAGTGGACGCCAGCATACCAGTTACTGTGAAGAAGGTGCAGGACCAGGCAATGTTTCAGTCTGTTGTACATGGATCACCTTGATATTGTACAGACTTAAAGCCAACTAACAATAACAATGTTTCTAGGTGCTTTATAGAAAGTAACTCAGCTGGGTTAAAGAGAGTCACCCCACAAAGATTCATTTTCACTCTGAACCTCAGAATGTGCGCTTATTTGGAAAAGAGGTCTTTGTAGATGTGATAAGGAAAGATAAGGTGACACTGGAGCAAGGTGACTAGTGCCTTCAGAAGACCAGGAAAGTTTGAACAGAGACACATACACAGAGGGAAGGCAGCTGTGTAAAGGTGGAGGCAGAAATTGTAGTGCTTGATGCCACAACTCAAGCAATGCCCAAGATTGCTGGAAACAAGAAGCTAGAAGATGTGAGGAAGGAGACTTTGGTGGGATTATGATCCCATGGCCCTCGATTTCAGACACCTGGCCTGGAGAACCGTGAGAGAATACTTTCTATTGTTTTAAGTCACTCATTTTATGTTATTTTATTATGGCACCCTGTTATGGAAAACCTAGTGGCATAGGGGTTAAGTGCTACATCTGCTAACCAAAAAGTCAGCACTATGGAGCAGTTCTCCTCCATCCTATGTGGGTCACTATGAGTCGGAATCCACTCAACTGCAGTGGGTTTGGTTTGGTTGTTGTTACATGTCATTGAGTCAATTAATTATTAGATGTCACCAGGGTGACCGAGTAGATTTGAAATACCAATGTTTTGGTTAGCAGTGAGATATTCAACTACTGAGCCCCAGGGCTCCTCAAAGGAGTTACTATATTACCAGAACAAACTCATTGCCGTTCAGTTGATTCCAACTCGTGGTGATCCTGTAGGATGTGATAAAACTGCCTCGCAGGGTTTCCAAAGCTATAATCTTTACAGCAGCAGACTGCACATCTTTTGTGGAGCACTGGATAGTTTCCAACTGCTGTCCTTTCAGTTACCAGCTGAGGGCTAACTGCTGCACGCTAACCCTCCAAGTTACTTTGCTAGCACACTAATATAGCAACTAACTCACTTGATTTTCATAGCTCTATAAGGGAAATACCATTGTTTTCCCCAAGTGTGCTTTTGTCTTCATTGCCCAGCTAGAGGCTCTCTGGATTCTGTGATCATCACCCAGTGGAAGTTTATTAACTAATTTGCTGGTGAGGTGACTCTGACTTATGGTGACCTCACGTGTATCAGAGTAGAATCATGCTCCACAGGGTTTTCAGTGGCTGATTTTTCAGAAGTAAATCACCAGCTCTTTCTTCTGAGGCTCCTCTGGATGGACTCAAACCTCCAACTTTTCCATTAGCAGCCGAGTGTGTTAACCATTTGTATCATCCAGGGACTCCAGGAATTACTCCCTCATCTCACAATAGACTCAGAGAGGCTGAGTGCCAGCCCAGGTCACACACTTCAACTCAGGAGAGGAGGCTGAGCTAAGGAGAGCCACCTGGATCATTCACCTGACTCCATCTGGCCAGACTCAGATTGTCCTTCCCCTCCCCCAGAGAACACAGACACAGGATGTCACAGATTGAATTGGTCCCCTCTAAAATGCGAGTAGCCCTTTGGTTGGGCCATGATTCCAGGTAAGATGTGATATTCCTATCTGGTGCAAATCCTGCCTCTATGATGTTAACAAAGGAGGATGGGTGGCAGTTGTGTTGGTGGGGTAGGACTCAGTGTGTAAGACTGTATTGTGCCTTGAGGCAGTCTCTTGAGATATAAAGGAAGGCACTGAACAAAGAGTGGACACCTCGAACCACCAAGAAGCAGTGCCAGGAGCAGGGTGTGTCCTTTAGAAAGGACCTGGGGTCCCCGAACCTCAGAAGCTTCCTTTTCCAGGAAAGATTGACGACAGGGATCTTCCTCCAGAGTCAACAGAGAAAGACCTCCCCTGGAGCTGACACCTGGAATTTGGACTTTTAACCTACTAGACTGTGACAGAATAAATTTCTCTTTTTAAAACCGTCCACTGGTGATATTTCTGTTAAAGCAGCACTAGATGACTAAGACACAGGAGAATCTGGGGAAAGACTGTAGCTTGGGCTCAGCTTTGGATAGCGTCATTTCCATAGGTCAAATCACACAGACACAAATCACAGTTCTTTCTGTGGTAAATGCTGGTACAATTACCCTGGGCAGGCAGGGGCATCTGCAAGAAGTCCTTCTCCCCAGACATTTAAATAGCACCCACCTTCACTGAGTGTGAGCTTTTCCGATGCCAGAAAGCCTGCAATTATCATTAAAATAGTATTGTGTGTTTGGTAATTAGACTAGGCCCTTGTTCTAATGGGAACACGTGCTGTAAAAGTAATCCCTGATTTGTGCAGATTAGGTAAGTGGAGGGGGTGCAGTTTTCTTGAGGACTCTATGAGGCTCGTGTTCAGTCTCTAGCTGTTTATATTGTTCAAAGACGAGCTAAAAGGCAAAGTATTAGGAAAAGCTAAGAACCTTTCATGCTCAGACCCAGACTCCGTCTCTCTGGGCAGCGATGGGCCAGCTTGACTTGGGATGGTCAGGAATCATCGTAACTTCTCTAAATCCCTGGGAGCTGGGGTAGGGGTGATGAAGAGGGCTGGCTGAGGAGGGGACTGACCGGGCTCAGAAGAGGGTGCATGCGAGGGGCTGGCCAAATCATCTGCTACCTTCGGACTTGCTGGCACACAGCCTCATTCGGGACCCGAAAGAAAATTGCACTAAGCATGTCCCTGTGCTTAGCCTACATTAATAAGAAAGTTCATACCCACTACAGAAGCTTTCCCACTTCCTCTCTCACCTGCATTTGGAGACAACTGAACTTTCTATCATTTCCCACATCTGATGACATATCCTGTGCTCTTCGTTTTCTCTCACCTGGAAAACACTTACTTTTCTTTCACAGAATCCTTGCACAATACAAACTGTGAATACTAATCAAAAGGTTGGAGCTTTGTGTTCAGCCACATATGCCTCAGAAGAAAAGCCTGGCAATCTACTACTGAAAGACAAGCCATTGAAAATTTTATGGAGCACAGCTGGGCTCTGACACACATGTGATCACTGCAAACTGGAATCAGCTCAGCTGTAACATGCAACACCATTTTCTGGTCTACCAGAACACTTTGGACAAAATCTCAACTTCTTACCTTGGCCGGCAAAGTGTACCAGCCAGGTTACATAGGGTAGATCTAGACCAGAAGCATCAACATCCAGGGATTGGGGAGGATGGGGCAATTGTGAGAAGTACAGACTCTGGGACACTGTTCAGACCTGATTAGTCAGAACCTGAATGTTAGCAAGACCTCAGGGTTTCCTGCATGGTGGGTGGTGACCATTCAGCAGCCACACAGCTGCAGACCTGCTTCCTGTCTGCTTCTCTGGAGATGCCTGCCCACTCTCCTCTCCCCTGTGCTGCTTACCCTCCTAGCAAGCTTCCTTCTGCTCTGGTCTTTATACTGACTACTCTTCCCTCTGTCTGAAACATTCCTTACCTCTCTTCCCATCTTCTCATGGCTGCTTCCTTCTTGTGTGCATTCATTCAACAAATGTGCATGACAGTTAATTTTGAAGAACAGCTCCAGGCACTGGGAATCAAATATGGCACACCAGGGTTGTAAAGTATTTTCTCCTTTTATCGCCCCTGCTTCCATGTTTGGGGCATAAAAGTTGCTCCATAAATGTATAAATGATGGAATGGTGAAATTCTCCATGCCTGGTCTTAAACACACAATTAAAGCAACATAGATAGGTGGATGGATGGACGGACGGATGGATGGATGGACGGATGGATGGATGGACGGATAAATGGATGGGTGGATGGGTAGACAGACTCTATCAAGTAAAATCCTACTTATGAAGCACCTTATGTACAGCAGAATGAAACATTGCTCAGTCCTGCATCATTCTTGCAATCTCTGGCACATTCAAGTTCATAATTGTTGCTACTGTGCCAATCCATCTCACTGAGAATCTCCTTTGCCCTTGCTGACCCTCTATTTCACCAAATGTGATGTTCTTCTCTAAACAATCAATTCTTCCTAATGACGGGTCTACAGCAAGCATATTGGACAATAGTATGTTGTGATCAATAATCTTTTCATTGGCTAATTTTCAGAAGTAGATAAACAGATCTTTCATCCTAGTCTGCCTTGTTCTGGAAGTACCGTTAAAACATGTTCACCGTGAGTGACACTGCTGGTATCTGAAATACTTGTGGCATAGCTTCCAGCGTCAGAACAACATGTAAACTACTACAGTACAACAAAATGAGAGGTGAGTGGTGGTAAACAACTTGGAAACCACTATAAAGGCCTCAGGGCTGGACAGGGTTCCCAAGTCTCCGTCCGCTGTCAGGCTGTAACTTCTCTTTGGACGATGTTGTTGTGAGTATCAAGAAGGATGAAGTTCTGCCTGCCCGAGGAGAATTCCATCTAGATCACCGCCACCTGTGGACAGAAGCAAGCCTCCCCTTTGTGGAATAGGTTCAACCCCTTGGTGAGAATTTGCATTTCCATTCCAGATATACTGAATTAGAATCTACATTTTAATAAGATTGCCAGATGGAGATAATAACACACTATGGATAACACTGCAAAGAACAGAAATTCAGGAACAATTAATTGTGCTCATGAGGAACCAGTACACAGACCAAGAGGCAGTCAATCCAACAGAACAAAGGTATGCTGTGTGGTTTAAAATCAGGAAAAGTGTGTGTCAGGGTTGTTTCCTTTCCCACGCCTATTCAATCTGTATACTGAACAAATAATTTGAGAAGCTGGAGTCTATGAAGAACAATTTGGCATCAGGATTGGAAGAACACTTATTTACAACCAGCAAAATGCAGATGACACAACTTTTGCTAGTTGAAAGTGAAAAGGACTTGAAGAACATACTGAGGAAGATCAAAGACTACAGCCTTCAATATGGATTACACTTCAACATTAAAGAAAAGAAAAATTCTCACAACTGGACCAACAAGCGATCTCACAATAAATGGAGAAAAGATTGAAATTGCCAAGAATTTCATTTTACTTGGAACCATAGTCAAGTCCATGGGAGCTGTGATCAAGAAATCAAAGGAAGCATTAGATTGGGCCAATCTGCTGCAAGTATAAAATCTGCTTTCAAGTATAATAAAGTAAACATGTCACTCTGAGGGCTAAGCTTTGCCTGACCCAAGCCATGGTATTTTCAATGGCCTCAAGTGCATGTGAAAGCCAAACAATGAATAAGGAAAACTGGAGAAGAATTGATGTCTTTCAATTACTATGTTGGTGAAGAATATTGAATATACCATAGATTGCCAGAAGAATGAATAAACTTGTCTTGGAAGAAGTATGGCCAGAATGCTTCTTAGACACAACAATAGGAAGACTTTGTCTTACATACTTTGGAAATATTATCAGGAGGGACCAGTCCCTGGAGAAGAATGTCATAAGGTAGAGATTCAAACACAACAATGATTGCGAGGATAGTGCAGGATTAAGCAGTATTTCAATCTGTTGCTTGTGGCATCACTAGGAATCAAAAGTGAATGGATAAAGCAGCTAACAACAACATAAGAATCACAAAGAAAGATGCATACATGAGCATAACCTTGATCTACAAGAATCACCTGGTGATCTTGTTAAAATGTAGATTATGACTCGGTACATCTAGTGGTAGAAATACAAATTTTCAGCAGGGTGTTGAACTGAAACAAAATGGTTTGAAGCCCTGGTTTAATCCTAGTTTGGGCTCATTTAGTAGCTTCCTTTAATTAAATTAATCATGCAGCTTAGCCCAGTCTAGCCAGACTTACTTTGTCATGGCGTGGAGTCAAGTTTAAGTAACTGTACTTCCCCAGCTTCACTTCCCATAGAAATTTCAAGAAGGTTTTTACATTGGTTTCTGGCTGCTGCAGTGCTACATTTTAGGCAAGTGTTCTGTTCCACATGGGCCTAGGGCAGGGTCTCTCCAGAAGACTCCAAGTCAGGAAATTCTAGATGAGTTCTGGAGTTCAACTCCTAGGTTTTGACCTCTGGCCTCTTGCTTTGTTCCTCACCTCAAGACCAATTCCCAGTAAAACCGAAAAGTGAGAATCTGTTCTCTGTGCTTCCAACCCTTTTCTTAGAAGACTGAGGTTTCCAGGCCTGTCTTGTGCCCCTAGTTCTGCTCTGAGCTCTGCATTTATACTAAACTATACATAACCGTCAAAACCCCAGTGTTGTAATTGTTGCATGCTTTAGCTGCTAACCAAAAGTTTGGCAGTTCGAATCCACCAGGTATTCCTTGGAAACTCTATGGGACAGTTCTACTGTGTCTCATGGGGTTGCTATGAAATGGGATTGACTTCAAAGCAATGGAATTTTTCTTTTTTAAATACACAACTGCAGTGAGCTAGACAGAGGCATCCAAAAGCTATGTTCTCCAGGAACCTGTGAACATACCCTTGTTTGAAAAAGAGCCTTTGCAGCTGTCATTAAGGGGCTTGAAAGGAGATCATCCTGGATTTCTCAAGTGGGCCCCAAATCTAATGACAGGTGTCTTTACAAGACACAGATGCACAGAGCAGAGGCCAGGCAAAGACCATGCAGAGAGAGGTGTAATGCGGCCACAAGACAAACAAAAAGCTCCTGCAGCCACCAGAAGTCAGAAGAGACAAGGAAGAATCTTCCCTTGGAGGCTTAAGAGGGAGCATGGCCCTGTTGACACCTTGATTTTGAACTTCTGCCCTCTGGAACTGTGCCAAAATACATTTCTGTTGCGTTGGGCCTTCTAGTTTGTGATATTTTGCTATGCCAGGGACAGGGAGCTCCTATGGAAACCTCTGATAGTAGCTGGGGGTTTTGGTGGTCTGGTTGGTGTGGGCCTCCCTGAAATCAAAATGTTAAGGGATGAGAGTGAAGTTCGGAAGAAAAATTTCAGGTTGCATCTGATAGTACAGGGAGAGGGCTATGGGGAAATAAGAGGATGTTAGCTTCCACCTCCCCCAACCCAGCAAAGACAGCAGGCTGGAACTAAGGATGCCTCTTGTGAAAACAGTCTGGGCTGACCGACCACATCCTGCTGAGCTATATCCCATGCTAGGGTGGTCTTGCTGGGCAGCCTCTAGCCCTAGTCCCCACTGTGTTTTGAAAACGAGAAAGGGGCATGGACAAGAGCTTGAGAAGACCTAGAGGTCCTAACTGCTCTGCAGACCAGTCAAACTTACCTCCCCTGAAAAGCAGCCTAGCCTACCTCCCAAGGCCACATCTGAGTATGAATATAATTTCACCACCAGCAGCCAAGGAACTGGCCTGTGGGTTTGGCATCTCTTCCTAATCTCAGGAGAATGAAAACGTGTTGGAGCCTGGAAAATGCTCTCAGGATCACAATTAGAGCTAATCCCTGGCTCAGCCTTGCCCCTGAGCTCAGTATTGATTTTGTTCTGGGTCTTGGTGGAAGGGATGTGCACTGGGTAATACCCTCGAGCCACTTGGTGGAAGTTTCTGAAGCCATTTAAATCTTCATTCTGCAGGCTTAATCCAGGTCCTTTCTGCAAAGCTTCCTCTCTGGGGACAGGACAGAACAGGCTGAGGCCGCAGAGCTGAATTCTCTATGAACTTTTTCTCCATGGGTAAGCTCATGAGACCCCACAAATGTCAGTGTCACTGGGGGTGACAGAGAGTAAATGCTTCTGCCTCTGATCCAAACACAACTCTGTGGAGCTTGCCTCCTAAAAGCAAGTGTCTCCACCAACACCCTCCATAGTTCTGGGACACCAGCCAACCTGGGACAGTGCCCCTCTGGGAACCTCTGCTCCTGTACCAAGGCTCCTACTGATGTTTATTTTTGTTCAGAAACACTACCCTGGTTTTTGTGTTGCTGACTGAAGTGGTCTGCTCTCAATCTGTCATCATAGTCTGAGACTTGTTAGCTGCCACCGAGCTGGCCCCTGACTCTCGGCCACCCGACACACGATGGCACAAGATACTACCCAGTCCTGTCGATTGGACTGTTGAGATCAATAGGGTTCTCATTGACTAATTTTCGCATGTAGATCACCAGGCCTTTTTTCTTAGCCCATTTCAGTCCGGAAGTTCCACTGAAAGCTATGCAGCATCAAGGTAACATGCAAGCCTTCAGCGATAGACTGCTGGTGGCTGTCCATGAGGTACACTGGCTGGGAACTGAACCCGGGTCTTTTACATAGAAGATGAGAATTCTACCAAAGAAATACCACTGCCCCAGACATAGGACTAGTCTCACTCACCAAAGTCACTGCCATCACATCGGTCTAAGTCATAAGGCCCTGACAGGACAGAGTAGAACTGCCCCATGGAGTTTCCAAGGAGCGCCTGGTGGATTTAAACTGCTGAGCTCTTGATTAGCAGTCATAGTACTTAACCACTATCCTACCAGGGTTTACACATATATAGAGAAACTAGAGACATTTCTCCAAGCTCTGATCCCCAGAAGACCTCCAGAAGAAGGAACTCTTATCCCTACTCTTAATGGCCAAGGGTCGAGGTATGGCTGTCCTGTGAGGCCTGGGAGACTTGTCCCTAAACTTCTCCCCCATTTGTCTGTCCCTAGGCTCACCGTGAGTCGGATCTGACTCGACGGCACTTGGCTTGGCAGTATCTGATATTCCTTCTACCAAAGTCATTCCTTTAAACTAAGCATTCTCCCCCAACCCTTTCTAAAGCTTTTAATTTTATAGTCCTTGTTCATGAAGAAAATTAAACAAGACCCCTTTAAGTGTAAATGTTTTACCTGGAATGTGTGCTGAGTCAACATATTTTTATCTATTAGGATCTGTAATGGGGAACTAGAATTACTCATTGGTACAAATGATTAACACTCTTGGCTGCTAACTGAAATGTTGGAGGTTTGAATCCACCTGGCGGTGCCTCAGAAAAAAGGCCTAGTGATATACTTCTGAAAAATCAGCCATGGAAAACCCTAGGGAGCATAGTTCTACACTGACACATAGAACATCTCCGCAACTTGGAATCCACTCCAAGACAACAGATTCAATATTATTATTTAATGGGGAATCATCCATTTGGTGAAATAGCTGCTTCTTGGAGTGGCAGGTGAGTTTTCTTGGGAGTAATATTTATGGGTTCCCTGCTATGACATTGGAGGATAAGGAGACACGTGAGCCAATATTTGTGGGCTACTGATTGTCTCTCTTCTTTCTTAGTGAGAGATTTTTCCAAATTAGATAGACATAGGGTTACAAACTATGGCCACACCATCCTCAACTTGCCTAATCTTGGTTGGTCTCAGAAGCTAAGCAAGGTTGGGCCTGGTTAGTACTTGGATGTGGTGGAGGGGCAGTGTGGAAAATGTTGTCAAGTTGATTCTGACTCATAGTGTGACCCTACAGGACAGAGTAGAACTGCCCCATAGAGTTTCCAAGGAGCACCTGGTGGATTTGAACTGCTTACTTCTGGTTAGTAGCTGTAGCACTTAACCACTACACACCCAGCTTTCCAGATGGGTGATGCCTGGGGATATTGGGCACTATGGACTTTTGGAGCCCTGGTGGTGCAGCAGCTGCCAACCAAAAGGTTGGCAGTTCGACTCCACTGGCTGCTCATTGGAAGTGTTCCTGGATGCTCATCAGACTCCTCTGCAGAGCTCTACCACACACCCACTCCCCACTTCTAAATTCACAGGCTCAGCGAACTTCTCCCAGCTGTTAACAGTGAAGGCAACTGGGACTCAGTACTGACCCCGATATAGTTCTCTCTACACAAAGCCTTCAAAGCTAATGAGAAGAGAAGGCCGCTGACAAATGAACAAAATTATATTACACACTATCTCACACAAATACGATACAGAAAATAAAACTCAGTATCATAACAGAGAATGGTTAGTAGGTCAGGGAAGGCTTCTTGGGAGCATGAAACAAGAGAAAGCCTCAAAAGGAGAAGATTGACTTGTGTCTCCCCCCAAATATGTGTAGCCGTTTGGCTAGGCCAGGATTCCCGGTATTGTGTGATGTTCCTGTATGTTGTAAACCCTGCCCCTATGATGTTAATGAGGGAGGGTGGGCAGCAGTTGTGTTTGTGGGGCAGGACTCACTGTACAAGACTGTATTGTACCTTGAGGCAACCTTTTGGGATATGAAGAAAAGGGAAGCAGGTAGAAACCTGGGGACTCATATACCAAGAAAGAAATGCCAGGAGCACAGCATGTGCTTTGGGAAGGATCCTGCACCTCAGAAGCTCCCAGCCCTCAGGAAAATTGATGACAAAGACCTTCTTCCAGAGCCAACAGAGAAAGCCTGCCCCTGGAGCTGACATACCAAGTTTGGGCTTGTAGCCTACTGGGCTGTGACAGAATAAAATTTCTTTTTCTTTTTCTTTTTTTCAGCTGTAGGAACTTTATTTAGTCAAATGTCTCACTGACATGAGGTAGGTAAGACCACATTAATGCCACTATGACTGAGTAAGTAGAACATTCTACCTCTGTGTACTTAGCATCTCTTTCCTCAATAAACTTCTTTGCTATGAGTCATAATTGAGTCATGAGCAATGGGTTAGAGATTATAATGTCCCTTTGTTATCCTGACCTCACCAGTGAGAGCTCTGATCTGTTAGACTACACTACCTTCAGTGTCCAGTGAGAAATTTCATCTTAAAACGGTCTACTGGTGGTGTTTACGTTATAGCGGCACTAGATGACTAAGACAGTGTTGATAAAATCTGAGGAGAGCATTCCAGGCAGGGGGAAAAGGCCACATAAAGGCCCTGGGGTGAGCAAGGGTCACTCGCAAAGAATGCCTGAGGAAAGAAGGATGTCCCCAGGGCTGGTGCCTGGGAATAGGACAGAGGGGGTGCGGTAGGACCCTGGAGTATGTGTGGAGTCAGATCCCACGTGACCTTGTGGGCCATGTATGGATGAGAATTTCGGTGTAGGTGCAGCTGAACCCAGATCTCTTTGAATGAGGCCAAGGAGCTTTGAAAAGACTTCTGTAATGGATTGATCTGTGTTCTCCAAAAACGTATGTTGAAACTCTGGCCATCTGACCTGTGGAGGTGAACTAGTTTGGACAGAAGGATTTTCTTTTGTTATGTTAATGAATTCATGCTGGAATACAGGGGGTCCTAAAGCCAATCTCTCTTGAGTTATACAAAGAACAGAAGAGGCACAGGGAGACACAGCAGGATGACAGATCCCATGTGAGGACCCATCTACAAGCAGGGGAACACCAAGGCCAGTAGGGCTGACTCCAGAAACCAGGAAAGAGGCCCACAGAAGGAATCAACAGGGCTGAGACCCTGATTTGGAATTTTCAACTACCAGAACTATGAGAAAACAAGTGTGTTCTTTAAAGCCACCTGCTTGTAGTATATTTTGTTACAGCAGCAGCAGGAGACTCAGCTTCTCAGGAGACTCTGCACGGCAAATGGTCTGGGAACCCTGGAGAGTTGAGGGGCTCTCAAAGAGAGGTAGATAACACTGGCTTTTCCCAATGTTGAGTTTTTTCCAAGGGAACTTTCGTTTCATGTTGAGCCCCATGTTGTCATAAAATGACATGGCTCTATTGGAAGTGACCACTGTAGAGTCTGGCTTGTGAGAGGGGGCTCACTATGCCTGGTGTTCCTGTCCCCACCCTGGTGGGCTTCTGCCTGACCCGCAGGATACTGGAGCCATGCATCAGAATGCACCAGTCATTCTGCATTATGCATCTTTTGCTGTGTACAGAGCGCACCCTCTGAACACCTACCAGAACGCCTACCAGACAGATAGCACATCTTTTTCATTTTTTCTCTTTATTCTGGCATATGGCATTTTGTAAGGCGACAGCTCTGGCGAGACATCACAAATCCCTCAATGGGCTGAGGCAGATTTCCTCGAGGCTGGGAATGCCACCACTGTCACCGCCCCATTGCTAACAGATGGCCGGGGAGTGGCAGATGCTGAGACTCAAGCTTGGGTGCTTGAAATACAGGCGAGGCCTCATGTTTCTTTTCAGGTTGATGTGCTTTAGATGCAACTGGGGGAGCTGTGCAGGCTGTGGTTGCTGCTGACTGTGTTCCAGAACAATCTTCCACCCAGAATATGCTGCCGGGGAGGGCGTGAGGGTGCTCAGGAGGAAGTGCAAGTAAGCTTCTGCCTCTGTAACTGCAGGTGAGACTGGAGATTGCAAATGCTCTTGGGGTCAAGGTCAGCTGCTGTTCTTCAAACATATCACTGGCTTGCTTGATGCTGGCCAAGAATGTGCATGTCAGAATATGAGGTACAAGAAGCTGTAAGGGCACCCCTCATCTCAGTTAGAGGTGGATGAGCAGTTCTCTTTTAATGTTATTTTCTCCTAAGTCTTCTTTTTTTTTAATGTGGCAAAAAGCATATAACAAGAGCATTTTACAAAGTCAACATTTACATGTAAAATTCAGAGCCATTAAAACAAAATAAAACATTGCTGTCAAGTCCATTCTGACTCATGGTGACCCTATAGGACAGAGCAGAACTGACGCATAGAATTCCCTTTCCAAGGTGCACTTGGTGGATTTGATCTGATGACTTTGTGATTGGTGGCTGAACACTTAATCACCGTGCCACCAGGGATCCTCAGTGGTACTGGTTACATTCATCCTGTTGTGGAACAGTCATCACCATCTTTACCCTAATTACTCCATTGCCATTAACAGAAACTCAGTGCTCCCAAAGCCAAGAATTCCCCTCTCCACTTTCCCCAGCTCCTGGGAACCACTAATAAATAAATTTTGGTTTGTATACATTCACCTGGAAAGCCTGATTGCATAGTGTTTAAGTGCTACAATTGCTAACCAAAGTGTCAGCAGTTCAAATCCACCAGATACTCCTTGAAAACTCTATGGGGCAGTTCTGCTCTGTCCTATAGAGCCACTATGAGTTGGAATTGATTTGATGGCAATGGGTATACATTTACCTATTGTCATTATTTCATATAAGTGAGATCAGATACCATTTGCCCTTTTGAATCTGACTCTATGGAGCACAGTTTTACTCCGATGCACAGGGGGTCACTATTAGTTAGAATCAACTCAATCTCAATTTTCTTTCTTTCTTTTTGTTTTTTGGCTTGGCATCTCCTCAGGGTCAAATACAGATTGTGGTGTCCCTTCCTCTTTGAGAGGAGACACTTCTCACAGCTTGGGGATAATGGCTCTCTCTCTTGCTCCTTTTCTCAGCTGCTGAAGGCACCTAACTATACCTGCTTCTATCATTGTAATCAAAAATGAACTTTAAGCAAGTTTCTTTCAGAATAATTTCTCCAGCCAGGGAGGCAAGCTAATTTACGGTGGAGCAAATGTCATCGATACATCAGTACTCCCCATCTGTGTTCTTGGAGAGCTGGCCTCGTAGAACCAGGGATTTTAGCAGCAGGTGTACAGAGGCCAGTGGGTGGTAGGAGAGGGTGATTAGGATAGTGTCTGGGAAGACAAGGAGGAGAGTGGATGAATTATGTGTCTGGAGGAGAATTATCACTTTGAAGAGTTTCAGAATTCCTCTAAAATGGGGAAGGCAGACACAGATAGGAAGGCAGAGATTTCTGAAAGGTCAAAGCTATAAAGACAACAACAGCCTAATTCAGGGCTTTTGCTGTTTCTGGAACTTTTATAGAAAGCAGGAAGGAAAAAGTCTCTTGCCTTTCTAGTATCCCTCAGAATAAAAGAACTGAGTGGGCAGGCATTTTTTTCCCAGCAGGCCTCTCCTGATATTTAATGGGAGGCAGCCTGAGTAGCCCTGCTAGACTGACCACTTACATTATAACCTTGAGTAAGGTAGTTAATCCCTCTAAGGCTTGGTTTCTTATTACTTTTTTTTTGTAATCCATTGATAGGATTAATCAATATTATTATATGCCAGATACTATGAACCTTTTCTTTGAATCCTTACAAAAAGTCTGTGAACTAGACACCATTATTATCCCATTTTACAGATGAGGAAACTGAGAAACAGTGAGATTAAATAACTTGCCAATAAATTCAAGAGGAAGTCACTGAGAGCACCAGAATGTGACATCAGGCAACTTTATTCCAGAATTTTGACATGTAATTTCTCAGCTAATGATACATTGCTGGTAAAGTCAGGACATTGACGCCCACCTCAGAGAAGATAGATAGGGGCAAGGAGATAAATTAGATGATCTGTGCAAAGTGCCCGCTACCAGCGCAGGGCCTGGGATAGAGTCAACACCCGATGAATCATGATGATGACTATAATGGAGGTAGTGAAGCCAATGGTGATGATGGTATTAGTGTCACAGTGCTGCAATCACAAAGCACCACAAAGTGTGTGGCTTACAACTTCGGAAACTGTGTTCTCTCACTGTTCTGAAGGATGGAACTCAAATTCAGTTGTTCGCAGGACAGTGCTCTCTCTAAAGGCTCTAGGGGAAGATCCTTTCCTGTCTCACTCAGCTTCTGGTGGCTCCAGACATTCCTTGGCTTGTGGCTGCACCGTAACTCCAGTCTCGGCTTTTGTCATTGAACGACCATCTTCCCTCTGTGTCTATACCTCTTCTCCTCTTTGTGAGGACACTGCTGCGATGGGGTTGGGACCACTCTGCTCCAACACGGCTTCATGGCAAACGGTAACATCTTCAAAGACCCTGCTTCCCGACAAGGACACATTCACAGGTACAGAGGTAAGGATTTCAACATACATTTCAACATACATACTAATTCCTAATAGTGGTGATAATAGTGTTGGGGATAATGACTGTGATGACAATGACAACAGTAGTGGTGTTGATGACTATGACGACTGTGATAGTGATTATGATAACAATACAAAGAAGAGCTGAACTCTTGCATAGATGCCTGGGCCACAGAGGAAAGATATGGTAGAAAATGAAGAAGACTCAGTGTCCAAAGAGTCTGTTGTAGGAACCACGTGAGAGAGGGCAACAACTTGGACTCAGCTGGTGGGTGTGGATGTTGAGAGAAATTGTGAGATTAGGATGTACTTTGGAAGCAAAGCTAGTGGCATGTGTTGATGAACTGATGAAGGGCAGGGTTTCTCAACCTTGACACTACTCACATTTTGACTGGATAGTTCTTTGTTGTAAAGGGCTTCCCTGTGCATGATAGGAGATTGAGCAGTATCCAGAGGCTCTACACACTGAGTGCCAATAGCACACCCCTTCTACCAATCATGACAACCAAAATCATCTCCAGACATTGCCAAATGTCTCCTAGGAGGAAAATTATCCCTGGTTGAGAACCACCGGTGACAGTTCCTGTCCTCTGGCTTGAGGAACGTGGTGTATGGTGCTGCCATTTGTTGAAGGAAATTTTTGTTGTCATTATTCTTTGCAGTGTCCCCAGTACCTAGAACACTGTCAGCTTATAGTAGGTATTTAACGAATGTTGAATGAGTGGATGAACGGATGGGGAAGTCTGCTGGGGGGAATTAACATTTCTGTTTGTTTCTGGTGGTGAATCAATAAGTTTATTATAGGCAAAGTAAGTTTGGGATCATGGGACAGTGGTGATTAGGTGGTATAATTCTTCCCTTCCATGGGGGATATCTGGAAACCTTGGTGGAATAGTGGTTAAATATTATGTCTGCTAACCAAAAGGTCAGCAGTTCAAATCTGCCAGGCACTCCTTGGAAACTCTGTGGGGCAGTTCTACTCTGACATATAGGGTTGCTGTGAGTCAGAAATGACTCAATAGCAATAGGGTTTTTTGGTTATGTGTGATATCTGGGTTCAATTCACAGCCAATGCACCATGTATGAAACTAACACTTGTCTATTATTGGAGGCTTGCATGTTGGTATGATGCCCAATAGGTTTCAGAGGAACTTCCAGATTAAGATGAACTGGGAAGAAAAGGCTGCCAAGCCAAGCCAAGTGCCGTCGAGTTGGATCCAACTCATGGCGGTCACCATGACTCAGAAGAAAAGCCTGGTGATCTGAAAATCAGCCACCCCAAACCCCATCAAACACAATGATCCTACCAGCAACCTACCACTGGGGTGGCATAGGACTGGGCAGTATTTTGTTCCATTGTGTATGGGGGTTGCCATGAATTGAGGCTGACTTCGCATCACTTACTACACAACAAGAAATTTGAGATCTATGGAACATTCAAAGCAAATGTTGAGTTGTCAGCTGGACATACAAATCTTGAGTTCCTGGGAGAAGTTTGGAGACTAATGTGGGGAGGTCATCAGCACACCAGTGGTATTTAAAGCCATGGGACTAGATGAAAGTTTGCTAGGGTCAAAAGATAGAAGAAGAATAGAGGCTGGGAAAGAGCTCTTGAGTAGCCGAACAAGATGACAAGCAATATGCTTGGGAGGCTAAGGAAGAATAGTCAGAGAGGTAGAACAGGGGAATGCTTCATTATAGGAGCCGAGAGACTGATGTGGTGAACAGAGAGACTGGACAGCTATACTGAATGTTATTGAGAAGACAAGGATGGTGAAAACAGATTTGGCCACTGGAATTGGTCACAGGAACTCAGAGATGACTTGGACAGAAGCCAATTCAGTGGGATGGTAGAGTTGGATGTCCTTTGAAATGCATTCAAGAGGTATCAGAAGGGAGATTTTAGAGAGAACCAGTGAAGTTTGCTAGCAATGGTTGCATAGAAATGGGTAGTGCCTAGACAGAAATGTGAGGCCAAGGATGGGTTTTTAAAGACAGCACATGCGGGAGCATGCTGGCGTGCCGAGGACAACGGTTCAGTGGAAAGGGAGAACACTGTCCCTTCTGGAGCTAAGATCTGGTGGGCGTGATGATGATAATGACAAGGAACAGGTTGGAACAGAGCAGCTCAGAGCATGAGGCCAGGCTCAGACTGTTGCTCCGACCTGCCCTAGAGGGCTCAGCTCAATCCGTAGTGCCACAGGGGAAGCCGCAGCTGGGCTTCTCTCCCTGCTAATCTCCTAATCATAAAGTTGGCTTTCAGACCAAGGTGTACTAATCACCACATCACTCTTACTTGGCAAGCCTGAGTCTGTGACAGGGTCATTAGTGAGTCTGCTAATCCAGCACACTGAATGACCACTGAAACCGCGGCACCTGACCCGACAAGACAGGAGATTTTCTTGTTAAAAATGTCCCTGTGCCACAACCCCTTCTGGCAAGGGGTGTGTGTATGTGTGTGTGCGTGTGTGCATGTGCATCCTTTCCAACGGTGATGAGTAGTTTGCTGCCAAGAAACATCTGTCAATTCAAACATCACCTCTGGGTAAGGAGAGAAAGGCTTTGGATGACCTTCATCATGAGTCAGTCGAGACACTTGCAGAATCAATGGTCACCAGGTTAAATTGATCCAAAGGTTGAATTGTCGCCCCTGACAAAGGTGCTAATGAAAACGTGCACTTGGGAGGTAGCTTCTCTGTCTGACACCTGATGTGAGCATGAAACCCTAGTAAGGGATCTGGCACGTGATTAATTTGCTGCTATTGCTGTTTCTGTTTTTGTTGTTTCTGTGAGCCCTCACCTGACTCCAATGGTATGAAATGGGTTATTTGTCAGCAGTTTCCTGTAGCCCAAAACTTTAGTCTTAATGTAGCTTTTTTTCTAGAGCACTAGAGCCCAGAGATCAGGACAGTAGTGGTAGTGGGCAAGGTAGGTGAGTGGGATTGTTGGAAAAGGTCAAGCAAGAAGAGGTTTTTGGGAAGGCTAGGATGCATTCCCACTGGAAGAGAGAAAAGCAGGAGGCTTGTCCTCCTGTACTTTTATGGACTTCTTTTTCAATTAATCAGATGATGTGTTGCTGAGATATCTCTGTATCTGAGGAGCTACACTAGGGAAAGGCCTGTATAAAGAGGGAAGGTGAGATGAGAGAGCTATGGTTCTTTGTGGCACATGCACTCAATTCAGTTCAGCTGCATTGATCCCACCCACCCATCTATCCGTCCATCCATTCACACTTCACCCACTTATCCCCCACCCACTTATCCACCCATAAGCCCACCCACCATCAACCCTACCACTCATCCATCCACCTACTAACCCACTGACCCACATTCATCCAGCCACCCACTGATTCACCCACTCATCCATTGAGAAACCTACCCATGTATCCACAAACTCACCTAGCTAGCCACATCCTTATCTACCCACCATTCACCAATCCATCTAACCATCCAGATACCTATCTATCTGATTCAGATGGATTGTACATACAGGACACTTACACAGTGTTGACAATTGAAAGCTATTATTATTTATAGAAGGTAAACAGTATTATAGAAAGTAGGAACCCTGGTGGCATAGTGGTTAAGAGCTACAGCTGCTAACCAAAAGATCAGCCATTCAAATTCACCAGCTGCTCCTTGGAAACCCTATGGGACTGTTCTACTCTGTCTGAAAGGTTTGCTATGAGTTGAAATCAACTCTCTGCCAACAGGTTTTGATTTATAGAAAGCAAATAATAAACAATAGTAACAGGTTTGAGGTAAACTGGTCTCCTTCATACCTATGGGTGCCTCACTTAGCACTGTAGGGAAGAAACCCAGTTATATCAGAAATGGAACTTGCTCACCCTTCCCAAATTACCTATGCCCAGGTCTGTGACACTGGGCAGGTACACGGTAGACCAGGTGTTAATAAGGATCTACCAGCAGGAATGTCATCAGGTCCAGTGAAGTGTGATTGTGTTTGTTCTCTTATAATTTTTTCAGGACAGGTCTGGCCCCCTGTGCTTGTCAGTCTGCCTTTCAATCAGCAGCTTTAGGACACCACTGGGCAAGTGCCAGGGTTAGGCTAGCGTTACAACAATTCTCAAGACAAAACCATTTACTGGGCTAGGTCTGTATGCCCAAGCCTTTATTTTATGGGTGTTCTGCCTAGAGGTTCTCCTGTCTATTGAGTGCCTCCTGTCCAGAGGTTCCCAGTTCTGCTCTGACTCTGCGCATCACTGCTGTCTCCTCCACTCTGAGATTTTGGTTCTTGTTCACACTGCTGTCTATTTCTCTGCCACTGCACTGTGCTTGCTGCCATTTCTCTCAATCTTCCGTGTTACCAGCTCATATTACAATCCTTGACCTGAATTATAGCTTTTCTAGAGTTCAGGAATTCATCTCTTGGCTGTTATTGATCAGAAAGCCCAATCTGAGCCTCTGTGTTTGAAGGCTTTTATCAGTCACAATGCTAGTAAAGGTCTAACTGGACTGGACTTCTGTAGCCAATCTTGGTAAAGGTCACAGTGGGTGTGAGATCCCCTAGTCAATCCCTGTAAAGGTTAGAGTGGGCTGGGCTTCCCCAGCCAATTAGGATAAAGGTCATACTGGGAGGTGAGGTTCCCCTAGTTGGACAATCCTTACAAGCTGCTTAATGTGGCTAGCAAATGGATCAATCTCTTAGAAGACGCTTACAGGGAAAGGAAACTGACCAATCCTTTGGCAGCTATAGTGAAACAATCATAGTGGGAAAATTACAAACCAGGGCCGCAAAGGGCATATGGAAAAACCCTCTCTACATCCCATCCACTCACCAAGCCACCCACCCATCCACCTAGCCACCCATCTACCCAGACATCCACCAACTGACTCGTCCACTCAGCAGTGGTTATTAAGCACATCCTGCAAGGCATAGACAGAAATAATAAACCAGGGTCCCTGCTGTGGAAGGGCTCGCTTCTACTCGAAGTACCACAGCAATGTGAAAAAAGTAAATCTGAAGTAGGTACGACCTGAATTATTATAGCCTGGGGTGAGGGGGTGTGATTAAATGTGGGAAGTCGGAAAACGCTTTGGAGAGTTACCTTGAAAGGAGAATAGCCATTAGGCAGGCAGGCCTGGGGAGGAGCAGTCATAAATGGCCTTGTAGGGAGAGCACAGGGGGTTACTGGGGCGTTGCAGGTGTCTCACTGCATGGCTAGATCTCAGAGTTTGTTTGAATTTTCTTTGGGAGGCTGAGCTGGAAAGATGCAGGCAGCAGATGATGTCACTGAGGCTAAGCTTTACACTGAAGGCTGTGGGGAGCCACCGATGGGCTTCACCACAGAGGGTGAGCATCAGAAGTGTGAGAAGTCCACTCTGGAGGACTGAGGTCTCCCCCTTAGAGGGCACCAGGATTGGGAGTGGTGAGATTGGGGCAGATAAGTGACCTAGGTGGGAAATGCAATGCCACCCCATTGCTGTCCCTGACACCACCACCTTTATTCTCTTCGTTCAGGTTGTACTGATATCTCTTCCATGTATTGAAGGCTACCCCTGACACTGGGTGTGCCCTCTCATGTGGAATATTCACAATGCCCCTGTCAAGTGTAACAGAAGACTTCTGAAATTGGGCCGGATTTCACAGGCTCAGGGCACAGCCCTCCGATTCAAAGTCTGCCTAGGGCTCCAGACTCCAGAAGCAAGCTGAGGCTTCCCACAGCCATCTACATATCAGACCAACCAGCTCCAGGCTGAAGGTTCAAACTGTGCCCTCAGGTTTGAGAACTCACTAGAAAGATGCACAGAGCTCACCGAAAGAGCTGTATTTACTTAACATGAATGACATTGCATCTTCCCAAACTATCTGTCACATTGGCTACACCATGATTCCCAGTACTGTGTGATTCTCCATCATTTTCTGATCTGATGTGATTTTCCTTTGTGTTGTAAATCTTATCTCTATGACGTTAACGAAGTGGTATTATTGGCAGTTATGTTACTGAGGCAAGAATCAATCTACAAGATTAGATTTTGTCTGAAGCCAATCTCTTTTGAGACATAGGAGAGAAGTGAGCAGAGACAGGGGACTTTAGGTCGTCAAGAAAGCAGCACTGGGAGTACAGCAAATTCTTTGGACCTGGAGTCCTTACACTGAGAAGCTCTTTGAGAAGGTAAGACTGATAACAAGGACCTTCCTGCAGAACCTACAGAGAAGAGAAAGACTTCTTCTGGAGCTGATGCCCCAAATTCAGCATTGTGGCCTGCTAGACTGCGAGATAATAAGTTTCCCTTTGTTGAAGTAATCCACTTGTGGTGTTTCTGTGATACTGGAACTAGAAGACTAATACACCTGCATACAGTTTTATTATAGAAAAGGGATACAACCCAAAACAGAGAGCTATATTAAGGCAGGGTCTACACACTAACCCACTGCCATTAAGTTGACTCTGACTCATGGAGACCCTTTAGGATAGGGTAGAACTGCCTTATAGAGTTTCCAAGGAGTACCTGGTGAATTTGAACTGCTGACCTTTTGGTTAGGAGCTGTTGCACTTAACCACTACACTACCAGGGCAAAGTCTAGAAGGGTCCCTAATGTGAAGTTTCTGTGTCCACTGGGCTACATCATCCACCTGGTACATCAATATGCATAGACTACTTTCAGGGCTGCTCAGCTGAGCCTGGTGTCCAGAGTTTTTATTGCGGATTCAAAGCTTCAAACCTTCAACTCTCATGATTAGTTCTTCTGGTGTGACCTCACTCTAAATTATCTTGTTAGCATGAATGGACATTAGCATGAACAAGGACACTTCAATCACTGAGAAACCCCAAAGGTTTAGAGACTACTTCTCAGGAACCAGGAACTAATACAGGTTTCTCTTTGCGTAAAGTTAGTGTAAACTCCAAACAAACAGATAAAAAAACCAAAGCCCCACTGCCGTCAAGTTGCTTCTGACTTACAGCCAGCCTATAGGACGGAATAGAACTGCTCCATAGAGTTTCCAAGGAGCACCTGGTGGACTTGAACTGCCAGCCTTTTGGTTAGCAGACACTGTACTTAGCTGCTACCGGAGCAGACTTTCTAAGAGTTTAATTCCCAGGAAAAAGGAACAAAAGATTTGCCTCTTTTTGAGTCAAGTTACTTATTTGCTAAACAGGAATTGACTTTTATCATTTAACGATACAGCCTAGAACACAGAGGCACAAGAGCATAAATGCCTTGCCCAAGGTCAACGAATTTGCACATGGTGTGGCCAGCTCAGAGCCCGACTGTCAGACTCCCAATCACTCCTCTTATCAGGATGGGGTGCAGTAAGGCGGGGCAGGTAAAGGAGAAATGGACCACACACATACGTGCAATTGGACACTCTTCAGCTATAACCCTAGGAGCGAATCTCTGAAGCTGGTTCAGAGCAGTAAGTATGCATGACTCCTTTTAAAAGGACATTCTAGAACAGAGAAGCTAGCTCATGATGGCTGGAAGCAGAGCAGCAGCCACTTTGGGAGACCCAGACTGGAAGGACCATTGGGGGGTCATTTGAGAGTGATGGAGGTGTTCTGGATCTCTGTAGAAGTGGAGTTGGCATGGGTACATTTATTTCTCAGAATTTATAAAACCTGTTGCCATCAAGTCTGTTCTGACTCAGCAAATTTGTAAAACAACATTCTTAACACCTGCGAATTTCCTTGATGTGTATTATACTTTGAACAACAATTAAAAAAAAAAGATGAAGAAAACAGGAAGAAAGGAAGGAAAGAATCGAAGAGTGAAGGGAGGAAAGAAGGAAGGAAGGAGGGAAAAGAGAAAGAAAGAAACGATGGTAGGAAGGAAGGGAGAAAACAGAAAGGAAGGAATAAAGGGAAAAATCAAGAGATGAAGGAAAGAAGAAAGTAAGGAAAAGGGGAAGGAGGGAAGGAAGGAAAGCAGATAGGAAAGAAGGGAAGAAGGAGGGAGGAAAAGAGGAGTCCAGGATTATCTCAACTCAGTTGCAGGGAAGCCCAGGTCCATCTTGTTGACTGCACAATCAGGTCCACATGGGTGTGAGAACTGCCCGTGCTGAGCTAGTGGTTCTGATGCCCTTCCACCTAATCACAGTTGAAGTGAGGTCAATCTCTAGTAGATCCCAAGGAGAGAGATCCCTGGGAGAAAGGAGCTGCACTCCTTGGAAGAGCTGCTGGTGCTCCTTCGGGGTGAGGCTGGGAGATAGAGGCTCTGCTTTCTGCCACCTGCTTTGCACTGGGACATCTTCTTCAAGGTGTGTGTACTGCAGGAAAGGAGGATCTCATTTATACCGACTTTCCTGATAACCACAGACTTCAGTATGGATTACAACTCAATATAAAAAAGGCAAAAATCGTCACAACTAGACCAATAAGCAACATCATGATAAATGGAGAAAAGACTGAAATTATCACAGATTTCATTTTACTTGGTTCCACAATCAGTGCTTATGGAAGCACCAGTTAAGAAACAAAATGAAGTGTTGCACTAGGCAAATCTGATGCAGAAAACCTCTTTAAAGTGTTATGAAGCAAAGATATCACTTTAGGACTAAGGTGCACCTGACCCAGACCATGGTATTTTCAGTTACCTCATATGTGTGTGAAAATTGGGCACTGGTTAAGGATGAGTGAAGAACAATCGATGTTTCTTAATTATAATGTGGGTGTAGAAGAATAAGCATACTGTGGACTGCCAAAAGAATGAACAGACCTACCTTGAAAGAAGTACAACGAGATGCCCCTTAGAAACAATGATGGTGAGACTAGGTCTCACATACTTCGGACATGTTATCAGGAAGGATCAGCCCCTGGAGAAGGATATCATACTTGCTAAAGTAGAGGGTGAATGAAAAAGAGGAAGACCCTCAACGAGATGAGTTGACACAGTGGCTGCAACAACTGACTCAATCACAACGATGATTGTGAGGATGGTGCAGGACCTGGTTGTGTTTTGTTCAGTTGCACATATTTTTGCCAGTAGATGGAACCCATTCAACTGCACCTAACAACAACAATAACTTTACCTTGCACTGCCCTGTGTACCCTTCCCTGTGGAGCCGTGGTAGCTCAATGGTTAAGAGGTTGGCTGTTAACCAAAAGGCCAGCAGTTTGAATCCACCAACTGCTCCTTGAAAAACCCTGCAAGGCAGTTCTACTCTGTCCTATAGAATCGCTGTAAGTCAGAATGGACTTCATGGCAATAGGTCTGTCTTCTTGACTCACACCTGGACCACATGAGGAGTTTAACCCTCAACACACTGAATCTCTCTCTCTCTCTCTCTTTTCATTATGATTGAGTGAAAAACACTGAATCTCTTATTACCATCAAGTCAAGGGGCCAGTGGCGGGAGAGGCAGTGGCCCAGAGAGTTCATTACCTACTGAGCTTCTCCATGGCCTGCATGGATTTGTGCACTCTGCATGAATTATCTCATGTGTCCCTTAAAGGAAGGTTGAAGTGTCCTCTACACCTGAGGTAAGGTGTGTGGACACAGGAAGTCCAGCGACTACCTTGGGGCACACTTAGCGAGTGGAAGATCAGAGTATCGTTCCAGGTCCCTCTGGACACAAAGCCCATCTCTCCCCTATCATTACTTGGCCTGCAGTTCAAGATGCAGATGTGAGGGTACCTGTGAACCAGAGACATCTTGAGAAGAACTTAAGATATCGGCCAACTCCAGCATCAGCACTGGTGATCAGGGCACCTCTGGTGGTATGGTACATCTCCTTCTTCCCTTTGAGCTACCAGCAGCATCCCTGGAGGAAAGCCAGCCCTCCAGAAGCAACGAGTCCTCTAACAGAACATCTGAAGTCTGGCCAAACCATCCTTTAAATGTCCCCCACCAGCTCAGCTGTCCATTTGAATCTAACGGTATCATCAAACCTTCCTGAGTGCAGTCAGGGCTGTTTTGGTTGGAAGCATGCAGCAATGCAGCACTGCATGTTACCATCAATGGCAGAGGGAGAGTGAGAACAGATCCTAACCACGTGGACCACGAAGGAGATGAAGTAAGGCAGCCAAACTAGACTCTGCACTAGTAATGGAGCTGTTTATTCAGCTGCTGACTGTGCCTGGCATACACCTGGGCCCTCTCGATTTTACTAGGAACCTAATGTGTTGGCACACACAGGACAAAAATAAATATGACATCTGGTAAAGACAGAAATTAGCAAGTGCAGGAGAAAATATGTTTTCTCTCTTCCGTGGAACATAGTGGTGTGAACTTCTCTGAACAAATGAGAGAGTCTGCCAGGTCTACAACCCCAGAACTGTGTCCCGGTGGAAGCGAGGGGCCTCAGTTAACAGGAAGAGTGAGATACAGACAAGGTGAGTGGACACCTCTGCATGACCTTGAGTGATCACAGTGTTAAGGTTTTGGGGCATCAGTGGTCAGATTCCTAGCCTGGCCCTTCCTAACATCTCCACATATTAATAATTCCTTCAGAAGATATTGTGAAATGTATTTTGCTTTGCTCTAATTTTAGATCAGTGCAGTGTGAATTTGGACATTCTTTCTTCACCGAGGTACGTGATCTGGCAGTGAGTATCAAGCTTCCTCAATATTCCGTACTCACCAATCTACCTTCTGGAAATCTATTTGGAGAGAATGATCAGCTATGCAAATAAAGTTCCAGGCACAAATACATTAATGGCATTGTTGCTTAAAATAAGGAAGTAGAAAAACCTAGTATCTGTAAATAGAGACACCATTTATTGTGGCTTATTTGCATGATGGGCTATTGTGTAGCTGCCTCAATGATGTTTTGAAGAATTTTTTTTGTCATGATAGAGAAACAAATTCACAGTGTGATATTTAGTGAAAAGAACATAAACAAACCACATATCTGAATATTATATTTGTACCATTTATGTTTTATTTATATTATACTGATGAATGTGACACCCAAACACCCACATTAGTTTGTCTTTGGGCTGTTGGTTTATAGGATGATTTTAATTCCATCTATGTGCTTTGGTGGTGTAGTAGTTAAGTGCCACATCTGCTAACCAAAAGGCTGGCGGTTCAAATCCACCAGCTGTTCCTTTGAAACTCTATGGAGCAGTTTACTCTGCCTTATAGGGGACAATGCTGGGACTTTTAAAATTTTTTTTATTTTTTGGTATGAGCTTTATAATATTACCTACATTTTCTGAAGTCACTGTCTATCATGTGTACAATCAGAAAGAGAATATTATGAAAACAAATCAGGTGTATGTTGGACAATTTCCTTCTTTCCTTTTCCTGCCTCCTGTCTCTTCCTCCCTGCCTTCTTAATGAGGTTGGAAAAGATGTCACAATTTTGAGAGACTGATTGAACAAATGTACAGTAGCCAAACTATGACCCCTTACTAGCACCCAATTCAGGAAGCCAAACAGTCTCTGTAACAATGAGTCCAAAATGACTATCAACTGACAACTTCCTTCATCTTCCCTCTATTTCCAACTTAGGACCAATCAGAGAAAACCAGCTGTGCCCCCTTAATCACATATAAGGAGTGATGAGGGCACAACAGCTAAGTGCTGGGCTGCTAACCAAAAGGTTGGAGATTCAAATCCACCCAGTAGCTCCCCTGGAGACAAACTCGCTGATCTGTTCCCATAAACATTGTTGTTGCTGTTGTTAGGAGCTGTTGAATTGGTTTGGACTCACTGTGACCTTAGGTACATGTGCAACAGAACAAAACATCGCTCAGTCCTACACCCTTGTCACAATTATACGTATGTTTGTTGCAGTCACTTTGTCAGTCCATTTCAGGGACTGTCTTCCTTTTCCTCATTGACCTTCTACTTTACCGAGCATGATGTCCTTCTTCGGGGACTGGTCCTTACTGACACCATGTCCAAAGTAAACGAAACAAACTTTTGCTATTTTTGATCCTTAAGAGCATTCTGATTCTGGCTATACTTCTTCCATAAATATTTACAACTAGACAACTTTATGGGAGCAGTTCTACTCTGTCACATGGGGTTGTCATAAGTCAAAATCAACTTGATGACGTCCAACGACAACAACCAATCCCATAAAATACTCTCATCTAGTTACTCTGTTTCCAGCTTTCCAAGGTCAACTACCTCCTTTCAGGATACACTTGGAGACTTCCCTTTTGTCTGTTATAAAAGTCCCTAGGCCACACATCATGCCTATAAATCTCTTCCAGACCCAAGTGTTGGCACCCAACTTTCTTGCTATAGCAGCTCTGTCTGTTCTAATTTGGGTGTTTTTCTTTTGTGTCTATTTCCACAAGTTAAAGTAATTACAGGAATCAAATTGACTACATCTGTGGCAAGAGACAATGGAAAAGCTCAATACCTTCAGTCAAAGCAAGGCCAGGGGCCAATTGCAGAAGACAGCAGCAACTGCTCACATGCAAGTTGAAGTTGAAGCTGAAGAACACTGGAAGTCTGCAAGAGCGAAAATAAGAGCTTGAGTGTATCCCAGGCGAATTCAGAGACTGTCTCAAGAATAGATTTGATGAATTTGTACTACTTCTTCAATAAGAAACTAGTTTGTTCTGTAAACCTTTATCTAAATAAAGTACAATTAATTTTTTTTTTAAAAGGAATACATTTGACATACTGAATGTTAATAACTGAAGACCAGATGAGTTGTGGGATGACATCAGGGACAACATACATGAAGAAAGCAAAAGTCATTAAAAAAGACAAGAAAGAAAAAAAGGACCCGAATGGATGTCAGAAGAGACTCTGAAACTTGCTATTGAACACAGAGTAGCTAAAGTGAATGGATGAAATGATAAAGTAACTGAATAGAAGATCTGAAAGCAAGGCTCAAGAAGGCAAAGTGAACTATTATGATGAAATGTGCAAAGACCTGAGGTTAGAAAACCAAAAGGGAAGAACATGCTCTGCATTTCTTAAGCGGAAAAACTAAAGAAAAAAATGGAAGCTTTGCGAAGCAGTTTTGAAGGATTCTGAGGAGCCCTGGTGGCACTGAGGTTAGGAGCTTAGCTGCTAACCAAAAGGTTGGCAGTTTGAATCCACTAGCGGCTCCTTGAAAACACTATGGGGCACTTCCGCTCTATCTGTAGAGTCACTATGAGTTGGAATGTACTCTGTAACAACAGATTTTGTTGTTGTTGTTGTTTGGGAAAGTTACTGAACAACTCAGGAAGCAACAAAAGAAGATGGAGAGAACACACAGAATCGTCATACACAAAAGAAATGATTGACCTTCCACCGTCTTAGGAGGCAGCATAAATCAAGAACTGATGATACAAAAGAAAGTCCAAGTTTCACTGGAGGCGTCGGTGAAAAACAAGACTCCAGGTATTGGTGTAGTATGAACTGAGATGCTTCAACAAATGGATGCAACACTGGAAGTGATCACTCATCTATGCCAAAAAATTTGAAAGACAGAGCTACCTGGCCAGTTCAGTAGAAGAAATTCATATTATGTACAGTCCAAAGAAAAATGATCCAACAGAAAGTAGACATTATTGAATAATATCATTGATACCACATGCAAGTAAAATTTGGCTGAAGATAATTAAAAAGTGGTTATAGCAGGACATTCACAGGAAAATTCCAGAAATTCAAGTCAGGTTCTGAACAAGATATGGATTGAGGGATATCACTGCTGATGTCAGATGGATATAGGCTGAAAGCAGAGAATATCAG
Source organism: Heterohyrax brucei (assembly GCA_028571685.1). Lineage (NCBI taxonomy): Eukaryota > Metazoa > Chordata > Mammalia > Hyracoidea > Procaviidae > Heterohyrax > Heterohyrax brucei. Next base: position 32,755,522 of record CM053140.1, read on the forward strand.
AAAAATGTTTGCCTGTGTTTTTTGTTTGACTATGCAAAGGCATTTGCCTGTGTGACTCATAACAAATTTAGGGTAACATCATGAAGAATGGGAATTCCAGAAACTTAACTGTGCTCATGAGGAACCTGTATGTAGACCAAGAAGCAGTCATTCAAAAAGAACAAGTGGCTACTGTGTTGTTTAAAGTGAGGAAGGTTGTATCAGGGCTGTATCCTTTCACTATCCTTATTCAATCTGTATGCTGAGAAAATAATCCTTGAAGTTGAACTATGTAGACAATTCAGCATCATGATTGGAGGAAAAATCATTAACAACCTGTGATATACAGATGACACAACCTTTGCTTGCTGTAAGTAAAGAAAACTTGGTGAAGATCAAAGACGGTATGGATTACAATTCAACATAAAGAAAACAAATCTTCACAACTGGACCAATGAGCAGTGTCACTGTAAATAGACAAAAGATTGAAGTTGTCAAGGATTTTATTTTGCTTGGATCCACAATCAATACCCATGGAAGCAGCAGTCAGAAAATCAAAGGATGTGTTACATTGAACAAATCTACTACAAAAGACCTCTTCAAAGTGTTGAAAAGCAAAGTTGCCACTTTGATGAGCCCGGCTAAAGCCGTGATATTTTCAGTTGCTTCAAATGCATTCAAAAGCCAGACAATAAATAAGGAAGACTGAAGAAAAATTGATGCCTTTGAATTATGGTGTTGGTGAAGAATACTGAATATACTATGAAATTTCAGAAGAACAAACAAGTCTGTCATGGAAGAAGAATAGCCAGAGTGCTCCTGGGTGACAAGGATGGGTAAGATTCCGTCTCGTGTACTTTGGACATGTTATCAGAAGGGGCTGGTCCCTGGAGAAGGGCATCAAGCTTGGTAGACAGAGAAATAGAGGAAGACCTTCAAAGAGATGGACTGACACAGTGGCTGCAACAATGGGATCAAGCACAGCAATGATTGTAAGGATGACGCAGAACCAGGCAGTGTTGCCTTGTTACACATGGGGTTGCTGTGCATCAGAACTGACTCCATAGGGCGTCATAACAACACTAACCTCAAAGTGTGTGCTGCAAACCACCCAGTGGCACCGCAGAGGACAGCTGCGGCAATCTGCTTCTACAAAGATTACAGCCAAGAAAATACCGTGGAGCACTGTTCTGCTTTGTAGCACATGGAGTTGCCATGAGTCACAGCCAGCTTGCCACAACCAGTGTTTCTCTGGTTTCTGTTGTTGTTGGGTGTCATAGAGCTGGTTCTGACTCATAGTGACACTGTGTGAAAAAATAAAACTGTCTCTTGTGGTTTTCTTGGCTGTAATCTGTACAGAAGCAGGTCGTCAGTTCTCAATAGCACCTAGGGCTTTAGGACCTGAGGTCAGGAGTGAACTTTCCATGTTCACTTCCATGTGAGATATTAGTCAAAATGCAAAAATCAGGGCTGATTTGGAACACCCTGGCTAATGATAGCAAAAGGAAGAAAAGATGGTACATTCTGGAAAGTACAGTACGCCCACAGATGAAAGTGGTGATTCAGTGTTATGTTTCCTTTGCATGCACCTCTCCTCCGTGTTTCCTATAAAAACTCCAGGTTCCCTTGCACCTTCCTAACTCTGTAAGTTAGGTTTACTTCCAAAAGACTCTTCAGTCCTCCTGTACACTCAGGGTTAGTGTTTCTTCCACAAGTAGTGGCTGGCTCTTTAGTTGATTTAGTTTCAGTAGATAAAGATTATTTCAGTGCTTTTAAAACACATAGGTTACACTCTGTGGTTCTTTCAGGAGACTGGGAAAGAGGAAGCCTCCTTTTGGAATAATCATATGGTGAAGATTATGAACCCTGTAGAAAAGTGAAGTTTCACAAAGTGTATCATGGTCTTGCAAATAGTAGGCATACTGCTGAATGAATCAATGAATCATGTTGCTGATTGGTTTTTATTGCTGGAGATATTTTTAGGTGACAGCTTTCTCTTGCAGAAATGTGACATCCTTCATGTCCATGTCTTTGTGACTGATAATTTTTGTTATTGTTGTTACAGACTCTTTCTATTTAGTGCCTTGGAGGTACAGAAAATACACTACAATTTCATTTATTTCACACTGTACAACACCTACTTACCTGTCTGTGATCTATGGTGGCTTGCTTGTTGCTGTGATGCTGGAAGCTGTACTACCTGTGTTTAACAAACCAGCAGTGTCACCTGTTGGGGAAAGGTTTCAGCAGAGCTTCCAGGCTAAGACATTCTAGGAGGAGAGACCTGGCAATCTGCTTCTGAAAACTAGCCGGTAGAAACCCTGTGGATCACAGAGAAACACTCTGCAACTCACTTACTTTGGACCTATCATTAAATCTCCAAAGAACCACTATTGTTGAGTTGGTTCTGACTCGTAGTAACCCAGTGGGACAGAGCAGAACTGCTCCATAGGGTTTCCAAGGAGCATCTGGTGGGTTCAAACTGCTAATCTTTTGGTTAGCAGCTGTGGCTGTTAACCACTGTATCACTGAGATTTCCAGAGGAGGATGTCGTATTTGGTGAAGTAGAGGGCAAGGGAAGATGAGGGAGACCCTCCATGAGATATATTGGTGGAATAGCCACAATGATGAACTTGAACATGCTAGTGGTTATGAAGACAGCACAGGAATGGCAACATTTCTTTCTGTTGTATGTGGGGTCACCACGAGTGGGAGCTGATTTAACAGAAGTTAGCAACACTGTGTAGAAATACTCCTTTAAAAGGCTTTAAACCTAAGTTTAAAAAAAAAAAATTACTGTGATTTAGTGAAAGTTTACAATCCAAGTCAATTTTTCACGTGAAACCCCGAGTACCTGCCTCTCTGCAACTCTGTCTGTTCTCTTCACTCTTCAAACCTAAGTTTTCATAAATGAGGGACTTCTACTTCTGGCTGCAGAAGTTAACATTATGAACATCTGCATCTTCACAACAAGATGGCATGCTGTCGTAATTCTTCTATTTGAATTAATATTTTTAATTTACTTGTACATTTCATTTGTTACGAGAAATTTAGATGTAGATTCGAAAAATTGAAAACTCATAATCAGACAGCATTGATGAGTGACATTTAATTATCATGCCAGAGTGACCTCGATCCTACACATCCATCCACACAGCAAGTTTAACAAACATTTATTCAGGACCTGTGTGAGCGTCAGGGACACTGGGAGGCAGGTGTCAATGCAAAGAGAAATGAGACACATCCTGTCACTGAGATTTCAGGGTCATGCTTCTGTTGTTTGACTGAGACTCACTGTACCTTGTGTTGATATAGATTAGCTGTCTTGTTTTAAATCACGTATGTAGTTATGCCCGTATGCCAATGATCAAGGAGATGACCTGCAGTGGGCAACATTCTGTTCAGTTGCACACAAGGTCACTGATGTCAACAAGCAACAACAAGAGCAACAACAGTCGTGCCAATGTAGTATCATGAGTTTTACAATTGATTGGTACTGCACACAGATGTTCAGGAGAAATGCAGCTCCTACTGCTTTCTGCAGGAGCTCTGGTGGAGCAATGAGTTAAGTGCCAGGCTGCTAATTGAAGAGTCAGTAGTTCAAATCCACCAGCTGCTCTGCAGGAGAAAAGACTTCGTAATCTGCTTTGATAAAGATTTCAGCCTAGGAAACCCTAGGGGGCAGTTCTACTCTGTCATAGAGAGTCACTGTAAGTCAGAATCAACTTGATGACATACAACGACAACATGACTTCTATCTGAGGGTGTGCCTTTACTTTCTGGGTAGCAGCTGGAGATTGGATGTTAGGTGGGATGAGGGAGAAGGAAGGAGAGTTAGGTTCCTACAGGAAATTAACTTGGAATTTCTCCTGGCCCACATGTGGAAGGGCTTCTTGAATGGTGTATGTGGGAGGGCCAGCTGCGGGCTTTTCTTCAGAATCTTCCTGACCCACAGTGGTCCTTCTTGCTGACTAACTGTGGCAAGCCACCAAATGGTCATCCCTCACTGCTCCTGAGCCTGTCTTAGTGGGCCTGGTGTCTGGTGAACTGTGCTGTCCAGCCCACGTACATGCCTTGGGCTGCCATGTCTGTTCCGCCTCTGCCTACCGTGCCCAAGCGTTGTGCTCTGTGGGAAGACCTGACTTTAAAAGCTGTCTTTGCCAACAGACAGTGCTTTCTGAGTGGCGCTCTGTGGCTTTTGTGGGGCTGGTTTGGGAAGAGACAGAGTGTTGCCAGGGACAGTTCATGTGACAACTCTGAACTTAGGGCCTGTGTTTCACTCAGCATGTTAACAAATTGAATTTGGAAGGTGTCAGTTCTGGTTGTAGTAGATCAGTTGATCATGTCCTTGGGGCTGGCATATGGAGAAATAGCATCTGCCCAGGACCCTGCCTGCATTCCTGAGAGGATAGGTGGCAGGGGAGGTAGGGACCAACCAGAAGGCCAAGGAGGGGAATGCGCTGGGCTGAAGTTCACACTGGCTGGGTCAGATCACCCATTTCAGTTCCATCCGTCTTGGGCTGGCTGAGCAATTTACCTGTTTACACCTTGCACTGTGAGGGCTGAGAGGATGAGATGAACTCTGGGGCTCTCAGGGGACAGACAACTGTACTGGCCAAGACTGTACCTGGGAGGAATCCCCTTTTGTCATCTCTGTGCTTTGGAGTATGGAGTGGGGAGACGGGAATTTAGGAGGGTTTCATAGCAATAGACTCATTTATCTGTCTTGATACTGGGCAGGTTTGGACAGGGTATAGTGCAAGAAGGGCCACCCAGAAGGCAGAGAAGACCTGAGCAAGAGTCACTGTTGTTGGTTGCCACCCCCTCATCCCTGACTCATGGTGACCTCATGCACTATGGAATGAAAGATTGTCTTGTGCCAATCACCCTGGTTGGTTGCAGATGGGACCTTTGTGATTCACAGGGTTTTTATTGGTTGATTTGTAATAGCTGATTTTCAAGCCTTTCTGCCTAGTCTGTCTTAGTCTGAAAGCTCTACCAAAACTTGTCAAGCATTATAGCACACCCAAGACTCTGATGACAGATGGGTGGTAGGTGCTCATGAGGTGCATTGGCTGAGGGCAAAAGAGAGGATGTGGGATATCTGGAGCATAGTCAGGGCTCTGGTGACACAACAGTTAAGCACTTGGCTGGTAACCAAAAAGGCAGCAGTTCAAATTCACCAACAAACTCTTGGAAACCCTATGTGGTGGTTCTCTGTCCTACACGGTCTCTGAGTCTGAATTGACTCTACAGCAAGGGGGTTGGTATTTTTGGTGGTGGTGGAGGGGGCAGCAAAAGCTGTTCCAAGTGCCCATAGTTGGTCTTCTAGCTGCGAAGAAAAAAGGTAGGACTAGAACTGAATGGTCATCCTTCAGGAGCAGCTAGAAAGGAACGTACATATGCTGATTGACTTCAGTAAGTTCCCTTATTAGCCTGCAGGGGGCCCTTGGTGGGATCACATTATGACAGTGGCAGAATTGAGCTTTCCCTCAGGAAGGTCCTTGGGCAGCAGGGAAGGGAAGGCTGGCCGAGAGCAGGTAGGGCTGAGAGGGGCTTTTACACCTAGATGGGCTAGAGGTCTAGAGAACAGAGCCAGGCAGGAACACTGAGAAAGGATGATTAACACAGACACACAGGACACTCCAGAAGTAGGATGTATAGATCCTGAGCACAAACTGTACATGGGTTATGAAGAGAAATTAGGAGAGGCTCATTGTGAGATTTCTAACCTGGGTGACTTGGTAGATTAATTCACTATAATTAAAACCCTGGTGGTGTAGTGGGTTACATGCTACCACTGCTAACCACAAGATCGGCAGTTCAAATCTACCAGGTGCTCCTTGAATACTCTGGGGGTCCGTTCTACCCTGGCCCCTAGGGTCACCATGAGTCAGGTCTGACTCGACGGCACTTGGCTTGGCATACTTTTTATCATGGTGAAGCCCTAGTGATGCAGTGATTAACAGCTGGGCTGCTAACCGAAAGACTGGCAATTCAAACCCACCAGCTGATGCTTGTAAACCCTGTGGGGCAGTTCTACTTCATCCTGTAGAGTTGCTGTGAGCTGGAATAAACTAGACAGAAATGGCTTTGGTTTAATGGGTATTTATGAGAGCTGGTTAAGTAGAGAGACAAGGAAATCAAGAAAAGCCCTCAACGAGATGATTGATACTGTGGCTGCATTAATGGACTCATACACACCATTGAACATGGAAATGGCCCACGAATGGGCACTGTTTCATTTTGTTGTGCTTGACGGAGTCGTGAGCCAGAGATGAGTTGACAGCAACTAACAACTAACAACAACAACAACAACAATAACAATAACAATAACAACAACAACAACACACGTGCCTGAGACGCAGACAGTTTATATCTCATTTCAATCTTCATAGGCACTCTTGGAGGTAGACACGAAGAAGCCAAGTCTCCTGGAGGTGAAGTGGTTGTCTTGCCTGAAGTTTCCAGGAAGGATTAGAACTTAGAGCTCTCCCTCCTGACTCAGTGCTTTGTGGCAAGGCTGGTAAATGTGATCACCAAAATGCTGGACTCAAGGGGTTGATGTGACAATCTCAAGAAAGGTCAGCAGGCGGCTTGGAGGGAGGTAGAGCTCAGGAGACAGGAGACACTGGAGAAGGGGGTGGTCATCTGTGTGCAGACAGGGGACATGGGTACAGGAATGTGGCAAAGAGTCACAGGAGAGGGTAGGCGGCCTGAAGCAACTGTACACACACATGGACTGGTCCCTGGTCTTTGTTGCTTCTCTCTCCATCTCGCTTTTCTGATTACTTTTTTAAACCATATCCTTTTCCCTGCTTTCTCTCCATTTCCAACTATTAATCCCCTTAATTACCCTAAATAAGCTATAGATTAAACGTGGACTTTTTCTCAAACAAGACTAACTCCCTCTAGACCCACCTGACTTCTTCCTTTTAAAAACAAACCAGACTCAAGCAGCACGTAAGCTTTGATTTACAAAATCTCTTTTACTTTCCTGGATCACCTGGGAAGGGAAAGAGGAAAGGGATCTTTCTGCCCGGAGTATATGTGCTAAGTGCAAGAGATGACAGAAGTTGGGGCCAACATGGATGGACATCATTTAGGGGTCTCCAGGGACCAGCCGAGGGAAGACAAGTAGAACAGAGCTCCGCAGGACAGAGGTGGTCTGAAGTCTTCATGTCCCTCTTCCCATACAAGAAGCAATAGCTGGTAATCAAGGAAGGGGTAAGAGAAGGCAGGATTGGGCTTGGGTCTAGGAAGAGGGCTGGACTTTGGGGATGTAGTTATATCAGTTTTGCTATTCATATGCTAATCCCTGTAGAGCAGACTTACCACAACACGCTTTGGGGGTCTTAGACTTTCTTTGCTGGTTTGTATACAACAATGAGATTGATATCTAGGTGGAGCAAACACCTACATATATAAAGAGCGATCTGGTGAGCTTTGCAGAGTGAGAACTTCAAATTAATAAGCGGCTTAGGTGGACCTACCTATCATCTTAGTCTTCTGTCTCCCTGTGGCTTAGGTGTCTCTAGTATTTCCACAGGAGGCAGAATGTTCCTGCAAACATTCTACACTGATTATGAGAAAAGTCCCCAAGAGCTGAGAGCCTTCCTTCATGAGGACACACTCTTCATTTCTCCAACTCCAGGAAAGCTTAGGTTTTATTTCAGGGAAATTTGGAACAAGGTTGGATTGGGGAAGCCGGCTGAGCAGCATCATTGCTTTGGGGACTTGTGGGGCTTCTCGTTCCTGACCAGATTTCTGCGCCTGGCTGGCCGCAGCTCTTGACAGATTGCCAAATGTCCTATTTTGGCTGCTGAGCTCATATGACTGAGCTGTGATAACAAGGCCAGATTCCTTTCACACCAACTGAGTCATGAATAATGATCAGATGCAGATATTTCGGGTATGGGTCAGAATTCTATTCTAAACATTCTCTTTTCCTTCTTTCAAAGCTGAGGGAGGCTTGATGGGCATGTGGCTAAACCTTCCAGAAAGTGAACTGTAGATGGACAGTTCTGACCCAGGGTTTATATCCCACTTCAAAAACAAAAGCAAAACTAACAAACAAAAACAATCAAGTTGCTGAGAAGCTGATTCTAATTAATGGATGACTTCATGTGTGCCAGCATAGATCTGTGCTGCACCAGGTTTTCAATGGCTGATTTTTCAGAAGCAGATGGCCAGGGCTTTCTTCTGAGGTGCCTGTAGGTAGACTTGAACCTCTGATCCTTCTGTTAACAGCAACACCTAAGGGATCTTATAGTCCACCACTGGGTGTTGGGAAATATCTCTATCCTTATTCTATGTCCTTGAGCAAACACAAACTTCCTACAAAACTCACTTTGTATGCCAAATGCCCCTTGATGCTGCCAAACCCAGTTCTGTAAGTGGTATTGATGAAATCAATCACGTTTATTGAGTGTATAAAATGTTGTATAACACAAGGGTTCTGGCTAATGTATTGAGAATTTAACAGCAAGAATTAATTACTTCTGAGAGCTGGGGACCCCAAAGTCTCCAGCAGATAAACCTCAGGGAGTAGGGGGGCAAATGAATCAATGTGATCAATTATTTGTCATTTATAATTTAAATAAACTCCTGTGATGACATTAACATCTCCGTCAAAATTGGATCAGCCTCAATTATATCTGGAGGTATTATTAAGGCACCAGGTCATCCTCTTTCCTTTTATTTAGGTCAGACTTCTAAATTCTTCCAGAGATAAACGATTAGTATAGATGGGTCCAAGGAAAGTGAGCAAAGCAAGTCAGGATGCTGAAACAAACCTGGGTGCTCAAGAAGGCTACCACTCATTTGATGGCAAGGTACCGTGGTATCTTCCTATGCCACCTGTATAGAAATTCCAACAGAGTCACCTATGGTGGACAGGTGTCAGTGTTACTACCTGACTAGGAGAGACTAGGAAAAAGGGGCTGGCAATCGACTTCCAAAAAATTAACCAAAGAAAACCCTGTGAAGTACAGTAGCACATTGTCATATATAATACTGGAAAATGAGCCCCATGGGTTGGAAGGCACCCAAAGCACACAGTGGCCATAACAATGGACTCTCATTGATATCAATGATAGTGAAGGTGTGCAGGACTGGACGATGTTTTGTTCTGTTGTACACGGGGTCACCATGAGTTAGAGCCCACTTGGCAGCAACTAACAACAACAACTGAAGAAAGACACACAAAAATGCATTACGCTGGTGTGTTGGACCCAAAGCCAGAGAACAGAGAAATTGCCCCAAAATGAAGCCCTCCACTGTCTGGTATGGTGAAGGTGGATATTTGAGCTAATTCAATGGGTAACTGAGCAGTTCAGGCTGTTCTGGGGGAAGTTTTCTGGAAAGTCTAAGAAATCCTTTTTTTAGTATTATTTTGAAAAGACCAGGTTGTTACTGGCAACCACTGAAAAGATGACTAAATAGCTACATGATGCAAGCATTGTGCTGGGGGACTTGAAATAGGAATCGGTGTGTTTCCATTTCTGTAGCATTGGTGTTCTGCCCGCCAGTGTGAGAGTGAAAAAGATTGGGCCCTTCTCCCGCTCCTTCAGCTCCAGTATTTGGAAGGAAGGATCATCTCCATCAATGTGTTGCTGCAAGGATGCTAAAGTGCTGTTCCTTGAGTGGTTTTGCAGCCCTCAAGGGAAAAATCCCTATGATGAGGATTTGTGAGCAATTTAAGGAAAACCAAAATTTTCCTTTTGCTTTCCTTACCCCCTTTCCACCACTCCCCTCTATCAGTTACATGTAGTGGTTTGCCAGTTGTGATGATGCTGGAAGTTATACCACTGGTATTTCAAACAGCAACAAGGTCAAGTTTCAGAGGACCTTCTGAGCTAAGATTGGGAGGAAAGTCTTGGAGATCTGCTTCCCCAAATTAGCCAGTGAAAACCCTAGGGATCGCTACAGAATACTGTCTGATATAATGCTGGAAGCTGAGCCTCCTAGGTTAGAAGGCATTCAAAACACAGAGCTGCCACAATGGACTTGTGCAAGGACTGTGAAGACGGTGCAGGACCAGGCAGCACTGTGTTCTTTTATACACAAGGTCACCACGGATCCGAACCAATTCAATGGCAGCTAGCAATAACAGCAGCCCTTCTTTAGTTGAGGATGTAACCCTTCAACTCCCTTTGCCATCTCACCTAACCTTAAATTCTGCTTAACCCCAGTGGATTTTCTTTTTGCAGGATCTAACACAGAGGCATCTCAGGAGCTAAATAAGTAATCATGTATTTGGCTGCTGGAGCTTCCTCCTGGTTGAAGAGAACCAAAAAAACACCCTTATCCTGCAGAATGAGCCAGAGGTTCACTAGGAGAATTCTCGCTCTTCACGTAGGAGACCTCAAGAGCATACACTGTCTATCTGTCAGTGGAGGCATGCATGTTGCCAGATTCTGAATAGCTTTCAACAAAGCTTCCAGACCAAGAAGAATGACCTGATGATGACTGTGAAAACCCTGCAAATCACAATGGTCTGGTGAGAGGCATGGTGAATCAGAAGCCACTTGCATTGCAGCTGACAACAACAAATATCCCATGCAGAAGGAGGACTGGCCAGGCTTTCTTTGGAGTCATGGACCCTCTCCTAGAGGGTTAACCAGTTCCCATTCAGTTGACTCAGACTCATTGCAAGCCTTATGTGTGACAGTAGAATTGGGCTCCATAGGAGGGTTAGGAAGGTGGAGTGAGGCTGTCCGTTCAGGTGATGCTCATTACTTCTTCTCAAGAGTTGTCAAAAACAGCATCATTCATAGAAGGCTTCAGGAGGCATTCCTCCTGGTCCTGGGGTCCAATGAGACAATGGTGTCTGTGTTGTCAAGCATCTTTGCAAGGACAGAAGGCTTGTTATGAAGCTTCAGACTCCTCCAGGATCAAAAGGCCTGGAGTAAGTGAAGATAACACAAAAGAGCCAGAAAATGAGCCAGCAACATGGAGTACCTACCCAAGAGTGCCCGGATGAGGGAAGAAAAACAATTTCAGCGCTGAGTCCGTATCGCACCATGCCTATTCTAGTGGATTCTAGGTCTTCTTCAGATCATAAATACTTTTGAGAAACAAATCAAAGTCATGGACCCTCCCCTAGAGGATTAACCAGTTCCCATTCAGTTGACTCAGACTCATTGCGAGCCTTATGCGTGAGAGTAGAATTGGGCTCCATAGGATTTTCAATGGTTGATTGTTTGGCAACAGATCACCAAGCCTTTCTTCAGAGGTACCTCTGGGTGGACTTCGACCTCCAACCTTTTGGTGAACAGTTAAACGGTTAATCATTTAACCTTTGTACCACCCAAGGATACCCCTAGGGTGCTGTCCCCAGAGCAAACACTTGTAATTCTGCAGACAAGTTCACAGAGCCTCCTGGTCTTACCCTTGGGCTGTTTAGACCAGTGCTGTAGAATAGGACTTTCTGCAATGATGGCAATGTTCCACCTCTGTGCTGTCCTCTGTGCTAGCCATTATGAACCAGGAGCACTTGAAATGTGGCCAGGATTGTGAACAGGTTTTCTAATGTGATTTCATTTTAAACGAATTTAAATGTAAACAGCCACAGGTGATTGGTGGCTGCTGTGCTAGATTTCCAAGGCTCCAGGCATAAGGACTTTTGGATAAAATTTAGGGATCTTTGGCAAAACAGAGCATCCAGTTGTCTTGGTCATCTAGTGCTCCTACAACAGAAATATCTCAAGTGGATGGCTTTGACACACAGAAATTCATTCTTCCACAGCCTAGGAGGCTCAAATTCCAAATTCATGGTACTGGATCCAGATGAAGGCTTTCTTTCTTTGTTGGCTCTGGTCTAGGATTTTCTCTGTACAGGGATCCCGTGTCCAAAGGATGCACTCTGCTTCTGGCTGTTTTTTCTTGGTGGTGTGAGATTCCACTCTTCTCTGCTCTATTCTCTTTTCTATATCTCAAAAGACAATGACTTAAGATATAACCTAATCCTGTAGAATGAATTCTGCTTTATTAACACAGCTCTCTCTAATCCTGCCTTATTGACATCACAGAAGTTTAGGTTTACAACACATAAAGAAGTCATACCAGATCACAAAACAGAGGATAACTGTCCAATACTGGGAATCATGGCCTTGTCAGGTTGACACACATTTTGAGGGGAAATGATTCAAGCCATAACAGTAGTGTTCCTCTGTGGCTAGCACCTTATCCTTGACCATTGTAAACTTAGTGTCTGGGAGCACCTTGGTTCATCAAAGAATGCGTGAGAGTGAGTGTCTTTGATAAGGCAGCTCATGTTTGTGTGGGCAGGGAAGTCTCCATCACTCCTCTGCCTGAGCAGTGCCTATTTGCCAATGTTACCTTGGTTGAGTGGGGTCTTAGAACCCGTTAGTAACAACAGTTGACAACACTGCTGGGTATAAAGTCATTTATATTTGTGCCCATTTAAAGACAGACACTGAAAAATAGGTGTTATTATAGGCAGGCCCATGTATCCACTGATAGTCACACAAGGAGTTCGTCAGTGATGCCTCATTTAGGTCAGAATCAGGGATGACTCCGTGGACAAATAGGGCAAGACATTTTTTGATAAAAGTTGTTGATAAAGAGCCCCAGTGGTACAGTGGTTAATAGATTGGCTGCTAACAAAAACACTGACAGCTTGAATCCATCAGCTACTCCTTGGAAACCCCATAGAGCATGTCTGCTGTGTCCTATAGGTTGTCTATGAGTCAGAAGTGACTCACTGCAAAGCATTTGGTGTTTAGTTTGAATGTGTTATTTCTCCACCTTCCCCTGGAAATGTCTTTCTTGTGATTTCATGGGGAAATGGAGAGGATTCCCTTTTGTATTTTCCTAGAAGATAGGAGTATCTCTAAGGGGGATTTTTTTTTGTTGTTTAAAGAAGGAGAACACCTCCTACCATCTAGCAGCTTGCTAACTAATTACTGCAGGATGAAAAGTATAACTGATCAAGAAGCAGCCCTCCTGTGGTGCTGGGGAACAAAGCCCAAGGTTGAGCTGCTCTTGTCAGCAGGCGCTGGGATATCTGCCTCACCAGTAAGATGACTTTGGAAGCTTAATTACCACTTAGTTATGCCTTTTCCTGTTAACAGAACTTTCAGTCTCACTCTCAAGAAGCATTTCTTCGAAGTGTTTGTCGGCACACAGTCCTACAGAGGGTCTTCCTCCCCTTTCCAATGAGCTCAGTGTTCTTGTTCTTTTCCACAAAGTGCTGTGACCACCAAGCCCCTTCAAGGTCCCTGTGCTACCTGGTCAGTTTGGAGTCTTTGACATCCTCAGGAGTCTCTGTCTTCCCAGGAGTTCATCTCACCTGAATCTGATGCCACTTGTGGATTCAGGGACTTCTACAGTGACCAGATGTTTTGCCCTGGAAGAGTCTTCCCACAGAAAGGGAGAGAGTGCTTGGTATGGGCTGAATACATACATACAAAATACATATGGCTGTTCTAACCCCTATACCTGTAAATAAGACTTGGTCTAGAAATAGGGATTTTCTTTGGTCATGTAAATGAAGTTATACCAGAGTAACAGTAAAACAAAACCAAACTTATCTTCAAGTTGATTCTAACTCATGGTGACCCTATGTGTTACAGAATAGAACTGTTCCATAGGGTTTTCTTGGGCTGTGATCTTTCCAGAAGCAATAACCAAGCCTTTCCTCTCTGGTGCTTTTGGGTGGTTTCTAAAATAACTTATAGGTTTGCTATTGAGTTGATTCCAACTCATATTGGCCCTAACAGGACAAGGTAGAATAGACCCTGCTGGTCTCCAAGAAGCAGTTGGTAGATTTGAACTGTCAACGTTTTGGTTAGCAGCCAAGCTCTTCACCACTGTGTCAGCAGGGCTCCTTAGGTTAACAGATAAGTGTAAAACTTTTGCACCAGCCAGGAAACTTAAACACAGTAGAGTGGGTCCTAAATCTAATCATTTCCGAGTCATGTCTTATAAAAAAAGACAGAATAGTCAGGGAGACATACATGAGGGGAAGGCAGGCACCAGGTAAGGGTCCATCTGCAAGCAAAGGGAATCAAAGGAAAATGCAAAAGGGATCATCATTATGGATCATTAACAGAGATCAGAACCTTGTAGGGGGAGCAGTGTAGAAGGGTTCTTCTCTCAGAGCCCCTAGAACTGTGAAAAAATAAATTTCTCTTCTTGAGAGCTGTATACTTAATGGTTTCATTGTTACTGTGCACTAAATAAGACACAGACCTCTGGGTAGAGGTCAACAGATGAACCACCCATGGGTCCTATCCCTCTAGCTGCGCTGTGGGTTTAGATGTGTCTGTTCACATAGACGATGGCTTGACTGTACTCTCTCTTCTACTGCTTGCCAGGAGTATCAGCTATTGAAAGTCAGTAAGACCATTAGGAGTAGGTAGACTTGAGGTCACAGAGAAAAGATGGGCTTTCAGTGGTGTTTGGGATGTGCTGGCTACGAAGGATTTAGGGAGGTGTGGAGGCTCTGGATTTCAGTCCAGCTGCGACTATGGGGCAAATCCCACAAATCGGGTGTGTATAAGTCACAGCACAGTAGGAAGGAGTGAGTGATCAATCTGTAAATTTCTCTGTCAAGCACTGCACGTAGAGAAGATATCTTCTAGATCTTAGCTGCCATTCTTACCTTTTTTTTTTTTACTGGCAGTGGAGAACAGAACATTCTTTTTCGTGTCCCCCTCCTTCCATGTGTGTACTAATTGTTGCCATTGTTGTTAACTACTGACAAGTCAGTCCCTGACTTGTGATGACCCCAAGCACAGCGAACAAAACACTTCCAGTCCCACACCATCTATATGACTTTGTTGTAGACTGGACAGTTGTGATGTCCAGGTTCCTCATCAGGTGGTTTTTAGATGTCAGTTGGCAAGGCTTTCTTTCTAGTCCATCTTAGTCAGGAAGCTCAGCTGAACCCTGTTCAGTATCACAGCAACAGACAAGCCTCCACTGACAGATGGGTGATGATGTGTTTGAGCTGTGTTGACCTAGAATTAAACCCAGACTCTCACATGGAAAGATTCTACCATGGGCCCATCTAGAGTGATCCCTTAAAGAGTGATCACAAATGAACATTTCCCAAAATACATTGTGAGGTTTGCACTTGTATTTAAGAGCTACCTCACCTTGGTGGGGATCCTTGGTCTTCCTCCTTGCCACAGGGGTAGAAATAGGGCTCAGTTAACTTCTGTTTTGGGCGAAGGGAGCCATGCTTAAGGCAGAGGTTAAACTAGAAGATCATTGAAGTTGATGTAATTCAATTAAGTTGACATTCCAGTTATCCGATTTCCTGCCATAATAGACTAGATTTTCCTTGAGCTCAGCTTTATGATGACTAGTCTATGACCTCTCCTGCTGCCAATATTCACCTGAAGTGTCCAAGAGATACAAGACCAGCCGTATGGCAACTGTTGTCACCTGGAGGTCAAGTGCTCCCATTTTTTTTGTTTCCCTTGAGGACAACACATAGCTTGACCAGGGCCAAAGTTTAAGCATAGGAAGCAAATGAAGAACAATGCAAAATGGCAGATGGAGTGAGTGTCATGGATTGAATTGTGTTCCCCCTAAAAGCTAGGACATGATTTCTGGTAGTCCTCCCTGCTGCAAATCCTGCTTCTATGATGTTAATGATGGTAGAAGGACCACAGTTGCTTTGGTAGAGTAGGAATCAACCCATAAGATTGTTGTGCGCCTTGAGGCAGTCTCTTGAAATATAAAGGAAAGAAGCTAACAGTCAGTTTGGACCTCATACCACCAAGAAGCAGTGCCAGGAGCTGAACATGTCCTTTGGAAAGGACTAGGGTCCCTGTGACTGAGAAGCTTCCAGTCCATGGGAAAGATTGACAACAAGGACCTTCCTCCACATCCAGCAAAGAGAACCTTCCCCTGGAGCTGACAACCTGAACCTACACTTTCAGACTACCGGACTATAAGTCAGAATCAACTTGACAACAGTGAATTTTTGGTTTAGATTAAGACAAAATAAAATTTCTCTTTTAAAAGCCATCCACTTGTGGTATTTCTGTTAAAGCAGCAGTAGATGACTAAGACAGCGAGTAAGGTATATGCCTCCTGCCTGGAACGCCGTGAGGTCCCTGTCCCTGCCCCCCCTCAACCCCGAGCTAGGTCATCGCTGCTGGCTGGGGTGCAGCAGCCAAGGGTGGTCCAGAGATGACACTCCTCACCAGAGCTTCCCCAGTGCCCATTGTCAACTCTGCTCCCAGGACCACGGTCCTATCCTGGCTTGTCGTTCTGCAGGTTCTGGATATGTTTTAAGATTCTCTGTCCTGGGCCCACCCTTTTCTCATTTTGAAATTCTGCTCAGAATTTGGTGATCACATGATGCAAATGGAATATATGTTTCTTGCAGTTTAGCAGCATAAGAAAGTGTTCGACTATTCACCAAAATGCTGGTAGTTCAAATACACTCAGAGGCACCTCCTAAGAAAGGCCTGGCAATCTTGTCAAGAAAGATTCCAGCCACTGAAAACCCTATGGAGCACAATTCTACTCTGACACATATGAGATCACCAGTATTCAGACTCCATTTGATGGTAAGTTGTTGGTTGAAGGAAAAGAAAGAATAAAATCCCTTCTGGGAGAGGGGAAACATAACTCCTCCCTCATGTGTGAGCTACACACAGTGACTCCTCTCACAAAGAGTACAGGAAGGAAAGAGGGAGAAGAGGGGAATTCAGAGTGGAGAAATCTGACAAGCACCATCTCAGCCAGATGATCAAGGTCAACATCCAGAGTGATGCATCATGTTGACAGCATGTACCCTTGATGTGCTATGATGAAAATGAATATGTGCTCCTCCTCTCAAAAACCCTCAACCCCAGGCTTATCATGAGTTCCAATTGAGGGGCCTTCTACAAATACCTGGTCATACTTCTCAGAACTGTCAAGGTCATACAAACGGAGAAAGTCTGAGAAAAGGTCAGAAGCAAGAGGACTCTAAGGAGGCGTGATAACGGAATGCCATGTGGTGTCCTAAATGGATCCTGGGATAAAGACTTTAGAGAAAAGCTAAGGAAATCCAAACAAGTACAGAAAAACAGTTGCCTCAGAGTGGATTGCAACTCATGGCAACTCTATGTGCGTCAGAATAGCACTGTGCTCCATAGGATTTTCAATTGTGGATATTATGGAAGTAGATTCCTAGGCCTTTCTTCCAAGGTCTTTCTTCCAAGGCTAAAACCATCAGCCTTTCAGTTGGCGGTCTAGCATGTTAATCGTTTGTGCCACTCAGGTTCTACAAATAAAGTACAAATCAAAACCACACCGGATGCCCTGCAGCTGATTCTGACTCATGGTTACCCCACATGTTATACAGTAGAACTGCTCCATAGCATTTTCTTGGCTGGAATCTTTACAGAAGCAGATTGTCAAGTCTTTCTTCTACATGACCACTAGCTAGATTCTAACTGCTAATTTTTAGGTTAGTAACTGAGTGCAAACTGTTTCAACTACTCGGGACATAAAAAGTATAGAGTTTGGTTAATAATAATCTGACAATATCAGTTCATGGGTGGTTAGTGACGAAGCGTACAAATGTAGGATGGGAACAATTGGGGCAGTAGGACATGGGGTATATGGAAACTCTCTGTACTATCTTTGCAATTTCCTTTGAACCTAAAACTGTCCTATAATGTATTTAAAAAAGAAATCACTCTTTCATCTTGCCACTGTAGCCTTTGCTCTTCATGCAGAGTTGCCAGTGTTACAGAGTGTTACAGAGTGTTACAGAGTGTCCTGTCAGTCTCCTAGTGCTGCTATAACACAAATGCACATCTGGGTGGCTTTCAAGAACAGCCCTTTATTGTCTCACAGCTATGGAGGCTAGAATTCTAAATTAGGGTCTCTGCAGTGCCTGTTTCTTGCTTGTTCATAGCCCCAGGTCTTCCTTAGTTTTCTGGCTTGTAGGTGGTACTCATGTGGCTTCTATCTTCTCCTGTACATGTGTGTGTCTGTGTGTGTGTCTATGTTTATGCTGCTCTTTTTATAACTCAAAAGGGATTAGGTAGAGGATTCAACCTGATATTATCTCATTGGCATAACATAGGAAAAACAAGTTGCAAACAGCATCCTATCCACACTACTAGGGACTGGCAGACCAATACATACTTTTAGGGGACACAATCCACATAACATCTGTTTATATCTGTCCTTCAAACACTGGATTCCAGCCACTTAGACTCTTCTGTTTTGCGTAGTCTGGGTTAAGAACAAGAATCTCCAGCCAACATCACTCTGCATTAGGAAGAGTTGTGTTGCCCAGACATGCCTTCTGCATGTTCTCTGCAGACTCAGCATCCCAGTGAGCTCTGTTGGGCTGCTTTTGAGCAGGGTCAGACCCAGGTCTCTCAGTGTGCAAGTCAAACCTCAGGTCTCTGAGGTGGATTCAGATGAATAAGTGTATGGCTGTCAGCTAAGGATGTGAAGCATCCTCTTCTAGTGCATATTTTGTTGGGACATCTGAATGCCTTTGGGAAGGTGAAAAAATTCAGGTCATGTTTGGTAAAAGTAGATTTTTCAGAAAAAATGAGAGAGATACTCAATGGGATGGATTGATGCAATGGCCACAGCAACAGGCAGGATCATGAAGATCGTGCAAGTCTGGTGATATTTATTCTGTTGTACATAAGGTCACCAGAGTCAGAGATGATTCGGTGACAACAAACAACAACTAACAATTGGAGAGGTATCACCTTCGCACGAATTAGAGACTCTTTTATTACTGTTTTTAGCTAGACAGACATGTGATGCTTGGATCCATCTGTGGGCAGATTGTGTGATCCTGGGTTGGCCAGTGCACATAGGCGTCCTTCATACACGTCCTTCACCACTTTCTCCAGGGTGACCTAATTCCACCAATGCTGTCCCTTTAGTGTCTGCCATTCCCTCTGGTGACAGCTGTGCGCGGGGCTTCATGGCAGATTTCCTCTGTGCATGATAAATAGTCCTCATTTCTCTCCAGCAGTCCCACTGCCAATAAAAAGCAATAAAAAGTGAAATGACACACAAATTGTATCCCCAAAGAGCTGTAAGGGCCAAGATACAGCTGCCTGTGATGATCAGAAGAGAGTTTTGCCTTTAAACAAATAACCATCATTAACAAAGAGAAGTATTCAAATGAGGAGGAGGTGGGACTTTGGGGGGACAGGAAGAGCAGTGAGAGGGGTATTTGGTGTGATCACTGTAGGTCTGGGAGTGCATTTAGAGGGGTCGGGAAGCCACCTTGTCTCTAACAAAGACTGTCATTATCACACCTGTCAATTTTGTGCTATGGCAGATGGCACCACCTCATTCTGGAGTTCAGGGTAGTGGGAGCTTTTTTTTCTGAAGCTCTTTAGAAACTTCAAGAAATGCTTATCTCTGTGTTTCCTTGGGATCATGGGTCTTGACTACCTACTGGATCTCCTGGGACATACAAACTGATCGCCAAGTGCTGGTCCAGAAGTCCTGGTTCTGTGGGTTTGAGTGGATCCCAGCATCTGTGTTTTTCAAAGCAAGTGGCTCCAGTGTGACACCAGGGGAGACCTCAGTCTCAGCAGCTGGCTCAGAAGTGGAGAATCACATATAGTGTTCAAATTCTCCATGTATTAAGCCCATCTCTCCTTTCCCTCCTGAAACTCTCCTTCAGCTTTCAGCATGGGAACATTTGGTTTTTCTTCTTAACCAGAGAGAAGAAGGGTTAGGAGAAAGCATGGTCATCAAGTTCAGAAAGGTGGGAACTACTTGCAATAGTTAAGTTTCTTTCTTTTCCACTTAGAGTTTGCTTGAGCATACTAGGAGCTGTCTCTATCCATCCTCATAACAGTTCTATGGGGCCCTTTTGCTATTCTAGTGCTATAGATATAGAAGAAACCCTGGTGCCACAGTGGTTACATGCTATGCCTGCTAACCAATAGGTCAGAGGTTCAAATCTTCCAGGTACTCCTTGGAAACCGTATAGGGAAGTTTTGCTCTGACTCATATAGTCTCTATCAGTTGGAATCAACTCAACGGCAATGGCTTCTTGTGTGTGTGTGTGTAGACGTAGACATTATTCTGTTATGATCCATTTGGTTTTCATTGGCTAGTTTTCAGAAGCAGAGTGCCAGGCCTTTCTTCCTCATCTTAGTCTGGCAGCTTTTCCAATCACTAGAGAAGACAGCATAGTCACTGAAGCAGAGAATCAGTGTGAAGGAGTCCTATCCCTCAGTACTTATGAACTTGGCCTTACTTGGAAATAGGGTCTTGGTAGACGTAATTAATTACATTAGGATGAGGTCATACTGAAGTAGAGGGTGCCTAAAATTGAGTGACTGGTGTCACATGAAAAAGAAAAGACACAGAACTAGACATAAGAAGGACAGTCTCATGATACTGGAGACAGAGAAAGGAGTGAGGGGCCACCACAGCTGTGAGAGACAAAGGCCCTGGCGACTTCAGAGGGAGTATGGTCCTGATAACTCCTTGAATTCAGACCACTGGTCTCCAGAACTGTGGAAAAATGAATGTGCTTACAAGCCACCTTGTTTGTATTGCTTTGTTACAGTGGCCTCAGGAGATTAATACACTGGGTATTTGAGTTAATTAGGAGGCTCCTTCACCAGGACACCTAAAAACCATGTATTTTGGTTTAGCAAACTTTGCCTCCACATGGCTGCTACAGAGAAGTACAGCAAATGTCCCCTTGTCTCACTCATGCGTGGGCAATCTGTAGTGTCTCGACCTTCATTGTAAGAGCTGGACTTACAGACCTGGTTCCCATGCCCAGAGCATTCCAGCCCAGAGCATCATGGAGGTTGTGCGAACTTCTAGGACAAAACACAGCCAACACAGTGAGAGCACCTAACACTCTGAGAGTACTAGAGTGGACAGACAGCACTGTTATCTGAGTGGTCTATAAGGCTCCTTTGTACACCATCACAAGGAGGCAGAAATCCTGGCATGCATGGCATGGGTGTGAAGAAGCAGAAAAGCAGCTAGCTTTGGGAGTCATGAACAGGAGAAGTAATTTCTGGTACAGACCAGCTGGTTCTCCTGGCCCCTTCTTTTTTTCTTTCTTAAACAGAAATGTCAACTTATTAGTGGACAAAGCACATAAACATACAATTCACAAATTAAGAAATGTAAGTGTGAAAAAATTATATATTAAATATGTTTAAGGAGTAAATTAAGAAATGCAAATTAAATATTAATGAAATACTTTCTCCTAACAAGCAAAAACAAATAAACAAAAAAGGAGGATAATTCCATTTTAGTTATCTAGGACTATTTCAACAAAAACACAAGTAGGTGGCTCTAAAAAAGAAAAGTTTATTCTCTCACAGTCCAGTAGGCTACAAATCCATATTGAGGGTGCTGGCCCCACTTGGAGGAGGAAGGCTGAAGCACCTCCAAGACTCACCCCATAATTACATTTTTCTTTCCATTGGCTGTACCCAAGTACCAATGACATTCCTTCAGCCACTGATGCCACACCAAGCATAATAAAAATATCGAAGTGGTAAAAACATCTTTCTCTTTCAAAAAGACAGACCTATTACAATAACATAATACAGCATTTCTTGAATATTAAAGTCACACAAAGGCAATGTGAAGCATCCATTTGAAATGCTGCAGGATGGAATAAACACATCACGATACAGCTGTATCTTCACTTCTGTATGTGTTTGTTGGTCCCAGTGAAAACAGGTGAAATCTTTCAGGGGATGAATTGACACTATGTGCTCAGACATGCCAGCAATTGTGAGGATGGCATGCGACCAGCTAACACTGATTTCTGATATACATAAGGATCACCATGAGTGAGAGCTGCTTGAATGGCAAGTAACAACAATATTGGATGCAAGAAGGAATCTAGCTGTTCATAACTCTGAAACGTGTGGAGCCCAAGCTGACCTGTGTGGGGCTCAGAACTGCTATTAGGAAAACCCTCTAAACTTCCTCTGATGCTTAAATTGCTTAATTAGGTAAACAGTGTGACTCTGTCTAACCTAGGTTAGTACATACAACCCTTCCTGTATTTCACCAGGTGCCTCTTCCCAGTCACCCACTGGGGCATGATGCTTTTGCCCTACACAGGTGGAAACACCCAAGCATCACAAGGAAAGAAGAAACATGCAGCTTTATTCTGCCTGTGCTGGGTTTGCGTTTTCTCAGCTCCAATGTGTAGCAAGCAGCCTCTTTCTCTCTCTCTCTCTTTTTTTATGATTGGGTGAAAGTGTACATTCCCATATAAAATGGCATACCCACCTATATGAAGTTCCCACTGCTCTCCCTGCCCAGTGACAGCACACTCTTCCTCTCTGCTCCACACATGTCTTATCCTCCCAGCAATCTCCTATCCCCTCCTCTCCACCCACTCCACCGCCTCTAGTAAGAGGTCAGCTGAACGCCATCCTATGGATGCACAGGACCATAAAGTGCACACATGATGTGGTCACTCTGTGTCGCCAAGTCCAATACATTCCTGTCCGAAGAGTTGACCTCCATTATGATATATTGACAGGGGCAGCATTAGGGCCAGCGGCCACTCTCCTAGGGGAACTCTGAGGCCCCTGGACCATCAGTTGTGTTTGTTTGGTGGAGATCTCAGGGCATACCCCTTTTTATTGTTGTGTTGCCAGTGAGACTCAACTTTGTGAGCTCCATTACGGCTATCACTGGTGATGGACAGGCACCATCCAGTTCTTCTTGTCACAAGTCGATGTAGTCACCCACTCATGTGGGTCTCTCTGTCTTCTGGTTTCTCTTTCCCCCATGTCATTTTGGTCCTTGATGATCATCCATTCCTGCTGAGTTGGGACCATTTGTTGTACCCTCAGATGGCAGCTTGACAGCTTTTAAGACCCCAGATTCCATTCACCAATGTGGGGTACAGAAGCCTCTCTTAGCAAAATGCTAGTCGTGCCAATTTGGCCTCGATTTCCCCTGAGAGCATGGGCTCTGGCCCCCCACCCCAGCTACTCTGTCCTTTCAATATTGGGTTAAGATGGGAGGAGTAATCATGTTATGTTGAAGTCCAGTTAATGTGGATCTTCTTTCTAATGTGTGTTGTCACAGATTTCACCTAACCAAATATCTATAAATTGTCTAATCTGCATGCTACCTCCCTCACCCTCTCTCCCCACCCTTGCAGCTGTCAAAGAGTCTTTTCTTCTATGCACGGGGCTGTTTTTAAGTTCTTATCGTAGGGGTCTCATACAATGTTTGTCCTTTTGTCACTGACTACTTTCACTCAGCATAATGTCCTGCAGTTGAAACCAAGCTACAAGATGTTTCTTAAAATCATCATTGTTCTTTATCATTGCATAGTGTTTACCTATTCATTCCTCTGTTGTCGGGCATCTGGGTTGATTCCACCTTTTTGCTATTGTTGACTGTGCTGCAATAAACATTCATGTGCATGTATCAGTTGGTGTGAATGACCTTGATTCTGTAGGATATATTCCGAGCAGTGGAATTACTGGGTCAAGTGGTATATCTATATCCAGCTTTTTAAGGAAGTGCCAGGTTGCTTTACAAAGAGGTTGCACCATTTTGCAATTTTACCAACAGTGTCGGAGAGTTCCACTTTCTCCACAGCCCCTCCAGCATTTGTTGTTTTGCATTTTTTGTATCATGGCCAACCTTGTTGGACTAAGATGGTATCTCACAGTAGTTTTGATTTGAATTTCTTTAATAGCTAATGCTTGTGAGCACGTCTGCATGTGTTTCTTGGCTGCCTGGGTGTCCTCTTGAGAGAAGTATCTGTCCATCTCCTTTGCCCATTTCTTAATTATCTTTTTCTTATTGATATTTTGTAGTACCTTATAGATTACAGAGATCAGACGTCAGACTGACATATAGTTGCCAAATATTTTTTCCCATTCTGTAGGTTGCCTTTTAATTCTGTTAATAAAGTCTTTGGGTGGACAAAAGTATTTGATTCTTAGTAATTCCCATTTATCAATTTTCTCTTCTGTTGTTTGTGGTTTGTTTCTCAGATTTTGAAGTCTGTTTATGTTGTGTATTAAAACTTCCACTGTTGTTCCTATTTTTTCTTGGATGAGCTCTATCGTTATAGATTTGATATTTAGGTCTTTTATCCAGTTTGAGTTGGCTTTTGTATAAGGTGCTAGATATGGGTGTTGTTTCAATTTATTGCAGATGGATATCTAATTTTGCAAGCACCATTTGTTGAAGAGATTGTTTTTACCCCAGTTTAATGTCTTAGGGCCTTTGTCAAATGTCAACTGTTCATAGAAAGATGGTGTCATATCTGGGGTCTCAATTCTGTTCCATGGATCTATCTGTCTCTTTTTGTACCAGTGCCAGGCTGTTTTGACTACTGTGGCAGTGTAACAGGTTCTAAAGTCAGGTAGTGAGAGGCCTCCCAGTATGTTCTTCTTCAGTAGTGCTTTACTTATCTGGGGCTTCTTCCCTTTCCAAACAAAGTTGGTGATTTGTTTCTCCATCTCATTAAAAAATGTCACTGGAACTTGTATTTGGATTGCATTATCTAAGTAGATTGCTTTGGGTAAAATAGACATTTTCACAATGTTAAGTCTTACTATCCATGAGTAGAGTAGGTTTCTCCATTTATGTAAGTCTCTCTTAGTTTCTTGTAGTAAGATCTTGTAGTTCTCTTTGTAAAGGTCTGTTATTTCTCTGGTTAGATTTATTCCTAAGTAGTTTATTTTCTTAGTGGTTATGGTAAATGGTATTGATTTGGTGATTTCTTCATGAACAATCTCATTGTTGATATAAAGGATTCCTACTGATTTCCTTGTGTTTATTTTGTATCCTGAGCCTTTGCTGAACTCTACTATCAGTTTGAGTAATACACTTACAGATTATTTAGGATTCTTTGCATATACAATCATATCATCTGCAAATAGGGAGATTTTTACTTCTTCACTGATGCAGATACCTTTTATGTCTTTGCTGATGCAGGTACCCTTTATTTCTTGGTCTTGTCTAACTGCTCTGGCTAGGATTTCTAGTACAATGTTCAATAAGAGAAGTGAGTGTGGGCGTCCTTGTCTGGTTCATGTTCTCAAGGGGAATTCTTTCAGTCTGTCTCCATTCAGGATGATGTAGGCAGTTGGCTTTGTACAAATGACCCTTATTGTATTGAGGAATTTGCCATCAGTTCCTTTTTTGCATGAGTTTTTACATGAATGGGTATTGGACTTTATCAAATGCCTCTTCTGTATCAAGAGACAAAATCAGGTGATTCTTATCTTTTGTATTATTTATGTGGTTGATCACATTAATTGTTTTTCTGATGTTGAACCAGCTTTGCATCCCTGGTGTGAATCCAACTTGGTTGTGATGGATTATTTGTTGATATGTCGTTATATTCTATTGGCAAGTATTTTGTTGAAGATTTTTGCATCTAGATTCATGAGTGATATTGGTCTGTAATTCTCCTTTCCCTGGCTTTGGTATCAGGGCTATGCTGGCTTCATAGAATGAATTTGGGAGTATTCCATCCCTTTCTATACTGGAAAATAGTGTCAGAGTATTGGAGAGAACTCTTCTTTAAAAGCTTGGTAGAATTCTGTGGTGAAGCCATCTGGGCCTGGTTTTTTTTTTGTTTTGTTTTGTTTGGTAGTTTTTGGAAGACTTTGCAATGTCTTTGTGATGGGTTTATTCAGTTATTCTGCTTCACCTTGTGATAATTTTGATAGGTGATATGAATCAAGAAGTTTGTCCATTTCTCCTAGGTTTTCAAATTTGTTAAATTACAGAGTTTCATAGTATTATGTTATGATATTTTTGATTTCTGTTGGGTCTGTTATGACAACTCCCCTCTCATTTCTTATTTGGATTATCTGTTTCCTTTCCCGTTTTTCTTTAGTAAGTTTAGCCAATCGTTTGTCAATTTTGTTGATCTTTTCAAAAACCAGCTTTTGGTCTTTTTAATTTTTTCACTTGTTCTTCTATTCTCTAAATCATTTAGTTCTGCTCTCATCTTTATGATTGTTTTCTTCTGTTGCCTGAGAGGTTCCTCTGCTGTTCTCTCTCTACTTCTTCAAGCTGTAGGGTTAGTTCTTTGGTTTATTTTCTTTCTTCCTTCCAGATGTGTGCATTTATGGAGATAGACTGACCTCTGAGCACTGCTTTGGCTGTATCCCACAGGTTCTGGTAGGAAGTGTTTTCATTCTCATTGAAATCCATAAATTTCTTTATTTCATTCTTGATTTCTTCTATAACCCATGGGTTTTTGGACAAGATACTGTTCAGTTTCCATGAGTTACACTTCCTATCTATATTTTTTTTTCTGCTATTGATTTTGGCTTTTATGGTTTTATGATCTAAGAAGATGCTTTGCATTAAGCCAATGGTATGGATTTTGTTGAGAACTGCTTTTTGTCCTAACACATGGCCTATTCTGGAGAATGTTCCATGTGCACTGCAGAAGAAGGTGTAGTTGTCTGCTGATGGATAGAAAGTTCTGTATATGTCGATAAGGTCTAGTTGGTTAATTGTGGCAATAAGGCCTTATATGTCTTTACTGAGCTTTATTCTAGATGATCTGTGACATATTTAGAGTGTTGGAGTCTCCCACAATTATTATGGAGTGATCTATCTCATTTTTTACTGTAGTCAGTGTTTCTTCTATGTACTTAGGTGCTCCAATATCAAGTGCACAAATTTTTAATAGTTAAGTCCTGCTTGTGTGTTGAAACTTTCAGCAATAAATAGTGTCCATCCTTGTCCACGATGGTGGATTTTACACTAAAATCTATTTTATCTGAGATTAGAATTGCCACACTTGCTCTTCTTTGTTCGTTGTTAGCTTGGTATATTCTTCCATCCCTTAATTTTCAGTTCCTATCTTTAAGTCTAAGGTGAGTTTCTTGTAAGCAACATATAGATGGGTCATGTCTTTTGATCCAAAATGTCACTCAGTGTCTCCTTACTGGAGTGTTCAGTCCATTCACATTCAATGCAGTTATTGATAGGTATGTATGTAGTGCTGTCATTGTGATATGTTTATTTTTGTGCTGAGGTTTTCTCTGTTTTTCTTATTAATCTGTTCTGGGACTTCTTTGTGACTTGATTTTTCACCTTTTTCATGGTTGCTTTTGTGGTTGTTGAGATTCCTGTATTATGTTTCTTAATTTGATATGTTGCATCTTTATTGTGCTTTACAGCTGTCCCTGTGATCCCCCTTAACCCAATTCTAATTACTACCAGTCTTATTAACTTCCTCTCCATCTGGAAGCCCTATAATGACTGTAGTACATCCCTCTTTTCAACATGATGACATCATAGTTTTCATAATTTGATCACTGGATCATTTCTTTCACTATTACAGCTTTGACTGAGTTTGGAGCCTTCCCTAACTGAGTAGGTTTCGGAGTGATATGTCCTGAATTTGCTTCTAAAATATAAAGTTAGTGGTTTTGTTCTTTTAAGCCAAGAGATTCTTTCAGTATTTCCTGTAGCTTGGGTTTCGTTTTTACCAAGTCTCGGAGTTTCTGTTTATCTGTGAATGTCTTAATTTCATTTTTGTATTTGACAGATAGTTTTGCAGGATACGTAATTCTTGGCTGGAAGTTCTTTTCCATCAAGGCTTTGAGTGTGTCATGCCACTGTCTCTGTGTCAGCATTGTTTTTGCTGCAAAATCTGATGAAAGCCTACAGGGTTTCCTTCTGAATGCTAGCTTTGCTTTGAGTCTTGCTGCCTTTAAGAGTTTCTGCTTATGTTTCATTTTGTTAAGCTTGATTACAATATGCCTTGGAATCTTTCTTTTGGGATCTCTTTTGAGTGGCTTTGGATATGTGTCTTGGATATCTATATTCTTCCACAATTTCTGGGAAGTTTTCTGTCAGCAGCTCAGCAACAATACTCTCTGTGTCTTAAGGGGTCTTGTCCTGTTCAGGAACTCCATTAATCATAGATGGTTCCTCTTAATAGAGTCCCACATGCTTCTTAATGCTTCTCCATTTTTCTTTCTTTTTTCTGATTTCTCCTTATAGATGCTGGAGACAGTAGCTCTGTCTTCCAAGTCAGAAAGTCTGTTTTCCATTTGTTTCCATCTGTTCTCTTGGCTTTGAATTGAAGTTTTTATCTCTTTGATTTTGTTCTTTATCTGTTGGATTTCAGAGTACTGGTGCTCCATCAGATCAAATAACTTGCTTAATTTTTCATTTTGCTCTGCTGCATTTTGTATAATGTCTAGGAGGCCTCTATGTATAATCCTTTTGTGTTCACCTTCTTATAGTTTCAGAAAGGTTTATTCATCTGGGAAATTCTTTGGTTGTTTCTTTTGGGGGCCTTCTGAAGCCATAGGTGATTTCTTAGTTATGCTTTTATCCAGAGTTTGTTGCTTTTGGGGCATCACGTGAGTCAATAAAGGCTGGGAGAGATGCTGTGAGGATGGACTGCAGATGTTTCTCTAAGCCGTCTTAAAATGAAAGGTAAAAGGTATCTGACAACTTCCAAAGTCAGTCAGGTTTTCAGGTGTACAGGTCCCTCTTCCCAGCTGGCAAAGTAAGCACCCCTGTATCCAACCCAAGATATTATAAACTAGTTCAAAATATAGAAAGGCTACTGCTTTGCTGCCCTCCACTTCCAGGCCCAAGTCATAGATGACACTGTGTAAAATACTGCTTTTCTGCTGGAAAAGCACTCTCCTCCAGGGAGGCGCCTCCTCCCAGCCTAGGAATTAGGTTCAGCTGAGGCCTCTGTATAGATAGATATACCTCCTGGTGGAACAAGATAGCGTCCTGCACATACTCTCCATCTGCCTCGGTACGGGCTACTCAATGGTGGAGGTGGAAAGCGAGGCCAAAGGTGCTGAGATGCAGAGTCCAAAGCCAGGCTCTCATAATGTGGCAATTTCACCCACAGATTCCACCAGATGTGCTTCTGTGATTAGCTGCTAGTCAAGTCCCAGCTCTGCCCACCGGCCAAGACAGAGGAAAAAAAAATAAAATGGCAAGTTACCTTTGGTCTGTGAAAGCCAGCACTCTCCAAGAGTGGGGGTGACAAAAGTGAGGATGTTTTCCATTCAGTGTCACTAAGTACAAATTTACAGCCCTATGTCATGTCCTAGGCCTCACTAAGTATCCGGAAGCCTCCATTTAATTATGAATTCAGGTCCTGGTTTCCAGAGGGTTTTAAGGAGATGTGTGTTTAGTCTGCCGTGTTGACTCTGCCTCCCCTCTTTCTCATCTTTCAACTATCAGCCTAATTACCTGGTTTTCAGAGAGCCCTCCTTGACCACTCATCCAAAACAGGTCTCCTCTCCTTTGCTGGCTCAGCTCCTACTTCTTTCCTTTTCATCACTTTGCTATTTTATTCATTTGTTAATTACCTTATTTTCATTCATCTCCGCACTGAACTGCAAGTGGAAAGGGCAATGTGCATATAAAGGAAAAGACTTGCTCCTATTAATATCTCCACCATTCCAAACACAAATATTCAAATAAATTCTGCCTCAGCTATTTTTAAAAAAGAAATAAACTCTCCAGATAAAATTTGAAAACCTACCTGTTGACCTGCATCCCATTGGCCTCCTTCTCATCCTTCCTAATGATCACTGCCTTCTAGGAACTTAAATTATGTTCAGCTAATTCTTTCCTGCTTTAGCTTCAAATTCTTACATTCAGAAGTAATGTATAGTATTATTTGTATGTTTCAAAAATTTTAAATATGAGTTAAAAATGCCTTGGCAGCATCTAACAACACAACAAAACCATACTGAAGGTAGGTCCCTGGGTAATGCAAATTGCTTGCCCTTGACTACCAACCTTAATGTTGGAGATTCAAACCCACTCAGTGGTGCTGCAGAACAATGGCCTGGTGATCTGCTTCTGGAGTGACTGTAGTCAAGAAAACCCTATGGAGAAGTTCTAGTATATAACACACGGGGCTGCCATGAGTTGGAATTGACTCAACTGTAGCAGGTTTTGTTTTGTTTTATTACTGTGTGTAAACAGTCCCTGGTGTAATAGATTTTGCTGCTGATGGAAAGGTTTGTAGTTTGAGTTCACCCAGAGACACCTCAGTAAAAAAAAAGTCCTGTCAATCTATTCTGAAAAATCAGACACCGAAAACCTACGGAATGTAGTTCTACTCTGATACATGTGGGGTCACCATGAGTCAAAGTGGGCTTCAAGGCAACTGGGACTTCATGTAATATTCTCCAAGTTTTTTTTCTTTTCTACTAAACACTAACATTTTAAGATCTATTTTGATAATATTGGTAGAATACAATCAGTGTAAATGCTGCAGTGCAGTAATCCATCACTTGAATATTTCACAGTTCATTTATCCAATTCCTCACTGATTGACATTGGGTCAATTTCATTTTATAGAAGGTACAGTGATACAATTAGAATTCCTGTTTATGAGTATGCATCCTTGTGCAAATGAGTCATAGTCTCTCCAGGGCATGTATTTAAAGATATTACTGCTGGGTATGTTTTTCCAAAGAACTAAGGCAAAAGACCACATGAGAAACTCATTTCACCACATGTATAAAAGTTAAGCTTTGATATAGTGAACTTTGGGGCACAGTCAAAATGGGAGACTACACACACCTCTCCTTAACTCACTCCAAAAACTAAGGCCAGGATTGATAATTAATTATCAACTAAACAAAGCCTTCTGGATACCCAGTGAGCCCCAGGATGTGGCATAGGGCTGTCATTTTGTATGACATGCCACTGAATGGGAAACTTCTTCTCTTTCACTGACCCCTGCCCTTGTTGAATGATCAGCTCTTGTGGACTGAAGGTAACGACTGGCTTTAACTTTTTTCCTTTTTGTTAGCCTGTAGCAGCGATTGGGCTTAACTGGCAGCAAAGTTCTGCCACACTGCTGATGTGACCAGCATGTGGAATAGCCACACTTTGAGACTCTGGCTCTGAACTCTGAGGACCATGTCCCCTGCATCTCCCTTTCCAAACCTCTGCCATTGATTCGACTATTTCCCAGTGGGAGGGAGAGCCTCTGTGGGATGCTGTCTTGTCCAACTGGGAGGCGGGTACATCTGTGTCTTCATTCAGGTACTGCTATCTTGGGGTTCTGTGTTTCTCACAGCAGATCTTCACCCTAACTGATACACAGCACATTAGAAATCAGTGAGACCATTAAATAAATTGTTCAGGGATATGTCTGCCCAGATGAAAGAAAATAGTGTTAGAGACCAATTTGTGTACAAAAACAGAGTTGAACTTAAAAACTGTCATGCAACGTAAAACTTAAAAGAAATGGAGGAAATTACAACATGCTTTTAGCACACTAGTAGAAAAAAGGGTACCTCAAACAGAACCAAAGCAGAATTATATCATAAAAAAGAAAAACAACAACAACAAAAAAAACAGGCTCCACCTCCTGGCTGGCAGGAGGGGAGGCCTCCAGCCAAGCCAAAGCCAAGTGTCCTCGAGTTGGATCTCAGGAGGGGCTAATTCTAGGAGGCAGTGCCTGCCTGGAGAGCACTTCCCCAGAAGAAAAGCTGTGTTTAGAACAATTTACCCTTCGTATAGAGCCCGGGACCTGATGACAGCAGGGCAGTAGCCTGTCCATACTTTGAACTAGATCACAGCATCTAGGGACAGATAGAGACATGCCTCCATTGCCAGCTGGAAAGAGAGGCTTGTACACCTGACAGCCTGACTGTTTATGGAAGCTGTCAGGTAGCTTTTACCTTTCAAAATAAGACTACCTAGAGAAATAACTGTGGTGCAGCCTGATGGCATATCTTCCAGTCTTGACTGACCCACATTGCAGGGTCAATTGATGGCCTCCCAGTGGCTGCATAAGTAAGGCCATGTCTTTGCCAGGGAAGAGGTGGAGCCTGCTATCACAGAGATTCCACTGGGCCCAGTTGCTGGAGTACAGGGAGGTAACTGGTGATACAGTGAACTTATTAGCTTTGGGTGGGGGGTGTATAATTTTGCTTTGGTTCTGTTTAAGGTACCTTTTACTCTACTAGTGTGCTAAAATTATGTTCTAATTTCTTCAATTTCTTTTAAGTTTTGCTTTCCGTAACAGTTTTTAAGTTCAACTTAATTTTTATATGCAAAGTGATCTCTGACACTATTTTCTTTCCTCTGGGTAGACATATCCCTGGACAATTTATTTAATGGTCTCACTGATTTCTAATGCCTTGTGTATTAGTTATGGTAAAGATCTGCTGTGAGAAACACAGAACCCCAAGACAGCAGTACCTGAACAAAGACACAAATGTATTTCTTTGTCTTGTAAAATTGTAGAAGTAGGTGCTCTAGAACTGTTCTGGTGGTTCTGATCCAGAAACTAAGGCTGATTCCAGCTTCCCACTCCCCCATCCCTCCTCTGTTCTTAGGTGGAGGCCTTGTCCTAGTGGTCCAGATCAAATCTCTACCATCCGTCTGGTTTCCAAGCAGCACGATGGGGGAAATGAAAAAAGGAGACAAAGGACTAGTGCCAGTGTATGGTCTAAGTCACCACCGAGCATTTCTGTTTCATCTGTTGAAGAAACTTCTTCACAGTGGAGATGGTAATTTTCAGTAACTCTGTGCTGAGACAAAATTTGGGTGTTTTAAGATGGAGTAATGAGAAGGAAAGAAGAATTAACACATTTGAACTGTGGGGTTGGCTTGATAAGGAATATTGAATATGCCATGAACTGCCAACAAAGCAAACAAATCAGTCTTAGAAGAAATACCATCAGAATGCTCCTTAGAAGTGAGGGTATCAGACTTCACACTGTTGGCTTTGAACATGTCTTCAAGAAACATCAGTTGGTAGGAGAAGATATTATGTTTGGTAAAGTAGAGGGCCATCAAAACTGAGGGAAACCCTCTATGGAATGGATTGATGCAACAGATACTAACTATGGATTCAAACATACTAATGATCGTAAGAATAGTGTACCCCCCCCCAAAACAAACCCACTGCCATCGAGTTGGGTCTGACTCGTGGCAACCCTAGAGGTCAGAGTAGAACTGACCCATAGAGTTTCCAAGGAGCACGTGGTGGATTTGGACTGCTGACCTTTTGTTCAGCAGACATAGCACTTAACCCACTATACCACCAGGGTCTCCAAGGGTAGTGTAGGACTGGACAATGTTTTGTTATGTGATACGTGGTTCTGGCCATGGCTCAGAACCAACTTGATAGTGGCGTGATGGTTAAGAGCTCTGCTGCTAACCAAAAAGTCAGCAGTTCCAATCCATAAGCCTCTCTTTGGGAACTCTACAGGGCAGTTGTACACTGTCCTATAGGATCATTATAGGAACTGACTCAACAGCAACTGTTTTTTTCTGCTTCACGCACTGCATACATTTCACAAACAATAGAAACAGAGTAATCAGATATCAAAGTAGGCATTCAGCATTATCTGTCACATCTCCTGTTCTCATTAGGTGCCATCAAGTTATTTCCTGCTCTTAGTGATTCTGTGTATAACACTGCCTAGTCCTGTGCCATTCTCATAATCGTCATTCTTGAGCCTATTGTTGCAGTCGCTGTGTTAATCTGTCTTACGGAGAGTCTTTCTCCTTTTTCATTGATCCTCTACATTACCAAGTGTACTCTCTTTCTCCAGGGAGTGATCTCTCCTGATAACGTGTCCAATGTATATAAGACAAAGTCTTGAATTCCTTGCATCTAAGGAGCACTCTCTGATAGACTTCTTCATTGTTCTGGCAGTCCACAGTATATTCAGTATTTTATTCCAACACCATAAACACCACAATTCAAACCATAATTCAAAGATATCCTAGATTCATACTTTGTATATTCCACATTCCTATCATTAATGGATGTTTGCAGTTATTTCTTTTCATTTTAAGTTATGCCGTATCAGCCAGTGAAGGTGTCGAAAGCTTGCTTCCATTCACATCATAAAAGCTGACTCTACTTTGGAGAAACAGCTCCTCCCCAGTTGCCTTTTGAGTGTCTTCTAACCTGAGGGGCTCCTCTTTTGGCACTGTATCAGACAATGTTCTGTCCCTGTTCACAAGGTTTTCATTGGCTAATTTTTACA
The DNA here is from genome assembly GCA_028571685.1 of Heterohyrax brucei. Lineage (NCBI taxonomy): Eukaryota > Metazoa > Chordata > Mammalia > Hyracoidea > Procaviidae > Heterohyrax > Heterohyrax brucei. Next base: position 32,789,469 of record CM053140.1, read on the forward strand.
GAAGTAGACACCAGGTCATGTTTCCTAGTCTGTCTTTATGTGGATGCTCTGCCAAAACCTGTCCACCATGTGAGACCCTGCTGGCCTTGGACTACTGGTGATAATGCTCCCAGCATCAGAACAACATACAAGATACCACAATGAGACAAACTGACAGACAACATCTTCTGTGGGTTATGCCGAGGTTGCATATAGGCAAATATATTATTCTGAGTTTTTATTCTCTTCCAGTGATCAAGTTGTCTATCCAAATTTGATAGCCTCTTAATTACTGTAGGGCCAGCCACTCACCATTTTCTTTCTTTCCCCAGCATTGTCTTTGACCTTTACTCTTCCATAAGAATTTAAGAATTAGTGTATCAAGTACTATAACGCTCCTTTCTGTGACTTTTATTGGAGTACCATTGAAATTATGGATTAATTTGAGAAAGAACTGACATCTTTATGATATTGCTCTTTCCGTCTATGAACATAGTATATTGCTCCATTTATTCAAGTCTTCTTTTATATCCTTCAATAATATTTTATAAATATCATTTTCTAGCTCATCTTTCCTTAGATTTATTCTTAGAGTACTTGCAGTTTTTGTGGTTTTGGTAAATCTTTTTCTTCCTCTACCACAGTTCCTGGTGGGATGTTTCAAATATACAGCAGCACTTTTCATTTTTGTATTTTGTTTTTGAATCCTGAATTCATTTGTTAGTTGTAATAGCTTGTCTGTAGAGTCTCTTGGAAATTCTCGGTGCCTGTCTATTCCTCTGCAAACAATGGCAGTTTTGTCTTTTCCTGTGTTAGTTCTGGGGTGGGGCAGTAAACATGCTCAGTTGCTAATGAAAAGTTTAGAGGTTTGAGTCCACCCAGAAGCACCTCGGAAGAAATAGTGATGTACTTTTGAAAAATTTAGTCGCTGAAAAGTTTAGGGAGCACAGCTCTACTGTCACACGCATGGGATCTGTGTGAGTCTGAGCGGAATCCAAGGCAACTGGTTAGTTTTGTTTCTTAAATGCATTACATTGGCAAGTACCTCTAGGAAACCTTGAAAAGAAGCAGCAATGACAGCTGCCTGATTAGCGCACGCTATCAAAAGAGAAATGCTCAAGTTTTACCCAGAAATTCAATGTCTGCCCCTCTTTTTTAAAAGAGACTCTTTGTTATGGATTGAATCGTGTCCCCCTAAAATATGTGTTGTAAATCCTAAGCCCTATGTGCTTGTGATGAACATGTATGTAAACCAAGACGCAGTTGTTCCACAGCACTTAACAGCAACAACATGCCTGTGGTTATCATCTCATTTGAGAAAGAATTTTCTTTAGTAAGAAGCTGTAGCATTGTAGGGTGTGCTTTAAGCCAATAGCCTTTGAGATATAAAAGGAAATGAATAGGACAGAGGAGCAATCAGAGATGGAGGAAGGTAGATGCCAAAGCCATGAGAGATCTATAAGGGGAACCAGGAACAGAAGCTGAAAGGATAACTACCTTATCCTGGAGCCCACAGAGAGAGAAAGAGTTCCCCTAGGGCTGACACGCCGAATTGGAATATCTAGCCTCCCAAACTGTGAGAAATCATTTTGTAAAAGTCATCCACTGGTGATTATTTCTGTTACAGCAGCACAAGATAACTAAGCCACTATGAAGTAAAAGATGTTTGTTCTCTTCTAATCTGGGTTGCAAGGAGGGTTTTCTTTCTTTCTTTTTTTAAAAAAATCATGAATCAGATGCTGAATTCTGCAGGGTGAAGGGTGTGCGAGACATCCTCTTAACCCTGAACTTCTAACTCCATGTGGGAGACAGGTCCATCCATGGCAATGGCAATCCTGAACTCTTAACCACCTTACTTCCCAGGATGAATTCATCTGGCTACTATAACCCACATTTTCATTAATACATTGTGGGATTTGATTTTCAACTACAAGTTTAGGATTTTGGCATCTATGTTCTTTGTGAGATTTGCTTAAAACTGGTTAGTCAGCTTGCTGGCTGTCATAGTTGGTGCAAACCTTCTTCATGCTCCCCAGGACCTTGTGTTGAGTAGGAGTTTTTCTTTCCCTCTCTCCTGCTCTGTATCTGCCTGCTTTTAGTGGTTCTACAGTTGCCTTACTCTGGCACTGAGAACCTTGGTCCAGAGGTCCAGTGTCCCCAGTTCATGGGGAAGCTGGTGATACCATGACAAAATTGGCTATGGTTCAGATAGAGTCAGAGGGCTGATAGGCAGCTTAGTCGAGATCCTGACTATGAGTGACTCTGTTTCCTCTGTTCCTGCTGGGACCCAGCTCTTTCTAGCCTCTTTCACTTACTCCTGGGTTCATGTATCAGCTTGCCTGTGGTCCCCGGCAAGTGAGAATGCCTGGTTCCCTGTTAGCCTCAGGAGCCAAACCCTGCTGCTTGTGATAGACTCTTGGCCCCAGAGCCTAACATGTCTGTACTTCAACTCTCTTCCCAGCACTGGTTTCTATTTATGGTCCACAGAGGGGTTTCTTTTCTTTTTAAGCATAGCTAACTATTTAAAAAGATGTCCTGGTGATCTGCTAGTTAAATGCTCAGCTGTTAATCAAGTCAATATTTCAAACCCAACCAGCAGCTCCATGGCAGAAAGATCTGACAAACTGCTTCCATAATGATTATGACCTAGGAAACCCAATGGGACAGTTCTATTTTGTCACAAGTGTCATTGTAAGTCCAAATCGATGGCAACTAACAACAATGTTTAAGTATTAAGAAAAATTATGATTACTTTATGGATGTTTGGGTTGGAATAGAGTCATTAGTGGCTAACTAGTCAGCTCTGACTCATGGTGGCCCAATGTACAGCAGAACAAAATGTCTCCTGGTCCTGTGCTGTCTCCACAATTGTGGTGTACTTGAGTCCATTGTTATAAGGTCATTATGTGTTTTGAGTGTCTCAGAGAGTGTCTTCCAACCAGCACTGCATCAGGTAATATTCTGTTGGGATCCATAAGGCTTAAACTAGATAGTCTATCCTTTCTTTCTAGTTTGTCTTAGTCTGTCTAGAAGTTCTGCTGAAACCTGCCCATCATGGATGGCCCTGCTGGTATTTGAAATACTGGTGACATAGCTTCCAGCATTGTAAAAATATGCAACCCACCACAGAAGGATCAATTGGCAGACAAGTGGTGCTTGGAACAAAGATCGAACTTGGAGCTTGGATGAAAAGTTGCCTGAAAGTTCACCCCTACATTTGCTTCCCTTGAGCCTAGCTCAGTGGAGTTCATGAAGTGAACCAAGTAAAAACTCAGTTTTAGGGGAATATCAGCTTCCTCCTTTGAGGGTATAGAAAAGCACCTTTCCAGTGCTGGGGGAAATGAACAAACGGTCCATTTCCAAACCGAGGCCACCAGAAGCACACGGCTGGGCTCCTCATCCAGTGGCTGGAGAGGAGACACAGGAGGGAGTGTGGAAGTGAGAGCAGCCTGAAGGCAATCAGCATCCTGAGTGCAGCCAGCTGTGAGGCCTGCAAAGGAGAGGGAGATAATGAGACTGTTCCTCGATGTTACCGTTCCTAATGGGATGTTAAATGAAGTTATGAGAGAAGGCGGCTCTGCTGTTTTGGCAAAAGATGGTCAATGAATCCTTATTTCCAGTTTCACTCATTAGCTGATGCCTAATATGATGCAGCAGCTGATGAGCAGAATATGATGCAGGAAGCCCTGGTGGCATAGTGGTTAAAAGCTACGGCTGCTAACCAAAAGCTCCCAGCAGACTGAATCCACCAGGCGCTCCTGGAAACTCGGTGAGGTAGTTCTACTCTGTTTATAGGGTCACTATGAGTTGGAATCAATTCACTGATGACAGGTTTGGTTTTTGGTTTTGATATGATGGACCACTGAAGAAGTTGGAGCTGATATTAGGAATGTTGGGTTTGTCAAGCCAAACTCAACCAGAGGATACACTGTGTGTGTGTACACACATGCACAAGCCCATGTATGCATGTGTGCATACCTGACAGGGAAAGAAAGAGGAAGGAGTGTGTATTTGCTGTTGTTACATACCATTCAGTAAATTCTGACTCATAGAAACCCTCTAGGACAGAGCAGAACTGCCCCAAAGGATTTCCAAGGCTGAAATCTTTTGGGGAGCAGATTGCCAGGTCTTTTTTGTTGCAGAGCGGTGGGTAGGCTTGAACTGTTGACCTTCCCTTTTATAGCCCAGGACTTGACTATTGTACCACCAGAGGTCTTCATGCATTTGCTACAAGAACTAAAATGCATTTCATTCACTAATTGATCCACATAAGGCTCCGTCTCATGTGGTGCTTCTGATTACCACCTCTGTGTCTCTCTGGGTTTTACTCATTAGAGTGGGGAGCTACGAAAGACTGTATTCATTTCTCATACCTAATAGCCAATATGTTGGCAAGTAGCAATTCAGTTGTTCAGGTTATTGCAGAGAAAAAGAGATAAAATTATGAAAATTCTGAATATTGCAAATCATTATTAAAGCAAACAGTTTAGAGATCAATTTCTCCCATCTTCTCAAGTCCTGGTATACAGATGACACATCCTTGTTTGCTGAAAGTGAAGAGGGCTTGAAGCACTTACTGATGAAGACTAAAGACTTCAGTCTTCAGTGTGGAATACACCTCAACATAAAGAAATCAAAAATCCTCACAACTGGATCAATAAGCAACATCATGATAAGTGAAGAAAATATTGACATTATCAAGGATTTTACTTGGATCCACAATCAAAGCACATGGAAGGAGCAGCCAAGAAATCAAGTGACACATTGCACTGGGCAAATCTGCGGCCAAAGATCTCTTTAAAAAGTGTTAAAAAGCAAAAGTGTCACTTTGAGGACTAAAGTTCAACTGATTCAATTGCTTCATATGCATGGAAAAACTTGAACAATAAGTAAGGAAGACCAAAGAAAAATCGATGCTTCTGAATTATGGTGTTGGTTAAGAATATTGAATATACCATGGATTGATTCCTGATGGTGCAGTGGTTAAGAGGTATGGCTAATAACCAACCAAAATGTTGGCAGTTCATATCCACCAGCTGCTCTTTGGAAACCCTGTAAGTAAGTTCTACCCTGCCCTATAGGGTCACTATCACTTGGAATCGATTCAACAGCAAATGGTTTGGCCAGAAGAATGCATAAATACGTCTTGGAAGAAGAACTTCCACAATATTCCCTAGAAAAGAATATGGTGAGACTTTATCTCACTTACTTTAGACATGTTATCAGGAGCAAGTAGCCCATCCCTGGAGAAGGACATCATGGTTAGGTAAGTAGGGGGTCAGCAAAAAAGAGGGAAACTCTTAACAAGGTGGATTGATAAAGTGTCTGCAACTGCGTGCTCGGGCATAACAGCAACTCTGAGGATGGTTCAGGATGAGGTATTTCCTTCTATTAGATGTAGGATCATTGAGAGTCAGAACCTACTCAATGGTACCTAACAACAACAACTCAAGTCCTGGTGGTCTGTGTCCTCAACTGTGTGGGAATCTTTGAAAATATTTGTGTTCAAAGCCATTTGGTAAGCACTCCCTGCAGTGCTCAGAGAGCACAAGCCGATAAAAGATGGTTTGTTTCAGTGCCTTCTTCCTGTGATTTAGGAAGAAAATGAGACTCATACAACTATGCTGCCCTCATGCCTCCATGCAGAACTTACTCAGCCATGACAAAACATTTATTCTATGCACTATGGGGGAACTGCAAGGTCTATAACCTGCAACACAATTTATGTTGGAGCAATGAGTGGAAAAATTTTCTTCTGTTAAAAATTCAATTGATTTAATCTCATTTTTAATGTAGCACAAACCCTGTACCATAAAGACAGCATGAAAAATTGATCTGCATTAGAGGGTGCTGAGGCGGTAGTGTTGATTTGTTTAAAAAGATGGCAGATGGTGCCATTAGCAAAAATCAAACAAAACAGCAACAGCAATCAATAGGCATCGATGTTCACCCCGTAATGAAATTCTTAGTGTAAAGGCATTCCTCTATATAGGAGGCCTTTGTTAGTTGCCACTGAGTCAGCTTTGATTCATGGCCACCCCATGTACAATAGAATGAAATGTTGCCTGTTCCTCTACCATCTTCATGATCATTGGTATGTTTGAGTCCATTGTTCTAGTCACCATGTATTTTGAGTGCCTTCCAATCCAGGTCTATATCACAGTACTCTGTTGTAATCCACAGGATTTTCACTGGCTGGTTTTCAGAAGTAGATTTCCAAGCTTTTCTTCCCAGTCTGTGTTAGTCTGGAAGCTCCACTGAAACTTTCCTACCATGGGTAATCTTGCTGGTATTTGAAATAACTAGAGTATAGCTCCCAGCATCACAGCAACAGCAAGCCAACACAATTCAACAAACTGACAGACAGGTGGTGGATATAGCCTTTTGTTGCTGTTGTGTGCCTTTTAGTTGATTTTGACTTACAGTGACTCTGTAGGACAGAGGACAAGTCCCCCAAAGAATTTCTGAGGCTGTTAGCAGGCTGCCATATCTTTTTGCTGGAGGAGCAGCTAGTGGGTTCTAATCGCCAACCTCTTGGCTATCAGTCAGTGCTTTAACTACCAGGACTCCATGTAAATGAAACCAGACTGGTTGCTGTTGGGCTGACTTGGACTCATAGTGACCCAACTGGACAGACTAGAACAGCTCCACAGTGTTTCCAAGGTGTGTCTGATGGATTCAAACTGCTGTCCTTTTGCTTAGCAGCCTTAGCTTTTGACCACAGCACCACCAGGGCTCTGTACAGTGGGTAGAAATATGATCTCTTATTTAGTATTCATCTCATAGTTCACACTTTCATTCATTTAGAAAATAATTTTCAGGGAGTCAAGATGGTGGACTAAATACAAATCTCCATAATTCCCTCTGGAAACTAAGACCTGAATTGATAGTTAAATGGAGCCTTCTGGACACTTAGTGAGCCCTAGGACATGGCATAGGGCTGTCAATTTGGACTACATACCACTGAATGGAAAACTTCTTCTCTTTCTCCACCCCCTGCCGTGGTTGAGTGCTGGCTCTCATGGACTGAAGGTAACTCGCTATTTTAACCTTTTTTCCTGTCTTAGCCAGTGGGTGGGGCTGGGACTTAAATGGCAACAAAGCTCAGACACACTGCTGATGGGATCAGCAGGCAGAATGGCCACATTTTGAGATTCCAGCTCTGGACTCTGTGCACATAGGCTCCTCCACCCTCTCTTTCCAAACCTCCGTCACTGAATTGCCTATTCCACAGCAGGCAGGAGAGCTTGTGTGGAGTGCCATCTTGCTCAACTGGGAGGCAGAGTTACCCAAACAGATGCCTCAGCAGGGCCTGATTCCCAGGCTGGGAGGCAGTGCCTGCCTGGGGAGCACTTTTCTGGCAGAATAACAGTGTTTTGCACAGTGTGGCCTTATGGGTGGGGCCAGGCAACAGATGACAGCAGGACAGTAGCCTTTCCATATGTTGAATTAGTTAACAACATCTGGGGTGGGACATTAGAGGTACTTACTTTTCCAGCTGGGAAGAAGGACTTGCACACTTGAAAGCCTGACTGATTTTGGAAACTGTCAGATACATTTTACCTTTTACTGCAAGACTGCCTAAAGAAATAACTGTGGTGTATCCTGATAGCATCTCTTACAGCCTTTACTGGCTCACATCATAGGGCTAGCCGATGCCCCCCCCCCCAGTGACTTTATAACTGGGGCCGTGTCATTGCCAATCAGGAGGTGGATCCTGTTAACCCAGAGATTCCAGTGGTCCCAGTCACTGGAGTACATAGAAGTGAATAATGATAACTTTCCTTTTCAGATTGAGCTTTAAATCCTGTTAAGGTAACACCAGAGAAACAAAAGAACCCCCAGATGCCCCCAAAACAATAAACTTTAGACAGAAAAATTCACCTACAGCTCCAGAAGGCTTTCTAAAGAAAGAACCAAAGAACTTACCAGACAAAGAAGCCTTTCTGAAACCTCAGGGGGACAAGTACAAAAGGACTATATATAGAGGCCTCCTAGACATTATACACAATGCAGCAGAGCATAATGAAAAATTAAGCAAGCTGTTTGACCTGATGGAACACCAGTACTCAGAAATCCAACAGATCAAGAACAAAATCAAAGACATGGAAACTTCAATTCAAAGCCAAGAAAACAGAAGGGAACAAATGGAAAATAGCCTTTCTGACTTGGAAGACAGAGCTACTGACTCCAGCATCTATGAGGAGATATCAGAGAAAACAAACAAGAAAAATGGAGAAGCATTAAGAAGCATGTGGGACTCTATTAAGAGGAATAAACTATGATTAATTGGAGTTCCTGGACAGGGCAAGACCCCTGAGAGAACAGAGAGTATTGTTGCTGAGCTGCTGACAGAAAACTTCCCAGAAATTATAAAAGGAAAAAATATAGGTATCCAAGATGCATATAGAATGCCACTCAATAGAGATCCCAAAAGAAAGACTACAGGACATATTATAATCAAGCTTAACAAAATGAAACATAAGCAGAAACTCTGAAAGGCAGTGAGATGCAAAGCAAAGCTAACATTCAGAGGGGAACCCTGTCGGCTTTCATCTGACTTCTCAGTAGAAAAAATGCTGGCACGGAGGCAATGGGATGCCACACTCAAATCCTTGAAGAAGAAACGTTTCCAACCAAGAATCATATATCCTGCAAAACTATCTTTCAAATATGAAAATGAAATTAAGACATTTGCAGGTAATCAGAAACTCAGACTTTGTAAAAACCAAACCAAAACTACAAGAAATACTGAGAGAATCTCTTGGCTTGGAAGGACAAAACCATTAACTATTTTTGGAGAAAATACAGGACATTTCATCCAGAAACCTACTCAGTTAGGGAAGGCTCCAAACTCAATCAAAGCTATAAAACCTAAAGAAATGATCCAGTGATCATATCACAAAAACTGTGATAGCATAGTTCTGTCCCAGAACAGAATACTAAGAACAACAGAGAAAACATCAACACAAAAATAAACATATCACAATGATAGCACTAAACAGATATCTATCAATGATCACATTGAATGTAAAAGGATTGAATGGTCTAGTAAAGAGATAATGAGTGAATCTTGGATCAAAACACATGACTCATCTATATGTTGCTTACAAAAAACTTACCTTAGACTTAAGGATACAAACAAACTGAAAATTAAAGGATGGAAGAATATATACTAAGCTAACAATACACAAAGAAAAGCAGATGTGGTCATACTAATCTCAGATAAAACAGATTTTAATGTAAAACCCATGTCATGGACAAGGATGGACACTATTGCTCAAAAGTTCAATAAATGCATAAGCAGGACTCAACAATATTATTATGCACCCAATACTAGAGCATCTAAATACACCAAAGAAACACTGACTACACTAAAAAATGAGATAGATCACTCCACAATAATCGTGGGAGACTTCAACATTCCACTCTCAATATTGGACAGATCTTCTAGAAAGAAGCTCAATAAAGGCACAGAATATCTTATTGCCACAATTAACCAACTAGATCTCATCGACATACACAGAACTTTCTATCTAGTAGTAGACAACTACACCTTCTTCTCCAGTGTACATGGAATGTTTTCCAGAATAGACCATGTGTGAGGACATAAAGCAAATCTCACCAAAATCAGTATCATTGAATTACTGCAAAGCATCTTCTCAGACCATAAAGCCGTAAAAATAAAAATCAATAACAGAAAAAATATAGATAGAAATTGGAAGTCATGGAAACTGAACAACATCTTACTCAAAAAGCCAGGGTTATAGAGGAAATCAAGGATGAAATGAAGAGATTTATGGCTTCAAATGAGAATGAAATCACTTCCTACCAGAACCTATGGGATACAGCCAAAGCCATTCTCAGGGGTCAGTTTGTCTCTATAAATGCTCACATCCACAAGGAAGAAAGAACCCAAACCAAAGAACTAACACTACAGCTTGAACAAGTAGAGAGACAGCAACAGAGGAACCCCTCAAGCCTCAGAAGAAAAGAGATCATAAAGACTAGAGCAGAACTGAATGAATTAGAGAATAGAAGAACAACTGATAAAATTGAAAGACCAAAAGCTGGTTTTATGAAGAAATCAACACAATTGACAAACCATTGGCTAAATTTACTAAAGAAAAACAGGAAAGGAAGCAAATAACCCAAATAAGAATTAAGATGGGTGATGTCAGAACAGATCCAACAGAAATAAAAAAATATCATAACAATACTACGAAAGACTGTACTCTAAAAAATTTGAAAACCTATAGGAAATGGACAAATTCCTGGATTTGTATCACCTACCAAAACTATCACAAGGTGAAGCAGAACAACTTAATAAACCCATCACAAAGGAAGAGATTGAAAAAAAGTCCCCAAACTACCAACCCCAAAATACCCTGGCCCAGATGGCTTCACTACAGAATTCTAGCAAGCTTTTAGAGAAGAGTTAACTCTAATACTACTGAGACTATTTCACAGCATAGAAAGGGTTGTAGTACTCCCAAATTCATTCTGTGATGCCAGCATAACCCTGATACCAAAGCTAGGGAAAGGAGAACTACAGACCAATATCACTCATGAACCTAGATGCAAAAATCTTCAACAAAATATTTGCCAATAGAATACAGCAATATATCCAAAAAATAACTCATCACAACCAAGTTGGAATCATACCTGGGTTACAAGACTGGTTCAACACCAGAAAAACAGTTGATGTGATCAACTACATAAATAACACAAAAGACAACAATCACCTGATTTTGTCTATTGATACTGAAAGGGTATTTGATAAAGTTCAACACCCATTCATGCTAAAAACTGTCAGCAAAATAGGAATAGACGGCAAATTCCTCAATACAATGAGGGCCATTTATACAAAGCCAACTGCCTACATCATCCTGAATGGAGACAGACTGAAAGAATTCCCCTTGAGAGCAGGAACTAGACAAGGATGCCCACTGTCACCTCTCCTATTCAACATTGTACTGGAAGTTCTAGCTAGAGCAGTTAGACAAGACCAAGAAATAAAGGGTATCTGCATCAGCAAAGAAGAAGTAAAAATCTCCCTACTTGTAGATGATATGATTGTGTATGCAGAGAATCCTAAAGAATCTGTAAATAAACTATTCAAACTGATAGAAGAGTTCAGCAAAGTGTCAGGATACAAGATAAACGTAAGTAAATCAGTAGAATTCCTCTACACCAACAATGAGATTATTAAAGAAGAAATCACCAAATCAATACTATTTACTGTAGTCTGAAAGAAGATAAAATATCTGGGAATAAATCTAACCAGAGAAATACTAGACATTTACAAACAGAACTACAAGACCTTACTACAAGAGACTAAGAAAGACTTACATAAATGGAGAAACCTACCCTGCTCATGGCTAGGAAGACAACATTGTGAAAGTGTTTGCTTTACCCAAAGCAATCTACTTACATAATGCAATCCCAATACAAATTCCTATGACATTTTTTAATGAGATGGAGAAACAAATCACCAACTTTGTTTGGAAAGGGAAGAAGCCCCAGATAAGTAAAGCACTACTGAAGAAGAACATACTGAGAGGCCTCTCACTACCCGACTTTAGAACCTGTTACACTGCCATAGTAGTCAAAACAGACTGATACTGGTACAAAAAGAGGCAGATAGATCAGTGGAACAGAGTTGAGACCCCGGAGATGCCATCATTCTCCTCTGAACAATTGATATTTGACAAAGGCCCTAAGACTTTAAACTGGGGTAAAAAGCAATCTCTTCAACCAATGGTGCTGGCAAAATTGGATACCCATCTGCAAAAAATTGAAACAAGATCCATGTTTCACACCTTGTACAAAAACCAACTCAAACTGGGTAAAACACCTAAATATCAAATGTAAAATGATAAAGCTCATCCAAGAAAAAATAGGATCAACAGTGGAAGTTTTAATACACAGCACACACAAACTTCAAAATCTGACAAAGCACAATCAACAGAATAGAAAACAGATAAATGGGAACTACTAAGAATCAAAGACTTTATCAAAAGAATTAAAAGACCACTTACAGAATGGGAAAAAATATTTGGCAACTATATCTCAGACTGACGTCTGATCTCCATAACCTATAAGATACCACAAAATGTCGATAAGAGAAAGATAAGTAATCCAATTAAGGAATGGGTGAAGGAGATAGACAGACACTTCTCTAAAGAGGAGATCCAGGCAGCCAAGAAACACATGCGGACATGCTCACAATCGTTAGCTATTAAAGAAATTCCAATGAAAACTATGATGAGATACCATCTTACCCCAACAAGGTTTGTCATGATCCAAAAAGTGCAAAACAACAAATGCTGGAGAGGCTGTGAAGAAATTGGAACTGTCCTACACTGTTGGTGAGATTGCAAGATGTTGCAACTTCTTTGGAAAGCAATCTGGCACTTCCTCAAAAAGCTGGAAGTATATACCATTTGACCCAGTAATTCCACTGTTTGGAATATATCCTACAGAGTCAAGGGTGTTCACATCAACAGATACATACACACGAATGTTTATTGCAGCACAGTCCACAGTAGCAAAAAGATGAAATCAACCCAGATCCCCAACAACAGAGGAATGGATAGGTAAACTATGGTCTGTCTACTCAACGGAACACTGTGAAATGATAAAGAACAATGATGATTTTAGGAAGCATCTCATGACCTAGTTTCAATTGGAGGGCATTATGTTTAGTGAAAGTAGTTAGCGGCCAAAGGACAAATATTGTATGAGAATCTTACAATAAGAACTTAAAAACAGAGTCATGCATAGAAGAGAAGACTCTTTGACGGCTGCAAGGGTGGGGAGGGTGGGAGAGTGAGGGTGGAGTATAGACTAGACAGTTGATAGAAATTTTGTTGGGTGAAATATGGGACAGCACACATTAGAAAGAAAATCAATTTTAACTGGATTTCAACAAAACATGATTACTCCTCCCATCTTAACCCAATGTTGCAAGGACAGAGTAGCTGGGGTGGGTGTCTGGGGATCAAGCTCTCAGGGGACATTGAGGCCAACTGACATAACAAGTGTTTTGCCAAGAGAGTCTTCTGCACCCCACATTGGTGAGTGCTGTCTGGGGTCTTAATTGCTGCAAAGCTGCCATCTGAGGTACACCAAATGGTCCCAACTCAGCAGGAACGGATGATCAGCAAGGACCAAAATGACATGGGGGAAAGAGAAACCAGAAGACAGACAGACCCATATGAGTGGGTGACTACACTAACATGTGACCAGAGGAACCAGACGCTGCCCGGCCACCACCAGTGATAGCCATGATGGTGCTCACAAATTTGAATCACACTGGCAACCCAAGAATAAAAAAGGGGTGCATCCTGATACCTCCACTAAAAGACTGCAACTGATGGTCCAGGGGACTAGGGGTTACCTCGGGAACTTGGCCACCGGCCCTGCCTATAAATCATAATGGAGATCAACTCTTCATACAGGAATGGATGGGACTCGGTGAAACAGGGTGACCATATTGTGTGTACACTTTGTGGTTCATCTATAGGATGTCGTTCGGCTGACTTCTTACTGGAGGCAAGGGAGAGGGTGGAGAGGAGGAGCTAGGAGATTACTAGGAGAATATGACATGTACAGAACAGAGAGGAGGTGTGTGCTGTCACTGGGCAGGGAGAGCGGTGGGAGCTGCACATAGGCAGGCATGCAAATTTATGTGGGATTGTACATTTTTACTCAATCATAATAAAAAAAGGAAGAAAGAAAATAAGTTTTGGCACTGATGTTAAGTTCTGTCTAATTGATTCTGACTCAGAGTCACCCTATGTACAACAGAAAGTAACACTCTACGGTCTACACCATCCTCACAATTGTTTTTATGCTTGAGCCTATTGTTGGCAGCTGCTGTGCCAATCCATCTCATTGAAGGTGTTCCTCTTTTTTTGCTGACCCTCTGCTTTACTAGGCATAGTGTCCTTCAGAGATTGATCCTTCCTGATGTGTCCAAAGTATGTGAGAAGTAGTGATGATAATATGCTTTAAACTATTTTGGAAGTAGGCATATAGTAGGGAACATGCTAAAAAAAATCATCAACCCTCATTGAATTTGCATTCTAGTCAGGGATAATGTTGACAGATGTTCAGATGGTGACAAATGTTGGGGAAGAAATACAAAGAGGAATAAGTTGTCTGGGTGATGCTGGGTCCTTAAGACCTGTCCTTACTTGTCTTGGGCTCAGCCTCAGTCAGTCAATTTGTGGTCCTCTTTCCAGTTGTAGATTCTCCCTGTTCTGTTTTCTTGGGGAGCCTTATGGTCTTGTCATTCGTGGTCCTCATTACAACTCTAGAGCCCTGGTGTTGTGGTGGTTAAGAGCTATGGCTGCTAACCAAAAGGTAAGTGGTTCAAATCTACCAGCTGCTCCTTGGAAACTCTATGAAGCAGTTTTAGTCTGTCTTATGGGATTACTGAGAGTCAGAATTGACTCAATGGCAGTTGTTTTCATTACAACTTTATATATTTTTTGTTCCTCACGTCTCTCCCATGATAGATTGCAAGCTCCAAGCAGGCAGGAACCTTATTTATCATTTTGACTTGAGCCAACCCTGATCTCAACATACAGCATAGCCTCGGGCAGTTTATACTTTTGAATCAATCAATATATCGATGGAAACCTTTGCTAATTGACGTGATGATATAGAGATTTTCTTTGTCTCATTCTTTTTCATTATTCCCACCATTCTGTTGTATGCACTTTGTTACAATTACACGTTGGGGAATAAATCTTTAATTGTTCTTTAATTTCATGGATCACTAGAAACCTTTTCCCTATCCAACTAAATAATTACCTAAGGGCAAGGATATGTCTTCTATCTCTTTATTACTTCTCACAATCAATGCATTTGAACATCTAACACTGGATCAAGCTCTGTGCTCAATACACACTTGCCAATGTCTTAGAACTTTTATTATTCCTTCTGCATTTAGTTACAGGTTGGCTGTACTACTGGAAGAGGTAAAAAGCATGAGTAATTGGAAATTCTCCATCTCAGTCATCATCAAGTTCAGGTGAGGGCAGATCACTCTGACTTTCATTTCTTAGAGTGTGGTTCCTTGCTGTACCCTTTGAATATCCTTTTAGAAAGTTTGAGAAAAGAAAAAAAAAGTTTGGGCTACAGAGAAAACAGAGAGGTAAAGACAGATTCTCAAAGGTTGTTCTAACGAGTTGTGAGACAGTCGGATGACAGAACATGAAGCCCATTAGAAATCTGCTCTGCTTCCTCGCCCTTTCCTTTCCTCCTCATCTCTCCACCCTTCTTCCTTCTCTCCTTCTCTGAGAGAATAGAGCAAATCAGGAAAACGATGCTCAGGTCCATGTCATAGTTTCCTTTCCATTGCTGTGGAGGTGATTTCAAGTCAAAGAGACCCTATGGGACAGAGCAGAACTGCTCCATAGGATTTCCAATGCTGAAACCTTTATGAAAGCAGACTGTCACATCTTTCTGAAAGGAGCAGCTACTTGGTCTGAGTCATCAACCTTTGGTTAGCAGCCTAGTGCTTTAACCACTGTACCACCAGAACTCCTGGTGCTGTTGAAACACCCATAAGTAGGTGGCATTAAAGAATAGAAATGTATTTCCTTACAGTTCAGGAGGCTGCCAGTCTAAATTCAGGACATTGGCTAGAAGGCAAGGCTCTCACTGTCAGTTCTGGGGGAAGGACCTTCTCACTTTCAGCTTCTATTCCTGGGTTCCTTGATGATGTCCAAGTGGCATTAATCTTCCCTCGTTTGTGCTCACTTGTTTCTGTGATGGAATCCCTGGTGGTGTAGTGGTTAAGTGCTGCAGTTGCTAACCAAAAGGCTAGCAGTTCGAATCCATTAGGTTTACCTTGGAAACTCTATGAGTTACTATGAGTCTGAATTGACTTGATGGCAGTGGGTTTGGTTTTTCGTCTCTGCTGCTCTTTTCATGTCATTCAACAGTTGTTAGACTTAGACGTACACTATACATATATGGCCTCATTAACTTAACAACAACAAAAAAAACCCCTATTTCCAAACAGGATTACATCCACAGGTATGGGGTGTCTACAGTTATCTAGTCCTGCTATAACAGAAGTACCACAAGTAGGTGTCATTAACAAACAGAAATTTATATTCTCATGGTTTAGGAGGCTAGATGTCTGAATTCAGAGTGCCAGCTCTAAGAGAAGGCTTTCTCTCCCCATTGGCTCTGGAGGAAGGCCCTTGTTTCTTCTGAGTGTCTGTTCCTCAGCTGTCTTCATGTGGCTTGGTATCTACCTTGCCCCATCTCTGCTTTCTCAGTAACTTGTTTGAATCTTTTTTTATATCTCAAAAGGGATTTACTTAAGACAAGCACTACACTAATATTACCTCATTGACGTAACAAAGAAAACACATTCCCAAATGGGGTTATAACCACAGGTATAGAGGTAGGATTTACAACACATATTTTAGAGGGATGATTCAATCCATAACATTGCACACTTTGCCCCCCACCCAAAGTCACGTCCTTTTCACATGCAAAACATGTTCACCTTTTCACATCATGCAAGAAGTCGTACATCAACTCAACATCCAAAATCTCATATTCTGTATCATCTAAACGAAATGTAGGGGAGACTTTCAGGTGTATGTCACCCTGGGGCAAAATTCTTCTTTATCTGTGAACCTGTAAGATATAGAATAGAAATACACATTTCTAACATACAATAGTGGAATAAGCACAAGGTAGATGTTTCTATTACAAATGGGAGAAATTGGAGGGAAAGAAAGGATAACCCAGAAGGAGAAAACTCATTAGCTTTCAGGACTTAAAAGTAATCCTCTTCTCTCTCAGTCCATCTGGGAAATGGCCTTGCCTTCCAGACTCTGTGTATTGGACACGCGCTTCTGAATTCTGGGTGGAAACCCCTTGACCTGGGATTCAATTCTGCCTTCCAGGCCCACTGTGATGTCAAATTGGCTTCTTCATCTTTGGGGAGCCACATTCTCCAGCTCCATCTGAGTACTGACCCCACACCCTCAGTCCCAGCAGCCTACATTCTCCTGACCTTTGGGCGTGGCCACTCTGCCCCTCAGCTCTGGGCACTGGCCCCTACCTCTCTGTCTTTAGGCACAACAGCCCCCCACACTGCAGTTGAATTGGTGGAGATCTAATCATGAATCCACCCTTTGAAATCCAGGAAACCGTGGCTCCACCCTTTGAGACCTAGGAGATCTTGGCTCCACCCTTTAAAACTTAAGCAGCTGTGTCTACTCCCTGTGAAACCAAGACACCTTTCTTCCTATGCTCCTTCCTACTGTTCTGCTATCTCCACACTGCTGCTAGGATGGTTTTTCTCTTTTCACAGAGGACAATGGATGTAGCTCCTGTGGCCTATTTTCTGCCTGTGGAATTCTAACAGACAGACAACTTTTCTTCCTTTCATCCTGTCTCTGTCTCCTTTAATATAAATTGATGTGTGTTCTGCTTATTTGATAGTTGGTTAGACCCATCAGTCATGGGCTTAATCTCTTTAACAAAAGATTATGTATCCACATCCTTAGTGGATGTCTAGGACAAGTATTCTCAGTTGATACAAAATTTTCTAAATCTTTAAGCTCTTTGTCTTGCACAGTTCATTTTTCAGATTACCTCTTTCCTCTCAAGTTTTACTATAATGAGCAAAAAGAAACCACGTGGCCTCTTTAAGATCTTGTTCAGAATTCTCCTTAGCCAGACATGCAAGTTCATCAGTTACAAGTTCTGCCTTCTACCAGACACTTAAGCATAATTAAGACAAATTCTTTGCGACGGCATAAAAAGAATTTTCTTTTAAAGCCTCACCAGAAGTGTATTTATTGCCCGCATGTCTAGCAACACTTTGTTGATAATATTCTCTGAGATGATGGTGACTTTCTCTGCGGCTCTTTTCACTTCCTTCTGAACCCTTCTCAAAAGAGTTGCCTCTGACGTCCGTAATTCTACCAGCAGTCTCTTCAAGGTGTTGCAGGCTTTTGCTATTAGACTCCTTAAACTCTTCCATCCTCTATGCACTACCCAATTCTAAAACCACTTCCACCTTTTAGATATTTGTTAGAGCAGCGCTCCTATTTCTTGGTTCCAAATTCTGTCTTAATCACCTAGTGCTGCTATAACAGGAGGCTAAAGAAGCCTGAATTCAAGATGCTGGCTCTAGGGGAAGGCTTTCTCTCTTTCTATTGGCTCTGGAGGAAGGTCCGTGGTTCTTTGGGGGTTCTGTTCTTTGGCTATCTTCTTGTGGCTTAACGTCTCTCTTCCCCTGTCTCTACTCTCTTGCTTTCCTGTTTAATCTCTTTTATATCTCAAGAGAGACTCACTTAAGACACTCCACATTAATACTGCCCTTATCAACATGATGAAGAAAACCCATTCCCAAATGGGATTATAATCATGGGTAAAGAGGTTAGGATTTACAACACAAATTTGAGGGGTGGGGCACCATTCAGTCCAAAGCAGTCAGCTGCACATACTTTGATGCAGGACCTACTGTGTGTCAGTCCCTGTGTGTGCTGGGATTTAAGATGAACAAGGACGCAGGTACTCAAGTCTCCTGTTCTCTTCCAGTAGTGGAGTTGTAATTTAAAGGAGGAACAATCTCGGTAGGAGAGCGAAGCGGAACATGAAGGGCCTGGAGGAGAGTGGTAGGGAACTGGTGTCAGAGTATATGGTGCTCTTGAATTCCATCTAAGGACACAGACACCCCTTTGCTCCAGTGTTGCCTTCCTTAGCCAGTCAAAACTCTTGCCTGTCTTCATGCTTTGGCCTCACCATGAACCTTTCTCTGACACTTGGAAATTTCCTGTCTTCTCTTCAGCCATGTTAGTCTGTATCATATAATCAAAGTCTGGTTGATGTTTCGTCTCCTGTTAGCATAGGACAAGGCAATGTGGGTGAGTGAAATGGGGTTGCATGGCCTTGACATTGGGTGGCTGGTAGATCTTGGACAGGATACTCAATTTCCTTCAACTTCTATTTCCCCTTCTGCAAAACAGAGACCATAATTACCACAGTGTAGGGGTAAGGAGCCCTTGTGGTATGATTTTGCAAAAGACTTTGCAGATGTCAAAGTTCTCCCTGAATATTCTCTGGTCATATTACTGTGTATTGATAGTCACTCCTGGGCAGTGAAGTCTGCTAAGTGCTCAGCTGTGAAACCAAAAAGTTGGCAATTCAAGTTCACCCGAAGGTACTGGAAGGAAACGCCTGGTGATCTACTTCTGAAAAATTAGCCACTGTAAACCACGTAGTGCATAGTTTTACTGTGACGCACATGAGGTTGCTATGGGCTGAACAGATTCCACAGCAACCAATTTTTTGACTTGTGGTTGCTATCTGCAGGAATTCTCCAATTTAAGTGTAGAACTACAGTCCTGTCTTCTGCTTCCTTTTTCCCCTAATGACACTTTGCACTATTAGGAGCATATTGTTGCTGGTCATTTTTCTTGGTGATGGATAAGGGATATGAATTTATTCAACAAATATTTATTAATCAGAAATTTAGTGGTTATTTCCTCTTCATACAAAAATGAACAAGATGATGTCTTGATATAGTTGCCTCAGTTTTTCTCCCAAAAGTTTTCATTTTGTCTGATATCTGTGAAAGGCACAGTAATGGTTCTCCAAAAGTGTCTGTATCTTCATGTCCAGAATGTATGAATCTGTTACATTACATGTCAAAGAGGAATTAAGATTGCAAACAGAAATAAGTTGATTTGAAAATAGATGGTACTGGATTATCTGGATGAACCCAAGGTGCGCAGAAATGTCCTTAAAAGTAAAAGATGGAGGCAGAAGAGAAAAGCAGAGAAAGAAATGTGACAGTGACAGCAGTGGGTCAGAGAGATGCTATATCACTGGCTTTGAAAATGAGGACAGGGCCACCAGCCAAGGAATGCAGGAGGCTTCTGGAAGATGGAAAAGACAAGGCAAGAGATTGTCCGCTAGAGCCTCCCGAAGAAAACGCAACCCTGCTGACACCGTGATTTTACTCCAGGGAGACTCAGGTGGAATTTATGACTTCCAGAACTATAAGACAATAAATTTGTGCTGTTTTATGCTACAAGTCATTACAGTAATAGGAAACTAACACAATATTAATCATGACTTTCTTCTTTTTAAACATTTACTGCCTTCAGTAAATATTTATTGAGAGATTACTGTGTGTTAGCCTCTGGATGTGCTAAATATAAAATGTGGCGGAGAGCAGAGATAATTGGCCCCTACCTTCACAGACCTTACAGTCTGGCTGGAATGTGAATCAAAGATATATGAACCTACAACTGGGATGCAGGTTAGACAGGAGAGGTGCATGGCACATGTGCCATGACTGATACAGTAATGTGTTCAGAAAAATCACACCTGAGCCCACCCTCCCGGCCCCATCTAGGTACTTCTTCCTTGGAGGACCAAGGAAGCACTAGAGCTGGGGTGGAGGACACATGTCCCTGAGGCTCTTAGAGCTGACCTGGATGATCTGCTCCCTGAGAGGGAGAAACGAACAAACGAATCAGTTGCCATCATGTAGATTCTGATCCTTGGAGACCCAATATGTGCAGAGGAGAGCTGTGCTCCGTAGGGTTTTCTATGACCTTTCAGGAACAGATTGCCAGGCCTTTCTTCTGAGGTGCCTCTGAGTGGCAGTTGATCACTTAACCACCAGTATCACTCACAAGAGTGAAGCCCTCGGCAATTGCCCATAAACTCAGTTCCAGGCCCTTCCCAGGCCCACCCAGCTGCTCAGGACGCCTCCTCCAGTTTTTTTCCATACTGTCAATCAATAGAAAAGACATCAGAGACATTTACCAAGCACAGCTAATCAGTTAAACATTCAATTAATTAGGCAATCATTTTTTGCACTTGATTTTCATTACACTGAGTTTATTTTAGTTTCTTGTGTAGGAAAAACAGGTGCTCACATTCAGCTTCATCAGCTTCCTGTTGCTGTTTGACTCACATATTATTTTTAAAATAGGTTTATTTTGGGGGAAGTTGTGACCCCAAAAAACCCACTCTATTTACTCTCCAGTGTTGCTGTGGTGGTGGTGGTGGTTGTGCTGTTGTTTTTCCTGACATCACTGAGGGTTTAAGAAAACGTAAACGAAGCCACATGCCATTGCACCGTTATCGAAGCCTTTGTTTCTTCTCTCAAGTATCCCTTTTCCTTTCTTGGATATTCATGGGGCCTAAATCTAAGCTGGGAATCTTGGTGGTATAGTGGTTACGTGCTCCAGCTGCTAACTAAAAGGTCAGCAGTTTGAATCCACCAGGATTTCCTTGGAAACCCTATGCGGCAGTTCTACTCTATCAGCCGAAATCAACTCGACAGCTGCAGGTTTGGTTTGGGGATTTAGATCTAAACTGACAAGGAATCTGTGAAATAGTTTAGTCCCTGCCTCAATGTCCTATGAGTTCTATCACAAAAGATATCCCAACTGGCTGACTTACAAAACTGGCACCAATTGCCTTCCAGTGGATTCTGAATCACCATGGGTGTCAGAGCAGCACTGCCCGCCATAGGGTTTTTAATAGCTGAATTTTTCAGAAGTAGATTGCCAGGACTTTCTTCTGAGGCATGCCTGGGTGGCTTTGAACCTCTAGCCTTTCAATTATTAGGTCATCACATGAACCACTTGTACCCCCTGAGGACTCTGGCTTTTAAGACCAGAAATTTAGTTTCTCATAGTTCTGCAGGCCAGAAAGTCCAAATCAGGGCCTGGGCATGTCAATGCCATCTGTGGGCCTCTCAGCTGGTCCCTGGTGATACCTGGTGATCCTAGGGGTTCTTGAGCTTGTCGACAGATTTATCTGCTTCCTTGTGTCCCCCCCCCCCCAAATATGGGTAGCCATGTGGCTGGGCCACAATTCCCAATATTTTATGACTGTCCTCCATTTTGTGATTTTCATATGCTGTATGTTAAAGTATTAGGCTGGGACTGTAAGTCCCTTCATAGGATCACCTCCCTGCTCCGCTGTAAAGGGAGTTTTCCTGGAAGATGGCTTGTACCACCCTTAGTCCTTTTGTCCTACAAGAAATAAAAGGAAAGGGAAGTGAGCAGAGAATTGGCAACCTCATAACACCAAGAAAGCAGCACTGGGAGAAGAGTGCATCCTTCAGACCTGAGGTTCCCATCTTTGTCAAGATGCTCCCTAGACACAAACTGATGCAACACAAGGACTTTCCTCAGAGCTGACAAGTGGGAACGACTTCCCCTGGAGCGGACATCCTGAATTCGGACTTGCAGCCTGTCAGACTGTGTACGAGTAAACCTTCCTTCGTTAAAGCCATCCACTTTGTGGTACTTCTGTTACAGCAGCACTAGCTGACTAAAACAATGTCTCTCTGCCCCACTGCCTGTGTCTCTCCGTCTAGAGAAGCCATTAGGTTAGGACCCACCCTAGTTCAGTATTTCCTCATTCAAACCAACCAACCAAACAAAAAAATCCACTGCTGTTGAGTCAATTCTGACTCATAGGACAGAGTACAACTGCTCCATAGGGTTTCCAAGGAGCACCTGGTGGGTTCAAACTGCTGACCTTTTGGTTAGCAGCTGTAGCACTTACCTACTATGCCATCAGGATTTCCATTAACATAACAGAAAACCTTATTTCCAAACAAGATCATATGTGAAGGTACAGGGGTCAGGACTTCATTTATATTTGGGGGCAGGGGGACACAATTCAACCCCTGAAAAGCCCCAGTGTAGGCTAAGGTGGATGTTTTTTTCTAAAAGGCAGTTCATTGTTCATATTCTGATGCTTCCAGATTTCTCGGGGTAAAATTGCTCCTGCAGCTGTAAACCTCAACACAGTGCCATTAGGCCAGCAACAAGCTGGTGTGTCAACCCAGACTAATAAATGGCTTATCCAAACTTTCTGCGACTTCCGCGATCAGCTCCCTCCAGACCTCGCCCAGCAGAAACGGTGTGTTTCCTGCTTTGGAACGCCACATGCAGTGACAAATGGAAGCTGATTTCGTGATGCTTCTGCTAATTCCTTCCTTCTTGTCTCTTTCCAAGTCTACCAATTTACTGCCAGATTTCTGGTAAACAGTGACATGTGTCTCCTCTAATCAATCTGCACCCATGTGACCTTTCTATCAGACCCCTAAAATTATTAACCTCTCCTTCTGACCACCCCACACCCACCCTTGTCTCTATTTCTTTGTTTTCAGCATGAAGGGTTAATAC
Source organism: Heterohyrax brucei (assembly GCA_028571685.1). Taxonomy (NCBI): domain Eukaryota; kingdom Metazoa; phylum Chordata; class Mammalia; order Hyracoidea; family Procaviidae; genus Heterohyrax; species Heterohyrax brucei. The sequence continues at coordinate 32,812,655 of CM053140.1, forward strand.
AAAAATAGAACTTCCCAAGGCATTTATAGGATTTCCTCTTCAGGTTCCCATGGAAACAAAGCAGTGCAAATATGTGAAGAATTTTTTCAAGTTAGTTCAAAAATTTATCCTCCAAAGATTTAGGGTCATTCTGCCTTATTGTTTGGAAAAACATTTTAAAAAATACAAAAGATTTCAAGGAATTTATATAATGTCTAAACCTCTCCACCTGCTTCCACCCGCATATTTGTATATAGACATTCATATGACTAAAACAATGTCTCTGTCCCACTGTCTGTGTCTCTCTTTCTAGAGAAGCCATTAGGTTAGGACCCACCCTCGTTCGGCATTTCCTCATTCAAACCAACCAAACAAACAAAAAACCCACTGCTGTTGAATCAATTCTGACTCATAACAACCTCATAGGACAGTGCAGAACTGCTCCATGAGGTTTCCAAGGAGCAACTGGCGGGTTTGAACTGCTGACCTTTTTGTTAGCAACTGTAGCACTTAACTACTGTGCCATCAGGATTACCATTAACATAACAAAAACCCTTATTTCCATACGCAGCCTTTTTTTTTCTTACCTTAAAGTAAACATCAAAAAAGGTTATTTTCATGGCATGTTCAATACTTAAAGAATTTTTTATAAAGTCCGTTTGAAACCAAAACCTCAGAACTAGGATAAAGGAGATTTTTATTATTATTTCCCTTCAGTTGAACACAGCTTAAAAACGCTTTTATGGTTAGATTATTGGGAAACCCTCCACCAAGAGTACCTCTTGGTCACTGGCCTCTGAATGGTGATGCCTTCCGCAAGGACACAGGAAACAAACATTCTGAGAAGCCAGAAGTCTCCACGGCTGCACACTAAATCCCTTGGGTTGTGATACTTTCTGCTGTTCCTTCCCTGTTCAGATAAATTGCATTTTGTCCATGAAAGGCTCTTGGAGGAGTCGTCGATGCAGCTGGAGAACAGAGGAGACACAAAATTAGGTCTTTTGTCACTGTCACTTGTATTTCATTAAAGGGCAGGAGTTCCCAGCGATTGGTAATGGGCTTGCTCAGGCAGGTTGGAGTGGGAGGATGGGCCTGTGAGGAACCCAGCAGCGAGGCTCCGTGGGCGTGGGTCCTGGGCATCATTTCTTCTGGACTGGCGGCACTCTTGCTTGTGGCCTTTGGTGCCCTGCCTGATGCCCCGGTAGGCCAGGGACCCTCATGCCATGCTGCTGTGCTGTGGCTATGGAGGTTTTTCAGTTGTACTCCCCAGAAGAATTGCCCTTAGCTGCTTGTGGAGGGTCACCCTTCCCTAGGGATGCCTGATCTCCCTGCAGGGCAGGCCCCTGCCTCAAGGATGAAACCGTAGAGTGATTTATGCTCTGAGCTTTCTCCCAGGGATGTGGATGAGGCCACAGTCTGTTCCAAACCTCCCCCTGTTTTTGTTGTTTGTTGTTCAGTGTTCTGAGTCAGCTCCAATTCACAGCCACCTTCTGTATTAACAGAACAAAATTCTGCCTGCTTCTCGGCCGTCCTTACCATGGTTGCTATGTTTGAGTCCGTTGTTGGAGTCACTGTGTTAATCCTTCCCATTGAGCGTCTCCCTCGCTTTTGCTGACACTCTGTCTTACCAACCATGATGTCCTTTTCCAGTAATTAGTCCCTCCTGATAGCATGTCGAAAGTATGAGAGATGAAGTCTCACCATCCTTGCTTCTCAGGAGCATTCTGGTTATATGTCTTCTGTCATGGATTGAATTGTGTCCCCCCAAAAATAGGGGTAGCCACGTGGCTGGGCCATGATTCCCAGTATCTTGTCATTGTCCTCCATTGCGTGGTTTTCCTATGCTGTATGTTAAAGGATTAGGGTGGGACTGTAAATCCCTTTATAAGATTGCCTCTCTGGTCCACCTTAAAGAGAGTTTCCCCGGAGTGTGGCTTCCCCACCCTTGATCCTTTCATCCTAGCAGAGGTAAAAGGACAGAGAAGCAGACAGAGAATTAGAAACCTCGCACCATCAAGAACGCAGTACCGGGAGAAGAGCTCGTCCTTCAGACCTGAGGTTCCTGCACCAAGATGCTCCCTAGACAAAGACTGATGCAATACCAGACTTTCCTCCAGAGCCGACAAGGGGAAAGCCTTCCCCTCAAGTGGACTTCCTGAATTTGGACTTGTAGCGTACCGGACTGTGTAAGAATAAACTTTCCTTTTTTAAAGCCATGCTCTCTGTGGTATTTCTGTTACAGCAGCCCTAACTGACTAAAATATCTTCCAGGACAGATTTGTTCATTCTTCTGGCAGTCCATGGTGCATTCAATCCTCTGCATCAATACCACAATCCAAATGGATCAATTCTTCTGTTTTCCTTTTTTATCCTCCAGCTTTTGTATGTATATGAGGTAATTAAAAAGACAATGGCACAGGTCTGGTGCACTTTAGGGATCAAAATGACATCTCTGCTTTTTAATACTTCAAAAGGAGGTCTTTCACTGCAGATTTGCCCCTGTAGAGTATTGTTTGGTTTCTGGACTGTTGTTTCCATGAGAGTTGATTATTCAGCTCTGCCTGTTCCCAGTTTTGCTCACTTTGCTCTCTTGTGGGTTTCTCCCAACATCTCTGCCTCCCTGGGTCACAGCCCTCAGCCTCAGGCTCTGCTTCTAGGGATCAAACCTGCCAACAAATCCCCGAGTTGGATTATTTTAAAGAAACGCTAACAGTGCCCTCCTTCTGCAGGCTTGGAGTCTGCCCATCAACACCTACAAGCAACTGGTGGAATGGTTAGTTTTAGAAGTCTAGGTATCAACCTGACTAGGTTGGCTGTCTAATGTTGCTGGGGAGATATTCTGTTGATGGGATTAGCATCCACAATCATTTGACTTTAAGTAAGGAGGATGACCCTCAACAATGTGCGTGGACCTTATCCAGTTGGTTGAAGGCCTAAAGAACAAAACTGAGGTTTTCTAAAGGAGGAAGAAATTCTGCTTCAAGGTTTCTGCCTGGGTTTTCCACCTGCCACCTATCAGATGGATTTCAGACTTGACAACCCCACAATCCAATGTCAATTCACTAAAATAAATTTGTGTGTGTGTGTGTGTGTGTGTGTGTGTGTGTGTGTGTGTGTGTGCACGTGCGCACACACACACGTGCGCACAAAGAGATAGTGTCATGGATTGAGTTACGTCTCCCAAAAATTGTATGTAGCAGTCAGCTGGGTCATGATTCCCAGTATTGTTTGATTGTCTACTATTTTGTCATTTGATGAGATTTTCTTGTGTGTTGTAAATCCTATCACTGTGATTTAATGAGACAGATTAGTGACAGTTCTACTGGTGAGGTCTACAAGATCAGATAGTGTCTTAAGGCAATTTCTTTGAGATACGAGAAAAGCGAAAGGAGCAGAAACATGAGAATCTCCTATCACCAAGAAAGCAGTGCTGGGAGCAGAGCACATCCTTTGGACCTGAGTTTCCTGTGATGAGATGCTTCTAGACTAAGAGAAGACTGATGCGTCACAAGGACCTTACTCCAGAGCCAACAGAGAGAGAAAACTTTCCTATGGAGCCAGCACCTTGAATATGGATTTCTAGGTTACTAATTTGCGACAGAATAAGCTTCTCTGTGTTAAAGCCATTCGCTTGTGATATTTCCGATATAGTAGCACGAGATGACTAACACAGATAAAAACAGAGATGCAGGTATAGATATGCAGAGCCACATACGTACATCAATCTTATAGAGATATAGGTCTGGGTACAGGGTGATGCAAACGGTTAGGTCCTTGACTACTAGCAGAAATGTTGGCACTTTGAAACCACCAAGAGACATTTTAGAGGACAGGCCTGGCTGTCAGCTTACAAAAGGTCGCAGTCTTGAAAATCCCGTAGAGCAGTTCTACTCTGCACATACGTGGCAGCTATGAGTTGGAATCAACTTGAAGGCAACCAACAGCAATGACATAGGCATAGGTATAGATGCATGTATAAGTGTAAATGTAAATGTCAGTATAGATGTAAGTAGATCTTTTATTGTCTGTTTTATTGGAGAACCCTGACTGATATACCTACTTGTCTATAAATACCTCAAATCCCAACCCACTGCCAGGAGGCTGAGTCACAGGTGACTTGTAGAAGAGCTGACTTTTTGCTGGGATGTGGGCTGAAGTTAGCATCTATCTATGCTCAGAAGAGCAAAAGACAAGGGGAAGAGAATGGTCAATGGAAAGAAGGAATTGCCAGCTTGTGTGTTTGCAGAATTAGCCCCACTGGTGTCATTTGAAGCAGGGTAGTCTCTGTTTACCCTTCACTGTCCCTCTACCTAGAACCTTCGCAATATGAGAGACTTGGGCTGTCTCTTGGGACAAGAACCAAAAACAACTCATTGCCGTTGAGTCGGTTCTGACTCATAGTAACCCAATAGGGTAGAAGAGAACTACCCCACAGAGCTTCGAAGGAGTACCCAGTAGATTCAAAGTGCCAAACTTGGTTAGTAACCATAGCACTTAACTACTACTCCACAAGGATTTCTCTCTGGGGACAGAGTGAGTCCAAATCCACCAGAGTGACTCAGGCTGAAAGAAGCCTGATTCCCTGCCAGGTCTGCCCATTAACAGACTTCCTAGTTTGAAGAAAGGCAGCTTTTGGTATCATAAATTATTGTAGGGCCTTTTTAATGCACTTCTCCACATGAACAACAGTGCTCAACTGAATATCAGTCGTCAGACAAACATAATTGGATTTGGTACATGTTACATTGTGAATTAAGTTGACTGATGGGGAAATGTCAGTTTTATTAACATCCTTCCTTCAGACAATAATTTTATATCTACGAAGATGAATTACAAAAGAGATATTGAAGGCATCACTTCAGAATGATGGGGTTATTTTAATAAAGCCTGCTTTTCCCTTCTGAGTTCTGTTTTTAAATATTTAATCTCATTGTGGGGAATGGCTTCCATGTTGCTGTCCCATCATCAGGCAAAAAGTCAACAGAACAGGCTGCTTGGATGAAAGCCAATTCAGTGTCCAGTCTCACCAGCTGAAGATGATACTGTCTTGGGCCCAGAGGCCACAAGCAAAGGAGCAGGAGTGTTAAAGAAGAACTGAAGAGGATGCTAGATACCAAAGTTAAGTCATTGGATTGATGGGACCTCAACCCACCCACCAATAGTGTTATCGTCTCAAGAAAGTGTACTCTTTAGTTGGATGATTTTCAGCATTTACTTTAAATCTTGATTTTCTGTCTATGTCAAACTGAGAAACTGGTCCCAACCCTCAGCTTCCTCCACTTGGCCCTTTGAAAGGGCCTTACTGAGTCATCCACCTACACCCTTATCCATCTCCACAAAGTTCTTATCTATGCAGCCTCCTGGGCTATGCTTCTTAAAAGGCCGTTCACATCATGACAGTTCCTAGCTCACTCCTCAGCTTCTAGAAGCTTCCAGATATCCACCTCCCACTCCCCCACCTCCCTCTCCCCAACAACATCCAAAGGCCCTCCTGACCAACCAGGCTCCGTGTTTCACCTTTTCTTCCAGCGTGAACTTCATCTCCTCCTGTGGTATGGCCTCTGAGTCTTTGTCCCCGCTGTCCCTGGAACATCGTTCCCTAAAGTCTCTCTGGCTTCTTTGTTTTGTTAGGCTCCATGACAGAATGCCATTGTGATCAGACCTTCCCTAGCCACCTTCCAAAAGCTGTTCCCTGGTGACTGTCCATGTTGTTACTAGTTTCTGTTAAGTCGATTCTGACTCATGACAACCTTACCTACAAAAGAACCAAGTACTGTCCGATCATGCACCATCTTCCTGCTTATGTTTGCCTCCCATTGTTGCGGCTGTTGTGCCAGTCCACCACTTTGAGGGTTTCCCTTCTTTTTTCTGACCCTCTTTTTTACCAAACATGATATCCTTTTCTAGTGACTGCTCTTTTCTGATGATGCATCCAAAGTCATTGTGCCCAGGTCTCACAATCCATACTAATTTCTAAGAAGCATTCTGGCTGTATTTCTCCTAAGACTGATTTGTTTGTTCTTTTGGCAGTCCATGCTTTAGTCTTTATTCTTCACTAATACCCCCGTTCAAATGGACAAGCTAACCGTGCCTTGCTTTATCTCTGTACAAACGATCAGTACCACCAACACGTCTTGTATTTATTTCCTTGTTCATACTCATCTCACGTGCTAGAATGTAGCCCCAGAAGGGGAAAGATGGGCCATTCTCTGCCCAGGGCCTACAACCCTGCTGCACAGGCAGGAGAAGTTTGCTGCTGATTTATTTGTTATATGAATTTATGGTTCCAGAGTCTCACTGGAAATTGCATGTTGCTCTGGAAATGTGTGTTATAATAACGATGAAAATACTTCCTTTGGAAGATTTATTTCTTAGAGAACATCTTTTGGTTTCTACTGGAAAGTTGACAGACACTCTTGGCCTCAGGAGATGTGGTTACCCAGCGCTTGGTCTTGGTTCATTGTGAACTGACCCTGGGGCTTTGGCAAGGGGATTCATTGTCTTGTCCTGTGCCTGGAACAGAATTGAGACCCCAGAGATGACACCATCTTCCTATGAATAGATGTTCTAGATCCCAAGAAGTTCTAGACGTTTTAGGCCTTACTGAAGATGAGCAGTGGAACTAAATGGCCCCTCAGGCATGTGAGGCGAATGTTACTATCTCCACTCAACTGGGATTAGAAGATTCAAGGAATTTCCCAGAATAACGTATCTTGCATTGGGTAGGACCTCTGCTGGAAACTCAGATCTTTCTGTCACTCTTTTTTGCAGAGCCTGTACTGCTATCTGTGATCTAAACACTTCTCCCTCTTCTTAAATCTACACATGTGACTTGCTTGCTGTATGTTTGCAGGCATGTGAGTGTTTGAGAAACCGAGTATGGGGATATTTGAGTGTGTATGATGCATTGTGTGTGCATTTGAGAAAGACTGCATGACTGGTGTGTGAATGTGTGCATATGAGTGTGTATAAATGTGTGTGATTGCATGACAGTATGTATATGTGAGAGTAGGTGTGAGGGTGTGTATGGGAGGGTGAGTGTGTATGACATTTTGTGAGTGTATGAATCTGAGTTTCAGGCATGTGTGTGAGCTGTGAACTTGTAGATGTGTCTAAGAGTACAGATGTGTTTGAGACACTGAGTGTGTGTGGCATAGTATGTGTAAAAGTGTGCAAGTATGCAAATGTGTGTAAGAGTGTATGGACTGTGGGATGACAAAAATGTGTGTGTGTATGTTTGAGTATGTATGAGTAAGTGAGAATGTATGAGAGTGTGTTTGAAGGTGGGTGTGAGTGTGTTTATGAGAAGGTATGTAGGAATATCATTGCATGCAAGTGTATATGACTGTATCTGAGAGTGGATGCGAGCGTGTGTGAGAGTTGTGAGAGCATGAGAATAATAGTATGTGTACGATTAGGTGAGAGAGAACAAGTATGAGTGTGTGCATGTATGTGTGGTGTGGGGGGGGGGGGTGGGGGCATATCTGCTCCTGTTCATCAAGATGTAGTTAAGACATCTTTCATGCCCACCTGTGTGAAAACAAACAAGTCACGGGAGAGCTCTGCTATTTGATGCCATGTTCATAAATCCCAGGGTAGTGTCTAGATGTGGGGAGACATCAAAGGGTTTCAAGAGAGGCCCACAGGGAGTTTCAGCCCTACTGGTGATATTCTCATTTTGAAAATAACTCAAGGTTCACTGCTTTATACTTTTTGTGTATGTGAACTGCAGCAGTGGAAACAGCAACTAGGCTATCTTTCACAAAATGAACTATCTTCATCTGTCGTCATTTTAATTATTTCAAGAACATCGAGGCCTTCTGTTGAAGATGCTCACAAATAGGTTGAACTCAGTTTTTACCCCTTGTCAGATTTTTTTATTATACAGAAAACTGAGTGAAAGCAGCACACATCAATGCATCAGGAGAAACTGTGGTGCAGGGCTATTGTGTCTCAATAACATGTGGTCAACTCTGTCTCCTCTTGCTCCACATCCCTCCTTACTCACAAGGCGAGAATTTTAGATCTCAGCTATGCAAAGTTGGGGCCACGGTGAAGAAGATTTTGGCATTATACTCAGTGTAGATGGAGTAGAAGCAGTCTTTCCAATCTGGAATTTATTAGTATGAGGCCCTTGGCCTCTGCTTGCAGAAGGACTCCCTGCAGAGAAGAAGCTGGAGTTGGTTGCCATGGAGGCAAGCTCTCAAACAAACTATAAGCTTGTTGTCAATGTGAGTTGCCACTGAGTCAATGCCAGCTATGAAGACCCCATGTTCAACAGAACGAAACATTGTCTTGTCCTGTGCCGTCTTCATAATCACTGGTATACTTTAGTACATTGTTGGGACCACTGTGCATTTTAAGACCCTATCAACCTACGGGGATTGGGGAAATCCTTGGTAGCCCAGTAGTTAAGAGCTATGGCTCCTAACAAAAAGGTCAGCAGTTTGAATCCACTAGCCTATCCTTGGAAACCCTGTGGGGCAGGGCTACTCAATCTGGTAGGATCGCTATGACTTGGATTCATCTTGACAGCAATGGGTTTGGTTTTTAGTAGCCTTGATAGTGGAGTGGTTGAAAGCTTGGCTGTTAACCAAAAGATTGGTGGTTTGAATCCACCAGCGGCTTCTTGGAAAGCCTATGGGGCAACTCTGTACTATAAGGTCACTGTGAGTTGAGTTAACTTTATGGCAGTGTTTATGTGTGGTGTGTGGATATACACATATAAGTGGTGCATAATGTGTATTCATCTTAAGTGTACAACATGATGAATTTTTGTATCTGTTTATATACAGGGATACTATGAGTTGGAATTGACCGCAATAGGTTTGGTTTAGGATTTTTTTTTTAACGATCAATCTAAGGACTCATTTTCCAGCACCATATCAGACAGTGTTCTATTGTGATCTATAGTGTTTTCATTGGCTATTTTCAGAAGTAGATATGCAGGCCTTTCTTTCTAATCTCTCTAAGTCTGGAAGCTCCCCTGAAACCTGCTCGTCATGGATGCTCCTCCTCTGGTTTGAAATACTGATGGCATAGCTTCTAGCAACATAGCAACAGTCAAGCTTCCACATTACTACAAATTGGCAGACAGTTGGTGATTTAAGCAAATAGTTCTAGTTTAATTGTTGACCAACTATCTTACAATATAAATGATTTCCCTTGATTTTTGCAAGAGGGGTCTCACTTGGGTTTACTGATTTCCTGAAGATTTACCACTGATTTTCTTGTGGCAGGTGGTAAAGCTGCATTCATTGTTAGCGTCCTTTCTCTCACACAGTAGAATTACATGTCCTTGCCCATTGCCATGTGACTCCCAGTGCCCACCTGCAGGGGACTGAGGACTTGGCCACTCAATACGAGCCATTCGGAGGTTGCCCCATCCAGAGGAGCTTCCCATGACACCTCAGGTTCTCACCTCTGATCTTTCTCTTCCCATCATGAGAAGTTCCAGACAGATCAAAGAAAGAGTCACACCAACCAGAAAAGAAGTAAAGTCAGCCTTTGTGAACCACTGAGGTGTGGGGCTGCTTGTCACAGTAGCCTTATGTAGTAAAAGCTGGCTTATACCAGCATCTCGTCCCCACATTTGTATCAGGAACTTGAAGTCTGAACATCTTACTGAGAAGGACCAAGGCACAGGAGGTTTTTACAGAGAAAAGACGGCCAGGATCCACAGAGAAAAGACAGCCAGTAAATGACACTCAGACTCTTTGCCGACATATGAATGGCTTCCATAATTAGGTGCCTGTGCGTATTTTCCAGTCTGTAATATTTATGGCATGTCACACACCCTACAAAAAACTGTGACAATTGCTGGCGTGTGTATTGAAATGGTGACAGGAAAGAATGGTCAGAAACCAAGTATAGAAATAACTCTATTCATTGGCTTTCTTCCTAGTGGGTTCTTGGGTAGGGTCCAACTGTAAATCTCTGAGTTAAGATATCAGTGAACCTCGTCACTCACGGTGACTGCTATTGCCACAGTGTTGTCACCTATCACCTCTCCGGGCTCTCCTCACAGACCTAGGGTGATGATAGGACAAATCCTTTTCCCATTTCAAACATTAGGGACAAGAATTGAAAGTGGTTAAGTGATCTGTTCAATTCAGGAGACAACAAAAGTCTTAAAGAACTATGCTTGCTGATGATAATGTCCACATTGTTTATATTAGGTCAGTGTTTTTCAATGTATGTTCTGTAAAAGCTTGGTACATAAACTAGTGAAGACATTCTCTGGATAAGGGATATCTTTTATAAATAGGCAGAACCCCTGAGTTATGCAAATGGTAAATACACTTGGCTTCTAACCAAATGTTTGCAAGTTTGAGTCCACCCAAAAGGGACAGGTGACCAGATGGTGACCCAGGAAGGCATTACTGAGGTGGGAAGAATTGCCTTGTACTACTGCTGGTTTCCTTTCTTCAACTAAACCTCTTTGCCCCCAGTAAGCTCTGTGACCAGTGCTGTACTTAGAAGCATCCCTTCTTGGGGTTCAGTGCTGACTAGATGTTGGAGAGAATAGTTTTGTTTTCATTTCCTCCTCATTCTGTGGAGCCCCTGGGTGGTGTAAACAGTTAAAACACTTGGCTGCCAACCAAAAGATTTGAAGTTCAGATCTACCCAGAGGTGCCTTGGAAGAGAGGCCTGGTAATCTAAGTCTGAAAAAGTAGCCACTGAAAATACTATGGAGCACAGCTCTATTCTGACACACATGGGTTTGCAATTAGTTAGTCAGCTTTATGGCACGTGTAATGGTACTGGTTAAATAAAAGGAGAGGGCTGGGTTAGGTAAACAGGCTCTCTTACTGTGCCTTCTTAGATCTTTGTATGTGTTTTAGGATTTGATATCATAGATTTTTAATATGCATTTGTTCATTGTAAATCACAAAGAAGGGCATTGTGGTCAATAAATTTATAGTCTTAACATTTCACTCTTTTTCAGCACTTTCATGTATCTATCAGCATCCTTACAGATGCCATGTGGTAACTAGTATACTGTTTTTTGCTCTTTGACTGGGATTTGTCCATATGACTTGCTTTGGCCAGTGGGACATTTGGGGACATGACTCAAATAGTGTTTGAAATGTGTTTGTGTAATTAGATTTGCCCCAAGAAGACATACCTTGGGTAGTGACTGGTCCAACCCAGATAAGAGGTGTGTGAATGAGACCTGGACTAACCAGCTTGGAAGACAGCCTAGCTGAGTCCAGCCTAGTTCAGCCAACCACCAACTGACCTAAGACATATAATAGTGGATACTGTTGAACTTGATGTTTTGGGTGACATAAAATGAAGGATTTTTGCGGAAGTAGCTGAATGATATAAATATGCAGTGTCTGTCTTTTTTCTTTTTTTGACCATTGAAACTGTCACAGTTAATTTTATGTGTCATCTTGGCTAGGAATTTCTTTCCAGTGGTTTGACTCAACACTAGTCTCATTGCTATCACTGGGTAGTTACACGTCATTAAATCAATTGGCTTGGGTACAGCAGATTACTCTCTGCAACTTAATGTAATGTAGTGATAAATCTAATGTAATATGCTGGTTTTTTTTTTTTTTAGGTACAGTCAAATCAGTTTTGACTCATAATCACCCTTTGTACAACACAACAAAACACTATCTGGTCCTGTGCCATCCTCGCAATTGTTATCGTTGGGCCCATTGTTGCAGTCACTGTGTCAATCCATCTGATTGAAGGTCTTCCATTTTTTTGATGACCCTCTCTACTTTACCACACATGATGACTCTCTGCAGGGACTAGTTCCTCCTGATAACATATTCAAAGTGCTTAAGAGAAAGTCTTTCCATCTTCAATTCTAAGGAACACTCAGGCTGTACTTCTTCCAGGACAGATTTGTTCTTCTGGGAGTCCGTGATATATTCAATATTCTTTGCCAGCACCATACTCATAGTTCAAATACATTAAGTTGCCTCCAGTGTTTCTTAATCATTGTCCAGCTTTCCCATGCTTATGGACATGAAAAATACCATGGTTTGAGTCAGGCACACCCCAGTACCCAACTTCTTTGTTTTTTAACCTTTTAAAGAGGACTTTTTCAGCAGATTTGCCCAGTGCAAAGCACCTTTTGATTTCTTGACTGGGGCTTTCATGGGTGTTGATTGTGAATCCAAGTTGAATGAAATCCTAGACAACTTGAATATTTTCTTGACTTATTAAGATGTTGCTTATTGGTCTAGTTGAAAGGATTTTTGTTTTATTTTAAGGTATAAATCATACTGAAGGCCATAGTCTTCAATCTTCCTCAGTAAGTGATTCAAATTCTCTCCACTTTTAAGCAAGTGAGGTTGTATCATCAGAATATTGCATATTGTTAATGAATCTTACTCTAATCCTGATGCCATATTCTTCTTCATATAGTTCAGTTTCTTGGATTACTGGCTCAGCAAACAGATTCAATAAGTATGATGAAAAAATACAACAGTGATGCATAGCTTTTCTGATTTTAAACCATGCAGTATACCCTCATACTGTTTGAATGAGTGCCTCTTGGTCTAGGTACAATTTCCACAAGAGCAAAATTAAGTGAGAAATTCCCATTCTTCACAATGTTATCTATAATTTATTATAATCTACATAGTCAAATGCCTTTGGATAGTCAGTAAAACACAAGTAAACATCTTTCTGGTATTCTCTACTTTCAGGCCATATCCATCTGACATTAGCAGTAATAACCCTTGTTCCATGTCCTCTTCTGGATTCATCATGAATTTCTGACAGTTCCCTGTCAATGTATTGTTGCAACATTTTTGTGTATGCTTCAGCAAAATTTCACGTGCATATGATGTTAATGATATTGTTCTACAACTTATGCATTCTTTTAGATTACCTTTCTTTGGAATGGGATTGAATGCAGTTCTCTTCCAGAAGGTTGGCCTAGTACTTGTCTTCCAAATTTCGCGGCATAGATGAGTATTCACTTCTAGTGTTGCATTAATTTGTGGAAACATCTCAGTTGGTGTTGTATCAGTCCCTGGAGCCTTGTTTTTTGGTTTTTGGTTTTTGTTTTTGTCAGTATCTTCAGTGCAGTTTGGGCTTCTTACAGCAGCCCTAAGGAAATAAGATAGAACTCTTTGTCATTGAATATTTGCAGAGATGGGGAAATTCAGAAATGTACCCTGAGACTCTGACTGAAAATATGTTCAGAGTCTAGCTGTTCTGAGTTGAATTTTGTTCCCCAGAAAGATAAGTTGACGTCTTAACTCTTACATCTGTGAATACAATCTTGTTTAGAGAAATAGAATAGGTCTTTCTTTGAAAACGTTCTCACTTAAGGAGGTCATACTGGAGTAGAGTGTGTTCTAATCCTGTGTAAGTGATGTCCTCACAGAAAAAGAGAAAAGAGAGAGAGAACGAACACCATGTAATCTCGCAGCTTCAAACCAAGAAATGCCTGGAACTACCAGGAGCTAGGAGACAGGCATGAAACAGAGTCTCCCTCTAAGTATCAGAAAGAATCAATATAGCTGACACCTTAATCTTGGACTATCAGGCTTCATAAATGTGAAACAATAAATTTCTGTTCTTATAAGTCATTCAGCTTGTAGTATTTTGTTACAGCAGCCTTTGTTAACTAAAACATTGCTGGAGGCATCAATGGTTAACAGATGGCATGTGTGGCAGGGTTTGATGGGTGACCTGCACTGTGCACCAGTTCTATGGGTGCTCTCTAGCCTTTGTTTGATTGTTGTCATTGGGTGCTGTCAAGTTGATTCCAACTTATAGCAACACTATGTACCACAGAACAAAACACTGCCCATCCCTGCATCATGCCCACCGTTGTTATGCTTGAACCCATTGTGTAACCAATGTGTCAACTCATCTCACTGAGAGCTAAGGCCTAGAAAAAGAATCAAATGGAACAGTGTAAACATTCTGGGAGACCTAAGATCTAGAGTAAGGTTGTGAGATTGGACTGGACAAGGCAGTGGAGCACCAAGTCCTGCTTCTGCTGACACATCATTTAAGAGGATTACGGATATGGGTGTCTTTTTTGTTACCCAGGAGGCTGGGACTGGGACTGCTGAGCCTGTGAGCCTGGCACAAACCAGCTACTATGCTGAAGTGCAGTGCTTAAGTAAACAGCACATCCCACAGCAGAGAGACTGTTTGGGACAGCCATATCTAGAGAACTTAGCTGCAGCTGCTGACCAGGGTGCTAGTGTCCCTCACCCCTTTCTTCTTTGAGCGGTACCATAGATACTGCTGACTCAGTGCAGAAGAGACAGCTCGGGAGGGATGATATCTTGGTCAGCCAAGAGGTGGAGTTAGCCACATCTGAGGTCTCACCTGAGGCTAATTCCCACGCGGAACAACCATGCCTATCTGTATAGTGCTTCTCCAAGCAGAAAAGCTGCTTTTAAGGTGACCATACCTAGGAATCATAGTGGGGGCTGGTATCCGAGTGCATAGTGCCCTAACTCCTCCCCTCCTGGAGCTACATCATACCATTTGGGTACATTTTATAAGGCACTACCTCTGTCAGCCAGGGGGCAGGACCTGCCACCCCTGAGGCCTTGGCTGCTGTCAGCTGCTGGTGGTCAACACCTCTCTCAGTGGAAAGGCAGCTTTTATGTTAAAAGCAGCTAGAGAAAGCAGTAGAGGCTGGTGCCTGAGTGTGGTGGCACCATTTCTACCACCCTTCACTGAGCCACATCATAGGATCTGCTGACAGCCCCCGAGACACTCCATAAGTAGGGCACCGTCTTTGTCAGCCAGGAGGTGGGGCCCACCACCTCTATGGATCTGGCTGCTTCCAGAGGCTGCTGGACAGCAACCCCCTCAGCAGAACAGCAGTTTTTAAGACAAATGCATCTAGAGAACACAGCAGTCCCTGTCAGCCAAATGTGGTGGCATCCTTCTCTCCTCCCTTCCCTGAGCTACACCATAGTCTCAGCTGGTGTAATGATGGAGAGTTGGTACAAGTAGCTCACCACCTTTGGCAGCCAGGAGGAGGCAGGACCTGCCACCCCTGAGAGCCCAACTGGAGCCAGCCACTAAGCCAAGCAGTATCATGGCACTTGAGAGTGTCTATATTGCCAGAGAAGCTATACATAAGTCAGCTGCACCTAGAAAATGTGGCAGCACTTGATGACCAAATCTATCAGTGCCCTTACACACTCCCTTCTTAGAACTACATCATGGCTCCCTTTGGTGTGACACCAGAGAAACTGAACCGCTTCTTGATGGCACGAAGACAACAATCAACATCTAACCACTTAAAGAAACAGACCAACGTTGCTCTGGATAACTCCCAAAATAAATAATCTAAAATCTTTCCAGATGAAGAAGTCTTACTGAAATTATTCAAGGTAGAATATAAGAGAATTATAGATCCCTTCTAGAGATTAAACAAAATGCAGCAGAACAAAATGAAAAATTAAGTAAGCTATGTGAACTGCTAGAATATCAACGATCTGAATCCAGCAGATCTATAATAAAATTACAGAGTTAGATAATACAGTGCAAAGCCAAAAGAGTAGGATATCTGAGATTATATCAAAAAAGTTTGTAATCGAATTTTTCACCATTGGCTCTTCCATACTGGTGATGAGATTGACCCAGTGAACAAATGAGCCAAGCATAATAGTTGCCGTTGTTTCCCCTCCTAATACGGTTTGAATTGTGTTTTCCCAAAATACTTTTTTGTAAACATTAATCCCTACATTTGTGAAATGTATGAATTTTGAGTCAAAGATAATTGGAAGTTTAGGAAACAACATGGAAAACTTGAAAAATCTATATCCTCAACATTAATGAACTGAAATGGTCTGGTATTGGCCATTTTGAGTCAGATGACCATATGGGCCATTATGACAGAAATGGCAAATTAAAGAACAGTGTCACATTCATTTGTCAAGAAAAAAAAAATCAAAAATCTATCCTGAAATACAACCTTGTCAATGATAGCATAATATCCATACAACTACAAGGTAAACCAGTTAGTAAGACTATTATTCAAAATTATGAACAAAACACTCAAGCCAAAGATGAAGAAATTGAAGATTTTTTACCAGCTTCGGAAGTCTGAAGTTGATCAAACATGCAATCCAGCTGCTTTGATAATTACTGGTCATTGGAATGTGAAAAGATGGAAGCAAAAAAGAAAGATTTGTAGCTGGAAGACATGGCCTTAGTGAGACAAACAATGCTAAAGATCACATGATAGAATTTTCAAATACAAACAACTTACTCATTTGAAGTACCTTCTTTCAACAATGTAAACAGTGACTATACATGTGGACCTTGCCGGATAGAGTACACAAGAATCTAATGGACTGTATTTGTAGAAAGATGTGACAGAGAAGCTCAATATTACCACTTAGACTAAGACTAGGGGCAACAGTGGAACAGATTATCAATTGCTCATGTGTAATTTAAAGTTGAAGCTGAAAGAAAAATGAAAACAAGTCCATAAGACCCAAAGTACAGCCTAAAATATATCCCTTCTGACCTTAAAGATGGTCACAGGAATAGATTTGACTCACTGGACACTAATGACCAAAGACCAATCAAGTTATAGGACAACATCAAGAACACCATATGTAAGAAAGCAAAAGGTCATTGTCATGGATTGAATTGTGCCCCCCCCCCCAAATACAGGTAGCCATGTGGCTGGGCCATGATTCCCAGTATCTTGTGACTGTCCTCCATTTTGTGGTTTTCCTATGCTGTATGTTAAAGGATAGGGTGAGACTATAAATCCCTTTATAGGATCACCTCCTTGCTCCACGTAAAGGGAGTTTCCCTGGAGTATGGCTTGCCCCACCCTTAATCCTTTCATCCTGCAAGAGATAAAAGGAAAGCAAAGCAGGCAGAGAATTCGGAACCTCATACCGTTAAGTAAGCAGCACTGAGAGAAGAGTGCATCCTTCAGACCTGAGGTTCCTGCACCAAGGTGCTCCCTGGACAAAGACTGATGCAATATTGGATTTTCCTTCAGAGCTGACAAGGGGGAATGCTTTCCCCTGGAGCGGACACCCTGAATATGGACTTGTAGCCTACTGGACTGTGTAAGAATAAACCTTCCTTTGTTAAAGCTATCCACTCACTGGTATTTCTGTTAGAGCAGCCCTAGCTGACTGAAACAGCCATTAAAGTAGAAAACTTCCTCTTTAATGTAAAGTGGCTAAATGAATGGAAAAAATGATAAAGTAAAAGAGCTTAACAGAAGATTTCAATGGGCAGCTAGTGAAGGCAAATTATTATAATGAGTGTGCCAAAACCTGCAGTTAGAAAACATTCTCAGCATTTCTCAAGTTGAAAGAACTGAAGAAAAAAATTTAAGCCTCAAGTTGTAATACTGAAGTATTTCATTGGAAAAATATCATACAGTGCAGGAAGCATCAAAAGAAGGTGGAAAGACTTTGGTGACAGGCGGACAGTGCACAACACTGGGGAAGCCAGCATTCTCGCACAGGGCAGGGTCATGGAGGCTCCATGGGCACATCCAGACCACCTGAAGGACCAAATTACTGGACTGATGGCTGTTAGAACTGTGGTCTTGGAGAACATCTAACTCTATATATCATACTTTATAAAGATAATGTTCTATATGTTGTTTTGGTGAGTAACTTCTCGGGTCTTAACAGCATGTGAGTAGCCATCTAACATACTTTACTAGTCTCACCCCTTCAGTAGCAAAGGAGAATGAAGAAAATTAAAAGCACAAGGGAAAAGTTAGTCTGAAAGACTAATGGACCACAACTCCCATAGTCTCTACCAAACTGAGTCTAGTACAATTGGATGCTGCCTAGTTGCCACTTCTGACTGCTCTGAGGAAAATCATGTTAGAGGGTCCCAGACAGAATTAGAAAAAAATATAGAACAAAATTCTAATTCTCACACACAAAAAAGAAAAAAACAGATTTACTTAGCTGACAGAGACTGTAGATACCCTGTGAGTATGGCACCTGGACGTCTTATTAGTGTAGTAGTGAAGTCATTCTTGAGGTTTACCCTGCTGGTGCATTTGAACTACCCACTTTAGCTAGCAGCCGAGCACTTAACCATTGCACCACCAAGGCTCCTTTGCAGGTATACCTTCAACCCCCAAGTCCTTATCTTGGTTCTCCTCTTCAGATAATCAATCTAAGACATCACTGTTTACTAAGTTCTTAGGCTATTGGTAGTGTAATAGTTAAGTGCTATCACTGCTAACTGAAAGGTTGCAGGCACTCCTTGGAAACTCCATGGAGCAGTTCTACTCTGTGCTACAGAATTGCTATAAGTCAGAACTGACTCAATGGCAGTGTTTTATTTTTTTTAGATTATGTCAGATTCTGGGGTAATTGACTTCCCTTATACATTGTTGTTAGGTGCTGTCAAGCTGTCTCTTATTCATAGTGACCTTACGTACAGTAGAATGAAACACTCTGGTTCTATGCCATCCTCCATAGTTGTTGATATTCTTGAGCCCATCGTTTCAGTCACTGTGTCAGTTCATCCCATTGAAGGTCTTCCTCTTTTTCACTGACCTTCTACTTTACCAAGAATTATGTCCTGTACATGTTATACATGTTATTTTGCACTTTGCACATTTTACCTAAAAGCATCTCAATTAGAATAAGTGCCATCATTGGGGGTAGGTACAGTTTTGGTGATGTCTGAAACCTGTTTAATCTTGAATGCCTTTGTTGTGAAAAATAATAGAAAATTATGTTTGAATACATTTGTTTAGGATGAGAAAACAAATCATAAAAATAAAATATCACTTAAAAAAAAAGCTGACAAATACCACAAACACAACACTAGGCACATAACGATGGTCTGTTTTAAACACCTGCCTACCTCCAGCCTAGTGTCTCCATATCACAATCTCAAGTGACTTGGCCCAGTGGGTGGCATGAGGATTCTGGGAGCTATTCCACCATCAGGACAGCTAGCACTAACTGAACTATATGGGGAAGTGACTTAGACCTACATAACATTAACATATCCAACTAACCCAAACTACAAGTTTCCAAAACTCAACTTTCCGTTAGCTGAGTCCCCAAAACCATGACCACTCTACCAATATGAGAACCAAGGATAAGTGTGATAGAGAATTTCCTTGAAGAGAGATAGTAATGAGGATCCCTAAAGTTTCATCTTCATTGGTTTCCATGCCAAACCCATCAGCCATGTCCAGCCCAGAGGCCACCTCAGCCATCATGTTTTTTTTAAGGCTCTGGTCTCCAGTCTTTTGTCACATAGATTACCATGGGACTCTCTGGTTCATTTAGAAGGCATGTAGTCAGATATACAATGTAATATAATTGTGTTCCCCAATTCTGCCAACAGTATCATGTTCAAGTCCCTTGTTGTGGCTACTGTGCCAATTCATTTCACCAAGGGTGTCTCTCTGCCTTGTTGGCCCTATGCTTCACTAAACACGATGTTCTCCTCTAGTGATTTGACTCCTCTTAAACATATGTCCAAAGCAAGTGAGTAAGACATGGTTCTATTGTGATCAATAACATTTTCATTGACTATTTTTGGAAGTAGATTGACAGGCCTTTCTTTCTAGTCTGCCTTTCTCTGGAAGCTCTGCTGAAACCTGTCCACCAACCTGCTGGCATTTGAAATACTGGTGGTGTAGCTTCCAGTGTCACAGCAACTTGCAAGCCACCACAGTATGATATCCTGACAGACAGGTAGTGGAGGGCTTTTCCAAGAATCCCTTAATCTTTTCTGATATTCACCCAATTTATGAGACATCTGAAAATGACAGATGTTAAAAAAGCTGTGGTAAAAGCAGAGTTATAGCCATTGTAACACCTATAAAATGAAGACAGGACAAAGGATGGTTAACAAAAAGTGGAGTGAATGAGAGATCAGAAATCCAAGAGCACAGGAATAGAAATAACAAGAACAGAAATATTCCACAGAGCACTCTCACAGACTAAGGGTATAAACAGATTTCAAAAAGTTTTGCTTAAATTCTTTGGGCTTGAGGGACTATTATAATATCTTCATAACGTAATCTTCATTTTCCCGGGCTTGAGAAGATCAGATAAAGACCCACCATTGCAAAACTCATCAGGAGGCTAAGCCTGGATACAAAAGAAGGCCTTTTTACTCCAAATATTTATCCTGTATTTGTAATGCAGGCTCAACAGGGACCCAGAGGAAGATCAGCAAGAGGGAAAACAGACAGGAAAAACGTTATCTGCAAGTGAGCCGCCATAGGGAGAGGGCTGATACCCAGATAGGATGTACCTGGAGCTGTGGTTTGACCCAAATGTGCAGTAATTAGTACACAAGTGTTTAAAGACCTTTTTTATTGAGGAATTCAACATTGCCCAGAGGAATAAATCTATTTCTAGTCGTGTACATATCCAGCTAGTCCTTTGTGCAGCTGCTTCAACACCAGATCTTACATCATATTCCTTTCTGGACAAGCTCGTGAACCCGGAAGGCTGCTGTTGTTAGTTGACAGTCATGGTAGTTCGTCTCACCAGGGGTCTCCATCTTTCTTGTTGGTCCATTACTTTACTAAACATGGTGTCCTACTTTGACTCGTGGTAACCTTACAACCTTACAACAGAGTGAACCATTGCCTGGTCCTACATTATCTTTACGATTGTTGCTATGTGTAAGTCCATTGTTGCTGCTATTGTGACAATCTATCTCACTGAGGATTTCTATGGTTTACACCGACCCTCTTCTTTACCAAACGTAATGTCTTTTTCTAGTGATCGGTTATTCCTGGTGATGTGTCCAAAGCAAGCAAGATGAAGTTTTGCCATTATTACCTCCAAGGAATGTCCTGGTTATATGTCTTCTAAGACTGATTTGTTTGTTCTTCTGACAATCCCTGGTATATTCAGTATTTTTTGACAACAATACAATTAGAATGTTTTGATTCTTCTTGAGTCTTCTTTATTCATTGTCCAACTTTTGTATGCGTGTGATTGAAAAGACCATGGCTACTCAGAAGACTATGAATTCAGATCTCCAATCCAAATTGCTTTGCTGAGCTCTAGACCCCCAATCTTGTGTAGTTCACTTGAAATTTTTAGCTGGATGATTCGAAGTAACCACAGCTGCTCAACGCCATGTCCAAAATGACCTCACATTCCTCTCCATTTCCCCATGAGCCACCCACCACACACTCCTAACCCATCATCAGATCTCACTGCTATAAACTCCAATTATAGCTGATGTCCATTATTTGAAGTACTTTTGTTTTATAAACTTACCAAGAACACTGAGTGAACACATACTGAAATATTGCTCCGAGGGGAAATGCGGGGTTAGTTTCCTACCAGTTTCTGGGCACAGCTTTTTCATCAAGTGATCAATACATAAACTTGTTGTATATATTTTTTCTGTTTAAAATACCTTGTTTAATACATACTATTGATTCAGTGCCACTGAATTCACAGCCAACAGCACTGTAATTCATGCCTGAATGAAGTTTATCTAAGACATATATTTTCTTCATAGGGCATGTCACAGCCTTCACTTGGGAACACTAGACAGTGCTTCAGCAGTATGCAAGGGGGCATTTAAGCAGCAAATTTACTAACAAAAAGGACAAAAATGTGGTAAAAAAGTGTTGCAAAAGAATGCAAAACTGGATGCTTGTTTACAGTAGGAGAGCTGAAACAAAAAAGCACAACATCGCCTTGTGGAAGCTCAGCTAGGATGTGTGTGCTGGTGACCCACATTTTTCACTGTTCTATGCCTGCCCACAGATGACCTCAAAAGGGCTGTAAGCGCTGATGTGTGATTTACAAATACATTTAGCAAGTAGGTGGATTCGCCAACATGGAATCTGCGAATAATGAGAATCAATTGTATATATCTGTAACGTTTTAGCTTCTCCCCACCTTCACAGCTCCCTACAATGATGAGTTTGACAGACTCTGTCACTGAGTGGATGCCAACTCATAGTCACTCTATAGACAAGATAGAAGTGCCCCATAGAGTTTCCAGTGAGCACCTGGCAGATTGGAACTGCTGACGTTTTGGTTAGCTGCCATAGCACTTAACCACTACACCACCAGGGTTTCTGATGAGTTTGATACTTCTCATTAAAGATGTGTGTATCGTTACTAAGTGCATACCACTGTTTGGTCTTGCACTACAAAGTTCCTTTAGTTCCTCACTTTTTTTGCCCATTGTCAACATTAAAGATCTACTGTATAGCATGTCTTGTCCATTTCCTGCAACTAAATACATCCACCACATTCTACATATCCTTTCTTTCCTGATGGATTAGTTTGCTTCCAAATGCCACAACCATGAACAGCTTCTCAATGGGAGAATTCCTGTGTATTTGAGAACAGATCTGCACTGAATTATGAGATCTGGACCCTAGTATGGTACTATTGAGTCATACATACTTCTTTTCCTATTGAGTAGTTTAGCTCTTTCTTCTTGATACTTGGCTATGCTGTACATGACCTGGTAAGCAGTTGTGTGATGGTTACATGGATTACAAATGTATCTTGTTTTACTTAATGGTGTCTTTGATTTTATAAGGAAAACTTGCTGGTATAGTAGTTAAGGACTACAGCTGATAACCAAAAGGTTGTCAGCTCACATCCACCAGGCATTCCATGGAAATTCTACGAGTCTGTTCTATTCTGTCTACAGGGTTGCTATGATTTGGAATTGACTTGATGGCAACGGATTTTGGTTCTAACTTTTTAAGATGATTTGCTATGATCAGCTTGCAAGAAAATTCCTATTCTATTTTAGACAAATTTATCAATTAGTTGTTTCATGATGGCATGTGGATATTTTCTTTGAAAAGAAGTTGAACTTTGGTTTTCTATACTGTTTTAGTCAGCTAGTGCTACTCTTAACAGAAATACCACAGAGTGGATGGCTTTAGCGTAGGAAGGTTTATTCTTACACAGTCTGGTAGGCTACATGTCCAAATTCAGGATATCCACTCCAGGGGAAGGTTTTAACCCTTGTGGGCTCTGGAGGAAAGTCCAGTGTTGCATCAGTCTTTGTCAAGGGAGCGTCTTGGCACATGGACCTCAGTTCTAAAGGACACATTCTTCTCCTGGTGTTGCTTTCTTGGTGGTGTGAGGTTCCCAGTTCTCTGCTTATTTCTCTTTCCTTTTATCACTTGTAGGATACAAGGATTAACGGTGAGTCAAGCCACCCTCTAGGGAAACTCCCTTTACAGTAGAGTAGTGAGGTGATTTCTAAAGGGATTTACAGTCCCCCCAAATCCTTTAACATACAGCACAGTAAAATCACAAAATGGAGGACAATCATAGAATACAGGGAATCATGGTCACACAGCTACACCTATTTTGGGGGGGACATAATTCAATCCATGACATATACTAAGGTGCTTAATCCATCTGAAATTTATGTCTGAGTACGTGATGCCAGGAAAAGTTTCTTCCCAGGGACTGTTGTTTCCGTTCACTAGAAAGAACTCTACTTAAATGACTATCTCGATCTCTCTTCAACCTTTATAGCCTCTATTGGGCCTCTTGGGTTGGCAAATCTAGGAAACAGCCTAGGTTAAGTTAACTTTCTTCTGCCCTATCATGAAGTGCTGTTGTGTGTACTGTCAAGTTAATTACAACTTATAGCAACCCTATGTGACAGTAGAACTGTGCCGTTATGTTTCCTATGTTATAATATTTATGGCACCAGATTGCCAGGTCTTTCTCCTGCATAGCCTCTGATGTTTTCAAACCACTGACTGCTCAGTTAGCAGCTGAGTGATTCACCATTGTACCACCGGGACTTCTTAACTCCCTATGTACTCTGTGTTCCTCCTGCATGGCCTCGTCCCTTACTCTGGGGGAGAACTGCTCTGTCCAGAGTTACTTGTGAGTGGGCAAGTGCCCTGGACATTTCTGGATGTGGTGAACAGAATTGCCTGTTCCTACTCTAGCTAGCAGCCTCCAACCTACAATCAACAATAATAGTGCTATTTTGGCTTTTTAAAAATACTTGGTTTTAAAATTTGTTTTTTGTCTCAGTTTGTTCAGAAAACAGGAGAAAAAGAAAAGGGGTGCAGTTTGTCAGGCCCCCTCAAGATACCAGCAGTGTGGTGTGAATGATAATGCATGGATCTAACATCCTTTTCTCAACTGATACCTGATTTAGCTTCGCAGGGCTGCCGTAAGAAAGTGCCACACATTGAGCTACTTAAAACAATAGAAATGTATTGTCTCACAGTTCTGGAGGCTGGAATCTGAAATCAAAGTGTCATCAGGGCCATGCCTTGTCTAATGGGTCTGAGAGGGGTTCTTTCTTTGTCTCTCAGCTTCTGGTGGTTCTTGGCAATCCTTGGCTTGTAGATCCATCACCCAGGCTTTGCCTCTGTTGTTACGTGGTTGTCTTCCCTGTTCGTCTCTGTCTCTATGTCTCTACTGTCTTTTGTAGGACACCACTCAGAAGGCATTAGGACCCACCCTACTCCAATATGATCTCATGTTAACTGAAAACATCTGCAAAGACACTATTTGCAAACAAGCCTGTATTCACAGGTACCAAGGTGGTTAGGATTTTAGTGTACCTTTAGGTGGCACACAATTAAAGCCATAGCAAAGTCCAGTTGCCCCTACATCATAACTAGACAACTCTTACCCTGATGGTTGGTAATGGTGGCCCTCCTGTATACCAGATTCTCAGATACAGGCGGATTTGTTTCTAAGCATTTTCTTCTGTACCAATGGTCCGTTTTCATTTCCACATTTTAATGATTGTAGTCTATTGCTAGGCCTCAGCATCTCCAACTTCTGTTTTTTTCTTGTAAGTATTTTTGACTATTCCCTTCTCTTTGTTCATCCATATGGGTTTTAGAATAAACTTATCAAATTTCATGAAAAACCATTTTTGGAATTTTATGGAAATTGCATCGACTTGATAGAAAAATTTCAGGAGACTTAGACTTTTTATGACATTAAATTCATCTTCTCTGTTTCTTTAGGTTTGCTTTCATTTCCCTTACTAACAAAAGTTGATTTTCTTTCTTAATTTCTTTAAGTATTGTGGAGGACTTCTTTTGGGGTCCTTATGATATTTTCATTTTGTAAATGTTATCTCTTAAAAATTAATATTCTTACTGCTTGTTGCTAGACTAAAGATGCACCATGGCTGTTGGGGTATTGAACCAGAAATGCTACAGAGCTTTCTTATTTATATTTTGTGTTGATACTTACGTTCTCTTGGGTTTTCTATGTTGCAAGTCATAAAAACTGTGAATAATTATGGTTTTGTTTCTTATTTTCAATCCTTTTGATATATAGTATTGTTAGTTTGTTTTTCAGCTGCCCTCTTGATCACCCTTAATGTTCTAAGTTTAAACCAGTATTTAACTGCTGTGTATCTTCTTAATTTTCTCTCCATCTGAAAGGGATATATCTCCTGTAATGTACCTCTTTTTATAGTGTGATGATGCCATAGCTTTTGTGTTAAGATCACAGATTCCCACTTTTAATAGTTTAGCTTTGATTAAACTTAGTGACTTCTCTAATTGAGTAAGACTCTGGATGCTGTGTTCTGCATTACATCATTAAGCATATGTTTGATGTTATTGCTTTTCTAAACAAAGAGCTTCTTTCAGTATTTCTTGTAGTTTTGGTTTGGTTTTTGCAAAGTCTTCAAGCTTCTGCTTACCTACAAATGTCTTGATTTCACCATCATATTTGAGAGACATTTTTGCAGGATATATAATTCTTGGTCTGAAGTTTTTCTGCTTCAATGTTTTGTATGTATCATCCCACTGTTTTTCTTGCCATTATGGTTTCTACCAAGAAGTCAGATGAAAGCCTACCAGGCTTACCTTTGTATATTAGTTTTGCTTTAGGCTTCACTGCCTTTAAAAGCCTCTCCTTATGTTTCATTTTATTAAGCCTGATTATAGTCTTGATGTTTTTCTTTTGGGATCTAGTTTTTGTGGTGTTTGATAAGCATCTTGAATGTCTGTGTTTTCTTCTTTCACGATTTCAGGGAAGCTTTCTGTGAGCAACTCTTCAACAATTCTCTCTGTATTTTCTGCTATCCCTTCCTGTTTGGGAACTCCAATTATTCATACTTTATTCCTCTTGATAGAGTCCCACATGCTTCTTAAGGCTTCTTCTTCTTATTATTTATTTATTTATTTTTTGGTTTCTTTAATCTGATTTCTCCTCATGAATGCTGGTGTCATTTACTTTGTCTTCAGGGTCACTAATTCTGCATTTCAATTCTTCTGTCTTGCTCTTTTGCCTGTACTGAATTGTCTAATTCTGTAATTTTATTATTGATCTGCTGAATTTCGAATCGTTGATGTTCTAGCAGTTGATACAGCTTCCTTAACTTTTCATTTTGTTCTACTGCATTTTGTTTAATCTCTAGAAGGGCTCTATACATAATTCGTTTGTATTCTGCCTCTGATCATTTTCAAAAGGCTCCTTCATCTGGGAAGTTTTTGATTCTTTATTTTGGGAATTTTCCAGAACCATGGTGTTCTGCTTCTTTAAATGGTTAGTGATTGCTGTCTTCATGTCATCAAGAAGCTGTTCAGCCTCTCCAGTGTTACACTGATGAGAGCTGTGACTTAGCTCTGCAATCCTCTCAAGTGATGTGCCAGCAGAAGCAGTACTCAGTGTGCCACTGTCTTGCCTTTGTCACCCAGTCCAACCTCACCACCCTATGCCAGATATCGGGTCTTCCAGAATTTCCACACTGCTCTATTCATTTATTTCTCTAGGCCTTAGTTCTCAGAGGGAATTGAGGAGACGTGTGTCTAGTCCACCGTGTTGGCCCCCACCTTTTTCAACCTTTTTGAGTTTTAATTTCTTTTACTTGTCTTAATGTGCTGGTCAGGACTTCTAACACCATTCTGAATACAAATTGATTTTTTCCCTCTTGTTCTTGATTTGAGAAACAAATTGTAATGTTTGCCACATGTTTTCTGATAAATATACTAGGGAGCAGTGACTTTCCATAGCTCACAGTAAAAATAGGTAAATAAATAAAATTTACTTTTTATTCTGTGACTAGTGCCCATGTACATACATAAATCTATATTCAAGGTCCAACAATTAAGTGCGTGAACTTAATTGTTCTACGGGCTACATACCTCATTACTGAATACTACTGGGGTCACTTTCAAAGTATTCCCCTTGGGAAGCTATGCACTGACACCAGCGCCTAGTCCACCCTTCAAAACAGTTTTGAAATGCTTTCTGGAATGGCCATTTCACATGGTGCCATGGTGGAAAGTTTGTGATCTTTATTGTATAGTTGTCTGTGATGGAGTTTTTAGACAATGAACAGACTATTGTATTGGAACGCCCTTCCTACTCACCTGTTCTGGCCCCCAATGACTTTTTTCTTTATTCAAAGATACAGGAAACATTGAAAGGAAGCCATTTTGATGACATTCCAGAAAAAGAGTTTCAAAATTGCTTTGAAGGGTGGACTAGGCAGCAGCAACGATGTATAGCTTCCCAAGGGGAGTACTTCGCAGGTCACCACAGTGATACTCAAGAATGAGGTATGTAGTACTTTTTTGAGGATGATTTCATGAATTTAACTGTCATTTCTCACAGAACAGAAAGACAGGACTGCTTGAGAGTTTTCTTATATGTGACTGTTTCTAATATTTTCTGTTCCATTCTCTCCTTAATTCTGTTATATTCTTTCATCAAAAAAATTATTTTACAACCCTAAAATGCCTATAAACAATAACAAACACCACTACAACCAAGAAAAAAAAAAACCAGCCAAAACCAAGCCCATTGCCATGGACTGACTCATAGGGATCCCATAGAATAGAGCAGAAGTGCCCTATAGAGTTTCCAAGACTGTAGATCTTTATGGAACTGGACTGCTACATTTTTCTCCTGTGAAATGGCTGGTGGGTTCAGACTAATGACCTTTTGGCTAGCAGCTGAGTGCTTAACCACTTTACCCCCATGGCTCCCCAAATGCTTACAACCTCTAGTTTAATACAACAAAGATGACAATAGGTTTAAAGACGAGAAAATCTCCTTCTACTGGTAGGAAGTCTATTTCATTTGGTTTTATAATCATAAGTGGGTTGGGTGTGAAGTGTCAGAGAAAAGGGGTTAAGGATCACTCTAAGGGTGTACTGCTAGGTAACAGGAGAGTTTATTCCTAAGATGGTTGCAGTGAAGGAGGCATAGACAGAGGAGTAAGGGGATTCAGAAGTTTGGTTACGGATGTACAGATTTTGAAATGTCTGTTAGGTCTCTGTCTCAATTTCCTAGGGATGCTATGACAAAGCACCACAAACTGGGTGGTTTAAAATGACAGAAATTTATTCTCTCACAATTCTAGAGCCTGGGCATGCATATTCAAGGCACTAGTAAGACCATGTTCTCTCTTTGAAGGTTCAAAGAAGATGCTTCCTTGTCTCCCCAAGCTTCTGGTAGCCTCAGACATTTTTCAGCTTATGTCAACAGTATAACTCAATGGTCACACGGCTGACTTTCCTCTGTCTCTGTGTCTACTCCCCTCTTCCTATACAGATGCCACTAAGATGGGATTAGGACCCACCCTGCCCCTGTGTGACTTCATGCTAACAACATCTTCAAAGACTGTCTTTCCAAATAAGGTCACCTTCATGGATACAGGTGTTAAGACTTCAACATATCTTTCAAGGGGGACACAGTTCAAACCACAACAACCTCCAAGTGATGATACCAGTGGGCATTTGGTATAGGAGTCTAGCCTTGATGAGAGAGATCTAGGTGAGATACTGGTCTCTCTTACTCTGGATCTTTGTTCCTTTGTATGTCTGCCGTCATTTCATTTTTCTTGTTTATTTTCTTTGATTTCTCCTCATGGATGCTGAAGTCAGTAGTTTTGTCTTCCAGGTCAGAAAGTCTATTTTCCTTTTGTTAAGTTCTGTTTTCTTGGTGTTTAATTGAATTTTCTATTTCTTTGATTTTGTTATTGATCTGACAGATTTCAGAATACTGGTTTTCCATCATTTTGAATAGCTTGCTTAATTTTTCATTTTTCTCTGCTACATTTTGTATAAAGTCTAGGAGGGCTCTCTATATAATCCTTTTGTACTTGACCTGTGATGGTTTCAGAAAGACTTCTTCATCTGGGACATTCTTTGATTCTTTTGAGGGCTTTCTGGAGCCATGGGTGAATTTTTCTTTACTTTTATGGCCAAGGTTTGTTGCTTTTTGGGCATCTAGAGGTACTTTGGTTTTTCTGGTGTTACCTTAACAGGATCTGAGTCGTAGTCTGAGAAGGCAGGTGATCACCAGTCACCTCTATGTTCTGCAGTGACTGGGCCCTGTGGAATCTCTGGCATAGCAGGCTCCACCTCCTGACTGGCAAAGACATGGCCCTACTTATGGAGTCACTGGGGGGTCATCAGCTGACTCTGTGATACGGTGAATAAAGGCTGGAAGAGATGCCATCAGTATGCACCTCAGTTATTTCTCTAGGTAGTCTTATTTTGAAAGGGAAAAGCTATCTGATAGCTTCCAAAATCAGTCAGGCTGTCAGGTGTACAAGCTGCTCTTCCCAGCTGGCACTGTAAGCACCTCTGTATCCAACCCCAGATGCTATAAACTAGTTTAAAGTACGGAAAATCTACTGCCCTGCTGTCATCCACTGCTGGGCCCCACTCATAAGGCCACACTGTGATAAACACAGGCTTTCTGCTGGGAAAGCACTCCTCGGGCTGACATTACCTCCCAGGCTGGGAATTAGCCCCTGCTGAGGCCTCCATTTGGGTAACTCCACCTTCCAGTCCAGTAAGATGGTGACCCGCACAAGCTCTCCCACCCACTGTGAAATAGCCGACTCAGTGGCAGAGATTCCGAAAGAGAGCACGGGGGGCTGATGTGTACAGAGTCCAGAGCCAGGCTCTCAAAACATGGCTTTTCTGCCTGCTGATCCTATCAGCATTGCAGCTGACTTTTGCTGCCAGTTAAACCCAAGCCCTGCCTGCCAACTAAGACAGAGGAAAAAAAAACATTAAAACTGCTGTTACCATCAGTCCATGAGAGCCGATATTCAACAAGAGTAGGGGTCAGGAAAAGAGATGTTTCTCATTCAGTGGCATGTTATTCCAAATTAACAGCTCTATGCTGCATCCTAGGGCTCACTGGGTGTCCAGAAGGCTCTGTTTAATTATCAATCCAGGTCTTAGCTTTCAGAGGGAATTAAGGAAATGTGTGTCCAGTCTGCCATATTGACTCTGCCCTGTCTGTCATCATTTCAACGTACTTATTTCTGGTTGTCATGTTCCTCTCTCAAGCTCTTCAGCATTCTAACTCTCATGTTTGTTTTGGCCCACTTATGATAGAGTTCAACTTGACGGCATTTGGCTGGCTTGATGATAGAGTGAATGCTCATATATCTTGGGATAACTCGATTGGAAACCTGTCTTTATCATGGGTTATTTCCTCTGACAATGGGGTGGGAAGTAGTTTCCCAGAATACTTTGGTGTTTACTCCTGTCAATGGTGGACATTTCACATAAATAGAAAACTGCAATATATGGCCTTTTGTGACTGGCTTCTTTCACTCAGTATGATATTTTCAGAGTTCACTGATGCTGTAGCATGTATTAATACTTCATTTCTTTTTATGGCTGAAGAATATTTCATTGTACAGATGTACTATATTTTGTATATCCATTCATGTGTTAATGAATACTTGGGTTGCTTCCACTTAACGGCCTTTATGAATAATGCTGTTATGAGTATTTGAAAGCTGTGAGTTTGAACAAGAGCACTGTTACTTGCTTATTGGCCTCAAGCTTTGGCATCTTCCAGAACTGTTTCTTCAGGGAAGGCCTCAAGTTAGTCTTTTTATTTAACTGTGCATGGCATTCTGGAACCTAGAAGTCAGTTATGGGAATAAGGAAGGCACATTCAGAAAACCAATGCTAAAATTTAATAGTAAAATATTGCTGAGTATGTAAGTAAACATTTCTGCCTGTACAATCTGGGGATCATATTTTTGTTATGTGATTTTCTTAAATCAGGGCATATTTTAGTCCCAAATCTCAAGGGCTGGTATGAGGCCAGGCCATTTCATGGCTTGTGCTACTGACTGTCGGTGTATTATGGATTATGTTACTACATATATATATGCAGTGGTAGGCAGAATTTAAAGATGCCCTCCAGGATCCCTGTTTCTGATTATTCAAACACAAATGTGGCACTGTTATGAAGGGCCTTGGGAGATGCACTAAGGGTACTAATCAGCTGACCTTAACAGGTAGAGTTTATCCTGGATTATCTTGATATAATCACACAAACTCTTCAAAGCAGAAAAGAGCAGAAGAGGAGTTCAGAGAGATTTAAAGCATGAGAATCTTGATCTGCTATGGAAAGAGGTCAAGTGGGAAGTTACAGATTAAACTGAGTCTCCCAAAAATGTGTATTAGGATCCTCATACTCTATACTTGTGAGTGTAATCTAATTTATTGTAATCACCTTCTACAATACAATGGAATGGAATGGAATGAATTCATTGAGTCCATTCCAGTTTAAGGTAGATCCTAAACCTTTGTCACTTCTGAGTGACGAAAAGAGAATAGCCACACACAGAGGGAAGAGGAAGACAGAACAAACAGATTCATCTGTAAGGACTGCTGGCAATGACTGGAAGCTAAAATTATTGCTGTTTTAAGGTGTCACTGAGTCAGTTCCAACTTATGACAATCCTACGTACAACAGAATGAAACACTATGTGGTCCTACTTTATGTTTGAGACCCTTGGAAGATGAAATAGACCAGGAAAAACCTCTTCCTGGAGCCACATCCTTAATTCAGACTTCTAGGCTCTAGTGCTATGACATAATACATTTCTGTGTATTCTGCTACCTACTTGCGGTATTTTTGTTTGAAGTGTAATGGTTTTCTTTTTATACGTAGACTTTCTGGCCTTGGGTTTATAATTCTGCAAAAAGTGATTGGTTGAGTCAAGCATGCCCTCTGATTAGTCCATTTTTTGTACTTTGCAGAGACTGGTCAATTTGTTATGAAAATAGTGAATTAAAAATCCACCCAATCTATGAATAACTCTCTCTCTCTCTCCCTACCCTTATAGCCATCAAAAAGTATTTTCTTCTGTGCTTAAGTCCTATGGACTATTTTATAAATAGATTAGATAGGTAACAGGAATTTGGTTAGGTGAAGGGAGTGACAGCAAACAGTAGAAGACAGGTCAACATAACTGGACTACATCATAAGCTAAAAGGTTTTCTAAATTCAAGTGAACATTTCAAAGGACAGATTAGCAGGGACAGGAGTGTGAGGACCATGTTTTCAGGGGACATCAAGGCCAACTGGCATAACTAGCTTTTTGCTAAGAGAGTCTTCTACATCCCATATAGGTGAGTAGCACCTGATGTCTTAAAAAGCCAGTAAGTTGCCATCTGAGGAACATCAATTGGCCCTAATCTACCTGGAACAGATGACAACAAAGAACATCAAAGATACAGGGAAAAGTGAGGCCAGGAGACAGAAAGACCCATATGATTGGGAGACTACATCAGTACGAGACCAGAAGAACTAGACAGTGCCCAGCCACCACTGAAGACAGCGCTGATAGGGGACACAATGTACAGTCCCTGACGTAACATGAGTTAAAGAGGTATGCGAATCAAGAACTCTATTGAAAGACCAGAACTGAAGATCTGACAACGTGGAGGGTCCTCCTGAGAACATGGCCCCTAGACTTGCTGTTAACCCAGAGGTGAAACAAGTTTTGAAGCCAACACTTCAGACAAAGAATGAACTAGACTTGGGGATGCAGAGTGATGTGCATGGTGTGTGTACTTTATGGTTTAATATATATGTGGCTGTTCTACTGGTTTATTTTTAGAGGGGAGAGGAGAAGTTGGAGAGGAGGGGACAAGCGTTGATTGAGTGAATACAGAAAGTGAAGAAGGAAGGGTGTGCTGTCACAGGGTGAGGAGATCAGATAGAGTTGCAGAGAGGTTGGTACTTAGGGTTTTACATGGAAAATTGACTTGGATTGCAAACTTTCACTTAATCACAATTTTTAAAAAGAA
Organism: Heterohyrax brucei; assembly: GCA_028571685.1. Classification (NCBI taxonomy): domain Eukaryota; kingdom Metazoa; phylum Chordata; class Mammalia; order Hyracoidea; family Procaviidae; genus Heterohyrax; species Heterohyrax brucei. Next base: position 32,845,629 of record CM053140.1, read on the forward strand.
CTCAATAGGACTAAGTCACTTGTGGGGATGGATTGGTTTGTGGTCCTTCTGGGAGGGCCAAACCCTGAAATTGACAAGGAATTTGTTTACATAGTAGACAATTCCATAGAGTGGAGGTGAGCTCTTGCTACTATCTAGAAGAGTTTGGAGTGAGCATGATCTTTTGATTCAGGGTCCCTGCACTGAGAACTTCCTAGACTTGGAAGACAGAACAACGTGATGTCAAGGCAAAATTTCAGAGAAAGGGTAGCAAGCACAGCAGAGTGGAGTAAAAGAGAAATGGTGGCAACACTATGAATGGCTAGAAACATGAGACCAGCAGAATAGCCTAGGAAGAGGTCTGACAGCAGAACAGCCTTAGAAGAGACCCTCCAGCACAGCCAATTTTGAAAGACCTGAAAGAAAAGCCAGACAACAGAATTGGCAGTGTTACCAGTAAGCTGCTGCCTGGAGGGGAGGATCCAAGTGGGCTGCTATAATGGCCATGAGTTGGGCCAGTTAGCTATGGAGAAGTTGCTGGTAGGGAGACTGATTCAGAGAAAGGCTGCCTGCTTGTGAGCATGGCCAAGAAGTGTCATCACCTGGCATGGACAAGATGGATTGTTGGCTGGCAAGAAAAAGAAAGATGACCTGATTGCCCACATGGCTGTCAGCAGCTAAGACAGCTGTCCTGGCTGGAAGCTGTCCTGTTTGGTGAACTGCATCTTGTCTCTTCAATTGTTCTTGGTACTTCTGAGTTGGTCCTGATTCAGACTTGTGGCCTATTATTGTTTGCAGTTAGGTGCTGTAGAGTCAGTTCTGACTTATAGCAACTCTGTGAACAGCACAACAAAACATTGGCCAGTACTGTACCACCCTTACAATTGGTGCTGCATTCGAGACCATTGTTGCAGCCGCTGTATCAGTCCATTTTGTTGAGGGTTTTCCAATTTTTGGCTGACCCTCTACTTTATCAAATATGATGTCCTTCTCCAGGGATTGTTCATTCCTCATAACATGTTAAAAGTAAGTAAAAGTGAGTTCTCACCACCCTTGTTTCCAATGGGCACTCTGACTGCACTTCTTCCAAGAAAGATTTCTTCATTTGTATGGGTGTCTATGATACATTCAACATTCTTTGCCAAAAACCATAATTCAAATGCATCAGTTCTTCCTTAGTCTTCCTTCTTCATTGTCTTTCACATCCATGTGAAGCAATTGAAAATGCCATGACTTGGATTCATTGTACCTTAGTCCTTATAGTGACAGCTTTGCTTTTTAACACTTTAAAGAGGTCTTTTGCAGAAGATTTGCCCAATGCAATGTGTTGTTTGATTTTATGACTGCTGTTTCCGTGGGGATTGACTGTGGATACAAGTAAAATGGAATCCTTGACAACTCCAGCATTTTCTCTATTTATCATTATGTTGCTTATTGGTCTGGTTGTGAGGAGTTTTGTGTTTTTTTTTCTTTTTTTATTTTGAGGTGTAATCTATACCGAAGGCTGTAGTCTTTGATCATTCAAGTCCTCTTCATTTTCAGTAAACAAGTCTGCTCCATCTGCATATGGCAGGTTTGTTAATGACTCTTCCTTCAATCTTGATGCCAGATTCTTCTCATAGTCCAGATTTTTGTATTATTTGCTCAGCATACACTGAATAAGTATGGTGAAAGAATAAAACCCAGGAGCACACAATTTCTAATTTTAAACCACAGAATATCCCCTTGTTCCATTCAAATGACTGGCTCTTAATCTATGTATAGGTTCTTCTTGAGCATAATTAAGTGTTCTGGAATTCCAGTTCTTTGCAGTGTTGTCAATAATTTGTTATGATCCATACAGTCAAATGCCTTTGCACAGTCAATAAAATCCAGGGAAACATCCCTCTGGTATTCTCTGCTTTCAGTCATGATCCATCTAACTTCAGCAATGATATTTGTCATTTGACATCCTTTTCTGTATCTGCTTTGAGTTTCTCATTGTTCTCAATGCACTGCTATGGTTGTTCTTGAATCATCTTCAGTGATTTTTAGTTTTGTGTGATATTAATGATATTGTTCAATAATTTTCACATTCCAGTGGATCAGCTTTTCTTAGGAATGGGCATGTATATAGATTACTTCCAGTTAACTTTTCAGGTAGCCAACAATCTAAAATTGCTTAAATGCATGATCAAGATACATTACTAGTTACTGGTGATTAGGGTACAACAGTTGAAAACAAAGAATAAAGATCAGTAGTTGCAAAATATGGTCTTGGTAATAGAAACAATGCGAGAGATTGCATGATAACATTTTGCAAGACCAATAGTTTGTTCATTGCAAATACATTTTTTCAATAATATAAAAGGTGACTATACACATAGGCCTTGCCAGTGCAACACAGAAATCAAATAGACTACTGTGAAAATGACCATAAAAAAGCTCAATATCATCAGTCAAAACAAGGCTAGGAGTTGATGGCAAAATAGCCATTAATTGCATGCATGTGAGCTGAAGCTGAAGCTGAAGAAAATTAAAGCAAGTCCACAAGAGCCAAAGTATGACCTTGACTACATTTCTATTGAATTTAGAGATCTGCTCAAGAGCTGAACACTAATGATCAAAAACAGACATCAGATAAGAAAGCAATAAGTCGTAAGAAAGAAAAGACCAAAGCAGGTATCTGAACAGACTCTGAAACTTGCTCCTGAATGTTTATTAGCTAAACGAAAGGAAGAAGTGATGAAGCAGAAGAGCTGAACAGAAGATTTCAAATTTCAGCTTGAGAAGACAAAGTAAAGTATTAGGATGTGTGAAGATTTGGAGTTAGAAAACCAAAAGGAAAGAACAAATTTAACATTTCTCAAGCTGAGATAACTGGAAAAAAATTCAAGACTTGGGTTGCAATATTGATGGATTCTATGGGAAAAAAATGGAATGACTCACGAGTCAGCTGAGCCAGGTTCCATCAAGTCAGATCTGACTCATGGCAACCGAAGCATCAAAACAAGATGAAAGGAATACACAGTATCACGATACCAAAACAAATTAGTGAAAGTTCAACTATTTCAGGTGGTAGCACGTGATTAACAACCAATGGTGATGAAAGACGTCCAAGGTGCACTGAGGCGTTGGTGGAAAAACCAGCCTCCAGGAATTGACAGAATACCAGCAGAGATGTTTCAACAAACAAATGTAGTGCTGCATGTACTCATCCATCTATGACAAGAAATTTGGAAGACAGCTATCTGGCCAACTGATGACAACAGATTTGTTTTATTTGTGCTTATCACAAAGAATAGTGTCTCAACAAAATGTAGCCTGTTATTTCCATAATAAAGCACGTAACTGTGAGTGTGGTATGTGTGTTCTCTGTGGCCATTACAATGAATTATGGAACTCTATAGAGATGCAGAGAGTGCTGTGGGAGTACCTGGTGTCAGAAATGGTAAAGAAATTGGAGAATGGAGGTACAAGGACTGGCAATTAAGTTTGTGAACTCATCCTAGAACAAATGCTACATACCTCACTGCTGAATATAACTATGGTCACCTTCCAAGTATTCACCTTGGGAAGCTATGTACCAATGCCAGAGCATAGTCCATCCTTCCAAGCAAATTTGGAACTCTTTTTCTGTAATGGTTATCAGAGCTGTCATCATGTTACATGTCCTGAATGTCATCAAAATGTCTTTCTTCCAATATTACCTTTGTCTTCAGGTAAAGAAAAAGGTCATTGGGGGCCAGATCAGGTAAATAGGGAGGGCGTTCTAATACAGTTATTTGTTAACTTCTAAAAACTCCCTCACAGACAACTATGCAATTATGTTCATGAACTTGTCACCTTACCACCGTGCACAATGGCCATTTCAGAAAGACTTCCAAAATTGCTTTGAAGGGTGGACTAAGGGATGGCATCAGTACGTAGCTTCCCAAGGGGAATACTTTGAAGGTGACTGTAGTGCTATTCAGCAATGAGGTACGTAGCACTTAGAATAATTAAGTTTGTGGATTTAATCGTCAGTCCTTGTATGTCTGACCTCTACTTCATATGAATTAGCTTTGTACTGGTCCTGATTTCTCCACTGGGGGATTCAGATGAGTTCTGATGCTAAATTACAGTGCAACAGCAGTACTGGGTAACTAAGACAGAAAGCACAAGAAGAAATGGAGTGTCTAAGAGCAAAGATCAGTACCCAGCTGACATCCAGCAAGGAAAGGAGGACCTCGGTCCTACAACTGAAAGAACTAAATTTGGCCAACCACCAGAATGAACAGGAAGTGGACTCTTTCTCTCTAGATAAGAGCCTGGCAGAGTCAACACTTTCATTTTGGCAGAAAATCCAGCTGAGCCCCTTTGGGCCCAGGCTGCTTCTGATCCACAAAAATGTAAGGTAATAAATAGACATTATTTTAAGCTGCTAAATTTGTGGTTATTTTTCCTCATGGAACATAAGACTAGAAACCCTGTTTTCACAGTGGTTAAGTGCTATGGGTGCTAACCAAAAGGTCAGCAGTTCAAATCCACCAGGCCTCCTTGGAAACTATTGGGCAATTCTACTGTGTTCTGTAGGGTTGCTATGAGTCAGAATCAACTCAATGGCAGTAGGTTTGTTTTTAAAAAATATAAATCTGACATACACATGTATGTATTATAGATTTTCTTTTATAGGTTACTCATTACATGACATCTGCTAGTAAAACCAAATTAAAAAAACAGATGAAATCAGTTGCTATTGAGTGAATGCCAACTTATGGAACAGAACGAACTGTGTGCCATAGGACTTTCACAGCTGTGACCTTTTTGAAGCAGATCTCCAGGACTTTCTTTTGAAGTGCCTTGGGGCAGTTCAAACTGCCAATGTTTTGGTTAGTAGCCAATTGCTTAACTATTCATGCCATTCATTTTTTTTCTTTTGTCTACTAGTAGTAAAATATGTATCATATTGACAAGCCATTTAGTATACATGAAACTATGCACACAGAAATACAGGTAATCCCTGACTTATGACAGGTTTCTGTTTTTACGTGTCTGTCCTAAGTCAGTTCTGACCTAAGTCAAATGCCTCTTATTTTTAAGTTTTCATTATTATCGCCTTTTTTAAAAATCAGTAATCATTATATATATGATCGTAGAACATCTATGAATGAATATCTGAGAATGATAACGTCAGCAAATTAAGAGCCACAACACTGTATGTAGTGTATATGTAAATGCTAACAGTAAGAGGTGCAAAAAATAAATAAATAAAACAGACAATTGTAACTGCAGTGTACGTAATTCGAATTCCATGTAAGTGGGGAACTACACACACCCATTTTGCTTAAATGTGCATTCAGCTATCTGGTTTCCTTCAACTTCTTTTTCATCATGTCTGGGGTCTGGTTGGAGGGTGGTCAAGATGGATGATGAGGCAACATAGTCATAGAGGTACAGATAAGATTTGTTTGAGGTGTGCAGGATGATTTCATCCATCAGGTCTCCTAAAGTAGTAGTGAATGGCTGACAGGCAGGAGGTAACTGTTAGAGGAGATTCCCCAGGTTTTGTCCTATGATGGTGTTTATAGGCATTGCGTTAAGGAGTTAAATGGAGTGTATCCTCTACCTGCTCAGTGATAGAGTAAATCTTCATCACTATAAGACTGAGCATTAATTAGAGGATTACAAGCAGATACTAAACCAGTAACGAATTACTTGTAAATAACCAAGTGTATTATTAATAATAAGGAGGAAGTCAAGATAGTATTGAAAGGGAATATGTATGATAGATTTTTTTCTGAAATGCTTCTGTTTTCCAACAACTCAGTGACAATGACTGGGAGTACTCTTTCAACAACCCATTTCTCAATTTTGCAGTCTTGACATTGCTGTCCCCTTGGCACCCAGATCGCCTTGTAAATTCTTCCTTAGCCTGGCTAATTCCTTTGCATGTCCCGAGATTCTGCCTAGGTGCCTTTCATCAAAGAAGCCATCCCTACTTTTTCTCATGGCACTCAAGTGTCCTCTATTGTGGTATTTGCCATCTCCTCTGCTGTGGGCTATTTGAGACAGGGGTACTGTGTATATGCATACGCATACACCCACTAGCCTTCTGTCAGTTGTCACACTGTGCTGCCTTTTGCGTTACTAAGACTTGGGAAGCTATGCCTCTAGAATTTCAAATACAAGAAGGGTCATCTATGGTGAACGGCTTTCAGCAGAGCTTTCAAAATAAGATAAATTAGGAAGAAAGACCTGGTAGTTTACTTCTGAAAATTAGGAAGTGGAAATCCTATGAATCCCAACACAACAAGGTCTAACACAGTGTTTGAAGATAAGCCTACTAGGTTAGAGGACATCACATAATGAAGCAACAGTGAACTCGAGTATACTAACAGTCATGAAAATGACCAAACGATGTTTCATTACATTGTTAATGGGGTTACCATGGGTCGGAGATAACTCAGTGGCACCTCTCTATGTAAACTACAATTACGTATGTGTAGCATATATATCGATATGTACATGTGATATATATGTATACATACATACATAGATGTATGTGTATATATACATAATTTTTGCTAAAAGTGTTTTCAGCAGTTCCTTGACAGGGCACTGCCAGAAATCCCAGCTGGATTCAGAAGAAGACTTGGAATGAGGACTAGCATTGCTGATGTTGGATGGATCATGGCTGAAAGCTCAGAGTACCAAATAGATGTTTATTTGTGTTTTATTGACTACGCAAAACTATTTGATTGTGTGGATCATGATGAACTATGGATAACATTGCAAAGAAGAGAAATTCCAGAACACTTAATTGTGCTCACGAAGAACCTGTACACAGACAAAGAGGCAGTTTTATGAACAGAACAAGGCTAACTAGTGTGGTATAAAGCTAGGATAGGTGTACATCAGGGTTATATGCTTTCATCATACTTATTCATTCTGCATGATGAGCTAATAATCTGAGAAACTAGACTATATGAAGAATGGGGCCTAAGGACTGGAGGAAGACCCATTAACGCAGAAGAAACAACCTAGCTTGCGTAGTGTGAACATGACTTGATGTACATACTGATAAAGACTTATTATAGGGGGAAAAAATCACAAAGTGTAGTAAAGCAAACCCCCCCTGCCGTTAAGTCAATTCTGACTCACATAAAGGAAGTTTTATTTGGCATATATTCAAAAAGTCAAAAGTGGGAACCAGACAAGTATACTGCCAGAGCTAACGTCTACCTTCTGGAACAGATAAAAGTAGCACAACAGACAAATATGCTGCTAGAGCCATGTCTGTGTCCAAGGAAATCTTAAATAGACAGTAGTGAGAAAATGGACAAGAGTGCAGGTAGAACCATGTTTGCCTGAGTTCAAGGAAATATTACTGTGTCATCAGTACACATTAACATTACAAATGGGCAAAACTATCACAAGCATCGCCTTTTCACAGATTGGCTAGAAACTGTGATCCTTCATCTTGAAATGTCTTTCTAAACAATCACTGTTACACTTTTAAGTAATGACAGTCAGGAAGGCCCTAGGTGGGCCAACAAATCTTACCATTCACTAAATGCTAGCAGAAAAAGAAAAGAGTACAAAGTCTTTTGTGCTCTGTTTATGTGAAAGTTTCCCAAAAAGGTACTTCCAAGATTGTCCTAGCTATTGTCTTTATATATCAAGGTCTAGTTGATATGTCCTTATGAGTCTTTGTGCGTTCTTATTAGTCCAGCTCCAGCTGCTTCACCTTCTAGGACAGGGAATAATGGCTCCAGTATTATCTTCTAAACTGGATCAAAGATCACAGCCTTTAGTATGGGTTACTCCTCAGTATAAAGAAAACAAAATTTCTTATAACTGGGCCTACACATAATATCCTGATAAACAGAAAACATTGAAGTTGTCAAGAATTTCATTTTACAGGTATCCACAATCAAGGCTCATGGAAATACAACACTCAAGAAATTAAATACTGTATTACATTACACAAATCTGGGGCAAAAGTCCTCTTTAAAGTGTTAAGGACTTTAAAGGTGTACCTGACACAAGTTGTGGTGTCTTTAGTCACTTCATATGCATGTGAAAGATGGACAACAGAGTAAGAAAATCCTAAGAAAAATCGGTGCCTTTGAATTATGGCATTAGCAAGGAATACTGAATATACTGTAGAGTGCCAGAAGAACAAACAGATCTAAGAAGCACAGCAGAGTTCCTTATAAGTGAGAATGGCAAGAGTTTGTCTCACGTATTTTGGACATGTTATCAGGAAGACACAGACCCTGGAGAAGGACACCACACTTGGTAGAGAAGAAGGTCACCAAAAAAAGAGGAAGACCACCAATGAAAGGGACTGACACAGTGGCTATAACAATGGGCTCAAGCATAGCAAGGATTATAGGACAGGGCAGTATTATGTTCTGTTGTACACAGCGTCACTGTTAGTGGGAACCTACTCCATGGCACCTAGCAACAACATATAAACATAAACTTGTATTATATGTATAGAAATATTGCCATAAGTTGGATCCGACTCGACGGTACTTCGCTATATATATTTATAGATATATATGTAACTATGTATGTGTCAGCATACTGCTGTTATTCATAAGGTTTTCCCTGGCTAATTCTTTTAAAAAGTAGACTGCTGGGTCCTTCTTCCTAGTCTTAGTGTGGAAGCTCAGCTGAAACCTGTCTACCATGGGTGACCCTGCTGGTACTTAAATACCAGTGGTATAGCATCCGGCATCACCACAGCAAGCAAGACTCTACTAACAGATAAGTAGGAACTGCTAACTCTGTCTTCACTCCTCCGATCAACTAAGATACCCAGTCAACACAATGAGCCAAGGACTCTGCAGGGCAGAACAGTCTCCTACCAGCTAAGGTACCCAGCAGAACATTGTCAGATATTGTGCCAGAAAATGAGCCCTGCAGGTTGGAAGGCACTCAGAAGATGACTGAGGAAGAGCTACCTCCTCAAAGAGGAGCTGATCTTAATGTTGTGGATGTAATAAAGCTTTTGGGATCTTCATTTGCTGATGTGACATGACTCAAAATGAGAAGAAATAGTTGCAAACATCCATTAATAATCAAGACATGGAATGGACAAAATATGAATCTAGGAAAATTAGAAATCATTAAAATGAAATGGAATGCACAAACATTGATGTCCTAGGCATTAGTGAGCTGAAATGGACTTGTTTGGGCCATTTTGAATCCAACAATCATATAGTCTACTATGCTGGGAAAGAAAACTTGAAAAGGAACAATGTTGTATTCATCACAAAAAAAGAACATTTCAAGATTTGTTCTGAAGTACAATTCTGTCAGTGATAGGACAACATCCATAGGCCTACAAGGAGGGCCTGTTAACATGACTACTATTCAAATTTATGCACCAATCACTAAGGCCAAAGATAAAGAGACTGAAGATTTTTACTAGCTTCTGCAGTCTGAAATTGATCAAGCATGCAGTCAAGATGCATGGATAACTACTGGTGACTGGAGTACAAAAGTTGGAAACAAAGAAGAAGGATCAGTAGTTGGAAACTATGGCCTTGGTAATAGAAATAGTGCTGGAGATCGCATGATAGAATTCTCAAGACTAATGGCTTCTTCATTGCAAATATCTTTTTTAACCAACACAAATGGCAACTGTACACTTGAACTCATCAAATGGAATACACAGGAACCAAATCAACTATATCTGTGGAAAAAGATGATGAAAAAGCTCCATATCAGTAGTCAGAACAAGACTAGGTGCTGACTGTGACATAGATCATCAATTGCTCATACGCAAATTCAAATAGAAACCGAAGAAAATTAGAACAAGTCCACAAGGTCCAAAACATGACCTTCAGTATACCTTTTCTGAGTTTAAAGACCATCTCAAGAACAGACCTGATGTGTTGACCACTAATGACTAAAGACCAGACAAATTGTGGAATGACACCAAAGACATCATCCATGAAGAGAGCAAGAGGTCATTAAAAAGATAGGAAAGAAAGACCAAGCTGGATGTCAGACGAGACTCTGAAATTTGCTCTTGAATGTCAAGCCACTGAAGCAAAACGAAGGAATGGTGAAATAAAAAAACTAAACAGAAGATTTCAAAGGGTACCTTGAGAAGGCAAAATAAAGTATTATAATGACATGTGCAAAGAACTGGGAATGGAAAACCAGAAGGAAAGAACAAATTCTACATTTCTCAAGCTGAAAGAACTGAAGAAAAAATTCAAGCCTTGAATTGCATTAGTGAAGGATTCTACAGGGAAAATACTAAATGACTCAGGGATCATCAAAAGAAAATGGTAGAAATACACAGAGTAATAATACCAGAAAGAAGTAGCCGACATTCAGTCATTTGAAGAAATAGCATGTGATCAGGAATTGATGGTACTAAAGGAAGAAGTCAAAGCTGTGTTGAAGGCATTGGCAAAAAGCAAGGCTCCAGGAATTGATGGAATATCAGTTGAGATACTTCGACAAACAGATGCAGTGCTGGAAGAGCTCCCTATGTCAATAAATTTGGAGGACAGCTACTTGGCCAACTGACTGGAAGAGATCCACATTTATGTCCATTTCAAAGAAAGATGATCCCACCAAATGTGGAAATTACTGAATAATATTGTTAATATCACGTGAAAGTAAAATTTTGTTCAAGATCATTCAAAAGTGTCTGTAACCATATATTGACAAGAAACTGACAAAAATTCAAGTTGGATTCAGAAGAGGATGTGGAACCAGGGATATCACTGCTGATGTCTGACAGATCTTGGTTGAAAGCAAATACCAGAAAGGTGTTTACCTGTGTTTTACTGACTATGCAAAAGCATTGGACTGTGTGGATCACAACAAATTATGGCTAACTTTGCATAAAATGGAAATTCCAGAACACCTAATTGTGCTCTTAAGGAATGTGTATACGGATCAAGAGGCAGTTGCACAAACAGAACAAGGGGACACTGCACAGTTTAAAGTTGGCAAAGGTGTGCATTAGGGTTGTATCCTTTCACCATACCTTTTCAATCTATATACAGAGCAAATAATCTGAGAAGCCGGATTATATGAAGATGAACAAGGCATAATGACTGGAGGATGACTCGTTAACAACCTGTTAGTTATGCAGATGAAACCATCTTGCTGGAAGTAAAGAAGATTTGAAACACTTTGGCAGTGATGATCAAGGACCACAGCCTTCAGTATGGACTGCACCTCAACATCAATGAAGCAAAAATCCTCATAACTGGACCAGTAAGCAACATTGTCATAAATAGAGAAAGGAATGAGGTTGTCAAGGATTTCATTTTACTTGGGTCCACAACGAACATGGAAGCAGCAGTCAAAAAAATCAAAAGACGCATTGCATGGTGAAAATCTGCTGCAAAGGATCTCTTTAAAGTGTTAAAAAGTAAAGATGTCACCTTGAAGACTAAAGCACACCTGTCCCAAGCCATGGTATTTTCAATCTCATCATATGCATGCAAAGCTGGACAGTGAGCAAAGAAGACAGAAGAAGAACTGATGGCTTTGAACTGTGGTGTTGGGTGTACTGTGGACTGCCAAAAGAACAAACAGATCTGTTCTAAAAGTACAGCAAGAGTGTACCTTGAAAGCAAAGATGGCATGACTGTATCTCACACACTTTGGACCTGTTGTCAGGAGGGATTGATCCCTGGAGAAGGACATCATGCTTGGCAGAGTGGAGGGTCAGCAAGAAAGAGGAAAACCCTTGTGACACAGTGGCCACAACAATGAGCTTAAGCATAAAAACAATTGTGGACATGGCACAGGACTAGACAGTGTTTCACTCTGTTGTTCATAGGGTTGCTATGAGTCAGAACCAGCTTGATGGCACCTAACAACAACATATATACATATATAACTTATATACGATATGTATTTATTTTATTTATCTTTGTCTTTCCAGGGCCTGGCTCTGGACCTGGTACACAGGAGATACACATGAATGTGGGATCAGTGTTTGAATGATTGGCCCTTCTGTTACATAGTGATGGACTGAGTATGTAATTTGTCACCCAAACCATGCCCTTTCAGATTGACCCCCCATACTTGTACTACACCTTGTCTGGACAATCCAAGATGCTCTATCATCCTGTATAAGAATGAAGGCCAAGAGGGATGAGGAATGAGATGCTGCCTATTGAGTCAGAAATAGTGACTGAGGACAGCCAATCCTGTCTGAAAATGCCGACCTGTTATTAGCTGATGGTATATCCCATACAAAATTAAAGCAATAGCATTTTGGGGGAGGGCATGTATTTGAGAAAACCTTTCAATGATTAGTTCACGTCCATGTGGATAGCAATGAATAGCTTTGCTTTACTGTTCACTCAAAGTTTGCTCTAATTCATTAGATGCTCACATCACCGGTCACCCTGTAAATTGGGGGTTAGCAAAAACAATAAGCCATAAACCAAACCCAGCATCTGGGCCTACAGCCTGTTTCTGCAAATAAAGCTTTACTGGAACCGAGACACACCTGTTTGTTTACGTGTTGTCTAGGAATTTCAACAGCTGAGTTGAGTAATTGTAACAGAGACCGTATAGTCCCTGAAGCCTAAAACATTCACAGTCTGGCTCTTTATAGAAACAGGCTGCTGGCCCCTACTGTAGACAGTATAGACCTCTGGAAACACAAGAAGTGATCTTTTTGTATTAATACCTACCACCTTGGTCTGGCAGAATCTGAGGCAATTGCATGCTGGTCTTGATCAAGACTGCCCCAGCGTCTGCACCTGCCACTTACTGACCACAGCCAAGCCAAGTGCCGTCGAGTTGGATCCGACTCATGGTGACCACAATCCATACTAATAACCACCAGAGTTAAGCCAGTTACCCATTAATTAATTCCAGTCTCCACGTCCTTATCATCAAAAGCTGCTAATACCACCTCCCTGCTAACCAAAGAACTCAGCTATTAAGCAAAAGTTGGCAGTTCAGATCTACCAGCCACTCCTTGGAAATGTTATGGAGCAGTTCTACTCTGTTCTACGTAGGGTTGCTATGAGTTGGAACTGACTCAACTGCAATGAGTTCTTCATCTACCAAAGAGACTGCTGTGAGGGTTAGTTACTCCTTAAAAGGAGACTAAGCACTAGAAAATAAGGACTTCACCTTAAAGACTAAAATTTGTCTGACCCAAGCCATTGTATTTTCAATCACATAGTATGCATGAGAAAGCTGGACAATGAACAAAGAGGACAGAAGAAGAACTGATGCCTTTGAATTGTGGTGTTGGAGAAGAATGTTGAATGTATGATGAACCACCAAAAGAACAAACAAATCTGTTCTGGAAGAAATACAACCAGAGAACGCCTTGCAAACCAAAATACCAAGACTGCATCTTACATACTTTGGACATGTTGTCAGGAAAGACCAGTCCTTAGAGAAGGACATCATGCTTGGTAGAGTGGAGAGTCAGTGAAAAAGTGGTAGACCCTCAAAGGGATGGATTGACACCGTGGCTGCAGCAACGGGCTTAAGCATTAAAATGGTTGTAGACATGGCACAAGATTGGGCAGTGTTTCGTTCTGTTGTTCATAGGGTTGCTATGAGTTGGAACTGACTCAGTGGCACCTAACAGCAACAGCAGCAAACACTTTTATGGTTGACAAAACACAGTGTCAGTGAAAGGAAGAGAACACTCAGTGAGACAGGTTGACAAAATAGCTGCAACAATAGATTTAAATGTGTCAAGGATCATGAAAATGATGTAGGATCAGGCAACATTTAGTTCTTTTATACACAGGGCTTTGAAATGGTTCTTCCCAGTTCAGTTATAGCCAAGTTAAAGAAACTGGAACAGACACAAATCTTTAAATTTAGAATTTAAGAAAAATAAAAATATCAGGTGAACCAGAATCATAACCAGAATGGGAAAAACTACTGGTCCAAGTAGTAGACCCCTTTTGTTTTGATAATTGAACTCTTAACTAATGACAAAGGAATCAGGGAACACAGGGAAGTAACTTGTGTTTAAGCATTTTTCTTTCAGATAGCTAGCCAGAAGATGTGGAGACCCGTTTTGTCTCCTTGAGGGCCTCTGGCTTGTGGCTTTTGAGGTTGTGAGACAGGTGAGCTCCACCCAGTTCGCTGCTCCACCTCGCCTGACAAAATTTGAGCAGGATCTGATGGAGTGAATTCTTGCTGCTTCCTGTGTCTTATAAGCCAAGTAGCCAAGTGCCGTCGAATCGGATCCGATGCACAGCAATAAACTTCTTTTTGATCACTCACCCAAACTACTGGTCTCAGAGATTGGCTTTTGAGGGCAAGTAACATGAGTTTTGTCTGGTAACATCAGAAAATTCAGGCCCAGGGAAAGCTCGCAATTACACTCACTAGATCCCTCCCAACAAAGCAGCCAAGGGGAAAGTTTTAGAGAATTCTTTGTTGAAACAGTGCGTTAGAATTTACCAATAGCTGGTTTTGCCTGCAGGAAACAAGGCTAATTGTGAAATGACTTTGGAGGTAAATGTTCAGTAATTCTCCAAGAAAGAGGCAGGATTTGCATTTGAAATGCATAGTACTTCCATGACTGCGAATGTATAGCGTAGTAGGTCTTAAGATTCTTAGTACTACAGTCTCCAGTAATTTTCCATCCCTGAGTTGCTTGTCGCCTGCTGAGATAGGAGAGAAACTGTCTCTGGCAACCCCACTCACTGGTGGATCTAAAGAGAATTTTTGATTCAGATAGGCAAAAAAGAAAGTCAGACCAAAAATAAAGCTGTGTTGTTATGTGCATGCAGACTATTCATGAAGAATTCCAAGTCTTTTGAGGTAAAAATCAATTTATGGAGAGAAAAGTCCTTCTACATAAAAGTTGCCCTTATGTTCCAGTCACTCTGATTGTATTTGCATAGAAAACCAGCTCAGGACAGTGCTTTATTAAGAGTACAGATTAACATTGGATTTGCATACTTTTTGTGCATTCCATTCCCAAAGATTTTTAAATGAATTGCTTGACTAAGCCTTAGTCAATTTATTTTTTAATTTACTTTTTTTTAAATGTCACTAAGTGTTTTTAAGGTGAAAAACATTCAGGCCTTGGAATGGAATAGTAGCTGATGGTAGTGTTTCTTCTTTTTTCTATAGCTCTGCATGCCAATGTCCCTTACTAAAGGAAATTTAAAATAGTACTTACAGGTGTTGTAAAAGGCTGGCTGTGATGAGAGAGTGGGCAGCCCCAGAACACAGCACAGTGCAGCTTGTGCCCCCACTGTGAGGTCTGGCAGCTTGGATTTGATCCCCTTTTTGGAGAGTGTAAATTTTACCCATTACCCAGCTTCTCTGTGCCTTAGCTTCTTCCACTGTACAGTGTGTCTGAATGTACTTACTTGATAAGTTGTTGTGAAGACTGAATAGGAAGATCCATACCAAAGTGCTAAGCAAGAGCACTTACTAGGTGCCAGGTGTTGTGGCTCAGCCATTTACAGGTTTTCATTTCACTCAACACTCCACCTTTACCCCAAGGACAAAGGAGCCTCAAGGACAGACTGTGCTTTGTTGTTGATCCTGGTAACCTCAAAGTCTGACACACAGTGGGTCTTTAGGACAGTGACTTTGAAGTGAGAGTGCATTTCAGGTGGCTGCACGCTACAGGCATGTGGGAACTTGATGTTGAGATCAGATTTGACATAGTCTCATTAGGTCAAAGTAAGTCCTAGAGATACGGATTTGACCCTATTCTATTGTTAGGTGCCATCCAGTCAGTTCCAGCTCACAGAGACCTTATGTACAACAGAATGAAACACTGCCTGGTCCAGAGCCATCCTCATAATCATTGCTGTGTTTGAGTCCATTATTGCAGGCATTATGTCAGCCATCTCTTTGAGGGTCTTTTTGGACCCTACAAAGCTTAAAGGAATTATTTCCTGACCCTCTATCATCGAAGAATGAAACAGGAAGAGTGAAATGAAAGGCTATATCCTAAACACAGCTTACACTATTTCTTTCCTTCTGAATATATTCTTTTCTCGTTTAATTCCTCCTTGGTGTTAAACCTTTACTAACGACTAATGTCCCTTCAGACTGTGGAGAGCCAATAACACTGATCTGAGTCCATAAGGATAGAAGGTGATAACACGCCTGAGTTGCAACCTCTGTGACCACACAGAAGGAAAACGGACTTGGAACCCTCACCGTACTTCCCTCTCTTCTCCATTTGTAGTTACTTCTCAGATTTACTGCCCAGACCCATCCCAACAAGAAGCCTGGCTCACTGCCAGATGACTCAATCCCATAGTGAGTCTTGCCTAGGAACTAAGAAACTGGTGTCAAGGAACCAATAAACACTGAGCACACATCACTGGGTCAAAGCGGGACCCAATTTGAGATCAAGGAGCCTGACCCTCATTTCTGTACCAAGTCTCGACGTAGCTCCTCTTTAATACACATGGTGTTTCCCAGAAATTTAGTGAATATATGTAACTCTCCATTCGTTACATAGTGTAAAACTTCTCATAATTCTTTTTTCAGAGAGACAAGCTTTTGGAGGAGCTTGTTTCCTCTTATCTCCTTGTATACTGGTATAAAATAAAGCTCTTGCTACTCACCTCACCCTTGTCTCAAAAACTGGCTCTTTGTGACAAGTGGTTCTAACCTATAAATTGAGATAACAAGAAGCACTTGTTATTATTGTTAGGTACCCAGTCAATTTTGACTCATAGCAACTCCATGTGACAGAATAGAACTGCACTATAAGGTTTCCGGGCTGTAATCTTAATAGGAGCAGATTGCCAGGTCTTTCCTCCTGCCAAACTCCTGGGTGGGTTCACCATCAACCTTTTGGTTAGCAGCCAAGTACTTAACCATTGCACCACCAGGGCATCTGAGAAAGGCTTAGGAACCATAAATGAGACTCTTGATGGGCTTGTTTCCTCTAGCTAGGAATTACTTAAATTAATGTTGTGCATTGTAAAGGCTGAATAGCATTTCCTGTGTCGAATTAAAATAAAAAATGTGGACTTGATAAGGAGAGACCTTACTCAAATGGATTACTGCACTAAGCTGTTCCCTAAATGTGGCCTACCTCTTTGGAAAGACAGGGTAACAGAGTCTGGGGTTAGGGGGTCCATGTTTTCAGAGGATATCCAGACTAATTGTTATAACCAATCTTTCTTTTTTTTCTCTTAAGAAAATGCTCTGCATACCACCTACCTGAGTGAGTGGCGTCTTGGGTCTTAAAAGCTACCAAGCTGCCATCTAAGTAACATCAGCTAGTCCTTATCCACCTGGACAGGAGGTAGTGGTAGACATCAAGGACAGGAGGAAAATATCAGATGGATGGGGACGTATGAACCAATCAGCTTCAGAAAGGGACCAGAAGAGCTAGATGGTGCCCAGCTACCACCAGTAACTTCCCGAAGCAGGTACACAGTATGAAACCCCAGACACAGTGAGAGAAATATTAGAGGACAGAGATAGAACTCCACCAAAAGACCACATTTGACAATCCGTCATACTGGAAGCCCTTCCCGGGAGTGTGGACCCTGGACTCCTTAACCGTAAACCACCTCCAACAACACAACAAACTCTCCTGACAAAGACTGAAGTCAACTATACGAAACAAGGAATTTGGCTGGAGATGAACAAAACTTTGGACTTTTTAACATGTACACAAGGCTATTTCAGAGACTTTTCACCAGAGCCAGGATGATAAAAAGTCAGATCTTGGTCAAAGGGTCATGGGAAGTTCTGGATGAAACGGGGAAGTGTGCTGTTCTGGCAAAGAGGTGGGGGTTGGGGTAAGGGAGGGGAGAGCAGTTAGAATAGGGTAGCAATGAGAGTTCTACGAGTTATGTGGCAAATGGATATACATTTTTAAATTGTTCTTAATCATGATAAAAAAATTTTTTTAAGGATTATTGCAAGGGCAGAACTAAAGAAGCCTATTGCAATGTGGAAGTTCCACTGACAGCAAGATCCTCAAACATCTCAAGAGTTAGAAGAAAAGGATTCTTTTAAAGAAGGGTTACCAAGGCTAGAAAGAACCAGGTGGGATGAACGGGAGTAGCGTGATCAGAAAACCATCTGTCCCAAGCCTCAACTCTCCGCAGGAGAGGCTGTAAGAGGAACTTTCTGCTGGCTTCAAGTCTCTGGATGATGCAAATGGTTCATATACCCAGCTGCTAACCAAAAGTTTGGAGGTTCCAACCCACCCTGCAACTTTGAGAAAGAAAGGCCAGGTAATCCACTTCCAGAAAATTAGCCACTGAAAATCCTATGGAGCACAGTTCTACTTTGATACCCATGGGGTCACTGTAAATTTGAATTGACTTTATAGCAAATGATGGCACGCTGGCTTAAGCTGAGAGTTCATGGGCCTGTGGAAACAGAATAGCTTAAGCAAAATTTGGCTGACAGCCATTCTGTTCTGTTTCATCTGTGTGGATAAGCAGTTTGGCTAATTATTTATCAGGGGAAGAATGAGAAATTGGAAGGTCTGCTCTAATCTGTCCTATACAGTCACTGTGAGTTGGAATTGACTCAGTGGTAACTGGTTTGCTTGTTACGGTTTGTGTCTGATCTTGCCGTAGGTAGCAAAGGGGAGTCTGTAAGTCTTATCTAAGTCACAATGGAAGGGGTATATTTTTGCAATAAGCTGGATACTGGAAAGCAAAAGAATGTAGGGAATTATTTAACTGTCACTGTTGTCACTGTTTAACAGGTTCATAGGATCCCAACAACAACAAAACGCACTACAGTCAAGTTGATGCTAACTCAGAGTGACCCTACAGGACAGAGTAGAGCTGCTCCATAGAGTTTCCGAGGAACATGTGGTGGATTCAAACTGCTAACTTCTTGGTTAGCAGATGTAACACTTAACCACCACACCACCAGGGTTTCCCTTAGGATTCTAGAGCATGGGAAAAATTTAACATTGTCCCCTGACAATGACACTGTCCTTCCTTGAGGGAAGGACTTGGCTTTTCTTGTTCTTTATTTTGTTTTTTTGGTGCCCTTAGAAATTGCTTAAGGAACCATAGTGGCACAAAGGTTAAGTGCTCTGCTGCTAACCGAAAGACTAGAGGTTTGAACCTACCCAACTACAGGAGAAAATACCTAGCAATCTGCTGCTGTAATGATTACAGCCTAGGAAACCCTGTGGGACAGTTCTACATTGTCATAGAAGATTGTTATGAGTCAACACCTAACAACAACAAAAGAACTTGTCTGGCAATGAGACTGGGCACCCAAATTAAATTTGATTTTGTTTAGCCAAAAGATGGGAGAAGAAAGGTGTGAGGGTGTAGGTGGTGGATGTGGGCTGGTGATAGGAACTTGCCCAGTCAACAGCAGAGCTGGAGACTAACTCGTGAGCTCATATGAGGTCTAACAATTAAGTTTGGGAACTCATCCTAGAAAAAGTGCTACATATCTCACTGATAAATATCACTATGGTCACCTTCAAAGTACTCCTCTTGGGAAGCTATGCACTGATGCCAGCGGCTAGTCTACCCTTCAAAGCAATTGTGGAACTTGCTTTCTGGAATGGCTATTAGAGCTGTTGTTGCATTACACCTGATGTCCTGAATGTCATCAAAATGTCTTCCTTTCAATATTTCCTTTATCTTCAGGTAAAGAAAAAAGTCACTGGGGGCAAAATCAAGTGAGTAGGGAAGGTGTTTGTTCCAATGCAGTTATTTGTTTGTTGGCTAAAAACTCCCTCACAGACAACTATACAATTAAGTTTGCAAACCTGCCACCTTGCCACCGAGTACAATGGCCATCCCAGAAAGAGTTTCAAAATTGCTTTCAAGGGTAAACTAGGCTCTGATGTCAGTGCATAGCTTCCCAAGGGGATTACTTTGAAGGTGACCATAGAGACACTCAGCAACGAGGTATGTAGCCCTTAGAACAATTAAGTTCACATACTTAATTGACAGACCTCTTATTCTCATCTCTGGCCCCTCCTCGTGGGGCTATGTTCGGGTTAGTATGTGGGGTGGGCTGGGAAAGAGGCAGCTGGCTGGCTCAGTACAGCCTCTGCTGTGTAGCTTGGTCAGCCTCAGGCCATACTCTCTCACAGTGCTCGCTACCTATGGCTCTGCTGTGTGCTATGTGTGTGTCAGGCAAATGTGAGTCCTTGACTGGGTATAGCTGTTTTTTAAATTTCTTAGTTTTGCATTTTTTTTAATCAAGTAGAAATTCTCCTAACATAAAAATAGCCATTGTAAAATGAACATTTCAGTGGTAATAGAAAATTCACAGAGCTGTGCACCCCTATCTAGTTCCAGAACATTCTCATCACTCCGAAAGAAAACTTTGTATTCATTAAGCAGTCACTCCACATTTTCCACCCCTCCCCCCAGCTCCTGGCAACCACCAATTTGATTTCAGTTTCTGTGAATTCGCCTGTACCAGGCATTCCATATAAATGAAATCATAGTTTGTCCTTTTCCATCCAGCTTCTTTCATTCAGCATGATGTTTTCAAGGTTAATCTATGCCATAGCATGTATCACATGTTATTCCTTTTTTATGGCTGAGTAATATTTCACTATGTGGATATAATGTATTTTGTGTTGATGGGCATTTGCGTTGTTTCCACCTTTGGGATCTTGTAAATGGTGCTGCAGGTATGATTTTTATGGTATAGTAAAAGATTAAGATGTAGGTGCTTTGCAAACCACCATGTGGATATTCTCTGGATGGCATAAGGGAAGACACACCAGGGACAGTCCAAGTTCCTCATCCTCATTTGCGTTGGCCTGAGAATCTTTCTGTTTGGCACATAGCCCTTGTATTCAGATGGTGTTTAAGTAAACAGCCATCCTATCTCAAAAAGCTGCTTGAACTCTCTGATTTGACCCTATCTCTCCTTTCTCAGCCAACAAAGCTAAAACCTTTGAGTAATTCAAGTCTTTACTGGCAGAGCTGGAGTTACTTTTTTGAGTGTTTATTGATCTTTAACTTGGTGTCAGACATTGCACTTGCAATTTTCGTGTGTTATCACGGTTTGCCACCCTGCTCTTGGGTTCTCTTCAATTCCCTTTCTGAGATGAAGCCGTTCTATAGCCTGTCTTTAATCCATGACGATGGAATCAGGATGATTTATTACCAGAGTCCCCCTCCTGGGCTAGGCTGTAGATAGATCCAGACAAATTAATGTGGGTTTTTCTGGGGATTCAGAAAAGAAACGATCATGACAACAGCTGTGTGTGTGCATCGGTTGTCCTTTTATTGGTAATAATGATGGGAACATAAGTCTCAAGCTTGAGAATGTAAATTTCAGTGGGGGTTCCATCCACTTAATGTGTGGTTTGCCATTATAGCTACTGTTACAGACGATATAGGGAGGTAGCGAGGCTACCATTCGCTGGGGGCATCCAAATACAGATTTCGGTTCCTCCTAGATATGCTGTTGAAGGGATTTCTATGCTGAAGAAAATGGGAAGGGCTTGGCTGGATGCTCTCCAAGGAAGGAATTAATACTTTGCATTTAACAAATGGGAAAACTAAAGCATGCAAGTAGGGTCATCTACCCGAGGATTGGTATATAGCAAAGCAGGCATTCAGCCTGCCAGCCATACTCCAGGATTTACTGTTAACTGATCACTTTTGTCCTCCCACAGGACTGAGATTAAACTTCTACATACTGTTTTGAAATCAGCTTTTTCATTTAACAAATACAATGTGAATATTTTTCCATACATTTGAATATTTGTCAATAGCATAATTTTTAAAAGCTACACAGTATTTAATCATCCAATGTAGTGTGATTTATTTTACCCAGCTTTTATTCTTCCACATTTAGGTTATTTCTAATTTTTCAATGGTTATAAATATTGCTGCAAGAGGCATCCCAGCAGATAAATCTTGCTGCTCCTCCACAGTTATTCCTTAGCATAAAATCTCAAAAGTGAAATTGCTGGGTCAAAGAGTAAACTATTTTAAAACTGAACACATAGTGAAAAGGCCTGCTGTGTATTTCTTATCACTGCAACTATTGTAAAAGCCTACGAGGATTAGTATAGTAAAATAGCATACAGTAAACCTGATGTAATGATGAATTTGGCTTCTGTTTGCTCTTGAATGGTGAAAACAAATGGAGACAGCAGCTATTAGTAAAATAAAGCAGCAAGTAGGAGATAGGAGTGTTATTCCAAGCCCAATTATTGTCATTGATGATGAAGAGATGATGAGGGTGAGGACACTAATAGAGTCACAAAGGTGCCCAAAGGTTTTCATGCATAATTCATTTGATGTTGAGAAAACCTATGGTCCAATCTCATGGCCTTTGGATGTCATTCTGAGATGCATCAAGTCAGCCCTGACTCCTGGTGATGCCATGCACAATGGAAGTAAATACCGCCCAGTTCTCTGCCAATTCCACTGTCAGTCACAAATTGGCCAGCTGTGATCCACAGGTTCTCATTAGCTGATTTTGGGAAGTTGATTATCAGGTTCGTCTTCCTAGTCTTAGTCCAGAAGATCCTCTGAAACATGTTCAGCATCCTAGCAACACAACAAACCTCCAGTGACAGACGAATGGTGGCTGTGTATTAGATGTATTACCTGAGAATCAAACCCAAGTCTTCTGCACAGAAGGTGAGAATTCTACTACTGAGCTACTAATTTCTTCCCAAGGAACCTTAGGTGGAGATTGCTAATTACCCCTCAGGGTCTGTTCACCCTTTTTCCTTTTAATAATAAACTCTGCCTACCATAGGTTTAGGGATCTCTGGTGGTACAGGGATTATGTACTTGGCAGCTAACTGGAAGGCTGGCACTTTGAATCCACCAGCCTCTCCAAGGGGGACAGATGGGGCAATCTCTTCCACAAAGATTATAGCACTGGAAACCCTACAGGGAGATTCTACTCTGTCCTACAGGGCTGTTATGAGTCAGAAATGCCTCACTGGCCACAGGTTACCCTGAGTTTTAACAGCATCATGGCTGGCCAGTTAGAAATCTTATTCCCAGATTCCCTTGCAGCTAGGCTTTGCTATTGGACTAAGTTTTTTTCACCAGTGGGAAGTGAGGAGAAGAGACGAGAGCAAATTCCATGGTGTTTCCTTCAAACAGAGTTATTTTTCCACCCACTTTTTTCCTTCCTCCTTCCATCAACCACACAGAGAACAACAATTGCCATGGGCTCTTAAGAAACACAATGAAAGCCACACAGTCTCTGAGTGACCTTACAGGAAAAAATCACTGCTTCTGAAAGGTTATGTCATGAAAAAAAAAAAAAAGAATATTTATCTCATAGAAGCCATGGTAACTTCAGGTCTTCTTGTTACAGCAGCTGAACCCATTTTTAAAAACTGTTGTTAAATACATATATATGCATATATGTGTGTGTATATATATAGACACTACATTTGCAACTCAGCATTCTTCAGGTGTACTTGCAATGATATCACTTACATTAATGTTGTATAATCATTACCCATCATCATTGTCAGAGTTTCCATCACTGTAGATGCTCATTGCTGCCTGAGCAATGACTCCCCCCCTTTCTCCCTCTCCCATTTATGGTAACCACTAATTATGATTACTCTTAGCCTCTTTTAGTTATTTCATATTAGGGCGTTTGAACAATATTCTATTGTGTATGATTTATTTCGTTCAGCACAATGTCTTAAAGGTTCATGAACCCATTTCAAAGATGAAAATAACTGAAGCTCAGCACAGAACCTATAGCCAACATAGTATGGAACAGCGATGAAGCTCAAACTATCTTACTTCATGGTGGCCCCTTGGGGCTTCCTGACACATAATGCTCTAATTCCATTGCTGTCAGCCACTTCCCAGAGGGAAGCTGATGAAAAGACTGGCCAAACCTCAACCGTTTCGTAAGAGCTTTTCTGGAAATATCAGTGAGGCTGTTTGTGGTAGAGACCTGGAGCAGATGGTTCAACACAGACAAGAGAGCCCAGGATTGAAGCCTGTGTGGTTCCAGGGCTGCCATCTGACTGGGGAGACTGCAGTTACGGCTCCCCGGTATATCACCAGTTTTGCTTTCTTTAGAAAGGCAGTGATGATGTTTGCATTTTCGAATTCTATAAGGATTAAATACAGTAGTGTGTGGCTAAAGGGTTTACAGTAAAACTTGACACAGGGATATAATTCACCCAGTGATAGTCTTCTTTTCACCATGATTTCTTTCTCTTGCAACCAGGAAACCCACCCCTGGGGATCCCTGTGTCACAGTCAAATCCCCTGGCCTGCCCAGGGTAGGTCTGGAGGCTATCTACCGGGGTCCCCCTCCTGCCTGGCACTAGCAGGTTACTTTGTTCTGGGGAAGAGAGAGGGTCTGAGGGGTCCTGAGAAGAGGTGCCAGCTTTCAGCAGATGCAGCTTTGAGTAGCTGCACTGTGGCTTCCCTTTCCTTGTCAGCCCTCACCAGCTGAGACAACAGAGGTCAGGAATTAGGCTGTATAAGTTGGCCTGCAGTGTCTACCCCTCCAGCTGAGCTCAGCAGCCCTCTCATTCTCCCTACTCCTGCCAGCCCATGGACTGCCCCAGAGACTGAAGCGTGGAGGTCAAGTGCAGGGTTAAAGTTCCCTACCCCCATGTATCAGCCTCATCCGTGGGGTCTGAGATTTCAGATACCAGATACATTCAGAATAAGGCACAGAGAAACCATGGATTAAGATAGGAGAAGAAGGCCAAGGGAGGTAGTGATCCTGGTACCCTGTTACTATTTATTGATTGGGTGTCAAACAGGAAACTTAGGATGTGTATGCTGCCAGTAGCTTAATTTACCTGAATGCCTAAGAGAAAAAAATGAAACTGGGGACAGGGACAGTTAGGGAATAGTTCTAGAGATGACAGAGTGGCTCCAGTGGAAAGAAGCCACTTAACTGGGTGATATCCATGAGTTAGGTCACTTGGACTTGGAGAAAGATGCTGCTGGGTCCTAAAAGTGAGCTGTGAAGGGGAGCTGTCCCATCTGAGCACAACAGCTCTCAGCCCTGGTGGAGGCTGGGATGGCACCCTGAGGGGTTGGGCAGGCCTTTCAGGATGTGTAGGAGGCAAAACAGACTGCAGTATCTGCACAAAGGCTGTTCCCAGGAAGGGCAGAATGTTCCGGAGGGCAAGGACCGGATGCCAAGAGTTCTGCTGTTTGGAGCCAACTTGCTCAGCTGACCTGAAGGAGGAGAGTTAAGGAGGCTTAAAGGAGGCTTGGAGATCAGGAAGACAGTGGGTGTGATGGGTCATTTGAACCACAAATACACAGCACACAACTGAAAAGTTTGCAGAACCGTTTGAGACCTGCGGACAAGAATAATGGCTCCAACACACAAAAAGACAGTACAAAGATAATTTGAAAAGAAAATTACACTTTTCCTTCCCCAAATATGTGCAAAGCAAAATGCACTGTACTGATGGAGGCTCGGAGCTGGTGCGTTGTATACTTGGTGTGATGTAGAATCCTGGAAAGCAAGGATCTGAGGCCAAAGAGAGCTTTGGGCTTGAGAAAAGAGATTTTACTTCCTGACAGGGCTTTTGTGAGTATGATAAGCCTATCGAAATCAAACCTGTTACCATCAACTTGATTCCAACTCATGGTGATCCCACAGGAGAGAGTACGACTGTCCCACTGGATTTCCAAGGCTGAAATTTCCGTGGAAGCAGGCTGTTGCATCTTCCTCTGCAGAGTGGTTGGTGGCTTCAAACTGCTGACTCTTTGGTTAGCAGTTGAGCTTTTCACTCTTTTGCCACCAGGAGTCCTAGTTTAGTAAGGGATGCTGTTGTTTGGTGCCGTAGAGTAGGTTCTGACTCAGCTGTCCTGTGTACAATAGAACAAAACTCTGTGGGACCCTGTCATTGCCGCAGTTGTTCTTACACTTGAGCCCATTGTTGCGGCCACTATGACAGCCCAGCTCACTGAGGGTCCTCCTCTTTTTCATTGACATTCTACTTTACCGAACACAACGTTTTCCTCCAGGGACTGGTCTCTGTTGATAAAGTGCCCCCCAAAATGGAACAAAATCTTACCAACCTTGCTCCTAAGAAGCATTCTGACTGTACTTCTGAGAAAGATTTGTTTGTTCTTTTGGCAGTCCGTGGTATATTCAAAATTCTTTGCCAAAACCATAATTCAAAGACATCACTTCTTCAGTCTTCCTTATTCATTGTCCAGCTTTCACAGATATATGAGGAACTGAAAATACCATGGCTCAGGTCAGGTGCACCCTACTCCTCAGAGTGATGTCTTTCCTTTTCAACACTTTAAGAAAGTCTTTTGCAGCAGACTTGCCCAATGTAATATGCTGTTTGATTTCTTGACCGCTACTTTCATGTGTATTGATTGGGGATGGTTATAGACCGAGTCAGGAATAGATACAGTTAATTGCTTTGACCTTTCTGACCCCTGAAGTTACACAAAGGATGAGGCCTCTTTGAAGCTGAAATGAGACAGCATGGGTGGCTGTGTGTGTCCCATGCTGTTATCATCAAACTGTAAACACAGCTGTTGTCTGGGGGCCCTGGGGACCCCAGCCATTCAGTACTGCCCTTCAAGAGGCGTCTCTGCCTTAAAGGGCATTCCATCTCACTGCCAGTCTCCTCTTCTGGAAACCCAGATCTTATGCATACTTCAGCTTGGCGGTTGGAGTACCACTTCCCCTAAACACAACTTCTAAAGGACAACAGGCCTTAACCAGCATGGGAGACTCATCCAGTACCTCTCTGGCCCCAGTGTGGGGGTGGTAGGGCAGTTACACAAGCCTAGGGAGGTGGGCTGGGTTCCTCAATTTCAGTATCTTATTAAAAAGGTAAGACACAAAGAACATCAAAAAAATGGCCATAGGCTGGTGGTGACCATTCAGCAAAGGGCATGTGGTTAGGTTGCAGGAGAAGTCAGGACTGGAGCAGACCCAGGATCAGCGACCTGACTGTCTTCCTGCTGTGTCCTGGCCTCTACAGCTGGTGCTCTGCTGATAGGTTAAGTTCAACCACATGCTCCTGTGTTGGAACCCCCAGGTGGCTAACATCTCTCTCACAGGAGAAGCCAAAGGCCTGTCAATGACCACAGGACCCTTATAGGGTCCAGCGTTCTTCCCACAACCCTCTGCTTACCAGACAAACCACAAGCTTCTTTCTATTCCTTAGACCTGCCCTGGTATCCTTTGTACTTGCTGTTCCCTCCACCTGGAATTCTCTTCACAAGTCAGCACAGGGCTGTCTTCCTCCCCTCGATCAAGTTTTGAATCAGAAGTCCCCGTCTCCAGGAAGCTTTTCCCAATGTCTGTTTTAAACTGCAGCCCCTTTTCCTGCCATTCCATAAGCCCTCTCTTACTTTCCTTCAGGCACTTTTTATTGTCCATCAACCCATTGAAATGTAAGCTCCATGGGGAAGAAGCATTCCTAGGCTTTAGGACATTACATGTTATTATAGTTACTAGTTGCTATTGAGTTGACTCCAACTCATGGTGACCTTATGGACCAGAATGTGCATTGTCCACTCCTGCACGACCTTCGTGGTCATTGGCCTGTCTAAGTTCACTATTGCAGCCCTTGTGTCAGTTCATCTCATCGAGCCTTTCCTTCGTTTTTGCCGATCCTCTAATTTATCAAGCGTGATGCCCTTTTCTAGTGATTGGTCTTTCCTAATGACATATCCGAAGCAAACAAGGTGAAGTCTCACAATCCTGGCTTCTAAGGAATGTTCTGCTTGTATTTCTTTTAAGACTCCTTTGTTCCTTTTGTCTGTCAGTCCATAGCTTGGTATGTATTCTTCCATCCTTTAAATTTCAGTTTGTTCATATCTTTAAGTCTAATGCGAGTGTCTTGTAAGCAATATATAGACAGACGGGTAGTGTCTTATGATCCAAGATGTCACTCGTTGTCTCTTTACTGGAGCATTGAGTCCATTTACATTCAACGTAATTATTGATAGGTATGTGTTTAGTGCTGTCGTTGTGATGTGTTTGTTTTTGTGTTGATGTTTTCTCTGTTATTGTTACTATTCTGTCTGGGATATTCTTCCGTATGAGTTGATTTTTCACCTTTTTCAGTGTGGTTGTTGAGACTCCTATATGATGTTTCTTGATTTGATATGTTGCATCTTTATTGTGTTTTGTGGCTACCTCTGTAATGTCTCAACTCCACCCCGAACTGCTGATCTTTTGCTTAGCAGCCAAGTGCCAAGTGCCGTCGAGTCGGATCCGACTAGCAGTGTATCTCTTAATTGACTGTGCCACCAGGGACCCAGCAGAGTATATAGTAGATGCTTAATAAATCTTTATTGAATGCATGAATACCCCTGAACTTTTAGCCCCCACAATAAATCCCATTCATCTTCTAGCTCCTCTGGGAAACATGCCTAAAGCAAATCACAGAGGTGAAGAGCATTCTCATCCCCGCAGGACAGGGTTTCATGTTTATTGTTCTGTAATGCACCACACTTGTGAGAATTTCCTTTCAGTAGCTTTCAAGGCATGTTGGAGAAGTGAACCAAGCAGTTGCGGGGAGCACCTTGGAAATATGATCCCTCAGGCCTAGTGCAATCATGGCCCAAAATTCTCAGGTCTGAGCAGGAGGGATCTTAGATGGCATCTTTCCTTCGTGATCCTTCTTGTTTCTGATGAGAATGTATAGGCTAGGGGAGGGTGAGAGGCTGGTCCGTGGCTACAGAAGACCTCATCAACAGCCTAGGCTCTTCTTCCACTTCTCAGTCTGTTTCCTGCAGTGGTAGCTTTGGGCACCTGCTCACAAGTGACTTAGTGCCAGAGGTTGGGGTCAGAGAAAAGCAGGGCCAGCCCTGGTTGGTGGGGAGTAGCATCCTGCACTGGGAACTGGGTCACTGACTGGGACAGAGTAGACAGGGTCTTGGTAGAAAGTGCAAGAGTTGCAGAGAAATAGATGTAGGAACTGAGGAACATCCCAAGATTCAGGGCTGTGAGGTAAACATAGATCAGGGCTGGCCAACCAGATGTCCACAGAGGAGGCGTGGAAGGGCAGAATGAAACGGTGCACAGTGAACATCCAAGAAGGCCTTTGGGAGCAGCCTAGGAAGACAGAAAGTTCTTCCCAGGTTCTAGGCCCGCCCACCCACCATCCATTAACTCCTCCCTGATTGGCAGACTGTCAGGGAGGATTCAGTCCCTTTCTCTGAGGTGCACTCCTGAGTAGCACCCTGAGGAATCATAGAGGAAGTGGATTAGGAGGGAGGATGTCTACAAAAGGAAGTGAAAGCTGGCTAACAATGAGACTCTTCTCCTCATTAGCTACCCCCAAGGACAGAGAGCAATACTAGGGGTTGGGAGTCTCTTCTGGAGATCCCACATTCCCTACAAGAACAGCTGTCTGTGCTTATTGGCCATGGTTTCCCTTCCCTTGGACACTGAACATGTGGACCTCTGAGGCACGACTGGCTTCCGTTCATAGCTGGTGACCTTATTCCTACACCTGGCTTGGCTCCTTAAGACCTGTCAGTTGCTATAGACAGGAAATCAGGAAGTATAAGAGGAAGAGCAGTACCATGCTTCTGCCCTTGGGCTCAGCCCAGATGCAACAATAGTTGAAGTTAGGCAGAGATTCATTTCAGGGGCACAAGCTTAGATTTTCTGCATATCAGCAGTTTAAGTGTTCTCTTATAAAAACAAATAGCATACAGAAGAAAGTTGAGAAAAATCCCTGATTATTCATTTTTCTTCTGTTTGGGCCAAAGGGAAAGATGAAGATAATTCATGACAAAAAGCGACATGGGAATTACAGGTATATCTCTTGCTTAGTTGCTGATGAAATGATATTAGCAACAACTATATTGGCTGATACCTAAAATATGCATGTCCTTGAAAGCATTCAAAGGAAGAGCAATTCTCCTCCTGGGTATATTTCCAAGAGAAAGGCAGACATACATCTATGCAAAAAACTTGTATAATCTTCATTGTAGCAATGTTGAAGATCAAAGACTACAGCCTTCAGTATTGATTGTTGTTAGGTACCATCAAGTCAGTTCCAACTTGTAATGAACCTATAGGACAGAGTAGGACTGCCCTATAGAGTTTTCAAGGAGTGGTTGTTGGATTTGAACTACTGACCTTTTAGTTAACAGCTGAGCTCTTAACCAGTATGCAACCAGGGTTCCTCAGTGTGGATTATACCTCAACATAAAGAAAACAAACATCCTCACAACTGGAGCAGTAAGCAATATTATCTTAAATGGAGAAAAGATAAAAATTGTCAAGGATTTTATTTCACTTGGATCCATAATCAATGCTTATGGAAGCAGCAGTCAAGACATCAAATGACACATTGCATTGGGTAAATTTTGCAGCAAAAGACCTATTTAAAGTGTTGCAAAGCAAAGATGTCACTCTGAGGACTAAGGTGAGGCTGACTCAGGCAATGATATTTGCAATTGCTACATATGTATACAAAATGTGGACTATGAATAGGGAAGACTGAAGAAGAATTGATGACTTTGAACTGTGGTGTTGGTAAAGAATATTGAATACACCATGCACTGCCAAAAGAACAAACAAATCTGTCTCAAAAGAAGTACAGCCAGAGTATTCCTTGGAAGTGAGGATGGTGAGACTGTGTCTTATGTACTTTGGCCGTGTTATCTTGAGGGGTCAGTCCCTGGAGGAGGATATCATACTTGGTAAAGGAGAAGATCAGAGAAAAAGAAGATGATCCTCAATGAGATGGATTGGTACAGTGGCTGCAAAAATGGGCTTAAGAATTATGAGGATGGAGAAGGACCTGGCAGTGTTTCATTCTGTCGTACACCTAGTTGCTGTGAGTCAGAACTGAATCCATGGCACCTAATAACAACAACAAGCCTATGGGACAACAGTAGGTTGGGGTCAATGACTAAGGGTTACAGGATTTCTCTTTTCGGGTAACGAACATGTTCTAAAATTTACTGTGATATTTGTTGTATAATTCCATGAATGTAGTATTTGAAGTGTTTCGTGCATGTCAAGTGGAAGAATTTTGTCATATGTGAATTAAACCTTAGTATAATTATTATTATTATTTTTAAATCAGCATGTCCCCAAATCTCCTTTTTAACTCAACATCCCCAATTAAACAAAAGCTGAGAAAGAAAGGGGGTTCCTGCATCAGCTTCAAAGAATTCAGAAGGCTGTGTTTGTCAGTCAATGCATGTGGGGGCTAACCTGCTGTTGTCAGCTCAATGATAATTTTTACTTCTCTCTTACTGATGGAGGCCCTGTGTGATGTAAATGGTTAATGTGCTTGACTGCTAACCAAAAGATTCAGCAATTGGAGCCCACCCAGAGGAACTGCAGAAAAAAAACCTGGTGATCTTCTTCTGCAAAACCAGCCATCAAAATCTCTATGGTGCAGAGTTCTGCTCTGACACACACAGGGATGCCTTGAGTCAGAGACAAGTTGATGACACCTGGTATTGGTGCTTACCAACAGATCTTCTTTGGTCAAGGGCACAATACACCCAAGTCCTCACTTGTGCAGGCTCTGTGGCCATCTGCAGTGGCCACCTGGCACATTCTGGTCAATGAGCTGTAGGAGGAGGATCCATTGCTGGTGAGTCCCTTCCCCAGGAAAAAGGGTGAATGACTGAGATGGCTTTGGTTCCTTTGCTTTCTCTCTGGGCACAATGCCAAACTCTGTTTCCCTGTCCATGACTGAAATAATCCAAATAACAACCTCCCCACTCTTTTTTCTTAGAGAAAACATGAGTATGGTGGAATGAGGCAGGGTCCTAGGAACCAGAATAACAGTGCTCTGTTGTAGATGCCCATAGGTTCTGGAGAAAGAAAGAAATTATTGCAGGGACAGTCGCTAAAACCCGCCAAATGACTCAATTCCAGGAGGCTGTGGCTCTGATTTCATTTTCCAGTACTGTAAAGCTAGACGTCACCTGATGGAGTTCACCTCTCCCCTTTCTACCTCCACCAGTATATCTCCAACTCTGAGATTGGCCCGGACTGTGTGATGGCCAAATAAAAAGAAACAGTCAAGGAGGAGGCTGAAGAAAGAATGGTAAACATGATGGCTCAGTGCGCTTGTGCTACCACTGGTTGTGTTGACTGCAAATTACCAACACAATCTGCAATGCCTTCTTGAAAGCAAAATACACAGGTAAGTGAATGGAGTGGGGTTTGGGACTGAATGAACCTAGCCATGGTGTGCATTCCACACCTGCCAAATGCATGGACCATCCCAGATTTGTGCAACTTACTCCAGCATAAGCTGCCCATGGGAGCTTGGCATTGAACTAATTTGCAGCATGTTTAATTTACAGTTGGAACAGCCAATCCATAATTCAAATGTTGCTGCCCTAAATTGCATGCACATTCGGAGCTGAGGGAAGATGGAGAGATTTGGGTCCTTTAAGAAAAAACCATAGAGCTCCCACTGCTTTCCCGTCTTAGTAAGTTCTGCTCTCTTGATCAACTTTTCAGCTCCCTGAGAATAGTATGTTTTGAGCAAAAAGAGACAGTAAAAACGAAAGAAGAAAATTAAATATGAAAATTTAATTAAATCCCTGTTTGATCATTCTCCCTGGAACTGATGTAGGGGCTGCTGCCATTCAACTACAAAAAAGATAACCTCCTGAGCTAATTAAGATAAGGAATCAAAGTAGGAGGAAGATAGGCAACACCTGACCCCATAAAATGCTCACATTAACCACTCATGAAAGCCTCTTTTATTCTTGCATTATTTGTCATTTCCCCTTTGTAATGTCTCAAAGATTGGCTGATCAATATGTAAAGTGTTGTTTGCTTCCCTTAGGGCTGCCCACCTTTCAAATGATTAACAAAAGAGGGATGGCTGGCCATCAAAGGGCCTGTGGTTCTACTGAAAGTTGGGTCTTTGTTTTCCATCACTGGAGATGGATCTCTACAAGGGGTTGGCAAGTTTTCTTTTTAAACCAGTTCCATCCATCCCATGCTAGTAGCTGATTCATGAAGAGGGACTGCGGCAAGAGCAATTCAGAAGTCAGGAAGGATCCAGAAGCCACTGGATCTGGCTAAGGGGGTGTTATCGTCACTCCTGAGCTCTGTCATCTGACATGGGATACATCTATCTTCCCAGAAAAATACACATGCATGTGTGAACATGCCTATATAGTCACACATGCACACTTATATGTACACATGCATGAAAACACACTATATACAAATGTGCGCACATGCACAATATACACGTGCTACCAAACACGCATGTATGCACCAAATGCACCCAGACATGTATACATGCTCACACATGCATGTGTGCACACTACACAGCCATGTTCACACATGCACACATGTGCATGATCTCATACACAATACCCACATACCTACATTCCTGCATATCCACATACCAATGCACATATCCACCCGTACATTCACTTACACATACATGTGCACACATGTGCATGTATACACATGCAGGTATGCATGTTCGCCTGTACGCACAGGCATACACACGTGTGTGCACATAGTTGGATTCTGTGTCTAGAAGCAATAGTGTTGTGAAAAAAGTGCTACAACACGGCTGGTTTGTGTGCTGTGAAAAATGTAGAAGCCAGATGTGAGACTTACATTTTGGAAAGTGTATTAATTTAATAAACTTTGCTTAGTAGTAATCTGACTCATGGCGACCCTAGGGGCCAGAATCTGACCCGATGGCTCTTGACTTTGGCTTAGTAGTAAAAAGGCTCCAAAAAGGGGAGATAAAGAAAACTATTGAATGTGAGTTCAGGGTCATATACAAGACCACATCACTGACTTAAACCACATGATTTCAGATTTCCTGGTGGTAAAATTTACAGGAGATCAAAGTCTTCCCTTGAACTATTTATGCAAAAGTATTTTGCCAAGGAAATCACATTGCAAATTGTAACAGGGACATCGTTTAAGCTATTGAAAGAACCAGTTGTTTCTAAGCATTTTGGAGGCATCATTTGCAGGCAATTAATATAATATTACAAATTATTTTCAACAATTGCTTCAAGGTTCTATGTCTGCTAACAATTTTATTTGGGAAAAATTTTTGTTTCATTACTTTAAAAATTATATAGCCAGTTTTTTTTTTTTTAATTTCTAAAAGTCCATCTTTCATCAAATGGCCATCTTTCTAATAGATCATGTGGAGGAGAAGCATTCCATTATCTATCTGTATAACTTATCACCCCAAAAACTAGTGATGTAAAATAAGAGTGATTGAATATTTCTCATGGTTCACTGAGTTGATGGTGGGGTTGGCTGCTGGGCTTTGTAGGTCTACTCCTGAGCTGGCTCAGTAGATGGTTCACTGGGGGAGGGCTCAGCAGGCAGAACCATGCAACCTTCTATCCTGGCTTACTCCTGGCTTGGTGGTCTTGGGGAGGCATTTCAAGACGGTGAAGGTGGAAATTGCCAGGCATCTTGAGGCCGAGGCACCTAAACTCACATTTATCATTTCAGTCCTTTCCTGATGTCACAACAACCCACAGCCCCTAAAAGAGAATCAACGGGTGGGGCAATGGACTCCCCTGTGTTGGAAGGAGCTGCAAAATGCGATTTAAATACAAAATGTTACACAAAATGCCACTTAAATACAAAGTAGACTGTTGTTAATGTGGATGGTTGACATGGTGATGGAGGTAGAAGCATTGTAAGGCAGAGTATGATCATGTCCTTTCTCTGGAAAGCAGATTTCTGGGTTTCTGTAACAGATATACCACATGTAGGGGGGGGCTTGAAAGAACAAACATATATTTTCTTGACGTTCAGGAGGCTGAGGATGCACACCCAGGGTATCAGTTCTAGGAGAAGGCTTTCTCTCTTTCTGCAGGCTCTGGGGGGAAAGGTTCTCGTTTCCTTCAGCTTCCATAGCCTTGGTGTTTTTCAGTTTCTGGGCAAGCTTCCGGTGGCATCTACATTTTCCCATTTGTGCTTCTTGTTTTTGTGTCTATGCTGCTTCTTGTAATGCATAAGTGATTAGATCTAGGGCCCACCCTACATTGATGCAGCCTCATTAATGTAAACAAAAAAGCTCTGTCTCTAAGTGGGATTACCAACCAACCAAGCAACCCACTGAGGTTGAGTCGATTCTGACTCACAGTGGCCGTATTGGACAGAGCAGAACTGCCTCACAGAAGTTCCTAGTTCTCCTGATGGATTTGAACCACCAGTCTTATGTGTAGCAGATGTAGAACTTAACCACTACGCCACCAGGATTTCTCCAAATGGGATTACATCCACAGATATATAAAAACCAAACTCAGTGCCTTCTGGCCCATTCTGAGTCATAGTGACCCTATAAGACAGAGTAGAACTGCCCCATAGGGTTTGTGAGAAACTGGTGGATTTACACTGCCAATTTTTGGATTACTGATCCGACTCGACGGCACTTGGCATCTGAGCTCTAAACCACTATACCACCAGAAATCCCCTACAGAAGAGGGTTAGGATTCACAACACATTTTGAGATGCAAAATTCAATCCGTAACAGCAGAAGAAATACTAAACAGACATAAGTCTCAATATGCACATAGCCGGGCTACCCTTAAACAGCAACTTAGAGTCTGGAAAAGCCCCTCTAATAGGCCAGAACATGAAACAAAGCTTCAGAGGAAGTAATTAAAAACAAACAAAAATGTTTCTTCATGAAATGAGCTTTTACATCAGTTCTGGCTGTAAATCCTAGCCCCAAAGATTACTGGAGACTAAGAGATTAGGCAGGGTCATCACTTTTAGCATTATTTCTCAGTTAGTCACTTAGTTGGCTCTCTGTTCCTGAAGTTCATTCATCAGAGAAACTTGCTGGAGACCATAAATGGACCAGCAGGCTGTCTCTTCTGTTGGGAAAAGTAAATTAATAAAAACTGCATCTTTCTAACGTTAGAACAGAAAGGATGCTCGGAGGATGAGGGTGGTCTGTAGAGTGGGAGGATGTTATTTTAAGAAGACAGGAGCAGATGGATTTACTGTACTCTTGTTATTTTTGTCAGTTGTCCTTGAGTTGACTCTGACTCATGGTGACGTTATGTACAACACAAGGAAATGTCACTCAGTCCTGTGCCATCTTCAGGATTGTTGATGTATCTGACTGTTGTGTCAATACATCTCGTTGAGAGTTTCCTGCTTTTTGTTGGCTTTCTTGCCAAACATACTCCACTCTTTGAGAGGAGAAAGCGGAAACCTATGATATCATTTAGGTTTCTGTTGGACAAGAAATAGACTCCTACCTCGAATCTTTGGTTTATATGCAAGTGTGAGAGACTTCATTTTGGGTGGTGTCATCAAAGAAATGCCATTGATATTTGTGTATTTAACTTCAAAAGACTTACAAAAGAACTATATTAAATGTCAACATGGAAAAGATGAGCAACTAAGTTTAGCAAATGGAGGATGATTTCCCGTTTTCCTCCCGAATCTGGTACTCACCACTGTTTCTCACACATTTTCTTCCACAGGTATCCCTGTGCCATAGGATGTCAAAACCCTGTGCAAACGTTTTCACACTCCTCCTCTGAAGGATGAGCCTCATTCTTTTTTTCTCTCTTAAAAAGGAGACCTGAGATCAAGAAGATAACTAACCCTGACTGCAGATACTGGAGAGAGGGTATTGGTTTGGGGTTGAAAGTGGAGATATAAAATTCATTTCATTTCCAAGCATAGAGGAAAGAAGCACAAGACTCAGTCTGAAGTCAATTGACTTCAGGTCAATCAAGCAATGCACATGGGACTCACGAATAAAAGAGTTGTGGGGTCTGAATTATCACAAGAAATCTAAAAGAACCTAGTCAAACAGCTTTCTCATGGCCTCCTTCCCAGGGCTATGTGGCTAGAGAAGAAGATACAACCTAATTCCGTTCACAATTAGATTCTCAGTTCTGAATATATAATACTTGGGCTTTGCCCTGGCTTAGTGGTCTTGAGGAGGACTTTTTAGAGGGTGTATGTGGATCGCTTGTCATTTTGAGGTTAAGACTCCTAAACTCATGTGATAATACTTTCAGTGATGTAAAATCATGGTGATAGAGGTGGGTAGCTTTTGAGCGTTCATTTCATTAGTTCACACCCCAGATGCTTCGTGGGATGTTAAGTAGCCTCACAAAGAAGTACGATTTGTTTTTCCGGAGGTAAGCACACCCCTTTGTTTTAAACTTCACATTATAACTGCCGAATATCCACTCAGCAGGGACCAAAGCATCAGAGGCCAGAGGCCAGTGACAAGGGTCACTGCCAAGTCCTCCTGCAGGCTACAGCCCTTCTGAGAGACACCTGGATTCTAAGTCAAGGGGCTTACAAGGCATTGGAAATTTAGTGTCCCTGAGGTGGTATTATGGAGTAAGTTCTTTCTCCAGAACACTATGTTAAAATCCTAACCCCTGTATCTATTCGGATCCGACTCGACGGCACTTGGCTTTGGATATCTCTATGAATGTGAACTTGTTTGGAAACAGAGTCTTTGAAGATGCCGTCATTTAGGTTAACACAAGGTCATGCAAGAATAGAGTGGGTCCTAATCCAATGTGAGTGGTGTCTTTATAAAAAAGGACGCACCAATTGCTATGTGATGATGAAAGCAGAGATGGTCTGAAGCCACCAGAAGCTAGGTGAGAGATATGGAACAGACTGTCCCTCAGAGCCCTCAGGAGGAATCAACACGGCTAGCATCCAGAGTTCAGACTCCTAACTTCCAAAATTGTGAGACCACAAATTTCTGTCCTTGTAAGTCTCCCAGTTTGTGGTACTTAGACACGGTATTGCCTAGGATATTCATGCAGGTAGATGTGACTAAGAGGCAGCTCCAAAGAGACAGTGGAGAAGGTGGCTCTACTCCTGCTTCAGGATGGGGTAGATTATCCTGGCAGAGCAGAAATGGTTGCTAGGGGTGTGCTGGTCTAAGTCCTGAGTTCACAACAGGAGACCCACTAATGAGATGCTTGGCCCTGGGTTTACACAGAATCACCGCACCTGCAGAATGACTCAGTTCAGTTAAGAAACAAATGTTTGCATACTTGATGCTAATGAGAGCCACAGGAGCCTACCTTTGAAACATCCATAGAGAAAAGGAACCAAATATACTCATCAGAGCCTTCATCTTCTTCCAATTTCACATCACAATAAAATGTCAAAAGGAAAAAAGAGAGACAGATTTCTGATATTATTACTTTGAACTTTCCTTTGTTATACTCCCTTGAAGCACGACATTTACTGTA
The DNA here is from genome assembly GCA_028571685.1 of Heterohyrax brucei. NCBI lineage: Eukaryota > Metazoa > Chordata > Mammalia > Hyracoidea > Procaviidae > Heterohyrax > Heterohyrax brucei. The sequence continues at coordinate 32,883,674 of CM053140.1, forward strand.
AAAAGTGAATAGGAGAGGCTACCCAGAGTATATAGTTAATCATCTTTATCTTTGGGATTTTCACTTTAATTCTTTTAAACCTGCTTGTGCACTTAGAATTTTGGCCCTGGTTCTAGTTATTCTTTCTCTGCCTGACAAACCACTCAGAAACTTAGAGGCTCAAAATAATCATTTTATTTAGCTTATATGACTGGTCAACAACCCAGGAAAGGCTCAGCTGGGGGGTTCATCTCTGATAGATATGGCGCCAGCTGGAGCAGGACACACTTTCTAGATAGTGTCCCCACTTATGTGCCCAATGTCTCATAATCTGTGGACCTTTCTCTCTCTGTATTTAGATCTCATCCTCCAGAGCTTTCCCACATGGTGTGAATTTTTCATAGTGTAGAAATTTCAGGATAGTCAGATTCATTGCATACAGGTTGGCTTCCCTCCATGTGGGGATTCCAAGAATGAGTCTTCTAAGAGACCTAGATGGCAGACATGGACTTTCTCTAATCTAGATTTGGAAATCCCCGTGCATTCCTTCTTCTCATTCTATTGGTCAAGCAGGTGCCTGAGCCTGCACAGATTCAAGTGGAGATGCACTAGTTGCTGCCTCTCATCAAGACACACAGCAAAGAAATGGGGCAATCGTTCATCTACCACAATGTGAGTGTTCCTTCCCTCCTTCCCACCTACAGAGGAAATGTTCTCTTCTTCTTTCTTCATTCATGTTCTTCATTCTTCTCTTACGAGTCTTTCTCAAGTAATGGGGCAGGGTGTTTGCATTTGTCTGACCTCTTCTGTGACTAACATGCTTCCATTAGAAAATGATTCTATTATTTCTTGCAGCTCAACGTGCTGTCAACTTCCTGTAAGATAACACACTTGCTTCTCTTACCTTCCAAGAAATCAGCCCCAGGAGATTATCTCTTCCTTGTTTACTATGAGCTCCTTTCTGTGTAGTCCTGGTCAAACTTGTGGACTGAGAGCTCTGGACACTGGTCCTGTCTGAATAGTTTAGCTACAGTGATAATCCATTGCCTGCAACAGCTCTGGGGGTAAAAGGCACGTCCAGCATCATCCAAGAGATAAAAGATGCCAATTTCTCCTGCTAAGACACATGCAGATGATGCAGCGTGGCTGGCAGAAGCCATCCAGGGGTGACGGGCCAGGCTGGCTTGGTGCCCCTGTGCTTTTCTCTGACACTGGGAAAGTAAACCTATAGCTGAGCTTGGTTTCCACACCTTTAAAACAGGAGGAAAGTTTTCCTTTAAGAACATCTCAAGAAGCTTAACTTAATTTTATACTTCATCTCCCACCAACAACTCATTTTCCAGACTGGTGCTGCCTGAACCTTGGGAGAAGGAGTGCGAGGTAGAGCGAGAGCTATCTGCCCTCATCCGCCACCTCCTACTGACCTTTTTGCAGAACAGCATTGTCCATCTTCTCCCACTCAGAGTGCCCACAGACACACCCAGATGTCTCCCCCAGAGAAATGGTCACAGTGGACCTGCTAAGCTAAACCACTGTTCAGTCTGAAGATTTCGAAGTTCAGTACAAGACCCAACTTTTCAAAACAGTGAAGCAGGCCAAGTTTTGAAGCCCATGTGACCATAAGCAAAGTGTTTAAAGTAGACGTCCGACTCGACGGCACTTGGCTTGGCTAGAGCCTCTTTCCAGGGAATGGCGTTCTCCGGAAAGAACAAGGGATGCCCAGGTCATGACTGTTGATAAGGACGGTGAGGGCACAGCCTTGGGTGTTCATCACTATAAGCCAGATACTCACACAATGGGCAATGGTCTTGAACTACTGACCTTTGGTTAGCAACTGAGAACTTAATCACTTGTGACAGCAGGGTTACTCTCTACAAATATTGGAGTTAGGTTTCCAACACATCTTTTGGACGTACACAATTTAATCCAGGGACCACACAGAGCTCACGGCCTTGAAATTCACAGGTTTGGAGCCCCTGCTGTGTACCAGCTGAAGAATGTGATCCCCTGACCTCCAGAGATTTGAAGTCCAGATGGGATGTGGACAAACAGAGACAGATGGTATGAGCAATGTGGGAATGTCCACGGACGCCAAAGGCCAAGAGCTCTGTGAGCACCAAGAAAGTTACTTATGAGAGGCTTCCCAGAGGTTGCAGTTTCTAAACTGAGACCCAAACACTGAGTATAGAAGGGTACAAGAGTGGGAGAGGGGTGGTCGTGGATTGAATTGTGTCTCCCAAAATATCTGTCAACTTGGCTAGGTCATGATTCCCAGTATTGTGTGATTGTCTACCATTGTGTCATCTGGTGTGATTTTGCCGTGTGTTGTAAATCTCATCACTGTGATGTGATGAGATAGATTAGTGGCAGTTACACTGATGGAGTTATAAGATTAGGTAGTGTCTTAAATCAATTTATTTTGAGATATACAAGAGAGAAGCTAGCAGAGACAGGGGGACTTAAAATCATCAAAACATAACAGAAGCAGAGTGCGTTCTTTGGATCTGAGGTTCCTGCACTAAGATACTCTCACACCAAGAGAAGACTGGTGACAAGGACCTTCCTCCAGAACTTACAAATAGCAAGCGTTCCCTTGGAGCCAACACCCTGAATTCAGACTTCTAGCCTACTGGACTGTGACAGAATAAACTTCTCTTTGTTAAAGCCATTTATCTGTGGTATTTCTGATACAGGAGCACTAGATAACTAAGTCATGGGATCATTCTAGGATAAGTGATCAGCATGACCAAGGTCCAGTGTCTCCGGGGCATGGTCTTTGGGTGCCTGGAGCACAGAGAGTAGGTGGGTGGATGGGAGAAGGATACTGGGAAAGTGGTTTGATCCAGGAGTCAGGGCATCATGTCCCAGCCTTTTTTAAACTGGTGGTGTGCCAGGTGGTCTGATTTCAAGGCTGTTGTGTTTGATGAAACCTATGTTTATAGAAACTGTGGAGCCTGTTCAGACTTCACACTTCAATCAGCAGAAGCACGATAGAACTTGCCCCCTCTCACCTGGCTGTGCTCTTAGAAGGATCAAATGAGAGAGTATATTAAGAAAGGATTCAGAAGTTGCCCAACCCAAGGACAAAGAAGTAGAACCCACCCACTATTGCTGCTCAGGGCTTCTGTGAGAATGCTCTAGATTACTCTACTTGGCGTCCCTCGGGCTGTCCTCCACTTCCTGCTATATGAGAGTGTGTCCTGCTCCTGTTCCAACTGTGTTACCTACTTCAGTCATATGAATTCCTTGGGTGTTCCTCAGTTCCTCGGCTCATAGAGAATCCTTACGCGATATCTATTTCAGCCATGTTTACACATCTCCGTGTTTACTCACTCCTATAATTCAGAAGTGGTTAGATTTAGAACCTACCCTACTTGAGTATGATATAATTAGCCTAACAAAGAAAATGCTACAACCAAACATGATTCCATCCATAGGTATGTTGTTGTTGGGTGCTGTCACGGATTGCCTTGTGTCCCCCCCAAAAATGTACGTGTTGATTTGACTTGGCTATGAGTCCCAGGGTGGTGCCATTCCTCTCATGTGTTATGAATCCTGCCTTTGTCATAATGATGATGGGAAATGGGAAACAGTTGTGCTAGTGAGGCAGGACTCAAGTTACCAGCTGTGGGATATAAGGGAGACAAGTGAGCAGAGTAAGTTGGGAGCTACATACCACCAAACAGGCAACACTGAAAACAGAACATGTCCTTTGGACCTGAGGTTCCTGTGCCAGGATGCTCTCCTTGAATTTGGACTCAACCTATCAACTACGATAATTTCTCTTATTGAATGTACTTATAACTTGTGAATGGATTTGTGGCTTACCAGACTGTGGCAATAAAGTTTCTCTTCATGAACCAATCCACTGTGGTATTTTCTGTTAGAGCAGTACCAGGTGACTAAAACAGAATTTGGTACTGAGGGAGTGGGGTGCTGCTCTAACAAATATCTAAAATGTGGAAGCCATTTTGGAACTGTGAATGTATAGAAGACCCAGAAGGAACCGAAGAGAATTGCTAACACTGAAAAAGGTGCAGCTGGTGAGAATCGAGCAGCAGAGGACTGGCAGTAGCAGCAGAACCAGAGGCAGCGCTGGAACCAACCCATAGAGCAAAAGAGCTAAATGCCTGTGTACAGAAGCTTCCTAGCAGAGAGGGGTGCCTCTGAGCACTTGTATCTGTGGAGCTAGCCCTGCTGACCCATAGAGCAAGAGAGCTGAATGCCTTTGTGCATGCGCCTTCCTAGCCGAGTGGGGTGCCCTCGGGCACTTCAATCAGTGGAGCTACAGAGTTTTGGAACACTTGCCCCTGCAGGGCAGATGTGGGCCTGAGGCCCAGGCCATGAGGCCATACGAAGCAGCAGCTGAAGAGTCAGAGAGCATGAGAAGCTGAGCTGCCTCAGTCTCAAAAGGTATGGCCACAACTTCAGGGGTTTGAAGGAGTGGAACCAAGGCATCCTGTGTTTGTAAGGGTGAAATTCCACTAGAGTGGGCTTACAGGAAGAGTTTCTGTCCAAGTGCGCCTGGAAGGCAGAGTTGTAGCACAGGGCTGGGGAGTTCCACTCAGGATCCAGTTAGTTTGGCCAATACTTAGAGTCTGGAGGGCAGGGCCATTGTATAAAATGTCTCAGAAAATGGAAGGCTATTTTCAAAGCTTTGAGGGCTAATGTAATGTGTTCTGCTGACTTGCTGGTTGCCTGTTAATGTCTTCTTTACCTGAAATTTCTCCCATCTGTAATGTGATGTCTAACTTGTGCCTGTTCTGCCATTGTAGTTTTGGAAGCAGCTAGCTTGTATTCTAGGTTTCACAGATGTAGACACTTTTGTATTTTGGACTTGGAACTGATTTAAGACTTCTATCATATGGAATGAATGTGTTAGATGCTTCAAAAATGTGACTTTCGTGGTGCCAAAGGGTGGGATGTCATGAATTGAATTGTGTCCCCCCAGAAATACATGTAGCCATGTGCCTGGGCCATGATTCCCAATGTTTTGTGATTGTCCTCCATTTTGTGATTTTTCTGTGCTGTATGTTAAAGGATTAGGGCGGGACTGTAAATCCCTTTACAGGATCTGCTCTGTGCTCCATTGTAAGGGGAGTTTCCCTGGAGTATGGCTTGCTCCACCCCTTAATCCTTTCATCCTACAAGAGATAAAAGGAAAAGGAAGCAAGCAGAGAATTGGGAACTTCACACCATCAAGAAAGCAGCACTGGGAGAAGAGCGTGTGCTTCAGACCTGAGGTTCCTGCGCCAAGATGCTCCCTGGACAAAGACTGAATGCAATGACATTCCTCCAGAGCCAACAAGGGGGAAAGTCTTCCTCTGGAGCAGACACCCTGAATTTGGACTTGTAGCCTATCAGGCTACTTAAGAATAAACCTTCCTTTGTTAAAGCCATCCACTCTCTGGTATTTCTGTTAGAGCAGCACTAGCTGACTAAAAGAGGTGCCATCCACTGAATTTCAACTTCTAGTGATATGATGTGACATTATAGAACTGCCGTATTTTCCAGGCTGTGATTTTTACAGCAGCAGACCACCAAACATTTCTCTCGAGGAATCTCTGAGTAGGTTCAAACTGCCAACCTTTCCATTAGCAGCCAAAGTGCTTAATCCTCGTCCCACCAGGATTCCTTTCTACAGATATATACTGGGGCTTCAAACTGGTTCTTACTGTGTCAGTCATGGTTGAAGAAATGCAGTTGGAAGAGGCCTTAATTAAATGGGAATGATAGCCACAGCGAGAAAAATTATGGGTCAAAGCCCTGCTAGAAACTTAATCTGTTTAGAAAACGAGAGCAGTGTGTACACTGCATGGCAACCAAATCTCTTGACCAGTGGCGTCAGAAACAATAGCACCCAGCTCAAAGATGGCACCCAGGCACACTGTTTTTGAATGTGTTGCACTCACCAGGATCTTGCCAATAATCCAGTCTCTCCCGTGAGGCTCCTGAAGGAGCTCACTATACCTCTTTGAGTCTCCCTTTCCAGAGCCATGACTCATGTTTTTTTTTCTTATTTCAATCATCATTCTCGTTCACCCAGATTTAAAAAATTCAGGTCTGTTTGAATTTCACTTCAATGACTGTGACTGAACTGGTTCAAAGTGGCTCAAACTCCTCAAACTGGCTCAAAGCCCTGGTATATCCTCCATTGCTGAAGAGTTAATTTCAGTCTCATAGTGACCGTGGAGGATTGAGCAGAACTGCTGCATAGGGTTTCCAAGGCTGTAATCTTTAGGGAAGCTGACTGTCATATCTTCCTCCTTTGGAGTGGCCAGTGGTTCTAACCATCAACATTTTGGTTAGTGGCTGAATGCTTAATAACTTGTAACCACCAAGGCTCCTTTCTACATGTGTAAGTATTAGGATTCCGGCACATACTTTGAGAGGACACAATTTAATCTGTAACAGCAACCATCTGGTATGTGTAAGAAAATCAACCCCACCTTTGGGTTTTTATCCATCAAGTCTTCTCCTTTTTCCTTCTTCAATTCAGCATCCCATCGGCAAAGCCATTTCCTCCAGGGCTCCATTTATGACCGTTTTTTGATCAGTTGGGGTGTAGCATTTTGATCTATATAAGTGAATCCAATTTAGCTGATTCATCTCTCCTGTTTAATTTTTATGTTAACATAACAAGGTTATACAACTGAAGAGGAGAGACTGGGGTAGAATTCATAATTTATAAGTGGCTGTTATGGTTTTAAAAAAAGAAAAGCAGTTCTTGAAGGAAACAGGTTGAAAAGGTGAGTTCTCAGACCAAGGTTTTATCTTAGGGGCTCGGAAAGCTTTCAACTTGATTTAAAAATAAAATCAAAACTATTGGCATTTAACAACTTCTGTTTAAAAGTCAGAATTGACTTATAAATAAGACCTGGGCTTTGGCAAAAGGATTTTCCAGAATAAATATATCACCCAGGCTCTGTCATTGAAGGAGAGGCACTCACTTAACTAGCAGCTGGGAGGAGAAAGCAGTTTCTGGATGAGCGGAATTTTCGGGACAGCCATCCAGTTCGTGGGGTTTGCCGAAAGGGAAGCCAGTTTTGTTCTTGAATGCTTTCAAGCCATCCAGTGTTTGTGGATCTCCTCAGCCCCATTCCGGATCACAGAGAAGGTATCGACTCCGTCTGCCATTCTGAGTGTTGCTTCCTCTGGAAGTCCTGATGTTGTTAATGGCTGTCATGGCGCTGATTCATGGTGATCCTCACATACAACAAAATGAAACACTGCCCAGTCCTGAGCCATCCTGGTGATCCTTGGTGTGTGTTATGGGTTGAAATTGTGTCAACCGCAAACACTTGTAAACTCTAAATTATTCCCTGTGGAGGTAATCTCATTTGGGAATAAAGTTTTCTTTGTTATGTTAATAAAGCCTTAGAGGTGCAGGAACGCATTGCCTTGAAGTTCATTCAGAATTCAGACTCACAGCAAATCTTACAGGATGGAAGAGCACTGCCCCACAGGTTTTCCAAGGCTGTAATCTTTACAGAAGCAAACGATCATATCTTTCTCCCAGGAACCACCGCTGGCTTTGAACTGGTAACTTTTCTGTAAGCAGCCAAGAGCTTAACAAATAAGTTACCAGGGCTGTTACCTATTTGCTTTTGATATATAAAAGAAACAGATTAGGCATAGATGCACCCAAGCACTGATGGAGATCTTCAAGAAGTGCTGAGAAGAATGATAGAGAAACTAAGGCAAGAGTTTCCCCCAGAGACTAGACACAGTGTCTTCCCTTAGAGTCAGTGCCCCGAATTCAGACTTCTAGTCTTCTGAACTGTGAGAAAATAAATTTCTGTTCATTAAAACTGCACACTGTGATATTACTGTTAAAGCAGTACTTAGAAACTAAGATAGTGTTTTTAGGTATGTCATCCCACATTTTATTGGGGAATATTTTATTGTAATACGAGGTCCAATAATAAGTCCACAAACTTAATTGTTCTAAATGCTACATACCTCATGGCTGAATACCATTACAATCACCTTTGAAATACTCCCCTTGGGAAGCTATGTACCTACACCAGCACCTAATCCTCCCTTTAAAGCAATTTTGGAACTCTTTCTGGAATGGCCATTGTGCACAGCGGCATGGTGGCAAGTTCACAAACTTAATTGTATAATTGTCTGTGAGTGAGTTTTTAGCCAGTAAACAAATAACTGTGTTAGAACACCCTCCCTACTTACCTGATCTGGCCCCCAATGCCTTTTTTTTTAACCCAACGATACAGGAAATATTAAAAGGAAGCCATTTTGAAGACATTCAGGACATCAAGGGTAATACCATAGCTCTGATGGCCATTCCAGAAAAAGAGTTCCAAAATTGCTTTGAAGGGTGGACTAGGTGCTGGTATAGGTGAATAGCTTCCCAAGGGGAGTACTTCAGAAGTGACTGTAGTGATTGATACTCAGCAATGAGGTATTTAGCACTTTTTCTAGCATGAGTTTGCTAACTTAGTTGTCAGTCTTTGTATACAGGGTTTCTACTGGCTGATGTTTGGAAGTAGGTTGCCAAGTCTTTCTTTCTGATCTGTCTTATTCTAGAAGCTCCTCTGAAGCTGATGCACCATAGGTGACCCTGCTGCTACTTGACATATCAGTGGCATAAGTTTCTAGCAGAGGACAATATGTAAGTCAGCACAGTACGACAAACTGACAGGTGGGTGGTGTGGACACCAGGATGGGTCAGAGGGAAAACACGTCCCTTTCCAGCTGGGCTTGACTCTCAGGTTCTGGGGCATTTGGAAATGATTCAAGTCTTGCCATAAGCCCCTTAAAGTGTAGACTTGAGAACCACAGAAGGAATGGAAAGAGAAGGACCTGGGCTGATACCTGCCCTGAGCCACAGCTGTGGCGTGGCTTTGCTGTCTCTGGGGTGTCATCACTCATTTGTGGCTTAGGTTTCCCAAAGGGAAAAGAATCCTAAGCTCACTTTCCACTCTGCCAGTGGTGGTTGCCGTAACTTAGCTCTCGCTCGTGGCGACACTGTGTGTAACAGACTGAAACATGGTTCAGTCTTGCACCATCTTTACCGTCATTGGTGTGTCTGAGTCCATTGTTGGGGCTATTGTTCAATCCATCGCATGGAGGCTTTCGCTTGTTTCTGTTGACCTCCCACTTTACCAGCCATGATTTTCTGGCCCCACGTTCACTCTGGCCTTTCATGATTTTTTCATGATGCAACAACTCTAAGCTAAATCTGGGAGGGCATAGAGTTCCAAGACTTGGGGTAAGATGGAGCTAGTGATTACTAGGAGCTGCTGTCAGGCCAGGCTGCCAAAGTGAACTTGGCTCCATCCAGGATCTGAGCCCAAGAACTATGAAGGCCTAAGGACCTGACTTTCCTTCTCTTGTTGACGTCTTTAGGCAAGGAATCCCCTGAGATGGAGTAGGCTGAAGAAAACTGGTATTCAAACATCCTGGAGTGGGAGAGAGTGTTGTTATGGCAACAAATTGCTCTGCATCAGAGGAGGACCGGCCCTGGTAGAACCAGAGGGCAGCTGAGAGACACTAAGGGTAACTTCACACAGACTTGGTGGTTGGTGGTTGACACATCGAGAGGAAGGGATGGTGACATTTACAGCAGCATCTTTTAGAGAACTAGGGGAATCTTGTGTCTTGAGGCTCATGCCAACAGACTCAATGTGGTCTTCCCCTTCTGCTGTGAGGAGAGATGCAGAGATTCCAGTTTACAGAGCGAGGAAGGAGAAGACACTGAGCTGGTCTCCTAGCGGCAGTGCTGTATGGTGGTTACAGCCCAGGCTCCGTTCTCCAGTGGGATTCAATGTCTGCTATCACTTGCCTGTGGGGACCCTGTTATAGCTTCCTGCCCTTGTGGAAACAAAGAAGGAGTCATCGCAGTACCTCCATTGTGGAGCTAATGAGAACACAAAATGATCAAGATCATTGGACATCACCTGATATGCTAGGCTGCTATCAGGGTGAAGACCCTTTCCCATAAGGGTTCTACCCTATAACCACCTCAGCTGACCCTTCCCCTTTCAGGCTGTACATCCAATCCTGTTTACAAGGTCTCCAGTCACCAGTCTCTGAATCTTAAATGGCATTTCCACATAATGGCTCCTAGCACTGAGTGACATGGGAGCTGAAGGAAACTGAGATAGAAGATAATCAGCTGGTCACTTGAAAAGATCATTTGGGACCCCATTTGGAGAGGAAGATTTCGGGGGAGAGATGGGCCAGGAAATGTTTAAGAGATCACTGCCTTCAACAGTCCTAGAGGATGAATCATCAGAGCCAACTCTATGTGGCTACTGTCACGTCTGGAATGAGGGGTGGAGCTGGCATTCATGCAGCTCTGTGCCAGAGGCCCCCAGTTCATCACTGTATACCGCTGAGGAGGCCTGCACCTCCCAGGCCTCCCCCAACCATGGGAGTACAAAGCAAATCCAGTTCCTACAAAGGGGTGACAGAGTACACAGCCCTGCTGCTAGTTGGTGGCACCATGTGCCGAGGTAGAAGATTGTACCTTCCGGAGTGGTTTGACTTTGGCTCTGACCCAACAGCTCTGGCCAAGCCTGGGCTGAGAGCAGGTGGCAGTGTCAGGCCTGGCCACTAGGGTGGGCACAAGTAGTCTATTAGCCAATTGACCAACCCCAAGTGACCAAGTGAAGGTTTGAGCATGCTGCAAAGGCACCCAGAGTGGAGAGAGTTGGAGAAGGCACAGGGAACAGGGAAGGGGAGATGAAGGAAAAGGAAAGAGTAAGAAGGGGAAGGGAAAAGAAGGTAAAGGAAGGCAGAGACGAAATGAGAAGGCGTGCTAGTGGCAAGTACTGGCGGCTTCTGAAGAGTCAAGCGAGCTGTCTGCTGGAAACCGCCCAGATGGACTGGAGGAGTCAGGAGTCTGGAAGCTCGACTGAAGCCTGTTTACCATGGGTGATTCTACTGGTGTCTGAAATGCCAGTGTCATAGCTTACAGCATCATAGCAACATGTAAGCCACCATAGTAAGGACAGACTAGCAGATAGGGGATGGGCTGCAAACGTAGAACGTGGACAGGTGAATCACAGTGCTTGCAGAGAGGGAAGCCTGCCAATGGATGGAGGACGTGGATATACGGGATGCCAGGGAAGGGGCCCTGGCTTTGGGGCTCCTAGGTGCCAAACCACCAATGAAGTTCCTCCAGCTGAGCTCCCTTTCCAGGTCAGTAAGAAGTTCACTGAAACCATGGCTTTTTACTATGGGCTGAAGCTCTGGGGGCTTTCAGTCACCCAACTCCTTCCCGAAGATCTTCCTTGGCTCCTGTCTGTCATGCCAATGCTTGCCACACCAGTTTCTGTCAAGTCAATTCCAGCTCATGATGACCCAGGTGTCACAGCATGCTCCACAGCATTTTCAGTAACTGATTTTTCAGAAGTAGATCTCCAAACCTTTCTTCTGAAGCAGCTCTGCCAAAAAAACTCACTGTCATCAAGTCAACTCTGACTTACAGTGACCCTTTAGGATGGAGTAGAACTGCCTCACAGAGTTTCCAAGGAGTGTCTGGTGGATTCGAACTGCCAACCTGCTGGTTAGCAACTGTAGCTCTTAATCACTATGCCACCAGGGGTTTTGAAGCCCTTCTGGGGGTACTTAAATCTTCATGCTTTCGGTTAGCAGTCAAGCAAGTTAGCTGTTTGCACCACCCAGTGATAAAAATGTTTGTTAAACATGACAACCCATTGCTATTGCGTTGATTACTATTCACTGTGTGTCTATAGGACAAAGTAGAACTGCTCCATAGGATTTTCCAGGAGTGGTTACTGGATTTGAACTGCTGACCTTTTTTTTAGCAGAAGAGCTCTTAACCACTGCGCTTGTTAGGGGGAGTTAATTCAAGGTGATCTCTAGTTTCCCAGCTCCTGTGGGGAACAAATGGAGTGGCAGGGACAGGGAAAAGGTCAGAACTGCAACATTAGGGCAGCAACAGCCCCTCTTTGGCTTTGGGTTGAGTATTTGGAACTAATGCTTCCCTTTGAGACCTAATGGGTTTAGCCCTTGCTGACAAACAGCATTAAATGACTTGGTATATTGAGAACCAACAATATTTAGGGAGCTTGTCCCAGCGAGGAGGCCACCTGCCATCTTAAATAAGAATTCGGCGGCCCTTAAACAAATTAGAAAAAGTGGCCACCATCTCACTTTCCAGCCAGTGGCCAAGAGACTGGGACTAGAGTCACCCAGATACTCTAGGACTTGTCCCTCCTATCTCCTGTTCAGGCTTGTTGATCAAAAGAAACACAGCTGTGCAGTGGAGAAATCAACAGCGGGGGTAGAGTGGGCAGCAATGAATTCTTGTCCATTTCGGGCGCCAGCAGCATAATTAGGTTATTCCTAGGACATGTACTCAGCGGGAGTTGCTGGGCACAGAATCAAGAGCAGACTATGTAGCCTGTGACAAACAGTGTGCTCACACTGTTCATGTGGACATGTCTTCCAGCCCTGGTCTGGGTCTGCTCCAGGGTGGAGCTCAGGGAGAGTGTGATCCAGGGGCGCCTCTATTTCCTCCACAAGTCTAGATTACAGGATGATACCTCCTGAGAGAGAGGGTAGGTATCTGGAAAGGCAGCCTGGGACTATGTTACTAGCCACCTACCAGCAGGAAAACAAGGTTATCTGCCAGGTTCTGGAACAAAGCTGGGCATTTCTGTGCAGACCTCAGATCCTCGCTCTTTAACTTGGTGGTGTGTCTGCATTTGTATTAATGACCTTATTAATTTTGTATCCTATCAATCATGATTACAGAAGTGAGAACTCTACTGTTCGCACCCACAATCTTGTGAAAAGAGATCACAGGGCTCAGCTCAGGTGGGAAGGGGCAGGGAATTCGGTTATATCGACAGGTGACTGTCTTGTTCTTCCACAACTGAAGGCAGGCCCTTTTTAAGTTCATGGGGAGCAAATAGGCATTGGTAATTCAGCAGTAGAATTCTCGTCTTCCACGCAGAAGACCCAGCTTTGATTCCTGGCCAATGTACCTTGTGCACAGCCAATCGCTTATCTGTCCTTGGTGGCTTGTGTGTTGCTGTGATTTTGAACAGGTTAAACTGAGCTTCCAGACTAAAACAGACTAGGATAAAAGGTCTCGGGATCTACTTCCTAAAATCAGCCAATGAAAACCCAATGGATAACAATGGTTCTGTCTGTAACTGATCATGGGGATAAATCAGAACCAGGCAACGTTTTGTTACATTGAACATAAGTCCACCGTGAGCCAAAGGCTGTTTCAACAGCAGTTAACTATCACAACAATGATAAACACATCAGGCCGAGTCTGCAATATGTTAGGTAGTGAACATGTGGCTTCCACCCAAGAGCAAAGGTGGCTTCTTTATCCAAGCCTGGTCCAGGCAGCACTATGTCTGGCGTACAGTGGACATCAGCTGTTTGCCAAGTGAAAAAATGGAATAGCTTGGGGATTTAGGGTGTGCAAAGAATTTGAACCCAAATCAAAAGCCAGGCAGACAGACAGGCGGTGGAGCATGGCTGAGGGTCAGCACCCAGGGGAGAAAGAACAGGGTGATGTCTGGGTCACCAGACCAGGGGAAAGGGTCTGAGGAAGGGTTTAGGAGTTTTCTAGAAATTTTATGAGTCACTGAGTAGCCCAGGATGAGAGTTGGGCTCTTTTGGGGAAGCTTATGGCCTCAGTTTCTGGTAGGGAAACAGTCAATTAGGCTATTGGCCTTTGATCAGAGAGCTAGGGACATGCATCTTGCAAGGGCTTACTCAGGTGGCCAAAAAAGTGACATTGTCCATGACCTGTCTTTTTCTGCACTTCCAGTCAGCTGATGTGTTGCAGGAAATGGTCGTTGGAAATGTCAGTGCTGAGGTATACCTGGATGTGTCCAGGGCTGGAGGGCATTGTTGGGCAATCAATATCTGTAGCATGAGATTGGAGCAGAGTCTGAGGTGATTGAGATTGTTGCAGGGACCCCAAAATCCAGGATGTGTGTGATACTAGTGGCAAATCCAAGATCTCAGTGCAGTGTTACACCCAGAGACATGCCTCCTGCAGCTCTGGACTGGATGGCTGCTCCTCCCTTCGTTCTTCTTTTTAGATTGTAACTCAGGGTCTAGGGTCTGCAATCCTTGAGGCTGGGGTTCTGATCTCCCCTCCTCTTGGGTGCCCTAACAACTCACATCCTCACCAAAAGAGGTAAAACCCATGCCTTTGATGTAGCTTTGGTGGTCTGAGTCAGGAACTGCTTGAAGCTCACACACAAAGGGAAGGACTCCACCTGCCAGGTGGCCATGGAGCCCTTTGGCATAGCCCTTTGTGTGCCCCCAGCACTCCATTCCTTTGCTGCTTGGGGTCTGGAGAGAGGGCAACTATGACACCAAGACTGATGACTCCATTTTTCTGTCCCTTGTGTTGCCAGTCACAGATGGTGGCTGGGGCTGCAGGGCAGTAGAGGGGGCGGTGCGTATGTCTTTTTGCCTGCTCTTTCCCCTGCCCAGAATTTCTGTCCATCTTCCCACCTTGGACATACACTGCTCTGCCCATCTCTGTCATCATCAACCTTCACAGGAGGGTAAAAATGCATCTTCTCTGTCTCTCCAGCTAGAATCAATCATGCTTTTCTTCTTCATGTTTCTATACACAAGAATGAACAATTGTCCTTGCACAAGCGAGGGCTTCTTGATGGAGGGGTGGGAGTGAGCTTTAGTTGCCCTTGCCTTCTTCTAGCCTTTAGAAAAGTGCTTTATGCCAGGTTGAGTGGAGTATTATGAGTGGGAACTGGAGAAATAAATGAGTAAAGCATTGATTGAACAGACACGCACAAATCTAACCAACTGGGACTATTGTGTGTGTATGTGTGTATATGTGTATGTATATACATATGTGTGTATGTGCGTACGTACACATATGTACATATGTAATATATATAGTATGTATTATAAGATGGAGCCCTGGTTGTATCGTGGTTAAGTGGCTGCTAACCAGAAGGTCATCAGCTGGAACTCACTAGCTGATCCACAGGGAAAAGTTATGACAGTCTACTTCTATAAAGATTCCCAAATCCAAATCTACTGCCATCAAATTGATTCCAACTCACAATGACCCTATAGACAGAGGAAAACTGTCTCATAGAGTTTACAAGGAGCACCTGGAGGATTGATCTGCTGATCTTCTCACCACTTAAGCGCTACACCACCTCAGGCCTTGGAAATGCTATGGGGAAGTTCTACTACTTCATCCTATAGGGCTGCTGTGAGTTGAAATCAACTCAATGACAACAGCTTTGTTTTTGTTTCAGCAGTGTAAGATACACGTAGGAAATCTGGATTTGATTCCTGGCCAACGTACCTCATGGGCAGCCACCACCATCTGTCACTGGAGGCTTGTGTGTTATTATGATGCTGAACAGATTTCAGTGGTACTTCAAGACTAAAATTGACTAGGGAGAAAGGTCTGGTAACTGGCTGCTGAAAATCAGCCAGTGAGCAACCTATTGTTTTAGTCATCTGGTACTGCTGTAACAGAAATATGACAAGTGGATAGCTTTAACAAAGAAAAGTTTATCCTCATACAGTCCAGCAGGCTAGAAGTCCAAATTTAGGGTGCTAGCTCTAGGGGAATGCACTGTCTTTCTTGAGTCTTCATGTTGTAGTCATCTTTCTTTGGTCTGAGAGCATCTCAATGTAGGAACCTCAGGTCTGAAGTATGCGCTGTGCTGTCAGTGCTGCTTTCTTGATGGTATGAGGTCACCAACTCGGCTTGTCTTTCCTTTTATCTCTTGTAGGATAAAAGGTGGTGCAAGCCGACAAAACAGAACAAAACAAACCCATTGCTGTCAAGTCAATTCTGACTCATAGTGACCCTATAGGACAGAGTAGAACTGCCCTGGAGAATTTCTGAAGAACACCTGGTGAATCTGAACTGCAGACCTCTTGATTAGCAGCCATAGCACGTAATGTTATACCACCAGGATTTCTGATGCAAGCCAGGGAAACTCCCTCACCTTGGAGGAGGAAGGTGACCTTCAGAAGTTGTTGTAGTGCCACCCTAATCTTCTTTAACATAATGTAGTCTAAGAACTACAGGCAGAGATTAGGATGCACAGCATAGGAAAATCACAAAATGAAGGGAAATCACAAAATACTGGGGATTGTGGTCCAGCCAGATTGGTATACACGTTTTTAGGGGCACACAGTTCAACCCATGACACCTGTACGTCACAGTGCACCAGTCTGCAATTGATCATGGGCATGGCACAGGACTGAGGAGTATTTTGCTCCAGTGACGTGAGGGGTTGCATTGGTTGGGGATTCACCACGACTTGCAGGCTGACTTGATAGCAGCTAGTAACAACAACGATATATTAAGATGAGAACATAATAAAGGGATATTATAGATCGTAATACAGACATTAAAATAATCTTACATGCTTGAGGCTCATACATTTGTTCTGGGCCTATCAGGTGAATGAATGCGAATGTTGATGTTGGAACCAGATGTTGGCAAGTTGATAAAAATATGCTGCGGGTAAACAGTAACATTGCTGTCACTCTGTTGATTCTTCTGCTGCTGATGGATTGCTCTGGAGGTCGCAGAACTCAGGATAAATTGCTGGGACTTGTCACTCATGGGGCCCAGGAGTGGCACCCACTTGGAAAGTAAGGAGAATGTAAAGTGCTTGAAAAACCATCCTGACGTTTGAGCAGGTAAAGTTCTCCCTAAGTAAGGCTGCTTTCACCCTCCTGATGGGAGAACCACTGAATCCCAGCCCCTGTGCTGACAAAATGAGAAGCAGAGGGCAAGGTCACTTGGGAAGAGTTAGAATTTCTCCACCGTTAGACTGCAGGGCTTGCACCCATCACTCAGAGTCATTTTTCACCTGTAGGGTTTTAGAAATGATATTCTCAGAAGTTTCATAGGGCAGACAGCTACTAGGCAGTCTGGAGGGTAAAATGTTGTGTGTGCCATCTTAGGAAACAGTGAAAGGGATGACTGACATGAATGCCACTAAAACATGCACATATATGCCCACTTACATCTTCGCCAATGCACACATGTGGATGCACACAAACGCGGTAAGCACACATGAAAACACATGCATGTATATGTGTGTGTAGTCACACATGTGTACAGGTGCACATGTGTGTGCAAACACACGTGTACACACAGTACACATGCATGCACACATGGCAGATATATCAATACATGCACGTTAGCATGCGCAGACACACACTAACACCTGTATGCACACACATGAATGCCACATGATGGAGTGTTCTAAATACTCATAAGACACAACTTAGCAAGTGAAGAGGCAACTTCTACCCACTGATAGGCTGGCCTCCTTAGCAAAGGGATTTCGCATTCTCCAAAGCTCAGAAACATAGGAACATAGAAAATGTAAATTCATCTTCAGCAAGGTTCTAAAAATACCAAGTGTCTGGGGGTCCTCATTCTCTCAGTTAGGACTGTTTTCCTTCCACAGATGATGAGCAACTCACCAAATGTATGCCGTTTTTATCCTGGGATATCTCAGTTCAGGTTAAGGGGCCCTTTTCCCATCCTGGCCCTCCTGATTGCAAAATGGAGCACTTCTGTCTTGGAGGCAATTGTTCTCATTTCCGCATGCAGTTCTATATCACTTCGTCGCGGCTACTGGAGCTCACTCAGCCATTGTGAGTTGGTTGGCGTTCTGACTAAATCTCAACCAGAACAGTGGGGCACGTTGTTGGGGGAGGCACCCCATTAGGAATCTTGACAGCTGATTTCACGGGTGTTGATTGTGGATTCAAGTAAAATGAAATCCTTTGGCAGCCTCCATCTTTTCTCCATTTATCATGATGTTGTCTATTGGTCCAGTTGTGAGGATTTTTGCTTTCTTTATGTTGACATATAATCCATACTGAAGGCTATGTGTTTTTTTTTTTTTAATCTTCATCAGTAAGTGTTTCAAGTCATCTTCACTTTCAGCAAACAAGGTTGTTTTATCTACATATCAGAGGCTGTTAATGAGTTTTCCTCTAGTCTCGATGTCCTATTCTTCATACAGTCTAGCTTCTTACACTATTTGCTCGGCATACAGACTGAATAAGTATGGCGAAAGGATATAACCCTGATGCACAATTTTTTAGACTTTAAACCATGTAGTATCTCCTTGTTCTATTCAAATCACTGTCTTTTGTCAATGTAGAGGTTCCACATGAGCACAGTTAAGTGTTCTGGAATTCCCATTCTTGGCAATATTATCTATAAATTGTTATGATGCACACAATTGAATATTTTTGAAAACTAAAGAATATAGTTCTCTAATGTGGAAATAGCTTTCAGAAACAAGATTAGCACGTAGCTCCAGCTGTGCTGGGTCAGACCAATTTTGCATCAAGTCAAATGTCCTGTCTAAATACACTTTGCAAGAGGTCTGGTTACTATTGGTGAGTCAACTCCAAAGGGTCAGGGAGGACACTCCAAACTCCCTTTAACAACTTCACAGGTAGTTAAGGGGATTCTTGGGTAGTAAAAACCAAAAACAGCTGATGCTGCTAACCAAAAGGCTGGAAGTTTACATCTACCCAGAGGCCTGACTCTCTGCTTCCAACAAACTCAGTCCCTGGACAACCTAGAGAGATACGCCTACTGTGACGTATATGGAATCACCCCGAGTTGAAATCAGTGGCAACTAGGTAGGGCTCTGGGGCCCATTTACTCATGAAAATTCCTCCTGGTCTATTTATTTTTATTTCACACCCCTACTAGTTAGCTGTCTGAGGTTAACTAGGGCTGCTTCCCCCCAAACCCAAAGTAATCTTTTAATTTGAATATTTTCAAGTGTTAATATTAAAGAATGTTATAATCAAGTCAGTGGTTAGTTACCCCATATATGACTGAGAAACTGAGAAGGAGTGTATCAGAAACATTTTTGTTTTAAATATTCATATCCTCCATGTAAACCCTGGTGGCTGCCCCTACATTGGTTTCTTCAGTTGTTGTTCTTGTTCTTTGATCCTTTTCCAGATTTATGATGGTTTTTCTGGAAGACAGTTAACAAGAACTACTACAGAAAGTAGGCAGATCTCAGAAAAAGATGTAACCTTCAGGAATTCAGCACCAAGTAAAAATCATACACAACATACAGAAGAACATGTTGAACTACCAGAATTATTTTAAAGTAGGGTATTTACTTTTCACCTGGAGAAGACCCCTGTGTTTCTGGGGACTTGAATGCCTTAATGCCTAAGGCTTTCTGTTCTGTGCTCAAACACTGTGAATTTGCATCTCCTGTCTGCATAGACTGCATAAATACCACCCCACATCATGCTCTACCACCTCATTGTTGTCATTTGCTACAGTCAAGTTGCCCCCAACTCATGGTGACTCCGTGCACAATCCAATGAATGCTGTCTACTCCCATGCTGTTCCCATGATTGGTTGTAGTGTAGACCATTTGATCATAGGGTTTTCATTGGTTGATTTGTAGAAACAGATCATCAGACCTTTATCTTAGTCTGTCTTAGTCTGGAACCCCATTGCTATTGAGTCACTTCTGACTCACAAAATCTCCTAGAGGACAAAATAGAACTGCCCTGTATGATTGCTACAGAGCAGCTGGTAGATTTGACCTCGCAACCATTCAGTTAGCAGTAGTAGCTTTTAATTAGAAGGTTCTGCTGAGCTTCTGCAACAACATTCAAGCCTCCTCCGACAGACTGGTAGTGGCTGTGCATGAAGTGTATTGGATGAGAATCTAACCCAGATCACCTACCTGGAAGGCTTGACTTCTAGCATTGAACTACCTATATACCTTATCCCTTCACCTACTTTTATTTTGCTTCACGGCACTCATCACCACTTGTTATTGAACTTGTTTCCTGTTCTTTTGTATACCATTGTTCTCCCTGCTGCAGTGCCACAAGATCTTGGCCCCTCTTGTTTTATTTGTTGCTGTGTCTATTGCATCTCAAACCCTTCCTGGAACAGAGTAGATATATCCCATCAGAAGAATTGATCAATCAGTAGATGAACAAGATGAACAAATATGCTCCGGGCATCTGTTCCTGGCTAGGTGATGTGCAGAAGGAGGAAGCTGACTTTTTGTGATGTCCTTGAAGAAATCAGGTCCTGGTTAGAAAATATAGTATGTAGGTTTTCTTCCATCTTTGAGATGCTCTTTGCAAAGAGCTTTGAAATTTATTTTATTTTTCTTGGAAGCCCAGTTAATATGGGGTATATGAGGCAAAGAACCTAGTTTTACCAAAAACTAAGCAAAACTTTATTATTGGTGCTGGAGAAATAAACCTTGGAGTCATTGGAATACCTTGGTCTGGGTCTTTCAGGTCACATGTGAGGAGCTGTGCTGGCAAGTGGGGGCTCACTGGACCAGAAAACACTCACCTGGGAGGTGGATATCAACTAGTCTCATGAGGCAAGATTTAACCTATAATGTGGGACTAGCCAAGAAAAGCCCAGAACACAAAGGCTCAAAGATCCTGGCTGGTGAAGGGGGAGTGAGGTTGATGTACCCTCTGGGACATAGCAGCCCTGTGTTGGAAATCTGCCCATAACTTACCTGCATATCTCTTCTTTATAATGTTTATGGTTTATATCACTTTACTAAAATAAAACTGGTAGTTGCTAGTATAATATTTTATGTGAGTTCAGTGAGCCATTCTAGTGAATTAATGGAACCAAGAACAGTATCCTCTTAACTTGTATGACCTAGCCCTGGGTGGCGAGGGACAGAGAGACAGAGAGAATCTGTTGCACTGGTGGCTAGTGTCAGAAATAATTGAGAAGTGGAAAACTGGGGATATAATAGATGTCTACCTCATGGGAATTGTCTTGATAGTCATTCTCATTCACAAAGCTGTCATCGTAGGCTTGGTGGAGTTAGACACTGTGATCTGAGAAAACCAAAGATGTCATCCACTGAGACAATGACACAAATAGCTTAAAGATTCCATATCAAAGGTTGCAACTGAAGACAGAAAATATACAAAGTTAGATTGCTGAGAAAGCAGCAATGCTAAGACATGTTTTACTCCTTACCATTATAGATGACCTGAAGGAGGAAGTCAACAATTCAATTTACAAAGTTTTGAATGACCTTGAACTCTCTAGGCAGCGAGGGGCAGAGTCAGGAGAAATGACCACAAGGCTATCTTGGAAGTGAATCACTGTGCTGCACTGTGGACAAATGTGAAGCAAGGCACTTGGGCGTGCTTGATTCAAATACGGCTGTCGGCTCCTTGGTATTTAACTTGTTGCTGTCAAGTGGATTCTGACTCATAGAGACAGGACAGAGCAGAATTGCCCCTAGTGTGTCTAAGGAGTGGCTGTTGGATTCAAACTGCTGACCTCATTGGCAGGACAAGTCTATCAGCCGTCAGCTGAGCTCTTTGACCACTGTGCCACCAGGATTCTGCTTGGCATCTAGGGAAGCAAAATAGTGCCGTGGTTAAGAGTGCAGATTCTGCAGGGTTCAAATTCAGGGTCCAGCACTTACTCAGTGTGTAAACTTGGGCAAGTTACTTAACCTTTTTGTGCCTCCATTTCCTCATCTGGAAATAGGGATAATAATTGACACAACAGATGTAACAATGAGCTCAAACATACCAGTGGTTATGAAGATGTTGCAGGGCCAGAAATTTCGCTGTGTTATACATATGGTAGCTATGAGGCAGAACGGACTGAGTGACAACCAACAACAACAGCTGTGCTTGTCTCAAATACTTATATTGAGAATTGACTACATCAATCCGTATAAAGTACATGGAAATTATTGAACAACATCGTTAATATCACACGCAAGTAAAACTTTTTATGGATATTAATTAAAAGCAGCTGCAGCAAATACATTGACAGGGAACTGCCAGAAATTCAAGTTGCATTCAGAAGAGGATGTGGAATGAGGGATATCCCTGCTGATGTCTCCTGGATCTTGGTTGAAAACAGAGAACCAGAAAGATGTTTATCTCTGTTTTATTGACTATGGAGAGGCATTCAACTGTGTGGATTATAACAAATTATGGATAACATTGCTAAGAATAGGAATTCCAGAACACTTAATTGTGCTCATGAGGAACATGTACATAGATTAAGAGGTAGTCCTTCGAACAGAATAAGGTGATACTGTGTGGTTTCAAGTCAGGAAACGTGTGCATCAGGGGTTGTATCCTTTCAACATACACAGTCTGTCTGTATGCTGAACAAAAAATCTGAGAAGGTGGACTATGTGAAAAAGAATGGGGTGTCAGAAAGACTCGTTAACAACCTGTTTTATGCAGACAAGACAATACTGCTTGCTGAAAGTGAAGAGGACTTGAAGCACTTACTGATGGAGATCAAAGACCATAGCCTTCAGTACAGATTTCTCCTTAACATAAAGAAAACAAAAAATTTTCACAACTGGACCAATTAGCAACATCATGATAAATGGAGAAAAGACTGAAGTTGTCAAGGATTTCATTTTGTTTGGATCCACAGTCAGCACTCATGGAAGCAGCAGTCAAGAAATCAAATGAGTGTTACATGGGGCAGTTCTGTTGCAAAAGACATCTTTAAAGTATTAAAAAGCAAAAATGTCACCTTGAACACTAAAGTGCCACAACTCAAGCCATAGGTGTTTTCCATTGCCTTATATTTTTGTGAAAGCTGGACAGTGAATACAGAAGACAAGAAGAATTGACACATTTGAATTATGGTGCTGGCAAAGAATAAAGAATACACTATGGACTGCCAGAAGAATCAACGAGTTTTTCTTGGAAGAATTATAGCCAGAATGCGTCTTAGAAGCAAGGATAGTATCATGGATAGAATTGTGTTCCCCCAAAATGTGTGTAGCAAGTTGGCTAGTCCACGATTCCCTGTACTGGATGGTGTTCCTATATGCTGAAAACCCTAACTCTAAGGAGGATGGGTAGCAGTTATGTTGGTGGGGCAGGACTCATTGTGTAAGATTGTATTGTGCCTTGAGGCAATCTTTTCAGATATAAAGGACGGGGAAACAGGCAAAGAACTGGGGACTTTATACTACCAAGAAGTGGTGCCGAAAGCTGAGCACATCCTTTGGAAAGGACTGGCATCCCTGTGCCTCAGAAGCTCCCAGTCCAGGGGAAGATTGCTGACAAGGACCTTCCTCCTGAGCCAATAGAGAAAGCGTTTTTCTGGAACTGATGCCCTGAATTTGGACGTATAGCCCACTGGACTATGACAGAATAAAATTTTTCTTTTTAAAGCCATGCACTCGTGATACTGCTGTTACAGCAGCACTAAATGAGCAAGACAAATAGTAACCATAAGTTTCATATACTTTGGACATGTTACCAGGAAGGACCAGTCATTGGAGAGGGACATCATGTTTGATAAAGCAGGAGGTCAGCAGAAAAGAGGGAAATCCTCAACGAGATGGACTGACACAGTGGCTGCAACAATGGGCTGAGGCATAAAGACAATTGCGTGGATGGCTTGGGGCTGGGCAATGTTCTGTTCTGTTATACAGAAGGTTGCTATGATTTAGAACTGACTTGATGGCACTTAACAGCCACAGCAATATACAGAGTATTAAGAACATATATCAGTACCCAATACGTGTTGGGATTAGAGTAATTGTTCACCAAAAATCTGAGGAGAACCCAAATTCTTTCCCTGAACCTCCTCCATCTTTACCTCACATGTCTTTGAGGGAAAGTCAAAGAC
The DNA here is from genome assembly GCA_028571685.1 of Heterohyrax brucei. Taxonomy (NCBI): domain Eukaryota; kingdom Metazoa; phylum Chordata; class Mammalia; order Hyracoidea; family Procaviidae; genus Heterohyrax; species Heterohyrax brucei. The sequence continues at coordinate 32,907,306 of CM053140.1, forward strand.
CAAAGCAAAACTAAGTGCCTTTGTCATTTTGTAACAGAGTTGGGGGTCAAAGTGTCAACCAGTTATTCTGCTTTAGGCAGGATTCCAAGAACTTCCTTCTTTAAAACCTAGTGACAAGTATATTTACAAGGAAAGATTTATATAAAGGAAATAGCTCATACAATTGTAGAAGCTGAATGTCCCAAGTCCTGGCACAAGCCTCACGTGCCCACGTGAGCTGGTGAACCCAAGGTTAGCAGGTCAGACACTAGGGTTCTAGGTCACTGGCTGTGTAGGTTAGTGGATTCCAAGGAGGCGGGCAAGACGACAAGGTCTCTGCTGGCTGACAGAGCTGCGGGGGCTGGCACACACCCAAGATTGGCAAGTCAGGGAACAGGACTCCCACTCACTGGCTTTAAGGGGTGATGAATCCAACAGCTGCTAGTTCAGGTCCAGGAACCAGATGCAAAAGAGAACAAGAGATGCTGGCAACAGGAGCAGACAGGAAGTAGGTGGTGGAAGGTGGGGAGATGAGAAGTGAGGGGTGGGAAGCCACCACAAGCCCTGCCCCTGTCACTTGATGCAGCAGCCAAACACGGAGTTGCTGACAACCTTGTAACCACCACAGTTGAAGACAGCCCTGTGAAGACGGAGGCAGAGATTAGAGTTAAGCTGCAGCGAACCAAGGAACCCATAGGCAGTCTCTTCCTCTAGAGCTGTCGCAGAGGGCACGGTCCTGCCAACATTATAATTTCAAACTTCTGGCCTCTGGAACTGTGAGAGAGTAGATAAGTTGTCTTAAACCATCTAGTTTGGGATAATTGTTAGGACAGCCACAGGAACCTAATATGCAATCTCAAAGTTAACGTGTGCAACACCAAACTCAGAATTTTTACTTTCCTGAAAACACTGATCATTATCTGAGATAGATCATTCGATTGACTTGTTCATTTGTTTATTGTCTATTCTCCCTGGGAGAATGTAAGCTTCTCGAGGACAGAACCTTTGCCTCATTCATCACAGCATCTACAACTTCCAGAACCATTCCAGGCACAGGGCAGACATACATTTTGTTGCTTGTAGGGTAAAATGACTCTTTGCCCCACCCCACTTTGGTCACCCTTCAGGTTGCCTTCTCCAGAGAAGGCTCTCTGATTCATCCAGAAACCTAGAGTTTGTCTGAGACCTTCTGCTTCCACACCGTTAAAATTACCACATCCTTTCTGCTGGCTCCTGAACTATCCAAACACTGCTGACTCCAGACTGTCCAAACACTGCTCTATCTTTATCACCACCATTTAGTTTGAGTTCCCCTATCTCCCATCTGGACTATGTGTAATGAAGTCATTTGCTGCGGACTCAGGGTCCCCATGTGTGTCAGAGTTTAACTGTATTTTATAAGGTCTTTAGTAGTTGATGTTTCAAAAATAGATTTCCAAGTCTTTCTTCCAAGTTACCTCTGAGTAGACTCAAATCTACAACCCTTTGGTTAGCAGCGAAATGCTTAAACATCTGCAGTTTTCTCAAAGTACTCCGGAATACTGCAAGAGAATTCTAATTACTCTACCAACATCCATCCTGTCCCCATCCATTCATATTTCAAAAAATAGTCAAAATGATCTTTTTGATAAATCTTGTCATGTGACTCACCCCCACATTGTGATAAAAGAGGTTTAATAATGAACACTATTCTCCCCATCCAGATTTACAAGTGCTGAGATAAACAAATGGGTAAGGCAGATGGAGACCAAAATGCTAGCTTTCTCATGAATGGGTGGATGAAGACCATGGCTTAGATGATGGACAGTGATGGGTGCCTTACTAATGTACCCCAGGATTTTATCATAGGTAGACTGGACATCTGTAAGGGCCTACCTACCAAAGGACTGGGACATGAGAGAAGACTGAACGGGGTCAGGAGACAAGACCATTTTGTCTATGGAGACCCTTCTATGTGAAGAAAACCATTGGACGGAACAGGGAATAAGTGTCTGTGTACCACTTCCCATCTCCATCTTAAAGTCATTCCATGACTAGGCCAGCCTCTGCCTTCTTTTCTGTCATCTTGATAAGATCACCAAGAGAACCACTTGGTGCCTGGGAAGGGGAATCAGAGATGCCTTCTTCCTGACAACTGGAAATGACAAGGTTAGTTTTGGAAAGATAATCACAGATAGAATGATTCCTTCCTGATAGTTGGAACAAGTACACAACTATTCTGGCTGCTCGGGACATGACCACATGCATGGCAAGATGACCTGGGGATGATCTAGCCCTTATTTCTGTCCTATCTCTGTATCATTATCATACTCTCCTGGAGGGGACCCATCATGCAGCGGCTGACGTATGGTCCAAGACTTGGATCCAGGAGCAATGTCATCTTAACTAGGAACAATGTCACCACCCTCCTTCCTCGCCGTATATGAAATAGACCCCCCAAATCTATACAGGGTCTTTCTCCACTCACAGAGACTGATCCATTCCCTCTTTGAAACCTACTTTCACTTAGTGAAACTTTCCTCAATAAAACTTTGCTGCCAAGAAGTTTGTGTGCCTGGTGGGACAGGCAGCCTGGTTTGCCACCCATCAGGAGATGGGGCTTTCTAGCCAGATCTTCGGAACCCAAATCAGGTCACTAGGGATCTAATCAGTTACAGGACCTAGATAATCTCTGTCTGCTGTCTCTGTTGTTGCACTGTGGCCTTTTTTGGTCTCTTATAGTCTTTATGCTCCCTCTACCCCCAAACAGGGACTTTATATGTGATGGTCTTCCTGTGTGGAGCACTCTTCTGATTCCCTTTGACCTAACCTTACCTATGCCTTGATCTCAAAATAATTACAACTTTCTCAAGCATGTGATCCTTGGACTTGGGGACTACCAGCTCCCTCCATGACAGGAGGCCCTTAATCACATTTGTCATCTTGGCCGTTTCTCTTTTATTTGGTGTGATCATTCTACTGTCCACCTCTTCCCCTGGATTCTAACTCTGTGGAGCAAGACGATGTTGGTTGGTGTTTGTCTTGGTGCTTTCTTTTCTTGTGTTTCCAGGTCTAACACAGGGTAGATGCTCAGTGTTGTTATCGGGTGCCATCGGAGTGAATTCTGACTCACAGCTATCCCATGTGACAGAGCAGAATTGCTCCACAGGGTTTTCTAGGCTATAATCTTTATAGGATCTTAATCCTGAGAAGCTATTGGTGAGTTTGAATTGCTAATCTTTCAGCGAGCAGCCCAGCACTTACCTGTTGTGCCACATGGTTCCATAGATGCTCAAATCAAGAGGTTCAAAGAGCTCACAGCTCAGCAGGCAACGTGGTATGCATACCACTAGACTGTGAGGCTGTTCATTATGTTCCAGGGGAATACAGAGGAGAAAGGGGACCCCTTTATGAGTACTGAGGGACAGGCACTATCTGAAGTTGCCTTCAACTTTTATTGATTATGGAATTTTATTCCAGGACTGACAGTTCAAACTCCATTGCTTCATAGGGGGTGATTGGGAGGGTTTTCCTGTAAGAATGCTGCTTTTTGTTGCTTCCACTGAAGTCCCAATGCCACTCTCCTGCCCCTTCATATCACCTTGTGAAATCTCTTCCACAACCTGTTCCACTGACTTTCAGTAAGAGAAAAACATTTAGAGCCACTTCTAAATGCAAGAAGACTTCCCTGTGTGGTGACTCTTGGGAATATTTGTAAAATTTCCAATGCGTTACCTCTCAGTGCTGATTCCTGGGAGAGCTGTATTGTTAGCACTTCTTCGTATACAGATAATACATTTTCCTTCTGTTTTTAATACAAGTCTCAATGTACGACAAAATACGGCCCTCAAGGACGTTTTAATTCTCTTCTAGTAGCCTTACTGTGAAGGTTGGTGAAAATAATTCTGAAAATCTAAATGGTATCCATTAATTCCTCTCAAGGAAAGTTGACTCTGGAAGGGCCTAGAAGCAAAAACAACCTAGTTCCTGGATTTTGGTTTCTAACTAGTAACCAGTTGCCATTGAGCCTACTGCAACTCATGGCAAACCCATGTATATCAGAGCACAACTATGCTCCATAGGGTTTTCAGTGATGGGTTTTTAGAAGCAGATCTCCATGGCTTTCTTCCAAGGAACCTCCGAATGGACTCAGATGGCCAACCTTCTGGTTAGCAACTGAGTGTATTAACGATTTATACCACTCGAGGACTCCTTACTACCCCCCACTGAGAGGAACCTGGGCTTGGTGGAGAAAAGGGATGATTTTGTGCCTGGAGCAGAGAAGTCCAAGCAGACGTGGGTGATCTTGCTGTGCAGAAAGTGAGGAAGGAAGCTGTAGCAAGCACAGAGCAGGCCAAACATCAGAAAATTTCAGCATTGGAAAGAGTAATGATGGCAACGGGTCATAAGACAATGAATTAAAAGAAAAAAAAAATCTATAAACACAGTTTATAGTGATACTCAAAAAAGGCAGGTAGGGAAGGAACATTTTTTACCAAAAGAGAGTAAGGTAACAGACATTAAAGTAGTGATGGAATTAGGACACTACTGTTTGGCCATCACTTAGGTAATAATGGAGACCTGGTAGTGTGGTGGTTAAGAGCTGGGTTGCAACCAAAAGGTCAGCAGTTCAAATCCACCAGCTGCTCCTTGGAAACACTATGGAGCAAATCTACTCTGTCCTATATGGTCACTAGAAGTTGGAATTGACTCAACAGCAATGGGTTTTAAAGTAATAATTTCAAACAAGGACCTCCACTAGGTGTTAAAACCTTTGGGTAAAAGTTGCAGGTGAGGAACACAGTTCGGGCATTCCCCAAAAAGTCAAACATAGAATTATCATATGACCCAGCCACTCTACTCCTAGATGTACACGAAAAGGAGTCAAAAGCAGGAGCACAAACACTTGTGCACCAAGGCACATCACGGCACAATTCATAACAGCCAAAGGCAGATACAACCCAAGTGTCCATCAGTCAATGACTGGAGAAACAACAGGTGGCATACATACACAGTAGAATATTATTTAACCACAAAAAGGAGTGAAGTTCTGATACATGCTATAACATAGATGAGCCTTGAATGCATTGTGCTAAATGAAAAGAAGCAAGGCACAAAAGACCCATTTTGTGTGACTCCACTTAGCTGAAATATCTCAAATAAGCAAGTTCATAGAGACAGGAAGTAGAACAGAGATTACCAGGGACTTTGGGGGCAGGGTGGAATGAGGAGTTATTACTTAATAAGTACAGTACTCTTGAGAGTGATGAGAAAGTTTTGGAAACCGACAGTGGTGAAACCTGAATGATTCGGCAGAGGTAATTAAAGCCACTGAATTACAGGATTATCAGTGGTTACAATGGTACTTTTTATGTTAAATGCATTTACCACAATAATAAATAGAAAGAAAGTGGTTGCTGGTGAACAGGATATTGGCACTCTCACAAAGCTTCTGTATGAGTTTCCCTGTAATCTCCTATGTAATGAGGAGATTTGTGGACCACTATGTGGAAACCCTGGTGGTATAGTGGGCTAAAGGCTATAGCTGCTAACCAAGAGGTCAGCAGTTCAAATCCACCAGGTGTTCCTTGGAAACTCTGTGGGACAGTTCTACTCTGACATCTAGGGTCTCTATGAGTCAGACCTGACTTGTCGGCAGTGGGTTTGGTTTTTGGGTATAGAGCACTGTCCTGTAACCTGCTGCCATCTGGCTGATTCTGACCCACAGAACCCTAGAGGACACAGTAGAACCATCTCACGGGATTTTTCCAAAGAGTGACTGGTGGTATTGAACAACTGACCTTTATGATTATCAGTTATACCATTTACCACTGTGCTACCAGGTCTCCATATGCTAACCAATAACAGGGCCAAGTGACACTGCACACATTGAGAAATATCCTATAACCTCGACCCAGATGTGCAACCTGAACTTAATGAGGAAGGAACAATCAGAAGAAAACCGAGTTGTGAGCATTCCACAAAACTATTGTCCCAGAATTTTCAAATATTAATTATTAAAATACAAAATACTAAAATAAAAGGCAGACAAGCTGGCCTAGAATAAATTAGATAAAACAGGTAGGTTGTCTAAATGCAATGGAGGATCTTTGATCAGATCCTGGATATAAAAATTAAGCCATAAAAGACACTACCAAATCAAAATTTTGTTCAAGATCATTCAAAAGTTACTGCAACAGCATATTGACAAGGAACTGCCAGAAATTCAAGGGGATTCAGAAGAGGACGTGGAATCAGGGTTATCACTCTGATGCCAGATGGATCTTGGCTGAAATCAGAGAATACCAGAAAGATGTTTACCTGTATTTTATTAACTAGGTATTCAACTGTGTGAATGATAACAAATTATGGCTAACATAGCTTTTAAGCACTATGCCACCAGGGTTTCCATTAAGGACATCAGGAAACAATTTTTTTGAAGCGAGTATATATAAGATTAATATTATCGTACAATACAAAGAATAACTAAGAAGTGAAGCACTTTTGACAGGAGCTGCATTCTGCTGTGCAGATCCCAGAGCTCTGCTCTCTGACTCGGTGGCATCTTTGTGTGCATTAATTGATGAGACTGTTTATTTTAGGACCTAACAGCTGTGATTACCAAAGTGCCAACCCTGCTGTCATCACCAAAGGTCTCTTCTGCAGGCAGGGAAGTCATGAGGCTCTGCCAGGGCTGGAGGGTGGGGCACTAGGTTGTCATGACAGCAGACCCTCTTTCCCAGTGCTTCCTTACCTTCACTCTTGAATTCTTCCAAAACTAAGGTGAGCCAGCCCTCCTTGGTTGTTCAGTGGTAGAATTCTCATTTTTCATGAGGAAGACTTAGTTTTGATTCCTAGCCTATGTACCCAAAGTTCAGCCACTATCTGCCTGTCTGTGGATGCTTAAGTGTCTCTGTGATACTAAACAGGTTTCAACAGAACTTTCAGACTGGGACAGACTAGGAAGAAAGGCCTGGAGATCTGCTTCTAAAAACCAGCTAATGAAAAGCCTCTGGATCACAAAGATCCAGTGTGTAACTAATGAGGGGATGGCACAGGACAGGTCAGTGTTTCATTGCATTGTGCCTGGGAGGAACTGTGAGTCAGGGACCAACTTGAAAACGTCAGACAACACGATGACAACATTTAGGCTCCTTATCTCTGCCTTAGCTCTTCCTCCTCGGGTCCTCTTTCTTTCTGGAGTAGCGAGAGGTTTTCTTCTGCATTCACTGTGCAGAGTTCAGATCTTCTAGCAAAGGTCCAGTACACAATTTGCATGGCTCCGAGTAAAACGAAAAGGCAGGGCCCCTCATAGCAGGAATTATTAAGAATTTAGAGCTCAGCGCTTTCTGAGCATGGGGCACTGGGAGATTTCTCGGGTTGTAGACTCCTGAGCTGACTCTGCCTCCAATAAAGTAACTCCACCAGCCCCCTGGCTCCCGCCTCTTGTCACTTCCTTCGGAAAAAATGTGACAAAGAACAGAGCAAAGAGAAGAGAACACATGTAGTTTCCAGAGTCTCTTCACCACTTAACTTTAAAGAACTGAAGTATAATAAAGAAAATTAAGTGACAAATGGCAAGATACAGAGAGAGAAAAAATCCACTCACCCTTAAACAGCTACTGCTCAGGGACCCTCAGAGTCTCACAATAGAAATATCTGTTAACCTTGTTATTAACTACACTCCACCCCAGGGAAATAAAGGACGCCTTGAAGACAGCTGTCCTTGAGCACACTGTCAAGTCTAGGCCACTGTCACCATAATGGCTGCAGCAGCCGTGACCACTCATTACACAGAGAGTTCTTGGACCAGGGGGGAGGAGGAGAGAGAGAGAAAGGGCTCGAGGGTAAATAGCTGACAATTTCATTTCTAGAATTTACATGTCATGAATATTCAGAGGACTTTCTGTGCTGGTGTTGATGTGGCCGTCAGCTGACTCTTGGTGACCACATGCACAGAGAACAGACACTGCCCAGCCCTGCACCATCTCTGTGAGAGCAGTTTCAGACTGGACAATGGGAATCCGTGGGGTTTTCATTGGTTTTATAAAGTAGATCACCGGGTCATTCTTCTAGCCCTGGCAGCTCCGATGAAACCTATTCAGCATCCTAGCAACACACGTGCCTCCACTGATACATGAGCTGTAGCTATGGAAGAGGTGCACTAAAGGAGAATCAAACCCAGGTCACCGGCGTGGAAGGTGAGAATTCTATCAGTGAGCTACTAACACCCTTCCATTTGCTGCCCCGTTGACTCTGACTCATGGCAACTCCATATGTGTCAGAGAAGAACTGGACTCCCTAGAGTTTTCAATGGCTTTTTTTGTTTGAAACTAGAATACCAAGACTTTCTTTCGCAGTGCGTCTGGGTGAATTAAACTTCTAAGCTTTTGGTTAACAGCTGAGTACCTTAACTGTTTACGTTACTAAGGCAGTCCACTTACTGCCCCAGACCAGAAGAAATGTGCCACCACACTCACCCTACAGAGGGCACCCTGTCTAGTACACCTCGTGTCTGTAAGTAGCTACCGTATTTTGAAGAGCCCAATGTGTGATACCCTGTGTGCAAGGGAGGCATGTTGCCTGGCAGGAGCCGAGAGGTTACATTCCCTGGTAGATGCCTGTGCATTTTCATCAGTAAAGGGACATTTTCATAACTAGTCTGGGGAAGACAGTCTGCATCAGAGGCCTGGCTATTGACCAAATGGATATGATCCCTCTAAGGTTTCTAACAGAGTCACTGTTGTCATCAGTGGTGAATTAAGCAAAGCAAGACAAGCCACATGATTTGGACTCAGGATAAAAGAGGAGGGTGGTCACGAAGGGTGATGCCTTCAATTCTGATCGTCATTGCCTTTGAATGGGCTTTGACTCCTGATGACCTCATATAACAAAACGTTGCCTGGTCTTGTGCCATCTTCACAATTCTTGCTATAAAACAGATGACTGTGTATTCTGAGTGCCTTCCAACCCAGGGGAGGTGCTCATCTTCCAGCACCACATTGAGCAACATTCTGTTGTGATCCACAGGGTTCCCACTGGGAGATGATTTTCAATAGTAGATCACCAGACTTTTCTTCCTAGCTGCTCTTAGTCTGGAAGCTCTGGTGAAAGCTGTCCACCAAGGGGGACACTGCTGCTATTTGAAATACTTGTGTCATCCCTTCTAGCATCACAGCAACATGTAAGCCACCACAGCAGGACAGATGGACAGAGAGGAGGTGGTTGATATTGGTCCAAAGTTAATAGACAGGCTCCAGGGGATGGAGAGCTGGTATCTGAGGTGCACATGTGGGAACTAGAGATCATGGTCTGTCTCTGCATCAGAGTGACCACCTTCTTTGTTGGAACTGCAGGGATTTTCAGAAGGCTAAACTGGTTTGCTGTATCCCCTGATATTGTGCAAGAGAAATACCTTACCTTACAGAGAATAGCCTCAAGAGGCACAACAGTCTAGGACACTCAGTAGGTAGACCATCTGCTAAGGTCTCTGGGAAGATCCTTCATGTGCTGCAAAAAATGCTTCTCAAAACGTGCTCCAGAAACAATGCCTTTGGGGACTTCTCTGAGCCGAGAATCATTTCCTGCTGACCTATGCTCATCTCCTGCCCAACTCCTGCAGGGCCACCCTGTTCCAAGCATCAGGGGACCTCAGCCTCACAGCAGGCCAGGGGGCCCTGGGAGCCACATTGCAGTACCAGCAGCATCTATTCTGACTCCTGTGTTATTTCCTTGTCGCCTCCTGGGGCTGAATGCAAGCTAGCTTTCTCACGGAGGGCACATTTGTGAGATGTGGAGGTGGCAGCATTATCACTTCTAGCAGGAGGCGCCATGGCGATATTAACATCTTAGGGGAGAGCCAGATGCAGAAGGTGACGCCAGGGCATCATACCCTTCTTGGAGACGCGGCCTGGATGAAAGTCGCAGGTACCGTAAACAGTAGTGTCAGGACATTTTCTCCAAACAAAGAGAGAGAGAAAACCCACGTTCAGCAAACTTTCTGCTTCCAGCTTGTGAGTGCTGATGCAGACACAACAAGCAAAGGGTGGAGGATTGATTAGAGGTGAACTATCAGTGGAAACACACAGACTGGACCAGTGATGATAAGAACACTCTTTCAGAAAACTCTTATCAGTTAAGATGAGCCTACAACCATTCCCTCCTTGGAGCCACTGGATGCAGCAGGAAGTTAGAGTGAATTACCAGCCCTATTCCTAAAGGGAGCAGACGAGGCCAGGGTTCCTTGGCTACAGTCACTTGGTTAGCAGCATAACAGGGACTAAAGCCTTGCTCTTCTAAAATTCAAAACTAACGTCTGACCAGCCTTCCTGAGGTCAGAGGTTGTGGTGCTGAAATCTGCAGTGTACCAACCATACCCATGCATCAGGTCAGTGGTCATAAGTGACAGAAACCCAACTTAAACTAAAGAAGAAGGAAAAAAAATTGCTATCCAGTCAATTCCTACTCATGGCAACCTCATGCATTACAGGGTAAACTGTTCTGTTTTCTTGGCTGAAATCTTTATGGAAGCAGATAGCCAGGCCTTTCTTCCATGGAACTCTGCTAAGTAGGTTTGAACCACCAGGCTTTTGGTTAGTAGTGAAGTGCAAACTGTGAGTGCCACCCTAGGCTATGCCAACTCAAAGAAGTACAGGTGAAATAAACAATGTTTGTTGGAAGAACACTGGTGTGACGCAGGCTTTTAAACCCATGGGTACTGATGTGACAGCCCCCGGGACACTTCACTGCTTCTATTCCCTCTGTACTGGCAGGTGGGGAATGGGCTCTGCCATTTGTTTATGCCCCCTGCCACTAACTAGCTGCCATCTCTGTGGACCTTACCTGGAACTCAGAGAGAATCATGATGGGTGCTGGCCAGTCCATCAGATCAGGTGACTTCCTCTGGACTGAGCTGGCAGCAGGAGGGGCTGGTATTAGAAAGCGGGTGCCTTGGCTGAGTGGGGTGGGGTGGGGTGGGGAGACGATTTTAAGAGAGACGGGCCTTGAGTGGGGTGGGTGGACCAGAACCGACTGTCATCTGGTTGACTCAATTCACAGCGCTCCCATGTTCGTGCACTGCCTTTCATCTCTTCTTCCTCATCTGGCCCAAATCTAGACCTTGCCTGATGGGGTTCAGGAAACAAGTGAAAGTTCAGTCCCAGGAAGGTATGGGGCTGCATCCTAAGGATCTCCCTAGCATCTTGCATCCATCCCTCACCCACCAGGCTCTATGTTGCCTTTACAGGGAGATTTTCCATTCCTGCTTCTTACTCTCCAACAGGGCCCTTCAGGCTTAAGCTGGAAGAAAAACAAAGTCAATGTGTTAGTAGCTCTCCCTGCACCGTCTTCAGAGGAAAGGCTGGATACTGGACCTTAAAGAGAGAGATGGGAGAGGCACAATGGTGTCCTTCCTTCTTTCAGTCCCAGGGAGGGAGGGAAGGAGGAGAAGAGTGGGAGCACAGTGAAAGGGGTGAGTGAAGACAACCTGGAGCCCTTATGGCTATGTGGGGTGCTTCTCTGACGACCCACCACCCCTAGTATCTCCACCCGTGTGGCTCCATCTCCTGTGAATAAATGCACATTTGGGCCTGTGCCTACAGGCTGTGGGTCAGGACACACTAACTGAGTGATGGAGTCAAAGCTGAGGTCCATAGAAGAGCTCACCATTAGGGGTGATCAGAAGCAGAAACACAGTTGGTCCCTCTCTATCCCTTAGGGAGGAGGACAGTGAGGCCACTGCAGAGCAGTGACTCCCCATATGGACCCCCCTGTCAGATGCATCCAGTAGTGGCCTCTGACTCCCACCTGCCCCTTCCTCTCTGTGTGCAACCTTATAAGTCTCCTCCCCAAAGCTCTGCTCGCTCTCCTCCCACCCGGCTTCCCTCCACGCACTCAGCTGTGGGCTGGAGTAGCCAACACCAATCTTACCCTCAGACTTGACGCTTTTTCTCTTAGGATCCATGTGCGTAGCCCCAAGACCCCAAGTAGTGGCCTTTCCACCTTGATCATCTCCTATTTTGTCTGGTGGCATAAATCTGGTTGATTCCTATTCAGGTAGTAGATGAGAGGGAGGAAGGTTGAAACATCTTAATGCAATTTACATGCAAAGACAGAAGTAGAGGAGGCAGAGTTTCTATCACCCAGTCAATAAATTAGTGAGGAAGGGAGAAAAAAAAAAAAAGATTAGCCAGCTTCTCTCCCAACAGAATGGATTTCCTGGGGAAAGTGATGGCCCGTGTGAGTGCTGAGGCTGAGCTGGGCTTCAAGAAGGATTGAATGGAATTCCTCATGGGCATCTCGAACTGACTTGAGGAGCAGGCCAATTGGGGGAAGGAGCCACTGAAATATATCGTCTTTACTTATCTTGGGGAGTAAGGGAGAGCTCTGTTCCTACAACTTCTTGACCCCTCATTGAGGCTCCAGAGCTGGAGGACATAGGTGTCCACCTGTGTGGTCAGTGCCCTTTCAAATGGATCTGAGGCTAAGACCTCCATGATGGTCAAGGTTAAATCTACTGCTTTCCAGGTGAGGGTTAAAGGAAATTTCCAAGGTCATCAGAGGCTGTACACATAGAGGGGGAGGCCAGATTTGGCTGCAACCAGAGTGCTTTCGACTTCTGAGCTGGAGAATCACCAGAGGAGCTCAAGTGCCAGGAGGCTGATGAAGAGACCCCCCTTCATTGTCTGGCTGTGTGCAGAGCCCAGCTGTGACACAATGACAGTGCATCATCTACCTTGGTGCAACATTGTCTGGCGTGGCGACTCTGGTCTTGTCTGGCGGGCAACCAACTACATGCCCACCCCCACCCAGCACCCATATTTTAAATATGGAACACTGAGAGGCTTCCTAAGTATAGCTGAGACAGATCCAAAGCCACTCGGGATGGAAAAATTAGGCATATTCATTGTCACCTATGGCGAGCTGACCTTCTCCATCATCTCTTTCATAACCCATGCTGTTTTTACATGCTGTGTTTTTTCCAAGAAAGGCTGCAGACACCTTTCCTGGCTCCATTGTCCAGTGGCTGTGGGTTAGGCATGGGCTGGTGGTTGGGGACACACAAATCCCCTTGTCCTGAGTACCCTGGAATCTCCTGCTTGGGGCATGCTCACCCCTCCAGGCCCACATCCAAGTGACCTGGAGGGCAGGAGTGTATCAGGAGATCAGTGAGCCCTCCCCTGACCCTTGTGAAGGTGAAAGGCACTGTTATGGATTGAACTGAGTCCCACAAAATGACATATTGATGTCCTAATACCTGTAGCTGAGCACAAGACCTTTTTGGAGGAAATAGGAACTTTCTTAGAAGATATTGCGAGTGAAGGAGGTCATACAAGATTAGGTTGGGTCCTATTCGTGATTCCTTTGTGTGGTGTCTTGTAAAAGAGAAAGACGGGGAACCAGAGTCATGCGAAGGGGAAGACAGTTTGTGAAGGTCTGTCTACATGCCCAAAAATCCAAGATATGCCCAGAACCACCAAAGTGGAAAGACAAGAGGGATAGTCTCCCAGAACTTAGAGAGACCACAGTCGCGTCAATGTCCTAAATTTGGACCTCTAACTTCCAGAACTGTGAGACAATTGATTTTTGTTCCTTAAAGTCATCCACTTAGTGACATTTTGCTAGGGTAGTCACAGGACATGGGACAGGCAGGAAGTCACAGATCACGAGGCACCTTTAGTCCACAGGTGAGAGAAGTATATACTTGTATACCTAGAATCTGTGGCTGGCTCAGAGTTTGAGTATGTTCTTGCATCACAGCGCTGAGCCATGTGTTTGCCTGCTGCACTGGGCACGTGTGAGTGTCTGCCACTGTGACTGCTTTTTATTTGGAAAAGCTCGTGACAAAGTGGAACTAAAGTGCAGCACGTGAGGTGCTTCTGAGACGCACAGGGCTCCAAAGACACATGTGTGTTCCTAATCGCCTGCTCCTGATGAGACATCTTAGAAACAGCACTCTGCAAATCACAAAGGCAAACGCCAATCTCGGCAACGCTGAGAAGTAGGACAGACAAGTATAAATATTCTCAGCATTTTAACGAATCAGACACAAAGCATCCATCCTGAGAAAAACACAGCGGTTTCATTAATGCTAAGCACCCATCTGCCCAAAGTTCACTGATGAATGAGACCTGTTGCTGGAAGCCCCTGACTCGTGCTGAGGTGGACATGGCTCACCCAGGTGCCCTGCTGTGGACAGGTGGATGCATTGACTTCAATTCCTAAACAGAAGACACAAGCTCATCGGGCATGCATGCAGCGTAGCGTTAATTTCTGCAAGCTGCCCACTTGAGGTGAGTTTAACTCACGGTCATTTGTGTGATGTTTAACCCAGATGCTGACCTCTATTGTAGCAGTTATCTCCTGAAGAGAGGACTGGAAGGGGGAGGATAGCATGGTGACTTAGTGGGGTTCTCTGTGTCCCAGGAAACATGTGATTTTGTCCCTACCAGGTCGGAGGTGGTCAGCTGACAAAAGCAGGATTGGCACTGCCAATACAAATAGGCCTTGCCAGCTCTACAAATGCTCAAACCATTAGAGACCCTCCCAGGGCTCCCTGGTCACTGAGGAGACAGCTCTCAGAACAGGTCATTGGAAGGAAGATGCATTTGAGGGTTCTCTGGGAGAAACTAAGCCTGGCTGTCCCTGGCCCCTCAAAAAACATCATTCCTTCTGAAAGGAGTGATGGAACCAGAACCTGTTGCTGTCTGTCAAGTCCATTCTGACTCATGGCAACCTCGTGTGTTGCAGAGTAGTTGTGCTTCATAGGAGCTGTAATCTTTATGGAAGCAGACTGCCAGAACTTTCTTCCTCAGCACCACTGGGTAGATTCAATCAGACAACATTTCATTTTGCAGTACAAATCGTTTGCACCGCCCAGAGACCTGATCAAAAGAGAAGGGGCAGTGTATAACAAAGGCCACCATATTGGTTGGCAAGAATGTGGTGCTTGGCAACCATCCCCTCGCTTGGACCTGCTTTTCTCCAACTCAGCCTTCCAGCTGTGGCCGAGATCACTTCCCACACGGGCCCATGCCTTGGTGGGTGAATACAGCCTTCCTGTCTCAGCTCAGCCACCTTAGAGCATCACAAAAGACCTCTTGGCCTGTGCAACCTTGTCTTCAATTCTCCTCTCTACGCAAACTGAAGTCCCCCCACTGTTTTCTGGGTTCTTGGATGCCCTAAGACTTCTGTGATAAAGCGTCTTAAACTACATGGATTTGAATAGAACTGTATACTCTTACAGTTCTGCAGGCCAAGAAGTTCAAATTCAAGGAGACTGCAGGAATGTGCCCTCTCCAAAGGCTCCAGGAGAAGATCCTTTCTTGTCTTTCCTGGCTTCTGATGGCCCAGGCATACCTTGGCTTGCAGCAGCAGTGTCACCCCAGTCTCTGCCCCATCTTCACGTGGCTTCTTTCTGTGTGTGATTATTTCTCCCTCCTCTTGCATAAGAACACTGCTCAGAGCCCCTTGATCAAAGGTGATGACTCTGCCTGATATCCTTTGAGAGGGACCCTTAGTTCTGGAGTATCACTGCAAAGCAGAGCAGGACTTGTCGTGCCCTACACCAGGCTCAGAGCTCTGAGGGGTTGGAGTCTGTGTCTTCTTGTTGCCTGAGTGCCCCCTGTAAGCTACTTTGTAGCTCTTCTCCTAGATCCCTGTGGAGCAATTTAAACAATGAAGGTTGGGTCAAGACAAAATAAGCAGGAAACAGGAAAATAGAATACCTTGGGGGGAGGGAGAATTTCAATGATTGCTTTTGGAGAAAAGAAAGATTATGATGAAAGACATGAACTTGGTTTGGGAGCTGTTTCCAATCCTTGAATACAAAAAAAAAAAAACAAACCAGTCATCATTGTGTTGATTCTGACTCATGGTGACCCCATTTGTGTCAAAGTAGAGCTGTGCTCCATAAACCACTTTTTGGAAATACATCATCAGGCTTTCTTCCAAGGAGCCTCTGGGTGGACAAGAACCTCCAAACTTTTGGTTGGCGGAGAGTATGTTAATGTTAGTACCACCAGGAACTTCCCAGTCAGTGAAAAGGGCCCAGCAGTAAGGCACCTCTGCCCAGTGCCATGATTGTACGGAAGATCATGTAGTCAAGCATCTCTATCCATACCCCGTTTGCTCTGGTGGTGATATCTATTTGTTAAGGTTCTATACATGAAACCCTTCTGACTGATCAGATTCTAACATGTTAGAGAAGGCCTTGGGTCACAGTCGTGTTTAACAAGATAAAGTTGGGGCAAAAGCCCATAGTGTTCTTAGAGGCCTGCAGTCAGCTTTCTCACTTGGGCTGCCCCAAAGAGGGGCTAATATGAGTGATGGTCACATGTGAGCCCACACTCCTAAAGCTTCCAATCAAACAAGTGGACTCTGCGCAGGAATTTGGAAGGTGGCCAACAATCTGACAGACATTCTGGCTCCCCTCCAGCCACCTCGGTGTTGCTGAGCAGGATATAGTCTTTGTGGGAAAAGAAAGGATTTCAGGGATGGTCAGATTGCAGCCCCAAACAAACATCTTGACTGGGACATGGGGAAAGTCTAGAGTTTTGACAAAAAGTGGAGAACTACATCCATTGATGGAAGAATGTATCAATAATATGTGGTATACACAATGGTGGACATGGCACAAGATGGGGCAGTGTTTCGATCTGTTGTTTTTAGGGTCGCTACGATTCGGAACCAACTCAACAGCACCTAACAACAACAAGATACACAAACAATGGAATACTATTCAGCCATAAATAGAAATGAAGTTCTAATACATGCTGCAACACAGATTAACCTTGAAAGCACTGTGTTACTGTGTCAGATATAAAAGGACAAATATCGTGTGATCCTAAACCAACAAAATGACTCCTATGGCTCTAAGGTCAATTCTGACTCAGGCGACCTTAGAGAGCAACAGAATATAATTGTCCCATAGGGCTTCCCAGGTTGTGTAGTCTTTATGGAACTAGACTGCCACATCTTTCTCCTGTGTAGCAGCTGGTGGGTTCAGACTGCTGACCTTTCTTTCTGTTAGCAACTGAGCACTTAATCACTGTACCACTGAAACTCTTATATGACCTTATTTACATGAAATATCTAGAATAGACAAATGAATGGAGATCAAAATTTCTTAGTGATTACCAGAGGCAAGTGGGAGAAGGAAATGAGAAATTTTAGTTTAGGGAGTATTAATTTCTATTAAGGGTGATGAAAATATGTGAAAGTGGACTGTGATGTTGGTTGAACAACGTGGTGAATGTAATTAATGAAACTGTGTGATGCCTATAAAAATGGTTGAACTAGCAAATGTTTTATTGGATGTCTTTCAACATAATAATGTTCTTTATTGTGATTCAGTGAAAGTATGCTATCCAAATCAGTTTTGCATGCCTGACTATCTTCAGCTCTACCTGCTCTCCTCATCCAGTGACAACATATTCCTCTTTTTCACCCTATATTTCTAGTATCCTTTTAATGAGCACCTGTCCCCTCCTCTCCACTCTCTTCCCTCTCATCTAGAAAGGAACCAGTAGGACAGCAACCCATAAATGTATAGAACCATAAAGTACACACAACATATGGTTACACTGTGTCTCTGAGTCCAGTCTATTCTTGTCTAAGAGTTGACCTCAGTACTGGTTTCCAGTCAGGGCCAGCAGCAGTTCTAGAGACATGTTTCCAGCAGACCCTCTAGACAATTGGACCATCATTTGTGGTCTTTTAGTAAAGTTCTTGAGCGGAAGCCCTCTTTTTCTCATGTTGTCTCAGGGACTCTACTTTGTGTCCCCCGTCACAGCTACCTTTTGTGGTAGCCTGGCACCACCTGGTTCTTTCATTCTCATGTTGATACAATCTCCCATTCATATGGGTCCTTCTGTCTCTTTGGCTCTTTTTTCCTCATGTTTTTGGTGTTCTCAGTCATCATCTGTTCCAGATGTTGGGACTATTTGGTATACCTCAGATGGCAGCTTGCCAGCTGTTAAGACTCCAGACACCATTCATCAATATGGGGTGCAGAAGACTCTCTTAGCAAAAGACTAGTTATACCACTTGGCCTTGATATCCCTTGAAACCATGGTCCTCAGGCCCCACCTCTGTGACTCTTTCCTTTGAAATATTGGGTTGAGTTTAGAAAACTTTTCAATGTATGGTGTCGTCCAGTTATATTGATTTGCTTTCTACTGCATGCTGTCACTGCTTTCACCTAACCAAATTCCTATCTACCATCTTGTCTATAACCAACCCTCTCCATCCCACCCCACTCTTGTAGCCACCAAAGAATCTTTTCTTCTTTCAAGCCTTTATAGCAGGAGTCTCATACAACATTGTCCTTTTGCTGCTGACTGATTTCACTCAGCATAATGTCTACTAGTTGAAACTAGGTTATGAGATACTTCCTAAAGTCAACATTGTTATTTATCATTGCGTGGTGTTCTTTTGTGTATTTGTACCACAGTCTGTTTATCCATTCATCTGTTGGTGGGCACCAAGGTTGATTCCCTCTTTTTGCTATTGTGGACAGTGCTGCAATAAACATTTGTGTGTGTGTATCCATTTGTGTGACCACCTTAATTTGTGTAGGATATATTCTGAGCAGTGGGATTGCTATCATATGGTATTTCTATTTCCAGCTTTTTAAGGAAGCACCAAATTGCTTTCCAAAGAGGCTGTACCATTTTACATTCTTACAAGCAGTGTAGGAGAATTCCAATTTCTCTGCAGCCCCTCCAGCATTTGTTGTTTTGTCAACACAACAGCTTTTTTTAAAGTGTATACTGAAATTTCTACCTTCCACCTGTCAGTGTGTTATACTTTGGTGCTTGCATATTGCTGTGATGTTGGAAGTTATGCCACCAATATTTCAAATACCTACAGGGTCAACAACGGTGGGCATGTTTCATTGGGAGAAGCTAAGAAAGATTAGAAAAAAAGGCCTGGCAATCTATTTCTGAGAATTAGCCAGTGAAAACCTTGTGGATGATGATAGAACATTGTTTGACACAGGGCTGGGAGATGAGACCCTTAGGTTGTAAGGCACTCAAAAGATACAGAAGCTACAACAATGGACTCAAGTGTACCAACTATTATGAAGATGGCTCAGGACCAGGCAAAGTTTTATTCTGTTGTACCTGGAGCCTCCTTGAGTTGGAGTTAACTTCATGGCAACTAATGGTAATAACCTGAAATTTAAAAAAAATAAATAAAAATAAAATGATATCTTGATTAGGTTGGCCATGATCCAAAAAACACTAGATAACAAATGCTGGAGAGGCTGTAGAAAGTTCAGAGCTCTTCCGCACTGCTGGTGGGATTGCAAAATAGTGCAACCTCTTTGGAAAGCAATCTGATGCTTCCTTAAAAAGCTGGAAATAGATATACCATTTGATCCAGTAATTCCACTGCTGAGAATACACCATACAGAAACAAAGGCTATCACATGAACAGATACATGCACATGAATGTTTATTGCAGCACTGTCCATAATAGCAAAAAGGTGAAATCAACCTAGATGCCAATCAACAGATGAATGGATAAGCAAACTATGGTACTTACACTCAGTGGAACACTATGCAATGATAAAGAACAATGTTGATTTTAGGAAGCATCTCATAACCTCTCTTCAACTAGAAGACCTTATGCTGAGTGAAATCAGTCTGCATCAAAAGGACAGTGTTGTATGAGACCCCTGCTACAAGTATTTAAAAATAGACCTATGTACAGAAGAAAAGTGTCTTTGACAGCTACAAGGGTTAAAGGGAGGGAGAAGGTTAGTCATAGATTAGATAGTTGATAGAAATTTGGTTATATGAAAGCAGTGACAGCACACAGTAGGAAGTCGATGAACTTAACTGGACTTCACCATAAACCTCAAATTCTTCTAATCTCAATCCAATGTTGCAAGGATAGAGTAGCAGGGGTGGGGCCTGGGGACTATGCTCTCAGGGAACATCAGGCTATTTGACATAACTAGCTTGTTGCTGGGAGAGTCTTCTGCACCCCATATTGGTAAGTCGTGTCTAGGGTCTTAAAAGCTAGCAAGCTGCCATCTGGGGTATATCCAATGGTCCCAACCCATCTGAAATAGAAGGCCACTGAGAACAACAAACTTACGAGGAAAAAAGAGCTCAGGAGGCAGAAGAACCCACGTGAATGGGAGACTGTATCAACACGTGACCAGAAGAACCAGATGGTACCCAGCTACCACCAAAGACAGCCATGATGGGGCATGCAATGTTGAGTCCCTGTGGAGACATGAGAAAATGAGGGGTGCAGCTCAAGGACTCTGCTAAAAGACCAGAACTGGTGTTATAAGATCTTGGAGGATCCCCTGGGAACATAGCCCCTAGGCCTGCTGCTGCCTCTGTCCACAAAACACTACTGAGATCAACTCTTCAGGCAAGAATGGACTAGACTCAGGAACACAATGTGACCATGTGGTGTGTGTACTTTACAGTTCTATGCATTTATAGGTTGCTGTCCTACTGGTTCCTTTCTAGCTGGGAGAGAAGAGAGTGGAGAGGAGGGGACAGGAGACTGTTAAGAGGATATAAGAAATGTGGAGTGAGAAGGAGGAGTGTGCTGTCACTGGGTGAGGTGAGTAGAGGGATCTCCAGATAGGTGGGCATGCAAAATGAATTAGGACTGTATACTTTCACTTAATCACAATAGCAAAAAAAATGGCATCTTGATTTTAAAAAGTATATCTCCAGGGGTCAGGACTTGGGAAAGCAGAGTACCTCTGATAAAACAGTACCAGTGTCTAAGGACACATCGAAGGAGAAGGCTGAGGAGAGATGGCTCAGAACAGACCCCACATAGATGGACATCTGTGTGCAGAGCTGCTTCCTTCTGCCTTCACTGGCTGGGTACTGGCTTCCCTTCCTCCCAGAATCACTACCTACAGCAAGCAAGTCAAGTGAGGCCCCCAAGTCTGTGCTGAGTTGTGTGGATTCCCTATGTGCTGGGACCACCAATAAACTGATCAACTTTTCCACTGGCACCTTTGGGTACAGATAATGCTTATGCTTTTCCAAGGCATTAAATGATAACGCACAGCCTCGCCTTCTGTCTTTTAACCAGTTGTTATCACTGAGTCTAACTCATGATGGCCAGAGTAGAATTGTGCCTCATAGAGTTTTCTTTCTTTTTTTTTTAAATGGTGATTGATTGACAGTGTAAAATCCAGTTTAAATTTGCATACCTGTCTATCTGCAGCTCCTTCTACTCTCCTTGCCCAGTGACAGGACACTCCTCCTTTCTATTGTATACGTGTCACATCCTCTTAACAATCTCCTGTCCCCTCCTCTCCACGATCTCCACTCCCCTCTGGTAAGAGGCCAGTAGGACAACATCGTAAAGATGCATAGAATCATAAAATGCACACACGATATGGTCACTCTCTGTTGCTGAGTCCAATCTATTCCTGTCTGAGGAGTTGACCTCAGTAATGATTTATGGAAAGGGGCAGCATGAGGACTAGGGGCCATGCTCCCAGGGGAGCTCCGAGGGTTTCGGACCATCAACTGCCGTCTTTTAGTGGAGTTCTCAGGGTGCACCTCTTTTTATTCTTGTGTTATCACTGAGATTCAACGTTGTGAGCCCCATCACAGTTGTCACTGATGGTAGCTGGACACCATCTGATTCTTCTGGTCACATGTTGACGTAGTTACCCATTCATGTGGGTCTTTCTATCTTCTGGGTTCTCTTTCCCCCATGTCATTTTGGTCCTTGGTGATCATCTGTTCCTGCTGAGTTGGGAAAATTTGGTGTGCCTCAGATGGCAGCTTGTTAGCTTTTAAGACCCTAGATGCCACTCACCAATATGGGGTACAGAAAATTTTCTTAGCAATAGGCTGGTTATGCCAGTTGGCCTCAATGTCCCCTCAGAGCATGGTCTCATAGTGTTTTCAATGGCTGATTTGCTTTTAGAAGTCAGTTGCTAGGTCTTTATTCTGAGATGCCTCTAGATGGACTGAAACCTCCAGCCTTTTGGTTAGCAGCTGAGTGTAGTAGCCATGTGCACCACTCTGGGATACTTTCTGTTGATCTTGAGCCTCGGGGGAACATGCAAGGATTGCACTTTGACAGAAAAAGACTTTTCTCAGAGGGGATGGATGACGTAGCAGAAAAAGGTGACAAGCCTCAAATCAGAGATTGGCTGTCTTCAAGTCACAATGAAAAATGATATCACTAACAAGTATTAAATTTAACTGTGGCCTGTGTCACCCTCTGTCCTGCCTGCCCCCACCCTCCCACCTGCACACTTTTCTGTGAAGTGATCTCAGCTAGATGACCATGGACAAGCAGTGTTAAAAAGGTCATCATGAGCTATTAATACCACCTTCATCAGCTGACATTGTGTGTTTGTGCTGAAACCCTGGATCAAAGCATCAGCTGATTTCAATGGAAACTTCCTTGTGCAACAGAGCCCTTCAACTTTAGAAGAAGAGGGGGTAGCTAGCCTCACTGTGCCCCAAGAGGGAAGGAATGTTTGTGCTGCTTTGTCTTGTGTGTCTGTCCCCATGGGCAGTGGGCTCAGGATAGCCTAGGTCCCCCTCAGCTGTAGCACTGACAGTTTTGTGCCCCTGCTAACCTCTCAGACCTGGGCAAATGGGGATAGCAGGTCCCCAGCTGAGGGTCCCCTCTCGCTCCCTGTCACACACAGACACTTGTCTGACTCTCCAAGATTTGTGATCCAACCCTGAAACCAACTCCTTCCAACTTCTACCAATAGATTCCTCAGTTCACCTCATCCAAGGAGCTCTGTTGTACAAACACAACACAAAAGAATCCTGACAGCCATTTGTCATGGGAACCTAAAGCT
Organism: Heterohyrax brucei; assembly: GCA_028571685.1. Classification (NCBI taxonomy): domain Eukaryota; kingdom Metazoa; phylum Chordata; class Mammalia; order Hyracoidea; family Procaviidae; genus Heterohyrax; species Heterohyrax brucei. Next base: position 32,930,083 of record CM053140.1, read on the forward strand.
GATTCATGAATGCTTTAATGAAACCTAAACATCAGATGGCTTCCAATCAATGTCTCCCTGGAAGCACTAGCAAGGAGGAGAACAGTACTTACAGAGAGCACAGCATTCAGCCAGGCCAGCTTTTTGTTAGCAACTGATTTGCAATGAAAAATTGGCAGGTTTTTGGAAGGACAAGCTACTGGGAGTATATCAGTGTCACAGAGGGAGAAAAAAACTCTATTTTTGTTTTTGCTGTATCAGCTTACTTTTGAGTGAGTGGAGCTATGACCTGGATTGAAAACTGGTGACCTTTGAGTTGAAAGATGCAGAGAATCATGGTGGTTAGCAAGGTCTGCTGTTCTGGACTATTATTGTGTAGTTCTGACAGGCAACACATGTAGGCGTATGCTAGTGAGGAGTCTTCCTTGATGAATGACAGACACCACTGGCTTCCTTAAGAAAGGGGCATCATTCTTCCTTTGCTTCTCTCTCCCTCCATTCCCTCTTTCTCCTTTCTTCCCTCGTCACGTAATCACTGATGTATGCCAAAAGAGACTGGTTTCGAGATGGTTTAAAACTTCACTGCTAGCCAAAAGTCCGCAGTTCAAACACACCCAGTGGCTCCACAGGACAGACCTGGCAATCAACTTACTTAAAGATTACAATCAGGGAAAATCCATGGGGAAGTTCTCTGTCACAGGGTCCTTATGAGTCAGGATCAATTCAGTGAAACCTAACAATGATGACTTATATGCTGGCTACAGTTCTAGACACTACTGATAGAGAAGTGAACAAAACCCAATCCTACCCTCCTGGGGTTCATGTCCACTGAGTCAGAGGGTCAACCAATACCAGAGGATTCTCTTTTCCTCTTTCCTTCCTTGGCTTCAAAGGTCTACCTTCCATCAAGTGGCCCATTCTCAGACAGCTGTCTCTCTTTGGGACCCTAGACAGCCACCTGTGGTGGGTTTCAATCGCACACTGTATCTTAGGAATTCAGGAACAAAAGGAAATGTCATTCTCTCAAAGGGTGACATGACATTACTAGGGTGGGCTCACATAGGGGCCTCTTGGGTGACTGCCCAACCTTGGATGCCACAAAGCCACTGAGGATGGGGAAATGGGGAAGGATGCCCTGAGTGACTAGCCCGGCCACGTTTCTAACAAAAAACAGTCCCCTTGTCTTGCAGGGAGTGAGGGTGAGGTGCTGAAGAACTACTTGGTAAGGCCTGACTGAACCATCTAGTCCTGAAAGCCAAGCCTATGTCAGTCCACCTAAACCACACGGATACAAGCATTGAAAGTAGAGAAGGGCAGTCTCCAGGAAAATGCAGACTGAGCTACCAACAAAAAGAAGAACAGATACTGGCAGACAAAATCCCCAGACATCTTCTACGAGAGACGTGGGGGTATGAAGAAGCACTGTTATAGGTTGAACTTCATCCTCCAGAAAAAATAACATTGAAATCCTAAACCCTGTACCTGTGAGTACAACCCTGTTTGGATAGAGAGGTTTTCTTTTGTTCTGTTGATCAGAGCATGCTAGAGTAGGCTGGGTCCTTCACCTAATCCCTTCTGAATGGTATCTCATTGAAGGAAAAACCGAAGAGAGATACACATGGGGAGATACCAAGTGAGGCTTCAACTACAAGCTAAGGAAGGTCAAGAAATGCCTGTGACTACCAAAGCTGAAAGAAACAATTGAGGAGCTTGTTTTATAGGAGACAGAGAGGTTGGCCTTGTCGATGTCCTGAATTCAGTCTCCCAGTCTCTGAAACTGAGACAGTCAGTTCCTGTCGTTCATGGCTACCGACTTGTGGTATTTTTGTTATGGCATAGCTAGGAAAGTGTTGTGGATTGAGTTGTATCCATCTCCAAAAAGCGTGTTGGAATCCTAACGCCTGTACCTGTGTAAATAATCCCATTTGGTAACAGGATTTTCTTTGTTATATTAATAAGCTACATCAGTATAAAGTATGTCTTACCTATTTTCACTTTTGAGATATAAAAGAAGTAGATTAGGCACAGAGAAGCAAGAACAAGTGGGGGAACTAGACACCATGTGGTGATCTCTAAGCACTGTGTTGAAAAACACTACAGAAGCCAAGACGAGGATTTTCCCACAAAGTTTACATAAAGAGCCTTCCCTAGAGCCAGGGCCATGAATTCGGATTTCTAGCTTCCTGATCTGTGAGCAAATACATTTTCTTTAAAAACTACCCACTTGCAGTACTTCCATTACAGCAGCACAAACAACTAAGATGCACACCACGTCCCACCAATCCTGGCCTTTTAATAAACATGACACATGATGAATCTTAGATACCTGATGTCAGTGCGACCATATATGGCTACACAGGGTGTAGACTGTCTAACTGCAAAAGGATATCCTCACAATGTAGTTGTGCAGTGGGAAGTCCTGCCTGGTTCTGACCCCAAAGACATACCTGTATGGGTTCCTTAAGATTCTGTTTCTCCCCCAGGGTGACCTTGTCCTAATCCCTTAGCTAGGGTTGTATCCTATTAAATCTTCCTGCTATTACCAGTTAGAATGGAAACAATTTGCTGCCTAAATAATTTATCCAGATTCTACACTGAAATTCCTGTGCAGAGATTCATCACCCAATAAAGAAAATTGATTTTAGAAGGCAAAGTCAATATGAGGTTAGAGAAACATTCGCCAATTTGCATGTTCCTCTTTCCCTAGACTTTCTGTCATTGTGGCTGATGAGGCTATCAGCTAGGGCCCATTTTACTGCTTATCATTTTTCATTATTTCTTAGATATCATTGCTACTATATGTCTGGAGTTGCAAGAGGTAACAGATATGGCAATTTTATTAGCAATCTATCAAGACAAACGAAGATTTCTATCCTTAAGTGCTTACTCTAGGGAAACTTACTAGTTAGAAGGGAAACAGATTGAATTATTGTGGTGGTGGCAGTAGTAGTTGGGTACTACTGAGTCAATTCTGACTCATAATGACCTCATGTGACACATGGAACTTCCCCATATGATTTTCTTGGCTGTAATGTTTAGAGGAGCAGATTGCTAAGTCTTTCTCCCTCAGAGCCACTGGGCAGGTTTGAACCACTAATGTTTTGGGTAAAAACAGAGCAATGTTATTATTGGAGTTACTGTGGGCTGTGGAGTTGATTCCAACTCACAGCGACCCTATATGGTACTGTAGAACTGCCCCACAGGGTTTCCTTCAAACACACAAAGCCAATGGGTTCAAGTTAATTCCAACTCATAGTGACCTCATAGGGTTTCCAAGGCTGTAAATCCCTATGGAAAGCAAACTGCTACATCTTCTTCCTGCAGTGCCACCGGTGGTTTCAAACCATTGACTTTTGGGTTTGCAACTGATCGCTTTAAACATTACACCACCAACACTCCTTTAGGGTTTCCTAAAGATAAAAAAAAAATAAAAGAAAGACCAAAAAGCAACTCATTGCCCTTGAATCAATTCCCATTCATAGTGGCTCTATAGAGCAGAGTAGAACAGTCCCATAGGGCTTCCAAGGAGTGGCTGATGGATTCGAACTGCTGACCTTTCAATTAGCAGCCAAATGCTTAACCATCATGCCACCAGATATTTTTGTTTGAGCTCATTCAAGCATGAGTAATAAACAGGTTTGAATGTGTCTGCTTTGACAACACTCACTTGTAATTAGAAGCAATGATTTGCATGTAGACAATTAATGTAATAAGGTATCCAAAAGCTCTTCTTCCTTTTGAATAACTCCCTTGCAATTTACTTCATTTGATTCATTTCCTTACTACACCCTGTTCACAGATAATGAGAAGGTGAATTCCAGCTCAGCCACAATGAATTCACAACATTTTGATTATTGAGGCTTCACCCTGATGGCATGAAGTGCATGAAAGTGCACAGGTGAGATGCATAGAGAACAGAGCTATCAGGGAAGGGGACCTGACCCACACTCTGTCTGAAACAGGGACTCTTAAACCGGAAAAGCATCAGAGTCCCCTGGGGACTAGCCCCGCTTCCAGAGGTTCTGAGCCTCTGAATCTGGATGGGGCTGATAACTTGAATGTCTAACAAGTTCCCTGTACCATTTTCATGACCAATGGCATGTTTGAGCCCATTGTTGAGGTTATTGGCTCAATCCGTGTCATTGGGGGTTTCCCTTGTTTTCAATGACCGTCTACCAAACATCATATTCGTCTTAGTCATCTAGTGCTGCTCTAAGAGAAATACCACAAGTGGATGTCTTTAACAAAAAGAAGCCCATTTTCTCACAGTCCAGTAGGCTAGACATACAAATTCAGGGCTCTGGCTCCCGGAGGTTTTCTGTGTTGGCTCTGGAGGAAGGTCCTTGTGATGCTTCAGTCTTCCCTAGGTCTGGGAACATAGCAGCACTGGAACCTTAGGTCCAAGAGATGCACTGTGGTCGTGGCTCTGCTTTCCTAGTGGCATGAGGTCCTCCCTCTGTGCTCACTTCCTTTTCCTTTTATCTCTTGTAACATAAAAGGTGGTACGGGCTACAACCCAGGGAAACTCTTGTTACACAGGATTAGGGATGTGACCTTAATAAGGGTGTTATAGTCCCTCTCTAATCCTCTTTAACATAATCCAATCTTGCCCCATTAACCACAGGCATAGGTTAGGATTTACAGCATATAGAAGAATTACAATCACAAATAGAGGACAATCACATGATATTGGGAATCATGACCTAGCCAAATTGATATACATACTTTTGTGGGTTGTTCCAGTCAGCTAGTGCTACTCTAGCAGAAATAATTCAATCCGTGACAATGTTCCTTTCTAGAAATTGGTCCTTCCTGATGACATATCTGAAATAAGTGAAATAAAGGCTAACCATCCTTGCTTCTAAGGAGCATTCTGGTAGCATTTCTGCTAAGATCACTCTGTTCTTCTGGCAATGCATAGCATGTTCAATATTCTTTATTGACATCACATTTGAAGACATCAATTCTTCTTTTGTTGTCTAACTCTTGCATGCATATGATGTGACTGAGAAGTCCACAGCTTGGGTCAGCTTCACCATAGTCATCAAAGGTGGTGAAGGACTGGGCAACATGTTATTCTCCTATATCTAAGGTCACCATGGGTTGCATCTGAGTGAGCAGCAGCTAACAACTCGTTTCCAGGGAAAATGGGTTCTACTCAGATGGACTAGAGTTCACAAAATATTTAAAGACTAATTGGTGACACACCATCAGCTAGAGAATGGGTTCAGCTTAATCAGTCCTAGTTGCTTGAGTGAATCTCACAGACTTAAGAATTTATAAGTACTTAACACCTGCACAGGTGAAGATAATGTTGAAACTCCTGCTAAGTGTTAAGATTTTCTGTTTTTCCTATAAATCTCCCATCTTCTGGTGTGTTCAGAAGGGCTGATCAGTGACTGCCTTTGCTTGCTTTCTTCACTAAGGTGGACACAGAACTGGTAAAATGAACACAGTGTTGACCATCCTGTCCCATTTCTCCCTGTTCTCTCCTCCTTCCAGTCCCTGCCCACTCCTGTCAACATTCTAGATAAAATACATTTCTCATAAAGAGGGGTCATCTTCCATCAGACTGAGTCCAGCACAGCTAGGTGGTACCCGGCTACCACCACCTACTGCTCTGATAGGGATCACAATAGAGGGTGCCAGACAGAGCTGGAGAAAAATGTAGAATAAAACCCTAACTCATAAAAAAGACCAGACTTACTGGTATGACAGAGACTGGAGAAACCCTGGGAGTATGGCCCCTGGACTCCCTTTAAACATAAGTCAACTGAAGCCAATCCTGAGGTTCACCCTTTAGCCAAAGATTAGATATGCTCGGACAACAAGATGAGACACAAGGGCACATCAACCCAGGGACAAGAACGAGAAGGCAAAAAGGAACAGGAAAGCTGGTAATAGAGAACATAAGGTTGAGAACAAAGAGTATTATCATGTCATGGGATTGGCGATCAATGTCACAGACAATGTGTGTATTATTTGCTGAGAAACGAATTAGCTCTATAAAACTTCAACCAAAATACAATAAATAATAATAGTAAAATTAAGCCACAAAAAATAAAAAAAAATAAAGTGCTAAGATTTTGACAGTCAAAACAAGAGCCATTGGGTGGCATGGGGAGTCTTGGGAGTCTAAAAGCAGAGGTGAGTGTAGTTCTCATTGCACATAGAGGATGGAGAGATCATGAGAGAGCCAAAGCAGCCCACTGTGAATTGGAACTGAGATTGTTGTTGTTGTTGGTGATGATGATGACAGCAAAAGTTAAAATAGATTGGCACAGGCAGCAAGCAGCTCTAAAAACTGGGTTAAGATGTTTATTTGATTGGTCCTGCACCCAGGGGACAGACATTTGCCAAATGTTCGCAGCAAGAACATGAAGAGATTTAAAACGAGCTCCTACTTTTATGTGGTTCTCAGTTACACGAAGTCGGACTGGATGTGTCCGACATATCCAGGTCTCAAAGCAGGTCTCATCATCTCGGGCTGAGTTTACACCTTGGCCCCCAACCTGGATCACGCACCTGGATTCCGCTGTTTCACAGCCCTACCAAGTGGGTGTCCTTTGGGCTATGATTTTCCAAAGAGCCCCCAATGAGTCTACCTCAAATTATCTGACAGAAGTCCATTCTCTTGTACCTGCTCACCTTTAGTGCCCACCTAGTCTCTCCTGGGGGTTCTGTTCAACCACTGGAAGAAGTGAAGCACAGTGTGGACATCCTTGCTTGTTAACAAGGAGAGTCACTACTCATGGAGTCCCTAGGTGGTGCAAATGGTGAATATGATGAGCCGCTAACCAAAAGATTGCTGGTGGTTCCAGTACACCTTAAGGCACTTCAGAAGAAAATTTGGGGGATCTAGTTCCAAGAAATCAGCCACTGAAAATCCTGTGGAGCATGATTCTACTCTGACATGCAGGGGGTCAAAGATGACTCCATAGAAACTGCTTTTTCTGCCTAAGCTTGCTTACGTGTAACCTGAGCCGTGCTGTTTTGACTTTTGGGGTCACAGTTTCATTGCCACCAAAGTGAGGCCAATCATTTGTGATCTCCACCTGCCTTCTGAATCCTCCACAAGGAGGCTGTTCAGACTGGACGGTGCTGTTTAAATCTAGCTGAAGCTGAGGGTAAGGTGATCTGGTGATGATGAAGACAAAGTCCTGGCCGTCTTCATTCAGTCCTCCGGAAGTGTGTGGGATCACTGAGCCCGGTGCAGATTATGCTGAGCCTAGCTGTGAAGTGGAGTTTCCATTGGTGGTGTCTCTACTCTTTCTCCTCAAAAGGTCCGCAGGGCAGCAGCAGCAGCAGCAATAGCAGGAACAGTAGCAGCAGCAGTAACATCTAGCTGGAAATGCAACCTCCTGCGCACGTCTCACACCTCCTGAATCAGAGTTGGTATTTTAAAAGATCCTGGGTGATTTTCAGGCATGTTACAGTTTGAGAAGCTCTGCACTAGCAGCTGGAGCTATAACTCAACCTCAAGGAGCTAGCTAGACTAAGATTTTGGAGTAATAGGTTGATTGACACTCAGTCGATCATTAACCAAGTGCTTACTTAGTACTAGTACTTCGTTGGTGGTGCAAATAGTTAGCAAGTCAGCTACTAACTGAAAGGTTAGTAATCCAAGTCCATTCAAAAGTACCTCTGAAGAAAGACCTGGCAATCTGCTTCTGAAAATATCAGCAATTTAGAACCCTATGGAGCCCAGTTCTACTCTCACACACGTGGAGCGCTATGAATCAGTCATCTCAAGAGCCACTGGTGGTCACAGATGCCCAGCACCATTCTAGCGTTGGAGGTATCATCACATGTTGAGACAGATGAGGGACCTAGAGCCAATAAAGCTCGCATTTAGGGGGAGACAGGTAGCAGATAAATGAGCAGACAAATCAATGAACAAGTTCAGACTCTAATCAAACCTGTTGATGTTGAGTCAATTCTGACTCCTTAGACTCTAACAATTGCTATGAAATGAATAAGGAAGAACTGGGGAAGATACTTTATCTGGGGAGTCAGGCCTCCTAAGACACCACTGTACCTCCTGGTTGGCCCAGCTGACTCACCAGGCTTGCTGCTGTCCAATCACTGAGGGCCCAGCTCCTCGGCCCCTGAATGAGACCATTTACGTTTTTATGTACAGTCGTCTTCTGTCTAAAATATCCTTCCTCTCTACCCAGCTAACAAAACCATACTCAATCTCCAAGAACTAGCTCAGACCCACCCCCTTCAGGACATCTCTCCAAAACTGATTGCTCAAAGACTCCCAAACTGATTTGGATCAGTTCCTTAGCCTAGTATCACATAGCAAACCAAGACCTGCAAGTTGACTGTATGTATTTGTACATACCTGCAACACGGTCACACCTATTTGCTTCCATACTGTCTACGGCCGCATTCACTACACAACATGAAAGTAATGGTGACAGAGACCTTACCACCAACAAAGAGGAAAATATTTACTGTCTGGTCCTTTACAGAAAGTGTTGCCCTTGTCATTGTATCCTCTCATAGCACATAGTGCATGCCATTGTAATTACTGGGTCATCTATGTGTCTTGTCCTTTGGGTTCCATGCTCCTTGGAGTAGGAAGTGTATCTTGGTTGTCCTTTTATGCCCCAGTATTCAAAATGTCTTGTTCTGAATCAAAGCTTAGAGCCCTGATGAGCGCTCCTTGCTCAGTGTCTCATGGTACCAGGGAAGCTGTTATCTCCCTGATGAACTGTCCAGTGCTACAGAAAAGATTATCTGGGTTCATGGACCTGTGGACACATGACCAGTACCCTTAAGAATCAATCCTATTTGATGCTGGAATTCGTCACTAGCTGCCAGCATGATCACACTGTTGGGATAAATGGATACCTGTGTGGCCAGGTCAATACTTAAGCCAAAAGCCTGGCGGTGGATTATCCAGTTGGTATGCTATAATATGCCTTGAGAATTGACAAAGAAGGATAATAGAGATTAAATACATCTCCCCAAAAAGATACAACAAAGTCCTAGCCCACAGTACCTGTGAGCATGACCTTGTTTTGAAATAGGATATCTGAAGATGTCAACAGCTATATTAACATGAGTTCCTATTGAAACAGAAAACCAAAAGCCCATTGCCATCAAGTTGATTCTGATTCATAGCAACCCTATAGGACAGAGTAAAACTGCCCGATTGAGTTTCCAAGGAGTTCCTGGAAAATTCAAACTGCCAACCTTTCAGTTAACAGCTAGCCATAATTTTTAACCGCTACACCACCAGTGTTTCCTACTGGAATAGAGTGGGTTGCAATCTTATTAGAGTGTTGCCCTAAGAGGAGGAAAGTCACAGAGGGAAGATGGCCATGTAAAGACAAATGCAGAGAAAGGAGTGATGCATCTACAAACCGAGGAACGCCAAGGATTGCTGGCCATCCTCAGTAGCTGGGAGAGTGACATGGAACACATCTTCCCTTAGAGCCTTAGAAGAAATTGTGTGGACAAAACCCTGAACTCAGACTGCAGGCTTCTGGAACCATGAGACAATACATTCATTGCCTTACAAGTTATCTAATTTGGCACTTCTTTACAAGAGCCCTAGAAAACTAATGTAGGTGGGCACCAAATAAAAGGAAAATAACAATATTATGTATTTAAGCATCAAAAGATCCATCATAGAGGAAAATTGGATCTGTGTTGGAATTCCTTTTTGCTATATATGGGTTAGCACTGTTTTTAGTTTTAATTACATTTGGTAAGACTGCATCACTATTAAAGGTAGAAAATCAAGAGGGAAGCATATGGTGTGTGTTTAGACAACAAACCTTCTCTGTGTCCTCTGGGAGAGTCGTATATTATTGTTGTTAGGCTAGTAAGTGGATCTCAACTCACAGTGAACCCATGGGACAGAGTAGAACTTCTCCCATAGGATTTTATAGGCTGTAATCTTTGCAGAAGCAGATTGCCAGGTCTATCTCTCAAGGAGACTCTGGGTGGGTTTGAACTGTCAACGTTTTGGTTAGCAGCTGAGTCCTTCACTGCTGCATCACCCAGGACTCCTCAGGAGTTATCCAGGCTCTCCATTTAAGTGAATCTCATCCTATAAAATAAGAGGGTGGTAGTGGTTCAGTGAAAGAATTCTGGTCTTCCATGGCACACGACCAGGGACAGATTTTTTTTCCTTTGTGCCTGGAGTAGCCTTGAGTTGGAGCCACCTTGACAGCAGCTAACTGTATAAACTGGGAGAAGGCCGGTTACTGATCACCCTGACTGATGTACCAATGGCAGTTTTTAGAAACAATACATTCAAACATAGTTCTTGCAAGGAGCTCAGTGAAGGTCATGGTCCATCATCCCCTTGTTGGTGTTTGATCTTCACCTCATTCACCAGGCTGGAGAAATTGGAAGATGGCCAGGTTCCTACATTTCAGGAAATACATCATTAATTTTCAGCCCTTGCTCTGATTTTCACATGATTTGATTGTTTAGTTTTGCACAGATTCCAGCCACAGAGCTGTCACTGGGGGCCAGATGTGAGTGTACCTATTTATAGGAAGAGCGTGATCTTGCTGGGTCTCAGATCAGCTGTCCATGCAGTGCCCTGGCCCACCTTACCCCTGAGCATGGAGGTGGAGGAGCACCAGGGTTAATTGGAGCCGTGAACCAGGGACAGGAGTTGAAGCAGATCATGACCAGAGGAGGGACAGGTACCCCATCCCTTCTGACTTTTCTCCCTAGGGAGTAGCTGTCACACCAGAGGCATCTTGCTCCCATTTAACTCAGGATTGAGTAGACCTGGTTATAGGACAGAAACAGGAGGCACTAGTGGTTCAGTAGAAGAATTCTATTTTCTATGTGGGAGACCAAGGTTCAGTTCTCAGCCAAGGCACCTTATCTGAAGTCACAACCCATCTGTTACTGGAAGCCTGTGTGTTGCTATTGATGCTGAACAGATTTCAGCAGAGCTCACAGACCAAGACAGACTAGCAAGAAAGGCCTGGAGACTTACTCTCAAAAATCAGCTAATGGAAAACCTATGGATCACAATCGTCCAATCAGAACTGATCAGGGACATGGCACAGGATTAGGTAGAATTTTGTTCCATTGTCATGGGGGCCCTGTGAGTCAGGGCCAACAACAAAACTGGGACACAGGGTACCTGGATTATACTTTGAACCTAACAGCAAAGAAGAAAAAATCAAAAGCTGTGTGACCTTCTAGTGCTCATCCTTCCTGTTAACAATCAATGGACTAGGTTAGTATAAGCCACCTCCTTCCAGACGCCTTCTCTTAAAATTCCCCTGGTGAAGGGCTGGTGCAGAGACTCCTCAGGATGTAAGTGCCAAGTAGTTTGCATGCAGCCCCCAAAGATGCTCTGCAGCAAATACCCTGCAGGTCCCTTCCTAACTCAGTCATTAGCTGCTGTGGAGTTGGTTTTCACTCACAGGGACCCCATATGACAAAGTAGAACTGCCTCATAAGGTATTTTTGGCTGTGATCTTTATAGATGCAGAGCATGAAGTGTTTCTCCTGTGGAGCTGCTGGGTGGGTTTGAACCAAAGTATTGTGGTGAATTGCTTTTATGTGGCCTTTCTAGCCATGGTCTTAAAATGATTGGCTGGGCCAACTCTTCCAAGAGATTGGTCAGTTTACTATGCAAATTGGGTGATTCATGGCCTACCATGGGGATTAGTTTGTGATCAGTGTGAGGACCATGCCTTGAAATTGACTAGAAGGAGCCCTAATGGCACGATGATTAAAAGCTTGGCTGCTATCTAGAAGTTCAGCAGTTCAAATCTACCAGCTTCTCCTTAGAAGCCCATGGCACAGTTCTACTCTGGCCTATAGAGTCCCTATGTGTGGGAATCAACTTGACAGAAATGGATTTGGTTTGGATTTTTATAAGGGCCAATCTCACAGAGATTCATGGGAAAACACTACCATCGAGTTAGAATCTGGAGCACAGTGTGTCCTTTGAACCTGAGGTCCTTATACTGAGACCTTCTAGACCCAGAAGACAGAGCTATAACACTGAAGACAGCATGAGATGGTGAGAGACAGAGACAGTGGGCTTGACAGCCCGTGAAGCAGGAGCTTTCAAATAGCAGGCTTTCAAATAGACCGCTTTCAAATAGCAGGCTTTACACCAGAGTTAAGCCACTTGTGGCCTGAGTATGTCCTGTGCAGGGGTCTGCCTGTAGCAGGGCAGAGATGCATGCCTCTGGGAGGGAGAAAAAAAGAGCTACATCACTTGCTTAAGCAGGGCAAAAGAGGCCTGAGCGTGCCCTGTTTTGGGCTGTGCAACTCTCACCGAGGCAGCTTGGGTCCAAGTAGCATGGCCTCAAGGGACCCCTGAAGGCCTAAGTTGTGTGTTAGGAGCTGGCAGCAGAGGCCAGCAAGGCCCAGAAGCAAAATAGAAGCCTCAGAGGTTGTGCAGGTCTCCGAGCAGTGTAGTGGTAGTTGGAGGCAGTGGTGATGAGAACACCTCATCTGGCCTGATTCACGAAGCATCTGTCTGGTGACAAGAATGGACATGGATAATTTGGTGAAGGGGAAGAGTACCCCCTTGGAGGACCTGCTGTTACCATTTCCTGTTTGCTGTCTATAAATCATAATGGCTTTCACTTAGGATCCGACTCAACGGCACTGGGCTGGGCTCACTTTGACAGCCCTAGGTAAGCGTCTTGTGTGTCCAGCTGGATCACAGAAGAATGTAGCATCTGTGGAATGGTTGATGCCAGTAGGCCCATATATCTCATTTTTTAGCAGACTTACAGCTGCCTGAAAGTTGGAGGCACAGCCTTGTCTGCAAGTGCAATGCAAATAGATAGAGCATACGACTGCCAACCTTTGAGTTAGCAGGTCAGTGCTTAAACACTTCATGCTGCCAAGGACCCAGAGCAGTTACTTGAAGGTTGCTGCCAGTGCCTTGTACCCGGATGGTGCAATTGATGAATGCACTCAGCAGCTGATGGAAAGATTGGTGGTTTGAATCCATCTAGAAGTACTGCAGAAGAGAGTTCTGGTTATCTACTTGGAAACATATGGTGTTGCTATGAGTTGGAATCAACTTGATGGCAATGGTTTTTCTTGGGTTTACTGGTGGCTTCCATCCCAGCTGAGGGCCAATCACTTCTTCCTATCCCCAAGTGCTGCACACTTAGGGTCCAGCACCTACCCACCGCTTTCCTTCAGCTCATGCCAAAACTGCAGCTCCCACCCCTGGCAGTGGCAGCTGCTTTGTTTCTGGTCTTGAACAAAAATGATATGAAGTCAGAGACACTGAGACTACAAGACTGTTTCTGCCTTTTCTGTCCTTTTCTAACATTACCTCAAACAGGAAGGAACACCTCTTAAGTCTGTTCAAAAGGACAGGATACAGCACAAGTGGGGAATTCAGAGTCAGCCGAAGCTCCCTCTTTATTAATTGGAATAAGACAGGGTTGCTGGAAGCAATGCAATATGGTTAAAGTGTTATCCAATCAAAGTCACCTTGCCACATCAACCTGCAAAGGACAGCCTGAAGGCCATCAAGAAAACCAGCATTTGCGGGTCAAGCTCAGGATTTTGCTCTATGGGGTGATTGATGACAGTCCTCGGGGACCAAGGGATGCAGCGGAAAGATGATGAGCAATAGAACAGGAGTCAGTTTTCCTCAGAGAGAGAAGGGGAGTCTCAGAGTATCCCACTGCCCTTGTGTGCCTGCCTCTCCATGGTGGGGAACACCATTCTCATCTGAAGTCTCTGTAGAAGGCAGATCTCTGTTTCTCCTGGTAAAAGAGCAGAGCAATCTCAGTCCTGGCTGTTTGCCCCAGGGTGCCACACATGCCTTCAGCACACTTATTTCTCTCTGTTACATACTTCAATTTTCCCTGCCTGCCGTGGATTGAATTGTGTCCCCCCCAAAAAAAATGTATATGTTGATTTGATTTGGCTATGAGTCCCAATACGGTGCCCTTCCTCCCACGCGGTGTGAATCCTGCCTCTGTGAGATTGATGATGGAGAATGGGCAACAGTTGTGTTAGTGAGGTGGTTTCAAGCTACAAGCTTGTGGGTTATAAGGGAGAGAAGTGAGATGAGGAAGCTGGGAACCTCATATTACCAAGAGAGAAGCATTGAGAGCAGAGCACATCCTTTGGACCTGAGGTTCCTGTGCTGAGATGCTTTCACTGAATTTGGACTCAGCCTACCAGACTGATTTCTCATACTGAATGGACTTACAATTTATAAATGGATTTGCGGCTTACCGGACTGTGTCAATAAAGTTTCTCTTCATGAAACCTTCCGCTCATTGTATTTTCTGTTAGAGCACTACCAAGTGACTAGGACTCTGCCTTTTCTATGCAGGGCTGATTCTTTGGAGGCTCCATTCCTTCACCTCAAAGAGCATCAGACTAGACTTACTCGATGCCAGTCCTGGGATGAAGATGGTGTTGGCCCTTCTGTCTGGGAAAGGTCAAAGGAGAAAGATCTCGGAAAAATATCAAGCAGATGAAGACCATTGCCACATGTCAACTTTAATGTTTTAATGTTCTTATTATTGTTACCTGCTATCAAGTTGGCCTCTGGCTCCTGGTAACAACATGGACAGTGGAAATGAATGCTCCCCACGTTGGTTTGTGGATCAGACTGTTGAGAGCCATGAAGTTTTCATTAGCTGGTTTTGAGAAGTGGTCTATCTGCTGACACCTGTTTAGCATCATAGAAATACATAAGCCTCCACTGACAGGTAGTAGCTTTGCCTTGGTGGCAGAGTGGTTAAAGCAGTTGTTAACAGCAAGGTTGGCGATTCAAAATCACTGACAGCTTCATGGGAGGAAGATGTGACATTCTTATTCCACAGAGATTTACAGCCTTAGAAATCCTTTGGGGGCGCTATGAGGTTGAACTGACTCAACAACAGTGAGTTTGGTTTTTTGGTTTGGCCCAAGGTGCACTGGCTTGGGATAGAACCTATGTCTCCTGCACTGAAAGGGAGAGTTCCAGCACTGAACCACTATTGCCCTTAGCTCAAACGTGCCTGTCATAACATCAGAGATGAGCAAAGGCTTGGCAAACTCGTTGGTCCATTCTGTCCACACACATAACTGTGGACCACCTCAGACGGCAGGCTTAAGGCTGGCAACCAGTAACTGCCTTTCCATGCTTGTGGCTTCTGGGTTCTTCTCTTTATTAAAAGATGCACCAGTGACCCATGCAAGGTTATCAAAGATGCAGCAAGGCTCTAATGCTTACAGGACCCATTACTATCCACAGTTACGTGATTCACATGGTGAAGGGATGATACTGGAGGTCAGTCCTTTTTCCCTCCTGCCAGGATGCCCACCTGCCCCACCTGCAGCCCAGCAGCACTGGGCTGCGGTGCTCTAGGCTCCAAGGGCACGCGGAGGAGCTCCGAGGACAGAGCAGAAGGAACATTTGCTAAATCTCCAGCTATTGCTGGGTCTTGTTAGGTTTTACTCTTGTTAAGTTTTTAAGGAAGACGCAAATAATTCTTCCATAGTGGGGAAATACAGCTCTTAAAGCAACACTGAGAATCACTGTCAGATGTGTACTGGTGTTGAAACTAACGCAAGCGAACGAGCTGCTGTTGGTTTAGAAATCAGCAGGCAATTGCTTTTGCTATTGATTTCTCCTTGCAAGGGCTGCTTTGGAGAGACGCATGCAGGCGGCAGGAGCTATAAAATGTAGGTGAAAAAGGTTGAGGATTTAAATCCCAAGTAGGAGACTACAGGCAGCTCCCAGCAATTGCGATGAGATTTGTAAGCAACAGTTGCAAAGGGACATATGTAAAGTGTTTTCCAGAATGGGGCTGTTGGGTAACACTGAATATAAATGACCAGACTCCACCAGACATCCTAATGCTTTTATTAGCATGCCACAGATTTGGAAGCTATTAAAAAAAAAAAAACCAGAGAGCTCTGAGGCTGGTTGATGAGCAGAAGCTAGTCTTCCATCCAGAGGTTACAACAAACCTGATATTCAGTGGGAAATTTGTAAAACATCCTCCTCATGGAGTCACTTTTCTCATTTTGACTGGCTAAGTCAGGGTAAGAGTTTATGCTTACTGTATGTCTTATTCCGGGTCTATTCACTGGAAGCAGAAAGATACAAGCAAACAGTATGTCATTTACAGTGTATCCAGAAGCAATAGCTGGAGCAGGCTTATAAAACTCTAGCCATCTTTCTGGCTTCTGACACTTGGTTTATCCCCTTAGGAGTGAGGGAGGACTGACTAGACAGTCTTATGATCTTTGCCCAAGAATGTGTCTGCTGAAGATCAACACTTGAAAGCAGAAGCTGGTGCAAGACTCACTCCAAAGAATTTGCAAAGGGTCTGACATGACCCTTCAATAGTATGGCAGAAGAGTGTCAAACAGGTAATAAATACGTTAGTAATCTCAGATGGATCCATTTGAGACCAACTATTTGTTGTACAGGGAATGTATAACAATTCTCTTGTCTCCAACAAAGAAGTTCTTTGACCCCATGGGAATCCCAGGTCTCAGGAGGATGAAGGTGACAGAAATGGTGGCAAATGTTCCCAAGGCTTGTAGCTGTTGAAATGGTAAAAACCATTAATACCATGAACACAGGCCTTTATGAGCCTTCATTCCTATGAATCGTGTACAGACAGGCATGTTTTCATCTCACCCAAATGCGTGATCAAAGCCTCTTCCAGGATTATCACTAAAGGCCCAGAGTGAGCTCCATCCTCTTGCTTCTCCATCAGCAACCAGACTTCAGATCAAGCAGACGTGACCAGAGCACACTTAATAGCAAAGTGTTTTTGAATAAGTAGCTTAACTTGGCCAAGTCTCGGTCTTCTTGTCTGTGCTGTTGTCTGAGCTGTTGTCCAGTTGGCCCTTATGCACAGTGACCTCACGCACAGAGAGCAAAATGCTGCCCAGTCTACGAGCAATTCCAGATTGGACTGTTGTGATCCATAGAGCTTTCTTTGGTTGATCTTCAGAAGTAGATCACCAGGCCATTCTTCCTCATCCATCTTGGTCTAGAAGCACCCTGAAACCTGTTCAGCATCATAGCAATAGGCTAACCTCCACTTCCAGCATGAGGTACTTTGGCAGGGAATCGAACCCAGGTCTCCTGCTTGGAAGGTGAAAATTCTATCACTGAACCAACATTGTACCATTTGCCATATAAAGGACTTGGCATAGTTAACCAAATCAAAGACCAAATCTGTTGCTATAGAACGGATTTTGACTCACAACAACCCTATAGAACAGTCTAACTGCCCCAGAGGGTTTCTAAGGCTACAATCTCTATAGAAGCAGAGTGCCACTTCTTTCTCCTAAACAGTAGGTGGTAGGTTCAAATCACCAAGGCTCCAGTAAGCAGACAAAGTCTTAATCACAGGACTTACCAGGATAGTTGGTGATCAGTAAACTATGACAATGGTAACATTGTGTTATGTCCTGTTATATTGTAGATGCCTAATCAAGTTCATTGTAGTGAATCATTTCAGAATTCTCTTGTTTGAAAGCAAAAATAGACCCCCTGACTGTAAGTCATCTGCAAGATGTTGCTTGGTTGCTGCATGAATACTGAGGATACCAGAGGGTCTGGGCACTTGCACTCACATCATAGATCCTAAGCAATTATCTCCCTGGGGATGCTTCCCTTCTGGAAAAGAACTTCAGTGCTTAGGAGACCTCCAGTGAAGGTTGCCATTTAAACGACCTCTTCCACACATTTCCAATTCTCTACCTCAAACAGGAAGATGCTGAAGGCGGGGCTGATAGGCACCAAACCGGAAAAGTAAAATGAATGTCAGAAGGGACCTTTGCTAAGCTTAGAGAAAATTATGAGCTGTCCAATCTTTAAGTGCAAAATCAAACCCACAGCTTTCCACTTCAACACACCAGCGCTGTGGTTGTCTAGTAGTGATGACTTGTGGGGGCTGGAGGAAAAACACATACAAGTTGTTGCAAATGGTACACGTTCCTTCTCTAGCCAGAAGCAGCTCGCCTGTGAACGCAAACTCATTAGCAGAGTGATGAGCAGAGCTGGAACTGCAGAGTGCTGTGGAGCTATCTTTAACTCTGAGTCTTGGACTGAAGCAGCAAGCAGACGGCAGAATATAGCACTGCTTCCCTTCTGCTCAGCTGACCGTGCGAATGGGAGGAACTACATAACGCAGGCTGGGAGGGCAGCTCCTAGCAACAGGGTGTGCTGTCCCCGAATCAGAGACCAGGCAGGGCAGCAAGAAAGAGCTACCTTGTTAAAAGACTGTACCCACTGGTCAAAACCCAAAGACCTATGCTACAGCATCAAAAGTGAACCTCGATGTGAAATACAGACATCAGTGAATTAGAATGCATCAAACTTGGTTCAGCAGTGCTAACAAATGTATCTAAGAAATATTGTTGTTATGGACTGCCGTGGAGTTGGCCCCTGGGTCATGCTGACACCATGTACAACAGGACTGGACTGTTATCGTCCATAGGCTTATTACTGGCTGATTTTTAAAAGTGGATGACCAGGTCTTTCTTCCTAGTCTGACTCAGTCTGGAAGCTCTGCTGAAAGCTGTTCAGCATCAGAGAAACACACAAGCCTCTGCTGATGGGTAGATGAGTGCACACGAGTTGCACTGGCTGGGAATCGAAGCCAGGTCTCCCACACAAAAGATGAGAATTCTATTGCTGAACCACTGCTGCTCTCACCACGGGAGTATAAGATGGCAATAGAAGAGATAATGTGAAAATTAATAGGAGAATTAATGTGCAAGAGTGGGGATATATAGGAACTCTGTACTTCCTTCACAGTATTTCTATAGTGACAAAATTGCTCTAAAAGCAAAGTCTATTAATGAACAATAAAAACAAAATTTAAGCAGATTTAGGATAAAAAGTTAACATCTCAGGCAAAGATTTAAAAAAAAAATCCAACTGGTTATTGAGTCTATTCCAACTGATGGTGACCCCATGTGTGTCTGAGTCAGAGTAGAACTGTACTCTGTTGGGTTTTTAATGGCTGATTTTTTGTGCAGTGTGTCCCCAAGTGCTTCTGGGTAGACTTGAACCTGCAGCCTTTCAGTTAACCGCCAAGTGCATTAACCCCTTTGTATGACCCAAGGACTTCTAAGCAAAGCTAGATGCTTCTACTGCTGGCTTTACCAATGGGCAGAAGAACAGTGTCCCTGAAAGCTAGAAAACAGTAGACTGAATCCTGGTGCATCCGAACACTAGTTGTAGGTACGGAGCACGTGACTTAGCCTCTCTGAGTCTCACTTTCCTCTTCTAGAAAAATGATGGATGATCACTGACCTCATGAGGCTATTGTGAGGATTAAGCAGGGAGCCCATGTGAAATACCTGGTATATTAGCACCAGTTCTATCAGGCTTCCCACACAGAGAACACCTTGGCATGTTGTTATTGTCAATTGCTATCTTGTCAGTCCTGAAACCCCATGCATGCAGAGCAGAACTACCTTCCATAGTGTTTTCAAGGTTGTGACTTTTTTAAAGCCATCAGGCAGGCCTTTCTTCTGAAGCACTCTGGGTGGGTTCGAACTATCAACCTTTCAGCTAGTAGTAGAACGCTTAACTCTTTTTGACATTCAGAGACTCCTTTGCACATTCATTAGTCCCAGTCATATCAATTATTGAATCTGGCACCTTCAGTCATGACCCAAGCTACCCTAAGGTTTATTCCGGCATTGTGGGAGATGGATCAAATTCATGCTCCTGCACCATGAGTTAAAACCAGAAGCATTCCCTACTTGTCTGTCTTCTATCTATCATGTGAAGTGTGGTTTCTGTTACTCCTTGGATTCCCCTTGAGACCTGGTCATCTCTTTTAGGTGTCAATAGTTTTGATCAGATGTGCCCTGCTGCAGCAGATGGGCAGAAATCTAAAATGTTGGCAACATGCTATGTTGGTGAAGTTTCAGAAAAACACAGCTGGTGAAAAATAGTATATCCTGAGAGTATGGCTCTCAGACAGTCTTTTAGCTTGATAATGAAGTCACTCCTAAAGTTCACCCTTTAGCCAAAAATTAGATAAGCCTATAACACAAAACAAGACTAAAGGGGCACAATATCCCAGGAGCAAGCACTAGAAGGCAGGAGGGGACAGGAAAGCTGGTAATAAGAAACTCAAGGCTGAGGCAGGAGGATGTTAACAGGTTTTTAGGTTGTTAACTGCTGTCATAAAAGCATGTGTGTACTAGCAATTTAATGAAAAGCTACTTTGCTATGTAAGCCTCCATCTAAAGCAAAATTTTAAAAAAGTAGAATGCAAAATAGTATAGTATCTATGAAAGGAGAATTGGGCAATATCTAGCAAAATAATATACTCATTTACCCTTTGAACCAGAAATTCGTTTCAGAGAAATCTAACCCAGAGATGTACTGGGGGAAAATATATAAAGACATGTGCACAGACCTGTTTATTACAGCACCATTCAAAATAGCAGGAAACCAGTCACAGTCCAAAGCCTGTCACTAGGGAACTGGCTGAATAAACCGTGGTTCACCCATACAATGGATTAATTTGCAGCTGTAAAAAGGAAGGAGGCATATTTTTTTGGACTGCTTTGAAATAATCTGCAGGATGTGGAGCTAAGTGAAAAAAGCAAAGTGAAGGAATGTGTATTTTTCCTGCATTAAAAATATATATTTGCATGTCAAAAGGACACAAAAGCCAACTCAAAAGATCTGCCAATGCCTAAAGATAGAAAAATTTGAGTACCAAAGTAAATAATGATAGTATTAGATCATAATATGTCATGGTCTATAATCCATGCATCCATACTTATGGAAGTAAATGGCTGAATGAACAAATAAGTGGGAGAAGAAACAAATCTCCTGTAGAGAATTCCAACTAATAAATATTATTAATTAGGAAGCAGAGCACTGACTTCCATCTCCTAGAGAGTAGGCTGAACTTAGAGACTCATATCCAAAGAATAGAGTATGCAAGTGCAAAATAGTCACTTTACAGTGGAGAAATACCAATGATCATGAAGAAGGCAGTGTTTTGTTGTGTTATACATCAGGTGATAGACACAACAGTGAGGACTCAAACATGCCAACAAACATGCAGATGGCACAGGACCAGGAATGTTTTCTACTGTTATACACAAGGCTGCCTCAAGTTGGGGACAGTTTGAAAGCAACTAGCAATAATAACAGTAATCTGGTAGATACCATGTTAATCAAGTGATTGAGACCAATATTACCAGCAGCAAGTCATGTTGATACCTTGTATCTTCTGATATGATGCAAGGAGAAGAGCCCTTCAGCTCTATAAATATTCTTCCAAAAATTCGTAACCTCGTTCTAGTGTTGAGAACACCCAAGACAAATTCAAACTGAGGGCCATTCTATAAAATTCCTGATCAACAGACTTCGAAAGTATCAACACAAGCAAAGACTGAGAAACTATCACAGACTAGAAGAGACTATAATCCCTGGGTGGTATAAATGGTTTGTGTTCAACCTCTAACCTAAGGATTGGCAGTTTGAGCCCACCCAGAAGCATCATGGAAGAAAAGTCTGGTGCTCTCCTTCCATAAAGATCACAGCCAAGAAAAACCCTACAGAGCTCAGTTCTGCTTTGTAACACATGAGGTTGCCATGAATTGCAATCAACTTGACAGAAGTGGGTTTGTTTGGTTAGGTTTAAGAAGACATGACAACTACATGCAATAGTACAATGGATTGGACACTAGAACAAACATAATAATAATAATTTAGTAGGAAAGTTGGCAAAATCTGAATGAAGCTTGTAATTTAGTTAATAGCACTGTACCAGTACTGGTTTCTTAGTTTTCACAACTGTAAAGTGAGATGTTAGTAATAGAAGATGTAGGAAGAGTAAACAGTAACCCCCTGTACTGCCTTTGCAACTTTATTACACATCTAAAATTAGTTCAAAAGAAAATGTTTTCAAAAGGTGTGTACATATGTTGGGAGCACTTTATGGTACTGTGCATCTGTAGGATATCATCCTGCTGACCTCTGGCTGGAGGAAGGGAAGTGGGTGGAGAGGAGGGGAAAGGAGACTGTTGGGAGGATGAGACATGTATGGAGCAGAGAGGAAGAGTGTGCTGTCACTGGGCAGGGAGAGCAGTGGAAGCTGCACATAGGTGGGCATGCAAATTTATATGGGAATGTACATTTTCACTCAATCATAATAAAAAAAGGTATGTATATATTTCTTTTATTTTAAAAAGTAGTGGAAGGATAAAACATGAAGTATAAAAGAAAAGAGTAACCTATAGAACAAGGAGAGAATAAGGAATGAGGTGGAATAAAGAATAAGGAGGGATAAAGCCAAATGTCTGCATATACACTGATTTGTAGGTTTGACCCTGAAACCACGTAAATATTATATGTCATTTAAAACAAACCAAAGCAAAAGAAAAACAAGCAGTCCCTAGAAATTTAAAGGAAAATGAAACAAATGAATTTGACTACATACTGAGTTGGGTGGCATAGCTGTGAATAAGAACCATTTAAAAGACTCTAAAATGGGTTAGTTGGATAAACATCCCCAGTAGTATATTCCATTCAAGTTGAAGGAACTGAAGAAAAAATTCAAGCCTCAAGTTGCAATAATGAAGGGTTCTACAGCAAAACTATTAAATGACTCAGAGAGCATCAAAAGAATATGGAAGGACTACAGAGTCATTATCCCAGAAAGGACTAGCCACTATTCAGCCATTTGAAGGGGTAGCATATGATCAGGAACCAACAGCACTGAAGGAGGAAGCTGAAGTTGCATTGAAGGCATTGGTGAGAAACAAGGTTCCTGGAATTGATGGAATATCAACTGAGATATTTCAACAAGCAGATGAAGCGCTGGAAATACTCACTAGTCTATGCCAAACAATTTGGAGGTCAGCTTCCTGGCCAACTGACTGAAAGAGATCCATATTTATGCCCATTCCGAAGAAAGGTAATCCAACAGAATGTGGAAATTACCAAACAAGATCGTTGATATCACATGCAAGTAAAATTCTGCTCGATATTGTTCAAAAATGACTACAACAATAGATTGACAAGGAACTGCCAAAAATTCAAGCTGGGTTCAGAAGAGCAGATGGAACCAGGGATATCATCAATGATGTCAGATGGATCTTGGCTGAAAGCAAGGAATACTAGCATTGTGTTTCATCAACTATGCAAAAGCATTCAGCTGTGTGGATCATACTAAACTATGGCTAATGTGAAGAGAATGGGAATTCCAGTACACCTAATTGCGCTCTTAAGGAGTCTGTATATGGATCAAGAGGTAGTCATGCGAACAGAACAAGGGAGCACTGCTTGATTTGGAGTCATGAAGGGTGTACTTCAGGGCTGTATCCTTTCACCATATCTTTTTAATCTGTATGCTGAGCAAATATTATGAGAAGCTGGATTCTACAAAGAACAATGAGGCATCAGGATTGGAGGATGACTCATTAACAACCTGCATTATACAGATTATACTACCTTAATTGCTGGAAATGAAGAAGATTTGAGGCATTTACTGATGAAGATCAAGGACCACATCCTTCAGTATAGATTACACCTCAACATCAGGGAAACAAAAATCCCCACAGCTGGACCAGTAAGCAACATTGTCATAAATGGAGAAAAGATTAAGGTTACTAAGAATTTCATTTTTCTTGGGTTCACAATCAATGCCCTTGGAAGCAGCTTCTTAGGAAAACCATTTGTTTCATATATGATGCAGAAAATTGACAAGATTTGCTGAGTCATCTTCTCATATCAGAAAGCGAAGCAAAATAAAAAGCCAAACCCGTTGTGGTCGAGTCAGTTCTGACTCATAGCAGCCCTATAGGACAGACTAGAACTACCCCTTGAAGTTTCTAAGGAGCAGCTGGTGGATTAAAACCACTGGCCTTTTGGTTAGCACCATAGCTCTTAGTCATTGTGCCACCAGGGCTCCTCCAGAAAGAAAGGACTCTATCAGAAGTACCTATTCATCATTGCCATTAAGCTGAGCCTCACTCAAGGTCATCTCATGTGTGTCAGATAAAATTGTGTTCCATAGGATTTTCAATTGCAGGTTTTTCAAAAACAGATCACTATGCCTTCTTTCAAGGTACCTCACAGTGGAGTATGATTTTGATGAAGTTTTTTAATAGGAATAGTCCAGAAATTTTTATTTTAATAAATGAAGACTAAATGATAAATATAGGAAAGTATCATTTTGCAATCCCTGAAGAAGTACAGCATTTAGACAAAAATCACTCAGACCTCTGACATCATACAAAAAGTGATGACTAGGCAAGGATCTTGATGGAAACACATGGTACACTGCTTATGAAACATTCTAGTCAAAGAAACCACATCTGAATATGGTGAAACCTCTAAACTTAACTAACAATTTACAGAATATACAGATGAGAGAATGCCATGTTTGACAATACCATGCAGATGCAATGTGCAAAACCCAGGCTAAAAGGAACTCTACAAAACAAGTCAAATTCTAAGAAAAATGGAGGAAGAGAAAGAGAGAGAGAATTATAGATTGAATTGTATATCCCCCCCCCCCCACCCAAATGTGTTGAATTCTTGACTCTCATACCTGTGGATGTGATCCTGTTTGGAATGGAGAGGAGGGGTATCGTATGTTAATGAGGCCATGCCAAAGTAAAATGAAACCTAAATTTAATAACTTCTGAGTTATGAGAATTTCAGAGTAGAGCCAGAGACCCACATAGGGTACCAGTGAGGACTGTCTGCAACTCATGAAACCATGGAATGCCCAGGACTACCAACTAGGAAGGAATCGACATGACCAGCTCCTTGATTTGGATTTTTATCCTCCAGAATTATGGGAGAATCAATTCTCAGATCTTTAAAGGCCTAAATACTTGTTGTAATCCACTTGTTGTATTAAAGCAACCGTAGGTAACTAAGGGAGAACCAGTAGACTGAAAGAGACTATTAGGAAACATACCAGCTAATTGCCTCATACAGATCTTGTCTTGACTCTGCTTTCAATAACCAAAGTGCAAAAGAGAGAAATATATGGTAATTTGAACAGTGACTACATATTTGCTGATATTTTGAAATTACTGTTAAAATTTCAGTGTGGTGATGGTATTATGGTTATACATACTCTTAAAATGGGTACTTGTCTTTTAAATGAAACAATATGATTCTGAAATTTTCTCTAAAATAGTCCAAGGAGGTAAGGATAATTGTAGCTGGATAAAGGGAATGTGGGCATTCATTGTATTATTCTTTCTAATTTTGTATATACTTGAAGTATTACATAATAAAAGGATGTTAAGGGCTTAAAACACTTTCTCTACCCATCTACCTTGCTGATTAAAAGAATCAAAGAGTACATTGAGTTGACTCCACCTCATGGTGACCCCATCTATGTCAGAGTAGACTAGTGCTCAGTGGAATCCTGAATGACTAATTTTTCAGAAGTAGATCACCAGTCCTTTTTTCTAAGGTACCTCTGGGTGTACTTGAACTTAGACCTTTTGGTTAACAGACAAGCCTGTTAACTGTGCACCACCCTAGGACTCTCTGCTGCTGAAATTCGTTAAAACACATTTGAAGCATGAGACCTGCCTGTGTGTCCCAGATAATCAGACTCTAAAGCAGACTTGTAGAAACTTTGACTTAGGTTGTCAACAAAAGATGGCATATTGCTCCTTTTGCAGGCCATTTGGTCTCTCTCCTCACATGGCTGCTTGTGATGGTGAATATTTTGTGTCAGCTTGGCTAGGTTACGATTCACAGTGATTTGGCAGACACTGGACTGGGCATTCTTCCAAATGTAATATAATATAATTCCATTCCATGATGTGATCTGATGTGATGGGTCAGTTAGTTAAAAGAACAGTTTCATTGGGGCTGTGGCCTGCCTCTGGACTATAAATGGGTGCTCACTCTCTTGACCCTGCATTCTTCTCTTTGTCTGACCTCCAGTTCCAGGGACGTAAGTCTGTAGAAGTCTCCTGCCTGCCACCTGACCAGCAGAATTTGGATTTTCTAGCAGCTCTAGTCTTGTGAGCCAGCAGAGGCCTCCAGCCTTGCTACCTTACCCACAGACTTGTGATTTGCCAGCCCCTCAAACTGCATGAGCCATATCCTTGAGGTAAATCTATCTATACTTATAAGTACATTTCACTGGATTGATCTGTTAGAGAACTCAGACTAAGGCACTGCACAGTAGCAATGAGGAAAGGGCAGGGCATGGAGAGCAGGGCAAGATCCTTCATCTACATCTTCCATTATCTCAGAGATAACTCATCCTGGCCATCATTTATCAATGCCCACAGACCTGCAGCAAGCTGACTACTGCTGTGGATGGTTTGGGGTGTGGAAAAGGAATGGTGCAGGTTTTGTCCTTACAGCCTAGAACTGAGTGAAGAAGATATGGAAATAGATCATTAGGGTAAAATATATGGCCACAGTGAATATGGGAGCCCAGGGGTGTAGTGGACTAGGAAGGGAGACCTGCTGATATACCTCCAAAAATCAGCCAGTGAAAACCCTATGGTTTGCAAAAGAATATTCTCTGATATAGTGCTAGAAGCTAAGCCTCTCCTTCCAATGTTGGAGGGCACTAAAAATACACATGGGCCACATCAATGGACTTGAGCATGCCAACAGCTGGGAAAATGGTACAGGGCGTGCAACGTTTGACTCCATTGTATATGAGGTCATCATGTGTTGGAGGTGAATCAACAGTAACTAACAACAGCGAGTAGAATATAAGCATTTATGTCTGTGGTTATAAAGCATGTGAGATGGCAAGAGAAATGTAAACCAATGCCATCGCAAGGGTTTGCACAGGAACGTTCCTAGCAGCATCATTTGTAATAGCCCCAAACTGGAAACAACCCACGTGATGTATGTATGTAATGGAGTATTGTTGTTGTCTTGCTAGGTGCTGTCAAGTTGGTTCCAACTCATTACAAGCCTACAACAGAGTAAAAGTACAACAGAGTGAAAGCTACCTAGTCCTGCACCATCCTCACAGTCACTGTTAAGTTTGAGCTCTTTGTTGCAGCCACTCTGTCAATCCATCTTGTCAAGGGTCTTCTTCTTTTTTACTGATCCTCTACTTTACCAAGCATGATGTCTTCTCCAGTGATCTGTCCCTCCTGATGAAATGTTCAAAATAAGTGAGATAAAGTCTCACCATTCTCGCTTCTAAGGACCATTCTGGTTGTACTTCTCCAAAAATGGATTTGTTTGTTCTGCTGGTAGCCCATGGCATATTCAATATTCTTTGTTAATACCATGTTTCAAAGGCACCAGTTCTTTTTTTCTTCTTCTTCAACGGGTTTGGTTGGGAGGAAAGTCTGTCTGCTTGCCTGTGAGTGGATTCAATCATTAACACAGGTAAGAACAGTACAAAGTTGCAAGTGCTGACTAAGCAGCAGTGAAGAGGAGGGGCAAGAATCTGTTGTCATGGAGCTGACATTCCAATGGGAAGAAGAAAGACAGTGCAGATGTGTCTTAGCTTCCTGGGGCTGCCATAACAAATTACCACAAGCTTGGATTGTTTGAAACAATGGAAATGTGTTGTCTGAGTGTTCTGGAGCCCAGAAATCTGAAAGCAAAATGTGAGCAGGGCCATGCTCTCCGAAGGCTCTAGGGGAGGATTCTCCCTTGTCTCTCCCAGGTTCTGGTGGCTCCAGGCATTTCTGGGCTTGTGGTAGCTTCACTCCCATCTCTGCCTCCATCTGTACCTGGCCATCTTCCCTCTGTGCGTATCTGTGTTCATAATTCCCTTTTCTTACAAGACACTAAGGAGCCCTGGTGGTACAGTGGTTAAACTCTCAGCTGCTAACCAAAAGGTCAGTGGTTCAAACCCACCAGCCACTCCACAAGAAAGAGATGCAGCAGCCAGCTTCTGTAAATATTTACAGCTTTTAAAACAATGTGGGGAAAGTTCTACTCTGTAATATAGGGTCATTCAAACAAAAACCTGATGCCATTGAGTCAATTCCAACTCAGGATCATTATGAGTCAAAATTGATTGGACAGCAGTGGGTTATAAGGTTATAAAATAACTAGTCTTATTCAATTTAGGGTGCATTCTAATCCAGTATGATCTCATCTTAATTTGATCACATCTGCAAAGACCGTATTTTCAAATAAGGTCACATTCACAAGTAACAGAGCTTAGGACTTGAACGTATTTTTAGAGGGACACAATCCAAACCACAACGATGAATTTCAGTTAGTGATGTGTGGATGGCTGAAACCATAAAAGATAATAAAACAAGAGTGATGAATGTCATCATGGAGGTCTCTCGGAGGAAAGAGCTGAAACCAAACACAAACAGGAAGCATTCCTGCAAAGAGCTGGGTGAGGCCCATCTGTGCTGCCCTGACTATGGCTTGAACCTGTCTTCTTGCACATTTCTCATTCAATTGGCTCCAGATGGTTCTTGAACATGTGGTACTGGTGAGGTCCCTGGGTGCTGCACCTGCTGTTCGCTTGCCTGGAATTCCCTGAGCTCATGCACCTGGAAGACTCACCCTCTCACTTCCTTAGGGCTCTGTTTGATTGTCTTGTCCTCCAAGTGACCTTCCCTGCTGTCCACTTAAATATGCACTCCCTATTTCCCTTGCCCAGCATTCTTTTCTCCATAGCACTTGGTGCCCTCTGACATATCATGTACCTAGTTGTTTGTTTGTTGCCCTCTTCTCATTACTAGGCTGTTACTCTACAGGGTTTGGTCTGTTTGGGGCACTGCTATACTCCAAGCCCCTGGGATAATGCCTGATAGATAGTGAGTGCTCAATGTATATTCCTTGAATAAATAACAAATAATAATTTAGAAAAAAAATCTCTTGATTCCATGTATTAGCAATGAAAAAGAAAAAATAATTTAAAATAGCTTTATTCCCTTTGTAAATGGAAACTAAAACAACCAAAAACAATAACAGGATTTTATCTACCAGAACATTACAGAAATTTTATGGGGGAAATCATCAAAAGATATATTTTAAAACACTACAGAAGACCTAATTAGTGTATCATGTTTTATAATAATAAAAATTATCTTTGAATTCACTTGTAAGGCCACACATTTCCAATCAAAATTCCAATCTTATATCAAAAGAAAATTAATTAGCTGATTCTGAAATTTAAGTGTAAGAGCAAAAGGATAAAAACGGCCAAGAGGAGTTTGATGAAATGAAGTACAGGGATGCAGGGTACATTGGTCAAAATTGTACTATCAGAAATCAGAACCTGCTGCAGGATTCTGGTGGATAAGCTGTGTAGTCTTAGTAAAAGACCAACTGAACAAAATACAATGTCCAGAAACAAATCCATACGTGTGTGGAAAATTAAAATGCAAGAAAGGTATAATTTTAGACGACATGGATTGAATTTTGTCTCCCAAAATGTGTGTTGGAGTTCTAAACCCTGTACTCAAAAATATGACACTGTTTGAAAATAGGGGTTTTCCTCTGTTACATTAATGACACCATATGCAGTAAAGTGGGTCCTAAATCTAATCACTTCTTAGTGGTGTCTTATAAAAAGATACAATCACACACAGGTGGAAGAAAAGTATCACATGAGGATCCCCTACAGGCAATGACAACACCAAGGACGTACTGGCAGACACCAGAAACTGAGGGATCCACAGAAGGCATCAATGTAGCTTAGTTATCTAGAGCTTAGGTAATAAAGGCAATACCACCAATGAATGGCTTTAACAAAGAGAAGTCTAGGATGCTAGAAGTCCAAATTCAGAGTACCAGCTCCAGGGGAAGGTTTTACCTTGCTGTTGGCTCTGGAGGAATGTTCTGTCATCAATCTCTTCTTGGTCTAGGTGCTTCTCAGCATGGGGACCCCAGGTCCAAAGGATGCCTTGTCCTGGATCTTGTTTCTTGTTGGTATGAGGTTCCCTTCTTTGTTCTCTTTCATTTCAGATTGACTTCAGACACAACGTAATCTTATAAATTGAGTCATGCCTCATTAGCATAACTGCCTCTAATCTTACCTCTTTAACTTCGTAGAGATAGGTTTTACAACACATGAGAAAATCGCATCAGATGGTAACATGACGGACAATCATACAGTACCGGGAATCATGGCCTCAAGAAGTAGACACACCTTTTATGGAGGAGGACACATTTCAATCCACGACATTAGCCAAGGCCCTGAAATGGGAGAAAATAATTTTTTTTCTTTGAAGTCAGCAACTTGTATTTTGTTATGTCAGCCCTAAGAATGGAAGACTCAGACCAAGGGTAAAATGATGGACTATTCAATAGTGCTGGAATGACTGATTTTTCATATGGCAAATAAAATTAGGTCTGTATCTCAAGCCATATACAACATTCAATTCCAATTGCATAAAGAGCTAAATGAGAAAAATAACTTTTCTTTGCAATTTAGAAAAAAATTCAAGAGCATCTTCATATTTTTGTAGGAGTATATTTATTAAAGATGAAAAAGGTGCAAACCATAAAGAAATTGTTAAATTCAACTACATTAAAATTTTGAAAACACTTCGTTCCACCAGGAGACATTACTTTAGAAGTGCAAAGATAAGTCACAGGCTATGGAAATCAAGCAAGGAAAAGAAAGAATACATTCAGTTTGGGAAGACAGAGGACAATCTCTGTTTGCAGACGACGTCAACTTATTCATGAAAAATCCTAATACACTACTAAAAAGCTTCAGAATTTACAAGTGAGTTCATACAGGTTGCAGGATATAAGACCAATATTTAAAAATTGGTTGTATTTATATATACCAGCAATGAAAAATCACAAAATGAGATTAGGAAGACAATTCAATTAGAATAATATCAAAAAGAATAAAATACTTGGGTATAAATTTAATAAAAGAAGTACACGCACTCGTCACTTACCAACACAGTTAGGTTCCAAAGACCAGATTACTATTTGAAAATCAGTGTTACATGAAAATGGAGGATTTTTTTTCTGTTTTCAGACTATTTGCTCGATTTTTTCTTTTAATTTAGAAAATATGATCATAGAAATAATACCAGCTAAGGTTTACTGATGTGCTCATCACTGTGATGGATCCATTTATGGATTATTCCTTTGCAGAGGAGGCTTGGAGGTGACAAAGCTAGGTGAAGTTCAGCTGTGCGCCTGGAGGGCCCAGGGCTTAAATGCTTGACTTCCCTGTTGTGCTGGGTCAGAACTCCCGTTGCAGAGTCACCTCTGAAGCTCTACTCCCATCCATGTAAGCCCTGCCTTCATGATCCCAGAGCCACGTCTGCCCTCCAGGCCAAGCAATCACTGAGGCCTGGGGCTTCCTGCAGGAGTCCTGGGAACTCACTGTGGGATGTCTTTAAACTTGCTCACATTTCTTGCAAGCACCCTCTCCAGTGCCTCTTTCTGGCCACCCTTCCCACTTCACACCAAATCTGAGCTGGAGAGCTTTAGGCCACAAAAAGTTGCCCACTGGCTTGCCACTGCCTGAGCTTTTGTCTAGAGGCTGAGGTCATGTAGGAGGCCAAGCCTACTCACAGATGAACACAGTTTTGCCAATGGCAGGAAGGAGCAGTGGGCATAATGCAGAGCAGCCTGGAGATCCTTCTCAAGGGAGGGGATGCTCTGCAGCCATTGCAGCCCCGCCCACAGCCTCATTCACGTGCTAAATAGTCATCTAGCAGATTTTTTATTACTGTAAATGCAAAATGTCAGATAACTGTCTAGTTGATAAGTGAATAATAGGTGTATATGAATTGTACATTGAAAGCTATGAAATATCATAAAAATATTTAAAGAACACCTAAGTAAGTTAAAATGTATACTATATTCTTGGACTGGGGGGCTTACTGCTATTAAAATGGCAACACTCTTCAAATTGATTTATGGATTTAATGCAATGTGTATCAAAATCTCAGACAGCTTCTTTAAAAAAAAAAAAACTTACGGCGATTTATAAGCCTGACCCAAAAACTCACATGGAAATGCAGAGTACTGAAAATAGCCAAAATAATCTTGAAAAACAACTAAGTTGGAATAATTTACACTAACGAAACTTCAAAAGTTACTAGAAAGTTTCAGTAGTCAAACCTATGTGGTGTTGTTGTTAGGTGCTGTCTAGGTGGTTCTGACTCATAACGACCCTGTGAGTAACAGAAAGAGACACTGTCCAGTCTTGTGCCATGTCCACAATTGTTTTTATGCTTAAAAGCATTGTTGTGGCCACTATATTGATCCATCTCTTCGAGGGTCTTCTTCTTTTTCAGTGACCCTCCACTCTCTGAAGCATGATATCCTTCTCCAAGGACTGATCCTTCCTGACAACATGTCCAAAGTATGGAAGACACAGTCTTGCCATCTTTGCTTCCAAGGAGCACTCTGGTTGTACTTCTTCCAGAACAGATCTGTTTGTTTTTTGGCAGTGCATGATACATTCAACATTCTTCTCCAACACGGCAGTTCAAAGGCATCAGTTCTTCTTTTGTCTTCTTTGTTCATTGCCCAGCTTTTGCATGCATGTGATGCAACTGAAAACACCATGGCTTGGGTCAGGCACACTTTAATCTTCAAGGTGACATCTTTACTTTTCAAGGGTTAGACAAATAGATAAGTGGAACAGAAATGAAAGTCCAGAAATAAACCTTTACATTTACGGTCAATTGATTTTTGACCATAAGGAGTCAAGACAACTCAGTAGGGAAATAATGGTTTTTTAATGAAAGTTGGAACCACAAGAAAAAGAATGAAGCTGGACCCCTACCTCACAATACATGCAAAAAGTAACCAACTTGGACCAAAGACATGAATGCCAAGCCAGCTGTAAGAGCTAAAACTACAAAAATCTAAATGTAGATATTCATGACTTTGGATTAAGAAACATTTTCTTAACTATGACACCTAAACACAAGCAGTCAAACAAAATAAGGATGAGCTGGGATTTGTCAAAATTAAAAATGTTTTCACTTCAAAGACTACTATAATAAAATTGAAAAGACAACCAACAAAAGGGAGAAATACTTGCAGGTCATTCATCTGAAAATGGTCTAGTATCTGGAATACATGTTGTTGCTAGATGCCGTTGTGTGGTTCGGACTCATAGGGACCCCACGTACAACACAAGGAAACACTGCCTGGTCCCATGCCTTTCTCACTATTGTTGTTGAGCTTAAGCCCATTGTTGCAACTATTGCGTCAACAAATCTTATTAAGGATCTTCCTTTTTCTCTGACTCTCTGATTTATCCAGTGCAATGTCCTTCTCCAGGGACTGGTCCCTCCTGAGCAACATGTGCAAAATGGATGAGATGACGTCTCCTCATTTTCTATTCCAAGGAGAATTCCAGTTTTATTTCTTCCAAGATAGAGTTGTTTGTTCTCTGGCAGTCCGTGATGCAGTCAATGTTCTTCACTAACACCGTAATTCAAAGGCATCAATTCTTCTTTATTCATTGCCCAGGTTTCTCATCCATATGAGACGTTTACAAATATCATTGCTTGGGTTAGGAGGACCTTGTTCTTCAAAGTGACATGTTTGCTTTTTAATACTTTATAAAAAGATCTTTTGTGGCATATTTGCTCAACGCAATGTATCATTTGATTTCTTGATTGCAACTTCAGTGTGCATTGATTGTGGATCCAGTTAAAACAAAATCCTTAACAGCACAACTTCAGTATTTTCCCTGTTTATCATGAAGTTGCCTAGTGGTCCATTTTTGTTTTCTGTATGTTGAGGTGTAATCCATACTGAAGACTAGAGTTCGAATCTTGTCAGTAAGTGCTTCAGGTCCTCTTCACTTTCAGTAAGCAACACTGTATCATCTGCGTATCACAGGTTGTTAATGAATCTTCCTATAACAGCAATATTACCTTCATTTTCATATGGTCCAGTTTCTCAGATAATTTGCTCAGCATACAGATTGCATAAGTATGGTGAAAGGATACAACACTTACACACATTTATCTTGATTTTAAACCATGCAGTATTTCCTTCCTCTGTTCAATGACTTGTCTATGCATAGGTTCCTCATAAGCACAACTGAGTGTTCTGAAATTCCCATTTTTAACAATGTGATCCATAATTTGCTGTGATCTACAGAGTCAAATGCCTTAGAATAGTCAAATAAAACACGGATAAGCATCTTTCTGGTTTTCTCTACTTTCAGCCAAGATCCATTTGACATCAGCAACAGCATCTCTCATTCTACACTCTCTTCTGAATTGAGCTTGAATTTCTGGAATTTCTCTGTTTATGTTCTGCTGCAACTGCTTTTGAATGATCTTCAGCAAAATTTTAGGTGGGTGTGATATTAATGATATTGTTTGATAATTTCTGAATTCTCTTGGATCATCTTTCTTTGGAGTGGGTACAAATATGGATCTCTTCCAGATGGTAGGCCAGGTAGTTGTCTTACAAATTTCTTGGCATAGATGAGAGAGTACTTCCAGTACTGCGTCTGTTGAAACATCTCAATTGGTATTTCATCAATTCCTGGGGCCTTGTTTTTTGCCAATGCGTGCAACTTGGACCTCTTCCATCAGTACTATCAGTTTTTGATCATATGAGGACTGCTGATTAAGTTTGTGAACTCACCCTAGAAGAAGTGCTACATACCTCATTTCTGAATATCACTATGGTCAACTTTGAAGTACTACTCTTAGGAAGTTTTGCACTAACACCAGTGCCTAGTCCACTCGTTAATGGAATTTTGGAACTCTTTCTGGAATGGCCATCAGAGATGTCATTGTATTACCCTCAGTGTCCCGAATGTCATCAAAATGTCTTCCTTTCAATATTTCCTTTATCTTTAGGCAAAGGAAAATGTCACTGGGGGCCAGGTCAGGTGAGTAGGGAGGGTGTTCCAACACAGTTACTTGTTAATGGGCTAAAAAGTCCCTCACAAATAACTAGAAAGTTCATGAACTTGTCACCTTGCTGCTGTGTGATGGCCATTCTAGAAAGAGTTCTAAAATTGTTTCGAAGGGTGGACTAGGTGATGGCATTGGTGCATAGCTGCCCATGGGAAATACCTCAAAGGTGACTATAGTGATATTCAGCAATGAAGTATATAGCACTTAGAAAAATTAAGTTCATGGACTTAATTGTCAGATCACGTACACTACCTGCTGAAATGGTGATCATATGCTACCTCCTGAAATGATTGAATGTCAACCAATTCTTTTTGGTATAGTCACTCTGTGTGTTCCTTTTTTTTCCCTAATACTTTCTGCATTGTTTAATACTAGCTGTTGGTGCAAAAATTTGATTAATAGTTATATTAACTGTTCTTCTTTGTAGGTATGTGGGTATTGTCTTATTGCTGACAGTGTTGCACTTTCTGATGAATCTTAAATTGTTCTTTTTGACAATGGACATGAACTTCTTCCTCTTCAATTTACCATTCTCAGTACCATAGACTGCATGGTTGTATCATTCAAAATAGCCACTACCGGCTCATGTCAGCT
Source organism: Heterohyrax brucei (assembly GCA_028571685.1). Lineage (NCBI taxonomy): Eukaryota > Metazoa > Chordata > Mammalia > Hyracoidea > Procaviidae > Heterohyrax > Heterohyrax brucei. The sequence continues at coordinate 32,965,429 of CM053140.1, forward strand.
CGCTAAAACCTGGGATATTGACATGTGCATATTTCATTTTTGATGATGTCTGATTTTCTTAGGTTCATACTTTACTGATTCAAAATTTCTGCATCTTAATGAATGTTTGAAGCTTCCTGCTCATTTTGAGTTGTGCCACATGAGCAAACAAAGGTCCCCAAAGTTTTACACCTTCCGCATCAGTCAGACTGATTCTTCTTTAAAGTGGCAGCTTTTCCCCACATGTATTCTGAATGCTGTCTAACCTGAGGGGTTCACCTTCTGATTTTGTATCTGCTATTCCTAAGGTATACAGTGGCCAGTTCTTTCGGAAGTACACTGCCAGATCCTTCTTCCTAGTCTGCCTTAGGAAGCTCTGCTGAAATCTGTCCACCAAGGCTAGCTCTGATGGCATTTGAAATACCCATGGCAAAGCTTCCATTATCACAGCAGTGTGCCAACCAGCACAATATGACAAACCTACAGTTGTGTAGCGCATAGAATATATAAATAACTATTCATTTACAACTCGACAAAAAGAAGGCAAATAACTCAATTTAAAAATGGGCAAAAGATTTGAACAGGTATCTTTCCAAATAAGATACGCAAATGTACAGTGAGCATACGAAAAGATGCTTGAAATTACTAGTCACTAGGGAAATGCAAATCAAGCCACCACACCCTCTAAGAAGGCTATAATAAGCTGGACAGTAACAATTGCTGGTGAGAGTATGGACAAAGTGGAATTTTCATACATGTTTGGTGGGAATGTAAAATTACACAGCTGCTTTGGGGAATACTTTGGTACTTCATCAAAAAGTTAAGCATAGAATTACATGATCCAGTGTGATAGACTGAATAATGGCTCTCCCAGAAATGTCCTTGTTCTAGACCCTGAAGCCTATGAATATGTTAACATACATGCCAAAGGGGACTTTGAAGATGTGGCTAAGGATCTTGAAGTGGAGAGAGTGTCCTAGATTTTCAAGATGGACTCAGTGTAATCACAAGTGTCCTTATACATGTAGAGCAGGAGGGGAAGAATCAGAGGAGACGTGATGACGGAATGAGAGGTTAGAAGAGAGAAGACGCTGCCTCACTGGCTGTGAAGACAGATGAAGGGACCACGAGTGAGGCAAGCAATAAAGATGACCTCTAGAAGCTGGGGAAAGACAAGGGAACAGATTCGGCTCTAGAGCCTCTAGAAGAAATACATCCCTGCCAATAGTTTGGCCTTAACCCATTAAGATTCATTTTGGACTTCTGACCTCCAGAGATGTAAAATAAATTTGCATTGCTTTAGGCTACTAAGTGTGCACTACTCTGTTACAGCAGCAAGAGGAAAATCGTTTACCCAACAACTCTACTCCTAGGAGAACTAAAATTCTATGATCACAAAATATTTGTACACAAATATTCATAGTAGCATTATTTATGATAGCTTCAAAGTAGAAATAACCCAAATGTCTTTCAATGGATTAAAAAATTTAGCCAAATATTGTAACTATCTCTGTACCTCTCCTTACCTAACTGTCTATCCATCCATCCATCTTTCCATCTGTCTATCCATCATCTATCTACAACTGGAAGGATTTCAAAAACAAACCACTGAGTGATAAAAAGCAGTTGTAGAGTAATATACACAGTGTAATGCAATTCACACAGCATTAAGGAAAACTTGCAGCATATAAAACTCATTTGACTTTGCCTCTAGTTATGTTTCTCTTCAATTCAGAAACCATGGTTGTTGCCTCTGGCCATGATAAAGGGGGTATGAGGGTATGGCTGGGAAGAAAGGAGATTTCAGTTGTATTAATTATACCTATAAAGTGTTTCTTTTTTAAAAAAGAAATAACGATCTGACACAACTATGTTGAAATAAGGACAACAGAGAAAATAAATAAAAAGTGGTCAAGTTTCCTATGGAATAGGACTAAGAGGTCAGGTAATCAGGATGGCAACATGATTATTGCCTTTTGCAACACTGCAGGCCATTAGTGATTCTATGAGAAGTACTCTCTGGGAAGTAGAAGCTGGGAGCATGATCAAGATGAAGTACAAAACAAGAGGCCAGGAGTGAAGAAGTAGAAACAGCAGCTGGTAGCATCTCTTTGGAGAACTTCTGCAAATCTTGTCCCAGTAATTTGTTTTTCTCTCTCAGCAAATGATTCTTCTCACAATATAGTCATTGTGGCCCCGAGAGTATCTTTTATTTAGACCCCAAGTTTCCTCCACAGCTGTTTGGGGACTACTGGACTCCATGCTCCTGGAGATCTGATTGATGTATATTTCCTGCTTCATCAGCCAAGTATGATTCTATACCGATGTTAAATATTAAATGATATTTATATTAAACCTAAATGTGTGTAATAATAATAATGCCTGTCATTTATTGAGAATTTACACTATTCCAGCTAATTGTTCTACATGTATTATATAATGGAGTCCTCCTAAAATCTTATGATGAAGGGCTTTTATAATTATGAGTCAGTTCCAACTCATGACTAACCCATGTGTTACAGTGTAGAATGGCCCCATAGGATTTTCTTTAGTGTTGATCTTTAGGAAGCAGATTACTGGGACTTCCTTCTATGGAGTCACTGGGTAGTTTTGAACCACTGGCACTGTGTTGCTGAGGCAGCTCAGGAAGGCTGGTAGAGGCTGCAACAGCCAGCAGAACCACCATGACCCATGCAGGTGCCTCTATAGGGACATTCTGTTAACTAAACTCTCTTGTGTTTCCAGGAAAGGATTGAGGTCATTTCTTACTTTCTGTATCTCGGTAAAGGGGGAGTCAATCTGTGTGGCTAAGAGTGGTAGGAGCAACTGGGAGGAGACACAGTGCATCTTGTCATCATCTGGGGACTAGGATGGGGCAGGAGGAAAGGAGGCATATGAAATTCAAAAAAGCAAATCCACTGCTTTTGAGTCAACTCTAATTCATAGCCACCCTATAGAACAAAATGGAACTACCCTACAGAGGTTCTAAGAAATGTCTAGTAGATTTGAACTGCTGACTTTTTGGTTAGCAGCCTTGGCACTTAACTGCCACGCAACCAGCGTTTCTGAGGCACGTGAAAGACTAATCTTTTTTCCTTTGTTCTTTCCAAGGGAAGAAGTGATGAGGGAGATGGATTGGGTGTCAGACTCCTACATGAGATTACGATAGTTTACAGCCCAAGTGTCTCCTGTGTTTGTCGTCTGTGTTGTATTATTGTCTTCTACATTTCCCATCCTCTGAAGTCAGGAGGAGGGGCACGTTTTTAAACATTCTGAGAAAACAAGACAGATGCTATAAAAACTGTCTGGGTAACAGCTTCATTATATTAAAGCAAAGAAATGAATGGCCCATGTTTGTCATCTCCAAATATTTTACATGCACATCCCATTTTTACCCTCGGATCCATAAATGCTTTATGGATAATGCTTGTTATAAAAATGATGAATTGCTTAGGTGGGTTTGTTCTTAAAAAAAAAAAAAATTAACGGAAAACTCATTTGCAGAAATAATTTCCTCGAGGGACACCACTACCGAAAATGACAACCGACTTTGCCAACTTTGCCAGGTGCCTTTTCCCCCCCAATTCCTCTCTTTGTTTGGTTTTGTTTTGTTTCTGAAAGAAAATGTTCACCAGCACTAGCATCTCTAGATTTGCAGAAAATTAATTCCGTAGATGATGTGGAAACGATAGCCTATAAAGTTAATGAGATATTACTGAAGGCTGGATAAACAATTAGCAGTATTAGCTGTGAAGATAAACCGGGACCTGTTGCCATCTAACAAAACTGCGACTAATTAAATTGAAAATTACAGCGCAAGCACGTGAAAACAAAGGCGAATGGGACGGGGGTAAGAATTAACAGAGCTAATATTGCAAAGACTACACTATTATTAAAAATGAGCAGGAGGGTGGTGGTATTAAAACCATCAATTTCCCCCTCCCCCACTGCTGGATAGATTTTGTTGTAATCGTTGCATTTTCCTGGTCTCTGTAATCCCAGCATCTGTTTCTGGCCACTCTGCAAGTCTCCAGAGATTCTCAGCTTGCAGCTTCCCAGAGAGCTGCCTGGTCTACTCAAGTGAAGGAATCTCTTCCTGACCCCAGAGACCATCTACCAAGTCTCTGAAGCATGAAATTGGCTTCTTGTTTCTGAGCATAAAGAGCTCTAGACCTTCCTGGGAAAAATTAGCTGTGTTTCAAATCTCAGCATTTTCTGTTAGATTTGGGAAGCCCCCAGCCTGCTCTCAGGCACAGGAGGCTGTATTTTTTCCTTTTTTGGTTTTAATGTACGTACTTCCTATTACACAGTCATGTATCAACTTTTCATCTTAGAGAGTTTGGGCATGCCAAGAAGCCTGGTGGAAATGGAGATAGAAGTGGTAGCACAGAGTCATCCCTCCAGTGGGCAGAGACCTGAGCGAGGAATTGGCTGGTTGCTGCTCTGCCCTGTTACCTGGCCCGGTGGAGGAGAGCTGGGACAACCACACTTCTCTTTGTGATATCCCAGCTTGGCTGTAGCCAAGGCAGGAGAGAAAGAGGGAACTTGCCTCTTTGTTTTGAGCACACCCCAGGTATTCTGAGGACTCAGGCATTGCCTCCACCTATGTTTCCTTACATGCAGTTGCTGTGTGTACTGAGGGGGCCACACAGTGACCTTGCTTCCATGATAGTCAGGAAATTGGTTGCATGACTCTAAATTTCAAGGGATCCTCTTTAAGACAGCATATACTGCTCTACTGCCAGTGAAACAGCCTGTCTCAGAGAGGAGCAATTGTTGCACAACCCCAAGTTATCCAGCAGAAGACAACCGCAGGACTAAGTGAGGCTCTGAGAAGACTGTGAAAGGTTTAGGATTGGCAGATTTGCAGTATTAGTAAGATCCAGAAAGAACTGGAGGACACAGTGCCTCACTAAAAGATACACCTGCACAAGCCACACTGGCCCAGCCAATGACCAGTCCATGATTGACAGCTTCTTGACTTCCCACACGACTTGTTTAGGACTGGAATATGAGACTGTGAACTCCCAAGAGAACTTTTTTCAATATCCCAGGCTTCCTCTTTCCATTGTCCTTAACAGGATAGATTCCCTCCCTCACACTCCTGAGAGTTCCTGGTATATTACTGCAAAAGGAGGACATGGAGTGAACATACCTTTCTCTGAATCGTAAAACCCTGAGTATATACTACTTAGCTTTACCCTTAATTATATTCTGCCCATATTCTTCTCATTAGAGCAACATTAGAGGGAAACTCTTGATGAGACAGATTAACACACAGTTGCAGCAATGGACTCAAACACATTGACGTTGATGAAGATGGTGCAGAGAGAGGTGACATCTGATTCTGTTCTACAGAAGGTTGCCATGAGTTGCCATGAGTCAGAGGCAACTTCACGGCAACTAGTAACAAAGACAATATTCTTCTCTAGTTGGTTATGAGTATGAATTTTCTTTCTCCAAGTAGTAAGCTCCAGGTAGTTAGTATCTGTGCTAGTCATCTAGTGCTGCTATAACAGAAATATCACATGTGGATGGCTTTACCAAGGAGACATTTATTTTCTCAGCTAAGTAGGCTACACGCCCAAATTCAGGACCTCAGCTCCAGGGGAAGGCTTTCTCTCTGTCGGCTCTGGAGGAAGACCTTTGTCATCGATCTTCACCTGGTCAAAGTGTTTCTCAAGAGTAGGGATCCCAGATTCTAAGGACATGCTCTGCTCCTGGTGCTGCTTTCCTGGTGGCATGAGGTTCCCCTTTCTCTCTGCTCAACACACTTATGTCTCTCAAAGGAGATTGGCCTCAGACACTATCTGATCTTGTAGCTGTCATCAATATAACTACCACTAATATATCTGGAAACCCTGGTGGCACAGTGGGGAAGTGCTATGGCTGCTAACCAAAAGGTCAGCAGCTTAACTTTGCCAGGTGCTCCTTGGAAACTCTTTGGGATAGTTCAACTCTGTCATCTAGGGACAGAATTGACAGCAATGAGTTTTTTGTTTTGTTTTTTTTAATCCATCATATTTATATCACAGTAACAGGATTTATAACACATAAGAAAATCACATAAGGTATCATAATAGGAGGCAATCACAGTACTGAGAATCATGACCTAGCCAAGTTGACAGATACTTTGTGAGCACATTATTCAATCTATGCCAGTATCCCACACTTCCTTACATCCCCAGCATGGCTAATACTGGTTAGACACACTGTAAAAGGTCAAAGATGGTCATAATGAGCTCAACACTTACTTAGATCTGTTACATGTAACTTTGTTTAGATGGTCCAGCTCTGCCCCTACTGTAGCTGCTCAAGTTAAGAAAAGAGTAGACCCAGCTCCTACCTAGTGTCCCCTTAGAGCTTTTGCTTGCCTCTAAGCATCATCAGTGCCTTTGATGGTGGCTTTCTGTCTCACTCTATTCTAGATAAAGGCCAGTTATTGACAATCTGGCTGAAGAAGAAGCATTATCAAAGGACTCAAAGGACAGAGACCACCATGCTTGATGCATATAGTCTCTTTGATAGCTCACAACATGAAGGCCTTTGCTCCAGGCAAATTTCTGTAAACTCTGACTAGTTTTCCTGCAAGAAGTAAAAGTTCTTTGGGAAAAAGTTTGAAAAGTGGTCACAGCTCAACAGAGACCCACAAGGTCTGCAGTTGTCTCAGACCACCAACTTGTTACCTCAGCCCATCAGCGTACCATCTCAGGCCACCAACATGCTGCCCCAGCCCAGCACTCTGCAACCTTAGGCCACCATCCTACTACCTTACCCCACCAACCTGCTAACTCAGCCCATCAACCTGCTAATGCATCCCATCAGCCTACTAGCTCAGCCTGTCAATCTGATAGCTCAGCCCACTGACATGTTACCACAGCCCATCAGCTTTCTACCTAAGTTCACCAACCTGCTACCTCAACCCACCAATCTGCTAGCTCCACCCACCAACCTGATAGCTTTGCCCACCAGCCTGCTACCTCAGCCTACCAGTCTGCTAGCTCAATCTTTCGACCTATGGTCTCTCTCACCCCACCAGCCTGCTACGTCAGCCTACCAGCCTGCTATCTGGACCCACACAAGCACTGAACAGGACTGAGTGAAAATACCACAGAGGCCATTCAGTGCTTCTCTGTATTATCCAGCAGGAGATCAAAGAGAATTGGGGCTGTGTTTTTTTGAGGTCTGTTACCCTACAGCGCTCTTCCTAGTTACATGAAAAGTGAGAGTTGGCTCTAACTAGTCTCTACCCTAAGTTATCCTTGAATTTTCAAGATGTGCTCTGATTCATATCAGCTACATGGCACTTGGGGATGATGATGATTAATTACCATCAGTTGTGAGGGAAATTCTCAATTAGATGGATTGACACACTACATCAACGGACTCAAACATATCAACAGTCATGAAGATGAGACAGGTCTAGGCAACATTTCATTCTGTTATGTGTGAGCTTGTCATGAGTCAGAGATGACTCGAAGGCAGCTAACAAAAACAGTGACTTGGCTATCAGCGCTGATATAGCTTCCAAAGATGCTTATCCAATAAAGATCCAATGACTCCATTTTTTAAAATAAATTTTATTCTTTCAGGTGAAAATAATCATTCAAATGAAAATGTCAAGAGGAGCTCAATTTGACAACTATTCAGCAACTTACCACACATGAGAATAGAGCTGCTGAAGAGACTTTGGTGTAAATACTGTAATTCCACCAGTAATTAAATAATCTTAAACTAACTCATTATCTGAAGAGTTACATGTTAATAATTTTACTGGCAAACATTTTATAAGTTAATTCTGAGAAGATTTAATTAATTCCATATTTATATGAGCTTTTGAGCTTTTAACTTTGAATCAATTTTTGAAAACTCAGAGAGAGTATAGAAACATTGCATAAATGGTGAGACGACAATGTCATCGTGACATTGTTTGAGGAGAGGAGCTCCCTGAGAGGACGTGATGCTGAAGGAAGACTAAACTCTCCACACTCGGCTCCAACAATGCTTTGTCACACTCAGATAGGGAGGGAGTCTGTGAAGGGAATATTAAGTATCAGTGATTTCCCCATTCACTTAGTTCATTAGGGAAGCCCTGGTTGCTCAGTGGGTAATCACTCAGCTGCTAACTCAAAGGTCAGCAGTTCAAACCCACCAGCTGCTCCATGGGAAAAAGATGTGGTAGTCAGCATCCATAAGTACTTACAACCTTGGAAACTATATGGAGTATCTACTCGGTCCTATAGGGTCATTATTAGTCAGGAATTCCACTCAGTGACAATGGGTTTAGTATTGTTTGGCTAAAGTGTCAGCCTGTAAGGCATCTCCTGGTGCTTTTCTATATGCCTTTACACTAGAAGTGCTATATACTAGTGGGGGGAGCTAGTAGCCAAGCAATGCTTCATAGTTAGACTCTTAGTTTTGGCTTTTTTCTCAGAAAGGCATTAAATATGTAGTCTCAAAATATTTGCTTTTCAATATAGCCCACTCTGGACCCTGGAGAAAGAATGAGTACAGCTCCTGTGGGCATTGGTAGATGTAGATCAGACTGGTTGCCACTGAGTAAAACACTTGACTACTTATTGCAAAGTTGGCAGCTCAAAGCCACCAAGAGGTGCGTTGAAAGGCAAGCCTGCAATTTGCTTTAGAAGGTTATAACCTTGTAAACTCTACAGAGCATTTCTACTCTTCAACACGTAGAGTCGACTGATGCAGTAACAATTTTTTTTTTTTTTAGTAGAGTGAAGTATGCATGTGATTATCAGTGCTTTGATAAAATGTCTTGTCTTCATTTGCTTTAAGAAAAAGACAGATATTGGCACCCAATTAACCCACCTAACCCTGCAGTTTAAATATCTTTGCTTTGGTGAAATTCTGGGTTAAGGTTAATGATTCAACCCTGCTTCTAAGCTTGTTCTCTCTGAAGGTAATTCACGCCTACTAAAGGAAGCGTGCAAGAGCATAACACGCCCTTGCTACAGGGTCATGGCAAATTGACGCCACTTTTATTAAGCCAACAGGAAGAAGGTTGGAGGTTGGGTCAGATTCTCTGCTAATTACAGACACTTTATTCCGGGACTGATTAACATTCCAAGTCAGGGCCAACGCTGGAGGGAGAAAGGACACAGTAGGTAGAGATGTTTCAACAAAATTAGTGGACACCTATTGGATAGAAGGGAGCCTCACAGGGATGAACTTGGCCATGACTCTGTGTTTTCTCTGTAAGATTCAGGAATTAACCTTTTTTTTTTTTTTTTTTCAAAGCCTAACAGTGAACTTGGTGGAAGAGAAGAGTGTCCTTAAACAGCTAGCCAGTAGAGGCAATGACGACCCCAAGTAGCTGGTTTAGCTGCTTTCTCTTAAAGACTGAGAAGATAGTGAGCTCCCTACTCCAAAAGTATTTGTAGGTGATTTTCATTAGAGCCATACACATGCAACAAGACATAGCATTTCATCAATTTTCACACTTGTAATACCATGAAACTGATTACTTTCTCAAGTTGTGCAATGATTCTTGCTATCTTTGTTACAAGTTATCTGACTGCCATTAACATACATTCAATATACACTAAGCAAAAATTCTCTCTGTCCTCCACTCCTGGTAACCATTAATTTCTTTTTGGGTTCTAAATATGTTCTTAGTTTCATATCGTTGATATCATACAGTGTCATTTTGTGTCTACTTAGTGCACTCAAGCTAATGCCTTCTAGGCTCATTTGTGTTGTGACATCACATCAGAAACTCTTCTTATTTTTGTCAACAATACCAAATTCCATCATGGATAGGTATGTGCATCATTTCTTGACTGTCATTTTTTTTTTTTTAACATTTGATTGTGTTTTCAACGAAGGTTTACAAAACCCATTTATACTCCAACAAATTTTACACCAATTCTTCAGATATACTGGGTACTTTTTTTTTTTTCCCCCTCAAAACACCTGAGCATCTTGTGGAAACACTGGTGGCATAGTGGTTAAGTGCTGTGGCTGCTAACCCAAAGGTCAGCAGTTCCAATCTGCCACACACTCCTTAGGAACCCTATAGGGCAGTTCTACTCAGTCCCATAGGGTCACTTTGAGTTGGAATGGACTCACTGGCAGTGGGTTTGGTTTTGGTTTTGAGCTTCTCATTATTTCCATTTTGGCTGTTCCATTTCCATTAATGTAGTTTCCCTGTCCTCTTATATTCTCATCTTTGTTTAACAGTAATTATCAAGACTATGTTAATTTTTCATAAGCTGGCTGTATCAATCTAAGCATGCCACTGAGGGCAGTTTTTATATCTTATAAACAAAATTAATCCCTTCCCAATCTACAAACTCCTTGGCAGAAGTTTGCAAAGGCCTTTGGGTAGCACATTTTAAACCTTCATCTCCTGAAATCATCGCTGACTTGTAAGTACCTCTGGAAGATTCATTGTTGCTTAAATAATTGAATCTATTTAAAGAAATGAAGCCAATTAACTTTTCAGTTTATGACCAAGAAATAATTTCACTGTGTGTGGTCAGATTCTGCTAAGTATCTGGGGATTCAATTATTGTTTAGAATTCAGAAAAATCTAAACAGTATCCTAAATTATGCCAGACAGCTTTGTCCGTGGCATTTAGCAGGGTAACTTCTGAGTCCAGACTTGCTGATAAGACACCAAACAACTAAAACTTCAGGTATTCAACATCTTCGGATTCTCTAAAGGAATTTCTCTACTCAAATCCTCAGATACAATTTGTAAAGTAGACAATTTGTGCCTTGAATGCTCTAGTTTTTGTGCTATTTGCCTTTTTTTTCTTACCTGATGTCCCTTTTACCTTACATAAGAAACTTTGTGACCTCCTAGGTCTCTTTCTTCTTGTAAGTTTTTCTCTTAGACTCTGCTTTCACATAAAAACCTAAGTGACAGATGAGAGGTAAAAGCAAGTGAACTTTCCTTGTGTGAATTTGCATTTGTAACAAGAAATTTCATCTGAGAAGGAAGAGAACAAAACATGGGTAACTGGAATATTAGACTTCTTCACAAGCTGGGAAGGACTCTGGGGACTCTTTCATCCTCTGTGGGGCAGCAGCTCTGTTCTGCATGGACTCAGTTCACTGCTCTTCCTTCTCCCTCCCCGTGGTGGTTCACCACAGAGCCATACCTCATGGCAAGCTCATGAGAAGGAGAATTGAGATTTCAAAAATTTTGTCTCCCTTGAAGCAGAATTCATCCTTTAGTGTCAACAATGAATGCATCTTTTGACAAGCTCGTGAGATAGGAAATGCAAGACCACTAGGATCCGCAATGAGTCTATGAAGACTCGCCTTGATCCAACTCATTACCTTCAGGTTCCTTTATATTTAGAAAGGCCACTTCCCTGATCACAACCCACACATCTCCCTTCCATTCTCTGACTCAGCTGTGAAGGTTCATTGAGTAATGCCTGCCTACAAAGTACTCCAACAGGCAGAGTGGGTGAAGAATGGATTGCAAACCTGCTGCTGCTCCTCAGCATCTTGGAGAAATAATCTGCAAGGAAGACAGATGTTAATCAAGAATGATAGTAATGAGTGCCACCTGTCTGGCTGCCCATTTTCCAACTTCTTAGAAAGTCTCTCCTTGTCTGTGCCTTCAGGGTTGAGGTGCCTTGTTCTCTGCTCTTTTCACTCTGAACACTCTCCTGGACAATGAGTCTACTTTGAGGTCATCATTTTGTTTCATTATCAGGGCTATGCCCATCTCTGGTCAAACTATCATCCTGAGCTCTGTATTTGTTTTGAAGGCTTTAAATTGATGTCATGGATTGAATTGTGTCCCCTTAAGCATACATGTAGCAATTTGCCTGATCCATGAGTTTCAGTATTATAGGGTTGTTCTCCATTTTGTGATTTTGTTACATTGTAAATCCTTAGATTATGTTAAAGAGGATTGAGGTGGGACTGTAACACTCTTACTAGGAGAGTTTCTCTGGATTGTGGCTTGCCTCACCTTTTATCTTACAAGACATAAAAGGAAAGGGAAGCAAGCAGAGAGCAGAGGACTTTGTGTCATTAAGGAAACAGCACCAGGAGACAGAGTGATGTCTCCAGCCTGAGGTTCCTGCACTGAGATGCTCTCAGACCAAATACAGGGTGAAACAACACAAGCACTTTCATCCAGAGCCAACAGAGTGTGTTCCCCTGAAGCCGACACCCTGAATCTGGACTTCTAGCCCACTGGACTGTAATAGAATAAACTTCTATTTGTTATAGCCATCCACTTGTAGTATTTCTGCTGAAGCAGCACTAAGTGACGAAGATAGAATTGACATCTGAACTTGCTTCTCAAACGAAACATGCTCCAAGCTCAACTCAATATCTTAGTAAGCATATCATCGTCATTTCCCCAATGGATAAGACAGAAACCTGAGTGTCGCTATGTCTCTTTCCTCTCATTCATGTCGTATATCCAGTCAGGATACCAGTTTTATCTCCTGGGTCTCTCTTACATTTGATTGTGTCTATTTTTATTTACCCCTAGGTGACTGCAGCCTGCTGCCTTTGATGCCTCACTTGTTGTCACTGCTCCATCTTTCCTTACTTTTGCTACCTCAAGTCTTTCAAACCCTTCTCCATGAAGCCTTCCCTGAATCTTCATCCCCAGTGATCTTCTCATTCTCTGAACCTATCCTCTCCTGTCTCATTGTGCATAGCCCTGCTTATGTACATACCTGCCTTAGGCTCAGCCTTGATTTTCTAGAGAGGAACTGTACATTTTTCATCTCTGTACTACCCTCACCGAGAACAATCATGGCCCACGACTGCTAGGAGAACAGTAGACAACACTAGGCTAAGACCAGCCCTGGAAGATACCCTGAAGGACACCTGACTAGCTGCTCCCAACTACTCTTAGGGAAGGCTGAAAGGACAGTGGACATTTCTGGTGAGATAGCTCAATTGATGTATTGCCCCCAGCTGCTACAACCTAACCCTATAAACTGTGGCTGGAAGCATATAAGTGTGGGGACACAGTGCCAAATCTCCACAGCATATCCCAATGTCACCAGGTTCCACCATCAGAGAAAAATTGTCCTACAACACTATTGGGTTAAATGTCATCAGAAGTCCTCTGGCAGTGCCCTAAATTGCTAACAGGGTTAATGCTTTTAACTGTGACCAGAATCAGCTAGGGGAGAACAAGACTCTCAGGACCCCATCCACAGGTGGGTGACTCTGGAGGTAAAACAGGAACTAAACCTCAGGAAAGGCTGCAACAAGAAGCACTGAAGTCAAGAAGGCAATAACATGGTCCACATTAGGCATGCCTCCTCTGCCTCTAAAAGCTTTGGGGACCTGTGACCCAGACTGCCCATGGTGGTTAAATTCATTAGTGTCCCTTGTAATCCACAGGGTTCTAGAGAGCAAACCCGGTGTATGCAACTGGGGCCTCCTCTGTAAGTTGAACCTGAGAAGTTCTTTGTTGGAAACGTTTTCTGAAACTCTACACAAGTGATGGATGCTCTTTGGGGGCTGGGATTGTCAGGGAGATCCAGACCTGTTTTTAAGTTTACTGATACTGAAGAGGTAGAATGAAAGGTATGAAGGAATAACCCACACATGCCAACCAGCATCCGATTCCCCTGCCCCTGAGATCCCAGGAGTGTTAGTGCCCTCAGCTCCTAAAACAGTCCAACTGATGGTAAAATTATTTCTTGGTCATAAACTGGAAGCTAATTGGCTCCATTTCATTAACTGGGTCTCCTTTTTTGAGCCCTAGTGAAGGTTCTGAGGATAGTTATTAATGAAGACGCTCTTAGTTGCCCCTGACCTAGTGGCCTGAATAAGTTAATGTAACTCCTAAGCTATGACTAACTGACCCACGAGGACATGCTTAGCTGAAGAGGAAGAGATCTAACAGAATGATAGTCTTGGAAGCAAGTTGCTTAGAGTAAGAAGCTCCAAATACCTTTACAAATGAACTAAAAGTGGATTTATAATTTTATCCAACAGCATCAACCAATCTAAAGTGTTCTTAGAGACAAGGAAGGCAGAAGGCCACAGATACAGAAATAAGGTCCGTAAAACACTAGTCAGTCTGTTCAGGGGCTTTAGTTCAGAGCAATGCATCACGATGTTTGTAAGATTAGTCGTCCCCAAGAGTAGAGTATTCTACCATGACATAGTGATTATTTTCCTTTCAGTTATGGTAGAGAAAAGGTAGTGGTCATTCAGTGGTAAAACTCTCATCTTCTGTGTGGGAGACCTGGGTCTGATTCCTGACTAATGCACCTCATGTGTAGTTACCGACCACCTGTCAGTGGAGGCTTGAATGTTACTATAATACTGAGTCAGTTTCAGTAGCTCTCCTAGACCAAAATGGGCTAGGAAGAGATGCCTGGCAAACTACTTCTGAAAATTAGCCAGTGAAAACTCTATGTCACACACCAGTCCAAATTCCATTGTGCTTGGGGTCCCTTTAACTAGAGGATCAACTTGACGGCAGCTAACAGCAGCAGCCACAGTGCGCTTGCTACTGGAGAGCTACTTGTGAGCTTTTAAATCAATAAAGTAGCTACACAAAGTAAATAAGGCAGTTATTGAGAACTGAGAATTAAACAACTGTTCCCAGATTTCTCATTTACAGCAGAGAATTAATTTCATTCTAGGTGTAGTTGCATCTGTTGTTTGATATAATTGCTAATCAACATTAGTGTTTCAATCTTGAAACTGTATGCTGAGCAAATAATCCAAGAAGCTGGACTATGTGAAGAAAAAGATGACATCAAGATTGGAGGAAGGCTCATTAACTGCCTGCATTATGTAGACGACACACCCTCACTTGCTGAAAGTGCAGAGAACTTGAATCACTTATTGATGGATGAGGATCAAAGATGGTAGCCTTTAGTATGGATTGCACCTCAATGCGAAGAAAACAAAAGTCCTTATAACTGGACCATTGATCAAAATTGTGATAAACAGAGAAAAGACTGAAGTTGTCAAGGATTTCATTTTACTTGTATATACAATCAATGCCTATGCAGTCAGCAGTCAAAAAAATCAAATGAAGTATTGCACTGGGAAAACCTGCTGTAAAAGATCTCTTTCAAGTGCTAAAAGATGTCACTTTGAGGATTAAGGTGCACCTGAGTCAAGCCATGGTATTGTCAATTGTCTTGTACACATGTGAAAGCTGGACAATGAATAAGGAAGGCTGGAGATGCATTGATGTCTTTGAATTATAGTGTTGGCGAAAAATATTGAATTTACCGTGGACTGCCAGAAGAATGAATAAATCTGTCTTGGGAGAAGTACAGTCAGCGTGCTCCTTAGAAGCAAGGACAGTTTGAGTGTTTGTCTCACATACTTTGGACGTGTTATCAGGGAGGACCAATCCCTGGAGCAGGACATCATGATTGACAGAACAGAGGGTCCAGAAAAAGGAGGATGACCCAACAAGGTAGACTGACTCAGTGGCTGCAACAGTGGGTTCCAACACAGCAGTGATGGCGAGGCTGCCTCAGGACCAGGCGACGTTTTGTTCTGTATGTAAGGTTTCTGTGAGTCAGAACTGACTTGATGGCTCCTAACAACAACAGCTTGGAATTGTTTACTGAAATCCTAATTAATGGTATTTAACCTATTTTTTCCAAGAAAGTCGGAAATAAAATGTCACAGACCCTCACTGGCTTTCCAGTGACTTGCTTCATTTGTGTATTTCCTGGCAAGGAATCTTCCTTGCTTGCCTCACCATCCCCTGGTGAAACAGACAGCGGATCCACGTGAGGTGCTCTCTACAACCCCCACTTGAACTTTTCTTTCTCTTTAGTGCTCCCAAAGACTCATTTAGCTAGCAGCCAACCGAAATAAAACTTTGGTGCCTGACTTTCAAGGGGAAGGTAGACAGATAAACCAATAGGCCACTTGATTTGGGTACCTCATGAGTACTCAGAAAAATCTTAATGAGACCCCAATAACCAAACAAAGTCATGTTCTCAGATATAGGGCTCAGGACTTCAATATTTCTCTGGGGGAATACAATTCAACCCATAATAATGTTAAGGCCCAGGATTCCACCAAACTAAGGAGGAGCCTCAGCCCTGGTTTAACACACAGCCGCAAAGCACTTCCTTTTTCAGTTGCCTTTGCTGCTTAGGCAACTGTGCTGTAAAGATTAATGAGATTGTGCAGGCAATGAGATTTTAAGTAGATCAGAAACAAAACAAGACTCTTGTCTCTGGCCAAACCAGTTGCCATTTGATGCTACTCAATGGCAACTTAAGATTAGAGGTAGGAAGACCTTTCGATACTGACCCCTCATGTTGGGGATTAAACAAGGCTCACCGGAATAGAGTACCACCTCATTGTCTCCACCCACCACTGCTATGGGTGACTGTGAACATGGTGGGAGTGCTAAGGCCTCAGAGAGCCATGGGGCTCTGAGTCTGCACCAGTATAAGCCAACTGGAGGGAGGTCAGTTGTACTCACACAGGGGAATCTGACTGTCACAACTTCCTTCTCAAACTTACTTGCTTTATCCAGTCATCCATCACTGATTTAGTAGTTCCCATGAGATGGATTCAACTTGACGGCACTTGGCTTGGCTTGGCTATACTATGTGTCTAATAATCTCTGCTTTCCAGTACCTGACATGAATTAGCACATAGTCACTCCGTAATATGTCTTTTGAGTGAATGAAAGGATGAATGAATGAGTGAGTAAGTAACCTGATGCTGGGTTAGGAGCTGTCCTTCATGTAAATACCCATTGTCACTGAGTAGTTTCTGACTCAGAGAAACTGTTTAGGTTTCCAAGGAGCAGTCAGTGGATTCGAACTGCTGATCTTTTGGTTAGAAATTGAGTTCTCAATCACTCTATCAGTTCACTACCAAGACAGCATTGTTAAATACTCTGCTCTCTCAAAGAACCCAAGAACAACTTCTGAGCCTGAGAGCTATTTTCTTTCCATAGTAGATGACACATTCCATCATTTCCTTAATTCTCATCAAAACTTTCGGAAAAGAAGATATTATCTTTAGTGGTTTAGATTTGCACTGATTGAAGGCATGAGGGACTTGGGACCACCAAAGTTTCTTTCAGACTCTCTATTCCAGCATTTTCTCTCCTAAATTAATTTCATTCAATAAACATATATTAGACATCCACAGTGTGCCAGGCTCTTTGCTAGACACAGGGCTGAAACTGTGAACTATATAAGACCCAACTCAGAGATCAGCATCTCACTAGAAAAACGGACAAAAGAACAATGGATAAATTTAGTGGGTTAGCACTGTGGTGGGTAACAGGTACACAGGGGAGAAGCAGCAGACATGGGCTCAAAAGATACGCCTCAGGGCAGTTATTCAGCAGTGACTTAAGGGGTAGATTCAAGTCAGCTAGAAAAATGGGGCAGGAGTGGGAGGGGGAGGAACATGTTCCAGCAGGAGGCATCTGCTCTATAAAGCCAAGAGGAAGTGAGGGCTTGACCAGCTCAAGGACATAGCACAGCTGGAACTGCCAGCCTTTCTGTCCAGTTTGGAAGACGGCCATCTCAACAATGCTGTTGGCTGGCATCTGCCCCATCTCTGAAATGATGGAACATACTAGTGAAACAGTGAGGAAAGGTGGATTAAAATCTGTCTATCTCAATGGATTGAGTTGTGATTGAATTGGATGGAGTTGTGTGTCTTGAAAAAATGTTAAAAGTCCTAACCCCTATACCTGTGAATATGACCTTATTCGGATATAGGGTATTTGAAGATGTCATTGGTTGACTGTCATGAGGTCATACCAGAGAATTGTGGGTCCTACTCCTGTATGACTGGTGTCATAAAAGAGGAGAAGAGACTCATAGAGACAGATAGCAGGAAGACAGCCATGTAACAATGGAATTATGCCATAACTGCAAACCAAGGAATGCTTGGGCCTACCAGAAGCCTGGGAAGACCAGGCAGGATCTTCTCCTAGGGCCAACAGAGAGGCATGGCCCTGCCGACACCTTGAATTCAGACTTCCAGCCTCCAGACAATTAAACAATAAATTTGTGTTCTTTAAAGCCACTATTCTGTAGCATTCTGCTATAGAAGCCCTAGAAAACGGATAAAAATCAAAAAAATCTGTTGCTGTCCAGTCAATCTGAGCTTATAGCAACCTTATAGGACAGAGTAGAACTGTCCTATGGAGTAACCAAAGAGAAGTGGGTAGATTTAAACTGCTGATTTTTTTGGTTAGCAGCCTGAGCTCTTAATTACTGTCCTATCAGGGATTTTCTTGGTCCACATTACTGGGTGCCAAATATCTCTTCATCATCAACATCTACTCCTGACTTCCCAGAACAAGAATCAAAAGCTGAGTAAGGTGTAACCTGGTCTTAGGGACAAGCCAGGACAGAAACTTGGCCTCACAGCTTTGCTGGGGGCCCTTTGGTCTGGAATAATGGAGTTTCCACTCCTTGCTCAATTGGTTGTTGCCCTGAATGTTGAAGCTTTATGTGAGAGGCCATACATCAAGGACAGGACAGTTCTGATGGTTATGAGAATTTATGAAAGTACTGTTTGGATTATATTAAGTGGAGTAAAGTAGGTCAATATTGTCTGGAATAATAAACTTGAATTTAATCAACATATCATAAGCAGAATTATGTGAAAACACATAGCAAGTTATTGTTGCTATATTTAGTTGACTACTTAATCTTCTAATATATGCACATAACAAAATAATTTTACATGTGGATAGGACCCATTTTTCTACAATCACACAAGTGTGTTTAAAAATATGTTGGTAATGCATCTTACTTCATTTGTGGGGAGATGTTTTAAAAGTTGTCCCCAACCTTGGTTTCAGGGGACATTTAGGCTCATTGGCATAACTTTTTTTCTTAAGAAAATGTTCTGCATAGCACTTTGGTGAGTGGTAGCTTGGGTATTAAAAGCTAGTATGCTGCTATCTGAATAGCGTCGATTGGTTCCAATTCACCTGGAACAGAGGTGAACAAATGACATCAAAGACATGAAGAAAAAACGAGCCCAACAGACAGAAGGTACCATATGATCCAGAGACTACATCAATGTGAGACCCTGGCCACCACCAGTGACTGCCCTGACAGAGAACACAACACCAATTCCCTATTGTAGAAGGAGAGAACTGGGTGTGCAGAACTAGAACTCTATTAAAACACTACACGTGCAGAACTAGAACTCTATTAAAACACTACACTTGGTGGTCTGTCAGACTGGAGGGTCTGAGACAGCTCCCAAACTCTCTGTTAGCGAGAGCTGAAACCAGTACCGGTACCAAAACTCACTCTTCAGACAGAGATTGGACTGATGTAGGGTGACAGTGGTGAAGAATATGCATCTTGGCTTAAATACATACATGAGGCTGTCTGAGCAGCTCTTGACCGGAGACGAGATGAAGGAGTGGAGGGGGACAGGAGTTGGTTGAATGGATGTAGGAAGTACACGGTGGACAGGAGGAGTGAGCTGTCACTGGCAGTGGAGCAGGTGATGAGAGCAGTAAGCACTGCATAGCAGTGTGGGTGTAGGGTCTCATGGCAAATTGACTTAGATTATAAACTTTCACTTAAAGCGCAACAAAATATATATTTTTTAATGTTCTCAACGTCAGCGACATTGAGCGTCCTAGGTTCTCACAGACAGAGTAGGGCTATCCCTAAGTCCTTGTTGTAGTTATTAGGTGCTATGGAGTGGATTCCAACTTACAACGACCTTGTAGGACAGAGTAGAACTGCCTCACAGGGTTTTCTAGGCTATAATCTGCATTGAACCAGATTACCAGGCCTTACTCCTATGAAGCTTCTGGATGGGTTTGAACTTCCAACCTGTCAGTTACCAGTTGAGTGCTTAACCATTTGTACCAGTCATGTAGCAGGTGATTCATAAAAATTGGCTGAATAAAGTAGAAGAATACGACTGTATCCCAGCTCATCAGCTGCCACTCAGCCAAGGAAGGGCTTTTTGCTGTTAGGTGATTGTTTTATGATAAATAATAGCTCTCAGAATGCGGAAGACAGTTTCATCAACCAGGGGGAAACCCAATGTGAGTCCTCTGTGTTAAGGTCGTTTTATTAAGCCTGATCTTTATCCAGTTTCACCAGTGATGTTTGAAAACCTCCAACCCTTTAAAAGAGAATCAGAATGCAGCAAGGAGAAACATACCAAAAGATTGAGGGGGCTTCAATGTGGAACAGATACAGTGTCTGTGCTGTGGTCAGGGGTCCTGGCTCCATCTGTGCTTGCCAGGCGGCTTCTGGAAGCTCACTGACCCCTGGTAATCTTTGCCTGGAAGGGTAATGTGAGGGCTACGTGGAATAAGCACCTGGGCCAGGTATCATGGAATAAATGCGTCCCCTAAAAAATCTGTAACATTTTGGCTGTGCCATAATTCCTGGTATTGTGTGATGTTCCTCTGTGTTGGAATTCCTACCCCTATGATGTTAGTAGTGGTGGATGGGCAGCAGCTGTGTTGGTAGAGCAAGACTCAATGTGTAAGTTTGTTTTGTGCCTTGAGGAGGTCTCTTGAGATATAAAGGAAAAAATCTGGCAGAGAATTGGGACACTCACACCATCAAGAAAGCAGCACGCAGAGGAGAATGCATTCTTCAGACCCGAGGTTCCTGCAGCAAGATGCTCCCTGAACAAAGTTGATGTAACACAAGGACATCCCTCTTGAGCTGACAAGGGCCCTCCCTTGGAGTCTACACTCTGAATTTGGAGTTGTAGACTACCAGACTGTGTAAGAACACTTTCCTTTGTTAAAGCCATCCACTTAGTGATATTTTTGTTAGAGCAGCACTAGCTGACTAAAACACCAGGTAAGTGCCTTTTATAATTGTTATTCCTCCTGATTATCATCTTCTTTGTCACCATTGTCATCATGAGGGTCAGAAAGGAGGGCATTTGACTTGAGGAGTCTGATGCATTTTCCTTGGAAAAAAAAAAAAAAAAAGCCAGATTGATCCCTCTCCAGCCTGTCCTGTTGGGTTGGAGACCAACCCTGTTGTGCAGGACAGTCTCTCACCTTTCTTTGGTCCTGCTGTTTCTTACCTATTGGCGTATCAGGTCCACCTGGGTTTGTGGCTCCTGATGGTGAAGAAAATGAAGGACTGATCTGTTCTGAGGAGGCAGAGCCTGTGTTACAGCCCCAGAAGTAGGCAGTGTTAGGAACTGAATGGTGTATCCCCGAAAGTTATGTTGAAGTCTTAATCCCTTTGCATATAAATGTGACCTTATTTGGAAACAGAGTGTTTTGTGAGTCCATTTTAAGTCATGGTAGCCAAAAGGAAAAAAAAGAAAAAAAACCTGTTGCTGTCAAGTAGATTCCAACTCACAGCAACTCCATTGGACAGAGTAGAACCGCCCTATAAAGTTTTCAAGGAGCAGCTGGTGGATTCAAACTGCCTACCTTTTGATTGACAGCAGAACTCTTAACCACTATGTCACTGGGGCTCACTTAATCATGGTAAGTATGTATAAGACATCTACGCTTTCAACATTTTTTATGTGTACTATTCAATGATATTAATTTTATCCATCATGTGATATAACTGTCACCGTGAATTATTTCTAAATATGCCCACCACCCTTAATAGGTGCTCTACCCCTCAAGCAATGACTGCATCTGTCCTCCTTCCTCCCACCCCTGGTAACCACTGATAGACTTTGGTCCCTATGTGCTTTGCCTATTCTAGATAAGGAAATAGGGTCTTTGTAGATGTAATCAGTTTAGTTTACCTGAGGTTACACCAGAGTAGGATGAGTTTCCATCCGATCTGAATGGTCTCCTTATAAAAGACACACAGAGAAGGATGATGGCTATGCAGTGATGCAGCTGCAAGCCAAAGAATGTCTGGACTCCCAGAGCTGAGAGAGATGAGGATGGATGCTTTTGAGGCTTTGGAGAGAACCTGGCCCAGCTGGCAACCTGAATTCAGACTCTAAGCCCTCAGGTCTGTGAGTCACTAACTTTCCATTCTGATATGCCACGTGGTGCTTTGTGCTTTGTTATAGCAGCTCTAAGAAACCAACACAGGCAATTAAGGCAAAGAAAAAAAAAAAAAACACCAAAAACCCACGTGCATCAGTGGATCCTGACTGTGGCAGCATCACCCATCCATCTCAGACCAGAAAGAGGGAAGGGGCTGAACCCAGCGTTTCCCCCCACCTTTGCGGTTTTGTTCTACACACGAAAGTGACTTTCCTAGTTTCATCAGCAGAGAGCCAGATTGCCTCATAGTAAAGTATAGTTTAAGATCAGTTTCAGGAATTTTCTGGGTGTTTTTTTATCTTTGCAGTGAAGCCATAACAGCCTTGCAGCAGCTGGGCGGGCTGGAAAGTTGATACTTCCAAGCGGATCATTAGATTCTAATGGCGTTTCTGAGGGTAGATGCTCCTAACAGCAGCCAGCAGAGCCCGCGCTGCAGAAGTGTGATGGATACTCCTCATCAAAGGGGTTCTGGCTGATATGCAGGATGCAGGGACTGAAATCCATAGCAAGTCTGCTCCCCAAAGGCGGTCAAGACACGTATTCTTCTCCAGGGTGGGGGTGCAGAGTGATTTCTGAACGTGCAGGTGCAGAGCGGCAGGGGGTACATGGTGAGCCTGATTGGAGATGTTATGGCCCTTCAGAGAAAGGTGTGAAATCCTCTCCTTAATTCAGACAGAGCTGTAAATTCTAACTCAAACATGGATATTGGCTGGATATGTTGGGATTAAGGTTTACGGGAAAAAATGATTCTTTAAAGTTAGGCAAATTTCAATTTCGGTATCAACTTAGCATCTTAGTAATCTGGTAGCCTCAGAAGCTACTTAATCATTCCCAGCCTTACTTTCATCAGCATAAATGAGTGCTCTCATTAGCCTTTGCTGTGTAGAAAACCACCCCAAGACTTGGTGATTTAACAGCAATTTAATATCATCTGCTATGGTTCCGTGGGTTGACTGGGCTCAGCTGAGTGGTTTCTATTCAAAATCTCTCATGATTATATTTAGATCACGGCTGACTCTGGAGTCACCCAAAGGCTTGACAGGGCTGGAAGACCAAGATGTTATCTTCCCTTATGTGTTGGGACCCCAAGCTGGGATGTCTAGCATAACTAGGGGCTGGCAAGGCATCTCTCTCTCCACGTAGCTTTTTTGTGTAGCTGCTTCAGCACCCTCTAAACACATCTGCCTCAAAGCAGTGGATGTCTTATATGGCTCTGGCTTCACAAGGAGGGAGCGTTGTAGGATGGAAGAAATGGAAGTCACCAGCCATTCACGGTCCAAGCTCAGAAAATGGCACAGCGTTGCTTCTGCCACAGACTACTCAACCAGCTGTCACAGGGCCTGGTCAGACTCAGGAGAGAGGTGAGGACCCGCCTCTCCATGGGAGATGTACCAAAGAACTTTTGTGGTCATTTTTAATTCTCCTCCTCATTGCTATTTACCTCCCAGTATCACTGAATGTGCTCAAGCAAGGGAAATACATAAAGCACCTTGTTGAATACCCAACACCTACAGGTACTCAAAAAAATCCCAATTTCCTTCTCCTTTTACCCTTTACCTTTCCCTTGGCCTTTTGATATTGAGATACTCTAGCACCAATAAGGGAAGGAGAGCTGGCTGTCCTAACTTTTCTCTCCCAGTAGGCCAAATAGTAGGACACTCTTGTCTTTGAGGCTTTAGATGAAGGTGGTGGTAATTGTCGTTGTTACACTCTTTCCAGCTGATTCTCACTCAACAACAACACTTTAGGACAGCATAGAACTGTCCCATAAGGTTTCCAAGGAGTGTCTGGTAGGTACACACTACCAATCTTTTGGTTAGCAGCTGAGCTCTGAATTATTGTACCACTGAGGCTGCTTAGATGAAGGTAGTTGTTCTCAACCATTGCTGCACTTTAGCAGCTCATAGGAAACTTTTGTAAAATGCCACTTAAAGTATGCTAACCCTTAACCATAGCATTTCTAATTTAGTTGATTGGTACAAGGTCCTTTGGGGTTTCAAATTCTCCTTCCCTGGTAATTTTCACACTTAATCGGAGTGCTAAGCATTTTGTTTCCAAAAGACCTGCAAACCAAAAGAGACAAACTCACTGTCATTAAGTTCGTTCCAACTCATAGCAACCCAATAGGACAGAGTAGAATTCCCATACAGTTTCCAAGGAATGCTTGGTGGATTAGAACTGCTGAACTTTTGGTTAGCGGCCATAGCACTTAACCACTACAGTACCAGGGTTTCCAAGAGACCTGCATTTGCCTGCAAATACATTTCCAGGAGAGGTGACAGGTTGATCTGTCCTGAAAACTGCATGGATTTGATGTTCAAGTGAAGCTGTGCTCACGCCCACATGGCTCCAAGAGGCTGAAACTCTGAAAAATTCCAGAACATTCCCAGAAGGCCCCACATATTGAAGAGGAGGCAGAGGAGGGAAATGGCAGAACCTGAGTGGGGAACAAGGATGGGGCCTCCAAAGAGCACGTGCCTTACACACAATCCAGTTATCAATTAGCCCACTGTCTCAGTCTCCTAGTGCTGCAATAACACAAATACCACGAGTGGTGGTGTTAAAGAACAGACATTTTTGTTTCATAGTTCTGGAGGCTAGATATCCAGATGAAGGTCTAGGCCAAGCTGATCTCCTCTATGGAACCTTCTCCTAGTTCCTTGTGATTACCATCAATCCTTGGAGTTCCCTGGTAGTCCTTAGAGTCTTCCTTCTGTATATCTCTGTGTTAATTTTGCTCCTCTTATAACTCATACTATCACACTAACTCATATTAATTGATCTCCATTGTAGACATCTGGGCATTATTCTATCATTGACAGTATTGTATTTCAGACCAAATCTGAGGAACATGATGCCATTTCTCTTCAGTTTGTCATTCTCAGCATAGCAACCATATGATTGCTATGGCCAGTACCAGTCCATTTCAGCTTACTAATGCCTAGGGTATCAATCTTTATAGGTTTTACTTCATTTTTGATGCTGTCCAATTTTCCTAGATTCGTAGTTTGTACATTCCACTTTCCGATTATTAGTGAGTGTTTGCAGTTGTTTCTCCTTATCTGGAGAAACATCTCCACATCAGAAAATGATGATCCCAAAAGCTTGACTTCATTCAAGTTATTAAAGTCAACTCTGCTTAGAGGAGGCAGCTCTTTCCCAGTTATCTTTTCAGAGCCTTCCAGCCTGAGAGGCTCTTATTCTGGCACCATAATAGATAATGATCCACTGCTATTCATAAGGTTTTCACTAGCCAGATTTTATCAGAAGTAAACTGGCAGAACAAACTGGTATGAGTTCATTAACATAACAAAAGAAAACCTCTATTCACAAACTGTGTCATACTTACAGGTAGGTACCAGGGTGCCACTTCAACACACATTTGGGCAGCAAAGATACAATTTAACCACTAAAAAAAAATATCCCTTGCTGTTGAGTTGATTCTGATTCACAGTGATCCTGTAGGACAGGGTAGAATTGCCCTACAGGGTTTTCAAAGCTATAGTTCTTCCAAAAGCATATTGACACATCTTTTTTCTGTAGAGCAGCAGGTGGATTCAAATCATTGACCTTTCAGTTAGCAGCCAAGTATTTAGTCACTGTGCACAGAGGGCTCCTTATTTAATCCATAAAAAACATCATTTTGTGATCACCAGATGGCCCTGCTTCTACCTGGGCTCTGTGGTGCCCAAGAGAAGCTGGAGAACACTGGCAAAGTCATTCAAGGTGAGTGTCTCCCTGTTCCATGGTCTCCTTCAGTGAGCACCAAATGAACTTTGCTCCTCCGAAGATTTGTCATTCATATTCATAAAAATAAAATGGTTATCTAAGACCCCTCCTGAAAAGAAAATCCAACACCATTTGTTCCCCATCAAATCCACGATGGGTGATGGATATAAATAGCTGACTTTTAAGAGGAAACTGCTGAGCAGGTACAAATATTACTTGTACCTTGAAAGTATCTGCTGAGCCTTATTATTCTTGGGTAATTGGGGTTATGGGCAGTTGCTCTCTCTTATCGGTCAATGTTTCTTTTTGTACGTCTCAAGGGTGAACCAGCACCCCCTTCATAAACTTTGAGAGCTGTCTATCAGCCCTCTTGCTACCTGGATACGGAGAGTTTCTCCTAACCTCCTCTATTTTCCAGTTGTCAAAAATTACCACCCTTTCCTGCCCACTGCTCACATCTAAGAAGATGGAGACTGTAGGCTAGGATAGAGGGCATAAATAAATAAATAAGCACTGCCACCCAGTCAATTCTGACTAGTAACAACCCTGAAAGACAGAGCAGAACTGCCCCGTGGTATTTTCAGGGAGAACTTAGTAGATTCAAACTGCCAACGTTTTGAGTAGCAGCTGTAGCATTTAACCACTATACCACCTGGGTTTCTGGACACATTGCAAAGACGAATGTGATTAGGTTACCAAAACTCAGTTCTGAGTGGTGCAAACATTTAAGGTGCTTGGCTCCTAACTGAAAGGTTGGTGGTTCAAATCTACCCAGGTGTGCCTAGAAAGAAGAGCCTAGTGGTCTATTCATCCAAAATCAGTCTTTGATAAAACCCTAAGGAGCACAGTCCTACTTTGATACACATGGGGTCACCATGACTTGAGGCCAACTTGATGGCAACTGGTAGAACTAGGCTGTTTAGGGAGCATTAACTTCTGTTATTGGTTTCTGATTTGTAGATACATCACTAGGCTGAACATTCTGGATCACTTGACTCTTCAGATCACAGCAAGATTTGGAGACTCAGTCTGCCTAAACAGAATGTCTCTATGTGCCACTAATGCCTTAATCATCACAGCTCAAGTGTGACCATGCAGTTGATGCCTTAGAAATAGCCCTGGGCAGAAATCAGGGAACTGTTCCTCATTTACAGTTTTGCTTCTACACACGAGTAAAAGGGAATTCGTTTTTATTCTCCTGGTCAATAAAACAGTGCTAGTAGGAGTCCATTCTGGTTGCTTCCCCAGGGGACTTGGTGGGAGTCAGTGGGAGGGCAATGAGGGCCCCCAGGATAAAGACATAGACAGGCTAAGACATAGACCACTGCAAGAAGGTTGAGGAGAGACTTTGGAAAGTCAGTAATGCTCTCTATTGGATGAATGGTGTTCCCAAGACATGCTGAAGTCCTAACTCGTGGTACCTATTCATGTGATCTTGTTTGGACACAAGACTTGATTAGTTAATGTGAGGTCATACCTGAGTAGCAACGTACTTATAACAAGAAAAGAAGAGGCCCAGAGACAGAGAGCAGATGACCATGTGATAAGGGCAGCTGTAGGCCAAAGAATGTCTGGGGTTATCAGAAACTGAGGGAGCCCTTATGGCACAGTGGTTAACAGCTAGGTTGCTAATCAAAAGGGAGTTTGAACCCACCAACCACTGTGAAGGAGAGAGATGTGGCAGTCTGTTTCCATAAAGATTCAACGCCTTGGAAACCCTACAGGGCGGTTCTACTCTGCCCTATGGGATTTCCAAGGCTGTATAAGATGTGGTCATAAGCCAGAATGAACTCAGTGACAATGGAATGAACCAGAAACTTAAAGAAACAAAACAAGATCTTCACCTAGAGCCTTCAAAGAGAGTGTGGCCCTCTCAATACCCCGAATTTGGACTCCTGGCCCCAAGAACTATGAGCAAACACATTTTGTAGTTTTAAGCCATCTCTTTAGGGGCTTTAGTTACCCTACAAAAGCCCTAGAAAATTGATACAGTTCTATGATAGTCTCTGACTTAAATAACATCTCATAAACCATTCTATTCCTTTCTAAATAATTAATTTTTAAAGAGTCCTATTTATTTCAATTGTCCATGCTGTGAGGAGCTAATCTGAAACCCGTCATGGCCTTGGCTGTGTAGATGTGGGACATGGGTTTATGAGCAAACCACCTGAGGCTGATGGCCACATCCTGTGCCATGCTGCCTCTTAGCATGGCCAAGCTGAGTGGCTGGGAGTTCCAGTCTATGGACAAGCTCCCGGCTTTGTACTACCGGACAGGCACCCTTTAGCCTCACTGCAGCTCTGTCGGATGCTGCTGGCTCCTTCAGGAAGGTTATGCACCTTATAATAACGACCTTCGCTTTCTCACTACGGGGTTATTGAATATGGCAGCTCTTCTTCCCACCTCCCATGGCCATAAACGAAGACAGATTGCTCCTTTCACGTTCTAAGGCTTCTGAATATAGAGTAGAATCAATTTTATATATGGGAGAGGGAGCCTTCGTATCATACATAGCTCCTCGCTCCGTGGATTCCCCCTCCCTGGGAGATAGTATATGAACTTGCTCCAATACAGGAGTGAGAGCGTAAACGACAGAATGCTTCACTATTACCCCAGTGGGTCTGAGTGAAAATTTCACTTCCCCAATCATTTACCCCTCCACCGCCTCTCAGTGAAGCACAATTTTACAAGTTATATAAATTGGATTCATCAGCAGTTTCAAAACTCACTTACTTGGCTGCTTTTTCTGATGCTGTGAGCCTCACTCCTTACCACGCATCCTCCTTATTCAAGATCCTTAGACAGCTCTCTGTTGGCTCTTAGACTGAGTCCAGACTTTATCTTGGTGTCAAATTTCTCCCAAGCCTCCTCTCTACACACACTGTTCTCCTCTCCTACTGGCCAATAGCAACTTCTTTTCCTTGAACAGGATGGCTACTCACAACCCCACCCTTCACACTCTGTACCCCAGCACCTTTGTGACACTCCTACCGCACCCTTGAGAGCTCACATCCTTTTTCCTATGCAGAGCTCTCCAGTTCCCACAATAAACAAAACTCTGTCCTCATGATTGACTTAACACTGGATCATTGTTATCGATGGAGTTTTCATTGGCTGATTTTCAGAAGCAAATCACTAGGACTTTCTTCCTGATCCAACTTAGTCTGTAAGCTCTCCTGAAACCTGTTCAGTGTCATAGCAAGATAAAAGCCTCCAGTACAGAGAAGAGATGCTGTGCCCAGCAAGAAATTGAACCCAGGTCTTCCACACGGAAGGCAAGAACTCTACCATGGGACAACTGCTGTCCCCCTCCAGCTGTCTGTTACTGTTAGGTGACACTGAGTCAGTTCCGATTCATAGTGATCCTATATAAAACAGAACAAAACACTGCCAAGTTCTGTGTCATCCTCATAATTATTGTACTTGAGCTCATCATTGCAACCACTGTGTCAATCCATCTTGTTGAGAGTCTTCCTCTTTTTTGCTGACCGTCTGCTTTACCAAGTGTGATGTTCTTTTCCATGGGCCAGTTCCTCCTGATAACATGTCGAAAGTATGTGAGGTAAAATCTCACCATTCTCACTTCTAAGAAGCATTCTGGTTGCACTTCTTCTAAGACAAATTTGTTCATTCTTCTTGTTTAAAAAAAATGATTTGGCCATTGGTGGATTTCGACTCATGGTAGTCTACGTATGTTCAATATTCTCCCCCAGTGCCATGGCTCAAAGGTGTCAATTCTTCTGTCTTCCTTTTCAGATGCCTAACTCTCTATGCTCCTCATGTTCCTTTAAGCCCATCCAGAGAATTGAGAACACATTAATAGTTATCTTGAGCGTATCTGTTTCACAGATATAAATCTTGTTTTTCTGAAGTTACAGAACACAGATGACAGTGGAGGAATTACTGAGTAATTACTAGGTTTCATGCGGACAAGAATTAATGTTTTTTCAGGTCATGGCATTGTTTCATATCTCATTGATCATGGTTTTGAAATAAAGGCATTACTCCTTTATTTATCTGAACACCCCAGATATTTCACTGTGAAGGCATTTTGTCTCTACGAGAATCAGCTCAGCTCCTTGTCTATACTTCTTCCAGACAGATTTGTTTGTTCTTTTGGCAAGCCATGTTATATTCAATATTCTTCATCTGTGTGACTTTGGTCAAGTTACTTAACCTCTCTGTGCTGTAATTTTCTCAAGGGTAAAATGAGGTATAATTTTAGCACCCAACAAAGGATTGTTGAAAGATTGAGAGTGAGCACAGGCCTGTTCTAAGCTTAATAGCTGGCAAATTAATAAATTAACCTCTTTCTATCTTTCAGGCTCATGGTGATTACATGTGTGTCAGAGAAGAACTGTGCTTCATGGGGTTTTAATGGTTGATTTTTTGGAAGTAGATCTCCAGACTTTTCTGCTCAGACCCCACTGGTGAACTTGAACCAACAACCTTTCAATAAGCGGCTGAGCTCATTAACCATTTGCATCATCCAGAGACTCAAAGGGTAATTAAATTTGTTGTTTTTGAGTCCATTGTGACTTACAGCAACCGTAGAATGGAAAACCTGGTGCAGTGGTTAAGTGCTGTGTTTACTAACCAAAAGATTGCCAGTTCAAATCTGCCATGTGCTCCTTGGAAACTCTGTGGAGCAATTCTACTTCATCTTATAGGGTTTCTATGAGTTGGAACCAACTCAATGGCTGCTTGCATTTTATTTCATAGAGTAGAATAGAACTGCTGCATAGGGTTAGCAAGGAGTGGTTGGTGGATTTGAACTGCCAACCTTTTGGTTAGCACAGGCCCTGTGCTTTTAACCACTGGTAGGGCTAAAACTAAGGCACTTGCACCTTTACTATTTGCTCTAAGAAATTCTTGCCCAGTGTCATGTATTGAATAGTGTCCCCCCAAAATGTGTTTATCAGTTTGGCTGGGCTATGATTCCCAGTATTGTGTGATTGTCCACTATTTTGTCATTTGATGAGATTTTTGTATGTGTTGTAATACCTGTAACTGTGGCTTAATAAGATAGATTTATCAGTAGTTACACTGATGAAGTCTGTAAGATTAGATAGTCATAAGCTGTCTTAGGCTGGATTTCCTAGGGAAGCAAAACCAGTAACACGTGTATGTACAAGGAAAGATTTATAGACTTAAAGAACAATGAAAGATATATATATAAAGGGAGAGAGAGATAGGAAACAGCTGGTGCAATTGGGAAAGCTGAATGTCCCAAGTCCTGGCACAAGACTCGAGCGGCCACAGTAGCTGGTAAACCCAAGGTCAGCAGGTCAGAAACCAGAGTTCTAGATCACCAGTTGTGTAGGTCAGCAGATCCCAAGCTGGCAGTGAGATGGAGCTGCAGAAGCTGGTGAACCCAGGATCAGCAGTTCAGGGAACAGGATTCTCAAGTGCCAGCTGTAAGAGTTGATGAATTCAACAGCTGCTAGTTCAAGTCCAGGAACCAGATGTCAGAAGAGAGCAGGCCCTGCTGGCTACATGAGCAGACTGGTGGTGGGTTGTGGAAGGCGGAGAGAAGAGAGCTGAGGGGCGTGAAGCCACCACAGGCCCTGCCCTGCAGCTTAATACAGCAGCCGAATATGGGTAGCCAAGTTGACATAATCCTGACCACCACGTAAGCCAATCTCTTTTGAGATATAAAAGACAAAAATGAGCAGAGAAACATGGGGACCTCACGCCACCAAGACAGGAGCAAAGCATATCCTTCGGACCTGACTTTCCTGTGTTGAGATGCCCATATACCAGGGAAAGACTGATTCCTTACAAGGAGCTTCCTCCAGAGCTGAAACAGAGAAAGACTTCCCCTAGAGCTGTACTTGTAACCTACTGGACTGTGAGAGAATATACTTCTCTGTCAAAACCATCCACTTGCAGCATTTCTGTTATAGCAGCATTAGATGACTAAGATACCCAGAAAGGAGAAAGATATTGAAACCAACAAGTAAATCGCTGTATTATTACTTTAAGGCATTTCCTGAAAATCCATTGATCTGAACGATAGTTTTCTCACTTGGGCAAGTAGTCTCATTCTTCAGACAGTACATTGCTCAACTAGGCAAGCCTTTTTTTCCAAACAACTGTTAACTCATCAAAATTCAATCCAAGACTCTGGTCTTGCTATGTCTACCAATCTTAAACTAATATACCATGATCTTTGCCAACCAGATCCCTGCACTAGGACACTTGCCTCAGATAACTCAAACTCAGACCTCAAAACCCCAGAGAGACCGAATCCTACCTCACCCTGACTCAGACAGACTCAAAGGGAGATCTTCCTGACTGCTGTCAGTAATAAATATGGCTTTGCTTGATCATCAGCTATTCTGATGCTGTTTGTCATTTAACAAGATTAACTGAGTTGCCATTCATTTATGATACATAAATAACACAATAGTACTTAACACATCACAGACAATGGAAAATCCCAAATCATTGCTTTTGAGTGATTCTGACTTATAGTGACCCTATAGACAGAGTAGACCTGCCCCATAAAGTTTCCAAGGAATGCCTGGCAGGTTTGAACTGCTGACCTTTTCGTTAGTAGCTGTAGCACTTAACCACTATGCCACCATGGTTTCCAGACAATGGTTATTTTCATTTTCCATTTTGTAGAAGACATTGATGCATAAACATATGTATTTCACCCACTTCATGGCTCACTAGGGTTTTTGTTGGCTAATTTTTTGGAAGCAAATGGTCAGACCTTTCTTCCTAGTGTGTCTTAGTCTGGAAGTTCTGCTGAAACCTGTTCACTACAACTTTCAGTACATATTATACCTGAAAGCAGAGAAACAAAAATTCTCACAACTGGACCAATAAACAACATCATGATAACGGAAGAAAACATTAATGTTCATTGGATTTCATTTTACTTGAGTCAACAATCAATGCCCCTGGAAACAGCAGTCAAAAAATTAAATGATGTCTTGGACTGAGCAAATTTTCTACAAAAGACTTCTTTAAATTTTTCAAAAGTGGAAGTGCCATTTTGATGACTAAGGTACTTCTGACCTAACCCATGGTATTTTCAGTTACTTCACATGCATGCAAAAAGTTAGATAATAAAAACCAAGAGAACCAAAGAATTGACACATTCATACTATGGTGTTGGCCAAGAATAGTGAAAGCATCATAGTCAACCAGAAGAACAAACAAATCTGTCTGGGAAATAGTACAACCAGAAAGCTTCTTAGAAGCCAAGATGATCAAACTTTGACTCACTTAGTTCCACATGTCATCAGGAAAGAGCAATAGCTTCAGAAGGTGTGATATTTGGTAAAGTAGAGGGTCAATGAAAACAAAGGGAGTCCTCAGTGAGATGGAGTGACATGACAGCTGCAACAACAGCTTCAGACATACCAACAACCACGAAGATGGTACGGGACCAGGCAGCATGTTGTTCCATCGTGTATCAGATTGCCATGAGTACAAGCCAGCAGGAGGACAACTAACAACAACAACGTGACCCATAAATACTCAAGAACTCTAGTGAACAAGTGAAAAGAGTGAAGAAAGCATGTCCCTGGAGGAGAAAATAAAAGCCCTCACTAGAATTTGTAGGTGCATCGGTGGGGCTTTTTTTAAGAGATGAAAGAATCTGACTTTGATTCTCTTAGAATCCAGATCTCTTGGTTTGTGGAATTGGTGTGACCCACCTAGGCCATCTGCCCTTAGGTGTCTTTTTGAACCTGAAAGGAATTGGTTCCCTGTAGTCACCTTCAGGTCAAACAACAATCTACTGAGCAGCTGGGCAGAGATCTGGCAGGAACTCGAAGGGCTGATTAGAGGCTGTGTTTTAGGATATATGGTGCATCCTTGGTGATTCAGTGTAACTCATGGGCCCCGAAACCTTTCCCTGTATTCTGCGTTATCTTCCAAGAAACTAATGTTAACAATGACCTATATAACCCTATTTCACTGGCCCCTTTTGTGAGCACCTTCCAAATAGGAGGTGAAGTAGTCCAATTTGAATTGTATCTACTTATATTAAATATATTCGGTTACACTAATTTTTACTGTTTCTCTTAGGAGTGGGACCTTTTGTGGGAGATGAAAGAAGTAGATAGTGTTCTTAGCCTCATTTCAGCTCCCCAAGTTATAAGCACAGCTCACTTTGAGCAGTGGCAACTGTTCTTGTTACTGCAGTGATTCTTGCAGAAGTGATGGAGAGGGTAGATCACCTCTGTGTTAGCCCACCTCAGTATTTAAGGTGGGAGGAATTTTTCAGCAAACACTTCCTTGAGATTTGGATATGCCCTTTCCCATCCCTACTTGAAAACCTTACATTCCTTATTGATGGTGGAACCTTGATTTTGGGAACTCCAATTTTGTCACCTTGGATACTTTTCAGTTGCATGATTTACATGCTGGGTTCAAGTGACAGTAACTTGTGGTATCGTCTATAGAACAAGACCACAGTAAGCACACATCTGCACTAGCAGATATGAAAGGCTTCCACAATATTTTCCCTCCCTCATTTTTGCTCATCTGTCCCACTTCAATGCCATCTGTCTTTGGTGAAGGGGAATCCCTATTGGCATCGTGATTAAGTGTCTGGCTGCTAACAATAGATCAGTAGTTCAAATCTGCCAGGCACTCCTTGGGAACTATATCATGTAGGGTTGCTTTGAGTCAGAATTTACTCGAAGGCAATGAGTTTTGTTTTGTCTTGGTGAAGGGCATCACAAGGACGTTTTGTAGAAAACTCCAAGTTGTGAATATAACAGCATGCACGTGTGAGCACCCACACCTTCTGATACTTTGACAATATTCACAGTTTGACCAACAATATTAAGTTTTGTCTATGCTGCTATTTGATGCTTTTAGGTCTGACCTGTGCTGGAGGATGTTGGAGTGGGGGTCAGGGGTGGGCCTGACGACCATCAGGGCTGACAGCAAGTCAGCTTGGGAAGTGAAGGGTGACAAGTTGTGGCCTCAAGGACTCACTCCAACAAGGGCTCACGTCTTCAAACCAAAAACATTGTGACAGACAAAATAGAGCAAACATCATTGTTTCTGATGGATGACCCTGTCTCGATTTGGAAGCGGTATTTGAAACTACTTTTAAATTTGTTATTTTTCTTTCTTTTAGCACACACTGTGAAATTACTCTTTTCCCCCTTGAAATAGATTTTATTGGAAAAATATAACTACATGCCCTTGTCTAATATAAAAACTCTTACACTCTTGTGAAATTGCTGAAAAAATAGGACATACCAACTTGTTAATAAACTACTTGTTGTTATTAGTTACTATCCAGTTAGCTCCAACTCACAGTGACCCCATGTACAACAGAAGAAAATGTTGCGTCGTCCTGCACCACCTTCGTTGTTGAGTCCATTGTTGTAGCCCATTTGTATTATGACTGACTCCCAACCCTGGGGACTCATTTTTCGGCACTGTATCAGTTATCTTTCTACTGTGACCATAGGGTTTTCACTGGCTAATTTTCAAAAGTAGACTTCCAGGTCTTTCTTCCTAGTCTGTCTTAGTGGGAGGTCCACTTAAATCTGTCTACCGTGGGTGACCCTGCAGATACTGGAAATATTGATGGTGTAGCTTCCAGCTTCACAGCAACACACAAGCCACCACAGTAGGACCAACTGACAGACTGATAGTGGTAATAAACACTGGGCAGATGAAAATGTTGACATTGGCTTGAAATGCCATGACACTCAAACATTTTAATTTTAAACTTTAGACTACAGAGAGCTACTCTTATTTCCCTCCCTGAGACTGCTACAGAGGACACTGATGAATCCACGTGAATGTGCAAAGGAGCCCCAGCTGCTCAGAGGCTCTCCACCACCAGCTTGTTTGGCCAGGACAACGAAAGCAAAGGAAAGACTCATTAGTATGTAGGCCACTAATCTGAAATTTATGATAGCTCAGACAGGGAGGGGTAAGGTGAGAAGAAGGTTGGGCTAAGCAAATTTACAATGCAAACGAGATTGCAGGAGAGAAGGTGTAACTCCTCTAGTTAGCAGTCTATTTCCAAGGACTGGAGGGGCACACCATTTATATTACTTATAATTGATTTGCCAATTACCCATCTGCCTTATCTGATTCTCTACTAGATAGCAAGGCAGACACCTTACATATGCTGGGACTGGCATGATGCGCAATGTTGCTGATTGAAGAAATGAATACTTTTATTAAAGTAAACACCCAAGGGAAAACACTTAGTTTTAGTGATTTGATAGGCTCTTTGCCTAATTCAACTCCATTTGTTTTAAAACATTCAATAGTTAAGACTTTTTAATAATCTAGATCAGTGGTTCTCAATTTTGTTCCTTGGGAGACACTTGATGATATCTGGAGACAGTTTTTGGTTGCCATAAATTGTGAGACGGTGTTTCTGGCACCTAGTAGATAGAGGCTGGGGATGCTGTTAAATGCTCTACAGTGCATACAGCAGCCCCCACAGCAAACATTATCCAGCCCTAAATATCAGTAGTGCCAAAGCTGAGAATTCTTTATCTAGATGGACCTTCTTCTCAATTCATCTGGATATAGGAGCTTGTGTCATGAGTCTCTGTGTTCGGGTTTCTGTATTTCTCACTGTGGCACTTAAAGTATTTTGACATTTCTGCTTCCTGCCCATCATCTCAGACTCCAGAGGATTCACAAGACTATAAAACCAGAGGCAAGCATATTCATCACTGTCATACTGTAGGTGAGCTATCTTGAGATAGTTAAGGAAGGGAAAACCTTTGCCTTCAGTGAAGTCACGTGTCTAGTGAAAAAATCTCATTCTCAACACTGGCGGGGCTTCCTCTGGGAAATGGTACCTGTAACGGCAGGTGTTTTTCAGAGCCATTCTTTTTTTCTAGACTGAGAGGGAGCAGAAGCTGAGGAAGAGCTGGTATGATGCAAAAATGAAAGCCCAAGTAAGAGACAAAGTTCTAGAATACTTTCTAATTAGTAGTACGAGGCCAACTTCTCTGGTGAATCTCCTGGTTAAATAAAATATCTTTTTCTGGAGCTTAGGGATTCATCATGCTTTTCCATCTCTTCCTATCTTGTTGGTCAAGAGCTTTATAATATGCAATTTTGTGGCCATGAAAATATGCTGGGAACTATGTTTCATGGTCGTAACTTTAAGCATATCAAAAAGATGAAGAAACACTGAATTAAACAGTTTCACCTTTTCCAGGGAGCTTTCATAGAGCAGCCATTCAATCTTTCAATAGTCCATCTTTTCTCTCCACTGCAAGGCTGATAGAAGTCAGGGTCCACCTTTGGTTGGGCTGTTGCAGTGAGTTTACCCCCCAAAAGAGTTAAGAGCATAGGTTTGGAGTGAGACAGAAGACGAGTGCTATTCCAGCTTCATTGCAGGTTACCTGTATCCTACGGGGATTCGCCTATTCTGATATACCTCTGTATCCTCATATTTCAAGTTGGGATAGCGATGCCAAGCCTCTAGCATTGTGAAGGAGATGGAGATAATAAGGTGGATATGATGTTAAGGCCTGATTTTCTCATAAGGAAGCTCTCAACAGTGATATGTGAAAATCCCTAAAGTAGACTTTCCCTAAAGTAGACATTAATAGGTTTAGCCAAGCCAGCCAAGTGCCGTCCAGGCAACAACCATGTCTTGTGTTCAAAAAAAGATTGGGAAACACTGAAGCAAAGTTTAGTAGACCTATGATTTTAACTACAAGACTTCTGAAAAATATTAACAGGCTAATGTAAATTAGGGTTCTCCAAGACAGATGAGTAGTGGGCATCATTTCCCAAACTTATTTTTATTCATTTATTCATTTCACACTTAATTATTATGTTCATGTATATGCAAAACACTGTCTGCAGTGTTCAGGAGAATCCAGTAATAAGACAGGCAAGGTCTGCTCTCTTGTAGATTTCATCCTAATGGGAAGATATGAAGGAAGGAAGGAAAACCAAGAGAGAGGAAAGGGGAGCAAGGTTAACATGTGGAAGATGCAATGCAGAGAATGAAAATGACTGAGAATAATGGGCTGTGTGCTTCAGATTGGGAGGTTAAGACAGAGTTCAGTTGAGAACTTAGAAACCAAGATGCCCCTGGAGGACAATCAGAGCAAACATCATTACTGGCAGAGCAAACAACCAGAGCAAATGCCCTGTGATAAGAATGAGATCATGTATTCTGGGATGAATGTAGTGGTTAAAGATAGAGTGATACAAGATGAGGTCAGAAAGGTAGGAGGTACCTGATCATTAAAGAGTTTGATTTACTTTTCGAAAGAATCACTCTGCCTGCACTATTGAGAAGAACACAGTAGGAAGGCAAAGTCAGAAGCGGAGATTGTCAGGCTATTGTAGAAGAGCCCATGGGAGCACCCAACGGCCTCAGTACAGCAATGATTGTGAGGATGGTGAAGATCTGGGCAGTGTTTCTTTCTGTTGTACACAGGGTTGCTATGAATCAGAACTGACTCCCTGGCACCTAACAACAACAACAACAACCATGAGAGCAAGGGCTTGGGCAAGGATGGTAACCATGGAGATGATGATTATTGTTCTTTTTAGTAAACATACCTATTTCAATGCTTATTGTCACAGAATAGTACACAAATCATAAGTATACAACTCAATGAATCACCACAAAGCAAACTTGTCCATGCATTCACCACCTAGGACAAGAAGGACTCCCTAGTATTCTCTGCCACCATGAACCCTATCTTCTTTCTTTTTTTGGTTAAATTTATTTTTTTGTTTGCTTTTCATTTGTTTATTCATTTATTTTAGTTTTTTGGCTTTGACAAAGGAAAGTTTATTCTTTTTTATTATGATTGAGTGAAAATATACATTTCCATATAAGTTTGCATGCCCGCCTATGTGCAGGTCCCACTGCTCTCCCTGCCTGGTGACAGCACACTCTTCTTCTCCATTCTATACATGTCATATCCTCCTAATAATATCCTATCCCCTCCTCTCCATCCTCTCCACTGCCCCCAGTAAGAGTCAGCAGGACGACACTCTGAAGATGCATAGAACCATGAAGTGCGCACACAATATGATCTCTCTGTGTCTCCAAGTCCAATCCATTCCCATCCAAAGAGTTGACCTCCATTATGATTTGTGGACAGGGGCAACATCAGGGCCAGAGACCATGCTCCCAGTGGAACACTGAGGTCCCTGGACCATCAGTTGTGATCTTTTAGTGGAGATCTCAGGGTGTACCCCTTTTTATTCTTGTGTTTCCAGTGACACTTAATGAGCCCCATCACGGTGGCCAGGAGCCATCTGGTTCTTCCAGTCACATGTTGATGTAGTGCCCTTCTCATGAGGATCTCTCAGTCTTCTGGGTTCTTTTTCCCTCATGTCATTTTGCTCCTTGGTGATCATCTCTTCCTGTTGAGTTGGGACCATTTGTTGTATCTGAGATGGCAGCTTGGCAGCTTTTAAGACCCCAGACCTCACTCACCAATGTGGGGTGCAGAAGACTCTCAGCAAAATGCTAGTTGTGTCAGTTGGCCTCAATTACCCCTGAGAGCATGGTCCCTGGCCCCCAGCCCCAGCTATTCTACTCTTGCAATATTGGGTTAAGATGGGAGGAGTAATCACATTGTGTTGAAGTCCAGTTGGAATTGATCTTCTTTTTAATGTGTGCTGTCACTGACTTCACCCAACCAAATTTCTATCAGCTATCTAATCTATACCCCACCTTGTTCCTCCCTCCCTCCCTCCCTCTCTCCCTACCCTTGCAGCCTGTGCATGAGTCTGTTTTTAAGTTATTATCGTAGGGGTCTCAAACAATATTTGTCCTTTTGTCGCTGACTACGTTCACTCAACATAATGTACTCCAGTGGAGTGTTGAAGTCTCCCACTATTATTGTGGAGTGATCGATCTCATTTTTGAGTGTAGTCATTGTTTCTTCAATGTATTTAGATATTCTAGTATTGGGTGCATAAATATTTAATATTGTTAAGTCCTGCCTGTGTATTGAATCATTCAGCAATAGTGTCCAACCTTGTCCACAATGGTGGATTTTACATTAAAATCTGTTTTATCTGAGATTAGTATTGCCACACCTGCTCTTCTTTGCGTATTGTTAGCTTGATGCATATTCTCCCATCCTTTAATTTTCAGCTTTTTCATATCTTTAAGTCTAAGCTGTGTTTCTTGTAAGCAACATATGGACAGATTGTGTCTTTTGATCCAAGATGCCACTCATTGTCTCTTTACTGGACCATTCAGTCCATTCACATTTAATATAATTATTGACAGATATGTCTTTAGTGCTATCTTTGTGATGACTTTATTTTTGTGTTGGTGT
The DNA here is from genome assembly GCA_028571685.1 of Heterohyrax brucei. NCBI lineage: Eukaryota > Metazoa > Chordata > Mammalia > Hyracoidea > Procaviidae > Heterohyrax > Heterohyrax brucei. Next base: position 33,005,365 of record CM053140.1, read on the forward strand.
TGTCTATGTTGTTCTTATTCATCTGTTCTGGGCCATTCTTCCTTATGAGTTCAGTTTTCACCTTTTTCAGTGTTGGTTTTGTGGTTGTTGAGACTCCTGTATTACTTTTCTTGATTTGATATGTTGCATCTTTATTGTGCTTTAAGGCTGTCTGTATGATCCCCCTTAATAATCTATGTTTAAACTCAATTTTAACTATTGAAAGTCTTAATTAACTTCCTTTCCATCTGGAAGGACTACAACGACTATAGTACATCCCTCTTTTTAATATGATGACATCATAGCTTTCATGATATGATCATTGGGTCACTTCATTTAATATTATAGCTTTGATTGAGTTTGGAGCCTTCCCTAACTGTAGGTTTCTGGATGATGTGTCCTGTATTTCCTCCTGAAATATAAAGTTAATAGTTGTATACTTCTAAGCCAAGAGCTTCTTTTAGTATTTTGTATAGCCTTGGTTTGGATTTTACAAAGTCTCTGAGTTTCTGTTTATCTGTGAATGTCTTAATTTCATTTTTGTATTTGAAAGATCATTTTGCAGGACAAATAATTCTTTATTGGAAGTTCTTCTCCTTCAAGACTTTGAATGTGTCATCCCATTGTCTCCACACCAGCATCTTTTCTGCTGAGAAATCAGATGAAAACCTACAGGGTTTCCCTCTGAATATTAGCTTTGCTTTGAGTCTCACTGCCTTTAAGAGTATCTGCTTATGTTTCATTTTGTTCAGCTTGATTATAATATGTCTTGGAGTCTTTCTTTTGAAATCTACATTGAGTTGCATTTGGTATGCATCTTGGATATCTATATTCTCTTCCTTCATAATTTCTGGGAAGTTTTCAGATGTCTCGCCTTGTTCAGGAACTCTTATTAATCATAGATTGTTCCTCCTAATAGAGTTCCAAATGCTTCTTAATGCTTCTTAATTTTTGTAATTTCTTTTCTCTGATTTCTCTTCATAGATGCTGGAGTCAGTAGCTCTGTCTTCCAAGTCAGAAAGTCTATTTTCCATTTGTTCAATTCTGTTTTCTTGGCTTTGAATTGAAATTTCTATCTCTTTGATTATGTTATGGACCTGTTGGATTTCAGAGTACTGGTGTTCCATCAGTTCGAACAACTTTCATAAATTTTCATTTTGCTCTGCTGCATTTTGTATAAGGTCTAGGAGGGCTCTTTATATAATCCTTTTGTATTCTTCCTCCGATAGTTTCAGAGAGGCTTCTTGGTCGGTGAAGTTGTTTAGTTCTTTCTTTTTTGGGCCTTCTGAAGCCATAGGTGAATTCTTCTTAATGTTTTTGTCCAGAGTTTGTTGCTTTTTAGGCATGGGGAGGTTGTTTTGTTTCTCTGGTGTTACCTTCACAGGATCTAAATATCAGTCTGAAAAGGAAATTGATTACCAGACACCTCTGTGTACTCCAGTGACTGGGGTCAGTGAAATCTCTGAGGTAGCAGGCTCCACCTCCTGATTGACAAAGACACAGCCCTACTTATAGAGTCACTAGGGAGCCATCAGCTGACTCTATAATGTGAGATCTGGAAAAGTAAGCAGCTCTATATCCAACCCCATGTGCTGTAAACTAGTTAAAAATACAGAAAGGCCACTACCCTGCTGTCATCTGGTGGCCACACTGTGCAAAAGACTGCTTTTCTGTCAGAAAAAGTCTCTCTGGGAAGGCACTGTCTAACAGCCTGGAATTAGGTTCAGCTGAGGCCTCCATATGAGTGCCTCTGCTTCCCAGACAATCAAGATGGCATCCCACACAAACTTTCCCGTTTGTCTCGGAATAGGCTATTCAATGGTGGAAATTCGGGGAAAGAAGCCAAAAGTGCTGAGGTGCACAGATTTCAAGGTCGGACTCTCAAAATGTAGTGACTCCGCTCGCCTATCACATCGTAGTGCATCTGAGTCCTGCCATCAGTCAAAGACCCAGCCCTGCCTGCTGGCCAAGACAGTCAGGAAAAAATTAAAATGGTAAGTTACCTTCAGTCCGCGAGAGCCAGGCACTCACCAAGGGTGACGGTCAGTGAAAAAGAAGTTTCACAGTCAGTGATGTGTAGCCTGAATTGACAGCCCTATGCTGTGTCCTAGGGTTCACTAGGTGTCCAGCAGGCTCCATTTAATCATCAATTCAGGCCTTGGTTTCCAGAGAAATTTAGGGAAATATGTGTTTAGTCTGCCTTCTTGACTCTATCCCCCTCTACTTCCGAATTCTTAAGTCACAGCACAGGTACAGATTTGTCTGGTTTTGAATTTACGTGATGGAGTTACACAAGAGTTCCCTCTTATGTAGAACTTCTTTTGCTCAGCATCACGAGAAGAAGCTTGTCTAGTAGATGATTATATCAAGAATGTACTCATTTCTGATGCCATATGGAATTCTACCTTCTATGTATGTTGTTGTTATTTTAAGTGCTATAAAGTTGATTCTGACTCACTGCAATCCCATGTGACAGAGCAGAACTCTCCCCATAGAATTTTCTAGGCTGTAATCTTTTATGCAAGTAGATTGCCAGGTTTTTGTGTCATAGTGACACTGGGTGGGTTCCAATTGCCCACCTTTTGGTTAGCTCTCAATCACTTTACCATTCTGCCACAAGGGTTTCTGTCCAAATATTTGGAATAGATAAATATACTATAATGTACTTACGCATTCTGTTGTTGGTAGACATCTGGGTTGATTCCTGTTTTAGCTATTATGAGGAATGCTGCTACAAACATTTTATGTATGCAGTTCAGTTTAATTTATACCTAAGAATTGGATTTCTGGGTCATAGTGTATGTATATAATCAACTTCAGCAAATAACGTCAAACACTTTTCCAAACTGGTTGTAGTACTTTACACTCTCACCAAGCAGGTCAAGAGGGTTTCAGCTGATCCCCACCTCGTACCACTAGGCTTTTTAATTTTAGTCACTCTCACAAGTGTGTAGCAGTATCCTTTGTGTAACTTAAATTTCATTCTCTGATGACTAATGAGGTTGAACATATTTTCATGCTTAATGGGCAAATTTGGCTACCTTCTTTTGTGAAACACTTGTTTGAAGCTTTTGCTCGCTTTTCACTGGCTTTGTCTTTTAAGTGCTTAATCTGTGGATGTATATTTTTAAGTCCTAGAATTTCCTTTTGATTTATTTTTACATTTTCCAGTCCTCTGCCAACATTCTATACCTTGTTCTGTAATTTCTTAAACATATTAATCACAGGTATTTTAAAGTTTATGAGTCTGTTTCTGTTGTCTGTGTTTTTCCCCTTTTCTTGTTTTTTTTTTTTTTGTTTAATTCTCCTATTTTTGTATGCAATAAGATACTGAGTGTGAAAAATTCTCAAGATAATTTGAAACATTAGGTGATGGTTTCTCCTTCCAGAGAGGATTTACTTTTGCTTCTTTCAGGTAGCTGGGTTATGGGAAGATTACTGTAATCCAACAATCATCAAAGCTGATCAAAGCCAGCTATCAGTTCTCTTTGGGCTGGTCCATTACTTTCCACTCCTTGGGTTTTGCTCTTCTGGTTCTCAATAAAAAGTAAGATGTGTTATCCAAGGCCTGTTATCCTTGGAGGATTCTGAAATTTTATTTTATTTTCCTAGCACTGTGAAATTACCAAAACCTATGCTCAGCTTCTTGGCTTCTTAGCCAAACTTACTTCTTGATTTTCAGCATCCATTGTTATTGTTAAAGGAATCCTGGTGGTGAGTGATTAAGCACTCAGCTGCTAACCAAAGGTCAGCAGTTCCAACCCAGCAGCTGCTCCACAAGAGAAAGGTGTGGCAGTTTGCTTCTCTGATGATTACAGCCTTGGAAACCCTATGGGAAAGTCCTGTTTTGTTCTTTAGGATTGCTATGAGTTGAAATTGACTTGATGGAAGTGGTTTTATTGTTATGATCATTAGTTGCTGTTGAGTCAACCCCTGACATGTGGTGATTCTGTACCATCTCACTGATTGGTTGTGAATCAAACCATTATGATCCATAGAGTTTTCACTGACTGATTTTGGGAAGTAGATTATCAAGACTTTTTTCCTAGTCCATCTTATCTTGAAAGATCTGCTGAAACATATTTAGCACCACTGAGATGGGTGGTGGTTATGCAGGAAGTGCATTGGCCAGAAATAAAATACAGGTGTCCTGCATGGAAGATAAGAATTCTACCACTGAACCACCACTGCCTCACATAGAGACAGGGAGTGGTAGTGGTACAGAGAGCTAAATAGAGACAGAGATAGACACCCTGGTGGTTGAGTGGTTAAAAGGTCAATTGTTAACCTTAAGATCATTGGTTTGAACATACCAGCTGGTCAACAGAGGAAAGATGTGATAATCTGCTTCTATAAATATTACAGCCTTGGAAACCATGTGGGGCTATTCTGCTCTGCCCTATAGGGTTACTGTGAGTCACAGTTAACAGCAATGGGTTTTTACAAATATAGATGTGTGTATATATGTATATAATTTATATGTATACACATAAGTATGTGTATGTAAACATATATATATACACATGTATGTTGTCACTAGGTGTCATTGAGCTAATTCTGACTTATAGTGACCTTGTGTACAATAGAACAAAACACTGCCAGTCGTCAGTCATCCTCACAACTATTGTTATGCTTAAGCTCATTGCTGTAACCACTGTGTCAATCTATTTCATTGAGGGTCTTCCTCTTTTTTGATGACCATCTCTCTTTCTCTCTCTCTCTATACATATGTACATATATATGTATGTGTATATAATATACCTGTGTACATATATATGTATACACACACACATATATCCTAGGAAAACAGTAATAATTAACACAAAAATGGCCTCAGAATTCAGAGAAATTATTCTTTAGTGGAGAAGTAAAAAATAATGCACAAAAAATTGAAAATATAAGAATAATGAAGAAAAATTTGTGGTATTATGAGACAATAAAATGTTCTGTTGGATCATCTTTCTTTGAAGGAGCACATAAAGTTGTCCTGGGCCCACCTCCTCTCTTTTTATTCCCACTCTCTGAAGCACTAATTCTTAGTCATGTGGAGAGGCTTGTAGGCAAAGAGAGTGATAATGCTCCACATAGAGACAGAATGTGTCTATTTCCCTAAGGTAAGAATAAGTTCAGCAAGTTCTCAACAAAAAAAGTAGGCTTGCATGTTTAAAGCATAGAAAGTAACGTAGAAACAGGCATTGCATAGATCTGGGGATGAGGTTCTAGATCTAGCAGGCAAAATTAGGCCAATAGTAGGAATATATGTTGTTTATATAATTTCTTAGTGACTTCAGAGTTAACTGAAGTACAAGCAACATGAGAAGAGTCCAAGTGATCATATCCGCATCCTCAAAACAGTTGCATGACGTATCCTAGCTCAATCATGTTTACATGCATATTTCAGGAAAACAAACAAACAAACAAACAAAACCAAAAACCAGAAAATCTCCCTGCAGTCCTTGTAGCGAAAAACCTGTGGGGAAGCTAATGAGAATACAATATTAACTAGCACACAGTTATGGCAGTTCTGGTAAGAGATGAGAAAACTGATTATAAAGATTAGAGCAGAACTAAATGAATCAGAGAATAGAAAAACAATTGAAAAAATTAACAAACCAAAAGCTGGTTCTTCAAAAAGATCAACAAAATTGATAAACCATTAGCTAAACTTACAAAAGAAAAACAACAGAAGATACAAATAAGCTGATTAAGAAATGAGTTGGGAGATGTTACAACAGACCCATCTGAAATAAAATATATCATAACAGAATACTGTGAAAGCTATACTCTGACAGGTTTGGAAACCTGGGGGAAATGGACAAATTTCTAGATTCATATGACTCACCAAGACTATCACAAGGAGAAATAGATCAACTTAATAAATCTATCACACAGCAGGAGATTGAGGAAGTCATCAAAAAATCTACCAACTAAAAAAAGTTCTAGCCTGGATGGCTTTACCAGAGAGTTCTATCAAACTTTCAGAGAAGAATTAACTCCAATACTAATGAGGCTATTTCACACCATAGAAAGAGATGAAATACTACAAATTCATTCTGTGAAGCCAGCATAACCCTGATACCAAAACCAGGGAAAGATCCCACAAAAAAAGAAAATTACAGACCAATATCACTCATGAAACTAGATGCAAAAATCTTCAACAAAATTCTAGCCAATAGAATTCAACAGCATATAAAAAAAATAATTCATCATGATCAAGTTGGTTTCATTCCAGACATGCAAGGCTGGTTCAGCATCAGAAAGACAATTAATGTAATCAACCATATTAGTAACACAAAAGATAAAAATCATCTGATTTTGTCAATTGATACAGAAAAGGCATTTGACAAAGTTCAACATCCATTCATGCTTAAAACTCTCAGAAAAATAGGAATAAAAGGGAAATTCCTCAATATAATCAGTAGCATCTATGCAAAGCCAACTGCTTTCATCATCCTAAATGGTGAAAGACTGAAAGACTTCCCTTTGAGAATGGTAAGTAGACAAGGATGCCCACTCTCACCACTTCTATTCAACATTGTGCTAGAAGTTCTAGCCAGAGCAATTAGACAAGACAAAGAAGAGGCATCCATATTGTCATTGAAGAAGTAAAGATTTCCCTCTTTGCAGATGATATGATTGTTTATAAAGAGAATCCAAAGAAATCCATAAGTAAACTAGTAGAGATAATAGAAGAATTTGGCAAAGTATTGAGATACAAGATAAACATAACTAAATCAATAGGATTCCTTTATACCAACAATGAAATTATTAATGAAGAAATCACCAAATCAATTCCATTTACTATAGCCCCCAAGAAGATAAAATACCTAGGAATAAATCTAACTAGAGAAATAAGAGATCTTTACAGAGAAAACTACAAGACCTTGCTACAAGAAACTAGGAGAGACTTACATAAGTGGTGTAATCTGCCCTGCTCATAGATAGCAAGACTCAATATTGTGAAAATGTCTATTTTATCCAAAGCACTCTACTTATGTAATGCAATCTCAATACAAATTCCAGCGACATTTTTTTAATGAGATAGAGAAATAAATTATCAGCTTTATTTGGAAAGGGAAGAAACCCCAAATAAGGAAAGCACTACTGAAAAAGAAGAACATACTGGGAGGCCTCTCACTACCTGACTTTAAAACCTATTACACTGCCACAGTAGTCAAAACAGCCTGGTATTGGTATAAAAGGAGACATATAGACCAACGGAACAAAATAGAGACCCTAGAGATGCCACCATTCTCCTATGAACAGCTGATATTTGACAAAGATCCTAAGATTTTGAACTGGGGTAAGAACAGTCTCTTTAAGAAATGGTGCTGGCATAAGTGGATATCCATGTGCAAAAAATTGAAACAAGACCCATATTTCACACCTTATACAAAAACCAACTCAAATTGGATAAAAGACCTGAATATAAAAGCTAAAACGATAAAGCTCATCCAAGATAAGATAGGGTCAACAATGGACATTTTAATACGCAATATAGACAGACTTCAAAATCTGACAAACAAAAGACATTCATCAGAAGAGAAAATAGATAAATGGGAATTAATAAGAATCAAACACTTTTGCTCATCCAAAGACTTCATCAAAAGAATTAAAAGACCACCCACAGAATGGGAAAAAATATTTGGCAAATCTATGTCAGACTGATGCCTGATCCCCATAATCTATAAGGTTCTACAAAATATCAATAAGAAAAAGACAAATCATCCAATTAAGCAATGGGCAAAGGAGATGGACAGACATTTCTCTAAAGAGGAGATCCAGGCAGCCAAAAAACACAAGCAGACATGTTCACGATCATTAATTATTAAAGAAATTCAAATCACAATGACAATGAGACACGATCTCACCCCAATAAATTGGCCATGATCCAAAAAACACAAAACAATAAATGTTGGAGAGGCTGTGAAGAGATCAGAGCTCTCCTTCACTGTTGGTGGAAAGCAATTTGGCGTTACCTTAAAATAATGGATATAGATATACCATTTGATCCAGTAATTCCTCTGCTCTGAATATATCCTATGAAATCAAGGCCATTCACACCAACTACTACATGCACACGAATGTTCATTGTAGCACAGACCACGATAGCAAAAAGTTGGAGTCAACCCAGATGCCCAACAACAGAAGAATGGATGGGTAAACTTTGGTATATATTCAAGGGAGTACTATACACTGATAAAGAACAATGATGATAGCAGGAAACATCTCTCAATTTGGTCTCAACTCAAGGACATTCTGTTGAGTGAAACTAGTCAGCGACAGAAGGACAATTATTATATAAGACCCCTACGATAAAAACTTAAAAGCATACTCATACATAATAGAAAAGACTCTTTAACGTCTACAGGGTGGGGAGGGTGGGAGGGCGGGAGGGCAAGGGGTGAGGGTTTAGATTAGGTAGTTGTTAGAAATTTGGTTGGTTGAAATTGGTGACAATACACATTAGTAAGAAGATCAATATTAATGGGACTTCGACACAACTTGTCTTAACCCAGTATTGTAAGCACAGAGTATGTACACTTTCATTTTTTATTTAATAAAAAAAAAAGAGAGAGATGAGCAATTGAACTTAGACTAGGGTGGTGGCAGAAGATGGAAGGCAAAACATCTTAAAGGTAATATTGAAGGAATAAACCTGAGATCAAGATTTATTCTCAAACACCGAAAGAGTACCATACATATAGACATCATGTAATAGAATTTTTCAAGACCAATGACTTCTTCATTGCAATTATCTTTTTTCCACAATATAAACAGCAACCATATGTGTGGACCTTGCCAGATAAAATACACAGAAATCGAATTGTCTCGAGAGAGGCAATGGAAAAGCTCAATATTACTAGAAGAAAACCAGAGACCAACTGTGGAATATACCATCAATTGCTCATACGCAAGTTGAAGCTGAAGAAAATTAAAGCAAGTCCATGAGAGTCAAAATATGACCTTGAGTAGATCCACCTGAATTTAGACATCATTGCAAGAATAGGTTTGACACAAGGAACACTAATTCATCAAAGACCAGACAAGTTGTGGGATGACATCAAGGACATTATACATGAAGAAAGCAGAAGGTCATTAAAAAAACAAGAAAGAAAGACATGAGCCAAATGGGTGTCAGAAGAAAATCTGAAACTTGCTTTTGAACACTGAGTAGCTAAAGCAAATGGAAGACATGAGGAAGTAAAAGAGCTAACCGGAGATTTCAAAGGGCAGATCTAGAAGACAAAATAAAGCAGTATGTAAAAAAAAAAAAAAAAAAAAAATTGTAAAGGAAACACAAAGCGTAGAATATGCCCAGCATTTGTGAAGCTGAAAGACTGAAGAAAAAACTCAAGTTTCAAGCTACAACAGTAAAGGATGCTACACGGAAAATATTGAGCAACACAGGAAGCATCAATAGAAGATGGAAGGAATACACAGAATCACTGTACCAAAAAGAAATTTGTCAGCATTCATCTGTTTTAGGAACATACAATCAAGAAACAATGGTCTCAAAGGAAAAAGTCCAAGCTGCACTGAGAGTAACAACAGAAAACAAGGAAGCCTCCAGGAATTGATGGACAATTGAAGTGTTTCTGCTAATGGATACAGCACTGGAGGTGCTCACTTGTCTATGTCAAGAAATTGGAAGATAGATTCCTGACCAAACAACTGGAAGAGAACCATATTTGTGCTCATTCAAAGAAAGATGATCCAACAGAATGTGAGAATTATTGAACAGTTACTGTGGTGGAGTAGTGGCTAAGTGCTACATCTGCTAACCCAAAGGACAGCAGTTCAAATCCACCACACACTCTGGAAACTCTATGGAGGAGTTTTATTCTGCCCTATAGGGTCATTATGAGTCACAATCAACAGTACTGGGTTTGGTTTTTCAGTTTGATGTCATTACACAAATAAAATTTTGTAAAATTCATTCAGAAGTGGATGTAGTAATACAAGGAACTATCAAAAGCTCAAGCCTAATTCAGAAGAGGACCTGGAATGAGGGATATCATTGCCAATATCAGGTAGATCTTGACTTAAAGCAGAGAATATCAGAAAGTCATTCAACCGTGTGGATCATAACAAACTACAGATAACATTATAAAGAATGGGAATTCCAGAACAATTGTATTCATGAGAAACTTGTACACAGACAAAAAGGCAGTTGATTTAGAAGAACAAAAGGATACTTTACGTTTTAAAGTCAGGAAAAAATGTGGGCCAGGGTTGTATCTTTTCACCATATTTATACAGTCTATATGCTGAGCAACTAATCTGAGAACCTGAACTACAGAAAGCAGATTTCAGCATTAGGATTGAAGGAAGACTCATTAACAACTTGTGCTATGCAGATAATACCGCCTTGCTTGCTGAAAGTGGAGAAGATCAAAAACTATAGCCTTCCATATGGATTGGACCTCAACATAAAGAAAATAAAAATCTGCACAGATGGACCAATAAGCAACATCATGATAAACAAAGGAAAGATTGAAGTTGTCAAAGATGTCATTTTATTTGGATCTACATCCACGGCACTGGATTACACCCATGGTGTAATCGTTCAGAAACTGTTTTTTTTTTTTTTTTTTTTTTTTAAAAAAAAACCTCTTTAAAGTATTCAAAAGCAAAGATGTCACTCTGAGGACTAACATGTACCTGACCCAACCCTTAATGTTTTCATTTGCCTAGTAAGCATGTGAAAGCTGAACAATAAATAATGAAGACTGAAGAACTGATACCTTGAATTATGGTGTCAATAAAGAATATTGACTTTGTACAATGGACTTCCAGTAGAATGAACAAATAAGTCTCTTGGAACACTTATGGCTAGAATGTTCCTTAGAAGCAAGAATGATGAGATTCACCGCACATACCTTAGACATGTTTTCAAGACAGCCCAGTCCCTAGAGAAGGACATCATGTTTGGTACAGAGTCGCTGAAGAAGAGAAAGACCCTCAGTGAGACGGATTCACACAGTGGCTGCAGCAATGGGCTCAAGCGTGTGAAGACGGTGCAGAATTGATCAACGTTTTGCTCTGTTGTCCATCGGGTCACTGTGAGTCAGAACTGACTTGACAGCACCTGCAAGCAACCGTATACACGTGAAAAGCAGGACAGTGTGAAATGAAGACAGAAAGAGAATTGATGGGTTTGAAATGTGGTGTTGGTGAAGAATATTGAATGTACTGTAGACTACTAGGTGAATGAACAAATCAGTCTTAGAAGAAATGCAATCAGAATGTTACTTAGTGTGGAAGATGGCAAGGCTTCAACTCGTTGACTTTGGATACTTGATAAGGAAAGAGCGATCATTAGAAATGAAAATCATGTTTGGTAAGTAGGTGATCAAATGAAAGGAGAGAAACCTTAAATGAGCTGGACTGACACAATAGCGACAATGAAGTCAAGCGTGCCAGCAATCATGAGGATGGCACAGGACCAGCAATATTTTGTTTTGTTATGTGTGAGGTCTCTATGAGTGGGAACTGACTCAACTGCAAACAACAACAGCAAAATGTTAGGTTGGTACATAATATGAAATCTTTTTCCAAGTCAAATTATTGTTTTCTGGGATATGCAAAACACTCCAGTTTTATTTTTTGTGAACCATCACACCCCACACATTTTTCATCATTACTTCTTGAGACTGAAGCTGCAATCCTGACTGTGAATACTTCTAAGAAAATATCTAAAGCCTCCTTGGCTCAGTCCTAGGGTTACTTGTGCAAAACAATGTTCTCTAAATGGTCTTAGTTCCAGCAAACAAGAGTACAACTCAAACAACTGATTTTTATGAATGGCCCAGGGAGATACAGTGTTTCTGTCCCCGGGGACATTTAGTAAGCTAATGCAAACCATCTGTCCTATTGGGTTTAGCCTGGGGATCCCTTGGTTTGTGCAGGAGGCTAGACCAGATGTTCTAAGATCTTTTCCTTCTGAAGGAATTGATGGCACTGGCCCTTTATTTCTCCTGAATCAACAGCTGTTGATTTCATTCAAATAATCTAATTTGAAATTCTGTTTCTGGAGCAAAGATATCTTCCGCCCAGGCAGAACAAAGAAAGGAACAGGAAGACCTAAGAGGGAGATATTTTGGGTATTTTTAGACAGAGAAGTCAACAAATTTGTTCACTTGTGGGGGCCCTGACCTTTTGTTTCAAAGGAAAACAGGAAAATAAGCTGGGTGCAAAGAACTTAAATATTACACTTTCATCTATTTTTCAGTCTGGGCTGAAACAAATGTCTCCTCTGGACCCTTCTCAGTTGGTCTGGACACATTTGAAAAGTAATGTGAAGAGATGATGGAAACGTACTTAAGAAGTAATTGATTAATTTTGAAGACATATGCATCTACTGATTGCAGGGAAATGAAAGGTCTTCCAGATTTTTGGAGGAAGAACCTTTATCTTTTTGCCATAGGAGTGCCTTGAGTCAGCGGGCAGAAAGCAGGCATAGTCACATGGGAGGACAGGCAGGCTCTGCCCACTCTGCACTGGGATCAGAAGTGCATGTGCATAAAGGATTTACCCTGTAGGCAAGGCAAATCTGAGACCCGCAAAAAGGTAGGCACACTGCAGGGGCGGGCCAACTGTTTCTATGTGTCTCCTGTGACGGTCTTCGGCCCCTGGTGACGTATCTCGGTACTGCATCTGCACCACTGCGTCAAGTTTGGAGCAGGACTACCTAGTAGCCCAAAAGGAGTCCAGGTGGTGCAGTGGTTAAGTGCTCGACTGCTAACCAATGTCAGGAGTTCATATCTACCAACTGCTCCTTCAGAATCCCGTGGGGCTGTTCTACTCTGTCCTGTAAGGTCACTATGAATAGGAATTCACTCAATGGCAATATATTAGCAGTCCAGAAAAGTGTTTTCTCACTAAAGCCAGAGACTTCGTCTTCTGCTTTCACTGCAGTCTGGGTTCCTCTGAGACATCCAAAAATGTGGGAGAACTCTTTTCTTCTCCTTAAAAGCAATAGATGTATATTTCTTCAAAACTGCTGTTACTTTTTAAACCCATTTCCATCATCTGATCTTCACGTTGTTTTTTAAATGTGTCCTGGGGAACTGGGAAGGGACCTGAGCAGACATTTCTTTCAGCTCAGATTCAAAAGTTGGTGAAAGGAAAATATTTATGTTCTTCCTATCCCGCTTATTTTTCCTGTTTTTCTTCAATAGCTTAGCCCTGGGTGTAACAGGTAAGTAGCAGGGGCAAGACTGAAGCGGGTCCTGGCTGAGACACAGGACCAAGGCAAGGGTTGGTTTTGTGAACTGCTTTGTAGCATGATTAAGATTAATTTTCTTAAAAAAAAAAAAAACTAAAACAGATTTTCCCGTTACCTTAGAAATATTAGGTCAGAATTTTTAATTAAATGTAAGATGAAGAAATAGAGTTGGTTGCCACACGTTGGGATCAGAATACATAGTCATCAAATAAACAGTGGTTCTGGAAGGGAAACCCCGCCCCCCATCTCTGCTCCCTCCCCTCCCTAGGCCAACAGAAGGGCTTCTATCTGCTCAGGAGACTAACTAGTGTATTAAACCAACAAGAGTCTTCAGCACCTACCATGAGGCAGGAGTGATCTAGGTACCAGCTACCTGAGAACAAAAAGTTTTCTCTTTTTAAGGAGAAACAGCTTAGCAAGGAAAATTGATATATGTTGCATTGTCATTTTTAAAATATTTTTAGTAATAAATGTTAGGACATGGAAATATTGGAACTTTCATCTATTACTGGTAGGAATGTAAAATGGTACAGCCACTGTGGAGAACAATCTGGCAATTCTTTAACAAGTTAAACACAGAATTGTCATCTGACCGAACAGTTTCACTCTTATATTTGTCAAAAGCAACTGAGTCAAAAATAAAACTAATCATATTAGGTGAGGTTTATTCACACAGAAGATTCATAAATTCAGCAGCACCAGACCACATGTAGAGAGGTACTCCGGCAACTATCATCAGTGATTGGCTTTTTACTGAAAAAAAAAAATTGCAAGTGAAGGTTATTTCTGATGAGTTTATGCAGTCTACTGCTGAAATTCTGTCTGGTGGGGTGCTGTCAGAATTTCATTGGTCACCACCCTGATGGGAAACAAAAAAAGAGAGTCCTGGACAGAGCAAAGAAAAATGTGCTACAGAATTTAAGTTCACATGAAAAGAACAGACATATGATATAACAAAAAGCAAAGATGTCACCCTGAAGACTAAGGTGTGCCTGACCAAAGCCATGGTATTTTCAATCTCATCATGTTCTTGAAAAAACTGGAGAATGAATAAGGAAGACAGAAGAATTGATGCCTTTGAATTGTGGTGCTAGAGAAGAATATTGAATATACCACGGACTGCCAAAAGAACAGATCTGTCTTGGATAAAGGACAACCAGAATGCTCCTTGGAAGCAAGCATGGCAAGACCATGTCTTACATACTTTGGACATGCTGTCAGGAGGGATCAGTTCCTGGGGAAGAACATCACATTTGGTAGAGTGGAGGGTTAGCACAAAAGAGGAAGACACTCAACAAGATGCGCTGACACAGTGGCTGCAGCAACGGGCTCAAGCATAACAACAATTGTAAACATAGCCCAGGACCAGGTAATGTTTCGTTCTGTTGTATAAAGGGTTGCTATGAGTCAGATCCAACTCAACGGCACCTAGCAACAACATAGAACTGTACAGCACAAAGAGTGTGCAATTTTTTTAAAGCATTTAAGTCAGAAATCCCAGAATGGAATTCAAAAGGTAGTTTTAAAAAAATCTAACTGTATTACAAATCTATGAAACAACCTTTCCTAAAAGAAAGGGATGTTGATCTAAGTAACTGCCATGGATGGCACTGTGTCCCCCCAAAAGTAGATGTAGCCACCTGGCTAGGTCATGATTCCCAGTATCTTGTGACTGTCCTCCATTCGGTGGTTTTCCTATGCTTTATGTTAAAGGATTAGGGTGAGACTGTAAATCGCTTCAGAAGATCACCTCCCTGCTCCACTGTAGAGGGAGTTTCCCTGGAGTATGGCTTGCCCCACCCTTAATCCTTTCATCCTGCAAGAGATAAAAGGAAAGAGAAGCAGGCAGAGAATTGGGAACCTCGTACTATCAAGCAAACAGCACCAGGAGAAGAGTGCATCCTTCAGACCTGAGATTCCTGCACCAAGATGCTCCCTGGACAAAGACTGATACCATACCAGACTTTCCTTCAGAGCCAACAAGGGGGAAAGCCTTCTGGAGCAGACATCCTGAATTTGGACTTGTAGCCTACCAGACTGTGTAAGAATAAACCTTCCTTTGTTAAAAGCCATCCGCTTTGTGGTATTTCTGCTAGAGCAACCCTAGCTGACTAAAACAGTAACTTTGGAAATGAATGAAATCTGTAACTAAATGCATAAGAAACTATACACACGAGTCTGACAATTAAGTTTGCAAACTCATCCTAGAAAAAGTGCTACATATCTCAATGCTGAATATCTGTATGGCCACCTTCAAAGTACTCCCTTTGAGAAGCGATGCACTGGTTCCAACACTTAGTCTACCCTTCAAAGCAATTTTGGAACTCTTTTCCTGAAACCACCATCATAGCTGTCATTGTATTACTCTTGATGTTTTGAATGCCATCAAAATGTCTTTCAATACTTTCTTTATCTTTGGGTAAGGAAAGAAGTCACTGGGTGCCAGATCAGGTGAGTAGGGAGGGTGTTACAATACAGTTATTTGTTTACTGGCTAAAGAAAATCCGTCATAGACAGTTATATAATTAAGTTCATGAACTTGCCACCGTGCCACCATGTGCAATGGCCATTTCAAAAAGAGTTCCAAAATCACTTTGTAGGGTATACTAGGTTCTGGCATCAGTGCATAGCTTCCTAAGGGGAGTACTTCAAAGGTGACTGTGGTAATATTCAGCAATGAGTTATGTAGCACTGAGAACAATTAATTTTGCAGACTTAATTATCAGACCTCACACGCACTGTTCTCCACTTGAGCACCTAAGAACAACAACAGTGGTCTGGCAAACACTGGAGGAACCCATGAAACTATCACCCCTGGATGCTCTGTTAACGCAGAACTGAAATTATCCCCGTAGCCCTCTCATGAGACAAAGATTAGAAAAGACTATCAAACAAAAAATAATACACACAAGGAATGTGCTTCTTAGGTTTATCAGACATATGAGAACAAATGGGCAGCTCCTGTCCAAAGGTAGAATGACCAAAAGCAGAATGAGAAGATAGGAAGGGACAGGAAATAGTCCAATGGATACAGGGAACCCAGGGTGGAAAGGGGAAGCATGCTGTCACATTGTGGGGACTGAAGTCAACCTCACAAAACAATATGTGTATAAATTTTTGAATGAGAAATTAACATCTGCTGTAAACTTTCACCTAAAGGGCAATTAAAAAAGAATCTCATTAGTCAGTTAAGGTGGCCCAATTTGCAGCAAAGCTAGGCTTATGTTTTGGTAAAGACACGTCGTAGAAAACAGCAATGTAAATGCACATGTACATGAAAGTCTTGTTGCAAAAGATACAAACAACCCAAATGTCCATCAATGAAAAAATAACTAAAACGAGGTACCTACATACACTGTATTGTTACTTTTAAAAGAAGGTGAAAGAGAAATTAAAAAGTAAGCCTTGGGAAGGCAAAGAAGGGGACATGTCGTACAGAAGGCGCTGAGGAAGGTTTATGGAGGAGTGAAAAGAGGACTGAGAATCCCAGGAGAGGAGGATGTGAGGCAGTGGGAGTGGGCACTCTGTCGTCAGTACTCCAGCTGAGGCACGCTGTTGCTTTACTGAGAGCTTGCGTCCAGATTTCCCCAGATCTACCCTGTCCACAGCATTTCCAGCAGCCTGGCAAGATTTTATTGAGCAATCATTTTTTCTCAGTGTCCTTCAGCCACACTGTTTTCTGGGTGTTCCTTGAATGAAGGTACTTCTTGCCCCAGGGCCTTTGCACTGATTGCTCCCTCTGCCTGAACACTCTCCAGACAGCTCTGTGACTCACATTCCAGCTCCCTCTGGTCTTTGCTTGAAGGAGGCATCCTCAATCACCCTGTTTAAATTGCCACCCTCCCCCAGCCTGTGCCATCATCCACCCCCTTATGCCCCTTTTCCCTGATTCATTTATCCACTTAGTGTTCATCTTTGTTGTGCGTTCTGTGTTGACTTGGGTTTGGTTTAGCTGCTTGTTGTCTCTGGGGTCTCAGCGTCATAACGGCAAGAGTATTGACCACCATGTTCCTGCCATTTCTCCAGCGCCCAGTACAGTGCCTGCATGTGATCGTTGCTGTGTAAATGTCTGTTGACTGAACAAACAGAGATCTGGTTTCTCTAGCAACTCCTCTCTGCTAGTCTTCTCAGCTGCCTGCCACACTTACCCTCAAGTTCTGGAATGTGTGCAAGCAGGTAGCATTAGTCAGAGGAGTTCCTAGGCAGTATAAACAGTTGAGTGCTCAACTGCTCACAGAAAGGTATGGTTCAAACCCACCCAGAGGCATCTTGGACAATAGTCTTGGTGATTGTTTTAGTCAGCTAGGCTGCTCTAACAGAAATACCACAGAATGTATGGCTTTAACAAAGGAAGGTTTATTCTTACACAGTCTGGTAGGTTGCAAGTCCATATTCAGGGTGACTGCTCCAGGGGAAGGCTTTCCCCGTGTCGGCTCTGGAGGAAAGTCCGGTATTGCATCAGTCTTTGTCCAGGGAGCGTCTTGGCACAAGAACCTCTGGTCTGAAGGATGCGCTCTTCTCCCAGTGCCGCTTGCTTGATGGTAGTGAGGTTCTCAATTGTCCTTTGTTTCTCTTTCCCTTTTATCTCTTGCAAGCAGAATGCATCAAGGGTGGGGCTAGCCATACTCTGGGGAAACTCCATCTACAGCAGGACAGGGAAGTAATTCTATGCGGGAATCTACATCCCCATCCTAATCCTTTAACATACAGTTTAGCAAAACCACACAATGGAGGAGAGTCCCAAGATACTGGGAATCATATCCCAGCCACGTGGCTACACATATTTTTGGGGGGACACAATTCAAACCATGACAGTGATCTACTTCCAAAAGATCAAAGCCATTGAAAACCCTGTGGAGAACAGGTATCCTCTGTACACCAGGGCTCTCCATGAGTCAAAGTCAACTCAACGGTAGCCAACAACGGCAGGATTGGTCAAGCCAACTTGAACCCAACACACCTCTACATGGGCCACCTATTATTCTGCTCAGAGCCAACCGGCTCTGCTCCTCAGGGCCTCTGCAAAGCTTGGCCTTTCCTACTGTAGCTCAGCTGTCCTGGGAAAGTCACCTACATAATGGTTCTGAGCAATTTTCTGAAACACCAGAGCCTATAGTGACTGCTACTTTCAAGGCCATTGGTGTTCCTTTATTAAGAAAGGCTCTCCCTTCCAGGAAGCCTGGCATGGTGAGGAAGTGGGTGTACACATGCTTGCAAAAATACCTCCTTTTCCCACTGTTACTTGCCCCAGGAGTGCAGGCTGGGCATGTCCAAGGGAGAGAGAGAGAGAGAGATCCAGGTGCCCTCCCAGATACTAACACCCTCTGTCTCAGCCAGGCCTAAGGGAAGTGGGTGCACTAGAGAAATTCCAAGAGGGAAAAGATGGAAAATAGGGCTCACTCCCCATCCCTGCTGCCCATTCAAATGTTAGATTGCTAGACTCACTACATTTCTTCCCTGGTGGCAGAAACCAAGCTTTAAAGGCAAGAGTGCTTAGCAGTCTTTTAGAGCAGTGTGTTTCCTTGTACATTCACAGAACGTACCTACTGAGCTTTGCATCTGTGAGAGGCTCACAAGGGGTCAAAGAGGAAGATGGCTACATGCAAGCCAGGGAGTTCAGTGGGCAGATGGGACATGGAAGTTATGAGAGTAGAGTGGGGTGAACGGCAAAGGTCAGGAGGGCTCCCTGAAAGAGGTGAGTCCTGGGCTGCACTTTAAAGAACAAGAGGGAGTTGGTCCGTGTATTACTTGCCTAGGGCTGCCTTTACCAGTTGCCACAGTCTTACTGGCCTGAAGGCACATGCATTTCATTTATTCCCCTCCAATTCTGGAGGCTGCAAGTCCAAAGTCAGTTTCACTGGGTGTTGTGAATTGAACTGTGTGTCCCCTAAAAATATGTGTTAAAATGTAATAACTGTAAATATGACTGTTTGATATGAGAGGGTTTTGTTAATGAAGTCAGACCAGTCTAGAGTGGGCCTAAAACCTAATTGCTTCTAAGTTATCGAAAGAGTAAATTAGACACACAGGCATTCACGCACACACATGCACGTGCACACACACACACACACACACACAGGAAGATTACCATATGAAGACAGATGCAGCTAGAAGCCCAGGAATGCCAAGGATTGCTGGTAGCTACTAGAAGTTGAAATAGACAAGGAAGAACCCTTTCATGCCCCCCTCTTCCCCACACTGCACATTAGGACTTTTAGCACCGCAATGGTGAGAAAATAAATTTATGTTCTTTAAAGTTACCACTGGTGATGTTTCTGTTTCAGCAGAACTAGTTTTCAGGGAACCAAAACTAAGTACACAAGGAAAAATCTTGACTCAGCTGAAGTTTGTATCCAAGAAGAAATCATCCAGAATCCTCTGAATTAAACCCTGCTTAAGAATTAGCTGCTTGTGGCATCTCATGATGGCCGAGACACACTGATGGGTTGGTGACTAGTGTCTGAGAATGTCCCTAGCCCAGAGAGCTGGCACTGGGCAGAATGTGTCTGTCATAAACTTGAGCTGAACAAGTGCAGAGGAGTGGGGCTTCTTTCCAGAGAGGATTCACTGTTCAGTCTTCTACAGCACCCAGCTTGGTTTTAGCACCTTGCTGAACCTGTAGCCCTCGGTAGCCTGTTTGGCTGGTTCTGGGGAGATGCCCCTCCCCATAATAGGGTGCTGTGCCCAGGAGAGAGAGGCAGTGGGTACTCTAAGGAATCTTTCTTCTCTTGGTGGGAGCATTATTGTTTGACTTTTGGCCCCAAAATGATATGCTGGGGTTCAAACCCCTGTACCTGTGAATGTGGACCTGTTTGAGGAAGCTGAGTTACCTTAGAAGTCATACCACCATTGGGGGAGTCCTAATCTTATATGAATGGTGTCCTCATTGAAAAGGAGGACAGACACAAAGAGTCACATAGAGGGAAGAAGCCATGTAAAGAGGCACGGGAGGAAGGCCAAGGCTTGCTGGCAGCCAGGTGTGGAAAACTCCTTTCTCAGATTCCCAAGAGGGAATCAACTCAGACCTCATCTTGATGGCAAACTCAGCCTCCAGAATTGTGAAACAATAAATGTTTCTTCTTGAAAGTCACCCTTGTTTGGGTATTTTGTTACTGCAGCCCCAGAAGACTAGGACAGGGTGTATGATAGCCTGGCAGGCTTGGTCACCTGTGCAGACCACTCCCCAGACAAGCTGGCTTGGGGCCAGCGCTGCTTCCAAAAGCCCAGAAGATTGCTGAGCCATTGCAGGCTCCCGGGGCTGGATCTCAACCTCCAAATGCTGCCATGTTTGGAATCACCCTACCAGTTCCACATATGGCTTTCTCGTCAGTTGCTCTTGGAGGAAAATCTAATTAAATATTCATGTTTGTGTGTCTGAGTCTGAGTATGTGATCTAGTGTGAGCCTGCTGTTGTGTTCCAAATGTATAAACATAGGAGGCTCCATTGTCCTGGGAAGTTGGGTGGGGCTGAGTTTTGCAAGCTAGAGATGGGCTATGTTCCAGTGTAATGAGCCAGTAGACACAGGAGAACCTCACTTTAGATACTGGACTTCTTGGGCTGTTATATAAAAAAATTAACCTTTTGATAATTAAAATCTATTTGAGCTGCCTCAAGAGACTTAGCACTTAAAGAAACTTTGCATAGATTCGGTAATGATTAAACATCTCCCACTCTGTACTCCAGCACCCCATCTGTCAGTCTATCATGCTGTGGTAGCTTGCATGTGGTTTTAATGCTGGAAGTGGTGTCGTCGGTATTTCAAATACCAGCAGGGTGACCCATAGTGGGAGGGTTTCAGCAGGGCTTCTAGACTAAGAAGCAGAAGAAAGTCCTGGTAATCTACTTCTAAAACTTAGCCAACAAAAAAGCCCAATGAGACACACCAGAATATTGTTTGACTGGCTTGCTTTAAATATATTACCAGGAAGGGTCAATCATTGGAGGGGGACATTAAGTTTGGTTAAGCAGAGGGTCAACAAAAGTGAGGGAGATCTCCAGTGACATGGATGGGTACAATAGCCTCAAACATGGACTAGAACAATGTTGGTGGTTGTGAAGATGACACAGTTTTTCACAAGCCAGTAGGAGAGATGGGACCAGCCCATACATGATCAAGAGACAGGGATTATTATTTGATGGACTCATCTCCTACCACCATGGCCCCAGCAATTGGCTTTCCTTCCAGAGTCATTTTTCAGAAAGGTCCGGAGCCCCACACAGAGCCCAGGAAGCCCACAGGGATAGTAATTGCAAGGATGTTTGCAGCCAGGAGTCCCTGGGTGGTGCAAACAGTTAAGCTCATGACAACTAGTGAAAAGGTTGGTAGTTCAAACCAACCCAGAGGCATCTTAGAAGAAAGTCTTGGTGATTTACTTCTGAAAAATCAGACATCGAAAACTGTGGAGTACAGTTTTACTTTGAGACACACAGTGCTGCCAGCAATTGCAATTGAATGAATGGCAGCTGCCTTTTTCCCGTTATTGACAGCTAGTGCTCACCAGGTGCTGCATAGGCACTAACTCACAAAAACCTCAGAAAGGTTAGGTGAGGTACTGGAATTGCACAGCCACAGCATCAAATCCTGATTCTGTCACCTCTAAGCTCTTGCCTTGCTAGTGCAAGGGCAAGGTTTGTGCACCTACCTTGTTCTTAAGCTCCTCTCCCCAGGGCGTCGTTCTCTATAACCCTGTGAGGCCCTTGCTTTGTTCTCCTTCTAGTGCCCTCCCAGGTCAAGGACCCATTGTCCCGTCCCCTTTTCTTCCTCCCTACTGTGACTCTAGCTAGTGGAAGGCTGCCCCCTAACCATCAGCTCCTCGGGACCTTGTTATCCTGGTAGGCACATCCCTGGCTCCTTTGAGACTATGGCTGTGATCTTTAATGGCCTCTCTCAGAGTGATCTCAGGCAGGGCCCAAAGAGGGGGCCTGTGCTCATCAAACCAGCCCAAGTATAGG
This sequence comes from Heterohyrax brucei, assembly GCA_028571685.1. NCBI lineage: Eukaryota > Metazoa > Chordata > Mammalia > Hyracoidea > Procaviidae > Heterohyrax > Heterohyrax brucei. The sequence continues at coordinate 33,027,528 of CM053140.1, forward strand.
AAGAAACCAAAACAAAAACCCATTCCTCTCTTGCTGTTGCCCAAATCACAATTTTTACTCATGGACCGTTAAGTCCAAGGAGAGGCCTGGAGGGTAAGGCATGAGTGGGTGTGGAGGTGTCTAAGCCCTTCACCCCTATACTTCCATCTGCTGCTGTGGAAGGGCTCCCTCTCCTCCCTCCGGAGCCAGCTAATGAAAACAAGTAACACCTGCACCCCAGAAGTTCTCTTCTGCTTTTGGATTTGGCTGCCCTTTAAAATCAGCTCACCTTCTCCCTGCCTCTGCCTTTTTGTTTCTAAACGAAATCACACCCTGCTTCTTTCAGATGCATTGAATTCCCCAGTGATTATGTCCTCAGCTGCTAAGCCAGAGGTCTGCGATTTGAACCTACTAGCTGCTTTGTGGTAGAAAGATGGGGCAGTCTGCTTCTATAAAGATCTACAACTGTGAAAAGCCTATGGGACAGTTCTCTGTCCTACAGGGTTGGTAGGAGTCAGATTCACCTTGATGGCAACAGGTTTGTCTGGTTTTGGAATGGAGCAAATCTTGTTTTGTTCCCATTAATCCTACTGCTGCCAGGTTAGGGAGTGGTTGATGGAGACAAAGCCAAAGTGCCGAAGAGAATCCACTGTGGGATGTCTTAGCGACTAATGTGTGGTCCTCACTCTCCCAAATGTGTTTTGAAATCCTAACTCCTTGTCTTAGTCACCTAGTGCTGCTATAACAGAAATACTGCAAGTGAATAGCTTTAAAAACATAAGTTTTATTCTGTCACAGTCCAGTAGGCTGAAAGTCCAAGTTCAGGGTGTCAGCTCCAGGCGAAGGCTTTCTCTGCTGGCTCAGGAGGAAGGTCTTTGTTCCCAGTCTTCCTATAGACTGGAAGCTTTTGAGGTGCAGGGACCTAGGTCCTTTCCAAAGGACACGCTCAGCTCATAGGACTGTTTCTTGGTGGTATGAGGTCCCCAACTCTCCACATACCTCCTCTTCCTTATATCCCAAGAGGCTTCCCCAAGACACAATACAATCCCACATACTGAGGTTTGTGCCACCAACTCAACTGCCACTCATCCCCTCATTAACACCGTAGAAGCAGTGTTTGTAACATAAAGGAACACCACACAATAGTAGGAGCCACGGCCCAGACAAACTGCCAGGCATAATTTTGGGGGAACAGAATTCAATCCATGACACCCCTGTATTTATAAAAATATGATCCCTTTTGGAAACAAGGATTTTCTTTTGTTGTGTTACTGAGGTCATACTGGAGTAGGGTGGATTCTAAAGGGAATCATCTCTGAGTAATAGAGCAGATTAGACTCAGAGACACATGTGGTGGGGGGAAGAGGAAGACAGGGATGGACACATCTAGAAGCCCAGGAACCCAAGGATGCAGGCAGCTGCTACAAGCTAGAATAACACAAGAAAGATTTCTCTCTAGAGTTCTGCCTTCTATTTGGACTTTTAGCCTCCAGAACTGTGAGAAAATCAAATGCCATTCTTCAAAGACATCCACTAGCAATATTTGTTGTTATGGCAGCATCAGGAAATAAATATCATTTTCTTCCTGGATATTACAGCAGTAAGATAAAGGAGCAGCAGCTGCATTTCTGGGGTAGGCTGACTCCCCAGCCCTTATCCAACCAGGCAGGCAGTTCAGGTCCTCACTGGAAGCTGTGAAGCCCTTGGCATGTGCTGTGCAGTAGTATGGCTGACGCTCCCTGGGTTTCTCTGTGTCAGGGTACTGTCCTAGTCCTGGGCTGTCTTTTCTTGGAAGATCCAACAACATACCCCTATATGAATGAGAGAAGATGCAGCTGAGGTTCAGGTTGATGATGATGGGGTAAACTGTGTCCCCTCAAAGATGTATTGAAGTCTTGACCCTGGTACCCGTGAAGGTGGCCTTGTTTGAAATTAGGGTCCTTGCAGATATCAGTTAACACAAGGTCACACGGGGGCAAGGTGGGTCCTAATCCAACTTGAGTGGGGTTGTTATATAAGAGAGAAGAGACTCAGGGAAACAGACATATGGATGGAAGATGTATTTGCAAGCCAAGAGAGGTCTGGAGGTACCAGAAGCTCACAGAGACCAGAAAGGGTCTTCTTTCCCTAGAGCAGACAGAGAAAGAGCGAGAGTGCCTGTGCATACCCTGAATTCAGGCTTCTGTCCCCAACTCTGTGAGACAATGAATATTCTTATCGGAGACCCAGTCTGTGGCATTTTGTTACAGCAATTTTAGGAAACTGAGAAGCTGACTATGTCCCACTTAGAAGTGAACTTGCGCTCAGCTATAGCCCAGAAGCTTCCAGCACCATGACCAGTATTGTGTCCTCCCAGAGTATCCTGGGACCAATATACTCATCTCACCCACATTCTGAAAGCAAGGGCTCCCAGGCCACAGCAATAATAACGGCCACCACAAACACACATGTCTTACCTCTGTCTTCATTCCCACAATGAACAGAGCTTCTAAAGTACAAACAGGCTACAGAGATCCCCCATCAAAGGCAGCCTTCCAGCCTCTCACCCCTCTCTTTCTCACCTCCCCATTTCCTGCACACTGCCTTTCTCTTTTTTAATTGCTGTAAAAATACAGATAACACAGTATTTGCCAAAGCAACATTTGTTATTTGTACAATTCAATGAAATCAATGACATCAATCATGTTGCACAACTGCCACAAACATCCACTGCCATAGTCTCCATTCCCCACACACGAAAACTCAGTGCTAGCTAGACAAATCTCCCACCACTCTGGTATGAATATATCTATACATATAGATAACCTATCATTTGCCAGTGCAATTTTTTCATTTGCATGCACAGTGACACAGATTACATTAACTGTGCTGTGCAACCATCGTCACCAGCATCCATTGCCAAATGTCTCCTTAGCATTAACATATATTCAGTGTTTCCAAAAGAATGGCTCTCCCTTCCTCTTTGCCCTGTGCCCTTCTGAGCTAACTGAGATTTGTCCTCCATGAGTCCAGGCATCTGTGATCAAACTCCCTAGAGAGTTGGTCTCCTTCCCTGTGCAGGACACCTGAGCTGAGGCTTTGGCAACGAGCCTGGCAAGTTGTCTAAAAGGCATTCAAGTGTGTTAAGTTCCATTGGGTGTCTCTCCAGGCCTATCCTCTGTGGGTCCTTTCTTTCTTCACCTGGTCTCCTTCATGCTTTGTTTTCATGCTCACCAGGCTTGTGGATTCAATTGTTTTTAGCAATCTTCTATTCGAAGCAAAAGGGATGGCACCCAATGGCATCGTAAAAACCAACATATCAGCTGGCAAAATGAGATTCCCTCTTACAGCTTGAGAATGAAGATTTTCTAGATGGCTCAAGGCAGAGCCTTAACAGACAAAACATTCAGACACAGAAAGCAGGAGTGAGATTCATGTAATGAGCAGACTCAGGGTGTGTGGATGCGGGAAAGTGAAGGTCAGCTGGAGCTGATCTTTGGCCTCTGTAGAGGAATGGATATTAAACTTCTGGTGAAAATAAGAACACTTACCCTGTAGAAACCTTTGGAAAACAACATTTGATTCTTAAGGGCTCCTGTGTTCTGATAAATGGCTAAGTATCTGGTAGGCAAGGCCAATTTGATCTGCAAATTTTCAGTGTTTGAGTCATCAGAGGATGATCTAGGGGACCCTGCCTGGTGGTTCAGTGGTTAAGCTAACCAAAGTCAGTGGTTCAAACTTACCAGTTGTTCAACAGGAAAAAGCTGTGGCATTCTGCTTCCATAGAGATTACAGCCTTGGAAACCCTGTGGTAAAGTTCTACTGTGAATCAACTTGGAATTGATTCAACAGCAACAGGTTTGGTTCTCAGTTTGGGGTGGTATTACAGCCTCTGAAACTCTATGGGGAAGTTCTACTGTGAATCGACTTGGAATCAACTCAACAGCAACAGGTTTAGTTCTTAGTTTCGGGTGGCACAGACAGTTAGTGCACTTGACTGCTGGCTGGAAGGTTGGTGTTCGAGTCCTCCCAAAGGCAACCTGGAAGAAAGCCCTGGTGATCAACTTCTGAAAAATCTGCCATGAGAACTCTGTGGAATGCAGTTCTAGTCCAACATACATAGGGTCACCGTGAGTCAAGGTTGACTCAACTGGTTGAAAGGATGGTTTACTGAGTGCTTCTAGGTTGCTGGTTTCTGTACAAAGAACTAGAGATGGAAGGCGGAAAGTTAGAGTACTGCCCTCAAGATGGGTGCAGTCAGCTGTGGTGAGACAGGAACATAGTGGGAGAATAAGCTCTGTTACTATCTTTCAACCAGAAAAAATTAAGGAAATGTTTTGTCATGGATTGAATTATATCCCAACCCACTCCCCACAAAGTGTAGCAATTTAGCTGGGCCATAATTCCAGTATTTTAGAATCATCCTATATTTTGTGACTTTTCTGTGTTGTAAATCCTGATCTCTGCCTGTAGTTAACAGGACAAGACTGGATTATGTTAAAGAAGATTGGGGTGGAACCGTGACACCCTGACTAAGGTCACCTCCCTGATCCAATATAAACAGAGTTCCCCTGGAGTGTGGCTGGCATCACCTTTTATCCCATAAGAGATAAAAGAAAAAGGAAGAAAGCACAGAGTTGGGATCTCATACCATCATGAAATAAGCAGGACCAGGAGCAGAGTGTGCCCTTTGGTTTTGGGGTCCTTTTGTCTCCGAAGCTTCCAGTCTGGGGAAAGATTGAAAAGGACCTTCTTCCAGGCACAACAGAGAAAGACTTCCTCTGGAGTTGATGCCCTAAATTTTGGACTTTTAGTCTGCTTTTCTATGAGGAAATACATTTATTTCTCTTTGTTAAAGTCATCTGCTTGTAGTATTTCTATTACAGCAGTACTAGATTACTAAGACATGGCTTTGGGGGAAAGATGTCATTATACCCAGAGAGGAATATTTGTGCCACTGTGAAGCTGCTGGAAAGACTCAAAGTCAAACACTCTTCTAGCATGGTGTTTTAATCAGCTAGTGCTGCTCTAACAGAAATCACAGAGTGGATAGCTTTATTAACAAAGGAAGGTTTATTCTTACATAGTCCAGTAGGCTACAAGTCCAAATTCAGAATGTCCACTCCAGAGGAAGACTTTCCCCCTTGTGCTCTGGAGGAAAGTCCTTGTCTTGCATCAGTCTTTGTCCAGGGAGCATCTTGGTGAAGAACCTCGGGTCTGAAGGATGCCCTCTTCTCCTGGTGCTGTTTTCTTGATGATGTGAGGTTCTGAATTGTCTGCTTATTTCTCTTTCATTTTATCTCTTGTGGGATGCAAGCATTAATGGTGGGGCATGCCACCCTCCAGGAAAACTCCCTTTACAGTGGAGCAGGGAGGTGATCCTTTGAAGGGATTTACAGTCCCACCCTAATCCTTTAACATACAGCACAGTAAAATCACAAAATGGAGGACAATTATAGAATACAGGGAATCATGATCACATGGCTACCTCTATTTTGGGGGGACACAATTCAATCCATGACACATGGCAAGGTGTCCCTGTGCACTCCAGGGTGTCCCTGGGACAGGCATGTTTTGCAGAGGGTAGCCAGGCTCAGACCTATGTCCAGAGTCCCTGTGTTTGCTGCAAGAGGCTGCAGTGAATGAGAGACAAGAGGGATTAGCCTGAGCGTCTTTGGCCAACGAATACTCTGGGATCAAAAGTGTCTGCACGGTTAGCCTACCCCTCAGATGTAACTTTACTGTCACGGAAATGTGTGCAGCCCAGGTGAGAGGGCAGGGCCTCAGGAATGGGTTCCCACCCAGGGGTCACCCCAAGCCCTGCTCTGGCTCAGCAAATGCTGCCACACTTTAAAGGGTTCTCTGAGGTATGAGCCACAGGATGATAAAACACAGGCCATTTCACATGTTACACACTTTTGTTCCCCCTTCATTACTGCCTTACCCTCTGGAAGTATCCTCCTATAAATTAAGAGAAAGGTAGCACTCACCCTGGGCACTAGAAGAGAGGGGCAGAAGTGTCAAGTGGTAACGCACAGATCATTAAGTGCCCATGTGGAGACAGTAAATTTAGCGTAAATTAGCAGCCTTGCTACAAATCAGGTTAATGATTTGCACTTTACATGTAATTGTTAAATTATTCTACAAATAAGTCACCAATAAAATGAATAATGATCCAATTTGTCTCCTCCATGGCTTGGTTTGAACCAAGACTTGTTGCAGTCACCATCCCTTTCACCCTATTTGGCAGCAGCTGTAAAAGGCTTTTGCTCTACCAAGTTTGGGATCCACTGGACAAAAGGAGAGTTAACTTCAAAAATTAGCCTGAGATGCCCAGAACCCAGACCCGTTCCCTTGCTATTGAGCTCCCTGGAGCTCCGTTCTGTGCATTTTAAGATGCAGGCTTGGAAGAAGGTTTAGTCAGCTAGTGCTGCTCTAACAAAAATACCACAAGTGGATAGCATTAACAAAGGAAAGTTTATTCTTACACAGTCCAGTAGGTTACAAGTCTAGTTCAGGATGTCTGCTCCAGGGGAAGGCTTTCCCCCTTGTCGACTCTGGAGGAAAGTCTGGTATTGCATCAGTCTTTGTCCAGGGAGCGTCTTAGAGCATGAACCTCAGGTCTGAAGGATGCACATGTCTCCCAGTGCTGCTTTCTTGATGGTGTGAGGTTCCCAATTCTCTGCTTGTTTCTCTTTCCTTTTATCTCTTGTAGTATGAAAGGACTGAGGGTGGGGCCAGCCATACTCTAGGAAAACTCCCCTTACAGTGGAGCAGGGGGGTAATCCTATGAAAGGATTTATAGTCCCACCTTAATCTTTTAATTTATAGCACAGGAAATTAACACAAAATGGAAGACAATCATAAAATATTAGGAATCATGGCCCAGTCACATGGCTACACATATTTTTGGGGGGACACAATTCAATCCATGACAGAAGACTTTTCTACAGACGAATGGGTCATCTCTTAGTCCAACCCTGGTTACTCCAACCCTTGATAGAGCTAATAGTCCTTGGTGTTAAACATTTCCTGTTCATATTACTAGGAGACCTAGTAGTGCGGTGGTTAAGCACTCAATTATAAATGAAAAGCCTGGCAATTTAAACCCACCAGCCACTTCACAGGAAAAAGACGTGTTAGTCAGCTTCTCTAAAGATTCTCAGCCTTGGAAACAATATGGAGTAGTTCTACTCTGTCCTATAGGGCTGCTGTGTGTTGGATCTGATTCTACAACAAAGTTAGATTTTTGTTGCAAGTTCACTGCTGTGTGATTTCCTTACCCTAGTTGTATCTTGGCTGATACTCTAAGTTTTTTGGACCCAGAAGAAAAACCCCTAGATCTCAAATCTACTAACAGCCTTGGAAATAGCAAGTTGTTCTAGCTTTTGAGAATGGCTCAGCATCTAGAACTTATTTGAGTTGCCCTTCTGTGGCAATTCTTTGGGAATTCCAGGATACAGTGGAGCCAAGAGTGGGTCCCAGAGTCAGGAAACCTGGTGACCTCTCAGCCCTGCCACTTACTGGCTCTTCTGGAATGGCACTGCACACTTCACCTCCCATGTGAGAGTGAGAGTACCAGCCACCCTGTAGAGCCACCTTGAGGAGGAAGGGATACAAGATGCGCATAGGGCCAGGTAGGCAACTCCAGTTAACTAAGGTCTTGAGTGCCTGTTCTCAATCTTTCATAATTAATAGGTACCAGGAGGCACAACCTGTAAGATTCCAAAGGCCCCAGACAAGCAGACAAGAGTGGCAGACCCATGCAGGAGAGCTGAACACAGCCGGAATGGCTCTGTTACACAAGGAGGAAGGGTGCCTACTCTTCTGAGGCAGGTAGGAAGCTGCCCAAGGGCCAGAGGAAGAGAAGATGAGAGACTGGTTTAGTAGCACACGGATGTCATTGGCAAAGGGGATGACATGTACAGGTGTGCTAATGGATGAAGTGGGGTGAGAGAACATTCATTCATTCATTCTGGAATGCTGAGAAGTGGGTGGACAGGAATGGGTTAGATTGCACTGGGTAGGGGAAAAAAGCATTCCAACAGTGGGAGTCAAGCCCATCCAAATGGGTTGGCCTTAGGTTTTCGGAGCATCAGTGCCGCTTGTAGACCCTGAATGGTGGTGGCAGGGGGCAGGTAGTGCCCTTCTCCTGTCACGGTGCAAACTTTCTCACTCAGGGCTACATCTTCCCTCTGGATCTTGCAGGATCTTTGAGGACCCTGCTAAGGATGGTCAAGGCCATGGTTACCAGTGGAAGGGCTGAGGAAAAGTCCCCCAGGGTCAGGACAGAAGGCACCCAGATGCTGGCTCAAAGCAGGAGAGTAGAGTGGGCCACGTTCTGTGGAGAAGGTCTCCTTACCCCCACACCTGACTACAGGAAGCCATTAAAAGTCTGTTTAGATTGGCTCATTTCAGCAGTGCTCATTATTTTCACAGGGAACAATTTTGAACAATTTCCCTTGTCACTCAGTGCAGTTGCTACTAGCAGAGTTACTCAGGCCGTTATAAATACATTATCAGGCACCTTCAATGAGCTTTTGCAGGTAAAAATACTCCCCTTGAATTTGCATTTTGGAGTACAGATGTGAGATTAATTTTTGGTGAGATATTAGCAGCTCCCCACAGTCTCTCCCAGTGGGGGACAGGGGTCAAAACTGTGTAGGTCAGGGAGCTGAGCCCATGAGACAGAGAGTCTCTCAAGCTCAGAGACACTCTTGCTCCTTTGCCGGGAAATGTGATCTCTTTTCGCATTTGTTTTCCCTTTTGGGGAGGGGCTCCCTTGGATGTTGAGTGTTACTGACATGGGACCTGGGGGTTAAGGGTCAGTCAAGGTTGCAGAATCTGCAGTCTAGGTGCTGACAGGTGAGTCCTTTGAAGCCCTCACATTAGAATCTACTGGAACCTGCAAACTCTAAGGCCTGGCCAGTCCTTAGGGCTGGGGTGATTTTGACGCACCTGAGTGATTTTGGTGCATCCAACTCAAACCATAATCTTTGCAATCACCCCATATGTATGCAAAATGTGGATAGTGAAAAAGTAAGACAGAACACTCATTGATGCATCTGAATGGTGGTGTTGGTGAAAAATATGGAATATACCATGGACTTCCAAACGAACAAACAAATCAGCCTTAGAAGTAAGTAACACAACCAAAATGTAGCTTAGAAATGAAGATGGGAGACTTGGACTCACCATCAGGAATGACCAATCACTGGAAACAGACATTATGTTTGACAAAGTTGGGAGTCAATTAAAACAAGGCAAACCCTCAGTGAGCTGGACTGATAGTCATAGCAATGGACTCCAGCATATCAAAGCTCCTGCAGTTGGTATAGGACCTGGCAACATTTCATTCTGCTTCACATAAAGTTACCACGAATCAAAGCACACTTGATAACAACTAACAGCAGCTGCCAAGGGAAGATTCAGCATCATAAGTGGTAAGGAGACAAAATATGTAAACCTACAGCTCCAACAGAGTAGGGGTCAAGACAGCAGACCCAGTCTCAAAGCATGGTTCCAGCACCTTCCAGCCAGGGTGCCACTGCCCTAACTTCTCAGAGCTTCAAGTTTATCATCTACAAAATGGGCACCATGTTTACTGTGTAGGGCCGTGTACAATGCTTATCCTTTCATGGGCCTTGAAGTGTCTATGCCTGTGTTAAATCTTCAACTCCAGAGGTTGATTAGCAGCATTTGAGTCACATTAGTACGTTCTAGTGTCGTGGTGGATATGGGTGCAACTGCCCAAAATACAAGTAAGTTGGTCTGTGCCACACTGAATGTTAAGAGCCATTTGTATGAGAAAGATCCTTCCCAGAGGAGTGACTGTGTGAAACTTTTTTGACTTTGGGCTTCTGTATGGTGAGATAAGGCTCATAAGTATGTTCACTATTTCCTTTGTGTTATTGGCAAAGTACAATTACTGGCATTCAGAAATACTCAAGTAAACGAGTTATTTTGGGGGGGGGTGAAAAGTTTGTGATGCATTTCCTGGATCAATATGTCTCATGTGAGGGGCATACTTCATGGAAGATGGGACCAATATGGACCATTCTAAACCATTCTAACACGTGTAGCAAGTACAATGCGTATTTAGTATTCATGTATTCTTGGAAAGTTATTTTATGACTCATGTATCATCAGGACACTGATGTGTCCCATGTGTGATATGCTTCATGGAAAATGGAACTGATAATGTCCTGCTGGCAACTGGCACCCCATTCTTTTCCAAATAATAAAAACTACAAAACAACAATTAGGCATCCATTCCATTAGAGAAAAAACATGACATCCCCCCAAAATTCTAAAAATAATAATTTATCTATGAAAGGGTTAATTTGTAAATAGACCTTTCACAGACTACGTTGTGCTATTATTGTTACTATTTTTATTGTTAATGTTATCACTTAAAAACTGTAAGGGAAGAGGCAGATCTATCACATAATTTTACCCGTGTCACCAGGCGTGACCACTAAATATCTACAAAGCTTGTCTTGCCACGTTTGGGTTTTGTGTTAAGTGCTAAACTAAGTACCTGGAACATTAAGGATGCCACCTTGTCTCTATGGGTCAGCCAGGCAACCTGTGGAGAGCAGACAAGTCTGATGGGGTGGTATGGAGCCTCTAGGAATCTGAAGGGAGAAGAGCTTCTCTGGAGAAGATGAGTCTGATCTGGATGCAGATAGAGTTCCAGGCAATGACTTTGGCTAATGAGGGAATTTGTGTGAGTCTCCTGTGGCTGTCCTAACAAAGTACCACAAGCTGTGTGGTTTAAAGCAACTGAAACTTGTCTTCCACAGCTCAGAAGGCTAGAGGTCTGAGACCAAAGTGGCAGCAGGATTGGTTCCCTCCAGACTCTGGGGGAGCATCTCTTCCTTGACTCTCTTCTAGCTTCTTGTGGTTGCTGACAATCCTTGGCTTATAGACACATCACACCAGTTTCTGCCTCTGTCTTCACATGCCTTCTCCTCTGCACCTGTATTTCTGTGTGTCTTTTTCTTTTCTTAGAAAGACACCAGTGATTGCAGTGACAACTCACCCTACTCCCGATGTCAATTTAATGTTTTCTGCAAAGGTCGTATTTCCAAATATAGCCACAGCCTGGATGGACATGAGTTTTGGGGGACAGAATTCAACCCTCTACAGAAGATGATACCATGTTTGGACAGTAGAACAGAGAAGGATATCATGAAGGATCTGGCTGTAGAATCCTGTCATCTGGAATCCTCCACGATGGTGGAATTCCGCACTGATGAGAACCTGTCTCCCCATCTTCAGCTACCTCCAGTGGGACTCTCATCACTGAGCCCTGATTGTTTGCACTGCACCAACCATGTTACCAGCTCATGGGGTCTCTTAACCACAACTGTCTGTTTTGCAGATGGGTGACTGACAACACACAAAGTTTAACTAACTTTCTTAAGTCCTCATGGCTGACATGTGACAGAAATGAGGCTCTAACCCAGACCTTTCTCAGTTCAGATGATGGGTTTCTTACCTGCAGTAATCCACGTAAGCCTGTAGAAAGCAAAGAGGACAAAGACAAAAGCCAGAATGAAACGTTGCTAGGCCTTACACCGTCTTCACGGCCGCTGATATGTCTGAGTTCGTTGTGGCTATTGTGCCAATGCATCTCACTGAAGGTTTCCCTCATTTTTGCTGACTCTCTGCTTTACCAGTCATGATGTGCTTTTCAAGACACAGGTCTTTCCTGATGACATATCCGAAGTAAATGGGCCGAAATCTTACTATTCTCACTTATCAGGAACATTCTGGTTGTACTTCTTAGAAAACTGATTTGTTCTTTTGGCAATTTATGTTATATTCATTATTCTTCACTATCATGGATTGAATTGTGTTCCCCCAAAACCCTGTGGTGTTTGGCTGGGCTGTGATTCCTGGTATTGTGTGCTGTTCCTCCGTGTTGTAAATCCTGCCTCTATGATGTTAATGAGGGAGGATGGGTGGCGATTGCCGTGGTGAGGCAGGACTCAGTGTATAAGACTGCACTGTGCCTTGAAACAATCTTTTAGGATGTAAAAGAAAGAATCAAGCACAGTGAACTGGAGACCTCACATCATTAGGAAAGAAGCAGTACCAAGAGCAGAACACATCGTTTGGAAAAAACTGTGGTCCCTGTGTCTCAAAAACTCCCAGTCCAGGGGAAGACTGACAACAAGGATTTTCCTCCAGAGCCCACAGAGACAGTCTTCCCCTGGAGCTAACACCCTGAATTTGGACTTTTAGCCTACTAAACCTACTGCCGTTGAGTCATGACAAAATAAAATTTCTCTTTTTAAAGTCATTCACTTGTGGTATTTTTGTTATAGCAGCACTAGGTGACTAAGACACTCACCAACACCATAATCCAACCCATCGATTCTCCTTCTGTCTTCTTTATTCAATGTCCGGCTTTTATGTGTATATGATGCAATTGAAAATGTCGCCGCTTGGGTTAGATGAGCCTTTGTCATCAAAGTGACATCTTTGCTTTTGAAAACTTTAAAGAGATCTTTTGGAGCAGATTTGCCCAATGTAATATGCCATCTGATTCCTTCCCTGCTGCTTCCATGGAAGTTGATTATTGATCCAAATGGAATGAAATATCAATAAATAGGACACAACAAAGGGCAGTCTAAGACCATATGGGTTTCCTACATTGGATTTCACAAAGACAGGGAGAGCCATGTTCCTCCAAATGTAGATCTCAACACCCAAGAGTACTTTAGAGGCATAGAAATCAGAACAGTGCTTATCTGTACAAATAGGGAATTAGCTGTCATGGGGTTACACAAGAACTTTCTGGAGTGATAGACACATTCCATGTCTTGATTCAGTATTGGTCACATAACCAGTTAGCCAGCTGCTATCAGTTCTAACTCATGGAGGCAACATATGTGTCAGAGTAGAACTCTGCTCTATAGGGTTTTCAATGGCTGATTTTTCAAACATTGATCACCAGATCTTTCTCCAAGGTGCCCCTGAGTGAGTTCAAACCTCTACCTGTTTGGTTAGTAGCTCAGTACATTAACTGTTTGCACAACCCAGGGATTCCTATTGGTCATGTAGGTGTATACATAGGTCAGAAGTTACTGGATGGTACACCTAAGATCTTTGCCTTTCACTGTGTTGTAAATTATACCTCCACTAAAAGATACTGAAGTCTCAGACTCCTGCATCTATAATTTGGAAGCCTCTGTGCAAGAAAACTTGAATGAGACATGGGATAATCATTTACCCTGTGTCATGGATTGAATTGTGTCCCTCAAAAAATAGGTGTAGCTGTGTGGCTGGGCCATGATTCCCAGTATCTTGTGACTGTCCTCAGTTTTATGGTTTTCCTATGCTGTATATTAAAGGATTAGGGAGGAGCTATAAATTCCTTTATAAGATCACCTCTCTGTTCCACTGTAAAGAGAGTTTCCCTGGAGTATGGCTTTCCCCACCCTTAATCCTTTCATCCAGCAAGAGATAAAAGGAAAAGGAAGCAGGCAGAGAACTGGGAACCTCACACCATCAAGCAAGCAGTACTGGGAGAAGAGCGTGTCCTTCAGACCTGAGGTTCCTGCTCCAAGACGTTCCCCGGACAAAGACTGATGCAATACCAGACTTTTCTCCAGAGCTGACAAGGGGAAAGCCTTCCCCTGGAGTGGACACCCTGAATGTGGGCTTGTAGCCTACCAGACTGTGTAAGAATAAACCTTCCTTTGTTAAAGCCATCTACTCTGTGGTAATTCTGTTAGAGCAGCCCTAGCAGACTAAAACACCCTGTCATACAAACTGTAACACTTTCTGGAGTAAAAAGTGATACTACAAAGAACTAAAGTTATGTATGTTTGAAATATTTTTGGACTGACTTGTTTTTGTTATGGCTCTATGGTGTTTATCCAATGAATGATTTTTTTTTCCAATAAGATTTTACCATTATTAAAGTTTTATGTAAAATTTCCTATGCCCTTCTTCAAGGTTTTATATATATATAGTCAGTAAGTCTGAAATTGTTAACACCTTAAACTGACTCCTCTCTGTTAAACCACAGCATTTTTAATTGGGATAATTTTCTCTCTGCAGGTGCAAAGGAACCTGGTAAGATCAGAGCAAGTTCTGCTCTAAAGAGACTAGATTCCCTTCAATTTTTTTTTCCCGTATTGAAATGTGTGAATATTTTACCCAAATGCATTTACAGATATTGGCTTTTTGCCCCCATTCAGAGACTCTTCCTTTGACAAATACTTTGGGATAATAAAATATATCAAGTGAGTTGTCTCCTTTGAAGCAGTCTTTACATATGACTCTTCGGAATAGCTTCCCAAATTGAGACACTGCAAACTTGTAAGATTTTTAAATTTTGCTCCACACTGGTACAAGAAATAAATTTGCTTAATTAAAAATAGAACTCCATTAAAACATACTTTCCACAAGTTGAGATATTCCAAAGCACAATTATATAATTTCAAAATTAAATATTATATGCTGTTGGAGTGCTTGTTGTTGAATTTGTTCTATCCCACCCTTGCTTCTGTAGGGTTGAATGCAAGCATTATCCTGTGTACAAGCTTTGTTTTCAATAATTACAATTTTTTAAAAGCTTCACAAGCTGAACAGTTGTGCTATTCCATTTGTTAATTATTTAATTAAAGATTTCTAGCTGATGTTGAACAAAATGCAACCAAAAATTAGAGGATTGGTTTAAGAAAAGGTTTAACATCAACATAGGACACTCTGACTGATTTATAAAGGAGTCGTTCAAAGTCTCAAACATTTCTAAAATCTTATCTATCATAAACAAAAAAGAGAGAGAACATTTACTGCCATATTGAAAGCTGTTTTTAATTTGTCAGCTTTATCAGAAATGTCATAATTTAGTTACTCTGTGTTTATAAATGGAAACCCTAGTGGTATAGTGGTTAACAGCTATAGCTGCCAACCAAAAGGTCAACAGTTCAAATCCATCAGGCGTTTCTTGAAAACTCTATGGGCAGTTCTGAGTCAGAACAGATGGGATAGGAATTTTGTTTTATGTATATAAATATTTGTAAATTTTGGAAACTATAACACTTATTTTTTTATTAAGTTGTGCTGATTTCTTTAACATAACTATGAATTATGTGTTCCCTATCACCAGTTCCAAGTTTGTGTCTTCTCCACAGGTTTCTTACTGTAATAAGAACACTGCTCGTACTCCAGTCCTTTCATCAAACATACACACATGCCATCTACAATCAAACTGATCCTTTCACTTCAATAAATTGTAGCTGAATCTTCAACAGCATTCACGGTAGTGTCAGAGGTTTCATTTTCCACAGAACAGAAT
Organism: Heterohyrax brucei; assembly: GCA_028571685.1. Classification (NCBI taxonomy): domain Eukaryota; kingdom Metazoa; phylum Chordata; class Mammalia; order Hyracoidea; family Procaviidae; genus Heterohyrax; species Heterohyrax brucei. The sequence continues at coordinate 33,042,805 of CM053140.1, forward strand.
TCTAAGAACCGTATTTTTCTTTCATACATTGTACTAAAAAAAATAAGCCGTTACTGGATTTAACTGGTTCTTCCACCCAAAATATCTAATCATCTAGAAGCTCCTCCCCTTTCGCTGTTGGTAAAGCGGTTCTTCTGCCAGGGAAGCCAATGTATTCACAACTTCTGCTATGACTGCTTCACTTTTCATAAATGCATAAGAAAACTTAGGCTCTGAAATGAGTGAACTAGGTTTAGAAGAGCGGCCACATGATTTAAGTGAAAACTCACGCCTTGCAGTATGATGTGCAAAAGGCCTTCCACAGAATGTTAAGTCCTTGTCTTTGGGCTAAGTCTTCGTAGTTACTTGGTGGACTCTGGGTCAGACTATATTGTCTATGCTCTGGAACTTTCCCTCAGTTGTTTTGGGCTTTTGCAAAATCTTGGTATGCCTTACTTTCCTCATCTGTTAAATGGGCATATGGACAAGATTATTGTGTTCATTAAGGCCACAGAATGGTGCACAGCTCAACGGCAGCAGCTAGTGTCAAATGCCAACTGTTTACATGCACACGCAGGCTTCTCCCATTTTCTCACTTGTCACCGGCGCCCCATCCCCAGTTGTGTTTCTTGCCTGGGTTACAAACTAAGGGGGAAATTACTACTAATGTTGGAAGTAGCTGCTGAAGCTTCTTCAGCAGATTGGAAATTTTTGGCTTTAATATGGTCAGAATCATTACCATAGCCCACAATGAATGGATAGCATCTGTAAGTATTTTCTCCAAGCTATGGGTTACACCTGAATGTGAAGCAAATGAAAGTTCTCTTAACTGGACAGATAAACATCAATACATGGTGAAGAAATTGAAATTTTCAAGTATCTCATGGTCAACGTCCTTGGAAAGAGTAGTCAAGAAATCAAATGACATATCGATTTTGGCAAAGCTACTGCCAAAGACCTCTTTCAAGTTTTTAAGTTTTTACTTGAATGACTCAGGTGCATCGGATCCAAGCCATGGTCCTTTGAATTGCCTCATGTGCGTGTGAAAGCTGAACAATGTAAAAGGAAGATAGAAAAAGAGAACTCATTCAAATTTTGGTGTTGGCAAAGATATTGAATATACCACGAACTGTCGAAAGAAACAAACAAATCAGTCTAATAAGAAATATACCAGAAAGCTCCTTAGAAGAAAGAATGACAAGACTTCATCTTGCTTACTTGGGACACATCAGCAGGAAAGACCAATTATTAGGATAAGGCAACATATTTGACACAGTGGAGACTCAATAAAATGAGGGAAATGTTCAGCAAGAGGGATTGACACAGTAATCTCAACAACTGACTCAAATAAACCAATGATCATGGTTTAGGACTGGGCGGTTGACCAGCTGCTCTTTTACACGTAAGAGCTCCGTGAGTCAGAACCAGTTTGATGGCAAATAACAGCCAAACAGCTGCATCATGACAAATGTAAGTTTAGTAGTTGTTTTATCATTAAATAATGTACTTCTTGTTATTTTAGTTCATTGCTGCAAAAATGGTTTATTATAAAACTTAAAAAGCATTAGTAACAATAAAATAAATTACCCTGTAATAAAGAAAAGCTCATTTGAAGTAAGAGTACATAGTCTGATCCCTGTCTGTATGCTCTACCACAGGACTGCTCAGTTTCTATTTCTCCATTATATTTCACACAGATGTAACTTACAAAGTCCCACTGAACTAAGTGGCTGGAATCCTGGTGGCCTGACATCTTTCAGGCAGTAGCATGGACCACAGCACAACTGACAGGTCTACCAAGTTTTTGCTGGTGGATCAGTAGTGGGGAGCACTTCTCTAGACTTACCTTGAGACCAGAAATTCAAGTCCAAGCATGTTTGATCTCATCCATAGTGCTCCATATATGAACTTTGAAAAGAATGTGTGAGGGAGGATGGGTCTAGAAATATTGAGAATAAGGATATCAGTTTTTTCAGATGGTGTTTTAGTCAGCTAGGGCTGCTCTAACAGAGACACCACAGAGTGGATGGCTTTAACAAAGGAACATTTATTCGTACATAGTCCAGTATGCTACAAGTCCACATTCAGGATATTCGCTCCAGGGCAAGGCTTTCCCCTTGTCAGCTCTGGAGGAAAGTCCAGTATTACAACAGTCTTTGTCCAAGGAGCATCTTGGCGCAGGAACCTCAGTTCTGAAGGACGGCTCTCCTCCCGGTGCAGCTCTCTTAGCAGTGTGAGGTTCCCAGTTCTCTGCCTGCTTCCCTTTCCTTTTATCTCTTGCAGGATGCAAAGATTAAGGGTGGGGCAAGCCATACGCCAAGGAAACTCCCTTTACAGTGGAGCAGGGAGGTGATCTTATAAAAGGATTTACAGTCCCACCCTAATCTTTAACATACAGCATAGGAAAACCACAAAATGGAGGACAGTCACAAGACACTGGGAATCATGGCCCAGCCATGTGGCTACATATATTTTGGCGGGGGGAGGGGGGGCACAATTGAATCCATGACAAATGGTCTTTCAGTTCAACACTTTGTTCAGTTAAAAACTGCTCCGTGCATGAATCTCACTCATTGCTAGATAAGATTATGGTAAAAGCTGACCACATCTGACTTATTTGAATGCAACTGTTTGTGATAACACTAGGTTAGAAAATGAAAAATTTGCTATAAATACCAAACTGATGAGGTGTCAGGGGAACAGGCATAGACTTGTGTTATAATGATTGCCCTTCACTGACTTGATCAAGGTCACACAGCTAGTAAGTTCAGGGTGGATGTTGGAGCCCAGCTTGCTCTGATTCCAGAAACATGTCTAGGTGGCCATTCTACTCCACCTTGTGTCCTTCATTTGACTCACTCAGTGATGCTCCAGCCCGGGGTTATGCATCAGAGATGTGAGACCTGGTGACCTTAAAGCTTTGCGTGCAACAATCCCAAAGCTAGCATGTCTATCACTTGGTCTCGTTTTCAGCCATGACAAAGCTCTTGATTCTGCTGGGGAACAACAAGAAAAGATGAAGAGTCTGGGATGAGCTTCCTCCACTCTCCTTCCTGAACACGTGAGAGTGCCATCTGGAGATGGAGACATCTTATTGGGAATATCTCCTGGGCCACTGGGAGAATACCACACTAGTGTTCCTGTAAGGAAGCAGCCTACCAACATGATATTATTCTCACTTAAAATAGAAGATGAATTAATACTTTTCTGGGGCACATTAGGGAAACTCTGGTGGCATAGTAGGTTAAGTGCTACTACGTCTGCTAAACAAGAGGTCAGCAGTTCAAATCCACCAGGAGCTCCTTGGAAACACTATGGGACAGTTCTACTTTGACCTGTAAGGTCTCTATGAGTTGAACCCAACTCAACAGCAGTGATTTTTGCTTTTGTTTTTGTTTGTTTTCTTTTTTGCTTTTTGAGGCACATTGTGCACAGACACATCTTGAGAGAGAACACAAGGTAATTTGTCCAAGTCAGTTTGACTCATCAGAACAACAGAATACTGCCTGGTCCTGTACCATCCTTAGAATTGTTGTTATGCTTAAACCCATTGTTGCAGCACTATGTCCATCTATCTTGCTGAAGTTCTTCCTCTTTCTTGCTGACACTTTATAAAACATGATGTCCTTCTCCAGGGACTAGTCTCTCCTGATTAACTTGTCCAAAGTGTGTGAGATGAAGGCTCACTGTTGTTCCCTCTAATGAGAATTCTAGTTGTACTTCTTCCACAGCAGGTTTGTTTGTTCTTCTGGCAGTCCATGGTATATTCAATATTCTTTGCCAACACCGTGATTCAAAAGCATCAATTCTTTTTTGGTCTTCCTTATAACTGTCCATCATTCACATGCATAAAAGGTGATTGAAAACACCATGACCTGGGTCAGGTGCACCTTAGTTCTCAAAGTGACATCTTTGCTTTTTAAAACTTTAAAGAGGTCTTCTGCAGCAGATGTGCCCAGTGCAATGCATCGTTTGATTCCTAACCACTGCTTCCATGGATGGTGATTGTGGATCCAAGTAGAATGAAATTCTTGACAGCTTCAGTACTTTCTCTGTTTTCTGTGATGTTGGTTATTGGCCCAGGTGCGAGGATATTTAGTTTCTTTGCATAGGTATGATCCATACTGATGACTGTAGTCTTTGATCTTCATCAGTAAGTTCTTCAAGTCCTCTTCACTTTCAGCAAGCAAGGTTGTGTCATCTGCATGTCAGAGGCTGTTAAAGAGCCTTCCTCTAATCTTGATTCCCTGTTCTTCTTCATATAGTCCCTCTTTTTGGATTATTCACTCAACATACATATTAAATAGATATGGTGAAAGGAAACAACCCTGGCACACATCATTATTTAAAACACACAGGATCCCCTTACTTTGTTCCAACAACTTCCTCTTGGTCTAAGTACAGGTTCCTTATAAGCACAATTAAGTGTTCTGGAATTCTCATTCTACACATCACTATCCACAATTTGTTATGATCCACACAATAGAATGTCTTTGCATAGTCAATAAAACACAGGTAAACATCTGCCTCGTGTTTTCTGATTTCAACCAGGCTCCATGAAACATCGGCAAAGATATCCTTCCATGCTCTCTTCTGAATCCAGCTTGAATGTCTCACAGTTCCGTGCTGATGTACTACTGTAACCACTTTTGAATAATCTTCAGCAAAATTTTACTTGTGTGTGTTATGAATGATATTGTTAGATAATTTCTAGCTCAAGATCATTTCTACCTTTCTGTTTAGCCACTCTGTGTTCAAGAAAAGCTTTAGAGTCTCTTCTGATATCCACTTTGGCCTTTTCCTTCTTTCCTGTCTTTTAGATGACCTCTTGCTTTCTTCATGTATGATGTCCTTGATGTCAATCCACAACTTGTCTGGTCTTCAGTCAGTAGGGTTCAATGCACCAAGTGTCTTATGAGAGTCTGTTGTTATGTGCTGTTTAGTAGGTTCCAACTCATAATGACTCTGTGCGCAACAGGATGAAACACTGCTTGGTCTTGGACTATATGCACAGTTATTTCTATGCTTAAGGCTGTCATTGCAGACACTGTGTCAGTCAGTCTTATCAAGGGTCTTCCTCTTTTTTGTTGACCATGCTCTCTACCAAGCATGATGTCCTTCTCCAGGGACTGGACCCTCCTGACAATATGTCCAAAGTATGTAAGATGCAGTCTTGCAATCTTTGCTTCCAAGGATTACTCTTGTTGTCCTTCTTCCATAACAGATCTGTTTGTTCTTTCGGCAGTCCATGATATGTTCAATATTCTTCTCCAACACCACAATTTAAAGGCATTAATTCTTCTGTCTTCTTGATTCATTGTCCAGCTTTCACAAGCATTGAAAATACTGTGGTCAGATTCATTTTAGTCTTCAAGGTGACATCTTTACTTTTCAATACTTTAAAGAGACACTCTCAGACACCATGGAGCACCTGGCAGATTTGAACTACTGACCATATGATTGGCAGATGTAGCACTTTACCACTATGCCATCAGGGTTTCATGTCATTATAATACTTTGTCTTGTCTTCTCAAGCTAACCTTTTAAACTTTCTGTCCAGTTACCTTACTTCATCATTCCTTTTGCTTTAGCTGCTCAACATTCAAGAGCAAGCTTTAGAGTCTCTTCTGACATCCAATCCTGTCTTTTTATATCTTTAAGTCTAAGGTGAGTTTCTTGTAGGCCACATATGGATAGGTCATGTCTTTTGATCCAAGATGTCACTCGATGTCTCTTTACTGGAACATTTAGCCCATTCACATTCAATGTAATTACTAATAGGTATGTGTTCAGTGTTTCCATTGTGATACATTTATTTTTGTGTTGTTATTTTCTCTGTTCTTATTAATCTGTTCTGGGACGTTCTTCTTTGTGAGTTGACTTTTCACCTTTTTCAGTGTTGGTTTTATGGTTATTGAGACTCCTGTATTACATTTCTTGATATGGTATGTTACATCTTTATTGTGCTTTACAGCTGCCCCTATGATCCTGCTTAATAAACTAAGTTTAAGCCCAATTTTAATTATTACCAGTCTTGTCAACTTCCTCTCCATCTGAAAGGACTATAATGACTGTAGTACATCCCTCTTTTCAATATAATGACAACATAGTTTTCACAATATGATCACTGGATTATTTCTTTCACTATTATAGCTTTGATTGAGTTTAGAGCCTTCCGTAACTGAGTAGGATTCTCAATGACATGTCCTTCTAAAATATAAAGTTAGTGGTTTTGTTCTTCTAAGCCAAAGCCAAGAGATTCTTTCAGTATTCCTTGTAGCTTTGGTTTGGTTTTTACAAAGTCTCTGAGTTTCTGTTTATCTGCGAATGTCTTAATTTCATTTTTGTATTTGAAAGATAGTTTTGCAGGATATATAATTCTTGGCTGGAAGTTCTTCTCCTTCAAGGCTTTGAATATGTCATGTCACTGTTGCTGTGCCAGCGTTGTATCTGCTGAGAAATCTGAAGAAATCCTACAGGGTTTCCTCCTGAATGTTAGTTTTGCTTTGAGTCTTGCTGCCTTTAAGAGTTTCTGCCTATGTTTCATTTTGTTAAGCTTGATTATAATATGTCTTGGAGCCTTTCGTTTGAGATCTATATTGAGTGGCATTCAATATGCATCTTGGATATCTATATTCACTTCCTTCATGATTTCTGGGAAGTTCTCTGTCAGCAGCTCAGCAACAATACTCTTTGTGTTCTCGGGCGTCTCACCCTGTTCAGGGACCCCAATTAATCATAGGTTGTTCCTCTTAATACAGTCCCACATACTTCTTAATGCTTCTTCATTTTTGTTGTTTCTTTTTTTCTGATTTTTCCTCATAGATGCTGGAGTCAGGAGCTGTCTTCCATGTCAGAAAGTCTCTTTTCCATTTGTTCCATTCTGCTTTCTTGGCTTCGAATTGAATTTTCTATGCCTTTGATTTTGTTTTGATCTGTTGGATTTCAGAGTACTGGTGCTCCATCGGATTGAACAACTTGCTTAATTTTTTAGTTTGCTCTGCTGTATTTTGTATAAAGTCTTGGAGGGCTCTATGTAGAATTCTTTTGTATTCACCTTCCAATAACCAGAAAAATTTCTTCATCTGTAAAGCTCTTCGATTGTTTCATTTGCAGGCCTTCTGAAGCCATGGGGATCTTCTGGTTATGGCTTTCTCCAGAGTCTGTTGCTTTTTGGGCTTCATGTGTGTCAAGAATGGCTGGGAGAGATGCTGTGAGGATGGACCGCAGTTGTTTCTCTAAGTCATCTTAAAATGAAAGGTAAAAGATATCTGAACGCTTCCCAGGTCAGTCAGGTTTTCAGGTGTACAGGGCCCTCTTTCCAACTGGCAAAGTGAGTACCTCTATATCCAACCCCAGATGTTATGAACTAGTTCAAAATGCAGCAACACTACTTCCCTGTTGGCTACTGCTGACAGGCCCCCTGCTGTACACAATGCTGTGTAAAATACTGCTTTTCTGCTGGCAAAGTGCTCTCCTGCAGGCAAGCACTGCCTCTGAGCCTAGGAATTAGATCTTGCTGAGGCCTCTATATCCAAGACAGCATCCCATACAAGTTTGCCACCTGGCACCTCCATACAAACTACATTATGGCAGAGGCGGTAAGAGGCCAAAGGCGGCAAGATACACAGAGTCCACAGTCTGTTGCTGGGCCCCAGCCATAGGCGATACTGTCTAAGCTACTGCTTTTCTGCCAGAAGAGCACTCTCCTGTGGGCAGGTGCTACCTCCCAGGCTAAGAATTAGGTCCAGCTAAGGCCTCCATATCTAAGATGTCTTCCCACAGAAGCTCACCACCTTGGGCCTCCATACAAACTACACTATGGCAGAGGCGGAAAGAGCGGCCAAAGATTGCAAGATGCACAGAGTCCTAAGCTGGGCTGTCAAAATATGGCAATTTCACCTGCTGATCCCACCAGCAGTGCATCTGAGACTAGCCACTAGTCAAGACCCAACTCCACCAGCCAGCCAAGACAGATTAAAAAATAAGAAGTCAAAATGGTGAATTACCTTCAGTCCATGAAAGCCAGGACTGGCAAGGAGCAGGAGTCAACTAAAGAGAGGAGGTTTTCTGTTCAGTGGTATGAAGTCCAAATTAACAGCTCTATGCTGTGTCCTAGGGCTCACTAGGTGACCAGAAGGCTCCATTTAATTATCAGCTCAGGTCTTGGTTTCCAGATGGATTTAGGGAGACATGTGCTTAGTCTGCCATCTTGACTCCACCTCCGATCCTGTCTTTTTAATGACCTCTTGCTCTCTTCATGAATGATGTTTTTGATGTTGTTCCATAGTTCTTTTGGCCTTCAGCCATTAGTGTGTAACATATCAAATCTGTTCTTGAGATGGTCTCTGAACTCAGGTGGGATACACTCAAGGTCATACTTGGCTCTTGTGGACTTGTTCTAATTTTCTTTTTCAATTTGAACTTGCATATGAGCAATTAATGATCTGTGCTGCAGTTAGAACTTCATCTTACTCTGGCTGTTGATAAGGAGATTTTCCATTGTCTTTTTCCACAGAGGTAGTCAATCCGATTCCTGGGTTTTCCATTTGGTAAGGTCCACATGTATAGTCGCTGTTTGTGTTGGTGAAGAAGTCATTGGTCTTGCAAAATTCTGTCATCCGATCTTCAGCATCATTTCTATCACCAAGGGCGTATTTTCCAACTACTGATCCTTCTTCTTTGTTTGCAACTTTTGCATACCAATCACCAGTAATTATCAATTGCATCCTGATTGCATGTTCAGTCCATTTTAGACAGCAGGAACTGGTTAAATCTTCAATTTATTCATTGTTGACCTCAGACATTGGTGCATAAATTTGAATAATAGTCATATTAACTGTTCTTCCTTATAGGCATAAGGATATTATCCTATCACTGACAGCACTGTACTCCAGGAAAGATCTTGAAATGTTCTTTTTGGCAATGCATGCAACACCATTTCTCTTCAGGTTTTCACTTCCAGCATAGTAGATTGTGTGCATATGATTGTCTCATTCAAAATGGCCAGTACTGGTCCATTTAAGCTCATTATTGCCTAGGATATCTATGTTTATGTGTTCCATTTCATTTTTGACAATTTCTAGTTTTCCAAGATTCGTACTTCATGCATTCCACTTTCCAACTATTAATGGATGTTTGTAGCTGTTTATTCTCATTTTGAGTCATGCCACATCAGCAAATGAAGATCCTAAAGGCCTTACTCTATCCATGTCATTAAGGTCAACTCTACTTTGAGTAGGCAGCTCTTTCACAGCTGTCTTCTGAGTGCCTTCCAACGTGGGTGGCTCATTTTCTGGCACTGTGTCTGACAATGTTCTGCTGCTATTCATAAAGTTTTCATTGGTTAATCATTTTCGGAAGTAGACTGCTAGGTCCTTCTTCATAGTTTGCCTTAGTCTGGAAGCTCAGCTGAAACCTGTCCACCATGGGTGACCTTGCTTATATCTAAATACCTATGGCATAGCTTCCAGTATCACAGAAACATGCAACCTCCCACAGCACAACAAACTGACAGACAAGTAGGGGATGGGAGCCTGCTCTTCTTTAATTCCCAGTTCTCAGATGATACTTTCACTGAAAGCCTAATATGGGCCATTCAGAGTTAATCATACCAGATGTTCTCTGGGCCTACTCAAGAGTGTCTGGGGATGGATTGGAATGTTGGGGGCTGACTCTAGGGATCAGGAAACCTAGCTTCTTGAGTTTTGTTTCCGATAAGGTCCAGCTACTACAAAGTTGCAATTGTGACCTGGGCATTAATCATCTGTCTCAGTCTCCTGGCACTGCCAAGGTAGGTGGCTTTAAAGAATAGAAATTTATTGTCTTGCCATTTTGAAGGCTAAGACTCCAAATTCAGGGTTCTAGGAGTTCATCCCTTGTTTTTTTCAGCTTCCAGTATCCCTGTTTCCTTGTTTTGTAGACAGATCTTCACATGGTGTCTCCCTCCCCCTCCCTATTCCATGTGTGACTGTTGTGACCTTGTTTCTGTGCTTGTTCTTTCTTACAAGAGACTGCATGGAAGGACCTCCCTACTCCTACATGAGTTTGTTAACTGATAACTTTTGCCAAGGAAAACCCTATTTCCCCAAACAAGGTCACAGGAAGAAGGAGTTTTATATGCATGTACATTTTTTCTTTTTGGGTGGGGGGAAAGGGATGGGGAGGGGACTCAATTCAATCCATAACACCATTCTTTTATTCAGCAGAAGTTTCTTAAACACTTGGGTTCTCAGGTACCTTACTACATAGAGCATAATGGAGATAAATTAGACTTAAGCCCTGGCCATCTGTGTAGAGGAAACACAACAGATAATGATAAAACAAAGTGTAGGGAACTGTGAAAGATGTGAATAGTTGGAGGGACACTGAGAAGTGCTTCCTGAAGAAAGAGACCATTGTGGTGTCTGTGCTGAGATACCCGGAACAGCAGGAAAAGATCCTGGGCCAGTAGGATGAATAGAGCCTGAAGGCATGGGGGTGAGAAATGGCAAGTGTGTGCTGCTGTGTAACAAGGGGCAGGAGGAGGAAGCTGGGCGAGATCAGGGAGCTGGCACAGGAAGGAGGCCAGAGAGGAGTGAGGTGGTGTGAAGCCATGGGGTGGGGCAAGGAGGCGAGGTGAGGAAAATTGAGGGTGAGGCAAGGAGGCAGGGTGGGAGACATGGTAGGGAGAAGGTGGGGAAGGCAGAAGGGGGAGCAAAGGGGGGTAGGGTTAGCTGTGCAAGGCACAGGGCAAAGTGGGAGGTGGGGCTGAGGCAGGAGGTGGAGATAGGCCAAAACAGTTGAAGGGTGTTATTCACTGAATGTTGGGTACCTGGCACTGTGGTGGACCCTGGGGTGCAAAGGCAAATGAAGACAGGGGGCCCTTCCCTGCAGCAGGCAGTGTTCTAGGAGAGATAACAAGGACATACACGTTCCTATACAGTCCTGGTGTGGGACATGCTTTTCTGTAGTATCAGCAGTATGGAATTCCACTGGACAGGACCCAGAATGGGTTGTTAGACCCTCTTGAATTATGTAAGCAGGTTTCATACAGGAGGTTGCTTGAGTAGACCCTGGTAGGGAGTGTGGTCACAGGAATTTGTAAACAGTACAAATCAGGGTTTCTCCTCTCTCTTTTCTTTGTATCTCCAGCCATCGGGTTTGTCTGCATACAGGACAGTGAAGGGCAGCATGGGTGTGGAATATAGCAGCCAGAGAGGGTTTGCTTGTGGGGCTTGATGAGCAGGATCAGCAGCCTCAGTACCACCTTTACTGGCATCCCCAGGTGCACCTGAAGGCAGCACATTGTGGTTTATTGCCAAGTCATAGGGGCACCAAAGCCTGGTAGCATAGTGGTCGAGAACTATTATGCCTGATAACCTAAACATCAGTAGCTCAAATCCAGCAGACACTACTTGGAAATCTTATAGGGCAGTTCTACTCTATCATATAGGGTCCCTATGAGTTGGAATCGACTCAACAGAAACAGGTTTGTTCAGTTTAGTTTGTTTGCTTGCTGTGCCAGGAAGCAGCCAGCAGTCACTCCATCTCAGTGCTTCCACAGTGGGAACAGAAGCATATGACTCCTCAGAAGACCCAGTGACCATGACAGCATGTGGAAGACAGGTCAGCGCTGATTAACAAGCTCCAAATACAAAAGCCACTGGACATGGAAACACCCTAAAGGAGCCACCGAGTGTCTCCAAAAAGTGAGCACTGATTTTGAGATGCTCCAGTGTGAGAACGATTGGGTGGCAGGCGACTGGCCAGTTGTCAAAAGTTGAAGTGATCTCACGCTGGGCCAGGCAGAAACAAGTTACAGGTGGGCAGAGTCACTTTCATTCCTGACACCTGGGGCATGGGCTTCTTACTGTAGAGGAGTAAACCTCCAGGGCTTCCTTGATGCCTTCTCACTGAGCTTTCACGCAATGGGGAAGGTTTTTTTAATTTTTTTATTTTTATTGTGCCACTCTAAATTAAAACCTCTCCATTTTGTGGAATTGTCAGCTGTTGGAGGAAATAATACTGTTCATCGGCTTAATCACTTAAAGATGACATTTCAAGATGGGCGGTGACATGCCAAGGAGAGAAAGTTGCTCCACTTTTAGCACAGACAGATCACGGAAATGATTACTCTCCATAACTTCCATTTGAGAGTTTAATGTAACACGCCTGCTCTGCATTGATAAATAGCGCAGGCAAAGAAGAAGGCTGCAGGCATGGAGATGCAGCTCCAGGAAAGGGAGGCTATCTCTATGGGGAGTCAGTGGAGGCTAAGGTGTGGGGTGGTCACCCCAAATAAAATGTCTACATCTGTGGGAATGCTATTCTCTGTCCCCAAGAGCAAGGACCCCTATCACATCCTATACACATACAAACATTTGGTTTGTACTTCAGGCTGCCTAGTGCTGCTTCTGTAAGCTGCAGGTAGAGAAAAGTCCATGGAGAATGACAACATGTCCCTGTCCCAAAGCAGATTGCAAACCTGAGGGGGTGGGGGTGGGGGTGCAGGCAACTGATCTCTGGTGTCAGATTTGGGCTCTGATTTCTGCTCTCATTTGTTACTCTCTGTGTGACCAAGTAGGGCAGCCAGATTTAGCAAGCAAAAATATAGGACATCACATCAGATCTGAATTTCAGATAAACACATTTTTTTTTTTTTTTTTTTAGTATAACTGTTTCCCATGCACTCTGATGGCTCAGGTGTAGCTGACCCAAGCCATGACCTTCTCAATAGCTCCACATGCATGTGAAAGCCGGACCGTGAAAAAGAAAGACCAAACAAAAGGTAACACAGCTGAATTATGGTGTTGGAGAGCCTGTGTTACAAATTGTTCCAGGTGGGATGAGAAGAGGCAATGGAGAAAGAACTTACTGCAGAAAGACAGAGATATTTCAACAGTTGCTAAGTAATGGGATGCTTGTAGCAAACATTGATGGAGTTGAGACAAAGGTTCTAATGCAGCCTTAGATGAGGTTAGGTGGACCAACAGAAACTGCTGCTAGTTTCTCAAACTTAAGAAGGGCTATTCACCCCACTCAGGAGGAATTTAGTGATGGAAATGCCACCCAGAACCATTTGAAATAGAGGTGCAGCTAGTCAATCAAGGTAAGGCTTGGTGAGGGGGCAGAGTTTTCTGGTCCAGCCCCTAGAAGGGGACCTAAGACCATATTCATATATCTGGATGAAATGGCTCAAGCGTCAGGAAGAAACATTCTTGGGGCACCTGGACACAGGAGTCCAGTGTGCTGTAATTTCAACACCTATTAACAAATTTTTGAAGGGCTCTGAGTTTAGACTTCAGGATGTGTAGATTCAAGCATTAATGAGACTACAGTGAAAGTCTGGATGAGAATTGAAAGATTTAAACAGCTCTTGGATAAAGTAGCTGCATCTCCATTACCTGAGTATATCATTGGCATGGTGTCAAGGACTGAAATGAGTCTCTCAAAAATATCTGTCAATACGACTAGTCCATGATTCCTAGTTTTGTGTGATGGTCTACCAGTTTGTCACCTGATTTGACTTTCTTATGTGTCGTAAATCTTACCTCTACAACTTTGATGAGGCGAGATTAGTGGCAATTATGTTAACAAGGAAGGACTTGACCTACAAGATTGGGATGTATTTTAAACCAGTTTCTTTTGAGATCTAAAAGAGAGAAGCAAGCAGAGAGACATGGGGACTTCATGCCACCGAGAAACAAGAGCCAGGAGAACAGCATATCCTTTGAATTTGGGGTCCCTGTGCTGAGAAGCTCTTTCACTAGAGAAGACTGACAACAAGGGCCTTCCCCCAGAACTGACACAGAAAGAAAGCCTTCCTCTGGAGCTGACACCCTGAATTTGGACTTCTAGCCTTCTAGACTATGAGAGAATAAATTTACCTTTGTTAAAACCTTCCACTTAGTATATTTCTGTTACAACAGCACTAGATGAATAAGACACAAGCATATTATGTCTAATTGGGAAGCACTCTACCCGGTGTTGTAAAACTGAAGGCTGCCTCTAGGCCAGTATTGGTTGGACATGCTAAACGGAAACCATTAGAACTGCCTGAACTCACTAAGTTTGTTAGTTTGAAACAGTGTAGAATACCTGGTGGACAAAGGGAAATTGCTGTTTTGATTAAAATATGTGAAAAGCTAGAGTGTTGGTGACAAAAAATTATCTGTATGACAGCCCTGTATGACATGTGAAAAAGGTAGACGGCTCATAAAGACTGACAATAGACTATCAAGGTCCAAATATAGTACTGCTACCTGTGGCTTCAGCTGTTCCAGACCCAGCATCAACACTGCAGAAAACATAGCAGGCTAAAACATGTAGGTATTTGGTGACTGATCATGAAAACGCCTTTTCCTAAATCTCAGTCTCAGAAAAGAGAGAGTCATAGATTGGTTCTTTTGTGGAAAGGACCCCATTTTACTTTCACTGTATTGCCTGAGTTACTCGAATTCACTGACTTAACTGTTGTAGTTTGGTTAGAAGAGACTTGAACTTGGTGTATGTCTCAAGTGTAATAGTACATTACATTGATGATACTGTCTTAGTGACAAATACCGAAGAACAGGCTAGGGCTGACTTGAATACAGCAGTGTACCATATGACCAACAGAGGCTGGTTAATAAATTCTGAAAAAAATTCAGGGCCTTGTCCAAACAGCAGAATTCTTGGGAATAACTTGGGCAGGAGCCACCCACGGCATTCCACAGGCAACCAAGAATGAATAGCTTTTGTTACCTACACCAAAGAGAAAGCAAGAGACCCAACATTTGGTTGGTCTATGCAGATTTTGGAGAATGCATCTAGGAATAATGCATCTAGGAATATGGGGACCTCATGCCACCAAGAAACAAGAGCCAAGAGAATAGCACATCCTTTGAATTTGGGGTCCCTGTGCTGAGAAGCTTCCATAAAACCATTCAGGAGAAAATTGTATTTCAATGGAGGTCAGAGAAACTGTAGGCTACATATGAATTACGGAAAGCAATCTCACTCTCCCTGCCTTTACACCATTATGACCTACATTCAGACATGATTTAGGAGGTATATACCACATGTGCTTACACAAACTGGAGTTTATGGCAAAAACTTGAGAATGCTACCCTATAGCGATCACAGAAATTCTGGACTAAAAAACTTTCTAGATGCTGCAGCCACTTGAAAGGCAATTATTTGCCTGCTATTGGATGTTGCATGCTTTACAGTCAGGAAAGGTCTATATCAGAGTTGTATCCTTTCACCATACCTTTTCAGTCTATGTGCCGAGAAAATAATCCAAGAAGTTGGACTATATAAAGAAGAATGAGGCATCAGGATTGGAGGAAGACTAATTAACAAGATGTGTTATACAAATGAAACAACTTTTCTCACTAAAAATGAAGATATGAAACACTGATGAAGATCAAAGACCATAGCCTTCAGTATGGGTTGTGCCTCAACATCAAGAAAACATAAATCCTCACAACTGAACCAGTAAGCAACATTATGCTAAATGGAAAAAAGATTGAGGTTGTCAAAGATTTCATTTCACTTGGTTCCACAATCAATGTCCATGAAAGAAGCAGTCAAGAAATCAAAAGATGCTTTGCATTAAGAAAATCTACTGAAAAAGACCTCTTTAAAATCTTGAAAAGTAAAGACATCACCTTGAAGACTAAGGTGGGCCTGACTCAAGCCATGATATTTTCGATCACATTGTATGCATGTAAAAGCTGGACAATGAACAAGGAAGGCAGAAAAAGAATTGATACCTTTGAATTGTGGTTTGGAGAAGAGTATTGACTATATCATTGACTTCCAAAAGAACAAACAAATCTATTATGGAAGAAGTACAACCAGAGTGCTCCCTAGAAGCAAGGATAGAGAGATCGTGTCTTATATACTTTGGACATATTGTCAAGAAGGATCAATCCCTGGAGCAGGAGATCATGCTTGGTAAAGTAGATGATCAGTGAAAAAGAGGAAGATCTTCAACAATATGGATTGACGCAGTGGCTGCAACAATGGGCTTAAGCATAAAAACCATTGTGGGCACAGCACAGGATAAGGCAGCGTATTGGTCTGTTGTGCAGCGGGTTGCTAAGAGTCAGAATGAACATACTGGCAGACTGCCTTAGTAACAAAATGATATAAAATCACCACAAGACCTGAGATACACATAATGTCTTGTGTGATGGCAGAGAAACACTCTAATAAGTAAGACAGTACCTAAAATAGCTCCATAATAAACTGGAAATAGTTCATACAAGAACAAACTATTAGAGGAATGCAAGGAGGTGCCCACCTTATCCATGAGGAGGCAGCCTCTTTTACCATAGGTCCTACCCTGAAACCACTTGAGAAGCTGCCAGAACCTACTACTACATAGACAGTACTCTCAGGAAAACTTTCTGCTGACCAGCAGAAAGATGCTTGGCTCAAAGATTGTAGTTTTAGAGTACATGGACAACATTCGATGTGGAAAATTGCTACATTAAAACTAGCAAGTGGAAAGACCCTGATTGGAGAAGACAAAAACAGGTCAGCTCAGTGGGCGAACTTCATGATATCTTCCTGTGATGGAAGAACTGGGAAATGGTGAGAGCCTGTATGTTTGGATTTTTACCAATTCATGGGCAATGGCCAACAGTCTGGCTATCAGATCAGACAAATGGGTGATGGCAATTGGACTAGTAAGGGGACAGCCACATGAGGCATGGACCTCGGGGAGAAAGTACTCGGGGAGTTTGGAGGGTACATTACAGTAAAATGTGTTGATGTCCATCAGAACTCCCTACCTGGTTTGGAAGGCAGTTGGGATCAGCAAGTGGGCCTGTTGCTATGCTCACGTGAGGTGGCTGAGAGGGTCCATGAAATAAGCTAATGATGGATGCTGCAGCAATACAGAGATGGACTGAATCTAGACACATCCCCCTTGCACTCTCTGAGGCATAAAACTTCAACAAAGACTTCTCTGCCTTCCAGCAAGAAAGACAGAGGTTGCAGACAGCTACGGAGCAGATTCTCCAGGAGGACGGCCCTGTACATAGCTGGCAAGTTAGCTATATTGGACCATTGACACCAGTAGCAGCAGGTAGCTACAAATGGGTCCTTATAGGAATATATACTTACTCTTGACTGGGCTTTGCATATCATATGACAGATAGAAATACCAAAAGCACCATTAACAAAAGATACAGTATCAGTTCGGGCCACCAAATTGTACTTCATTAGACCCTGCCCATAGGGTACAGCAATGGGCCAAGAAACATCACATTAAATGAACATACCATGTTCCATACCACACTCAGAGTAATGGTTTGACAGAGACTTGGAATGGGTGATCGAAACATTTGTTATATAAAACAGGAGGAAATAAATGTTGAAGTGTTGGCTCATAAGTCTTCGTGTGTGTGTGCTTACATTCAACATGAAAGGGAGTAACACCACTGGGAACATTCTAACACTTCTCTGGGGGATCTGGGGAAGAAGGGGTGGCAGAGGACAACTGGTGGCACTGTACAGTTCTTCCAAATATCACCAAAACCTGCTTTTTTCTCCCAGATGCTTTCATCCCAAGATCAGGGTTGCAGCTGTGGGTGTCAGAAGCAGGGATAATCCATAAGAAAGAGACAATCTATACCACTGAACATGTACACCAAAATTCTCTAGGAACTGATGGGGTGGATTGTGGCTTCCTCTCATCTAGCAAAATTGGGGTTGACAGTGAACACTGCCATATTGCCTAGTGGGTGAAATAATGTTCTAACTATGCAGTCCTAACCCAGCATGAATGAGAATGGTCTAAGGGGAAGCACTTGCTGGTCTTGCTAGTAGCAATCCAGACTGGCACAGCATCTGAACCTGATGTCTCTACCTAAGGTGGAAAAGTTTGGGTAAAATTAAGTGATGAATGGGAGGAAGGAGAAATAATAGCTGATGGCAAAAGCCCAAAACCAAACCCAGTGCTATTGACTCAGTTGTGACTCATAGCAACCCTATAGACAGAGTAGAACTGCCCCATAGAGTTTTCAAGGAGCACCTGGTGGATTTGAACTGCTGATCTTTTGGTTAACAGATGTAGCACTTAACCATTACACCAACAGAGTTTCCAGCTGATAGTAATGCAATGAATAAATAGGTTATATGTGGTAGAGGGAAACCGAACATGCTGATACCTCAACAGAGACTCAGAGCAGGGCAATAACCTTCTCTCAGACAAATTTCATGAGAAGCCAGAGGTGGTGAAGTTGAGATGACTTCTGGAGAACCTACCAGATCAGACTGACATTTCCAGCAGAACTGAATGGCTGGCACCTGAGTAACATACCCTGAAGACTCTGCTCAAAGGAAGAACTAATTGTTAATGACTGATACTGTAAAATGATTGGTAGGGTAAAATCAGTCCTTCAAGTACAGAAGGACCAAAGTCTATAGCAATACCAGGGTATGACTTGTGGTGCACGGGATTACTTAATGTGGATCTTCTAGCCTTAGACTTTATGACACCAGATGGCTGGGTGTGACTATGCAAATGAGGTACTTGTGATCTACCAAGGAGATTGGAGAGTCTACTAATAATATAAATAAGGTTCATGGCACCAGTGTTGGGTGACGCTGTGAGAATTAGGAGTACAGAACCCTAAATGAGGGAATTGGTCAGTTTTGCCTAGGTTTAAAGCGATAGAGAGAGAAGAAGAGAGAGAGAGAGGAGCTGTACCATGGAAGATAGTGAGAGACGGCAGCATGGCAGTACCAGGAGCAACAGAGGTACAGATGGCCAGAACCAGGAGGCTGGTAAGAAGTGGTTGAGGTGGGGCTTGTCAACCCACAGATGTAAGACTGCTAACATTTTTCCACAAAGGCTGTCAGCAGCATCCAGTGGTATGAAGGTCCCCAGCAGGTCCCGGAGACAGAAGGCATTAAGCTGTCTGGAATGAATAACTGTATCATCCTGAGTTATTCCTGTTTCTTTCAACTGGATCCCCACTCTGAGTGTACCCTGTTACTTCTCTGATAAACCACTTCGCTAGGTAACATTCATGAGTTTTGTAAGACTTTGCAGCAAATTACAAAACCAAAGATTAGAAGGATAGTGCTCAGAGGAGAGGTGGCAGTTGATGTTGGAGGTGATGGAATGGTACAGCAGTCTGGAAAAGTTGGACATTTGGAATATATATACATTCTCTTAGTTTCCATCAGTCAGAGATGATGGCAGCTAGCTAACACCATTTACTCATTCAAACACTTTTGGTTCCAGACATATGTTGAAGACAAACAGACTTGCTGCCTGGATCATGGAGCTTGGACACAGATGGAGAAGACAGACATGCATTGTATGATCCAGAATAAACATGTCAGAGAGCTTATGCTGCAAAACAGAGGCAGGGCTACCCGGAGAGCATGTGAAGTAGGGGACTTGGCCAGACCAGGGTCTGAGGAGGGAAGGCTTGGGTACAATCATCGCCACCTACCGGTGCTCACAAATGTAGTCCTTCACACGTTTGGAAACACAGGACCTGAGTTTGAAACTGGTACCAAGAGGATGACCACAGACCTCCCACAGAACTACACAGGGTATGGGTAGGTGAGATCAGGGACCTCCAAGTTTTCTCCTCGCCTGGCCCAGATCCCTTGGGCTGTGGTTTCCTTGGGCTTGCACTCAAGTCTCCTGTCTCACTTTTGCTCCTATGTAAGAGTGGAAGGTCTGCTAAGCACAAGAGCTCTTGTTAAGACTTTGATGAGGAGAAACAGGGAGAGGGAAGGGAGAGCAGGAGGTGATGTAAGAAGACAGATAAAGTTACGCCACTCAAAGGGACTGTAGATGAATTTCAGGTCTCTAGGCAATGCAAATGGTTTGCAGTCAGCTACTACCCTAAAGACTGATGGTTCTTTCATCTAGGAATACCATGGAAGAAAAACTGGGTTATCTGCTTCAGTAAAGGTTTTGGCCCAACAACACTAGGGGCCCTAAATACATGACATAAATAGTATATAAACCATATCTAATGATGCATAGGACATGCTGGTGGCATAGTGGTTAAGTGATATGGCTGCAAACCAAAAGGTCAAGAGTTCAAATCTGTCAGGTGATCCTTGGAAACTGTATGGGGCAGTTCTACTACTCCATCCTATAGAGTTGCTACGAGTTAGAATAGACTCCATGTCACTGTTTTTTTTTTCTTTTGAACAATGCATAAAAACCAGAAGAAAAACTAGATTATTAAGCTCCAAAAAATCACGCTTATCAAGACTTCACCAGAAGAGTAAAAAGAGAACTTGCCAAAAAATTAGTCATTGCCATCAAGTCACTTTTGACTCCTACTGACCCTACAGGTCAGAGTAGAATTGCCCTGTAGAGTTTTCATGGAGTACCTAGCAGATTTGAACTCCTGACCTTTTGGCTAGCAGACATAGCACTTAATCACCAGAGTTTCCAAGAGAACCTACAGACTGGGAAAAAACATTCTGGCTGCAACATATCTGATAAAGGTCTAATACCTAAAATCTGCTAAATACTACAATACCTCAATAATGAAAAGACAAGTAATCCAACTAAAAACATGGGCAAAAGATTAGAACAGATATTTCACCAGAGGAGACATTCAGGTGGCTCACAGACACATGGAAATGCTTGTGATCATTTTTCACGAGATACACGCAAATCAAAACTATAATTAAATACATTCTTACCACAACATTATTGGCAAAACACAAAATAAAAAATGTTGGAGAAGTTGTGAGGAGACTCAAGCTCTTATGCACTGCTAGTAGGAATGTAAAATGGTACAACAACTTTGGAAAATGGTATGGTGCTTCCTTAAAAAGTTCAAAATAGATATACCATATGATCTAACAATCCCACTCATAGAAATGTGTTGCAGAGAAATTAGAGCTGTCACATGAATAAACATATGCACACTCACGTTCACTACAGCACTGTTCACAATTGCAAAAAGTAGAAACAACCCAAATGGCCATCAACAGATGGATAAATGTTACTGTACATACACATTCAATGGAATACTATGCAATGATAAAGAACAATGATGAATCTGCAAAACTTATTACAACATAGATCAATCTGGAGAACTTTGTGCTTAGAAAAATAGTCACAAAAGGACAAGTGTTGTGTGAGATAAAAACTCAAGAAAACATTTACACGCAAGAAAAAAGCATTCTTTGATGGTTACAAGGATGGAGAGGGAGGGGAAGGGAAAATTGCTAACTAGACGATAGATAAGTATCAACTTCAGTGAAGAGAATGACAACACACAATACAGGGAAGTCAGCACAATTGGATGAAAAATAATAATAAAGAAGAAGAAGAAACTATTACAGCTAAGAAAATTATCTAGTGCAATTCTGTGACACATAGGGTCACCATGAATCACAGTCAGCTCGACAGCGATGGGTTCAGACACCTCTTGGCTGCCCACCAGACAGACCAGTTGCTAATCTGGTGGACTAAGCTGGTACACCCAGATAGCACTGACATTGCCTACCCTAGCTGTGGCCACCCATTCCCTTTTGTCTCGATTAAGATTCAGTTGTCATTGTTGGGATCGAGGAAGGTTCTCATACCATTAGGAATTAGGCCAATTATCCTTGCTCTTTGTGCAGTGGGCAATTTGCATTTTTAATGTTACTTTATTTTATTTTTTATTACGATTCAGTGAAAATGTACATTCCCATATAAATTTGCATTCTCGCCCATGTGCAGCTCCACTGCTCTTCCTGCCCGGTGACAGCACACTCCGCCTCTCCGTTCTGTACATGTCACATCCTCCTAAAAATATCCTATCCCCTCCTCTCCACCCTCTCCCCCACCTCCAGTAAGAGGTCAGCAGGAAGACATCCTATAGATGTTTAGAACTATAAAGTGCGCTCACTCTGTGTCGCCAAGTCCAATCCATTCCTGTCCGAAGAGTTGACCTCCATTATGATTTATGGACAGGGGCGGCATTAGGGCCAGAGGCCATGCTTCCACAGGAACCCCAAAGCCCCTGGACCATCAAATGCAGGAGGTAAGAGTGGAGAGGGAGGGAGGGAGAAGGTGGGGTATAGATTAGATCGTTGATAGAAATTTGGTTGGGTGAAATCTGTGACAGCACACATTAGAAAGATCAGTTTTAACTGGACTTCAACATAACATGATCACTCCTCCAATCTTAACCCAATATTGCAAGGACAGGGTAACTGGAGCAGGGGGTCGGGGACCATGCTTTCAGGGGAAATTGAGGCCAATTGGCACAACTAGCATTTTACTAAGAGAGTCTTCTGCACCCTACATTGGTGAGTGGCGTGTGGGGTCTTAAAAACTGCCAAGCTACCATCTGAAGTACACCAAATGGTCTCAACTTAGCAGGAATGGATGATCACCAAGGACCAAAATGATATGGGGGAAGAGAACCCAGAAGACAGAGAGACCCACATGAGTGGGTGACTACATTGAAATGTGATCAGAAGAACCAGATGGTGCCTGGCCACCAACAGTGATAGCCGTGATGGGGCTCACAAAGTTGAGTGTTACTGGCAACATAAGAATAAAAAGGGGTGCACCCTGAGATCTCCACTAAAGGATGGCAATTTGCATTTTTCACGCTCAAAAGCCAAAGAAAGCCAAAACCACTGCCATCAAATTGATTCTGACTTATAGCAACCCTATAGGTCAGAGTATAATTGCCCCATAGAGTTTCCAAGGAGTGCCTGGTGGATTTAAATTGCCAGCCTTTTGGTTAGCAAACAGTACTTAATCATAAGGCAACTAGGGTTGGATTTATTGATTGAAATTAGGCTAATTTGTATTTTAGAGGTAGTCAGCCACGGGGGCCAACTTTCTAAATCACAATTCTTAGAAAGAAATTCAAAACCACAAGCTGGAATGATTAGTAGTGAAGAACAAGTCATGTGAAATCAGTCCTTCATCCCCCACCTGGCTCGTGAGTACTTACTCACTGGGACCAGAAGAGCAGAGAACTGCCAGGTAACTGGGCCTGGACTTGAAAGATATTGTTTGTGGCATTGGGTGTAAACTGGGCCTGTGGAGCCTCGGAGGACATCCCTATAGACAGGTTATGACTTTTACCCATTTAGGGGGTACCCAGAGTTAGCATGGAGACCCTAGTGCTGTGGTGGTTAGGTGCCACGGTTGCTAACCAAAAAGGTCAGCAGATTCAAACCCACCAGGTGCTCCTTGGAAACTCTATGGGGCAGTTCCACTCTGTCTATAGGGTTACTATGAGTTGGCATTGACTAGACAGCAATGGGTAGAGATAGCACTGGCAGTTCAGTGGTAAAAATATGGCCTTTCAAGTCGGAGACTAGGGTTTGTTTCCCAGTCAGTGATCCTCATACATAACTACCACCCATCTATCAGTAGACAGTTGTGTATTGCTGTGATATTGAACACATTTCAGTGGAGCTTTTAGGCCAAGACAGACTAGGAGGAAAAGTCTGGAAATCTACTTCTGAAAATCAGTCAGTGAAAATCCAACTGACCATAAGGATGGCACAGGATCTGGAAGTGTTTTGTTCCATTGTGCATGCAGTCGCTATGACTTGGGGGCAGATTGGATGACACCTAATGTCTTAGTTATGTAGTGCTACTATAACAGAAATATTGCAAGTAGAGAACTTTAACAAACAAGCTTATTTACTTACAGTTTAGGAGGCTAGGACTCTGAAATCATTCTAGGAAAATACTTTCTTTGTCAGCTCTAGGGGAAGATCTTCATCAGCCATCTTCTCCTGGTCTAGGATCTTCTCAGCACAGGGACCTTAGGTCCAAAAAACATGCTGTACTCTGGATCTTTTTGCTTGATGACAATGAGGTCCTCTTGTCTCTCTGCTCACTTCTGTGTTTCAAGAGATTGACTGAAGATGCAGCCTAATCTTGTAGTCCCGCCTTATTAACATAACTGCCTAATCCTCCCCATTAACGTCATAGAGGTAGGCTTTACGGGGTGTAGGAAAATCACATCAGATGAAAAAATGGTGGATGATCACACAATACTGGAAATCATGGCCTGGCCCAGTTGACACACAATTTTGGGCCGGGGGAGCATAAACTTAAACCGTAACAGCTAATAACAAAAACAACAGAGTTAGATCATCTTCAAAGGTTAGAGGACCCCAGTTTGACCACAAGACCACATTCAGTTTTGATAATTTTCTAGAAAGATTCATAACTCACTGAAAACAATTACATCATGTTGTTACTTTTCACTGGTATCAGGTTGGTCCTGACTCATGGTGACCTTATACATAACAGAATGAAACACTGCCTCATTCAGTGCCATACTGACAATCATAGGTACATTTGAGTCCATTATTTCAAACACCCTATCAGTCCATTCTGTGGCAGATTTCCTTGGTTTTCATTGACTCGTAGTTACACTTTATTAGCAGGGAAAGGATACAGGTCAAAATTAGCCATTTAGAGCAGAGTTTGGGAGGCTGTCAAATGGGAAGCTTTCATTGTCCCCAGGAGTGTCACCCTCATGGTATCAATGTGTGACAACATACATGGAAGTATTGCCAACCACGGAAGCTCATCTGAGCTTCAGAATCCAAAGTTTTTTGGGGGGATTCCTTACATAGGTACTATTGATCAATTGATGGGTTTCCCACATGATCTAACTCAGTTACCAGGTCAGTTGATGCTGTGTGACTCAAAGCCCCTACCCTAAAATCACATGGTTGGTATTTCTGGCATGGCCAACTCCCACCCTCAGACTACTTGGTGTGGCCAGTCCCACCCTAAGACCTCTGTGGCCATTCCTACCCTAAATAAATGCAACACTATCAAATGTGACATAGATCACCTCCTGGAAGCCTGGGGCAAAGGTCAAGTTGTTTACCTCTCCAGAGGATTCCACTGGACCACTCCAAGGTCAGATCACATCACTACAATTCTCTCTACCCCCAAGTCCAGAAAGAGTTTGGAATAATGGGAGAAACAGTCTTGTATGTACGGTCCAGTGCCTTAGTTGCGGGGTAAGGAGAGAGGAGACTGTGTTTGATATGAAAGCAAAAGAAAATGGTACCCGAACACCAGCACTGTGGAGTGGAGACAGACTCTCCCAGCTGCAATCCCCACATGCTAGTGCCTTCCAAAGGTCCACCTGTCTCTGCTGCTAGAGAACCCTGTCCTCAAGCTTCTATAGCTTGGGCTTGCCCACCTCACAAAGCAGGCTCTCTCATCTGGTAAGTGTCCCTGCTACTCATTTCGAGTAGCTCCTGCTCACCCCTCCCTTGGTCTCTTTGAAGGTCACTTATTTCATCCATGGACTTTTTTTTCTTTTGGGGGGCTTTGTGTACTCCTTTTCTGTTGCTGCAGTATCAAACTACCATAAACCTGGAGACTTAAAACAACACAAAGTTATGTCACCATTTTGGAGATCAGAAGTCTTAGAATCAAAGTATGAGAAGGGCTGGGTCCCTTCTTCAGATTCTAGAGAAGAAGCCACTTTCTTGTCTTTTCAATTTATAGAAGCTACCTGCATTCCTTGGCTAATGGCCCCTTCCTCCATCTTCAAAGCCAGCAGTGTAGCATCTACAAACTTCTCCCTCTTCTCCTTCTGTCTATCCCTGTCCTCTCCTTCACGCTATCCTCCTTTTCTTTCTCTTCTTCTTTCCCCTTTTCTTGCTCTTTCTTCTTTTTCTCTCCCTCTTTCTCTCTCTGCTTCTACTGTCACTTGCCTTCTCTGAATTTGACTTTCCCATCCCCTTCATATAAGGGCTCTGGTGATTATATCGGGCCCAACCAGATAATCCAAAGTCATCTCCCATCTCAAGCTTCTTAAATTAATCACATCTCCAAAAGTCCCTTTAGCTACATAAGGTACCGTATTTGCAGTTTCTTGGGATTAGAACGTGGACGTCTTTGGAGAGGGTATTACTCAGTTGACCAGTGGGGAGTGGGAGGATTATTCACCTATTTGTTATGTCTCCTTCATTTATTATTTAGCTCACCTTATTCCTGAGGATACAGACTTGTTTGTTGCTGCTTCCCCGTCTCTGTGAAAGTACTCCAACATAGAAAATCACTTGGGTGCAGAAAGTGAAGTAGTGACCAGTGCAGTGAAAGAGTTAATGGGGCACTGACTTCCTGCCCAATACAGAGTTTCATGAAGGAAGTCCAGAGACAAGCTAGACTTGGGATTCTATAAGGAAGAAGCCAGCAAACAGCAAAGAGAGAGACAAGTCTTTGCTGAATACAGTCAGGGAGGTTCTAGAAGAGTCTGCCTGGGTAATTGCTGTGGGGGTGGTGTGTCACACTGTAAAATTTCAAAATGTGGTCCCATGACAGTCTCACCTGTTGGAGTCTGCAAGAGGTCAGCCCCTCAGCTGCCTTAGCTTGGTCTCCTGCCTTTGTCCGCAAGACCTAGAACTCTGCTACCTTTCTCTCTAGCTGGCCTCCCCAGGATCCTATTCTAGCCATGAATTTGTGGGTGGATGTTCCTAGAAATCCTGATCTTTGGGGATGCCCATTTCTTCTCTTCCTTCTTTTGCTCATACCTGAAGGCACGGCAGAAACAGTTGTCATGAAGTTGACTCTGACTTATGATGACCTCATGCGTGTAGAGTAGAACTATGCTCCTTAGGCTTTTCAGTGGCTGTGATCTTTCAAAAGCAGACTGCCAGGACTTTCTTCCAAGGTGCTTTTGGGTAGGTACAAACCTCCAACCTGTCAGCAGCTGAGCACCTAACTTTCTGGACAAGGCAAGACTAGATTTCATTTAGTCAGAATCAAAGTGTTTGTGGCAGTTCATAAACACACCAGTCCCATCAGGTTTGAGGTGGCATTGCTTCATTACTCATCCATCACCCACATGACCCTGAGCTGGGAAGGCAGCACAGAAAGCAGTGGGTTGGCATTATGTGTTCATTCAAGATAAACATGGCCTCCTCCTACTTATGGGGCAGCTCAGACAAGCCAGTCCTCCCCTAGGACCTCCACTGGTCTCTCTCTGGCTGGAAGGTGGGCTAGCATTGCTTACCAGTGAGTCATACATCCTGTTTTGCTTTTAAGAGTCTCCAGAGCCCAAAATAGCATAATCTTCCATGGGCACATAAAGGCAGTTGGTGGATATCTGTCTGCCTCTGTGGTATTTATTTCAGAAAAGCAAGATGGCTTGGATCCCATCTGCATGCAGAGCTTCCTCCTCACCTGTTCATAAAGGAGCTCAACATCCTACAGGTCCACCACTGAGACCATGCTGATGCCAAGACAAAAGAAGGCATTTTCCCAAGAAGTGTGGACAGGAACCAGTCAGCACACTGGGACTTTAACATTGTGAAGTTAGGCAGCTGTTACAAGGCATTATCTGGTCATTTGTCTCTTGGTGGAGCAAATGGTATTAGCCTATTAACTGAAAGGCTGGAAATTTTAGCCCTCCAAGATGTGCCACGGAAGAAAGGCCTAGTGATCTACTTCTGAAAATCAACCAGTGAAAACCATGTGGAGCTCAGTTCTCCTCTGCACACATGAGGTCTCCATGAGTCAGAATCAACTAAAATGTCAGCTGGTAACAGATCTGTCATTTGCATGAGACTGATCTCAAAGAGGGACTGTGACCACCACCTAATTTGCTTAGCATCTGCCATCTTCTTAATTTGACAAGCTTCCTAGACGTACTCACTGGGGCAATGACTTTAGTGACAACTTGTGGGACTCAGCTATAGTGCATTGTAGTAATTGGGCTCTGACGCTGTGTGGCCTCAGGTCATCTCTCACCTTCCCTGGTCCTTCTTTCCTTAACCTAATGTTTATTAAGTTGAAAGGAAGGACAGGGTCAGGTGGTCTCCAAGGATGGGTCCAACCTCAAACCATGATTCTTTTGTTGGTTTCCTGTGTACCTGATTCTTTCCTCTTTTATGAATTTATTTCATGTTTTTATGAAACCTTGGTGGCACAGTGGTTAAAAACTTATCTGGTAACCAAAGACTCATGAGTCCAAATCCACCAGCTGCTCCTTGGAAACTGTGGTATGAGTCATAATCGACTCAACAGCAATGGGTTCATGTAAGTGGGTGACCCTCAACAGAATTGATGCTCAATAATTTTTCTTAAATAAATTAATTGATGTGGTAGTGAGAAAACTAATCAATAACGAGAACCGAGACCTAAGGCTGCCTTTTTCTCATCTTGGTTTATACAACTTCCTGTTCTCAGCTAATTAGTTAATTTCTAAGTATAGTCAGTGGCCTAGTATCTAACAAAATCTTTGTGTATAATGTGTTTTCAGAATGAAATCACCACATAAGATATTTAACAACAACAACAACAAATGGCAGCATCTACACACTGGGAGTCTGCGTAGAAGGGACTTTATATTTTCCAGGAGTTTTTGGAAAGTTTTATGATGGCATATGGAAGTGAGTTTACAAGGTAGCCCAGGGGGCCTTACTGGCAAGACAAAGCGCGATTTTGGAAGCCCAGCTCTTGCCTCAGCTGGAATGGACTGTGCTACCTACCTGTGCTTATCAATCAGTTCAGCTTTTCATTCCTCAATCCACTGAGTCAATCAACAGCTGTTCAGCACTTTTGGTAAGCCAGATAGTGGATGGAAACCTTCAGAGAGACCCCTATGTTGTCTCTGGTGGGACCCCTCAGGTACCCAATACAAAGGGAGGAGCTTCCCCCAAGAAGACTGGTCACAGCCATGTATGCAGGCATCAAATAGCATATTGAGGCTTCAGCACTGCTGAGGAAGCAGGGAAAGTGCTTTCAAAGCAGTGTCTACCCATCTGCAAGGGCAAGTTATTAAGATGGCCAGTTGTAGGCTGTGCCCTGGAAATAATGATGGCCCAGTGGATGAAACAAGAAGAGGAAGAAGAAAGAAGGAAAATAAAAAGGAGTATGAGGAGAAGGGAAGAAGAAGGTGATGGTGGAGAAGGAAAGAAAATGATGATGACAGGAGGAGGAGGAGAAGGAGAGGACGCATGGACTGTGGCAATGAAGAGGAGATGTGCCATGCCTTAGGCATCTTAAGGTCATGAAACCCTACTGAATTATTTGTACAGTGCTGCCAATGTAAGCACACAGTGTGAAGTATGTGAAATTAATTGTCAGACCTCATACTATGAACACCATCTGTGGAAAGTAAAAGTTGAAGCACAAAGAGGTTAAGTAACTTGCAGAAGGACACACAGCTGAAATTCCTGATGCAAAGACAGGCTTTGAACCCTAGGAGTCTGACCAGACCTGTATCCTTAGCTGTATTTTTCCCCTGTCACATAGATTGTGTTGCCTTTGATCTACAATCCTATGGCTCCTAGGAAGAGGGTGGGCCCAGTGGGTTAGCTGCAGAGAGTCTCCAAAGTTTAGACACACATTCCACGATCTTGTTTCCCTTGGGAACCTTTGACCTCTGACTTCAGTGTCTAGCTCCATAGGGCCCCAACAGTATCTAGCCCATTCTCACTAATTTCATGCCTTGGTGGCACTGTGGTTAAAAGCTCAGCTGTTAACCAAAATGTCAGCAGTTGAAATCCACCAGCCACTCCTTGCAGAGGCCATGGGGTCATTCTACTCTCTTCTACAGTGTTGCTATGAGTTGAAATCAACTCAGTATCAACGGGATACAGGGATATTAATCACGTTGGCTTAAAATTAGAGATTTTTTCCATCAAGATTCGAAAAGCCCCATTTTCAAAGGATTATTCTCATTGTACAAATGAATATCCATCTCCTTATAAAACACTCAGCTTTGAAATTCTGGGATGAAAGACCTGGAGGCCAAATAACGGGAGTGGAAATAATCACAGGAGCAATGGTCATAGTCCTTGGACTGTATAGCAATTGTATTTTTGAAGCTGGAGGAGGGCTAATTAGTGCCCTCTGACTTCCTGTGCAAAACCTAAGCCATGCCCCTTCCTAAAAGCCAGACTAACCTGCGGCAGAAGGAAGCTTCTCAGGTGTAAACAGGAAATAAGTCATTGCCTGGTTTTAGAGGTCCTTTCCTTGCTCTGGGTGTTTTGAGGATCTAGCAAGAATGCTGTAGTGCTGTGGCAGTAGCCCCTGGGACCACCAAGGTCATTGACACACTAAAAATCAGGACAAACATCTTGGGGCCATGTATCCATCCTCCACTTCTGACCTTGGTAGATGGCAGTGCCTGTTCTATGCCAAATACAGAGAAACCCCTCACCATGGTCAAGGTTAGTAGGATCCTCAAAAGTTGGTTCATGTACAAAAGACTCTTGAAATAAAAGACTCTTGAAATTATAGATACCTTGAGTGGAGGGAAGGGAAGAAATGAGTAACCACCCCTGCCAGAATAATCAGACCCATCACACTAAGATGTCCTTGGCATCCATAGCTACCCTTCTTTCTCCTGAGTCAGGCTACCTTAGACTCTATGCTGGAAGTACAGGAAGCCAGCAGGTAGACTGTGCTAGGGAGAGAAGTCACAAGATGTTCACATCATTGAACCAGCCTTGTCAAGCTGCAGAAAAATCAGGGTCACCATGGAGAAATAAAGACATAGGGTATTTGGAACAGCGGTGTGATTCCTAGCCATGAAACTCAATTATCCATGTTCAAAGCAGGAGGAGAGAGATTACCTTAAAAAGGACAGGGAGGACTGAGCTTTCTGCTAGGCATTTTGAAATTAATTTCCCCTAGATGTGTAGCATGTCCTTGTCCTACACAGGGTGCAAGGTGGGGAGATCCTACAGCCCCAAAGCAAGTGATGCTCAGGCTGCTCTAGATGGTTCTGGGTCAGAAGTATGGAGTGAGGAGAGAAACAACAGAATGCTTTCTTGGTCCTTTCCTCTTAGTCTATCTTAGTCTAGCAGTTCCACTGCAACCTGTTCAATATTACAGCAACATTCAGGCCTCAAATGACAGGTGCAAGAGGTGCATGGAAAGCTAGAATTCTACCACTGAACCTCTACCTCCCCTTCTTAGCTGTGGAGGGAGCAAAAATAACAACAGGTGTACCTTACTCTCTAGCCAGTCAGGTGAGCCCTTGTCTAGGTCTAGACTACTGATTTCTGTGCTTGGAGGCAAGTTAGTCCAAGTGTGTATATGCATCCTTATTTCCTTGCTGAGTCCCCCAGAGGCATCATTAGAGCCCTCAAAGCACTGAGCAGAGACTGGTAAAGTTGTTAACTGCTGTCCAGTCAGCTCCAAGTTAGGGTGACTCTGTGGATTGAAATGTGTCCTCAGAAATATGTGTTATAAATCCTAACCCCTATACTTGTGTCGCAGCGGTAAAGTGTTACCACTGCTAACCAAAAGGTCAGCAGTTCAAATCTACCAGCTGCTTCTAGGAAACTATGGGACAGTCCTACTCTGTCCTACAGTGTTACTATGAATCAGAATAAACTTGATGACAACAGGTTTGGTTTGGGGGATTTTATATTTGTGAATGTGATCTCATTTAGGAATAGGATTTTATTATGTTAATTAAGCCAAGCCAAGCCAAGTGCTGTCGAGTCGGATCCGACTCATGGCGACCCTATGTTAATTAAAGAAAAACCAAACCCACTGTCACTGAGTTGGGTCCAACTTATAGTGACCCTAGAGGTCAGAGTAGAACTTACCTATACAGTTTCCAAGGAGTGCCTGGAGGATTTGAACTTCTGACCTTCGGTTAGCAGATGTAGCACTTAACCCACTATTCCACTAGCATTAATTAGACCATATCAATATAGAGTATGTCTTAAACCAATCACCTCTGAGACATAAGAAAAACAGATTAGGCACAGACAGAAGGAAGCACAAGCAAAGGGTAAGATACATACTGTACAAAGAAGAACAGGATATCAGGATTGGAGAAAGACTCTTTAACAATCTGTAGTGTGCAGATGACATAACTTGGCTTGCTGAAAGTGCAGACCACTTGAAGCACTTACCAAAAAAGATTGAAGACTATAGCCCTCAGTATGGATTGCATCTCAACATCAAGAAAACAAAAATCCTTACAACTAAACCAATAAGCAGCATTACGATAAATGAAGAAAAATTGACATTGTCAAGGGTTTTATTTTATTTGGATCCACAATCAACATTCATGGAAGTACAGTCAAAAAATCAAATGACACATTGCATGTGGCAAATCTGTAAATCTGTTGCAAAGACATCTTTGAAATGCTGAAAAGCAAAGATGTTACCATGAGGAATAAGATGTGCCTGACTCAAGCTATGGTATTTTGAAATCACCTCATATTCATGCAAAAGCTGGACAATGAATAGGAAAGACAGAATTAATCCCTTTGAATTGTGCTGTTGGTGAAGAACACGGACTATGCCATGGGCTTCCAGAAGGATAAACAGATCTGCCTTGGATGAAATACAACCAGAGTGCTCCTTAGAAGCCAGGATGGCAAGACTATGTCTTACATACTTTGGATATGTTATCAGGAGGGATCAGGCCCTGGAGAAGGACTTCATACTTGGTTAAGTAGAAGGTCAGCAAAAAAGAGGAAGACCTTTAGTGACGTGGATTGATGTACAGGCTGTAACAATGGGCTCAAGCCTACAAATGATTGTGAGGATGTCACAGGACCAGTCCATGTTTTCTTCTATTGGACGTAGGGTCACTATGAGTGGGAACTGACTCAACAGCACCTAGCAAGAACAGTATACCTGTGGTTATAATCTCATCTGAGACTGGATATTCTTTGTTATGTTAATAAGATAGCACTAATGAGGCATGTGTTTTAAGTCAATCTCTTAAGATACAAAACTGATTAAACAAGAAAGTGAACAGAGATAAGGGGAAGATAAACAGTATGCCGCATGAAGACTGTCAAGGTGCAAAAACTGAGAAACTGAAGAGACAAGGACCTTCCCTGTAGTGCAGTGAATTGCATAATATGTTCTTTCTAGCTATAGTCTTTGTGACACTCATGCAATAATCGAGCTGGACTATGCAAATAAGATGTACGGAAACTGTGATAGTTAAGGTTATGTATCAACTTGAGTAGGCCATGATTGTCAGTAGTTTGGCAGTTGTGCAATGATGTAATCATCCTCTATTTTGTAATATGATCTAATTATCCTCCATTCTGTGATATAAATCCTAGTCTCTATGCCTGTAGTTATGGTCTCATTTGGGAGTAAGCTGTCTGTTGTGTTAACGAGGAAGGATTAGAGTGGGATGAATCTTGAGTCACTACCTTACTAGAGGGTAAAATTCAAGTCATAACCATTGCCCCAGTCACCACCATACAACCCTATTCAAGTAACACCCTTAGTTGAGTTACACCTCTTCTGTTACCAGAGAAAAGAGAGAAAAACTAGCAGAGAAGGTAAACCTAGTACCATAAAGAAGAACTGCTAGGAGCAGAGTGTCCTTTGGATCCCCTACAGTGAGAACCTTCTAGATTTGTGAAACAGAGAGCTGTAACCCTGGAGAAGGTACAGTTTGGTGAGAAGTAACAACAAGCACAGCAAAGAGGCAGTAGAAGAACAGGAACAGTGTGAGATGGCACAGTGGGCTTCCTGGCTGACGCACAGAGTGAGACAGCTTAGTGCCTTCAGACTGAGGCTTTTTGGCAGAATTAGGTACCACTAGGGACTTATTGGTGGAGCTAAAGAAATTGACAACACTTGCTGGAGCAGGGCAGAGACCAGGCTGTGGGTTGAGAGTGCAAGAGCTAGAGAAAGTTCTGTCTGTAAAAATAGCTAAGAAGAGGCCATCCTGATCAAACAACTGTATGCAGAGTAGTTTCTGATCCGGAGTTATAACCTGCTACTTCTCTAATAAACTGTTTTAGTTATCCAGTGCTACTACAGGAGAGATACCACAAGTAGATGACTTTAACAAAGAGAGATTTATCTTCTCACATTTTAGGAGGCTAGAAGTCTAAATTCAGGGCCCCAGATGCAGGGGAGGGCTTTCTCTCTGTGTCAGCATTTAAGGAAAGTCCTTGTCATCAATCTCCCTCTGGTCAAAGAGCTTCTCAATGGAGGGACCTAGGGTCCAAAAGACATACTCTGCTCCTGGTACTAGTTTCTTAGTGGTAAGAATTCTCCCTGCCTCTCTGTTCACTTCTTTCTTCCACATCTCAAAAGAGATTGGTTTAGAACACAATTTAATCTTGTAGATTAAGTCTGCCTCAGTCATATGACTGCCACCAATCCCACCTCATTGACATCATAGAGGTAGAATTTACAATACATAGGAAAATCATATCAGGTGACAAAACAGAGGACAATGACACAATACTGGAATCTTAGTTTAGCTAAGTTGACAGATATTTTGATAGAGTACACAATTCAATGCATAAAAAAACCCCATAATCACGAGTATTCCACATGGCCACTGCAACAAATCACTGAACCCAGTAGAGGAGTAAAGTGCCATGGGAGGGTTGGCTGGTGTCAGCATTGCTAACAGATTTGGAGAAAGCAGGTACGTCTGACCTTTACTTCTTAATACTCAGCCTTGGGCAGATGCTGTTGGTGTTTCTGCTTCTTGCAAAGTTAGAGGAGGTCATATTACTACCACCAGGCCATTTTTAGGTTTTCCCAGAGCCCACAGAAAGAATGTCTTCCCCTAAAGCTGGGACCCTGAATTCAGGCTTCTAGTCTATCCGTGAGAAAATAACTCCTGTTTGCTAACTCCACTCACTTGTGGAATTTCTGTTACAGCAACACTAGATGACTGAGATTGGAGAGAACAAAACTTGAGTCTCCCACAAAGAAGACGAAAATTCTACCACTGAACAACCCACCCCTATCTTTGCATAGAGTACTTTTTCATTAATTTTTTGTCGAATGTGTTCTTGTTCTCATAGATCTGTGTGGATGTAGTGCAGGCTTTCCAGGAATTCCATCCACTAACTTTTTTGAAGTACAAGCACTCCAGTCCATGCTCATTCATGGGATCTATTCACTCCTGGGGCAAGGACAGCCAGAGAAGGGGCTTCTAACCCCTGAGGACAGGAGAGACCTTAGAACAGAGGTGACACTTTTCTGAATATTGTGAGACACAGCCAACCAGTCCTTCAGAGGAAGGGTTTCAACTGACAATTTATTTCTATGTATCTGTTTATTGTTGGGATTCTGCTCTGCACCATCAGAGACCAGGTGTCTTTGACTTACTGTTGTATACCTGCCACCTGCACAGTGCACACTAAACACTTGCTGGATGTAGAATGAGCTAATGGATGCTCTGTGCCTGTCCCCAGATATGCATCACCTTCACCAACAATGGGCTGTTAACTAATAAAGGCAATTTTCACGAGTGCCTAAAATATAACAGGAATGTTTCCTAGTTCATCTAATTGATTCTTTGCTATCATTCCCAAGGGAGGGACTTTTGCTATTTTAAAGATAGGTGGCTGCCATAGGGCTGCCATGACCAAGTATTACAAATTCAGTGGGTTGTAAGAGCAGAAATGTATTGTCTTGCAGTTTAGAGGCTGGAGGTCCAAATTCAGGGTATACACAAGGCTATGTTCTCTCAGAAGTCTCTAAGGGAAGAAGCTTTCTCACCTCTCTCCAGGTTCGCTAACTTTGGACTTTCCTTGGCATGTAGCTGCATCCCTCCAATCTCTGCCTCTGTCTTCTCATGGCCTTGTCTCTGTTCCTCTCTGTGTCTCCCCTCCTCTTTACAAGGAGTCCGCTCACATGGGGTTGGGATCATCTCCACTCCAGTACAACCCAATGGTAACCAAACCAGTGGTGTCTTCCAAGACTCTACTTCCAAACAAAGTCATATTCACAGGTACCAGAGGACTTCAACACACACCTTTGGAGGATGCAACTTCACTCCGTACCAAGATGCACAAACCAGGATCAAGTCAGTGAGAAAACTTGCCTGAAACTACACAGTTAGTAAGTAGTGAAGGCAGACCTTGAAATCATGTGATTCCTTAAAGACAAAAGAAAAGAGAGTATTCTTCTGATTACATGTGTTTCCTTTCTCCCAATACAAATGTCTGTGCTCATTTCACACATTTCCATTTGTACTGGTAAGGAGTGTACAGGTTAGGGGGATAAGCAAGGAAGAAAATTCCTATGCTGCTGCCTGTTGCTTTCCATAGATTGGGAAAAAAAATTTCCAGCCTTTTTGGGAAGTCATGGGCCTGATTCAGCATTTGCCCACCTGTTCTAAGCAGTGGAGATCCAAATCACTTTCTCAAGAGCCTTCTGTTTGGTCCTGTATCAAAGAAGAACTCCTAAGTCTCAGAGATCACAGCCAGAGCCAGGAATCACAGTTCCTGGAGGGACACTCACTCATCAAAATTACCAGAAACAGTGAAACAAAGGAAAAATAATTCTTCAGCTTTACCACCCCATCTCAATGCAGAACTCAGTCAAAAATGTGACACTGAGGTGGAAACGTGAACTAGGAATAGATGAAAGCAGACGGTGGATAACGAGAAGACTTAACTTAAAATCCAGATATTGTGTTTCTATTTGGCCTTTTTTCCCCCAATTTTGTTTTTTAATTATGATTGAATGAAAATGTACATTCTCATATAAATTTGCATATTGACCTATATGCAGCTTCCACTGCTCTCCCTGCATGGTGACAGCACACTCTTCCTCTGTGCTCCATACATGTCTTATCTTCTCAATAGTTTCCTATCTTCTCTCTGCCCATTCCCTTTCCTCCAGTATGAGGTCAACAGGATGACCTCATATAGATGGCCAGAACCATAAAGTGCCCACACAATATGGTCACTCTGTGTCACCAAGTCCAATCCACTGCTGTCTGAAAAGTTGACCTTCATTATGATTTATGGACAGGGGCAGCATCAGGGCCAGGGGCCATGTTCCCAGGGGAACCCTGAAGTCCCCGGACCATCAACTGTGATCTTTTAGTGGAGATCTCAGGGTGCGCACCTATTTATACTTGTGTTGCCAGTGAGACTCTATCTGGCCTTTTGACTGAAAATCTAGCTTAGCCTTCCTCTTTCTTTCTCCTTGATTAAAACTCTTCAGTAGGTAGAATTAAAACCTTGGGGAAATGAAAGTCGGTGCCTGTGTTTCATCAGCCTCGCAGATAAGCACTTGCCTACTTCATCAAGTTAAGATTACATTTGACCAAAAATTATAGAGCTATAGCTTGAACAAATGAAGTATTTACTTCACTTACCTAATAGAAAGACTAGAAGTTGGTAACTTAGGGCTCATGCAGATCCGCATAATGCCTCAGGGGCCCAGAACCCTTTTTACCTTTTGCTCTGATGTCTTTAGTATTAAGGTTTCACCCTCATACCCGTCACCTCACAGCTACAACATGGCTGCTCCTCTTCCTGCATTGCATCTGCATCTCATGCAGAAATAAGAACACGGAAGAAGACAAAAGTCATGTGCTAAAGGGTCAGCTCCCTTCTGAAGAACTTTTCCAGAATTCCCATAATGCACTTGGCTTATATGTCAGTGGCCATAACTGAATCCTACAGCCATCCCTCACTATGAGGGAGGCTGGAAAATACAAATTTTTGTCTAGGCATACTTATCACTCACCTCACAATCAAACTTGTTTATAAGGACAGGGATGCATGGGTATGGGATAGTGAGCTGGTAGTATGTCCTTCACTTACTTGATGATTGAAGCTGTGCTCCTTAAAGTGCTCAAATAAGGCAAAAATGTCATAACTACACCATTTCAAAGGTGAAATTCAGGGTCAGTTATGATGTGAGGACCAGCTATGTCATGTTTAAGAAAAAATAATGACTCAAAACAGCAATTGTGGAGACTGGAACACTTAACTGTGCTCATGAGGAATCTGTACAACAATCAATGGGCAATTGTGTGAACAGAACAAGGGGACACTGTATGGTTTAAAGTCAGCAAAGGTGTCCATAACAGATGTATCCTTTCACCACACCTTTCCAATCTGTATACCTAGCAAATAATCTGAGAATCTGGACTGTGTGAAGAAGAACAAGGCATCAAGATTGGAGGAAGACTCATTAACAACCTGCATTATGCAGATGACACAACCTTGCTTGCTGAAAGTGAGGAGGATTTGCAACACTTACTGAGGAATATTAAATAACTCAACCTTCGGTATGGATTGCACCGCAACATGAAGAAAACAAAAATCTTTGCAACTGGACCAGGAAGCAAAATCATGACAAATGGAGAAAAGACTAAGGTTGTCAAGAATTTCATTTTACTTAGTTTGACAATGAATGCCCATGGAAGGAGCAATCAAGAAATTAGAAGGTGTACTGCACTGGGATAATCTGCTGAAAAAGACCTCTTTCAAGTCTTGCAAATTAAAGAGGTCACCTTGAAGACTAAGGTGCACCTGACTCAAGCCACAGTATTTTCAGTCACATCATATGCATGAGAAAACTGGACAATGAATAAGGAAGATGGAAGAAAAATTAACACCTTTGACTTGTGGTGTTGGAGAAAAAATATTGAATATGCTATGGACAGTCAAAAGAACAAACAGATCTGTTCTGGAAGAAGTACAACCAAGTGCTCTTTGGAAACAAGAATGGCGAGACTGCACCTTGCATACTTTGGACACGTTGTCAGGAGGGATCAATCCCGAGAGAAGAACAGCACACTTGGTAAAGTGGATGGTCAACATAAACGAGGAAGACCCTCAAAGAGATGGATTGACATAGTGACTCCAGCAGTGGTCGTAAGCATAAAACTGATTGTAGGTGTGGTGAAGGATGGGGCAGTGTTTTGTTCTGTTGTGCATAGGACGGCTACGAGTCAGAACTGACTTGATGGCACATTTAACAACAACAACAACAAGCTGTCACTGCTCCAGACATGTCACATATCAGGGGCTCTGTTTTTTAACATGCTCAGAGTATGAGAGGCAGGAAGGGTGAGAGGCAGCTTTCTCTAAAATGTCCTGCACGTGTTATACCAATGCTGGCCCTGGGGTTAATCAGGCACCTGTCTGATTGCTTGATTCTTCCCAATAATCTGCTTGCAGCCTTTCAATTTTGTCTTTCAGCTTTCTGGAGTGGCTGTAACAGATACAACATGAGTAAGTCACTTTGAAGAATGGATGTGTATTTTCTCACAGTTTTAGAGGCTGTAAGTCCCAATCAGGGTACCAGCCGTGTCAGTTCTTCCTATGAGCCTCTCTGTTAGTTTCTGGCACCTATCAGAAATCCTTGGCATTCCTTGGTGTCTGTCTTTCCCCTGTGTGTGTGTCATTCTATCTTGCCATCTCTTCTTATAACTCAGAAGGGATCTGGCTGAGGACCTCTCCTCTGCTGTTTTGACCTCATTAACATAGCAAAGGAAGTGTCTCTTTCTAAACAGTGTTATACTTATAGGTACCCACCCAAGGAAAAAAAGAAAAAAACAAATCCACTGCCTTCAAGTTGAATCTGATTCATAGCTATGATACAGGACAGAGTAGGACTGTCCCACAGGGTTTCTGTTGCTATAGATCTACATGGAAGCACACTGCCACATCTGTCACCTGCAGTGGGTTCAAACCACCAAACTTTTGGTTAGAAAATGAATGTTTTCATAACTTCAGTGGTAAGCCTCCTCACAGGTACAGGAGTTAGAATTTCAACACATTATTTTGGAGGGACACAATTCAGTCCATAACATGTATGCATGGGACCCAACCAGCATGCGCCAGAGCTGCCTTACTGGACCCTACAACTTTGAAATACCTCTGTAGCAACTGGAAAACACTCCTGACCCCAGCCCCCAAACTTCCCTGGCATTTCCCCAGGTCACTTTGATCCTCACTCACAACCCCAGTGAATCCTCAGGCTTCTCCACAGAAGCAGAGCCAATGGGAGACAGAAGTCATTTAACCAACTGGATCATGCAATTCCTACATCTGCAGAGCAGGCTAGAAACTCAGCTAAGAGTTGATACTGCAGTCTTCAGTCTGAAGTCTGTAAGGCAGGCCAGTAAACAGGAAATTCAGCAGAATTTCTATGTTGCAGGTTTGAGGCAGAATTCCTTCTTTCTTTGGGAAACCACAAACTTAAGCACTTAAAGCCTTCAACTGATAGGATTATGCCCACTACCAACATTACAGATGACAATCATCCTCACTTACGGTTACCTGATTGTAGATTCTAATTCCATTCACAAAATAGCTTCCCGGCAACATCTAGACTCCTACATAGACACACAACTGCGTAACGCAGCACAGTCACGTGGACAGATACACTTCATCGTCATCACAGCCGGGGCCGTGGGGCTGCTATTTGGACTGACCAGGGCCAGAACTATGTGACTGTTAGACACTGCTGCTATAACAGAAACACCACAAGTGGACGGCTTTAATAAAGAGAAATTTGTGTGCTGTCACCACGCAGGGAGAGCAGTGGAAGCTGCATGTAGATCAGCATGCAAATTTATACGGGAATGTACATTTTCACTTGATCATAATAAAAATATAATAAAATAAAAAAATAAAGAGAAATTTATCTCTTCAGTCAGATTGGCTGAAAGTCCAACTTTAGAGTATCAGCTCTGGAGGAAGGCTTCCTCTTTCTGTGGGCCTCATCAATCTTCCCCCGGACCAGGAGCTTCTGTGCACAGGGACCCCAGGTCCACAGGATGCATTCTGCTCCCACCATTGCCTCCTTGGTGACATGCAATCCTCATGTCTCGTACTTACATCTTGTTTTTATATCCCAAGAGATTGCCTCAAGACACAATCATTCTTATAGGATGAATTCTGCCTTACCAACACAGTGGCCACCCATCTTGCATCATTAACGTCATAGAGCAGAATTTACAACATACAGAAAAATGACACAAAATCAGGAACGGTGGCTCAGCCAAAGTGCTACATACCTTTTGGGGGAATATGATTCAATCCACGACAAACACCAGTTTAGGTATGATGATATTACTGGCTTCTCTTGTCATGGTCATGGTTAAAAGAAATGAGAAATGTAAAATGCACCCAGGGGTGCCTGGAGCTCACAGACTGGTGTGACCCAGCTGGTTTCTGCCTTGCATAAGGGCACTCAATAGATTACACATCTTTCTCTCTCCTCAGAGTGTTCCAGAAAGCTCTCCAAGCTTGAGAACATGTGCTCAGACAAGGCATTGTTAGAGGAAGTGGCTTTTCTAGTCAATTACTCTCCAGATTGACAGTGAGCAGCCCAGACACTGCTTGAGTTGAGCTGCTTCGGGAAGATGGGGTCCAACAATCACCAGCTGACAAAGGGGCCATGAAAGTCAGCTGATTTTCTGGTCTGCTAAAAACGGGATTCTTTGTAGATCCTGAGTTCCAAGGAAACATTTGAAACACTGCTGCTGCTGATGAGGATGACGGTGATGGTGATGGTGATTGTTTTAGTTAGCTAGTTCTGCTCTAACAGAAACATCACAAAGTGGATGGCTTTAACAAAGGGAAGTTTATTCTTGCACAGTCCAGCAGGTTACAAGTCCATATTCAAGGTGTCCACTCCAGGGAAGGCTTTCCCTCTGTCAGCTCTGGAGGAAAGTCCTTGCATTGTATCAGTCTGGTCAGGAAGCATCTTGGCACAGAAACCTAAGATCTGAAGGGCACACTGTACTCCTGGTGCTGTTTTCTTGATGATGTCAGGTCCCCAATTCTCTGCTTGCTTCTGTCTTTTGATCTCCCCTAGGATGAAAGAATAAAGGGTGGTACAAGCCATACTCCAGGGAAACTCCCTTAGGAGGGGTGTGGCAGCCCCACTCTAATCCTCTTTTAACATAATCATCCTGTCTATTAGTCACAGGCAGAGATTAGGATTTACAGCATCAGAAAATCACTAAATGGAGGGCAATCAGAGGACAACCACAGAATACAGGGAATCCTGGCCCAGCCAAATTACTACACATATTTTGGGGGGGACACAATTCAATCCATGACAGTGATGATGATGGTAGTGATTCTTCTTAACTGATCACAACTCTTCCCTCTAGACAGAAACAAAGCCTGTAAAACACAGTATCTGAACACTTCCCAGTTTGAGAGTGAGCCAACCACTATGCCACCCTATTGTTATGAGGGCCAACAAGTCTGCAAACTTAATTGTTTTAAGTGCTACAGCTTCATTGCTGAATGTCCCTATGGTCACCTTCAAAGTACACCCCTTAGGAAGCTATGCACCAACTCCAGTGCCTGGTCTACCCTTAAAAGCAATTTTGAAACTCTTTCTGGAATGGCCACGGAGCACGGTGGCATGGAGCAAGTTCACAAACTTAATTGTATAATTGTCTGTGCAGGACATTTTAGCCAGTGGACAGCTGTATTGGAACACCCTCCCCACTCACCTGAGCTGACCCCCCAATGACTTTTTTTTTTACCTAAGACAAAGGAAATCTTGAAAGGAAGCCATTTTGGTGACATTCAAGATGTCAAGAATAGTACAATGACAGCTCTGATGGCCATTCCAGAAAAAAGAATTTCAAAATTGCTTTAAAGGGTGCACTAGGCACTGGCATCTGTGCACAGCTTCCCAAGGTGACTATAGTGATATTCAGCAATGAGGTATGGAGCACTTTTTCTAGCACAAGTTCATGAACTTCGTTATCAGACCTGGTATTTATCAGCATGGGCTCTGTGGTTGTAGTGTGAGTCCTGTGCTCTCTCCTGGGAAGGTGGTGTGTCTAGTCTAGGTGTCTCCCAGCCTTAAGATTCAAGAGTCTGTGTTACAGTTTGGAGGTTTTCAAACTCAGCATGCTGGCTAAGCACAT
The DNA here is from genome assembly GCA_028571685.1 of Heterohyrax brucei. Taxonomy (NCBI): domain Eukaryota; kingdom Metazoa; phylum Chordata; class Mammalia; order Hyracoidea; family Procaviidae; genus Heterohyrax; species Heterohyrax brucei. The sequence goes on from CM053140.1 coordinate 33,085,353, forward strand.
ACTTCTTTCCCGTCTAAGAAAGTCTGGCATTATCAGGTTTACAGGCTTGGTGAAAACAAGATAATGCGTTATCTCTGTGAGTTGTAGACTCTGGTGTGTGCTATAGGAGGTGGTATTACTGTTCTAATGTTGCACATCAGTCTTTGTGGGAAGTTTGAGCTGCTTCTTTCTGCTGACATCAGCTTAGCCATGTAGCCTGCTCTGGCTAATAAGATATGAACAAAAGTGGGTTTACACCTTCCAAAGCCTGTTGCCTTCAAGTCTACCCCAACTCATGGTGGTGTAAGTCTAAGCAGAACTCCACAGGGTTTTCAGTGGCTGTGATCTGAGGATAACAGGTTGCCAGGCCATTCTTCTGCGGTGCTGCTGGGCGGGGAGGGTTTGAATTGTCAGTCTTTCAGTGAGTAGCTGAGAACAAACCCTTTTTTGCTACCCAATGACCTATGAGCCTTCCATGGTGAGGCTTAAGAGCTGACGTGTGGATTCACTGTGATTCCTGGCCTTTGCTCTGAGACTTCAGAGGCTACAGGGGAGAACAGCTCCTCGTGAGCCAATAAAGGATGAAGGCAGTGTGGGGCAGGACTGAGCCAGCTACTGATGGCGAAGGATTGAACTGTGTTCCGCAAAATGCGTGCTGAAATCCTAACCCTTAACCTATGGATAGGATCCTGTTTGGGAGTAGGGTTTTCTTCAATATATTAATGAGGCTATATCAGTGTACAATGTGTCCCAAACTGAGTCGAATAGACATGCATATACATGTATACAGGGGAAAGACAGATGTTATATAAGGATTGTCTTCCAGCAAAACAATACCAACGACAGCCAGCAGATTCCAGATGTAGAAGAGAGGTCCAGAGAAGGAAGAGAAATGGCCGAGAACCTGATTTGCACTTCTAGCCTCCAGAACTCTGAGATATTAGACTTCTTTAGAGTCCCCACTTGTGGCACTTCTGTTACAGCAGCACTAAGAGATTGAGACAATGGTCATGAGCAAGATATTAGCCTTTGTGGGATGAAGCTGCTGAGCTCTGGGGACTTCTTGCTAATGTGACAGAATCTAGCCTGAGCTAACACATGCAGTTTGTGAACTGCTTTGGAAGAGACATCGACAGTATCGACTGACTAGATTCAGCTTTACTTTTTCAGCCTAGATCCGGGGCCTGGGCCAGACAGTGGCAGTGGCCTGTCCATGCAGATCTGCACCACTTGGCAAGCATTTCCTGTTCCGCCATGCTGGGGCCTAATGAGCCTTGTTCCCCGGAACTTTCTCCACTTTCACAGGCCTCAGGTCCTGTCCAGACTCCCATCTCCTTTGTCTAGCAGGAATGCGAGTTTTAGTGCCATGGAGAGCCTTCTCCATAAGCTACTTAGGTATTTATAGGTGTGACACATTTATGATTCATTCACGTCCCTGGTCCCCTGCCTTTTTCACTTAATATTTAAATTGTGTGTCTTGAGACACTCCAGAAAGAGTGGGAAGTCCAGCCTCCATACTTTCCTTCCTTGAGACCTAGCATCCTCTGGAATATGAGGGAAGGGGGACATTTCCTCTTGTCGGTTTGTGAGATAGGGACTCTGTGTGGTGACAATTTACTCAGCTGCTAACTAAAAGGTTGATGGTTCCAGTCCCCTGAGAGACACCTTGAAAGAGAGATCTGCTCATTTACTTCCCCCAAACCAGCAATGAGCCCTCCAGAGCCCAGTTCTACTCTAACACATGTGGCAACTGGTTTTGGCTCCCAAATTAGTTACCAGGTCCTAGTTCTTGCTCTTGGCTCTGCTGGTCCCTGTGACTGCCTTCTCTGCTGGCCCCATGACAGAGATGACTCCTTCCATCCCTCCCTGACACACATTTAACACAGGTTCCCTGGAGGTTTGGGAGAAGGTGAATAGAATTGTGACACAGGACAAAATTCTTAAACCTTGGTCACAGTCAATGAGACCTGACTTAAAAAGAAATGGAGAGAACTTCCCAGCACACAGTGGTCCCTGACAGGGTCACATAAAATAAGCTTTGGCTTCCCCACTGGTATCTGCCTGCCCTTGGGGGCCCTCCATCCTTCCAACCCCTCCATGTTCTGACCCTCTGCATGGTACCCACCTGTCTGTCTGTCATACTACAGGGGCTCATGTGTAGCTGTGATGCTGTATGCTTTGTCACTTGTGTTTCCAATACCAGCAGTGTCACCTGTGGTGGATAGGATTCAGTGGCACTCACAAAGTAAGACAGCTTAGGACTAAAGGCCTGAAGAGCTACTTCAAAAAATTAGCCAATGAAAATTTTACAGATCACAACAGAACATTGTCCAACTCACTGGCTTTGGACACATCTTCAAGCAGGGTCAAATGCTGTGAGATGACACTGGCGAAGCAGAGGGCCAGCGAGGGCAAGAAAGGCCTTTGGTGACATGGATTGACTGAGTTAGCCACAGTGCTGGACTCAAACATGCTAGCCATCATAAAGACGATGTTGGGCTGGGCAGCGACTCCTTCTCTTGTACATAAGGTTGTCATAAATTGGTGTCAACCCTACAGCAACAATCTGTCTACCTCTCGTCACCCTTCCCATCTCAGTAGAAGAGGTAAATTAATTAATACAGAGAATTGGAAAAAGCCTTGAAATTGAATTTTTCTTCCTCTCCAGGCAGATCAAATTTTTCTGCCACACTCTTTCCACCCACATGAGCTGGCTCATCAGGGGGCAACCCCTGGCCCTTTCTTTCCTCTTCATGATAGCCAAGTATATTTTAATGGGCGATTGAGATCTGGAAAATTTTCTCTGAGACCTCAGCTCCAGGAGCATTGTCCTCTGAATCACTTTGTTGTGGGACTCTCAGAGGCTTTTCTTGTCCCTCCTTCAGCTCTCAGTCTCTGTCCCCCTCCTCTGTACTCACCTGGAGTTTGCAGCTGGGCATCCTCACCTGTGGGACAGCTGGCTGCCTCAGGGAGCAGTTCCAAAACCTCTGGTGCTTAACTTTCCCTGCAAGAGAAAAGAGATCTTGAGTTCCACGTTTTATTTGGGGGACAAAAAGGGGGGCTAAGGAGACAGAGGAGGCAGAGAAGACAGTAAAGGGAATGCTTTAAAGAAACTTGTAATAATTTTAATCAGCATTTTCCCTTCCATTTAAAATCACAGACTTAGCTACTTAATCAAATGTCATGCTTAAGACACATTTGCCTCCTTGGGAGAAAAATGAACAGTGGCAGCTCAATTTGGCTTTGGATGGGTTTTAAAAATAGTCAGGACTGAGAAGGCCATTAGGTAAATCAGTGGCTACACAAGCCTTAGATAGCTTCCAAGAGAGCCTCCTGCAGGGTTTAGCCTGCTCCTTGGATAGAGAACTAGGGAGGGGAAAGAAAATCGGAGACTTAGCGAGGCCCTCGGTGCTCATTGGTGGTTCAAGGCTGTGATTTCTCCTAGGTCCCACCAGAGAGCAGAAGGACCATAGGTCATGGTCCAGAAGGGGCAAAGGGACCAGGAAGATTTTTCCATGGTGGGCATCTCTGAAAAGCCCCTTTCTGCAAACATCCTGAAACTGATACACGTGTGTGCATGCATGTACATGTGTGGTTGTGCATGTGTGCGCATGTGTCTGTATATGCATGTCTAGGGGCAGACGCCCACCCTCCCAATTCCTGGGAGAGGAATAAAATCAACCAGTCCAAAATGTGGGATTTGTCAAAAATACAGAAAAGCAGTTAGTTACATAAACGGTGAGCACTAAGCCCTGGTTTCATTGTTTTACAGCCTGTTAAAAAACGGCCATGTTTTCATCAAGAGAGAAAATACAGAATCTGAGCCTAATATTTGGAAACGGTTGGATTAGAGTTAGCAGTGCCCAAGGGTGAAAAGAGATGGCTGTGCCCCTGTGCTAAGGGACCATTTTCAGCCTGGGTTGGGGAGAAGGGCAACCTTCTGCTCCCACAGGATTGTGGTGTCCTGCACTTACAGCTTGATTATTTGACATGCTTGCCTCTCCCTTGAGCATTCTGCCACAGCTTATTTCTGTCTTGATTTTCGGAAAACATTTCCACCTACTACCTCCTAGCCCTGGGGCTCATCCTTGGGGCAGGAATTCCAAAGGTCCATGGACAGAATTCCAAGATTCCTTAAACTTGGATGAGGGAAATAATAATAGCGTCTTTGTATTCGGACAGACTCTCTGAATAGTGCAAACAGTTAACATGCTTGGCCATTAACTGAAATGTGTGGAAGGCTCCAGTCTACCCCTAAGGCACCCTGGAAGAAAGGCCTGGTGAACTACTTTTAAAAAAATCAGTCATTGAAAACTCTATGGAGCACAATTCTACTCTGACACACACAGGTCACCGTGACCTGGAATTGCCTCAACAGCTATGATAAACTGAAACTTATCATTTCCTTTCTCTATGGATGTAGACAGCAAATCACAACAGGCTGAGGGTATTTGTGACTGTGAAACACAGAAATTGCTCAGATTCTTGTATCCTGTCACAGCTGTTGCAAGAAATCCAAGAAGATGATTGCTGTATATCGCAACATCAGAATTGTGGCATTGTTTGGACTTAATAGATTTTTATGGGGGGCACTGAACAGATTTTTATGGGAGGCACTACTTAAAAAAGAACATGTATCACTAGCCCCAAATTTTATGACTATTTTGGTAATACATTTCAATGTTAGTGTCTCGATAAGGAGTCCTGCTGGCACAAATGGTTAAGTGCTAGGCTGCTAATTGAAAGGTTTGTAGTTCAAACCCACCCCGTGGCCACGTGGGAGAAAACCTGGCAACTGAACAAGGAAACTCTGTGGGATAGTTCTGTTCTGATATATAGGGTCCCTGTGAATAAGAATCAACAGCACGCACACACCAATGAAAGCGGTTTCCTAATAATGCTGTGCCTTTTATTTAATGCATTTAAAAGTCTTCTTTGAGCCGAGATCGGAAGACTTTTATAGGCTGCTGAAGAGGTGAGAAAGGTTCTGGGGGAGAGAGCCAGCTGGAAGTTCCCCCCAGCTTGGATAAATGCACCAGGTCTTCACCTCCGAGTCTTGCAGTCTTTGGCCTGGCTTCCTGAAGGGCGCCCTATTTCGGCGCCTCCACTTCATCCCGCTAGGTGGCAGCAGTGCGGACTATTTCTTTCCCGGCGATCCTGTCAGCTTCTGTAGGGGGTTTTGCTTTCCCAAAACACCTCAGGGACAGGCTCTAGAGAAAATGACCCAAGAATTTCCAGGTAGGCCAAGTGCCGACTCACTCTGGGCCTTCTTTGCTCTTATGCAGCAAATCTCTGGACCAGCGACTTCTTCCTACTTCTCTGTGCCTGAGGCCACCTCATTTCATTCTTACAAAAATCTCTACGTGGAAGGTAAGGTGAAACCCATCTTACAGATGAGAAAACTGAGGGTCAGAGAGGTTGAATAATTGCCCCTGTGGGTAGTAAACAGTGGCACCTGACCTACCTTCGGTAGGCTGCTGGTGCTTTTGTCCTTTCCAAAGCTTAGTGGGACCGAATCCTCTGGCTCACAGAAACCTTTGGATAATACGCTGGAGACTGCGAGTGTGCACTTTCCCAGGGAACTGGGGGTTGAAGATTTGTCAGTGACTTCTCAAGGAGTCAGTAGATCTGCTCTTCCATAAAGGACTTTGCCCTGTAGTGTCCCTTCTGTGGAGTGGAAAGGGGTCCCCTGCCAGGCTTCTGCCTTCCCACCTTCATCACTGTTTTGCGAACAGTTTGATAATTGAGTGGCAGTCCCGGGGATGGGGACAGGGCAACTCTGTAATGCACAGTCGCTAGGAGTCTGGGAGGCTGACCTTTCTAGTGACTCCTGGGGAGCTTAGGCCCGGCCAAAGAGCAGCTGCGGTTGAGGGAGGTGGGGACACTCAAACCAGGAACTGCTAGAGCACTTGGATATAGAACAGGGCTGGGTTCACGGCAGGTGCCAGAGAACTGACAAATGACACAGTGATTTCTTCGCCCCAGCCCCAGGCAGCAAGAAGAGAAAGGGCCCTGGTGGAGGTCCCTCCTGCCTCCAACAGACTCTTGGGGCGGGCCACTGGCTCAGGGCTCCACCGGAGAAAACTTTTCCTGTTGCTCCAGCTCCAGGCGCCCATGGCCCTGGCTCAGAAACACCTCCGGGTTCACTGGGCGCACGGGTAACCGGGTCAGAACCTCGAACTACTTCACATACCATCCAGTTACCGTGGCAACACCATCCGGCAGCGCCCGGCGATCCAATCCGAGCCCGCAGCCTCTCCTGAGTCTTTCCCAAGGTGGGGAACAGGACAAGGCCAGGGATGCGGAAGGCGCAGACGGGTGCCCTGCTTGTGTGTCGCCCAGGCCACGCACAGCCCCGGACGGAGGGCCGGGCCACGGCGAGGGGGGGCCGAGAAAGGGAGCCGGTCGGGTCCGGGGGCAAGGGCTCCAGTCCGAGGGGCGGGGAAGGCGGGTGACGTGAGCCAGGCGGGGTTGGCGGAGTTGGGACCCACTCGGAGGCGGGGGCAAACGCGGGGAGAGGCAGACGCGCGAAGGAGGCGGCCAAGTGGCGCGGGCGGCTCTGCGGCGGGCGGGCGGCGGAGAGGGCGCGGTGGGCGCGGGCAGCGGGACCTCGGGATCCCCGCGCGCCTCCTCCGCGAGGCTTCGGCGTCGCACGTCCCCACGTCCGGTTCTCCACAGCGCCCTCGCCCCGCACGCCTTTTCGAGACCGCCTCCTTCAGCCCCCTTCGCCGAGGCGGCCGTCTGCAGAGCGAGCGCCCGAACGGAGCCCCCAGGAAACTTGGGCAGCGCAGATCGGCAGCCAAGCTCGGTAGAGCCCGGCCGGTGGCGCACTCAGGGGACCGGCGATCGTTTGCGTCGCCTCCGCCGTCCCCCTTCCAGGGCCGCGCCGCCCCCTCGGCGCGGGGCTCCAGCTTGAGACAAGAGCCGCGCTTGGCGAAACACGCAGCCTGCGCCCCGGCGCCGCCGGCCTCATCCTCATCGCCCGGAAGGGCGCAGCGTTGTGTCCCCGAACCAGCGCGCCGCGGTTCCCGGACAGAGAGGGCTCGCCCGCCGCTGCTTTCGCAGGGCCGCCCAGTGGGGCTGCTCGCCCCGTGTCCCGGCCGGGGGCATGTGCGCCCCCGTGGGCCGCCCCGCCTGAGCCATGCGCCCCCAGGGCGGCGGCGCGCCGGCCGGCATGGAGCCCCGCGCGGCCGCGCTCTGACTCCGCTCTGCGCCCGGCGGCCGGTGGCGGGCGGCGGGCGGCGGCGGCCCAAGAGCCTGAGACCAGCTCCGCGGGACAGACGCGAGCGGGCGCTGACCCCGAGCAGATGGCCCAGGCGAGCAAGGTCTGAGGCTCTGCTCTCCGAAACGTGACCATGTGGATTCAACAGCTTTTAGGACTCAGGTGAGCAGCCGGGTGGCTGGGTGCGTGTGGGCGCGTGTGCGTGTGCCGGGTTGGTTGGAGCGGTGCCTTCCACAATGTTGTAAGAAAGGGACCCCTCCTCGCTCCCTGAGAACAGCCGGCAGGGTGCCCTGGACCGGGTAGGGGGCGCCTGCCTGCAGTCTGGAGCCTGCGGCCCCACGGGGAGGGAGCGGCCAGCTTGCCAGGCTCCGCGCGTCTGGAGCCGGCCAGGGGTGCCTGCCGGTCTCCCCAGGCAGCGGAGCTGGCCGCTCGCACCCGCCGCGACTGAAGCCAGCAGCGCAGTGTCCTGGCCGGCCGCCCCGGCGCGCCGCCTTCCCCGGGAGGGCCCGGTGCGATTAGCACGGACAGCTGGGCGCGCCGGGCTCGGAGACCGGGGCTGGGGCTGAGGCTGACTGGGAAAGCCAGGGCTCTCTGCTGCTAGCGAGAGCTGTGCGGGCGGAGTTAGAGAATAGCAGCACAAAGAGGCACTCTGCGGGTCCTTTCCCTTCCTCGGGGGCCCAAAGACTGACAGGGGGCCTCCGGGCTCCCAGCTGCCCATACAGCTGTTTGTCGGTGACCTCTGGGTCCGACAGGCACACACAGCTGGCGTGCAGCTGGGGCGGGAGATAGGAGCTGTAGAGGAGAGCAGGTGGGCACCCAACCCCCATCACCCACTAGAGATCCTTTGTAGGTGCGCCCTGGGGCTTGTCTGTGTCTGGGACTCCAGGACTGACTGGAGAGACACGAGTCCCAGTGCGGAGCCCGCCGTTGGGGGCCCAGTATCACCCTGTTTGGCAAACTTTGCCTAGCCCTCCGTGCCGCTCCAGCTTCCGCAGCCCCTTCCTCTGCAGCCTCGGGCCCAGGACACAGTCGTCTCCTTGGCAAGGCAGGTATATCGGCTGTCGCCATCCTGTCCCGGGGCTCCGCGGAGCTCGTGCGTCGGGTCCCGGGTTGGACCGAGACCGGGGAGGACCGAGGCAGAGGCGGAGAAAGCAAGCGTGCGCTTCTGGAGCCTGTCCACTGGGATGCGCTGCGTTCCCGCTTTGGATGGGAAACGGACCCGCGGTTGCAAGAGCAGGAGAGCCGGCAGCCTTAGCGGCACCCCCCTACCCCGCCCCAAATAAAAACCTCGGGGAGTGGGCTGAAGAAAGATCAGGCACTCGCCCTGATTTTAAGAAATAAAAAGGGAGCATAGTTCCCCAAGTGCTTACTAGCTACCTTTGATGCATGGGACTATTTGGCACTCCAGAATTGAACACTTTTTAAAACGGCTAGTGAAAATTGTCAGATGTTATCTTTTGCCTTTTTCTGGAAGGCTGCGTTTTTTTTTTTTTTTTTCTTCTGAGTGACTGGGTCTGCTGTGCCGGCATGGCCGTTAAGAGGTTAATGATGATCTTGTTGTTGAGTATTGGTTAGGGGGGAGTCAATACTGTGTGCGGGGGCTGGAAAGGTCTAAGCTCCAGGCGGTGCTGGGACACAGGCAGAATGGAGCCAGCAAGCCTTGGCCTCCCGGGACCCAGGTGTGCTTCCAGGTCTGCTCATGCTTCCTAGAGGATCTCAGCCAGACCCCAGGGCCTTGTAAATGGCCAGGCATTCCTCACCCTGGTCATAACTCTCAGAGTGCCTTCTAGCTCCTGGGGCTTCCCGAGTTGCCCTGAGACACTTGATTACTGAGGGCAAGTTATTTGAATTGACATGTTTTTATTGCTAAGTTGCTGGATGGAGAGATGATTACATTTTGATACGGGGAGAGGAGAGGAGAGTAAATGCCGTGCAAGGAAACCTCTTTGTTCCTTCACAATTCATAAAACCGTTTCTTGTAAAGCGTCTCCAAGTGGGATCTTACTGGGGTTTTGCTTTAGAAAAGAGTTCTTTTGTGATTTTGAAGTCTGACCTTTGGGTTTTTCCCCCCTTTGTGTTGGCACAAGAGATTTCTGTAGGTATGTCTGTAAGGATAAGCTATTCAGCTATCTGGATCTTGACAGGAGACCTCGAGGTCAGCTCCTGGGCAGTAGAAGGGTCTATGTAGGAGAGTCTGTGTTTTACCTTAGGCCAGGCACAGTTACAGACGACTCGAGATGAGGGGGCGTGCTTTTCCCTGGGAAGAGGAGCTTGCAGGCCATCAACCTTCCTTACAAGCCATACTGCTCACCAGGTGAGCACAGAACATCTTGTTGCCGAGCTACCAGCTTGCTTACGACAGGCAGACTCTGATCCTCAGGCTGAGCGTGGTCCTAGGTGACAAGGTGACAGAAGGCATCTTGCTCTGCCAGGCTGGAGGCTGGGCGTTCCCTGAGGGACTTTTCAGCTCTGGTTTCTTCTGAGACAGCGTCTGTGCTGGGTTATTGGTTCTGCGTTTGAACTAAGCTATGTGCAAGCCTGTTTAAGACAGAGGGAAGAGAGGGAGGCTTAGTTTTACGAAAGCAGTTTTTACTTTAATGCCTTTTTTAGCGGTGGTGGTGTAAAAGCTCCAAAGACACTTTCCATCAGTGCTAAGAAAGGTAACTCTTGAAGGAGACCCTGCAGCCTGACAATTTGGATTTGAGCTCACACATCAGTGAGCCCCCAGAGCAGCTTGCAAGCGATGCTTACTCAGCAAGCCGCCCGGAGTTCTCTACCACTGTGGACTGCCTGGCTGCTGGTGCCCTCAGAACCTGCAGACCTTGGACACCGAGGCTTTGTCTGGCTTTGATCAAGGCTGTGATTGTCCAGTTAAAGGCATTTGCTTGGTTCCACTCAGGAATTCATTGCCTAACAGGCTGCCACTGGCCTTGTCCCCTGGGCTCAGGCTGCCTGATCTCATACCCACAAGCTTCTGTTGGTTGCCCCTTCTGCGTGTGGAGCGCTGGGCGTGTTCAGGTGCAGTGGGAGTGTGTAACAATCACATGACATTCTCTTTGTTTGTGAACTCCCTGCCTGTGTTTGGGCCTCACCACAGGGTCACGGTAGCTGGGCTGCCACCACTGCCTGCCAGTTTCCCGGCAGCTGGGTCTGCAGAGCCAGGCTTTAGGGCATGGAGTCATACTCAGTCCACAAATTTCGTGCTCTCGGTGAGTCCTGGCTCTCTCCTGCTTCCAGCTGCTGCTCCTAATTGATTCCAACTGGAATCCATCTCTTGTCAGTAGCTGCCATGCTCATCTAGGAGGGGAGTAACTAACTGGTAGTTTTAGGAGGCAGCTCAAATCAGCAAGCACAGGGGTGCATTTCCCCTCCCCTTACACCTGGGGCAGAGTTTGGCCCCTTCCTCCATCCTGTCTTCTGCTTATTTATTTTCATCACCTGCTTCCGTTGCTTCTGTATACTCCAAAGGATGATTGTGGGGAACAGGGCAAGGCAGCTTGGTATTCTCGGCTTGGCAGCTGAGGATTCATGCCTCCCTGAGATAGCTATCTCCAGGTTCCTGGAGAGGGAGCAGGCCACCTCCCCTGAGCCCACCATGTGCTCTGAGTAGGTGACAGGGGGAATGGTTGTCTCTCAGCCTCATCCTTCTCTGCCCCACTGACCTTCCACCAACAAGATGCTTGGCAAATATGGGCTTGGTGTGCTTGCTGAGTCCCCGGTTTGCTGGGTGTTTTTGTGGGACGATCACAAGGTCCCTGGAGCACGTGTGGCAGTGACAGTCGCATCTGGGACTGGAGGAAAGGGAGTGTCTACTGCCCCACTGGCCGTGAGCATACAGAGCATAGGGGCTCCTTTCCGGGTTACATAAGAGTCATCAGCTTCAAACACGTAGTTACCAAGTTTTCTTCAAAGGGTTACAAGTCAGTGGAGACCAAGTGGATGTAAAGATTAGCTTGGGAAGCCAAATATATCCTTGATCTAGATTTCTGTGTTTGAAGTCTGGCTCGAGAGGGTTTCTCCTTCTATGCCAATCAGACTCTGAGGGGGAGGCAGCGTGGGGGCTCTCTCCTGCTCTAGTGGATCAGCCGGGCAGCCAGCTTTTTCTCTAAGACCCCTTCCAGGAATCCAAAGGAGCGGTGAGTCATGAGGCCTGGGAGTGGGGAGTGGCGGTTACATAACACAGATTAACTCTCAGTTAATCTGGCTGCGAGAGACAGTCCGTCTGTGTCACGAGTGGGATCAGATATACCTCCTGTGGGGGCCCGTTTTCAGGGGTGTCCGCCAGTACCCCAGCAATCAAGTCAGTGATCAGATGCTTCCTGGGAACCAGGTCCCTGAAGCCCTTCGCAAACTGGCTATGAGGACCGCTTGTTCTTCTCCTGCTGAGAACAGGGGAGTAACAGCTGCCTAACTGTCCCTGGAGCCCCAGGATGGGGCCTGAGTTAATTGGGACACTAGGTACAGGGAGGTGGCTTGGGCTGACCTGTACCAGTGCTCTTGTTTCTCCCTCTGAAAGGGGCCTTAGGGGCCTTATGAATGGTGAAGGGCCAGAATCTTACTGTCTGTGGGACCTCAGTAGGTGATGCGTGTCTCCCAAATCCTGTAAAGACTTTGCAGAAGAGCTCTGTTCTCAGACTAGGGACAGGGGGGACAGCATGTTGGAAGTCATGTGTTTATGGCGGATGGGGTCACTGCCTGCTGGACCCTGGGCAGGGTGGCGGGGGAGTTGGACTTGTATCTTCTTCTCCAGTTTGTGTATTCTGCAAAAAGGTACCTCTTTATTTCTTTATTAACTCTTCCCTAAAACAAACAAACAAACAAATAAGCTCAATGGTGGCAATGCTTTGGTGCTATTGACCTCCGCCTTCTAGCAGAACTTTAGCTGTATTGGCTGTACCCTCTGGACCTTCTGATGTTACCATACTTTCTCTAGGTGGCTGGCCAAGGAGGGCCAGTGCCCTCTACCTTTCCACAATTCGTGGTCTTACATCTGGGGTGTCACCTGGGTGTTGTTGCCCCTAAGGCTCTGCCCCTGCTCTCCCTCAGTCTGTTGGTGCTCCAAGCATTGCTCCTTACATTCTGCCTATGTGTGATCTCAGAAACTGCTGGGAAGTTAGCAGACACAGCTGTGTCTGGTGTTTGAGCCTGGCAATGAAGTCCCAAGGAGGTGTGTCTGCCAGAGAAATGCTTAGAGACCCACAGGTTTTGGGTTTTGTATTGAAGAGGAGTCCAGGTCTCTGGACTAAGGGCAGAAATTGTGTCTCCTTTATTACATCTTGGGAAGAGTGTCTGGCACATAGCAGATGCTCAGGAAATGTCTGTGAAAAGACTGAGTGTATCCTTATGGCATGGTGCCCTTGTTTTATCCAGCTCCATCTTTGTGCACCACTCTTTTCCAGCTCTGCACTGAAAAATAGCCAGGGAAGGATGTCCAACCAGGGTCAGCTTGAGGTGCATGGAGGCTCTGTCCTGCCACCCAAAAGATACTATTTCAATGTGCTAACGTTTTCACCGTTAGAGATTCATTCTTTTGTCTATGATTTCATCACAATTGGAATGCATAATGCATACAAGCTCAGGAAGGCTATCGATCACTTTTTTTTTTCTGTCTTTTCCAGTTTAGTATGAATGACAGTATCAGTTTTTAACTGGTTGAGAGGAGGGGTGGGTGTAGATAGGAAGAGAACACGATAGCGGGTGGCACACGTGGCAGTGGGTAGAGGTAAAGAAGGCAGCACCAAGGGTGGACAGGGGAACACATTGCATTGGGAAGTGCTTGGGTCATCGAAGGCATTATTGGCCTTCAGTTGGTCTGAGACCTCCCATTATCCTCAGCTTTCCTGGAGGCTGGAACAGTTTATATGGTCACTAGGGAAGGATTAACTAAAGACAGGAATCGCATTAAAAGACTAAAAAGAAACAGATGAAATTAATTTTGATAATCTATACAAGTTAACCCAGTATATCCAAAAATCATCGTTTGAGTGTGTGAGAGATATGAAATGGTATTAATAAGGTGCTTTACATTCTTGAGAAACCCTAGTGGCATAGTGGTTAGATGCTACATTTGCTGACTGAAAAATCAGCACTTTGGCTCTACCAGGCACTCTGTGGAACAGTTCTACTCTGTTCCATGGGGTTGTTATGAGTTGGAATCAACTTGATGGCAGTGGGTGGGTTACATTTTTGGGAAACCTTGGTGGCATAGTGGTTAAGAGCTGTAGCTACTAACCAAAAGATGGGCAGTCTGTCCACCAGGTGCTCCTTGGAAACCCTATGGGGTATGAGTTAGAATAGGCTTGATCGCAATGGGTTTGGTTTGGTTTTGGTTTACATTCTTGTTCCTTACTGAATCTTTGAAATCAGGCATGTAGTTTATGCTCAGAGCCATCTCAGTTTGGACTAGCCACATTCTGAGTGCTCAGTAGCCACAGAGGACCAGTGGCAGCCATATGGGACACTTCTGTAGAAATTCAGAAGTGAAAAATGTTATTTACCTAGTGCCCGCCATCTCCCCAGACTCTGTCTGCCCCTGGCACCATCACTTAGTTGGTGTTAGTTCTGAGGTGGGCCAATCTGGCCAGCAGCTGTCCAGATGTGATGTCAGACACTTACTGAGAGCCAGCTCAGGGCCCGATCTGTGTGACAGGTTGAATGATGAACTAGGGGCAGCTTTTCTGGAGCCATCCCTGTCCCAACCAGCTAGGTGCTGGAAGAGCACACAGCGAGGACAGACAGATGTCTCAGACCACCTGAGAGCAGCAGGCAGCAAGACTGCCTGGAATCCAGCTTATTGACAATGGGGCCTTCATTCTTTCTACTGTGCCCACAGCCGTGACAGGGCTGAGATTCCACTGGGCCACAGCGGAGTGAGACTGTGGATGGCCAAGGCATAGCTTGTTTGCAAACATTCAGAACCACTGTTTGGAGAACAGTGAGTTGAGGGTGTGTATGTGTCAAATGTGTATGTATGTTGGGTAAGCGTGTGTATTAGGTATGTGTACTTTGTTTGTGCATGAGTGTGTCAGGTGTATTGTGTGTGCATTAGGTGTACTGTGTATGTGTTGTGTGTGTTCATGTGTGGTTGTAGGTGTGTATGCATGTATATATTAGTTGTATGTGTGCATGTATGTGTGTGTTGACTTTACATGCATGTGCATATTGTGTGTGCACATGCAAGTGTGTGTGTGTTGTTTGTTTTACATCTGTGTCTTGGGGTTGTCTGTGTATGTGTCTGCATGTATGTTGTGTGTGTGTATATTGGGGGTGTTGGGAACTAGCGGTTATCATTGCATTTATTCTCAGAAGCTTCACCCCAGGTAATTAAACCAAAAAAGTCAAAAACAGAAACAAAAGCAATTAAGTCAATTCTGACCAGTAGAAACCCCATAGGTTGGAGTAGAACCACTCCATTGGGCTGCTGAGGCTGTAAATCTTTACAGGAGTAGACTGCCCTATCTTTCTCCCATGGACCAGCTGGTAGGTTCTAACTGCTAACCTTTTAGTTAGCAGTTGAATTCTTAACCACTGCACCACCAGCTCTCTTTCTAGGTGAAGAAACCTGGTTTTGAAACAAAACGTCTCCTGCTGAGGGAATTACTGGTGTTGCTCACAGCAACGTGTCTGAACAAGAAGACACAGAATGTGCCACAGAAAGAAGCAGACTGCTAATGAATGCACAGAGAGGCTCTGCTCCAGATGGGCTGATGGGCACTGCCTTCCACACTGCCCAGGTGCTTGATGGGCTCCTGTGGGGATTCTGACAGTGCCTTGGTGTTGACACCCCATGTCACCTGTGGCCTCAAAGAGCCTGCTGGATCAGCTGGAGAGTGCTGGGCCCTAGTGCCTGTGGGGTCCTTGATAGTGGGGCTTGACCTGTGAAATAAGATGAGCCCAGGATACGTGTGTCCACAGCACACTTGGCCATAATGCACTGATCATTTGTCTACCCTTCCTTATGTATACACATAAAGGATTTGGATTGTAGGCCAGTGTCTCCGTGTGGGAGCTCTGTTCATCCAGCAGCACATCAGGAGAAAGGCTGGGCCATCATCTTCTGAAATACTAGCCCTAGAAAACCCCGTGGAGCACAATTCTCTTCTGACACACATGAGGTTGCCATGAGTTAGAATTGACCCCTCAGCAACTGGTTTTTAACCTGTCTGCATTAAAAGGGAGCCCTGGTGATGCAGGGACCAGGCATTCAGCTGCAACCAGAGAATGGCAGTTTGAATTCACCAGTTGCTCTTTGGAAACTCTGTGTGTTAGAATCGACATGATAGCAACATGTCTGGCCTTTTTTTTTTTCTTAATTAAAAGGTGAACTCCTTGAGGCTGTGCTGTCTCCCAGTTTGATCTGTTTTAAATCATTTTGAATTCACTGGCTTAGTTAAGTAGGACACAGACTCAATCTACCCATTACTATCAAGTAATTCCAACATACAATGACCCTATAGGGTGGAGCAGAACTGTCCTATAGGGTTACTGAGGAGATCCTGGTGTATTTATACTGCTGACCTTTTGGTTAACATCTATAACACTTCACCACTACAGCACCGGAGTTTCCTGATTCATTCCAAATTTCAAACTTAAAGAACTTTGGGGAGACTGAATAGCAGATTCCATGTTCTGTTTTGGCTAAGTCCAATGTTACAACCTAATTCTATTGGCTATTGTGAAGATTCTGGTGGAAGGATGGTGCGAAAGGTAACCAAACACTAGTGGCTACTCACTGGTATCTCAGGAGGTGGAAGGGGACTCAGCAGTGACTGACAGGCTACAGGGGCCACGTGCTGTTTATGTTGTTTCACAAATCCCTGATCCTGAAACAAGAAGGTTTAGGTTAGAGGAAGGGAAGACCCCAGTGGGGAAAGCCTGGTATCGAGAAAGTGCTATTTAAAAAACTGATGCTTCCAATTAATTTTCTGAAGCTGATATTATCCTGACATAAAATCAAAGGCAGTATAAGACAAAAATAAAGAAATAATAATAGTAACAACAATAAAAAAATCACAGTAATCAAAAAACTGTAGACCAATATGTCTTGTGAAAATAGACACAAAGTACAGCAGTATATATCTATAGTATGTCGTCCTACTGGCCTGTTATTATAGGTGAGTGGAGAGGGTAGAAAAGAGGGGACAGGAGATTGCTAAGAGGATATAACACGTATAGAACAGAAAGGAGCAGTGTGCTGTCACCAGGCAAGGAGAGCAGTAGGAGCTGCACATAGGCAGGCATGTGAATTTAAGCTGGATTGTACACTTTCACTTTTAAAATTTAAAATAACTAATTATATACCATGATCTGGTGGGTTTCATTCCATGGGTGCAAGGCTGGTTCAATATATGAAAATCATTCAATTCAATTCATCATGTTAAAGGCTAAAGAAGGTCACATGATCATATCAGTCAGTGCTGAAAATCCATTTGACAAAATTCAGCAGCTATTTATGATCAAGATACTCAGGAAAATAGGAATGAGTGGAACTTCCTTAACTTCAGTGAGAAATTACAACTAACATCATTCTTAATGGTGAGAGTCTGGACACTTTCCCCCTAAGAATAGAAACAAGGTAAGGATATCTGCTCCTACCGTCCTCATTCAACATAATGCTGGAAGTTCTAGCCAGTGTAGTAAAACCAGAAAAGAAAATAAAAAGCATATTGATCAGAAAGGAAGAAATGCAACTGCCTCTGCTTGTAGATGATATAATTGTCTATGTAGAAAATCCTATGTAAGCTATAAAAATTATAGAGAATGAGTGAGTTTAGCAAAGTTACAGGATATAAGATAAACTTACAAAAATCAATTGTATTTGTGTATACTAGCAACAGACTTGTGGACACTGAAATTAAAAGCATGTCATTTATAGTAGCTTAAAATGGAATACATAGCTGCAGATCTAACAAAACATGTACAAGACTTGTGTGCTAAACATGACACAACCCTGATGAAAAACATCAAGGAGGTCCTAAATAAATGGAGAGACATATTCTATTCATAGATCAGAAGGACTTAACATAGTATAGATGTCAAGTCTCCTCAAACTGATACACAAGTTTAATGCAGTTCTCACCAAATCCTAGCAACATTTTTGCCCATGTAAATAAGATTATGCTAACATTTATATGGAAATGAAAAATAATTAAAATAATGTTGAAAAGCATACGGAAATGAGTAAGTCTAACTGATTTTAAGATACACTAATAGCTACAGAAATCAAGACTGTGGTATTGGTAGTCAGCCTGAAAATGGTTAACATGCTCACTGCTATCCAAAAGGCTAGACGTGAGAGTCCACCTAGAGGCATCTTCGAAGAAATGCTTAGCAGTCTACTTCCAAAAGGATGGAGCCGTTGAAAACCTGTGGAGCACAAGTGTACTCTGAAGTGCATCGATTTGCTGTGAGTCAGAATTGGCTTGGCAGCAACTAGTTTCTTAGTACTGGTACAGAGATAAACACATAGGTCAAAGAAACAGAGCAGACTCCAGATACTGTTGTTGCTAGGTGCCATTGAGTCAATTCTGACTCAACAACCGTAGATGCAACAGAACAGAACACTGTTTTGCTTCACCGTCACCAAATCCTTCCTATCCTCGAGCCCATTGTTGCAGCCACTTGGTCAGTATGTCTCACTGAGAGTCTTCCTGTTTTTCGCTGACTCTCTACCAAGTATGATTTTTTTTTCCAGGGATTGTTGGCTTCCTAATAACATGTTCAAGGTACATGAGATGAAGTCTCACCATCCTTGCTTCTAAGGAGCTTTCTGATTGCACTTCATCCAAGACAGATTTGTTTTTCATCTTGGCATTCTGTGGTATATTTAGTATTCCTCACCAACACCGCAATTCAGAGGTGTCAATTCTTTTTTGGTCTTTGTTATTCATTGTCCAGCTGAAAACAGCACAGATGGCTTAGGTCAGGTGTACCTTAGTCTACAAGGTGATGTCATTGCTTTTTGACACTGTAAACAGGTTCTTTGCAGCAGATTTTCACAGTGCAAGGCATCTTCTGATTTCTTGAGTGCTGCATCCATGGGTATTGATTGTGGATCCAAGTAAAATAAAATCCTTGACAACGTCAGTCTTTTCTCCATTTATTATGATGTTGCTTACTGGTCTAACTGTGAGGGTTTTCGTTTTCTTTATGTTGAGGGATAACCCATACTGAAGGCTGTGGCCTTTGATCTTCGGTAAGTGTTTGAAGTTCTCTTTAATTTCAGCAAGCAGGATCGTGTCATCTGTGTAACACAGATTGTTGATGAGTCTTCCTCCAGTCCCGATGGTCTGTTCTTCTTCATATAGCCCAGTTTCTCAGGTTATTTGCTCAGAGTACAGATTGACTAGGTGTAATGAAAGGATATAACCATGATGCATGCCTTTCCTTACTTGAAACCATGCAGTATCCCCTTGTTCTGTTGGAAAATTGCCTCTTGGTCTGTGTATAGGTTCCTCATGAGAACACTTAAGGACTCTGGAACTTCTGTTCTTTACAGTGTGTCCGTAATTTGTTATGACCCGTGCAGTTTAATGCCTTTGCATAGTCAATGAAACACAGGTAAAACATCTTTCTGGTATTCTCTGCTTTCAGCTAGGATCTATCTGACATCAGCAGTGATATCTCTAGTACCACATCCTGTTTTGAATCTGGTTTGAATATCTAGCAGTTCTTTGTTGATGTACTGCTACCATTACCTTTGAATGATCTTCAGCAAAATTTTACTTACATGTGATATTAATGGTAGTATTCAGTAATTTCTGCATTTGGCTGGATAACCTTTGTTTGGAATAGGCACAAATATGGATCTCTTCCAGTCAGTTGACTAGTTGTTCTCTTTCAGATTTCTTGGCATAGACAAGCAAGCACTTCCAGTACTGCATCCATTTGTTGAAACATCTCAGTATTCCATCAGTTCCCAGAGCCTCGTTTATTACCAGTATCTTCATATACAAATATGCCAAACTGATTTTTGACAGAACTATGGATTCAATGGAGGAAGAGTAGACTTTTTAAGAAACGCTACTAACACAATTGGGCATGTTTTAGCAAAACAAAACATAAAAACTGAACAACAACCTAAGTCTCACACCTTACCCCAAATTTAACTGAAAATTGTTTAAAGATTTAAATATAAAACTATAAACCTTTGGTTAAAACATCATAGGAGAAAAGTCTTTGGGATCCACAGCAAGGCAAAGAGTTTTTGCCTTGATAGTGAAAGCATGATCCCTAAAAGGAAAAACTGAAAAAAATCTAACTGGATCAAAATAAAAATATTTCCTCTGTGAAAGACTCTGTCAAGGAGACGACAAGACAATCCATGAGCAGGGCTAAAGTTTTTGAAAGCAATATATCCAACAGAGGATGAATATCTAGACTATATGGAAAATTTTTTTTAAATGCACAGTTTAAAAAAAAAAAACTGTAATCAAATTAGGAAATGGGCAAAACCCATGAAGATCTATTTCTGCAAAGAGTATATTATACAGATGGCAGATAAGCACATGAAAAGATGAGCCATATCATCAGCCTGTAGGGAGATGCAAATTAAAGCATAATGAGATGTCCTTACATGGTTATTAAGATGGCTAAAATGAAAATAGGCTGCCAGCACCAAATGCTGGTAAAGATATGGAGAAACTAGGTAACTCATACATTGCTGGTGGGAATCTAAAGTGTTACAGCAACTCTGGACAACAGTTTGGCTATGTCTTAAGTAAATATGCTATTACCCTATAATTGAAAATTGCACTTCTGGACATTTTTCCCAGAGAAATGAACATTTGCATACATACAAAAATTTCACCCAAATGTTTGTAACAACTAGCCTTATTTGTAATGGCCCCAAACTGTAAACAACCCAGCTGTGCTGCAATGGGTGAATGGTTAAACCAAGTGTGCCGTATCCATGTCATGGAATACTGGTCAGTACTGAAAAAGAGCAAGCAATTGTTGCCTTTAACAAAGTTAAAAAATGCCAGTCCTCAAAGATTGCATACTGTAGGATACCATTTCTATAACATCCTTGAAATGACAGTATTATACAAATGGAGACCACACTGGTGTATGAAGGTGTAAGTAAGGAGAAGGTAAGGAAGGGAGTCCTTGGCTGGTGCAGTTAACATGCTCAGCTTTTGACTGAAATGCTAAAGGTTTGAGTCCCCTGGAGGTGTCTCAGAAGAAAGGTCTGGCAATCTACTTCTGAAAAATCAGCCACTGAAAACCCCGTGGAACACAGTTCTACTCTGACAGGGGCGGGGTGGGGGTGGTCATGAGTCAGGTTTTTTATTAGGGCAAGAGAAGTGGCTGGGGCTATAAAAGAGCAACAGGAGGGGCCTTGTCGTGATGGAAATATCCTGTGTCTTGACTGTGTCATTGTCAGTTTCTTTGTGATCTTGTACAATAGTTTTGAAAGTTTGCAGAAGTTGTGTAGAAGGTACACAAAATTTCCCTTTTTCTGACAGCCGTGTGTGAATCTACAGCTATCTTGAAATAAAATTTAACTAAAAACATTAACATCTCCTTCCAGTGATTGACAGCTGAGTGATTGGTCTCTTTGGAGTGTGTGTGTGTCTGTGTGTAAGTACATGTGGGTCTCTGCAAGTGTGAGAGTATGTGAGTGTGAGAGGATTTGTGATAGAATGTTTCAATGTGACAGAGTACGTGGATGGGAGAGAATGTGACTGTGACAGTGTGTGAGTAGGAATATGTGTGAGTGTGAGAGTATGCATAACAGTACGAGAGAGAATGTAAGTATGAATGACTTTGAAAGTATGAATGAGTGTGTGTATTTGTGTGTGAATGTGAGAGTATGTGTATGAGTGTGACAGTTTTTGATTCTATGTGTGAGTGTGAATGTGTGTGTGTGACAGTATGAACATGCGAGTGTGAGTGTATGTGTGTGTGACTGTGATTATGAGTTGTTTTACTGTGAGTCTGTGTGTGTTCAGTTTACCTCTTTAAATAACCTATAAGCCAAGCCAATTTGACCTTAATGAGTCAATGTTGCTGTGGAAGTGGAGGAAGGGCTAAAAAAATTACCTCACAAAATGTGCCGTGTTGTGTTTCTGCCACATTTTCTGGAAGGCAGAATGCAGTAGCATCTGAATGTGCTAATGCTGTGAGATCCATCATCGGTGACAATAATAAACGACCGGGTACATAATTATTGAATTGGAAAAGCTGTCCAGATTTTACGTGAATCAGGTCAGTCCTGAAAATGGAGCAGCTTTTTTGGGGACAGCCCCACTTTCCTACCCTAGCCGGTAGGGTGGCTGCACAGCCATACTCCATGGGTTTTAAGTCAAACACAAAGCCAGGTTAGTTCTTTGTTTCCAGATCAGTGAAACATGAGCCTAAAGTCTGGAAAGGCAGAAGGTCAGTTTGTGGCTTTCCTACCATCAGTACTTGGTTTAAGCTTTTGTTATAAAAGGGCAGGGGTTGCGGGTGGGGTGCTCTGTAAATGTGTGCTGAATGAAGTGGGTAATACCATGGTAACTGGGAAGCTCTGTCCTGGATTTAGCTGTGAGCTTCAGAGATCCTAGGAACTAGACCTATAACTTCTTTTTCTGTCCATTTACGCACACAGATAGGAGGAGCTGGTGTGCAGGCTTTCTCTAACCAGGTTCTGTGCAAGTGGTCCAACCAAACCCAGTGTGGTGATACAGTGTTATCAGTCCATCCTCATGCTGATCTTTCAAAGCTGGCAACTCTCATTTTGCACAGGAGGAAGCTACAGCCAAGAGAAGTTGAGTAATTTGCCCAAGGTCACACAGCTGGCTAGTCAGAGAGCTGGGATTTGACCCCCAGTTTCTTCAACCCAAAGTCCACTCCGACCATTTGCCTGTCAGTGTGTTGTACTGTGGTGGTTTGTGTGTTGCTGTGAGGCTGGAAGCTCTGCTTCAGGTCTTTCAAACACCAGCAGAATCATTCATAATAGATACCTTTCAGCAAAGCTTCTAGAATAAGACAGACTAGAAAGATGGACTACAGTAGACTGCAATCTACTCCTGAAGATAATAAACCAGTGAAAACATAAGGTAAGCAGTGGAATATTGTTTGGTATAGTGCCAGAAGATGAGCCCCTCAGGTTGGAAGGCACTCAAAATATGACTGGGGAAAAGCTGCTTCCTAAAAGTGGAGTTGGCCTTAATGACTTGAAGTCAAGCTTTTGGGATCTTCATTTGCTGATGTGGTAAACATGTAGAATATCCGGACAATGATTAAGGAAGACTGAAGAACTGATTCCTTTGAGTCATAGTCTTGGCTAAGAACGTTGAATGCATGCACTATGGGCTGCCAGAGGAATGAAGAAATCTGTCTGGGAAGAAATACAACCAGAAGCTCCTTAGAAGCATACTTTTCATGCTTCTCAAAATGAGAAGGAACAACTACAAATATCCATTAATAATTGGAACATGAAGTATACAAGGTATGAATCAAGGAAAACTGGAAGTTGTAAAAAATGAAATGGAACACTTGAAGATAAATATTCTGGGCATTAGTAGGCAGAAATGAACTGATATTGGCCATTTGAAATTAGCACATTGGACAGTCTTTAATCATACAGTCCACTATGCTGGGGAAGACAACTTGAAGAGAAATGATGTTTTCAAGAACACTTCAAGATCTATCCTGAAATATAACACTGTCAGTGATAGAATAATAGCAATATACTTACAAGGAAGACCAGTTAATACAACTATTGTTCAAATTTATACACCAACTACTAATGCCAAAAATGAAGAGACTGAAGATCTGTGATCTGAAGTTGCTCAAACATGTTATCAAGATGTGGTGATAATTACTAATGATTGGAATATGAGAGTTGGAAACAAGGAAGAAGAATCAGTAGTTGGAAAACATGGCTTCATGATAGAAATGACACCAGAGATTGCACAGTAGAATTTTGTAAGATCAGAGACTTCTTCATTGCAAATACCGTTCTTCAACAACATAAAAAATGACCTTCTATATGAACCTTACTGGATGGAATACACAGGAATCAAGTCGACCACATTCTGTGGAAGGAGACAGTAGAGAAGCTCAGTATCATTAGTCAGAACAAAACCAGGGGTCAGCTGCTGAACAGACCATGACTTGCCCACAAGCAAGTTCAAGACGAAGCTGAAGAAATGTAGAACAAGTCCACAAGAGGAAAGGATGACCTTGAGCATATCCCACCTGAATTTAGAGACCATCTCAAGAATTGAATTGATGCATTAAACACTGATGATCCAAGATGAGATGAGTTGTTGAATGACATTAAGGACATCATATATGAAGAAAACAAAAAGTCATCAAAAGGGAAAAAAAAGAATACAAAGTGAATGTCAGAAGCAAGAGTCTGAAACTTGCTCTTGAATGGAGAGTAGCTAAAGCCAATGGAAGAAGTAATGAAGTAAAAGAGCTAAACTGAGAAAATGAAGGGGCAGATCAAATAGACAAAGTAAAATACTGTAATGACATGTGTAAAGACCCAGAGTTAGAAAACCCAAAGGGAAGAACATGCTCAGCACTTCTCAAGCTGAAATAACTGGAAAAAAAATCAAGTCTGGAATTGCAATATTGAAGGATTCTGTGGGCAAAATATTAAGTGACATGAAAAGCATCAAAAGAAGATAGAAGAAAATACACTGACAAATAATTGGGCAGTATTCAACCATTTCAAGATATAGGATATAATCAAGAACCGATAGTACTAATGGAAGAAGTCTAAACTGCACTGAATGCAATGGCAAAAATAAACCAACCCAAGACTTTAGGAATTGACAGGGTACTAATTTAGATGTTTCAGCAAACAGAACACTGGAAGTGCTCACTTCTGTATGCCAAGAAATTTTTAAAACATCTACTTGGCAAACTGACTGGAAGAAATCCACATTTGTGCCCATTCCCAAGAAAGGTTATCCAATGGAATGTAGAAGTTATAGAATATCATTAGTATCACATGGCAGAAAAAATTTGTTAAAGATAATTCAAAAACAGTTGCAGCAGTACATCAGCAGGGAACTGCCAGAAATTCAACCAGAATTCAGATGAGGATGTGGAATGAAGGATATCCTTGCGAAAGTCAGATGTATCCTGGCTGAAAGCAGAGAATGCTAGAAAGTTGTTTGTCTATCCTTTATTTGCGGTGCAAAAGCATTCAGCTGAGTAGATTACAAGAAGTCATGAATAATAGTTCAAAGAACGGGAGTTCCAGAACACTTAGCTGTGCTCCTGTGGAACCTGTACACAGACCAAGAGGTAGTTGTTGAAACAGAACAAGAGAATATTGCATGATTTAAAATCATGAAAGATGTGCATCAAGGTTGTATCATTTTACTACACTTATTCAGTCTGTATGGGGAACGAACAAACATTCCAAGAAGCTGAACTGTATGAAGAAGTATGCAGCATTAGAACTGGAGGAAGATTAGTTAACAACCTGGAATATAAAGATGACACAATCTTGCTTGCTGTAAGTGCAGAGGACTTGAAGCACTTACTGAGGAAGATCAAAGAGCAGAGCCTTCAGCAGAATTGCACTTCAGTGTAAACAAAACAAAAAATCCTTACAATGGGACAAATAAGCAACATCATGGTAAACTCAGAAAAGATTCAAGCACTGAAATTGTCAAGGATTGTCAAATTGTCAAGGATTTCATTTTACCTGTATCCACAGTGAATGCCCTTGGAAGCAGCAGTCAAGAAATCAAACTATGTAATGTGTTGGGCAGATATGTTGGAAAAGACCACTTTGAAGTGTTAAAAAGTGAAGATGTCATCTTGAGGACTAAGGTGCACCTGACCCAAGCCGTAGCATTTTCAATTGCCTCATAATAGCAATGGATACCTGGACAATGATTAAGGAAGACTGAAGAACTGATTTCTTTGAGTTAGCGTGTTGTCAGCTAAGAATACTGAGTGGATGCACTGCCATGGACTACCAGAAGAAGGAACAAATCTGTCCTGGAAGATGTACATAAGCGTGCGTTTCACATGACATCGAGCGTGGGACTGAGCACTGCTTCCTTGTCTTGTTCAAGAGGTCACGATGAGTCAAAACAAACTGGGTGGCACCTAAAAATAACAACAAAGTCCCTTCATGCTCTTTTCACTGTGCCCTATGGTTCCCATGTTTTCTGTAATATCTACTTCTTGCTCCTTTTTTATATTTAAACATTGGCCTTTAGGGAAAAACAAAACAATTACAAATTAAGCAAGAAAAACACGGTCACTCTGTGTTCAGGCCATTGCTTTGTGCTTCATTCCTTTTATTCAGCCTACTATGATGTTGCCAGATCTTTTGGCACCCATGAGGAGAAGGAAAGGTTTCATGGTCTAGGCAAGGAATTATTTTGCAACAAAGAGTTAATGAAGTGCCATGAGCGGTTGAAAGCTTATCTGTGGCACAGATACTATTTAACCTATTTAATAATTAAAAATAACTATGTCACCAAGAACAAGGGGTTCCCTCCTGAGAGCATGCATGAAATTAAACTGTGGAAATTAATGAATGATCACATTGAGAAGGTTGGGTTTAGCCCGATTTAAAAGTCTGGGTAGAAGGGATTGCATGCTGAATGTGTGTGTGTGTGTGTGTATTTATTGAGGCATGATTTATATTCCACAAAATTCACCCATTTGAAATATATAGTTCAGTGATTTATAGTAAATTTATTTACCAAGTTGTGCATCCATCACCGTAATCCAGTTTTAGAACATTTCCAACCCTCTCCCCCAATAAGATCCCTTGTATCTATGTATAAAAAACAAACCAAACCCATGGTCATTGAATTGATTTCAACTCATAATGACTCTGTAGGACAGAGTCAAACTGCCCTATAGAGTTTCCAAGGAACACCTTGTGAAGGTGGATTTGAACTGCTGACCTTTTGGTTAGCAGCTGTAGCACTTAACCACTATGCCATCATCTGTATTCCCACCCCAGCCCAGGCATCCATTGGCTTCCTGTCTCTGGGTATTTGCCTTGTGGCACAAACTGTTAAGCACCCAACTATTAACAGAAAAGTTGGCCGTTGAAATCCACTCAGAGACACCTTGGAAGAAAGGCCAGGTAATCTGCTTCTGAAAGTGCGTATCCTTGAATACCATGATGTGTTGTCAGACAACACATCAGTGTTGTCAGAATCAACTCAGTGGCAACTTACTTGGTTATTGGTCTGGTTAGGATATTCCCTGCAAAAAGAATCGTGCAATATGTGGTTTTTGGGGTTTAGTTTCTGTTTCTCATTGTACGATTTTGAGGTTCATCCGTGTTGTATCCTGTAGGAGTACTTCATTCTTTTTTTATTCTGGGGTGATATTCAATCGAGGAACTCCCTCGATGAGATGGATTCACAGTGACTATGACAATGGGCTTGAACACTGCAGTGACTGGGAGGATGGCGCCGGACCAGGCAGTGTTTTGTTCTGTGATCCACAGGGTTGCTGTCAGAACCCACTTGATAGCACCTGACCAGCTGCCAACAGCAATATTCCATTGTGTGGGTACTCTACAGTTTGTCAGTCCATTCAGAGTTGATGAACACTGGGTTGCTTCCAGTTTAGGGACGCTACAAAGGAAGTTACTATGAACATTCCTGTGCAAACCCTGATGATGACATGAGTTTGCATTTCTCTTGCTGTCCCATATGCTTTATAACCACAGACACAAATGTTTATGTGCTACTTGCTTTTGCTAGTTGCTGTTGATTCAACTCTAACTCATGATGTCCCCACATACAACAAAAGAAACCATTGCAGGTCCTGTACAGTCCTAATGATTGATGCTATGCTCAAGTCTACTAGTGTGGCCTCTGTGTATTTTGAGGGCCTTCCAACCTTGCAGTGGAAGGCTCATCTTCCAGTGGTTTATCAGACAGCTTTCTTTGGTAAACTATGAGATTTTCACTGGCTGGTTTTCAGAAGTAGATCACCAGGCCTTTCTTCCTAGTCCGTCTGAGTCTGGGAAGCTCCACTGCATCCACGATGCTGACCTTGCTGGTGTTTGAGTTAAACCAGTGACACAGCCTCCAGCATCACAGCAACATGCAAGCCACCACAGTGTGATAAACTGACAGGCAGATGGTACGTGTTCCCAAATTGATGGAAATACTGTTAGTCCAGCCCCGTTTCACCTTTAGTTTTAGATTTGTTCCTGTAATTTGCTGTAAAGAGAAGATCTGACTACATGCAGCCCATTCTGTGTTTGTTCACTTTTCATTTGATAAACATGTATTGAGTGTCAGCTGTGTCTTAACCGCAGTGCTGGGTATTAGTGAGATAAGATGAGTACAAGGGTTTCCGCTGTGGTTTAGCTCAAAGATAATAGGCCAGGGAAGGGTGAAGGAGCATTTTGACTCATTAGCAGGTGTGTTCCTAGCCAGCCTGGTTCAGGAGGCTGATGCCAGGCAGTATGTGGCCTGGGGTTGGAAGGGAGAGGACATCCGGCATCGGGCCACCAAGGCTTCCTTCTCCAGCTGCAAAGATGGTGTGAGACTGCAGGCGCTTCTGGAGAACCTGAGGGAGGCAGCTGTGTTTACTTTGGATCATATGCTTCCTTCTGGTGGGACAGGTGTCATTTCAGGGAAGTGACAACCCCAGGGGCATCTTATAGTAAATGGCTTTAGGGCATTGTTTTAGACGAAAGAGATAGTGTTGGCTCCACTACCTTAGAGAGTTCACAGAAAGAACCTCGAAGAGTTTTGCTGTGTGACAGATGCCATGTCTCTGGAGAAGTCGAGTCCTCAATCTGGCTGGGCGCATTCCAGAGTGGAGGTCAATCCAGAGTGGGCAGAAGCTGATTTCATGCAAGGAAGAAAGGAAGCACACCTTTACCATCGTGTGCGGAGACTTGGAATCCAATAGCCATCTGTTCACATGCCTGCATTTCAGATACCAGAGCGTGAGGACTGTTACTCCTGGCTTCTCCCTGGGTTGATCCCATGTGTGTAAACAAGGGTCATGGTGCAGCTGGTCCTAGAGAGTCTGCTGTCAGGTGCCAAGTGGTTAGCTGGTGTCCAGAGAAAAAGCCTCCAGGACTAGGGATGATGAAGAATATTCAGCCCAGAGGGCCAGCTGATTGCTTGGCGGTTGCATCCCTAAGAGTTGTGATGAGAAGGATTCTGAGTTCTCCTTGGGGCTGAGAGGGAAAATGTGCCCACAGGCAGTTGCCTGTTCTGCTCATGAGACGGAAGCATGGTTACCTGGATGTTATATGACTTACCTTCATCGGGCCCCTTCCTCCCCCAGGTGAGCAGACTGCAGGCTGGCCAGTCATGAGCTGAATGCCTTCACTAAGGAATGCATGTGTGTGTGGAACCTATACATATTTGTGTGAATATACACTTATGTGTATATATATATATATTCATGTGTGTACATTTTATGTACACATGTATGTATATGTGTGATTATATGTATGTTCAGATATAGGGGTGTGTACATGTGTGCTTATACACACAGGTGTGTGTATTGTATATGCACATATATATATGTATGTATGCCAAGCCAAGTGCCGTCGAGTTGGATCCGACTCACGGTGACCTATACATACATATATGTAACTGAGCCCCATTATTCATGGATTCTGTATTCCAGAATTCACCCATTCATTAAACATATTCATCATGCTTTTGCAATCATTCACAGACATGAGCATACACAGAGCAATGAAAAATTCCCAGCTGACTTTGAACAAGGCTGGTTGGTTTTTGCTAATTCAGTGTTCATGGGGATGTTATAAACCGTAATTACTACAAGTCATGAGAATAGACTATGTACCTACAAGGAACTATGTGTGTGTGTGAATACACTTGCACAGTGATTATACTGTGTCAGCCGCTGTTCCAAGCACCTCACCTATCTTAATTCCTTTAATTCTTACAGCATCTCCATAATGTAGTCAGTACTTTAATTATCTTTTTTGCAGGCAGAGCACAGAGAGGTTAAATAACTTACCCAAGGTCACACACCACATCCATGGCAGAACTGGGATTCAGACCAGGCAGTTGGGCTCCAGAGTCTGTCATCTGAACCATGACATTATATTCTTGCTAGTCTAGAAGATAACAAGTTGGTTTTAAATGTTTTTAAGGCATATGACACCTGCCAGGCCCCTGTGGGCTGTGAGCCAGTGTGCAGAGCCAATCTTCTCTATGCCTGGGTCCTTGTGAGCATGTTTGGGTACCCACCCCTAGGCCAGATGCTACAGGCATGGTGGGAAAATGACCCTTCCTGATCTTCAGGTGCTCTGTGCCTGTCATGGAGAGGGTAGCATGTGAGAACGCTCATGACAGAATGAAAATCTGTCCATGGGGCTGGGGCAAGTACCAGGGGCCAGACTAGCCTGGGGGGAAAGTGAATGGTTTGTCCACTCTTGCTCACAGTTGGCCAAAGACCTTCTGGACTCTATCTTCCGGCAGACAGTGGGCAGTCCATGCCCCGTTCCTCACTTAAACTGGGGCTAGAAGGGCTTTTGAAGTCTCTGGAATAGTCTTGTGTGTATAGGCAGAGCTTGCGAACAACCAGATATTCTGGCATTGAAGAAGAAGGTTCAGTGTTATTCTGTAAATTGAGCCAGACTCTAGTCCTTCACTCTTGGTGATTCTCTGTGCTCAGGAGGGTTCCAGAAGGTTCTGATTCCTCAGGGGACAAACATGGGGGCAGCCGTAGAGACTTGCCTCCTCCCTGTTGTTGTATTTACCGTCTGTTAGATGTCCCTGAGCTTTGCTGAGGGCACATCAAGAAAGGACCCGAATTGTTGGTTAGGATCTGTATGGCTGGGTCACAGCACAAGTTTTGGAGGGAGGGTGACTCTCCTGATATTTTCAGGAACCACACAGCTCAGTGGGTTCAAGGTGCCTGTTCACTCTGGGAGTGTGTGGTGTCATGGAGACTTGAGGTAAGGGAAAAGCCTTCAAATTTGGTAGCAAATAGCTAGCTGTCCCTCCGCACTGACACCTATTGGGTGCATCCCAGGGGACAAGATATTACCAGTTGTGCAGACCCTTCGGGGCCACACCTGCAGGCCGTTCGGGCCCTCAGGGTCTCTTCTGTCTCCTTGGAAGCACTGCTCCTCTCTAGCTTGGGACTTTATGACGTCCCTGGAACCACTGGCAGCCAGAGCCCGGAAGGGACAGCGTGGAGGTGACTGAGTGTCCTGTGGCTGCTATAACAAAAATATCACAATGGGTGGTTCAGGCTCTCCCTCTGGGCTGTAGGGAGGGCCTTTGTCTCTTTCAGCTTCCATATCCCTGGACATTTCTTGGCATTACAGGGCTGCATATCCATAGAGCTTTACATGGCATTGCTCCCTGTGTCTCTCTGTGTCTGTTCTCCCCTTTTATAAGGCACCACTCCTAAGGGATTAGGTTTAGGACTTGCCCTACTTTCAGATGACCTCACTGACAGAACTACAGAAAATCTCTATTTCCAGACAGGGACCTGTTTAGAGGTACAGGGATAGGTATTGCCGTGTACCTTTTTGGGGAAACAGTGTCATCCATTAGGTGAGTGGGGTGCAGAGAGAAACAGGCCAGGGAAAGCTGGAAAGAACAGGTGGAGGGTGGGGTAGGCTGTAAGACAGCCACCTTGCTGTTTGCATATTTGGGTGAAAAATATCAGATGATTGATTTTCCTAAACAGAAAATAAACATATGCAATTCCCCTCCTGAGGAATGACGCTCCCATAAGACTGGAGACTGGGACAGCAGCATAACCCCTCCACATGCACGGTGTAAACAGCTCAAGAGTGGCCCTAGGGGATGTTTCAGATTCAGGAGATGGCATGGGTCCAGTCCCCACTGGCTCTGTTTTCCCCTAGTAAAACATCAGGTGAGGTCAACTAAGAGTCCCAGTAGTACAGTGGTTAAGTGCTCAAACTGCCACTCTGCCCCAGGACGAAGATATGGCAGTCTGCTTCTGTCAAGATTATAGCCTTGGAAACTCTATGGGGCAATTCTGCTCTTTCCTGTAGGGTCAGAATTGACTTGATGCCAGTGGTTATGGGGCGCTTCCATGGCAGTATCTTACTAACTCCACTCACCTCTGATAACAGAGATCACCACCACCATCAGACCCCCAGACGGACATCAGCCTAATGAAAAATAAGTGTTCAGCTGTGGATTCAATTCCCCAAATTGTTGCAAAAAGCCATCTTAGGTAAGGATCAAGAAATTGCCCACTGACGGCTATTAGACTTCCCAATTTCCCAGGCACGCGGCAGCCACACTTAGTTTTAATGATTCTTTCTTTCTTTCTTTTTTTTTTTCCCCTTTCAAGAGTAGTGCTTTTGTTAGTTCCCAGACAGGGTCATTATATCTTACTTATTGCACTGAACTTATCAAAACTGCAAAACCAGCTTTATGATATGCACCTCAGGCTTAGAACCAGCTGAGAACTTCCTTCTACCTCTTTGCAGGGGGGAGGGGAGGGATTCAACGGGCTGCAGTGAGACCAAAGTGCCGGGTACTTTAAAATGACATGGAGAAGAAAAGACACCTAGGAGTTAGTTTTTGATCACTTCCTCTTTCCCCCCATTTCATTTTTTTACAAAGAAAATCAAAGCTGTGTACCCAGATGCTGGAAAAAGCCGTGCTTCCGGCAGAGGGACATGGTGGCGTTTGGAAGGCAGGGATTCTTTAGGGAGCCAATTATGTAAGACAAGAGTAAGCATGTTTATTTTTACGACATTGCATCTCAACATTCCAGCAAGCATTGATGGACTGGCCCCATTAGACGCAAAGTCCATCCCCATGCTGTGTGAGACCTTGTGACTGTTTGTGGCATTCAAGGGGTGTGTTACAGGTCCTTTGATTAAAGCTCTGGCTCTGGGCTAATTTACTGCCCATTCCTGCCCTGGAGGTCTTGGTGAGCTCACACAGCTTTCCAGGTTCTTTCCTCTTCCAGCAATTACTTTTAGCAGAGTCTCATGCTCCACAGAAACCTGAGCTGTCCAGCTCCCTCTAGCTGGGTCATTTCCCAGTTTCTTGCCCTTGGGGTCATGGGTGAGGGCCGGGTGATGGATTAGCTAGCAGCCAGGTAGGCAGGAAGGTGATGGGAGCTCATACCAGCACAGTCTAGGTAAAGAGTAAATCCTGGTGTGTTCATTAATAGGACATTGATTCAGCACCCACTGTGTGTGTGTGGTGTGAGGGGCTTGGAGGGGCAGAGAAGCCCCTCCTAGATCTCCAGTGTCAGTGGGACAGAGATACCAATCACATTGCAAGAGCCAGCATGGACAAGCAGGTCCTTCTGCCTGGAGCAGTAGAGAGAGCTTCCTGGAAGGGGGTGGCACTTGGGTCTCAAGATGAGTAGAAGGAGCCAGTGGGCCCCGAAAGGAAAGGATACCCAGACACAGAGACCAGGTGGCTAATGTTCATGATGGGGACGCTCCTATCATAGATAGGGACACGGGAACACGTAACAATTAAATGCCTTACCCAGGAGTCCTCAGTGTATAAGCTGGGAAACCAGGAGGTGGACTTAGACAGTCCCACACTAGAGCTAGATCTCCCAGCTCTGGAACTTATGAGTGTACATACCCCATTTCCAAACCAAAAAAACACCCTAAAACCAGTTGCCATTGAGTTACTTCCATCTCATGGCAATTCCACGTGTGCCAGAGTAGAACTGTGCTCCGAGGGGTTTTCAATGGCTGATTTTTTCAGAAGTAGATCACCAGGCCTTTCTTCCGAGGCAGCTCTGGATGGGATCGAACCCCAAATTTTTGGTTAGCAGCTGAGTGTCCTCAGCATTTGCACCACCCAGGAACTTTTTGCCAGTGATTCTCTGACTCTGTTACTACTCACAATTACTCTCAGGGAAAGTGCTGGACCAAGATCCAGTTGTGATACCTATAGGACTTACTTTGACCAGCCCCACCTCTTCTCTCATGCCCTCCTTCCTTCCTTCTCTCCCCCTACTTCTCAGAGCCCCTCCCACTACTCCCACCCACAGGGCCAACCACCTCCCCCTACTCTGCCTCTCACTCTGAGAAACTTATCCCCACTGTCACCCTGATCAGTTCGTCACTTCTTCCGAGGGTGCACACCGGAATTCAGAGACTTGCTCTGTGCCCGAGGCTTCAGGGCCATGAGCCAACAACAGGGAGTCCATCTGGGGCATTTTGGGGAGGAGAGGGCAAATGTCTGGGGAGATTAGTTTCCTCCCCAAATCTCTTCACAGAGTTGAGGTGCCCATTATGTGCATGTCTGCCTAACCCTCGTGGGTTAGAACTCAAAAACCTCCAACGTGGCTTAGAAGAGCAGTTACTTGCGTGCGTGTACGCATGTGCATGTGCGTGTGTTGGAGCGCGCGTGCGCAGCCGTGTATGAGGCATAAGTGGACTTGAAAATGATGAAGTGACATCTTTGCCCTTTTCATTCATCAGCTGCTAAGGAATTCAGAAACTTTAATTGGCGAAAGCATCAGCAGTCCTTCCAGGTCAGGAATCGGCATTACCCTCATTTCACAGATGGGTAAACAGAGGCAGAGCGTGGTGAAGCAATTTTTCTAAGATCATTCAGAGTCAGGAAAGTGACGGCCAAGGAACCTGAGAGAAACATAGCTCAGACACACAGGCATACCCCAGAAGCGAGCGCAAAGGGATAGGGTCGGCCAGGGTCGGGGAAGGGGGAGGCTGCCTGGGTGATTTCCCTGGGGAGGAGCCTTTCTTGGCTAGGTCAGTCTTCTCGGTGAGTCTGCCTACCGCTGGCCTGCTCTGAAATGCAGCTCCAGAGATGATGGGAAGTTGGGCTTTACCTCCACCACTGTCCCTCCGGAGTCTTCCCTGGACTACCCTTCCATCCTTCCACATGAGAGTGGTGTGCTGCTGGTGCAAACAGCACCGTGCTAGTCTCCAGCTAACTGGCTGTCCTTCAGCCTCTCTTCTGTAAAATTTCTGGTGCTCTAGCCAATGCACAGGCAAACAGAACTGTAGTTTAGTGGCCACAGATCTGTGTTTGAGTTTCGCAGGAGAGGCTTAGACTCAGGCAACACTTCTTGTCCGTCTGTTTGTATATATGCATGCATGCATACGTATTTATATTGCAATGAAGCCCACATAACAGAATTAGTCATGTTGAAGTATACAGTTTAGAGATACTTATTACTTTCACCATGTTGTGCAACTACTGCCTTTATCTAATTTGAAAATATTTCATTACTCTGAAAGAAAGCCCATGGCCATTACGCAGTCACTCCTCATTTCTCCTCCCAAACCCCTAGCAGCTATGGATCTACTGGCTTTCTGTTTCTGTGGATTTCCCCCGTCTGTCCTCTTGTGTCTGGCTTACTTCACTTTAGCATAATGTTTTTGAGATTCATTCACAGCCCCACCCTAATCCTTTAACATACAGGTTAGCAAAACCACACAATGGAGGACAGTCCCAAGATACTGGGAACCATATCCCAGCCACGTGGCTGCACACATTTTTGGGGGGGACACAATTCCAACCATGACAGTTATCCGTTCATCAGTTGATGGACGCTTGGGTTGTTTCCAGCCTTGGCTGTTGTGGGTAGAGCGTTTATGGACATGAGTGTACAGGTGTCTGCTTGAGGCCTCTTGTGTGCCTGTGTACCCAGGAGCTGACATCTCTTGAGGATGGGCCTTGTGCATAGCTGCCTGGGTAAGGCCGCCTGCAGCTGCTCTGCTTGTGTGATCTTGAGCAGTTCTGTGGTCTCTCTGAGCCTCAGTTTCCTTAACTCTAGGATGGGAGGATCACCCTATGTAGTTCTGGGAGGACAGCGACAGTGCATGTAAAGTGCAGCCTGGTACTTGGCATGTATAGGTAACTGCTCCGTTGTCAGTGAGTCCCAGCCCGCCCCCACCATAGAGAGTGGACACCCTGCGCAGCCACCGCACACTCATTTTGCAGCATTGCATGCAGCAGCCGCTCTGCTGTCTGCACTTCCCACACCTCCCAGGGCAGCAGCACGGCATGAATCTGCCTGCCTTTATAAGCTCTGAGCTAAGGAGGGATTATGAGCCATTTGGGCAGTGGATTAGAGCAATTGCCCCGGGAGGAATCTTATTCTCAGCAACTTGTACTTTTCTCTCTTTTTGGTTCTCAGGCCTAAGCCATGTGACCTATTGAGAAACACCTAAGCCATGCTGATCCTTTTAGTGTGACACTAGTGGAGCCCTAGAAACACTGGCCTCTGTGCCCCAGCCTCTCACAGCCAACTTGGAGCATCCCGGTGTGACCCAGGGGTTAAGTCTGTCTCTTTTCATTTGCTGTCAGCACTCTTACAGGTACAGGTGCAGCTCAGCTCCCCACTCTGCTGCCTGTTCCCCAGAAACTAGGAGCATTCCTGACTCCAGTGCTTGGGTTATCCAGTGGCCACTAGGTGGAGGATTCACTGTCCAGCCTCACCCATCTGTGGTTCCCCTCAGGGCAGTGGTCTGCCTTTGTGTTGTGTTCAGGAAAGCTCTGGAAAGCAAGACCAGACTGCAGTCAACTGGAGCGTGGTTTGCCCGAGCACTTTTGTGCCCTTTCCCTTCTGAAGGAAGTGGAAAAGCAACTGATGACAAACCCAGTGGAAACTGGGGATTTAGTGTTTTGTAAAGCACCTTCAGAAGGATGTCCTGGCCTTCAGACTACTTGAGCCGGTATCCTGAGCCGTATTTACCACTGTTTCTCCGTAGAGATGATAGGATTACTGTACATGCTGGTACTTTAGAGTCTGCTTCTTACTTTCCCGTGTGTGGTTTCCACTGTTCTTCACCAGTACAGATAGTTAGGCCATTCTGCCCCTTTTATGGAAGAATTCTGTTCTGCCCCACGGGGTTTTCATTGCTTAATGAACACCGTGGTGTTGGCGAAGAATAATGAATATACTGTGAACTGCCAGAAGAACAGTTAAATCAATCTTAGAAGAAATAGGACTGGAATACAATGCTCCTTAGAAGAAAGGATGGGGAAACAGTATCTTGCTCACGTTGGACATGTCATCTGGAGAGACCAGTCACTAGAAAAGGACCTTATGTTTGGCAGAGGGTCAGTGAAAATGTGGTCAATGAAAACCCTCAGTGAGGTAGGTTGACACCCCCAGTGGACTCAAACAGACCAATGATCGTCCAGCAGACAGGACTGGGCAGTGTTCATATGTAAGGTTGTTGTGAGTGCCAGCTGACTCACTGGCAGTTAACAACAACAATGGCAACATGTTAGAAGAAACTGAAGTCCAAAGTAATGATAATGATAATAATTATGATAGTGATCTTCATAAAAGTAGTAAGAGCTAGGTTTTATGAGGAACTTACGATGTAACACAGAAACCCTGGTGCTGTGAAGGTTAAGTGCTATAACTGCTAACCCAAAGATCAGCAGTTCAAATCCACCAGGTGCTCCTTGGCAACTCAGTGGGGTAGTTCTACTCTGTCCTATAGGGTCACTATGAGTGAGAATTGATTTGAGGGCACTGGGTTTTGATTGGATAGGATGTACCACACATCTCAGAGTCTTTATCTCTGTTCATCCTTACAATTATCCAGAGCCAATAGAATCCTGGCCTATGGTTGTTCCTACCTAACAGCTGTGAACTTACAGGTTCTGGGTGGTTACCATGTTCCAAAGGTCACACACTCAGGAGATGGAACAGATGAAATGTCAACCCAGGTTTTGAGATCCTTTTCCACATGCCACTTCCTGTTCTATGTCTTGTCAGACCCTCATTCATCAGAGGACAATTGCACGATGACATAGAAATCTTGTTAGCTGGGCTTCTAATCTAAAAGATATTGGCCTGTTATTCTTCCTGCTTTTGAAAATCTAGAGACTGAACAAAATCAAATTCCTGGGTAAGCAGAAAACCTGACTAATGGAATTATGGCAGTTGACAGGGAAGCTGGTTATATCCTACTTTTCTTGCAATTGCTTCACCAGGGACCTGAAGGAAGACCCCAAACCCTAACCCTTACCACCACCTGAGTTCAGGCCCTGGGCTAAAAACAAAGACTTCCAGCAGTGAGGGCCCAGATGGACACTCTTCTACTGGTAGAGTATTCCTAGGGCCGCAACCCTCCATCTCCAGGTGCCTATCAGCACCAGGGAAGCTGCTCTTCAGACTCCTAGAACTGTTTGGGAATCAGGCCAGAATGTGTACTTTTAACTTCCTCCCTCTCTGTCTCCCCTCCCTTCCTCTCTCCCTCCCTCACTCCTCCTTCTTTCCTTCCTTTATGTAATAAGAGTCCATGATTGTTTCTAAAACTCAAGTTGGGGCAAAAGTAAACAAGTGCAGAGGGGACTGGCCTTCAACCCAATCCCGTGAAAACCATGAACCCAGTGAGTGAAACACTGACACTGAGCCGGAACACCAGCCCTTTGCTCTGTGGCCTCCTTGGGTTCTGTGACCACACAGACACAATTATCCCTGGTGATAGCATCCCATTGTGGTTTCCGTCTTTGCAGTCCACAGACATGGGTGGGGATCTTGGCTCAACCTTCTATCTGGACAGTAAATAAGTGAATGCACCATCAGAGTTTCATGTGTGTGATTCCTGCTGCCTGTACTCCTCAAGCCTTCAGAGGAGTTCTGGGTTCAAGGGAGGCTTCCCTCCTGAGCTGCCGCAGATACTTCACCATCTGTGTTCCCAGATGGTATCCCTGGGTGATACATTTAACACGCTCAGCTGTTGACCAGAAGGTTGAGGTTTCTAGTCCACTCAGAGATGTCTTGGAAGAAAGACCTGGTGGTCTACTTCCAAAACGTCAGCCACTGAAAACCCTGTGAAGACCAGTTCTACCATACACATGTAGGGTCTCCATGAATTGGAGTTGACTCAGTGGCAACTGGCTTGATTTTTTTCTTTTTTTGTGGCCCCCAGAGAGGCTACCAGATAAAATACAGGCCTTCTAACTGAGTTTCAATTTCACATAAAGAAGGAATACATTTTTAGTGTAAGTATGTCACACATTTTGCATAGGGAGAATATATATATGTATATATTTTAATGTCATTTTTCTGAAGTTCAAACTTTTCTGAGAAGCCTGTATTTTTATTTGCTATGTTGGGTCACCTTGGGCTCAGAGGTTACATGCAGGCAGTGAGTTCAGTTACGAGGAAAGGCAAGCTGCATACAAGGCATGCCCAAGATTGTTCAGTGGACCCTCAGGCTTCAGTACCTGTTCTCCAGTTCTGGAGTGTGCAAACCAAGGCTTGCTGTGGCTGCCTGCATTTGTAAATAAAGTTTTATTGGCACTTGCCTGTGCCCACTCATTTAGCTTACAATTGCTTTGCAGTACAATGTCAGAACTGAGTAGTTTCAGTAGAGACCATCTGGCTTACAAATCCTGAAACATGTGCTGCCTGCCCTTATGGGAGAAGGTTGCTGATTCCTCCACCAGGTTACAGAAATCAACAAAGAAGTAGAAGCATTGGGAGTGCAGGAAAGTATTGTAGTCAGACTCTGAGAGGGACTTCCCAGGTGAGAGGGTAAGAGGCCCATCAGTCATGCAGGAGCCCCAAGAGTCTCATGGCATTTACAGTGGACTTTTACACACAGGGCTTTTGTGGTAGGCTTTGGGATATAACTGGCAGCAGAGGACCCCCACCCTGGGCCCTGGCTCTATGAGAAGTCTTCTGAGCCCCAGTTCTCCTACTTCATTGAGAGACAGGGCAGAACAAGCAGGCTGCGTGTTCGTGCCTGCCTGTCGCCAGTGTGTAGGGATCGCTGGCAGAAAGTTGCTATGCACACGAAAGCCTCATTTCATCCGCATGTGCCTATTTCTGTCTTGTTGCCTACTTCTGCTCTTCCTTTTTGACATTCAGCGTTTTCAAACACAGATCTGCACGGGGTATGAATCACGTTGCCAGGTTGCTGTGGAGAAGCTGAGTGCTGGTTCTGCCTCCAGTAGCTTCTGGAAGGCTGAGAGTTCTATCCAGTCCCATGAGGTCTAGTGGTCAGAACCCTCAAACAGATTTTCTCTACAGTGTCTGAACCAAAAATCCTAGCCAAAAAACTGGCATTTTCAAGGGTTTACCCTCTAGATGCCAAAAGGGGTGTTGCATTATTGAACTTGCTAAGAATGGGGAAAAGAAGCCTTACACCGGAGACCAGGGCTTCTCACATAATCTCATAATTCGTGATGGTGTAGCCAGAGTGAATTCAACTTCCCTGGGGGATGTTCAGACAGAGGAGCAGAAGAGAGGACAGTGAGTGTTTTTTCCATTAATCAGCAAGGCATTCTGGAAGAGATGGTAAGTGGTTGAAGCCCTAAACCCTGGTACCGATCAATGTTACCTTGCTAGGAAAGAGGGTTTGTGAAGATGTTAGCAGTTAAGATGATGTCACACTGGAGCAGGGTGGGTCTAATCTCATCTGAGTGATGTCCTGTAAAAGAAGATACTGGGCACAGACACGTGAGGAAAGATGCCATGTTAACATCCATCCACGAACTAGGGAAGCCAGGCTATATATGCGGCTACCGTAAGCTGGCAGCGACAGGGAATGCTCTTCCTCTAGAGCCTTTACTGAGAGCACGGTCCTGTGGCCACCCTAAATTTGGCCGTCTAGCCTCCAGAGATGTGAGACGATCATTTCTGCTCTATAATGCCGTGCAGTTGTGGTTGTTTTCATCACAGTAGCCTCTGGATACCCAGTCAAGCAGAATGGACGTTACTCACATTTCCAACACAGATTTGGACCCCTGTGTGAAAGACAGACTCTGTCCTCTGAGTTCCCAATTGCATATCTTGCACAGGGACAACTGACTTGGCAGGTCACCCGAGGGTTATTTTCTGCCTTCTCCTCTTTGCTTTGGACTCTTGGATGAATTCGTTTCTGGATCCTTCTTCTTGCCGAGATCAGTGGGCACTGTGTGTCTGCTTTTCGTTTCATTTCGGGTGTGAGTGTATTAGTCACGCTCTTCTGATTTCTTCATCTTGTATGCACTCGCTCAGTTTTTTGCCAGTTCCAAAAAAAGATGATTTGTGTGAAGGGAGTGAAAATTGAGTTTATTTACGAAAAATGAGTAGAAGCCAAACTTTGGCAAAAGAATCCCGGAGAGGACAGGGCTTTGGAATTGTGTCTGGTTGCATCATCATTATGTGAAGATCCCTGTCCACCTGGCTCAGTGAACCTTGCTCTTCTCCTCTGGAGGCCCAGAGTGTTATTTCTGCACAATCACTTCCCGAACCCCAGTAAAACCAGTGCTGTTTAATGGCTTCAGTCACCTTCCAAATCACATGAGAGTCTGAGAGAATAAGGTAGTTCTTTGGGAAACCTGCCTGCAAAGGAACTGGGTGGTAAGTTGCAGATGGAAGCAGAAGACGCTCGGGGATGGGGCAGAGGGTCTTCAGATTTCCCTGCATTTATCATAATGCTTCAAGGACCACACACCCCTCAAACAGGCATCCAGCAACCCAAACTGGCAGCTTCAAGTGTTCAGTTTCTAGATGCCAAAATGGGTAAGTGTATTATTGAATTTGCTAAGAATGGGGAAAATCAGTGCAGTGGTACTGGCTCCAGAGGTTTCCAAAAATGCAAGCCACAGAAATATCGTGAATGTGTTGCTACCAATTTCGTTTGAGTTGCTATTCATTGCTGTTGAGTCAACTTCAATGCCATGCACAGTGGAACCAAACGCTGCCCAATCTTGAACCATCTTCATGGTCCTTGGAAGCCTGAGTCCACTGTCGCAGCCTGTGTGTATTTGAGGGTCTTGCAGCCTAGGCGGTCATCTTCCGATACTGTATCAGACAATAGTCTGTTGTGATCCATAGTATTTTCATTGTCTGGCTTTCGGAAGTAGATCACCAGGCCTTTCTTCCTGGTCTGTTTAAGCCTCAAAGCACCACTGAAAACTTGTTCACAGGGGTGACCCTGCGGATATTTTGAAATACTGGTGGCATAGCTTCCAGCATCATAGTAACACAAGCTACCACAGTATGACAAACTGACAGATGGATGGTGGCTCACATGAATAGAAGCTTGGAATTCTGCCGAACGGGCTTTCCCCAACCCCTTGGGCTTGGGGCTAGATTTTGTACAGGGAGGAAAGGGAGGCTAAGGAACCCTCCCTGACTGATGGTGAACAGATGGGTGACTGACGAACAGAATGTGTGAACTCACTGGAGCTGTTTCACTCATCCAGGAGGGAAGAAGGTCTGGGTGTGATTCGGGAGTGGAGAAAGGGTAGGAGAACTGACTTCAGGGTCAGCAGGGCTTCCTGATGGCCTTGACATTGACCACTGGATCCAGGGACAGATGGGGAAGCAGTGGCAGGCATTGCAGGGGGCTGTCGTTAGTTCACCGTAAACAGTGATTTCACTGTAAGGAGAGACATCTGATAATGAAATGAGCTGTTGAGAGGGAGTGAGTTCCCCACCAGAAGAAGCATGCAATCCTAGCATGAGTGCTGCAGGACAGGGACATTGCAGAGGAGGTGGTCTTATGAAAAAGGATGGGCCACAGGCTCATCTGCTGGGTAGGATTCTGACTGACACAACCCTCCTTCACCGATGGAGAGGCTGTCCCATTTGCAGCTTGCCCTGCAGAGCATGCTGTAAAGCCAGCCAAGCCGAGAGCCATCGAGTCAGATCCGACTCATGGCGAGAGTAATTGCTTTTATTTGTAGTAAGTGAAGGGTTCATATCCAGCAGGGCTTCAGTGGTGCCTGGCTGGTGGCTCCTCCTTGCTGCTCCCCAAGGGGGTCTCCCCTGCGCCTTGCCCCCTTTTGCTATGCTAGCCAGAGCACAGAGAGAGGTTTAAAGAGGGAAACACCCAAACCAAATCCCCTGCCACTGAGTCACTTTCTACTTACAGTGACCCTAGAAAACAGATGGGGTTTCCAAGGCTGTAAATCTTTGCAGAAGCAGACTGCCACATCTTCCTTCCACATAGCAGCTGGTGGGTTCAAACTGCTGACCTTTAGCTCAGCAGCTGAACACTTAACCAGTGCATCACCAGAGCTCCTTAAGGACGGGAAACCAACAAAACCAAACCAAACCATTGATGTTGTGTTGATTCTGACTCGTACTAACCCTATAGGACAGAGTAGAGCTACCAAGGAGCAGCTGGTAGATTTGAACTGTTGAACTTTTTGGTTAACAGTTGAGTGCTTACCCAGTGAGCCACCTGCACTCCTTAAGGAGGGAAGTTGGGTTGAAACCAAAGCGTAGAGTGCAGTGAGTCTAAAGCTGGGGTTTGCAGGAGAAACTCTTTGCAAGTCAGACAGTGGATATTCATAATGGCCTTATACGAAGGAGCTAGCTAATGTGCTGAGTGAAAATGTTGTGATTCTGAAAAAAGACGTGTGTGTGTGTGTGTGTGTGTCTGTGTGTGTATTCAGGTCATCAAAGGCCAATAGATAAATGTACCCCATAAATAGCAAAAGCAAAACACTTCCTTTCTCTGCCTGTAGTAGCCTTGGAGCCAGCTATTTGCTGGAAGTCACAATGACAATTCATTAGTGTTAATAAAGCAATATAAACAGCACATGGAATGGCATGCTCGGTATTTGCATGAACAGTTCATCTTCTCCCTTAGGTGGCTTGTGAATGCAAGGCCACCCAGGTGACAGGGTAGGTAGGTGTGTTCAACAACATTTGGCAGGGTGGGCTCATCCAGGTCCCACACACAGCAGGGAGTGTCACCCGCCCACTCAGCCCCCGTAAGATGGTAATGGGGTTGTCCCTTTGTCCGTCAATAGGGCTATGTGGAAAAATA
Source organism: Heterohyrax brucei (assembly GCA_028571685.1). Taxonomy (NCBI): domain Eukaryota; kingdom Metazoa; phylum Chordata; class Mammalia; order Hyracoidea; family Procaviidae; genus Heterohyrax; species Heterohyrax brucei. The sequence continues at coordinate 33,128,216 of CM053140.1, forward strand.
ACTGTGATGATGGCACAACATTACAGTGCTCATCTGCTAACTGAAGGTTGGTGATACAAAGCTATCAACTGCTTCTTGCAAGAAAGGCCTGGCGGTCTGTGGGGCAGTTCTACTCTTGTCAAGCGAGATTGCTATGAATTGGAATTGACAGGGCCCTACTGAATTACTAGCTCCCTTACGAATCTTCCCTGTTGCCTAATTCATAAAATTATTACAGGTGTTTCAAGTTGGATGGGGTTGTCTGGTATCAGCGGGGCTGTGACCATGTTTATACCAAAAACTCATAATTCTGGTCCAGGCTAGTGTGCTGCAACATCTGTCTGCTCTTAAAGGTGAGCAGTGGTTGTATTAGTTAGCTGTGCTATGTAACACATCACCATAAGTTCAGGGACTTACAACACCCTTATGTTTCTCATGGCTATGGTGTTTCACAAATTACCACAAGCTTAGTGGTTTAGAGCAGCATCCATTTATTACCTCAGTTTTTGTGGGTTGGGAGACCACACAGGGCTTTGTTGGGTACCTGTGCTGTCTGTGCTGAGTTCTCATCTGGGATTCTACTAGGGAAGGAGCTGCTTGCAGGTTCATGCATTGTTGTCAGCATTCAGCTGTTGGTAGGCTGCCTAGGCTCTGACTCTTTGTTGGGGACCCCAGGACCTGGTGGAAGGCAGTACTGGAGGGACTTGAGTTGTGGTTCAGCCTCCTCAAGTCCCCATAGTGCAGCGGCTTGCCTAAGCAGACACTTGTGAATGAATCACCATTACAGTTCTGCTCAGAGTGCCAACCTGCTGGGCTTGGTCTCTGGCCACTATCCAGGTTGCTACTACCCATGTCTCTCCTGCAAGACCTCCTCAAGCCTAATGCAAACGCCAGGCACCAGCAACTTCTGGGGTATGTAGAATTACAGCTGTTTTTCAGGTGCACTGGATTTTTTATATGTAGACATAAAATTTGTTTCCATCCCGGTAAGAACTGGGAAGTTCACTGTAGTGTTACTACTTAGGCTCAGTGATTCCATCACAAGCTTTTTTATATGGACTTCTGGCTGAAGGGGAATTGAAATGGATCATTTCTCAGTAGGATTACATTTTAGTGTTGTATCACCTGTAGGATACATGAGCTAAACAATAGGTCTTTGGCGTTAGAATTTGGGTGGATTTGGAAATACTGCAAAGATAAACTTCTGCACAAGTTGTGTTTGAAATGGAGCATTCTCCAGCACCCGTTATTGGTTTAAAATCCTGTGGGGAAGAGTTAAATAAATCAAAGAGACAGGTGCAGTTTTTAGATTAAACAGCCAAACTCATACAAAATCCCTTTGTCTAGACTGGACAAACATCAAGTGTTATTTCAGACAATTTGATGAAATGCCCCACTGTTAACCCGCAGCCTGCTAAATACCCACAGTGTTTGGTAAAGCCTTTTAGAAGCCCGTGTTTGCAGCAGCATGGACAGTGGGCAGAATTGCCACAGACTGCACCGGAGAGGGGTGTGTGTGGGGGCCACGCTCTCAGTGTCTTCCTTGCCAGCAGCAGTCGCCTCCCAGAGCTTGGCAGGGGACCTGGCCACACCTCACCCCAAAGGCAGACCTCCAAGACTCAGAGGCAACAAGGGGCTGGGGCTCCATAATATTCAGGCCTCTGCCAGGGGCTGGGTGGTGCAAACAGTTATGAAGCTTGGCTGCAACTGAAAGGCTGGCGAGTTTGAATCCATCCAGCAGCACCTAGGAAGAAAGGCCTGGCGATCTCCATCTGAAAGGTCACAGCCATTGAAAAGCCTGTGGAGCACAGTTCCACACATGGGGTTGCTGTGAGTTGGAGTCAACTCCATGGCAACCAGTTTGTCAGGGACTTTCAGGTCCTGTCTATATTCTGGACCTTTCTGTTCATCTTGCCCAGCAGACCTATCTGGGGAACAGAGGACATGCTCAGACAAGGCCACTCCTAAGGCCAGAAGAGTTCTTATTGGAGCAAAGCCCTGCTCCTCATCAAGGGTGCAAAGGGCATTGTTAAGGGCAGAGCAAGCAAGGCTTCTTTGGAAATAGCACACCCTGAATTCATACATCCCATAGCCCATCTCTAGTGAAGGAGAGGCAAGCCATGCACAAGCATCCTGCAGGCTTAGGGTTAGACAGACCTGGGTGAGGAGCATGGATTAGCTCTGTGATCTAGAGCAGCTTTCACGGGTTCTCTCCCTGCCTGCACAACAAAGCTGACAGTGGTGGCGGCGGCGATGATAGTGACGATGGGTACTGCTATGAATCCCATCCTACAGAGGGTGTGACTGAGGCAGAGAGGAGACAAATATGTACCCAAGGTCACAGAGATGGGAAATGGTGTCATTGGACTCCATACACCAGACAACTGGACTGTCACGGTAACGATAGTGACGACTGATGGTAGTGAGGGTGACGGCTGATGACAGTGTAGATGTGGTGATGGTGATGATTGCTGGTGATGGTGATGTTGGTGGTGATGGTGATGACTGATGGTGACAGTGATGACATGATGGTGTTGATGGTAGTGATATGGTCATGGTAATGGTGATGATGACGGTGATAACGATGGTGTTGGTGGTGACGTGGTGACGGTGCTATTGATGATAATGATGATGATATGGTTAAGCTGTGTCCTGTTGCTCTGTTCCATGGAGTCCAGTGGTCCAGTTAATGGACTCTGACAGTACCACTTGCAAGCTCTGGGATCGTGGGTGTCTAGTCCCCCACTGTCTGCCCTAGTCCCATCCTTTGTAGGATGAGTTTCCTAGTAATAACATCCTTTAGGGGTACAGAGAGGATGAAGTTGACTAACTTTAAGAAGTGTCTCACATAGTACCCACCTGTTGTACACACCGAGTGGAGGTCAGCTGAGCTTCCCATCATCCCTCCAAGTACAGAATGAATATCTCCTTCTCACAGAGGTGAAGGTACAGAGATGGCAAGTGACTGGCCAGTGCCACTAAGCATCTGCATCTGTATGTGAACCCAGGCTTGCCTGAGGCAGAGTTGGCCCTCTCCTGCTCCACACTGCCCACAGGGATGAGAATCCTGCCCCCAGGGTGGTGGCCATTGCACGCAGTAGCCCTCTGTACCCTGAACCCTGATTCCTCACTTCCATCCTGGTTATCTCTACCAAGCTCTCACAGAGGCAGGAAAGTAGGGTCCAGGGGGTTGACATACAGTATGAAAACAGACACAAGGGTAGCTGCAGGGTGAGCTGACCACAACTGTGGTCTTACTGTGCACACGGCATCCTCAGGATCAACCAGGGAGGCAGAGGGTGTACTAAGAATTCACTGGAAAAGAGAGACTTTCTGCATCATCCTCTGCTTGCTCTGGAACGTGGCGGCCAGCTATCCCCTCACCCTGTAGTGACCCCTGTATAATGCCAAGGGACTGATGGACCCCAGACACCTCTCCCACTCCACCCTCCCCAGACCCTGAGACCTAGCTTGAAAGAAGGGCTCCCTTCTGAGCCCAGTGGGAGTGCATTTCCCCCTGAAGCCTTGTCTACACATGTTACAGTGGATGAGACTATCTGAGAGGGAACAGGACAGGTAGAGATGATGAAGAAATGTGAAAAATGGTATCTGTCCTCAAATCACCCATCCAACTGGTCTCTTGCTTTCATGGTACCCTTCTCCCAGCAGTCACAGCCCTGTCAGTACACGTCAGCCTAGTACAGACAGACAGGTGACTGAGGCATTTTAGTTCCCTCTGAAGTCCAGCCATGGTATTTTCAATCATTTCATATTCATGCAAAAGCTAGACAAGAATAAGGAAGACTAAAGGATTGACATCTTTTTATATGTATGTGTATTTGTGTGTATGTATATATGTATATATATTATATATGTATATATATATTATATATATATATTATTGGCACTTGGCATATATTATTGTCATTAAGTGAGAGTTTACAATCCAAGTCAGATTTTCCATATAGAACCCCATACACACACACCTGTATGCAACTCTAACTGCTCTCTTAGCCCTGTAACGGCATACTCCTCTTTCCACTCTGTGCTTCCCATGTTCATTCCTGAGAACTGACATCTTTGAAGTACGGTGTTGGTGAAGCATATTAAATATAGCATGGACTGCCAAACGAATGAACAAATTTGACTTGAAAGAACTACAGCCAGAATGCACCTTAGAAGCAAGGATGACAAGTCTTCATCTCACCTACTTTGAACACGTTATCAGGAGGGACTAGTCCCTGGAGATGCACATCATGGTTTGTAAAGTAGAGGGTCAGTGAAAAAGAGAGGACCCTCAACCTTCATGGGCTCAAGCATAGCCACGATTGTGCAGATGGCACGGGATAGGGCACTGTTTTATTCGGTTGCACACAAGGTTGCTATGAGCCAGAACTGATTCAATAACATCTAAGCACAACAGCTGAAGTCAAGGGAAGTCAAGAGAAAGGGCTAAGGCTGGAACACTATGGGGTCGGTACTTGAGTAAGGCTCTGATGATGGTCTTACTCGCTGGACTCAGTACTGTTCACTGTGCCCCCCTGGCTCAGGCCGCTTCTCCCAAGAACAGAAATGGACCTTTTTCTGTTCCAGTGGGTACCGAGAACTGCAAATTTCCAACCATTCCTGCGTTTCAGGAACCAGGGCTCCTGGCTGGCTGTAGGCAGTCCCTGAGTTGCATGTCTCACATTCTTGAGATCATAGTTGGGGCCCACAAGGGGATGGAGATTTGATCATGGACTGAGCAGGATGGCCAGGAACAAGCCGTGGCAGCTAGGGCCGGTAGTCAGGACAGCGTCCGGGGTTTCTGAGAGGAGGTAGGGGGCACTCCAGGTACTCTGCTGGCCTCAGGAGTCAGGGTCTTCTCAGTTTTCACAGATACATCAGATGCCCTTGCTGATTCCTGGGCTCACTCCGAGGTCTGAGACTCAGAAGGTCTGGGCAGGGCCTGAGAATCTGCATTCCTTGCCAGTTTCCAGGTGATGATAGGTCAAGACCCCAGACTGAGTACCCCTGGGTTAGTCTAGCCTTTTTCAGTTGATCCTCTGTGACCTGGATGCATGCAGAATGCGAACATGACCATATAAACTTAGGAAAGCAGAAGAATATAGGAAACACTGTTTCAGTGTGTTTCTGGAAAGGGAATGTCCCCTCCTGTATGAGTGGCCTTGTGGCCCTGTGTTCCCCTGGGGGCTCTTAGAGATATTCTGGCCTCAAGCTTGGGAGATCTCTGTGAAGCTTACCTGGCTAAATTCAGGTGCTAAACCTCCTCTCTTTCATTCATTCTGCAAACACTTCCTTCCTGGGTGGTGCAGACAGTGAATGCATCTGCCAGCTAGTTGAAGGGTGCAGAGGCTGGAGTCTACCCAGAGGTGCCCCAGGAGAAAGGCCTGGCAATCTGCTTCTGAAAATTCAGCCATTGAAAACTGTCTGGAGCTTTGTTCTGCTCTGACACGCATTCTACTCATCCCTCACTGTGAGCCAGACCTGACGAGACAGCAGCTGAATGGGGAGGGACCAGCAGGGGCTACAGGAAAAGCCATCACTACTGTCAGAGGTGACAGGTGGACAGGTACAGCGTGAGAAAGGCTGAGTAAGTCTGACACACAGGGGCTGTGGACCCAAGACCTTTGTGGAGTGTGCATGAGGGGAGCTCCCCGGGGTAGGAGCAGATAAACAGGAATTCACCAGCGACGGGCAGACAGGCAGGCAGTGTGAGGTGGGGTGGGGCGGCTATGGACCAGAGAGGATGGAGGTGGAGGGGAGACAGGGCAGGGTGGGAGGCCCAGGGGGACAGTCTGTCAGAGGGAAGGGGATGAGCAACCCTGCGCTCTGCTGGAGGCATGTGGGGTGTTCCGTATTCACCCTCTATGGATTAGGTTTAGGGACTCTCTGGCTCAGAGAACACTTCCTGTCCCCATGTGCAGGGCCTAAATGCAGCCCCAGCTGCTTGGAGGAAGCTGTTAAGAAGCTGATGGTTTTCCTCTGTGGGAACCTTTTTGTTCCATTTGCCCGTGGTTCAGCACGTCTTGCAGGTTAGCCTGTTCACAGGGCACATAGGAGGGGCAGCAAGATTCCCCCAGCTTTGGGGTCCAGGGAGCTGCACATTGCATGGTATTATGAGTGCCTACTTTCTGAGTCGTTAGCTTAAATTGCTGTGGGAGTGAGCTAAGAGAGAATCAGGCCCAGGGCAGCCCAGGGGCTTGCTTGAGAGAGGCAGTGTGGTGGGAAAGGAATTGGGGAGGAGGAGCCAGGGAGGGGAGGGAAGGGGAGCAACAGGAATTATGTCCCCAGCCAATTCTGACTTCTGTAAACTTTCCTTGCTTCTTAGGCATTCTTAGACATTCTGCCTTTCCTGGGTAGAACCCTGGGCTCGAGAAGACTTCTGCAAGTGCTTCCAGTTCATTATCCAAACATCCTAACCATTTGAGGCAGATGGGCAGGGTTTCATTTTGCAGACTGAAATACCGAGGCACCAAGCTAGCAACTTTTCCAAGGATAGATAACTCATAAATACAGAGCAAGTGCCGAGACTGAAGCTTTAACTAACACAGGACTACAGGACTACAGGCCCACCTCTTCGGCCCTCTTCACCTGCCACTGGTCCAGTCTCACATGGGGTGGCCTCATTTATCAAGTGCAAGCTTGGGTGTTACTAGCCCTGCTCCTTGAGAGCAGTCCAGGGAGGCTGGAAGAGGCAGCAGATGTCTTCCTCTGATGGCAGGGCCCCTGGACAGCCAAAGAAAAGGGAGTTCTAGACCTGATACCAAGCAGTCAATCCTCTTCTGGCTTTTGGTGTCATAAGTCATCATGGCAGGGGGAAAGGACGAAAGACCCACCTCCTGCTATCCTGGCTTTCTCTCACAGTGCAGTTTCTCTGGAGCCCAGGACTCCTTCCAGAGTCCATTTGACAGCTGCCATCCTGGGCACAAGGCACAGCATCATTAGCGTGACGTGCCCAGAACCGGAGGCATGCGCCGCTCCAAGTCCATAAATCACAACAAACAAGGACGTACCCTTGGTTCTTTCTGCACCATCAATGCATTACCTAATCTAATCATAAATGGAAGAGCAGCCCCATTTGTATAATTCCCTATCAAAAATCAGCAGATCTGTGCATTTTAGCCTCTGCCTACACGGCCTCATGGCAGGAGTGAGGGGCCCTCTTTGATGGAACGTGTGTCACACAGGAAGGGCATAAACAAGCTCCTGTGTCACTACCTTCCACGAGGATGCTTATTTAGGGGATCTTTTAAAACCTCGCTGAGGTGGTTTATTTGCAAATGGCCTGCAAGCTGCTAACAATTTGTATTTTGCAATTTGTCTGTGTCTCACAGTGGATGCAGTCCTGGCTAATGGCACCGACACATCACCAGGTGCATGCTGCTGCTGAGGGAGCAATTTCTCAGGCCAGGGGCAGGGACCTCACTCCAGGCAGGGGACAGAGAAGCAGGATGAAGACCGCTCATGGGCACCATTGTAGTGTCTGTTGTGGAGCTTCCTGTTTGCTCCTCTGGTCCACAGTCACCAAGGGGCAGTTGGATCGCAACCCTCTACCTGGGTTGGGATGACAGGGAGTGTCAGAAAACAGACATGGGGACTCAGGGAATGCCATCCAGGCACTGAAACACACCCCAAGTTTGACATGATCCTTTCCTTAGTGATCATTGCCAGTTTTCTTTAGCCAAGTAGCCAAGTGCCGTCGAGTCTTTGGGTCAGTACAAATTGTACACTGATGGCAGGGGCTTTGTCTTCTCCTTTGAGGTCTTTCTTAAGACATTTGCACATGCTAGGCACAAGGTAACCAGCTGCCATTGAGTTGGCTTCAATTCATGGCAAACTCACGTGTGTGCAAGTAGAAAGATTACCAGAACTTTCTTCCAAGGCACCTCTGGATTAGTTCAAACCTTTAATCTTGTAGTTAAAAGTTGAGTGTGTTACTGTAAGAATCACCAGACTGGGATGCCTTCCATCAGCCTTGGTGTACCAGTTCCTTCATAATAGGATATGTAACCTCCAGTGCCAGTAAGGGCCAGCCTGGTGTGGGAGCCTCTGGGCAGAGGGTTGGAACCCCACGAGTCCTGAGCTGAGATTGTCTTTGCTACCTTGTTGATTGGGAAGAAAAGTAGTGCTTCTGTCTTCATCATGGTGGGCTTGCCAGGGTCAGGCAGAGAATGAATTCTGAGCCCCAAACCCACTGCTATCAGATCAATTCCAACTCATAGTGACCCTATAGGGCAGAGTAGAACTGCTCCATAGAGTTTCCAAGGAGCACCTGGTGGATTTGAAGTGCTGATCTTTTGGTTAGAAGTCATAGCTCTTAGCCACTATGCCACCAGTGTTTCCATGCTGAGCCCTGGAGGGAGTATAGAACTTCTTTAGGAAAACAGGATATTCTCCCATGAGATGGAACCACTCAGGGCACAGCTGTCCTGTGATGGGTTGAATTATATAGATAGTGAACACAGCCAGTACTCAGAGAATCAACAGGACACAGTGCTGAGGTGGTCAGTGTGGGCAAGTAAGGGAAGGCATTCAGGATCATTCATTCATTCATTCATCAAGTACTTGTCTAGCCACACTGTGTGCAGGGCTGGGTTGGGGGGTGGGGTGCAGAAATCCAGAGCTAGCAGAGCTACCCTTCCAGAACAATGGGAAGGGTGATCACAAACAAACCATGCATTCCCCAAGGGAGGAGATTCCATTGTAAGTCATGCTGAAGTGGGCCAAGGCCTGTGAGGAGCAGAGGGGAGAGAGGGGAGGGAAGGGAAGAGGAGGAGAAGGAAGGAGGGGAGGGGAGAAAGATGACAGAGAGGGAAAGAGAGAGAGAGATGGAGAGAGAGAAAAAGAGATGAGACACCAAGAGGAGGAGAGAGAGAGGTGAGATAGAGAAAGGCAGAGAAATCAAGTGAGAGAAATTAAAAGCCCTAAGGTGAAATGCAACATGTGAGAAACTTAAATATATTGGTCGGCATTCAAACACAGTCTTATTTAGTGAAAACATTCCAGGTGTAACTCCTCGTTGGAAAACAAACAAATGATTAACTTGAAAACAGAATTATGGAAAAAAAGGACCCTGGTTTACTGCTTTTCGCTCCGTGTTTTCCTTGCTGTGGTGATTATCCACACACTTGAATCATCTCAGTTTAGAATATTCACTGGAGATTCCTGAGAGTCTTCTTACTTTCTAAGGGGAAAATCAGGCACAGGGGAATTAGGTGGGCCACCTGGCCCTGCCAGTCCTGGGCTCCAGATTGCCCACTCCAAGTGGTCACTGAAGAATACCCAGTGAAAGTTAAGGAACACTTTCATCCAGGTTTGCAAGCCCACAAATGTCTTCTCAGCTGGTAACATGGGGCAGGAGGCTGAAGGGACCCCATTGCTCTGACTGTGGGGGCCACTAGGAGCGCTTGGCTCTGGTCTCAGGCACCCCTCATTGTCCTTGGAGTGTTCCCCAGGTCATGGACACGGAACAGACCATCCAGAATGGCTCCTGATCAAGTAAAGAAAGAAAGTCATGCTGACATCCTTCTTGCCCCAAAAGAGATTTCAGAGACAATTACTGATAAATCAGAATGGCGCACCCAGTATGAATTCAGCTGATTAAGGCAGCTAAATTGTTTTTCCCTTGCCAAAGAGTTGCCCATTTAACAACTGAACAAGCAATTTGTTACACCTAAAACACCTATTTTCTGATTCAGTAGCAGGCAAGCAGAGATTCCCACAGCCCACCCCTGAGCAGGCGAGGGCTTAGCCACAGCAGCTCTAGTTCTCTTTCAGTGTAGGAGCTACGAGGTGTTCTTGGCAGAATTATATACACACACAGAGGGGAAGAGGTGCTTTGAGGCTGCAGTAACTCCTAGCATCAGCTCAGAGGTGATAGGCCCCAGCCCACCCTTCTCCCAAGTCTGGGCTGGAAGCCATGGACTAAGATGGTGAAAAAGATACAGAAGAGGTCCTCAAAAAGTTTGAATTATTCAGATGACCTGGGGATATGCCCGAAAGACTTAAATGCAAGGACTTGAACAGATATAAGCATGTTGGTGTTCATTGCAGCATTATTCACAATAGCTAAAAGAAGGAAATAACCTAAGTGTCCAGCAGTGGATTAGATAAAATATGATGTGTCTATACAGCAGAATGTTATTCAGCCATTAAAAAAGAAAGCAGTTTTGATACATGCTACAACCTGAGTGAACCTGAAGCTGCTGTCAGATCAGCTTTGCTCTACAGTGACCTTACATAGGTATCACAGAGGAAACTTTGCCTGGCGCTGCACCATCTTCATGGTGGGTGGTATGTTGGGGACCCCACTGTAGTGGCTGGTGTGTCAGTCCATCTCATGGAGAATTCCTCTCATTTTTTGTTGACCCCCTGCCCAACACAGTGTCCTTTCTGGTGACTGGTCTTTGCTAACACGTATCTGAAGTAAGTGAACAGAAGTCTCACCACCAGCCTAACTTCTAAGGAGCCTCTGGTTCTATTTCTTCTAAGACTGATTTGTCTGTTATTCTGGCAGTGAAATAAACCAGACACCAAATACCAAACCAAACTCGTTGCCATTGAGTCAATTTCGACTTAATGACCCTTTAGGACAGAGTGGAACTGCCCCATAGGGTTTCTAAGCAGCACTTGTTGGATTCAAACTGCTGACCTTTTGGTTAGTAGCTGTAACTCTTTACCACTGAGCCATCAGAGCTCCAAAGCAGACACATTAGGATGAATGCTGTATCATTTCATTCATCTGAAGTGTTCAGAATAGATGCATACATAGAGACAAAAATGGGTGAGAGGTTAGGAGGGGCTGAGGGAGGGGAATGAGGAGTGATTGCTTAGGGGAAAAAAACACACACAGGATTAGGGTTGGGAATAGGGGGCCTGGGGTCCAGTGTCCAGTGCATGGGGGCATCCCTGAACCTCTCTGAGCATCGAGTTCCTCAACCACGGAACATGGATGGTCCTATTGACTGCTCCTTCAGGAGGTGTGAGTACACTGTGGGCAGGGCCCTCTGGTCCCGGCCTGTTCACCCTCAGTCAACACACACAGAGAGCCCTGGGCAGTGGGCATGTGCCTGCCTTTTTTGTCTGTGCTCAACTCTATTCCAGAGGAGGAAGCCAGGCTGTCTGCTTGTCACCCTTCACAGCCTTTCATGTGCACCTACATCCACAGTAGGTGCTTAATAAATGCCCGATGGGGGAGCAAGAGTGCTGGAATGAGTGGTGGATGCAATGGACCACCCAAGCCCAAAGCCAAGGGTGCAAGTTCAAGACTAGATATAAGAGGTGAGCAGGTGACATCTCACATGTGGTGGGAAAGGGTAGCTGGGACAGAGGGTCAGGACGCACTGAAGTGAGCTCAAGCCACACGTAAACGTGACTGCTATGGATTGACTGGTGTGTTAGTTATCTAGTGCTTTTATAACAGAAACACCACAGTGCATGGCTTTAACAAAGAGAAATTTATTCTCTCACTGTCCAGTAAGCCACTGTTGTTGTTGTTAAGTGCTGTCGAGTCAGTTCTGACTCACACCAACCCTATACGCTCTGTCCTGCACCATGTCTACACTCATTTTTATGCTTAAGGTCATCGTTGCAGCCACTGTGTGTCCATCCATCTCATCAAGAGTCTTCCTCTTTTTTGCTGACCCTCCATTCTACCAAGCATGATGTCCTTCTCCAGGGACTGATCCCTCCTGACAACATGTCCAAAGTATGTCAGATGCAGTCTTGCTGACTTCATTTCTAACCTGTAGGCTGGAAGTCCAAATTCAAGGTGCTAGGGCAGGGCTGCCAAATTCAAGGCTTTCTCTCTCTGTTGGCTCTGGGGAAAGGTCCCTGTGATGTGTCAATCTTTCCTTGGTCTGGGAGCATCTCAGTACAAGAATCTCGGGTCCAAAAGACATGCTCTGCTCTTGGCACTGCTTTCTTGGTGGTATAAGGTCTCTGTCTCTCTCTACTTGTTCTATCTTTTATATCTCGAAAGAGATTGGCTTAAGATACCACCTAATCTTGTAGATTTCATCAATATGACTGCCCCTAATCCATCTCATGACATCACAGTGATAGGATTTACACCACCTAGGTAAATCACATCAGATGATGGTAGACAATCATAGAATACTGGGAGCTGGGTCCTAGCAAAGTGGACAGATGCACTGGGAAGACACAGTTCAATCCAGGACAAGTGGTGTTCCCCCAAGAAGATATGCTGAAGTCCTAATCTTTATTCCTGTGAACATGCCATTGTCTGGAAATAGGGTCTTTGAAGATGATATCAGTTAACAGTAGATCACACTGGAGCAGAGTGAGTCCAAGCCTATCTGATTGGTATCCTTATAAAAGAGACAGAGGCAGCCAGAGGGGGCACAGCCATGTGATGATGAAGGCAGAGATTGGAATGGTATATCTACAAGCCAAGGAAGACTGTATAATGCCCTCAGAGGCTGGAAAAGAAGATGTACCCCTCAAACCTTGGATGAGGCCTGGCTCTGCAGACACCCTCAATTCTGAAGTGCAGCTGCAGACACAGCTGAACTAGAAGTCGGGTTTCCTGGAACTGACTCCTTCCTTTACAGGGAAGGACATCGGGGTGAATCAGGAGTGTCCAGTCCTTCCTGGCACCCTGGGGCCAGCACTGTGCTGAGGGGCGAGGTCTTGGGAGTTTAGAATCGGGGAGGATGAGTGTGGATTGGTGAATAGTAGGAACAAAAGTGTGGCAGGGGGAAACAGAGAGAGCCAGAGCAGCCCTGCCCCAGGCAGAACTCCCTGGGAGATGGCCACTCCCTGGCACTTCCCTTCTGAATCATTTAGGTCCACCCATTAGGAGAAACAATAATAATGGCAGCGCTGATAGGGTCTAGGGAGTTCCTGGTAGTACAGCCATTAGGTGCTTGACTACTAGCAGAAGGGTGGTGGTTTGAGCCCACCCAGAAGCACCTCAAAAGAAAGACCTCCCAAACCACATCCCAAAGGTCACAGTCTTGGAAACCCTATGGAGCAGTTTTACTTTGTACACCTGGGGCCTCCAGGAATTGAGATGGACTCTATGACAATGGCAGCAAATAGTGTCTAGCATTTGTTGAGTACTAGGCTCTAGATCAGGTACAAGCCTGGAATGAATACAATCTAGTTTCTTCTTTCTCACCTTTCCAGGGGTTAGATGGCATCCCCATTTCACAGATAAGGAAAGTGAGGACGACAGAGGCAGTGAAGATGGCACCTTCCCCCGGGGGCTATGTTCTCAGCAGAATCAGCAGCCTGAGTGTCCCTCAAGACAAGGGTACTCAGAGGCAGTGAAGATGGCACCTTCCCCCGGGGGCTATGTTCTCAGCAGAATCAGCAGCCTGAGTGTCCCTCAAGACTCAGGGGGCCTTGGTCTTCCCAGTGCCTGGATGTCACACTCCCCTTTCGTCCTCCATGCCTCCAGGGCCTATCCTTCTGGTAGCCTCTGACCCTGCAAGAGGAGGCTGCAGGGCAGAGCAGACAGACACCAGGGGGAGGTGACATCCACCCAGGACTCATTATGATGCTCACTTTAATTGCTTTGCTGGCCAGGTCCCAGGAAGTGCCTGCCTCCAGAATAAACCTTCACAAGACATGTGATTCAGAGCTTCCGGGTAAAGAGAGGAACTGAAGGTCAGCACATTGTGCTCCATGTTTGTCTTCAGGGGTTGGGTGTTGGCCAAGTGTAGGGGAGACTTAACCTGAAGTCATTGCTCCTAGCAGGCGGCTTCTACAGGGCCTGGGACTTGGACAGCTAGGGTTCCCAGCCTCAGGGTCATTGAAGCCACTCTCCACCTGACCTTCTTTAGAGGGTTACTTTGTCAAATGGATCTCGCCAGCCTGTTCACAAGGCCAAGTGGCAGAGCAGCTGTGTACCTGTGGCTTGGCTTGAACCCCAGCTCCAGCCTTGCTACTTGCCCTTGGCAGGTTAAAAAACCAAACCAGTTGTTGTAGCCATCCTTTACTCATAGCAGCCCCAAGTAGCCAGAGTAGAACTCTGCTCCACAGGGTTTTCAGTGGCCGAGTTTTCAGAAGTAGATCGCCAGGCCTTTCTTCCAAGGTACCTGTGTATGGACTTAAGCCATCAAGCTTTCTGTTAGCCTCTTAAAAAAAATTGCTGTCAAGCTGATTCTGACTCATAGTGACCATATAGGATAGAATAGAACTGTCCTATAGGGTTTCCAAGGAACAGTTCATGGATTCACACTGCTCACCTTTTGGTTAGCTACTGAGCTCTTAAGCACTGAACTGTGAAGTGTATTCAGTGTTTGCACCACTCTGTGACTCCATTCCCCCTTTTACAGATCAGGAGACTGAGGCATAGTGAGGCCAAGTTTGCCTCCACTATTGGGGAGCAGCTCCTGGGTAGCCTGATTCATGTCATGCCAACAGTAGGAGTTCTCAAGAAACACCACCCACCCCCTTCCTTGAGAGCCCTCCTGGCCTGTCAGACTTTGCTGTCTGATTTTCCTGAGCAAAACCTTTTGCTCCCTCCATCTCTCTTTGTAAACTACTTGTCATGCAAGACCCATCACTTCCTCCAAGAAGACTCCCCAGATTCAACCAACCATAGTTGAAGCAGTCCCAGCACACAGCCTGTCTGCCTCTGAGCTGCCTACCAGCTAAAAGCCTATTTTCTCTGCTGGGCTGTGAGCTCTTGATTCATTCATTCTTGCCATAAACAATTTCTGGTGAGCATTTATGAGCCAGGCTCTTTGCTATGAGCTGAGACTGCAGAGGGTGGGAGCAATGACATGCCCATGTGTCTGTGCCCAGCTCCTGTAATTGTAGCTACTTAATAAATGGTTGGTGAATCACCAAATAAAAGTAAAAATCAGTAAGCATTGTGACTCTTAGTGTTAAAGCATAATAATATTTAATAAGAACCAAGCCTAGACTTGATGGTTTCCGGATGCTGGTGTGACTTCACCAGAGCCCCGGGGGGACAGTAGGCCTGGGTTCCTCTCTAGTTTTATGGGGGATCTGAGGAAACCTCAGGGAAGTCACCACTTGGGCACCATGCTACTCGCTATATGAGGACTACCAAAGTGGGGAGTGGCAACATGAGAAGGCGAATGAGGAGACAGGGTCAAGCTGCCAGCCAGCTATCATGGAGATGTCACAGGCCTGGCCTGGATCCTGGATGGGACACCAAAGAGCAGGTGCAGAGAGGGCTTCCTGAAGATGGTGGGGGCGGGGAGGGGCTTGGGAACGCCTTAGGGGTTCTTGGCCAAGACTGAAAGTCTGCTCTTTCCTAGAGGGCACAGAGTGAAACCTCCATGGACATATAGGGACCTTTC
Organism: Heterohyrax brucei; assembly: GCA_028571685.1. Taxonomy (NCBI): domain Eukaryota; kingdom Metazoa; phylum Chordata; class Mammalia; order Hyracoidea; family Procaviidae; genus Heterohyrax; species Heterohyrax brucei. The sequence goes on from CM053140.1 coordinate 33,143,497, forward strand.
TTCTCTTTGGTATGTTGGCGCTGAGGGGCTGAGAGAGACGAGCTGTTGGCTGGAGTTGGAAATGTTTTGTCTGAGAGAGAAACTGAGCCCTACTTCCTGACCTCAGGGACCTGTACAGGAGAGTACAGCGGGAGCAGGAAGGAAGTCCACCCTCAGCCACAGAGCTTCTCCTTCCAGCTGTTGCTTCCTTTTGCCCTTGAGCGGTTAGCTGCTGTGAACTGTGACCCTTAGAGCTGGGTGGGAATAAGCAAGGTCATCTTGCCAGCCTCCTGCTCCCAGGTGGCTCCTCCATCATCTTTTGAGGCTCTAAGATGAGCCCAGCTTTCGAGTCAGGTGGATGCAGGTCCCAATAGCTTCATGTTGTCAGCTGGGCAGTCTTAGTGTCCTTGACCTTGGTGTCCTCCTCCCAAGGTGGCAAATTGTCTACACTCACTGGTTAGTGGCTCCAGCCCCCCAGGTAAATTGTGGCCATGAGATTGTCCCAGGGTCATCATGTCCAAAGCTTCTTCCTCGAGTTGCCCTGGCCCTGCATGCCAGTTGCCACTTCCTCTCTGACAGAGGAGGGAAACTGAGGCTGAGTGAGGTTTCCAGGGGACACTTGCAGTATCTGGAGACGTTTCCTAGGTGCTCCTGGCATCTACTGGGTAGATGCTAAGGATGCTGATGGTCCTATAATGACAGGACAGCTCCCACAACAGTGAATGATCTGCCCCAGATGTGTATAGTGTAGAGTTTGAGAAACAATGCCTAGGGAAGAAGAGTGGACAAATTCTGCTCACTGTGTTTGGGATGTGGGAAGGCCAGGGTACAGCCAGGTGATTTGGGGTTTCCAGCAGGCTGCCTGGGTGTGTGGTGGTGCTGTGTGAGCAAAGAGGCCAGGGGCAAGGACCTAGGCTTCCTGGCCTTGGCCACGCCTAGGGGTGCAGCCACATTTATGAGTAGCCCTATGTGGATAGTGTCCAGAGCCTGGACACTGGGCCCCCTGAGGAGAGGGAAGATGGGGAAAACTGAGCTCCAGAGTCTCCAGGAGGGCTGAGGTGAGAGTAGTGGAGGAAGCTGGGGCATTAGGGGTTGGAGACCAGCTGGGAACAGGGGCCTGGAGGAGACAGGGCTCTACGAGAGGCCATGGGTACTTGTGGGTTACTTTGACAAGTTTTGGAAGAGTGGACACTGGAAGCAATCAGAAGGGTTAAGGTAGGAACTAGAAGTAAGGACAGCCTCTGTGCTGCACTGGGGAGCCACTGAGAGTCCCACGTGACCAGTGAGATAGACCCTGTGCGCCAGCATGGAGCGTGTTTGCCATATACTGTGGCAGCATTCTCACAGAAGTGCTGTCGGCACTGTGCACAAGCAGATACACACAGCTGTTTCTGTCTTTCCTCTTCTCCTAGTGGAAATCAGCTAGGCTTGGGTCCTAGGACACTCTGTCCACTTCCTCCTAGGGGCTAGCTTTCCAGGGCCTAGCCTTCCTTGAGTGCTGGTGTATCATAGTTCCTAGTTAAAATATTTAACGAGGCAATTGAAAGCTATGGCTGCTTCCAGTGGAGCGTGGCTATACCAGTCATCAGGTGAGAATGATTACTATGGTGGTAGCACAGTGTTGGTGACAGATGAAGGTGGGCTTGATTCATCTCTCGACCTCAGTTTCCCCCTCTGTAGTAAGATTTTCTGCTCTACCTGCTATTGGAAAGTCTTTCCAAGCCTGGAGCTCTGAGCTGGAGATAAGAGTGCCAGTCTGACCCCACTGTGACAGACACTGCAAGGTAACATCACTGCCTCCAGACAGCTCATTACCCTCTGCTGCCATGCCTACCAGAGGAGAGGAAGAACTTTCCAGATAATCATATAAACCCTCCCTGGAATGGACCTCAGTGTGTCTGAAACCCAGTTGGCTTTGAAAATAGGTGGTTAGGGAGTGGCTTCCACACAAAACCAGTGGTGCTTACAGCATTTTGGTGTGGAGTGGTGGGCATCATGGCCTCAGCTGGTTGCTGTTCCATCCCAGTGTGCTGCAGGAAGGGTGTGGAGAACTGCCACTTCTGGTTCACAGTTGGAAGGAGACTCAGGTGGCCTTCACCCTGAGGTGACGGGCAAGATGCATCTCTGGCCCACTCAGCACTGTCCAGTAGACACCAGAGCCTGGCAGTTTGGGAACTTACACTTTCCCAGAAAATAGGATATTTCTTGCCCCTTAAAGTCACAGCCACTGCCAGAAGCTACATGGCTTCCTAGAAAAGCTTTTAAGTATCCCAGACATTCCAGTCAGAATTCTTGTAACATCTTCTTCACAGGAACATCTTAGGGTCCCTTTTGCTCATGGGGAACAGCCAGAAGTTGTGGCTCAGATCACAGCTATGTCAGCCCATTCTCTGGGAACTCCTGATTCTGGCCTCCCAGTGGGCCTTGGCTCCGTCATTTCTTTTAGGAAGAGCTTCACTGACCTACAGCGTCTTGTCTGAACACCAGTGGGCCCTGTCACATCAGCATGATGCCACATTGCGTCTTGCTCATGTGTCTGGATCACTCCACTCAGAGGCTTTGATGAGACAGTGAAACTGGGTGGAGGTGACTAGGAACTGGGAAGAACAATTGGGGTTGTATGTGTGTGTGTGCATGTGTGTATCTAGGCAGGGCATGTGTGACCTGTGTACACACAAGGCTGCACAGAGATTGAACTCAGCTTGAGCTGACCCCCAGGACAGAAGTTAAATCAGTGGCTGACAGCCTGCCCAACATTTGCTCAGTGCTGTCAGGAGGTAGTGAGTCCCCCATCACTGCTTGTGTTCTAGCTGGCTGGGACACCATCTGTGGTGGTTGCTACAGTGGAGATTTTGACCTTAGACACACCTCCTCGTAGGCTCCTCTCATGGAACCAGAGTGGCTGGGCAGCCTGCTTCCTCTTGGGAAGAGGTGGATCTGGGCAGCCTCCAGGGTGGGTCCAGAAGGCACCATCCATTGCCTGGAGACCTTGGGCAATTGTGTCTGTGTTCTCAAAATGCCCAACTTCCATCTGGACAATGGGGAGAAGTACCTTGCAAGTCTTAGGCTTGTGAGTAGAGACTTGGGTGGCTGAAGTGGGAGACATGAGATGTCCCTGGTGATTGCTTCATCAGGAAGACTGTATCCCTGTGACACAGAGGGGGTATATATCCCTGCAGCCGTGTAGATGGCAGAAGAGAGCCCTGAACAGAGGCTGGCCCTGGATCGGAGTTGGGAGACTTGCCTCCCTTGCTCTCTCCTGACTTGTGGCTCACTCGGGCCAAGTGGGTTGACCAGGTGCATCAGCCGGGTGGAAGGGATTCTGTGGGGCCGCAGAGCTTCCTTTGTTTTCACTTCCTCTACCCATGGGGACATGGAGCACTACAGCTAGAGGCAACATAAAGCCTTTTCTTGTGCTAGCGGCAATTCCAGCTGGTTTCTAATGGATACCGTTTTCTTTCCTGCCCACCCTTGGGTATTAGAATAACAGATGGGCCAGTCAGGAATCTGAGGTGAGAGGACACACCATCTCAATGGCCCTTGGTGTCCCTGTTCAATTTTTGGTCCCCCACCGAGGCTAATCTTATTGTCCTTTACACTTAGGTGCACACCACTGAGGACCCACATGACATGTCAGCTGAGTAAAGGGAAGTTGTTTGAGCACTTCTGGAATCCCCAAAATACTGGGGTTGCTGTGTTTATATTAGGGCTCTAGGTCCCAAACATCCTTGTGGTGCTGTTGTAAATCCAGAAGTCACAGAATGAAAGGTACCTTCATGGTCATCTGCCCCCTCTTACAGTATTGGCTGCAGGACTCTCCCCCCCCCCCACCCCAACACCACCTAGCACCCCGATGAGCTATGTCTTTGTTTGGCCTGATGCTGCTACTTCCATAGCTGGGCTTCCCAAGAAATACGAGTGTCTGTAGTCACCTCCTTAGGTTCACCTCCAGTTCTGCCTCCATAAATGGCACCCTCTATGACATTGGCTCTGGGCTTTACAGCTGAGGGTTGTGTTTTCTCCACAGTCTGCCTTCTGATATATGAGCACTAATGATGCTTTACTCATGATAATATTTATGCTCCCCTGAAAGAAACTCTCTCCCTGCTTTTCCGAAGGGACGGTGCCTGGTGGTCTTGGGCAGTCGAGAGACAGCAGCTTGGATGGTGGAGATCAGGGTGGAAGAAACTAAGGGATCTCTTGTGAATTGAATTGTGTCCCTTGAAATTTGTGTTGGAATCCTAAGCCCCCTACATTACGAGTGTGATTCTCTTTGAAAACAGGGTGTTATTTGTAATGTTAAGTAGGTCATACCAGAGAAGAATGGGTTCTGAATCTGATCACTTCATTGTACAGAGATGATCAGACACAGAGACACACGCATGGGAAGGATAGATGCCCGGTGGGGTTTGTCTATAAGCCAAGGTACCCAGGGACACACTAGGCTACCAATGTGGGAAGAATTGACTCAGCTGAGACTCTGCTTGTGATTTTTAAGGTCCAGCACTGTTAGAAAATAAATGTCAATTCTTTAAAGCCTCCCACCTGTGGTATTTCTGTTACAGGGCCACTAAGAAACAAGGACAGGGATCTAAGCCCTAGCTGGCAGGCACTGCCTGCCCTCTGACCTGGTGGTTCTTACTGTAGTCACTTCTACCTCCCCATTTCTGGGGACAGAACCACCCTGGTGGTCTTGAAGCTCCTATGACCACAGTCCAGAACCTCTTTCCTCAAAAGCTGAGCAAGGCCCTTGCTAAGTGCTCTGCCAGCCTCTCATCGTTGTTACCCCAGTTTGGCCCAGGTGGCAATGACACTCAGAAAGTGGCAGGAGAGGAGAAGGGGGTACTTGGTCTGGGGGTGAGTGAGCATGTTGGAGAGCCATGGTTCAGCCCAAAGCCGCCCATCTTCTTGGCCTTTGAGGTTAACGTCTTGCTCTGCTTTCTCTACCCCATCAATGCCGTTCTTCTCCTACTTCTGCAGATCCTAGACACTAGTGGAACATGCTTTTGTTTTGAGGCAGCTCCTCCCTGCCCCATCCTTGTCTGGCTTACAAAGGGCCTTGCATGTGTACTGGGTTCTGTTAATACCAACATCACAATTGCAATAAAACGCAAACAGACATCTCCTGCGAAGACAGAGGGACTTCAGTCAGCACTCTGGAAGCCGATGATAACCTGACATTGATTCTCCTCAGCCCAATTTCCAGAAACGAAGCTATCAATAATGAGCTCTAATGCTGTTACCAGGAGCCGCCTCTGTGGTCACACCACGTTCTCTGAGAGCAAGGCTATTTCTCAATGAAAGATAGGACAGAGCCATCTGTCTTCAAAGCCCAGCACCTCCAAGGGACACATCTTCTCTAGAACTAAGCTTTCCCTGGAGTTTACCTCCTTAAATATCACCTTCTTTTAGCTGTGTTTTTAAGACACTTCTTTCCAGGGAGAAACACAGTTGCTATTTTTGTGTTTTCCTTTCTTCTGCAAAATGAGTGTAACAGCAGTTGTTCTCTGAGGGTTGCCGTGAGAACAACAGGAGATAATTTGTGTTACACAGCCCAGTGCCTGGCACACAGCTTTCGCTCAGTTAGTAGCTGTTGTTCAGTGCCACCTCCCCTTCAAAAAGATTGGTTGTTGTTGAGCTAACTCCAGCTGATAGCGACCCCACATGGGTTGGTGTGGAACTGTGCTCCATATGGATTTCAGTGGCTGAGTTTTTGGAAGCAGATTGCCAGGCCTGTCTTTCGAGGCACCTTTTGGTTAGCAACTGAGCATATTAACTGTATGTACTACCAGGGCATTTGTGTGCAAAGATGCACATAATTTAAGTGCAGTTTTTCACAGTACCCCAAGCACCATTCTATGTGCTTTTCCAGCGTTAACATGCCCTTGTACAGTGACTGACAGCTCTTCACATCATTGCATGGGAACTGTCTGGTGACCATATTCCAGCCTGACTCTTGGAGAGGGGCAGTTGTGCTCTGGGAGGCCATGGAGTTGGAAAGGGCTACATTGTTTGGTGCCTGGGACCAGTGTTCACTTAATATGGCCCTTTAGCCGTAGTCTTTTGTAACTCCTAGTCTAGGGTCGCCATGAGTCGGATCCGACTTGACGGCACTTGGCTGGCTGGCTAGTATCAAATAACTAGTGCAACTATGCAAATGAGGTGCTTGTGGCCACCAAGAGGATTGGGTAGCTTGCTAATAATGCAAATAAGGTGCATGACATTCTTGTGGAGGGTGGGACCGTACAAATAAAGTGTATGAAATCCTACAGAGAGGATTGGTCAGTTTTTCCATCCCACTAGGCTTATAGGGAGACAGAAAGAGGAGCTGTAACATGGAAGACAGTGAGAGACAGTGGCAAAAGACAGCAGAAACCAGGAGACCAGTGTGAGACGGCTGTGGTGGGGCTTTCTGACCCACCTATGGAGATAAGAGTTGTAACACTGGCCCAAGAAGACCCCCGTCAGTGACCAGTGGCAGGAGGCCCCCAGCAGGGCCCAGCAACAGCTGGTGAGAAGCTGCACTGATTGAAAAACTCTACCTTGAATCATCTAATAATTAACTGGAAATATGGTTTGTGAGTTCACTGAAACATGGCAGTGAATCATGAACCTGAAGACAGGAGGGGAAGTGCTGAGCGATGTTGGAGACAATTCAGTAATACAGCAGTTTGGAAAAGTTGGACATTGGGGACATCTTTAACCTCTGCTTCATAGGAACCAGCTATATGCTGATCCTTATGAAAGAAGTTAATCATTTACTGTCACTGGGCCTGCCTGTAGCCTCCCTTCTCTCTTAACCCCCTACCTGATATCTCCTACAATTTTGAGAATTAAAGGTTCTCAGCCCTGGCTGTCCTTGGGAGCTTCTGAAAAATACTGATCCACTCCAGAGGTGCAGATCCTGCTGGTCTCCAGTTGATCTGGGTCTCGGTATTGTTTAAATTCCCCAGGGTCATGGAATTAATCCAGATGCCCAACAACAGAGGAATGGATAGGCAAACTATGGTATATATACTCAATGGAGCACTATGCAATGATAAAGAAAAATGATTCCAGGAAACATCTCATAACTTGGTTTCAACTGGAAGACATTATGTTGAGTGAAAGTAGTCAGTGACAAAAGGACAATATTGTATAAGACCCCTACGATAAGATCTCAAAACCAGACTTATGTATAGAAGAAAAGACTCATTGATGGATGCAAGGGAGGGGAGGGAGGGAGGGCAAGGTAGAAAGGGTTTAGATTAGATAGTTGGTAAAGTCCCCAGGGTGGAGAACCAGCATGAAGCAGCTTGCAGGATCACTGCCTTTCCAGAGCCTGAGGCTTCAAACAGAATTCCATCTAGTCCAACGGAGGTGGGGGGGGAACGGGGGGGGTACCTTACTACCACTGAGTTGATTTCTGCTTATGGTGAACCCCTGTGTTACAGGGTACAGCTGCATGCCAAAGAATTTTCTTAACTCTAATCTTTATGGAAGCAGGTTGCCAGGCCTTTCTTCCAGGACACAACTGGGTGGGTTTGAGCTGTCAACTCTTAGGTTAGTAGTTGAACAGGTAATCCCTTGTGCCACCCAGGGATCTCCAGTTCCCACTAATTTCTGACTTTGCCAAATCTCACTCTTTGCCCAGAGGAGATGGAGAAGGGAGTGGGTGGTTACAATTGGACTTGGGGACAAATCAGGTAGTGCTGGCCACCTGGCCTCAGACCTTTGTGCCCATCTGTGGGGACGTGCTGGCATGTGGCACGGGAGACCTTGCAAAGCAGACTGAACAGCACAACAACCTGAAGGGGGCCACCTGGCACTGGGGCCTCTGTGGATCTCATCCTGAGCACTAACCAGGTATGGAATAACCATGGCAGAGCCGAGAGGACCCACTGGGCTGAGGAGCATATCACAGTGGCAGCTGGTCCTGGATGGCCTTCCTCACCCCACTGCAGAACGACTGCAGGCAAGCATAAGTCCAACAGCAGACACATTGGTAGGACTACAGCTCCCCAGACAAAGAAACCAGCCTCTCCATGCCCAGGACCCAGAACGTTCCCACCCACAGCCCTCCCCGCCCACCACTTGTCACCACTTCACTCCTCCAGAATGCTTGCAGGCACGTTGCCTGGGCAACCTGCACGCCAGCACTGCTGCCACCCTTCCATCTCCTTCAAGCACCTGTAGAGACTGTCAGCAGCATCCCTGGGCTCGGAGTGCCTTCTGACACCCTGGTCTTGAAGTGTCCAGGGGAAGGGGAAGGAGCCCCCAAACCTGATCAATGCCAAGGAAGGAGGGTGAGTGACCACGGCCCATTCTGTGAGCACTTATAGAAAGCTGATTGAGCCTTAGTAACGCATGCAGTCTCACAACAGTCCTGTGATGTAGGTATCCTCCCTCTCCCCATCTCACAGAGAGGGAAACTAGGTCCAGAGCAGAGGCACACTTACACAGTGCCAAGGACCACCCAGTTAGCAAGCTGCAGTGCCCAGGTTTGAAGCTCACCTAGAGGCCCCTGTGGGCCCTGTGTGTTGCTTCTAGAGCAAGCGTGAGTCAGTCACGAGGTGCTGCGTTATCTTCTTGGAGATAAAGATTCTCTTATGTGCGTCACCAGGCTCTGCGATGAGCAGTTGATATATGTGGAACAAAGTTCCTGCTGTAAATGTACAACAGAGTTTCTTAATCTCAACTCTGCACATTGGGGGCTGGAACATTCTTTGCTATGGGCTGTCTGTGCACTATAGGATGTTACACAGAGTCCCTGGCCTCTGGCCACTCGATACTAGGAGCACTATCCCCTCATGTTGGCAATCCCAAACACTGCCAAATCCAGACATTGCCCAGGGTTCTCTAGGGGGCACAATGGCCCCCAGGTGAGAACCATGGAATCCTGTGTGTGGACCTGACAGTGCCCTGACAGTGCAACTGGTAAGAGCTCAGCTGTAAAGTGAAAGGTTGGCAATTCGGACCCATCCTTCAGGTCTTCAAGAAAAATACCCAGTGATCTGCTTTAGTAATTACAGCCTAGAAAACTCTATGGGGCTGTTCTACTCTGTCACATGGGGTTGTTATAAGTCAGCATCAACTTGATGGCACCCAGCAACATATAGATCTTAAGGCATCTTTGAGATGCCAAGCTTTATTTTCTGCAAGAGGCAGTAAAACAGCTGGGTTGCTTGATAAGGGGCAGGATGGGGAATGGGAAGTGGAAGTAACACCCACCAGAGCAGCGCTCCACACAAGGCCACCCTTGGTGCTGAGCTGGACGCAGGCATTGCAGGCAGTGGTGTCACAGTGGTCATCAAGGCTTTTCGTTTTCATTCTAGTTTTTCTCATACTAGTCTAAGGTTGGAAACCCTGGTGCCATAGTGGTTAAGTGCTACAGCTGCGAATCAAAGGGTCAGAGGTTAGAATCCACCAAGCACTCCTTGGAAGCTCTGTAGACAGTTCTACTCTGTTCTGTAGGGTTGCTATGAGTCGGAATCAACTTGATAGTAATGGATTTGGTCTAAGGTTAGAGGACTTCATTTCTGATCATGGAGCTCTTAGATTTCCTGCATCCTACACTCAGGCCCATGTCTGATGCCAATTCATGATTGAGTTAGGCTTCTGAATTTTCAGGCCTCACAGCATCATTACCTGGGTAATGAGGATCTGGGATAAGACTAGTACTTTCCAAAAAGCAACCTGTAAACACTGACCCACAGATGCTCCTGGGAAAAGAAGCTTACTGGCCAAAGCTGACAGGAGACTCTGCAGTTGAAATGCCAGCAGACCAGCTTGGCCAAGTTGCTTCTTACGTGCACTTGACAATGGAACCCTTTTGTTGATGTCTACAATTCCCTTGGGGTCCCAAGTACCAAACATTTGAGGAATACATGCTGGGCTTGGCTAGAACCAGATGACCATCACTGTCCCTTCTAGTCTAGACATGATGAAGTCTGTGGGTACCAGAGGGAAGCAGGCACACATTTTGATGTTCTTGTACTCCAGTGACAGTGGCACCAGCCCCTGAGCAGGCAGGATGCAATTGGGTTAGTGAGAGGAGAGGTCCTCTGGCTGCCACTCTCTGCACTGCCTTGGGATCCCCTCCCAACTCCCCAGAGGTGGGAGGAAATTATCCAGGCCTTGACTGGAAGAATAGTGTTACCCCTGCTGTCTGGGAGGAAACAGTGATGGTTCAGGGGTAGAATTCTCACCTCCTGTGCTAGAGGCCCAGGTTCCATTGTCAGCTAGTGTACCTATAAGCAGCCACCAACCATTTGTCAGTGGAGGTGTGAGCATTGCTGTGATGCCACTGAAACAGTTTCAGTGGAGCTGCTAGACTAATACAGTCTAGGGAGCAAAGCTCGGCAATCTACTTCTGAAAACCAGCCAGTGGAATTCCTATGGGTCACAGTGTTTCAGTCTGCAAGTGGTAATGGGGATAGTGCAAGACAGGGTCCTTTTGTTCTGTCATGTACAGGGTCCCAAGTGTTGGAGGCCAGCTCTAGGGCAGTGGAACAAGAAAAAGAAGTTAGAGGAGGGGCACTGAGGAGGATCCCCAAGCCCTGGGGCTGGCCTACATACTCCAGGGAAAGCGAGTAGGCTGGAGACTCTGAGATAGGACTTACGAAAGTTTTCTTATATTAGAGCTTTTTATCCAAAGTAAATGAATCATTCATATGCTGCTCCTCTTCCGTGAGTCAAATATCCTATGCACGCCTGACATGCACAGAGGCAACTGAAGATGAAAACCTTCTAGGCAATCCAGCACTCCCAGAAAGGGAGGGGTGTTTTTAATCATATTAAATCATGAGGTAGAGCAAGAAGCAACTCTGACAGGCCATTAAGACGACATCAGGCCAGGAATACCATTAAAGCAAAACACGACTTAATTTTTTTCATTAGGAAAATTGACATAGTGACTGCTTTGCAGAAGAAAGTAGATATTCTTTTCCTGAGCCAAGACTTAAGAATCAGGATTGGGAGACAGTTGTGTTCTTGAGCGTGAACTCCAACCAGCAGGAAGACATGCTGTACCATCTGGATGGTGACCATGGGAATTTGTTCTTCCTAAGGAATTAGACTTCTTGCATGCAGGGAAATGAAATGGATATGTGTTGTTTTGGATGACAGTCTCTCTCTCTCTCTCTCTCAAAGGCAGTTGTTGTTAGTGCCCATTGAGTCAAGTTGATTTCAGCTTATGGTGACGTTGTGTGTGGTGCAAAGTGGTGTGTGTTTGACTAGTACACAAGAGGGAAGTTGTTCTAACCTACCCAGAGGTGGCTTTAAAGACAGACCTGGTGATCTGCTTCTGAAAGGTCAGAGCCTTGAAAACCCTAAGGAGCACAGTTCTATTCTGCACAGATAGTATCACCGTGAGTCAAAGGCAGTAGTCTCGGAAAACTGGGAAGACTGTGGAGTCAGAGGAAAGCTTGGGATAATCGATCCGTTTTGTCAGTGACCACTGAGATCTTGTGTCCCACCTAAAATCAAATTTCTCATCATGACAGAATACCCATTTTATTAGGATGAGGACAGGATCATGAGGAAAAGGCCAGGCTTGAAGTTATACTCCTTCCAAAGGTCAGGGGTTGAATGCTGTCTCTAGTGTCTTTCAATAATGGCATCTTGGACTGGGTCTTGTTCTCAAAATTGCAACCAGCTTGCATGACCCCAAGCCTGACACCCTTTCTCTCTTCGTCTTTGGAAGACCAGAATAAACTGCTGTGTTTTATAGAAACGGAGATCTGGAAATGCTCTGAGAGTATGTCTTCATGATTTCTTCCTTTCCACGCCTTTCCTTGGTTCCTGGGGAGAAACCCCATGTTAGTGGCAGCTCTTCACCTACATGGGTAGAACTGAAGACCTTCTTGGTCCCTTCCTGGGGTTGAGCTTCTCCCTGAAAACTCTTATGTTTCCCAAAGCTAAAAAATCCCTGGTAAATTGAATCAACCAACCAGCTGCCATTGAGTCTATCCCAACTCATGGTAAGCCCATGTGTGTCAATGCAGAACTAGAGTTTTCAGTGGATGACTTTTTAATAGCAAGGCCTATCTTCCAAGATACCCTCAATCTTTCACCTAGTAGTTGAGCACTTAAGCATTTAGACCACCCAGGGACTAACTGCCCATTTTCTGTCCCAGGGTTCCACCTGGAACACCACATGACATTTAGTCTTCATTTCTCCTTATGACCCTCTGGGCCATAACAGTGTCTCAGACACTTCTTGTTTATGATGACCTTGACAGTTTTGAGACATTCTGGCCAGATGTTTTGTAGACTGTCCTGCATTTTAGATTTGTCTGATGATTTCCTTATGGTTAGATTGAGGCTAATGACTGACGACCAGATAACTTGCAGGACGGCATCAAGAATACCACACAGGAAGAAAGCAAAAGGCCATTAAAATGACAGAAAAGAAAGAAAAGACCAAAATGGATGTCAGAAAAGATTCTGAAACTTGCTCTCAAACAGACAGTAGCTAAAGTGAATGGAAAAAAGAAGAAGTTAAAGAACTGAACATAAGACTTCAAAAAGTGGCTCAAGAAGACAAAATAAAGTATTGTAATGAAATTTGCAGAGACCTGGAGTTAGAAAACCAAAAGGGAAAAACACACTCTGAATTTCTCAAACTGAAAGACTAGAAGAAAAAATTCAAGCCACGAGCTGCAATACTGAAGGATTTTGTGAGCAAAAAATTGCATGATGCTGGAAACATCAAAAAAGCTAGAAGGGATACACAGAGCCACTGTACTAAAAGGAGCTAAAAAGAACTGAATTAGTTGACGCTTAGCCACTTCAAATGGTAGTATATCATCAAGAACTGATGGTGCTGCAAGAAGAAGTCCAAAATGCACTGAAGATATTGGCAAAAAAAAAAAAAAAAAAAAAACAAGGCTCCAGGAATTGATGGGATACAGTTGAGATGTTTCAACAGATGCAGCATTGTAAGTTCCCACTTACCTATGCCAAGAAATTTGAGAGACAGCTACCTGTACAACCAAAGGGAATAGATGTAGATTTATGCCTTTTCTAAAGAAAGATGATCAAACCGAATACCGAAATGATTACACAATATCATTAATGTCATATGGAAGTAAAATTATGCTGAAGACAATTAAAAAATGGTTGCAGCAGCACATTGACTGGGAACTGGCAGAAATTCAGGCCATTTTCACCAGAGGACATGGAACCAGGGATATCACTGCTGACGTTAGATGGATGCTGCCTGAAAGCAGAGAATACCAGAAAGACGTTTACCTGTATGTTATTCTTTATGCAAAGCATTTAACTGTGTGAATCATAACAAATTATGGATGACAGTGCAGAGAATTAGAATTCCAGGACACTTAATTGCGCTCTTGAGGAATCTATACATGGATCAAGAGGCAGTTCTTTGAACACAATTGCATAGCTTACAGTCCTGAAAGGTGTGTATCAGGTTTGTACCTTTCACCATACTTATTTCATCTGTATCTGAGCAAAGAATCTGAGAAGCCAGGCTCCATGAAGAACATAGCATCAGGGTTGAAGAAAGACTCAGTAACAAGGTGAGGTAGAAAGACGGCACAACATTGGTTCCTGAAAGTGAAGAGGACTTGAAGCATTTACTGACGAAGATTACAGCCTTCAGCATGGATTACCCTGTTTAACATAAAGAAAACAAAAAGCTGGCTCAATAAGCAATATCATGATTAATGAGAAAAGACTGAAGTTGTCATGAATTTCATTTCATTTGGAACCAAAATTATGGCCTATGGAAGCAGCTGCCAAGAAATCAAATGGCTTATTGCATTGGACATATTTGCTGCAAAATGTCTTTTGAAGGTGTTAAAAAGTAAAGATGTCACTGTGAGGACTCAGGTGCACCTGACCCAAGCCATGGTATTTTCAGTCACTCATATGCATGTGAAAACTAGACAATGAGTAAAGAAGACTAAAGAAGAACTGATGTCTTTGAATTACAGTGGAGGTAAAGAACACTGAGTATACCATACACTCTCGGAAGAATGGACAAAGCTGTCTTGGAAAAAGTGCAGCTAGAATACTGCTTAGAATCCAAGATGAAGAGACCTTATCTCACATTCCTTAGATATGTTATCAGGAGGGACCAGTCCCTGGAGAAAGACATCATGCATACTAGAGGGCCAACAAAAAAGAGAAAGATCCTTAACTAGATATATGGACACAGTGGCTGCAACACTAAGCTCAAACATAGTAGCAATTGTGAGGATGGCTCAGGACTGGGTAGGGTTTGGTTTTGTGCATGGAGTCACTATGAGTGGGGACCAACTTGATGGCAGGGTTAAGATGACAGGGTTGAGGTACCTTCTCATCACGTCATATGGAGGGTGCTTTCGATCATCATGGCTTGTCACTGTTGATGTTGGCCTTGATCTTTGGAATGAGGTAGTTTGTCAGCTTTTCTGCACTGTGAAGTTACTTCCCCTTTTCCATGCAGTGACTAAGCGTAGCCTACATTCCTGGGGGGCATCCACATTTTATTTAATTCTTCAAAAACCAACTGTTTGGCAGCTAGGCGGGCTTGCTGGAAAAGAATGAGGCAGATGTAAGAAATCAACTGGCACAAACACTTTTGAAGTGGATAATGAGGCAATATTTTCCCTTTCTTTAAAAGCATATTCAGTTTACCAGGAGCCCCTAGGTGGTACAAACAATTAATGCACTTGGCTGTTAACTGCAAAGTCACAGCCTTGAAAACCTTATAAAGCAGCTCTGCCCTGCACACGTGAGGTCACCCTGATTTGGAATCAACTCAATTATACCTTACAACAACAAGTGGAATCCATATAAACACAGAGTTTAGTTAATAGTAGGGTCCCAGTGTCAGTTAAAGTTAGAAGTTTAAAGTTAAAAGTTAAAGTGAGTATTCCACAGTGGTGTGAGCTACAAATGTGTGAAATGGGGTAAAGAGTACAGTGTTCCTATAAACCTAAATAAATTTATGTAAACAAACAGACAGGAGTGGCATAGGAACATGGAAGTGTCTGAACACCAAGTCCTACCAGAAGTGGGAAGTAGACACAGCAGAGGCTTCCCACGGTTGTCTGTCTCAGGGATTAGGAACCAGGAGAGGGTGGTCCACAATGAAAGATGGACTCACAAGAAGCCAACTTTGTCCTAGAACAAGTTTATCTCTGTATCTTCCACCTGTTTCCTCTGAATTGTTGCTGGCTACTCAAATCAATCCAAACTCACTGTCACTGAGTTGATTCTAACTTATAGTGACCTTACAGGAAAGAGTAGAACCACTACTGCTAACATTTTGATGTAGCTGATGTAGCACTTCTCCACTATGCCACCACAGTTTCCTGTTGCTGGTTATATCCTGTGAATTACTGATCATAAAATCCAAGGTCTCCTAAGAAGGTGTAGAGGAAATCTTTGGCTTAGTACACTAGAAGTACCACAAGAGGGTAGCTTTAAAGAACAGAAATTTATTTTCTCACAGTTTATGAGGCTAGAAGTCCATATTCAGAGCACCAGCTCTAGGGGAAGGCTCATGGTTGGGTCTAGGGGATGGTCTTTGTCCCAGCTTCTGTAGTTCTGGCATTCCTTGTTCCATAGTGATCTCTACATGGCATCTCTCTTTCTCCATTTGTTTTTGCTCCTCTCTGTGTTTCTGCTGTTCTTTATATCAGTCAGAATTGACTAGGTTTAGGGCACACCCTAGATCATAAGGGATCAACAACATTGCAAAGAAAACCCTGTCCAAACTGGACCCCATCCATAGGTAGGGTGAGGATTCCAGAGCGTATTTTGGAGACCAAGTTTCAGTCATAACAACTCTCAACCTCAGCTATTCCAACCATCTTGTAGGACTAACGGAAAACCTGAGGCTTTAGGAATAGAAGTAATGAGCCCTAGCACAGGCTTATTTTGTCATCAGGTGTTGAATTACTCCCACTGTACCTTGTCTACCAAGCAGAAACTGGGGGATGGGGTTCTTCCTTCCTCATCCAGTTCTGGGTTCTATTCTGGGGAATGCTGCCTGCCACTTACTCCTTGTTGGACGTAAGGTCCTCCGAGGTCTCAGGACTGTCAGAAGACATTGGGTTGTGAAACTCCACGACCTACTGGTGTGCTGCTGTCCCAGACTCAAGTGTCACTCCTTTGGTGTCCAGAAAGTCAGATGCTAGAGGCCAAAGAAGCAAATCCTGCAGGGTCCCCATCAGGGAAAGGTGCACCCTTAAGTAGCAGAGATGTCTTCATCTCCTTTACTTAAGATGATTTTCTTCTGTGAAGAAAATATACAGAAGGTGGTAAATTGAATCTCAGTTCACTGAATCTTATTAAACTCTTCTTGGGAAAAGATTTCAATAAGAATTTAAGTGAGAAAATAGCATGAAAGCTGGAAACTAGAAAACGAAGGGAGATGGAGCAATCGCTCCTAATTTGGAAGCACTTAGGCAGGGTGGGAAGGGCTGGGTGGCTGAGGGAGCTGGGTCTTCATTTGAGAAGTAGCGGGTAGGTGGCCACCCCCCAAAAGAGCAAAGCCCCTACCCCCCTGGGCCTGCCCTCTACAGGATGAGGGGAGGGGTTTACTAGAGTAAAAGCAGTGGGAAGAGGCCGATTCCTGCTGAATCTCATCAAGGGCCAAATGGATGGGTGGGACAGTAAGCAATTACACCTCTCCTGCAAAGTCCCTGTAGCTCAGAGAGGCCAGTGCTGCCCTTTAGGCTTCTGCCTCCTCCACCTGCCAGTGCTGAAGTCCATGATGAGGATGTGATACAATGCACTCCCAAGTTGGTCCCCTACAATCCTTGCACATACCTACTTTTCTGACTTTTTCCCTTATTTTTGTTGAGAAGTTATCTACCACGAAACTCTCCCTTTTAAAGTGCACCATTCATCAGCTTATAGTGCCTTCATAAGACTATGCAACCATTACCACTATTAATTCCAGAACATTTTCATTACCCCCAAAGAAACCCAGTACCTACAAGCAGTCACTCCCCAGTCCTCCCCTTTCCCTATCCTTTGGGAGCCACTAATTGGCTTTCTTTCTCTAGAGATTTCCTGTTTCCAGCATTTCATATGTAAATGGAATCACACAATATGTGGTCTCTCTTAACTAGTTTCTTTCACTTAGCGTGATGTTTGTGAGGTTCATCCATACCATAGCAGATATCAGAACCCCAATTCTTATTACGTGTTAATGATATTTCTTCGTAAGGATAGATTACATTTTGTTTATCCATTCACCTGTTAATGGAAATTTGAGTTGTCTCCTCTTTGGGCTATTGTAGATAATGCTGGTGTGATCCATTCACATACAAGTTTTTGTGTAGACATGTTTATACTTAAGAATGGAATTGTTGCATCATATGTTAACTTTGTATTTGATCTTTTGAAGACATGCCACACCATTTTTCATAGCAGCTGCACCGTTTTGCATTCCCACCAGCAGTGCTTGAGGGTTTCAGTTTCTCCATGTCCTCACCAACACTTGATGTTGTCTATCTTTTTCCATCTAGGCATTTTGTGAGTATAGAGTGGGTAGCGTATTCTTCAAAGGCCTGTGGATATCCTGGAATGTTGGGGAGCCTGTGCAGACCCTTCCTGCTCTATGGGCATGGCAGTCATGTTCCCATGGCCCTGAGAGTAGTGGGATCATCAGCAGCCAATATCCTGTCTTCTGTGGATGGGTAGAATCCTCTGCCATCCTGGGCAATGCCTAGTATATCACAGATACCTCCTTAGGATAAACGGCCTGTGAGTACCTCTCCCAGAACAATGTAACCATGGAAATAGTGAAGTGCTGGTAGCCCTCCGCTCTGTGGCTAAGCCCAGGAGTGTCATCTTGTCTCAGAGCCTCCATGGGAGTGAGGAGAGAGGTGCTTGCACCACTCATGTGGCCCTTGAAGATGAGTTAGATTCACCTTGCTCTGAAATACAGCCTCAAGCCTGGCCTTGAAGCGTAAGGCCTGGGATCTTTGATTCTTGCAAGGAAATCCACAGTCAGGTCCTCGCACGCATGTGACCAGCTCTTGACCTCCCTATGGGGAGTCTCTTCATTCTCCTCTGACCAAGCATTTCCTGAATGCTGGGAGTGAGTAGGCCTTTCTGTTCTCCCTGTCTACCCACTTTACCCTCCCTCTCTAAGCACTTCCATCAGTTTACAGAGAAAGAGCTGGGCTTGGAAAGGAAAAACAAATCAAACTCTCCCCACAGTTGCCATCGGTTCGTTTTTCTGTATAACAGCTGGGTGACTTGACAATGCGGGGGTTTCCATGGTATCCAATTACAGCTGGTGATCGGTAAAAAATCGCAGAGATACCCTGCATGTGAAGTTATGCTGGACAGGCAGGCCAGCACAGGCGGAGGCATGGCGCGTTTCATTTCCTGGGGCGATGTTTCTGAAGGACCCATGGCAGGAGGGCTTGCACATGGCTGCTCTTCCTTCTGCCTGTCTGCCAGTGCCTGCTGCGGCCCTCTGGGCTGTGGATGCCACCTGCTAGGGCAGGTCCTGTCACCCTGGCAGCCAGACCCCCAGCCAGGTTTCCAGAGTGGTGATGGTCCAGGCTGCACTCCGCCCCCATCAACCTTCCCAGGGAACTGCCAGCTCTAAGCACAACTCTGATCTGACTAGGTCACCCTCCAGCCACCAAGCATTGCTCTGGGTATTGCCACTGTGAGGATACGGACTTCACATTGACCTAAATACTGCCATGAGGCACCTGGGACAGTCTCTATACTGAGCTTGGGCGCCTGTGCAGAGAAAGCATGTACCAACAGAAACAGAGGCATTTAGCGTAACGAGGTGCTCCTGTTCTCTGCAGCAAAGCACTTTTTTCTGATTCAAAATGGGGCCTGGTTATTTGGGGGCTAGCTCCTTTTGGTAATTAATGCCTGTTAATATAGCACGCAGGGACTGGCAGTCCCAAGTATCACTGAGAGGATTGTCAGCCCTGGCTGATATCAACATGCAAGGGCACATAGACACACAGACACAGACACAGACACATAAAAGCAAAGACACAGATACACTCAGACAGGCACGGACTCACACACACAGATTCACACTCACACACTTACATACACACTGAAAAACCTTGACACACTCACACAGATGCACACACACACATCTATGCATGCCTGTGTACTCTAAACACATTGAACCAGTCACTCGCACACGTGCCCACACGCTCACACACATGCATACATGCTGAGAAACACTGACATGCATTAACTCACACACTTACACTCACACAGTATTCACACAAATTTGCTTACACATGCTTAAACCCTACACTCAGTCTCACACATATGCCTGATATGTTGGCACACACATAATTACACACTCACACTGACACACACTCATACTTGCCACCCATGCTTACACCCACCCACACTTAGTGATTTATTCATTTTTAAAACCATGAAGTGCCTCATAAAGAGAAATACTGAGTCTGCTGATTTCATGGGTGATGATTTTGAGTGCCTTCTTACAGGTGCAGTGACAGGACAAGCAGCTCAGCACCCCTGAACACCCCCCATCCATTCTCACCACTACCCCCACCCCAGCTGTCATTAAAGTTTCTGGGTTACTTTTAACTTTCAGATGGGAGGTCGGTGACAAGAACTGACTTTGAGTGACACAGAGAATTGGTACTCAATTATCCAAGGCTGGTGGGAGTGGTGTGTGGGCCCTGAGCTTCCACACTCCTCCACTTGGCTGGCTGCTGTGCTTGGTTGCCATATGCCTCCTGTGGCTTCTGCTAACCTTGAAGCTTAAGCTTCCCTAAGGGGAAGGTCCAGGGGGCCCAGGACACGACCGCCTCACTCTCCATGCCTCCCCTGCAGTTCAGCTGGGCTGGGGAGCAGCCACTGCCTGACTAGTCAGGTTGGGGGTTTACCCTTTCTCCAGCCTTCCTTGTTGCTAAGGAGGTGGTGGATAATGGGCCTTCAAAGAGCATCCTCACTGAAGATAAACAGAAAAGCAGAAATGTCAAGAGAACAAACCCTTCAGCTGAGTTGGTGTGTCAATAAGTGTTCAGGTTATCTGGAACAAATCTCGTCTCCCCAAGTAAAACTTGGAAGGGACTGAAGATAAGGAACTTTCTTGTGTGTGGCATTTAGGGCAACATGTCTGCTTTACAACATGCGTGTTGGACTCAGATGTCTGGGGGAGCGGTGAGAGTGCTGGTGTTGCAAAGAACCTAGCAGATGGTGGGTGCTCAGGGGATGCCTGTTCAGGATGCTGCTGTTTGTGCAGAGACCTCCTGCCCCTTCCAAGCTCCGTGCCTTGGGAAAGGCAGTAAATGGCTTTCTATCTCATCATCTTGAAGTTTCTGGGTGGTACAAAGGGTTAAAGTGCTCAGCTGCTAACTGGAAGGCTGGAGGTTCAACTCCACCCGGAGGCACCTCAGACAGAAGCCTGGTGATCTGTTTTTGTGAGATTCCAGCCAAGGAAACCCTATAGTTGCAGTTATACTCTGACACACATAGGGTCACCGGGGCCAACTTGACAACAACTGGTTATTTTTTTATTTTACCATCTCAAGGCAGGGAGCTCCCATTATGTAGAGAAAAGACCCTGGTCTAGGGATGAGAGGTTGAGGCTGTGTCCCCCGCTCTGCCCATTACTTACCACATGTCCTCATGGAACCTCAGTGTCATTATGAATCCAAGCAAGGGGGAAGGGAGGCTGGAAAATACTTAAGATCACCTTGTCAAGGCTAATAGGAGTTCCTGGGTGGTACAAACAGTTAAGCACTGGACTACTAACTGAAAAGTTGGAGGTTCAAATCCACCCAGAGATGCCACAGGAGAAAGGCCTGGTGATCTGCTCGCAAAAACAATCAACCATCAAAAACCCTGTGGAGCACAGTTCTACTATGAAATATAAAGGGTTGCTGTGAGTCGGAGTCTACTCCACGGCAACTAGTTATTTTTTTGTTAGGAGAATTTGCAGGGCTCAGTTTTCCATCCAATTTCCTGTGAAATGGATTAGCCATTTATTACCCACCCCTGTGCCCTGGAAGGAAACCCTGGTGGCCTGGTGGTTAAGTGCTATATCTGCTAACCAAAAGGTCAGCAGTTTGAATCCACCAGCACTCCTTGGAAACTCTATGAGGCAGTTCTATTCTGCCCTATAGAATCACTACCAGTTTGCATCAACTTGATAGCAGTGGGGTTTTTGGGGTGCCCTGGAACCACATTGGAAGAGAAAAATGAAGTACAGGCATGGAGGGGCAGGAGGCAACAGTTCCTTATAAGCAGGAAGTGCTCTTCTTTGAAGACGCTCATCAGTGAGCTGCCTTGAGCGGGCTTTTGAAGTAATGAGGGGTTTCGTTTTCCCTTTTACAGTTAGCATTAGCTTTCATCACAAGAGAAGAGTTTGTCACAGAGCACACTTCTACTCTGAAATACATAAGGTTGCAGTTAGTCGCAGTCTACTCCTCGGCAACTAGTTATTTTCTTGTCAGGGGAATTTGCAGGACTCAGTTTTCCATCCCATTTCCCATGAAATGGACTAGCCATTTAACTACCCACAGAGGTGAAGACAGAGGACCCCCACGGGACAGCCACCGCCGGGACCCTCACTGACCTTCTCTCTCTCTCCACGCAGTTCCATGTCCATCCGCTGGCCGGGCTGCTCCGCTGGAAGCCATGCTTGGATCCTGATAGCCATGTTTCAGCTCGCCATGGAGCTCCCTGTGTGTGAGTCCCTGGGCGCGGGCCCTGAGTTCCGGCTCCTGCCGCGCCCACAGCATCGTCCCCCTCGCCTGTGGAGTTTTAAGAGTGGACAGCCTGCGCGGATCCCCGCCCCGCTGTGGAGCCCCCGGCCGCCCCGCGTGGACCGGACCCACGGGCAACTCCAGACTCCCCGTGCCAAACGGGTGCACAGACCCAGAGACCAGGCGGCCGCCCTGCTGCCCAGAGGGGGTCTCTCCAAAGCCCCGGCCACTGCCAGATCCAGCTCTTCCTTGGCCTCCTCTGCAGCTGGAGGCGGGGCCACGGACCAGCAGAGCCTCCTGAGGAGGGGGCGGCGGCACCTGCAGGGGGGTGGCTTCAGCAGCTTTGACTTCCGAGGTAGCAGGCCCACCACGGAGACAGAATTCATTGTTTGGGGGCCCACGGGCGAGGAGGATGCCCTTGAGTCCAACACATTTCCGGGGATGTACGGCCCCACCACAGTCTCCGTCTTACAAACCCGGAAGACAACAGTGGCTGCCACCACCACCACCACGACCGCTACCACCGCCACCACGGCCACCTCTGTGACCCTGCAGACTAAGGGGCTCACAGAGTCCCTGGACCCCAGGAATAGGATCCTTGTCGTGATCAGCACAACGGCGCCTTCTACCAGTCCCAGCAACAACGGGAAAGACATCCAGCCCCCGAGGATTCTGGGGGAGACCTCAGGTACGGCCACCACTGTCTGAGTTGGGGTTGGTTGGGGGTGCAGCGCTATGTGGGTATGTATCAGGTGATGCTGAGATGTGCCAGGATAGGTGCTGCTTTGTGTGACCGCATTTCTCAGTGAGAGAGCCGAGACTAAAGACGGTCAATAAAAGTTGGGGTGTGGGACCTTGGGGGAAATGGAGATGGTGTTTATTTGTGAACTTACACACGCATGCCACTGAGATTGTGCCTTGTGCTCTGGAGAGGAGCAGCAGACTTCTCTGGCTGTTGGATATGAGGGTAGGATGCTCCCCTTCCTAATGAGCACTGTGCCCCATGATGCTGCAGAGCTAGTGTGTTCTCTCCTTCCTGGTCATTCCTGTGCCCTGTGACACTGTAGAGATGGGGTACTCCCCTGTCTAGTGAGCACTGCACCGTGTGACGCTGTAGAGATGGTATACTCCCCTTCCTAGTGAACACTGTACCCTGTGATGCTGTAGGGATGGGGTGCTGCCTTTCTAGTGAGCATCATGCTTTCTCTGATGCTATAGTGAACATTGTGCCTTGTGACATTGTATGGATGGGGTGCTTGGTTCCTAGGGAGCACTGATCCCTGTGACACTGTAGAGCTGGGGTGTCCCCCTTCCTGATGAGCACTGTGCACCTTCTGATGCTGTAGGGATGGGGCATTCCCCTTCCTAGCTCACCTTGTGATGCTGTAGAGATGGGGTACTCCCCTTCCTAGTGAGCACTGTGCACCCTGTGATGCTGCAGGGATATGGTGCTCCCTTCCCAAGTGAGTACTGTGCCCCCCACAGTGCTGTATAAGGGACTGGCTGAACCCTGATGGGCAGAGAGCCACATTTTCCAGAACTGTAGAACTGCTTTTGTGGGAACAGAATGTGACTACATCTCATGAGGGAGTTGAACGGACCATGTGAATTTTTCTGTAACCTCCAAGAATGTGAGTCCTGTAGGGGTAC
Organism: Heterohyrax brucei; assembly: GCA_028571685.1. Classification (NCBI taxonomy): domain Eukaryota; kingdom Metazoa; phylum Chordata; class Mammalia; order Hyracoidea; family Procaviidae; genus Heterohyrax; species Heterohyrax brucei. The sequence continues at coordinate 33,166,803 of CM053140.1, forward strand.
CCACCAGCTTAACCTTGGTCCATGTGTCAGTTCACTAGGTGGCTTACAAGAACAGAAATGTACTAGCTCACGATTCTAGGCCCAGAAATCTAAAAGAGGCTCATATTCATGACGTTGGCCAGGCCATATTCTCTGAAGGCCCTAGGACAAGATCGTTCATTTTCTCTCCTAGCTTCTAGTGGCCGTAGACATTTCTGGGCTTGACGGCACTTGGCTTGGCTAAATAGATACATCTTCATGTGGTCTTCCTTCCTTGTCTATCTCTCTGTTCGTTCTTCTCTTTTATAAGAGCACCGGTTGAATTCGGTTAGGTCCCAGCCTACTGCGATATGACCTCATGTAAACCTGAGAACATCCCCAAGCTTCCTGTTTCCAAACAGAATCGTGTTCACAAGTACATGGTAACAACTTAAACATGCCTTTTTATCAGGAGACTCAATTCAGTCTGCAGCAAACCAAGAGGAAAGACCAGGTAAAGGAAGACCCCGAGGGGGTTAACCAGTGCTTTGTGACAGTGATTCAGGCTGTGGAGTCTTTTCCCTGGAGATGGGCTAGGAGGGTGTTTGGAGGACACAGAGCAGAACAAATGGCTCCTGTCCTTCTGTTGCTGTTATTCTAGATACATGGGGCCAATTACAGTCTCTGGGCTTTTAATGCCTAGTTTCGTGCAGTTTTCTTTTTCTTTTCTCCTCCTGGGCCCCGTTCTCCAGTTGCTTCTAAACGCATTGTTGGCATTAGCTGGCATCAAGTTGGTCCCGACTCACAGTGGGCCTTTGTGCAATAGAACAAAACACTACTCACTCCTGCACCATCCTCATCATCGCTTGAGACTGTTGTTGCAGCCACTGGGTCAGTCCATCTCTTGAGGGTCTTCCTCTTTTACGACAGCCCTTTACTTTCACAAGCATGATGTCCTTCTCCAGGGACTGGTCCCCCTGAAAACATATCCAAAGTATGTGAGATGGAAATCTCTCCATCCTTGCTTCTAAGGAGCATTCCAGCTATACTTTTTCCAAAATGGATTTGTTCATTCTTCTAGCAGTCCATGGTCTATTTTAAAGATGTAGCCTGTGAAATCTCCCAGGCCAAAGCATGTTGCTGAACTGGTAACCGTTGATGTGTTCATGGCTCCTTGATAGGCTGGGAGGTGCAGAGGAGTGTTGATGGGCAGTAGCCTCACACTCCTAAATGGCTCAGGACATCTGCAATGGCATGCATGCACGTATATTCCAGATAACCAGTAAGTTGGCTAACTTAGTAAAATCGGATGCAGGTTTCATGGCCTCAGCATGAAAGGTTGGAGGCACCATGAAGCTCCCATAAGTCTACTCCTCTGCCCTTTCAAGACTTGGGTTTCACAGTCCCACCATCATCTTTTGAATCAAGGGAAGGAAGAGAATCCTTCGTCATAGCTTATGTGCATAGCCCACACAATTCCCATTATATTCAAAGCACAAACTCAGCACATACACTTAGGGCACTTCTCATCCTTGGGCAGCAAGCCATGGTCCACGGTTGGGCAATTTCCCTGGTGTTTTCATCTCCCAATGCTGCTGTAGCAAATGTATCACAAGTAGATGGCTTCCAATAACAGGAATTTATTGTTTCACAGTTCAGGAGGCTGGAAGTCTGAATTCAGGGCACCAGCTCTAGGCAGAGGTACTTCCTTGTCTATTCTAACTCCTGATGTTGATTGTGTGCCATTGAGTAGACTTTGATTCATAGTGACCCCGTGTGACAGAGTAGAACTGTTCCATAGGATTTTTTAGGTTGTAAATCTTTACAGGGGCAGACTGCATGGACTTTTGTCCACATGGGTTGTGAGTTGGAACCGCCAGTCTTCAGCTTAGCAGTCAAGCAGTCAATCAGTGTGCTACCCCGGCTCCTTTTCAGTTTCTAGGAGCTGGCAGTTTTGGGAGTTCAGGCCTTCTAGATTCATTTCATCTACCTCCAACTTCAGATAGTACCTGTCTTCTTTATTTATTCCTTGCTGGTCTCTATGCTGGTCCTTATAACTCAGTAGGGAGTAGGTTTGGGACACACCCTTCTGATAAGGCCTCATTAACATAACAAAGAAAACACTATTCCCAAAGGGGTTTACATCTCCAGGTATAGGGTTGGATGGGATTCCAACCCACATTTTTTGAAGACACACTTTAATCAATCATGCTTGGTGTGGGCTGCTTCTGTCATCAAGCCCGTGATATCTTCCTGCTTCTGGCAAGAAAGAGAAACTGCCATTGCTACTCAAGTTCCTTTTCTTTGGAGAGCAATGTATCTGTGAAAAGAGAGCTATCTCCCTTCAATGCCCAGGGCCAGGGGATGGAGGCTGTGCACTTGGGGGCATCCTGGGAGAGCATGTGGAGGCTGTGGTACCTCATCTCCTGTGTCACTTCCTCCAGGAATTTACATACACACATGCGCTGCAATTTATCATCTTTGCATTAGGCACCTCTGTGCAGCTCACAAAGCTTTTACTTTTCCCTCAGTGAACTCCCAAGCCATCATCAAAATGGAATTTAGTGCTGCAGTCATTTACTGTCATCTCCTCTGCATACGTCACTTACTATATAGCCATGGATGAGAAAACAAGTTCCCATTTATTCCAAATTACACTTGTTATTACTAAAGCTAAACACCCGGGACAGCATTATAAGGCTTAGCAAATTAATTCACAGTACATTGGATATTACTAATCCAACTTGACAGATGCTTATCTTGGAAAAGATTTATGGTTCTTCATAATATAATCTGGTGCTAGATTAATTTGTTTAGCAAAACAAATTTAAAAGGAGGAAAATATGTACATTTGCTTCGAATGCAGAGAAATGCTAGTTGTGGGAAGTGATGCTGGTCTGCAGAGAATGGCAGCTTTCAGTGGCCCACATTAAGGGCTGGCTGCAGTCTCAGTTTCCAGGACAAGCAGAAAGAGAGAAACACTAGGATGATTCCCTTAAGAGGTTTCACCATAGCTCAGCTCTTATGACAGAAGGGAGTTAGACCCAAGCACTGGGGTAATTAGAGCCAAAGCTGGAGCGGTTCAAAGCAGACACTGGGAAGAACTGGCAGGTGATGGAGAAGGTGACCTCTTTGTTTGGGCTACAGGCTTCTTAATTACCGTGTCTTAACACATAGGTGGAGGCCTATCTGAGGAAACTCAACTGTTAAACCTATCTAGATGGAAGGGTTGTGGGAGCAGAGGGCTGGCCTCCTGTGAATCTTCTTTGCTTTGGAAACCATTAGATGTAGATATTAGTCCCTGGATCCTTGTCAAAAGTGAGCACCATCACTCGTACAAGACAAAACGTGGGGGAGTAAGAATGGTCTTGGAGGATCACATAGCTATGGTCTGGGTGGTGATGTGTGCTGTGGTTAGCAGATGCAGGTGTGAATCTGGACTGCATATGTAGTTGTATAGCCCTGTAACAGTTATTTTCTCTCCCAGCGTCATTTTCTTCATCAGCAAAATGAAAACAAGTGATCTCTGTCTCCTAAATCCTGTGAGAATTCAGTAGATTCATACAGAGCATAAAATATGGTGCCAGGCAACTAAGAATCTTTGTACATCTTAGCTATTTTTATACCCAGGAAGAGTGGCCCTGAGCAGAGAGTTGCTGCTCTCAAGGAGAGCACTGTTTTTTGGGACCTCAGGTGTCCTGTCATTTCAGACATCGAGCTTTGCACATGCAACACTGGAGGGACCTCAGATTTAGAAGTAGGTTTTAAGAAGTGACCTGAAAAAGTCATCAAATCAGACATGCTGTCAAAAGAGGGAGGGAATCAGATTTTGGGATCTGGGAATTTTATATTTGCTTCTGTAGAGAGATATTTAAAAGGGGCTTGGTACCTTTTCCTGTATGTCATAGTTCTGGCATTTCTGGGCATCGGAAAGGCAGGTTGCTGATGATTTGGAGATTCTAAAATTCATCAGGATTATTACATGGAATACCTGCTGGAATCATCAAAGGGTCTGTCTCTTAGAAATTGCCCTGCAAGTGAAATAACTTGGAAGTCTATGCTTATTTAGTACAATGATTAAGAGAATTTCACTGCCTGCCTTTAGATTCCTGGCTTCACCTTTTATTAGCTGTGTAAGCTTGTCTCCCTTCCTCAATGAGAATGATAGATATAGCCATCTGGTAACACTGGCATAAAGATTAAATGAGGTAATACTGTGCCTGGCACAAAACTGCGCAGTATGTGTTACCGCTTTTCAGGTGATGACGACGAATGTTATAACGTTGATGATAATGCTGGCTATGATGATGACATTAATACTGATGAGGAGGAGGAGGAGAATAAGGATACTGATTATGATGGAGATGAGGATGATGATGACACTGACACTGATGATGACGTGAGGATGAAGATGAGGATGAGGATGGTGGTGGTGGTGATTGTTATCACTGTGATAAGTTGCTACCCCTACTTGGGCACTCCATGAAGTCGTTGACGAGGCCCACTGACCTTGGTGCTCCATACAGAGGCAAAGGTGGTACTGGCCAGGAGCCACTTGGGATGGAAAATCACCTGGTGCACGCTCATGGAAGCACTGCGCTCCAGCTTCCCACTGGTGCTGGCAGAGGGTGAATGTCAGCTGGGTCAGGAGTTTACTTGAGGTCCAGGGAGGAGGACGTCCCACAGTGCACGGCTCCTCTGACAGCCCTCTGGCTGGTTGTACTCTGAATCTGTAATCACAGAATCTCCTGATAGAAGAACAGAAAGTAATTTCCTGGGCTTTTATCTGAAAACCTGTGAAGTAAGTTTTGGGAAATTCAAGCCAAGTGACTTTGGTCACTGAGTATGTCTACTGTGGAGACATCTGGGACTTGGTATACAGTTGGTGCTCGGTAAAGTTTCTCTGGGCCTGATGTTCTCCATTCTCTGGCCTCTACCACTTTGGAACTTGCACCTGGACCCGGGTGACCCTGCTGACACACACTGGTGCTTTCTCCAGCTGTTCATTGTGATGTGTCCTAGAAGGTGCCCCAGCAAAGTGACACTGCAGTCTTTTAGGCCCCCTTAACTATTCATGGTTTGTTTTCATCCAGATCAGTCATGTATTGGTAACACACAGCAGCTCAAGGATATGATGGCTTAGATTTCATCCAAGTCCTACCTGGTAATTTTTACATTGGAATTCATTCATGCATTTCCAAGGATGCTTCTTAAATTGCTTTGTCCTTGTCACAAGGAGGACGTCAGTGTCCTTGAAGTGTGTCTCATTGCAAGCACAAGGGACAGGCTGGTGTCATCTTATCTTCACTGTGATTGTCAGCTGACCTGAGCAAAGATATAGCCCAGCCAACCTCAGGAGCAAGTCTCATCATGATGAAATATTTTCTAAAGACCAGAATCGGAGTGGAAGGAAATTAGCAGCAGATGTAACAGGGAGACATGCTTCTTTCCTTTCTGTTGAAAGCCGCAGTGGCAGTCTAAATGCTGAGCCTCTTTTAATTAAGTTGCTGGGTATTTGCTACCAGGGAACTGAATTCTTCCTTAATTTAAAGATACTGGAAGCAAATGACTCATGAACTTCAAAAGTTTTGAGCAGCTTAATTGGGATAAAGGCATCAAAGAACAAATGAGCATTCGAAGCTCTGCTAACCATCTTCAGCTTTGTAGATGGTGAGGTGAATCTTTAGGGTCTTAATTGTGACTTTCTGAATGGATGCCACGTGGTGATCCCTGTGACCTGTGGTCTCGGGAGGTGTCCTGTGGTTGGGTAAGTGCCTTTTACAGCGTTCCCTCTGTTTTTGCTGAGCAAAGTTGTGTTCATACCGAGTGGAAAACTAAGCTCCAACTCATTAAAGCCAGCCTCTAATTCTTCTGGAGAGGACGCGACTGCCAGCTTCTTTTTATTTCCCTGTCTCATGCTCCTTGCTCCAACTTATTGCATTTAGTCCTTCAGGAGCGACTTTGTTTCCCCCAGGGCCTCATTCTCCTTCTGAGAGCACATTAGGGATCAGGGAATGTTCTTTAATTCTTGCACAAGCGTGGTGCCTGTCTAAGCCACTTTCTACCTGGATGCTGCTGAGCTCAACTCTCCCACGCTTTCTTCCATGCCAGGCCTTCAAGGGCTGCCAGGGCTTGTCATCCTTTTTGGAAGTTTGTAGCAAGAAGAGGTCATAATTGACACCTCTGTTCTCCCTTGAAGCCGTTCTCCTTTAACAGTGATGGGTGGGCTTGGAGGCTGCCCAGGTTACTGGGAAGCTGAGACCACCAGAGGCCTTTTAAACCATGTAACGACTGGAAACATGGTTCTACAGAACATGCCTTCCCTTACTTTGTGCATTTCACTAAGTACTGTATTGATAGCAGATCAATTTTATATCCAGTGAATTGAATTTATGGCTTCCATCCATTCACAGGGGAAGGGTTCTGAGTGTCAAGATTAACTATCATATAGAAAACCGTCTTTAGAATTTCGATTTGACTCTATCAAAAGGACCACTTTTAGGGTTTCTGGTCTCTTGATCGATTGCTCGATGAGCCATCAACTCTACATTTTGTTGATCTGTAATGCCATCAAGGGGGACGTGAGAGTTAGGAGGTGGAAAACCTAGGTCCTTCCTCTCTTGAGAATCTGTTGGGGAAGGCAAGACAAATAAGGACACAGCATTGCACAAGAGAGAAATGGCAGTTAAGGGCAGGGGAGGAATGTCACAAGACTCAGTGGGGTTGATTGCACACTGATTATTCAGATAGTGTAAAGTTTATGGTGGTGGAGCCATTTCAGATAGTAAAGGCCAGATCAAGATGCCAACAGTGGTGAATGAAGCCATGGGTGTGAGGAAAGTGCATGTGGCCTGAAGCAGGTATATGGGGGCAGTGAGTGGGGGCTGGGGGTAGGGCAAGCCAGAATATAGAGGTGAGGAGGGCACTGCTGCCACATGCCAGGACACCTGGATTCCAGAGTATGCTATGGCAGTAAGATGTCTGGAGGGGAAGTTCACAGCTCTTGGAGACTGTCCCCTTGCCTCTGGAGCAAAATTAACCACCACAGCAGGGGAAAAAAAGAAAAAAATTGCTGTTAAATTGACTCCAACTTATAGTGACCCCATGTGTGTCAGAGTAGACCTGCTTTGTGGGGTTTTCAGTAGTCAATTTTTTGGAGGCAGATCACCAGACCTTTCTTCCATAGTACCTTAGGGTAGACTCAAACTTCTGATCTTTCAGTTAACAACTGAGCACATTAACTGTTTGCTTCCCTTCTCTCTCCCCCGAGATTCTTCTCTAAAACTACCCAGCACCCACTGCCATTGAGTCGATTGTGGCTCATAGTGACCCTGTAAGTCAGAGTAGAACTGCCCCATAGAGTTTTTAAGCAGTGCCAGGCAGATTTGAACTGCTTGCTTTTTGGTTAGCAGACATAACATTTAACCACCACATCACCGGGGTTTCTACTCTAGACTTACATGTTGGATAAGAAAGAAAACCTTTCACAGAACCTCCTTCAGCTCTAGCAGTCCTTGGAATGTGTGAGTTCAGTGCTTATTCACAAAGAAATAGAAAAAGGTCCATGGTAGCCTTCCCCTCCCCATTTTTCTGTCATCATAAGGAGATTGCCAGAGAAGTTGGCTTCTTACCTCCCTTTCAGTGTATTCTGTGATTCTCAGTGTGTAGGGCAGTGAGCACAGTGGTTTGTGTACACAGGCAGGTTCTGGAATCAGGCAGGGGAGATGATGGCTCAGGATCCAGAGAGTAGAGCTAAACAGAATCAACCACCATCAGCCACCGTGTTGAAATGGGAAGTTGCCCTTGCACTTGTGCTAGGAGAAGCCCGTCTGTCTTAGTTGCCATCATGGTGATGATGAAGATAATGATGATGAAGATAGCTACCTTCAAGTTAGTTTTGATTCACGATAACTTTATGTACCATCCTGACCAGCGCTGGCGTGTTTGAGTCCATCCTTGCAGTTACTGTAGCAATCCGTCTCATCCTCCTGCAGTGATTGATCTCACCTCATGATGATGTGTCTGTCCAAAGCTAATGAGTCAACAGCTAGTATTCTTTTCTGATCCATAAGGTTTTCACTGGCTCCTTTACAGAAGAGATTTCAGGCCTTTCTTTCTAGTCTGTCTTCATCTGGAAGCTCCACTGAACCCTGTCCACCATGGATAACTCTTGTTAGTGTTTGAAATACTGGTGGCGTAATGTGCAGCATCACTGTAGACCACCACACTACCACAAACTGACAAATGAGTGGTGGGTCCCTTCTGTATATGTCTAATTTCGATTGGCCCCAGGTGAATATCCCCTGGGAAAAAAGCATTGCCCTCACTTTTAAAGCAGGTGAGTTCCAAGCAAAACTTTAGAGCTCCCCAGCTGGTTGCACTCAAGTGCTGGAGTTGTAGCCAAAATCACAAGCAGACACATGATGGAGAGGTACCATCTGTCTGAAAATGAAAACAGGGTCTTGAGTCTTCACTTCTGATGCAATTCAGTACCTATTACAGACTTCTACCTTGCAGAATCTTCTGCAAAAATGCAATGATCAGTAGTTTCCATTTCTACAAGTTTCCTTTGGCAGTGCAGAGGCACACTCACTGGGAACAATATTCGTGTAGTTGTGACAATGATAGACAAGTGGGGACAAACTTTGGACAGGTGGGGCCAGTGGACAGAGCTCTCACCTTGGCCAACACTTGAGCTCAGGACCTGGCTGCCATTGCTCATCCACTGTGTTTGCCCTTTTCTGTACCACGTAACCTCATGGAGTCTCATCTTCCTTGCCTATAAAATTAGAAGATAATTTCTACCTTGGAAGATTGTCTGTGACTTTAACGTATCACTTTCTTGGAAAGCCCTGAGTACACTGCTGACTGAGCACCATAGTGAGTTTTTAGGCAATGTTAGTTGAAAGTCTGAAAGTGTATCTACCACTTGTCTGTCAGTTTGTCATTCTGTGGTGGCTTACATATTGCTGGGCTGCTAGAAGGTATGCCACCATTCTTTCAAAAATCAGTAGCATCATCTAAGGAAGCCAGGTATAAGAGGAGCTCCAAGACTAGAAAGCCGTGGTAATATACTTCCAAAAATTGGCCATTGACAATCCTATGCATCAGGTTGGCTGATCTGCAAGTAACCATGGAGATAGCACAGGACTAGGCAGCATTTGGTTGCATAGAGTCATCATGAATGAGGGGCCAAATTGATAGCTGCTAACAATAGCAGCAATGATTGAACCCAAAGGCCTGTAAAATATATGTTCCCTCCACCTAACTGCATAGGTGCCTTTGAGAGACTGAACAGTACTTGTGTTCAGAAGCCTTGGTGGTATAGTGGTTAAGTGCTATGGGTGTTGACCAAAAAGTAGGCAGTTCAGATCCACCACATGTTCCTTGAAAACTCTGTGGAGCAGTTCTACTCTGTCTGATAAGGTTGGCATGAGTTGTAATTGACTCGACACCAGTGGATTTGTTTTTGGTTTTGTGTTCAGAAAAAGCCATGTGTGGTCTGTCTCCTTCTGTATCCTCCACTCAAGTCTATCAGGATGTCCAGTCAGTGCAATTCTAGCTGCAGCAGAGTCTCTGTCTCCCCTAGAGAACCTCACTTCTCACCAGGCCCACCAGGGAGACAGTCAGAAACCCTCAGTGATGTCTGACATTGACAGCCTTCTATATATGGTGTGTGAGAACTCTGCCCTGACCATTTAGAAGGTGGGAGAGGCATGTGGATTGGAGAAGTCACAGCACAATGCCCACTGCAAAATAGAGGCTTGCCTTCCTCCAAGCTCTGCCCGACTCACATTGTCCTGTCTCTCAGTGGCCTGTAGAGCACTTTCTGATTTGCCAAACATGTGCTTGACTCCTGGTTGTCCTCAAAGCCACCCTAGGAAAGGGGGAGCTTCTCAAAATAAAAAAGGCTAAGATACTAGTCCAAAGTGGTGAGTGAAGCAGGAACTAGGACCAGGTGTCCTGCCTCCTGGGTTAGGCCATGTTCCTGATCTCAGGTGGACTTTGGGGCATAGTGGGACCCCATCCCATCCCTGCCCTTCCTAACCACTCATCCTGCCTGAAGTATCACGATATCATGAAGACAAGCCTGGATCCAAAAAGAAAAGTAAACACAGGTGACCATGACCCTACTGGGTGGGCAAAATCGAAAACAGAAGCAAGTGGAGATAATGAAGGGGCCAGAGATCCAAGGAGTTTTGTGAAGGGAATAAAAGGAAAGGAAGTGATAGGACTAGAAGAGTTAAAGAGAGATTCTTCTCTTATTGTCTTGTTATTTTGTAACGTGAGAGTGTAGAGGCATGTTGAGTTCCTATACGAATGAGCCAGTAGAGAGGGAAAATTGATGATGCAGGCAAAATGGGGGTATTGCAAAAACAAAGCCCTTAAGAAGACAAAGAATTGCCCTGATGCTTGTCCTTAAGGCTAATAATGTTCTTGCACAGTCAAGAGAGGACCAGTTGAGCTTGCTGTCAAGAGCGCTTAAGGAGACTGCTTTGAAAAATTCTGTGTTTTACTTCCGATAATAGATATTTTGCCCTTTTACTTGTAAAGGTCTTTATAAGTGAGGATGGCAAGCCTCTGTCTCATGAACTTTGAACATGTTATCAGGAGGAACCAGTCCCTGGAGAAAGACATCATGCTTGATAAAGTAGAGGGTCAATGAAAAAGAAGGCCTTCAGTGAGAAGGACGGATACAGTTGATGCCACAGTGGACTCAAGCATAAGGATTGTGGGCATGGCACAGGACCAGGCAGTGTTTTGTTCTGTGGTACATAGGGTCGCTGTGAGTAGGGACTGACTTGACAGCACCTAACAGCAGCAGCAACTTGTAATGGTGTGGAATAGCGCAAGCCGTAAAAGCCTGCATTGAACTGTCCAAGCTGGGTTCCACCACTTGTTGGGCTTCGTCTTCCTGGTAGGTGGATAGACCATACATAGTTGTTGTTGATTACTATGGAGTTGGCTTCGACTCATGACAACCTCACGTAAAGGAAATGTTACCTTGTCCTGCACCATTTTGATTGTCATTGGTGTGTTTGAGTTCCTTATTGTGGCTCATATGTAAGTCCATCTCACTGAGGGTTTCTCGTTTTTGCTGATCCTTTCCTGCTGATGGGCCTTTCCTGGTGACATGTGCAAAGTAAGTATGCTGAAGTCTCCCCATCCTAGCTTCTAAGGAACATTCTGGTTGTGTTTCTCCTAAGTCTGATTTGTTCATTTTTTTGGCAGTCCGTGGTATATTCGCTATTCTTCCCCAACACCCCGATTTGAATGTATCAATTCTTCTGTCTTACTTTTCCACTATCCAACTTCTGCATTCATATGAGTTGATTAAAAAAACAACGGCCTGGGTCAAGTGCATCTTAGTCATCAAAGTGGTATCTTACAAGGCCTTACATAGCAGAATTGCCCTGTACAGTACCTCATTTGATTTCTTGACTGATGCTTCCATGGATGTTGATTAATTGATCTAAGAAGCATTAAACCATTGATGATAACTGTAGCCAACAAAGGGTGCATATGGAGATCACTACAGATGGCCATAGTGCCTGTGGAGAACAAAACAGTGATAGGATTGGTGGCGCTGATGTCGGTAAGGGGTAGAGAAGTCCCCGTGGAGGTGGGACATTTGAGCAAGGCCTGACTTATGAGAAGGAGTGGGCAGGGGTGGATGAGGGACAGAAACCTTGTGGAGGGATGATATAGCATGTGCAGGACCTCATGGCAGGAATGAAGAGGGACACTGGGAAAAGCAGAAAGGTAGTAGATTTGGCTGGAGTTAGGGAAGACGAAGGAGACCACAGAGGTTCTGATCAGAGTGGGGGTTAGGTTTTTTTCCTAAGTTCAGAGAGGAACATGCTGGGGGATTGAGTTCCATCTCCCTTTTTATCTAAGTGTGGAAGAGGGGTCTCCCCACTGTCAAAGCGTCTGTCCCGAGGTTCGAGGGATTGCCAAGCTGCCTGAAATGACCTTTTGGAGCACACCCTTTAACAACCTTCTCTGATTTACAGCTGGACTGGCCTTGCTGCTGGGAAAGTCACATGTAGTCTAGAGATGAAGTCTCTAATCTGTCTTCCTATGAGGTCCAAGCTTTATTGGGATGCGTGTTACGTCTCTCCACATGGAAATATATGGAGCGATCAATAGGGAATGTGGGACCCAGCCCCAGGATTAGTGCTGTGCCTGCAGGAAATATGATCCACAAAACAGAAATTCGTGGTCTGCTTCCTGTTCTCTTAACTTTAGTCGGGGGGAAGGGGGAGCTGACATATGGCCACAGAGTACCCAGGATTGCCCATTTTCAAAGACTTGGTGACTTTGAACCATGCTTACTAGATGCTAGGTAACAACAACCTTCCTCTGGTATCTTAGCAGGTGTTCAGGAGCCCACCTCTGCCTGTGCCTCGGGGACATTATTAGGGAATCTAACTGACCAACCTTGGCCACATGGCTACCGCTTACTGGAGGGCAAACCCCCATGTCTCTCCTGCTATGAACACTGACCTTCACAAATGGGAGTGATGTGGGGCTCTGGGGTCTGGAGGGGATGAGGAAGATACTGTGTTCTACAGGAGCACCTGAAACTTCATCCCCACCATGCCTTCCAGCTGCAATCCATTCTTCTATTGAGTTATTTATTCTGGAGGGCTCCCCTGGCATTCATCCCTGTGAGGGACATTTACAATCACCGTCCACATCCTGAGGTGCACTAGGAACCCAACAGCCGGCAGGAAGGGATAGAGCTTCCAAGATTGCTCAGAGCATCCTGGGACTTCTTGGCCAGGCCACCTCCTTCTGGCTAGAGTGCTTTTCCACCTTCACAGCTGTCTTCTCTTTAATGTCCATGCCCCTTGGGACTCCCTGAATCATTTGCCTCCATCTCTTGCCACCTGTCATGATTTACCTTATGTTACAGGCACTTGGGAAACCCTGGTGGCATAGTGGTTAATTTGCTATGGCTGTTGGCCAGAAGGTTGTCAGTTCAAACCCACTAGACACTTGAAAACTCTATGGGGCAATCCTACTCTGTCCTGTAGGGTTGCTGTGAATTGGAACTGACTCAACAGCAATGGGTTTGGCTTGTTTTTTCTGGCATAGGTACTTACTCAGAAATGTTACTTAGCAACCTTGTTAGCAGCCATGGTGTTGGCTCTTAACTCATATACAACAGAACAAAATGCTACCTGGTCCTGTGCCATCCCCATGTTTGGTGTGAATCAGGTCGTTGTCATCCATAGGGTTTCCGTGGGCTGATTTTCAGAATTGGAGCCCTCAGTCTTACAACAGGAAATGAACTTAGCTCTACTCTATGGAGCCAGGGAGCAGTTATCATAGCCCACTCGAGCTATCACCTTCTATACCTGACATTTGTTGGGACATGACCTGTTAGCAGGCTCGCCGAGGTAGGATACAAGGAAAACCAATTCTTTACCCCAAAGGCCCTTATCAAAAAAGTGGAAGGATGCAGGCCAGATTCTTGGTCCCTGTGCTATGGAAGTTCATGACATTCGTCAGTGTATTGCTGGAACCTTCTGTCTTGAGTTCCATACAGATGAACTTTCACTCATCCTCCTCCTTTGCTTTCCCTCATCATTGAGCTGATTTCTCTGCTGTGGGGCTGGGGTGCCTCTTCTTCCAACCCTACCCTCTGTCCTCAACACTCTGTTGAGATTGGTATCACTGGTCCTATCACCTTATATACATGGGCTCTTGGAGGTAGTCCACCAGCCCCTCAGGTCCAGCCTACAGATCCCATGTCTTTATGTTGTCTCTGATGCGGTCAGGCCTGGAGACCCTGAAGGCAGCTGCCCCTCACACTTCTGCTCTTTCCAACCACTGGTTCCCACCAAGTTGGTTGTTCTGTATGCCCTGGGAAAAATCATTAAAATGAATTATACATCAATACCTAGAGATGGGTCATTAATTAATAAACTCGACATCTCGACTTCCCGCACAGTAAATAGCAGCCATGGTGAATGAGAAAGCAGGCTCAGCATCACAGACCAGAGGAGGACATGTTTTCTCTGTGCCTGCACTGGGGGAGCAGGTCAGAGCAAGAACACTTGGTAGGTTCTGTGTCCCTGCTTGGTATCACTGCAATGCACAGTAACTGGACGTTCTTGCTGGCTCAGTGGACAGAGCTGAGGTGGTGACAGCAGGCTGATAGCCACTGGCTAGCCTGCTCATGCTGTAGCCCGTCCTGGCTCTGGGGTGTGCCATCGGGATGACCCTCTTGTATGTTACTGGAGTACTTGCCCAGTTCTGACTTGCCGCCATTAATGGCCAGAAGTGCATCTTGTTGCTGTTGTTAGTTGCTGTAAGTTGATTCTGACTCATGGAGAGCACCTGTGTGTAGAGCGAGATTCCATGGGGTTTTGAAAGCTTTGAGCTTTCAGAAGTGGATCACCAGGTCTGTCTCCCAATGCATTTCTGGGTGGATTTGAAAGGCCAACCTTTCAGATAGAAGTTGAGCATTTAACTGTGTATGTCACCCCGAGACTTTTCAGAGTGGCAGATGGAGGAATTAAAACACAGTGGAAGGACGAGGAGGGGGTGAAAGGTCCTTTTGTAAGGGTGCACCCCTTCTGCACCCAGTGCTAACAGCAATGTTAATCTTTTCCCTCATCTCTGGGCAAAGAAACTGCACTACAACATGACCACATAGAACCCAGGAGAGGGAAACTTTGGGGAGAAACGGAGGGAGATGTTTGGTAAAAGAGAGTGGGGGTTCTACCGTGGGCAAATTGACATGGACTGTGCATGCAGCAGGTTCTCCGTCTCTGGCAAAAGAAGTTTCCAGAAGTTTTCTTTGACTGCAAGTGGATTATTTAATGTTGTGATAGGATTGCTTTGAGTCAGAATCGACTTGACGGCAGTGGGTTTTGAGTTTTTGTAGTACAGGGTCACTGAGTTGGAATGGACTTGACGGCAGTGGTTTTTGTATCAGAAGAGGAAGAAGAGAACCTGCTCATTGTTGCCTTTATAGCACAGGTTGCTTGTCAAATCCTATTTTAAAGTCACCTTTGGCCTGCTGAGGTGTGGGGGGAAACACAAGCAGAGTGCTGGGCACAGTGATTCAACATAAGTGGTGCAGAAGCCAAGATAAATCCACAGTGTGCAGCCTGGCATCTGGGAGGTGGTGAGGGAAAAGGGCATCCCTGACTATTGATATCTTCTCATTTTACACGCTTCAAAGACCAGCCAAAGCGCCAGCCACTTCTGCTGATGCAGAACATGTTGTTCTTGCTAATCGATTCTTGGGAGGTGTTCTGTATTTCCTGTTAACCCAGGTATTGGAAACCACTGTGGGTCTTCCCTGGCAGCTAGTGCTGTTGGCCCCAAAGTCAGCCTTTCTGGTCAGAAGCCCGAGGAGAAAACACATGTTCCCCAGGAGCAAATTGAGAGCCATTGCATCCTCCAGCCTGTTGCCCACCCTTGGAACACAAGCAGCCTGGTTTCCTGTAGAAACTTGTGTTTCGCCAACACCTGTGATGTACAGAGTGGGACTAAACAGTGAAAGGGCACAGGGGACAGCAGAGACTCGGGGGAACTCTGAGCCCCTGAGAGACCATTGCAGCAGTCTGGCAGGATCAGATTCTGCCTTCTGTCTCCCTATTCCTTCAGCAGAAGCATGTCACCCCCCTTGGCTCCTTGTTTGCAGTCTTTCAGACACAACTCCCCAGCTGAAAGAAGACTGCTAGGGTTTCACAAAGACAATAGTTTATTGTTTTCTGTTTGCTTTCTTTTGATAACGGCACTTTAAAAGAAAAGTAATTGGAGAACTGCCACTTGCTCAGACTCCTTCCAGACACTTTCATCTCTGGGTAGGTTGGCAGTTCAACTCTTAAGTGCCCCTAGGAGTGAAAAAAAAGTGTAGAGGGCGCACCTAGCAGGAAATCCAGCCGAGGGGTCTTGGGGCATTGTCAGCCTACCTGGAGGACCCCTGTCCCGTTGTTGGGCAGGATCCAGAAGTCCAGGGCCAGCTTGAGGGAGGGGGAGGAGGAGGAGGAGAAGGAGGAGGAGGAGAATGCTTGGGAGGAGGTTAAAGTCTTGTGGCCTGAAAGCTTAACTGGCCGCTTGTGGTTCTCCCTACAGAACAAGCTCATTCTGGAATGGGAGGTCCTTTGGGTAGAACCCCAAGGGCCTGACCTTGGAGCTCAGAGAAAGATCAGCACTGCAAGCTCCTAGGCTGCCCTAAATAAAAGCCACAGACACATAACAGAGTGGTGCTTTTTGCCTGGACATTTATATAAAGGTCAAATTCTGAAAAGGCTCCTGCAAGAATTGCTTCCTGCTATCTTCCTAAGACCCCTGGCTGGCGTAGTTTGTGCTTGACTATTCGAATCCACCCAGCAGTATGAAAGAAAGAAAGAAAGGCCTGGCGATTTATTTCTGATAAGATTACAGCCAAGAAACTTAGCCTATGGGGCAGTTCTACTTGGGACACCTGGGGTCATCATGAGTCAAAAGTGATTCAATAACAACTAACAGCACAAACTTCCTCCAGTTCAGATCACCCCTGTGACGTGGGAGGCTCTCTGCAGAACAAGAGGTTGGAAGACTTTCACTTAACAGCTGTACCTCAAAGTTTCCTATCCCACCAAGGGACCCCCTCCACAGCAGCCATGATGCCCCCCTGTTGGTGACACTGAGGGAGGGAGGCAGGCCTCCTACTGCCCCTGGGATGTGCCCACCCCAGGTGTCTCTGGTCCTTCTTTGAATGGCAGCAGGATGGCCACTGGGAAGAGTAGCCCCACCAGAGGAAGGGAAAGTGTATGGAGGTGCCTCCCCTTTCTGAGAGGACCCCCTATAACCTGCAGGCATGGCTGCCTTCCCCTTGTCCCCGAAGTGAGAAGGCAGTGGGGTGGGGGACAACTTTGAGTTGCATACACTGGGAAGCCTAGCAGGATGAAGGGATGCCCACGTTGGTACCCTGCTACGACACTGTATTGCTAGGGGTCACAGAGGCACTCTCCAACAAGGGAAGAGGAGGAAACAGCAAGTGGGAGCTGGAAATGAATTTACCGGCTCACAGGTCTGCCCCAACCTGGGCCTTCTCCCTGAAGCTTTTGGCCCGGGAAATGGTGCTGCAGCTTGGGCTTCCAAGGGAAACGCCCTCCCGTTTCATTGTCCCAGGTGCTCCACTGGAACAGGTAACAGCCAGGTGCAGAGTGGCCTAGCAGAAGGAACACAGGTATGAGGGGCACCAGTGGGAGGTGGAGCTCCCAGCCCACCTGGGAGACCTCTGACGAGTCACATAACCTGGAGCCTTATTGTTCTTATCTGTAAAACGGACAGACCCTTCACGTTAGACCCAACTCAGGAAATAGGACGCGGAATGCCAGAACTCAGGTGCGTTAAATATGCTCAACAAATTGGAGTAGTTATCATCCCTCCCCCTGACTTTCTCCAGGGAGTCTCGGAGAACTTCCTTTCTTAAGTGCACATCTCAGCCCAGACTCCTCAGTGCAGTCTCTCTGGGCCAAAATTTCCCCCCTGAGTTGCTGAAATATGCCTTTTGGACTCTTCTCTTCCCCTTAGGACACTTCAGAAGGTGTTAGCATTGAGACAAATTTAAAAAGCTGCTAAAACACTTATTTTCACCTCTGGGAATCTTTGTGGAATTTTCTGGTCTCCTGGGGTAGGGGTGGGTCCCCTAGACTCTTTCCCCCCGGCTCTCACAATTAGGAAGCTGAATGTGTGGCTGAACCCCGTGGACTGGGTCCAGAGCATGTGCTTGATTTTTATTTTTTTAGATATATGAGGCTCTTTTCGGGCTGCTTATGTGTTAAGGGGCTTGCATTTTGTGAGAGAAATGTGAGTCTCTACTTGCCCTAGGCCCCTTAGGCCCAAGGCCCGGCAGTCATCATTCCCTAATCCTGGTTCTGGATGGGCAGCCAAGCGCTCACATGACAGGGAGAGGCTGCCCAGAAGAATCCCGTATGCTTGCTGTTCATCCAATCTTTCCTTCATTTGTTCTAGTGCTGATGTGGCTGCCTGTTGTTGGAAGAATCTAATGAAAAGGGGAGCCCAAAAGCTCATTCAAAGTTCCTGGAAAATTTAAAAGAGCAGCAGTTTGAGTCCACCCGAAAGCACTTTGGAAGAAAGGCCTGGTAATATTCTGTCTAAAAAAATCAGCCTTATGCAGCATAGTTCTACCCTGGCACTTATGGGGTCACCCTGAGTCAGAATCAACTTGATGATAACTGGTTTCACTGGCAACATTTGTTCATTCATTGAGTCATTCATTCCACCAACCAACCAAGATTCAACACCCACTGGGAGCTAAGGCCTCAACATTCTGCATTCTTGCACCAAATTGCACCCAACACAGTGGATTCTGTTCTGAGAGGCTGTTTCCGTTGTTCTGGAAGAATGGGCAAGTAGATCAGATCCTGCTGCCAAGCCCAGGGAGCTCCTGGTGTGCATGGCTTGTGGGAAAGGTCCAGTGCTCTCTAGCTGGGTTTTAGAATGGGTGAGTCCTCTGGCTCCTCCACGGGGTAGTAGGGGAAAGAGAAGGTCACTGTGACTTGTGCTATTTCCCAGAGACCAGAGAAAATTCTAGAGCTGCGATCCGCCTGCGCTCCGTCGTCTGTGTCAGTGCCAGAAATAGAATGCTGAAGATTCCTGCTCTGATTTCTGTGCTCATAATTCTAGGGCAAGATGCCCTGATGAAATGTGGATCAAAGGAGATGGAGAAGGAGCGGTGAGCAGAGCAGTTCACTCGAGGTCTGAGCATCACGAGCTCGCCCTCGCCTGAGCTCCAATTAGTGGCATTTATAAGAGATCACGTACTGAATATTGACTTGGCTCAGCCTAGGAAAAAATGAGAGAGGTTTGCAAAATGCCCCTTCAATCATGACAATTAAAATCCAAATGCAGACCTGCCAGTGCCCCGCACCCATGCTCTTATTCTGGGTGAGATGAAAAAGAAGTGAGCTGAGATGCAGTATGTTCTCGGGAGCAAACAGCACCTCTGCCCAGCCCAGAGAGTGAAGAGAAGAGGTGGTCATATTTTAACCGCTGACTTAATAATAACAATTAGCTGAAATTTACTGCACACTTACTGTGAGCCAGGTTCTAATCACTTGACATGAATTTAATCATGTAAGTCACGTGCGGCTGTTATGGAAGTAGTCCTCCTCCTGATGTTCATTCAACACAGAGAGGTTAAATACTTTGCACAGCATCTCACAGGTGACTAGAGGCAGAGTCAGGATTTAAATCCAGGATCAAGAGACATTCCATGTGTGTCAGGGTGAAATTGTGCTCCACGGTGTTTTCAATGGCTGGTTTCTCAGAGGTCGATTGCCAGGCCTGGCTTCCAAGGTGCCTCTGAGTAGACTCTAACTTCCAATCATTTGGTTAGCAGCTGCGTGCCTAATTGTTTGCACCACTTGTGGACTTGCATTTGATCCTTTTAGTGACCTTTAGGTAGTGTTGCTGTTGCTGTCAAGGCGTTTCTGACTCACGGGGGCCCCATGTGTTTGATACAGAGTGGAATTGCTCCATAGGGTTTTCTTGGCTGTAATCTTAATAGGAGATCAGCAGACCTTCCTTCCATGGCACCGCTGGGTGGGCTTAAACTGCCAACCTTTAAGTTAGCAGTTGAGAGCAAACTCTTTGCAGCACCTAGGGACCTTACTTTTGGGGGCATATGATATATTTTTTCTCTTTTTACAGATTTTAAGTGCTACATCTGCTAACTGAAAGGTTGGCAGTTCAGGTCTACCAGGTGCTCCTTGGAAACTGTATGAGGCAATTCTACTCTGACCCCTAGGGTCGCTATGGGTTGGACCCAACTCAGTGGCAGTGGGTTTTTGTTTTTTTTTTTAATAGATTAGGAAGTGGAGCTTAGTAAAGCTTAAGCAGTTGGTCCAAGGTGGAACCAGTGCATAGCAAAAGAGGAATCTGGATATGGTGATGCCCCAGAAGTCTGCTGAAGCCGACACCCCAGGCGTCAGTGTGGTGAGTTTACACCTGCAGTGTTAGGGGTCCTTCCCTTGGCTAAAGTGCTCCCATCCCCATTTAACCTGTTCCACCCCACAGTGTGTACCAGCTTCTGTCCCAGGAGGCAGTGGTCCGAGAGCCACAGTGATTAAGAGCTTCAATGTGTGTGGACAGGGGACGGAAGACAGCGGGCAGGGGTCAGGGAAGCTGCCTGCACTGACATCGCTCTCAGCATGGCCAGCCCCATACCTGGCTTTCCAGAAAAGGCTTCTCCTTTTCCTTGAAGCCTGGGCACCCAGGGAATGAATCACGGGATCTAGCCACATGATCTTCAGGAGGACTTGGGTGATAGTCTTTATGCAGTGAGCAGGTAGCTTTGGAGTGTTCTTGGAGAGGAAGGGGAGACATGGCCTCTGAGAGAAACCGGCGATGGTAGCAGTGCTGCGGCCAACTTGCTCACCTTCTGGAATGTTTCAGAAGACCTTGATTCATAGGATACAGTCAGGACTGCGTGCACTGGAGGGTCTCCTCTTGCCCCCCACCAAGACTCTCTGCCTGCCTGCAGTCTTTGAACATCTCCCTGTTCTTTTTTTGTACTGTCCTAAAGCACTGATATTGTTAGCTTCTGCCACGTTAGCCCCTGGCTCGCGACAAACCTGTGTACAGTGGAAGGAAGCACTGTCTGGCACTGCATCATCCCCACGATTGACTGCAGATTAGACTGTTGTGACCTGTGGGGTTTTCAATGGCTGATGATCACCAGGTCTTTCTTCCTAGTCCATCATAGTCTGGAAGTTCTACTGCAGTCTGTTCAGCATCATAGCAACAAGCAAGCCTCCATGGACAGACAGGTGGTGGCTGTGCAGGAAGTGCTTTGGCCACTGAACCAAGACACTAACCTGGCTTCCTGATACCATGTAGCTACCAGCCCAGACTAAGTCTGCCCCTTCCCAAGGCTGTGCCTCTTTGGGGCCTTCACTCTGAAGACAGTGTCCATGTCCTGGTGGGTCCCATCACCAGGCCTCTTTCATCTAAGTTTACTCTCTTCGTCCTCACTGCAGCTACCCTACTCAACCCTAATGGCTTTCTCTTAATGCCTAGCCACATACCCACCGCCAGCCATGTCTGGAGATCAGAAGAGCGGGAGTGGAGTCCTTGCATCCTGAGTCCTAATATCTACTCCACAGTTTACTGGCTGTAACCACAGGTTCTTTTACCTCCCTGTGCCTCAGTTTCTTTGTCTGTGAAATGGGGTTAAAAAAAGTAGCTAACTCTTAGGATTGTTAGGACCAAAGGAGTTCATACTTGTAATGTGTTTAAAATAGTATCAGGCACATAGTAGCAGCTGTCACTAAATACATTCTAAAAATTTGGACAGAACTACAAGGTAAATGCCCCTAAATGCCAGCTTTGATGTTGCTTCTCCTCTGCTCTAAAATTGTCAGAGCTTCTTAACCTGGGTTCAAGGTTCTCTATGGCCTTCATACATGACCCATGACCCTGCTAATGCCCAGTGGTCCATGGTCAGCCTTCATTCTTCCTGAAACTTCCCTCTCACCATGGGCCCTCCCTTTCCACTGCCTCTACCCTTCTACCTGCCTGCATCTTCCAGCCCACCCTGTTCTTCACCTGCTAACACCAAAGCCACTAGCCATCAGTACTCACCCTCACCAGATCCTTCTCTAATCCCCTCTGACCAAAATCATTACCATCTTCTTTAAATGCTCATGCTACCTTCCTGTTTGTATTTACATGGATAAGTGCAAAATGAGATTAAAAGGAAGCCCTCATTCATTGTTTAATCCACCAACTCTTTTTGGAAAGAGCCTTGATGCCTCCCTTTTTAAATCTTTTACAGTGTGTTGCGCATATTAGGTGCTCCGGTAGTATTTATTTAATAAGTAAATGAAGAGAAAAAGCTCAAGATCATGTGCCTCTGGTTGGCCCAGTGCGTGACCCTGTCCTCCCTCTTCATAGGGAGCTTGTGGCCCACTAAGGGAGCTGTCCAGAAAGTCACTCAGACAAATGTCTAAGTATAAGCCATGGTTTGCCAGAAGGAATGAACACGCAGGATGCCATACAAGTTTATGTAAGGGGATATCATTTGACTGGGGAACTAAAAAGGTGCTTAGAAGACAAGAAGGGTGACCAAGAGTTGACTGGTCAGAAGCTGAAGGGAAGAGTGTTCCAGAAGCAGGGAGATGCTCTGGAGAAGGGGTATGTACAGAATCCCAGGAACCTCCAGGTGGTGTGGGTGTAGGGGCAGAGTGAGAAGGCAAAGAGGTGCCTACACTGGGGTTGGCAGGGCCTCTCTGGACTCAGGGGAGTTCTTATGGGACTCTGTGACTGTGAGGCATCATTGGAAAGTTTGGATGTGGATTGGGGCAAACCTACATGCTCAAAAGTTTGCTTAGGTTGCTGTGGTTAGAAGAAACTTAGAGTCATAGAGTGACCTGTCAGAAAGTGGGTCCTGCAGGTCCCTTTAGAGGAAAGGTGAAGGTGGCCAGCGCCATGTGGAAGTGTGGGCTAGGGTTGGACTTGAGTCATTGATGGAGGACATCCAGGAGAAGAAAGAAAAAAAATTAAGGGCACCCCCAAGATCTGTGAAGAGAAGGTGGCCATTTACCAAGACAAAGATTGAAGCTGGTGGAGTGGGGTAGAGTGGAGTAGGTGGAGGCTGGTGGAGTGGGGTAGAGGCTGTTGGACAGGGGTTGGAGGCTATGGGAGTGGTTTGGAGGCTGGTGAAGTGGTGTGGAGGCTGGTAGATAGGGTGGAGGTTATTGTAGTGGGGTGGAGACTGGTGGAGTGTGATGGAGGTTGGTGGAGTAGGGTGAAGGCTGATAGATACTGTGGAGTCTGGTGGATGTGGTCAAGACTGGTAGATAAAATAGAGAATGTTGGACTGGGATGGAGGCAACTGGAGTGAGGTAGAGGCTGTTGGAGTGGGGTGGAGCCTGGTGGGGGTGACATAGAGACTGGTGGAATGGGGTGGAGGCTGGTGCAGTGTATTAGAAGCTGATGGGTAAGGTGGAGGCTGGTAGAGTGTGGTGGAGGCTAGCTGATAAGGTGGAGGCTGGTAGAGTGGAGTAGAGGCCTCTGAACTCAGATGAGGCTGCTGGAGGAAGGTAGAGGGGACAGGGCTCATCTCTGGTTTTGCCTGAGCCTCCAAGAAATACCACAAGTAAGTGGCTTTAAATAACAGACATTTAGTTCTCTGAGTTCTGAGGTTCAATGCCCAAATCAGAATCTCAGCCATGCTGATTGAGCCCTTCCTCTTCAGCAGCCTTCGCATTCCTCGGCTCCTTGGCTTTTAGAGGATCTTCACATGGCATCGGTCTTTCCCCTTTTGTGCATGCTTGGCTCTGCATCTGCTTTTTAGGTAACTCAGGAGTGATTAGGTTTAGGATCTACTCTGTATGAACGTGACTTTAACTGGTGCTGCCATCAAGTTGATCCCAACTGACAGTGATCCTGTAGGGTCATTATAAGTCAGAATCAGCTCAGTGGCAATGGGTTTGGTTTGGTTTGTAATAGGATAGAGTAGAAATGCCACATAGCATTTTTAAGCAGCAGCTGCTGGATTTGAACTGCTCATCCTTTTTTTAGCTGCTAAGCTCTTAACCACTAGACACTAGACCTTCATCCATGGTACCATGGATGGAATTGTGACACCCCAAAATATGTATGTATGAACTCGGCTAGGCCATGATTCCCAGTATTATGTGGATGTCTTCCATTTTGTAATTTTCCAATGTTAGAAATCATAATCTCTGCCTGTGGTTAAAGAGAACTTGGGTGGGATGTGACACCTTTGCTCAGGTCACATCCCTGATCCAATATAAAAGGAGTTTCCCTGGGGTGTGGCCTCCACCACTTTTTATCTTACAAAGGGTTAAAGGAAAAGGTAGTAAGCAGAGAGTTGGGGACCTCACACCCCAAGACAGCAGTGTTAGGAGCAGAGCATATCCTTTAGACCTGGGATTCCTGTGCAGAGAAGCTCCTAGTCCAGGGGAAAATTGAAAAAAAGGGCTTTCCTCCAGAGCCAACAGAGAGAAAGCCTTCCCCTGGAGCTGATGCCCTAAGTTTGTACTTCCAGCCTGCTGGACTGTGAGAAAATAAATTCCTCTTTGTTACAGCCATCCACTTGTGGTATTTGCATTATAGCAGCATTATATGACTAAGACAAGAGCTTAGAATTCCAGCACATATTTGAGGGGGAACACAATTCAGTCCCTTACAGATGCCTATCGGACATGTAAGCAGGGATGAGGAGAAGGCAGGAATGCAGTCCTCCCTCTCCTCCAGAAGGCTGGGTTTGCCATCAGGGCCACAGTGGGATGACCGGAGCCTCCTGGATTGTTGTTACCTGCTGTAGAGTTGGCCCCCGACTCATGGTGATCCCATGCATGGCAGAATGAAATGCTGTCGGCCCGGTGCCAGCCCTAAGATTGGTTGTGGATCAGGCAGTTATGATCTATAGGGTTTTTCCTGGGATATTTGAACACTGATCCACAGACCTTTAGTCCTAGTCCCTCTTAGTCTGGAAGCTCTGCTGAAACCTCTTCAGCGACATAGCAACACACAAGCCTTCACAGACAGAAGGTTGGGAGCTGTACATGGCATACATTGGCCAGGAATTGAACTGGGATTTTGTGCATAGCAGGCAAGAACTCTGCCACTGAACCATCATGCCCTCAAGATCTTCCTGATTCCAGGGCCTGCATGACCCAGAGAAGGAGCTGAGGAGCCTGCCAAGCAGCTAGTTCTTGAACCTCAGGTCTCTGTGGTCTGCCAGCTCAGCAGGCCAACGTGTACAAGCACAAATGGCTCTTCACCATCAAAAACAATGACTAAGAGATGGGCCCCTGGGAAGCCAACCATTGGAAATGCACTTTCGATTTAGTCCCTCCGGGTCCCTTATGTCCCTGCCGAGAGTGTTAACTTGAGATCTCGTTGCTGCCTTTGGAGTTTTCTGGGGAAATAAGTCAAAAAGTTAATTTGATTTTGAACAGATTCTTAAATCAGCTCTCAAGAGGCAGAGATCAATTTGCATTTCATCTTTCCTTACTTAGTCATCTTGGCTGGTATTTCACTGGAGTTGTTGGTATTTTTCATGTTCTCTCGCTGCACAGAAGTGACCCTCAGAGCATATTTTAAAACAAGGAAGCCATCTGAAGAGGGGGAAGAGGCAGCAGGTTCTGGATTTTTTTTTTCCCTTTTTTCCCCTTTCTCTTTTGTACTTGTGATTTCTGTTCCTGCCTGTGATTGCAGCGGCCCCCATCTCTAACATGGAAGTACACATTTGGTCAGACATCTGATTCTTTCTGTTTCTCTGCAAGGTCTGTGGTTTCTTCTCATGTTCCTAGCCCCTGAATCTGTAGGAGCCACCTATCCACACTTCCCACCCAGACTTTTACCCACTGTCCCCTAAGTTCTCATCCCTAAGCTGGGGTGCCCCTGTATAATCTCCAGATCCTCACATCTCAGAGGGGAGATGGCTCTACCAAAGAGCATCTTCATAGAGTGAGGACTGGATGTCTTGCTTCCCAGCTTAGGCCTTCATCCTTAACAAACATGTGCATCAGAGAACTTTCTGGGAGTTCTAATAGCAGAAGAGTTGTCAGACTCTGTTATGGCAAAGAAAAGGGTCTTATCTCAACTGGATGCATGGCAGCTGAAGCTTGGTCAAGGAGGACGGTAGGTAGAAGGCATAGGTTGGGAGCCAAGTTTCTCACTAAGGGATAAGGGAAGAACTGCTCCATAAAAGGGGACTAGAATAATCTCGGGAATCCCTGGGTGGTGCAAACAATTAAGCATTTGAGTATTTAACTGGTAGGTTGGCTGTTCCAACCCACCCAGAGGTACCTTGGAAGAAAGGCCTGGTAGTCTGTTTTAGAAAATTCACAGCCTTTGAAACCTTAAGGAGTGCAGGTCTGCTTTGAACTATGGGGTCACCATGATCCAGAGTCAACTCAGTGGCAATGCTTTTGATTTTGGTTTTAGTTTGGGGTAGAATGAGCCCAATGGCATTGGATTAGAGCTGGAAGTACTGGTGCAAACTCATGATTTTAAATATGAGTGTGCATAAGGGTATTGTCTAGCACACCAATTGAGAGGATGTAAGAGCAGAAATATCTTAGTAGTAATGAGCACACTTAACACCTGGGTCTTTATTTCTAACATTCTCCATTAACGGAACTACAGTTCTTTGGAAAACTGATTGATTCTAGGGAAGAGGCAGGGAAATAACAAATTAAGCCTAGAACATTTTGTTCCAGAGAATAAGGAAGTACTCAAAGCAAGATGGAGAGATATCAAAAGGACCCAGAAGCTGGCTTGAAGGGGCTTCAGCTAGCCACAGCGGAGACAGTCTCAGCTACAAAATATTAATAATGGTACAGCCCATTGAACAAAATAGGAATCACTGGGTCCACACTGATACAAGTAAATAAGTGAACACACAGATGAGAAGGGAAATCTCTTCTTTATGGTAAGGTGCCAACCAGCAGTGTGGAAGACAGACTTAGAAAAATAGCATACAGCATTACATTACCTTACCAGTTGCCACTGAGTCTACCCCAACTCATGCAACCCTATATGTGTCAATGTAGAATTGCTTCAGAAGGTTTCCACTGGTAATTTTTCAGAGGCAGATCACCAGGGCTTTCTTCTGAAGTGACTCTGGGTGAACTTGAACCTCCAACCTTTCAGTTAGGAGTTGGTTGCATTCACTGTTTGCACCATCCAGGAACTCTACAACCATCATAATGATAGTTTAGGGAAGAAACATCAATGGATGATGAAAATAGTGAGTGCAAAGAGTTAAGCGACTTTGTTATCATTGTTGTTAGGTGCCGTTGAGTTGGTTCCAACTCACTGAGACCCTGTGTGCAACAGAACAAAACACTGCCCAGTTCTGTGCCATCCTCATGATCCTTGTTATTCTTGAGACAATTGTTGCAGCCACTGTGTCATTCCATCTTATTGGCCCTCTACTTTTGGCTGACCCTCTACTTAACCAAGCATGTTGTCCTCCTCCAGGGCCTGGTCCCTTCTGATAGCATGTCCAAAGTATGTGAGAAATAGTCTTCCTATCCTTGCTTCTGAGAAGCATTTTGGTTGTATTTCTTCCAAAATAGATTTGTTTGTTCTTCTGACAGCCCATGGTATATGCAGTATTCTTTGCCAGCACCACAGTTCAAAGACATCAGTTCTTCTTCAGTCGTCCTTATTCATTGTCCACCGTTTGCATGAGCATGAGGTGATTGAAAACACCATGGCTTAGGTCAGGTGCACCTTAGTCCTCAAAGTGACATCTTGGATTTTTAACACTTGAAATAGTTCTTTTGCAGATTTGCCTAGTACAGTGCAAAATTTGATTTCTTGACTTTTTCTTCCACATGGCCATCGACTATGGATCCAAGTAAAAGGAAATCCTTGACAACTTCAGTATTCTTTTTGTTTATCATGATGTTACTTATTGGTCCAGTTATGAGGACTTCTGTTTTATGTTGAGGTGTAATCCATACTGAAGACTGTAGTCTTTCATCTTCATCAGTAAGTGCTGTGAGTCCTTTTCACATTCAGTGAGCAAAGTTGTATCATCTTTGTATTGTTGGTTGTTAGTGAGTCTTCCTTTAATCCTGATGATACATTCTTCTTCCTATAGCCCAGTTTCTCAGATTACTTGCACAGCTTGCAGATTAAGCACGGTGAAAGGATACAATCTTGACAAACACCTTTCCTGATTTTAAATCATACAGTAACTCTGTTCTCTTTGAACGACTGACTCTTGGTCTACCTACAAGTTCCTCATGAGCACAGTTAAGTGTTCTGGAATCCCTGGTCTTCTCAGCGTTATCCGTAATTTGTTATGCTCCACACAGTCAAATGCCTTTGCCTAGTCAATAAAAACATAAGTACACATCTTTTTTATTCTCTACTTTCAAACAAGAGCCATCTAACATGAGCAATGATATCCCTCATTCCACATCCTCTTCAGCCTCCAACTTGAATTTCTGGCAAGTCCTGCTAATGTGCTTTTACAACCATTTTTAAATTATCTTCAGCAAAATTTTGTGTAACATTAATGATATTGTTCAATAATTTCCAAATTCTATTAGATCACTTTTTTTTTTTTTTGGAATGGCCACAAATATGGATCTGTTGCAGTTGGTTGACAAGGTAGCTGTCTTTCCAGTTTCTTGATACAATAAGTGAGCACATCCAGTGGTGCATCCATTCATTATAATATGTCAACTGGTACTCCATCACTTCCTGGTGCTTTGTTTTCTGCCAGTGCCATCAGTACAATTTAGACTTCTCATACCTATGTCTTGAAATAGTTGAATGACACCCAGATTTTCTTGGTACCATGACAACGTATTCTTTCCATCATCTTTTGGTGCTTCCTGTGTCATTCAGTATTTTGCTCATAGGATCCTCCAGTATTGCAGCTCAAAGCTTAAATTTATTTATTTATTTTTTGCTTCTTTCAGCTTGAGGGAGCTGAGCATGTTCTTCATTTTTGGTTTTCTGACACCAGGTCTTTGCACATTTCATTCTAACACTTGACTTTGTCTTATCCAGCTACCCTTTGAAATGTTTTGTTCAGTTCTTACTTCAATCACTTCTTCCACAGGCTTTATCTGCTCTAATTTTAGCTACTCAGATTTTTCTCCGCCAAATACTTATTAATTACACAGAGGGATAAGGGACTTTACAGTGAAGATGCTTCACAGGCACAGCTTAATCTGGTGACACTCCACCCCCAGTCAGGGGACACCTTGGCTTCATATCCCTTGATAGGAGGTCCTATCTAGAACACAGCATCAGTCTGTGATTTTCATGCCCACAACTTATAACCTGGTCTGTTTATGAGGAGTCATTTGACAAACCAGAATTGAGGGACACTGTACAAAATGACTGATCTGTAATCTTTTTTGATGACTGAGTGAAAATGTCATTCCCATATAAATTTACATGCCCACTTATATGCAGCTTCCACTGCTCTCCCTGCCTTGTGACAGCACACCGTTCCTCTCTGCTCCATACATGTCTCATCCCCTCAACAGTCTCCTTTCCCCTCCTCTCCACTTACTCCCCTTACTCCAGCCAGAGGTCAGCAGGATGATACCCTATAGATGCACAGAACCATAAAGTGCCATAAAGTGCATCCAATATATGGTCACTCTGCATCACCAAGTCCAATCCATTTGTGTCTGAAGAGTGGATCTTTATTATGATTTATGGGCAAGGGCAGCATCAGGTCCAGGGGCCATGCTCCCAGGGGAACCCCAAAGCTGCTGGACCATCAGTTGCGGTCTTTTAGTGGAGATCTCAGGGTGCACCCCTTTTTTTATTCTTATGTTGCCAGTGAGACTCAACTTAGTGAGCTCCATCACCGCTATCACTGTTGGTGGCCAGGCACCATCCAGTTCTTCTAGTCCCAAGTCTGTGTAGGCAGCCACTCATGTGGGCCTCTCTATCTTCTGTGACCTGTAATCTTAAAAAATGTCAAGGTTGTGGGAGTTCAGGAGAACAGAGAAATCGTTCCCGGTTGAAAAAGATGAGTAATAATGCCAAGGACAACTAAGTGTGTCATGAGACCCAGGACTGAATCCTTTAACTACAAGGGGTGGACTAGGGACCATTAACAGGACCAGAATGGGGACTCTGGGAACGTGGGCCACAGGGGATCTTTCTGTCATCCTTGCACCTGTACTCTAAGCATGAAATTATTTCCAGATAGGAAGTAAAATAAACATAAGAGCCTATCACATTATTCCTACCACCTGCATGTCAGTTTGTCATATGATGATGGCTTATCGTGGCTCTGATGCTGGAAGCTCTGCCACTAGTTTTTCAAATACAAGCATGGCCACCCATGGTAGACAGGTTTCAGCAGAGCTCCCAAACTAGGAAGAAAGACCTCACAATCTATTTCTGAAAATAAACTACCGACAATCCTATGGATCACACAAAATATTGTTTAATGTAACGATAGAAGAAGAGTGTCCTATGTTAGACAGCACTCGAAATACTCAGTGACCACAACAGTGAACTCTAGCATGTCAGCAAGGGTGCAGGTGGTACAGGACCAGGTTACATTGTGTTCTGTTATACCAGGTCACCGTGAGTCATTGCTTCCTCTCTAAGCACCTCTGTGCGTGCATACATGCTTGCATACGTAAGAGGAAGGCATGTGGCCTTTGGGAAGCATAAGTCACCGTGTGAACTTTGCCCCTTCCCACTCTTCCCTCTCTCAGTTGAAAAATAACTCAAGGTTGATGCTTGCTACTATTTTTCAAAAGCTCTGGTTTTTAAAAGTCAGTGCCACTATTTTGTTTTCTCTCTTTGCTTTTCTTTAGTAGCTGCATCTTGATTGGAAAATAAGTTGAGATTGACCACTGATGACTGGCCCCTAAACCAGTTGCCACAGAGTGAACCCCAAACTCATGGAGACCCCAGGTGTTAGAGTAGAACTGTGCTCCACAGGGTTTTCAGCAGCTAAAGTTTTGGAAGCAGATCACCAGATCTTTTTTCTGAGGTGTGTTTGGACCACCAACCTTCCCTTTAGTAGCTGAGCATGTAACCGTTTGTGTCACACAGGGATGCCCAGAGATTATCTCTGTATGTTCCTCGTGCATGCTCATCAGTCATTTAGGAATACATTGAGTGATAGACTGATTCATTCATTTCACATAGGCCAGCAGATAAATACTAAGACTTTGCCAGAAGCCTACTACCAGATGGGCCAGAATGGATTTCTCACTCCCCCACCGACACCGCATAAAGCTTGCCCCTTCCATTTTGACCTGAACTCTTAAGTGCTCTGTGTGCTGGGGTGCATTTGCAAAGTGAAGGTCAGATTGGCTCAACCCCACACACAGGAGGTCTTGACATGAGTCCATCCTGACTGACTTACTTACTCAGCATTGATTGGGAAATAATTGGCCCCCTGACTTCACTAATGCTCATGTGCTGATTCAGCCCTGATGATATAATTATGGGAGGAGGTGCAGCAGCTGCCTTCCCTGGTCTCGTACAGCAGGAACTCTTGAGACTTCAATTGGAATTCAGGACGACAAAGTGAAGTGATCAGGTGTTTTTATTTGAGACGAACTGGCATCTGTGCTGAGGGGCGGGGGCAGCAAAAGGGACTATAGAAAGAAAAGTCACTGACACAAGGTCCTCCAGGCCCATCTGAGTGTTCCAGCCAGCCTTTAAGGGCCTGTACCGTTTTGTCGAGGGCAGAGATGCATCCAGAATGACCACTGATGTGGAGTGTAGCCCCAGAAGGAGTCTTTGCTACTAGTTGTTGATGTCGGTGTTTCTCTTTGGACTTACACTTCCTTCCTCCTGTTCATGATACGTAATCCTTATAATTGTATAATGCTTCATAATTTTTAAAGTACTCTCACGTATTTTTAACTCTGGCAGATAAGTAGGCTGCAGATTCAAATGATTGGTCCAAGGTCAATGAATCAATGAGCGATTATTACACTCTGTTAGAGAATATTTTCCTGAGTGCTTCGGGAAGAGGCTGGTGGAAGAAGTTAGGGTCCGATTGGGAAGTTGCTGACCTGAATGCAAAGGAAGGCAGGTGTCCACACACACGTGTACACGGGCACACCCATGCATGTGAACCATAGGCCCACCCATATGCCCACAGACAGAGGCATATATAGCCTTGCGTGCACTCACCTGCACATACAAAACACTGGTACACAGATGGGTTCACACACACAGAGGAATGTCTGCACACATGGCATGTGTTTGTAGTTACTGTTGTTGGGTGCTCTTCAGTCAGTGTCCACACATAGTGATCCCATGTGACAGAGTGGAACACCTCTGTAGGGTTTCCTAGACTACAATCTTTCTGGAAGCAGATTGCCGGGTCTTTCTCCCTTGGAGCTGCTGGGTGGGTTTGAACCATTAACCTTTGCATTATCAGCTGAGTGCTTAACTTTATGCTGCCATGCTTCGTATACCATTTGTACCATGTGCACACAAAAGACAAGGGAAAGGGAAAGGTCAAGCATGATGGCTTGCAATCAAGGTCAAATAAAAGCACTGTTAAGTATGGTTTTGGGAAACCCGGGTGGTGTAGTAGTGAAGTGCTACAGCTGCTAACAAAGAGGTCAATACTTTCAAGTCCACCAAGGTTCCCCTTGGAAACTCTATGGGGAAGTTCTACTCCTCCCCATAGACTTGACGGCAGTGGGTTTGATTTGTCTTAGCCTCCTAGTGTTGCTATAACAAAAATATCACAAGTACGTGGCTTTAAAGAACAGAAATTCATTTGCTCACAGTTCTAGGGGCTAGAAGTCCAAACCAGGGTCAGTTTCTTCCGAGTCAGTAGGCCAGTGTTCCTTGGTGTCTTAGTCATCTAATGCTGCTATAACAGAAATACCACAAGTGGCTGGCTTTAAAAACAGTAATTTCATTCTGTCACTGTTCAGTAGGCTACAAGTCCAAATTCAGGGCATCAGTCTTTCTCTGCTGGCTCTGGAGGCAGATCCTTGTCATAAATCTTCCCCTGGACTGGGAATTACTGAGGCACAGGGACCCTGAGTCCTTCCCAAGGACACACAGTGCTCCCAGCACTACTTTCTTAGTGGTATGAAGTCCCCGAATCTCTCTGCCAGCTTTTTTCTTTTATATCCCAAGAGATTACCTCAAGGCACAATGCAGTCTTATACCTTGAGTCCTGCCGCACCAACACAACTGCTGCCCATCCTCCTTTATTAACATCATAGAGGCAGCGTTTACAGCATATAGGAACATCACAGATTACCAGGAATTAAGGCCTATCCAAATTAATGTGCAAATTTTTAGGGGGACACAATTCAATCCGTGGCACTTGGCTTGCAGACAATCTTCACATAATGTGTCATCTGTACCCCTGTTCCCCGTTTGTGCACACTAGTCTGTGATTGTGCATGCTGTTTGTGTAACTCTGAAGTGATTAGTTGTAGGACCCCCCCCCATGAACTACTATGATTTTAACTCTTTAATGAGTTACATTCTAGAAAATGAGTCTATTACATTAAATCAGCTTATATTCACAGGTACAAGAGGTTAGGATTGCAATGTATTTAGGAGGACGTAATTCAATTCATAATAGAGAAGAAAGCAGAGGAGGTAGGATTCACTTGGTTTCTGGACACTCCAGAGAGAGGTAGGCTGAATCACACTTGCAGAACACTCCCCACCTCTTCCCTACTCTCTGACTGATGTTTGTGCCCCCATACCTGGGAGAGAGTGCTTTAGACAAAGACTCCTTGGAAGGAATGAATGAGCCATTCACTGTGGAATTTTCAGCTGCTTTTCCTTTTCACAGCTAGAATTGGAATAATCAAAATAATCATATGCAATCATGCTAAATAACAATGTGTAATGATAACAAATGGTCGTTGGAGACACCCTCAAAGGCCTGGAATTTGTTAGAGAGTCTAGGATGACAATTTCCTAAATTAATTGTTTGGGGGCCCTCCTGCCTCAGCCTGCTCTCGGATGTCACAGTCAGGGGCCAGGCGGGCTGAAGTGCACAGTGGGAGGTATCCCACAAGCAGAGATACACTGCTCTGTCCTCTGAGGGAAGGCACAGGTGTTCAGGTGGCCCCATGTTTCTTCTCCTGTTATGAGTCTTTGGTTTCAGAGTCTGGCACTCCATGCCCCTTGGTGGCAGTGCCCCTCCCCCCGCCCCCCTGCCTTCATAATAGCAGTTACATAACTGGGATGCTATGATTAAAAAAATTAAACTCAACAGCTTTGAGAAGCAAGTTCCTGGGGGTAGCATCCTCTGGGGCTTAGGATGGGCCTGCATGTCCCCTTCCTTCACCTTCCACCCCATTCAGCAGGTGCTGCTGAGCATGACTGAGCCTCAGGAATGGTTTATCCATGTCTTGGAGCCCACAGAGCACTCCAAATGGAACACAGAGTGTAGAAGATGAAAGACCTCCTCCAGAGGTGTGACACATATGAGGTCAGACAATTAAGTTCTTGAACTTAGTTGTGTTGCTGAATATCACTACAGTCACCTTCAAAGTACTCCCCTTGGGAAGCTGTGCATCAGTGCCAGCATCTCGTCCACCCTTCAAAGCAGTTTTGGAACTCTGTCTGGAATGGCCATTCTACATGATGGCATGGTGGCAAGTTCGTGAACTTTGTTGGATGGTTGTCTGTTAGGGTGTTTTTAGCCAGTAAACAAATAACTGTTTTGGAGCACACTCCCTACATACCTGATCTGACCCTAGAGACTTTTTTCTTACCCAGACATAAAGAAAATATTGGAAGAAAGCCATTTTGATGACATTAAGGAGGGTGTGGAGGGTGATGTGACAACAGCTCTGATGGCCATTCCAGAAAACGAGTTCCAAAATTGCTTTGAAGGGTGGCCTAGGCACTGACATTGGTGCATAGCTTCCTAAGGGGAGTACTTTGAATGTGGCCATAGCGATACTCTGCAGTGAGGTATGTAGCACTTTTTCCAGGATGAGTTTATGAAACTTAATTGGCAGAACTCATACCTTTGGCTTTGAGTCCAGAGAAGGCGGATTGTTTAGGGATTGTTGGTGGAGTCTGGCAGCAGAGGCCACCAGATCCTGGGACAAACCTTCTCCAGTGTCCCCACCTCTGCATGCCTCCATTGCAGGGTGAGCCTGCTATAGTCCTAGAACCCAAGCATTCCTGGGCATCACTCTAGTCTCTCCTTGGACAGAAAATGTGAATTTTAGAGTTAAGCTGAGCGGAGTCCAAATACTGGGTTCCACTGTTTCCTTGACCCCCGGAACCTAGATGCTGGCCAGGTAACCCGGCCATGCATCTCAGCTTTGCTGAGCGTGATTGTCCTCCTTGTAAATGGAAGCAACATGCTGCCCTTAGGATAACGGCAAGCGGTCTTACATACTATGGGCTTAAAAAAGCAACTGGCATGCAGCAATGACCCAACAGATGGGAGCTCATTCTCACCAGTAGAAGGACACTAACTGTCCCACCACTGACCCTTACATTTTATTCTAAGGGTAATAATCACACCAAGACTGCGGTTATATTTTATGTCTTAGAGTGTCATACTTAGTACAAGCTATTTCCGTTGAGTTCCGTCCTTTCTTTGCTCAGCAGGTAGCAGCTTATGTGGTGGTGGAGTAGAGCCTATCTTTAGGAACCAGGCTTTGCCTGTTCCTTCGGGTACTCACAAATTGGCCCCCTAGCCAGAGACTTGCCTCCCAATCATCATGTTTTTATGTGACAAGGCAGCTGGTGACCCTTCGAGTCCCAGATGGAAAATGCATCGCACAATCTGCTCACTCACTACTGCGCTGGGAGACTGCTTCGTCCCTATGGCCCCTGCACTCCAGGCATGACAGGTTTGGGTGTGAGACCAAGGGGAAAAGCACCCACTAAGTCTACAAAGAAGGGACTCATCCTGTAGGGCTGGCAAGCCAAGGTTGCATTCATGTCACTGTTTAGAGAGCTCAGAGGAAAGGAGGTGGTATTTCCGCCCTAGGTCTGCCATAAATAAATGCTTGGGGTAAGGCACACCTTAGTCCTCGAAGTGGCATCGTTGCTTTTTAGTACTTCAAGAGGTCTTTTGCAGTCAATTTGCCCAATTCAGTATGACACAGAATGTTGTTGTCTCGGTTGTAGAGGCCAGAAGCCTGAATTCAGGGAGCTGGCAGGGCCGTACTCCTGTAGGCTGTGCAGGAAGATCCTTTCCTGACTTTCTGTTGGTTCTGGTGGTCTCAGGCATTCTTTGGCTTAGCAATGTATCAGTGCAATCTCTACTTCTGTCTTCCCATGACTGTCTTCTCTGTGTCTCTCTATGCCTCTATGTTTCTTCTCTTTGTGTAAGGACACTAGTCATAGTGGGTTAGGGTCCAACCTACTGCAGCATGACCTCGTGTTCACTGATGACATCCATAAAGACTGATTTCAAGCAAGATAGCATTCACTTATACGGGGTGGATGAGGTTAAGGACTTCATCATGTCGTTTCTGGGAACCAACTTAACATATCACAGAGGTGGTCAGTTATTGAGCCTTCCAAGTTGAGCCCCAGCTTTCTATCAGCTAGAGATGAAAGAGGACAGATGTGAAGTGTTAAAGTGTCCTTGGAAGTAAGAAGGCAACATCCTTGGGGCAGGGGTGGTTGCTGCAGTAGGAGCTCGGGAGAACCCTGGAGCTCTCCCTGGGCCCGTCATCAGTCTCACTCTCACCACTGGTGGTTCTGCGTATTTCCCAGGTGGACCTGAGCCCCACTCATCCCCACAGTCCTGCCCCTCCACTTTGCCCTCTGGAAATCCTAGGCTCTTGTTCTCCCTCCAGAAATGTACCTTCCGCTTCCTCGCCTCACCAGGGACCTGGCTGTCGCTCCCTTGGTGTGGTGGTTCTTTCTCTTTCATGCACTCCTCAGGCTAGGGTGGCCAGGGAGGAAAGGTCTTCCTTAGGCTTAAAGATAATGACTCTTCTTGCAGAACTCCAACCTTCAACACTTGTCACCCAGCTACACTCCTCCATCCCCTCATGGCACTTTGATTGCCCAGTCACACCTCTGCCTTCATTGGACACTTTCACTGCCAGCTGCCTTGCTCCCACCCCCACCCCTGCCACATTAAATGTCACACATGTGGTTGGTCATCCATCCACCCTTTCGCCCCTCAGTTGCTTTTCCTCCTGCCTGTCTCAGCCACCTCTCCCATCGTCTCCACTCCTCCATTCCCCTTTCTGACCATGTGTTAGTTGACAGTTGCCATGCAGTCTGTTCATGGTCACTCCATGTACAGGGGAACAGAACGTTGCTGGTTCCTGTGCTGCCTTCACGATGGTCACTATGCTTGAGTCCAGTGTTGGGGCCACTGCATCTTTTGAGTGCCTTTCAAACCAAAAGGCTCATCTTCTGGCACTGTATCAGATGATATTCTGTTGTAAACCATAGAATTTTCATTGGCTAATTTTTTGAAGTAAATCACCAGGCCTTTCTTCCTAGTCTCTTTTAGTCTGGAAGTTCCACTGAAATCTGGCCAGCATGAGTAACCCTGCTGGTATATGAAATACCAGTGGCATAGTTTCCAGCATCACAGATAGATGGTCACTCTCAAGATGCCTCCCTCAGCACTGGTTCCCTTTTAGCTGTCCAGGCCATTCTAAACCCATGATACGCATGATCTCATTTAAACGTGTGGTTTACATATTTTCAGAAACATGAAGACATATATTCTATTTGCTATTCATTGGCTTCTTGAGTGGTACAAACAGTTAAGTGCTCCTCTACTAACTGAAAGGTTGGTGGTTCTAGTCCACCCAGAGGCACCTCAGAGGAAAGACCTGGCAATCTACTTCCAAGAGGTCACAGCTTTGGAAGACCTGTGGAGTAGTTCTACTTCCATACATGGAGTTACCATGACAACTCAATGGCAACAGGCTTGACTTTGTTAGTTTACACGTGGCAAGTACTGGCTAGAACCTGCAGTAGTAGTTATTATGGTGTTAGTGGTCCTCAGTACACACAAGAAAACTGATGTCCAGTAGTTTCTTCATGATCACAAATTAGACTAGTACATAGTAGGGCCAAGGGTCCTATTCCGGACATGTTTTTCTGCCCTGTGACTCTTCAACAGAAGATGCCATCCATGAAGATATCCCAGGAATCCAGTCTAGCTGCTTCTAGACTCCTAACCACCCCAGTCCCTGTCTATGCAACTCAGCCCTGTTGGGCTCCCTTTATTCCCATCCATCAGTCATGTATTCTCTGCTGGATTGCAGAGCACAGTCAGAGAGGTTACATAGCTGGCAGGCGTCTCCTTCCCCTGCCTGCCCCTCCAGGTCTTACGGGACCTCCTGGATGCCTGTCAGCAAGCACTGAAGACACAAAGCGTGGCAGCACACGTGAGCATGGAGTCAGGTAGCAGCTTCAAGTGGTGCTTCCTTTGTGCTGACTCTGTTGCCTTGGGGAAGTCACCTCCCTGACCCTGGAATCTCAGTCTTCTTATTGCAAAGTTGGGATAACATCTGACTCACCATCACCATGCAAAGTTTCTGTGAAGATGTAAGATATTAAAAGTTGGAGTCCAAATCCCAGACCTGCAGGTACTAGGCATCACCTTCAGTGACTTTGATGCACTGGTGTTTGCCCTTCTTGACTGTGAGTTCCCAGGGGACAGAAGTGGAGTCAGCCTTGCACAGATGTGGGAAGAAGCTATGCTATACAAGAGGCTGGTAGTGAGTAAGAGGAAGGCCAAATGAAGATACAAGCGAAAGTACTAGTGCGCCTGCTTTATCACCAGGAGCTGTGTGCACCCAGAGGGCCAGCAACCGAGATGCTGGAGGGGTACAGCATCCCTGTGAGTAAGGAGATGTTTACCCGAAAGGTCATTTCATAAATGGCGTGTGCATGTTTATGGGCATGAGAGTGTGTGTGCCTATGTGTGTATATAGATGTATGTGTTTATTTGCATGTATATGTGTGAGTGTGTATATATATATATGTGTGTGTATGTATGTATGTATATGTCTGCATATGTATGAGGGCATGTATGTGTGTGAGAGTATTATGTATGCCTATGTGTATGTATATGTTTGTATGTGAGTGTGTGTGTCCATATACACTCTAAGGAGGTAGTGATATGGCTACACCTGAGTGCCATCCAGCAGGAGAATCTTGCTCACCTTCCTATCCTGGAGACTTTTTGCTAAAACAAAAGTGAGACAAGGAAATTGATAAGACCAGACATAGATCTAGTTATCCTCGCTACTCTTTGTAAGATGACTGATGAGCGATCCCAGAGTGGTGACTGCAGGGAGCGGCTCCCACCCTGGTGGACAAGCCATCCTCCCTGCCAGGAAGAGCCTTTTCCTGTGGGAGGGAGGGTAGGGGGGGAGTGGGGCACTTACAACAGTGGTGGTATTTGTGTGTGCAGGGAATATCCAGCTGCAAAAGTCCTCTGGGGAATCCCCCCATCCCCTGTCTCTGAGAGGGCTGTGCTGTCACCTCAGGAGGAAGGAATGTAGCCCCAAGAAAAAGAGCTTGGCCTTCTGTGAGGCAGACAAACCAATAGAGAAACACAGAGACAGAAAGTAGGCTGAGTGGTGTCGTCTTTCTAGTATCCAGCAATACTGCTTACTGTCCCAGGCCGTTGGGTGATGAGGATGAAGCCACGCAGAGGTGGGGACAGTCCACCCACTTCACTGGGCAGGGCCGGGGATGGAAATGAAGGAGAGATTGGGCCTAACTTCTGTTTACTCCAGTTGTTCAGCCACCAAGACTGAAAGCAGTTAGGCGCTCTTCTTGTACAAGGTCCCCTGCTGGTGGTGACAGAGCCTTCCTGGACCCAGTTGGGAGGTGTGCGTCCATTACCACTGAGATATCCATTCAGCCAACTCCTGTCCCCTCCACCTCTAGAGAGCAGCTACACAAATATTTAAATCAAGAGGCGTTTTCTTTACCAGCATCACTCAGTGTCTTACAGTCCAGTCCAATCTTTGTCTAAAGAGTTGGTTTTGGTACTCTCTTCAGCTCTGGGCTACAGTGTCTGGGGACCACGTCCTCAAGGGGCCCTCCAGTCTGATGGAGCATCAAGTGTGCTCTCTTAATAGAGTTCTAGTTCTGCCACACATTTTTCTCCCTCTTCATCAGGGACTTGACATTGTATTCCCAGTAACTGTTAAGAAACCACAGAAAGGAGCCATGAGGAAGGGACTTCCATAGAGGTGTTAACCCCCCACGACCCAACAGTTCCCTTGGACTGCCTAGCAAATAGTCTGCAGAGAAGTGGCTGTGAACTCTTGTCTGAGATCTACAAAGTCGTGAAGTCTCCATGAGCCCTGCCCACAGCTCTTGCCACCCACTCTGTCTCCCATCTGCTCTTGGCAGGACCATGAAGAAGCCACATTTGTCTCCCTCTGTCTCTCCAAGCAGCAGGGCATGGGGGTAGGACACAAAGAGGATGGGCTTTAGGCCCCTTCCAGGGGGCCTCGGAGAGCTTCTCACCCCTCCATACATCTACTTACCCAGCATCTTTGGGGGATCGGAGACATGGTGTGTGCTGAGCATGGTGCCTGGAGTTAGGATACCTCCAAAGGTGGGAGTCATCACCTGGTGCTGTGATAATTATTGTCATTAGCGAGCTGTTATTATTAGTTCATTCAACAATTTAACCCACAAGTACCTCCTGGACACTCAGTGCGTGCAGAGCATGGAAATAAAGGGAGACATCCAAGGGTGTGCTTCTGCCTTCAGGGACTCACCGGCCAGGGGAGACAGAACAGGAAGCAGTTGTAATAAATGCTTAGTGCATGAAGGAAGATCACCCAAGGCAGCCCAGGGGGGTCCTGGGTAGGTTCCCACAAGCTATGCTCCAAGAGCTTAATGCCAGTACGAGGCACGTCTGATGAACTCCTCCTTGTCCTCTTTTTGCTCAGTCTCAGAAAATTCCTCCTGTTGGCCACTCCTTTTTGAAACACTCTTTTCAGGTCACTCTGATGATGACATACTTCCCTCTCTCTCTCCTTATGTTTTGGCCATTTGCTCTGTTTCCTTTGGAGGTGCATCTCCTCTTGTCCTACCTACAGCCCTTGGGGTGTCCCAGGGTCTTGCTCTTCTTAACACTCTCCCAGGCAAGGTGCCCAAGTGCAAACCTTTAAATGTCCTCCATCTGCCTGTGACACCAGGCCAGCCCCTGTAG
Source organism: Heterohyrax brucei (assembly GCA_028571685.1). Taxonomy (NCBI): domain Eukaryota; kingdom Metazoa; phylum Chordata; class Mammalia; order Hyracoidea; family Procaviidae; genus Heterohyrax; species Heterohyrax brucei. The sequence continues at coordinate 33,207,400 of CM053140.1, forward strand.
CCTTCACCTGCTCCAGGTCCCAGACCCAATACTCCATTTGATACCTCTGTCATTTTACAACTCGACCTGCCCACTGTGGTTTCCTACACTCCTTCCTCCATTAGATCCTCTGGCTTCCCACTACCTTTAAAGACCCCACCCTCTCGTGGAGTACTGGCAGAGCAGTGTGGGCCTGGGTATAGAGAGTGGGCATGTGGCCCAGCACAGCTACTCACCAGCCCTGGCCTTGGCCAAATGACTGAATGCCTTGGAGCCTCTCAACTTCCTCCACCATAAATCACATGGCATTAGTACCTACCTAAGGAGTGGTACTGTCTTCTTGTTGAGAGCTGAGAATGCAGGACTTGCAGTGACTCATCAGACAGTGCCACCTTTCTACCTACAGCTAGTGGCTCATGCCAAAGTCTTCTTTGCTTTCTGCAAACATACTAGTCACCAGCTCACCTCATCAATTCTAGCTCCAAAACATTCTGAATGTATCTGCTTTCATCCACCCGTCTAGCCCTACTCACTGTAACCTGGGCCACTTCAGCATCCACTCTGGTTCTTTGCATTTCTCTTTGTTCTTGTTAGTTGCAACTGAGTCAGCTCCAACTCATCGTGACCCCCTGTTCATAATGGAACAAAACCACAGTCCAGTCTTGTGCTACCTACATGATCATGGGTATATTTTTGTCCATTGTGGCAGGTACTGTATCTTAACATCTCAATGAGTGTGCCTCTCTTTTCATTGGCCATTTTACCAAATATGATATCCTTTTCATCTCCTCTTGTTGCTAGTGTTGTTCGGTGCCTTTGGGTTGGTTCTGACTCGTAGCAACCGTATGCGCAACAGAAGGCAACATCCCCAGTCCTGTGCTATTCTCATAATCTCCGTGATGTTAAGCCATTTGAACTCATTGTTGCAGCCTGTGTCAGTCTGTCTCATGGAGGATGTTCTTCTCTGGCCACCTACTTTACCAAGCATTATGTCCTTCTCTAGGAACTGAGTCCTCTTGACGACATGACATGAAGTCTTACCTCACATCTAAGGAGTATTCTTCCAAGACATATTTGTTGATTCTTCTGGCAGTCCATGGTATACTCAGTGTCCTGCACCGACACCATAATTCAAAGATGTCAGTTCTTTGGTCTGTCGTATTCATTGTCCAGCTTTCACGTGCATGTGAATTGATTGAAAATATCATAGTTTGGGTGACGTGCCACTGTGCCACTGCACCATCGCTGTCAGTTCTGACTCACAGTAGCCATATAGGTCAGAGGAGAACTTCCTCATAGAGTTTCCAAGGAGTGCCTGGCAGATTTGAACTGCCAACATTTTGGTCAGCCAGTGTAGCACTTAAACCACTATGCCATGAGGGTTTCTGACCTATAGGGTTGCTATGAGTTGGAAACAACATGACAACAGTGGCTTAGTGGCTAGGTCCAGTGCACCTTAGTCCTCAAGTGACATCTTTGCTTTTTAACACTTTAGAAAAGCCTTTTGCAGCAAATTTGCCCAATGCAGCATGTCATTTGATTTCTTGACTGCTGCTTTCATGGGCTTTGATTGTGGATCCAAGTAAAATGAAATCCTTGACAACTTAATCTTTTCTCTTCTTACCTTCCTCCCAACTGTAACCTCAGAGCAGCCAGAAGAACCCGTTTAAAGCCAAGTGTAGCCTTCCCTCTGCCCTGTGTGAAACTCTTCATCAGATCCCTGCTGACTCAAGTCCTTAACCAGCTACTTCCCCTCCCAAGATCTTCTCCTACTACTATCCCCAGGGACCATTGCCCTCCCATCCCCATGGCCCCCTGCTGGGTCTCAGTGCTCTTGATCTCCTCATCCTCTTGCCTGGCAATGCTCTTGCCCCACGCTTCTGGTATCACTGATGCTTAAATCTTCCTTCAGGTGTCAACTCAAGTGTCTTCTCAGAGATGCCGTGAATGCTCTTTCCTTATTAGTCTTGGTGATACTTGAAGTCCTTCACTTACTTGCTTGATATGTCCATTGTCTGTCTCTGTTACATACATATGCTCCACGAGGATAGAGAAGCTGTCTTTCTCATTGCCCCATTGCCATCAGCAGGAGAATTTGGCAAATAGCAGGTTTTTAATAAACATAGATGTACTAAAATAAATGACAGCTAAGTTGAGACACCAGTTGCTGTTGAGTCAATTTTGACTCATAGCACTGCATGAATGTCAGAGTAAAACTGTACTGCATGGTATTTTCTGCTGATTTTTCATCATGACTTTCTTCTGATGTGCCTCTGGATAACTTGAACCTCCAGTCTTTCATTTAGTAGTTGAGCGAATTCACCGTTTGCACCACCCAGGGTCCTGCCATCAGGTTGATTCCCATTCATGGCAACCCCATGTCTGTCAGAGTAGAACCGTGCCCCCTGATTGCAATGGTTGAGACAGGAGTCATTACTGGTTCAATGGCAAACTTCTTTTCTCATGCAAGAGACTTGGGTTCAATCCCCAGTCAACGTACTTCATGCACAGCTACCATGTGTCTGTTGGTAGATGCTTTCGTGTGGCTGTGATACTGAACAGGTTTTTAAGGAGATTCTGAACTAAGAGGAGCTAGAAAGAGAGACCTGGTAGTCTAGTTCCAAAAGTTAGCCAGTGAAAACTCTCTGGATGACAATGGCCCAATCCCCAACTGATCATGGGATCGTGCAGGAAAGGGCACCAACTTTTCCTTTGTGCATAGGGTTGCCATGATACTGCTAATGACATGTCAAGTTGAGACATAAAATAGGAATAGGAAGTGGGCAAGTAAGGGAGCCTGTGAATTGTGCTTTGGGAGTTGGATTTGATCCTAAGAGCAGTATGGAGACTATCAGTAGCTTAAAGCAGGATAACTTCTTACTCAGAAAAGGCTTTTAGGTGAGCCTCTCTAGCTGCCATGGTGGAAAGGGATGAGAAGGCTTAAAATTTCAGACAGGAAGCTCAACTAAGAGTGAAACATCCTCCTCTGAACTAAGATAAGGACCATGGAGGTAGAGAAAAGCATTCAGAATTAAATGGACCATTGGAGACAGGACATCAGTGTGTCCAGATTCCATCATAGGCAACTGTGAAAACACTATGGCCATCCACTGGGAAGGAGGGGCCAGGAAGGAAGGAGGCTGGTTTTTGTGCTGAGGGGCTCAGAAATGTCCCAGAGAAGACATCCAGTGGATAGGAGAATGTAGAAAGTAAGAGATCTGTACAGGAGATAATGTTACAGGTCTAGTCAGTAGCGATATGATCAGATTATCCAGGAATCATGCACATGCAAGTTCTGCAAGTCTTGTCTTTCCTACATGGTCCACCTGGCACACCATAGGCCCTAACAAAGTTACCAGCATTGTATTACAGAGTTTAAATTAGATAAGCAGGAGGAACCCAGCCATTTCGGGCACAAAGTTCTCAATGAGAGTTAGCTTCCAACCTTCCCTTGCTTCTCCATACCACTGTTTGTGTCAGGATCTCTGAATCCCTTCTGTCACCAAGACCTCCCACACTCCTACACCCCCACTGTGGCAGTCATATGAATGATTTATTCTTCCAAGGAAATTTGCATCTACAAAGACAGCTATGTTGGTAGAATTTATGGCATGAGACAATGACTGGGTCCTTGGGAGAAAGTAGGGCCTCGCTGAGCCCACAAGGTTGCATCTTGGTGAAGAAGCTGTGGTGTACCCCTGTTTTGTTCAGAGCTCCTATTCTCGACTTCCTGCAAACTCTGGCCTGAAGACCACTTGGCCGTGAGGCCTTTGAACTTGACCATCCAAAAAGATCCCCTTCATGGGCTTCTTCTGACCAGTCTCATCCCTGTCTTAGAAAATGCTACCTTTTACAGAAACCTCCTTTGCCTTTTACAAACCTCAGAATGGCACCTGGAAGGGCTTTGTACATAGTTCAAAGCTGTCAGACTTCTTTTTAGCTAAATCAGATTTACATTCCCAGTATGCAAAATAAATTAACGGTGGGGGGGCAACGCTATTGGGAAAGACACTGGGGCTCCTGGAACCTAAAAGGTATAACCACAGAAACCTGTGGCTGAGGTGCACAGTTTGAGGACCATCGATCTAGGTTCAATTCCCCACTCTACACATGGTGAACCAGAATGTAAAACAGAAGCAAGGATTGCCCAGGACCAGCCACATGGGAATTAGCAGAAATGGATTCTGTTCCTCTGTGTGTGTGTGTGTGTGTGTGTGTGTGTGTGTGTGTGAAAACTTATATGAAATGTTCAACAAAATGGATCCATAGAATAGATTCAGACATGGACTCAAACTTATCGGTAGTGGCGACAATGACTCAGGACTTGACAATGTTTTCTTTCTGTTCTCCATATGGTCACCATAAGTCACAACCTATTTGACAACAACTAAGAACAACGACAAGAACATATATATTGTTACTGGGTGCCATTAAGTCAACTTTAACTCATAGTGCCCCGTGTGATAGAGTAGAACTCTATAGGGTTTTCTGAGCGGTAATCTTTGTAGAAGCAGATCATCAGATCTTCTTGCTGCAGTGTGTTGCTGGTGGATTCCAACTTCCAACCTTTTGGTTAGCAGCTGAGTGCCTAACTGTTGCACCACCAGAGCTCATTTATTTTTTATGCAGATTATTCGTACATAAGATGCTTGGTGATACTGCTGCCACAAAGTCAATTCGAATTCATAACAATGTGATAGAATAGAACTGACTCAGGATTTTCAAGGCTCTAATCTTGACAGATGGAAGCCCTAATGGTGTAGTAGTTAAGAGCTGTCTCTTCTAACCAAAAGGTCAGCAGTTCAAATCCACCAGGAACTCCTTGGGAACTCTATGGGACAGTTCTACTCTGTCCTATAAGACTGCTATGAGTCAGAATCAACTAAGTGGCAGTGGGTTTTTTGGTTAATCTTTACAGATGGAAGATTTGGTGGCACAGTGGTTAAGATCTATGGCTACCAACCAAAAGATCAGCAGCTCAAATCCATCAGGCACTCCTTGGAAACCCTATGGGGCAGTTCTCCTCTCTCCTGCAGGGTCACTATGAGTCTGTATTGCCTCATTGTATTGTTTGTTTGTTTTTAAATCTTCATAGAAGCAAATTATCAGGCCTTTCTCCCATGGAGCTTCTGAGTAGGTTCAGACCACCAATCTTCTGGTTAGTAGCTGAGCACTTAACTAGTGTACCATCAGAGCTACTTATATAAGTTATTAGTCCTTATGTGTATTTTATTTCTCTCTCAAAGTTCTGTATCACATAATCTAATTTTCTTGCATAGAGTAATCACCATTATTTTGTCATTACTTTGTGACGAATTTGTGTGTGATAACTCCAATACCCAGATATTCTGTTAGACTATTTCTTTTCTCTTTTCTTTTTTTTTCCTTTCCTCTGTTAATATGGTCATTTGATCCTGTGCCCTCTTGTGCCTGGTTATCTTGCATTGAATGCTGGACGTTGTGTAGAAAGGATAATACATGTAACTGGAGGCTCTGGATCAGAGGCTGGTAAACTATGGCCACAGCAAAGTCCAGCTTCTTCCTGTTTGTGTGTGTTTTGTGAGCTACCTTCAGTTTTTACATGCTTAAAGGAAAAGACAGCCAGCCAAGTCAAGGGAATAATATTTCATGACATGTAAAAGTGTTTGAAATGTAAATGTCAGTGTCTGTAAACAAATTTTTGTTGAAACAAAGCATGCTTATGTGCTTACTTTTGTTTGTGGCTGCTTTGGGGGTCCCTGGGTGGTGCAAAGAATTAATGCACTGGAAGATTGGAGGTTTGATTCTAGCCAGAGGCACCTTGGAAGAAAGGCCTGATGACTTACTTCTGAAAAATCAGCATTGAAAACCCCGTGGAGCCCATTTCCACTCTGAGACAGACAGAGTGAACGTGAGTCAGAATGGACTTGGTGGTAACTGATTCCATGGCTGCTCTTAAGCTGGAAAGGCAATGCTGAGTAGTTTTGACACAAACCATTGAACTTGTAAATCCTAAAGTCTTTTGTATCTGTCCCTTTGAATGGAAGGTTTGCCAACTCCTGCTTTGGATGATTCTCTCTGCCACAGAGAAACCTCTTTTTATCTGGAGGCCAGTGGGCTGGGATTATGTTGGCTAGAAGCTGGCTTTCAATTTTTCTGGAGGCCTTTCCTCTTTGGTGGGTATGCAACCCGTCTAGCTTATGGGGCTTTGTGGCTCCAAGTAGAATCCATTTAGAGGTGAGAGCAATACCTTTCTTTCTTCAAGTTCACAGAAAATTCCAGGCTTCTGAATTTCCAACCAGAGCTTGAACCCTGTCTCAGTCTTGTGCTATGGAAGACCTTCATGGAACCCATTCGAACGTAGCAGAGACCCTGCAGCACCAGATAGGGCAGCTGTTCTCCTGTCTGCTTCCTCTTGCCAACTTGAGTCACCTCCTTATGTACTTGCTACTGGAAGCATCCTTGTATAGTCATCTGTCCAAAGGTTTTTAGAGAGCTTTTCAGTTAAATATAACTTGCATTCCCAGTATGCAAAGTACCATAAAATGATGTGCTACAAATTGAACCCTGTCCACCCAAATATGTGTTCTAAGTCCTAACCCCTAGCCCTATGGATGTGATCCCATTTGGGAAGCAGACTTTGTTATGTTAATGAGGCCTTGTCAATATACAGCCAAACCCATTGCCCTTGGATGGATGTCCACTCGTAGTGACCCGATAGTAGTCCTGTGTCAGGGTAGGGTATGTCTTACTCATCACTTTTGAGGTGTACGAAAAGAGCAGGATAGACACCGAAGTCAAGATAGATGCCACCTGGAGATAGCCAATGAATCAAGGAACAGAAACTGAATGAGACACAACTTCCCCCTCCCAGCTCCCAGAGCCAACCAAGAGAGCCTTCCCCTAGATCTGGCACCTTGAACTTGGACTTCCAGTCCCCAGCACTCTGAGAAAATACAGTGTGCCTTAAAGCCCCCTCCTTGTAGTATTTTTGTTACAGCAGCACTAGGGAACTAAGACGAGGACAACACTGTGGAGACAGAGTGAGGTTCCCGGATCCTAGAAGGTACAACCACAGACGGACCCCTTCTGCCTTCCACTGCACAGGCCTGGCTCCCTGCTCTCCTATCTCGGCTCAGGGTGTGGCACCCTGGGACAGCACCAATGCCACTTCTACCTAGGCCTGTTGTGTCTTGACCGTGAAACAACCCAGGTGAAAAGATGCCCAGAGAGAGGCCCCACTCGACCTGGGCAGAGACTTCCCAACTGGCCTTGCAGGGAGCTTTGTCTGAGGCTGGGCCTGGTGGGATTGACAGGGGCAGCTGTAACGCCAATCCCCAGCCCCCCTTGCAGGGCGTGGACCACAGCTGGCCATGCCACTGTCCATCCTGGTAGAAGAAGGATGGTCAGTATGTGACTGCCTAGGGCAGCCAAGGATACATCGGGGAAGCCAGGCATGGTGGTCAGCGTACCTGATGGTTTTTAAATGCATCTAATTATCTGTTTATTGTTTTTAATAAAATGGCAGTTGGCAGCATTATGATCATGGCTGCTGTTGCATTTAATGATATACTCATCAGCAAGTCTTTAGAAAGTGCTCAGTCGGCCCGTGTGGGGAGCCAGCACTGGCAGCTTCTGCCTTCTTCTTTCTTTCCCTCCCCATCTCCCAAATCAAAATTGCATTGCAATCCTCCCAACTTTCTGACTGCACAGAGATTTTCATGAAACTTGGGCATAACATCTTACCCCTGCTGGCTCAGTTGACACCATAAGTGGATTTTGAAGGTAGAACCAACTGCCAGGGGGACACTGATCTCTGCAAGCTTTGGGATTTGCTCCAGGAGATAGGGCCAAACACTCCATTTACCTCTCTGACTGTGTTTAACTTCAGAGGTTTGACTCTGAAGCTTGGAGGTATGCTGCAGATGCTAGCTGGATTTGGGGAGCTACATCAGTGAGCAAGTGTCTTGTCACCCCTGAGAGAGGAGGCCACTATGGGACCTAGGCCAGAAGCTAGTGGAGACTCAGCCTGCAGACAACAACTCATAGGCCTGGAGGAAAGGCATTTCAGTGCAGCGGGGTCACTGGTATGGAGCCAGGAAACTTGGGAAACTCTGGAGATGTCACCTCGGGCAACTCTGACCTAAACTGCACAGCAGGAGCCTGTTCAGCCATGGTAAGTGTTGAATTGTGTCCCTTCAAATTCATGTCCACCCAGAACCTCAGAGTGTAACCCTGCAGATGTACTTAGTTAAGATAAGGTCATACTGGATTTGGCTGAGCCCCGACTCACTAACCCTGCCACTCATGTGTCCATTTGTCATACAGTAACCCAAACCCACTGCTGTCAAGTCAATACCAACTCACAGTGACCTTATAGGGCACAATAGAATTTCCCCACAGAGTTTGCAAGGAGCACTTGGTAGGTGTGAACTGCCAACCTTTTGATTAGCAGCCATAGTTCTTAACCACTGCACCACCAGTGTTTCCTGTCATACTCTAGTGGTTTGCATATTGCTGTGATGCTAGACACTGTGCCGCTGTATTTCACAAACTAAGCGGGTAACCCATGGTGACCGTTTTCAGCAGAGCTTTCAAACTAAGATAGACTATGAAGAAATACCTGGCTGTCTACCTTTGAGAAACAGCCAGTGAAAACCTTATGGCTCACAACAAAGCATTGTTAGACCTACTTGCTCTGGACACGTTGTCAAAAGGGATCAATTACTGTAAGAAGAGATCATATTGGATGAAGCAGAGGGGCTGCAGTGGCAAGGGGGATCCTTAGTGAGCTGGATTGGCACCGTAGCTGCAAAGATGGACCCACACGTGCTGGTGACTGTGATGATGATGCAGGACCAGATGATGTTTCGTTTTGTTGTACGTGCTGTCTCCATGTGTCAAGTTCAACTCAATGGCAGCTAGCAACAACAATAACAACAATCCAGTGCCTGGCATACTTAGAGAAAAGAGTGGGACATAGAAAAGACACATGGAAAGATGGCCATGTGAAGAGAGGCAGAGATTGGAATGATGCCGCTAGAATCCAGGGAACAGCGGGGCCACCAGAAGCAGGAGAGATAAACAAGAATCCACCTCTAGAGCCTTCCAAGGGAGCATAGCCCTAACAACAGCTGGATTTTGTATTTCTGGCCTCCAAGACACTGAGAGAATAAAGCTTTATTGTTATAAGCGGCTCAGTTGGGGCAACTTTGTTACAGGAAACGGCAGCCCCTTAATGCTTGAAGACTAGGCGATAGACAATGCTCCTCCTAGACCAGCGTTTCTCGAACTGAGTTCTTTCCACCTGTTGTTGTTGGGTGCCACTGAGTCGATTCTGACTCTTACTGCCCCATGTGACAGGGTAGAACTGCCCTCTAGAATTTCATAGGCTATAATCTTTATGGAAGCAGATCACCAAGGTTTTTCTCTTGTTGAACGGCTGGTGAGTTTGAACCTCTGATCTTTCTTTTAGCAGCCGAACACTTAACCATTGTACAGCCAGACCTTCTTTCTTTCCATCTAGCCTGTGGGCATGTACTGAGGGTCTAGGGTATGCCAGGAACCATGCTAGGTGTGGAGGACCAGCCGTGTTAAGGACTGAAAGACAGAGAGCCCCAACCCTCTTAAGAGCTAAGGTTCTCGGTATCCCTGGAGACCTGCTTTTTAACCCAGGTTCAGACATACATACTCTGAGGGAGAAGGATGCAGGTGTAAAGCTCTTTGGGAAATACTGGGCTACACCAGCATTCTGAAACAAGTGTCTTTTCTAGAGGATTCTCAGACCTGCCCATTTGCCATTGTGCTTTGTGAAACTCCAGGCAGGAACCCAAGTTCCTCATCACAAGATCCTCTGTTCTGATTGGAGCACACAAGAGGGAAGGGTCTTTTGTGAAGCCAGGGCTTGCGTACCCCCATAGTCCATTGAGGCATGCTGTCTTTGGATTGTCACTTCTCTCTTCTGGAAACCAGAATCTGTCTATCCCATGTACCATATGCCCTGAGTATGTCCTGGGGACCCTGGAGGAGGAGCATGGGGCAAAGGCATAGGTGTGAGTAGCTATTTTGGGAGTGTGATTCCAGGGAGCCAGATGGTGCTGAGAGCCCAGAGAGGAGTCCCAGGTATCTGATCGTCTGAGCTGGCTGGGTCAGTGTGCAGCGCTTCTGGGAGCGGTGGCTCACCAGGAGGGGTATGTGGGTGTGATGGCATGCAAAGAGGCCATCTAGACATCCCTGACTCTGGACCTTGCTCCCTTCACTTCCTTCCTTTTGCCTGGGATATCACTCCCTTCCTTCCTCATCTAAACCAAACCATGACTCAAATTCATGGCAACTTCATGTGTGTCTCTGTAGGGTTTTCAGCAGCTGATTTTCTCAGAGTAGCTCACCAGGACTTTCTTCTAAAGCACTCAGTCTTTCAGGTAGCAGCCGAGCACATTAACCATTTGGTGCATCGTCTGGGTGCTCTCTCTTCACCTTAGGTATCTGTTTATCATTCTAGCCATGAGAATCATGTAACAAAAAAAGCCCCAAACTTCGGGGCATGCATCTGTGAGGACATGCTGGGGGCTGTGTGGGGATCAGTCATTGGTTCTGTGGATCCTGGTGCTTCACTCACATCTGTGAAGCTGTTTTCTGTAGCTGGTCCAGGCCAGTGCATTTGAGGGGTCTGAAGCTACCAATTCATCTCCATGTACCTGTCACTTCCCAGCTAGCCAACTGGAAGAGATTCTCCTGGCAATGGACACAGCCCATGTAGATGCCTGTACCCAGCCTATGCTCCACAGCATAGGCCCAGCCCAGAGGCTCCCTTGGGTGGACTTAAGTTGCCAGACTTTCAATTAGCAGCTGAGTATGTTAACTATTTGTGCCACCTGAATGAGATGAGTAGGATTAAAACTCCCAGGATGGAAACTGAGTGGGCAGCAAGCAGCAAGTGAGTGGTGGGATCTAAGCACCCAGATCTTTCTGAAACTGATGAGGCACATGTCCCTTCACTTGTTCCCTGAGTCTGGGGAGTATCTGCTGCAGATTATGAAGCAACCAAGCCTCTCAACAGGCCACTGGCTTCTGAGTATCTGGCCGGAGTTGGGTCCTGGCCTGGGCACTTTCCAGTCATCATTGCTAAGGTCACATTGAGGCAAGTCTGATTTGGATTCTGCTAGAAGCAGGAGGACTGGCTTTGTGGAGGGATGGTCTCTGTTTATTTCTTGCTTTGGTCTGTGTGCTGTCTGGTGGGCTAAATATAGACCCTGTCCCGAGGAGGATGCTGGCACTGCTGGGGAGTCATCTGGTAACCAGCTTCCCAGCTGACATGTGGCTTCTGGTGTACCTTGGCCAGGCTCAGCCCAGCCACCTGCTGTGTGGACAGCAGAGAGCCCTCTGCTCCCTGAAGAGCCATCCTAACCAAAGAACTTCCTTTATAGACCCCTGATCTCTTGCTAGCACCAAGCATTGCTGGCTTTCCCCAGCATACACTGGCCAAGTCTTGTCATCCTTTGTTGAAATGCTCAAATACTATTGGGAGTTTAGTGAGAGAAGTGGGTCATTTCTATACAGGCTACTGAGCTCAAAACAGCATATCACCTCCTTCTATTTTTAAATGAGATGAGCAGTAAATTAAGTTTGCGTGTGTGAGTTTATATGTGTCTGCATGCGCGTGTGTCTGTGTGCCTGTTTGCTTGTGCATGTAGCATGTGCATGCCTCTGTATGTGTGTGTCTGTGTGTGTGTGTGCAAGTGCATGGACATTCTTGGAGGAAACAAGGAACTACACAGGGCAGAGGTGGGACACTGACAACTTAAAAAGCCCCAATGCTAGTACTTTGTGGGCCATCGTGGAAATTTAGAATTAACTTTTGCTTTAATTGGGTTTGTGTTTCCCTCAAGACTGGCTTTTCTTCTCAGGAAGGATGCTTTCTGAGAATGAGCAGATCTAACTCCCCTAGCTGGGAAGCCAGAGACCCATTTCCTCGTCCCTGATGCAGCAGCAGCAGTCACTGCTGTCCGTGCGCCTGTGCTCTGACTGTGAGTCACGGGAACTGGGTGGACGAGGCCTGGCTCCCACTTGTAACCCATTTTTGTAGTTGTTGAATTCAGTTCAGAAATGCTTGTTGAGCTTTGCTGTTTCCACCAAGGAGACATGCAGGCAGAATGTCATCTAATTGTGTGCTGGTCTGGTAGGGAGGGGCCAGGGAAGACCACAGAATCCTCACTGGCCTCTCTCCAGCTACCCCTCTGGGTAGGAGTTAACACACTTCTCCTTAAAGAACCAGAAAGTAAATGTTCTAGACTTACAAACTGCCAAGTCTCAGTGGCAACCACTTAACTCTGCCACCAAAGCACAAAGGCAGCCTTAGGCAGTGCACAATGAATGGGCATGGCTGTGTGCCAATAAAAGTTTATTTTGTAAAGTCAGGCAGACTAGGGATTTGGCCCTGGGGCTATAGTTTGCTGACTCTACTTTGAGGCCTTATCCTCAATGTATGGTCCAGGGACCAGTGAAGTCAGCGTCCCCAGAGCAAGGTAGAAATTCAGAGTCCCAGGCCCATACAAGGCCTACAGAGTGAATCAGAGTCTGCATTTTAACCAGATCCCCTGCCTTAGTTATCTAGTACTGCTGTAATAGAAATCCTGCAAGTGGATGGCTTTAAGAAAGAGAAATTTATTCTCACACTGCAGTCTAGGAGGCTAGAAGTCCAAATTCAGGGCTCTAGCTCCAGGGGAAGACTTTCTGTCTCTTGCTGGCTCTAAGGGGGAGGTATTTCTCATGAACCTTCTCCTGGTTGAGGAGCTTCTCAGCATGAGGACCCTGAGTCCAAAGGACATGCTATGTTCTCAGTGCTTCTTTCTTGGTGGCATGAGGTCCCCGTGCCCCTTTGCTTGATTCTCTTTTATGTCTCCAAAGAGACCAGCTTAAAATGCAACCTACTCTTGTAGGTTTAGGCCTGCCTCATTAACTGTAACAAATGCCACGACCTTTGTGACTTCAACTAACAGAATTTTATTCTCTCACGGTTCTGTATGTGACACAATGGTTCAGTGCTTGGCTGCTAACCAAACGGCTGCTATTCAAATCCCCCAGTATAACAGCTTTGCTGATTTCTATGAGTCCTTATTGTGAATTGCTGAACCTGAGAATGGCCTTCGGGACCTCCTGAATTGCACTGTGATGTTGAGAATGTCTCTTACCCTCCCCACGTAAATGGGGACAATCCGTGTGACCAGCTTGTACTGTCTTAGTGGGCTGTGCACAAGCTAATACAGATAATGTACTTCCAGCAATGCTTGGCACACACAACCAGCAAAACTAGGCTTACTCATTAAATGGATTGAGCTGCAGAGGCTATGGAAGTCAGTTCTGCACCCTCCCCCAGCACTGCCTGTGTTATTAATAAGGAAGGGGCTGGAGGAGAAGAGAGGATATGAAGGTGAAAAGAACCAGAGTGAGGCTCACATCCCACCCTTTTAGGTGAGTGAGGGACATTTCTGACTCTAGCCCAGGGTTTCTCAACCTTGGTACTGCTGACATTTGGGGCCAGGAGATTTTGTTAGGGAACTGTCTTGAGTGTTATAGGGTGTTGAACAGCATCTCTGGCTCCCATCCACCAGATGCCAGTAGCGATGCCCTTCCTGTTGTGACAGTCAGCACCATCCATCTCCAGACATTGCCCATGTCCGTGGTACAGAATCAGTACTCCAACCTGCCCCTAAGGGTCCTTGTGGGGATTTTGCCTTGAGGACTGTCTCCTGCTATGTGGCTGTGATGAAGTAGGTCCTAATGAAATGTCAGTGGTAGCCATCTCTTTGGAGGTGGCGCTGTTCTCTTTAGTCCATGCTTGTGCCCTAAGCTAGAGGGCCTTCTACTTTCCCTTTTGATGACTGAGGGCAAGTTCCCAACTCGGAGCTTCTGGGTCCCTGTAAAGGACATGCTAGTGTCCCATGCACGTTGATATCTTCATTCAACCAGGAATCACATGGTGCTCTGTGTCTAGAACCTTTACTTGGGCCTTATTACATAGGTCCCTCCCCTAGGTTGGCTGATATTGTCATCAAACACAGACAAGTGGATCTTTGTCCACTGTGCTCCAACTTGCCAATTGTCTAAACACTGGTCTTCGAGGAAGAGACAGTAACTTTATTGCAATTCACAGAGCAAGGCACTGGGAGGAAGTTCTTCAGGTTCCTCCTCAAGCTACCAGGAAGCAGGGCTTATATGTGATTTGTACAGTAGGATGCCAGCCACACTGGTGTTCTGAGGAGGGAAAGCTCTAGAAGGCAGCTAGGAAACAGGAGGCAACACAGTTCTTGTTGTACAGCTTGCTTTGAAATAGGGTCCAACTGATAATTTTCCTTCTAATTTGTTCTTCCTATTGCTACGTCCTCTGCTGAGGTTAGCTAGCAGTCACAGCTGGGCCTTCTTTCTGTGCAGGGCAGGGCAAATCTGGTGTGGGCTAGTTTAAGGACTAATGGAAATGTACTGGCATTAGTTAGGTCACATTGTAATACCACGAGGTGGGGCTTTCTGGCATGGGCAGCTGTCACGTTAGCCACCTCATTAACCTTTCGGGTGTGGGGGCATCTCCCCAAACTGACCATCACTCACTCCTTGAAAGGCTCTGCTGGGTCATTCCTTTGAGTCCATGCCCCAAAGCTGCAGTCTTGTTTTTCTGTACAGGTCTGGTTTTAGAAGGTACATTTCTCCTCACCGGCCTGTTCCCAGGAGATGGCCATTTGCCTCTGAATGGCTCCAGACCTTGAGGTCCCATTATTCAAGAAGTTGGGCTGACCTTGGCCCCTTTCCAGCTTCCCCTGGATGCTGTGAGCTCTGCCACATTCAGACCGACATGTTCCCAGACACTGTTTTGTCAAGCACTGATTATGGAGTCAACGTTTTACAGGTCTTTGTGGAAAAGGAATGGCTTGCTTGCAATGGAATTGGCACGTTGGGTACCCATTGTCATCTCTCACTTATCAAACTCATCCATACAAGACTGATACCTTTGTACCCCATGGCCAGTGGATCTGTGCCAGCATAATGCACGTATTGTATTACATTTATAATTCATTATACAACGAGCTGCTGTAAATACAGGAATGTCATCCATTTGCCTCGGCAAATTCCAGAGCCATTGCTCCTGCCTTCATCCAAGTGTGCTGGCCAATGTGCCGACATGTCCTCTTGTTCTAGGCAAGAAGGTCCCTGTATGTTTTGCTTTCACAGTGGACGATGCCCCTTGTTTGATTTGGCTTTGTGTAACGAGGCTCCCGTCCGGACATGGAGATGGATTACCAACTTTCACATCCATCTTCAGGGCCTGATCTTATTACAAACCACCACAAATATAACCATAAAAGCCCTATTGATTGATGCAGAGCTCGGTAATCCATCTGTCCCCATCCATTATTCCAGGTATAATTTTTCATTATCTGGGTGGCAGCTGATTCCTAGCACATTAGTATACAGTGGCAATTACCAGGAGCAGAAAGAGCCCCTAAATTAGCAGGAACAATAACACCTGTCAGGAAAAGGAAGCAAGAATCTCCACACAGCATGCATCTGAGCTCTGGGACCACGTCTGAATTGCAAAGAATTTAAAGATGGGATTTAGTACTGACCTTGGAAGTGGAGAGAAGAAAGTTGTTTTGATTTTAGCTTTCTTTGGGGCCTGGAGTGCATATTCCCTTAAGGTGACAGCATTGCCAGCGCAATCACAGCCCACACAATGGCTAGTGTGGAAACCATTCCATGGATGGCCTTGTCCAGGGTCGGTAGGGTCTATGCAGCAGATGTTCCTGCATGCTTTATTTAATGGCCAATAGAGACTTGCCTGAGGAAACATCATTTAAGGTGTGAGTGCTCTGAGACACTAGCAGGAAGGAGAGAAGGTGGGAAGATGTCCTCCTAGGAATGGTACCATTTGGATGGGCCAGATAAAGTCCAGTCTAGATACCAATGAGCTGAGGTCTCTCTCAACACAGTGATTTTATGATCTGAACACTCTAATTTTTTGCAAGGTATACTTTCCTTTCAACTTGGATGGAGCAAATTGAAACAGACATAACATACAGTTGAAATATTTGAGTGCCATTTATTGTTGTTCTTAGTTGCTGTTGAGTCAATTCTGACTCATGGCTACTTCATGCACAATAGAATGAAACATCACCCATTCTGGTGCCATCTTCATCACTGATATGATTGAGGTCACTGTTGCAGCCACTGTGTATTTTGAGTGTCTTCCAACCCAGGGGGCTCATCTTCTAGCACTGTATCAGACAATATCCTTTTGTGATCCATGGGATTTTCATTGACTAATTTTCAAAGTGCATCACCAGACCTTTCTTCCTAGTCTGTCTTTGTCTAGAAACACCACTGAAATCTATCTAATTTGTGTGATCTTGCTGGAATTCGAAATACTGTCATCTTAGCTTCAAGCATCCCAGCTACGTGCTGCCATCACAGCATTGCAAACTTGAAGATGAGTGGTGGTGAGTGGCTGGCCGGGTAAAGATGCTGGAATTCTCCATGAATTTCAGTGTTCAGAAATCAAGAATGCTGTCTAATTGAATCTCCAAGGGACTGTCACACCAAATGATCCCTTTTCAAGCAGGCTTTAGATAGAGGAATCCAGTAGAATTATACAGCAATGTTAAGGGTTGCTGCAGCCTGACAGTAAGCTGTCTTTGAAATAGACTAAACACTGAACAATGATAATCCTAAAAGACAGTAAGTCTGTGATGATGGGGTGTGAAGGTTCTTGTCATTGGAACCAAAAGATTGCAAACTTGGATCCCTGCTTCAACAAACTGTTCAAAATAGGTGTATGCTTCTATTTATTGTATAAACTGAACCATTTTAGACTATTCACCTAAATCAGATGTCTGCAAACAATGGGCCATGGGTCAAATCCCACCCACTGCCTATTTTTGTAAATAAAGTTTTATTAGAGCACAGCCACACCCATTTCTTTGAGTATTACCCAAGGCTACTTCAGCACTGTAGCCAGAATTGAATAGCTGCCACAGAGACTGTATGGTTGCAAAGCTGAAACTGTTCAGTGGTTGTTTCAGAAGAGTTTTGTCAACCCTGGAACCACTCCAAGACTTAAGTGACTTATACAAATGAGGAAACAGCTCCTGATGTTGGTGGTGTCCTGGTGACCTCTGGACATCCCAACTTCTCACTGACTATTCTTCTTCCTTGGTTGCAGACCTCTGAAAGAGGAAAAATGAGGAGGTATCTCATGAATTTTCTGTCCTACAGCCTGTTTCCAACAAGTGTCACTTTTGACCACACGTCAGAAGACCTGGTGCTTGGTCAGCCTTCATGGACTTGTTGTCTGCAGGGTCTCCTTTTAGTCTGGGCAGAGTGGTCCAAATGGTAGATGTGCTTGGCTGCTAACCCGAAGCTTGGAGGCTCAAGTTCACCTGAGATGTCATGGAAGAAAGGCTTGAAGATCTCCTTTTGAAAAACCAGCCAATGAAAACCCCATGGAACACTTTTCTATTCTGAAATATGTAGGGTCACCATTAGTTGGAATGAGTTCAATGGCAATGGGTTTTTCCTTGTGCCTGAGCCCAATAGTCCATCTGAAACCCCCAGGTCAGGTGTCAGCACACAGGCTGTCTGCTTTGCAGGCGAAAGTATTAACAGGATGTTGACTTCTAACAAAGTTTATTATTACAATGTGGCTACAGTTTGAGTTAGCCTGTTCAGTGTTCTCTGGGGCTCCTGAGTAGAGAATTGCCTTCCCATGCTGGTTCAACAGAGAGTACCATTTCACTTCATTGAGTATCAGACTTCTAGTTGGATTGACAAATGCAACAAAACACCCCCCTTACAGGATTGGTGATAAATTCTATCATGTATCTGAAGACTTAGTAAGATGTCAGGCATAGAGAAATCCTTTGAGAAAGAGTAGCCCTTATATTATCATTGCATTTCACCCCATATGAGCTTAGCTAATAATCGCCAAGCCAGTCAAGTGCCGTCGAGTCAGCTGATAATTAATCATGGGTTAATTCATCACCGTCGAGGCGATTCTGACTCAGTCATGTATTACTTCCTCCAAATTTCAATTTGGGAAGTCCTGCACAGAAAGTTCACACAGCAATTGGAAAAGAGCCTCGGAAGAAGGCAAACACCAGAAATATATCTTGGCCTTTCTTCCCTTTCTCCTGATGTCTTGTTTTTGACTTCTCACTTGTGATTGAACCACCACAGAGCTGGTGTTGTAGGATGCTATGTGTATGCATCAGGCAGGGGGTATGCATATGATGAAGACTGGTCCTTTTCTTAAGGGGCTTAGTGTCTTATAAGGCCCTCAAGTCAAGGCCTGGGCTTCTCAGTGTCATCAGTGAAGTGGGTCCCCTGCATCACCTCTCCAGGCCTCAGTTGCATCCATCTGTGTGAAGAGGAGAATCATCCTTTTCCTCACTTGCAGGAGTAAGAAGAAGAAATTGAACACATAAAAGACAGTTGGTCACAGGACTTTTCTCTTCCAAGGGACTTTTTTCATTGCAAGTATTCAGTCCAACAGAACACCCTTCGTAAGGTGTTTTGTTGCTGCTGGATGCTGTTGAGTCAACTCTGACTCATGGCAACCCCATGTGTGCAGAGTAGAATGACTCTATAGAGTTTACAAAGCAGTAACGTTTTGGAAGCAGAACAAGAGATCAAATCTGGAGCTCTCTGGACCTCTTCTGGTTTAAGAATGGATGACAAAGTACTTTTTCTATATGAAGAGGCTTTCAGAGTCCTTGCTGGGCCTATCCTGAGGCTGACCCAGTCCCAGCTACTCACTGATATCTTACTCTGGCTCCTTTCTCTCTCTTTTGTGCCATCACCCCATCTCTGTAGGGCTTGAGTTTGCCAGCATATAGACCCTATGAAGCAATTCTACTCTGTCCTATAGAGTTGCTATGAGTGAGAGTAAACTCACTGGCAATTGGTTTGGTTTTGGTTGGTTTCTTTCTCAGTAATGCAGACAGAGAAGGTCCTAGCTTCTGCCCCTGTAAGAGTGAGATGGTCAGCTCTAAGCCAGCATGGAAATGAGCCAGGTTAGAGGTTAGGTGGGAAGCCACATGAAACACATGCTTTGGGAGCCAGCAGACCCTCTGTGACTTCAGAAATTTGCACAAACCCTGCAGAAGTGGTTTACACTTCTGTCATTGGTAAGAACAATATCTGCATTTCAGAGGTGTTGCTGGAAATACGTGGGGTAATGCATACAAGCATGCAGTATGACATCTAACGCTCACGACCCGATACTGAGTGTGTTCATCACCACTGCCATGGCCATTGTCACTATCACAGGAAACCAAGTGCAGGAAGGATGGCCACTGGATCAGACCAGGCGAGCATGCTGTAGAGCAAACAAGGGAGCTGGTGCAAGCAGCTGCCCTGCACAGCTGTCCTCTCCACTGGGCATTTTTGTTCACTCTTCTCTGCCTTCAAGTTCTCTGCTGGGTCCCAGAAACCTGGTGGTCGTGGATTGAATTATGTCCCCCTAAAATGTGTGTAGCAGTTTGGCTAGGTCAGGATTCCTGGTATTGTGTGATGTTCCTGTATGTTGTAAATTCTGCCTCTTTGATGTTAATGAAGTAGAATGAATGGTGGTTGTGTCAGTGAGGCAGGACTCAGTCTTTAAGAATATCTTATGCCTTGAGGCAGTTTCTTGGACTATAAAGGAAAAGGAAGCAAGCAGTGAGTTGGGAACCACATACCAGCAAGAGAGACAGGCCAGGAGCAGAGCATGTCTTTTGAATCCAGGGTCTCTGCGCCTCAGAAGTGCTCAGTTCAGAAGAAGATGGAAAATAAAGAATTCCCTCCAGGGCCAAGAGAGAAAGACTTCCCTTGGAGCTGACACTCTAAATTTAGATTCTTGGCATATTTTACCATGAGGAAATAAAAATTTCCCCTTGTTAAAGCTGTCCACTTTGGGTATTTGTGTCATAGCAGCACTAGGTGACTAAGACACTGGTGAACACAGAGCTGAAGCTAGTAAGCACTCCGTTGTTGGCGAGATTGAGGGTGGTCTGTGAGACCTGGCTCACTTTCAGCCTGTAAGCAACCTGATCTGGTGGTCCTAGAGAAGAAGGCAAACTCTCCTAGTTGTTTTCAAAAGAAGTCCAAGAGTTTGGCTGGGTATATAGGATGCTGGAATTCTGGTGATGCAGTGATCAAAAGGCCTAGCTGCTAACTGGGAAGTGGCCAGTTTTAACTCACCAACCCTTCTGCAGGAGAAAGAGTAGCAGTCTGTTTCTGTAAAGATTTATAGCCTTAAAAGCCCTATGGGGCTGTTTCTACCCTGTCCTATAGAATCAACTCAGTGGCAACTGGTTTGGGTTTTTTATAGAGATTTGGGACTTTGGCTCAGTTACTTTGGACAGGTCATCAGGAAAAATCAATTGCTAGAAAAATATATCATGTCTGGTAAAATAAAAAATAAAAAAACGTACTGCCATCGCGCTGATTCCAGCTCATAGCAGCCCTATAGGACAGTGTAGAACTGTCCCATTGAGCTTCCAAGGAATGCCTGGTGGGTTCAAACTGCTGACCTTTTGGTTAGCAGCTATGACCCTTAATTACTATGCCACCAAGATTTCCTTGGTAAAGTATAAAACCAAAGAGAACCACTGCCATCCAGTTGATTCCTACAGACAGAGTAGAACTGCCCCATGGAGTTTCCAAGGAGTGCCTGGTGAATTTAAACTGCCAACTTAACCACTTGACTACTGTGCCACCAGGATCACTGAAAATAAGGGAAACCCTCAGTGAGATGGATTGACACATAGCTTCCAAAATAGACTCGAGTGTATCAACAGCCACGAAGATGGTGCAGCACAGGCCCTGTTTTGGTCTGTTGTACGTAAGGCGTACATGAGTTGGAGACAACTCAATGGCAGCTAACAACAACATTTGGGTTTGCCCTTGACTGAAACCACTAGTCAGTGGTGCAACTTTAAAAACCAGAAGGATGGACACTGCTCCTGAGCTGATCTGTACTGGCACTTCCCAGCACACAGTCGATACTCAATAAAGCCATGAAAGGAAGCACATGCCATTCCTGGCCTTGCTCTGTCATTTTCCTTGTGGGTCTTATCCCCAAGGCTGAGGACAGAACCCTTCCTGATGGACAGCAATAGCCCTACAAGAGGAGGAGAGAGGGAAGCTTGTTTTCTGATCATACTTTTAAACATTTGTTTCCAATATCCCTCATGAGGATAACAGTCAGTGGAGAGGTAACATCTGTTTGTGAGACTATGTCCTCAGAAGGGGGCCAGAAGAGTATTTATGCTATGGGACTGACCACATTGGAATTGTGTGCCTTGGTTGTCTCAGGCTCAGCAGTCTGCCAGTTGCATCAGGTGTGAAGTGCAAATTTAGCAAAGTAGTTGTTGATATCAGGGCACCAGGGATAGTGATAGAATGTGTGTTCAGATGTCTTGGATGAAAGAAAGTGGGGGAACCATCTCTTCTGTGGTCTAGGGGCTGCCCTTGAAAGGCTCCTGGAACTCCCTCACTGCCTTTATTGTTTCTTGGGTACAGTTTCAGCTGGGAGCCGAGAACTGGGCCAGAGCTTGGGTCTTTCCTGGTGATCCTGACCAGCAGAGTTAACAGGGAATGTCCCTGCAACTATGTCCTAGGAAGGATGCAACAGGCATGTCACTGGGAAGGAATGGTTCCGGGAATACAGGTACCAGAGGCAGGAACTGTTTCCACACGTGTCCTCCTCTCCTTTCTGAGGTTGGCAGTACCACCCCTGATGGACTAGGGGAGAGGAAGACAGGGAAAGCATCTCAGCGGGATCTGGCTGACTCACTTCTGTAGTGGCCAGTTCTGCTGTACCTGCTATGCTGATTTTTTCATAGCCCCTCCTTGCAGAGGGAGGACTGGGCCAGAACTCGGACCTTATTCTGGACTTTGTGAACCATCAATTGCTAGACTGGGACTGTTTATTCTGGAAGTTCATCAGGCAGTGAACTTCTCGGAGGGAGCTCAGGATAAAGACTCCCTTTGGAGCATGGTAAATCTAATGCCCCAAGGGTGTGGGCCAACGTGACCTTCTTTCCCCACCTCACTGGTGAGTTCTAGGCTGTCTGGGGACAGTTCAGATTGTGCTCCCACATGCTGACCAGAGGACAGTGAGGTGGCAGTTCTAAATGAACATCTCGCTGGAGCTCACAGCAGCTAGGCAAAGGCAGCAGGAGAAGAGAGGACATAGCCTGGTTGGTATGTTACTGCTCTGGGTCTACAAGGGCAGGAGGAAAGAGAGGAGAGGCTGCGGCCATAGTCTCTCTGCCTGACCTCTGCCTGGGAGGAACCTCAGACCAGAGCCTCCAGACAGCTGGAAAGGGAGGGGTGCCTGTCACTTCCTCATGACTCATACAGTGCCAGCGGCCCTTCCAGGGGGTCTGCGGAACTCTGACCTTGTGTGCTTCTAGCTTACTGTCTCCACTCTGTCCCTTTCTCCCTTACAGGTTTGGCTGTCCATCAGATCATCACCATCACCGTCTCCCTCATCATGGTCATAGCTGCCCTGATTACAACTCTTGTCTTAAAAAATTGGTAAGGATCCGTGACCCCCCTGGCCTGGCGATGGGAGGGTAGCTGTGGAGCCCTGACAGCACAGTAGTTAAGCACTTGGCTGCTAAACAAAAGGCTGGCTGTTCAAAATTACCAGCTGTTTCAAAGAGAAGATCTGGCTATCTGCTCCTGTAAAAGTAAACAGCCTGGCAAACTCTATGGGGCAGTTCTCTTTTGTGCTATAGGGTCACTAGGAGTTGGAATCGATAGCAGCAATAGGCGTTCCCTGGAAGTGGGCACACAAAGGTCCGTACTTCCACATCTGGCCCCAAACCCCATGCAGAGGACATTGGTGCCCTGTTTTGCTCCAAGAATCCTGTGCAGCCGCTGTTACTGTGCTGAACTCTGCTGCCTACAGACTTGGACAGTTTAGCCAGGCTGGGGGCATTTGCTGACCCTTGCTCTTTGGGATATGACCTTGTTCCCTGGTTTTCTCAAGAGAATGGAATTATTCCCACCTGCTTGAAATAGTTTCTCAGACAGCAAGCTATAGCTGCCCCGAATCCCTTTCTTCAGATCTAAGTCTACTTCTGGATGGAGCTTACTGAAGTATAAGCCTTTGTTCGGTTCCCTCTTGGCCTTCCCTGGGAAGGCTGTGACAGCATCGTCTCTCCCAGTGCCTGGGCAGGAGCGTGCCTGCTCATCACTGCCACTGGGCTGCCTGTTGCCAACTTCCCTCCTCCAAACCTGCCTTCCTCTTGCACCCGCTCTGTGTCCATGGAAATAGGTTACGGTTTGCTGCAGGCAGCTGCCCTCGCCTACTTCTCCTGAAAGCTGGCCTACTTTGAGGCCGGCCTCGCCGGTGTGCACACCTGCTGCTCCCCTGGGAAAGTTGAGGGACGCTGGGCTGCCCTGCTGCTTGCCTGGCACCCTGGAGGCCCTTGTCTGCCTGAAGTGACTCCTCTAGCCCGTGTCTCCTTTGAGCATTAGAGGTGACACTCCTGTGTGACGTGAGGGACCCAGCAGTCCACTGGCTAGCAGCAGACAGCAGTAGGGATTCAGCAGGGCTAAGGGTGGAGATAGAACCTGAGCCTCCAAAGGGTGGTGAAGCCTGGGGAAGGCGAGGGAGTTCTCTGGGATGATGGGAGGGGGCAGGAACCTGGGCCAAGGGCCAGAGTGACCCTACTGCATAGAAAAATCTCACATGCAGCACACCACAGGGCCAGGAAGCCACTCCCTGAAGGTGAATGGACTCATGGCCAGAGTGTTTTCTGGGTCCAGGTGATGAGGACAGCATAGAAAGTCATAATGGGGCCTCTTAGCCAGGGGCTGGCCAAAGAAAGACCTTTGGACCCCTCTGTGGCATGGCTGTATAGCAGGAAATTCCATGGACAGAAAGATGCTGCTCATTTTGATGAAGGAAAATCACTATCCACAAAGGAGACAGCTGACTTGGTTACCCTTTTAGTGATAGGTGGGCAGGCCTTCTTTTAGGTTTCTCAATACACTCAGGTTTGCAACAGACCCTCAAAGAGCCTTGCAGGGAGCACAACCCAGGGGTGAGGTGTGGCCCTGGAGCTTCAGAGGGGTGAACTCGCTCTGCAGAAAGCTTTTCAGGTGTGCGTGGCATTCATCTCACCTTTATGAGGGCCCCTCTCACCAAGAATCGTGATTCTTTCCAGTGGGAAGATGAAAAAACCTGTTGCGATGGAATTGATTCTGACTCATAGTGATTCTATGGGACAGAGTAGAATTGCCCCACAGGGTTTCCAAGAAGCCCCTGGTTGGTTCAGACTGCCAACTTTTTGTTTAATAGCATTAGCCCTTAACCACTGCACCACCAGGGTTGTCTAGGAAGATGAAGGCAGGGAATAATCAGGACCCAAAAGGAGATGAGTGCCACGAACCCCCTACCTCCCAGCCCTTCATTCCCAAAGGACGCTGGTCATGAAAGGAGAGGAGAACCAGTGCCGCAAAGAGGGGAACAAGGTGTCATTGGATCTCTGAGCCACAGGGATGTGTCCCAGGTAGCTATCCTCCTGCATGTCCTGTTGTGGTTAGATGTGAGAAAGGAGACTGGCGCCTCATGTTTCTCAGGAACCTTGTCATCAAAAGTCAAGTCCTGGGGGGTCACAAGTTGCCTTCCTTCACCTCTTGACTGATGGAGGTGGGAGTCTCATGCCTGTCCTAAACTGTAGTCTCCACAATCCAGAGGACTGAGAAAATAGATAGATATCCACGGAGCAAGGAGCCCTGGTAGCTCAGAGTTGCTAACTGAAAAGTCAGCAGTTTGATCCCACCTAGCTGCTCCACCGGAGAAAGGCCTGGCTGTCTGCTCCTGGTAGATTACACCTTAGAGAATCCAATGAAACAGTTCTCGTGGTTCACATGGGCTGGTATCAGAGGAAGTCAAGTCAGTGATAACTTATAACAGTACTATCATAAGATGTCAGGATGAAGGCCAAACCAGCCTCATCTCCAACCTGTCAATGTTGGCCAGGGAGGGGCTGAAGATAAGTGGTTCCCAGCTTACCAACTGCCCCCAAAGATAATTACGGTCTACAAAAAAATTAATGACTCTATACACAAAGGTCCTCACACATTCTTGTTGTACTTCCATGGCTGACACCTGTCACAGGTTTTCATTCCATGTGTGCAGCAGTGAGGGAAACAAGTAGTACCTTCATCTGACTGACATTCTTTGAGCAAACAAGGCCTGGCTTCCCATAACCCAGCTCTACCTCTTACCTCACAATTCTCTTGGCAATAATGGCCTACATTTAAAATTCAAATTTTCTTAAAAAAAAAAAAAAGAGTTGATTGCTTGATTGTGGTCGATCTTTCCAAAGAGGCTAGGAATTACCGTTTAATATTAAACAAGATATAATTAAGGGAAGGTTCCACACTGAAGTGCTGAAGTTTGTGTTTGTGGGCTTCAGCATCTCCCACTCCTCCCATGCCCCACACCCAACACCACCTCCTCTCTCTTCTAGCTGTGCCCAAAGTGGGAACACACGTCGGAACAGCCACCAGCGGAAGATTAACCAGCAGGAGGAGAGCTGCCAAAACCTGACAGACTTCACACCCGCCCGGGTACCCAGCAACCTGGACATCTTCACGGCCTATAATGAGACCCTGCAGTGTTCACACGAGTGTGTTAGGGCGTCTGTGCCCGTCTACACCGACGAGACACTGCTTCCAGCGGGCGAGTACAAATCTACTTTTAATGGAAACCGGTAAGCTCAGACTTGGGCAGTCTTGGAAGCTGCAAAGCAATGCAGCCCATCACAGGCCCTGGAGCTGGGGTGCAGCAGAATAGGGGCCAGTGATCTGTTGAAATTATCCTTTAACAAATGCCAGCGGCCCATATGGCAAAGAAGAGGGATAGGGTAGATGCAGAAGGTACTTTGCTCTCCAGAGAGAACGCACCAGCCAGAATCTACCTCCAGAGCCCTAAGGTAGGAGAGTAGTTGGAAATGTGTCCACCGCCCTCAATCCAACTTCGTGGCTACAGACTGCCATCCTGCCCCAGAGTACAAACGCCAGCTTTGCAGCTGTTGGCCTTCCAAATGTTGACAAATAATGGTTGGCCCCTCCCTGAGCCAGTTATCTCTGGATCCCCATTAATAAAATGTCAGCAGCAAATCTAGCAGAAAGATCAAATACCAACCAGACTCTCTGACCAGATACATATATATATATATATATAATTAAATGTTCTTTTTCATTATACGTGTGTAATCCCTCAAAGAAGACATGCCCCTAGAACCATCTCTCGGAATATGTAACAAACCTTGAGTCAGCTTCTGGAGGCTTATCCAGAATTCAATTAAAATATCAATAAGCTATTCTTTTAAGTGAGCATGCCTTCATGTGTCATTTTGTAAATTAAGGGGGGAAAAAAATCTCCCAAAACTTAAGAATCTTAGGAAGAAATGGGTACGACATCAATCTGAAGAGTACTTGTCGGCGGCAGAATTAGTGCTGCTCAAGATTTCTGAAAGAGAGTTCCTTGTGGAAGCAAGGATGAGGGCAGTGGGGAGTAACTTCTAAAAAGGGTCAGCTGTGTGCTTGCTCCTGTGGTGTGTGTTAATTTGTTCAGAGGTAGAGGATGCTGGGGCTGGATCTAATGTCCCGTAGTTATTGTGTCCTTGTCTTGTCAGTTAGAACCAGTAAACAGTCCTCAAATGCCTTCTTGTAAATCTCCTCTTGTCCCTCCCTCTACGTTGGAGTCTGGAATAGTCTCCTCAGCAGAGGAGAGTCAAGAGGAGCAGCCTCAGAACTGTTATTCTCAACAACATTGGTTTCACACTCAACGGTTGGGGAGCTTGTTTGTTGCATCCCAGCCTTCCAGAAGTCTGAGTTCACATACTTGCAAAGGATTTTCAAACCAAACCATTTCACTGAGTGGGGTGTGTGCGTGTGCGTGTGCGTGTGCGTGTGCGTGTGCATGTGTGGTGTGTGTGTGTGTACGTGTGTGTGTACGTGTGTGTGTGTGTGTGTACGTGTGTGTGTACGTGTGTGTGTGTGCGTGTGTCTCAGTTTGGATATGAATCCTGGCCAACCAGTGCTGAGCCTTTCTGGGGAAGGATGGGATGGGCTGTCAGTGGTTTTGTCTGACTTTGTCCCATTCTCTGTCCCTGCATTGTGTGAAGTGCCCTGTTTCTGTCGTGGGTGGACCCAGGGGGAGATCTTATGCCTGGGCACAGAAGCATTGGTTGGAAAGGGTTCTTGGTTTTTGTCCTGAGGGAATGCTCTCTTGGGTCCTGTTGGCCTTGTGGAAATGGTGGCTTAGTGTCCACCTTGACCAAACGTGGAGAAACCATCCTATGAGCTAGACTCTTGCTCTCTCCTAACTGAACTCGACGGCACTTGGCTTTTGGCTAACTGAACAGTTAAGTGCTTTGCACGTCCGCCCTTGAATGCAGACACTCTGAGCTGCAGATTCTAGAATGAAAATCTAGGGATTGTACAGCTGGGCTGCAAAGCCAGCCTTCTGACTGACCTCTATGACAAACCCCATGTCTGCATGGAGCCATCTGGTTCTGGGCACACAAAGCCTTCGAGAGGGGACAGAGATGTTGGGGACAGAAGGCCTAGCTCTGTGTTCATGGAGGTCCCTTCCTGCTGGAGAGCAGCAGGCTACAGGAGAGCATTACCTTTTCTTCTCGAGATCCAATTCCCTACGGCAGGCCTGACTGGCTTGCTTGTTGTGTGTTACGTACCAGCACGTGCAAGCCCATTTTTCTGCCCACTGCAGACCCTCTTCCTCTGATCGCCATCTTATTCCTGTGGCCTTTGTGTCTGAGAAATGGTTTGAAATCTCCTGCTGACTGGCCGAAGTCTTTTTTACCTCCTGGGGGCAGGGCAGACGCCATGTGTCTGTTTCATGGTAGGTACTTCTCTTTGTTCGCTGCTTTTTTTCTTTCCCCTTTCCTTCCCCTTGCCTGCTTTCACTTTGGGATAACTGGGAGCCCTTCTGTGCATAGTGGGAGGATTTCCGATGGCACTCTTGCAATGCAAACCAGGGAGCAGGGCTTTGGGTCTTTGTGTGGCATTTGTTAGAAGTGCCCCTACTTCCCAATTGAGGGCCATTACAGAGGCTCATGAACCCCAATCTCAGCAATGCAACTGTTACTGTCAATGTCATTCTAATATGTCAGGCCAACTAGGCTACAGGCATGGCCTGGGTGGCAGGGAAAATCATTTCTTGAAACAAGCTACAATTACAGTTCTCATTTCCCTCAACAGGAAGAGATTAGAGCAGCAGCTAAGTGGGCAGGAATCACATCTCCATCACATGGTCTTTAGGTTGGGAGGAGGGTGCCAAGCAGAATTAAAATACAATTCTGAAATATAAAAATAAGAGATAAGAAAGAAAATGATAAAGAAAGTGAAGAGTTGAGACATCTACTAATTTGAAGCCAGGGACCGGTACCCAAACAGGATGAATTTTCCACGCTCTGCTGGATAAGAACATTTGGTTTGCTTTCAGTGATATTAACTTTAATGCTAACATTAAATTGCTTTCTTCTGCACTGAATCTTCGGAACATTCGGGCTGATGGCTGGAAAGTACATTTTGCTTCGGTGACTGAATATTCTATAGGCACTGCCTATAGGTGTGGCCACACCCGAGGGTGGATTGTTTCTTTGTTGTTAGTCTTTTTTCCTTTGATGCAAGGTTTCCTAAGGTTTCACATTTTGCTCATCTCACTCACCCAGCCTTTTTATTTTTTCTCCCCCAAAGCACTCCTTCCAAACATAACACGGGATCCCTTTCATGAGGAATCCAGTTTCTAGAACGAGATGTCAGTATTGGAAAACCGTTGTTGTTAGCTGCCACCGCATCAACCCCCAACTCACAGCGACCCGTGCACACTGAAACACTGCCCCATCCTGTGCAATCCCGAGGATCAAGCCATGGATTGGAAGTTTGTGATCCATAGGGTTTTATTGCCAGGTTTTTGGAAGTAGGTTACCAGGCCTTTCTTCCTAGTCACTCTTAGTCTGGGAGCTCTGCTGAAACCTGGCAGGTGGTTACTGCACATGGGGTGCATTGTCCAGGAATCAAACCAGGTCTCCTGCATGGGAGGCCAAGACTTCTACCACTGAGCCACCACCACCCCCGTCTGAAACTGTGTCTTACATTTCTGTCACCTTCTGATTTAGACAACTAAACAGAAAACGTCCATGCCATACCTACACCTACTATCGCCCCGTCAATTTGAACTCAAAGTGACCCTATAGGACAGAGTAGAACTACACCATGCGATTTCTAAGGCTATCATCCCTATGGAAGCAGACTGATGTGTCTTCCTCCCAAGGAGTGGCTGGTAGGTTCCAGCTGCCAACCTTTTGGTTAGCATTGGCATGCTTAACCACTGCACCACAATGGTTCTTCTGTATTCATGCCAGAAGAGGCCAAGGGCCTAGGGGCTGGAGGATGTTGCCTTAAGCATGGCAGCAGTGCTGCCCTGAGAATCCAGCTTGAGGTGCTTAGCTAGGGCGAGAGTCTCTAGCTGCATGGGAAGCAGGAGGGAGTCTTCAGTCCCTAATCTCAGCACTGATGTTTGTTCCAAATCAAGTTTCCAGCCCTGGCTCCCAGTCCCGCAGCCAGCATGACCTGCTGAGCTTCATGTTCAGCCAACAGGCAGAGGATGTAATTAGACTGGATGGAAATGAGGCTCCATGTAATGGTCCCCACTGAATCCGTGTGGGCCAAGTAAGTGGGGATGCAGACTTCCCAAACCGTTCTGCCGTGCGGGTGCCAGGCATGGCATAGCCATCAAAACCACTCCTTTCATCTACCCCAGCAGTGCTCATCCAGGCTGCAGACTGAGCTTGCTTTGGAGCTTCAGTCAAACCAACCCCCTGATAGCTAGCTTCTTAGCAGTAGGGTCTGAGGCCTTCCTGGGGGAGCGTGCACAGGCCAGGACCAAGTGATCTCCAGCATCTTCCTTACAATTTAGCATAAAAAATGCTTGACAGCATCATACATGACCTGCACAGCAAGACTTCCATTCGCTTCCTCCAAGAGCCTGCAATCAGATATACCAGTGGCAGTTCCTTAGTGAGTGCATTCAACAGAGGCTCATCAGAGCACCCCTTATTCCCAGCCTAGCACTATTCACAGCCCATCTTATATCAAGGAAGTCATTCAGTCCTCCTGGTACCCCCATTTTGCAGATTAGGAAGCTGAGGCTAAAGGCGGCAGAGTGATTTTCCAAGGTCTGTCATCTAGTGATGAGGCCATGACTAGTTCCATGGCTGCCTTTCTGTCCATGAGTCAAGGGCCTCTCCCAGAAATTCCCTCATGATGTCTGAGACCCTGCTTCCTCTGTAGTGCCTCTGTTTCTTGTTCTAGTCACCAGCTCAGCCCGAGAAATTCCCAAACACCAAGTGGGAGCAGTGTCGGGTGGTAGGAGATAAGATATCATACAAGCCAACCCAATTTGTTTCTCAAGGCCGTTTGGCCAGATTCTATAGAACAGAGCAAGAACAGAGCACCCAAAGGCTGAGATTAGGACTGCTCAGACAGGATGGGAACCCACTGCATCGACTTTAAAAAAATGAAATATAATTACAAGAAAAGTGCTTTTATTTACTTTGCTGCTGCAGAGAAGCTTTCCAGTCTAGTGTGTTGGATGAAGACATACTCGCTTCTGAAGTGTTATTGTTAGCAGGAAGAATTGCTTCCACCTCTGTGGAGCCAGATTTAAGGAATGTGGACTAGAACGGGTAGCCCCTGTGTGGTGCAAACAGCTAATGCACTTGGCTGCTAACCAAAGGTTGGAAGTTTGAGTCCATCCAGAAGCTCCTCAGAGGAAAGGCCTGGTGATCTGCTTTTGGAAAATCAACCCTGAAAACCTTATAGAGCACAGTTCTACTTGGATACACATGGGGTCTCCATGAGTCAGAATTGACTCAGTGGCAACGTTTCTTTCCTACTCAAAAAAGAAAACCTTTCCTGTTTCATCTACCCAGTTCTTTCTAACAACATAGGGGCCTGAGGACACCCCGCAAACAGTATTGGTTGGCTTTCCTTGTGCACTGCCCCCGGGTGAGGGGATGTGATATGGGTACATCCACATGGGCCCACGTTCTTCCCAAGGTAACCCATTGTCCCCATGATGACTTCTCCACTCTGCTTGAGGCAGTATTTCAGGACTGCTCTTCTCACAGGAGGAGACCACTCTGTGCAAAGAGCTCTGGGCACCCCACATGGTGGAGGAAGGAGAACCCATGGGGCCTTCTCTACTCCCCAGCCCATGCCACACATTATTGACACAGAGCAGTGACCCACTGCAGCCATCTTCTTTCTTCTGGGACCACAGAACAGAAGGGCTGCATAAATGGTCTCGTTAGCCTGTGATAAATGCTTAATGATTCCATCTCAGTGCATCAGATGGACCATTTATCACTCAGAGGCTAAAACATTCGGATTCTAAGTATCCCCTGATTCTGGCAATTAATGCCTGGACATGAACATCGAGCAGAGAATAGCCAGAAAGATCTTTCTGATTTACCAGGGTACTTATTGTCCCTTAAATAAATAGCAATTAATACTAAGACATTTAATTAAGGTTTAAGAGCCAGCGGAGATATTTATCTCTTACATAGCTGTGAAGCCTCTTTGAATGTATTTTTAATGATGATAAAGCAGTTGGTTATTGCACCTCTTGCCTCGTTGGTCTAAACTGAATGCACATTTGGGGGCCCAAACTCTTTGAAAGAGTAGTGAGTTGATACAGCCAGGCAGCTGCCCTTGCAGGACACCTGTGGGCAACCATCTCTGTGGTCTTCAGACTGACCAAACTCACCCTACTTCCGGAGGTTCAACCTGTACAGTTGATTACAGCAAAGTCTTGCCTCCTACCCCTTCTGCTGTGGATCTCAATTGCTCTAGACAATGACAACAGAAAACAGAAAGTCGTGAAAGACAGAGACCTCAGATGCCCCCCCCCCACCTGCCACTGGCTCGAAGGTAAATTTCCTGTCATTTTTCATAAAACAGGTAAACTTGTGAAAACCTCATTAGTGCTCAGATCTCTCCATTTGCCAAGGCCACTTCATTCCGAATGGAGCTTGGGAAAATAATGTAAGTGCTTGAATTTGAAGCCAGTGAGAAATAAATCATGCATTATCATTATTTTCAAAAACACATTGAGGACATAGCTAATAAAAAAGTAAGAAATGCAGCTGAGCCTTCCTACTTTGTTCTAAAAAAAATAACAGTAATGGAATATCAAGGCTTTGTCACTCAAAGAAACATGTTTTCAAAGCACCATCGAGACTCTTCCAGAAGCTATGCTCTCCGAGCTGGAAAACATCCTGACCAAAACCGCTGAGGGATTGGCTTCAGTGTGTCCTCCATGTAAGGGTTCTGTGGTTTGGCTATTTTCTTTGTTTGCAAAAGCAGACACTGATCATAAAAACAGGAGACCCAGGTTGGTGTTTGCGGACTGAGAATCCCGTCTTGGTCTTCTGGTATTTCAACTGTGTTCTGGGCACCAGAGGGCACCAGCTTGCTCTGAAGTTGGAATTTTCCAGGTTCCAATCTCACCAATTACTTTGTAGCAGACAACTAGTTTCCCTTCTGACTAGACATCACCCTTCACCGGGAACTACTCACTCATGGACTCCTTCATCTGAGTTGTTTTGAAGCCAAACTGTTGAGGCTGACTATTCTG
Organism: Heterohyrax brucei; assembly: GCA_028571685.1. Taxonomy (NCBI): domain Eukaryota; kingdom Metazoa; phylum Chordata; class Mammalia; order Hyracoidea; family Procaviidae; genus Heterohyrax; species Heterohyrax brucei. Next base: position 33,240,077 of record CM053140.1, read on the forward strand.
ATTTTCCCAACTGTGCTGGGTTCCTGGGATGCTGCTTTGGTCAGTGTTCAGCAGAGAGATTCCTGCACACAGCCTTTGTGAATGCTTCCTCATGAACTGAAATTCAGGCAGCATTCTTAGCCAAGAACTTAGAATCAGCCAGGCATTCCTGGGTGGTGCCAGTGATTTACTGGTTAGTACACTCAGCTGCTAACATAGAGGTGGGAGACTCAAGTCCTCTGAGAGGAGCCTTGGAAGAAAGGCCTGGCAATTGACTTCTGAAAAATCAGCTGTTGAAAACCGTATGGAGCTCAGTCCTATTCTAATATCCGAGGGATCACCATGAGTCACAAGACAGCAACTGGCTCAGGTCTGTCCAGAAGGGAGAAGCAGTGGTGCTTCCTTACCTGTGATAACAGCTTTCCTTACCCATGGTAAGACCCCTGCCCGGCTCAGAGGAGGCATTTGCATCAGGGGTCAGCAGCCCCTCATTTGAGGCCTCGTAGCATTGCCAGGCAGGTAAGGGGATGGTCAGGGGCCCCGAGCCTGCATTTTCTAGACTGGGAAGGTCCTGGGAGAGGAAGGTTAGTGTCTAAACCCCAACCCCAGATTGAATAGGTATTTACATGTTAAGATGCGTAGCAAAAGAGAGGAGACAGTATTGGGCAGGAGGGATAATTCTGGGGCCAGCTTTGCCAGCACTGAAGACACTGTTCTTGCAGTCATTGCCTGGGAGGTCATTTGGCTGAGGTCTCGCTGAACATTGCTGTGGTTAGCTCATGAGATTTACAAGAAAGGAGGTCCCCCCTGCCTGTTGAGGACTGCTGTCCTGGGCCCCAGGCCTGGCAGACCACAAGGATACCTGGGGAGCTTTAACAATGCAGGCACCCAGGTCCAGAAAGCTGTATTTTTGAGATGGTTTGAGGGGATCCTGATGGCACCAGTCTGGTCACTACACCCTGGAACAGCTATGGACATGCCTACCCCCTAGCCAAGGGGCTTGTCCAACTTCATTTGGGGATCTTCAGGATATTCTCCCCCTACTTACTGATTTGTGTCATGTGCATTGGAAAGGATGCAGTGATACTCCCCTTTTTATTTTTGGAGTGCCAGACCTTGGTCTGATTCCTGGCCAGTGCCCCTCATGCATAGCCACCCCTCATCTATCGTCAGAGGCGTGTGTGTTGCTAAGACACTGAACCAGTTTCAGCAGGGCTTCCAGACTGAGAAAGACAAGGAAGAAAGGCCTGGTATGTGCTTACAAAAATCAGCCACAAGGGTCCAATCCGCAATGATTTGGGGAATGGTGCAGAACCAGGCAGTGTTTCCTTTCATTTTTCATGGAGTTGTGATCACATGGGGCCAGTTCCACAGCAGCAATTACAAGACATCTCCCTGTAGCTATGCAAGGGCTGGACAGTTTTTCCCTGAGCCGGGAAGCCTGGGGCTTCCCATTTCCTGAGATGCACCCAGGCTGGGTGAGAGCTGCTGGCTTCCTAGCCAGCCTACTGGACACAACGATTTTAGCCACTGGCTTGGTTGCACGCATTGGTGATTTCCCATTTTAGCTATCCTCAGCAAGATCAGCTCTTGAGGAGCTTCAGGGAGGCTCCAGCTGAGCAATGAATTGAAATGGTCTCCATTTCTTCCTGCAATGCAGGTGCCAGAGCAGGTGGCCGGTCTGCCCTTCATGGGACATGGTCCAGAGGCTGGAAAGGGAAGAAGCCTTGGGGCCGGGGTGGTGGATAGACTGCCATGCATGCTTGCATCCATGGAGAGAAAGTCCCATTGGAAATCCCCCCTCCACAGCTGGGGTGACTGTTACTAGCACACTAACCAGCTTCGTGTCCCTGGTATCCCTAGCATTTGAACCAAGTCCCTGTTACCAGTTCTAGAAGACATCCTGCAAAGGTGCTGGTGTCTATTAGCCAAGTAGGAGAAAATCTGGGCTTTGTGGTGCAGAGGCTCAAACAGGGAGAAGCTGGCCACTGCTGTCAACTCCTCATGCCCTTACCCTGCCCTGGACACACTGCTATTTAACCTCTTCTTCTTTTTTCTCCACACAGGATTCCGTTGGTGAACCTGTAAAAAACAAAACAAAATATATACAAATCCTAAAACTTAAATCTATAAGGGGGAGGGTCCCTGCACCTACCACTTCTGTTTGCCAGTGGGGACCTCACAGAGCAGGACGCTATAGGCCAAATATATTTTTATAAAGATGCTCATGCCTATGGGGGACTGCCTTCTCCCAGAGTGTTCTCTGAAGGACAAAAAGAAGAAATGCAAGGATGGAGCTGGAGAGCGAGAGCCAAGGACAGGAGGAAGCACCTGAAGTCTGGGATTTGTACTCTGATTCTGAACCTGTGCCAATAATACCATTATGTGCCATGTACTGACCTGGAAGACTGGGTGACAGAGCAGGAAGCCAAGTTAATCGCACTTTGACGTCTTACCTACAAATGGGTGGGATCACGTCAGAGAGTCACTATTGCTGGTTAATAGACGTATATAAATATATAAATACACACAGACACACACACACACGTTTTTTGTATTGTAGCAATTTTTGAAGATCTTCAATGTTCCTTTTTAAAAAAATTGTGTTATCGGTTACAAAATCTGATGTATTTAACATGCTTAGTATGAACAGAATAAATTGGTGTTTTCTACTTTGGCAACTCGCCGCACACACATATCTCACACAGACACACACACAGACACATGCATATAATCGCATATATTGGAAATGCAGTTCCAACGGGTGAGCGTATTCTTCCTGGTGACCTGGTATCCCATCACCATTCACCCCAGAGGACAGCCTCAACCCAGACTACGGGGCCCTTAAATGACATTTGGTGAATGACACCAGACTTGGGATTTTCATCTTGGACCAGAGTTAAGAATGTCATGGTTTTATATACATATATATAGATAGATATATATACATATATAAATATTACCTTTTGTTCAATGAATTTTTTGAAGATGCTACCTAACAGCCACATACACATTGATGTTGCTGGCTGCTTGTACATGGGCCTGAGCGTGAGGTTGGGTGGGTGGTGGATTCTTGGACGTTTTTGTGTTTATACAGGCATAGACTGGATTAAAGACATCTTTTTTTTTTTTCAGTTCTAAAAATTAAAGGAATATATCCTTACCATGTGTGTGCGTATGTCAGGGCAGACCTCAGAAATGCAGAGGGCTCTAGGTTGTTTGAAAATGAGGAGGGATTCTGTGTGAACACTCCCCAGGCAGTTCTCCTTTCAGCAGCAATCTAGAATATTCTGTGTGTCTTTCCCATAGCTAGGTAGACAGATGTCACCTGCTCTTGTCACGATTGCAAGAGTGACTTTAGATCTCGCTGGAGACCCTGGCGAAGATGCTGTTCTCTTGTCTGCTCCTATTGGCCAACATTTGTGTTTGCCCCAGTGATCCTACTGTATAACTTTCCAGTGGAAGTAAGGGCCCAGGTCAAAGTCTTGTTATTCAGAGCCCCAACCACACATACTGTTATCAAAAATACTGCCATGCTCAAGGGGTAGAACCACTCCTTATGAGCTCACATCTTATTAAAGGTGCCCTTTCCCCCAAAAAAGAACAGTTGTCAAGTTCATTCCAACTCATGGTGACCCCATAAGTGTCTGAGAGTATAACTGTGCTCCGTAGGGTTTTCCATGTCTGATGTTTTGGAAGTAGACTGCCAGACCTTCACTCCCCGGCTCCTCTAGGTGAATTTACACTGCCAGCTTTTCCCTTAGCAGCCCCTGTGTTAGCCATTGATACCACCCAGAGATTTCACATGGAGGCACCCCAAACCAAGCCACACCCCATTGCCTTTGAGTAGATATCGACTCATAGTGACACTATAGGACAGGGTGGAACTGCTGCTTAGAGTTTCCAAGGCAATAATGTTTAAGTGAGCAGGCTGCCATATCTTTCCCCTGTGGAGCAGCTGATGGATTCAAACTGGTAACTTTGCTGTTGGCAGTCAAACGCTTTAACCACTATGGCACCAAGGCTCCTTAAAGGCACCCAAACCAAAAAACAAACCAGTTACCACTGAGTCGATTTCAACTTATATTAACCCTATAGGACAGAGTAAAAGTGCCCCATAGGGTTTCCTAGGAATAGCTGATAGATTTGAATTGTCAGCCTTTTGGTTAGCAGCCATAGCACTTAACCACTTCCCCCACCAGGGCTCCTAAAGGCACCCAGTACTCCACAGTTGCTGCCAGTATGGGGCATTAAGATCCTGGTTAAGCAGAAGATGAGCCCTGGTTATAGGCCAAATCCAGATTAGTGCTAATGGCCTGTCTCCCAAGGTTTCACCTAGGAGCAGCCTAGGTGTAACTGTTTTCACCAGTAGGGTGTGTGAACAAATGGAGTGTTCAATGTGAGACCAGAAAAAAAGGTCCAGCTGACACCGGCTTTCTTTCCCACTTCTGAGCTGGGCAGCTGAACTTGATTTTTCATTCAGGTTCAGTCTCCCTCTAAAACAAGCATTTGTAGCTTTGGGAATAGGTAGAAGCAAAAAGATACCAGCAGAGGAGGAAAACATTGGTTTCATGACACAGTAACATTGAGATCTGTGCCCTAGTATTGCTCCTGAAGCAGAAAAGTTGGTTTTTGTTTTTTGTCATTTTCTTCCAAAGTGTCACCACCCATCAAGATGCTGCAGATGTCACTTCTGGCATTTGACCATCTCCAGGTTCCTGAGACTCACCTGCATCATGCTCGACTGTGCTACAGTCTCTGTCCCTCATCCAGCCACCTCCATCCCATCACCCTTAGATCCCTGCAGGAATTGTGTCTTCCTGACTAACTGTGGGCACAGAGGGTCCTCATCATTGGTCAGGGCCATGGGGGCTGCTGCTCTGATCTGTGAAATTTGGAGCTCCAGAATGAATCAAACTGGGGAGAAGGTGATGGCACAGAAACCCTGTTGATTCGCTCGCAGGGCACCCAGGCTTCTTCATAGGGCGTCACTTGATGCCACCTCCGATGGCAGCTCAGCCTCTTTCCCAGACCACAAGTTGTTGTCTTGATGCCTTGAACTCTGCAGAATATCAGCTGTTGAACTTCTAAGAGCGTGTACACCGACAAAGGCCCCCCCGCAGCCCTTTGGGTACACATCTGGAACAGGGCCAGAAGAACCCGATGTGCACCAACCACCAGGCAAGCAACATGTGCCAGTCTGCACCAGTAAGTCTAGTTGTCTGCTGAATGTCTGCAAAACCAACCTGTATAGGGAATGGCCACTGTTTCACGAGGGTTCAGGGAGTGTCTATAGGAAGCTCTTAGGTTTCAAATAGTTAGCTTACCTCTCAAACGCCTCCACTGGAAACATCATCTGTGGGAAAGAGATAATAAATGAAAGTGAGCAGCTAGGAAATTCAGCCCCACTGCAGTGGTATCTGTATAATACCCAAGCATAGGATTTTTCTGGGTCTGGTCATCCAGATGTCCCTATTGTCACCATTTTCTGTGTAGGTGTCGGATGAGTCTTGATGGACTGTCCTTCCATAGGTGAGGTATGCTGAAGGTCAACTCTTTTCATCTTGACTTCTCAATTTCCAGGTCAATCAGCAACATCCCTAGTGTGGTGCTGCTAAGGTGATGATACCTAAGACTTGTACCCCAGAGCCTGTTTCTTATATTTATTTTAGTGTTTTTAACTCAGAGAAGGTAGGTGATATTTTGATAAGGTCCCCAATTTTTGTCCACCGCCTCTTTTCCCATTAGCAACTCTCTTGAAATCCCGCAATCATAGGCTCTAGTCATACATGTCATGGTCTGTTGCCCACCTGTAGACTTGGAAGCTATTGAAACAAGTGAGACTGGCCATGGGGAATGATCTGCTCTGCTCCTTGTTGTAGGGTCACATCCATTTCGAGGCTTTGTTATTGCTATTTGCTGTCAAGTCAGGTCCGACTCCTGGTGACCTTACATATAGTGGAATGAAATATTGCCTGTTCTTGTGCCATTTTCATGATAATTTGTATGCTTGAGCCCATTGTTTTGACTGTGTGTCATCTATCTCATGGAAGGTTTTTCTCATTTTTGGTGATCCTCTCTACCAAAAGTAAAGTCCTTTTCTAGTGATTGGTCTTTCCTGATATGTCAAAGGTTAAATGATAGGATTTTCTCCATTCTTGTTTCTAAGGAGCTTTCCAGAATACTCTGTTTCTAGATTTAGTCCTTTCTAATCCTGATACTTGTGATGTCTTTTTTATCTGGTTGAAAGAATGTATGTAATTGATTTAGGGAAATCTCTCCTACTCATGGCCAGGAAAGCTTCCTGTTCATTTCCCACTAGGCTCAGATTTCAGTAGTCATCCAAGACAAGGCCAGGCCTTATACCCAATGAGTCTTCTTTCCTAGTTCCTGCCTTCCCATGTACAACGTGAAAGTGTAGCAACACTCTGATGTCTACTAGACAACTATGAGTGTTCAAGTGGAGTGCCTTCTTGTACCCAATGGAGAGGCCACTTCGAATACCAGCTTTCATCCTGAGTGTTTCTGATCTTTTTAGTCCTGACTTTGTGTCCACTCTTTGTGCTGTATTCAGCTCCCAGGAATTCATGCCAGTCCTCCAGAGAGCATTTTAAGCTTGTTTAGGAGCTTGAACTTAACCTACAAACCTCGACAATATTGCGTACTTGACCACTAGATCAGTAATTATTACAGTGGTCTTGCAACCTTAGGCTCCATCTTCTCAAAAAATGCATTGCCCCTAACCACCACTTTCAATATCAGGCAGAACTTGCCTTGTGGGTTTTGGTTTTCAGGAATTTTATACACAGGTGTCCAATCACGATGATCATATTATAGAAAGAGCCTGTCAGAGAACTGGCTCTTTTCATTTTGGAAGGTCTCTATTTGGGTTCTTTTGTCCTTAGAGATATTTTCCTTTGCTTCTTTGCCCACACTGATTATCATCTGAGCTCATGAAGCTGGGTTGACTCTGGTACCTTGAAAGACAAGGCAAAGAGGCAAGGCTGAGTCTCAGGGCCACAACCTATGACCCTCCTGTATTCATGCTGGGTCTTGTCAGGGTTCTCATTTTACAGTGGCATCAGCACACATATTTTCTTTGTTCATATCATATTTTGACATTGCTACTGTCTTTCGTCAGAGAGATCTGAGCACTTGTGAGTCCCAGAGGCAGTTGCTGTTTTCCACTGGATTCTCCCCAGCTGTCTTACACAGAATCATCCCTTAAGTTAGTGATGGACAAAATTACTGAAATTCCTGATTTCTGCCAGATTCCAGAGTTGTTCTTGTTTCACTGCATGAGTTCTTTAAGAAGACACTATCCACATACACAATTAGAAGAGAAACAAGTCTCCCTACCTCACTGATTAGATTATGATCATTCCTTCATCCCTTTATTAAGCAAATACTTATTGAACTTATACCATGTTTGTGATGCTGCAGGGAGCAAAATGGGCATAGTTCTGCCCTCATGAGTTTGACATTCTACTGGGAAGAAGGAAGATAATTAACACATCACTTGCTAACCAAGGGTTGCCCTTGGATTGTGGCATACAGCAAAGTCTTACTTCTACTTTATCGATAAAAATTCATTGCATCCCCACCTCTAAGATTCTGCAGTACTACCTGGCTCTAAGATTCTCCTATACTACCTGGCTCTCCACCACATTCCTCAATCACTTTGATGGGAGTGATCCTTTAATGCAAGTAGAGAGGTGAAGCCAAGATAAGAAGTATTACCCTGATGATTAATTTGACCCCCTTCCATACCCTGAGAGCTGTCTGTGTTTCTGGGTCCTTCCCCATGCACACATTTGTATTGTCAAGTCACCGTTAGGTCACCAAGGTTCCCAAAAGGACTAGAGGGTTCAACAACAGGGATGTAACCCACAGGGCAGTGGAGCCCCCAAAGAGAGTCTCCCCTCTTGGTAAGGAAAGAAGCTGCCTCTTCAAAAGTTCTTTCTCAACACTGATTGCACCTGACAAGACATTTCCTAAACAACATCTGTTTTTAGGTGAGCAGCTATTGGAAAACATATCATGATGCCTGTAGTTGTGAAATGATTTCTTTGGTGCAGTTGGTCCATTTGCTATGCCATGTTGGGTTTTGTTTGTTTGTTTTTAACCAGTGGAAATAGCACAGCTCACATAAAAGAGCCAAACTCTCACCATCTGTGAGTTTTTAATCAGTGTTTCCTTATTTTACGTTGACATGTATCCTATACAGGCATACTATTAAGGTGAAGCCAAGCTTTGAATGTTAGTTACCCAGAATATCATTGGTGGTATTTTCAGCCAGTTCTTAAATGACTCTTCAACATTTTGAAATATATACCAGTCCTTCTTTCCAAAATGTATCCAGTGTGGTTATGTCTAGTTTCATATTTCTGGCTTTAGAGCCTGCAATTGGGTGTACATAGTGGGTAAATGGATGTATAGGCAGAGAACTGGCATTGTGTAGAGCATGCCAACCATCAGACGAGCAGAAAGAATGAACTTCTTGAGAAATATCTCAGCTAGCAATAATAGCAAAGCCCATCTCTAAAGTTCAAATGAGTCACCACGTTTCCAAGCCATCCCTAACTAGGGAGTTAATACCATCTCTACAGATGGTATTAAACTGCTCACTATAGTAAATTTGAGAAGTTGCTAAAATAGCCTCATGGAGCTAATTAACTCTTGAATCCCACAGTAACCCATTATGTCCAAGGGTCAATAATAGCACTTGAACTTTATCAAAGGAGTAGCCTCACCATCCCTGGCCATCAGAATAGAGACAGCCAGACACATACTCATATGCCCCATTCCATTTTATTTCACTTTGGGGAGGTTAAATACATATGGTACTGGCAACTGAGAAAGCTATGGGCACAATGGCACTCAAAATATGAAATGACACACAAGGGAGGTGCTTGTCATGGGGTCTTTAAGGCCATAATGCATAGACAGCAAAGGAGCAGGAGTGGCAGCCTTCTCCAGCTATCTGTCTGCACTCTGCACCTATAAATGAATAGTCTGTACCCAAGGGTAAAGAGAATCTAAGAGAACAGCCAATTTGGTTATAATGTATTGTCTGTATCTGCTCTGGAGTTGAGATTCTAAAATAAATCCTCCAGCAGCTCTGTTGCATTTCCCACTTGATGGATATCCTCCTAAATGTGCTAAGAGTTACTGTGCATAGAATCAAGAAAGTAGTTTTGAATGAGACCATAAGTCTAAGTCATATATGGAAAACCCAGTGTAAGAGGCATGATGTAAACTAGGCTGATCTTGTCCATCTGGGACACATAAGTTTATAAGCAGTTCAGATGGGGATAGTTTAAATGACCAGTGAATCATGGGAGAAGGATAGAATGAATATATAAATGCCTGTGTTTGTAACGGAGGCTGTGTTCTCCTGGTATAGGACAGAATGATTACAGATGTACAAAAACAGACATTATTGCCATCAAGTTGATTCCAACTCATTGTAACTCCACGTTGTATGAGGTATAGCTGTTCCATTGCATTTCTTTGATGGTAATCTCTACAGAAGCAGACCACTGTTTTTGTTTTTGTTTTTTCGCATGGCGTGCAGCTAGATGAACTCAGACCACCAACCTTAGTCAAGAGCACAGCATTTATGCTACCCAAGGACCTTTCCATGTGCCATGGGTGGTATTAAACTAGTCACTATAGTAAATTTGAGAAGTTGTTAAAATAGCCTCATGGAGCTAATTAACTCTTGAATCCCACAGTAAAATATCTGCTGAGTCATGTGTCCCAAGAATAGCGGCAGAGTGGATCTGACTGCATGAAATCCTCCTTTGCAGAATTTAGTTAGATTTGTCTTACTTAGGTGGTCTCTCTTCTAAAATAGAATCCTCTAGAAACCTAGATTTACATGAGTCAATCAGTACTGACTGAGATAGAGCACCTTTGTTATTTTTAACCCTGAAGTATTTACAACAGAAAAATAACTATCTAGAAACTTCATTCTTGCATGAACATAGCCAAACTTATCACTCTGATTAGCTTTTGTCGTTATTAGATTCCAAAATTCTCCGGTAAAATCTCTTAGTGTTTATGTTGCAGCTGTTGGGTTGGCAGACTGTCGGATAATGCTAGCCTTCCGTACTGAGCCAATTATTGCTTGTCAGGAGTGGAAGATGGCTTTGCCAAAAGAGAAGTAAGAACACTGTTGAGTTCTGAGTTCTATCTTTTGGCCTTACTATGCACCGTGAATATATGCTGCCACAAACTCTAGGATTATAAACCTCAAACCAAACCCATCACCACTGAGTTAATTCTGACTCACAGTGATCCTACAGACCAATTAGAACTGCCCCACAGACTTTCCTAGGAACCCTTGGATGATTTGAGTGATCGACCTTTTGGTTAGCAGCCATGGCTCTTAACCACTACATCAGCAGTTTCCAGCTCTAGCACAGAAGATCTTACATAACGGTTACATATGATCATGTAGAAAGCTGCAGGCAAACACCATGGCACCAATCCCTGGCCACTGTCTCATTCCTCTGTAGACCCATCCCATCTTTTTCTACTCTGAGCACACCCAAGGTCAAAGGGATAATTTCAATCTTACTGTGATACCCCCAACTCTAATTTCTAATCTTTGGAAGACTAATTTGGAGTAAAAGCAAGTGTGTTCCCTCAAAATAATCCTGCCCAAGTCTTAAGGTTCTGGAAACCAGGTAAGGGTATTCTAGCAAGACAACAGCATTGTTCTTGGTAAGATTTTCTAGAACATGGCAACTACTGCCACCTGAAGGAATAGTCTCTTCTGAGCCAAGAATTCTACTCTGTCTGATTTTTTTTTTTATGCAAGTGAATTTTGAATATCAAGAGATATGGTACTGCATATAACTGAAGGTCTGCCAAGCCACATGAGTGTTTTTCTTCATTGATGAGCTTATAGCAGGTAAATGTATCCCTAGAAGTACTGGTGAGGAAGACTCCATGTCATTTCCACATACAAGCACAAAGGGCCTTGAAGACACGGAGGGCATAGCTGACTTGGAAATATTAGCTGGCACTCCAGACTGGCCATTTGGGTTCCCACACTCCTTGACTGTCATGCTGACAGATAATGGTTTGTTTTATTTTTTGTGTTTTCCACTTGATTTTGTGTTGCTTCCTCTTAAGTCAGAGAGTGAAATGATCCTGGGAAAGTTGATTTACTGTCAATGGACCACACATGTGATCCTTAAGGATTGATTCCCAGGTGGAATGGAGTGACTTTCGAGTTTCAGGCAAAATTTCAGGAACCATCTGGTGTCATACTATTCAGTGTGAGGTGAGGAGAAAGCCATCAGTGGAGTTCCCTGTCTACTGACCTCTCCAGCTATGGTGAAATGGAGTCATGAGAGTTTTCAAGTTTCCAAATGAATCATTGAGATTTTTGGAAAGCATATAGACAGCTTTGGAATCCAGATCACTGTTTCCATAAGAACTACAGAGTTTTGTTCTTTTTCACTTGTTAGTTTCTTCTTTTGGTAGCCCCATTTCATTCGGGTTCTTTTTTCCTTTTAAGCTCCTTGGAGAAACACAAGATGGTAAGTGCTGGAGCCCATGGTTGGGTTCTTGTTCAACTGTAATTATTTAAATGAAAAGTAAAGTAACAACAACAAGGCCTCACATGAATTTTAATGACCTTGTTGATTACATTTACTTAATTTGTCATTGATATATAGATCAACAAAAAGTTACAGGACTAAAAATCAGTATGCAGTCACACTACGCATGGGCTATTGAGCAGGGGTCTCCTCTAAAGTGAACTGCACCCGGAAGTCATTAAAATGACATTGGAGAACACTGAATTAATTATCTCTTTCTTATTTTCAGTTGTTTCGTCTATTGTACATTTAAGGCCATTTAATTTTTTTTCCCCCAGAGGACTAAATGTTGACTGCAAAACGTTTAGAAAATACAAACAACCCAACATAAGGGAAATATCTGAAACCCTTCAATTATTGTTTAATTTGGTGGAAACTGATCGTTAAATGCTGAACAAGTGGGGACAAGTTTCGGAAATCTATCCATGGTTCATGTGCTTGACAAATCTGGCTCCAATGTATGCTTTAGAAAAAGGAAGCCCAATTAGCTTTTGAATACATCTCTGTCAGTTTAACTTGTCATTGACTAAACTCATCATTGGTCATTAAAGAGTTGCTCTGTGATTAGGTGGAAAAGGAAATAGACCATTTGAATGCTTTGCCTTCGTGTCATTTAAGTGTAGACCAGTGAGCCCATCTGGGCATTTAGTGGGACAAACCAAACCTCAGAGAAGCAACTAAATTATGGACTGGATTTTTCATGAGGGACACTGATATGAAAGTCACAGATCTGAGGAACAAATGATATGCTTGTTGCCAAGGATCCATTACTATCTGGAGTCTTCTAGTGTGTTAAAGTGTCACTTCAATTTACCAGGTCTGTTGACATAAATTTAAAGATGGAGCCCATGTCTTCCTTAGCTCCTCTCCGGCTCACCAATGGAATGAGAATCTCAAACCAGGTAAACCCACACCACAGAACAAGAAATAGTGAAGGCTACAATGGCCTGTTTTTTGTAGATTTTAACTGTCTAAGAACTTTATTATTTTTTCCCCTTTCTCATGTATAGCAAAACCGCGTTTATTTTGATTTTCCTAAATTATTTTCTAATACAATAAACTGTTAACTGTTTGTTTATACTTTGACATGGAGCACTTGTTATTTTTCAAAAGAAAATCAAAAGCCTCCCTGTTTAGTTGTTAGCACGTATCTCTATACCATGGTTCTGTCCATGCATTTCTTTATATCATCTTTCCTGAAAGAGTTAACTGCTTGTCATTTAATGCTGTGTTTTTCTTTCATTGCATATCATAATCATGTTAATAAGCAGAAATGACACAGTACATTTGGGTAGGGGAGGGGGGCAGGTGGCTGGGTGTGATTTCCATAACAGGTGAACTTTGATTCCAGAATTTTTTAAAAGTTGTTTCTGTATTTCAAAGCTGTGTATTTGGAAAACATTGTAAATGCAACACCTATATCAACTTTCCTATGTATATTTAGTACTCTGATGTTGCTATTAAAAGGAAAAAAAAAAGAGGATAATATGAAAAAAGAAAGAAAGAAAAATATTACTGAGTTCAGGCTATTACCTCAAAGGACTTCTAAAATTTTTTCTATAATGTTATTATTATTATTATTATTGTTATTGAACAGTGTTATCTAAGACCTAGTCGACAAATATGGATGTTCATGTTTCAATGCCATGGTTCACAAGTCATAAGTTATTTCCTCTCTGGGTCTTTCTTACACCCAAGCCAGTGCTTTGACTGGTTAAAACCTAAGACAATTATTTCCAAGTCTCTGTGTTTTGGCCCTGGGTTGTTTATAACTGAACTTGAGTTACCTGAGTAGGTACCACAACATGATACCTCTGATACTTGAGACCATAAAGGCTCAAAGAGAAGAGCTGAGCAGACTCCTTGCTCTCTGATGGGTCCAGCTAATATCTACAGAGATTCATGCAGAAGAAATTGCCTTCTTGGGAAAACAGACCAGCCCTGGCCAGCCTAGCCCAAGGTGGGAAATTCCAAAGGGCCTCCACTGCAAGAGCCAGGGGAACACTTCACACATGCATAATCTTTACAGAGAGATAAAGACAGGGATCTTTCTTCCAGACAGGCTCCAAAGCCAAGACAGTTACTGTCAAGCTGAGTCTGACTCATGGAAAGCTCAAGCATGTCATAGTAGAACTGTACTCTATATGGTTTTCAATGGCCCATTTTTTGTAAATAGATTTCCAGGCCTTTCTTCCAAGGCATCTCTGGAAGGATTTGAACCTCAAACCTTTCAATTAGTAGCCCAGGATGTTAATCTTTTGTACTTCCTGGGAACTCCTCCAAATAAGCTCCGATAATGCAAATTATGTTGTAACAAGACACTCACTCATCTCAACCGGTAGCTCTCAACCTGAATGATTTTGACTTGCTGGGAACATCTGGAAACATCTGGATTTCTTTTTGGTTGTCAGGACTGTGGAGGGCAGTTACAGCTGGCACCTAGTGGGGATGCTGCTACACATTCTACAATGAACAAAATGGACCCCACAACTAAGAGTTGTCTGGTCCCAGATGTTGATAGTCCCAATACTGAGAAATTCTGTTCTACCATAGGAGAAAATGGGATCAATTCCATTTCTAGTAGGAGAGAGAGGGAGGCAGAGTTCTTTGTTTGTTCTTAATATTGTGCTTTAAGTGAAAGTTTATAATCCAAGTCAATTTTTCATACAAAACCTTGCACACACACTGCTATGTAACTCTAGCTGCTTTCCCCAGCCCATGACAGCACACTCCTCCTTGCCACCCTCTATTTCCTGTGGATGTTCAGCCAGCTCCTATCCTCTTCCACCTTCTCATCTCACCTCTGAACAGGAGCTGCTCAGTTAGCCTCACGTATATATTTAAGCCAAGAGGCACACTCATTGTCGGTATTATTTTATGTCTTATGGTCTAGTCTAGTATTTGTCTAAAGAGTTGGCTTTGGGACTGGTTTCAGATAGGAGCTAACAGAGAGTCCATGGGTCATGTCCTCAGGGGACCTTCCAGTCTAACAAAACTTCAAGTCTGGTCTTTAATAGAGTTCCAGTTCTGCACACCCATTTTTCTTCCACTATGTCAGGGACTTTAGGTTGTATTCCTTATCAGGACAGTCATTGTTGGTGGCTGGGAACAATCTAGTTCTTGTGGTCTCATGATGATATAAGTACATGGCCCTTTCTATCTCTTGGGCTCACATTTTCTAGGTGTGTTGTGGCCAGTTTATGCTAATTATATGACCTCTTGTTAGCTTTTAAGACCCCATATTCTCACTCACCAAAGTGGGATGCGGACCATTTTCTTTAAAGAAATTTTTATGCCATTTACCTAGATGTTCCCTAAAACCATAGTTCCAAGACCCTTGCCACTGCTGCTCTGTTCTTTGAAGTGCTGGATTGTGTTTAAGAATCCTCTTAGCTTTTGATTTAGTCCAGCTGGAGAAACAAGGGTTTTGCTCAGCTTCATGTGTGTTGTTGTTGGGTAGTGTCAAGTCAATATCACTTCATAGCTACCTCATGTAACAAAGTAGAATTTCTCCAAAGGATTTTCTGGGCTGTAGTCTTCACAAGAGTAGATCACCAGGTTTTTGTCCTGAGGAGCCACTGAAGGTTCAAACTACCAACCTTTCAGTTAATAGCTGAGAACTTAATCATTGTGTCCTTAGGACTCTTTGACAGCACTTGGCTTTGGCAATGTGTATTCAGAGGTAAAGCCTTGGCGTCAGCTGCTGAGGCTGTGCCTCCTGTAGGCCAGCTGATCTAAATCTTGGTCTAAGAAAGGGAGGATGAGAGTGCAGTCTTATTTTCAATGAACCATGTGGCTTGGCCCCCAGGAGCAATTTGACATCTGCAAAGCACCTTTTAACTTACCTGATACTTTTCACATCTGTTAAATATGCTCCTTTAGAGAAAAGTCCTTAAAGCTTTGTACTAAACGCACACACACACACACACACACACACACACACACACACACACTTATCTAATGAATTTTTTAAAACTTTCCTATGAAGAGGTTGTTAGATGCTTTCTTGAGTGTCCAGTACACTCATTTCTAAAAACTAATGTAGTTTCCTATTGGCAAAACCCACATTTAATGGTATTATCCATACTATCAACACCATCTACATAATCAGTTGTCTCCCATGGTGGAAACCCAGACACAAGAGAACACATGGGTTGTCCAATGCCTCCTTTCAAGGAATGGGAGGTATGTTAGTTGTTAGTTGCAAATGTTGTTATTGTTATTGTTAGTTGCAGATGTTGTTGTTGTCAAGTCCTTTTTGACTCATGGCAACGCCACATATGTAGGGTAGAACTGCTCCATAGGATTTTCAAAGCTGTCACCTTTCAGAAGCAAATCATCAAGCCTGTTTTGTGAGACACCTCTGGATGGGTTCCAGCCACCTACCCTTTGGCTAGTAGTCAAGCACATCTGAGCCACCAAAGACAGCTCCAACCACAGAGCCTGTGGGAGACAGCCTTATGCACCTCAAGAAATGTCTCCATCTGATGATTCAACTGCTGCTAAGTCCTCTGGCTCCACTTCCTTCAGGAAAGCCATTGCCATGGAACAGTAGCAGACAGATGTGGTAGAGGCTACAGTCATGAGTATCAGCCAACCTAGATAAGCCAATCTATACATAAGGACCTCAACCCAAGGATCTGTGTAATTGCAGAAGTGGAATCTCAGCCATCTTTCAAGTGAAATTTCATCATCTTTCTTGGCAGCACGGTGAAGAGTACTCATTACAAACTTGTGATGAACACAGCTGTTATTGATAGCTGCCCCCAAGCTGACCTCCAACTCATGCTGACCCTCCCACCCACAATGGAACAAAACACTTCCTGGGCTCATAGCATCCCCATGATGAGTTTCAGATTGGATCATTCTGATTCGTAGAACTGGCTGGGTTTTGGAAGTCAGTTGCCAGACCTTCCTAGTTTAAGTGTGGAAGTTCCAGTGAAACTCGTTCAGCATCACAGCAATACTGAAGCCTCGAGGATATGAAGGAGGTGCATTAGTCGGAAGTTGAACCCAGGTCTCCTTGGTGGTAAAGTCGTCAAAAGCTGCAGGTGCTGACCAAAAGGTTGGTGGTTCAGATCCACCAGGTACTCCTTGGAAACTCCATGAGACAATTATGCTGCATCCTATAGGGTCACTATGAGTTGGAATCAACTTGATGGCCACAGGTTTTTGTTTTTCTCCCTCATGGAAGGCCACAGTTCTACTTCTGAACTTCCACTGCCCTCTTGAACAAATGTTATTTCCGCTTACTAGCCTGGAAACTAGGTGAAACTTTGCTCTGGACCCACATCACATCCCCAAAAGAATCAACAGACAGTTCACACATTGCCTTGGCTAGCATCACCCACTGTGATGGGCAAGCCTCCATTCTGACTGTCTCTGGCTTTGGGTGGAGCTGTTGTCTTTGTTTCTTGCACACTCTGTAGGAACCTCTGTTTATTTCAGAAGCCATGGGCAGGCAGATGGCTGAAATGACCACTCTCTAGGGAAAACCTCTCTTGAATCAGTGAGGGGCTTAATGCTCCTGGGCACATTGATGAATGGGATACATAACTGTCTTTAACAAGCAGAAAAAACAATCCCTCTTTGGTCATTTAACTGATTTAAACAAATCAACAGCCTGGATACCATTAAAATAAACTCAATTTGCTCGCCATCGAGAGGGGGAAATTGGAATTCTACTATCCATTTGCAAGTGTATAGAGTACTTGCCTTTGAACAGAAGCCAAGAAATTAAATATAGGGTCCCAATATGGCTAAAGAAATTTGGCAATGTGGACCAGGATAGGTTTCCAAATATGCAAACACAGCAAAAGCCTTTTGGCACAGGACAATGGCTGTGGAGGCTCCTTTCCAGCCACAGTTTAGATAGGGTAAGCATTCAGAAGAATAGGGATATTACACAATGGCACAGGATATGTTTAAAAAATGTCCCCACCAGCTACAGGAAGGACAAAGGAGACAGAGAGCTAGGAAGTCCCAATATACCTCCCCTCAAAATAAAGCCAATTCAATAGGCTGGCAGTCAAAGTTACACTGGACCTGGCAGAGAAAGCATCAGAAACAAACAACTCATGACTGGTGCCAAGTTGGGGGAGACTATAGGATTCTAGATTCTACTAGACTACAGATGCTCTCGTTATTGCAGCCATTTGTTTTGTAATAAACACTCTTTCAAATAGAAGTATCTTCTGTGCTTTCCTGCTGGGTATGAGCTTCAGTGCCAAGTGATTGAGTTCAAAGAAACTATGATAGGTTCCTTTAGGACAGTGGTTCTTAACCAGGAGTGATTTCTGCACTCCTGCTCCAGGACACATTTTGCAATGGCTGGAGACAGCGTTGGTGGTCATGGCAGCAGGGAGAGAGGTGTTAATGACATCTAGCAGGTCAAGTTGGAAATATGCTAAACACCATACAGTGCACAGAACTGTCCCCATAACAGGAGTTATCCCGTCCCAGGCACAGACAGTGCAGATGCTGAGAAGTCATGCTTTGGAGGAGGGTAGTTTTATTTTGCCTCTTTTCTGCAGAGGTTAATTGTGCGTAGGCTGGATGCATGCTTATCTTCATTAACGTCCAAGTCCACCACTAGTTGGTTCCCTGGACTGATCCTCAAGCACTCTAGAAAAGAGCTACTCCACTAGGGGAAATTCTAGCACCCTTTCAGGAAGTGGTGGTAAAGCTCTCATTTCCTTGTTTTGTTGACTTGTTTCAACCTGGAGAATCAAAGTGAAATACCATCATTACTAGGATGAAGCCTGCCCCCATTTTGCTTTATTCTGTGTGTATCCTAAGCAAATGTGAGAGGCAGCTCAGGGCTAGAATATTCAAAAAGTAGATTCACATTTCTTCTCCTCCTCTCACTGAAGGCAGAAGCCTGGTCCAGGAGCAGGCAAGGACCTGGAGGCACTGCTTTTGAGTTCAAAGGCAACTGGGTTTTTCTTTGGAGGCCCAGCTGGGCTGCCATAGGGAGAAAAGTTTCCTTTTTAAAAGTCTGTACCCAGAATGGTATTTTTTTGCTTTGGTTTCAGGTTGCCAGATAAAGGTGCAGCAGCTGGCGTGGTTATATTCTGTAATAAAATGCAGAATAAAAGGGGGAAGCTGAATACGTAATTCCTTGCCCAGAGAGCAGCTGCAAATGCAAAGATTTGCCTCATGTTTTTTTCTTATTTTGCAGCATCTGTGGCTCCATATTTCTGTTTCATTTGTTCCCTGAAATTTCTAAGTGTCCCATCTAGTGGTTGCACACTTTATATTGCAGCATCATAGGGACTCCTCCAGTTAGAATCTGCTGCATTGTTAAGTGGATCGGGCCTGCTGTTGATGGCCAGAGATAAGTTTCTTTTTGTAACTCTGCCTTGTGATCTGCTAGGCTACTCCCAGTATTTCTCTACCCACTCACTTTTGACAAGAGAATATGGGCTGGAAAAGCCAAGCCAAGTGCCGTCGAGTCGGATCTGACTCATGGTGACCCTAGGGGCCAGGGTAGGACTGACCCCCAGAGTGTCTCTTATGTGTCCAGACCCAGTTCCTTACCCTCCCTCTTCTCCATAAACCTCCTTTCATTTCTTAACTGTTACATCAAGTATCTTCATCTTTTTTTTACTAACTTTCTACTTTACCAAGCATGAAATTCTTCTCCAGATATTGGGCCTACAAGATGTGTCCAAAGAAAACAAGATGAAGTCTCACTATCTTTGCTGCTAAGCATCTGGCTGTACTTTCTCCAAGAAAGATCTGTTCAGTTCTCCTGGCAGTCCACGGTATATTCAATATTCTTCACCAAAACAATAATTCAAATGTATCAATTCTTATTCAGCCTTCTTTTTTCACTGTGCAGCTTTCAAATACACGCAAGGCTACAGAAAACAGGGAAACTTGTCTTGGGCCAGCAGAGAACAATCCATCAGGCTACATTGCTTTGAATCACGGAGGACAAATAATAGCAAAGCATCCATGTGAGCATCAAGCTGGGCTTTGTTCCTCCTTTGAGAAAAGAATCATTCCTGCAGTTTCCCTAAGAATGTGGTACCTATCTAAAGGAGACCTTTGCTGAGGTGAGAGACTTCATGGTATAAGTGAAGAATGGTTATGTTGTGAGTGTCCCTCAGCCCAAGTTCTTATATATCATAACATTATGCAGAACTATTGAAAGATGCTGCCCACTTTAGTATTGAATTACCACTTAAATTAAGCTGACAGTGGGCAGGGGATTGTGAAATGAAATTAAGGAGGAAGCTATATATCCATAGGACGGTCTAGATGCTCTCCAGGAGGAGGATCCTCTAAGTGAAATAGAACACAAAGCTCCCAGTCCATCCCTTGTGACTTATCTGAGTGGTAGAGGCTTGTTTGAATGGTTCTGGGTGTTGTTTTCAAAGAGCAAATGAACATCTTATTCTGGAATCAGCATACAAGAAACTGACTTGAAAGGAGTTGGTGGTGGAGAAGAGTACAGGAGGAAACAGAGTTCTGCTTTCCTCTATGTTTAAACCTCAGCTCAAGGAAGGCTGGTGAGATGGGAGGAAGTAAAGAGACCTCAGATCTGACACAGACAGAGGCTTCCCATAGCACCAGAATACTGAATCTGGACTTCTAGTCTCCCAAACTGTGAGAAAATAAGGTTCTGTTTGTTTAAGTCATCCACTTACAGTATTTCTGCTACAAGAGCATTAGGAGGCTGAGGCAGCATTGAAGATTTGTCTCTAGTGGTCTTGTAGGAGGAGGCACAAGGCTAGGGACAGGGGGCCAAAAATGAACCAGGCAGGGAGATGGTGACACCACCAGCCCCCAGAGCATCCTAGGGCTGTGGACATCCCAGCTCTCCTCTTCCTGTCTGCTTGATTCTTCACTTCCAAAGCAGAATCTTCAGCTTGTTCTCCTGAAACAGAGGTCAAAGATAATGTTTCAGTTTTCTATCAGGGATTCTTTATGAGCAGTCAAGTTTCCATCAACATTCTCAAAAGCTTTGATCCCAACGGGAACAATTTCTTTCAACAATTCTTGTTAGTTTTCAGTATGATGTCATCATATGCAATAACGTGCTCACGTCCCACCCATCCTCTTCCCATGCTTCACAGTCTGTCCTGAGGGCTTCAGTAGAGAATTCTTCGGAGAGGTGGCTCAGAGAGGTTTGTTCTAACCCAGTTCTCCTGATTATTTTTAGCTTTTCTGGACATAAACATTGATTAGCAACATAACTGGGTTGAATTGGCACATGATGGGAGCCAATAGTTGAGCTCCTGTTGTGCAGCAGGAACTGCAGATCGGAAGGACTGGTGGTGCAGGTGCAGGCTCCGTTCAGTGCTATTCAGCTGGGATATAAGGAAGGACACGGGAATGTACCCGACTATACACTGTTTGAATCTCACATCCGGGAACTGGAGTTTCTCCATGTACACACACCCTTCCTGCAGACCCTGCCTCTGTTTTCTCTTCTCCTTTTCCCTCACTGTGCCCCTCACTACAGCACCACTTTCTCTGGCTTATGTGTTGCTGTCAAACTTTGCGACCCCATGTAAAACAAGATCACCTCGTTTTGATTCACCAGGGTTTCACTAGCTGGTATTTGGAAGTAGATCACCAGTTCTTTCTCTCTAGTCCGTCTTAGCGTGGAAGCTCTGCTAAAATCTGTTCAGCATCAGAGCAACACACAAATTTCCACTGACAGATGGGTAGTGGCTGTGCTTGAGACACACTGGCTGGGAATCAAACCTGGGTCTCTGAGGTGAGAGATAGTGATAGTGAACCACCACTATCTCCCTGGCTTGGCCAGGACTTTCCTTTCTGAGCTTAAGAAGAAGGGTCTCTAATCCCTCACTGGTTTAAACTCCTTCCGTCCCTGCTAGGGTTTGCCAAGATGTCAAAATGTACCCAACATGTTACTTTGCTGGAGGTGACGAGGGAAAGAAGGAGTGCTTCGAAGCAAAGATCCCACAGCCCTCCAGAGAGATTTGAGCTTCTCCCTCGTCCCCACTGTACCATGACCAGAAAGCCTTAGCCCTTCTTGACCAGAGACTAGATGCAAAGCATATCCCCAGCACTGCCTCATTGTTCTTCACAGTCACAGTGGTGCAGTAGTTAATATCTCAGCTGCTAAACACAATGTCAGCAGTTCAAATCCACCAACTGCTCCTTGGAGATCCTATGGAGCAGTTCTACCCAGTTTCACAAGGTTGCTGTAAGTCAGAATCTACTCAGTGCAATGGGTTGTTTTGTCATTATAATGTAGGTGTTGTGTATCATCCCAGCTTTGCAGACATGGAACTGGAAACAGGGAGCAGTAGAGTAACTTGACCAAGATCACACAGCCTGACTTGGACTAACACAGTTTTACTTTGTACTTACAGCTGTACTTTTTACTAAAGCAGTTTTACTTGGACTAAAGCAGAATTAACAGTCTTCACCTCTTGGATATGTCACCTACCAGAACGGTCATGGCAGAATGTCAAGTGGTTGGGATGACTAAATTAGTGCTGGCACAGCCCTCTATAGGAAGGGGTGTCTTCAACCAACAATTCCTGAGGACTTGTAAGTTCCAGGAAGAAGACTTACGATTGGTGGGAGGAATGAATCGGGCATCAAAAAATACAAAGTGCAAGTCGGTGTAGGCTTCGTGCATGTAAGAGTTAGAGATGAAAGAGCCCAGGAGACTCAGAGGTAGTGAGAATGGTGTTCAACATGCCAGGGCCCTGTGGGAGTGAGGATACTCCATGCTGAGTCTTTGAGCCTTTATAGGTTACATATATAAGTTGGCCAAGTTTCTGTATCCAGTGCAATCAGTGACCCTCCAGGAAGAACACCCAGCACCAGACAAGTCCTTGGAGATGAGAAGAGATACATGGATCTTGTTTGCATAGGTTTTCCATGGGTGACATCAATGTCCCCAGGGCATTTAATAAGTTGTCCACCTGGGAAATCAGCCCACCAACCATAGCAGCTGTGCTCACGCTCCATGTTGTTCAGGGCACCACATTCATCTCACCTTGTCCCTGTAGAGATGTGAGCTGTCACAAAACCCACTTAGGTGCTCTGTTCTAACAACTATATCTGTGTATCTTTCTCTTCACCAAGCCATAGGTACTCCCACTGATCAGGTATGTTCTGCTTCCTCTGAGCTAGCTGCCATAGAAAAGGTAACCAAAACCTGAGCACGTGTAGGAGTTAACCCTTGGATGGGAGAGGAAAAGAAGGAGCCAGTGGGTAAATTCTTCGCATTTCCTCCCCTGTGGACCACTCTAAATGTGGCCTTTCTGTGCAACTTCCTTGAAAAACTCACTGTCACCAAGTACTCACTGTGTGCTCAGGTGGTACTGTGACTGACGTCACGATTCAGTTTCTTGCCTACTCACTTTCCTTTTGTCCTAACTTTTGTTTTCCCAGTGTTGCAGCCCTCCAATAAATCATTAACACAGATGTTCTGCCTTAGGTTTGGTGGTGTAGGAACCTAAATAAGCCAGAGCTGAGCCCTGTAGGGACAATGTGCTTTTGGGGTGTGGAATTAGAGGAAAAATATCCCAGGAAATTACTTATGCCACAAATACTGGAGATCTTGAGGAGATTGGTCTGGATATAGAGTCTTCATCCAGGCCATGATTTCTATGGAGTCCCTGGGTGGTATGAGTAGTTAAGGCACTCAGCTGCTAACCAAAAGGTTGGAGGATTGAGTCCACCAAAAGATGCCTCAGAAGGAAGGTCTGAGATCTAATTTTGAGAAATCAGCCCTTGAAAACTCCATGGAGCATAGTTCCGCTATGACAGACAGGAGGTTACCAGACAGCAACTGGTTACTGGTTAATAACGTTCATAAGTCTTCTGAGATACAGAAAACCCTGGTGGAGACGTGTTGAGGCTGTGAATGAATGGGTTCAGACATTCAGACTTAAATGTGTAAACTAGCAGCAAATACATTCAATGATCACTCACTGGGATGCCAGCCCAAGGGCTCACAATCAGATTAAGAGTATCCAGTTTTAAAATATATCCCAGGTGAGTGAGATACATCTGCTGGTGTAGACTCATTTTTTCAGGCAATGAGGAGCCATCGATGCTTTTGAGCAGAGGGATGATGTTAACAGAGTTTGAGAAAGAGGGCAGAAGTAGTGGATTAGAGGTGAAGCCTGAACAGAACTATGTCAGGAGAGGATACATGAGAATAACCAGCCAGAGGGGTGGCTGCCTGAGGCAGTCCTGTAGCCACGGGAGGATGGCAAAAGAGCATAAGGTAGAACGGCTTCCATGGCCATCTGGAGTCCTGGCCAGGAGTCCAGATGCCTGTGCTGGAAAATGTCCATACACATGACTGTGTAGGGCCTGAGCCAGGGGCTGGCAGTGACATGCATGAGACTTAAAGGTGGAGGGCTGGGTGAAGCTGAGTGGTCTTCTAGTATGCTCCGGGGACAGGACAGACTTAGCAAAGAATCCAGCCAAGAGATAGCTCAGTGTTTCAGGCTTGCTCCCAGACAGCCCATTGTCCCCATTGTCCACTGCGAAGCCATCCAATGGTTCCCTCTGCCCTTGGCCTAGCAAGAAGGTAGTATCCAGAAAGGAGGTTGGGGCATGCATACCAGTGGATTAGGAAGGGTTTCTGGCCCTAGTCAGTGAAAGTTGACCTGGAGCAGAGAAGCAGAGGCTGCCCAATCCTAATGGTGGCAAAATGAACCCATTAGGAATCAAGCCACCATCACTGGGATGGCCAGTTTCTTCTTCAGAAAGAGTTCTTGTCCCCAACCCTCTCTTCTTCCACTGCATTGCTCTGAATGTTTCTGCCTTTCATTCAGTCCATTCCATCACTTTCTTATTGATCTACCTTCTCCCCACTGTTTACACTGCCCACCACAAATCCAACCTTAACTACATGCTGCACAAAAACCATCAATGGCTCCCCAATGGCCCAGCTGCCTTAGCAAAACAAAGCAAAAACACCCAAGCCAGTTGCCACTGAGTTGATTTCAACTCATGGTGACCATGTGTGCCAAAGTAGAAGTGGGATCTATTGCCTTTTCAAAGGGTGATTTTTTGAATGTAGATCATCAGGCCTTTCTTCGGAGGCAACTTTGAGTGGATTCAAACCTCTAACCTTTAGATCAGCAGCCAAGTCTAATCATTTACACACCCAGGGCCTCTTCTGGGTTTTATGCTTGTCCTTTTTGCTTTCAGCTTGTTTGAGAAAGATCTGGGATTTCATTTCATCTACTCACCTGGGGAGTCAACACCCTTGAATTCACTTGACTTTTCTCTTAGAAAAGAGTAGTTCCCTGGAAACTGACAGCCAGAGAAAGGTTTATTTTATTCAGTGAAAGGTAAAGTCCAAGGTTGTTCTTTATCCTTCTCTTGATGACTTAATCTCACTTTGCTGTTGCCTTCTGGCTTCCAGTCCCATCTTAGTTATGAGTAAACCAGTTGTTTTCTCTCAGAGCAGTACTTTGGATGTCTTGGGTCATTTATTTTCTTTGGAGGACTGACCAAGCCACAATCAAAAGGCATTCTCTTTCTTCTCCTTTTGTGAAAGTTTGGATTTTGGCCTGTGATGGGCTTAAGAATGTGAAACATCATAGAAAGTGTACAAATCAAACCACCTGAGGTATTTGAAAGCCCTTTGCTGGGCCCCAGAGGCAAACATACCCCTGGGTCAGTTAGCTTGCCTCCTGCTATACTCTTTCCTGGCTGCATTCTGGAAGTACAGGGTGCATTTTATAGCCCTGTGCTTGTAGTCAAGGCTGCTGGGCTGAGTATGGAAGGGGCCAGAAGGAGCATCTGCTTAAGAGCTTACAACCTCAGCTTCTGGAAAAATGGTGCGGTGATTGCCAAATCAGGACCTTATCTTCTACTGCTGTAGCCCTTCTGTTAGTATCTAATAAATTGCTCTTTTTTCTTTTTCCTGTTGAGATAAGGTGGTAACAGCCATTGCTCTTGTTTTTGACACCTGGGAAAGATAACCTGTACAGACTGGGGCATCAGAGGAGAATCAAAACGTGAATCTCCAGAGCCTGGAGATTTCCTGCCAATGAGAAGCTACACTTGTCTCTCAGAAGGCATTAGATTGGTTGGTCTCCTTCATCTTCCTTTCCAGTCTTTTGCTTCTCTTTTCCCAACTCATCCTATGCTTCAACCCCAGGCACCAATGCACTGCCCCCGACATATACTACATGATTTATTCTTATAAGCCCATGCTTAACGTATTCACTCAGCCTCAGTTGTCCTGTCCTATAAACAGTACATCATATTCTTTGTTATGGATTTAATTGTGTCCCCCTAAATTGTGTGCCAACTTGCCTAAGCCATAATTCCCGGTATTGTGTGGCTGTTCACCATTTTATCATTTTATGACCTTCTCGTGTGTTGTAAATCCTACTTTTATGATATTGATAAGATCAGGTTGTATCTTGAGTCAATATATTTTGGGATATAAAAGACAAAAGGGATCAGAAGAGACCTCCTGCCACCGAGAAATAAGAGCCAGGAAGCAGAGAACATTCCTTGGACCCAGAGTCTCTGCACTGAGAAGTTCTTAGACTACTGGAAGATTGATGATAAAGACATTCCTCCAGTGTTAACAGAAACAGAAAGCCTTCCTCTGGAGATGACACACTGAATTTTGACTTCTAACCTCCTAGACTGTGAGATAATAAATTTCTGTTTGTTAAAGCCATCCACTTGTGGTATTTCTGTTCTAGCAGGACTAGATACCCTTTAAAATACAGCTCAATTTTCATTTCTCCTCCATTCATGACACTCTTATTACTAATTCCTACTATTATAGCACATGCTCTGACTTTTTAGGTTAGTCAAACCCTGCCTTCTGACTCCTAGTGGTTGGTTATGTCTGTAAGACAGTGCCTGGCACTGCAATAGCAGCGATCAGACCAGCGATAACAGTGGTAACACGCAACATTCATTGGTCATTTACCTGTATATACCCAGTGCCATGCTTGCTGGTTCTAGCCTGAATGGACAATGTTAAGTGACGCTAGTGGTCTGGCTGTCTGTTATTTCATAAGAAACTGCAGAAAATGGAACAATTACAAACAAAAGAACCATTTTATTTTCATTTCTAAGTGGGCTTGGCTTGGCCATTCTCCTTTAAAATATCACATATGGCTGCAGTCAGGTGGGGCTAGAATCCCCCAAAGGTTCACTCATTTATGTGTCTGGAACCTGAGACATGGAAATTCAAGCAGAGTGGGCTCCTTAGGCATCTCTGTCTATCTCTACCGGGTCCATTTCCTCTTCTCTAAAATGATAATAATGATATTAGTGATTTCACAGAACTGTTGCAATATCTGAATGAGCAGATAAATACTTAACAAATGTTAAATGATATAACAACAACTCTGATCATTATTAGGAAGATTTGAGAGCCACAGAAAGTTTTCAGATATTAAGAACTATCACTAGAAGAAAAAGCAGTGGTTATCTACACAACTCCAGAGGAAAAACTGAGGCCAATGAATGGGAGTTACATTGAAGAAGATTCTACTGCAATTTCTAACAATAAAACATTTCAGAAATGGAACAGTCTTCCATGAAAGGGAGTGAGTTCCCACTGATCATGAACTAGAGACTGACAAGAGCTGTCAGACTCCCCTAAAGTTTGGAGTAAATTCCTTCTAGGTCTTTTTCACAGCTTCAATTCTGTGTATGTCTCTGATTTTGGTTTGAATCCGTTCATGAAATCAATAACATTTCTTCATGCAGTTCTTTATTTATTCAACAAATACTTATTGATCATCCTGCATATATTGTATCCTGTGCTAGACAACAGGAATACAGTGATGATTACAGCAACAGCATGAATATATGGGGTATCTGTGCCCCAGCATACAACAGAGGGTGCAGAAAATTATAAAACCGTGCAATAGCAATTGTGCTCCCATGGGAGAGAACCCCAGAGGAAGACCATCTAAACCTACCTGTGGAAGAGGAAGAAATGAAAACTTTCCCGAGAGAAGGTATAATTAGTTTGATATCTGAAGGATGTGTAGAGGTTTGGAGACAAAATGTGGAAATGTGTGTGTGGAGAGATGCAAAGAAGGGTGAACGAAGAGGTAAGAATAGGATGTAGGAAGACTCAGAAGTGAGACAGAGGGTGGTATTGGGTATTAATATCTCTTCTTTAAGTGCCAGCACATAGCACAGGGAGTGCTCAGAGATGTGCTCAAAAGAGCCCTGCTGATCACTAAGGGGTATTACTGAGCCTTTGTGTATTTGACATCATTCAGCCTACCTCCACAACCCCCCGTTTAGAAAGCTATTATTGGGTTGATGAGGGCTTGTCCAAGGAAGATTGCAGTAGAAATAGAGTGAAAGGAGTAGATTAAAACGACCTGCAAGGAATAAGTGGCATACCTTAGAACTAGAACTGATTATAAATAAGAGATGGACAATTAAGTTATTGTTTAAAGATGACCACGATTCTGAGTTTGGCAGACACAGGAGAGCTGGGAGAAATTGCTGATGGGGAGGAAAAGATAAGAAAGTCCTTTTGGAAAACGGTGACTCAGAGGTAATGACAGGGCAAGAAATGCCATCTAGGTAATTAGAGATGGGGGCCAGACACTGAGTGAAAAGTTGGCTGGATTTACTTGCTCAAAAATCATTGGCAAAGAAGATCTCTGCTTCCATCGTGCCAGAGTAACTGCTATAAGACCACCTTCCATCCTAAACAACTGGAAAACAGGACAAACCATATGAAACACTTAAAAATTGATGGTGCAGGACTGAGATCTAAGAGAGAAGGCAAAGATATGAGATGAACCCTAAGATTGCACTTGCTTTTTTCCTGAGGATATGTTTCATATGTTAGTGCAAGGAGTGGGAATGTAAGCAAAGCTCTGCAGTCCCACTGAGTCAAGGAGAGAGAGATTGGAGCTTGGGTAGGCTGAGACTGCAATCAGTCAAGTTCAATATGGGAGAAGAGAGAACTAGGTTGAAAAAAGAGCTCCAGAAATATGCGTTGAGATCCTCAGGAGTCTGTTATTAAGTATGAAGGATAAAAGGCATAGGATAAAATTCTATAAGGCCTAGAAAGTAACTACCAGATAAGGGTCAGCTGGAAAATTCCTGGAACTCACACAAGATGGGAAACTTTCAAGTTCTGCCCTGTCAGAATGAAAAGACTGTTGACAGGGAAGACCCCAGAGAGTTAGACCTTATTAGTAGAGCTACATAAGCCTTAGGTTAAAGACTACTTTGTACTTGTTCTAAAAATAATTTTAAAAAGCTTTAGAAGAATCAAGCTGATCCACAAGTAACTTAACTGCATCCAGAGCAAATATCAAGATACTCCAAAGGAAAACGAAATGCAGATAATTAACAATGTAATATTCAAAATGTCTAACATCAAATAAACATTAGTACACATGTGAAGAAGTGGGATGAATGTGACACATTACTAGAAAACTTTAATACAAACTGGCTTAGAAATCAGAAAGATGACTGAATTAGCAGTAAGATCTTTAACACAGTAGTTACAAATATGTGCAAGGAATTAAAGAAAATTAAGATAATACTAATAGAAGCAGAAGATATCAGAAAGCACCAGATTGAACTGTCTAAAGCTAAAAAATAAAATATCTGAAACTAGAATTTCTCTGGATTAATTTAAC
Organism: Heterohyrax brucei; assembly: GCA_028571685.1. NCBI lineage: Eukaryota > Metazoa > Chordata > Mammalia > Hyracoidea > Procaviidae > Heterohyrax > Heterohyrax brucei. The sequence goes on from CM053140.1 coordinate 33,269,280, forward strand.
ATCAGATTAAATACCTAAAAAGAAAAGATCAATGAACTTGAAGACATAGAAATCATTCAGTTGAAACTTAGGGGGAAAAAAAGCTGGAAGATCAGTATCAGTAACCACTGGGGAGAAATCAAGCATTGAAATATACATGCATTTGGGGAACTAGAAGAAGAGGATGGAGAGGGACTAGAAAAACATTTGAAGAAATAATGGCTGAAATTTTTTCTAATGCAGTTTTTTAAAAATGCTACAACCCACAGAGTCACTATGAGTCAGAATCAACTCAATGGCAGTGGCTTTGGCTTTCCTTTGGCTTATAACACACAGATCCAAGAAGTTTAATGAATTTTAACAGGATAAGCAAGATGAGAATCACACCAAAGCACATCATAAACCAACTGCCAAAAACTGGGGATAAAAACAAAATCTTAAAAATATACAGAAATTACATGGGAAAAAGGATAAGAATTATTATATGTTCTCATCAGAAGCAATATAAGTCAGAAGACAATGAAATGACACCTTTAAGAGGCTGAAAGAAAAAAAAATAAGCCTAAAATTCTGTGTATAATAGAGATATCCTTCAAACTTAGAGGTAAAATAAGGACTTACAAAGACAAACAAAAGCTGAAAGAATTAATGGCCAGCAGATTCATGTTAAAAGAAATGTTCAAGTTTTTCAAGCTAAAAAAAAATGATACCTACGTAAAGGAATGAATAGCTCCAGAATTGGCAGATGTGTAAGTAAATGTAATACAAGTAGTTTTGTCTTCAATTTCTTTTAAGATAATTTACTGTTTAAGTAAAGAAATAAAATTCTATGTGAGATTTTAATAAATACAGAAGTATGACATAAGACAATATTAGGACAAAGAATGAGAGGGAGAAATGGAAGGTTATTGTTATCAAGTCATTACATTATACCTGAAATGGTATACTATTATTGAGGTTAGACTGTGATTAGCAAAATGCATTTGGTAAGTCCTAAAACAGCCACTTAAAAATTGAAAAGGTATAGCCAAGATCTAATAATGGAGATAAAATGAAAAGCTAATTAATTAATCCAAAGTTAGGGAGGAAAAGATGGGAAAGAAACACAAAGGAAAGAGTACACAAATAGAAAAAGAAAATAAAAAGGTGATAAACTTAAATCTATCTACATTATACTTAAACATACACAGTCAAAACAGACAAATTAAAAGGCAGATATCAGGCTGGAACAAAGCAAAACAGCAGTGTGCTTCTAAATATTTAACAACTAGATTTCCCTGCCTGGAAGAATAAAAGCCCTGCTTTGTATCATCTGCTGATTTCAATGGCATAAATAGTCTCATGTCAAGACACACTATGACATTCAGCAGTTTGCAGATGTCCTGAAAATTTAACAGTCATTTCTCATGAGCTCGTACAAACTAGCTACAGAACATCACTGAACAAAACCTGTCTAAAATTATCTACAACCCAGTGCCGTTGAATCAGGTCTGACTCAAAATTATTTATAAGAAACACAACATAAATATAAGGACAATGATACCCAAACCCATTGCTGTTGAGTCAATTCTAACTCATAGAAACCCTATGGACAGAGTTTCCAGGGAGCACCTGGTAGAGTTGAACTGCTGACCTTTTGGTTGATAAGGTAAAAGTAAAAAAAGAAAAAAGTGTATCATGCTAAGAAGAAGAAGAAACTTCAGGTATCTATATAAATTTCTAACACAGTAGATTTTAAGATTAGAAATACTACCAGGGATAAAAAGGAATATTTTATAATGATAAAGAGGTTTACGCATCCAGAAGGTATCTCACTTCTAAATATGTGTATTACTAATAGCATTGCTTCACAACACATGAATCAAATGCTGATACATGTGAAAAGAGTCAGACATTCACAATTACAGTTTCAGCACTCCTGTCGACATACCAGGGCAATCTGACAGATAATCAGGAAGGATAGAGAAGACTTGAACAATACTGTGAACCAATCGGATCTAATTAATATTTGTAGAATAGTATTCCAAACAACAGAAGAATACACATTATTTTCAACTGCATGTGGAACATTTACCAGTGTAGTCTGTACACTGAGCCACAAACAAATTATAGCAAATTTTGTTGTTGTTGTTGTTAGAGGTTGCTGAGTCAGTTCTGGCTCATAGTAGTGCTGTGTACAACAGAACAAACACTTCCTGGTCCTTTGTCATCCTCATAATAGCTGTTATACTGGAGCCCATTGTTGCAGCCTCTGCATCAGTACATTTTAAAAAGGTTGAAATCATGCAGAGGATCTACTCTGATCATGATATAATCGAATTAAAAATAAAATACTAAAAGGTATCAGGACTATATCCTAGTGTTTTAAAATTAACAATACTCCTCTTTTAAAAAAAGAAATTGCAAGACACGTTTGAAAAATTTTCTTTACTTTTTGTTATTGTGATTGAATGAAAGTATAAAATCCAAATTGGTTTTACATGCCCACCTATCTGCAGCTTCCTCTGCTCTCCCCACTGCATGACAGCATGCCCCTCACTCTCACTCTATATATCTAGTATCGTCTTAACAAGCATCTGTTCCCCCTCTCTACCCTCTTCTCTCCCTTCTAGAAAAAGGCTAGTAGGACAGCCTCATGTATGCATAGCACCGTAGAGTATGTACACCGTATGGTCACACTGTGTAAATATCATAAATGCCTGAAGAAATCACAAAGGAAATTAGAGCAAGTTTATAACGGAATGATAACAGAAGCAACATACAAAAACTTGTGTGTTGCAAATGAAACAGTGCTGAGAGGAAAGTTTACAAGTTTGATTGTATGAGGAAATGGTCAAGTTCCATGATCAATAATACAATTTTCCAATTTAAAGAATCTAGAAAAATGAGAGAAATAATAAAAGTGGAAGTCAGTGAAATATAGTATGAATAAACAACAGTGAAAATCAGTAAAATGGAAAACTCATTCTTTGAAAATGTTCATAAAGTATTAAAAACCTTAGATTATTCAGGAAAAAAAGAAACACAATGTCAGAGTGACACAATATCAGAATGATATCAGAAAGATACAATGTCAGAATGGTATCGGAAAGACACACTATCAGAATAAAAGTAGGACATCACTAGAGTTTCTCCAGGCATTAAAAAGGTCAGTAAAGGAACATTGTGTACAATGTCATGACAACAGATTCAACAATTTAGAAGAAATGAACAAATCCTTGAAAGTTACAAATCACCACAGCCGATATGAGAAGTAGAAATCCTGAATAACTTTTTTCTTTTATTCATTTTTTGATGATTAAGTGAACACTTACAATTCAAGTTAATTTTCTATATGTTATCCTGAGTACCCACGTCTCTGCAACTCTGCCTGCTCTCCTCACCCTGTGACAGCACACTCTTCTTTCTTCGTCCTTACTTTCAGCATCCACTCACGTAAGACTTGACCCCTCTTCTCCATCCTCTCCTCTTCCTTCTAAAAGAAAACCAGTAGGATAGCCTTACATATATATATATATTAAACCATAAAGTACACACACTACTTGCATCACTGTGTGTCCCCAAGTCCAGTCCATTTTTTGTCAGAAGTGTTGGCTTCATTACTGGCTTCAACTCTGGACTAGCAGCAAGTCTAGGGGCTGTGTTCCCAGGGGACCCTCCAGGTTGTCACACTATCAGTTCTGGTCTTTTAATAGAGTTCTTGGTCTGCACACTTCTTGTTCTAAGGCTACATCAGGGACTCTACATTGTGTCCCCTGTCAGAGGTGTCTTTGGTGGTGGTCAGGCACCATCTGGTTCTTCTGGTCTCATGCTAATGCATATGGGCCCTTCTGTCTCTTGGGCTTATTTTTCCTTGTGTCTTTGATGTTCTCGGTTGTCATCTGTTCCAGTTTGATTAGGACCCAGTGATTTTCTCAGATGGCAGCTTGCTGTAAACAGCCCTATTCTGATTAAAAGAATTGATTTCACAACTAAAAACTTTTCACAATGAAAACTCGAGGTCCAGATGGTGAATAACAATTCTAGAACTGCACAAATAACACCAGTCCTATACAATCTCTTTCGCAAAATAGAATACATTCTTCCTGATTCATTTATGAAACCAGCATTACTCTAGCAACAAAACCAAACAAAGGTATTATCCCCCCAAAAGACACAACACACACACAACCCCAACAATACAGAGCAATACCCATCCTGAACATGGATGCAAAAATCCTTAGCACAATTTTAGAAAATCAAATCCAGATATGTATACCAAGTGAGGTTTATTCCAGGAGTGTGAGGTAGGTTTAAAAAAATCAATACATGTATTTTACTCTATTAAGAAAACAAAGGGACAAAAGCCATATGACCATCTCAAATGATTCAGAAAAACCACCTGACAAAATGCAACTCATGTTAAACTTCTTGGAAAAGTAGAAAAAGAAGGCAGTATCCTCAAATGACAAAGTATATTAAAGAAAAATTGTTAAACTCGCTTAGTAGTAGAAGGGTAAGCATATGCAGCATGGGACAAAGATGTCATTTCTCACTCTTTTTACATACCATTTTACTGGAGGCCCTAGCCAGTACAGTAATATAAGGAAAAGAAAGAAATTGGGCTAGAAATAAACTGAATGGGAAGCAACAAAACTCTTGATTCAAAGACAACTTGATCAGATATGTAGAAAATTCTTTTTTAAAAAAATCCAGGTTACTCAGACAAATAACTAAATTTTGCAAGGTCTCAGAAAATAAGGTCAATATACAAAAAAAAAAAATTATCTCTATATTATAGCAACAAAAAAGGAAAATGAAACATTGAAAAATATTAACAATAACATTAAAAGTGATATATTTAAGTATACATATTTGCTTAATGTATTATATGTAACAATGTACATAGAAAACAACCAACTATCCTTGAAATAAATTAAAGAAGATCTAAATAAATCAAGAGAAATACTGTGTTCAAAGACTGATTCAATATTAAAATGTTAATTCTTTGCCAAATGATATATAGACTCCATATAATCTCAATCAAATCTCAGTAGACTTTTTGAAACTGGCAAACTGATTTTAAAAAGTGCATGGAAATAATGATGACAGTAACAATAACAGCAACAAAAGCAGAATAGACAAATGGCTTCGAAAGGAATAGAAAAGTGGGAGTCTTAGTACTTCTTGATTTTAACACTTAACCATAAAACAACAATTCCCAGACAGTATGACATAAGATGAAGATAGACATGTAACTCAACAGAACATAACAGAGATTTGAGGAATAGACTCACACACACATATATGGTCACTTAATTTAAATTAAAGATGTCAAGATAATACAACAGAAATAACAGCCTTCAACAAACAGTGCTGAAGAATTAAACATCCATATGCAAAAAAAAAAGCTTTAATTCCTACTTAACACTGCACACAAAATATAGCGTGCATGGATTACAAACCTAAGCATAAAAGCCAAGAGTATAAAACTTTTGAACAAAAGTACGAGAAGGTTCCACAATCTTAATGTAAAAGCAAAGATTTGTTAGAAAAACCAAACCCACTGCCAATGAGTTGATTCTGATTCAGCAACCCTATAGGACAGAGTTGAACTGCCCCATAGAGTTTCCAGGGAGCACCTGGAGGATTTGAACTGTTAGCAGATATAGCCCTTAACCACTAGGCCACCAAGATTTCCAAAGTTTTCATAGGACACAAAAAAGCAAACCACAAAGGGAAAAATTGATAAATCAGGCTTCATTCAATATTTTAAGCATCTACTTTTCAGAGAACACTATTAAGAAAATGAAAAGTCAAGACACAGTGTGAAAGAGACTATTCACTATACATACATCTGATGAAGATCTTGTATCTAGAATATGTGAAGAACTACAACTCAATAAAAGGAAACAAACCAGAAGATATATAAGCAGCCAATAAGGACTTAAAAAGACACTCAACATCATTAGTCATCAAAGAAATGTAATTTAACCACTTTAGAAAATAATTTGACAATTTCTTATGAAGTTATACTTAACATTCAATATAGCAATCCATTCCTAGACATTAACCCCAAAGAAATGAAAACCTGTGTCTACACAAAGACTTGCTTGTAAGCGTCCATTGTAGCTTTATACATAATAGTGCAAACTGGAAATGACTCAAATGTCCATCAACAGATAAAAAGGTAAATAAGTTGTGGCTTATTCCATACGAAGGAATAATGCAGCAACATAAAAAGTAAAGTACTAATCCATATAATAATATGAATGCACAAAATAAGACAAACAGAAACACATGCATGTGCCTTAGGATTTCATTTACGTGAAATTCTACAATAGGCACAAAGAATATTTAGAGTCACAAAGCTGATCCATTGAGGGGCCAGAGTTAAGAAGGGCAATAGACCGCCAAGTGGCAAGAGACAACTTTTATTGGGTAATGAAAAAAAAAACCCATTGCCATCAAGTGGGGTGCAACTCATGGTGACCCTACAGGTCAGAGTAGGTAATGAAAGTGTTCCATATTTTATGGTGATGTGTATTATACAAGTCATTTGTTAAGACACATCTACAATTAAGGTGGGTGCTTTTTTTTATTATTACTATTTAGGTGAAAGTTTACACAGCAAATTGTTTTGTGACCCCAATCCCATTTTGTGACCCCAAACTCAATGCCATCAAGTTGATTCTGACTCACAGTGGCCTACTCTATAGGACAGAGTACAGCTATGCCACAGTTTCCAAGAAGTTACTGGTGGATTCGAACTGCTGATCTTTGGGTTAGCAGATGTAGACACTGGTTGCCAATTGCCTTAGTCATCTGGTGCTGCTATAACAGAAATACCACAGGTTGATAGCTTGAACAAAGAGAAATTTATTTTCTTATAGAAAAGTGGGCTAATAGCCCAAAATCAGGGCCTCAGCTCCAGGGTAAGTCTTTCTCTGTTGGCTCTGGAGGAAGGTCCAAGTTGTCAGTCTTTCTCCGGATGGGGAGCTTATGAATGTGGGGCGACCCTGGGTCTAAACAACATGCTCTGCTTTCTTGGTAGTAAGAAGTCCCCAAATCTCTTTGTGCTTCCCTCTCCTTTACACCCTTCTCCTTTGTTCCCAATTGTGCTTCAAGGCACAATACACTCTTACAAATTGAGTCCTGCCTCACTCTCAGTAACACAACCACTCGCGGTCGGCCCTCATTAACATCAGAGAGGCAGGATTTACAACATATGGGAATATCATATAATACTAGAAATCATGGCCTAGCCAAATTGCTACACTTATTTTTTAGGGGAATACAATTTAATCTATGACGCCAATTCAGAGATGTGTAATGCTCTCCCATCTCTACCCCCAGTTTGCCTGTTTTCACTCCTACAGTTTTCCCATTGCTTCCCTCCTTCTTGTCTTTGTTTTTGGGCTGGTGTGTCCATTAGTCTGACATATGCAATTTTACTATGAAGCATGTCCCACATGTGTGTTATCGATAGTCCTGTAGACCTAATCATCAACCTCAGGAGTGATTTCAGTACTCAGTTAAGAGGATGTCTAGGGGCATACTCTTAGGATTTCTCCAGTCTCTGTGAGGCCAGCAAACCTAGTCTTTTCGTGAATGTGAATTTGAATTTTTTTCTACGTTTTTTTCCTTTTCTCTTTGGGACCCTCTATTGTGATCCCTGCCAGAGAAGTGGGTGGTGGTAACCAGGCACCATGCAGTTCTTCTGGTAAAAATGGGTGTTTTTTTAGTGTTTGAAATTATACCTCAGTAAGGTTGATTTTCAAAAATATGACAAGTATTCAAGGACAAGTAGTATGCATCAAAATCCAGTGAATCAGCAACAGAAGCCTACATTTTGACTGCATTATATTGTGAAACAAAAGGCTTGGCAGAGTCTGCTGAGGAGGAAGGTAAAGCCAAAATACTTGGCCTACTAAGACTAAGATTGTAACCTGTAAGAGTGCTGATTAATGAAGGATTTTAATCCAGGGAATAACACATGGACATTTGTTTTTCATACTCACATCAGGTACTCGTGGGCATAATAAGTTGTAGGAAACCAAGTAGGAAAACTAAGGATGAGGTTTGATTGATAGAAAACCTGTAAATAAAAGAATAAGTGAGAAAAGTCATTTAAAGGTAAAATTGGGAGATTTAGAAATTGTTTTTCTGAGGGGCTGAGGGTAAGCCAAGCCTTAGGAAAGAAAATATAAGAAAAAAGAAACTGTAAGTCAAAAGAAAAAAAATTAAAGATGGGTGATCAGAAATGAGCAAACAAATCAGACACCTCACAAAGAAGATATATAAATAGCCAATAAACACATGACATGTGTGCAACATGATCAGTCATCACAGAACTGCAAATGAAACCCACAGAAACGTATGTCTTCACACCTATGTGATGGGCGAAAGTAGAACTGGCAGACATTATCTATCTTTGGTGAGGTTGTGGAGGAACTGAAATGCTTGAACACTGCCTAATATGAGCACTGTTACAGCCACCTTGGAATACAGTTGATGTTACCTACTAAAACGGACCACACACATTCACTGAGGCCTACTAATTTCATCTAGGTATACGTATCCTGGTGCATAAATGCCCCTAGAGATGTGTATAAGGTCACCCATAGCAGCATAATTACAAGTGCCCAAACTGGAAATAAGGCAGACTTCAGCCAAAGAAGAGATACGTGAACTGTGATATGTTCTTATAACAAAATATTGAATCAGCAAATAGTGATTAAGAAACTGTATCTGTATGCGTGGGTGAATCTCACCCATGTAATGTTGAGTGAAGGAAGCCAGATATAAAATAATATACGTAGTATGATTCAATTTATGTAAAATTCAACCAATAGGCAAAACCAACCTGTGATGTATAAGGAGGTGCACTGAAATGGCATGACAACAGCAGCCACCACCACAAAAACAAGAAAGTGAGTTCCATAACAGTTAGGATAGTGGCCACCCCATGATAATGATGTTCAAGAGACTTCTGAAATGCTAAATTTCTTTCTTTTTTGTTTTATTTAACATAACTGAGTAAAAATGTACATTCACATGTAAATTTACATGCCCCCCTATATGCAGCTTCCACTGCTCTCCCTGTCCGGTGACTGCACACTATTCCTCTCTGCTCCATACATGTCTCAGCTAAATTTCTTAATTTGAGTGACGGTTTCTACGACAAGGGTGTTTGTTTTAGAACTGTTAAGCTGAGCATTTGGGTTTCCTGGAATTTTCTTTTAGTGTATATCAAACTTGTAACAAAAAAAATAAAAAAAAAAAAACACTAATAAGGTCAGAAAGATGGAGGTGGCCAATACACCTCAGACTCACAGGGTCACTATGAACAGCTGCACAGGGAGTGTGCTGAACAACACCAGAGATACCATTCATACAGACACCAGTGATCCCTGAAATGAGTCACGAGAGGACACCTGAAGGCAGCCTTGGAACTTCATGCAAGAGGGATGAGAAGTCAGAAGGAGAGTCTGAGAAGGAAAGACCAGAGGCAGATGGCCAGCCAGGAAGGTGCAGTGGTGGGGAAAGGCGTGTAAGGAAGGTAAGTGGCCACCAGCAAGCAACTCTCTGGGCAACTACCCACTTTGTGATGCTTCTCTTATCTGACCTGTAGGTCTGCAGACACATCTCCTTGTTTCCAAGTGGGCATCCAGACTGTGAGCATGATACCTTCAGAGGCAGCTGGAATCAGAGGTTCAGACCCATGCTCTATGGCTTCTCTGATCAAGAAAGCCAAGGATTTACGATGGAAATGAGAGGCTCTGAGAGTGGCTAACCAAAACCCAAACCAGTTGCCGTCTAGTTTACAGAGATTCATGGTAACTTCATGTGTGTCAGAGTACAGCTGTGCTCCACATGGTTTTCCAAAGCTGAATTTTGGGAGGCAGATCAACACACATTCCTCCTGAGGTACCTCTGGCTGGACTCAAAATCGCAACCTTTCCATTAGCAGTAAGTTAACTCTTTGTACCACCTGGGGCTTCTTTGAGAGTAGAGGGGGACGTAGAAAGATGAAGCTTGTAATCTGTACAGCTATAACCACACCCAGCAAACAAGCCTTCTGGCCACCTTTACATGTTATAGGTGAAGACAGTGGGCCCCAGAGATGGGGGTGATCTCCTCAGGTTACAGAGGCAGTTAAGGGCAGTGTCAGTATAATCGTGCATTAGAATTCTTCTAACTTCGTAAGGAGAGGGAAAAATCAAGATGAGCACAACAATGGTTCCCATGGGGTGTAAGTCAGACATACTTCCACTCCTCCCAATTTTTTGTGGTTTCTGACACCTAGGATTCTTTTTGTTGCTGCTGGGTTTGGCAATTTGTTGCAATAGTTACGCAGAACACAGACCATGCTCACAGTTGCGAGGTTGTATTAGGCAAACAACAGGCTAAAACTTGGCATCAAGATCAACTTCAGTCAATCAGGATAGTTCACAACCAGGATGGCTCTTGGCTTCTCCTCAGCTATGCCTGCAGGCAGGCCCTTCTCTCGGTCTTGCTGGTTGGTGGCAGCCCTCCTAGGTCTCTTCCCTGCTCCTGCTTGGCAAGGGTTACAGCTCCTTCAACTCCGCTGACGAATGTCCAAGGCATCCTGCTCTGCCAGCATGCTCCCCGCCCAACGGCTCTGTCTCTAGGCCGGCGAGCACTATCACAGCTACGGTTCTTGCGCCTTGTACTGCTAACACTATCTCCTGCCAGCTATCTTCAGTGCTATAACTTGTGACCTGTATTACAGCTCTTCTAGAAGATACACTCCTCTGCCTTTCTCTTTGCCTCTTCTTAACCTCTATGAGCAAAATGCATCACATAACCAATCACAGGGAACACTGTGGCCCCACCAATCATATCTGGCAGAATTATAAACCCAAGGCCAGACAGAAACCCACTGCACTGCAGTCAGGGGCGCCCTTCGCAAACTTCTCTTGGAGAAAGTCAGGCAGCCTTCCAGGTGTTCCGCTAGGACCTGACCTTACATCTCTTGTTCTCCTTTTTTGTGGATTAAGTCATGTTAATGATTCCTGATGGGTATAAATGCTATTATATTAACATATTTGCATGATAATGGAAACTTTAATAGGTGAAATCTGAGCCCCAGGGAAGGAAGGCCAGCATAAGGAAGTTATTTCCAGCAGGAATTTACCACTCTTTTTGGAGTTTTATTCCTGAACAAGGAAACCGTGGTTGCTTAGTAGTTAAGTGCTATCTCTGCTAACCAAAAGGCTGGCAGTTTGAATCCGCCAGGCACTTCTTGGAAACTCTACAGAGCCGCTCTACTCTATTCTGTAAGGTTGCTATGAGTCTGAATCAACTCGACTGCACTGAGTTTGTTTGTCTTTTGGTTTTTTGGAGTTCTGGACATTGTGATTTAAAAAAAAAATTTTTTTATTTAATATAATTGAGTGAAAATGTACATTCCTGTGTAAATTTACATACCCACCTATATGCAGCTTCCACTGCTCTCCCTGCCCGGTGACAGCACACTATTCCTCTCTGCTCCATACATGTCTCATGCTCCCAACAGTCTCTTTTTCCCCTCCTCTCCACCCAATCTCCTTCCTCCAGCCAGAGATCAGCAGGATGACATCCTATAGATGTATAGAAACATAAGTGCATCCAATATATGGTCACTGCATTGCCAAGTCCAAACCATTCCTGTCCGAAGCCATAGACCTTCGTTATGATTTAGGGCCAAGGGCAGCATCAGGGCGAGGGGCCATGCTCCCAGGGGAACCCCGAAACCACTGGACCATCAATTGAAGTCTTTTAGTGGGGATCTCAGTGTGCACCCCTTTTTATTCTTCTGTTGCCAGTGAGACTCAACTTAGTGAGCTCCATCGCGGCTATCACTGGTGGTGGCCAGGCACCATCCGGTTCTTCCGGTCCCAAGTCGATGTAGGCACCCACTGATGTGGGTCTCTTTGTCTTCTGGGTTGTCTTTCCCCCATGTGATTTTGGTCCTCGGTGAGCATCTGTTCCTGCTGAGTTGGGACCATTTACTGTGCCCTCGGATGGCAGCTTGGCAGCTTTTAAGACCCCAGATGCCACTCACCAACGTGGGGTGCAGAGAGCCCTCTTAGCAAAACGCTAGTTGTGCCAATTGGCCTCGCTTTCACCTAAAAGCATGGTCCCCTGTCCCCTGCCCCAGCTACTCTATCCTTGCAATATTGGGTTAAGATGGAAGGAGTACTCATGTTATGTTTAAGTCCACTTAATATTGTTCTTGTTTCTAATGTGTGCTATCACCGATTTCACCCAACCAGATACCTAGCAACTACCTAATCTAAACCCTCCCCTCCCTTGTAGCTGTCAAAGAGTCTTTGCTTCTATACACAAGTCTGTTTTTGAGATCTTATCATAGAGGTCTCATACAACATTTCTCCTTTTGTCGCTGACTACTTTCACTCAACATAATGTCTTCCAGTTGAAACCAGGTTATAAGATGTTTCCTGAAGTCATCATTGTTCTTTGTCATTGCGTAGTGCTCCATTGAGTATATATACCATACTTTACCTATCCATTCTTCTGTTGTTGGGCATCTGGGTTGATTCCATCTTTTTGCTATTGTGGACTGTGCTGCAATAAACATTCTGGTGCATGTGTCTGTTGGTGTGAAAGGCCTTGATTCTGTAGGATATATTCCAAGTAGTGGAATTACTGAGTCAAATGGTATATCAATATCCATTTCTTTAAGGAAGCGCCAGATTGCTTTCCAAAGAGGCTAGACCATTTTGCAACTCTGCCAACAGTGTAGGAGGGTTCCACTTTCTCCACAGCCTCTCCAGCATTTGTTGTTTTGTGTTTTTTGGATCATGGCCAACCTTGTTGGGGTGAGATGGTATCTCATTGTCATCTTGATTTGAATTTCTTTAATAACTAAAGATCGTGAACATGTCTGCATGTGTTTTTTGGCTGCCTGGATCTCTTCTTTAGTGAAATGTCTGTCCATCTCCTTTGTCCATCGCTTAATTGGATGATTTATCTTCTTCTTGTTGATATTTTGTACTATCTTATAGATTATGGAAATCAGGCGTTGGTCTGACATAGAGTTGCCAAATATTTTTTCCCATTCTGTAGGTGTTCTTTTAATTCTATTAATAAAGTCTTCAGTTGAGCATAAGTGTTCAATTCTTAATAGATCCTATTTATCAATTTTCTCTTCTAATGATTGTGGTTTGTTTGACAGATTTTGGAGTCTGTCCATATTGTGTATTAGAACTTCCATTGTTGTTTTCTTTTCTTGGATGAGCTTTGTCGTTTGAGGTTTGATATTTGCAGTTGGAGTTGGTTTTTGTATGCCAAGCCAAGTGCCGTCGAGTTGATAAGGTGTAAGATATGGATCTTGTTTCAGTTTCTTGCAGATGGATATCCAATTTTGCCAGCACCATTTGTTGAAGATACTGTTTTTACCCCAGTTTAATGTCTTAGGGCCTTTGTCGAATATCAATTGCTCATAGGCAGATGGTGTCATCTCTGGGGTCTCAGTTCTGTTCCACTGATCAATCTGTCTGTTCCTATACCAGTACCAGGCTGTTTTGACCACTGTGGCAGTGTAATGTGTTCTAAAGTCAGGTAATGAGAGGCCTCCCAGTGTGTTCTTCTTCTTTAGTAGTACCTTGTTTAACCAGGGCTTCTTCCCTTTCCAAACAAAATTGGTGATTTGTTTCTCCATCTCATTAAAAAATGTCACTGGAACTTGTACTGGGATTGCATTATATAAATGGATTGCTTTGGGTAAAATAGACATTTTCACAATGTTAAGTCTTCCTATCCATGAGCAGGGTAGGTTTTTCCATTTATCTAAGTCCCTCTCTTAGTTTCTTGTAGTAAGGACTTGTAGTTCTCTTTGTAAAGGTCTGTTACTTCTCTGGTTAGATTAATTCCTAGGTACTTTATCTTCTTAGGGGCTATCGTAAATAGTATTGGTTTGATAATTTCTTCCTTAACAGTCTCGTTGTTGGTATAAAGGAATCCTACTGATTTACTTATGTTTATCTTGTATCCTGAGACTTTGCTGAACTCTTCTATCAGTTTGAGTAGTTTACTTATAGATTCCTTGGGAGTCTCTGCATATACAATCATCTGCAAACAGGGAGATTTTAACTTCCTCTTTGCCAATCCAGATGCCCTTTATTTCTTGGTCTTCTAATTGCTTGGGCTAATGGACATTGTGAATTTTAAAGAACCCGTGTACTCCGTTCCCAGAGAAGTTTTCATGTGCCCAGAATCACATGCATGTTTTACAAAGTTCACAAACACCCTCTACTCAACCCACTGGGGACCTTGGTTTAAATTTATTGCTTACCAAGAGATTGGCAGTTTGAATCCACTAGGCCTCCCTTGGAAACTCTATGGGACAATTCTACTCTGTCTTATAGGGTCACTGTATGTCAGAATCCACTCAGTGTCAACAGGTTTTTTGTTTGAGGAGGGCAGACTGTCCCTGGAACTTGATCCCAGGTGGCTGTGGGACAGGGGTAAAAGCGCCCTCACCCATAGTCAGCTCAGGCCCTGCTGCTCAGAAGTCAGATCTGAATTCCAGAGACACAGTCTGCAAAGGAATCCCCACCTCATCCTTCTGAAAGAGGGGAAGAAAGAGGAGGAGGAGGAAGGAAGAGATGGTTCTCCCTCCTGTAATTTATGAGCAGTAGTACTGAGAAAGACTAACATTTGCTGTCTCCAGCGAAGCTGCACTGTTCTAAGCACATCACAGAATAAAACGCTTTTACAACTACAGATTACATTTGGAAAGCTTCGTGGGCTCCAGAAGGTGATCAGGGCCCTCTGACCCCACGCAGGGACCTGTGGCCACAAGATGATGAGCTCTTCACCAGGAAGAGCATTGGTCACTGTACTTCTCGGCACTGTGGCCAGGAATTCACCTGATTTATTGTGAAATCCGGGAAAAGAATTAAAATAAAAATTCCAACAATAACAAAGCCCACCCATCATTAGCCATTATCTTAGCCTTATGATTGTAATTAAGGCAAAGAGGAATGGCTGGAAGACTTTAGGCGCCAGTCAACATGTAATTTTGAAAAACGGAAAGCAGACTTTGAAGTCTCCTGTAGCAGCCCCTGTGCAAGTGCGGTAAGAATTCCTCTCTTAAACAGCCATTCTGGATGCAGGAATCCCAGTCCCCACAGTTTTTATTCAGACCCAAGACCAACTGTGAGTCCCTCTCTGTGCTGCAAACAGGAAGCCAATCCCTCGCCAGGCTACTTTACTAAGGGTCCCCAAAGGGAGGCCCAGGGGAGCCTGTGAGCCAAGCGGAGTCCAGCACCCTGTCCTCACTGCAGCCTAGCCTCCCTCAGCCCCACTGCAGGCTAGCCTATCACTTTGATCTGACCTTGGTCTAGGCCCACACATGGGTGCTAGGGGTTCTTGGTCAGATTCTGCATGATGGCACCATGCATACTGCTATACAGCCTCTACCCATGTACACACAGATACACCAGGGCTTAAGCAAACACACAAGGATACCCCCATCCCGTACTCACCTTGGACACATTTATTGTAGTTGCTTCCAAGACTAGCTAACCCTGAAGTCTAGCTAACCAGACCTAGCTAACCCCCAAGGCTAGCTAACCAGAAACTAGCTAAGATGTGCAGTTCCCCAACCCCACTTGTGCCAGCTCCTGCAAATGCCTTGCTAGTGAATTTCTGAGAGTCCCAGAAGCCCAGCTGATACAGGCTTTCCCTCCCACCTCAGAGCTAAGAGCCCTAATAACTTGTCTTCTTTTTCTTTTGTTAATGCATCTTTCTAGTTTGCTCCCCATAGGGGGCTCAGCTGGGAAGGGGCTGCTTGCTGCCTTAACGCCACAGCATCAGGAGCAGATAATATCTGTCTGACACCTACTGGGCAATGAACGTCAGTGCAGTGACATATATATGGGCTTGGATAGTTTTCTGGTAGTTCTCTTTCAAGAAGTTGTTTCTTAAAGTGTGATTACTTGGGGGAGGAAAGTAGTAGTTGCATAAGTATGTGCTTCTGAGAGTGTGCAGAATGTGTGCTCGGAGTATGCCGGTGTGGGAAGCAGGCATGCAAAAGTGGGTGTATGGTCTCTATACATGTGTCTATGGGAAAGCCTTTCTCTTCAGTGGGTGTGTAGGATGGTGTATGTGTGCAGGGAGGGGAGTGTAGGAAAGGCTTTTCCTAATGAGAAGCCCCCTAAGTCAGCTGTGTCTATGAGCGCAGGAGTGCACTGTGGTTTTGTGGGTGGCCTGTAAGGGTTGCTGTGTTTCTGAGTGTGTGTGTGCTTCTGTGTGATGTGTGGGAGTTTGTCATGTTCAAGTTTGGGAGGCTGCAGAAGTCTTCACATTTCTGTTGGAAGGCTGTTTATCAGTCTTGACCTCTCTCTGTGTGTATTCCTTTCAGCTGGAAGAAGGGCAGACAATTTTAAGAGGTGATTGGACGACCTGTATTTATCATAAAACTTCCATGGTTTCTTGGATGTTTTCATGTTCTCATCTAAAGTGGGAATGATGTGGCTCACCTACACACATGTATGTGCATACACACACCCCCACACTCACACCCTGCACAATCTCAGAGACACAGAGAAAGAAAGCTTTAATATCCCACAAGGAAAAAGTCCATGAGAACACAAGACACTAAGAAGAAGGCTTCTCAGCGATCTTTATGTTGGATGTTATGGAGCCGTGGCCTGAGCACTTGGACAGTGGCCAGGGCCAACTGTGACATCAAGCTATCCATTTGCCTTGCCTTACCTCTGACCCTGGGTCTTAAGTGCAAGGAGCCTTAATTAGGGTCTGCTCCAAACACATGGTACTGGAAAATGAAGACAGAGGTAGTGATGGCTGTAATTTTTGAGTGTCTGTAATGTGAGACATACTACACGAGATATTTTAAGTACGTTATCTCTTTTAATCTTCACAACAATGGAGGTAAAAAAAGTTAAGTGACATAACTTACTTAGGGTTACTTGAAGAAGACTGTTGGTTGCCCTTCCCTCTTTAACTCTCTCTTCCTCCTCAGTAAAGGGTTTTGGCTGGGTGGATGCTGCCCCTACACCATCTATACTTTCTGTCTTTCTTGCATGTCTTGAAATCATGTGGCTAAGTTCAGGCCAGTGAGGTATGAACAGTGATATGTACCTCAATGGATTGGCTGTGTCCTTCCTGTCCCTATTACTTCTTCCAGCTGAGACATCTCCATGTCCCACCGGAGGATTCAGAGGTTCCCTCCTGCCCAAGGATTGATTACATCTGGACTACAACATGAGAGAGAAAGAAACCTGCACCTAGTCTCAACCATGATTTCTCTGGGTCCCTCAGCTATAGAAACAGCATTAGTGGCTCAATGATTAATTACTCAGCTGCTAACTAGAGCGTTGTCAATTCAACCCAGCCAGAAGCCTCTCAAGAGAATAACCTGGCAAACCGCTCCCATAAAGATTACAGCCTAGAGACCCCTACGGGGAAGTTCTACTCTGTCACATGGAGTTGCTGTGATTAGAATTGACTCAGTAGCACTCAACAACAACAGCTTGGTTATATCATTGTAGGGTCCCCCAACTAATGCAGAAATGGTGCCAGAAATGGGAACTACCATAATTCAACCAAGAATACACACAATTGGCTTAACAGACAGTGAGCAGTGAGGACCCTCATCTTGCAAACTGGGATCCCAGAGTACACTCCTCAGTGCAGTGGGGAAGCACATGAGACCCCCTTAAGAGCTGATATGTGCTTGACAAGAACTGGTCAGAAAGAGTTAGGAAATTAGAACAGATTGAATTCTTGTTAGTTTTTGTGAAAGTCCAATGAGAGAGAAACTCAGACCTAAGCCAGCTGTTTTGCAGGCATTGATGACAAGGATGGTACCCCTCTGCTGTGCCCACAATGTAAATTAGCTGACTTTTGGAAATTTAGGGTCTTGTTGGCCTGACAAAATCAACTACTTTCAATTACAAACAGTGAGATTCAAGAAGGACCCTTTCAGCCTTTCATAAGAGCTTCCCATTAATAGTTTCTGGCTATACAACAGGCAAAGTTCAATCTGAGGGTGTTGCCTCCCCAGACAAGTCCATCATTTCCAGTGGTTTCAAAGAAACTGTAATTAAGAAGAAGAAAGAGGGAATGACAGAGGTCAGGAGATGAAACAGGAAATTCAGTCTCAAGACTCAGGTATAAACGAGAATGTTGCCTGTGATGACTTCGACATGGAGCAGATTCGGACACTGTCCAAGATTTTGAGAGAAATGGTTTGCAAATACAATTTGTACCAGTAAAAATTATGTCCCTTTGACATGAAAAGCAAGCTCAGGGACACACAAACGACAACCCTTAAGGAGTGCACGCTCTATGGTATCCACCTCAAATGGTAAACGGGAATGTACCAGAGGGCAAAGTCAGAGGTTGTGAAGGACTGTGGGGCAGGGGTCACTCCGACAGAGCTGAGCTCAACTTTGACCAAGGAACCTAATCAGTGAGATGGCCAGGAAGCTTCAGGATCCTCCCTCAGCAGATGCACATCCACATTTGGAGGGCCTGATACTTGTACAGGCTTAGGACTCTCTTTAACAGTAGGAACATAAATACAAAATTAGATTCTAGAGTAGCTATTTATTTACAGTGATAAAAAATTGAAACATTTTGAATCTTAAAAAGCTGACAAGTACAAACTTTTGCTTTTGGTTTATGGTTTTGGCTTCCAATAGGATACTTTTCTCATATTTGAATTTTGGAATGATCCAAAATTCTGAAAGACTTAAAAATTAATCTGAAATTCATGCGTTTTACTACTGCTTCTATGTTTTATTGAGCTATATCTGTGTGTAATCAAATTATTCCCACACTGTATAGGTTAACTTGATGAATATGTATAGTTTTTTCAAGGAAACATTTATTTCTTCAAGCCATTTAACAGAGTTGGTGGTGATGCAGGCTGTTTCAGCTAAACGTGCTAGAATTAAGACAAGACACATCAGATGTCTTAAGACTTGATCCAAAATATTGGAATGCATAAAAGTTGAGATGCTAACACAGTTATTGCAGTCTATGGCTCTATGGGCTACAGGCACGGAAATTCTACGACATCTATGTTGTATGATTCACATCTGAAGAGAAAAATACTATGTAGTATATTCACAATTGCATGTACATTATTGCAGAGTGTATCCCTGACAGTAGGGAGCTCATATTTTCACAAGGTGATGCAGAGAACTAAATCTTTCCCTTATTGTTTTATGTACCCTATGTTTGTAAGAACTAACCAAAGACGGGTTTTAGCTCTGCACTCAGTTTATGAACGTGTGTTTGCTGCTATTACTTCTCATTTGGGGTCATGCCACAACAACAAATGAAGGATTCTAAGGCTTTATTCCATCTGCACTAGTGCAGTCATTTCTACTTTGAGGAAGTAGCCCATCCTCACTGATATTGTAAGTGGTTCATCTTCTAGCACTATACTAGACAATATTCTGTAGTGACCTTTACGGTGTTCATTGGCTGATTTTGGAAGTACATTGGCAGTCCTTTCTTTCTAGTCTATCTTAGTCTAGAAGCTAAATTGACTCTTGTCTCTCACGGGTGACCCTACTGGTAGATGACATACTGATGGCAGATCTTCCACCATTGTAGAAATGTGTAAGCTGTCACAAAAACTGTTGCTGTTGGGTCAGTTCCAACTTACAGAGACCCTATAGGAGAGAGAAGAACTGCCCCATAGAGTTCTCAAGGAATCCTGGTGGATTTGAACTGCCAGCCTTTTGGTTAGCAGCTATAGTACTTAACCACTATGCCACCAGGGTTTCTGTGAGCCATCCCAGTATGAAAAATTGACAGAATGTTCTTTAGAAGTGAGGATAGCAAAACTTAAATTCAGTTGCTTTGGACATGTCATCATGAAAGGCCAACAGATAGAAAAGGACATTATGTTTGGTAAAGTAGAGGGTCAGCGAAAATGAGGGATACCTTCAATGAAATTGATTGATACAATAGCCACAACAATGGTTCAGACATATCAATGATCATGAAGATGGTTCAAAACCAGCTAATGTTTCATTCTGTTGCACGTGTCACCATGAGTCAGAGCCAACTAGGTGACAACCAATAATAGCTTTAGCTTTGAATATTTCTAATCTTTTCTCTCCATTACACGTATAATTTCAGTGCTGGATATTAAAAACAAAAAAACCCCAAAACTTACTCACATCCAGATAAGACCCCTGTCATTGAAACTTCAGGTCATAGTGTCAAGTCAGTGGGTATATTGGGCAGTAGGAGTGTTCCTACAGCCACTATACCAGACAGCTGACAATACCCTTTACCCCACAACTACTCTCCAGTGTATCCCTAACTCATGTACCCTTTAGCCTGATTCCAATGGTAACTGCAATATCTGTGAGCAGTAGGAGAAATTTGATCGAGACTGTCGAAGCACAAAGAAATACAGGTTTAAGATTGCAGTTACAATGTCCCCTGGAAATTTTACAAAGCATGAAGTCATGCAATCCTCATAAAAGTCATGAAGTATTTAAGGAAAATAAGGAGTTCAAATATATGCAGGGAGCAGTCGAGATGGACCAGAGACTGATCTCCTGTGATGTGAACTCTCAGAAGTGGTGTGGGGGATAGAAAGGAAGGGAGATTTTGCATCGAAAGACATAAACTGTAGCCCATGTTGTCACTGACTCCCTGTGAGACCTGGGTGAGTCATTTCTTCTCTGTGTCTCCATTTCCTGGTAAACAGAGAAAGGTGCTAAGACCATCAGTTCTATGTACTTCTCTATTTGTCAATGGGATAAGATGACAGCTATGCTAAAAAAAAAAAAAAAAAGTTTGTAAATTAAGCTGTGTACCAGGGAACTGAGTTATTATTGATACCATCGTGTTTCTGGGGAAAAGTGAAAATCAGCCTTCACTGAGTGCATTGCAGTCACCAAAGATCAATCAGGAGAACAACCTTGATACCTGTAACTGGTTGAGTATCTTCTTTTGCAAACTCCTGCTTCATTCTTTCATTACCTATTCATTGAGAAACAGGTCTTGATCATCTGCTCAGTGTCAGATCTGGGTTTACAGAGATAAAAATGGGGTCCCTGCTTTCATGACACTGTGTTTCGGTCATGGAGGTAAAGGCAGACATGTTTGAGACCAAATTGCGCGAACCCTTCTTCACACCTTAACAGTCACAACTGAAGTCCACTCTCCTAGCCCACGGCCACATGGTGTTGGGATGACAGATGCTCATTCTGGTAACCACTGATTCTGTAAAATACTCAGTGTCACATGGCCCTGTGCTCATGAAGATGAAGTCTGCAGGATTCAGATTTGAAACTAGGACAAATTGCAACCATTGACACCTTGGCAGATCTGTCCTGATTTTTAAATGAGGCTGGTTGTGGTGGTGGTCATGGTAGTGAGGAATTCTTGTTAATGTTGTTGTTGATGCTGTTGTGGTTGTGATTGTAGATGTGGTGGCCACGGTGGTGGCTGATATGGTTTTGGTGGTATTGGTGTTGATATTATTTATTATGGTAGTGATTGCTGTGGTAGTTTTTGCAGTGCTCATTGTTGCTGCTATAGGTATTATGTTGGTGACACTGCTATTATTTGTTGTGTTAGTGGTTATTATTGTTGTGACTGTTGTAGTGGTGGTTGTTATTGCAGTGATTGTGTTGATGTTGGGTTTTGTTGTTGGAGGGGTTGTTGCGGTGTTGGTTGTTGTGGTGGTGGTCCTGAAATTGTTTTTCGTTATGGTAGATTTGTTGTTGCTATGGTTGTTTGTGGTGTTGGCTGCTGTGGTTGTTGATGTTTGGACAAAACTGCACTATCAAGCACATCCACTGTGGCTATCTTCCCCATATAGCCATATTTACTTGTTTTAATTATTAGCAAAGAGGTTAATTAGAACATGGAATTTCTGAAAACCCCAGTGTACCTGTCTTCACTATCCTTGCTATTTGTCATGACCCTCTATTTACAGCCAGTGATGCAGCCTTTCATCTTTTTGACAACATTCTGATCCCAGCCAATTTAAATGATTCTGCCGGTAAAAATTCCATGAGATGCTATCAAACATTTTATGAGTCTAAATATATAGCACCAACTGTGTCTAATCATCTCTTTTTTGTAATCCTATTGGGAGTGAAAAAGCAATAAAGAATGTCTGGCATGATTTGTTCCTTTGAGTCCCTTGTTATTGTTGTTTAGAATTCCTGAACTGTTGTACGAAGTGTGAAGCACTTTCGTTTCTTCTCCTATTTTTTCCATTATTTTACTTGCTTGAAAACATCCTGGTAAATGACATCCAAGGCTAATTCTCTTCAACACTGTATGAATTTGGGGCTCTTTTCCAAGAATGCCTTCTTTTGTAGCTATCTATAGCATTAAAGAATTGGCCTCTTGACCTAGAAAACAGAAGGGCATTGCGGCCCTGCTAACTTGTGTTCCTACCCACCACCCACCAGCTGCATGACCTTGGATTGGGAGATTAATCACCCAGCCTCGAGTTCTTCCTTGTAGCTGAGGATCACAGTGTTAACTCACAGGGATCTCCTGAGGATTAAAGGAGATCAGGATATAAGTTCCTAATGGAAAGCCTGGCACACCTAAGACTCTTGTTCAACAATGAGTTATGATCTCTCCTAAAATACTAACAGAACTGAGTAGTCACTTTCTCTAGGTGCATTTGCCAATAGCCTCATTACTATTCATCAGCATATCTACCTCTAAGAACTGCAAAATCATGATGGGGAATCCTTTGGGTACATGGTCATTTTCTTCTCTCCTTTGTCATCATTGAATTCCTTTCCTCCATCCCCAGGATTCCATCACTCATCTGTCAGTTTGTCATATTATAGTGACATGTATGTTGCTATGATGCTGGAAGTGATATCACTGGTATTTCAAATACCAGTAAGGTCACACATGGTGGTCAGGCTTCAGCAGAGCTCCTAGACTAAGACAGACTAGGAAGAAATGTCTGGCAATCTACTTGAAAAAAAATCACCCAATGAAAACTTTATAAATCGCAAAAGGACATTGTCTAATTCTACTGCCTTAGGCACATCAGGAAGTGTCAGTCACTGGTGCTGGGAATCATTTTTGGCGAAGTTGAGGACCAGTGATGGCAAGGGAGATTCTTCATGTGATGGATTGACATAGTAGCCACGAGGATGGATTTGAACATGCTCAAGATTTTGAGGAGAAGTAGGACCAGACAATGTTTCATTCTATTGTACATAAAGTCTCCATGAGTCAGAGTTGCGTCCATGACCTCTGCCTACCTACTTACCTATGTGTGTATATATGTACGTATGTATGTGTCTATCTATCTGTTACAAATGTGTGTGAGTGTGTGTGTGTGAGTGTGTATGTGAGTGTGTATGTGAGTGCGTGTGTGTGTGTGTGTGTGTGTGTGTGTGTGTGTGTGTTGTAAAACCTATGATTAAGAGCTGGGCTGCTAACCAAAAGATCAGCAGGTCAAAGCTATCAACTGTGTCCCGTAGGTCCTGTAAGAGTCAGAATCAATTCAGTGGCACATAACAACAACATGTCTGTGGTTGTAAAGCCATTTGGGAATGGGTTGTCTTTGTTATGTTAATGAGGCAGGATTAGCATCTTAAATCTGTCTCTTTTGAGCTATAAAAAGAGACTGATGCAAGCTAGCAAGCAGAGATGTAGTAAAATAGATTTTGGGATATATGGAGATCCCCAAAGGAACTAGGGAGCAGAGGGTGAAAAGATAAGAACTTTTTCCAGAGCCCACAGATAGAGATAGACTTCCCCTATAGCCAGAACCCTGAATTCAGAGTTTCAGCTTCCTAGACTGTGAGGAAATAAATTTCTGTTCGTTGAAGCAGTCCACTTGTGGTATCTCTGTTACAGCAACACTAGATAACTAAAACCCGAGGTGTTCTCAGCATCCTCCTTGCACAGGCCCTGATACAAACTGAAAATCAGTAACAGCAACAAAAAGAGAGGATTTGTCCCAAAGAAGCCCATTTTCTAGTGGGGAAATGGGAAAAAGCAGGCTCAGCTTCATAGCTGTCAGAAAGGAAAATGCAAGGCCACATATTCATAAATCATTAAGAATTTCAAAGCGGTAACAGCAGGGAATTAAGCCAAGCACAGGGCCCTTCAGTGCATGAAGCCCTATGTGATATGCATGTTACATGTCCATGACACCTTCTCTAGGGAGAAGGGAACACCTGTCACCTCTCCTACTCATGGCAGGGCACATACTGAGATATTTACACATTGTATTTTACCTTATTCTCTTCAGAACTCCAGGAGGTAGGTATTTTTATCCCTGTTCATAGATATGAAAAACTGAGATCTTTAAAAATTGAAAGATTTCAAAGGATACTGCCATATTTGGAAAGCACATCTAGATGTCTCCAAAGTTCATGCTGTACTGATTAGGCTGGACATTGGATTCTCCGTGGCCACTGAGTGCCTGTTTTGGACTGCAGAAGCTTCAAGAAATCTTACTGTAGTAAGAGAAGGAGGCAGTGAGTACTTCCCAGGAAGACTTACTCCAGGACCTAGATCTACCTTCAGTGTTAAGAGTTTCTAAAAAAGAAAAAAGAAAAATAAAGGAATTTCCAGATATAAGGTTCAAATACCTTCTCTATTTCTTACTGGTGGAGTGACCCTGATCTGCTTATGAGGACTACCAGTTATGCTTGCGAACCTATCCTAGAAAAAGTGTTATATATCTCACTGCCAAATATCACTACTGTCACCTTTGAAGTACTCCCCTTGGGAAGCCATACACTGATGCCAGAGCCTAGTCCACCGTTCAAAGCAGTTTTTCATCTCTTCTTCTGGAATGGCCATCGAGTGGTCACTGTACTATGCTTCACATCCTGAATGCCACCACAATGTCTTCTTTTCAATATTTCCTTTACTTTCAGGTAAAGAAAAAAGTCTTTGGGGACCAGATCAGGTGAGCAGAGAGGGTATTACAATACAGTAATTTGTTTACTGGCTGAAAACTCCCTCACAGACAAGTATACAGTTAAGTTTCCACACTTGCCACTGTGCCACTGTGAGTAGTGGCCATTCCAGAAAGAGTTCCAAAATTTCTTTGAAGGAGTGGACTAGGCACTGGCATCAGAAGGTGACTGTAGTGATAATCAAAAATGACATATGTAGCACTTGGAACTAAGTTCGTGGACTTAACTGTTAGACTTCGTGTGTGCCTATTCAAGCTTTCAATTTCCCCACCTGTAGAACAGAGAAAGTTATACCTCATAATGTTATTGAGAGGAATGAATGACTAAATCTAAGGGAAATATTTAGAATTATGTCAGCATTTAGGAATTTTTGCATCATTGTTAGTTGCCGTTCAGTTGGCTCCAACTCATGGCCACTCCATCTAGAAAAGAACGAAATACCTAGTTCTGTGCCATCCCCAAGGCTGGTTGCAGAGTACATCACCATGATCAACTCTCAGTAGCAATGGGCAGTTCTGAAGATTGTGCTCAGGTTCCACCACTCAGTGTTGGCATCAATGCACAGTAGACTGGAAGGCACTGTAGCATGCTTCAGATGCATGGTGCTCAATGACCATGAGCTTCTTTCCTAGAAAAGCAGAGCTCTAGGGCTTCTTTGGGGGACACCAGTATGCACAGTCATCTCTGTCCTCAATTTTGCAGGCTTAGGCTAACATATCTGCATGCGTGTATGCTGCAGCTTAAGTCTTTCTCTTTTCATTCCTCTGTGCTCAGGAGAAAGAGTGTCCACTGATTTCAAGAAGTAGGAAAGGATGAAACTTTGTGTCTGAGACAACTTGGGTATCTAAAAGGCATTATTTCCCTTAGCTCTGCACCCAAAGAGCTACTGGGAGCTGCTCACCTGGGCAGAGGTGAGCTCCTAGTTAATATGGTGACAGTATGGAGTGGCAAGGTAAAATGTTGTAATAAGCCTTTACACCTGCAATCTCCCTCAGCAGAGCCTTAAAATATCGCAGAAACTCATTTAAGGCAGGAGAGTGATAACAGACCCAGAGCTCAAGAAATCAAGCTACTTTGGAGCAAAATCAGTCTGCATCCGAGCAAACCCACTAAAAAAAAAAAAAAAAAGTACCTGGCTCTATGCAAGACATTTGCATATTTTTCCGTTCATAACAGAAAAATCTTGAGCACCAGGATACGAAACCTCAGGATAGTTTCCATTCCCTTCAAAATAAAGGGGAGGTGTCATCTTTAACGGAGGGAGAATTAAGACATCTTTTGAGCTGTCCTCATTTTCACCTCCCCTCCTATAAATTGAAAGCCCTCTCTCTGCACAACGCTGAGGGATGGAAAATGGAAATTAGCTAGGAAGGTTGGAGTGGGGCTTATTTGTCTTTTCAAACTCAATAGTGGCTTCTCTCCTGAGCATGAGCTTGTGTGGGTTGGGAGAAACTTCGACATTGATTCTTAACGCTGCCATAAGATAAATATAAGTGGGGAGTTTCAAAAAACAGAATTTTATTTTCTCACAGTTTAGGATACTCCCACCCTCTGCTGTTGAACGAATTCTAACTCACAGTGACCCGATCTCAGGGGCACTGCAGCCTCCCTGACCTCAGCAAGATCTCTGAGCACCTCTGTGTTAGCCCAGCACCAGCCTCTGCTCTTTTAAACCAGCAGCAAAACCCCAGGGACAGGTCTGTCACTTCAGAAAATGCCATGGGGTAGTAGTTAGACCCAGGTGGCAGGAGGGTACTCTCTGATTCCCAGACTGTTAAGAATTGAATTGTATCCCCTAAAAATATAAGTTGAAGTCCTGACCCTTATACCTATTGATGTCTTCCCATTTGGGAATAGGGTTTTCTTTTTAATGCCAAAGACATCATATCACTGTAGGGTGTGTCTTAAGCCTAACCACTTTTGAGAGCTAAAAGGAGCAGGGTAGGCATGGAGATCCAAAAGCCAAGTGGAAACTTATTGTCATAAGAGACTCAAAGTGACTTTACAGAGTTTCCGAGGCTGTAAATCTCTGTGGGAGCAGATTTCCTCATCTTTCTCCCATGCAGTCACTCATGGTTTCAAACCATTGACCTTTTGGTTATCAGCTGACTGCTTTAAGTACTGGGCCACTAGAGATAAGTGAGCACAAATGGGGGAAAGTTAGATGCCACACGCAGATTATTAAGGAAACCAAGAACAGAAGCTGAAAGAGATAACAGAGTCTTCCCCTAGAGCCAGAGCCCTGAGTCTGGACTTGTATTCTCCTAAAGCCATTGACTCCAAACTGTAACGTTGACAGTTCAAAGCCACCAGGGTCTCTATGGGAGAAAGATGTGGCAGTCTGCTTCCATAGAGATTGACAGCCTGGGAAACTTGATAGGGTCCCTATGAGGCAGAATTCATTCACCAGCAGTGGGTGGGAGTCTCCTAAATTTTGAGAAAATAAAATTATGTTCTTTGAAACTCCCCACTTATGTTTCTCTTATGGAAGCATTAAGAAACAAAGACAGGAACAATTTGTCAATTTTTCGGAAGATGCACAGCCTTGTGATGGGATATCCACACAGAACTGGCCTCACATGTTTTTCTGAGTGGGACAGTGAGAGTTGCCCTTTGTTGGAGTCAGCAGGCTGAGGCCAGTGTGATGGGAAGCACCATGCCACACCACTTCTATGCCGCCCCCCTGACCTCCTGCGGTCATTTCAGTGAATGGACCAGTTCGGCATTAAATGTCCACTGCTTTGTCATTGTCCATGGAAGTAATCTTCAGAGGACTGTTCTCTGAAAAAGAAGCACTCACTGAAGTTCAAGCTTCCATTTACTTTAGAAGCTTTTCTTGATGTGAAGAGTTAAAAATCTAAGCTTGTTGTTGTTATTCGGTGTTGTTGAGTTAATTTTGATTCACAGCGACTCTGTGTACAACAGGACAAAACACTGCTTGGTCCTCCACCATCCTCACAATCGTTACTATGTTAGAGTCCATTGTGGCAGTCACTGTGTAGATCCATCTCAATGAGGGTCTTCCTCTTTTCTGCTCACTTCACTGAGCGTGATGTTCTTCTCCAGCGACTGGTCTCTTCTGATAACACGTCCGAGGTACATGAGACAAAGTCATGCCATCCTTGCTTCTCATGAGCATTCTGGCTGTACTTTTCAAAGATGGATTTGTTAGTTCTTCCAGCATACTGGTTAAGTGCCACATCTGCTCAGCAAAGGGCAGCAGTTGGAATCTGCCAGGTGCTCCTTGGAAACTCTATGGAGTAACTGTACTCTGTCCTTTGGTGTCACTATGAGTTGGAATCCACTTGACAGCAGTTTTTTTTTTTTTTCCTAGTATCTAAGATGGCCTTCAATATTTCTGGTTTCCACTCTAATCCCCTCCCCACAATTGTGAATAGGCCTGACCAAACCAAGTGAGATCTTTTACAAGTAGAGAGATTTGAAGCTGCAGAGATGCTGTCCTGCTGACCTTGACAAAGCAAATCGACATACAGTCTGTGAGACCTCAAACACAGGAATCAGATGAGCCATACCTACATTCCTGACCTAGGGAAACTGTGAGATAATAAACAGACCATGAGTTGGATCCGACTTGACGGCACTTGGCTTGGCTTTCAAGGACTGAGTGGTGAACTGTAACACAGCATACTTAGCCAACACACACTTTTGGAAGAAGTTGGGAATGAAGGCTACCGACCCTAAGTGAGTACTTATGTGGTATAGCAAGGAGGGTCAAGTTCATGTCTCCATGCTACGTGCAAGGTATCACAAGTCCTCTGTCTCATATTTTCCAAGTAAATCACCTTTTAAAAAGTGGCTTCATGTAGGCTTTGTGAATGTTCTGCGATGGCAGACTATTTTCTCTTGCTTTTTTCTGGTTGTGATTATCTCTTGTTTTAATCACCTCATGTTACTGTAACACAAATACCTCAAGTAGGTAACTTTAAAGAACAGAAATTTGTTTTCCCTTAGTTAAGGAGGCTAAAAGTCTAAATCAGAGTGTTGGTCGTGTTACTTCCTTCCTTGCTAGTAGCTCTGGGCACTCCTTGTTTCCTTGGTTTATATGTGATCCTCACATGACATCTGTCTTCCCATATTAGTGTGTCTGTGATGTTTTTAAATATAACTTCTAAGTGATTGGTTAAAGATCTGCCCTACACAGGTATGACTTCAACTGATTGATTTCATTACATTAGATTTTATTGTGGAAGGAGACCCGATTATGTTATAATTTACTATGGAAAGTGATTACATTATAATGCATTGGACGTAAAGTAATTATGTTACATTATGTTACAAAAGATAAAATGCTATACCTGAAGTCAGGTGATTTAATCACATCACAGCAACTAGACTTGTGTTTGTCAAATCACTGGGAACCATAGCTTTACCAGGTTCATGTGCAAACTTAACTACTGCATCTCCAATGAAGTTGTGAGCCCCTGAGAGCAGAGGCTGTGTCTTTCATTTCTATTTCAGTGCTCAGTCCAGCATGGAGCAACTTGGTAACTGCTGTGAGACTTGAGTGAGTTTATCAGTTCAGCAACATCTTTATGGCACTGTGGGGACGTGTGGTTACATACATAACAACCACTCCACTCTCCTGCATCTGGGGCAGTCTTGTTTTGGATGGGCTGGTTCTATCACTGGCTCAGGAGTGGGCCTTGATCAGTCTAAGTCCGGATGGATTGTCCTACCCACCAGGCCATACAGATGAGTTCAGAAATGGACAGAAACCTTCACAGAGGTTAATCCATGTATGTAGTTGCCCATCCCAGTGGCTGGTTAACAAGGGTGATGGGTAGTTCTCTTTCTCGATGATTGGAGTAGAGAAAGCAGTTGTTCACACTGTGGACAGTCAGCTGTGCACTCAGAGACTTCCTGTGGTAATTTTTCCACCATAAAGGAAGCTAGCATTAGAATAGAGACTTTGCATGGAAACAGACAAAATTGAGAGAGTGAGAGAATCATGGAGAAGTGGAGTTGGATGCTTGATCAAACCATGTCCAAAGGCCAGTCACCTCTGGATTTTCTATACCATCATACAATCTGAGTTGGGTGTTGATTACTTGCAATGAAAAGCACCCAAAATGAACCATATAGGAGGAGCAGAGGTACTTATTCCCTTTTCATGGATGGTGTTGGAAGTCTCAAATTTGTAATCAAATGTTACAGAACTAAAAATCACCAAAGGCATAAAAATAAATTAATAACAAAATTCTTTTCTTATGGATTACAGGTAGAAATCTAAGAAGGTCTCCACAATTCCTGCTTTCTGGTATACAGGCCCCACACATTTATTTCCCTTGAATGTAGGTGTGACTGTTAAGGTCATGAGTCAACTTGGTTAGGCCATGATTCTCAGTAGTCTGACAGTTATGATATGGTTTGGCAGTTATATAATGATGTTATTACCTGCGTAATGAGATTTGATATAATGTGTTCACCTTCACAGTGGGATCTGGTACGAGTAGCCAGTCAATTGAAAGGGCGTTTCCTTGAGGGTGTGGTCTACGTGCAATACAAGTGGACTTTCTGGCTAGGCTCATGGGCTTTTGCTCACATCAAAACCTACAGATGACTGCTGGTTGTCTAACCTCTGGTTCTTGGCACTTTAGCTCGCAGCTTACCCGCCATCTCATCTGCCGTACTTAGGACTTGCCACTCATTGCAGCCTGTGAGCCAGAGCCCTGCTTTCAGATCTGCCAGTCTTGGGTTTCATAGTCTCTGCAGCTACGTGAATCAGGAGAAGCTTCTAGCCTGATCCATGGACTTGGGACATTCCAGCCTCTACAACCATGTGAACCATTTCCTTATTATAAATCTCTCCACATATATAATGATAAACATTATGCACATGTATACATATATATCATTAATATTACACACAAGCAAAATTTTGTTGAGAATCCTTCACAGAGAACTGCAAGAAATTTAGGGCAGATTTAGAAGAGGACAGGGAACATGGGTTATCATTGCTGAAGTCAGATGGATCCTGGCTAAAAACAGAGAATACCAGGAAGATGTTTATCCATGTTTTACTGACTATGCAAAGGCATTCAACTGTATGGATCATCACAAATTATGGATAACACTGTGAAGAATGGAAATTCCAGAACATTTAATTGTGCTCATGAGGAACCTGTACCCAGATCCAGAGGCAGTTGTTTGGACAGAAAAAGGGGATACCAAGTCATTCAAAGTCAGGAAAACCTATGTGTTAGGGTGGTATCCTTTTAGTATACCTATTCAATCTTTATGCTGAGCAAATAATCCAAGAAGCTGGGCTGTGTGAAGAAGAAAGCAGTGTCTTGGAGGAAGACTCAGTAACAACCTGAGATATGCAGATGATACAACCTTGTTTGCAGAAAGTGAAAAGAGACTTGAACCGCTTACTGATGAAGATCAAAGACCACTGCTTTCAATATGGATTGCATCTCAACATCAAGACACAAAAATCTTTACAACTGGACCAGTAAGCAACATCATGATAAATGGAGAAAGGACTGCAGTTGCAAAGGATTTCATTTTACTTGGGTCTGCAATCAACACCCATGGAAGCAGCAGTCAAGAAACCAAAAGACACATTGCACTGGGCAAATCTGCTGCAAAATATCTCTTTCAGGTATTGAAAAGCAAAAATGTCACCTTGAAGACTGAGGTGCACCTGGACCAAGCCATGGTATTTTCAATCGTGTCATATGCATGTGGTAGCTGGACAATGAATAAGGAAGACCAAAAAAGAACAGAAGCCTTTAAATTGTAGTATTGGCAAAGAATATTGAATATACTATGGACTACCAAGAGAATGAACAAATCTGTCCTGAAAGAAGTACAAACAGAATTCTCCTTAGAAGCAACAATGACAAAACTATGTCTTACATAATTTGGACCTGTTTTCAGGAGGGAATGCGTCCGTGTTGAAGGACATCATGCTTAGTAAAGGGTCAGTGGAAGAGAGGAAGACCCTCCATGAGATGGAGTGACACAGTGGCTGCAACAGTGGGCTCAAGAATGACAACAACTGGGGGCATGGTGCAGAACTGGGCAGTGTTTTGTTCTGTGATACATAGCGTCACTATTAGTCTGAAACAGCTTGACAACACCTAACAACAACTATATATATTTACATGCTTTACTGGTTTTACCTCTCTAGAGTACACAGCCTGAGACAGTGGTCAAGATATACGAATATGATGACATATCACTTCACAGTTTTATGGCAAAGTGAAACTAATGTAATCAGTTTCCCAAACCAGTTGACTGTGAATTAATCCAAGAGGAAGTCATCCTTGGTGGGCCTGACCTAATCAACTAAACCCTTAAAAGACACAAGAACCAGCAGCTCTCGAAGTCTGAGAAGGAATAACACTTCCAAGTTGCGGAGAGGACCACATAGAAGAGAATGGTGGGCATCTTGCTGGAGCTAAAGACCTGAGTTTTCCAATTACAAGAAATTGAATTCTTTAAAGAGGAATCCAAGCTTCAGACTAGATTGCAACCCCAACCAATAACTCATCTTCTCTATGGAGGGGTCTTGAGTGGAGGATGCAGTTAACCTGTATCTAGACTCCCAACCCACAGAAACTGTGAGATGATGAATGTGTGTCCTTTTTAGCTACTAAACTTGTAGTGATTTGTTACATAGCATTGAAAACTAATATACAGTATATCTTATCACTCAGTGGACTAATAGCTAGCTAGCTATGTGTAATCTCATATCTCTGCTATTACCCTATCTCTTTCTCATCTATCGATCTACCTATCTATCTATCTATCAGAGTCAGCTGGTTAGGGATCTTACTGAAATTTGTCCTGCTCCTTCACTTTTGCCATTTAGTTTAACATAATCACAGGGTGATATCTCATCACATATAGCAAACTCATTGCCACTGAGTTGATTCTGACTCACAGTGACCCTATAGGACAGAACAGAACTTCTGCATAGAGTTTCTAAGGAGTGCTTCATGAATTTGAACTGCTGACCTTTTTGTTAACAGCTGTAGTTGTTTTTTTATTGTTTTAGATTTTTTTTATTATGACTGAGTGAAAATGTACATTCCCATATAAATTTGTATGCCCACCTATACGCAGCTTCTACTACTCTCCCCACCCAATGACAGCACACTATTCCTCTCTGCTCCATACATGTCTCATCCTCCCAACAGTCTCCTTTCCCCTCCTCTCCACCCACTCCCCTTACTCCAGCCAGAGGTCAGCAGGATGATATCCTATAGATGCATAGAACCATAAAGTACATCCAATATATGGTCACTCTGCATCACCAAGTCCAGCTCATTCCTGTCCAAAGAGTGGACCTTCATTCTGATTTATGGGCAAGGGCAGCATCAGGGCCAGGGGCCATGCTCCCAGGGGAACTCTGAAGCCACTGGACCACCAATTGTGGTCTTTTAGTGGAGATCTCAGGGTGCACCCCTTTTTATTCTTATGTTGCCAGTGAGACTCAACTTTGTGAGCTCCATCACGGCTATCACTAGTGGTGGCTGGGCACCATCCAGTTCTTCCAGTCCGAAGTCAATGTAGGCATGCACTCACTTGGTTCTCTCTGTCTTCTGGGTTCTTTCCCCCATGTCATTTTGGTCCTCGGTGAGCATTCGTTCTTGGTGAGTTGGGACCATTTGCTGTGTCCTAGATGACAGCTTGGCAGCTTTTAAGACCCCAGACGCCACTCACCAATGTGGGGTACAGAGAGCCCTCTTAGCAAAATGCTAGTTGTGCTGATTGGCCTTGATTTCACCTAAAAGCATGGGACCCTGCCCCTTGCCCCAGCTATTCTGTCCTTAGAATATTGGGTTAAGATGGAAGGAGTGTTCAGGTTATGCTGAAATCCACTTAATATTGTTCTTGTTTCTAACGTGTGCTATCACTGATTTCACCTAACCGAATTTCTACCAACTATCTAATCTAAACCCTCCCCCTCCTGCCCTTTCTTCTATGCATAAGTCTGTTTTTGAGTTTTTATCATAGGGGTCTCCCACAATATCTGTCCTTTTGTTGCTGACTACTTTCACTCAGCATAATGTCTTCCAGTTGAAACCAGGTTATGAGATGTTTCCTGGAATCGTCATTGTTCTTTATCATTTCATAATGCTCCATTGAGTATATATACCATAGTTTGCCTATCCATTCCTCTGTTGTTGGACATCTGGGTTGATTCCATCTTTTTGCTATTGTGGACTGTAACAGCTGTAGCTCTTAACTACTGCACCACCAGGGTTTCCCATCATATACAAATATGCACTATATTTATAAATCCAATGCTGTCAAGTTGATTCTCATAGTGACCTCATAGGGTTTCCAACATTGTAAATCTATGTGGGAACAGACTGGCACATCTTTCTCCCATGGAGCTACTGGTGGTTTTAAGCTGCCAACATTTCAGTTAACAGTCCATCCATTTATCCATTTGTATATAAGCATATTATAAATGCTTGCTGCATGCTAGAACCTTCTTTGGTGTTCACAATAAACCACGGACTTGACATTGTCTTTTTTTTTTTTTAACAGGCAAGGTCATTCACACTCAGGATTAAATGACTTGGCAAGTGGTAGCAGAGCCAGGCTCTGCATCTGTGACCTTTAGCTCTAAGCCTTATTCACAGCATGGATATGAGAAAGCAAGCATGATTTGAATCTTGGCTTTGTCACTTACTGCCTGTGCACTTTGGTTCAAATGAATTCACTTTCCTATAACTCAGTTTCCTTCACAGCTAAGAGAAAAGACTGGTTTGAAGATGAAATGTGTCATTATGTATAACATGTCCAGAATACCTCACATATAGAGTAAGTATGTAGGATAGCATTATTACTACTACTATTATTGTTATTACTGCTGTTGTTAGGCTCCATCTAGTCAGTTCTGATTCATAGTAATCCTGTGTACAACAGAACAGAACCCTCTCTGGTACTCATAATCACTGCCATGCTTCAAATGCAGCCATAATGTCAGTCCATCTTTCGAGGGTCTTCCTCTCTTTCCGTGACTCTCTATTTTACCAAGCATGATTCCCTTCTCTAGGAACTGGTCCATCCTTATAACAAGTCCAAAATATGTGAGACAAAGTGTCACCACCCTTGCTTCCAAGGTACGTTCTGGCTGTGCTTTTTCCAAGACAGATTTGTCTGTTCTTCTGGCAGTCTGTGGAATATTCAACATTCTTCACCAACACCGTAATTTGAACATGTGAATTCTTCAGGCTTTCTTATGCATTGTCGAGCTTTCATATGCACATGAGGTGATTAAAAACCTCATGGCTTGGGTTGCTTACATCTTAGTCCTCACAATGACACCACTGCTTTTTTTTTAAAAAAAAAAAACACTTTAAAGAGGTCTTTTGTAGCAGATTTGCCCAATGTGATACATATGTAGTTTGATTCCTTGATTGCTCTTTCCATGGGCCTTGATTGTGGATCCAAGTAACACGAAATCCTTGACAACTTCAATCATTTCTCCATTCATCATGAAGTTGCTTTTTGATCTAGTGGTAAGGATTTTTGTTCTCTTTATATTGAGAAGTAATCCATACCGGAGGCTGTAGTTTTTTATCTTCATCAGTAAGTGATTCAAGTACTCTTCTCTTTCTGAAAGTACGGTTGTGTCACCTGTGTATTTCAGGTTATTAATGCATCTTCCTCCAGTACTGATGCTGCTTACTTCTTTATATAGGCCAGCTTCTTGGATTATTCACTCAACACACAGATAGAATAAGCTTGGTGAAAGGGCACAGTGCTGAAACACATCTTTCCTGATTTTAAATCATGCACTGTCCCCTTATATTGTTTGAAGGAATGCTTCTTGGTCAGTGTTTATGTTCCTCATGAGAGAATAATTAAGTGTTCTACAGTTTCCATTCTTTGCAAAATTATCCATTATTTGTGATAATGAGAACATGGAATTTATGAATTATGAATCTAGGAAAACTGGAAATTGTCAAAAATAAAATGAGGTGCAAACAGATCAATACCCTAGGCACTAGTAAGCTAAAAATAAACTGGTACTGGCCATTTTGAATCATAGACTCACATGGTCTACTATGATGGGAATGGCAAACTGAAGAGGAATGGCACAATACTCATTATCAAAAAGAGCATTTCAAGATATATTCTGAAGTACAACACTGTCAGTGATGATATCCATATACCTACAAGTACGACCAAGAAGGACCAGTCTCTGGAGTAGGACATCATGCTTGATGGAACAGGAGGTCAACAAGAAAGAGGAAGACCCTCTTTTTTGGGATGGACTAATGCAGTGACTGCAACAATGGGCTCAAGCATAGCAACAACTCTGAGAATAGTACAGGACTGGGCAGTGTTTCATTCTGTTGTGTGTAGGGTCACTGTAAGTTGGAATAAAGCCAATGCCACTTAGCAACGACAAGGAAGAACAGTTAATATAATTATTACTCAAATTTACACACCAACCACTAATGCCAATGGTGAAGAAACTGAAGATTTTTACTAACCCCAGAAGTCTGAAATAGCTCAAACATGCAATCATGATACATTGATAATTACTGGTGATTGGAATGCAAAAGTTGGAAACAGAAAAAAAAAAAAGCTGGGTGGTTGGAAATATGGCTTTGGTGATTGAAAGGATGCCAGAGACTACATGATAGAGTTTTTTCAGCAACATAAGCAGGGAATACACACATGGACTTCTCTGGGTATAGTACACAGAGATCAACTTAACCACATCTGTTGAAAGAGATGATGGAGAAGCTCAACATTAGAACACAGCCATGGGCCAATTGTGGAACAGATCATCAACTGCTTATATGCAAGTTCAAGGTGAAGCTAAAGAAAATTGAAAAAGTCAGCTAGAGCCAAAGCACAACCTTGAGTCTATTGCACCTGAATTTAGATGCCGTCTCAGCAATAGCCTTGGCAAGTTGAACATTAACAACTGAATACCAAAAGAGTTGTAGAATGACATCAAGAACATCATAATGAAGAAAGCAAGAGATCATTAAAAGACAGGAAAGAAAAGAGCAAAATGGATATCTGAACCTTCTATTGTTACCACTGCTAAACCACCCCATAGTAAAGATACGAGTGATCACTTCATTGGCAGAACCAGAGGAAGAGAGAAAGTGACATCATCACAAACTGATTGTTCAGTGTACTGAGATGGGAAGTGGAGTTTGCCTGGATCGGTTCTCTGCCGCTTTCTCAATTCTTCTTCCTCTATATTCTTCCAAAAATGTAAGCATCATCATAGGACTTCAGTTATTTCAGTTCAGTAAGTACAAACCACTAAAGCAATATCTAATTAGCCAGTCTTAATTGGCATTAAGATAAATAACTTTTCGAATTATTTTTCCTTGTGAAATTGAGACTTGTTGGAGGGCAACCATCTGTAATTTAAATCAATGAATTAAAACAAATGTGATCTAGCAGTTGCTGAAAGGAGAGGAAAATTTTTAATGTTCTAATCAACTCATCCGTGTTGATAGTTGGGGAAAATTATAAAACATTAATCAGCTGTGGGTGAAACAGTCTGGAGAGGGTATTGTGTTGTCAGGAGCATAAATAACCCATAATGATTCAATACAAGCAGCAGTGGACATTTTCTTCACCTGCTAGTAGGACTAATTCACTACCTATTACCTCACTTCCAGTCAAAAAGGCTGGCCTTCAAACATTGTGCCCACTGTCTATAAAAAGCACAGCTTGACATTTATGCATGCTGCCTATTTCTCATTCATCCCACCTCTTTTCTTGTTTCAGGCTCCTGCTGACGTCCAAGTCTGGAGTTTTAAAATATAGCAGCAGCAAATTTTTCTCCAAATCTAATTTTGTAATAATGAAGAAAGTAGGAGACTTCACCAAGGAGAGAGAAAATGTGGAGTGGCAAGCCATTTTCTGTGTTTGTTCAGGGGTGGGGTGGCCCAAGGCTGACCTCAGAGGCAAAAGCATAGCATAAATGAATGAGTTTCAGGCAGGGGCAGCACAGTCTACACTGCAGTTTTAGGGAAAGCCCAAGATACTGAGCAAGATGTTTTCAGCCTCTGTCTTGATTTAAAAAGAAAAAAAAAAAAAACCCAACTTTATTTTTCACATTCTACTGAAGTTGTAAAAACTGAGAGTACTGAGCCAGTTAAAATTCTTTCCATTGAAAGTGACAAAACTTGACACAAACTGTCTCAAACAAACATGGGGATTTATTGGCTCATGCAAACAGAAAATGTTGGGATGTATTTAGCTTCAGGCAAAATTACCACCAAGGTGTAAACACAACCCTCAGAATCTTCACCTCTTAGCTCTGCCTTCCCTCTGCCAAGTTAAGCCTGGAAAATTCCTGCTGTCCTGTTGTGATGACTACAGCTTCAGCCTCATAGCCCTTTAATGTTTAGATTAAGTGAAAAGAATGGGACCCTTCTGTAGTCCTTGAAGCAGTGTTCTTCAATCTGATTTGGCTGGTCTGGGAGATACTTACTAGAATGTAATGGCTAAGAGTTTAAGTCCCAAATGAATTCCTGGGTTCAAATCCTGGCTCTGCCACTTATTGGCTCTATGATTTTGGGCAGGTTACTGAATATCTCTGGGCTACATCCGTAAAAAGGGGTGGTACCTACAGCACAGGATAGATAGGATGCATAAAATTTCATGCAGATAAAGTGCTTGGGACTGTGTATGGCTCATAGTAAGAACCGAACAACTGTTAGCTACTGTAGTCATTTCCAGTTGCATGTCCACTCTAACTTAATCCACGTATGTCAGAGGAGAACCACAGGGTTTTCAGTGGCTGTAGTTTGGGAACTAGATCACCAAGCCTTTCTTCCTAGGCACCTCTGAGTGGACTCAAACCTCCAACCTTTCAGTTAGCAGCTGTCATGGACAGAATTATGTCCCCCCCAAAATGTGTGTAACAGTTTGGTTGGGCCATGGTTCCCAATATTCTGCAATTGTCCTCCATTTTGTGATTTTCCTATGCTGTAAATCCTAATCTCTGCCAGGGATTAATAGACTGGATTATGTTAAAGAGGATTAGGTTGGGACTGTAACACTCTTTCTAAGGTTCCCTCCCTGCTCCAATGTAAAGAGAGTTTCCTTGGAGCGTGGTTGTCACCACCTTTTATCCTGCAAGAGATAAAAGTAAAGTAAAGTAAATAGAGTTGGAGACCTCATACCATCAAGAAAGCAGCACCAAGAACAGAGCACATCTTTTGGACCTCAGATTCCTGTGCTGAGATGCTCTCAGATCAAAGAAAATCTGTACAAAACAAAGACCTTCCTCTAGAGCCGATGGAGCGAATGTGTGTTCCCCTGGAGCTGGCACACTGAATTCAGACTTCCAGCCTACTGTATAGTGTGAGAGAATAAACTTTTCTTTGTTAAATCCATCCACTCATGGTATTTCTGTTAGAGTAGCACTAGATGATTAAGACAGCAGCCAAGTATATTAACTGGTTGCACCACTCAGGGGCTCCACCATTGCTGTATTCTCCCTAAACCAATTTCCCAGCCTTGCTGTTAAGCAATGCTACAAAGTGAGTGGCTTGCAATAACAGAAACTATTCCAGAGGCTAGGAGTCTGAGTTCAGGGTTTAACACCCAGGGCCATACCTCCTCTGAGGCCTCTGGGGAAGGATCCTTCTTTGTCTCCCTGTGCTTCTGGTGACCTGGATGTTCCTAGGCTTGCAGCTGCAACGTATCTCTGTATCTGCATGGCCATTTTCCCTCTGTATTTCTCTCTGTGTCTTTTCTTTTCTAAGAACATACGTCATATAGGGTCAGCATTCCCCTATTTAGTGTGGCTTCATATTAGCTGATAACACCTTCAACAACTCTATTTCTAAACAAGGTCCCAGTTGCAGATATGGAGGTTAGGACATTAACATATTTTTCAGGGCACAACTTGATCCATATCATCGTAGGTCAATCACAAGTGAAAGGAATGACCTTTTTGGATTGGTGTAGACTGGGCTCCAGTGCTCCAGTCAACCCACCCGGACAGAAAGAGGGAAAAGGGCAGATGTCCCATGAAATTTCCCTGATTCTTGGAGTGGCAGACTCATTGTGATAACGAGAATGGGGATGAGTGTATTGGGTAGGGTCATGTGGCCTCCTTCTTAAATGCTCAGTAGGGTACCCTGTGGAAGGCTCACTCCACAGGAGGCGATTCCTCTATAACTGTGCTGATTTCAGCAGTTTGTGCCTCCTTTCATTTCCTTCCACTCTCAAAATAGATCAAGGTGCAGAACTGCCCTCACCTGTGTTAGTACTGTCCAAAGGGTGCT
Organism: Heterohyrax brucei; assembly: GCA_028571685.1. NCBI lineage: Eukaryota > Metazoa > Chordata > Mammalia > Hyracoidea > Procaviidae > Heterohyrax > Heterohyrax brucei. The sequence continues at coordinate 33,309,448 of CM053140.1, forward strand.
CAGGAACAGGAGGAGGCTAACCAGTAAAATTAATTGTGCTTACTGACTAATCTGTAGTGTATAACTTCACCTGTTTTTCACCCCATTTGATCTTGAATGATCACATGTTGGAAATGGGTTTGATGGGGTTATGGACTCTGGTTCTTATAGCTGATGACACTTGCAGGATAGTTAGATAACATCTCTGAGCCTCAGTTTACTCATCTGTAAAAGTGGAAGAATCATCCTTGTTTCACTAGGTTGACATAAAGAAAGATTGTGTGATGTTTAAAAGGGATCTGGCACACAGCAGGACCCAATACATTTTTAACATGTAAGATTTCAGTGCATCTCTACACTTCATTGAGCAATCATCTTGATTTTCCTATTCATTTACTCAGTAGAAACACATAGTGCCAATGCTTTCATAGGAGTTGGACTATTTTCAGATGATGTATCTTTCCCCATTCAAGTTTTCCAACTAGAGTAAATTAATGGGTTACTCTGTATTCTGAATTTCATTTTCAAGTTAATTTTAAAATCTCTCCCAACTGAAGGTCTTAAGTATGAGGACTGGAGAGTTAATAAAATCCTTCAAATTTGGCCAGAGACCAAAAGAAATCATATATATAATCCCTTTCCAGTTCTGCAAATGCTGTTTTGATATGTTGTAGTTGGCTGTCATCAATTCAGCCCCTGATTCATAGCGACCCCATGTGTTACAGAGTAGAAATGCTCCAAAGTGTTTCTTGGCTGTAATCTTTATGAAAGGAGATTACCTGGCCTTTCTTCTGTGATGCCACTGGGTGGATTTGAATCAGGTCTTGGAAGCTGTTTCATTCCAGTTCAACCCCCTTCTGGGAACTTGCATATTCCATTCCAGATATACTGAATCAGACTCTACACTTCAACAAGATCCCCAGTAGATTCTCAGAATGTTGTTGTTGTTGTTAGGTGCCACTGGATCAGTTCTGACTCATAGTGACGGTATATAGAACAGAAGGAAACACTGCCAAGTGCTGCACCATGCCACAATTGTTATACTTAAGTCCACTGTTGGAGCCACGGGGTCAACCAATCTTGCTGAAGAGCTCTCTCTTTCTTACTGACCCTCTACCTTGCCAAGAATGATGTGCTTCTCCAGAGACTGATAACTCCTGAAAACACGTTTAGAGTATGTAAGACATAGTCTCTCCATCCTTGCTTCTAAGGGGCACTCTGGCTATACTTCTTCTAGGAAAAATCTGTTTGTTCATTTGGCAGTCCATGGTATGTTCAACCTTCTTCTCTAACACCATAATTCAAAGGCATCATTTCTTCTTCTGTCTTCCATATTCATTGTCTGGCTTTCACAAGTGTATGATGCAGTTCTTTGGTCAGTTGCAACTTAGTCTTCAAGGTAAACCTTTACTTTTCAACACTTTAAAAAGGTCTTCTGCAGCAGATTTTCCTAAAGCATTGTGTCTTTTGATTTCTAGACTGCCATTTCCATGGATGTTGATTGCGGAATCAAGTAAAATGAAATTCTTGAAAACCTCAATCTTTTCTCCATTTATCTTGATGTCACTTGTTGGCCCTGTTGTCAGGATTTTTGTTTTCTTGAGGTTGTGTGTAATCCGCACTGAAGGCTGCGGTCTTTGATCTTTATCAATATCTCAAGTCCTCTTCAATTTCAGCAAGCAAAATTGCATCATCAGTGTAAGACAGGTTGTTATTGAGTCTTCCTCCCCTGATGCTCAGTTCTTCTTCATATAGTCCAGATTCTCTGAATGTTTGGTTAGCATACAGAGTGAATAGGTGTAGTGAAAGGATACAGCCCTGATACACAACTTTCCTGACTTTAAACCATGCAGTCTCCCTTTGTTCTGTTCCAGTGACTGCCTTTTGATCCATGTACAGGGCACAATTAAATGTTCTGGAATTCCCATTCTCCATGATGTTATCCATAATTGGTTATGATGTACACAGTTGAATGCCTTTGCATAGTCAATGAAACACAAGTAAACATCTTTCTGGTATTTTCTGCTTTTGGCCAAGATCTATTTTACATCAGCAGTGATATCCCTGGTTCCCTGTCCTCTTCTGAATCTGGTTTGGATTCTGGCAGTTCCCTGTAAATATCCTGCTGCAGCTGCTTTTGAATGACCTTCAGAGAAATTTTACGTGTACTATCTTAATGATATTATTTGATAATTTCTGCATTTGCTTGGATCACCTTTTCTGGGAATAGGCATAAATATGGATCTCTTTCAGTCAGTTGGCCAGGTAGCTGTCCTCCAAATTTTTTGGCATAGACTAGGGAGCTCTTTCAGTGCTGCGTCTGTTTGTTGAAATATCTCAATTGATATCCTATCACTTCTTGGAGCCTTGCTTTTTGCCAATGCCTTCGCAGCAGCTTGGACTTCTTCCTTCAGTACCGTTGATTCCTGATCATATACTACCTCTTGAAATAGTGGGATGTTAATTAGTCTTTTTGAGATAATGATTCTGTGTATTTCTTCTATTTTCTTTTGATACTTCCTGCATTGTTTAATATTTTTCCTGTAGAATCATTCACTATTGCCACTCTAGGATTGAATTTTTTTCTTCAGTTCTTTCGGTTACAGAAATTCAGAGAGGATTCTTTCCTTTTGGCCTTCTATCTCCACCTCTTTGCTCATGTCAGTAAAATGCTTCACTTTGTCTTCCTGAGCTGCCCTTTGAAATCTTCTGTTCAATTCTCGTATGTCATCATCTCTTCCTTTTGTTTAGCTACTCAGCAGTCAAGAGCAGGTTTTAGATTCTCTTCTGACATCCAATTTTGTCTTTTCTTTCTTCTTTGTCTTTTTGATGATCTCTTGCTTTCTTTATGTATGATGCCTTTAATGTCATTCTACAACTCATCTGGTCTTTGGTTACTAATGTTCAACATATCAAATCTATTTTTGAGATGGCCTCTAAATTCAAGTGGTATATACTCAAGCTCATAATTCAGCCCTTGTGGACTTTTTCTAATTTACTTCACTTTCAGTTTGAACTTGCATATGAGCAAGTTGGTCTGTGCTGCAATTAGCACCTGGCCTTGTTTTGACTGATGATGTTGAGGTTTTTCCATCATCTCTTTCCACAAGTGTAGTGGATTTGATTCCTGTATATTCTGTCTGGTGAGGTCCACGTCTATAGATGTTAGTGAAAAGGAAGTATTTGCAATGAAGAAGTTGTTGGTTTCACAAAATTCTATCATGTGATCTCCAGCATCACTTCTATCACTAAGACCATGTTTTCCAAGTACTGATCCTTTTGCTTTGTTTCCAACTTTTGCATTCCAATCGTCAATAATTATCAACGTATCCTGATTGCACATTTGATTAATTTTGGACTTCAGAAGCTAGTAAAAAACTTTAGTTACTTCATTTTTTACCTTAATGGTTGTTGCATAAATTTGAATAGTAGTCATATTAACTAGACCTCCTTACAGGCATATGGATGTTAGTCCATTACTGACTGCATTGTACTTCAAGACAGATTCTGAAATATTCTTTTTGATCACATATGCAACACCATTCCTCTTCAAGTTGTCATTACTGGCATTGTAGACCATATGATTGGCTGGTTCAAAATGGCCAATAGTAGTCCATTTCAACTTAACTAATGCCTAGAATATCGATAGATATGCATTCAATTTCATTTTTGATGATTTCCATTTTTCCTAGATTCGTACTTTGTACATTCTATGCTCTGATTACCAGTGGATTTTTTTCAGCTGTTTCTTCTCATTTTAAATTGTGCCACATCAGCAAATGAAGATCCTGAAAGCTTAAGTCCATCTACATCATTATGGACAACTCTACTTTGAGGGGGCAGCTCTTCCCTAGTCACCTCTTGCGATTCTCATCTTCCAGCTCTGTATCAGACAATGTTCTGCTGCTAGTCATCAGATTTTTGCTATTCACAAGATTTTCAGAAGTAGACTGCTGGGTCTTTCTTGCTAGTCTGTCCTAGTCTGGAAGCTCAGCTGAAATCTATTAACCATTGGTGACCCGGCTGGTATCTGGATAGGTAGGTGGCATAGCTTCTAGTATCACAGCAACACTCAAATCCCCCACAGTATGACAAACTGTCAGACAAGTTTGGGGATACATGGAATCAAAAATTCATATCTCCAGCAGAGGATCCAACAAGACAAAACCAGTTCAAAGCCCTGGTGTGGATGACCCACATTTCAACTAGCAGCTGATCAAATTGCTTGTGCCACCCAGATTCCTTGCTGCATTGACCTCATGGTCCCAAGTGTACTCAGCACTTTACAGTTCAAGCAATAGTGGTCACACAGACCCGATGAGCAAACTTGCTCACTGAGTAAGAACACTTCTATCTTTTACAGTTCCATTAACCCATCTCCTACTTGCAGATAATCTCCTTTTAGCCTATGCTCTGCTCAGCATGGAGGGTCTCATTCTTACTTGCTTTTAAGTGTAGTCACAAAATATCTGAGAGGTCTTGGGCAAGCTGGTTAAACTTTTGAGGTCTCGGGGTCTTCAACTATAGAACAGAGGAGATATCAGTACCATTAAGGAAACTGAAGCCAGGCCAATGAGCCTTTTCCAAAGAAGAACAAAGTATTACACAGTGTTAATGTCAACTAAAATTACAAACCTTGCTTAGCCAGGATGTTCTAAACCCCGTATTCTCTTGAGACTTCTTCATAGTAATACCAAGAGCCCTTGAATCTATTAAAAATGAAAGAATGAGACCTGATCAAAAAGTTTGCCCCTCTTTGAAAAGACACCCTCTTGCTTAAGCGATGAAGTTCCTAAATCATTTCCTACTTTTCCTAACTCACTTCCTCACAGTTCTGACTTATGGTGGCCCCATGTGTTACAGAGAAGAACTGCTCCACAGGCTTTTTATTGGCTATGATCTTAACAGAAGCAAGTCATCAGACCTCTTTTCTGTGGTATCACTGGGTGGATTCAAATCACCAAACTTCAGGTTAGCAGTCAAGCAATTAAGGACCTTAACTTCTTCAGTACCCGTTACAAAAGAAGATCCATGTCTTTCTCAGATTGAAGTCCTTGGCACCTCCTTTGGAGTGCCAGGCTTCGTTGCTGCAGCAATTTGGTTCACTCTCAAATAAAACCTTTGTTAAAATTTTTATAATTTGGCTCCCCAATCTGTCATTTAACACAAATGTTGGCTCTATCCCACCTGTCTTCTTTCTCTGCCTATCTCTAGGCTAAGGGACCAATTTGAAGATCAAATTAGATAACAGAAGCCAGGAATCTTTGTGAACTAAAGGGTTCCATGATATTTCATCAGTCATAAATATTAAGTTCCAGCATTCCTTGACTACCAGTATGCATCAAATGATCTCCCTTAGTGACGATCAAACTCAGACGCAGCAGGTTGCAACCACCTCTCCTTGTACCTTTCCACAATATACACTTTAGTTTCCAATGTTCATCATCCCACCACAGAAAATGTTTAATATCTCACCCAGGGGTGGAACAGCCAACAGACAAGATAAGCGTGATGCTTACTTTGCTTACCCGGTAACCTCTAGTGAACAATTTCACATTGTTTTTTACAACATCCAAGAATCTGCTTCTAGTTATGGTTGGCATCTGTCTCCCTCCCAACCCCTCAACATCTTCATATAGAATCAAAGCCTGTTTTCAAATTTATAGTTTCAAATTGGATGACCAAGTAAGCAAGGTAAGCATTGGTTTACCTCTGCTTACTTACTAATTAGTAGTAATGACCAGTTTTACCACAGGTGTGAAATTTTTCACTACCGGTTACTAAGTAAGCAAAAGTAAGCCAAGTGCTTCCTTTGCTTATTGTAACCAGCCCATAGTCCCCTCCTCGTAGCCTCCCATTAGCACTTTGAAAATGTTCTCAGCATGTCCGTGTCTTAAAAGCTAAGTCTGTTTGTGTCCCAGAGGAATGGTTTTGGTGGACTAATTGAAGGACTTATAAAATGGCAGCATACATTCACAGCTCATTAAAACAGCCACATAAAACGTTATGAGATCAAACATCACTTCAGGAGTTGGGTGCAGAAGAATAAAGAAGCTACAGCCCACTTTGGGCTATAAGCAAAATCAGGAACCAGTAGCCCAGCACACAGAAGGAGTTGATTAAGGGCTGCGATGTGGTGCTACTCTACAGTAAATCCTGTAATTGTTAATCAAGCTGGTATTACCATTGCTGATGCTTTCCCATTCACCTTCTAAGTTTTCAGAGATGCTTACCTGTGTTCTTGCAATTACAAGTGTGCAGCAAGATGTCCTGTGAGAAGATCCTTCTTAGTATGGACCAGGCATTTTTATTTCTTTCTGGCTTGATATATTCCAGAGAAGCATGGGCCCTTAATAAGCCTTTTCAGATGTAAAATAAGGTAGCAGGATAGTGTACTTACTATAGCTATGGTGGCATTTCACTGATATACAGCAATCAGGAAGCCTTGTGGCCTGAATGTAGTCTGAATTCACCAGCTGCTCTGTCAAAATCCTATGGGGCAGCTCTACTCTGTCCTACAGGGTCTCTGTGAGTCATAATTGACTCAACAGCAGTGGGCTTTTGGGGGGATTTATGGCCCTGGTTAATGCATATTTATAAATACATGCAAAGTGCCTGCCTCCCGTAACATAGCACAGGAGACAGGGAGGCTGTTCTGATGAAAACTCAGTGACACAGGGGCTTGTTCTGGGACATCAGAGCCAGGCTGTTGTACCTTTCCTCTCTGGATCAAAGACAGGCCTTGATTCTCAGTATTGCCTGCATGTGCAACAACCACTTGCTGACTTACGGAAGTCCAAGTGTTTCATCTGAGATCTGTAAAAGCATCTCAGTCGGTGAAGAGATCATGAAGGGAAAAGAGGGTTGGATCTATCTTAACCTTTTGGTCTTGGAAAGCTTATTGTCAGTGTTTGCTTATTTAGGAAGTGTTATCAGGGTTCTCCTAGAGGAATAGAATCAGTAGGATACATACCAATATAAATATAAAGATAGAGATAGATAGTGAGAGATAGAGATACAGATATATATAAAGAGATTTATTTCAAGGAGTGAGTTATGTGATTGTGGGGGCAACAGTCTGAAATTTGTAAGTAAGGTTGACAGGCTGGATACTGAAGCAGAATTTCTATGTTATAGTCTTGAGGCAGAATTCCTTCTTCTTCCAGAAATCAAAGTTCTTCTTTTATAATCTTTCAACTGATTAGATGAAGCCCACCTACATTATGAAGGGTCATCTTCTTTACTAAAGGTCAACTGACTGTTAGTATTAATACAACTATAAAATACCTTCACAACATTCATATTAATGTTTAAATAAATCCAAATCCAGTTGCCATTTGAATTATGGTTTGAAGCCATCAGCTGTTCCATGGGAGAAAGATGTAGCAGTCTTACAACCCTACAGGGAACTGTTTCTCTGTTCTGTACAGTCTATGTGAATTGAAATCCACTTAATGGCAATGGGTTTGGGTTTATAGGACTTCTCAATGATCTTTGCGTTTTGTGCCAATCTTCAATGTTTCTTCTGAGGCAAATAAAGGTCAGTACCCTTAAGTTTGATGACTGTCACTGAAATTTTCTGCCTTTCTGAGCCTCAATTTCCCCAAATGTAAAACGAGATGCAGTCCTCATTTTACGTAGTCCCTGATTTGCTAGATTGCCTGAAGGCTTGGAAGACATAAAGTGTGTGGATGTTTCTAGAAACTTTAGTTACTGCACAAACGAGAGGAATTCTCTTCCTTAATTTCTCGTAAGCATAATTTTATCACCTATGACATCTGTGTTCAGCTCTGCTTAATGAACTGTTCCATGTAATGGGCAGAAATTGCTCCATGGTAGGTGAGGTCAAGTTAAAATACATACATACATATGTATGTATATGTATATACAACATTTCTTTTTCCTAAAGAAAATCTATTTCCAGTTCCTTTCCCCACCAAGATTGGAGAGAAGTCCGTCATCATTCTCTTTTCCTATTTGCTCTTTCCTGCTCTCTCGTGTCTCCTAGAACTGGAGTCTCCTGAGAAGAGCCTGGTTCTCTGTCACTGAAAGATAGCAGCCTCTGCCCCTTCTTTTTTGGGTTCAGAGTCCCCACTGTTAGACTGGAGTGCCTCTGTCAAAGCTCAGCCACCAGGTGTTTTGCAGAGACTCCAAGGTGCCATGTTTAGTGCCCAGCTAGTCTCTGTCCGGAGCATCCTGGCCCTCCACACCTGGCTCTGTGACACTCAGGCAGTGACTAGCAAGGTAGTGTGCCAAGTACTGGTGTCCTTCTCCTGGTCTTGGTGCATGCTATGTCAAACTGGGCCACATTCCTCTTTCTTCAAAAGGTAGTCTCCAGAATTTTTCCTTCTACGACAATGCAGGACTTATCACTCAAATCCTTGACAACTGGACCAATAAGCAACATCATGATAAATAGAAAAAAGACTGATGTTGTCACCGATTACAATTTACCTGGATCCATGATCAATGCCCATGGAAGCATCAGTCAGGAAGTCAAAAGATGCATTGTGTTGGACAAATCCACAAAAGACTTCTTTGAAGTGTTAGAAAGCAGAGATGACACTTTAAGGATTAAGGTTCGCCTGACCCCAGCCATATTTTCAATAACTTCATATTCATGTGAAAGTGGGAAAAGAGATAAAGAAGACCAAAGAAGAATCGATACCTTGAATTACTGTGTTGGCGAAGAATATTGAATGTACCATGGACTGCCAGAAGAATGAAGAAATATGTCTTGGGAGAAATTCAGCCTGGATGCTCCTTGGAAGTGAGAAAGGCTAGACTTTGTCTCAAGTACTGTGGACATGTTATCAGAAGGGACCATTCTCTGGAGAAGGACATCATATTGGTGGCCTGGATTGAACTGTGTCTTCCTAAAATGTGTGTGTCATTTTGGCTGGGTTGTGATTCGTGGCAAAGAGTGATTTTCCTCTATGTTGTAAATCCTGCCTCTGTGACATTAATGAAGAAGGATGGGAAGCAGTTGTATGAGGCAGGACTCAGTCTACAAAACTGTATTGTGTTTTGAGGCAATCTCTTGGGATATAAAAGAAACAAGAAAGCAGGGAGGTGGGGACCTCACACCACCAAGAAAGCAGTGCTGGAAGCAGAGGACATCTTTTGTACCTAAGGTCCCTGTGTGGGGGACCTTCTAGTTTGTGACAGGGGGGTGGAGGGGTGGGTGTTGATGAGAAGGCTGACAGACAGAAAAAGCCTTTCCCTGGAGCTGAGGCCCTGAATTTTGAATTTTAGCCTGCTTTACTATAAGGAAATAAATTTCTCTTCTTGAAAGACATCCACTTGTGGTATTTCTGTTTTAGCAGCTCTGGATAATCAAGACAGTTGGTAATGTGGTGGGTACCTGAAAAAGAGGAAGGCCCTCAATGAGATGGACTGACACAGTGACTGAAGCAATGGGATCAAGCATCACAACAATTGTGAAGATGGTGCAGAACCCGGTGGTGTTGCATTCTGTTGTACAGGGACCCGCTATGACTCAGAACTGACTCAATGGAACCTAAAAAAAAAAAAACAGCAATTGGAGCGGTCCCTGTGTAACGCAAAGGTTGCATGCTTGACTACTAGCTGAAAGGCTGGCAGCTCAAACCCACTTAGAGGACCTGCAGAAGACAGCAGCTAACAACAGTCCTTCACGCTGCTCATGCTACCTCCTATTTTTCCAACCATGTAGGACTGCTCCTCAGGGAGCAGACAGAACTTGCATCTTTAGAAGGAAAAGGCCTTTCTTGATGCCTTGATTCCTGGGGCTGCTGTAACAAAAATATCACAAGCAGTGACTTTATAGAACAGAAATCGTCAAACAGTTCTGGAGGCCAGAAGCTCAAATTCAGGACATCAGCAGGGCCATGCTTTTTCTGTTCCTTCTAGAAGAAGATTCTTCCTTGTCTCTTTCGGTTTCTGTGGCCCCAGCTGTTTCTTAGTGTTCTTTGTCTTATGGATATATCTTCACATGGTATCTACCCTCTGTGTGTCCATGTCTATTCTGCTTTTCTTTCCTTTTTTTTAATAAGACATCACTCAGAAGGGATTAGGTTTAGGACTCAGTGTACTCTGATATGACTTTATTAACATAATGAAAGAAAATAGCTATTTCCAAAGAGGGTCATATTCACAGGCACAGGGGTTCAGGCTTCTCTGGGTCAGAAGGTCAAAGGAAGTTCTGTTATCTCCTTCCTCATTCTTTCCTCCTCCTTCTTTGCCTCCTCCTTCTCCTTCCCCAACTCCTCCTCCTTTTCCTTCTCTATTCTATATCCTTCACTTCCCTTAGTCGAAAGTAGTAACTATAGAACTCCCATTTATTATGATGATTTTCAAATGTTTATATATACAGTAGAAAATTGCCATTTTAGCTGTTTTTAAATGTGCACTTCAGTGATATTGATTATATTCGCAATGTTGTGCAAACATCACCACTATCTAGTTCCAAAATTTTTCATCACCCCAGGCAGAAACTCAATATCTACTAAGCAATAACTCCCCATTCCTCCCACCTACAGGGCTTCTCATCTTCTTTTGGCTCCAAGCATTGGCTTATTGTAAGTATTTCACAGGCTGGGGCTCAGACAATATTAGTTCTTTCATGTCTAACTTACTTCACTCAGTCTAATATTTTTAAACTTCATTCATTTTGTAGCATGCATCAGGAAGTCTTTTTTGGGGGATGAATAATATTCCATTTTGTGGATATACCATGTTTTGTTTATCCATCATTCACTGAGGCGACACTTGGGTTCTTTCCAAGTTTTGGCTATTGTGAATAAAGCTGCACTGAATGTTGGGAAAATGCATATGGTTTTTCAGTGGTCAGCTACACCTCTGGATTTTCAATGGTCAGCTCACCTCCCGTAGGATTTTCATACTGGAAATGGGGATGGGTTGGTGGTGACAATAGACACATCTGCTGGCAGGTGTGAGTTCTCCCTTATCTTCATCTCTTACCAACAACATTTTCGGTGGAACCCCGAAAGCGGTGAGGATGCAGCTCCAGTATGGAGTTCTGCTAGGAAATCTGTTGCTATGGAAACCCAACTTGGCACTGTATGCAAATACCGGGCTCCTTTGAAATCTGCCTGACAGTGATATCGAGCAGAAAATATGGAACACAGTAAAATGGGGTTTTAACTTTTAAGTACAGACTGTGGCACTGTGCCTGCTAATTAATTATGCACAAGCACTCAGAGAGGCAACCTGGAAGACGTGCTTGCAGGTAATGGCCTTTCAACAAATTCTCTCAAATCTTAATTTTTTTCTCAAAAGGGGATTTTTTTTTTTTCTTCCTGGTAAGCAGAATAAGAGGAGACAAGTCAGTTCATGTAGAGCAGGCAGTGATGGATACCCATCAGAGGGCTCTCGCTGCACAAGTCCCTCTCTTCCTCATTAGCAAGACAGGAACACAATGGACTGCTGAGGGGCGGGCATCCCAGGACATCTGTCTCACTGACTCTGCTACCACAGGAGGAGGCATCTCAGACAAACAGAAAGCTTGCCATTGGCTCCTTAGTACTAACACAAGGTGCTCTCCCAGGTCAGCTGTATGAGCTTGTTGCTCAGGCAAACTGGGCCAGCCAAGTGCTATCTAGTCGGATCCATCCTAATTCCAGTGGAAGGCATTTCATGAGTCCAGAGAGGCTACTGAGGAGAAGATTCTAGGTCCTGTGGGCTGTTGGTGTCAGACCAACAAAGTTATCAGCACCACCAAAAGAGACTGATGAAGAGGGAGACTGGAATGTTGGGGGACTGGGGGGAAAATCAGGCAGGGATAATGGCTTAAAGTGAGCCTCCCCACCCCAAATGCATTAAGTGCTCAGGTTGCTCACCGAAAGGTTGGCAGTTCTAATCCACCTTTCAGGTACTCCTTGAAAACCCTATGGAGTAGTTCTATGCTGTCCTATAGGGTCACTAAGAGTCAAAACTGACGTGGCTGCAAGTCAAGATATTACACTGCCCTGGTGGACACAGTTGGCCTCAGTCCTCAGGACCCTGGGTGGGCAGAACCTGGCCCAATGCACATTCAGGGCCCCTGGCCCTGCATGCCCGCTTTATGAGTTCTGTCCACAGTGGAGTGGAACTTGGATGGGAGATGATGCAGCCCATGATGACCCAGATAGTGATGTTGGACGCCAAGAGAGTACTATACGGGGGGAGCTGGGGGCAATGAGACGGAGGTAGGGGAGGGTTTGTGGCAGAGGAGCTCCAAACACAAGTTAGTAAGAGAATTTAACCTGGGCCTGGGAAGCAGATCCAACTGCAAAGTCTAGTAACTTTGCTTAATCCATGTGGCAGTTCTCTGGGCCTCACATCCCCTTTGGAGTCTCTGGGTGGCACAAATGTGGAACACGCTCTGCTGCTATTCAAAAGGCTGGTAACCTCAGTCTACTCAGAGGCACTCAGAAGAAAGGCCTGGCAATCTACTTCCAAAACATTAGCCATTGAAAATCCTATGGAGCCCTGTTCTACTCTGATACTCATGGAGACTTCACGAGTCAGAGCTGACTTAACGGCAACTGGCAGGGGTACACCCCCTTTATAGATGAGGAAACTGAGGTCTGGGGATATGGAAGAGCTTGGCCTGAGGCACAGCAAATAGCAACACTGTGCACTCTACAGAGCTTGGGGGTCTTCCAGCTAGCAGCTGCATGTCAGGAATGCTTCATCCCTGTTTTCTGAACTGCCTTTGTATCAGATACCTCCTCCCTCTCTGTGTCTGCTGTGGACTCAGTGTCCACATGTGTAACTGTGTGGTACTGCACCAGTCCATCATTCTCAGAACACCTTTCAAAAGCAAGTGTGGTCTTACAGTTTAAATTATGTCCCCCTAAATATGTCTTGTAAATCCTAATCACTCTACATGTGGATAGAATTCCACCTGGGAATAGAGTTTCCTTTGTTATGTTAATGACGTCATATTGCCCTATAAAAGATGCAGATTAGGCACAGAGAAGAAGAAAAAACTGGGAAAGACAGAGGCAGCTTGGAGATCACCAAGGGACCAAAGAACAGAAGTTGAAAAGACACAAGAATTTTTCTTTAGAGCCTACAGAGCAAAACTTCTTCTAGAGCCAGTGCCTAAAATTCAGAGTTGAAGCCTCCTAAACTGAGAAAATACATTTCTGTTCATTAAATCCCCAACTTGCAGTGTTACCGTTATAGGGGCACTAGGAAATCATGACTTGGCAACCCTAATGTGCCCACTGAACAGGTAGGAGCCAAGACACGGGGGGGATTGGCAGGTGGTAATGACCAAGTCCTTTCCTAAGTAGTAAAATTAAGAAAGATGCCCTTCTCACAGATTCCCTAGGGACAAAACCCAGCAAACTGGTGTCTAGGAAGGAGGGTGACCGGTCCCTTTAGGGAACTTATGCAAGTTGCATAGTGGAAAGTCCTGATGGTCTTACAATTTGCATTCTACCTCTGACAACTCTTACGACTCCTTAAAATCCTCCATCATGACTGCCCAAAGACAGAGCTGGGTTAGGTCACCCCCAGAATCCATCCCATGTGAGGGTGGCTTATAGCCATCAGGGCCTCTACATAAAGTTGTTGATGCACAATGCTGGCCTCAACTACAGAAAACAACAGAACAAACCAATTGCCATCATGTCAGCTCTGACTCATGGTCATACCACATGTGTTATAGAGTAGAACAGTGCTCAACAGAATTTTCACTGGCTGATTTTTGGAAGTTCATATCCAAGTCTTTCTTCCTAGTCTGTTTTAGTCTAGAAGTTCTGCTGAGTCCTATTCACCATGGGTGACCCTGCTGGTAGGCATAGCATCACAGTAACACAAATACTAACAAATGGCTAGTGGACTTCATGTATACAGTGACATATGCCCATATATGTGTGTGTTTCTGCCTGTCACTGCCAACAACTGCTGTCAAGTTGACTCTGACTCGTGGGGATCCCATGTATGTCATAGTAGAACTATGCTCCATAGCATTTTCAATAGCTGATTTCAGAAGCAGATCACCAGATTTTTCTACTGAGACACCTTTGGATGACTTGAACTTCCAGCCTTTTTTGTTGACAGGTTAATACCTTAACCAGTTGTGCCACTGAAAGACTCTGGGCTTCATCTGGGTGGCACAAGTGGTGGTTAGGAACAGCAGAAATGGTTGTGTCCTGGTGGAACACAGGGAATTAATTAACAACCACACCAGGGGAGGTGCCCCTATCCAGCATAGTCCATGTCTAGTTATCTAAGGGGCTCAATAAAACACCTTATTGGGCAGCACATTGGATTGAAGTTATATAGCTCTTCCATGTAGATGACTTCGTTGGATCCTCATGGCAATCCAGCAAAGAAAACCACTAAAGTATTGAATGAAGGCAGAGAAGGGTTGATTTCTGCAACTGGTAGGTGGTAAAGGTCTTAAGAATCCCATTTCAGGCCCCAACAGCATATTACACTTATGATCCTGGACTCTGGGGTCCTCTATTTCAATGCACTAGATGGCAAGTCACCCTCTTGTCTGATAGTTTGTCATACTGTGGGGGCTTGTGTCTTGCTGTGATGCTGGAAGCTATGCCACTGGTATTCAGACTCTAGCAAGATCACCCATGGTTAATAGGTTTTAGTTCACCTTCCAGACTAAGAGAGACTAGGAAGAAGGACCTGGAAGCCTACTTCTTAAGAGAATTAGCCTGCAAAAACCTTATGAAGAGCAGCAGAACATTGTCTGATAGATACAGTGCTGGAAAATGAGTACCCACCAGATTGGAAGGCACTCAAAAGATGACTAGGGAAGAGCTGCCTTAGTCAAAGTAGAGTCTACCTTAACGAAATGGATGGGGTCAAGCTTTCAGTGTCTTCACTGGCTAATGTGGCACAACTTAAAATGAGAAGAAACAGCTTCAATCATCTATTAATAATTGAAACACTGAATACACAAAATAGGAACTTAAGAAAACAGGAAATCATCAAAAATGAAATGGAATGCAAACATCGATATTCTAGACATTAGTGAGCTGAAGTGTTCTGGTATTAGCCATTTTGAATTGGACAATCATATAGTCTACTATATCAGGAATGACAACTTGAAGAGAAATGGTATTACATTCATTGTAAAAAGGAACATGTCAAAATCCATCCTGAAGTACATGGCTATCAGTGATAGGATAATATCCATATACCTACAAGGAAGGCCAGTTAAAATAACTATTATTTGAATTTACATACCAACCACTAATGACAGAGGTGATGAAATTGAAGACTTTTATCAGCTTGTACAGTCCAAAATTGATTGAACATGCAATCAAGAAGCACTGATAATTACTGGTTGGAAACAAAGAAGAAGGATGGGTAGTTGGAAAACAAGGACTTGGTGACAGAAATCATGCTGGAGAGTGCATGACAGAATTTTGCAAACCAACAACCTCTTCATTGCAAATACTTTTTCTCATCAGCATAAATGGTGACTATACATACACAAGGATCTTGCTAGACTGAATACACAGGAATCAAATCGACTACGTCTGTGTAAAGAGGCAATAGAAAAGTTCGATACCATTAGTCAAAACAAGGCCAGGTGCCGATTGCGGCAGACTATTAATTGCTTGTATGCAAGTTCAAATTGAAACTCAAGTAAATTAGAACAATTCCACAAAAGCCAAAGCATGACCTTGAGTATATCACACCTCAGTTTAGAGACCATCTCAACAATAGACTTGGTGCATTGAACACTAACAAACCAAGACTAGGAGAGTTGTGGAATGACATCAAACACATCATGCAACAAGAAAGCAAAAGCTATTAAAAAGACAGAAAAACAAGAAAATACCAAACTGGATGTCAGAAGAGACTCTGAAACTTGCTTTTCAATATTCCTTAGCTAAAGCCAAAGGAAGAAATGACGAAGTAAAAGAACTACACAGAAATTTTCAAAGGGAACTTGGAAAAGGCAAAGTAAAGTATTATAAAGGTATCAGTAAAGGCCTGAAGATAGAAAACTAAAAAGGAAGAACACACTCTGCATTTCTCAGGCTGAAAGAACTGGAGAAAAAATTCAAGCCTTGAGCTTCAACAGTGAAGGATGCTACAGGAAAATTATTAAATGACTTAGGAAGCCTCAAAAGAAGATGAAGAGTACATGGAGTCATATCAAAACCAGTTGGTCGGTACTCAACCACTTCAAAAGGCAGCATAGGATCAGGACCTGACAGTACCAAAGAAAGAAGTCAAAGCTGCATTGAAGGCTTTGGTGAAAAACAAGGCTCGAGTAATTGATGGAATATCAACTGAGATACTTCAGCAATGAGGCACAGCACTGGAAGAGTTCACTCGTCTATGCAAAGACATTTGGAGAACAGCTACTGGGCTAACCTACTGGAAGAGATCCATGTTGTTGTTTTTGCCATCAAGTCAGTTCTGACTCATGGTGACCCTATGAACAATAGAGCGAAACACTGCCTGGTTTGGCACCACGTCCAGAATTGTTTTTATGCTTAAGCCCATTGTGCAGCCACTGTATCAATCCATCTTGTTGAGGGTCTTCCTCTTTTTTGCTGACCCTCCACTGTATCAAGCAGATGTCCTCCTCCTGGGGCTGATCTTTCCTGATGACATGCCCAAAGTATGTTAGATGCAGTCTTGCCATCTTTGCTTCCAAGGAGCACTCTAGTTGTACTTCTTCCAGAACAGAACAGCTTGTTCTTTTGGCAGTCCATGGTAGGTTCAACATTCTCCAACACCACAATTCAAAGGCATCAATTCTTCTTCTGTATTCTTTGTTTATTGTCCAGCTTTCACATGCATATGATGTGATTGAAAATACCATGGCTTGGGTCAGGGACGTTTTAGTCTTCAAGGTGACACCCTTACTTTTGAATACTTTGAAGAAGTCCTTTGTAGCAGATTTTCCCAATGCAATGCGTCTTTGGATTTCTTGACTGCTGCTTCCGAGGGCATTGATTATGGACCCATGTAAAATGAAATCTTTGACAACCTTAATCTTTTCTCCGTTTATGACAATGTTGCTTACTAGTCCAGTTGTGAGTTTTTTTGTTTTCCTGATGTTGAGGTGCAATCCATACTGAAGGCTGTGGTCCTTGATCTTTATCAGTAAATGTCTCAAATCTTCTTCATTTCCGGCAAGTAAGGTGTTCGCATAACACAGGTTGTTAATGAGTCATCCTCCAATTCTGATGCCTCATTCTTCTTTGTAGAATCCACCTTCTCAGAATACTTGCTCAGCATATAGATTAAAAAGGTATGGTGAAAGGATACAACCCTGACACATGCCTTTCCTGGCTTTAAACCATGTACCGTTCCCTTGTTCTGTTCACACAACTACCTCTTGATCCATATACAGATTCCTTAAGAGCACAATTAGGTGTTCTGGAATTCCCATTCTCTGCAATGTTAGCCATAGTTTAGTATGATCCACACAGTCGAATGCTTTTGCATAGTCGATGAAACGCAAGTAAACATCTTGCTGGTACTCTTTGCTTTCAGCCAAGATCCATCTGACATCAGCAGTGATATCCCTGATTCCCCAGTGATATTCTGAACCCAACTTGAATTCCTGGCCATTCCTTGTCAATATATTGTTGTAGTCACTTTTGAATGATCTTGAATAGTATTTTACTTGTGTGTGATATCAACGATATTGTTCAGTAATTTCCACATTCGGTTGGATCACCTTTCTTTGGAATGTACACAAATATGGATCTCTTCCAGTCATTTGGCCAGGTAGCTGTCCTCCGAATTTCTCGGCATAGTTGAGTGAGTACTTCCAGAGCTGCATCTGTTTGTTAAAATACCTCAACTGATACTCCATCAATACCAGGAGATTTGTTTTTCACCAGTGCCTTTAATGCAGCTTAGACTTCTTCCTTCAGTACCGTTGGTTCCTGATCATATGCTGCCTCTTCAAATGGCTGAACATCAGCTAAGTCTTTCCAGTATAATGACTCTGTGTATTTTTTCCATCTTCTTTTGGTGCTCTCTAAATCATTTAATAGTTCCCTGTAGAAACCTTCACTATTGAAACTCAAGGTTTGAAGTTTTTCTTCAGTTCTTTCAGCTTGAGAAACGCAGAACATGTTCTTCCCTTCTGGTTTTCCATGTCCAGCTCTGTGCACATGACATTATAACACTTTCTCTTGTCTTCTTGAGGTGCTCTCTGAAATCTTCTGTTTAGGTCTTTTACTTAGCCATTCCTTCCTTTTGCTTTAGTTGCTCAATGATCAAGGGCAGGTTTCAGAGTCTCCTCTGACATCCAATTTGGTCTTTTCTTTCTTTCCTATCTTTTTAATGACCTCTTGCTCTCTTCATGGATGGTGTCTTTGATGTCATTCCACGATTTGTCTGCTCTTCTGTCATTAGTGATCAACACATCAAATCTATTCTTGAGATGGTCATAAACTCAGGAGGGACATACTCAAGGTCATACTTTGACTCTCATGGACTTGTTCTAACTTTCTTCAGTTTCAATTTGAATTTGCATATGAGCAGTTGATGATCTGTGCCATAGTCAACACCTGGTCTTGTTCAGGCTGCTGATATGGAGCTTTTCCATCATTTTTTCTACAGCTGTAGTCAGTTTGGTTGCTGTGAACGCCATCTGGTGAAGCCCATGTGTGTATTCAAAGTTTGTGTTGGTTAAAAAAGATATTTTGCAATGAAAAAGTCGTTAGTCTTGCAAAATTCTGTCATGCAATCTCTGGCATTATTTCTGTCACCAAGGCTGTGTTTTCCAACTGCCGATCCTTCTTCTTTGTCTCCAACTTTTGCATTCCAGTCACCAGTAATTATCAGTGCGTCCTGATTATATGTTTGGTCAATTTCAGACTTTAGAAGCTGGCAAAAGTCTTCAACCTCTTCATCTTTGGCCTTAGTAGTTGGTGCATAAATTTGAATAATATTTGTATTAACTGGCCTTCTTTGTAGGTGTATGGCTATTACCCTATCATTGACAGCATTGTACTTAAGGACAGATCTTGAAATGTTCTTTTTGATGATAAACGCAACACCATTCCTCTTCAAGTTTTCATTCCTAGCATAGTAGACCACGTGACTGTTGGATTCACGATGGCCAAAATCAATCCATTTCAGCTCACTAATGCCTAGGATATCAATGTTTATGTGCTCCATTTCATTTTTGACAATTTCTAGTTTTCCTAGATTCATACTTCGTACATTCCATACTCTGATTATTAATGGATGTTTCCAGCTATTTCTTCTCATTTTGAGTCTTGCCATATCAGCAAATGAAGATCCTGGTGTGGAGACCTTACCCCATGCACATCATTAAGATCAACTCTACTTTGAGGAGGCAGCTCTTCCCCTGTCATCTTCCAATTGCCTTCCAACCTCGGGGGGTTCACTTTCCAGGACCATACATTACAATGTTCACCTGCTATTCATAGGGTTTTCCCTGAATAATTTCTTTCAGAAATAGACTGCTGAGTCCTTCTTCCTTCTCTTAGTCTGGAAGCTCAGCTGAAACTTATCTACCATGGGTGACCCTGCCTGACCCAAGCCATGGTATTTTCAGTTGCATCACGTGTGTGCAAAAGCTGGACATTGCAAAAGCTGGTCCCTAAATACCAGTGGCATAGCTTCCTCCATCACAGCAACAAGCAAGCCTTGACTGACAGACAAGTGGGGGCTGAGAGATCTATATTTATTCCTATTTCCAAGAAAGGTGATCCAACCAACTGTGGAGATTATCAAACAATATCAGTATTGCCACACACAAGTATAATTTTGGTGAAGATCATTCAAAAGCAATTGTAATAGTGTATTGACAGGGACTGACAGAAATTCAAGTTGGATTCAGAAGAGGACATAGAACCATGGATATTATTGCTGATGTCAGAGGGATCTTGGCTGAAAGCAGTGAGTATCAGAAAGGTGTTTATCTGTGTTTTATTGGCTATGCAAAAGCATTAGCCTGTGTGGATTATAACAAATTATGAGCAACATTGCAGAGAATGGGAATTCCACACACTTAATTGTGCTCATGAGGAATCTGCACATGGATCAAGAGACAGTTGTTCAAAAAGAACAAGGAGACATTGTATGATTTAAAGTCAGGAAAGGTGTCCATCAGGGCTGTATCCTTTCACCATACCTATTCAATCTGTATGCTGAGCAAATAATCTGAGAATTGGGCTTTATGAAGAAGAACAAGGCATTAGGATTGGAGGAAGACTCGTTAACAATCTGCTTTATGTAGATTACACAACTTTGCTTGCTGAAAGCAAAGAGGACTTCAAACACCTACTGACAAAGATCAAAGACTACATCCTTCAGTATGGATTATACCTCACCATCAAGAAAACAAAAATACTCACAAATGGACCATTAAGTAACATGATAAATGGAGAAAAGATTGAGGTTGTCAAGGATTTCATTTTACTTGGTTCAACAATCAAAACCTGTAGAAGCAGCAGTCAAGAAATCAAAAAATGCAGCACATTTTCCAAATGTGCTGCCAAAGACTTCTTTAAAGTGTTGAAATGTAAAAATGTCTCCTTGAAAACTAAGGTGTGTCTGACCCAAGCCATGGTATTTTCAGTTGCATCATGTGTGTGCAAAAGCTTCACAATGAACAAGGAATTCATTGTTTTTCAACTGTGGTGTTGGAGAAGAATATTGAATATACCACAGACTGACATAGTGGCAGCAACAATGGACTTAAGCATAAAAATGATTGTGGACATGACACAATGTCAGGCAGTGTTTCATGCTGTTGTGCACAACATTGCTATGAGTTGGAACTGACACAATGTTACCTAACAACAATAACAACGCAGACTACCAAATGAACAAACAGATCTGTCTTGGAAGAATTACAACCAGAGTGCTCCTTAGAATCAAGGATGTGAGACCAGGTCTTATATGCATTGGAGGTCTTGTCAGGAAGGACCAGTCCCTGGAGAAGGACATCTTGCTTGGAGGACCAATGAAAAAGAGGAAGAGTCTCAACAAGATTGGTTGAAATAGTACTGTAACAATGGGCTTAAGCATTGAAGAGACTGGGGGCGTGGTGCAGGACTGGGCAGTTATTTGTTTTCTTGTACTTGGGGTCACTCTGAGTAGGATCTGGTTTGATAGCACTTACCAGCAACAACAGGCAGCAAGTAGATAATATTTCTCAAGGGGAATGTTAACTGATGAATTGTTCACTACATAAGATTCTCTTCCTCCATAATTGGAGTCGCAAACAGAAGTGATTATAGATTGAACTGTAGCAATTTGGCAAATATAAGGCACAGCTGTTCTTTTGGGATGGTAGGAAGGACACTGAGCAGCCTCACTGTCACTGCATGAGCTCTGTCAACTTGATAGTAATGAACATGAGATCTGTGCCAAGGGTTACCTGGGTAAGTTTTTGAAAGGTACCATGACAGCACAACATAACCCTAAGCCTCACAGATTTCTCAAATCATGGAAGATGGCTTTATAAACCAGACCTAAGGCTGTGGGGCTATGGGGACACAGAGGAGCCTCTGGGTGGACTTGAACCTCCAGTCTTTCAGTTGGCAGATGAATGTTAACCTGATTGGAAATTGAGGGAGATGGTTTACCTTATGTACCTCATTCATTCTCAACATGTACACCCTACACATATCTCATACAGCACATGTGTACCACACACAAAAATGTACCACATCCACCCACACAGTATATATACACACAACAAAAACAAAAATGTTTCACACACATAAAACATACACATACCACACATACACAGACTCACACACTCACCACCCACAACACATACACAGTCACAATATACAAAACACATACTATACACAGCACACAGCAAAACCAAAGATACCACACAGCCCCCACACTATACAAACCACACAATACATGCCCCAAAATACATACACAAACCACACAACATAAACATACCACACACCTACAATACACATGCCACAGAACATACACACATCCTTTCTCACACACATTCCTCATTATACACACCACATGCAGACCACACACGATACTTACTCTACATATGCACTACACATGTGCCTGGAATACAACACACATAACGCACTCACAATTCATATACACTCACATGCTCACAACAACACATATTATACACAACATACACACTGCATGCACAGCACACACACGCCTGACACACAGCCCACATGTGCACCACACACAAAACACACATAGTACATAATACACACAGTAGACATACCACATACATGTGGTATAGCACACACAGCATACACACAACACACACACAACACAGCCACAGACACACACCCTTTTCTGTAAACTCTTTGCTCACTCAGTGCTGCTATGTCCCCTGCGTTCACTCATTCTTTTAGGGTTAACGTCCTCATTTGAAACAATCACAATGCAAAGGTGATGTACACATGGCTTCCATTTATCAAATATTCCTTGTTTGTCAACAACTTTGCATACACCAGTTCGTTGCCATCCTTTCCCAGTGAGATTGCAATGTCTAAGATTTAGAGATGAAGCAGCTTGTCTGTAGTGTACATCCCTTCAGCTACAGAGTGAGGATTTGAAGTACGTGCTGTCGGTGTTGTTAGGAGCCATCGAGTTTGTTCCAGTTCATAGATAACCCATATACAACAGAACAAAACGCTGACCAGTGCTGTTCTATCCTCACAATTCTTGTTATGACTGACCTTATTGTAGCAGCCACTATGTCAATCCATCTCACTGAGGGTCTCCCTCTTTTTAGCTGACCCTCTACCATACCAAGTATTATGTCTGCCATGGACTAAATTATATTCCCCCTGTTTTGCTGGGCCATGATTCCTCGATATTCTGTGACATTCCTACATGCTGTAAACTCTGCCTCTATGATGTTAATGAGGGAGGCTGGGTGCCAGTTGTGTTGGTAGGACGGAATTCAGTGTCTAAGGTTGTTGTGCATTGGGGCAATCTCTCGAGATAGAAAAGAAAAAAAACTTGCAGATAGATTGAGGGGAATTTATAAAATCAAGAAAGAAGCAGTTACTGGGAGTAGATCGTGTCCTTTGGAAATGACCTGGGGTCCCTGCACCTCCGAGCTCCCAGTCCAGGGGAAGATAGAAAAAAAGCACCTTCCTCCAAAGCTAACAGAGAAAGATTTCCCCTGGAGCGAATGCCCTGAATTTGAACTTGTAGCCTAATGGACTCTGACAGAAATAAATTTCTCTTTGTTAATGCCATCCACTTGTATTTCAATTGTAGCAGCACTAGATGACTAAGACAATGTCCTTCTCAAGGAACTGATCCCTTCTGATAACATGTTCAAAGTATGTGAGATAAAGTCTTAACATACTTTCTTCTAAGGAACATTTGGGCTGTACTTCTTTCAAGACACATTTGTTCCTTCTTCTGACAGTCTATGATATTCAGTATATTTTACCAACACCATAATTCAAAGGTGTCACTTCTTCTTTGGTCTTCTTATTCATTGTCCAGCTTTCGCATGCACATGAGGCAACTAAAAACACCATGACTTGAGGCAGGTACATCTTAGTCCTTAAAGCAATGTCTTTCCTTTTTAATATTTAAAGAATTCTTTTATAACAAATTTGCCCTATGCAATTCATCATTCAATTTCTGGACTGCTGCTTCCATGGACATTGATTGTGGATCAAAGTAAAATGAAATCCTTGACAGCCTCAACATCTCTTTTTTTCATGACATTGCTTATTGGTCCATTTGTGAGGATTTTTGTTTTCTTTATGTTGAGGTGTAATCCATACCGAAGGCTATGATGTTTGATCTTCATCATTAAGTACTTCAAGTCCCCTTCACTTCCAGTAATCACGGTTGTGCCATCTGCATGGCATAGGTTAATACGGACGTGGAAATGACACCAGAGATTATATGATAGAATTTTGCAAGACCAATGACTTCTTCATTGCAAATATCACTTTTTCAACAGTGTAATTAAAGCACATGTACACACTCACCTATTGACTACTAATCTATCAGTTTGTCATACTGTGATTTGAGTGTTGTTGTGAAGCTGCCACCAGTATTTCAAATACCAGTGGTGCCACCAATGGTAAATAGGTTTAAGTGGAGCTCCTAAGACTAAAATGAACTAAGAAGAAAGGCCTGGAGAACTTCTTCCAAAAATCACCAAATGAAAACCCTGTGGATCACAAGAGAACATTCTATAATTTGCTTGCTTTAGACACTGTATCAAGAGGGATTAATTGCTGGAGGAGGAAATCATGTTTGGTGAAGTAGAAGGCCAACAAGAACATAGGAGTTCCTCAGTGAGATGGACTGACACAACAACCACAAATGATGCTGGTGATCATGAGGATGATGCAGGACTGGGCAGTGTTTTGTTCTGTTGTACATAAGGTTGCTCTGAGTTAGAGTTGACTCAACAGTAGCTGCATCTATTTCTTTCATTTTGTGTGCATATATTTGCCTTGTCAACTCCAAAACACTGTGACAGTGACATTATTTTACAATATTTTCGTATTTGAAGTAGAGAGCAATGCTTATATCAGAAGAACTAATCTCTCAGTGCAGAATTCTT
This sequence comes from Heterohyrax brucei, assembly GCA_028571685.1. Classification (NCBI taxonomy): domain Eukaryota; kingdom Metazoa; phylum Chordata; class Mammalia; order Hyracoidea; family Procaviidae; genus Heterohyrax; species Heterohyrax brucei. The sequence continues at coordinate 33,333,941 of CM053140.1, forward strand.
TAGAACCTTCGCCAAATTGCTTGGATAACAAATGCTTTGCCTGATGATTCTATGTCTTCCTGTCTAGCTTCCATCACTGCAACAGCCAATTGGCCAAGCTGCTACCACTCGCCTCCTGTTACAACTGCCAATCATTGAGGATCCTAGAGCACCACAGGTTTAGCTCTGTATTTTCACCACCCAAATGAGGGAGTTGATTGGGTGCATGTTAACACCCCTTCCAGACTGCGATTCCAGGGTTGGGACTGTCACTCCCAGTGGCAGCTGGATATCCACCTTTGGAGAGGGTCTGCCCTGGACCCTTCCACCCTTAAAATGGGATCTACCATTCAAAAAGGCTTCCATGGGGAGATATCCTTTCTAAAACTCTTCAGAGATGAAAGCCTGCTTGATGTGGTAGTCAGATAACCATGTGCTAGGCATGTGTCAACTGACTGGAGAAGTAGTTAAGAAGACTGAATCAGATAGAAAATTAGAGCTCAGGATCACCTAGCTCTGTACTTCTACCATCTTCAGTTTCATCTGGTATACATCATGCAAGTCTTTCACTCTTTCTCTCTCTCACTTTTTCTTTCTGTCTGCCTAATGCAAGAGTCTGGATGGATTCCCTATGATTTTTTTTTTTTAAGTAGAAATTTAAGCTTTTAGTCTTTCTTACGGCAATACAAAAATTCAATTATCAATTAGAACTGATAATGTTTTATGGACTATTCTTTTTATTAGTGCCATATTGTAGCTAATTCTAGAGCCCAATTTCTTGGAAATGCCCCTGGGTTATGGTTTTGCTGATTCCGTTTTGTGGAAGATTTAAGATGCCAGCAAGAGCCTGTCTTCTGAGTATGTCCGCCTCTCACTCTAAGTGCTGCCATTGCATCATTCCAAGGACCAGGCATCTTTCATGTGCTAGTATGTCCCATCTGCTGGGCTCCTGAAGGACGTTTGAAGGGCCGCCACAAATCTGCCCGGTGTGTATGATCCTAAAATAGGCAATTCACCAACCCCATTACATGTTTGGCTTAGCTCTTTCATCATTGCTAGGCTCACACCACAAGTACTTGCAGAAAGTTAGCAGAAGCAGGGGGAATCGACATTGTTTATAACTTCCACAGCAGTACTTCTGACACTAGATAATGGGAGCTGACTGCTCAGCAGAATTCATCAGCAAAACTCACAATTCCCAGCCCCAGGAACCCTCTAGAAGGCCCTTATTCACAGATTAAATCTCACACAATATGGTTCTGCCTACGTCTTTCAACATCTCACGTTCTCAGCTCATCCTCCCACAAGCAATTTAAGCCAGGGCCAGAGCAAGGTCCTGCCTGCCTTGCACAGAGCAGTTCTTCAAGGTTGAAGCCAGCCATGCATGGCACCTTTCTTCAAGCAGGGTGGGGGTGAGACTGTGCAGCTTCTGTCTCAAAATGCAGACACTTCTGGGTAAGTGGACAGAAACAGAATCCAAGGAGTTTGATCTCAAAGCCAATGCTTTCCAATAAATAAACTTCCACATCTTTACTTGATGACAGCCTCAGTAACCCAGAGGCATAGATGTTATTCTAAAGGTTCAGTGGGGAATCTAAGACTCAGGAAGCTTTAGTGACCGGCTTAATGTGTCCCAGCTGGGAAGTGGTGAAAACGGGACTCAGAGCCAGGACTCAAACTTGAATTTTCTGCATATGTGTTCTGGAAACTTCTTGTTTCTGGGAATCACTTGAATAGGCTCTTCTTTTTTTGAATTAAATTATTCTGACCATTAAATATTTGCTCCAGTCTCAACTTCTCTACTCTGCTGCTAGAGTTACACAGAACCAAGTTCACATGACTATGATAACAACTTGCTTATGGCTTTGCTGCACATGACATGAGTGTGAAGTGCTCAAAGGCAGGAGTTAGGGCTAAGTTGAAACTCACTGTTATAGGAGCTCAGTACAGCAATTTCCCCACAGAAGCTTCAGTATCTGTTTGCTTGTTGATGGATGAGAACATGGGTGAGTGCCTGAGTAGGTGAGTGAGCCAGCCTTTGAGAGGAACAGGAAGTGTCATCCATTCACCTACCCATTCATTCACTCAGCTCATGTTCATAATACTCTGGACTGACATTATTGTTGCTGTTATTAGTTGCCATGGGGTAAGCTCCCACTCCCACTCTTATGCATAACAGAATGAAATCTTGCCTGGTCTTGCAACATCTTCTTGATTGTTGATAGGTTTGAGCCCATCCTAGTGGCTGTTGTGTCAATCCATCTGATTGAGGGCTTCTCTTGTCTTCTCTGACCCTCCACGTTACCATAATGTTGTCTTTTTATAGCTATTGGTCTTTCCTGATGACATATTCAAAGTGAGTGAGTGAAAGTCTTGTTATCCTTACTTCTGGTAGTATTTATTCTAAAATGTATTTGTTCATTCTTTTGGCAGTCCATGGTATATTCAATATTCTTTACCAAAATCACAGTTGGAATGCATGAATTCTTCTGGCACTGGAACTCCTAGAAAGTAGTTGCAGAGTTATTCTTTGCTATGGATTGCTTTGTGTCCCACAAAGTATGTGTTGGAATCCTAACCTATATATACCTGTGGAGGAGCCCTGGAGGTCCAGTGGTTAAGAGTCTGGCTGCTAACCTAAAGGCTGGCAGTCTGAATCCACAAACCACTACTTGGAAACCCTATCAGGCAGTTCTACTCTGTCCTATAGAGTCACTATGAGTTGCAGTTGAGGGTTGGTGTTGGTTTAATACCTGTGGATGTGAATCCGTTTGGGAATAGAGTTTTTTTGTTATGTTACTGAGGCCATATCAGTGTGGAATGTGCCTTAAACCTACTTACTTTTGAGCTATACAAAGAATAGATTAGGCACAGAGAAGCAAGCATGAGTGGGGGGAAGCTAGATGCCACTAAATAACTAGATTTTTCTGTGATCATTTCCAAGGAATGTCAAGAGGTTGAAACAAGGATTTCTCCCCAGAATGAATAGAGAGACAGCCTCTGTCTGGAGCCAGTGCCCTGAATTTGGACTTCTGGTCTCCTAAACTGTAAGCAAATAGGTTTCTGTTCATTAAAGTCACCCACTTGTGGTATTGCAATATAGCAGCACTCAGTAAATAAGACAACCATCCCATGGGGTAAATGAGAGGCTAGGACCTGGCTTGGGATTGTCTAGCCTCACCCACTTCCCGTATCACTATATAGGCAGCTCAACCCTGACTTTCAAGATAGAGAATACCCAGACCTCCATTTGTGAGAGAAAAGGCAAGCTATTAAATCCAGCTTACATAATGTGATTTGCTGAGTGTAGCAGTCAAGGTCATACTCCTCTTTCTCCTACTCCCATGGTTGGCTGAGGAACAGATGCTTGTAGACTGCTTCCCAACAGATGTTATGTAATCCAAGGTTGCTTACATTTGGGGCTCCAGCCCATGGTGTTACTATTGACTAGATGGTCTAAAGACCCATGTCCTCAATCCTCAAGTTTCAAAAGGGGTTTTCCATCTTGGTTTAATACTTTGTACAAGGCACAGACCTTTCCACTTCAAATCTCCCTGCTTCTAGGTGGTTTGTGGTTTTCTTATCACTACAGGAGATATTTAACAGTATTTCTGCAGTAGTTCTAAATGGCGGAAAGGAGTTTATAGTAAGTGCAGTTGTAATCTTAGACAAATCATAAATGACAGGAGAGTGGCAGGAGAGAAATGAGGATTTGGGTGAGAAATGGAAGGATAAGAGATGAAAGTCCTGAATGGACAGCAATCTCCCACTTATTCCAGAAGTGAGAGCTTCACCCTTGCCTTGGTGTTGGCTGTAGGCCAGTCTCCCTGGTGGCAAGGTCAGCTTACTCAACAAGATCAAGAGAGAACAATCTATTTGTGTCTTGGCAAGCATCCAGAGAGGACACATCTTTCTTGACCAACACCCAAAAGAAAGCACATTCAAGGGCTTTTACCTAACCAGATATGCAGTGTAAACTTTTACAGGTAGTAACTGAGGCTGAAACTCTACAGGGCAATTTGCTTTAAGGGGCTTCACTAGGCCCTTTTGCTAGTTTTCTGGAACTTTCTTCAGAAACTGAGAAGTAGCTAGAAGTCCAATGAATATACTGTTGAGTGGTTTAGCTTATGGCTAACACAGCCCTACTCTGTATTTTCATGAATACATTAGAGGAATGAAAGAAATTCATTGTTGTTGTATGCTGTCAAGTTGATTCCAACTCATCGCTGTACTATAGGACAAAGTAGAACTGCCCCACAGGGTTTCCTAGATTGTAATCTATATGTGAGCAGATCACCGGTCTTTTCTTCTGTAGAGCCACTGGTGGGTTCAAACCACTGACCTTTCATTTACCAAATAAGTATACCATGAGAGCTCCTTGGAAAAAATATAGTGTATAGAAAGAACACAGATTTGCCTTCAGTTCATCAGATGAAAGTATACTCCTAAAACTATGGGGCAAAACTCTTCAGTGTAATTCTTCTGACTTCTTTGCAAATACCTTGGCTAAGCCGGCCTCATCTTGTTAGGTAGAGTAGGAGGGCAAATGAAAATGAGGGAGACCTTCAATGAAATGGAAGGACAGAATAACTGCAACAATGGACTCAAATTATGAAAAAGGTTCAGGAATGGACATGCTTCATTAATCTTATACACAATCATATACATAAGATTGTGCTAAGTCTGAGAAGACTTCATAGCATCTAACAACAGCAATAAGCTGGGTTACATCTCAACAGATTTTCAGTGAAGACCCTCAATCCCCAAGTGCTCTGGAGATCTCTGAGCTGAGAAGATCTCAGGGGATTCCAGGTGATAAGTCATGGAAAGACTGATGAATGAAGCTGTGGTTTATGATAAGATGGGACTTCTCTTGCCATTTAGCCTAGGAGCCTGGCCTGCTCCAGTCTGAATGGAGACTAACCAGAGACTGGTTGCCAATGATTTGACTCAGACTCACCAAGATCCTGGGAATGTCATAGTAGAATTATGTTCCATAGAGTTTTCAATGGCTATGGCAAGTTGTGCAAGTTTTTTTCCAAGGGAAGGGGACTGGGCGAGCTCAGTAATCTGATCTGAAATATGCGGATACTAATTGTAATTTGTATTTTATAGGGTTATGAGGAGTTAATGAGTTAATATAGGTCAAATGCAACATCAGTGCCTGGTGAAGACCATGTATGAATTCTTCATTATCTCCCAAGTTTGGTCAAAGTTCAATACTTTGTTTTAGAAATCACTGAGGCAGCAGGAATGAAATCTGAATTATTATGTTTAAAGTAGCTTGCTCTTTCTTTTTCCTTTCATAAAAAAATAGTAAACTTTTATTTCACTCCATGCACTCATTTCTTTTTTTTTTTATGTTCTGTTCTTTTATTTTTGAGACGTAGCTGCAGATAACCAATTATAATCTAAGGACTTACTATTTAATTATGACCACAGTTTGAAAACCATAGTCCTGGAGAGTGTTAAATAGAGTGAGAACAGAATCAAATCGATGGTTTGGATCTCTTTTTTTTTTTTTTAATTATGACTGAGTGAAAATGTACATTCCCGTATAAATTCGTATGCTCACCTATATGCAGCTCCCACTGCTCACCCTGCCCGGTGACAGCACACCCTTCTTCTCTGCTCCATATATATCTTATCCTCCCAACAGTCTCCTATCCCCTCCTCCCCACCCACTCCCCTTCCTCCAGTAAGAGGTCAGCAGGATGACATCCTATAGTTGCATACAACCATAAACTTCCCACAAGATATGGTCACTCTGCAGCACCAAGTCCAATCCATTGCTGTCCGAAAAGTGGACCTCCATTATTATTTATGGACAGGGGCAGAATCAGGGCCTGGGGCCATGCTCCCAGGGGAACCCTGAAGCCCATGGACCATCAGTTGTGGTCTTTTAGAGGAGATCTCAGGATGTATCCCTATTTATTCTCTTGTTGCCAGTGAGACTAAACTTTGTGAGCTCCATTGTGGCTATCACTGGTGGTGGATGGGCACCATCCTGTCCTTCTGGTCACGAGTCAATGTAGAGACCCACTCATGTGGGTCTCTCTGTCTTCTGGGTTCTCTTTTCCCCATGTCGTTCTTGTCCTTGGTGATTATCCATTCCTGTTGAGTTGGAACCACTTGCTATACCCTCAGATGACAACTTGGCAGCTTTTAAGACCCCAGATGCCACTCACCAATGAGGGGTGCAGAGAGTCTTCATTAGCAAAATGCTATCTGTGCCAATTGGCCTCGATTTTGTCTGAAAGTATGGTCCATGGAGCCCCACCCCAGCTACTCTGTCTTTGCAATATTGGGTTAAGTTGGGAGGAGTACTCAAATTGTGTTGAAGTCCAGTTATTATTGACCTTCTTTCTAATGTGTGCTGCCACCGATGTCACTCAACCAAATTTCTGTTAACTATCTAACTTAAGCCCTCCCCTCTCATCCTCCCTTCCTCCCCACACTTGCAGCTGTCAAAGAGTCTTTTCTTCTATGCATGAGTCTGTTTTTGAGTTCTTATTGTAGGGGATCTCATACAATATTTGTCCTTTTGTCACTGACTACTTTCACTCAGCATAGTGTCATGTAGTTGAAACCAGGTTAAGGGGTGTTTCCTGCTATCATCATTGTTTTTTTATCATTGCATAGTGTTCCACAGAGGATATATACCATAGTTTACCTGTCCATTTCTCTGTTGTTGGGCATCTGGGTTGATTCCATCTTTTTGTTGTTGTGGACTGTGCTGCAATGAATATTCGTGCACATGTATCAGTTGTGTGAATGATCTTGATTCTGTAGGATATATTCCAAGCAGTGGAATTACTGGGTCAAACAGTATATCAAAATCCATTTTTCTAAGGGAGTGCCAGACTGCTTTCCAAAGAGGTTGCACTATCTTAGAATCTCATCAACAGTGTAGGAGAGCTTCAATCTCCCCACAGCCTCTCCAGTATTTCTTGTTTTGAGTTTTTTGGATCATAGCCTACTTTGCTGGGGTGAGATGGTATCTCATTGTCATTTTGATTTGAATTCTTTAATAGCTAATGATTGTGAGCATGTCTGCATATGTTTATTGGCTGCCTGGATCTCCTCTTTAGAGAAGTGACTGTCCATCTCCTTTGCCCATCGCTTAATTTGATTGATTCTTAGTACTTCCATTTATCTATTTTCTCTTCTGATGATTGTGGTTTGTTTGACAGATTTTGAAGTCTGTCTATGTTGTGTATTAAACCTTCCATTGTTGTTCCTACTTTCTCTTGGATGCCAGCCAAAGATGAGCTTCATCATTTTAAATTTGATATTGAGATCTTTTATCAAGTTTGAGCTGGTTTTTGTATAAGGTGTAAGATATGGGTCTTGTTTTAATTTAGTGCAGAGCCAAAAAGCCAAGTGCAGATGGATATCTGATTTTGCCAGCAGCTTTTGTTGAAAAGATTGTTTTTACCCCAGTTTAATGTCTTAGGGCCTTTGCTGAATATCACTGTTCATAGGCAGATGATGTCATTTCTGGAGTCTCCATTCTGTTCCACTCATCTGTCTGTCTGTTTTTGTACCAGTACCGGGCTGTTTTGACTACCGTGGCAGTGTAATAGGTTCTAAGGTCGGGTAATAAGAGGCCTCCCAGTGTGTTCTTCTTATTTAGTAATGCTTTACTTATCCGGGGCTTCTTCCCTTTTCAGACAAAGTTGGTAATTTGTTCCTCCATTGCATTAAAAAATGTCACTGGGACTTGCATTGGGATTGCATTATATAAGTAGATAGCTTTGGGTAAAATAGACATTTTCACAATGTTAAGTCTTCCTATCCATGAGCAGGGTAGATTTCTACATTTATGTAAGTCTCTTAGTTTCTTGTAGTAAGGGCTTGTAGTTCTCTTTGTAAAGGTCTGTTATTCTGTTACTTCTCTGGTTAAATTCCCAGGTACTTTATCTTCTTAGGGGCTATAGTAAATGGCATTGACTTGGTGATTTCTTCCTTAATAATCTCATTGTTGATGTGAAAGAATCCTACTGATCTACTTATGTTTATCTTTTATCCTGAGACTTTGCTGAACTCTTCTATCAGTTGGAGTAGTTTCCTTATGGATTCTTTGGGATTCTCTGCATGTACAATCATATCATCTGCTAATAGGGAGATTTTTAGTTCTTCTTTGCCAATGCAGATGCCCTTTATTTCTTGGTCTTGTCTAATTGCTCTGGCTAGAACTTCTAGTACTATGCTGAACAGGAGAGGTGAGAGTGGTCATCCTTGCTTAGTTTCTGTTCTCAGTGGAAACTATTTCAGTCTGTCTCTGTTCAGGATGACACAGGCAGTTTGCTTTGTATAAATGTCTGAGAAATCTGATGAAAGCCTACAGGGTTTCCCTCTGAATATTAGCTTTACTTTGAGTCTTGCTGCCTTTAAGAGCTTCTGTTCCTGTTTCATTTTGTTAAGCTTGAATATAATATGCCTTGGAATCTTTCTATTGAGATCTGTATTGAGTGGTGTTCGATAAGTATCTTGGATATCTATATTCTCTTCTTTCATAATTTCTGGGAAGTTTTCTGTCAGCAGCTCAACAGCAATACTCTCTGTGTTCTCCGATATCTCACCCTGTTCAGGAACTCCAATTAATCATAGATTGTTCTTCTTAATAGAGTCCCACAGGCTTCTTAATGCTTCTTTATTTTTCTTGTTTCTTTTTTCTGATTTGTCCTCATAGATGCTAGAGTCAGTAGCTGTGTCTTCCAAATCAGAAATTTTCTTTTCTATTTGTTTCATTCTGTTTTCTTGGCTCTGAATTGAAGTTTCTATGTCTTTCATTTTGTTCTTGATCTGTTGGATTTCTGAATACTGATTTGCCATCAGATTGAACAGCTTGCTTAAATTTTCATTTTGCTCTGCTGCATTTTGTGTAAGGTCTAGGAGGGCTCTCTATGTAATCCTTTTGTATTCACCTTCTGAGTTTCAGAAAAGCTTCTTTGTCTGGAAAGTTTTGAGGTGGTTTCTTTTGGGGGCCTTCTGATGCCATGGGTGATTTCCGGGTTACTCTTTTCTCCAGCATTTGTTGCATTTTGGGTTTCATGCAGGTCAATAAAGGCTGAGAGAGATGCTGTGAAGATGGCCCACAGTTGTTTCTCCTGGCCATCCTAAAATAAGAAGTAAAAAGTATTTGACAACTTCCAAAGTCAGTCAGGTTTTCAGGTGTATACACCCCTCTTCCCAGGTGACAAAGTAAGCACCTCTATGTTAAACCCCAGATGTTATAAACCAGCTCAAAATACAGAAAAGCTACTGGCCTGCTGGCCTCTGCTGTTGGGCCCAAGCTGTAGGTGAGACTGTGTACAATTCTGCTTTTCTGCTGGAAAAGTGGTCTCTTCTGGGAAGGCACTGCCTCTCAGCACAGAAATTCGGTCCAGCTGAGGCTTCCGTATAGATGACTCCACCTCCCAGCAAAACAAGATGGCATCCTGCACAAGCTCGCCAGCTGGCCAGGACCAGGCTCCTGGCTGAAAGAGAGGCCAAGAGTGATGAAAAGCCCAGAGTCCACAGCCTCCACCACTGGGCCCCAGCCCCAGCCCCAGGCAACACTGTGCAAAACACCACCTCCCTGCTGGAAAAGCACTCTCCCCTGACAGGTGCCACCTCCCAGCCTAGGAGGCCGGGGCCTCTGCCTGGGCATCTCAGTTTCTCGGTGGATCAAGATGGTGTCCCACACAAGCACATCTGTACAGTTACCACATGATGGAGGCAGAGGAGTCGAGGTGTATAGAGTCTAAAGCCAGGCTCTCAGAACCTGGCAATTACGCATGCTGGTCCCACCAGCAGTGCATCTGAGACCAGCAGCTAGTCAAGCCCCAGCTCTGCCTACTGGCCAAGACAGAGAAAAAAAAAATCAAAATGGTGAATTACCTTCAGTCTGTGCAAGCCTCTGCTTGCCAAGAGTGGGCTCACTGAAAGAGAGGAGGTTTTGCATTCAATGGTATGAAGTCCAAATTAACAGCCCTATGCCACATCCTAGGGCTCACTGGGTGTCCAGAAGGCTCCTTTTAATTATCATTTCAGGTCTTGGTTTCCAGAGGGATTTAGGGAGACATGGCTTAGTCTGCAGTGTTGACTCCACCTCCCTGGATCTCTTTCTTAATGGAGGTTGGAACAGAGTGATGTTCCTTCTTCCTGGATGCACATTAAAATAATCTGATGACCTTTTAAAAAATACTGATGGCTGCTCCACCCTGATAGATTCTTCTTTAACTGGCTACAGAACCCACTCTTAGTCCACATCATGCAGTGTCTTTTCTATTTTGTAACTAACAAGTCTTCTGTGCCAGGAACTTGCTATGCACCTACTTCATTTATATACATTAGCTGTTTGTTCCTCACAAAGCCTGTTGAGCTGCTGGGCACTGAGGTGCTCAATTAGGGCAATGAACCAAACCGAAAGTAACCCAGCCAAGCCAAGTGACGGAATGTAACCATCAAGGCTTTATTCCCTCACTGTAGCAGTGAGAACAAGAGACCAGAAAGAGAGGTACTAGATTCCCCAAGTTTCAATTTCTCCATCTAATGACAGTAGTAAGGATAAGCTGGATGGTACGCAACACAGATTGGGGATCACTTCACTGCCAAAGAGCCCTCAACCCGAAGCATCTGCTATCATATGGATTCAAGCAGGTTGGAGGATGGAGGTGAAGGCCTAGGAATAGAAAATTACTAATCCAGAGGAGACAAAAATGTCTTAGTGAACGTCCCTCAATAGGGAAGTCTCAGCCTAGGCTCCATGATAAGGAGGCCTCCAAATGGGGAACCTAGGCTAGGAATGCAGACATATGTATGAATATGGTTGGTCCCCAGAAGTGGAGGAGGGGTTGAGTCCTTGACCTCAACTCCATTCAGAGAGCTACAGTACATTGACTGTGCATCAAGGCTGTACATTCCCTCACAAGATCTGCCAAGCATAGCCTAACCATTATTTGTGGTTGGGACAGGAGGATCACACACAGCCTTCCAGACTGGAGGTAGATTCCTCAAAGCTCTCGCAGGGAAGCTCTAGCATGAAGCTCCACTGTATGGCTGAGGAGACCGAGGTATTGAAAGGTTGACTAGTACAAGAAAAAACACTGGACTGAGACTCCCAAGATCCAAGTTCTTTCCTGAGCTTCAAAATCAGATGGCTGAGTAGGTTACTCACCCTTTTGACCTGGTCTAAAGAGGATGGGTCTTCAGACCTTCTCCTGGATACTCCGGAGGCTCTGAAGCCTAGAGGTCCAAGGCTTACTGACATTTCACAGACAAACAGCAATTTCTGTGGCCCAGTATGCTTGACAAATGCTGGGCTAAGCAAAGTCTCATCCTAGCTATTATTACACTAATGTGTATCAGGCATCTCCTAGAGTAGACTGTAAATGCAGGGATCCCAGATGGTTTTGAGTACAGAAAGTTATTCTTATGGGATCTCATTTCCAGCAGAATACTATCAAGAAATCATCTCCTGAATCTTCTCTAAGTCCCTCTACAATTACAGAATATCTGACAGGCTAATGGTACCATGTAGGGACATAAGGCTGAGTAGGGACTTGCGCCTAAAAAACAGTTTAAAGAAAATACTTTAAAAAAAACCAGTTTTGGGTGGAGTCAAGGTGGCAGACTAAGCACACATCCCCTTACATCCCTCTGGAAACCAAGACCTGAACTGATAATCAAACGGAGCCTTCTGGTCACCTAGCGAGCCCCAGGACAAGACACAGTGCTGTTAATTTGGATGTCATACCACTGAACAAAAAAAAACACCTCTCTTTTACTGAATCCTGCTCCCTGCTAGCCCTGGCTCTCACAGACTGAAGGTAACACACCACTGTGACTTTTTTTTTCTGTCTTGACTGGAGGACAGATCTGGGTCTTGCTTAGCGGCTAGTCTCAGACACACTGCTGGTGGGATAGGCAGGTGAAACTGCCATCTTTTGAGAGCCAGGCTTAGGACTCTGTATATCTAGCCAATTTGGGCCTCTCGTTTTATCTTTGTGACAGCATGGTTTGTACAGAACCTATGTGCAAGACACCATGTTGGATACGGAGATTTTAGCAGGACCTAATTCTTAGCCTGGGAGCCAGTGTCTGCAAGCAGAACAGAACTTCTCTGACAGAAAAGCAGTAGTTTACACAGTGTCACCTACAGTGGGGGCCCAGCAACAGAAACGGAGGACTCACTATGTCTTGGCACCTTTAGCCCCTCTATCTGCTGACCATGTGGAGGGCACCATCTTAGATAGGGTGGCCACAGCTGGACCTAATTCTTAGCTTGGGAGCCAGAGCCTGCCCATAGGAGATCGCTTTTCTACCAGAAAAGCAGTAGTTTACACAGTGTCGCCTAAGGCTGGGCCCTGTCAGCAGAGGCCAACATGGCAGTAGTGTTGCTGTATTTTGAACTAGTTCATATCATCTGGGGTTGGATATAGAGGTGCTTACATTGCCACTTGGGAAGAGGGACCTCTACACCTGAAAACCTGACTGACTTGGGAAGTGGTCAGATGCCTTTTGTTTTACATTTTAAGACAGCCTAGAGAAACATCTACGGTCCATTCTCACAGTATCTCTAGCAGCCCCTACTCACATGGGACCCAAAAAGCAACAGACACTTGTGGCAAACAAGAAATCACCCATGGATTCAGAAGGCTCCCAAACAAAACAACCAAGGTGTTTTCCAGATGAAGAAACTTTTCTGAAATCATCGGAAGATGAATACGAAAGGATTATATAGAGAGCCCTTCTAGACCTTATACAAAATGCAGCACAACAAAATGAAAAATTAAGCAAACTGTTCAATCTGATGGAACACCAGTACTCTGAAATCCAACAGATCAAGAAAAAAATCAAAGACTTAGAAAATTCCATTCAAAGCCAAGAAAACAAAATGCAACAAATGGAAAAAAGAATTTCTAACTTGGAAGACAGAGCTACTGACACCGGAATCTATGAGGACAAATCAGAAAAAAGAAACAAGTAAAATGAAGAAGCATTTAGAAGCATTTGGGACTCTATTAAGAGGAACAACCTTCGATTAATTGGAGTTCCTGAACAGGATGGAACACCTGAGAACACAGACAGTATTGTGGCTGAGCTGCTGACAGAAAACTTCCCAGAAATCATGAAGGAAGAGAATATAGATATCCCAGATGCATATCATATGCCACCCAATATAGATCTCAAAAGAAAGAATCCAAGACACATTATAATCAAGCTTAACAAAATGAAACATAAGCGGCAACTCTTAAAGGCAGCAAGACTCAAAGCAAAGCTGACATTTAGAGGGAAACCCTGTAGGCTTTCATCCGATTTCTCAGCAGAAACCATGCTGGCATGGAGACAGTGGCATGACACATTCAAAACCTTGAAGGAGAAGAACTTCCAAACAAGAATTATATATCCTGCAAAACTATCTTTCAAATACAAAAATGAAATTAAGACATTCTCAGATAAACAGAAACTCAGAGACTTTTTAAAAACCAAACCTAAACTGCAAGAAATACTGAAAGAATCTCTTGTCTTTGGCTTAGAAGAACAAAACCACTAACTTTATATTTTAGAATGACATATCATCCAGAATTCTACTGTTAGGGAAAGCTCCAAACTCAGTCACAGCTTTAACACTGAAAGAAACAATCCAGCGATTATCATGAAAACTATGGTGCCATCATATTAAAAAGAAGGATGTACTACAGTCATTATAGTCCTTCCAGATGGAGAGGAAGTCGACAAGACTGGTAGTAATTAAAATTTGGTTTTAATTATTAATTATATGTATTAATTATTATATTATTATATAATGATATTATATTAATTATCAATTATATATATTAATATATTAATATATATATTAAGGGGGATCTTAGGGGCAGCCATAAAGCACAACAAAGATACAACATACCATATCAAGAAATGTAACACAAAGTCTCAACAACTACAAAACCAGCTCTGAAAAAGGTGAAAAATCAACTCACAAAAAAGAATGTCCCAGAACAGACTAATAAGAACAACAGAGAAAACATCAACACAAAAATAAACATATCACAATGGCAGCACTGAACACACACCTATCAATAATTATATTGAATGTGAATGGACTGAATGCTCCAATAAAGAGACATCAAGTGACATCTTGGATCAAAAGACATGACCCATCCATATGTTGTCTACAAGAAACTCACCTGAGAACTAAAGATAAGAACAAACTGAAAATTAAAGGATGGAAGAATATATATCAAGCTAACAATGAACAAAGAAGAGCAGGTGTGCCAATTCTAATCTCAGACAAAATCAATTTTAATGTAAAATCCACCATTGTGGACAAGGATGGACACTATTTATTGCTGAAAGGTTCAGTACACAAGGAAGACTTAACTATATTAAATATTTATGCACCTAATATCACAGCACCTAAATACGTCAAAGAAACACTGACTACACTGAAAAAAGAGTTAGATCACTCCACAATAATAGTGGAAGACTTCAATACTCCACTCTCAATACTGGACAGATCATCTAGAAAAAAGCTCAGTAAAGATACAGAAGATCTCATTGCCACAATTAGCCAACTAAACCTCATTAAAATATACAGAACTTTCTACCCATCAGCAGACAACTACACCTTCTTCTTCAGTGCACGTGGAATGTTCTCCAGAACTGACCATGTGTCAGGACATAATGCAATTTTCAACAAAATTCATACCATTGAATTAATGCAAAGTATCTTCTCAGATAATAAAGCCATAACAGTTGAAATCAATAGCAGAAAAAATTATAGATAGAAAGTGAAACTCTTAGAAACTGAACAACATCCTGCTTAAAAACCCATGAGTTATAGAAGAAATCAAGGATGAAATAAAGAAATTCATGGATTCCAGTGAGAACGAAAACACTTCCTACCAGAACCTATGGGATACAGCCAAAGCAGTGCTCAGAGGTCTGTTTATCTCCATAAATGCACACATCTGGAAGGAAGAAAGAAAACAAATCAAGGAACTAACCCTACAGCTTGAACAAGTAGAGAGAGAACAACAGAGGAACCCCTCAGCCAATAGAAGAAAACAAATAATAAAGATTAGAGAAGACCTAAATGAATTAGAAAAGAGAAAAACAATTGAAAAGACCAAAAGCTGGTTTTTTGAAAAGATCAACAAAATTGACAACCATTGGCTAAACTTACTAAAGAAAAACAGGAAAGGAAACAAATAACCCAAATTGGAAATGAGAGGGGGGTGGTGACAACAGATCCAACAGAAATTAAGAATATCATAACACAGTACTATGAAAGACTGTACTCTAACAAATTTGAAAACCTAGAGGAAATGGACAAATTCCTTGATTCATATCACCTACCCAAATTATCACAAGGTGAAGCAGAACAACTTAATAAACCCATCACAAAGGAAGAGATAGAAAAACCAAAAAAAAAGCCCAGCCCCAAATGGCTTCACCGCAGAATTCTACCAAGCTTTTAGAGAAGAGTTATCTCCAGTACTACTGAGACAACTTCACAGTATAGAAAGGGATGGTGTACTCACAAACTCATTCTATGAAGCCAGCATAACCCTGATACAAAAGCCAGGAAAAGAATGAACGAAAAAGGAGAACTACAAACTGATATTATTCATGAATCTAGGTGTAAAACTCTTAAACAAAATTCTTGCCAATAGAATATAACAACATATTAAAAAAAATAATCCATCATGAGCAAGTTGGATTCATACCAGGGATGCAAGGCTTGTTCAATATCAGAAAAACAATCAATGTGATTAACCTCATAAATATTACAAAAGACAAGAATCACCTGATCTTGTCTATTGATGCAGAAAAGGCATTTGATAAAGTTCAACATCTGTTCATGCTAAAAACTCTTAGCAAAATTCCTCAATGCAATGAGGGCAATTTATACAAAAACAACTGCATATGTCATCCTGAATGGAGAGAGACTGAAGGAGTTTCCCTTGAGAACAGGAACTAGACAAAGATGCCCGTTCTCACCTCTATGCAATGATAAAGAACAATGATGATTCCAGGAAACATTTCATAACCTAGTTTCAACTGGAAGACGTTATGTTGAGTGAAAGTAGTCAGAGATAAAAAGACAAATATTGTATGAGACTCCTACGGTAAGATCTCAAAAACAGACTTATGCATAGAAGAAAAGGCTCTGACGGCTGCAAGGGAGTGAAGGGAGGAAGGGTGAGGGGAGGTGGGTTTAGATTAGATAGTTGGTAGAAATTTGGTTGAGTTAAATCAGTGACAGCACACAAGAACAATATTAAGTGGACTTCAACATAACTTCAGTACTCCTCCCATCTTAACCCAACAATGCAAGGACAGAGTAGCTGGGCCATGGGGCAGGGGACCATGCTCTTAGGTGAAATCGAGGCCACTTGGCACAACTAGCATTTTGCTAAGAGGGCTCTCTGCACCCCACATTGGTGAGTGGTGTCTGGGGTCTTAAAAGCTACCAAGCTGCCATCTGAGGGCACAACCAATGGTCCCAACTCAGCAGGAGTGGATGTTCACTGAGGACCAAAATGATAACCTAGAAGACAGAGAGACCCACATGAATGGGTGCCTAGATCGACTTGGGACCAGAAGAACAGGATGGTGTCCGGCCACCGCCAGTGATAGCCACAGTGGAGCTCACAAAATTGAGTCTCACTAGGGTCGCCATGAGTCGGATCCGACTCGACGGCACTTGGCTGGCTTGGCTAGCAACACAAGAATAAAAAGGGGTGCACCCTGAGATTGCTACTAAAAGATTGCAATTGATGGTCCAGGGGCTTTGGGTTTCCTCTGGGAGCATGACCCCTGGCCCTGATGCTGCCCTTGCCCATGGATCATAATGAAGTTCCACTCTTCAGACAGCAAGGGATTGGACTTGGTGATGCAGAGTAACTATATATTGGGTGCACTTTATGGTTCTATACATCTGTAGGATATCATCCCGCTGACCTCTGACTGGAGGAAGGGGAGTGGGTGGAGAGGAGGGTAAGGGAGACTGTTGGGAGAATGAGACATCTGCGGAGCAGAGAGGAATAGTGTGCTGTCACCGGCAGGGAGAGCAGTGGAAGCTGCACATAGGTCTGCAGGCAAATTTATATGAGAATGTATATTTTCACTCGGTGATAAGAAAATAAAAGAAAAACAAACAAAAAACCCACCAATGTTTATTGCAGCACTCTTCACAACAACCAACATGTGGAAACAACTTCAGAGGCCATCAAGAGATAGATGAACACATAAACAAATCGTGGTATATCCACACAATAGAATATTAGTCATAAAGTGAAGTCCAGATGCATACCACAACACGGATGAACATTGAAAACTCACGCTGAGTGAAATGTTAGTTGCAAAAGGACAAATATTGTATGAGCTCACTTACAGGAAATAAGAAAATCTAAAGAAATCGAAGGTTATCAGTGTTTTCCAGGAACGAAGGAAGAGCTACGGAGGAAGTTTTTGCTTAGAAGACACTGAATTTAAGTTACCGGTGGTAGAATAATTTGGAAAAAACAGCAAGAATGTTGCATGTAGTCAAAGCAACTAAATCGTACATGTAGAAATTTTGTATGTTTTGTTGTGTATATTTTCATCACATTAAAAAAAATGAAAAGCAATATCAACTGCCCTTTCCCTTAGATGGCACATGGATGATAAAAATCCACCTACCTCTTTCCTATTCCCTGAATGTATCTCTTTTCATCAAGCCACAAGTTTCCTGCAAAGCCATTACGTGGTGTCAGTTCAATGGTATCCGTCATTCATGGCATTTCAACCTTTCTGCAGGGTTTCTGCTCTCTAGTTTGAAAAACCGTCCTGCATTAATTGAGAGAGGCTGCATTTCCTTTCTGTTTCCCCAAGCAAAAGACAAGGGCTGTTGCCTTCACTTCACTGCAACAGTTGTCAGCAAGAGAGACAGCTCTCTTCCAAAGGTGGGAACTGCTTCTCTGGCCCTTTGAGTCTTCCATCTACAGAACAGCTCAAAGCCATTTGGCAGCTGAATGTCTGGGACCTTGCTGAGAAAATCTGCTCAAGATTTGCAGGACGGAAAGAGGTTTATCATTTTGGCTGGGCTGATTATGTAAATCAAGAGGCATTCTGCCCAGTCCCTGGTGCCTCCAAATCTTTCCAAGTGTGTTCAAGGCAGGAGGTGATGTGCTACACCTTAATGTTGGTACAGGTCAAGGATATCTCCAGAATCGGTCTACAGAATTGCATTGGTGGATACGTTTCTTTTCCCTAACCTACACTGCTGCCTGTAGTTGCCCCTTAGATGTTTAAATCTCAGAGAAAGGCACTTCCAGCAAGAGCTAACAGGGCTGAGAGCCAGTGGGCTGTCTCCTGCACTACAATTTTTCTTGAGAAATATCTCCTGTGTCATACTAATCAACGGGTAAAACATGGGGACCACAAGATGTAAGTGGACAAAAGACTCAAGGAGGCAATTCACAAAAGAAAAGACATAACTAGCCAGCAAATTAATGGAAAAACAT
Organism: Heterohyrax brucei; assembly: GCA_028571685.1. NCBI lineage: Eukaryota > Metazoa > Chordata > Mammalia > Hyracoidea > Procaviidae > Heterohyrax > Heterohyrax brucei. The sequence continues at coordinate 33,352,420 of CM053140.1, forward strand.
CTAACTGACTTGGCACTCAATACTGCAAATAAAACAATGAGACATTGTGTATGTATACACATGCAATGAACATGCCTATTAAATCAGAAATGATTTAATATGTTTCCAGTAACCAGTTAGTGAAACCATGTTTCACCCAATGATAGTGGTTATATAAGCTGATTCAGCCTCTTGGAAAGTAATTTGGCAATCTTCATTATAAGTTTTATAAAGCTTTTAAATAAGAATGGCTAATACTCATCAAACTTCAGTTACAAATTTAAGTACCTCAGACACATTGGCATATGTAAGCTTCTCAATGACCCTATGTGACACGTGTAAAGTCATCTTCATCTCTATCTTATTTGTGGAAAAGCGAAGAGAAAGATTAAAGTAGTTGGTTCAATACTTGGCAGCTAGTAAGATATCTAGTTCCAAAGCTTGTATTCTTAACAACCTCATACTACCGCTTCTCTTGTGTGTGTTTATCCATTGACTCCATGTCTATGCAGGAACATAAATACACATGCACATAAAGTCTTTGACACAAAGATGTCCAGCAGTTTATTTATAACAGTGAGAACTTCAAAATAATTCAATAGAATAATGTGTTCTCATTTGAAAATAACTTCCACATCACAGGACAGGTTACAGATGTCAAAATGAACACACACATATTTGTCTCCTGTTCTTACCTAAACTCTACTAAAAAGGAGAATAAATGAATTTTCCTAACAATGCACAGAAGACCACAAGGACAATGAGAATAGGAAGGGAGACAATTACCATGTTTTGGAAGCTGAGAAGAAGAAGGACATGTACTAACAAATTCTGCTGAACAAAGAAAGCAGAATCCAATCACCAGAGCAGAAAACATAGGAGACTGATTGGTACAGAAGAACTCTCATACAAAGATGCAGAAGGTGGAGACCCCTGATGTCCTGAAAGCAAATGTGAGGGTATTGCTGAAAGCAGGAGGAATGCAGAAAGTCTGTGAGAAATAGTAAGACCCCACTCTCCCCCAGACTGTCGGCCTTAGTCATCTAGTGCTGCTATAATAGAAATATCACAACTGGATTGCTCTAACAACGAGTCTATTCTCTCACAGTCTGGTAGGTTACAAGCCCAAATTCAAGACAATAGTTCCAGGGGAAAGCTTTCTGTCTATGTTGGCTCTGGAGGAAGGTCCTGGTCATCAATCTTCCCTTGGTCTGGGAGCATCTCAGCACAGAAACCTCAGGTCCAAAGGACACACTCTGCTCCTGGTGCTGCTTTCTTGGTGGTATGAGATTCCCACTCCTGGCTTGGGTTCCCTCTCTTTTTATCTCTTGTAAGATGAAAGATGGTGCAGCCTACAGCCCAGGGGAACTCCCTTTACAATGGATCAGGATTGTGACTTTAATAAGGGTGATACAATTTCGTCCTCATTTGCTTCACTGGAATCCAACATTGCCTCATTCACCACAGGCAGAAATCAGGATTTACAACACATAGAAAAATGACAGTCACAAAATGGAGGACAACCTCACAAAACTGTGAATTATGGTCCCAAGTTGGCGTATGTTTTCACAGGACATGATTCAACTCACGACTTTACGTTCTTCCAGTTTTGGGCTCGAAGAGTGCCCTTCGAAGCCTGATAGGAGACTAATGATTTGTTCTTAGGAGAGGTTAAAACAGAGAGTCAGTGAACATATGAGGACTTAATGAATGACCAGAAACCCTATTCATTTAGTGGCTAAGTGCTATGGCTGCTAACCAGAAGGTCTGCAGCTCAAATCCACCAGATGCTCTTTGGAAACTGTGTGGCAGTTCTACTCTGTCCTATAGGGTCACTATGAGTCACAATCAACTTGACAGCAATGGGTTTGTTTTTGGTTAATGTCCCGGCCCGCGGGACAAATCAACGAGGGGCGAGGAGGAACCTGTGAAAATGAAAGTAGGGCAGGAGATGCGAAGAAATGGAGGCAAGACAGGATTCTGATCAAGCCTCAAAAATTTTTTATTTCAGCAGTGGATATATATATACAGCGGGAAGGGGAGGGATTTGGAATCGGGTGATATCTGGTGTGAGGCACTTGGCGTTTTATGATTGGTTAGGCGGTATGCCTGGACAGTGACGCCGGGCAGTGATGCGCGGTAGTTTTCGCGTGCATGCGTTTTCAGGGGCTTTCCGGACTTTCTGTTTCTTTCGGGGCCTGAAGTTTTTTCATGGCCCCCGACAGGTTAATGAATGACCAGATGGAAAATAAGATGACTAAGGGGAGGTTTCCACCTGTTGGCTCTCAGAATACTGATAGCTAGACCTATCCAATCTTGGCAGGATGCTAGAAGATTCTTTCATGAAATATCTGACCATTTCAAGAGCTCTAAAGACACTGTCACAGGTTGAATTGCATCCCCTGAAATGATATGTTGAGATGTTAACCCCTGTACCTGTTAATGTGACCTTGTTTGGATATAGGATCTTTCTTTGAAGATGTGATCAGTTAAGGGGTCCTTACTCTTAATCCCTTCTGACTGTTGTTGTTAGGTGCTGCTGAATTGATTCCAACTCATAGTCACTCCATAGAATGGAGTATAACTGTCCTATAAGATTTCCTCGTCTGCAGTCTTTGTGGAAGCAGATTGCCAGATCTTTTCTACCTTTGAGAACCTGGTGGTTTTGAACTACTGACCTTAGCATTTAGCAGCTAAGCACTTTAACTGTCTCATCATCAGGGATCTTGCCCTCTGGAGTGGCATCTTATTAAACGGGGGACCAGACAGGGAGACAGAGTTACACAAGGAGGATACTGATGCCATGTGAAAACGTACCTAAAAGCGAAGGAATGCCAGGAACTACCTGGTGCTACCAGAAGCTGGAAAAGACAAGTATCTTTCCCTAAGTAGACAAAGAGATCATAGTCCTATCAATGCCTTGAATTCAGACTTCTAGCCTCCAGAAACATGAGATAATAAATTTCTGTCGTTCAAATTAATCCACTTTCTAGCATTTTGTTATGACAGATAACTGTCTCCCCAAGGCATTCCACAAAGATCACCCCACTGTGAGAGCACAGTTAAAACATGCCACCATGTACTTAGTGTTTCCAACTAGTTTCTTAGGGCTCATCTATTAAATGTGAATAACAATTCTAAAAAGTTTATAACCTAGTTACCAAATAAACAAATAAAATCCCAAGGAGGAAAATATTGTGTAGGAAGGTGAAGTCTAAGACAAACAGACAACATACATGTCATTATCCTTAGAGTTATAGGAGAATATATTATATCTATGAATTAAGAACAGAATTCTGTTAAAAATGAACTTAGTAAGTGGAAAATGGTGGAAATTAAAACAGTAACAGCAAAAATTAAAAACTCAGCATAAATCTTCCAAGACAAAGCTAAAAACAAAATCTCCCAGACAGGAACAAAAAGAAACAGTGATAGAGAAATGATAAGAAACTGTGGAGAATCAGCCAAGAATTCAACCTCTTAAAAGAAAGAAAGAAAAGTTACAGAAAGACAGAACAGATAGTGCAGGGGAATAAATCACCTAAAGACAACAGACATAGCTGGTGATGATGTAGTAGTTATAGATGTTTCCCGTTATTCCAAATATTGCACAGATATTAACTCATTTCATTTTCAAACAAACTCCTAAGGATAGTTCATTTTTTGTCTTATTTTACAGATGTGAACACTAAGGCACAGGGATTTTAGAAGACAGTTTACTGAAGGCTATCTAGCTGATAAATGGTAGAGCCAACATCTGAACCCATGCAGGGCAACTGCCATATCCAAACTTTTTATTGCTATGTTAGACTGACTCTCAATAAAACAAACCAAAAGACAAACTCATTGCTGTCAAGATGATTCCAATTCGTAGCAACCCTGTAGGCTAGAGTAGGACTACCTCCTAGAGTTTCCAAGAAGTGTCTGTTGTTAGGCACTGTGGAGTCAGTTCTGACTCATAGTGGCGCTATGCACATCACAATGAAACACTTCCTGATCCTGTGTCGTGAGCCAGTCTTTTTTATGCTTTAGGTCCATTGTTGCCATTGTTGCAGCCACTGTGTCAATCCATCTTGTTGAGGGTCTTCCTCTTTTTCATTGACCTTCCACTCTACCAGGCATGATGTCCTTCTCCAGGGATTGTGCCCTCCTGACAACATGTCCGAAGTATGTGAGACTCAGTGTTGCTATCTTTGCTTCCAAGGAGCACTCTGATTGTACTTCTACCAGAATAGATTTGTTTGTCCTTTTGGCAGTCCCTGATACATTCAATATTCTTCTCCAACACCACAATTCAAAAGGATCCATTCTTCTTCTGTCTTCCTTACTCATTGTCCACACGTTGCACCCATATGATGTGATTGAAAATACCATGGCTTGGGTCGGGTGTACCTTAGTCTTCAAGATGACATCTTTACTTTTCAATTCTTTAAACAGAGATCCTTTGCAACAGATTTTCTCATAATGCAGCGTGTCTTTTGATTTCTTAGCTGCTGCTTCCATGAGCGTTGACTGTGTAACCAAAGTAAAATGAAGTCCTTGATGACTTCAGTCTTTTCTCCATTTATAGTCATTGAATTGCAGACCTTTTGATTAGCAGCCATAACACTTAACCACTATGCCACCAGGGTTCCCTTCAGCAAGACAGCTTCAGAAAAATCCAAGAAATAAGATTTTTTAAAAGACAAGATGAACATGAGATTCCAGTTTGAAAGGATCCTTTGAGGGTCCAGCACAACGGACAAAAGATTTTCTATATCAGGATATGTTGCTTTTAGGCATCATCAAATCACTTCTGAATGATAGCAACCCTCTGTACAACAAAGCATTATCTTGTCCTGTACCATCCTCACAATTATTGTTATGCTTTAACCTGTTGATGTAGCCACTGTATCAATCCATCTCATCGAGAGTCTTTCTCTTGCTAGCTGATCCTGTATTTTATCAAGCACCACCTCCTTCTCCAGGGTCTGATCCTTCCTGACGACATGTCCAAACTATATGTGATGTAGTCTCATCATCCTTGCTTCTAAGGAGCACTCTGGTTGCACTTATTCTAAGAGCAGTGTATAGTATTGTGGAATCTGACACTAGTGGGGACAATTCAGGGATCCCAAAAGCTGAGGGAAAGACCAAGACAGAAAGACAAGGATAGAGAGATAGGTGGATCGAGAGAAAGAAGAAAATAGAAGAGAAAGAAAGAATAAATTACCTCTAAAGATGAAGAATCAGAATGACACTGGGCTTCTTAAGAGTAATTCGGGAAACAAGAAGGAAATGGAACAAAGTCTTAAAAATTCTAAGGGAAAAAGTAGCTCAAAATAGTAGACTATACTCAGTAAATTGTCAAATGTGAGGGTAGAAGAACAATGATTTTAGATAAGCCAGGTCTCATGCATCTTTGTTCTGTAACCCCCTGGAGGAGGTGCTCCATTAACTTGAGAGGATAAACTAAAAGAGAGGAAGGCATGGTGTCAGGAAATGGAATGGACACAAGATACGTAAATCCTTAGGGTGATGGCGAAGGATGACAGCTCTGCAGTAGTCCAGGTTGGACCAGGTTGGAAGACTGTGGGAGGGATATTTCCATTAAGATGAAGCTTACCAGGCATGTAGTGAATGTGTTTGAGTAAACTGAGAAAAAACTGTTGAGAGAGACAGTTTCTACAAGCAAATAGAAAAGCAGATAGACAAAACAAATCAAGAGACACTGCCTAAGACAATAGATTCCATTGGGAATGAGTAGTTGTTCAGGAAAGGAAATTTAATCATAATTCCTGGGTGGTGTAAATAGTTTCCACTCAGCTACTAACCGAAAGTTTAATAGCTCAAACTCATGCAGTGGGTCGTGTGTCGTGGACCGAATTGTGTCCCCCACAAAATGTGTGTAGCAGCTTTACTAGGTCATGATTCCTGGTACTGTGTGATGTTCCTATATATTATAGATCTTGTCTCTATGATGTTAATGAGGGAGGATGGGCTGTGGTTGTGTTAGTGAGGCAGGACTCAATCTATAAGATTGTATTGAATGTTGAAGCAATCTCCTGGGATATAAAGAAAAAAGAAGCAAGCAGAGTCGAGGATGTCATACCACCAGGAAAGAAGCAGTGCCAGGAGCAGAGTACATCCTCTGGACCTGGGGTCCTTGTACCTCAGAAACTTCCAGTCCAAAGGGAAATTGATGACAAAGACTTTCCTCCAGAGCCGAAACAAAAAGACTTCTTCCGGAGGTGACGCCTTGAATTTGGACTTTTAGCCTACTTTTATGTAAGAAAATAAGTTTCTCTTTGTTAAAGCCACCCACTTGTGGTATTTCTGTTAGAACTGTGCCAAATGACTAAAACACCATGGAAGAAAGGGTTGATGATCTGTTTCTTTAAAGATTACAGCCAAGAAGCCCTATGGAGCAGTTCTCTTGTATTATGCATGGGGTAGCCATGGGTTGGCAATGACTCAACAACAACAATGTGTTATTCAGTGAGTAGCATCTGCATGGTCACTAAAGGAAACACTGAGTATCAATCTAACTAGAACAGAATTTTAACTATATCCTTATGATGGCATGCTGAAGTAGTGAGGAGTGGACATACATGGGGGTAAGAAGGGTGAAAAAGTACTAAAACTTTTCTAGTCCTTCCTGGCAAATTAATAAATAATGACTAACGTTAAAAAAATCAACAGATACAGGTAGAAGTATGCTATTTATAAACACAGAGGCACAGGGCCACACACTGCTTTCTTTCGTGGTGTTCAGATGTATCTCCACCCATCTGGTGGGACCAATAAGTGGCAACTCAGAGTAAAGACTCCTCTTTTCTTCCCCTTGTACTTTATCCTACACAGCCTCAATGGGTCTGAAAGGGAGCCTGGTTTAAGAAAGACACCCTATTCTGGATTCCCAAAGAACTCTGCTCTCATTTCTAGTTTCTACTGCAATGAAAACAAAACATCTGTTCACCTGCCTGTCTCCTTATGACACTGTGAGCTTCTTAGGGGCACGTGGATGATGCCCACACCTGGAAGACATTCCATAACAAAAGAGACCTTACCTCAAGGACAATGAGGAGATGCAGCGTCTTCCAACCTGTGTATCTTGGGAAAGTCAATACTTTGGGTGGTGTCTGGGACCAGCTCACATAAGCTCATGATGACCAGTGGCAAGCATCTCTTTTCAAATCCACTTTTATTGGTATCATACCAGTAACTTACACTTAGCCATGGTAGGAGTATTTACACCAAGGAAATTGGTATATACCTCCCTCAGAGAGTTGGTTATTAGACCCCAGTAAGGGTCTAGTTTCATACCACTGTGAAACTGTACCTGCTTCTGTGTTAACCCTCAGAGCTTTCTCCTGGAAGTAACTAGCAGTTCACTGCTGCTGATAATTACTGCACTGTTAATCCAAAAAGCATGACAAAGATGAGATTCACATCCACAAGGCATTTTCCATCAGGGCAGTGTCAAAAACCTTCATCTATCACCCATCTGTTGGTGTGTTGCACTGTGACTTCTGTATTTCTGTGATGCCGGGAGCTATGCCACTAATATTTCACGTATCAGCAGCGTCATCCATAGCGGACAGGTTTCTGCAGAACTTCCAAACTAAGAAAGACTCAAAAGAAGGTCCAATGAAAACACCATATATCACAACAGAACATTGATCACCTCACTTATTTTAGGCATATCATCAGGAAAAACTAATCACTGGAAAAGGACATCATGTTTGGTAAAGTGGAGTGCCAGTACAAATGAAGGAAACTCTCAATGAAGCAGACTGTTACAATTGCCACAACAATGGAATCAAACCAACAGTCGTGAAGATGGTGTAGGACTGGGCAGTGTGTCATCCTGTTATGCATAAGGTCACCATGAGTTGGAGCTTACTCCACAGCAACTAACAAGAGCAACAAAAATCTTCATATTTGAGAAGATTTGAAAGCAGGAACTCTTCACTCCCCTCTGAGGCTTTCCAAGATCTCAGGTACAACCAGAAGTGAGGAGAGGGAGCATGTGGAGTTTCCAGTTACAGTCACATTCAGTACCCTGGTGAGACTAAACAGACATTTCACAGTCAACTTTGAAATTTCTAGAGAATGTGTTTAAGCATGGTAATGTTTTAGAATATCGTTTTTGTGTCTGTGCCTGGAAATAAGTTGCAGACGACAGGAATCCGTTTCTGCACTCCATTACCTGGTATGAAAAAACACAAATGTGGTGAATGAGTCCTGGGTGGATCAGCCAACATGGCATAATAGAGATTTATGCTTTGTGGAAGGTTTCATCTCAGAATGCAAATGTTTTATCTATGAATCCAAAGTATAATCAGTGGGTGAAATTGAAAAGGAATCACTGTATGCAGCAGCACCAGGTCTCTGAGTCAGAAGTCTAAGGGTTCCACTGTAACCTCTGGGATTCTGGCAGAACTGAGAGTGATGGAAATTTCTATCTCCTTCCTGTTTATATGGATTTAACCATAGTCATGATTTAGATAAACCACCACTAATTTGGAAACCATGGTAGTTTAGTGGCTAAGAGCAATGGCTGTTAACAAAAAGCGCAGTAGTTCAAATCCACTCAGCGCTGCTTGGAAGCCATACGTGGCAATTCTACCTTGTCCTATAGTGTCGCTGTGAGTCAGAATTAACTCAATGGAGATTTTATTTTTAATCACTCATTTATTCAGTTCAAGAAATAGTACTTTTTACCCAGAATCTCTGACTGGTGCAAACAATTGACACGGTCAGATGCTAACTCAAAAGTTGGAGGTTGTCGTCCCAGAGTCACCTCAGGAAAAAAATAGATTCATGTTGTTTGGTGTGCCTCTCTTTTATGGGGTCTGTGCAGCTTTTCTTTTCCTAATTATTTTTCTTTCCAGAGGGTTGTGGGGACCTGAAAACATTACCCTATGTTAAATAATACTGACCTTTTAATTCTACTAACAAACCCTAAAAATGTTCCCACTAGTCTAATAAAATAGGCTTTTCTTTCTGGTAAATACTACCAGTCCAACAGAGGGGAGAAGTACTTGTTGAGTTCCTGAATTCTTCGGGGAGTTCTGATACTGACCTGTGCTATCAGGGAAGCTAGCTACTCAGCAAAGTTGTTGGGGACTTAATTGATGATTTTCCCAATGAGATCTCCCAGAGTTGGTGGATAAACAGTCAATAGTGGAAGCTGTCCTACAGTTCAATTGAACTGCAGGTAAAAGATTGAGTAGACTCTGCAGAAGGTGTGCACATGGTCAAAAAGCACATGGAAAGATATAACATCATTACCTGTAAAAATATATATACATAAATTTCAATCCAATGAAATATTAAAATCATGAAGAAACATTAAAATTTTAAAAATACAAAAATACCAAATGTTGGAAACGATACAGAACAAGCAGAAAGAACAAATTTTACTGGTGAGAAGGTAAAATGCTAACAAATGTTTTGAAAACTATACTTTCTTCCAAAGCTAACACATACTTATCCTGTGATCCAGCAACATCCTTACAAGATATTTAGCTAAGCGAAGTGAAAGCATATGTTTTGAAAAAACAAAAACAAAAAAAACCACCTGCACATATATGTTCAGCCAACCAATTCATAATATCTCCAAACTAGAAACGATCCAAGCATTCTTCTGCAAGAGTGTGGGTATGTTCATGCAATATAATACTACTCAGAGATAAAAGGAACCTATCACTGTGTGAATACCACATCTGAGTGAATCTCACAGATACTTGGTTGAGGAAAGTGAGGGTACCAGAATATATGTAACATGATTCTGTTTATATGAATTTCTAGAACAGACAAGGCTATCCTTTGGGGACTGAAATCAGAATAGCAGTTACTATGGAGGATGAGAGTTGACTGGAGAGTGGTCTGAGAACTTTTCAGAATGATTGAAATGTTTTATATCTTTTTGGGGTGGGGGATACATAATTATTTACCAACCATGTCAGTTTCTCCTGTTTCAGAGGTTTACATGTTGCTATGATGCTGGAAACACTTAGTGAACAAGTTTCAGTGGAACTTCCAGACTAAGACACACTAGGAAGGAAGGCCTGATGATCAGCTTCTAAAAATTAACCACTGAAAACCTATGGATCATAACAGCATATTGTCCAACATAACATTAAAGGATGAACCCAAATATAGTAACAATCATAAAGATGGCACAGGACCAGTTAGCATTTTATTCTCGTATACCTATGGTTGTCATGAGTTACAGCCAGTAACCAACAATAACAACAATGCATACAATATGCATGGGTGTATGTATTTCTCAAAAGTCACTAAATTATACAAGTAAAATTTGGGAACTTTATAGTGTATAAATTAGACCTAAAGAAAGAGAGGGAGAAGAATAGGAGCTGGTTTGCCAAGATGGCCCTAAAACCATTGCTACGGAGTTGATTCTGACTCCTGATGACCCTATAGTACAGAGTAGAACTACTCCATAGGGTTTTCAAGGAGTGGCTGGTAGATTCAAACAGGTGACCTTTGGGTCAGCAGACATAGGGTTAATCAGCATCTCTTGAAACCACTTTCTTTGAGAAAACCCCTTCACTTAGCAAACAGAGTTATGTTTTCTATAGACTGAATCATTGACACCGTTCTTCCTCTCTCATGTATCCACATTCTGTGCTTTGTGATTTTCTGTTTTCTCCCAATAAAGGCAGAGACTGAATTCCATACCTTGACTGTAGACTCTAAATTTGACTTGCTTTGGCCTCTGGCTGTTGGGCAGACATAACACGTGTTTCTTCTGAGTTTCGGCTTTAGAAGCCTTGAGAGACTCCCTTGCATTTGTGTCTCTACCAATGCTATTAGAAGAGCTTCCCCAGGTAGCTGATATGCCTTCACTTGGACACCAAGAGTGGACAAACAGGAAGTGCACCAGATACTAAGACAGCAGGAGCCAAGGCCAAGGGGGAGAACAACAAAGCTAATCACAGATGTGTAAATTCATGGAAAGCAAGTGCTCCTTGTTGTATCCTCTGAGATGCCATGATTGTTTGTTACTCAGTAATAGCTGAACAATAGTCTCTCCTCCAGTCATGCTGCCATTGAGTCTTTCTTCAAAAGTCATTTCCTAACTGATCTTAATTCCATCTTCTTCCAGTTATTATCCATGTTTTTCCCTTCCCTCTAAGCACTTCTGGTCATATCATGTACTGGTAGGCCACCAGAATAACCACAGGACTTTCTACCGCTCACAAGTGGAATTGACCCAGATGCTTCCATCTGGCAGCCAGAACTCCACTTTAGCATACATCTGACCACTCTTTATCTTCGCAGTGGAATCCATGGATGGTGAAAATGCCTAAAATGTTCTGCTTCTAACCAAAGGATGAGTGGTTAAAGGCCACCCAGAGGCACCTTGGAAGAAAGGCTGGAGGTACACTTGCAAAAACTCGTCCACCGACAACCCCATGAAGTGCAGTTCTTCTATTCTGACACATCTTGGGTCACCATGAGTTAGAGTCAACTTGAAAGCAGTAAAATCTATGAAAACCAGAATCTATCAGAGGAGGAAAAGTCAAATATTTTCCACTCATAGAGAGTGACAGAAGGTCAGAAAGATGTTCCCTGTGAAAGGTGTGAAAGTTGTGAGACCTGGAAAAACAAGGTGAGCCTGTCGAGTTCCAGTTCTCCCAAGTTTCACTGTATATGTTGGGCAACCATTTTACACTGTTAACTCACTTTATTGGTGATGGAACCTATATTACAAAGACCTTTACTTTCCCTAAATTTTTCATGTTGTCAGTGTCTCTGAGTATAATCTGTATCACCCCTCCCGAAGCATGACTCCTGCAGGGTTAGTCTATCTGTGATTGTCTTTTTCTTCAAGTACCCTAAACATATTGCTGTGCAGTTGATTCTGACTCATAGAGACCCTGTAGGACAGAGTAGAACTGCACCCATAGGGTTTTTAAGACTGAAACAGGTTGTCACATCTTTCTCCCAAGAAGTGACTGGGGGTTCCAATGTTACCCTTTCCACTGTGCCACCAGGGGTCCTTCAATACCCTAGCAGGAAGACATGAAAGGCTGTAAGAGGCAGGAAAGGAGAGAGGAAAGAAAGGGACTCACTTAGCCTAGGGCACCGAAGTGAGACCTCAGAGGGCTACTGTGGGTGAAGACACAGTAAAATGTGTTTGGAAGTCAGATACAAAGAGCCAGAAGGGAAATTAGAGACAGCAAGAGTAAGAAGCAGGGGCCAAAGGATTTTGTTTTGCTTTGCTTGTTAAGCAGTTCTGGGCAGTGGTATCACTAGGGATGTGCAGGGGAAAGAGTAGGATGTGGATGGCATCCCCTGACACTGTCAGAGAGATAACACTGAAAAGACCCAAGGGTCTGGGTAGTGGGGATTGTAGTGGTGAGAGAGGAGCCTCCAACGCAGTAACACTAAGATTGGTGTCACCTCCTCATCATCTAGCTGTTGGGCAGAGAGGGGGATCTCCACTTTGACCAATGGCAGAGGGAAGGAGCTTTAGTGAGCCATGGAAGTGGAGCTGAGAGGAGCAGTGGGGCCCATTTCACCCACAGTAGCTCTGCTCACCCAGGCTGGGGTGGGGGGTTGACACCAACCCTAATGACACTACTTGTTCTAGGTTTAACTCAAACAATTTAAAGTCTCACTTCTCGGTAGTGACCAGAAGCACTCTGCTTCCCTCCCTTGCGTCCCCAGAGGCCTGCAAACACTGCAGCCTGTGATTGATAATGACGTGGAATTTAATGAGGCTGGAAGGTGTTGAGAAGCCCATGTGGAATGCGCACATGAGAGCTCGCAAGAGCCAGGCAGCGAGAGGCAGTGATAGCAACCAGTGTTTTGGCCATCAATATTAATTATATTTAATAGTGGGGTCTTATTGACTATAAGAGTCTTAATTACCGGGAAGAATGACCCTGTCTGGTAACAGCAAAAAAATGATCAAAACTAAAACTGCATCAACTTAGATTGTTTGCTTGTCCTTTTATAAATAAGATTAATTGACTAAATGGAGCCTATAGGCTAAAACAGATAAGTGGCAGTTTTTCCAACAATTGCCTTCTTAACACTCCCCGACTCATGCTCTGGAGGTTTGATGGGGGAACATTCTTCAAAGAGTGTTACTGTTATTACATTTTAACGTGTCTCTTCTCTGAATTTCTCCCACCTTAGTGCTTTGTCTGCCACGCAGGCTGTCAAAATGGGATGTTCTGAGAGGTAGGATCTTATTAAAGTCTCCTCTGGAAGACAGCACAGGCAGGCAGGAATACACACGCACACCCACATCCTGCACATGCCCTTGGCTAGGGTGGCAGCTGCTCCGTGGCCTTATGTGGGCTAAATCACCTACATCGGATGTCCCAGTAGGCATGGATGAAGGAAAACGCACTTCCCTGGCTTCTTTCTTTTTAACAGAAAGACTGGATCCCACTGCAATTTCTTCTCCACTGCTAATGACCTATAACTTAATTTCCCTTGTTCCTTAATGAGTTCTTTCAGTAGGTGGGCTTCCTCCTCCCACCTCTATTGCCTTTCCCAAGTAGTTACCTATACAAGGTCAAAGAGTTTGATGTCCACTGGGGGAGGAATGGGTAAGGCATTCATAGTCACACTGAACTTGGAATTATAAAGCACATCAAGAAAATTAGATGAATGCCTCCATTGCTGTGAGAACATCCTCTATGTATGTTATGGATTAAATAGTGTCCCTCCAGAAATATGTTTTGGAATCCCATACCAGTGGATCATGGTGACTCTGTGTGTACAGAGTAGAAATGCACACCATAGGGTTTTCAAGACTGTGACCATTTGGAAGGAGATCACCAGGCCTTTCTTCTGAGGAACTGCTGGATGAGTTAGAACTGTCAACCTTTCAGTCAGTGGTTGAGTGCTTGACCACTATCAACACCCACAGATGCCAGGAGTAAATGCTGACTCCAAGTTGAGTGGTTTGATTTAGATATACCCACGGATGTGATACCATTTGGGAAAAAGGACTTATTTTTGCTATGTTAACGAGGCCATATCAGTGCAAGTTGTGTCCTGAGCCTAATCACTTCTAAGTGATACAATGGGCAGCCTAGACACAGAAACAAGCAAGCACAAACTGGGGATGGAGGAGTGGAGACTGTTAACTTGTGAAAATCATCAAGGAATCAAGGAATGCTGGGGCTATAGAAGCTGAGATGAGGATTTGTTATGGATTAAACTCTGTTCCCTCATCCCTTCATATTGTGTTGGAATCCTAACCCCTATATCTGTAGATGTAAGTTAGGCATAGAAGAAAAATTAGGAAGTGATTAAACAAGCAAACACAAAACGGAGGATAGATGCCAAGTGGAGATCACCAAGGAATCAAGGAACACTGGGCCTAGAGAAACTGAGGAGAAACTTCTTTGGAACTTACAGACAGAGAACATTTCCCTACAGCTAACGTCCTGAATTTGGACTTCTAGCCTGCACACTGTGAGAGAATATGTTTCTCTTCTTTAAAACCACCTGTGTGTGGTATTTCCATTACAGCAGTTCTCAGAGACTAAGATGCTGTGTACAATGAGGTAGGAGACAGAAAGGAAGACAGAAACAAATAAAATGGTATATCCATGCTTCAGACATCAGGCATTATTCTCAATATCCTCCTGGGTATACATGTCCTCAGACCCAGAAACTGAGATCTCAGTTGTGTCCATGCTGCTAGCCACCAAAGGGTTCTGGTTTTCTCTCTCTGCTCTGCCTCAAAGAATAGAGTTCTCTTCCGGCCTCCATGGAGTCTGTCAACTAGAATTTCTGGATGTGGGCATGGAGGGGAAGTAGTGGCTCCTGGCTGCATATTTTCTGCTAGGTCTCTTTGCCCTGGTCTTAACTCTCAGGGCATTTTTAAGGCATGGAAAATATTCTTGCCCTTAAATCAAAGCACTGTATTTCAAAGGAAATTTAATAAAGCATGCTTTTGCAGCTTCATGGAACTGTGTGCTATGCAAACAGTGAAGATCCTTGTCTGAAAGTAATTCTCTCCTGACTCCTAAGACCACCAAGGGAATAAAATCAAAAGATAGGCAGCAGCTCTAAGCTCATCATTTGTCAAAGGAGATGGAGCTCAAAGCTTCCGACTTTTGTGTACTGGGCTAAATTTAGCTAATCATCCCTCTGAGTTCTGTTCTCCATCCAGGACCCCTGATATCTCCAGTGAGAAAGGATTAGTGGTGGTGACAGCAATAATGATATTTTGTGCTTTCAGGTATTTGCTTCAGACTATTTCAAACGACTGTGCCACCCTGGTTCACTCAGATCTATGACACCCAACCAAGACAACACAGACAGATGCTTTTGTACCTGTTTCACAAATAGCCAAATACAGGAAATGACAGATGGACACTTGTTCAGGCACCAGACATGTGCAGAACATCTAGTAGTGCCAGCCTGTTCTCTGCCCTCCAGGGGGTACCAAGGGGCACAGGGCCAGTCATTGCCTTCAGTTCCAGAGGAATGCAAAAGCGTCTCCTGTCTTTGTCTCCATGGTTCCACACCTGTCTGTAAGCAGGGTGGCTTGGGAGATGGTTGCTTCTGACTCCATCACTGAAAGTCATGCTCAACTAGGTCACAGCTGATGCTCAGGGTCTACATGTTTAATGAGGGCAATATATCCTACTTTGGATGCAGCTCGGAAGAAACCCAGGAGAAAGGGTGCCCGGGTTTCCTAAGCACCAAGGGCTCATTATTTAACTGAGTGAAGTGGCATGACATAATAATTGTTTTAGAGGATAGGAGGTTGAGTAGTGAAGTCTCTTCTCTCCTGCTGTTGTCTTCAGTGAAGGTGTGTGTGGTTGGGTAGGGAGTTTCTTCTTTCCTGATGTTTCTTTCTGAGGGAGGGAGATGGAGTCTCTTCTTCCTGATGCTTCCTTCCATGAAGGTGGTGGTGGTGGTGGGTTCCATAGTGTGTCTTAGTTACCTAGTGCTGCTATAACAGAAATATCACAAGTGAATGTCTTTAACAAAGAGAAGTTTATTTTCTCACACAGTCTAGTATGCTAAAAGTCCAATTTCAGAGTGTCAGCTTCAGGAGAAGGCTTTCTCTGCTGACTTTGGAAGAAAGTTCTCCTCAGTCTTCCCTTGGACTAGGAGATACTCTACACTGGGACCTTGGGTCCAAAGGAATCACTCGGCTTCCAGCACTGCTTTCTTGGTTGTATGAGGCAGCCTCCAATCTGCTTTCTTCCTTTTCTTTTTATCTCTTGTAAGGTAAAAAGTGCAGGCCACACCTCTGGGAAACTCCCTTTACATTGGATCTGGGATGTGGCCTTAGTAAGTATCTTAGTCACCTGGTACTGCTCCAACAGAAAATACCACTAGTGGAGGGCTTCATGAAAAGAAATTTTTATTGTCACAGTCCAGTAGTAAGCTACAAATCCATTTACAAATTGTAAGTCCATTCAACAAAAGAATTTACCACAGTCCAGTAGGCTGAGTCCAAATTCGAAGAGATTATCTCGGCACAGGAACCTCAGGTCCGAAGGACATGCCTGCTCTTGGTCATCTTTTCTTGGTGGTATGAGGTTCCCAACTTTCTCTGATCACTTCTCTCCCTGATATCTCACGAGCTTGTAGCTTGAGTCCTACCTCACTAACACAACTGTTGCCCATTCTCCATCATCAGTTATCAGAGAGGCAAGATTCACAACACATGGGAGGAATGGCACCATATTGGGACTCACAGCTAAATCAAATCAACACACACAGTTTTGGGGGGACACAATTCAATCCATGACAGTATGTGTGTCACAATCCCACTCTATTTAACATAAAATTGCAGTCACAAAACGGAGGACAATCACACAATACTGGAGATCATGGCCCAACAAAGTTGACACATGTTTTGGGAGGACATAATTCAATCGATGCCATAGGGATGTCTTCTCTTCTGATGTTTCCTTCTGAGGGAGTATTGGGGAAGTCTCTTCTACCCGATGATTCCTTCCATGGAGGGGGGTTGGGGTGTCTTTTTTCTCCTAATGCTTCTTTCCATATGGTGGAGTCCCAGTTAGAGTAACAGCCCTGGACTCTCTGCCTCTCCACTCCCCATCCCTACAAGAGAACTTTCTGAGGTAGATGCATCTGGAAGGAGAAAGTGGGAATGAGGAGTCCACTCCTTCTTCTTTCCCTTTCCTTCTTCCTGGGAGCACCAGGCTTCCAGGAGCAGGGGGTGAATTGAGCCTTTCCCTCTCTGCTTTCTGGGTCTGGGAATAGGAGGGATGGCCGTGTGTGTGGCCTTATTCTGGGGTGAGGAAGATGACTCAGTGTGTAACCTCAGTTTCACTCTACCAGGGGTTCATTTCCTCTCCAGCCGGGGAGCTCCTGACTTGCTCTGCTCATGCATTTAGCTCTCTCCCTGGGATGTCATCCTCACCAAAATGTGTTGCTTGTGGCTTATCTGTACCAACTAGTCTGTAAGATTCATGAGGGCAGGAAATTCTGTCAGTTTTATTGTGCCATGTTTTGCAACCCTTCAAGAACAGTGTCTGGAGATGCCAGAGGTCCTAGAAGGTGAGCTTAGGACTCACCAGAAGTGGTTGCCAAGTAGGCACAGGAGAGGAGATTTTTGAACAAGGATAATGAGGCCTCCACAGCAGACACCAGGCACAGAGGAGTGCCAGCTTCCAGGCCAAGATGGTAGCCTGAGATCAGGGAGGAAAGTGTCAGGGGACATGTTGATAGGGTGGGGGAAGGAAGACTGGAGGAAAGGCGTACACTGTGCAGGCTTTACAGATGTAGCCTTCCCATCCACCTCATCACCAATATCTGAGCTGCAGGACTTTCACTTCTACTGGGCTCCCTTTCAGTTTAACTGAAGGAGGAAGGAGGGCATACAGTTGAGAGATGCTGGAGGGTACCACTTGCTTCCTAGGGTCACAGGTGCCACCTGAGTCCCCCTGCAGCCTCTGGATGCTCACATGTAATCACCAGGCCCAGCCAGTCAACACTGAGTGGCAGTTTTAAAGAATATTCTTCAACAAGTAGGAAATTAAACCCAGTAGGAAACATCAGGATGTAGGAGTACTATGTACGTAAAACTGTGAGCTCATTGATAACTCTAAGTAAGCACTAGTAAGAACTATCAGCTGCTGCCCATGGGCCCTCAGAAGCTGCAAGATCCTGTCTGTCCTCAGAGAGACTTCTTCCTGCAGATGATGGCATGTTACCAAACGGTGAGTCCAACCCTTCACAGCACCTGACAACAGTTGTCTAAACTCTATATTCTGCCTTTCCATGCTTCAGCACTGGGATTCATGGACACCCTCCTCCTCTCTCTCAGAGGGTCCAATCCACAAGCCTCCCTTCATGAAACAAGGTTGTGGTTGTTCTCACTGAGTTTTCACTACCACTCACACAGGACTGAGATGCTTTATTATTTGTGTAGTTCTTACTTCAATCCACAAGTCCTTACATGACACAAATGGTTAACTGCTCAGCTGCTGCTAACTGAAAGGTTAGCAGTTTGAACCTACCCAGAGGCACCTTAGAAGACCAGCCTAGTGATCTGCTTTGAAAGGTTCACAGTCTTGCAAACTCTGTGGTATACAGTTCAACTCTGCATACACGGCATCCCCGTTAGTAGGAATCCACTCAACAACAATTGGTGTGGTTCAGTTTCCACTTTGTTCCATTCCTCTTGTGTCTATTGGCAGGCAGTAGAATTTTCTGAGTCGACTTTGCCTGCTGTCCACAGGCATCTCCTAAAGTTCAGGAACAGTTTTTGCAGAAGCCTTGAAAATTCCCTTGCACATCAGTTCTACTCTTGGGATAGAGCTAGGATTTTCCCTCACTCACACTCCAGCAGACGTTGTTACTTCTCAGAGATCGCCACAAGTGAACTTCTCAGAGCAAATTAGCTGTGGTTTAATGAAAAGAAAGACACAGAACTGGCATCTAAAGGCCTAGTTGAAATCAGGCTACATAGGTATTTACTATATGATAGGAGCCTTAGGTACAATGGTTAAGTGTTTGGTTGCTAACCAGAATGTTAGTGTTTCAAAACCACTTAGTGGCTCTGTGGAAAAAAGACATGGTGATCTACTCTTGTAAAGAGCATAGCCTAGAAAACTCTATGGGGAATTCCTACACTGTCACATTGGGTTACTATGAGTTGAAAACTGACTCAGCAGTACCTAATGAAAACAGCTATGTGATTCTGCATAATTAAGCATTTTAAGGTGTGAAGTTTAAAATAGATAAACACTGTTGACATTTAGGAGGCAATAATAAGACAAATATTACTTGTTAATAAACTGTGTTTGAGTCAATATGCCAGGCTGGGAGATAAATCACTGAGTATAATTTTGCAAACATGGCAGTCTAGTTTCTTCCCCAGGTGTCAAATTAACTTGCCCTGTATAGCAAGGAAACTGAAGTTGTCGACAATTTTATTTTACTTTGATCAACAATGTCCATAGAGGAGAATGAAGAACAACAAAGATGCAGGGAAAATATTAGCTCAAGAAGCAAAAAGACCACATAAAGCAGAGACTCCTGTAGTCTGATACCAGAAGATTTAGATGGTGCCCAGCTACCACCAACCACCACCCTGAGAGGGAACACAACAGAGAGTCCCTGATGGAGGAGAGAAGTTTGGTGCAGAATTCAAGTTCACATAAAACAGCCAAACTTAATGGCCTGAGACTAGAGGAACTCCAAAAGACATGGCCCCTGGACTCTCTTAACCCAGAACTAAAACCATTCCTGAAGATAATTCTTCTGACAAATATTACCTTAGACTATAAAAATACAAAATAATGTAGCGTGTGCTTCTTTGTTCAAGTAGGTAAAGGAGACTAAATGGGCAGTTCCTGTCTGGAGATGGGGTGACATGGCAGAAAGGAATAGGAGCTGGGTGAATGGACACGAGAAACCCATGGTGGAAAGCGGGAATGTGATGTCATATTACAGGGAAAGCAACTAAGGTCATGTAATAATGTGTGTGTAAATTTTTTATTAGAAACTAACTTGAACTATAAACTTTCACCTCAAACATAGTAAAAAAAAGTCTAACACAATATTGTATTTGTTAACAATTCAATCTTTCTATGCAAAGTCTCCATGTCTCAGAGCTAACTCAATACCATCTAATGGCAACAACATAGTGCCTATCTCATGCAATCAGAGGATTAATGAAGATTGACATTGATTGTCTTGGATCACTGACTGATTGCTTGTAGCTTTTCCAAGCTTCAGAATTATTGCAAAGGGTGAGAAGTATTATTAACAGCAGGGGACTTGTTACAAAATAAAAAATAATAAAAACCCATCTAGCATGAGTTTTGGAATCCTGGTGGTGTAATGGTTAAGAGCTTGCTTAAACTGCTCCTTGGAAACCTTACAGAGCAGTTCATTTCTATCATACAGGGTTGCTATGAGTTGGAATCTATGACCACAATTATTCCTGGAGCTGGATTTTCTTTCTTATGGTAGTAGGGCCGTATCAGTGTAGGCATGTGTCATAAACATAATTACTTCTGAGTTATAAAAAGAGCAGATTAGACACAGAAGGAGTCATATGATCTGGGAAAGACAGACACCATGTAAGGATGCTCTCAAAGCCAATGAACAAAGGAAAACCCAGGACTACCTACAAAAAAGCAAACAACATGGCCAAGACCCTAAATTGTACTTCTAGCCTACAGTACTAGAAGAAAACAAATTTCTGTTCTTTAAAGTTGCCCTCTTATAATATTTCTGTGATGGCAACACTAGGAAACTAAGACAGCACTAGACTGGGCAACATTTGTTCTGTTCTAAGTGGGGCTGCCATGAGTTGGAGCTGACTTGGCAGTGGTTGATAGCAACAGCATGGCCTCTAGAGAGCAGAGATGCTCTAATACAGGGACATACCAGTGCTTGAAACATGCTCTCTGAACTGAAACTTTGAAGGCTGTCATGAGTACAACCTACAGAAGCTGTTTTATTAAGGCTGGTTGTAGTCCATCCTTATGAAATCCTTTGCTCACCTACTTGGTTGCTCCTCTGAGGCTCTGAGCACCAACCACGTACTCCATGATTAGCCAGTTACTGGCCCATTTAGATTCAGAAATCTGACCCTGTGCCAAAGTGTTACCCATTATTGCAACGACCAGACTATAAATGGGCCTGCTTGGCCATTGAGAAGAGCCCTCAGAGGACTAATTCTGCTTTTGATAATGAGCACTTTTTTGATTCCCTGGCTCTGTATTTCTTGATATACGACAGATTTATGATTCATGGAGGATGTTAATATTAATATTGGCCTGATGCAAGATAAACTGATTACAGGATTTATTAGTGAACTAGGGAATTAGATGTTCCAACCCTTTTAATATGAACATACCAGTTGGAAGCATTCACTGACACCAAGCTCCCTGTTTCAGAGGGTACCTCAGGTATAGACCTGGTCCATAGGAAACCAAGTCTGTACTTGACAGGTGAAAGGCCAGTGAGGAGGTGGCTGAGAGTTGCTGCACTGTGAAGGGAGAGGGAGCTGGGAGCTCCCAAGGGAAGCCAGTTAAGTCTTCACCTGTTGCAGCAGCCTTCACTTGTGCTGGTTTTATTGGACCTGTAAATAATACATTGTAGCGTGAATCACTGGTGCCATTGCAGGAATGTCAGCACAAGAATTTGGAAAGAGAATAAAACTGATGGATGCCCTTGGTGTCTCCTGCTGGCCCCAGGAAGTCATATGGGAATTCGCCAGGCTATTTCCCCCTCGCATTCATTCCTACTGTGTTCTATATTTCAGTCACAATTTCTGTGGCTGAACACTATGATTCTGCATTAGGCTGCCATCTGGCCTTGCAGACTTGATTACAAACACCAAATAAGCAACACATTTAATGAGTGCTTCCTAGATACCAGACCAAATTCTACAAACTTTCCCAATATCTTCCTGCTGAATCCTTGAAAAGAAAATACTAGGCAAGGAATATTGTTAGTGACCTCATTACAACAATGCAGACACTGGGGCTCAGAGGAGCTAAGAAGTGTATCTAAGCTTAAAGAATGGGAAAAAAGGCAGAGATGGGATTAGAAGCTAATCTGTCTGGCTCCATGCATTAAATCTTAATGACTACCCTCTATATCAATTGTTTAAGCTTGCCTCCTCTAGAGGAGGGAAACCAGGGAAGCATACCCCCCCCACAAACACATGCACATGCCTGCACACACATGCACACACATGCATACATGCATGCCTAGAGAAAGAGGTTTATTTCAAGGAAATGGCTTGCACAGTTGTGGAGGCTGGCAAGTCCCAAATCTGTGGATCAGACATCAGGGTGGAGGCTTCTCCTGGTTCACTTTGTTCCACAGGCTGATGAACCTAAAATTGCCAAGTCCAGTGGCAGACTTCTGGCTCACATCCCAAGAATCTGAGGTCAAAGGGTGATGAGGTAAATGTAGAGTCCAGAGAGAATGAGCTTTGCCAGAACATCCGTACATATACTGGATGTAAGCTGTACTTTAAAGGAAACGCCCCTTTCAACCAATTGGCTGCTCACATCAGATCATATAATGAAGGCTGATTATGTAACATCTACCAAACCACTGAGATCACGGCCTAGCCAAGTTGACACATAACCTTTAACTATCACACCAACTAAAGGGGATGCCATGAACAAGTAGATACCTGTTACCAGTGATTGAACTCTGACTCATTGTGACCACATACACTTCTTCTTTGAGCCAGAATCCTAAATTCAGACTTGCAACTGCCTGAACTGTGAGAAAACAAATTTTTGTTCATTAAAGCCACCTACTTGTGGTATGTCTGTTATAGCATCTCTAGATAACCAATATAGCAGCAGAGATTGCTAGGTAACTAAGATACCCACTGAGCTCATTGAACTATTTGCAGAATACAGGGAATTAATTGTGAGCAACACCTCCCATTATTTACCTATTAGCTTTCACCAAGGGGTGGGACCCAGCTCTAGGTACCTGCCAGTCCATTCCTGCGTGCTGTGTGTATGCATCCTGCTTTTTAACATTGTGTAAGAGATCATCAGGCCAGCATTTAAGATCTGCACTTCCCAAACTCCCAATAACAAGTGTTGTCAAGGCTCCTAGTTCAACCCCAGAGGCAAAGTTGCCTCTTCTGGGCTCCCGTTCCCTGACTGCCACTTTGCTGTTGGGTACAGAGGTTGTTTCTCTTCTTGCCAACAACTGTCTTCACAGGAAAACTGGGTTTGAAGAGCTATTTCTTTGACATAGTGTTTTGGGGATGATCTTGCTGCTCTTCAGTAGGGCAGTATAGACAATAGGGAAACACGCTGATCAATGACTTCAACAGCGTCCTCGATAAAAGTGGTACTAGTTCCTAGAATCAGTCATGTCTTTGCCTTTGTGGCCTAATGTAAGAGTTATAAGAGGAAGAACCACAAGTAGGGGACTTTAAATAACAGAAATTTATTGTCTTATGGTCCGCAGTGCTAAAAGTCCAAAGTAATGTCTTGACCATGTAGAGTTCTTTCTTGTCAGTAGCCCCAGGCATTCTTGGGTACCTCGGCTTATAGACAACTGTATGTACAGTGTACATGCTTGCTTGTGTCTAATCTATTTTTTTAACCTCAAATATGATTAGATTTATAACCTACACTACTCGGGTATGATTTGATTAACATAATAAAGAAAAATCCTATGTACTAACAGAATTACATCCACAGGTATTGGTGTTAGGGTTGCTATACATATTTGGGAGGGGAGCACAGTTCAGCCCATAGCATGTTGGATTTATGTCCACAGAACTTTCTTGTTCCCTTCACTCAGCATGCCTTGCTTGGACACAGTCATTGTTTTCTATCATGGTATCCTGGACTCAACATTAAGACTGCTATGTCATAAACCAGTGTTCACTGCAGCACTTTTCACAATAGCCAAAGTGTGGAAACAACCGAAATGTCCATCAACATACAACTAGATAAGTGAAATACGGTCCATCCACACAGTGCACTATTACCCAGCTATGAAGGGAAGAGCAATACGGATGCATGCTACAACATACATGAACCTTGAGAACATGGAGCTGAGCGGAACAAGTTAGCTACAAAAGGACAAATGCTGTGTGATCTCACTTACATGAAATAAGCAAATACAGAGAAACCAAAAATTTTCAAAGGTGACTAGGGATTAGAGGGATGGGTAAGAGGAAAATTTTTGTGTAGAGAATGCCAAGGTTATGTTATTAGCGGTGGGATAATTTTGAAAAGGATTGAGATAAATGTTATACAACAGGATGAATGTAATCAATGTGACTGAATTGTACATGTAGAGATTGTTGAATCAGTGAAGATTTTGTTGGACATATTTTACCACAATAAAAAGAAAAAAAAAAAATCTATGCCATTCCCGATACTCACCAGTGTCTTTCTTGCTGGTAGACCATTAGGCCACACTTGCATCAGGACTTGGTTTCCTTGGGTGAGATGCTGCAGGCCCAGATGGAGACAGTTAAGGCTTTCATCAGAGAACCCTGAACCTAAGGCAGCTCAAAGATTCGGAGTTATGGCTAATTTGTTCTCTCTCTCTCTCTCTCTTTTTTTCCTGGCCAGCAGGTCAAGGGGTTGCTCTTACTGAAGGTATTGTGCAGCCTTAAACTTTGGCAAAAGATCATAGAAAACAGCTGAATGTTGTATTTGGGACTAAGGCTGAAGCCAAGGCCTTGCTCTTCTGCATAATCATATACCTCATAAAATGCAGAGAGGGCTGGGGCCTGCATGCCCTTTTAGTTCCACTTTCCTTCTTGTTGAGTCACTGGCCTCAAGTAAATTCTTCTCACAGGAGATGAAAATACATCTCATGGTGACGAGTTCCCTCTTGCAGGGCTTGTGCAGAGGAGAAGATGAGAACACAAGAGAGATGGAGCTCTCCGGGTGTGCTTAGCAAGGAAGACCCATGAAACTTGCTTCTGCCATCTTTCCTGTACAACGGGGTTCTGAGTGTTGCAGGATTCAGGTGGATGAGCTCTGGATCCCAAGATGTGGCATGTTGGTCAGGATTAAAGCAGAGCTGCAGGTAGCCTGCACCAAGAAACTAAGTGTGTGGCCTGGTTTTTGAGGCTGGGGTACTATGGAATGCTATGTGTTGTTCGCAGTTGCTGTGAAGTTGGCCCCTGATTCATGGCAATCCTATGCAATACAGATCATAATGCTGCCTGGTCCTTTATCATCCTTACAGTAGCTTGTAGCTCTGACTGTTGTGACTTATACCATTTTCATTGCCTAATTTTCAGAAGTAGGTGACCAGGCCTTTCTTCCTAGTCTGTCTTAGTATGGAAGCTCTACCGAAACCATTCAGCATCTATCAACAAGTGACCTTTCAGTGACAGATGGCTGGTGACAGCTGTGTATGAGGTACATTGGCCAGGAGTTAAACTCAGGTCTTCCCCACAGAAGGTGACAATTCAAACACTGAGCCACCGCTGCCCACATAAGGGATATATAGATACTGTTTATCAGCTTTCTACTACTTTTCCTTCCCTACTCTCCTGAAAAGTGCAGACTTATCAGACTTAAAAGCTTGAAGGGTTCCAGGACAGCCCATTCACAGGTGCGCGGATGGGCAAACAGGAAACTCTCTTCACCTGTGACCTGAGATGCTGACACCAAACAGAGTCAAGGCCCCAGAGGCTGACATCTCAGTAATCCTTTACACTGTCTCCTTATTAGGAGCACTGAACACCTACCACAGCCGAACTGTTTCTATGTCACAACTTAATGCAGTATCTCAGGGAAGACTGGTCATGTCTCATTTCTGTTTTTCCGCCAGGGCTATTTTGGCTGCGAGATGTCTACATGCCCAATGCATCCTCATATATAAAAGGCTTCTCATCTCTCCCCAGCCAGGCACACGCCTGCACACAGTCTGGAACTGCTTATGTTGGGTGATTCCTCTGTAAGAGGCCACCGCTTACCTGCTGCCTGTTATCTCAAGCTCACATGCATGACCATTAGTGCCCATGTGCACACATGATCTTGAACTAGGCAAAGGGAACATGTTTTCCTACTTAAACATGCATTATTTCCACATTAAGCCTGGGGGACTGCTTTTGGATGTGATTTACATAGCCTTTCCAGTTTTCAAAAGAGCAAAAACTCTGTGAGGCTATTTTGCTAAAAAATACATGAAAATGTTCTAAGGATTTTAAGCACCGAGAACATAAAAGAAAAGTTGGCCAGACGGAGGCACGGAGGCTGATGTGGCCAATTATACATGTGATACTGCATTCTAGAAGCGTGAGTGCTTCCATGGGCAATCTCATCAATAGGCCTGCCTTTAAATAAGACACTTTGTTATTAAATAAAAACCTCTTCGAAGACAGGAACCATAAGGGCTTGCTGGGTCAGCCATTTGGGTTTGAATTCTCCTTTAATAAGAATTTCTAGCGGATATTACAAAAGGACCTACATGGTCAATAAAACACATTTCATGAAGCTACTAAATATGCATTTCTGCAATCGGCCTCTTTAAATGTCCATAAATACATATGCATGAGGCCAAGATAACAGGCCTGCTTGTTCCTTCATTCAGAAAGCAGGTTTCTAGGAGATGCGACAGGTTTTGCCCTGTCCACTGCAAAGCTGGCTGATTGACTACACCCCAGAATGAGGATGAACTTGGTGACAGATAGCCCTTGTCTTGAGACTGGCAACCTTGCTGCTTGGTGCAAATGGCACATAGGCCTTTGCCATTCTTGAAAGGAAGTGGTCTTGGCCCCCTGGGAGACCACACTCACCTTTCTAGCTCAGGCCACCCCTACTGAAAGGGTATATTTCTTTCTTCCACCTTCTCCTTGTACAAACCCAGGCTTACTTGCCCCTTTCTAGTGAGGCCACTTTCCCAACATAGTCCCTTCTGCAGCCTGGAGGATCTGCAAGGGTAAGAGATGGCCTCCCTGGTCTCCCCAAAGATGGATACAGAATTTTGAAAGAGTTTTGACAATTTTTCCTCTTAGTACCTAGGATAGTTAATATGGGGTATCTACTCGATCAGGCTGTGGTACCCAGTGTTTGGCCGAACATGAGTCTACCTGTTGCTGGGAAAGTCTTTTGTAGATGTGGCTATCACTGATAATCAACAGACTTTAAAGAAAGCAGATAAACCTCGATAAAGTGGGTGGGCCTCACCCAATCAGCAGAAGATTCTAATTGCAAAAACTGAGGTTTCCCAGAGAGAAAGATTCTGCCTTCAGGCTACAAGTTAGAAATTCTGCTGAGTTTTCAGCCTGCCAATCTACCCTACTGGCTCACAGAGTCCCCTGCAATCATGTGAGTCAATTATTTAAAATAAATCTCTCTTACTGCGTATTTGCCCTATAGGATGTTGCTTCACTGGAGAACCCTGATGGATAGTAACTGCAGATACTGTAGTTGCGTTTTTAGAATCCAGAATTTATTCATTCATTCACCAATTCACTAATAGTTATTATGGACCTATTACATACTAGATGGTATGATGACTGGTTGATCAATGGTAAAATTCTTGCCTTCTAGGTGGGAGACCCTGGTTCTACTCCCAGTTAATGCTCTTCATGCACAGCTACCACCTGTCAGTCAGTGCAGGCATATGTGTTGCTGTGATACTGGACAGGTTCCAGTGGAGCGTCCAGGCTAGGAACAAAACCTGGCAATTTACTTCCTTTTAGCCACTGAAAATCCTATGGCTCACAATGAATCCACAGTCAACTACGGAGGTGGCACAAGACCAAGCAGTTTTTTTCTTTTATGGTGCATGGGATCACTGCGAATCAGGGGCCGACTCCAGGGCATGTAACAATAACAACACACACCAGGCATCACACTAAACACCAGAGATTTAACGCAGAGAAAATGGATATCATACACTCACAGAATGCCGCATCAGATCAAATAACACTCAATAATTTGTGAAACTTCAACCATGTTAAGTGCCATCAAATAGAGGCTCCAGAGCTGTAAGACCTCTAGGTACACTTGGGAGCTCACCTGAGAGGGGAAGGAATAGCACTTTGGCATGTGCAGTGGCTGAGCAGGAGGGTAACTACATGGCATGGGGGCGTGAAGGGAGTAAGATGGAGAGTGTTTATCATACAGATCCTTGGGCCCACCTTAGGAGACCCATCTATCCCCAAAGCAAGGGGAGGCCATTGGCTATAAGGGCAATAACATTTGTGTTTTAAAAGATGGATACTGTTCTGGGTGGAGAAAGCCTATAAGGGAAACCAGCATGGTTGTGGACATGGTAGGTAGAAGGACAGTGAAGAGGTCCAGGGGAAAGACAATGATGGCTCCAACCAAGGAGGCACTGATGGCTTAGACAGAGAGAAGAAAGTAGAACCAAAAGACCACTGGAGGTAAAATTAAAGTTGAGTAATGCTCAGAATGACCCAGTGAGTTGTTGCAGCTGCTAGCTGCCATCAAGTCAGCTATACCTCCTGGCTGCTATAAGTACAACAGAATGAAACATTGCCCCATCCTGAGCCATCTTCATGATCACTGATAGTTGGTATCCCTTGGGGCCTTTGTGTCAACCCATCTCATTGAAGTGTTCCTTGTTTTCATTCACTGTCTACTTCACCAACCACTGTTCTTTTCCAGCAATTGGTCTTCGCTAAGGATGTGTCCAAAGCAAGCAAGACAAAATCTCCCCATCCTTACTCCTAAGGAGCATTCTGGTTGTATTTCCTCTAAGACTGATTTGTTTATTCTTCCAGCAGGCCACTGTATGTTCAACATTTTTCACCAACACCACAATTTGACTGCATCAATTCTTCTGTCTTCTGTTTACATTGATCTAACAAGTAAATGGATGCTTACAAAAACTCATTGCTGTCTGAAAACATCTGAAATAGCCAGTTACTCCACTGACTGGAAGAGGAGAATGATGTGGGTTTAACAACATCACAACAAACAGTGGGACTTGTACAAAGTTACACAGACTTTGGGATGTCTGCAGCAACATAAATTAAAGCGGAGCCCCCGTTTTTCACTTGTCAAGTTGGCAAAAACAAACAGAAAATGGAAAATAATACTCAGTGCTGTAGTGGCTAGGATGAAACATTACTTGCATTCCTCACTGGTGGGAATGTAAATTGATAAAACCTCTCAAGGAAACAATCTAGCAGAATGTTCTCACCTGGAAAGCCACTCCTGAGAATCCATCCTAAAGCAATAATCTTATCTGTACAAAGACATATTCTCACAGCAGCATTTTTGGAAGAAGAAGAAGAACAACAAAACCCTACTAATCACCTATATACTCAACAACAGAGCAGCACTTGAAAAGTAGAGTGTGTTCACATTGTGACATACTGTACAGTCATTAAAAATTGTTTGCCAAATTATTTAACTGTTGGGGAAATGGCTATGATATAGTATTGAATAAAAATGCTTGATGTAAAACTGTATTTTGGTATGTTTCAAATTTATGGGGAGCCTGTATAGCCGAACGTTGAGAGAAAAATGATGACTGTAAAATTATTTATGGTATTATTCCAATTAAAAGGATGCATATTTGTGTTTGTGTGTGAATATATGTGACGTGTGCATGGGTGAGGATTCCCTAGATGGCATAAACAGTTACGCACTTGACCACTAACCAAGGGGTGTGATGACTTTGAATGATGGTGTTGGTGCTGCAGAATGATACTGAATATACCATGGCCCGCCAAAAGAATGAACAAATCTGGCTTGGAAGTAGTACAGCCAGAAGGCTACTTGGACGTAAGGATGACAAGGCTTTGTCTCAAATACTTTGGTCGTGTCATCAGGAGGGGTGAGTCCCTAGAGGAAGACATCGGGCTTGGTAAAGCAGAGGGTCAGCCAAAGAGAGGGAGACTGTCAACAAGACAGACTGACTCAGAGGTGCAAGAAGGGACCAATGGACTCAAAGATAGCAATGGTTGTCAGGATGGCATAGGACCCAGCAGTGTTTCATCCTGTCATACGTAGAGTCACTATGACTTGATGACACCTAACAACAGTGACAAGAGGTACCTCAGAAGAAAAGACTGGTGATCCACTTCTGAGAAATCAGCCATTGAAAACCCCCATAAAGCACACTAATACGCAAGGGATTGGCACGATTTGACGTCAACTTGACGTTGAGGGCAATTGGCTTTAAGTAGTTACGAGTTGGTGTATCTTTTGAGAGAATGGAGTGAAACAAAATACAACACTGCTAGCAATTTTGTTTAGTAAGGTTTGGGTCATTTTTTAAAATTTGCTTTATTATTCCTATATTTATATATGTAAATTCATTGTAGAAAATGGGGAAATACAGCAAAAATGTGCACTTTTGAAAGCATCCTAGAGTACCACTGATCTTTGAATGTGTTCTTAGACCACTTTGCTAATTCTTATTTATTAATTTTTCCTTAGAGACAGCATCTCACCAGTGTCTGTTCTGCAAGCCAGGTCTTCCCCTTGAGGGATGGAAATCTGGGCTGCGGAAAGGAAGAACCACATTCCCCGAGGCTCTGAGAACATCCAGGAATAGCTTCCTGGGTCCAACAGCTTCTAGATTTGGGAAGAAAAGCCTCTAGCTTTTTGCAGAGTGAAAAGCCACCTTAGGCATTCACTGGAACCTGCCCAGGTAGGTAAATACGGATGAGCTAAGACATCAGAGATGAAGAGCAGGAGTCAGGCAGAGGCAGTGTGAGTGTGAGTGTGTACATGTATGTGTATGTGCATGTACATATATGCACATGTGTGCATGTATGTGAAGTAGGAAGTATGTGAGTATGGAAGTATGTGAGTAGAAAGTATGTGAAGTATGTGAGTAAGGAAGGCACCCCAACTGATTCATCTGGACATAAAGAGGGCAGCTTCATCTCCCGACACCATCAATCTGGTCATTTTCACTGGAACTTAGTCTTCCTTAGAGCAAGGCAAATATTTTAGTATTCTTTTAAATATATATTTTAGAGGTCTGGCTTTAAAACCAAGGAGCTTAGAAAACCTGAGCTCAGGCTGAAATTCTCTTTGCAAGCAGGTCTGGGGCAGTGCAAATGACATGAATTATACTCACCATTACCTCAAGATACACTGCTTCGAGTTGGCATAAAATTGCCCATTTCCTGTGGTGATATAGGGGGCCTTATTCTCCACTCTCGGTCGATGTCAGGAGCTACTATTTTGTGTCTGACACATTGGTCATTTTAATCACCCCTGCCTCTGCAACTGGGCCATGTCCCCCTCTTCCTGGCCCATATTTCTGGTTCTGTCTGCAGGTCTCACCAGTGGGGTTCTTTGGAGGGGCTCATATTCTCCTAAAAAGGCAAGGGCCTCTTTCCTCCAGGGCCTATCAAAGAACAGAAAGAAACTTTATAAACAGACAGGAGAAATAACAGCACAGAGCAGCGTGGTGTAAGGTCTCAGGAGATGTAATTGGGAGAGGAACATGGAGGTGCAAAGACCCTCACTTGCACATGTATGTGTGTCTGTGTGCGTGTGTACATTTGTGGGCATGCAAGTTTGTACCTCCCCATCCACACTGCCAATTCACAGGGCCCACTTCCTCCAACCACCCTGATTTCTGGAGCTTTGAGTTTACAGAAGTCTTCAGTTTTCCTGCATTCCACGTGAAGGCAAAGGAATACAAAGTAGGTGTGCTGTGTATCTCATTGCTAAATATCATTGGGGTCACCTTTGCAGTAGTCCTCTTGGGAAGCTATCACCAATGCCAACACATCCTCCACTCTTCAAAGTAATTTTGGAACTCTTTCTGGAATGGCCATTGCACACGGTGATATGGTGACACGGTGGCAAGTTTGTGAACTAAATTGCATAGTTGTCTGAGAGAGAGTTTTTAGCTAGTTAACAAATTACTGTATTGAAACATCCTCCTACTCACCTGATCTGACCCCCCCCAAAGACATTTTTCTTTACCCAAAGATAAAGGAAACATTGAAAGGAAGACATTCTGATGACATTCAGGACATCAAGGATAATATAGTTTGGATGGCCATTCCAGAAAAAGAGTTCCAAAATTGCTTTGAAGGGTAGGCTAGTCGCTGGTGTCAGTGCATAGCTTCCCAAGGGAAGTACTTTGAAGGTGGCTGTAATGATATTCAGCTATGAGATGCATAGCACTTTTTCTAGGATGAGTTCACGAACCTAACTGGTAGGACTCATGGACTCAGTGGCCCCTTGTTCGGCCTGTTCTACAGTCAGTTCTTCTGCAACATTTGTTTTGCAAAGGTAAATTTCTTTCCGCACCACTGATACGTTAGGAAACAAGTTTTACAGAAAGTCAATTTCTGAATTTTGCATTTGCTTATGCAGGGATTCTTCATTTGCAGGAAACTCTGAATGAATGTAGAAAACTACACAAGCTGAACTCAGATGCTTAGGAATACACAAAGTACACACACACACACACAGAAATATCTACATGCTCCCTAAGGTCACTGAAACATTTAATGAGCCACCCCCATCCACATTCAGGCTTAGAACTTTCTATCTGATGTCGAATAATCTTCCCTCTACCCCTCACAATACATTACAAGCTGCAACCCTTCCAGCACCCACGTCCCCAAGCAAAATACAGGTCCTTTTTAAGGTAAGGCACCACATTGATTGCTGACTCCAGCAACCCGATGCATGACAAATTGAAACATGATCTGGTCCCCTGTTATTCCCATGATTCTTTGTGGATCAGACTGCTGTGATCTATAGTGTTTTCACTGGCTGCTTTTGGGAAGTAGAGTGCCAGGCCTTTCTTCCTAGCCTTAGACTAAAAGCTCCATTGAAACCTGTTCAGCATTACAGTAACCTGCAAGTGTCCATGGACAGATGAGCTGAATGTGAGGTTCACTGTATCCCAATTCCCTGCACGTAAGTTGAGAATTCTACCTCTGAACCACTAATGCCTCATTAGACCTACAGGTCTATTATATCTAAATGTGGGGAAGGTCTGTGAAAGTGTAGGGGGAGGCCTACTATTCCTGAGCTCTGCCCCTGAAAGTTGGATTCACCTGGTTACCTGCTTCCCAGATGGCTTTAGAGCTGTAGGGTGAGGGTTATACTTTTGGACTGGGTATACAGTAGTAGGATGGCTATGATTCTGGGGGAAGCAATGGACTGCAGCCTCTAAGACCTCACCATTGTCTGATTATATCCGAGGTGTTAGATTCCAGGAAGACTCGACTACCCTCACTGATAGCTACACTAATGGATTAACTAATCAGTTAACTTTACCCGGTTGATGTCAGGCACTCTCTGCAGAAGTAAGACAGACTGAAAAGAGAGATGGTGATGTAAACAAGACATCACATTCACCCATGATACGTGCCTACAGAGACGCTGAAAATTCTCCCCTCAAACTATCTTTCATTAAGAGAAAGTTACCTTGTATTCAGGTTCTTGCAAAGACTCCCGTATTTCAGGCGTGTTATGGGTTGAATTATGTCCAAAATTCTACCGAAGTCTTATTTACAGGCACAGTGAAAATGGCCTTGTTTAGAAATATGGCCTTTGCAGATTTTATCAGCTAAGTTCACAGAGTTCGTAATCAGGTAGGGTGGTTCTTACGCAAGCTGAGTTTTTGTTGGTAGGTGCCATCCTAGTCAGCTCTGAAAGACTGTCCAGTCCCGCGCCATCCTCTGAGGACGATTATGAGCAGTGATTATGAATCACTGCTATGTGTACACCCGTTGTTGTTACCATGCTGTCAATCCACATCATAGATGAGCTCCTTCTTTTTTGCTGACCTTCTACTTTACCAAGAATGATGTCATTCTCCAGAAATTTGGGTGGTCCCTCCTGATGACATGTCCAAAGTAGGTGAGACAATGTCTCTCCATCCTTGCTCTTAAGGAGCCTTCTGGTTATACTTTCTCCAAGACAGATATGTCCATTCTTCTGGCAGTCCGTGGTATATTCCATATTCTTTGCCAAAATGATTCTTCCTTTTCTACTATCCAGCTTTTGCATGTACATATGTTATTGCTGTCAGGTTGGTTCCCACTCATAGCCACCCTATGCACAACAGAACAAAACACTGCCCAGTCTTGTGCCATGTCCACAATTGTTTTTATACTTAAACTCACCAAGCAACTAAAGAAAGCCTTTTGTCTTCAGGAGGGATCATCTAGCAGTCTTTTCAGCTCTCAGCCTACAAGCAGAGCAAGTCAGCCTTCCCATCTCACCTAGACCTTCATTCTGTAAGCTTTAGATTGTACGAGTATGTTTCTTTCTCTTCCCAGAAAAGGGAAACCACCACAAGATGCAATTTAACTTGTAATTTTATTTGCTGTGGAGTAGCTTAAGCAATGATTGTATTTGATGTAGAGTTGAAATGCATAAAGAGATAAATGGCTTAATATGAATCAATATTAATTTTGTGCAATTTACTTTTAACTTTACTTCACAGCAAATGAAATTACTCGGCTCAGGAGTCGTTGGAAAACTTTGCTCAGAAAACTGAGCTAAACAGACAGGCCTGTTTGTTGGTTGAGGCACCACGCTTACTGCTTTGACACCATCTGACAGATAAATACACCACATGTGAGACAGGAAGACACTTAGACAGACCTCCAGTAAAACACTCAGGGTGTGATCCAGGAGGCCCCCTCCCTCTGTGCTGCCAAGACAGTTTATTGCAAAAAAAATATGGGGCTTGGAAATTGGGACAGAATGAGAGACATTATGAAGAGTCATCTGTATTTCCTCTTCCCAGATGCACTTGCCACTTTGTTTTTCATTGTGGAATGGAATTTTTTGGTCCACCTCTATCCCTAGGAGAGGAGAAACTGATGTGTGGTCTGTGTTCACTTTACGAGACTGCTGTAACAAAGTACCACAATCAGGAGCAGAAAGGGGCTACACAGAACTACAAAAATCTGTTTTTTCACAGTTTTAGAGGCTGTTGTCATGTACCTTTAAGTCAATTCTGACTCGTAGCTGTGCTATAGGAGAGGACAGCGTGCTCCCATAGGGCTTCCAAAGAGTTGCAGGTGGATGTGAGTTGCCAACCTTTTAGTTAACAGCCTGAGTTCTTAACTGCATCCCAGTGTGAATTCAGGGTGTTGGTTAGTCTATATTCTTTCCAAAGATTCTGAGGAAATGTCCTCTGATATTACCAGTAGCTCTAGGCATCATCAGCTTGGGGCAGCATCACTGCAAACTCTGCCTCTGTTATTATATCACCTTCTTCCCTTTGTGTCTCTTTGTCCCTTTCTCTTTTCATAAAGATACCAGTCATTGGATTTAGGGGCCACACTCATCACATATGACTCATTTTAACTTAACAAATTACAGCTCTAAGGAGCCCTAGTGGTACAGTGGTTAAAAGTTTGGCTGTTTTTTGAATTCACCAGCCACTCTTTGGAAGCCATATTCGGCGGTTCTGTTCTGTCCTGCAGGGTTGCCGTGAATTGGAACTGACTTGATTACTTTTTTTTTTCATTTGGTTTAATTACATCTTCAAAGGCCCTATTTCTAAATATTGTCACATTCTGAGGCTCCATGTAGACATGAATTTTGAGGGCCACCACTCAAGTTTGATTGAGTAGAGGATTAGCAAAAATGAAGGAAGCTCTCCATGAGATGGATTGACACAATAGCCACAACAGTGGGCATAGGAATCATCACAAAGAGAGCACACGTTCGGAAAGTGTTTCATTGCATTCTACATGGGCTCTCCCCGAGCCAGTGTTGACCCAATGGTAACTGATAACAGCCCTAACATTCAACCCATTCCTAGGTCCATTGTCACTCCTAATTGCCAAAACTCAATCCAAACTATATGAAACCAGGGGCAGACAGCCATGAAGGGGTTCAGCAATGCACATTAGTTTAGTAACTCATAAGGAGAGGCTACAGACACAGACGCTGCACTGGAGTCTTTATACACATTATCTGATTCAAGCCTCACAAGAGTTCTGCTAGGTCAGTGCTATTACTAAACTCATTTTACAGTTATGAACCACAGATTTTCAGCACATGAACAGCCCTTGTATGCTTCCCACTGCACGGGAATAAGTGGGAATAGAATGGTCAGAAGATGTTTCTATCTTCCATCTCCTTGGTTTTCCCATTGACCAAATTCATCTTCGGTGGTAAAGAGGTGTTATGGGTTGCTGTGTTCCCCCTAAAGATATGCTGAAACCCTAACCTATGATTGTGAGCCAGCAGGACTCATGTTCTTTTAAGAACAGGAGATGAGACACAGAGAAGAAGACCGTATGAAGACGGAGGCAGAGATTGGAATGATTTGACCAGAAACCAAGAAATTCTTAGGGCTACCAGAAGCTGAAAGAGATAAGCTAGGAACCTGAAGAGACTTCCGAGGTAGCAAAGCTCCACTAACACCCTGAATTTGGATTTACAGCCTCCAGAATTGTGAGAGAATATGTTTCTGTTGTTACAAACCGGCCAGTTTGTGGTACTTTGTTACCACATCCTTAGGAAACCAGTGCAAGTTGTGAGACATGAAAATCTATCCTGCTGGAAGAAATCTTCCTCAGAAAAAAGAGATCTTGATTGAGTCTTCTTTTGTCATCAAAAATGGGTCAAATAGTAGGTGCCCCTTTATCCCAATTGAAGTACCTCATTTACTGTTCTTGGTTTTACCTGCAAACTTCATGTGCCCTACATCACACACACACACACACACACACACACACACACACACACACACACACACACGTCAGATTCTCATACTGAGCTATGTGCTCAGAAGCTCAGATTTTAGCAGTTATCCCACTGGAGAAGGCAAGCTTTTATGATGGCCACTGGCAGAAATACTTCCTCTTGGGGACATTCAAAGTGACAACAAAAACATAAAAATGATGCTCAATGCCATTAGCCATCAGAGGGATGCAAATCAAAACCACAGTGACTTACCATTTCACTCCCATTAGGATGGCTAAGATACAAACAAACAAACAATAACAAAATGGAAAATAACAAATTTTGGTGATGATATATGGAGACTGGAACACTTATCCATGGGAGTACAAAGTGGAATAGCTGTTGTGGAACACAATGTGGGAGTTTCTCGAAAAACTAAAATTGAACTCTCCTACAACCCAGTTAAGAATACACCCAAGGGAATTGAAAGGATCAACATGAGCAGACACTCAAGTTTCAACAATTAAGTCCACAAACTTACTTGTTCTAAGTGTTACATACCTCATTGCTGAGTATCACTATGGTCACCTTTGAAGTATCCCCTTGGGAAGCTATGCACCGATGCTAGTGCCTAGTGCACCCTTCAAAGCAATTTTGGAACTCTTTCTGGAATGGCCACTGGGCATAGTCACACAGTGGCAAGTTCATGAATTTAATTGTATATTTGTCTGGGAGACAGTTTTTAGTCAAAAAACAAGTAACTGTTTTGAAACACTCTACCTACTCACCTAATCTGGCCCCCAGTGACTTCTTTCTTTATCTGAAAATAGAGGAAATACTGAAAGGAAGACTTTCTGACGTGATTGTGAACATGAAGGGTAATACAACAACAGCTCTGATGGGCATTCCAGAAAAAGAGTTCCAACATTGCTTTGAAGGGTGGACTAGGCCCTGGCATGGGTGTACAGATTCTGAAGGGGAGTACTTCAACGGTGACTGTGGTGGATATTCAGCAATGAAGCATGCAGCACCTTTTCTAGAATGAGTTCTCGATCTTAATTGGCAGTCCTCGTATGTATGCCAGTATTCTCTGCAGCACTATTGATGATAGCCAATAGGTGAAAACAACCTAAATAGCGATCAACAGATGAATGTGGTACATATGCACAGTGGAATTCTACTCAGCTGGAAAGATAAATTATGTCTTGCTGCAGGCTACAACACGGATGGAGCTTGAAGACATTATGTTGAATGGAATAAGCCAATCACAAAAGGACAAATACCATATGACCTCACTTGTAAAAAAAGACAAGAACAGGCAAATATATAGAGATGAAAGTTAATTAGTAGTCACCAGGGCAGGAAGGAAGGGGAAAAAAGGAGATTTTGTTTATAGAACACTGTTTCTGTTGTTGTTGTTACATGCCATCGAGTCGGTTCTGACTCACAGTGACCCTATGAACAACAGAATGAAACATGGCCCAGTCTTGTGCCATGCCCACCATCATTTTTATGCCAAAGCACATTGTTTCAGCCATAGTGTCAATCCATCTCGTCAAGGATCTTCCTCTTTTTTTGCTGACCCTCCACTCTCCCAAGCAAGATGCGCTTCTCCAGGGAGTGATCCTTCCGGAGAACATGCCCTAAGTGTGTAAGACACAGTCTTGCCATCTTTGCTTCCAAGGAGTACACTGGTTGTACTTCTTCCAGATAGATTTGTTTATTCTTTTGTCAGTCCATGGTACAGTCAACATTCTTCAACACCACAGTTCCTCTTCTGTCTTCTTTGTGCATTGTCCAGCTTTCGCATGCATGTCCAGTTGCTGTTTATGGCAGTGGAAAGTTCACATTAAGGGTAATTATTGCACAGCTGATTAATGTAATTGTTGTCAATACAATGCACACCCACAGAAAGCTGAATTAGTAAATGTTGTGTGATATATATCTTCACAAAAAAGAGAGAAGAAGAGAAAAATATTTCCTCCTGGCTCCACTGTCAATGCCCACAAAATAGGAGGTAAGACAGAAGCTTGAAAAGAGAGGAACACTGGAAACTGAGACCCTCCAGCCATGAGGAAGACCTACCTTTGTGATCAAGGATACATGGAAATTCCTTGGCACAATCACTCATTGATCCTGTTTCCAGCTGAGTGTATGTCTGGGTGAGGGGTGGGGAAGGATACAGTAATCTTTAAAAATGCGAGTGAAATCATGTGTTCTCACTCTCAATAAAAGTCGGTTTCTACCAATGACTTGTAAAGCCTGATATATTCTAGACTCTGTTATTTTTGGTGTTGTTGTTGTTTGTAACTGCTTTATTTGGATATAATCCACTCACCCCATAGCCTGCCAATCAATGTTTTTAGTAAATTCACAGCATTGTGCAGCAATCACTGAAGTCCATTTCAGGACATTTTCATCAGCTCAGGAAAAAATTGCTCACTATTTAGCTATCATC
Organism: Heterohyrax brucei; assembly: GCA_028571685.1. Taxonomy (NCBI): domain Eukaryota; kingdom Metazoa; phylum Chordata; class Mammalia; order Hyracoidea; family Procaviidae; genus Heterohyrax; species Heterohyrax brucei. The sequence continues at coordinate 33,391,411 of CM053140.1, forward strand.
CCCTTACCCCCACCTCTCGCCCTTCACATCTATTCCTAAGCTACTGCTAATATACCTTTTGTCTCTATTAATTTTTCTGTTCTGGATGTTTCATATAAATGAAGTCATACAATATGGGTTTCTGTGATAGGCTGTTGTCACTTAGCATAACGTTTTCAAGGTTCACCCATGTTGTAGCATATACCTTTTTTCTCTATGCCTGAATAATATTCCATTGTACAAATAGACCACATTTTGTTTATCCATTTGTTTCGTGATGGACATTTAGGTTGTTTCGAGTTTTTTGTCTATTACAAATAATGTTTCTACAAACATTTGTGTACAGGTTTCTACATGGACATATGTTTTCATTTCTCTTGGGTGTATATTTTGGAGTGGAATCATTTGTTCAATTGTCTGAGAAATAGTTTTCTGAAACAGCTGTACCATTTCACCTTCCTTCCAGTAATGGACAAGGGATCTGGTTTCTCCACATCCTTCTATGCATCTATAGGATATCATCCTATTGACCTTCTCAACACTTCTTGTTTTCTTTTTCTTTCTCTTTTTTTTTTTTTTTTTTTTTGAGTTTCAGTGGCAAAGTGGTAAAGCACTCAGCTGCTAACTAAAAGGTTGATGATTCAAACTCACTCAGTGGCTCCATGGGACAAAGAGTTGACAATCTGCTTCTATAAGAATTACAGGCTAGAAAACCCTATCTGGCAGTCTGTCATATGGAATTGTTATAAGTTGAAATTGACTTAATCGTCCCTAACAACAATGGTTATTAATGTTGAAATGAATGTTGAACATTGTTTCATATGCTTATTGACCATTTTTATGGCTTCTTTGGAGAAATGTCTCTTCAGATCCTTTGCCTATTTTTATATTGGGTTATTTGTCTTTTTATTATTAAGTTGTGAAAGTTCTTTATATATTCTAGATATTAAGTATCTTATCAGATATATGTTTTGCAAATATTTTATGCCATTTAGTGGATTTTTTTCACTTTATTGATGGTGTCCTTTGAAGAATAAAAGTCTTCAATTTTGATACAGTTCAGGTTATCCATTTTTCTCTTTTGTTGTTGATGCTTTTGGTATCACATCTAAGAATGAATCCTTTGCCAAACGCAAAGCCATGAAGTTATACCTGTATGTTATCTTCTAAAAGTTTTATAGTTTTTGTTATTATGTTTAGGTCTTTGATATATTTTGAGGTTTTTTTTTTTTTTAATATTTATAGTGTGAGATAACGGTCTAACTTCATTCATTTTCATGTGGCTAACCAATTTTCCCAGAGCTGCTGAAGAGACTGTTTTTTTTTTCCCCACTGGATGGCCTTAGCACCCGTGTTGAAAAGCAGTTGATGATAAAGGAATAGGTTTATATCTGGACTCTCAGATTTCTGCTATTGCTGATATGTCTAGCCTCTGCTTGTATCACACTGTCTTGATAACCATTGCTTTTTAGAAAGTTTTGAAATCACGATGCATGAGTCTTCCTACTTTACTTTTTGTTTAGAATTGTTTGGGATATTCTGGGTTCCATGCCATCCTGTGAGAATTTTACAATCAGTTTGTCATTTTCTACAAATAAGTCACTTGTGATCCTGAAAGGGATTGCCCTGAACCTATAGAGCAGTTTGGAGACTACTGTGATCCAACAGGGTTAAATCTTTTGATTCATCGTTGTTGAATGTATGTTTTTAAAAATTATTATTATGATTGAGTGAAAATGTACATTCCTATATAAATTTGCATGCCCACCTATATGCAGCTCCCACTGATCTCCCTGCCCAGTGACAGCGCACTCTTCCTCTCCACTGTACACGTGTCTTATCCTCCCAGCAATCTCCTGTCCACTCCTCTCCACCCACTCCCCACCTCCAGTAAGGATGTCAGCAGGATGACGTCCTATGGATGCATGGAACCATAAAGTACACACATGATATACTCACTCTGTGTCACCAAGTCCAATCCATTCCTGTCCGAAAAGTTGACCTCCATTACGATTTATGGACAGGGGCAGCATCAGGGACAGAGACCATGCTCCCAGGGGAACTCCTAGCCCCCTGAGCATCAGTTGTGGTCTTATAGTGGAGATCTCAGGGTGTACACTTTTTATTCTTGTGTTGCCGGTGAGACTCAACTTTGTAAACGATCATTGAGTGTCTTTACACTAGATACTCTTCTGTTCCTTTAACAATGTTTCATAGTTTCTGTAGTATAAGTTGTGCATGTCTTTTGTTAAATTTAATTCTTAAGTATTTCACTCCTTTTGATGCTACTAAAAGTGCCGTTTTCTTAATTTCATTACAAGTACATAGAAATACAGTTGACTTTTGTATACTGCTTTTGTATCCTACAGTCTTGTTCAATACATTTATTAAATTCTAATAGCTTTTAAGGGGGTTCCATAAGATCTTCTATATACAAAATAGTGTCACCTAGGAATAGGAGTACTTTTCCTTTCTAAGCTGGATGACTCCTTTTTTCCTTACCTTACTTTCTGGCTACAGCCTCCAGTATAATGTTAAGTAGTGATGAGAATGGACATCCTTGTCGTGTTTCTGATTTTAGAGGGAAAACTTGCCATCCTTCATCACTACATACGATGTTAGTTGTTGATTTATTTTTTTTTAGTTGTTGTAATAGATTCCCTTAATTAGCGTGAGGAACTGCACTTCCAGTTTTGTTACCTATTTTTTTTTTTTTAAATCAAGAATGGGTGCTGAGTTTTGTCAAATGTTTTTTCTGTATCTGTTGAGATGATCATGTTATTCTCATGTTTTATACTGTTAATGTGATTTGTCATGTTAATTGATTTTCAAATGTCAAGCCAATCTTGCATCCCAGGGATAAACTCCACTAGGTTGTGATATGTACTTTTTTTTTATACAGTGTTGCTGGTTTCAATTTTCAAGTACTTGGTTGAAAATTTTTTATCTATATTCACAAGAGATGTTGGTATGTGATATTCTTGTGCTGTGTTTGGTTTTGGTATCGGGGTAATATGCCCCAAACACACAAACCAGATTCTGTCAAGTGAACTGAGATTCATAGTGACCCCACACATGTCAGAATAGGACCATACTCCTTATGGTTTTCAGTGGCTGATTTTTTTGAAAGTAAATCATCATCCTCTTCTTCAATGTGAATAGTATTAGCCTTACTAAAAGAGTTGGGATCTCAGCTCCTGCTGTTCCCCGTAGGGTTTATTCTAGTTCGGCCCCACTGGTCTCTCTGTTCTTTCTGGAACACACCATGTTGGCTTCTGGATTTTAGAAGATGTCATGGATTGAACTGTGTCCCCCTCAAAATGGGTGTAGCAGTTTGACTAGGCCTTGATTCCTGGGTATTGTATGATTTCCTATATGCTGTAAATCCTACCTCTGTGATGTTAATGAGGGAAGATGGGCAGTGGTTGCATTGCTGGGGCAGAACTCCATCTGTAAGATTGTATTGCACCTTGAGGCAATTTTTTGGAATATAAAGGAAAGGGAAGCAAGCAGAGAGTTGGGGACCTCAAGCCATCAACCATCAAGAAAGAAGCAATGCCAGGAGAAGCATGCATCCTTTGGAAGGGACTTGGGGTCCTTGTGCCACAGAAGCTCCCAGTCCGGGGGGAGATTGAGGACAAGGGCTTTTTTCCAGAGTCAACAGCCCTGAATTTGGGCTTCTAGCATACTTTTCTGTGAGAAAAATAAATTTGTCTTTGTCAGAGCCATCCACTTGTGATATTTCTGTTATAGCAGCACTAGATGACTAGGACAGATGTTGTCTGTGGGTGCATTCCCTCAGACTCTTTCTCAAGCAGCAGGGCTTCCCTGGGCACTACCTAAAAACACACTATCTTCCTACCCCAGCACTTAATCAGCTTGTCTGCTTTGGTGTTATTTTCAGCTGATATCATTACTTAACCTATGTAGACATAGTTTATGTCTACAACTAGAATGATGCTTAAAGGCTAGGATGGTAAGATTGTGACTGGCTTACTTTTGACACATCATTGGGAAAGCCCGATGATTAGAAAAAGATACCGTGTTTGGTAGTGTAGGGGGTCAGTGAAAACAAAGGAAACCCAAATGAGATGGATTGACACGATAGATACAACAATGAACTCAATATCCCAGTGATAATGAAGATGGAGCAGGACCCACAAATACTTTATTTCATTCTCTTTGTGTAAGATGACCACTGTGGAGCCAACTCCATGGCAACTAACAACAGCATGGTTTATGTTTTATGTTTTATGTTTGTAGTTTATGTCTTTGTCTACTTGTTCTCCTACTTTTCCTCTAGGATGTAAGTTCCAGGAAGGGCTGGAGTTTTTGTCTAGACTTTATACAATAACCCCCTTCTTCCTGAAACAGTGTCTGGTATAGGACAGGCATTCAGCAAAAAGCTGTTGAGTGACTGAATAAGCAGATAAAAAGAGACAACCCAGCAGAGATGTGCCAAGGTACAAAAAAGCTTATTGGTAATAGAGGTAGTGTGAGAATACTCGTCAACAAGGTCTACTGGAGATGTTATTTTTCCTTGAGGTAATATATTCTGATTTTCATTGCGGAGGTGGGTGGGAAAACATGGTTCTTAAATACAGATGTTCAGTTTATAGCCAACTTTATTGGACTATATCTGTTCACTAAATTAATTTGCATCACATAGCAGTTTAGTTGCTGAATACGATTTCTGAGAGTGCTCAGAATTCCCTGGGTGGTGTTGCATTTGCTTGTATGTGTATATATACATGTATATATATGTACATATATATACTTGACAGGGAAGATAACTCTAATCAAATCTCAGCAACATACAGGAAAAAGCAAAAAAACATTTTTTAAATTAGACTTTCTCAGCCTTTGTGAAAGGCATGACTGGAATTCTACTAGAGATTCAGGGGAGTCTGGGTCAGTTGACATCTCACCTTGGTTGATTTGTCCAATTCTAATTGGCATCGAGAGAATTACAGCCCTCCAAGAGTCTGATCAGAAGATATAAACCATTTTCCCCTAATATTTTATGCTGAAAGTTGATGGTGCAAAATTTAAGCTTCCCGAAGCCTGACAACTCGTTTGCAATAAATTCCAGAAGGAGGAAATAATTACTGTGAGATGTCACTTCATTCCATTCTAGCATTATTTCATTTGCTCTTTCCAAACTGTGCTTGTGGGGGAACGTGTGCCTGCTAAGTAATGGTGGGCAGGACATCTCTAGATAAAGCAGAAATCTCCGAACGTTTGCTTCTAATTTGGAACAGACTTCCGACTAACAAAGGATTAATCTCCTGGGGGCCCAGATAAATTGTCGCCCTGTATCTGCTCCTGGGCACGTTCTTTCTATTAACCACTGTGACCAAGAGAGGTGGGTAACTTAAAGAATTTGCTATCATTTAGTGCCAGACCTGATATGGAAGCTTCACAGCCAGATCATTCTTTATTGGCAGGCAACTTGCAGATAATGGGCTTTCTAAATGATGCCATGCAATTGGTATTTTTATACTTTTCTAACGCAATTTCAAAATTAAATTAGGCTTGGTATATACAGGAATGTGGTGGACAGTGTTCAACATGGACTCCAGCCAGCATTCCTCTCAGTCCACATAGAAGGGAAAGAAAACTAATTAACTTTCTGGAGCTCCAGGCTTGGGTTTCTGTGTGTGTGGATCCACCCACTCGCCTCCCTGCTTGAACCTTCCCTGCCTCTCTCAAGGGCATAATTGGCATCTGCAGGTTTCAGTGGGAATTCATTCTTTCTGGTTAGTCATCATTTGCAAGTGGCAGGAGATAAGGGAAGGGTGACAAGTTGAGTGAACAGCTATTTGGACTCCACCGAGTCTCTATGCATCTTCCCCACAGCCCCAGCCTTGACGATGCCACTGAGATTCTATCAACCGTGTCACTCAAGCTCCATTTTCTTTTACATTGTCTTGCTCTGTTCACTAAGGTTTTGCATTAAGAAACTCACTTTTGCAATAACATAGTGTATTTCTCCTGCGACTCCAGGTTTTGTCTCCTCTGTTAAGCAAGTGACACCTATTACCATTGTCAGGGGAGCGATACCACTACATAGAGAATGACAAAGAGCATAACAGTACCTGTCACCAAGAGCAGTAACACTAGGCAGTCAGCCTACTCCATGGCCTGCAACTGTTGGGGTCACTAGTTGTAAAAATTGCATGGGATAGTTTTTTTTGTTTGTTTTTTTACCTCTTCCAGCACCACAAGGGAGAGGGAAAACCAAGAGCAACATTGCAAGGCTGACTCCTTTGAGCTGGGTGTCAGACAAGATGCCTATCTTTACCATCTTCACTAATTATGATACCATTCATCCTTCCCAAGGCGCTCTCTACTTCTCTGATGGGTCAATGATTCCTTGCAACGGCCACAGAGTAATCACAGACCGTGTTCACAGTTATGGGGTTTATTTTGAAAGTTATGCTTACAATTTGGGATCATAAACACAGGATACAGTTCTTGCATCAGGACAATCTCCTCCCAACCGCACCTGCAGGCATGCCTCTTCCTGGCCATAGGCTCTCTGCAAAGGCACTCAGCTTTCTCTGTAGGCTTGGAAGCCTACCATACTCTCTCCTGCTGCCAGGTCTCTGCTGCTGGGCCTCTCCTGTCATTGTTTGTCACTGTCTTCAGAATTACAGCTGTCTCTCTCTCGGTCTCCTACTTCCAGGAGCGTCTTAGCACAGGGATTCTGGGTCCAAAATACGTACCGTCTGCTGCTGGCTATTCCTCCTTAGTGGTGATAGGATCTTCCTCCCTGCCCTGAAACTGGCTTCCTTTTAAGGCAAAACTGACTAATCCCCTTGGTGGACAACTACTATATCACACAGTCCTGCCCAATCACCTGGGTGAGAGTTATAAAATTATCACTAAAAACACCACATAAATGTAATTTGTTAGACCACACCAATAAACATATGACTCAGACACAGACACTGGATGGAACAATGGTTTACTCACACAGAGAAGAGATGAAACAAGGACAGGTTCAATAGAGGGTGTTGGTCCCCCATGACTAGCCCCTGTGGCGGTATCTGTAAGGAGGTGGTCTGCATGTACACTCCTGTACTACAGGAGAAGAACCCCATTCCTTTCCCTCTGGGAATGAATATAGAAGTAAGGTTGGCCAGATGCTGTATGACACACACACTTAAGTAATAAGTTCCTGGGAAGGTTGATACACGTTCAGGGCAATAGGGAGGGATGTTCTGATAGCCTTTCTGCTGCTATAAGATGTGTTTTGGGTAAAGACACCACAGAAAACAGAAGTCAGCGCACACTGACATTTCACTCATCTGGTCCCAAGTGCAAGGTTCGTTCATAAGAAAAAGGTGGCAGGATGCTCTTGGAATGCCAGCTTCTACAACTTGGGTGTCTTACATCTACCATACATGTCATCAGTTGGGCACATAGTAGAACCTTTATGTATTCAACTTCGTTCCACAAATAGTCTTTGAGTTCTTACTTTGCAGACAGCCTAGGCTTAGTAGGGGACAAAAAAAAATATGTTCACTATGGGACCTTGAACAAGGTTACCTAGCCTTCTGGGAGACTCAGTGTCCTCATCTACGAACACATGTTTGCCAGCTGGACCATTCCAAGGCATTCCATACAGCCATTCAGTCACAGGATCTTGACAAATAGCTGCTATTGTTTTTAAGGGTACTGTCCTATACTAGGCATTTATGATTCCAGCACCATGTGTGGCTGGCATTATCATCCCCATTTCATAAATGAGGAGGCTGAGGCTCCCAGGCGGCCAAGTGACCTTGTCCATAATCCTACAGCTTGTGAGTGGTGTGCTGGTGGGGCTGATAAGAGTGTTCTCTTGACCGTGGACCCCACACTCCCTCAGCCTAGTTGCTCTGCTGCCAAAGTTCACCTTTGTGCAAGCCAAATGACCACCATTGCTCTCCAAAGAGGCATGTTCTTTTTGTTCCTTAAGTTCTGAGATGAGCAGAGGCCAGGGCAGGTGATGTCAGGATTTTGTAGCAGGCATGTGGCAGCTGCTGGGAAAGGGGTCTGGCTTGGAAGGGGATTTCAAAGAAATGGGAATGCCAAGGATACGAAAAAATATCCTACTTAGAATTGCCACAGCACAGACCACTAGGAAGTGGAATAACAGCATGTGACACATGTCTGTGAATTTGGTGGGGGAACTGAATGTGCAAGAACCCATAGGTGCTATTGAGATGGCAGAGTGCATCTTGATTTTGTCCTCATGAGGTGTAAGGAGTTGAGGCAAAGGAAAGGAAACATCCTGCGGTTTGCATATGTGATGATAGTCCCCCGTCTCTGTAGAGTGCCTTAGAGAGTTTACAGAGGGCTCACACCCAATAGGAATAATAATAATCCAAACCGACTGCTGGCAAGTCGCTTCTGACTCACGACAACCCTGTAAGACAGAGTAGAGTGGGGCTTCCATCCACTTAGGAGCCCTAAAACAAGTTCTCAAAAAATGCAATACAAAACAGAGTGTGGTATAAACCGCAAGGTACTTTCTAGAGCATGGAGAGATCCTTTATTTTTTATGCTCTGTATTTTTTTTCTCTGAAATTACTTCTCATGATCTGACAGGGGTATAACAATATTATGAGGTAAAATTCACCTAACATAAAGTTCAGTATTTTAACTATTTTAAAATGTACAGATCATGGCTTCTAGAACACTCACAATGTTGTACAACCACTGCCACAATCTAGTTTTAGAACTTTTTTCATTACCCTATGGTGACACAGTGGTTAAGATCTCAGGCTGCTAACTGAAAAGCTGGCAGTTTTAATCCACCAATCGCTCCTTGGACATCCTATTGGGAGTCTTAAAGGTCTACTATGAATGAGAGTCAACTTCATAGTAATGGGTTTGATTTGTTGTTTCTTTATCAACAGTAACTCTCCATTTCTCCTCCCTTCAGCTCCTGGCAATCACGAATCATCTCTTTGTCTCTGGATTTGCCTATTCTGGACACTTTGCATAAACTGAATCATACAATATTTGGTCTTTTGTGACTGGATCCTTTCATGTAGCATACTATTCTCAAGATTTATCCATATTGTAGCATGCATGAACATTTCACTCCTTTTTTAGCTGAATAATACTCTTCTGTAGATGTATCATGTGTCTATCGTTTTAACAGTTGATGGACATTTGAGTTGTTTTCACCTTCTTGCTGTCATGAACAATGCTGCAATGAAAATTTGTGTTCAAGTTTCTGCGTGAGCATATGTTTTTAATTCTCTTAGGTCTATGCCCAAGAGTGGAATTGCAGGGATATACAGTAATTTTATGGATACATTTTTGAGGAACTACCAATGTGTTTTCCAAAGTGACAGCCCAATTTCACATTCCTACCAACAGTGTCTGAGGTTCCAGTTTCTCCTCATCAATACCTGTTGTTTCCATTGGTAATAGCCATCCTTATGGGTAAGAGTTTTCTTTCTTTTTTTTATTGTGCTGTAAGTCAAAGTTCACAATTCAAGTCAGTTTCTCATATAAAACTTGTACACCCATTGCTTTGTGACCCTAGTTGCTCTCCCCACATTGTGACAGCACACTGCTACTTCCCATCCTCTATTTCCTGCATGCATTCAACCAGCTCATGTCCCTTTTCTTGCCTCCAGATTGCAGCTGTTGCCCATCTAGTCTCCAGTGTCTACTCGAGCCAAAAAGCATACTTTTCATCAGTATCAATTTATGTGGAGACACTTTATTAATGATGAATATTCCTTCCTTTATCTAATCTCCCTTTGTGTTTGATTCTTGGCTTGCTGTTGACTTGTGTGTTCTGTATTGAGAAGGTAGTGGGACAGCACGTGGTGGGCAGTGGGAGGAGCTGGCCCCATGAAGCCTCTGATGTCTGCCTATTGGCGACAATGATTTTGTCCAGGGAGGGAAGTGGCAGGTATAGAGGGCTCACAGCACCTTCTGAGATTAGCCTTCCTGTCTTTGGGCTTCCTCACCCTGCTCTGTGCTGCAGGGCACCACCAGTATCCCTACTGGGGGCAGGTTCTGCCATCATGCTCAGCTTTTAGATTTCTACACAAGGAAGAGAATCAGAGATGCACACAAGTTAGGCAAACAGGACTTTTCTAGCCCTAACTTCTGCCCTTATTCCAAGAGCATCCTTTGTCCCTTTCTGTTGTGTGACAAGGATACTGAAGGAAAAAAAGGATAGAGACAGTGCTGTTTCGAGAAAGAAGGAGAAAGAAGTTGGCCATTTTTCTAAAAGGAAGGTAGAGGGTCTCTTGTCTTGATATTAGGTTTTGGAATAGATTCCTTTCAAAGGGAGCAGCACTATCATTAGCTTTTAAAGAAATTCAAATCAAAACTACAATGAGATATCATCTCACCCCAACAAGGTTGGCCATGATCCAAAAAAACACAAAACAATAAATGCTGGAGAGTCTGTGGAGCAACTGTTGACTGGTGTGTTCTGTCTTGAGAGGGTAGTGGGACAGCACGTGGTGGGCAGTGGGAGCAGCTGGCCCCATGAAGCCTCTGATGTCTGCCTATTGGTCACAATGATTTTGTCCAGGGAGGGAAGTGGCAGGTATAGAGAGCTCACAGCACCTTCTGAGATTAGCCTTCCTGTCTTCTTCACTGTCTCCTACAGTGCTGGTGGGGTTGCAAAATGGTACAATCTCTTTGGAAAGCAATCTGGCACTTCCTTAAAAAGTGGAAGTACATACACCATTTGGCCCAGTAATCCCAGTGCTTGGAATATATCCCACAGATGCAAGGGTGGTCACACGAACAGATACATGCACCCAAATGTTTATTGCAGCACAGTCCCCAGTAGGAAAAAGATAGAATCAACCCAGATGGCCAACGACAGATGAATGGATAAATAAACTATGGTATATATACTCAATGGAACACTATGCAATAATAAAGAACAATGAAGATTTCAGGAAGCATCTTATAACTTGGTTTCAACTGGACGACAGATTGAATGAAATTAGTCAGTGGCACAAGGACAAATATTGTACGAGACCCCTATTACAAGGACTTAAAAACAGACTCATGTACAGAAGAAAAGACTCTGACAGATGCAATGGAGGGGAGGGAGGAAGGAAAAGGCTGGTTATAGATTAGATAGTTAATAGAAATTTGGTTGGGTGAAAGGAGTGTCAGAATACATTAGAAAGAAGAACAATTTAACTGGACTTCAACACAACCTGGAAACTTTTCCAATCTTAACCCAGTATTGGAGGGATGGAGTAGCAGGGGTAGGGGTCCAGGGGCTATGTTCTCAGGGGACATCAAGGCCAGTTGGCATAACTAGCCTATCGCTAAGATAGTCTTCTCCACCCCACATTGGTGAGTGGTGTCTGGGATCTCAAAAGCTGCCATCTGAAGTACACCAAATGGTCCTAACTCAGCAGAACAGATGATCACCAAGGACAAAAACATATGGAGGATGAAAACCCAGAAGACAGAAAGATCTAGGTAAATGAGTGATTACATCAACATGTGGCCAGAAGAACAAGATGAGTCCTGGCCACCACCAGTGACAGTTGTGATGGGGCTCACAAAGTTGAGTCCCAGTGGCAATACGAGAATAAAAGGGGGTGTACCCTGAGAAATCCAATGAAAGACCACAGTTGATGGTCCAAAGGCCTGGAGGTTCCCCTGGGAGCATGGCCCCTAGATCTGATGCTGCCTCTGTTCATAAATCATTACTGAGGTCAACTCCTTGGACAGGAATAGATTGGACTTAGTGACACAAAGTTACTATATTGTGAGTACACTTTATGGTTCTATGCATCTACAGGATGTTGGCCCATTGGTCTCTGACTAGAGGGGAGTAGAGAGGGTGGAGAAGAGGGGACAGGACATTGTTAAGAGAATATGACATCTATAGAACAGAGAGGAGGAGTGTACTGTCACCAGGCAAGGAGAGAAGTTGGAGCTGTACATAGGCGGGCATGCGAATTTAAATTGGATTGGACACTTTCATTCAATCACAGTAAATAAATAAAATAAAATATAAAAAATAATACTTCGGTAGAAAGTAGAGCTATCTATGTGAGCCTTAGTTTTATATGTCGCTGTAGAATAAGTGGGCACCTCTGAAGAACAGCAATTTATTTTCTTAAAGTTCAGGCAGTTAGAAGTCCAAATAGGGTCTAGAGTCCATAAAACAAAATGAGATTAAAGGGACAAATCAGCCGGGGGCAAGGACTAGAAGGCATGAGGGGACAGGAAAGCTGGTAATAGGGAACCCAAGATCAAGAAAGGAGAGTGCTGACAAGTTGTGGGGCTGTTGACCAATGTCATGAAACAATATATGTACTGTTTAATGAGAACCTAGTTTATTCTGTAAACCTTCATCTAAAGTACAGTAATACAATTAAAAATAAATAAATAAAATGTATTAAAAATTTATGGCCTGGGCCATGTTGTTTCCTTCTGTGAGCCTTGTTTCTAATTCTAATGTCACCTAGTGATCCTGGCATGACTTTTTCTTGTCATCATTCTTCACATGCCAACTTTTTTCTCCAGTATGTGTGTCTCTGAGTCTATTCTGATATTTTTTATGACTCAGAAGTGCTTAGGATTAGTACAACATCAATTTACTGATTATATTACATGGGGTTGCACTATGGACAGTAGTTACATTATACTGTATTGCCAAGCCAGCCATATGCTGTTGAATTGGATCCCATTATATTATCTTATTTTATGAGAGGTTATCTTTATTACACAAGGGCAACTGATTTAATCACAAGTAACTACTCCATGACAGTAGTTAGACTGTCTTGTCAGGTGCCATTGAGTTGGCTCCAACTTATAGTACAACAGAACAAAATGTTACACCTAATCAATTGCTCCATCCTCACAACTGCTGTTATGTTTGAGTCCATAGTATGGACACTGTGTCAGTCCATCTCACTGAGGATCTTCGTCTTTTTCACTGACCCTCTACTAATCACGGTGTCTTTCTCCAGGGCCTGGTCCCTCCTGATAACATGTCCAAAGTAAATGAGACGAAGTCTTGCCATCCTCAAGTCTATGAAGCATTCTGGCTGTACATTCCCCAAGACAGATTTGTTTATTCTTCTGACACTCCGTGCCAGCCAAGTGCCTGGTATATTTAAAATTCTTTGCCAGCACCACATTGCAAGTGCATCAGTTCTTCTTTGGTCTTCCTTTTTCATTGTCCAGCTTTCACATGCACGTGAGATGACTGAAAAGACCACGACTTGGTCAGAGCATCCTAGCTGTCAAAGCAACATCTTTGTTGCTGAAAACTTTACAGAGGAATTTTGCAGCAGATTTGTCCAATGCGGTATGTTATATAATTTCTGAACTGCTGCTTCTATGAGCTTAGTAGTGGATTCAAGAAAGTTAAAATGATTGACAAACTCGATTTCTTCACTATTTATCATGGTATTTTTTATTGGTCCTGTTGTCAAGATTTTTTTTTTTCTCTATTGTCAAGTGTCCCAACTAGAGTAATATTTGGCCCGACTACTGGGAACCATAATCTAATCAGGCTGACATATAATATAAACCATCAGAGTATCCTTAAGGGAGTATGGTCTTTAGGTAAAAGAAAGGCATGGCTGAATATCTCGGTAGATAAATGAAAAAAAAAACACCACCAAGCGGAAGAACAGCTCCAAAGCCAAGCCAGGAGCTGGAGGCACAGCTACCCAGCAGCAGGGCAAAGGAATAAAGACCAGCGTTATGTGGTGTATCTACATGTCTCATCCTCAAATTCCAGATGAATATGTGAAAGGAAGAAATTTAAGGACAGAGTGAATAAAAGTTGAGGAGAGATGGCTCTAACAGAAAGTATTAAGGGAGCCAATCATGGACAGCTTGACAAAGTAACACGGGAAGTCTCCTACTAGTGGGTGAATAGAGGGCAGTGTTGGTTCAGTGGTAGAAAACTTACCTTCCATGTGGGAGACTTGGGTTTGATTTCATCCAGTGCACTTATGCACAGCCACACTCATCTCTCTGTCAGTGGAGATTTGTGTGCTGCTGTCATGTTGAACAGGTTTAAGTAGAGCTTCCAGACTAAGATGGACAAGGAAGAAAGGTCTGGATATTTGCTTCTGAAAATCAGCCAATTAAAATCCTATGCATCACAACTGTTGGCTCTGTAACTGATTATGGGAATGGTGCAGGACCAGTCAATAGTTCCTCCACTGTGTATCATGTTTATCATGAGTTAAGGGCCACTCAGTGACATCTAACAAGAACAACAATGGATGAATAATTATAGTTCTTACAGAACAAACCGGGCTGGTTTTCTGGGCTGTTAAATCAGCTCAAAAATCCTGATTGTGAGTTATTGTGATTTGCCTTTCCTCAAGACACCAGCAATCCTTCCCAAAGAATATTCTAGAATGACTCTAAGGATGTTGTGTTACACAGAGACATGGATACTCATACAGTACCTAACACTGGTTCCCTTGATTTCCCTGCAATGAACAAGCTAATCCCTTCATGCAGACTTTGAAGGAAGGGCATGAAGGTAGTTACAATTTGGTTGAGAGGAAGGATCACAAAATGCTCTAACATCATAGTACATGGGCTAGAATCATTTATTTTAAAGATCACACTTCATTTGTTCTTTTCAGCAAGTCTTTTCATGGCTTATGACCAAATGCAATCTAATTTTAATCTTAAGAGCACAATCTGCAGAGAACAGCAAGGAGTCTTCTGGTTTAGGGGAAGCTGGAACCTGGAGCAGCTAAGGGATTTAGCCCAAGACACTGAATGTCTCTTGGGGATCCTGATGACTGCTTCAGGACCAGTCTGCTAAGGACCTCTTTATGGTGTTGTAAACTAAAGATGACACCTTGAAGACTAAGGTATACCTGACCCAAGCTATGGTATTTTTAATTGCGTCCTATACATGTGAAAGTTGGACGATGAATAAAGTAGACAGAAGAAGAACTGACACCTTTGAATTGTTGTGTTGGAGAAAAATGCAGACTATACCATGGACTGCCAAAAGAACAAACAGATCTATCTTGGAAGAATTACAATCAGAGTGCTCCTTAGAATCATGGATGGTGAGACTATTTCTTAAACACTTTGGATATGTTATCAGGATGGATCAGTCCCTAAAGAAGGACATCATACTTGGGAAAACAGAGAGTCAGCAAAAAAAAGAAGACCTTCAACAAGGTGGATTGACACAGTGGTTCCAACAATATGTTTAAGCATAAAAATGATTGTAGACGTGGTGCAGGACTGGGCAGTGTTTCATCCTGTTGTACACAGGGTCACTGTAGTTGGAACTGATTCAAGATCACTTAACAACAACAGCAGGAGATCTGGGGACAGATTTCAGAGTTAACACATTGACACAAAGAAAACATCTGAGTCCAGGTCTACTTAGCAGACAAGAGCCAGGCCGTGGGAAGCATCAGTGGTTTGTGAAAGGAAAAGAAGGGATGAGTTCTCCCTCTTGATTCTGAGTTATAAAGCTATGCGTTGTTCACTGAGGGGAGCAGACAGCTTTTTGCAGAGAGTGCTAAGGCCCAGGAAAGGCCAACTCCCTGGCTTCTTTAGGTGTGCTGAGCTAGAAGGAACTAGCAAAGTATGCTTGTGGAGAGGACAGAGGGGCTATTCCGTGTTCCTGCAGTCGCCAGCTAGTGGAACAATGTAGGCACACACACGTGCATACATGCGCACACACACACGTGTACGTGCACGCACTCATGCTCAACCCCCTTCATGCCCCATCCTGAATGCTCGTTGCCTTCTGGCTTCCAAATGAGACCTCCAAACACAGTTCATTCCAAACGCTAATTCCACTTGCCCTGTTGACAGAGGTGATGCTAATCTTTTTGTTCCCAAAGGGCAGTATGTCAAGTGTAATTTAGATTAGTTACAGTTTCACTGCTCCACTTTCCTCAGCCAAAGAGTAGCTCTGAGAGATTACAAAACCAGTTGCTTGTCTCATCAGCTTCAAGTCATGGTGATTCTGTGTGTCAGAGTAGAGCTGAGTTCCATAGGCTCTTTGATGTCTGACTTCTTTTAACTCACGTGACCTAGGAATTTCTTAAAAGATTAGGACCTTTGTTTTATTCATTGCTCATCCCAATCTCACAGCTAGCTGAAATCCTCCAGTGGTGCAAATAGTTAACATGCTCAGCTGCTAACCAAAAGTCTGGAGGTTTGAGTTCACCAGATGTGTCTCAGAAGAAACCCTGGTGATCTACTTCTGAAAAATAAAAGACTCAGTCATTGAGAACCCTAGGGAGCACAGTTCTGCTCTGACATACATGGGGTCAGAGCCCACTTGGTGGCAATTGGGAAGTACCTACTTGATGGCAATTGGGAAGTACAATTCCAGCACATAGCAGGAATTTATTTATATGTGTGTGTGTAAATGGGTCAAGTTTAAT
This sequence comes from Heterohyrax brucei, assembly GCA_028571685.1. Lineage (NCBI taxonomy): Eukaryota > Metazoa > Chordata > Mammalia > Hyracoidea > Procaviidae > Heterohyrax > Heterohyrax brucei. Next base: position 33,407,781 of record CM053140.1, read on the forward strand.
TACACCTCCTCCAGTTCCCATCCAGTGTTCCCAAGGAATCCCAACACTTGGAAATAAAAGCAGCGGGCTTTCGGGCCATCAGGTTGGGTGTCAGCAGCTTTGCTGACCCTAGCCTCCTGCCTCTGATGGCACCTCTGCTCCATAGGCTCCTGCCAAACACTCAATTTTTCTTTTTTGCCTCTTACATCAGCATTTTGTCACACCAGTCGTCTGCTGCCTCACTTTCTAGTAGCAATGGCTCCTTGAGCAGCTGTTTCATTCTCTCTTAAATACAACACTTATCTTTTTTAAAAAATGGGTAAAGGCTTTAAACATGACTTTCTAACATCAGGCAAATGTAGTTTGTTTGGGGAAATGGTGGTAGGATAAAGGATGTTTTCATCTTTTTTGCATTCACTTCCAAAAATAAAAATCACACTCAGCACTGGGCAGCTCATTTATTATACCTCCTCTCCACTTCTTAGGCGGATGCCTATGTGGAGAAAGTGTCTTTACTTGCAAGGCATCCCCCTTGCTGTGGAAATGCTGGTGCAGAGATGGGTGCCTGCAATTCCAACAATGTGGCCTGTCAGAACAGGGAAAATAGGGACTTCTTAACAGGAAGGCAATCATCCATCTGTTGCTTCCAACTATGAGAGCTGGAGCTAGGTATTTGATTTCTTTCCAAGATTCTTCTAATCATATGTAAATACATGGTGTGCTCCAACCAGCCAGGCCAGGCGGCTGTAAAGCCAACACGAGGCCATGCTTATAAAAGTGCCTGGCACAGAGCAATACAGGATTCTAATCATCGTGATTGTTACTGTCATTTTTAACCATTGCCTTGAGACACTGAGGTGGAGATAAGCGGTCAGTGCAGTTATCGTGCCAGGTAGCTGGCGATTACTTGAGAAAGATTTCTGGTGCATTACCATGAGTTGGTATAATGTGCATGGAAGGAGCTGTCTGTTCCCTGGCGGTTGTCCCAGTGCAACAGACATGTTGTTTATTGAGGGAATGGCGATTATGTGGATTCTACTGTATTAATAACAATAAATCTGAGTAATGTCCTGTGTGTATTACTTCTGGAGTCCAGTGCAATCTACAAGTTGGGGTGTCAGTTTTGTACAAGCTTTAAGCAGAGGAGTCACAGGGAGCCCCCACCAGCAAATGGCTTCCACAGCTGGGGAAGGTGCACACTTTTGTCACACCTAGTGGCATGGTCAGCATAGGACAGAAAAGCAGAAACAGTAAATCTCTTTCTGATGACATTTAAATGTAAGCTTGTAAGAACTCATTATGGAAATGAGAAGAAGAGGGAGGAGGGAAGAGAGAGAGAGAGAAAGAGAATGGGAATGCGAGCCTTTCAGAAAGATAGGCTGCCTGTTCATTTCACTTCCAGCCACATTTCCATCAAACCCAAAAGGTACAGGAGTTGATTTATGTTTTGAATCAAAATGGTAAATGCTTTACAGAGATGTTTATTTGCTTATTCATTAGGTGTATATTTACATAAAGAACATTTCTCTCTCTCTCTCAAAAAAAAGTGAATCTGTTGCCTATTAAAATTTAAAAAAATAAATAAGTGGCAGCAAGTTGAGCTGCCAGGAATCAAAGCACACCATGTTGTTTGTGTTTTATTCTGAAGAGAAGTCAGGTAGGAAAGTGTTCTGACCAGACATGAATCAAAGGACACCATGTTGTTTGTGTTTTATTCTGAAGAGAAGTCAGGTAGGAAAATGTTTTGACCAGAGATGTGGACTGGCCCTGGACTGGGGGCCCCTGAACAGACCAGGCAGGGGCACTTTCACCACTCACCACCGTGATGTGTTGTGGCTGAACAGAAGAACAAGAAAGATAGAAAGTCTTATCGGCTCATACTCAGTCTCTGTGGTGAATAGCTCTGGAAACCCTGAACAAAAAGAAGAAGAAGAAAAAAAAAAAAACAGAACAAAAGAAGCAAAAGAACTATCCTCACGTGTATTGGAGAGCTTGAGGCATTATTGACTCAGTGGCACTGGGTTTGTTTTTTGGGGGTTTTGGGGAGCATCATCCAGTTCCCAGCCTCTTAGTACATGGTAGGGCCGGGAAGACTCTGTCCCAAGAAATACCACATGGGTGTCTTTTTTTGGATGAGGGTCTGCCTGAGATTTATTTCTTCCTTGTCTCCTTCCCTCCCTTCCTCCTTCCTTCTCTCTCCATCATTTCTACTCTGTCTTTCCCTTCTCCCTTTTCCCCCTTCCTTCCTTTAATTCATCTGTCTTTCTTCCCTCCCTCCCTTCCTCCTTTTACCCCTCCATTCTATTCTCCCTCCTTCTCTCCCTAAGTATTTCTGGGGAGTGCTTTGGTATAGTAAGTACTTTTCTTGCCTTATTTCTCTTCTTTATGACCCTGATCCTTTGAAGAAAATACTTTCATTATCTCAACTTTATTTTTAAGGAGTTAAGTAACTATCCAAAGCCCCACAATTGTAAATAGTGGAATTAGTATTGACTCAAATCCAGTCTACTCTAACTCCCAGGTCCAAGTTCTTAATTTCTCCAAATAAGATATACCATATCCCCCAATTGTTTTGGAAACCTGGTATTGTAGTGATTACGTGCTATATCTGCTAACCAAAAGTTCAGCAGTTTCAATCTTCCAGGTGCTCCTTGGAAATGCTATGGGTCAGAGTCTGACCTATACGGTCTCTATGAGTTGGAATTGACTCAGTGGCAGTGGGTTTTTGATTCTAATTTTTTCTGCTGACATCCTTGGGGGAGTTGACCTGTTTAAAACTAGAGTATCATCCACATTTGTCAAGGAATCAGCCACTGACAAGCCTAAAGTTCTAATCTGACACACGTAGAGTTACCACGAGTCAGAGTCAACTTGATGGCAACTGGTTGGTTCCACAGAGCATGTGGATAGACTAGGTCTATGATCACACACAGCTTCCTTTCCAGTGTTTGGCAATAGGACACACACAAATGCATAAAGAGAAGAAGCCAGTGTTATAAAGAAATCTGAAGATTAAAGCAGCTGATGTGATAGCAAGCGACCTCAGGATGTCCTAGAATGTGTGATCAGAGGGACTTGTGGGCTGATACCCAAAAGACAAGAGGGAGATAGTCTTGGAAAGATCAGTGGGAGAGCCTTCAGAGAAAAGTGATGGTTTTTCCAAGTTCCTGTGACACAGGAAGCCAGAAACACTAAAATCAGGTGAAGGGGATAAGGTTGGGTAGGGAGCAGGGCCTCCTGGGTCCCAATAAGAAGCAGGAATCCCATTCAAGCCAGGGGAGGCCTGCCTTGGATTGAATCCAAAGGAGAAGAAGCTAGCTAGGAAGGAATAATGATAGTTCTGGGATAAAAGTAATCTGTCTATGACAAAAGGAGCCCTAGTTGTGCAGTGATTAAATGCTCTGCTGTTAACCTCAAGGTCATTTGTTGGAATCCACCAGCTGCTCCAGAGAGAAATCTGTTTCCACAAAGATTACAGACTAGGAAACCCTATAGAGGACTTCTATTATGTCCTATAGGGTCACTAAGAGTTGGAACTGACTCAAAGATAACTGGCTTGGTTTTGGTTTTTCCCTACCACAATGAGGAAATTTCTGGGAACACAACTAGGAATTTTAAGGCCTCTTTTTTAGATCCTTCATTCATAGAGTTAAGGCCAAAAAAGAAAAAAAAAAGTGACAGAGATACATTACAAATGGGGCTTAAGGGGAAACTTTGTAATTCTGGTGCTGAGAGGAACAGAGTGGCCAGCAACTTGACTAGGAAGTGGCTGTAGATTACGTTAGCAGATGATTTATGATTCTGTCCATTTCGGTCCTGTTCCATGCTAAATTTTTCACGTTTAACTGCACTTCATGCTCTGAGAGGGACTTTCATTACCTTCATGGAGGTAATGCATAACAATTCTGTTCTTTAATAGCAGCAAGTCAGCAGTGCAGGTTACAAGGCAGCAGGTTACCTGGTGTCTCCAAGAAATGTTTGACATAAAGAGAATTGCTTAGCTACAGCCAGACCGTGGCCAGCCTTAAGTATCTAGAATCCGTGAAGAGAAGCCAGAGAAAAGAGGAGCCAGGGAAATAGACTCATGCCAGCTGTCTCAGTCTTAGTCTGCTATAACAAAATTCCACAGACGGGGAACCCTGGCATCATAGTGAATAAGAGATCAGCCGCTAAACAAAAAGTCAGCAGTTCAAATCCATTAGCTGCTCCTTGGCAATGCTATAGGACAGTGTCCTCTGTCCTACAGCCTTGCTGTGTGTCAGAACTGACTCAACAGCAAGGGATTTGTTTGGTTGGTTAGTTTGGTGGGTGGTTTTAAACAAAACAAATTTACTGTCTGGCAGTTCTGGAAGCTAGGAGTCTAAAACTGAAATGTTGGCAGGGCTATACATTCTCTGAAAGCTCTAAGGTGGGATCCTTTCTTGCTTCCACTAGCTTCTGGCTACTTCTGGGTTTCCTTGTGGATAAATTGCTCTAATTTCTGTTCCTGTCTTCATGTAGCAGTCTCGTCTCTGGGTTTCTCTCTGTCTCTTCTTTTTGAAAGGACACCACTAATAAGGTCACAAGAGGCACAGTCCTGCTCTGCACACATGGATCACCATAATAGGAATCAACTTGCTGACAAGTAGCAACAGTATATTGGATTAGAGCCCACCCTACTTTAGTATGACTTCACCTTTTTATTTAACTAATTACTACTGCAAGGATCCTATTGCTAGACACACAAACTTTGTGAATTCCAACCTATAGCCTTCCAAAACAGAGAATGGGGGCTCGAGATAAGGGAGTAGAATAAGTATGGGAATGTCTTAGTTGTTCAGTGCTGCTGTAATGGAGGTACCATAATTTTTGCTTTACCAAATAGAAATTAATTCCTCATAGTTTAGGAGGCCAGAAGTCTGAATTCAGGACACCAGCTGTAGGGGAAGGCTTTCTCCTTGATTGGCTCTGGGGGAAGGGCTTTGTCTGTTCAGCTTGTTTTCTGAGTCCGTGGAGGTCACTGCATGGTTTACATCTACTCTCGCCATCTCTGGTTGCTCATTGTTTACTTAATCTCTTTTGTATCTCAGAAGAGATTGAATTAAGACACGGTATATTAATTCTGTTTCATTAATATAACAAAGACAACCTGTTCCCAAATGTGATTATACCACGGGTATAGAGATTAGTATTTATAACACATACATTTGGGAACACAATTCAATCCATAATAGAGACCACTACAAAGACCCTAATGTGCTGTCTTACATTCAATTCTTTCTCCATCTTCAAGGCTATCGCAATATAAAATTAAATGACTGCCCATGTCTGGCACATCCAAGATTGATTGGCCCCCACCATGTATTACATGTATACAAAATAAGACATCTTTCAAATCATCTCATTCAATGTTCTCAACCACCTCAGGAAATAGGAATTACTTGTCAGAAGAAGAAACAGATGATCTAAGTGGTTAAATAACACGCTCAAGATCTCTATATATAAGCCGGAGCGAGGAATTTCCTTTTTTTAATCCATAATAATTTGCCTCATTTACTCAGCTTCAGTGTGGCCAAGCAGGGCATCTCTCTGAATATCTGGGCTCTGAATCCATCGCAGTTTTACAGCCCCCACCACAGACTACTGGCCCCGTGGACATTCCCAGAGCCATCCCTAACTGGGAGTGGTGAGTCTTCTTCAAAGGATAAGAAGGCACTGTCTGTCCCTAGCACAAGATCCGTCTTAACTCTGGAGTCCGCTTCCCACTCCATCCTGCCTGTCATCTTCTTATTACCCTGGCATGGGAAACGAAGCTCAGATGAGCTTTAATTTGTAGCTGGACCTGTTTCAGCAATGAATTTCCAAATGAGATGTTTAATTTACTTCATCTATCCTAAACTACATGCCTCTATCTCAGAGCCTAAGTGTCTTTGGCTTGGGCCATTGACACATCCAAATGAACCATTTGGACCAGGCTTCCATTAGACTGAGAGCAGCCAAAGCACCAAGGCAAATGGAAAATGAAAACATACAGCAGGGGGAGAGTGGGAGATTGATGGCTACGTTATGAGCTGTGTGACAAATAGGGAACATGAAGGGAGACAAACTTCTTACTTTCTTGGCTCATGGTAGACGGTCTTTTGGATGGAATAGTTACTATCCCTGAGGATACTGGTTTCAGTTAACTCCTAAGCAAAATAGCAATTCTGATAAAAGTTAAAGGATAGCATTTCTTTTCATATGGGCTTGTTTTGTATTCAGCATGAGAGCCTTATAAGTCTAACCTATTGGTTACCACATTTTTTTCTCCTTTATTTCCTCCCTCCCTCCATCCATCCCTCCATTCCTCTGTCCCACTGACCCTCCATCCCTCCATCCCTCCCTCCCTCCCTCCCTCCCTTTAGCATATGTTTTTGATATTGGAATGGGTGCTTACTATTTAAATTTTGGGGTAGTAATATGCATTTTGAGAATTATAATGTGATAATACAAGCGAGCAATAGGCGAGTGCCATCACGGTGCACTGATCTGTGGTATGACAATATTCCAAAACCAAAAACCAAACCTGATGCCATCAAGTTTGTTCTGACTCACAGTGACCCTATAGGACAGAGTAGAACTGTCCCATAGAGTTTCCAAGGGGCATCTGGCAGATTTGAACTGCCAACCTCTGGTTAGTAGCCATGGCATTTAACCACTACAACACCGAGATTTCCTACAATATAGTAGTGAGAGATAAATAGAACATCTACTGCAGGCATTTTTCCATTAAGATATGCTGCAAAACTTTGGTTTTTCAAATATGACACAGGAAAACAAAATGACTTCATCAGGGCTCGGTAGCTACTAGACAGGAAAGCTATAATTGTACTTACAAGCCAAACCAATACGTCTAGGAATCATCACCTAATCTAATGCTCAGTCCATTCAATATTGAAACTTCAGCTCCGGTTTCCTAAGCTTTCTGCATTTCGGAAGTGACCCACCTTGACTCTAAATGTATTAGAACTGGTATAGCACCTTACCTCTGAGGTCCAGAGGCATAAAAACTGGTTAGTATACCACTAATACAATAATAACAAAAGATATAAATGGCAAAATTCTGGGCATGAACACAGTTTTGGTCCAAGAAAAAACTTTATTCTCCCCAAAAAAATATATCAGAGGAAACACAGATGGTAGGAGAAAGTAGGTAGACACTGACATGCTGTGAATATGGTACCCACAAGTACCTGCGTTCCCCAATTGGATGTTGATGTTCCTGGGTTTTCTAAAAAAACTAAGGTAGCAGCACTTAGGAATGGGTTGTGGAATGATTTCACAAAGCAGAGGAGACTTCTAAGGGATAGCTGCTACTTGAGAACCTCCTGCTTTTGTGCAGAGCTCTATTCAAAATGGAGAAACACTCCTGGAGCCAGAGAGCTCCATTCCCCCATGAGTTCATCACCAAGCCAGGGAAGGGAGCCTTCTGAAACTGGCAGAAAAAGCCACAGGAGAAACATACTGTGACGTGCACTAATGAGATGACTTAGGGCATCTTAGACCTCTAGGCCTAAGAGACTCTAATGTAGCCAATCCTCGTATCACTCAATGTGTCCCCTGGCCTAGTGTGCAAGACAGCTGGAGTATTTACCTGACAATTCCAAAACTAGTAACAAGGGGAGGTAAGTGGCTCTCGCTCAGCTGTGGAATGCAAGCTCCATGACACCCAGGGAATCAAATACAATGACTGCCTTTCATTTATTATGCTTCTCTTCAGCATAATTATTAGATTGTAAAAGACATGGGGTTATTCTAAGGCTTTATCACAGCCAAGAGCAGAGCCCCAGGTGGAGACTCCAAGGTGGAGAATCCTTGCGCTTTAAGAAACCTCGGTTTTGGTGGCACATCGGTTGCTCCTGATTGTTAAGAACTCTCGATTCTTAAATCCTAATGGAAAGCATCTCCGTTTTTGGTATTATAGAACTGGCTAAAGCTACAATAAAGAATTTGGAGAAAACTTCAAAGACTCATTGGTCAACATAAGGATGACTTCATGGCTCACAGCTTTTTATAGATTACAAGCCGTCTTGGTACCTGCTGCTAAAGCAATCACTGGTGTGGTTTACTCTCTGAAGGAATTCTCCTACTCCAGTTCATTGCTCATTTTTTCATTTATCTGTTAGTTTTCTTGGAGAAAACTCTTATTTTCACTGCACTGGGGTTCCATGAAAGATCAGGTTTCTTCCATATCCCTGAGCTCTTTTCTGAGGAGAGAATTCCACCTTTAGCATGTTCACCAACTTCAGTGACAGATCATGAATTTACAACTGTTCTTGGAGGCTGTTCTATGTTGAAACCTTCTAGAACATTCACTAGAGAGCTGGATTTCAGCTGAGGAGGGGCTCTAATGGAACTGTGAAGGGGTTGTAAATCAACGAGGTCTCATTATCTGCTGGGCCAAATCACAGAACTGTTCTAATAGCTGAAGCCCTTGAATGGGAATATGACAAAGCTGATGTATGTTCACATATACGGATTTAAACAAAATCTTCCCACTTGTGTGTTGCTTTCCACAGCTATGAGATATAATGCTCAAAGATGTTTCCAAATGATATTCACGAAGATAAAATGAATCCTGGCCAAATACCCTCTGTATTCATTCTCCTTCCTTTAAATTATAAAAAACAGATACTGTTGAGTCTACTCCCATCTATGGTGCCCCTGTGTATGTCAGAGTAGAACTATGCTCCATACGGTTTTCAATGATCAGTTCTTCAGAAACAGATCCATAAGTCTTTGTTCTGAAAGTCTCTGAACAGACTCAAACCACAAACCTTTTTTGTCAGGAGCCAAGTACTTAAATGTTTGTGCCATCCGAGGGACTCTTCCCTCCTAATGCATCCACTTAGGTAGGTCACTTTTAAGTCTTCACCTTTCCTGGGGCCCATAAATATGTCTATTCACCAGGCTTTCTAGGAAGCATTTACAATTTCAATGTTGAGTTGTACGGAGCTTTAAAAAATGTTAAAAATTTAAGAATAGATTCAACAGGATATGATTAACTTCAGATATAAGCATATCTCCCCACCCTTCTTGTGCTAATTTCTTACTTTTATAGCACGCTAAACAAATAAAATCCAGTTCTGATAAATCAACTTAGGCTAAGAGATTTAGGCAAATATAGTCACTGAACTCAAGTCTATAGTCCTATCCCAGCATCTTCTTTACAAGTTAAAACTGCTTCTCAAAGATAAACCAAAGGCAGGGACATGTCAGAGATCTCAAACTAACAAATAGCAGGTTTGAGGCATGTGTAGTCCGGGTCTCCTTGCTTTATTCCATGAAAGCAGACTGTGCTACCAACCCCAAGACTGCCAAAGTGAGGCTTGTTATTACTGTGGGGACCTGGATGTCAGTTCCTACAAAAGCACCCCACTGAGAAATAGCTCCCAGCTTATTCTTTATTTGTGATGGGACCAGAGAGTTCATATCAGATGCTGTAAGCAAAACACTGTGACAATTTGGCAGCTTTCTCAAGATTTAAGGGAAATGGCTTCATGCAAGTAGCTCATTTAAAAAATATATTTTACTGTGCTTTAAGTGAAACTTTAAGATCCAAATCAACCTTGCACACATTCCACTGTGCAGCTCTCACTGTTTCCCCTACCTCCGTGACAGCACACTCTTCCTTTCCATCCTGCACTTCCTGCATGCGTTCAACCAACTCCTGTCCCCCTCCACCCTCTCATTTGACCTCTAGACAAGAGCTGCTCAGACAGCCTCAAGTGTATATTTAAGCCAAGAAGAACATTTTCGCCAGCATCACTCTGTGTCTTACAGTCCAGTCCACTCCAGTTTTTGTCTGAAGAGTTGGCTTTGGTACTTGTTTCAGTTCTAGGCTAACAGAGAGTCTGGAAGCCATGTCTTAAGGGGACCCTCCAGTCTGAGGTGGCAGCAAGTATGTTCTTTTAATAAAGTTTTATTTCTGCACATCAACTTTCTCTGCTGCATCAGGGACTTTATGTTGTGTCCCCTGTCTGGGCAGTCATTGGTGGTGACCAGACACCTTCTAGTTCTTCTGGTCTCATGCTGATGTAATCTCTGGATCTTATGGTACCTTGTCTGCTGGGTTAATATTTTCCTCATGTCTTTGATATTTTTCCTTCTCATCTGTTTCGGGTGGATTGGGACCAAATGACGCTACTTAGATGGCCACTTGCTAGCTTGTAAGACCGCAGACTCTACTCACCAAAGCAGTATGCAGAACATTTTTTTAAAAAAAAAACAACAAAAACTAAAAAACTTAGTTGTACCAGTTAGCGTAGATGTTCCCTGAAACCATGGTCCCCAGACCCCTGTCCCTATTACTTTGTCCTTCAAAATAAAATGTTGGGTCGTATTTAGACAACTGAGTTGTTTTTAAGTCCAGTTGTGCTAACCTCCCTCTTACTATGTACTGTCGCTCTCTTCACCTATCCCAATTCCTAATAACTAATCTGTGAATATGCCTCCCTCTCATTCCCCACTCTTGTAACCATCAAAGATGATTTTCTTCTGTTATTTAAACCTTTTTTTGAGTCCTCATACTAGTGGTCTCCCACAATATTTGTCCTTTTGTAACTGATTTTACTCAGCATAATGTCTTCCAGATGACTCCATGTTTGGAGATTTTCCTAAGATCACAGTACTGCATGTGTGCATATATCATAATTTGTTTATCCTTTTGTTTGTTGGGAGGCACCTAGGCCTCATTCCGTCTCTTTACTGTTGTGGACAGTGCCTCAGTAAACATATGTTTCATGCATCTGTCTGTGAGACAGTCCTTATTTCTCTATTTCAAGAAGATTGCTAGATCATACATTATTTCTATTTCTAGCTTTTTAAGAATGTGCCAAATTGATTTCTAAAGTGACACTGCTACCAGCAGTATAGAATTCCTTTCTCTCCACAACCTCTTCAACATCTATTATTTTGTATTTTTTGGATTAATGTCAGCCTTCTCGGTGAGAGATGGTATCTCATTATAGTCTCTATTTGGAATTCACTAATCACTAAGGATCATGACCATTTCCTCATGTATCTGCTAGAGTCCTAGATCTCTTTGTTGGTAAAGTTTCTGTTCATATCCTTTACCTATTTTTGAATTGGGTTATTTGTCTTTTTCTTGTTGAGGTTTTGTGCTACTTTGTAGATAATAGTGATTAGACGTCAGCTGGACTTGTGGTAGCCAAAAATTCTTTCCCAATCTATACATAGTCTTTTTAGTCTTTTGGTGAAGTTTTTGGATGAGTACAAGTGTTTAATTTTTAAGAATTCCCAGTTATCTGTTTTCTTTTCTGGTGTTTGTGCATTGTTAGTGACATTTTGTAGTCTGTTCATGTCGTGTTAGAGAGCTCCAGTGTTGTCCTTATTTTTTCTTCCATGGTCGTTAATGGTTTACATTTGATATTTACGCCTTTGATCTATTTTGAGTTACCTTTTGTGCATGGTGTGAGATATGGGTCTTGTTTCTTTTCTTTTTCTTTTTTTGGAGATGGGTTTCCAGTTACGCCAACACCATTCATTAAAGAGATTGTCTTTTCCCTAGTTCATGGCCTTTGGACTTTTGTCGAATATCAGCTGCTTGTAGGTGGATGATGTTATTTCTATATTCCCAATTCTCTTTCACTGATCTATGAATCTTTTTTTTACTGGTACCAGGCTGTTTTGAATACCATGGCTGTGTAATAAGTTCAAGTAGCGTAAGACGTCCCACTTCATTTTTCTTCAGTAATGCTTTACTTATCTGGGTCTTCTTCCCTTTCCATATGAATTTGATGATTTGTTTCTTCATCTCATTAAAAAATGCCATCAGAATTTGCATTGGGATTGCATTATATCTACAGATTGCTTTGAGTAAAATAGACATTTTCAAAGTGTTAAGTCTTCCTATCAATGAACAAAGTAGCTGTCTCCACTTACTTAGGTCTCAAGTTGAGTCTTGTGATTCTCTCTGTCTTTTATGCCTCTAGTTAGATTTATTCCTAGATATTTTATCTTCCTGGGGGATATTGTAAATGGTATTGATTTGGTGATTTCTTCTTTGATGGGCTCATTGTTGTTGTAAAGGAATCCAATTGATTTAAGTTTGCTTATCTTGTATCCTGATATGTTGCCAAACTTTTTTAGTAGTTCTAGTAGTTTTTTTGTATGAATTTTTTAGAGTTTTCTGCATATAAGACCATATCATCCACAGATACTTCTACATCTCTGTTATCAATTTCAATGCTCTTTGTTTCTTCTTTATATCTCTATTTCTTTCTCTTGTCTGATTGCTCTGGATAGACCCTGTAGTACAAGGTGGAATTGAAAGTGGTGACAGTGGGCATCTTTGTCTGGTTCCTTTTCTCAAGGGGAATGCTTTCAGACTCTTTCCATTTAGGATGATGTTGAGTGTTGGCTTTGTGTAGATGCCTTTTGTTACACTGAGGTATTTCCTTTCTATCCCTATTTTGCTGAGAGTTTTTAACATAAATCAGTATTGGACTTTGTCAAGTGTCCTTTCTGCACCAATTGATAAATCAAATGGTTCTTGTCTTTTGTTTTATTTCTGTGGTTGATTACATTTTCTAATGTTGAACCATCTCTGCATTCCTGGTGTGAATTCTTTTTGGTCATCATCAATTATTTTTTGATATGTTGTTGAATTCTATTGTCTAGAATTTCACTGAGAATTTTTGCATCTAAGTTTGTGAGTGATAACAGTCTGTAATTTTCCTTTTTTGTACTGTGTTTACCTGGTTTTGGTAGTATCAGAGTTATGCTGGCTTCATAGAATGAGTTTGAGAGTGTTCCATCCATTTCTGTGCTCTGGAGTACATTTAGTAATAGTGGTATTGATTCTTCTTTAAAAGTTTGGTAGAATTCTCCAGTGAAGCCATCAAGGCCAGGGCTTTTTTTCAAGTGGGAATTATTTTATTATCTTTTCAATCTCTTCTTTCGTGATGAATTTATTTACTTGTTGTACTGTTTATGATAGTTTTGGTAGGTGATGTGTTTATAGAAATTTGTCCATTTCTTCTAGGTTTTCAAATTTATTAGAGTATGATGTTTCACAGTATTCTGTTATGATTCTTTTAATTTTAGTTGGGTGTGCTGTGATAACACCCATCTCATTTCTTATATGAGTTATTTGCTTCCTCTCCTGTTTTTCTTTTGTCAGTTTGGCCAGTGGTGAGTCTTTTTTCTTTATGTGTTTTCTTTGCATTTTTTTCAACATTGGTGATTTTTTAATTGCTGAGACTTCATATTTTTTATTTTGATGAGGACAGTTTTCTTTGTGGTTACTTTACTATTTACCCTGTTTCTCTAAATTTAAAACGGTCTTCAATTTCTTTATATTACCGTGTATGAAAGATGCATGACTACATTGTCTTTTGGATCTCTTTTCTTATAATGTTTACATAATGACATCTGTGATTCCTTGTCTTAAGTGTTTTGCCTGTGATTTATTGTTGTGATTTCTCTATTTTGGTTGATATCTAGTTGCTCAGTTCTGTGTTTTCTGGTCTTGGGTTGTTACCTGATATTACTGATTTTCCAAATAAAGGATTCCTATCATTTTTTCTTGTAATTTTGGTTCAGTTTTTCTAAATTTCTGTTTATCTAGAAATGTTCTAATTTTCTGATTATATTTTAGATAGTTTTGCTGGGTATGTAATTCTTGGCTGGCAGTTATTTATCTTTAAGCCTTTGCATATGTCATCCCACTGACTTCTTGCCTGCATAGTCTCTACTGAGTATTCCAAACTTAGTCTTGCTCCTTCTCTTTTGTAGATTATTTTTCACTTACCCCTAGCCACTTTTAAAAGTGTCTCCTTATCTTTACTTTTGGCAAATGTGATTTTAATATGCCTTGGTGCCTTTCTTTGGCATCTACCTTGTGTTGAGTTCAGTGAATGTTTTAGATAGATATCTTCTCATCTTTCATGATATAAGAGAAGTTTTCTATCAGCAAATCTTCTACAATTCTCTCTGTATTTTCTGGTACTCCAGTCTCTGTCCTCTTGATAGATCCCCACACAATTCTTAGCATTTCTTGATTTTTTAAAAAATTATTTTATCTATATTTTCCTCAAATATATTGATGTCATGTTCTTAATCTTCAGCCTCACTTTGAATTTTGCTGCTTTGAGTTTCCAATAAGCTGACTCACTCTGTAATTTTGTTATTAATTTACCAAAGTTATAATTCTTGCTGCTTATTGCTTTCTTGCATCTTGCTCAATTTGTCATTATGCTCTTCTGCATTTTGGCTTATTTCCTCCCTCATCTCTTGAAGAGTTCTAAATATTAATCTTTTATATTCCATCTCTAATAATTCCATGAAGTTCTCTTCCTTTGGAAAATTGGATTCTTTGTTTTGGGAGCTTTCTAAAGAGATCATGGTCCATCCCTTTAAGTACTTTGATATGGACTGGTGTTTCCAAGATGTCAGTAAATTGTATTTATTTATATTTGCCTACTGCATTCTAACGTCTTGTTTTGAAATACACAGTTTAATTTTTTTGCATTAATTTAGCTCAGGTGTCCTGGTGGTAACCAGCAGATGTGTCATGCAGCCTTTTGCCTACTGTCCTTGATGGGCAGGGGTGATTGGTATATGTATAAGTGTCTGGCTGCAGCTTCTGAGAAAGGCAGGCGGCTAACAATCATCCCTTAGTGTCTGTGAGGATGAGATATCCACTTATGTCTGAAGTTAAGTGAAGGAACGTTTCTTCCCTGATTGTCCAGCTTAAGGGAGGCAGTAGAATTTTTTATTCCCGTTCCGTGAGTCTGTTAAATTTTTCCTCCTCTGAGTGTACAGAATCGCTCAGGACAGGCTTAAGAAGTCCTACTTATGGTTGGTCAGTGGCACCAGACTCTAGCACCAGGATCAGTACAGGAAGGGAGGAGGAGACACTGGGAGAAGGGAGACAGAGCTATCTTGTAGAAAATATTCAGACACATGTACAACAGGTTACATGCAAAGACTTGGCTTTCAATGATCTGGTGCTGTCTGTCACTGGTTCCAGAGGTGCAAATGGATTCTTAAGACAGTTACTACTGCTGATGAGGACACCTGACAGCATCCACACTCAACCCACTATATGACAGCTACAGCAGTTGATTCTGACTCGCAATGTCCTTATAGGACAGAGTAGAACTCAACATCTGTTGACATGATTCTGACTCATAGCAACCCTATAGGATAGAGAAGAACTGCCTCACAGAATTTTCAAGGAGCATCTGGTGAATTCTAACTGCTGACCTTTGGTTAGCAGCCATGGCTCTTAACCACTATGCCACCAGGGTTTCCATCCATCAATAGGTGGGGCTTATGTAACAGCAACTTCCTGGAGGCTCATCACTGCCATGGTAGCCTTATGAGGTGATATGTTCTGGGGGAGAGGAAGCTTCCATGATCTGTCTTATTACCTTCCCCATAACCTCTATCCCTGTGTGACCCTATTCCTGCCCTGTGTGTTGCAGTTATTCACACTTAGCAGAGAATGTTTGGCTTTGAGTTGCTGGAAGATGGCAGCTCCTCAGTATTTCTCCCATATACATATGACGGACGGAATTTCATCATCTTCCCAAAAGACACTCTCTCCTAGACAGCCATAGATAGGGTGGCTCAAATCAACAAGTGGGCATGGGAGGCCAATCAGCATAAGTCACAATATCAGAACAAGTGGCCAGAAACAGAATATATTACCTGATTAAAGAGATTCTTGGAGTATGGGAAAGATATTCTACAAAGGATAGGTAAAGAGAAAAGAGACCATTTCCTCCCCACCCAGCACCCTTGGCTTTATATGTAACTTCCTCTAATCTAAATTATATTCACAGTATCCTAAAAGTCATCTCTTTAATTAGACTAACTTGGCTAATTAGACTAACATGATCCATGATTCCTTATGAAATCTTTCCATAATAGCTTTGGTAAGCACTGTGACCAAATTCAGTAATTCCATTTGTCTTGACAGAGAGGAGTACCTCCAAGGACAGCTTTTGAGGATATTCAGTAAGGAGGATACTTTCATCTGCCAGTGATAAGGAGGGAAATACTTTGGTAAGTGGAGAAGTTCTTACAAGTTGTTTCGTAACTAAGGGCTCATGTAATACCAGGATGACTGAAAATAAAGACTGAGGAGTTACCTTAGCTTTAGTAAAGGATTTATAATGAACTTCCTTTCAGAAACACTCCTCTTAAGTCATTACCTTATGATTCAGTTAGTCAACTTCTAGCTAATACAGACTGTGGGATCCTACATACTTCTGGCACTGTTCTCCCTTCCTCATTGCTCCATCTAATTTCTCAACTTTCTGTTTCGTCTTCAGAGCTCCTAGATATGTCATATGTATTGAATTCACATGGGTTTTTTTTTGGTCTTTGTTGTTGGAGGGGTCATAAGAAGTGTTCATCTCCTCTACCATCTTGGCCCTGCCTCTGCAGTGAAGGACAACATGATTAAAATTACGGGCCATGAGGGAGGAAGCAAACTAGGATTCTGGTGTTACAAGAACCTCTTCAGCAGCATGTAATTGCATATGTGAGTGAGTACACATGAGTACATGGGTGTATGTGCTGTGCGTGTGTATGTATGTACCTATACACATGTACTACCTGCCTCTATTCATGGACATGCATGTGAACACATAGGTGTGTGTTATGTGTAGACTTGTATGTGCATTTGTGCACATACGTGCATATGACTTGTATGTCAATGTGTACATGTGGATGACTTCTCAGATATAAAAATGAACATCTGCAGTAACTTTAGTCAGGTGTGGCACACAGACACTTTGCAAGTTGCATGCTTTGGGATACATCCTTTGTTAAGTTGCGGAAGGAAGATTCACCTGAGGAGTTGGTGAGGCAAGACTGATCTTCCCCTTGGCTCATCTGCAACTAAAACAGCATGGTGTGATACAGCTCGAAATTGTGAAACAAGGCAAGATGCAGTGGAACTAACGACTCATTTAACTTGGTAAAAGGCCTTTGGTCTTTTGGGTCAGCCTTCTGCTTAGCTAGTGGCGAAAGACTGTAATCTAGACTTGATCTACATTTGACATTTCAGCAGGAAAGTCTTTGGGAGTACCTTTGCGTGGCAGATTTTTCTAGAACTCAGGTCTTACAGGATCATCTTTGTCCACATCTAGGACACTTTCTTGTTCATAAAAAGGGCTCAAAAGTAGTGGCTCAGTTTAATTGACTTGCATGAAATGGAATCAAAAGAAATGAAGCAAAGATGTGAGCATTAGCCACACAACCTCTTGAGGATGTTTTCATTGCATCTAGGGTGTTAAATTCATTATATGATGAGGGGAATACCTGTTTTACCTCTTGTGAAATGAATAGGAAAGTGTTGTTTTTAGTGAGGAGTTGATTTGGCCAAATGATGAGGACAGGACCAACCAGGACAAGATCAGAATTTTTTTATGTACACTGGTGCAATGCCACAACGAATTCAAGTCCTCAGGAAAACCTTTGTGACTCTCCATTCAGATGCAGCTGCTCTTCTCTTCCACATGGAGGGATTCAATCTTCACCATCCCTACTGGGAGCTATAGTTTTGTCTCGCTTTTAAATTACATGAACACTAAACAGAATCATGACTGTTATATTTTCCCCCCCTCTATAGCTTTTCATTATTCCCAAGGTGGCTAAATGGATTAAGTTCTGAAAGCATTTATAAAGAGAAGAAGAAGTAGAGTTTGTTTTCTGGCCAAGACCAACAGGAAAAGATGCTGACCTCAAAGCCATTTTCAGAGTGAGTTATTATCAATCAAAAAGAAACTTGTAATAGAACTGCTTTTCCACTATTACTATAATGTTAGCTACTAGGAATGCAATTGTAGTCATATATGGAGATATGTTTTTTATTTTAGAAAATGACCATAATTCTCTTGCAAGCAATATGGTTGGATTTGGATTGGATGCTCATATTTGACCACAATTGAGGCAAAGTACAAAGAGAATGGGGGTAGAGGGACAAAGATACAGCAGAGCCTCACACCAGGACTCCTAAATCACAGCCATAGCAGTTAGTTGAATCCACCAAAAACGGTTGCTTCACTGTTGCCCTTGGAGCTATAATTAAAGGGAAAAATGAAAGAAGCATAGTATAATATGCACAATGCTACATCTGCTCCATGATTTAACCAGTACACTCCCAAAATCTTTTCCTTAATTAAAGACATAAATCCATCAAGTGTTCTGCATAAACATGGTGATTTGCAAGATTGTGAAAGTTTCACCTTCTGGGTGTCATGCTCAGGAAGGAATGGAAATGATGAATTGTAACAACCACAAAGCACAGCATCAAAGAAGAGTGAAAATAAGAGAAAAGTGTGGGTTTTGATAAGTATTGAGCAACCACTAAATAAGAGGCCTCTCTTTTTCTTGAGTTACTTCTCTCTTCTGTCATTCCAAAGTTTCTTTATGTAAGTGTGAATTCCTGGGACAGAGATGTGGCACGTTACATTTGGGTCCCTTCCTGGTAGAACAAGAGTCCCTGGGTGGCATACATGATTAAGGGACTTGAGTTCTAAATTACAGGGTAGAGGTTCACACCCACTCAAGGGGACCTGAGAAGAAAGCCCTGGTGATCTACTTACAAAAACTCAACCCTTGAAAATTCTATGGAGCACAGTTCTAGTCTGCTTCACACTGGGTCACTGTAAATCAAGATCATCTCAAAGGCAACTGGTTATTGGTCCTTGTTGAACTGTAAGGAGAGCCTGTGGAGTTTTTTTGCTGTCTACTCCTGACTGTTAAACATTCCAGGCAGGTGTTTAACATAGTTTTTGGGGACACGGAGTCTTCCCTCTTCTGCCAGTGATTTGGGTAGAGGAGGCTGGAAGGGTGCTGGAGCATGAGCAGCAGCTTCAAGAAACACTTCTGAAAGGAGAAAAGTCTGGACTACTTTTGGTGGTTGCTGTCAATCCTAGCTAGATTAAGAGCATTCTGCCATACCTCTTAGAAAACCATCACTCAAGAATGCTTCCTCTGTCTCTGCCCCTCCATGTCTCTGAAGGGTGTGAAAGTCTAATGTTGGACTTGAGAATTAGGAAGCTCCTCACTTCAATAGGAAACACTAGTTGCATAATGGTTAAGAACTACAGCTGCTAATGAAACAGTCAACAGTTTGTATCCACCAGGTGCTCCTTGCAAACTCTATGAGGCAGTTCTATACTGACCTACAGGGTCACTATGAGTCAGAATCAACTAGACAGCAATGGGTTTTACTTCAACACTCTTAAGATACTGTCTCTAATATCCAGTTCATCAGTTATACAAGTTTTATTTTGGTTTGCTAGTCTTCTGTCTTAACATTCAATTACTACAGAACTCAAAAGATCTTTGTACCTAGGCTTGAATGTCATTATGCATTCCTGACTGCCCTTGGGGTGAGAAACAAGATAGAAGGAGGAAGAGTCTAATCATGGCCACCTCTTTGTGGCTTCAGCCTGGCTATGATTTGCTGCATTTTGAAGTATTTTTCATCTCAGCCAAATGTGTACAGAGTTGAACTGTTCCATAGAGTTTTCTGGGCTATAGTCTTAACAGTAACAGATGGCTAGGCTTTTCTCCCATGGTACCATTGGGTGAGTTTGAGCTACCAACTTCCTTTGGGGTTATTACCCAAGCACAAATTATGACACCCAGGGACTTAACTCTCAGCAAGATAAAGGACTGTTTGGCCCTCAGCAATGTTGCATGGGCTGAGGATACAAGAGAATTCATGCCCAAGGGCTGCAATCTAATGGCACTAAAACCTATTGGCATTGAGTCTGTTCCAACTCATAGCAACCTTAACATGACACAGTAGAACTACCCTATCAGGTTTCCAAGGAGTGCATGGTAGATCTGAACTCCTAACCTTCTGGTTAGCAGCCATAGCACATAAGTACTCTGTCACTGGGTATGGAGGCAATGTCTTCATGCCCTGATTTTGCATAAAGGGGAGGAATGTTCTGCACAAATAAGCCTTAAGTTTGGGGAAAGAAAGAAAGAGAAAGTGGAAAGGAGAGGAGGGAAGATAACGTAGTTTTGAAGCAAAAAAAAAAAAAACAAAAAAAAAAACAGCACACTAAAATCTCAGGATTCAGATGCTGTAAAGGGTCAGAAACAATGAAGGAATATTTTCCTCACATTCAATGTAATTATTGACAGGTATGTGTTCAGTGCTGCCATTGTGATATGTTTATTTTTGTGTTGATGTTTTCTCTGTTATTCTTATTAGTCTGTTCTAGGACGTTCTTCTTTGTGAGCTGATTTTTCACCTTTTTCAGAGTTGGTTTTTTGCTTGTTGAGACTCCTGTATTACGTTTCTTGATTTGATATATTGCATCTTTATTGCACTTTATGGTTGCCCCTATGACCCCCCCTTAATAAACTATATATAAACCCAGTTTTAGTTACTACCATTCTTATCAACTTCTTCTCCATCTGGAAGGACTATAACAACTGTAATACATCCCTCTTTTTAATATGGTAACAGCGTGCTTAATTTTTCATTTTCCTCTGCTGCATTTTGTATAAGGTCTAGGAGGGCTCTCTATATAACCTTTTGTATTCATCTTCTGATAATTTCAGAAGGGTTTCTTCATCTGGAAAGTTTTGTGGTACTTTGTTTTGGGGCCTTCTGAATCCATGGGTGAGTTCTTGGTTACATTTTTTTCCAGAGTTTGTTGGTTTGGGGGCATCATATGGGTCAATAGAAGCTGGGAGAGATGCTGTGAGGATGGATCACAGTTGTTTATCTAGGCTGTCTTAAAATGGAAAGTAAAAGGTAGTACCTGACAACTTCCAAAGTCAGTCAAGTTTTCAGGTGTATAGGTCCCTCTTCCCAGCTGACAAAGTAAACACCTTGATATCAAACCCCAAATGTCATAAACCAGCTCAAAATACAGAAAGGCTACTGCCCTGCTGGTCTCTGCTGTTGGTCCCCAGCTGTAGGTGACACTGTGTAGAATACTGCTCTTCTGCCAGAAAAGTGCTCTGGTCTGGGCAGGTGCTTTGCCTCCCAGCCCAGAAATTAGGTCAAGCTGAGGCTTCTGTATGGATATATCTGCCTCCTGGTGGAACAAGAGGCTGTCCAAGACAAGTTTGCCCCTGTCACAGAACAGGCTACTTTGTGTCGGATGCAGAGTGGCCAAAGGTGCCAAGATACACAGTGTCCACAGCCTCTGTTTCCTGGCTCCCCGACACTGTGTAAAATATTGCTTTTCTGCTGGAAAAGTGCTTTCTTCCAGGCAAGCACTGCCTCCCAGCCTAGGAACTAGGTACAGGTGGGGCCTCCCAATGGAACAAGATGGCATCCTGCACAAGTTCGGCACCTGCCTCCACACAAGGAAAGAGAGGCTGAAGGTGCCAAGATGCACAGAGTCAAAAAGTGGGCTCTCAAAGTATGGCAATTTCACCTGCTGATCCCACTAACAGAGTGTCTGAGGTTGGCTGCTAGTCAAGTCCCAGCTCCACCTGCCAGCTTAGACAGAGGAAAAAAGGAAAAGTAAAAATCGTGAGTTACCTTTGATCTGTGAAAGCCAACTCTCATGAAGAGCAGAGTCAGCAAAAGAGAGGTTTTCCTTTCAGTGGTATGAAGTCCAAATTAACAGCCCTATGCTGTGTCCTAGGGCTCACTAGGTGTCCAGAAGTCTCATTTAATTATCTATTCACGTCTTGGTTTCCAGAGGGATTTAGGGAGACATGTTTAGTCTGCCACCTTGACTTCACCCCAGGAATATTTTCTTAATATCTCATTTTTCCCAAGATGTGAATAATCTCATATTGATAATGCCATACTCTTCCTGTAAGATAACTGAACTGGTTTGGCCAAGAATCTGCAATGGGATTGCTCATTTTGCTACTGACTTTAGGTTAAGAACACGCGGGACACATGGACACCTTTCTATAAATCACCACCAATCATGTTGCTGAAGAACTAATTACACTGACACCCCATCTTTTACACTGCATTTATTACCAATGGTGCCAGAACATGAGGAAAGGATGAAGTAGGATACCAAAAGCTTTGTCTGCTTCCCCACCTAGGACATCAATCTTCCCAATAAAATGAGGCAGGAGATGTCATCCTTCCAGAAGGGACGGATAAAAGATGTGCTGCTGAAACAACTGATTATTACACATTTGCATGCAAGAACTTGCCATTTATACCCATCAAACTCGCTTTTCCCCTGCTAGCTTTGGCACTTTGCTTTTAAGTTAATTTCCAGGAAGCCCAGAACCATGGGTGGAGGGGGAGCTTTCATATTGTCCAGGAAGCCTCAGAGTGGTGACTATGTATTTGTATTAAATCGGTCTTTGAAATGATAAAATCAGCTTGTCTCCATTATGGAAAATACAGAAAAATGGAGCAAGCATTAGCTTTCCTTTGGTGAGCTACACAGATTGCAAACAGATTGATTGAGGTTCAGATCAGAGACTATGCTAAAGGAGAAAACATCTACACAGTCCTAGGTGGTAGCCAAGGAAAGCACCAGAACAGTGGTTCTCAAAGTGTGGCCATTGCATTATGCAGGTTCAGAAATGTGCAAATTGTTGGGCCCTGTCATGGATTGCATTGTGTCCCCCCAAAAATGTATGGGTTGATTTGACCGGGTTGGGAGTTCCAGTATGGTGCTCTTCCTCCCATGTGTTGTGAATCCTGCCTCTGTGACATTGATGATGGAGAATGGTTTGCAGTTGTGTTAGTGAGGCAGGACTCAAGCTTGTGGAATATAAGGGAGAGAAGTGAGCTGAGGAACTTGAGAAACACATACCATCGAGAGAGAAGCATTGAGAGCAGAGCACATCCTTTGAACCTGAGGTTCCTGTGCCAAGATGCTCTCACTGGAAGTGGACTCAGCCTACTGGACTGTGATGATTTCTTTTTCTGAATGGACTTGTATCTTATTAATGGATTTGTGGCTTACCAGACAGTGACAATAAAAGCTTCTCTTCATGAAACCTTCCACTCGTGATATTTTCTGTTAGAGCAGTACCCGGTGACTAGGACAGGCCCCAACACCAGTTAAACCCATTGCCAATAACTCTATTCTGACTCATGGAGACCTCATGTGTGTCAGAGTACAGCTGTCCTCCATAGGGTTTTTGGTGGCTGATTTTTCAGAGTAGATCACCCAGTCATTCTTCTGAGGGTCTCTGGTGAACTTGAACTGCCAACTGCTAACCGTTTACACTGTTCAAGGACTCCAGTCATGTGAAATCAGAAATTACGAGAATGGGGCTGGCAACTTGTCCTTCAAGAAGCCCTCCAGATGATTCTAGTGTGTGCTAGCTCAGGTTTGAGAACCACTGCTCTAGTTTAGCCAAAAAATAAAACAATAAATTGGTGGTACTTTAAATCAAAAGACTCAGGAATGGCCATATTGCACAATTAAAAAAAATGTAATTTCTCTCCACATGTGTAGCCAAAGAAAGGCAAGGCACAGAACATGTACTCAGAGCATGTGTTGGTATCCTGTGGCTGCTCTAACAAAGTACCACAAAGTGGACAGCTTTAGACAACTGACATATATTGCCTCACAAGTCTGGATACGATTTGCTAGGAGTCTGCATTCAGAGTGTCAATAGGGCCATGTTCTCTCTATAGTTTCTAGGGGTAGAGTTTTTCTTGTCTCTCAGTGTCATGGATTGAATTGTGTCCCCCCCAAAAATGTATGTGTTGATTTGACTTGTTAGGAGTTCTAATATGGTGACCTTCTTACCATGTGTTGTGAATCCAGCCTCTGTGATATTGATGATGGAGAATGGTTTGCAGTTGTGTTAGTGAGGCAGGACTCACTATAAGGTACAGAAGTGAGCTGAGGAAGTTGGGAACCTCATACCACTGAGAACAGAGCACGTCCTTTGGAACCGAGGTTCCTGCGTCGAGACGCTTTCACTGGATGTGGACTCAGCCTACTGGGCTGTGATGATTTTTCATATTGAATTGACTTGTAACTTATTAATGGATTTGTAGCTTACCAGACTGTGACAATAAAAGCTTCTCCTCATGAAACTTTCCACTCGTGGTATTTTCTGTTAAAGCAGTACCCAGTGACTAAGACACTCAGCTTCTGGAAGCTCCAGGTACTCCTTGACTTGTTGTTGCAGCTTCATGTGGCTGTCCTTCCTCTGTCTGTGTCTCTTCCCTTTCATAAGGACATCACTCATATTGGATTAAGACTCACCGTACTCCAGCATGACTACATGTTAACCTTAACTGATAACATCTTCAAAAACTATTTCCAAACGTGGTCGTGTTAGCATGTACTAAAGGTTAGAACTGAAATATGGGAGGGATGTGATCCAGTCAGTAACAGAGTGTAAACAAGGTATTGAAATGTCATTTCCAACTTCCCTCAAATGCTAACATGTCCTTTAGGTATGTTACATGTTTACTTCTTTACAGTCGATCTAATATCCATTGAATAAGCAATACACATTTAGTGAGCATCTACTATGTGTCAGAGTCATAGAATGGAGAAGGAGATACTGTTAAGTCAGGAGAGATTCTTTCTACCCACAGTTTACCTTCTTAAGGGTCCTAAAACCTATCATTTGGGTATTATTTCAATCTTTTCTTTACAATCTGTTATGGATTGAAATTTTGTTTCCCAAAATGTGTGTTGAAGATGTAACTCATAAGAGTGTGCCTACTAACCGAGTGACTGGTGTTCAAATTTTCCTGAGGCACCTTGGAAGAAGGGTCTAGTGATCTACTTTCAAAAGTTTGCAGCTAAAAACCCTATGAAACACAGTTCTACTCTGACACGTGTGAGACTGCCATGAGCTATAAAACAAAGTACACCATGACAATGTACAATAGGTGATAAGAAAAATGCATGAGCAGAAAGAAACTGAGCAGAAGCTTTATCTTCAATGTTTCTGAAATGTGATTCATTACTGCTTCCGTCAGTGACATCATAATCATGATTACACTTCCCTTTAATGTTCAATCAAGTGTGATGACAATGAGAAATGAAGAGATACCCGAGGGAGCTTTCTTACCACAAAACAATTGGATCTTGCATAAAACATAATTTTTACTGTCTTGCTGGCTTGCAGGGAAAACTTTAAGAGGCTTTAAAAGACAAAACAAAGCAAACAAAAACCCTGAGCTATGAACCGCAAGAAACACAATATTTCCCTCCAGGCTGGTGGCTAAGTCTAGGTCTACAGTAAGAGGAAAGGCTAGCCCTGGGATTCCAGAATTAAGCCTGGGAATTCAGAGGAGCTAGAATTACTCTCAGAGGTTACCCTTCCCAGGCCCCTGCAAGAAGTGAAACAAAATCCTCTTTTGAGCAAAATATTCTCAGTTTAGGCCCCTAAAGTTAATACTTCCATGAGTCTGTCACTTTGTCATACTGCAGAGGCTTGCATGTTGCTGTGATACTGGAAATTATGTCACTGGTATTCAAATAGCAGTAGGGCCATTCATGGCAGACAGGTTTCAGCTGCAATTCTGGATTAACAAAGATCAGGAAGCAGGACTGGGTAGTCTATTTCTGAAAAGATTTAGCTGGTGAAAACGTTACAAATGGCAGCAGAACATTTTCTCATACAGTACCAGAGGATACTTTTCAGATTGGAAGGCATTCAAAAGACCACTGAGAAAGGGTAGTCTCCTCAAATTAAAGGCCTTAATGACATAGACAGAGCCAAGATTTTTGAACCTTCATTTGCAGATGTGGTACTACTCAAAATGAGAAGAAACAATTGGAAATGTCCATTAATAATGAGACATGAAATGCAAAAAGAATGAATCTTGGAAAATTAGAAGTTGTCAAAAATGAAATGCATAAATATTGATATCATAGGCATTGATGAGCTAAATTGGACTTATACTAGCCATTTTGAATCAACAGTTGCATGGTCTATTATAATGGGAGTAGCAGCTTGAAGAGGAATGGCATTGCAGTCACTGTCAGAAAGAACATTTCAAGATCTTTCTTGGAGTACAACATTGTCCGTGTTAGGATTAATATCCACACCTCTATAAGTAATATCATCTAATATGACAGTTATTCAAATTTATACACCAAGCACTAACACCAAAGACAGACATTGAAGAATTTTACCAAATTCTGTATCAGTATTCTGTATCAGTATTCTGTATCAGTATTCACTGATAATTACTAGTGGTTGGAATGTGAAAGCTAGAAACAATGAATTGGTATTTAGAAAACATGGCCTCAGTGATAGAAATAATGCCAGAGGTCACAGGAAGCAGTTTTGCAAGACCAGTGACTCCTTTATCACAAATACCATTTTTCACCAACACAAATGGTGACTATGCATGTGAACTTCACTAGATGGAATGCTCAAGAATCAAATAGACTAAACCTCTGGAAAGGGGCAACAGAAAAGCTCAGTATCATCAGTCAGAACAAGGTCAGGAGCAACTGCAGAACAGATCATCAACTGCTCATATGCAAGTTCAAGTAGAAACTGAACAAAATTAGAACAAGTCCATGAGATTCAAAGCATGTCCTTAAGTATATTGCACCTGAAATTAGAGACCATCTCATGAATACATTTGATGCATAGAATACTGATGACCAAAGACCAGATGAGCTGTGGAATGACATCAAAGAATTCATAGATGAAGAAAACAAGTAATCATTAAAAAGACAGAAGAAAAAGAACAGAGATCTAAATAGGTGTCAGAAGAGGCTCTGAAACTTGCTCTTGAATGTCAAGTAGCTAAAACAGAAGGAAAGACTGAAAAAGTAAAAGAGCTAAATGGAAGATTTCAAAGGTGTCTCAAGAAAAAGTAAAGTATTATGATGATATGTGCAAAGACACAGAGATAGAAAACCAAAAGAGAAGAATATGCTCATCATTTTTCAAGCTGAAAGAACTGAAGAAACAGTTCAAGCCTAACGTTGCAACACTGAAGGATTCTATGAGGAAAATATTAAACCACACAAGAAGCATCAAAAGAAGATTGAAGAAATATACAGAATCACTATACTGATAAGAATTGGTTGATTTCAACCATTTCAGGAAGTAACATATTATTAGGAACTGTTGGTACCAAAGGAAAAAGTCTAAACCGCATTTGTGGATTGGTGAAAAACAAGGTTCTAGAACTGATGGAATATCAATAGAGATGTTTCAATAAATGGATGTAGTGCTGGAAATTCTCACTCATCTATGCCAAGAAGTTTGGAAGACAGCTACCTGGCCAACCTGATGGAAGAGATTTGTATTTATGCCTGCTCCCAAGAAAGGCAATTCAACCTAATATGTAAATAACCAAATATCATTAATATCGTATGGAAGTAAAATCTTACTGAAGATCACTCAAAAGTGTCTGCAGCAAGAAAATAAATGACAGGGAACAGCTAGAAATTTAATCTAGGTTTAGAGGAGGGACATGGAACCACTGTTGACGTTGAATAGATCCTGTCTTAAAGAATATCAGAAAGATGTTTACTTGTGTTTCATTGACTATACTAAGGCACTCAACCATGTGGATCATAACAAATTATGGATAATTTTGTAGAGAATGGGAATTCTAGAATACTTAATTGTGCTCATAAGAAATCTGTACATGGGCCAACAAGCAATCATTCCAACAGAACAAGTAGATACAGCGTGATTTAAAGTCAGAAAGGTGAAGTGAGAGACAACATATAATATAGGGGAAGTTGGCACAACCTTACAAGGTAAGGTCACAGGAACTTCCTAGATACATGCAAACTCCCTGAGGGACTGAATCACTGGGCTGAGGGCTGTGGGGAACATGGTCTTAGGGACCATCTAGCTCAAGTGACATAGTATAAAAAGACAGTGTTCTACATTCTACTTTGGTAAGTAGCATCTGAGGTCTTAAAACCTGTGAGCAGCTGTCTAGGATACTCCATTTGTCTCACTCCTTCAGGAGTAAAGAAGAAAGTAGAAAATTAAAGAACACATCTGCCTTGGCCTCCGGGAAACTGAATGCAATACAACCAGGTGGTACCAGGCTACCACCACTGAATGCTCAAGCAGGGGTTACAACAGAGGTTTCCAGAAGAGCTGGAGAAGAATAAGTAAGACTAGACCTGCTAGCCTGATAGAGACTGGAGAAATTCTGGGAGTGCAGCTCCCAGACACCCTTTCAACTCAATAATGAAGCCACTCTTGTAGTTCACCTTTTAGCCAAAGATTGGACTGGCCTCTAAAACAAAATAAGACTAAAGTGGCATGCTAGGAAACCAAGGTTGAGAAGGGAGGGAGGGCATTGATCTGTTGTGGGGTTGTTAACATATGTCATAAAACAATACACGTACTAACTGTATGATGAGAAACTAGATTGTTCTGTAAACCTTCATCTGAAGTACACTAGCAAATAAATGAAATCAGGAAGGTGTGCATCAGGATTGTATCCTTTCCCCATATTATTCAGTCTGTATATTGAGCAAACAATCTGAGAATCTGTCTTATATGAAGAAGAAAGGGGTATCAAGATTGAATGAAGATTCAACAACCTGCGTTATGCAGATGACACAATTTGCTTACTGAAAGTGAGGAGGACTGAAAGTACTTACTGACGAAGATCAAAGACCATAGCCTAAGTATGAATTACAGTTCAACATAACAAAAACAAAAATTCTCACAACTGGACCAATAAGCAAAATCATGATAAAGTGATAAATAGAGAAAAGATTGAAGTTGTCACAATTCAGGTCCATGGAAGCAGCAGTCAAGATATCAAAGAATGCATTGCATTGGATAACTCTGCTTCAAAAGACCTTTTTAAAGTGTTGAAAAGCAAAGATGTCACCTTGAAAGAGTAAGTTGTGCCTGATCCATGCCATATGCTTCAAATCATCTGCCATGAATGTGAAAGCTGCACAATAAATAAGAAAGATGGAAGAAGAATTGACACCTCTCCACTGTTACGTTGGAGAACAGTATTGATAATACCATAGATTGACAACAGAATGAACAAATTTGTGTTGGATTTTGAAATAAAAAATACAATTATTCGAATAGCCAGAATGCTCTTTAGAAGCAAAGATGGCAAGACTACATCTCACATACTTTGGACATGATGTCAGGAGGGATCAGTCCCTGGAGAAAGACATCATGCTTGATAAAGCAGGGAGTCAAATGATGAATGAGATGAATTACACACAGTAGCAGCCACAATAAACTTACACCTAATGGTGCTTGTAAAGATGAGACAGGAGCAGGCAGTGATTTGCTCTGTTACACATAGTGTTTTATGAGTCAGAAATGACTCAGTGGCATTTAAAAACAACAAAGTGAAGATCACCCTATGTAAGATCAAGACTGACAATTACCAGAGCAAACCACCATGAAAGGGAGTCAGCAGAAACAGCACATTCATATGTACTTTCTTAAAGAACTCAGACCCTGGAATTAACACAGAAATAATACAAAATAACTGCATGAGGAATGTTTAAAGAACAAGACTACAGGATTACAGACTGGGGAAGCTATGTCAGATATACTTGAAGAAACAATGAAACATACAAATATTCAAATAGCTATGTTAAAAAGCAGATTGGATGTGGCTAGAGAAAGAATTGATGAGCTGGAAGATAGATCTTAAGCAATTACCCGTAATAACAGCATAAAGAACTGAGGAAAGTAAGAAAGAATAACTGAATGAGAAGTTTCAGGGTAAATCTACCTGGAATCTTAGAGGAGAAAGAAAAGCAAATGAGGAGAGCTAATAGTTTAAGAGACAATGATCAAGAATTTTACAGAACTGACAAAAGATACAAACCCATAGAAACAGGAAGCATGCTATATTCCTAGTAGAGTAAATAAAAAGATATCTACCTCTTAGCTATTCTGTAGTAATAGCACTAAAGAGAAATGAGTGATTTTGAGGGGCTATATGGAGAAAAAGACAACTTGTAAAGGAGTGAGAATTAGTTTAACAGCCAAATTCCCAAAAGCCAGCATGGAGATGGTAAAATAACATCTTTAAACTCTTGAAAGTAAATACATGTTAATCTAGAGTTGTGAATGCAGAAAAATTATCATTCTGAAATAAGTACAAAATAAGATATTCTAGGCAAGTAAAAATAGAGTTAATTTAATATGCTGTCTTGTAACCTTCAGGAAGTAATTAAAGATACATTCTAGGAAGGAGAAAAATGACCTCAGAAAATGATAGCATTTAGGAGTAATTAGTGGTGAACAAAGAAATGAATGAATCTAAACAGATGTCTGAAACTCCAGTGTCTGAACAGTGCCTGGTACAAAGTTGGTGCTCACATATTTTTATTAGGAAAAGACATTTGTGTGAAATAAAAGCACGACTGTCTAAATCATGGGAGTTTGCAAAATTCAAATCTAAAATTCTGAACAGTCATACCTAATTCAAAAGGGGCATGATTTTAGAGTCCTTGTATTAGTTTAAGGACAGGTGTGTAATGTTGCCCCAGACTTTGTTAAGCGTGTGTGTTGACTTTCCAAGGGAAAGCAGTAAAAGAATCCTAGATAAGGTTTAACCTGATACCAGAGCTAAAGACCAGCAAAGCCACAAGACCCTTCCACCTCCATTTCCCAGCAACTGCCTAACTCTAAAGTATTGGCCCCTGACTTGATGGGGGTGGAGGGCATATACCGGTGGGCCCCAGTATAGAAGAGCATATAAGTTATGAAGTTAGTTTGGGAAAACTAGGATCTGCAGATGATGACGATGGTGATGACACCAACAGTGTCAGCAACTCATATACACTGAGAGCCTGCTAGGCAACCCATTTAAGGGCTGTACACAGATTAGATCATTTAAACCTTACCACAATTCAGCAAAGAAGTATCAGTTGTGGATTGATTTGTGTTCCCCTAAAACAGACATTGAAATTCTGATCCTTATAGGTGTTGGTGTAGACTCATCTGGGACCAGGATTTTCTTTGTATATTAATGAGGTCATATTGATATAGGGTATGTCTTAAACCTGCTAGCTTTCAAGCTACTAAAAGAGTCACTTAGACTCAGATAGAAGCAAACAGAAATAAGAGAAAGATAGACGCCAAATGGAGAATGCCAAGAAAACGAGGAACACCATATTATAGAAACTCAGATAATTATTTTCCTCCAGAGCAGACAAAGAAAGATTAATCTTGTAACAAGTGCCCTGAATTGGGGCTTCTAGATTCCCAAACTAAGAGAAAATAAATTTGGTTGAAGGCCCCCACTTATGCGTTTGTTATAGCAGAACCCAGAAACTAAGATGATGTCATTACCATCTTCATTTCTAGAGGAGAAATTGAGCCTTAGAAAAATTTGAAAGTTTCTCTGAGATCATATACCTGTGAACTACTAAATTGTGAGGCTGGGATTTGAAACTGGATCTTCATAGCTATGGGGTCTATCATACTTTCCAGTCCTACACTTGCCCAGCACAATAGCCACCGTCTTTCTTCCCTGACTTAAAGACATTAAATCCTCTCCAACAACACACAGCCCTCTGGAAAACCTCCCCTGAGGCTCCTTCCACTTTGGTGGTTGGGAGTTCCACTTCTATGTCCCTACAGCTCCTGTTTCATCTCTCTAATACAATCTCCACCCAACTAGGGACTGGAGGTTTCTCTGGTCCCCGCCAAGAATGCAGGTAAAACTGAAGGCCTTTGACATCTGTATCCTCTATTCCTACCAAGGTAACTGTCAGTAAGAGGCTATTGTTGATCAATGAGAATAACTTCATTGTGCAGTATGGTTTACAAGGAGAGCAAACATACTTCAGATTAAAGAATATATGTCATAGCATAAAATAGCTTATCACAGCTATTCACTGTCTTCTGCACAGACAAGATGACAGAAGGAACTGAGTGAAGGTCAGAGAGGGTACCTGTTAGCATCAAAGGCTGTATCGACCGAAGTCCGTTATGACAACCTGGAACAGTGAGAGTGGATGGGCTCCAATGCATTAGTTATTGTCCAGCATACAAGAAAATTGATCCATGACAAATTAATCCTGGCAGCTTTCATTTTCGATTTCCTTTCTGAATTATACAGGACCATTAAATTGTACCTAAATAGAAAAGAATAAGACAGGACAAAGGGAGCTACATGTGCCATATATTGATTTCTTTAAAGAAATAGTTGAAGAGTAGATTTAATTTAACTGAATGGTAATAGTAATATTGATAGTATAATCATGCTACCAACATTGATGTTGTTCTGGAGGGCTCCATGGCTGACTCTGCTCCAGGGAATGAAGTCTTTCTTCTGCCTTAGGAAAGCATAGAGCCAAATAATAGGCACTTACATCACATGCATCTATCCTTACTGTTCTTACTGATTGTGAGTTCATTTTAACAAAGCTGCTTGATATCTTTTGAAGAATAAGATGACACTCTTGTGTCTTTGTCTGCTAGAGCTTTGTAGCAAACTTTCACAAAGTGGGAGGCTTTAAGTAACAGACATTTGTTGTTTCACAGTTCCAGTGGCTGAGAGTCCATGATCTAGGTGTCACCCATGTCAATTTCTTCTGAAGCTCTAAGGGAGAATCTGTTCTATGCCTCGCTATCAGTTTCTGGTGGCTCCAGGTGATTCTTGGCTTGCAGCTGGAATGTCACATGGTATCTTTCTTTTATGTCTATTCTATAAATATACCATGTTGGATTATGACCCAGCCTATTCCAGGATAATCTCATGTTAACTGATTGCATCTGCTAAAGCCTTATTTCCTAACAAGGTCACATTTATAGGTGCTAGGAGTTAAGACTTCGTTAAGTTTTTAGTGGAGTCATAATTCAATCTACAACACTCTCCTCCCCAGATATGTTTAGCTAGTATAATACATCACAGACCTTTTAGGACCAAATCCTCGTAAAAAGGATCATTATGCAAGATAAGGTGATTCAGAAACCATCTACCATTTGGGCATTTCCAAAATGGTAGAAGGTATAGGTAAGGGGTAAGGAGTGAAGGATATAAGGATTTCAGCAAGAATCATCTCTCTTGGTACCACTGAAGACACCCAGGCCTAACTTTAAGCCCAGTAGTCAGAAGAAGCAACAGGTAGAGGAGAGCAAGAGGCTGGATATTCCCAAACAACAACTGCTAGACTGCCCACTAGTCATTCACCAGCGTCTCAAGTTTGGAGCTAGTGATAGACCTGCGACCAGGGCCCTTATCCCCTGATGTGCTGGATATGGAATGAGATTCTGTTCTTCCCTCTGCAATGTGAGGAAATTAGACTGGATCCATGGTTTTCAAATGCAGATCCATGGACTGGCTGTATAAAAATCACCTGGGGGATTTTTAAAATTGTGTAGCCTTATTTCAGTATTGCAGGTCATGGTGGTACAGTGGTTAAGAGTTATGTCTACTAACAAAAATATCACCAGTTCATATCCACTAGCTGTTCCTTGGAAATCCCATAGGGATAGTTCTATTCCATCCTACAGGGTCACTCCCAAGGGCAATGGGTTTGGTTTGATTTGATTTGCTGTATTAGTGAGGCAGTGGTGGTTCAGCAGTAGAACTCTCACCTCCCAGGCAGAGGACCTGGAACTGATTTTCCCAGTGCACCTCATGTACAGCCACTGCCATCTGTCATTGGAGGCTTGTGCATTTTATGATGCTGAACAGGTTTCAGGAACACCTAGGCTAAGATGAATTAGGAACAAAGGCCTGATGATCCACTTTCAAAAATCAACCAATGGAAACCTGTAGATCACATGATCCTATCCCACTGAATATGGTGTTGCCATGGGTTGGAAGTTGACTAAATATTGGCTAATGCACAACTCAGTAACTTCACAGAGGGCTCAAGAATATGTGTTTTCAAAGTTCCTTGCAGTGGCAGGATTTAGATCCTTGGGTTGCAGCCTCTTCCTTCACCTTCAAAACCACCAGGGTGAAGCAAGTCCTTCTCATACTTTGAATTCTTCTTCTTTCTTCTTGCCTCATATCTTTCAACATGACTGTTCTGCCTTCTTCTACTTTTAGAGAATCATGGGGTTACAGTGGTCCCACCCAGATTATCGAAATAATCTCCCTATTTTAAAAGCTCATCACCTTAATTGCTCTGCAAAGTTCCTCTTGCCATGTGACTCAAGTTTCAGGTGTTGGTGGCATCTTCAGGTTTAGTGGGCATCTTTGGGGGGCTGTTGTTCTGTGAACCTCCTGGGAGGATGACTCTGGCCCCCTGGGAGGAACTCCTGTCAGAGGTCAGTGAAGAGGACCCCATTAGTAGACTCCACAGCAGCTTTCATGGAGAAACAATCCCCAAAAGAGAGACAGATAGGGACAAAGACACACAGATACTGAGAGACAGAAAGACAGAGGTGAATAAAGAGACAGAGAGAGAGATGGATGAGAAAAAGAGAGAGACATGGAGACAGAGACAGAGAGAGAAAAAGAGAGACAGCATGAAGGCTTCACTTGGCCACTATCTCATGGAACAGAAGGATAAGCTGGTCACTTGCCAGTCATGGCAACAGGTGAACCTGACCAACCCAGGTAGATGTCAAAGAAGTTATCTGTGACTAATTTCAGACTTCTTGTTTGTCTAGCAGTGTCTCAGAGCAAGTTTTATTCGAGTTAGAAAACTGGACGGCACTTGGCTTGGCTTATCAATGATAAAACTTTGCTCCAAGTTTCCCACTAAGATGGGTAGAGAACTACCACTATCTCAGAAATAAACCTCAAGGATTCAGTAGAGACTCATTTCTAGTCCAGATCAACAGGAAATTTTTCAGAGAAATGCAAATGAGAAGGTAATGAGCCATAGCCACCACTCTACTTCTGCTTTGCAAAAGACATTCCTCCTGTGTCTTCCCACCTTGAGGCCCTCCTGCCATGTACATCTAACACTGTTTCGCCTATGACTAGAAACAACAGAGCATCCCCCAGGAGGATGCCCAGCCCACCACCCAGCTGTAGGGTCTTCTAGGGGCAGCCACATACACTCTCCAGGCTGAGACCTCCTTCCCCACAGAGTGGCTATGATGGATGGGCTCCTCCTCGCCCCAGTGGAGCCCTGGTGGATCCTCCACCTCTTGTCCTTCTTCACGTCACATTCACTCACTGCTTCGGAAGCTTCCTCAGTGTCCTGGCTGGCTTCTCTTCCCTTTCCTTTAGATGCCTCTATAGCAGCTAACAGTAACAACCAGGTCTAGTCATTATGCTTCCTCTGAATCAAGGGCAAGAGAAATACTCAAATCCTTTGTTGTTGTTAGTAGGTGCCCTAGAGTTGGCTCCAATTCATGACATCCTTATGTAGAACAGATTACATTCCCCAGTCCTGTCCCATCCTCACAGTTATTGTTGTTTGAACCTGTTTTCACAGTAACTGTCAGAATATCTCATTGGGTGTCTACCTTCTGCACTGACACTCCACTTTAGGAAATATGAGATCCTTTTCCAGCAATTGATTGAATCCTCCTGATGACATACTGCAAGTAAGCAAGACCAAGTCTTGCCAGATCTCTCTCTCATTCCAGAACTTGGTTAAGATGCAGCTGGGACACACCAAAGCTGAAAGAGCCTTGGGCAGCCACCTGATGGCTTCTCGTATGTGTGTATAACAGTGTTTCACTTTGGGAATCATCTATCCATC
Source organism: Heterohyrax brucei (assembly GCA_028571685.1). Classification (NCBI taxonomy): domain Eukaryota; kingdom Metazoa; phylum Chordata; class Mammalia; order Hyracoidea; family Procaviidae; genus Heterohyrax; species Heterohyrax brucei. The sequence continues at coordinate 33,443,294 of CM053140.1, forward strand.
CATTTGTTGGTCTATCCATCCAAGAAAGTGTTCACTAACCAGTTAAGGGTGCAGAGGATGTGCTGGAATCCTGATTGTGGCATGGACAGGCTGGATCTGTCAATCATAGCAATTGGTGGGTCCGCACAGACTACATGCTGCTGAGACATGAATATAAACACACACAAGCATTCTGAACCAGGAGCAGGTGAACTTCCGCTGGTGATCTGCAGGTCTGAGAGGGCAACTGGGAGTTAATTAGCTGCCACTTGGTTGGAAGAAGTGAGTTAGAGAAGAAGTTACTGTCCCAAGTCACTTCGGAAATTAAGAGATCCCAAGGTACTCATATGACGTAGCCTGTGGTCCCCAAGACCACAGGGGCAGCCAATTAAAGCCAAGCCACTCTGGAAGCAATTAGAGGGGATCCCGGGTAGACCTACAGCCTATGCCCCTGGGGACAGTCTTGCACTGAACCTGAATGATGTGCTTTCGGTCCAAGAAACCCCAGAGAGAAAATGAGCTTTAATCACCAATCCCCTTAACATTAATCACCACCCATCAACAAGATGGACTCTGCCAAGGTAATGAAATCTTCATTCACACAGGCTAAATAAACGCATGATTACAGGAATAAACACTGCAGTTAACGCCAGCACATTAAGCGTGAAAACAGCTTCCCTTTGGCTCCCTGTTCAACAGCAAAGTTCCTACATGGCCAAATGCAGGCCAGCAGGGCCCTGGGAAGACAGAGTCAGGCTCCAAACTCATCATCCATGCCTCTCAATGCTTCTTCTACAGTAAGCCCAGGGCACTGGGACTGTCCCTGGCCCTAAGTGGGGAATTCAGGAGAAGCCACAGTAGATGAAAGAGCTGAAGGGTAGCTGGAGATGTCCTGTGTCCCCTTACACAGTTGGGGACACACCAGAAAGTAGGGTACACAGTGCCACTGTCTTCTGAGAGTATGAAGCTCCTGAGGAGCAGGCCATATCCGATTGAGTCGCAGACCCTAGCCATTTCCCTAGCCACTTGTTTTTAACTCTGGGAAAACTGAGACACAAAGATCAATGAGACCTTTTCAGGGAATGGAGATGTCATCTGTGCTCATACACACACCTTCATGCTAACAAAAAAAAGCCTATGCCCACCACCAGGCCTATACCCCCTCATCCAGGACAAGTCCCAGCTATCAGATAAAGATGGAAAGAAAAGATGACTTTCCTCTATTTCTACGATAAAGCAATCAGGTGATGCTGTGTTCAAGCAGCTGTTTACCCAAAGGAATGGACAAAGATCAGTATTGATACCTGGACACCTATGCACTCATTTTATTGAAATCTCAAGTAAATAAATAAATAATCAGGAAAGTATGATAGACGTTCACCAGTAACAGAGATGAAGCTCTCTCCATCTCTCCATCCCTCTGTCTCTTTATCCCTCTCTCCTTTCTACCTTTTTCTTCTTTTATCTCACTCTCCGTTTATTGTTGCTCCCCCTCTTTTTCTGTCCCTGTTCTTCTCGCTGCCTACCTTTATCACACACATACACCCACACCCTATGCTCACATGTTTCTGAAGGTGGCATGAGATGGCACCTTGATGATCTGTGCAGGAATTGTAAGACTTAGAAATAGACTCTCAATCCTTTACTCTTGGAAAGATGAGACTTCAGACCGACCAAATAGCCTATAACCTGAGGACAGCAGTTAGCTGAAAACTGGAGAGGAAATCTCTTCCTTCTTCTTATATTGATGTCAGGTTTCCACTGAGGCAACCTTCATGAGTATAAACAACATTTGAGGTACATTCTCTACAGCCCATACTACCTATTCAGGAAAAATTAACCAGAAGCTCAAATCAACAGAGGGCTTCCAAAGAACTTGTAACTTATTACTGTGAGCTCGTGCTCAATATCCAGTCCTCGAAAGTGACTCAGCTATGAAGCACAAAATGTAATGTGGGAACCTTGAGGTCTCAAGCTGCTCCTTGAAACAAATGTCCCCTGAGAAATTTGTTTCAGTCACAGGAGAAGCCAGCGGGTTACTCTCTACTTCCTAGGCCTTGCATTCCCCTCACTAAATACCAACCTGCTCCCAAAAGGTCTTTGAGAAGGCTGTTTTCTCCACTTTCTCTGTCTAGGGCACATCTTCCCTTAAGCTCTGGCAAGTCCTAGGTTCAATTTGTAAACTGGAGCTCTGCGAGCTTCCGTCCTTCCTCCAGTGTGTACATGGGCCAGCCTCTGGTCATGTCTACTGCAAAACTGTGGACTAGTTATGTGACTTCTCTGGACAACTCTGTCCTAATCTGAGACATGGAGAACAGGAAAGGAAATCTCCGCATTGGCATATGGGTTAGTGATGGAGCATGTGAAATGCCTACCAACAATCAGTAACTGATAGGGCTACTGTGGTTGTCAAGAACAATAAAGACAATAATTAATATCATTTATTATTAATGATTTTTTTTATTTACAAACAACTGCAACGTTTTGTCTGATCAGGTTTAATGATGACACTAGTAAAATGAAAAGTATCTATTGTTTGCCTTTTGTCCTCTGGTTACTGTTGTGAATTGAATTGTCTCCCCTAAATGTATGTTGGAATCCTAAACACTAAACTTCTGGATGTGATCCTGTTTGGACATACAGTTTTCCTGGTTATATTAATAAAAGCATACCTGAGTAGGGTGGGTTATCAACTTATTACTTCTGAGGTATAGGTATAAGAAAAGCAGATTACACACACACACACAGGGGTGGGGTGCAGAAACAGATGCCATGAGAAGATTGTCTACAATCCTAAAACTGGCAAGAAACCAAGGAATGTCCAAGATTAACTACAAGGAAGGAATGGACATAGCTGAGACTCTGATTTGGACTTTCAGTCTTCTAAATGGTCAGAAAACAAGTTTTCTGTTTAAAGCCACCCATTATTGGTATTTCTGTTAGAGCAGCACTAGGATACTAAGACAATACTTTTTATTTAAACAGATCTAGGAACTTGAAGGGAGAATAGTAAGAAACACAGATTTTAAAGTTAAATCACTAAAAGTAATATACAACAGCTCACAGTGCTGTCAGAAGTTTTTTTTTTTTTTAAAAAAAAATAGAACAAAGCAGGTAAGAGGCATCCAAAATGTATAACAAGCTCTAGGACAATCTGTGATGCATTATTGCTTTTCCCATATGTTACCATCACTTGGAATCATCAAGTGATTATTGCGCTGGGTGTAAACACGTGTTCAGCTGACACCCTGGATCTCACATTCCTAACTGTAGGCAGCATCTCATGGGGGAATGAAAGAGGATCTTCTCTTGCTCAATTTTATATGGCTGAGTACACTCCACCCTGCTTTTCTGAAAAGACTGAAGAGAACTCCAGCTTTCTTAATCAAATAGCTGCACAATCAGTAGACTCTTCCTGCCAGTGAATGAATAAAAAATGTCTCCACCCCTTTGGGGGTCTCATTATGTAGGCATTACTGAATCATGCCTCTTCTCCTGAGATCCAATGATATTATGAAGTGGGTCTTTCTGGCCCAGTCAGCCCTTTCCTGCTTAGCATGGACCCTCAGGTGTGGTCTGTAGCTCTGATAAAAGATACTTCAGTCACTAGGCAATTCCATGGACAAGAAACTTTGGATAAAGTTACATTTTTTGCCCCCACATAAAGACAAAACTAGGGTCCATGTAGGAATGTCCATCACTGGGCTGAGCTTAATCCTAACTCCTCCCTCCAAGGACAACAGTGGTTGTTTTTGTTTCCTCTGACGAAGAATGAACCTACCCAAACCTTCACCTGTGTCTCAGGAAGTATTGCCATCAAGGTTCTTAAAGGCACCTCACTCTGGAACAACATCTGATTTTGAAGGTAAAGGAACCTTGAGCAGGCGACATTCATCAACCTGTTGAAGGCCACCCAGCAAGGATGAGGAGGAGCTGGATTTTGAACCCAACTTTGTAAGCTTCCACTCAAGTCTGTGTTCTCTCAAATGTAGCAAGCATACTTGAGAACTAAGATGACTTTCAATTCTCTAGAGCTAGCCTTCATGGCTGCTCCATTCCTCTCCACCATAGGAACCTACCTCCCTTGGATTAAGCCCCAGGTCTACTCTGCTGCCCCAAGATCAGGCAAGCTATTTCCTCCCAGCATTACTATCACTGTTCCCTTGTCCTGGAACTCTTCTCCCACAAATATCTGCCTGGCTCGCTCTGCTGTCTCTCTTCAGGCTTTGCTTACATGTTACTTGTTCAAGGAGGGTTACCCAGAACGCCTCATTTAAAACAACTGCCCCCACACTCACACACTGCTAACCTTCCCAATCTCGCTAGTTCTGGTATCCATAGTATTCATCACTACATAACACACTATGTGATATTGACAAACTTATTATGTTGATCATTCATTTGTCTTCCCTTTCATCATATTTATTCATGAATGTACCTCAAGCTTTAGAATAGATGCTTGTGTTTGCTGAATGAGTGAATCAGCAAATGGATGACACTGAGGAAGAAGTAGGGCCTGAAGTAGAACCACTTTGGATTTCTCCAGGGCTCAAGTGTCCCTGTTCAGAGAGAGCTGATATTTCTGCAAGTTCTTGATTTTCTCCCTTTACATGTGGAAGGCATTGCTCAGTTATTAAGACCCTTCATCACTTTCAAAAGATTCATTCACCTAGTAGTAAAGCTTTGAGGATGGACCAGATTCACCTCTTTTGCAAGTAAGGCGGAATGAAGCTTTTGAGGCCAAGCCAACCATAATGACCACTGATGTTTGTTATTTAGACAATAGTAGCTCCTACCTCTAAGTTGTTTTAAGCAACTAATACTGATTCAAGGTGTAAAGAGTTTGTGGGATGCCCGTTGCGTAGTAAGACTCAAAAATGGTGGTTACTGTTACTAAGATGACAAGTACTGAATAGACAAGCCATGCTTGGGCCTATCTTCTGTCTCCAGTCTTCAAGCACTAGATTTTTACAAAGAAGGTTGGAGAAAAGCTTCTAGTTTTAAAGGCCTCCACACTCATTCTTTCATTCCTTTATTCTTCATTCCTTAAATGGAGTGCCTGTTCAAGCATTAGCCTGGCTCAGTGCTGAGGAGAAATCTCTTGATATGTGTACTTCCTTACCTTTGGGGAAGTAGTCAGGAGACAGGGCAGGCATCACAGGTGCAAGTTTGTACAAAGGGATGGCTTGGAACATGAAAAAGAGTGATCTCTCACAGACTAGAGCTGAGGGTTGTGAGAAAGCCCTGAAGACTTCCTGGAGGAGGTGGTATTTGCAGGATAAGCAAATAATCCCAGCAGAACAGTCATGAACCAAATGCTTCTCAACCAGAGGGCCACAACTCATGCTCTGGTGCTGAGATACAGGACTTGATGAATATTTCAGTCCAGGTCAATCCTAGAGCAGAGAAATCCAAGTGGTCCAGACTCAAATTCAGAGCCCTGGTTCAATGCAGCTGCTCCAGCACCACTTGCCATTCATGCCTCTTCACCAGTCTCTGGTTAGATTTACTGTCAGGGCTTGAGATCCCATCTTCTGGGCCCACTCACACAGCATCTGGAGCCATTATGGATTGAATTGTGTCCCACCTAGAAGACATGTTGAGTTCTAAACTCTGTGACTAGGTTTTGTTTGGGAAAATAGTTGTTTTTTTTTTTTTTTAAGAAGTCATCAAATGAAGTTAATGAGGTCACAGTAAAGTGGGTTCTAATCTGTCATGAGTTGAATTACGTTCCCCCCCCAAAAATTTGTGTAACAACTTGGCTAGGTTGTGATTCTCTGTATTGTGTGATGTTCCTTTATGTTGTAACCTGCCTCTGTGATGTTAATGAGAGAAGATTGGCGGGGGTTGTGTTGGTGAGGCAGGACTCCATCTGTAAGACTGTGTTATGCCTTATGGCAATCTCTTTAAGATATAAATGAAAGGGAAGCAAACAGAGAATTGGGGACTCATGCCACCGAGAAGTAATGAGCGTGTCCTTCGGAAAGGACCCAGGGTCTCTGTGCCTGAGAAGCTCCTAGTCCAGAGGAAGACTGATGACAAGCACCTTCCTTCAAAGCCAAGACAGAAAGACTTCCCTGTAGCTAATACCCTAAATTTGTGAAAAAAAGAAAAAAAATTCTGTGAGAAAACAAATTTCTCCTTGTTAAATCCATCTACTTGTGATATTTCTGTTATAGTGGCACCAGATAGCTAAGACATAGTTCTATATACCTGGTGTCTTATAAAAGAAGAAGACAGATACAGAGACAGAGTCATGCTGGGGAAGACAGTATGTGAGGATCCGCCTACAGACAAGAAATGCCATGAAATGTCCAGGGATCCAGGAACCAGAAAAGGCAAGGAAAGAACAGTCCCTAGACAGAACACAGCGAGAGTATAGCCCTGCTGACGCTGTGAATTTGGACTGCCAAACTTCAGACCTGTGAGACAACACGTCTCTGCTCTGTAAAGGTACCTACTGTATGGTATTTTATCACTGCAATCTTTTAAAATTATGGTTATCGTGATTAAGTGTAAGTTTATAATCCAAGTTAATTTTTACTGCAGTCTCAAAAAACTAAGCCAGGAGCTAATGGGTACCTGGTCGCCTTCTTCTGAAGAGCTTAGGGTAGAAGTTCCCTGGGCTCGGCTTGTACACATTGATCCTTTCAATTCAAAGACCTCATTGGTAAAGCAAGAAGCTGAGCATCAGTACAAGGTGAGATGTTTTACTAACATGTCCCACAGTCACCATCACAGAAGCATTCACAGTTATTTGTTTCCTTGGAAGGAAAATGAACATACTCAAATCTTGATCTGTATCTGGAGAAGTATTGCCATCAAGGCTCTTATAGGTACCTCCTCCTGGAACTAAAACCATAAAACCCAGAGCACTGATGGGGTCCCTGTGGACCTGGTCACCCATTTTGCCCTCGATGGGGTTGATTTTGAAAAAGAGTGGCTGTGCCTTATTATTTTTACTTGATTGCTCCGAATTCATGCAGTCACTTTAAAATATCTGTTTCTCTTCTGGGTTTCTGTGTTTATCCACCAAAATGGCCCAGCTAATGACTCCTATTTCACCTCCCACTTTCCTTTCAGAAAAAATGGATCCCATAAAAACCACTAGACTGGTAACTGAGCAAACTCTTTGGCATAATAAAATTTTGATTTAGAGGCTTAGCAAATTGACAGAACATTTCCGCGTGCCCTTCTGAAGTGTGCAAACTATTTTTGGCATGTGGGCATTTACATAATATTGCCAGAAATGTTTTTGCCCCCTCCCTCTCTCAAAATGGGAAGAAGTAGGGATGAGCTTAAATGGGAAGAAGTGATGAAACAGGTTCTGAGTCAGAATACCTGGGCTTGCAAGCCAAGTCATTCAAGTTAATCTTCGGTCACAGAGTGCTGAAATTAGGTGGCGAGACAGCACCGGAAAACTAAAGAACTGACACACAGAGAGCAATGTGGGTACACAGGACACACGGTAACCGCTGCTGCTCTGAGGTAAGGTGGGAAGGAACCACACTGGCAGTTTACTTTGCTTATCATTGGTGTGAGCTCCTTGAGTAATAATAACATCAGTTTGTGCCCCAGCTAATGTTGGAGGTTCACATTTACCCAGTGTTGTCACAGAAGAAAGGACTGGTGATCTGTTTCTATAGATAGGCAGCCAATAAAGCCCTATGGAACACAGCTCTGTTTTCTAACACATGGGGTTGCTATGAGCTGGAACTGACTGGGCAGCAACGGGTTCCTTATTGATGTACAGGCAACCACCTTGATGCCCTGAATGGTGTGATATGGTATGGAGGGATTAGCGGCACTACGAAAAGGAACCCATTATTTCTCCCCTGCATATCATCTCAGAGGGTTTGTGCTTCAGGAGACACATTATGGGAAATGGCCACTTGAGTATTTCTATCCAACTGTGTGCAGAGATAGAAACTATAAAAATTAAAGTCAAAAAAAAAAAAAAAAAAACAACTCCAAATGTCTAAAGTGGAAGAATAAGAATTGTTGCCAAAATAGTACAGTTAACTTTCCCCCATCAGGGAATAAAATCTAGGATTTATGGGAAAGAAGAAAATGATATTTGTCTGCCACTATGCCAGGCACTTGCAGGATCAGGTTTAGATACTTACAGTAAGTTTGTGGGCCATAGTAACACGTTGTTAGTTGCCGTGGAATCAGCGCTAACTCATGGAAACCTGTATAAGAGAACAAAGTGTTGGCAGTCTTGTGCCATCTTCACAATTGTTTGTAAAAATAACAGTTAAAGGTTATTCGGGTTTAGTATTTTATTTGTATTAGTCTATCTTCACATTAGCCCATTTTACAGATGAGAAACTGAACCAAAGCCAGGTCTTTGTCACTTGATTTGCTACAGCCATCTGACTCACAAGTAGTGGAGCCGGTTTAGACACAGAATCCTTGCTCTTAACCAAGGTCCACTCCCACTTAATCCCCCTGCCATGGAGTTGATTCTGACTCATAGGGATCCTATAGGACAGAGTAGAACTGCCCCATAGGGTTTCCGAGGAGTGCCTGATGGATTCAGACTGCTGACCTTTTGTCTAGCAGCTGTAGCTCTTAACCACTACATCACTAGGGTTTCTAGCCAGGCTGCCTCCATTGTACAAACAACTACCCTACTCGGAGAGTCCCTGAGTAGCACAGTTAAGTGGCTGTACTACTAACTGAAAGGACAGCACTTCAGACTCACCTAGATGTACTTAAGAAAAAAGGTTTCCAAGGAGCACAACCTTGAAACCCCTGTGGATCCCAGTTGAACTCAGTAACACATGGGGTCACCATGAGTCGGAATCAACTGGATGGTAACTGGTACTAGTGCTGGTATCCTGATCATTAGGATTCTCAGTTTCTCCATTTCCAGATTTGAAAACTGAGACTCAGGAGGATCCAAACATTTACCCAAGTTCCCACAGTAAGAGTGAAGATGCCTGTCTTCATGACCTCTCTGGCTAAATCTATAGTCAGTGCCATTTGGGGATATCTTCTATCTACCAGGGGGAGCAGGCAGGAACATTCCAATGCATTCTTGCTTGAGGATACCTTTCTTCCTTTTTCCATAGAAAGGGGCACCCTGGGAAATGAGGGCCACTGTAACCACAGGTTGACTCTCTCTCCATATCATCCAGACTCCAGACTAGGGGCCCAGGACCCAGAGCCCAGAGGCTGAGCTGTCAAACTTGTGTGTGTGCTTCTTGGTATTACTTTCATTTTCTCTATTATACTTCAAATTGCATGATCTATATCAGCTGTCTCACTGTTGATTCACTGGTTAAATTAGCTGCTATTTCTCTCTCTGCATTACAGGCTCCAAGTAATTTGTTTATGAATCAAATGTTCTGTAGGCGCTGAAGAAAAGCTTAATATGCATTCATTACAGCTGAGCTGTAATCACCCTAAATCACAGGAATTGCCAGTCCCTGACAAACTGCTGGCCTCCTCGGCACATTATCCCATCTTCTACCTGACCAGAGTCCGATGATGAGGCATGAATTTTAATCAACAGCAAGTGGAGGGAGGGGTGCAGGAGGAGGGAATAAGTTTTAAAAATCTGTAAAACAGTTCAGACCAGTGCAAGACTGTTAAACATCTTGCCCTCTGTGTGACCTTCATAGAGCATCCTGAGCTTCCCCGGAGACTTGGCTGAAACTCAATGTCATTCCTTTGGAGAGTGTGCAAATTAAGTTAATGTGGATGGCTGAGGAGAAACAGTCATGTAATATTCCTCAGTCCACCTCCTGTCTGGGAGATTTATCCCAGTACCAGAAAAGGGGAAGTTTTCAACACCTTATCAGAAGAGACCAATCCCTGAAGAAGGACATCATACTTGATAATGTTGTTATTAAGTGCCATTGAGTAGGTTCTGATTCATAATGACTGTATGTATAATACAATGAAATGCTGCCCAGTCCTTTGCCACTGCACAATCATTACTATGTTCATTGTTGCAGCCACTTTCAGTCCATCTCATTGAAGGTCTTCCTCTCTTTTGCTGCTCTCTAGCAAGTATATTGTCCTTCTTCAGAGACTGGTGATCCCTTTTGGTAACAGTTCCAAAGTACATAAGACAAAGTCTCATCATCTTCACTTCTAGGGAGAGTTCTGGCTAGTAGAAGGTCAGCAAAAAAGAGGAAGACCTTGAACAAGATGGTTTGTGGCTGCAACAATAGGCTCAAACATAGCAATGACTGGGAGGATGGCACAGGATCAGGTACATTTCGTTGAGTAGTGCACGAGATTGCTGTGAGTCAGAAACAACTCTATGGTATCTAACAACAACAGTGCTGTAGTGGAGTGCCTGGGTGGCACAGATAATTAAATAATGGAATACTAGCCAGAAAGATGGCAGTTTGAAAACACTTAGAGCTGCCCTTAAAGATAGGCTTGGTGAGCTGCTTCTGAAAGATCACAGCCTTGAAAACCCCGTGGAGAAGTTCTACTCTGACACACATGGGGTCATCATGAGTCAGAACTGACCTGACAGCAACTAACAATAACAGTGCTGCCTTGACTTTGGTGTTGCACCCACTCCGACCTTTTCTAAAGGGCTCTTCTCCAGTAAGTCCTGGTGGAGTAGTGGTTAAGTGCTACAGCTGCCAACGAAAAAGTCAGCAGTTCAGGTGCTCCTTGGAAACTCTATGAGGCAGTTTTGCTCTGTCCTGTAGGGTTGCTGTAAATTGACATTGACTCTACAGCACGGGGTTTGGTTTGTTTGTTTTTTTCCTTCTCCAGACTATGTTGGATCAAGAGGCAGTTGTACAAACAGAACAAGGGGACACTGCATAGTTTAAAGTCATGAAAAGTGTGTGTCAAGGTTGTATCCTTCCACCATACTTTTTAAATCTGTATTCTGAACAAACAATCCGAGAAGCTGGATTCTGTGAAGAACAACGAAGCATCAGGTTTGGAGGAAGACTCATTAGCAATTTGCGTTATGCAGATGACACCACGTTACTTCCTGGAAATGAAGATTTGAGACACCTATTGATGAAGATCAAAGACCACAGCCTTCAGTATGGATTTCACCTCAACATGAGGAGAACAAAAATGCTCACAACTTGAACAGTAAGTAACATTGTCATAAACGGAGAAAGGATTGAGGTGTCAAGGATTTCATTTTACTTGGGTCCACAATTAATGCTTTTAGAAGCAGCAGTCATGAAATCAAAAGACACATTGCACTAGGAAAATCTGCTGTGAATGACCTCTTCGAAGTATTCAAAAATAAGGATGTCACCTTGAAGACTATAATGTGCCTGACCCAGGCCATGATATTTTTCAATCACATCATATGTATGCAAAAGCTGGACAATGAACAAAGAAGACAGAAGAAGAACTGATGTTTTTGAATTGTGGTGTTGGAGGAGAATGTTGGATGTACTATGGACTGCCAAAAGAACCAACAGATCTATTCTGGAAGAAGTACAGCCAGAGTGTTCCTTGGAAGCGAAGATGGCAAGACTGCGTCTTACATACTTTGGACATGTTGTCAGGAGGCATCAGTCTCTGGAGAAGGACATCATGCTTGGTAGAGTGGAGGGTCTGTGAAAAAGAGGAAGACCCTCCATGAGATGGATCCCCACAGTGGCCACAACAATGAGCTTAAGCATAAAAACGATTATAGACATGGTGCAAGACTGGGCAGTGTTTTGTTCTGTTGTTCATAGGGTTGCTATGAGTCAGAATTGACTTAACGGCACCTAACAACAACAACCAGACTATGTCTTGGGGCTCCACACAATCAATATAAGCATGTCTGTTCCGTGTCTACAAAATACAAGTGACCTACAAAATATGATTTGAAATCCTAACCCTTCCCTGTACCTGTGAGCATGACTCTGTTAGAAAATGTGGATTTTATTTGATGTGTATCAGGTCAGACTTGTGAAGGGTAGGTCCTTAACCTAAATCTTACATGTTATCAAAAGAGTAGATTAGACATAGAGACATGCACAGAAGAAAGAGACAGCCAGCTGATGGAGACAGATACTACGAGGCTGGAAAAGCCAAGGATTGATAGCAGTGCTAGAAGCTAAGGAGTTCCTGGGAGGTGTAAATGCTTAACATAGCACTCAGCTGGTAGTAAAATGTTGGAAACCACTCAGAAGCACCTCAGAAGAAAGGCTTGCTGATCGACATCTGAGAAGTCAGCCACTGAAAACCCAATGGAGCATAGTTCAACTCTGAGACATATAAGGTAGCCATGAGTTGAAGTCCACTCCACGGCAACTTTGTGTGTGTGTGTGTGTGTGTGTGTGTGTGTGTATGTTTGTTTTAACTGAAGCTGAAATTAGATAATGGAGAAAATTTATTTTAGGTGAAGGAAGAACTAACACACAGCAGAGGAGAATTTAGCACAAGTAGACTAAACCCAAAGCTTAGAAGTATTCTAAATTAAACCAAACACTTCCGGGGACAGAGTGTCAGGGCCAGGGGTTTGGATACTATGATGCAGGGGCCAACCAGGTCAACTGGTATAACAAAGTTTTTTTAAATAAGTGTTCTGCATCCCACTCTGGTAAGTGGTGTCTAGGATCTTAAAAGCTAGCAAGTGGCCATCTAAGAATCGTAGTTGGTCTCCACTCACTTGGAACAAAATAAAAAGAAGACCATCAAAAAGAGGAAGGTGTGAGCCTGAGACAGAAAGTGTGACATACAGCTGAGACAATGTAAATATGAGGCCAGAAGAACTAGTTGGACTATGTTTATATGGACCTCAACAAAGAGTCTCTGATGGAACTGGTGAACTTGAAATCTAGTTAAGACAAGACTTAATAGTCTGATGGACTAGAGGGTCCCTGGAAGACATGACCACTGGACTCTCTGTTGACCCCAAACTGAAACCATTCTGGAAGCTAACTCTTCAAAGACTGAACTGATACATAAGACATGAAATGCAAGTGATGAAGATTCGTTTGTTTGCTTGGGCATATACAGGAGACTAACTGAACAGCTCCCACTCAGAAGGAAGAGGGAACACTGGAGGGGTTCAGGGAACATCAGAGGAGTACAAGAGCTGGTTGAGTAGACATGAGAAGTATGGTTTGGAGGGGGGGAGTGTCAGGAGAGTAGCTAGACTCACATAACAGAGTGTGTGAGTTTTTGTATGAGAAGCAGGCTGGAATTATAAACTTTCACTTAGACAATAAAAAAAAGAGAGTGAAAAATATGAACAACAACAACAAATTATCAAAGCTGAAACAGACAAGGAAGAATCTCCCTCTAGAACCACACTCTGAATTTGGGCTTCCAGCCTCCTGAACAGTGAGAAATAAATTTCTGTTCTTTAAAGCCACTCATATGTAGTTTTTCAGGTGGAGTTAAAAACAGTTGCTGTTGAGTCAATTTCAACTCATAGTGGCCCTATAGGACAGAGTAGAAGTGTCCCATAGAGTTTCTAGGGAGCACCTGGTGGATTCAAACTGCTGATCTTTGGTTAGCAGCCATAGCATTTAACTCTACCATTGGAGTTTCCTTTGTTACAGTAGCACTCAAGAACTGAGGTGGAGGGTGACAAGCACAGGGCTGACCTGGGACCTGTGAAGACTTTGACTCCTGACTTTGCCTTGAGTAGGTACACAGTCTGTGCCCCATGGGCCTTCCTTTCCTCGTTCCCTGTGGTCTGCTCATACTGTCAACGCACTTTTTCAAGTCATGCTGTGCTTTTAAGAGAAAATGTAGTAGGAAAAGGATGAGAAGCAGCAATGAGTACAGGTGTAGCACTTCTTAGTAACTGCTTTACATTTTAGAGAACAGCACCACACTCTCCGTCACAATCCACCCTCAACTAGCAGGGACTTCAGCCAGGAGTCATAAAGGTGAAGTCTTTCTGGAAGGCTGCACAGAGGTACACTCCTTGTGCCACAGGACACTGGCAGAGAGCAGAGCTCCTAAGGATCTGTATGCCTGTGGTCTTCCAAGAAGATCCAGGAGCAAAACCAGGCTCATGATAGGTCTGGCTTGGGGCTTTCTCCCAAATGCCTAACTCAGGTACTGAGAAGGAGAATTCTTTTAAGTCGAGCACGTTGACTCAGATATTGACACTGTGATAGAAAGAAGGGCAGGTGTGGAAAATCTATGGGACAGTGGTCTACCAAAGTTGTTGTTGTTAGGTGCTGTTGAGTCAGTTCTGACTCACAGCAACCCATGCACAACAGAATGAAACACTGTCCAGTCTTGTGCCATGTCCACACTCATTTTTATGCTTAGGCCCATTGTCGCTGCTGCTGTGTCAATCCATTTTATCAAGGGTCTTCCTCTTTTTTGCTGACCCCCCATTCTACCAAGAATGATACCCTTCTCCAGGGACTAATCCTTCCTGACAACATGTCCAAAGTACATAAGATGCAGTTTTGCCTTCTTTGCTTCCAAGGAACGCTCTCATTGTACTTCTTCCAGAACAGATCTGTTGGTACTTTTGGCAGTCCATGGTACATTCAAAATTCCTCTTTAACACGACAATTTAAAGGCATCAATTCTCCTTATGTCTTCCTTGTTCCTTATCCAGCTTTTGCATGTGTGTGATGTGGTAGAGAATACCATGGCTTGGGTCAGGTACACGTCAGTCTTCAAGATGATATCGTTACTTTTCAATACTTTAAAGAGATCCTTTGCAGCAGATTTTTCCCATGCAATGTGTCGTGATGTCTTTTCTTTTTCTTCTTCTTCTTTTTTAATTGTGATTGAGTGAAAGTATGCAATCCAAGTTGAATTTGCATGCCTGCCTATCTGCAGCTCCCTCTGCTCTCCTGCCCAGTGACAGCACACTCCTCCCTTCTACTCTATACATATCAAATTCTCTTAACAATCTCCTGTCACCTCATCTCCACCCTCTCCTTCCCTTCTAGAAAGAGGCCAGTAGGACAGCATCCTATAGATGTATAGAACCATAAAGTGCACACACCATGTGGTCACATTGTGTCTCCAAGTCCAACACATTCTTGTCTGAAGAGTTGACCTAAATAATAATGACCAGGGACAGCAGCAGGTCTAGCGGCCATGCTCCCAGGGGAACTCCCAGGCCTTTGAACCATCAATTGTGGTCTTTCAGTGGAGTTCTTGAGGTGCACCTCTCTTTTTCTCATGTTGCCACTGGAACTCGACATTGTGGACCCCATCACAGCTGTCATTGGTGGTAGCTGTGCAGGTTCTTCTCATCACGTGTTGGTACAATCACCCATTCACATGGGTTCTTCTGTCTTCTGGGCTCTTTTTCCATCATGTCTTTGTAGTCTTTGGTGATCATATGTTCTGGCTGAGTTGGGACCATTTGGTGTATCTCAGATGGCAGTTTGCTGGTTTTTAAGACTCCATACACCACTCACCAATGTAGAGTGCAGGAGACTTGCTTAGCAATAGGCTGGTTATGCCAATTGGCCTCAGTGTCCCCTAAAAGCATGGTCCTGGACCACCACCCCTGCTACTTTATCCTTGCAATATTGGGTTAAGATAAGAAGAGTTTTCAGTTTATGCTGAAGTCCAGTTAAGTTGATCTTCTTTCTGCAGTGTGCTGTCAGTGCTTTGACCCAGCCAAATTTCTATCAACTATCTCATCTATAACCAGCCCTCTCCCACCCTCCTTCCCATCCCTTGCAGCTGTCAGAGTCTTTTCTTCTGAACATGAATCTGTTTTTAAGTCCTTATAGTAGGGATCTTATACATTATTTGTCCTTGTGCTGCTGACTGATTTCACTCAACATAATGCCTTCCAGTTGAAACCAGGTTATGAGATGCTTCCTAAAATCATCATTTTTTTAATCATTGCATAGTGTTCCATTGAGTATATGTACCGTAGTTTATCCATTCATCTGTTGCTGGGCATCTGGATTAATTCTATCTTTTGCTATTGTGGACTGTGTTGCAATAAATGTTTATGTGCATGTATCTGTTCATGTGACTGCCCTTGATTCTGTAGGATATATTCTGAGTATGGACATTACTGGATAAAATGGTATATCTACTTCCAGCTTTTTAAGGAAGCACCAGATTGCTTTCCAAAGAGGTTGTGCCATTTTGCAATCCCACCAGCAGTGTAGGAAAGTTCCAGTTTCTCCACAGCAGCTCGAGCATTTGTTGTTTTGTGGTTTTTTTGGATCATGGTCAACCTTACTGGGGTGAGATGGTATCTCATTGTAGTTTTGATTTGGATTTCTTTAATAGCTAATGATCATGAGACTTTCCTGATGTGTCTTTTGGTTGCCTGGGTGTCCTCTTTAGTGCAGTGTCTGTCCATCTCCCTTGCCCAATGCTTAATTGTGTTATTTACCCTTTTCTTGTTGATATTTTGCAGTGTCTTATGGATTATGAAGATCAGATGTCGATCTGACATATAGTTGCCATATATTTTTCCATTCTGTAGGTGCTCTTTTTATTCTTTTGAGACAACCTGTGTATGAGCAAAAGTGTTTTATTCTTAGTAGTTCCCACTTACCTGTTTTCTCTTCTGTTGGTCATGCTTTGTTCGATTTTGAAATCTAAGTTATGTATTAAAACGTCCACTGTTGATCCTACTTTTTCTTGCATGATCTTTATTGTTTTAGGTTTGATATTTAGGTCTTTCATCCAGTTTGATTTGGTTTTTGTGTAAGGGGTAAGATATGGGTCTTGTTTCAGTTTTTTGCAGATGGATATCCAATTTTGCCAGCACCATTTGTTAAAGAGACTGTTTCTACCCCAGTTTACAATCTTAAGGTCTTTGTCAAATATCAGCTGTTCATAGGAGAATGGCAGTATCTTTGTGGTCTTGGCTCTCTTCCATTGGTATATATGTCTTTTTTTGTACCAGTGCCAGGCTGTTTTGACTACTGTAGCTCTTTTGATTTCTTGACTGCTACTTCCATGGGTATCGATTATGGACCCAAGTAAAATGAAATCCTTGACAACCTCAGTCCTTTCTCCATTTATGATGACGTTGCTTACCTGTCCAGTTGCGAGGATTTCTGTTTTCTTCACATTTAGGGTGACCCCAAAGCTAAGGCTGTTATCTCGAACCTCAGGGAAAAACTCCTTGTGTTTCATACCCAAGAGGCACCCCATGGAATCCTCATGGGGCTCTTTCATAGTATCTTCTTTTACTGACCAGAAAGGACACCAGTGTATCTCAAGTCACTGCTGTGAAAACCAAAAGCCAAACTCCCAAAGCAAGAGGCTTAGGAAATTTCCACTGAGCACAGCAGGCACTCGCTGTTTGAAATTTTATTTGCAGATTTCATTAGAAACTAGTTTAAGGCACAAATTATACAGGGCCTAGGAAGTCTAAACTAATAAGGACCTATCTGTTTCAACGGTAAGATTCATGACACATAGTCTTTTATTGCTGTGTATTTAAAATAAAGCCATTATGAGATTTCAGAAACATGCTACATTGTGAATTCTATTGAGAATATTCAATTTAATGAAATGTGTAAACTGCCCACATTATGATATTATAGATTGTGTCTTCACGTATATATGCCAAGTATGGAGCAATTATCCAGTGTCTTCATCGACCTTGGAAATCCTAACAGAAGCTTTCATTCTGGGTTTGAATCTATAAGGGTACGCAGTAGTGGTGAGAAGCAATGGATACAGGTACAACACTAGCTAGCTATATTGGATTCCTTTGGACAAAGCTGAAAGTGAAGCACTATAGGATAATAATAATAATAAGCATTGTTAATCAATAATAGAGGCTAAAGCAGAAATGCTCTCACCTCATTTATCAGCAGAGGACATTTCTTCTAGAACACTCCCTTAGGAGCTTACTTCTTTGGTGCTTCTGTTGGCTGTGATTCACACCAGGGCAGGGGCTCTCAGCTGCATCATTTCTGGGTCATCAGGCAGTGAATGTGACAGGGTGACATATTTGTGTACAGAAGCAAGGTGCCCCAATGGAAAAAAAAAAAAAGTTTCTAATTACCACCCTCCCCAACTCCATTTTACAATGCAATGAAGGTGATTACTGAAAACTCTTTAAGGTAAACCTAATCAAATGACTTTATTTAAACTCTTAATGAACTTTAAACTCTCCAAACTAGCTTGCTTGGGGCTGGAATCACTAGTTGCAGTAGTGAGGGTGGTGGGAGTCTTGAGGATGGGTTGCTGGGCCTGTCAGTTGGATACTTAGCTGTGGAGAAAGCTCATTTATCATCTGAGTCTCTGGGAAGCAATGACCAATTAGTCCATCTGCTCAACACTTCCCTTCCCAAAAGAGACAAATTAAGCCCTATACCAAACCCCCCCATTTCAGACCCAGCTAGAATGCAGAGCTTTCCCCACAAAGAGATTCTAAATGCAAAAGGATGTCAGAAAGAGTAACCTCAAGGTAGGAAATTAGAGGGAGGCTCCTGAAGTTAGTGGGCAGTAAAGAAAGCTAGCCCAGAGGGCTTCTCTTTGTCAAAAGGGACTTGCTGTTGCTAGTGGCTAAGCTGAGTTCTCATTGGATGGCTGCCAGTGGGTCTAGTGTCACAGGGCCTTCTTAGTCCACAGAGAGAACCACAGCCTTCATGCAGAGTGGCCTCCTAGAGCACACTCTGCCCCATTTTATATCACTTGCCATCAAGTCAACTCTACTTTGTGTCATCACTATGTGTGTCAAAGTGGAACTGTGCTCCATAGGGTTTTCAATGGCTGTAATCCTTCAGAAATAGATCATCAGGCTTTCTTCTGAAGTACTTCTGGGTGCATTTAAACTGCCAACCTTTTGGTTATCAGCTAAACACATTAAGTGTTTGAACCACCCATGGACTTCCTGAATAAAAACAAAACTGAAAAACCAGTGGCTGTCATGCTGATGACTTCTTCTTACTACTACCCCATGTGTGTTGGAGTAGAACTCTGCTTCCTAGGGCTTTCAAGGACTGATCTTTAGGAGGTATTTCTTCAACCTTTATTCTAAGGTGCCTCTGGCTAGACTCAAACCTCCAACCTCTAAGCTAGCAGTCAAGCAGGCTAACAGCTTGCACCACTCAGGGCATACTATACCGGTTTTTGACACTAGGATTTTCAATATCTTCAAAGTTCACAGGTCTATAAACACATTACTTGTCTGAGAACTTTTGTTGCACCAGCTCTATGTCTCAGGGGATTGAATTATACTTTGTTCTCTTTCCTCTTTTCTTGAATTTCCTCTTCCTGAGCTTGCCCTGAGCACCTTGGATTTAGAGCCACCACTGACCTTATGGTCCAAAGAGCCCATCCTCATTCGTACAAGAACGCACTGTTTACAGATGGACCCTGCTCTTTACCTCTCTGTCCACAGACATGCGGTATTTGTTGAGTAAGGACTTGCAGAATGAAACGCACTCTATTACCTGCAAAACACATCATCAAGAGGCTTACTACTTTCCTAGGCCCTGAGCAATTTCTGAAGTCTAACTTGTCAAGAAGTAAAGACAGAACTGGGAATAATTTAATCAGCTGTCCAAAGGATTCACAACTTGATACTGCTTCAGTCCCCAAAATGGTCTCTCTTTTCCATCACCTTGAAGGGACTTGCGTGTTGTAACTTGTGGGTCATCAAGATTAGCAAATACAAAGACTTTGGTTGATGCTTGCTGCAGACAAAGCACCTGGAGCCATTCTTTCGTGACTGATTAATTAGGAAAAGGCTTGGTGGCTCTAATTGGCAGTGTAGTGTTTTTTCAAGTTTTAACATTCATGGTATGCAAATGTAGCAATTTCTAACAATATCTAACAAGATCATTTGAAAGTGAGACTCTCCTGAGAAACATAATCATGATTTGGAGAAGGAGTGGCCTCTCAATTTTGTACATACTCATAAAAATCAACAGAAACTTTGCTACCAATTGTACTAATGTTGTTGAGCAAATGGAAGACATTGGCCAATAAATATGCCTTGAATGTAATTTCATCTACCTGTTGCCCTTAATCCCAGCAGTACAGGCCCATTACAGAAGTTTGATGAATGTTTTCTCTTGCTAATATGACTTGGAAATGAGAGAGTTTGCCCAGTGGAGGGGTAGGGAAGAGTTCCAAGCGAGGCTCAGCTCCTTTGCCATTTCCAAGTAGAAAACTTCAAATTGAAATCCATCCCTCTAGGGACTGGGAGACCAAAGAGAAAACAGTTGGGCCCCAAAGGTACCATTTCCGACCATAATGAGAATTTTAAATGGTGGGTTTAAATTCTTCCAAAAGCCTTTCAGAAATGTGTGTGCAAATGATGGTATCTGAATTACTGGCAGAGAGGCAATTAAATTAGGGGAAGAACGGCTCTCCATTCTCATTTCTCAGCCTGGAGACTTTTCTCCTCATCCCAGGAGGAATGTGCACACATCCTGTTCAGTGCATACCAGGTACCCAAGTGAAAGATTCTTTGTGCCATGCTCAGTTGCTCCATTTGAATTCAGGAGAGAGAGATGTGGAGCGGAGGTAACTCCGGCTAAAGGAAGATAGAGACAGGGCCTGAAATTACGAGACTTAGAGATGAAGAGAACTCAAACTTTTATCTCCCTACTCCCCAGTCATCTATTTCTTCTTTCACCTGGATAAACACTTAGCCTGGGAGGAATTACTCAAATGGTATCAAAGCCTGCTCCAACTTCCACCTCACAAATCAACAATTCTAATAACTAACTGTTTCCCTAATCAGGTAGAGTGTGGGGCTCCCTGTGTGTTCAATGTATTGTCTCCTGACATCTTCAGACCCCCCTCAGCAGCACATAATCTTAGTACCTCCATGTAGCTGCTGTTAATTGCCACTGAGTCAGCTCTGACTCGTGGTAACCTCCAAGCCCAGCAGAACGACTCTGCATGGTCCTGTGCCGTACTCACAGGTGTTGGGATGCTCAGGCCCACTGCTGTGGTCACAGTGTAGTTTGATGGCCTTCCTCTCCAGGGATCTCATTTTCTAACTCCATATGGGGCAATGTTCTCTTGTGAGTCTTAGAGTTTCCCCTGGCTAATTTTCAGAGGTAGATCACAAGACCTTTCTTCCTACTCAGTCTGGAAGTGTCACTGGAACACATCCACCAAAAGTAGCCCAGCTGGTATTTGAAGTATCAGTGACATAGCTTCCAGAATCATAGCAACACACAAACCATCACAGCATGACAAACTGACAGATGGGTGTTGGGTCTGCATGTTATAGCTGATGAAACTTCAATTCCTTAGGGTGGAGTCATTAAGAAAGCACACACAGTGGGGTGGACAGAACAGGCTATCTGGCTTAGCTAACTGCTTCCATCAGCTCCCAGCCATGTCGGTGTTTTTTACCACTCTGCACCTCCTTTTCTTCACCTGTAAAATAGTG
Organism: Heterohyrax brucei; assembly: GCA_028571685.1. Classification (NCBI taxonomy): domain Eukaryota; kingdom Metazoa; phylum Chordata; class Mammalia; order Hyracoidea; family Procaviidae; genus Heterohyrax; species Heterohyrax brucei. Next base: position 33,464,535 of record CM053140.1, read on the forward strand.
ACAACAGGTTTACCTATCTCATGGATTGTTGTAAGAATTAAGCAAGTTGATACAATCCAAGAGTTCCACAAAGTTTTCTGCTGTCTAAAAAATTAGATCATTTGAATCTTATAAGTACTAAGTGAAGTTGGGATCCCTACCATATTGGTCTAATACCAGGATCTTCTCTACATCATATATTTAGAAGGGGAAGGTCAGGGGATACTTGACTTGCAATTAAAGAAATGCGCTGAGAGAAATACACCTGTTTCTGTCAGCAGACTCATGAGTGGCTGGCTGAGTAAATGTTAATAAAGTGAGTGACCCACCTGCAGAGCCATTAATTTTTTTTTAACTACAGCTGAGTCGACCAGTTGCTGTCAACTCAACTATGACTCACAGTGACCCCACTCATGTCTGAACAGAACTGTGCTCCATAGAGTTTTCAATGGCTGATTTTTCAGAGATAGATTGCCAAGCCTTTCTTCCAAGGTACTTCCAGGTAGACTAAAACTTCCAACCAGTAGCTGAGCACATGAACAGTTTGTGCCATCCAAAGACTCCCCAATTGGTTTTAAATAAAATGAAGAAACCCAATCTATTGCCATGATTCTGACTCAAAGCAACCACTTGTGTTTCAGATAGAACTGCTCCATAGGGTTTTCTAAGATGCAACCTTAACAGAAGCATATTGCTAAGGCCTTTTTCTGCAGTTCCATTGGATGGGTTCAAATTGCCAATCTTTAGCTTAGCAAGCCAAATCCTTCACTGCAAAGTAGATTCCGATTCATAGCAACCCTATAGGAAAGAGTAGAACTACCCTTTTCAGAGTTTCCAAGGCTGTAAATCTTTATAGGACCACACTGTCACATCTTTCTTCTATGGAGCTGTCAGTGAGTTTTGACTAGCAGATGAGCACTTAACCACTGTGCCGCCAGAGGTCCTTTTAGATTGGCTCAAACCAAATCAAATTCATTGCTGTTGAGTTAATTCCAATTCATAGCAACTTTATAGGACAGTTCAGAACTGCTCCACAGGAGATCCAAGGAGCAGCTGATGAACTCAAATTACCAACCTTTAGGTTTACAGATGAACAATAGCTAGAAGGGCTATTTATACCATTTAGGGACCTTCAGTTGTCCTATTACTGTTGTTAGTTGCCCTTGAGTTAATTTCAACTCAGCAATCCCATGTATGCAGAACAGAACTGCTCCAAAGGGTTTTGAAGGCTATGATCTTTCAGAAACAGACCTCCAGATCTCTCTTCCTACATGCCTCTAGGTAGGCTTGAACTTTCAACCTTCAGTTAGTAGTTAAGCATTTAACCTTTGCATCACCTAGGGACACCCCTAGTTGCTGTTGTATTGTTGTTAGGTGTTGTTGAGTCATTCCAGCTCACAGCGATCTTACATACAGCAGAACAAATCCTTGCCTGATCCTTCACCATTTTCAATATCGTTGTTATGCTTAAGTTCATTGTTGCAGCCATTGTGTCATTTCATATCCTTGAGGGTCTTCGTTTTTTTCACAAACCCTCTTCTTTACCAAGCATGATTTCATTCTCCATGGACTGAACCTTCACGATAACATGCCTGAAGTATGTAAGGCATAATTGTATTATCCATGCTTCTAAAGAGCATTCTAGCTGTACTTACAAGACAGATTTGTTTCTTCCTTTGGCAGTTCATGGTATATTTGATATTCTTCACCAATACCATAACTCAAAGGTGTCAGTTTTTCTGTCTTCCTTATTCATTATCCAAATTTTATACATATATGAGGTGACTGAAAACACCACAGCTTGTGTCAAGCACACTTAGTCTTCTGTGATATCTTTGATTTTTAAACACTTTAAAGAGGGTTCCCCTAACCCTACCCCCAACAGATACGCTCAGTGTAATGCGTCATTTCATTTCTTGATGGCTGCTTTCAGGAGTGTTTGTGGATTCAAGTAAAATGAAATTCTTTGATGACTTTAATCTTTTCTCCATTTACCATGATATTTCTATTGGTCTAGTTGTGAGGAATTTTGTTTTCTTGATGCTGCGGTGCAATCCATCCTGAAGGCTGCAGTCTTTGATCTTCATCAGTAAGTACTTCAGGTCCTCTTCATTTTCAGCAAGCAAGGTTGTGTCGTCTGTGTATCCCAGGTTGTTAATGAGTCTTCCTTCAATCCTGATACACTTTTTTCCCCCATATAGTCCAGGTTCTCAGATTATTCGTTCAGCATACAGATTGAATGAATACGGTGAAAGCACACAACCTGGACACATGCTTTTACTGACTTTAAAACATGAGTTATCCCTTGTTCTATATAAAATACTCCCTCTTGATCTATGTACAGGTTCCTCATGAGTACAATTAAATGTTCTAGAATTCTCGTTATTTGCAACGTTATCCATAATTTGCTATGATCCACACAATCAAATGCCCTTTTATAGTCAACAAAGCACAAGTAAAGATCTTTCTGATATTCTCTGCTTTCAGCCAAGATCCATATGATACCCTTGTTTCCACATTCTCTTCTAAATTTAGCTTGAATTTTTGGCAGTTCTGTATGGATATATTGTTGTAGCAGCTTTTGAAAGATCATCAGCAAAATTTTACTTGCCTGTGATATTAACAATACTGTTTGATAATTTCTTCATTCAGTTGAATCACCTTTCTTTGGCATAGGCATAAATATAGATCTCTTTCAGTCAGTTGTCCAGGTTGCTGTCTTCCAAATTCTTTGGCATAGATGAGCAGGCACTTCCAGTGCTGCTTTAGGCCAATTAAATGACTGTCCCAGTTATCTAGTACTGCTATAACAGAAATATCACAAGTGGATAGCTTTAACAAAAGGAAATTTATCCCTTAGTCTAGGAGGCTAAATGTCTAAATTCAGGGCATCAGCTCCAGGAGAACTCTCTGTCTGTCAGCTCTTTACACAATAATGGTCTCAGAGACATTAATCCTCAAGGCTTGAAAATAGTCCTCTCTTCTCTGAGAGCATTTACACAATGGCCCTGCCTTTTTGGCAGTAGGTATTCCCTACAAGCTCCAGATACTGAGTGGAGGCCCCTTAGCCCCAGGGTTCAGCTCTGCCTTCAAGTCCCACTGGCACGGCAACTCTGCTCCTTCAAATTTGGATGAGCTCATTCTTCTAGTCCATCTGGCTGGAGACTCTACCCTGTGAGACTCAAGAGGTCATGCCCTATGCTCTTAGCCTGAGGCAGCTCTGCTTCCTGTGTTACTTGTCTCTTTAGCTTCTACCTCCTGGTTCCTTGGCCCCCTAGGCCTCTTCAGGTCTCACCTCCCACATCTTCCCTACAGGGCAAGTGTTCCAAAACTCTTCGGTCCACTAAGAAGCATCTGGAGGCACCCTATTCTGCCAGGAGGACTTCTCTGAAAAGTCACCCAGATTTCTTATTCTGGATTAGACCAACTGCTATGTCACATTGGCCCCCTGGTTCTGCTGCTCCCATTTCTCAGTTGCTGTCATTTCTCTGCTCAGTCATCTCTACTCTAACAGTTCTCACTTCCTTCTGAATCCTCACAGAACAGTCTCTTCAAGGCAATCTAAACTTTTACTGTTACCAAAAACAAAACAGAACAAAAATTGTCATTGAGTTAATTCTAATTTGTAGCTGCCCTAGAAGGCACAATAGAACTGCCTTATAAGGTTTCCAAGGAGCAGCTGGTGGATTGAAACTGCTGACCTTTTTCTTAGCAGCCAAACTCTCATCCAGTGTACAATTGTAGGATTTTACTATTAGTTACTTTGTAACTCTCCCAGCATCTACCCACTCAGTTGCAAAACTGCTTCTGTTAGGGCAATACCCCACTCCTGGTACCAAATTCTGTGTTAGTTACTTAGTGCTGGTATAACATAAATAGCACAGGTGGATGGCTTTAACCAATAAAAATTTATTCTCTCACAGTTTGGGAGTCTATAAGTCCAAATTCAGAGTATCATCTCCAGGGGAATTCTTTCTCTGTCTTCCAGTTCTGGAGGAAATTAATTGTCATCAGTCTTGCCCAGATGAGGAGCTTATCAGCACAGGGACCTTGGATCAAAAGAATGCCCTAGGGGGCAGGGCCAATATGGTGGACTAGACACATGTCTCCTCAATTCCAACTGAGAACTAAGGCCTCAAATGATGATTGAATGGAGTAGCATAGGCATCCAGGGAGCCCTAGGATCTGACATGAGGTTATCAGACTGGACTTCATGCCAGTAAATGGAAAACTACCTCTCTTTGACATGAGGCAGCGCACACTGAGTCCTGCTTCAGCTGACTCACTGTTTGGGAGGACTGCAGGTGCTGACAGCTTCTTTGTTATCTGGGAGGCAAGGACTGGGCATGAGCTGACTAATACTCTGAACCACAGTGCTTAAGTAAATAGCATATAGCACAGCAGAGAGACTGCATGGGATAGCCACATTTTGAGAGCCCAGCAGTTGACTGAGGGTACCACTGCTCCTCTATGCTCTCATTTCTGAGCTGTGCCATAGATTCTGCTGTTTCACAGCATGTAGAGTAGCTCAGGCAGAGAGCCATCTTAGTCAGGTGGGAGGGAGGATCACCCACCCTGGGCCTTAGCTATGGCTAATACTTACATAGAGAAGCAGGACCTGTCTGGAAAGTGCTTCTCCAGCAGAAAAGCTGTGATCATGACAGTGGAGCCTCTAGACCTGGCAGAGAGTGGCAGCAGGGCCATAATGCCTCCCTGCTTTGAACCATGTCATAGCATCTGGGAATGGTCTATGAGGTGTTTTCACTGTCAGCCATAAGGTAGGGCCTGCCACACCCAAGGACCTGACTGATTTTGTCATCCATTGGACAGCTTCTTGCTTAGCAGTAAAGTACCTTTTAAAAATACAGTCACCTGGAGAACTGATGGCTGAGTGTGCAGTAGCATCTCCTTCAGCCTTCACTGATCCACATCATAGCATCAGCTGACAGCCCCCAGCTGACTTCAAAAGTAAAGCACCATCTGCCAGCTAGGAGACAGAGTCTGCTGTCCCAGAGAGTCCACCTGGGGCCACTGACTAGAGCACACAGAGGCAGCTGGTGACCAATTCCTGGAACTATGCCTTAGATCCTGCTGAGGAAACACCAGACAAAAACAACAGTTTCTAGATGGCACCAAGGCAATGATAAATCACTAACCAGTTGAAGAAACAGTCCACCATGGCTGCTGAAAACTCTCAAAATAAAGAATCAAAAAACTTCTCAGACAAAGAAGCCTTTCTGAAACTATCAGAGGTCAAATAGAAAAGAATAATATACAGAGCCCTTCTAGAGATTAAACAAAATGCAACAGAACAAAATGAAAAACGAAGCAAGCTATTTGAACTGATGGAACATCAACGATCTGAAATCCAGTAGATCAATAATAAAATTACACAACTGGGCCATTCAATCCAAAGTCAAAAGAGCAGAATTGAAGAGTTAGTGAGCTTGAGGATAAAGCATCTGACATCAGAATTTATGAGGAGAAATTGGAGAAAAGAAATAATAAAAATGAAGATGCATTATGAAACATGTGGGACTCTATTAAGAAGAATAATCCATAAATAATTTGAGCTCCTGAGCAGGAAGTGTTATGGATTGAATTGTGCCCCCCCCTCAAATATGTATAGCCATGTGGCTGGGCCATGATTCCCAGTAACTTGTAACAGTCCTCCATTTTGTGGTTTTTTTCTATGCTGTATGTTAAAGAATTTGGGTGGGACTGCAAATTTCTGTATAAGATCACCTCCTTGCTGTACTGTAAAGGGAGTTACCCTGGAGTATGGTTTGTCCCACCCTTAATCCTTTCATCCTGCAAGAGATAAAAGGAAAGAGAAGCAGGCAGAGAATTGGGGACCTCACACCATCAAGCAAGCAGCACCAGGAGAAGAGTGTGTCCTTCAGACCCAAGGTTCCTGTGCCAAGACACTCCCTGGATGAAGACTGATGCAATATCGGATGTTCCTCCAGAGTCGACAAGGGGAAAGAATTCCCCTGGGGTGGAAACCCTGAATATGGACTTGTAGCCTACTGGACTGTGAAAGAATAAACCTTCCTTTGTTAAAGCCATCTACTCTGTGGTATCTCGGTTAGAGCAGCACTAGCTGACTAAAACAAACATAGAAAACATCAACAAAACAATAACAAGTGCATTAAAATGACAGCACTAAACAAATACCTATCAATAATTACAATGAATGTAAATCAACTGAACCCTCCAATAAAGAGACATCCTGGATCAAAAGATATGACCTTTCTATATGTTGTTTATGAAAAGCACACCTTAGACCCAAAGATATGTACAAATTGAAAATTAAAGGATGGAAAAATATATACCAAGTTAGCAACATACAAAAAGAGCAGAACTGGCAATACTAATCTTAGATAAAATAAACTTTAATGCAAAATCCACCACCATGGACAAGGATGGTCACTATTTAGTGACAAAAGGCTCAATACTTAAGCAGGACATTACAATATTAAATACTTATACACCCAATACTAGACAATCTAAATGCATTGAACAAATACTGACAACATGGAAAAATGAGATAGATTACTCCACAATAATACTTGGAGACTTTAACACTCAGCTTTCAGTAATGGAGAGATCATCTAGAAAAAGTTCAATAAAGATACAGAAGATCTTATTGTGACAACCAGCAAACTCAACCTGACTGACACAGACAGAACTTTTTACCCAACAACAGACAAGCACACATTTCCAATGCACGTGGACCATTCTCCAGAATAGAACATGTATTAGGCCATAAAGCAAGTCTCAAAAAAATCTAAACCACTGAATTATTGGAAAGCATCATCTCAGACCATAAAACCATAAAAATTAAAATCAATAGCAGAAAAAGCATAGATAGAAATTTGAACTCATGGAAATAGAAGAACACCTTGCTCAAAGACCCATGGGTTATAAAGGAAGTCAAGGACAAAATAAAGAAATGTATGGAATCGAATGAGAATGAAAATATATCTTGTTGAAATCTATGAGTTACAGCAAAAGCAGTTTCTCAGGGGTCATTTTATCTCTATAAATGCACACATCCATAAAGAAGAAAGGACCCAAACCAAAGAATTAACCCTACAGCTTGAACTAGTAGAAAGAGAGCAACAGAGAAACCCTTCATGCACCAGAAGAAAACAGGTAATAACAATTAGACCAGAACTAAAATAATTAGACAATAGAAGAACAACTGAAAAGATTAACAAAACCAAAAGTTGTTTCTTTGAAAAGATCAACAAAATTGGTAAACCACTGGCTGAACTTACAAAAGAAAAACAGGAGAGGAAAGAAACAATCCGTATAAGAACTGACATGGAAGATGTCACAAGAGACTCAACTGAAGTCAAAAGTAGCATAACAGAATACTATGAAAGATTGTATTCTAACAGATTTGAAAGCCTAGATGAAATGAACAATTTTCTAGATTCATTAACATCTACCAAAATTATTACAAACAGAAGTAGAACAATTTAATAAACCAAGCACAAAGGAAGAGATTGAAAAAGTAATTATAACACTACCAATCAAAAAAATTTCTGGCCCAGATGGCTTCACGGGAGAATTCTACCAAGCTTTTAGAGAGGAGTTAACCTGTATACTACTGAGACTACTTCACATCATAGAAAGGGTTAGAATATTCCCCAGTTCATTCTATGAAGCCAGCATAACCCTGATAGCAAAGCTAGGGAAAGAGTCCACAAAAAAAGAAAATTACAGATTAACATCACTTACAAACCTAGATGGAAAAATCTTTAACAACATACTTGCCAACAGAATTCAACAACATATCAAGAAAATAATTCAACATGACCAAGTTGGACCACAGATGCAAGTCCAGTTCAACACCAAAAAAACAATTAATTTGATCAAGCACATAAATAGCACAAAGGTTAAGAATTACTCGATTTTGATAATTGATGCAGAAAAGGCATTCAACAAAGTCCAATACCCATTCATACTAAAAATTCTCAGCAAAATAGGAATACAGGGAAATTCCTCAACACAATAAGGGGCATCTATGCAAAGGCAACCACCTACATCAGCCTGAAAGGAGAGAGTCTGAAATAATTCCCCTTGAGAATGGGAACTAGACAAGGATGCCCACTCTCACCTCTTCTATTCAACATTGTAGTAGAGGTTCAAGCCAGAGCAATTAGACAAGACAAAGAAATAAAGGGCATTTACATCATCAAAGAAAAGGTTAAAATCTCCCTATTTGCAAATGATATGATTGCATATGCAGAGAATCCTAAAGAATCCGTATGTAAACTACAGGAACTAGTAGAAGAGTTCAGCAAAGTATCAGGATATAAGATAAACACAAGTAAATCAGTAGGATTCCTTTATATTAACAAAGGAATCATCAAAGAAGAAATCACCAAATTAGTATCATTTACTATAGCCCTCAAGAAGATGAAATACCTAGGAATAAATCTAAGTAGAGAAATAAGAGACCTAATACAAAGAGAATTACAAGACTTGACTGCAAGAAACCAAAAGACACTTAGATGAATGGAGAAACCTACCTTACTGATGTATGGGAAGACTTAACATCTTGAAAATGTCTATTTTACCCAAAGCAGTCTACATATGGAATGAAATCCCAATACCAATTCCAATATCATTTTTTAATGAGATGGAGAAAAAAAGTCACCAGCTGTGTTTGCAAAGGGAAGAAACCCCAGATAAGCAAAGCACTACTGAAGAAGAGGAACAGTGGGAGGCCTCACACTACCAGACCTTAGAACATATTACACTGCCACAGTAGTCAAAACAGCTTGGTGCTGGTACAAAAAGAGGCATATAACCAATGGAAGAGAGTTGAGACCCCAAAGATACCACCGTCCTCTTATGAACAGTTGATATTTTACAGAAGCCCTAAGACTGTAAACTGGGGTAAAAAAACAGTCTCTTTAACAAACAGCTTTGGCAAAATTGGATATCCATCTGCAAAAATTGAAACAAGATCCGTATCTCACACCTTACACAAAAACTAACTCATAATGGATCAAAGACCTAAATACCAAACCTAAAACAATAAAGATCATGCAAGAAAAAAATAGGGTCGACAATGGAAGTTCTAATACATAGCTTAGAGAGACTTCAAAATCTGACAAAGCATAATCAACAGAAGAGAAAATAGACAAATAGGGACTACGAAGATCAACCACTTTTGCTCATCCATAGGGTTTATCAAAAAAAATTAAAAGACCACCTGCAGAGTGGGGAAAAAGTATTTGACAACTACATGTCAGACCAATAGCTAATCTTCATAATCTGTAGGGGACTGCAAAATATCAACAACAAAAAGATAAACAACACAATTACTTGATGGGCAAAACAGATGGACAGACATTTCACCAATGGGGACATTCAGGCAGTCAAAAGACACATGAGGAAATGCTCACAACCATTAGGTATCAGAGAAATCCAAATTAAAACTACAATGTGATATTTTCTCATCCCATCAAGGTTGGTCATGATCCAAAAAACACAAAACAACAAATGCTGTAGAGGCTGCAGAGAGATTGGAACTCTCCTACATGCAGGTGGGGTTTTAGAAAAGTATAACTTCTTTGGAAAGCAATTTGGCATTTCCTTAAAAAGCTGGAAGTAGATAATACCATTCGATCCAGTAATCCCACTGTTGGCATATATCCTACAGAAACAAAGGCTGTCACATGAACAGATACATGCACACAAATATTTATTGCAGCGCAGTCCACAATAGCAAAAAGATGGACTCAACCCAGATGCCCATCAACAGACGAATGGATAAATTATGGTACATACACTCAGTGGAATACTATGCAATGTTAAAGAACAGTGATGATTTTAGGAAGCATCTCATAACTTGGTTTCAATTGGAAGACATTATGCTTAGTGAAATCATTCAGTGGTGAAAGGACAAGTATTGCATGAGACCCCTACTATAAAGACTTAAAAATGGACTTGTATATGGAAGAAAAGACTCTTTGATGGCTACAAGGCTGGGGAGGAAGGGAGAGGGTTAGTCACAGATTAGCTATTTGATAGAAATTTGGTTAGGTGAAAGCAGTGACAGCACACAACAGAAAGTAGATCAACTTAATTGGATTTCACCATAAACTGAAATTTTTTCTAATCTCAGCTCAATACTGCAAGGACAGAGTAGCAGGGGCAGAGTGTGGGGACCATGTTCTTGGGAGATAGCGAGGCCAATAGGTGTAACTAGCCTGTTGTTAAGATACTCTTCTGCACCCCATATTGGTAAGTGGTGTCCGGAGTCTTAAAAGCTAACAAGCTACCATCTGAGGTACACCAGATGGTCCCAACTCATCTGGAAAAGATAATCACTGAGAATAACAAAGATATGAAGAAAAAAGAGCCCAGAAGACAAAAGGACCCATGTGAACAGGAGACCATATCAACATATGACAAGAAGAACCAGATGGTGCCAGGCCACCACCAAAGAACACTGTGATGGGGCATACAATGTTAAGTCCCTGTGGCAATATGAGAAAAAGTGGATGCAGCTGAAGAACTCTACTAAAAGACCACAATTGGTGGTCTGACAGCCTGGTGGATCCCCATGGAGCATGGCTGCTAGACCTGCTGCTGCTCCTGCCCAGAAAACACTACTGAGGTCAACTCTTAGGAGAAAAATGGATTGGACTGAAGAACACAATGTGACTATATGTTTTGTGCACTTTATAGTTCTATGCATTTATAGGATACTCTTTCCAGATGGGAGAGAAGAGGATGGAGAGGGGGGGACAGGAGATTGTTGGGAGGACCCAACAAGTATAGATTGAAAAGAAGGAGTGTGCTGTACCCAAGCAAGGACAGCAAAAGGAGCTGGAGATAGGTGGGCATGCAAAATTGATTTGGATTGTATACTTTCACTTAATCACAAAAAAAAAAAAAAAGAAAACAGGGATGCCCTCTTCTCCTGCCTCTTGTTTTTGGTGGCATGAGGTTTCCCTCTCTCTGTTCACTTCTCTTTTATATCTCAAAAGAGCTTGATTTAACATACAACCTTATCTTATAGTTTAACTCTTACCTTATTAACATCACTGCAGGTAGTCCCACCTTATTAACATCCTAGAGATAGGATTTATAATGTATAGGAAAATCACATCAGGTGACAAAATGGTAGAGAACCACACAATACTGGGAATAATGGACAAGCCTAGGTCACACACATTTTGGGGGGGATACACAATTCAATCTTTAACAATGACTAAGACAATTACTGTTATTGTGTTGAAAATATGCACAACATAGTTTCCATTTCAACAATTTCTGTATGTATAGTTTATTACATTGGTTACATTCATTCTGTGCAACAATTCTCACCATCCTTTTCCAAATTATTCCGCTATCATTAACATAAACTAAACATCTAAGCAAAAATCCCCTTTATTATTTTAAGCCCCCTAGTTATGGGCAATTTGTTGCACAAGCCCTAGAAGCTAACAAAAGAATGGGTCTTTTACATTTCTTTATTCTTGATCACATTGTGTTTTTCCTAGGAAGCTCTTCCTATTCCCCTACATTTGAAAGATTCCTACAAGGTCTATGCTTATCATTACCTTCTCCAGAAAGCCTTCCTGGACTTTGCCTTCTACTCTAAATTCTCCTCCTCTGACACCTGCTGTGTCTTCTGTCATAACACACACACTCTGTACAGATACTGTCTGTAGACTTGTATTTCTCTTCTGATGGACTAAGAACTCCTTGAGCCTAGTTGGCCTTTTCATCCCAGTGCCTGGAGCATGGCAAGTGCCCATAAGTTCCTGTGGGTGAGCCAGTACCTGTCTTCTTCCTCACTGAAAGTCCCCAATGAAGGATGGAGGTGTGCTACATTCAATGGGTACAGGAATAAATGTGCACAGAAACTTCAGTGGTCCAGCATTGTCATTGCTTTTGATGGTTCCAGTGTGAATTAGGTTTTCCACAAAGAGCTCATAGATGGAGTTACAAAAAAACAGTTTCCCTCCAGTCAACTACAACTTGTGGCAACCTAGCATGTGTCAGAGTCTTTTCCATGGCTGATTTTTCAGAAGTAGATCACCAGGCCTGGCTTCAGAGGCATCTCTGGATGAACTCAAAACACTAAACTTTTTGGTTAGCAGTAGACTGCATTATCAGTCTGCGCTACCCAAGGACTCCAAGACAAAGTTCTTTTTAGTTGCTCTCAAGTCAACTGTGACTCACAGAGATCATATGTATAACAGAACAAAATTACTTATCCTGTGCCATCTCTGTGATCATTCATTAATATGTTGATCTCATTGTTACAGAAAAAAATAGGTTCCTAAAACCCACTGATTAGTTTGAAGACTGGGATGAGAGATATTTTAAAGCCATAGAAATGTCAGAAAAGCACCAAGTGCTTTCCTAAGAGGTGAATCCAATGCTTTGCAAGGTAGACTTGAGGTCACCACACCATAACTTCAATGGGAGCTTCCATGCCAACACAGGGAACAAAATAAATGTACTTGTCAGTGCGGATGATGCAACAACGCAGCAAGTGAACCACTCAGTGAGCAATAGAAGTTGGATGAGTCACTGTGCCCCAGGCGAGGTCACTTGGGCAAGCTAGGCATCATATGTCCTGCCTTTAAATGAGGGCCTCGAAATGGATGACCCTACATCCTTCCCAACTCTAAAATAAGATGACATTTAAAGAAAGCCCTCTTTATTGATGGTGGACTGGTGTGGCCTCATGTTAAAGAGTACAATATTGTTGATGGACTTGGCCAGGTGCCAGGGATATGTGGACTTGTTTCTGAGTTTCCTGGCCTTGAGCTTCACTTGGCAATATCCAGACAAAAGGCTGCTGTGTGTCTAAATATATTTGCCATGAGTTCCTCTAATAACAGGAAAGACTCCTGTCTGTGCTTGTCTGCTTTCAGAAAGACTCCTGTTTGTACTCGTCTGCTTTCAGAATACTCATCCTTAGCATGTACAGGGTAGAGCTGAGGGTGTCTGAAGAATCTGGAAGGAATATGTACAGGAAAGCTAGGAACACATTATCAGGACGTCATTCATTGGGACTGTAGACTTGGACATGCGTGGGATTAATCTTCTTAGCCCAGGTTGTATCCTTATGTGCTTTGTGTTTTTTATGGACTGAATTGTGTCCCCCCAAATATGTGTCAACTTAGTTAGGGCATGATTCCCAGTACTGTGTAATTGTTTATTATTTTATCATCCAATGTGATTTTCTTGCTTGTTGTAAATCTTATCTTTATGATGTTAACAAGGCAGAATTTTAGGCAGTTATGTTAATGAGACAGAACTCAATCTATAAGATTAGGTTATGCTTTAAGTGAATCACTTTTGAAATATAGAAGAGAGAAGCAAGGAGAGTAACAGGAGGACTTCAAAGCACCAAGAAAGCAATGTTAGAAGAGGATATCCTTTGGACTTAGAACTGATACACTAATAATCTCTTAGACCAGTGGAATGTTGATGCCAATTACCATCCTCTAGAGCCAAAAGACAAAGTTTTCCCCTGAAGTTGATGCCCTGAATTCAGACTGCTAGCCTAATAGACTGTGAGAGAATAAATTTTTATTTGTTAAACCCATCCACTTGTAGTATTGTTTTAGTCAGCTAGGGCTGCTCTAGAAATATCACAGAGTGGATGGCTTTAAAACAGGAAGGTTTATTCTTACACAGTCCGGTAGGCTACAAGTCCAAATTCAGGATGTCCCCTCCAAGGGAAGGCTTTCCTCTTGTCAGCTCTGCAGGAAAGTCCAGTATTGCATCAGTCTTTGTCCATCTTGGCACAGGAACCACAGGTCTGAAGGAGACACTCTTCTCCTGGTGCTGCTGGCTTGGTGGTGTGAGTTTCCCAATTCTCCTCCTGCTTCCCTTTCCTTTCATCTTTTGCGGGATAAAAGGATTAAGAGTGGAGCAAGCCGTACTCCAGGGAAACTCCCTTTACAGTGGAGCAGGGAGATGATCTTAGAAAGGGATTTACAGTCCCATCCTAATCCTTTAACATACAGCTCAGCAAAATCACAAAATGGAGGACAGTCACAAGATATTGGGAATCATGGCCCAGTCACATGGCTACACATATTTTTGGGGGGACATAATTCAGTCCATGACAAGTATCTCTGTTATAGCAGCACTGAATAACTATGACAGAATTTGGTGCAAGAGTGAGGTGCTGCTCTAACAGACACCTAAAATGTGGATGCAGTTTTGGAACTGTAAATTGATAGAGCCTGGAAGAGTTTTAGAGCACTTAATAGCAAAAGTCTAGGTTTCCTTGAAGAGATGGTGAAATTATAGATATCAATGACAATTCTGGTGTGGAATCAGAAGGAAGTGAGAAGAGCTATTATACTGGAAAGAGCACAGACAGCAGGAAACAGCAGAAGAGAAATGGAAGCAGCAAAACCAGGAGACCAGTGCAAAATACCACTAAAGGCAACTTATAGAGCAAGAGAGCTGGGTGCCTTTGCACAGGAGGCTTTCTGGTGGAAACGATTTCCTCCAGGAACTTATTGGTAAAGCTACAGAGCTCTGGAACACTTGTGCCAACAAGGCAAACATATGTAGCAATCCCAAGAGGCCAAGAATCCAAGGAATCAGGAAATAGAATCTGAAGAGAAAAGGAGCACATGAAGCAGAACTGCCTTAGTATTAAAGAGTAGGGTCATCTCTGGGGTATCAAAGAGTGGAGAAGCCACTCAGATGGACTAGGAGAATGCGGCTATCCAAATGAAAAGGAACAGAGTTGTCTTTCCAGTAGTAAATTTATTTCTGTTACAGTAGCACTAAATACCTGACAGTTCTAAAAATTTCTCAGCAATATTTCAATGCTATCAGCAGTAAATAAGACTCAAACTGGACCTGAAACACTAGGATGTGACCTCCCCATTAAACTTGTCTTCCACTGGGGATGACTGTGCTGAAGAAACAATGATATTTCATGAGTCACACATGAGTTCTAATCCTTGCTGGCCTTGTGGCTTTGGGCACATTACTTCTGTAGAACTTAGTTCCCAAAATGGAATGTGTGGAAAAAATAATGACCGCCTTTTGGGGGGTCACAGTGGGCCCAAAACTGGTCCCCCAAAGAGATCCACGTTAGAGCTCTGAAAATTACCTTATTTGGGAGAAGGGTGTTCATGGATGTAATTAAGGATCTTGAGATGAGATCATCCAGAATATCTGGAAAAAAAACCATCTCATTGTCTTTGAGTTGATTCTGATTCATAGTGCCCATCTAAGACAAGTAGAACTTCCTCAAAGAGTTTCCAAAGAGCAGCTTATAGATTCCAACTGCCAACCTCGTGGTTAGCAGCCATGATCATAACTGCTGTACCACAGTACTCCTGGATTATTTGCCAAGCCACGCCAAGTGCCTCCCAGTGGGCCCCAAATCCAATGAAAAGTGTTGTGGAAAGAGAGGAGAAGGAGGAGGCGAAGATGGCAGACTAGTCACAAGTCTTCATGATTCTCTCTGAGAATTAAGGCCTAAAAGAACAACTGAACAGAGCAGAATAGACATTTTGTGAGCCCCAACATCAAGCAGAAAGTTGTGAGATCGGACTGAGTAACAGGAAGGAAAAAACTACCTTTGCTGGAGGCAAGACAGCAGGGACCAAATTCTGCCAGCTTGGTGTCACAGAGGCTTGCAGGTATGGAGCCATGTTTGTCAACAGGGAGGATGAGACTGGGGTTGTCATGCCTGTGAGCCTGGCAGGGGCTGGCCACCATGCTAAGCTGTAGTGCCTGAGTAAACAGCATATTTTGCAGTAGAGAGGACGTGCTTAAGACAGTCACATCTAGGGAATCCAGAAGCAGCTGGCAGCCAAGTGTATCAGTTCCCCTTCCCTGCTTCTCTGAGCCACGCAATAGATTCTGCTGCAGCATCACAGCAGAGACAGTATGGGTAGGACATCATCTTAGTCAGCTGTGAGACTGGGCCTGCTACCCTTGAGCATTTGGCTGTTAATGACAGCCACTAGATAGTACCTCTCCCAAAAGAAAACCTGTTTTTAAGACAATTGCACCTAGAAAATGCAGCTGTGTCTAGTGGCTGACTTTGTTGTTGCCATTTCCCCCTCCCTTCTCTGAGACACATCATAGCATCTGCTGATGTAGCCCTGGAGAGATTTTTTAAGTAGATTGTCATCTTTGTCAGCCAAGAGGCAGGGTCTGCCACTACTGAGAGCCTGACTGCTGCTGGACAGCACCTCTCTCTGCACAAAAGCTGTTTTTAACATAACCACACCTCAAGAATGCCATGCTGGCTGGCAGCTGAGTGTGGTGGTGCCCTTTCCCTGCCCTTCTCTGAGCCACACCACAGCATTTGCTGATGCAACCTCAGAGAGTCTCCACAAGCAGGTTGCCATTTTTGTCAGCCAGGACATGGGGCCTGACACCCCTGAGGGCCTGGCTGCCACTGGACAGGACTTCTCTCAGCAGAAAAGACACTGGAGAAGCTAAACAGTTTTTTGATGGTGCAAAGACAACAATTAATATCTAACCATGTAAAGAAGCAGACCACCATGGCTCCAGAAAAATCCCAAAATAATCAAAAAAGTTGCCAAATGAAGAAGCCTTCCTGAAATTATTGGAGATATAGATATATATACATATAAGTAGATATATATATATCTCTATATATCTATCTAGATATATCTATCTATATAGATAGATAGATCTATAGATAGATATATCTAGATAGATATATATAGATCTATCTATACTTATATGTATATATCTCTATATCTCCATATATATATAAGTAGATATATCTAGATATATAGATCTAGATCTATATATAAGTAGATATATATAGATCTAGATCTATATATCTAGATATATCTACTTATATATATATGGAGATATAGAGATATATACATATAAGTATAGATAGATCTATATATATCTACTTATATATATCTACTATATATAGATATATATATATCTACTTATATGTATAGAGCCCTTCTAGAGATTAAACAAAGTGCAGCAGAATAAAATGAAAAATTAAGCAAGCTATATGAACTGCTAGAACATCAATGTTCTGAAGTTCAGCAGATCAATAAAAAAATTCCAGAGTTAGACAATACAATGCAAAGAAAAATGTACAGGACTGAGGAAATGGAATGCAGAATTAGCAAGATTGAGGATAAAGCAACTGACACCAGCATTTATGAGTAGAAATCAGAAAAAAGAATCAGAAAAATGAAGAAGCATTATGAAGTGTGGGGTGCGGGTTCTATCAAGAGGAACAATCTGAGTAACTGGAGTTCCTGAACAGGGAGGGATAGCAGAAAACACAGAGAGAATTGTGAAAGAGTTGCTGACAGAAAACTTCCCTGACGTCATGAAAGAAGATAGATATTCAAAGTGTTTCTCAAACTCCACAAAAGGTAGACCCCCCAAAAGACAATATGATATATTATATCCATGCTTAATAAAATGAAACACCAGGAGGGGATCTTAATGGCAGCTCAGCTTAAATCACTGCTAACGTATAAAGGGAAGCCTTGTAGGCTTTCCTCTGACTTCTCAGCATAAACCACATTGTCAAGAAGGCAGTGGGATGATGTAAATCCTTGAAGGAGAAAATTTTCCAGTCAGGAATTATATATCCTACAAGCTTGTTTCTCATATGTGATGGTGATACTAAGACCTTCTTAGATAAACAGAAGCTTAGAGACTTTGAAAAAGCCAAAACAAAATCACAAGAAATACTGAAAAAAACTCTTTGATTAGAAAATCAATAGCACCAGATGTATATGCAAGAATGTAATGCAGGACATAGCATCTAGAGTCCTACTCAGTTAGGAAGGTCACAAAGTTCAATAAAAGCTAAAATATTAAAATTAAGGAAACAGAGACCTTAACATGCAAACTATGACAACATCACACTATAAAGAGGGAAATGTTACAGCATTTACGGCCCTTTTAGATGGAGAGGGAGTTAAGGAGATATTCCAAAGTTAGAGATTGGTTTAAACTTAGAACATTAAGGGACAATAAAGGGGTAGCTGCAAAGCAAACTAACAGTATTGCATGTCAAAATCAGAAACATAATACAGGAGTTTCAACAGACACAAAACCAACATTGAAAAGGATGAAAAGGAAACCCATAAAGAAAAATGACCCAGAACAGAATATTAAGTGGAACAAAGAAAATGTCAAACACACATACACAAAAGACATAAGAATGATAGCACTTAATACTTATCTATCAATAATCACACTGAATGTAAGTGGATGGAATGCTCCAATAAAGAGACAGAAAGTAACAGGCTGGATCAAAAAAAATAAAAGCAAATAAAATCCTTCTACAAGAAACACAACTTAGACTCAAATACATTGACAAACTGAAAATCAAACGATGGAAAAGTATGTACCAAGCTAACAACATGCCAAGAAGAGCAGGAGTAGCAATGTTAGTCTCAGATAAAATAGATTTTAAAGTAAAATCTACCATCATGGAGAGTCACTATTTTTTGCTTAAACTTTCAATACATAAGGAGGATATAACAATATTCATATTTTATGCATCCAAATCAGAGCATCTAAGTACACTGGACAAATGATTAACATACATTGAAAAATTAGACAGATCACTCCATGATAATAGTAGGAGACTTCAACACACCACTTTCAGTAATGCACGGATCATCCAGAAAAAAAGTTCAATAAAGATACAGAAGATCTTACTGCAATAACCCACCAACTCAACCTTATTGATGTAGACAGAAGTTTTTACCCAACAACAGACAAGTACAGCATCTTTTCCAATGCACACGGAACATCTCCAGAGTAGACCATGTGTTAGGCCATAAAGCAAATAAGCAGTGCTCAGAGGTCAATTTATCTCTGTAAATGCACACATCAAGAAAGAAGAAAGGATGTAAGCCAAGAATTAACCGTACAACTTAACAAGTTGTAGAGAGAAAGAAAGAAAACAACAGAGGAACCCCTCAGGGACCAGAAGAAAATAGATAATAAAACTCAGAGCAGAAATAAACAAATTAGAGAACAGAAAAGCAACTGAAAGAATTAACACAACGAAAAGTTGTTTTTAAAAAAGATGAGCCAAATTGATAGACTATTGGCTAAACTCACCAAAGAAAAACAGGAGAGAAAACAAATAACTCAAATAAGAAATGATATGAGAGATGTCACAACAGACCCAACTGGAATTAGAAGTATCGTAACAGAATAATATGAAAAAATATACTCTAACAGACTTGAAAATCTAGAGGAAATGGAAGACTTTCTAGATTCAAGTCACCTACCAAAATTATCGTGAAGGGAAGTTGTTGTTGTTGTTGTTAGATGTCGTCAAGTCAGTTCCAACTCATAGCAACCCTATGAACAACAGAATGAAACACTGTCTGGTCTTGCGCCATGTCCACAATTGTTTTTATGCTTATGCCCATTGTTGTAGCCAATGTGTCAGTCCATCTCGTAGAGGATCTTCCACTTCTTTACTGATCTTCCACTCTACCAAGCGTGATGTCCTTCTCCAGGGACTAATCCTTCCTGACAACATGTCCAAAGTATGTAAGATACAATCTTGCCATCTTTGCTTCCAAGGAACACTCTGGTTGTACTTCTTCCAGAGCAAATCTGTTGGTTTTTTGGTGGTCCACAGTACATTCAAAATTCTTCTCCAACACCACAATTCAAAGGCATTGATTCTCCTTCTGTCTTCTTTGTTCATTGTCTAGCTTTCACGTGCATATGACACAACTGAAAATATTATGGCTTGGGTCTGGTGCACTTTAGTCTTCAAGGTGAAATCTTTAGTTTTGAAAACTTTGATGAAGTCCTTTGTAGCACATTTTCCCAATGCAATGCAACTTTTGATTTCTTGATTGCTGCTTCCATGGGCATTGATTGCGGACTCAAGTAAAATGAAATCATTGACAACCTCAACCTTTTCTCCATTTATGACAGTATTGCTTACTTGTCCATTGTGAGGATTTTTGTTTTCCTGATGTTGAGGTGCAATCCATACTGAAGGCTGTGGTCCTTGATCTTCATCAGTAAGTGTCTCAAATCTTCTTCACTTTCAGCAAGCATCTGCATAACACAGGTTGTTAATGAGTCTTCCTCCAATACTGATGGCTCATTCTTCTTCATAGAATCCAGCTTCTTGGATTATTTGCTTGGCGTTCAGATCAAAAAGGTGTAGTGAAAGGATACAACCCTGATGTACACCTTTCTAGACTTTAAACTATGCAGTGTCCCTTTGTTCTATTTGCACAAATGCCTCTTGATCCATATACAGATCCCACAAGAGCACAATTAGAAGTTCTGGAATTCCCATTATCCACAGTGTTAGCCATAATTTAGTATCATCCACAGAGTCAAATGTTTTTGCATAGTAGATGAAGCACAAAACAAAGAGAAGTAGGATGACTTAATAAACCTATCACAAAAGAAGAGATTGAAAAAGTAATCAAGAACTACTAACCAAAAAACTTCTGGCCCAGATGGCTTAACCAGAGAATTCTACCAAATTTTTAGGAAGCAGTTAATTCCAATACTACTGAAGCTATTTCACAACAGAAAAGGACAGAATATTCCCAAATTCATTCTACGAAGCCAGTGTAACCCTGACACCAAAGCCAGGGAAAGATTCTAAAAAAAGGAAAGTTACAGACCAATCTCACTCATGAACCTAGATGCAAAAATCTTCAACAAAATCTTGGCCAATAGAATTCAACAAAATATCAAAAAAATAATTCAGCATGACCAAGTAGGATTCATACCAGGGATGCAGGTCCAGTTCAACACTAAAGAAACAATATGATCAGCCACATAAATAACACAAAGGAAAAGAATCACTTGATTTTGTCAGTTGATGCAGAAAAGCATTTGACAAAGCCCAACATCCATTCCTGTTAAAAACTCTCAGCAAAACTGGAATACAAGGGAAATTCCTCAATGCAATAAGGGGCATCTACACAAAGCCAATCACCAGCATTATCTTGAATGGAGAGAGACTGATGGAATTCCCCCTGAGAATGGAAACTGGATAGACAAGGATGCCACTGTCTCCACTCCTATTCAACATTGTGCTAGAGGTTTTAGCCAGAACAATGAGACAAGGGAAACCCTAGTGGCTTAGTGGGTTAAGTGTGACATCTGCTAACCAAAGGATCAGCAGTTTAAATCTGCCAGGTGCTCTTGGGATACTCTATGGGGCAGTTCTACTCTGACCTCCAGCATTGCTATGAGTTGGATCCAACTCAACAGCAGTGGGTTACTCAGATAACATAAAGAAATAAAGGGCTTCTGCATCGGTAAAGAAGAAGCATAAATATCCCTTTTTGCAGATGATATTGTATACACAGATAAATCTAAAGAATCCATAAATAAACTACTGGAACTAATAGAAGAGTTCGGCAAAGTATCAAGATATAAGGTAAACATAATTATGTCAGTATGATTCCTTTGCACCAACAAAGAGATCATCCAAGAGGAAATCACCAAATCAATACCATTTACTACAGCCCCCAAGAAGATAAAATACCTAGGAATAAATCTAACCAGAGAAACAAGAGACCTATACAGACAGAATTACAGGATGCTACTTCAAGAAACAAAAAGACACTTACAAAAGTACAGAAACCTATGTTGCTCATGGATCGGAAGACTTAATATTGTGCTATGTTGCTTATGGATAGGAATAATACTGTTCTACCCAAAGTGACCTATATATACAATGCAACAGCAATACAAATTCCAGTGTCATTTTTTAATGATATGGAGAAACAAATCACCACCTTTGTTTGGAAAGGGAAGAAACTCTGGATAAGTAAAGCATTATTCAAGAAGAGAAACACAGTGGGAAGCCTCACACTACCTGACAACAGAATCTACTATACTGTCATGGTAGTCACAATAGCCTGATACTGGTACAAAAACAGACATATAGACCAATGGAACAGAATAGAGAAGCCAGAAACATCACTATCCTCCTCTGAAAAGATGATATTTGACAAAGGCCCGAAGACTGTAAATGGGCAAAAACAGTCTCTTTATGGTTCTATACATCTGTAGGATATCATCCTACTGGCCTCTTACTAGAGGGGAGTGAAGAGACTGGAGAAGAGGGGACAGGAGACTGTTGAGAGGATATGACTTCTATAGAACAGAAAGGAGGAGTATGCTGTCACCAGGCAAGGAGAGCAGTAGAAGCTGCACATTGGTGGGCATGCGAATTTAAATCAGATTGTACAGTTTTACTCAATCACAATTTTAAAAAAAGTCCCTTCAACAAATTGTGTTGGTAAAATTGAGTATCCGTCTTCAGAACACTGAAACAAGACCCATATCTCACAGCTTACACAAAAACTAACTCAAAATGCATCAAAGACCTAAATATGAAACCTAAAATGGTAATGATCATGCATGAAAAAATAGTCAACAGCAGAAGTTCTAATACACAGCTTAGATAGACTACAAATCTGACCAAAAATGCATAAACAACAGAAGAGAAAACAGATAAATGGGAACTACTAAAAGTCAAATACTTATGCTCATCCAAAGACTTTATCAAGAGAGTTGTAAGACTACCTACAGAATAGGAAAAAAATATTTGGCAACTACATGTTGGATCAACATTTGATTTCTGTAATCTAGAAGGTACTGCAAAACAACAACAAGAAAAAGGTAAATAACCCAATTAAACAACTGACAAAGGAGATGGACAGACACTTCACCAAAGAAGACATCCAGGCAGCCAAAAGATATAGGAGCAAATGCTCATGATCATCAGCTATTAGAGAAATCCAAATCAAAACTGCTATGAGACACCATCTCAGCCTGATGAGGTTGACAATAATCCAAAAAAAGGCAAGACAGCTGATGAAGGAGAGGCTGTGGAGAAACTGAAACTCTCCTATACTGCTGGTGGGAATGCAAAATGGTACAACCACTTTGGAAGCAATTTGGCACTTTCTTAAAAAACTAGAAATAGAAATATGATATGATCCAACAATCCCACAGCTTGGAATATATTATACAGAAAAAAAGGCTGTCACACAAACAGATACATACACATGAATGTTTATTGCAGAACTGTCCACAATAGTGAAAAAGATGGGCTCAACCTAGGTGCCCATCAACAGACGAATGGATAAACAAACTGTGGTACATATACATAATGGGACACTATGCAATGATAAAGAACAACGATGATTTTAGGAAGTATCTAATAACCTGGTTTCAACTAGAAGACATTATTCTTAGTGAAATAGTCAGCTGCAAAACACCAAATAGTGTATGATATCTCTACTATAACAACTTAAAAATGGACTTACGTACAGAAGAAAAGATTCTTTGATGGCTACAAAAGTGGGGAGTGGTGGAGTCAAGATGGCAGACTAAACACACATCTCCCTAAATCCCTCTGGAAACCAAGACCTGAATTGATAATTAAATGGAGCCTCTGGACACCTAGAGAGCTCTAGGATGTGGCACAGGGCTGTTAATTTGGACTTCATACCACCGAATGCCAAACCTCCTCTCTTTTGCTGACCCTACTCTTGATGCACACTGGCTTGCATGGACCGAAAGTAACTCAGCATTTTAACTTTTTTTTCTCTGCCTTAGCCAGCAGGTGGAGCTGGGACTTGACTAGAAGCTAATCTCAGACACACTGCTGTAGGGATCAGCAGGCGAACCTGCCATCATTTGAGAGCCCAGCTTTGGACTCTGTGCATCTCACCATCTTTGGCCTCTGTTTCTGCCTCTGCTGTAGAGTAGCCAGTATTGAGGTAGAGGCAAGCTTGTGCAGGATGCTATCTTGATCTGTTGGGAGCAGGATACATGCATACCGAGGCCCCAGCTGGACTTATTTCCTAGGCAGGGAGGGAGCACCTGCCCAGAGGAGAGAGCTTTTCTGGCAGAAAAGCAGTATTTTACACAGTGTTGCCTACAGCTGAGACTTGCAACAGAGGCTGAGGACTCTGAGGATCTGGGCACCTTTGATCTCTCTTTCCACCTCCACCACAGAGTAGCTGGTACCCAGGCAGGCAGTGAGCTTGTGCAGGACAACACCTTGTTCCACTTGGGGGTGGATATACTCATATGGAGGCCTCAGCTGGGCCTAATTCCTGGGCTAGGAGGCAGCGCCTGCCCAAAGGAGAGTGTTTCTCTGGCAGAAAAGCAGTATTCTACACAGTGTCACCTACAGCTGGGGACCAACAGCAGAGGCCAGCAGGGCAGTAGCCTTTCTATGTTTTGAGCTAGTTTATAACATCTGAGGTCTGATACAGAGGTGCTTACTTTGCCAGCTGGGAAGAGGGATTAATATACCTGAAAACCTGACTGATTTTGGAAGTTATCAGATACTTTTTACCTTTTATTTTAAGATGGCCTAGAGAAACAACTGTGGTCCATCTTCACAGCATCTCTCCCAGACTCTAATGCCCCAAAAGCAGCAAACTGTGGAGAAAAACACAACCAAGAAATCACCCATGGCTTCAGAAAGCCCCCCAAAAGAAAGCACCACAAAACTTTCCAGATGAAGAAGGTTTTCTGACACTATCAGAAGGTGAATACAAAAGGATTATATAGAGAGCCCTCATAGACCTTATACAAAATGCAGCAGAGCAAAATGAAAAATTAAACAAGCTGTTCGATCTGATGGAATGACAGTGCTCTCAAATCCAACAGATCAAGAACAAAATCAAAGAATAGGAACCTCAATTCAAAACCAAGAAAATGGAATGAAACAGATGGAAAATAGACTTTCTGTTTTGGAAGAGAGAGCTACTGACTCCAGCATCTATGAGGAAGAATCAGAAAAAAGAAACAAGAAAAATGAAGAAGAATTAGGAAGCATGTGGGATTCTATTAAGGGGAACAATCTATGATTAATTGGAGCTCTTGAGCAGGGCAAGACCCCTGAGAACACAGAGAGTGTTGTTGCTGAGCTGCTAACAGAAAACTTCCCAGAAATTATGAAAGAACAGAATATAGATATCCAAGATGCACATCAAACACCACTCAATATAGATCTCAAAAGAAAGATCCCAAGACTTACTATAATCCAGCTTAACAAAATGAAACATAAACATAAACTCTTAAAGGCAGCAAGACTCAAAGCAAAGCTTACATTCAGAGGGAAACCCTGTAGGATTTCTTCAGATTTCTCAGCAGAACTGCAAAAGCCCTCAAGATAACACTCTCTCAGTATACTGAAAACAGTATTTACTGAGAATAATTCAAGGACTTTCTCATTTCCCTTCCTAGGAATGCTACTTCTTATTTTGAAGTAAGAAACATTGATAGATGCCTTTTCTTGCTTTCCCAGCAGAAAACTTCTTTGCTTTGCTCAATAAAAGCTGGTGGGTTAAACAAACTAGTATCAGTCCCTACTCAGAGGGGACTGTCCCTTTTCTGCCTCACAGAAAATTAAGATTTATTGTCAGTGCGATTTCTTCAACCTCAGTGCCTCACCCAAATTGTACCAATGAATGGTGCCATGTATGAATCACACCAATAAATGGTGTCCTGTGTGAATCACACCAACACTTAATCACAATTAAAAAGAAAAAGAGAAGAAGGCACAGACACATGGAGGAGAAAGCCATATGAAGATAGAGGCAGAGACTGGAATGATGGTCCCAAATACCAGAATCCCTGAAGCCACCAGAAGCTGAAAGAGACAAAGGATAAATCCTCTAGAGCCTCCAGAGGGAGCATGACCCTGCCAGTGCCTTGATTCTGAACTTCTGGCCTCTAGAAGTTAGGAGAACAAGTTTTTGTTGTTGTAGGCCATGAAGTTTGCAGTTATTTGCAGTGGTAGTCCTAGTTGTTTCATACATGGAAAGTGCCTGATGCAACACTCAGAAGTGAGTAAGAGGTTCTTATACATCAGTTACATGAAAAACCTGAAGAAGAAGCTGGGCCGATTCTGGGCATCACTCAGGTTTCTATCTTGTTGTTCAATGTCTACTTACTAGAACAAGCTGGCTCACGTGAGCCTTCATATGGGAGATTCTGAAACTAATTCATCACCCAGTACTGAGCATTTCCTGTCAGAATTCATTCAGATAAAATACCAAACCAAATTCATTGACATCAAGTTGATTCTGACTCATAGCAATCCTACAGTGCTGGAATATGAGCCCCACAGGTTAAAAGGCACTCAAAAATATGAAGAGACTGCACAACAGACTCAAGCATATCAGCGATTGTGAAGATGGGATAGATAGAACTGAGTCACATTTTGTCTTGTTGTGTATGGCATCACCACGAGTCAGAGCCAGTATAACACCAACTAACAGTAAGAATGTAGAGAAAAATACAATAGTATCGGTTGGGAAAGGTCTTGGGAAGAATGCCACTGCTGAGCGAGGTACTGAAGGTGAAGACAGAGCAAGACACATAGGTCTCACTGGGGAAGAATGTTTCAGCCTGAAGGAGCAGCTGGCAAAAAGGCTCCAAGTGAAAGCAAGCCCACAGAGTTCAATACCAGTGCTGAGTTGGGAGTGGAAATAGCCCAGAAAGGAACTGGGTAAGATGTATGGGCTACTGCAAGTCTGTTATTTTTATTCTAAGCCATTTGGAAGCCAGCTGGAGGGACCAGAAGTGTGAGGGATTGATCTGAGCAGCCTGGCTGTTGTGTGAAGGTTAAACCAGAGTGATGCAGGATGTACGCAAGGACCTGCAAAAGGAACCCATGGGTGATCTGGGGAAAGGAACAAGGAAAGAAAAGGCAGGGAGGAGAAAGTGTGCAAAGCCAAGTGTAGAGTATCTTGTGGAAAGGGGAGGAGGCTCTCAGACCTAATGGTGGGGACAAGTTAGGGAAGTTCAGCCCTGTGGACTGATGGCTGACCGCACTGAGTGACGCATCTGGGTCATCATATAGGAGAAGCCTCAGTGGACAACGATTGTGAACAATGATGGTAACACCACTCTTCCCCCCTGCCCCCCGCCATGGGGAGAATGCTGTTCCCCAAATACCTGCATTGTAGCAGAGCTGACAATGAAGATCCCTACTTTTTCTTGGCCTAAGCAGCATATGGGGCCCAATTTAGATGAATACTCTCTGTCTTATAAATTCCTCTCTGCAAATGGCATAAGGCAAAAGTAACAACAATTTAATTCATTCCATCAGAGGTACCCTGAATCTACCATTCTTTCGTCCTTCCTGCTGGTTCCCTGGGGTTGTCTTGTTTTTTGTCCATTTCAAAACTTTCACTTTGATTATACCTCCCATATGATTTCCATAAAATCTCCTTTTCTTAAAGGTGAGGGGATGGCCTCAGTCAGATTCTGAAGGTTTCATCCAAAGAACCCTAATCAATGTGAAACAGTAAAGTCAAGGCCTTTGTCCCTGAACATGCAGCCAGAAAACCACAGAGCTAGCATAGTTAATTTCTCTTAACTTCAAGTGCTATGCTCTTTCTTCTCTTTCAGAACACTTGGCCACTACTCTTCAGAAGGTTCTGTTACAAAGTAGAGTCCCTGGATGGTGCAAACAGTTAATGCACTCACTGCTAACTCAAAGACTGGAGGTTTAGCCTACCCAGAATGGAGACCTGGTCAAAATCAGTCACTGAGAACCCCATGGAGCACAATTCTACTCTGACACACATGGTATCATGATGAGTTGGAGTTTACTTTATGAAACTGTCTTATTATTAAAGCAAAGACATCCCTTTGAAGGCTGAGGTGCACCTAACACAAGTCATGGTATTTCCAATAGCCTCAGATGCATGTGAAAGCTGAACGATGAATGAGGAAGACCCAAGTAAAGCTGGCACATTGGAATCATGATATTGGTAAAGAATACTGACTGCATCACAGACTGTCAAAAGAACAAACAAATGTGTCTTGAAAGAAGTGCGGCCAGAACACTCCTTAGAAGCCAGGATGCTGAGACTTTGTCTCAGGTGTTTTGGACATGTTGTCGAGGGAGATCAGTCCTTGAAGAAAGGCGTCACGTTTGGGAAAACAGAAGGTCAGCAAAAATGAGGAAGTTCCTCAACAAAATGCATTGACACAGTGGCTAAAACAATGGGCTGAAATACAGCAGTGATTCCGAGGATGGTACAGGACTTTACAGTATTTTGTTTTGTTGTACATGGGATGGTTTTAAATAGTCTATATAATCTAACACTTACACACAGAATGGAACACATAAGCATTGATATTCTAGGCATTAGTGAGATAAAACAGACTGGTAATGGCCGTTTTGTATCAGACAACCATATGGGCTACTATGCCTGGCATGATGGCTTTGAAGAACAATGGTATTTCATTCATCATCGAAAAGAACATTTCAAGATCTATCCTAAAGTACAAAGCTGTCAGTGAGAGGATAATGTCCTTACACTTACAAGGAAGATCAGTGAATGTAAGTATTATTCAAATTTATGCACCAGCCGCTAAGACCAAAGATGACAAAATTGAAGATTTTTACCAACTTCTACAGTGTGATATTGATCAAACATGCGATCCAGAGTACCAACAATTGCTGGTGACTGGATTGCAAAAGTTGGAAACATGCACATAAACCAACCCCTAAACCCATTGTTAATTGTTCGTTTTACTTTTTGGTACATTTCATTTTCCAAAGGTCCAGGTTATTCCCTTCACTTGCAAAGTTAAAATTCCCTCCCTAAGTCATCAACTTGGCAAGAAAAAATTAAGACAAATCTTTTAATTTGGCTTTGTTTCCCATCTAGTTTCATTATGCATATTAAATTTTTATTGTTGACATTCTTGTTTAGGGGAAAATCATTGGTTTGGCTTTTTCTTTTTTAACTATCAGATGTTTTATAGACCTTCTAATGGTATGTTGGTGTGAAATTAATTATCAAAGATTTGCAGAGAGTTTTAAATTAGGTTTTCCCTGCTCTTCAAGGCAAACAACTGGTTCTCTTTTTGTCACTAATATAAGGTTCTCATTGCTCCCTTTTTCTCTCTCTACAATGAATTAATAAAACAAATCTTCAACTTATTTTAATGTGTTAATTGGTGGTTATTACAGCTCACTTTATTTACATTGAAAGAAAAAAGGCACCAATTCATCTCCCTTGCACAAACAACTTAGAAAGGATTGTAATTGTCTCCTATACAAACATGTATTTGTAAAGAGAAATGACATATAAAACTAAAGACCTGGAAAGAATTTTGTTTGGGCAACAGGCTAAATTGGACTCATGGTTTCTAAAACAGCTACCTAATGCCTAAAATTGATTTCCTTCTGGGATAGTGATATGTAAGTCTGTGTTACTTACTTGACAAGAAGTAAATTCTAGTTGATATTATTGATAGTTACCACAGAGTGGACTCCAACTAAATGGAAATGCCAGGTAAAAGAAAAGGAAATGCTGCCTGATCCTGCACTGTCTTCATGATCACTGATGTGCCAGCATCCACTGTTATGGTCGTTGTAGATTTTGAGTGCCTTGCAACCTAGGGTCCTCATTTTCCACCTTGATACAGAACAACTGTTCTATTGTGATCCATAGGGTTTTCTGTGGCTAATGCTTATAAATAGACTGCCAGACCTTTCTTCCTAGTCTGTCATAGTCTGGAAGGTTTGTTGAAGCCTATCCAGCAAGGTAGCACTGCTGGTATCTGAAATACTGATGGCATAGCTTCGGCAACACAGCAACACTGTAGTCATCACAGTGTGCAAACTGACAGATGGGCTGTGGAAGCCAGAAAAATCCAGAAAGAAAAATGAATACAAGATTATTTCAGAGTGATGACATGGCTCCTCCCAAAATTTTACGGTTAGTCTATAGCAGGTGAATATAATGTAGTACAGTTAAAACAGTGACAGCAATCCGCAATCACTGAGTTCATACCTGCGGGCACAGGAAAGTGTGCAGATTTGGGTTTCAAGTTGCAACAGTGGATGTTCTTCTGATAATGTTCTAGGTGCTTTTACAATGGTATTCCTGTCATTTCCCTTGTGGTCCTTCCAGTCTCAGAATACTCTCTTATGGTTTTAAACATTTAATGGCTGATTATTGTTTGACATGACAGGTATAAAGACATATCATTAGAAAATAATTATCAGATAATAATTGTGTGATAGTTGAAATCAAGCAAATACTTGGACAAAACAATTACGAATGACTTGTCTTGTGAATCGGATCCGACTCAACGGCACTTAGCTTGGCTTGGCTATCTTGTGGACTCCTGTTTTTCTAATTTTAGGCTTATCACTCTTTCAGCTTTAGCTCCTTTCCAGAGGCAGAATCTTAGAGAGGTCAAAAGAAGTCTAGATCATCCTACTGTGTTTTGCTTGAATCTAAATGTGATGAAAATAGCAAGAATGAACAAGCATTTCTTGGTTATCTAATGCTGCTATAATAGAAATACCGTGAACAGATGGTTTAACAAAGAGAAATTTATTCTCTCTTAGTCTAGTAGACTAAAAGTCCAATTTGAGGGCATCAGCGCTAAAGGAAGGCTTTCTCTCTCTGTCAGCTCTGGAGGAAGGTCCTTGTGATGTATCAGTCTTCCCTTGGTCTGGGAGCTTCTCTACAGAGGAACCTCAAGTCCAAAGGATGCATTCTGCTCCTGGTACTAATTTCTTCATGGTATGAGATTCCCAACTCTCTGCTCACATCCTTTTCTTTTTGTCTCATTTAAAATGAAATGTGGTGCAGGCCACATTCCAGGGAAACTCTCTTTACACTGGATCAGGGATGTGAACTTACTGTTTACGATCTTACTCTAATCCTCTTTTAACAAAAATTGACAATCACAAAATGAAGGAAACCACAAAATACTGGGAATCATGGCTTAACCAAGTTGACACACACTTTGAGGGGACATAATTCAATCCATGATAGGCAAGGTCACTGTAGATCTTGTTAACTCTGCAGGTTCCTCTGCCTCACCCTCTGATGTCCAGATTGACACTGAGCAGGGGATGCTGAGGGGATCAGAACTGTTAGTTGTTCCTATACTATCTCAGTGACTATGTGAATTATTTTGTTGTTGGTAGGAGTCAGCCTCCATCTCGTAGCAACCTCATGTCCAACTCATAGCAACTCCATGCACAACAAAAGAAAATGCTACCTTGTCCTACACTATTCTCATGATGGGCTCTAGATCAAACCACTGGGATCCATAGGGTT
Source organism: Heterohyrax brucei (assembly GCA_028571685.1). Taxonomy (NCBI): domain Eukaryota; kingdom Metazoa; phylum Chordata; class Mammalia; order Hyracoidea; family Procaviidae; genus Heterohyrax; species Heterohyrax brucei. The sequence goes on from CM053140.1 coordinate 33,495,635, forward strand.
TTTACTGGCTGATTTTCAGAAGTAGAACATTCGGTCTTTCTTTCTGGTCTGTCTTAGTCTACAAGGTCTGTTGAAACCTCTTCAGAATCATAGTAACATGTAAAATTCCATGACAGATAAGCAGTGGCTGCACATGAGATCCACTAGCCGGAAGTTGAACACTGCTCTCTGGCATGGAAGGCACGATTTCTACCATTGAATCAGCACTGACCTCTCTGTTGTTTGAGTTACAATATCTCATTTAATCTTCAGGATAACCGTATTAAATGCATTTGCATTTATGGCTTTAAAACCAGTTTTTGGCTTCTACTTTCCCATTTAGAAACTGTTAGTCATGAACATGCAGAGTAGCTTAAAAACAGTTATGGAGAATGTTATTGGGTCACTTTTTAGTAACATTTCCGGTGTGGCTCAGTGAATAGAAAGAGCATTGTGTATAAGGGACCCCTTCCACCACTTCCATACACACATGAGATATAATCAGATCTTCTGTTAATGTCAGGAACCCCTGGGTTATGTAAATGGTTCACATTCTTGGATGCTGAAGCACCCTGGAAGAAAAACCAGCCACTGAAAATTCTATGGAACATTGTCCCACTCTGTCACATGTGAGGTCACCATGAATAGGAGTCAATTCCATGGCCAGTGGTCTCTCTTGAGGTCACCCTTTGTCAGAGCAGAAAATAATCTAGCAACTAAACTGGCTTTGAGGTTAGCAAGCATTTCATTTTACTTGGAACCATAATCAATGTCCATGGAAGCAGCAGTCGAGAAAACAAAAGTTGATTGCATTGGGAAAATCCGCTGTAAAAGATCTCTTTAAAGTGTTGGAAAAACAAAGATGTCACCTTGAAGATTAAGGTGCACCTGACCCAAACCATGATATTTTCAACTGCATCAAAAGCTAGACAATGAATAAGATAGACAGAAGAACTGATACCTTTGAATCATAGTGTTGGAGAAGAATGTTGAATACACTATGGACTGTGAAAGGGACAAATGGATCTGTCTTAGGTGAAGTAGGAGCAGAGTGCTCCTTAGAAGCAAGGATGATAAGACTCTGTTTTCTATGCTTTGGACATGCCGTCAGAGGAATCAGTCCCTGGAGAAAGACATCATGCTTGGTAAACTAAAAGGTCAGAAGAGGAAGAATCTCAAGGAGGAGGATTGACACAGCGGCTTCAACAATGGGCTCAAGCATCACGAGGATTGTGAGAAGGTGCAGGAGCAGGCAGTGTTTCATTTTGTGTCACATAGGGTTGCAATGAGTCACAACTGACTTGATGGCATCTAACAACAACAATAAATCAGCTTGGGCTGACAACCTGCCCCATACATCTTGTGCTTTCCTCCCTTCCTGAAAGACTGGAATCTCAAGGAACGGACTATCAACATCAGCATTTTGATCATTTTGATCCAACTGCTCTTTGGCAGTTTGACTATGAGGGAAAGGTCCCTGAGCCTCGCTTAATGATATGTTACTTTTGTACAGCCAAGGAAAGGTGTTCAGAGGATGTGCGCACCTGCTGTGAGTGGATCACACAGATATGAGAGAGTTTGGATTTAGACGTGGCACAGTTCCCAATTCACGTAGTGACATTTTAAACATTTTAAATCTGTAATTATGCTGAAGTACATTTACAATGTTATGTAACCATCACTGTTATTTATTTTCAAGACTTTTTCATCTTCCCCAACAGAACCTTAGTTCTCCTCAAATATTAATTTATCTCAGCCCCCAGTAACCACTAGTCTACATTTTGTTTCCATGAATTTTGTTATTCTACATTCTTCATATAAGTGGAATCATATAATATTTGTCCTTTTATGACTGACTTATTCACTCAGCATAATGTTCTCAAGGTTCATCTTAGTGGCAGCAAGTATCAGAACATTTCTTTTTATGATTGAATAATATTCCATTTTTTAAATACACTACGTCTTGTTAATATGTTCATCTATTGATGAACACTTGAGTTGTTTCTGCTTTTTAGCTATTATGAATGATGCTGCAATGAACACGGGTATACAAATATCTGAATTTTAGCTTTTGCTTCATTTTGTAAGGGTACATACACTAGGAATAGAATTGCCAGGATCACTTGGAGTCCTGTTAGCATGGTGGCTAAGACCTCTGCTGCTAACCAAAAGGTCAACAGTTTGAATCCACTCCTCTGAAACCCTATGGGGAAGTTCTACTCTGTCTCATAGGGCCACTATGAATCAGAATCAACTCAACAGCAACAGGTATGGGATCGCTATTTGTTGGAATCAGGTTGACAGCAGTGGATTTGGTTTGGTTTGATAACTCTAATACTTCTTAGCTGGCATGAAAAGTCAAGCATTCCTCTACTAACCTAAACCAGAAAAGCTAGGATTTCAAATCCACCCATAGCTTCCAATAGAGAAGGTCTGATGAAGAACTTTAGAAAGATCATAGCTTCTGCAAACCCTATGGAGCACAGTTTTACCCTGATACACATAGGGTTGCCATAGATCAGAGTTGACTAGACAGTAGCTGCTTTGTGACAATTCTACCTTCAGCTGCTTCGGGAACTGCTACCCTGTTTTCCATAGCAGATGTACCGTTTTAAAATCCCACCAGCAGTGCACATCACTCTCCCTACATGTTCCTTCTCTCAAATGTATATCCAGTACACTTGTAAACATTTTGGAATTGCCTTTAGAAACCAAATCAGAGTCTCTGTGTTGCTGCTTCATATTTTCGCTCCTGTTTTACAGACCCAGAACATTTCACACAGCTGGGGTGCTGAGGTACCCTGCTCTGAGCCTGTGCTGTGCATTCTGTCTCGTTTCAATAAAGCATCCTGCACAAGCAGTAGAGTGTTCAAATCCACTGGGGGCCTGGGAGGGGAAGTGGCTGGAGATGGGAAGAGTGAAGCGAAAGATTAACCCACAAAGGCAACTAATGGTGAAAGCTCTGGATAGAGAGTGATGCTGGCACTGTAAGGGGGTAAATCTGAGCCAGCTGACCTCGTCCTGATATGGCACAGGTCCCTCTTACCTGTGGACTTGCCTGAATGAGATGTTCTCATGTGTGTGACACTGAAGGTTCTTTTAAGTCTTGTCTTTAATACTCCACGCATTAAAAAAAAAGTTGCCATTGAGTCAATTCTGACTCATAGTGACCCTATAGAACAGAGTAGAACTGCCCTAGTAGATTCAAACTGCCAAACTTTTGGTTCACAGCTGAAGAAGTTCTTAACCATTATGCCACCACAGTTTCCTTAATACTACACAGGAATATGAATTATGAACTCTAGAACTCTAATTTTACTGGTGTTGCCCCGGTCCAGGGGGAAATGAATGTTCCTAGTCCTCCCCCTGGTTAATAGCATCTGGCCCCATCCTACCCGTCCACTGGCTTCCTACTGTTTTGCAACAGAACCTGAGCAGAGGTGCTCACACTGTTCCTGATACATCAGGGCAATGCCAACAAATTGCAGGTAATGGGCCTACCTAAAGGGCCTTGCTCTGCAAGCAGCCAAACCCCCTCCAAACACTAGTCAGTCTTCAGCTAGGAGCCATAAAGTTGATTTGATTCCATCTTAACTCCCAAATCCCTTCTGCTATGGGTGAAATTGTGTCCTTCAAAAAGATATGTTGAAGTTCTAACCCCTGGTACCTATTACCATGCCCACGTTCAAAAATAAGGTCTATGAAGTGTCACCAGGTATGTTAGCATGACTTCATTCACGCTGGAGTAGCCAAGCCAGTCAAGTGCTGTCGAGGAGTAGAGTGGGCCCTAATTGCATCTGAGGGGAAAGAGAGGTTGTCAGGTGGAAAGTGATGACCATCTATCTACAGGAGCAGATACAAGCCCAGGAATGTCTAAGATTGCCAGGAGCAACTAGAAGCTGGGAAGGAGGCACAGGACCCTTCTTATCTTAGAGCCTCAGAAGGAATCCACATGATTTCAGCCTCCATAACTATGACACAATAAATACATGATCTTTAAGTCACCCCCCTTGTGGTCTTTTGGTGCTCCTAGGAGACAGAGACTTTCCTCTGTCTTCCAATGGCATTCATAACTTCCTCTCTGCTCCCTCCCAAGGTAACACTCAAATGTTTTTACTATGTCACCCAGTGTCCTGAGTCCCTCAGCAGATTCAAAGCTGCTTGCAGGCAGGGTTAGTTCTCATTTTGTTGTGGCACCCTTCTTGCTGACCACTTAGAAGACATTCAAAAGAAAATGTTGCTTGAGTTTATCACTCCTAAAAAGTGCCCAAAGTATTAATAATTAGCCCCTTGTGTTTTCTGAATATTATCCTAGGATACTGTTTTAAGGAGGGAAAGAAAACCCTATGCCTTGAAGGAAATGTTAAACAGGTTTTTGTTGTTATTTGCTGTGGTTTTGGTCTGACTCATGGCAACCATATGTATAACAGAATGAAAATGTTCCAGGGTCCTGCACCATTCTCACAATTGTTACAATATTGGCTCCCACTGTTTCAGCCACTGTGTCAGTCAACCCACATTGTTCATTTCCCTTTCTTCCACTGACCACCTACTTTACCAAGTGTGACAGACTTCTCCAGTGACTGGTCCCTCCAAAGCAAGCAATGCAAAGTCTTGCCATTCTCACTTTCAAGGAGTATTCTGATTGTGTTTCCTCCAAGACTAATAGCTGTTACATAGCACCTTGGAAAGAACTTGGCCATGAACTTAGTGACTGGCTACTTTAGTCTCTGAGACTGTTAGCCAACCCTGGCCTTTCTCCTCTAACTTTTACTGATTAGAGTGTTGATGTGGACTGGCCATGGATTTCAATACGGTAAAACCATTCTCATTGGCTCACTTCAAAAACCATTCCTTTCCTCCTCTTTCTTCTCTTAGCCTCATTTCCTGCATCTGTCCGTAAAGCCACTTTTTTCAGGGCCTGTAGAGAAGCCCTGGTGGTACAGTGGTAAAATGCTACTGCTGCTAATCAAAGGGCTGGCAGTTTGAATTCACACAGTGAAAACTCTGTGGAGCAGTTCTACTCTGACCTAGAGTCACTATGAGTTAGAATTGACTCTTTGGCAGTGGGTTTGGGCAAGAGATCCTACTGAGTATACAGTGAGCCAGCCAGAGGTTACCTGGTGCAGAGTCCAGAGACCACTGGCTGTAGATATTAATTTTAAAGCTGTAGCCACAGATGCCAGCTGTACTGAGAGTGTGATTTTCTCCCTCACCCCAGGACTGGGGGGAAGTTGTTAATGATGTTCCAAATGTTGATGATTCCTTGGCCCCAGGAGACACCCACCAGGAAGGACCATTTACTTGAGCTCAAGAAGCCAGGGATGGGGGTAGCAGCATTTTTAAGTAGAAGCAGCTGTGCCCTCCACCAGATGTATAATTGTCATATTGTTCCCTTTTTTTTCCCTTCATTTCAGGGACCTCAGGCTATAATTAATTCTTGAATATGGCAATAAATCAAAGCTTTGGAAATTACAGCAAACTTTTCTCCCCCTTCCAAATGGCTCTGCTGGTTGCTGTAATGCCTTTTCTTTCTCACACTGTGTCCCTAACCACCTGAAACTTGTACAGAGATTATAGGAGTTGATTCGGAGGCTCAATCTGTGTTTCAGTCTTTGAAACTTGGAGTTAAAAAACAAAAATAAAAACAGAAATAGCATCTATTACAAAATCTGGGTTACCTCCTGTTTCACTGGATGCATACATCTCTGGATGCTGAGCACTGGGGCAAAGCGTGCCTATTCCATGCTCAAGCCAAGATCCTCACTCTCCAATATGACTGCCATTTTCATTTTTAAGATACATACTTTGCATATAAAAGCATTCACAACAAAATCTCAACTCGCTGTAGTCTGTGACAAAGGGGCCTCTGTAATTGATGAGAAATAATAACAATAAAAAAAGGAGGAAAAGCAATACATAAAACCCTGTATGTACAAGGAAAGAGATGAAAAAAATGGAACAGACTGTGGGCCTAACCCTCTTGTGCATTCAATGTTGCTGTTTCTTTTGTTGCCTCGCCCATGTCCCCCCAGCCCTAAAGATTTAAGTCTTCAGCCTCCACAGCATCAAGCAGAGGAACAAATATGCTTGGTTCTCTTAATGAGCTGCTTCCTCTGCATTCATTGTGGAGAAAGAGCGTCAGCAGGGGCACACAGCAAAGGGAAACAGAAAATTCCAGGGTTAATTAAAAACTCCAGGCAACTATCAGGCAAAAGGTTGGAAGAACTCCTCACTTGTTTCTTCTTTCCTTTCAAACTTTACAATCAATCGAAAGGTCTAGGAGTCCTGGAAGGCAATAAATAGGTAGTAAGTTGTAAAACAGATGTTGTTGTTGTGTGTCTTTCAGTCGATTCTAACCTATAGTGGCCAAAGAAGACAGAGAAGAACTATCTCGTAGGGTTTCTAGGCTGTACTCTTCAGAAGAGCAGATCAACAGGTCTTTCCAGCCCTAAGAGTGGCAGGTGGGTTGAACTGCTCACCTTTGAGTTAACAGCCAAGTACTTAACCAGTAAGTCAGATATTATTGTTGTTAGGTGCCATAGAGTTTGTTGTGACTTACAGCAACCCTGTGCACAACAGAACAAAACACTGCTCAGTCCTGTGCCATGCCCATAATTGATTTTATGCTTAAGCCCCTTGTTCCAGCCACTGTGTCCATCCATCTCATTGAAAGTCTTCCTCTTTTTCACTGACCCTTAGAAACTCTATGGGATGGTTCCACTCTGAGCTACAGGGTGACTATGAGTCAGAATTGACTAGATGGCAATGGGTTTGGTTTTGGTTTGGTATTCTTAACTTAGCATGATGTCCTCCTCCAGGAATTGATACCACCTGACAACATGCCAGAAGTATGTAAGGCACAGTCTTGTCATCTTTGCTTCCGAGGAATACTGTTGTCCTGCTTCTTCCAGAACACAGATCTGTTTGTTCTTTTTGACAGTCTATGGTACATTCAGTATTCTCCAACACCACAATTCAAAGACATAAGTTCTTCTTCTGTTTTCCTAATTCAGTGTCCCACTTTAGCATACATATGATGCCATTGAAAATACCATGTTTTGGGTCAGGTACACCTTAGTCTTCAGGGTGACATCTTTAATTTTCAATGGAGAAACTGAATTCAGTAGAAGACCTGAAACCAGAGATATCATTGCTGATGTCAAATAGATCTTGGCTGACAGCAGAGAATACCAGAAAGATGTTTACCTGCATTTCATTGACTATGCCAAGTCATTTGACTGTGTGGATCCTAACAAAGTATGGATAACACTGAGGAAGATGAGAATTCCAGAACACATAATTGTTTTCACAGGGAATCTATACATGGATCAACAGGCAGTTGTTCATACAAAACAAAGGGACACTGAATATTTTAAATTCAAGTAAGGCATGCATCATGGTTATATCCATTCACCATACCTTTTTAATCTGTATGCCAAGCAAGTAATCCAACAAGGTGAAGAAGAACAAGGTATCAAGATTGGAGGATGACTCATTGATAACGTGCATTATGCAGGTGACACAACCTTCCTTACTGGAAGTGAGGAAGATTTGAGACACTTGCTAACGAAGATAAAAGACCACAGCCTTCTGTATGGATTGCACCTCAGTGTCAAGAAAACAAAAATCCTCACAACTGGACCAGCAAGTAACATCATGATAAATGGAGAAAGAATTGAAGCTGTGAAGGATTTCATTTTACTTGGTTCCACAACTAACACCGATGGAAGCAACCATCAGGAAACCAAAAGACACGTTGCACTAGGAAAATCTGCTGCAAAAGGGCTTGAAAGTAAATCAGATAGGGATAATTATTAGGGAATTTTGCATTCATTTCAGATGTCAAAGTTTAAATCCTGCCACTCTCTCTAAAAAAAATTGTGGCTTGGGAAAGTTATTTAACATTCCTGGGACTCAGTTTCCTCATCTGTAGAATGGACCTACTAATAGCATTTCTCTCAAAAAAAAAAAAAAAAGAACAAAATAAAGCATGAGAATTAAATGAATCAAATTATGTCAGCACATTTGGGATCTAGTATTTTTTTCTTTCTTTTTTTTATTTGATATGACTGAGTGAAAATGTACATTCCCATGTAAATTTACATGCCCACCTATATGCAACTTCCACTGCTCTCCCTGTCCGGTGACAGTACACTATTCCTCTCTGCTCCATACATGTCTCATCCTCCCAACAGTCTCCTTTCTCCTCCTCTCCAACCACTCTTCTTCCTCCAACCAGAGGTCAGCAGGATGATATCCTATAGATGTATAGAACCATAAAGTGCATACAATATATGGTCACTCTGCATTGCCAAGTCCAATCTATTTGTGTCCAAAGAGTGGATCTTCGTTATGATTTATGGGCAAGGGCAGCATCAGGGCCAGGGGCCATGTGCCCCGGGGAACCCTGAAACTGCTGGACCATCAATTGAGGTCTTTCAGTGGAGGGGATCTAGTATTTTTAAAATACTATAGGCCCAGTTAGAAACCCTGGTGGCCTAGAGGGTTAAGAACTACATCTGCTAACCAAAGGTCAACAGTTCAAATCTGCCAGGTGCTCCTTGGAAACTCTATGGGGTAGTTCTACGTAGACACATGGGGTCGTTGTGAGTCTGACCCAACTCAACAGCCATAGGTTTTTTGGGTTTACCTTGTTGATGTTCTAAGATTTTGCATTGCACAAGCTGAGCCTATTAGTGAGTACTTCAAGACACTCTTAATATTTTGAAACAGCTCAAGAAGTTGACAGAGATAAAATATGTTTGGAGAGAAGCTGTCCCCTAGATGTATACAAAGTCACAAATGCTACTTGGAAAGTCTTCAACTCACCATTACCTCCACAAAATGATTCATGATGATTGTATACACCATGAATTCATACTTTAGGGAGATGGATGATTCTAGTAGCCAGGAGTTCTGAGTGAAAAGACCAGGGGCATTGAACTCAGACCACATTCCAGTGCTACATGTTACAGCTGCAGTGAGGCCCTGAGAAGGAGGGTCCTGTCTGTCACTGAGGATCTACCCACTGACCTCATCGGTGATTGCTGAGGATTGAGTGAGATGAGGTGTGAGAAGCTCAGATTTGCCCTTCAATGATGGTTACCTCCCATCCCTCAACAACACTTGACAGGAGATCTCCAGGGTGCCCATCCCTAGTGGGTAAGAGATAAAGTCCATGTTAATTCTCAACTACTGACCATTTTCAGCTTGCTAAGAATTCATTTCATTAATATAAGACAGCTAAGACAATTTATCTATCATGGATCAATTTTCCAGAAACATGAAACTCTACTTAGATATAACTATTTAAAGACATCTGCATGAAATAGAAATTAAATGACATTATTCTGGACATGTTTATTCATTGAAAGAAGTACTTATTCAGGGCCAAGAACCACTCTCTTCAGTAATTATGACACAGGGACAAATGTATCAAAGACTGTTGACAGAGTTCTGTCTATGATGCCCATGGATGGAAGCCTGCTTCTTGGTCCATCTGGGAAAATATCTTGAATTACTGACAGTCCAGACCCTGTGTGCCTTTTCTTCCCCACAGCTGAGGAAGAAGGGTTCTTGGCAGCTCCACCTGATGGTATTGACATCCTTCTTGTGGACAGCCACTGCTAGGATCATGAAAGACTTGCTAGGGGCTGGTCAAACATCCCTGATATGAATGCAAGTGATCCTCACAGGTAAAAACTGATTCTTAGTTCCACTGTACACTAGACTTGACAACCACACATGGTGAAACCACATCTGTGCTCTTGGTGTCCCCTGCCTTACTCCAAACTCTCCAGTCTGTCTTCCATCTCCACTTCACCATGGAGGGGATTCTAGTTAAGGCTACCACTGAGGCATTAACTTTTATATCTCTTGAATCTGAAGCATACCTCTCAGTCTCCTCATTCCCTCACTTCTCTGCAGTCATCATGTGAAACCATCAGCTTCTCCAACTGATACCCTTATTTGATTTCTGGGCCGTAGTACTTTCCCAGCTCTTCTCCAGATTCTCTAGTTCTCTCTGTTCCCTTGTAGCACCTCAAAGCTCACCCTTTAGAGCCTTCTATTTCCCCTCTCTATTGCCCCTTGCCAGCAATTTAATCCACACTAGTGGCTCCAGTCAACACTACACTGAGACACCTCTGACAGCTTCAATGTTTTATCACCCCCAATCCATGTGGCTGATTGCTGACTTGGTATCTTCACCTGCTTCAGAGGCACCTGAAAGCCAAAAAGTTTGAACTCCTGATTTTCCACTGCAGAGTTAGTCTTATGTATCTGGGTGAATGCCTCTGATGAAATCCAGTGAACAAACTCAGTCAAGGAATCATTCTTGCCACTCTTTCAGCATCACTTGTGATTTATTTCAATAGTGCTGCTGCAACAGAAATATCACAAGTGGTTGGTTTTAAAAAACAACATTTATTTTCCCATAGTACCAGAGGCTAAAAGTCCAAATCAAGGTCTCAGTTGTGTCAAGTCTTTCCTTTTCGGTAGCCCTGGCTATTCCTTGGTTCCTTAGCATTCCTTGGCTTGTAGACAATCTTCATGTGGTGTCCTCCCCTGTGTATTCATGCTTCTGTGTCTAAGATGCTTAGTTTACAACTCTGAAGAGATTAGGTTTACTAATCTAGTCTGTACTTGAGTGGAAAACCTGGTGGCATAGTGGCTAAGAGCTATGACTGTTAATCTAAAGGTCAGCATGTTCCAATCCACCAGGCCTACCTTGGAAACACTGTGAGGCAGTTCTACTCTGCTCTCCAGGGTCCCTATGGGTCAGGATGGACTGGAACATAATGGGTTTGGTTTCTACTTGAGTATGATCTAATTTACATAACAAAGAAAGCACTATTTCCAAACAAGATCACACTGACAGATACAGAGGTTAGGATTCTAACATATATTTTGGGGAGACACAATCTGTAACAACCCCCGGCACACATCTAGTATACCACAAAATCTTCCCAAGTCTGTCTCCAGACGTCCAACCCATTCTTAACACTTCCACCACCTCCAGTGCCTTCTCCCTAAAACACATTGACCTCTTTAGAAGAGCCCCTTCTCTGATGGTCCTCACCTGTTTTTTGGCCCTTTCAACTCATGCATTTATTCTTTTCTTTTTAAGAATAATTACAAACTGAACAGCTGGAAAGTCATCATGTAGGTCAAGGAAGAGGACTTGGCCAGAGCCTTAGGAAGACTAGTGCCTCCACCATGTCTCTCCCCAATATAGCCCCTCTCCGTAGTTCTTTTTCAAAGATTCTATTATCTTTATTTATTGCTTTGCCATTTATGTTTGTTTCCATGAGAAAAAGAATTTAGATTCTGTCTGCTGTTGATATTTATATAAAAGGAATTAGATTGCATGTATTCTCTGTGACTCGCTTCTTTAGAGCATCATTTATTTGTGAGCTTCATCTATGGTCATGTGTATAGCTGTAACATATTCGTCTTCCTTTCAGTCATTTGACAATTTGTTTATCCATTCTACAGCTGGTAGACATTTGGGGTGTCATCAGTTTGCTGCTCTGAAAACTCCCTGTGCAGCTCTCCTGGTACATGAATAAAAATACATACTCTCTCCAGCAAAAATGAGAACACCTGTGACTCCTCATTTTCCCTGACACCTCATGTTTCAAGTATTTATGCTTATACCAATCTAATGTCTGTGTGTATTAGTACCATATTGTAGTGTTGATTTGAGCTTTCCTAATAAGTTATAAGGTTGAATATCTTGACGGAAGTTTGTCAACGGATTTCATTTTTTTGGTGTGTCTATGTATTGTGAGGAACCCTGGTGTCATAGTAGTTAAGAGCTTGACTGCTAATATAAAGGTCAGCAGTTCAAATTTACCAGCTGCTCCTTGGAGATCTTATAGGGCCATTTGTACTCTGCTAAGTAGAGTACTGTGAGTCAGAATTTACTTAACAGCAGCAGTTTTTTGGGGGGCGGAACATATTGTGTACCCATATACCACAACAGGCACAAGAATGAACAAATCGGAATTGGAGTAAGTAGAGCCAGAAAGCTGCTTAGAAGAAAGGACAGCAAGGTTTTGGCTTACTTAATTTCAATACATCATTAAGTTAGACCTCCCATCAGAATAGGACAGAGGGTCAGTGAAAACAAGGGAAACCCTCAGTGAGATTAATTAATGTAATATCCCTAACAATGGACTCAAACATGCCAATGATCATGGAGACAGAAGAGGACTGGGCAATGTTTTATTCTATTACACATAAGGTTGTCATGGGTAGGAGCCAACTGGACAGCAGCCACTACTAACAGAACCCACTACTAACAACACACATGCCCTGTGAGGCCCATGATGGGCTCTTTTGGGTTGACTGTCTTGTTCATGTTGATTAATAGAAGTTCTTTTTATAATCTGGACACTGGCCTTTTATTGATTATTTCTGTTAAAGTCTTTCCTCCCACTCTTATCACTAACTTTTTGCTCTAAGATGTCTTTTTAATTTGTTTTTCACTGTGATTGCATGAAGATGTATACCTTCCAAATATGCATGCCCACCTATCCGCAGCCCATTCTGCTCTTCTTACCCAGTGACAGCACACTACTCCTTTCCATTCCATACATTTCATATCCTCTTAACAATCTCCTGTCCCCTCCTCTCCACCCTCTCTTCTCCCTTCTAGTAAGAAGACAGCAGGACAGCATCCTATAGATGCATAGAACCATAAAGTGCACACACCATATGGTCACATTGTGCCCTTGAGTCCAGTCCATTCCTGTTCAAAGAGTTGACCTCGGTAATGTTTTCTGGTCTAGGGCAGCAGCAGCTTTAGGGGCCATCCTCCCAGGGGAATCTTCAGGCCTTTGGCCACCAACTGCAATCTTTTAGAGGAGCTCTTGAAGTACCCCCTTATTCTTCTCATGTTGCCCCTGGGACTCCTCACTGTGTGCCCCATCACAGCTGTCATTGGTGGTGGCCAGGCACCATCTGCTTCTTCCGGTCACTTGTTGATACAGTCACTGATTCACATGGGTCCTTCTGTCTTCTGGGCTTTTTTCCCCTCTTATCTTTGTTGTACTCAGTGATCGCCTGTTCCTGCTGAGTTGGGACCATTTGTTGTACTACAGATGGCAGCTTGCTAGCTTTTAAGACCCCAGACACCACTCACCAATATGGAGTACAAAAGACTCTCTTAGCAATAAGCTAGTTATGCCAATTGGTCTCAATGTCCCTTGAGAGCATGGTCCCCAGGCCCCTGCCTCTGCTACTCTATCCTTGCAATATTGGGTTAAGATTAGAAGAGTTTTCAGGTTATATTGAAGTCCTCTTAAGTTGATCTTCTTTCTACAGTGTGCTGTCACTGCTTTCACCCAACCAAATTTCTATCAACTATCTAATCTATGACGAGACCTCTCCCTCCGTCCCTCACCTACTTGCAGTTGTCAAAGAATCTTTTCTTCTGAACATGAGTCTGTTTTTAAGTCCTTATAGTAGGGGTCTCGTACGATATTTGTCCCCTGTGCCACTGACTGATTTCACTCAACATAACGTCTTTCAGTTGAAACCAGTTAATGAGGGGCTTCCTAAAATCATCATTGTTCTTTATCATTGCATAGTGTTCCATTGAGTATATGTACCATAGTTTGTTTGTCCATTCATCAGTTGTTGGGTATCTGGGTTGATTCTGTCTTTTTGCTATTGTGGACTGTGCTGCAATAAACATTCGTGTTCATGTGACTGCCCTTGACTCTGTAGGATATATTCTGAGCACTGGGATTACTGGATAAAATGGTACATCTACTTCCAGCTTTTTAAGAAAGCACCAGATTGCTTTCCAAAGAGGTTGTACCATTCTGAAATCCCACCAGCAGTGTAGCACAGTTCCAATCTCTTCACAGCCTCTCCAGCGTTTGTTGTTTTGTGTTTTTTGGATCGTAGCCAACCTTGTTGGTTTGTGAAATTTTTTTTTTAATTATGATTAAGTGAAAATTTGCAATCCAAGTCAATTTTCCATACCTGCCTCTCTGCAACTCTATCTGCTCTTCTCCCCTTGTGAGAGCATACTCCTATTTTCTACTCTTTACTTCCAATATTCACTCAACTTACACTTGTCCCCTCCTCTCTACTCTCTCCTCTCCCCTCTAGAAAGAAACCAGTAGGACAGCCTCATATATATATATGCCAGCCAAGCCAAAATACTATATATATATAATACAAATATATACGTACCATAAAGTACATATACCAGATATATCACTCTGTGTCCTTGTGCTCTAAGATGTCTTTTGATAAATATTCCTAATTTTTACATTACCAAATTTATTGATCTTTTATTTTATGCTTAGTGCTTTGGGAACCATGTTTAAAAGTTTATTTTCTTGTCTTTTACAATAATATTTGATCTACAGTAGGACAAATGACCCCACCTTGTTCTTCAAGTGCTTCATTTGTTTATCTTCCTTTGAAGTTGTTTGTTGGTGTTTTATGCTGTTTTGGTCTACCTCTATGCCAATACCAGGCTGTCTTAATTACTTCAGGACTGTTACAGCAGGTTGTTAGAGGAATGCCCCCCAGTGGACTGAACCACCAAGCCTGTGTATTTCTCTCTCATACTGACTCTGGACTTAACCACGTGACACGCTTTGACAAGTGAGTCATCAGGAAATGTGGCACACGCAGAGGCTTGGTCAGTGCCTATATACTGGACAGAGCTTGCCCTCTGAAAAGGCAGTGTTGAAATAGTCATGCCGTGAAGAACTCTAGCTTCAGAGACCACGCAGAGAAGGTAGCCTTGTCATTTCAGCTATCCCAGATGAACTCAGCCCAGCCACCCTTCTAATACAGTCAGTCAACAAGTCCAGGCAAGCCTAACAGTTTGAGCTGGTCATCTCACAAAATGAAAGAAAAAACAAAAACAAACAAATAAAAAAACCCAGTCATTATGGTTTCAAGTCACTCAGTGTGGGATATTCTGTTACACACAATAGATCAGTTGTTACACATGATTGGAACGATGTTCTGCCCTATGCCACGGTCTCTGTCCATCTGGTCCATATGCTTCTTTTCAGCTCCATCCCCAACATCGTGTTTCAACCCCCCTACATGAATCCAGTCTCACATTAATGCTTCTGTATCCATTTGCTCTGTCTAATCTACTCTCTGTTTAAATTAAAAATACAAAAAAAGTGCATGAAAATGTAACAACCCCATTGTACCAACCATGCTTATTATTTCAACTCACATTGTTTAAAATGAGAAAAATCTGGATAGTTATAAATCCCATTAGAGCCATTCCCCAATACCATTCCCTTCCTTCTTCTCTAGAAATAACCATTATAAAAGTCTTTATGTGTATTCTTTCTGTCAGAATGTTTATATACGTATCACACACAGACATACACACCACTAAAATGTTAACCTGCTACATTTTAATGTGTGAATTTTTGCTTGCATAAGTGAATTCATTCTGTACATATAATTTTGCTATGGCTTTTTAAATACAACATCACTGTTTAAGTGATATAGAGGCTGATTCAAACAAAATAAAATCATTTCTGAAATGGCTAAATAGTATTCTATTACTAGAGTGAACCACAATTTATTTATACATTCCGTAGTTGGAGAACATTGGCTTACTTCATGCTTTCTTCTAATACCAACAATGCTGCAAGAAGTCCTGGAGGCACAGTGATTAAGAGTTCACCTGCTAACTGAAAGTCTGGCAGCTTGAATCTACCAGCCACTCTTTGGAAACCCTGTGGGGCAGTTGTATCATGTTCTATAGCATTGCTATGAGTCAGAATTAACTCAATGGCAATGGGTTTTGTTTTTAGTTTTTGGTACCAGCAGTGCTACAGGAAACATTTTGTGCACATCACCTGGTGCATATACCCAGAGTTTATTGACTAGGTTATAAATAGAAAAGTGAAATTTCTGGGTTTTAGAGTTGCACATTTTAGCTTTACTATCTATTTATTGCAAAATGCTCTCCATAAGGAGTTGTAACAAGTCACTACTCACCAGCAATGTAAGAGAGATTTTCCTCTCAACACCTTTGCTGATACTGGGGTTTATATACATTTATATATTTCATTTTATAAAAATAACTTCTTAAAAAAATTACTTCTTGTTGAAGTTATTTTGTGGATAAAAAATTGCTTGGTCTTTTCCAAACTGCTTGAAACCATGGCGCCATAGTAGTTAAGAGATATGACTGTTAACCCAAAGTTCAGAAAGGTTGGCAGTTCAATTCTACAATGTACTTCTTCAAAAAACCCTATGGGGCAGTTTTACTCTGACCTATAGGGTTGCTAGGAGTTGGAATCGAATCGACTTGGTGGCAACAGGCGTGGTTTTGTTGTTGTTGTTGCTCTTTTGTGTCTGAAATACATGTACAAGCATCTTCACTTAGTTTTCACCCTTGAGTCATAATTTAGCCCAGTATAGATTTCTAGCTTAATACTTATTTCCCCTTAACCCTTTGAAATACCTTTCCAGTGTCTTAGAATATTTATTGTGTTCTCACTCTAATTGTCATTCCTTTATAAATTGTCTGACTTTTTTTTTTCTGGATATATTTTAAATTGGCTCTTTTAACCTGTCTTCTATAGTTTCACTCTACTTTGCAGATTTGGATTTGTCTTTATATTTTACTTCTTCAATACATTGGCTTTGTCATTGTATCTTTTATGCCTCTTGTATAGTTTCTTATTCAGTCTTCAGTATCTCTTCTTTAACTTTCTGTCTATCTATCTCTTTGTGAAACATTTTGATGAATTTCCTCAGATCTACTTTATTGATGTTCTCTTCAGCTCCATCTAGTTTCTTCTTCAATCCAGTCATTGAATATTTTTTCTCGGTTTATTTTTTTGTTGTTGTTGTTTGGTCAAATTTCTGTTTAGCTTCTTTTCAGATGTATTCATTTTCCATAGTGTCTTATCAGGCATCCATTTCTATTTGCCCCCCACCTTATTTTTTATTTTCTCATCTGTCACCTGTGTACCACAATTTAGTTAGAATTTTTTTTATTCAAAGTAGGATGGAAGATTTTCTACTTCAAGATATTCCACCATGTTGCCTAGAAATCCCCAACTTATTTATTACTCAGCAGCCAAAATTATCTACTAAAAAAGAAGAAAGTTTCACTGAAGAATTCTACTGAATGTTTAAAGAAAAACTAACACAAACGCTACATAATCTCTTCCAGAAAATAAAAGAAGAAGGAATACTTCCTAATTTACTTTAGAAAAGTAGCTTTTCCCTAATACTGAAACCCTATGAAGACCACATTCACAGAAACAATACCAAACCAAAAGAAAAACATCAACTACAGACCGGTGTCTCTCATCTGTATAGCTGAAGAAAAAAAAATACGGAAGTATTAGTAAATAGAATACAGTAATATAGAAAAGAAATTGTACAACATAACCAAGTGGATTTATTCGAGCAATAAAGAAATGCTTCAATATTTAAAAATCAATCATTGTAATCCAGCATACTAACAAATTAAAGAACAAAAATCACATGATCATATCAATTAATGCAGAATACGTATTTGACAAAATTCAACTCCTATTTGTGATAACAACTCTTAGAAGAATAGGAATAGAGAAGAACTTCCTCAACTTGGCAAAGTGCATCTACAAAACCTGCAATCAATATAACACAAAATGGTGAACCAGTGGACATCTAAGATACTCATTAGATCCCACCCTGTCTGAAGCAAGGGAAGATGAAGAAAACTGATGACACAGGGAAAAACTAGTCCAAAAGACTGATGGACCACAACTACCACAGCTTCTACCAGACTGAGTCCAGCACAACTAGATGGTGCCCAGCTATGACCACTAACTGCATTGACAGGGATCACAACAGAGAGTCTTGGGCAGAACTGGAGAAAAATGTAGAACAAAATTCTATCTCACACATGCACACACGCACAAAAAGCTCATAAACAGACTTATTGGTCTTCAGAGGCCAGAGAAACCCCAAGAATATGGTTCCCAGACACCCTTCTAAGCTCAATACTGAAATCGCTCCTGATGTTTACACTTTAGACAAATGTTAGAAAGGCCCATATAACAAAATAAGACAACACAGGCACACCAGCCCAGGGTCAAGGATAAGCAGACAGGAGGGGACAGGAAAGCTGATTGTGGGGAACTCAAGGTAGAGAAAGAGAGACTGTTGGCGTGTCATGTGATTAGCAACCAACATCACAAAACAATACCTACATTAATTGTTTAATTACTCATTCTGTAAGCCTTCATCTATAGTATAATAAAAAATAAAATAAATATGATACTTAGTGGTGAGAAACTGATCACATTTTCACAACAAATAAGACAGCAAGGCTGCCTGCTCTCACTACTCCTATTTATTACAGTTCTAGCCAGTTATGTGCTTTGTGTACCTTATTGTACTGACAGAACTTCTAGTGCTATAATAAATAAGCAACACAAAGGAAATAAAAGGCATACTGATTGGAAAGAGAGAAATAAAACTTTCCTTACTTACAGATGATGTAAGTTTCTATGTAGAAAATCCTAAGGAATCTACAAAAAAATAAATAAGCAAATAAAAACCTCCTAGAACCAATAAATGAGTTCAATAGGGTTGCAAATTACAGGATGAACATGCAAAAACCAGTTGTATTCTTATACATTAACAATGAACACATGGGGACTGGAATTAAAAATACAGGGTCATTTATAATCATTCAAAAATGAAACTGAATTTCAGATACTTAATTTCTCATGTAGCCAAGCCAAGCCAGTCAAGTGCTGTCGAGTGTATCCCAAATATTGTGCATAATTATGTTAATGGTTTTTCATTGTTTATCTGAAATTCAATCTTTGCTGGGTGTGTTGCATTTTTATTTCCTAAATTTGAGGACTACTTGCTCATAGTGGGACCATCTTCACATTGTATACTTATGCTGCTTCTCCCTTCTTGTCAGTTTCTCGCTCCCTGATCTTCTCTCCCTTTCTCTAACATCACAAATGTCTTCTGACGTTTAATTGTCTCAAGCCCAAACACTCCCCTTGTGCCTTCTAAGACAGAAAGAATTTTTATAGATGTAACAAACCCAAATTAAGGAAACCATTTTTAACTAAGTGCCATAGATTGAAGTGTCCCCTCAAATATATGTCAACTTATCTAGACAATCATTCCCAGTATTATGTGGTTGTCTTGCATTTTCTGATCTGATGTAATTGTCTTATGTATTGTAAATCCTAATCTCTGACTGTAGTTAATGAGTAAGATTAGATTATGTTAAAGAGGATCAGGGTGGGACGTAATACCCTTACTCAGGTGGCAGCCTTGAACCTAGGTAAGAAGAGTTTCTCTGTGGTGTGGCCTGCATCAGCTTTTATCTTATAAGAGACAAAGACAGAAAGAACTGACCACAGAGGGAGGAACTTTATTACCCACCAAGCAAGAAGAGCCAGGAGCAGAATGTGCCCTTTGGAGACAGAGTCCCTATGTTGAGAAGATCGTAGATCAGAGGAAAATTGATGACAAGGATCCTCGCCTGAAGCTGGTAAGGACAGCAAGCCTTCCCCTGGAGCAGGCACTTTGAAGCCAGCTGTGAGAAAATAAAACTAATAAAGCCATCTACTTGGAATATTCTGTTATAGCAGCACTAGATAACTCAGACATCAAGTATGTGGCTCTTACTGTCGTTACTACCATTGACGTGAATTGCTATGGTCAAAGTTAAGAGCACGCTTCTCGTTTCAGCACTCCAAATAAATTCACCCAATTTCTTTCTGAATCTTTTCTACATGTTTTGAAGTTTGAAGAGATATTTATTAAGAAGAGTAGTGCTTAACTATAAGCCTTCAAAAATTATTTGATCTGGTTAAGTCACCTATGTCATACTTTGGCAAAATGTGTTTGAAGTATTTCATTCAATGAAAATAAGCCTATCTTTTTACACCATTGTAGAAGCCCTATGGAGGGTAGTAGGCATCATTCTCTCATTAAGCCGACTTCAGCTTCAATTTCCCTCAATTCATAACATATTAAGAACAAGTTGCCATCTAGTTTGTTCTAGCTAATGGTAAACCTAGGTAAGTCAGAGTAGAAGTATGTTCTGTAGGGTTTTAAATAGCTAATTGTTTGGGAGTAGATCACCAGGGCTTTCTTCCAAGGTACCTCTGAGTTGGTGAGTGAATTAACCATTTGCACCCAGGGACTCTAAAGATATACTAGTGTATGCTTATATAATGTTCTAACCACTCAAAAGTTTTATTCAGAAAAACAAATGGATCTACAGGGACTGTCATGTGGGAAATGTTAGTATTCAAATATCTACTGGCAGATAAGAACCCTATATGGCTTTGCGGGAGGTAGCAGGGAGATTTTCCCCAAACTGCCAGCTAAGCCAGAACACAAAAGAGACTGTAGCTTTTAATGAGAGACTTTGGTTTGCATATGGGTTTGTTTTTTTTTTTCCTTTTTCCCCACATCTCAGAAACAGCAAGTCCCTGGTAGACCCAATACCAAACTATTTCTGCTTTATGTTTATTGCCTTGGGTGAGAATATTCTGTTTCAACAGAGTCATTGATGTTGTCCTCATCCTCTGGAAGGGTCAAGTAGAGCTCAAAAATTATTTATCTTTAATTGAAAATTAGTTTTGGAGAGCAGTAGGGTGAGAACAGCATTGCAGTCCTCAGGTCTAACAGGGACGGTTCAGGTTGTGATCCCACTGAATCCAATGTAGATTCTGAAGGCCTCTAAGAATCACTTCCTGAAACTGAGAAGCAGAATGTGGGGCCATGCTTGGGTGCATTAGAGATTCCTGAGTGTGGATGAGGGGATGCAGTCACAACCTTCCACCACCCCAAGCTTCTGAAGCAGACTCTACATTCATACCACCTCCTTGGGAGGAATTGTTGCATATTTCAGTTTGCTACCACCTCCGTATGTCAGTCTGTCCTACTGTGGTGGCTTGTGTGTTGCACTATGATGCTGGAAACTACGCCACCACTATTTCATAGACCAGCAGTATCACCCACAGTGGATAGGTTTCAGCAGAACTGCCAGACTAAGACAGACTAGGAAGGAAGGCCTGGAATCTGCTTTTGAAAATCAGCCAATGAAAACTCAATGGATCACAACAGAATGTGGCATGATACAGTGCTGGAAGATGAGCCTCCTGGGTTAGAACGCACTCAAAATACTCATTGGTGCAACAACGAGCTCAAGAGTACCAAGAATCATGAAGATGGTAGGAAAGCAAGCAACAATTCATTCTTTCGTGCGTGGGGTTGCCATAAGCCACAGTTGACTGGACAGCACTGAGCAGCAACAACAGTTCACTCATCACCAAGTTAGAGAGCAGAGGTGTCCCATCTTTTCTTTTTCTTCCCTGCTTTGATAGTTGCAGTGGCCAGTGTCTTATTTGCCACATTCCATTCATCCTGTCCCTCTTGTGTTTCAGCTTTTGCAGGGTAAGAACCCAAGGCATCTCAACTTACAATGTCCTGTTCCAGGGCACACCATCAACCAGAGCTTCTTTAGCCTCATTTAAGGAAGCACTGCCTCCGCTTGGTCCGTCACCTTGTCTTCTGCTACTCTGGCCTCAGTCCTCTGGGTCAATTACTGCCACTGCTACCAAGTCCACGCTGGCAAATTCAGCCCATGAGCAAGTTTCCTAACATAGCATGTATCTGAAATGTTTGAATTACTGCAGCTGTTACTTTTTATATCCTCTTTGCCCACATCTTTGGGTATCTCTGAGCAATGGAGTCACCAGGTGTGCCTCTAACTAGCAAAATTAGGAATCATTCAAAGCTTTGATGGTGCCAATTAGCTTCCCAGTATGAAAGCCAAGGTTTCTTTTTTTCTAATTAAAGCAGGAGCATTTTCTCAGTCTATAATAATCTCATTTAAAGTGTGTGTGAAACTCTTAACATGCTTTGTTTAGGAACATCACTCCTATACATTTTTTTTAAACCTATGTAAAAATAGATAGCTCTTAGGAATGCTGAGTCTCTAGACAGCAGACACATAGACAACACTAGTGCAGGATAGTGGCTTTGTCAAGACAAATGTGTTGTTTCAGTTTTAAGGCAGAGTATATGACCTCCAGGGTGCTTGCCTATTGATGTACTGAAGACCTACTCATTGTTGGAAAAAGGCTTGGGCTTTTCATGTAAAAGAAGCAAACAAACATCTTCCAACAAGCATAGTGAGTCTGTTGGTCTCCAGGCCTTCCTTTCACTATGGAAGCACCAATTCAAATTTGAGAAATGCAAGTATAGAACAAGGGATTCTTCAGTGCCAGGAAAATAGAACACCAGTGCCTGAAGCTGTTCTCAAACCTCAGTTCAGGACAATGCAAGACTCACCAAACTGTAAGCACAGGGCAAGTAGGACCTTGGCGGGTTGGGGTCATCACTGTCTCCCCAGCATCTAGAGATTTACAGAACAAGACTTTTGAACAGAGCTTTATTCTTTCATAAGAGGTAGATGACTTTCCCTTGCTCCCAAGAGGACTAATTGGCATGAGGCATTTCAATCCACACTTTTGACTTATTATGTTAGAGGTGGGACAGCCAGTGACCGTCAAAAAAGACCCAAAGCTACTTACCAGGCAAAAACCACTTTTTGTTCTCGACTACCGCAGTGGAATCTAGGTGCTAATTTTTTCTCTGGGTGCCAAACAGTTAAGCCCTCAACTCTCTCTGAAAGGACAGCACTCTGAGCCCATCCAGAGGCCCTTCTGAAGACAGGAGTGATGACCCGCTTCTGAAAGGTCACAGCGATGAAAACCTATGGAGCTATTCAACTCCACCCATGAAGGGTCACCATGGGTCAGAATCAACTCAATGGCAACTAACAACAGCAACAATTTCCACATACTGTGAGTTCTTTTCATGGAAGTTATAAATGCAGGGAAAGTCATCTTCACTCTATGAAAGGACATAATCTGTTTACCACATGCCAAGTGACACAATGGAACAACAGTGAGTTTGCAACTGATATACAATTATTTGGACAAGTCACCCTCTTTGCTGACCAAATCACTATTTTAAATAAAGCTTACCATCAAATAGAGAAACACACTGGTCTTACCTGATTCACCAGTCCTTTTCCTTTACTAATGGGAGGGTGCTCACAAATAACCAGAAGGAGGAAAGCAAATCTGGATCTCACCTTCCCTCACAGGTTCCTCAGGTTGGGTAATTACAAGTGTCTAGAAAGCAAGTCTTGAGATGGTGTGATTGTTACTGTTACGGGGCAACTGGACCAGACTGTGGTGCCCAGTGTTTGATCAAACCCAAGTCTTAATGTCGCTGGGAAATTATTTTGTGGATGTGTTTCACATTTGCAAACAGATGACTGTAAGTAAAGGAGATTTCCCTTAGTAGTGTGGGTGGGCCTCCTCCAGTCAGCTGAAAGCATTAAGCACAAAAACTAAGGGTCCTGGAGAGAAGGATTCCATCTCAAGTGTGCAGGCAGAAATCTAACTCAGGTTTCCTGCCTGCTGACTTGTCTTCCAGATTTCAGACTTGACAGCCTCACAGTCGCATGAGCCAGTTCCTTAAAATTGATCTTTCTCCCTTTTTCTCTAGTATACATATAAATATATAAACCAAGATATAATAAAAAACCAAAACCCTTTGCTGTCAAGTCAGTGCCAACTCATAGAGACTCTATGGGACAGTGTAGAACTGCTACGTACAGCTTCCAAAGAGTAGCTGGTGGATTCAAACTGCTAACCTTTTTCATTGTCAGCCAAATGCTTAAACACTGTACTACTGGGGCTCCAATATATAACATAATATATTATGATACAATACAGTATATGATAACACACACAAAAAAAACAGAGAGATTGCTATCCAATGAATTCTAATTCGTGCCAACCCTGTGTGTGTCAAAGTAGAACTGTGCTCTATAAGGTTTCCAATGGCTGCATTTTCAAAAGTAGATTGCCAGATCAACTAGAAGGCATTATGCTGAGTGGAATCATTCAGCTGCAAAAGGACAAGTATTGTATGAGACCTCTGCTATAAGGACTTAAAAATAGGACTTAAAAATAAGGACTTATTCACAGAAGAAAAGACTCTTTGATGGCTACAAGCATGGGGAGGGAGGGAGACGGTTGGTCATAGATTAGTCAATAAGAATTTGGTTAGGTGGAGAGGGTGGCAGCACTCAGCAGAAGGCAGGTTAGCATATCTAAAAAGTTTTTCAAATTCAACCCAACATTTCAAAGGATAGAGTAGCAGTGACAGTGGTCTGGGGACCATGTTTTCAGGGGGCACTGAGATCAATTGGCATAATTATCCTGTTGCTAAGATGCTTCTGCACCCCATATTGGTGAGTGGTGTCTGGGGTCTTAAAAGCTAGCAAGCTGCCATCTGAGGAATATCAATTGATCCCAATCTATCTGAAACAGATGACAACAGAAAAAATCAAAGACACGAGGAAAACTGAACCAGGGGGACAGAAGGACACGTATGATTGGAAGACTGTATCAGCACGAGACCAGAAGAACCAGATGATGCCCCGCCACCACCGAAGACAGCCTTGATAGGGGACACAATGTACAGACCCTGACATAGCATGAGAAAAAGAGGTGTACAGAGCAAGAACTCTACTAAAAGACCAGAACTGATGGTCTGACAATCTGGACAGACTCCTGGGAACTTGGCCCGTAAACTTACTGCTGCTCCAGACCTGAAACCAGTACTGAGATCAACACTTCAGAAAAAGAATGGACTGGACTTGGAGACACGCAGTGAGCATGTGGTGTTTGTACTTGATGGCTTTATACATTTATAGAAGGCTGTCCTACTGATTTCTTTCTAGAGGGGAGAGGAGAGGGTGTAGAGGAGGGTAAAATTGTTCACCAAGAGATACTAGAAGTGAACAGTGAAAAGTAAGAGTGTGTTGTCACAAGGTGAGGAGAGCAAATAGAGTTGTAAAGAGCCAGGCAGGCAAAATAGGCTTGGATTGTATATTTTCACTTAATCATTAAAAAAAAAAGCAGATTGCCAGGCCATTCTTCCAAGGTACTTCAAATCTCTAACGGTTCAGTTAGCAGCCTAGTACATTAACTGTTCATACCACCCAGGAATAATACACAAGATATGTTGCTATTGGTGGGTACCCTGTAGTTGATTTTATACTTGTTGTGACCTCATATGACAGAAGAGAATTGTCTCATAGGATTTTCTAGGCTGTAACCTTTAAAGGAAAACCTGGTTGTGCAGTATTTAAAAGCTACAGCTTCCAACCAAATGGTCAGTGGGTCAAATCCATTAGTTCCTCCTTGGAAACCCTATGGGGCAGTTGTACTCTGTCCTGTAGGATTGCTAATGGGAGCAGATCTAAGGTCTTTCTCCTGCAGAGCTTCTGAGTGAGTTCAAATCACCAATTTTTCACTTAGCAGCTGAGTACCTAACGACTGTGCCCTGCTGGCACAGTGTCACCCTCAAGTAGATCCTAACTCATAGTGACTATACACACATATATAGATATGAGAGGACTATGACTGTCAGTGCCCATAGTAGGGTCTGTGTTGTGTCCTACTTTTCTTGTACCTAGGGGTTTAGAACCGTGTTTGTCACTTACTTGGTACTTAGCTTTAAACACTAGTGAAAGAATGATGAGATTCTTCAAATTTTCATGTTTAGAAAGGGCATCACCTTGTTTCCTGCAATTTACAGATATTATAGAGGAAAGACAGTTAGCTCCAGGGAACACCCAAATAAGTTGGCATAGTAATGTAATAGCACTTTCTAGAATCCAGCCAAGAAGCCAGAGCCATCTCCTTGGTCGGGTGACAGGGATACCTGACAGTCTCGGCAACAACTTGAAAACAAAGAGCACCAACCCCGCGATTCCAATGAAAATCCTTTGCAAATAACTGCAGAGAAGATGGACTGGAAGGGGTGGCCTGGCTCCAGCCAGAAACAGCACGAGGAATAGAATAGAGGGAAATAGTAGTGTAGCCCCAAGGGCTTTGTTATTTAATAAGGAAGCATTATTTCCTGATCCATATGTTTCAGTTTCTATTTAGAGCTAATTTGCCACCACTTGCACAGTGCAGCCCTGAGGGAGAGGCTGGTTTGGGACACCCAGCTGGCTAGTACTCACTTCACAGCTCAGTTTACTGCATCCGTCTTGAGCAGGTCCCAAGCACAAAGTTAGGGCCTGGTGTTGTTCTCCCAATCATCCCTAGAATTTACTGAGACCACCAACCATCTCCCCTCACTGACCAGTCCTGGAGACACTTCACAGCCTGTATGTTCCTTCAGAAAGATTCCAGCTGCACTCTCCAGTTCTCCTGTCCTTTCTTGCATTAGTTATCTACAGAAAGTGATGGTGGATCAGGGGTTGAATTCTTGTGTAATATTTTATTGTGAAAAGTTTTAAAAGAAAGTTTAAAGTGAAAGTTTATAACCCAAGTTAATCTGTCATTCAAAAACTTACACACAGAGTGCCTTATAACTTTAACTGCTCTCCCCATCTATGGCAGCACAGTCTTCCTTTCTACTCTGTATGTCCTGTGTCCATTCAGCTAGCTCATGTCCCCCTCACTCCTCTCATCTGGTGTCCAGACAGGAGCTGAACAGTTAGTTTTACGTATCTACTTAAGCCAAGAAGCACGCTCTTCACCAGGATCATTTTACATCTCATAGACCAGTCCAATCTTTGTCTGAAGGGCTGACTTTGGGAATAATTCTTTTCTAGGCTCTAAGAGAGTCTGGGGGACATGTTTTCTGGTACGCCTCTAGTCGTCAGACCATCAAGTCTGGTCTTTTCAGTAGGGTTCAAGTTCTGTATCCCGTTTTTCTTCTGCTACATCAGGGACTCTTTGTTGTGCCCCCTATCAGGGCAGTCATTGGTAGTGGCTGGGCACCATCTAGTTCTTCTGGTCTTACACTGATGCAGTTGCTAATTATGTGTCCCTTTTTGTTTCTTAGGCTCATGTTTTCCTTATGTCATTGATGTCCTTGAGTCTTCTGCTCCAGGCTAGAACCAACTGATGCTTTTTAGATAGCCACTTGCTAGCTTTTGAGGCCCCAGATACCACTCACCAAAGTGGAATGTAGAACGTTTTCTGTGACAAGCTTTGATATTCCAATTGACCCAGATGTCTCGTGGGTTGGATTCTTGTCTTCCGCACAGAGACCTGGATTTTTAGACAAGGTACTTCACAAGTAGCCACCATCAATCTGTCAGTGGAGGCTTGTGTGTTGCTGTGATGCTAGACAGATTTCAGCAGAGCTCCCAGACTACAAAGGAGTAGGAAAAAAACCCTACTTATCTACTTTCAAAAATCAGCCAGTGAAAACTCTGTGGATCACAATAGTTTGATCTGCAACCAATCACAGGAATAATTCAGGACCGAGCAGCATTTGTTGCATTGTACACGGGGTTGCTATGAATCAAGAGTGAAGGGAACAGCAGATAAAAACAAAGATAGTTCCTTGAAGCTGCCTAACCACGGTCCTCGGTCCCATACAGGCTGTGCACTCCTTGTCCTGTGGCCCTCTCTGAATGGCAGCTAACCATGTGGTAGCCTGCTTCTGGAAGCTAGCAAGGGAGAGTGTCTTCTAGACAAGCATTTACAAACTTATGATGCAACAGTTACAAAAATACAACATAACAAAATCATATACCATGCTAACTCCATCATCACTGATTGGAAGCATAGTGGTTAGAAGCAAGTGAAGGTCCTGCCCACAGTCACAGGGAGGAACCTAACAAAGGTGTGAACATCATGAAGTAGAGGTCACAGGGACTGCCTTGGAGTCTTCCCTGCATTCCTCTGCACCCTACCCTCTTGACTTCAGATTTTCCCACTACTTCCAAGTTTATAGTTCCTGCACAGGCTTAACTCCAGAATTCTTGATTTGTGTGTGAAGTCTCCATTTGTAGCTCTAAAAGTGATACTAAGCTTAGTATTTTCATACCCAGTCCTAATTGTTGTCTCCCAAGGTCTTCGTCATCAAACCAGATGGAAACACCATCCCTCTGATTTTCAGGCAAAATATGTATATTTGACTCTTCTTATTTCCACAGTCAATCTACTGGCCAACTCTGCTGATTCTGACTTGAAATTATATCCAGACTTCAACCACTTCTTACTCCTACCTCTTTGCACACTTAAGACAAAGTCAGTGCTACTATGTTTCAGTTGGATCAGCAGATTGCTCACTGGATCGCTAATTTGAACTTATCTCCCTACAGTATTTTCTCAATAATTTAGCTTATGTGATCCTCTTAAAGGATTATGCACTGCTGAAAATACTCCAATAGTTCCCACCTTAAGTAAGTACAAAGCCCTCACTACATCCACACGATCTCCTCTGATTGACTCTTGCATACGTCTTTAACTTGAATAAACATAACTGCCGTTGCTCACTCATCTGGAACTTCACTCACCTTCTTGCTTTCCTCAAACTCAAGAAGCATTCTTCAGCCCCAAAGCCTTTACACTGGCTGCTCCCTCTGCTTGCAGTGCAAGTCTCCCAGGTATTCCAAGACAGAGTATCTCTTTTGCTTAGATCTCTGCTTACATCTCCCATTCTCAGTGATGGCTTTCCTGACCTCTCTGTACAGAGCATTTACATACACTCCAGTCTGGTATCTTCTAACCTTCTTGTTGTTCTCAGTGTTCCTGCATAGAACTGACAGAATATATGTTTATGTATTTGTTTGTTGTCTGCTTCTCTCAATAGCATATAAGTGTCATGAGAACAGGGAATTCATTGGTCAGTGCTGTATCTCTAGGGCATAGTACTTTATCTGGCCAGTTACTGTTAACTGAATGAATTAATGAATGAGCCTTAGGGATCAGGAAAAATTCTTTTACCCACTGTGTGTGTGTGTGTGTGTGTGCGTGTGTGCATGTGTGTGTGTGTGTGCGAGAGAGAGTGTGCCTGTGGGAAGGTTT
This sequence comes from Heterohyrax brucei, assembly GCA_028571685.1. Classification (NCBI taxonomy): domain Eukaryota; kingdom Metazoa; phylum Chordata; class Mammalia; order Hyracoidea; family Procaviidae; genus Heterohyrax; species Heterohyrax brucei. Next base: position 33,524,521 of record CM053140.1, read on the forward strand.
TCACTTCGATTATTTTCTTCATTAAACATCAGTTTAAGCCCTTCCGGGTCTGGAACACAAGCCATCTCTTTGAGTGTATGAAATTTCTCCTTTCACTCCTGTTTTCTTCTCAGCTTTTACTGGAAGTTTTACAGCACAAGCCACATCAGGCTATTATGCTTGCATGACTAATCTGTTATGCCTACAAACACATGGTTTGCAGGAAATGATTCTCCCCACATTGAGTCTCTAAGCAAAACAATGAAAGTACAATGGTGACATCCGTGACAATGGAAAGGGTAATGAGGAAGAGCCTGTCACTGATTAGAGTCTTTTTGCAGAACTCATTCCTGCTCTGTCACCTCCCGGCTACCTCGCTTTGGCATGCTATTCATTCTCTCCAAATTTCCTTGTTTTTGTATAGAAATAGGATATCATACCACCCATGGCAGACTATTATGTTGTTTTGCTGTTGCTGTTAGGTGCCATTGAGTCAGTTCTGACTCATAGCAACCCTACATACAACAGAATGAAACACTGACTGGCCCTGAACCACCCTCACAATTGTTATACTTGAGCCCATTGTTGTTGCCACTGTATCAATCCATCTCATTTAGGATCTTCCTGTTTTTCTCTAAACCTCTGCTTTACCAAACACGATGTCTTTCTTCAAGGACTGGTCCCTTGTGATGACAAGTCAGTGTGTGTGTGTATGTGTGTGTGTGTGTGTGTGTGTGTACCACCGTGTATATATATATATGTGTGTGTATATATATATATATATATATGTGGGTATGTATATCACCACTGCTCTTGAGTCAGGTCCAACTCATAGTGACCCCAGGTGAGAGTAGAACTGCCCCATAAAGTTCCCAAGGAACACCTGGAGGATTCAAACTGCCAACCTTTTGGTTAGCAGATGTAGCACTTAACCCATTACACCACCGGATCACTCTGAGTCAGAACCAACTAAAGTCCCAAGAACCAGAGGTCAGATGAACAGGAAAGAGTTGCAAGATTCACAGTGAGCAAAAACCATGATACTTGCCAGAAAGTTCACCATATAAGATGTAGGAAATACCTCCAAGGCAATTTCCTTTCAACTGAGTGGCTACTCACAGCACATCTCATCGTGTAGGTGATCACCTTGTATCAAATCTTATTATGGAAGTGACCACATCATTATACAACTGCCAAACTACATGGTAGCTGCCAAACTACTGGGAATCATGGCCTAGCCAAATTGATACACCACCTCAACAATCTCAATGCCCAAAGTACATGAGATGAAGTCTCTCTGTCCTTGTTTTTTTTTTTTTAAATTTTTATTTAACATAACTGAGTGAAAATGTATATTCACATATAAGTTTACATGCCCCCCTATATGCAGCTTCCACTGCTCTCCCTGTCCGGTGACAGCACACTATTCCTCTCTGCTCCATACATGTCTCATCCTCCCAACAGTCTCCTTTCCCCTCCTGTCCGTCCACTCCCCTTCCTCCAGCCAGAAGTCAGCAAGATGATATCCTATAGATGTATAGAACCATAAAGTGCTTCCAATGTATGGTCACTCTGCCTTGCCAAGTCCAATACATTCCTGTCCAAAGAGTGGACCTTTGTTATAATTTATGGGAAAGGGCAGCATCAGGGCAGGGGGCCATGCTCTCAGAGGAACCCCCAAACCGCTGGACCATCAATTGAGGTCTTTTAGTGGAGATCTCATGATGCACCTCTTTATTCTTGTGTTGCCAGTGAGACTCCTCTCTGTGAGCTCCATTGTGGCTATCACCGGTGGTGGCCGGGCACCATCCGGTTCTTCTGGTCCCAAGTCGATGTAGGCACCCACTCTTGTGGGTCTCTCCGTCTTCTCGGTTGTCTTTACCGCATGTCATTTTGGTCTTCAGTGAGCATCCGTTCCTGTTGAATTCGGACCATTTGCTGTGTCCTCAGATGGCAGCTTGGCAGCTTTTAAGACCCCAGACGCCACTCACCAATGTGGGGTGCAGAGAGCTCTCTTAGCAAAACACTAGTCTTGCCAATTGGCCTGGAATTCGCCTAAGAGCATGGTCCCCCGCCCCCCGCCCCAGCTAGTATTGCGTTAAGATGGAAGGAGTACTCAGGTTATGAAGTCCACTTAATGTTGTCCTTGTTCCTAATGTGTGCTGTCACCACTTTCTCCCAACTAGATTTCTAGTAACTATCTAAACTAAACCCTCCCCCCCCACCCTCCCTCCCTCCCCTCCCTTGCAGCTGTCAAAGAGTCTTTTCTTCTATACACAAGTCTGTTTTTGAGATCTTATCACAGAGGTCTCATACAGTATTTGTCCTTTTGTCTCTGACTACTATCACTCAACATAATGTCTTCCAGTTGAAAGCAGGTTAGGAGATGTTTCCTGGAATCATCGTTATTCTTTATCATTGCATAGTGCTCCATTGAGTATATGTACCATAGTTTACCTATCCATTCTTCTATTGTTGGGCATCTGGGTTGATTCCATCTTTCTGCTATCATGGACTGTGCTGCGATAAACATTCTGGTGCATGTGTCCGTTGGTGTGAAAGGCCTTGAATCTGTAGGATATATTCCAAGTAGTGGAATTACTGGGTCAAATGGTATATCAATATCCATTTTTTTTAAGGAAGCGCCAGATTGCCTTCCAAAGAGGCTGGACCATTTTGCAACCCCATCAACAGTGTAGGAGGGTTCCACTTTCTCCACAGCCTCTCCAGCATTTGTTGTTTTGTGTTTTCTGGATCATGGCCAATCTTGTTGGGGTGAGATGGTATCTCATTGTTGTCTTGATTTGAATTTCTTTAATAACTAAAGATCGTGAACATGTCCGCATGTGTTTTTGGGCTGCCTGGATCTCCTCTTTAGTGAAGTGTCTGTCCATCTCCTTTGCCCATCACTTAATTGGATGGGTTATCTTCTTCTTGATATTTTGTAGTATCTTATAGATTATGGAGATCAGGCGTCAGTCTGACATAGAGTTGTCAAATATTTTTTCTCATTCTGTGGGTGTTCTTTTAATTCTATTAACAAAGTCTTTGGATGAGCAAAAGTGTTTGATTCTTTATAGTTCCCATTTATCTATTTTCTCTTCTGTTGATTGAGGTTTGTTTGACAGATTTTGGAGTCTGTCCTCATTGTGTATTAAAACTTCCATTGTTGTTCCTACCTTTTCTTGGATGAGCTTTATTGTTTTAGGTTTGATATTCAGGTCTTTTATCCAGTTGGAGTTGGTTTTTGTATAAGGTGTAAGATATGGATCTTGATTCAGTTTATTGCAGATGGATAACCAACTTTGCCAGCACCATTTGTTAAAGATACTATTTTTACCCCAGTTTAATGTCTTAGGGCCTTTGTCAAATATCAACTGTTCATAGGCAGATGGTGTCATCTCTGGGGTCTCAATTCTGTTCCATTGATGTCCTTGTTTCTAAGGAGCATTCTGGCTTTATCGCTTCTACAACAAATCTATTCATTCTTCTGGAAGCCTATGTTATAGTCAATATTATTTGCCAGCACCGTAATTCAAATGCATCAGTTCTTTGGTTATTATTCATTGTCCGACATTCACATTCATATGAGGTGATTGAGTCAGGCATGCATTGGTCCCCAAAGTGGAATTTTTGCTTTTGAAAACATTAAAGAGGTCTTTTGAAGCAGATTTGCCCAGTGTAGTAGTACGTTATTTGATGTCTTTCTTTTTTTTTGAGAAACAATTTAACTTTATTTATGTATCATTCCTATAAAGCATTGTTCACTCCAGAGAGGAAACTAGACACTGATAACTTGTCTGAGGTCATTCAGTTGGATCTCTGTTCAATAGAAACAGTGAGGTGATGAAAAACAAGAGGTATACATGGGCACTTATGGTCCCCAAAACAGCTACAGCAATGACTTAAAAATTTATAATAAGTGCGACGTTCCCAACAAACCATTAGCAAGTTTTCAGATCTTTTTAGAGTATTGTGGGTTAAACTAGCACATTTTTTTTTATTATTATGAATGAGTGAAAATGCACAATCCCGTATAAATTTGCATGCCCACCTATGTGCATCTCCCACTGCTCTCCCTGTCCAGTGACAACACCCTCCTCCTCTCCATTCTATACACATCAGATTCTCCTAACAATCTCCTATCCCATCCTCTCCATCCTCTCCCCTGCCTCCAGTAGGAGCTCAGCTGGATGACATCCTGCAGATGCATGAAACTGTAAAGTGCACACACGATATGGTCACTCTGTGTTGCCAAGTCCAATCCATTCCTGTCTGAAGAGTTGATTTATGGACAGGAACAGCATCAGGGCCAGAGGCCATGTTCCCAGGGGAACCCTGAGGCCCCTGGACCATCAATTGCTGTCTTTTAGTGGAGATCTCAGGGTGTACTCCTTTTTATTCTCTTGTTGCCCATGAGACTTAACTTTGTGAGCCCCATCACAGGTGTCACCGGTGGTGGCTGGGCACCATCCAGTTCTTCTGGTCACATGTTGATGTAGTCACCCACTCACATGGGTCTCTCTGTCTTCTGGATTCTCTTTCCCCCATGTCGTTTTAGTCCCTGGTGATCATCTATTCTTGTTGAGTTGGGACCATTTTTGTATCTCAGATGGCAGCTTGGCAGCTTTTAAGACCCCAGGTGTGACACACCAGTGTTGGGTACAGAAGACTCTCTTAGCAAAACACTAGAGATGTCTCCTGAGAGCATGATCCACAGACCCCCACCCTAGCTGCTCTCTTCTTGCAATATTGGGTTAAGATGGGAGGAGTAGTCATGTTATGTTGACACCCTGGATCTTATTGTGTCCCCCCAAAAATATGTGTAGCCACGTGACTGGGCCATGATTTCCTGTATTCTATGACTCTTCTCCATTCTGTGATTGTCCTGTGCTGTATGTTAAAGGATTAGGGTGGGACTGTAAATCCCTTCAGAAGATCTCCCTGCTCCACTATAAAGGGAGTTTCCCTGGAGTGTGTCTTATACCATCCTTAATCCTTTTATCCTGCAAAAGATGAAAGGGAAGATGAAAGAAAGCAGCACCGAGAGAAGAGCATGTCTTTGAGACCTGACGTTCCTGTGTCAAGATGCTCCTTGGGCCAATACTGATGCAATATCAGACTTTCTTCCAGAGCCAACAAGGGGGAAAACCTTCCCCTGGAGCAGATTTTCTGAATTTGGACTTGTAGCCTACTGGACTGTGTAACAATAAACTTACCTTTGTTAAAGCCATCCACTCTGTGGTATTTCTGTTAGAGCAGCACTAGCTGACTAAAACAGTTGAAGTTCAGTTAAAACTGACTTTCTTTCTAATGTGTGCTGTTGCTGATTTCACCCAACCAAATTTCTATCAACTATCTAATCTATACTCCACCCTAAGCCTCCCACCCTTCCCACCTTTGCAGCCATCAGAGAGTCTTTTCTTCTATGCATGAGTCTGTTTTTAAATTCTTATAGTAGGGGTCTCGTACAATATTTGTCCTATTGCCACTGACTACTTTCACTCAACATAAAGTCCTCCGATTGATACTAGGTTGTCAGACGCTTCCTAAAATCATAATTGTTCTTTATCATTGCATAGTGTTCCATTGCATATATATACCATAGTTTACCTATCCATTCCTCTGTTGTTGGGCATCTGGGTTGATTCCAGCTTTTTGCTACTGTGGACTGTGCTGCAATGAACATTTATGTGCATGTATTTGTTGGTGTGAATGCCCTTGATTCTGCAGGATATATTCCAAGCAGTGGAATTAATGAGTCAAATGGTATATCTATTTCCAGCTTTTTAAGGAAGCACCAGATTGCTATCTAGAGATGTTGTACCATTTTGCAATCCCACCAACAGAGTAGGAGAGTTCTGATTTCTCCACAGCCTCACCAGCATTTGTTGTTTTGTGTTTTCTGGATCATGGCCAATCTTGTTGGGGTGAGATGGTATCTTATTGTAGCTTTGATTTGAATTTCTTTAATAGCTGGTGATCATGAGCATTTCTGCATGTAGTTTTTGGCTACCTGGATCTCCTCTTTAGAGAAGTGTCTATCCATCTCCTTTGCCCATCGCTTAAATGGATTCTTTTTCTTATTGATATTTTGTAGTACCTTATAGATTACGGAGATCAGACATCAGTATGACATATAGTTGCCAAATATTTTTTCTCATTCTATAGCTGATCTTTTAATTCCTTTGATAAAGTCTTTGGATGAACAAAAGTGATTGATTCTTAGTAGTTTCCATTTGTCTATTTTCTGATGATTGTGGTTTGTCTGACAGATTTTGAAGTCTGTCTACGTTACGTATTAAAACTTCCATTGTTGTTCCTACTTTTCCTTGGATGAGCTTTATTGTTTTAGATTTGATATTTAGATCTTTTATCCAGTTTGAGTTGGTTTTTGTATAAGGTGTGAGATATGGGTCTTCTTTCAATTTATTGCAGATGGGTATCCAATTTTGCCGTCTGTTGAAGGGATTGCTTTTACCTCAGTTTAATATCTTTGTCCAAAATCAACTGCTCATAGGAGGATGGTGGTATCTCTGGGGTCTCAACTCTGTTCCATTGATCTATCTGTCTCTTTTTGTACCACTACTGGGCTGTTTTGACAACTGTGACAGTGTAATAGATTCTAAAGTTGGGTAGTGAGAGGTATCCCAGTATGTTCTTCTCGTTCATTAGTGCTTTACTTATCTGGGGTTTCTTTCCTTTCCAAATAAAGTTGATGATTTGTTTCTCCATCTCCTTAAAAAAGTCACAGGAATTTCTATTGGGATTGCATTATATAAGTAGATTGCTTTGGGTAAAGTAGACATTTTCACAATGTTAAGTCTTTCTATCCATGAGCAGGGTAGTTTTCTCCATTTATGTAAGTCTCTCTTAGTTTCTTGTAGTAAGGTCTTGTATTTCTCTTCGTAAAGGTCTGATGTTTCTGTGGTTAGATTTATTCCTAGATATTTTACCTTCTTAGGGGATATGGTAAATGGCATTGATCTGATGATTTCTTCTTTAATAATCTTGTCACTGGTGTAGAGGCATCGTACTGATTCACTTATGTTTATCTAGTATCCTGATACTGTGCTGAGTTCTTCTATCAGTTTGAGTAGTTTACTTATTGATTCTTTAGGATTCTCTGTATATATCATCATATCACCTGCAAATAGGGAGATTTTTACTTCCTCTTTGCCAGTGCAGATGCCTTTTATTTCTTGGTCTTGTCTAATTGCTCTGGCTAGAACTTATAGTACAATGTTGAATAAAAGAGGTGGGAGTGGACATCCTTGTCTAGTTCTCATTCTTGAGGGGAAGTGTCTCAGTCTCTTCATTCAGGATGATGTAGGCAGTTGACTTTGTATAAATAGACCTTATTACACTTAGGAATTTGCCATATGTTCCTATTTTGCTGAGAGTTTTTAGCATGGATGGGTGTTGGATTTTATCAAATGCCTTTTCTGCATCAATAGACAGAATCAAGTAATTCTTGACTTGTGTGTTATTTATGTAGTTGATCACATTAATCGTTTTTCTGATGCTGAATCAGCCTTGCATCCCTGGTATGAATCCTACTTGGTCCTGAAGGATTGTTTTTTGATACATTGTATTCTGTTAGCAAGAATTTTGTTGAAGATTTTTGCATCTAGGTTCATGAGTGATATTGGTCTGTAGTTCTCCTTTTTTGTTGAGTCTTTCCCTGGCTTTGGTATCAGGGTTATGCTGGCTTCCTAGAATGAATTTGAGAGCATTCCACCCCTTTCTATGCTATGAAATAGTCTCAGTACTATTGGAGATAACTCTTCTCTGAAAAGTTCTTAGAATTCTGCAGCGAAGCCATCTGGGCCAGGGCTTTTTTTGGTTGGTAGTTTTTAGATAACTTTGTCAATCTCTTCCTATGTGATGGGTTTATTAAGTTGTTCTACTTCACCTTGTGATAATTTGGGTAGGTGATATGCATCTAAGAATTAGTCCATTTCCTCCAGGTTTTTGAATTTGTTAAGAGTACAGTCTTTCGTAGTATTCTGTTATGATATTTTTGATTTTTGTAAGATCTGTTGTGACATCTTCCATTCTATTTCATATTTTGGTAATTTGTTTCCTTTCCTGCTTTTCTTTAGTAAATTTAGCCACAGGTTTGTCAATTTTGTTGATCTTTTCAAGAAACCAGCTTTTGGTCTTTTTAGTTTTTCAATTGTTCTTCTATTGTCTAATTCATTTAGTTCTGCTCTAATCTTTATGATCTGTTTTCTTCTAGGGCCTGAGGGATTCCTCTGTTGCTGTGTCTCTACTTGTTCAAGTTGTAGAGTTAGTTCTTTGGTTTAGGTTCTTTCTTCCTCTGGAGTGTGCATTTATAGTGATAAACTGACCCCGAGCACTGCTTTGACTGTATCCCATAGATTCTGGTAAGAAATGTTTTCATTCTCATTCGAATCCACAAGTTTCTCTGTTTCATTCTTGATTTTTCTATATCCCATGGCTTTTTGAGCAAAATACTGTTCAGTTTCCATGAGTTCCTCTTTTGGTGTTTTTTCTGCTATCGATTTAGACTTTTATGGCTTTATGTTCCAAGGAGATGCTTTGCAATACTTCAGTGGTGTGGATTTTGTTGAGATTTGCTTTATGTACTAACACATGTTCTATTTTGGAAAATATTCCATGTGCACTGGAGAAAAAGGTGTAGTTGTTTGCTGATGGATAGAAAGTTCTGTATATGTTGATGAGGTCTAGTTGGTTAATTGTGGCAATGAGATCTTCTGTGTCTTTGTTGAAGTTTTTTCTAGAAGATCTGTCCAGTACTGAGAGTGGAGGGTTGAAATCTCCCACTATTATTGTGGAGTGATCTATCTCATTTTTTAGTGTTGTCAGTGTTTCTTCCATGTATTTAGATGCTCTAGCATTGGGTGCACAAATATTTAATATTCATGACTCGGATCTGACTCGATGGCACTTGGCTTTTTTGGCTTAGGTATTGAACCTTTCAGCGATAAATAGTGTCCATCCTTGCCCACGATGGTGGATTTTACACTGAAATCTAATTTATCTGAGGTTAGTATTACCACACCTGCTCTTCTTTGTGTATTGTTAGTTTGGTATATATTCTTCCATCCTTTAATTTTTAGTTTGTTTGTATATTTAAGTCTAAGGTGAGTTTCTTGTAAGCAACATAGAGAAGGGTCATGTCTTTTGATCCAAAATGTCACTTGATGTCTCTTTACTGGAGCATTCAGTTCATTTACATTCAACATAACTATCGATAAGTGCTTAGTGTTGTCATTGTGATGTGTTTATTTTTGTGTTGATGTTTGTTGTTATACTATTCTGTTCTGTGACCTTCTTCTTCATAAATTGATTTTTCACCCTTTTCAGTGCTGGTTTTGCAGTTGTTGAGACTCCTGTATTATGTTTCTTGATTTGACATGTTGCATCTTTATTATGCTTTGTGGCTACCCCTGTGGTCCCTTTTAATAATCTATGTTTAAACCCCTTTTAACTACTACAAGTCTTATTAATTTCCTCTTCAACTGGAAGTGCTATAACTACTGTAGTATCTCCCTCTTTTTAATATGATGATATCATAGTTTTCATGATATGATCACTAGATCACTTCTTTTATATTATAGCTTTGATTGAGTTAGGAGTCTTCTCTAACTGAGTAGGTTTCTGGATGATACGACCTGTATTTCCTCTGAAAATATAGAGTTAATGGTTTTATTCTTCTAAGCCAAGAGCTTCATTCAGTATTTCTTATAGTTTTGGTTTGGTTTCTACAAAGTCTCTGAGTTTCTGTTTTTCTGTAAATGTCTTGATTTCGTTTTCATGTTTGAAAGATAGTTTTGCAGGATATATAACGCTTGGTTGAAGTTCTTCTTCTTCAAGACTTTGAATGTGTCATCCCATTGTCTCTGTGCCAGCGTCATTTCTGCTTAGAAGTCAGACAAAAGCCTACAGGGCTTCCCTCTGACTGTCAGCTTTGCTTTGAGTCTCACTGCCTTTAAGAGTTTCTGCTTATGTTTCATTTTGTTAAGCTTGATTATAGTATGTCTTGGAGGCTTTCTTTTGGGATCTGTATTGAGTGGCATTCAATATGTATCTTGGATATCTATATTCTCTTTCTTAATTTCAGAAAAGTTTTCCTGTCAGTAGCTCAGCAGGAATACTCCCTGTGTTTGCAGGTGTCCCTCCCTGTTCAGGAACTCCTATTAATCTTAGATTGTTCCTCTTAATAGAGTCCTAGATACTTCTTAATGTTTCTTCATTTTTCTTGTTTCTTTTCTCTGATTTCTCCTCATAAATGCTGGAGTCAGTAGCTCTCTCTTCCAAGACAGAAAGTCTATTTTCCATTTGTTCAATTCTGTTCTCTTGGCTTTGAGTCGAATTTTCTATCTCTTTGATTTGATTCTTGATCTGCAGGATTTCAGAGTACTGGTGTCCCACCAGATCAAACAGCTTGCTTAATTTTTTGATTTGCTCTGCTGCATTTTGTATAATATCTAGGAAGGCTCTGTATATAATCCTTTTGTACTCAGCCTCCAACAGTTTCAGAAACACTTCTTTGTCTGGAAAGTTGTTTGTTTCTTTCTTTTGGGGGCCTTCTAGAGACATAGGTGAATTTTTCTTCACGTTTCTGTCCAAAATTTGTTGCTTTATGGGCATCTGGAGGCTGTTTTGTTTCCTCAGTGTTACCTTAACGGGATCTAATGCTCAGTCTGAAAATGAGGGTGGTCACCAGCCACCTCTATGTAAGTCAGTGACTGGGCCCAGTGGAATCTCTGGGATAGCAGGCTTCACCTCCTGATTGGCAAAGACAAAGACCTACTTATAGAGTCACTGGGGGACCATCAGCTGACCCTATGATGCGAGTCAGTAAATTTTGGAAGAGAAGCTGTCAGGATATATCACAGATATTTCCCTAGGCAGTCTTATATTGAAAGGTAAAAGGTTTCTGACAGCTTCCAAGATCAATCAGGCTTTCAGGTTTGCAAAGTCCTTTTCCCAGCTGGCAAAGTAAGCACCTCTATATCCAACCCAGATGTTGTAAACTAAACTAGTTGAAAATACAGAAAGGCTACTGCTCTGCTGTCATCTGCTTCCAGTCCCCACCTGTTGGACAACGCTGTGAAAAACACCACTTTTCTTCCAGAAAAGTGCTCCATGGGCAGGCACTGCCTCCCAGCCTGGGAATTAGGTCCTGCTTGGGCCTCTGTTTGGGTAATTCTACCTCCTGGTCAAAAAATATTATGTTCTGCACAAGCTCTCCTGCTCACTGTGAAATAGCCAAATCAGTGGCAACAGTTTGGAAAGAGAGGGTGGAGTTGCCAAAGTGCACAGAGCCAGGATCTCAAAATGTGGCTAGTCCACCTGCTGTTTCTGTAAGCAATGCATCTGAGCTTTGCTGCCAGTTAAGCCCATACCTTGCTTGCTGGCATTGGGTTAACTACACCTCCCAGTCAAACAAGATGGAGTCCTGCACAGGCTGTACTACCCACTTGGGAATAGCTGACTCAATGGTGAAGGTTTGGAGAGAGAGGTCAGAGGGGCTGAGGTGCACACAGTCCAAAGCTGGGCTCTCAAAATGTGGCCATTCCACCTGCCAATCCCGTCAGCAATGCATCTGATCTTTGCTGCCAGTTAAGCCCCATCTCTACCTGCTGGCTAAGACAGAGGGAAAAAAAGTTAAAATGGCGAGTTACCTTCAGTCCATGAGAGCCAGCACTCAACCAGGGTAGAGGCAGAGAAAGAGAAGAAATTTCCCATTTAGTGGTATGTAGTCCAAATTAACAGCCCTATGCTGTGTCTTAGGGCTCACTAGGTGTCCAGAAGGCTCCATTTAGTTATCAGTTCAGGCTTTGGTTTCCAGAGGGAATCAAGGAGACATGTGTTTAGTCTGCCATCTTGACTCCACCCCCCATTTGATTTCTTGATTGCTGCTTCCATGAGTGTTGTTAGTGGATCCAAGTAAAGTGAAAACCTTGGCAACTTTGAAGCTGAAGAAGAGTTTTCTATTACAACCTGTTACAAAGGAGTGAACTAATCCCAAATGTTTTTCCTATTAAGAGTACTTTCACTCTTAAAATCTCTTTGCAGGTTAAATATTGAATTACCACATGACCTAGAAATTCTGCTTGTAAATAGTTAATAAAAAGATGATCAAAAGATAGATAGGTAGGTAATAAATAGAATGATAGATAAATGATAGAGATAGATGGATGGAAAGATAGAAACAGATAGATGAAAGATGGGAGAGAGAGGAACAAAAATAGATGACAGAAAGATAGAAGACAGATGGTAAAAACAGATACTCAAAAGAATTGAAAACAGGGACTCAGATACTGGTATACAAATGTCTGTAGCAGTGTTATTCACGAAAGCCAAAAGGGGAAATAACCCAAGTGTTCATTAACAGATAAATCAACAAACAAAATGTGGTCCATCCATGCAAAGGGATATTTCTCACTCACAGAAAGAAACAAAGTTTTGATGAAAATGTTAGGTTAAACGTAATAAGCCTGGTGCAATATCACAAATATTTGGTTTCATTTAAATGAAATATCTGGAACAGATAACAGAGACATGAAATAAATTTTCAGTTACTAGAAGCTGGCTGGGGGAAAGAAGAATTGGAAGCTATTGCTTACTTAATACATTTTTTTTCTGTTTAGGGCAATGAAAATGTCTGGAAATAGTTGTGATGGCTGCACAACATTATGAATATAATGAATATATCATGAATACCACCACGCTGTACATTTAAAATGATTAAGATGGTAATTTTACTTTACATACACACACACACATACATACATGCATACACACAGTTTTTGAAAATTAGTTTGGATCGTCAGAGGAACTAGTTAGTTCCTATCTACCTGTTCATCAACTAGAGGAGCACAGAATGAATCTTGATGCAATTCTGGGAATCCTAGAGGACCTTCTTGAGAATATTCTACTTAAAAACTAAAGGCATGTTTCCCCATGGCCAGCTAAAGTTAGTCTCTTTATTTTTTTCCTAGATATCTGATACACCTCTAATTAATTAATTGTCAGATAGACTTTAACGACAAAAATAGAACAAAGAAAGTCTTCTAAGCAAAAATTTAGCACAGCAGTTTTTGAATCTTGACAACATTTAAAAATTCAGTTTATTAGGTGAACCTTCTGGGAAGGTCAGTGTTGTCTCCTTCCTTGTAGGGAGAGTTAGTTGGAGTAATAAAAGCCAGATGTATCCCTTCCCTATACCACTACCTCCCTTCACTCCACTACTTAACACCATTGGCAACCAATGTCCTGGTTTTTAAGATATCATTTTTTTACAGAAAGCAACTTTTCCAAAGATTCGAAGAGTTTCATGATTATCAACCAGATCTTATAAAATGACATTTTAATTGTCTAAAGTAGTAGCTTCAAGAAATTAAGCTTCCATCAAAATAGTCTGCCAGCCAAGCCAAGTGCCGTCGAGTCGGCTTCAAAATTTTAGGCATGGGATTTAGGTCAGGAAGATAACTACTTCCTATGAAACCTACAATAGTGTTTAATAGTTTTCAGAAGTAGATGCAACTGGATTCCACATCCCTAGTCCAGAAGGATGCTCAGCTGGACCTATCCACTACATTTTTCTTAATTTTCTTAAACCTGGACTAAGTCCACCTTAAATTAGTGTTAAACAGCTTTATTAAGGCAAATTGACTTCAATTTCCTGGCTCCCTGGGAACTGGCATGTAATAGCAGGCTCCAGTGGATTCCAGTTGGTTACAAAAGCACTTTTTGTTGCTTTAAACATCGGGGAACATCAAGGTTGGCAATATTAATACATACAATAATTAAGCTACTGTTTCTTTTGCCAGAGGTTTAATTGCTCACAGTAGGACTGCTGCTAACAGGTGTATTTCAAATCTCATCACTTCTTTCATATGCACTTTGTAGGTAGCTCATTTAGAGATACAAAAATTATACCAGCAAAACAGGCTTCCAGTTCTGCTTTAGAAGACAGATGTAGTTATGGCATCAGGATGCTGCAGCATTTCCATGATATTCTAGCAGTTGCTCATCCTCGTGTTTTCCTTTGTGACAAAGGTCTTATTCCTTTTTGAATGATTTAGTTCCCATACAGACTAGCCTGTCCAGTGAGCAGTGGTTTCAAGATCTCATGCCTCATCAGAATTACTTTCCCGTTCAGCTCAGAGGACCTCATTGGCTAAATTTCCAGAATGGTATTCTATCAGTCTAGAAACATTTCTTCTAGACTGACAGAATGTCATTCTGGAAACTTAGGTGGTAAGTGTGTGTGTGTGCGCATGTGCTTGTGTGTGCGCATGTGTGCCCCTAGATGGATGGATGAGTGTATGTATATTTGTATGTCTAGATGGCGAGGTGGATACATGTATGGATTTGTATGTTTACATAGAAGTGTCTCTAGATGGATGCATGTGAGTGTGTGTGTGTAGATGGATGGATGAATGAATGGAAGGAAGGAAGGAAGGGTAAGTGTTTGAGTGTGTGTGAGGGTACATGAATGTGTCTAAGTAGATGAATGGATTGACAGATGATTAAGTGTACAGGAGTAAACACGGAACTAGATTTGTGTGTGTGTGTGTGTACGTGTCTGCTGTTCAGATAGATGGAGTTCTGTGTGTGTGTAGACAGATGGATGAGTTGAGTTTGTATGTTTGTGTAGATGGACGGATAATGGATGGATTGTTATATGTGCTCATGTGTCTGTGGCTGGCTGGATAGTTATGTGTATGTACATGTACATAGATGGATTGATGGAAGCATGGACAGACTGATGGACAGATGGATGGATGGATCAATGCACAATCAAATACATACATACGTAGACTAGCTTTTAACTTGATTACTTATTAGAAACCCATCATACACTGTACTGAACAACAATACTTCTCAGCTTCTCCTGCTTTCATTTAGAATTGGGTTTCTCCAACTCTCCCAGGAGAGACAGATCAACTGTTTCTTGGTGAGTGTAGCACAGTCTTCTTCTAGACCTCTGGCTAGGCAGTAAATCTCACTTAATAGCTGCAATGGAATCAGGAAAACTGCATGAAACTGTAATAATTTATAGCTCCTTGGTTCCAAACCTTTAAACAACATGCCTTCCAGAAGTTCACACAATTAATATTGAAGTCAATCCTGACTCTAACTTCCTTCCTCAGTTAAGAATTTAAACATGATTTTCTGATCAGGCCATAGCATGCAGGTCTGTACAAGATTTGAGATGTGAGACTCTTATCAAGAGCCATTGGGGTAAGGGAAGGGTGACAAGGATGGGATGGTTTCAGTTATGTGCTGCTTGTGTCTTTGGCTAGAGTTCTCTTCCCTCTGTGCTCAATCACACAATAACACTTTGGAGCTCTGGTTGCAGTTGATGAATTCTGGGCTCCAGCTACACATATGCACTCTTCTTCCTCCAGAGGAAAGTGGCTCCCCAAGGACTTGTACCCTCCATAATCATAGCCTGAGAGGTTGGTGAACAGCTGGGCAGGACATGCTGGGGTGGCAAGCATGCCCTCCAGCCAGTCCCAGATGTACTAGTCCTCCTCAACCTCCAGGAGAAAACTTCCTACTGTATTCCTTACCGCCAGATATTTGTTGTCTATCTAGAGAACATAGTTTTGGTCAATTTGATGAGATGGTCTCTCTGGAACTTGGCAAAATTTGAGAGCCCACTGTTTATATGGGGGCCCTCGATGATGCAAAAGAATTAACATGCATGGTTGCCAACCAAATGATTGGAGGTTTGAAGTCACCTAGAGGCAGCTCAGAAGAAAGATCTACTTTTGAAAAGTCAGCTGTTGAAAACCCTATAGAGTGCAGTCTTACTCTGACACATGTGGGATCACCATCAGTCAGAGTAGACTTCTTGACAACTTTTTTTTTTTTTTTGGTTTATTGTTTATGAATCAGATGAGCAACCTGAACTTCAAAGATAGGTTACAAATGCTGTTGAAAGAGCTCTGCCTTCAAAGTCCTTGAAGTTTAGAAAAGGAGTTAAAACACCACATGACTTCTAACAATTACAGACAGTATCATCTGTGGGCACAGTCATGTGGGGCATTTCAGTTCTGATTTCTCTTCACTAAAGGGGAAAGGGCACAAAGATGGCAAGAATCCTCTACAAAGTTTGCATGAGAGATGTGTGTTTTGAGGGTGAATATCTTTTCATTACTATTATTTTGTTAGAAAGGATGGAAGGATGGACGGACGGACGGACGGACGGAAGGACGGATGGGCGGATGGGCGGACGGGCGGACGGGCGGATGGGTGGACGGGCGGGTGGACAGACGGATGGACAGGCGGGTGGACGGATGGACGGACAGGTGGATGGATGGATGGATGGATGGATAAGTGGATACATACAAACATACATAACAAAAGCTTTCCAATTTAACCACTTTTAAGTGTACATTTCAGTGATATTAATTATAGTTGCCATAGTGTGCAACCATTGCCACTATCCATACTATCCCTTCTAAACAGAAACTCTCTACCCCTTAAGCAATAACTCTTTGTTCTCATCTCCCTCCTGTCATCCCTGGTAATCACTAATAAGATTTCATCTCTATGTACTGCTTTTTCTAGATGTTTCATGTAAATGGGATAATACATTATTTGTCCTTTTGTGATTAGCTTAACTCAGTATAATGTTTTCACTGTTCATCCATGTTGTAGCATGCATCAAGGCTTCATTTCTCTTTATGGCTGAGTAATAATCCATTGTACATACCACATTTTGTTTACCCATTCATCTGTTGATTGACACTTGGGTTGTTTCCACCTTTTGGCTATGGTGTATAATGTTGTGATGAACATTGGAGTATATTGTTCATTCATGTTGTGGTATGCACCAGGACTTCATTGCTCTGCATGGCTGAGAAATATTCAACTGTGTAGATGTACTCCATTTCATTTATCCATTCATCTCTTTGAGTCCCTGCTTTCAAGTCTATTGGGCGTGTAAGACAATGAATATTTTTTGAATAGAGATCTTGGATGATGAAAGTGGGCTTGTCTACTAATTGAACAGCGGAAAGTTCAAAGCCTCCGATTCCAAGAGGTCACAGTCATGAAAACTGTGTGGAGAAGTTCTACCCTGCAACACACAGAGTCATCATGAATCAGAATCAGTTCAACAAAAATTGGTTTGTTTTATCTGTTTTATGTTTTAAATAGGTGAAGAGGTGAGGGGAAGACACTCAAGAGCTGGCACAGCAATCCCATAATCCACAAATTCTTACTGGAACTCAGGCATGGAGAAATGGCTCATAGGTCTATGAGTATGGAAAGGAAATGAGGAAGAGAAAACGCTCTTGGACACCAAATCCATGGAGAGCTCCTTAAACATTAGCAGGGTGGCACTGAAGACAGCAGTGGTCCTGCCCATCCTGGACTAATCAGCCCTATCAATAATACATTTCAATCTTCACCCCAGCAAAGTTTGTGGACTCAAGTGGCTTCTAAATTGCTTTGCCAGTATACAAAAATACTTCCAAAAGCCCTCTAGGCCATACCACAGCATACTCACAAACCTGAGCTCTTTCCCCAAGGATACAGTACGGAGAAATAACACATTGAACAACACAGTCACTGGAAATCTCCCTGCTCTTCCTACCACCCTTCCCCACTCCTCAGCCACTCTCTTGGCCACACTCCCACTGGTGGTCTTCATTCCTGCCCTGGGACCATGGCCACTTTCTACAGCCTTTTTGCCTATTCCCTGTGTGCTGACATGATCTCTAGTGTTTCTGCCCCTGCTGGGGTCTCCTTGTAAATAAACTCACATGCTGATTTTTATCCTCCCAAACTCATAGCATCAGGTCCAGTGTGAGCCAGCCTCCTGGGATTGTCAGGTTCTCAGCATGTGTTTTAGCAGTCAGAAATCGCTACCATCCATTTATTTGCTTGTTTCAGTTTCTGAGCCTGTTCAAGTCTGAGATTCTTCCCATTCCCATACTCGATATCAGTTCTCTTCATTTTAGCCATCTAGAAACTTCTACCAGGATTCATAGTCTGAATACTCAGTGCTGATACTCATCCAACTTTACTCTCTAGGAAAGGATAGCTGGTAGAATCCAAGGGAATGTTTCTTCCAGAATGTTTTACACAAAAATATAAAAGTAACCCAGATAAAACACTGTAGGAGTCCGTGGCTTGCACAAACGGTTAATAAACTCATCCGCTAAGTAAAATGTTTGAGCCTACCCAGAGGCACCATGTAAGAAAGGCCTAGAAATCTACTTTCAAATAAGTCAGTCATTAAAAACTCTTGGGAGCACAGTTCTACTCTGACACATAGGAAGTCACCAGGAGTTGGAATCAACTTGATGGTAACTGGTTTAACTTTATACAAAGAGTCATTTCAGTTCTCTTTTTATTTTCTTTAGTGTGGTAAAAATACATGTAAAAAAAAATCCACAAATTTAACAATTACATTCTTCTAGTTGTGCAACCATTCTCACTATCATTTTTCAAAGTATTCCTCCACCATTAACAGAAACTCAATACTCCCTAAGCAGAAACTCCCCCTTCTCTCCATCCATGTCAGCCACTAATAATCTTTGGTTTCTATAGATTTGCTGATTTCATATAAGTGAGGCCATACTGTATTTGTCCTTTTGCAATACATGTGTTGTGCTTAGAAGAACGTTCTCAAGATTCTTCCATGTTGTGGTATGAATCAGGACTTCATTACCCTTTTTTTTTTAGATAAATTTGATTGTGTTTTAAGTGAAAGTTTACAATCCATATCAATTAGACAAATAACACAGATCTCACGCCACTGTTCTATGTGCTCTACTATCCCTTTTCTCTACCCCATCACAGCGCACTCCCTTTTCCATTCTGAACTTTCCATGTTCATTCAACCAAGTCTTGCCTCCAGCAATTAACTTCTTACATAGCTCCATGTATATAAGTATGTAAGCTTAAAGGGATGTTCATCACCAGCAACACACTGTATCTTGTACAGTCCAGTTTAGTCTCTGTCTGGAGAGCTGGTTTCAGTGCTGGATGTGGTTTGGGATTGATATGCAGGTTATGTCCTCAGGGGAACTTTCAGATTGACAGAGCATCAAGTGTGGTCATTTGGTAGAGTTCTAGTTCTGCACACTAATGTTAGTCCTGCTACATCACGGGCTCTACCCTGTGCATCCTATCAGGGCTGTCACTGGTGGTGGTTGGACACCATCTAGTTCTGCTGAAGTAGTCTCTGGAACATATAGCACCTTCTGTCTCCTAGGCTCATATTTTCCTCCTATTCTTGATGATCTCCAATTACCTCTGCTCCAGATAGATTGGGACCAGTTGATGCTACTCAGACAGAAACTTGTTTGCATGACTGCTTTCACTTCTGGGTATATACCTAGGATTAAGATTGCTGGGTTGTGTGGTAGTTCTGTATTCAACATTTTGAGGAATCTCTGAACTTTTTTTTTCTGCTCCCCACGGTGGCTGAATGTGCTTCAATTCTTTCACGTCTTGGGGACCATCATGTAGAGACATAAAATCTTTTCCCTCAGAAAGTTTACAGACCCTGGAGCTAAGACACATGAATGATTAAAATTGAATTGGAGGAAGAAATGCCTAGGGAAGGGACAGCAAGCTTTGGACCAACTTCTTAAGTAGTCTTACAGAAGCAAATGGATATAGAAAGCGGTGAGAGAAGGTGGAGATACACCAGGCAGAGGACAGTAGGGACAGTGGCTTGGGGGTCGACAGGGATGAGATATTTACAGAGAGGAGCAAGGAGTCCAGGATGGCTAGAGTTGGACATAACAGGAGCTACCAGATACAAGCAAGTCAGCTGAGATCACATAAGACTGTGTGTCTCGCAGACTAGAGAGAGAAATCTGTTTTAATCCAGTAGACAGTGAGTAGCTGGTAAAAGTTTTATATGTTATAACTAAACTAGTGTTAAAAGAATTGCTCAAAATCACTATTCATGCTGCCTTTTCAAAGGTTTACCACACTTACAACTGTAATGACTTTACTTCTTAAGCAATCCTTCTTTCTCTGAAAAAATACATACTCAATCTTATACAAAAAAATCAATGGAAAGGTACAAATTAATACAAATAAGCTCAATGTGTAGGTCAATATCCCTGGATATTTGCTCAACATTATGAGCTGTGTGCATACCAGTTCATTAAACATGAACCTCAGGAGAGAAGACATCACAAGGACTGTCTCTTCATCTTGTATCAGCTGCTCCATCTCCTTGTCCCCATGGAACAGTCTAGGCAGAAAGTTATATATTTTTTTAGATTTAAGTACTATATGGCTACCTCAGTGTTGGCGAAGAATATTAAATGAACTGCCAGGAGAACAAACAAATTTTTCTTCGAAGAAGTACAGCCAGAAAGTTCCTTAGAAGCAAAGATGGCAAGACTTTGTCTTACGTACTTTGGACATGTTATCAAGAGAAACTAATCACTGGAAAGGACATCATACTTGGTGAAGTAGAGGGTTTGTGAAAAAGAAAAATCTCAAGGAGATATATTCACATAGTGACTGCAACAAGAGGCTCATTGCGGGGACAGCGCAAATCCAGGTGGTGTTTCACTCTGTTTTACATAGGATCGCTATGAGTCAGAGCAGACTCGAGGGCACCTAACAATATCAACAGGGCTTCTTTGTAACCTACCAACTCTCCTCTTGTCATTTTATACTTCACTTTTCCATGATAAATAATAATAAAACAAACAAAAACAAAATCCAAACCTATTATCTGACTGGATTCTAACTCAAAGCCACTGTATAGGACAGCATAGAACTGCTCTATAGGCTTCCCAGGAATGGCTGGTAAATTCCAACTGCCAACTGTTTGGTTAGCAGCTGAGCTCTTAACCATGATGAATTATATTACTCTTTAAGATAGATTCTCAATGGCTCTATTTTAGCTTCTGTGCTTGTGCTTTAAATCAATAACCAATAACCAATTAGAGCTCATCGCCTTATTAGCTGCTACATAATGTCGGTGTTGAGCTCAGCATCATAGCTGGCCATTTATACTAAATGATGATGGGAGTTTTTGTGAAGTCCTACAGCAGTTTGCTGTGTGACTAGAGAGCTAATGACTTTGAGCTACAGCCTCATCCTCTTCAAGTCCATTTCAACACAGAAAGCTGAGCCAGCCAAGTTACCATTCTTGTCTCTAGTGATGCAGATTCTGTAAGTCTATCAGCTCATTCACATCTGAAAGCAAGTTGTGTTTGCATAAAGAATGGGAAACCTCCAAGTTTTTGTTTTTTTTTTCTTAAAAAGAGAGAGAGAGAGAGAAAATAGACATAATGGTTCCTAGAAAAAACTGCCACCCAAATACAACTGTTAGGAAAATCAAAACCCTAAAAGCCTGAAAAAGGGAGGAAGATTATTTGAAGCACTGAAGGTTCACTTATTATAATAATAGCAATTCTGTTACTGGTGCTAAGTGCTGAGAAAGTGATTTTCAACTCATAATAACCCCATTTAACGGAGTAGAACTTTCTCATAAGGTTTTCTGGTGGTGTAGTGGTTAAGCGCTATGTCTGCTAGCCAAAAAGGTCAGTGGTTTGAATCCACCAGGAACTCCTTGGAAACTCTATGTGGCACTTCTATTCATCTTATAGGATTACTATGAGTCAGAATTGATTTGACAACACTGGGTTGGTTTCTTTTTAATCTTTTAGGGAGCAGACTACCAGGTCATTCTCCCACAGAGCTGGAAGTGGATTTGAACCATCAACCTTTTTGTTACAGCAGCTGAATGCTTAACTATTGTACAACCAGGGTTCCTAATAACACCCTCTTTACCCATCTATTTGATTCTAATTTGTACCAACCTTAGAAGACAGAGTAAAACTACCCTACAATATTTCAAAGGCTATTATCTTTATGGAGGAAACCCTGGTGGATCTGCTAACTAAAAGATTGGCAGTTCAAATCTACCAGGTGCTCCTTGGAAGCTCTATGAGGCAGTTTTACTCTGTCTATAGGGTCACTATGAGTTGGAATTAACTTGATGGCAGTGGGTTGGGTTTTTGGTAATCTTTACAGAAGTGGACTGTCATGCCTTTCTCCCACGGAGAGACTGGCAGATTGGAGATGCCAACCTTTCAGTTAACACCTGAGCATTTAAGTGCTATGCCAACAGAACTCCTAATAACAGTAAACCAGACTGAACCCTTGGCCATCAAGTCAACTCAGACTTATGACAACACTATGGGACAGGGTAGAATTGCCCCCATAGGGCTCCCAAACTGTAATTTTCAATGAAGCAAATTGCTGTATTTCTCTCCTGAAGACTGGCTGGTAGCTTGGAATCACTGACCTTTTGGTTAGCAGCCAAGTGCTTAATTACTGTGCTATCAAGTCTTCTTTTTAATAACAATGGTAGCATTTATTTGTTACTTACCATATAGTTGTTAATCTACGAGGTGCTCCTCTGAAAACTCTATTACTCTGTTCCATAGGGTCACTACAGGTCAGAATCGATTCTTTGATATACACTAGAAAGGAGCCCTAGTGCCTCAAGTGGTTAATCATTTGACAGCTAACCAAAGAGTAGCAGTTTGAATCTATCTGCTCCTTGGAAACCCTATGGGGCAATTCTACTCTGTCCGATTGGGCCACTTTGAGTTGGAATTGACTCCACATCAACGGGCTTAGTTTTCTAGGTTTGGATATGTTAGAGAAAGGCTTTCATTTATAATCTCCATTAAGACTCAAGAATCCCCATGAAGTGCAAATTATCATGAGATGAAATTTTCAGGAGAGGAAACTCATAGGGACACTAAGTGGTTGGCTTAAGGACATTCTGTGAAAGAGGACTGGAATCAAGTTGTCACATCTGGAGTCTATGTTCTTAACTATTAAGCTGTTCTACATCACTCCGAAACTTTTGCTTCTGTTGGGCATAGAGCAAATTGCACAAGCAAATACCTTACTTCATTATACTTTCTGTATTCCTAGTGCAGGGAGACAGTGTTGGTTCAGTGATAGAATTCTTGTCTTCCACATAAGTGACCTGGGTTTGAGTTCCATCGGATGTGCCTCGTATGCAGCCACCTCTTATGTCCATGGTAACTTCTATGCTACTATGAGGTTAAACAGGCTTCAGTGGAGCTTCCAGACTAAGAGAGACAAGGAAGAAAGTCTTGGCAAACTACTTCCAAATTCAGCCTGTGAAAACACAATGGATCCCTAAGTGATCACGAGGATGTCACAGGACCAGGTAGCATTTTATTTTCTGGTGCATGAAGTCCCTATGGGTAAGGGGCCAATTTAAGGGCAGCTAAAAATAAAAATACCCTGAATGTAGGTTTTTCTCAAATGCCTTTTCCTCTAAGTGTTTTATTCAAGACAAAAAGATGACCTAATGAGAGGAAGAGGAATACTCTACAGCACGGCCAACCTGGCCAAGGATTTCACTATGTACTACACCCAGAACTGGTCATGGGTTATTAGTTAGGGTCCCAGCCCTGAGCAGAACACAAGTCACCTGAAGACCCAGAGCAGGAAGGCCAGGTTGCCCAGATAAAGCTGGAGAGACCCCAGAGAGTCTGGGCTCAAAAATCCAGGAATTCAGATCTTCAAAGGTGAAGCAGACAGTGCTCTGAAGCTCAAAATTAGGGTGTCCAAGTTAGTGAGATTCAGAGGAAAACCTGAGGGAGGTTGTGTGCACAAGATAAGGAGTTTGTCCTGATCTCATTAGAATCTGGTACTTAGTCGGCTGAGAGCAAGGAGCCACAGACCCCTCTAAAATCATGGTTCTGGGCTGGAATCACAAGAAAGGAGGACAACCAAGCCTGGATCCATAGCTGATTCAGGGAGTCTAGAATCTAACTTGGAGAGAGGGAACTGCATCTGTTTTGTTTCTTGATATCAACTAAATAGGAGGTAACCATCTCACCTACTCTCAAATCCTGGAATTCTCAGGATTTTAAATCAAGTTGCTAACATTTATGAAGAGACTGCTGTATGCCAACCCCTGTTCTCTATACTTGGACACTCCCCACTACTAAATTGCTTTCATAACCTTGCAAAGTAAGTACTATCACTTTATCTATTTTAAAGATGAGGATACTGAGGCCCGGAGAGTGAAATCATTAGCCCACGGACACACAGCAGGATGGGACAGAAAACGGAAACCTAGGTGTGACTTGAATACTTGTAGCAAAAATTGTTTAGTAAGTTTCTAATTCTAACTCACAAAGCCATTTCAGTAACATGAGTCGCACACAATCCCTGCATCTGAATGATTTACTCTCAGAAGGACATGCCCTTGTGTATTTATGCATTTAATTCTTGTGGAAGAACAGAGTCAAGGGAACAAAATTGAATCAGCACTTGGTTCTGATCAAAACAGTATTTTGAACCCCTATTATATGAGTTGGAATTATCTTAATGACAACTGATTTGGCTTTTTTTTTTTTAATAAATACAGCCCTGATTACACTAACAGTTAAGTACTCAGTTGCTAACCAAGAGGTTGGTGATTCTAACTCACCCAGCAGTTCCACAGAACAGAGACCTGGCAATCTGCTCCCATAAACATTGCAGTCTAGGGAACCCTGTGGGGCAGTTCTACTCTGTCACATGGGGTCACTATGAGTTAAAAGTGACTTGAAGGTACCCAACAAGAGTAGCATTAGATAACATCAGGTAGAATATTTTTTCAGGGACAAATAACATTTACATTCAGGCAGTCAGATTTTCTAGTCTCTGTGTAGACTGAAGATGCTAGAGAAACAGGATATTAGGCCTTAGCAAAAGCAATGCATCTGTAGAGACAGTTTCCCTTGTGCAGGTTGACCTGGTGAACTGTCATATCAGCCTCAGCTCAATCACAATTATGAACAAGTTACAAATAATATTAGTAACAAGCTACAGTTATCAAGCCTTGAAATGTGCCAGAGACATTGAGGCAGACATTTGTAGGGTATAGCTTCCATTGTTGCATTTTACAGGTAAGATAACTGAGAACTGGAGGTAAGATTACACGGCTCGAGTCTCTTTCTGGACCAAGGGAGCTGGACGCTGGATGAAGTCCTTCTCTGTCCATCAGTTTGTTCTGTGCAACCAACTTGAGGGAGAGTATGTAGCCTTGGTAGGATGGAGCAGAGGAAACATGGTGGACTGTCTTCTCTCTTCCATCAGTCTACATCCCCTCCTCCCATAGCAGTTAAGATTTCTCCCTGGAACACCACCACCTAGCAAAAGACTAGACTCCCAGCCTCCCTTGCTGCTACTGGATGGTGCAAACGGTTAATGTACTTGGGTGCTGAGTCCATTCAGAGTCACCTTGCAAGAGAGGCTTGGTGATCTACTTCTGAGAATTCAGCTTCTGAAAACCTTGTAGAACACAGTTCTACACTGACACACATGAAATGACTATGAGTTAGGGCTGACTTAATGGCCACTTGTTGCTTGGTTGCTTCTACAAGTGGCCAATAGAACAGGTATGGATAGGATGTGTTCAGATTTCAAGTTGTATTTATAAAGAAAGTGACATGCTTGCTCCTTGGTGTTTCCTCCTTTCCTTTCTTTGTTTCTCTCTTTCCCTCTCTCCTACTCTCTCCTTTTCCTCCCCTCCTCTCCTTCCGTTTCTTCCTATTTTAACTTCCTGCCTTCCTTCCTACCTGCCTGCCATGCTCCTTCATTCCTTTCTTCTAATTTTAATACTCTCTCTCCCTTCCTCTTTTCTTCCCCTCCTTCCTTCCCTCTTTCTTTTTTATCTCCTTCCTTACAATTTTTAACTCCCTCCCTTTCTTCCCTTTTCCTTTCCTTTCTTAACTTTTCTTGACTCCTTTACCCCCACCTCCAATGCCTTCCCTCCCTGCCTTCTGGTCTCCTTCCTTCTCATTACAACTTCTTCCCTTCTCCCTCTTGCTTCCTTCATTACTTGTAGGCCAAATGGAAACTTCTAGATGAGAACTTGAGCTATCTTTGGGACCAAAGTATCCATGTGGTAATTATAGGAATGCATAACAAAAGGAAAGTGATTAGGATCTGACCACACCTACCCAGCATTTTACGAGTGGGAAAAACAAACTACTATTTAGGCCAGGATTGATACCTCCATTTTACAGTGGAGCCCTGGTGGTGCAGGAGTTAAGCACTTATCTGATAAACAAAAGGTTGGAGCTTTGAACTCATTGCCTACTCCGTGGGAAGAAAATGTAGCAATCTGTTTTTGAAATGATTACAGCCTTGGAAACCCTATTGAGCAGCTCTACTCCGTCCTACAGGGTCCCTATGAGTTGGAATTGACTCTAGAGCACACAACAAGTTTACATCAGTCACATCAATATCCAGAGGCATTGATAAAGACATTACAGACAACTTAATAACTTTTTTTTTTCATTTTTGGAAGCTGTGAGGCTCTCTTACACACTTATAAAATAGTATGTCATTTTCTAATACTTAAGCTGATTTGGAACAGAACATGGTTCCCTAGTTTGTCTGCCATAACAGTCAATAAATCTAGTAGACTTTCCTGAATTATAGCTAAAACGTTCGATCTGAAGAGCACACCCATCTCTTTGTCATTTCTCAGAAGGAATGCCTGTGTCTTCTGTAAACCCAGGGCTCTGAAGATCTTCTGCAGTTCTTGGTCACATGTTAGCCCCACTCTTGCTATCACAAACTGCAGGGCTGTGGCTGGAAAAGAAGTGGGTGGAAAGTATTTGTGAGAGCAAACAGAGAGGAGGAGAGTGGAGCATAAAGAGAAAATCACTCCCCAAAGAGGCAAACTCAGGGAGCGGAATTGATGGAAACAATTGAAACCGCCAGAGGGGCAAGATAATTGCAAAACGTGTTGTACTTCTTTAGATAACAAACAATTTTACCGGGGAAGGCTCAGGGGAGCCACACAGTTTTAGAGAATCAAACTCAAGAAGCTTGAAAGCTTTAGAAACTGCTATCCTTCTATCAACACTGACAGCACAAACCCAAGGGGATCAAAATGGTGTAGTCACTTAAGGACAGCCTTTTCATCATTCTACTCTGATTGATTCAAATGGTCCAAGTACTCTGAGATCATGACCTTTGGTTTTCAAGGCCAGTTTGGACCTTTTCAGGAAGAAGATGCTCATCATCAAGGTGTGGTGTTTAGTGTAGATGCCACCATCCAGGCAGAGTTCAAACAAGCAAAATGAGGGAGGTAAGGACATATAAGAATTGTTTCTCTATGGATTTCAGCAAGAATGTGATGGAAAACTTTTTTAAAAAAAATACCAGAGCATTGTTTATACAACCAAATGTTAAACTCCTTAGGACAAACTACAGGGGGAGGAGTCAAGATGGTGGACTAAATGCACATCTCCTTAAATCCCTCTGGAAACCAAGACTTGAAATGATAATTAAACTGAGCCTTCTGGACACCTAGTGAGCCCTGGGATGTGGCATAGGGCTGTTAATTTGGACTTAATACCACTGAATGCAAAACATCTAAATGTGTCAAAGAAACACTGACTACACTCAAAAATGAGATAGATCACTCCACAATAATAGTAGGAGACTTCAACAATCCCCTCAATATTGGACAAATCATCTAGAAAAAAGCTCAATAAAGACACAGAAGACCTTATTGCCACAATTAACCAACTAGACCTCATCAACATATATAGAACTTTCTATCCATCAGCAGATAACTACAACTTCTTCTCCAGTGCACATGGAACATCCTCTAGAACAGACCACATGTTAGGACATAAAGCAATTCTCAACAAAATCCATACCACTGAATTAATGAAAAGCATGTTCTCAGATCATAAAGCCATAAAAGTCAAAATCAATAGCAGAAAATACATAGATAGAAAGTGAAACTCATGGAAACTAAATAATACTTGGCTCGAAAAACCATGGTTTATAGAAGAAAATAAAGAAATTTATGGATTCCAACAAGAACGAAAACACTTCCCACCAGAACCTGTGGGATACAGCCAAAGCAGTGCTCAGTTTATCTCCATAAATGCACTCATCTTGAAGGAAGAAAGAAACCAAATCAAAGAACTGACCCTACAGCTTGAACAAGTAGAGAGAGAACAACAGAGGAACCCTTCAGTCATCACAAGAAAACAGATCATAAAGATGAGAGCAGAACTAAAAGAATAAGAGAATAGAAGAACAATTGAAAAAATTGAAAAGACCAAAAGCTGGTTTTTTTAAAACATCAACAAAATTGACAAACCACTGGCTAAATTTACTAAAAAAAAGAAAAAAAGGAAACAAATAACTCAAATAAGAAATGAGAGGGGAGTTGTCACAACAGATACAACAGAAATAAAAAAATCATAGCTGAATATTATGAAAGACTGTACTCTAACAAATTTGAAAACCTAGAAGAAATGGACAAATTCCTTGATTCATATCATCTACCAAAATTATCACAAGGTGAAGCCAAAAGCCAAGTGCTGAAGGTGAAGCAGAATAACTTAATAAATCCATCACAAAGGAAGAGATTGAAAAAGTCATCAAAAAACTAACAAAGAAAAAAAGCCAAGGCCCAGATGACTTCACCACAGAATTCTACCAAGCTTTCAGAGAAGAATTATCTCCAATACTGCTGAGACTATTTCACAGCATAGAAAGGGATGGAATACTCCCAAACTCATCCTATGAAGCCAGCATAACCCTGATATCAAAGCCAGGGAAAGACTCAGTAAAAAAGGAGAACTACAGACCAATATCACTCAAGAACCTAGATGCAAAAGTCTTCAACAAAATTCTTACCAATAAAATACAACAACATTTCAAAAAAATAATCCATCATGACCAAGTTGGATTCATACCAGGGATGCAAGGCTGATTAAACATCAGAAAAACAATGTGATCAACCACATAAATATCACAAAAGACAAGAATCACCTAATCCTGTCTATTGATGCAGAAAAGGCATTGGATAAAGTTCAACATCCATTCATGCTAAAAACTCTCAGCAAAATAGTAATGGACAGCAAATTCCTCAATGCATTAAGGGCCATTTATACAAAGTCAACTGCCTACCTCATCCTGAATGGAGAGAGACTGAAACAGTTTCCCTTGAGAACAGGAACCAGACAAGGATGCCCACTCTCACCTCTCCTATTCAACATTGTAATAGAAGTTCTAGCCATAGCAATTAGACAAGACCAAGAAATAAAAGGCATCTGCATTGGCAAAGAAGAGCTAAAAATCTCCCTATTTGCAGATGATATGATTGTATATGCAGAGAATCCCAAAGAATCCGTAAGGAAACTATTCAAACTGATAGAAGAGTTCAGCAAAGTCTCAGGATACAAGATAAACATAAGTAAATCAATAGGATTCCTTTATACCAACAGTGAGATTATTAAGGAAGAAATCACCAAGGCAATACCACTTACTATACAAACCCTTACTACAAGAAACTAAAAGAGACTTACATAAATGGAGAAACCTACCCTACTCATGGATAAGAAGACTTAATGTTGTGAAAATGTTTATTTCACCCAAAGCAATCTTCTTAGATTATGCAATCCCAATACAAATTCCTGTGACATTTTTTAAGGAGATGAAGGAACAAATCACCAACTTTGTCTGCAAAAGGAAGAAGCCCCAGATAAGTAAAGCATTACTAAAGAAGACGAATACACTGGAAGGCCCCTCATTACCTGACTTTAGAACTTATTACACTGCCACAGTAGTCAAAACAGCCTGGTACAAAACAGACAGATGGATCAATGGAACAGAACTGAGACCCCAGAGATGACATCATCTGCCTATGAACAGTCAATATTTGACAAAAGCCCTAAGACATTAAACTGGAGTAAAAAGAATCTTTTCATCAAATGGTGCTGGCAAAATGGGATCTCCATCTGTACTAAATTAAAACAAGACCCATATCTTACATTTTATACAAAAAACAACTCAAACTGGATAAAAGAGCTAAATATCAAATCTAAAACAATGAAGCTCGTCCAAGAGAAAGTAGGAATAACAATGGAAGTTTTAATACACGATGTAGATAGACTTCAAAATCTGTCAAACAAACCACAATCATCAGAAGAGAAAATAGATAAATGGAAACTACTAAGAATCAATCACTTTAGCTCATCCAAAGACTTTATTAATAGAATTAAAAGTCCACCTACAGAATGGGAAAAAATAATTGGCAACTATGTGTCAGAGCAACACCTGATCTCCATAATTGATAAGGTACTACAAAATATCAATAAAAAAAGATAAATCATCCAATTAAGTGATGTGCAAGGGAGATGGACAGACACTTCTCTAAATAGGAGATCCAGACAGCCAAAAAATACATGTGGACATGCTCACAATCATCAGCTATTAAAGAAGTTCAAATCAAAATGAAAATAAGATACCATCTCATCCCAACAAGGTCGACCATGATCCAAAAAACACAAAACAACAAATGATGGAGAGTCTATAGGGAGATTGGAACTCTCCTACATTGTTGGTGGGAGTGGAAAATGGTGCAGCCTCTTTGGAAAGCAATCTGGTACCTCCTTAGAAAGCTGGATATAGATACACCAGTTGACCCTGTTATTCCACTGCTTGGAATACACCCTATAGAATCAAGGCCATTCACACCAACTGATACATACACACGAATGTTTTTCACGGCACAGTCCACAATAGCAAAAAGACGGGTCAACCCAGATGCCCAACAATGGAGGAAAGGATAGGTAAATTACAGTATATATACTCAATGGATCACTACGCAATGTTAAAGAACAACGGTGATAGCAGGAAACATCTCTTAACCTGGTTTCAACTGGAGGACATTATGCTGAATGAAAGTAGTAAGCAACAAAAGGACAAGTATTGTATGAGATCCCTACTATAAGAACTTAAAAACACACTCATGCATAGAAGAAAAGACTCTTTGATGGCTGCAAGTGTGGGGAGGAAGGCAGGGTGAGGGGGGTGGGTTTACATTAGACAGTTAATAGAAATTTGGTTGGGTTAAATCAGTGACAGCACACATTACAAAGAAGATCAATAATAACTGGACTTCAACACAACTTGAGTACTCCTCCCATCTTAACCCAATATTGCAAGGACAGAGTAGCTGGGGTGGGGGGCTGGGGACCATGCTGTCAGGTGAAATTGAGGCCAATTGGCACAGCTACCATTTTGCTAATGAGGACTCTCAGCACCCCACATCAGTGAGTGTCGTCTGGGGTCTTAAAAGCTGCCAAGCTGCCATCTGAGGGTATAGTAAATGGTCCTAACTCAGCGGGAACGGGTAATCACTGAAGAGAAGAACTACTTGGGGGAAAGAGAACCCAGAACACAAAAATACCCACGTAAATAGGTGTCTACATCAACTCATGACCAGAAGAAATGGATGGTGCCTGGCCACCGCTAGTGATAGCCACAGTGGAGCTCACAAAATTGAGTCTCACTGGCAACACAAGAATAAAGAAGGGTGCACCCTGAGATCTCCACTAAAAGACTGCAATTGATGGTCCAGGGGCTTTGGGGTTCCCCTGGGAGCATGGCCCCTGACCCTGATGCTGCTCCTGTCCATCCATCATAATGAAGATCAACTTTTCAGACAGCAATGGACTGGACGTGGCAATGCAGAGTGATCTCATCTTGTGGGAACTTTATGGTTCTATGCATCTATAGGATGTCATCCTGCTGATCTCTTACTGCAGGAAGGGGAATGGTTGGAGAGGAGGGGATAGAAGACTGTTGGGAGGATAGCACATATATGGAGCAGAGAGGAAGTGTGTGCTGTTATCAGACAGGGAGAGCACTGGCAGTTGCATATAGGTGAGCATGCGAATGTGTGTGGGAATGTACATTTTCATTCAATCATACTAATAATAAAAAAAGACAAACTAGAAATTTTGGTGGAGGGTAGGACAGTACACAACAAGAGGGAAGCCAGCACGCCTTGTACAAGACAAGGTCATAAAGCTCCATAGACACATACAAACTTCCTAAGGGACTGAATTGTAAAGCTGAGGACTGTGGGGACCATAGTCTTGAGGAACATCTGGATCAACCAGCATACCTTAGTTTATAAAGAAAATGTTCTACGTTCTATTTTTGTGAGTAGCGTTCAGGGTCTTAAAAGCCTGTGGGTGGTCATCCAAGATACTCTACTGGTCACCCCCCTTTGAAAGCAAGGGAGAATGAAGAAAAATAAAGATACAAGTGAAAGATTAGTTCAAAGAACTAATGGACCACATCTACAATGGCGTCCACCAGACTGGGTTCAGTACAGCTAGATGGTACCTGGCTACCACCACTGACTACTCTGACAGGGATTACAGTAGAGGGTCCCAGACAGAGCTGGAAAAAATATAGAGCAAAATTCTAACTCACAAAAAAAATAAAATAAAATAAAAATACCTGAGTTACTAGCCTGATAAAGACAGGAGAAACCCGAAGAATATGGCTCTCAGACAACCTTTTAGCTCAGTAATGAAATCATTCCTGAGGTTCACCTTTCACCCAAAGACCTTACAGGCCCATAAACAAAACGAGAGTAAAGGAGCATTCCAGCCCAGGGGCAAGGATCAAAAGGCAGAAGAGGACAGGAAAGCTAGTAATAGAGAATCCAACATCAAGAAGTGGAGAGTATTGACATGTTGTGGGATTCTTAAAAACTGTCATAAAATAATACATGTACTATTTAATGAAAAACTGGTTTGTTCTGTAAATCTTCATCTAAAGTACAAAAAAAAAAAAAGAGAGATAAACTGGATGCTTCAACAGGTGCCCTCTTGAGTTTAGGTGTGGTTGTCTCTCAATATCTATGTCTGAATCTGCAATGTAAAATTTTTAGGTGTCTAATTTAACCAGTATCAGTGGCACGTCATCTTTTAGCCTTGGCACTCCAATCATACTTTTTCTTTGCACTTGGCAGTGTAGCCACATTTGTTACAGGTTGGCTTCTGCAGGAGATGTGCCTTAGAATCACAGTGATAGCACAAAGTGTGCATCTATTTGTGACACTTTCCAAACCATGATGTTCCCTTCATCATCTCACTTCTGCAGTCAAAACCAAACAGCTGATGAGAGACTTTTTTAAATATTATAATTTAGATGAATGTTTAGAGAACAAACTAGTTTTCCACTGAATGCTAGCACACTGTTTTGTAGCATTGGTTAACAGCTCTACAACATGTCATCACTCTTCCTTCTCAGACTTGGGTTCCCTATTACCAGCTTTCCTGTCTCTTACTGCCTTTTAGTCCTCACCCCTGGGCTAGTGTGCCCCTTTAGTCCTGTGATGTTGGGAGACTTTTAACAGAAGACAAAGCATGGACAGATGGGCTGAAACTAAACATTTATTATGATAACCTAGGAGGAGATACTTGTAGCTTGGATGAGCTTGAGCATCACCCATGGTGGAACGGTGATTGGTTCGAACATGCAAAACTGAATAAAGATATTACTTGTGGATACATGGTGTGCTAGTGTCCTGAAACTGTCATGATAAATATACAAAGAAAAGAAATACATTGTCTCACAGTTCTGAAGGCTGGTTGTCCAAATGCAAGGTGTCAGTAGGGCCATACTCTATCCAAAGTCTCTAGGGTAGGATCCCTTCTTGACTCTTCTGTCTTCTGGTAGGCTCAGGCATTCCTTGGCTTACAGTTGCGTCATAACCCATTGTCACATAGGTGTCTTCTCTGTTTTGTCTCCTCTAATGACACCTCTCAGATTTGAGGAGGACCCACCCTTTGACCTTATGTTAACTGATAAGATCTTCAAAGACCCCATTTCCAAACAAGATCTTGCTCACAGGTACCAGGCATTAGAACTTCAATGTAAATTTTTGGAGAACACAACTCAGTCTTTAACATGAGGATATTTAGCACTATTCTAAAGAAAAGAAAAGAATAGACAGAAGTCATGAAAACTGGAAAGAGAAAAATTGTCGGGAGCCATGGGTAAGCCCCCAGGCCCCAACATACAGGAAGCTTGGAAAGTCCCTAAAAAGCCCGCGCGCGCCAAGTTTAAAAAGCCCGTGCCCGCGAAATTCAAAAGGCCTGCGCGCGCGAAAACTTCCTGCCTGATGTCACTGCCTTAGTCTTATGCATACCCAATCCCAAGCGGACAGCTACCTCATTCCAAATGTCACCCGATCCCTACTTCACTTGATCCCTCCCTCCATTCCCACTGCTATATATACCAAGCTGTAACAATAAAACCTTGAGGCTTGATCAGAATCTTGTCTTGCCTCCATTTCTTCGAATCTTTCTTGCCCCACCTTCATTTTCACAGGCCCCCCTCGTTCCTCCGTTGATTCGCCCCGCGGGTCGGGGCAAAAAATTATGAGAAGAGGCAGTCAACGACTTCAACAGATGGGGACTAATTGACTTTCTATTGTGGGAACTTCTTTCAGTCTTTAGATATCATGAATATTGTGTGTGGTCTTTTGCACGTGTGACGTCTCATAATCAAAAATGGTGGTACTACTCATGGAAATTTCTGGCTATCTAATGTCTCTTTGGAGCCCTAGTGGCACAATGATTAAGAGCTTGGCTGCTAATGAAAGGCTGGCAGTTGAAATCTACTGGCTGTACCTTGGAAACCTGATAGATGGTTCTACTCTGTCCTATAGGGTTGTTATGAGTCACATTGATTCCACAACAAAATTTTATTTCCTTAATATCTTTTTAAGCACAAGAATAAGTAGAACTTCAAAATTAAAGAAAAAAAATGTGAATTTACTGACAATGTTGGATACAAAAGCAAGAAAACTGACATGAAAAATCAATAGATTTGACTATATGGACACATACAGAGTCAAATGACAAGGATTTATTGACAATCTTGGATATAAAGCCAAGGAGACAGACACGATATGATCAATAAATTGGACTACATGAACATACACAGAATTAATGGTTAGGATAAAACCAACAAAGCAGAACCCCTAAGAGGAAACGCCTTACCTTGCTCTTGCAGGCAGGCAGGTGGTCTTCTCCTCTGCACAGGCTTTAAAGCTCGGGGCTGGGAAGAACACAGGGAAGCATGGATGTTTGCAAATGCTGGAGTAAAGTACAGTTATTGCTACCTAAACTAAAAAGGGATGGGTAGAAGAGCTTGTCAGAGACTGGCCTCACAAGTAACAGTGAAGAATGACCAAGTATCAGGTTCAACAAGATTAATGTTCCAGAGAGCTATCTGGATTTTGCTAATGTTTTATGAACCAATTCAATGCCTTTTTGGAGGCTAACACAAAGGACTGGAACATAGGAAAATATGTGAGGCTAACAGACACAGTTATTGTCAAAATTTTATGCAGCTTACAACTAAGTCTGAACTCTGTGTCTAGCGTGAAAATCTAAGCTTCTTAGCATGAATATGCCGATGATCAGGATGAAATGCCAGTGTGGAGGTGCATTTTTCTGGATCTAAAATTCTTCCAGCCCTCACTTATATTTCAAGATGTGAATATTTTCCCAGCTCTTTTATGACGTTGGTCCATATGCAGACAGTGGTGACTTCTCTTGATTGCAGACACCTCTCCTCTTTGAACTAGAAAAGGGGAGTAGCTATACATATTACTTGATAAAAGGTGTTAACTTTTAATAAAATAGATGTCATAAACTTAAAAGTGCTTTCATTTCTGGATTCCTGGGATTTGTTCCAATTTCATAATATTGTCAACTCCAAAATGAAATTGCTTTATGTGAAATACAGTGCAGTGTTTGAGGAGTGCAGAGGGGTGGTCTTGCTTGGAAACAGGGGGAGGATATGTACCTCATGACAAAAAGCTGCTTAATCAGTGAAACTGTATGAGATACGGTCTTGATCCTCAAATATTGGTAGAAAAAATAATTAACTCTTGTCATCTTTTGCCTACATTGTTCAGGGTTTTTGCCTACATTTGGGAGAGTTTTCTGGGCAAACACTTGCCAAGTACGTATTAATGAAACACGCTGGGTTTCACTAAGTGTTCGATTTTAGTGGTCCTAATCCAACCCTAGAAACTCGGGTGGTGTTGTGGTTAAGTACTGTGGCTGCTAACCAGAAGGCTGGCAGTTTGAAACCACCAGGCACTCCTTGAAAACTCTATGGGGCAGTTGTACTCTGTCTTATACAATCCTTATGAATTGGAATTGACTCGATGGCCATGGATTCGTTTTTATGGTTTTGAATCCAACCCTGGTGGTATAGTGGTTAGGTGCTACAGCTGCTAACTAAATAGCTGGCACTTCAAATACACCAAGCATACCTTGGAAACTCTATGGGGTGGTTTATATTCATCCTAAAGGATAGCTAATGAGGCTGAATTGATTCTACAGAGGTATGTTTAATTCAACCCTACTTTATTCCCCCTGCTTCTTAAGATGCTAAAGATAATCTTGGTAAGCAAATAAAATACAGTGGGGAGATTGTATTTGTTTCCTAGAGCTGCCATGGCACAATGACAGAAAGTGAGTGGCTTTAAAGAACAGAATTGTACTGTCTTGCAGTTCTAGAGGCCAAAAGTTTCAACACAGGACATCAGCAGGGCCATAATCTCTGAGGGTTCTAGGGGAAGATCACTCTTATCTCTATCAGGTTCCAGTAACATCACATTCTTGGCCTGTAGATGCATCTTCACATGACTGTGCATCTCTCCTTTAACAGACACCAATCTTACAGGGTTAGGACTCCAATATGAACTCATGTTAATCCAGTAGAAAACATCTTCAAAGACTTGTTTCCACATGAAGTCACCTTCATAGGTATCAAGGTTAGAACTTCAACATACATTTTTGGAAGAATAATTCAACCCATAACAGAAATCTCAGCATCCTGCAGACAGGCTGGAATACAGGCTATGCAAGCAGCTAAAGAAAGCAGCATTTTTTTTAGGCTCTTATTGTCACATCAATTCATATTCAGGAAGGAATCTCCATATGCTAGGGCAGTGGTGAGTGGAATATCGCAAGTCAGGTGGCCTGGGTTTGAATGTCTCACAAAGCACATCCCACCTAGATGGCCTTGGGCCAGTCATGGAACCTTCATTTCCTTATCTGGAAGTAGCTGTACCAATCATGGTTCGTTTCCATGGGATGATGGAAATGAGCAGATGCTTCCTGAGAGACTTGTAAAGTGTCTGGCAAGGCATCCTCTGAGTACCTGGCACCAGAAGCAGGGCTGGGATCCAAGAACTTGTTATATTGGCTGGTGGCTGGCCGCTACTACCTTGATTGGAGCACAGCCTGCATGTACAAATTTTCTCTCTAAGCTTATATTACTGAATGTGACATGTACCTCACCTCGCCTCTGCATCTTTTATTTTCATAACAGGGAGACATTTTTGCAATTTTTCCTTCAGGTAAGGAGATACATCTATCAAGTCTTCTGCACCCTATCTTGGGTATTCTCATTCTCCTGGTAGGCTATTCCTTCCTTTCTTTCCTTCTTTTTTTAACTGAATAGATGTACTTTCTCTATCTGGTTTCTATTTTTCATCGTTTCATTTTACAGACATTTAAAAAGTTCTTTGTTTCATATATATCACAACAATTTCTGCATCCATTTTTTACATACAAATTTAGGTTCACATGTATATTTGTGTGTGTCTACATAAAGAGAGTCATATCTTTCAGTCCTATCTTTTAGCTAAAGTATTTTTCTTTGAAAATTGGTCTCCACACTAATCACTGTTCCCTACAGGTAACTGGTGTTAGAAACTTGGTTAGTTTTGTTAGCAACTTTAGCATAGCAACTTTAGTCAGCAACTGAAATTTTTCCATACCTTTTCCATATATACGTGATCATATTGTGTTTGTGACTATACATATAAACTGTTATGAATTGAAGTATGCTTCCCCGAAAAGAAACGTGGAGGTTCTAACCCCTGTGCCTGTAAGTATGACCCTGTTTAAGATTAGGAGTTTTCACTTTTTATGATAGTAAGTTCATGCCAGAAAAGGATGAGTTCTACATCTACTCACTTCTGAGTTAGAGACAGAGAAAAATAGACAAAGACACATAGAGGAGAAGATGGACATCAAGGGACACCAAGAAATGCCAAGGAACACTGCAGAACTCATAGAGCTATGGACAAGGAAGGACTTGCCCCTAGAGAAGTTGCATTTCTTTTGGACTTTCACCTTTCAGAACTATTAGATAATAGATAGTTGTTCTTTAAAGACACACATTTTGGAAATGGCAGCATTAGCAAACTAGACATATGCATATATTATTACATGCAGACAAAGCCATAGCTCTTTAGAGAACATTTAATATAGACTAGTTGCTACTGTCTGTATGTTATTTTTGTTGTTGTTAGCTGCCCTTAAGTTGATCCTGGCTCATAATGACCTCATACACAACAGAACAAAACCTTGCCTGGTCCTGTACCATCTCCCTAATTAGTTGCTATAGGACCATTGTAAACCATTTGGTTTTCATTAGCTGGTTTTCAGAAGTAGATCACCAGACCTTTCTTTCTAGTCTTTCTTAGACTGGAAGCTCTATTGAAACCTATTCATCACTTACTCATTTAATCTTGGCAGCAACCATTTGAGGTTGGTGTCGTTCTTATGGATCTGGAGGTACAGAGAGGCTGAGGAAGATGACCAAGGTCACACAGTAAATCAAAGAATAAGATTTAAACCCAGGTAGGCAGTAGGACATCAGGGTCCATGCTTTGCAGGAGTCTATGGCCACTGTTTATTTTGCTAATAAAGATCATATCATGTATACTTTTCTGTATCTTGCTTTTTACATGTCACAATAATTACGAAAATCTATCTAATTCAAGACTGCATGTTATTCAACACCCTTGATATTTCACAGAGACCATGGGTACTGCAGACATTGAACTTGCTTGCATGTTACCTGAAAGGTTGGCAGTACAAGTCCACCTAAAGACACCTTCAAAGAAAGAACTAGCAATCTACTTCTGAAAAACCAGCCTGAAAAAACACAAGCAATGTAATTCTCCTCTGACACATTTGAGGTTCTATGAATCAAAATAGGCTCAATATCAAAAGCAGGATTAGATGAATTCACAGTTAAGTTCTATCTAACACAAAAAGAGCAGATAATTTGAGTACAGCTCAAGCTTTTCAAAGTATATAGAAATATGGGAATTACCATATCATAGTATCCTGGCTACCTCCAGAATACTTGCAAAGTACCTATGGATGGACTTGAACCTCTAACCATTTTTGCTAAGCAGCCAAGTAAGTTGACTGTTGCACCATCTGTTGTGTGCTTAATCTACTCCATTCTGCTATCTCTCCACTCACAATGTAAATGAGAGAAATCAACTTAAGCAGAAAGTGTCTATATGCAGAAAATTACCATCTTTTCCTATTGTCACATTTATTTCCATTAAACACAGACTCATAAGTATACTTTCTTAAATAAATGAACAGTAGAGTCATGTCATACATGCTGCAGTTTCTCACTGGCCTCTTGCATCCTCTCTTCCTCCTTCAGCAGCTAACCAAAAGGTCAACAGTTCTGAATTCAACAACCTCTCCTTGGGGCAGTTCTACTGTGCCCTATAGCACTGCTATGAGTCGGAATCTACTCAACGACAATGGGCTTGGGTGTTATTTTTTGTTCTGTTTTCTCTCTCCTTCCTCCTTATCCTTTTCCTTCCTTCCTTCTCTCCCTCCTTCTTTCCTTCCCTCTCTCCTTTTCTTCTCCTGTTCCTTTCTTCTCTCCTTCCTTCCTTCCTTCTGTCCCCTCTTCTTTGCCTCCTTCCTTGCTTCCTCCTCTCTTCCTTCCACTCTCCCGCCTTTCTTACTTCATTCTTCCCTCCCTTTCTCTTTGTCTTCCTTCTTTCTTTTTCCTTCCCTTTTTCCATTCCCTTCTCTCTTTCCCTTGCTCTCTTCCTTTCTTCTTTCCTCATTCTCTCCTTCCTTCTCTCCTTCCCTCTCTCACTTTACATCTCTCCCTCTCATACTTAATGGTGGTTTCCCTCCTCCTTTCTCATCTATTGCCATTATGTTTCTCTCAGTCCATGTCAACCCATGCTCACAAATGACCCTTGTTCCGTATTTTTCTCCATCCCTGTGGAAACCAAAAGAAAAAACCAAATCCAGTGCCATCGAGTTGATTTTGACTCACAGTGACCCTATAGGGCAGGATAGAACTGCCTCACAGAGTTTCCAAGCAGTGCCTGGCAGATTCAAACTGCTGACCTTTTGGTTAGCAGACATAGCACTTAACCCCTATGCTACCAGGTACACTGTATTCTCTCACACAGGCAACACTGTTGTTACTTTTTTTCTAAATAAAGTCTAGTCTTCTGTAACTCTAGTTACTTTCCTTTGTTTTATTAATGTACCATTTTTCATTCAGTTGTTTTCGTCCTTGAAAGGCATAATGTTTATTTTCAGCTTCCGTCAACTTGGAATAAAACTGCAGGAAACACATTATATATATAATTGTAGGTATGAACATTCATATTTTTATGTGATGGGGGAATATATATTTTTAATTTTAATAACCTCAGATGCTTTCCTTGAAAGGCTGTAAAATTTTACATTTCCACCAGAAATGTATGTGTCTACTCTCGCCAGGGTATCTTGCCAACAGTAGGTGTTAAAGTTCTCTTTAATTTTTATGGTCTGATTGTTGTAAAGAGTTATCTATTTTAACTTCAAATTGCATTTTCTTGACTGCTAATGAGTAAGACAGTCTTTTGGTACTTGTTAACCACTTGGATTTGTTCTTCTATGGATCACCTGCTCGTGTACTTGGCTCATTTTTCTATTGGCTAGTTTTACTTTCACTTGTCGGTTTTTGGAACTGTCGTGGATTGAACTGCATACCACCCAAAAATATGTGTAACAATGTGGCTGGGCCATGACTCCCAATATTTTGTGACCATCGTCCATTTTGTCATCTTCCTATGCTGTAAATCATAATCTCTGCCTTGGATTAACAGATTGAATTATGTTAAAGAGAATTAGGGTGGAACTGTAACACCCTTTCTAAAGTCACCTCCCTGCTCCATTGTAAAGGGAATTTCCTGAAGTGTGGTTTGTACAACCTTTTATCATAAGGGAGACAAAAGGAAACGGAGGAAAATGGAGAGTTGGGTACTTCGTATCATCAAGAAAGCAGCACTGAGAACAGAGGGCATCTTTCAGACCTGAGGTTCCTGTGCTGAAATTCTCTCAGACCAAAGGAAGACTGATTAAACACAAGGACCTTTTTTCGGAGCGGACAGTGTGTTGCCCTGGAGCCGGCACACTGAATTTGGACATCCAGCCTG
Organism: Heterohyrax brucei; assembly: GCA_028571685.1. NCBI lineage: Eukaryota > Metazoa > Chordata > Mammalia > Hyracoidea > Procaviidae > Heterohyrax > Heterohyrax brucei. The sequence goes on from CM053140.1 coordinate 33,565,667, forward strand.
CTGGACTGTGTGAGTATAAATTTTTCTTTCCTAAAGCCATCCTCTTGTGGTGTTTCTGTTATAACATCACTAGATGAACGAGACACTTTTTTATATCACACTTACTAACACTTTGCCTGTCATGTATTAAAAATGTTTTTTTCTCAATTTTTATTTTTAATGTCTTGTGTGCTACCACTGCTAACCACAAGGTCAGCAGCTCAAATCCACCAGGTACTCCTTGAATACTCTGGGGGTCAGTTCTACCCTAGCCCCTAGGGTCGCCATGAGTTGGATCCGACTCAACAGCACTTGGCTGCTATCAAAAGCTTTTTTTCCTGATTTAATTGAACGTAATTTCATTTCATAGGTTTCTGGGTAACACAAGTCAGAATCAACTCTATGAAAATGAGTTTCTGTTTGTTTTCGGTTTGGGTGGTACAAACAGTTAATACACTTGGCTGCTGACCTAAGTCTGGAAATTTAAATCCGTCCAAGGGGGCTCAGAATATCTACTTCTGAAAATATAGCCAGTGAGACACTATAGAGTCCAGGTCTACCCCTACTCACATGAGAGCATTGTAAATTGGAATTACTAAGTGACAGTTGCTTTCTGAACTTGTGTAAGAAATTCTTTCTTTTCCTTTAGATGTTTTCTATTTTTGCAGTTGTCTTTAATGTAACTGGAGGTTGTTCTTTAAATAATGGAAGAGAGATGCTAAGTTTTACTTTTTCCAGAAAAATGCCCAGTTGCACCATGTATTAATTCATCCTTTTCCCAGGGAAGTAATGTTTCCCCCATAGTGAACTCCGTTTCTGGATTTTCTACTCCATCATTTGACCAGAACCTTATTGAATTAGTGACTTGCAGTCTGTTTTGATAGTGCATGAGTAAAAAGGTGCCTCTTGCTACTTTTATTTTCCATGCTGTTCTTGGCTATTCCCACCACCAATTCTTTTACATGAACTTGAAGAAGATTTTTTCTAATTTCAAAATAGCTCCCCCGCAAACCCACCAAAAAGTCTTTCTCTCTTGCCCTCTTTCTCTCTTTCAGTAAAAAAATCATACTTTACCCTATTCTTACATATTCCTTACGTATCTTTTATATTCTTTGTTTCAAACACATATTGCTAAAATAGAGAAAAGCTATTGAGTTTTGCACATTTCTTTTAGCTACCAGTCTTATTAAATTTCATTCTCATTTCCCGTAGTTTGTTTAGCTGATTATCTTGGATTTTCTGATTATACAATCGTATCAGCAAAACAACAAACAAACCAAACAAAACCAGAGGAGGGTAGTTTTATCTCTTTTCTAATATTTATACTGATTAATCTCATTTTCTCTTATCATTGCCATTTCTATAATGCCATGACAATGTTGAATTATAATCACAATATGGAAATCTCTTATTTTTTACTTTAACTAAGACAGTGTTTCTGCCATTTAGACTAATATTTGTTGTTGCTTTGACAAACAATTTATGCCATATTTAAATAATGCTTATGTAGTTCCAGTTTAGAAACTGGCAGTATAGTGGTTAAGTGCTACATCTGCTAACTGAAAAACTAGCAGTTTGAATCCACTAGGGACTCTTTGGAAACCCTACGGAGCAGTTCTTCTCTACCCTATAGGATTGCTGTGAGTCAGAATCAGTTCAACAGCAGTGGGGTTTGGTTTGGTTAGTTCCAGTTTACTTAGAGATTTCATTACAATAGCATCTGAATTTTAATAATCATCTCTCAACATTGTTATTAAGATTTTTTTGGTCACTGGGTGGTGCAAATAGTTAACACACTCAGCTGCTAACGGTAAGGTCAGAAGTTTGAGTACACCCGGAGAAAGGCCTCCAGAGAAAGGCCTGGTGATCTACTTCTGAAACAACCAGTTATTGAAAACCCTCTGGAGCTTAGATCTACTCTGACACATATGGGGTTACCATGAGTAAGAATGAACTTGGTGACAACTGGTTTCATAAGATCATATGTGTTTTCCTCCTGTGTTTTCTGATAGAGTGGATTTTGTTGATAGATTTCATAATATTTAATCAACTTTGCATTGCTGGAACAAACCTCCTTTAAATTATATTAAAATAAAGGAGTGGAGACAGTGGAGAAGAAGGGCCAGGAGATTGTTAAGAGGATATGACATGTATAGAGCAGAAAGGACGGGTATGCTGTCACCAGCCAAGGAGAGCAGTAGGAGCCGCACACGGTCAGGCATGCGAATTTAAACCAGGTTGTACACTTTCAGTTGATGACAATAAATTAATTAATTAATTAATTAAAATAAAGGAAGACTGAAATTAAAGGGTATCTCCTGATATATTTTGTTTGGAAAACATAACTTGCACTGGGTGAGTGAGGTTGGACTAAACTTTTCAGTTTGGGTTTTGTCTTCATTACTTTCAGCACAAGTGTCACACTTGATTTCATTTCTTTCATCTTGCTCTATGTTCACTATTCTTTTTTTTATTATGATTCAGTGAAAACATACATTCTCATATAAATTCGCATGCCCACCTATGTGTAGCTCCCACTGCTTTCCCTGCAGGAGTGTGAGAGCACACTCCTCTTCTCCATTCTATACATGTCAGATCCCCCTAACAGTGTCCTTTCCCCTCCTCTCCACTCTCTCCCTCACCTCCAGTAAGAGGTCAGAAGGACAACATCCTATAGATGCAAAGAATCATAAAGTGCACACATGATATGATCATTCTGCGTCACCAAGACCAATCCATTCCTGTCCGAAGATTCTATCTCCATTATGATTTATGGACTGGCCAGCATCAGGGTCAGGGGCCATGCTCCCGAGGGAACCCTGAGGCCCCCGAACCATCAATTGCTGTCTTTTAGTGGAGATCTCAGGGTACACCTCTATTTATTGTTGTGTTACCAGTGAGACTGAACTTTGTGAGCCCCATCATGGCTATCACTGGTGGTAGCTGGGCACCATCTGGTTCTTCTGGTCACATGTCAGTGTAGTCATCCACTCACATGAGTCTGTCTGTCTTCTGGATTCTCTTCCCCCCACGTCATTTTGGTCCCTGGTAAACATCTGTTCCTGTTGAGTTGGGGCCATTTTATGTATCTCAGATGGCAGCTTGGCAGCTTTTAAGACCCCAGGCGCCACTCACCAATGTGGGGTGCAGAAGACCCTCTTAGCATAATGCTAGTTGTGTCAATCAGCCTCAATTTCCCCTGAGAGCATGGTCCCTGGGCCCCTGCCTCAGGTACTCCATTCTTGCAATATTGGGTTAAGATGGGAGGAATAATCATGTTATGTTGAAGTCCAGTTAAAATTGATCTTCTTTCTAATGTGTGCTGTCACTGATTTCACCCAACCAAATCTCTATCAACTATCTAATCTAGACCCCATTCTCATCCTCCCTCCCTCCCCACCCTTGCAGCCATCAAAGAGTCTGTTCTTCTACAGATGAGTCTGTTTTTAAATTCTTATCGTAGGGGTCTCATACAATATTTGTCCTTTTGTTGCTGACTACTTTCACTCAACATATGTCCTCCAATTGAAAACAGGTTATGTTTCCTAAAATCACCATTGTTCTTTATCATCTCATAGTTTTCCATTGAGTACATATACCATAATTTACCTATCCATTCCTCTGTTGTTGGGCATCTGGGTTGATTACTTTTTTTTGCTGTTGTCGACTATGCTGCAATAAACATTTGTGTGCATGTATCAGTTGGTATGAATGGCCTTGTTTCTGTAGGATATATTCCAAGCAGTGGAATTACTGAGTCAAATGGTATATCTATTTCCAGCTTTTTCAGGATGCTGCAGATTGCTTTCCAAAGAGGTTGCACCATTTTGCAATCCCACCAACAGTGTAGGAAAGCTCTAATTTCTCCACAGCTTCTCTAGCATTTGTTGTTTTGCATTTTTTGGATCATGGCCAACCTTGTTGAGGTGAGCTGGTATCTCATAGTAGTTTGATTTGAATTTCTCTAGTAACTAATGATCATGAGCATGTCCGCATGTGTTTTTTGGCTGCCTGGATCTCCTCTTCATAGAAGTGTCTGCCCATCTCATTTGCCCATCCCTTAATTGGGTTATTTATCTTTTTTTTTTTCTATAGTACCTTATAGATTACAGAGATTAGATATCAGTCTGACATATAGTTGCAAAATAATTTTTCCCATTCTGTAAGTGGTCTTTTAATTCTTTTGATGAAGTCTTTGGATGAGCAAAAGTGTTTGATTCTTAGTAGTTCCCATTTGTCTATTTTCTCTTCTGTTGGTTGTGTTTTGTCAGATTTTGAAGTCTACCTGTGTTGTGTATTAAAACTTCCATTGTTGATCCTATTTTATCTTGGATGAGCTTTATCATTTTAGATTTGATATTTAAGTCTTTTATCCAGTTTGAGTTGGTTTTTGAATAAGGCATGAGATATGGGTCTTGTTTCAAATTGTTGCAGATGGATATCCAATTTTGCCAGCTCCATTTGTTGAAGAGATTGCTTTTACTCCAGTTTAATGTCTTAGGGACTTTGTCGAATATCAACTGTTCATAGGAGGATGGTTGTATCTCTGGGGTCTTGACTCTATTCCATTGATCTACCTGTCTCTTTTTGTACCAGTACCAGGCTGTTTTGACAACTGTAATAGTGTAATAGATTCTAAAGTCAGGTAGTGAGAGGCCTCCCAGTGTGTTCGTCTTCTTCAGTCGTGCTTTACTTATCTGGAATTTCTTTCCTTTCCAAATAAAGTTGGTGACTAGTTTCTCCATCTCCTTAAAAAATGTCTCTGGAACTTGTATTGGGATTGCATTATGTAAGTAGATTGCTTTGGGTAAAATAGACATTTTCACAATGTTAAGTCTTCCTATCCATGAGCAGGGTAGGTTTCTCCATTTGTGTCTCTCTTAGTTTCTTGTAGGAAGAACTTGTAGTCCTCTTTGTAAAGGTCTGTTATTTTTCTCGTTACATTTATTACTAGGTACTTTATCTTGTTAGGGGCTATAGTAAATGGTATTGACTTGGTGATTTCTTCCTTAATAATCTCATTGTTGGTATAAAGGAATCCTACTGATTTATTTATGTTTATTTTGTGTCCTGAGGCTTTGCTGAACTCTTCTATCAGTTTGAGTAGTTTACTTATGGATTCTTTAGGACTCTCTGCATATACCATCATATCATCTGCAAACAGGGAGATTTTTAGTTCTTCTTTGACGATGCAGATGTGCTTTATTTCTTGGTCTTGTCTAATTGCTCTGGCTAGAACTTCTAGTACAGTGCTGAATAGAAGAGGTGAGAGTGGACATCCTTGTCTAGTTCCTGTTCTTAAGGGAAACTATTTCTGCCTCTCTCCATTCAGGATGATGTAGGCAGTTGCCTTTGTATTAATGGCCCTTATTGCATTGAGGAATTTGCCATCTATTCCTATTTCGCTGAGAGTTTTTTAGCATGAATGGGTGTTGGACTTTATCCAATGCCTTTTCTGCATCAATAGACAAAATCAGATGATTCTTGTCTTTAGTGTTATTTATGTAGTTGATCACATTAATTGTTTTTCTGATGTTGAACCAGCCTTGCATCCCTGGTATGAACCTAACTTGGTCATGATGAATTGTTTTTTTTTTGCTATGTTGTTGTATTCTATTGTTAAGAATTTTGTTGAAGATTTTTACATCTAGGTTTTTGAGTGATATTGGTCTGTAGTTCTCCTTTTTTGTTGGGTCCTTCCCTGGCTTTGTTATCAGGGTTATGCTGGCTTCATAGAATGAATTTGGGAGTATTCCATCCCTTTCTATGCTGTGAAATAGTCTCAGTAGTGTTGGAGATAACTTTTCTCTGGAAGCTTGATAGAATTCTGCAGTGAAGCCATCTGGGCCAGGAGGTTTTGGTTGGTAGTTTTTCGATGACTCTTTCAATCTCTTACTTTGTGATGAGTTTATTAAGTTGTTCCACTTCACCTTATGATAATTTTGGTAGGTAATATGAACCGCGGAATTTGTTCATTATCTCTAGGTTTTCAAATTTGTTAGAGTACACCCCTCATGGTATTCTGTTGTGATATTTTTGATTTCTGTTGGATCTCTTGTGACAACTCCCATCTTGTTTCTTATTTGTTTTCTTTCCTATTTTTCTTTAGTAAGTTTAGCTAATGGTTTCTCAATCTGGTTGATCTTTTCAAAAAACCGGCTTTTGGTTTTTTGGATTTTTTCAGTTGTTTTTGTATTCTCTAAATCATTTAGTTCTGCTCTAATCTTTGTGATCTGTTTTCTTCTGATGCTTGAGGGGTTCCTCTATTGTTCTCTCTCTACTTGTTCAAGCTGTAGGGTCAGTTCTTTGATTTGGTTTCTTTCTTCCTGCTGGCTGGCTTCCTTCCAGATGTGTGCATTTATGGAGATAAACTGACCTTCTAGGGCTGCTTTAGATGTATCCCATAGATTCTGGTAGGAAGTGTTTTCCTTCTCATTGGAATCCATAAATTTCTTTATTTCATCCTTGATTTCTTCTATAACCCATGGCTTTTTTTTAACAAGATGTTGTCATGTTCCAATGAGTTTCACTTTCTGTTTTTTTTTTTTTTTTGGCTATTGATTTAGACTTAAGACTTTATGGTATGAGAAGATGCTTTGCAATAATTCAGTGGTATGGATTTTGTTGAGATTTGCTTTATGTCCTAACACATGGTCTATTCTGGAAAATATTCCATCTGCACTGCAGAAGAAGGTGGATAGAATGTTCTGTATATGCCTATGAGGTCTATTTGGTTAACAGTGGAAATAAGGTCTTCCATGCCTTCGTTCAGCTTTTTTCTAGGTGCTCTGCCCAAAATTGAGAGTGGAGTGCTGAAGTGTCCCACTAGTATTGTGGTGTGATCTGTAGCATTTTTTAGTGTAGTCAGTGCTTCTTCAATGTATTTAGGTGCTCTAGTATTGGGTGCATCAATATTTAACATTGTTAAGTCCTGCTTGTGTATTGAATCATTCAGAAATAGTGTCCATCCTTGTCCATGATGGTGGATTTTACATTAAAATCTATTTTATCTCAGATTAGTATTGCTACACCTGCTCTTCTTTGTCTTGATATATATTCTTCCATCCTTTAATTTTGAGTTTGTTCATATCTTTAAGTCTAAGGTGAGTTTCTTGTAAGTAACATATAGACTATTCAAGTCTCTTGATCCAAGATATCACTCATTGTCTTGTTACTGGAGCATTCAATCCATTCACATTTAATGTAACTATTGATAGGTATGTTTTTAGTGCTGTCACTGTGATAAGTTTTTTTGTGTGTTAATCTTTTCTCTGTTGTTCTTATTTATTTGTTCTGGAACATTCTTCTTCGTCAGTTGAGTTTTCACCTTTTTCAGTGTTGGTTTTGTGGTGGTTGAGACTCCTGTATTATGTTTCTTGATTTGATACATTGCATACTTACTGTGCTTTGTGGCTGCCCTATGATCCCCATTAATAATCTGTGTTCCAACCCAGTTTTAAATACTGAAAGTCTCATTAACTTCATCTCCATCTGGAAGGACTATAACAACTGTAGTACATCCCTGTTTTTAATATGATGACATCATAATTCTCATGATATGATCACTGGATCACTTCTTTTAATATTTTAGCTTTGATTGAGTGTGGAGCCTTCCCTAACTGTGTAGGTTTCTGGATGATGTGTCCTGAATTTCCTCCTAAAATACAAAGTTAGTGGTTTTGTTCTTCTAAGCCAAGAGCTTTTTTCAGTATTTCTTGTAGCTTTCATTTAATTTTTACAAAGTCTCTGAGTTTCTGTTTATCTGCAAACGTCTTAATTTCATTTTCATATTTGAAAGATAGTATTTCAGGATAAATAATTCTTGGTTGGAAGTTCTTCTCCTTCAAGGCTTTGAATGTATCATCCCATTGTCTCTGTGCTAGCATCGTTTCTGCTGAGAAATCAGACAAAATTCTACAGGGTTTCTCTCTGAATGTTAGTTTTGCTTTGAATCTCTGCCTCTAAGAGTTTCTGCTTGTGTTTCATTTTGTTAAGCATATTTGTAATATGCCTCGGGGTCTTTCTCTTGAGATCTATACTGAGTGGCATTTGATATGCATCTTGGGTATCTGTATTCTCTTCTTTCATAATTTCTGGGAAATTTTCTGTCAGCAACTCAGTGATAATAATCTCTGGTTCTCAGGTATCCCACCTTGTTCAGAAACTCCAATTAATCTAGGTTGTTCCTCTTAATAGGGTCCTACATGCTTCATAACGCTTCTTCATTTTTCTTGTTTCTTTTTTCTGATTTCTCCTCATGGATGCTGGAGTCAGTAGCTCTATCTTCCAAGTAAGAAAGTCTCTTTTCCATTGGTTCCATTCTGTTTTTTTGGCTTTGAATTGAATTTTCCATGTCTTTGATTTTGTTCTTGATCTGTTGAATTGCAGAGTACCAGTCTTCTGTCAGATTGAACAGCTTGCTTAATTTTTCATTTTGCTCTGCTGCATTTTGTATAGTATCTAGGCCAGCCAAGTGTGATCTAAGAGAGCTCTATATATAATCCTTTTGTACTCGGCCTCTGACACTTACAGAAAGGCCTCTTCATCTAGAAAGTTTTTTAGTTCTTTCTCTTTTGTGCCTTCTGAAGCTGTAGGTGAATTCTTCTTAATGTTTTTGTCCAGAGTTTGTTGCTTTTCAGGCTTGTGGAAGTTGTTTTGTTTCTCCGGTATTACCTTAACAGGATCTAAATGTCAGTCTGAAAAATAAGTTGATTACCACACACCTCTATGTACCCCAGCGGCTGGGCTCAGTGGCATCTCTGGGGTAGCAGCCTCCACCTCCTGATTGACAAAGACAAGGCTCTACTTATAAAGTCACCAGGGAGCCAAAAGTTGACCCTATAATGTGAGAGCTGGCAAAATAAGCACCTCTATATCCAATCCCAGATGTTGTAAACTAGTTCAAAACATGGAAATCTGGAGGCCACACTGTGAAAAAGACTGCTTTTCTGTTGGAAAAGCACTCTCTGGGCAGGCACTGCCTCCTAGCCTTGGAATTAGGTCTAGTTGTGGCCTCTGTATGAGTAACTCTGCCTCTCAGACAATCAAGATGGTGTCCTGCACAAGATATCCTGCCCATCTTGCAATAGGCTATTCAATGGCGGAAATCAGGGAAGAGAAACCAAAAGCACCGAGGTGTGTAGATTCCAAGGCCCAGTTCTCAAAATGTGGTGACTCCACTCGCTGATCCCATCAGTGTTACTTTCAAGTCCTGCCCCCAGTCAAGCCCCAGCCCCGCTTGCCAGCCAAGACAGAGGAAAAAAATGTTAAAATGGTGAATTACCTTCAGTCTGCGAGGGTTGGCACTCAGCATGGGTAGGGGGTCAGTGAAAGAGAAGGAGTTTCCCGCTCAGTGGTATGTAGTCCGAATAGGCAGATCTATGCTGTGTCCTAGGGTTCACTAGGTGTCCAGAAGGGTCCGTTTAATCATCTCCTACAGGCCTTGGTTTCCAGAGGGATTCAGGGAGATATGTGTTTAGTCTGCCATCTTGATACCACCTCTCTCATTATTTCTTACATTTGAGTATTATCTTGTTATTCTTTCTTTCTTTTGCTTTCTTTGCTAGTTTTTCTTTTCCCTTTGTTTACCTCACAGTTGTGGTAGGTTACTATAATAAAAAGCTAGTTGCTGTTGAGTTGCTTCCAAGTGATGGTGACTCCAGATGTGTTAGAGTAGAGCTGTACTCTACAGGGTTTTTAATAACTGGCTTTTAAGAAATAGATCTACAGGACTTTCTTCTAAGTTATTTGTAGATAGACTACATCCTTCAGCTTTTTAGCTTAGCAGGCATTTGTACAACCCCCAATCCCTACCCTTACCCTGCCTCCACCCTGGAAGTTGGAGCTCACTATAATAGAAACTTCCAAAGAATCTTGTTTCCCTCTGTCCACACCCACTTGCAATAGCTGTGATTGCTCTTTCTATAAACAGGTGGAGTGTATCTCCATCCCTGGAATTGGAAATGGTCTTGTGATATACTTTAAACAATAGATTGGCAAATTCTGCAGCCAAGGCATAGTCTTTGAGATTTGGACCCTCTTAAAAACTGCCTCCAGGTAAAGAATCTTGAACTTTGAGGGTAAAATAACATGGAGGACTTAGAGGAGGGACCTTAAGACCTCATGGCAAAGGAAAGACCCTGCAGTCATTAAGATTCAAGTGAGCCTATCCCCAGTCCATCTACTAGCTCAGTACAGCCAGACAATGGGCCTTAGCCAACCTGAATGAATCCTGAGAAATAATAGATTGTTATTGTCTTAGGCCATTTACTTTAGAGACCTACTACGATTGTCCCTTGGTGTCTACAGGGGGTTGTTCCCAGACCACCCACAGATACCAAACTTTGTGTATGTTCAAGCTCATTATATAAAATGGCCTAGTATTCAGAGATAATCTCCCACATGCTTGAAATCATCTCTGGATTACTTATAATACCCAATACAATACAAGTGCTATGTAAATAGTTGTTATACTATAATGTTTACAAAATAATGACAAGAATAAAGCCATTTATTTTTTTCAAATACATTTGATTCATAGTTGGTTGAATTCATGATGAGGAACTCATGGATACAGAAGGCCAACTGTACTATGCAGAATCCCTAAGTGGTACAAGTGATTAGTTCAGCTGCTCACCTAAGGTTACTATTCCACCCAGAGGTGCCTCAGAAGAAAGACCTGGTGATCTGCTTCCAAAAATTTAGACACTGAAAATTTTACAGAGTACAGCTCTCTTCTGACACACATGGGTTTTCCATGAGTCAGGGTCTTCTCCACAGCAACTGGTACTGGTATTATGCAGCAGTCAACAACTGGTACAAAAGTATTTCCCTATCCATCATACTCATAATTAATGAAGAAGCATTTTCTCATTTTTGTATGAAAGCAAGCTGTCAGCTATTTCCTCCGCCAAGAGTATTACCTCACCCAATTTATCAGATGTGAATTTAGAACGTGGTGATTTCCATCCTCACCATCTTCTCCCAATTTATAGGAAACCCTGGTGGTGTAGTTGGTTAAGAGCTACGGCTTTTAACCAAAAGGTTGGCAGATGCTCCTTGCAAACCCTATGGGGCAGTTCAACTCTGTTCTGTAAGGTTACTATGAGTCAGAATCAACTTGAAAGCAATGAGTTTGGATTTGGTTTTCTCCCTTCGTCTTCCTGATTCCTAGGGTTTGCTGGGATAGTTTAGTTCCAATCTACAAATATGTTTGCTCCAGTTGGCAAGTGTGACTTTTCTATTTTAAGGATTCACATTTGGCAATTATTTGGCTTTACTTGTTTTACACATTTCCAGTTGTTTTATCAGTATGCACTTATATTTAAGTCTGTGTGTGTGTGTATGCATGCAAGTGCGTGTATGTTATATTTAAATACAACATACAGGAAAGTTTATTACTCACCAAAGTTTTCTCTCCTCCTCGTCTTTCTCAGCTTAAGATGTCTGTTCTGATTCAGTTTTGTTTAATGAAAGAGATCATTCTTGAAATTTTTCCCAGGTGGGAGTATTTGAAAGTTAACTTTCCTCTGTTTCCTTACGTAAGATAATGCCAATCTTTCTAAGGCCATTTGAGGCTTTTGGGGTCTCTTGGGTGGCAGTCTTTTTAACCCAGCATTCTATAATGTTACTGATTATGCACTCAGGTGTTTGGCAGCTAACCTGAAGGTTGGAGTCCACCAAGATATGCCTCGAAAGTCCTGGTGATCTACTTCCAGAAAATCAGTCACTGGGGAAACCCTATTTTGCACATTTCTATTCCAACACACATGGGTTGTCACTAGTTGGTGTGGACCCAACAGCAACTGATTTTTGTTGTTTTGTTGTTATTGTTGGTTTGTTTCCACAAAAGTAAATGAGGAGTTGGATGGCAACTTATTTCCTGTCTTCCACTTTTTTACTTTTTTATCTTTGTGTGTTTATTTTCAGTGGCTCTAGTCTTAACTAGGTAGGCTGCTAAAGGGGAAATAGATAATCCCAGAGGCTTTGTCAGAAGACACACAGGACGTTACAAGTAAATTACAAGTAAATAAAAGGTCTTTTTTCTCTTCTACTGTTTCTGTCACTGGGAGAAGCCACCAGGGGATCGTAGGGCTAATCACTCATCTAGTTAGTCTTTCCAGGTCAGCTTCCTGGGTAGGAAGACTGGTGAACATAGGTAGCAGGTGGAGAAACAGAAGAGACTCAGCACTGTGAGTACTGAGGATTGTCCCAGGTACTTGGGACACAGAGGCCCTGCCTTGTGGGCCTTACTTTCTACCTACCATAGTGAAATTGACTCCCAAGATTTTATTCTTTATTGCTGTTCCCCCAACTTACCTTTGTTCTTCTTCTAGAGTTCTTTACAACCTTCCATTAAGGATTTTGGATGCACCTTCGAAATTACCCATATTTCTTCTCTTGACTCCTGTCTCTTGTCTTTTTGTCTGGGTTTTGAGATGTTCCTTTTACTTTATCTTCTAGGCTAAGAATCAGCAAACCTTTTCTGCAAAGGGCCTGACAGTAAATATTTTAAGCTTTATGGGTCACAAGGTTTCTGTCTTAACTACTCAGCTTTGTTCTTGAATGAGAAAATAGTCTAAAACAAAATATAAACATATGGGTGTGACTGCAATCCAAGGAAACTTTATTTACAAAAGCTGGCAGTGGGCTGGATTTGGCCTGTGGGCCATAATTTGCTGACCTCTATTGCAGGCTGCTAACTTAGATCTTGTTTTTTATTACTGTTAGATACCATTGAGTAAGCTGCAATTTACAGTGTTCTTATATATAACAGGACAAAATGTTGCCTGATCCTGTGCCACCTTTACAAACATTTCTATATTTGAGCATATTGTTGCAGCCACTGTGTCATTCCATCTAGCTGAGGTCTTCTTCTTTTTCACTGGCCCTCTACTTTACCAAGCATGATGCCCTTTTCCAGGGACTGGCCTGTGTCCAAAGTGAAACAAAATCTTGCTATCCTCACTTTTAAAGAGCACTCTGATTACACTTCCTCCTAGACAGATTTTGTTCATTCTCCTGGTAACATGTGGTGTACTCAATATTCTTTGCCAATACTGCAGTTCAAAGGCACCAATTCTTTGGTCTTCTTTATTTGCTGTCTAGCTTTTGCCTATGTTTGGGACAACTGAGAATAACCTTGGCTTGGCTCAGGCACACTGTAATCATCAAAGGGACATCTTTGCTCTTTAGCACTTTAAAGAGGTTGGATGTAATGAAATATGTTGTTTCATTTCTTAACTGCTGCTTCCAAGGGCACTGATTATTGATACAAGAAGACTGAAATCTCGACTGATTTTAATAAGCATTTGGATTGTCAGTTCATCTCCTGGTGGGGAGGGAGGAATCATTTTGTGTTATGTTGTTGGTCCGTTGTTGTTTATGGTGCAACTGATTCTCCTTCATTTCCTCACTGTTCTACCAGCTTGCTCTCAAGCACCCAGCTTTTTAGAGTTTCTTCCTAACTCTAGGTGTAGTTTTTTGGGTGCACTGAAACTTTCCTTTTACAGCATGTGTGTCTATTTTTGCTTTGTCCCTGGGGGCCTAGGGTGGTGGAAGTTTCAACCATCTCTGTATTGACTGGACACTAGGGACCAAGAACTAGTCTCTTGTCAAGTCATCAGCACACGGGCTGGGGCACTCTTCCCACCATCTTGGGAACTAAGGCTGGGGATTCCCTGGCTTCCGGGCAGTAGCCTTCTGCCCTTCATGTACCTGTGTCCCAGTCCCTTGAGATCCAAGATGTTAGCAGTTCTTTCAGAATGGCTTATGGGGCTGAAGCTCCTTTCTCCAGAGAGTCCATGGTTCTCTGAGAACCTTAGAGCCCCATCCTCACCCTAGGCTCTCTGAGCTGGGCTCTCACAGCCCAAAAAAGGGCAAATCCTGGTCTGCCTCACACAGTTAAGACCCAAGCCCTGAGCAGAGATCTCAGTGACCCTAGCCAGGCCCCATGTACCTGCCAGCCCAGAGCTTCAACAGAGGCACTCAGGTCAGAGTTGGAAGAGGGCAGCAGGTGACAACTTCTAGTAGCTATCATTCACAAAATGAAAACAGGGTTTCAATCTGTCCAAATGCAACAGCTTTTAGGACTAACAATAGAGAGCATTTGTCAGAGACATCATTACTAATCATCAGCATAGAGAAACCAGCATACTGAGCAAACCTGGGGAGGAGGTTACTCTTCAGTTAGCCTTGTTGGACACTGGACATAGACCACAGAGTGGGCTGAAGGGAAACACTGACCAGAACAGAGACTAAGACTGGGGAGAAGACATTCCTGCGAAGAGGTTTGGAGTTCTTGGGTGTCCATATAGGTAATGCACTCAGCTGATAACACAAAAGTTGAAGGTTCAAGTATACCGGAAGTACCTTGGAAGAAACAGCTGATGATCTAGTTCCAAATATTCAGCCACTGAAAACCCTATGGAGCAAGATTCTACTCAGAAACACCCAGGGTCACCGTGCATCAGAGTCTGTATTCAGAGGAGAGACTGGTCCTCCACACAGTGTAGAACCACCTCATGCAGGTTGGTCCATTTTCAGGCCAAGAAGATGCATGTCCTTTGGATGAGTCATTTTTCATAACTCTGGAGGCTACAAGTCCAAATTCTGGGATTTTGCAGGGCTGTGCCCTCTTTAGAGGCTCCAAGAAAAGATCCTTTCTTGTCTCTCCTAGCTTCCAGTGGCCCCAAGCATTTCTTGGCTTGCAGCTACAGCATCACTGCAATCTCTGTCTCTGTTTTCATATGGCCATCTTCTTCTTCTCCTCTTTTTATAGGAGTACCACTCACATTGAATTATAACAACTGTGAGGTTGGCCCAGGACCTGGCAATGTCTTGTTTGGTTATACATGGGATTGCAATGAGTCAGAGCTGACTCCATGGCACCTAACAACAATTTATAAGATTAGGACTCACCCTATTCCAGTACGATATTATGTTAACTTGTAATATCTGCCAAGACCTTATTTCCAAACAGCACTCACAGTGCTGGAGTTAGCACTTTGCTTTCCAATTCAACCCATAAGAAGCCTTAATGGAGTGATGGTTAAGCATTTGGATGCTAAATGTGAAGATGGCAGTTCAAACCCACCAGATGCTCCACTGGAAAAAGATCTGGTTATTTATTCCCATAAAGATTTACAGCCTAGGATACCCTATGCAGCTGTTCTACCCTGTACTATAAGGTTTCCGTGAGTTGGAATCAACTTAACACATGGTGCCAACAACAACCCAAATCATAGCACTCTTCCCATAAAATGACCGTGTTGCAGAGTAGGTCTGTAGAACCTTGGTGAAGGGGTCTCAGTGGACTGTTAGACCACCAGCCAAATCACCTCCTTCCCACTGCTCTTCTCAGTCCTTTCTCCCCTTAAACAAATGTATCCCTAGAGCATCTTCAAGCACCATGAGGTGACCAATGTCATCTTAACTTCTGCCTGAAAGTCCATTCAGAAGTAAGTCATGTATGTCTGAAGCAGCAGTGCTGCTGAAATAACAAAGAAAGTGGCAGCAAAATTTTCCCTGGCTCACATTGTCTTTGGAGAGTGACAGATGCCAGGCTTCCAACTGTGAGTGTTTGTGCAGTAAGACATTAAAAGATTAAATATGACTTTATTCTTGACAACAATCCCTGGTTTCCATTCGATGTCAATATGCCAGCATTATTATTATTTTATGAAAACAATAATTCACAGTTTGCTGAAAAGAGAATAACAGTATTGATCTCCTGAACAGCACATTTTATTTTCCATTAAATTTTTATGGGGCATGGCAAGCTGGGTACTGGGTCTGATCATTTCTGCATGTTAACGTACAAAGCTTTTGCAGATGTGGAAATTATGAGGGCTATGTTAATAAAACCAGCTTCCATGGTCTAAGAACAAAAAGTAAACGTTTCCTCACTGGAGTTTTGCTCCAAGCTTATTAGTTTTTGAGGTTTGTGAACTGACCCACAAAGGAAATAGAAATCTCCCCTTAGTGAGTGGAGAGAAAGAAATATGTCGGCAACGAACAGAAGCTGTTTCTCAGAGGCTGTTTAATAGCATCGCAGAAGCACATTTTAGAGGAAGCATACCAGGCACAGTCAAAGCCACTGGTAATTCAGACAGACCTTAGCACAAGTCCCTACTCGGCGGGAATACCTGTAGTGATACCAGAGTGGTTCTATCAGTCACTGGGAATATCTCTACCCCTCGTAATACTTCTTCGAACTATCAAAGCCATTACATTCTCTCATTTCACTCATTATCACTCAGAAGTTGGCATTTCGATCTGGTTCATTGGCCATTTGAAAATGGGACTAGTGTAGTTATCTTTCTCATTAAATCTCTGAGCTCTAGGTTGTAATCTAGAGGGGTTTGCATTGATCATAATCATGTTGTGTTTTAATCCCTCTCAGAAAACAAAAACAGGAAAAGAGCTGCTATATTCAGGCAGTGGCATGGCTATAATGCACAAAGACATTCCAATGATGCTTCTGAGCAGCAGCTGGGGTCATGAGTTTAATACTCCTTGAGTTAGCTACCTTCACTCTGCCACAATACATATGGGGCTCCTGTATCTTAGCAGAATCCTTGGGTAGTGTAAATGGTGAATGCACTTGGGTGCTAATTGAAAGGTTGAAAGTTCATGTTCTCCCAGAGGTGTCTTAGAAGAAATTTCTGGCAATCTAATTCTAAAGAAATCAGTCAGTGGAAACCATGTGGGGCGTAGCTCGTGGGGTCACCATGAGTTGACATGAACAAAATGGCAGTCTTTCCATGAAATAACCATGTCACAGGAGGCAGATGCATAGAGTCATGTGCCTATATGGCCAACTGAGCAGCCAAAGGGCAGCATTTTGCCTGCCATATCATAGGACGTAACACACAGGCACATCCACGCATTGGCTCTCTGCTGGATGGTGGGAGAAAATGCATTGGTATCTGTGACTTTCCATCGCCTGCGCTGAAACTGAGATATGCTTTTACGAGCTCAGGAGCTGAGCCTATTACTGTCAAGGAAGCCATCAATTTTCCAGAATCTTTTTCTCTCTCTCTCCATACTTTGGTGGTAATTAATCTAAAATGAACTAAAAACTGACTCTGTTCCCTCCATAAAGTCCCCAGAATAACAAATTCACTCAGCTTTTTCTGATTATTAAATTATGGCACTCAATGGATGGGCCGTACACGTCTGTACTGGGCAATGTGGACAAGCCCTATAAATCATCTCCCAAGCTGCTACCAACCCACAGGGAAAATGAAAAGCCTTTCACAAGATGAGCAAGAGGCACTAAGTATGGAAGAAGTGAGAAATCTCAATAGCACCATGAGGTTTTTGTCTCAGTCCCGCAAGAGACTAATCACAACCAGCCTGATCATTGAAGACCTGTATGGTTTGCAGTCACTTCCTATGCATCCTTCAAGTACCCTCTCCTGTAAAGTCTGTCTTGTTGCCTCTTGAAGAGGCTGAATACCACCTTTGAACATCTGTAACGCCTTGTCTTGCTCATTCTCTTCTGTGCATGATAATGGCTCATCATATATTTATGTACTGATGTTGCCCTCATTCATCCCCTCTAGACTATAAACTCCATAAGCAGAGGGCTGGGCTTCACTCAGTTTGCTCTACCTATGAGGCCATGGTAGTAGATCTGGCTATCTGAGAGAACAGCAGGGCATTCGGAAACCAGGGTGGAACACTTGTCATTCCCATTGTTTTTTTCATCTTCTTTGATTCCGGTGAGAGATACAGATTGACATACGAAACAGAAGATTAGCATTCTGCTGGAAGTTTGCAAGTGTCTACAAAATACCAAAAATAATCAGTTTGGGGAAATATGGGTTTGAAAAACAAACCTAATCTAAAAATCAAAACAATGTTGACTCAGAAGAATGAATTTATTTTGGAAGCTAGCAATTTCAGATTTAATTGTGTTGAGTTGTCATTTTTCTCCCCTATTCTCAGTTCCATTGTGCTTTGCTGGAAGAGGCTCCGGGCCACCTGGCCTTTTGATTTATCTTGTCTAGCAGAAGACACCCCTTCCCACCCTTCTACATACAGACCCCACAGTAACTCCTATTTCAAATGCAATGAAAAAGACTAAAACATCTGATTTGAGATTTCTTCCTCAGACTTTCAAGAAATTAGTTTGATGAGTGACTGAAGAGAATAATTGAAATAGTTAATACTTGAAAATACTTCAGAGGTACATAATTGCTTCTGTACCCTCTGTATATGTAAAAGAAGCCCCCAAGTCAGAACTAGAATAATCAAGGAGGCCAAGTTGCCCAGCAGTTAGCTTACTGCAGCCTAATTAAAAGATATCTCCGACACCTCTCTGCTTGGATCAGTATCTGTAAACAGTGAGAACATGTAGCTAAATTCACATAATTACTACAGAAAACATGGTCCAGACTTCTAAATATCACCTGTACTCAAGAGACAAGAGCAATTAAGAAAAAAATGAACACTTGGGTGATGCGTATGTGGAGAAAGAGACTTTTCCATGTTCATGTCTCATATTTAAACCTATCCCACCACACTTGCCTAGCTTTTGCATGGTGTTATACAAGCAGATGTTGATTAGGAAGGTGTAACTTGATTATTTCTAGTCTACTAACTGATGCCATGTGATCACATCCAGCAAAATGGGAACGCAGAGCACAAAAGTGCTTTTAATGTGAACTCCCTCTGTACACCGGCGAGTTCTAAGCTGTTTATTTTCGTGTATTTAAGATTCTCAAGATGAAGATGGAGCTGACCTTTTTCTCACTCCCTATTAAGCTTCTAGACACTTCTGCACTTTTGTGACAATCCCAAGTACTCTGAGCTAAGCCACTCTCCACCTCCAAGATGCTGGCCACTCACTCTAAATGGCCAAGTCTTTATCACCTGGCCAAACTTTTGGTTTCATCCTCCATGGGAAGATTCATCTGGCACTCTGGCCTTTCTGTCCATTGCCTTCCTCGTCTCCAAGAACACCCTCTGAGCTTCCTCAGATCCTATGCCCACTGTTATACCACATGCCTACGGTCATTGTACTTAATCACTCCACTCCCCAATCCTACTTTTCAAATCCTCCTGTGTGGTAAAAAGACTCTTTCTCCTTCCATCTCCTGCATTCAACCCCTCCCATTCAAGATCTTACTAGAGCCTCTGGCCTACTTACCATTCCCACCTCAACCCAACTCACCAGCTACCTACTTTACTTTTCTCCCTTTATAAAGACTCCTTTGTCCACTATTTCATTAACAATTGGACCAGTGCCCTGAAACATCCCATCTTTGGTCAAAAGGAGCTCCTTCTTTTGGCTTTCATGTCTTTTTGCATGACCTATTGATCTTGAAAGCCTCCTTGCTTCAAGCACAAAGTATCTCAGCATCATATTCTACTCTAAACCTGGGAAAATCCACTTCTGTAGAAATTCCTGGTTCCAGTGAGTAGGAAACAGTATTTAACAACCATAATCTGGATGGCAGGAAACAAAGATATCACTTTGAGGACTAACAGGCACCTGACCCAAGCCATGATGTTTCCAGTCACCTCATACATACATGAAAGCTGGACAATGAATAATTGACATCTTTGAGTTGTGGTGTTAGAGAAGAATATAAAATACACCATGAACTGTGTAAGACTATGTCTGATACACTTTGGACATTTTATCAGCAAGACTCTTTCCTGGAGAAAGACACCATGACTGATAGAGTAGAGGTTCAGCCAAAAAGAGGAAGATCATCAATGAGATGGATTGATGCAGGGACTGCAACATTGCTATTGCAAGCATAGCAATGATCATGGCAACTGTGCAGGCCAAGGCAGTATTACATTCTGTTTTTCATGGGGTTGTTACAGGTTTGGAGATGACTTAACAGCACCTACCAACAACAACAGAAATGAATGTAAAATAATAATATTTTAAAATACTTGTATGCTTGCTAGATAAAAGCCACAAATTTGGTTCTAAGCTTTATTTTGTTTTTGTTTTTCTTTTTCCACCTCATTCGTAAAGTGAATCCTAAGAGCTACACAACTCAGAGCTTCCATAAGATTAGAAACAAATTAAATGCTCAGAAGAAGCACACCAATTTTTGGTGTTGAGGTCAGACAGAAAAGCCAGTAGTCATAAATTTTGCTGTCCATACACTCTATCCCTTGGATGGATGAGGATGAAATCAAGGTGTTGATACTTTCCTAAAAAGAACCCATTTATTTCTAGTTTTTCTAGCTAAACAAGACCTTGCTGATGGATACCTTACACAAGATGCTCTGACCCACCTGGGTTTAATGTGCAACAGCAATTCCTGCCTCAAATACTTGAGTGTCTCCTCGTCTCTACTGCCAGCTTCCTCTACATACTGGAACTTCCCCAATTACATGTAGACATGGCCTAAAAATGAGGGGGCATTCATGCCCCTCTCTCTATATCCTAGGCAACCCTCAGTGAATGAATGCCCAGCCTTCTCACAATTCTGACAAGCTACAGTGTGTGCATGAGGGTTCCCTATAATACTAAACCTTGACTGTAAACAAGAATAGCCCAATCATCAGTGTATCTTCTATAAGCCTTTCCCTCTTTCTTCTCCCTGATCCCCACTTTCTCATCTGTGTTTCCTGGAATTATCTTCCAAATAAACCACCTGCATGCAAATCCTCAACCTAATGGGTGCTGATTGTTTCTCCAGGGGTCTAGAGTACTCCCTGTTTATTGGCCACACAAGGTTGGGCATCAGGAATCTGTCCACACACTGGACCATGCACATTTCACTGTGAAGCCAAATTAAACTTGCTCTCCCATTTCAGGCCCTCTACTGTCACTCTTTTTTCTTTTCTTTTGCCATTTTAACCATTTTTTAAGTGAACAAATCTGTGACACTGGTTACATTCACCATGTTGTGCCATCATCAGTGTCATCTATTTCCAGAAGGTTTTCATCACCCTGGAAAGAAACTCTATATCCCTTAAGCAATGTTGTCAATTTATAAGAAGCTCATTGGATGCAAGGTGCTGATTTCTTTGCATTCCAAACATAATTATTCTCCTTAAAGCCCAGTGGGATGTGTGCTTGCTACTCTTACGGTGGAGAAAAAAGGGTAAGACTCTGAGACCGGACACCAGGGGAGAAACTCACCTAACCTTCAACTAGAAGCAGGTTATGGATTGAATTATGCGCACCCAAAATATGTATTGAAATCCCGGCCTCTGTAGAGGTGCATATGATCCCCTTTAGAAACAGATTTTTTTTGTGGTGGTGGTGGTTATGTGATGGAGCCACAATGCACAGTGATTAAAGTACAAACTTTGCAACTTCTCCCCACAAGAAACATGTGGCAGTCAGCTTTGGAAAGATTTACAGCCTTGGAAATACCATACGGTCATTATGAGTTCAGTTGACTCCATGGCTGTGGTTTGGTCTGGTTTCCGTTAGTGAGGCCATGTCTAAGTTGCGTGAATACTAAATTTAATCATTTCTGAATTAGAAAAAAGAAGAAGAATGAAATGGTCAACAATTACTTTAAAACAAAGGTGAGAATGTAAGGGGCAGGGAAACTAAATTAACAGAAATAGAACAATCCAAGTCGATGGCACTTGGCTTGGCTGGAGAATGGAAATGATGAGAATGCTCATGTTTTGTGAAGAACATAACTAACATTACTAAACAGTATTTGTAGAAATTCTTGAATGTGAACCTAAGCTGCTGTATAGATCTTCACTTAAAACACAATAAAATATTGTTTTATAAAAATGAATAATAAAAAAGGGAAGAATAGGCATTAGGACACACACAAGAAAAGACAGATGTCAAGCAATGCCAAGGAACTCCAAAGAATGTCATGGAACTCCCAGGGATAGTGACAAGGAAGGCCTTGCCATAGAGCCGTTGCCCTTGATTTAGACTTTTGGTATACAGAATTTTGAGGAAAAAATTGTCTGCTCTTCAAAGCCACTCACTGGGGATACTTTTTTATTATGGCAATATTAGCTAACAAAGAAACCACACAATTAGTTCATTGCTCTGAGTCCTGGTTTTCTTTACTAGAAAACGGAGATGACATCATCTGCCTCATCATTAAGAGAGCACCTGAGGCACAGTAGATTATCAAAATTATCATTTTTGTTTGTTTTTTTCCTTCTTATGATTACCCATAAATCCTGGTAACCATAGCAGGTACGTCTATGGCTGCTAACCAAAAAGTCAGTAGTTCAAGTCCACCAGGCACTCCTTGGAAACTGTATGGGACAGTACTACTCTGTCTTATAGGTTCTCTATGAGTTCCAATGGATTGATGGCAATGGATTTGGTTTTGGTATGATTATCCTGTGGTGAAAAAATTCTAAATTCAGATGTCTCTGGGGAAGAATCATGTAAAACCATCAACTCTAATTGAAATTGTTAATTGAAGAGGTCTTCAATTGTTGGATGAATGAAAGACTGGGTAGATGAACCTGTTGCTTTCCCTGTCCATGTGATAATTATCCTTCTGTTAGGTATAATCTTTTGCCTCAGTGATTGAATTCTCATCTCATGTATGCATTTCTTAGTACTACAACAATAGGCACACTGCTAATTATTCAGTTCCACTGACAATTTGTAAGGTAATAGTTTATTATTTCATTCAGTGGAAAAGAGCACAACAAAAATGACTGGTGGGTAAAATGGCAGAGGAATTACTTCAGTGCTTCCCACTTAAGGCACACATCACTACCTCTCTCCATGTCTTTTCTTTCTATAGCATTAATCTTACATAAGTGGTTATTAACACATGAAACACATTGAGATTATTTCAATTAATTATGTTTGCCTCATTGTTTTAAAAGATTATTCTGCCATTTGCTAGCAATTAAACAGGCTTTCATGTTAGTATGCTGCTTGAGGGTATCATGAGTAGGACTACAAATGTGGTAATTGAAATTAAACTTCTTGTAAGAAGTCTGTTTTTTGGAATAAGAGGGTATCTCTGGTAGAATAGTGGTTAAGTGCTACGTCTGCTAACCAAAAGGTCAGCAGGTCAAATCTGCCAGGCACTCTTTGAAAACTCTATGGGACAGTTCTACTCCGACCTATAGGGTCACTATGAGTCAGAGTCAGATTCAACAGCTGTGGCTGTGACTTTGGCTTTTGGGTATCTCTGAGATGACAATTCAAAATGGGCAGGGGAGGATGGAAAAACGCATGCATTAGTTTTTTAAACTTTCCGTTTTTTATTTCTTGCTTAATAAAAAGATAGGTTCTACAAAGATAGACTGACCCAGGAGAACCAAACCAGAAAAACAGTTGCCATTCAGTTGATTCTGACTCATGATATCCTCATGTGTACACAGCAAACTTCTCCACAGGATTTTCACATCTATGAACTTTCTGAAGCAGATCACCAGGCACTTCTTCCAAGGTGTCTCTGGGTGGATTTGAACTTCCAACCTGTCAGTTCATAGCTGAGCACTTAACCACTTTCTGTACCCAGGGACTCCTCAAGGAAATACCAGAGGGATTTTAATGAGTATTTGTCACCTGCAAAGACATATCAAATTCACACTGTGTTAGTGTGTGCAGAGCAATAAATTAATGTAGCACTTCTAATCATAGTCTTTGCAACTCACACATGATGATTGACTGGGAGTTATGTAAACAAGGTATATGAAACCAAAACAAGAGGTTTGGTCAGCTTTGCCATCCCACTTAGACTTAAAATGAGCCACCCTGGAGGCAGTAGGGATCCCTGTGTGCCAAGAAGCTCCTGGAACCAGGAGACTGAGAGAGAGCTGAAACACCAGAGATGACAGGACACAGCAGCAGAGAAATGATGACATAAGAGGCAGGAGACCAGCAGGAGATGGCAAAGGGGACATTCTGGCCCGTGGAGCAGGAAAGGTAACACTTTCAGGCAGGAGGTTTACTGTCAAAGTAGGATGACTTCTAGGACTCAGTGGAGCTAAGTTTGCTGACCCACAGACAGGGAGTTAAGTGCCTTCAAGCTGAGGCTTACTGGCAGAGTGGGGTGGTAGAGCTAAAAGAGCTTTTGACACTTTACCAAGCAGAGGCAGGCCAAGGGCCTGAGGGCCCAAGACAAGTGAGCCTCCAGACACACATGGGAAGGCGCTGTCCTGACAGAGGAACTATATCCTGAGCATTCCTGAATCTGGGTTGTAACCTGGTACCTCCCTAATAAACCCTTAACTGTGAATTTTGTCTATGAGTTCCATATAACCACTGCAATGAATTATTGAACTCAGCAGAAAAGTAGAATGTGCCATGGGAAGGACAGGTGATATCAGAACTGGTAAAGAAGGCAGAATGAGGAGGCATGTCTGACCTCAGCCTTGGGCTGTTGATCTTGATTCTCCTTCCTCCTTGTGAAGTTAAAGGAGGTCAGCCACCATTCCTTTGCCAGTTTTACAAGATAGTATGCTAGTTCTGGAGAAGATGAAGTATCATGGCTCCAATTAGGGTAGATACTGGAATATTTAACACCTGGGAAAGTGTGGGCATAGATCAATTAGAATGGATGTAGGCATCAATGGAGTAGTCTTCTATACACTTACTGCTGGACAATGGTTAGATCTGTGGTTGCTGGATGCTGAGGAGATCTATGTTTGGCATATTACTATTACCATTTAGTTCAAAACACTATACTTTCAAGTATGGTTAACTCTTGACCCATAGATAATTTAGAGGTGACTTGTTTAATTGTCAAGCACTGGAAGACTTTCCCATTTTTGTTGTTGTTGTTACTGATCCGTAGCTTAAGTCCACTGTTATCAGAGAATATATAGTTGGCCCACCACATCTGTGGGTCTGCATCCTTAGGTTCAACCAATCTTAGTTGGAAAATATTTGGGGAACAAAGAAAAAGAAAGATTTCTAGGGCCTGGGAGCAATGGGGAGGGCAGCACAAGGCAAGACAAGGTTCAGCCCCGAGGAACAGTCCATGATTGTAAAGGAAGACTTTCCAGAGAAGTGGAGGCAGTCACATCCTGACATAACCGGAAGAAGTAAGGACACTAGGAACAAGGTGGGGAATTTGCTTCTTGGCCTGACCAAAATATTGCTGTCACAGAGGGTCTTATAATCAATCCCCCAAGGAGAGGCAATTATACTCTGGATCATTTCAATCCTATGAACTTTGTTGAGGTTTATTTATAAGGCAGCGCATAGTCATTCTTGGTAAGCTACACATGCACTTGCAAATTGAATGCGCATTCTGTGGTTGTTGGGTGCAATGTTCTATGAGGACTGACAAGCTTGCAGACTTATCCTAGAACAAGTGCTACATACCTCATGGCTGAATATCACTACAGTCACCTTCAAAGTACTCCCCTTGGGAAGCTAAGTGCAATGCCAACACCTAGTCTGCCCTTCAAAGCAATTTTGGAACTTTTTTCCTGGAATGGCCATCAGAATTGTCACTGAATTAGCCTTGATGTCCTGAATGCCATGGAAATGTCTTCCTTTTATTATTTTGTTTATCTTTGGGTAAAGAAAAAAGTCACTGGGTGTGTGGGGAGTAGATGAGTAGGCAGGGTGTTCCAATATAGTTATTTGTTTGCTGGCTAAAAATGCCCTCACAGACAACTATACAATTAAGTTCATGAACTCGCCACTGTGCCACTGTGCACAACTGCCATTCCAGAAAGAGTTCCAAAATTGCTTTGACGGGTGGGCTAAGCACTGGCGTAGGTACATAGCTACCTAAGGGAAGTACTTTGAATGTGACTGTAGTGATATTCAGCCGTGAGGTATGTAGCCAAAGCCAAGTGCCATTGACATGTAGCACTTAGAACAATTAAGATTGCAGACTTAATTATTGGATGTCGTGCGTTTATCAGTTAGGTCTTTTATTAATTCTTTTGTCCAGATCTATACCCTTGGGAAGTTTTTGCCTTCTTGTTCTGCTGGCAATTTAAAGACTTTGTTAAAAGTCTCCCACACTGGTTATAGACTGATCTTTTCCTTTTCCTTCTGTGAATATTTTATTCGTATATTCTAATGGCGTTGGGCCTATACATATTTAGGATTGTGATAGCTCCTTAGTTGATCGGTCTCTTTAACATTACAAAATGTCTCTTTCATCTCTAGGGAAGCTTACTGCCTTATGGTTTGTTATTGTTAGGTGTCCTCGAGTCATTTCTGACTCATGATAACTCTAAGCACAGCAGAAAAAAACACTGCCCTGTCCTGTGCCATCTGCACAATCCTTGTTATGTTTGAGCCCATTACTGCAGCCAGTATGCCAATCCATCTCACTGGAGGTCTTCCACTCTTTCACTGACCCTCTACTTTTCTGGGCTCACTGTCCTTCTCCAGGCACTAGTTTCTGCTGATAACAAGTTCAAAGTACATGAGATTAAGTCTCACTATCCTTGTTTCTAATGAGCATTCTGGCTATACTCCTAAGAGAGATTTGTTTGTTTTTCTTGCATCCCATGGTGTGTCCAATATTCTTCCCCAACACTGTGATTCAAAGGCATCAATTCTTTGGTCTTCTACTTTCTATAGTACTAGTGTAGCTTTCTTTTGGTTAATATTTACAATGAAATTGTTTTATCTTATTCTTTTACTTTCAATATTTGTGGGTCCTTATGTTTAAATTCTTTCTTTTGCTAGCATTGTGCTGTTGTTGTAGTTTTCCCCAGTCTGGCAATCTTTTTTTTTTTTTAACATTACTGAGTGAGAATGTACATTCCCATATAAATTTACACGCCCACCTATATGCAGCTTCCACTGCTCTCCCTGCCCGGTGACAGCACACCATTCCTCTCTGCTCCATACATGTCTCATCCTCCCAACAGCCTCCTTTCCCCTCCTCTCCACCCACTCTCCTTCCTCCAGCCAGAGGTCAGCAGGATGATATCCTATAGATGCATAGAACCATAAAGTGCATCCAATATATGGTCACTCTGCATTGTCAAGTCCAATCCATTGCTACCCAAAGAGTGGACCTTTGTTATAATTTATGGGTAAGGGCAGCATCAGGGCCGGGGGCCATGCTCTCAGGGGAACCCTGAAACTCCTGGACCATCAATTGAGGTCTTTTAGTGGAGATCTCAGGATGCACCCCTTTTTATTCTTGTGTTGCCAGTGAGACTCCTCTCTGTGAGCTCCATCGTGGCTATCACTGGTGGTGGCCGGGCACCATCCAGGTCTTCTGGTACGAAGTCAATGTAGGCACCCAGTCTTGTGGGTCTCTCTGTCTTCTAGGTTGTCTTTACCCCATGTCATTTTGGTCCTCGATGAGCATCCGTTCCTGCTGAGTTGGGACCATTTGCTGTGTCCTTGGATGGCAGCTTGGCAGCTTTTAAGACCCCAGATGCCACTCACCAATGTGGGGTGCAGAGAGCTCTCTTAGCAAAACACTAGTTGTGCTAACTGGCCTCAATTTTGCCTAAGAGCATGGCCCCTGCCCCCTGACCCCCTAGTCTGGCAATCTTAATCTTTACCTTAAGACAATTTATATGTGAGGAGCCCTGGTGGCACAGCAGTTTAGTGCTCAGCTGCTAACCGAAAGGTTGGCAGTTTGAACCCATCCAGCAGCTCTATGGGAGAAAGCTGGAGGTCTGCTTTTATAAAGGTCACAGCCTAGAAAACCCTAGGGACAGTTCTATTCTGTCTCACAGTGTTGCTACAAGTCAGCATCGACTCAACAGCACGTATTATGTAACTACTAAAGAAGCCTCATACTTTCCATTTTACTACTTACTTTCCTTTTGACCTATGAGTTTATAGTCTTTGTTTCTCTTTTTTTACGTTATATATGGCTAGTTAAATATTTTATTGATTCTCCTTTCATTTTCTCTAAAATATTATTTTATTATGATTGAATAAAAATGTACATTCCCATATAAATTTGCATGCTGACCTACATGCAGCTTACACTGCTCTCCCTGCATGGTGAGAGCATACTCTTCCTCTCTCTCCATGCATATCTTCCCAGCAGTCTCCTATCTTCTCCTCTCCACTCAGTTCCCTTCTTCCAGTGTGAAGTCAACAGGATGGCCTCCTATAGATGCCTAAATAAATCAACACTACAGGGATACCACTTAGAGGAAAATTGCTAGACTAAAAACACATGTATTTGAAAGAAGAAAGTTTCTAAATTTTTATTTAAAGAAGAGGGAGAAGAAAAGCAGTAAAGTAAAACCAAAATTCTAGACGAATGGAAAAGGAAAGAATATAAGAGCTTGAATTAATACTCAGGGGAAAGGAACACAACAAATAATGGAGAAAAAGTAATGCAATCAATAACTGGCTATTTAGAACATCAGTGAAAATGATGGAGTAAAGGACTCTAAAAATCTGGGTCTCTATAAAAGCAACAAAAAGCTAGGAAAATTGTCAGAATCAACTTTTTTTTCGGAACTCTAGAAACTAACCAGAAGGCTGCTTAATCAAGAAGTTCAACTGAATTTCATTAAAAGCAGTGATGTCTGTGGTGTTTTAACTTACTCTAGTTTCATCTCCTGTTCTCCAGCTCAGGAAATTTATAGCTTTGAATGCCCGCATTAAAAAAGAGGAAAGATCTCAAATCAGTAACATAATGTTCTGTCTTAAAAAGAAAAACTGGAAGAGGTAGAGCAAGTTAAACCCAAAGCAAACAGAAGGGAGAAAATAATAAAGATCTGAGCAGAGATTACTGAAATAGAGAACAGAAAAACAAGAGAGAAAAATCAATGAAAGCAAAATGTTGGTTCGCTGAGTAGATCAACAAAATCTACATACTTTAGCTAAACTGGACAAGAAAAAAGAAAGATGACTCAAATGAGTAAAATCAGAAATGAATGTGAGGACATTACTACTAAATTTACTCAACAAATTAGATAACCTTGATGAAATGGATAACTTTCTAGAATAAACAATGAAACCTGAGCCTAGAAGTAATAGAAAATACAAACAGACATGTAACATATAAAGAGATTGTATCAGTAATGAAAAAATAAATAAATAAACCTTACAAGGAACATCCCCAAATCAGGTTACTACTTCACTGATTTACTGTACTAAATATTTAAAGAGGAACACCAATTCTTTGCAACCTCTTCAGAACAGTAGATGAGGAAGAAATGCTTCCTAACTCATTTTATGGGGCCATTCTATAATACCCTGATGCCAAAGTCAAACAAAAATATGCAAGAAAATTACAGACCAATGTTTCTGGAGAAAATAGGTGCAAAAATTCTCAAAACACTAGCTAACTGAATCCCAAAGTATATTAAAATAATTCTACACTATGATCAAGTAGAATTTATCCCCCAAATTCAAGGACAGTCCAAAATATTTAAGAAAAGG
This sequence comes from Heterohyrax brucei, assembly GCA_028571685.1. Lineage (NCBI taxonomy): Eukaryota > Metazoa > Chordata > Mammalia > Hyracoidea > Procaviidae > Heterohyrax > Heterohyrax brucei. The sequence continues at coordinate 33,594,915 of CM053140.1, forward strand.
TTATGTATTATACGCTATGAAGATAATGAATGGAGGGAAAAATGGTTATCTGAATAGATGCAGAAAAGGGATTTGCCAAAATTCAATACCCTTTCATGATAAAAACACTCCACACACTAGGAATAGAAGGAAACTTCCACAGCCTGATAAAAGGCATCTATGAACAATCTATGATTAGCAACACCCTTAATAGAGAAAGGCTGGAAGCCTTTCCCCTAGATAAGAGCAAGAAAAATATGTTTGCTGTCATCATTTATATTTATATTGTACTGTAGATTCTAGACAGGGAAATTAGGCAAGCAAATAAATCAAAAGCAGACAGATTGAAAAGCAAAAAGCAAAATTATCCCTACCTGCAGATGATATAATCTATATATAGAAAACCTTGAAGAGTCCACGAAAAAACAAAACAAGAAACTCTTCCTCTAGTTTCATCTCCTACTCTCCAGCTCAGGAAATTTATAGCTGTAAATGCCCACATTAAAAAAGAGGAAAGATCTCAAATCAATAATACAATGTTCCATCTTAAAAAGAAAAACTGGAAGAGGTAGAGCAAGTTAAACCCAAAGCAAAACAAGAATGGACTGGACTTGGGGACACAGAGTAATGCAGGCGGTGTGTGTACTTTATAGTTCAATATATATATGAGGCTGTCCCACTGACTTACAGAGCGGAGAAGAGAGAGTGGAGGGAGGGGGACAAGTGTTGGTTGAGTGGATACTGGAAGTAAAGAATAAAAAAGAGGAGTATGCTGTCACAGGGTGAGAAGAACAGATAGAGTTGCAGAGAGGCAGGTGTTTGGGGTTTTATATGGCAAATTCACTTGGATTTTCCCTTAATCACAATAAAAAGCTTAAGGAAACAGTCTTAATAAATGAGCTTAGCAAGTTGGAAAACGTAAGAATATTGATACACAAAAATCATTCTATATCTATAAACTTACAATGTCATGAGTCGGATCCAACTCGACAGCACTTGGCTTGGCAAACTTACAATCAACAATATAAAATGAAAATTAAGAACACAAGTCCATTTACAGTGACATCAAAAAAATAAAATACTTAGGAGTAAATTTAACACCAAGAACGTATGAGATATACACTTACAATTATAAAACACTGTCAAAAGAATTTTTTTAAAGACCTAAATAAATAGAAAAGCATCCCATGTTTCTGGATTGGAAGATTTAGTATAAATAAAATGGAATTATTCCCCAAATTCATCTCCAGATTCAATGCAATCTTTTGATATTTCAAAGGACTACTGTAAAAACCTGAGAAGTTGGTCATAAAATACATATGGGAATTCAAGGAATTTTGAATACTCAAAACAGTTTCAAAAAAGAACAAAACTAGAGGAGTCACTTACTTTATTTCAAAACTTTCTACAAAGCTACAATCATCAAGACAGTACAGTACTGACATAAGAAGAGATATGTGGACCAATGGAATAGAACTGAGAAATACAGAAATAAACTCATTCCTCTACGGTCAGTTGATTTTCAGTAAGTCTGAAAAGAATAGTCTTTCCAGCATGTAGTGCTAGGACAACTCGTTATGCATATACAAAAGAAGAATAAAGTTGAATTTGTATTTTCCACCATGTGCAAAAATTATTTTAACATTACTTAAAGATCTGCCTATAATAGCTAAGACATTTTCCAACTTTGCTGAGCTCATTTATTAGTAGTTTTTAAAACTTTTTATTGTGATTAAGGGAAAGTTTACAGTTTATAGTCATAAATCTTTGAGTCCTTGGACAAGACAATGTTGTCTTAGATATGACACCAAAAGCCCAAGTAGTAAGAGAAAAAAAGAGAATTATTCTAAGAGATTAAAAAAATTGAGCTTCAGAAGACAGCATCAAGTGAAAAGACAACCCACATAATAGGACAATATTTTTGCAAATTAAGTATCCCCGTAAATGATAACAACGTTGAGTTCTACCTGAGCTCTGTGCTCCTAGAAAATGTGGGTAGAAAGTAGCCCATCCTCCATGTGACAGAAAACAGTTCACATCAAGGAACCACATTCTTCATATGATCTACATAAGACTCATGGCTGATCCCCCCTTACAGGATAAAGACATCAAAATAAACAAATAAAACCAACTGCCATTGAATTGATTTCCACTCATGGTGACACCATGTTTTAGAGTGCAGAACTGCTCCACAGGGTTTTCTTAGCTGAAATCATTATGAAGCAGATAGCTAAGCACTTCTTCCGTGGTGCAGCTGGGTGTATTTAAACTGCCAACCCTGAGGTTACTGGTCTAGCACAAACTGTTTGTGCCACCAAGGGACCTTAGAAGTCACCCACTGACCCTTCAACTTCCCATTATTTACCTCAAGTGATGAGCTGAACTACTCATTCCCACTGCTAACTTGCCTTCAGTAAATTATAGTTATGCTTCTCTCCTCCTTGAGGACCACTGGTGGTACAGTGGTTAAGCACTTGTCTGTGAACAGAAAGATTTGCAGTTGAAACCCACTAGCTGATCCATGAGATAAGAGGTGGCAGTCTTCTTCTGTAAAAATTACAGCCTGTGAGCCAGTTCTACTTTATCATTTAGGGTCACCGTGAGTTAGAATCAAATCAATAGCAACAGGTTTTCTCTTCTCCCAAAGGTGTCTAAGCATTAATTCACACCTATACTTAAATAAATGTTAGAACATAGAACCAGCCTTCCTGAAAATTAGCTGACTACAGGGAAAACTATTTCCTTTCCAAGTGTCTGGTCCCAGCACCTACTCTTCCTATCCCCAAACCCATGTAGCTCCTTGTACACTTGCTTACTCTTCTTTATAGAATAATAGTTGACCTGACCTTTGAGACACCTGTGCTTTGTTGCTTGAACTTCAAGATGCTTAAAATTCTTGTGGTTTGAATATTTTTCCTATTGTAATAGCCACTACCCCTACCCTTTAGTGGTCTTCCTTACACTTTTTTTCTTTTGACAGTAACTTGTATCTAAAATATATGAAGAACACCTACAACTAAATAATAAAAAGGCAAATAACCCAATTAAAAACCTCCCTGCGCCTCGTTCCTCAATGAGCCAAAACCATTTACTTTAATCATTTATTCAGTAGTATCAAGATGGTATTTCCTTAAAAAGTAAACAGAACCACTTGAGTGGCAGTTGCAAAGGAAGTAAAACTAAAACTGAAGTCATTTCATTTTATTGTGATTTAGGCAAAAGCTTACAGAAGAAATTACTTTCTCATTAAAAATTTGTAATTTATACCCCCCAACAAAACAAAAAATAAAAATAAAAAATAGGCAAAGGATCTCAGTAAAGAATCTGAGCAGACATTTATTCAAAGAAGAGATGCAAGTGGCTACTAAGTGAAAAGATGCTGAAAATCATTATCCATCAACAAAAAAAAAAAGTTACCATCATGACAATTCTGACAAATAGTACCAAAAATAGGACAGAGCAGAACTGCCCCGTAGAATTTCCAAGGATCACCTGGTAGGTTTGAACTGCCAATCTTTTGGTTAGCAGCTGAAATCTTAACCACTATGCCACCAAGGTTTCCACTAAAAATCAAAACTGAAACCCACTACAATCAAGTCGATTCTGACTCATGGCATCCCTCTAGGACAGTGTAGAACTGCCTCATAGTTTCTAAGGAGTGCCTGGCAGATTTGAACTGCCAACCTCACAGTCATCAGATGTAACACCTAACCATTATGCCACCATTGCATTAGCATGTCAATAGTCAAATAGACAATCAAGTGTTAGAAGGATGTAGAGGAACTGAAACCATCATACACTGTTGGTGAGAATGTAAAGTGGCACAGATACTTTATAAAATAGCCTAGCTTTTCCTCAAATAATTTAACAAAGAGTTACCATGAGACTGAGAAATTCTACTAGGTATATAGGCAAGGGAAATTAAAATATATGTCCATACAAAAACATGTAGACAAATGTTCATAGCCATGCTGTTTTAAATAAAAATAAAAAGTGGAAATAATCCAAATGTCCACCAACTGATGAATGGATACACAAAATGTGCTATGTCCATACAACTGAATATTATTTGACAATCAAATGAAATGACCTACCGATATATGGTACAGCATGAGTGATCCTTCAAAACATTATGCTAAATGGAACAAGCCAGTTACAAAAGACCACATTTTATATGACTCAGTTTATACTGAATGTCCAGAATAAGCAAACCTACCTAAAGACAAAAATATCAGTGGTTGCCTCTGACTGGATTGGAGGTAATGGGGGGAAGGGGGACTGGAGAGTCGATAACCACTATAGAGCTTCTTCTTGGGATGAGGAACAAATGTTCTAAAATTGATTATGGCAATGAATGCACAATTCTATGAGTTTACTGTTGTTGTTACGTACCATCAAGTTGGTTCTAAATCACAGTGTCCTGTCCCTGTGTACAACAGAGAGAGACGCTACTTGGTCCTGCACCATGTGCACAATTGCTTGAGCCCACTGTTTCAGTCACTGTGTCAATCCATCTTGTTGAGGGTCTTCTTTTTGGCTTATCATCCACTTTACCAAACACGATGTCCTTCTCCAGAGATCGATCCCTTCTGACAACATGTCCAAAGTGTATGACACCTAGCCTCGCTGTCTTTATTTCTACGGACCAGTCTGGTTATACTTCTTCCAGTACAGACCCGTTAGTTCTTTGAACAGTCTGTGTTATATTCAATATTCTTCTCCAAAATTACAATTCAAAGGCTTCAATTCTTTTTCAGTCTTCTCTATTCATTGTTGAGCTTTTGCATGTATATGTTGCAATTGAAAATGTCATGACTTGGGTCAGGTACACCTTAGTCATCAAGTTGACATCTTTATTTTGCAGCACTTCAAAGTGATAGCACTACAGCTGCTAAACAAAGGCTTGGCAGTTCAAATCCATAAAGTGCTCCCTGGAAACTCTACGGGATGTTTCTACTCTGTCCTACAGTTACTGTGAGTCAGAATTGACTGGACAGCACTGGGTTTGGTTATTATTTCCCTCCGCTCTCCTCATCTCTCCTCCCCTGTCCCCTCCTCTCCCCTCTCCCCTTTTACAGCAGATTTTCCTGATGTGATGGGTCTTTGGATTCCTTGACTGTTGATACCATAGGTGTTGGCTGTGCATCCAAGTAAAATGAAATCCTTGGCAACTTTAATCTTTTCTCCACTTATCATGATGTTATTTATTGTTCCAGTTGTGAGGATTTTTGTTTTCTTGATGGTGAGATGTAATACATACTGAAGATTGTGGTCTTTGATCTTCATTAGTAAGTGTTTCAAATCCTCTTTCAGCAAGCAAGGTTATATCATCTGCATAATGAAGATTGTTAATGAATCTTCCTGCAATCCTAATGCCCCATTCTTTTTCATACAGTCCAGCTTCTCAGATTATTTTCTTGACATATAAATTGAAAAGGTATAGTGAAAGGATACAACCCTGATGCATACCTTTCCTGACTTCAAACTGTGCAGTGATCCCCTTATTCTGTTTCAACAACTGCCTCTTGATCCATGTACAGATTCCTTATGAACACAAGTGGTCTTGGATTCCTCTTTTCCACAATGTTATCCATAATTTGTTATGGCCCACATAGTCAAATGCCTTTGAGTAATAAATAAAACACAAGTAAATATATTCTCTCTGCTTTCAACCAAGACTCATCTGACATCAGTAATAATATCCCTGGCTACATGTCCTCCTCTGAATCTGGTGCAAATTTCTGACAGTTACCTGTCAATATAATGTGGTAGCCACTTTTGAATGATTTTTAGCAACGTTTTACTTGTACGTGACATTAATGATACAGTTTGATAACATTGGCATTTAGTGGGATCTTCTTTCTTGGGAATAAGCATAAATTTGGATCTCTCCCAGTTGGTTGGCCTGGTAGCTGCCCTCCAAATCACTTGGCATAAATGAGTGAGCACTTCCAGCACTATATCCTTTTGTTGAAACGTCTCCATTGATATTCCATTAATTCTTGGAGCCTTGATTTTCACCAGTGCCTTCAATGTAGCTTTGACTTCTTCCTTCACTACCATTGGTTCCTGATCATATACTACCTCTTGAATGTTGACCAGTTCTTTTCAGTGTAATGACTCTCTGAATTCCTTCCATCTTCTTTTGATGCTTCCTATGTAGTTTAATATTTTCCCTAGAATGTACATTTTCACTCAGTCATGTTAAATAGAAAAGAAAAAAAATTTTCCCTATAGAATCCTTCACTGTTGAAACTTGAGACTTCAATGTTTTTCTTCAGTTCTTTCAGCTTGAAAAATTCAGAGCGTGTCTTTTCCTTTTGGTTTTCTAGTTCTAGATCTCTGCACATGGCACTATAATTATTGTCTTCTTGAGCCACACTTTGAAATCTTTAGTTCTTTTACATCATCATTTCCTCCTTGTGCTTTAACTACTCGATGTTTAAGAACAAATTTCAGTGTCTCTTGTCACATCCAATTTGATCTTTTCTTTCTTTCCTGTCTCTTTAATGACCTCTTGCTTTCTTCATAGATTATGTCTCTGATGTCATTCCATGACTTGCCTGGTCTTTAGTCATTAGAGTTTAATGAGGCAAACCTATTCTTGAGATGGTCTCTAAATGTGGGTGAGATATATTCAAGGTTGTGCTTTAGCTCTTGTGGACTTCTTCTAATTCATTTTCAAGTTGAACTTGCATATGAGCAATTGGTGGTCTGTGCCACAGGTAGTCCCTGGCCTTGTTTTGACTGGTGATATTGAGCTTCTCCATTGCCTTTTTCCATAGATGCAGTTAATTTGATCCTTTGTATTCTATCAAGTGAAGTCCATGAATATAGTCATCGTTCATGTTGTTGAAAAAAAGGGTTGGCAATGAAGAAGTCATTGATCTTCCAGTTTCTGTCATGTGATCTCTGGCATCATTTCTATTACCAGGGCCGTTGTCCTAGATTGAAATGTGTCCCTAAAAGTATATCAGCTTAGCTAGGCCATGATTCTCAATTATTGTGCTATTGTCTATCGTTTTGTCATCTCTCTGACATCATTTTCTTATGTGTTGTACGTCCTATGATGTTAATAAGACAGGGTTAGAGACAGTTGTATTAATGAGGTAGAATCCAATCTAGAAGTTTAGGTTGTATTTTAAGTCAATGTCTTTTGAGATATGAAATAGAGAAGGGAGCAGAGAGACAGGGGGAGACTCATACTACCAAGAAATAGGAACTGGAAGAACTGTGTATAATTCGGAACTGGAGTTGCTATGCTGAGGAGCTAGTCTACCGGGGAAGACAGGTGACAAAGACTTTACTTGTTACAGACAAAGAAAGTTTTCCCTTGGAGCTGGCAACCTGAATTTAGTCTTCTAGCATTCTAGGCTGTGAAAAAATAAGTGTTTGTTAAAACCATCCACTGGTGGCATTTCTGTTACAGCAGCAGTAGATGGCTGAGATAGTCGTACTACCAATCCTTCTTTGATTCCAACTATCACATTACAATGACCAGTAATTATCAATGTATCTTGACAGCATCAATTTCGGACTGCAGAAACTGGTTTTAAAAAAAAACAACAACTTCAGTTTCTTTATCTTTGGCACTAGTGGTTGGTGAATAGATTTGAATAACAGTCATATTAACTGGTCTTTCTAGTACTTTATTGAGTATGTAAAGACATTCCACTGTGTGGATCATAACAAATTATGAATGAATAACATTATAAAGAATAAGAATTTGAAAACACTTAACTGTGCTCATGAGAAACCTATGCATAGAACAAGAGGCAGTCACCAGAAACAAACAAGAGAATACTTACAATCAGGGAAGGTGTGTGTTTTAGTCAGCTAGTGCTGCTCTGACAGAAATACAAGTGGATGGCTTTAACAAAGGAAAGTTTTTTCTTACACAGTCTACTAGGCTACAAATCCAAATTCAGGATGTCCACTGCAGGGGAAGGCTTTTCTTCTGTTGACTTTGAAGGAAAATCCTTGCGTTGCCATCAGTCTTTGGCCAGGGAGCATCTTGGCACAGGAACCTCAGGTCTGAAGGATGCATTCTACTCCCAGTGCTGCTTTCTTAATGGTGTCAGATTCTCAACTTTCTGCTTGCTTCCCTTTCCTTTTATCTCTTGTAGGATAAAAGGATAAAGGGTAGTGAAAGCTGTACTCCAGGGAAACTCCCTTTATAGTGGAGCAGGGAGGTGGTCTTATGAAGGGATTTACAGTCCCAGCCTAATCCTCTAAAATACAGCGTACGAAAATCACAAAGTGAAGGACAATCATAAAATATTGGTAATCATAGCCCCGCCACATGGCTACATACATTTTGGGTGAGGGACACAGTTTAATCCGTGACAATGTGCAATGGGGATGTCTCTTTCATCATATTATTTAGACTATGTGTTGGGAAAATAATCTGAGAAACTAAAATATATGAAGAGAACAACATCAGGATTGGTGAAAAACTCATTAACAACCTGTGAAATGCACATGACACAATCTTGCTTGCCAAAAATGAAGACGACTTGAAACAGTTACTAATGAAGATCAAAGACCACAGTCTTTGGTAAGGATCCCACTTCAGCTGAAGAAACAAGAATCCTAACAACTGGACCAATAAGCAACATCACAATAAACAGAAGAAATAATTGAAGTTTCCAAGGATTTTATTTTACTTAGATCCACAGTTAATACCCATTGAAGTATCAACCAAGAAATCAAAAGTTATATTACACTAGAAAAATCTATTGCAAAAAGCCTTTTTGAAGTGCTAAAAATCAAAGATGTCACCCTGATGATTAAGACACGCCTAAACTTGGCTTGGCAACTCAAGCCAAAGTATTTTCAATTGTCTAGGGTCTGACTCAATGGCACTTGGCAATATGCATGTGAAAGCTGGACAATGAATATGGAAGACTGAAGAATTGACTCCTGGGAATGATGGTGTTTGCCAACAATGTTAAGTATGCTATGAACTGCCAAAGTAAGGAACAAAATAAGTTTTAGAGGAAGTACTGCTAGAATATGCCTTAGAAGTAAGGATGGCAGACTTTGTGTCATATTTTTGGACATGTTATCAGAAGGGAATGCCAGTCCCTGGAGAATGACATCATTCTTGGTAAAGTAAAAGGTCAATGAAAAAAGAAGAAAATCCTCAACAAGGTGGACTGACACAGTAGCTGCAACAAATGGTTCAAACACAGCAACAATTCTGAGGATGGCTCAAGGCCAGAAAGTATGTAGTGCTGTTGTACATATGGGTTCTATGAGTTAGATACAACCTGACTGCACTAAGAAAAATAATAGTTATTAAATGGCCTTTAAATGCCCATTTTTTTGTAAAATTAAGGGGCTTTGTGGTCTGTGATCGGTTTTGGTAAATAGTTGATTAGTATTTGAAAATAATGCATATTCCTGTGTTGCTGAACCAAAAGCAAATTTGTTCCAGCTGTCTCTGCAGCCAAATTCAGAGATGCAGAAAAAAGGTTCAAAATATGCTTCATTAACAGACAAGCATGAAAGCCTAGGGATCAGTGAGAACAGCTTCTCCAAGACTGTCCTGCTTGGGTTACAATTCCAGTGGCTTTTATAGCCAGATTACAAAAGGGGTTTGCATAAGGAAGAATAGGGAGTCACAAGATTCTATTACATCTTATCAAAGAATGTAAATTACCCCAAATCATTATCTCCCTGAAGTTTTGAAATAACCCAATTCACTACCCCAGAGACAGGGAAAAGAATGCAAGTTGGCTACTCCACTTCAGCGATTCAGATGACCTTGATGCACTAACCCCTGGAAGGGTACAAATGTTGACAATAAATCTGTTAAATTAAAGCTATTGAATCAAAAACACTACCATATTGCATGCTGCCTGAGAACCAGTCTACTTTCTTATCATGTACTACTGGGAAAATAAGAAGAAGAAGAAAAAAAAAAAACCTTGCCAATGAAAATACCATGCAATGTTTTCTTATCATACAGAAAACTTATGTTTGACTTACATGATTTTTTGTTGCAACTCGTCTTTCGCAAATGGAAAAAGAAACATGGAAATGAAATAAATTGTTTAAACTTTGCCTAAAGCTCTTCACTTTCAGGGTTTGATGCTTCTAAATTAGCATTTGACTAGGAGTCATCAAAGTTCATTCCCCACCTTCCTCCCACCCCCAGCACACAGTACATTCCTCTGAGGTATTAAGAGCACTGGAATCCAGCAAGTCTGAAAATAATCTGTGTATGGACTAAAATGATACTGGATTTGGGGGCCTCATTTAGTACATATGTAGATCCAGCCCATTGTGGACTCCTGTGTCAGTCTTTTGCTAAATTTACTAGCTTGCCCTGTCTGTGCACATCCTTCCTGCAATCATTTGTTCTCAGGGTCAGATAAAGGACTCCACTGTTACCCCCAGGATTTTCTCCCAAGTTGTGCATTCCTATCATGCTGAAACGGAAACCAGTGTCTTTGAAGGTCACATATACGCAGGCAGGGGACAAGTGCACCATAAGAGATGCCTGGTGATTGTGATGGTTAGGCACATGTTCAAGTGAGAAAGTACAGGCATGTTAGAAAATGTAGTAACTGTATCATTTTCTCTTCTCTACACTCCTATTACATTTTGTCAAATAAAGCTTAAATTTTAAAAATTGTTTCGAGTTTATAGAGACATTTGAAGATAGCACAGGGAGTTTCCATTTATCTTGTATCCAGTTTCCTGTTATTAACATCCTATAATCTATGGCGGCTAACCAAAAGGTAGTTCAAATTCACCAAGTGCAACCTGGAAACTCTGTGGAGCAGTTCTGCTCTGTCCTGTAGGATTGCTATGAGTCAGAATTGGCTCGGTGGCAATGGGTTTTGATAACGCTGTATTAGCAAAGCATTTTTATTACAACAAATGCACTAATATTGACCTGTTGCTATTAACTAAAGTCTATAATCGCCATGAGTCGGATCCAACTTGATGGCACTTGGCTTGGCTTATAATTGATTTGGGGATAGTGATGGTTCAGTGGTAGAATTCTCACCTTATGTAGAGCTACCACCCATCTGTCAGTGGAGGTTGTATGTTGCTGTGATGCTAAACAGGTTCCAGCGGAACATCAGACTAAGATGAACTAAGAGGAAAGGCCTGGTGACCTATCTCCAATTAAAAAAAAAAAATCAGCCAATGAAAATGCTATGGATCACTACAATCTGATCTTATTGTGCACAGGTTTGCCGTGAGTTCAAGGCTGATTTGTTGCTATCTAACAATGACAACAACAACAAAGAGCCCTGGTGGCTCAATGATCAAATGCTTGGCTGCTAAATGAAAGACAGTGCTTTGAACTCAACAGTTCTCAATGGGAGAAAGACGTATCAGTCTGCTTTTGTATAGATGTAAGCCTTGGAAACCCTGTGGGACTGTTCTACTCTTTCTTACAGAGTCATTATGAGTCAGAATCAGCTTCATGGCAAAGGATGGACAACAGTAACAACACACTTGATTCACATGTCCTTAAAAACCAAATCTCTTGCTGTTCAGTTGATCTCACCTCATAGTGGCTCCCTAGGACAGGTGGAACAGCTTTGTAGGGTTTCTAAAGCTTAAATTGTCACAAAAGCAGACTGCTACATCTTTCTCCTGAAGAGCATTTTGTGGTTAGAACCACTGACATTTCAGTTAGTAGTGAGCGCTTAAGCACTGCAGCACCAGGAATTCTTCTCCATTGTGAAGTTCACTTTTTTCTTCTTTTTCCGTACTGTTCTGTTTGAAAGGAAGCCAGTATGCACAGCCTAAACTGAGGAATGGAGAGTTCTGTTCCACCTCCTTGATGGGAAAGCATCTACACAACTTATTTGGAATTCTTCTGCAGAAAGACTGGTCTCTTTTCCATTTATTTATTATTCAATCATTTATTTATATCCATATGGGCTAATAGATATTTATTTTATATTTTGGGCTATAGTCCAACCCTGCTGTATTTATTTAGCTGCTCAAATTGTTCCAGCTAAGCAGATCTTGGCAGGGACTCCGAATTTACTTGTCTTTCTGGATTAAGGGTGGCAGTTTGCCTTGTGACTTTGATTTTCTGACAGATCTAAGAAGAGTCATTGATTTTTAGTTTGTTTAGATTTTTAGAAAATCTTTTTCTTTTTTTGTTCATTTGTTCAGGATTTTCTTATAGTGACTTGATCCTTTTTATGTTGGAGCTGAAACCAGAAGTCTAAGTTTTTACCTTTTAAATCAGGTTTAGTCTATAGTTTTATTATTGTCCTTGAGAACACACACAGAAGAATACACACCAATTCAACAGTGCCCCCATGTGCAATTCAGCAAAATCATTTACATTCTTATAGTTATGCACTCATTCTTACCCTCCTTTCGAGTTGTTTCTCCCCGATTAACATAATTCCACTGCCCCCTAGGTTTCCTATGTAAACTTTTGAGTTGCTGTTGTCAGTTTGAGCCTATATAGTTAGTTCTTTAGAAGAACACCATATTTAAGGCACTTGTTCTTTACTAGTTAAGCTAAACTATTATTTGGTTTTAAAAACATTTCAGGAAATGTGGTTTAAGGCATAAAGCTTACTGCAGGGCAAGAGTTTCAGGGGTTTATCTAGGCTCCATTATTCCAGAAAGTCTAGATTTTATGAAATTGATTTTTTTTTTTTTTTTTTTACATTATCTTTGGTAAGTCCTGTCCAAATTAGTCCCAGTTTAACTGCTTCCAGGTGAAGTTTAAATCACGGAGATCCTGATGGCCATAACTTAGGAAGAGGACCATCAGTAGAGCTCACTTGGCAGTAAACTGCAATCACTTGTTTGTGTCATCTCAGATTTTCTAACTACGGTTTCTATTGAGTTCCTGGGTGGTTCCATTGAGTTCCTGAGCAGTTGGTGAGTTCAGTTACTAATAGAAAGGTTGGAGGTTTGAGTCTACCCGAAAGCACCTTGGAAGAAAGTCCTGAAGATCTCCTTCTAAAATATCAGCCACTTGCAGAGCACAGTTCTACTCTGACACTCCTGGAAGCACTGTGAGTCAGACCTGACTCCAGGGCAACTGGCTTGGTTTGGTTACATGAAGGTTTCCATAGTTACAGGTCGATTGTCTTGAAGACTGTCAGTCTCTAGTCACTACTGTTAGGTCTCTTTTGCTGTCCTCTTTCCCCAGGAAGTCAGGCAGCAAGTCTGCTCCCATTTAATGAAGTGCATAAAATAACAGTTGCGGTGGGTACTGTTCCTCCTTCAAGACCAAGAGAATTATAAGCTTTTACACAGCCAAGGGTGGCTGTAATTCAGAGTACACTCAGCAGCACACAATGATAGCTGCTTTAACTGCTTCAGTGACCTAAGTTATTTTCAACACTTCACCAGCACACTATATGTGTGTCTGTATGCATTGTGCTATCCATCTCCCCTAAGAGACAGATTTTCCCTAGGCTAGTTAAATCTTGTGTGGGCTACTAAGAGTCTTTAGTTTTCTCAGCTCAGGTGGCTCTGGAAAGCGGACCTCTCTATACCGCAGATGTTAACGACACTTCACATGACTGTTAATGTGGACTTATCCCAGCAAAGCATCTATTGGCAGAGTGGAACATGTGATAGGTTTAATCTTTCATAAGACCTAATGGCTCTCTGTGTCTAATTTTGTATTACTTCCCAGTAAATTTTGTGAAGAGATGCATTCAGCAGCCTTATTATAGAGACTTCATTGGTATATGATGAATAATATATTAATAGGTACCCTTGACTTCTTCATAAATTGGAGATGGTGGATATAATTGGGAGTAGCCAAAGACCACTGAATGAAGTTATAAGTTGGTCTTTAGTTTTCTTTGATCAACTCAAGAAGCACTGTAGAACATTCAAATGTGTGAGCCAAGCCAGCCAAGTGCCGTTGATTCGGAATGTGCGAAGACAAACATTTTTGGCATGTTGACATATGCTTTATGTTTCACTATTACTCTCAGAAAATTTTGCTCATCCTTGTAAGCCTACAAGTTTTCCTGTCATTCACCAGTATATCTTGGAGCCTTGAACTGAATCTGACACATAGTAGATTCTCCATCAATTACCTGTTAACTCTACCCAAATAAAAGAAAACAGAGAGGTAACAACTCTATCTCACGAAGCATGGCAAGATACTGATAAGAAGGCAAATCTGTAGAACCAAGAGCTGGCAATAAGTCCATTTAGATGATTCAGACATGATTGGTGACACCCTCCAGATTAGGAACTTAGATCTGATAAACTATGAGGAAAAATCATTTAATGCTTGCCAGAAAATGATCTTTGTGCATTAAAGGAAAAACCAAGCACTCCAGTGATTTTTTGGTGAGCCTAATGACTTTCCCTCAGTGGTGCAAAAGATTAAGATATTCACTCAGCTACTAACAGATAGAGCAGAGATTTGAGTTCACTCAGAGACAACTCAGAAGAAAGTCCTGCCTAACTACCTCTAAAAATATCAACTACCAAAAATTTATGGAGCATGGTTCTACTCTGAAACATATGAAGTTACCATAATTTAGGGTTGAATCAACAACATTTGGCTGATTAATGTTTCTCTCCATTTAAGGACAACCTATAAATTTCTACAAATCTATCTGCAATTGAGAGAGTTTCACATATCACATGAAGCAGATATAGTGAAGATGTCCATCAAAGCTCAGAAAATTGGAACAGAACCCCAATATGGATCAATACGCTTAGTCAATTAGCTTGTTTATTCAATTGCCCTTACTGAGAGCTCTTTAACATCAAAGATTGTTGAAGTTAATAAAATAAAAATACTATATATATTGCTTTTTGGCTGTCAATTGTCACTTTGCTATGCTAATGGCCTGCGGTCAAGGAATTATCCTTAACATGGGGGAAACAGAGAGAAAGATAAATGCTAGAAGGAAATTTGAAAAACCAAAACTCTGTGTTTGGATTCAGAAGACCTACGTCTTACCAGGTCTCTGATTTCTTGTTGTGACACATGTTCTCAACAGTTGCACCCCTGAAAAAGTGTAAAAATTTTCAGGGGTATTGGATGCATGCATTTAATTGGGAGGAAAACCTCCCTTAAATGAGAGACAATGGAGTCCCTGGGTGGTGCAGATATTATGCTCAGCTGCTAACTTAAAGGTAACCAGAGGCACATAGGAAGGAAGGCCTGGTGATCTATTTCCAAAAAAATCATGCATTGGAAACCTTATGGAGCACAGTTCTCCTATGACACACACAGATCACATAGATTTAGAATTGACTCAAGGGCAACTTTTTTTTTTTTTAAAGCTAAAGACAAACCACAATAACTACACTCCTAAAAATATATGATGAAAATTAAAACTTGAGTGGCATGCCTATTTAGTGTCATTCTGTGATATTCTTAGCAGACTCCACAAAGATTATTGAATTATGCTTTGCTGTCCAAGAGCATGGCCATTAACGAATCACTTGTGACTATTAAAGATTAAATTTTATAAAATTTAATAAAACCCAGGTACAAAGCATTTCCAGCCTCACAGAAACTTCTATTCAACAGCACTGATTCTGGGTGAAGGTGATTGGGTTTGATTTTACTCAGACTTTACAGAATGGTTTTCATGTCCTGTAAGATATCTATCAGTTTGTTGTACCTTGGTGGCTTACGTACTGTTACAATGCTTGAATCTGTCTTACCAGTATATGGACAAGATTTATCTGAATTTCCAGATTAAGACAGGCTAGGAAGAAAGTCCTGGTGATCTGCTTCCAAAAGTTAGCCAATACAACCTCATAGATCACAATTTAATATTGTCTGATATTGTCCTGGAAGATACGTCCCATAGTTTGGAGGCACTCAAAATACACAGTGACTTCAACAATAAATTCAAAAATACCAATGATTATGAAATGGTACAGGACTAGGCAACATTTAGTTTGCTTGTACGTAGGGTTATTGTGAGTCACAGCCAATTTAATGGCAACTAACAACAATAACTATATTAATAAATTTTCTAACTTTTACCACTGGTCTATAAAATTTCTATTCCTTCATGTTATTTGAATTTCTTATACTGTTTTCTTGATTTCCTCAATAATTAATTACTTGAATAAAATCTTTAACCTGTGTTTACTTTTTATGAGTGTAAAAGTCATTTTTTTTTACTTTTTTTTGGAAATTATACTTTGACAGTGAAAATTTTGACTTCAAAAATTTCACAAGTCAGTGGGCCGGGGGCAATTGTGCACATGTGTTTCCTGTCAAATAAAAAAACATTATTTGGGTTAGTGTCTTAGGTTAGGCTTTCTAGGGAGGCAAAATCAGTAAAGTGTATAAATATACATAGAGAGAAAGATATCAAGGAAATGGCTCACAAGATTGTAGAGTTGGAACACACTGAGACTTCTCTGGATTCACATAACCACAGGAGTTGGTGAATCCAGCAGGTCAGAGAGCAGGACTGTGAAGATGGACAAATCCCAAGATGAACAGGCAGGACCACAGGTAAACTGCTAGCTCAAGTCCCAAGAAGTGGTGGACAGATAAAAAGGAGCCAGCTGCAAGATCCAGAGAGAGCAAAAGCCTGCATTACCAGAATGTCCACTTACACTCAATGCAGGCCACGTGCTCAAGGAAACTCCCTTTCAACTGACTGGCTGTTCACATTAGAACCCACCACGGAGAAGATCACATTGTGTCAGATCTCATCATGGAAGTGACTGCAACATCATAGAATTGCCCAGCCACGGAGAATCATGGCCCACAAGAATCACGGTAAGCAGTTAAGTTACTCTTACAGTAAGGAGAATCCTCCAGACCGTAAGACCTGCAGACAGCTCAACAGTTATGCAAAAAGGGGTTTTCATACCTGTTGTTTTTAGTTGCTGCCAAATTAGCTCTGGCTCATGAAAGCCTTGTGGTTAATGGAACAAAACACTGTCCAGGTCTGTGCCATCTTTATGACAGTTGGCATATTTGAGTCCATTGTTGATGTTCCAGGTTCTTGTTACTCATAGTTTGAGGGCATTCTAACCCGGGGGCTCATCTTCCAGCACTATATCAGATATTTTGTTGTGAGCTGTAGGGTTTTCACCGGCTAACTTTTGAAAGTAGGTCTCCAGCCCTTTCTTCCTAATCTGCCTTTGTCTGGAGGTTTCACTGAGATCTGTCCACCATTGGTGGCCCTACCCGTATTTGAAATAGTGTGGCATAGCTTCCAGCATCATAGCAAGACTCAAGCCCTACAGTATGGCATACTGTTAGATGTGAAGAATAAGCAAGGTTTGAAGGAACTAGGTGTGTGGAAGTGGAATGAAAGGGGACATGATGTGATAGTAGATCACAGAATGTTTCACCCTGAAGTCACCCTATTATTCAGATGGAACCCTTAAGGAGAGAGTGGGCCAAATTGAGGAGCCAGAGAGAAGAGAATCTTAACCAAAACTTGGCTGACAAGTATTTTGTTCCTGATCAGAAGGGATAAACAGTTCAGCTGATTATTTATGACAGGAAGAAAGGGAATTTGGAGGAACTCCTGTTGGCATACTGGTTAAGTGCTACAACTGCTGATCGAAAGGCCCACAGTTCAAATCTGCCAGGTGCTCCTTGGAAAACATGGGGCAGTTCTATTCTGTCCTATAAGGTTGCTATGAGTTGGAATTGACTCAATGGCAGAGGAATTTTTGGTTTGGGTGGCTGGCCTTGTTATAAATAACATTGAGGCATCTGCAATGCTTATCTAAGCCAGAGAGGAGAGGATATTTCCTTTCACTATCTGGAATGCAAAGTATTGGGGGAATTTTTTTTTAACCTTTGCTGTTTTCCAAAATCTCAAAGCTAAGGTTAAATTCATCCCTGTCAACACATAATTTCCAAGGCAGAGAGGTTCTGAACTTTCTTGGTCAAACCCTGGAGGTCAGTAGATGTTAAATCTAAATGCTAAAAAGCTTTTCATTCGCAAATGCTCAGGATGTAAAGGGAAAGGAAATCAAGCCTCTGCCATTGCCACCAAGGTTTTGGTCATAAAGCAACTCCATTTGTCACTCACAATTCCAGAATTCATAACACATCAATATTCCTGAAGCAATCCACATTGTAAATCCTCATTTACAATGACAGCGCATTAACGATGCACATTCAAAGATGCAGCCGTGTCTTCTTACATACCGCGATGGTAATCAATCATGGACCTTCACTCTAAGATGTATTGATTTACACTGAAACATTTAATATTCACCAAAGAGCAATAAGCTGAAGGGTGGAGTTGACTTGAGACTCAAATAACTCACCTAGTTGTAAGAATGCAATTGGTTTATTTGTGACACTCATGGGAGTACTCAGTAAATGTTATTTGCTATGCTTGTGTTATTACTGCTATTTTAGCTGTATCTCCTGGCTTGGCTCCTGTATCTCAAAACAGAGCTTTTCCTCTGGATAAACATCAATATCATGGTAACTACCTTGTCACAGATTGAATTATGTCTCTGAAAAACTGTGTGTAGCAGTCTGACCAGGTCATAATTCCTGGTATTGTTGATGTTCCTATATATTATAAGTTCTACCTCTATGATATTGAGGGCAGATGGGCAGCATTTGTGTTGGTGGGGCAGGACTCAATGTGTAAAACTGTATTGTGCCTTGAGGCAATCACTTCAGATATAAAGGAAAGGGAAGCAAGCAATACAACCAAGAAGTAGTGCCATGAGCAGAGTGTGTCCTTCGGAAAAGATTTAGGATCCTCGTGCCTCCAAAGCTCCCAGTTCAGAGCCTGTTATATTGATAACAATGACCCTCCTCCAGAGCTGACTGAGATAGACTTCTCCTGAAGCTGATGCCCTGACTTTGTGAAACTGTCAATGAGATGGATTGACACAACAGCTACACCAATAAACTCAAACATACCTATGATCATGATGATGCACAAGACTGAGTGATGTTTTGTTGTTTTATACAAGGGGTCTCCATGAATTTGAATTGACTCAAAGGGAAACGACATCATCATGCTCATTTGATGTACTTGATTTCTGGTACTGCAGCTTCAGTTTTTTCACTAGATCAGACCATCCTGTACTCCAGTCACCAGCTCATAACAGGAAACTGTTTCCACCCATATGCTATGCATCTATCGATTTTTTATCACATTTAATCCAATGTCTCCATTTTACAGAGAAGGAAAATAAGGCAGCAATGGGTGTGAAAAGTCAAATATTATGGAAGCATCTGGATCAGATCTAGGTCCTTCAGACCTAAAGTCAGTGGTCTTAGATACTGGTCTAAATTCTGTACCTAGAGATTGAGGAATCAGCAAAGGGGCACCCGAGGAAGAAGAGGGGCTAGGGGTAGGGAGAGAGATGTCTATAAAGTGTAAGTGGGGGTGATGACCCCCTGCTCCTTCTTGGGCCCTGGTGTATACTCCAGGTTTCCTCCTAGCTTCACTAGCCTTTGCTGGGAAGTCTCCTTCTCTGTTATTAGTTGTCATTGGGTCAGTTCCAACTTTTGATGACCGCATGTGAAACAGTAGAAAAAAGTTGCCAAACCTACAGCATTTTCATGATTTTTGGTATCTAGAACTATATTGGACAATATTCTGTTGTAATCTAAATTTTCATTGAATAAGTTTAAGATACTGGACCTCTCAGTCTAGAAGCCCCTACAAAGTCTGTCCACCATGGGTAACCCTACTGGTATTTGAAATATCAGTGGCATAGCTTCCAGCGCCACAGAAACATGCAAGTAACAGACAACAAACAGATATGTGGAGTTATTTTATCCTTTTTTTTTTTTTTTAACTGTCTCTGCTCTTATTTGTTCTTCCCTAGCCAACTCCCCTTCCAACACCATATGGCATCTTTGAGCTCCCCAATGCTTGCTCCACTGCACCCAATTTGCTGTATTCAATTAGGACAAAACCTCATTATATATAAGCTCCAGTGAGGAAGATGCAGAGCATTCTTCTCTAGAAATACATCAGTAACAGTCCATTTAGTGCCAGGAAATCAAGTTTGGCAGCACTATAATTATAATCATTGCATTTGGACAGTTCTGTGCTGTTATAGGCAAAATCTATAATTCCCGTGATGACATGGCAGTGTACGGTATAGAACCTTAATTCTCTCAACTCTACAATACTATCAGGAAAACTGGCCAGGGAGATTTTCTTTTCTGCAATTCTAACAACCAGGGTTGTGGCTTTTCTTCCTAGCTAATGTTCTCCCTCCAGAACCACTATCACCTTTCTCAGCTCACTACATGGATGGATGAAAGGAGTGTACTAGTGTCCATGGAGGAAACAAATAAATAAATCCAGCGGTCATTCAATCAAGAGTGTTCTTGAGGAGCTAGCTTCCACAAGGACTTTTATTACCTTGTAGGTAATGGGGTCATTCAGGCTTGAATTTTTTGCCTACATTAGAGGCCCAAACAGCTAACGCACTTGGCTGCTAATCAAGAGTTTGGAGGTTGGAGTCTACCCAGATGCATCTCAGGAGAAAGATCTAGTAATCTATATCTGAAAAATCTGCTACTGAAAACGCTTCATAGCATAATTATACTCTGACAGACACAGAGTTGCCAAGAGTCAGGGTTGAGCTGATAGTAACTGGTTTTTGGTGTTTTGGGAATAGTGGGTAGGAGGTGGCGGGGGGGCTTCTAATATAGAAGAGGTCAGATATTACATACTAAGGCGACAACCAAAATGTTGGGGGTCTGAGCCTACCAGCTATCCCCCAGGAAAAAGATGCGGCCGTCTATTTCTGTAAAGATTTCAGCCTTGGAAAACTATGGGGCAGTTCTACTCTGTACTATAGGTTTGCTATGAGCAGGAATTGATTCAGGGCAATAGGGTTAAAGTAATGAATGTTGATGAATGTCTACAATATGTTTAGGTTATTTGAACCAAAAAGCAAAAACCACTACCATCAAGTCGATCTCGACTCTTAGCAACCCTGTAGAACATAATAGCATTTCCCCATAGCATTTCCAAGGAGCACCAGGTTGGATTTGAACTTCCACTGTCTTGGTTAGCAGCCATAGCACTTAACCACTACACCACCACATTAATTTGAATAGGTGGCCATATTTATCTAGAAAGATTTTTCTCTGCAATAATCTGAAATGTTTGTGAGGGGAAAAATATGCTCTAAAAATCTTGAGTAATGGCAAATTAGAGTTTGCTTTGAGATTTAGTGACAGGAGCCAACCCACTCCAGCCAAATGTGTCTCTGACTGAGTGTGAAGGGCATTAGTGACAAACTCACTCTTGAATGTGGAGCATAGCAACAAGGACCAAAACGATCTGGCAACCTTAATTACCCTTCCTCACATGGGACTTTTTCTTTCCATTAGTGACTAAATAAATTGAACATGATGGATATTTTGGCTTCCTTATTTTCAGAATAATCTCTTCTTTAACACATCTTATGAGTCTTCACTGAAATAATCACTCTGAGCTTCCCCAACAGTGTATCTTCTATCTTTAATTATATCTGTAGTGACTTACCTATGGCACAGAGAGACGACAGTTACCCACGTGGGCCATTCTACTGCAAACCCAGTTCACTCTCTCATCTGTCTCTACTGCCTCAGGGACTGCCTCGGGGACCAGGTCGCCAGACACAGTTATCCTTGGCTTTGAGATCCTGTCTTAAGGGGACAGAGGTATGTCTCAGGAATTACCCAGCTTTATCCATGCACTAGCAAGCTGAACTGGAATTGCTGCTGGATGAGATTTAATTAGTAATTTATTGCTGCTTCTTGTAACTTCAGTGTACTGGAACAGCAGCATTATTGTAAATACAGGTTCCATCCCAGTGGTTTCACAATGGCTTTGCTTGTTCGAAGAGTGGCACCCTCTCATTTCCCAGTTCTCCTGTCTTGCTGATTTGGCAATTTTCAGGACTGCTTTTGGGTTAGGACGTGCACAGAGTATTGTTTCCTCAGGTGTCACTGGACCTCCTCGTCCTCTGGTTTTTTGCACCCCAAAGCATCAGATGATCTCCATGAGTGCAAGAGACTGGGTCTTCAGGCAAATCAGTGAGTCCATGTTCAAATAAGCAGGATTTCAAGTGTGCTTTGTGTTCCACAGGTTCTTTCTGCACCCTCCTCCCATTCCCAGCTAAAACATTTTGTGGCTCTCCAATGATGGGGAAATAAAGAACAGCAACAAAATATCTAATTCAATGCCCTGCCTGCAAACTATTGGTAATGAAATGCCATTCTTATAGTTAACAGGAAGTGACTTTAGAAGACTACTGCTCAAATGAATAGATTTCTTAATGGAAACCCCGGGAGATATGTTGTTGTTAGTTGCCACGGAGTTGGCTCTAACTCATGGAGAATTTATGTGCAATAGAATGAAGTGATTTCAGTCCCATGTTACCTTCATAATAATTATTATGTTGGAGCTGATTGTCGCAACTGTTGCATAGTACCTTTAAAACTAAGGAACTCATCTTTCAGGACTACATAGAACAATGTTGTGTTGTGATCCATAAGGCTCCCACTATAAGTTTTGGAAGCAGATCGCCAAGCCTTTCTTCCTAGTCTGTCTTAGTCTAGAAGCTCTACGAAACTTGTCCACCATGAGTGACCCTGCTGGTATTTGTAATACCAGTGGCATAGCTTCTGAACCTCAAAGTGACATGGAAGCTACCACAGCACAACCATCTGACAGGCAGGTGGTGGCAGAAAGACACAGAGGTCTCCAGAAAGCATCCTGAATGAAAGGAAAATGAAATCACCATCACCATCTAGGAATACCCAGAAGACCCAAAACATTCCCCTTGTTGGGTGCACAGAAACAGAAGAGGAATTTGTCCCTTTCTGCATGCCTCCTTCCAGGCCCTTGAAATTTACCTAGGAAGCATCATATCCATTATACTTCTGCTTCTACACACACATTCCCTTTATGGAGTAAGCTCTTTCTTTCTTCACCCTCGACTATGTGTAGTCCATCAGAATACACACACCTATAACTCAGAATCAACTATATGGCAACTGACAAGTGCAACTGTTAGATCACATGGTATTTCTATTTCTAGCTTTTTAAGAAAGCACCAAATCAAATTCCAAACAAGTTGTACCATTTTACGTCCCCTCCAGCAGGGCAGAGGAGGTCCAGTCTATCCACAACCTCTCCCACATTTATTATTTTGTCTTTTTTGGATTAATGCCAGTCTTCTTGAGGTGAGATGGTATCTTGTAGTTTTGATTTGGATTTCTCTAATGGCTAACGATTGTGAGCATTTCCTCTAGTGTCTTATGGCTGAATAGACAGCTTCTTTGTTGAAGTATCTGTCTACATCCTTTGCCTATTATTTAATTGGGCTATTTATCTTTTTAGTTGAGATTTTGCAGTTACTTTACATGTTAGGAAGATTAGATGAATCAGATTTGTGGCTGCCTTTTTTTCCCCCCAGTCTGTAGGTAGTCTTTTTATCCTTTTGGTAAAGTCTTTGGATAAGCATAAGTGTTTGATTTTTAGCAGTTACCAGTTACCTATTTTCTCTTCTGGTGTTTGTACATATTGTTCCTCACTTGTCCGTCATTTTGTCATACTATAGGGGCTTGTGTGTTGCTGTGATGCTGGAAGCTATCCTATAACTATTCAGACACAAGCAGGGTCACCCATGATAGACTGATTTCAGCTGAGCTTCTAGACTAAGACAGACAAGGGAGAAGGCAGTATACATCTGAAAAGAATTAGCCAGTGAATACTTTATGAATAGCACAGGAATATTGCCTGATATAGTGTTAGAAAATGAGACCCCCCCCCCAAGTTGGAAGACACCCAAAAGATGACTGGGGAAGAACAGCCTTCACAACTTAGAGTCAACCTTAATGATGTAGATGGAGTCAAGCTTTCATGATCTTTATTTGCTGTTGTGGCATGACTCAAATGAGAAAAAAGAATTGCAAACGTCCATTAATAATCAGAACATGGAATACATGATGTGTGAATCTAGGAAAATTGGAAATTGTCAAAAAATGAAATGGAATGCATAAATATCAGTATCCTAGGGATTAGTGAGTTGAAATGGACCACTACTGGCCATTTTGAATCAGCCAATCATATTGTGTACTATGCTGGCAGGTTTGAAAACCTAGAGGAAATGGACAAATTTCTAGATTCATATCACTTACCAAGATTATCACACGGGGAAGTCGAAGCCAAGTGCCGTCGAGTTGGATAGATCAACTTAATAAATCTATCACAAAGAAAGAGATGGAAAAAGTCATGAAAAATCTACCAACCAAAAAAAGTCCTGGCCCAGATGGCTTCCCTGGAGAATTCTCCCGAACTGTTAGAGAAGAGTTAACTCTGACACTATTGAGGCTATTTCACACACTAGAAAGGGATTGAATACTCCCAAATTCATTCTACGAAGCCAGCATAACTCTGATTCCGAAGCCAGGGAAAGATCCCACAAAAAAGAAAATTACAGATCAACATTGCTCATGAACCTAGATGCAAAAATCTTCAACAAAATTCTAGCCAATACAGTTCAACAGCATATAAAAAAAAAATAATTCATCACGATCAAGTTGGATTCATTCCAAGGATGCAAGGCTGGCTCAACATCAGAAAAACAATTAATGTGATCAACCACAAGAGATAGTAATCACCTGATTTTGTCAGTTGATACAGAAAAGGCATTCAACAAAGTTCAACACCCATTCATGCTTTAAACTCTCAGAAAAATAGGAATAGAGGGGAAATTCCACAACACAATCAGTAGCACCTATGCAAAGCCAACTGCCTTTATCATCCCAAATGGTGAAAGCTGAAAGAATTTCCTTTGAGAATGAGAACTAGACAAGGATGCCCACTCTCACCACTTCTATTCAACGTTGTGCTAGAAGTTCTAGCCTGAGCAATTAGACAAGACAAAGGAATAAAGGGCATCTGTATCAGCAATGAAAAAGTAAAAATCTCCCTATTTGCAGATAATATGATTATTTATACAGAGAGTTCAAAGGACTCCATAAGTGAACTATTGGAACTAATAGAGGAGTTTAGCAAAGTAATGAGATACAAAATAAGCATAAGTAAATCAGTAGGATTCCTTTATACCAACAGTGAGATTATTTTTTTGTTTGTTAATTTTTAACATGTAGATTATAAACCAGGTTTACAATAGCAAGCCAAAGGGTAAATATATTTTTACAGAAAAATATAGAGAGAATCTAAAGAAATCCATAGGTAAGCTACTGGAGTTAATAGAAGAGTTCAGCAAAATATCAGAATACAAGATAAACATAACTAAATTGATAGGATTCCATTATACCAACAGTGAAATTATTAAAGAAGAAATCACCAAATCAATTCCATTTACTATAGCCCCCTAGTTAGAATAAATCTAACTAGAGAAATAAGTGATCTTTACAAAGATAACTACAAGACCTCACTACAAGAAACTAAGAGAGACTTACATAAATGGAGTAATCTACCCTGCTCATGGATAGGAAGACTCAACATTGTGAAAATATCTGCTTTACCCAAAGCAATCTACTTATACAATGCAATCCCAATACAAATTCCAGAGACATTTTTTAATGAGATGGAGAAACAAGTCATCAACTTTGTTTGGAAAGGAAAGAAACCCTGGATAAGTAAAGCACTACTGAAGAAGAAAAACATACTGGGAGGCCTCTCACTACCCGATTTTAGAACCTATTACATTGCCACGGTAGTCAAAACAGCCTGGTGCTGGTACAAAAAGAAACATATAGATCAATGGAGCAGACTACAGACCCCAGAGATGCCACCATCCTCCTATAAACAGTTGATATTTGACAAAAGGACCCAAGATTTTAAACTGGGGTAACAGTGGTCTCTTTAACAAATGCTGCTGGCAAAATCGGTTATCCATCTGCAACAATTTGAAGCAAGACTCATATCTCACACTTTATACAAAAACCAACTCCAGTTGGATAAAAGACCTAAATATGAAATCTAAAACGATAGAGCTCATCCAAGATAAAATAGGATCAACGATGGAAGTTTTAATACACAGAGTAGACAGACTTCAAAATCTGAGAAACAAAGCACAATCAATAGAAGAGAAAATAAACAGATGGGAACTACTAATAGAATCAAACACTTCTGCTCATTCAAAGACCTCATCAAAAGAATGAAAAGGTGTAGGTGGCTACAGAATGGGAAAAAATATTTGGCAACTCTATGTCAGACTGACGTCTGATCTCCATAATCCATAAGGTTTTGCAAAATATCGACAAGGATAAATAATCCAATTAAGTGATGGACAAAGGACACATAGAAACATTTCTCTGAAGAGGATATCCAGGCAGCCAAAAGACACATGCTGAATTGCTCACGATAATTAGCTATTAGAGAAATTCAAATCAAAACTACAATGAGATACCATCTCACCCCAACACAAAACAACAAATGCTGGAGAGGCTGTGGAGAAATTGGGACTCTCCTACACTGCTGGTGGGATTGCAAAATGGTACAACCTCTTTGGAAAACAATCTGGCACTTCCTTAAAAAGTTGGAGATAGACATATCATTTGATCCTGTAATTTCACTGCTTGGAATTTACCCTTCAGAAATAAGGATTGTCACATGAACAGACACATGTACTCAAATGTTTGTTGCAGCACAGTCCACAATAGCAAAAAGTTGGAATCAGCCCCGATGCCCATGAACAGATGAATGGATAAGCAGACTCTGGTGCATATACTCAATGGAACACTATGCTCTGATAAAAAACAACGACAATTTTAGAAAACATCTCATAACATGGTCTCATTTGCAAGAGATCATGCTAGGTGAAATCAACCAGTGTCAAAAGCACAACTTTTGTATGAGGCCCCTGTTAAAAGGACTTCACAAGAGAATTATCGACATAAGAAAATGACTGTGTTGGCTACATGGTTGGGAATTGAATGAAGGTCTTCCACATAAAGATGAAACCCACTGGCATCAGGTCTGTTCCAAATCACAGAAACCCCATAGGATGCAGTAGAACTGCCCCTTGCACCCAATAAGGTACTCAGGGCCGTAATCTTTATAGGCATAAACTGCCACATCTTTCTCCCCTAGAGCAGTTGATAAGATAAAACCATTCATTTTTCAGTTAGTAGCTAACCATTTAACCACTGTAATATCAGAGCTACTTCATCTCCCTCTTAGAAGGTGAGAATTCTACCACTGACCCCCCCGCCCTACACCTCCACTCTGAGGGAGATACAAGCTGAAAACACTACCCAAAGAATACCTGATGAAGACAATTCTAACCATTCAGGCAAAGCACTGAGACATTTGCCCAGAAACCAAATGCCAGGATCAACATCTCGTTCTTCCACACAAGGCCCTCTTCCCAAAGAGTGAAGTCTGGCGTCCATATGTCGGCTCTGTCAGAAATGTAGATATCACCATATGTCACCAAAATGGCCCTAGGGTTGTACTTGGCCACGTTTCTGTGCTTGCTGGTGATGCACTTCCAAACACAGGCATTTTCAGATCAGCTGCTGAGAAGTTGGATGAGTGGCCATCAGAAAATTACAGTTTCAGTGGGACTTTTGCTGCCAAAATTGAGTCCCTGGTAGCTCACATGGCTAAGCTCAAAAATTGGATCCATTAGCAATTTAAAGTCTCAGAGAATGTCTGAATACATTTCTATGGCCCAGCATACAAATGAGTCTATGCTACATTTGATAATGTGTGCCAGTCCTTTTTGACAGGTTAATTAATATTCATTACTCAACAGGGGAGAAAATGCTGCATTGTTTATCATTGGTTCATTAGTTTTAGCCAAATAAAGGGTAAATATAATTACTCTTATAAATTGTGATGACAAAGCCTAAAAAGTACAGTAAAAATGAGTGTCTTCAGGGAAGCCCTAAGAGAAACGGGGCCCTTTGGTCTTAGAAGGTGAGAACAACAGTTTTCGTTTCTACTGTTAACCTGCCAACCCCATCTTGCATTGGACCTGCATATATTTAAGACAGTTAGCCAAGAAAAACTCTAATTTTGCACTTCACATTGCCCTTGTCCTAGCTGATGATTTTTTATATCAGGCATTGGGAGTTTATTCCTATTCTCTCTGTGTGTGTGTGTGTGTGTGTGTGTGTGTGCACATGCACATGCACATGAGTGCTAAGAATATTGTAGGGGCAAGATCTTGGATTAAATAGAAGACCATTTCTGTTAGCACAGAGTTTGGAGCTTTGCAGTGAGTGGGTCTACCACTAAAGTCTGGATTCCTGTCTGTGGGGGCGGTTTGTGATAAAGTTTTTACCAGGCATCTTCTCCAACTATCTCTCTGTGATATTGCCCAGTTTTCCAGCTCTAACGTCTTCGGTTTCAGTAACTCAAGACTTCAGATTCTGCATTTGAATGACTCTAACTCAGTCAGCTGTGTATCTGGAAACTATAACGTAACACACACATATTCACATGCACACACACATATACAAAGTCATCTTTACTACTCTGCCAGTCATTGAGTTTTTGATGAGGATGGTGGTAATGATGAGGATAATGAAAAAGAAGAAAATGTGTTTAGGTCAGGCACTTCATTTTTTTTTCCAAAGTCATTTTGCATTCATTTGGAGAGCATGGACCTATGCAGCAACGGTGTTGATGAAAAAGTCAGCATCTGAAACATAAACTTTGATTAGAAAAAACTGACCATATTCAAGTTTAGAAAAGACAAAGAAAACTCATAATCTACGAACCTAAAGTGGGTTTTGCCTTGGGAAAGTAAGGTTTGATGAAATAAAATGTACATGTGTCTCAACTACTTAAGGCCAAAACAGGCATACATTGCTTTATTTGTATATGCTGATTCAGGAGGAAAAAATATTTCCCTTGGAAAAATGTATACAAAATTATTTTATTGGGTTGGTCACAAGTTCCACACTGTGTCAGCACCCTGCCCCTTTACTTTGATATCGGAAGTTCCTCACTTCCCTTCATCCAGTTTTCTAGTCACTTCTTGCTGTCTCATCCTTGCTTTGGGGCAGAAGTTGCCTATTTGTTCTCATACACTTGACGGAACTAGGAAGCACATTCTTTACATGTATTGTTGTTTGTTTTACAGGATTGTCTAACCTTTGACTAACAGATGTATTTCAAGACTAGCTTCAGTTCTGAGTTAGCAGGGTGTCTGCAGGCATAGTCTTAGGGATTTTCCAGTTTCTGTCAGACCAGTAAATCTGGCCTTTTCGTATGTGAATTTTATTTATTCTACCTTCTTCTCCCTCTCTGTCCTGGGCCGACTATTGTGATCCCTGTCCGAGCTATCAGTGGTAGCAGCCAGATACCATCCAGTTCTTCTGAGATCAGAGGCTGTGGTCCAGGTGTTCCATTGGTCCTTTGAACTGCATTTTCCATGTTTCTTTGGTTTTCTTCATTTTTTCCTTTGCTCTAGACAGGATGGACCAGTTGGTATATCTTAAATGGCTGCTTGCAAGCTTTTAAGACCTCAGACATGAGCCAACCAAAATAGGATATAGAAGACTCTCTTTATGAATTATGTTGTGGCTTGGCTGTGTCTATTGACCTAGATGTCCACTTAGACTGTGGACCCCAGCCCTCATCCCCACTAACTCTGTTCCTCAAGGAGTTTAGATGTGTCTAGGAGATTTCTATGAGTTTGCCTTGATCAAGTTGCACTGACTCTGTCTATATTTTATGTTGCCTCACCCTTCACCAAAGTTAGAACTTGTCTACTCTCTAGTTAGAGATTTGCCCTTTCTACCACTCCCCTCTCTTGTAATCATGGAATATTGCTTTTTTTTCTTACCTTTTTCCTGTGTGTAAACCTTTCTTTGGGTTTTTATACTAGAGGTGTCATATAATATTCATCCTTCTGTAATTGACTTACTTCATTCAGCATAATAGCCTCCAGATTCTGCCATGTGGGAAGATGTTTCTCATTGTTCTTTATAGTATTCTATCATCAAACTTGCCTTTGAGTCAATTCTGACTCATAGTAATACTGTAGCACAAAATACAACTGCCCCCACAAGGTTTCCAAGGCTGATGTATTCAAACTTCTGACCTTTCAGTTAGCAGCTGTACCTCTTAACCACTGCTCTACCGAGGCTCCCCATTATGTCTACGTACCATCTGTTTTCCATTTGTCTGTTGATAGATACACAAGTTGTTTCTGTAGTTTTACTATTGTAAAAAAATGTTGCAATGAACATGGGTGTGCATATGTCTATTCGTACGATGGCTCTTATTTCACTAAGAAATATTTCTGTGAGTGGGATTGCTGGATTGTATGCTATCTCTGTTTCTAGCATTTTAAGGAAGCACCATATCATTTTCCATAGTAGAGTATTATAATGACAGGTGCAAAGGGCTGAAAATAGAAAACCAAAAGGAAGGAACATGCTCTGTATTTCTCAGTCTGGAAGAACTGAAGAAAAAACTCAAGCCTTGAGTTGTAATAGTGAAGGCTTCTACAGTGAAAATGTTAATAACACAGGAAGCTTAAAAGGAAGATGGAGGGAATATGCAGCGTCATTATATAAAAAACTATTGGTTGATTTCCAACCATTTTGAGGTAGCATCTGATCAGAAACCAATGGTACTAAAGGAAGTAGTCAAAGCTGCATTGAAGGCATATATATTTACAAAGAGGTATATATTGTTCTTAGCTGTCGTTGACTTGACTTTGGCTCATAATGAGCAAAACGTTACCTGGTTCTGGGCCATCTTCCCAATCATTGGTATGCTCAAGTTCATTGTTGTGGCCAGTGTATATTTGTATATTCAAGTGCTTCCTGACCTAGGGGGTTCATCTTCCAGCAATATATCGGACATTGTTATTTCAGGATACATAGTTTTCATTGGTAATTTTCAGAAGTAGATCTCCAAGTGTCTCTTCCTAGATTCCTTTAATCTGAAAGTTTTGCTAAAACCAGCACAGGCCATGGGTGACCTTCTGGAATTTGAATTACTGGTGCCATAGTTTCCAGCCTCACAGCAAAACATAAGCCATCACAGTATGGCAAATCAACAGACCAGTGGTGGATACACTCACACAGGCATATGTATTTATACACATGTATTTACATAGATGCATATGTCTCTTATTTTGCAACTCATTTTTTCATTCAAATTTCAGCTTAAAATATTTAGCTATGCAGCTAAAATTCAGTTTAATTTAATTCAGTTTCACTACTAAAATTCTCCAACAGCATTTCTATACTATGATGTATTTCCTCATACCTCACTGGTGAAAGTGTGAGATATGTCCAGTTTTTTCCTCTTCCAAGGAAATCTGGCATGCTCTTTTGTCCATCAGCGCCCTAGTCTGATGGTTTCTCTTGTTACCACGTGGAAACCTCAGGTTCTTACTTGGCATGATTCATACTGGTCAATAAACAAGAGACTGAGGGGGGAAAGCTAAAAATGTACCCTTATTTTGCTGTACAAGGAAAGGGAGTTAGTTAAATCTTACTGCTGCCAAGACTACTCATCAAACTTGGGCAGGTAAACTCTAAAGGAATTTACAAGTAGAGAGTTCATACAAGTTAAATCAGCAATATTCTTAATCAAACTATGCAGGTGCAACGGGGTTTATATATAACCTCCAAGCAAAAGTAGGATTCAGATGCAAAGCTGAGAGGGCAGGAGAGTGCAACAAAGGGAAGATTTTGAAATGCAGCATTGTAGAGGAGGAAGCCAGATAATGAAAACAGCACCGTGGGGCATCTGTCTCACTTCAGGCACATGTTTTCCAGAACGTTGCTCTTTTTGCTTCTCTTTGCTTCCCCTGACCCGGTGAAATATGTACCTCCAATTAACAGTCTTGTACCTCCACCCCAAAAGGCCCCAAAATAACACTCTCTGAATCTGTCTCCCCTAACTTAAAATGCCAGGTCCTGAGAATCAATATCTGAACATCCCAAAGTGGATAGGTCACTACTATTAGCAGTGATAATGTCAATGTTTCTATTTAACTGGACAGTGTTTGTTAAACTGCCTTGTTAGGTCAAAGGCTTCTGCTGTGAGGATTTTTCTTTCAAAACAAAGAGGCAGTATACTGTGTGTACAGGAAGTGGTAAACAAAGGAAAAAAAGAACAACAGTTCCAATCTTCTATCTTTTAATGCAATCAACATAACAATTGTTGCACTAAAAAACGAGGAAGTAAGCAAAACTGAACAAAATGAGGACTGGAAGTAACTAAAGCAGATGTTTGGGCACTAAAGCTGTTTTTATCACAGAGGTACCTTCCTATCTTCTTTAAAACTTATTTGATCTCTTTCTGAACTGCAGTGGAGACACATTATGTAGGCATTTAATACTTATATAAATTTTTGCATTCAATAAAAATAGGGGAGCTGAAATAATGAAGCATGATTATTCAGAAAATAAAAGTGATAGATCTTTGAGGTCAGTTGTTCCACATAATGAGGATATTTCAACCCCAGTATAGGTTTGCAATGAGAGTTGAATGTCTTTACCAAATGTGTGACCTAGCATGTTACTGAATCTCTCTGTGTGCTAGCCCCTTTCCTTTACATAAGAAGTGGAAATAAGACTCCTGTTGCCAATGAGTCAATTCTGAATCTATAATGGCCCAACGGGGCACAGTAGAATTGTCCCATTGGGTTTCCACAGCTGTAACCTTCATGATAGCAGACTGATACCTTTCAATTAACAGTCCAGTGCTTAACCATTGTGCAAGCAGGGCTCCTTTTGGGGAATATTACTAGTATCTGTTATATTGGACCATTGTGGGGATTAACTGAATAGAAGCAAAACCCTTAGGACAGATACCTACTGGCACATTGTAAATGTGCTTGATAAATGTTGGGGATGAATAAATGACACTGACCTCTGAAAGCATAATTGTATTAAAACTTCAATAACTAATGGTAATGATCATGAACTTGGTTCAAAAACAAAAAGATCAGAATTTTCTCAGTAAATAGATGGTAAATAAAACAAAGATAATAATACATAAAAATAAAAGTATGGATATTTACAGATATAAAAATGCAAATAGTAGTATAAAAATAATCATGAATTATTCAATAAGCCAAAATAATGTTCTTAGTACCCAGTATTTTCTCAAAAAGTAAAATGGTACATGTGATATTTTGGATTCATTTCTATTGCATAATGCAATATAGACGCTTTACTCGAAAATAATAGATTAATTACATCAGTGGTTCCACTAGTTCTTTCTTCAATTTCTTAACAAAATGTTTGTGTAAAAGGTAGTTACAATTAAGTTTGTTTGGTCAATGTTGGATTTTTCTTTAACACCCTTTATATGAGAAGTGGACATGATACAAAGTGTTCTTTTTCCTGTAACACCAGACTTGAACACTAGGTCTTTTTTTTGTCAACTAGAAAAGCTGGGAAAATACTAAAAAAAAAATGTTGAGGACAATGGAGAGCTAGTGATGCAGCAAGGAATTATACAACTAAAACTTAGGAGAAGAAAACTCATAGAAGGAAGCCTGACATACAGTCTCTTTTCCCCCAGGGGTGTCTGCCAGTTTTGAAAGAAGTGTCTGAGAAGCTAAGAAGATGAACAGCACTGTTAAGAGTCACAGCAAACTAGGGGGATAAAAATTATAGCTGAGAATCCATTGTGAAAAGCCCTGATAAATTTAGCTTCTTGGTATTGAGAACTTTCAGGGCTACATGCTATCAGTAAAAGCGAACTAGAAGTAAATTATTCTTCCAGGACAAAATCTTGCTTCAGATCGTCCTAAATCTCTGAAACTCAATTGGGATAAACCCTAATTGACAGTTTCCTGAGTTGCTTGCTGTTAGATACCATTGAGTCAGTTCTGACTCACCCAAGCTAGCCAGCCAGCCAAGTGCCATCGAGTCGTATGCAACTCATGGCAACCCAGTGACTCACAGTAACCCTATATACAACAGAACAAAAAACTGCCAAGTCTTGTGCCATCCTCGTAATTGTTGCTATGTTTGAGCCCGTTGTTGCTACCACTGCATTAATTCATCTTGTTAAGGGGCTTCTTTCTTTTTCCAAACAAAGTTGGTGATTTGTTTCTCCATCTCATTAAAAAATGAAGCTGGAATTTGTATTGGGATTGCATTATATGTAGATTGCTTTCAATAAAATAGACATTTTCACAACGTTAAGTCTTCCTATCCATGAACAGGATAGGTTTCTCCATTTGTGAAAGTCTCTCTTAGTTTCTTGTAATGAGATCTTGTAGTTCTCTTTGTAAAGGTTTGTTATTTCTCTGGTTAGATTTATTCCTAGGTACTTTATCCTCTTCAGGGCTATAGTAAATGGTACTGATTTGGTGATTTCTTCATTAACAATCTTATTGTTGGTATAAAGAAATCCTACTGATTTGTTTAGGTTTATCTTGTATCCCGAGACTTTGCAGAAGTCTTCTATCAGTTTGAGTAGTTTACTTATGGATTCTTTAGGATTCTCTGCATATACAATCATATCATCTGCAAATAGGGAGATTTTTACTTCATCTTTGCCAATCAGATGCCCTTAATTTCTTGGTCTTGTCTAATTGCTCTGGCTAGAACTTCTAGTACAATGTTGAACAGGAGAGGTGAGAGTGGGCATCCTTGTCTAGTTCCCATTCTCAAGGGAAATTGTCTCAGTCTCTCTCCATTCAGGATGATGTAGGCAGTTGGCTTTGTATAAATGACCCTTATTGCGTTGAGGAATTTGCTGTCTCGTCCTATTTTGCTGAGAGTTTTTAGCATGAATGGGTTTTGGACTTCATCAAATGCCTTTTCTGCATCAAAAGACAAAATCAGGTGATTCTTATCTTTTGTGTTATTTATGTGGTTGATAACATTAATTGTTTTTCTGATGTTCAACCAGCTTTGCATCCCTGGTTGAATCCAACTTGATCATGATGGATTATTTTTTGATGTGTTGTTGTATTCTATTGGCAACAATTTTGCTGAAGACTTTTGCATCTAGATTCATGAATGATATCAGTCTGTAATTCTCCTTTTTTGTTGGGTCTTTCCCTGGCTTTGTTATCAGGGTTATGCTGGCTTTATAGAATGAATTTGAGAGTATTCCATCCCTTTCTATACTGTGAAATAGTCTCAGTAGTGTTGGAGATAACTCCTCTCTAAAAGCTTGGTAGAATTCTGCAGTGAAGTCATCTGGGCCTGGGGTTTTTTGGGAGGCTGTAGTTTTTGGATGACTTTTTCAATCTCTTCCTTTGTGATGGGTTTATTAAGTTGTTCTGCTTTACCTTGTGATAATTTTGATAGGTGATGTGAATCAAGGAATTTGTCCATTTCCTCTAGGTTTTCAAATTTGTTAGAGTACAGACTTTCATAGTATTCTGTTATGATATTTTTGATTTCTGCTGGATCTGTTATGACAACTTCCCTCTCATTTCTTATTTGGGTTATTTTTTTCCTTTCCTATTTTTCTTCCATAAGTTTAGTCAATGGTTTGTCAATTTTGTTGATCTTTTCACAAAAACAGCTTTTGGTCTTTTCAAGTTTTTCTATTCTCTGAATCATTTAGTTCTGCTCTAATCCTTATGAACTGTTTTCTTCTGGTGCCTGAGGTGTTCCTCTGTTTTTTTCACTCGACTTGTTCAAGCTGCATGGTTTGTTCTTTGGTTTGGTTTCTTTCTTCCTTCTAGATGTGTGCATTTATGGAGATAAACTGACCTCTGATCAGTGCTTTGGCTATATCCCATAGTTTCTCATAGGAAATGTTTTCATTCTCACTGGAATCCATAAATTTCTTTACTTCATCCTTGATTTCTTCTTTCACCCATGTTTTTTTGAACAAGATGTTCAGTTTCCATGAGTTCCACTTTCTATCTATGTTTTTTCTGCTAATGATTTAGACTTTTATGGCTTTATGATCTCAGAAGATATTTTGCATTGATTCAATGGTATGGATTTTGTTGAGAATTGCCTTATGTCTTAACACATGGTCTATTCTGGAGAATGTTCCACATGCACTGGAGAAGAAGGTGCAGCTTCTGCTGATGGATAGAAAGTTCTATATATATTGATGAGATCTAGTTGGTTAATTGTGGCAATGAGGTCTTCTGTATCTGTTTTGAGCTTTTTTCTAGACAATCTGTCCAATATTGAGAGTGGAGTGTTGAAGTCTGCCACTATTATCGTGAAGTGATCTATCTCGTTTTTGAGTGTAGTCAGTGTTTCTTTGATGTATTTAGGTGTGATAATATTAGGGACATAAATGCTTAATACTGTTAAGTCCTGCTTGTATATTGAACCTTTCAGCAATAGTGTCCATCCTTGTCCACGGTT
The DNA here is from genome assembly GCA_028571685.1 of Heterohyrax brucei. Classification (NCBI taxonomy): domain Eukaryota; kingdom Metazoa; phylum Chordata; class Mammalia; order Hyracoidea; family Procaviidae; genus Heterohyrax; species Heterohyrax brucei. The sequence goes on from CM053140.1 coordinate 33,631,096, forward strand.
GTGGATTTTACATTAAAATCTATCTTATCTGAGATTAGAGTTGCCACACCTGCTGTTCTTTGTGTACTGTTAGCTTGATATATATTCTTCCATCCCTTAATTTCCAGTTTGTTCATATCTTTAAGTCTAAGATGAGTTTCTTGTAGGCAGCATATGGATGGGTCATGTCTTTTCATCCAAGATGTCACTCAATGTCTCTTTACCAGAGCCTTCAGTCCATTCATGTTCAATGTAATTAATGATAGGTTTGTGTTTGGTGCTGCCATTGCGATATGTTTATTTTTGTGTTACTGTTTTCTCTGTTGTTCTTATTAATCTGTTCAGGGACTTTCTTCCTTGGGATTTGAGTTTTCACCTTTTTCAGAGTTGATTTTGTGGTTGTTGAGACTCCTGTGTTATGTTTCTTGATTTGATATGTTGCATCTTTATTGTGCTTCACAGCTGCCGCTATAACCCCCCTTAATAAACTATGTATAAACCCAGTTTTAATTACTACCAGTCTTATTAACTTCTCCATCTGGAAGGACTGTAACAACTGTAGCACATCTCTCTTCTCAATATGATGGCATCATAGTTTTCATGATGTGTCACTGGATCATTTCTTTCACTATTATAGGTTTGATTGAGTTTAGAGCCTTCCCTGAGTGGTTTCTGGGTGACGTGTCCTGAATTTGCTTCTAAAATATAAAGTGAGTGGTTTTATTCCTCTAAACCAAGAGATTCTTTCAGTATGTCTTGTAGCTTTGGTTTGGTTTTTACAAAGTCTCTGAGTTTCTGTTTATCTGCAAATGTCTTAATTTCATTTTCATATTTGAAAGATAGTTTTGCAGGACATATAGTGCTTGTCTGGAAACTCTTCTCCTTCAAGGCTTTCAGTGTGTCATTCAGTTGTCTCCATGCCAGCATTTTTCTGCTGAGATATCTGACGAAAGCCTCCAGGGTTTCCCTCTGAATGTTAGCTTTGCTTTGGATCTTGCTGCCTTTAAGAGTTCCTGTTTCTGTTTCATTTTGTTAAGCTTGATTATATTTGGGGTCTTTCTTTTCAGATCTATGTTGAGTGGCATTTGATGTGCATCTTGGATATCTACATTCTCTTCTTCCATAATTTCTGGGAAGATTTCTGTCTGCAGCTCAGCAACAACACTCTCTGTGTTCTCAGGTGTCTCACCCTGTTCAGGAGCTCCAATCAATCATAGAGTGTTCCTCTTAATAGAGTCCCACATGCTTCTTAATGCTTCTTCATTTTACTTGTTTCTTTTTTCTGATTTCTTTTCATAGATACTGGAGCCAGTAGCTCTGTCTTCCAAGTCAGAAACTCTCTTTTCTGTTTGTTCCATTCTGTATTCTTGGCTTTGAATTGAACTTTCTATGTCTTTAATTTTGTTCTTGATCTGTTGGATTTCAGAGCACTGGTGTTCCATCAGATCAAACAGCTTGCTTAATTTTTCATTTTGTTCTGCTGCATTTTGTATAAGGTCTAGGAGGAGTCTATATATAATTCTTTTGTATTCACCTTCCGATAGTTTTGGGAAGGTTTCTTTGTCTGGGAAGTTCTTTGGTTGTTTCTTCTGGGGATCTTCTGAAGCCATGGGTGATTTCTTAGTTACGCTTTTATCCACAGTTTGTTATTTTGAGGGCATTATGTAAGTCAATAAAAGTTGAGAGACATGCTGTGAGGATGGATTGCAGTTGTTTCTCTAGGCCATCTTAAAATGAAAGATAAAAGGTATCTGACAACTTCCGAAGTCAGTCAGGTTTTCAGTTGTATAGGTCCCTCTTCCCAGCTGGCAAAGTAAGCACCTCTATATCTAACTGCAGATGATGTAAACTAGTTCAAAATATAGAAAAGCTACTGCCCTGCTGGCTTCTGCAGCTGGGCCCCAGCCATAGATGACACTGTAAAATACTGCTTTTCTGCTGGAAAAGCATTCTCCTCTGGGCAGGCACTGCCTCCCAGGCTAGGAATAAGTCCAGCTGAGGCCTCTGTATAAGTATATATCTGCCTCTTGGCAGAATAAGACAGCATCCTGCATAAGCTCTCTGCCTGCCTCAGTACAGGCTACTCAATGACGGAGGTGGAAAGAGAGGCCAAAGGTTCCAAGATGCACAGAGTTCAAAGCCAAGCTCTCAAAATGTGGCAATTTCACCTACCAATCCCACCAGCTGTGCTTCTCAGATTAGCTGCTAGTCAAGTACCAGCTCTTCCTGCCAGCTAAGACAGAGAAAAAAAGTTAAAATGCCCAGTTACCTTCTGTCTGTGAAAGCCAGCACTTATAAACAAGTGGGGATGGCAAAAGAGAGGAGGTTTTCCGTTCAGTGGTATGAAGTCCAAATTAACAGCCTTGTGCAGTGTCCTAGGGCTCACTAGGTGTCCAGAAGGCTTTGTTTAATTATCAGTTCAGGTCTTGGCTTCCAGAGGGATTTAAGGAGGAGTGTGTTTAGTCTGCCATCTTGATTCCACCTCCCAAGGATCTTCTTTCATGCTGACTCTATGCTTTACCAAGAATGATGTCCTTCCATGATGTTCCTCCTGATAAGATGTCCAAAGTACAAGAGATGAAGTTTCATCATTCTCACTTCTAAGAAGCATTTTGGCTATTCTTTCAAGACAGAAGCACTATATGTCTTTGTGGAAAAACTTAATATCACCTTAGGCCACAAATTAGGTTTACAGTGTTTTCTGATACAGGGTCCAATTTTTAATAAAATACAACTATATGGAGAAACAGACTAGATAATATGAATGAAAACAAAGAAAAACAGCAGATCCAAGAAATAGATCTGTAAGAGAATCAGAAAATGGACCTATAAGATACGGGCTTTATAATAACTGCAATCATATGTTCAAGGAAATAAAACAAGATTGAGCATTCTGGTAAAGAAATGAAAACTACAAAAAAATTAAATGAAAATTGAAAGCTATAATGAATAATATTCAAAAGCTCACTAGATGGATTTAACAATAGATTAAATAGAACTGAAAAAAAGGAATTAAAGCTTTGAAGCATTGGTCAAAAGAAAATATCCAGGATAAAAGGTGAAGTAACAATAAGACTGAAATCCCAGAAGAAAGGGAAAGAAGTACAGGGAAAACACTGAGACACAGGTATACTTGCAGTCACAGAGGAAAAGAAGTAGGACAGAATGGAAGTAATATTTTTTAAAGATACTAGCTGAGGCTATGAGTTAGCACCAACTCTACAGCAGTGGGTTTTGTTTGGGGCTTTTGGCTAACACTGTTTCAAAACAAGTGAGAGGTATCAAGCCATGAAGACCTGCAAATCCTCATCAGCATAATCAAAAATCAAACCATACACAGGCACATCAGAATAAACTTCTGGAAACCAAGGACAAAGAAAAAAATCTTAAAGAAATTAGAGAAGAAGAGAGACATTACATTCAAAGGAGCCAAAACTGATTGACAGTTAATTTCACAACAGAAAGAACGGGAGACAGAAGAAAACATGATGACATATTCATTCATAGTGCTGAAAGAAAATAACTGCCCATCTTGAGTTTTGTACATTTTCAAGGGCAAAGATGAACTAAAGTATTTTCAAATGAATGAAAACTAGAGAATTCTTCTTTGGCAGACCTACATTAAAGGAAACAATATCTATAAATTGTTGGTAGTTACCATTAAGTCAGCAGAGACTCAGGGAGACCATATGATAGCAGAACGCAATGTTGCCTGGCCCTGCTTCATCCTCATAATTACTGGTGCGTTTGAGTTCATTGTTGTGGTTATTGTGTGAATGCATCTCTTTGAGAGTTTTCCCTGTTTCTCTTTGCCCTTTACTAAATATGATGTAATTTTTCTATCAACTGGTCTTCGTAACAGTGTGTCTAAAATAAGCATTTGAAGTCTCACCATCCTCCGTGTTAAGGAAGATTATGTTTCTTTTAAGATTGATTTTTTGTTCTTCCGGGACTTCACAGAAGATTCAATATTCTGTGCAGTTTCACAGCTCAGATGTATCCAACCTTCCCTTTGTGTTCCCCTTTCCTCATCTGAATTTTACTTGCATATTTGGCGATTGAAAAGACCACGGCTTGGCTTGGAAACCCCAGTGGAGTAGTGATTAGCTGTTACAGCTGCTAATCAAAAGGTTGGCAGTTCAAATCCTCCAGGAACTCCTTGAAAACTCTATGAGGCAATTCTACCCTGTCCTCTAGGATCACTGAGTTGGAATCAATCTGATGGTAGTGTTTTTTTTGTGTGGCTTAGTTTAGATATACCTTAATTATCAAAATGACATCTCTGTATTCTAAAACTTCAAAGACATCTTTCACATCAGATTTACCCAAAGCATTATGTCATCTGATTACTTGACTGTTCCTTCTGCAGACATTGATTGTTGATAGAAGGAGAATGAAATTCTTGACATTTTCAACTTGGAGAATAAATTGAAGTTGTCAGGAATTTCATTCTATTTGGAGAGAGATATGTACAAGTAATAACAAAATTCTTGGTAACTTCAGCAATGTGTAAAAATTAAAATGAACTGCAACAATAGCATGTAAGTTAGGAGAAGGACTAATGGAGTTAAAGTGTTTAAGATCCTCTCATTACCCAAGGAGAGCTAAAAGTACCAAGTAGTAGTAAACTTTGATACATTAAGAGTGCAAGCTATGATCTCTAACATAATTACTGCAAAAAAAAAAAAAAAAGAGTGTATGATAATCAAGCAAAAAGATAAGGGGAGAAAAGAGTAATATAAAAAATACTCCACAAATAAAAAAGAAGAAAGGAAATATAAATAGTTGAGGCAAATAGAAAATGCTCACTAATATGGTTAACTTGAAACATAGCATACTAGAATTACATTTAATATAAATGGGTTCTAAAATATAGGTTTCAGAAATTTTGAAAATAAAGTACAAAAAAACATACACCATGCAACTTTAGCCCAAAACAAAAACGTTGAACAAAGTAAATATTACAATAAAAAGCATTATTAGACATAGAGAGACATATAATCACAATAAAAATACTAATTCATAAAGAAAGGATAAAGCTTGTAAATTTCATCATCTACTATCACTTTGGGGCCCAGTGGTACAGTGGTTAAGATCTCAGCTGTTAATCAAAAGGCAACAGTTCAAATCCACCAGTCAGTCCTTGGAAACCCTACAGGGAAGTTCTACTCTGTCTTGTATGATCACTATGTGTCAGAATCAACTAGACAGCAACAGGTTTCTCTCTCTCTCTCACTCAGTTTAATACCACTTCAAATATTTTAAGGCAAAATTAACAGGATGCAGAAAAAATTTAAAATTTGTAATCACCTTGAGTTATTTAAAAATAACTTACCGTAACTTAAATAACAACAAAAATTTATATATACGAAAAGCCAATATATTCTTGAAGAAGAACAAGGCTTGACTATCCACCAAGACTAAAAAAAGTTACACTGGTTAAGAAAGTGTGATATTTGCCTAAGGACACTAGAAAAAAAGATGAATGAAATAGGATGGAATTCAGACAGATCATGCATGTATGAACAAATAATTTATGAGAAAAGGTAGCCTGCATCTTTTCAATAAGTGGTGTTTGGTCAGCTGGATTTTAGTATGAAAAAGACTGGAATGTCACCTTGTTTTGCTGAAGATAATTCAAAAAGAATTCAATATCCATACGAAGCACATCAACAGAAACTGCCAGAAATTAAACCCAGATTCAGATAAAGAGGTGGAATGGGGGATATCATTTCTGATATCAGATTGATCTCAGCTGAAATTAGAAAATACCAGAAAGATGTTTACTTGTGTTTTATGGACCAAGCAAAGCAAAGATGGATTAACGAATAAATGAGGTAAATTTGAGTTTAAATTAACCAAGATACACATGGACTTGCTTGTGTTTACTTACAAATCTGTAATGCACAATTTCACATGGGATTTGCCACATCAAAACAATGCACTAGAGATTCATAAGCAAGCACAAGTAAGCCAGTGTGTGTCCCCACTTATTGAGTAACCCATCGCTAATGCAAAGACGTTGGACTGTGTGGATTATAAAAATTATGGGTAGTAATATGAAGAAAGAGAATTCCAAAACATTTAATTGTACTTCTGTGAAACTTGTATATAGACTAACAGACAATTCTTTGAATAGAAGAAGAGAATATTTCATGGTTTAAAGTCAGAAAAAGGTATGTGTTAAGGTTATATGTATTCATCACACTAATCCAAATAACTCGAGGAGCTGAACATATGAAGAAGAAGGGGGCTTCACAACTGGAGGAAGACTCATTAGCAACTTAAACTATGCCAATGGTCCAACCTGGCTTGCTGAAAGTGAAGAGGACTCTTTTGAAGCACTTACTGATGGAGATTAAGGATCACAGCCTTCAGTATGGATTATGCCTCGGCATAAAGAAAACAAAAATCCTCACAACTGGCCCAAGTAACATAATAAACATAGAAAAGATTGAAGTTGTCAAGGATTTCATTTTATCCACATCCGCAATCAACAGCCATAGAAGCAGCAGTCAAGAAATCAAACTTTTAAGACCCCAGACGCCACTCACCGATGTGGGGAGCGGAGAGCCCTCTTAGCAAAACGCTAGTTGTGTGCACTTTATGGTTCTATTCATCTATAGGATACCATCCTGCTGACCTCTGGCTGGAGGAAAGAGAGTGGGTGCAGAGAAAGGAAAGGAAGACTGTTTGAAGGATGAGACATATATGGAATAGAGAGGAACAGTGTGCTGTCACTGGGCAGGAAGAGCAGTGGAAGCTGCATATAGGTGGGCACGTAAATTTATATGGGCATGTACATTTTCACTGAGTCGTAATAAAAAAAAGAAATCAAACTACACATTTCATTGGGCAAATCTGGTGCAAAAGACCTCTTTAAAGTGTTAAAAAGCAAAGACGTGACCTTGAAGACTAATGAGCACCTGACCCAAGCCGTGATGTCTTCAGCTGCCTCACATGTATATGAAAGCTGGACAAGGAATAAGAAGGGTAGAAGAAGAACTGATGCCTTTGAATGGTGGTGTTGTCTAAGAATATTGAATAAAAGAATGAACAAAACTGTCTCGGAAGACAAAATATAGACATGATGCTTCTTGGAATAAAAGATGATGAGACTTAGTCTCACATACTTTGGGAATGTTATCAGAAAGCATCATTCCCTGGAGAAGGACATCATGCTTGGTAATGTAGAGGGTCAGAGAAAAAAGGAAATCCTTCAAAGAGATGGACTGATATAGTAGCTGCAGCGATGAGCTCAAACATAGAAGGCTCAAACACACAGGACTGGGCCATGTTTCCTTTTTTGCATAGGGATGCTGTGAGTCAGAACCAAATCCATGAAACTTAATCAAAAGGATAGCAAAGTTTAAGAACTGGGAAGCTCCATATGATGTTAGAAAGGGGGACAATGATCATCTCTGAGGAGGAAAAAGGAGATGAGATGGTGATTGGGAAGGAGCATGAGAAAGAATCTGAATTGTCTGCAACATTCTATTTGTTACCAATTTCATGATTAATTTTGCATTGTCTTTAGTTGCTATGTATATTTTTCTGTACTGTTTGACATATAGTCAGCATTACAGTATTTTAAAAATTTACAAAAAGGGGAGAATGTTATTAAATAAAGTCGTTTATTTTAGAACTTCTGAGAGACATTGGCACACACTGTGAGTCCTCAGGAGTGCTGGTGGCACAGTGGTTAATACCTATGGAGAGCTACAGCTGCTAAACGAAAGGTCGGCAGTTTGAATCCACCAGGTGCTTCTTGGAACCCCATGAGGTAGCTATGTTCTGTCCTACAGGGTTACTATGAGTTGGAATTGACTCAGCAACAGTGGATTTGGTTCTCTGTAGGGGGTGAGAGTGTCTCCTCAGCTGGGAGACAGGCTATGCCTTATATTCCAGATGTATTCAACCATAGAAATATTTTCTTTATTTACTACTAAAGGACCTCCAGTTTCCACTGAATAGTTGGGAAGTCTTGAAATTACTGATTACCACTTAATCATACCAACAATCTTTATTCCATTTTAGTTCTGCTTATGAATCAAAAACACAAACTTTACTTGATAAATGTATATCGGCAGTGATAGGATGTGTCCTCAAGGTTCACACCTATAGCGGCCTCAAAGATAAGACAGTCTGTACTAGTTAGGATGCAGACTTGGCTGCCATAACAGAAAGACACAAATTAAGCATGACATGCTTTTTAAAACGTGCATTTTTCTTTCAGATTCTGAAGACAGCTCAGGGCTGGGATGGTGGTTCTGCACTTGTTAGGGACCTAGGCTGTTTCTCCAGCTTGTTTTATCACTCCCTCTACGTGAGCTTTGCTGTTTAAGATCCAAGAGGGCTGCTACAGATCTCTCTGTCACATAAACATTCCAGCTAAGGGGGTGAAGGAAAGAAGACGAAGTGTAAAGAAATACCCCTTATTTTTAAGGACAAAACCTAGAACTAGCATAGACGATTTCTGTTCACATCCCATTGGTCAGGACTTAGTCACATGGCCACACCTTGCTGAAAGGGAGGATGAGAAAAGTGTCACTGAAAGACTAACGCACAGCTTTCTTTTACTAAAGAGAGAAAGGGGGATAGGTATTTGTCAGGTGGTTTTGGCCCATCTCTAATAATATATCTGGAAGGATTTTTAAAGGAAATGTCTTTTAATTGGTATTTGTTGTCATTGTTAGCTGCTCTAGGGTTGATTTTTGACTGATGGAAACCTCACATATGCAGAGTGTAAATACTCCATAAGGCTCTCAAGGCTGTGAACTTTTGGAAAAAGACTCACCAGCAGGTCTGCCTTCCAAGGCAATTCTGGGTAGGTTTGAACTGGAAAAACTTGCAGCTAAGTAGTCAAGAGCTTAACCATTTGTGCCACCCAAGAATTCCTGCTTTATTGGTATAACCTATGAATAATATCACCGATAAAATACAGAAAAATTAGAACCTAGTTAAAAGAAAAGACCTCAAAGAAAGGGATAGAGATTCCCTGTTTCAGTGACAGTAGATCAGTGGTGCTCTTACTAGTTCTATGTTTAGAAGAGAGAGGTAATCAGGAGAATGTGCCATCTTCGACACAGCACACAAGAAGCTGGTTCACAAGAAAAGTGCTACACAAAATGTCTGGAGCGTGGGTCCAGTATCTTTTGAGCTCTTGTTTGTGTGAAACACTGTAGTACATGAGAAACAGCAGAAGCTTTGGGATCAGAAACACCTAGATACGAAAATTGACTTTGTCTGTTCCCCAGGTGGCACAAACGGTGAAGTACTCTGCTGATCACAGAAAGGTTGGTGGTTCAAATCCACCCAGAGGTACTTTGGAAGAGAAATCCCTGGCGGCATAGTGGTTAAGAGCTACAGCTGTTAACCAGAAGGTCAGCAGTCTTGGAGACCACATGAGGCAGTTTTGCCCTGTCCTATATGGTCACTGTGAGTCCTAGCCATCAACTTCTGGAAAAAAAAATCAGTCTTGGACAACTCATGGAGCACAGTTCTACCCTGATACATGTAAGATTACCATGAGTCAGAGCTGAATTGATGGAAACTGATTTGAAGCGTGAGCAAGTGACCTTCTAAGCAAAATCCAAACCCATCTATTGCCTGAGTTCTGCTTTTGAGTTCATTCATTGGTATTGGTTACCTCTTCCAATGACTCTGATTTCCATGTATAAATGTTGCTCCTTTTCCCAAAGGCCCTGCTGGCTGCTGAACACCTAATTACCAGTCACACTTTCAAAGGCACCTAACAAAAACCTCCCTGCGTGTCTGAGCACAAGAACTCTCATTAGTGAATCTAGGCAGGGTGATTATTTATACCACTTCTATAATTAAAAATTCTGAAAGCTAATTACAATTATCCATCAGTATCTCAACATGCCAGGACTGAGGATCTTAACCTTCCTCACTGCACTGTTCTTCCCTCTGTCCTTGCGCTAATCTCCTTTTGAGCCCTCTTGTTTTCCTTTTGAAAACTCTGCAGCGAGCTCACCAGTTCTCAGAGCTGGACTGTTTGTTTTCCATGCATTTCCTTCTGTTCCCAGCTGTCAGAAGAGCTGTTTGTATGTCATCTTCGAAATGGGAAGGAAAGTGCCAACAATTTCTTCGTCCTAATACCTCAGCTACCCAGATAAATATTTGTGAGGTAGGAGGCTCCGGTTGCAGCCAATGTTCCTGTTTCCCGGTTCAGCTTTTCTGTCTGTTCCTCTTGTCCTTCAAGTGAAGAGCTCTCCAGAGCAGCCTGTCAGGGCCTCTAGGTGTCTCTTGTAAACACTGTATGTAATTGGTAACCATTAGTTCCAGCAGTTGTTCAAACAGGGAGGAAAACCAAAATATCAGAAGTTTCATTTAATTAAAGTAACTGCATTGAGAAGAGCCATCAGAGAGTCTGTTGCAAGTAATTACTGAACCCTAGATGAAAGGGACGCAGAGAAATTGTAATCTGGAAGAGGCACGATGATCCCATCATCATCACCATCACACCACCATCACATCACCATCGCCATAATTATCACAACATGTTGGCACTGAAGCCCCACTGTGTGCACAGCATCACTCCCTCTGAGCATGGGGAGTTCACACTGGCGTGGACTCTATGAAAGCCTGTTTCCAACACCAGCCATATGCCATTTTACACAACAGGAAAGCTTCTGGAAATTGCTCTGCAGATGGAATCTCAAAAGTCCCAAGGAAGCTAAACTTCCCAGCCATGTGTGTCTGCAGGGGCTTCTGGTTTCAAACGACATCTGGCAAGGAGCTTATCACGAAAAGACTTTGGACAGCATGAAAAAAGAAGAAAATATAAGCCAGCGACAAAGGGTAGATTTGATAACCGATATTTTTTTCTAGAATCCAATAATAAAAAGGGCTCTCTACCTTCAAAACAAATGGTAGTGTATTGAAAAAGCACAGTCAGTGGACCAGTTCACAGGGTCACTACAGGTTAATACGTTTGTTTGGCTGAATGTGATAGGCAAATTTTATCTGTATGCCTCCTGGTTTTATCCAGTAAGAAACTGAATGGCCACCCCACTACTACAAGCAGAAACTGTAGTTCCCTCAAAACAAGATAGAAATACAGAAGACGGAGGTGGCTGCTGTTCTGGTAACTACATACACCATCCCGGAAGCCTCTTTTTGTTGCTGGTTGTTGTTAACTTGGCTTCATCTCATGGCAACTTTACATACAACAGGCTGAAGCATTGCCCAGACTAGCACCATCTCTTCACGATCTCCGTATATATGAGACTCACTGTTTATACTGACCCTCTAATTTACCAGACATGGTGGCTCTTTCTAGCTATTGGTCTTTCCTAATGACCTGTCCCAAGTACGCAAGTCAAAGTCTTACTATCTTGCCTCTAGGGAACATCTGCTTGTATTTCTTCTAAGACTAATATATTCGTTTTTATGACCAAACCCACACCAAAGCCATTGCCAACAAGTTGATTCTGACTGACAACAACCCTATAGGACAGAGTAGGGCTTCCCTATAGGGTTTCTGGGCAGTGGCTGGTGCATTCAAACTGGTAACTTTTTGACTAGCAGCTGTAGCTCTTAACCACTTTTCCAGAAGGGCTCCTATTTTTAAGACCAAGCTACTGACATTGAGTTGACTTTGACTAATAGAAACCCTAAATAGGTCAGAGTAGAATTGCCCCCACAGATTTTACAAGGAGTGCCTAGCACATTTAAACTGCCAACCTTTTGCTCAGCAGATCAGGCCACCAGGATTTTTACATTTTATTTTTTATTACAGATTGTTATATATCTAACATTCTTCAACACCACAGCTTAAGTACCTAAATTCTTCTTCTGTCTTCCTTTCACAATGGTCTGTTTTCCCAGTCTATATTAAGCAACTGAAAAGACCATAGCTTGGGTTACCAAAGTGACATCTTCATTTTCAAAAATTTAAAGAGGACATCTTGTGCAGCAGATTTTCCCAATGCAATATATTATTTTATTCCTTGACTTCTGCTTCCATGGGGACTGTTTATTGATCCAAGTAGACTGAAGTTACCTGGGAGGTGTAGACCACAGGTAACAGGAATGAGAGACAATTTTATCTCAGGTTAGCAAAGTTTCTCTATAAAAAAGGCACAGGGGGTTGTATCACTGTCTATGTCCACTATACCATCTTCCAAGTTGTTCTCAGGTTGACAGAGGCTGGGATCACAGGCAGTGCACCACATTTGCTTGCAAATAACCTGTGCCCATTGCCACAGAGTTGATTCTGGCCCACAGTTACCCTACAGGACAGAATAGATCTGCCACATAGAGTTTCCAAGGAGCGCCTGGTGGATTTGAACTTGTGACCTTATAGCTAGCAGCTATAGCATTTAACCATCATGCCATCAGGGTTTCCTGCAAATAACAGGCCAGTGTAAATTCTCCTCACTTAAGAAGTAGTGTACTAATATGAAGAATTATTGTACAAATATGGATAATATGTCTATTGTTGCTTACAAATGTGCATAGCTTCCTATTCTGCTAAACTCAGGCAATGAAAGTTGAGCATCGTGTTGTCTATCACATTCATTAGAAGTTTTAAGAGTTAGCACACGTTTTGTCATGGTATCCTTTTCTTCAGTTACAACGATGACCAGCAGTGGTCCTGAGAGAGGCTGCCCTATCAGCCTCGGTTCTGTGATTCTAGGATAAAAATGATACAGAGCAGAATCTCAGAAGATCTGTAATGAACACATAACAAGATGAAGAAGTATATTTCTTATTTTAAGACACTGAGATTTAGGAATTGCTTTATCCAACTTGACAACATTTAGCTTTTTTTTCTATTAAATGGTAGAGGTTCAAGTTTACCCGTAAGTGCCTTGAAAGAAAGACCTGATGATCTACGTCTGAAAAATTAGCCATTGAAAACACCACAGAGTACGGTTCTACTCTGATGCACATGTGGTAGCCGTGAGTCGGAATCAACTAGATGGTAGATGGCTTGCTTTAGGCTTACCCTTGTGTTTCCTATCCAGTACAGTGTAAAACAGACATGTGCATGTAACACATGTGAGTAGAAAAAATACACCTGAAAAATACAAACTAAAAAGCTATTTTACTATTAGATAAAATCGACTTCAAGGTAAGACAAAGACAAGGATAAAATCTTAAACTAACCAGAACAGACAGATGACTTTAAAGAAGTATTCTCTTGGGTAGCCAACTTTTCAAAAACATCAATTGATCGCCTAAAATGATGAGAGAATGACTTCAACTGGTGAGAAAAACAACTGTGAATATCGAATATTCCACATAACTGAAACAGTTTTCAGGAAGAAAAATGAGACAATGACCATTTTAGAAGAAAATGCACTCCCAGCAAATTCTTACTAAAGGAAACTCTAAAAGACATATTTTGAAAGGTATATTTTGGAACAGATGGTTAGTCTACAACACGAGATCAAGAAAAAAATGTAGTAAGTCTAAATAAATACTGATTATAGAAAATAATAATACTTTTCAAAAAATGAGAACAAAAATCCTACATTGAAAATCATCCTGAATATGCAGTTCTGAAGAGCATTTTAGACACAACTAGTTAACATTTATTCATATGTACTAATACCTAGGGGGGGCAAAACTTCCCTAGGTAGTATAAACGGTTTACCTAGGCTATGCACCTAAAGACTGATGGTTCAAATCCACCTGTCAGTGCTATGGGAGAAAAGACCTGACAATTTGCTCCCTTAAAGGTTACAGCTAAGGTACTAATTCAAAAAAAAAAAAAAACAAAAAAAAAAAAAACACAAAATAACAAGTGTTGGAAAGGTTGTGGGAAATTAGAACACTTCTATGCTGCTAGCAGAAATGCAAAATGGTACAACCTCTCCGGAGAGCTAGAAATAGAAATATCACGTGATCCAGCAATCCCACTGCTTGTGGGATTAAGTTCATGAACTCATCCTAGACAAAGTACTACACACCTCACTGTGGAATATAGCTACGGTTACCTTCGAAGCACTCCCCTTAAGAAACTATGTACCAACACCAGCGCCTCATCTAAGCTTCAAAGCAATTTTGGGACTCTTTCTGGAATGACCATCAGAGTTGTCAGATTGCCCTTGATGACTTGAAAGTCATCAAAATGTCTTCCTTCTAATATTCTCTTTATCTTCACGTAAACAAAAAGTCGTTGGGGACCAGATCAGGTGAGTAGGGACCGTGTTCTAACACAATTATATGTTTACTGGCTAAAAACTCCCTTATAGACAACTATACAATTAAGTCCACCAACTTGTCATCCTGCTACGATGTGCAATGTAACATTCCAGAAACACTTTCAAAAATGCTTTGAAGAGTAGACTAGGTGCTGACATCATGTGTAGCTACCTACGGGGAGTACGTTGAATGTGACCATGGTAATATTCAGTAATGAGGTAAGTAGCACTTAGAACAATTCAATTAGTGAATTTAAATGTCAAACCTTGTGTATCCTAGAGAAATAAGGGCTAGCACATGAATAGACACATGCACACTAGTGTTTATTGCAGCACTATCTACAATATCAAAAAGATGGAGTCAACCTAGGTTCCAGGTTCCATTAATCTGTTGAAACAAACTATGGTATATTTACACAATGGAACTCTATGCAATGATGAAGAACGATGATGATTTCATGAAACATAACTTGGAATCAACCAGGAGACATTATGCTAGGTGAAGTCAGTCAGCTACAAAAGGACAAATACTGTATAAGACCGTTATTATAAAGACTTAAGAAAAGGCTTATGCACAGAGGACAATACTCTTTGATGGCTACAAGGCTGGGAATGAAGGGAAGGAGAGGGTTATTCATAGATTAAATAGTCAATGGGAATTCAGTTAGGTGAAGGGAGAGACAGCATATAGTAGAAAGCAAATAAACACAACTGGACTACACCACAAGCTAAAAGGTTTTCCAAATACAACCCAACATTTTAAAGGACAGAGTAGCAGGGACAGGGGTCTGCAGACCATGGCTTCAGGGGACATCAAGGTCAATTGGGATAGCTAGGTGTTTGGGGTTTTTTTTTTCCCTCTTAAGAAATTGTTCTACATCTCAAACTGGTGAGTAGTGCCAGGGGTCTTAAAAGCCAGAAAGCTGCTGTCTAAGGAATATCAGTTGATCCCAACACACCTGGAGCAGATAAAAAACAACAATTTCACAGATATAAGGAAAACATGAGTCCAGGAGACAGAAGTGTCCATATGATTGGGAGACTACATAAGACCAGAAGAACTCAGTGGTGCAAGGCCACCACCAAAGACACCCCTGTCAGGAAACACAATGTATAATTTCTGATGTAGCTTGAGGAAAACGGGTGTGCAGATCAAGGACTCTGCTAGAAGACTAGACCTGATGGTCTAACAACCTGGAGGTCCCCTGAGAATATGTCCCTTAGACTTTGTGCTAGCCCACACCTGAGACCAGTACTGAAGTCAACACTTCAAAGATTGGACTGCACTAAGGGACACAGAGTGACTGATGCAGGTAGTGGGTGTACTTATATGTATATGTATATGTATATGAGACTGTCCAATTGGTCTGTTTTTAGAGGGAAGACGAGAGATACTGGAAATAAAGAGTGGAGGGGATGAATGTGCTATCTTAGGGTAAGGAGAGCAGAGAGCAGACAGAGTTGCATAGAGGCAAGTGCTTGGTGTTTTGTATGGCGAATTGACTTGGGTCATAAACTCAATCACAATGAAAAAGTTTTTTTAAAAAAAAAAGAAGTTGCAGCCAATGGGGCAGTTCTACTCTGTAGTGCATGGAGATGTCCTAAGTCAGAATCAACTTGACGACAATTAAACACCAACGTTATCTGGAAAAAATCATCATTTTAAAATGGGGGTGGTAGAGGAGTCTGGCCAAGTACAAAGGAGGCAAAAACTCATGTTGGCTGCAATCTCTTCTCCAGTCTATTTCTTTAGGTACTGGTATTGCCATGTCCACATAATTTTGAAGATAATTTCATGTGCTCTCAAATTTCATGCCTAACAAAGCTGTCTCATATGCATGAAGCCAATTTAAAAATATTATGAAGATTACGGATGATAGCTACCTAGAAAATATTTATATATAAGATAAGTACAGTGGAAAACTCCAGAAATGGAAGTCTAGGTTTTAAAGAATTCTGTCTGTCCTCTTGACACTAGACTCGGAAAGTAAAGTTACATGATGTTCTAGCAAGTGCTAACTTGTTCCTTAGCAGCTTCCTTTACAGTTTCAGAAAATATATATTGTTGCTATATGCCATTAAGTTGATTTCGACTCACAGAGGGCCCATGCTGGCACAACAGAATTGCCCCTTAAGGTTTTCTTGTCTGTATTTTTACAGAAGCAGATGACAAGGTCTTTTTCTTGCAGAGCTGTTATGTGGGTTCAAATCACCAACCATTCAGTTAGCAGCCAGGCACTTAGTTGCTGTGCCACTACCCTAGAGGATATCCATTAACATATAAGATGGACAATTACATGAAATCTGATGAAATTTGGAAACCAAATATAAATGTCTGCTCTTCTACTCCTATATTTGCTAAACACTAACTAAAATAGTTGTATTGTTTTTAATTTCAAACTCTATTCTCTGACATGGTGGTTCAGTAGCAGAATTATCTTCTTCCATGTGGGGGATTCTTGCTTGAACTTCCAGCTAGTACACATTATGTGCATGTAGCTACGATGTTGAGTAGGTATTGCTGTGGGGTAGGGAGAGGCCTAGTTGAGCAGTGCTCAAGAGCTTGGAAGACAAGCTTGTCTCCAACAAACTGGCCTTTGAAAACCCTGTGGTGCATAGTTCTACTCTGCCACCTGCAGGTTCACCATGAGTCAGAACTGACTTGATATCAACACCTGGATTATATTTTGATTTTCACACTTACCAGGAACTCTTAGGTTTTCCTTGTTGGACTTGTATATTCTTTTGAAGGAATATGAAAATAGATGGAATCTGTGGATTCAAGTTTGAAACAAAAAATGAATGGCAACTCCACTTTTTGCTCTCCGTATCACTGTGATTCAGGAGTTTTTGAGGTTAGAAAGCCAGTTGTTTAAAAATAAAACAGGCAGCAGATGTGTTGGGGAAGTACATGTGAATTTGTTATTTGCTGTTCTCCTTGTCTTTGAAGGCAGGTGAATCTTTGATAGGGTTTTATGTTTGCTCAGTGCAAACAGTCATGATGCTCTGATGGCCTTTAGTGTTGGCGGATGAGTGCAGAGTGCAAAAGCAAAGAGTCTAACTAAGCAAGCCGTTCTTTTCCTAAAAAGGGGAGAAATCTGGATGTGGGGGATGGGCAGGGAACAGGAGATAAAGAGAGAAGGATTTAATCTGAAAGGCTGAGCTGAGGAGAGAGATTAAGAGATTGAGTGACAACGTAAAAGATATTGAGAGAGGAAGAGAGATTAAGAGATACAAACTGAGAAAGATATTGAGAGAGAGGGAGAGAGAAAAGGAGAGTGAACGAGATAATTGAGAGTGAAAATGGGAGAAGGTGACAGAGGTGGGGACACTCAGAAAGAAAGAGAGAACTAAGAGGGAGACAGAAATTGAGATTGAGAAAGAGAATGCTGGCAGAAAAGGGTAGGGTGTGAGGATGCTGCTGAAAACGGCTTTCTTCTTAGGCTTCTTAGAAGTTCTTGCTGTGCAGTCTTCAGTGTGGATCCACTTTTGCCACCTCTTCCTGAATCCTTCAGTGAAATGTACACAGTTTACCAATGCTTTCAGAGCTGATTTTAATTGGGGGAGGGGAAAAGGGACAGTGCAGAAAAATTAGAGCTCAGTTATCTTCTAGGTGATGTAATGACGAGACAACACAGGTACTTGCCCAGAGCACCCTGGTTACAATGGAGTTGCATGAAGATAACCACTAATTAGATTAAGAATTCATATTTGGGTTGCAGTATGAGACAAAACCAAAAGACAAAAAATAATTTAGATGCTGAGATTGATAAGACTTTAACAAATATGTAAAATCCATGATTGTGACTTTGGTATTCATTAGAATTTCCATGGTCTTCTCAGTGTTTGAATTGATACCTAAATATCACTAATTTTAATTTCTAAAGAAGATGTAGACAGATGAAATATTTCTTAACTGCTTTTATGCATTGTAGTTCTGCATAAAATTCAATTGAAAGCACGAGTCTAGTGGTTACAAAACAAGTTTTCAAGCCACCGTTTTACAAAATGTAGACAAAATATAAAGAAAATAGTAACAGTGCTTTCCTCCTCAGAGCTGAGAAGAAAAGAGAAATAGCTATTTTTGTCCCCAAGGAACACGAGAAACAATTTTCTGAAACTTTAAATCTTATGTTGAATAGACACGGTTGCAGAATTTTCATAAATGAGACTTATAATCAAATAATAATACAAACCACCTGGCACAGAACACCTCTTCCTGACATCTGTCTTTGCCTTTGAGGGTGTACTTGTATTAATTCTTTTCATATGAATGTCCATTTGTGCATATTACATTTTAAGTGCCATCTAGTCTGCTGTGACTCATAGAGGCCCTGTGTACAACGAAATGAACCACTGCCTGACCCTGTGTTACCCACCCAGTCCTTGCTATGTTTGAGTCCATTGTTGCAGTCACTGTGCCAATCTGTCTTATTGAAGATCTTCACTTTTTTACAACCCGTTTTAGTCACTTAGTACTGCTCTAACAGAAAATACCATGAGTGGAAGGATTTATGAAGAGAAACTTCATTGACACAGTCTGTTAAGCTTCAATTCCATTTGTGAGTTATCAGTCCATTCAATAAGAGAAATTATCACAGTCCAGTAGGCTGAGTCCAAGTTCTAGGAGACCATCTCAGCACAGGAACCTCAGGTCCAAAGGATGTTCTCTGTTCCTGGCCTTAGTGGTGTGAGGTTCCCAACTGTCTATGATCACCTTTATACACCACAGCTGGTAACTTGAGTTATGCCTCAACAGCACAACTGATGCCCATTCTCCGTTATCAGTATCACAGAGGCAGGATTCACAACACATGAAAGGAACCGCACTGTGTTGGAACTCAGCTAAGTCAAATCAATATATGCATTTGGGGGAGGCACAATGCAATCTGTCACACTCCACCCTTTGGCCTCCCCAAAACCACGTCATTAGAAAAGGTCTTAAGTCCAGATCCAAAATCCATAAATTTCTCTTAACTGTGAAATCCAGAATAGGTGTTATCTTCCCAAAATACAATGGTATAACAGGCAGACACAAATTACACATTTTCATTAGAAATGGTGAAATTGTAGGGAAAGAAATCTTTCACAGGCAACAAGGAAATCAGCAGAACACATTACATTAGCCCTCAAAGCTTTGAAAATGATCTTCCATTCTGAGACATTTTACACAATAGCTTTGCCCTCCAGATTCTAGGTATTGGCCACACTCTTTGGATTCTGAGGGAGATCTCCAGGCCTGTGCTACAACAATACCTTCAAGCCCACGTGGACAGCAACTCTGCCCACTCAGCTTTAGGTGCACCCTAAGCCCAACTGACTTGGCAATTCCACCCTTACAATCACAGGAAGCCATGGCTCCACCTTTCAAACCCCTGAGGTCGTGGTCATACCTTTAGAGACTGAGGCAGTTCAGTTTTTCTTCAACTTGGTCTCTTCAGATTTCATGGCCTCATGGCCTAGGCCTCAAGCATGCTTCTGCCCTGCAGGGGCAAGTGTTCCAAAGCTCTGAAGCTTCACTGATTCAAGTGTCTGGAGGCACTCCACTCTGCCAGGAAGCCTCTTGCACACAGGCAGTCAGCCAGACACTCCGCTCTCTTATTCCATGGGTCAGCAAGCCTAGCTCAACCTATTCAAGTGCCTAGAGGCACCCCACTACCCTAGGAAAACTCTGTGCACAGGCGCTCAGCTCTCTCACTCTGTGGGTCAGTTCCTGGTTCTGCTGTTGCCTGTTCACTGCTGCTGCTGCTGTTTATTTTCACCATCTGCTGTCTTCTCAGGTGTTAGCACTTCTTTGGGATTCCTTCTTCCATCCATTTCAGAGTTTCTAAAAAAGCTCCCACATTTTAGGTGTTTGTTAGAGCAGTACCTCACTCCCTGTACCAAATTCTGCTTTAGTCACCTGGTACAGAAAATACCATGAGTGGAAGGCTTTATGAGGAGAAACTTTATTGACACAGTCTGGTAAGCCCCAAATCCATTTATGAGCTATAGGTCCATTCAATAGAAGAAAGTGTCACAGTCCAGTAGACTGAGTCCAAGTTCCAGGAGAGCATCTCAACACAGGAATCTCAGGTCCAAAGGACGTGCTATGCTGTCAGTGCTGCCTTCTTGGTGGTATGAGGTTCCCAACTCTCTGTGCTCACTTCTTTCCCTTATATCCCACAAGTGGTAACTTGAGTCCTAGATCTCACTATTCTCTATCAAGGATTGTTGCCTTCTCCAGGGAGTGATCCCTCTTGATAATATGTCCAAAGGCTGTGAGACAAGCTCTCATTGTCCTAGCTCTAAGGAGCATTTTAGATGTGCTTTCCAAGACAGATTTCTTCATTCCAGTGCCAGTCAATATTCTTCACCATCAATATTCTTCCTTTATTCATTGTCCAGTTTTCACAGGCATATGAGGTGATTGAAAGCATCAAGGAAGATGCATCGAGGCAGATGCACCTTAGTCCTCAAAGTGACATCTTTGCAACACTTTACAAAAGTCGTTTATAACAGATTTGCCCAAAGCAATTCATCCTTTGATTTCTTGATTGCTGCTACCATGGGCCTGGATTATGGATACAAGTAAAACGAAATACTGGACAACGTCAAGTGTTTCTTCATTTATCATGGTGTTACTTATTGATCCAATTGTAAGGACTTTCGTTTTCTTTATGTTGAGGTATAATCCATTCTGAAGGCTGGAATCTGTGATCTTCATCAGTAAGTTTTTCAAGTACTCTTTGTTTCCAGCTACCAAGGTTGTGTTGTCTTTATAACACAGGTTGTTAATGAGTGTTCCTTAAATTCTGATGCTACATTTCTCTTTACAGAGTCCAAGTTTTTAGATAATTTATTCAGCATACAGACTGAATAAGGATACAACTCTGATGCACACCTTTTCTGAAATTTGTGCATACCATCTCTTTAAAGTATTAAATACCAAAGATGTCACTTTGATGAGCAAAGCATGACCCTAGCCATGGTATTTTCAATCACCTCCCAGACATGTGAAAGTGGGCCAATACAAAAGGAAGGCCATAGTATTGTCACATTTAAACTGCAGCATTGAGGAAGAATATTGAATTGGATTACCAGAAAAAGAAGAAAGTCTCTCCTGGAGCAAGTACAGCCAAAATACTCCTTAGGAGTAAGGATAGTTAGGTGCCCATCAACAGATGAATGGATAAACAAACTATGGCATATATATTGAAGGGTGTGACAACACTCAATAGAAGGCAGGACAGCAGAAACATCATAAACAAAAAGATTTTCTAAATTCAACCTAACACTTCAAAGATAGAGTAGCAGCGACAGGGGCCTGGGGACCATGTTTTCAGGTGATTGAAAACATCAAAGTCAGTTGGCATAACTAGCCTTTTGCTAAGTCTTCTGCATCCTGTATTGGTCAGCGGCATCTGGGGTCTTCAAAGTCAGCAAGTTGTCATCTGAGAATGATGACTGAGAACTTCAAAGCCACAAGGAAAAATTAACCTGGAAGGCAGAAAGACCCATATGACTGGGAAACTACATCAGCATGAAACCAGAAGAACCAGATGTTGCCCTGACACCCCCAAAGACAGGCTTGATATGGGACACAATGTAGAGACCCTGACATAGCACAAGGAAAAGAGGTGTGCAGATCAAGAACTCTATTGAAAGACCAGAATTGATGGACTCACAATCTGGAGGGTCCCCTGGGAACATGACCCCTAGACTTGCTGCTGGCCCAGACCTGAAACCAGTACGGAGGTCAACACTTCATACTAAGAATGGACTGGACTCAGAGACACAGAATAAGCATGTGGTATGTGTACTTTATGGTTTTATACACTTACAGAAGGCTGTCCTACTGGTTCCTTGCTAGAGGAGAGAGGAGAGGGTGGAGAGGGTGGAGAGGAGGGCACAGGTGTTCACTGGGAAGATATTAGTAGTAAAGAGGAGTGTGCAGTCACAGAGGGGGAAGAGCAGATAGAATTGTAGAGAGGCAGGTATGCAAAATTGATTTGGATTGTATACTTTAACTTAATCATAATGAAATAAAAAGAAGAATAGTGAAACTTTGTATCACTTTGGACATGTCATCAGGAGGGAGAAATCCCTTGAGAAGAATATCATGCTTGGTAAAGCAGAGCGTCAGTGAAACAGAGAGGGGGACTCTCACTGAGACAGATTGACACGGTAGCTACAACAGTGAGCTCAGATATAGCTACTATTTTGAGGATGGAGCAGGACAAGGCAATATTTTGTTCTTCTACATGTAAGGTCTCTATTAGTTGAAATTGTCTTAAAGGCACGCAATAGCAACAAGTTATGCATATATATCTGAACATAAAAAAGAATTAAAAATGCATAAATGAATCTATCCCACCAATATTCATTGAGCACCTAGTGATAGTGACTAAAAGTCAAGAAGAAACCTGAGTCCCTATCTCATCCATCTTGCAGTCTAACATAGAGAGCAGGGGGACAAGAAAGCTGGAAAGGCAGCTGCCATCTTTTGAACAATGTAGGGACAAAGTCAGAGTATTGGGCTTTTGCTATATTTACGTGGGCAGAATTATAGATGATTTTTACTTTCATTTTCATGATTTCTTGAACTTACCGAAGTTTCTGCTATATGCACTGTTGTCCTTAACAATCACAATACAGACATTAAAAGCAATATACACAGTGATCTATATTCCATAGGCACTTGGCTTGGCTGGCTATATGGAAAAAAATTTTATAGAGCTAAGAGTTAAAATGGCTTCCCTGGAGCAAGAGCCCCCAAAAATTAATCATAAGGCCATTTATAAGAAACAACAACTTTACTCAGAATCAATAATTTTAGGCAAGTTTTTTAATCAATGGAGTTGTAGATACTGGGTAAGAATGGGTTAGCAAACCTCATACAATCAAAAGAAGTCAGTTTAGCACTCAGTGGCCAACTTTCCCAAAACAAGAGAAAGTTAAATGAAGTTAACCAATCAAAGAAAAGAGCAAGATAGGTACTCATGTAAGTATTAAAAATGTCTTGTAACTGTAAACTCAAGTTGTCACATTTTCAGTCTGAGGATCTCCATGTTCAGGTACAGTTTCTCACCCTGTGAACTCCAACTGACTCATTGCTCAAATATTTTTTTGATATTTAGGACCACATCCACATAAAATACAGTTGTATCAGTCATTTGAGGAGTCTTGGTCACACAGTAGAAACCCTGGTGGCATAGTGGTTAAGAGCTATGGCTGCTAACCAAAAGGTTCATGGTTTAAATCCACCAGGCACTACTTGGAAACTGTATGGGGCAGTTTTTCTCTGCCCTATAGGGCAGCTATGAGTAGGAATCAACTTGATGGTAGTGGGTTTGGTTTGGGAGCATGACCTTTCAAAAGCAGACCATCAGGTGTTTCTTCTAAGGTACCTCTGAATGGATTCAGTGTTATAATCAGTTCTACAGAAAAGCTAAAACAGCCCAGCTTTATACCTAGGGAAAGAGTTTTGAGATGGATTGCCAATGGAGACAAAATCTTTCTTTTCTCTTTTTCAAAAGAAGTAGGAACTGAACTAAAATTACTACCTAGTAGGACATTATTTACATATCAATCAGCAACCTACAAACTACAAAAGATTGCAAAATACCTTAGAGACTGTGAACAGGGATAGAATCTGATAACCCAGAAGGATATCCTATAGGCAATGAACAGACTGTTTCATAGTCTTCCATCAAAACAAAGAAAAGTCTTTCTACAAATGCATGAATTGCTTGTGTCATCTTGACAGGCGGCAGAGAGAACATTAATCAACAAAAATACCTTGAAGTCAAGTCGTGAGTATGAAGGAAGATACCAATTACCACTTCTAAGACAAAGAACTGTGTTCCCAAACTGTTGGTGTTCTGACTGATCTGTGAAGACACAGGCAGGGCTTGTAGCCAATCCTCTGTCCCTGTGGCTGTGGGGGACACTGACAGGGCACTTTGCTCTGGAGATTTTGATCACATGCTGTGAACATTTCTATTCAAAGAAGGCTTCTCTATAGCAACATGCAACTTCAGAATGGTACCTTGTATTTGTTAGAATTCACAGGTAGCCATGACTTCTACTTTCAATGTGCTTACTTTACAAGCCCAAACAAATCCCCATGCTCTTATCCATAACTGCTGGAGCAGGACCTTCAGGCAGCCCAGCCCCAACTGCAATATTTCTACTGCCTAAGTGGTTGCCTGGCATGAGAATTTCACATTTAGGCAGCAGTTTGCAACTGCACATTGATAGCGTGACTGATCCAAGAGGAAGGAACTCAGCCCTGTTCAACACCTGCTCATTTTGCTCTGAGTGAAGGCACTTTTCTGGCAGGGAGCGAGTGGTTGCAAGTTAAATTAGCTTGGAAATAAAACGACTAATGTTCTCACTGAGTGAAATTCAGTAGTTTTCCTATTAAAAATCAAGAAATATCTAAAACTTCCTTTCATCTAATAAGTAAAAAGTGCAAGACGCTGGGCCAGGGTTTATATGTGATAATTTGATTGTTGTGACAAATTTGAGAGCTTAGGGTCAATTCATCAACTCACTCATTCACCCATCTGCTTATGCATCTACCCATCCCAACCACACATCCATCCACCCCTCATCCATCCATTCGTCCATCCGTCCATCCATCCATGTTTACCCTGGTAGCATAGTGGTTAAGTGCTACATCTGCTAACCAAATCTGACAGGTGCTCTTTGTAAACTCTATGGGACACTACTACCCTGACCTATAGGGTTGATATGAGTTGGACTTGACTCAGCAGCAGTGGGCTTGATTTATTTTTGTTGTTATTTTATTCTATACACCAAAAAACTGTGCCGGACACACAGCAAGATGAGCAGAACTGACATTCCATAAAACTAAATCACTTTATCAACAAACCCCACTAGCTCTAGGTTCAAAACACACCTAACCTCTTACTACTTCTCACTACCCATTGCTTCCACCTTGATGTAACAATCACCACCAGTGTTCCAGAAATGGCCTCTAACTGCTTTCTGTCCTCTAATCTAGCCTCTCTGCTTCTATTTCTAAAAGGACATTTAAATTGATTCTTTAAACTAGAGCTATTACCTCCCTGCTATTCTTAAAACCCTGAAAGAAGGGTTCATTCACTTAAAGGAAAACCCTAGTCTTTAGTGAGATCTGTAAAAGCCTCATCAACTTGCCTTGAATTGTCCTCTCTGACCTTGTTTACTGTCTTCCTCCCCATCCCAGTTTTCTCCAGGCTCTCTGGACTTCTTGTTAAGTTTCCTTCAACATCTAAAAAGTGGACCTACCCTAGAGCTTTTGTGTGAACTCTTACCTTGCCCTCTCCTCCTGGGCTGTTCTTCCTGTAGTTAACAATATGGCTAGCTCCCTAGCTTCTTCTGTGTTTTTCTCAATTGCTCCTTTTCAACGAGGACTTATAAATGACAGCCTGCACCCCCAGCACTTCTAATCCCCTTTACCCAACTTAACTTTACCTTCTTGTTCATTATAGATGATTTCTTATTTAAAGTGTGTCTCTTTTGTTATTGCTGTGTGCCCTCCAGTTGGTCATGACTCATGTTGAAGTCACATGTTATGGAGTACAAGTATCCCACAGGGTTTTCTTGGCTATCATCTATGGAAGCAGATTACACATTCACCTGTCTTCTCATCCATATATTCATCCCACCCGTCTAACCACCCACTCACCCACCCTTCCACCCCTCCACCTCTCCATCCCTCCATCCACCCATCCACCCACCCATCCCTTCATCCCTCCATCCCTCCATCCTTCCCTCCCTCCTTCCTTCCATCCATCCATCCCTGTTTACTGAATGCAGGTCTTTCTATCACAAAATCCCTGGGTGAGTTCAGAGCCACTAGTTTTTCAGTTAGCAGGTTAACAATTAACCATTGCACCACCAGGGCTTCTTAAGCTCCATGAAAACACAAGTATTCGTCTCTTCTTTCCTGATACATCACAGATGCTCACTGCAAAGCCTGAAGCACTGAGAACTCAATAGCTCATTGCTGAATAAGTGAATGGGAGAAGTGAGAGAATTAAACATCGCAACATTTATCACTAGGGAGGGGACGAGGACAAGGGGGAGCAGCATTTTGCTGCCCAGGGAATATTTGGCAAGTCCTGGAAATAATCTTGGAGCCCTGGTAGCACAGGGTTGTAAGAAGTGCCTGGTGGATTTGAACTGCTAGCCTTTTAGTTGACAGCTATAGCTCTTAACCACTACACCTTTCCATACTGACATAATCAACCAAAATCAAACCAAACTCACTGCCACTGAGTTGATTCCAATTCATAGCAACCCTAAAGGACAGAGTAGAACTGCTCTGTAGAGTTTCCAAGGAGCACCTGGTGGATGTGAACTGCTTAGCTGCTAGCCCAAAGATTGGCAGTTCAGATACAACAGCCACTTCTTGAAAACCTATGGAGGCAGTTCTTTTCTGTCCTGAAGGGTCACTATGAGGATAGGATCAACTCCATGGCAATGGGCTTAAAAACTGGTTGCTTTTAAGTTGACACTAAGTCACTGTGACCCCACGTGTCAGAGGAGAGCTATGCTCTGTAAAGTTTTCAATGGCTGATTTTGTTTTTTTTTGAAGGGTATCACCAAACCTTTTCCCAAGGCATTTCCAGGTGGTCTGAAACTCCAACTTTCGGTTGGCATCCGAGCTCATCACACGTTTGTACCACTGAGGGACTCCAAATATACCCTATGACTCAGCAATTCCTCTCTTAGGTATCTCTGCAAGACAAGTAAAAACCTATATCCACAAAAATGATTTCTACAAATACTCATGACAACTTCATTCTTAATAGACAAAACCTGAAAACAATCCAATGTCCACCAGTAGAAGAATGGATAAACAAACAATATGTATAATATACTATGACTCACCACTAACAAGAAACTAAAAAACCAAAAACCAAACCTTTAGCCATCAAGTCAGTTCCAATTCAGAGCGACCCTATAGGGCAGAGTAGAACTGCCCCATACAGTTTCTAAGGAGTGCCTGGTTTATTTGAGCTGCCAGCCTTTTAGTTGGCAGCTATAGTTCTTAACCACTACACCACCGAGGTTTCCCTACTGACATATAATCAACCAAAATCAAACCAAACCCACTTCCATTGAGTTGATTCCAACTCATAGCAACCCTAAAGGACAGAGTAGAAGTGTTCCATAGAGTTTCCAAGGAGCACCTGGTAGATTTGAACTGCGACCTTTTGGTTAGCAGATGTTGCACTTAACCACTATGCCACCAGGGTTTCCATATATATGGTAAAGGTGAATTTCAAACACTGAACTAGCAAAACCCTGGTTGGTAGGGTAAATTTAACCAGGTAACAAGCTGTCAAATAGTTTGATAAAGTGACAGTAACATTTTATAATCCCCAGTGGTGCAATGGTTAAATTGCTTAGTTGCTAAATGAAAGGTTGGCAATTTGAGTTCACCAAGAGATACCTTGGAAAAAAGACTTGGTGATTTACTTCTGAAAAAATCAGCCATTGAAGACCCTATGAAGAATTATTCTAGTTTGACACATATAGATAGGGTCACCTTGATCAAAACCAACTTGATGGCAACTGGTTTAGTAACATTTTACATTCCCACTAGCAATCTGAGACAGTTCTTGTTTGTTTCTCTCTTTCTCTAGCCATTGAAATCACTCACCCTGTTAATTTTAGCCACTCAGGTGGGTACTAAATGGTATCTTATTTAGATTTTAAATTGCATTTTCCTGATGGCTAATAATTTTGAGTTATTTTTCATGTGCTCATTGGCCATTTCTTCGGTTCCTTTTGTGAAGCATCTGTTTGTATTTTGTCAATTTTCATAGGGTGTTATTTAACTGTAAGCTATTGTAAATAATCTAGATATGATTTATTTATCAAATACATGTTTTGAAATATTTTGTCAGTCTATGGCTTGTCTTCCTAACAGTCTTTTGAAAAAAATAGTTTTTAATTTTGGTAAGTCAAATTTATTTATTTACTTTTGGTTTGTGCTTTTTGTATCCTATGTAAGCAATATTTTCATAGGTGCAACAGTTAGGAGTACAGCTGCTAACTGAAAGATTGACCCACTTAGCAATTCTGTGGGCAAGAGACTTGGTGATCTGCTCCTATGATGATTACATCATAGCGAATCCTATGAGTAGCCGGTACTCTATCACGTGGTGTCACTATGAGTCTAAAATTGACTCTGTGGCACCCGATAACAACACCAAGAACACGAGAAGTTTGTATTATGTTTTATTCTGGGAACTATCTTGGTTTAGCTTCATACTTAGATCTATAACTGGTTGTGAGACAATTATATGAACAGTTTATTTCATTTTTCCCCCATAGAGATATTTAGTTGTTTCAGCATTATTTGTGGACAACATTTTCCTGTCTCCATTGAATTTTCTTGATATTTTTGCTAAAATCAGTTGGCTGGGCCTTCTTCTAAATATTCTGCTCTGTTAGACTCTTCTATATGTTTATCCTTATCAGATACTATACTCACTACTGTACGGAAAAGGCAGAAGCTACTCTGCAGATACCGAACTTTTGGGAAAAATCAAATTAATTCAGTTTGCTTGTACTTCTTTTCTCTCACCAGTTGCACATACAGTGTTTCTCCCTCTAGTTCTAACTACCCAGAGCTAGGTAAGACCTAAAAGTTAAAGGATATGGTCCTAGAGACTGCCAAGTCTTCCCAAGTCCTGAGTCACTGTGACTTCCCAGTCACAAGCTTGGTGTCCCTATAGCACCCTTACTTTTGACCTGTTTACTGTACATTTAAGGGTTCCCTCTACCATCTCAGGATACCAGGCATGAGCTTGGAGATCCACTATAGCCCTCACGTCTGGACTGCTGTCTCCCACTACCCATTTAATTTGATAATTCACTACAATGACACATGGAATTCACAAAAACTGCTATTGTGATTACAGTTTTATTATAGGAACAAGTATATAAATGAAAAACTCCATAGGGCAAGGTCTGGGAAGTTTCCCAAGCTGGAGCTTCCATGTCCTAAAAAAGGGGTGTGCTGTCCTACCACACAGACTTTATTTTTCACCAACAAGTAAACTCATGTGGCTTGCTTCTTCAGAGCCTTTATTGTGCCTTATTATATAGCTATAGCAGAGAAAATAGTGATGTTGTCAAGGACTGCATTTCACTTGGATCCACAGTCAATGCCTGTAGAACAGCAGGCAAGACATCAAATGACACATTGCATTGGACAAATCTATTGCAAAAAAAAAAACGGAGATGTCCTTTTGAAGACTAAGATGTACCTGACCCAAGCCATGGTATTAAAATCACCTCATACGCATTCACAAAACAATGAATAAGGCAGACTGAAAGAAAATCTGATGCCTCTGCTTTAAAGTACTGGTGAAGAATATTGACTATATACCACAGATTGTCAGAAAAATAAACAAATCTGTCCTGAAAGAAGTATAGCCAGAAAGCTTTGTGGAATTGAGGATGAGGAGACTTCTCTCATATACTTTTGACGTGTTATCAGAAGAGACCAGTTCCTGGAGAAGAGCAGCGAACTTGGTAGATGGTCAGCAAAACAGGAGGAACCTTGATGACATGGGTTGGTATAGTGGCTGCAACAATGGATTCAGACGTAGCAACAGTTGTGAGGACGGCACACAAATGAGCAGCATGTTGTTTTGTTGTATATAGGGTCATTCTGAGTCAGAAATGAATCATCTGCACCTCAGGAAAACAAACATCTTTCTGACATTCTCTGCTTTCAGCCAAGATCCAGCTAACACTGGCAATGATATCCTCCATTCTATATGGTCTTCTGGATCCAACTTGAATTTCTAGCAATTTCCTGTTGATATACCACTAAAATTGCTTTGAAGTATCTTCAGCAGAATTTCATTTGCATATAACATGAATGATATTGTTCAATAACTTCCACATACAGTTGGATTACCTTTCTTTGGCACATACATGGATCTCTTCCCGATGATTCACCAGGTAGCTCTCTACCAAATTTCTTGGCGTTGGTGAGTGAGCACTTCCAGCATTGCATCCATTTGTTGAAATATCTCAATTTGTATTCTTTCAGTTCCTGGAGGTTTTTTTGTAGATAGTGTTAGTGAACTTGGGCTTCTCCTTTAGTACGTCAGTTCCTTATCACATTCCACCTCCCGAAATGTTTGAACATCTACTACTTCTTTTCTGATACAGTGATTTCGTGTATTC
This sequence comes from Heterohyrax brucei, assembly GCA_028571685.1. Lineage (NCBI taxonomy): Eukaryota > Metazoa > Chordata > Mammalia > Hyracoidea > Procaviidae > Heterohyrax > Heterohyrax brucei. The sequence goes on from CM053140.1 coordinate 33,661,458, forward strand.
CTCCCATCTTCTTTTGAGGTCTTCTGCATCGTTCAGTATTTTGCCCGTAGAATTCTTCAGTATTGCATCTTGAGGCTTCAATTTTTTCTTCAGTTCTTTCAGTTTGAGAAATACCAAGCGTCTTCTTTTGATTCTTTCAGCTCCAGATCTTTGCACATTTCATTATAATACTTTACTTTTTCAGTGCAGTTACTAAAATATATTAAATTATATTTGTGGTTTCCATTATATTTTTATTAGATAGTCCTACACTAGAGAGTTATGAAGCACCAGACCAGAAATGGCCCTAAAAGCCATAATAATGATTTTAAACTATGCTCAAAATAAATGGAAATGATATAATCAGACTGATGTGTTGGGATTTTAGAGGGTTAATATATGTCTCCTTTTCTTCCAAATTGTGAATCAACTGAGAGTGAGAGGAATAAGTCAGACAGATGGAAATAAATGTGCTACTTTTATTATAGGCAATAGCTGTATTCAAGAATAAAACTTCAGCTCTGTTGCTGCAATGGACTTGCTAACCATTCACTGAAAAATTAAATTCACCCACTGGAGATTGGAAAGGGAGACAACTGCAAGCTTGTCTCCGGGGCAGGATCCCTCTTAGTATGGAACAAGTGAATGGATGCTTTCTGCAGGCAGAAAGAGCCCAAAGAACAGACAGAGGGGGAGAAGCTGCTTATTCCTGTCTCCTAAACCCATCAATCAGCCAATCTACTCATCCTTCCCTGGAGAGGAGTGAGAAGCAGACAGAGAAGCCAGAGGCTGGGGATAACTCAGGTAGTCTAATGTTCCTCAGAGCTTTTCAAATGATACCGTATCAGTTTTCTATTGCTGCTGTAACCAATTACCATTGACTTAGCACCTTCAGTCAACACATTTATTATCTCACAGTTCTGTAGTCAGAAGTTGGAACTGGCTCTGCCGTTTGCTGTGGATTTGTTATTGGTTGTTACTTCTCATTGAGTCAGCTCCATCTCATGAAGCAAGTACTTAGGTATAACAGAATGAAACACTGGCCAGTCCTGGGCCATACTTCACACCTGCGCTCTGAGTTTCAGAAGGTTAACAATGAGGTGTCAGCTGTACTAAGTTTTCATTTGGAGGTGCTGGGATGAAACCTGTCTGAAATCTATTCAGTTCCTTTGCAGTTACAAGGATGAGGTTGCTGTTTTGTTTTTGTTTTGTTTTGTTTTTGATTAGTTGTAAGTTGGGGCTAACCTGAGCTTCTGGAGCCTTCTCTGTGGTCCTAGCATGTGGGCTCTACATCTCACCATTGGTACAGCAAGTTATTTTCAGGATTGGATCTCTCTGACTTCCTCCTAGGTTGTATCTTCTGACTTCTTCCAGCCAGGCAGTTCTTATGTTTGGAGGGCTTGCTGGATCAGATAAGTGTCACAGAATAATTTAGGATAATCTTTATCATAAAAGCCACAGCTATCATCACACCCACAAAGTCCTCTTGGCCATGTAATGTAACAGATGCATAGATTTGGTAGATTCGGGTGCAGATATATTTGGGGAGAAAGGGCTGTAACCCTGCCTGCTACAGATATTAAAGGACAATGTACTACCAAAAAAAAAAAAAACCCGTTGCTATCAGGTTGATTCTAGCTCACTGTGACCCTACAGGACAGAGTTTCCAAAGCCGAAATCTTTATAAAAGCAGACTGCTACATCTTTCTGCAGTAGAGCTACTGGTGGGTTTCAACTGCCTACCTTTTGGTTAGAAACCAAGCCATTTAACTGCTGTGCTACCACAACTGCTAGTTACAATAGGATCAATACACTTCCTTTTATTGTTAAGTTCTTAGGACGTTTCCTTAAATTTCAAAGATTTTAATTTTTTTTTGCCTCAGTATCTTCTTATATAAAATGGAGACAATACTAAAATCGACTTCGTGAAGCCATTATGAATTAACACATACTGAATGTTTGCAATAATACCAGGGAATTGGTAAGTGCTGCATAAATGGAAGCTGTTACTTTTATAAAGGAATAGTGACCTACTTGATTGACATGCCACTGGTACTTGCCCCGATGTGTGAGGGTGAAATCCCACTGAGTTCAAGTTTGGACTCTACCAGAAATGTCAGTCTCCACATGCCATTTTGTTTTCCACATGACAAGCTTGTCCTGGTGTTTAAGACACCAAGCAATGAGTCATGTTTACCCAACTTAAGAGAGCCAACTGAACTAGGCTGACATTCTGGGTGGAGAGAGTTCATGGTTCTAAATATGTCATTCAGATCATAGGTGATTGCTAAATAGGAGGATGACAGGATAAGACTGAAACTGCTTTGATTCAGATGCAATCTTTCCCACCACAGCCCTTTTGTGCCACTAAATGACAATAATAACAGCTGGATGCAGTTACCCTCATCAGTGAGCACGGTTTCCATGCCAGGACCTGAATCCTATTCTCACTGCTTCTGTCCTATGGTCCAGTTTGGCCATGGACCTGCCTATTTAGAAGTGCCTATTGCAAGAGGCTCCCTATTCAGTACTAAAGGGAGAAGCTCAAGATCAGGATTTGGGATATCAACTCTGGTGTTGCAAATATCGTGCAAAATTGGAAGCTGTTTCATAGCAACATCTTCTGGTGCTGACGTCTTTCTGACCTTGTTGCTGTAACAAAGCGTACTCAAGCCTCTTTCACCTCCACCCACCAGGCTACTTTCAGCTCCTTTACTCAAGTTCAAGACTATATTTTTGGTAGCACTTTATTATTTGCTAGAATTTATCATAGTATTCAGATAAGCAATTAATTTTGAGGGTTATTTAATTGGAAGTGTTGATGCTCTGGTTGTAAAACTGCATAGGTTATGAGTGGTCTAATCAGACCTCTGTTTTCTAATTAGTCATATTTTATTTTTTTCATAATTTTGCATAATTCAAGTTTCCAGAAATATATACGCAATATTTTGGTAGAATGAATTAGTTATTCAAATATTTTCTCCTTTACTGTAATGGATTTCTTGCTCAGAGTCTCACTCTTATCCTTTTTTCTAAGAGAACCACAACCCAACCAATTGCTATTAGTTGGTACTATTTTATGGTGACCCCATATGCATCACAGTGGAACTGTGTTCCATAGGATTTTCAAGGGCTGAGTTTTTAGAAATAGATCCCCAGGTCTTTCTTCTGAGGCACTTCTGAGTGGATTCAAAGCACCAAACTTTTGGTTAGCAACTGAGTGTGTTAACTGTACCACCCAGGGACTCCTTTCTTGAGAGATGAACACAGTTTTCACCTAGTGTTACAAGGCTAGGCTTTGTAACTTGCTTTGGACAACCAAATGCCAAATGAAGTGATGCATACGTATCTGGGTTGAAATTTTAAGAACCACTACCTAGTTCCCTCTTTGCACTCAGTCTTAAGCTTGAAAAGTAGAGTTAGGATTGGGTCTTCTGCTGAAGTATGAATTGAGAAAACATGGAGGAAAGCTGAGGCCAAGCCATAAAGCCATCAGATGTGAGTACTAAGCAACTCTTTGTATTCATAAACTGTTGAGATTTAGGGTTGTTTGTTACCACAGCAAAACTAATGAATGCTGACTGATAAACACATTTCAGCAGGAATGCCTGTAATTGATCAGTCCTAAGATAATTAACTTCAGTATTCCCCTTGCACCACCAGATAGGTACTTGATGGTAGGTAAACTCTCCCTAGACAGGCAGGCCTTCAGAAGAGGAGAAAGGAGACTGGAGGAGCTCACGATGCTTGATTCCTTTTCCCCAAACTCACTCACTAATTGTGGAAGCCCTCATTTCTCCCCTAATGGGCTATGCTGAGAGAAATCAGATGTTGCCCCCCAAATTTCCCCCAAACAGATGTTTAAGGGAGAGGTAAAGCCAAAGAAGACAAAGGAGGGTGGAGTAACATTTGCAAAAACTGAAGCAGTTCTAACACTGGTGTGGATGAATGCCAGTAGCAATATAGATCACAGATGGACTTGAGAGGTTGAGTGAATGGGGTTGGGATTGTGGACTGGCTGTGTGTGGAGTTGGAATGGGGAAAGGGAAAGGAAGACTCCAGCCACTACAGAGGCAGGTGTAACATATGTCAAGAAAGAAAAACAGGAGGAGAACTTGTTCTTGGAGAAGCTGACCTTATTTGTGGAAGTATATTAGCTGTCATGGATCTGGCTCCAACTAATGGACACTGCACACATAATATAATGAAAGACTGCCTGATTCTGAGTCACATTCATGTTAGCTGGTGTACTGAAGTCTATTGTTGTAGTCACTATGCACTTTGAGTGCTTTGCAAACTAGAGGGCTCATCTCTGACTCTGTATCAAACAATGTTCTTTTGTGATTTGTAGAGTTTTCATTAGCTGATTTTCTGAAATAGATCACTAGGCCTCTCTTCCTAGACCATCTTAGTTGGGAGTCTCTCCTGAAATCTGTCCACTGTGGATGACCCTGCTGGTATTTGAAATAGTCATAGCAGAGCTTCCACCATCATGATAAGCAACCACCAAAATACAACAAGCTGACAGATGAGTAGTGGTTTGCAAATATAGAGCCTGAAAAATATATGGCATGTCCCCATGGAAATACTCAACGGTTGGACAGAGCCTGAGAAATACTGGGCACTTAACAGTGGAAATACTCAATAGTCCCATGCCTTTTGTGGCTAATATTGTTTGTTTATCACACTGATTATTCCAGATTTTTCTACCTGGGCATGCAGGAAGACAGCATTATCAGCTCCCCAGGAAATAAAGTTGTAGCCATGCGACTGAGTTCTAGCCAGAAGGATGAGGAGTAGACTGCTGTAATATTTGTTGGCCTAACCTTTAACATACCTTGCTCAGTCATCCAGTTCTCTCTTTCTTCTTGATGGTGAATTTGGTAGCCATTGTTACAAATGGTGTGGCTGTAAGACAAAAAACATGGAGAACATACATAGTTTTGCATATGCCAGTATTTTGGCACAAATAATGCACACTTTCTGTATTTGTTTGCTAACTGATCCCTCCCCAAGAGACATATTTTTGCAAGCACATTATACTAATTTTTTACAGTAACATGTAAAAAAATAGGCATAGTGCCTCTTACAAAAATAACTTGCATGGGGAGGGAGCAATTGCCAAGCAGATGTAGAAGGCATACGTTATTTGCATAAAATAAAGTATACCATCATTCTTTCTCTATTGGGTTAACTGGCCATGATATTTTTTTTAGATTAAGGTTAGCTTAACCTAGTCTGACTTCAAAGTCATGAAAAAAAAAATTGCATTGCCTTTGAGTCAATTTTCACTCACAGCAACACTATAAGACAGAGTAAAACTGCTCCATAGGATTTCCAACAAGTGGCTGCTGGATTTGCACTGTGAATCTTTGGTTAGCAGCTGGTTGCTGTCTAAAATTCAGAAGCTTTCTAGGCTAGAAATATAGCTCTGGTGATGTTTATTATACTACTATAAATGGAAATTAAAACCATGGGAGTGGATAGAATTACCCAGCCAAGGAGCAGTGACACAAAAGTGATGGAGAACTGGCATTTTGAAAAAGAGTAAGTATTCAAGACAGCTAAGTTCTTCTGAAGCCAGACTGACAACTGAGCAGCCATTTCACTGGATTAGTGTTTTGGCAACTACAGTCTCACTGGAGAGACAAGAGAAGAAGCCAAATTTCAGATGGTTAAACCATGAATGGGAGGTTGAGAAGAAGACAGACCAGTGGAGGCAACTCTTAGAAAAAGAGAAATAGAGAAAGGCAGATACTTTCAGTAGCAGCTAGAGAAAAACATAAGGGCAAAGAGCTTTTAAGATTGAACATTGTCACCTCTTAATGCTGACAGAAACAGCCTAGTTAAAACTTTTAAATGGAGATAATTAGGAATTAGCATCCTTGAAAAAGTAGAGAGAGACAATAAAAGACAGAACATGTTCAGAGATTAACTTTAGACCAATAAATAGGCAATTCTTTCAATGAGTTAAGATGCAATAAGAGGATGAGGGAACTGAGTTTGCAGAATCTGTGATAAGAAATTCCCATCCACTCATTAATTTGACATTTATTAGGGACCTACTATGTGTGGAAAACTTGTATGGCAATAAAGAGCAGAGCTGGTAAACAATGTAGGAGGTGTCTTTGCCAGTTAGAAGGTAGAGACTGCTACCCAAGAGATTCCACTGAGCCCAACAACTTGAATACATAGCAGTGTCTGGTGATCAACTTCGTTTTCAGACTGAGCTTTAGATCCCGTTACGGTAACAGCGGAGAAACAAAACAACTTCCAGATGCCCAAAAAGCAACAATCTTTGGACCAGAACATTAGGCAAAATGCACGTATGGCTGCAGAAGGCCCACAGAAGAAGGATCCAAAGAACTTCCCAGATGAAGAAGCTTTTCTGAAACTATCAGTGGGTGAATACAAAAGGATTATATAGAGAGCCCTCCTAGACCTTATACAAAATGCAGCAGAGCAAAAGAAAAAAATTAAGCAAGCTGTTTGATCTGATGGAACACCAGTACTCTGAAATCCAACAGATCAAGAACAAAATCGAAGACATAGAAACTTCAAAACCAAGAAAACAGAATATAACAAATAGAAAATAGACTTTCTGACTTGGAAGACAGCCACTGACTCCAGCATCTGTGAGGAGAAATCAGAAAAAAGAAAAATACAGGAGCATTAAGAAGCATTTGGGATTCTATTAAGAGGAACAATCTACAATTAATTGGAGTTCCTGAACAGGGTGAAACACCTGAGAACACAGAGAATATTGTTGCTGAGCTACTAACAGAAAACGTCCCAGAAATTAAGAAAGAAGGGAATATAGATATCCAAGATGCCTGTTGAATGCCACTCAATTTAGATACCAAAAGAAAGACTCCAAGACATGCTATAATCAAGCTTAATTAAATGAAATACAAGCAGAAACTCTTAAAGGCAGCAAGACTCAAAACAAAGCTCACATTCAAGGGGAAACCCTGTAGGCTTTCATCATATTTCTCAGCAGAAATGGTGCTGGCATGGAGACAATGGGATGATACATTCAAAGCCTTGAAGGAGAAGAACTTCCAACCAAGAATTATATATCCTACAAAACTATCTTTCAAATATGAAAATGAAAGCAAGACATTTGCAGATAAACAAAAACTCAGAGACTTTGTAAAAACCAAAGCTACGAGAAATGCTGAAAGAATCTCTTGGCTTAGAAGAACAAAACCATTGATTTTATATTTTAGAAGGAAATACAGTACACATCACCCAGAAACCTACTCAGCTGGGGAAGGCTCCAAACTCAATCAAAGCTGTAATATTAAAAGAAGTGATCCAGTGATCATATCATGAAAACTATGATGTCATCATGTTAAAAAGAGGGATGTACTACAGTTGTTACAGTCCTTCCAGATAGAAAGGAAGTTAATGAGACTCGTAGTAGTTAAAATTGGGTTTAAACATAGACTTTTAAGGGGGATCACACGGGAAGCCAAAGCATAATAAAGATGCAACATATCAAATCAAGAAATGTAATATAGGAGTCTCAACAACCACAAAACCAACACTGAAAAAGGTGAAAAATCAGCTCATAAAAAAGAACATTCCAGAAGAAAATGATAACAGCAAAAGAGACACCAACACAAAAATAAACATATCACAATAACAGCACTAAGCACATACCTATCAATAATTACATTGAATGTGAATGGACTGAACACTTCAGTGAAGAGACAATAAGCGGCATCTTGGATTAAAAGGCACAACCCTTCCTTACATTGCTTACAAGAAATTCACCTTAGACTTAATGATATGAACAAACTGAAAATTAAAGGATGGAAGAATATATATCAAGCTAACAACACACAAAGAAGAGCAGGTGTGGCAATTCTAATCTCAGATAAAAACAGATTTTAATGTATAATCCACCACTATGGACAAGGAGAGACACTATTGCTGAATGTTTCAATACACAAGCAGAACTAACATTATTAAATATTTATGCACCCAATACTAGACCATCTAAATACATAGAAGAAACACTGACTACATGCAAAAATGAGATAGATCACTCTACAATAATAGTGGGAGACTTCAACACTCCACTCTTAACATTGGACAGGTCATCTAGAAAAATATTCAGTAAGTCACAGAAGATCTCATTGTTACAATTAACCAACTAGACCTCACTGACACATACAGAACTTTCTATTCATCAGCAGATAACTACACCATATTCTCCAGGGCACATGGAACATTTTCCAGAATAGACCATGTGTTAGGACATAAAGCAAATCTCAACAAAATCCATACCACTGAACCAATGCAAAGCATCTTCTCAGACCACAAAGCCATTACAGTCTAAATTAGTAGCAGAAAAAACATAGATAGAAAGTGGAACTCATGGAAACTGAACAATATCTTGCTCAAAAAGCCATGAGTTATAGAAGAAGTCAAGGACGAAATAAAGAAATTTATGGACTCCAACAAGAATGACAGCAATGCCTACCAGAAACTATGGGACACAGCCAAAGCAGTGCTCAGAGGTCAGTCTATCTCCATAAACGCACACATCCGGAAGCAAGAAAGAACTCAAACCAAAGACCTAACCCTACAATTTGAACAAGTAGAGAGAGAGCAACAAAGGATCTCCTCGGGCACCAGAAGTAAACAAGTCATAAAGATTAGAGCAGAACTAAATGATTTAGAGAATAGAAAAATCATTGAAAAAATTGAAAAGACCAAAAGCTGTTTTTTTGAAACGATCAGCAAAATTGACAAACCATTGGCTAAACTTACCAAACAAAAACAGGAAAGGAAACAAATAACTCAAATAAGAAATGAGAGGGGACCTGTCATAACAGATCCAACAGAAATAAAAAATATCATAACAGAATACTATGAAAGTCTGTACTCTTTTAACAAATTTGAAAACCTAGAGGAAGTGGACAAATTCTTAGATTCATATCACCTACCAAAATTATCACAAGGTGAAACAGAACAACTTAATAAACTCATCACAAAGGAAGAGATTGAAAAAGTTATCCAAAAACTACCAACCAAAAAAAGCCCTGGCCCAGACGGCTTTACCGCAGAATTCTATCAAGGTTTTAAAGAGTTATCTCCAATACTGCTAAGACCATTTCACAGCATAGAAAGGGATGGCATACTCCCAAATTCATTCTATGAAGCCAGCATAACCCTGCTATCAAAGCTAGGGAAAGATCCAACAAAAAAGGAAAACCCAGACCAACATCACTCATGAGTCAGATGCAAAAATCTTCAACAAAATTCTTGTCAACAGAATATGACATATCAAAAAAATAATTTATTATGACCAACTTAGATTCATACCAGGGATGCAAGGCCGATTCAGCATCAGAAAAACAATTAACATGATCAACCACATAATTAACACAAAAGACAAGAATCTCCTGATTTTGTCTGTTGATGCAGAATAGGCATTTGATAAAGTCCAACACCCATTCATGCTGAAATAAAACTCTAAGCAAAATACGAATACATAGCAGATTCCTCAATGCAATAAGGGCCATTTATACGAAGCCAACTGCCTACATCACCCTAAAAGGAGAGAGACTGAAGCAATTCCCCTTGAGAACAGGAACTAGACAAGGATACCCACTCTCACCTCTTCCATTCAGCATTCTACTAGAAGTTCTAGCCAGAGTAATTCGATAAGATGAAGAAACATCTGCATTGGCAAACAGGAAGTAAAAAATCTCTGTATTTGCAGATGATATAATTGTATATGCAGAGAATCCTAAAGAATCCATAACTAAACTACTGAAACTGATTGAAGAGTTCAGCAAAGACTCAGCATACAAGATAAACATACATCAATCAATAGGATTCTTTTATACCAACAAAGAGATTATTAAGGAAAAGATCACCAAATCAATACCATTTACTATAGCCTCTAAGAAGAGAAAATACCCAGGAATAAATCTAACCAGAGAAATATCAGACTTTTACAAAGAGGACTACAAGTTCTACTACAAGAAACTAAGAGAGACTTGACTTACATAAATGGAGAAACCTACCCTGCTCATGGATAGGAAGACTTAACATTGTGAAAATGTCTATTTTACCCAAAGCAATTTACTTACATAATGCAATCCCAATACAAATTCCTGTGACATTTTTTAAGGAGATGGTAAAACAAATCACCAACTTTGTTTGGAAATGGAAGAAGACTTGGATAAGCAAAGCACTTCTGAAGAAGAAGAACACATGGGGAGGCCTTCACTACCTGACTTTAGAACCTATTACACTGCCACAGTGGTCAAACAGCCTGGTACTTGTACAAAAAGAGACAGATAGACAAATGGAACAGAATTGAGACCCCAGAGATGACACCATCCTCCTATTAACAGTTGATATTCGACAAAGGCCCTAAGACATTAAACCGGGGTGAAAACAATCTCTTCAACTAATGGTGCTGGCAAAATTGTATATCCATCTTCAAAAAACTGAAACAAGACCTTATACAAAAACCAACTTAAACTGGATAAAAGACCTAAATATAAAATTTAAAATGACAAAGCTCATCCAAGAAAAAGTAGGAACAACAATGGAAGTTTTAATACACAATATAGACAGACTTCAAAATCTGACAAACAAACCACAATCAACAAATGAGAAAATATATAAATGGGAACTACTAAGAATCAAACACTTTTGCTCATCCAAAGACTTCATCAATAGAATTAAAAGACCACCTACAGAATGGGAAAAAATATTTTCAACTATATGTCAGACTGACCCCTGATCTCCATAATCTATAAGGTACTACCAAATATCACTAAGAAAAAGAGAAATCATCCAATTGAGCAATGGGCAAAGGTGATGGACAGAAACTTTTCCAGAGAGGAGATCCAGGCAGCCGAAAAACACATGTGGATATGCTCATGATCATTAGCTATTAAAGAAATTCAAGTCAGAACTACAATGAGATACGATCTTACCCCAATAAGGTTGGCCATGATCCAAAAAAACATAAAACAACAAATGCTGGAGATACTGTGGAGCAACTCGAACTCTCCTAAACTGCTGGTGGGATTGCAAAATGGTGCAGCCTCTTGGAAAGCAATCTGGCACTTTCTTAAAAAGATGGAAATAGATGTACCATTTGACTCAGTAATTTCACTGCTTGGAATATATCCTGCAGAATCAAGGCCATTCATACCAGCTGATACATGCACACGGATGTTTATTGCAGTACAGTCCACAATAGCAAAAAGATAGAACTAACCTAGATGCTCAGCAACAGAGGAATGGTAAGTTAAACCGTGGTATATATACTCAATGGAACACTATGCAAAGATAAAGAACAATGACGATTTTAGGAAACTTCTTATAACCTGGTTTCAATTGGAGGACGTTAGGTTGAATGAAAGTAGTAAGCGACAAAAGGACAAGTATTGTAAGAGACCCCTACGATAAGAACTTAAAAACAGACTCATCCACAGAAGAAAAGATTCTTTGATGGCTGCAAGGGTGGGGAGGGAAGGAGGCTGAGAGTGGGGTATAGATTAGACAGATGATAGAAATTTAGTTGGGTGAAATCAGTGACAGCACACATTAGAAGGAAGATCAATTTTAACCAGATTTCAACATAATATGATTACTCTTCCCATCTTAATCCAATATTACAAGGACAGAGTAGCTGGGGCAGGGGGCCAGGGACCACGCTTTCAGGCAAAATCGAGGCCAATTGGCATAACTAGCGTTTTGCTAAGAGAGCTTTCTGCACCCAAAATTGGTGAGTTGCATCTGGGGTCTTAAAAGCTGCCACACTGTTATCTGAGGTATGCCAAATGGTTCCAACTCAGCAGGAACGGATGATCTTCAAAGACCAAAATGACATGCGGCAAAGAAAACCCAGAAGACAGAGAGACTCACGTGAGCAAGTGAGTACATTGACTTGTGACTGGAAGAACCAGATGGTGCCCAGCCACCACCAGTGATAGCTGTGATGGGGCTCACAAAGTTGAGTCTCACAGGCAACACGAAAATAAAAAGGAGTGCACCCTGAGATCTCTACTAAAAGACCACAATTGATGGTCCAGGGGCCTCAAGGTTCCCTTGGGAGCATGCCCCCAGCCCTGACGCTGCCTCTGTCCATAAATCATAAATGAAGTCAATTCTTCAGAAAGAAATGGATTGCACTTGGTGACACAGAGCACCCATATTATGTGTGCACTTTATGGTTCTTAGCATCTATAAGATGTCATTCAGCTGATCTCTTACTGGACACAGGGGTGAGGATGAAGAGGAGGGGACAGGAGATTGTCAGGAGGATATGACATATACAGAAAGGAGAAGAGGAGTGTGCTGTCACTGGGCAGGGAGAACAGTGGGAGCTGCTTATTGGCAGGTATGCAAATTTATGTGGGATTCTGTATTCTCACACAATCATAATAAAAAAATAAAAGAAAAGGGGGTAAAGATTTTGGTTTATTATTGCATAAATTAAAAATCAGATAAACATATATCTGTACTAACTTTAGGGCTACTTTTTCAGTCCTTAAAGCCAAAGGGAAGATCCGTAGGTGGCATCGAATCTGCTTGATCAGTGAATGCATAAAAATGTGGTTTGAAAGAAACTTGCAGCCTTCTTCCAGCAGGAACCCACATAAATCTTGATGTAAAGCACACGGGTTAACATAACAGATAATGTCTCATCATGGCTGTGGGGAAGATATAAAGGGAAAAATAAAAATATTTCTCAAGTGGACATTTCTTATGTCACCCTGCTGTGAAAGTTGAGGAGCTAGTGTTATATTGTGCCTGCATAAGAACATGGCTACAAAAATTATGAATGTGTTTATAGTCTCCAAGAAAAAGATTTTCAAAAGGTCTAATTTTATCCATTGGCAAACTGTAAGAAACTAGAAGTATGAACAGTTAACACACATGATTGTTCTGGAAACATCAAACGCCCCAGGTAAATAATTTTTAAAGAACGTGCTTCCTCTATTTCGGGGCAGAAATTCTTGGAAATTGGCCAAATAGGAAGTATTTTCTCCATTTCAGACTGTAAGAGTAAAGTTTGACAATTGGGACAACTAAAAAAAAGAAAAAAAGATGCCACTGAGTTGACCAACTCATGGTAACATTGTATGTATCGTTGGAGAACTGTGCTCTGTAGGTTCTTCTGTAGCTGTTTTTTAAGAAGTAGATTTCCAGATCTTTCTTCCAAAGCATCTTCTAGTGGACTTGAACTTCCAACCTTTTGGTTAATAGCTAAGTGTGTGTTAACCATTAGTACCACCCAGGTACTCCTCACTCAAGTGTTCTCTATGTGTTCCCTGCAGTTCACCGGAAGTACTCCAGGGTAGAAATCCATGACCTTGGTTTCCCCTTTGCAAAGAATCCACAGTCACGTTCACAGAGGAGGTCAGTCCTTTCGGAACCTTCTTCCTGAAGACTAAATTCCATATTCTGGTATTGATCAGAGTTGTTCAGAAGCTGACTCTCCCACACAAAGGGGATCCACATGACTGCCCCAGCTCAACTTGAACCCAAATCATTTTTCTGAAAAAAAGTTCTTGGAGTTTGATGCAAATAATTTCCTAGAAACATTACCAGAGCTACGGTGTTTTTGAGTCACTGAGGAGACTCCTTTCCCTCCAGACCAGGGAGACAGAGTTTGTGCAGTAGTTAAAGCAGGAACATTAGGGTCAGCCAGAACTTGGTTTGTCATTCTGTCTTAAATTACCTGTGTGTCTCTGGGTAAGTTACTTCACTGTCTTGTACTTCAAAATTGTCAAACTTGAAATTCATAAAAAACAACAATGAGTATGATGAAATGATTAGGTGAGATAATGATGTCAAGCTTTCAGCACAGTGCCTGCCACATAAGAGCTCCGTGAACTCTAGTGCTGTTCGGTCAATTCTAATTCACTGCAATCAGACAGAATGAGAAGAACTTCCTCATAGAGTTTCTAAGACTAATCTTTACAGAAGCCAACCACCTCATCTTTCTTACAAGGATTGTTCGGTTCAAAATGTTGAACTTTTAGTTAGCATCAAGTATTTTAACAACTGTGCCACCAGGGCTAAGAACTCAGTAGTTAACATTTTATTATCCTTATTGCAAGAGAAGAGAGGGTTGCTACAACAATAGGAAACCAAGGATACTCACTTTCCCCTGTGTAAAATGACTCCAGTAGATCCCACTCTCATTTCCAAAGAAGTAGAGGAAGGTGATAAACCAAATAGGGTCAAAAGGGGTTTTAGAGAAGTGAACTACCATTTATAATGAAAGATGCAAGTTGTTAGATGTTCGTTGCTCACCCATGACTTTGCATTCATTGATAACCTATGAAAGATTTGGCATTTGGGCTTAATTCACAGGGGTGCTGATGGAGCTTGCAGAAACACTTGGATAGACTCCCCTACTTGTGACAGATTTTTTATTCCTCTGCAACTCAAGAAATATCCTTCCTCAGGGTCTGGAGATTCACCTCCACCCTTAGGTAAGGTCTGAGTCATACGGGACTGTAGGATGCCGGAAGGCAGTCAACACTGCAGGCAAACTTAGAATTTCTCTCCCAAATAATAAAACCTAGGACAAACAATGGAAGCTGAAGGCTAGAGGTTTATTTCTTATTCATTTCTCCCTTGGAATGCTGGGGTGGGTGGCAAACTTGAGGAAAAGGAAATGAGAAAGTGAATTTTCCTTTGACAGAACAGAGAAGAAAGATGTGCACAGGAAAGATTTATTTCCTCAAGTAAACATAACCCTGAGTATTTTTCTTATAGGTCATATTCGTTTACCACTGCTGTGAAAATCATTCCCTGTCTTTGTCCCAATACCGTAAGTCATACAGAGAACTTCCTTATCAAGACCAGATAAAGATCAGGAAAAAATGAGCTGGAGAGAACACAAGATCTTTGCTGCTTAAGTCTGGGAAATCATAATCTTAATATGAATAGCTTAAATAGCCCAGCTAATGAGCTCATTCTTAATTTCCTACAACAATGGTACTTTCAACTAGCTCTATAACAAGCCCAAGAAGAGACTCATTGAAAGATGATCTCTTACCCATTATTATCATCAGTGCCACTGATTTATTTATAACTCTTAAAGGCATCACTGTTTTTATACTTCCACTAAGAAAAGGAAAGGGGAAAAGCTCAACAGTGGATTGGATAGAGATTTCTTGCAATTTCTTTTCTTCATTTCAGCTGATGCACCATTCATCTATAAAGACATCAGCCTCCCCACGTGCATCCCCACCCACGGTAACAAAGATCTGTCAGTCTCCCCTTGAAATGTTCTTGGTCAAAAACTATTTTTTATTATCTTTTTTGTTTTTTCCATTCGAGCTGTCTTATTAAAAATACAACAATGATGGTAAATAATAATAATAAAAGGGTAGAAATTAAAAGATATCAATCAAAAACCAAACCCACTGCCATCAAATTGATTCTGACTCATAGTGATCCTGTCAACAGAATAGAATTGCCCCATAGAGTTTCCAAGGAATACCTAGTGTATTTGAACTACTAACCTTCTGATTAACAGTTATAGCACTTAACTCTTACACCAAGGGTTTCTGACAAGATAGCACTGGGAATTAACTCTTCAATATCTCAGGAACAGAATCCTTACTCCATCTCTACCTCCTGCCTTAAACACGCATGGAAAAGTGTTCCGCTGACCTACACTTTTCCACAATTCTAAAGAACAAGCCACAGCCAAAGCCACTGCTGTCGAATCACTTCCGACTCATAATGACCCTGTCAGTCTGAGTAGAATTGCCTTATAACGTTTCCAAGGAGCACCTGGTAGATTTGAACTGCATACTTTTTGATTAGCAGACATAGATAACATTTAATCACTACACCACCAGGGTTTGCTCTAAAGATCGAGGTCAGTGAAAATGAAGGACACTTTCAGTGAGATGTAGTGGCACCATAGCCACAACAACAGACTCAAACATACCAATGATCATGAAGATGGTGCAGGACCAGGCAATGTTGCACTCTGTTGTGTGTCGAGTTCCCATGTATTGGAGCCAACTTGACCACAACTAACAACAACAACAAAGATCAAGGCAATAAAACCTGGCCAATGTGGTACCTACTATTAGTTCACTGAAAGATGAAAAAATAAAATTCATTATTTGTGCCCTCGATGAGTTCCTGTCTGTATAGCTGAGACCCTATGACCTTTCCTGGGGCTCCCCATTCAGGGATGGGAAAAACAGTGAAGAGTCTGTACTAGAGATCAAAGCAAATCAGTCCCTTTCAGATTGATCCCACCTTATGTTAACCCCATGTGTGTCAAAGTAAAAATGTTCTTTATAGGGGTTTCAATGGCTGATCATCAAATCTTTTTTCCAGGAAGCCCATGGGTGAACTTGAACTGCCAACTTTTCCACTAGTGGCCAAGCTTCTTAGTCATTGTCCCATCAAGGGACTCCCAGCTAGACATTATTTACATAAAAAAGTGTATATACACTAGGTCTGACAAGTCTGTGAACTTCATTGTTCTAAGCGCTACACACCTCATTGCAGAAGATCACTACAGTCACCTTCAAGGTACTCCCCTTAGGAAGCTATGCACTGATGCCAGTGCCTAGTCCACCCCTCAAAGCAATTTTGGATCTTTCTGGAAAGGCTGTTGCCCACGGTGGCAAGGTGACAAGTTTTTGAACTTAGTTGTGTAGTTGTCTATGAGGGAGTTTTTACCCAGTAAACAAATAACTATATTGGAACACCCTCTCTACTCACCTGATTTGGCCCCCAATGACTTTTTTCTTTACCCAAAAATCTAAGGAAATATTGGAAGTAATACATTTTCATGACATTGTGGACATCAACGGTAATACAATGATAGCTCTGATGGTCATTCCAGAAAAAGAGTTTGAAAACTGCTTTGAAGGCTGGTCTAGGCACTGGTGTTGGTGCATAGCTTTCCAAGGGGAGTGCTTCAGAAGTAACCATAGTGCTATTCAGCAGTGACATATGTAACACTTTTTCTAAGATGAGTTTGTGAACTTAGGTGGCAGTCCTTATAGGCATCTGCATTCAGTTGTTATGATTTTAGCTTCATAGAAACTTGCTTCTACTCTTCCTTGGTCCTAGGCACTCCTGGCATTATTTACATTTCAAGTCTCATATTGTTTCCAGATGCCATTTACGGTGAACTTTTATTGTTCTAGAAGCTAACCAGAGTCTTTGGTGAAGAATGGCTTCTTCTAATATAAAACTCTGATGTTTATCCTGTTAGTGATATTAATTTGAGCAGTCACTAGCTGTCACTAGAAAGAATCCTCCACTCCTTCCTCCAATGCAGCCCTTTGTTCCTTTCAAAGCTTTGAACCTCAGCACTCAGGAAGACCTCACTCATTTACTCCCGTCATGCTTTTAGACCATACTCCTTCAGTATACATTTGGTTGTAACAATAACTGCATACCCATCAGTACCCTTATCCATTGCTGATGAGAATGCAAAATGGTACAGCCATTGTGGAAAATAGTGTGGCAGTTGCTCAAAAAACTAAAGCTAGAACTACCACACAAAAATAAAAAAAAAAAAAACCTCAATCTGTTGGCTTCAAGTCAATTTCAGCTTATACTGTCCCTACAGGACAGAGGAGAGCAGCCTGTAGGGTTTTCAAGACTGTCGTCTTCACAAAAGCAGATTGCCACATCTATCTCCCATGGGAAGACTGGTGGGTTTGAACTACTGACCTTTGAGTTAACAGCCAAGTGCTTTAACCACTTTGCCATCAAGTCTCCTTTTTGAACTATCTTTTAGATCTACAGTAGAACTACCACAGAAGCCAGCGATTTCACTGCTGAGAATGTACCTGAGGGACTTAAAAGCAGCAACATGAAGAGACATGTACAACAATGTTCATTGCAGCACTATTCAAATATAGGAAATAACCTAAATTCCCATCAATAGATCAACGGACACACAAAATCTGATACACACATATAAAAGAATACTATTCAACCAAAAAGTGAAACTCCCGGAGCTTGAATATTCAATATTAACTAAGGGCCTAAGCCATCCACATAATACAGCTGCTCAGGATCTAAGTTCAACGTTTGGACTGGTATGGGCAGTGTCTTGGTAGAGGCTTCTGTATTAGGCAGTGTCACAGTGCAGGCTTCTTCATTTTTAAGGCTTTCCAGGATCTTCCATCAGCTGGGAGGGGTAAAAGCAAACCCATTAGCAGCCATATCACTTAGCTGTAGCTATAGCATGTAGCAGTAGCAGCCGTAGCATGGCTGCTAACCAAAAAAGTCAGCAGTTCAAATCCCCAGGTGTGCCTTAAAAATGCCATGGGACAATTCTACACTGACCTTTAGGGTTGCTATGGGTCAGAATCAACTGGATGGCAGTGGATTTGGTTTTTAGGGGTTTCAGAGGGATAAGATCTATAGACTTTGCTGAGCATCAGGATCATCACCTTCAGGGACTCTGTGTAGTTGCTCTGGTTGGACTTAGGCTTAGGGATTCCTAAAAGCTTTCTTGGTGATTCTTTTAGAGAACTTGGTCAAAAAAAAACAAAACACTGACTACCATTTCCTTAATTGTGCGGCAAGAGTTTAATGTAGGCCGATGCTGACATGAGGGAGTTAGTGTTCCTGTCTTTCCTAAGAGATTATAGTTCCAGGGACAGCTGGGGCAAGGTACTGTTGCTGGCTCAGTCCCTCACTCCCTGGCATGGATTGAACTGTGTCCTCCCAGAAATGTGTGTAGCCATTTGGCTGGGCCATGATTTTCAATATCTTATGATTGTGCTCCATTTTGTAGTTTTCTTACGCTGTATGTTAAAGAGGATTAGGGTGGGACTGTAAATCCCTTCCTCCAGTCAACCTCCCTGCTCCATTGTAAAAGGGATTTCTCTAGAGTGTGGATTGCACCACCTTTCATCCCACAAGGCATAAAAGGAAAGACAAGAAAGCAGAGAGTTGGGAACTTCACACCATCAAGAAAGCAGGATGGGGAATAGAGCATGTCCTTCAGACCTGAGGTTCCTGTGCCAAGATACTCCCTGAACAAAGATGGATGCAACACAAGGAACTTCCTCCAGAGCCAACAGAGAGGGAGAGCTTTCCCCTGGAGAGGACAACCTGAATTTTGACTTGTAGACTACCAGACTGTGTAAGAAGAAACTTTTCTTCTTAAAGCCCTCAACTTGTGGTATTTCTGTTAGAGTAGTACCAGATGACTAAAACAAGCTTCTAACACTTAATAGCACAAATAGATTTCTACCCTTTCCAAGAAAAAGTAGAAAAGGATAAGGAATCAAACAGGTCAAAACGATTGTGGAGAAATATATCCCTATGCAGTGGTCCATACATACCTGATCTTCAACTCCCAGGACCGTATTCTAGCCTTGTGGGGACCTGTCCCTGTTTAGTCTTGGAATGGGTCCTCTTGAAGGAAAAACTAAAACTCTAAATTACTGACAGAAACTTAAGTTCAGGCCCTGAAGCTTTAGCTGCTCCCTTCCTACTGTTTATGCTAGCTTCTGTGGATTTGACCCCGACTCAGCACAACCTTGTACACAGTGGAACAAAATGCTTCTAAGACCTCTGTCTCCTCATGACTAGTTACAGGTTCTAATTGTTGTGATCTGTAGGATTTTCACAGGCTAATTTTCAGAAGACCTTTCTTTCAACTTCATCTTAGTCTGGAAGCTCCACAGAAACCTGCTCGTTAGCAGTACATAAGCCCCCACGGACAGGTAAGTGGTGGCTGTGCTTGGAGTACATAGGCTGGGAACCGAACCTGGTTCCCCACGTGAAAGGGGAGCAGTCTACCGCTGAACCACCACTGCCCACTCAGCTCCGTGGTGACATGCCTTTACAGTCCTCATATGGGTTTGTCGAGATTTCTAGCAGCCCGTGGCCAGCTCTGCAAGGTAAATCTCTTATTTTGATACATTTATTATGAAAACCCATGGCATAGCGATTAAGACCAAAAGGTCTATGAGGTGCTTCTTGGAAATCCTGTGGAGCAGTTCTCCTCTGCTCTATGTGGTCACTGTGAGTTGAAATAGACTTGACAGCCACTTTTTTTTTTTTTTTTAAATTGTGTTAGGCAGTTGAAATCTACCAGGCACTCTTTGAAAACTATGAGGACAGTTGTATGCTGCCCTATAGAGTCTCTATGAGTCAGAATTGACTCAGTAGCAGTGGGTTTGGTTTGGTTTTGCTTTTGGTGCTAGGATCAGGGCCATTGTTTCCACTTTTAGGGGCTGTTCTCGACCCTGGCACTGCCACAGAGATATTTCTTTCAAGCAGATGTAAGCTCTGGAGAAAAGGTCATTTATTCCCCCAAAGGATGCACCCAGCTCAGTGAAAAGCATCACCTTTAATATATGGAACGCATTTTGCAAAGACCCTGACAGATGTTAGAAATGGGCCTTTGATGTCATTACCCCAGAGTCACTCTGGTGAAGTATGTGTCCTCAGAGTAGACAGAAAACATTAGAGCGCCCTGAGCTGAATTGGTCATTCGAAAATACTGGAGTGCTTTATCCTTGGAAGAAAATTAAGCCATTTACTGGAGGATAGAAGTTCAGTGTAACAGTTAAAGCAATCTGACATTTTCATAAATTAATAAAGTGTGTATGGTTGGCATAATTCAATGTGTAAAAAGCATTGATCTCTCCTCCCAGAAGTCCGGGAGTAGAATTCTGGTCAGTGGAAAGAGACAGAACCACAGTACCAGCGACTTCAGGCCTGTGACAAGAACTGATGATGCACGTGCCTGAGAAGGAACTTTGCGTATGTGCACAAACACAGATATATACTCACATAAATCATATACATATTCATGCATGTGCCCTCACATACACATACACCACTCACAAACACATATTCACATACACATTCATGTGCATGGACACACATGAGTGTATGTGCTCACACTCATGTGCAGACACACGTCAGTTGTATACAGTCACACAGTCACATACATGTAAACATGCATGCACAATGCTCATGCATGCACAGGAATATTCATGTACACATATTCTCACCCACCACATGGATGCATATCCACATATACTTGAATATACATGTGTGTATTCATAGGCATTCATACGTCATCACATTCACCCCTCTACATACATGCACACACTCACACATTTCACACTAACATGTGCTCTTATGCAATCACATCTCTCAAGACACAGCTCAAATCTTGCCCATTTTTTTAAAACATTGTATTGTGCTTTACAAGAAAGTTTACAATCTAAGTAAATTTGTTATACAAAAAATAACACATACCCTGCTATATACTTTTAGCTGCTCCCCCCACACTGTGATAGCATGTATTTTCTGTGTCCATCCAACCAGCTCTG
Source organism: Heterohyrax brucei (assembly GCA_028571685.1). Lineage (NCBI taxonomy): Eukaryota > Metazoa > Chordata > Mammalia > Hyracoidea > Procaviidae > Heterohyrax > Heterohyrax brucei. Next base: position 33,682,781 of record CM053140.1, read on the forward strand.
TCTCCTTCTTCCCTTCGTCTTGCCTCTGAATAGGAGCTGCCCTGTTAATCTCTTGTATTTACTTAAGCCAAGACGTATATTCTTTGCCAGTATCATTTTATGCCTTACAGTCTAATCCAATCTTTGTCTGAAGAGTTGGCCTTGGAAATAATTTCAGTTTGGGGCTAACAGACTGTCCATGGTCCACGTCTTCCAGGGAGCCTACACTCTGTCAGATCAGCGAGTCTGGTCTTTTGAATAGAGTTTGAGATCTGTACCTCATCTTTCTCCCACTTGGTGAGGGACTCTTTGTCGTATTCCCTGTCAGGGCATTTATTGGTCATGGCTGGTCACCACCTAGTTCTTCTGGTCTTATGCTGATGCAGTCTCTGGATAATTTGGCTTTTTCTGTCTCTTGGGTTCATGTTTTCCTTATGTCTTTGATGTCCTTCATTCTTTTCTGCTCCAGCAATGGCTTCTTAGATGGCTGCTTGCTAAGACCCAAAGCTGATTGCTTTTAAGACCCAAACACCAATCACCAAACTGGGATGCAGAATATTTTCTTAATAAACTTTGTTATGCCAATGGAGCTAGATGTTCCCTGAAACCATGATCCCGCTCCTCTGCTACCTTTTCCTTTGAAGTGTTTACTTATATTTACAAAATTTCTTATCTTTTAGTTTAGTCCAGTTGTGCTGACTTCTCTATCATGTGCTATCCCACCTTTTACCTAATATAATTCTTGTCTACCACCTAATTAATGAATACTCCTCACCCACCTCCACACCCTTGATATTATCAAAGACTTCTCTTGAGTTCTTATAATAGTGGTCTCATACAGTATTTGTCTTTTTGCAACTGACTAATTTCACTCAGCATAATGCCCTCCAGGTTCCTCTGTTATTAAATGTTCTCCAAATTCATCATTGTTCTTTATCATTGCATAGTATTCCATTGTGAGAATATACCATAGTTTATCCATTCATATGTGAATAGGCACCTAGGTTGATTTTGTCTTTTTCCATTTGTGGACAGTGCTGCAATGAACATTGCTGTGCATGGACCTATTCATCTGACACCTCTTATTTCTGAAGGATAAATTCCAAGGAGTGAGATTGCTAGATCATGTGGTATTTCTGCTTCTAGCTTTTTAAGAAAGCATAAATCCATTTCCAAAGTGGTTGCATCATTTTACTTTCACACCAGCAGTGTAGAAGTGTTCCAATCTCTCCATAGCCTCTTCAACATTTACTATATTGTATATCTTGGATTAATGCCTATCTTGTTGGGGTGAGATGGTTTCTCATTGCAGTTTGGGTTTGAATTTCTCTAATGGCTAAAGATCATGAACACTTTCTCATGTACCTATTAGTCACCTGTCCTAGTCATTTAGTGTTTCTATAATAGAAATACCACAAGCAGATGGCTTTAACAAAGCAAAATTTATTTTCCCACAGAAAAGCAGGCTGAAAGTCCAAACTCAGGGCATTAGCTCAAGGGAAAGGATTTCTCTCGTGGCTCTGGAAAATGTCCTTGTAGTTAATCTTCTCCTGGACTGGGAGAGTCTGAGGCACAGGGACCCTAGGTCCAAAGGGCATGCTGTGCTCCCAGTACTGCTTCATTGGTGTTATGAAGTCCCCAACTCTCTGTTTGCTTCCCTTTCCTTTATACCACAAGAGATTCCCCCAAGGCGCAATACAGTCTTAAAGACTGACTCTTGCTTCACTAACATAACCATTGGCCACCCTTCATTAACATCACAGAGGCAAGATTTACAATATATAGGAACATCCCACAATACTAGGAATTATGGCCTAATCAAATTGCTACACATGTTTTCTGAGGGATACCTGTCAACCTACGATACCACCTGAACGTGTTCTGTGGTCAAGTGCCTGTTCACATCCTTTGCCGATTTTTAACTGGGTTATTTTTCTTCTTGTTGAGGTTTTGCAGTATCTTATAGATTTTGAAGATTAGATGCTGACTTAGATTTGATGTACTAAAATTTTTTTGTCCAGTCTGCAGGTTGTCATTTTTCTTTTTTGGTGAAGTCTTTGGATGACCCTAAGTGATTGATTTTTAGGAGTTCTTGGTTGTCTATTTTCTCTTCCAGCATTTCTGCACTGTTAGTAGTGTCTTACAGTCTGTTTATGCTATGTATTAAGGTACCCAGCATTGTCCCTATATTTTCTCCCATGACCTTCATCATTTTGGATTTTGTATTTAGGTCTTGGATTCATTTTGAGTTAATTTTGTGCAGGGTGTGAGATATCAGTCATGTTTCATTTTTTTTAGTACATGGATATGTATTTTTTTTTAGTAGATGGATATCCAGTTATGCCAACATCATTTATTAAAGATACTGTCATTTACCCATTTTACCAACTTCAGGCCTTTGTTAAATATCAGCTGTTTATAGATGAGTGATTTTATGTCTGGATTCTCAATGTTGTTCCATGGGTTTATGTATCTGTTGTTGTACCAGTATGAGGTTGTTTTGACTAACACAATAATATAATAGATCTAAAGTCAGGGAATTAGAGGCTTCTCACTTTGTTCTGCTTCTTCAGTAATGCTTTACTTACCCGGGGCTTCTCTCCTTTCTGTATGAAGTTGTTGATTTGTTTCCCCATATCATTAAAAAATGACATTGGAATTTAAGTCACAGTTGCATTGTATTTATAGATTGCATTCATTGGGTAGCATATTTTCACAATGTTGAGTCTTCCTATCCATGAACAAGGTAGACTTTTGTACTTACATAGGTCTCTTGGTTTCTTGTAGTAGTGTTTCTAGTTTTCTTTGTATAGGTCTTTTACATTGTTGGTTAGATTTATTCCTAAATATTTTATCTTCTTGGGGGCTATAGTAAATGATATTGATGTGGTGATTTCCTCTTTGATGATCTCTTTGTTAATGTAAAGGAATTGAGCTAATTTTTTAAAATGTTTCTCTTGTATCCTGATAATTTGCTAAACTCTTCCATCAGTTTCAGTAGCTTTTTTTGTAAATTTTTCTGGATTTTCTGTATATAATAAGATCGTGCCATGCACAAATTAAGATACTTTGACTTCTTCTTTACCAATTTGGATGCATTTTATTTCTTTACCTTGCCTAATTGCTCTGACTAGAACCTCCAGTGCAGTGATGAATAAAAGTGATGACAAAGGGCATTCTTTGCTGCTTCTCATTCTCAAGGGGAATACTTTGGGACTCTCTACATTTAGGATAATGTTGGTTTGTTGGCTTCATATAAATATCCTTTGTTATGCTGAGGAATTTCCTTTCTATTCCTATTTTGCTGAGAGATTTTAAAGTGAATGGGTGTTGGACTTGCCAAATGTCTTTTTTGCATCAATTGATAAAATCAAGTGGTTCTTGTCTTTTGTTTTATTAATTTGGTTGATTGCATTGATGGTTTTTCTAGTGCCGAATCATCCTTGCCTCCCTGGTACAGATCTCACTTGATTGTAATGAATTTATATATATATATATATATATATATATATGTTGTTGAATTCTATTGGCTAGAACTTTGTTCAGGATTTTTACATCTAAATTCACAGGAGATATCAATCTGTAATTTTCCTTTTGTGTGATGTCATTACATGGTTTTGGTATCAGGGTCAAGCTGGCCTGGCAGAATAGATTTTTCAGTATTCCGTCCTTCTCTGTGGTCTGAAATATCTTAGTAATAGGGGTATTAACTCTTGGTAGAATTCTCAAAGTTTGGTAGAATTCTCAAAACTTTGGTAGAATTCTCCGGTGAAGCCATCAGGGTCAGGGGTCTTTTAGGTTTGGAGGTTTTTTTGTGTGTGTGATTGAAAGTATACAGACCAATTTAAATTTGCATGCCTGCCTATCTGCAACGCCTTCTGCTTGCCTTACCCAGTGACAGAACACTACTTTCTATTCTATATGTGTTGTATCCTCTTAACAATCTCCTGTCCCCTACTGTCCATGCTATAGATGCATAGAACCAAAAAGTGCATAAATGATATTGTCACTCTGTGTTCCCATGTCCATTCCTGTCAGAAGAGTTGACTTCAGTAATAAGTAATGATTAGGGGCAGCATCAGGCCTAGGTGCCATGCTCCTAGGGAAACTCCCAGGCCTTTGGACCATCAATCACGGTCTTTTAGTGGAGTTCTTAGGGTGCACCCCTTTTCTTCTTGTGTTGCAGGTTGGGAGTTTTTAAATTACCTTTTCAGTTTCTTCTTTTGTAATGGGTTTATTTGGTTGTGCTACCTTTATTTGTGTTTAGAAATGTTCTATATTTCTTAAAATTTGTCCATTTCATCTAGGTTTTCAAATTTGATATAGTACAATTTTTCATAGTATTCTGTTATCATTTTTTATATTTCAGTTGGGTCTCTTGTGATATCACCCATCTCATTTCTTATTTGGGTAATTTACTTCCTCTTCTGTTTTATTTTCCTTCAGTTTGTCCAGTGGTTTATTAATTTGGTTGATCTTTTCAAAGATCCAGGTTTTTGTCTTGTTAACTTTTCTATTTTCTAATTCACTTAGGAAACACCGATGGTGTAATGGGTTAAGTGCTATGGCCGCTAATCAAAAGCCAACCAAGCCAAGTGCCAATCAAAAGGTCAGCAATTCAAATCTGCCAGGTCCTCCTTGGAAACTCTATGGGGCAGTTCTACTCTAACCTCTAGGGTGCCTATGAGTCAGAATTGACTTGATGGCAGTGGATTTTGGTTTTTTTTTCTAAATTCATTTAGTTCTAATACAATTTTTTATTATTTGCTTTCTTTTGGGGCCCAAGGGTTTGTTTTTTTGTTTTTGTTTTGTTTTGTTTCTGCTATTTCAGTTTTAGGGTTAATGCTTTGATTTGGTCCCTGTATTCTTTTTGGATGTGTGCATTTATTAAGATAAATTGACTGCTGTGCACTGCTTTTGCTGTGTCACAAAGTTACTGTGTTTTCATTCTCATTTGATTCTGAGGAATTTCTGTATTCTGTCCTTGATTTTTCTATAATCTAGTAGTTTTTGAATAAGGTAGTTTTCAGGTTCCATGTGTTTAATTTATTTTCCTTTCTTTTTCTCTTATTGGTTTCTACTTTTATGTCTTTGTGGTCTAAAAATATTCTTTGCAACATTTTGATGGTTTAGATTCTGTTAAGGCTTGCTTTAAGGCCTAATACTTAAGTCTATTCTGGAGAATATTCCATGCATGTTGCAGAAGGAAAACATACTTGGCTTCTGTAGGGTAGAGTGTCCTATATAGCTCTATGAGATCAAGCTGGTTGACTGTGGCATTTAAATCTTCCTTGTGTTTATTAAGCTTCTTTCCAGATGTTCTGCCCTTCACCAAAAGTGGTGTGTTGAAATCTCCTACTGTTATTATGGAGTCATCTATGTCTCTTTACAATCCAGTTGGAGTTTATGTATTTTGGAGTCCTATCATTGGGTGTGTAAATATTTAATATGTTTATGTCTTTCTGGAGTATGACACTTTAATCAATAGGTAGTGTCTTTACCTGTCCATTGTGATGGATTTTCATTTAGAGTCTGTCTTATCAGAAATTAATATTGCCACTCCTGCTTTTTTAAGTATTGTTTGATATATTTTTCCCATTTTTTGAGCACTACTTTGTTTGTGTCTTTAAGTATAAGGTGTGTCTCCTATAGGCAACACATAGATGGATCATCTTTTTTTTTAATCCAATCTAGCACTCTCTGTTGCCATGAGTCGGATCCGACTCGATGGCACTTGGCTTGGCTAGCACTCTCTGTCTCTTTATTGGTGTATTTAATCTATTTACTTTCAGTGTAATTATTGATAGGTATGAGTTTATTGCTGTCATTTTCATGTCTTTTTTGTACATTATTTATAGTTTCTTTGTTCTGCTTATTATTCCGTGCTGAGTTGTTCTTACTTGCATTTTTTTTCATCTTTCTTATTGTTGTTGGTTTTGTATTTACCAAGAGTTCATGCTTTTCTTGTTATTTATTTTGATGTGTAGGATTGTTAATTTCCTTTGTTTTTACCTTAAAAATTACCCCAGATTTTCTAAATTTAAACCAGGCTTTAATTTCTTTGTATTGATTTGACTGCTCTCCATATGATAGATCTATGACTACCTTGTTTAAGTCCTCTTTTTTTGGTTACAGTGTTGTCATCTTTTACGTAATGAGATATCCATTTCCTTACTTTCAGTATTTTGCCTTTATTTTTGTGATTTCTCTATCTGGGTTTATATTCTGTTGCTCTATTCTGCATTGTAGTCTTGTGTTGTTCTCTGATGTTACTGATTTTCTATCTGAAGGACTCTCTTTAGCATTTCTTTTAATATTTAGCTCGGTTTTGGCAAATTTCCTAAACTTCTGCTTATCAGCAAGTGTCTGAATTTCACCACCATATTTGAGAGATTATTTTGCTGTATATATAATTCTTGGCTAGCAATTATTTTCCTTCAGGGCTTTGTATATGTGGTCCCATTGCCTTCTTGCCTGCATGATTTCTGCTAAGTAGTCCGAGCTTATTAACTCTCTTTTGTAGATTATTTTCTACTTATCCCTAACCACTTTCAAAATTCTCTCCTTATCTTTAGTTTTGACAAGTTTGATTATAATGTATACTGATGTCTTTGTTTTGGGATCTACATTGTGTAGGCAGTTCAGTGAGTGACTTGGATAGAAATCTCATCTTCCATGGCATCAGGGAAGTTTTCTGTCAGCAGATCTTCAATAATTCCATCTGTATTTTCTGTTATTCCTCTGTTCTGGTACTTCAGTCACTCACAGATTATTCCTCTTGTTAGTGTTCCACATAATTCTTAATGTTTCTTCATGTCTTAAAAAAAATATTTTTTATCTAATTTTTCCTTAAATCTGTTGCTGTCACATGATTCATCTTCAGGCTCACTAATTCTGACTGCTATTGCCTCAATTCTGCTCCTTTGACTTTCTATTTAGTTGTCTAATCCTGTAGTTTTATTATTTATCTGCCAAATTTATGATTGCTGTATCTTTTAAAAGGTTTCTGGCAGCATTTCAAATTGTCATTGTGTTCTGCTGCATTTTACCTGATTTCCTTCCTGACCTCCTGAATTCTAGACAGTGATCTTTTATATTTTACTTCTGATAATTTCAGGAAGTTGTTTTTCGTCTGGACAAGTTCTTGATTCTTTTTTGTGGGAACTTTCTGAGCCATCATGGTCTGCCCCTTTAAGTGATTTGATATTGACTATTGTCTCTGAGCCATCAGTAAGTTGTCTTTATTCATTTTATGTTTGCTTACTGTGTTCCAGCTTTTTATTTTGTTCAGCTTTGAAATGTCCGAATAGGCTAGTTGTGTCCACTAGTTTGATTATTGGCACTTCTGAAGCTCTAATGTCCTGTCACCAGGTGTTTAGAATTGTTACCAAGCATGCAAGCCCAGCAGTCTGTTTACTTTTTCATATGTATTCAGCTGAGGTTTCCAGGTAGTCAGTCACCAAGTGGGTAGTGCAGCCTATTCCCAACAATCCTAGATGGGCGGGGGTGTTTAGTGTAAACACAGTTATCTGGCTGTCTGCACTGACAAAGATAGGGGGCTATCAGCTGTCCCTGGGTGTCTTTGAGGAATGGATCAGTCTATGGAGCCTGCACAGGAGTTGGATCCTTTATCCCTTGAGCCATTCTCCCAGACATGGAGAAGGAACAATTTAACAAACTGAGGGAAGGGGGAGCAGAATCTGCCACCTCCCCCTGAGGTGGGAATTCAGGGCAAAAACAGTTTCTTTACTTAGGCTTAGGCATAAGGGGACACATCTTCCTCAAAGACATTCAGGGACACAGAAGATAGGTTTATACTGAAGGAACATTTTAGATCTGCACAGGGAAGGTTAGACATATGTCACTTAACTTTTGATGATCAAATGCTGTTTTTCAGTGATTCTGGAGTTGTGAGGGGGACTATCTGCTGTTTAGTCTCTCCCACTGAGGAGAATGCCCTCTGAACACCACTGCTCTGCTCATGATGCTGGCTGTAGCCAAGGCCACTGGTTCAGGTCTAGCTAGTCTTCTGTACTTCTGGACTTACTTTCCCTTTCACTTTGCTCAGTCCAATTTCTCAGCTTTCTGTTTTGTGTTGAGAGATTCTAGAATGTCATATATAATCCATTTATTTGTTCTTCTGTGCCTTTGTTGTTAAAGGGATCACAGGAAGCATCTGACTACTCTGCCATCTCGACCCTGCCCCTCTTGCCCATTTTCTATGTCCCTGCCTCACTCTGGTGTTCAAAGCACTCACTCCTCCATGCATACAGCTTAAGCTTAACTGTGGTCCTGTCTCATGGTATATTCAGAGAGGCTCCACTCCTTTCTAGACTGTGAGATCCAAAGACAAAAAAAAAAAAAAAAAAATCACTGCTAATTCTTCAATAACTAGCTTTTATCAAAGATCTGGAAGCAGATCAAGTACTTGTATCACTTAGAGTTTCACCAGAGAGATAGAACCAGTAAGAGACATGCAGTAAGAAATTTAGTGAAAGCGTGACAACTCTTGGGAAGGATGGAGCAGAAACTTCGTGCAAAGGTGGAATTTCTTCTTCAGGGAAGCCTTAAGACCTCAAACTGATTGAATGAGGCCTACCCAAGTTATCAAGGAAAATCTTCCATACTTAAAGGAAACTGATCATAGACTTCAACCACAACCACAAAATACTTTTGCAACACCTAAACTAGAGTTTGATTGGTACTGTAGCCTAGCCAAACTGACACATGAAACCTACCATCACATCGCTCAACAAATGTTTACTGAATGAATGAGTGAATATGATTTAATGACCAAGTGCATCTTACTTTGTAAGGTCCCTGATGACTGAGTCTCATTTCACTGCCATAAATACTGAACATGTTTAGTGAATAATTTATGAGTGAAGTTGATGGGGGTGTTTCTTGATTATTTCCCTGGATAACTCCTGTAAGAAGATAGATTTTTGTTCACATAGAGACATGGTAGACTCTCAGTGACGATTTCTCATCCATCAGGTACTAACTGTGGGTGTTTGGACAAGACCCTACATCTCTGGACCATTTCCTGACCTATAAAATGAGCATCATAAAGGTACCCACTTTATAGGTATGATGGTTACTGTTATGATGTGTCAATTTGCCTAGACTATGATTCTCAGTGATTTGGCATACAAATGACTGGGTAGTCTTCCATAGTGTAATATAATACAATCATTTTCCATGATTTAATTAGCTAACCAGTTGAAAGGGTAGTTTTCTTGGAGGTGGGGCCTACTTCTAGAGTATAAATAGGAATTTCAATAAACTTACTGTTTCTCAACACTGTTCTCTTCTCATTCCTGGCATTAATCCTGCAGACATCTCTAGCCCACTTACAGATTTTTGATTCACTAGTCCCTGAAATCCTGTGAGCCAGCGGAGGTCTTCACACTGCTACTGATCTAGAAATTTGGGGCTTGTTGGCCCCCACAATTGTGTTAGTCAGTTCTTCGAAGCAAACTTCTCTCTCTCTCTGTTGTTGTTGTTGTTAGATGCCATCGAGTCAGTTCTGACTCATAGTGACCCTACAGTTCAGAGTAGAACTTTCCCTAGGGTTTCCAAGGAATGCCTGGTAGATTTGAACTGCTGACCTCTTGGTTCACAGTCATAGCACCTCGCCACTATGCCACTAGGGTTTTGTGTGTGTGTGTGTGTGTGTGTGTGTGTGTGTGTGTATGGTGTGTGTGTATGGATGCTAACCAAAAGGTCAGCAGTTCAAATTTGCTAGGCGAACCTTGGAAACTCTATAAGGCGGTTCTACTCTGATCTCTGGGGTCTCTGTGAGGCAGAAATATGCATACATACATACACATATATATACATATACATATATACACATATACATACATATGCCTTATCTGATGCTGTTATCCTCCTTTACATATACATGTATAAACATATATATACATACATCATATTTTTATGCAAACAGCACAGCTTCTATGTTTGCTTGCCAACTGCTACCCTCACAGTGAGGTATTTTTGTGTCACTATGCCAAAAATTAGCATAGCACACATACAAATATACCTCAACAGAGGAGGGAGCAGTTGGCAAACAAATGTAAGAGAAGTGGGCTATTTGAGTAAAAATACGGTATATAACTAGTTTTACTCCTGTAGAGAACTCAGACTAAGACAATAGGAACTGAAAAATATAATATCGTTAACACATTAGGAGTAGTGACCTAAAAAAAAAAAAAAAACCACTGCTGTTGAATGGGGTCTGACTCATAGCAACCCTAGAGGGCAGAGTGGAACTACCCCATAGAGTTTCCAAGGAGCACCTCACAGATTTGAACTGCTAACCTTCTGGTTAGCAGCCATAGCAGTTAACCCACTATGTCACCAGCATTTCCATGAAGTAGAGCTCTACTCATGATAAAAACAAAACAAAGCAAAAAAAAAAAAGCAGCTGTTGAGCTGACTTCCACCTGTGTCACACCTCATCTGTGGCAGAGTAGAACTATGTTTCATAGGGTTTTCAAGGCTGTGACTTCTTAGAAGCAGATCTTCCAAACTTTCTTCTGAGGAGACTTGGACTGCCTTCAAACTGTCAGCCTTTCAGTTATTAGTCAAGCACTTAAGCATTTGTGCCACCCAGGGTAAACTTTACCCACAATAAACATTGTAATAAAGATCAACCATCATGGCTTTTGCCAAGGGTCAGCTGTTATAAAATGTGTGTGGTCAAATTTCTGCATAATTTAAAATATCTTGCTTTTGTTTTATCCATGTTCCTAGAGTTCACATATATATATATATATATATATATATCACCTGTGAACTATATAGATATAGCCATGAGTCGGATCCGACTCGACGGCACTTGGCTTATTACAGTGAATATAGTTTTAGTTAGGGGAATAATAGCATAATTATACCTTTAGTTCACCTGAAAGAAGCCCATAGAAACCAGCAAACTCAGGACTCTCCAGGGGGAGGTACGGATGGTGACCAATGGCAACACAATACATCCAAGCCCAGCAAGAATAAAATAGATTATAGGGATGTATCAAATTAGCCCACAGCAAATTATCTTCTGGTTCTGCTCTACTGTTTAATTACAGTAAGATGGCCAACACAGCCCAGTCCAAACAAACCATTTTAATGAGCAATCACAACAAAATTAATGATGCTGACAGCTAGCAAAGCATCTCCATGCTGAGGACTGGCGCAATTGTATGTGGGACTACATCAAGGGTCTGTATTGGTCGGGGCAGCAAACCTGTGTCTGCTTTGAATGTCAAACAACCTGGGTCTCTTACACCCTGACCCTGTTGTGGGAGCACTCAGTGGGGATTCTCTGCTGATGATGTTCATCCAGTGCCTCTTGATGATACTCACATGTGTTTGTTAGAGTCCCCTGCTGGGGATGCCCCTACCCTGGGATGGATTTGCATGGGATGAAGATTTTGTCTCTGTTTCTTAATTCTAGAATCTCCTTCAGCCACACACAAGGCACCCAGGACAGGAATCCAAGCGTTATATGTAAATGGTAAATCATGCAATTTCTGTGTATGTATGTGTGAAGATACATCCAAGAAATCATACATCAATTCAAATATTTCTGCACATGTAATTCACTGATATTGGTTACATTCTCCAGTTTCTCAATATCTGTCACGGGCTGAATTATGTCCCCCCAAAAATATGTGTAGCCATGTGACTGGGCAATGATTCCCAATATTTTGTGGTTGTCTTCCATTTTGTGATTTTCCTGTGCTGTATGTTAAAGGATTAGGATGGAACTGTAAATCCCTTCATAAGATCACCTCCCTACTCCACTGTAAAGGGAGTTTCCCTGGAATAAGGCTTGCCCCACCCTTACTCCTTTCATCCTGCAAGAGATAAAAGGAAAGAGAAGCAGAGAACTGGAAACCTCACACCATCAAGAAAGCAGCTCTGAGAGAAGAGCATATCCTTCAGACCTGAGATTCCTGTGCCAAGATGCTCCCTGGACAAAGACTGATACAATATTGGACTTTCCTCCAGAGTCAACAAGGGGGAAAGTCTTCCCCTGGAGCAGGTATCCTGAATTAGACTTATAAACTTTCCTTTGTTAAAGCCATCCACCGTGTTGTATTTCTGTTAGAGCAGCACTAGCTGACTAAAACAATATCCTTTTCCAAATTGTTTCACAGTCACCAATACCTCACTGCCCCCAAGCTTCTCACAACCAGACAGCTTTTAAAACCCTGAGAGTCTATTATCTACAAAAGTATACCTTCTGTCCCATGGAGAACTGGCTAGATCCATCCTATCGAGACACAGAGGGATGGTAAGATCATTTCCAGGTTAGTTAATTCAAGCACAATAGCATGAGCATAAAGACCCTTCTTCACACTTTTAACTTTATGGATAGAAGGTGACTTTGGACACCCAGTTTGTACAATGAATCTCAGAAGACTTATTCTTTCTTTCATTTTATTACCAAATTCAGAGCTCCAGTTGTCCAGTGGTTAAGAGTTGTTGCTGCTAACCAAAAGTTTATGAACTGGAATCCACCAGCCACTCCTTGAAAACCCCAGGAACAGTTCTTTGTCTATAGGGTAACTATGAATCAGCATCAACTACACAGAAATGGGTCTGGCTTGGGTTTATATGGTTAAATTTACACTACCAACCAAAGCCCTGCTGGTGCGGTGGTTAAGAGATTGGCTGGTAACCAAAAGGTTGACAATTTGAATCTTCCTGGTGGCTCCACAGGAGAACTACCTGACCATCTGCTTCTGTAAAGCCTAAAAACTCTTATGAAACAGTTCTACTGTGTCCTATGGACTCCCTGTGAGTCAAAATTGACTCAATGGCATTTAAAAGAACAATGTATCATAACTAAGAATTTATAGTATTTGACGAAGAGGGATATAATATACAGACAGTTCTGTGTCATCAAAGGGGTCTCCTGGGTGGAACTAAGTATTGATGATACTGAAGAAAGGCAGGTGAATGTCATGGAGAGCTGGTTTATTTTGTGTCTTTGGAGTGATACAAACAGAGCAGGAAACCATGTTGGGATATGACTTAGGGTCAGAGCACTGCAGGTTCATTCCTTGTCTGACACCCATTGGCTAAGTGATCTGGGATTCAGAGAGTTGCTTCATGCCTCTGGACTTGACTTTTACCATCTACAAAATGGGATGGAAACCACTCAGCATGCAGCATTATTTGTGGAATAGCAGTTAATCCTGGCAGAGAGCAGCACCCATTAATGAGAGTCTAAGAGTGATAGTGATTATTTCTACCATTAACTGCTGGAGGTGCCTATTTCTTGTCTCTTTCTTGGTGGCTACCAGTTTCACGAGTGTCTGCAGCTGGGCATAATTTCCGCAGAAGCGAACCCACAGTGCAATGGCTCATTTGAGTCTCACTTTGCACAGACTCCGTGTTACAGAATTTTCTTCCATTGTGTGCATTTAGGGAAATCTGTGTTCCTTAAATGTGTTGTCATCACCTGCTGTATGAAGCTGTTTGAGCCATTAGAAACTTCTCTATGTTTCTATAAATATTTAAGCTACCCATTCTTGGTAATCACCTCAGTATAAAATTAGGGAAGATCAGAGGATGCTGATTCACACTGATTATTAAAAGAAAGTCGGCTTAATCTTTAGATGTCAAGCACTTCCTGCTACTAAGAGATGATATGTGGGTAAGCAGAGTCGAATATACATAGTAGTGTACATTTTGTTTTGTCTTGTCTTGGTGAAAGAAATCATTCCAACACCTGCAGCCCTCACATAAATTATCCGGTGTCCTCATTGCAGTGGTATTTTTGGATGAACCTGGGGACACATCAGCATGACTTCATGTTTCTCTTTTTCTGCATGTGCTTACCCGTCATATGTCTCACACCTCCTCAGAGTGGTCTCTGAGGAGGGAATTCACCAGCTGACCGTGCTGACCATAACTTCAGATGCTTGGACTTGCTGATTAAGCATTCCAGAAACTGGTTGTTTCCTTCGACTTAGTTTATCTGAAATTACAGTGGGCTCTTAGCAGACGGCCAGGGCACTGTTTCTAGGTTGCCAAAAATAGGATTTTTTTTTTTCCTATTAAGAAAATTCAGCCTCATTGACAAAAGAATGTAGAAACTGATGGTGGTGCTGGTTTTATAATACAGGGAACCTAATTCATGGAACTGAGGTCTACATGTAAAAATATTTGAAATGGCAAATATTTTGTTGTATACATTCTATCAGGGTAAAAATAAAGTTAAAAAATAATCCAGCTCAGACTCCCTGACCAAGTGTAATGAATTATTGCCATCTCAACTGTATCTTCCTGCTCCTCATCTATGGCAGACATCACTAACTGATCACAGTCCTTTTTCCCACTGATCAAGGATCATACAGCATGCTCTTTCTCAGCACCAGGCTTAGTCAGGCATCACTAGGTAACAGGACACTGGATGTAATCCATTTGTGGTCCCAGACTTGAAGTAGATTTCTTTAATTAAAAGGGGACATTTTTTCCTATGAAGAAGAAATTATTTTATATCTGATGAAGGACTCTTGTAAATTTGCAATAGATATTTTGATTAATTCATCACAAATTATACTTTCCTTTAAATCACCCTAGTAGGGGACTGGCTGATGTATGGGCCCATTTCCAACACTCACTGAGCTTCCAAAGACAATAGAGATGTGTCCAAGATGACTAAAAGGCTTAAACAAGAGATGGGTAAGGACTATGATTCCTATGTCCTTCCATCACAGATTTTTAACATTTATCCAATCATATATTACATTTCTTCTGGATGTAAAATGACTTGGTCCTGTTTAGAATGTCCTAGAAGTTGTCCTTGAATCCTTATAGAATCACAGCACTTACACATGGTATGTTTTCAGTGGTGCTTATTGCTCTACCCCTACTAAAGAAGTTTATTTTTTAACCTCATTTCCTGAAAGTAAATTTACACAAATGGTGTTGGCCGTATAGTGCAAATCATGGTAACCATGTGGCCGTATCATATTCTCTTCCTGTACCATCATCTTCCACTCACAGTTGTGGGCAGTACAAATAGGTGGTATAGGTCTCAGGAGGACATCAATGACACATTAAATAGGCTGTAGTTATGGTTCTGGACACATTTCTCAGACATATAGGGAGTTGCTGGGTGGTGCAAATAGTTAACACACACGGGTGTTAACTAAAGTTAGAAGTTCTAGTACATGGAGAGGTGCCTTGGAAGGAAGGCTTGGCAACTTGCTTCTGAAAAATTAGCCACTGAAAATTCCTCTGAAGGACAGTTCTATTCTCTGACACACAAGGAGTCACCATGAGTTATAACTATCTTGATGGCAACTGGAAAGGATCTTCTGTGTGTGTAAAGTCCATGTTCACATAGATTATGAGAGGACATGACGAGATATTCCTAAGATACTCAAGAAGGACTGTTAAGAAAATGCTGGTGATCTGATGGTTGTCCCATTGTAACTCACAACCATTAGGTCATTGTACTGTCCATTAATAAACAAAATGAAATGAAACAAACAGACAAAAAATCTATTCTCTTTGAGTCCATTACGACTGATAGCAAACCCCTTGTGTTGCAAAGCAGAACTGCACTCCATAGGGCTTTATTGGCTATAATCTTTCATGGAATCAGATTGCTTCCCTCCCATGCCTCAGCCTTTGATGTGGTTCAGGCACAGGGGGGCAGGCTCTACTTTCCCATTTCTGAGTTGCTCCAGAATCACCTTTTTTTTATTATGATTGAATGAAAATGTACATTCCCGTATAAATCTGCATGCTGACCTACATGCATCTTCCACTACTCTCCCTGCATGGTGACAGCACACTCTTTCTCTCTGCTCCATACATGTCTTATCTTCCCAACAGTCTCCTGCCTTCTCCTCTCCACCCATCCCCCTTCCTTCAGTATGAGGTCAACAGGATGACCTCCTATAGATGCCCAGAACCATAAAGTGCCCACACAATACGATCACTCTGCATCACCAAGTCCAATCCATTCCTGTCGGAAAAGTTGACTTTCATTATGATTCATGGACAGGGGCAGCATCAGGGCCAGGGGCTCCACTCCCTGGAGAACCTTGAGGCCCCTGGACCATCAATTGTGGTCTTTTAGTGGAGATCTCAGTATGCACCCCTATTTATACTCATGTTGCCAGTGAGACTCAAGTTTGTGAGCTCCATTATCACTATCACTGGTGGTGGCCGAGTGCTATCTGGTTCTTCCAGTCACAAGTCAATATAGACGTCAACTCACGTGGGTCTTTGTCTTCCGGATTCTCTTTCCCCCATGTCATTATGGACCTTGGTGATTACCCTTTCCTGCTAAGTTGGGACCATTTGCTGTACCCACAGATGACAGCTTGGCAGCTTTTAAGACCCCAGATGCCACTCACCAATGTGGGGTACAGAGAAACCTCATTAGCAAAATGCTAGTTGTGCCAATTGGCCTTGATTTCCCCTGAGAGCATGGTCCCCGGCCCCCTGTCCCAACTACTCTGTCCTCGCAATACTGGGTTAAGATGGGAGGAGTACACAAGTTGTGTTGAAGTCCCGTTAATATTGATCTTCTTACTAATGTGTACTGTCCCCAATATCACCCAACCAAATTCCCAGAGGCAGCTTCTGAACTACAGGTCCATCAGTTTGGGTAGGGGCTGCTGACACTTGCTGGCCCTGGAGAATGCCATGGATTGCCAGCTTAATGATGTCTCTCCATAGCCTCTCCTGAGCCAGACAGTGTCCACTGGCTATGATATGCAGGATAACACTGGCTTCTTCCAGTACAACAGTCCTCAGTGACTTTGAAGCCCCATGTTGCAGTGAATGAATTGCCAAGACAATACACAGAGTGTTTCCAGTTCATTTCCCTGCATTATCTCGGGTCTGTGGATAAATAAAAAGCAATAATAGCTCTTGGTGGTGTTTTAATTGGCATTAGTTGTGTTTTAATTAGTAAAAGGAAGAGGCGGAGGAAAGTCAGATTTCTACTCTTCTCCAGTACCCACCTTTTCCTGGTGTTTACGTGCCTTCTGGGGAACTGTTGGGAGCTCTTGGATCTTTACAGAACTATGTGTTCAGGTAATTCATTTCCAATCAGCATCTCTTCTAGAAGTCAAGGAGCTTAGGTGAATATCTTTGGTAAGTTGAATGAGTGTTGAGGCTCTATTGCTCACTAATGCCCAGGAGTCCAGTGGAAGGTCATTTTCAAATTCAAAAACAGGTTGCTTCTTAGACAGGCAGAAGGGTGTGGAGTGATGAGTGTGGCTCTCCTGAGAAAACTGTCCCCTTCTCTTGACAAGTTTTCAGAACGAGGCCATCAGACTTGATGTTCGGGAGTGGGAGGTAGATGGGAGAGCTAGAGGAGGGATCCTATTATTAGAATCTGTGGGTGGAGATGGGTTGTTGAGAAGGTATGTGTAGTTTCTGAAAAGTTAATTCAACATTCCCATTACTTAGATTCCCTCTTAGCCAGTTTTTAAATTTATTTTCCAATGACATCCAAAGAGGTCATGCTATACTTAAACGTTTAACAAAAGCGGCATGGGTTTTCAAGCACTTCAAACACTGAACACTGCTTTTCTAAGGCTCTCCTGGTTCTTATCCTATACAGCTTTATTGTACTGTAAGACTTATTAAAAACAAAGTAGTAAGTACTGTACCTTGTAAAAGCATTTGGATAGTCTATGGAATTCAAGCTGCATTTATGTATCTCTGCATTCATTCAGCATCTTCTCCATGTTTCTAGGTTTCCAGATGTTAATCATTGCAGTACAGAAGTGGGTACACAGTGAATATGATAATGTAGACCCTCAAATCTAGTCCTTTTCTCTGCTTGGGCAGCATCTAATGTCTGACGTCCAAAAACACCATAGCTCCAGCCTTGGGTGTGGACAACTCGCTCCTTTAACTCCTTTTCTCACCTCCCTCCCTATCAGCCAGTTTCCTACACAACATAAAATTAAAAAAAAATAATAATAATTGCTGGTAGAGTTAGTTCTAACTCATGACAACCCCACATGTCAGAGTGGAACAGATCCATTGTTTGTTTGTTTGTTTTCATATACACGCTGTCACTTTTTTATTTATTTTCAGTGAAAATACACAAAGCAAAGCACACACTCATTCAGTAAGTTTTATTTGTATAGTTCAGTGACATTGATTATATATTTCACACTATCTCACCATTTTCCCTCTCTGTCCAGACTCTTTGACTACCACTAACTTAGACTGTGCCATTTAAAAATATGATTTGTGTTTCAGAGATACTGTTGTCAATCTGATCTCATATAGATAATCCTTTAAAACAACACAATGCTCAAGGCAGACATTCTTTTTGGTTCACATTTCAAAAAGTTTTCGAGACACAGATTCAGGGATTCCTCCAGTTTCAATATGTCCAGTAAATCTGATTTTCACATGAATTTGAAGTGTTGTTCTACTTTTTTCTTCTTTTTGGTCAACATCCATCTATTGGATCCATGATTGACTCCATAAGGTTTTCAATGGCTGATTTTTGGAAGTAAATCACTGGGCTTTTCTTCTGAGGCACCTCTAGGTGGACTTGAACCTCTGATATTTTGGTGAGCAGCTAGGGCTAATCCCTACACAACCTAAGAGTGGAATTTTTAGACATAAATTCAGCCACCTCATTCTCTACTTAGAGTTCTTTGATCACTTCACACCGGACTAGGAATCATCCCCAAACTCCTCACATTGGGCTCCTGGGCACTTCCTTTTCCTGTATCACCCCATTCAGAGCTCTGACTTGATTGCTTTGGAGGAGACTCAGTGAATTATTTCTAAAGCCCATCCTCAATCCTTCACAATTGTAACAGGGCTGGCTACTGCTATCTGAAGTTTAAGGAAAGAAAGAAATCAGTTGATCTCAGGATGACCTGGAGCTGGAGTTGCGAGACAGTGGCATCCTCTTGGGTCTAAGACATGAGTTGTGCTGTTGCATCAAGTCCAACTTATGGCAACCCCATGTGACAAAGTAGAATTGTCCTATGGACTATAATCTTCATGGAAATAGATCACCAACTTTTTCTCCTGGGAAACTGCTGAGTTCATTCCAACTGTTGACTTTTTGGTTAGCAGGTGAGCACTTAACCATTGCACTATCAGGGATCCTTAAAAAGCACGTTGTAAAGTGAAAATGGAGAGGGATATTCTGAATGCAGCAAAGAACAGGAACGAAGTGCAGCGTCAAGTGGGGCTGGTGCACTGAGGTCGTGAGAACTTGTCCTGAATGTGTCAGAGTCACGTGTGAGTCAAATTCCCTAGGAAGTGATGAGAAACATCAAGAACACAACACAGACATGAGACAAGGTGCTTGGCTTATTCTGTTAGCAGCAAGTGCTGGGGAATAGATAATATTTATCAAGAGATTGTGCGAAGCTAAGCTTGGGAAGATAAATCTGGGGGAGCATGCGATGCTGATTCTAGAAGCAGAGAATCAAATTAGTAGTTGCTAAAATCCAGGCTGACTTTGGCTCTGTGTTGGATTGTTTTCAGCGGGAGTCCAGGTGTGGGAAGTAACAAGAAGATGATACAAAGAAAGAAATAATAGAATCTGGTGACCAGAGGGAGGCTCAGGTGTCCACAGGATAGCAAGGAGCTGTAAACATGTCCAGAGTCTCCTGACAGAAGCCAGACTCACAGAAGCACCATCATAAGAAATGAAGGAGTCAGAAGTCTCAAGAAGACCAATGCTGAGGTACAGGAACAGAGAGAGGCACATAGAGATCATTGCTACACATGTCAAGAGCTATTGGGATGAAGGGACCACTATACATGTAGTCTTTTTGGTGGACACCATGTTAGACAGTCCTCAAGAGTCAATACTTGGCTACACTGAGGTCAACTCTTATAGTTCCTGAACTTTCAAAGAAGCAGTAGTTGGCTCTAAAAATACCATGAAGCAACTGGCAGGAGAAAGCCCATCACTTCTGCTTTCTTTGGGAAACTGGGCTTCCTTACCCTTAATGCTGATAAACTAAATCTTTCAGAGTGTGCTCCTGTGTGTTAGTATTTTAGATCAAAAACAAGATTTCATAGACAACACTCAAGCATCTCATATTTTTATATTAATTTCTTCTTTACCTTTAGTCAAGATCCATTAATTCACTCATCTATTGATTCAATAGACATCAGGCTGCTTGACATTCTTCCAGGCACTGGAACCAGATCCTATTGCCTCATCAGTACCTGGTCAAGTGGAGAGCTCTGCAGATCTTGACTGCATCATTGAACTGATCAGTTTACTACCCTTCCCGACCACAGCTTCCTGTCATCTAAGGATGTGGCCAAAAAAGAGCTCCATTGCCAACAGGAGGAAGAAATTGAATGGGTGGCTAATTGCCTTCATGTTGCTGCCTTTGCAAGAAGATGAGAACTAGATGGTGCCCAGCTATCATTTACAGAATGTTTTGATCAAAAAGTCTATAGAATAATCCCAGTTAAAAGAGAAAAAACACAGAATTTCAAATTCTCATGGAAGCTAGACTTTCTGAAGCCATGGAGATTAGAAGGACTCCTGAAACTGTTGTCCTGAGATAATCTTTAAACCTTAAATCAAAAATATTCCCTGAAGTCTTCTTAATACTAAAATGATTTAGGTTACTTAGTAAAGAATGTCTGCCTCAAACATCGTGCTTTTCTAAGATCTATCTACATAAGATCAAATTCCAACAGCAATCCTAAAGGTTAGATAGGAAATTCAGGGGGCAGTGAGTTAATGGAAAGGATCAATTTGGAGAAGAATAGCGAGAATGGCAAGAATGGCCACACAATTTGAATAACGTAATCAATGGCACTGATTGTACACATAAAAGTTGTTGAATTGGTACATGTTCAGCTATGTATATTCTCAACAAGAACAAAAATAAACAAAATTACAAACACACACACAAACACACATTTACGAGTTTCTTTGTCTCCATCAAAGATACCAACAAAACTGTTGCATGGGACCAGGCTGTTGACAAAGTTGTCAAGCAAAGCAAGAAAACACTCTTTCTGGGTTGAGAGTTCACTGCATCCTACACTCTGTGTCTTGTCCTCCTTTGAACTTTAAGACTACTTGCTTTAGTTAGTTAGGGCTGCAGGAACTCACATTCCATAGGTAAGTGGCTTTAAAGACCAAAAATTAATTTTCTTTCTCTTCTGGAAGCTGAAAGTCAAAATCAGGTTCTGGGCTGTACTGATTCCTTTGTGTCAGTAGCCACAGGCATTCCTTGGTTCCTTGGCTTGTAGACAATTTTCACATAGCATCAGTCTTCCCCAGATGTGTGTGCATCTGTGTCTAATATGCTGTCTGTATAACTCAGAAATTATTGCATTTAGATCTCACACTACTGTGGAATGATTCAAATAACATAACAAAAAATCCTGTTTCCAAACAGGACCATATCCATAGGTAGATAGTGGTTAGGATTCCATGAATAATTTAGGGGAACACAATTCAGTATGTAATATTACCTTTCTCTTGAATCATCTACGTGGTCTGCCTTGCATTATGGTGTCCTGAGTGTCCATTTTTTCCTGTTCTTCCTCATCTTCAGAGTGAGAATAATGATGGCTTCTTATCCAATTAAATTTCTGACTATGGAATATGGAGTGCAACTGAAAAAAAAACTACCTCCCTGCCCACAATTAGATGAGTGTCCTGGAACCAGCTGATTAATCGCTGAGCCCTTCAGTGTTTTCATATAAAAAAACGATGAGACTGCCTTATCCTCACAGTGGTTGTCAGAATCACGGGAAACAATACACATACAAGTGATTATCTCTAAAAGTCCTTTTTTTATGATCAAGTGAAAATGTACATTCTCATATAAATTTACATGCCCATCTATATGCAGCTCCTGCTGCTCTCCCTGCATGGTGACAGCATGCTTTTCCTCTCTGTTCCATATATGTCTTATCCTCCCAACAATCTCCTATCCCCTCCTCTCCACACACTTGCCCGCCTCCAGTAAGAGGTCAGCAGGATGACATTCTCTAGATGCACAGGACCAAAAAGTACACACACGGTGCAATCACTCTGTGTTGCCAAGTCCAATCCATTCCTATCTGGAGAGTTGACCTCCATTATGATTTATGGACAGGTGCAGCATCAGGGCCCAGGGCCACGCTCTCAGGGGAACCCCGAGGCCCCTGGACCATCAGTTGCAGTCTTTTAGTGGAGATCTCAGGGTGCACCCCTTTTTATTCTTGTGTTGCCCGTGAGACTTAACTGTGTGAGCTCCATCACAGCTATCATTTTTGGTGGCCAGGCACCATCTAATTCTCCCAGTCACAAGTCGATGCAGTCACCCACTCACATGGGTCTTTCTGTCTTCTGGGTTCTCTTTCCCTCGGGTCATTACGGACCTCAGTGATCATCGGTTCCTGCTGAGTTTGGACCATTTGCTGTACCCTCAGATGGCAGCTTGACAGTTTTTAAGAACCCAGATGTCACTCACCGATGTGGGGTGCAGAAGGCTCTCTTAGCAAAACGTTAGTTGTGCTAGTTGGCCTCAATTTCCCCTGAGAGCATGGTCTCCAGCCCCCTACCCCAGCTACTCTGTCTTTGTGATATTGGGTTAAGATGGGAGGAGTAATCATGTTATGTTGAAGTCCAGTTAACATTGATCTTCTTTCTAATGTGTGCTGTCACAGATTCCACCAAACCAAATTTATATCAACTATCTAATCTAAACCCTCCCCCCCCCGCTGCTGTCCCTCCCTTCCCACACTTGTAACCATCAAAGAGTCTTTTCTTCTATGCATGACCCCTATCGTAGGGGTCTCATACAGTATTTGTCCTTTTGTTGCTGACTGCTTTCACTCAGCATAATATCGTCCAATTGAAACCAGGTTATGAATGTTTCCTAAAATCATTGTTGTTATTTCTCATTGCATACTGTTCCAATGAGTATGTACCACAGCTTACTTATCCATTCCTCTGTTGTTGGGCATCTGGATTCATTCCATCTTTTTGCTATTGTGGACTGTGCTGCAATAAACATTCATGTGCATGCATCAGTTGGTGTGTATGGCCTTGATTCTACAGGATATATTCTGAGCAGTGGAATTACTGGGTCAAATGGTGTATTTATATTTAGCTTTTTAAGGAAGCACCAGAATTCTTTCCAAAGAGGTTGTGCCATTTTGCAATCCCACCAACAGTGTAGGAGAGTTCCAATTTCTCCACAAGCTCTCCAGTATTTGTTGTTGTGAGTTTTTTGGATCATAGCTGATCTTCTTGGAGTGAGATAGTATCTCATCATAGTTTTTTTTTTAAAATGAAATGTACATTATGAATGAAAATGTACATTACCATACAAATTTGCATACTGACCTACATGCAGCTTCCACTGCTCTTCCTGTGCGGTGACAGCACACTCTTGCTCTCTACTCCATATATGTCTTATCTTCCCAACAGTCTCCTATCTTCTCTCCACCCATTCCCCTTCCTCCCGTATCAGGTCAACAGGATGACCTTCCATAGATGCCTAGAACCACAAAGTGCCCACACAATATGGTCACTCTGTGTCGTTTGATTTGAAATTCTTTAATAGCTAATGATCTTGAGCGTGTCTGGACATGTTTTTTGGCTGCCTGGATCTCTTCTTTAGAAAAGTGTCTGTCCATCTCCTTTGCCCATCCCTTAATTGGATTATCTATCTTTTACTTATTGATATTTTGTAGTACCTTATAGATTATGGAGATCAGACATCTGTCTGACATGTAGTTGCCAGATATTTTTTCCCATTCTGTATGTAAGTGGCCGCTTAATTCTATTAATAAAGTCTTTGGATGAGCAAAAGTGTTTGATTCTTAGTGGGTTGCAGAAGGCTCTCTTAGCAAAATGCTAGCTGTGCCAATTGGCCTCTATTTCCCCTGCCAGCATGGTTCCCGGCCCCCTGCCCCAGCTACTCTGTCTTTGTGATACTGGGTTAAGATGGGAGGAGTAATCATGTTATGTTGAAGTCCAGTTAACATTGATGTTCTTTCTAATGTGTGCTGTCACAGATTCCACCCAACCAAATTTCTATCAACTATCTAATATAAACCCTCCCCCATTTCTTCCCATTTATCTATTTTCTGTTGTTTGTGGTTTGTTTGATAGATTTTGAAGTTTGTCTACATTGTGTATTAAAACTTCCACTGTTGTTCCTACTTTTTCTTGGATGAGTTTTATCATCTTAGATTTGATATTTAGGTCTTTTATCCAGTTTGAGTTGGTTTTTGTATAAGGTGTTTAAGATATGGGTTTTGCTTCAATTTATTGCAGATGGAGATCCAATTTTGCCAGCACCATTTGTTGCAGATATTGTTTTTACCCCAGTTTAATGTCTTAGGGCCTTTGTCAAATATCAACTGTTCATAGGAGGATGGTGTCATCTCTGAGGTTTCAATTCTGTTCCATTTATTGATCTGTCTCTTTTTGCACAAATACCAGGTTGTTTGACCACTGTGACAGTGTGATAGGTTCTAAAGTTGGGTAGTGAGAGGCCTCCCAGTGTGTTCGTCTTCAATAGTGCTTTGCTTATCCAGGGTATTTTACCTTTCCAGACAAAGTTGGTGATCTGTTTCTCAGTATCCTTAAAATTTTGTATTGGCATTGCATTATATAAGTAGATTGCTTTGGGTAAAATAGACATTTTCACAATGTTGAGTCTTCCTACCCACAAGCAGGGATAGGCTTCTCCATTTATGTAAGTCTCCTTTAATTTCTTGTAGTAAGGGCTTGTAATTCTCTGTAAAAAGTCTGTTATTTTTCTGGTTAGATTTATTCCTAGATGCTTTATCTTCTCAAGGACTATAGTAAATGGTATTGATTTAGTGATTTCTTCATTAATAATCTTGTTGTTGGTATAAAAGAATCCTACTGATTTACTTATGTTTATCTTGTATCCTGAGACTTTGCTGAACTCTTCTATCAGTCTGAGTAGTTTACTTATGGATTCTTTAGGATTATCTGCATATACAACCATGTCATCTGCAATCTGCGTATACAATCATGTCATCTGACTTCTTTTTTGCTGATGCAGATGCCCTTATTTCTTGGTCTTGTCTAATTGCTCTGGCTAGAACTTCTAGTAAATGTTGAATAGGAGAGGTAAGAGTGGGCATCCTTGCCTATTTCCTGTTCTCAAGGGAAATTGTTTCAGTCTCTCTCCATTCAGGATGACATAGGCATGTGGCTTTGTATAAATGGCCCTTATTTCATTGAGGAATTTGCTGTCTCTTCTTATTTTGCTGAGAGTTTTTAGCATGAATGGGTGTTGGACTTTATCAAATGCCTGTTCTGCATCAACAGACAAAATCAGGTGATTCTTGTCTTTTGTGTTATTTATGTGGTTGATCACATTCATTGTTCTTCTGATGTTCAACCAGCCTTGCATCCCTGCTTAAATCCAATTTGGTCATGATGGATTATTTTTTTGATATGCTGTTGTATTCTATTGGCAAGAATTTTGCTGAAGACTTTTGCATCTAGATTCATGAGTGATATCAGTCTGTAGTTTTCCTTTTTTGTTGGGTCTTTTCCTGGCTTTCGTACCAGGATTGTCTAAAAGTCCTTTGACTGTCTTGTTTGCTAGAAAGTTCTTCCCTTTTCTCCTCATTGCTAACTCCTTGTCATTATCAACTGATTTTAAGCTTTTAATAAACTGCATTTCTGTCATAACCTGAATCCCTTCTGAAATTACATGAGTAGCCACTGGCTTTGGTTGTGTCCCTAGATCATAAGCTCTAGGCAGTTGAGGGCTGTATTTGTGACTTCATCACCCACAATATTACTCAGCAAATAAAACCCACAGAGTCAGATGTTGTTGAATGGACAAATGTGTGAATGAGTCAGTAACATTCCTGCATTCCTGTATGGTTTGTTCTCAGTTCCATAAAATGGTAAAAAGTAAGATTCCGAGTCAAAAATGCGAGATGAGAATCGAACTTGGCTTTTGCATTTGGCAACCTTGCCAAGCTGTACACCCACTGAAAGATCAAAGCTGTCTGCACCAGACTTGGACAACTTAGCCAAACAACACAAACTGGGACTGAGTAGGAAAAATCAACTGAGAAATCACAAAGTAGTTGCCATTCAGTTTTAGTATTAAATGCACATGAAATGCTCATCATGTCAAATTCCCTTCAAGCAAGGCCAGAAACCAGAGAGAGTCTCAGACATCTAAGAATGATTGTTTCGCAAGGATTTCAAAACAGCAAACCAGAAACAATGTTTTTCTGATGCCTTCTGGATGCCAGAAAAGTTCTAAGCTAATGCTTGTTGTCCTCCAACTGCCTTTCTGATGAGCAACAAAATGTTTGATTTTCTTCTAATAGATTTGTCATTTTACTTCAAGAGTCCCATACTATTGACCCATGGCACCTCAATCTCAAAACCATTAAAATATAATTTTCCACAGTGTGCTCCCAAGAGATTGACTAACTTTCAAAGAATAATTCATTTTTTAAGGAGAAAAAGATGCATATCTTTCTCTATATTTTCTTTTTTATTCTTTAAAATAAGTCAACAGACGTTGTTGTGAGCCTAGCCATTATTACTCTCCCAGAGTCTGTCTTGAAAAAGAACATAAGTGCTCTTCTGACAAAGTAAAATTTGGTCAGCATGGAGTGAAAGTTGTATTTATGTGGGAGAACTGCCACTTACTGATATATTATAAAGGGCCTACTGTCATGTTTCAGCATTAGAAAAGCAAGATAGAAGACTCAAGGTTATTTGTTTTGGAAAATAGCATACGTGTCAAAGACTAAGCAGAAAAATGCTTCCAGGGTAAAGTGTCTTTTTGCAAATTTCAGGGAATCCTATAGCTATAAAGTTTATTTTTCCACTGTTAAACTGAACCTCTTCACTGAAAATTCTGGGATCTGAAGTCCTAATGAGGTACCACACAGACAATTGTCCATAAACCCATGTACAGAGATCTCAATCAACTAATGAGAATTGTGGACATTCCATCACGTGGAGGGCATTAAACTTACTCCTTCATAACAAAACTCAAGTTAGAATCTTGGACAGATAAGATATTGGTGGACAGCCTGGTGCAATTCAAATAAGGTCTGAAGCCTTAGTAGCATGTAACAATGTTAATTTCCTGATGTGAATAATAATTATTGTTCTTGTTGTTAATTGTTGTACAGTTCTCCTACTCATGATGACCTTACAAACAACAGAACAAAGTATTCTCGGTCTTGTGCCATCTTCTTGAACATTTGTATAACTCCATTTTTCATCTATGCTGTCAGTCCATCTC
Organism: Heterohyrax brucei; assembly: GCA_028571685.1. Taxonomy (NCBI): domain Eukaryota; kingdom Metazoa; phylum Chordata; class Mammalia; order Hyracoidea; family Procaviidae; genus Heterohyrax; species Heterohyrax brucei. The sequence goes on from CM053140.1 coordinate 33,710,017, forward strand.
ATTAAGGGTTTTCCTCATTCTTGTTGACTGTCTACTTTACTAACGATGATGTCTTTTTTTGTGTGTGTGTGATTGGCCTTTCCTGGTGATACGTCCAATGTAAGCAAGCTGAAATCTTACCATCTCACTTCAAAAGAGCATTCTGGCTATATTTCTTCTTAGACTGATCTGTTTATTCTTCTGCCAGGCCACAGTATAATATTCACCAACATCACAGTTCAAATGCATCAACTCTCCTTCTCCTTCCTCATTGCCTAGCTTTACATGCATATGAAGCCACTGAAAAGACCATAGCATGGGCAGGTACACGTTAAACACCAAGTGACATCTTTACTCTGTAAAACTTTAAAGAAATCTTTTTCAGCAGTTTTGCCCAATGCAATATCTTGTTTGATTTCTTGACTGCTGCCTCTGTGGACATTGATCACTGATGTAAGTAGAATTAAATTTTTGAAAAATTCAATTTCTTCTTTATTTATTGTTATGCTATATGTATCTTCAGTGTCTTCCAACCTGAGGGACTCATCCTCCAGCACTATATCCAACAGTATTCTGTTGTTATCTCTAAGATTTTCAGTGGCTAATTTTAGAAAGCAGGTTGCTGAGCCTTTCTTCTTAGTCTATATTACTGTGAAAGATCTGCTAAAATCCATCCTTCATGGGTGACTATGTTAGTATATGAAATACCAGTGGCACAGCTTACAGAACCATAGCTAAATGCCAGCCACCAGAGTGACACTGGCAAATGGGTGGTGGTCACATTATGGTTCTATAATGCCTTGAAGTTAGAAGAAGCTAGGTGAAATATCTAGGAGAACTCTATACTATATTTGCAACTATTCTGTCAATCTTAATTTATTTCAAAATAGGAATTTAAAAAAGAGTTTGCTCCACATATTCAACAATACTGAGAAACAGTAGTGCAAAACACAGGTGTAATTGGTGCAAGATGTAAGAGCTAATGCCTTGCTCTGAAGTTCCTGTAGTGGGATATCTTCAAGCCAGAAGGGCTAAGTTCTAGAATGTTATGCCATGAGAGCAACTTCACCTGGATGCCATAGTTTCTTTCTACAATCAGACTCTACTGTGTTGTCCTAGTCATCTGGTAATGATCTAACAGAAATACCACAAGTGGATGACTTCTAAAAGTCCAAATTCAGGGCATCAGCTCCAGGGACATCTTTCTCTGTCAGCTCTGGAAAAAGGTCCTTGCAGTCAATTTTCCCCTGGACTGGGAGCTTCTGAGGCACAGGGACCCTGAATCCTTTCTGAAAGGCATGCTCTGCTCTTTCTTTCTTGATGACATAAGGTCCCTAATTCTTTCTGCTTCATTTTCCTTTGTATCCCAAGAGATGCCTCAAGACATAATATAATCTTATACATTGAGTTATGCCGCACCAACATAACTGCCACTCATCTTCCTTCATTAGCATCATAGAGGCAGGGTTCAGGTTTTACAGCATAAAGGAACAACACGCAATACTGGGAATCATGACCTGGCCAAGTTTCTACATACATTTTTGGCAGGGTCACACTTCAACCCATGGCATGCTGTATGCTGACTCCTAAGGAGTATTAATATCTGCAATGGAAAAGTCCAGGAAAAAGACAGCAGCTGTGAAGTTCACTTATACCTGGATTGAGTCATAATGGCATATCCTAGCGTGAATCGTGTAGTGTCTGACACACAGTAGGTGCTCAAAAAGTGTTTATTAAGTTGACTCTTGCATTTTAGGTTGCAGCCAATGAACACATTCTCTGCATGATCTTTAGAAGCTTATTTTTAAAGAACTAACCTGTAATCTAAGGAGGATATTTGAGCTGGTCCCAAATATTTGGACCTGTGAAGAAGGGTGTTTAAGGTGAGGCTAAGATGGTAAAGTAGTCAGATGCTTCCTGTGATCCCTCCAACAATAGAGACCCCAAAACAAATGAATGAATTCACTATATATGACATTCTTGGAGCCCTGAACATCAAAGGGAAAGCTGAGAAATCAAATGGAAAGGTAGGGAAGAGAGAATAGGTCTAGAAATACCACCAGCTCTTCAGAACTGATCTGACTGAAGTTGGCATCCTGCAGGTGGATCCATGGCAGCAAGAGTGATGAGGGAACAGTGGTGTGCAGAAAGAGTCAACCTCAGTAGGTGAGACTGAGTGGTGGAGAGACCACTCATCACTCCAAAGGTAATGAAAACAGCGCATTATCATCAAAAACTAAGCGACTTCGATGTAACCTACCACACACGATTCTAAAACTTTCCTTCAGGATAAACTTCTCTCTCTTTTACCAGTACTTCCCACTCGCTTCTCTACATAGCTCTGTTTCCATAGACTAAAGCATACCCTGGACTGGAAGTAGGATTCCTTATGTGTACTGTGAACCATTCTTCTAGAATTGGAGAGGGAATGATTTAACAAACAGGGTGAGGGGAAATTTGCCAGCTCCCCTAAGCCAGGAAATCAGAGTAGAAGGAATTCTTTAGCCTAGGCACAGGCATAATGGTGCCACAGAGGCATTCATGCCTCTTAGCTCTCTGCATTCAGCTCAGAGCACTCATAGTCCTTCAGCAAAAGTTTATCACCCTATGGGTATCAATGAATAGAGACGCATCTTCCTCACAGACACTCAGGGGTGGCTGTCAGATTCCTTCATTTCTTAAACCATGCAGCCAAGTAACTGTGCCTACAACAATCAACGTTGCTCATCTAGGACTGTAGGAGAAAGCCTTCATGCTCTTGGTGATCAACTACTTGGGCACCTGACCTAAATACAAATGAAAAAAATAAATAAATGGGTGCCTGGGCTCTCATGTCTAATAAGAGCTCTAACCACCTGATAACAGGACATTAGAGGATCAAAGGCACCAATAATCACACTAGCTCACATTACCAGACTATTTGATCATTTCAAAACAAAACAAGAAGGTAGAATACAGTAAACAAGTATAAAATAAATAATTACAACAACTTACTGATGGCTCAAAGACAATAGTCGATATCAAATCACTTAAAGAGGCAGACCATGATGGCTTCAGAAAGCTTCTGAAAAAAAAAAGAATCCAGAAATTTTCCAGATGATGAAAACTTACTGGAATTATCCAAGGTAGAGTACAAAATATTAATATTTAGAACTCTTTAAGAGATCAGGAAGAAGATCAGGCAAAACGCAGCAGCACATAATGAAAAATTGAACAGACTGCAAGAAACTGTTGAGAGACAGCAATTAGAAATTCAGCAGATTAATAATAAAATGACAGAATTAGACAACTCAACAGAAAGTTAAAAGAGCAGAACTGATGGACTGGGAGTCAGAATTAATGAGACTAAAGATAAAGCATGGGGCACCATCATATTTGGGAGAAAATTAGATAAAAGAATGTTAAGAAATGAAATACTAAAAGTTATATGGGACTCTATCAACAGGAATAATTTACAAGTGACTGGAGTACCAGAATAAGGGGTGGTGACAGGGGGCAATAACAGAAAACACAGAGAAAATTGTTGAAGATTCATTGATAGAAAACTTCCCTGATATCATGAAAGATGAGAAGATATCTATCCAAGATATTCATTGAAATCTAAAGGAGAAACATTAAGGTATATTATAATGGAACTTGCCAAACTAAAGATAAGATTTTTTTTTAAAGCCTCTAGGGATAAATGAAAAATAGCATATGTAAGAAAATCAGTAAGACTAAGTTTGGACTATTCAGCAGAAACCATACAGGCAAGAAAGTAATGGGATGACGTATACAAAGCCTTGAAGGAAAAACAAACTGCTAGGCAAGAATTACATATCCAGGAAAACTGTCTCTCAAATATGATGGCAAAATTGGGACATTTCTAGATAAACAGAAATTTAAGGCATTCAGAAAAATATATATATAAGAAATACTAAAAGAAGTCATTAGGTTAGAAAATCTGCAACATCAGATCACAACCCAAGACTAGAATACAGGACATTGCAAACAGAAACTATCTCTGATAGGAAAACCAAGTACTTTGACTTGGGTATCATATAGGGAACTAGGTAGTTTTATGTAATCGCAAAGGTGACAAAAGGAAAAAAAAAATTAGATTTTGAGTTTAATCTAGATGTCTAGAAGGGAAATGAAATTATTAGCAGATGTTTGAGTCTAGTATGCTGTATTAAATAGTGTCCCCCAAAGAGTCATGTGTACCCTAAACCCATGAATGTGACCTTATTTAGAAATAGGGTCTTGGCAGATACAGTAAAGTTAAGATGAGGCCATACTGAACTACTCTCAGCCCTGATCCAATGACTGGTGTTTTTGTAAGAGGAAGATTTGGACACAGAGAAACACACAAAGAACAATATATGGCAATGAAGGCAGAGATTGAAGCGATGTGTCTACAAGCCAAGCAATGCCAAGGATTGTTGGTAGCACCAATAACTGAGAAAGAGGCATGAAAAGATTCTTCTCTACAGCCTTCAGAGGGACTATGACCCTGCTGACACTTTGACTTGTATTCTCTAGAACTGTGACAGAATATTTTCCCATAATTTTAATTTACTAGTTTGTAGTACTTTGCTATGGAAATCATGGGAAACTAATATAGCCTTTTAAAAATTAAGGCCATCATGTGCCAGGGACACAGTACACAAAAGCCTAGGAAGTCCAGGTGGGTTTGGAATGGGAGGATGCATTCAGAGGGTCACAAGTGGTCCTCTGATAACTACAATTTTCTTTAATCCCTCACACAGATGAGATTTTTCCCTCTTGCTATGGAAAAGTTAATCAGTTGCCACTGAGTCAATTCTGACTTCCAGCAACCATATATATGTCAAAGTAAAACTGTGATGCAAAAGGATTTCAAGGACTACTTTTTGGGAAGTAGATTGCCAGGCCTTTCTTCCGAGGCACTCACTTCTGAGTGAACTCCAATCTCCAAACTTTTTGTGAGCAGCTGAGCACATTAACCATTTGCACCACCTGGATTAAAGCAGCCTAATTCCCTCTGGAGGGACAGCTGAAAAGAGGAATATCCTCAACAAGATGGATTGACATAGTGGCTGTAACAGTGGGCCTAAGCGTAAAAATTACTGTGGGCAAGGTACAGGACCAATCAGTATTTTGTCCTATTGTACACAGGGTTGCTATGAGGTGGAACTGGTTAGACACCTAACAACAAAAATTCTCTCTGTGCTCTGTGACTCAGTGTTTCCAGGAGTCATTTAGTCAGCTCCAATCACTCACAAGTTCAGCTACCTTGAGAAATTCTGATTCGTTTTGTTGACTTTGATGAATAAGGGGATTTCGTGAAAGAAAGCAGCACTGGTGGGAACTTGAAGGACAAAGTAGTCCATTCCGGTTCCCAGTCTGCCAAGTCATCACTGCAAACTTGGGCAAACCACTCCCCAATGTGTGTAGTTCACTTACATCTAGCGTGGGAAATGGCAACCCTCGTGTATCTGGCTGTGATGAGGGGTAAATGCACCGACAGGCACAGCGCACCAAGCACCTGAGCCTGGACTGATTCATGCTCTTTGTACAAGTCACTGGTCATCAAGATTTATTTGTGATCTGGATACAGTCTAGCCAGGGTCTGGCTGAGGCCACCAGACACAGATTTCCTCAGAGACAATGTCTTGTGATATAGCTGGCTCCTGGTGGGCGATCTTGAGCAGGAGAAAAACCAAACCCTGAGATTACTCAGTCGTCTTGTGTTTCTATGCCAAAGAAGTGAACTAAGGGGGTGGGGTATGTTTTAGTCAGCTAGTGCTACTCTAACAGAAATACCACGGAGTGGATGACTTTAACAGTGGAAGATTTCTTCTTACACAGTCCAGTAGGCTACAAGTCCAACTTCAGGATGTCCGCTCCAGGAGAAGGCTTTCCCAACTGTTGGCTTTGGAGGAAGTTCGGGTATTGTTAGTCTTTGTCCAGGGAACATCTTTCTGCAGGAATCTCAGGTCTGAAGGGTGCTTTCTTCCACTGGTACTGCTTTCTTAATGGTGCAAGGTTCCCAGTTCTCTGCTTGCTTTTCTTTCCTTTTACCTTTGGCAGGATGAAAAAATTAAGGATGGGGCAAGCCACACTCCAGGGAAACTCCCTTTACAGTGGAGCAGGGAGCAGGTCTTCTGAAGGGATTTACAGTCCCACCCTAATCCTTTAACATACAGTACAAGAAAATCAGAAAATGAAGGACAATGACAGAATACAGGGAATCATGGCCAGCCACATAGACACCTTTATTTTTGGGGTGGACAAATTCAATCCATGACAGATGTAAAAAGCAAAAAAGGGTAAAAGTGGCAAGAGAAACTAAAGAAATGAGACAAAAGGGGGGAAATCCTGCAGGGAAAGGCAGAAACTGTCTCCATCCTTATGCTAAAGACGTTAGAATGTCTCTATTGTGAGGAGTGCCTCTCCAGAATGCTGGCTCCCACTCTCTCTTGTCTTCTGCCCACCTCCACACACTCCTCACACCCTCTCGGAGGACTCTAAGCATTCATTCTTTACATATGTAGAAGGCATCAGCACTGTTTGATATTTATAAGCCATCTCAGAAATGATTTCAGGAAGCTTAAACTAATAAAATACAAAAATAAGACAACCTGAAGCAAAGACATGGGAAAGCACTATGAAATTGTTTATAGATACTCCTGAAACAGTCATTTCAACAAATATAGACTAAATGTCTGTGCTTTGAAAGCATTACTTTTATTCCAGGGTGTGGGGGTTTCATTAGAAAGACAGTGAATGTTAATGGAGTGCTTACTACACTAGGCTGTGGGCTTTAGAGGGATAACTGTTACAGCCCACAATAACCCCAAGGGAAAGATAACTATTATCATCTTTTCAAAGAGATCATGGAGACTTAGTGGGGTTAAGTGACTTCGAAGTTCTGGATTGAATGGGTACCCCCAAAAGATTTGTTAAATTCATAGCACCTGTACCTGCGAATGGGACCGTGTTGGGAAATAGTCTTTGAAGATGTCATCAGTTAGATTAACAGAGGTCATACTGGAGTAATTCAGTCTGAATGGCATCATTATAAAAGAGGAAGAGAGACAGAAGAAAGGTGACCTTGTGACGATGTCAATAGAGATTGGAGTGATGAATCTACAGCTCGAGTTGTGCTATGCACTACTGGCAGCCACTAGAAGCTAGGAGAAAGTCATGAAACAGGGTTGCCTCAGAACCTCCAGAAAGAACAAACTCTGTTGACACTCTGAGTTTGAACTTTTAGCCTTCAGAACTGAAGCAAATGTTCCTGTTCTTTTCTATCTGATACCATTTTGTAGTATTTTGCTGTAGCAATCCGAGAAAGCTCATACATGGTTGCGTACCTCAGTAGCGGCAGAACTAGGGTTCAAATAAGAAAGTTATGCCAGTTCCAAGCCCACAACTTCTGTGCTATCTGATAAATCTCATGAAGCCACAGACCTTAGTTCTTTTGCAGGGGAAGTGGGCCTGTATTCACTGGCATCCAGCTCCTTACATACTGGAGGCCCTCAATAAATGCTCTTGAACCAAATGAGGCCAGTTGAACTCCAAGCCAGAAAGCTCTTATTGTTATGACTCCGTTATTACTGTCCTGGTGAGCTCTCCATTGACCCACTCCTGCTTGTAGATTACAGAGGGCACATGGAACAGAGTGCACTGTCACTTTTCATCACAGCTCAGCACTTATAAATGTGTGTCACACCATGTCTGTGGGCTCACGTCTCTAACAAAGTTGAAAATTTAAATTCTCATTAGGCAGAAGAGTCTGTTCCATACTTATTTCATCTCAGCAAGAAGGAATAGAGTGAGTGCAATCAGACGGAATTTGCTTAAGTGTGTTTGGAGATGCACACTGGGGGACACAGCTGCAGCCCGATGTTTCTTGCATTCCGTTTCTTCTTCAGTGCCATCTGTTTTCCCATAAAGACGTGTTTCCGACATCATTCCATATATACATCCTCCCTGTCTTATACACACACACATTCACACAAATACAGTCTTCTTCCAAAGCAGAATTTGTACGTGCAATCAACATTGCCATGTGGCCAAGTTCATCTGAATATCATCTGAGCTAAGAATCTAAATTTGGTCTGGAGAAATCCCCAAGCCCTCAGTAGTGTGAATGTGTGCAAATGCAATGCACACACACATACAGAGAGACATATATCTAAGTTATGGCAGGTAGAGTGAGTGCCCTGGATGCCACTTGGGCTGGGGTTGATTTCTATTAGACATCATAGTTTCTACCACCAACTATGAGAGATCATAGAGAAACTTCAAACTAATTACTACAGACCGTGTTTTCCTGAGACACACCACTGCACACACACCTCTATTCCATGCCCAGGTCCTCACCTGATGCACAAAGAAGGCATCCTGATACGCGCGGATCACTAAAGAGAATTCATTTGCTCTGATTTATCAGGCCTGATATTTTGAAAGTGGTGCTGCTTCACATCTGCAAGGTAGAAAGCAAACCTTCAAGGGCATGTCCTGGTACCTCAAGTTCACATGGCTTACATCAAATCTACACTGGTGCCTCACGCACCAATAGGATATCTGGGTGTTTCCCAGGACCTCTGCCTCTTGGTCTCCTATATGTAAACCTTAAGCTGGTCTTTTGTATTTGATATTTCCATGTCTTCTCTTACATCTCTTGGACTACCCCTGCAATATCATCCTTCCATCCTGATTCCGGAAGTCCCTGGGTAGTACAAATGGTTAATCACTTAGCTACTAACCAGAAGCTTCCCATCCATGAGAGGTATCTTGGAAGAAAGACCTGGCAATCTACTTTTGAAAACAAAAGCCCATAAAAACACTGTTGAGCACAGCTCTATTCTGAAACATAAACACACGGTGTCTTTATAAATCAGAGTTGACGCCATGGCAGTTGGTTTGGTTTGGATCCAACTTTGATCACCAGCCAGATCAGTCCATTTTCTTTGAACACCACTTTGTCTAAACTACTTCCTGCCCCAAATCTCCAGTGATCGACTCCCTATCACCTGTGAGACAAAGTCACCCAGTCCAGGCTCCTGTAATGCAGGAGTCTCATCTTTAATCTTTCCAACTGAGAAGAATCTTATCCTTCCTGAGTGATGAGGAGCTCCCCTTAAGCAAAAAAGACAAGGCAGAGTGGATGGCTATGACTTTGGAGCTATGAGAGACCTGAGTTCAAGACCAAAGCTCCCTTGGCTGACCCTTCCTTCAACACTGTCTACTTGAAGTCAATATTACTAGAAAGTAGAGGCCACTGAAGCAAACATAGCTTCTGCATGACCAGCATTAACACAGAAAGGCTGTTGCTTTATTTTCCTGAGTTCTGGGCATGTGTTGAGGACAGGAACTAAGCAGATGCAGGCAATCAGAGATGAAGTCAGACAACTCATAATAAAACTACGGCAGCCCCAGTAGCATCACCACTGTTTACTATTTACTTCTTTAGCCTGCTCACACCTATCTTGGAACAACTGACTAAGGATAGGATTCTTCAAGGTGAGCAAACAACAGTTGGCATTGCCAAGCTAAATAAGCAACAGTGCTTGTCACTGCACGGAAGTGGCAAGATGCGCAGAAGCAGCTGACCACCAAGGGTCTCCGATGTGGCCAGGAAGAGATACCAACTCCCTGCTCTCGGTGCCCTACCTCATCTCATTGCCTGGACCCTGGTTACCTAGAACAGCAGCTACAAGCTCCCAAGAAATGCTTGGTCGATGCACTGCGCATGAAAGACACAGAGACCTCCTGGGAGGATGAGGAAGGTGAGCCCTCATCTCTCCTCCATTCTGCCCTCTACCAGCGAATCTCCTGTGGGGATGTGAGTGACCACAGCTTTTCTTCTGTAGAGGCAATTTGCGCTCCAGCAAAATTACATGGCATCTGCAAGTGAACGAAGATTCTGCTTAATATTGTCAGTAATGATAGCATTTTGTAGGACAAGTGCTTTTTAAAACTCAGAGACGGCAGTGCTGGAGTGGCATTTAAAAACGGAGTTGTTAGACAAGATCCAGGGCGGCCCTGTAAATGTCAAACATTTTACCCGCTGGGTGAAGTGGCAAGTTAGACATATTTTTCCCCCAACTTGATTAAAACGGAAAGTGCCTTTTGAATATGAGATCCTGTTTCGTATTATGTTAGCTATGTGGGAGTGAAGCAGAGAGAAAGGGAGAGGAGGGGAGGACGTGGGGCAGGGAGAGGAAAAGAGAGAAGAGAGGGAAGAGGGAGGAGGAAAGAGGGGAGCCATGGGCACTGAAGGTATCAATTTAGGTGTTGGCACAGATGAAGTGAGACACTGTCAGCTTGGGAGGCCCAGAGAGGACAACAGCTTTTTGAGCAGAATAAATACTTCTGATGGGCTAAAGTGTGAGAAACCTGCTCTGATTATAAACTGGAGTGGGAAGGCTGCACTGATTGGCTGGCAGTTCTCCACGGAGCAATAACGACCCTCAAGGGGAATCATATTTATGTTGGAAGACAAGTTCACTCAGCATATAGAATGCGTGTGGCTTCAAATGGAGAAATCTGAGTGGTTTCTGCTCAGGGCCAGCAGCTATGTTCACATGGCAAGCTGTACCCTGGCCACCCCAATGATAAAGCAATGGGGTCAACCCAAATCCCAGGCAGGGCTCTGGGCAGGACAAAGAGTGGTGGAGATTTTAGGATAGATGGCCCCTGGGACTGCTCACATAATGGCCAAGGGGCATGTCCACCAGTGAACTAACCAGAACCTAACCCTACAATCTGGTATGCTTCAGCACCACCTTGTTCTGTACTCAGAGGAATAGGGAATAGAAGTCTGTTGGTGCGTGGCCAGAATTCACAGGGGCCCTTGGATTGCAGTCATGGAAGCCTATTCAAACGAGCACGAAGAGCAAGAACCACAAAAACGGAGGGGTTGGGGCAGATGGTTATTTAAAAGACACAGGAGTGTCTCCCAGACCCCAGGAGCTATAATGGCTATAGCGCATGGGGCTTCTGAAAGGTTTTTGGGGGCCAGCATACTGTCTCCCCAAGGCTCCTGTTTCTGCTCCTCCAGCATATCTGTTGCTCCCCACTCTCTCTGAAAATATAGCCCTTTCATTTCCCAGACAGCAGGGCAGCTTTGCTCAGGACTCAGCGGTGTATACTTGGGATAGGTTCCAACCCACTGCCACTGAGTGTATTTTGGCTCATAATGACCCTATAGGATAGAGCAGAATGTCTCCATGGAGTTGGCTAGGTTGTAATCCTTTAGAAGCAGATTGGAGGATCTTTTTTTCTCCTGGAGCCACTAATGTGGTCTAACCTCTGACCTTCTGGTCAGTGGCTGAGCTAACGTTACAGAAGTTAATCCTTTTGGAAGCCCCATGCACTACAGCTATTAGAGCTTCTCTGTTAGGTAACCATCTGCCCTTGCCCCTCCATTCTTGTTCTTGATCTTCATGCTAGTTTTAATAGGCTTCCATGACTGCAATCCACTTAACCACTGCATCACCAGGGTTTCTTGGGACCAATCCAGCCACTCTGAGATACAGTTTCCAATTGTCAGTCCCAAACACTCACATGCGTCCCCAAAAGTGTTCATTGTCTGTAACTAAAAATTAAGGCAAGTTTGGCAGCTGGTAGCCTCACAGGATCCAAAGAGGGAAACTGGAGATGTAGACCCCACCCTGGGGTTAGGCAGGAGCTTCAGTGCCCTGGGAAGGAATAGAAGGGAGCCCAGGAATCACCGGCTTCTGATCTTTTCTGAAGAACTGCATGAGATCGGTGCCCCTCAGATCTCTCTGCTTTCCTTGATTCTTCCATCCCATTTGCCTCTACTGGAGGAGATTTGTTAGCATGGGTATGTCTTAAAAATCCACACCCTTCCAAGGCCATCCCTAGGCAGCTGTGCAAAAAGTAAGGACGAGCATGATGCCATCCCCACTTTCCTTCCTTATTTCTCATTCTATCCCATCTTCTTCCCTTACCTCTTCCCCTTGGACACACACTGCTGAGGAATTGTCTTGTCCACCACTGTGGCCTCATTGCCATTAGAACACCTGGCCCTAAGTAGAGACACAGTAAATAGCCACGAATGATGTGACATTCCTCGGTAGTTACCCAGGAGTTACCCAGAAGTGACCCAGAAGAAAGGCTGGTGCTCTATTTCCCAAAAAATCAGTCATCAAACATCCTATGGAGCACAGTTCTACTCTAAAATCTTCTCATGGACAACTGGGTACCAACAGTTTGGTAAGGAGTGAAGGATCATTGTGAGAGTTTATACCATCCAGCTGAGATGGTAGGAAAGGAAACTGAAGTCCTGGGTGAGGAGCAGTTACTCGGCATCTATCCTCTTAAATCAGACCTTCAGAGACGCTGTTCTGATTGCCAACTACCTACTGAATGGGGCTTGGCCCTTCTCCCCAAATGGAGTTTCTTCTCTGACACTACTGCTTGCCCTAGTCTGCTACTGATCTCCAGTACGTGCAAAGATAATCAGTAAGTGATGCTGATTTCAGAAAACAAGCTGTATTATGCATCAAACTGTGTCCCCCAAAATATATGCGGAAGTCCTAACCACTGTACCTGTGAGTGTGAAATAGTTTGGAAAAATAAGCTCTTTCTTTGAAGATGTTATCAGTTAATTGAATTGTAAGGGGTTATAAGGAATAGAGTGAGTACTAATCCCTGTCCTTTCTAAGTAGTGTTTTATGAAAGAGCAAAACAGACATAGAAACAAACAGTCACACACTGGGGGGAGACACTGTGTGGAACTGTTTACAAGCCAAGGAATGCAGAGAAGCTTCTGGGGCTACAGATGCTGAAAGGTAGGAATTACCCTTGGAGCCTTAGAGACAGCATGGCCCTTCCAGTGCCCTGAGTTCAGACTCCTGACCACTAGAACTGTGAGAGAATGCATTTCTGTTCTTTACAGAAAACTATCTTGTGGTTTTTGATATAGCCACCCCAGAAGACAAATGCAAGTGTGTGGTCAGGTGGTAATTCCTTAGAATCTGTCGATTATCTTGTGAAATGGCTACTCAGATAACTATAAAGCATTCTAATACACATAAAACCAAAGCAAAACTCGAATCTGTGGCTGTCAACATCTCTTCCCCATCAAGTCGCTGGTGGGTTTGAACTGCCAACTTTTCAGTTAGTAACAAGTATTCAACCACTGTACCGCCAGAGTTCCTTGTATGTTGTTCTTGTTAGGTGCCACTGAGTCAGTTCTAAAAACATGCATATAGCAACCCTATGCACAACAGAACAAAACACTGCCTAGTCCTTCACCAAGTTCACAATTATATAGCTTAATCTGCACACCCACTGCCGGTTGCCATGAGTCAATATAAACTGGTAGTGACCCTATAGGTCAGAGTAAAACTGCCCCACAAAGTTTCCAAGGAACACCTGGTGGCTTAATATGCCTTTGCATATTAAATTATAAACACATACCCACAGGTATATACCCACACTATAAAGATAAGCATCACTGGTCACATATTTTAACAGATAACTGTTACCTGGGTGACTAGAAGTACCCATCTCAATAAGATACCTTGAGTGGGAGCTGTACTAACCTGACTGAAGCCTTGCTCATGCCCAGTGGCTCGGTGGTTGCAGAAGAAGCTGACAGACACGCCTGTAATAAAGACATTGTGTGGTAAAATCACTCCTGGGCCCTGCTCACAGGCTCAGGCCATTTGAAAATACACAATGTTAGGAAAACACCAGTTGTCAATATAATTCTCTTAGCTGCCAACACAGAGGGAGAGAGGAAAGAGGCAGCCAGATGGAATTATGCAAACTGTCGAGATCCTTGGAATGAGCTGTAATGCCACGCATCCAAAGCTGTTTGTGATGTTCCCATCATGTTAATGCATTTTTTGAGCTCCCTCATAGGAAATCGTGTACTTTTCTGTCCTGTAATTTTTGATGTGGAAATTGCCCATTGCTCTCACGTCACATTGAGTGCTAAAATAATATGCAAGTTTGCAATTTGATGTAATTTGGATGAAATAAACATTCGTGGCTGCATATTAGAATTCTTTCTGAACTGGAGGACTACAGGCCTGAGTTTATAGCATCATCTAATATATTTTAAACAGCCTCTGAATTTAAGTTAAAAATGAGAGATTACTTGCACACAGCCTGGGTATATATTAGGAGTAATTTTTAACATGAAGCTACCACCATTATATCATTTTCTCCTAGATTTCTGACTGTAACTTCCTTCGGCAAACTTGTCAGCTGTGTTACTTCCACCTTCCCTGGTTTTGCCCAGACTTTTCTTTTGTTCTCTTCTTGTGATAACTTGATTTTTTGGAGGCAATGGCTATCTGAAGAGACAGCCATAGTACGACTCTCGTTTCTCTTTGCTTGTTGTTGTTGTTGCTAGTTGCCGTCGAGTCAGTTGGGCCTCATACCATGAAGTTATTGCTTGGTCCTGCACCGTCTCCATGATCCTTGGTGTGTTGGGGCCCATTGTTTTGACTATTGTGCTAATCCATCTCATGGATTCCTCAGCTTTGCTGATCTTCTACTTTATCATCTATAACATCCTTTTCTAGAGAGTGATCTTTCCTGACAACTTGTCCAAGATAAGCCAGTGCAAGTCTTGCCATCTTCACTTCTAAGGAGTATTCTGGTTGTATTTCTCTAACAGCCAAAAGCCAAGTGCTATCCATGACATATTCAATTGCTTCACCAACAGCACAGTTCAAATCTATCAAGTTTTCTTATCTTTCTTTTTCCTGTATTTTTAACTGCCTCATATGCATGCAAAAGCTGGACAAAGAAAGCGGAAGACAGATTTCTTTGCCTATAGGTTTTTGGGGGCCTTCCCAATGGAAGCACAATGAATGGAATGCTAAGTGACTACTCTTTTGGAAGTTTCTTCTTCAGCTTTATGAATTTAGTATAAGAAAAATAACAGCAACAACCTAGAGGTCACAGAAGAACTGCCTCATAGAGTTTCCAAGGAGTGCCTGGTGGATTTGAACTGCTGATCTTTTGGTTAGCAGATGTAGCACTTAACCCACTACACCACAAGGATTTCCTCAATTTAGTATCACGATCAGTTACTCAAAGTTTAAGATCATGTCCACTTCATTCAGTTGCATAAAAAAATGCACATGGATAATATTAAAGTCAGAGCTATGAGAATATACTGCTGCTAAGAAAGTCTCCTAGTGCATGAAAAGGAAAGAAGGGCTTTCATGCTAGGCCATCTGCTGGGGTATTTGTGTTCTGCTACCTGTTGCACATCAGGAGGTACCAAGGGAAGGGAGGACTAGCCACAGTCCCGACACTGCTTTGCAGGGTAAGAGGAGAACCAAGCTTTCAACCTGCATAAAAAAATGGTGACTCTATTTTTTTTTTTTTTTTTTTTTTGGATACTGTCATTGACTGAATTATGTCCCCCTGCAAAAATGTGTGTATCAGTTTGGCTGGACCATGACTGCTAGTACTGTATGATTATCATCATTTTGCCATTTGATGGGTTTTCCTACTTGCTATAAATTCTATCACTATGATTTAGTAAGATGGATTATGCATTAATGGGGTCTACAAGACTGGGTAAGTGTCTTAAGCAAATCTCTTTTGAGGTATAAAGAAAGAAGCAAGCAGAGATTCATGGGGATCTCATACCATCAGGAAAGTGGTGCCAACAGCAGACAGAATTCTTTGGAACTGAGGTTCTTACACTGAAATGCCTCTAGACCAAGGGAAGCCTAATGCATCAAAACAACCTTCTTCCACCGCCAACAGAAAGAGAAACAGCATTCCCCTGGAAGTGATGCCCAGAATTTGGACTTTTAGACTACTGAACTGTGAGAGAATAAACTTTTTTTTGCTAAAGCCATCCACTTCCGGTATTTCTCTTATAGAAGGATTAGATAACTAAGGCAGATATCATATGTTTTCATTAACAGAAGTACACTAAGTTGTGGGGTATCTTTAAATTTTTGGTTGGTAATATGGATTTTGAGAAATATTATCTAGGTCTACGTGGTTATCACTGAACATTTTGCATTCTCAAGCCTGCTGACTGATGGGTGACTGCCCCTGTGAACCTCAGTTGCTAAAAACATGGTGGGTACCTTCCATCAGGTTATATGAAGAATCTTTTGTTTTCCAAAAATAACACAAAAAAGTCAAAACTAAGCCCAAAGCGTTCACTGGCTATCATGCAAGTGATCATAAATATGCTTACAAGGCTAATCTAAGAGGACAAAAGTCCAAAGAAGCAATATTTTTACCCAATCACACTTCCTGGTTGCACTGTCTTACTTGTAAGCCTCATTCCAGGTATTTGGCTTCAACTAATATTTCTTGCACCTTTTGATGTTACTCAGGTCCCCATCAAAGGATACCAAATACTTTCAGTGAGGAAAATGTACTCCCAAAAAACTCTAGAGGCATAAAAAGTGTTTGGGATACCGTATGTCCATAGGTCACCAAAGGAATAACCAAAAGGTAGATGATGATTGACCTCTACAAAGGGCTTTAGAAAACCCCAGGCATTCAGAAAGGTTGCTTAGAGCCTTGAATCCTTTAATAAAAGGGAAAGTATTTTTCACGATGAGAAAATGAATAAATAAAACTACCTTTTAAAATCATTAGGAGTCTCTAGGTGGTGAAGTTAGCATGCTTGACTGCTAGCTGAAAGGGCTGAAGGTTCAAGTCACCCAGAGGTGCCTCAAAATAAAGCCTTGGCACCACAGATGTATTCAAACTTCCTGAAGGACTGAATTGCCAGGACTGAGAGCCATGGGGACCATGGTCTCAGGGAACATCTAGCTCAGTTGGCCCAACATCATTTATAAAGAAAATGTTCTATGTTCTATTTGGTGAGTAGCATCTGGTGTTTTTAAAGCCTGTTAGTGACAATCTAGGATACTCTGCTGGTCTCAGCCCTTTAGGAACAAGGGAAAATGAATAAAACTAAGGATAAAAATGAAAGATTAGTCCAAAGGACTAACGGACCACATCTACAATGGCTTCCATGACACTGAGTCCAATACAACTAGATGGTGCCCAGCTATCGCTGCTGACCGCTATAACAGGGCTGACAACAGAAAGTCCTAGACAGAGCTAGATGAAAACATAGAACAAAATTCTAACTCAAAAAGAAAGACCAGACTTGCTGGCCTGACAGATACTGGAGAAACCCTGAGAGTATGTGGCACATGCACACCCTTCCAGCTCATTCCTGAACTTCATTCCTGAAGTTCACGCTTCAGCTGAAGATTAGACAGGCCAATAAAACAAAATGAGAGTAAGTGGGCATGCCAGCCTAGGGGCAAGGACTAGCAGGCAAGAGGGAACAGAAAAGCTTATAATGGGGAACTGAAGGCTTAGGAGAGAGTGTTGCTCTGTTGAGGGATTATTAACAATATGCGTACTAACAGTTTAAAGAGAAAATAGTTGGGTTCTGTCAACCTTCACCTGAAGTACAAAAAATAAATAAATAAATAATAAACCCTTGTCAATCTACTTCTGAAAAATTAGCCACTGAAAACCGTATGTAGCACAGTTATGCTCTGATACACATAGGGTCGCCATGAGTAGAAGTTGTCTTAAAGACAGACGTTTTGTTTTATTCTTGTTTTTTTAATTAATTCCTGAAGTATAATTTTTTATGTGAAACAGATTTTCCAGAAAGCAAAATCCTTCCCATCCTCCAAAGTTTGTTTGTTATTTGTAGACACATCCTCAGGGGCAGGTTCATGCTGTCCGCTCTCTTTGAGGCATTTCATCTTTGGTGTGACATTCTGCTGTGAAATATTCCTCTGCCTTGGCATAACCATTGGAAGGTGAAGGGAGGAGGGATACTTCAAGACAGTGAAGGAACTCTCCTGCTTGGTGCCTTCTGGTGAGTGCTATTTTACAAAGGCAGAAATTGAAATAGGATTCTTAGGAAAAGAGTTTGGAATATGCAGAACACGGATTTCTCTTTTTAAAACCATTGACAGATGTCTGTATCAATTTCTGACTGCAAACAGATGGCACATTCATACTGGATATTTGAGGAAAATTTACGAAAGAGACTATTTGCAAAGGTGTGGGCAGTGTTTAGGGAAACTCTAGGGTTAGTGCAGGATCTTGAGCTAGTAACAGTGGGCCATAGGCTAGAAGAGACTTGGGGTGGGAAAGTTTCTAGAATGCAGAGACAGAGAGCAGTGTAATGGGGAAATCTCATGGGAGCTGAGATATTCAGTTGAGAGTCCCAATGATCCCAAGAGGATGTAGCAGAGTAAATACCCTAACCTATCTCTTCACAATTCTGTCTCCTGCCATACTCTCTGTTGGACAAACCCACCTGGAAAGTCCAGGGCAAAGAAGCAATAGATTGAGGGTGGCCCTTCGGGACAGACAGCAAGGTGGATAATGGAGAATGTGTCATGAAGGTCAACAAAAGTTATCTGGTAAAAAGTGATTTTCTGACCATTCCTTCCACCCTTGGACTGTTTCTTCTCAGTTTCTTTTGTGGAATCTTTCTTCTGCTGCTCCTAATGTGGTGAAAGGTCCTCAGGAGTCCAGCCTTAGCCCTGTTCTTACTCTCACTATGCTCTTCTTTTGTTTCATGGTTTCAGTCACCACAGGACCCTAGGTGATTCCTAAGTCTTTACCTCTCCTAAATGAAAGAGCCATGTTCCTAATCACAGATAAGAAGATCTAGCAAATGCAAGCCGTAAGTCGGATCTGACTCGATGGCACTTGGCTAGCTTGGCAGCAAATGCAAAAACTAGACAAAATGAAAGGAAGCTGGTTCCCTGATTTATCACTTGGAAGGTTGTCTTAAAACACCTAGAAGTTCAAGGATGTTAATCAAATTCACAGTTATGTCTGAGGCTCATTAAAATCTGGGTGCTGTCCACTTTAGATGCCCTAAAGACACTACGTAGGAAAGACTGTGTCTGAATCTTGGCCATGTTTGCAACTTTTGGCAACTCAGACAAGAAACTCAAAGTTATCAGTTCCTTATTGCCCCTTATCTTTCCTTATAATTTATGTCCAGTTAGTTATCAGGAGCCTGGACAGAGCAAGGGATTTGTGACTGGCTGCTGAATAAAGTTCAGTTCAACTTCACCCAGTAAGTACATGGAAAAGATGCCTGACAAACAGTTTCCTAACGATTACAGCCAAGAAAACCCTATGGAGCTCAGTCCAGAAGGCCAACTTGAGACGTGGGCCAAAGTAATGGTAGCTGACAACAACAGTTACTCATCTGCACCTGCTAGCTACACTATGCTTCAGTGTTTTCTCCTGTCCATTGCTATTCCGAACTGTCAAAAACACAAGTCTGTTTTGCTCACTCATCAAGTACAGTCCTGAGCTGTTCACAGGTGGTAGTAAAGGCCATCATGGTCGTGTCCTCCAATTTCCACTTTCGCTGAAAATTTTTCAGCCACTGTGTACAATGTGTTGGTAGACTTCACAAAAGTAATTTGTCATTTAATAAAAACTAAACAGTAAAATGTTGTGGACTATTTGCATTATAAAAATTTGATTAGTATCATTGGGGTAATATACATGTTCTATATTCTGATTGTGGAGATGTTACTGACTCCCATTGAGTAGACCCTGACTCATAATAATCCTACAGATAGCGCAGAGTAGAATTTCCCTATGGGGTTTCCAAGGCAATAATCGTTACAGAAGCTGTCTGCCACATCTTTCTTTTGTAGAGTAACTGGTGTGTTCATACCAGTGACCTTTAACTTATAAGCTGAGCACTTAACCACTGCACCATGGTTACATGGATAAAAACGTAGCTGTCAAAAGTCATCCAACTGTACCTTTAAAATGGGCATGTATTTTTACATGTAAATTATATCCACCAATAAAGGTTTTTTTGTTGTTGTTAAGTTAATTAAAGTAAGTTTAAGCACTGTGCACCCACTCTTAATTTATCACCATGGTTAGATTCCAAAGACCGGGTTGTTAGGTAAAAATTATCATGATGAAAAAATGAAGGATAACTACATCAAACCACAAAGTGTGGAATAACTATGGTATTATATAACTGCCAAACCACATCGTTACATAATTGCCAAATTATATCACTATATAACTGCCCAACTACTGAGACTCATAGCCCAAACTGACACAGAAGCCTAACTATCACAGCCAGTGTTACTCTTGCCTCATACTTCAGAGCCCCAGATGTATGTTATTAATGCACAAAATAGCTGGATGGTAGATTTCTTTACTAATGTCATAAATGTAAAATGTCAGATAATGATGTAATCTGTAAGTGAGGAGTAGATGTACTACTAACTGAAAGATTGGCCATACAAGCCCACTCAGAGGTACTTTAGAAGATGAGCTTGGCAATCTGATTTCAAAAAGCCAGTCATTGAAAACCCTATGGAGCAGTTCTATTCTGCATGCATAGGGTTGACATGAGTTGGAATCAACTCAATGACAAAGAACAGCAACAGTCAGATAGCATCAATGTTAATGTTACTCTCACTCACTTGCTCTCATTTGCTTTTCTAACAGTTAAAATGATCAAATTAATGCTAGCTGCTGTGACAAGCAGCCTGCAAGTCTCAGTGGCCTTCAGGCATAAGAGTATTTTGTTCACATCCTAGAACTGTTGGGTGTTAAAAGATAGTCTTCCAAGTGGTGAGCCATGGACCCAGTCTCCTATCATCTTATCTAGTCTTTTGTATCTGCTTGGGCTGTAGAGTCCTCCTCAAGCCTCATTTTACCCCACCAGCAGAATATGAGGGAAAGAGAGAGACTGAAGCAGACATTTTAGAATTCAGGCTTGTAAGTCTCTAGCATCACTTACAGCCACATTCCACTGGCTAGAATAAGTTAGATGTAGACTTCTTTGGGCCTAGGAGTAGAGCAGGTGTTGTGGTAAACATGTATCATATCTCCCAGTAGGGAGATAACAGGTTGGAGTTAGGGACTTCTCAGTTTTCAGGAGCTGGGCAGAAGCCACACTTCACCTAAAATACATCTCAAAGTTGAACATGTCTTTGAAATGCAGAGTGCCTGTGAGTTACTGGAGTATTTCATTTCTTCATAACACTTGGAAGGGATTTATTTAAATTTAGATACGTTTGGAGATACATATCATACATGTGACGACCAACCACAGTATGTAACAGGGACAGGGGCTAAGAGCTTTCCAACCAGCCTATTAGCAGCAACTCCAGGCCCACTTAAGACTGCAAGGGTGGTTGGTCCATGAAAGTGAATTAGAGGAGCCAAGAGGAGAGTTAGGGACATCAGTTGGGGGTTGGGGGATGTGGTTTGGCATCACCATTGACCCACACTAGAGGTAATGGTGGCCAGTAGGAAATTAATTAACAACTCAAGAATATCACCCTGAATACTTTGTTTTGACAGACAAGTGGTGCTGCTAGCACTGACAGTCAGGGGTACTCCTTCCACCTAGGCATCATCCACTACTAATTCAGTGTCTCAAAAGACATGATGCTGTCCTTCAAAAGAGCCAGAGAAAGGATGAGCCATTCTCAGAAAGAGAATAATGGGCCCTAAATTCTTTGTTTTGATTTTGTCAATAGGAAGCCAGTTAATTCCTTTTACCACCATAGTTTCATCAAAGGGAGGTGAGATTGAGAAAGCATAAATAAGTGCCATCACCTCTGGGAGATTGTCATATACATTCTATCTACCATCAGCACAAAATCCAATTGCTCAGCCCTGTCTTTGCTGCCAACTATGATTATGTTGGTGTCAAAGCTGTAAGGGCCATCACTTCCCAATTTTCTAAACAATGTGGACATCTTATTTGAATCTAATGTCGCTGAGCTGTGAACAACAAGCAGAATATTCTATTATTAATAAGCATATTCACTCCCCCTTATATCTGTAGAACACTAGTTACCTTTTAGAGCAATTTTGTAGTTTCCCATGTGGTCCTAAGAGCACCCCCATACATGTTATTTCTCCTTGACATATGAGGAAATCAGGACCAGAGTGGTGAATTGGCTTGCCCAAGGACACACAGCTGGTGGGTAATCATGCCAGGAGCCACATCTGCAGCTTTTTCCACCACAAAATGGTTCCTCTATTTATCGTAAACTTGATAGTTGTTGTCAAATTTAAACACACACGTCCATGAGAGAAGGGTGCTAAAGGAGAACTGAAATGTGCACAGTCACAGTTTGTCTTGCTTGGAAGGAGTCACAGCTTTGCCTCCACTGGTGGCGTATATGTCTGGAACTTTCTCAGGCTTGTGCTGTGGGTTGAATTGTGTCCTCCAAAAGATACACTTAAATCCTCATTCACAGTACTTTGAATGTGACTTTAAAAAAAAAAAAATCAGTCTTTGAAGAAGTTTTCAGTTAACATGAGATCATTCTAGTCGAGGGTTGGGGGGTTCCTAATACAACATGCATATCAAAGCCCAAACCCTCTGCTGTTGAATTGATTTGGATTCATAGTAACTCTGTAGAACAGAGTAGAACTGCCCTACAGGGTTTCCAAGACTATTAATTTTTGCTGAAACAGATTGACACATTACTCTCACAGAGCAGCTGATAGGTTTAGACCACCAGTCTTTCAGTTAGAGACTTAGTGCTTAATCACTATACTACTAGGCTCCTTACAATGTGAGTAGCATCCTTGTAAAAAGAGGAAAAGAGACAGACACAAAGAAGATGGCCATGAGAAGATAGAGGTAGAGCTTATAGTGATGATACTATAAACCAAGGAATGGCAGAGATTACCAAAAACTACCAGCAGTTAGGGAGAGGCATGGGAAGATCCTTCCCTAAAGCCTTCAGAAGAAGTAGGTCCTGGTGACGACTTGATTTTAGATTTCTCTCTCCAAAATTGTGACAGAATACGTTTCTGTTGTTTTAAGCTACCAGTTGTGGTACTTTTATATAATAGCTCCAGAGGACCAATAGAGGCACTGTGCAAGAGAAAGAGAGTCCTACTTTACTTTAGAGTCTGGTAGCAAGGAGATGACACTGGGCAGCAGCTAAAAGGATGAAAACTGACTAGGTAGGAAGGGAGGAAATGAGAACGGCGGGTGGAGGGAAGGTGTATGCCCAACAGGAAGGATGAGTTCATAAGATCCTGAGTCAAGAGGGACTATGTGGCCCTGGAAGCCCTGGAGTCTAACCAGAATAGAGAGGGAGGAAGGGACATGGGACCAAAAAAGTGGTCACAGTCCTCAAGAGGACTCCAGAGACTACATCAAGGAGTTTAGTCTTCATTATAAGAGTCATTGGATATTTGGGAGGATTTTGAACTAATGGAATCACTTGTACATTTTGAAGACTGCATACTGGCTGCTCTGTGGGAATGGACAGAGGAGGCAAGAATGGGAATAAGACATTGGTTAGAAGGCCAGAGGTGATGGTGGCTTGGTTAGACAACACAGGCACCCTGAGAGGATTATCCGGAACCCTGACTTTGAGGCTACATCTTCCCAGACCTGAAGCCCCTTCAAACATATGGCAGCAGCACAATTAACATTCAGGGACTCCATTCCTCCAGCTGTAAGCGCACATCTGCTGGGACCCTCTAATGACTCATCCCCTCTGTGGGTAATAGATAGCTCTGGAAGGAAACCGATGTTCCAGATGGTGATGGCCAGTTTAATTTGCAGCTTCTAAATCTGTACAGATACAGTGTTCTGTCATTAAAGATTCATTTAGACTTATCTTAATAGGAAACAATATAACTCAGCCAGCCCATAAATGACAAATTACATTCTCTCAAGAGACATCTTAAGGCAAAAGACGTGACTTTCCATCGTTGGATCCTGTCATTAATTCCTGCGTAGCTGACAGTTCTTCCCTACTTTCAGAATGATGGGCTCTTACACCACCCTTCTGACCAGGGTACAACAACTAACGACATGAATTTTAGCTTCTCAGCAGAGAGGGAGGCCATTGAAGCCAGCCTGGAAGAAATAGTCAGATAGCAAATCACGGAACCAAGAAAGTTTACAGCTTAAATAACAGTGATTCTATACCACCCTTATAGTTTAAGAAGGGATAAAACCAAAAGCAAAGGGGAAATGACAGAATACATTTCTCCAAGTTACCCATGGCTGTCAAGCAGATTCTGACTCATAGCAGCTCTACAGGACAGAGCAGAACAGCCCCATAGGGCTTTCAAAGTTGTAGTCTTTACAAAAGCAGTCTCCGCCACATCTCTCTCCTGTGGAGCAGCTGGTGGCTTCACACTGCCAACCTATGTTAACAGTTGAGCAGTTAACCACTGCCACCAGGGCTCATTTTCTCCAAGTTGTATTGCTACAAAAATGCCCAAAGGAATTTCCCGCTGTGGCATCCTGGTCCACTGCTTTCTTCTTAGCTTTTCATGTAAGTGCAGCATAATCAAAGATAACAAGCATAGAATTTGGAGCTGTACAGAGCTATCTTTGATTTCTAGCCGTGTCATGTGCTAGAGCATTTGTAGAGTAAGATGGTCAAGGAGAATGCATTTACAAGTCAGAATGGGTTCAAGTGCCAACTCCAATGCTCTCAGGCAAAGGACTGAAGTTCTAAGTCCCACATTCATCTGTTATTAAAGAAAAAGAAAATAAGAAAGTGATTGATTTTACCTACCTCGTGTGCTTGTTGTTAGATTCCAATGAAATAATGCGTGTCAGACATTCAGCAGTGACCAGCATATAATGCTCATGACATCACTGATGAGTATTGCACATAATTTATTGCATGGCTTTTCTTAGTCTACCACAGGTTACAATTAAGTAAAAATGTATGCAAAATATCAGGTTCAGCACCTGGAACACAGTAGAGTCAGCAATGTGAATTTCATTTTTCTGTACGTGAAAGTTGGCTGAGTATCTGCACGGTCCTGTGGCCAAATAATCCCATGGCTGAGAAATATTTTCAGCCATGTAGCAAAGAAACATGCTTTATTCTTTAGCTAAATATTATCCAGGATTATAGTACTCCATGAATGCCTCATCTTCAATGGCTGCATCAGGGCTCAGGATTTGGCATTGCATAAGAGGAACTTGGGTGCCACACTGATTTGACTTTCCACCACTGCAGTGAAAACATGGTATCTCTTACTCCCACTTGAGAACTTGGCCTAAGAACCCAATTAGAACTCAAACCATCTCAGGTGGAAGGTGGCAGAGATATTTGTTTGGTGTACCCTGGATGGCTGAGGTCAAAGATTTGTAAGTTCAAAAGGCACAGAAGTGGTTGAGAAGTTTACATGAAACCTCATAAGTGAAAAACACTTAATAAGTGAGACATATATAAAAAGCAGATGTATTATGTCACGTATTTCTGTGTAACAATATTATCCCAAACTTAGTGACTTAAGATAACCGGTAAAAAACACAAGCCATCAAATTTCCTGTATTTCATAGGATTTTCAATAGCTGATTGTTTTCAGAAGTAGATTGTCAGGGCTTTCTTTTGAGATGCCTCCAGGTAGACTTAAACTTCCAATCTTTTGGTTAACAGCCAATCACATTAATCATTTGTACCAAATTCTGTTTAATAAAGTATATATTGAGTTTCTATTGAGTAAGAAGTCCAGGAAAGGCTTTGTTGGGTTCTGTGCTAGACTGAAGCCAAGGTGTCAGCTGGGGCTGAGGTCTCATCTGAGGTTCAAATAGGGAAAGTAGCTTCCGGGATGCCTGATTGGGGGACCCGGTTTCTTAGTGGTGATTGACTAGAGGCTGCCCTGAACTTGACATCTTGCTTCCTCAAAGCTACCAGGGAGCATGCGGCCTCCCAAGATGGACCTTGCAATCTGAAAGAATGTCTTCATGTGCAAGTAATCATGCACAACCTAATAGCATAATTGTGCTCTTTGAGTAGGAGCAAGTCATAGGTTGCAGCCACATTCAAGGGAGGGGATTAAAAAGGATGTGAACACCAAGAACAATGGGATAAAGGTGGGCCACTTTAGACTCTACCCACCACAAAGGATGTAAGGCACAGATCCCAGTCACCTTCAAGGTGAGAGGGTTATGCAGGGTGTGAAAATCAGAAACAATGTGATCATAGAGGCCACTGTGGAGCCTACAGGCAACAAAGGATGTTACCTGAGTGAACAGAGTATCATCTGCAAGTTGCTCCCTCAACCAAGTTGTAAGCAAATAGGAAAAGAGGACCTGAAAATGTTTCTTTTCCATTTGGAAGAAATGTGCCTGAGTAGGAGGATTAAAAACCAGGCAAAAATGAAGGAAAAATAAGGGCCCCTGGCTGGGAAAATAGATGACATTCTTTGTCTGAGAGGTGGGTATATGTGTTCTGAAAATGGATCTTCCTGGCCTCCTGCCATAAAAATGTTCATGAAGCCTGTCCAGTCGGGAGGGCAGAAGACATCAGGGCAGTTCTGAGCATCAGGCAGGGGGAAGATCCTGCTTAGTTAGGGTTCTTTGACTCCACTCTTAACTGTGCTGTTGACCTTCAACAAACTCAATCCTCTTGGAAGCCACTGCCAGCTCCAAAAGGCTGACACCCTTTGACCTCAAGTGATGGAAATCTATATGGGTTGTCTTCAGCCTGGTACGTTTGTTGTTCCATGAAGGATGGAAGAGAAACCTGGGAAAATTAACAGAAAGCAACTGACAGAACTAGGAGAAGGATGATACAACAGTTATGAAACTCTAGGTTTTGAAAAAAAAAACTTTTGAAAAGAGGATGTCAATGCAGGAATATCGGTAGGAGACTCCAAGTCTTCACATTAAAGTAAGATTTGGGAAAAAGTTTTACCTGGGAGTCCTACTGAGCACTGTTGACTTTTTCCCTTGACCTCAGACATATGGAGCTCATCTCAAGGACCCCTGAGTTCTTCTCTCTGAAACTTGTACCCTTTGTAGAACCAAGTCTGTGAATCCAGAAGTGTTTGAGGGGACTCTAGAATACTGCTATGCACAACCTTGAACTCTACAAAGGTTTATCACACTGCAAGGAGAGTGTTCTCAGGACAGAGACAATTCCAAGTCCTTCAAGGAGTGCTCCTTAAAGAATTGGTCCTGCAAGATGCTTGGTGAGCTGGTGGACTCAGGAGCACTCAACTCAACACCCAGAAGTTGACATTGCTGGAGTACAGGAGCCCATTGAAGGTTCAACAGGGTCCTAAGAGAGGACATTCCTGTTCAATTCAGAATTTCTCCAACACATTTGGAGAAAGGCTGTGATTTTTTGAAAGCCGATCTCCAGGTTTACCTTCCATAATACCTCTGGATGTGTTTGAACCACCAGCTTTTCTGCTGATGCTCAAGCACCTAACCATCTGCACCACTCAGGAACTCCAAGAAGTACCATAACCGTTTTTATTTACCAAAAAGAATCATCCATTATCTTGTCTTTTACCTCTACCAAAACTCTACTCCCCATAAACTACATTCTTCAGATCAATGCTCTGCACGAAACTCAGGCAATCCATTATTAGACATTGTTATGTTTTTTTCCCACCTAATTGAGTAAGTAGTTAAGAATTTAAGACATTTTACAGCACTTATTAATCTATTGTCAGTCTTTAATTTTATAGACAGGAACCAGTTAAGAGCCAAGCTATAAAATTTCACTACAGATTCCAAGCCCTGACTGTAGATCATAAGATTCACAGCAGAGTGGGGGAGGTGGGGGGGCAGGGAGGCAAGAAAAGCAAATTCCATTCCCCAGTGGCCTGAAGCTGGAAAGCATCCTAGACTCCCACCTTTTCAACTCACAACAATCAACTTGATATGAATTAAAGACGGATTGTGCAGAAAGCCTACTGCCAAAGAGAATGCCAAATACACACATGAGTACTCCACCGAAGCAGCTCCCTCATGGCCATTCAGGAGTGCTTCATGGCATTCCAGCTTTCTCACTGGACAACTAATACAGGACTCCTACATTCCTATGAGAAAAATATGAGTCCCTGGGTAATTCAAATAATTAATGGGCTAACTTAAAGGGCAGAGATTAGAGGCATCTCAGATGAAAGGCCTGGTGATCTTTTGAAAAATAAGGCATTGAAAATCCTATGGAGCACAGTTCTATCCTGACACACATAGAATTGCCATGAGTTTAATTCCTTCAACAGATAGCAAGTGATTTTTTATTAGAGACTGAAACCAATCTATTGTCTAGAGATGCATCTGCAGCACTCTCATTGAGAGCTATCATGAGGGAATCAATTTAAAATCCAACAAAATACTGGAGTTCTGTAAAGATTCTTTCATTACAGAGACATACATGGGATAACTTCTATCTTCCCAATGCCCAAGTCCTAGGCCATCTCATGCAATGGATCCAACATTATGCTCCTTGGGAAAGGTCTTGAATAGGATGCACTCTTGCCAGATGTAAATTAGCTGTTGATTACAAAAATTACTAACTCCAGATCTAATTTTTCATCCCAAATACCAATTGTGTTCCCACAGATGCCTAGTATACAAGTATGTTACTTTCTTCCATTCCACAAATATTTACTAAGCTCTCTCAGGAATCAGAGATATACTCTCAGGAAGATGGTAAATGTGGGGGAAAATAAAGAACACTACGTACTAGGGAGCTACAGGAACTGTATAGAACATAGAGATAGCAATGGATTCTACTTAGCATGGTGATAATCAGTACTGAGACCAGTTTTCCCTAAGGACAGGACTTTGGAATAGGAGAACGTAACAACAGGTCATGTTAGAACAAATGACAGAAATGTTGGACTATCTGCTCTTCAGCTACTCTCAGAAAACAGCCTGGTGGTTGCATCCCATCCAGGTCACATGCAAACTCTGCTGGAATAATCAAGAACAAGCAGGCTGATTTAACCAACAAATCAGGTTTTGAAGAAATGTAACCAGAATGTTCTCTAGAAGCAATGACAGCAAGATTTTGGCTCTCTTATCTTGGACACATCTTCAAGAAAGACAAATGGCTAGAAAAGGGTAAGGTGGTTGGTGAAGTGCAGGATTGGTGAAGTCAAGAGAAACTCTCAAAGAAACAGACTGACACAATAGCTGCAACAATGGACCCGTATATACCAATAATCCTGAAGATAGAACGGGACCGGGCAGCATTTTATTCTATGAGTTGAGAGTCAACTCGAGGGGAAAAAAAGAGTCAACTTGATGACAACTAGCAATATTAAGCCATCCTAAACCAAAAAAAGAAGCCAAACCAATTACTCTCAGGTCAATTCCAACTTACAGGGATACTATAGGACAGAGTAGAACTGCTCCATAGAGTTTCCAAGAAGTACCTGGTGGATTTGAACCGCCAACTTTTTGGTTAGCAGCCATAGCACTTAAACCACTATGTCAGCAGGCCTTCCCAAGTCATTCTAAACTCAACAAACAAAACCCACTGCCATCAAGTCAATTCCAACTCACAGCAACCCTACAGGGCAGAGTAGAACTACTCCAGAGAGTTTCAAAGGAGCACATCCTAGGACTTCTGACTTAGAGCCTTATCGCTGCCTGTGAACACAGCCTCACAGGTAACTATGGGCTTTTGCTTCACGTCTTGATTGTCCCAAAGAAATTATAAATTTGAAGTGTGTCCTCTATGGGCCTCAAGGTCAGAATATGAAATAACCATGCATGAGGGGTGAGACAAGTCGTTTGGCATTAAAGTTATCTATGTGAGTATCCAAATTCCTCTTAGAAGAATCAGTCACTGGGCTTCCTTTCATTAGATGCTGAAAACTACGTACCTCTTCATGTGCCTGTGTTTCTTGCCCACCAGGAAATTTGAAAAGAAGTTTTATGCTCCTTTGTCAGAGCTAGCCCTAGCTTAAGAACTTTTTAGATACAATTATCCTTCCTCCTTTTCCCCTGACCCCGAAATATTTACGCACATTCCATCCTTTAGTTACTGTACTTTGGCTCTTTTAATTCTTCTCCCATCTCTTCTAGAAGCAAGTGGGGATTTATGGAATTAATTCAGCTGTTTCTTATCTATGAACTTATGGTGACCACTGCCCCATGGTGGAAAATCACTCTCGGTGCAGACACAGTTCATTTCAGACACCAAAACTTCTGAAAATGTAATCCTTCAGCAGCTGCTGAAAACCTGTTTTTTCAGACTATTAATAGCATAGGGAAAGACATGCAATATAAATTCATTTCTGAGAAAAAGAGACACAGATCTACGTACAATACAACATGAACCACATCCTGTGAAAATAAAGTACAGGTACACACATAAAAATGGGAAGAAATATACCAAAAGGTTACAGCAATTATGTCTGGAATGTGGGATGAATAATAATTGTTTTTTAATTCCCTTTTACATGTTTCAGTGAGCTCTTTATTTTTCTTATCTATGAGCATAAGCATGTGTCTATAATTAATGCAGTATGTTATTTGGCCTGTTTTGAAATTTTGAATACATTATCTCATGTAGTATGTATTATTCTCTAACTTGCTCTTTCAACAAACATTGTTTTCTAACTTTATACCACATTGGTAAGTAATTATCTACACTACACATGTAAAGTTACAGTACAGTGTTCTGCGGCATAAGCATGTCACAATTTATTTATTCACATTCATATTTATGGACATTTAGACAGTTACCAATCATCTAGTTCACCACCCATCTGTCAGTGTGTTGTACTGTTGGTAGCTGATGTGTTAGTGTGATGCTAGAAGTTATACCACTGCCATTTCAAATAACAGCAGGGTCATCTGTGGTAGACAGGTTTCAATAGAGCTCCCAGACTAAGACAGTCTGAAAAGAAGGGCCTGACAATCTACTATTAAAACCTAGCCCATGAAATGGATCACAGACAGATCATTGTCTGATACAGTGCTGGAAGATGTGAGACAGGGAGCCTAGAGGCCTCTATAAATACGTTTCAAGTAAACAGTGTGACTGAAACTACAAATAGGTGACAGGAGACAGAAAGCCTAGAGGCCTCTATAAATACCCTTCCAGTACACAGTGTGCCAAAACCACAAACGAGTGGAAGAGGATAAAAAGACCCAATGACTAACCACATCCTATGATGTCGAGATAAGTCACCCAAATGAGTGTGTAAACTTCATCAGAGTTGTTTTTCAGAAGAAACCAGGTGAAAACAGTTCCATAGACATGTACAGAAAATCTAAGTTCGACCAGAAGGCTACCATCATGACTGGACTTGAACCAAGGGAGCAAGAAATGTATAGGTGCAACACCCCTTAAATCCTACTATAAGCCCCAGAAGTCTTCGCTACAGAGATCATGTTGAAGTCCACTTGGATACACATTTCATTACCTTTGCCCTATCTCCCCCACCCCTACTGCCTTGTAATGAGCAGTCATGATTCCCCCTTCCCACCTCAAAATCTCTAAAATCACAGTCAATTCCTTTGTTCAGTCTAAAGGTTAATGTTGAAAGGCCCTCTCCATTTCCACCTGCAGTTCTCTCTAAATTAAACCTTGATCATGTGGAAAGACTCTTTGTGCCTTACCTGTTTGTTCTTGATAGGTAAAGGACAAAAGCGTTGTTCAAGTCCATGGCTCCTAGGCGCCTGGCAACATATTAGCACCCTGTGTTGGAAGGCACTCAAAACACAGTGGCTGACACAAAGCACTTGAACATAACAGTGATTGTGAAGATGGAGCAGGACTGGGTAATGTTTTCTTGTGCTGTATGTGGGATCACCATGAGCTGGAACCTGCTTGATGGGAACTCAACAGCAAGAATCATCTAGTGATACAACAATTCTACTATAACTTCATGGTGCACAGGTTCACATGTTTCCTGGAATATACATGGAAATGTGAAATTGCTGCATCTTAGAGTATGGGACTGACATACAGACTTGCAAAATGGATATTTCCTAATACCTTACTAGTACTTAGTTTAATACGTATATGTCTCAGTTTTGCCTGTATAAATGTTATACAATGGTATCTTGTCTTAGTCATCCGGTACTGCCCTAGCAGATACACCACAAGTGGATGGCCTTAACAATGAAAAGTCTATTCTCACACAGTCCAGATTTAAGGTGCCAGCTATGGAAATGCACTCTCTCTGTGTCAGCTCTAGAAGAAGTTCCTTGTGCTGAATCAGTCTTTCATTGGTCTGAGAGCATCTCAGAGCACTAATCTCAGGTCTGAAGGATGTATTCCGCTCTCGGTGCTGCTTTCTTGATGATATGAGGTCCCCAATCTCTGCTTGCTTCCCTTTCCTTTGATCTCTTGTAGGATAAAAAGGCTGAAAGGTGATGCAAGTCACACTCCAGGGAAACTCCCTTTACCTTGGAACAAGGAGGTGACCTTAGGAGAAGCGTTACATTCCCACCCTGATGTTCTTTTAGCATAATCCAGTCTCTTAACCAAAGGCAGACTAGAATTTACAACACTGGAAAACCACAAAGTGGAGGGCAATCATAAAACACTGGGAATCTTGGCTTAGCCAAATTTCTATGCATATTTTGGGGGGAACAAAATTCAACCTATGACAATATGTCAGTATTTTTTAAATACGTAATTCTCTGACTGCAAGTGAAGTTAATTACCTTTTTACACATTTTGGCCATTCATGTTTTCTTTGTGAGTTGTCATAGTCATTGCCCATTTTTCCACTGAGTTACTTACATTTTTCTTATTGGTTTGTAGAAATCGTCTACCATAAATGTTGAATTATTTGCAGGATATGAATCCTTCTCTAGTCAAGTTTTCTTTCTCTTTTTACTTCTTTTAATAATAATGTATCTTACTAAATCTAAATTGTTCAATGAGATTGCTACGTAAGGTCACAGGCACACTTTGTCAATGTTAAACTGAGTTGTGCTAAGGACTGGAATTTGAGCCCAGCTCTATCCCATCCTCTCAGATGGGTATTCAGGGAAACAGGATTTTCAGATGAAGTTTTGGTACCCAAGTCACAAACATGTAAATTCTTCAGAGGAAGAATCAGCTGAGAACCTTGACTTTCGCCGGGCATCGACAGATGTTCATCAGCAGCCATTGTCTTCCTCATTTCTTCTCAGGACTCTGATTTGAATCAAATGTCTGCAACTCCTGACATTGTCCTGATGGAGGAAAACATATTCCTTACATAAAGAGATTTCTCTCTTGACTGTTTTACCACAACTGCCAAGGTTTTCCTTAACTCAGGTCTTTGGGGGATGCATTCATTGAAGGTCAGGCTCTTACGAATATTTCATCACCCTGACAGTGAATTGACTGGCCTTTGGGATGCCTTTATAAAGACATCCCAGTCTCTTGACACAACTCACAGGTCTGTAGTACTTTCTAGCCAAAGCATCATTTCCTGGCCTTTGGCTTCCACTGCTGTTGGTGTCAGGATCACAGTCACGACTTCAGTCTTATTTACTCTCCTCAGCTTTTACCACTCTGTCTGTCTGTTAATGAACGTGATGGCTAAACTGAAATGTCACCATGCTACAGATGAAACTGCTTGTCTTATGGAATGCTGGTAAATATTTAGGATACTTGCACCAAGGGTTGCTTTTCACACTAATGTGGCTCTAATAGTCCTTTACTCATTTAGCTCACATTTTTGAGGGCATTAGGTCACTAGGTACAACAAATGGTTTCTGCTTGACTAGTAACCTTAAGTTTTTGCATGTTTGAACCAATCAAGATGTACTGCAGAAGAAGAGATCTGGCAATTTGTTTCCATTAAAATTATGGCCATGAAAATCTATAGAGCAGTTCTACTTTGCAACCTATGGAGTTACCATAAGTCAAACCAACCCAACAGCAACAATATTGTGGACATTCTCTATGCCAGGCACTCTGCTAGGCCCTAGGGATTAAGCAGCCTCAGAAAAATACAGAAAAGGCCCTGATGCTTGACATTGGGTGGCCAAGTCTCAAAGAGAGGTCCTGAATGCCCAGAAGAAGGTGGCTATGTAAAGGCACCAAGAACAAGCTGTACCAGTGAAAGGAAGAAGTAAGTGGAAACAAAATTGCTGATCTTCAGGATCACAAAGAAGGATGGTGTTGGGAGGCCGTGAAGGATGAGAAGGAGACAAGCAGGAAAGTTTAAGCTAGGGCTCAGTCCTACAGGGCCTTTTGGCAGTGGAAACACATTTAGACTTCGTTCAAAGTACAATAAGATTGACATGAAATATTCAGATCACTGTGGTTACATGCTTTGTGAAGGATACACTGGAAGGGGGCCAAAGGGAAGCCAGAAGGCAACGGTGGGTAAAAGAGGTGTGGTGTGGACTTGGAACTAGATCCCCAGAGAATGTCTCTGATCAGAAATC
Organism: Heterohyrax brucei; assembly: GCA_028571685.1. Taxonomy (NCBI): domain Eukaryota; kingdom Metazoa; phylum Chordata; class Mammalia; order Hyracoidea; family Procaviidae; genus Heterohyrax; species Heterohyrax brucei. The sequence continues at coordinate 33,744,122 of CM053140.1, forward strand.
TGTAACTGGGATTGGGAAGCTCCTTGGGCATGAAGGGAACAGGCAGGATCCAAACACAGCCCCAGCTGCAGGCACTCCTCTCATTTGGAAGATAAGTAAGAAATTATAAAGACTATTTTCCTAGAGAATCAGTAGCTTCCGTTTTAACGAAGGCTGAAGTCTGAATGATGTTATTCTAGTGGAGGACTTTGTTTCTGTCTGTGGTTTTTAACTAATTACCATAAGTACTGTCCATTTAGAATTTCACTGTAATTCCAATCCCTATTAGTGTATAAGCAAAGCCTTATCTTTGCTGCAAGCTACTGTTTATTCATAGAATGAGACAGTACATTACAGATATTGTCATATCAAATAGATGTTTTTTTGTATTACATTGTGTGCAGTATGAATGAGCCTGAAGTGATTTGCCAATAGGAAATGCATTTGAAAAGGAACTCTGAATTTGAAAAGAAACCTGCCTGCTTGAGTGGGAGTATCTTGTATTCTAACTTTCCTTTTATCTTTCAGTTGTTGCCTTAAGGAAATTTGAGCTGGCAGGTGGGCTGAAAATTTGGAGACAGGCCTACTTCACCGTGCCTCCAAGTCACCAGGGAATGATCCTCCCTTTCCACTGTCTTTCTGCACAAAGGTAGGCATCTTGCTACCTCAAGTATCACGCAACTTCCGTTTTTCTAGCTTCCGTCAACAAAGATGTCAGCTCTCTGGCATGTCAATTTGGAACCATAAGGAAATCAAGCTGGCATATTTTGCAAAGCTTAAATGCTTGGTTGCCATTAGGTTTCAGAACAGTACTTCCAGGAGCCACCAAATGGAACTGCCCATCTGCAGAGACTGAGGGAAAGATCACCTCTCCCCATCTATGAGGGACACATATGGAAACAGACAGATGTTTCTGATGGAGATGGCCGGCCTAATTTGCAGTTTCTAAATCTGCAGAGACACCATGTTCTGTCATTAAACATTCATTTAGGACCATCTTAATCGGAAACAATGTAACAGAGCAATGTACCTAGATGACAAATGGTGCATTTTGTGCATGAAATATTAAAGTGACAACTGCCAACTTTTTTTTTTCTGTCTGACTCTTCTTTGAAGTACTTGGTTGGCTAAAAAGTTCTCCATTTCCTCAAGGCTCCTTCCTGAGAACAGTCTCTGCATATGTGTTGACAATACTCTGGAGGCAAAAGGGAGTAGACAAAGACATGGTATGGCTATTCCAGAAGCTTCCTGGAAGATATTCTGAGCACTTTAGAATAAATGGAATAGTGAGGCACTGTCTCAGTAAATTGTTGCTCTTCTTTGTTGAATTCATTTTAAAATGAGTTACATTTTTAAACTTGTCAAGTGTATTTGACATTTCTCTGGATCTTCTCAATGCCATTTTGAAAGCTTTCTCCTATGCACTACACTTCATAAAACTTTCTTTTTCAAAGGCATATTTAATTAAAACCCAGTTTTATGGTGCGTGCACTAATTATGACTCTTGGCTCGAAGGCTCAGAGTGAACCTGCTTTTAATTCTGCAACTCAAATCTTTTCCAGTCATCTTGGAAGCCTGGATGTTTTCAAAGTAATTTAGTGGTTCCTGTATAAGTTGCTCATTGATTCTTTTTTTAACATAAAAATTTATGAAACACCTAGGAACTTTTCAGCACAGAGCCATGTCAAGAGTGATCTGACTTACTGAAAAAAAAATGCTCTAATCAAGATACACTTATATACACGTGAAAGGGTGTGGGATTTCAATGGTCAGAAGGTATACGTAATTGCCCAGGTCTTTTTTATTACATTTAATTATACTTTTTGGTACCCATAGTGCCATCTCTCTATCTGGCACAGAGTGGGTGCCAAGTATTTGTTGAATTAAATGGAAGTGAAGTCATATTTTGGCAAATACCTTGTTTGACTGATTGTTGTACAGAGACTATGCTTATAGTATAAATGTGGCCACAAGAGAGAAGATGGAACTCAGAAGACATTTATTTGATTGGAGGCAGAACTAGCATCCAAGAGTCCAAATTCTATGCTGGTCTTTGTTCAAAGGATTCTGCAAATTTGAAGGGAGGCAGCGTTGCATGATACTGTGTGCCACAACCCTATCTACATAAGAAAATCCATGGGAGCTTTAAAAAGCAAACAAACAAAACACTACCTACAGCACCCCCCTCAAACAAACATAATCAGAATTTGTAGGAGTGAGACCTAGACATCGTTAATGTTTTAATAACTTAATTTTGTTAGGTATAATTGAAACCATGGAGTCATCGTAAGTTGAAATAGATTCAAAGGTAAAAAGCAACAGCAATGTCTTTTTATAAAGTATGCCAATCTTTGCCTTTTAATGTAGTTATTGACATGGTTAAGTTCAATGCTATCTTACCATGTATCTTGGTTTTTTTCCCCTTAATTCCTCGTTCTTGTTTTCCGACATTATTTTGTGTTGAATAAACTCTTTTATGATATCATTTTATTTCCTTTGTTTTTTTATTAGCTGTAATTTCTTGTTTTGTTATTTTGGTGGTCACTTTAGAGTTTATAGTATGTGTCTTTAGCTTGTGACAGTATGTATACTTTCACCTGTTATCGTTTGTCTTCTGACCAAGGACTTCCTTTTACACTTCCTTTAGCATGGTTCTGCTGACAATTCTTTCAGCATTTGTCTGTTTAGAAAAGTCTTTATTGTGCCTTAATTTTGCAAGTATAATTTTACTGCATATAAAGTTCTAGGTTGATGTGTTTTTCCTCGGTGCTTTAAAGATATTCCTCCATGCTCTCCATGCTTTCATTGTTTGTGATGACAAATCTGTTGCTATCTTTTCTTTCCTTTGTTCCTCTGTACCTAAGTGTTTTTCTCTCTAATTAAAAAAAAAATCCCTTTATCATTGGTTTTGAAAATTTTAATTATGATATACCTTGATTTGGTTAATTTCATGTTTCTTATATTTCTCACTTGTTGGAGTTTTTCTTTTGTTTTCAAGTTTTTGAATCTTTGGATTTGTGGGTTTGAAGTTTTCATAAAATCTGTAATAATTATGGCCATTGTTTCTTCAATTTTTTTTTTTTTTTTTTGTGTGTGTGTGTATGTGTCCCTCCCTCTGTCTCCCCTTCTTCAGGAGATTCCAATCATACATATATCCATCCCCTTAAAATTGGCCTACAGGGAGCTCATAGTGTCTCTTTTCTTTCTTTTTAATTTTTTTCTCTCTATGTGTTTCATTTCTGGATGCTTACAATTTTGGATATTTTCAGTGAGAAAGAGAAAGACCTTCAACAAGATGAACTGATACAGGGATTGCAACAATGGGCTCAAATACAAGGATTGTGAGAATGAACAGTGTTTCATTCTGTTGTACAGAGGGCCTTACGAACTGGAACTGACTGGACGGCACCTAACAACAAGTCAAGTTCACTTTCTTTTTTTTTCCCTGTAATACCTAATTGGTAATTTATCTCATTCAGTGTATTTGTATTCAGAAATTTATTTAAGCCCTTTTGTATATTCCACGTTTTTACTCAATTTTTCAATATCTATAGTAGAGTTTTAGGAATTGTTGTACTGTTCTTGTCTGCTAATTCTATCATCTGTGTCATTTCTGGGTCTATCTCGCTGGACTTTTCTCTCATTACGTGTTATATTCTCTGCTCTTTTGTATGCATAGCTATCTTTTGTATGCATGAATTTTAGATACTGACTCACTTCACAGCAAATGAAGTGCAACAGTGGTCCCATGCTCACGGAATTCACTGGTCTTACCATGTTCCCCATCATCCTGAAGCAGCTGGCTTGATAGAACGATGGAATGGTCTCCTGAAGACACAATTACGCTGCCAGCTAGGTGGCAGTACCTTGCAGGGTTGGGGAAATGTTCTCCAGGAGGCTGTGTATGCTCTAAACCAGCGTCCAATATACGGTGCTGTTTCTCCTATTGCCGGGATTCATGGGTCCAGGAATCAAGGGGTGGAAATGGGAGTGGCACCCCTCACTGTTACCCCTAGTGACCCACTTGCAAGATTTTTGCTTCCTGTCCCCATGACTTTATGTTCTGCAGGACTAAATGTCTTAGTTCCGAAGGGAGGAATGCTGCCGCCTGGAGACACATCAACGATTCCACTGAACTGGAAGCTAAAATTGCCACCAGGCCATTTTGGGCTCCTTGTACCTCTGGATCAACAGACAAAGAAGGGAGTTACAATACTGGCCGGTGTGATTGATCCTGGCTATGAAGATGAAATTGGATTGACGTTACATAACGGATGTAAAGAAGAGTATGTTTGGAATGCAGGAGATCCCTTAGGACGCCTCCTAGTACTACCATGTCCTGTGATTAAGGTCAATGGAAAACTACAGCAACCCAACTCCAAAATGAGTGATAATAGGCCAGACCCTTCAGGAATGAAGGTTTGGGTCACCTCACCAGGCAAGGAACTACAACCAGCTGAGGTACTTGCTGAGGGCAAAGGGAATACAGAATGGGTTGTAGAAGAAGGTAGTTCTAAATATCAGTTACGGCCACGCGACCAGTTGCAGAAATGAGGACTGTAATTGCTATGAGTATTCCTGCTTTGTATGTGTGTATTGGATATTTTGTTTACTTATGAAACATAAGATGTAAATGGGTTAATGCATTTTAAGTTGTACATGTGTTAGTTATATCATGTTGACATGACTTTGTAACTGTACCCCTTCAGAGACTGTGCATGGTAAGGTGAGATGTGTGCAGATGCCAAGTTGACAAGGGGTGGACTGTGGTGGTCAGGATTATGTCAACTTGTCTACTACCTATTTGGCTGCTGTATTAAGTGGCAGGGCGGGGTTTGTGGTGGCTCCCTGCCCCTCAGGTCGCATCTCATGACCCTGGACTACGGCTGCTGATCCCTCACGTGGCCAGGAGCTCCTGCTCTCTTGTTCCAGTGTCTGGTTCTGGGACTTGAGCTAGCAGCTGTTGGGCTCATCAGTCCTTACAGTTGGCACGTGAGAGTCTTGCTCCCTGACCTGCCGATCCTGGGTTCACCAGCCTCTGTCACTTCGTCTCGCCACCAGCTTGGGATCCACCGACCTCCAGCCTCTGTCGCTTCGTCTCGCCACCAGCTTGGGATCCACTGACCTACACAACCAGTGATCTGCAATTCTGGTCTCTGACTTGCTGAGCTTGGGTTCCTCAGCTTCCGTGGACACGTGAGGCTTGTGCCAGAGCTTGGGACATTCAGCTTCTGTGATTACGTGAGTTGTTTCCTATATTTGTATCTATCTATCTGTCTATATATATATATTATAAATCTTTCCTTGTACCTACACGTGTTACTGGTTTTGCTTCCCTAGAAAACCCAGCCTAAGACAGGGGGAAATAAACACTTGAGAATTGTTTGATCTTTTCAGGTCTTACATTTAATATATGTTTGGGCCAGTTCAGATCAGCATTTCCTCTAGGGCTAATTATTTATCACAATTGCTAAGAGACCTTTTTGAATGAATTATCTTTTTTAAAAAAAAGAAAGTCTTTTGAGTAATGAGATTTTCCAGTATGGCTTGTAGCAAGAGATGCTATGTGCAGCTCTGGTTGAGTGTTAGGTACCCTCATTTTTTTAAAGTTCCATAGAAGCAGCCAGAGTGATCTAATTTATAGTAAGGATGATTTTTCCATTGGGGGTCCATGCTCACTATAAAGGAAAGTTGCACATACTGCTGCCTTTCCTGGGAATCTCTCACCCTGCCTCTATGCCATGAGCTGCAGCCTCTGGGTTTCCACAAAGCTTGATCGAGCTCAATGTGACTTTGAGTTATAAAGTTTTGAGCAATCAGTTGAGTCAAATACAAGCAAAGAAGTAGACTATCCATTATCAGAGACAAGTATCTTTGCAACTTGTTTCAATTACATGATACAGAAAACAAGCTTTCTGAAAGACAGGCAAATCTATAGGGAAAGATACAAACCAATGTCCATCTTAGAGAAAAATAGGGATGTTCCTGCATCCTTCATGACCCTAGAGGTCAGCAACTTGAGAGTTCCAAGGAATAATCATGCTCCAGCATCCAAAGAATTCAGACCTTACTTAGAGGGACATTATGAAATACTCAATACATGGTGTCTGAGCAATGCGTTAGGGCACCAGATATGTCTCAAGTCCCTCTGGGTCTCTTCTTATATAGTCAGAAGCACTTTTATATTAGAATAACCTTTAGCTATATACTGTTCAATTCTCTCAAGATACCTGAGACAAGTTCACTTAGTTAATGGAAACATAGAGGGTCTTGTCATTTTAACAATAGAACATTCACTTCTTTGAGCCTTATTATAGGTACAGTTTGCTTGCTGCCTTTCTTGGGGATATGTTCATTGATTTCTTTATTTAACAAACCTTTATTAAACACCTATAATGTTCCAGGTATTTTTGGGGTCAGGATGAAAATAACGACACAGTCCTTGCTTTCCAAATCATTCTTTATTATTCAGGGGGCTGGCTTGAAAAATCTTCTATAGAGGCTAAACCAATATACAGAGTTATTTATTAATGTGACACATAGTTATTGATCATCCATTTCACAGCAGATGTTAATTTCTGTACGAGATATAGTCTTTTGTTTTCAGTTGGAGAACCCCTAATCATGCCTTCTTGACCTGCATTTCCATGATTCGAGTGTACACCATAAATCTCCAATAGATGGTAATCCTTTTCAATTCCAGGTTGCTATCATCACAAAGCACCCCCTGGGGCAAATATGACAAGGTTTTATCACTGTAATGGGTGCACAGATACTGCACTGGCAGCTAGCACAATATGAAAACAGCAGCTATGAAATGAAAATGACAGAAGTGCTATTCAACTTTGTGTGAAATAATCCAATTTTCAGTCTCTCATGGAAGATACTGAACTGAAATACTAAATGCCTATCAGTGCTGGAATGATCACTCCTAACCAAATCAGGTAATTAATGAACAGAACTGAAAATATTGGAATAGGTGAGGTTTATCACAAAGAGGGAATTACTGAACGAGAATGAACAATGTACTCACCACTAATTGTAAATGCAGCCTTTCTTATCGAAATGATAATGTGTAATTCAACTAATAGATTTCTACTGACTTAATTGACTTCAGGGTGCTCTCTGGCCAGTGGTTATTTGTATCAAGTACCTACTCTGTTGACAAGAGAGGCAGGAGTAGCACACATACTATGACCTTAAGGAGTTTATAACCAAGGGTAAGGGGTTAAAAAAGTCAAACTGCATAATAACTCATTCACACATGCACTTGTTTATTCATCCAGGATTATGAACATTTTAAACATGCTGCAGAGTGCCATGGGATATATGAAGAGCATACCCAACCAGAGTGTCTGGTACATGGAAGGTACAAAATAAATATAGTCACATATAGCTACATGAAGGAAAGAATAATTTGTGACCAGAAGAGACTTTCACTTGGGGAAAATTATTACCATGACTAGAGGTGTTTTCAAGAGAAAAGACATGGAGTTGTAAAAGCAAAGATTAGATTACAGGAAAAAGAAGAAGTACAGTTTGGGTAGAGCCTGGAAATGCACAGACAGGGGTGAAAATGCATCTGAGTTAAAAACAAGGACATAGAGGAAGAGCATGGTCCTTGGCTAAGCAAGCCCTCTGCTTAATCGAAGAGAACCCCTCAAGGACTTTTAGCAGGAAATGAGCAAAGTTCAGTCATAGCAGCACTGGGAGAAGGTTTGTGTGTCCTGAAACATGCTTGTTGGTATCAGAACACTTTGTTTTTTTAAGAGAAAATCAGCTAATTTCACAAATCAAGGTTTCTCCCCAGAGTGGCAGTGGTTAGACGGCTACATGTGACTGAAGTACAAAACCTGATGTTTAAAAGAAACACAGAATCAACTCACCTCACACAAACTTGATCCCACTTAATCCACATTAGGTGGAAACTGCAGCTTTCTCAATCCCCATTACAATACATTTGGATTTAGGAAATCTGGCTTAAACAGTTATGAGAATCTACTGTGGAAGAACTGTGCCTAATAAATATGCTTCTTCTTTAACTTGGGAGACTATTAACCTTTATTCAGCTGAAGTCCAATTCTGCAAACAGCATGTTCCTCTCTAACTAGACACTGTGGCCACAGTGTCAACTGATCATCAGTGGCAAAAAAAACCACTTTAATAAAAACAACCTGGTTTAAGTCATTTTTATATGGGATAAAAATAAACAGCCAACACATTGACTCAGTGATAAAGTGGCCAGTGACACAGGATTCTAGACAGTTATGAGAGCACTGATGATACCTTCTGTTCCAGTCATGAAGCCAATTTTATCTCTATTCAACAGGTTTTACCATTCTCTCTCCTATGCCACTTGCTTTTATAGGTCATGTTTTAACTACTATAGACCGATCTTTACAAGACTACTCCAGTGTGGCTGAGGATACCTTGTTTTCCGGATTTTTTTCTCCTGTCTTTGGCATCAATAATCCTACAGCGAAAATGCTGGAAAAGGGGAGAATCGTTTGTCCTTTGCTAATCATGTGTAGGTAAGATTACTCTCAGACAGCTGGTAAAATCCACAACATCGGTAAAGATGATTTGAGATTTTAACCACTGTGCCCGTTAAATAACGTTGAATGGAGGCCCCAGGAGTTGGCCTGAAAAGCCAAGAAGAGGGATGAATTTCAGGTGCTTTCAAGTCCCCAGGCTCTGGGAGGAACACTGTAATACTGGAGCCTGTAGACTAAAGTGGCAAACTCTGGATGGCTGCTGTTGAAGACCAGTGATAGAAATCCCTGTGGTTCTGAAGTCACCAGGTCAATGGAAGTAGAAAAGGGATTTCGAAGTAGCAATTTGCTGAGATGTGACTGGGCTTAAGGACATGTCGTGAAGCTGCATTTGTTTGCTCAACACACTGTTTTCACTCAGATTGCGTGTTTATTTGGGATATTTTTAAAGGGCTCATGAAAATAACAGAGGCCTTGGCTATCTTTCGCTTCTAGGATCAATTCTATGAGTCTTTTGGTTAAGGAGTTTCCACTAAAGTATTTCTTAATCCTGAAAGGTCTCCAACTAAATTGAATACATTCCTTTCTCACTCTATTTCAGTTTTAATTCCATGGTCCATCACTATATGCCTTCCTTGGAAATAATTTCAGTTAATTTTTCCCCTTTCCTGTCTTTTACAGTAGGAACAAAATCCTACTCTAGATCATTAACTCAACCATGACTCTTCTCCATGCCTCTGCCTGAGAGGCAGAAAGGTGCTGGGGGAGAAAGGGAAAGCAGGCTGACTCATTCCATTTAAATTCATGATGTAAAACTTTAGCTGGTGTCAGGGTTTGTTCAAATGGGAGCTCACTTGCTCTTTGTAGTGGGGTGAATGGTGGTTCCCGCAGAAGATACATGCATGTCCTAATCCCTGGAACTTGTGAATGTGATCTCGCTTTGAAAAAGGATCTTTGCAGATATATCTAAGTTAAATACCTTGAAAAGAGGAGATTATCCTGAATTATTGAAGTGGTCCCTAAATCCACTGGCAAGTATCCTTATAAGGCAGACATGCAGCAGAGAAGACACAGAGGAGAAGCAGATACAAAGGAGAAGATGATGTGAAGATGGAGTCAGAAATTGGAGAGATGTTCCCACAAGCTAAGGGACATTTGGGGCCACACAAATATGGAAGACGCAAAAACTATCTTTCCCTAGAGCCTTCAGAAGAAATATTTCCCTGATGACTCCTTGAATTTGGATTTCTAGCCTCCAGAACTGTGATAAAATAGTTTATGTTGTTTTAAGCCACCCAGTTTGTGAAGGCTTGTCACAGCAGCCCTAGAAATCTAACATACTCATCCATCCTCTGACACAACTGTTTCATCTCTTGTCTCTTCTTAAGCCACAGCACTATTCATCTGATGAATAAGCCTCATACCTTTCTGAGAAAAGAGAAGCCTCCAAACAACTCCTGTACCTTTATTGACCAAATTTAGAAATCCCCCTGCTCCGCTCTGCTTTTTTATCTTTCTCTCTCTTCAAAGATAGCACTTTCCAGTTCCTACAGGTCAGGCTGTTTATGTGTCCTTTGGGTCACACTACTCCCATCTCAAGGACTTCAGTACTTACAGGTTCTTCCTCTCAGCTGCATTTCTCTCTCTGGTTCATCATCTCTCCATTAGCACTAAATAAATAAGAACCTTAGTTCCACACCCTTCTTATCTCCTTCCTCACCCAAACACCTGTAGACAGTGATATCTGTCTGCTCTCCACAATATCCTATCACATAATCCCACCCCCAAAACTGTTATCTGATTTGTGTCCCAGGTGCCTTCCCAAAAGGCTCTTATTGAAGTTACAAAAGCAAAGGGAAAATGGACTTAGAAACACATATGACCTCTCAGTAGATGCAAATCAAGTGGGCCACCTTTCCTTCTAAGTGCACTGTCTCAGTAGACAGAAATGACTCTCAAGTTTTTCCTCTCATTACCATTTCCTCTTTCTCTGTGACTAGTATGGGCTCTTCTTGCTTTGATTTCTATATGATTCCCTCTCTCAGGAACTACCTTCACCCCCCCCTTTTTATCTATACATTCTCACTCAGAGATCTCATTTCACAGCCTTAAAAAGCAAAATCTCTACAATAAAATCTATGTTTTATCACTGTCACAATAACCTCTATCCTGGAAAGCTCAGATATATCTCAAACTGGCTTCCTGGTAGAAATTTCATCCTCTCAGACTGAAATCTCTGAGCCTAACTACTCCTCTGACTTACTTGTCCCAACATACATCATATTCATTTCTGTAAGTGATGTAATCATACACCAAATTCTTGAACAAGAAGCCCAGAGTCATAGTGACCTTTGCCTTCTTCCTACTGGGATGCTCCAGTCCAATCTTCCAAAAATTCTTATCAGTTCTATTCAGTAATGGTCCCACATCTCCTTCCTCACAAATATCACCTACATCCAAGTCACCACCATCATTCACCTGGAATAGCACAATAGCTTTCTTAAAGTTTTTTCTTCATCTACACTTGCCCCTTCAATCTGTGTTCTGCTTTGCAGCTTGTCCTGGATTAAACTGTGGCCCCCACCAAAACATCTGTTAACTTATCTAGGCCATGTTCCCAGTATTGTGTGAGTGCCCACCATTTCTTTGTCTAATGTGTTTTTCCTATGTGTTATGGATTCTACCTCTATGACATAATGAGGCTGTATTAAGAGATAGTTATGTTAACAAGGCAGGACTCAATCTACAAGGTGAGATAGTCTTAAGCCAATCTCTTTTGAGATATAAAAGAGAGAAGAAAACAAACAAACAAAATCAAGAGCCAGGAAAATAGTGTATCCATTGGACCAGAGGTCCCTACTCTGCGAATCTCCTAGACCAGGGAAAGATTGATGACAAGGCCTTGCCTCCTGAGACAACAGAGAGAGAAAGCCTTCCCCTGGAGCTACCATGTTGAATTCAGACTTGTAGCTTTCTAGATTGTGAGAAGTTAAATTGCTCTTCAAAGCCATACACTTTGGCTATTTCTGTTACAGCAGCACTAGATAACTAAGACATAGCCAAAGTGAGTATTTCAGAACACAAAATTCACACTTATTCTTCATGCAGTAAATCCCCATGACACTTAAAATTAAATCTGTACTTGTTTAAGTCTTAGAAGATCATGGTTGGCTCAAGCCCAACTGTCCAGGCCTGTCTTGGACCATACACTCTTCTGCTCATTGTGATTCTGTGGTATTGGACTCCTTAGGCCCTTGGATGAGCACTCTTCTTTTCCATTGTCAGCAGCCCCTCTGTCTGGTGTTCTTTTCCATGAACTCTTCACATGTGGACTTCTTGTGTGCCTTCATTTAGTTCTCAGTCCTTCTCTGCCATCTCCTTAGAGTTTACTCTGTCTAAATGGTCCAATTCTGTTATGTTTTACCCATTCTTCTCTCTTCATGTTTTCCTTCAGAGCCCATTCACAATTTATGATTATCCATTTGTTTAGGTGTGTATTTATAGTCTGACTCTTCAAATAGACTATAAGCATCATAGGGGGAGAGACCATGTCTTTTCATTGACATTTACATCTCCATCATCCCCTTAATGTCACTCTGATGACTAAGATACACCTTACATAAGCCTTGATCTTCTTAATCACTTTATAGAAGTATGAAATATGAGCAATGAAAAAGGAAGACCAAAGAAGAACTGGCACACTTGAACTGAGGTGCTGGCAAAGCATATTGACGGTACTATGAATTGCCAGAAAAATGAACAAATCAGTCTTAGAAGAAATACAACCAGAATGCTCCTTGACAGTGAGGATGGGGATATTTCAGCTCACTTACTTTGGACGTATCATTGAGAAAGACCAATTACTGGAAAAGGATATCATGTTTGGCAAAGTAGAGGGCAAGAAAAAAGAAGGGAAATGCTTAACAAAGTAGAATGGCATAATTGCTGTAGTAATGAACTATAACATTATGATCATGGAGATGGTGCAGGACTAGATAATGTCCCATTCTGTTGGACATAAAGTCATCATGAGTCAGAACAACAACATGTCTGCAGCCTTTGGCTTAGTGCATGGCACTGAGTGGGTAGTCAGTGTATATTGGGTAAATCAGCCAAACTTTCTGTTTCTTTTCTACAGTCCTGCTATACTCTGATGAAACCACTTCTATGCTTTAGTTGGTGCTCCCTTACTCCACGTCTCAGGTTCCAAGGCTTTCTCTATTTGAAATGACTCTTCCAGAGTCCTAAATGTCCAAGAAATTGCATCCCATTTTAAGGTCCAGCAAAGAATCTACACCTGTAGTGGTATTCTTTTAGTTCTATTGCCACAGCACACATTTGTGTCTGTGTATGCCTATCTAAGTTCCTTAGCTTGACTTCTCTCATGTTGAGTTGCCTACAATATGCCATGAGCTGAGATATGTGGGCAGCTGTCTCCCCTGCTGGACTGAGGCTCAGGAAGTAACAGAACATGCCATGTATTCTTCAGTGCCCTAGAATCCCTTGACTCTATTAATTACTGAAAGGTCTCGAGATTAATTCTTATTCTCCATCTCTCTTTCTTTTGAGTAGAACACAACAGAACAGAGAATATTTCAAGTAAGATAACCTCTATAACCTCTCAGATAAAGACACTGTCTTATCTGCTTCTTCTTGAATATTTGGTTTTGGCAGGTCAGGGACCTGGTCTGTATCTTATCTTACTTCTGTCAAGTGATCCAACATTTACAGAGTTCCCAAAGACAGACAAAGTGGATGTAGTGAGTTTTGAAATAGTCATTTGATAGACCTTCCCTTGAGATTTTTATTCCATAAGTAAGCCAAGCACTGAGTTAGATGCCAGGGAATAAAAAATGAGCAATACATGCTTCTACACCCCATATTGGTGAGTGGCATCTGTGGTCTTAAAAGCTAGCGAGCTTCCATCTGAGATACACCAATGGTCCCAACTCATCCGGAAGAGATGATGACTGAGAACGACAACAAAGACCCAAAGTAAAAAGAGCCCAGGAGACAGAAGGACCCATATGAATGGGAGACTGTATCAGCATGAGACCAGAAGAACCAGATGATGCCCAGCAAAGGCACCACAGGCAGCCACAATGGGGGACACAATGTACAGTCCCTGAAGCAACATAAGAAAAAAGGGGTGCAACTCAAGAACTCTACTAAAAGACCACAACTAAGGGTCCCATAGCCTGCAGGGTCACCTGGGACCATATCCCCTAGAGCAGCTACTGGCCCTGACTGGAAACCAGTACTGACATCAACTCTTCGGATAAGAATGGACTGGACTTGGGGACACAGTGTGACCATATGGTGTATGTGCTCTATGGTTCTATACATTTATAGGAGGCTGTCCTACTGGTTTCTTTCTAGATGGGAGAGAAGAGGGTGGAGAACTGGGTGCTCATTAAGAAGACACTAGAAATATAGAGTGAAAAGGAGGATTATGCTATCACTGGCTGAGGAGAGCAGATGAAGCTGCAGATAGGCAGGCATGCAAAATTGATTTGGATTGTATAATTTCACTTAATTACAATAAAAGAAATTGAGCAAAGGACTTGCCTAGGAAAATCAGCATGCAAAGTTCATGGGCACGTGACCTTCTCCCATTTACCTATCCTCATGTGCCTTGATGTATGTACTTTCAGAGACACTATGGGCAGACAATGTGACAGTGGTACCAGGACATTTTACTTTCTACCTTCCAACAGTTGTGTTAGATCAAATCTTGTTGTTGTTAGCTGCACTCAAGACAACCTCTGACTCTTGGAAACTACAGGTACAACAGAAGAAAGCATTGCTGGGTTTGGGTTCTGCGCCATTCCCATGAACATCTGTTTGTTACCTACAATATTTTTATTTTCTGATTTTCAGAAGTAGATTGCCAGAGATTTCTTCCTAGTCCATCTTTGTCTACGAGTTCCACTGAAACATGATCAGCACCATAGCAACAGGAACACCCCCACTGATGGGCATGTGGTGGCTGAGTATGAAGTTCATTGACTGAGAATCAAATATGGATCTTACCCATGGAAATGAGAATTCTTTCACTGAATCACTGATATCTCAGATTAAATGTTAGGAAAACATATTTTTTCCCTGACTTAACAGATTATTCCTGTTCAAAGGATAATTTTTATGCAGAACAATACGGTCACAGATAGTGAATTCAAGACCAGCTACTTAGGTGCTCTGGATTCAAGTCGCATTGTTTTTATGGTGGCCTTGTGAGAAATATTTCATCCCACATGGCCAAGCTTTATTCATATATTAAATAGATGTATGGCTGAGTGTTCACATACAAAGTGAAACAGGAATGACATGCTGCTGGGACAGGCCAAAGTGAAAGAGGTTGAAACTTCGTATCACTAGAATGATTAAAGATATCCACATGGATTTATTCAAATAATATATTTGTTCACATTCTATTCAACACTTCTGGAAAGCTATAGTCAGATGCTTGGGGGCAGGGGAAAAAACTTAAATCTAGAAGATGTATGTACAGATGTATATATGATACAGTGTTTAAATGCTCAGCTGCTAAGTAAAAGGTCACCAGTTAGAACCCACCAGGTGCTCCACGGGAGAAAGATGTGGTAGTCTGCTCGCATAATGATTACAGCCTTGGATACCCGATGGAGCAATCCTACTCTGGCCCACAGAGTTGTTATGAATTAGAGTCAACTCAACTGCAATGTTTTCTTTGGAGGGGGTATAGGTGTGTTTGTAGTTATAAATACATGTCTGATTCCAAAATACACCTCAAAACAAACAAACAGAAAAAAGTAAACCACTAAATTCACTGCTATTAAGTTGATTTGAACTCAGGACAACTTCATATACTACAGAATACAATTGCTTCATAGGGTTTTCTTGACTGTAATCTCTACAGAAGCAGATCACCAGTCCTGTCTTAGTTGTTGATTGCTAACAGGTTCAAATTACCAACCTTTAGTTTAGTAGATGAGCATAAATCACTTGTGCTACTCAGGAACCTTAAAATACACCACTAAAGAAAGAGAAACAAACAAACATGCCCATTGCTGTCAAGTTGATTCCAACTCATAGTGACTCCATAGGACAGAGTAGAAGTGCCCTATAGAGTTTCCAAGGAGTATCTGGTGGATTTGAACTGCTGACTTTTTGGTTAGCTGGCTAGCTCCTAACTAGTATGCCATCAGAGTTTCCCATACTCCTGGGGACTATGAATGTTCATTTTCAATACCAGTAGGATACTGAACAGCAGAAAGCCGTTAATCCTTTTCAATTGCGTATGAAGATCCACTCCTGTGACTGTGCCCTCCTAGCCCACAGCTTACTGTCACTCACTGTAATAGGTGTGAAGCAGGATGCTGTCCATACGTTGTGAACTTGACCTCAAACACAAGCCTGCCACTGATACAGCAGAGCAGTATGGCAACCATTTGTGGTTGTGCACTCGCATTGCTATAGTGTCAGCAGAACACATCTGTTTCCAGCTGAGTTGCTTTTGTTTAAGCTTCAAGCCTTCACTTTCTCCTATTTGAAAACAGTTACCAGGAGGCAAAATGATTCAAAGTGACATCTGGGTCCCTTTTGGCGCATGCATGGTAATTCCCTGCCTTCCATCCTGTAATTAAGCCAATTAGATTTCTAAGTCTTCTGTGAGAGGATTTCTAGGAATTCTTGCTCAGCGACACATATACACACCAATCACCCAATACCACCAGCCCCTCAAAACGCCCACCTGCAGCAAGCCTGCCTTTCCTCCAGATTCTTTCAGAAGAACAAGACATAAAACACAGCAGCCAAAATTCTCTCCAAATATTGACCAATTGGACAAAGAAGAGTGGCAAAGAACCTACTCCCAGGTGCCAGTTCTGGGCAGAGGTCTTCTGGCCTGTCTAGGACAGACTGTCCTCCAGTTCTGGTCAATTTAGAAACGTAATATCCTAGATGCTACTTACTAACTTTTTAATTTCACTACCTACCTGTCAGTTTGTCATACTGTGGTGGCTTACACGTTGCTGTAATGCTGGGAGCTCTGCCACCACTATTTCAGGTACCAGCAGGGTCATCCACGGTGGACAGTTTTCAGCAGAGTCAGCAAACTGAGGCAGACTCGGAAGAAAGGCCTGGTGTTCTACTTCCCAAAATTAGCCAATGACAACACTACAAATCATAATAGAATATTGTCTGATATAGTGCTGGATGATGACCCTCCTATGTTAGAGGACACTTAAAATGCATAGCAGCTACAAAAATGAATTTGAGCATATCAATGACTATGAAGATGATTCAGTACAAGGTGATATTCAGTTGTACATGGAATTGTCATGAGTTGTCCAACTGGGGTAGACTCAGTAGTAGCCAACTAAAAAACTAGTATTTACTGGCTGAGTTTTTGGTGTATTTAACCAAATACATGAGGTCCATGGCTGAGTGTTTGGTGTATGTACCCCAAACACCAGAGAATTTGGGTGATACACTTCCTTAGTACCTATGTACACTAAAAAGCAAACAAAGAAATAGGCAAAATTTGTCTTAGTTCCATTTTACTGATTAAAGCTGAAATTGCATCTGTACTTCATCCAACAGGCTCAGGCATGTTTGATAAGCTTCATGCCTCATATTGTTTGGACAGATTTCAATTACATAGAAAACCCACTTTAACATCTTAAAATTCCATTTCCCCAAATGCCCATTTCCGGAAATTCTAAAGAGAGTTCTTCAAGGAAATGATCCATAACTTCCTATTAACACACATCAGTATCCTTTCCAATAAAAGAACCTGTCCTCTCAAACAATACCACAAAGACCCATTCATCAGTCAGGAAATCCACTTACTAAGACAGGGGTGAAATAGAAGAAGGCACCATCTGCAATACTGTGCCATAAGCTTATTTGGAAACTCTAATCTTTAAATCAAGAGAACTTCAGCCTTTCTGTGCTGTGAACACAGTCTCTCTCTCTCTCTCTCTCTCTCTCTCTCTCTGACACACACACACACACACACACACACACACACACATGCATACATATGCTATGTGGTGGGCTTAAAATTATTAGGTTCAGGTTGATTTAGCTATCAACATCGTCAGTTCCTGAATCCCTGTCAAACTTGGATCGTCTAGAAAGTTAAATTGAGCATGATGACATCATTAAAATCAGTGCAAAAAATTCTCATTTTTAAAAGTCAAACGTCTGTGTTGGATACACGCAAACAAGGATGGGAGATGAAAAACGAGAATACAAAAGCCTGTGCTGGGAGAAAAAAATGAAATTTATTTGCTTCTTTCATTACGTCGTTTCTGCAGGGATTCTACTGAATTTGAGCCCGGGATGAATTAAGGATATTGGTGGCTTTGCGGGATTGAAATTTCTCTTGGTAATTAATGACATTTGCTGAAATATTAAACAACAATAACTTTGAACCTAATTCACTCCCTTCAGACCTGGCAATTCATCCTGAGATTTGTGTTAATTCTCTGGATGAGGTTTTAAAAATTTTTAGCTAAATAACTAATTAAATTAAGTAAATACCTATAGAATCCCTACTAAGGGTATAACATCCTTCTAGGTACCAGATTCTCAGGCCAATTGGATCAGGTAGTTCCTTCCTGTGCAGGGAGTGACAGCATGCAGCAGAAGGGAGATTACCACTGCTGGACTATACCAAAAGCCAAAGGATTTCCTAAGTACAACCCAACTTTTTGAAGGACAGAGCAGCAGGGGCATGGGTCTGGGGACTATGACTTCAGGGGACATCTAGGTCTATTAGCAGAAATAAGCCTTTTTTTTTTTTTTTTTAATAAGAAGGTGTTCTGTATTCCACCATCGTGAATGGCGTCTGCAATTCACTTTGGTGAGTGGCAGCTAGCAACCTGCCATGTAAGTAGCATCAGTTGGTTCCAATCTTCCTGGAGCAGAGAAGAATGAAAAACATGAGGAAGGTGTGATCCCAGGAGACAGAAAGGGCCATGTGACCTGTGGACAACATCAGCATGAGAGTGGATGAACTGAATTGTGCACGGCCACCACTGATGTATGCCCTGATGGGAATCACAACATAGAATCACTGACACAATGGGGCAAAAACAGGAGTACAGAACTAGAACTCTACTGAAAGACCAGACTTGATGGTCTGACATACTGGAGAGTCCTCTGAGGACATGGGCTTTGGATTCTCTGTTAGCCCACAGCTGAAACCAGTACCAAAGCCAAATCTTCAGACAGGACCATGAGACTATGGACTGGACTATGAGACTTAGAGTGACACAGAATGGCACAGGGTGTGCTTCTTGCCTTAAATATATACATTAGACTGTCTGAACAACGTCTGTCCACAGGCAAGATGAGAGGGCAGAGAGGAGGGGACAGGAGTTGATTGATGAATACAGAAACTACGAAGTGAAAAGGAGGAGTGTTCTGTCACTGAGCTGGCAGAGCAGCTTAAGTTGCATAGTGGTGGGTGTGAGGAGTTTTCTATGCCAAATTGACTTGGATTGTATAGTTTCCATAAAATACTGGAAAAAGAAACAACGAAGAAGAAGCTCCTTCCTGAACACCTTTCTTTATCCAATTGTCCAGAAAAATGCTGAACACTTAGTAGGGAGGGATTTTGTAGATATTTATTTAACAGATAAACCACACATACATATTAATATATATATACATATATATGCACATGGGACCTTCTATATGAAGATTATTGTAATAAGCATTGAATTCATTCATCTATACATCATCCAGTTATTCAATAAAAGTGAATAAAGTCAAGGTTCCCCCCCAAGCCCACCACTAAGAGAAGGCACTCAACAAGTAAGAAAGAGAAAACTGGGTGCTGTTGTTGCCAGGTGTCCAGATGTCACAGACCCATATGAGGTTCTTGCCCTTCACTGATCAAGGGTGAGCAGGCAAGGCACAATCTTTCCCTACGAGTAAAGTTTTATTAAAGACGCTTGCAAGTGGAGATGGGTAGGGCCTAAGCAATTCTTACCCAATCTCCCCGAACAAAGATTCTGTCAGGGTTTATAAAGGATTCTGGGAAGGAAGGGTATTATGCATTATTCATACTGGAGGTGGAGTCTCCAGGAAGTGGCTGGGTTAGGGAAATTATGTTGCACAGGCCTTGTCATACAAAACAGAGTTGGCAGCAATGGGTTCTGGGAGGCAATGGCATGACTTATTACGGGATGTTGCACATGTGCTGTCCTTTAAGATCTTGGTTCAAGTCATGGCATCAGCTTTACATTCTTGTACACCTCTGTGGGAAGGTTACATAGTGCTCACTCCTGACACCACTGTACATGTTCCTTACATTAGCACATTCTGATTTATCCTATAAAACGGCTTAAAGATGTTCTTCTTCTTACAGTATCTGTGGTAAGTTAACTATTAGTCCTGGTCAGATCACCCTCATACTGTTTATGACATAATCGTCCTTGAGAGTTTTCAAGCCACCATGTGCCTCATGTGCTTTTCCTATCTCACTGTCCAAGGATGTGGTTAATTACTGGGTCCTTTTGTCCCCTGCAACCTGCTTGTAGTTTTGGTTAGAAGATTTACTGACAGGTGTTTGTAGAGGCCTATAGGCATCCTGCTCATATCAGTTTCTCCTACCTATGGGAACATAAAGACAGAAAGGAGATTTCCTCACCTCCTCATACCCTAAACAAAACAGCTCACAGGCTTTGTTTGAACACCACGGAGGTGGAGAGCTTGGGGTCCATTAAGGGAGAAGGAAGACAAGGAACAAGCAAGCAAATAATAAACTTGATAACTTCCAAAAATGGATAATGTGATAGAGGAAGTAAAGCAAGGTGATGATACATGCTAAGGGTAGGGTAGTGTGGGAAGGGATACAGCTATAGGAGGGAAAGCTGTGGTCTTGCCTTGTACAGCCTCCATTCCAACAGCCTAGGGAGACATCAGCCACTGATGATGGAGACAACTGCTTCATTATAACAAAGATAAGTGTCATGAAGCAAAATCTGTTGTTAGCTATGATTGGGGCAGTCCTAACTCATGGCAACCCCATGCACAATAGAACAAATCATTGCCTGATTCTGGGCCATCCCAGTGTCACTTGCACATTGAGCCTTTATGATCCATGAGATTATAGAAAATGGATAGTGAAGTCTTTCTTCTTAGTCTATCTTAGTCTATAATATACACTGAAACTTGTTCAGTGTTGCAGCAACACGGAAGCCTCTACTGACAGATGAGTGGTGGCTGCCCAAGAGACCGATTGACCTAGGAACAGAACCCGTGTCTCCTGCGTGGAAGGCAAGAATGCTACCCCTGAACCAAGCAGTACTAAATGCACCTGCAACAGTAGAGCGGAGGGAGCAGTCAGAAACTCTCTCTCCTTATCACTTTAGATTTAGGACGTGATCATTTCCTTCAGAGTTCACCAGAATGGAACCGCCACATAAAAGAGGCTTTCCAAAGAAATAGTATTCTATAAGTAGCAGGAAAAAAAATGCTACTGCTCTTCTGTTATTTTTTTTAATCAATCCACATGAAGCTGGAATTGAAGCTGTTTTTGAAGCTTCTGCCTGCCTCCCACCCACACCCACACCCTAAAATCTAGAACAAACCCTTAATCCCACTATTCTTCCTACATCACCACAGGCTAAGCAGACATAAAGGAACCAGCTGAGCAGGGAGGTAACCATGTTTGTTAAGCATAACAGTGGCTGAGGGAATTCGCACACTGTAGGGTCCCCCAATGAGAGAACCACCCCCAGCTCTGGGAGCATTTTTCCTGCTGAAGGTGGTGCACAGAGAGGCACAAATTGCTTCCAGCAAAAAGAAACCCCATGCAATGAGTTTTCCAGCTGACATAAGAGCTATTTCCTCTACAGTTCCTCCCTAAACATTGTTGTTTCCTTCAGATACCTTAAGCCCTTAAGCATGAGTTGTTTTCCAATCACAGGCCTCTAAGTGGTCCTTGCCTCCAAGTGGCTCTCTTTTTGCCTGCTTGAAGGGAGATTTGAAAAGATCCTTCTCCCTTACTGTTTAAACATCAAGGCCAGATAACACAACAGAACAAATGGTACTTTTTCTATTATTCTCCCTGCAGCAGGAGCAGCCGGAAGACCCCTGCTGGCAGCAACCTGAGAACAGCCTTTACTTCTAGACAGGACTATTCTCAACCCTTATGTCCCTTCAAAATACAGAACCAAACAAAACTTTCAAACCCACTGCTGTTGAACCAATTTGATTCATGCCTACTCATGGCTACAGAGTAGAACCAAGCTACTCAGGGTTTTCTAGGCTGTAATCTTTACAGGAACAGATTGCTAGGCTTTTCTTCTACAGTGTCTCTGGATGGGTTTGAACTGCCAATGTTTCATTTAGTAGCCCTGTGTAAATCCTTTCAACCACCAGAAATCTGCAACCAGGGAAGAAATACTGTCTCCTCCTCTTCGTTCAACCCACAAGTGGTTGGCAACATAAAACAATGCAATTTATACTCTTACAGTGCAGGAGGTCATGAATCCAAAATCAGTTTTATGGGGCTAAAATCAAGGTTTCGTTGGATGCTGTATGGAAGAATTGATTTCCTTGATTTTCCTATCTTCCATCTGCCCTGCATCCACTGGCCCAAGGCCTCTTTCTTGCATCACTCCACGCTCTTGCTTTATCACATTCCCTATTTCTTTTCTGTAGTCAAATATCCCCTGCATCTCTTATGAGGACATTTGTTATTACAGTGTAGGGGTCACCCTAGTAATCCAGTCTCATCCCCTTATCTCAAAATCCTTAGCTTAATCATGTCTGCAAAGTCATTTTTGCAATATAAGGTTTCCCACACGGATTTCAGGGATTAGGTCCTGGGCATCCTGGGGAGTGGTGTTGCTCAGCCTATCCTATGGAGGAAGAGGACGTTGCATATCATGCATCACATACCTATGTGATCAACCTATAATGTGGAAATATTCCTATGAGGAAGGACAGTCAGTTTCCTTCTGTAGAGGAAAACAGGCAGTAAATACTTGGTTTCCCTACTCCTCTGCTTCTAGGATTTCAGTCAATAAATCAGGCTTCAGCACCCAGATGCACACACATCAAGCTGAGCTTCTGCAGCTGATGATGTAAACAGGAAGGGATGATGGGTTTTCATTCTAGCACGGTGGGCAGCAGCTATATCCCGTGACAGCTTTCCACAGTTAAAAGATTGTTGTGACAGCATATCCACAGGGCAGGGTTGGCTCGTTGGTGGTGGCGCAGGACCAGTTCTGAGGTGTGGTATCACCGTGTATCTCACAAAGCAGGTTCTCACAGAAGCTCTGAGGATAGTCAGTATGCTCTAATAAATTTGTTTTTCCATTTAAATGAGTCAAACGCTCTTTGCTGCTTGCAATTCAGAAACTTGTCTGGTATACTGAGGATACGAGCAGAATTGCTCCTGATTCCTCAGAATTGCTGTGAAGGCCCTAAAGCCAAACAGAAGAGATGCTGGGTCGTCAACACATCTGAAGAGAACTTCCGGGAATTTTTGAAGACACATCATGTGAGCTTACTCAGGCCTTCTTCCATCAGTGATCATGTCAGCCCTTCTTTCCAAATTCATATAAAAACTGGGGAGGGAAGAGCATGATAGTCATCTAGATCGCAGAGTTAGGAGCTGTGGAGTGGGAATACAGTGTTATATAAGAGGCCATCTCCTCTCCTTTCCACTGGGGATGGGACTTCTCCCTTCTCTTTCTCTAACCAACCAGAAAGTATGATGCTCTGTTTTTAATGTTTATTTTTGTTGATCAAGATACAGAGAAAAACATGTACCCATTCATTAATTTCTACACATACAATTCAGTGACATTGAGTACATTCTTCATTTTGTGTCAACAATGTCATTATTTCTATTCAAATTGTTCTACCTCCACTAATTTAGACTCATTGGATCCCTAAACGTCTCTTCTATGCTTTAGAATTACTACTGTCAGTTTGATCTCATACATATAATGTTTTTAAAATGAGAACAATACTCAAGGCATATGTTTTATACTAACTTGGCTAAATTGTTGTTTAGTTTAAAGATGACTTCAGGGGATAGTTTGGGCTGAAGTTTCAAAGACTAGCTCAGAGCATTAGATTCGGGAATTTCTCCATTCTCAATAATTCCACCAAATCTGGTATCTTTAAAATTTGAAATCCTAGTCTACATTTTTCTCCTTTTTGATCAGGATCCACCTATCATGTCCTTGATCAAAATGTTCAGCAATGATACTTGGGAACCATGTAGTTTTCCTGGTCTCACAGAAGCTGTTCCTGGATGCAATTAGTCCTGTAGTTCAGCTTGAGAATGTGATGCTGTTGAAAAAGCACCTATACATAGGGTGACCTTATAGTCTTGTCTGCTTGTGGAAACTTTCCCTGTTATTGCAGAGTCTCAGCTAATAACATTCCCTTTCATGCTCAAAAGTGTCTAGATTTGGACAATTAATTATGGGGTAACTTACTTATTGAGTGTTCATTCCCTGCCTGGGGTTTTGCCATGCTACAGACTCACAGACCCACTCTCGTGCTAGGGAAACATAGTAAGAAAGTCATTGTGAGAGCATGATACAGCCACCTGGATTTGGGAGATGGAGTGTGAACACAGATACACGTCTGCCTCTCCTGTGAAGGCAGAAGTTGTGTGGAGACACAGGCGTCAACAGGGCAACAAGGAACTATGTGTATTGAGTTTAGAGAGGAAGTGAGAGCAGCTTGTCACCCTATCCTGAGTCTCCATGTCCCTCAGAGCACATTGGTAAACCCTATGGTGCCCTTTTGGTTCCATGTAAAGGATAATGGGAGTTACAGGAGTGCACAGGAGTTGTGGATTTGCTATGAGGATGCCCTACCTGAAGGGGGTGGACCTGGAGACAAGTATCCCTCTCTGAGTCAACCTCAGTGATGAAGACTTTTGCAATAGAGTGAACACCATACTTCAATAAAACATACAACCACAGCTACACCACTCTGTGATTCACATGAAAACTACAAGTCAACAGACTCTATGAGCAGCAAAGCCCAAGGGACAAATTTCAGAACCAGGGACAGCTCTCCACCACTCCCACGGCTGTTTTTATGTAATAACCCCTGCTTTCCCTGCCTTTCTCCTGCTTTCTAAACTTTACAGGTGCTAGCATCTTCCGCACAGTTGCTGTTGAGTCAACCCCAAATTACGGAGACCCTCAATTCCTAGAAAACGGGGGGAAAGCCACTGCCGTTGTTTCCTACTCTTAGTGACACTGTAGGGCAGAGTAGAATTGCCCCCACAGAGCTTCCAAGGAGCAACTGGTAGAGGAGAGAGGGGGCTGAAAATGACACCTTCCCCTTCGACACACACAGTTAGGTGCAGCCACACTCCAAGTTTCTCAGGCAAATGTCTGCTCCACAATGGGATCAGGAAGTATTTTAAAACATTTATAAAATTAAAATATTAAACAAGGCTGAATTGATTTTAATAACAGAATATGAGTGCCAGAAAGCAATTAAATATTCCAAGACATCATTAAGTAATGAGAAAGAGGGGTTCAACACAGCACAGTTAACAAGAGACAAAAGAAAAAATTATCCCAAAGGAGTCAAGATGGCTCATGGAGTGGATCCCGGTTCATGGCAGTTATCTTGTGCTTTTGCTTGCCCAGCATTCTCTTCTTCCTTTTTTAGATAGTGGAGTCCTAATTTCCCATTGGCAAAAACATGCTTTCTCTATTCTAAGTCTATGTGGTGGGGGTGGGATTGTTCATTGTGTACGTTTCCTCCCAACCTCCACTTCTGTTCCCCTTCCTCCAGGAGTAGACATGTGACCCAGATTAGCCAACTAAAATAATCAAAATTTCTACTGGAACCCTATTGGAAAGATAAATTCTCTTTTTGTTGTGCTTGTTCAACTTGTGGATCCATCAGACTGGAACTATTGACATCTTACCATCAGAAGAGAAGAACTTGCCTAACAACAATGCCAGTACAGTGAAAAGAGGAGCCAATAAATGCAGAGCTCCTAGATCTAGCCATACTTGAAGTCAGATACCCATGAGCTTTTCAGTCTGATGAGCCAATAAATTCCCTTCATTGGTTAACCCATTTTGAATGGGATTTTTCTGTCATTTAACTCAAAACCACTTATCTGATACAGGCTTTGTAATAGACCATCAAAAATAGTATGTATCGGTAAGATTCTGGCAGGAAATGGAAGGTAGGGGTACGGGTGAAATTAAAGGAGCCAAGAGAAACTAGCAAGTTGCCCAAGGAGTAGTGAGAGTAGGACATATTGCCAACCCTCACAGAAGCCCAGTGAGAGTCAGGGCTCTGAAAAAGAGTCACCTGACAGGAGACATAGCTGCCCTCAGAATGGTAGTGCTGAAAGAGGGAGAGGTAGAAAGCATACCTAACCTCTCACCTCTGTCTCTGTCCTCCTACAAACACCTCCCATTGGCCAAGCCCTTCCTGAAGCCAGAGAGAAGGGAGTCTGACTGAATAAGATAGCAGGAGTCAGTCCCAGGACATCAAGCAGTGTAGAGACAGGCAAAAAAGGGAGGTAGCAGAGAGGCAATGGCAACTGTGTTATCACCAGTTCAGAATTCCTATAATCTCACAGCAACATCCTTTTTCAGACAAATGGCAGATTTGGAGAGGTCTCACTTTGTCAGGTGTGCTTGAGCCTAGATTCAGTGCCTCCCCTTTAGAAATGCACGAACATCACAAATGGCAGAGAGTGCTAGAGCTGTTGGACGTTGGACATTGTTTCTGTAGTTCAAGGTTCATTCACTCCATTCCCTGCGTGCATTGCCCCTTTACTGGTGAATCCTTCCTCCTTCTCTGAATTACATCCTTTGTTCAAAACCTGAACCTTCGTCTTATCCACATATCTGATCTTGTGCTCCACAGCCTGTGGTTCCCTCCCCACCTCCACCTTGCCACCTGCAACACAACAGCACCCGTCTAAACAGCATGTTTGGAAGTCAATCGTGGGATCAGCAGGTCAGTGCTCTCTCCTTCTTATTGGCTCCAGTTTTTTCTAGCCCCTCCCATTACAGCACACCACCACAGGTGGAGGAGCCAAGTCTTGCATTCACTGCATGCAGGTGTCTCATTCCATCCACCCCATCAGTCATATACTATTGCCCTCTACTCCTTTGTCTCCTGGCCATGTGCCATGCATTATAGTATATAAAGTAGGCACTTTATGCATACTTAAGGATGGAGATTTTGAGGTTTTTCTTTGGCTAAAAATACTTGCCCAGCTCTCACCTACTCCTCCTTTAGATAATTTTATCCTAATTTTCCATTTGGAAAATATGCCTCTCTCATTCTCAGTCTATTGCAGTGAGGGTGGGATGGCCCATTGTGCATGATTCCAGCCACCCCTACTCCTACCACCCCCTGTTAAGGAGTAGACATGTGACTCAAGCTAGCCAGAACTCTAGCTCACACTTTAGACAGAGTCCTAGAACCAAAATGTCTGTGTCTCTTTTTTTTTTTTTGCTTTAAGAGAACAGAGTAGCTTTGAACAAGAAAAATGAATGGATCAACATTACAAGAATAACTACTCCATGTTAGACCTATGTTCCAACTCGCCCTAGGGCAATGAGCTTATGAGGGCACCAAGAAACTTCAAAGTTTCATGATAATTCACTCATCATCTGATTTCCCCTTAAGATCTTATCAAAGGTATTTTATATGTGCTGCTGCCTAAGCTTACTGTTATAAGTTAGTTGATCTTCCAGCCTTTGGAATGAAGAGTTTCATGGAGTTTCCTACCCACTGTGAGGAGTATTGCTTCCTTTTGTGTTACTTGACCCTGGTTCCTGCCCTCATCTCCACTCCACTGCCTGTGGCAGAGCAAGGGAGCCCCTGATGGGCTGGCTGCTGCCATCTCGGCCCAGAAGTATTCCACAACTGCCCATCTGAAGCCCACCCTCCACCACAAAAGCCACATATGGAGAAAGAACCCTTGGTGGCCTGGCCTTTGAAGGAGCAAAGGAGCAATGCTAATGTACCTGGAGAAAGTGTAACACTGCCTCCACTTTGCAGAAACGAGTTGACTCTCCTGATGCAGACAGCAGATGTTCTTCTTCAGCACACAGTCAAAGACCAGGCTAAATTCTCAGAGGAGCTCTAATTTCCTAACCACTGATTTCAGAGTTATTTTCCCCTGGAACTGGAAGTCATGACTCTTGCAGGCTACTTGCATGTTAATATGCCAGTTACAAGGAAACTGAGTAGTGCTGTGTTCCTGGCTGCTGTGGGCCAGAGTCTGTGGGAGTCTCTGGTTGTGAATCATACACTACCTTTAAATGCCATTTACTTACTTGGCTTGTGATTCAATCTAATGCTACCCTCTTGTTTTTAAAAATGTCATAAATAATAATACGAGTCACAAACAAGAAAAATCTCACCAAGTGAATATTAAAAACTAAAAAAGCATTAAGATATTTTATGAAATTAGGAAAATACTAAGAAAAAAATGAGTCTGACTTAAAAATAATGATAAATGAGGAAAATTCTGCAAAATAATTTTTTCTGCAATAAACTTTTTGAAGACAAAATTATGCAAAAACCAACACATGTTCTGTTCCAGTTTACCTTGAGGAGAAACATTATTTAATAGAATTTGATTTTCATTAACGAGGACAGCATCAATGCAAATACATCTCACCAGAAGGAATTTTGATGGCATAATGAAGAGCATGTCTCAGACAAGGTCCACAGCCACCCTGGACTCTTGAAGAATGAGCTGAACCACAGATGATGTCTCTGCAAAGGGAATGACCCGACCTACTTACCTAAGCCCAGTGACTCAGACCTACTAAACAGAAAATGAAAGAAATGTTAACACCAGTACTAGTTTCCATTGCATTGGCTCCAACTCACAGTGACCCATGTGTGCCAGAGTAGAACTGTACTCCATAAGTTTTTCAGTGGTTGATTTTTTGGAAGTAGATTTCCAGGTCTTTCTTCTGAGATGCCTCTGGATAGACTTAAACCTCCAATATTTCATTTAGTAGCCCAGTACCTTAACTGTTTTTACCACCCAGGGACTTCAAGGAGAAGTTATACCCCCTTGCTGTTGACTCAGTTCCAATTCCTCAAGACCCTATAGGACAGAGTAGAACTGCCCCATAGGGTTTCCAAGGCATGCCTGGTTAACAATCAAGCTCTTAACCACTGCACACCAAGGCTCCAAGGAAATGTCCATAAATTAATTTGACCTGATTACTAACCTCTAAATCTGCTAGTTTGGGTCATGGAAGAAGAGTCACAGTCCACAGCACAAGCGAATAGCCAGAGAAAAGTAATGAATTCTATTTCAAAGTCAGCAAGAAGTAGAATTCCTCTGGGCTTCATGCTCCCTAAGCACTGATGCACATGCCAGCTTGGGAAGACATGACCTCCATGCTAGGCTAATTTCCTGAGCTCCATGGGCATATTGCATCTGGCTGTAGCCTTCCTGGCTTGGTTTAACTTTGTGTTATTCTCTCTCAAAAAGAGCTTGGTATTTATCCACTAGGAGCCCTGATAGTACAGTGGATAAGCAACTGACTGCTAACTAAAAGGTTGGCAGTTCAAACCCACCAGCCACTCCACTGTAGAAAGAAGTAACAGCTTCTGTTAAGATGTACAGCCTTGGAAACCCTATGGTGCAGTTCTACTCAGTCCTATAGTGTCAGTATGAGTTAGAATTGACTTGATGGTAATGCATTTTTTTTTTTAACTTACTTACTCCAAGATCAGATACTGTCAGGTCTTCAATGACAGGGTGTTTGGGGGAATGATCACTAAAATATTCATCTATTGCAGGAGGATGGAGAAGAGCAAAGATGATCCTGAGTCTACTCCAATTTCTGTTACTATTTAAAATAAAAAGCAACTACCCAGAGCCCCAGAATTTGCCAACCATAAGCATCTCCTGGTTTATATACTAGTAATCCCAGTAAGCCTGACCAACAATGGCACTAGATAAGACATGAGATTGGTTACAAGAGAGTCCACACTGCTCAAGTCAATAGGAAGGTTGGTGCAGATGAAAATTCTCACCTTGTCTTTCCAGGGAAGCAACCACAAATCTAAACTCCCATGCTGAATGGGATCCCATCTAAACCTAACTACATGTTATAATTGGAGTTCAGTGTATCTTAAGTTAAGATAATGCTTTTACAATTTAGAAATTCTATTTCAAGGAGGTTAACAACATCAGGTAAGAAGGGTAATAGCACCAGTTGAGGAGGGTAATGACATCAGGTAAAAAGAATAAAGGCATCGAGTAAGGAGGGTAACAGCTTCAGGTAAGGAGGGTAACAGAAGACAGAAGAACTGATTCCTCTGAATTGTGGTATCAAAGAAGAATGTTGAGTGCACCATGGACCCCCCAAAGAACAAACAGATCTGTTCTGGAAGAAGTACAACTAGAGTGCTCCTTGGAAGCAAAGATGGCAAGATTGCACCTTACATGCCTTGGACATGTCATCAGGAAGGATCAGTCCCTGGGTAAGGACATCATGCCTGGTAGAGTGGAGGGTCAGTGAAAAAAGAGGAAGACCCTCAACAAGATGGATTAACACAGTGGCCACAACAACGGGCTTAAGCATAAAAATGACTGTGGACATGGCACAAGACTGGGTGGTGTTTCATTCTGTTGTTCATAGGGTCACTATGAGTCAGAAACAACCAGATAGCACCTGAAAACAACTAACAAGGAGTATAACAGCGTCTGGTAAGGAGGGTAACAGCATCAAGAAAGGAAGGTAATAGCATCAGGTAACCTGTCCACCATCAGAAATAGCCGTGATGGGGTTCACAAAGTTGAGTCTCACTGGCAACACGAAAATAAAAAGGAGTGCAACCTGAGAACTCCACTAAAAGACTGCAATTGATAGTCCAGGGGTCTCAGGGTTCCCCTGGGAGCATGGCCCCTGGTCCTGATGCTGCCCCTGTCCAAAAATCATTATTGAAGTTAACTCTTTGGACAGAAATGGATTGGACTCGGTGACACAGAGTGACCGTATCGTGTGTGCACTTTATGGTACTGTACATCTATAGGATGTCGCCCTGCTGGCCTCTTACTGAAGAGGGGGAAGAAGGTGAAGATGAGGGGACAGGAAATTGTTAGGATATGACATGTGTAGAATGGATAGGAGGAGTGTGCTGTAACTGGGCAGGGAGAGCAGCGGAAGCTCCACGTTGGCAAGCATGCAAATTTATACTGGATTGTACAATTTCACTCAATCACAATAAAAAAAATAGCATCATGTAAGGAGGATAATAGCATCAGGAAAGGAGGGTAACAGAATCAGGTAAGGAGGGTAAAGATAGAGTGAGGAGCACCCACTTGTCTGTCAACAGAAGCTTACCTGTTGCTGTGATGCTGGGAGCTATGCCATCAGTATATAAGTACCAGCAGGGTCACCCATAGTAGACAAGTTTCAGCTGAGCTTCTAGACTAAGACAGACTAGGAAGAAGGACTCATCAGTCTACTGCTGAAAGGAATTACCCAGGGAAAATTTATGAATAGCAGACAAACGTTGTCAGATATGGTGCTAGAAAGTGAGCCTCCCAGGTTTGAAGGCACTCTGAAGACGGCTGGGAAAGAGCCGCCTCCTCAAAGAAGAATCAGCCTAAGTGACATGGAGGAAGTAAAGCCTCTAGGATCTTCGTTCACTGATGTGGCACTACTCAAAATGAGAAGAAACAGCTGTGAACATCCATTAATAGTTGGGACATGGAATGTATGAGTATGAATCCAGGAAAACTGGCAATGTCAAAAAGGAAAGGAAATGTATAAACAATGATATCCTAGGTGTTAGTGGGTGAAATGGACAAGTTTGGGTCATTTTGAATCTGACAATCAAATTGTCTACTATGCAGGGAAAGAAAACTTGAAGAGGAATGGTGTTGGGTTCATCATAACAAAAAAAGAAAGAAAGAAAAGAAAAAAAATATTCCAAGATCTGTCTTGAAGTACAGTGCTGTCAGTGATAGGATAATATCCATACAACTACAGGGAAGACCAATTATCACAACTATGATTCAAATTTACACACCAACCACTAATGCCAAGGATGAAGAGACTAAAGATTTTTACCAGCTTTTGCAGTCTGAAATTGATAGAACATGCAATCGGGATGCATTGATAATTACTTGTGACTAGAACACAAAGTTTGGAAACAAAGAAGAAGGCCTGGTAGTTGGAAAATATGGTCTTGGTGATAGAAATAATACTGGAGATAGCATGATGGAATTTTGCAAGACTGATGACTTCTTTGATTACAAATACATACCTTTTTTAAACAACACACATGGTAACTGTACACATGGACCTCACCAGATGGAATATACATGAACCAAATCAACTACATTTGTTAAAGAAGATGATGGAAAAGCTCCGTATTGGCAGTCAGAACAAGACCAGGTGCTGACTTCAGAACAGGTCATCAACTGCTCAAAGGCAAATTCAAACTGAAATTGAAGAAAATTAGAACAAGTCCACAAGAGCCAAAGTATGGCCTTGAGTATATCTGTCATGAGTTTAAAGACCATCTCAAGAACAGATTTGATGTGTTGATCACTAATGACAGAAGACTGTATGAACTGTGGAATAGCATCAGAAACACTACCCATGAAGAGAGCAAGAGATCATTAAGAAGACAGGAAAGAAAGAAAAGACCAAATTGGATGTCAGAAGAGACTCTGAAAATCTCTCTCAAATGTTAAGCAGCTAAAGCAAAAGGAACGAATAGTGAAATAAAAGACCTAAACTTCTCAAAGACTAACTCGAGAAAATATCAAGCATTATAATGACACAGGCAAAGAGCTGGAAATGGGAAATCAGATGGCATGAACACAATTCTGCATTTCTCAAGCTGAAAGAACTGAAGAAAAAAATCAAGCCTTGAGTTCCAATAGAGAAGAATTCTACAGGGAAACTATTAAACAACTCACAGAGCATCAAAAGAAGATGGAAGATATACACAGAGTCATTGTACTAGAAAGAGCTGGTCGATGTTCAACCATTTGAAGAGGTAGCATATGATCAGGAATGGATGGTGCTAAGGGTAGAATTTGAAGCTGCACTGAAGGCACCAGCAAAAAACAAGGCTCCAAAGATTGAGGGAATATCAACTGAGATATTTCATTAAAAAGATGCAGCACTGAAAGGGCTCACTCTTCTATGCCAAGAAATTTGGAGGACAGGTACCTGGCCAACTGACTGGTAGAAATCCATATTTATGCCCATTCCAAGGAGAGGTGATC
Source organism: Heterohyrax brucei (assembly GCA_028571685.1). NCBI lineage: Eukaryota > Metazoa > Chordata > Mammalia > Hyracoidea > Procaviidae > Heterohyrax > Heterohyrax brucei. Next base: position 33,776,831 of record CM053140.1, read on the forward strand.
CATCTGAAGGCAGAAATTACTGAACAGTATCATTATTATCACATGCAAATAAAATTTTGCCCAAGATCATTCAAAAGTGGCTGCAACAGTATATTGACAAGAGACTGCCAGAAATTCAAGCTAGCTTCAGAAGAGGATGTGGAACCAGGGATATCACTGCTGATGTCAGACAGATCTTAGCTGAAAGAAGAGAATACCAGAAAGATGTCTATTTGTGTTTCATTGACTGTGCAAAGGCATTCAACTGTGTGGATCATAATAAATTAGGGCTAACATTGCAGACAATGGAAATTCCAGAGCACTTAATGTTCTCTTAAGGAATCTGTACAGGGATCAAGAGGCAGTCACGTTAACAGAACAAGGGGACACTTACGGATTAAAATCAGGAAAGGTGTGCATCAGGCTTGTATCCTTCCACCATACCTTTTTTAATCTGTATGCCAAGCAAATAATCTGAGAAGCTGGATTATACAAAGAAGAATGAGGCAACAGGATTGGAGGACGACTTGTTAACAACCTGCGTTAAGCAGACACCACCTTACTTGTTGGAAGTAAAGAAGATTTGAAACACCTACTGATGAAAATCAAGGACTATAGCCTTCAGTATGAATTGTACCTCAACATTAGGAAAACAAAAATCCTCACAACTGGACCAGGAGGCAACATCATCATAAATGGAGAAAAGATTAAGGTTGTCAATGATTTCATTTTACTTGGGTCCACAATCAATGCCCGTGGAAGGAGTAGTCAAGAAATCAAAAGACACTTTGTATTGGGAAAATCTTCTGTGCCTGACCCAAGCCATGATATTTTCAATCACATTATATGCATGCAAAAGCTTACAATAAACAAAGAAGACAGAAGAAGAATTAATACCTTTCAATTGTGGTGTTGGAGAAGAATGTTGAATGCACCATGAACCACCAAAAGAATAAACAGATCTGTTATGGAAGAAGTACAACCAGAGTACGCCTTCAAAGCAGCAGTGGCAAGACTGAATCTTACATACTTTGGACATGTCGTCAGAAAGGATCAGTCTCTGGATAAGGACACCATACTTGGTAGAGATGAGGGTCAGCAAAAAAGAGGTAGCCTGTTGGCAAGATGGACTGACACAGTGGCTTTTATGCTTAAGCACAAAAATGATTGTGGACATGGTGCAAGACCAGGCAGTGTTCTGTTCTTTTGTTCATAGGATTGCTATACATCAGAACCAACTCGATGGCATCTAATAACAACAACAGAATTTCAACCAGTTTCTTCAACTTACTCTCCCAAAGACAGTTAAGTTCATGATGGCTGAATACCTACTAGGTACCAGTTATAAAATGCAGCTTCAGATCTTAAGGCACTTGCAACTTAAAGGGAGAGGTTGTCACATTCATATCCAGTATTATAGATTGAATTAGGTACCACTCCCCCAAATATGTGCTGGAATCCTAACTCTTTTGCTTGTGGATACAATCATGTTTGGAGATAAGGGTTTCTTTGTTATGGTAGTTAGACCATACCTAACTAGGGTGGGTTCTAAATCTAATCACTTCCGAATTATAAAAAGAGGAAGATAGATGATGTTGCAAAGATCACTAAGAGCCAGAGAATGCCTGGAGTTACCCACAATGAAGGAATCAACACTGCTGAGATCCTGATTTGGAGTCCTAGCCTCCAGAACTGTGGGAAAATAAATTTCTGTTCTTTAAAGCCACCTATTTGTGATATTTCATTTACAGCAGTGCTAGGAAGCTAAGACACCCCTCCTACCACAAGCACCAATGTGCCTACAGCTCAGGGTATATTGTTAGAGACAGAATTGGGAGAATGCTACAGGGCTACCTTGGGCCCATCTGGATGTCTTGCTAACTGCCTCTACATTTGCATGACATCCTTAAGGTGCTGAAGAAAATATTCCTGAACAGCTAAGAAAGCTGCCAAAAATCTGGGGAAAATTTGTCAGACTTACACTTGCCATTAATTGTTTTGTGAGTGGCCCACCAAAACAAAGTGTTAAAAACAAAGGACTATGACTTGAGAGGGGAACCCTATTGGTGTAGTGGTTAAGAGTTATGTCTGCTAACCAACAGTTCAGCATCTTGAATCCACCAGGTGCTCCTTGAAAACTCTATGGGGTATAGGATTGCTATGACTTAGAATCTACAAGAGAGCTTTTTTTTTTTTTAAACATCTAACCTCTTACTCTAAGAAGCCTCTATCCAGTGCAGAACATTTGGAAAACGTATTCATTCTCCTCCCCACTTTCATCCTCCCCACATAGCCTGTGACATCGGGTGACATCACTGAGGCCTTCAATCTGGGACACTCAAAAGTGTGACAGACAAGGGGTCAGAGACACAGAGGAAGCAGAGATCTTTCCTACTTATCTTGAACCCTATGTATGAGCCACAAACCCAACTTAAAGGAGAATAGTGAAAACGAAGCTAATGCCAGATCAGACGGTTTATGGCACCCTGGTAACACAAAGGTTAAATGTTTGGTTGTTAATCAAAAAGTGAATGGTTCAAACTCAGCCTGCAACTCTGCATGAGAAAAGACCTGATGATTTGCTTCCTTAAAGATTACAGCCTAGGAAATCTTAGGGCACAGTTCTACTCTACCATATAAGGTTCACTACTCAGCAGCACATAACAACAACTAGTATCCTAGGATAAGGATCCAGAAATTATACAAAGTCTTCAGTCAGAATACAGGTCTCAAGAGTAGAGGTGATTTGTTGATCCAAAAGGACAAATAATTTGAGGAAAAAATGAACTAGCTCTGATAAAATAAATTCATTAGCATCTCATTTGACTTTTCGGCAAGTACAACTGTCTGCATCCCAAATTAGCTCATAATATTATCAGCAAAAACAAGACTATCATCATGTTACAGTCAACATGTACATAGACTTCACATATGATATGCTATGCTAGGTGGAATATGGAGCATAGGTCTTGGGTCTTGCCCCAGAGAAGCTTACAGTGTAAAAAGACAGGCGTGACAGTTTTTGTGAAAAATGATATACTACAAGATGCCAGTGTCAGTTATGGGCCACAGGAGAAGAGATAACCTAAGGCAGGACATGATTAATTGCCAAGCGAATTGTTGAGACAGTGATGACATGAGGTCAGAGTAGAGAACGATTGCTTCAGTTGGGTGTAATCAAGGACACCTGCATCATCCTACAATTAGAAATGTGGACACAAAATGGGGACAGCAAGAGAATGAGTTTAGTATCAGTCCCTCAAAGAAAGATGCGGAGAAAGGACTGCAGAGGCGTGTTGGAGCCACATAGTTTTCAGGAGACTTTGCCAAAGGATTGATGGACATAGTTAACACAATCTCCACCAGACTGAGCCCTGAAAAACAAGATGGTGCCCAGTTACCACTAATGATTTCTCTGGCAAGGATCACAATAGAAAGTTTAGACAAAAATCAGATAAAAACTACAAAACGAAATTCAAATTCACAGAAGCAAATAAAAGACCAGATTTGATGGTCTGACAGAGACTGGAAAAGCCCCAAGAGAGTGGCCCCCAAACACCCTTTAAACTAAGTACTGATGTCACATCTAAGGGTCACCCTTCAGTCAAAGATTAGACAAGTCTACAGGGCCAATGAAAAGCTGTGTGTCAGGGTTGTATCCTTTCACTATATATATTCAATTTGTATGCTGAGCAAATAATTGGACAAGCTGGACTATATGAAGAATGGGGAATGAGTCTGGAAGACTCATTAATAAGCTATGATATGCAGACGACACAACCTTGCTTGCTGAAAGTGAAGAGGACTTGAAGCACTTACTGATGAAGATCAAAGACCACAGCCTATAGTCTGGATCACACCTCAACATCAAGAAACAAAATCCTCACAACTGGACCAATAAGAAACATTACAATAAAGGGAGAAAAAAAACCGAAGTTATCAAGGATTTCATTTTAGTTGGATCCAAAATCAACACCCATGTAAGTTGCAGTCGATAATTCAAAAGATGCATTGCGTTGGATAAATCTACTGCAAAAGACTTTTTAAAGCGTTATAAAGCAAGATGTCACCTTGAAGACTAAGATGTGCCTGACCCAAGTCACAGTGTTTTCAGTTGTCTCCCATGCATGTGAAAGCTGGATGGTGAGTAAGGAAGACCAAAGAAGAATCGATACCTTTGAACTATGGTATTGGTAAAAAAAAACATCAAATATTACATGGACTGCCAAAAGAGAAAACTTGTCTTGGAAGAAGTATAGCCAGAATGCTTCTTAGAAGCAAGGATGTTGAGACTATGTTTTACAAACTTTGTACTTGTTGCCAAGAAAGATCAATCCAAAAAGAAGGATATCATGGTTGGCAAAGTACAGAGTCATTGAAAAATAGGAAGTCCCTGAATGAGGATTGACACAGTGGCTGCAACAGTGGGCTCAGCTGTAACAGTGATTGTGAGGATGGCACTGGACTGGGCAATGTTTCATTCTGTTGACCATAGGGTCACTATGAGTTGGACCTGAATTAATGGCACCTAACAACAGCAGCAATAGGGGCAATGATAACGCACATAGGGAATGTGCTTCGTAGCTCATGCACATGGAAGACTAATGGGGATATCAAGCCCAAAGCAAAGACCAGATAGCAGGAAGAGACAGCAAAACTGGCCATATGGAAACCAGGACCCCAGGGTAAAGAAGTGGAAGGCACTGACACATTGTTGGGTTGGCAAACTATGTCACACACACACAAAAATGTCTATTAACTGTTTAATAAGAGACTAATTTGCTTTGTAAACTTTCAATTAAGCACAATTAATATATGTATGAAACCAACTGATTAATAGTTACTTTGAAACAAAGATAAGAATGTAAAGGAGTGGGGAAAATAGATTAATTTAAAAGAGAAAGAGAAGACATGAGGGAAGAGGGGAGAATAAGGAGAATGGAAATGATCTCTACAGATGCAATCCACAGTCTTAACACATGGGTCCTAACTCCATGAACTAGTACCTGCAGTACTGGACCATGAATGGAAGATAGGTCAGCTGTTTTGAAATGAAGAAGAAGCCCTTGGATTTCTCCTTCTATCAGAGTAAGCAGTGCTGAACTTGCCCTCCTGCTACACACATTGATTAAAAATGAAATACAAAAAACAGTTGCTTCCAAGTCAACCGCAACTCTAGAAGACTTCATGTATACCAGAGAAGAACTGTGCACCATAGAGTTTTCAATGGCCATGATCTTTTGGAAGTAGATTACTGGGCCTCTCTTCCAAGGCACCTCTGATAGATTCAAACTGCCAATCCTTTAGTTAGTCACCAAGCATATTAACCATTTGTACCACCACTTCCATGAGGTCCAGGACCTAATACGTGCTACCCAGGAGCTCCATAAAGTTTGATAACAATATACAACCACTGGTTTGAGGCATCAGAAGTGGTGAAGGACTGAAATCTCTGAAAGACAAAAATATATGAGATGAAGCTGACATTTAGCTCAAGTATCTGCCTGAAAACATGGAAGAAAACAGAGGTCTGAAGGTAGAGAAGTGGGAATTTGGTGCTGCAAAAACAACTGGAATCTATGGGACAAAATTCTGGGAGAAGGAGGAGCTGCAGCAAAGGCACAAAAGTGTACGGGGGGAGGAGTTCCCGTGGATACTTGACCAAGGGCTGGGCCGCATGTCCATGCACGTCCATCTTCTCAGATTCTAACCTAGAATGGTTGCTATAGGTTTAAGACGAGAACAAAGGCTTCAAGTGAAGCCTCACAGTGCTTTAGAGAGCCTTAAATAGGCTTTCAGCAAAGGCACCAGAAAACATGCACCAGATACAGGAACTACAATCCAGAGTAAGGACTAACCCAGAAACCACCACCCAACAAAACAAATACTTGAAAATTAAACAACATGCTTTCCAGTAAGCTGTAGGTCAATGAATAAATTACCAAGAAAATTAAAAAAAAAAAAAGCATGAACTCGACAACAAAAATAAAGACATAATACCTAATTTGAAGACAATATTATATTGACTTAAGAATAAACAAGAACACATAGATCAATGCAACAGAATAGAGATCCCCAAATTAGACCACACATAGTGGTCAATTTATATTCAACAGAAGTACTAAGATAATCAGATGGGGAAATAATATCCTTTTTGACAAATAGTCCTGAAACAACTAGATATCCATAGTGTAAGATACATATCTTGATTCCTACTTTACGCTTTATATAAAACTTAGTTCAAGATGTGTAATAGTCCTAAACATAGAAGCTAAAACTGTAAATCTTTTAGAAGGAAACATAGGAAAATAACTTTACGACTTAGGGATATGCTACAGTTTCTCAAACAGGATACAGAAAGCAGTACCCACAAAAGAAAAAAAAAATGAAGTAGACTACATCAACGTTAAAACTTTCTGCTGATAAAAAGACTCAATTAATACTATACTTAGGCAAGCCACAAAATAAAGGAAAAATGAATTATAGAATATATTAGGGACTCCTATGATTCAATAACACAAAGAAATAAATTTAACTCAATAAAAAAGCAAGAAATATTTGAATAAACATGTCACAAATGAGGGTGTTTAAATGGTCATTAAACACAAGAAAAAGTGCTCAGCATCACTAGTTATTCCATTAATAGCAGCGATATCATACAATGCCAATTAAAACTCCAAAGTAATAGCAATTCACATCCACTAGAATTACTAAAACTAAAAAGACTAAAAATACAAAATGTTGACAAGAAAGAGGAGCAACTAGAACTCGCACACATCATTGATGGGATTGTAGAATGGTACATCTTCTCACAAAACTGAAATACACTAAATCTTTCACTCCTAAGATTATTTATATAAGAGAAATGCAAGCATATATCACAAAATTTTTTATGCTTCTGTTCATCAAAGTTTTATCTATAAAAGCAAAAAATTGGACATAACCCTCAAGCCCAGCACCACAAAACACAGCTAAGCAAACTTGAATATATTCGTACAATGGAATCCTACTCAGAAGTAAAAAAGAATATAGACTACTGATAGAGACTGCAACATGGATGGATCACAAAATGATCAAGTAAATCAAAGAAGTCTTGCACAATAAAAAAGCATATGTTATTCCATTTAGAACAGGCAAAACTGTAGTTGAAAAAGAATCAGAGTAAAAATTGTTTCAGAGGATGACTGACAAGGGGCATGAGGTAGCTTCCTTGAATGATGGCAAAATTCAATAATTTAATAGTTTGTGTACCATAGCTTCATGCATTTGTGGAAACTCACTTAAAGACACAGTTAGGGTGAGTGCAAATGACACTCAAAATATTAAAAAAAAAGAATTCAATGTTCATTAATGATATGCTTGCTGAAATGGAAGGTGTACCCTGGTACACAATGGTTAAGTGCTCAGCTGCTAGCTAAAAGATTAGCAATAGGTACTCACCACCAGCTCCAATGGAGAAAGGATGTGGTGATCTGCTCCTGTCAAGATTACAGCCCACAATACCCTAACGGGCAGTTCTACTCTGTCCTATAGGAGTTACTATGAATTAGAATCATCTCAATAGCACACAAACAGCAGCATTCTGATGTCTGCAACTTAGCTTTGAAAAACATAAAAAACTAAGCATGAATCGAGGGGTAGACTTAGTAATACGTATATGAGTAGCCATGTGGCAAAGCAAATACCAAAATGCTAACTACAGTTCTGAGGTAGTGTGTAACATTCACTGCATAATGCTTCCAAGTTTCTGTATGTTTGAAAATATTTTATTATTTTTCTCATCATATTATTTTATTATGATTAAGTGAAAGTAATACAAATCAAGTCAATTTTCATACCCTCCTATTTACAACTCTGTTTTCCCCACTCTGTGACAGCACACTCCTTCTTTTCATTCATTACTACTAGTGTCCTCCCAACCTGTCCCCTCATCTCTACTCTCTCCTCTCCCCTTTAGAAGGAAACCAGTAGGACAGCCTTCCAGAAATGTATGAAACCATAAAATAGACATACTGCATTCTCATTCTGTGTCTGTCAGTCCAGTCCATTCTTAGTCTGAAGTGTTGACCTCAGTATTGGGTTCAAGTCTGGGACAGCAGCAAGTCCAGGGGCCATGTTCCCAGGGGACTGTCCAGGTTGTCAGATCATCAGTTCTGGTCTTTCAGTGAAGTACTTCAGCTACACACCTCTTTGTCTCATGTTATGTCAGGAACTCTACGTTGTGTCACCTATCAAGACTGTCTTTGGTGTGGGCAGGCACCATCTGGTTCTTCTGATCTCATGCTGGTATAGTCTCGCATTCATGTGGATCCTTTTGCCATTTTTCGTTGTGTTCTTGATGTTCTCAGTCGTCATCTGTTCCAGGTAGATTGAGACCAACTGATGTTCCTCACATGACAGCTTGTTGCTTCTAAGACCCCAGATGCCACTTACCAATGTGGGGTGCAGAAGACTTCTCTTAGCAAAAGAATAGTTATGCCAACTGACCCCAATGTTCTCTGAAAACATGGTCCTCAGACCCCTGTCCCCGCTAGTCTATCCTTTCAGATGTTGAATTGAATTTAGAAAATCTTTTAATTTATGGTATAGTCTATTTATGTTGCCCTGACTTCTGCTGAGTGCTATCATGCTCTTTGTTTATCCATTCATCTGCTGATGGGCACCTAGGTTGATTCCACCTTTTTGCTATTGTGGACTGTTCTGCAATAAACACTCATGTGCATGTATCTGTTCATGTGACAGCCTTTATTTCTGCAGGATATATTCTAAGCAGTGGGATTGCTGGATCATATGGTATTTCTATTTCTAGCTTTTTAAGAAAGCACCAAATTGCTTTCCAAAAAGGCTGTGCCATCTTATATTCCCACCAACAGTGAAGGAGTTCCAGTCTCTCCACAGCGTCTCTAGCATTTGTTTTGTATTTTTTAGATTATTGCCAATATCACTGGGGTGAGATGGTATCTCATCATAGTCTTGATTTGGATTTCTCTAATAGCTAATGATCATGAGCATTTCTTCATGTGTCTTTTGGCTGCCTAAATGTTTTTTTTTGGTGAAGTGTATGTCCATGTTCTTTGCCCATTGTTTAACTGGGTTATCTGTCTTTTTCTTGTTAGCCTTTTGCAGTACCTTGTAGCTTATGGAAATTAAACATCAATCTGATACGTAGTTTCCAAATAGTTTTTCCCATTCTGTAGGCTGTCTTTTAATTCTCTTGGTAAAGTCTTTGGATAAGCATAAGTGTTTGATTTTTAGTAGTTACCATTTGTCTACTTTCTCTTCTGTTGTTCTCATTGTTGGTAAGATTTTGTAGTCTAAGCTATGTGTTAAAGCTTCCATTGTTGTCCCTATTTTTTCTTCCAGAATCTTTATCATTTTAGGTTTGATGTTAGGTCTTTCATCTATTTTGTGTAAGGTGTGAGATATGGGTCTTGTTCCAGTTTGTTTTTTTTTTTTTCTTTTTTTCCTGTGATTAAGTGGCAATACACAATCTAAATCTACTTTTCATGCCCACCCATCTGTAGCGCTGTTGTGGTCAGGATTATTGGCTACTCCATATTTGGCTGCTGTATTAAGTGGCAAGGCGGTGTTTGTGGTGACTCCCTGCCCCTTGGCTCTCATCTCCTGACCTTCACTATGGCTGCTGGTCGCTCACATAGCCAGAAGCTTCTGCTCTCTTCTTCCAGCATCTGGTTCGGGGACTTGAACTAGAAGCTGTTGGACTCATTGGTCCTTACAGTTGGCACTTGAGAGTCCTGCTCCCTGACCCGCGGATCCTGGGTTCGCCAGCCTCTGCCGCTCCTGCTCCCTGACCTGCCGATCCTGGGTTCGCCAGCCTCTGTCACTTCCTCTCGCCACCAGCTTGGGATCTACTGACCTACACAACCGGTGATCTAGAACTCTGGTCTCTGACCTGCTGACTTTGGGTTCCTCAGCTTCCGTCGCCATGTGAGGCTTGTGCCAGAACTTGGGACATTCAGCTTCTGTGATTATGTGAGCTGTTTCCTATATCTGTATCTATCTATCTATCTATATTATAAATCTTTCCTTGTACCTAGATGTGTTACTGGTTTTGCTTCCATAGAAAACCCAGCCTAAGACAAGCTCCTTCTGCTTTCCCCACCTGGTGACAGCATGCTCCTCCTTTCCATTCCATACTTCTAGTATTTCCTTAACAAGCATCTGTCCCCTTCTCTCCACCCTCTTCTCTCCTATCTAGAAAAAGATCAGTAGGACAGCCTCCTATATGCATAGAACCATAAAGTATGCACACCATATGGTCACGCTGTGTCCCTGACTCCATACCATTCTTGTTTGAAGAGTTGAACTCATTACTGTTTTCCTGTCAGGGACAGCAACAGGTCTAGGGGCCACAGTCCCAGGGGAGCATCCAGACTGTCAGACCATCAATTCAGGTCTTTTAGAAGAGTTCTAGGGCTGCACCCCTCTTTTTCTGATGTTAGCTGAGGGACTCTACATTGTGTCCCCTATCACGGTGGTCTTTGGTGAAGATTAGGCACCAACTGGTTCTTCTTGTCTCTTACTGATATAGTCCCTCATTCACGTGGGTCCTTCTTTCTTCTGGGCTCTTTTATCCTCCTGTCTTTGATGTTCTCAGTGATCATCTGTTTCAGATGGGTTGGGACCATTTGGTGTCAACTTCCTAGCTTTTAAGATCCCAGATGTCACTCACCAAGACTTTCCTAGCAATAGAGTAGTTATGCCAATTGGCCTCAATGTCCTCTGAATACATGGTCCCAAGACTCCTGTCCCTGCTACTCTATCCTTTGAAATGTTGGGTTGAGTTTAGAAAACCTTTCAGTTTATGGTGAAGTCCAGTTATTTGTTCTGTCCTTTACAGAGTGCTGTCACTGCTTTCACCTAACCAAATTTCTATCAACTGTCTAATCTATGACCCATCTTCTCCTTCTCTCCCCTCCCTCATAGCCATCCAAGAGTCTTTTCTTCTGTGTGTAAGTCTATTTTTAAGTCCTTATAGCAGAGGTCTTATACAATATTTGTCCTTTTGCCACTAATTTCAGTCAACATAATGTCTTCCACTTGAAACCGGGTTATGAGATGCTTCCTGAAATCTATATTGTTCTTTATCACTACACAATAGTCCATTGATTATATGTACTATAGTTTATCCATTCATCTGTTGACTAGTCCACCATCTTGGCCTTGCCCCTGAAAATCTTTTATCATCAAATGTCAGAAAAATTTTAACACAATAATTGGGAAATCCTGGAATCTTTTAGGGCAGGACTTCCCACAAAGCTGGATTCTATACTTTTTAAGCCAAGCCAAATTTGTGAATATGTGTCAAATAAAGAAATAATTACTCATTTTCCCTGGTGGCACAGTGGTTAAGAATTTGGCTGTTAACTGAAAGGTTGGCAGCTTGAATCCACCAGTCACTCTTTGGAAACCCACTGGGGCAGTTCTACTTTGTCCTATAGGATTTCTATGAGTTGCAGTCAACTTGACTACAATCATTTCATATATTTAACAATGCCAAACACCTCATTTGCCTTATATTTCTCCTCTGGACTCTTTCTAAGTTTTCTTAGATCACACATCTAGTCATCTGGATTAGGATTTCTTCTTCCTTCTGAGCACTGGTGTAAGAAGGTCAATTACGGCCTTTTCTGAGGACTCTTCTTTTTCCTATCTTTGATATAATTACTTCACAGCCTCCTGGTGACCATTCCTAATTACTTGATCTTGATGTTTTCTGGCTTGGTTACTTCACTCACTGACAGTTGACAAAAATGTATAAATCTTTCCACTTATGATGTCCATTTGCTTTCTACTTTTTTCTCTGTCTTCATCAGTTTGCAATGATCATTCTTTTCTTTCAACTTTTCACCTTTGTCTCCCACTCTTCCTCTTCCTTTTCATGCCATGGAATTTCAGTGGCTCCCTAATATCTGGAAAAGACATGCCAACTCCAAAGCCTCTTGTTTGAAGCTCTTCACCATCAAAATCACTTGTCCTAGTAGTGGCACTCCTCATCAGTCTTAAGTGTTCTCCAAACAATGATTGTACCTTCCTCTCACCTGTCCCCCTGCACTGTTCTCCACTCAGACTTTCCCTCATGGAATTTTCACCCTCCACAGAGGTCAGGCTGAAAAGACTACTTGTTCTTTATATCTCCAACCCCAACTTCTCCATTGAGATCAACATTTGTGTATTCCTCATCTCTACATAGATGTCTAAAAAGTCTTTCAGCATAACCTTTCCAAAACAGACTTTTGGATACCACATCAAAGTGTTTCTTCCCTGTTGTCCCCTAGAACAGTAAATGGTACTTCCAGTGACTCAGTTGCACCAGAGACTTATTGTACACTTCGTAATCAATCCATCGGGGAATGTTGTTGACTCTACTTTCCCTGGGTGGCTCAAACAGTTAAGCACTTGGCTACTAGTCAAAAGGTTGGTGGTCTAAAGCGCCTTGAATGATAGGCTTAGTGATCTACTTCTGTAAGGTCACAATACTGACAATCCTATGGAGAGTGGTTCTACTCCGCACATATGGGATCACCATGAATTAGATTCAACTGGACAGTTACTAACATAAACTGCTTTCCAAAGAAATCTTTGGCCAGACTCCTAACCTCTTCAGTGTCACCAATGTGCTCCAGGCCACCTTTAACTTCTCATGTGAATTACAACAGAACTCTCAGTTCTATTTGTCCTGTACTTATAATACCTCACTTTTCTCTTCACATAGTGTTATCCGCCAGTATCTGGAGAGAAACTGTTTAAAACTTACTAAGCCAAGCCAAGTGCCGTCGATAAGGTTATGTTTATATCCCTGTGTTGTACCTTTAAGTGGTTTTTAATCTCACTCACAATAGGATACAAACTCCTTACTGTAGTCTAAAACCTCAGAAACTTCTGATCCCCGGAAATCTCTCAGTCTTTGTCTCTGAACCCTCTTCCCCCAGCTTACTGTGCTCCGGTCACACCGGAATCCTCCCTGTGCCACATACACACCAGCTGTGTTCCTCTCTCAAGACCATGCCTTTGCAGTTCTTTGTGCTAAGCACTCTCTTCCTTCAAATAGTCCAATGGCTAGCTAACTTTGTTTCTACCACAACCCATTTCTCTCTTTCCCTTTACCCTGCTAGTCTTGGGGCTGCCATAACACAAATGCCACAAGTGGATGACTTTTGAGAACAGAAATTAATTTTCTCACAGTTCTGGAGCTTACAAGCCCAAACCAGGGTCTTGGCCATGGCCATGCCAATTCCTTCTCGGAGCCTCCCTCTTAGTTTCTAGCATCTTCCAAAGATACTTGGCTCCCCTTTGCTTGTAGAAAATCCTCACATGGCATTTGTCTTCCCCTTGTATGTGCTGCTTGTGTATCTATTTTGGTCTTTTTATAACTCAAAAATTATTATATTTAGGATCCATCCTACACTACCATGACACCATTAACACAACACCAACAAAAGATGCAACTATTTTCAGACAGGATTACATCTGCAGGTACAGGGGCCAGGAGTTCAATACATATCTGGGGGAGACATAATTCAATCCATTGCATGGTTAGTAGTTAGGTAGGTAGTTTGTTTTTTGGCCTACAAAATATTTTCACCCTATTTGTGTTTTCTTAGAAGCAGATACCAGGATGGGATTAAACACGCAGTTTTACTAGAGTTGCCTGTGATGGAAAATAGGAGGAGAGACCCTGAAAATGTTGGGAGGGCCATCAGACCAGTGATGCAAGTTTGACTCTTGAGAAGCTATTCCTGCCATGCTGTCGAAAAGTCACCAGCCAAGGCTGGCAACAAAATGATTCTCCATCTCTCAGTAATTGGTCTGCCTTAGGAAATCTGCCACACTCGGTCCTTGGCAGGAAACAACATAGGGGAGATGAGAGGTTGGTAAAAATGCAGCGATGCACTTCAAAGCACAGCAGCTGTAACTTGGTCAGTCAAGCTCCCTATAGTGGGAGGCATTTAAGCGGCATGTGAGGACTGTTCTTGGTCAGCCACACTACCTGACATTACACGATTACTCCATTCTTCTGTCTGCTATTCCTTTCCGGAAGGTAACCTGCAGGAAAAAGTAGTTTTGTTTACTTCTCTAGACCCAGCACATAGAATAATGCATTTTTTTAACAACATTTGAGTCAGCTCCAAATCATAGTTTACCCATACATAACAGAACAAAATGCCGCCTGATGCCACACCATCTTCACATTCATTGCTATGTTTGAGCCTATTGCTGCATACTCTGTGTCAAATCCACCTCAGTGATGTATTCTTCTTTTTCATTGACTCTCCAAGTAAGATGTCCTTCTCCAAGGAGTGGTCTTTCTCGATATCACTCCAAAGTAAGTGAGACAGTCTCACTATTGTTGCTTCTAAAGAGCATTTGAGCTGTACTTCCTCAAAGACACATTTTGTTCATTCTTCTGGCAATGCATGGGATAAGCAATGTTCTTCTTTGGTATTCTTCTTTTCCCCTACTTGTCTATCGATGTATCATATGGAAGGTGGGGGGCTTGTGTGTTGCTGTGATGCCAGAAGCTATGCCACTGGTATTTAGATACCAGCTGAGTCACCCACGGTGGACAGGTTTCAGCTGAGCTTCCAGACTAAGACAGACTAGGAGGAAGCATCTGGCAGTCTACTTCTGAAAAGAATAAGCCAGTGAAAACCTTGTGAATAGCAGCAGAACACTGTCAGATATACTGCTAGAAAATGAGCCCCCAGGTTGACAGGCACTCAAACGACAACTGGGGAAGAGCTGCCTTCTCAAAGTGGAGTTGACCTTAATGATGTGAAAGGAGTAAATTATTTGGGACCTTCATTTTAAAATTAAAAAATGAAATAGAACACATAGATATCAAGATCCTATGCATAGTGAGCTGAAATGGATCAGCACTAGCCATTTTGAGTAAGACAATCACATGGTCCATTATAACAGGAACAAAAACTTACAGAGAAATGACATTACATTCATCATCACAGAGAACATTTCATGATCTGTCCTGAAGTACAATGCTGTCAGTGGTAGAATAATATCCACCCTCCTAAAAGGAAAGCCGGTTAATATGACTATTATTCAAATTTATGCACCACCAATCACTAAGGCCAAGGATAAAGAAACTGAGGATTTTTACCAGCTTCTGCAGTTCAAAATTGATTAAACATGCAATCAAGAGGCACTCATAATTGCTGGTGATTGGTATGCAAAAGCTGGGAACAAAGACAAAGGATTGGTAATTGGAAAATATGGCCTTGGTGATAGAAATGATGCCAGAAGTTGTATGACAGAATTTTGCAAGACCAAGGACTTCTTCATCCCATATACCTTTTTCCACCAACAGAGATGATGTCTATACACGTGGACCTCACCAGATGGAATACATAGGAACCAAATCGACTACATCTGTGGAAATAGATGATGGAAAAGTTCCATATCACCAGCCAGAACAAGATCAGGTGCTGACTGCAGCACAGACCATCAATTGCTCAAGTGCAAGTTCAAACTGAAACTGAAGAAAATTACAACAAGTTCACGAAAGCTAAAATATGACCTTGAGTATATCCCACCTGAGTTTAGAGAACATCTCAAGAACAGATTTGATGTGTTCTGCATTTCTTAAGATGAAATAACTGAAGAAAAAATTCAAGGATTGAGTTGCAATAATGAAGGATCCTACAGGGAAACTATTAAACAGCTCAGGAAGCAGTAAAAAAAAAAAAAGGAATACAGGGAGTCATTATACCAGAAAGAACTGGTTCATGTTCAGCTGTCTGAAGAGGCAGCATATGATCAGGAGCTGATGGTACTGAAGGAAGAAACCAAAGCTGCACTGAAGGCATTGTCAAAAGAGAAGGCTCCAGGAACTGATGGGATCTCAACTGAGTATTTCAACAAACAGATGCAGACCAGGAAGTGCCCATTCATCTATGCCAAGAAATTTGGAGGACAGCTACTTGGCCAGCCAACTGAAAAAGATCTATATTTATGCCTGTTACAAAGAAAGGTGATTCAACTAAAAACAGAAATTAATGACAGTATCCCTAATATCACATGCCAGTAAAATTTTGCTTAAGATCATTCAAAAATGACTGCAATAGTACATTGACAAGCAACTGCCAGAAATTCAAGCTGCATTCAGAAGAGAATGTGGAACCAGGGATATCACTGCTGATGTCAGGCAGATCTTGGCTGAAAGCAGAGAATACCAGGAAGATGTTTGCATTTTGTTGACTATGCAAAGGCATTCAACTCTGTGGATCATAACAAATTATGGATAACAATTCAGAGTATAAGAATTCCAGAACACTTAATTATGCTCTTAAGGAACCCGTACATAGATCAAGAGGCAGTCACACAAACAGAACAAGGGGACACTGCATGATTTAAAGTCAGGAAAGGTGTATGCCAAGCAAATAATCTGAGAAGCTGGAATGTATGAAGAAGAATAAGATGTCGGGATTGGAGGAAGACTTATTAGCAACCTGCTCTATACAGATGACACAACCTTGCTTGCTGAAAGTGAAGAGGATTTGAAACACTTACTGATGAAAATCAAAGACCACAGCCTTCAGTATGGATTGCACCTCAACATTAAGAAAACAAAAATCCACACAACTGGACCAGTAAGCAACACTGTGATAAATGGAGAAAGGATTGAGGTTGTCAAGGATTTCTTTTCACTTGGTTCCACAATCAATTCCCATGGAAGCAGCAGTCAAAAAATAAAAAAAAAAAAAAATGGATTTCACTGGGAAAATCTGCTGCAAAGGATCTCTTTAAAGTGTTGAAAAGCAAAGATGTCACCTTGAAGCTTATGGTGTGCCTGACCCAAGTCATGGTATTTTCAATTGCATCACATGCATGTGAAAGCTTAACAATGAGTAAGGAAAATGAAAAGAATTGGTGCCTTTGAATTATGGTGCTGGAGAAGAATATTGAATGTACTGTGGACTGACAAAAGAACAAACAGATCTGTTCCGGAAGAAGTACAACCAGAGTGCTCCTTGGAAACAAAGATGACGAGACTGTGTTTTACATACTTTTGACATGTTGTCAGGAAGGATCAGTCCCTGGAGAAAGAGATCATGCTTGGTAGAGTGGAGAGTCAGTGAAAAAGAGGAAGACCTCAATGAGATGGGTTGACACAGTGGGTGCAATAATAGGCTTAAGCATGAAAATGATTGCAGACACAGTGTAAGGTTGTGCAGCGTTTCGTTCTGCTGTGTACAACACTGCTATGAGTCAGAACCAACTTGGTGGCACCTAACAACAACATTCCTTTTGTTGTCAGACTTAGAATAATGCCTGTTCCTATTTTTGTTAGGTATTTTGAGTAAGTTCAGACTCATAGGGACAAAACAGAACAAAACACTATCCAGTTCTGAGCCACCCTCTGTTATTATTATTGCCACTGTGTTAATTCATCTCATAGACACTCTTTCTTCGTTTTTGCTGCCTAGCACATAGTCATCATGAATGAATAAACGAGCAAATCCGTAAAACCTTCCCTTCTTGTCCACTTTGGATCTACAGAATTCTTTATGCCCCATCCCTACTCATGCAGAGTACTACCATAGTTTCTTACATTGCCAACCTGAGTGACAGTGACTCAAGGACTGGACCCCTGCCATTTTTACTTAGCTCCATCATGGTGTCAAGTAAAGTGCCTTGTATAACGTAGACACATACATGTTGATCCTCAGTTGGTCCTGAGAATACTGTAAAAGTAAATCCAAGGTTATGTTGTCCACTTTGCAAAAAGAAGTGGAAATTAACTATTTATAACTCCTATGGATTGAACTGGCTCCTCCACAAGGAAATGTGGAAGTCCTAACCCATGTATGTTACAGTATGAACCTGTTTGGAAACAGGAGTTTTATTTTGTTATGTTAATGAGATCATACAGAGTAAGCCAAACCTACTGCCATCAAGTCACTTCTGACTCATAGCAACCCTATAGGTCAGAGTAGAACTGCACCATAGAGTTTCCAAGAAGCCCCTAGTGGATTTGAACTGCTGACTGTTTTCATTAGCAGAAGTAGCGCTTAACTACTACACCACCTCGGTTTCCAAGTAAGGTGGGTCTTAACCTCAACCGTTCCTGATGGTGTTTTATAGAAGGAGCAGACTAGATACGGGGGACAATGTCACGTGAGCACCAGTCAACAAGCAAAGGAATATGAAGGATCATCTGCAGATACCAGAACTAGTAGAGAGATCACAGACAAAATAGACACAATGAGACCCTGATTGGAACTTTAACCTAGACCTGAGAGGAAATAAATTTCTGCTCTTTAAAGCCTGTAGTGTTTTGTTATGACAGTCCTAGAAAATTAAGACAATCACCTTCTAAATGCCACAGTTTGTGTGTTTTCTCTAAATTAATCCTTATAACCAGCGAAAGCCAAGTGCCATCGAGTCCTTCATCCCTCACCTCTGTTTAATGGACGAGTCAGCTGAGACTTAAGAATTGATAGAGTCAGTACTGAAATTCAGAGTCCTTGACCCTATTCACAGTCATGGGCAGCCTGGACAGAGCCCCAGCTCCTCCTGGGCCAGGCTGCTGTCAACCGCTCTCCCAGGGGTGTTCCCACAGAGCTGAGAGGCTGGAGAGCTGAAGCTGGGTTTCACCCTTTGCAGGTGAGCTTCCTTCATAGCAGTGCTCATTATACACCTCAATTACACGCTCACCTTGAACTGCTGATTTGCAAAGGTGTGCAGATGAACAGGTTGGTATTTGGACAGTGCCTTGGAATTCAGAAATCAGAACTGCTTTGAAAGCCCCGGCTATGATTATTCATTATTATTAATAATAAAGTCAAAAGAAGTCGAGTTGATGTGCCCAGCACTTTGCAGATTGATGGATCACCACATCACTTTGCTATTTGCTAATGCCATTACTTTTACAGCTTAATCTGCCTGTAACCACTTTTCAATAATCAAGGAAGCTAAATTAAATTAAATGCAATGCCTCACTATTAAGTACAGCATCTTGCTTAACCTGCTTTTGATGAAAGATATTGACCTGGGTAAGTCCTACACTCCCTTCCTGATGCTCGGGCCCCAATTCCTCACACCACAGACACCCCTGAGGTACTCCACCCAGTTCACACATTTTGACCAAATTGGACACAGCTAAAGCTCATGGCTTCTGGCATTTACTCACCGTTGGGACTGTGATTTACACAGTAAACCTTGTCTCACATTAATGCTGATAAAGCCTGAAGGACAAAATCTCCTCAATCACAATCAATGCGACATCAAACGTTTCAGAATAATGAGAAGTTTTGCCAGATGTAAGTACACCATCTCCTTTTTATGAGTACTTTGTAGTGTAAGGCAAGTAAGTCTGTTCCAACAAAGCTTAGACAGTCCCTTGAGTTTTGTCTTAATGGCCTTGAAGCAATGTAACAGTTTTTAAAAACAAAGGATTATCTACATAGGGATTTGTTTGGGGATTAGCTTACTCCTGTACAGATTTTCAGTAGGAGAGTGGGGGAAAAAGATGGCCAATGGCTCACACATCTGTCATTGCCACGAGAGGATGTTTTAAAGATAGTACCATACAAAGAGTGTAAAAATACATCAAGGAGGCTTATGAGCTGTGCTTCAGAGACAGTAACACCATCTGTTTTAAGTAGCATTTATTTTCCTAAAAAAAATATGTTCTAAAACTGAATAATGCCCATGTAGTCTAAATATTTGCTTTCCATGAGCATCCTGGGAATGATATGCAAACGCTCTGGGAATTCAGAAGGCATTACAAAATACTGAAATGGAAAGAAACAAAGTTATTCTACTATGCAGTGTGTCCAAATTGCTATGTAAATGTGAGAGCATTATTATTTATTGCTTTTTCAGCTCTAACAGTTGGAAATATTGCAGAATCAAAAGACATCTGTTGAGTGTAGCTGGAATATTGGCAAAACTGCAATCAGAATTGAATTGTGTTATTTGTGGACCCCTAGGTGCAAGTGCGAAGTCACAGTGAGAAACAAATGGCATGGAGTGCTTTGCAGTGATTTCCTTGGTGCAAGTTAAACACTCCAAGTGGGTGTTCCAGGATGTGGTATGTTAACTCTGGCTAACGCTTCCGTTTCATTTCCCACCATCTGATTCAGAAGGCCAGATTCTGCCAGTTCACTAAGCATTTTTTATGGCCTGAAAAAAACAGGCACATTTCCGGGTAGATACCACCAGCACGGGCTTTGAAGTGGACAGACTTGAGTACAAATCCAAGCTGTGCTACGCACTGCCTCTAGGGCTTTGGAAAATTTGTATAATTTCATTAGGTCTTGGTTTCTTCATCTCTATAATGGGAATCCACAACCCTGTCTATCAGTTTTGTTTTGCTATGATGTTAGAAACTTTGTTACTGGTACTTCAAATACTATCAGGGTCACCTCTGGTGGACAGGTTTCTGAGCAGTTTCCAGACAAAGAAAAGGCCTAGCTATCTACTTCCAAAAACTAGCCAATGAAAATCTTAGGGATCACAGTAGAACATTATGTGATTCACTTGCTTTGGACATGTCACCAGGATGCATCAATTGCTAGAGGAGGACTTCATATTTATTGAAGTACAAAGCTAAAGAGGTCAAGGCAGATCCTCAGGGAGATGGACTGGCAGAATGGCTGCAATGGTAGACTCAAACATGCTGGTGATTATGGGCCATGTTTTCTTCTGTTGTACATAAGGTCCGCAAAATCAACTCAAGGGCTCAAGGGCAGTTATCTATCTAGCCATTTGTCCATCTTTCTTCTATCTTTCTATCTATCTTCCTATCTTCTCTCTGTCTGTCTGTCTAACTATATGGGAATAATAGCACTACCCACTTGGCTTCTTATGAGAACTAAAGTGCACGACATACATCAAGTGCTAGTAACCTTGTTTCTCTGTCCTCTTTCTGCTTCTCTGGCTGAAGTCATGACTCAGATGGGGTCCCAGGGAAGCTTAAATAAAAAATATATCTGAGACATTTGGGTTAGCACACTCTAAAAATTTTATGAACACATAAAGGGGGCTGTTAGATATAGAGAAATGATTCATTAACATGTGGCTACAACCTTTTATTTTGTCCTTCAGAATCTCTGGTCCTATCGTCCAACCCATGTTGTTTCATCCTTTGATATTTCAGACCAGATAGGAACAACCACACCAAACCCCAGATACCAAATCTTAAACAACCCTTAATATGTCTTCTCACCTTTCCCAAGCTCACTTAGAGTACTAGACAGTGACATCAAGCATGCTTCAGTGAGCCATCACAAGAATGCCGTGAAACCAAAGCCTGGTCATTCAAAACTGTTCTTGCTTTCCCATTCCTAAAATGCAAGAACACTTTATGTTGGCTAAGAATTCATCGCAGAGTCTATCTTAGTAAATTAGATTCTTATTTAATAAATACCTACCACATCTCACTACTTAGGTAATATTTACTCAGTAAATGTTTACTAGATGCCAAGCATGGTTAACTTTATTTAACTTATTATTATTAACCTCATTTTATTCATAATTCCTACACATGCACCCAGGAGTCCCCGGGTGGCATAAATGCTTAAGTGCTCAATTACTAGATGAAATGTTGGCAGTTCGAACCCACTCAAATGCACTTAGGGAGAAAGATCATAGACTTGAAAACCCCATGGAGCAATTTCACTCTGCACATATGAGGTTGTCATGAGTCAAAATCGGCGACACAGCAACTAACAACAACAACACACATACACCAGTTAGCACACGAGTCACTTAATTGCCAGTAAAAGTTTCCAGATTGTGGAAGTCCTGATTTGTAGGAATAACTTATTTATCCTCACAGTCTTTTCATTGGAAATGATGAAAGAACTGCACAGCTATGAGAGGCTCAATAGCGCGTTGACAGTCTTGTGAAAGGAGCAAGCACACTTGGTAAAAGCACATTTCTGCCTAAGTTGGCTTCTGTCCTTTCTTCTTCCTCTGAGATTAAAAGGTGCCTGTCCATCCAAAGTCGTGCCTTGGCTCTCAAACAGGGTATATGAGCACAACAAGGAAAAGCGACAACCCCAGAGTGTACTGACAGTGTCAGTGTGATAGTGCCTGGAGAACTTGGGGGATAAGGATCTGATATAAATCATGCCTAAATAAGTCCTTCTCTGTGCTACCTTGGGAGGAGTCTCTGAGTGGTGCAGATGGTTTGGTACTCAGCTAATAATTAAAGGGTCGGCAATTCACGTTCAGCCAGAGGCACTACAGCAGAAAGGCTGGGAGCTCTACTTTTTTAAAAAGTCAGAGCCCTTGAAACACCTATGGATCTCAGTTCAACTCTAACACACATGGGGTTATTATGAGTCAGAGATGACTTGATGGCAAGTGTCCTTTGTTTTTTGTTTGTTTTCCCATGTCCCTTAGAGCTTAGGGTGGGGGACATGGAGAATACCAAAAGAGAGGAGTCTTGCACGTGTAACACACTACCCTACCTGGTGAGGCACACAGGGCAGGAGAGTTTCCTTGTAACAAAGCAGCTGAAGTGATATTCTAGGCATTTCTTGAGCTATACAGAGACAATAAGGCTGACCATGGTGTGAAAGTATGGCAATAGGCCTGCTTTCGCAGAGACCAGGATCCAGATAGAGTTCTTAGGAAAGTGTTTCAAGGTCAAGACGGTGAGAGTAGTCTATGGCTGTGGTGGGGAGGGTCTAAGGAACAGCACTGTCTATTCATATAGAGGGGGTTCACTAACCTACAGGCAGGAAGAAACCTGTTGGGATAAAATGGAAGATCTCAGGATCGAAATAAACGGCAACAGAAATGGACTGGAAAAAGATGGACAAAAATAGCAAAGGAGAGGAGGAGATTGGGGACACTCGGGGAACACAGCCCTGGTGGATGCAGACAAGGAAGGATGATTGGCAGCACAGAGGCAGAGGGAGGGAGGAAGGAGGTAAGGCTTTCAGTGCCTGCAGAAGAAGGAAAGGAGAGGACAAAGCATCACTCTGACAAGCAGACAAAGGAAAACTCTGAGGGTTACCCCACAAAGCTGGGTCCTAAGAGAACAGCCAGCCCAGATTTAAAAAAAAAAAGAAAGAAAGAAAGACAAACAGAGTAGAAGGAGTTTAAAAAACAGCTTGGATAGTTATGACAGTCTGGCACTTTGCACTTCTGTTAAATTTCATCTGGTGAAGTAGGCATGCTTTCCTGTTTTAACACTTCACTTGCTACTTGAAGAGCTGTTGTTTATTGAGAACTTAGACCAGCATCAAGTACAAACCTGTATGTATTTTATCCCTGGCCCAATTAATAGCTACCTTAGCTCATTTATGTGGTATCAAATGTGGTTCCTTAGACAGCATGAATTGTGGCTGGAACAGCCAATGAACAATGTTTCTACCACAGTCCATCTCTTGCAAATAGGCAAACTCTCATTGCCATGTGGGCAGTTCTAAATTTTTTTGTCCTTGCTTCAGATGTAAGCCTAAGGACATGTGGCACTTGGGCTTCTACAACCAATGTTGCTGGACTATGTTATGAGGGTTCATTTGGAGGACATGCATGATCATGACACTTATTTTATCACATTTGTTGAGGGACTGCTTGCTCTTCTCCTGAAACTTGTACAGATTCTATTTCATTGCCTACCTGCTGTGGCCCAGACACTACGTAAGATGAAATCAAGGAAAACACCAACAAAGAAGTAGTGCTTGATTTGGCCTCTGAAGTTTGGAAACAAAAATGTTTTGGTCAAAAGAAGAAAAACTGAGAAATGAAATCACAAATGCTTGTTAGAAATCAGAGTTATAGGACACATGAAGACTGGAGGGACCCCCTAAATTTATTGCTTAGAAATAGCTTTTAAACTTTGAGCCAAATCTATCCCATGAAGTCATCTTTAAACTAAACAGCCTCAGCTCAATAAATAAAGAATGTCTGTTTTGAGCATTGCACCCTATTAAAGAATTAACTATAGATCAGCATGACAACAGTGACTCTAAAGCACAGATGAGAACTTCAAGGGACAGAGAGTATAAGTTCACGGAGATGAAACAGTAGGGGCAAAGATAGAGCAGTGACACAATGTGAAGAATGTAACAATTGTCAATGAAATGTACATATAAGTATTGTTGAATGAATGTGTTTTGCTGTATCTATTTTCGTACACACACATGAAAAATTGTATGATATTCTTCAGTCAGGCAGACAGAGTGGGCACTGATTAGATGACTTGGAAAATCTATTCTATTTCAACCTTGGGCAAGTGGAGTGGGGTGATGGAACATTAGCAGTTTCTAGGATATGGGGTGGGGATTCTGTACAGGGCCAAGGAGGAGTCTTTATTCAGTCACTCAGTGTTGATGCTGCACTCCCTTGCAGCAAGAGTCAATGTATGGACCACAGAGAGAGGAGGCAGAAAAAGGATGACTCTCCACTAGGGTCTCCATGGAAACTGGTGATGGTATCCAGCAATTTAGAGAAGGCACTTGGGAAAAACTGAAAGTCACTTTAATGAGAGACAATGATGTTGTGCATTCAAGTCCTATCTTTGATGATGTGCACTTGAGTCCTAAGTTTGACCCCTTTCAAATGGAAAGGTTGAGAATACTCTACAGTTGCAACAAATACCCCCCAAAAAACCCTAATGGAGATGTGGGAGGTAGGTAAGTTGTTCTGGCCACAGTAGAAGTAAGAGGATGGGAAAATCTGAAGACAGAATGCAAGAGACTCACATCGTTATACTCATAAAAAAGATACTTTCTGAAGTAACTCTCAGTTAAGAGTTTTGCCAGCTCCCCCGGTAAAAGATGATTAGAGGTCAAGATCACAACCCTGGCATGAAGCTGTTCTCATCTCTGATTGTTTGTTACACGTCCTTACATGTCTGCATTATTTGATAAACATCAGTGTGTGTGATAACCATGAGATCATGGATTCTGGAACCAGGCATCCCAGTTTTGCTGCTCACCTATTATGTGATGCTGGGCAGATGGCTTAAATTCTCTGATTATAATCATAACCATTTTATAGGGTTGTTTGGTTGAGAATTAAAATTCAAGAAAAATAAACCAGTTGCTGTTGAGTCTATTCTGACTCAGGGCAACCCTATGAGTGTCAGAATGGAACTGTTCTCCACAGGGTTTTCAGTAATTGAAAACTTTCAGAAGTAGATAGCCATGTCTTTCTCTGGAGGTATGTCTGGTTGAGCTTGAAGTACCAATCTCAGTTAGTGGCCGAGTACACTAACCCGACACCACCCAAGAACTCATGTGAGGATTAAGCGAAGTTAAACACTTGATCAATACCAGCACAATGTCAGTTGTTCCGTAAATGGCAGGTGTTCTCTTCCCTGTCCCCTTCCCTTTCCCCTTTCCCCTTTCCCCTTTCCCTTCTCTTTCTCTTTCTTGCTACTTTTATTATCCCATCAGAAGCAAAGCACTTGTTCAGAGATTGTTAAATTCAGCATCAACTTGCTTCCCTGGCTTACAACTTCAGATGAGGCGCCAGTAGCCCAGGAAGGATAGGCCAGGTCAGCAGTCTCTTTGGTTTTGTGATGGAGCTAATTCTTGTCCTTGAGTTCTGAATTTAACACCTTAATATGTACTAACTTGTGTAAACTTCACAACAACTCTATGAACAGAATCAGTTTCAAGGGTATGAGGCCTTCCTGGTGGCTCAAGGCCCCACTCTCAGAAGTCCCCTGAACTTGGTCCAATGCTCTGCTACCAATGTCCTAAAATTCTTTGTGATTATTTTAGCAAAGGACCTTACATTTTCATTTTGTGCCAGGGCCTACCAAGTATGTACTTGCCTTGCCTGTGGGGTAGTTTCCCCGCCACCTCCACATTCTACAGATGTGAAGCAAACACAAGTCAAGCTAGCAAGAGGGTCCAATGGTTAAAAAACGTGTGCCTGTGGACTCATTTGGAGCCCTGGTGTCACCATGGTTCAGTACTTGGTTATTGTCATGGGTTGAATTGTGTTCCCCCCAAAACAGGTGTAGCCATGTGGCTGGGCCATGATTCCCTGTTTTCTATGACTGTCTCCCTTTTGTGAGTGTCTTGTGCTGTATGTTAAAGCTTTAAGGTGGAAATGTAAACTCCTTTATAAGATCACCTCCCTGCTCCACTGAAAAGGGAGTTTCCCCAGAGTATGGCTTGCCCCATCCTTAATCCTTTCATCCTAAAAGAGATAAAAGGAAAGGAAAACCAGCAGAGAATGGGGACCCTCACACCATGAAGAAAGCAGCACTGGGAGAAGAGTGTATCCTTCAGACCTGAGGTTTTTGAGCCAAGACGCTCCCTGGACAAAAACTGATACAATACTGGACTTTCCTCCAGAGCCGACAAGGGGGGAAGCCTTCCCCTGGAGTGGACATCCTGAATTTGGACTTGTTCCCCAGTGGACTGTGTAAGAATAAACCTTCCTTTGTTAAAGCCATCCACTCTGAGGTATTTCTGTTAGAGCGGCACTAGCTGACTAAAACAGTTATTAACCAAAATGTCAGCAGTTCGAATCTACCAGACATTCCTTGAAAACCCTACAGGGCAGTTCTATTCTATGCCATAGCATCACTGTGAATCAGAATTGACTCAGAGGCAATGGGTTTGGCTTGATTTTTGATACTCATTCAGACTCACACAAGTTCCTTGAACTTTTTGTCCTGAATTTAGCTCATTTATAAAACAGAAGTTGCTGTTAGCTGCTCTTAAGTTGGTTGCCAATTCAAGGAGACCCAATGGCCGACAAAACAAAACACTGCCTGGTCCTGCAACATCCCCATAATCAGTTGCAGATAGAACTGTTGTAATCCACATGGGTTTCATGGACTGAGTTTTGGAACTAGATAGTCAGAACTTTCTTTCATTTTTTTACAGCCTGGAAGCTCCTCTGTTCAGCATCATAGCAACATACAAGCCTCCACTGACAAATGAGTGATAACTGAACATGCAGTGAATTAGCCAGGATTCTTGGATCTCCTTCAAGAAAAATGAGAATTCTACCAGCACTGTCCCTGTAGAACAGAGATAACAGTACCTAACTTTCAGTGTTGATGTTGAGGTTCAAAACAATGATACAGACAAAATTGTTAGGTACAGAGTAAGAACCAGATAGAGGATAAATATCTTACTATGACTTCTTCATTACTTTTATTGCTGTTATTACCATTACTGTTGTAGGTGATAGTGTCACTGAGATAGTAACAACAATGATGACTGTGAAGTGAGCTAACCTTGATGACACAAGAAGATGCTAATACTGGATCCTAGTCTTTGATTTTAATACACAACCTATGATCTTTGTCATCTCTTCTGGTGTCTAGCTGGGGTTTCAAAAGGAGGAGGTATGAAAAGCAGGATGAGGGGATGCAATTAGAGGAAAACAACAGAAATGATCAGGAGGAAGAAAGGATAGGGTGATCATCTTAGTTATCTAGTGTTGCTATAACAGAATATCACAACGGAATGGCTTTAAATAAGATAATTTATTCTCTCTGTGCAGAAGGTTGGAAGTCTGAATTCAGAGTGCCAACTCCAGTGGAGGGCTTTCTCTGTCAGCTATTGTCGTCAGTGTTTCCATGGTCAAGGAGCTTCTCAGTGCAAGGACCCTGGGTCCAAAAGATGTAGTTTGCTACCAGTTTTCTTTCTTGATAGTGTAACATTTCCTGTGTTTCTGCTTGCTTTCCTCTTTTATATCACAAAGGAGATTGACTCAAGATACAACTTAATCTTGTAGATTGAGTCCTGCCTCATGACATAACTGCCTGTAATCCTTCCTCATTAACATTTTAAAGGTAAGATTTACAGCCACAGGACAATCACATCAAATGACAAAATGGTAGAGTCACACAATACTGAGAATCATGGCCTAGTCAAGTTGACAGACATTTTTCAGGAGATACAGTTCAGTCTATAATAGTGAGCATCAGTGGGTGGGAAAGAGGCCTAGGAGGTGAGCTAGCAGGTGGGAGGCAGCATGTCCTGGGGCTCAGTGCTCATCCTCAGATGCTAGACCATATTATATGCTGGTCTTGTACACTACTGGGGCCTCTGGATAGTCTCAGAGGATATTTTAGTTTGGAAGAAGAATTCTGCAGGATGAAGAAGACAAGCTGAGCCACTACCATATCATAGGGAAGTACTGGGCTCTTGGCACATGTTTCTCCAGGACAAAGTTTGTAATTCTTATCGTCTAATAACAATTAAACTGCTTTGGGTGGAACCCACTGCAAGAGCCCCTGAGCATTTGTAAACAACTGCTCTTTACCCTGTATCCTTTGTCTACATGTTTGTGAATCAAATGTAACAGGCATAGTTTAATACCTGCATCTGGACCCCTTGAATTCTTCCATCTTTCTAGACCTGATAAGAACAAAGGGTTGGGTGCTCAGCAGGCCACAGAGCCTGGCATTGTCTCCCTGCACGTCAGCCAGGATCAGTGACTCAGGAGCAAGACCACCATCTAGTTATGACAGACAGAGGCTTGTGCTCAGGCCACCCTGGACACAGGGCCAGCTGTTTATCACTCTTCTCTAGATGACTCTGGGACAGAAGGTGGAGCCCTGATGGTATGGTGCAGTCATCAAGTGCTATGGCTGCTAATGAAAACGTCAGTAATTTGAATTCGTCAGCCAGCCACTCCTTAGAAACTCTATTTGAGCAGTTCTACTCTGTCAGAATCGACTCAGTTGCAACAGGTTTGGTTTTTGGTTTGCTGGTCAGGAAATGGTTCCATCCTTGAAAACAAAGATTCTGCTTATAGCAACGCTTTCCTGTAAGGACATCCATTCTGACCCATTTGGGAATTTTTGGTAGTCCCTGAACTTGAGTACTGGACTCGTCTCTCAAGAACTGCCAGGAAGTCAGGAAAGACTCTCTCCCATACTAGAACAGTGCCATCCAAGAGGAATCTGGAAAAGTGTTTGTCCCCTGGACTGTAGTTTGCAGATTGGAAAAGCTGTGATTTCCTCAGAACCAGGAGACTGGACTGAAACGAAACTTACTCTCTGAATAGCATGGTTTTATATAACGACAGTAAAAGGCTGGCTAAATGAATTCCATTCCTGCAGTTCCTGGCTTGGCCATTACTAACTTCATGATTGCTATGGATGGCAGTGTGCCCCTGACTCCCCATAAAGACGTGTTGAAGTACTAATTCCTATAATACCTGTGAATGAGACCTTGCTTGGGGACATGGAGCCTTTTTTTGAAGATACGAGTTCTGACAATTAAGTCTGTAAACTTAATTGTTCCAAGTGCTACATACCTCGTTGCTGAAAATCTTTACGGGTCACCTCTGAAGTACTCCCCTTAGGAAGCTATGCTCTGATGCCAGCATCCAGTATACTCTTCAAAGCAATTTTGGAACTCTTTCTGGAATGGCCTTTGTGCATGGTAGCAAGGCACCAAGTTCACAAACTTAATTGTATAGTTGTCTGCAAGGGAGTTTTTCACCAGTAAACAAATAACTGTGTTGAAACACCCTCCGTATTCCCCTAACCTGACTCCTAATGACTTTTTCCCTTACCCAAAGATAAAGGAACTATTGAAAGGAAGACATTTTGATGACATTCAGGACATCCATGGTAATACGACGACAACTCTGATGGCCATTTCAGAAAGAGTTCCAAAATTGCTTTGAAGGGTAGACTAGGAGCTGGCATCAAAGCATAGCTTCTCAAGGGGAATACTTGAAGGTGACCACAGTGATATTCAGCATTGAGGTATGTAGCACTTTTTCTAGGATGAGTTCACAAACTTAATTGGCATTTCTCGTATTATTGAGTCATACTGAAGGTGAATGGGTCCTAGTCTTAATTCCTTGTAAGTGGTATCTTAGAAAATGTGAGATCACTTGTAGAGAGAAAGACCCCCATGGGAGATACACACAGAGAGAAGGTGACGTGTGAAGATATATCTATAAGCAAAGGAATATGAAGGACTGTTGACAGTCACCAGCAGCTAGGAGAAAGGTTTGAAACAGTTCTGCTGTCAGAGTCCTCGGAGGAATGGGACCTCCAGTTTGCAGGACTGTGAGACAGCAAGTCGCTCTTCTTTAAAAGTGTGCACTTTGTGGTGTTTTGTTACGGCAGCCACGGGAAACTACAACAAAAATCTTGGGCAAGTTTCAGATCTTCTCTGAGTTTCAAATTCCTCATTTGTAAAATGGGTATAAAGCCATTGCGCATATACGGATTTATTGGGAATACTAAATGAAATAATTAGTGTAAGGCACCTGGCAGAGATGAGTACAAAGTGAACTCTCCAAGACTGTTGGCTGTAACAAGCTAAGTGAAGCTCCTCTGACCTCTCCTTCAATTACGTGCTCTTAAAACTCTAACGCAATGTTGTAGTTGCTAAGTTAATGTTGTCGTTGTTAATGTAGGTTAATGTTATTGTTGATGCGATGCTGTTTTTAGTTTCTTGAAATAGCTGCCCATCTGTTTATTATCACTCAGTTTGTTTTAGGTAAGTTTGTAGGAATCAAATTTTAGCATCTCTTTTTTCTTTTCCAAATTTCAACTCCTTCGCAATTATTATTACATTTAGGTCATTCATGCTATCTCGGTGCTGGAAACTCTGGTAGCTTAGTGGTTAAGTGTCAAGTTTGCTAACCAAAAGGTCAGCAGTTCAAATCTTCAAGGTGCTCCTTGGAAACTTTATGGAACAGTTCCACTCTGTCCTATAGGGTTGCTATAAGTCAGAATTACTGGACGGCAGTGCTTTATCTTGGTGCTTTTTGCTTCGTTTTTTTTCTCTGCCTTGGAATTTGCTGGACTAACTTATTTTCATTTGTTTCATATTTTCCTTCCAAAGGTATGGAGTATCTATACCCTATTTCTACTAAATTAGCTAATAGCCTTTAAGATTTTTACCGAACCTACTTAAATACACATTTTTTTCCATTAAATATACAGAATTAATTAGATTCTAAGGTTTCTTCATCATAAAGGCCAACATTTTTAACATCATTTTGTATTTTATCAGTCATTCTACTTCATTTAAGCTTTTTTGAATATTAGTTCCAGATTTCTTTGAGTTCTTCAAATTATGGGCTGTTTGTTTAGCAGATGTAACACTTAACCACTAATCCACAAGGGTTTCCAGCACCAAGACAGCAGGAATGAAATTAAACGTAATCATAATTGTGAAGGCTTTAAAATTTGGAAACGAAAAAACATGCTAAAATTTGATTCCCAGAAACACACTGTATAACAATATATTCAACACAATGACAAAAAAGTTTACAATATTTTGAAGACTTTGGCTAAAGTTTCATTTTGCTCTTTTGCTTCATACTCTTCCATGTGCTGCAGTTGCCTTCTTCCCACTCCTTCTTATATTGCATATTGTCATCTTCCTTGCTTTCCTAGCATACGTATTTGAGTGTTTTTATTTTAGAGACATTTCATAGGTGACGGTATTCTTGATTTTTTAATCTGCACATTTGGAAGATAATTTTGTCGTCTTTCCTGATTGAACAATTCTAAATTTAGGTTTTTTTCCCCCTCAGAATTTTGGAGAGATTTACCCCACTGTCTTTTAGACTTTTGTCTTGAAAAATTATAAACAATTTATTTATAACTTCTTATAAGTTATAAATCTGACACCTGTCTGAATCTTATTGTTTTGAAAATAGCCTGCCTTTTCCCTATATATTTTTACGACTTTTTAAATTACGCTTTTGAAGTTTTAGCTATGTTTAGGGTTAAAAAAGTTTACGTTATTTTCACTTGGCATTCACTGGGTCTTTTACACTTAAATACTTGTAAAAATCAGGCCACTTTCTCCAATTAAAAATAAAAAGTTTTTTTCCTTATACTCTTCTCTCCTTTATCACTCTCTGATCACCATTTATTATGTGATTATGCTGTTTTATGAATCTCTCATCTATGCCTCTTAATTTTTCTCATTATTATATTTTTTATCTTCTTGTTCATACATTACAGGAGATTGCCTCATTTTTTCTTACAGATCATTAGCACAGTTCTGAATAACTTTTGTTCTACTACCTTGCCCACTTACAGAACATTCTTTTTAAAATCTTGTTTAAAAGTCCTTCCTATTTTTACTCTTATTTCATAGTGCCTTCTTGTTTGGGGAGGCAATGTGTCTGTGTCCACATAGAAAAATACTACATCAGAAAGATGTCAATCCCCCTTAAACTGATTTATAGATTTAATGTTTCTCTAGTCCAAATTCTAAAACAGATTGTGTGCAACTTGACAAATTGATCCTGAAATTGATATGGAAGATCACAGGACCAACAACAGTGGAAATAAATAGATTGAAGGGCTTGTGCCACCCAATAGCACAAAGCAGCAGTAATTGAGACAAGGAAGCATTGCTGCGGAAGTTAGTAAATTGGCCAGAGCTGGCACAAGTGGTTAAGTGCTCAACTGCTAGACAAAGGGCCAGTGGTTTGAAACCAGCCAGAGGCATCTGGAAAGACAGCACTGGTGATGTACTTCCAAAAAGTCACCCATTGAAACACCTGTGGAGCAGTTCTACTTCGTACACATGGGATCCCCATGAGTTGCAATAGACTCAGCCACAACTAACAAGGGAAAGTGTAAGAAGCCCAGAATTAGACTCATCATATAAGGAGGTTACAGTGAAGAGCAATGATGGGTAAGAGAGGAAAACAATTTGGCATACATGTGAGAATTTAGCAATTCACTACTAGGTCAATACCTTAAAGAACTGCTTGCACACATATACTGGGAGTCAGCATGGTTCAGATGACCAGATATCTGGAAACAATCCACAGGATTATCAACAGAGGAATGGATATTTTATGAGACCTCCAGGTCTCACTCAGCACAACTGTGAGGCGCAAGTCAAGCAAAAGAAGAAAAAAATTGGTTGGTTAAGCAAAGGAGCTGACAGGCACCCACACCACCAAGGTGATTTTCTGATACTCAGGCACAGGGGTTTACATATGGGGAGGAAGCCGAATAGGGGTGGGCTCTTCTTGGAGGCGTGTTCAGAGGTATGGTCCATCAGGATTGCTGCACAGCTTCTATAATGATGCCAACATCAGGTCAGTGGGGCAGTGATGGAAGGATAATGGTGACTTAGCTCCACCCAGCTGCCATATGGCCTTTTCTGCCTCAGATAAAAAACATTTATTATTTGCACGATACAACATTAAGCTCCATTAAACATGAAAGAACTACATCTACATGCTCAACAACATGGGTGAATCTGAAAAGCAGTATTGCAAGAAGATGAGTTCTTACTATCCACCATCAGATAAAAATGAACCACAGCTATACACAGGCACCAGGATGAAGCTGAGAAACATAATGTTGCATGAAAAAGACAAGTTCCAGAAGACCACATACAGTAAGTTACCATTTTCATAATCATCAGAAACAAGCAAAACTAAGCAAAATGGTGTTTAGGTGTTCACATATGGAATTATCTTTGTTCCTTCCAACCTCAGAAGAAAGTCAGTAAAGTCTTCAAGCAAACACAGTTACCAAATAATATCAGACAACATATTTCTTGAGGACCTTTTGCACAATGAGTGGATTTTTCTATATGATGATGATAGTGTTACCATCCTTTCAAAGGATCTATTATTCTTTCAAAGCTTGACTTTGAGAAGTAAAAGTAGGAGGATTTTCAGATTTATACCTGTAATAACAAGTAATTAAAATATATATACACCTAAATAAATAAGTTTCCATAATCCTTGTTTTAGTTACCTAGTGCTGCCATAACAAAAATATCACATGTGAATGTCTTTAAAGAATTGAAAGTTACCTTATCACAGTTTGGAGGCTAAAATTCACTGCTGTTGAGTCGATTCCAACTCATAGAGACCCCATCAGACAGAGTAGCACTGCCCCATAGAGTTTCCAAGGAGCACCTGGTGGATTTGGACTACCAACTTTTTGGTTGGCAGCTATAGCACTTAATCACTGTATGCCAGGGTTTCCCTTGGAGCTATGGGTTTGAATTTAAGATGTTGGCAGGACTATGCTATCTCACCTCTAGGGGCAGATCCTTCCTTTTGTCTTCCAGCTACTTGGGCTACAGGTGTTTATTGGTGTCCTTGGCTTATAGATGGATCTTCACATGGCACTTATCTCTGTGTGTATCTCCATATTTGTTTTCCCCTTTAGAAGACACCACATTCAGAAGGAACTAGGGTTAGGATGAGCCCTAATATGATCTCATTCATATAACCAATGGAAGTCCTATTTCCCAACAGGATCACATTCACATGTACAGAGGCCAGGACTTTAGCATACCCTTTGGGGGGGGGGGGGGGGGGACAGTTCAATCTATAACAATCCTACAGCATTTGTAAGCACCTTGAAAAGGGACTGTTTCTTCTTTTAAAGCTTGTCGTGAATCAATTCTGTTCCCCAAAAATGTGTGTAGCAGTATGTGTAACAATTTAGCTGGGCCATGATTCCTGCTATTATTCAATGTTCCTTTATGTTGTAAACCCTGTCTCTAAGATGTTAATGAGAGAGGATGGGCAGCAGTTGTGTTAGTGGAGCAGGACTCAGTGTACAAGATTGTAATGTAACTTGGGACAGCCTCTTTGACTACAAAGGAAAGAGAAGCAAGCAGAGAGTTGGGAACCTTATAACACCAAGAAAGAAGTGCTGGGAGCTGAGCATATCCTTTGGAAAGGACCCAAGGTTCCTGCACATCAGAAGCTTTCAGTCTAGGGGAAGAGCGATGACAGGGAGCTTCCTCCAGGGCCAACAGAGAAAGCCTTCCTTTGGAGCTGACATTCTGAATTTGGACTGTTAGCCTACTGGACTGCGACAAAATAAAATCTGTCTTTTTAAAGCCATCCACTTATGGTATTTCTGTTAAAGCAGCAGTACATGACTAAAAGCCTCACTTATCTGTCAGTTTGTCATACTGTGGGGGTTTACATACTGCTGTGGTGCTGGAAGCTATGCCACTGGTATTCAGACAACAGCAGGGTCACCCGTTGCAAATAGGCTTGAACTCAGCTTCCAGACTAAGACAAACCAGGAAGAAGGATCCAGCAGTCTACTTCTGAAAACAACTAGCCAGTGAAAACGTCATGAATAGTAGCAGAATGTTGTCAGATATAATGCTGGGAAACAAGCCCCCAGGTTGCAAGTCACTCAGATGACTAGGAAAGAGCTGCCTCCTCAAAGTAGAGTGGACCTTAATAATGTAGATGGAGTCAAGCCTTCGAGACCTTCATTTGCTGAAGTGGCATGACTCAAAATGAGAAGATACAGATGCAAGCATCCATTAATAATCGGAACATGGAATGTACGAAGTATGCATCTAGGAAAACTGGAGATCATCATAAATGAAATGGAATGCATGAACATCAATATCTTAGGCATTAGTGACATTTTGAAGTGGACAATCATAAGGTCCACCAGGCCAGGAATGAAAACTTGAAGAGGAATGGTGTTACATTCATCATCAAAAAGGACATTTCAAGATGTGTCCTGAAGCACAGTGGTGTTAGTGATAGGACAGTGTCCAAATACCTACAATGAAGGCCAGTTAATACAACTATTATTCAAATTTACACACCAATCACTAAGGCCAGAGATTAAGAAACTGATGACTTATCAGATTCTGGTGTCTGAAACTGACTGATCAAGCCATCAGGATGCACTGATAATTACTGGTGATTGGAATGCAAAAACTGGAAGCAAAGAAGAAAGCTCTATAGCCAGAAAATATGGTTTTGGTGACGGAAATGATCCTAGAGTTCACATGATAGAATTTTGCAAGACCAATGACTTCTTCATTGCAAATACCTTTTTCACCAACATAAATGGTGACTGTATACTTGGACCTTGCCAGAAAGAATACTCAGGCATCAAATCAATTACATCTGTGAAAAAAGATGATAGAAAAGTTCAATATTATCAGTCATAATAAGACTAGGTGCTGACTGTGGCACAGATCTTCAACTGCTCATATGCAAGTTCAAATTGAAAATGAAGAAAATTAGAACAAGTCCACAAGAGCCAAGAGTATCCCCCACCTGAGTTTAGAGACCATTTCAAGAATAGATCTGATGCACTGGACAGCAGTGACCAAAGACCTGAAAAGTTATGGAATGACATCAAAGACATCTTCCATGAAGAAAGCAAGAGGTCATTAAAAAAACAGGAAAAAAAGGAAAGACCAAACTGGATGTCAGAAGAGACTCTGAAACTTACTGTTGAATGTCAAGTAGCTAAAGTAAAAGGAACAAAAGGTGAAGTAAAAGAAATGAACAGAAGATTTCAAAGGAAAGCTCAAGAAGACAAAAGGAAGTATTACGACAGCATGCACAAAGAGCTGAAAGTAGAAAACCGAAAGGGAAGAATACATTCTGCATTTCTCAAGCTGAAAGAACTGAAGAAAAAATTCAAGCCCTGAGTTGCAATAGTGAAGGATTCTATAGGGGAAATATTAAATGACTCAGGAAGTACCAAAAGAAGGTGGAAGGAATACACAGAGTCATTATACCAGAAAGAACTGGTCACCATCCAACAATTTCAAGAGGTAGCATATGATCAGGAACTGATGGTACTGAAGGAAGAAGTCAAAGCTGCACTGAAGGTACTGTCAAAACACAAGGCTCCAGGAATTGGTGGACTATCAATGAAAACGTTTCGACAAATGGTTGCAGCCCCAGAAGTGCTCGCTTATCTGTGCCAAAAAATTTGGATGACAGCTACCTGGCCAACTGACTGGAAAAGATCCATATTTATGCCTATTCCCAAGAAAGTGATCCAACTGAATTTGAAAATCATCAAACAACATCATTAATATCAAACACAAGTAAAATTTTGCTCAAGATCGTTCAAAAGCAACTGCAGAAGTATATTGACAGGACACTGCCAGAAATTCAAGTGGAATTCAGAAGAGAAAGTGGAACCAGGAATATCACTGCTGATGGCAGAAGGATCTTGGCTAAAAGCAGAAAATATCAGGAAAACATTTACCTATATGTTACTAGCTAGGCATTCAACTATGTGGGTCACAACAAGTTATGTATAACATTGTGGAGAATAGGAATTCCAGAACACGTAATTGTACTCAGGAGGGATCTGTATATAGATCAAGAGGCAGTTGTGCCAACAGAACAAGGGGACACTGCGTGCTTTAAAGCCAGGAAAGGTGTGCATCAGGGTTGTATCCTTTCACCATTCCTTTTCTATCTGTATGCCAAGCAAATAATCTGAGAAGTTAACTACATGAAGAATGAGGAATCATGATTAGAGGAAAACTCATTAACAGCCTGCATTATGTAGACGACACACAGCTTACTGGAAGTAAAGAGGATTTGAAACACTAACTGATGAAGATCAAAGACTACAGCCTTCAGTACAGATTGCAACTCAACATCAAGAAAACAAAAATCCTCACAACTGGACCAGTGAGCAACATCATGATAAATGGAGAAAGGATTGAGGTTGTCAAAGGATTTCATTTTACTTGGTACCACAGTCAACACCCATAGAAGTATCAGTCAAGAAATCAAAAGATGCGTTGCATTGGGAAAATCTGCCACAGTGAACCTCTTAAAGAGTTGAAAAGTAAAGACGTCACCTTGAAGAATAAGGTGTGCCTGACCCAAGCCATAGTATTTTCAATCACACCATATGGATGGGAAAGCCGGACAATGAATAAAGAAGACTGAAGTAAAATTGATGCCTTTGAATTGTGGTGTTGGAGACTATTGAACGTGCCATGGACTGACAAAAGAACAAAGAGAACTTTTCTGGATGAACTACAACGATCAAGCTCTGAAGAAGAACATCATGCTTGGGAAAGTAAAGCGTCAGCAAAAAAGAGCAAGACCCTCGATGAGATGGATTGGCACGTGGCTACAACGATAAGCTTAAGCATAAAAGTGATTGTGGGTATAGCACAGCACTAAGCACTGTTTCTTTCTGCTGTGCATAGGATCACTACGAGTCAGCAACAACTTGACAGCACCTAACAACAACAACAGACAGACAACTAAGATAATACTGAGTCCAACCACCGTTTCCAACCATGTGGGTGCAGGAGTTGCACTGCAGAATAAAGTTTGCTGGCGTGATCTGCAGCTCCACCGGCACTGAGGAGAGAGTATACTCTTGTCTATGGTCTTGTGCTCCTAAAGTGGCTTTAGAATCATGCGCCGAGCTGAAGTGAGGCACGTAAACCAACTGACATCTGAGCCAAAATGTGCATATCTGTACCTCCATTTGTGTGAGGATGTAACATCATTCCAAGGGTAGCCTTTAGGAAATGAAAAATTTGAGGACAGAATTTCCACTTTAAATAAAATTTAACAAGCTCTCTAGAGAAATTAGTTGGGGTCAGAGATCTTAACTTGACCAAATAAACATGCTGTCGGAGAGGAAAATGGACAAGTTTCTTTTCCCCCTCCTTTCTAAACATTAAGGAGCAGAATAATTCTACTTTTCCTCTAGCTT
This sequence comes from Heterohyrax brucei, assembly GCA_028571685.1. NCBI lineage: Eukaryota > Metazoa > Chordata > Mammalia > Hyracoidea > Procaviidae > Heterohyrax > Heterohyrax brucei. The sequence continues at coordinate 33,815,223 of CM053140.1, forward strand.
TAGATAGCACCAGTGTTCATAAATATTCATTTTTTCCAACTGGAAGCATTAGGCCTTGTTACTTCAAGTGGAACTAACTGAAAATTAATGATGGTTTTCAGAAAAAGCAAGATTATATACACAGAAGCAATTAAACACAAACCTATTAATTATTTAACAACTTGTTAATGAGCAGAATTTCAGCATTCAAGTTTTAGCTACTCTAGCTTGCCCCTGCCAAGTCACTTATATATCATTCTTTCAAAGTTTGGTTTTCAGAAGTAGAAGAACTGGGGAGATTTTCACACAGATTTGCACCTTGCAAAAAAAGAATCAGGAATGCCAATTACAGATAGATGGAGAAGAACTGAGTTGGAAATACAGCAAAGAAATCATCTCAAGATTTTGATCCAGCACCTAAGATGTCTTGAAATTTAATTTCAGACTCAGAATATTTGTTGTGAGAAAACAAATATTGGCACTCTTTTGGCTGTTAATTCCATTTTGTGCATTTTTACATATAAACTAAAGACTTTACTGTGGATTTGAAATGTTTCAAATTAATTATACATGTGTATGTGTTTGTGTGTATTATTTTAAGTAAACTGACTGTACATAATCTAGAATTTACAAGATTCCTAAAACCAGATCTTCACTTGTGTTCCAGAATCTCAAGCTTTAAGTCTAAAATATATGCTTATTATTTCATTTTGTCAAACTGTAGCACCTAGAGATGAAAGTGTGGCACTGCAGCACAGCTCTATTAATCCAAACCAGACTAAACCCACTGCTGTTGGGTTGATTCTGACTCATAGTTACCCTAGAGCACACAGTAGAACCATTCCATATGATTTCCAAGGCTGTAAATCCTTACAGGAGCAAACTGCCATATCTTTTTCCCACACAGCAGCTGGTTGGTTAAAACCACCAGCCTTTAACCACGGCACCACCAGGGCTCCACAGCACACTAAAAAAAAAAAAAAAAAAAAAAAAAAAAATGCTGCCAATTCACAGTGACCCTTTAGGAGAGAGTAGAACTGTCCCAGCACTATACACTATAAGACATTGTAAATACTCATGCCTACATGAACAAAACTTTTAGAATCATGCTGTTGTTGTTAGCTGCTATGGGATTGATTCTGACTCGTGCAGAGTAGAACTGCTCAATAGGATACTCAAGCCAGTGACCTTTTGGAAGCGTGTTGACAAGATGGTCTTTTGAGACATCTCTGAGTGGGCATGAACCATTGAACTGGCTAGTAGCAGATATCTGAACTGTTTACACCACCCAGGGATTCATTCTAGTATCGTAGAAGAAAATATGCCAATTTGTCAAAAACTCACTTATTTATGGCTGATATTTATTTCTTCTTCATCCTTTCTGTTTTCTCCGTGGATATCACAGCACTCCAGAACTTATTTAGATAGCTTCTCTTGTCCAGTCATACTCTCCCTTAGGCAAACTCATCCAGTCATATGGGTGTAAATACCTTCCCTTGCTGGTGACTCTCAGTTATCGATCACAGCCTGGACCTGTGCCCAGAACTCTAGGCATGTAGGTCCAAATGCCTACTCAGCATCTCCATGCCAGCCAAGTGCCGTTGAGTCAGATCCATGGACATATCTAATTCGTACTTCAATGTTGAACTCTTCTCCACCTAAGCCTGTTTTTCCGGCAATATTTCCTGTCTTAGTAAACAGAAACATTCATTTTCTAATTCTTGACCCAAAACTTTGGAGTCATTCTGACACCTGTTCTTTTCCTTCACATCCCGCATCTAACCATTTGAATGTACTGCGGGATCTATCTATCTCCGTAATGCACTCAATGTACAATTGCATTTCATACCACCCATCCCTCTTCCATTCCTGCACCCCTGCAATGTCACCGCCTCTGAATCACCATGATCTTGTACTGGTATTAACCACCGAAACAGTCTTCCTGTTGCCATCCTTATTTCTTCCTCTACCTCTAGTCTACTCTTGGAGCAGCCTGGGTGATTTCTTTGAAACATCAGTCACATCATAGGGCTCCTCTACTCAAAGTCATTCAAGGATGTTCCGTTTCTCAGACTAAAAGTTGTCTCATATCTATCAAGTCCCCATATCACCTGTTCCCACTACTGTTCTGACCTCATCTCCTGCTACTTTCTCATTCTGCTCCAGCTACCCAGGTCTCTTGTTTTGGCCAGAATACTCCCAGGACTGTGCACAAGGGTCTTGACACCCACTTTTCCATCTCTCTGTGTCTCTGCTTCATTGTGAACTGAACAAAGGTATGTTTCTCTTGATTACTCCTCTCCACTCAGTACTTCCCCTTCCTACATCATTCCCACTTAGAAATAGCCACCACTTGATGTAGCATTTATTTCTTTTTTAACCTTTATGTTTCACATGCACTTCTTAAGAATGTAGGTACATAGAAATAGATACCAACAGAGCGTTCCTTAGAAGTGAGGATGACAAGACTTTGACTCCCTTATTTTGGACACATCATCAGGACAGATCGTCATGAAAAAGAACATCATGTTTGTAAAGCAGGGGTCAGCATAAACAAGAGAACCCTCTGTGAAATGGATTGACAGAATAGCTACAACAAAAGGCTCAAACTTATCAATGATCATGAAGATGGTTCAAAACTGGGCAAGAGCAGTCAGAATTGACTCCATGATGATGGGTTTGTTTGTTTTGGGTTTATATATGCATATACGTGTATGTGTGTGTATGTATGTGTATACGTATATGCATATATTATGTATACAAGGTCTGACGATTAAGTCTGTGAACTTACTTGTTCTACATGCTACATAAGTCATTGCTGAATAGCACTACAGCCAGCTTTGAAGTATTCCCCTTGGAAAGCTGTGCACTAATACTAACTAGCATCTACTCAACCCTTCAAAGAAATTTTGGAATTCTTTCTGGACTGCCCATTGTGCACAGTGGCAAGGTGGCAAGTTCACGAATTTATTTGTATAGTTGTCTGCAAGGGAGTTTTTAGCCAGTAAACAAGTAACTGTATTGGAACACTCTACCTACTCACCTTATATGGCCCCCAATGACTTTTTTCTTTACCCAAAGACAAAGGCAAAATGGAAAGAAAGACGTCTTGATGACACTTAGAACATCAAGGTAATAAGATGACAGCTCTGATGGTTATTCCAGGAAATAAGTTCCAAAATTGCTTTGAAGGGTGGACTAGGTGCTGGCACTGGTGCATAACTTCCCAAAGGGAGTATTTTGAAGGTGACCATAGCAATGAGGTAGATGGCACTTTTTCTAGGATGAATATGTGAACTTAATTGGCAGTCTGCATATGCAGAAATCCACTCGATGCCAATGTTTTTTGTTTTTATTTTGGACTTTTTTGGTTATGTACAATTCACATAGAAAAAAACAAAACAAACAAAAAGAACCCATGCTATAGAGTTTATTTCAACTCCTAGCAACCCTGTAGTACAGAGTAAAACTGCCCCATAGGGATTTCCAAGGAGTGGCTGGCAGTTAGCATCTGAGCTTTTAACCACTGTGCCACACATATGTATAACTGGATCAATAAGCAACATCATAATAACCAGAGAAAATATTGAAGCTGTCAAGGAGAAAGATGTGTCATTCCACTTCCATAAAGATTTGCACCCTTGGAAATCTTATGGCATGGTTCTGCTCTGTCCCATAGGGTTGGTTGTTAGGAGTCAGGATCTACTTGGCAGCACTGGGTTTGGTTCTGGGAGTAATATTTAAATATAAAAAATGACCAAACCTCTGGATCAGAGCTGGAAAATGGTACAAGTCATCACTCCTTATCCATACCACAGTAGATACTACCATGTGACCTTTGATGGTTTCTCTGCTGGACACAGATGAGCCCTCAACATTCACCTTGACTACAGGGCTTTAAAGCCTTGCTACTCAAAGTGTGGTCCACAGACCAGCAGCTTGAGCATCACATATGAGCATTTTAGAAATGCTCGAACTTGACTCCATCCAGGCCAGCTGGGTCAGAATCCATTCTTTAACAAAATCCTCTGATAATTAGTTTACAGTAAAGTTTGAGACGCACTGCTGAACAGTCACTGACAGTGCACCAGATCAAATCTGCTTGCCATCCCTTTGTTAAATAAGTGCTGCAACTTCTCCCTTAATATCTTCACACTTGTCAGAACACATGTCTCAGTTCCTGCATCACCCCACGCAAGCTTGATAAATGCCCACAGTACCTGAGAGATAAGAAAATCAGCCAACCATTGCTGCTCCCTCCACCTGAGTCAAGGCTATCAACAACTCTGTTCCTGTCTGTATTTCAATGCATATTCTCTGGAACCCTCTGATCCCTATGCTCCCTAAAATCATCCACTCTGGAGAAGGCTATCTCTAATTCAATGCACCTCTCACAGAGGTAGCATGATGAGCCCAGGGCCAAGTTGAAGCCTAGCTGGAAAGGGTCACCAGCCCATTGGGTGGGCTCCCAGTATTTGTGTTGTTGCCTCAGCTTCTTCCCATTCTGTCAGCTGGACAACTGCAAAATCCAGAGTTTACTCCACAAATAAAGCATTCGCTGTAACACCTTGTGAAACTGGAGACAAATAGGGGGTAAACAAGCCCAAAGTGCAACCCAAGAGGGTCTCTATTCTGAATTCTCTTCCAGCCATCACTGGAAAACACCCACAGCCCTGTCATAAAAGAGCTCAGTCTAAGGACAAGGATTTTGCTCCTTCTGGCTGGTGTACCTACCATCCAAAGCAAGTAACGTAGAAGTAACATAAGCTCACAGGAAAAGCAGGGAGATGCTTGAGATTCATGTGCACAATTTATGAAAGGCTGTGCCAGACACAATAGAATTAATAGATCAGACAGAACAAGAATTTAGAAAAAATAATGTAATAAATGTCCTCAGATTAGTAACAGAATATTAAAAACATGGAGTAGATTCAAGCTTTTATTAAAAAGAACCAAAGTGGAGATAAAACTATAACATTTTAGATAAACAACTCTTCAATAGATGGATGGATCACTGGAACAGCAGAGAGACAAAGAGAAGCTGGAGGCTCAGGTAGGAAGCTAACTGAGAAGGGTTAAAGAGAAGAGAAGAATGAGCCAGAAGGCAAGGCATGCAGCAAATAGAGCCCTGGACATCCACATAATAGAAAACCCACAGGGAGAGAGAAAGTACACTGTGGAGCACATTTTCTGAAAACCTAGAAAAGACCAAGAATTTCACAGACTTAGTAAAAGATGGTCTCAGTTGGAAAGGTTTTGCAGAGTGCCAAGCCAGGGAGATAAAAAATATAAAGTAAAATTTAAAAAATAAATGTTAGGGTAAAATTTAAGATCATCAAAGGAAAGATTCTATAAACTTCCAAAGGCACAAAGCAGATTATCTGCAAAGATTTTTTTCAAAAAAAAGGTTGAAAATATTACTTACGTGCCTTCAGTGTTGTTATTGAAAAATATGCCACCTAAAAGTTGAAGAAAAATCATCTGGGCCCTATAATTTTACATCCATACTAATCTCCCTCCTCTCCCCTCCCGCCATAAAAACCCAGTAGCCGTCAAGTAGACTCTGACTCATGGCCACCTCATGTGTGCAGAGAAGAGCTATACTCTTTAGAGTTTTCAAGACTGTGACCTTTTGGAAGCAGATTGCCAGGCCTTTCTTTAGAAGCACCTCTGGGAAGCTTTGAACTGCCAGCCTTTCAGGTAGTACTTGAGTGCTTAACTGTTTGATCCACCCAGGGACTCCAATACCCAGATGAACTGTCACTGAATTGTAAGACAGAATACAAGCCTTTAGAATTTTTTCCACATAAAGACTCTCCAGAGTTGATATTTACCAATCAAAGCTGGAGACTCTCATAGTTCGATGTATGGATAACACATATGAAGGAGACCCTGAGCACTGGACTACTAGCTGAAAGGTCGGCAGTTGGAACTCACCAAGAAGCACCTCAAAACAAAGGCTAGTGATCTGTTCAAATGGGCAGAGCCATGAAAACACTATAGAACAGTTCTAATTTGTACAAATGGAGTCACTATGAATCAGAAATGACTTGATGGCAATGGACAACAATATATCTTAATTTTTTAAAAAAACTAAAAAAAAAATATTCTGTTGCAGGCAGCAATACAGTGGGCTAAAATGCCAAAAAAAAAAAAAAAAAGCCAAAGTCACTGCTGTCTCAAGTTGATTTTGACTCATAGTGACACTGTAGGTCAGAGCAGAACTACCCCATAGAGTTTCCAAAGAGGGTCTGTTGGATTTGAACTGCTAATCTTTTGGTTAGTAGACATAGCACTTAACCACTACACCACCTGGGTTTCCTACAGCAGACTAGAAACTATTATACTCTCTCACATTTAAGGTACCTGGAGGTACTGTATAAAATATAACTTTAAATGAAGAGCTAAACCCACAAGCAATTAAAATAAATCATTAGGAACTGTTATGGATTGAATTACATCCCCTAAAATGTATGTTGCAAATTCTAACTTTAGTGCCTGTGGTTATAATCCCATTTGGGAATGGGCTTTGTCAATGTGAATGAGGCAGGATTAGCATAGGCTGTCAGTCTCTTCTGAGATATAAGAGATATTAAATAAGCAAGCAGACTATACTTGGGATAAGACAAACGCCAAGCTATAGGAAGATCTCCAAAGAACCAAGAAGCTGAAACTAAAGAGATAAAGACTTTCCTTCAAAGTCAACAGAGAGAAAGCTTTCCCTTACAGCTGGTGTTCTGAATCAGACTTTGAGCCTCCTATGAGAAAATAAACTTCTGTTTGCTAAAACCACCCACTTTTGGTATTTCTGTTACAGCAGTACTAAGTAACTCAGGCAATGGCCAGTAAAGAGAACGGAGTTAAAGTGAGAGTGGTAGGTGAAGTAAGTTGATGGTTGTCCCAGGGCTATTGCCAACATCAGGGACACCAGGTTACAGGTTTTAACAGCTGCCTGGGAGCATGAGGCAGGTCCTTGCTTCCTTAGAAAGACTGAAAATGAAATAAAAAAATAATTAAAAAATCTGTCGTAGACTGTGCTGCAATAAACATTCTTGTGCATGTGTCCATTGGTGTGAAAGGCCTTGATTCTGTAGGATATATTCTAAGTAGTGCAATTACTGGGTAAAATGGTATATCTATATCCATTTTTTTAAGGAAGTGCCAGATTGCTTTCCAAAGAGGCTGGGCCATTTTGCAGTCCCACCAACAGTGTAGAAGAGTTCCACTTTCTCCACAGCCTCTCCAGCATTTGTTGTTTTGTGTTTTTTGGATCACGGCCAACCTCGCTGTGGTGAGATGGTATCTCATTGTAGTCTTGATTTGAATTTCTTTAATAACTAAAGATTGTGAACATGACCGCATGTGTTTTTTGGCTGCCTGGATCTCCTCTTTAGAGAAATGTCTGTCCATCTCCTTTGCCCATCGCTTAATTGGATGATTTATCTTCTTCTTATTGATATTTTGCAGTATCTTATAGATTATGGAGATCAGACGTCAGTCTGACATAGAGTTGCCAAATATTTTTTCTCATTCTGTAGGTGGCCTTTTAACTCTATTAACAAAGTCTTCGGATGAGAAAAAGTGTTTGATTCTTAATAGTTCCTATTTATCTATTTTCTCTTCTGTTGACTGTGGTTTAAAGATGGAATCAACCCAGATGCCCAACAACACAGGAATGGATAAGTAAACTATGGTAAATATACTCAATGGAGCACTACACAATGATAAAGAATAATGATGATTCCAGGAAACATCTCATAACCTGGTTTCAACTGGAAGACATCATGTTGAGTGAAAGTAGTCAGCGACAAAAGAACAAATATTGTATGAGACCCCTACGATAAGATCTCAAAAACAGACTTATGTATAGAAGAAAAGACTCTTTTGACAGTTGCAAGGGGGAGAGGGAGGGAGGGCGGGGGGGCGGGTTTAGATTAGATAGTTGGTAGAAATCTGGTTAGGTGAAATCGGTGATAGCACACATTAGAAACAAGAACAATATAAGTGGACTTCAGCATAACTTGAGTACTCCTTCCATCTTAACCCAACAATGCAAGGACAGAGTAGCTGTGGCAGGGGGCTGGGGATCATGCTCTTAGGTGAAATCGAGGCCAACTGGCACAACTAGCATTTTGCTAAGATGGCTCTCTGTGCCCCACATTGGTGTGTGGTGTCTGGGGTCTTAAAAGCTGCCAAGCTGCCATCCGAGGGAACAGCAAATGGTCCTAACTCAGCAGGAACAGACACTCACCGAGAACCAAAATGACATGGGGTAAAGACAACCCAGAAGAGAGAGAGACCCACATGAATGGGTGCCTACATCGACTTGGGACTGGAAGAACCAGATGGTGCCTAGCCACCACCAGTGATAGCCGTGATGGAGATTACTAAGTTGAGTGTCACTGGCAACACAAAAATGAAAAGGAGTGCACCTTGAGATCTCCACTAAAAGACCTCAGTTGATGGTCCAGGGTTTCGAGGTTCCCATGGGAGCCCTGATGCTGCCCTTGCCCATAAATCATAACGAAGGTCCACTCTTTGGACACAAATGGATTGGACTTGGTGATGCAGAGTGACCATATATTGGATGCACTTTATGGTTCTATGCATCTATATGATATCATCCTGCTGACCTCTGGCTGGAGGAAGGGGAGTGGGTGGAGAGGAAGGGAAAGGAGACTGTTAGGAGGATGAGACATATAAGGAGCAGAGAGGAATAGTGTGCTGTCACCGGGCAGGGAGAGCAGCTGAAGTTGCATATAGGTAGGCATGTAAATTTATATGGGAATGCACGTTTTCACTCAATCACAATTAAAAAAAATTAATTAAAAAAGGAATCTGTCAGCTCTGACTCAAGATGACCCTGTGTGTATCAGATAGAACAGTGCCCCACAGAGTTTTCAATGACTGATTCTTTTTCTAAGTAGATCACCAAGTTTTTATTTGCTGGCACCTCTGAGTAAACTTGAACCTCTAATCTTTCAGTTAGCAGCTAAGATTGCTAACCATTTCCACTGATACCCTACGTAAAGCTTGGCCTTCTGAGGGCTATAACTGCAGTGAAAAGAGTACCAAAAAATCCAAATAAAACCCATTGACAGTGAATCAGTTCCTACTCAGAGCAACCCTATAGGGCAGGATAGAATTGCCCACAGAGTTTCCAAGGAGTGCCTGGTGGATTTGAACTGCTGACCTTTGGGTTAGAAGCCATGGCACTTAACCACTAGGACACCAAGGTTTCCATGAAAGGAGTGGGTTAGGAAAATTTTCTGACTGGTGGCAAGGGGAAGGCAAGAAGGAAAAGAGTTTTCTTCACTTTTGCTAAGAGTTTGTGACCAGTGGTCAACCCCCACATGGATTTGTGGTTTAGATCTATGCTCACTGCTTGGTCTGGATTTCCTGGGGCAAAATTATCGGAGAAGATGGATTAAAAGCATGGACACTAGTATTAAAGCTTCCTAGAAGCAAATCCTAGCTCTGCCATTAAAAAAGTCTGTGTGACTTCTGCCCAGTTCCCTAACCTCTACCTCCGTTTCCCCTTCTTTAAAGGGAGTATATAAGTAGTGGAGCCCCTAGGTAGTAAAAGCTGTAAGTTAACACATTTTACTGGTAACTGAAAGGCTGGAGGTTCAAGCATTCTCAGGGGTTTATTAAATAGGAGAACTGAAGATCTATTCCCAAAAAATTAACCACTGAAAACCCTATGGGATGCAGTTCTACTCCGACTGATAATACATGTGGTTGGTGTGAGTCAGAACCAACTTGATGGCAATTGTTTCATTTTTTTAAATAAATAGTATCCAAGGGTTGATTTGATGGTGTCATGAGGTCATACATGTAATATATGAAGTCTGACAGTTACGTTCATGAGCTAATCATAGAAAAAGTGCTATATACATCATTGCTGAATATCACTACGGTCACCTTTGAAGTACCCTCCTTGGGAAGCTAAGCAGTGATGCCAGCACCTAGTCCACCCTTCAAAGTAATTTTGGAACTGGTTTTCTGGAAGAGCCTACAGAGCTGTCATCCTATCACCCTTGATGTCCTGAATGTCATCAAAATGTCTTCCTTTCAATATTTCTTTTACCTTTGGGTAAAGGAAAAAGTCACTGGGGACTAGATCAGGTGAGTAGGGATAGTGTTCCAATACAGTTATTTGCTTACCGGCTAAAAACTCCCTCACAGACTCTATACAATTACATTACTGAACTTGCTATCATTCCACTGTGTGCCATGGCCATTCCAGAAATTCCAAAATTTCTTTGAAGAGTGGATGAGGTGCCAGCATCAGTGCATAGCTTTCTAAGGGGAGTACTTTGAAGGCAACCATAGTGATATTCAGCAATAAGTTATGTACCACTTAAAACAATTAAGTCCATAGACTTCGTTGTTGGAACTCATAGTTACAACAGAATCTGGCATGTAAAAAGTGCCATATAAATATTTTGGGGGGTTTGAACACTGAACAAGATGCTGAATTTAGTACCTCAGACTGTAAGGCAAAATAAATACAAATGCTCTGTGGAAGAACACATTTCAATACATCCTGAGGATTTCTATAGGTTGATATCAGTTAGATATAATTGATGTAGAAGTGGCTGACATTCAGTCATTTCAGGAGAAAGAATGCAATCAAAAACCAATGGTACTGAAAAAAGAAGTTCAAGCAACACCAAAGACATTTGTGAAAGACAAGCCTCCAAAGAGCTGATGGAATACTAGCTAAGAAGTTTCAACAGATACAGCACTGGAGGTACTCATTCATGCCCCCAAATTTGTAAGACAACTATGTGACTAACTGATTGGAGAAGATCCATATTGGTGCCCATTCCAAAGAACCATGATACAACAGAATGCAGAATAGCTGCCCAGTATCATTAATGTCAAACACAAGTAAAATTTTTCTGATAATTCAAAGCAGCTGTAGCAGTACTTCCACAGGGAACTGCAGAAGATCAAGTAAACCTCAGAAGAGGAAGTGGACTGAGGTATATCATGGTTGATGTCAGGTGGGATCATGGCTGAAAGCAGAAAATGCCAGAAAGATGTTTACCTGTGTTTCATTGACTATACAGTCATTCGACTGTGTAGGTGATAACAAATTATATATAACATTGTAAAGAATGGGAATGTAAGAACATTTAATTGTGCTCATAAAAAACCTGAATGTAGAACAAAAGGCCGTCATTTGGACAGAATAAGAGACAGAGTAGAACTGCCCCGTAGAGTTTCCAAGCAGCACCTGGAGGATCTGAACTGCTGACCTTTTGGTTAGCAGATGTAGCGCTTAACAACCACACCACCAGGATTTCCACTGAAGGCTCTAGTGCTTGATTTTTATCATTACGTGCTTTAAAATCTCTTTACTGCCAGCAAGCAAGGCTGTGGTATTTGCATACCACAGGTCATTAATGGGTCTTCCTTCAGTTCTCATGGAGACCCTAAGGGCCAGGGTAGAACTGACCCCCAGAGTATTCAAGGAGGGCCTGGTGGATTTGAACTGCCGCCTTGGCTTGGCTTCAGTTCTAGCACTGTATTCTTCTTCATTTAGTTCAAGCGCTCAGATTATTAGCATATTAACTGAATAAGTATGATAAAAGGATACAATCCTGACACACGTTTTTCTTGACTTTGAACCCAGTGGTTTTTGGAAAGTATCCTCCTTAGACTGAGTAGTGGAGAGCCTACTCAGGCCTCCAGAATCAGTGAAAAATGACATTCAATCATCAAAAGCTAAGTAGATTGTGTCTAATATACTGTGTGAGGATCTAAATTTTTCCTTTCCTCTGTCCCTTTGCTCAGCTCTTTCCCTACCCTTCTCTGAACTTCACTCAGCTCCAAAGACAGATTTAATTACCTTGACTGAACGTAGGACTCTTTAAGTGCACCCTAAACCATTCTAGACTTGGTGAGGTAACAATTTAACAAACAAGGGGTAAAATATGAACAAATAACACAATCTTCTGGCTCCTCCTAAGCTGAGAACTTAGGGCTGAAAGAGTTCCTCTACCTAGGCTCACATATAAGAAGACAAGCCTTCCTCACAGACACTCACTGGCAGCTATCAGCCCCCTGCCTTTCTAGGTGAGTGAAGACAGATACCCATGACTAGACCAGTCATCCCTTCCCATCTAGGACTATAGGGGAGAGCCTGCACTGCACACTTGCTGATTCACTACCTGGACACATGAACTGAATACACACAAGAAAAACAAATGGATGCCTGAGCAGACACGCCTAGTAATAGTTCTAAACACCTGGTAACAGGATATTAGGGCTTCAAATGTACCACTAATCAAACTAACAAACACAACCAGCCCATCTGGGCATATGAAAACAAGACAAGAAGCTAGAACACAGTAAGCAAACATAAAATAAATAAATACAATAACTTACTGAAGACCTGGAGACAACAGACAATATCACATCACTTAAAAAGGAAACAACAAAAGCTTCAGAAAGCTCCCAAAACAAAGAAGCAAGAAATTTCCCAGATGAAGAAAATTTCCTGGAGTTATGAGAGGTAGAATACAAAAGATTAACATTTAGAACTCTCGAAGAACTTGAGGAAGCAGATGAGGCAAAAATGCAGCAGAGCATGGTGATAAATTGAATGGGCTGCAAGAAAGCATATAGACACAGGAAGTAGAAATTCAGGAGATTAATAATAAAATTACAAAATTAGACATCTCAACAGAAAGTCAAAGGAGTAAAACTGAAGCAATGGAAGTCTGAATGAGATTGAAGATAAAGTACATAACACCAGCATATTTGAGGAAAAACAGAAAAAACTATTTCTAAAAATCAAGAAACACTAAGAACTGTGTGGGACTCTATCAAAACGAATAATCTACAAGTGATTGGAGTACGAGAAGGGGGTAACAGAAAATACAGTGACAACAGTCAGCTTTGTTAACAGAAAACTACCCTGATATCATGAAAGATGAGATGTCTATCCAAGATGCGCATCAAAATGCATAAAATTCAGATCCCAAAAGAAAGACACCAAATTTTATCAGACTTGACAAGCTAAAGATAAGGAGAGAATATTAAAGGCAGCCAGGGATAAACAAAAAATAATCTACAAAGGAGAGTCAATAACACTAAGCTCAGACTGCTCAGCAGAAATCCTGCCGGCAAGAAGGAAATGAGATGACAAGACTTTGTAAAGCTTTGAAGGAAAAAATCTTGCCAGTCAAGAATTTATGTATCCAGTAAAACTATCTCTCAAATGTGGTGGCAAAATTAGGACATTTCCATATAAACAAAGTTTAGAGAATTTGCAAAAACCAAGCCAAAATTATAAGAAATACTAAAGGGAGATATTTGGATAGAAAATGAGTAACTATCAGATAACAATCCAAGACTAAAATGCAAGACAGAAGCAGATATCAACACAGATGGGGAAATCATAAAACCAAATCAAACTAAAACACTAAAAATAAGGAAACAGATGTTGTTATGTAAAAGATGACAGTATAACAGAAAGAAGGACTAAAAATGTAATCATGTGCATTTCATATGTAGAGGAAGCCAAGACAACACAAAGAAATCAATGACAGGTTCAAATTTTAAAAAATAGGGGTAGATTTTAAGATAACCACAAAGGAAGCTAACAATCCTACACATTACAATAAAAAAAAGAAAAACATGAAATCTCAGCAAACAAAACCACCAACAAGGAAAAAGCTGGAAGGAAAACATAAATAAAAATGACTCCACACAGAAAATTAAGTGGAAGAATGAAACTATCAACAATGCACAAAAAGGGCATCAAAATGGCAGCACTAAATCCACACCTATCAACAACTCAGCTAAATATAAATGAATTCAATATACCAATAAAGAGAAACAAACTGGCAGAATGGAAAAGAAAACATAGTGGATCTGTATGCTGCGTGTAGGAGACAGACTTAAAGACTCACACAAACTAAAACTAAAAAGATGGAAAAATATATATCCAGCAAACAACATTCAGAAAAGAGCAGAAGAGGGAGGCAGGTCCAAGATGGCAGAGCAGATGGATACTTCCTGTGATCCCTCTAACAACAAAAACCCAAAAGAACAAAAGAATCTGGTACGTATGAGGTCTAACAATTAAGTTCATGAACTCATCCTAGTAAAAGTGTTACTACTGAATATCACTGTGGCCACCTTTGAAATACTCCCATTGGGAAACTATGCACTGACACCAGTACCTAGTCTACCCTTCAAAGTAATTTTGGAACTGTTTTTCTGGAATGGCCATCAGAGCTGTCATAGTACTACCATTGATGTCCTGAATGTAATTAAAATGTCTTCCTTTCAGTGTACACTTTATCTTTGGGTAAAGAAAACAGCCATTGGGGGGCAGATAAGGTGAATAGGGAGGGTATTTCAATGCAGTTACTTGTTTACTGGCTAAAGACTCCCTTACAGACAGTGATGTGTGAGCTGGTGCATTGTTATGATGCAAGAGCTACAAGTTGTTGGCCAAAAGTTCAGGTTGTTTTTGTATATAACTTTTTCACACACCCTTTCAGCACTTCGAAATAGTAAACCTGGCTGTTTGTCCAGTTGGTACAAATTCATAATGAACAATCCCTCCAATATAAAAAAAAAGTTATCAACATCATTGTGACTGTTGATTTGGACTGACAGAACTTTTTTGATCATGGAGAATTTACTGACTTCCATTGTGCACTTGAACACTTTGTTAGGTCATATTGGCATGCCTACATTTCCTCACCAGCAATAACATGGCCCAAAACATCATCTTGCCTCTCCAAAAGGTCTTGGCAAACTTTGACTCTCCTTCACTTTTCTTCATTGGTGAGCTCTTTCAGGACCATTTTTGCACATCTTTCTCATGCCAAGATTTTCACTTAAGATTTTCCTAACTGTTTTCCTATCAATGATATCTTGATCGCTATGCTTCTCCCATAGTTAGCTGATAATTTTGATGCACAATTCAACGAGTTTTTGTAATGTTTTTGTCAGTTCTGCTCCCTACTGGCAAACCTGACCTCTCTTCACCGGTGATAGTTTCTCTCCCATCAGAAAAACGTTTAATACATTTGCACATTGCCAATATCTTCACGGCATTATCCCCATAAACTTGGTCTAACATGTCCCTGATTTCACTTCCACTCTTCCCACGTTTAACATGAAATTGAATGTTTGCTCATTGCTCTAATTCAAGCTCCAACATTCTTGTGACAGCACACAAAAACATGCAACAATAGTGAATGTCACTCAGCAAAACACTGCCACACATTGACACAAACACAGCTGTGAGCTACTGATATACCAAGGTTATAAAACCTAACCAAGTTGTTTGTACACTGCTGCCAATGTAAGTGCATGGTGTCAAGTTTATGAGCCTAATTGTCAGACCTCATCTGACATCCTAGGAGTCCTAAACATCAAAGAGGAAGCTGAAAAATTGGGCTGAGCAAAGGGGAAGGAAGACTAGCACCAGAAGTAAATGGTATTGCACAGACATGACCTGCTGGGAAGCAGCCACATCCGCAAGGTAGGCACAGCATAGATGTTGGTGGCTTTACTCTCAGTGATTGTCTGGAGAATTCACTCAATGCCTCAGGAGCCAGTAAGGGACAGCATCAGATTAATGAAAACTAAGCTTTTGCATGTGATCTATCATGTATGGATTTGAACCTTTCCTTTGATGAAGGCCTAGCTTTCTTCTCCTGGTGCTGCCCACCCCTTCTCTGAACTTCATCCAGCATTAGAGTTTAATGCCATTAACTGAATCAGAAGTTGGATATCTTAGTCTACCTTGAGCCATTCTGTGAGACTTGGAGGGAGGAACAGTTTAGGAAACTCAGGGAAGGGGGAAAAAAGAAGAACAAAATTTTTCTGCCAACTCTCCCATGATGGAAAATCAGGGTATAAATTGTTCATTTACATAGATTGACACAAAAGGGGATATGCCAACACCACAGACACACAGGAATGGCTGTTAACCCCCAGTCTTTCTTAGATCCTGCATCCAGATAACCATGTTAATATCAATCATCCCTGCTCATGTAGGACAGTAGGTGAGAGCCTGTACCACACACTTGGTGGCTGACGAATACATTTAAGAAAAGTAAACTACATTTTAAAGCAAGTAGCTAGAACACAGTAGGTAAACAGAAATATCTACAATTAATTGATGGCTCAGAAACTGCTGTCTGTATCAAAACACTTAAAGGGGTGGACCATGATTTTTTCAGAATGCTTCCAAAACAAACAATCAAATTTTCAAGAGAAAGAGAACTTCCTGAAATTGTAATAGGCAGAATACAAAAAACTAATATTTAGAAATCTTTGAGAGATGAGGAAGGAAATGAGGCAAAATGTAGTAGAACATAATGACAAATTGAATATGCTGTAAGAAAGCACTGAGTAGCAAGAATTAGAAATTCAGAAAATTAATAGTAAAATTACAGAATTAGATGACTCAGTAGAATGTCAAAGTAGCATAATTGAGGCAATGGAGGCCTGAATTAGTGAGACCGACAATAAAGCATGTGACATCAATACATTTAAGGAAAAAATCATTTTTGAAAAAAATTCAAGAAACACTAAGAATTATACAGGACTCTATGAAGGGAAGTAATCCAAGAGTGACTGGAGTACTAGAACAGGCAGAGATAACAGAGAATACAGAGAGAATTGTCAAAGATTTGCTGGCAGATGATTTCCTTGATAACATGAAAGGTGTGAAGATACCTGTCTAAGACACACAGCTAACTCCACAAATGGTAGATCCCAAAAGGAACACATCAAGGCATATTACAATCAAACTTGCCCAAACTAAAGATAAGGAGACAATTTTAAAATAACTAGGGATAAATGAAAAATAATATACAAAGGAAAATCTGTAACACTAAACTCAGACTACTCAGCAGAAACCATGCAGGTAATAAAGCAGTGGGATGACATATACAAAGCCCTGAAGTAAAATAATTGCCAGCCAAGAATTATATATCCAGCAAAATTGTTTCTCAAATATGATGGCAAAATTAGGACATTTCCACAAAAACAAAACTTTAGGGAAACTGCAAAAACCAAACCAAAATTACAATACTAAAGGGAGCCCTTTAGTTAGAAAACCAATAATATCAGATAACAGCCCAATGCCAGAACACAGAACAGAGTAACTAGATAGCAACCCAAATAGGTGAATCATAAAAATGAATCACAGGCAAAACACTGAAAATAGGGCAATAGAGAGGTCATTAAATAAACATTATCACAAAAAAAAAAAGAACCCAAAAGAAAATGTAGTCATAGATCTTTCATTAGAAGTCAAGGCAATATAAAGAAATGAAAGACAGGTTTAAATTTAGAAAAATAAGGGTAAATATTAAGATAACCAGAAAGGAAACTATCAATCCTATGCATCAAAATGAAAAACAATAAAAACATGAATTCTCAGCAAATACAAAACAACCAAAACTGAAAAAGATAAAAATAAAATACATAAAGAAAAAAGGATTAGCACAGAAAATTAAAGAGAACAAAGGAATTGTCTACAACACACAAAAAAGACATCAAAATGACAGCCATAAGCTCGTACCTATCAATAGTTACCCTGAAAGTAAATTGACTAAATGCACCAAGAAGGAGACCTAGAGTGGCAGATTGGATAAGAAAAACATGACCTATCTATATGCTACCTAAAGAAGACAAGTCTTAGGCTCAAAGACACAAACTGTAACTCAAAGAATGGAAAAAATACATCAAGCTAGCAATTCAAAAAAGAGCCGAAGTGGAAATATTAACCTCTGATAAAATAGACTTTAAAATAAAACCCACATCAGATAAGAGAGGACATTATATAACAATTAAGGGATCAATAATTAAGGAGGACAAAACCATAGTGACTGTCTACACATCCAACAGCAGGATTCCAAAACACATAAAACAAAACTAACTGCATTGAAACAGACAGCTCTGCACTAATAGTAGGAAACTTGAATACGTCACTCTCAGTGAAGGACTGAACATTAGAAAAACAGTAAAGACACGGAAGATCTGCAGGTGGAGCCAAGATGGCAGACTAGATACACATCTCCTCAATTCCTTCTGAAAACTAAGGCCTAGATTGATAACTGAACAGAGCATTCTGGACACCCACTGAGCCCTGGGACACAATATAGGGTTGTCAGATTAGACTACATGCCACTAACTGGGAAATTCACTGAGCCCTGCTCTTGCTGAGTTGCTTGCACAGACTTGAGGTACTGGAGTTTCGTTTTTTTTTCTTTTTGTTGGCCAGTCAGTGGGAGTTGGGCACGAGCTGGCAAATGTGCCAACTGCAGTGTTGAAGTAAACAGCTTGTGGCACAACAGAGAGACGGTGTGTGGGATAGCCATGGTTTGAGAGCCTGGCAGCACACTGAGGGCATCACATCTCCTCCACCCTCTGTTTTCTGAGCTGCACCATAGATTCTGCTGTTTCACCATGGGAGAGGCAGCTTGACCAAGACACCATCTTGATCAGCTGGGAGGTAGAGTCACCTCACCAGAGGCCTCAGCAGGGGCTAATTCCCAGGCTAGGAGGCAGTACCAGCCTGGGGAGTGTTTTTCCAGCAGAAAGGCAGTGTTTAGCACAGTGTTGCCTTATGTGTAGGGCTCAGTTGAAGAAGGGAGCAAGACCATAGCCCCTTACTTTGAACAACATTATAGCATCTGAGGACAGCCAAAGAGGTGCTTCAGTTGTCAACCAGGAGGTGGAGCCTGCCACATCTGACAACCTGACTGATTTTGGAAACTGTCAGATAGCTTTTCACTTTTTTAAAATAAGACTGCCTGAAGAAATATCTGCTGAGCAGCCTGATGGCACCTCATCCAGCCTTTACTGACCCACATCATACAGTCAATTGGCAGCCCCCCAGTGGCTCCGTAAGTAGGGCAGTTCCTTTGCCAGCCAGAAGGTGGAGCCTACCATACCAGACAGTCCATCAGGGCCTGTCACTAGAGTACACAGAGGTATCCAGTGACCAACTCCTTTCTCAGAACTGCACCTCAGCTCCTGTTGAGGTAACACCAGACAAACTAAACAGCCTCTAGACTGCCTGAAGGCAACAGACCATCATTAATCATTTAAAGAAACAGCCCACCATGGCTCTGGAAAACTCCCAAAATAATCAAAAAGCTTCCTAAATGAAAAAGCCTTTCTGAAACTATTGGGGGTTGAGAACAAAAGAAATATATAGAGAACCCTCCTAGACATTAAATAAAATGCAGTAGAGCAAAATGAAAAATTAAGCAAACTATTCAAACTGATGGAACATCAACATCCTGCAATCCAGCAGATCAATAACAAAATTACAGAACTAGACAATTCAATCCAAAGCTAAAGGAGCAGAATTGAGGAGATGGAATTCAGACTTAGTGACCTTCAAGACAGAGCAACCGACACTAGCATTTATGAGGAGAAATCAGAGAAAAGAAATAAGAAAAGTGAAGAAGCATTAAGAAGCATGTGGGACTCTATTAAGAGGAATAATCTATGGTTAGTTGGAGTTTCTGAACAGGGAGAGATAGCTGAAAACATGTAGTTTTGTTGTTGAGATTCTGACAGAGAACTTCCCTGAAATTATGAAATGAGAGAACATAGACTTCCAAGATGTGTATCAAACACCACAAAAACTAGACTCCACAAGAAAGACACCAACACATGTTATAATAAAGCTTAATAGTGAAACATAAGCAGAAACTCTTCCAGGCAACAAGAAGCAAAGCTAACATTCAGAAGGAAGCCCTGTAGGCTTTCAATTGACTTCCTGGAAGAAACAATGTTGGCATGGAGGCAGTGGGATGACACATTCAAAGCCTTGTAGGAGAAAAGCTTCCAAACAAGAATTAGATATTTTGCAAAACTGTCCTTCAAATATAAAGATAAAATTAAGACAGTTACAGATAAACAGAAGCTTAGAGACTTTGTAAAAACCAAATCAAAACTACAAGAAATTGTGAAAGAAGCTCTTTGCTTAGAAAAACAAAACAATTAAGTGTATATTTAAGGAGAGAATGCAAGACACAACATCCAGAAACCTATCCAGGTAGGGAAGTCACAAAACCCACAGAAAGCTACAATATTAAAAGAGGGGAACCAGTGATCATATCACGAAACCTATGACATCATCACACCAAAAAGAGCAATATACTACAGTAGTTATAATCGTTTCCAATAGCCAGCCAAGTGCCATCGAGTCAAATCTGACTCATGGCAACCTTAGGGTAGGAATACTCTGACCTCCAGAGTATTCACGAAGATAAAAAGATATGCAGAAGTTAAAACTGGGTTGAAACTTAGAATACTAAGGGGGAGCATAGGGGTAGCCACAAAGCACGGCAAGAATGTATCATATCAAAACAAGAAACGTAATACAGGAGTCTCAACAAACACAAAACCTGCACTTAAAAAGATGAAAAGTCAACCATAAATATGAACAGAATGTTAAGAGCAACAGAGAAAACACCAACACAAAAATAAATACATCAAAATGACAGCCATAAACACATACCTATAAATAATTACGCTGAATGAAACAGACTGAACACTTCAATAAAGAGACAACGAGTGACATCTGGGATCACAAGACATGGCCCATCTATATGTTGCTTACAAGAAAAACACCTTAGACTCAAAGATATGAACAAACTGAAAATTTAAGGATGGTATACTATATACCAAGCTAGCAATATACAAATAAGAGCAGGTGTGGCACTACTAATCTCAGATAAAATAGATTTTAATGTAAAATCCATTGTCATGGACAAGCACTCTCACTATTTATTGCTGAAAGATTCAATTCACAAACAGGACTCAATAATATTAAATATTTATGCATCCAATATTAGAGCATCTAAATACATCAAACAAACACTGACTATACTGAAAAATGAGATAGATCACTCCACAATAATAGTGGGAGAATTCAACACTTCACTTTCAATAATGGGCAGATCATCTAGATAAAAGCTCAGTAAAGACATAGAAGGTCTTGTTGTTAACCAACTATACCTTATTAACCAATTACCAATTATACCTCATCTACATACACAAAACTTTTTATCTAACAACGGATAAGTACACCTTCTTCTCCAATGCACAATAGAACATTTTCCAGAATAGACCATGCATTAGTACATAAAGCAAATCTCAACAAATCCAAACTGCTGAATTATTGCAAAGCATAAAGCCATAAAAGTTGAAATCAGTAGCAGAAAAAAGACATGGAAGATTTACATGCTGCAATCAACCAACTTGACCTCACATCTACAGAACTCTCCACACAACAGCAGCCAAGTATACTTTCTTTTCAAATGCACATGGAACATTCTCCAGAATTAACCATGTATTAGGTCATAAAGCAATCCTTAACAAAATTCACACTATTGGAATATTACAAAGCATTTTTTTCCAACCATAAAGCCATAAAAGTAGAAATCAATAACAGAAAAAAGAAGGAAGAATAATCACACACATGAAAACTGGAGAATACTGTTCCTAAAAATGACTGGGTTTACAGAAGATATCAAGGATGGAATAAAGAAATTCATCAAATAAATGAGGATGAAAATCCATTCTTGCCAGAATCTATGGGATGAAGCAACAGCAGTGCTCAGAGATCAATTTATCACAATAAATTTTGCATACATCCCAAAATAAATGAAGAGCTGAAATAAAAAAATTAAATCTACAACTCAAACAAGTAGAGGGAGAGTAGGAAATGAACCCCTCAGGAACCAAAAGAAAGCAAATAATAAAAATTAGAGCAGAACTAAATGAAATAGAGAATAGAAAAACAACTGAAAGAGTTAACAAAACCAAAATTGTTTTTCTGAAAACATCAAAAAAATTGCTAACCACTGGACAAATTGACAAAGGAAAAATAGAGGAGGAAGCCAGTAACTCAAATAAGATATGACAAAAGCAATAGAACAGCAGACATAATTGAAATTAAAAGTATCATAACAGAATACTATGAAAATTGCACCCTAATAAACTCAGAAACCTAGTGGAAATGGTCAAATTTCTAAAAATACATCACCTGCCAAAACTAGAGCCAATAGAAGTAGTACAACTAAATAAACTGATTACAAAAGAAGAGATTGAAAAGATAATTTAAAAAAGCCCTGTCCCTCATGGCTTTACTGGAGAAC
This sequence comes from Heterohyrax brucei, assembly GCA_028571685.1. Lineage (NCBI taxonomy): Eukaryota > Metazoa > Chordata > Mammalia > Hyracoidea > Procaviidae > Heterohyrax > Heterohyrax brucei. The sequence continues at coordinate 33,837,368 of CM053140.1, forward strand.
TCTACCAAACTTTCAGAGAAGAGTTAACACCACTATTACTAGAGGTATTTTGAAGTATAGAAGAGGAACTTGGTCATTCTACAAAGCCAGTATAACCCTGATACCAAAATCCGTAAAGCCAAGCCATCAGTAAAGACAGCATAAAAAGGAAAATTGCAGACTAATATCTCTCTTGAATTTAGATGCAAAAATACTCAATGAAATTCTAATCATTAGAATTTAGCAACACACCAAAAAAATAATTCACCGTGACCACATGGGATTCATACTACTGATTCTGGATGTGTCAACATTAGAAAAACAATTACTGTAATCAGACATATAAATAAAAGACAAGAACCACTTGATTTTATCATTTGAATCAGAAAAGGCATCTGACAAAGTCCAACACTAATTCATGTTGAAAATACTCAGCAAAATAGAAATAGAATAGAAATTCCTCAACACAATAAGAGGAATCTATGCAAAGCCAGCAGCCAAAATGATCCTAAATGGAGAGAGTCTGAAAGCACTCCCCATGAGAACAGTAGCCAGAGAAAGTTGCCCATTGTCACCACTCTTATTCAACATTGTCCTGGAGGTCCTAGCCAGAGCCGTTGGGCAAGATAAAAAAATAAAGGGTGTTAAAATTGTTAAGGAAAAAGTAAAAGTACCTGTATGTGCAGATGATATGATCTTATGCACAGAAAATAAACACACTAGATATTACAATTAAGTTTGTGAACTCAACAAAATGCACTTACATTGGCCACACTGCACAAAAAACTCAGTAAGGTTTCATAACCCTGATATATCAGTGTCTCACAGTTGCGTTCATGTCAATATTTGGCGGTGTCTTGCTGAACAGTGTTAATTACTGCTATTGCATGTGTTTTTGTGTGCCAGCACAAGAAAGTCAGAGCTTGAATTGTAGCAATGAACAACAGCTAATTTCTTGTTAAACTTGGCAAGTGTGGAAGTGAAATCAGGGACATGTTAGTACAAGTTTATGGAGACCATGTCATAAAGAAAATAGCAGTGTACAAATCGATTAAACATTTTTTTCCTAGGGGAGAAAAAATGTCACCAGTGAAGAGTTCAGGGCAACCAGTAACAAGCAGAACTGATTAAAACATTGCAAAAATTAATTAAATTGTGTGTCAAAAACATCAAATGACTGTGAGAAGCATAGCAGACCAAGTGTTCATAAATAGAGAAACAGGAAAGTCTTTTTTTGGTTTCTTTTATTATGTTTAAGCAAAAGTATACAATCCAAATCAATCTTGAATGCCCACCTGTCTGCAACTCCATCTGCTCTCCTCACCCTGTGACAGCATACTTCTCCTTTTCATTCTTCTAGTATCCTCTTAATGAACACCTGTAGCTTCCTCTCCACACTCTCCCATTTAGAAAGAAACCAGTAGGACAGCCTCCTCCAGATGTATAAAACAATAAAGTATACACACCACATGCTCACACTGTGTCCCTGAGTCCAGACCATTTCTTGTTTGAAGAGTTGAACTCAGTATTGGTTTCAGGTCTGAGACAGCAGCAAGTCCAGGGGATCCTTCAGGCTATTGGACCATCAATTCTAGTCTTTCAGAAGAGTTCTTGAACTGCACACCTCTTTTTCTTGTGTTACCTCAGGGACTCTACATTGTGTCTCCCGTCACAGCTGGTGGTGATGGCCAGGAGTCATCTGGTTCTGCTCTCATGATGATAGTCTTCCATTCATATGGGTCCTTCTGTCTTCTGGGCTCCTTTTGCCTTGTGTTTTTGATGTTCTTAGGGGTCATCTGTTCCAAATGTGGTTGGGACCAACTGCTGTTCCTCAGGTGGCAGTTTGCTAGCTTTTAAGACTGCAGACACCACTCACGCATATGGGGTGAAGAGGACTCTTTTAGCAAAGACTGCTTTTACCAATCGACTTCGATGTCCCCTGGAAACAGATGCCAGACCCCTGTCCCTGCCACTCTGTCCTTTGAAATGTTGGCTTGAGTTTAGAAAACCTTTCATCTTATGGGGTAGTCTTGTTATGCTGATTTGTCTTCTACTGTGTGCTGTCACTCCCTTCACCTAACTGAATTTTTATTGATTAATCTATGAACAACCCTTTCCCTCCCTTCCCACTGTTGCAGCCATCAAAGAGTCTTTTCTTCTGTACATAAGTCCATTTTTAAGTCCTTACAGCAGAGATCTCATACAATACTTGTCCTTGTGCAGTTGACTGATTTGACACAGCACAGTGTCTTATAGTTGAAACTGGGTTATGAGATGCTTCCTAAAATCATCATTGTTCTTTATCATTGCATACTGTTCCATTGTGTATATGTACCATAGTTTGTTTATCCATTCATCTGCTGATTGGTGCCTAGGTTGATTCCATCTTTTTGCTATTGTGGACAGTTCTGCAATAAACATTTGTAAACATGTATCTGTTTGGGTGACTGCCTTTATTTCTGCAGGGTATATTCCAAGCAATGGGATTGCTAGATCATATGGTATTTTTCTTTCTAGTCTTTTAAGGAAGCTCCAAATTGTTTTCCAAGGAGGCTGTACAATTTTGCATTCCTAGGGTCGCCATGAGTCGGATCTGACTCGATGGCACTTGGCAGACCAGCAGTGTAGGACAGTTCCAATCTCTCCACAGCAACCCCAGAATTTGTTGTTTTGTGGTTGTGGGACTATGGTCAGCCTTCTTTGGACAAGATGGTAACTCACTGTAGTTTTGATTTGGATTTCTCTAACAGCTAATGACCAAGAGCATTTCCTCATGTGTCTTTTGGCTGCCTGGATGTCTTTTTTGGTGAAATGTCTGTCCAACTCCTTTGCCCATTGTTTAACTGGGTTGTTGATATTTTTCAGTACCTTTTAGATTATGGAAATCAGGCGTCCATCTGATACGTAGCTGTCAAATATATATATTTTTTCATTCTGTAAGTAGTCTTTCAATTCTTTTGATAAAATCTCTGGAGGAGCATATGTATTTGATTTTTAGTAGTTTCCATTTGTCTATTTTTTGTTGTTTGTACATTGTTGGTCAGAATTTGTAGTCTGTCTAAGCCATATATTAGAACTTCCATTGTTGTCCCTGTTTTTTCTTGCATGATCTTTATCATTTTAAGTTTAATACTTAGGTAGTTGATCCATTTTGATTTAATTTTTGTGTAAGAATTGAGATATGGGTCTTGTTTCAGTTTTTTGCAGATGGATATCCAATTTTGTCAACATCATTTTTTAAAGAGACTGTTTTTATCCTGGTTTATAACCTTTGGGCCTTTCTTGCGTATCAACTGGTCATAGGAGGACAGTTAGGAAAGTCTTAACTGAAAATCTTGGCATGAGAAAGGTGTATACAAAATGTTCCTGAAGGAACTCACCAATGAACAAAAGCAAAGGAGAGTCAAAGTTTGTCAAGACCTTTTGGAGAGGTAAGATGATGTTTTGGACTATGTTATCACTAGTGGTGAAACATGAGTATACTGATATGACTGTGAAACAAAGCATCCTAGTGCACAATGGAAGCCAGTCAATTCTCCATGACCAAAAATTTCTGTCAGTCCAAATCAATAATCGATGATGTTGCTAAACTTTTTTGATATCAGAAGGATTGTTCATTATGAATTTGTGTCAATTGGACAAACAGTTAACCAAGTTTATTATTTGGAAGTGCTGAAAAGGCTGTATGAAAAAATTAGGCAAAAACTACCTGAACTTTTCGCTAACAACTCATGGCTCTTGCATCACAACAATGCACCAGCTCACACGTCACTGTCTGTGAGGGAGTTTTTAGCCAGTAAACAAGTAATTGTACTGGAATACTCTCTCTACTTACCGGATCTAGCCCCTGGTGACTTTTCATCTTTACCAGAAAATAAAGGAAATGTTGAAAGGAAGATATTTTTACGACATTTGGGCCATCAAGGGTAATACATCAACAGCTCTTATGGCCATTGCAGATAAAAGAGTTCCAAAATTGCTCTGAAGTGTGGGCTAGAGACTGGCATCAGTGCATAGCTTCCCAAGTACTTTGAAAGTAATTATGGTGATATTCAGCAATGAAGTATGTAGCACTTTTTCTAGGATGAGTTTGCAAACTTAACTGTCAGACCCCATAAATCTGGTGGATTCCTTTACACTAACAAAGAAACCATTAAAGATGAAATTATCAAGTCAATACCATTTACACTAGCTCCCAAAAACATTAAAAAAGGGAATAAATCTAACCAGAAACAAAACAGACTTATACAAAAAGATTACAAGATTCTACTGCAAGAAGTCAAACAAGAGTTTCATAAGTGGAGAAACCTACCTTGCTCATGAATAGGAAGACTCAACAACATGAAAATATCTATTCCACCTTAAGCAACCTACAGATGCAATACAACTCCATACATGTCTCATCCTCCCAACAGTCTCCTTTCCCCTCCTCTCCGTCCACTCCCCTTCCTCCAGCCAGAGGTCAGCAAGATGATATCCTATAGGTGTATAGAACCATAAAGTGCTTCCAATATATGGTTACTCTGCATTGCCAAGTCCAATCCATTCCTGTCCAAAGAGTGGACCTTTGTTATAATTTATGGGAGAGGGCAGCATCAGGGCAGGGGGCCATGCTCTCAGAGGAACCCCAAAACCGCTGGACCATCAATTGAGGTCTTTTAGTGGAGATCTCATGATGCACCTCTTTTTATTCTTGTGTTGCCAGTGAGACTCCTCTCTGTGAGCTCTGTCATGGCTATCACTGGTGGTGTCCGGGCACCATCCGGTTCTTCCGGTCCCAAGTCGATGTAGGCACCCACTCTTGCCGGTCTCTCTGTCTTCTCGGTTGTCTTTACCGCATGCCATTTTGGCCCTCGGTGAGCATCCGTTCCTGCTGAGTTGGGACCATTTGCTGTGTCCTCGGATGGCAGCTTGGCAGCTTTTAAGACCCCCGACATCTAGTGGCATTTTTTAATGAGCAGAGAAACAAATCACCAACTTCATATGCAAAGATAAGGTGTCCCAGATTAGTAAAGCATGTACTGAAGAAACACAAAGTGGGAGGCCTCATACTACCTGACTTTAGAACCTATCTCACTACCATAGTAGTCAAAACAGCCTGGTACTGCCACAAAAATAGGTACATAGATCAATGAAACAGAATAGAAAATCCAGATATAACATCATCTACCTACAAGTAACTGATATTTGACAAAGGCCTAAAATCTTTAAACTGGGGAAAAGACAGTCTCTTTAATAAATGGTGTTGGCATAACTGGATAACCATTTGCAAAAAAATAAAACAAGGCCCATGTAACATGCCATGCACAATAAGTAACACAAAAGGGATCAAAGACTTACTTATCAAATTGAAAATGACAATTTGTGCAACAAAAAATAGGTACTTTGCTGGGAGCCACAATACATGGCATAATGAACTATAAACGTTACTAACAATGCACAAACATCAGAAGAGAAAATAGATAACTAGGAACTCCTAAAAATCAAAACTGATGTTCATCCAAAGACTTTGCCAAAAGAATAAAAAGGCAACTTACAGACTGGTAAAAAACTTTGGCAACCACATACATAATCAGTGTCTAATCTCCATAATCTACAAGATACTGAAAAACCGCAACAAGAAAAATACAAATAACCCAGTTAAAAATGGACAATAGATATAAACAGTCACTTCACCAAAGAAGCCATCCAGGCAGCTAACAGATACATGAGGAAATATTCATGATTACTAGCCATTAGAGAAATCCAAATCAAAACTGCAGTGAGATACGTCTCACCCCAACATGACTGGCACTAATCCTCAAAACACTACATGATAAATGTTGGAGAGTTTGTGGAGAGACTGGAACTCTTGTACACTGCTGATAGGAAGGCAAAATGGTACAATCACTTTGAAACTGATTTGGTGCCATCTTACAAAGCTAAACATAGAAACACTGCAGGCTCCAGCAATCCCACTGCTTGGAATATATCCTAGAGAAATTAGGGCTGTCACATGAATAGATACATGCACACCAATGTTTATTGCAGCACTGTGCATAATAGCAAACAGACAGAGTCAACCTAGGTGCTTATCAACAGATTAATGGATAAACAAACTGCAGTATATTCACACAGTGGAATACTATGCAACAAGAAAGAACAACGATGACCTTAGGAAATATAACATGGAGGAATCTGGAGGACATTATGCTGTGTGAAACTGATTCATTACATAAGGACTAATCTTGTGAGAGACCACTATCATAGGACACAGGAAAACATTTAAGCACGGGAGAAACTAATCTTTGCGGTTACAAGAGTAGGGATGGAGGGACAGGAGTATTCACTGACTAGATAAAGACAAAAAATAAAAAAGGCACTACATTGAGTTGATTCTGACTCACAGTGACCCTAAAGGACAGAGTAGAACTGCCCCATAGAGTTTTCAAGGAGCACCTGGTAGATTCGAAATGTCAACCTTCTGGTTAGTGGCTGTAGCACTTAACCACTGTGTTACCAGTGTTTCTAGTGATTTAGAAAGTAGATAAAACTTGGGTTAGGTGAAGGAAGTGACAGTACTCAGAAGAAGGGAAGTCGATTTACCTGAACTATACTAAAAGGTAGGAGGTTGTCTAAATGTAACCCAACATTTTGAAGGACAGAGTAGCAGGGGCAGGGGGCTGGGGACCATGGTTGCAGGAACATCTAGGCCAACTGGCACAACTAAGTTTTTTTAAACAGAATCTTCTGAATCCCATTTTTGTGAGTGGTGTCCTGGGTCTTAAAAGCTAGCGAGTGTGGCCTTCTAAGTAGCATCAATTGGTCCCAATATACCTGGAGCAGAGGAGAATGAAAGACATTAAGGAGTTTAGGAAAATATGAATCCAAGAGACAGAAGGGCCACATGATCTGGAGACTACATCAGCGTGAGACCAGAAGAACTAGATGGTGACAGGCCACCATCAATGACAGCCCTCTCAGGAAATACAAACAACATACAGTCCCTACTTAGTGGTAAAAAACAAATGTACACTACTAGAAGTCTACTAAATAAAGATCAGAACTGATCATGTGACAGACTAAAGAATTCTCTGAGAACATGGGCCCTGGACACCTGAAGCCAATTCTTCTGACAAAGATTGGACTGGAATTTAAGACATACAGTGACACTGGCGAAGTGTGTGCTTCTTGGCTTAAGTATATACATGAAGTTGACTGAGCAGCTCCTGTCAGGGGCAGTGGTTTGGAGGGGAATAGGAGTTGGCTGAATGGATACAGAAAGTACCAAGTAAAGAGAAGCATGCTGTCGGGGGTGGGGAAAGCAATTAGAATTGCATAGCACTTGCAAAGAAAGCTTAGCTAATGGAAAAGTTGGCAATTCAAAGCTACCAGGCACTCCTTGGAAACCTTATGGCATAGTTCTACTCTGTCCTATAGGGTTGCTATGAGTCAGAGTTCATTGGACATCAACAGGTTTTGGGGGTTTTAGGAAAATAAAATAACAATTATGTAGATTGAAAGTTTTATAAAATGATTAGCAACAAAAAAGGAAGCCAAGTGAAATATCTTGCTTCTACCCTGATAAAGCAGAGTAGTTGTATGTGTCTGTAAAAGTAAGACATTTTCTAACACATGATGGAGATGTTGTTGCATGTTTTTTACACCAATGGAAATGACGTGGTAGAGAGGGGAGACATGTTTGTTTTAGATCAATACCTGGAGTGGGTGAGAGAAGATGAGACCTGGCAAAGATTAACAGGGTTGGCCTCAGGTAAGTTATATTTATCCTGAAAGGAAGCACAGCAGAGTCTAAGTGTACAGGTGCAAAATAGCTGGTAAATGTGACAGTGAGGGTTCATTGGCTTCCAAGATTCCTAGCTTCTCCATGAAATTGTAAGGAAGTCATTATCAGGAAGTGAGACTTTCAGAGTAGGGCTTGGAGATTTGAAGAGCAGGAAGAAAGCATGAAATAATTCTTTGGGAAGGGAGGAGAGTGAATGGGATTTATAGTGGCATGTCTTGGTGCAACTAAGCTCTGGGTAATGCAAACTATTAAAAACTCAACTATTTATTTACAGCAAGATTGGTGGTTTGAACCCACCAAGAGGATCCTTGGAAGAAAGGCCTGGTGACTGGCTCCAGAAAAATCACCACTGAAAAGCCTATGGAACAGAATTCTATTATGTCACATGTGAGATCATCATGAGTCAGAGCCAATTAGATAGTAACTTGTTGGTTGGTTGGTTGCCCCTGATAGTACTAACGACCATTTCAGGACAGTGTCTGTCCATGTTCAGAGAGAACAGAAATAAGATTCTGTGTTTTTGTTTGTTTTTTGTTCTTATTGTGGTAAACATATTGGTAACAAAATGCCTGGCAGTTAAGCAATCTTTGTATGTACATTTCAGTGACACTAAACATACTCAGCATGTTGTTCAGTTATCACCATTAACCTTTCCTGAATTTTTCCATCACCGTTAACAGAGGCTCGGTGTCCCATCAGCGTTGTATATTCCCTTCCCCCTCCTTCCGGCCCATCCCCAGTAACCACTAATAAAAGTTTGCACCAGTCAGTTTGTCATACTGTGGAGGCTTGCTTGTTGCTGTGATGCAAGAAGCTATGCTGCCAATATTTAGATACCAACAGGGCCCTCCCTGGCAGACAAATTGCAGCTGAGCTTCCAGACTCAGACAAATTAAGAAGAAGGACCTGACAGTCCATTTCTAAAAAAAAAATGAAGATGAAGAAAATCTGAAAGGACTGCTCTACAAGACAAAGTATTATAATGAAACATGCAAAAACCTGGAGATAAAACATTTAAAGGGAAGAATATACTAGCCCTTCTCAAGCTGACAGAACTGAAGAAAAAAATTCAAGCCTCAAATTGCAATGTTGAATGATTCTGTGGAGAAAATATTAAATGACACAGGAAGCATCAAAAGAAGATGAAAGAAATTTACAGTCACTGTACCAAAAAGAATTTGTCAACATTCAACCGCTTTAGGAGGTAGCATAAAATAAAAAATTGATGATACTAAACAAAGAGATCCAAGCTGCACTGAAGACATTGATGAAAGGACAGTCTACAAGAACTGATGAAATACCAATTGAGATGTGCAACAAAAAGATGCAGCCCTGGAAATGCTTACTCCCTTTTGCCGAGAAATTTGGAACAGACCTGTATTTATGCCTATTTCCGAGAAATTATCACACAATATCATTAATATCACACACAAGTAAAATTTTGCTAAAGATCATTGAAAAGCAGTTGCAGTCAGTACATGAACAGGGAAATGCCAGAAATTCATGCCAGATTCAGACAGAGACATGGAATGAGGAATGCCATTGCTGGTGTCAGATGGATCATGGCTGAAAGAAGAAAATACGACAAAGATGTTTACCTGCGTTTCATGGACTGTACAAAGGTATTCAATTGTGTGGACCATAATAAATTATAGATAATATTGTGAAAATGGGAATTCTGGAACACTTAGTCTGTGCTCATAAAGAACTTGTACACAGATCAAGAAGCAGTCATTCAAACAGACAAAGGCATATTGAGTGCTTTACAGTCAGAAAACGAGTGCATCAGGGTTGCATCCTTATACCATATTTATTCAGTGTATATACTGAGCAAATAATTCGAGAAACTACACTGGATGAAGAAGAATTGGACATCAGGATTGGAGGAAGACTCCTTAACAACCTGCAATATGTAGACGACACAACCTCTCTTGCTACAAGAGGACTTACTGATGAAGATCAAAGATCACAGATCACAGCCTCAGTGTGGATTACACTTCAAAATAAAACAAAAATCCCCACAACTGAGCCAATAAGTAATATGATGGTAAGTGGAGAACAGGTTAAAGTTGCCAAGAATTTCATTTTACTTGGATCAACAATCAATGCCCTTGGAAGCAGCAGCAAGAAATCACATGATGTATTATTACACTGGATAAATCTGCTGCAAAAGATTTCTTTAAAACTTTAAAATGCAAAGATGTCATTTTAAGGGCTAAGGTGTTCCTGACCCAAGCTGTGGTATTTTCAGTCCCTTTGTGTGCATTGAAAGCTGGGCAATAAATAAGAAAGATGAAAGAACAATCAATGCCTTTGAATTATAGTGTTGGTGAAGAATATTGAATATACCATGGAATACCAGAAGAATCAACAAATTTGTCTTAAAAGACGTACAGTCAGAATGCTCAACAGAAGTGAGGATGTTGAGACTTCATCTCAAATACCTTGGCCAAGTTATCAGAAGGAATCAGTTTTTGGAGACGGACATCGTGCTTGGTAGAGTAAAAGGTCAGAGATAAAGAGGCAAAAGCTTAATAAGATGAATTGACACAGTGGCTACAATAATGGGTTCAGGCATAACAAGGACTGTGAAGATGGGACGGGACCAGTCAGTGTTTCATACTCTTGTATGTAGGGCCACCATGAATCAGAGTTGACTCAGGGGCATCTAACAACATCTAACAACAACAACTCTTACCTATTCTAGATTTTTTATATAAAGTGTTCTGTGCTTTTGTCCAACTATGTCCAGTTTCCCAGCTGCAGATATGGGGTAGCTAGAGAGTAGGGATTTACCAGATAGGGGCTTGGTAAGTGCACAGAAAAACACTGGATGATTTTCAGGCACAAGTACCTCTGAGGAGACACATAAACTATGCGTCAATCTGTGTAGCATGAGTAGAAGTAGGACTGCAGGCTACTAAAAGAAAGAAAATGGTAAAATACAATACAACAAGAGAGAAGCCTGGCAGAGAACCATGACAGTGTGCCGTGAACTGAAGCATGTAATTGCCCAACTATGTGCACCTGAGGTCTAAAATCAGGAAAAAAGGAAAAGGATGGAGCACACTTATTTGTCTTCTGAATACAGTAGTCTGCCACTTACGACAAGTTTCCATTCCACTGATTTCATTAGAAGCTGGTTCTGACATAAGTCAACTAACTCATTTTTTTTAGCTTTCATTGTTACTGTCTTTTATTATCAGTATCTTTACAATTCTGGTGTTTGTCTTTAGGAGTTTAAAACATTAAGTATAAACTTACAGTTGTATTTTAATGCATACATACATTAAAAGATGCATATGTCATTAAAAATGGATGTCATAATAGTTGCAGTTCAATGAAACTCAAATATGTGTATGGTTGGTGATTATCAGTAATTAAAAAAGATAAAATCCTGACCATTTCATTCACCGGTGTTTCTTAGTTTATGGGAATATCATCCAGAATGGCCAAGACACTAATGTAAAAGACTGAGGAGAAATGATCAAACCCACACAGCCAGAGCACAGTTGGTCTTGCACGGACATCAAACAGTCATAGAGGGCTTTGTGTTGGGTTCTGCCACTGCTGCTTCTATTTGTGGTTGCTGATCCAGTGCTCAGCGTTGATTTGATTTGATTTTTTCCTTGCTTGTGTTAGCAGCTGATGGAGAAATAATCAGCTGGATCAACTGTGGAGCTATGCAAACTAGCTGTTAAAATGCCATAAATATCTCAATTGGCCACTTCACAGGAGGATTATTTCTGTTCTATACAAAAGGGCTTATGTAATGCTCATACAACTCAATATCTGAGTGGTTAATGAATAGAGGAGAAAAAAAAAGTACTGAATACTTCTCTCTCCGAAAGAAATTCCTATATATAGACAGCTCTCAGTTATCTGGATGTAGCCATGAGGAATTTTAATCTCGTATTGCCCTCCTCCCTCCTTTCACAGTCTTCTCCTTTTCTGGCCAACAGTCTGCCTACTTAGGTATTTTAGTGACCTTTTGTTGCACAACAAATGGCCCCCAACATAGAGAAAACATCACCATTCATTGTTTCTCATGGTCCCTGTCTTAGTCTCCTAGCACTACTGTAACAGAAATACAACAAGTGGGTGACTCTAAAGAACAGAAATTTACTTTCCCACAATTCTCCAAGCTAAAAGTACAAATCAAGGTCTCAGCCTCACTGATTTTATCCTGAGAAATCCTTATGTGGCCTCTGTCTTACCCTTTATGTTTGTGTCTAATCTTTCTGTAACTCAGAAGAGATTTGGCTGATAACTCATCCTATTTGGGTATGATGTAACTGACATAACAAACAAAAAAACAAGAACAAAAACATCCTGTTATATAACAAGGTGATATCCAAGATATGAGTTAGGATTCCAGCACTACTTTGTGGGGATACAATCCAGTCTATATTCCCAGTCCTTTCGGTTGACTGGATTCAGCCAGTGCCTTTGAGTTCCACTGGGATCAGTGCAGGTCACTCTTGTGTCTGTGTTAATCTGAGAGCTTTCCAGGCCTGGGGTACCCCTCGTAGCCTCACTCATGTGCCTAACAGTGTGGGCTGTCTGATAACTGGTACATTTCAATTCTTTTGCAGGTAGCCTCACATTTCAAGGTCTCCCTGCTCCACATGGCCACTCCAGGAGGACAGTGCTGATTGTTTATATACCATCTGGCTTCTGAGAGAGTTAAAGCAGAAGCTGCAAATTCTCCAAAGTCTTAGTTCTAGAACCACAACACCACTTTTACTGCAGTCTATCGACAAAAGTGTGTCCAGACACAAGGAGGAAGAAATAGACTTCACTTCCCAGCAGGAACAGGGATTTGAACTTATGAAGTGGCTTGTTGTTGGTATATTTTACTGTCTACAACACTAAAGAACTAGAGATTCGGAATAAATCATTGGATAAAACCCAGTGGAATTAACTATTGTATTTCATAGTTACATTACTCTGTTAAATTAACCAATTTAACCAGATTAAAAATTGAGAAACAAACACAGACTTGATAGCACATCCAAACCACAGTAGATACCCTTTGACCACAGTCAGCTCTGCTCATGGTCTTCTCCATCTCCTCTGTTCAGACTGCTCCTTTCTCTTTACCATTGTCAACGACACTCTTCAAACACTATCACAAATGTCACCCTTCTGCTGTATGGTGCTTCTCAGGAACCAGGATCCCTCCCATCCTTGGCTCTTGCACTTGTCCTATTGTGTGGTCTGGCTCCTGGTTGATTTTTGAGCTTCACTGGTTTATCTGTAAATCCCTAGAGTTCTGTACTGTAAAAACCAGGAGCTGACAAGTTGACTCTGGCTTCTGGTGACCCCATCTGTGATAGGGTAGAACTGTGCTCCATAAGGTTTTCAATGACTGAGTTTTTTTGAAGTGTCATGCCTTTCTTCTGAGGCAACTCTGGGTGTTCTCAAACTTTCACCTTCTTGATTAACAAGTGAGGGAATTCACAGTTTGCACTATCCAGGAAGTCCTCTGTTCCTTGCAGCCTAGAAAAGAATAAGATCCTCAGGTACTACAGGTAGAAGCCAGATAGTAGCCTTCAGGATGCTCCTCTAGGAGCTTGGGCATCCAGGAGTCAGCTGTGGCCATTTATTTGAGTTGACTGACTTCAATGAGCAGATCCTTTCCATAAACAGCACCCCAGGTGAGCAGAGTACATAGGCCAAGAGACCTGAAGGCAGGTTTGGTAAGGAGATCTGGCAACAGAAGAGTGGGACAGATGCTGAAAGGAGGAGTAGGAGGGACCAAGAAGCAAAATTAACATCTTCTCTATATTCAAGGAGCCCTGGTAGTCTCATGGTTAAGCAGTCAACTGCTAACTGAAAGATCCACATTTGGAATCTACCAGTCACTCCCTGGGAGAAAGGTGTGTCAGTGTGTTTCCTTAAAGATTACAGCTTTGGAAATCCTGTGGGACAGTTCTACTCTGTCCTGTAGGGTTGCTATGAGTCAAAATTGACTCAGTGACAATGGTGCCTTAGTTCCAGACAGATCCTGGTACTGTTTGTTGCCTGAGTTGCCATCATATTGGCTTCAACTTATGGTGTTCCCATGTACAGCTGAATAAAACATTGCCTGGTCCTCCACCATCATTAGTATGTCTGAGTTCATTTTTGTTGCCTTTGTACTAATCCATTTCATTGAAGGTTTCTCTCAATTTTCACTCACCTTCTACTAAAACAGTTCATCACTGTTGAGTCAATTCTGATTAACACTGACTGTATAGGTCAAAGTAGACCTAACCTGTAGGGTTTTCCAAGGAGTGGTTGGTAGATTCGAACTGCTAACCCTTTGGTTAGCAGCCAAGTTCTTAACTACTGTGCTACCAGGGCTCCATCCTTTATTTTGTTGTTGTTGTGGGATGCTGCCTAGTCAATCCCAACTCATAACAACCCCATGTACAGTAGAACAAAATGCTACCCAGTCCTGTGTCGTGCCCACTGTCATTTTTATGCTTAAGCTCATTGTTGCAGCCACTGTGTCAATCCATCTCCTTGAGGGTCTTCCTCTTTTTCATTGACTCTCTACTTTACCAAGCATGATGTCCTTCTCTATGGATTGGTCCCACCTGACAACAAGGGGAAAATATGTAAGACATAGTCACACCATCCTTGCTTCCAAGCAGCACTCTGGTTGTACTTCTTCCAGAAAATATCTGTTCGTTTTTTGGCAGTTCAGGGTATATTCAATATTCTTCTCTAACACCACAATTGAAAGCCGTCAATTCGTTTTCTGTCTTTTCTTAATTATTGTCTAGCTTTCACATGCTTATGATGTGACTGAAAATACCATGGCTTGTATAAGGTCACCTTCATTCATAGTTCTTCTGTGAAAAGGGACTAGCCACAGCACTACCTTACAAGGTCAGTGTAAGGATGGAATTAGTTGATATAAGCAGAGTGATAAAAGGGAGCATGATGCAGAGGGGTGGAGTCAAGATGGTGGACTAAAAACTTGTCTCCCTGAATCCCTCTGGAAACCAAGACCTGAAATGATAATTAAACAGAGACTTCTGGACACCTAGTAAGCCCTGGGATGCAGTATAGGGCTGTTAATTTGGACTACGTACCACTGAACACCAAACCTCGTGTCTTTTCACTGACCCCACTCTCGGTGAGCACAGGTTTGCACAGACCGAAGGTAACTCACCATTTTGAATTTTTTCCCTCTGTCTTGGCCAGCAGGCAGAGCTGAGACTTGACTAGCTGCTGGTCTCAGGCACACTGCTGGTGGAACTGGCAAGCATAATTGCCTTGTTCTGATAGCCTGGCTTTGAACTCTATACATCTCAGCTCCCCTGTCATATCCTTCTGCCTCTGCCATATAGTAGCCATACAGATGTGCTTGTGCAGGACACTGTCGTGATCCACCTGGAAATGGATAAGCCTAGACAGAGGCCCCAGCCAGACTTGGTCCCTAGGCTGGGAGGTGGCACCTGCCCGGGGGGAGAGCGCTTTTCCAGCAGGGAAAGAGTGTACTGCACAGTGTTACCTGTGGCTGGGGCCCAGCAGTGGAGGCTGTGGACTCTGGGCATTTTGGCACTCCTGGCCTCTCTTTTCACTGGGATCCTAGTCCCAGCCAGCTGGCAAGCTTGTGTGGGATGCCATCTTGTTTCGCTGGGTGGTCGATTCATCCATACGGAAGCCTCAGCTGGACCTAATTCCTGAGCTGGGAGGCAGTGCCTACCCAGAAGAGACCGCTTGTCCGTCAGAAAAGCAGAATTCTACACAGTATCACCTACAGCTGGGGTCTGACAGCAGAGGCCAGCAGACCAGTAGCCTTTCTGTATTTTGAGCTAATTTATAACTTCTGGGGTTAAATACAGAGGTGTTTACTTTGCGGGCTGCAGAGAGGGACTTCTACACCTGAAATCCTGACTGACTTTGGAAGTTGTCCAATACATTTTACTTTTCATTTTAAGACACTCTAGAGACACAACTGTGGTCCATCTTCACAGCATCTCTCCCAGCCTCTATTGACCCACATGAAGCCCCAAAAGCAACAAACTTGGGATAAGACGGTAACCCGGAAATCACCCACAGCATCAGAAGGCCCCTAATAGAAACCACCTCAGAACTTCCCAGATGAAGAAGCTTTTCTGAAACTATCAGAAGGTGAATACATAAGGATTATATATATAGCCCTCCTAGACCTTATACAAAATGCAGCAGAGCACAACAAAAAATTAAGCAAGCTGTTCAATCTGATGAAACATTAGCACTCAGAAATCCAACAGATCAAGAACAAAATCAAAGACATAGAAACTTCAATTTAAAGCCAGGAAAATAGAATGAAAGAAATGGAAAAGAGAATTTCTGATTTGGAAGACACAGCTACTGACTCCAGCATCTATGAGGAGAAATCAGAAAAAATAAACAAGAAAAATGAAGAAGTATTAAGAAGTATGTAGGACTCTATCAGGAAGAACAATCTACAATTAATTGGAGTTCCTGAACAGGGAAAGATACCTGAGGACACAGTGTATTGTTGCTGAGCTGCTGAAAGAAAACTTCCTAGAAATCATGAAAGAAGAGAATATAGATACTGAAGATGCATGTTGAACACCACTCAATGTAGATCTCAATAGAAGGACTTCAAGACACATTATAATCAAGCTCAACAAAATGAAACATAAGCAGAAACTCTTAAAGGCAGCAAGACTCAAAGCAAAGCTAACATTCAAAGGGAAACCCTAAAGGCTTTCATCAGATTTCTCAGCAGAAACGATGTTGGCATGGAGACAGTGACATGACACATTTAAAGCCTTGAAGGAGAAGAACTTCCAACCAAGAATTATATATCCTGCAAAACTATCTCTCAAATACAAAAATGAAATGAAGACATTCCCAGATAAACAGAAATTCACAGACTTTGTAAAAACCAAACCAAAGCTACAGGAAACGCTAAAAGAATCTCTTGGCTTCAAAGAACAAAACTGCTAACTTTATGTTTTAGAAAGACACATTTCCAGAATCCTACTCAGTTAGGAAAGGCTCCAAACACAATCAAAGCTATAATAGAGAAAGAAATGATCTAGTGATCGCATCATGTAAACTATGATACCATCATATTAAAAAGAGGGATGTGCTACAATTGTTATAGTCCTTCCAGATGGAAAGGAAGTTGACAAGACTGGTAGCAATCAAAATTGGGTTTATATATAGTTTATTAAGCTGGATCATAGGGGCAGCCGTAAAGCACAATAAAGAAGCAACATACCAATACCATATCAAGAAATGTAATACCGGAGTCTCAACAACCACAAAACCAACTCTGAAAAGGTGAAAAATCAACTCACAAAGAAGGTCGCAGAACAAATTAGTAAGAACAACAGAGAAAACATCAACACAAAAATAAAATATCACAATGTCAGCAGCGAACACATACCTATCAATAATTACATTGAATGTGAATGGACTGAATGCTCCAGTAAAGAGACATCGAGTGACATTTTGAATCAAAAGACATGACCTATCTATATGTTGCCTACAACAAACTCACTTAGACTTAAAGATAGGAACAAACTGAAAATTAAAGGACGGAAGAATATGTATCAAGCTAACAATGAACAAAGAAGAGCAGGTGTGGCAATTCTAATCTCAGATAAAATTGATTTTAATGTAAAATCCACCATCATGGACAAGGATGGGCACTATTCACTGTTGAAAGGTTCAATACACCAGCAGGACTTAACAGTATTAAACATTTATGCACCTAATATTAGAGCACCTAAATGCATCAAAGAGACACTGACTACACTCAAAAATGAGATAGTTCACTTCACAATAATAGGAGACTTCAACATCCATTCTCAAAATTGGACAGATTGTCTGGAAAAAAGCTCAATAAAGACACAGAAGACCTTATTGCCACAATTAACCAACTAGACCTCATCAACATATACAGAACTTTCTGTCCATCAGTGAACAACTACACCTTCTTCTCCAGTGCACATGGAACATTCTCCAGAATAGACCATGTGTTAGGACAAAATGTAATTCTCAACAAAATCCATAGCATTGAATTAATACAAAGCATCTTTTCAAATCATAAAGCCATAGAAGTTGAAATCAATAACAAAAAAAACATAGATAGAAAGTGGAACTCAGGCAAACTGAGCAACACCTTGCTCAAAAAGCCATGGGTTATAGAAGAAATCAAAGGTGAAATAAAGAAATTTATGGATTCCAGTGAGAAGGAAAACACTTCCTACCAGAACCTGTGGGATATAGCCAAAGCAGTGCTCATTTATGGAGTTTATCTCCATAAATGCACATATCTGGAAGGAAGAAAGAAACCAAATCAAAGAACTGACAAAGAACTCACCCTACAGCTTGAACTAGAGAGAAAAATGAGCATGATGCAGAGTAAGTACATCTAAGAATTTGCTGCTATGACAAAAACAGACACAGGCTTGTTACTATCAACCCTCCACCCTATGCTAATTGGAAACCTATAACCTAAAGGGATTCTCTGTATTGAGGACACTGTGGGAACTTGGTCCTGTGAAGGAGGCAGGGAATATAGCAACTCCTTCAGGCTGTGGCAGCACTTCTGTCTGTTGTTCCAGCACCGGCCTCTATGGCCACCTCTTCTACTCCCTACTCAGCTGTACTTTTTGTAATTAACTCACCAGGATTGGTGTCTTTGCTAATATTGAGGGCCTTACATGGGAAGCCCTGCCCTCAGTCCTTACTACACTGCTAAAGTCATTGCCTTGATTTCTCTTTGACTCTTGTCATCTCTCTCTCTCTACCTGCTCTCATGTCCTGCAGACCCAGCTTCGCCAGCTCCTTTTGCCAGCACAGGACCCCTAGATTAGGTGCCCAGACACTTGGCTTTCTAGCCTACCTTGCAGCCACTGTGGCCCATAGAATCTGCCCAGGACACACACACTTCTACCTACACTGAGATGTCATTCTCTGGATTATCTATCTGTCACGAATTGAATTTTGTTCTCCCAAAAATGAGTGTCATGGTGTGTGGAACAGTTTGGCTGGGCCATGATTCCCAGTATTTTGTGATGTTCTTATATGCTAGAGTGAGGAGGATGAGCTTCAGCTGTGTCAGTGGGGCAGGACTCAACGTGTGGGCTTACACTGTGCCTTGGGGTAGCCTCTTGGGACACAAAGGAAAAGGAGGCAAGTGTTGAGCTGGGGACTTCATACCACCAAGAGAGCAGAGCCAGAAGCAGAGCTCGTCCTTAGGAAAGGACCCCAGTGTGCCTATGCCTCAGAAGCTTCCCGCCCAGAGAAAGATTGGCTACTGGGACCTTCCTCCAGAGACAACAGGGCAAGACTTCCCCTGGAGCTGACACGCTGAATTTGGACTTTTATCCTACAGGACTGTGACAAAATAAAATTTCTCTTTTTAAATCCATCCACTTGTGGTATTTCCGGTAAAGCAACACTAGATGACTAAGACAGCATTTATGTGGTAATTCACCATTACAGGTTTAAGTACTATTTGTTTAAAGATTGCCTTTGTCACTCATGCTGCCTTATTTGCCCTCTATCCTGAAGTTAATACTTTGGTTTTCAAAGGACTGCCTTATACATTCCTTTCTAAGACAGCCTCACTGGGCCCAGCTGCCATTCCTCATTAGTTTTACAAGGTTTAGCAAATGTCTGAATTGAGAGGAGTGCTGAGCTGGCTGCCTGACACCTCATGATGACTTTGAAAACAGTTGCAAAACCCTGGACCCTTTTCTCTTTTTGCTAAGTCCCCTTGTTTCACGAGTTCTTCATTGGGACAGAGGGCGGCTAAGTGGAATGGCTGGAATTTAGGGTGAAGATGATTTCCTGAACCTCTAAGTAAACACTTCCAACAGGTGACCCTGGTCTCCCTAGTTCTTTCCAGTAAACAAACATGGTTCTCCAAGCAAGGAAGGTCCGGCCAGGAGAAGACTATACTAGCAGTTCAGAAAACTTGTATGCTGAGCTCAGGAGACAGGGCTAGGGATGAATGTATTGAATACATTCATGCCTATAATCAGTACCTCCCAGCCCTCCCACAGCCCCAACCCTCTATTAAACATCTCTTTTTTCTTGTCTAGAGATGGCCTTGCTGTCCTCCTAGGGTCCCCATCTTGCTATTATCCTCTGAAACTCTGTCCTGTGCCTCCTCTTGCCAAGGTTTCCACCTGGTGCTGCCAGCCTCTCAGAGGTGCTGGTGGGGTTTGATGGCTTGTGGGTGGAGGGCTTGGCTGGCAGGGAGTATCCTTTCTTTCCTCAGCTCAGGGGCAACAGTTGCAGTTACAACTGGTCACAGAGTCCAAGATCTTTTGACGAGCATCAGTTAGAATTAGACTTTGTCTGAGCTGTTCGTTGTTGTCAGTTGCCATTGAGTCATTTCTGACTCATGCTTACCTTATGTCTAACAGAATGAAATATTGCCCAGTCCTGTGCCATCTTCGTGGTATTTGGTATGTCTGAGCATTGTATTGAAGCTATCATGTCAACTTATCTCATTGAAGGATGCCCTCATTTTTTACTTTACCGTGATGTCTTTCTAGCAATTGGGCTTTCCTGATGCGTAAGTCTCACCATCTTTGCTTCTGAAGAACACTGAGGTTGTATTTCTTTGTTGTTCTTCTGGCAGGCCAGGGTATATTCAATATTTTTCACCAACACGACAGTCCAAATGTGCCAGTTCTTCTTTGGTCATTCTTTTGTGTACTCCAGCTTTCGCATACTATCATGGGTTGAATTGTGTTACCCCCAAAATGTACATATCAATTTGTCTGGGCCATGATTCCTGGTATTACATGATTTTCCTATATGTTTTAAATTCAGCCTTTATGATGTTAATTAGAGAGGATGGGTGACAGTTGTTTCGGTGGGGGAAGGCTCAGTGTATTGTGTCTTGAGGCACTCTCTTGGGTTGTAAAAGAAAGAAGCTAGCAGAAAGAAAGGGGACCATACATCACCAAGAAAGAAATGGGAAGATTGATGAGAGGGCCAACAGAGAAAGTCTCTGCCTAGAGCTGACTCTCTGAATTTGGATGTTTAACCTATTTTACTGTGAAGAAATAAACTCCTTTTTCTTAAAGTGCATCCATTTGTGCTATTTCTTTTATAGCAGCACTAGATGACTAAAATACGTACATATGAGATGATTGAAAAGATCATGGCTTGGATCAGATGCACCTTAGTCATCAAAGTGACAACTTTGCTTTTTAGAACTTTAAAGAAGTCTTTTGCAGCAGATTTCCCCAATGCAATATGTTGTTTGAATTCTCAACTGTGCTGCCGTTAGTCTTGGTTTTTCATGACAGTAGAATGAAATCCTTGACAACTCAGATATTTAACACTCAGATGAAAACCTGTATGGATCACATAAGTCCCAGAAATACATGAGACAGGGTCTTGGCAAGAGATGGCAGGTCTTTAGTAATACTTCCAGTTTGGGATGAGTGCAGGGTCCTGCCAATCTCACAGGAATGCGAAGAAACTCCAAGGGCAGAGGCACCTGCTCTATGTGTCTACAGCTGTTGAGTTGAACCAGAGGAAAGTGGTTAACCAAATGGTTTAAGCCACTCAAATGGTTTAAGCTGACTCAAGACAGTGGTCACATTAAATATTAAATGAGATTGCAGCCATAGGTGCCAGAACAGAGACATCTTCAGTCAGCCAGCTCTACTATATTACAGGTGAACAAAGAGAGGCTAGAGCAGCTGAGAGTAGTGGAGAGTCACAGGTGCCTCTAGGGCTGAGGCTTGAAACCAGGAAGCTTTCCCTTTTCCATTCCACCCTATCCTTGGGAAGCAGGATGTGGAATCAGCTGTGGGGAGACAAGCCTGTCAGTTACTTTTGGCTGTTGTCCCCAGACACTGGAGTTAGGTCACCCAAAGCTAAAGATGGTTGTGTGGGACCTCATGGTGAGTCAACATGGCCCAGACTAGGGGCAAGCTTTCCTTTGATATTGATGTGATCCATCTGATCCCCTGAATTACTGTAGGAGCTGGCAAGGACCAAATCTATGGGTCAGGTGGTATTCTGAGGACTCTTAGTTCAAGTGGTTGTAGGGGCTAAAGAACCCAAAATACGTTGATCAGGTCACAGGCTGAAGAATTCTTCTGGCTTACGTCCTGAGATCTGAAGATCAGGAGACAAGAAGACCGGACAGCCATACAGCCCAGAGAGAGAAAGAGCTTTTCCAGAATATCCATTTATATTCTGGAGGCAGGCCATACCCCTAAGGAAACTCCTCTTTCTACTGACTGGCTGCTGACCTCGGATCATAAAATGAAAGATGAATACACAGTTTCTGCTGAATCATCGAGAATCATAGCCTAGCCAAATTGACACACGACATTCATCACTGCAGGGGAAGACACAATTCAATCCACAAGAGTGAGAGAAACAGAAATGGACATGTTGGAGGTGAGAGTGGGAAAGTAATGAAGATAAGAAACAGAAGGCCTTAAAGCTAAAATATGATTTCCAAAGTTTGGTCAGTGCTGACCCTGTAGCAGAAAAAGCTGGTGATGCAGTGTGCACTCCTGAGTGACGTTTCATTCAAAGGACTCTGGAACTCTTCCCTGCTCAGGACTGTTCACTATCTCTTCTCGTCCTGCTCTGCCTCACCGTCATTGCCTCCAAGGCAAAGGACACTTCACCAGGGTAGCATTTGAAGCAGCTCCTCTGGCAAAGAGATTCTGATAGAAAGGCATCTTGCCATAGTCTAGCAAAGGAAAGGATGAACCTCTCCACCTTCAATTAGTTCTCTTGTTTTTTCAGTGAGTAAAATCAAAATGGAAAGATATATTCATACCAAGGATCTTCCCTCATGATGGATGGGACCCCTGAGGTGGGTCTCAGGTGCCTCATGACATGTGAGCCTGGCTAGACCAAGAGTCATCTGTTCACTTCCTCTGCTGATCCAGGGTATATCTGTCATTCATGAGGGTTCCCTCCCAGAACTCACTTGCCTTGTTTTGGGGTGCTATTGAGTTGACTGTTACTCACTGAGACACCATGTGACAGAGTAGAACTGCCCCATAGAGTTTCCTAGGCTACAGTCTTAAAGGATGAGCCTTGGTGGTAAAGTAGTCAAGAGGTCAGCAGTTCCAATCCACCAGTCATTCCTTGGAAACTCTATGGGGCAGTTCTACTGTGTCCTATAGGGTTGCTATGTGTCAGAATTGACTTGTTTGATTTTTGGTTTTATTTATGAAGACTGACAATTAAGTTTGTGAACTCATCCTAGAAAAAAGTGCTACATAACTTATCACTGAATATCACTATGGTCACCTTTGAAGTACCCCTCTTGGGAAGCCATGTACTGATGCCAGCCCCTAGTCCACCCTTCAAAGCAATTTTGGAACTCTTTTCCTGGAATGGCCATCAGAGCTGTCATCATATTACCTGTTAATGTCCTGAATGTCATCAAAATGTCTTCCTTTCAGTATTTCCTTTATCTCTGGGTAAAGAAAAAAGTCACTCAGGGCCAGACCAAGTGAGTAGGGTGAGTGTTCCAATACAATTATTTGTTTACTGGCTAAAAACGCACTCACAGACAGTACCATGTGAGCTTGTGTATTGCTTTGATGCAAGAGCCATGAGTTGTTGAAAAGTTCAGGTTATTTTCACATAACATTTTTATGCAGGCTTTTCAACATTTCCAAATAGTAAACTTGATTAACAATTTGTCCAGTTGGTAGAAATTTTTACAATGCTTTCATCGATTCTGCTTGTTACTGTCTACCCTGACCTCTCTTCACCAGTGACACTTTCTCTCCCCTCCAAAAACCTGTTTAATTCATCTATACACTGCCATTTTCTTCATGCCATTAGCCCCGTAAGCTTGGACTAACACGTCCCTGATTTCACTTACACTCTTGCCAGTTTTGAGAAGAAATTTAGGGTTTTCTCATTGCTCTAACTCAAGCTCTGACACTCTTGTGACAGAACATTAAACACACAATGATGAACACCACCCAGCAACACAACATCATACATCGAGATGAACATAGCTGTGAGACTGACATACCAAGATCATCAAATTTTACTGAGTTGTTTGTACATTGTTGCCAACATAAGCACACAGTGGCCAGTTTGCGAATTTAATGGTCAGACCTTATAATTTTTATGGAAACAGATTTCCAGGTCTTTCTCCCATGGAGCCATTGGGTGCATTGGAACCACCAACTCTTTGGTTAGCAGCAGAGCTCTTAACCATTGCACCACCATACATCCTTTCACTTGCCTTAGTTTGCTTACAGTCCACTTGTAGTTGTTTAATGCAAATTACTCAGTGTTTCATTTTATCAGCCTAGAACTGGGTACTGGTCAGATGAGATGTGTTAGATTTTAACTATTCATTGATTGACATTTACATATATTCACTGTGCAATATAACTGTGTACCTAAGCAAAGCAAGCTATCCACTGATTTCATAAT
The DNA here is from genome assembly GCA_028571685.1 of Heterohyrax brucei. Taxonomy (NCBI): domain Eukaryota; kingdom Metazoa; phylum Chordata; class Mammalia; order Hyracoidea; family Procaviidae; genus Heterohyrax; species Heterohyrax brucei. The sequence goes on from CM053140.1 coordinate 33,861,552, forward strand.
TGTGTGGAGCAAAATTCATCCCATCTTGGGTGGTGGGAACTCTTATGACCAGGGCAGAATTTAAGCATACTGAGGTTCACTGATAAAAAGGAACAGTCTCTCTCTTCTTAGTGGTTTACCTCCCATGATTACCTGTTTTGATTAAGTATTGATGAGATAGGTGTACAGAGAGGACATATGTGGGCCATGATATCCTCTTTCCTCTTCTTCAAATGGCACAAAAGTGGTCAATTAAAACCTCTGCATTCTTCTAGGTATAGATTTCAATCCACAAATTTAGATATTCAGTAAATGTAACTTCATCTTGCAGACAACTTAACCTCTGTTGAATCTCCTTATTCCATAAAAATGACCAAAACTTTTCCCACTGGGGGTCTCCAGGTGCCTCACTGGAGTCAAAGTATTGGGGCTACCGTGACTGCTGTAGAGGCCCAGGATGCCTCAAATTCCCGTGATCAGTGGTGCCTTTCCAGCCCCACAGCACCAACCTCAACATTCACAGTCTGTGAGGTCTCCCTCGTCACCAGGAATCAGCCCATCTACCAAGGCTTCAGCATCCCCTCAGTCCTCTATGTTCCTTCATCTCCGTCACCTCCTACATACTCCAGCCAGGGTGAACTATGCGCCCCACCTCTGCATACCCCTGCTGCCTTCAGAACCACTCTACATTGTTGAAGCCTATCAGTCTTCTCTGTGTCCACTGCTGCATCCACTGAGAACAGCCTGGACCTGGAGCATAGGAGGCCTGCAAGTGAGAGCTTTGTGGATGGCTTCATCACTGTACTCTGAGAACCTTCTGCAGACCACCATCTGGCCAACTCTTTCCACCGATCCTCTCCCTTCTTGTATAGACTCCTTGTGTCTTAGCTTCCTAGTGCTACTGTAAAAACACCCTAAGTGGGTGGCTTTAAAGATCAGAAGTTGTCAGTTCTGGAAGCCAGAAATCTGAATCTGGGTGTCAGCTGTGTTAATACCTTCCGTGGGCCTCTCTCCGAGTTTAGGGCATGTGCCAGTGATTCGTGCCATTTGTTGGTGTTTTTTGACATTCCTTGGCATCTGTCTTTTTCCTGTGCATTTCTGTCTATGCTGGTCTTTCTGTAACTCAAAAGTAATTAGTCTCAAGACCCACACTAGTGGAGTATGACTTCATTAACATGATGAAAGAAAACTCCTGTATCTAAACAGGGTCATATTCATAAGTCCAGGAATTGAGATTTCAATACATAATTTTGAAAGACAAAGTTTAAGTCACCCCACTCCTCAGATTCACAGAGGGCCCAGTCCTGTAGCCATAGGCCAGGATTGAAGGACATGAGGCACAGAGGTCATGATTTCCCCCTCTGAACCTGGACAGCCTGAGTCTCAAACTGAGGGTCAAGGGCTGGGATAGAAAGGACAGCTGAGAATGATTGATGCTTTTATAGGGCCCTGTATTCAGGCAGCTGGTGACTCCAGATTTGGCCCACATGTAGCTGATGTTTCTGATGAAACAAAATAGCAGCAATCGTTCCCTAACTTGTAGAGGGAAACCATATTAAGGATAAAATGTTCTGAGTTTTAAGCTTTCGTCTGGGACATGTTTCTTAAACCATGGGCGACAGATACCTGTTGTGCCCTCACAGGCGTGAGCACATGAGCAGGGGATGAGTGGAAGTACATGTTGGGGGGTTGGACATGCACTAGCAGGCTGGCTATTGTCTAGGGACACAGGCTCGTGGTTATGAGTTTATTCACTTATTTTTTCTAGAAAAATTATACCTACATTTTTGGGTGGAATTAAGTATCGTGGGTCTTTGTCACATTCTGCAAAGGGAACAGTTGTATCCAGATGCACCCACTGAGCCACTGTGGACTGAGAAACCCCGCTCTGGCCCAGTGTCTGAATCATGTCTCTCAGAGCTCAGGGTCTTCCAGGCTGACTGGGGCTCTCTGTGGAGGATAGAAGGGTTGGGTAACAGCCAGCCTGGTGGGTTCCAGGCCCTCCCCCTGCTCAGTCTCTCTGCTCTCAGATGCTCTCTGAGCTGGGTTTGCATCAGTTAAGGCCATATCAGGACGCAGAAGCCACATAAATATTTAAACCAGAGGAATTCAACACCAGGGATCATATCTACAGGTTATGGAGAAAAGCTCAGGAGCAAGAAGACAAAGCATCTGTGATGCTGAAGTGCTAGAGGGAGGAGACCACTGGGAGGAGACCATGTCCTTGAGTTCAGCGGTCACCTAATGGGAACTAGAACTATGGCAGATCTGTCCTGCAAGAGTGAGATGCTGCCCAAAATAGAAATAGGCAAAAATCTCACTCTTCTCTTACCCCCATGGGTCAGTCTCCTCCCATGCCTCAATTGGCCATACTAGCTAGAAGTCAGTGTTGTGGGATCCTGAAAACCTAGGCTGCAGGGGCCAACTCCACAGGAAGACAAGTCAGGGCAAGCCCAAGCATGGTTCCAAGTAAAATATTGTCTTAGTTTCCTAGGGCTGCCATGAGAAAATGCTCCAAAGTGGATACTTAAAGAAAAGGAATCTAAAAATTTCTCACAGTTCTGGAGGCAAGAAGTCCAAATGTAGTGTGTTGGCAGCGCAATGCTCTTTGTGTCAGTTCTAGGGGAAGATCCGTACTTGTCTCTTTTAGATTCTGGCAACCTCAGGCATTACTTGACATTTCTTGACTTGTAGAACTAACCAGTTGCTGCTGAGTCAATTTTGACTCATGATGATCCTGTGTGTTTTAGAGAGTTATGCTCCAGAAGGTTTTCAATAGCTGATTTTTCTTTGCTTTTCTTTTCTTTTTTGAAGTAGGTTTCTGGTACCTCTGCAAGGACTTGAACTTCCAACATTTTGGTTAACAGCTGAGTTGTCAACTGTTTGAACCACCCAGGGACAGATCCACACAAGTTGTCTTCTCCTTGGATATGACTATTTCTGTCTCTATTCTCTTTCATAATAAACTATTCCAAAAGAATTAGAATTGAAACCCACCCTAAAACCAAAACCCCAAACTAAACCCATTTCTGTCAAGCTGATTCAAACTCATAGTGACCCTGTAGGACAGAGTAGACCTGCCCATAAGTTGTCCAAGGCTGTCATCTTCACAGATATTTCTCCCTTGGAGGCTGGTGGCTTTAAACTTTTGATCTTTTGGTTATCAGATGAGCATAACCCACACTATTCCTGCATAACTTAATGTTAACTGATAACATATCAGGGGAGGCAACTATTTCCAAACATGGTTACTTTCCTTGGTACAGAGGTTAGGACTTCAACAGGTGGGAAATTGGCTCAAAGCTAGCAACTTGTAAACCATCATTAACTGGTGAGAAACAGGGATCAAGTGAAGATTTAAATCTTACCCCCAGAATACCCATTTTCTACCATACTAGATCTCTTCTCTTATTTGAAACAATCACTGAAAATGATTGAACATCTATAGTATACAAGTTCTGGGATGGGTTATATGAGCCCTGGTGGTACAGCAGTTAAGTACCTGGCTGTTAAATGAAAGGTTGGCAGTTCAAACCCGTGAAACACTTTGCAAGAGAAAGATGTGGCAGTCTGATTCTGCCAAGATTATAGCCTTGGAAAGCCAGCAGCGGAGTTCCACTGTATCCTGTAGTGTTGCTTTGAGTAGGAATCAACCCAGTGGCAGAGAATTTCTGGCTTTTGGGATGGGTTGGGAGAAGATTCCTAAAAATGTGAGTCATGGTCTCTAACCCTTGGAAGACCCAGACTACACGGGTCTCCATTACTGGGTACATCTCCTCTTAACTGTTCCACATGCTGTTTATTATCTCGTAAAAGGCAAATGTAGTTTATTCAAAACCTTGTAGTGTGCTCCTTGCTTGTCCTTTCTGAAATGATTCTCCCTGAAATGTATGTCTGGCCATTACCATTTTGCACACAATAGCAAAAACACAAGCCCTCTTGAATTTATAGAGGGCTGCAATTTTAATCATCTTTTATCGTCTGCTTTAATTGTATATCATTTTTAATGACAATTTAAAAAAATAAGTTATTCTTACTGACATTTTTATGACCTATTTAATATTACAGATCAGGAGTTTTATTGTATTGCATTCTGGGTATTATACACAAAGCAGGAAACCAAAGGGAGGGAAGCCTGTCCTCGTAAAGTTATGGATTGCAGAGAAGGCAAGCACTGATAATAGACTTACAGCAGAATTGTTCCAGATTACATAGGTTACCCTGGATTTTTATTTCTGTGTCTGTATAATAATTGTAATTTTACTGCAAAGGCTGAGTGTTGGATAAAGACATCCCTTCAACGGTAATTTAATTAAAAAAAAAAAAAAGCTCTGCCCAGGTCAATATGACAGAAAAGCAGGAAATGTTTCATGAGTCACCCTCCCATCTCCAACAACAGATAACTCCCCAGAGAGCTGTTTTCTGGTTTCTCTTGTGTGGGAGAACTTGAGTTCTTAATACAGTTCAGGGATACCTCGGAGGAAAAAAAAAAATTGAAGACTTGCTAATTATTAAACCAACAGCGTCCTAACCTCTTTTCAAAGTTTTGAGGAGGAAGAATATCCTAAACAAACACAAGAAAAATAGACTGTTCTGGGCTACCACCAACTGCTCCCTCTCAAGACCTGCTCAGAATTATTGCATGTTTGACCAGAACAGTCTCTTAGTCATATGCCCATGTTTGGTACTCAGAAACCAGTTACCATGGAGTCAATTCTGACTATGGTGAATCTGTGTATGGCAGAGTAGAACTGTGCTCCATAGGGATTTCTTCCTTCCTTCCTTCCCCCCCTCTCTCCCTTTCTCCCTCCTTCCCTCCTTATTCCTTCCTTTCATTATTTCTTTCCTTTCTCTTTCTCTTTATTTCTTGTTTATTAATTTCTATAATTCAGTGGCACTGATTACATTCAAATTATGCAAATATTCCCAGTATCTTGTTCCAAATTTTTCCACTACCATTAACACAAACTCAGTGGCCCCTAAATAAAAGTCCTCCTGGCCCAGAATTTTCAGTGGATGATTTTGGGGGAGCAGGGGGAGGTAGATCAACAGACCTATCTACTGAGGCACCTCTAGGCAGATTTGAACCACCAACTTTTCAGTTTCCTGCCAAAAGTGTTAACTGTTTGCACCATCAGGAACTCATGGGATTAATACCTCTTTCTTCCTGAAATTTCAACTGGAGTTGCACCTCATCTCTGCCAAGTAGTTTTCTTATGAAGGACTCTTTAGACTATTTTAGGCTTGCTTTTAGGAGGAAGGAGTTAATGTGGCTATTTCTCTCCCCTGTGCCCCAAACACTAGGCCTTCCCCATCTAGGCCAGATGCACCTGGAATTGATGTGGCTCAAATGGCAAATACTAGCTTAAAGCCTGGAAGCTGAGATTACAAAAGCCCTGAACCCAATGAAGAAGATATCCAAATCACCATCCTAAAACTCCCTTTAACCTCCTTCCACATACCAAACAAGAGTCATGATAATGAGATGGGGTGCTGGGAGCTGTTTATAAGGTTGCAAATGGCTCACTGAGACAGAAGTCCTAATGGTACCTTTTATTGCATTAGAAGGGCTGGAAAGACAGAGAAAAAAATAGATGGATGCGGGAAGGGGGCATGAGAAAGGAAGTCTTGACAAACAAGCAGCTCAGAAGCTTCCATCTGTCGAATGGAAAGAGTCATATACATGAACAGTGACAAACTCATTGAGGCTAGCCGTGATTGACCTAAGTCCATTATGTCAACAGCTAATCAATATTTATTTACCAACATGCAAATAACTGTTTAGCAAGAGTTCACACACTCAAGGCTTGTGGCTTTTCAACACAGGTTTAATACAGGTAGTCATTATTTATTTGCTGGTGTGCAAATAGCTGTTTAGCAAGGGTTCACACACTCAAGGCTTGTGGCTTTTCAACACAGGTTTCATAAGAAATTAGCACATTCCTGGAATTTTTTTTTCCCAGGATATATTTGAGGTTCTTCTTGGGAGTTCTGGTCACAAACCCCAGTCAACTGAGACCAATTAGCCATTGCAGAAGTCACTGACACCAGCTTGCTTCCACAAACAAAGTCCAACAGAATCCCAGCCTTCCGCGGCTGCCTCTGATTAGCACAGTTCCAACTCCAATCCAGAAAACAGATTGTGCAAACAGGAAGATGCTGCAGACATTTTGCCAATATGTTGCTGTCTGTGTTTGAGTTTGCCTCTGTGGTATTTATCAACCTGGCACGTACCAGAAAGCCTTGATCTGCGTGTGCCAAGGAACTGACAAAAGGGCAGTAGGACTCTGCAGAAACCACTTTTCTGGAAGGTGGATGACGTGCCTTCTTCGCAACCTTCTGGTTGACCCCTGGGTCTCCAGGAGGCATTGTGTCTCGTAAGCCTTGAGATCCACTTCGAATTACAGTGTACTAACTGCCAGATCCTCTACAGTTGTGGTCACTGCAACAAACAAGAAGACCCATACTATGGAGGCTTTCAGTTTAGATCAAAGTTTTGGAGCACCCACCTTTGTGGGCTTTAGCCTTGTAGCAGAAGGTCACCTAAGGATCCTAGGTACAGGTGAGGACAATAAATCCTGTCTGACTACCAATCACCAATTGCTGTCAAGTTGACTCCCACTCATGGCAACCCCATGTGTGTCAAGAGTAGAACTGCGCTCCAAAGACTTTTCTGTGGCTGATTTTTCAGAATTAGATAACCATGTCTTTTTTCCAGGCACCTCTAGATAGACTTATACTTCCAAACTTTTGGCTAGCAGGCAGATGTGTTGACCATTTGTGCCACCACAGACTAGTCTTAGTAAACAAATGAACAAAAAAGCCTGTTGCCGGTCCCCCATACAGTTTCCAAGGAGTGACTGGTGCATTAAAACTGTTGGCCTTTTAGCAGATGCAGCTTCAATCAGGGGTTATGGTCTTATTACCATCCCCCCAAAATTCAGTATTTGTTTTGGGGCTTAAGTGTAGCTTGAACTCTTTTTTAATATTCCAGAAAAGGCAAGTAACAGTAACTTGGATGCTGGAAACTTTCAGGTGGCCTAGCCCATGAGAAATCCCTGGTCTGAATGTCGGACAGGTGACAGCTCTGTAACCCCAGATACCACCTCTCACTCTTACAGATGGGTGAGCCTGTAGGCCGAGGGAGTCAGGAACAACCTTTAGACCACTTTCTGTCCAGTGCTCACTCAATTTAAGACTGTCTATCCTTCTGAGGTTTTTGCCTCGCACACTAAATCGTATTTCATTGCCTCATAGATCGCCTACCTCAGGAGATGGAATTCACACTGCTGATCAGTTCCACAATATTATTCACCTCTGGATCTTGTTCAGTCCTGGTCATTGCAGCAACCTCTTCTAAGCACAAGAAGATAGCTGGTTGGCTGGCTGGCTGGCTGTGTGTGGGTGGATGGATCGATGGAGGAATAGATGGATGGGTGAGTGAATTAGCAGATAGACAGACAGGCTGACAGAAAACCGCTGGGGGACTTCATTTCATGGTGACCTTATGTACAACAGAATGAGACATTGTCACACCATGTGTCATTCTTATGATTGCCAGCATGTCTCCCATTGTGACTATTGTACCAATCCATCTCACCAAGGGTCTCTTTTGCCCTCCCTGCCATCTCTTTCACCGAGTATGGTGTCCTTCTCAAGCAGTTGACTCTTTCTGATGATGTGACAGAAGTAACTCAGTTGAACATTCTCTTGTGAGCAGTGATGGTTTTGTGATGTTGGATGATGTATGTAAGATTTCACTCTGACTCAGCTTTTTCATCCGTGAAATGGAGTTCCATTAAGTCTATTTCGCAGATAAAAAAGCTGAGACAGAATGAGATCTTAGGTATGTTACCCAACATCACAGAGCTATAAAGGGCAGAACTGGGATTTGAACACAGGCAGTTTAGCTCCAGAGCTTGCACCCGAGCCATTAAGCTCTTCCACCTTTCAAGAACACCAACCAAAAAAAGAAAAACAAACAAAAACAAACTCATTGCTGTTGAATCAGTTTCAACTCACAGTGACCATACAGCACACATCAGGTTCTTAATGAGTGTTAGCTAAACTGAGGAGAAGGAAGGAAAGAGTGACCCCTGTTTAAGTAGGAGATTAACTCTGAGATGTATTGGCCATGATCATCACCTTAGACAAGCCTTGTCCCTCCTCTGTCTCAGTTTTGCTACATGTAACATCAGTCTCACTCATGGATGACTGCTCTGACAACATCAAAACTAGTTACTATCAAGTTGATTTCAGTTAATGGCAACCTCATGTGTATCAGAGCATCAGAATTATATAGGGTTTTCTTTTCAAGGCTTACTTTTCAGAAATAGCTCACCAGGCCTTCTGTGTGGATTCAAACCTCTAACATTTCAGTTAGCCGCTGAATATGTTAACCATTTGCACTACCTAGGGACACCCTAAAAACTTCAGTGGATGCAAATAATTCCTTGTTCTACCTTGAGACCCTTAGTGGAAAGGGTCTTCACTGTAGTGTTATAATTGATTTCTGTATAGGGAACATTCATATTCAGTGGAATGACAATTACATTTTCAGAAATTCACAACCATTTAAATGTGTTAAAAGTTGCATTCTCAGGGACTCTTATGGCTTTTAAATCATTATGTGCCATCCAATGGAGGGGCTTAATTGACTACTTGAGAGTGCCTTCATAAAGAATCTGCTAAATAGAGCTAAACTAGAGGAATTCTCGGTTCTTGCAGACAAAGTAATTTTGTGCCATTACTTTCAGTGGTTAAAATACAAATCAGAAGGCAAAAATGTGCAGACACTCTTACAGGGCATAATATGACTGCTTATTAGATATCTTTCAAAGTTACTAAGAGAAATTGAAAAAATTCTGCCATTTCTGGGTGTCTGGCTGAGTCCTCATCTCTGATATACCTTAATTCATGAAATGTTACTTCTTTAGATTTGCCTTCTTTAGATGCTAACACCTAAAAATATGAATAAAAATAAATCAATAGAACCATGTCTCCAAGGATATGTCCACTCTGGTACCTGCTGTTGGGATGGGTACTCCTACAAAAGCAGCTTGCCAATGCATGGTTATCCCAGCACTGCTCTGAAGGTAGTTTGGTTGAATTCAGTCTCCCAGATTATTTGCTGAAGTCCTAATCCAAGATTTACAAATATGACCCTGTTTGGAAATTGAAATTTTCCTTTTTTATGTTAATGAAATCATATGACAGTAGATAGACCAAAACCAAACCCACTGCCATCAAGTCAATTCTAACTCACAGCCATCCTATGGGACAGAGTAGAAATACCCCATAGGATTTCCAAGAAGCAGCTGATAGATTTGAACTTTTGATCTTTTTGTTAGCAGCTGAGCTCTTAACCGTTGCACCACTGGGGCTCTGTTATTATAGACTAGGTCTTAAAGTTGGTCATCCCTGCTGTAAAAAGATCAGATTAGACACAGAGACACACTTGGGGCAGACATGCCCCAGTGAACACTAAGGCTCTCTGGTGGACATCAGAAACTCAGAGACAGGCTCACTCAAACAATCAATACAACTAAGACCCTGATTTGGACTCTCATCCCCTAGACTATAGAAAATAAAATGTTCACTCTTTAAAGCCAGGCTCTCATGGTATTTTTGTTAAGACAGCACTAAGAGGCTAAGACAGTGTGTCAGGAGACTTCTATACATAACTATCTGGGTTCCTGGAGACAAGTGCTTCACCTTCCAGGGTTTATCGTATTTTTAAGTGAACAACAGCAAGTCTTCTATGTTTCTTTGTCACTTTCCTTCCCCTGACCATAAGGTACTTTCCTAAGAGTGTTATGCTAACTTTTTTATGGCAACATGTTTAAAAAAATGGCATGACAGTGCTCTGGGGGGGAGTGAGCAGCTGGCAAATAAGCATAGAAGGCATGCCTTATTTACATAAAAATATAGTAATTTTGACTTCCATGAGGATTTTCAAGGTCCTTACAGAACCATTGATCTGAAATGTGCTCCAATCCCACTTGTGTGTGTGTATATGTGTGCATGTGTGTTCATGTTTGCATGTGTACACAGGTGTGTGCATGAGTTCATTTGCACTGGTGAGGTTTATCGGTACCTAACAGTGTGTCCAAATTTCTCAACAGAAGACTCACAATTGCTTCTATTTGGACTTTGTTTTCATATCACTTAGGTAATGGTTTTGACTTTCCTAATAAGTGGACAGTAAAACCAAAGTAGAGAGCCAAAAGAAAATGCCTTTGATTATCAGACATTCTAGAATTGTCTATAAATATCTTCATTATCCTGGAGGATTGCTATTTGGGGAATGATCCTTATTATCGCTGCCACTCTCACTTATTATTAGAAAGTGAGCACCTTGACATGTCTTTAAATTTCCCTTGAAATATTTTCTATTATGATTATAACTACTGTTGTTATCATCATGATCATTATTTTGTCTGGAGAATTACCCCAAGAGGCAGCAGACTGCTACTAAGAAATTGTCTCGGAACGCCTGCTGGAGAACTTGGGCCTGTGCCTTTGAGCCCAACACTGGGAGGTGTGAGTGTGAATCGGACATAAAAACTCTCTTTTCACAGCTCTGGTCTGGGAGACTGTTTGTACTGGCACAGAACTCAACAGGCGTGAAATATAGGTGGCTGGGACATTGTAACTAAGGGCCGATGGCCAAAAATGCTAACTCCAGCTGTGAATCTCAGTACTGGCAGACCACATCAATTCTATTCACGCATGTCTAGACCCACCAGCATAAATTTCGGTCCATATATTGAATGTGGGAGATCAAACTTACAGAATAATAAAAAAAAAAAAAAAAAAAAAACCCACCTCCCTGATAATCTCAAGAGAGCACATGGCAGTAAAGCCAACAGAAAGTCATTACTGTGCATTTGTAAAATACGTATGAAGAAGCATGGGTTGGAGTTGAGCTGTACCATATATACAGAGCCACCATTTCCCTTCTTTCAGTGTTTGCCAAGTTTACACACAAGCAAAAATACACAAAAGGCAGTGGCCATTGCCTAGGTTTGCGTATGCCCTGGTTACCACCCGAACATTTCTCATTTTGCAGACTCTGCAGGTGCTCCTCGAAGACTCTGGGGGTCAGTTCTACTCTGGCCCCTAGAGTGGCCATGAGTAGGATTCGACTCAGCAGCACTTGACTGGCTGGCTGGCTGGCTGGCTGGCTGGCCGGCTCTCATAGGGTAGAGGCAGTGGTGGTTCAGTCGCGGAATTCCTGCCCTCCATGATGGAGACCTGGGTTTGATTCCTAGTTAGTGCACCTCAAGTGCAGACACCATCTTTCTGTCATTGAAGGCGTGCGTGTTGCTATGGTGCAGAACATGTTTCAGAGGAGCTTCTACACTAAGATAGACAAGGAAGAAAGGCCTGGTGATCTACTTCCAAAAAATCAGCCAATGAAAATCTTATGGAGTACAGTAGTCCAGTCTACAGCTGATTACAAAAATGGTGCAGCACCAGGCAGCATTTTGTTCAATTGTGCATGGAGTGTCCAGCAGTGGAGGCCCCACTGGGCAGCAGCTAACAGCAACGAGAGTAGGTTATCCCCATAACTTTGTGCGTAAGTCCAGGCTAGTAGTCACTAAGAGTCCCACCTAGGTTTCCCTGAACCAAGTAGATTTGCTCAGTTTAAAGCATTTTCAACACCTGGGGCACTTTTCCAGGTGTGACAGGACCCGCTGTAGGCCTGCCAGGACATTGAACACCTGCTTTGATCCTTCTTCTTGGAGTAGAGTCACAGCTTCTCTGCATTTAGACTGACTGATCAGTCTCCATCTGCCACATTGTGCCTACTTGTTGCTAATATGGTTGAAGGACAGCATATCCCAAAGTGCTAGACTCCCACTGCCTTCCGAAGAGGTGCCCACCTGTGTAGCGATGTATGCAAAAGTAGAGAAGAAAGCAGATTTTATTTACTCCCTTGAGTGAAGCCTGTCCTCTGGGAGGATGCCCTGGGAGGCTGACGCGCGCCAAGCTTCTCAAGCTCTCAGCCACCCATCACATTGCTGGGAGATCAGCTTTGACATCTTGCTGACAGCCCTATTTGCATTTCACACCTGACTCCTTTGTCAGTATCATCTTGCTCTGATGCAGTTGCTGCAATGAAGGCACTTGAGGCCAACTCCTGATGCAAAATGACAGAAAAATCCTGAACACTCAGCTTCCCACTGTACCTTATGTTGTCCCAGACCCCACTTGCCCCCACCCATTAGAGAAGTGAATGGAACAGGGGGATTCAAGAGGGCTGGCCAGTTGGCTATTTCTTATCAAGTTCTTCTCTCTGTGGTTGCATTGATCTTTTTGAAATATAAATTTAGAGCATCTGGCAGATGCTAAAGTTTTTCATAAGTTCTGTTAGTTTCCTAGAGCTTCCACAAGAAAATACTATGAACTGAGTGGTTTATTGGAGCTGAAGTTTATTGTCTCACAGTTCTTGTGTTAAGAACCCAAATCAGCATGTTGACCCAGCCAGGCTCCCCTCAAAGACTTCAGGAAAAAAATGCTTGTATTCCCTAGCTTCTGGTAGTCTCAGGTGTCCCTTAGCTGGCAGATGTCCCTTCACATGGCCATCTAACCTCTGTGTTTCTCTGTCTCCCTTCGTATATTTATACAGACAACACTCAGATGAGATCAGGATTCATCCTACTTCAGGATAACTTCATGTTAACCGATAATATCTTCAAAGACTATTTCTAAACAAAGCCAACTTCACAGGTTCTCAGAGTCAGGAATTCAAGGTATATGTTTGAGGAATGTAATTCCATCCACAGCACAAGCTTATATGAATAACTGGGGAAGTGGCTCCTTGGTCCAATTCTTCTTGAAGATGGTCCTCTCTCTCATCTTGAAATAGTATTCAGGTTCTCAATCAACTAGAAGGGTACTGCTTTGGGTCTTGCACTAGAGGCGTTTCCCGGCATATCCTTCTTCTTGGAGCTGACTCACTGTTAAAGAAAGCCACTCAACAAATGATAACTGAGCACTTTCTTTGTCCAAAACACTCACTGGTCCCTAGAGACTCAGGGACAAAGGGTTGAGTCCTTTCCTTTAAGGAGCTCACAGCTGGTGTAGGAGAGATTGACAAATGAGCAGGAAATTAGGCTACAGCGAAATTGAATGCACGACGAAAAGAAGACACAGGGAGCTCAGAGACACTGAGGTGCTCTTAAATGAGTTGAAGGCATGTGACAGAGGGGCAAAGGTGGGACATTGATTGTCTGGAGAAGTGACCACCCACTATGGCGGCAGAGCAGTGCCGTGCTAGACAGAGAAGAAGTCAGCCCAGAGGGGATGTTCAGAACAGAGATAGAGCAACTGGGTATGACCTCACCTCGGAAAAGGATGCCATAGTTTTGGGACTTACAATGACAAACACCCCAAGCGGTCCTGTATTTCTGATAAGGAAGATATGAATGGATAGAATTTTGTCTCCTCAAAATATGCGCAGAGATCTTAAACTTTGTAAGTGCAAATATGACTTGTTTGTAAGGATAGGTTTCTTTCTGTTATGTTAATAAGGTCATACCAGTTTAGGATGGGCCCTAAACCTAATCACTTCTGGGTTATAACAACAGGTTAGACACAGGGACACATACATGGTGGGGTGGGTTGGTAAGGTAGATGTCAAGCAGGACTAAGGCACTCCAAAGATGCTGGCAGCAATTAGAAGATGAAATAGACATAGGACCTCACTCTAGAACCATGTCCTGAATTCAGACTTTTAGCCTCCTGAACAATGAGAAAACACATTTCAGCTCTTTAAAGCTAAAATACATTTGAAATGAACAAGCACAGACTGGGAGTCACTGGTCTTGAGTGCACAGACATGTGTCAAAATATTAGGGCTTGAGGAGGGGTGGGCTGTCATTCCTGCTTCCCTCCTCCCTGAGCTGTGTCAATAGCCATCCTGTCCAACTGATTTATAGAGCCCATGACAGGAAGAGGGACATTCTAGGAAAAGTCACTAGGTAAAAGACCAAAGCAGTGCCCTTCAAGCTGAATGAGAATCTAGACATTCCAAGTTGAGCAAGAAGGCCATCTAACAGTAAGGGTGTGTGTATGCATATCCAATTATCCAAGGGAGAGAAGAGTTGTAAGGTGGAGATGGATGTTAGCTTTTCATGTCTGCTCAAAAACAGCTGTTTTGGACCCATATTTGCAAGCTAGAAGCCATCTCATGTTGTTAGGGAAGTGCAGAATTAGAACTTCCATTTAACTTTTTAAGAGTGTTTTAGTGAAGAATTAGGGTTGGGCTCTACCACATAGTACTTGAATGCTCTGGGCAAGTTGCTTCACCTCCCTGCCTTGGCTTCTCATCAGCAAAATGGAATAATAACAGTGTATGACTCGTAAAGTTGCTATGAGAACGCATAGAAAGCATGTCACTCAGAGCCTTGGTAAATGAGGGCTGATGCTGGTTGTTTGTTTTTTTTTTAATCATTATTATATTATTATTTACATATTATTTTTAATTATGACTTAGCTCTTGAATTTCAAGTCTGGCTTTTTCCTTTCTCTAGTTTTTTCTTTCTTTTTTAGTTAGTCTGGCTGTCTGTCTCCTGAACCCCTTGCTGGGAAATCTTCAAGTGTGGCAGTTTTGGAAGCAGGGACCACTTTTTACCTTTGAACATTAAAGGAGATGTTCCCTCTTCTCCCTTCAGTTTCATGACTGTAGAGCAGAAGAACATGCCTTAGATTCAGCCAAATGGTTTTGCCAGAAATATCAGATCTCACATGTGTGATCCTGAAACCTGGCTAGACTGTGACCAGGGTCAGGGACACTGTGTCCAGCTGGGAGCTGTGCCCAGCCACATTGCTCCTGCTATTTATTGCCCTAACATTCTGCCCGGTTGATGAGTCTGTCCTGCCTGGTCTGCCTATCTATTCTGTGGGCTACACAAAGCCTTCCAATAAAATCCTTTCTGCTTAAGTAGCCATAGCTAGTTTCCACGGCTTTAACTAAGAACCATGAACAGCAAATAAATAGAGTTGGTCCATGAAGTGGTAGTTTATCCTCATAAACTTAAGCAGATGGAAACCCGAAGAGGCTTTCTTCTCTCTCTGTTCTCCAGCCTCTCGTTCTTTCTCCCCCTCATATCCTGCTGTCATTTTTCCTGATCGAATTCCACTCAGATTGAAAGAACTACTGGGAAACCTGGAGAAAGCAGAGCAACCTCTCCAAAAAATTCCAGAGAGGACAAGACTGTTCTGGAGGCCTGGGATACTCACAGGGAAAGCCTATCTTGCCGCAGCCACTAAGGCCCCCTTCAGTCCATGCAGAAAATCCTCTGAAGAGGAAGTGATGGCAGAGCTGAGCCCCAGCTTCCTTGGGCACCTGCAGTCCTTGCATTCAGTTCTTAAATGCTCTCATGTCCAGCATCCTGACACTTCAAACTCATTCTACCTCCCTTCCAAGAACAGATATCCTGGAAGTCATAAATGAATTATACCTGTTTAAACCTGAATCTTGGTTACAAAAGGGAAGGCTTACTTCCAGCTACAGAGATGTCCTGCCTCATCATGTAAAAATGATCTGTCCCAGCCTTCCAAAGTAAGTCCTCTCCTATACCTGATGGAAACCCTGGTGGCATGGTGGTTAAGTGTTACTGCTGCTAATCAAAGAATTGGCAGTTTGAATCTTCTAGGTGCTCCCTGAAAACTCCATGGGGCAGTTCTACTTTGTCTTGTAGGGTCTTTATGAGTAGGAACTGACTCAGTCGCACTGGGTTTTGTTGCATACTTCCTCCCACAACCAGTCCCTGTCACTGCTAGTCTCGCAAACAAAAGGAGGTGAGAGAGCCCAAGCCTGAGTTTCGACACTCAGCCAAGTCATTATTGCCCTCCAGGCCTCAGTTTTCTCAGCTGTAAAACAAACAAAAAATCCAAATCCACTGCCATCAGCTCGATTCTGACACATAACAACCCTATAAGGCAGAGTAGGACTGCTCCACAGAGTTTCCAGGGAATGCCTGACTGACAGACTCAAACTACCAACTTTTTGGTTAACACACGTAACACTTAACCACACATCACCAGGGTTTCCTCAGCTGTAAAGTCAGAATGATATTTGCCTAATGAACCCAGCAAAGCTGCTGTCTAGAGCAAATAAGACCATGCATTGAATAACTTAGAGAGTTAATACATGCAAAGTGCTAAAGACAGTGCCTAAATAAGTGTTCTATCTTGCTGTGATGTCAGCAAAGAATATTGAACACAGGTGAACTAACAGAAGAATAAGCAAATCAGTCTTAGAACAAATACCGTGAGAATGCACCTTAGAAGACAGGCTACCTTGGGAGAGATCAACAGGAAAGACCAGTTTCTAGAGACATCATGGTTGGTAAAGCAGAGGGTCAGCAAAGCAGAGGAAAACCCTTAATGAGTGGCCACCCCCTGTCTTCCGAGGGCTGGTAAGATGAGGCTTGAGTCGTAGGTCCTGGCAGGACAAATGTCCTCTTGCAAACTCCACAATGTTAAAATAGCGGTCTGTGAACCACAAATCCATTGGGAAGTATGGGAGGACAAAATTGGGAGATGAATTCAACATACTCTCTAATACACAGTTGAACAGGGAAATTAAATTCACTTTAACAGAGGGCTCCTTGGTGATTATGTTTGCTTTAAAAACAGGACTGTGGTCACTTGGTGCTTACTCCACTCCTTATTAACTTGGGAAGTCATGCTCCTGCCAGGAACTTGGCACTCATCTGCTGCCTTATATTCTTGGCATTTTACTAATGAAGGGAACCCTTGTGGTGCAGTGGTTAATAGCTATGGCTGTTAACCAAAGACCAGCAAGTTCAGATCCACCAGCTGCTCCTTGGAAACCCTATGGGGCAGTTTTACTATGCCCTACAGGTCCTCTATGAGTTGAAATCAACTCAACAGAAATAAACGTGGGAGGCAAAGTCAAGATGGCAGACTAAACACACATCTCCCTAAATCCCTCTGAGACTATTTCATGGTATAGAAAGGGATGGAATACTCCCAAATTTATTCTATGAAGCCAGCATGACCCTGGTACCAAAACCAGGGAAAGATCCAACCAAAAAGGAGAACTACAGACTGATATCGTTTATGAATCTAGATGCAAAAATCTTCAACAAAATTCTTGCCAATAGAACACAACAACATATCCAAAAAATAACCCATCATAACCAAGTTGGATTCATACCAGGGATGCAAGGCTGGTTCAAAAGCAGAAAAACAATTAATGTGATCAACCACATAAATAACACAAAAGACAAGAATCACCTGATTTTGTCTATTGATGTAGAAAAGGCATTTGATAAAGTCCAATACCCATCTATGCTAAAAACTCTCAGCAAAACAGGAATAGATGACAAATTCCTCAATGCAATAAGGGCCATTAATACAAAGTCAACTGCCTACATCATCCTGAAGGGAGAGAGACTGAAACAGTTTCCCCTGAGAACAAGAACTAGACAAGGATGCCCACTCTCACCTCTCCTTTTCAACACTGTACTAGAAGTTCTAGTCAGAGAAATTAGACAAGACCAAGAAATAAAAGGCATCTGCGTCTGCAAAGAAGAAGTAAAAATCTCCCTGTTTGCAGATATGATTGTACATGCAGAGAATCCTAAAGAATCCACAACTAAATACTCAAACTGATGGAAGAATTCAGCAAAGTCTCAGGACACAAGATAAACATAAGTAAATCAGTAGGATTCCTTTATACCAACAACAAGATTATTAAGGAAGAAATCATCTAATCAATGCCATTTACTATAGCCCTTAAGAAGATAAAGTACCTAGGAACAAATCTAACCAGAGAAATAACAGACCGGTACAAAGAGGACTACAAGTTCTTACTATGAGAAACTAAAAGAGACTCAGATAAAAGGAGAAACCTACCCTCCTCATGGATAGGAAGACTTAACATTGTGAAAATGTCTATTTTGCCCAAAGTAGTGTACTTATATAATGCAATCCCAATACAAATTCCAGTGACATTTTTTAATAAGATGGAGAAACAAATTGCCAACTTTGTTTGGAAACGGAGGAAGCCCCCGATAAGTGAAGCACTACTGAAGAAGAACACACTAGGAGGCCTCTCATTACCTGACTTTAGAACTTATTACACTGCCCCCTGTAGTCAAAACAGCCTTTTACTGGTACAAAAAGAGACAGACAGATCAACGGAACAGAGTTGAGACCTCAGAGATGACACCATCTTCCTATGAACAGTTGATATTTGACAAAGGCCCTAAGACATTAAACTGGGGAAAAAACAACCTCTTCAACAACACTTGGCTTGGATCAACAAATGGTGTGGCAAAATTGAATACCCATCTGCAATAAATTGAAACAAGACCCATATGTTACACCGTATACAAAAACCAACTCAAACTAGATAAAAGGCCTAGTTATCAAATCTAAAACAATGAAGCTCATCCAAGAAAAAGTAGGAACAACAATGGAAGTTTTAATACACAGTGTAGACCGACTTCAAAATCTGTCAAACCAGTCACAAACAGAAGAGAAAATAGATAAATGGGAACTATTAGGAATCAAACACTTTTGCTCATCCAAAGACTTTATCAGTAGAATTAAAAGGCCACCTACAAAATGGGAAAAAAATATATGGCAACTAAATGTCAGATCGACACCTGACCTTCATAATCTATAAGGTACTACAAAATATCAACAAGAAAAAGATAAATCATCCAATTAAGCGATGGACAAAGGAGATGGACAGACACTTCTCCAAAGAGGAGATCCGATAGCCAAAAAAAACACATGTGGACATGCTCACAATCATTAGTTAATAAAGAAATTCAAATCAAAACTACAATGAGATACCATCTCACCCCAACAAAGAAGGCCATGATCCAAAAAATGCAAAACAACAACCTTGGAAAGGCTGTGGAGAAATTAGAACTCTCCTACACTGTTGGTGGGACTGCAAAATGGTTCAACTTCTTTGGAAAGCAATCTGGCGCTTCCTTAAAATGCTGGATCTAGATATACCATTTGACCCAATAATTCCACTGCTCAAAATATATCCTGCAGAATCAAGGCAATTCACACCAACTGACACATGCACACACACAAATGTTTATTGCAGCACAGTCCACAACAGCAAAAAGATGGAATCAACCCAGATGCCCCAAAACAGAGGAATGGATAGGTAAACTATGGTATGTATACACAATGGAACACTATGCAATAATAAAGAACAATGATGATTTTAGGAAACATCTCTTAACCTGGTTTCAACTGGAAGACATTATGCTGAATGAAACCAGTCAGCAACAAAAGGACAAACATTGTAGGAGACCCCTACAATAAGAACTTAAAAACAGACTCATGCATAGAAGAAAAGAGTCTTTGACAGCTGCAAGGGTGCGGAGAGAGCGAGGGAGAAAAGGGGCGGGTTTAGATTAGATAGTTGATAGAAATTTGGTTGGGTGAAATCTGTGACAGCACACATTAGCAAGAAGATCAAAATTAACTGGACTTCAACATAACATCATTACTCCTCCCGTCTTAATCCAATATTACAGGGACAGAGTGGCTGGGGTGGGGAGCCGTGGACCATGCTCTCAGTGGAAATCTAGGCCAACTGGCATAAGTAGCATTTTGCTAAGACAGCCCTCTGCACCCTACATTGGTGAATGGCATCTGGGATCTTAAAAGCTGCCAAGCTTCTGTCTGAGGGTACAGCAAATGGTCCCAACTTAGCACAAACGGATGACCACCAAAGACCAAAATGACATGGGGGAAAGAGGACCCAGAAGACAGAGAGACTCACATGAGTGTGTGACCACATCGACTTGTGACTGGAAGGACCCAGTGATAGCCGTGATGGAGCTCAAAAAGTTGAGTCTCAGTGGCAACACAAGAATAAAACGGGGTGCATCCTGAGATCTCCATTAAATGACTGCAATTGATGGTCCAAAGGTCTCAGGTTCCCCTGGGAGCATGGCCCCTGGCCCTGACGCAGCCCCTGTCCATAAATCATGATGGAGGTCATCTCTTGGACAGGAATAGATTGGACTTAGTGACACACCATATCATGTGTGCACTTTATGGTTCTATGCATCTATAGGATTTCATCCTGCTGACCTCTTACTGGAGGAAGGGGAGTAGGTGGAGAAGAGGGGATAGGAGACTGTTGGGAGGATGAGACAGGTACGGAGCAGAGAGGAAGAGTGTGCTGTCACCAGGCAAGGAGAGTAGTGGGAGCTGCAAATAGGTGGGTATGCAAATTTATACGGGAATGTGCATTTTCATTCAATCATAATAAAAAAAGAAATGAAGAAATGTTACTTAAAGATGTAGTTAATGTTGGCTAAAAGTTTCAAAGAGCTAGCTTTGGGAGAGGGCTCTCTGTGAGCCGTGCACTGTGCCCAGAGGTCTGTCTGTGGATGAATCTTCAAAACAGCAAATGCATGAGGATGGTCATTGCCAGGAGTTGAGAAACTAAGGCTTACTGAGGTTAAGCAACCAGCCTCATTTTGAACAACTGGGAGAAGGCCGAGGGAGTTCTGTCTGGGCCCACAACCATGTTGTTCATGGGTTGGAGA
Organism: Heterohyrax brucei; assembly: GCA_028571685.1. Taxonomy (NCBI): domain Eukaryota; kingdom Metazoa; phylum Chordata; class Mammalia; order Hyracoidea; family Procaviidae; genus Heterohyrax; species Heterohyrax brucei. The sequence goes on from CM053140.1 coordinate 33,882,101, forward strand.
CATGAATGTGAGTACAGGAACAAGGTAAGGACCCCAGAACGGGTGCAGAGTCTCAGTAAGGTAGCTGAGTATGATAGGTAAAATAATGGTCCCCAAAGACGTGTGTGCCCTAATCCTCAAAACCTCTGACTATGTTACCTAACATGGCAAAAGGGACTTAGAGATGTAATGGTTAAAGAGCCTGATATAGGAGATTATCTGGGGTTATCAGAGTGGCTCAGTGATCACCAGGGTCCTTCTTACTAATAGATAGGAAGGTCAAAGTCAGAAAGAGATTTGAAGATGCTACCCTAGTGGCATTAAAAATGGAGGAGGGGTAAAAAAGCCAAGTAATGTGGGCTGTCTTCAAAAGCTGGAAAGGACTAGGAAATAGATTCCGCCCTAGAGTCTCCAAAAAGAACACAGCACTGTTGACCCCTTGATCTTAGCCCATGGCACTATTAATTAGTACTGTTTTAAACCACCTCCAGTTTGTGGTGATTTGCTACAGAGTGGAAAGGAAATGGAGACCCTGAGCATATTCTACAGAGGTAAACCAATGGATTGTGGCCCAGCTGTGCCACCTACTAGCCACACACCAAGCACAAGTGGATCAAGCTATCTGTGCCTGATTTCCTAGCTAAAAAGGGACATGACGATAGTCTCTTCATCCAGAGCTGCTGTAAAACAGTTAGAGCAGGGCCCACGTGGTAAAAGCATGCTCCCAGTGAATGTCAGCTACCTTTTAGATACACAGTATGACAAGAGTGTCCTATTGCCAATGCTGGTGAGCATTTTAGAGAACTGTGTTCTCCAGAGAGCTCTGTCTGCAGATCAGTATGTTTGCTTTGTGCTCCCTGGAACTCCCCAGGGGTTAGAGAAGGGATGGAACAAAAGTGAAGCCCTGGTTGTACAGTGGTGAAGCATTTGGCTGCTAACCAACCCAAAAGGTCTGCAGTTTGAATCTACCAGCTGCTTCTTAGAAACCCTATGGGGGCAGTTCTACACTGTCCTATAAGGTCACTGTGGATCTGAATTGACTCAATGACAATTTTTTTGGAGGAGGGATTGGCAAATAAATGACCTCTTACTCAGAAAGACCTTCCTTCATGTTTATCACCTCTGTCACTAAGCAGACTTCCTTGGTGTTTCTTGTCACACATCTGGCAGTCATTTCTAAACATCAGCATTTGCAGTTACACATTTGTTCACTTGTTTCCTACCCAATGCCCCCACTAGACAGTAGAGTCCACGGGGCAGTAGCCATGTCTGTTGTTTGCTGTTGTAGACTCGGCACTCAGCACAGACATGGGGAACAGCAGGCACTTCACAGAGAGGTGCTGAAGAAAAGAATTAATGAACAAATGAGTGATAAACTCATGTGTTCCTTCATAACATTCTCCTTAAACCAAACTGGATGGGAGAGGGAAGCAACTACAAAGTGGGATTTGAAAATGTCTTAGTTTCTTGGGGCTGTTTTAACAACATATTACAAAGAAGACAGCTTTAAACAGAAATGTATTCTTTCACAGTTCTAGGAGCCAAAAATTCAAATTCAGGATGTCAGAAATTTCTCTCACTTTACTCTGGGGGAAACTCACTGTTTGTTTCCTTCATCTTCTGGTAGCCCTGGGTGTGTCTTGGTGATGCTTGGCTTATAGACGTATCTTTGTATCACATATTGTATCACATATTCCCCCGTGTGTCTCTGTGCATGTTCTTTCCTTTTGTAAGACACATTCAGAAGAGATTAGCACCCACCCATCTCCTATATGACATCAATAGAGAATTTAAAAAAGAAGAAGAAAGAGAGCCGTATTTGTAAACAAGATCATATTCACACACTCAGGAGTTAGGGCTTCAGCAAAAATTTTGGGTGACACAATTCAGTCCCTACAGTCCCTTAAAAAAATTGTCATCAAGTCAGTTTTGACCTTATAGGACAGAGTAAAACTTCCCCCAAAAGTTTCCAAGGAGCACCTGGTGGGTTCAAACTGCCATCCTTTGGGTTAGCAGTCATAGTGCTTAACCACTATACCACCAGAATTTTGATAATGCCCCTAGGTGGTGTAAATGATTTGAGCTCAACTGCTAACCTACAGGTTAGAGGTTCAAAACCAGCCAGTAGCACCAGAAAGAAAAGGCCTGGCAATCATCTTTCATCAAGATTACTGCCAAGGAAATCCTATGGAGCCGTTCTGCTCTGCAACACATGGAGTTGTCAAGAGGCAGAATCAACTTGACAACAAGTAACAACAATAATTCATTGCAGAGAAGGAACAATGTTTTCCTCTCAAATCACCTTCTGCTGGCCCTCCAACCTGACATATGAAGAAAGAGAGCCTCACATCCTCAATGCTTGTGAAATCACGACAGGGAATGGGCAAAGACTAAAGTTATAGCCAGACAAAGAGGAGAAAAAGGAAATTTCCTGTGAGATAAAGATGTCTCAAACTCAAGATAGACAGGATACCTCTGAAAATTTCATTAACCGTAAAGGGAAAGAAGACCCTAGTGGAGGACTGAACTCAACTATTAAACCTCTGCTGGGAGGGAAAAGGCCAGTGAAGAATGAAGAGGAAAATTGTCCTCGAAAGGTCAAACATTTTCTCTCACTTTGAAAAGCCTGTGGATTTTGATTTCTCAGTGGATGACTAATTCACTTTCAGACATGCCCCCTGCTTGTCGAATTCCCACCATGAGAACGGAACGGTGGTTTAGTGCTCCCATATGGGAGAGACAGTGAGCACAAGGCAGTCCAAAATTATGAGAGGTAATGCTCTTCTACTGAATATGTAGGCCAGCCGTAAGTCTGGGGTATGCATTCCACTGTGTTCAGAGGGGAACAGAACCTTCCAGAACCTACTGTCGTGGCATAGGAATGACATGAGTTGCGTTTTGGAGAACTAAACTTCATTTTGAATGCTGTGAGTGAATCCAGTTTCATTCATGGAAATCCTGGTGTTTCTGGAATGACAGGAGAGCAATTCTGGGGTCTTAACAACACCCCAAGGTAACTGAACCCAGAGAAAGTCAAGTCACTCTGCTTACATTGTTAGGAGATGTCAGTGAATCAGTTCTGACTCATAGAGATTTTATGTACAACATAAAAATAAGTGTCTGGTCCTGCCCTCTCCTTGTGATTGTTATTATGCTTGAGCCCATTATTGCAGCCATTGTGTCCATCAGTCTTGTTCAGTGTCTTCCTCATTTTCACTGACCCTCTACTTTACCAAGCATGATGTCTTTCTTCAGGCACTGGTCCCTCCTGATAACATGTCCAGAGTTAATATACAAAATGATGTCTTGCCATCCTCACTTCTAAGAAACATTCTGGCTGCACTTCTTCCAAGACAGAGTTGATTGTTCTTCTGGTAGTCTGTGGTATATTCTACATTCTTTGCCAACAAACACCATAATTCAAATGCATTGATTCTTCTTTGATCTTCCTTATACATTATCCAGTTTTTCTCTGCTTTTATAAAAAGAATATAAAAGGAAAAGTGGAATAATGCTGCAGGGTTAGCTTGGGGTAAACATTCCAAACTGAGAGTTGTTGCTGTTGGTGCCCTAGAGTCAACTCCAACTCATAGCAACCCTATAGGGCAGAGTAGTAGTGTCCTATAGAATTTTCTAAATGCTAAACTTTATGAGACCAGATTGGCAGGTCTTTCTTCTTTCTAGTACCTAGTAATTCAAACCATAAAGCTTTTGATCAATGCCAAGCCAATAGCTGAACATTTTAACCATTGTAACACTAGGGCTTCTTAAATTGGGAGTGGAGATTATTCAAAACTTGTGTAAGCTAGAAGATAGAAGAGCTTTAAACTGATTTGTACATTACACAGAGAGCATACATAATCACTGCAGATAATTGGGAGGTGTAGTCTTACAAAGGCCACCTGCATGAAATCTGGAGTTGAGTGGCTTGCGTACTCTTATCTCTGTCTGCTTGGCTTACTTCATTTTCTGTCTAAGTCTCCTAGGGTTGCTACAACAGAAATACTGCAAATGAATGGCTTTGAATAGTAGAAATGTATTGTCTCACACTTCAGGAAGCTAGAAGTCCAAATTCAGGATACTAGTTCTAGGGAAAGACTTGCTCTCTGTCAACTCTAGGGAAAAATCTTCATCATCGTTTTTCAGCATCTGTAGCCCCAGCATTCCTAAGTTTCTTGACAATTCTTACGTGAAATCTATCTTTCTCCTTTTGCACTCACATGTCTCTTCTGTTTCTATACTGTTCCATATAACTCAGAATTGATTATAGGAACAGCCTACAGGGATACAACCTCATTAACACAACAAAGAAAATTCTATTCCCAGATGGGATCATATCCACAGGTAGAAGAATCAGGAACCAATACATGTTTAGACGGACAGTTTAATCCATGATACCCACCATTGCAGTTGACACCATCAGTCACCATGGAGGTGACCTGTTCCAGCAGTTCCCCAACTCTGCAATGGAACTAATTTTGGACAGTCTTCAGCTAATATATACAGCTTATATTGCTGAAGACAGAAGACCAAGGCAGGCAGTGAATTCAACACTACTGCTTAGTCATTTAGTGCTGCTGTAACAGAAATACTCTAAGTGGATGTCTTTAACAAACAGACATTTATTCTTTACCATCTAGGAAGCTAAAAGTCCAAATTTAAGGCATCAGCTCTAGAGGACGGTTTTCTCTCCCTGTCAGCCCTGGAGGAAAGTGTTTGTCATTGATCTTCTCCTGAAATAGGAGCTTCTCCATGCAGAAATCCTGGGTCCAAAAGACACACTGTGCTCCCAGGGCTACTTTCTTGGTGATATGAGGCTCTGCCTCTCTGCTCACCTCTCCCTTTTGTACCTCATAAGAGATTGTCTCAAGATACTGTCTAACCTTGTAGATTGAGTCCTAGGCTCATTAACATAACTGCCACCATCCCACCTCATTAACATCCTGGAGGTAACATTTACAACACTTAGGAAAAATCATGTCAGATGGCAAAACAGTGAACAGTTGTACAATACTTGAAATCATGGCCTAGCCATACTAATATATATATTTTCAGGGGACATATTTCAATCTATGACAGCTTCTGACCACATAGACCTGCTCACACTTCTGCAAAACCGTGTTAGAAATGCTCACCAGAAACAGAAAATCAACATGAAAAGAACGAAAGGATTGTTATCAGAAAGCGCTGTGCTAGGGCTCTTGGCATGTGCAGATCCCTCTTTCTTGTACTCTGAGCCTCACTCTCAGTTTTCCTCTTTTTTCTTCTAGCCTCTCTTAATTTGAAATCAGAGAAGGAAATTCTGTAAACATCGAGTCCTCACAACAGCCTCGGCATCTCCAATAAATTTCCAGGGCCATTTTTCATACCATAAAGTTCATGTCATGATCGCTGCCTGGCCTGATTGCCAGCTTGGAGTATTTGCTGGATGAGAAAGGAAAAGATAAATCACCAAAGATGCAGCCTCATTATCATGTGATATTTAAGGGTAATTTATACCCAACATCATACGGCTTCTTGCTGTGGAAATAGCGTTGTTGCCATCTCCTTTGTAGCCACTACCATGACCGCATCAAGAGAATGGAAATAAATTGATCCAGTTGAGTTCTCTGTGCATTTTTATTGCCTATTTATCAATGCAAGTGAAGAATAATACACACGGAATTCCTTACAGGATCTGGAATGGGGGTGAGTTTACCTAAACTTTTAAAGAAGGTGCTCTTGAAGAGCCAGATGGTGATTCTTGGGTGTACCTATATAGCTTTCAGAGTTTTTAGTCCATTTCATATTTAACTTTGATAAGATACTTTTTACAAATGGTCAACATGAAGCTCCTTCCTCCCAATGTGTGGGGAGCTACTTTTTCCCATACAATTTCAATACTTCCTCCCTTTCTGCTAACCGTAAGCACAACTGGATATTTGCTTCTCCTAATTTCTGCAACCATTAGACTTCTGTTGAGGATTTGCAGCTGTTTTACATTCTCTGTATATACGTGTATGTGTACATTACATACAGCTTACATGCATGTAGCATTATGAGCATTAATTTTCCCCTCCCACCTAAACAGCTCACTCTCTGAGGGTACATACCTACGCACTGTCATGGAGTCGATTCCAACTCATAGTGGGGTTTCCAAGGAGCCAGTGGCAGATTTGAACTGCCAACCTTTTGGTTAGCAGTCAACCTCTTAACCACTTTGGCACCAGGGCTCTCTGAAGGTAGTAATCTATTTTTATTCTTCTTTGCATCCATTCGGGTTAAAATGGAATATGTCTTCAGGGAAAAGGTTTTATACTGCCTCATCTGCTGCAAAAGACCTTACTAAAGTTCAAAAAAGCAAAGATGTCCCTTAGATCATTTAGGTATTCTGGACCCAAGCTTCATATGTATGTGAACTCTAGATAAGCAAAAAGGAAGACAGAAGAAGAATCAATGCATTCAAATTGTGACGTTGGTGAAGAATATTGATTATACTGTTGATTACCAGAGGAACAAAACAATCAGTATTAGAAGAAATAAAACCAGAATGGTTCTTAGAAGTGAAGATGGAGAGACTTCAATTCTCTGATTTTGGCCACACCATCAAGTAAGACCAATAACTAGAAAAGGGCATCCTGCTTGATAAATTGTAGGGCCAATGAAATGAGGGAAATCTCCAGTGAGATGAGTAGACATAGTATCCTCAACAACACAGACTCAAACATAGCAAACATCATGAAGATGACGTTAGTAGACAACATTTTGTTGTATTATACATAAGGCTGGCATGAGTTCTAGTGGATTCGATAACCACTAACAAAAGCAACCAACACTTATGAAAATCTAACCCAGGTGAAACCAGGAAAGTGAGATCCCTAGAAACAGAATAGGAAAGTAAGAAAACCAAGAAAAAATTAAGAAGGAAGAGAGAGAGGAAGGGGCAGAGAGAAAAAAGGGCAGTGTAGAGGCAAGGAGGAAAGCCCTATGAAGGGAACTTGTTTTTTAAGAATCCTAGACTTTGGCAGTAGAGAAAAATACCAATTAACTAAAGCAATTACTAGCTCAAAAAAATGATAAAAAAGATTTAAAAATACATTGCTGTTGAATCAGTTCCAACTCATAGAGTCCCTATAGGACAAAGTTGAATTGTACCCTAGGGTTTCCAAAGAGTGCCTGATGGATCTGAACAGCCAGTCTTTTAGTTAGCAGCTGTAGCTGTTAACCACCACACCACTAGGGTTTCCAAAATTGCTAGAGAATGCTTATTTTTTATTCCAGAAACAATTGATGAATTTTTCCATAGTAAACTCCCTCAGGCCTTACAAATGGAACTAAGTTAATTGTGGATCCCTCAGGGAACACATGCTTCTTCAGAAGCCCTCCTCCTACCAGTGTACTCCTTCACGGGCAGGGGGCACTTGTTGGCTGGCACAGCCACTACAGCTGCACCTCCAACCCAATGTTTGCAGGAGGATCTCCCAGGGAACTTACTGACAGGCTACTTTGAGGCCCTCTACTCAAATCTTCAGGTGGGATCTGATAAAAGCCATGGATTTGCATTTCTAGTAAGCTCTCCAAAAACATCCCTAGGTGGGTCTATTACCTGCTTAAGCATCCAATAACTGACTCAGACAGTCCTGGTTTTGAATTCTGTTTCTTTCACTCCCTGTGTGTGGAATCTTACAGCAGTCACATAAATTCCTTCAACCTAGTATTTCTTCTTCTGTAGAAGGGGATAGTGTTAGCTACCTCCTAGAATTGCCAGTAAAATTGTAACAAGAAAACCTTAGTCTTTAATAATTTTTGTGTGTGCAATTTTGTTTAAGTACAACAAGATTCATGAACTGGGCACAACCCAAACCTTCCGCTGAGAACCAGGAGATGAGTATTTCATCAGGCAAATGCAAAGGCAAAAATGAGCTAACATTTGATTGGTTGCAATCTGAGTGTCTTACCTTATCTAGACCCTGGAGTTGAGTTATACAAAGTTAACTAAACTAGAAGGAGCCCTGGAGTCACAGTAGATTAAGTGTTCAGCTGCTAACAGGAAGGTCAGCAGTTTAAACCCACAAGCCCCTTCCTCAGGGAAAAGATGTGACAGTCTGCTTTCATAAAGACTTACAGCTTTGGAAAACTTGTAGGGCAGTTCTACCCTATTCTTTAGAGACATTATAAGGTGAAATCAATTAGAAAGTAATGGGTAGCTGAGTTAGAAATGTGCAGTTGGTTAGCCTTAAGTTTCATTTGCTTGGGTAAAGAGTCAAGTCTTAGAGGACAGTCTAATGGGCTCTTTATCAACACTCAGTGAGTCTGGAAGTACTTTCTGAGCAATCCCACAAAGGATTAGCTCAGTGCACCGTGACGTCTTGATTCCAATCTACAGGGCAATAGATAGATCAAAAGTTTTCAAGGAAAGAATCAAACGGAAAGGAAACAAACAAAGTTTTCGGGTTGGCCGCCTCTGGCAATGGTGGCTCAGTATCAGAATTATCCGCTTGCAGACAGGAGACCTGGGTTCATTTCCAACTAATGTACTTCATGTGTAGCCACCACCTGTCTGTCAGTGGAGGCTTACCTATTGCTATGATGCTGAATGGATTTCAGCAGAGATTCCAGATGAACTAGATGAACTAGAAAGAAAAACCTGGCAATCTACAGTCATCTCTCAGTATCTGAGGGAAACTGGTTTCCTGATGCTGACATCCCTTATGTAAAATGGTGTAATATTTTAATATAACCTACATGCATCCTCCTGTACACTTTAAATCATCTCTAATTACAATACATAATGCAGCATGAATGCTATGTAAATAGTTGTTGCACTGTATTGTTGAGAGAATAATGGCAAGAACTCCAGGTGAACAGTGCTCAGATAATGAGTGCTAGAGAGAGACTGGAAATGCTGAAGGCATAGTGGTCAAGTGCTATGGCTGATAACCAAAAGGTTGGCAGTTCACATCCCCCAGGCATGCTTTGGAAACCTTGTGGAGCAGTTCTACTCTGCCCTGTAGGGTCACAATGAGTCTGAATCGACTCAACAGTATGGGTTTGCTTTGGGTTTAGAGAGAGACTGGGGATCTTGAAACTGCAGAAGGCTACAACAGGGTATATCTGCACATCACATCTTTTGCTTGGATTCAGCATAGCGCTTGGCATGTGGCAAATTCAAGTTTTGTATTTCAAAAGTTTTTTCTTTTTAATGAATATTTTCAATCTACAGTTGGTTGTATCCACAGATGTGGAACCCACAGATATGGAGGGCTTCTGAAAATCCGTCAATAAAAAAATCCCATGGATTATAATGGTCCAGTCCACAAGTGACCATGGAGATGGTGCAAGACCAGGTGGTGTTTTGTTTCATTGTGCGTGGCGTACAACGAGTTGGTGGTTGACTCAACAGCAGCTAATATCAACAGCTTCACATGACTTGGCTAACTCATTGCTTTAGCCTGGACCGTAGTTTTGCCATCTGCTTACAAAGATGTTGGGCCACTTAACCTTTAACATCTTGCAGTTGTATTTAATTCCCTATGGCAACCCCACTCTCTTGGTAAATGAATAGTGGTGCAAGCATCCCTTTACTGTAAGGCGACTTTGACCAGCACTGATGTTCAACAGAGCATCTGTGATGATGCTCCTAAGACTTAGACAAGCAAGAAATGCTCCTCAACTCTGAGCAGAGCTGAGTACTTGAGATTCAAAGGGAAGGCACAGCTGCAGGCAAGACCGGAAAAAGAGTCAGTTACACTGAAGCTTGAGAGCTGAATGCTAGCAATAGAGAGACTACAGTCTTAGAAACTGCTCATTAGTGCCTTTGCCCAGGCTCAGCAGCTTCAGGCCAAGATAAGGCCCACTGCCCAAAAACCGAAAAGAGGAAGAAGCAAATCATTAGAAAGAGGACCTCTGCTTAGATGTTTCAAAGCTTGGAGAAGGATTGGTGAGTAAAGCAAAGTGTCCAACAGATGCCTGTGCCCTGGTTCGGATACGTATTTCCAAGGGTGAAATGAGACTGAAAATCCAGCCAAGAGAAATTAATTAGAACAGCACATCTTAACAACATTTTTCCAAGCAAATGGTTCCAAGGTCAGGGAACTATGAAGTTGTAGATAATTAGGTTGGGGGACATGAGGGACTTGTGCTTTGATAAAGGAAGGGCCGAGCGGGAATTGAGAAGAACATCAGAACTGAGGCAAAGAAAGCCAAGAGCCCCAAGGGGGAGTCTAAGTAATCCAGAGGGATCCCCAATCTTGTCAAGAATGACTTATTTGTAAATAGAGACAAGGGACACAATTCCCAAACAACATTTCCCCTTAATGTCTGCCTGTCAGCAAGTCGTGATTTGTTCTCAGTTCTACCAAATCAGCTCAGTGTCTCTCTCCAAGTTATCATGGATTCAAAGATTTTCACAGGACAATCCTCCAGATAGGAAAATTGCAAGGGAGCGACATCTCTTAGGTTCATGCAGTAAAGTCAAGGTAGATCTAGGATTCGATCCACATCTCTAAACTTCCATTCAGATTCCCTGAACAGCATAAAGAGTTATAGGTTGGGGGTTCAAGTCCACCTAAAGGTGCCTCAGAAGAAAAACTTGGCAATCTACTTCTGAAAAATCAGCCACTGAAAACCGTACAGATCACCAGTTCTACCCTGACACACATGGAGCTGCCATGATTCAGAGTTGACATAACAGCAACTGCTAAAACTTCCATTCATCCAAAATGTTACTCGGCACCTGCTGTTATTGACCCTGTTTAGCATCAGGGTGCATGGTTGATCCAGGTGTGGCTAACAACCCTGCGGGGGCAGTTCTAAAGGATTTCCAGGGGATAGGTAAATAACCTACTGCCCCAGGTGCAGCGCTAGTCCTAGAGGTGTATGTTCCTGGAGACATCAGGACCTCCACGTGCAGGCCAGGGGTAGGGCAGCTGCTGTGGTTACAGGTACTCCACTCACCAGGGCTTCTGGAGACCCCACTGGGGAATCCCTCATCCCTACCTCATAGCTGAGGACTTCCCCTTGAGGACGGGTCATGTCACAGATGGCCTCACTGACCTACAATGTCACCTTCCTTCCCATTCCCTGACACCCCAAGGCACCTAGGCACCAGTCAGCCCTGGCAGTGGATGGCTTGAGAACTGAGACTCTGACAGTGACTTCTCAGTAATCCTTTTGGAAAGGAATAAATGTCCTACTTTCTGTAGCTTTTCATGGTCATCAAGATGGATCCTGCCTGAGTGTAAAGGGGATACTTGAAGTGGTAGGCCAATGCTCTTGTCTATTTTCCATGTTTTTGTGTTAAATGCTGGGTCTACCAAAGTAGAGAGTTTCAGTGATTCATGCCTTAGTGGGCCTTGGCCTTTTACTTTTTTCCTTTCAAAGTTACACCATAGATCTCAGTGTCTGGCTACAGAAGGGCGATCTTTGCATCTGTTAAAGGAAACTTGAACCTTATCAGATTAAGTGAGGACAGAGAGCTGTTTGTTCTAATTGGGTTCTAAACAGAGCACTGGTATCTCCTACTGGTCTCACTTTGGCTAAGTTATCTTTTCTTCTTAGTTTGTTGTTGTTAGTTGCCCCTGAGTCGGTTCCAACTCACAGTGACCTGTGTACAACAGAACAAAACACTGTCCAGTCTTTCACCACTCTTACATTTCTTTCTATGCTTGAGCTCATGGTTGTAGCCACTGTGTCAGTCTGTCTCACTAAAGGTCTTCCTCTTTTAAGTTGACCATCTACTTTACCAAGCACGATGTTCGTCTCCAAGGACTGATCCCTTCTGACAACATGTCCTAAGTATGTTAGATGTGGTCTCGCCATCCTTGCATCTAAGGATGGTACTGCTTCCAAGACAGATTTCTTGTTCTTTTGGAAGACCATGGCATGTTCAATATTCTCTTCCAATAAGACAATTCAAAGTCATCAGTTCTTCATTCCTCCTTATTCATTGTCTGTCAAGTGCACTACCTAGGTTTCCAGGTATAAAAGAGGGTGTCCTCAGTAAGTCACACTCTTATGTAATTCTCTCCTGGAGTGTGGGTGGGACCTGTGAGCTGCTTCTAACTGACAAAATATAGCAAAGGTGATAGGATGTCACCGTGCTTTTAAGTTCTGCTTTACAAAACCCTGTCTTAGCAAACTGCCATGACAAGTACTTTCCTGCTAGCATTGAGGAGGCCAGTTTCCACGCTGTCAATTGGCCATGGAAAAGGCCCATGGCAAGGGATTTTGAGTGACCTCTAGGAGCGGACGTCTCTGTTATACAACCACAAGGAAGAGAACTTTGTCAACAGTCTGAAAAAGCTTAGAAGTCTGTTGTTTGTGATTGAACTCCTAGACGAGAATGCAGGCCATCCTATACTAACATTGCAGCCCTGTGTGGGCCTGAGCAGAGGACACAGCTAAACTGTACCTATATTCTTGATCTATGAAAACTGTGAGATAATAAGTGGATATTGTTCTAAGCTGCAAAATTTGTTATAATTTATTACACAATGTAGAAAACTAATACATATCCTAATAATGCTATTTATCTCTCAGGGTGTCATGGCAATTACATTGATTGAGATAATGTGTGCCTAGTATAGTATCAGTCTCAGAGCAGGCATATAATTGATCTTTCTTTCCTTTCTGTGTGACCATTGGCAGCTTGCTTAGCTCTCTAAGCTTCACATTCCCATTTATAAATAACCAGTCAGAGTTGCCAGAAGAATCAAGTAAAACAGAGGATATAATTTTTCCTTAGCCCAGTACACGATAACCAGTTGTCACTGAGCTGACTGATTCATGACAACCTCATGTGTGTCAGAGGAGAACTATGTTTCATAGATTTTTCAACAGCTGATTTTTCAAAAGTAACCTGTCTTTCTTCTGAAGAGCCTCTAGGTAGACTCAAACCTTCAACTTTTTGGTTAGCAGCTGAATGTCTTAACTATTTATACCAACCAGGGACACTCAGTAAATGTTAAGTCTCTCCCTTTAGAACAACTCTCTCACCTGTGCCCACTTACTCCTTCATCCCCTTCCATCCCATTTTCCCTTTAACCTCTTCCATCCCTAAAGGCTAAGTGTGGAATCTGAGGGCTAAGGATGCACCATCACTGGGTCCAGACAGGAAGGTGCCTCCACAGGGCTTACTATTGGCTCATGCAGAGCTCAGGGAATGCCATGTCAATGATTCTGCAACAGGACCAGCAAAGAAATGCCTTCTACCTCTCTTCCCAGAGACTCTGAGTGCTCATCTGTGTCTCATGCTGGAGTTGTATCTTCCCTAATTTTATAATGGAAACTTCATTTATATGTAGAACATGCATGCACAAGTATGCATGCCTGGATGGAGCTGACTGAGTTCAGACCTGGCTCAACCCACCACTTGCTGACCAGCTGTCTGTAGCAAGTTATTTAACCTCCCTGTTGTCGATGCTATACAGCCTCTGTGAGTCAGAATCAACTTCACACCAACGGGTTTGGTTCTTTTGGGGTTACTGTTAAGGCTCGGTAGCACAGAAATAAACAGTTTCTACCTGTTATGTTTACTGTGAGGATCAGATGTAGACATGTGCAGACAGGACTGAAGGCAGTGTTAATTATTTATATACAGTTGGGAGCTCCTAGAAATGCTTCAAGGAGCTGTTATCTGCAGGTAATAAAGGACCCAAATGCAGGGTGGTTTTCTTGGGTAGTCAGCAGGAGACAGCTTCATGAAGGCAGTGAGTTTTTGTGGGGGATTACAGAGAATGAAGAGCATAGACTGGTCAGCCTCCTCCTGTCATCTTGGTTCACCTCCAAGTGTTCAGTAGAGGTTGGTTGGATTCTAGGGAAGCAGCCTGACGTAGGAGAATGAGGAAACGTAAACTCAGGCTAAGGGAGTTTTAATTGGTCCTTTTGTTCATTTTTTAGGTGTTAACCATATGTTCAAGTGCAGCCATATTTCATGTGCCTGGCATGTCCTGGGACACAGATATGGACAAGCTTTCACCCCTGATCCCAAAGTACTCAGAGTGTAAGAAGGAGTATGGGAACTAAACCAAACAGTACAAGGGATAGACAGTTAAGATTGAGGTGCAGGATCTGATGAGGGTTGAGGTAGAATTCCAATTTGGTGGCAATGAGAGCTGGCAAAGCCCCTAAGAACTGAGTATCTCCTGAGGGTAATGGGTGGGAGTTCAAGTTCAGTTTTACTGAGAGAATGCCAGCTCTACTTTTTGAGCTTTATGGAAGGTTTACAGCTTTCACAAAGCCCTGAGTCTTGTTCTAAACATATGTATGCCAGAAAACAGGAAAAGTGCACACATCTTTGGACAGAGGTTTAGTAGTTACAAAGGAGCAGAAGAGTCAAAATGTAGGTCACCAATACCCACCTATCATACTGGTGAGCATTGTATTAGCTTTTTAGGGCTGCAGTAGCAAAGTACCTGAAATTAGGTGACTTATAAGGACAGAAATTTATTCTCTCACAGTTCTTGAAGTGAAGAGTCCATGTCAACATGTTGGCTAGGTCATGCTGTCTAGGGGAGGACACTTTCTTGTTAACTCTACCTTCTTCTGTTAGTTGTGTTAAGTTCTGTTAATTGTTAAGTGCCATCTAGTTGGTTTCTACTCACAGTGACCCTGTGTACAACAGTATGAAACACTATCCTATCCTTCACCATCCTTAGAATTGTTGCTATGCTTGAGACCATTGGTGTAGCCACAGTGTCAATCCATGTCACTGAGATTTCCTCTTTTTCACTGACCCTCTACTTTACTAGGTGTCTTGAATGGAACTGTGTCCCTCTAAAATTGTGTGTATCAATTTGGCTAAGCCATGATGGCAGGCATTGTGGATTTTCCTGTATGTTTAAAATCCTTCCTCTATGATGTTAATGAAGGAAGATGGGCAACAGTTACATCAGTGAAGCAGGAGTCCATCTATAACCTTGCACTGTGTCTTGACAGTCTCTTGGGATATAAAAGAAAGAATCAAGCAGAGAGACAGGGAGATCACTTACTACCAAGAAATCAGTACCAGGAGCAGAGTACATCCTTTGGACCCAGGGTTTCTTTTTGGAAAACTTTCTAGTCTGAGATAAGATTGGTGAGGCGGCCAACAGAGAAAGACTTCCCCTGGAGATGACATGCTGAATTTGGCTTTTTAGCCTACTATACTCCAATTTCTTTGTTAAAGCCATCTACTTCTGGTATTTCTGTTATAGCAGCACTAGATGGCTAAGACACCAAACATAAGGTCCTTCTCCATGGGCTGGTCCCTCCTGACAACTTGCCCAAAGTATGTGAGACACAGTCTTGCTGTACTCTCTACTAAAGACCAGTCTGATTGCACTTCTTTCAAGACAGATTTTTTTTTGTCAGTCCATGTTTATTCAATGTTCTTCCCCAACAGCACAATTCGAAAGTGTCAGTTCTTCTTCAGTCTTTCTTATTCATTGTCCAGCTTTCACATGCTTATGAAGTGATTATAAACACCATGATTTGGGTGAGATGCACTTTAGTCTTCAGTGCGACATCTTTGCTTTTAACCACAATAACAAGTTCTTTTCCAGTGAATTGTCCCAACACAGTGCATCAGTTGATTTCTCGACTGCTGCTTCTCTGTAGAATCCTTCACTATTGCAGCTCAAGACTTGAATTTTTTATTCAGTTCTTTTAGCTTGAGAAATGCCAAGTGTGTTATTCACTTTTGGTTTTCTATCTCCAAATCTTAGCACATTTTCATTACGATAGTTTAGTGTGCCCTCTAGAGCCTCCCTTTGAAATCTTCTGTTCAGATCTTTTACTTCATCAGTTCTTCCTTTTGCTTCTGGTAGCTGGAAGCATTCTTTGGCTTATAGCTACTGCATAACTCTATCATTACATGGTCATTCCTTCTGTCTCTTCTCTTCTTTTATAGGACACCACTCAGGTTGGCTTAGAACCCACACCACTCTAGTAAAGCCTCATGTTACCTGAACATCTTCAAAAATTGTATTTCAAAAACTATCATTTTGATAGTCACCAGAGTTAGGACATCAACATAAATTTTGGAAAGAGTACATTTCAATCCATACCGTATGTCAGTTATACATATGACATATATAACATGGCTTTACACTGACTGACCAAAGAAAGTTGAGAACATGTCTTTGAGAACCTCACCTATCTTCCTTATTCCTTGTGTCTCCTCTGCTATATCATCAGATAGACATTGTTGTTCCCTCTATATACCTTGACAGATGACCCCATGGCCCTTCTAGTTATCAAGGGCCAGTGAGGAGGCACCACCCAGGATACTCTTGCTGTGTGGCTCCATTTGGGCACCATCTGTCTCTCCCTATGTCCCTCCTAGAGAACCAAGTCTTAGAAATAGCTGAGCTCCTCTCAGGCTTAACAGAATCTCCCAGCATCCCAAACAAATAAACCTAGTCTATTTTATACCTACAAATACTTTTGTAGAAACCACAGCTTTCTCTGATATCCTAATGTCACATTTGGTTCTGTCTCTTTCCTGTAGACCCACTCTACCAGATAGTGGCCTCACCTATGCTGCAGGCCTGGAAATCAGAGCCCAATCTCTTCTGGGCCTCTCACCCTTACCCCTGTGGATCTGTCACCTTCATCTGGTTTCCTCATCAGAGAAAGCATGTGTTACTACAAGGTGTTTCAGCAGTAAGTGTTTTCAGAAGTATACAAATTCAGAGGTTAATGTGAACACAAATGAAAGGGCTCAATTTTCCTTATGCAAGCATCGAGAGTTTGCAGACTGCTTTGTGAGAGAGGACGACCAATTCATATTTCAGTCACCTTCATAGAGGAGGCTAGCATGCACTGAATTGCCCCCTGGTTTCCACCAGTCTCTGATGCATGCTTTGGGCCTGTTAGCCTTTGTTAACTTTAGTCTGTGACACTGGGAACCACTCCATCAGGCAGTCTGGAAAACCCTAATGTCATAGTTTTCTGTGATCAGGTTTTTCTTCCTTTTCCCTTCCTTGACTGGTATAATTTTCTTTTGAAATGCGATGTGTGTGTGTGTGTGCATGTATGTGTGTGTCTGCATGTGTATGTGTGTGTACAAGTGTATGTACATGACAGTATGTGTGCCTGTGTATCCATATATGTGTATATGTGTATCTGAATACATAATTTATGTGTGTACATGTGTGCATATGTATGTGTGTGTTGGTTTTATCATTTATGAACACAGACTTGGGTTTCTTTTAGGACCACATTAAACTCTTCTTAATGCCTGATCCAGCTTTCTTTAGACCCTGCTAATTCACAGATACACAGATGTTCACAGTCTCCCGGGTAACTGCACAACCTTTGCTGTTCTCAACCCAATCATTTTGAAAGCCTTCCTAAAACTGAAATCTAAGGAATGGTGAGCAATTCCTCACTCCAGATTGCAGATCTTCACTTGGCTATACTTGTCCTGGTTTCTGTTTTGGATAGGCTTACTGGATAGAAGTTCTTTTTGGGGAAAAAGCCAGCTCCTGTTGGAAAATGCTGCTGGCATAGTGGTTAAGTGCTACAGCTGCTAACCAAAAGGTAGCAGTTCAAATCCACAAGATGCTCCTTGGAAACTCTGTTGGACAGTTCTACTCTGTCTGTAGGGTCTTTGTGAGTCAGAATCAACTCAGTGGCAATGGGTTTTTGTTTTTGTTTTTTTTTTTTTTTTTGGTTGGGGTCTACAGCACAACACTGGTATTTTTTTTTTAACTTGTACTCACCATAACTACAGGCCAACCTATCTTGTAGCTGCTCCAGGACAATCCAGGAGCGAAACTGTGTGACAAAAGTGTGTAAAGAAGGCTTCTCCTTGAGGTTATCATAACTGCACATTCAACAGCAATCTCCAAGCCACTGCCACAAAGCAGCACAACCTTGGGCATGGCTGGATATACAAAATGAATTAGACATAAATCTCTCCTCCCAGAGCTCAGGCACTCCAAGAGGAGAGATTAGACAAGCATAAATAATTCACAAGTAGTAAGCGGTAAGTGTCAGAAGAGAGTCAGGTGAAGTGCTTAGCAGGTTAAAGGAGGATAAATGTGAGGACAGGCATGCTGCCTCTCCACACAACATCTTCCAGTAACATCTCACCTCACTCATTCCCCATATCTTCAATGGCCCATGAGGTCCCACATGTCTTATTCTCAGATACTCTACTGACCCTTTCTCCTACTACTTCCTTCATTTCTTGGGGCATTCAACCACCATTGCCTCCTTTCTGTTTCTCAAAGCTACCGGACACAGTCCCATCTCATGGTCTTTGCACTAGCCGTTTTCTCTTCTTGGAATTCTCTTCTACCTGACATCCATATGCCTGTTTCTTTACTTCTTACAGGTCTTGGATAACTGAAGTCTTCCCTGAATATTCTAGTTAAAAGCATTTCCCTTTTCAACATCATTTCCTATCTCTGTCCTTGGTTTACTTTTCTCCAAAGCACTATCACTAGGTAAAATCTTAGGTACTTTCTTTATTTCGTTAACTGTTTTTCATCGATTATGGTTGAAATTGTGTCCTCAAGAAAGATGTTAAGGTCCTTACCCCTGTACCTGTGAATGTGACCCTGTTTGAGAAAAGTTCTTTATTTTTTCTTTATCATGTTAATGAAGACATGCCCCAATGCGTCGAGTCCTAAACCAAAGCCCTTCTGAATCGATGTCTTATAAAAGGAAAAGCAAACTGATGAATACACAGGGGAAGATGAATACCAGGTGAAGGCACATCTCTGAGAAGACAGTGGAAACCAAGAAATGGCTGGAGATAGCCAGCCAGGCCAAGTGCCGTCGAGTCGGATCCAACTCATGGAAAGCTAAAAACTATAAAGGTCTGACTCTAGAATCCACAGTGGGATTTTAGCCCAATCAGTGAACTGAATTTAGATGCTTGTTCCCAAGCCAAGAAGCAATAAATTTGTATTCTTTATTTATTTATTTATTTTATTTAATATAACTGAGTGAAAATGTACATTCCCGTATAAATTTACATACCCACCTATATGCAGCTTCCACTGCTCTCCCTGTCCAGTGACAGCACACTATTCCTCTCTGCTCCATACATGTCTCGTTCTACCAACAGTCTCTTTTTTCCCTCCTCTCCACCCACTCTCCTTCCTCCAGCCAGAGGTCAGCAGGATGACATCCTATAGATGTATAGAACCATAAAGTGCATCCAGTATATGGTCACTGCATCGCCAAGTCCAATCCATTCCTGTCTGAAGCGTGGACCTTCGTTATGATTTATGGTCAAGGGAAGCATCAGGGCGAGGGGCCATGCTCCCAGGGGAACCCCAAAACTACTGGACCATCAATTGAGGTCTTTTAGTGGGGATCTCAGGGTGTACCCTTTTTATTCTTGTGTTGCCAGTGAGACTCAACTTAGTGAGCTTCATCACAGCTATCACTGGTGGTGGCCGGGCACCATCCGGTTCTTCTGGTCCCAAGTCGATGTAGCCACCCACTCATGTGGGTCTCTTTGTCTTCTGGGTTGTCTTTCCCCCATGTGATTTTGGTCCTCGGTGGGCATCCGTTCCTGCTGAGTTGGGACCATTTGCTGTGCCCTCGGATGGCAGCTTGGCAGCTTTTAAGACCCCAGACACCACTCACCAACGTGGGGTGCAGAGAGCCCTCTTAGCAAAACGCTAGTTGTGCCAATTGGCCTTGCTTTCACCTAAGAGCATGGTCCCCCGCCCCCTGCCCCAGCTACTCTGTCCTTGCAATATTGGGTTAAGATGGAAGGAGTAGTCATGTTATGTTTAAGTCCACTTAATATTGTTCTTGTTTCTAATGTGTACTATCAACGATTTCACCCAACCAGATACCTAGCAACTATCTAATCCAAACCCTCACCCCCCTTCCTCCCCTCCCTTGCAGCTGTCAAAGAGTCTTTTCTTCTATACACAAGTCTGTTTTTGAGATTTTATCGTAGAGGTCTCATACAATATTTGTCCTTTTGTCACTGACTACCTTCACTCAACATAATGTCTTCCAGTTGGAACCAGGTCATGAGATGTTTCCTGAAGTCATCGTTGTTCTTTATCATTGTGTAGTGCTCCATTGAGTACATATACCATAGTTTACCCATCCATTCTTCTGTTGCTGGGAAATTTGTATTCTTAAAAGCCACACTTTGAGGTATTTTTTGTTACAACAGCATTAGGAAACTGAGACATAGTCTTCTACTAGAATTTAAGCTCCATGAAAATAGGGACTATGTTTTACTTGCTGTGTTTTCTAGCATCAAGACAGTGCCAGGTGTATAGCAAGCAGTGATGTCACTAGAGCTGGTATTACCCTGTGGAGTAACTCACAGAGTTACCCCCCATGGGCTTCCTCCCACATCAGACCGTACAGAATTCTTAGTAGCATTTTTTGTATCAATGTTACTGGTGAATCATAATTCTCATATATTGATCCTGTTTTTCCTTTAATTACAACTTCATTCTTAAAAATGTTACTGTTATAGGTTCCCAAATTCTACCTACCACACCAGGATAACTGACAAAATCAGCAGCAATGGAAACAACAGCATGTGCCTATAGCATGGGCAGACAGAACCACGTGATTTGAAGCAGCACCATAACTGAAAAATAATGACAGCTCTTACCGGAGTGATTAGAAGTTTCAAAAAGTAATTTAGCATAGAATTTTATCCTTGTAAGTATATTGATACACGTGTAAGCTAGGCAAGAAAAATATTTTTGTTGTTTTAACTACAGGGATATTTTCATTAAAAAAAGGTCAAATTTCTGCTGAAACACTGCACAAAAATTGTATGGACAGTCATTTTAGTTCCATCCCCTCTGACAATGTTGCCTGGTAGTCTGTGCCCTCTATACCCCCATAGTGACCCCACAGATTTCAGAAGCTGATAACTAGTGGTTGAATTAATGAATGACATACTTAGTGGGAAAGCCCTAGTGGTGTAGTAATTAAGTGCTAGGGTAGCTAACTAAAAGGTCAAAAGTTCAAATTCACACCGTGTTTCCAGGAAACTCCATGATGCTGTTGTACTCTGTCCTGTAGGGTCACTGTGAATTGGAATCAACTTGATGCAATAGGTTTCATTTTTTTTTTTTTTTTTTTTTTTTTGGCCTTTGGTTGTAGACTTAATCATATCTCAGAAACGGTGCTGAGGAAAAGGTGTGTATTGATTTGTTGAGAAAATCAGATTGTATCTCAGGGAAAACCACCACAGCTTAGACAATATCATATTGTCTGCTAAGAATACAAGCCAGGTTCAGACCATGTTCTGCCACTGACTGCAGGAACTTGTGCCAGTAACTCAGAGTAACCATACCCCAGATCCCTTGTCTGTGAAATTATGATATCCACAGCACTGGCTTTATAAGGTTGCTGTGAAAGCTGAATTAGAAAATGGGTTCACAAGTAAGCATTAAACAAAGGTCAGTTGTCATCATTATGGACCTTCAAACTGGAATTTCTAGTTTCACTTCCATCTTGAAGATTTCTGTCATGCCTCAGCAAATGGGAATTACCAAGGAAATTGCAACAAATCCACATCTATTCAATTGTTATCAACTGTGCACAGTCTTGACCAGAAGGTTTCTATGCAACTGGTACACATAAATGTCCCTAAAGTAATCAGTTAGTGTTCCTGAGAGGCAGTGGTTGTGAAGGGCTCACTGTTTAGGAGAAGCAGATGTCTGCTGCTCATGTGTCGTCACTTTGTACAAATTCCATGTAGGTCAGTGGGACATTTTAGGAAACTTGAGCAAGAAAATAACTTTCATATCTTGCTGTCTCCTGCAAAAATTATTGCTAGTCATAGAAGTTTTTGGCTTTGTGATTATAACATGGCAGTTCTAAATTTATTTAGGAAAATGACAGTATTATTCTATCCCCAAATCCAAATCACTGATGTACAATTTACAATATATTGATCTACAGACTTAGAGGATCAACAATAGAAGAAGCAGAATTGGAGCTGTAAAGGACTACTTAAAAAATGTAGCAAGTCATTGTCATGTGACAAGGCTAAAATAGCAAGCAAGAAAAGACATAGTTCCAGTAGAAAGGCAGAAATGGAGGTGGAGATAGTGGTGAGATTAAGAGGATGATAGTGATGGAGATGGAAGTAGAGATGGAAATGGGGAAACAGAAAGAGTTAAACAGCCACACAAATACATATAATTGCTTTGAGTTTAATATGTGGCTGGCACATGTGGCTGAGAATACCCATTACTAGGGTGTCAGCTGAGACAGGGAGGTATGTGGTCACATTCCTTAAGGAAGTGGAAGAATGAATGCAAGCTGGAAGAAGAATGTGAATTAACTAGGCAAAGAAAAGAGAACAAAAGAACCATTCGTAGAGAATAGCGTGTATACAAGGCCTTATGGAGTTTGCAGTGATAGTCGTGGTGGTACAGAGATGGTGAGTTTGAGGGATGGAGGACAGTGTTGCTAGAACATGGAGAGAGGAGGGATCAGTTGTGAGACAAGTCTATAGAGGTGTATAGTGACCTGTTATAATTTGAAAGATGCATAGACTTAGAAAGAGCAAATGTGAATTCAAAAACCCAGGGGAGGGTCCACTCCAGGGGCACATGTGAGGTCTGGTGCTCACTTAGACTCAGGTGTTGGTGGAGATGGAGAACAATGAAGAGATTTGGCAGATATTTACAAGGTAGCATCAATAGCACTTAATCTTGAATTTATGCAGGAGAATAAGGAAACAGATATACTCAAGGATGACTCCCAGGAACTTCTATTGTACCATTTACTGGGGATGGAAATCTACAAGATAATGAAGATTGGAAGGAACAATAATGAATCTAGACTGGGTATGTTGAGGTTGAGGTAACTTTGCAGCACTCAAAGAAATATGTCAAAGAAGTATTTGGATGCAAATATCTAAAGTAAGATTTGTTTTCTACTGTTCTCCACTGCCCAGCCCCTTCCATTTTCAACTCTAATAACAAGGACTCTGACTCACACTGAGTCCCCTCTTGCTTCAAATCTCTTTCACCTGGAAGAACCTCATCCGTTTTAAGGGCTCACCTGATTAGGTCAGTGTGCTATGTAAAAGACAAAGATGGGAGTGAAATTAATCATATTGACAGTCCTGGGATTATATACAAGCTAGTGTGAATCTTCAGGGTCATCCAATAATTCTGCCTACCACACCAGACCTGTGCTGATGGATACCTGGTATTGGAAAGATGAGATACCCAGTTTGACAACTTCATTTGTTTTTCTGTAAACTTAGATTTAAGATCATCTTCTCAAGGGATAAGCCTAAGGAGGGGGTGGCAGGCAGAAGTTTGATGTGTATAGAACAGTGCTAGGTCACTGATGGGACATGCGGAGAGATGAGTTGACCAGGGAGCATTGTGAGAACGCATGGCAGAGACAGAGGGAGTGACAAGGGTCTGTGGACAAAGACAAATGGGTACAGCAGAGGTCAGGGGTGGGGAACCTGATAGGAGTCACTGACCTGATGACTGCTGTTTGTCTTGAGATTGAAGGTGAGTGAAAACCACACAATCCTGTCCCTGCAGGTATACCACAGGGACATGCATTCCTTCCGTCTTACATGTAGTGAAGAACAGCATCCCATAGAACACCAAGAAATTTCTTCCCCACCCCGCTCTCCAGCATCAGTCTTACTAGCTAAGTGACTCGATCACTGAGGTCCTCCTGCCTGTCTGACAATCTGATGCTCCCTCACTTTGGGCCTCATCCTACAGAGCCTCTAAGGTCACCTGACAACATTTGACTGGTATCAAGGTTTATTCAGAGGGTATTCAGGTACAATAGCAGACCATTTGTCTAAGAGGAGAGTAGGAGAAACAGAAACTCAGTCTACCAGCCAAGAATCCTTTTGTGTATGTTCCGAATTAAATAAACACACAGCATGCATCTTGCCAAATGCCAGGACCTTCATTTCCTGATAACAAATGGCTGGTTAGAGTCAATAATAGCTACCTGCTGCTGGGCGAGCATACCATGTGAGGGTGAAGGAGATGACTTGGGCTGCAGAGGGATAGTTACTGTGCCAGCCTTCCCAGGACTCCATTAGGGATGATGCCACTTAGCTGTGGCCAGATGCACCACTGGTGCTCACTGTGATGTCTTCTGCTACTCAGTTTCCCATATAAGCCAGAAAATCTGTCACAGAAAATCAAATCCATGTAAATTGGGTTTTCGGCTCAGAGGGAACATGTGTCCAAGAGGTGGGGAGGAAGGAAGGGTCAGGGTCAACTACTTGTTATAGGGATGTGAATCATTCAAGCTGGATATCAGTAGATTTTCTAATCTGGAATGCTTCCTATCCTCCAGTGTGGAACAGAAAACTGAGACAAACTGAAGCTGTACTCCTTAAAGGGGATCACAAGTAAGAATCACACAGATGGTAATGTGTGGATTCCTGGCTGGCCCCCTGGATTCCAGCTGTAGTCCTTGCAATCTAGGTGATCCTGGGAAAGTCCACTAACCTCTCTGAGCTTCATGTTCTTATCCAGAAAGTGGGGATTACATTAGTGATTCTCCAATGGGTATCTCTCATGCATCCATAGACAGTACTGGGACAGCCAGTAAACATTATCTGTCATTGCTACCTTCTTGTTGCCTCCAAGGCACCCGCTGAATCTCTCCCAGAGACCTGTGAGCTCCTTTAAGACTACAAGGCCATCATTTTCCTTTGAGCTGCTCAAAGCAGCTAGTGCAGGCTTCAACATGAAAAGAATGTTCCCTGCTTTGCTGTTGATGAAAATGTTAGTTCTCTGAAACATGGCCACTATAGGGCCTAAATTCTTGCATGACACAGCTTCATGGGGAAATCTGCCCTGATGCCAACCCCAGCATGACAAAAGGACTCTGTCATGGCATGAGTTCTTTATGAATAAGTGCCAAGGTCCGTGGATATAGAATTAAGATGTGTGCCATAACACATGAGGTCTTGGTTTCCCTGGTCTGCCTTGCTGTGCACCAACCGCAGATGTGTGGCAGGTAGCTATTGCTGATTCTAACTAGTCATTCATTCAATGCCATACTGACACCTGCCATTCTGTACTTACTTTCTGACACTCAGGGTGGGCCGGGTAAGTCTCTTGCTCAGAAGCTTCAGGGTCCCTGGCCAGGCAAAGGAGGGCCCTAACCTTTGTGGCATAGTAAATTGCAACTTCCTCACTTGTCCTCAGTGCAGGGCACCTCTCTACAGCTCCTGACTGGGCAGCCCACTGTCCAGGTCATGAGTCTGCCTGTTTTTGCTTTGCCCAGACTTATCATCCTTGTTTTTTTCTGGATGAACTCACACAGATCATCCAAGGCTTAGCTCTGGAAGTTACCCAAGTTCCTCCAAGAGTTGAATCCTTCCTCTATGAACTTACAGCACTTACCACTGTAATGGTTGTTGGCAGTTAGATGTCCTTCTAGATTGTGAACTCCTTGAGGGATGGAGTGTGCTGTATGTATCTGTGTGTCTCCACAATGCCTAGTGTTTGGCTCAGAGTGGGGCCACAATTAGGAAGGAAGGGAGGGAGGGAGGGAGGGAGGGAGGAGGGGAGGGAGGAGAGGAGGGAGGAGGGGAGGGAGGAGGGGAGGGAGGAGGGGAGGGAGGAGAGGAGGGAGGAGGGGAGGGAGGAGGGGAGGGAGGAGGGGAGGGATGAGGGGAGGGAGGAGGGGAGGGAGGAGGGGAGGGAAAGAGGAAGAGAGGGAGGGAGGGAGGGAGGGAGAAAGAGAGGGAGGGAGAAAGGGAGGACAGACAATAGACACATAAACAGGTGGGTAGATGAATGGACAGTGGGACAGACGGATGGAAGGATAAATGGATTGGATGGGAGGGTGGATGAATGAATAGGTGGATGGGTAGATAGGTGAATATGGATAAACAGAGGGAGAGAGTGAAGCTGTGAGGGATAAATGATTGGATAGATAGGTACATAGAGGGTTAATAGAGAGCATTAATGAATGGATGGACCATTTGCAGTATCATTAGCCCTTGTGTGACAACCAATAAGGAGCAGGAGAAAAAACTGTGCAGCCTATTACCTGGAATAAATTACTCCTCTAATTGATTCTCAGTCTTCACAAACCCTGGCGCTGTTTTGATTCCCATATCTACCTGTTCTCCCCTCTACCCATCACTTCAGCCCGCTTCTGTGAGTTCTTCCTTTTGCTTCTTTACCACTGAGTATTAGCATCTCTCTGACTCTCCTGCTGACCTGAATTCTTGATACTGGCCCCTGTGGATGACTGGTCCTGTGCAGTGAGCACATGATTCATCATGGACAAAATGTTCAGTTCAGATCTCCAGAATCACATCTCTGTCTCTCTGTCTGATGCTTAACACATTGTCCAAAGAAAAAGGGGCACTTAATGGGCATTTTAGCGAGGAGGACAAGAGGTAGAGAGGAAAAGTCCAGAAAAGAGGTCACCATCCTTATGAGTGAACCTACTGCCAGAGAGATGAACTGCACTGCCCTCTGGAGGTGGGAAAGAATTGACTCATCCTTCAGAGATGCATAGAGGGATACTCAGGAATAATTCAGAGAAAAGTAGCCTTGCTGAATGTCTAGAATATGTCAAGCACATATCCTTCAACAACTCGTAGGAGAAAATTATTATTATCCTCAATTCACAGGTAGGAAATTAAGGTACTATTATGAGTGGAAATTCTGTCCCCTAACAAGACATGAGGCCTGACAATTAAGTTCATGAACTCATCCTAGAAAAAGTAATAAATACATTGTTGCTGAATATCACTACAGTCACCTCCAAAGTACTCTGCTTGGGAAACTATGCTCCAATGCCAGTGCCTAGTCCACCCTCCGAAGCAATTTTGGAACTCTTTTTCTGGAATAGTCATCAAAGCTGTCATCACATTACCCAGATGTCCTGAGTGCCATCAAGATGTCTTGCTTTTAACATTTCCTTTATCTTCAGGTAAAGAAAGATCCTTTGGGCACCAGATCAGGTGAGTAGGGAGGGTGTTCCAATACAGTTATTTGTTTACTGGCTAAAAAACTCCCTCACAGACTACTATACAATTAAGTTCTCAAACTTCCCTCAGTGCTATTGTGCTCAATGACCATTCCAGAAAGAATTCCAAAATTGCTTTGAAGAGTGAACTAGGCACTGGCATCAGTGCATAGCTCTCCAGGGGGGCTACTTCAAAGGTGACCATAGTGATATTCAACAATGGAGTGTCTAACGTTTAGAACAATTAAGTTGGACCTTGTATGTTAAATTACTATTCTCTAATACCTGTGAACCTGATTTTATTTGGAAATCATGTCTTTATAGATGCTACTAATTAGATTAATATGAGGTCATACTGGATTAGGGTAGGTCCTAATCCCTATGAAAGAGGAGAGAAACAGAGGAAGGAAGCCATGTGTGGCTGCAGCTGCAAACTAATGACCTCCTGGAGCACCAGAAGCTAGGAGAGAGGCATGGAATGTATTTTCCTTCGGACCCTCAGAAGGAATCAAAGCTATTGACTCCCTGGTCTTGCATTCCTAGCCTTCAGAACAATGAGAGAACTTTCCATTTTTATGTACTACCCAGTCTGTGATATTTTGTTATGGCAGTCCCAGGAGATTAAGATAGTGACCAAGTGGGTAGGGCCAAGATGACAGACTAGACTCATGTTTCCTTAATTCCCTCTGAGAACTAAGTCCTGAATTAATAACTGAACAAAGCACTGTGGACACTCAGGAGGCTCCAGGATATGGCATAGAGATGTCAGATTGGACTACACACTGCTACATTGGAAACTACCTCTCTCTGATGAGGCAGTGTGCACTGAATCTGTCTCCTGCTGACTCACCACTTGGGTGGACTGAAGGTGCTGACACCATCTTAATTACACAATTAGACTCAGGGGATGGGCATGAGCTGGCAAATATGCTGAACTGCAGTGGTACAATAGACAGTGTATAGTGCAGCAGAGAGAGAGACAGTATGTGGGATAGTCACATTTTGAGAATCTGGCTGCTGATTGATGGCACCACTGCCCCTCCACCCTCTTTTTTCCTAAGCTGCACCATAGATCATGCAGTTTCACAGCAGGAAAGGCTGCTCGGCCAGGATGCCATTTTGGTCAGCTGGGAAGCAGAGTCACCCAACCAGAGGCCTCAGCAGGGGCTAATTCCCAAGTTGAGAAGCAATGCCAGCCTGGAAAGTGCTTTCCCAGCAGAAGGGCTATTTAGGACAGTTTTACTTTATGGGACTGACCCAGCTGAGGATGGCAGCAAGGCTGCAATGCCTCCCTAATTGAACTACGTCTTACCATCCAGGGATGGCCAAAGAGGTGCTTCCATTGCCAGCCAGAAGGCAGGGCCTGCCAAACCTGACAGCCTGACTGATTTCAGCAGCTGTCAGTTAGCTCCTAGCTTCTTAAAATAAGCCTGCCTGGAGAAATAACCTCTGAGAAGCCTGGCAGCATCTCTTCCAACCTTTACTGACCCACATCAGAAGGCTGACATCACCTCAGTGAATTCATAAGTAGGGAGCCATCTTTGTCAACCACGAGGCAGAGTCTGCCACCCCGGGCAGTCCACTGGGGCCAGTCACTGGAGTACAGAGATGGCTGGTGACAAAATCCCTTCTAAGAACTGTGCCTCAACTCCTGTTGCAGTAACACCAGACAAATTAAACAGCCTTTATACTGCCCAAAGGTAACAAATCATTCCTAATTATTGAAAGAAACAGCCTAGCATGGTTCCAGAAAACTCCCAAAATAAAGAACAAAAAACTTCACAGATGAAAAAGGCATCCTGAAAATATCAGAGGCCAAGTACAGAAGAATGATGAAAAGAGCCCTGCCAAAATTCAACAAAAGGCAGCAGAGCAGAATGAAAAACTAAGAAAGCTATTTCAACTGATGGAACAACAATAATCTGAAATCCAGTAGATCAGTAACAAAATTACACAATTAGACAATTCAATCCAAAGCCAAAAGAGCAGAACTGAGTAGATGAAAGTTAGACTTAGTAACCTTGAGGATGGCGCAACTGATACCAGCATTTATGAGAAGAAATCACAGAGAAGACATAAGAAAAATGAAGAAGCATTAAGAAACATGTGGGACTCATTAAGAGGAATAATCTATGATTAAATGGAGTTCCTGAACAGGGAAGTGTAGCTGAAAACAGAGAGTACAGTTGTTGAGTTGATGACAGAAAATTTCCCTGAAATTATGAAAGAAGAAAACACAGATATCCAGGATGTATACTGAACACTACAAAAAGCTAGACCCCAAAAGAAAGGCACCAAGATATATTATAATCAAGCTTAATAAGATGAAACGTAAATTCTCTTAGAGATAGCAAGGCTCAAACCACAGCTAACATTCAGAGGGAAGCCCTGTAGGCTTTTGTCTGACTTCTTGGCAGAAACAATGTTGGCAAGGAAGCAGTGGGACGACACATCCAAAGCCCTGAAGGAGAAAAACTTCCAACCATGAATTATATATCCTGCAAAATTCTCTCTCAGATATGAAGATAAAGTTAAGACATTCACAAGTAAAAAGAAACTTACAGACTTTCTAAAAAACCTAACCAAAACTACAAGAAGTACTAAAAGAAGCTCTTTGCTTAGAAAAATGAAACCATTAAGTGTATACTTAAGGAGGTACTGCAGGACAAATATCCAGAATCTGACGCAGTTAGGGAAGTCACAAAACTCAATCAAGGCTACAATATTAAAAGAGAACCAGTGATCATATCATGAAAACTATGATACCACCACACTAAAAAGAGGAATACACTACAGTAGTTATATTCCTTTCAGATGAAGAGGAAGTTAAAAAGATATGCAGAAGTTAAAATTGGATTTAAACATAGAATATTAAGGGAGTCTTAGAGCTAACCACAAAACACAGTAACAGTGCAACATATCAAAACAAGAAATGTAATACATGAGTCTCAACAAACACAAAACCTACATTGAAAAGAATGAAAAGTCAACCTATAAAGAAAATTGCCTCAGAAAAGAATATTAAGAACAACAGAGAAAACACCAACACAAAAATAAATACATCAAAATAACAGCACTAAACACATACCTATTAATAATTACGTTGAATGTAATTGCACTAAATGCTCCAAAAAAGAGACAATGAGTGACGTCTTGGATCAAAAGACATGACCCATCTATATGTTGCTTACAAGAAACACACCTTAGACTCAAAGATGTGAACAAACTGAAAATTAAAGGATGAAATAATATATACCAATCTAACAACATACAAACAAGAGCTGGTGTGGCAATACTAATCTCAGATAAAAGTAGATTTTAATGTAAAATCCATCATCTTGGACAAGAATGGTCACAGTTTATTGCTGAAATGTTCAGTACACAAGCAGAACTAAACAATACTGAATATCTATGAACTCAATACCAAAGCATCTAAATATATTGAACAAACACTGACTATGTTGGAAAAGTGAGACAGATCATTTCACAATAATAGTGGGAGACTTCAACACTCCACTTGAAGTAATCCAGAAAAAAGCTTGGTAAAGACACGGAAGATCTTATTGTGACAATTAACCAACTAGACCTCATCAACATATACAGAACTTTTTATCCATCAACAGATAAATACACCTTCTTCTCCAATGTACATGGAACATTTTTCTGGAATAGACCATGTGTTAGGACATAAAGCAAGTCTCGACAAAATCCACACCACTGAATTATTTCAAAGCATCTTCTCAGATAATAAAGACATAAAACTTGAAATCAATAGCAGAAATACTTAGATAGAGATTTGAACTCATGGAAACTGAACAACACCTTGCTCAAAAAGCCATGAGTTATAGAAGAAATCAAGGATGAAATAAAGAAATCTGTGGAATTAAATGAGAATGAAAACACATACCACTAGAACATATGCGATACAGCCAAAGCAGTGCTCAGAGGTCAGTTTACCCCTATGAATGCACACCTACAGAAGGCAGAAAGGACTCAAACCAAAGAATTAACCTTACAGCTTGAACAAATAAAAAGAGAGCAACAGGAGACCCTCTCATTCACCAGAAGAAAACAGATCACAAACATTAGAGCAGGACTAAATGAATCAGAGAATAGAAGAACAACTGAAAAAACTGATAAAACTAAAAGTTGTTTTTTGAAAAGATCAACGAAATTGGTAAACCACTGGCTAAACTTGCAAAAGAAAAACAGGAGAGGAAACAAATAACCCAAATAAGAAGTGAGATGGGAGATGTCTCAACAGATCCAACTGAAATCAAAAGTACCATGACAGAATACTACAAAAGATTGCATTCTAGCAGACTTGAAAACCTAGAGAAAATAGACAAATTTATAGATTCATACCACAAGGAGAGGTAGAACAATTCATATCACAAGGAGAGGTAGCACAACTTAATAAACCCATCACAAAGGAAGACATTGGAAAACTCATCAAAAAACTACCAACTCAAAAAAGTCCTGGTCCAGATGCCTTCACTGGAGAATTCTATCAAACTTTTAGAGAAGAGTTAACTCCAATGGTACTGAGACTATTTCACAGAATAGAAAAGATGGAACACTCCGAATTCCTTTCTATGAAGCCAACATAACCCTGATAACAAAGCCAGGGAAAGATCCCACTAAAAAAGAAAATCACAGACCAGTATCACTCATGAACCTAGATGCAAAAGTCTTCAACAAAATCCTTGCCAATAGAACTCAACAACACATCAAAAAATAATTCATCATGACCAAGTTGAATTCATACCTGGGATGCAAGGCTGGCTCAACATGAGAAAAATAATTAATGTAATCAACCACATAAATAACACAAAATGTAAAAATCACCTGATTTTGCCAATTGATGCAGAAAAGGCATTCAACAAAGTCCAATATCCATTCATGCTAAACACTCTCAACAAAACAGGCCTAGAAGGGAAATTTCTCAGTGCAGTAAGGGGGAATCTACACAAAGAAAACTGCCTACCTCACCCTGAATAGAGAGACTGAAAGAATTCCCCTTGAGAACAGGAACTAGACAAGGATGCCCACTCTCACCTCTCCTATTCAACATTGTACTAGAAGTTCTGGCTAGAGCAATTAGACAAGGCAAAGAAATAAAGGGCATCTGCACTGGCAAAGAAGAAGTAAAAAAATCTCCCTATTTGCAGATGATATGATTGTATATGCAGAGAATCCAAAAGAATCCATAAGTAAACTACTGGAACTAATAGAAGAGTTCAGTAAAGTATCAGATTGTAAGAAAAACATAAGTAAAAGGATTCCTTTATAGCAACAAAGAGATCACCAAAGAAGAAGTCAACAAATCAATACCATTTACTATAGTCCCCAAGAAGATAAAATACCTAGGAATAAATCTAACTAGAGAAACAAGACTTATACTAAGAAAACTGCACGAAATCAAGAAAGACTTACATAAACGGAGAAACCTAACCAGTTCATGGATAGGAAGACTTAACATTGTGAAAATGTCTATTTTATCCAAAGCAATCTACATATACAGTGCAATTCCAATACAAATTCCAATGACATTTTTTAATGAGATGGAGAAAGAAATCACCAACTTTGTTTGGAAAAGAAAGAAACCCCAGATAAGCAAAGCACTACTGAAGAAGAGGAACAGAGTGGGGGGCCTCACACTACTTAAACTTAGAACGTATTATATTGCCACAGTAGTCAAAACAGCCTGGTACTGGTACAAAAAGACACATATAGACAAAAAAAACCCAGAGTTCAGACCCCAGAGATGTCACCATCCTCTTATGAACAGTTGATATTTGACAAAGGCCCTAAGACTGTAAACTGGGGTAAAAACAATTTCTTTAACAAATGGTGCTGGCAAAATTCGATATCCATCTGCAAAAAAATTGAAACAAGACCCCTGTCTCACACCTTACACAAAAGCTAACTCAAATTGGATCAAAGACCTAACAACAAACCTAAAACGATAAAGATCACAGAAGAAAAATTAGGGCCCAAAATGGAAGTTTTTTAATTTAATTCAATTTTTTTTATTTGATATGATTGAGTGAAAATATACATTCCCGTATAAATTTACATGCCCACCTATATGCAGCTTCCACTGCTCTCCCTGTCCGGTGACAGCACACTATTCCTCTCTGCTCCATACATGTCTCATCCTCCCAACAGTCTCCTTTCCCCTCCTCTCCAACCACTCTCCTTCCTCCAACCAGAGGTCAGCAGGCTGATATCCTATAGATGTATAGAACCAAAATGGAAGTTTTAGTACACAACTTAGACAGACTTCAAAATCTGACAAAGCACAACCAACAGAAGAAAAAAACAGATAAATGGGAACTACTAAGAATGAAAAACTTCCGCTCATCCAAAGACTTTATCAAAAGAGTTAAAAGACCCTACAGAATGGTAAAAAATATTTGGAAACTGCATGTCAGACCAATATCGCATCTCCAAAATCTTCAAAGAACTACAAAATATCAACAAGAAAAAAGTAAATACCCAAGTAAGTGATGGGCAAAGGAGATGGACGAACACTTCACTAGAGAGGACATCTAGGCAGCCAGAAGACGCATCAGGAATACTCACAATCATTAGCTATTAAAGAAATCCAAAACAAAACAACAATGAGATACTATCTCACCCTAGCACGGCTGGTGATCCAAAAAACACAGAACAGCAAATACTGGAGAGATTCTAGAGAGACTGGAACTTTCCTATACTACTGGTGGGATTGTAAAATGGTACAACCTCTTTGGAAAGCAATTTGTCACTTCCTTAAAAATCTGGAAATACAAATACCATTTGATCCAGTAATCCCACTGCTTAGAATATATACTACAGAGTCAAGGTCAGTCACAAAACAGATACATGTACATGAGTGTTTATTGCAGCACAGTCCACAATGGCAAAAAAAGATGAAATCAACCCAGATACCCAACAACAGATGGAAGAACAAACTATGGTACATATACTCAGTGGAACACTATGCAAAGATAAACAACAATGATGATTTTAGGAAGGATCTCATAACCTCATTTCAATTGGAAGACATTACACTGAGTGAAATCAGTCAATAGCACAAAGACAAATATTGTATGAGACCCCTACTATAAAGACTTAAAAATAGACTCATGTACAGAAGAAAAGACTCTTTGATGGCTGCAAGGGAAGGGAGGGAGTGAGAGGGCTGGTCATAGATTAGATAGTAGATAGAAATTTGGTTGAGTGAAAGCAGTGGCAGCACATAGTAGAAAGAAAGTCAACTTAACTGGACTTCAACATAAACTGAAAACTTCTCATCTTAACCTGATATTGCAAGGATAGAGTAGCAGGGACAGAGGTCTGGGGACCACGCTCTCAGGGGACATCGAGGCCAATTGACATAACTAGCCTATTGCTAAGAGAGTCTTCTGCACCCTATATTGGTAAGGGACATCTGGGATCTAAAAAGCTAGCAAGCTGTCATCTGAGGTATACCAAATGATATCAACTCATCCAGAACAGATGATCACCAAGAACAACAAAGATATGAGGAAAAAAGAGCCCAGGAAACAGAAGGACCCATGTGAACGGGTGACTGCATCAATGTGTAACCAGAAGAACCAGACAGTGCCCGGTCAGCACCAAAGACAGACATGATGGGGCACGCAATGTTGAGACCCAGTGGCAACATGGAAAAAGGAGGGGTGCATCTCAAGAACTCCATAAGACCACAACTGATGTTCCAGCAGCTTGGGGATTACCCCGGTAGCATGCCGCCTAGACCTGCTGCTGCCCCTGACCAGAAAACACTATTGAGGTCAAGTCTTCTGACAGGAATGGACTGGATGTGGGGACACAATGTGATCACATGGTATGTGTACTTCATGGTTATGGGATGCTGTCCTACTGGCCTCTTACTAGAAGAGTGAGAAGGTAGAGAGGAGGGCACAGGAGATTCTTTAGAGGATATGACATACATAAAACAAAAAGGAGGAGCGTGCTGTCACCAGGCAAGAAGAACAGAAGGAGCTGCAGATAGGCAGGCATGCAAATTTAATCTGAATTGTATACTTCCACTCAATCACAATAAAATATTAAAAAAATAAATAAAGTTACCAAGATGCCAATAAAGATCCCATAGCTAACGAAGGAGCTGAGCTAGAAATTAAGTCTAAGTCTGTCTGACTGTGAGAACATTTACAGGACCCTCAGTGGTGCCCTGAGTATGATACGGAAGTGAATAAACAAGTGAATAATGAAAGATGCAAATGGATGGGCAAACCAGTGTCCCTCCCCCCAAATTTACACTCATACTTTTGGTGACACCAAAGAGGAACACATTATAAATCAGTTATTTTGAGCCTTTCCACAGAGTATTCTGGAGCATCAGGCAGCAGATGCTGGATTCCCTGCCTCACCAAGATGATGTTAGCCCAGTGTGTGACAATGATTAATAGCTTATTTCTCAGATCAGCCCATTAGAAATAATCATGCGGGCACCCGTGCACCATTAATCTGGATTGGAGTCCAACTGCGCAGGATGGCAAGGGGATGGGGCCTTTAGAGACACACAAAAGCTGGGCATTTTTGTGCACAGAGAATATTGCTGAGAGGTAATAAGAGCCAGGACAGTGCCTAAATAGCATCCCAGGGTGTCTGAAACACAGAAGCTGAGTGACCATGAGGGGGGTTGGGTTCTTTTTTTTTTAGGAGCCAAGGATGACATCATCCAAAGCATCCTGGGTGCGCTGCCAACTCTGGCGTAAATTCTGGCTCAACCCGCTGATCAGCTATGGAATCTTCAATTGGAACTGGATGCCTGCAGTGCTATATTAAGAAGGATTCTGAGTCCAGGGAAGGAGGTCCATGACCAGCTGATAGTTTGTTTCTGCTGTGAGCTCCAGACAAAAACACATGGGTGCCCTAGACTCAATGTCCCTGGGCCCAGTGACATACCAAGTGGGAGGCAGAGGAGCATCGCCCTAGCAGGAAGAATTTTATCCCTGGTGTTGTATGGAATTACTGGCAAATAGCAATAGTAAAAAGCAGGTGAACTTTCAGTTGGTTTTATTATTTTTAAATTCTTTATAGACAAGGCAGGGGTAATGACAATTCAGTGGTAAGATTCTCTCCTTCCATGCTATAAATCTGGATTCTGGGCCAAGGCACCCATGTACCACCACCACCATCGGTCCCTGCAGGCTAGTTTGTTGCTATGATGTTGCAGGGTTGCAGTGGAGCTTCCAAACTAAACCAGACTAGGAAGAACGATCTCGCAATCTACTTCCAAATATAGGAATCAACAAATGAAAACTCAGTGGATGACAATGGTCTCATCTCATTGTGCATTGTGTCACTATTACTCACAGGCTGACTTGGCAGTAACTAATGGCAACAACATAGACAAGATACCATCTTGTTACTTGCTCCCAGTGCCCACAACATCAACCATCTCCTCCCCAGTTGCCATGACTCTGCCACAGACAGGCAATAGATCCTCTATGAGCACACTTCCATCTCCCCAACAAACAACCATAGTGTCTATGTCCTGGAATCTGGTCTCTCCATTTTCCTTCCACACTTGGCACTGAGAACTTGAGGGCATGCAGCCTGGAGTGCTGGACAAGGGAAGGAGAAGACAAGGGGGGTGTTTCTCCATTAAGACAGTATCACAGAGGCAAATGTAGACTGACCACTTTAGTATCCAAATTTCCAGAGAGTTTGGTAGGGCTGCTCCACAGCAAGCCCCACTCCAGGGACTGGCCTTCATTCTGCCATAGTGGACACAAGAAAGCAGGCCTTTTCTGGAGCTTTCCCTCAGACTTAGCATCTTGATTAAAACTATGAAGGACAAGACCTGTCTGCACCTTATCTCCTTATGGCTGGTAGCAGTGGGAAGGCTTGCTTAGGGCCTATCCTGGGGATTCTCATCACCCTTTCTGGAAGAGATGAGAATCCCTCTGTCTCCAATACTTCCTTTCTCTGAGCATCAGTGGGGCTAGGGTGCTCTTTGGTGCTATTCTCTTGGCTTTTGAGGCAGACTTCATCACTTGTGTTCTCTCAGATAACGGGAGCTGATCTTCCAGAGATACCAGTGAAAGTTGGTCCCTGGGGATGGGGCATCTCTCATTGGATTTGGCACAGAGGGCATGCCTGTCCTCTTGCCCCTGTGAATCTATGGTCTCTGACATGATTGGTCTTGTCTTTGCTGAGACCTCACCTTGGTCCCTCACTTAAGGAGCCCTGGTGACACAAAGGTTAAAAACTTGATTGCTAACTGAAAGGTCAGTGGTTCTGACTCACCAGCGGCTCCATGGCAGAAAGAGCCAGAGATCTGCTCCCCTAAAGATTACAGTTGAGAAAACCCTGTAGGACAGCTCTATTCTGTCACATGGGGTTGCTATGAGTTACGAATCAACTCAGTGGCACCTAACAGCAACAGCCCTTGGCCTCTTATCTATCTCAATCATATAGACACCATTTTGGCTAGATGTCTAGGTAGGACCAAAGACCCTACCAGGCATCCATAGCAATGTGGCAGTGTCCCTTGGGGTTTGGCTGTGGCACATTGGTCCACTTTTCCCTCTGTCCAGCTCTCCAATGAGAGCTGCCATTGTTGCACTTCGGGTGCAAATTGATGGCAACTTTTATGACCGTATCCCGGTTCTTAAATATAACCGTACAGAGCGCAGGTGTGTGGGAGGTACAACCAGCTCTAAACACATCCATGATGATGAGCAAACTCTGAATCCACCAAGTGGATAAGTAAAGCAGCAGCGACTCACCTGACACAAGGATTAATCATAGGATCATTTCAAAAATCAAACCTTTCTCAAGCAAGCTGGAAAACAGATAACTTTTCAGAAAAGGATCTGCTCTTAAAAAGCCCTCCAATGTGTTACAGACATTTCCAGAGGCAGATGCAGCAGGCTAATTTTGCAGCCAAGCTCTGCCTATGTGATTCTCAACCCAGACCGCTGTTTGCATGACTGATGACTCCCATCCTCATAAGAGGCTCATAGTGGATCCAGAAGTACCTTCCCCTGGGTGATTTTTTTTTTTTAATAATTCCCAAGTGCATGATTCAGAGTTGCTGTTCACTTGTGCGTCTCACACTTTTCCACCTACACAAGAACATATGGAAGAGACAACACCTCCCAACATTCCTATACGGCTCCAGGTGTACCATCCTTGCACCATATAACATGACAATTACACTTCCTTAACCACCCACAGAAAAAAGAGTTCTCCTGTTGGCTAGTGTGCTAATGATCATTAATGACTGATAAGTACTTCACATAAATAGCATGTTACCTGCTGTGGATTCACTGTAGAGTTTAGCTTCTTTTTGTGGCCACGCCCTTCTCCTGCCTCCCATCTCAACAGTGACATGACTGTCTGTTGTCATTAGTTGCTGTTAAGTCAGCCCTAGCTCACAGTGATCCCATGTACATTGGAACAAATACCACCCATTCTTTTACTATCCCCATGATTGGTTGTGAAATCAGACTGTCAGGATCTATAGAGTTTTCATTGGTTGGTTTTTGGAACTACACCACCAGGCCTTTCTTCCTAGTCTGACTTAGTCTAGAAGTTCTGTTGAAACCTGTTAAGCATCACAGCAACAAGCAAGCCTCATCCACTGTCAGATGAGTGTTGGCTATGCATGAGGCACATTGGCTGGGAATTGAACCCAGGTCTCCTACAAGGAAGGCACGAGTTCTACACTGAACTGCCAGTGCCTTGTGACATGATTATCCAAAGCAAACTCATTGCTATCAAATGACTACAAATGACTACATGCTATCAAACTACATTTTTTATGGGAGCAAATTGCCAGGTTTTTTTTCTCACAGAACTAGATTTCAACCACCCACTTTGAAGTTATCTGTCAAGTGCTTTGACCACTAGGCAGCCAGGGCTGTTCACATGCTATGATTAGGGTCTCCATATTTCTGCTCCTCCTTTGGATCTATCACAATCACTGAGATGCAAGTTCATTCCTCAGCTACTTGTTGTGGAAATCTCCTCAAGGGAGACAGGTACACTAGTATTCTGGGCCACTCAGAGGAAATATTCCAGAGAAAGGAAAGGTCTTAATTGTAGCCTTTGAATATCCAGGCATACGAGCTTTTGGAAAACACCTTTTTTGTACCCAACAAGTCATCCTGGTTCCCTTTCTTCTCATCCTGATTATGCTTTTACAAGTCCCGCTGCTTCTTTACCGTATTGGAGGGAGGAAAATTTAGAGCAGACAGTGATGGTAGATTTCACAGAGATTGGAAAATCCATTAGGTGACACATCTAAGGGGGAAAAAAACTCCAATAATAATATCATGCCTTCTGATCAGAGGGAAAAGGTGGAAGGAAGTGCAGGCTCAGAACAGAAAGGACTTCCATTCTTGTTTCTCTTCCTTCAATTGCTTTATATCCTCTCTCATTACAAAGAACACTGGCTTGCTGTCTTTGCATGAAGTCAGGGACAAACATGGACTTATTCAATGATGTTTTAAAGACAAGAGGGGAAAAAAACACTGGGAGGAAAAAATTACAGCCCTAAGTGGGGCCTTCTGTAAGTAATAAATCTGCTACCTATTGAAGTCTGCTTACCTAAAACCAAAGTGACTGCAGCAAGTGATTTTTATTCTTGCTCATATATTGTTTAAATATTTCAGCTGGGAAATGTTTTGCAAAGAGAGACAATAGCAGGTCTGACATAAGATTTATTAGAGAAAGTTGATGCAAATATATTTGTAGGAACAAAATATGTTTGTAAAGATCATTCCAGATTTACAGTGATTATTAATGGATTGGACGTGGCAGACATGGAAGTCGTGCCTCCCTGACAATTTCTGCACTAGATTGAGTCAGAATAGAACATTAACGTCAGTGGTGCCAGGAAGTTTGTGCTAAAAGAATGAAGTTTTCTGAATAGAATGAAATGAATACCAGAAGCAGTCTTTCAGCTCAAAAAAAGAAAAAAAAAAAAGTGCCAGACTGCTTAATCTACATTAAGGGCTGACTAACTAATTGGGTTTGGAGCCAGGAGATATTCAGAAGGTTTGGCACATGCAGGGACTCCCTGGAATCTGCAGTGAAGGAGTTTGCTCTGTTCCCTGGCTGAGATGAAGCTGCAGGGAATGGGGGAATGGCAGGAAAAGCTGTCATGTTTACAACTTCTTCACCCATCTGTTCAAAGTAGCTATCTTTAGGATTAAGTCCATGAACTTAATTGTTCTAAGTGCTACATACCTCATTGCTGAATATCACTATGGTCACCTTTGAAGTACTCTCCTTGGGAAGCTATGCACTGATGCCAGCATAGTCCATCCTTCAAAGCAATTTTGGAACTTTTTCTGAATGGCCGTTGCACATGGTAGCAAGGTGGCAAGTTCAGAAACATAATTTTATAGTTCTCTGTGAGGCAGTTTTCAGCTAGCAAATGTCTAACTTTTCGGGAACACCCTACCTACTCACTTGATCAGACTCTCAATGACTTTTTTCTTTACTCGAAGATAAAGAAAATATTGAAAGGAAGACATTGTGATGTCATTCAAGACATCAAGTGTAATACAGTGACAGCTCTGGTGGCTATTCCAGAAAAAAGAGTTCCAAAATTGCTTTGAAGGGTGAACTAGGTGCTGGCATCAGTGCACAGCTTCTCAAAAATCGTACTTCGAAGGTGACCACAGCGATATTTAGCATTGAGGTCTGTAGCATTTTTTAATAGAATGAGTTCATGAACTTAATTGTCAAGTCTTGTGTATTGGGGATCCTAACCAGCAGTGAGCTGTCTTGATCTGGTGGGGCTAGGAGAGTTATGTTGTTAGTTACTGTCCAGTTCGTTCTGCCTCATGGTGACTCCATGTGTGCAGAATAGAACTGCTCCATAGGGTTTTCAAGACTTTGATCTTTTGGAAGTAGAACATCAGCCAGGCCCGTCTTCCTGAGGCCCCTCTGGGTGGCTTCAAACTGCCATCCTTTGGGTTTATAATTAAGCACTTAACTGTTTGCACCAACCAGGTGTTCCACACTCTCTTGATTTGAAGGTGGGTTCTGACAAGCTTCCGCCTGACATTGTTGTTAATAGTACTGTTGTTAGTTGGCTCTGACTCACAGCTACCTTATGTATAACAGACGAAAGCATTGACCAACTCTATACCATCTTCATGATCACTGGTATGCTTTAGTCTATTCCTATGGCTCTTAGTTTTGACAGTTAACTAATATTAGACCCTGGTGTCTCACACATGTCAGGATAGAATCAAGGGAAGTATTGCCTCGGCAAAAATAGGAATCTGGTTTCTTAACCACGGAGCTACCAGATAC
The DNA here is from genome assembly GCA_028571685.1 of Heterohyrax brucei. Classification (NCBI taxonomy): domain Eukaryota; kingdom Metazoa; phylum Chordata; class Mammalia; order Hyracoidea; family Procaviidae; genus Heterohyrax; species Heterohyrax brucei. The sequence continues at coordinate 33,923,294 of CM053140.1, forward strand.
TCCTTGGAGCCAGCAGAGCTTCTGTGTGGGTGTTCCCTTCCTGTTTCCCTGCAGACACACAGCAGCTCCAGAGACTGAGGTAGCCAGCATCACAGAGGAGAGACCCCACCCACACCCACGCCACTTCTACTCCTGCTACCTCCACGTGCATCATTCTCTGGGAAGGAGGATGGTGGGAGAGCTTTCTCCTGGGCAGCTGCCCTATCTCTATGATCCATCTTCCCCCTTCAAATGGAGTTGGCTGGAAACAGCAGTCTGAGTAATAAAACTTACAAATAGACCCCGAGGTTGATGCTTACAGGCTCCCAGTAAATAGTCCCTAGATTCAATCTTAGCACCCGAGAAGCATGAGTGGGCCTTGTTGAGAAATGACAGCTGTGGTCATCTGCCCTGCTGATGACAAAGGGCTTGTGATCCATCAACCATGGTTAAAAGCCTTGGCTTGAAGGCATGGAGACACTAAGACCTCCCCTGCTGCCCATTGCTCTTGGGGGGTAGTGGGCAGGGGTAGGGGTGCTCATCTAGCTCATAAGCAGCAGCCTGTGGGGCTTCCAGCCTCTCAGTTTGTTGCCATGGAGAAAGAGTTAGATGGCGTTAGTACAGCTGTGTAGATGTCTCCCCCGAGACACACCATGACAAGTTAGACCGGAAGTAGCAAATCAGCAGCGATAATCTTCAAACTGTATGAACAAATGATTGATTGGGCATGGGGGCTGTAAACAGCTCTGCGTTCTGGCAGCATGGGGCCCAGCAAAATGAGATCATCAGTCTAGGAGAGACACACAAGGCAGCCGCTGGTAACCTTCCATAGCACAGCACCACGCACCTGGGAGGTGGCCCAGTGATACGGTTGCTTGCCATGGGTCTGGTGGGTACCAGCCACCTCCAGACCTTGCTGGATCCAAGCTCCCTTCTCATTATAACACTGCCATGTGTAATCCTAGGTGCTTTTTCAACAAAGGTCTGTTTCTGTTTCTCCCTTTGAGGTCCCAGCCAGTTGTCCATGTGGTCTGACTGCAGGAGACTGGTGGGTAGTTATAGAAGTGGGAATCCACAAAGATGTGATTCTGGGACTATCTGCCAGGCTTCTCTATAGTATTGGCTTCTGCCACTGGTGACACTTATCTCCTACCTGGAGCTGACTGGGTAAGATCAGGTCACGCACAGGCCGGAGAATAACCGATGGCCTGGTATGGGAAAAGGAGCTGTGATCATCAGCATTTGCTCCCAAGAATTTGGAGTTAAGACAAACATACAGCTATTAACTGAAAGGCTGGTTGTTTGAACTCACTCAGCTGACCTGGAGATCTGCTTCTGTAAAGATTACAGCTAAGACAACCCTATGGCGTGGTTCTAGTCCATCACATGGGGTCACTATGAGTCAAAATTGACTCAACGGCACTCAACAACAACATAAACAATAAGGCTGGATCATCTGGAGGTTGATGATGGGGTTGAACAATCAGACAATCAAAGACAAAATCATCAAAGGCTGGACCAACAGGAAATCAGTTGTAGTGGAGAAAAAAAGAAGACAGAGTCACGAACTTCCTTTCATTCCCCTGAGGCTGATTGCCCAACTTTCTGTGATTCCCGAGTGCAATGTAGACAGACTCCATCCCCACCTCCATTCAGCTTTGCTCTCCTTCCAGGCTATTCAGGAATACAGTTGGATGAGACCACGTGACTGGCTCTGGCCCATGGGTAGTGAGCCTCAGTGCCATTTCTTGGAGAAATGGTAGTGGAAGACTCTGGCTGTGTCTTGCTTCCATCAGACTGCATCCTGGACAGCTATCACAGGAGCAAGATCTCCACAAACAGGTGGTAGACACCAAACGTCATCGGGACTCTCAACTGAATTTTGTGAGTTTACCGGTAGGCCTTTGTTTGCATAGTCACTGGTTAGGAGGAGGCTGTTAGTTACTAGAGTTGAGCATGGGCTGTCTGAATGATGCACAGGAGCTAGCCAGCATATTTACAGTAAATTCCCTGTCACTTGAGTTCACTCAAGTGAGTCTTTGTACCTTGTATGCAAACGACCCTGAACAGAAAACCATATGTTCAGTAGGTCACCTATGGTGGGTAACATAGGTTATAGATAATAGGACTGCTTTGGGCTCATGTGACCTTAATCAGGTCACATGTTATTTTTGCCTCAGACTCTTCACCTATATATAAGATGCCTGTCTTCAAGGCATTGTGAAGACTGAAAGGATTAATGATAACAGTTCTGATTATCTGACAAGTTTTGAGCTCAGTTATCTGCTGTTATGATGATCACCATCAAAATGATCATAAAACAATACTATTCATAATAGAGATGAGTTAAAATGATGCCACAAACTATGGAGGAATCTATGGCCATGGGCCAAAATTATAAGATCCTGGATATATTTTGAAGATGGTAGCAGATTACATGTTCCAAAGATAGCCATGCCAATATACGCTGTCCCCATGTTCTTCAGTGTGACCTTGCCAATGCCTGTACCAAGAAGCAGAGTCTAGTTTCCATCTTCTTAAATGTGGGCTGACTCGTGACTATTTTGCATCATAGAGTATGGCAAAGAGGCACAAGTCTGGAACCCACAAGGTAATGCAAATTTTTCCTTGTGTGTTAGAATATTCAGCTTGGGCAGTCGTGTGCTGCTCCAGGGATAAGCCACAGATAAGCTCCAATTAGTTAGTCGTTGACTTTGAGCCACTCTCGCTGGACACCAGATGGATGAGTAAAGTTGCTCCTAGACAGTTCAGCCCCTGGACATCAAGCAACCCTTGTCTTGGAGTCTCCCACCTGAGGTTCCACACACAGTGGAGAGCGGCAAGCAGCTCTCACTGTGTTCTTCCAAAGTCTTGACCACAGAATCTGTGAGCATAATAGAGTTGCTCACTTTTTAGGACAAGACATCTGAGAGTTACTGTTTCTGCATCAATAGCACCTAAAACAAAGGTGAAGCCAACAGTACACACTGAGTGGCTGGAGAAAAGGAATAGTATATACATAGGAAGCGGTCTGTGATGTCTCCAAGGCTTAATTGTATCCCAAACTGACATGAGAGACATCCAAGTATGAACTCCAGTTGTGTAGTTGGATGCAGAGTTAGCAATTCAGAATGCCAAGTGCCAAGTGCTGTCAAGTTGGATGAATGGAGTCTATAAAATTACAGTCATCATCAGAGAGTCAACAGGCAGTGCCATGGGATGGCGTGAGGTCACTTAGTAACTAGGTGTGAATAAATAGGATATCAGGATTGTATCCTCTCACCATACCTATTCAATCTGTATGCTGAGCAACTAATTTGAGAAGGTGGACTATATGCAGAACTGGGCATCAGGATTGGAGGAAGGCTCATTAATATCCTGTGTTATGCAGATGACACAATTTTGTTCCCTGAAAGTGAAGAATATTTGGAGCACTTACTAGAGAAAATTAAAGACCACAGCCTTTCGTGTGAGTTGCACCTCAACATCAAGAAAAAAATCACCACAACAGGACCAATAAGCAACATCGTGATAAATGGAGAAAAGATTGAAGTTGACAAGGATTTCATTTTACGTGGATCCACAATTAATGTCCTTGGAAGCAGCAGTCAAGAAATCAAATGATGCATTGTACTGGGCAAATCTGCTGCAAAGACCTCTTTAAAGTGGTTCAAAGTGAAGATCACCTTGAAGACTAGGGTGCACTTACCCAAAACCATGGTATTTGCAATTGCATCAAATTGCATGCAAAAACTGGACAATGAATAAGGAAGACAGAAAAACTGATGTCTTTGAATAGAGGTCTTGGTGAAGAATGTTGAATATACAATGGACTGCCAAAAGAGTAAACTAATCTGTCTTGGAAGAAGTACAGCCACAATACTCCTTAGAAGCAAGGATGATAGGACCACATCTTATGTACTTTGAATGTGTTGTATGGGGGAATCAGTCCCTGGAGAAGGACATCATGTAGGGTAAGCAAAAAGAACAAAAAAAGAAAAAGACCCATGAAAAGATGGCTCAAGCATAACAATTGTGGGCCTGGCTCAGGACTCAGCAGTGCTTCACACTGTAGTACATGGAATTGTTGTGAGTCAGAACTGACTTGAAAACATCTAACAGCAGTAGAGAGGAGATCAAGCTCTGGAGTCTTGAGTATATATCAAGCATAAATATACATGTGTGTTCACCAAAACAGTGCAAGAATGTTCACAGCAGCAGTAGTCTTAAAAGCCAAAAACTGAAAAACAACCCAGTCATCCATCAACAACAGAATGAAAAATAAATTGTGATATGTTCGTACAATGGCAAAAACAGCAATCTATGGCTACATACAGCATATCTTCATTACTTAGCGCTGCCATCAAAAAAATGTACCACAAGTAGATGAGCTTTGAAGAACAGAAATTTATCTTCTCAGTTCCAGAGGCTAAAAGTCCAAATCAGGATCTCAAACATGTTGATCCCTTCTGTGAGCCTCTCTTCTAATTTTGTACATTTGCCAGTGATCTTTCACATTCCTTGGCTTATACACAAGGCTTCACATGGCGTCTGTTTTCCCACTGTGAGTATTTCTGTGTCTATCCTGCTTTTTTTAAGACACCACTCAGAAGGACTCATCCAATTCTAGTGTGACCCCGTTAATAGAACAAAAGAAAACTTTTAGTTCCAATCAGTGTCTTATTTACAGATACAGGGATTAGGACTTCCACATTTCTCTTGGGAGAGCCCAGTGTAATTCACAGCCCAGATCCATAGATTAATCTCACAGATAGAATGTTAGGCAAAAAATGCCACACACAAAAGTTACCTTCACATAAAATGTAAGACAAACAAATCGATCATTATACAAATCAGAAGGTGGTAAAAGGTACTGGTGGTAACGTATAAAGAGACAAGGGAGGTGTCTGGGGTGCAGGTAGTGTTCCATAGCCTGATCCTTGTGGGGCTCACACAGGTGTGTTCATTCCATAAAAATTCATCAAGCTGTATAATTTTAATGCATATGTTACATTTCCTCTTAAAAGTTTAGAAAAACACTCCAATATCATCTTTGCAGGTGGCCTCATGCATCGGATTGGGATTTTCAGTAGCAAAGCTGGAATGAAAAACATCTCTATTCTTTTCAGTCTCTGAACATTCATTTCACCAAAACCTCCCTTCCAAGTTCTGAGCTTTCTGTTTAAAAGAGGTTTTACTTTACTCATCTTAAACTGGTGGTAAAGAAGTCCAGCCAAACCTGTGTGTCCAACCAAAACTGTGCTCCACTGAGTTTTCAGTGGCTGATTATTCTGGAGGTAGACCATCAGGGCTTTCTTTGGGCACAGAAAAGATGGACTCAAAACTCCAGTCTTTTGTTTAGCAGCCAAGCACATTAATCGTTTGCATCACCCAAGGAATCCAATGAGATCCAAGGTCCAATAGATAAAGGGCATCCCCTTTTAGTAAGGTTGTAATCTCTGTTCTGTAGCCCTATAATAACATTGCTGATTAAAATTCATTCAAGTGAGAGTTAAATACAATTGCTTATGCATCACTACATTTTTATAAAACATTTTTCATTTGTATCAATGTCTTAAGATTGATCAAAATGAGACATGCATTATGGAATTCTTAATTAAAGTTTCTACAAATGTATAATTAACTCATTTTAATTACTATATAACTTTACCCCATCATTTTTAGCAAATGCATCATTGTGGCATCATGTAGACAGCTTCTACTTAGTGATAAGGACAGCAGTGTCAGGTTGACAAGGAGAAAGTACACCTAAAAGATGAACCAGCTTAAAAGGAGAATAACTAAAGGCTTTGCGCTTAATAATTTAAAAACCCTTGAAAATACAAGGGTAAAATTGACCTCTTATAGGTTTGGAGTAAAATTTCTGGACTCACAGCCAAGAGTTATAGGTCCTAGCCTTGCAAATGAAAATACCATTCCTTGCATAAGGAAGTCTCTGCCACCCTCCTTCAGCTTCCTTAAAAATATGTGTGGTGTTAGCATGATCTATGGTTACAGAGGCTTATTATTAAAACAAACAACCTCTGTAGGCAAGCAGGAACCATTTAGAACCTCCTCCACTCAATATTCACTGCATGTGAGTGTAGAAAATTGGGGCTATTCTAAATGCCTGATATCCAGACATTTGCTCACAAACTTTTCTCCAGTTCTATTCACTGGTCCTACTAGTCCCACACTCATTTTGTGTAACATTGTACAGTGCACATTTCTTTCAGGTATACAAAAACTGGAAGAAAGCATTTTCAAGAGCAAATATCCATCTTGGTTCAGAAATCTGAGATGGTAAGATGTTAGATAGTTGGATGGACAGACAGATGAGTGCACAGAGAGAGAGATAGCTAAATGAATTGATGGATAATATATGAATGGATAATGGAAGGACAGATTGGTAAACATGCAGACAGATAGAGACATAGTAGATAATTACAGATGATGGATGGATGGATGGATGGATAGATGGATAATAGACAGCTAGTGTCTTAGGCTAGGTTCTCCAGACAGGCAAAACAAATAAAGTGTATAAATATATAGAGATTTATATCAAGGAACTGGCCCATATAGATGTAAAGACTGGAATGTCCCAAGTCCGTGGATCAAGACACAGTCTTTTCCTGATTCATGTAGGCTGGCAAACCCAGGATCAACCAGTCAGAGAGCAGTGCTCTAACGCAAAGGCTCTGAAGATACTTGAATTCCAAAATTGGTAGACAACACTGCAACTTAGCTGCTAGATCAAGTCTCAAGAACCAGAGGTCAGATAAACAGGAGTAGGCTGCAGGATCCAGAGCAAACGAAAGCCAGAATGTTCACTTACATTTGATTGCAGTCCATATGCCCAAGGAAATGACCTTCAGCTGATTGGCTACTCTAAGAAACTCCCATCTGGAGGTGACCATGTATCAAATCTCATCAGGGAAGTGATCACATTATAAGACTGCCAAAACACTTAGAATCACGGTCCAGCCAAGCTGATACATAATTGTAATCTTTACAGTCCACCCCTTGTCAACTTGGCACCTGTACACATCATCCCAAACTATACATAATCTCTGAACAAACACGATCATAAGGTGATAATTGCTCCTAACACGACACAGGAACACGCATACAATAAAAAGTGCACTGGCCTTGTTTATATCTTATATTTTATAAGTGAAGAAAACAGAAATTATTTGATGTACACATACAAAGCAGAAACACTGATAACTATTACAGTTCTTGTTTCTGCAATTGGTCATGTGGCCATAACTGATAATTACAACTACCGTCTTCTACAACCCATTCCATATTCTCTTTGTTTTCAGAAAGCTCTTCAGCTGGTTGTGGTTTTTTACGTAGTGTGGTGATCTAAACCTTCATTCCTGAAGAATCTGGGCCATTAGTAATCATGTCAAAATTGGGTTGCTACAGTTTTCCAATGTCTTTTATCAGAGGACATGATAGTGCTAGGAGACATCCTAAGGGATCTCCTGTATTCCAGACACACTTTCTTTACTTCCATTAGTAATATCAGCCTGATTTTCTCTTGGTAGTGAGGGTCAACACGTAAGTTACTATAGTAACTCCCTTCTTTGCTTGTTTATCTAGAGGCAAAAGGGGCCCAAAGTAGCCAGGTGACATTCTTAGCTTCCAGTTCAATGGAGTCAATGATGTATCTCCAGGTGGGAGAATTATACCCTTTGGAATTAAGATCTCTATACATGCAGAGCACAAGGCCTAAGGGTCAGGAAGCAAAATTCTTCCAAATGGGTCACAAGGATTAACAGAGAGCAGTACCACTTCCATTTCCATCTCTTGATTCCCAGACCCATGAATCCTGACTAGAAGAAACAGCTTCATGCATTGGACACTGGTTTAGAGCATATACAGTCTTCTGAAGAACACTGTGCGAGCCTTGCTAGGTATTGTCACCTAGCTTATGCTGTGTTTGGGTCTTTACAAGGCCATTCCATCATTCTATAAAGACAGTTGTTTCAGGATGATAGGAAATATGGTAAGACCGGTGAATTCCATGAGCATGGGCTTATTGCTGCACTTCATTTACTATGAAAAGAATATCTTCGTTACAGGCAGTGCTGTATGGGCCACAATGACAGTGGATAAATAAGTCCACAGGAGGATTTTGTGCATGAAAGGCAAATCCATATTCACAGTGTCTGTTCCAGGAAGGACAAAGCATTGCCCCTTTCATTATGGAAGCAGCCTAATGCCACCAGATTGCTGACTAATCACCTCACAGGATGGTGCTATACTGGATACTCAGTGTATTGGTCTCTGCTGCTGGCAGATTGGGCATTCAGCACTAACTGTAGCCAAGTCAACCTTGGCGAGCAGAAGTCCATGTTTCTGGAGCTATGCATAACCTCCATCCCTACTACCATGGTCACTTCGCTCATGAGCCCATGGAGCAATGACAGAAATAGCTGGGAAGAGACAATGAGTGGTTTCCACAAAACATTTCACCCTACCCACTTGACTTAAATCATCCCTTGCTGAGGTCACCTGTTGACAAGCGCTCACATGAGACAAATATTTTCACTTTTTTTGGTCCATTCAGAGAAGTTTATCCATGTATCTAGTCACTGTAGCTCCCTGTTTCCAAATTTCTAATCATATTCCTTCCAGGTCCCTGACCATTCAGCCAAACTGTTGGCCACAGTCTGAATTAGTATACAATCACACATCTGGCCATTCCTCCTTCCAAGCAAAGCAAATATCTAGGAGCACTACTCAAGGTTCTACACATTGGGAGGATTTCCTTTCCCCACTGTCTTTCAGGAAGATCCAGGAAAGGGGCTGTATTGCTGCTGCTGTACACGTTAAATGGTGCCTGTATATTGGGCAGAACCATCTATGAACCAGGCAGGAGTTTTCTCTTCCTCAGTCAACTCATCATAAGAAACTCCCCACAAGGTGACAGGTGTGGACTGGGAGATGGAAAATAATGTGACAGGTGTGAAAACTCTGGATATCTAGGCTACTTCCTCACGCAACTTGTGCCCTCAGGTCCCATGTGGACCTGATTTCATATATACTGCTTTCATTTAATGAAAGAGTGTTTCCAGGAACAACTAACTTTATGACTCTGTGGATCAGACAGCACACAGTTTATGACGGGCAACTCAGGCCACATGGTGACTTGGCGTCCCGTGGTTAAGCATTCAGTCTATAGTAAAGCCCAGTAAGCGGCAAGCCAAAAGATGTTTCTGAAAAGGAGAGTAGTTATTTGCAGAGGATGGCAGGGTTTTGCTCCACAATCTTAAGAGTCTTTGCTGTAATTCACCAACAGGGGCCTGCCAAAGACTCCAAACAGCATCTCTATCTGCCAGTCACACTTCAAGGATTAGTGGCAAATGGCTTGCACAGCAGTCGGAACATTTTGAGATCCTTCTCTTCTTCTGGGCCCTACTCAAAATTAGCAGCTTTTTAATCACTTGATAGCTGGAGTAGCACACTCAAATGAGGAATATGTTGCCTCCCAAATCCAAATAGACCCACTAGGCCTTGTGCCTTTCTTTTAATTGTAGGAGGAATTAGATACAATAACTTACCCTTACTTTACAAGGACACGCCCCATGCTACTGAACCCCTAGAAATTTCACTGAGGTGGAAAGATGTCAGAATTTGTGTGGGATTAATTACCTACCCTGTAGCATGCAAATGGCTTACCACTAAGTCCAGAGTCACTGGTGCTTCTTCCTTACTACATTCAGTCAGCTTAATGTCATCAGTGTAGTGGACCAGTGTCATTTCTTGTGGAAGAGAAAGGCAATTAAGTTCTTTGCAGGCTAAATTCTGACATATTCCCAGAGAGCTGATATAGCTGTGAAGAAGGCAACTGAAAGTGTACTGCTGTGCCAGATGAAGGTAAATTTCTTCTGAAAGTCCTTGAAAACAGGTATGGAGAAAAAGACATTAGTTAGATGAATAACTACATACCAGGTACCAGGAGATGCACCAATTTGTTCAAGTGAAACACATTTGGAACAGCAGCTGCAATTGGAGTCACCACCTGATTAATTTACTGTCATTCTCCAAGATCCATCTGACCTTTGCACAGGCCAAATAGTCAAATTGAATGGGAAAAACTGAAATGGAGTGAGAAATACCACCTCTGTATCTTTCAAGTCTTTGATGGTGGCAGTAATCTCTGAAATTCCTCCAAGAACATGGTATTCCTTTTGCTTTACTCTTTTTCTAGGTAGGGGAAATTCTAGTGGCTCCACTTGGCTTCTCCTGCCATCATGGTACTAACTCCATCTGTCAGGGATCATATATGAGGGCGCTCCTCCAGTTGCTGAGTCTATATGTTCCAATTATGCATTCTGAAACTGGAGAAATCACTGAAGGTGGGTTCAGGGATACACCAGAATACTGTGAAACTGACATGAGCTAAGTCTCTGTTAATAACCTAACCTCCATAAGGCCCACTTTGATTAGTAGACCACTCTCCTGAAATTAGCTCCAGTTCAGAGCCAATACTTAGTAATCCACAAAATATAAACAGCCACTTTTGTAAAAAGTCTTAGATCCCTTTGGGGAAAGCTAGAAGAGAGATTAACAGTATAGATTTCTGGCAGTGTATTGGAGTCTTCCTTAAGGGAACCTGGCAGTCTCCTTGTTCAATGGGTTGTGGGTCTTTAAACTTGCTGAAGTATGGGAATTGATTAACTCTCTATTCTGCTAATTTGAGTTAGACTGCTGTCACATAACTTAGAATTCATCTGTTTGCACAGATCAAATAAATATTTAGTAGACTTCCTGTCTATTTCACTCCTAGGGACACGATGTCTAAGGAGCCAACAGCAAAAATCTATACAAGTCAGACTATTCTGAATATTGCTTTGACTCCATTGTCGGTTGCTGTAATTGCACCCACACTGTCTTTGGTGATTGACTACTGCCACTTGGCCCCTACTACCATGTGATTCAATTAGCTCCACTGTAGTTAGGTGTCTTAATTCACTTAGAGCAACTCACGTTGTCAAATCTGATTTACTTAAAATGATAATCGTAGCAGTCTTCAAGGATACTGGGTTTCCCTCCACAAGTTTGTCCCTCACAATTGTGCTAAGAGTTGTATCCTCTGGGCACTCCACGTGTAGGTCTGTGGATCTTACCTGATAAATTCACTATAGTATTTCAATTTCCCTAAGCCTTTGGGTACCTTCTTCTACAGTACAGCAAGGCAGATCTGGTACTTCACCTTTAGTGTAGGCTACTATTTTAGTCACTTACTGCTACTCTAACAGAAATACCACAGAGTGAATGGCTTTAACAAAGTAAGGTTTATTCTTACACAGTCCAGTAGGCTACAAGTCCAAATTCAGAATGTCCACCCTAGGGGAAGGTTTTCCCATTGTCAGCTCTGGAGGAAAGCCCAATATTGCATCAGTCTTTGTCCAGGAAACAACCTCAGGCCTCAAGGACACGCTTTTTTCTCGGTGCTGCTCTCTTAATGGTGTGAGATTCTCAATTCTCGGTTTGCTTCCCTTTCCTTTTATCTCTTGTAGGATGAAAAGATTAAGGCTGGTACAAGCCATACTCCAGGAAAACTCCCTCACAGTGGGGCAAGGAGGTGATCCTATGAAGGGATTTATGGTCCCACCCCAATCCTTTAACAAACAGTATTAGGAAAATCACAAAATGGAGGACAATCATAGAACACAGGGAATCCTGGCCCAAGCACATGACTACATATATTTTGGGGGGGACACAATTCAATCCATGACATCACACCCTTTGGCACCCCAAAAATCACATCTTTGAAACATGTGACACATTCACTCCATCATAGCAGAATCATGTCCATCCTGTATGATAAAAGTCTTAAATCAGTTCCAAGTCCAAAATACAAAAACTCTTCTACATCTGTGAAGCCTTGGATGCAAGCTATCTGCTTCTAAAGGCATCATGGCAGAACAGGTGCAAGTTAGATATTCCACTACAGATAGGAGAAATTGCAGGGAAAGAAAGCATTAATAGGCAACGGCAAGTCAACAGAACATATTACATTAGCCCTCAAAGCTTTGAAAATACTCTTACATTTTCTGAGACATTCTACATGATGGCAGTGCCCTCTAGACTAAGTATTGGTTACACTCTCTGGATTCTGAGTGGAGATCCTCCAGCCTTTGCTACAACTCTACCTTCAAGGCCCACTTGGACCGAAACTCTGCCCATCAGCTTTAGGTGCACTCTAAGCCCAACCAAGTGCCAATTCCACTCTGACAAAACACAGAAAGCCCTGGATCAAACTCCTAAGGTCAGGGCCATATCTTTTGACACTGAGTCACCTCAACTTCTCATGCTCTTTGTCTCTTCAGCTTCTGCTTCCTATGGCCTCATGGCATGGGCCTCAGGCCCGTATCTGCCGTGCAAGGGCGAACATTCCAAAGCTCTGTAGGTCTACTGATTCAAGTGCTAGCATGCCTCCTACACAAAGGCACTCAGCTCCCTCAGTCCGTGGGTCAACAAGGCTAGCTCCACCCATTCAAGTGCCTAGAGGCACCCCAGTTCTCCAGGAAGCCTCTGTGAACAGGCACTTAGCTCTCTTGCTCCATGGGTCAATTCCAGTGCTGCCTCTGGTTCTGCTGCTGCTGCTGCCACCAGTCCTCTGCTGCTTGATTCTCACCATTTGCACCTTCTTTGGTGGTAACAGTTCTCCTCAGTTCCTTCTGAATCTTCTATCCATTCACAGTTTCATGATGACTTCCACATCTTAGGTATCTTTTAGAGCAGCACCCTACTCTCACAGTACCAAATTGTATTATACTCAGCTAGTTCTGCTCTAACAGAAATACCACAGAGTGGATGCCTTTAACAAGAGAAGGTTTATTCTTACACAGTCTGAGTTTCAAAATGGCTTCCACATTTTGTATCCTCTGGGCACTCCACGTGTAGGTCTGTGGATCTTAAGATAAATTCACTGTAGTATTTCAATTTCCCTAAGCCTTTGGATACCTTCTTCTACAGTACATTAAGGTAGATCTGGTACTTCAACTTTAAAATAGGCTACTTTGTAATCTATGCTTCAGCAACCCAACCAAATAAACTATTAGATCCTTTCCTAACTTTTTGAGCTGAAACACTACATTAAGTATCTGTGCTAAGTGAGTCCATATCAATAAATGCAGACTGATCCATCATCAAGTTCCTTTCACCATTATCCCACATCTTTAATAGTCATTCTCACACATACTTCCCAGGTCTCTGTTTGTACATGCTAGAAAAGTTAATTAATTCCTTTGGGTTATAGCATACCTTCTCCTGGGTCACACTTCACAGTTTATCTTGTGGGGCTTATTGGGACTTATGTCTAGTTATAGGTCTCAAAAACAGAATTCATAGTGTTGAATTGTTTTTAGAACATTCAACATTGTTTTCTAAAGCATATGCCTCAGGTGATGCACCAAGCAATGACTCAGACAAGGAGCTTTAAAGGGTGCTGGGCCAATCTCCATTGCTGCTGAGTTGGTTCTGACTCCTTTCAACCCCATACAGCTGCTAACCCAAAGATTGGCAGTTTGAATCCACCATCTGTTCCTTGGAAAACCTATGGGCCAGTTTGACTCTGCCTTTTGGGTTCCTATGAGTTGGAATCAATTCGATAGCAGTGGATTTGATTTGTGGCCTTTCAGGGGCTGGTCTCATTAGATGACAGTGAAAGGACAAATGGTTTTACTGGACAGGGTAGTTTAACAGATAATTATGCTCTTATTGTAACTTCAGACACCTCTTAAGGTAGGCAACTGAGTTGTCATTGTAATTCAGCAGCTCTTACAAGATTCTAGGTTTGGTTTTAGACAATATCAGTCTTAGAACTACAAGAAATAAGGTTTTCTTTCAAAGCATAAATGGAAACTTAGGGACCATTTATTCAGCACTTTATCTTTGACTCTGAATCCCTGAGCACATCTCTTTCTTTCACCAGTTTGTCTAGCCAAAGTAGGACCAATCAAGCAGCTTCCTCTTCTCATTCTGACAAAACTGTAGAAAGCTATCACACATGGGTTTAAACAGAGCCTTACCTTTTGCCAGCACCTGATCTATTGGTGGTGACATTTTGCAAAGTTGTATCACCACCTCATGCCACAGATTATAAGTGCCTCTTTACTACTAGAAGTTGACCCATCAACATGTTTAAGACTTATTCAGACTTGAGAACCAATTTTAGAAAACTTGTCCTCACAGTTCTGTTTATCTAGAACCACTCTCAATGCCAAATGTCTTATCCTGGGTTCTCTATAACCTGCTTCCATCGAGTTGATTCCAACTTGTAGCAACTCGATAGGACAGAGTCAAACTTCCCCACATGTTTTCCAAGGAATAGCCAGTGGATTCAAACTGCCAATCTGTTGGTTAGCAGTCATAGTTCTTAACCACTACACCACCAGGGTTTCCACAAGCTGGGTTCTCTAGAGAAGCAAAACCAGTAAAGCATATAAATACACATATACAGAGATATTTATATCAATGAAATATTTCACACAATTGCAGAGGCTGGACCTCAAGTCTACATAATAAAAGCCTCTCGTGATTCATGCAGTCGCAGGGGCTGGCAAACCCAAGATGGGTCAGTCAGAGAGCAGGGCTGGTGCTCACAGGTTGTGAAGATAGATGAATACCAAGATTGGCAGGCAAGCTGCTAGCTCAAGTTGCAAGAGATTGGAAGAACAGGAGCCAGCTGCAAGATTCAGTGCAGGCAAAAGTCAAATGTCCCCTATGATCAAATGCAGTCCAGTCATCCAAAGAAATTCTTCATCTGATTAGCTACTCACAGTAGATTCCACCATGAGGTAGTCATACATCATATCTCAACAGGAAAGTGATCACAACATTATACAACTGCCCAGCCAAGTTGACACACAATCTTAACCATCATAGCTAGCTAGCTAGACTTTTCTAGGAATATTTTTATGAGCCAATGATTCTGAAAAGATGTATCTCAAAAGCCTTCCCTTCTTTACCAGACTTATGGAGACTGGGCTTCTGTGGTCCATACAGACTAGGATCAGAAGGGGCCCCTTTCAAATAAGCTCAATTTTCACATTGTCCAGCCTTTTGGTTTTATGCGGTAAAAAATAATCTTACATTTCTTTAAAGCAACTTTTTTTTTTAATTTTACTGTTGTTGATACCCAAGGACCATCAAGACACTATGACTGTTAGGAGGAAGTCTTGACCATAACCTCCTGGATGAATGTTGTTATTTTTAGGTGACATTGAATTGATTCCAACTCATGGTGATGCTGTATACAACAGATCAAAACACTGCCTTGTTCTGTGACTTCTTCATAATTGTTGCTATGCTCGAGCCCATTGTTGCAGTCATTAAGTCAGTTCATCTCATTGAGAATCTTCCTCTCTTTCTCTGCTCTTGCCTTACTAAGAATGTTGTCCTTCTCTAGGAACTAATTCCTCCTAATAACGTATCCAAAACACATGAGACAAAGTCTGCCATCCTCGCTTCTAAGGAATATTCTAGTTATATTTCTTCCAGACAGATTTGTCTATTCTTCTGGCAATCCACTGTATATTAAATATTCTTTGACAACACTATAATTAAAAGACATCAATTCTTCTTTGGCCTTTCTTATTCATTGTCTAGCTTTCACATATATGTTAGATGATTGACAATAAAATGGCTTGGATCAGGTACATCTTAGTCCTCAAAGTGACATTTTCACTTTCTAGCAGTTTAAGAGACTTAATGCAACTATCATTCAAATTTGTACACCAACCACTAATGCCAAAGATGAAGAAATTGAAATTTTTTTTTACCAACTTTGCTGTCTGAACAATTTCAAACATGAAATTGTTCATTTTCAATTTCAAACATGCAATCAGAATGTATTGATAGTTACTAGTGATTCTAATTTAGAAGCTGGAAGAAGAAGAAGGACCAGTAGTTGGAAAATATGGGCTTAGTGATAGAAATAATTCTGGAGGTCAGGTGACAGAATTTTGCAAGACTAATGACATACTCAGAGCACTGGTTGTGCAGTTATTTAGAGTTTAACTGCTAACCAAAAGATCTGCAGTTCAAATCCACTAGCTGTTCCTTGGGAACTCCATGGGGCAGTTCTACTCTGTCCCATAGGATCACTGTGAGTTGGATTGATGGCAGCAAGTTTGGTTTGGGGGACTGAATGACTTATTGATTCCGAATATCTTTTTCTAACAGTACAGACAGTGACTATACACATGAACTCACTGGATGGAATACACAGGAATCAAAATGACAACATTTGTTAGAAGGGATGATGGAGAAGCTCAGTACCATCAGCCAGAACAAGACTGGGGTTGGCTGTGGCATAACCTTAAATTAAATGAGTTAAAGTTGAACCTGAGGAACATTTAAAACAGTCCAGGAAAGTCAAAACACAACTTTGAGTATATACCACCTGCATTTAGTGACCACCTCAAAAATATATTTGACTCATTGAACACTAATGACCCAAGACCAGATGAGTTGTGGGGTGACGTGAAGGACATACACAGAGAAAGCAAAAAGTCATTAAAAAGACGGCAATGAAAAGACCAAAATGGATGGCAGAAGAGACTCTGAAACTTGCTCTTAAACACTGAGTAGTTAAAGTGGACAGAGGAAATGAAGTAAAAGAGCTAAACAGAAGATTTCAAAGGGTAGCTCAAGAAGACAAAGTAAAGTATTAAAGAACTGGTTGCATAGAAGAATAAGAAAGAGGGAGGTGGAAAGAAAGGATAGAAAAAGTGAAGGGGAAAGAGAGGAAGTGTGAAGGGCAAAGGAGGAAAGGAGGGAGATTAACACATTTCCAGATGAAGGAACTGAGGCCCAAAGAAGTTACCTGACTTGTTCAAAGTACACAGCTAGTTACTTGCACAAGTGTTTCTGGTCTGCAATATACTCCTCCTTCCCCTGAGCCACACAGCACAGATCCTTGTGATTTTTCAGTGTGGGCGTAAGTTGAAGAATGAGTAATATTTAGGTACTGAGGCTGGACAGAGCTGGCCAGCTGCACCATAGTGTTCCTAAGTGTGCTGTGGTGCTTCCTAGGGACCACAGTCACCACAGTGCTGGGCTACACCTTGTTTAATAGTTATGCCTTTATTTAAAAGTGTACTAGAAAAAGAATATGCCACTAGAATACTAAATCTGTGTTAAACAATATCATTGCTTTTTTAAATAATTTATTTAAAAGTCATTTAAATACAATTTTTAGTATTCAGGTACTTGGATATAGCTGCCATGTTGGTGGTGTCTTGTTAATTTTGCAAGAAAATTTTGCAAATTTTGAACTAGCAGCTGTTGGACTCATCAGTCCTTACAGTCGGCACTTGAGAGTCCTGCTCCTTGACCTGCCGATCCTGGGTTCGCCAGCCTCTGCCACTCCTGCTCCCTGACCTGCCGATCCTGGGTTCACCAGCCTTTGCCGCTCCTGCTCCCTGACCTGCTGATTCTGGTTTTGCCAGCCTCTGTCGCTTCATCTCGCCACCAGCTTTGGATCCATTGACCTACACAACCAGTGATCTAGAACTCTGGTCTCTGACTTGCTGACTTTGGATTCCTCAGCTTCCGTGGCCATGTGAGGCCTGTGCCAGAGCTTGGGACATTCAGCTTCTGTGACTACGTGAGCAGTTTCCTATATCTGTATCTATCTATCTATATATATTATAAATCTTTCCTTGTACCTACACATGTTACTAGTTTTGCTTCCCTAGAAAACCCAGCCTAAGACAATTTTGAACTAGTTCAAAACATAACTTGGAAGTCCAAAGGTTGTACCTCTTCTTTCTTTTTATTTCTCTTTATTTTTCTCTCCCTCTCTCCTCTCTCTCTTCCATATCAATTTTCTGTGTCAAAATAAACAAGGATCCACAGGCATAGTACTGCATCTTTTACTCTGAGGAGCTCATGTCAGAATGGGAATAGGACAACAGGGAGACCTGCGGATCATTAGCCAAGTGTCCTAACACAGCCATGGACACATTAACCTGAAAGTGATGAATACTGCCAAGAGGGGGTTCAACTATTTTAGCTTTCACTTGGCCACCCTATCCTCTCCTCTACCCCAACCAAACTGTAACTCCAATCAGTAGCTACTTCCCATAACACCTATTATGTGTCCTCCATGAAATTATTAAGCACCTGGTTTTGGGGTGATTGATAGTCATACTTGAAAAGACCTCTAACTGGCTGCAAGTCAGCGACAGAATTTGTTTTGCCTGGATATCTCAGGGTCAGGCAAAGGATATTGTTTGTGGGATACTTTGTGTGCAGACTTCCAGGAAGGCAGAAGAATGCATAAGATGAGATCCAGGATTCCTTCCAGGCTCAGGATTTAATAATTCTGATTTTTCTTTTTAAAAAAAAATAGATAAGATTAGGCCTAAACTGATAAGGCTTTTTCTTCTGATCACACAGACATTCGTGCAGCACCATTTTCCTTCACACAAAGGGTTCCTTTTTCCCTGTCAAAGTCACCTGTGCATCAGTAGCTCAGAGCCATATCTGCTGAGCATTGATAACGGATGGCTTGCTGGGCCGCCCCGTGTGCAGCACACACTGATTTTAATATGCCAAAAGAGATTATGATAGTTTTGACAATACTTCCAGGAGGCATGTGTCTCTGTCGCACCTTTTGCAAACTATGTGTTATGAAGATTTAAATAAGATGTTTCCAAAACAATGTCATAACCACCCCCGAAACCAAGCACCACCAACTCCCCTCTCCAGCATCCCAGGATAATAAGAGAGGAATAATTTCAGCACTTGAGCCATTGGACTGCCTGCTTCTAGCACCCTGCCATTGCCATTCTGGCTTCCTGGTCTCAAGACAGGATTGAAATGTTGGAGGCCTACCTGACCATGATGCACCATCAAAGCCCAATGCCGAGCTGATCACTCACCCACGCAAATGTCAAGGCCAGCTCGGGCCAACTGAACACCACAGAAGCAGGATAAATGCACGTTTACCTTTGTAAGCTGTGGAGATTCTGTGCTTCTTATGCAATAAAATAGAACAATAGTAGTTAACAATTGTCTGGAACTCAATACCTGGCAGGCTCCATTCAGAGTGCTGTAAACATGCTATCTAATTTAATGTTCACATCAACTTTGTAGGTGAATCTAGCTTTCAGTCCTTTTGTAGGTAAGGAAAGGGAGGCATAGAGGGGTTAAATCACTGTCCAATATCACATAATCTGTAAGTGGTAAAAATTTGGACAAAAGACACATGACAAAGTACTTATCAGCCATTCTGTGTTATATACCACTATACAACTGTGACTATTACTACTTGTGGTAATGTTACTATTAATGGTATTACTATAGCTGGGCCCTGCTGGTGCAGTGGTTAAGAATTTCACTGCTAACCCAAAACACTGGTAGTTCAAATCTGCCTGCTGCCCCTTAGAAACTCTGTGGTGTGGTTCTATTCTGTCCTGTAGGGTTGGCAATATATTTTTTTAAATTACTATGTTGTTGGTGGTGCCATTGACTCTATTCTGACTCATAATGGCTCTGTGTACAACAGAACAAAACACTGCCCAGTCCAGTGCCATGCCCACAGTCATTTTCATGCTTAAGCCCATTGTTGCAGCCACTGTGTCAATCCACCTTGTTGAGGGTCTTTCTCTTTTGCTGACCCGCAAGCATTAGGTCTTTCTCTAGGGACTGAGCCCTCTTAACAACATGTCCAAAGTATGTAACATGCAGCCTCACCATCCTTGATTCTAAGGAAACATGTTGTAAGGAGTATTAGTAATTACTACAGCATTATTAATACTATTACGAGGACTTTCTGGGTGACACAAATACTATCACTAGTGCTATTGTTAATGTTATAGTAATACTATTACTATACTACTAATTCTATTACTAATATAGTTATACTATTACTACGCCATTGCTAATATTATTGCTAAGGAGTTCTGGTAGTAAGTTGCTTAAGGGTTTGTCTGCTAACCAACCAACAGTTTAGAGATTGAAACCCATCAGTACCTCTGCAAGAGAAACCTCAAACCCACTGCTGTCAAGTTCATTCCAACTTATAGTGACCCTATATGATAGAGCAGTACTGCCTGATAGTTTCTAAGAAGCATCTGGTAGATCTGAACTGGGACCCTTTTAGTTAGCAGCTGCAGCACTTAACCACTATACTACCACGGTTCCTGTGGCAGAAAAGACTTGGAAATTTGCTCTCATAAAGATTTACAGCATAGGAAACCCCCTGGAGCAGTTCTATTTGGTTGTATATGGTGGTTATGAGTTAGAATCAAGTTAATAGCACGCAACAATACAAAGATACAATCAACTGATGGGAGCTGGATCTTCTTCCACCCTTAAATGCACATTTGGGGATCTCAACCATATTTATAAGTTGATTCATTATTGTTAGCTGCCTACTCACAGTGACCCCATGTTCCACAGATCAAAATGCTTCCCAGTCCTCTGTCATTTCCATGATTTTATTTTGTATGCTCAGATCCAATGTTGGCACCACTGTGTATGCTGAGTGACTTCCAACTTAGGGATTCATCTTCCCAAACTATATAAGATAACATCCTATTGTCATCCATAAGGTTTTTCTTAGCCTGAAGGTCCACTGAAACCTGTCTAGTGTGGGTAACCTACTGTTATTTGAGATACTGATGACATACCTTCCAGCATTACAAACAAGCCCCCACAGTACTATAAACTGACAGGTGATAGATAAGGTGACTCAGCGAGTTAAATTTGTACTAGCTATCAAGAGAAAATGAGTTTGCTTTCCAGTTCATGATGTTGCATGACAGCAAGAGTATTGTTTTTTAATGGAAGGAAAAAATAGAAAATAAAATACATATCCGTAAAACTGATGACTTCACAGAGAAGATACACAAATCCAAATGGAAAAGTATAGAGCTATTTGGCTGGGTTAAGAGCTAAGAGCAATATTGTGCTGAGTGGCTTATTTCATAATCAGTTTATGTCCTTGGGACCTGGTCAAAATTCCATTTGGTTAAGAAATGAAGCCACAGCTGAATGTTCTGTACCTGTCACTAGAGACTGTGATGAGTAAATCACAGAGGGAAGAGAATTCCATGGGTACAATGGGTCTATTTTAGAAGGAGCAATTAAGCGGGGCAGCCACAGCCACGTGGTTTGGGAGGAAGGAATGTAATGTTATATCACTGAGCCAGAACAGATATCTCTAAATTAAAAAACTCAGAGGCAAGATTGGTCTGAACAACAGGCAGGGTCTATGGGCAAAGCATTGTGTCCCTTTGTGTCCTTCCAACAGCCCAACCCGCTACAGACACCATCTATTGTTTCCTTTTTTCCATTATTGATACTGGCCTCCCTCCCCCTGACCCTTGACTGAGCTGCAGAGACCCCTAGAGCTGTGGGTTTGCATCTTTTTTTAGTGACACAAATGGTTAAGCTCTTAAGAACTAATTGAAAGTTTGGTAGTTTGAAGCCATCCATAGGTGCCTTGGAAAACAAGTCTGGCAATCTTCCTTCAAAAGCTTACAGTGTGGAAAACTCTATGGAGAAGTTCCATTCTGCACACATTAGGATTACCATGAGTCAGAACTGACTCTACAGCAACTATTACCACCAACAGTAACAAAGTTATAGATATCATAGCATTTGCCAACTCAACATGTACAATTCAATAATACCAATTGCAACAATCATGTTGTGCAACCATCATCAGTAGCCGTTGCCAAAGTTACCACATTTTTCTTAGTTTCTTAATGCAGCTATAACAAAAATACCACAGGTGGGAGAATTTAACAAACAGAAATTTGTTTATTCACAGATTAGGAGGCTGGAAGTCCAAATTCAGGGTACTGACTCAACAGGAAGGCTCTCTCAGCAATGAAGAAAGCCACTGTCTCTTTTCAACTTTTGTTCCTCAGTTTCTCTGAATCTTCATGTGGAGACAAAATCAAAAAACCAAACTCCACTGCTGTTGAGTTGATTCCAACTCATAGAGGCCAAAAAGGGCAGAGCAGAGCTGCCCCACAGAGTCACCTGGTAGATTCAAACTGCCAACCTTTTGGTTAGCAGCCGTAGCACTTAACTACTGTGCCACCAGGGTTTCCTGTGTGGAGACAGGCAGGTGCCTATCCTCCACATCTTTGCTTCCCTGCTTCTCTGCCTAATTTGCCCTTTTATATTTCAAGTGATTGATTTAAGATGAGCCCTACACTGATACTGTCTTATTAACATAACAAAGAAAACCCTATTCACAATGGGATTCCATCTACTGGAGTTAGGATTTACAAAACATATTTTTAGGAGACACAATTCAATTGATAGTGCATGTCCAAAAACAAACTCAGTGCTAACTAAACAATGAGTTCCCTTTACAGAAGTGAAGTCCTGTTACATGCTAAACAAGGATGAATCTTTAAAACATTATACTCAATAAACTAAGTCAATCACAAAAGGACAAATTATTTATGATTTCACTGATACAAAGCCTGTTTTTGTTGTTTGGTACCACTCAGTAAGTTTTGATTCCTTGAAACTCCATTTGACAGTATAGAACTGCTCCACAGGGTTTTCTAGGCTATAACTTCATTGGGGCAGATCACCAGGTCTTTCTTCAGCTGAGCTGCTGAGTGAGTTTGAAATGCCAACTTTTTGGTAACAGGCAAACATATAGAGATGAGGATTTGGTGGTGGTTACCACTGCAGGAGGGTTGGAGAAAGGGGGGAGCTTGGTTCTTGATTGAGAGAATTCTAAATCTTTACCTGGAACCCTAAAATTTGTCACTGTCCATGTTTGTTTAAATTAGGTACAGCAAAACCTAGTGGAACTTAGGGCATAAAAAAAGATGCTACTCTTCATTTTAACAACACAGGAAGCTTTTGGCATAATGATACCAGAGGAAGGATTACTGGTCTCCTGAACAGCAAGACAATACTAGGTAAAAATATTTAACAAATAGAGCAAAACACAGAGGGCAATCACACCAACAGTGGTTGCTCCTGGATGGTAGGGTTATGATGGATTCCCCTCCAGTTTTTAAAAACATTTTGAGAAATATTAAAACCTTTTTTTTCCACCTTTAGAATACATTACTTTTTATAGTTCAAAGTAAATTACATAATACTACAAATGGTATTTAAAGAAAGAAAAACTGCTAAAAGGTATTCTGGGAGCTAGCAGTTGAAGAAAAGGCACCACAGGGCAAAGACTGGATAAGGTGAAAAAAGAAGGAATACAAAGGCTCCAACCAGTCTTCTCTACAAGAGATCTGTACTGGAACCATGGTGGGCCTGAGAACAGTTTACAGTCAGCCTTATAATCAGTACCCCTCTGTCACTTTCTCATCCTGAATGGCTTGAATATTTCTGGGATGCTGGAAGCTATGCCACCAGTCTCTCAAATACCTAACAATATCACCCATGGTGAACAAGTTTCAGTGGAGCTTCCAGACTAAGACAGACTAAGAAGAAAGGCCTGATGATCTACTTTAAAAACTCAACCAGTGAAAATCTGATGAATCGCAATAGAATATTGTCCAAAAGAATGCTCAAAGGTGTGTACCCAGTTGGAAAGACACTCAAAATACAC
This sequence comes from Heterohyrax brucei, assembly GCA_028571685.1. NCBI lineage: Eukaryota > Metazoa > Chordata > Mammalia > Hyracoidea > Procaviidae > Heterohyrax > Heterohyrax brucei. Next base: position 33,946,848 of record CM053140.1, read on the forward strand.
AGGGTCTCCAATAATGCACTTGCACAGACTAATGATCGTGAAGGGGGCATCCAAGCAGAGTTTCCTTCTTCTGTACACAGGATTGTCCTAAGTCAGAGACACTTCAACAATAGCTAAAAATAATAGCAAAGCTGTATGAAGTTTACCTTAATTACATATTTTTAAAGACTGTTGTAACTCAAAGTCCTTTACATGAATATGTTTGGGGAGAAAAGGAGTTTCTAAGAGAAGCTAGTAGACTGTTACTTTGGGAGAAGTGTTTAAAATTTTGAGTCAGCTATGATCCTGCTTTAAGGGCAAAAGAAAGACACTGATGCCTGTCTTAGTCGTCTGGCACTGTCCTAACAGAAATACCACAAGTGGATTGCTTTAACAAAGAAATGTTCATTTTCTCACAGACCAGTAGGTCAGAAGTCCGAATTCTGGATGCCAGCTCCATGGGAACATGTTCTCTCTCTGTCAACTTTGGAGGAAGATTCTTGTGTTACATCAGTGTTTCTTTGGTCTGGAAGCATCTTGGTGCAGAAACCTAAGATCTGAAGTATGTATTCTATTCCCAGTGCTGCTTTCCAGATGATATGAAGTCCCCAACTCTGCTTGCTTCCCTTTCTTCTTATCTCTTGTGGGATAAAAGGTGATACAAACCACACTTCAGGTAAATTCCCCTAGGAAGGGTATTACAGGCCTAACCTAATCTTTTTTAACATAATCCAGGCTATAAACCACAGCATAGGGAAATCACAAAACAGGACAGTCACACACTACTGAAATCATGGCTCAACCAAATTGCTACACACATTTTTTTGAGTATACAACTCAACTCATGCCAGTGCCTTTGGATGAGAAGGAACCCGTGGGGTCCAGGCTCAGATAAGTAATGAGACATAAGGAACTCTTCTCTTTACTGACTCATCAAGTCCTTCTCCAGCTATCCCAGGGAAGTCTAACTTCTATAACAATCCTGCAAGTTTAAAAAACTTGACACTTGACAAACTCCACGCTACTCCAATTTTGAGAGTAAGCAGGGGTGTTAGAACTCCTCTGCCAGAGAGATGGACTTAGAATGGAATATTCCCATGGCACATGAATTGCTGAATGCTACATGTAGCAAGTGTGCATGGAAAGCTTTCACTTCATAAAAGTGTAAAATGGTAGAGGAGAATGAGAGAAAGTAAGGAATTTTATTGTGATTCCCGGGAGCACTCAGCTGGCCCTAGGGAAGACTTGAGAAATGTTGGCTTCTTTGCCTTATGGGGAAAATGGACTCATAGTGAGCTTCCTGCTGTCTGTCCACTCCTTACTGAAGAAACTCTGGTTCCAACCTGTTGCCACAGGTCCCCCCTCCTTGTCTGTGCTGACATACAGCATAGTCGGTGCTGGTTATTGGCTTCTCTAAGGCTTGGACTCTGAATCCCAAGCAACTTCTACTCATTCTTTTTGCAGTCAGTGCATTCAAAAAAAAATTGTGATTATATCTATATCACAAAATTGTCTCCATTTAAACCATTTCTAAGTGTATGATTCAAGTATACGACTTAATTTCGTTACATACACACCATGTAATATACAGCCATCACCCATATCCATTTCCAAAAGTTTTTCATCACACCAAGCAGTGACTCAGAACTCTTTGTGATGGTTAATTTTATGTGTCAGCTTGGCTAACCTATGATTCCCAGTGATTTAGCTAAACACTGCAATAGTTGCTCTTCCATGTGTAAAGTAGTGGAGTAGAATCACCTTCCATAATGTAATCTAATATAATCAGTCAATCAGTTGAAGAGGGAGCTTCCTAAGGGTGTGATCTGGCTCAGATTATAAACAGGTATTTCAACATAATTCTTTCTTTCTTTCTTCTCTCTTTCTCCTTTGCATTCTTCCTGTCACCTGACCTGTGGATCTTGGGATGCAATTCTTCAGTTTACTACCTGACCTATGGATTTTGGACTTGCCAGCCCCCAAATCACGTGAGCCAATCTCTTAAAATAATTCTGTCTCTTTCTCTGTCTGTTTCTGTTTCTCTCTCTCTCTCTCTTCATATTTGTAATTCTGTTTTTCTAGAGGAAACTGACTAAAGCACCCGTTAAACATTTACCCTAGTTTGTCCGTTAGTAATAAGCATTTTTCTCTATATATTTGCCTTTTTCAGAGTAGCTTTTTCAGATATTTCATGTAAGATAACATAATATTTGCTCTTTTGTGCCTGGCCTATTTTGCTATATGTTGGTTTCAAGGTTTATTCATGTTGTAGCATGTATTAGAATTTCATTTCTTTTTAGGACTGAATAGTCTACTGCATAGATAAATGGAGCCCTGGTAGTTTAGTAGTTAACAGTGCAGCTGCTAACCGTAGTGTCAGCAATTCATTTATACCATCTTCTTGGGGCAGTTCTACTCTGTCATCCAGGGTCAGTGTATGTCTTGGCCATCTAGCACAGCTATGACAGAGATACTGCAAGTGGATGGCCTTAAAAGGAGAATTACTATTCTGTCACAGTCCAGTAGATTACAAGTCAAAATTCAGGATGTCAGCTCCAGGAAAAGTCTTTCTTGCTGGCTCTAGTGGAAACTCCTTTTTGTCAGTCTTCCCCTGGACTGGGAGCTCCTGAGGTGCAGGGACTCAGGTGCTTTCTGAAGGACATACTCTGCTCCAAGCACTGCTTCTTCCTGGTATGAAGTTCTTAACTCTCTTTGCTAGCTTCTTTCTTTTTATCTCAAGAGATTGTCTCAAGGCACAATACAGCCCTCACATTGAGTTGTTGCCCCATCAAAACAGCTGCCACCCATCCTCCCTCACTAACATCATAGAAGCAGAGTTTGTTGCATAGGGGAACATCACACAATACCAGGGACCATGGCCTAGCCAAATTGCTACACACATTTTGGGGGAACACAATTCAATCCGTGACACCAAAGATTTATCACATTTTATTTATCCATGTATTTACTGATAGACATTTGGGTTGTTTATTTTTGTCTACTGTGAATAATACTGCAGTGAACTTCAGTGTACATGTATCTATATGAGTCCCTGCTTTCAAGTCTATTGAGTACATACCTAGCAACTCTTATCTTTGATCCATACCATGACTTCAAGTTGTGACTGCTTTATTCACAGCCCCTTGCCGAGGAAATAGCCTCACCCAGAGATCTGTGGGAAGGACAGCACCCACGTGGAATAGCAAGATATTCTGGCCCCCACCATGGCTGTTTGGGTGAAGATTGGACAGATCATCATTAATTCATATGTTTGCCTGTGAGTTAGGTATTATAAATTATGGTTCATGGCCCAGCACAAAGAAATAAACTGAATGAATCAGATTTCCAGTTAGCGCTTGATGTTGGAAAACCACTGGCATCTCAGAAGTCTAGTGATCTGCTTCTGAAAAACCAGCTCTCAAAACCCTATGGAACACAATTCTTCTCTGACACGCGTGAGATTGCCATGAATCTAAGTAGAATCTATGGCATCTGGTTGGTTGGTTGGTTGAATGGATCACACTGTTATTGACTTCAGACTAGTTAAGTACAATCTCTCTTAAACAGAAAGTCAGCTAAGAGAGGTGTCTTCATGGTGCAACAAGTAGTTCCCAGACCTAGAGTCATGGCAGGTTGTCCATAGCAAGCTCATGCATCAGTGGAGGTGAGAAAGGAGGGATGACAGGTCACAGATGGTGGAGAAATGGCAGGGCAGAGAGTCAGAAAAGAAAAAAAAAAAGACAAGCTGAGAGTTCATGAGAGAGAAATATATGGTCATCATTCCTGCCTAGATCCCATACGACAAAACACCAGGCCATTTACACGTGGTCATTACAAACAAACGAAACTTAAAATCCCTACAAATGAGAAATAAAGAGTGCCCATTTGAGGGAATTCAAATTTTAAACAAAAACAATTTGGCCCAGGATTTAAACTACCTCTCCAAATTCAGGATCAGTGTGCTATACAACAGGAGTTCCTTGTCCATGGTTGATTGGCAAGGGTCAAACTAATTTCTGGAACTATAAGCAAGATCAGGAAGTAGAAGACAGAGAATTGTTGTTGTTAGCTGCCATCAAGTTGATTCCAACTCATGTCGATTCTCTGTGCATCGTCAACAAACACTATGCAATCCTGTAGCATTCTCGAAATTATTGCTGTATATCAGCCCATCATTACAACCACTGTGTCATTACATTGCACTAAAGGTCTTCCTCTTTTTCAGTGATCTTCTACCAGTCTTAATGCCCTTCAAGGACTGATCCTTCCTGACAGTGTGTCCAAAGTGCGTTAGAAGTCTTGCCATCCTCACTTCTAGGGAGCAGTCTGGTGGCACTTCTTTTAAGACACATTTGTTCATTCCTCAGGCAGTCCACAGTATATTGAACACTGTTCACCAGCATCATAATTTAAAGCCATTAATTCTTCTTTGGTCTTCCTTATTCATTACTTAGTTTTAGTATGCATATGAGGCAACTGAAAATACCATGGCTTCTGTCAGGCACACCTTAGTTTTGAACACGATGTCTTTGCTTTTCTACACTTTAATCTTTTGCAGCAGATTTGCCCAATGCCATGCATTTTTTTTTTTTAGTTTCTTGACGGATGCTTCTGTGGGTGTTAATTGTGGATCCAAATAAAAATAAATCACTGACATCTTACAGCTTGTCTCCAATGTTCTTGATGTTGATTATTGATCCAGTTGTGAAGATTTTTGCTTTCTTGATCTTGAGGTGCAGTCTATCTGAGTACTGTAGTCTTTGATCTTCATTAGTAAGTGCTTCAAGTCTTCTTTACTTGCAGCAGGTAAAGGTGTGCCATCTATATAACTCAAGTTGTTAACTAGTTTTTCTCTAATCTTAATACTATGTTCTTCTTCAGAAATAGTATTCCAGATTCTCGTATTATTTGCTCATCATATAGATTAAATAAATATGTTGAAAGGACACAACCCTGATACACATCTTTCCTGACTTCAGACTACACGGTATCACCTTGTTCTATTTAAACAACTGTCTCTTGATCTATTATACACAATTTCCTCGGGAGCACAATGAAGTGTTCTATAATTTCCATTCTTCACAATGTTACTCATAATTTGCTATGATCCACACAGTCAAAAGCCTTTGCATAGTCAATACAATACAGGTAGACATCTTTCTGGTGTGCTTTGCTTTCAGCCAAGATCCACCCACCACCAGCAGTGATATCCCCTATTCTACAATCTTTTCCGAATCTGGCTTCAATTTCTGGCAGCTCCCTGTTGATGAACTGCTACAAAGTTTTTGTATGATCTTCAACAAAATTTTACCTTTGTGTAATATTAATGAAATTGTTAATTTCCGTGTCCTGTGGATCACCTTTCTTTGTAATGGGCACAAATATGGATTGCTTCCATTTGGTTGTCTGGGAAGCTGTCTTCCAAATTTCTTGGCATAGAAGAGTGAGTTCTTCCAGCACAGCATCCGTTTGTTGGAAGATCTTTAAGCCCGTACTGGCCCTCTGCTTCACTGAACATAATGTACTCTTCTAGCTATCATTAACAAAAAAGAGGGGGAAAAAACCCTCTGCTGTCAAGTTGGTTCCAACTCACAGCAATGCTATAGGACACAGTAAAACTGCCCCATTGGATTTTCAAGGCTGTAAATCTTTACAGAAGCAGGATGCCACATCTTTCTTCCGTGGAGCAGCTGGTGGATTTGAAGCACTGATGTTTTGGTTCACAGCCGAGCACTATAACCGCTGTGCAAGGGCCTTTTTAGCTCTCATTACCCTAAAATGATTACCATTTTCGAAAACACCATGGGTCACAACAGAATATTGTCCTGTGTAGTGCTAGCAGTCTCTAGGTTGGAAGGCAACATTGGGCTCAAACATAACCGGTGATAGAATGATGTGGAACTGAGCAATATTTTATTTTGCTATACATGGAGTCACTATGAATCATCTCAAAGGCCACAATTGCCACCACATTTAGTGTAAAATGTTATCACTGGGCATAAATCAAAGGTAAGCATAAAAACAAAAGTAACGAAAACAAATGACCAAGCATTTAAAAGCATTGGCCTGTGAACCACCAACAATTATCTCAGTATACATGTGACTATAGTGTTTACGACCACTTACCAGAATCACAAGTTTATTTCAAAGCAAAATGTCTGGCATATAAATAACAAAAAGTTTGTACTAACAATACCATCAGTTAGTAATTCTTTCCTCAAAGCAAGTGTTATAATTGTGAAATATCAAAACCTAAATAATTATACATTTCCCCTGGGAATAGCCTTAAAGCTCCCCTGTTGTCCTTAGACTCAGGGATTGGGAACAATTTCATATTCTGGGTCCAATCTGGCAAATGTATTTCCTTCATTTCCCCACTTTCAATGAGAAGAGAGTATGGGGAAAGACATCAACTACACATGGAAAACATCTTTTAGTGTAAAGCTAATTACTTACAACTTGTACTCAAGATGCAAAGAGTGTTCACTTGCCGTTAAATGGTCCATTTTATGTGCAGCCGTGGGCTGTGGGTGCCATCACCTCAGGTCTTTGAATGTGCAGACACAAAGAGCAGGCTGGACCAGTTCATGTTTTCTAGGCTCTGCCAGAATTTAAAATCCCATAAAAGTCAAACCAAAATGGCCTGGAAGAAAAATATCTGATTTTCTTCCTGATGAGAGCATAAATCCAGTGCCTACTTTGATGAGAGCTACCATTTTTTTTCTCTCTTCAAACAAATGATCTGTGGATCTCAGAAGCCAAATATATGGCTCTGTTAAATTTGTTTCCCATGTCCAAGTTAATTTAAGCAGTGTTAGTACCTCCTTTAATGATCCCGAGACACATTCAAAGATGAGGCTCTGGATTTAGACTCAGCATGGAGAAAATACACTATGATTGGATGGATAGTCAGGATGCGTGAGAATCAACTATATCAATTTTTTTAAAAAGGTTATAAATGTAGAAACTTATGCTTAATGGTCAAGAGGTGTTTTCATGGTGAAGACTGCGTGTCACCTTGGCTAGGCCATGATTTTCAGTGTTTTGGTAATTGTGTAAAGCTGTGATTACCCCCATGATGGAAATCTATTCAGTGGTACTAATAGAAGTGGGGCCTGTGGCGGCTCACCACCCCTTTAGCCTTTATTTCTCTACCTTCCACCACCTGCTTTCTTCCTGATCACATTGCCAGAATGTTTGGCTGCTGTGGGTTTGGCAGCTATCTCTCTTAACTTCTAACCTCTGGTTCTTGGGACTTGTGCTGGCAGCTTACCTGTTGATCTTAGGGTTCATTGATCTTCACATACTTCCAGTAAGAGTACTGCTCCCTGATCTGCCAATACGGGGCCCATCAGCCACTGCAATTGTGTGATCAGAAGTCTTGAGGTTTTGCCTTCCATCCTCGGATTTGTTGACCTTCACAGTCTGCTCTCCTACCTGCCAACCCTGAGTTCTCCAGCTTCCATGGTTGTGTGAACTGAGAGAGGCCTCTCTCCTGATTCAAGTCTTAGAGTATTTCAGCCTTTGCTATCATGTGTGCTGTTTTTATGATGTAAATCTCTCTCCCTCTCTCTAAATATATATGTATATACGTATATATGTATACACACACATACTTTACTGATTTTGCTTCTTTACAGAACAGAGACTAAGACATTTGGTACTCAGAGTGGTTTTAGAGAGACAAAACTGTCAGGATGATTTTTCTTTTGTGTCCTCCAGAGAATGTCTATATCAGTTTGACAGGGCCTTGATTCCCAGTATTGTATGAGTTTTCATAAGTCCTGCTGCTATAATGTTAATGAGAGAGGATGGGCGGCAGTTGTGTTAGTGAAGCAGGATTCAACCTATGGCTTGGATTAAATCTTGATGCAGTCTCTTGAAACATAAAACGGAGAAGACAGCAGAGAGACCACAAAATACTAAGAAAGCTGTGCTGGAAGCAGAGTGCATCATTTGTACTCTGAGTTCGTGCATTTGAGAAACTCCTCAACCAGATGAAGACTGAGGACAAGCACCTTCCTCCAAAGCCAACACAGAGAGAAAGACTTCCCCTGGAGCTGTTGCCTGGAATTTGGACTTTTAGCCTATTTTACTACGAGGAACTAAATTTTTCTTTGTTAAAACCATCTACTTGTGGTATTTCTTTATAGCAGCAGTAGATAACTAAGACAGATGTGTATCAGTAGTTTTCCAGAGAAACAGAACAAATAGAATAGGTAGAAAAACTATAGATAGATAATAGAAAGGAAGAAAATAAGGAAGGAAGACGAATGATAGATGATAGATTAGATAAACATAGATATAGACAGACATAGATCTAGGTTTACTATTAATTATAAGGAATTAGTTCACTCAAATATGGTCCTGGTAGTAGTCCAAAATCTACAATTCAGGTGGCAGGCTGAAAACTCTGGCAGAATATCTATGCTTCTCTAGGAAATTTTTGTTCTTGCTTTCAACTGATTGGATGCAGACCACCCATGTTATTGAAGGTAGTTTCTTTTACTTAAAGTCAACTGACAGCAGATGTTAACTACATCTATAAAATACCTTCATAGCAACATTTGGACCAGTGTTTGTCCAACTAACTGGGTACCATGCCATCCAACTAAACCAAACCCAAACTCACCGCTGCCTAGTAGATTCTGACTCATACTGACTAGACACATAAAATTCACCATCAAAAGATGTATACTAAAAAAAATACACTGGAAAGGAAGTTCTTTACATGTAATTCTTCAGATGCAGTGTCAAAATGTACCCACTAAGAAACTGAAGTACATGAGCTACTCATGTAACAATAAGAGCAAACAATGGTATGTTGAAATCTAATGTCCAGTGACATATCTTCAAATCCAACCTAATAATGTAAGTTTCCTTCTGGATTCTTTCCATGAACTCCTCAAATTACCCAGACTTCCTAATGGTTGAAAGTTGCCACTGCCATCTCTGGAGTGAGCATAAAATAAGCAGGCCTGATGCGGTGGTCTGATGCTAATTCTGAGTATCAGCTGAATCAGGAAAGTGCTGATAGATCTGTTCTCCCATTCTATTATCCACTTACACTCCCTTCAAGGCATCAGTGAATCTCTATAAAATGTTATATTCCACATTACCCACAGACAACTTTCAGCCATTTGAATCAAGGTGCAAGTTGAACATTTAGCAAGCCAAGCACAGTCTTGGAAACAAATAATGTTTACATGTGTCCAATTAGTTGGGTAAAGTGGAAAGCTCACTATGTCACCATGGAACTCCAGAATTATGCTGAGAAAGCATCTGGTCAAACGATGAAGCTTTTTGTTTGTGCCTGAACTAATGACACAGCCTTGCATTAAGATTCCAGTGAAGATGAAAATTCATTCACTGACACAAATATTGAGTGTCAACTTATGCCACCAATATGTGAGAAACAAAATGTATCATTAAGATAATAATAATTATTATCATTACACCCACTTTTCACTTATCAACCTAGATTAAGTTCCCAAGACCAGGTCATTATTCAAAAATCAGTGTTGGCAAACATGAAGGATGACCACATCAGATCGCAGAATGCAGGATGACTGCCAAACCACTGGGAATCATGACCCAGCCAAACTGACACGTAACCTTCACCATCACACTGAGCATTACTGCCAAGTGTACATCATTAGTACACAAAATAGTCAGATAATAGAGTTTTTTACTATTATTACAAAAGCAAAATTTTGAATAATGAATGAGATAATCAGTTAAGTGAGAAGGAAGTATATGTTAATAGCAGCTTTTACTGACAGCTAATATGTATAAGGAAACCCTGGTAGTGTAGTAGTTAAGTTCGATGACTGCTGACCAAAATGTTGGCCATTCAGACCTACCAGATGCTCCTTGTAAACTCTGTGGGCAGGTTCTACTCTGTCCTATAGAGTCACTACGAGTTGGAATCAACTTGACAGCAGTGGATTTTGGTTTTTGAGTATGTGTTTAAGGTTCCTGAGTGGTGCAAAAGGTTTGTGCTGAACTATTAACTTAAAGAGTAGCCCTGTTAATGCAGTGGTTAAATCACTTGGCTACCAACTGAAAGGTCAGTAGTTCAAACCCACCCACCACTTTGAGAGAGGATGATATGGCAAACTGCTTCTGCAAAGATTTGCACCCTTGGAAACCATATGTCGCAGTTCTACTCTGTCCTATGTGGTTTCTATAGTCAGAATTGATCTACAGCACTGGGTTTTGTTTTTGACTACTAATTTGAAGATTGAAAGTTAGAATCCACCTAGGTACTGTGTAATCTACCAGCTGCTCCCTGGAAACCCTATGGGACAGTTCTATTCCATCTTACCAGGTTGCCATGAGTTAAAATTGACTCAACAGCCATAGGTTTGAGTTTAGAATGAGTCTTAATACATATTAAAGGATTCAAGTCTTACCATTTGTTTCCTAGGCAAAATGAAATTTAATTATAAATAATAACAAATATTTCTGAGAAAGTGTGTTAGTTACCTGGTACTGCTCTAACAGAAAATACCATTAGTAGATAGTTTCATGAAGAGAAATTTTATTGACACAGTCTGGTAAGCCACAAATCCGTTTATGAGTTACAAGTCCACTCAGTAAGAGAAATTATCAGTCTGGTAGGTTGAATCCAAATTCAGTGACAGCATCTTGGCACAGGAACACTGAGGTCCAAAGGCCATAGTCTGTGCTCGGTGCTGCTTCTTGGTGGTATGAGGTTCCCAACTTCCTCTGCTCACTTCTCTCCCTTATGTCCCATGGTTGGTAACTTGACACCTGCCTCACCAGCACAACTGCTGCCCATTCTCCATCATCAATATCACAGAGACAGGATTCCCAACACATGGGAGGAATGGTACCATATTGGGGCTCATAGCCAAGTCAAATCAATACATATATTTTTAGGGGCACACAATGCAATCCATGACAGAAAGCCTCTAGTACTTAAAAACTAAATAATGTACCCTACTAACCTATTTGGTTTAAGATGAAATCAAAAGAGGAATTAAAAAATGTTTTTAACTGAATGAACATGAAAACATTACATATCAAAACTTGAGCAATACCAAAGGAAAAGTATTTCCCCCTACCATTGAGTCAATTCCAATAACTCCTCATGACCCTAAAGGACAGAACAGAACCACCACAGAGGTTTCCAAGCAGTGGTTGGTAGATTTGAACTCCTGGCCTTTTGGTTAGTAGCTGAGATCTTGACAACAATTCCACTTAAGTTTATAGTACTCAATTTTTTAATCAAACACTAATTTAAATGATGCTGTACTGTCCTTTTGTATACATTTGTAACTGTTTACACCTACAATCAGCTGGCTTTCAGTAAAGGAGATTGCCTTAATAATGTATGTGCTTCTTACATAACCAGTTGAAGGACTTTGGGGAAGAAACTAGGAGAAACTCTGTTCAAAACTGCAGCATTAAATCCTGCCTCTGTTCTCAATCTACCATCCAATTGTAAAGATATCAGACTTGCCAGCTTGCCGGCTCCCACAATCTCATGATTCAATACCTTGAAATAAATCAATAAATCTCTCTGTCTATGTTTGTGTGCATGTACATGTATCTATACACAGCTCTATTCATTCTGTTCTTCTGGAGAGCTCTTACCAATGTATTAGGGAAAAAAAAAACAACTTTGCCATTTAATTGATTCCAACTCATAGTGACTATGTAGGACAAAGTAGAATTGTTCCACATGGTTTCCAAGAAGTGGCTGGTGGATTCAAACTGCCAGTCCTTTGGTTAACAACCAAATGCTTAACCACTACACCACCAGAAACACATATTAGAAAACAGAGAGGTCAAAACACAAGAAATTTAGCTTTCACTATTTTGAGAAATAAACTGATGGTGGTGCCTGCAACTGAGGTTTAGAAACACAGGAAGAGGAAGTTTATAGATGAAAAGCACAGTTACCTGTAGGATATCGAGGTAGTTAAAGGGATATATTGTTATATGGTTTTCAATCTAGAAAGAGCTGTACTCTGGATATGTGGATCATCAGGACCAAGGAGACTGTTCAATGACAAAAATAAGTGAGATAATTCTGGGAGAACAAAATGTGAGAAGAGTGGTTAACAAAGGATTAAACCTTAGAGAACACCAATTGCTGAGGGGTAGAAGGGAAATTAAGAACAATGAAGTGGACAGAAAAGAAAGGTTCAAAAGCAAGGTGAACAGAAAGAGATCGAAGTAATGGAGAAGAGAGTTTCAAGACCAACAGACAGACTGATGGTGTCAAATGCAGCAAAGGTTGAGCTGAGAAAGAGGTCACAGGTCTACTTCATCTGGCATTAAGAAGCTGTTTGCAACATTATTAGGAATGTCTCAGTAGAGTACAGAAAAGTGAAAGCCATGCAAGGAATTAATGGGAGGCCAGAAAGTGGAAACTGAATGCAACGTTCTTTTGAGAAGTTCAGACACAGAAGAAGGAGAAAAACCATTACCTCAAGTAGAAATCAGAAAGCAGGGGTAATTTTCAGAATGGGAAACACTTGGGAATGTTTACAGGAGAAGTGGCAAGATCCAATAGAGAGCAAATTAAAATGATGGCAAAGAAGGAGGGTGAATGACCGATAAATTCTGGGGAAAAAAAGTATTACACAAGCAGTAAAAAGCATAGGTTAATCGGTAGGCCTGGGCCTAGGCTAAACATTGTGCTTGAGGCTGGAGGGATGCTGATGGCACGGAGATTGCAGACTGGGAGAAAAATTCTCAGCTTTTAACAGTTAAGTCACTCCAGTCACTACGCCTTAGATGGAGAACTTCAAAACCTGTATTTTAAGATTTGGGTTCTCAGAATGTACCCCTTTCTATTCTTGTGTTGCCAGTGAGACTCAACTTAGTGAGCTCCATCACGGCTATCACTGGTGGTGGCCAGGCACCATCTGGTTCTTCTGGTCCCAAGTCAACGTAGGCACCCACTCATGTGGGTCTCTCTATCTGCATATAGGTGGGCATGTAAATTTATATGAGAATGTACATTTTCACTCAGTCATATTAAATAAAAAAAAAAAAAGATTTGGGTTCTCAATTTCTCAAAAGAAATCAACTACAGAAAAAAATTTTGGCCATGAGCTTGGACAGCTTTATATTTATAAAATAGGGGTATATCTATAAGAATAATAGGTAGGTGTTTACCTGTGTTTCGTTGACTATGTGTTCAACTGTGTGGATCAAAAAGAATTATGGATAACATTGCAAAGATTAGTAATTCCAGAATACTTAATGGTACTCATGAGAAACCTGTGGGCTGAGCAGTTTAAAGTCATGAAGGGTGTGCATCAGGGCTGTATACTTTCACCATGCTTATTCAATCTGCATGGTGGCAAGTAATCCAAGAAGTAAGACTATATGAAGAAGAATGAGGCATCAGGACTGGAATAAGACTCATTAAGAGTCTGTGTTGTGCTCTTCACATAACCTTGTTTGCTAAAAGTGAAGAGAACTTGCAACACTGATGAAGACCAAAGACCAAAACCTACAATGTGGATGTATTATACCTCAACATGAAGAAAACCAAAATCCCCACAACTGGGCCAACAAGCAACATCATGATAAATGGAAGTTGTCGATGGTTTCATTTTACTTGGATGCAAAATCAACGCCTACGGAAGCAGCAGTCAAGAAATCAAAAGATGCACAACACTAAGCAAATCTGCTAAAAAGACATCTTTAAAGTGTTGAAAAACAAAGTTGTCACTTTGAGGAGTCAGGTGTGCTGGACCCAAGCCACAGTGTTTTCAGTCACATCATATGTATATGAAAGCTGGGTGATGAATAAGGAAGACCAAAGAAAAAATTGATGCCTTTGAATTGTGGTTTTGGTGAAGAATATTGAATATACCATGGACTGCCAACAGAACAAAGAAATCTGTCTTGGAAGAAGTACAACTAGAATGCTCCTCAGAAATAAGGATAGTGAAACTACATCGCACATGTTTTGGACAAGTTATCAGGAAGATCAAGCCCTGGAGAAGGACATAGTGTTTGTAAAGTACAGAGTCAGCAGAAGAGAGGAAGTTCTCCAAGAAGACGGATTGACACAGTGGCTGCAACAATGGCCTCAAGCATAACTACTATTGTGTTGTACATAGGGTGGCTGTGAGTTGGAACCAATCTGATGGCACCTAACAAAGTATATCTTCAAGTTTGGTTTAGTTTAGAATACCCAACACATTATAAGCCATCATTCAAAATCCAATGTAAAAATTACTGTCTGCTTCCCAAGAGTGTGCCATCTGGAAAAATGGATGCATCAAGGAATTAAGTCAATTAGCAAGAGTAAATAAAGTAGGCATTACCCATTCACTGTGAAGACTATGATTAGCTGATAAACTTAGGAGAAACTGGTACTTCTGCTAATGAAAAGTTGTTGTTGCTGAATTGTTCAGTTGCCGTTTAGTCAGCTCTGGTGACCTTGTGCTCAACAGAATAAAAAGTTGCACCTTCTCGTGCACAGTCTTCATGATATTTGGAATACTTCAGTCCACTGTTGTGGCTTTTGCACCAATTCATCTCATTGAGGAGTGTCATGGATCAAATTGTGTCCTCCCCAAAATATGTGTAGCCATGTGGCTGGCCCATGATTCCCTGTAGTTTATGATTTTCCTCCACTTTGTGGTTTTCCTATGCTGTATGTTAAAAGATTAGAGTGGAACTATAAATCCCTTTATAAGTTCACCTCCCTGCTCCACTGCAAAAGGTGTTCCCCTGCAGTATGGATTGTCCCACACTTAATCCTTTCATCCCACAAGAAATAAAAGGAAAGGGAAACCAGCAGAGAATGGGAACATCACACTATGAAGAAAGTAGCACTGGGAGAAGAGCACGCCCTTCAGACTTCAGTTTCCTGCACCAAGATGCTCCGTGGACAAAGGTTGTTACAATATCCAACTTTCCTCCAGAGCTGACAACAGGGAAAGCCTTGCCCTGGAATGGACCTCCTGAATCTGGACTTGCAACCTACTAGACTGTGTAAGAATAAACTTTCCTTTGTTAAAGCCATTCACTCTGAGGTATTTCTGTTAGAGCAGCACTTGCTGACTAAAACAAGGGGTTTCCTCATTTTCGTAGATCTTCTACTTTACAAAACATAGAGTTCTTTGCAAGCAATTATTCTTGCTTGATGACCTGTCCAAAATAAGTAACCCAAAGTCTCACAATCTTTGCTTCTAAAGAATATTCTGGTTATATTTCTTTTAAGACTGATTTCTTGGTTCTTTTGGCAATCCATGGTGCATTCGCTATTCTTTACCAGCACTGTAATTGAAATTCTTACATCTTCTTTTTTCATTGTCCAGATTTTGCATTCGTATAAGACAACTGAAAAGGCCATGGCTTATGTTGGGAGCACCACTGTGTCTCTTCAGCTTCTATTCCCCAGTTCCCTGGCAATCTTTACGTGACATGACGTCTGTCTCCCCCAATCTATGTTTCCTTGTTACTGGGCCTAGTCTACTCTTCTTATATCTCAAAAGTGATTGATTTAACACACACTCTACAATGACATGGCCTGACTAACACAACAAAGAAAAACCCTATTGCTAAATAGGACTATATCCACAGGTATAATAATTAGAATTACACATATTTTGGGGTGAGGGAGAAGGCACAATTCAATCCAAAACACTGTCTGTATTTCCAAATATTCTACTATGAGTATACACTATTTTTATAACTAGAAGAGGGGTATTATTCAAAACTGTATTAAGACTAAATTATTCTGGGAAGTTGCATTAAAAAGTAATCTACAGTCAAGAGAAAGATCCTTCAGAAACTGCAAGATCTCATTTCTTAGAGTTTAAAAAATGAACACAGAGTACAAGCATGTGCGTAGAATAGGGTCTAAGGGAAAGCCACTCAAAACACATTGCTAAACATGGTCTCAAAATGAGGCACCATCAATTAATGTAGAAATCCTTGTGATTGTATTGCTATTGCTGAGAATTGCTCTCTTGAATCATTTATCATACACTGACCTTCCTATATGAATTGAAGAGCTTTTCAACCTAATTTTAATTTCTGATGTGCCCATAGAAACCCTAGTGGCACTGTAGTTAACAGCTGAACTGCAAACAAAAGGTCAGCAGTTCGAGCCTACCAGCTGCTTCAAGGGAGAGAAATGTTGCAATCTTTCTCTTCTGTAACAGTTATAGCCTTGAAAACCACATGAGGCAGTTCTCTCTTCTATAGGGTTGCTATGAATTAGAACCTACTCAGTGGCAAAGGGTTTGGTTTTGCATTAATGTGCCTGGTGCTTATCCTCAGTTATATTTTTTTCTATCTAAGTTTCATTAGTATATGCCTTAGTCGCTTAGTGCTGCTGTGACAGAAACACCACAACTGGATGGGTTTAACAAGGAGAAGTTTATTTACTCAGTCTAGGAGGCTGGACATCCAAATTCAAGGAGTCAGCACCAGGGGAAGTCTCTTTGTCAGCTATGAAAAAAGACCTTGTCATCAATCTTCTCCTGGACTAGAAGCTTCCCCATGTAGGAAACGTGTGTCCAGACGACATGCTCTCCTCCCAGCACTGTTTTCTTGGTCCCCAACTCTCTGCTTGCTTCCCTTTGTACTGGAGCAGGAATGTAACCTGGACAGGGATGTTACATCCTACCTTAATCCTTTGTAATGATAGATAGAGATTATGATTTGTAACACCTATGAAAAAATCACAAAGTGGTGACAGCTACACAATACTGGGAATCATAGCCTAAACAAGTTGAGAAATTTTTTGGGGGGGACACAATACAGTACATGACATTCTACTCTTTAACACACCCTAAAAATTCATGTCCTTGTTACATGTAAAAAGTACCCTGTCATATCACAGCAAAAGTCTTAAATCAACTCCAAGTCCAAAATCCAAACATTCTTCTTAATCTGTGAAACCTAGAATACAGGTTATCTGCTTCCAAATACAATGGCAGAACAGGCACAAGCTAAATATTTCCATTACAAGTAGGTGAAACTGGAGGAAAAGAAGACATAACAGACATTAAACAAGTTGGTAGAACACATTATATTAGCCCTCAAAGGTTTGAAAATAATCATCTGTTTTCTGTGACCATTTACACAATAGCCCTGCCCTCCAGACTTTAGGTGTTGGCCATACTCTGGATTTTGGTAGAGGTCCCTGGACTCTGGGTTTCAGGTCTGCCTTCCAGGCCCACTGGGATAGCAACTCTGCCCTCTTGGCTTTAGGAACACCATTTTTCTAGCCCATGTGAGTGGTAACACCACCCTTACAAACATCAGAAGTCATGGCTCCACCCTTTGAAAGGTGAGAGGCCATAGCTTTTGAGACTAATGCAGCTCAGCATCCTTTGTTCCTTGGCCTCTTGGCCCTCAAGCCAGGTACCCTGCATCTGCCCTGCTGGAGAAAGTGTTCCAAAGCTCTGTAGCTTTCCCACTGGGTACCTGGAGGCACTCCACTCCTCTATGGAAACTTCTGCCCACAGACACTCAGCTCTCTTGCTCCATGAGGTGACTCCTGGTGCTGATATTCTGATTCTGTGTTGCAGGTTTACTGCTGCTGCCAGTCCTCTGCTGTTGTTTCTCACCATATGTGCCTTCTCTGCTGTTAATAGTTCTACTCACCTTCTTCTGAATCTTCTATCCATTCAGTTTCAAAACCACTTCCACATTTTAGGTATCTGGTAAAGCAGCACCCCACTGTCTTGGTGCCAAATTCTATCTGTCATCTAGTGTTGCTGTAACATAAATATTACAAATGGATGGCTTTAAGAAGGAGAAATTTATTCTCTCACAGTCTAGTAGGCTAGAAGTCCAAATTCCTGGTGTCAGCTCCAGGGGAAGGCTTTCTCTGTTGGCTCTGAAGGAAGGTCCTTGTCTTCAATCTTCTCCTTGCCACATACCCAGGTCCAAAGGGCATGCTTTGCCCCAAGTGCTGCTTTCTTATTAGGATGAGGTCCTCAACTCTGCTTGCTTCCCTTGTCTTTTACTCTTGTAGTACAAAAAATGGTGTAAGCTGCACCCCAGGGAAACTCCCTTTACATTGGATTAGTGACGTGACCTCAGCAAGGATGTTATATCCCATCCTAGTCTTCTTTAACCACGTGTAGAGATTGATTTATAACACATAGGAAAATCATAAAATGGAGAACAACCACATAATATTGGGAATCATGGCCTAGCCAAACTGACACGTATTTTTGTGACACAATTTAATCCATAACAGTACAGATGAAGAAATCAGCTTATGATTTCATTCTCTATTATTTTTGTGCATTTGTAACTGACCTCTAAAGTTTAGGCACCCTTGAATGATTAAACTGTGTAAGATATACACTAATTTATTAGAAAGGAGATGGAGAACAGACTTTGCATATTAAATGTGAAGACTTTCAACAATCCATTTAATAATCAAGAAGAAGGACATCTTTTACCTTGTACCAGATGCTCCTTTTGGAAAAGATTTCCATTGGTTGGCATGTCAGTTCATTAATTCCATAACCAGACTGAGTCCTATAAAATCTTTAGGCAGCTTGCGGTTGATGAGTAATTTTTGTATTTACCTTTCCGAACAATGTGATTAAACTGCCATACAGAGCTCTGTAAAGTTCGTGGTTTCCAAATTGACACTGTATTCATGAAGTTCCAAGACTTGGATTCAGGTAAGGACTAGCAAAGAAATTCAAACACGGGCATGTCTATTTAGCCAACAATTCCCTAGAATGTAAATAGTCCATAAAGTGTGTTTCCTTTCAGAACCCACAAAAATAGTGCTAAAAGAAGGATTAAACCAGTAGCCATCCAGCCAACTCTGACTCAGGGTGACCTCAGGTGTGTCAGAGTTAGAACTGTGCTGCATAGTTTTCAATGACTCTTTTGCTGCAAGTATATCACAAGGTCTTTCTTCTGAGTTACCTCTGGGTGAATTTGAACTGCCAACATTTTGATTAGCAGCCAAATCTTAACCTTTTAAAGAGATGTCATAGGATTCAGTTTGGTTACAAAATCTGTCTTAAACATTAATATTGTCTTTATCATCATGTAGAGAGCTGCCAGGATATCAAGTAAACAGAGGCAAGAAGAGCTGAGGGACACAAGGGACGTATTTCACAGACATTGTTAGAGCCCCTGGACCCAGCCTGCCTGAAGCCTACCCATCTCAGTATTTCCCAAGAACATCAATCATCCTTCACCCTGCTTAAGCCATTTTGAATTGTTTATTACTTGTGAACAGTTCCAAGCAGTAATAACTAGTAGATAACCTAATCTTTTGAAAACCACAAATGTCTTTGTTTCCAGTTGCTAAATTGCTTTTAGCTTCTCAAAAGAGCATCCCTTTTAGAACAATTTCTTGTAGGAAACTGATGGAGCTGAATTTCCTTTCCAATTCAAGATCTGAAACTCCCTGAGCTGAAAGTCAACAGAAAGTTATGGAGCTGGTCATCTGGTCATTTTTCTTTTTCTCGAACATATTGTCCTTTTAACAGCAAGTACTATTTGTATTTGCTGCAAGTAGAATTTTCTATTACTCTTTTGACATCCTGATCAGTCATTGCTTTTTATTATGCTCTGGATTTTGGAAGAAATATGCTCCTGACAGCAACTTTATTTGAATTTTCTTGTTTAGGTTAATAGCAAATAAATGCCAAGACCACCACCAGGTGCAAACCAACAAAACAGAGCCTTATTCTTAGGGAAGTGGCTATTTAAGAGGCTTATTTTCATCAGCCATGCTGTGCTTTCAGTCTTTATAGCTGGATATTATTAGCTTTCTAGTAGCTGTTTTCCTCAGTCAGAACCCAAAATGGCAGTTGGCCAGTAGAGGTAATTTCCTCTTTGCCTAACTTTAAACCAGCAGTCTTCCCATAAGGAGCCCTGGTGATGCAATGGTTAAGCACTTGATTACTAACTGAAGGACTGACAGTTTGAAAACACCTAGTGGTTCCACAGGATAAAAATAAAGCAATCTGCTTTTGTAAATATTACAGCCTAGGAATCCTCTAGGGTTCCTAGGGATAGTTCTGCTCTGTTGCATATGATCACTATCAGTCAGAATCAACTCAACAGTATACAATATTAACATTTCCTTGGACCAAGCATTAGGCAAAACTCTTTATCTGCATCATTTTACTTAATGCTCATTGCTCCCTAAAAAGTCAGTAATACATGCTCATTTGACACATGAAACAAACAAAACCTAAAGTTCTTGCCCAAGATAAGCAGTGAAGTAAGAGATCCAGAATTCAACCCCAGGCTCATTTCATCTGGAAATTGCTTCTCACTATCACTATTAAATCCACTAGGAGACTAAGATTCCCTGTAAAGGTATATTTCACATGGATACTCTGGTAAATAACACACCTACTAAAGCAAAATAAAACCAGTCACTGCTGAGTCAGTTTCAACTCATGGCAACCCCATGTGTGTCAGAGCAGAGCTGTGCTCTGTAGGGTTTTCAGGGGCTGTTTCTTTGAGAGTAGATACCAGGCTCTCCTTCTTAAATACTTCTGAGTGGACTTGAATTTACAACCATTAGGTTAGCAGCCAAATATACTAACTATTTGTGCCATTATCCTCTGGACCCTGTAGGAATCAGTACAACACATTCAGAGGTTGACTGGCTGCTTGTGTTACCTTTTGTACAAACCAGGGAGGGGGTTGGAGATAAACACCCAAATGAGCCCAGACTCCTGTGGCTCAGATCAGCAGTCTGCCCAGTAAATCCTCGATCCCCTCATAAGGCCTCTAGCCAACACCCAGCACTGGTCCCTCAACAGGCCATAAATAACTTGGCTGTTATGAAGGCATAAAAGGCCAGGGCTCCTATCTCTGTCATCGGTAGCTCTTTAACACCTAGTTTAAGCCATTTTTCAAACTTGGCAGTGATCTGAGTCACTGTGAACCATCACCTACAGCCCTGCAGTTGGCCATGTCAGGTCTTTCCTTGGATCCAAAGCCAGGCAACTGTGTTCTAAAGATGAATGTGTTATGTTGCTAATTTTGGAAAAACCAAAGACCTCTAGCAAATCTAAGTCATGTTAAATTAGCCAAAAGAGTGAACAAGACAGCCTAGAATAGTGCCAGAGTTCCCATCTGATGAAAAGGAAACACAATTTTGGAAAACACTGGGTATCCATGGGAGGGAAGGCTGACATTGTTTGGGGCTGGAATGATGTGAGAAGGCTGTGGCTGCTGGTCAGGACTGTAGAGGGACCAAGAGCTCCCTCCAAGACAAATTATATTGTTTTTAGTTTCTGTCAAGTTATCCCCAACTCATGGCCACTCCATGTGTAACAGAGCAAAATATCATTCTATACTATACCATCTTTATGATAATTGGCACATTTGAGGACATTGTTGAGGCCACCGTGTATTCTGTGTGTCTTTCAATCTAGGGAAAACTTGATAGCATAGTGGTCAAGGCGTTATGGCTGCTAACCAAAATGTTAGCAGCTCAAATCCACCAAGTGCTCTTTGGAAATACTACGGGGGCAGTTCTACTCTGCCACATAAAGGTAGCTATGAGTCAGAATCAACTCGATGGCAATTGATTTGGTTTATATTGTTTTTCAACCTAGGGAGCTCATCCTCTAGCACTACGTTGGACAACAATCATTTATGATCTATAGAGTTTTCACTGACTAGTTTTCAGAAGTACATCAACAGACCTTTCTTCCTAGTTTCTCTTAGTCTAGAAGCTCTGCTGAAATCTGTTCACCGTGGGTGACCCTGCTGGTGTTTGAAATGCCAGTGTCATAACTTCTAGCATGATAGCAACACACAAGCCACCACAGCAAGAGAAACTGACAGATGAGTGGTAGACAAATGATGTTAGATTGCAAAAATGTATCAATAAAGGTATCCATTTCAATTTCAAGGATGAGTCTGATGAGGAGAGAGAAATCAAGGACAATCTTGGGGAAGGCAAAATGTATTGTAAGAAGGGAAAAGTTTTGAGGAATCTACAAGAATCTGAATGGCAGAGTGGATGGAGTCAGTTGGTAGAAATCAGTCATTATGTTTCCAGGCCCATTCACTGTAGGCTGATCTCCTTTCCTTTCCCGCATGTGACCTTCTCAACATCCAAGGGCCAGCCCTGTTCATGATTTACTTCTTTTCTGCAATTAGAGATAAATGCATTCCTAAACAGAGTGCTGTAAAGACCAACTCATTATAATGCAGTTGCTTGCCCTTATTTTATATTTTGCATTTCCCTGCTTGTTGAGTTGAGAATTGTAACCCTATTATTAATTCATTAAGAAACATAATTTCATGCAAAATAATGTGTTTACCCTCTTCTATTAGGTTAAGGTGCTGTGATTATTAGAGCTCTGTCAGGCAGCAAGATACGTGCTCCCCGAGGGGTGTAAGAAGCTGCTTAATTTCTCTTTAGTCAGATCCGCAGAGCTGAGAAGAGTTGACTGTGAGTCTAATTTTTCAGCACATTTCCTATTAGGGTCTAAACAAGATGTCTGGTACAAGATATTAAATGAGAGGAAGAAGCTTGGAAAAATATTGTTTAATCATATTTTTATCCGGTTGATATGAAATGATCTTCTGCATCTGGTGTTGCGTGAAAGGATTCATTTACATTCCACAATCTTTTGGGAAAAGGAGTACTAGTGCATTTTCTTTTTATGGAATAGGAGAAATTTCATTTCAGATGGATGCGTTACTGGTGAGCACCAAGATATCGGAAAAACCCAAGAAGGGGCTAACACACAAGAATGAGTCTGTTGTGCCATCTCGTCTTCTGAGTAGCTAACCACAGATCCTTTCCTACCAAGACATTCACTAAAGGTCCCTCTAACCCCCTTTGGAGACATCCCCTTGTGATAGTCTGAGCCCCAAATGCCTGAATAAAATGTCAAGACTCTCAAGATCTTTTCCATTTGAGAACTTGAATTAAAATCTCAAGTGTGAGGACAGTGAGAGGAAGGACTTTTTCATTATTTCTATTTTTTCTCCCTAAAAATTTCTCAAAAGATCTTTATAATGTTTGACTCCTGCAGTTGAACATAAGTTTCTTTCTGAAAAAGACAGGAAGATGAATGGGTAGAAAAAAAAAAAACCAGAAATGCTTCTGAAAAGCAAATGGTTGGGAAAGAGAAATGGTTCTTCCTGTGTGTGAGCATCAAGCACGAGAGCAGGAAAAGAAAGGACTCCCAGGGAGGGAAACAAAACAGCCAGAAAAAGGATAGCATTACAAATTACACCAAAATGGAAAACACAGTGGCAAAGGTAGTGGTTTGAGACTTTCAAAGGGAATTACTTTCTGTTTTATATTAATGCTCTGTGTTCCCTCTCCTTCTAATAACTAATCTTGTTTTCCCTGTGGGTGCTTTTTCCCAATACTTTCTACTTTTATTTGTTTTCTATTTATCTGTATCAATAACTCCTATGCTTTTTATGACCTGTCTGTGCTGGAACAGAAAGGACTCTAGATTGAATTTAGCTCTGTGGGCATAGGTACCACAGCCAAGTGCCAAGTGTCGTTGAGTCAGATCCGACTCATGGTGACTCATTTTGTCCAAGGCTTAGACTCAAGAAGCCCTGGTAGCACAATCATGAAGCAGTAGACTGTTAACTGAAAGCTTGATGATTTGAACTTACCTAGGAGCTCTGTAGGAGGTAGATCTGACAATCTACTTCTATAAGGATTATACTCTAGGAATCTCTGTGGGGCAGTTCTACTGAGCCACATGAGGTTGTCATGTGTCAGAACAGACTGGACAACACCTAATAACAACACACTTGGACTCAGATACCAGGCTTTGCTCAACTCTTTATGAAACAGCTGCACGACCTTGGACTTAAACCCTTTGAGTATCCACTTCCCCGGTACTAAACAAAAGGAAGAAGCACACAGGGTTCTACCTGCTTCATGAGCCTATTGTATGAAATCTATGTGAAAAGCAAACTTTGTTATATAAATGCAAATAGTGTACGTTTTTCAATGGAAATTGTGTGGCCTTCTCTTGTTGCTCTTCCTCTTGTAGTTTCCACAACTATTGCTTCAGGATGAGTTAAACTTCTTGAGGAGGAAATTAGCTAAAGCAGATAATACCTTTCACAGACCCTGACAATTGTGGCCAAGCTTGAGACACATGACTACACGAAGCCTTGAATAACATTGATTCAACTCTAAATTTAATAAGCTAATTACAAATAAGAGAAGAAATGCCAACCATATTTCTGGTTCAGAGTTGGCTGATCAAACTATCCATTAGTCAGAAATACATTTGGTGAACTCTGCCCTTTCCCACCCTCCTGTGCAAGACCCTGACCCAAATTCTCTCCACCTACTCACAGAGAGCTTCAAGTCTCAGCCAGGAGACCTAGTGAACGATAACAGGAGGCCTAGTGAATGGTAACAGGAGGCCTGTTATGGAGCTCAGTTGCTAATCAAGAGGTTGGTAGCTCAAACCCACCAGCCACTCCTTGGGAACTCTATAGTGCAGTTCTACTCTGTCCTGGAGGGTGGCTATGAGTCAGAAATGACTCAGCAAAAACAAGTTGTCTTTTGGGGGTTTTGTTTGTTTGTTTTGGTTAATGGATTGAAGTGCATCTTTCAAAACTACTCCTCATTTATTAACATGGTTATGTTCCAAACAGGTTGTTACACAACAATTGATGTTACGTGAAAATGGAGGATGACCACATCAGGTCACAAAATGAAGGATGACTACATCATTACATAGTGCCAGGTTATGTTTTAAGTAAGTGTCAGGTTATATCTTTACATAACCGTCAAACCACTGAGACTCAGTCTAGCCAAGATGACTCATAAAACTTTAACCATCATATCCAGAGCTACTCTTACCTCACACTTTCATGTTCATTACTTTCAAAAGCACATTGTTAATGCACAAAATAGTGGAATAGTAGATTTCATACTGTTATCATAAAAATAAATGTCAGATAACGAGATCATCAATAAGTGAAAAGTAGATGTATGTTGGAATTCCAATACCTGGACCTGTGGCTGTGCAATTCTGTTTGGAAATAGGGTTATCTATGTTGTGCCACTTAGATCATCATACCCTATTATGGTAGATTCTATATGTAACTACTTCTGAGTTATAAAATGGCCAGAATAGACTCAGAGAAATATGAATAGGGGGAAGGAACCTTCTACAAGCCTTCTACAAGCCAAGAAATTAGGAAATGCCTGGGGCTACCAATAAGGATGGAATTGAAAAGGTAGAGATCTTGATTTGAAATTTTAGTCTCCAGAACAATACAAAAATAAATGTCTGTCCTTTAAAGTCACTCATTTGTTGTATTTGTGTTACAGTAGCCCTAGATAACTAAGACAGAGAGAGAGTTTTCTGACTCCTTCAGTACCAGTGTCTGTGACACTTGTAATCTCACACACAACTAGGAGAACCTAGTGCTACAGCAGGGCACCAGGCCTCTCTCTGCTGGTTTTTCTTGCAGGAGTCTGGAAGAGCACTTTGTTGGCCCAGAGAGACCTGGGAGAACATTTATTGGGAGTGGTTTCACTCCCTCACATGGCATTCTGTGTCTTTGCCTCATCATCCATGCAGTCTTCACAGACACCAGTTACTCTCTCCATGGTACTGCTCCATTCAAAACCACAGCCATTCCAAGCATTCCATGTGGAACATTTTCTTTGCCCAAGCTCCAACCAATGTCTTGATGGCACTTTTGTGCAAACAAAAATAACCTGGCCAAGAAGCAGAGCAAAAGTCCAGAGTGGCTGTCCAGAAGGATCATTCAGAATCACAGGCAGTAGAGCTGCTGATCAAGCCATGAAGGAAAGCCAGAGTTAGGCACCTTGTTTCCATAGGGAAGTACAGCTGGCTGGCCCACATGAGCAAGGCAGGCTACACAAGCAAGAGTGGAAAGAGCAGAGCAGGGAAAGCCCAGCAAGGCTGCTCTATGCAGACTCGTACTGCTACTGGCTGAGCCCTCACATCTGCCATGTGTTGCTACATGGACTGTGGACTCGGTTGGTGCTCCCAGTGTGAGATGCCCCTCCCACGGTTCTGTAGTACACCCTGTGACAGAGAGCAGTCAGGACACTGTGGAGCATCTAATGTCACCCCCATCGTCACCTGGCCATGGTAGAAAACAGTGAGTGATGGAGGTAGGAAAAAACTTTGGTGGAAATGTCAGCAGGTTCTGTTACTCATCCATTTACATCATAAAAAATAAAAACTATCCTCCAAATGGTCAAGACTTTCCTGCTGTATAACATATCCATAGCTGAGAATGTTGAAGTTCTGCTTTCAGCAGGCCCTTAGCTCTGTCCTAGGACACCATGTGAATCAGGAAGACTCATGGGTCTTCCTGAGGGCATAAGCCCTCCATAACATTGACCAACAGAGCTCAGAGCACTTCCTCTATGAAGAGTTTCTTGGTTCCCCAGCTGAGTGTACCTCTCTATTGTACCCTCTCAAAGTCCTTTGTTTGTGTATGTTTAAAGGCATCATAACTTGCTACCAGCATTGCCTACATGCTTTGCAGGCTCCAGTAGAAAATGAAAATTAAAGCACTTTTGTTCAGCAAGCAACAAAAATCTGCCATGAGAAGTACAAACATATAATAAAGTTGGGGTGGGGCCAACATGGCAGACTAGACACATGTTTCCTCAATTCCCTCTGAGAACTAAGACCTATATTGATAACTGAACAGAGCACTCTGGACCCTCAGGGAGCCCTAGGATACAACACAGGGTTGTCAGATTAGACTGCACACGACAAAATGTGAAACTACTTCTCTTGAACACAAGGCAGCATATGCTAAGCCGCACTCCTGCTGACTCACCACTTGGGCAGACTACAGATACTGATGCCTTTTTTGTTATACAGAATGCAGAGGATGAAAAGTAACTGCTGAGTAGCCCAGCAGCATCTCTTCAAGTCTTTACTGACTGACATCATAGGGTCAGATGATGGCTCCCAGTGGCTCCATCAGTAGGATATTGTCTTTGCCAGCCAGGAGATGCAGCCTGCCAACTCAGAGTCCACTAGGGCTAGTCAACAGATTACAGAGCTGGCTGGTGACCAACTCCCTTCTCAGAACTACACTACAGGTCCTGTTGAGGTAAACCAGAGAAATTGAACAGCCTCTACATGGCATGGAGGCAACAATCCATTGCTAACCATTTAAAGAAACAGTCCACTATGGCTCTGGAAAACCAAAAAATAAATAATTTAAAAACTTCCCAGATGAAGAAGTTTTTCTGAAGCTACTGGAGGTCAAGTGCAAAAGAATTACATTTTGAGCCCTCCTAGAGCCTGAACAAAATGCAGCAGAGTAAAATGAAAATTAAGCAAGCTATTTGAACTGACAAAACATCAATGATCTGCAATCCAGCAGATCAATAACAAAATTACAAAATTAGACAATTCAATCCAAAGCTAGTGGAGTCAAGATGGCAGACTAAACACACGTCTCCCTAAATCCGCCTGGAAATCAAGACCTGAACTGACAACTGAACAGAGCCTTCTGGACACCTAATGAGCCCTAGGACACAGCATAGGGCTGTTAATTTCTACTTCATACCATTGTATGGAAAACTTTCTGTGTTTTGCTGACCCATGTTCTCAATGGCCTAGAGAAACAGATGTGGTCCATCCTTGCAGCATCTCTCCTAGCCTTTATTTACTCACATGATGCCTTGAAAGCAAAAAACTCTTGATAAAAACATAACGAAAAAATTGCCCATGGCTTCAGAAAGCCCCCAAAAGAATGAACCAAAGAATGTCCCAAATACAGAAACCTTTCTGAAACTATCAGAAGGTAAATACAAAAGGATTATACAGAAAGCTCTCCTAGCCCTTATACAAATGCAGCAGAGCAAAATGAAAAATTAAGCAAGCTGTTCAGTCTGATGGAACACCAGTATTCTGAAATCCAACAGATCAAGAACAAAATCAAAGAGATAGAAACTTCAATTCAAAGCCAAAAAAACCCAGAATGGAACAAATGGAAAGAAGACTTTCAATCCAAAGCCAAAAGAGCAGAATTGAGGAGATGAAAGTCAGACTTAATGACCTGGAGGATAGAGCATTTATGAGGCAAAATCAGAGGTAAGAAATAAGAAGAATGAAGAAGCATAAAGAAACACATGGGACTCTATTAAATAATCTTTGATTAGTTAAGAGTTTATGAACAGGTAGGAATAGCTGAAAACATAGAGAGTATTGTTGTTGAGTTCCTAACAGAAAACTTCCCTAAAATGATGAAAGCAGAGGACATACACTTCCAAGATGCATATCGAACACTACAAAAATATGGCCCCAAAGAAAGACACCAAGACATATTATAATCAAGGTTAATAGAATGAAACATAAACAAGTTCTCTTAAAGATAGCAAGGCTCAAAGCAAAGCTAACATCCAGAGGAAAGTCCTGTAGGCTTTCGTCTGACATCTTGGAAGAAACCATGTTGGCAAAGAGGTAGTGGGATGACACATCCAAAGTCTCAAAGGAGAAAAATTTCCAACCAAGTATTAAATATCCCGCAAAATTTTCTCTCAAATACGAAGATGAAATTAAGACATTCATAGATAAATAGAAGCTTAGAAACTTCATAAAAAAAACAACCAAAAACTACAAGAAACACTGAAAGAAGATCTTTGCTTAGAAAAACAAAACCATTAAGTGTATATTTAAAGAGGCAATGCATCTTTAATCCTACTCAGTTATGGAAGTCACAAAACTCAATCAAAGCTACAATATTAAAAGAAGAGAACCAGCAATCATATCAAGAGAACTAGGACACCACCACACTAAAATGAGGGCTATACTATGGTAGTTCTGGTCCTTCAGATGAAGAGGAAGTTAAAAAAGATGTGCCAAAGTTAAAATTGGTTTTAAACTTAGAATACTAAGAGAGACCATACGGGTAGCTGCAAAGCACAATAACAATGCAACATATCAAAACAATAAGTGTAATACAGGAGTCTCAACAAACACAAAACCTGCTCTGAAAAAGATCAAAAGCCAACTCATAAAGAAGATTGACCCAGAACAGAATATTAATAGCAACACAGAAAACACCAACACAAAAATCAATACACCAAAATGACAGCACTGAATACATACCTATCAATAACTACACTGAATGTAAATAAATTGGAAACTCCAATAAACAAACAACAAGTGACATCCCAGATCAAAAGACACTACCCATCTATATGTTGTTTACAAAAAAAAAACACATCTTAGACTTAAAGATATGAACAAACTGAAAATTGAAAGTTGGAGTAATGTATACCAACCTAGCAACATACAAACAAGAGCACATGTGGCAATACTAATCTCAGATAAAATGGATTTTTATTAGTTTCACTTTTTTTATTATAACTGAGTGGAAATGTACATTCCCATATAAATTTACATGCCCACCTATATGCAGCTTCCACTGCTCTCCCTGTCTGGTGACAGCACACTATTCCTCTCTGCTCCACAGTGGGTGGAGAGGAGGGGAAAGGATACTGTTGGGAGGATGAGACGTATATGGAGCAGAAAGGAATAGTCCGCTGTCACTGGGCAGGTATAAAATGGATTTTAACGTGAAAATCCGTCATTACGAACAAGGATGGCCACTATTCATTGCTGAAAGTTTCAATACATAAGCAGGACTTAACAATATTAAATGTTTGTGCACCCCAAACCAGAGCATCTAAATACATCAAAGAAACACTGACTACATGAAAACTGAGATAGATCACTTGACAATAATAGTTGGAGACTTCCACACTCCACTTTCAGTAATGAACAGATCATCCAGAGAAAAGGTCAATAAAGACACAGAAGATCGCATTGCAGCAATTAACCAACTAAACCTCATCGACATATACATAACTTTTTATCCTTAAAAAGATAAGTACACTTTTTTCTCCAATGCACATAGAACATTTTCCAGAATAGATCCTGTGTTAGGACACAAAGCAAGTCTCAACAAAATCCAAACCACTGAATTATTTCAAAGCATCTTCTCAGATCATAAAGCCAAAAAGTTGAAATCAATAGCAGAAAAACAGAGATAGAGATTTGAATTCATGGAAACTAAACAACACTTTGCTCTAGAAGCCATGGGTTGTAGAAGAAATCAAGTACAAAATAAATTCATGGAATCAAATGAGAATGAAATCACATCCTACCAGAACCTATGGAATACAGCCAAAGCCGTACTCAAAGTCAGTTTATCTCTGTAAGTGCATACATATAGAAGGAAGAAAGGACCCACACCAAAGCATTAACCCTACAGCTTGAACAAGTAGAAAAAGATCAACAGAAGAACCCCTTAGGCACTAGAAGAAAACACATAATAAAGATTAGAGCAAAACAAAATGAATTAGAGAACAGAAGAACGATTAAAAACGTTAACAAAGCCAAAAGCTGTTACTTTGAAAAGATCAACAAAATTGATAAACCACTGGCTAAACTTACAAAAGAAAAACAGGAGAGGAAACCAACAACCCAAATAAGAAATGAGATGGGAGATGACTCAGTAGATCTGGCTGAAATCAAAAGTATCATAACAGAATACTACAAAAGACTGTACTCTAACAGATTTGAAAACCTAGAGGAAATAGACAAATGTCTAGATTCATATCAAGTATCAAAATTATCACAAAGAGAAGTAGAACAACTTAATAAGCCCATCACAAATGGAGAAATTGAAACAGTCATTAAAAAAATACCAATGAAAAGAAGTCCTGTCCCAGATGGCTTTACCGCAGAATTCTACAAAATTGTTGGAGAAGAATTAACTCCAATGCCACTGCACAAAAAGGGATGGAATATTCCCAAATTTGTTCTATGAAGCCAGCATAACCCTGATACCAAAGCCAGGGAAAGATCCCACCACAAAAAGAAAATTGCAGACCAGTATCACTTAAGAACCTAGCTAGATGCAAAAATGTTCAACAAAATCCTTGCCAATAGACTCTAACAACATATAAAAAAAATATTCATCATGACTGAGTTACATTCATACCAGGGATGCAAGTCTGGTTCAACATCAGAAAAATAATTAATGTGATCAACCACATAAACAACACAAAAGACAAGAATCACCTGATTTTGTCAACTGATGCAGAAAAGGTATTCAACAAAGTCCAACACCCATTTATGCTAAAAACTCTCAGCAAAATACAAATAGAAGGGAAATTCCTCAATGCAATAAGGGGCATCCATGCAAAGCCAACCATCTATGTCATCTTGAATGGAGAGAGACAGAAAGAATTCCCCTAGAGAACAGGAACTAGACAAGGATACCCACTCTCATCACTTCTATTCAACCTTGTGCTAGAAGTTCTAACCAGAACAATTACACAAGACAAAGAAATAAAGGACAACTGCAGCAACAAAAAGGAAGTAAAAACCTCCCTATTTGCAGATGATATAATTGTATATGTAGATAATCCTAAACAATCTGTAAGTAAACTATTCAAACTCATAGAAGAGTTCAGCAAAGTATCAGGCTATAACTATAAAGAAATCGATAGAATTCTTTTTTATCAACAAAGAGATCGCAAAAGAAGTCACCAAGGCAGTACCATTTACTATAGTCCCCAAGAAAATAACTAGAAATACATCTAACTAGAGAAACAAGAGACCTATATAAAGAGAACTAAAATACTTACTGTGAGAAACCAAGAGAGACTTACATAAATGGAGAAATCTACACTGCTCATGGATAAGAAGACTTCAACATTGTGGAAATGTCTAATTTACCCAAAGTGATCTACATATATGATGCGTCCCAATACAAATTCCACTGACATTTTTTAATATTTATTTATTTTGATTGAGTGAAGGTGTATAATCCAGCTTAAATTCGCATGCCCACCTATGTGCAGCTCCTACTGCTCTCCTTGCCCAGTGACAGCACACTCCTCCTTTCTGTTCTATACACGTCATATCCTTTTAACAATCTCCTGTCCCCTCTTCTCCACACTCTCTACTCTCCTCTAGTAAGAGACCAGTAGGATGACATCCTGTAGATGCATAGAACCATAAAGTGCGCACACAATATGGTCAGTCTGTGCCATCAAGTCCAATCCATTCCTGTCCAAGAAGTTGACCTCAGTAATGATTTATGATCAAGGGTAGTATCGGTCTAGGGGCCATGCTCCAAGGGGAACCCCCAGGCCTTCAGGCTATCAATTTTAGTCTTCTAGCAGACTTCTCAGTGTGCACTCCTTTTTATTCTCGTGTTGCCAATGGGACTCAACTTTGTAAGCACTAGCATGGCTGTCCAGTGACATTTTTTAATGAGATGGAGAAACATCAACTTTGTTTGGAAACGGAGGAAAATCCGGAAAAGCAAAGCACTACTTAAGAAGAACACAGTGGGAGGACTCACATACCCAACCTTAGAACCTATCACATTGCCATAGTAGTCAAAACATCCTAGTACTGGTACAAAAAGAGACATATAGACCAATGGAACAGAGTTCAGACCCCAAAGATGCTACCATCCTCCTCTGAACAGTTGATATTTGACAAAGGCCCCAAGATTTTAAACTGGGGTAAAAAATCATCTCTTGAACATGTGGTGCTGGCAAAATTGGGTATCCATCTGCAAAAAAACTGAAATAAGACCCATATCTCACACCTTACACAAAAACTAACTCAAATTGGATCAAAGACCTAAGTATCAAATCTAAAACAATAACATGCAAGAAAAAATGGGATCAACAATGGAAGTTTTAACATACAACTTAGACAGACTTGAAAATCTGACCAACAAAGCAAGATCAACAGAAGAGAAAATAGATAAATGGGAAATACTAAGAAGCAGATGCTTTTGCTCATCCAAAGACTTTATCAAAAGAATGAAAAGACTACCTACAGAATAGGAAAAAGTATTTGGCAACTACATGTCAGACTGAATTCTGATCTCTAATCTACAAGGTACTGTAACATATCACTAAAAAAGAGTGAATAACCCAGTTAAGCCACAGGCAAAGGAGATGGCCAGATGCTTCACCAAGGAGGATATTCAGGCAGCCAAAAGACTCTTGAGGAAATGCTCACGATCATTAGCTATTAGAGAAATTCAAATCAAAACTACAATGAGATGTCATCTCACCCCAACAAAGTTGGCCATGATTCCAAAACCACAAAATAAGAAATGCTAGAAAGGCTATGGAGAGAAGGAAACTCTCCTACACTGCTGGTTGGATTGCAAAATGGTATAACCTCTTTGGAAAGCAATCTGGTGCTTCCTTAAAAAGCTGGAAATAGATATATCATTTGCTCCAGTGATCCCACTGCTTGGAATATATCCTACAGAATCAAAGGCAGTCACACAAACAGATACATTTACATGAGTGTTTATTACAGCACAGTCCACAATGGCAAAAAAGATGGAATCAACCCAGATGCTCAACAACAGATGAATGGATAAATAAACTATGGTACATATACTCAGTGAAACACTCTGTAATGATATGGACAATGATGATTTTAGGAAGCTTCATAACCTCATTTCAATTGGAAGACATTGCTCTGAATAAAATCAGTCAGTGGTAAAAGGACAAATATTGTATGAGATCCCTACTATAAGGACTTAAAAATAGAGTTATATACAGAAGAAAAAATTCTCTGATGGCTGCATTGTGGGGACGGAGGGAGAGAGCTGGTCATGGATTAGATAGTTGATAGAAATTTGGTTGGGTGAAAGCAGTGGCAACACACAGTAGAAAGAAGAGCAACTTAACTGAATTTCAACATATACTGAAAATTCTTCTAATCTTAACCCGATATTGCAAGAATAGAGTAGCAGGGGCAGAGGTCTGGGGATCAGGCTGTCAGGGGACATCAAGGCCAATTGGCATAACTAGCCTATTGCTACAAGAGTTTTTTTGCACCTCGTATTGGTCAGTGGCATCTGGGGTCTTAAAAGCTAGCAAGCTGTCATCTGAGGTACACCAAATGGTCCCAACTCATCCGGAACAGGTGATCACCAAGAACAACAAAGACATGAGGAATAAAGAGCTGAGCAGACAGAAAGACCCATGTGAATGGGTGACTGTATCAACATGCGACCAGATGGTGCCCAGCCACAACCAAAAACAGCCACGATGGGGTACGCAACATTGAGTCCCAGTGGCAACATGACAAAAAAAAGTGTGCACCTCAAGGACCACCCCCAAAGACAAGAATTGGTGGTCCTGTGGCCTGGGGGTTCCCCTAGGAGTGTAGTGCCTAGACCTGATGCTGCCCTTGACCAGAACATTACTGAGGTCAAATCTTCAGACAGGAATGGACTCAGAGACACAATGCGACCATATGCTGAGTGTACTTTACAGTTCTATGCATCCAAAGGATGCTGTCATACTGGCCTCCTACTAGAAGGGAGAGGGAGAGTGGAGAGTGAAGATAAATGACATACATAGAACGAAAAGGAACAGAGTGCTGTCACTGGTCAAGGAGAGCGGAAAGAGCTGCAGATAGGCGGGCATGCAAATTTAATTTGGATTGTATACTTTCACTTAATCACAATAAAAAGGAAATATTAAAAAAACATATATATAATAAAGATCTTACCTTTTTTTGACAATCTCTCTTGTGGTGTTTTTTAATTGCTATGTACTTACTGTTGTTCCAAGTAAAGAAAATTAAAATTATAGATAACTAGCAAGTATTTTACTATTCCTCTTTATATTGTGCACTGTTGGTTTTAAATGAGCATTGAGCGTGTATGTGAAATCACCAAAATGAAACAATTTTTATTTTGTACCTCATGCATACACATGATATGGACAGGGCCAGATTCATGGGTGTGTGACCTGTGTGGGCATCATAAATGATGTATAGGAATGGAGTAAAGGAACAACTGCAATCTTGCACGTTGTGTGTGTTTTCTCTGCTCTCATGCATATTCCATTGTCCTACCAGGCTTCACTTATCTAACACAACAAAGATAAAATTTTTGATACTTTCAAGGTGGCAATGGCAGAGCATTAAGCCCAACTATAGGCCTTTCTGAGGATGAGACCCTGTAACACTGAACAGATTCCATACCGCGACAATTAATTTCATGTGTCAACTTGGCTAGGCTGTGGTTCCCGGGGATTTAGCCAAACATTGGTCTAATTGCTGCTCCAAAATGTAATGTATTATAACATGATAAAAGCCAATACAATCCAATCACCATCTACAGTATAATCTAATGTGATGTAATCAATCAGTTGAAAAGGGAGTTTTGTTAAGTCTTGTTCTATCTCCAGGTGATAAATCGGTAATTTGTCAGAACTGGCTTTTGTTGCTCCACTCTTTCCATCACCAGCCCTTCAGATCTTAAATGCAAGCCTAATCTCAGACTATGGACTTGCCAGTCCCCCACAATCATGTAAATCAGTTTCCTGAAGTAAATCTCCCTACATATAAATATATATGTATTTCACTGGTTCTGTTTCTCTAGAGAACTCTGACAAAGGCACACACCAGAAAAGCCAGCTCTGTTTCCTACTTGGCCTTGTTGTTGGTTGAAACGTGGGTTATCTCAGCCATTAAATCTTGAGGTTATTGAATAAGGGATCTAGGCATGTTCCAGTGATACAGGAAGGAAGGCAAAGGACAGAAGGAGAGGGGAAGGGGAGGGTGAGGAGGGAGCAAGGGAAGGAGGGAGAGATTTAAGTGGCTCTGAGTTGTCCAGTTGGATTTCTAACATGATTGTCAGAATAGTGCTTGTCTCTGCTTTTAGGGATGGTTTTACGAGGAATGGTTTACTTTCATATAATAAATCTAAAAATCATGCTTTTCCACATGGATTCTAGTGTCCGCTAACAGGAAAGGTGGTTCTGTAGCTTGGTAGTCTTTCTTTTAAAGTAATTGAGGGCAGGACTGAAACCTGCTTGAGGCTGAAGTGTGTTAGTATAGCTTTAGACATATGTACTGCCAGGCCCTCCCTCCCTCCTTCCCTATGGGGTGTGTTTTCAGTATTGGAATGCATGTTTACTACTACTTAAATTTTGGGGTGTCCTTTGATTGCTTGGCTGCAGTGTCCATGGACATTGTGGATTCAAGCAAAATGGAATTTTTGATAATTTCAGTCTTTCTCTGCTTACCATGATGTTGCCTATTGGTCTAGTTGTGAGGATTTCTGTTTTGTTTATGTTAAGGTATAATCTGTACTGAAGGCTGTGGTCTTTGATCTTCATCAGTAAGTGCTTCAAGTCCTCTTCACTTTCAGCAAGCAAGGATACGTCATCTGTACTATGCAGGTTGTTAATAAGCCTTCCTCCAATCTTTACACCCTGTTCTTCACATGGTCCAGCTTCTCGGGTTATTTGTTCTGCACATAGATTGTATAAGTATAGTGAAAGGATACAACCCTGACACATATCTTTCCTGACTTTAAACCATGCAATATCTTTTGTTCTGTTCAAAGGACTGCTTCTTGGTCCATGTACAGGTTTCTCAAGAGCACAGTTCAGTGTTGTGGATTTCCAATTCTTAACAATGTTATCCATAGTATGTTACGATCCACACAGTCAAATGTTTTGGCATAGTCAATGAAACACAGGTAAACTTCTTTCTGATGTTCTCTGCTTTTAGCCAAGATCAACCTGACATCAGCAATGACATCTTTTGTTCCATGTCTTCTTACAAATCCAGCTTAAACTTCTCAGTTCTCTATATACTGCTACCACCACCTTTGAATTATTCTTAGCAAAATTTTACTTGCATGTAATGTTAAGGATATTATTTTAATAATTTCTGCAATCTGCTGTGTCACCTTAGTGCCTTCTATGTGGACTAAAACATATCCATGAAAAAATAGACTCACAGTGTTTATTATCCAGGAGACAGACAAGCAATAAACAAACTAAAGGAATAACAAAGACTACTAATGTCATGAAGAGATGGGGACAGGAGTGTCATGGTGTGGGGGTACTGCAATTCTAAGTTGGTTGGTTGGAGAAATCCTTTTGGAAAACGGAACATTTAAGTGAACATGTGACTATGTGGGAAGAACGTTTTAGGTATATTTAGTCCCTCACACAGTG
This sequence comes from Heterohyrax brucei, assembly GCA_028571685.1. Taxonomy (NCBI): domain Eukaryota; kingdom Metazoa; phylum Chordata; class Mammalia; order Hyracoidea; family Procaviidae; genus Heterohyrax; species Heterohyrax brucei. The sequence continues at coordinate 33,983,821 of CM053140.1, forward strand.
TCTGACGGATATTACTGAGCACTTCAGAAAGTGAAAGGAACCCTAGTTAAGCACTCAGTTGCTAACCAAGTGGTTGATGTTTTGAATCCACCCAGTGGCTCTGTGGGAAAAACTCTAAGTATGTTTATCTGCTTACATAAAGATTACAGTCAGGAAATTCCTTTACAGCAGTTCTGTTGTGTCACATGGGGTCACTATCAGTCTGAGTCATCTTGACAGCCCCAAACAACAACTGAAAAGGGAGGCCAGATGGAATTATCCTCACAGGCTACCTCTTGTCTAAATACAAATGCATCCCTCCACTCTTGGCCTGCATGGACCAGTGAGCCTTTCCATGCACGAAGCATAAGGACTGCAAGACTGTCTTTCTTCAGGAGTTATGGATGTCCAGTCAACCAGTCACAGAGGGAAGATAACTATTCTGTTGGCCCATAAAGAGTTTGTGATTTCCTCAGTGCATCAGACATTTATGTGGCTGAAGACAGGCTGTCTACTTATGCTAGGTGAAAATGATACTTTGAAAATGTCTGTCCAGTCCCTTTGGATTTTGTAGACACAGGTGTTCTAGTTGGGTCCCATGGAGCTTGTTCATTACTGGCTTCCATGATTTCAGTTGGGAGATAATTACTTGGTTTTGCTCACTCAAAAACAGGGAGAATATGCTGTCATCCAACAGCTGCTATCTCTTGGGTAATCCAATATGTCTCATGGCTTCTGGTTTCTTGTTTCTGGTTTCTAGTTTTCTAACACTTCTGGTCAGCTATTCCCTGATGATTGAATTCTTCTGGCTTCTTTTGTTATTGAAAGTCTTTAGATGCTGGATTTGATCTCATTTTGGTATTCATGATAAACATACTCAGAGTTTTGCTTTGTTTTGTTTCTCCAAAGGACTGAGAACATGTATAAACAAGTCTGTCACACTTGTCCCTCATTGCTCACTCCTTCTGTATCTGTACCCAGAAGTCTTTCAGTCTTGTATTTTTTGAAACAATAACCAGAGAACAGTAAATTTTCACTTGAGGTTACTGTCTTGGACAGATGGCTCAGCAGTTTCTTCTTACATAGCTCAAGAAAAATGGACATAGGATCTTTTTTTTCTTTGTTACCAAAGCTTAGTGTCCTTATGTTTAATGAACTATTCTGTTTTTAGTCTGTAAATCAAGCATCAAATTCTCTGTCTCTTAAGTTAAACCAAAGAATCTGTGAGTAAAACATTATGCCTCAAATTCCACTAAGCTGCTAAATCCAAAGTAAGGTTTAATGAATAGAGAAAAGGCCAGGAGTCAAGAGAGCTGAACAGCTGAGCTGACACCTTCCTTAAAGAGCTGAGTAAACTTGAGGGGTCCGTTAATCACTCTGGGTCTCCAATTCCTCATCTGTAAAACAGGGATCATGTTACCTGTTCTATACTTAATTCACAGCATTGTCGGGAGAAGGCAGTTGTGGAAATGAATGCAAAGACACTTTGAAAAAGATAAAGGGTTCTAACTGAATGAGTATTTTCTTTCAATCTTATACATTTCCTGTGAAAGTCATTAGCTGCAAGTCAAGGGCACAGATGCTAAACCAGGACTAAAATGATCTGATGATGGCTCCTTCACACATTTTTCCCAGAACTAAGGACAAATAATTCTACAGAGCCATACCACTGCTTGATCAAGCTACCTAAAACAAAGGAACAAACAAACAAGCAAAACAATTGCCTTCCAGTCAGCTCTGATTTATGGCAACCCAATGTGTGCAGAACTGAGTTCCATGGGATTTTCGATAGCTGATTTTTCAGAGATTAATTGTCAGAATTTTCTTTTGAATCCTGCACATAGAGTTTACACCACCCAGGGACTCCATCCAAGCCAAACCAAACCCACTGCCATCAAGTCGATTCCAACTCAAAGCGACACTATAGACAGAGTAGAACTGTCCCATGGAGTTTCTAAGGAGCGCCTGGTGGATTTAAACTACCAGCTGTTTGGTTAATAGCCGTAGCGCTTCACCACTATGCCACCAGAGTTTATAAACAAACAAACAAAAAACCCCACTGCTATTGAATCAGGTCTGACTCATAACAACCCTAGAGGTCAGAGTAGAACTGGCCCATAGAGTTTCCAAGGTGTGCCTGGCAGATTTGAACTGTCAACTTTTTGGTTAGCAGATGTAGCACTTAACCCACTATACCACCAAGGGTTTATAGACACTTAAAAAAACCAGTTGCTCTCCAGTCAACTCCAACTCACAGCAAACCCATGGATGTAAGAGCAGACTCATGTTTCATAGGTGTCCTAGGCTAGGTTCTTCAGAAGAGCAAAACCATTGAAGCATATGTACATGAGTATTATACACAGAGACTTATTTCAAGGAAATGTCTCATGCACTTGGGAAGACTGTCAAGTCCTGTATCTGTAGGTCAGGTATTAAGCTGGAGATTTCTTTTCAAGTGATTACAGGCACTGATAAAATCAAAATCAGCAGGTCGGATGGTAGGCTACTGGTTCACTGGGCTGCAGGAGCTGCTTAGTCCCAAAATCTGCAAGTCAGACAGCAGACTACTAACTCACATCACAAAAACCAGAGAGGTTTGCCAGAACATCCATATGTAGCAAATTTGTGCCACGCTATCAATTTGTCATTGTTCTCTGCCTGATTGGGTAACTCAAACTTTCATTTCTGAATGGTCTGGGCCATTAACAGTTGTATCGGAATTGGGTTGCTATATTTTTCCATTGACTTTAATCAGACAGCATGGTCGTACTAAGACATTCCCTAAGGGATCTTTTGTATTCCAGACATATTCTTCTTTTATCTTCATTATGTAATATCAGTCCAACATTCTCTTGGTAATTAGGACCAATCACACTAGTCAATGCAGTAGTCCCCCTTCTGCACAGGGAATATGTTCCAAGACGCACAGTGGATGCCTGAAATTGTGGATGGAACCAAACTCTCTCTCTCTATATATATATATGTGCGTGTCATGCCTCTATCCCTTGCCCCACCATGCCTGAGCTTTCCAGACATGGACCCCTAAACCCACCCTGAAACCAAGAGCCTGAGACTCCCAGCCATGACCCTGCCCATCTTTGCCTCCTGCACCTTAACTCCAAGGCATTGGCCCTATTTTCTTGCCCACATCTGTGCCAAGACCACACCCTCATTGACAGCTTGCTGCCCATGAGCTGAGAGCAGCCTAGGCAATGCACACCCTAGAAAAGGAAGAGAAGACAGTAAAGATATGAGGACCATGTGGAGCCAGATCCTGGCAGGCTCCTGACAGATAGATGCCCACAGCAGAAGCAATGGCTCCAGCCCAGCCTGGGATCACAACTGATTGCAAGTAAGTGACACTGCAGAAAGTGAAATGGTAGAGAAGGTAGGATTAATGTACAGTCTTTTAGTTGTCATTAATCCAGAGGCATGAAGAGCAAAGTGGCCAAGTGGCTTTCTTAACTTCCATCTCAATGGAATCACTATTGTGTCTCCCAGTGGGAGACTTCTTGCCTTTGTAACTAGGACCCCTAGACCCATATAGCATAGAGGTCACAAGGCCAGGAAGCAAAAATTTAGGGAGTGAGTCACCAGTGATAAGAATGAGTAGAGTCACTTGCATTTCCACCTTTTGATTCCTGGACCCATGAATCCTGGCCATGGGAGAAACATAGCCATATATTAGATGCTGGTTTAGCGTATACACGGTCTCCTGGAGAATATTTTCCCAACCCTACCAGTTATTGCCACTTAGCTGGTGCCATTATTGTGTGTTTGGAAAGCCATTCCATCATTCCATCCAGACAACTGTTTCAGGATAATGGGTAGCACGGTAAGACCAGTGAATCCTAAGAGTATGGATCCACTGCCACACTTTATTTTCTGTATAATGAGTCCCTTGATCTGAGATGATTCTGTGCAGGATACCATGACAGTAGATAAAGCATTCTGTGAGTTCATGGATAGTAGTTTTGCAGAAGCATCTCATTCAGGGAAAGCAAGTCTGTATCCATAGTGTCTATTCCAATAAAAAGAAAGAAAGAAAGAAAATACTGCCTTTTTCATGATGAAAATGATCCAATGTAATCAACACACCACCAGATTGCTGACTGATTGCCTTGAGGAACTGTTCCGCGCTGGGAAGTCAGAGTTGGTCTCTGCTGCTGAAAGATGCGGCACTTAGGAATGGCTACGGCCAAGTGAGCCTTGGTGAGTGAAAGTCCATGTTAACAAGACCATGCATGCCCTCCATCTCTTCTACATTACCACTTTGTTCAGTAGCCTGTTGGGCAGTAATAGGAGTGGCTGGGGAAAGAGGATATCTATTCCCACAGAATGCATCTTCCTACTCCCTTGTTTGTTAAAATCTTCCTCTGCTGAGGTTTCTGTTTGGCAAGAATTTACATGAGATAAAAATATCTCTACTTTTTTGGCCCATTCATAGAGGTATATACACATACCTCTTCCCTATATTTCCCTGTCACCAGTTTTCACATCGTGTTCCTTCTACGTCACTGACCACCCAGTCAAAGCACTAACCATAGCCCGTGAAGCAGTATACAGTCACACATCTGGCCATTTTTCCTTCAGGAAAAAATGAACTCCCAGATGAACTTCTTACAATTCTGCCCATTTGGGAGGATTTCCCTTCACCATTGTCCCAGAAAGGGGTTGCAGTGCTGCCACTGTCCACTTTTGAATGGTGCCTACACGTCATGCAGAACCATCTGTAAACCAGGCGTGAATTTTCTCTTCCTAAGCCAACTAATTATAAGAACACCCCATGAGGCCATAGTTGCAGACTGGGAGAGGGTAGGCAATGTGTCACAAGTGGAGACTGCAGACATTTGGCTTACTTCCTTAGGTAACTTACTTGTGCCTTCAGGTCCTGCACAAGCTCAGTATAATATATATCACTTCCATTCAATGATGAAATACTGCTGCGAACTCCTGACCTTAAGACACTGTAGGTCATACAACTACCATTTCATGATTGGTAGCTCAGGCCACATGGTGACTTTGTAGCCCATCATTAAGTGTTCACTCTCAACTAAGGACAAATAGCAAGCCTAAAGCTGTTTCTCAAAAGGAGAATAGTTCTCTACAGAGGATGACATGGTTTAGCTACAAAATCCTGCCCAGACTATCTTCCTCTGTGGTTGACCAATAAGGGTCTGTCAAAAACTCCAAACAGTATCTTTATGTGCCACTGACAGTTAAAACTCTGTTAGATCAGATCATATGAACCAAGTGTCAAGCAGCTTGCACAGCAACAGTAACTTGTTGTGGAGCCCTCTCTTCTTCTGGGTCTCCCTCAAAATTCGGAGCTTTCTGAGACAAGTAGACTAGAAAAGCACACCGAAATGAGGAATATGTTGCCTCCAAAAAGCAAACGTGCCCACTAGATATTATGTCTCCTTTATAGTTGTAGGAAGAGTCAGAAACATCTTGACATACCCCACATCCATCCAAAAATCCGTTGCCATTGAGTCAATTCCAACTCACAGCAACCTTATGGGACAAAGTAAAACTGTTCCACATGAGTTCCAAGGAGCAGCCATTGGATTTGAACTGCTGACCCTTTGGGTAAAAGTTGAGCTCTTAACCACTACCTCATCAGTATTCCTCCACACCCATACACCTCCAGAAATGTCACTCAAATGGAAGACATCTGAATTTTTGTTGCATTAATTTCCCATCGTCTAACATGCAAATAACAAAACAAGGAGACACTGCATGGTTTAAAGCCAGGAAAGGTATGCATCAGGGTTTTATCCTTTCACTGTATCTTTCAATCTGTATGATGAAAAATAATCCAAGAAACTGAATTATATGAAGAAGAATGAAACATCGGGATTGGAGGATAACTCATGAACAACCTACATTAGGCAAATGACACCATCATACTTGCTGGAAGTGAAGAATATTTGAAACACCTACTGAAGATCAAGGACCATAGCCTTCAGTATGGGTTGTACCTCAACATCAAGAAAACAAAAATCCTCACAACTGGACTCCAGTAAGCAGCATCATCACAAATAAGATCAAAACGACTGAGGTAGTGATTTCATTTTACTTGGGTTCACAGTCAATGCCCACGGAAGCAACAGCCAAGAAATCAAAAGATGCATTGCATTGGGAAAATCTGCTGTCAAGGACCTCTTTAAAGTATTGAAAAGTAAAGATGTGCCTTTGAAAACTGAGGTGCGCCTGACCTAAGCCATGGTATTTTATGCATGCAAAAGCTGGACAATGAACAAAGAAGACAGAAGAAGAATTGATGCCTGTGAATTGTGGTGTTGGAGAAGAATGTTGAATGTATCATGAACTTCCAGAAGAACAAGCAGATCTGTTCTTGCAGAACTATAACCAGAGTGCTCCTCGGAAGCAAAGATGGCAAGACTGCATCTTACCTACTTCAGACATGTTGTCTGGAAGGATCAATACCTGGAGAAGGACATCATGCTTGGTAGAGTGGAGTGTCAGTGAAAAAGAAAAAGACCCTCGATGATATGGATTGACACAACAGCTGCAACAACGTGCTTACGCATTAAAACAATTATGGACATGGCACGAGACCAGGCAGTGTTTCACTCTGTATTCATGGGGTATCTAGGAATAAGAATGAGCTCAACAACATCTAACAACAGCAGCAGCAGAAGCAGCACACAAGTGTCTCTCTACTAAGTCTAGAGTCCTTGATACTTCTTCCTTACTAGGTCCAACTAGTATGCTATCATCAATGTAATGGATTTGTGTGACCTTTTGTAGAAGAGAAAGGCTATCAGCCTCACCATAGGCTACATTATAGCATAAGACTGGAGAACTGATACATCCCTGAAGTAGCATAGTGAAGGTGTATTGCCAACCTTACCATCTGAAGGCATACTGCCTCTGGTGGTCCTCAAGAAGGTATAGAGGCATTCGTAAGATCATTAGCTGTATACCAGGTACCAGGGAATATATTAATTTGTTCAAGAAATGAAACAATATCAACAACAGTACCTGTAATTAGAGTCACCACCTTGTTAAGTTTAGAATAATCTACTGTCATTCTCCAACATCCATCTATTTTTTCGCAGGCCAAATAGGTGAGTCTTTGATGATGACAGTAGTTTCTACAATCCCTCCAGAAGTATAATAGTCCTTTTGGTTTACGTTTTCCTAGGTACGAGGTGTTCTAATAGCTTTCATTTGACTTTTCCTACCATAATAGCCTTCACTCCACATGTAAGAGATCAAATGTGAGGGTTTTGCCAGTTGATGAGTATGCATATTCCCATTATGTATTCTGGAACTGGGGAAATAACTACAGGATAGGTTCAGGAATCTGTCGGACTCACTGTGAGATATACTTGAGCTAAGAATACATTAATAACCTAACTACTGTAGTCCCTTCTCAGACTGGTGGGCCACAGTGACACTTTGGGTTTCCAAGAATTAGAGTCATTACACAGCCAGTGTTCCATAATCCCTGAAAATTCTGATTACTTCCTTTCCCCTACTGAACATTCTCATAAAAGCTGTAGATAAATACTTGGCAGTGTAGTGGGATCCTTTCTCAAAGAAACCTGGCCTTCCCTTCATTAAAGGGACTGTGGTTCTGTAAACGAGACCAAGTCTGACAACTGACCGAGGGGCCTCGACTGTATTCTGATGATTCAAATTAGACTTCATTCACTTGAGCTAGAATTCTTCTGCTTGCATAGATCAAATAAATACTTGATTTTCCATCTATTTAACTCCTAGGGATACTGTAAGTAGTCAAAGCCATAAATTCATACAAATCAGATTATTATGGTTATTGCTATGACTGCTGCCCTTTACGGTAACAATGTGCACATTGTTTTGTTGATTAACTTTCACCAGTTGTTTCCCACCACCGCAGGATGGAATCAACTCCATTGTAGTTATAATTCTCAATTCACTTAGGACAGTTCTCACTGTCAAATCTGACTTACATAGAACAGCAATCACAGTGATCTTCAAGAATGCTGGGGCTCCATTCACAAATTTACTCCTCACCACTGTGGCAGAACATGTGTGCTCTTGGCGCTTTACAACCCCTTCTAGAGTTTCACAATCCCATTTCTTCTCAATAAGTGCCCTCACATTAATTTTAGACACCACTTAAAGTTTGGAATTCAGCTAGCATTGTAACTCAGTTATTCTCTCAATAAGACCCTAGTTAAATTTTCAGAAATACTAGCTCTGTTACTACAAGAAATAGGCCTTTCTTTCAGGGCACAGTGGCAACTTGCAGGTTTTGTATGCAATAACTGAGCTGTAACTCTGAAGCCCATGTCTTTCTTTTAGCACTTTGTCAAGCAAAAACAGGGCTAACCAGTTTCCTTATATTTTCCACTGTGACAAAATGAAGGAAAGTATCAAATATGTAATCACTCAGAACCTTGTCGTCACAATACTTGATCCATTAGTGGTGATATTTTGTGTTTTTCTATTATTACCTTATGCCATGGATTAGCAATGCCTTTGTTACTGCTAGAGGCAGAATCATAAACCCCTTTAAGTCTTGTGAGAACCAATTCATAAAACTCATTCTTTCAATTTTGTTCCTTTAGAACACACAAAAAGGATCAATATCCTAAGCATTAGTGAGCTGAAATGGATTGGTATTGACCATTTTGAACTGGAGAATCATGTGGTCTACTATGCCTGAAATGACAATAATTTGAAGAGAAATAGTGTAGCACTTATCATCATAAAGAACATTTCAAGGTCTATCTTGAAGTACAATGCTGTCAGTGATAGGATAATATCCATATGCCTACAAGAAAGACCAGTTAATGTGACTAGTTTTCAAATTTATACACCAACCTCTAATGTCAAAGATGAAGAAATTAAACATTTTTCCAACTTACGCAGTCTGAAATTGATCAAACATGCAATCACGATGGATTGATAATCACTGATGTTTGGAATGCAAAATTTGGAAATGAAGAAGGATCAGTAATTGCAAAATACAACCTTAGAGGTAGAAACAACAGAGATTGCATTATAGAATTTTGTAAAACCAATACTTCATTACAAATAGCTTTTTTCAATAATATAAATGGTGGATATACAGGTAGATGTCACTGACTGAAAAATACTTGAATCAAATCCACCACATCTGTGGAAAGAAACAATGGAAAAGCTCGACATCATTTGTCAAAACAAGGCCAGGGGGTAAGGATGGGGCAGACCATCAATTGCTCCTATACAAGTCAAGTTGAAGCTGAGGAAAATTAGAACAAGTCTAGGAGAGCCAAAATATAACCTTCACCACATCCCATCTGAATTTAGAGACTATCTCAAGAATAGATTTGGCATACCGAACAACAATCACCAAAGACCAAATGAGGTATGGGGTGACATCAAGAACATCATACATAAAGAAAGCAAGTGGTCATTAAAAATACAAGAAAGACATAAAAGACCAAAATGTACGTCAGGAGAGATTCTGACAGTTGTTCTTGAACATAAAGCAGCTAAAGTGAAAGGAAGAAATGATGTATAAAAAGAACTGAACAGAAGATATTCACAGGGCAGCTCAAGACGACACAGTAAAGTATTATAATGAAGTATGCAAATACCTGAACATAAACACCAAAGAAAATTACACTTGGCACTTCTTGAACTGAAAGATCTGAAGGAAAAACAATGGGGCTCAAGTTGCTGTATGGAAAGATTCTGCAAGGAAAATATTAGACAGCACAAGAAGCATCAAAAGAAGATGGAAGAAACACATAGAATCACTATACCAAAAAGAATTGATTGATGGGTGCTCAACTATTTTAAGAAGCAGCATAAAAGAAAAAACTGATGGTACAGAAAGAAGAAGTCTAATCTGCACTGAAGGCACTGGCAATGACACAAGACTCTCGGATTTGATGAAATTCCAACTGAGATGTTTCAACAAATTGATCCAGTGCTGGAAATGCCCACTAGTTTAGTCTAAGAAACTTGTGATCCAATAGAATGTGAAAATTATTGAATAATATCATTAATATTACACACAAGTAAAATTTTGATGAATATTATTTAAAATTGGTTGCAGCAGCACATCAACAGAGGATTTCCAAAAATTAAAGCCAGATTCAGAAGAGGAATTGGGACAAGAATATCACTGCTAATGACATGTGTGTCTTGGCTGAAAGTAGAGAATACCAGAAAGACATTTTCCTGTGCTTTATTAACTATAAAAAGGCATTTGACTGTGTATCATAACAAATTATGGATAACACTGTGAATAATGGGAATTACAGAATGCTTTGAGGAATTGTGTTCATGAGGAACCTGGATATCTACCAAGAGGCAATCGTTCAAACAGAACAAAGGGATGCTGTATGGTTTAGTCAGGAAAAGTATACATCAGGGTTGTACCCTTTCACCATACTTGTTTAATCTGTATACTGAGCAAATAATCTGAGAACCTGGACTATGTAAAGAAGAACAAGACATCAGAATGATAGGAAGACTCATTAACAACCTATGATATGAAGATAACACAATGTTGCTTTCGGAAAAAGCAAAGGATTTGAAGCACTTGCTGATGAACCATAGCCTTCAGTATTGACTATACTTTATTGTAAAGAAGACTAAAATCTTCATAGCTACGCCAATAACAAACATCATGTTTTGTGGATAAAATATTAAACTCAAGGACTCCATTTTATTTGGATCCACAGTCAACACCCACGAGAACAGTCAAGAAATCAAACAATGCATTCAATTGGGTAAAGCTGCTGCAAAAGACCCCTTTAAAGTGTCTTTGTTTGTCTTTTAAAAAGCAAGGATGTAACTTTGAGGACTAAGGTGAACCTGATCCAAGCCATGGAATTTTCAACTGCCTCACATGCATGAGAAAGATGGACAATTACGAAGACTGAAGAAAAATTGATGTCTTTGAATTACGATGTTGAAGAAGAATATTGAACATACCATGGACTACCAGAAGAATGAAAAGCTTTAACAACCTACCAACTATACCCTCTCTTCACTTATTGACATAATTATGTTCTACACTAGGTCATCATGTGAAAATCAGCATTACGAGAAAATGGAGAATGGACTACACCAGATTACAAAATGTAAGATGATTACATCATTACATAATGCAAATCATGTCATTACAAAACTGCTAAACCACTGAGAATTATGATTCAACCAAGCTGACACATAACTTTAACCATCACAGCCAGCATTACTCTTGCCTTGCACTTTGGCTAGAGATACAACACTAATGCATGAAATAGTGGGATAGTATTATTATTATTATTATTATTTTACTGATTGTCATAAATGTGAAATGACAGATAACAAGATAACTGATAAGGAGTAAGTGTACTTCACTGAGTTACAAAAACTCTTTTCCTCAATTGTAGGCTTACTACATAGGCAAATACTAACATGGTATATTTAACCACCTGCTTTGGATTGTGATGAGCAGACACCAACTCATACTGCCTTAAGCAAGAAATGGAAAAATTATAGCTTATGAACTTAACCTATTCAAAGACACAAAATGAAATTTTAGAACCCAGCATCTCACCTTGCCTTGCCCTCCCTTCCTTTTCTCACTCCTCCCCTCCCTCTGCTTTCCTCTCTGTACTAATTGTTCTCCATCTCTCCACTCCATTCTTCTCCATTTTGCTTCATTCCCAGGCAGGTTCTTATCTCATAGTGGCAGGACAGCTGCCAGTAGCTGGGGATTTCCACCCTCATAGCTCCAGAAAAGATATTCTGTCCTCTAGTGATTCCAGCTGACACACTGCACTTGACTCTCCTTGGTACAGATTGGGTCACTTGCTCATTCCAAACTAATCAACATGGCCAAGGGGACCGAATGTGCTCACAGGCTTAGGCTAGTCACCAGCCAACTCTGGGACCCAGGTGCCATGGATCAAACTGTGTTCCCCAAAAAACGTGTATAGCTGTTTGGTGGGGTCATCATTCCCAATAGTTGTGATTTTCCTATGTTATGTATCCTAGTCTCTGCCTGTGACTAATAGATAGGATGATTATATTGAAAGAAGATTAGAATGGGACTGCAACACCTCTGCTACAGGAGTTTCTCTTGAGTGTGGCTTGCACCACCTTTTATCCTTTCACCCTATGGGAAATAAAAAGAGAAGCAAGCAAATAGGAAGTTGGGAACCTTGCACCACCAAGAAAGCAGCATAGGGAGAAGGGTTTGTTCTCAAACCTGAGGTTCCTGTGCCAAGATGCTGACTAAATAAAGACTGATGCAACACAAGGACTTTCTTCCACAGACAACAAGGGGGAAGAATTTCCTGCAATGGGCATCCTGAATTTGGACTGGTAGCCTACCGGACTGTGTAAGAGTAAACTTGCTTGTGTTAAAGTTATCCACTCTTGGTATTTCTGTTAGAGCAGCACTAGCTGACTAAAACACTGAGTGAGGTGGACTGTAGGCAGGATGTATGGGCTTTAGGTAGAGCAAGGCTGATACCAAAGACGGAGGTTTTGCTCTTACAAGGAAAGGGAAAGGGAAAGTTGAGCAGGAAAACAACAGTCCTGTATATTTCCGTCAATCCTCAGGTCAAAATTCTTAGCAAAATGTCAAGCTATTGAGGAGACTGTTTATTTAAAGAAAATAAAACTGTAGTATTTAATTTTAAATGTAATCCTTCAAAGATGGAAATAAGAATCAATAATCCAAGTTTCAAGAATGTTCATAATACTACTATTTAAATAATAAACACACTAGCCCAATGTCCTGTTGGACATCCTTTTAAGTAAGTCATGGCACATCTTCCTAATTCAACATTATGCAGCTTCCAAAATGATAATTATGAAGACTGCAGCAATACAGGAAATGCCTCTGAGGAAAGGTAGAGTGAAGAAGATAGTGAGCTGTATCTATGCTGCATTTATGTAGCTACTAAAAAATCCTATACATGTGTCAAATTTTGGAAGGGGAGTTACAATAGATCCTCTTCTAGTGGCTGATTATCTCTCTCTAGGCTCCACCTATATGTCCTTCTCTGTTACTGTCCTCTTACAAATACCATAAAAACAAGCAGAAGCACATTACCTATGAATTTAATCTGTCAGGGCAGGTGGAGTTGAAGACCTAGGTATAAAAAAACTATGGGGTGCAACTTCCAAGAATCCATACAGGTGAGGGGAACATTGAAGTCTGCCATTATACATTGGACAGGAACTCCAGGTAGGAATCCTGGGAGGGAGATGGAATAGCAGAGACTGATTCTGGGGAAACTGGGTCCCTGGGCAGCTAACTATGTCAGCTGCCTGAGCCAAGGTAGATCCTTACCCCCAGAGGCCTCTGATCCAAGTTCTCCTTATGACAGGCTCTCCCTGCAGGTTAAGCTTACATTCACATCATCAGAGTCTTGTCCTTAGTACTCCCAATTATTCTTCATCACAGGACAAGAGGTGGTGTCAACTCAGTTTCTTCTTATCTGCACCTGTCCCCAAAAGCCACCTCCAATGAGTAACAATCTGAATGAAAATTGTTATATGCTGCCCAGCAAATTGGGATAGGTCCCAGACCATTGTTTCAACCAGAGAGCCACTCTAAGCCCTCTGTGTCAAAGTTTTCTATTATTCCTCAGTGCCATACTCATCATTTTGCAACTACCTGTTTGCCACTACGGTGATAAGCTTAGGAAACTAGAGTTCCAGATGCCATTGACAGCTAATTTCCTTGCGGTTTCTGCTAATGGGGGGCATAATGGAAGCCTAGAAGAAGAGAGCAAAGGAAAACAATGTTTTCTGGATTTGGGCTGCTGCACTGGAATAATAGCAAGGGAAGCAGTAGATGGTGTGTAACGACTCGATCACCTGCTCGGCAAGCCGAGTGCCAATAGCAGAAAAGCAATGCACAGCAAAGAGGAGCTCTGTGTATCATAATTTTCCTTGTACTCCTCCAATTCTAATGGTGGCAGTACTTTCCAGAAACTAGATATCTGTGATTACATTCTTGTTGTTAAGTGCCATCGAGTCAGTTCTGACTCACAACAACCCTGCATATAAGAATACGAAACATTGCCCATTCCTGGGCCACTCTCACAATGGTTGCCATGTCTGAGCCCATTGCTGCAACCACTGTGTCAAATTATCTCCTTGAAGATCTTCCTCTTTTTTGCTGACCTCCTCCTTTTCCAAGCATGAAATCCTTGTCCAAAGACTGGTCCCTCCTGATAAGATGTCCAAAGTATGTGAAACACATAGTATTTCCATCCTTGCTCTAAGGAGCATTCTTGCTGTACTTCTTCCAAGACAGATTTGTCCATTCTTCTAATGGTCCATGGAATGTGCAATATTGTGTGTCAGCACCTTAATTCAAAGCTATCAATTATTTTTCCATTTTCCTTATTTATTGTCCAGCTTTCAAATGCTTACGAAGCAATTGAATATACATGATTTGAGTCAGGCACACCATAGTCCTTAAAGTGACATCTTTGCTTTTTAACACTTTGAAGAAGGTCTTTTATAACAGATTTGCTTTGTGTCTTTCCCATTACCCTGTAAATGCTCAAGGTCAAGTACTTTCTCTGGCTTGTTCAACACTATCCCCAAATTTTGGTAGAGGCCCCAGTAAATACTTTTTGGAATGGAGAATCCCACTCACGACAGAAGTATCAGTGTTGTAAGAGCAGCAAAACTGACTCTGAGAATGGAGTCTAAAGCATCTCAAATTCCTCCTGCTTCAGGTTAAAATAGATCATTCAAGAGGAATGAGTCTGAACCTGATGCTGAAATCTAGGGGCTCAGAGTCTACCACCCTTGGGATTCCCTTTGCTCCTCCTTATCTAGACAACTACTTCTCCTTCAGCTTAAATACTGCTTCTCTGCAACTATCTGCTCCCAACACTTCCATTGCACCTGATTCTGTCAGGGCTTGTATATCAACCTGCCCCCAGGTCCTTCTTTCCATGTTCTTTTCCCCAACCAGCCAGTGAGCTCCTTCGGGACCCAGATTTTGTCTTAGGAGCTTGGCCTCCAGGCACCTCCTAGGGGAACAACAAACCTGCAATTAAAAGGATACATGAAGGAACTGAATAGCATAGCTGGAGAAGGGGAGAAGTCTGGAGGTAAGATGCCAGGCCAAGCTTTAAACAATCCCTCCCAAATTAAAGAAATAATTCAACGAACCATATCCATTTACCAGATCCCAGGCCTCTATCCTCTCTCTCTGTTATAGAATGAATTGTATCCCCCCCCCCCAAAATATGTATTGAAATCCTCACCTCTACACTTGCAAATGTGACCTGTTTAGAAACAGGAATCTTCTTTTGCTATGTTTATGAGATCATACCAGAATAGCCTGGGTCCTAAACCTAATCACTTGTGAGTTATAAAAAGCACAGAACAGAAAAAGAGATGCATGAACAGGGGGAAAACAGATGCCATATGAGGATCATCTACAAGCCAAAGAACATCAAGGAATGCCATTGGCTACCGACAAGGGGGGAATCAATATGGCGAGACTCTGATTCGTCTTCTAGCCCCTATAACTGAGAGAAAATAAATTTATGTTCTTTAAAGCAACCCATGTTGTTACCCAGTTGGTTAAATAAGCCACTTCCCTCAATAATATGAGGAGGTTTGTAACATTATCTCAACCAGAGGATGAAGAGGCTGACTGCCTCACCTACATCCACACAGTGAGTCATAGACTAAAACTCTAGCCAAGAATTATCTGGATAAATTATTGTTCCTGTGCCTGTTAACATAGCACCTATGTTGAGTAGGAGCTGAGTAGGGTCATCTTCATCTTTCCACTCATTGAGGAGGAGCAACTGAACCCCCAGGCTTGAGCCAGCTGTCTGGACTCATGTCCTGCCTCTGCCACTGACAGACTCTAAGCCCTGGACAAGTCACTGGACCTCTCTGAGCTCACATTCCTCATTTGCAGAACAGGATTCAAATAGCAACTACCTCATGGAACTGTAATGAAGATTATGTAAGGTAACATAAGAAAGATTGTTGATATACAAAGAATGATTAGTGGCAGTTTAGTGAGTTTGCATTAAAGCATCTACAAAACATGCTTGAAGTCCCTGGATGACACAAACAGTTAAAATGTTGCTGCTAACTGAGAAGCTGGTAGTTCAGGATCACCCATCTGCTCTAGATAGATCAGCACAGCAGTTGAAAAGCCTGTGGAGCACAGCTCTACTCTGATACACAGGTGATCACCATGAGTTCGAGTAGCAGACCTGATAGCTGCTGTTTTTCTCTGTGCGTGTGTGTGTGTGTGTGTGTGTGCACGTGTGCGTGTGCGTGTGTTTTAAACTGATTCAGCCAAGCCAAGTGCCGCCGAGTCGGATCTACAAAATGCATTTCTTATCATCAGCACTCTTCTGTGCTCTCCAAGATCTACTTCAAGTGGGTAATGGACATAGGAAATAAAGTAGATCCTAGAGGTCAAAGCCTGTTCCTTGATTGATTGGCACTACCTAAAATCTGCTCCAAGTGGCTTTTCTCAATAGACTCAGCTCTTTCCCTGGCCACTGTGCTTCCTAGTTAAACTGTGAGCCACAGATGTAATTTTGAATTCCCTAGCAACCAGATTTACAAAATTGCAAAAAGTAGCCTGAGGTGAAAAGGAGCAGTGTACTGTCATGTTATAAGAATTGCAACTAAGGTCACATAACATTAAAGGTATAAATTTTTATATGAGAAATTAATTGCAGCTGTAAACATTCACCTAAAGCACAATTTTAAAAATCATCTAAAAATGGCAAAAAATGTGCAATTACATTTATATTATGCTATACTTTATTAGTTCATTTATTCAGATACATCAAAATATCACTTCAATGTATAGTCAAATCAATATAACATTATTAATGACATATTTTACTTTTTTTCCGTGAACTCAGTCTTTAAAATCTAGGGACCATTTGACAAAGCACATCTTCATTCTAACTGGCTATATTTCAAGCACTCAATATCTATGTGTGGCTCATGGTTACCATACTGGAAACCACAGCTCAAGAGAAAATAGTCACTTTTCAACCACACTGGGAACAGTGAGTCTCAGGTATTACTGAATATAGAGGACAGGTGTGTGAGTTTCTTGTATGAAGAGGTAAGTGGTACTGTGCTGGCCCTGCAAATCCGTTCCCGTTGCAGCACATTCACATCCACTGTACCAGGAGGCGGAGTTCTGTGACAGTGAAGGCTGGAGTGAGTGTTCTTTGGGAAAGAAGCAGTTGACCTTGACGTCAAGGTTTTAAGACTACAGAGAAACCGTTGCTTGGACCATCACAGCTGCTGCAAACAACTGGAGCATACATGGGGAACTTAGTTCTTACTCTTTAGCAGCAAGTAACTCCGAGTCCAGTTCTGCTCTGATGAATGTCTTTGAGGTATGTGTCCCTAAATACTCAACAAAACCAAAGGTCAGATTGAGAAAGTTTGAATGGATGGGCTCGTGAGGCAGAAGCCTAAGTTCCTGAGACTGTGCTTGAGGTCTTGGCCCTTTAGAGGAATCTGAATATGCAAAACCAGGTCAGAGCAACTGCAGCCCAGACATAGTTCTGCCTCCTAGAGTTTATTGAGAAAAGCTCTCAGTCTGGCACCAGACAGCACTGGGATTGAATTCTGAACCTTTCACTAACCAGCTATGTGACTGTGGGCAACTTGTTTAGTGTCATGGATTGAATTGTCTGCCCCAAAATATGTGTAGCCATGTGGCTGGGCCATGATTCCCAATATTTTATGATTGTCCTCCATTCTGTGATTTTCCTGTGGCATATGTTAAAGGATTAGGGTGGGACTGTAAATCCCTTCAGAGGATGACCTCCCTGCTCCACTGTAAAGGGAGTTTCGCTGGAAGATGGCTTGCCTCACCCTTAACCGACTCGACGGCACTTGGCTTTACTTGGCTGGCACCCTTAACCCTTTCATCCTACGAGAGATAAAAGGAAAGGGAAACCAGTAGAGAATTGGGAACCCTCATGCCACAAGAAAGCAGCACAGGGAGAAGAGTGTGTCCTTCAAATCTGAGGTCCCTGTGCCGAGATGCTCCCTGGGCAAAGACGGATACAAACCAGATTTTCCTCCAGAGCCAAGAAGGGGGAAAGCCTTCCCCTGGAGTGGACATCCTGACTTGTAACTGTAACCTATCAGGCTGTGTAAGAATTAAGCTTTCCTTTGTTGTAGCCGTCCACTCTGTGATATTCTGTTAGAGCAGCACTAGCTGACTAAAACACTTAGTATCTATGATTCTTACGTTTTCAACCACACAACAGGATAGTGGAGCCCCGGTGGCAAAGTAGTTAAACTCGGCTGCCAACCAAAACGTCAGCACTTTGATTCCACCAACCACTCCTTGGAAATCCTGTAGAGCAGTTCTACTCAGTCTTACAGGATTTCTAAGAGTCAAATCAACTTAACAGCAAAAAGGGCTTGGGTTTTGGTTTGATGGGATAGCAGTATCTTTACTTCAGGATGGTTCCAAGGGTAAATGAACTAATAAAGAACCTAGTACATGGTTTAGCCCACAGTAAGCCTTCAATAAAGAACACCTGCTATTCTGACTCGACAGCAATTGGCTGGCTGGCTATTTTGTGAGTGTTAAAGAGGTAGTAGGATGGCATAGTGGACAAGTACTACATACGCCAACCAAAAGGTTGGCAGTTCATATCCCCCAGAAACTCCTTGGAAACTTTATAGAGAAGTTCTACTCTGTCATATAGGGTCCCTATGAGTTGGAATTGATCAGCAACAACGGGTTTGGGTTAAAGGGTTCAGAGCACAACCTCTAGAATCAGACTAGGTTCAAATCTGCATTTCATTTTTCATTTTGACACTTGGGGCAAATTATTTAACCATCTAAGTTTCCTTATCTGCAAAATGGAGAAAATAAAGTTTATTTCTCACTATTACTATAATGTTTTTTATTGTATGTTAAAGCAAAACTTTACAACTATGGTCAGTTTCTCATATAAAAACTTATACAAACTTTGCCTAACCCTAACTGCTGTTACCACACTGCAGCAGAAAATAAAGTTTTCAGGTAATATGTATAAATATGGTTATAATATTGTCTAGCACATATCAAAAGCCAAATGTGTCAGGTAGTTTCATTGTGTCACTGTCATCATATTCATTGTGATGAAATGGGAGGTTAATCTATCTGATACCATTTCTTCATTTTAAACAGCAGAAACTCAGGCACAATGAAGTGCAGTGATTTTTCCCAAGTGCCACAGTTGGTTAGTGGCACAGTCCAGGCTTAACTCTAGGTCTTGTGATTCTTGCGCTACAGACAGACCTTGAGTGAAGAATGGTCCACTTGCAAAAACTCATATTTAGGAAGAGACAGTGAGGGATTGATCCCTCCTGATAACATGTACAAAGCTTGTGAGACATAGTATCACCATCCTTGGTCTAAGGAGCACTCTGGTTGTCCTACTGTCAAGACAGATTTGTTCATTCAGATGAAAGTCCCTCGTATATTCGATATTCTTCACCAACGCCATAATTCAAAGGTATCATTTCTTCAGTCTTCTGTATTCACCACTTAGTTTCACATGCATATGAAGCAATGGCTTGGCTTAGGCACACCTTGGTCTTCAAGGTGACGTATTTGCTTTTTAACACTAAATAGGTCTTTTGCAGCAGATTTGCCCAGTGTAATGCATCTTTAGATTTCTTGATGGCCTGCTTCCATAGGTGTTGATTGTGAATCCAAGTAAAATGAAATCCTTGAGAACTTCAATCTTTTCTCTGCTAATGATACTATTGTCGCTTATTAGTCCATTTGTTGAGATTTTTGTTTTCTTTATGTGAAAAGTTAATACATACTGAAGGCTGTGGTCTTTGAGCTTCATCAGTGAGTGCTTCCAGTCCCCTCTTCACTTTCAGCAAGCAAGGTTGTGTCATCAGCATATCTCAGATTGTTAATGAGTCTTCCTCTACTCCTGGTATCATGTGTCATGTTCTTCTTCATATAACCCAATGGTACTGCTCTAACAGAAAATACCATGAGTGGAAGGCTTTATGAAGAGAAATTCTATTTGTCACAGTCCAGTAAGCCACAAATCCACTTACAAGTCCATTCAATATGAGAATCATCACAGTCTGCTAGGGCAAAAGTCTAAATTCAATGAGAGCATCTCAGTACAGGAACCTCAGGTCCAAAGGATGTGCTCTGCTCTTAGTGGTATAAGGTTCCCAACTCTCTATGCTCACTTCCCTCCCTTATATCCTGCCTCACCAGCACAACTGCTGTGCATTCTCCATCATCAGTATCACAGAGGCAGGATTCACAACACATGGGAGGAATTGCACCATATTGGGACTCACAGCCAAGTCAAATCAATATGTATATTTTGGGAGGGGGGACACAACACAATCCATGACAGTCCACACTTTGCCCCCCCAAATATCATTAGAACATGTATTCATTTATAGCATAGAGAAGATCTGAAGTCCAGATCCAAAATCCATAAATTTCTCTTCAACTGTGAAATCCAGAACAGGTGCTATCTTCCCAAAATACAATGGTATAACAGGCAGATACAAATTACACATTTTCATTATAAATGGGAATATTACAGGGAAAGAAGGCATTTAACAGGCAACGAGTAAGTCAGCAGAACAGATTACATTAGCCCTCAAAGCTTTGAATATAATTCTCTCCTTTCTGAGACATTTTACACAATGGCCCTGCCCTCCAGACTCTAGGATTGGTAATACTCTCTGGATTCTGAGTGGAGACCCCCAGCCCTGTGCTACAACTCTGACTAGAAAGGCCCACTTGGACAGCAACTCTACCCGCTTGGCTTTAGGTGTACCCTAAGCCCAAGTGAGTGGCAATTTCACCCTTAGAAACACAGAAGCCCTGGTTCCATCTTTTCAAACCCCTGAGGTCATGGCCATACCTTTTGAGACTGAGGCAGCTAAGTTTCTCATGCTGTTTATCTCTTCAGCTTGTACTTCCTAAGGCTGCGTGTCCCGGGCCTCAGGCCCACATCTGCCCTGCTGGGGCAAGTATTCGAAAGCTCTGCAGCTCCACTGAGTCAAGAGCCTGGAGGCAACCCACTCTGCTAGGAAGCCTCCTCCACAAAGACACTCTACTTTCTTGCTCTGTGGGTCAGCAAGGTTAGCTCCACCAATTCAAGTGCCTAGAGGCACCCTACTCCACCAGGGAAAGTCTGTTCACAGGCACTCAGCTCTGTTGCTCCATGGGTCAGCTCTTAGTTCTGCTGTTCCCAGTTTGTTGCTGCTGCTGCTGCTTCTATTCACCATCTACTGCCTTCTCGTGTGTTAATAGTTTTTTTGGGTTCCTTCTTCCATCCATTTCACAGTTTCAATAAAAACCTTCCACAGTTGAAGTATTAGTTAGGGCAGTACCCCACCTCCGGTACCAAATTCTGTTTTAGTCACTTGGTACTGCTCTAACAGAAAATACTATGAGTGGAAGACTTTACGAAGAGAAACTTTGTCACAGTCCAGTAAGCCACAAATCTGTTTAAGTCCATTCAATATGAGAAATCACCACAGTCCACTAGGCCAAAAGTCCAAATTCAATGAGAGCATCTCAGCACAGGAACCTCAGGTTGAAAGGATGTGCTCTGCTCTCTGTGCTGCTCTCTTCGTCGTATGAGGTCCCCAACTCTCTGTGCTCACTTCTCTTCTTTAAATCCTGCCTCACCGGCACAACTGTTGCCGATTCTTCATCATCAGTATCATAGAGGCAGGATTCACAACACATGGGAGGAATTGCACCATATTGGGACTCATAGCCAAGTCAAATCAATACATACATTTTGGGGGGCACACAATGCAATGCATGACACCCAGTATCTCATTATTTGCTGAGCATACAGATTGAATAGTTATGGTGAAAGGATACAACTCTGACATACATCTTTCCTGACTTTAAACCATGCAATATGCCCTTGTTCTGTTTGAATGACTGCCTCTTGATCTATGGGCAGGTTTGTCATAAGCACAATTAAGTGTTCTGGAATTCCCGTTCTTCACACGTTGCTCATCATTTATTATGCTCCACACAAATAGAATACCTTTGCCACAGCCAATGAATCACAGATAAACATCCTTCTGGTATTGTCGACCTTCAGCCAGCATCCGTCTGACACAGGCAAACATATCCCTGGTTCCATGTCGTCTTCTGTATTGAGCTTTAATTTCTGACAGTTTCTTGTGGATATACTGTTGCAGCTGCTTTTGCATCTGTCCCAGAATTTTGCTTGCATGTGATATAATGACTTTGTTCAATAATTTCCACATTTGGTTGGATTATCTTTCTTGGGAATAAGTATAAATATGGGTCTTATCCAGTAAGTTGATTTGGTTTTCTCTTGTAAGATCTTTTCATGTTTTAAATTTTTGGTTTTAGAGTCCTACCGCATGATCATGGTCCTCCATGCTGCATTGTCCTGACTCACCAGCGGCCCTGGCTGATAAATACTGTCACTGAACACCAACATGTACATCTTCTCTGCTGTGCTTTCTGGCATCCTTGAAATGCTGCATGGCCAGTGACCTGTCTCAACCAAGGCATCACAACATTGACTTGCCTAGCCCCTTGCGCTCCCTGCCCTCACCATGGTACTATGGAAACAAGTGATGCAGGCACCAGGAGACTGAAGTAAGCCAGAATAAAGGCCACAGACACCAACCACCCTGGAGAGTCTCTGGGAATTTATAAGAAATAAACATTTGGTGGGGTATTCCACGAAGATTTGTGGTTGTTGATGATCATAGTGAAATCAGGCCTGACCTGATAAAGTCAGTCCTCCACCGGCCTGTTGTTGCTCCTTCTCAGCTACTTGTGATTACTAAATACTGAGCTTACTCGGGTGAACAGTTCCTATGTACCAGGTATTTGCTACTAACCACAAGGCTGGTGGTTCAAGTTCACCTGGGAATAAACGCCTGGTGCTCTACTCCTGAAAATTCAGCCTTTGAAAATCATATGGAGCACTGTTCTATTTTGACACACAGTGGATCACCGTAAGTGAGAGGCAGCTCCATGGCTACTAGTATTATTGTTTCTTTCTTATCAAGACAGTCCAAGCTTTGCTACTTTCCATGACCACCACCAAGCTCATTCAAAAATTAATTGATTTCTCCATTTCCTCCCTCCCTCAAACTCTGGAAATGCAGGCTACTCTAACTTCCAGCATCTCCCTTCTCTTCACCGTTAGAGGCAATCCAGCCAGCCTCTCACCTTTGTGCTTTTCCAAGAGACAGTCAAGCACAAGTCTCAAGGTGACGTAAAGTCCACGCACTCTTGTCAAGCACTGCTTCACCACTGGTAGCAGGGGGCAAGTTCGTATCTGAGTCACAATAACAGCCTTCTTACTAACAGACATGCCCTCTTCTCATAAAGCAGGCTTCTTAAAGTCTGCCATACTTGACTCAGGTGGGGACTCATTCTGCACCTTCACCCAGGGAGAGGGTGGCCCAAGGACAGGAACCCCCTGGTAATAAACTGATTCTTCTGTCAGATCAACCTCCTTTGGGTTTCTTATTGTAGGCTGAAAGTGGGCAACAGAGACATAGAGCTGATGTTGTTGTCTCTTAAGAAGTTCTGAGTGTGAAGTTTAGGCCCATTTATCCTTTGAATATTAATGACAGTACAACAGTTGTTAATGACAGTACAACATGGAACATTACAACATCTTCAAAAGCCCTGAGCAGCCACTTGTCACAAAACTGCAAGGAGGCTGATGCTTCAATCAAAGCCAGGAACAGTGCTCTTGCTACTTTATGCCTCCATGTGCTTATGCGTGTGTGTCTCTAGTTCTAATTAACCAAGCATCTCTACGCGTGTGCTTCTGACTCTTTACATGACATCTCTGTTTCTCTGTTTCTTTGATCAAATTCCCTTTACAGAATTTCTCTGTCTTTTTGTGCATTCACAGGCATGTCTCTTTCTTCCTTAAAATGTTTAAAAGAGAAGTTTTTATAAGACTGTCTAAGTTTTATAACCTAGACCAATAATAGGACTACATAATTAATAATTATGATGACGGTGATGGTGATAATAATGGTGTTGATGGTGATGATGATATTGATAAGGATGGTGGTAAAGATAGCAATTGTAAGAATGGCGATGTGGTGATGATGATGGTGGTGGTGACGGTGACAACGATGATGGTAATGATCATAGTGATGGTGATATTGGTGGTGACAATAATGACGATGATGATGATGTTGGTGATGATAGTGATAATGATGGTGGTGATAATTACAATAATGATAGTGATAGTGGTGATATTGATTGTGATAACAATGATGGTGATGGTGACCATGGTGATAGTGATGGTGACGATGGTGGTGACAGCAATGACTATGGTGGTGACGGTGCTGACGATGATAATGGTGTTGGGGTGATGGTGATGATGGTAGGGATGGCAATAATGCTGATGGTGATGATGATGGTAGCTAATGTCTGTAGGGCTTGCTGTGAGTTAGGTACTGTGATGAACCTTTTCCACGCATTGTCATTCACCCCGTGATACTGAAACTATAACTAGCCCCAATTAAGAACCGAAGCACAGAGTTGTTAATGAATTTCACCAAGGTCACACAGCCCATAATAAGATACTGTCTAGATTGGAAATGCTCTAGCTTTATGGTTGAAAGTAAGAACAATCCTTGAATGTCTGTCTGAGAATTCTTGGGCTTAGATAAAAATGACAGTCCGTGGAGTATGCTAGGCAGTGTTGCTAGGAAGTGTCCATGTCTGGTCAGAAGCAGACAAGAAGGAGCTGATGACTATGGGAGGAGTGAGGGTGATGAGAACTCCAATGAGCTGTGCAAAGGAGGAAGATAACAGAGACCACCTGCTGGGAGAGGCAGAGAAGGCAGGCCAGCCAGCATCCCTGGAGAGAAACATGGTTTTGCAATCCGTCCTGCTTAAGCTAGCCATATGATCTGTTAACAAGGACCACAATCTCTCAGAGTGGTCCTTAGAAGACTCGTTGTATGAACAGGTAATGTCATTTTGTGCTGTTAGCCAACAACTCACTGGATTAAGAATACCATAGCAAAGCCTCTAACTTCTTATACTGAGTGGAAATTTTGTATACCCAGAACTAGGATACAAAAAGATGTAATGTCCTCACCATTCCAAGTTGTCTTTCACACCCCTAGTTAATGGAGCCCTAGTCCCTGCCACCTGCAAGAGGGTGTAAGCACCTGACAACAGGCTGCTGGCCCTGTCATTAAAAATCATGCTGGAAGTGGTCAGTAGCCAGCATGCAATCTATAAGCCAACATCCCGAAGTCAGCAAGACCATTATTTGGAAGCTGTTCTCCTCCCCCCACCTCAACCTATTTCACAGACTTCAAATCGATCTATCTAATCTCTTATCTGTAGCTATGAAATTGTATTTCCCTCTTAATAGGTCTATGTATGTTATAGATGAATAGTTCAATAGCAGGCAGAGTGGGAAGCAGCAGGCATACTAAAAAGAGATATTAGCTCCTTGCACCCACAGCCCAGATGGAGCTACTGTCCACTCCATGCCTGGAATTTCAATCAGCCTCAGTTCCTGTCTCCTCATAGCCTGGGTAACATTCTAGAAGGGGTCAGGTGCTTCACACACTCAATTGTACACTTGTATACAGCACATCCACCCCCATGGGGAAATGCAGGTATGCAGGAAGAGAGACCAGTAAATGCACATCGGATCAAGGAGTGGTAAAAGGTGGAAGGGAAGTGAGCCAGCTCCTCAGCATCGCTTCCATGGTAGAGTCCCTCCCTGGTCAGATACTAATTTCTCCTTTGTTACAAAACCAAATTTGTTTCCCTGTGGCTTAAGTCTGCTATGGTTCCCCACTGATTTGAGCCTTTGTATCAATCCCTGAAGTTTGCATTGTATCAGAATCTTCTCATTCTTTGGACTACACTTCTTCTCCCAAACACATCACCCTCCATTTCTCAACCTTCGTCGCTCACTGCAGCTTCCTGCCCAGACCCTTTGCTTATATGTTCCATTGCTTAAATGCCTCTCTCCTTTCCCTCTTCCAAGATGATTCCACTTGACTTTGCAGCCACAGTAGATAAACTCTTCAAGGAAGCCCTTTGAACCACTGATACCCACACTGTGTATAGTAAACAGAATGGTGTCTCTGAAGAAAGAACGTCTGTGACATATGTGGTCTTATCTGGAAACAGAGTCTTTGAAGATGGAAAATGCTTTGTGATCACAGAGGCAGAGACTAGAGTGATGAGGCCACAACACAAGTAACACCTGGAACCATCAGAAGAATGATCCTTCCCTAGAGCAACTGGAGATAGTACAAGCCCTGTTAACCCCTTGGTTTTGGATATTCGGTCCCCAGAACTGTGAGAGAAATAAATTCCATTATTTTAAGCCACCAAATTTGTGGTAATGTGCTACAGCAGCTCCAGGAAATGAATAAATCCTTTAAGCCAAGTCACAGCATACACATTGCACACTCCCAGAACTAAGTCCTCACCTTGGCCAGGGTGTTCCCTAACCATAATGACATCATCTTCCTCTCTCCTCTCACTGGACTGAGTTTGCATCAGGAGCTGCATACTGACCTGTGGTGTGAGTGACATAGAACATGCCAGAATTGTTGAAATTGCTGTGGGTCTGTTTGGCATTTGCCCATGAGCAACATTTTCTAGAAAAGGGTCAGGAAAAAGAAGACCTCAAAGGGACAAACTAACACAATGGCTGCAACAATAGGCTCGGACATAGCAATAACTGGGTGAATGGTCAAGGATCAGGCAGTACTTCATTCTGTTGCATGTAGGATCACTGTAAGTCAAAATCATCTCAACAGCACCTCGTAATGAAAACAGCACCTTTTTATTAGCCCATGTTTTTCTCTCCCCCAGGTTTCAGGCAACAAGAGGGACTCCTCCCCCTAATGGACCCTCGTCATAATGAGCCAGGAAGAATTTCAAGCTTCCCAAGGTGGCAAGGTTTTCCTCCTTTTTGGCACACAGCTCTCACCCATCACTGCTGGCTGCAACCTCACATGCCTTTAATCCTGAACACCAATTAATCTCCTGGCAGGATGTCCCTCATCTTTATGTATGGTGGAGGTGAGGAGAGGGTACACTCTCCAGCTCCATTCTAGATGCTAACAGACTCACAGTACTTGTTAAATATGGAAGTAATAACCACAGTTGTAAAAATAGAGACAACACCGTCAACAGATGAATGGATAAACAAATTTGTTGTATACGTATAGTAGAATATCACTCTCCTATTAACAGAAATGAAATCCTTATACACACCACAACATGGAAGAACCTTGAAAATACCATGCTGAGTGAAGTAAGTCAGCTGCAAAAGGACAAACACTGTACTATCTCACTTACATGACATAGGCAAATACAGAGAAATCAAAGTTTATTAGTGATTACCAAGGATGAGAGGGAGAGTAAAGGAGGAGTCATTGCTTAGAGGGTGTTGAGTTTATGTTAATGATGGTGGAATAAGTCAGAAAAGTGTAGCAAGAATGGTTGCACAACACGAAGATTACAGTCAATGGCATTGAATTATAGATGTAGAAATTATTGAAATAGCACATGTTTTGTGATAACAAAAAAAAAATTGTGACATGGAGTGCATCTCAATCCTCTATCATGTGCACAGGGCTGTTTTCCAGGTGGGTGACCTCCCACACAGTCCCTTTAGCCTGTGCTTACCGATCACACAGCTTCTCAGTGTAGTCTCCACCACATTATGACAGCACCCAGCTAGACCAGCTGGCACCAAAAGAGCCCAGTGTCAAAGTGTCATCCCTTTTGCTGGCTGATCAGTTTTCATTACACACCACTGTGGTCTGTTCCTCCTGAAAACCCTGATACTGGAAGATTCATCCTGCCAGCAAACATCCCATGAGGCACTTCAAGGTGCACTTCCAATGCTATGTAGGTAGCTATTTCTACATAGGTAGCTATTTCTACAAGGTAGAAATAGCCATTGTGGGGCATGTGACATGAGAATGCATTAGCTTACACACCCATCAGCCAGGATTGTGGGACCACAAGCTCTTGGCATCACTACCAAACACCTATTGTGTGCCAACGCATGGCCAGATGAGGTAGCAGATGTCAACCATGTCCTTGGAAGCCAGGGAAAACAGGTCTGGAAGAGATCAGAATCTGAATTTCTCCACCTTCAGTTTTCCAAGGTCTTCAGAGGAGCTGCTCCTTCTAGGGTATACAGAAGGAAGGTTCCAGAAAGGGATAGAAACTTGAGTTTGTTATTGAAGAGTGGCTAAGATTTGTAGAGGTAATCAAGGGTAGAAGGATACCTTTGGCTTCAGAAAGAATGAAACTGGAAAAGTTACAGAGGCAGGGAGCCAATGACAGTGTAGGACGCTTTATAGTTAGAGAATAAATGTGGAATGAAGGGCTCAAGCACTGGCTTCACACTGCCTGAGTCCTAGCCCTGTCTAGTTGTCCAAGTTACTTAACATTTCTCCAACTCAATTTCTCTCCTGTAAAAATGCCCAGAATAATAGAATTGGATGAAATTCTTTGTACATAGTAAGTTCTTCTAAATATCAGCATCCATTATTAAAGGGGAAGGCTATACAGGTGGAAGAAATAAAGAACAAAAGCGGTGTGGGAAAGAAATTGTGGAACCTACAGAACTTGAAACTGATTGAATGTGGTTAGCTTAGAGAAGAATTAATAGGTAAGTCCAACTTTTGTTCTGAGGAACTAGTTAGTGTTCCTCGATTTTCTAAAATAAAATCAAAGTTTGTGTAGTGTTTGTGCTATTTTTTTTTTTCTTTAGATATTCATTGGAAGTCACTTTTGAAGTCTTTTAAGTGTGGAAATTTCTTTAAGGGAAAGTTTTAGAACAGGAATGCAATTTAGATAGTAAATACTTAAAAGATTTGTAAATTGTGTTTTTCAATCAACTGTTCTATCTCATCTAAATTGTTGAAATTAGTGCCATGAAGTTATTTACAGCATCTCCTCATTGTTTTAATATCTATTGGATCCACAGTGATGACCTTTTTTTTATTCTTACTCTATGTAACTTTTGTTTCTCCCTTAATTTTCCTACGTTAGCTAAATTGAATGTTTAATAATTTTATTAAACTTTTCAAATAATCAACTTTTCAAATACTCAACAATTTTGTTTATTTTCTCTACTTTTTCTGTTTTCTATTCCACTGATGATCATTTTTATTTTTATTTCCTTTATTCTACTTACCTTGCTTTTTAGTTGTACTTTCTTTTCTAGTTTCTTAAGACAGAAGCTAAGATCACTGATTTTATACCTTTATTCTTTTCTAGTATAATCATTTCAAAAGCTGTAAATTTTCCTCTAAATAGTTCTTCAGCTGCTTCCAACAAGTTGTGATATATTGTTTCATTGTTATTCACTTCAACATATTTCTAATTTTCTTTATTTCTTATTTTACCCATGAGTTATTTTTAAAGTGTGTTGTTTAATTTTCACATATTTAAGGATTTTTTAAATTTAGTCCTCAAATACCTGGTCCCCAGATCCCTGTCCCTGTTACTCTAAATACCATTCTGGTCACAGAATATACTATGTGTAATTTCAATCTTCTGATACTGATAGAGACATTTTACAGTTGAGCATCTCCATCTCAGTGAAGATTTTGCATGCACTTGAAAAGAATGTGCATTCTTAATTAATTATGGTATTACATGAATACCAATTAGATTAAGTTGCTTGATGATTTTTAAACTTTCTGTCTCTACTATTTTTTTTATTATTTTCATTTTTTTTGTTCTGATTAAATGAAAGTGTGTAATCTAGATCAATTTTGCATGTGTGCCTATCTTAAGCTCCACCTGCTCTCCTCACCCAGTGACACTGTATTCCTCCTTTTTATTCTACGCTACCAGTATCCTCTTAACAAGCACCTGTCCCCTGCCCTCCACCCTTCTCTCCCATATAGAAACCAGTAGGACAGGTTCCTATAAATGTGTAAACCTATTTACACACACCATATGGTCACATTGTGTCCACAAGTCCAGTCCACTCTGGTCTGAATAGTTGACCTCAGTTCTGGTTTCCCATCAGGGCCAACAGCATGTCTAGAAGCCACATTCTAAGGGCATCCTCCTGGCTGTTAGACCATCAGTTCTTGTCTTTTAATAGAATTCTTGAGCTGCACAGCCCTTTTTCTCATGATGCCTCGGAGACTCTACATTGTGGCCCCAATACGGCTGTCTTTGGTAGTGGCTGGCACCATTTGGTTCTTCTGGTCCCATGTTGAAACAGTCTCCCACTCATGTGGGTCCTTCTGTCTCCTTGGCTCTTTTATCCACATGTCTTATTGTTCACAGTCATCATCTATTCCAGATGGGTTGGACCATTTGGTACACCTTAGATGGTAGCTTGCTAGTTTTAAGACCCCAGGTGCCACTCACCAACATGGGGTCCAGAAGACTCTCCTAGCAAGACTAATTATGCCAAATGACCTCATGGTCCCCTGAAAACGTGATTCCCAGACTCCTGTCCCTGTTACTCTATCCTTTGAAATATTGGTTTGAGTTTAGAAAGTCTTTCAGTTTTTGTGTACTCCTGTTATACTGATCTGCTCTCTACTGCATGCTGTTATTACTTTCACCTAACCAAATTCCTATCGACTGTCTAATCTATGACCAACCATCTCCCTCCCTCCCCACACTTGTAGCCATCAAATAGACTTTTCTTCTGTACATAAATCTATTTTTAAGTGCTTATAGCAGAGGTCTCATACAATGCTTGTCCTTTTGCAGCTGACTGATTTCACTCAGCATAATGTCTTCTAGCTGAAAAACCAGGTTATGAGATATTTCCTAAAATCATCATTGTTCTTTATCACTGCATAATGTTCCATTGAGTGTATGTACCATAGTTTGTTTATCCATTCACCATTTGATGGGCACCTAGGTTGATGTCATCTTTTCATACTGTGGACTGTGCTACAATAAATATTCATGAGCATGTATCTGTATGAATGCCTTTATTTCAGTAGGATATATTTCAAACAGTGGGATTGCTGGATCATATGGTACTTCCATTTCTATGTTTTTAAGGAAGTGTCAAGTTGCTTTCCAAAAATATTGTACCATTTTGCATTCCCACCGGCAGTATGGGAGAGTTCCAATTTCTCTGCAGCCTCTCCATCATTTGTTGTTTTGTGTTTTTTGGATTATTGTCAACCTTGTTGAGGTGAGGTGGTATATCATTGTAGCTTTGATTTGGACTTCTTTAATAGCTAATGATCATGACCATTTCCTCACATGTCTTTTGGTTGCCTGGATGTCTTCTTTGGTGAAGTATCTGTCTCTCTCCTTTGTCCATTACTTAATTGGGTTATTTACCTTTTTCTTATTGATAATATTTTGTAGTACCTTGTAGACTGTGGACATCAGTTGTCAATTTGACATGTAGTTACCAAATATGTTTTTCCATTCTGTACGTAATCTTTTAACTCTGTTGATAAAGTCTGTGGATGAGCATAAGTGTTTGATTCTTGGTAGTTCCCATTTATCAGTTTTCTCTTCTATTGTTCATAGATTGCTTGTCAGATTTTGTAGTCTGTCTAAACCATGAAATAGAACTTCCACTGTTGATTCTATTTTTTCTTCCATGATCTTTATTGTTTTAGGTTTGACATTTAGGTCTTTGATCAATTTTGAGTTAGTTTTTGTGTAAGGTGTCAGATCTGGGTCTTGTTTCAGCTTCTGACAGGTGGACATGCAATTTTGCCAACACCATTTGTTAAAGAAACTGTTTTTACCCCAGTTTGTGACCTTTGGGCCTCTATTGAAGATCACCTGTTCATAAGAGAATGGTGATATTTCTGGGGTCTCAATTATGTTCTATTGGCCTATATGTCTGTTTTTGTACCAGTACTGGGCTGTTTTGACTACCATGGCACTGTAGTAGGTTCTAAGGTCTGGTAGTGTGAGGCTTCCCTCTGTGTTCCTCTTCTTAAGTACTGCTTCACTTATCCAGGATTTCTTCCCTTTCTAAACAAAGT
Organism: Heterohyrax brucei; assembly: GCA_028571685.1. Taxonomy (NCBI): domain Eukaryota; kingdom Metazoa; phylum Chordata; class Mammalia; order Hyracoidea; family Procaviidae; genus Heterohyrax; species Heterohyrax brucei. The sequence continues at coordinate 34,015,795 of CM053140.1, forward strand.
TCATTTGTTTCTCCATCTCAATAAAAAATGACACTGTAATTTGCATTGGGATTGCTTTGTGTGCGTAGATCACTGTAGGTTAAATACACATTTTCACAATATTGCTTTCTTATCCATGAGCAAGGTAGGTTTCTCCATTTATGTAAGTCTTTTTTGATTTCTTGAAGCAAGATCTTGTAATTTTCTGTGTTTAGGTCTCTTATTTCTTTGGTTAGATTTATTCCTAAGTATTTTATCTTCTTGGGTGCTATCATAAATGGTATTGATTTGGTGATTTCCTCTTTAATGTCCTCTTCATTGGTGTAAAGGAATCCTGCTGATTTACTTATGGTTATCTTATATCCTGATACTTTGCTGAACTCATCTATTAGTTCCAGTAGTTTACTTATGGATTCTTTAGGGTTCTCTCTGTGTACTATCATATCATCTGCAAATAGGCATATTTTTACATCTTTACTGATATGGATGCCCTTTCTTTGACTTGTCCAACTGGTCTGTTCAGAACCTCTAGCACAACATTGAATAGAATTGGCAACAGTGTGCATCCTTGTCTGGTTTCCGTTTTCAGGGGAAATTCTTTCAGTCTCTCTCCATTCAGGATGATGCTGGCAATTGCCTTTGTATAGAAGCCCCTTACTACATTGAGAATTTTCCTTTCCATCCCCATTTCACTGAGAGTTTTTAGCATGAATCGGTGTTGGACTTTGTCAAATGCCTTTTCTGCATCAAGTGACGGAATCACGTGTTTCTTATCCTTTGTTATTTATATGGTCGATAACGTTAATTGTTTTTCTGGTGTTGAGCCAGCCCTGCATCCATGGTATAATCCAATTTGGTCATGATGATTCTTTTTTTTTTTTTTTTTTTGCTGTGTTGTTGAGTTCTATTGGCTAGGATTTTGTTGAAGATTTTTGCATCTAAGTTCATGAGTGATGCTGGTCTGTAATTTACTTTTTTAGCGGGATCTTTCCCTGGCTTTGGTCTCAGGGTTATGTTGGCTTCATAGAATGAATTTGGAAGTATTCTGTCCTTTTCAGTGATGTGAAATAGCCTCATTAGTTTTGGAATTAACTCCTCTCTGAAAGTTGGGTAGATTTCTCTGGTGAAGCTGTCTGCACCAATACTTTCTTTGGTTGATAGTGTTTTGGTTATTTTTTCAATCTCTTCTTTCGTGATGGGTTTATTAAGCTGTTCTACTTCACCTTGTGATAATTTTGGTAGGTGATGTGAATCTAGAAACTTTGTCAATTTCCTCTGTTAGAGTACAGTTTTTCATAGCGTTCTGTTATGATACTGTTATTGGTTTCAGTTGGGTCCATTGTGACAGCTCCTGACTTATTTCATTTTCAAGTTATTTGTTTCCTCTCCTGTTTTTCTTTTGTAAGTTTAGCCAATGGTTTATCTTTTTAAAAAAAAATTTCAAAAACCTACATTTGGTTTTGTTAATTCTTTCAATTGTTTTTCTATTCTCTAATTCATTTAGTTTTGCTCTAATCTTTATTATCTGGTTTCTTCTGGTGCCTGAGGGGTTCTTTCACTGTTCTGTTTCTACTTGTTCAAGTTGTAGGGTTAATTCTTTGCTTTGGGCTCTTTCTTTATTCCAGATGTTTGTATTTGTGAAGATAAATTGACTTCTGAGCACTGCTTTTGCTGTATCCCATAGGTTCTGGTAGGATGTGTTTTTACTGTCATTTGAGTCTATAAATTTCTTTATTGCATCTTTGATTTCTTCGACAACCAATCAACTTTTGAGCAAGGTGTTGGTCAGTTTCCTTGAGTTCAAATTCCTATCTGTTTTTTCTGCTGTAGATTTCAACTTTTATGGCTTTATGTTCCAAGAACATGCTTTGCACTAGTTCAATGGTTGGATTTTGTTAAAACTTGCTTTGTAACCTAATACATGGTCTATTTTGGAGAATGTTCCATGAGCACTGGAAAAGAAGGTGTATTTATTTGTTGTTGGGTAAAAAGTTCTGCATATGTCAATGAGGCCTAGTTGTTTGATTGTCACAGTAAGCTCTTCTGTATCTGTACTGAGCTTTTTTCTAGATGATCTGTCCATTACTGAAAGTGAAGTGTTGAAATCTTCAACTATTACTGTGGCGTGATCTGTCTCATTTTTCAGTGTTATCAGCATTTGCTCAATGTACTTAGATGCTCTAGCACTGAGTGTATAAATATTAAATATCATTATATCCTGCTTATGTATTGAACCTGTCAGCTATAAATAGTGACTATCCTTGTCCGTGATGGTGGATTTTACATTAAAATTCATTTTATGTGAGATTGGTATTGCCACTCCTTCTCTTCTTTGCATGTTGTTAGCTGAGTATATACTTTTCCATCCATTGATTTTCAGTTTGTTCATATCTTTGAGTTTAAGGTGTGTTTCTTACAAGCAACATATAGACAGATAGTGTTTTTTGATCCAAACTGCTACTCTCTGCCTTTTTATTGGAGCATTCAATCTATTTGTATTCAGTGTAATTGCTGATAGGCATGTGTTTATTGCTGTCAACTTGGCGCCTTTATTTTTATGTTGTAGCTGTTTACTTTGTTCCTCTTGATATTCTGTTCTGGGTCGTTTTTCTGTATGAGTATAGTTTTCATCCTTTTCAGTGTTGGTTTTGTATTTGTTGAGACTCCTGTATTATGTTTCTTGTTTTAATATGTAGCATTGTTAGTGTACTTTTTGGCTACCCCTTGATCCCCCTTAATGTTTTAATTTTAAACCAATCTTTAACTTCTGTACATCTCCTTCAAGCTGGATTTAGAAGAGGACATGGAACCAGGGATATCGTTGCTGATGTCAGATGCATCTTGGCTGAAAGAAAAGAATACCACAAAGATATTTACCTGTGTTTCATTGACTATGCAAAGGCATTCGACTGTGTGGATCATAATAAATGATGGCTAACGTTACAGAAAATGGGAATTCCAGGACACCTAATTGTGCTCTTAAAGAATTTTATATGGATCAAGAGACAGCCATGTGAATAGAAGAAGGAGACACTGCATGGCTTAAAGTCAGGAAAGGTGTGTGTCAGGGTTGTATCTTTTCACCATACCTTTTCAATCTGTATGCCAAGCAAATAATCTGAGAAGCTATATTATACAGAGAAGAGCCAGGCATCAGGATTGGAGGCTGTCTCACTGACAACCTACATTATGCAGACAACAACACCTCACTTGCTGGAAGTGAAGAAGATTTGAAACTTACTGATTAGGATCAAGGACCACAGCCTTCAGTATGGATTGCACCTCAACATCAAGAAAACAAAAGTGTTCACAGTTGGACCAGTAAGCAAAATTATCACAAATAGGATTCAAAGGACTGAGGTTGTCAAGGATTTCATTTTACTTGGGTTCACAATCAATGCCCATGGAAGCAGCAGTCAAGAAATCAAAAGATGCATTGCACTGGGAAAATCTGCTGCCAAGGACTTCTTTAAAGTACTGAAAAGTAAAGATGTCACTTTGAAAACTAAGGTGCTCCTGACCTAAGCCATGGTATTTTCAATCACATCATATGCATGCAAAAGCTGGACAATGAACAAAGAAGACAGAAGAAGAATTGATGCCTGTGAATCGTGGTGTTGGAGAAGAATGTTGAATGCACCATGGACTGCTAAAAGAACAAACAGATCTGTTCTGGGAGAGGTAAAACCAGAGTGCTCCTTGGAAGCAAAGACAGTAATGCTGCATCTTACATACTTTCTACACGTTGTCAGGAAGGATCAGCCCCTGGAGAAGGACATCATGCTTGGTAGAGTGGAGGGTCAGCAAAAAGAGGAAAACCCTTGATGAGACGGATTGACACAACGGGCTTGAGCATAAAAATGACTGTGGACTTGGCCCAAGACTGAGCAGTGTTTTGTTCCATTGTTCATAAGGTTCCTATGAATCAGAAATGACTTGACAACACCTAATAACAACAACAACAGCATGTCTCCTTAATTTCCTCTCCATCAGAAAGGGCTGTATCTACTGTAATATATCCCTCTTTCCAGTGTGATGATGTCCTAGTTTTCATGCTAAGATCTCTGATTCCCTACTTTTAATACTTTAGCTTTGATTGAGCTTGGTGACTTCCCTAACTGAGTAGGACTCTGGGTGCTCAGTCCTGCAATGTATCCTTAAGTATACAACTGATGTTATTGTTTTTCTAAACAAAGAGCTTCCTTCAGTATTTCTTGTAGTTTCAGTTTGGTGTTTACAAAGTCTCCAAGCTTCTGTTTGTCTGAGAATGTCTTAATTTCACAGTCATATTTGAGAGACAATTTCACAGGATATACGGTTCTTGGTTGGAAGTTTTTCTCTTTCAAGGCTTTGTATGTATCATCTGACTGTCTTCTTGCCAATGTGGTTTCTGCCAAAAAGTTAGAAGCCTACAGGGGCTTCCCTTTGTCCATTAGTTTTGCTTTAAGCTTCACTGCCTTTAAGAGCCTCTTTTTATGTTTCATTTTATTAAGCCTGATTATAATATGGCTCAGTGTCCTTCTTTTGGGGTATAGTTTTTGTGGTGTTCAATAAGCATCTTGAATGTCTATGGTCTCTTCTTTCATGATGTCTGGGAAGTTTTCTGTCAGCAGCTCCTCAACAATTCTCTGTGTATTTTCTGCATTCCCTCCCTGTTCAGAAACTCCAATTATCTGTACATTTATCCTCTTGACAGAGCCCCACATGCTTCTTAATGTTTCTTCATTTTTCTTAATTCTTTTATCTTATTTCTCCTCACAAATGCTGGTGTCAGTTGCCTTATCTTCAAGCTCACTAATTCTACATTCCAATTCCTCCATCTTGCTCTTTTGGCTTTACACTGAATATTGTAATTCTGTGATTTTATTGATCTTCTGGATTTCAAATTGTTGATGTTCTAGCAGTTCATATACTTTGCTTAATTTTTCATTTTGTTCTGCTGCATTTTGTTCAATCTCTAGAAGGTCTTTATACATAATTCTTTTGCATTCTACCTCCAATAATTTCAGAAAGGCTTCTTCATCTGGGAAGTTCTTTGAATCTTTATTTTGGGAGTTTTCCGGAGCTATGGTAGTCTGATTTTTTAAATTGTTAGATAGTAAGTGTTGTCTTTGTGCTATCCAGAAGCTTTACAGTTTCTCCGATGTTACATCAACAGGAGGTATGGTGTAGGTCTCAGAAAGGAGTGAGTAAAGGTGACTGCTTGATTTGGTGGTCAGCCACTGCTATGTTGTCTAGGTGCAGCAGACTTACGTATAGCCTCTCTGTCTATATAGACTCCGTTAAATCCTGTGGTACTGCTCAGTTTGGTGGCTGGCCCCAGCTGGTCCCCCAGGGGTGGCAGGCCTGCTTCCTATCTGATAAAGGTGGTGAGCTACTTGAGCCAATTCTTCACCTTCATACCAGTCAAGACTATATTATAGCTCACGGATGGGATGAGGGAGGGTTGACACCACACTCAGCTGCCAGGAACCACTGCACTCTCTAGATGCTCTTAAAAACTGTTTTTTCTGCTGAGAGGGATGCTGTCCAATGGCAGCTGAAAGCAACCGGACCCTCAGGGGTGGCAGGTCCTGCCTCCTGGTTGGCAAAGACAACATCCTACCTATGGAGTCTCTAGAGGGCCTTCAGCCAATGCATGGCTGAAGACAGGGCTCACTGAAGGGTGCTAAAAATGGTGCCACCACAATCAGCTGCCATTCACTGTGTGTTCTCTAGCTGTTCTTGATTTAAAAGCTGGTTTTCTGCTGAGAGAGGTGCTGACCACCTGTGGCTGATAGCAATGGAGCCCTCAGTGGTGGCAGGCCCCACCTCCTGGGTGACAAAGACAGTGCCTCATCAGCTGTCCACCTCTGCTATGATGTGCCTTAAAGAAGGGAGGGGTTAGGGTCCTGCCACATTCAGTTACCAATCACCACTACTTTCTCTAGGTACGACTGTGTTAAAAACAGCTTGCCTGCTGGGAGAAGTGCTATCAAGACAGGCACCATTGCTCAGCATGAGAATTAGCCCCAGCTGAGCCCTCAGGTAGGGTTCATTCTGCCTCTCAGCTGATCAAGAGGGTGTCCCACCTGAGCCACCTCAGTTATAGTGAAACAGCAGAATTATAGCGCAGCTCAGAGAAGAGAGGGGGCATGAGCATTAGCACCATCAGTTACTCTAAATGTGGCTGTCCCAAGCACAGTCTCTCTGCTGTGGGATACGCTGTTTACTTAGGCACTGCAGATCAGAAAAGTAGCCAGGCTGTGCCAGCTTCACAGTTTGGCAGACCCAGTTCCAGCTTAACAACTGATAAAGAAGTGTCCATGCCCTCAATCCTCTCAGGCACTGCAACAGCAGAAGCAGTATGCACTGTGCAGCTGTCTTGCCACCAAAAGGGTATTTTCCCCCTTCCTAGTGCACAGTTGGGTCTCAGAACCCTTCACCTGATCTTAAAGCTCCCAGAACGTCCACAATTCAATTACTTTTCCAAGCCTTAGTTCTCAAAGGGAATCAAGGAGACATGTGTCTAGTCCACCATTTTAGTCCTGCCTCCTCAGGAATCTTTACTGATTTTTTTTTTTGTCTCTTTGTTGGATCAACTTCTGAAAGACTTATGTTAAGATTTCTAGCTGTTGTGCACATGTCTATTTCTTACTTTATTTCTGTCAGTTTTGTTTCATGTTTTTGTAGCTTTGCTATTAAACAAATACTGATGGAGTCTTGACAAATTACTTCTTTCAACATTATGTATTGTGTCTCTTTACCTTTAAGAATATTATTTTATGTGAGGTCTAATATTTTCTTTTATTAATATAAGGCAGGTGTCTTAGTCATCTGGTACAGCTCTAACAGAAATGCTACAAGTGGATTGCTTTAAAAAGGAAAAGTTTATTTTACACAGTCTGGTAAGCTAGAAGTCCAAGTTCAGGGTGTCAGCTCCAGGGGAAAGTTGTCTCTGTCTCTACTCTAGAGGAATGTCCTTGCATTGCATCAGTCTTTGTTTGGTCTGAGACCATCTTGGAGCCAAAACCTCAGGTCCTACAAATGTGCTCTGTGCTTGGTGCTGCTTTCTTGATGGTATGAGATCCTCAACTCTCTGCTCGCTTCCTTTTCCTTTTATCTGTTGATTGATGAAAGGTGGTGCAAGCCATTCTCCAGGTAAACTCCCTTAGTGAGGGTGTTACAGTCCAACCCTAATCCTCTTTTAACACAATCCTATTCATTAGCCACAGACAGAGATTAGGATTTACAGCATAGGTAAACCACAAAATGGAGGATAATAACACAATAATGAAATCATGTCTCAGCCAAAGTGCTAAACATCTCTTTGGGGGAACCCTTGACACCATGCTACCATCATTGTGCATAGCATTTGTATTTCCTGTATTGTGTTCGTACTGTGTTTACAAGAAAATTATATACAAGGTTTTACTTTTTGGTATTTTATTGTATTTTTCTTTCTTTGTTTTCCTGCTTTTATGTTGAGTGTGTTGACTTCTGTCCTTCAATAGCATATTTAGTCCATTTACATTTAAAAAAATTTTAACTTGGAGGTTAGCACTCTCATTTTGGCCTTTGGTATTATTCCATTTCTTCTTTGTTCCTCCTTTCCTTTTTTCAGTAAATCAGGTGATTTTTCAGTATTTCATTTATCACTATAACTGTTTTTATCCTTTTGAATTATATATTCAGTGATTACTACATGTATCTTTAAGATAGTATATTTGCCTTTAAATAATATTATACTACTTGAAAACCAGTGTGCCTTCAAATGATATTATACTACTTCAAAACCAGTGTAAGAGTCTCACAGCAGGACAATTCCAGTTATCACATTGTGCTTTTCTTCTCTGTCTTTTCCAGTGTTTTACATATGCTCTAAACACCACAATATACCATTTTGGTTACTGTTTTTAATGGTCCCTAAAATTTTAAACTGTATATATTACTAAGAAAAACATTCAGTATTTACCCAGATATCTACCCATCTGGTGTTCTTCTTTTCCTACAGATATGGAGTCCATCTGGTATCTTTTGCCCCTGAGTCTGAAAAAATTCCTTCAGCAGTTTTTGTAATATAAGTCTGGTGGCAATAAATTCACTTAGCTTTTAAGACACAGAAAAAGCTTAGTCCAAAGAACTAATACACCACAACTACCACAGCCTCTACCAAACTGAGTCCAGCACAACTAAATAGTATCTGGCTATCACCACTAACTAACCTGACAGGGATCACAATATAGGGTCCTAGATAGAGCTGGAGAAAAATATAGAACAAAATTCTAACTCACAGAAGAAGACCAAGCTTACTGACCTGATAGAGCCAGGAGAGACCTTGAGAATATGGCTCCTGGACATCCTTTCAGCTCAGTAATATAGCCACTCCTAAGGTTTGCCCTTCATCCAAAGATTAGAGAGTCCCCAGACCAAAATGAGACTAAATGGGCACACCAGCCCAGGGACAAGGACTAGAAGGCAGGAGAGTAGAGGAAAGCTGTTAATAGAAAACCCAAGGCCAAGAAGAGAGAGTGCTGGCATATTGTGGGGTTGGTAACCAATGTCATAAAACAATATGTGTACTAACCATTTAATGAGAATCTAAAAAAATTCTTTTGGCTTTTTGTCTTCCTGGAAATATCTTAAATTACCATGTCTTTTGAAGGCTATTATCTCAAAATAAGTAATTCTATATCAACAAGATTTCGTTTGTTTTTTACTTCCATTTTAAAGACACTATTTGTAGTCTTTTTATCTCCACTGATAAGAAAGCACCTATTATTCATGTTGTTCACTACATATGGTATGTTGTTTTTTCACACTCTGTTTTTACTATTGCTTTTTATCTTTGGTTTTCAGCAGTTTGACTTTGACATAAGTGTATTTTTCTTCATACAGATTCTGTTTGTACTTCAATGTGCTTCTTGAATCTGTAGATTTGTGTCTTTCATCAGTGTTAGAAAGTTTTTGACTATCATCTCTTCAAATATTTCTGATGAATTACTGCTTTTTTCTTCTACTCTTGGGCTCCACATGTTAGACCACTTGATACTGTCCCACCTATTTTGGGTAGTATTTTTCTCTTCTTCTGCTTTGTATTTTAATTTGGGTATATTCTATTGATCTGTGTTCAAGTTTACTGAAACATTTCTTTGTTGTGTCCATCCTGCTCTTAAACACATCTAATAAATTAATCATTTTTGTATTTTACTTTATAGAATTTTCATTTTAATTTCTTACAGTTTCCATTTTGCTGAAGAAAATTCCTATACTTTACCACTATTTAATAATTTTTTGTTTTGAAATACTTGGCTTACAGAAGAATTTCAAAGATAGTGCAGAGAGTTCCTATATATCCCCACTTCTCAACTTCTAACACAAAAGTCAACAAATTACAACCCATGAACAAATCCAGTCCACTGCTTGCTTTTGTAAATGAAGTTTTACCAGAACACAGTCATGCCCATTCATTTATGTATTATTTATGGTGGCTTTTATACTACAGTGGCAGAGCTGAGTAGTTTTGGCAGAAACTGCATGACCTACAGAGCCCAAAATTGTTACTAACTGCTGCTGTATACACACATACACACAACCATTAGTACAAATTGTACATATAGTTGACTCCTTCCCTAAAATTTGTATCTTACATAGTCATAATACTTTTATCAACACAATGAAATTAACACTGGTAAAATACAGTTAACTGAACTATAGACTGCATTATTCAAATACAGATTTTCTTTGAACTTTGACACTTTTTCCAATACTGTCTTTTTCTTGGTGTAGGATCCAGCTTAAGACAAAACATTGCATTTAAATACTAAATCTCCTCAGACTCCTCCAATCTGCGGCAGTTCTTTGGTGTTTCCTTGTCTTTTAAGATCTTAACACTTTTGAAGAGCACTGACCAGACACTGTAGAATACCTGCTGATTTATTTATTCATTCCTTTATCCATTCATTCTATGATCAGTCTAGGATTAAGGATTTGGGGGAACAATACTACACAAATGAGGTTCCCTTATTGCATTAGGGGGGACATAATATCAACATTCTTATTACTGGTGATATTAAGCCTGATCACTTGGTTAAAATGATGTATGCCAGCTTCTTCATGATAAAGTTACCATACTCCATTGTAAGTTAAGCACATACTCAAGAGGAGTGGAATTAAGCTTCAACCCCAAAGGAGGAGTTACAATAGATTTTGGGGCATATGTTAAAACCTCCACAGTAACTAACAAATATTTGTGCGATGTTACTTTGAGGCTGTGTAAATAATTATTTTTCCTTAAAATTTTATCCAGGTAGGTTAGCATTCATTAGTGAATCTTGCCTGTAAAACTTATTATTGTGGTTATTCCAGTGTTTATGTTCTATTGATCTTATTTTACATTTACTATTACAATTTTCACTCTTTTTTCCCCATTTATTATCCAGTTTTTACAGGAGATCATTAGCTATTTTTATCATAGCTATTTAAAGTCTTTTCTGGTAAGTTCAACCAATGTCTGTCTCCTCTATGGGTTTGCTTTTATTGACTATTTTATTTATCAGAGTCACATTTTCTTTCTTCCTCATGTGTTTTGAGACGTGTGTGTGTTGTTTTTCATAAAACAGCAATAGAAACTGAAGTGAACAATATTTACCACCAGAAAAGGTTGCAACCTCTCTTACGTCAGACCACTGCAGAGGGAGAAGAAATCAAATCCACCTTTATTAGTTCATATAGGTCCAGGATGTGATGCAGCTCTAATTTAGATCAATTCACTCCTAGCTTTGAATGCTCTGAAAGCAGGGTCAGGTACTTTTCTTCTATAGGGTTTGGATTCTGAGTGTAATCAAGACTCTAAGGATAAACAGATGAGTTACCAACTTTCCCAACAATGGGATATCCTCTCTGTTTCCTAACCTGGCCCACAGCTTTCAGCTTTTTGTGTTATTAGGGAGCTCTCCTCGCTCTTCAGTCCTCTCCAAGTTTTGAGATCCTAAGGCAGCTTGTTTTTGCCCAATGTAACTCAGAGGAGTTTCTCTCCACACAACTTTTCCCCTGGTCCTCAGCAGCTGAATTTTATTCAGAGTGGCTTCAGATCGATAGTTATTTTGCCTTGCCTTCCTTACCTTCACAAGGAAGCTCTCTTGAGCTTATGAAGGTTCCTGCAGACATGAAGTGCTCAATTCCCTGGAAAAGTGTTAACAGGTCAGTGTAGTTTCTTTCAGCAGATGGGAGTCTGAAAATACTGATCTGCCATGCCATCCCACACATGGCCATTAGAAATGTGTTAATGTTTCTGCTGGCTTCCTCTTGCCCCCATCTAGGTCATATTCCTCTTTTCTTGCTGCTCTGTCAGGGAAGAGACTGGCCATGGGTCTCTTCTCTATGAAAGGCTCATCAATTTCTGATATTTTATTCCTTTGAATTCTCTGCTACTGGATGGCATCATGAATTGAATTGTGTGCCCCCCCCCCAAAATGCATGTAGCAGTTTGACTAGGCTGTGGTTCCTGGTGTTGTGTGATATTCCTATATGCTGTAAATTCGGCCTCTTACTGAGGAAGGATGGACAGGCAACAATGTTTGTGTTGGCGAGGCAGAACTCAGTGTGTAAGACTGTATTGTGGCTTGAAGCAATCTCTTCGGATGTAAACGAAAGGGAAGCAAACAGAGAGCTGGGGACCCCATAGCATCATGAAAGAAGCAGTGCCAGAAGCAGAGCACATTCTTTGGAAAAGACTCAGGGTCGCTGAGCCTCAAAAGCTCTCAGTCCAGGGGAAGATGGGTGACAAGAATCTTCCACCAGAGCCAAGAAAGAAAACCTTCCTCCAGAACTGACACACTGAATTTGGACTTGTAGCCTATTGGGCTGTGACAGAAAAAAATTTCTCTCTCTAAAGCCATCCACTTGTGATGTTTCTGTTATAACAGCACTAGATGACTAAAACAGATGAGTTCAGAAAAAAACTACGATTTTGTAGCTTATCAAGATTGTTTCAGTTGTTGGAGTGAAAACAAAGGTCTCCTGTCTCTTTCTACATTCTAACCAAAAGTAGACTTATTTCAGCATGCCAGTTAAAGAATGAGTCCTATGCTTTTAAAAATGATTGAAAATTACAAATTTAACTTAGTTCTCCAGATTAACATATGGGTTAAGTTTTAGAAGAACCAAAACTGGACCTCATTCTGATCCTGGGTGATTCTCATTGTACGACAGTGCCTCCTGGGAACCTCCCGTCACCATCATTGCAATCACTACCACCATAAACAAAAAACAAACAAAAAAACCAAACCCAATGTTGTCAAGTCAATACAGACTCATAGCGACCCTATAAGGCAGAGTAGAACTGCCCTATATAGTTTCCAAGGAGTGCCTGGCAGACCTGAACTGCCAATCTTTTGGTTAGCAGCCTTAGCATTTAATCACTTACACCATCAAGGTTTACAACACTATCACCATAGCAGCTACCAAATATAGAGCCATTATTCAAATACCTACTTTGAAACAAGTAAGTATTAACTATTTAACGTGTATTCTCTTATTCTCATCATAGATATTTGATACATAGACTTGGAAACCCAATGGGCAGTTCTGCTTTCTTCTACAGAGTAGAATCATCATGAGGCAATGGGTTTTTTTTGTTTACTATTATAATGCCCACTTTATAGATGAGGGGAGAAAGAAGCTAAGTAACCTTCCCAAACAGTTAGTGGCAGAGCCATTGTTAGACCCAGGTCTACATATCCCTGTGGCTTGTTAACTCTCGCTCTGTATGATGCTTCCAGATCTAATTTCTGTTGCTTCTTTACTCTCCTCATGCTTGGGTGGTCTGGGATTCCCTAGATGAGCCAATTTACCTTCCTGGCTGGGGCTTCCCTTTGTCTACTTACTTCTTGAGCTCTTCTTTCTTGAAGAATGTCTAAGACCAAGCACAGTTTCCTTTGTAAACATGAAAAATGTCCACTTTTGTGGCCTTGTCAGCTTTGTCAGGTCATGAGCTCAGGCTCTGCTCAGTGGACTAAAGTGTGGGCAGCACTATAATTTAAGCAGCTTGACCTTAGGGTCTTGCTTGGCACACAGCATGGGTGGGAACCCATTCTAGAGGATCATAGGATTATCTTGCAGAAAGAGGGACTCAAGCAAGAATATCGAGATACACCATGCGAAGGGCCAAATTGGAGAAGTCCATTAATTATCTTGTACTCTCTGTGTCTGTACAGGCAAGCATGAGAGAGATTGAAGATATCTGCACATTGTGACCGAGGCTGCCTCTGTTTCCTTCTTGTCTGCAGTGTGGGAGAGGAGGAAAAACAGTGCTAGAGTTGCTCAGGGGCTTTAGTTATTTCCAAAACCAGAAGACAAAAGGAGGTCAATGACTATAAATAGACATACTGTAAACTGACAAGACTTCATCTGAGCTCTTTAATGATGTTCAAATGCTATCAGTGGTACAACAGCCTGGTTTGTAGAAAAGACATCAGAACAGGCAGACAGATGTGGCTTTGAATCCAAGATCTACCACTTACTTATTATGTACCCTTGAACCGATCCTTTGTCTTCATAGGTAACATGCGATTTTCAGAAAATCTGTGATAACTAGACCAGAGAAAGCCAGTGAATGGGTTTGTAAACTGTAAAACAGTGCTAAAATTAGGGAAATATCACTGTTAACATTAAAAGAGAAACTTCACCAGGCTGGGAGATGCAGGGATGGGGGAAGCTAGAGCCACCGTATAGGTACTCCTCCAGGGGTACACGGCATTGGAAGTTTACAGCGTAGGTGATCTCTCTTAGGGTGAGCCTGGCATGGTGCAAATACTGAATGGGACTCTGTTAAACTGAAGATCATGCCCAGACTCATACTGGAATGAGACTCTGCCATGTGACAGTATTGACACCATCCTTCATCCTTGATCAAAGGAAGCATGATCAAAGAACAAAGAATAGTGGACCCAATCAGAAACTCAGGTGGCCGCTTCCATTTCCATAATCAAATATTTATATACCATTTCCTCCTGCCCTTTCAGTTCACCTTTCCCCTCTTACTTCTATTTGAACAAAACATGTTCAAACATCCCCTCTTGCCCTGTTGGGGACAAAAAGTGCCTGTAATGTTGGTGTAACATTTTGGAGAATGAATGCAACATTTATGTCTATTTGCTGATCAGAATATTGATTTCCTCTTGAAATGAAATGTCACATCCCTGGATTTCAAGATGTGCTATAGGAAAAAAGCCAACTTGGAGAAATTTGTCTTTGGGTAGCTTTTATGATACCTAAGCAATGCTCCCTCCCTCTGTGTGTGTCAGTCTAGAATATCAGACATGGGTAAGACCAATCCCACATGTTCTGTGCATGGTTTTTTAGTCCTCTGATTTTCCAGGGCTATTTGGACCCTCTAAAGAATTTAAAACAGGACTATTGGTGTACGGCATATTTGGTATGCTCGATATTACCAACCATGTCTTGATACTATCATTTAGTGTTGCCTTCAAAACAGGGCATTGAATGATGAAAGGCACTGGCTCAGTATTGTCTTAGAAATAAAAGCCTTGCTCCTTCCATAGAAAGGAGAGACAACTACAGCACAGTTATGGGCATGAGTCCTTCTGAAGAAATAAAGGACTGCTTTGGAAAGAATTCAGATCTTTCTTGCTGAAGGGTGAGAACATGGACCAGAAGATGGCAGAGCAGGCATCTCTTTAATTGAGCTTATCTTTGAGTGTTGACCAGAGGTCTGTGGTCCAGGAGAGGAGGAAGTACATGGATGTGGCCATGTGTTCTGAACAAATCAACCATGCATGACGGGTCTGGTCTAGGGAAAAAATAAGCCTTTCCAAAAGGGCCAAGATTTATCTTAGAGTTCACTACGAAAGCAGAACTAATGAGATATACATATTTACCTATATGTATAGAGAGATCAAGAGAGGAAGATGGACTTCAAAGAATTAGCTCACGTAATTTTGGAGAACTGGCAAGTTCAATATCTATAGGTCATGTGACAGACTGGAGACTCATACAGACTTGCATCCCAAAATCTGTAAGCAATAAATGGGAAAAATGAATAGTAAGAGCTTCCTGGAAAAATACCTTTCTATATCTGGAGGCAGAACACAGCCTAGGGAAACTCTCTACTTTGCTCTTAAGGCTTTCACCTAATTAAGGTCTAGCATATTATGGAAAATAATCTGCTTTTCTGTGCAGTCTGCTGATTTAATCACACCATATGTAACTGCTTTATAGAAGGCAGTGGTGGTTCAGTGATAGAATTCTCACCTTCCATCCAGGAGACATCTGTTCAATTCCCAGCCAGTGTACCTTGTGCACAGTCACCACCCCACTGTCAGTGGGGGCTTGAGTATTGCTAAGGTGCTGAATAGGTTTCATTGCATCTTCCAGACTAAGACGGACTAAGAAGACAGGCCTGACAATCTGCTTTCAACATTTAGCCAGTGAAAACCCTGTGGATACTAACTGTCCAAACCTTCTGTGCCTGAGGTTGCCTTGAGTCCAGGCTGATTCAACAGAAGCTAGTGACTAATACTACTACTAACACTACCACCACCACTACCACAGCTACTACTGCTACTGCTGCATCTTTGTAACACAAACTACATTAAGGTTTGACCAAACAACTGAGCACAATATCCTAGTCAAGATGACAGATAAAACTAGCCATCACAGGACTCCTGATTCCTGTCTCCCTCTCTCAAGGCAGCTATAACTGAGTAGGACTTTTTGCATGTCAGCTTAGTCCTGGACATCAAGCCAGGCTACAGATGTCTACATGGCAATGCCTTCTAAAAAAAAAGACTCAGTGGTTACTCTATTTCAGGGATAACTCAAAATTTTCCATTCATTCACAGATATTTTTGAGTACCTATTGTGTGCCAGGCATCACACTACATACAGGGGATATGGTATTGGACAAAGTTGAATGATTTCTTCCCTCAGGGGCTACATGTCAATGGGTATGATAGAGGACTCACCAACCAAGTAAATAGATAAGGAAATAAAATAGCTGCAAACTATTATAAGTGCTATCAAAGAAAGTAACACAGAGCTTAGATGAGAAATAGGCAGTCAAAACAGAATGCCACTGGAAACTTAAAAAAGATATATTGGTGTAGGCTGAGCCCTAGTGTTTTGGAAACTAAAACGATCAATGCAGAAACAAAAGAAGATGAAAGCAGGGATCTGTGGGCCAGAGATAACTTACCTATGCAGGCATCTACCTTCCACAGATCATGGTCTTCACACCAAATTCACTCCTCCAAGTAGGATATTTCGTCATTCATCTCCCCTGGCACAGCCTACACTGTGTGCTAGGGTCAAAGCCACAAGAAATACTCTACCAAAGAAACAATCCAGTTGCATCTAGTTAATTCTGACTTATGATAACCCCATGTGTGTGGAGTAGAACTGCTCCAGAAGATTTTTATAGCTGTAACCTCTAGGCAGCAGATTCCCAGACCTTCCTTCCAACGTGTCTGTGTGCATCAACTGACAACCCTTCAGTTAGCAGCCAACCACTTAACCATCTGTACTACCCATGTACTCTGAACATGCTATAGGATTATTTTTACTCTTTATTTTTTCTGTTCTTTCCTTTCTACATCTATAAAAGGCAATATTAAGCCCTGCTGCCACTTGCAGCCAGGAGATATTATATATGGCATCATGTGTGTCCTAAAGCCAACAGAGGACCAACAGTATGGAGATTCTCATGACTCATCAGCCTCCTCCCATCTACCCATTGAATTTCCAAAGATTAACTCCTATTAAGCAATTTCAAGTTTTAGAGACCCCCACCAAAGGCTTATTTAAAATACTAAAGGCAATAATAATATAATCTGAATAATAACAGTTATTTTTTTCTTCCATCATCTATTCAAGAACAGTTTTTTCCATCCCCACTGACAACCTCTTGAAACATTTTACAGTGATTCTTACTTTTCAGTTGTTTGGCATTTTAAGTCAAGAAAATAGGCAATAGATCAAAAGCAACCCTGGTGAGAAATAGAATTTATGACTGCACAGAGAAGCCTACAGTTCTTTACAGAATTGGGGAAATAAAGATACTGAATTATAGAGTCAGTGCTGCTCTCCTTCTAAGATACACTTCCTCTCTCTGCAGTGGTTAACATTAACCTTGCATAGTTACAGGTGACAAAAACTAATTCAGATGACTTAAGCAAAATAAAGAGCTCTGTTGGCCTCCATAATTGGGAACTCCAAGGGGTGGGGTGTTTTCAAACTTAGCTGCGGTTGTATCCAGGGATAGACATGATTTCTAGTCTACTTTCCTCTCAGGACTCTGTGTTAATCTCCAACAAGCTCTTTCCACAGGGTAACAAGATGGCTACTAGGAATACCGTATCCCACACAGCAGTTTATAGCTCTAAGATGCTAGAGTGGTCCCAAGTGGTCACTATCTGAATACCTCAGGAAGAAGAATATAAGGAAGGCTTGTCAAAAGTCTAGCTTTCAAGAGGGATCGTATCTGAAGTCTCAAGGCTTGCTTTAAACTCTTAAGTGTATATCCACGCCTTCAAGCCCACCAGTGACACCTTCAGTGCTAAATACAATGGCTAATTCTCAGTCCACACCTTCCCTGGACTGCTGCCATCCCTCCACACAGATGATCTCTTGTTTTGCCAGAAAATACTTTCTTTACTTGCACCTTTCATTGGCTGCAAAGACACCACATTCTCTGACTTTTCTTCTACCACAGTGGTAGCTCTTATTCTGTCTCCTTGGAAGATTCTTCCTTTATTATCAGGCCTTCCCTTATTGGCCAAGCCTTAGTCCAGCTTCATCTTCTGTTTTCTATCAATATATACACCTTCAGTGGTCTCACTTAGGTTTTAGATTCAAATTCCATCCTCGTTCCAACAATGACTGATATCTGTCTGTGCTACAGACTTTTGTCCTGACCCTCAGAATGATATATACAACTGTCTGCTCAGTTTCTTGAGTCCCTAGGTACGAAAACTTTGTGTTGACTACTAACTGAATGGCTGATAGTCTGAACTCACTTAGAGGTAACTCAGAGAAAAAAGCCTGGAGACCTGCTTCTAAAAGTTCACAGCCTTGAAAACCTTGTAGAGTGCAGTTCTGCTTTACAACACATAGGGCTACCATGAGTTCCAAACTACTTATCAGCAATTTTTTCTTTTTTTTAAACTCAGTGTCTATGTTTGCATGTTTAACAGTAATATAGACATCATCAACTGGCCATGAGCAAAAGGAGCCTCCTGATCTTTCTTACTCAAATCTCCACACACAGTCTTCTGCTTCAGGAGCTGCCTCTCCATCCTTCTAGTCTCAAAAGCCAAACTTTAGCAGTCATTTCCTTGTCTAAATCTCCCACCTCCACGCCTTTGAGAAATACTGATGGCTATGTCTAAATATCCCCAGAATTGTCTCATTTCATCCTGTCTCTGCATTATTACCCTGGACAGAGCCACTGTTCTCTCTCTCTCTCTCTCTCTCTCTCTCTCTCTCTCTCTCTCTCTCTGTTTCCCCTAGATACCTGGCTTCAGCCTCAGAACTGTTTCTTCTGCTTCTGCTCTTTCCTCCCCACTGCCGCTCACCCATGAGTTATTCTCAACACAATGTTCAGGGATGTTTTAAATCCAAATGTCATCATGTCTCTCCTCTGACCAAAATCATGCAATGTTTTTCCATTTTATCCAGAGAATAAGCCAAAATTAACCACAGTAAAAGGAAGGAGGGTGTCTCAGGAGAGTAACAAAAAAATAAAAACCCATTGCTGTTGAGTCACTTCTAACTTACAGCAACCCTGTAGGACAGAGTAGAACTGCCTCATATGGTTTCCATGGAGTGACTGGTAAATTTGAAATGCCCACCTTTTGATTTGCAGCTGTAGTCCTTAACCACCTCACAACCAGGGCTGTCTTCAGATCTTTATTTCCCCAATTCTATATAGAACAGTAGGGCTCTCTATCACAACAGAGAAGTAATTGGGAATGGAATTTTTTTTAAGGGATCTCACAATTTCTTCACAAAAGTCAGAGTCACAGGCAGGCTCGTGTCTCTCAGTTTTAAGAAATAGCACATTCATGTTTTTCTGTTTAAAAATGGACACGTAAAAGACTCATCTACAGAACTTGGAGAAAGAGTGAAGGAACCAGGAAATCCAGGAAGGCAGAACAAATTGTGCTCAGAGCTAGCCAGAACAGCCTGCAGAAGTCCCTGCCCATATCCCACCCTTGGGTACACCAGGTCTAGTTTGTTCCAGGATCAAGCTCAAGGCAAACAGGCTAGGGAGGAATCGTGATGGTGAGGTGATTAAGCACTTTGCTGCTAACCAAAGGATTAGCCATTTGAACCCACCACCTGCTCCACAAGAGAAAGATGTAGCAGTCTGCCTCTGTAAAGATAGCTACATTGGTAACCCTCTGTCCTGTAGGGTCGCTATGAGTTGTAATTGACTCTGTGGCAATGAGTTTTGATGCATTTATGGTAACCTTGTGTGGAGGATGGTGTCTGAGCTATCTTCTTGCAGAAAAGACCATCAGCTGCAGATAAGTGAAGCAGATGCAGAGGAGCCACGTATAGGGTAAGCTGTCTCAGTCTTCTTCTACTTGAATGACAACTCGTGGCTGGACTAGTCTCTGAGGCCCTGAGGAGGCCTCCCCTCCAAGTAAACAACCACACATATCTGCATCTGGCCATATTACCATCCCTGCAAATAACAGGAGACAGGTGTTTTCGTTTCACAGAATGACTTGACTCTTATTGTTAGCAGACGACTAGCCAGCTTCTTACTACTGGTGACCCCATACACACAGAAAAAACACTGCCAGGCCTGAGACATCTCCATGACACACTGCAGATCTGACCATTGTAGTCCATAAGGTTTTCACTGGCTGATTTTGGGAAGCAATACACAGCATCCACTGACAGCCAGGGGGTGATTGCCCATGGATTCCATTGTCCAGGAATCGAACGTGTGTCTTCCACACAGATGTAGAATTCTGAACCACCACTTCCCTCTATGAAACATAAAACATTTACATTAAATTCATGTGTGACAGTTTCTTTGTTTCAACATGGCTTTTGAGGTAGTAGGTGTTGATGGGTCACAAGAGCAGCAGATGCAAAGGATAATCAGCCCATAGATGCCTTGCTGACAAAGCAAGTTTCTCCCAGTGCATTAGAACAAACACCTAGTCTTGCTGCCCTGGCCAGAATTATGAAATTGTTGACTTATCAAGGGAAAAAAGCAATATGTGGTACAATGGGCTATACAATCAAGTCCTGCAGTAAACTGTTTCCTTATTTGGGTTTTTGCCTTCTGTAGATATTATGATGCTGTTTACGGGGCTTGATGCAAAATTTCTCTCTCGGAAGTTGTACTATGGAAGAAAATCCCAAAGCCTTTCATCTTGGAATTTGGAACCATGAGCAACGAACGGACCCATCAGGTCTGGTAAACTGAATTCCTGGTTCCCACAGGGATATGTTCTATTCTAGATAGCAGCTAACAGTAGGTTTCCACAATACAGAACATTCAGATCTCACCGCTGATCTCACTTCAGTTTGAATTAGGAAGTCAGGCCACCCTGCTCTGTGCTACTGAGTTAATATGATTTTCCTGCTCTATCGGGACCTCAATCTTCCTTTCAGCCCAGAAAAGGATTGGAGCAGGTGACACTGATGATTACAAGATGAGCTCCTACATTCCTATGATTGATGGGCAAAGCCTCCACATTACCATTTATCTTATTAGACCCTCGGGAGAGTGAAGCCCTCTTCTCTGGGACCTCCAGCTTGATGGAAAGATAGATGGTGCTCAGTCTTCATTTCCCTCCAACCACAGCCAGAATTTCAAGCTTTGGCTTTGACAGATGTTCTGGCAGACAAGCTTCCCTGACTCTTTTCAGAGGCAGAGATGGTACTAGTGAGGTGGTTTATATCATGATCTGCAGTTGCACTTCAGAGAGGTGGTTTGATTACCTTTCAGGCAGGCAACCATGTCTGTCATGTGCTAAGTAAAATGCAAATGGAACCACCTAGGGCAAAGCTGAATCCAACATTGGGGCCATCTCTTCTTCTCATGTTTATGGGCAGCAAATACTGAATCCCACCGTAAGACTTGTTAAGCTTTGAAGATTACCAGCCACAGAGGACATTTTCAAAGCTGGCCTTTCTCCCTCCCGTCTTAAAAAAGTGAAGAACAAAAAGCAGACGTTATTAAATAAGTAACCTCATGGCAGGAGTGAGCCTGGCAGCCAAAGAGGCTTTTGGGTTGGCTCCTTCCAAAGGGAGTTATTACCGTTATCCCATTTGTAAAATTACTCAGGTGTCTTTTTTTTTCCTTCATCTTTCTGAGTAAAAGAGCTGTATCCTAATCCATCTCAAGCATTTTTCCTTTTGGAAAAAATATTAGGATGGTTTGTATAGGGGCTGCAAAAAAATAAACTTGAGGTAACATCTGGCATTTGACTTGTAAATTAGAATTGATTGGCAAGACAAAAGCAATTTATCTTGAGAGACTCATGGGGACTCCATATGTGTCAGAGTAGAGCTATGCTGCATAAGATATTCAATGGGTGATTTTTTGGAAGTAGACAGCCGCTCTTTTTTCTGAGACACCTCTGGTGGACTCAGACCTTCAACTTTTTAGTTTGCACTGAGAGTATGAACCATTTGCATCCACAGGGATGCAAATTTATTTATTTTTCTTATTTAGCCTATTGGTGGCTGAGCCTGGGGATACCAGTTTTGAGGTGTCCAGTTGTGAGGGAAGGTACTCAAATATCCCCACAGCAGTGAAGCAACACAAACTCAAAGGAGGAAAAATTAAGATATTGGTGAAGTATCCAAAGATAAAGGTAGGTTAGCAAGAAAGTCACTGGAGCTAAGAGGAAGGTGAAGGAGAGAGGAATGGGTTAGATCAAGATTAGAAATTGTGTCCCATTCTACTCCCTATCCATCCCAGAGAAGGTTCAACCAGTTGTCCTTCAGTTGACTCCAACTCACAGCACTCTTGTATGTGTCAAAGTAGAATTGTGCTCCATAGTTTTGTAATGGATTATTTTTCAGAAGTAGATCATGAGGTCTTTCTTTTGAGGCACCTCCAGGTAAACTCAAATCTCCAACCTTTGTTTAGCATCTGAATGCTTTAACCATTTGCACTATCCAGAGATTCCAAAGAGGGTCTTCCATCAGGATTCCAGATTAAGTCTAGTGGCTGTGTAAGTGAGAATGCCACCAAGGGCGGTAGGGACTCTTGTCTCTATTCTCCATTTAAGACCCTGGACAGAGACCAAATCCCAGGCTTCTCACCTGCATCACCCAGGCAAGACCAAATACACTCAGTGTGGTCTTGCATTTCAAACAACACTACCCTTGGCATGTAAACCAAAACAACACTGTAAGGCAGAGTAGAACTGCCTCATAGAGTTCTCAAGGAGCACCTGGTGGATTAGAACTTCCAACTTTCCAACTTTTAGGTTACCAGCTGTAGCACTTAACCATTTTACCACCAGGGTTTCTGTGGACCAGAAGGGTCTCAGAATCTGTTCATAGCTGAATCCAGTCAGAGAATGTGAGCTAAAGAGGCGAGATGGATTTGTGGGAAAGTTTGTAGGGACGAACACCAGAGAGAACACAAGAAATCACAGCCTATCCTTAGATGGATCTGTGGTGCCAGCTGAGCCAAGGAGAGATTGAGTAGCCAAAGGGGATGATGAGAAAGAACCACAAGTTTTCCAAACAAATTGGATCCCAGAGACTACCTGGGTACCTGTCAACCAAGCAGATATGGACAGAAGACCCGGCAGGTATGAACCCAGCTATTCTCTTCTGCTATATTTTATGGAAACCATACCCATTTCCTTGCACATCAGATGCCATGTTGAGGGCGAAGCAGGATGATAGAGTGATGGACAACTGATCATTCTAAGAGCATGAGTGCCTCAGTCATCAGATGGGACTAAGCTTTCAACTTAATTAGACTATTCCCTCCCATTGGCATCCACTAAACAAGTGAAGGAAAGCCCCTGGGAATGACCCCTACCAGGTCTCTAGAGGGCCATCTTTCCCTGGCACAGCTCCAGAGTACTGTGAGGTCATTTGTGGACCCATTATCCATCACTGTCATCCTCAGTATCATTTGCCCAATGTAAGGGCTGCTGTCTGGAATGGCCGTTATGCATGATGGCACAGTGGCAAGTTCACAAACTTAATTGTATAGTTGTTTGTCAGGGAGTTTTTGACCAGTAAACAAAATAACTGTATTGGAACACCCTCCCTACTCACTTCATCTGGCCCCCAGTGACTTTTTTCTTTACCTGAAGACAAAGGAAATACTGAAAGTAAGATATTGTGATGACATTCAGGACATGAAGTATAATATGACAACAGCTCTGATGATGGCCATTTCATAAAAAGAGTTCCAAAATTGCTTTGAAGGGTGGACTAGGCACTGACATTGGTGCATAATTTCCCAAAGGAAGTACTCTGAAGGTGACCATAGTGATATTCAGCAATGAGGTATGTAGCACTTAGAACAATTAAGTTTGTGGACTTAATTGCCAGACTTCAGATGCACGTGTATATATGCATGTGTTTGCACACATGCATATACACAGGTATACATATACAAAAAAATGCAAAAATATGTATGAGCATCCACACAAAATGCTTATGCATAGGGTTATATACAAATACATACACAAACACATATATACATACAAGTACATATACACACATAAACATGTATACACAAATCACACATGTATACACAGGCATATGCACACAAAGCTGCACATACAAATGCACATGCACACAATCATACATAACACACCATTACATATAAATACATGCTCACAAACACAAATATGCACACAACCATGTATGTATCTGTATACACACAAACATCATATATACACACATGCAGGCCTATACATATATTCATGCACACAAGTATACATATGGAAAGATATGTACACGTGTGCTCAGACAGTACTAACACATACACAGTATATATAATGCACAAGCACACATATACATGTATACACATATGAACATAAAACGTGAATGTACAATGCACATGTGTGTACATACACACAGATCCACATTTACACATATGAGTGTAAGCACATTTGCATGCACACACGTTTGCATGGGCATATGCGCTTGCGCACACATATGTAACATAGATACACATGAATATGTGCGTGTGTACATACAAATATGTCTACACATATGCATATGCACGTGCACACAAAAATTTACACAAATGTGAACGCACATGCACATAGACACACGGATGTGCGTACAAATGCATGGACACACACACCTTCATGTACATATATAATTTTTTTTTTAATTGCAGTAGCATGGAAAAGATACATAGATAGTCCTTGGATTGTATCATATATGCTCCAATCCTCATCCATTTTCCCCACCCACCATCACCAAGCCTCCATCTGAAAGAATAACCTTTGGCCCTCTTTGGGATAGACCAGCCCAGGCTTCAATTCCAAGTTCACTTTATAAATCCCGGCTTCATAAACTGACCTTTGACTGACAATGCTGAATGGAGTTACTGTGCACAGATAACCTGCCAAAATATTATCCTTGGCACTGTCCCCCGGAGAGATGGATGTGCCATTTGCTGAACCTTGACTGCTGAGGCAGCATTCGCTCCAGAGGGGAAGTTACTTTTCATTTATTAAACTTAAAAATTATTTCCTTTCCATTAGGAGATCTTAAAGCAAGGCTTGCAGATTATCAGTGCATTTGTATTCATCTGCCCACCCATCCATCCCTTAATTTATACACTGTTAGTTGTAAGATCATGAATAGACTTAACTGCACTTAAAAAAGTACAGAACTACAAGAGCTGTGCATGTCAAGTATATGTATTCAGGAAGCTTGTTTGATAAAAAATTAAGTTAATGTACACATTTATATCATATATGCAATATTGAAAAGCAGGATGTTTAAATTGAAAGTCAAAAGGCTCAGAAAGCAGGTTAGTAAGAACTTATGAATTCCCACAGCATCATAGTTCACTTTTCTGGAATAATTTCCCAACAAGATCTTCACAGCAGCCTTGCCAAAATTGCAGGGGTACAGAGTGATGAAGCACCTGGTACAATGAAATGCCTAATAAATACTTGTTGAATAAGTGAGTGAGTATGAAAGAGAAATACCCAAGCAGGAATGAATCAGGAAAAAAAGTAAAACACTATCTCTGCCCTCATTGGCATGGCCTTAGAACCTGTAGCAGGTTACTGATACTACAAAATAAATTGCCACAAATGTAGACACTTAAAACAACATTCATTTATTTTCTCACTGTTTTCATGCAGTGAGGTCACACATTCTATCTCTGCCCTCATTGGCATGGCCTTAGAACCTGTAGCAGATTTCTGATACTACAAAATAAATTGCCAGAAACATGGACACTTAAAACAACATTCATGTATTTCCTCACTGTTTTCATGGAGAGAGGTCAGCAGACCAGGCACAGCTTATCTGGGTCCTGTGTTCAAGGTCTCAAAGCTGCAGTCAAGGTGTTGCCAGGTTGTGTTTCCATCTGAAGAACTAACTGATGAAGAATTTGCCTGCAGTTTCATTCAGATCATTGGCAGAATTTCTTTCCTTACAGCTCTAGGATTGAGGGCTTGTCTTCTTACTGTGCCAGCCCGAGGCCAGCCACTTCAGCTCCTAGAAGCTGCCCACAATCCCCTGCCACTTGACCTCCTCACAAACTCTCTCTTGACATGGCAGCTGTCTTCTTCAAAGCCAGAAGAAGAATCTAAGTCCAGGGAAAGCAACAGCCCCTCTTGCAGGGGATTTCATCTGATTAGGTTTGGCCAATCAGGATAACCTTCCTTTTGACTAACTAAAAAATCAACTGATTTGGGAGAAACCTTATTTATGCCTGTGGAATCCCTGCACCTTTTCCATATTCTGCTAGATAACCAAGTCCCAGAATCTTCTCACAATCAACGAGAGGGGATTATATAAAGGCATAACTCACTAGGGGTCCACTTATGGTATGTCTTTCCCAGAGTCACAGCAGAGACTTAAAAACCAAGCATCAACATTGTTAAACATCCTCTCAACACATACACACTGTTCGTATTACTCTTGGGTTCCATCCAGTCAATTCCAACTCATAGTGACTCCATGTAACAGAGAACTGTCCAGAAGGGTCTTCTAAGCTATAATTTTTGTGGAAATGGATGGCCAGGTCTCTCTCATACGGAGCTGCTAGGTAGGTTCAAATTGCCAATATTTTGGTTAGTAGTTGAGCACTTAACTGTTGTACCACCAGGGCTCTTTTACACACACAGTTCAATAGGAAAACAAAAGCCAAGGAGGGTGAAGTTACTGACTCAGAGTTACACAGCAGAGTCAATGAAGACCAAAATCTGAGACCAAATATTTGGCTGTTTTCTTTTCTGGACAGAAGTTTGCCAATTTTATCATCAAGCAAACCAAAAAGAAAACCATTACCATGGAGTCAATTCCAACTCACTAAGACCATATAAGACAGAGTAGAACTGCCCCATATAGTTTCTAAGGAGCAGCCGGTGGATTTAAAGTTATGAGCCAAGCTCGTAACTACCAGACCACCAGGGTGCCACATCCAGCTGGAAATGGAGAGCAGTTGCTTTTATCCTAAGTCAGGTCATGACTTTGGCACTTTTAATATTCTACCCTGGGTGGATAAGCAAGATTGAAGGGTGGGTTTGGGGAGCAGGAATGTAGACAGGCTCCCCAAAGTTCCTGTTACATAGAGGCACTTGGGTATAGGTGTAGACCAGTGTTCATAAAAGCTAACAACCTCAGTCAGGGCCTCAAGGTAGCACAAGGCAGGCTGGGAGACGAGACACAGCCAGGAAACCTATGGTCAGAGGCTTCATGCCTGCAGTTCCTCGTAGCAAGAAAGAATCCAGGAATCCTCACACACGGAAGGGATGGCTGGGGAATGGATACTCTGCTATCTGCCAGCCCTTCTGATCTGACTATTCCTTAAATCAGTGTCTGTCTTCATGTGGCATTCTTACACTGGCCATGAAAGCAAGTCATGTTAGAAAGATTTTGTCCAGCTTAGGCAGTGGCACAGGCTTCCCTGAAACCTGTTACGCAGAACTCCTTCCCTAGTGGTTCTCATTCAGAGTCCAGCTAGCCTTCAATCCCTGCTGTACCAGCCTGTTACACTCCAGAGCACAACTGAAAGAGGCTGGGGTTTTCTAAAGGTGGTAGTTGGGGCAAGGGGATACAGTCATGTGACAGCTGGCGTTTATCGAGCCAGGCCTGGGCCATTGCTATTTCTCACTTGGCATATAGCATCTTGTCTGACCCTCAAGACACCCCTGGGATACACTGCCTGCTCAAAGTTTGCATCTTACTGAGGAGGAGGCTGAGGCTCAAAGAATTTATGTACCTGTACACAGGAGGTCAGCACCAGTGAGACAGGGGGATTGAGTCCATTTCAGTTACTCTAGAACCTGTGGTCTTAACTTCCAATTCACAGCTGCCACTGAGTTGATTCTGATTCCTGGCAACCCTACATGTGTCAGAGCAGAACTGTGATCCATAGGAGTTTTTTAAAGCTTTTTGTTGTTGAGAACATACACAACAGAACTTACACCAATTAAACAATTTCTGCTTGTAGAATTCACTGCCATTGATTACATCTCTAAAATTGTACAGCCATTCTCACTCTCTTTTTCCAAATTACTCTGACTTTTTAGTTATCTGTCAGCTTTATCCCATATGGATGATTCTTAAAAGAGCACAATGTTCAAGGTAGACATTCTTTACTAGTTAAGTTAAATTGTTGTTTGATTTAAACAAGACTTCAGTGAATGTTTTTGGTTTAAGGTTTGACGATTATCTCAGGACAGTTGTTTCTGGTGTTTATCCAGTTTCCATGCTCCAGAAAGTCTGGATTTCAGGAGAATTTGAAATTCTATCTTTCATTTTCCCCCTAGGTTGGTTCTATAGAAGCTTTGATTAAAGCATTCAACAGTGGTAGTTTGGCACCTTCCATTTCTTCTGATCTCATGGCAAAGGAGGCAGTTTTTCATGTTTATTAGAGGACAGTGATGCATTAAGATTATCCACCAGCCAAGGAAGAGTTGCACACAATGATGTCTGGGAGAGTTCCAAATATGGAGTTTCTGTCATCTTCAGGCATGTTACCCTACTGGCATGGAAATTCATTTGCTTCCTCAGTGTCCCAGGGAATACAGTTTGGGCCAGAAATTTAGGAGCATTTTAAAGTGATTTACCAAGTCATAAGGTTCAGCCTAAGTATGGAAGAATGGCAATCTTTGTTCCTTATTTTTGGACTCATACTGTATGACTCACCTTTCATGTTACCCTACTCAACCAGCTGAACTAGTCTAAGCCCAGAAAAGACTTTAATTTGTGGAATCAGCAAAAAAAAAAAAAGTCACTACCATTGAATTATTTAAAATTATTCATTTATTCTGTATCCATTCACTGAACAAATATTTGTCAAGTGCATTGCCACAGCTTCTATGGGCTTCTGTTGAAACTTTGAAAAGTTTGGAAGTAGCTTTAAATATGGTAAAAACCAAACAAAACCCATTGTCATCAAGTTGATTCCTACTCCTAATGACCCTATAGGACAGAGTTCAGCTGCCCCACAGAGTTTCCAAGGAGCACCTGGCATATTCAAATTGCTGACCTTTTGGTTAGTGGCCATAGCAGTTGACCATTATGCCACCAGAGTGTCCTGAAGTGCCTAATAACAAATAACAAATACTATCAGTAGGTCAAGTTGTTTTAAAAAGCCATCTGTACACTTTCATGAGTGCTGAAAAACCTTGAAAAAGTAATCCAGCATTTATTCTTGATAAGACTTTTAGTAAACTAGAAATGGAAGGCTATTTCCATCCCACGAGACCAAATATGTAACTTAAGCCAACAAATCTTGTATTTAATGTTTGGTTTAAAAAACTTAAATATTAAACTAAACATACTGACTCTTCTACCTTTCTATAAATGGATTTTGAAAATATAAGCATATTTTAAGAAGTCAAAGAAAATAATGTTCACTTTGCCTCCAGTAGGCTTGGGGGTAATGGGTGAATTTGATGTTTTTTATACACTTCCGTATTTTTGTCTTCTTTTTTTAATCAGCCTCAGATTACTAGGATGGAAGAGGTCCCTAGAGATACCTTGGTACAGTTTCTTCTCTGTGTGGTCATGGGCTGAGACTTGTAGAGAGAAGGTGACTCTCTCAGCACAAAGAAATAGCCCAAGCTGCTGGGAACCAGGTATGGTGAAGAGGACCAACAAGTTGGTGAGACATTTGGGGCCATTTTGGCTCTTGAGTAGCAATGAGAAAACTCCATTCCTTAACTGTTAAGCATTAAATTGTGTTCCCGAAAAATACATGTTGTGAAACCATAACCCCACCTGTGGATATAATTCCATTTGGAAATACGGCTTTCTTTGTTATGTCAATGAGGCTATTAACAGGGTGAAAAACCAAAAACCCACAGCCATCTATCCTTCCACATTTGTGCTTCTTGGTTTTTGTGCCTAATTTGCTGGGTTTTGTCTCCACGGTGATTGGTTTAAGATGTACCCTACACTGATATGGAAATGCCGGTGGTGTAGTGGTTAAATATTACATCTGCTTTGGCAGCTTGAATCTGCCAATCACTCCTTGGAAATTCTACAGGGCAGTTGTACCCTGACCTATAGGGTTATTATGAGAAATCTGTATGTGGATCAAGAGGCAGTCATGTGAACAGAACAAGGGGACGCTGTATGGTTAAAAGCAAGGAAAGATATGCATCAAGGTTTTATCCTTTCACCATACATTTTCAATCTGTATGCTGAGCAAATAATCCAATAAGCTGCACTTTATGAAGAAGAACAAGGCATCAGGATTAGAGAAAGACTCTTTAACAATCTGTGTTATGCAGACGACACAACCCTGCTTGCTAGAAGTGAAGAAGATTTGAAAAACTTACTGATGAAGATCAAAGACCACAGCCTTCAGTATGGCTGGCACCTCAACATCAAGAAAACAAAATCCTGGCAACTAGACCAGTAAGGGGCATCATGACAAACAGAGAAAGGATTGAGGTTGTCAAGGATTTTATTTTATTTGGTTCCACAGTCAACACTCATGGAAGCAACAGTCAAGAAATCAAAAGATGCATTACATTGGAAAAATCTGCTGCAAAAGACCTCTTCAAAGTGTTGAAAAGTGAAGATGTCATCTTGAAGACTAAGGTATGCCTGACCCAAGCCCTGGATATGTTCTCAAGAAGGATCAGTCCCTGGAGAAAGACATCATGCTTAGTAAAGTGGATGGTCAGTGAAAAAGAGAAAGACCCTCAAGGAGATGGATTGACACAGCGGCTGTAAAAATGGGGTTAAGCATAAAAACCATTCTGGACATGGCATAGGACTAGGCAGTGCTTTCTTCTGTCGTGCACAGGATCACTATGAGTTGGAATTGACTTGACAATACCTAATAACAACACCAACAATAAAGCTACCTACTTGTGGTTTTTCTATTATGGCAGCACCAGGACCCAAAGACACCACCCTTCTGGTCTGTGCTGTCGGAGTCCCTCTGAAGGGCATCACAAAAGCCAATGACCAAAATCAGCCTTTTCTGTAAGATGGATATCCTGTCCCCCCAACATCTGCCAGTGTCACAGGCAGGGGAAGGCACTGTCGACGCAGGGAGCTGACATGTAGAGTAGAGCCCATCAAGTTAATGAAGCTAGATTGCTAGTTCCCCTGCATTTACTGAGGGTCTCCTAACAGATTCCCACACAGACTGTGAATCACTGTAATCTTAGCCACATGTCTTGCTATAATCAGGTGCCATAGCATGACACCACAGTAATCCCGTCCTGTGTTACTACGATTTCCTAAGGCACCAGTATCAATCAGCAAATGAAATCAGCAAAGAAGTACCTGTGTGAGATGCAGACTTGTTTCCAAAGTGCAGATGTCCCCAGTTGAAGGTTTCCAGCCATCCACACCAACAACTGTGCCACTAAGAGGGTAAGATATCTTAGTTTCCTGCAGCTGCTGTAACAGTGTCACAAACTGAGGGGGTCTACAAGAACAGAAAGTTAATCATCTCACAGTTCTGTAAGGCAGAAATCTAAGTTCAGGATGTCCACAAGACTATGCTCTCTCCAAAGACTCTAGGGGGAAACCTCCTTTGTCTCCTACAGTTTCTGGTAGCTTCTGGGGTTACTTGGTTTGAAGCTGCAGCACAAGTCTGTCTTCACCCAGCTGTTTGCTCCCTGTGGTTCTCTCTATGCCTCTTCTTTTATAGACAATGGTCATATTGGATTAAGACCTGCCCTGCCAGTGGTGCAGTGGTTAAGAGCTATAGCTGCTAACCAAGAGGCCAGCAGCTTGAATCCACAAGCCACTTCTTGGAAACACTATGAGGCAGTTTGAATCAATGGTTATGGGTCCATTACAATATAAATCAGTTGCTATGGAACTGAGTCCAATTCATGACACTCCATGTTTGTCAGAGTAGAGTTGTGCTCCATAGGGTTTTCAATAGCTGATTTTTTGGAATTAAATCACTAGGCCTTTCTTCTGAGGCTCTTATGAGTAAATTCCAGTTGCCAACATTTTGATAAGCAATTGAGTGCATTAACTGTTTCTACAACTCAGAGGTCCTTACTCTAGTGTAACCTCAGGTTAGCTGAGAAAATCTTCAAAGACCCTATTTCCCTAAACAAGGTCATGTTCACAGGTACACAAATTTGGATTTGAACATATCTTTTCAGGGGACACAAATCAACCCACAACAGAATGGAATAAAAGTCTAGACAATGGTGATTAGGAAATGCATGGGAAAGCCACAGCCTGGCAGTAGTTTAGTCAAGCACATCTGGAGGTATCCTTAAATATGGTCCCTGGCAGCTAACCAGAAGCTTGACAATTCAAATCTGCTAGGGGCTCCTTGGAAACCCTATGGCACAGTTGTGCTCTGCCCTGTAGAGTCACTGTGAATCTGAATCAACCTGGTGACAACAGGTTTGGTCTGTTTTTTCACATATGGTCACTGCCAACACCATAACACCATTCATGGATCTGCCAAAACGATTGCCTCCTAATCAGCCAACCCTCCTTCTAGAGGTTCACAAACAGAAATTATCTAAAACTATGCGATTTCCTTTCTTCCTGGGAATATCTTGAAAGCTAAATGAGAAAATGGAAATCACATCTCTTTTCTAGGTCTGTATTCAATTGACTAATGAGACAGTAATATCATTGTCTTTGGAGAACATATAAGCTCTGTATGAGTGAGAGTCTGACCAGAAAAACAAAACTCATGCCAAATATTTCAATTCACAAAATGTAATACAGGAAATTAGCAAGAATGGTGTTATTGTTACCATAGTTGGGTGTCAGTAAGTCCATTCTGAACCACAGTGACCTTGTAAGACACAGCAGAAGTCTGCTATAGGGTTTCCAATGCTACAATTTTTATGGAAGCAGACTACCGCATCTTTCTCCTGTGCAGAAATGAGTTCTTTTATGTGGCCTTTTGCCTTGGTTCATTGGAAAAATGGCTTGGGAGATTGTTCTCTTAAGCCTTAGTTTTCTACTCCAGAGGGTTTGTTACTTTTGCTAGGTTGATTGGCATTTCCTAGTTAAGCTATAAACAACTGATTTGATATACTTTTCTGGTCTTGGACCACGGCTTGCCCTATGATTAGCATGCACCCTGCAGGAGTAGACTATGCAGATGAGGTGAGTTGCAGCCTAGCCACACTGATTATGCAAATAAAGCTTCTGTGACCTACTGGGAGGCGATTGGTTAATTCTTGGACCTGGTGAGGGCTGTACCTCAAAATTGACAAGCAGTTTATGTGTTTAATCAGCCAACTTCAGAGAAGTCTGACAGATAGAAAGAAGCAAGAGGACATGCAGCAGAGAGAAGTAGAAGGAAGAAAGAAGAAACAGAAAGAGAGGAACCAAGGAATCTCCTAGAAGAGCTGTAATACAACCAAAGACTGTCACATCAAAACAGTGACAGACTAGAAGGGAGCCCAGCAGCACAGTCATCAGCAACAAGCCCACAAGGGGCCCAGTGGCAGAGTTAGCGATAATGGAAATCAGAACTAAGGGGAATCTGTCCTCAGGAGGCCAAGAGGAAGCCTGCATGGCCAAGCAAACCAGAGAGAGCTGTCCTGTGCTGAAGAAGAGAGATTGCCTACTTACTTCCTGATCCTGATCCTGAGTTGTACCCTGTTGCTTAATAAACCACTAACTGTAAGTACGGTCTGTGAATTCCTTGTGGCCATTGCAATGGCTTATTGAACCTGTCAGAAAACAGTATATGGAAGGGATGACTGGTGTTGGAATTGGTCAACAGATTGGAGAGTAGAAGTACGTCTGACCTCCACTTCAAAGGAATTAGCTCTGGAGTGATCCTGTTCATTATCCTCCCTGAAATTAGATAGGTTTGGGTGCTACTACTATTACTTCAAGTCCCATTTTACATTCTTGTGGAGTGGCTAGTGAGTTTAAACTGCTGACCTTTCAGTCAGCAGCTAAGTACTTAACCACTATACTACCAGGGCTCCTAAAACAGTGTTAGAAGAGCTGAAAGAGCAAGCAGAGGATGGCAGACCATACTGCTCCAAGCCCCAGGGATGGCTAGATGAATGGAGGACACGGCCTTCCTACAGAAGATGCAAAACCCCAAAACCAAATCCACTTATGTCAGGTGGATTCTAACTCATAGCTATGCTATCAGTCATAATAGAACTGCCCCAAAGAGTTTTCAAGGAGCACCTGGCAGACTCAGACTGTTGACCTTTTGGTTAGCAGCATAACACTTAACTGCTATGCCACCAGGGTTTCCAGAGAAGACACAGGGGAATAAATATCCTGAGCTCTACCTTTCCTCTTGTCTCCATCTCCTACCAGTCTTCCATTGGTCAATTGACTACCAGTTAGCAAGGAAGCCTGGGTGATGTAGTCTGCAGGAAGTAGCTCCTCTATAAAGATAACAGATCAGTGGAAAGATAGGAAAGGATCCAAGGGCTGAGAGGCAAGTGACTAACACTTAAGGATGTATAACTTGCCCACTTAAAACAGCAAAAGATCTACTAGACACAGAATTGTATTAGACTGGCTGTGAGGTAACTACAGTTCAGAGGAGAATGGAGGATAGCGTAAGTGGGAACATTCTGGAAGTTCTAGAGGAAGACAACCTGGAAGGCCAGAACCTACTATTGACTAGCTAGAAGATAGGATACAGAGAGCTAGCCCCAGTTAATGCCTCCCAAAATCCTAGTCCCAACCTGGCAACATAAGGGCTCCAGGTAACCTTAGTTTTGAAATTACCAGTATAAAGTCTTCCTGGTAGAGATTTCACTATGCACACCAATTTCCATGCCGGTAAAATAAACTCACCTTGCAGGGCCACCCCATAAAACCCAACAAGTCTTCCCTACACAACTTTGGGTGCACAGTTCCTGATACTAAGCACCAAGTTCTGAGGAGAAAGTCTGAGAGCAGACTCAGCCTGTCCCTCTGCCAGGACAGCACTTTCTATCATGCACCAGTGAGTTGGCACTGAGACTTGGGGTAAAGGAATGACCTATCTCCTTCTCTTAGGGTTACTCTAACAAAGTACCACCAAATGAGTGGCGTTAAAGAACAGAAATATATTTTCTCACAGTTCAGAAGGATATAAATCCAAATTCGGCATGTCGGCTCTAGGACAGAGTCCTTCTTTGTTATTTTCCACTTCTAGTATCTGACAGCAATCCTTGGCAACCCTGGTCTTGTAGATTCATCTGCCTTCATCATCACGTGGTGTCTTCCCTGTCTGTGTTTCTCTTTGTTTACTGTGTTCTTTATATAAGATACCAGTCAGAAGTGATTATGCTTAGGACCACTTCACTCTGATATGACTCCATTAACATAACAAAACAAAAATCCTACTTCCAAACAAGGTCATATTCACAGGTACAACAACAACAAACAACCACCATTGCTGTTAAGTCAATTCTGAGTCATAATGAGACAGAATAGAACAGCCCCATAAAGTTTCCAAAGAGAATCTGGTGGATTTGAACTGCTGACCTTCTGCTTAGCAGCTGTAGCCCTTAACCACTACATCACCAGGGTTTCCATTCACAGGTACAGTTTCAACATACAAGGTCTGAAAACTAGGTTTATGACCTCATCCTAGAAAAAGTGCTACATAGCTCATTGCTAAATATCACTACAGTGATCTTTGAAGTACTTCCGTTGGGAAGTTATGCACCAATGCCAGTGCCTAGTCTACCCTTCAAAGCAATTTTGGAACTCTTTTTCTTGAACGGCCATCAGAGGTCTTGTCTTACTACTCTTGATGTCCTGAATGTCATCAAAATGTCTTCCTTGCAATATTTCTTTTACTTTCAGGAAAACAAAAAAAGTCATTGGGGGCAAAATCAGGTGAGTAGGTATGTTCGAATACAGTTATATATTTACTGGCTAAAAATTTCCTCACAAGCAGCTGTACAATTAAGTTCACAAGCTTGTCACCATGCCACTATGTGCAATGGCCATTCCAGAAAGAGTTCTAAAATTGCTTTGAAATGTGGGCTAGGTGCTGGCATCGATGCATAACTTCCTAAGGTGATCATAGTGATATTCAGCAATGAGATATGTAGCAAAATTAAGTTCACTGACTTAATTGTCAGACCTCACATGTTTTGGGGGGCGTAATTTATTCTATTGTTTTAGTCATCTAGTGCTGCCATAACAGAAATACCACAAGTGGGTAGTTTCAAAAAGGCAAATTTTGTTCTGTCACAGTCCTGTAAGCTTAAAGTCTAAAATAAATGGCATCAGCTCCAAAGCAGGCTCTCTCTGTTGGCTCTAGAGGAAGGTCCTTTCATCAACCTTCCCCTGCACTGGGAGTTTCTGAGACACAGGGATCCCAAGTCCTTTCCAAAGGACAAGCTCTGCTCCCAGCACTACCTCTTGATGGTTTCAGGTCCCCAAATCTCTGTCCTTTATATACGAAGAGATTGCCTCAAGGCACAATACAATCTTATACTTTGAGTCCTGCCCCACCAACACAAATGCTGCCCATCCTCCCTCATAAATATCATAGAGACAGGATTTACAACACAGAGGAACATCACACAATACCAAGAATCTTAGACTAGCTAAATCGTTACGCGTATTTTGGGGTAGACTCAACTCAATCCATGACATCCATAATACCCAAGTTGCCTCCAGAATCCAAATCAAGTGTGTTTACTGTCTAGAGCAGGAATCCAAGGAAAGAGCTCCCATTTTATGAATCTGCCAACCTGAAAGGAAGCCTAGAAGGGCTAGGCATATACAACCAATCATTCTGCCAACCAGACAATCAAGTAGGTATTCTGGAAGAGGCCAATGATACTTTCCCCAATTCTTTTGGAACACTCATAATATATTACCACCATTTACGGGTCAAGACAGGAATATTGTCAAAGGAAGGAAAGGTTCCCCCAGCAACCCCTTCAACAGTTCTAAATGACCCTTGTCAATATTTACCTAACAGGACAAATAGCACAACATTATACTGTGGCTCCAATTTTTGGTAAGCTCATAACACTTCATAAAAGTTTTCTCCCTGGATTCTAACTCTCCTAAGAGCTGAGAAGGTAATACATTACAAAGGAAGATAGTTCATACATTAGTATCTGCATTTAAAACAAGTACCATGGGGTTAAAATCCAATTACTGCCTGAATGTAACTTTGCTTCTCCATTCTAAATTAATTACTAAGCAGTCCTGTTTTACACCTCTCTTGCTTTACCTCATATTTTCCCAGAAGATGAACTTTTCTGTACTAACCATTTTTGTTGAGGAAATGTAGTAGATGAACACAGATATCTTGGCCAAGGGAGATCAGATTCACAATCTATTCAAATGGGAGAATTCCAGATTATTCCATGGGTAAGTGCATCATGAAGATGAAATGACAGTTGATTTCAACATAATGTTATGAATTGAATTATGTCTCCTGAAGCTTTGTGTTAGAATCCTATCCATTATAATTGTGGGTGTAATCCTGTTTGTAAATAGAATTTTCTTTGATATGTTAACTAGATCATAGCTGAGTAGCTGTTTTTGTTGTTGCTAGTTGTCATCAAGTCCGTTCTAACTCATGGGGACACTATATGTACAGAATAATACTGCTCCATAGAGTTTTAAAGGAATTAAACTTTCAGAAGCAGATTGCCAGGTCTGTCTCTCAAGGCACCTCTTAGGAATTAAAAGATAAACTGTATTGTTCCAAAAGAACTAGAATGTTGGTGGAAAAAAAAAAAGCAAGGTTTGGGCCCTGCCTTCTATCTTTTTCCTTGGCTTTGTCTCATGGATTTAATTGTGGTCCCCCAAAAATATGTGTAGTAACTTGTCTGGGCTGGCAATTCACAGTATTGTGTGATTGCCTTCCATTCTGTGATTTTCTGACGCTATAAACCCTAACCTCTGCCTGTGGATAATAGAGTGGATTATGTTTGAAAGGATTATGGTGGGACTGTAACACCCATCCTAAGATCACCTCCCACTTCCAATGTAAAGGGAGTTTTGCTGGAGTGTGGCTTGCACTGCCTTTTACCCTTTCATCCTACAAGAGATAAAAGGAAAGGGAAGCAGGTAGAGAGTTGGGAATCTCATACTATCAAGAAAGCAGCACCGGGAATAGAGTGCACCCTTCAGATCTGAGATTCCTATGCCAAGATTCTCCCTAACCGAAGAGACTGATACAATGCAAGGACATTCCTCCAAAGTCGACAAAGAGGCAGAGACTTCCACTGAAGCAGACACTCTAGATTTGGACTTATTGCCTACTGGACTGTATAAGAATAAACTTTTCTTTGCTAAGGCCATCCATTCATGGTATTTCTGTTAGTGCAGCACCAGATGACCAAAACACTTTGAAAACAGTTCAAGCTTTGTCCTTGAGCAGACTTAACCTCCTAGTTGCTCTTTGTTCAAGCAAATATGACACTAGCTTTGTTCTCTCCACACATACTGTCTGACATGTTGAAGTAGGCTTTTGGCAGGGATGCCTCTGGGATGAAAAGTTTGACAAGAATAGCTGTCAAGGGCAGGCACGTCATGGAGAGGATCAATATTCCACCGACCTCAAACTCACTTCTCTTGGTGTCTGCAAACCAAAAGTGCAAGCTAGTGAAGAAGTTCACAGAAAACAAAGGATGGAGGGAGAACCTGGGGCAGAAGTAGACTCCAGTCAATAGTGAGGCACCTTGGACAAAGGACAACTCAGGAAGTTCTGGAGGAGAAGGAAATCCTTCTGACTGCACTGTCAGACACTCACACATATGCTCCATCAGTATGGGGCCTCTTTAATGCTTCATCATAGGAGTTGGTTGGGGTGGTTTATTCAACAGCAGGGCTAAACCAGATTAAACAAGGCACATAGGAGTTCTGTCTTCTAGGCACATAATTGGATGTATTGAAATGAATTCCATTTTCCTAAGTATCTTTCTGGCTCTGAGGTTGAATGAAATGTGAGTCACAGTTTACCAGCTTTCCTGAGTGGGTACCTGGTCTTTGGAAGAGTCTGGATGACCCAAAGTTCACGAAGTGGTACAAATTGTTTGCACTTGGCTACTAATCAAAATGTTGGCAGGGTGAACTCACCCAGTGGCACTCCAAAAGAAAAGGCCTGGAAATCGTTTCTGTAAAGACTACAGCCAAGAAAACTCTGTGGGGCAGCCTACTGTGTAACATGTGAGGTCATCATAAGTCAGAATAAGCTTGATAGAAATGAGTTTGTTTTGGGTTTAGATGGCCCAAGAGAATGGAATGAGGTGAAAGATAACCTTCTTTTTTTTTTAAACTGTGATTGAGCGGAAGTGTACAGTCTGGTTTAAATTCACATGCCTGCCTATGTGCAGCGCCTACTGCTCTCCTTGCCTGGTGACAGCACACCCCTCCTTTCTGTTCTATACGTGTCATAACCTCTTAACAATCTCTTATCCCCTCCTCTCCATCCTATCCACTGCCCTCCAATAAGAAGCCAGCAGGACGACATTCTATAGATGCATAGGATCATAAAGTGCACACACGACATGGTCATTCTGTGTCGCCGAGTCCAACCCATTCCTGTCTGAGTCATTGACCTCAGTAATGATTTATGATTGGGGCAGCATCAGGTCTAGGGTCCATGCTTCCAGGGAAACCCTAAGGCCTCTGGACCATTACTGTGGTCTTTTAGTGGAGTTCTCAGTGTGCACACCTCTTTATTCTCGTATTGCCAGTAAGACTCAAGTTGGTGAGCCTCACTACAGCTGTCACTGGAAGTAGCTGGGCACCATCAGGTTCTTTGGGTCACATGTTGATGTAGTCACTCATTCATTGGGTCTTTGGGTCTTCTGTGTTCTCTTACCCCGTGTCATTTTTGTCCTTGGTAATCACCTGTTCCTGCTGAGTTGGGACCATTTGGTTTACCTCAAATGACAGCTTGGCAGCTTTTAAGACCCCAGATGCCACTCACCAATATGGGGTGGAGAAGAATCTTAGCAATAGGCTAGTTATGCCAGTTGGCCTTGATGTCCCCTGAGAGCATGGTCCCGGGATACCCACCCCTGCTACTCTGTCCTTGCCATATTGGGGTAAGATTGGAAGAGTTTTCAAGTTATGTCAAAGTCCAGTTAAATTGGTCTTTCTAATGTGTGCTGTTGCTAATTTTACCCAACCAAATTTCTATCAGTTATCTAATCTATAAGCAACCCTTTCCCTCCCTGACTCCCCTCGCTTGCAGCCATCAGAGTCTTTTCTTCTAGACATGAGTCTGTTTTTAAGTCCTTATCATAGGAGTCTCATACAATATTTGTCCTTAAGCTGCTGACTAATTTCACTCAACACAACATCTTCCTACTGAAACCAAGTTATGAAATGCTTTCTATCATTGTTCTTTTTCATTGCATAGTGTTCCATTGAGTATATATACCATAGTTTACCTATCTATTCCTCTGTTGCTGGACATCAGTGTTGATTCCATCTTTTTGCTATTGTGGACTGTGCTGCAATAAACATTCGTGTGTATGTATCTGTTCGTGTGAATGTCCTTCCTTTTGTAGGATATATTCCAAGCAGTGGTATTACTGGGTCAAATGGTGTATCTATTTTCAGCTTTTTAAGGAAGCACCACATTGCTTTCCAAAGAGGTTGTACCATTTTGAAATCCCACGAACAATGTAGGAGATTTCCAGTCTCTCCACAGCCTCTCCACCATTTGTTGTTTTGTGTTTTTTGGATCATGGCCAACATTGCTGGGGCGAGATGGTATCTATTGTAGTTTTGATTTGAATTTCTTTAATAGCTAATGATTGTGAACAATTCTGCATGTGTCTTTTTGCTGAGTGGGTGCCCTCGTTAGAGAAATGTCTGTCCATCTCCTTTGCCCATTGCTTAATTGGATTATTTATCCTTTTCTTGTGGATACTTTGTATTACCTTGTAGATTATGGAGATGAGACATCGGTCTGACATATAGTTGATAAATTTTTTTCCCATTCTGTAGGTGGTCTTTTAATTGATAAAGTCTTTGAATGAGCAAAAGTGTTTGATTCTTAGAAGTTCCCATTTATCTATTTTCTTTTCTGTTGGTCATGCTTTGTTTGTCAGTTTTTGAAGTCTGTTTATGTTGTGTATTAAAACTTCCTTTGTTGGTTGCCATGAGTAAGATCTGACTCTACAGCACTTGGCTTGGCTTGGCTTGTTGATCCTATTTTTTCTTGGATGAGCTTTATTGTTTTAGATTTGATATTTAGGTCTTTGATCCAATGTGAGTTGGTTTTTGTATAAGGTGTGAGATATGGGTCTTGTTTCAATTTTTTTCAGATGGATATCAAATTTTGCCAGCACCATTTATTAAAGAGATTGTTTTTACCCCAGTTTAAAATCTTGGAGTCTTTGTTGAATATCAGCTGTTCATAGGAGGATGGTGGCATCTCTAGGGTATCAACTCCTTTCCATTGGTATATATGTCTCTCTTTGTACCAGTACCAGGCTGTTTTGACTACTGTGGCACTGTAATAGTTTCCAAAGTCAGGTAGTGAGAGGGCTCCCAGTGTGTCTTTCTTCTTCAGTAGGGCTTCACTTATCTGTGGTTTCTTCCCTTTCCAAACAAAGTTGATGATTTCTTTCTCTAGCTCATTAAAAAAATGTCACTGGTATTTGTATTGGGATTGCATTGTATAAGTAGATTGCATTGTATAAGTAGATTGCTTTGGGTAAAATAGACATTTTCACAATGTTAAGTCTTCCTATGCATGAGCAGGGTAGGTTTCTCCTTTTATGTAAGGCTCTCTTAGTTTCTTGGAGTAACGTCTTGTAGTTCTCTTTGTAAAGGTCTGTTATTTCTCTAGCTAGATTTATTCCTAGGTATTTTATCTTCTTGGGGGCTATAGTAAATGGTATTGATTTGGTGATTTCCTCTTTAATAATCTCTTGGTTGGTATAAAGGAATCCTACTGATTTATTTATGTTTATTTTGTATCCTGAGACTTTGCTGCACCCTTCTATCAGTTTGAGTAGTTTATTTATGGATTCTTTAGGATTTTTTCCACATACAATCGTATCATCTGCAACTAAGGAGATTTTTTTACTTCTCCTTTGCCAGTATGGATACCCTTTATTTCTTTGTCTTGTCTGATTGCTCTGGTCAGAACTCCTAGTACAATAATGAACAGGAGAGGTGGAAGTGGGTATCCACGTCTAGTTCCTGTTCTCAGGGGGAATTGTTTCAGTCTTTCTCCATTCAGGACGATGTAGGCAATGGACTATGTATAAATGGCCCTTATTGCACTGAGGAATTGGCCATCTATTCCTATTTTGCTGACAAACCCAAATACTGTCGAGTCGGATCCTTTTAGCATGAATGGATGTTGGACTTTATCAGATGCCTTTTCTGCATCAGTTGACAAAATCAGGTGATTCTTGTCTTTTGTGTAATTTATGTGTTTGATCACATTAACTGTTTTCTGATGTTGAACTAGTCTTGCATCCCTGGTGTGAATCCAACTTGGTCATGATGGATTATTTTTTTGGTATGTTGTTGAATTCCATTGGCAAGTATTTTGTTGAAGATTTTTCATCTAGGTTCATGAGTGATATTGGTCTGTAGTTCTTTTTTGTTGGATCTTTCCTTGGCTTTGGTATCAGGGTTATGCTGGCTTCATTGAATGAATTTGGGAGGATTCCACCCTTTTCTAAGCTGCCTCTGTGCCAACAGGGTTTCTGCCAAAAACTCAAATGAAAGCCTACAGGGCTTCCCTCTGAAAGTTAGCTTTGCTTTGAGTCTCGCTGCTTTTAAGAGTTTCTGTTTCATTTTGTTAAACTTGATTATAATATGTCTTGGAGACTTTCTTTTGGGGTCTACATTGTGTGGCATTTGACATGCATCTTGGAT
The DNA here is from genome assembly GCA_028571685.1 of Heterohyrax brucei. Taxonomy (NCBI): domain Eukaryota; kingdom Metazoa; phylum Chordata; class Mammalia; order Hyracoidea; family Procaviidae; genus Heterohyrax; species Heterohyrax brucei. The sequence goes on from CM053140.1 coordinate 34,058,218, forward strand.
ATTTATGTTCTTTTCTTTCACTTTTTTCAGGCAAGTCTTATGTCAGCAAGTCAACAACAACACTCTCTGTGTTTTCAGATGCCCCTTCTTGTTCAGTAACTCCAATTAATCATAGATTGTTCCTCTTTATGGAGCTCCACATGTCTCTTAATGCTTCTTCATTTTTCTTGTTTCTTTTCTCTGATCTCCTCATAAATGCTGGTGTCAGTAGCTTTGTCTTCCAAGTCTGAAAGTCTATTCTCCATTTTTTCAATCCTGTTCTCTTAACTTTGAATTGTGTTTTCTAATTCTTAAATTTTGTTATTGATCTGTCAGATCTCAGAACGCTGGTGTTCCACCAGTTTGAACAGCTTGCTTAATTTTTCATTTTGCTCTGCTGAATTTTGTATAATATCTAGGAGGGCTCTACATATAATTCTTTTATACTCAACCTCCAAAAACTTTAGAAAGGTTTCTTCTTCTGGGAAGTTCTTTGGTTCTTTCTTTTGGGAGCTTTCTGGAGCCATGAGTGGATTTTTCTTTAAATGTCTGGTTAAAGTTTGTTGCCTTTGGGGCATCTAGAGATTGTTTAGTTTCTCTGACGTTGCCTTAACAGGAGCTGAAGCACAGTCTGAGAAGAGTTGGTCTCTGGTAAACTCTATGTACTCCACTAACTGGGCCCAGTGGAATCTGTGGAGTAATAGGCTCCACCTCCTGGCTGGGAAAGACATGGCCCTACTTATGTTGTCACTGAGGGGCTGTCAGCTGACCCTATGTTGTGGGTCAGTAAAGGGTGGAGGACAGGCCGTTAGGCTGTACCATAGTTATTTCTCTGGGTAGTGGTATTTTGAAAGGTAAAAGCCGTCTGACAGCTTCCAAAATTAGTCAAGCTGTCAAGGGTGTAAGTCCCTCTTTCAGCTGGCAATGGAGGCACTTCTATATCTGTCCCCAGGTGCTGTGATCTAGTTCAAAGTACGGAAAGACTATTGTCCTGCTGTCATCCACTGCCAGGCCCCACCCTTAAGGGTACACTGTGCTAAACATAGCTTTTCTGCTGGGAAAGTTCTCTCTGGTTTGGTACTGCCTCCCAGCCTGGGAATTAGCCCCTGCTGAGGCCTCCGTTTGGGTAACCTTGCCTCCCAGTTGAACAAGATGGCATCCTGCCAAAGCTCTCACGCCCACTGCAAAATAGCCAAATCAACGACAGAGGTTTCAAAAGAGGGTGGAGGGGCTGAGGTACTCAGAGTCCAGAGCCAGGCTCTCAAAATGTGGCTATTCTGCCCACTGATCACATCAGCAATGCAGCTGAGCTTTGCTTTCAGTTAAGCCCAATAGCCACTGTGAACTAGCAAAAAAAGTTAAAAAACAGCCATTACCTTCAGTCTACAAGAGCCAGCCATTGAACAAGTGTGGGGGTCAGCAAAAGAGAAGAAGTTTCCTGTTCAGGTAGTCCAAATTGACAGCCCTATGCCATGTCCTAGGGCTCACTGGGTGTCCAGAAGTCTCCATTTATTATCAATCCAGGCCTTAGTTTTCGGTGGGAATTAAGGAGATGCGTGTCTAGTCTGCCACTTGACTCTGCTTCAAAAGAGAATCTTTTTAAAGGGGCTGAATAAGCTCTAGGATTTCTAAGGTACAATAAGCCTGAAGTAGGGGTTGGGGAAGGAGCAAAGTAAGAGCTCCCTACTGACCTTGTTTAATACTTCTGAATTGATGGCCCCTTTGACTCACAACAGTCTAGAAGGGAAATTTTAACCCTAAAAGATGAGGCACTGAGCTTGGTGAGTTTAGGGAACTTATTCAAGAGCTCACAGCTATGAAGAGATAAATGTTTTCCCTACCCATTCTTTCTCCAAAAGAGGATCATAAGGATCTGAAGGCATCAGAGACTGTGTGTGCTGAGGACTATCAGAGCTCCAGGGTGTGGACATTCTTCTCTCCTAGAAGTCCCCCACCCAAGCTGTTGCCAAGCCAAGTGCTGTCTGTTGATGGTCTTCAAATTAACCCAGCATACCACAGTGTCACGGCCCACAGCCACCTACAAATCTTCAGCCAATCTCCTTTCTGAAGTCTTCAAACTCTGGAAGGACCCTAAGATCAATCAGCACCCAGTATCAGCCAGCCAGTAGACTCCAAATTCGATTATGGTGACAAGCAGTTTCACAGAGGGAAGTGCTCACATGTTCACCTGGGGGCTATCTACCCTAATAGTTTGTTGACTGTATACTGGCTCGAGAGCAGCTGTCCAAGAGGCATACAGACCACCCTTGATTTTCAGAGTCACAATTCTGTTCTCACTTGTAAACTCTGAGAACAAATTTAGAACAAACATTCCTTAAATGTTTACAAGACTCTCAGACGTCATGCATTATTTTATTAATCCTCATGATAACACTGTAAGATCCAGAAATATCCAGTGAACTAATCAGCAACAGAGGGATAGAATCCAGATCTGTTTTATTTTCGATGGCTGATTTTTAAAGTTGATTGCTAGGTCTTCTTTCTGGTGTATCTTAGTCTGGAAGATCCCTTGAAACATGTTAAGCATCATAGCAACACACAAGATTCCATGAACAAATGGCTGTTGGCTGTGTATGATTTGCAATTTGCACGTTCATGACCACTTTGCCTAATAATTTTCCAGCCTCAAATTCCACTATTGCATTCAAGAAGAGGGCACAGGGTTTCAACTTATGTTCATGTGCCACCCAGTCCTACTTTCAAATCTATTCTCTATCACTTCAAAGCTATGAGCTCTCAAACAACTTTCCTAAATTCTGCAATCTCAGCTGCCTCATCTTTTAGGGCCCAAATCTCCCTCCTGTAGTGTCATCATGAGTTAAAACAGTTACATTTCCCAAACAGATTTTCAAAGGCCAGGATGTAATTTCCAATCAAGGTTTTCAGAAACTTAAGTAGAAGGTCGTTGTTATTTCTTCTTCCACCACCTGCACCTCCAATTCCAGGAAAGGAAATAGGGACAGTCCCTATCAACCTGTCTATCTGTACCTAGCCATCATGAGTCAGACAGGACTAATTAACTGAAGCTTGGTCTACAACAGTGGTTCTCAGTACCAGTTTCCATTGTAATTAACTGACTAAATAGGTCCAGAGGAGCACCAGGATTTTTTTAAATGTTCTCCACATTAAGTGATGTGCAGATCCTTTAAATATATATCTCATGGATACACACACACACACACACACACACACACACACACACATGCACATATAGCAGCTGTTGGTGCTTTAGTGGTAGAATTCTCACTTTCCATATGGGAGACCCAGGTTTGATTTCCAGCCAATGAACTTCATACACAGCCACTACCCATCCATCAGCGGAAGCTTGCATGTTGCAGTGATGTTGAACAGGTTTCAGGGAGGCTTCCAGACTAAGATAGACTACAAAGAAAGTCCTGGCAATCTACTTAAAAAACAGCCAGTGAAAACCTTATGGATACCAGTAGTTCAATCTGTAACCAATCGTAGAGATGGCACAGGTCTGGGCAACATTTCACTTTGTTGCACATAGGGTTACCGTGAGTTAGGGTTGACTCTATGGCAACCAACACCACCAACAACATATATGTATATGTGTTATGAATATAGTGCATAAATAAATGCATGTAGTGCATAAATAAATACATATACACACAGTTTTTCCTTTATTTAAACACACTGACTGACTGGAAGAGGTCCATACACATGTCCATTCCAAAGAAAGAAAATCCAACAGAATGCAGAAATTATCAAACAATATCATTAAAATATCACACTCCACTAAAATTTTGCTGAGAATAATTCAAAAATGATTGCAGCAGTACATTAATAGGGAACTGCCAGAAATTCAAGCCAGATTTGGAAGAGAATATATAACAAGGGACACCATTACTGATATCAGATGGATCTTGGAGGAAAGCAAAGAGTACCAGAAAGAACTTCACCTGTGTTTTATTGACGATGCAAAGGCATTTGACTGTGTGGAACACAACAAATTATGGCTGATAATGCAAAGAATGGGAATTCCTGAACACTTAATTATGTTCATATGGAACCTGTACATAGATAAGAAGCAAACATTCAAACAGAACATCAGTGTTATATATTTTCACCATACTTATTCAGTCTGACCAAATAATCCAAGAAGCTGGACTATACGAAGAAGCATTTGGCATCAGGATTGGAAGAACAGTCATTCATCAACAACATATATTATGCAGATGACACAACCTTGCTTGCTGTAAGTGAAGAGAACTGAAAGCACTTACTGATGAAGATCAAAGACCACAGCTTTCAGAATGGATTACACCTCAACATAAATATAACAAAATCTTTACAACTGGAGCAATAAGCAGAATCATGACACACAGAGAAGAGATTTCCATTGTCAAAGATTTCATTTTACTTGGATCCACAGTCAAAACCCATGGAAGCAGGAGTCAAGAAATCCAAAGATGCATTGCATTGAGCAAGTCTACTGCAAAAGACCTCTTTCAAGCATTAAAAAGCAAAGATGTTACTTTGAAAACTAACGGGTGCCTGACTGCAAGCCATGGTATTTTCGACCACCTGATATGCTTTTAACAGCTGGCAAAGAATAAGGAAGCCCTAAGAAGAAAGGGTGCCTTTGGATTGTGATGTTGGTGAAAAATATTGAGTACTACTGTGGGCTGCCAGAAAGAAGAAATTTGTCTTTGAAAAAGTACAACCAGAATGCTCCTTAGAAGAGAGAACAGTGAGACTTCATCTCATGTACTTTGGACATGACTTTAGGAGAGACCCATCCCTGAAAGTGGACATTATGCTTTAAAAAGCAGAGAGTAAGTGACTAAAAGGAAGACCTTCAACTAGATGAACTGACACAGTGGCTGCAACAATGGGCTCAAATGTAGCAAAGATTATGAGAGTGGCCAGGACTGGGTAGTGTTTTGTTCTGTTGAGTATAGTGGTATTATGAGTCAGGATTGACTGGATGGCACCAAACAACATTTCTCCGAGGAATTCACTTTAGAAGCCGGAAAATATTATGTTGTTGAGGCAGCTTGAGCAATTTAACTCACTATTTCTACAATGGTGTTATTTAAATAAGCATAAATATAAAGCTTGGTATAAACTTCCATGCTTATAGCTCTTATGCAACTACAGAAACAAAACAAATCTATGATTCAGATACAAACAAATAATATAAAGCCAATAAAATTCACATTAACATCCCTAAGGTGACTGATGATGCTGCTTGGTGAAACCAAATAGAAGATGCATTTGCGTGTTCTAGGTGTGATAAATGAACCTGAGTCTTTTGATTTTGAGCATGATGACCATTAATGAATTCATCGTTATCATTGTCTGTTTCATTTTTTTAACAATGAACTCATTTTTAACCACTAGTCCATTATTTCTATGGGCCAATCAGTTGAACAGGGCAACACAAATTTATTACTGAATTAAAAAATCTGTAAACACCAATTAACTCAAAATCCTTCACAGAACATAAATTCTTGGTTGACTGGTCCTGGCTGGTTTGCTGCCACCAGGATCCAGACTGAACTTCTGGTAGTGTAAGTAAGACACCTGACTAGTAGTTGCAAAAGGGCTGTGGTGGAACAGTGGTTAAAAGTGTGGCTGCTAAACCAAAGGTTGGTAGTTCAAATCTACCAGTCACTCTTTGGAAATCCTTTGAGGCAGTTATACTCTGTCCTGTAGGGTCACTGCGAGTCAGAACTGCCTGAACGACAATAGGTTTTAGTACATGCAGCAATTTCAGCCCATTGGGCTGTGCCCCATATACTGCTGGGGACTCAATAACCCTGTTTCATCTCTCTCCTCAGTGCTCTTAGGGCCACAGTGAGATCAAGTCATTTTTGGTTGTTGCCAACATGATGGAAAACTGAAAAGCAAATGTAGATGCAGAAATGACACCCTGCCTCATCTACTATAATGCAGCCACCTAGTGATACAGATGACTTTCCAGATTATAAGTGAAAATCACACCACTTACAATAGGCTCATTTTGATGGTTAATGTTGTGTGTCAACTTAGCTAGAACATGATTTTCAGTGGCTTGGCAGACATGATGTAATCTTCCTTCATTTCATGATCTGATCCAAGCAGCCAATCTGTTAGAAGGGGAGTTTCCTTGGGAATGTAGCCTGCATCTAGTATGTATGGATGTTCTGGCAAAACTCTCTGTATCTCTCTGATACTACTTTTGTCTTGTCATCCTTTGCCCACTAGTTCTTGTGGAAGGACGTAAGGAGAGACAAGACCCATCCCTGGAGGTAGACATTATACTTTAAAAAGTAGAGAGTAAGCAGCCAAAAGCAAGACCTTCAACTAGATGAACTAACACAGTGGCTGCAACAGTGGGCTCAAACACAGCAAAGATTATAAGAATGGCCAGGATGGGTGGGTGTTTTGTTCTGTTGCATGCAGTGATACTATGAGTCAGGATTGACTGGACAGCGCCAAACAACATTTCTCTTGGGAGTCACATTAGGAGCCAGAATTTGGGTTTGTCAGCCCCTGCAATAACAGTTTGCTTCTCTAGAAAATCCAGCCTATCACACTTACAAATACAAGCCTGCAACAAACACAGAGAATACATTTGCAGAGTTTTCTCCTGTGCAACTCTGAGTAAGAAACTCTGACTACTCTGTACTAGGATACATAACAAATTAGAAGTACCCCCCAAAGCTTGCTCAAGACCTCAAAGAAGCATTCCTGGGACCTAAAGGGGCTACATAAAAATTAGCTGAGAAGATCACTTGTTGATTTATATCTTAAGGAATTTTTCTTCTAATAAAATATGGTTCCAATCAAAAATGACAAGCAAGTGTCTCTAGTTAGTGTTCTAGCTTGTCTGTGGTTTTTCTGGCTCCTACGTGGTTTCACATCAGCATACTGGGGTAAAAAAACTCAGGTGTTAGTGAAAGGGACTGTGAGTACCATTTTCTAGTCCAAGGATACAGCCCATGAGCTCTTCTCTGGAATTAGTCAAAAGCGTGGGTAATGCACCATAATTACATACACCTAGGGTGGTGACAGAATGCTAGTGCATCTTTCTCAATGGCCACCAACCTGGGGCCTCCTGATGAAGAGTAAGGAGGTTATACCAATACCTGACTCAAATGTCTTGAACCTGAGAATAAACCAAAATCTCCCCCATCAAAATTTGGTCATAGGCATTTTAAGTACAGAGAAAGGAAATCTAAACATTTCTCTAATTACTGCAGGTTAATTAATTCTCCTCACTATTTAAGGAAAGAACAGCAATCCAAGTACAACATAAATTATTAAAATCTACTCTGCACCGTACAGGACCCGCAGGGAGGTGAGCACTCAAAAAGTGAGGCTGTCTGACGCTGTGGCTCTCCTGCCCTTCGTGTGTAATTTCGGTGTAATGGACCATCCAGATTTTTCACCTGGAATCAACTGAACATGCTCAACAGATGCAGGGAGACACAGGAGGAAAATAGTCATTATATCCAAGAAGAGAGCACAAGGTTTAAACACATTTCCCAAAGCAGATTTCCAAAGGCCAGGCATTAAGTCAACCACTTTGGAAATCTAGTTGGCATTTTCTTAAAAACCTAGAAATAGAGGAATGGAACAGAGTTGAGACCTCAGAGATGCCGCCATCTGCCTATGAACAGTTGATATTCGACGAAGCCCCTAAGATGTTAAACTGGGGTAAAAGCAACCTCTTCAACAAATGGTGCTGGGAAAATTAGATATTCATCTGCAAAACACTGAAAAAAGAACTATATCTCACACCTTATACAAAAACCAACTCAAACTGGATAAAAGACCTACCTATCAAACCTAAAATGATAAAGCTCATCCAAGAAAAAATAGGATCAACAACGGAAGTTTTAACACACAATGTAAACAGACTTGAAAATCTGACAAAACACAAACAAAAGAAGAGAAAACAGTTAAATGGGAGCTGCTAAGAATCACTTTTGTTCATCCAAAGAATTTATCAATAGAATTAAAAGATCACCCACAGAATGGGAAAAAACATTTGGCAACTATATGTCAGACTGACATCTCATCTCCGTAAGTTGTAAGGTACTACAAAACGTCAATATGAAAAAGGTAAATAATCCAAGGAGATGGACAGACAGACAGGCACTTCTCTAAAGAGGACATCCAGGCAGCCAAAAAACACATGTAGACATGCTCACAGTCACTAGCCATTAAAGAAATTCAAATCAAAACCACAATGAGATATTATCATACCCCAACAAGGTGGTCCATGATCCAGAAAACACAAAACAACAAATGCTGGAAAGGCTGTGGAGGAATTGGAACTCTCCTACACTGTTGGTGGGATTGCAAAATGATGCAACATCTCTGGAAAGCAATCTGGCACTTCCTTAAAAAGCTGGAAACAGATAAACCATTCAATCCAGTAATCCCACTGCTTGGAATATATCCTGCAGAATCAAGGGCATTCACATGAACGGATACATGGACACAAATGTTCATCACAGCACAGTCCATGATAGAAAAAGATGGAATCAACCCAGATGCCCAACAAGAGAGGAATGGATAGGTAAACTGCGGTATATGTACTCAATGGGGCACTATGCAATGATAAAGAACAATGATGATTTCAGGAAGCATCTCATAACCTGGTTTCAATTGGAAGGCATTATGTTGAGTCAAAGTAGTCAGTGACAAAAAGACAAAAATTGTATGAGACCCCTACAATAAGAACTCAAAAACAGACTTATGCGTAGAAGAAAAGACTCTTTGACAGCTTCAAATAAGGGGAGGGAGGGAGGATGGGGGGAGGGTTTAGATTAGATGGTTGGTAGACATTTGCTTGGGTCAAGTTGGTGACAGCACACATTAGAAAGAAAAACAATATTAAGTGGACTTCATTGTAACTTGAGCACTCCTTCCATCTTGACCCAATATTGCAAGGACAGAGTAGCTGGGGTGGGGCTGGGGACCACGCTCTGAGGTGAAATCAAGGCCAACTGGCACAACTAGCATTTTGCTAAGAGGGCTCTCTGCACCCCACCTTGGTGAGTGGTGTCTGGGGTCTTAAGAGTTGCCAAGCTGCCATCTGAGGTACAACAAATGGTCCCAACTCAGCAGGAACGGATGATCATCGAGGACCAAAATGACATGGGGGAAAGAGAATCCAGAGAACAGAGAGGCCCACATGAGTGGGTGTCTACATCCGCTCGTGACTGGAAGAACCAAATGATGCCTGGCCACCACCAGTGATAGCTGTGATGAAGTTCACAAAGTTGAGTCTCACTGGCAACACAAGAATAAAAAGTGGTGCACCCTGAGATCTCCATCAAAAGACTGCAAGTGATGGTCCAGGGGTTTTGGGGTTCCCCTGGGAGCATGGCCTCTGGCCCTGATGCTGCCTCTGTGAGTAAAACATAATGGAGGTCCACTCTTTGGACAGGAATGGACTGGACTTGGTGACACAGAGGGACCATATCTTGGGTGTACTTTATGGTTCTATGCATCTATAGGATATCATCCTGCTGACCTCTTACTGGAGGAAGGGGAGTGGGTGGAGAGGAGGGGAAAGGAGACTGTAGGGAGGATGCAACATATATGGAGCAGAGAAGAAGAGTGTGCTGTCATTGGGCAGGGAGACCAGTAGAAGCTGCATATAGGTGGGCATGCAAATTTATATGGGATGTACATTTTCAACCACAATAAAAAAATAAATATAAATAAATAAATACAAAGAACTTAAAAACAGACTCATGTTCAGAAGAAAAGACTCTTTGATGGCTGCAAGTGTTGGGAGGAAGGGAGAGCAAGGGTGGGGTATAGATTAAATACCTGATAGAAATTTGGTTGAGTGAAATCAGTGACAGCACACATTAGAAAGAAGATCAATTTTAATTGGACTTCAACATAACATGACTACTCCTCCCATCTTAACCCAATATTGCAAGGACAGACTAGCTGGGGTGGGGGAACGGGGATCATGCTCTCAGTCAAAATTGAGGCCAATTGGCATAACTAGCATTTTGCTAAGAGAGCCCTCTGCATCCCACATTGGTGAGCGGTGTCTGGGGTCTGAAAAGCCACCAAGCTGCCATCTGAGGTACACCAAATGGTCCCAACTCAGCAGGAATGGATGATCACCAAGGACCAAAACGACACGGGGGAAAGAGAACTCAGAAGACAGAGAGACTCATGTGAGTGGGTAATTACATCAACATGTGACCAGAAGAACCAGATGGTGCCCTGCCACCACCAGTAATAGCCATGATGGGGCTCACAAAGTTGAGTTTCACTAGCAACACAAGAATAAAAAGTGGTGCTCCCTGAGATATCCACTAAAAGGCTGCAGTTGATGGTCAGAAGGCCTCGGGGTTCCCCTGGAAGCATGGCCTGTGACCCTGATGCTACCCCTGTCCATAAATCATAAAGTAAGTCAACTCTTCAGACAGGAATGGATTGGACTTGGTGACACTGACCATATTGTGTGTGCATTTTGTGGTTTTATGCACCTACAGGATGTCGTCCTGCTGACATTTTCCTGGAGGCAGGGGAGAGGGTGGAGAGGAGGGGATAGCAGATTATTAGGAGGATATGACCTGTATAGAACAGAGAGGAGGAGTATGCTGTCACCGGGCAGAGAGAGCAGTGGAAGCTGCACATAGGCAGGCATGCGAATTTATACAGGATTACAGATTTTCACTCAGTCATAATGAAAAAAAATTTTTTGAAAAAGCTAAAAAAAACTAGAAGTAGAAATACCATATAATCCAGTAATCCCACTTCTTCGAATATATCCTAGAGAAATAAGAGCTGCCACACAAATAGAAACATGCATACTGATGTTCATCACAGCACTTTCCATAACAGTAAAAAAAGATACAATCAACTTAGGTGCCCAGCAATGGACAAACTGTAGTATGCTCACACAATGGAGTATTACACAGTGATAAAGAACAGTGATGAATTTGTGAAACATCTCATGATATGGAGGAATCTGGAAGGGATTATGCTGAGTGACATTAGTCAGTTGCGAAAGGACAGATATTGTATGAGATCACTATTAGAAAGACTCAAGCAAAGATTTAAACATAGAAGAAAACAGTCTTTGAAGGTCAAGGGGACAGGGAGGGCAGGAAAGAGGTATTTACTAATTTGACAACACCAAACCCCAAACCAAACCCATTGCCATCAGGTCAGTTCTGACTCATAGCAGCTCCTTAGGACAGAGTAGAACTGCTCCATAGTTTCCAAGGATTGTCTGTTGGATTTGAACTGCTGAGCTTTCAGTTAGCAGATGTAACACTTAAAATTTGACAATAGACAAGAATTATTTTAGGTGAAGGGAGGAACAACACATAGTTAGAGAAGTCAGCACAATTGGACTAAACCAGTAGCTAAGTTTTCCAAACACAACCAAATACTTTGAGGAGCATAGAAGCAGAGGCAGGAGTCTGGGACCATAGTTTCAGGAAACGTCTAAGTCAATTGGCATTAAAGAAGTTTATTAAAACAATGTCTGCATTAAGTCATGGCAACTCATGGTGACCCTAGGGGCCAGGATAGAACTGACCCCCCAGAGTATTCAAGGTGAGTCGGATCCGACTTGACGGCACTTGGCTGGCTTGGCTGGCATTAAGTCAATTGGCATTTAAAAAGTTTATTTAAAAAATGTCTGCATACCACTCTGGTGAGTGGCATCTGTAGTCTTAAAAGCTACAAGCAGCCATCTAAGAAGCATCAATCTGTCTCAACCTACCTGGAAAAGAAGAGAATAAAGAGTATCAAGGACATAAGGAAAATAGAAGCCCAAGAAACAGAAAGCGCAGCACAAACCAGAGACTATACCAATGTGAGACCAGAAGAACCAGACGGTCCTTAGCTCCCACCCATGACAGCCCTCACATGGAACTCAACAAATAGTCCCTGATGGAGTGGCAGAAATGCAGGGTGGAAAACTTAAACTCTAGTAAAGAGATCAGACGTGATCAACAAATGGTGCTGGCAAAATTGGTTATCCATCTGCAATAAACTGAATCAAGATCCATATCTTACACCTTATACAAAAACCAACTCCAACTGGATAAAAGACCTAAATATCAAACCTAAAACGATAAAGCTCATCCAAGAAAAGGTAGGAACAACAATGGAAGTTTTAAGAGACAATGAGGACAGACTCCAAAATCTGTCAAAGAAACCTCAATCAACAGAAGAGAAAGTAGATAAATGGGAACTATTAAGAATCAAACACTTTTGCTCATCCAAAGACTTTATTAATAGAATTAAAAGAACACCCACAGAGTGGGAAAAAATATTTGGCAACTCTATGTCAGATCGATGCCTAATCTCCATAATCTATAAGATACTACAAAATATCAAGAAGAAGAAGATAAACCATCCAATTAAGCGATGGGCAAAGGAGATGGACAGATAGTTCACTAAAGAGGAGATCCAGGCAGCCAAAAAACACATGCGGACATGTTCACGATCTTTAGCTATTAAAGAAATTCAAATCAAGACAACAATGAGATACCATCTCACCCCAACAAGATTGGCCATGATCCAGAAAACACAAAACAACAAATGCTGGAGAGGCTGTGGAGAAAGTGGAACCCTCCTACACTGTTGGTGGGGTTGCAAAATGGTCCAGCCTCTTTGGAAGGCAATCTGGCGCTTCCTTAAAAAAATGGATATTGATATACCATTTGACCCAGTAATTCCACTACTTGGAATATATCCTACAGATTCAAGGCCTTTCACACCGACGGACACATGCACCAGAATGTTTATTGCAGCACAGTCCACAATAGCAAAAAGGTGGAATCAACCTAGATGCCCAACAATAGAAGAATGGATAGGTAAACTGTGGTACATATACTCAATGGAGCACTACACAATGATAAAGAATAACGATGATTCCAGGAAACATCTCCTAACCTGGTTTCAACTGGAAGACATTATGTTGAGTGAGAGTAGTCAGCGACAAAAGGACAAATACTGTATGAGACCTCTACGATAAGATCTCAAAAACAGACTTGTGTATAGAAGAAAAGACTCTTTGACAGCTGCAAGGGAGAGGAGGGAGGGAGGGAGGGCGATGGGCGGAGGGTTTAGTTTACGTAGTTACTAGAAATCTAGTTGGGAGAAAGCGGTGACAGCACACATTAGGAACAAGAACAACATTAAGTGGACTTCAGCATAACTTGAGTACTCCTTCCATCTTCACTCAATACTGCAAGGATAGAGTAGCTGGGGCGGGGGGCGGGGGACCATGCTCTTAGGCGAATTCTAGGCCAATTGGCACAACTAGTGTTTTGCTAAGAGAGCTGTCTGCACCCCACATTGGTGAGTGACGTCTGGGGTCTTAAAAGTTGCCAAGCTGCCATCCGAGGACACAGCAAATGGTCCCAACTCAGCAGGAACGGATGCTCACCGAGGGCCAAAATGGCATGCAGTAAAGACAACCGAGAAGACAGAGAGACCCACAAGAGTGGGTACCTACATCGACCTGGGACCGGAAGAACCGGATGGTGCCCGGCCACGACCAGTGATAGCCATGACGGAGCTCACAGAGAGGAGCCTCACTGGCAACACAAGAATAAAAAGAGGTGCATCATGAGATCTCCACTAAAAGACCTCAATTGATGGTCCAGCGGTTCTGGGGTTCCTCTGAGAGCATGGCCCCCGGCCCTGATGCTGCCCGTTCCCATAAATTATAACAAAGGTCCACTCTTTGGACAGGAATGGAATGGACATGGCAATGCAGAGTAACCATATGTTGGAAGCACTTTATGGTTCTATACATCTATAGGATATCATCTTGCTGACCTCTGGCTGGAGGAAAGGGAGTGGAAGGAGAGGAGGGGAAAGGAGACTGTTGGTAGGATGAGACATGTATGGAGCAGAGAGGAATAGTGTGCAGTCATCGGACAGGGAGAGCAGCGGAAGCTGCATATAGGAGGGCATGTAAATTTACATGTGAATGTATATTTTCACTCAGTTATGTTAAATAAAAATAAAAATTAAAAAAAAAAAGAGAGATCAGACTTGATACTCTGATAGATTGGAGTGTCCCTGGAAAACACGGCCCCCAGACTGTTAGCCCAGGACTGAAATCATACTGGAAGCCAATTCCCTCAAAAAAAGATGGAACTGATCAATAAGACACAAAATGATATTGCTCAACAGAGTGATCCACGGCTTAAGTAGATACATGAGACTAACTGGGTAGCTCCTGTCTGGAGGCAAGGTGAGAAATCAGAGAAATCATAAATGTCTTCAGATATTGCCAAGAATCTCTGAAAAATACAAAACCAAGACACTCTCTGGTCAATTTTACCTTATAGCAACCCCGCATATGGCAAAGCGTAACTGTACTCAGTAGAGTTTTCAGGCCCATGTCCTTTCAGAAGTAGGTTAAATGGACACGGGAAATACAGGGTGAAGAAGGAGGAGTGTATGGTTACAGAGCAGGGAGAGCAGCTAGGGTCATATAACAAAGTGAGTGTAAGTTTTTATATGGGGAAACTGACTTGAACTATAAATTTCACTTAAAACACAATAAAAATAATCAATTTTGCTTCCAAATGTCAGGCACTATGGCTTGAATCATGTTCTCTCCCAAACATATGCTATTTCTCTGGAGGCAATGCTCTTTGGAAACAGTTTTCTTTCCTGTGCTAATAAAACCACATCACAGTAGGGTGTGTCTTAAATCCAATCACTTTTGAGTTATAAACAGAGATGATTAGACAGAGCCACACACATGGGGGAAGACAGATGCCACGTGAGGACCAATAAGAACCAAGGAGGTGGGGTGGAGTCAAGATGGCCGACTGAGCCCACATCTCCTTCTATCCCTCTGGAAACCAAGACCTGAATTGACAATCAAACAGAGCCTTCTGATCACCTAAACAGCCTCAGGACACGGCACAGAGCTGTTAATTGGGACTTTATACCATTCAGCGAAAAATCTCCTCTCTTTCGCTGACTCCCGCTCCTGGCTAGGCCCAGCTCTCAAGGACGGAAGATAAACGCACCATTTTGACTTTTTTTTCCTCGGTCTCAGCTGGCAGGCGGAGCTGGGCCTTGCCCGGCGGCTGGACTCAGATACGCGGCTGGGGGGATAGGCAGGCGAAATTCCCATACTCTGAGAGCCAGGCTCGTGACTCTGTTAACCTAGACACTTTGAGCCTTTCATTTTGTAGCTGCCTCAGTGGGGTTTGCGCGGAGCTCCGTGGTCAGGGTGCGGGACGCCATGTTGGTACCGAGATTTTAGCGGGACCTCGTTCTTAGCCTGGGAGCCGGTATTTGCAAACGGGACAGCACTTCTCCGTCAGAAAAGTAGTGATTTTGCATAGTGCTGCCTACATTGGGGGCCTGCAACAGAAGCAGAGGAATCACTGCCTCTGGGCATCTTTAGCCCCCCTGTCTGCTGCCTGTGTGGAGGACGCCATCTTGGGTATGGTGGCCGCAGATGGCCCTAATTCTTAGCTTTGGGGTCAGAGCCTGCCCACAAGAGAGTGCTTTTCTATCACAAAACCAGTACTCGATGCAGTGTTGGATAAGGCTAGGCCCTGTCAGCAGAGGCCACCAGGGCACTAGCAGTGCTGTATTCTGAACTAGTTTGTTATCATCTGGGGTTGGATACAGTGGCGCTTACTTTGTCAGATGGGAAGAGGGACCTCTACACCTGAAAACCTAACTGACTTGTGAACTGGTCAGATACCTTTTGCTTCACATTTGAAGACAGCCTAGAGAAACATTTGCAATCCATCCTCACAGTACCTCTTCCAGCCTCTATATACTCACATGGGACCCAAAAAGCAACAGACAATTGTGGCATACAAGCAATCACTCATGGCTTCAGAAGGCTCCCAAACAAAGCAACCAAGGAGTTTTCCAGATGAAGAAACTTTTATGAAAGCATCAGGAAGTGAATACAAATTGATTATATACAGGGCCCTTCTAGACCTTATACAAAATGCAGCAGAACAAAATGAAAAATTAAGCAAGTTGTTCGATCTGATGGAACACCAGTACACTGAAATCCAACAGATCAAGAAGAAAATCAAAGACATAGAAACTTCCATGCAAACCCAAGAAAACAGAATGGAACAAATGGAAAAAAGAATTTCTGACTTGGAAGACAGAGCTACTGATGCCAGTGTCTATGAGCAGAAATCAGAAAAAAGAAACAAGAAAAATGAAGAAACATTAAGAAGCATGTGGGACCCTATTAAGAGGAACAACTGTCGATTAATTGGAGTCCCTGAACAGGGTGAGACATCTGAGAACACAGAGAATATTGTTGCTGAGCTGCTGAAAGAAAACTTCCCAGAAATCATGAAGGAAGAGAATATAGACATCTCAGATGCATATCGTATGCCACCCAATATAGATCTCAAAAGAAAGACTCCAAGGCATATTATAATCAAGCTTAACAAAATGAAACATAAGCAGCAACTCTTAAAGGCAGCAAGACTCAAGGCAAAGCTAACATTCAAAAGGAAACCCTGTAGGCTTTCGTCAGACTTCTCAGCAGAAACCATGCTGGCACGGAGACAGTGGCACAACACATTCAAAGTCTTGAAGGAGAAGAACTTCCAACCAAGAATTATATATCCTGCAAAACTGTCTTTCAAACACGAAAATGAAATTAAGACATTTCCAGATAAACAGAAACTCAGAGACTTTGTAAAAACCAAACCCAAACTACAAGAAATACTGAAAGAAGTTCTTGGCTTTGGCTTAGAAGAACGAAACCACTAACTTTATATTTTAGAATGACACACTACTCACTACTCATTTAGGGAAGGCTCCAAAGTAAATCACAGCTTTGATTTGGAAAGAAGCAATCCAGTGATCATCATGAAAACTATGGTGTCATCATAATAAAAGAGGGATGTACTACAGTCGTTACAGTCCTTCCAGATGGAGAGGAAGATGACCAGACTGGTAGTAATTAAAATTGGGTTTAGAAATAGTTTATTAAGGGGGTTCATAGGGGCAGCTGTAAAGCACAACAAAGATGTATCATACCATTTCAAGAAATCTAACACACGAGTTTCAACAACTATAAAACCAGCTCTGAAAAAGGTGAAAAATCAACTCACAAAAAAGAGTGTCTCAGGACAGACTAATAAGAACAACAGAGAAAACATCAACATAAAAATAAACATATCACAATGGCAGCAGTGAACACAGACCTATCAATAATTACATTGAATGTGAATGGACTGAATGCTCCAGTAAAGAGACACCGAGTGTCATCTTGGATCAAAAGACACGACCCATCCATATTGTCTACAAGAAACTCACTTGAGACCTAAAGACAGGAACAAACTGAAAATTAAAGGATGGAAGAATATATATCAAGCTAACAATGAACAAAGAGCAGGGGTGGCAATTCTAATCTCAGACAAAATCAACTTTAATGTCAAATCCACCATCGTGGACAAAGATGGACACTATTTATTGCTGAAAGGTTCAGTACACAAGCAAGACTTAACTATATTAAACATTTATGCACCTAATGTCAGAGCACCTAAATATGTTGAAGAAACACTGACTATGCTCAAAAGAGAATTAGATGACTCCACAATAATAGTGGGAGACTTTAACACTCCACTCTCATTACTAGACAGATCATCTAGAAGAAGCCTCAGTAAAGATACAGAAGACCTCATTGACACAATTAACCAACTAAACCTCATTGATACATACAGAACTTTCTACCCCTCAGCAGACAACTACACCTTCTTCTCCAGTGCACATGGAACATTCTCCAGAATTGACCACGTGATAGGCCATAATGCAATGCTCAACAAAATCCATACCATTAAATTATTGCAAAGCATCTTCTCAGATCATAAAGCCATCAAAGTTGAAATCAATAGCAGAAGAAACAGAGATAGAAAGTGGAACTCTTGGAAACTGAACAACATCTTGCTCAAAAAAACATGGGTTATAGAGGAAATCAGGGATCAATTAAAGAAATTCGTGGATTCCAATGAGAACGAAAACACTTCCTACCAGAACCTATGGGATACAGCCAAAGCAGTGCTCAGAGGTCTGTTTATCTCCATAAATGCACACATCTGGAAGGAAGAAAGAAACCAAATCAAGGAACTAACTCTACAGCTTGAACAAGTAGAAAGAGAACAACAGAGGAACCCCTCGGGCACCGGAAGAAAGGAGATCATAAAGATTAGAGCAGAGCTAAATTAATTAGAGAATAGAAAAACAATTGAAAAAATTGAAAAAACCAAAAGCTGGTTTTTTGAAAAGATCAACAAAATTGATAAACCACTGACTAAACTTACTAAAGAAAAGCAGGAAAGGAAACAAATAACCCAAATTAGAAATGAGAAGGGAGTTGTCACCACAGATGCAACAGAAATCAAAAACATCATAACAGAATACTATGAAAGACTGTACTCTAACAAATTTGAAAACCTAGGGGAAATGGACCAATTCCTTGACTCATACCACCTACCCAAATTATTGCAACGTGAAGCAGAACAACTTAATAAACCCATCACAAAGGAAGAGATTGAAAAGGTCATCAAAACACTGCCAACCCGAAAAAGTCCGGGCCCAGATGGCTTCACGGCAGAATTCTACCAAGCATTTAGAGAAGAGTTATCCCCAATACTATTGAAACTATTTCACAGTATAGAAAGGGATGAAGTACTCCCAAACTCATTCTATGAAGCCAGCATAACGCTGATACCTAAGCCCGGGAAAGATCCAACAAAGACAGAGAACTACAGACCGATATCACTCATGAGCTTAGATGCAAAAATCTTCAACAAAATTCTTGCCAACAGAATACAACAACATATCAAGAAAATAATCCATCATGACCAAGTGGGATTCATACCAGGGATGCAAGGCTGGTTCAACATCAGGAAAACAATTAATGTGATTAACCACATAAATAACACAAAAGACAAAGATCACCTGATTTTATCCATTGATGCCGAAAAGGCATTTGATAAAGTCCAACACCCATTCATGCTAAAAACTCTTAGCAAAATGGGCATAGACGGCAAACTCCTCAACACAATAAGGGCCATTTATACAAAGCCAATTGCCCACATCATCCTGAATGGAGAGAGACTGAAAGACTTTCCCCTGAGATCAGGAACTAGACAAGGATGCCCACTGTAACCTCTCCTATGCAACATTGTGCTAGAAGTTCTAGCCACAGCAATTAGACAAGACGAACAAATAAAGGGCATCTGCATCGGCAAAAAGGAAGTTAAAATCTCCCTGCTCGCAGATGATACGATTGTATATGCAGAGAACCCCAAGGAATCTATAAGTAAGTTACTCAAACTGATAGAAGAATTCAGCAAAGTCTCAGGATACAAGATAAACATAAGTAAATCAGTAGGATTCCTTTATACCAACAACGAGACTGTTAAGGAGGAAATTATCAAATCTATACCATTTGTGATAGCCCCTAAGAAGATAAAGTACCTAGGAATTAATCTAACCAGAGAAACAACAGATCTTTACAAAGAGAACTACAAGCCCTTACTACAAGAAACTAAGAGAGACTTAGATAAATGGAAAAACCTACCCTGCTCATGGATAGGAAGACTTAACATTGTGAAAACGTCTATTTTACCCAAAGCAATTTATTTATATAATGCAATCCCAATACAAGTTCCAGCATCATTTTTTAATGAGATGGAGAAACAAATCACCAATTTTGTTTGGAAAGGGAAGAAGCCCCAGATAAGTAAGGTACTACTAAAGAAGAAGAACACACTGGGAGGCCTTTCATTACTCGACCTTAGAACATACTACACTGCCACGGTGGTCAAAACAGCCTGGTACTGGTAGAAGAACAGACAGATTGATCAATGGAACAGAATTGAGACCCCAGAGATGACACCATCTCCCTATGAACAGTTGATATTCGACAAAGGCCCTAAGACATTAAACTGGGGTCAAAACAGTATCTTCAACAAATGGTGCTGGCAAAATTGGTTATCCATCTGCAATAAACTGAATCAAGATCCATATCTTACACCTTATACAAAAACCAACTCCAACTGGATAAAAGACTTAAATATCAAACCTAAAACGATAAAGCTCATCCAAGAAAAGGTAGGAACAACAATGGAAGTTTTAAGACACAATGAGGACAGACTCCAAAATCTGTCAAAGAAACCTCAATCAACAGAAGAGAAAGTAGATAAATGGGAACTATTAAGAATCAAACACTTTTGCTCATCCAAAGACTTTATTAATAGAATTAAAAGAACACCCACAGAGTGGGAAAAAATATTTGGCAACTCTATGTCAGATCGATGCCTGATCTCCATAATCTATAAGATACTACAAATATCAAGAAGAAGAAGATAAACCATCCAATTAAGCGATGGGCAAAGGAGATGGACAGATAGTTCACTAAAGAGGAGATCCAGGCAGCCAAAAAACACATGCGGACATGTTCACGATCTTTAGCTATTAAAGAAATTCAAATCAAGACAACAATGAGATACCCTCATGGCCAACAAGATTGGCCATGATCCAGAAAACACAAAACAACAAATGCTGGAGAGGCTGTGGAGAAAGTGGAACCCTCCTACACTGTTGGTGGGGTTGCAAAATGGTCCAGCCTCTTTGGAAGGCAATCTGGCGCTTCCTTAAAAAAATGGATATTGATATACCATTTGACCCAGTAATTCCACTACTTGGAATATATCCTACAGATTCAAGGCCTTTCACACCGACAGACACATGCACCAGAATGTTTATCGTGGCACAGTCCACAATAGCAAAAAGGTGGAATCAACCTAGATGCCCAACAATAGAAGAATGGATAGGTAAACTGTGGTACATATACTCAATGGAGCACTACGCAATGATAAAGAATAACGATGATTCCAGGAAACATCTCCTAACCTGGTTTCAACTGGCAGACATTATCTTGAGTGAAAGCAGTCAGCGACAAAGGGACAAATACTGTATGAGACCTCTACGATAAGATCTCAAAAACAGACTTGTGTATAGAAGAAAAGACTCTTTGACAGCTGCAAGGGAGGGGAGAGAGGGAGGGAGAGCGAGGTGGGGAGGATTTAGTTTAGGTAGTTACTAGAAATCTAGTTGGGAGAAAGCGGTGACAGCACACGTTAGGAACAAGAACAACATTAAGTGGACTTCAGCATAACTTGAGTACTCCTTCCATCTTCACTCAATACTGCAAGGATAGAGTAGCTGGGGCGGGGGACGGGGGACCATGCTCTTAGGCGAATTCTAGGCCAATTGGCACAACTAGCGTTTTGCTAAGAGAGCTCTCTGCACCCCACATTGGTGAGTGGCGTCTGGGGTCTTAAAAGTTGCCAAGCTGCCATCCGAGGACACAGCAAATGGTCCAAACTCAGCAGGAACAGATGCTCACCGAGGGCCAAAATGGCATGCGGTAAAGACAACCGAGAAGACAGAGAGACCCACAAGAGTGAGTGCCTACATCAACTTGGGACCGGAAGAACCGGATGGTGCCCGGCCACCACCAGTGATAGCCATGACGGAGCTCACAGAGAGGAGCCTCACTGGCAACACAAGAATAAAAAGAGGTGCATCTTGAGATCTCTACTAAAAGACCTCAATTGATGGTCCAGCGGTTCTGGGGTTCCTCTGAGAGCATGGCCCCCGGCCCTGATGCTGCCCATTCCCATAAATTATAACAAAGGTCCACTCTTTGGACAGGAATGGATTGGACTTGGCAATGCAGAGTAACCATATATTGGAAGCACTTTATGGTTCTATACATCTATAGGATATCATCTTGCTGACCTCTGGCTGGAGGAAGGGGAGTGGACGGAGAGGAGGGGAAAGGAGACTGTTGGTAGGATGAGACATGTATGGAGCAGAGAGGAATAGTGTACAGTCACCGGACAGGGAGAGCAGTGGAAGCTGCATATAGGGGGGTATGTAAATTTGTATGTGAATGTACATTTTCACTCAGTTATGTTAAATAAAAATAAAAAAAAAAAGAACCAAGGAATACTTGGACCTACCTACAAAGAAAGAACTGACACTGATACCATGATTTGGACTTCTAGCATCTAGAACTGTGAGATAATAAATTTCTGTTCTTTAAAATCATCCCTCATGATACTTGGATACAGCAGCAGTAGCAGACAAAGACAGCAAATGTTCGTTTACAGTTCAAATTTCTGTGAGCACAGATAGAAATACATTGCTGCTGCTCCTCCCACTTTTCCCACCCCAGTTCCAGAAAGAGAAACTTGGACACTTCCCCCATCACCCTGTCTCCTTGTATCTATCCATCAGGAGTCAGACGGGCCTTACAAACTAAATCTTGGTCTTCAGCAGTGGTTGTCAGTATTTGCATCCATTGTAATTATTGATAGGTATGTGTTCACTGCTGCCATTATGATATGTTTATTTTTATGTTGATGTTTTCTCTGTTGTTCTTATTAGTCAGTTCTGAGCCACTCTTTTTTGTGAGTTGATTTTTCACCTTTTTCAGAGCTGGTTTTATAGTTGTTGAAACTCGTGTGTTAGATTTCTTGAAATGGTATGATACATCTTTGTTGTGCTTTACAGCTGCCCCTATGAACCCCCTTAATAAACTATTTCTAAACCCAATTTTAATTACTACCAGTCTGGTCATCTTCCTCTCCATCTGGAAGGACTGTAACGACTGTAGTACATCCCTCTTTTATTATGATGACACCATAGTTTTCATGATGATTACTGGATTGCTTCTTTCCAATCAAAGCTGTGATTTACTTTGGAGCCTTCCCTAAATGAGTAGTGAGTAGTGTGTCGTTCTAAAATATAAAGTTAGTGGTTTCGTTCTTCTAAGCCAAAGCCAAGAACTTCTTTCAGTATTTCTTGTAGTTTGGGTTTGGTTTTTACAAAGTCTCTGAGTTTCTGTTTATCTGGAAATGTCTTAATTTCATTTTCGTGTTTGAAAGACAGTTTTGCAGGATATATAATTCTTGGTTGGAAGTTCTTCTCCTTCAAGACTTTGAATGTGTTGTGCCACTGTCTCCGTGCCAGCATGGTTTCTGCTGAGAAGTCTGACGAAAGCCTACAGGGTTTCCTTCTGAATGTTAGCTTTGCCTTGAGTCTTGCTGCCTTTAAGAGTTGCTGCTTATGTTTCATTTTGTTAAGCTTGATTATAATATGCCTTGGAGTCTTTCTTTTGAGATCTATATTGGGTGGCATACGATATGCATCTGAGATGTCTATATTCTCTTCCTTCATGATTTCTGGGAAGTTTTCTTTCAGCAGCTCAGCAACAATATTCTCTGTGTTCTCAGATGTCTCACCCTGTTCAGGGACTCCAATTAATCGACAGTTGTTCCTCTTAATAGGGTCCCACATGCTTCTTAATGTTTCTTCATTTTTCTTGTTTCTTTTTTCTGATTTCTGCTCATAGACACTGGCATCAGTAGCTCTGTCTTCCAAGTCAGAAATTCTTTTTTCCATTTGTTCCATTCTGTTTTCTTGGGTTTGCATGGAAGTTTCTATGTCTTTGATTTTCTTCTTGATCTGTTGGATTTCAGTGTACTGGTGTTCCATCAGATCGAACAACTTGCTTAATTTTTCATTTTGTTCTGCTGCATTTTGTATAAGGTCTAGAAGGGCCCTGTATATAATCAATTTGTATTCACTTCCTGATGCTTTCATAAAAGTTTCTTCATCTGGAAAACTCCTTGGTTGCTTTGTTTGGGAGCCTTCTGAAGCCATGAGTGATTGCTTGTATGCCACAATTGTCTGTTGCTTTTTGGGTCCCATGTGAGTATATAGAGGCTGGAAGAGGTACTGTGAGGATGGATTGCAAATGTTTCTCTAGGCTGTCTTCAAATGTAAAGCAAAAGGTATCTGACCAGTTCACAAGTCAGTTAGGTTTTCAGGTGTAGAGGTCCCTCTTCCCATCTGACAAAGTAAGCGCCACTGTATCCCACCCCAGATGATAACAAACTAGTTCAGAATACAGCACTGCTAGTGCCCTGGTGGCCTCTGCTGACAGGGCCTAGCCTTATCCAACACTGCATCGAGTACTGGTTTTGTGATAGAAAAGCGCTCTCTTGTGGGCAGGCTCTGGCTCCCAAGCTAAGAATTAGGGCCATCTGCGGCCACCGTACCCAAGATGGCGTCCTCCACACAGGCAGCAGACAGGGGGGCTAAAGATGCCCAGAGGCAGTGATTCCTCTGCTTCTGTTGCAGGCCCCCAATGTAGGCAGCACTATGCAAAATCACTACTTTTCTGATGGAGAAGCGCTGTCCCGTTTGCAGGCGCTGGCTCCCAGGCTAAGAACGAGGTCCCGCTAAAATCTCGGTACCAACATGGCGTCCCGCACCCTGACCACGGAGCTCCGCGCAAACCCCACTGAGGCAGCTACAAAACGACAGGCTCAAAGTGTCTAGATTAACAGAGTCCCGAGCCTGGCTCTCAGAACATGGGAATTTCGCCTGCCTGTCCCCCCAGCAGCGTGTCTGAGTCCAGCCGCAAGGCCCAGCTTCGCCTGCCAGCCGAGACCGAGGAAAAAAAAAAGTCAAAATGGTGCGTTTACCTTCCGTCCGTGAGAGCCGGGGCTAGCCAGGAGAGGGAGTCAGCGAAAGAGAGGAGATTTTTCACTGAATGGTATAAAGTCCCAATTAACAGCTCTGTGCCATGTCTTGAGGCTGATTATTTGCTCAGAAGGCTCTGTTTGATTGTCAATTCAGGTCTTGGTTTCCAGAGGGATAGAAAGAGACGTGTCCTTAGTCCGCCATCTTGACTCCGACCCCCAGTATTTGCATCCATTGTAATCAACTGAACTAGTCCAGAGGAGCATCAGGACCTTCTAAGATTTCCTTTTGGCTTCCAAGTTGAAAGTCAGTGATGTACAGAAAGCAACAGAAATCTCCATGGCTTTGGAAATCTTGTTCATCTCTCTGTACTGCAGGGTTTCTCAGTAGCAGTACTGCTGACATCCGGGGCTAGATCATTCTTTGTTGTGTAACCTGTCCTTTGCATTGTAGGATGTTTAGCAGCATCTCTGGCCTCCACCCACTGGATGCCAGTAGCACTTGCCTACTAGTCTTAACAGTTATAAATGTCTCCAGACATTGCCAAGAGTCTCCGAAAAATACAAAACCAAACCACTTGTTGTCTAGTCAATTCCAGCTCATAGCAACCCCACATATGGCAAAGTAGAAGTGTACTCAGTAGGCTTTTCAGGCTTTTCTGCGACCTTTCAGAAGTAGATAGATCATCAAGCCTTTCTTCCAGGCACTTCTAGGTAAGTTCAAACCACCAACCTTTAGGCTGGAAGGTAACTGCTTAACCATTTGCACCACTTAGGGACCTGGAAGGAACAAAATTATCCCCAGTTGAAAACCACTGCTCTACTGAAATATTTCCCAGTGAATATTACTTGAAAAACTAGTCTCATGAGATACTCTGCAGGAAAAAAAAAAAAAACATTATCTTATTCAATAAATACTGAGTGTGACACAGTGCCAGGCATTGGTGATAGTGTAGGCAACAACATAGACAAGGAAGCTGCTAGTGTAGAGACTAGACCCACAGAAGCAAGTAGTAACAGTTTTATAAAATAAAAAAGAACAAATACAGAGACAGACAATCAGACAGAGAATGGAGGTAAAGGGTCACTTATTTTTATTACAGCTTTGTTGTTGCTGTTAAGTGTCATCCAGTTGATTCTGACTCATAGTGAGTCTGTGTACTCTAAGCACAACACAGAACACAGCCCAGTTCTGTGCCATCCTGACAGCCACTGTCATGCTTGAACTCATTGCTGCAGCCAGTTAATCCATCTTGTTGAGAATCTTCCTCTTTTTCACCGACCGTCTACTTTACTAAGCTTATTGTTCTTCTCCAGACACTGGTCACTCCCGCCAACATGTCCAAAGTATGTGAGATAAAATTTCACCATCTTCCCTTCTTTTTTTTATTGTAATTTAGATGAAAGTTTATAGAACAAACTAGTTTCTCATTAAACAGTACACACGTTGTTTTATGACATTTGTTAACAACCCCACAACAGGTCAACACTCTCCCTTCTCAACCTTGGGTTTCCTATTACCAGCTTTCGTGTCTTCTAGTCTTTGCCCTTGGGCCGGCATGTCTGTTTAGCCTCCTTTTGTTTTATGGGCCTATCTAATCTTTGGCTGAAGGGTGAAATTCAGGAAGAACTTCATCACTGAGCTGAAAAAAGTTTTCAGGGGACCATGTCCTCAGGGTTTCTCCAGTCTCTGTCGGGCCAGTAGGTAGGTCTTTCTTTTTTAGTTAGTCTTTTGCTTTACATATTTCTCTATTTCAGTCTGGGACCCACTGTTGTGATCTCTGTCAGAGCAGTCGGTGGTGGTAGCCAAGCACTATATAACTGTACTGGATTCAGCTGCTGGAGGCCATTGGAGGCGTGGTTCCCCAGTCCTTTTGACTAAAATCTTTCTCTTGTTTCTTCAGTTTTCTTCTTTCACACCCTTGCTCCTGAAGTAGTAAGACCAGTCCTAGGAGACAACTCATAATACCTTAAGACCTCAGTCACCATCCTCCCTAATAAGGAGAACTCTGGCTGTATTTATTCCAAGACACATTTGTTCATTCTTCTGGCAGTCAATGGTGTATTCAATATTCGTAGCCAACAGCATAATTCAAAGGCTTCAGTTTTTCAGTCTTCCTTATCCATTGTACAGCTTTTGGATGCATTTAAATCTGCTGAAAATACCATGGTAAGTACAGGGTGGAAAGCAGGAGTGTGCTGTCCCAGGGCAAAGAGAGCAGCTAGAGTTTCATAGCAGTGTGAGTATGGCATTTTAGATGACAAATTGATTTGAATTGTAAACTTTAACTTAAAGCACAATAAAATATGTTTAAAAAGAAAATATAATGGCATGAACCAGGCATATCTTAGTCTTTAAAGTGACATCTTTGCTTTTTAACATTTAAAAGCGATCTTTCGCAACAGATTTGCCCAATGTAATACGTTGATTTCTTTACTGCTGCTTCCATGGTTGTAAACTATGGATCTAAGTACAATGAAATCTTTGATACTTCATCCCAATGTTGCATATCGGTCCAGTTGTGAAGATCTGGCTCCAAAAGTTCTTGGCATAGACAGGTGAGCACCTCAGTGCTGAATTGGTTTGTTGAAACATGTGAAATGGTGTCCCCAGTTCCTACAGACCTGTTTTTCACCAATGCCTTCAGCACAGATTGGATTTCTTCTTTCACTACCATCAGTTCTTGATCATATGCTATCTCCTGAAAGGACCGAGTGTTGATCAATTCGTTTTGGTACAGTGACTCTCTGTATTCCTTTCATTTCCTTTTTATGCTTCTTGTATCTTAATATTTTTCCATAGACTCAGTATTGTAACTTGAGGCCTGAATTTTTTTCTTTAGTTGTTTCAGCTTGAGAAAAGTCAAGCCTAGTCCTCCATTTTGGTTTTCTACCTCTAGCTGTTTGCACATGTTATTATAATACTTCATCTTCTTGAGCAATTTGTTGAAATCTTCTGTCAGCTCTTTTACCTTGTTATTTTTTTCCATCTGCTTTAGCTACTCTGCATTCAACAGCAAGTTCCATAGTTTCTTCTTACATGCACTTTTGGTCTTTTTTTTTTTTTATCTTTTCAATGACCTCTTGCTTCCTTTTAAAAATAATTTTATCATACTTTAAGTGGAAGTTTACATTCTAAATCAATTTTCCATATGAAATCCTGCACATACACCGTCATGCAACTCAAACTTCTCCCTCTCCATTCCCCCTCTGTCCCATAACACAGAACACTCGGCCTTCCCACCCTGTACTTCCTGTATCCATTCAACCAACTCCTATCCCCCTCCATCCTCTCATCTCACCTCTGGACAAAAGCAGCTTAGATAGCCTCATGTACATATTTAAGTCAAGAAGCATATTCTTTGCCAACATCACTCTACGTCTTATAGCCCAGACTAATCTTCGTCTGAAGAGTTGGCTTCGGCACTGCTTTCAGCTCTGGGCTAACCAAGAGTCTGGGGGCCATGTTCTCAGGGGACCCTCCAGTCTGACAGACCATCAAGTATAGACTTTCAGTGGAGTTCTAGTTCTGCACACCCATTTTGCTCCTGCTACATTAGGGACTTTACATTGTGTTCCCTGTCAGGGTAATGATCTCTTGCTATCTCTATGTATGACATCCTTAATGTCATTTCACAATGCATCTGGTTTTAGACCATTAGTGTTCCATGCATCAAATCTGTATTTGCAATGGTCTCTAAATCCAGATGTGATATATTCAAGGCAGTATTTTGGCTGTCGTGGACTTATCCTGATTTTCTTCAGCTTCAGCTTGAAACTACATATGAGCAATATGCATATCTGCAATCAGCATCTGGCCTTATTCTGACTGATGATAATTGATCTTTTCTGTAGTGTCTTTCCACAGATGTAGTTAGTGTGATTCCTGTGTACTCTGTCTGGTGAAGTCCATGTGTGTCATAGAATGGATTATGTCCCCCAAAAATATGTGCATCAATTTAGCAAGGCCATGATTCCCAGTATGATGCGGTTGTCTGCCATTTTATCATTTGATGTAATGTGTTTTAAATCTTATCTCTATGATGTTGATGAGGTGGAACTAGTGACAGTTATGTTTATGAGGCAGGACTCAATCTACAATATTGCCTTGAGACCTTTGTTTTTGGTATGTGAAAGAGAAAGGCAAGCAGAGAGACATGGGGAACTGATACCACCAAGAAAGAAGCAATGCTGAGAACAGAACATACGCAGTGGAGGCAAGGTTTCTGTGCTGAGAAACTCGTAGAGCAAGGAAACATTGAGGAGAAGGACCTTTCTCCAAAGCTCAGAGAGACAGAAAGCCTTCCCCTGGAGCTAACATGCTCAATTTAGACTTCTAGCCCACTAGACTGGGAGAGAATAAATTTATTTTTGTTAAAGCTATTCATTTGCAGAAACCAAAACAAAACCTATTGCTAATGAGTCAATTCCAACTCATAGCAACTCTAGAAGACAAAGTAGAAATGCCCCCATAGAGTTTCCAGGGAGTGCCCAGTGGATTGAAATTGCAACATTTTCCTGACAGCTGTAGCATTTAACTCACTGTGCCACCAGGGTTTCAACACAATGTGTATAATTTCTAGAGCTAGGCTATTCCCAATCTACTTCCTGTCTTTATGAATTGCATATTCTGGACATTTTATTTAAACGGAGTCATGTAATAGGTCATCCTTTGAGACTTCTTTGACTTAGCCTGATGTTTCCAATGTTCGTCCATGTTGTAATATGTATCAGTACTTCATTTCTTTTTATTGATGAATAATTTTCCATTGTATAAATGTATCATATTCTATATATCTCATTGCTGAGGTACATTTGAGGTTTTTTCATTTGGGGCATTTCTGAATAATATTACTATGATAGTTCATATGCAAGATTTTGTGTGAACATATGGTTTCATTCTCCTGAGAACATACCTAGGAGTGGGAATGCTGAGTCAAAGAGTAGCTCTATGCTTAAACGTTTGAGGAACCGCCAGACTGCAGTTCTGCACCATTTTAGCTATTAACATTTTACATTCCCACAAGCAATATAGAAGGATTATGATTTCTCCACATCCTTGCCAACACTTTTCATTATGGTTTTCATTTGCATTTCCCTGATGGCTAATGATGTTGAGAATCTTTTCATATGTTTATGGGCCACTTGTATATCTTCTTTGGAGAAATGTCTATTCAGATCCTTTACCCATTTTTAATTGGGCTATTTGTCTTTTTATTATGGAGGTGTACAAGTTCTTCATGTACCCTAAATACAAATCCTTTATGAGACATGTAATTTGCAAAAAGTTTTCTCCTATCTGTGAATGTTTTTCATTTTATTGATGGTGTCCCTGAAGAAAAAACTTTTTTTTTTAATTTTTGTTGTGCCCAATCTATTTCTTCTTTTGCTGCTCTTGGTATCCTACAGCTATAAGAAATTATGGCTTAACTTAGGATGACTTATGAGATTCATAATTTTAGTTCTTATATTCAAATCTTTCATTCATTTGGATAATTTGTGTATGATGTGATGTACGAGTACAACTTCACACTTTTTTGCACATTGATGTTCAGTTGTTCCAGTATCACTTGTTTAAACTGTTTTTCTTCCACATTAGTCTTGCACCCTTGTTGATAATCAGTTGACCTTAAAAACATGAGTTTATCTCTGGACACTTAATTTCATCTTCATCTACATGTCTATCTTTTGCTACTATCACAATGCACCACACAGTTTTATCATTGCTTTCTATGAAGTTGTGAAATCTGGAAGTATGAATCTTCCTACTTAGTTCTTCTATTTTAAGATTTTCTTGGATAGTTTCTTGTTGCTGTTATTGTTGTTAAGTGCCATCGAATCAGTGTTGACCCATAGCAACTCTATGTACAATAGAATAAAATACTGCCCCTTTGTGCACCTTCTTCACAATCACTGTTATACTTGGGTCCATTGTTGCAGCCACTGTGCCAACCCATCTCCTTCAGGGTCTTCGTCTTTTTCACTGATCTTCTAATTTACCAGATATGATGTCCTTCTCCAGGGACTGATCACTCCTGATAATATGTTCAAAATATTTGAGACATAGTCTCACCATCCATGCTTTGAAGGAACATTCTGTTTGTCCTTCTTTCATGACAAATTTGTTCATTTTTCTGGCAGTACATGGTACATTCAATACCACAATGCGAAAGTGACAGTTCTTCAGTTTTCCTTATTCACTGTCCAGCTCTCACATGTACATGAGGCAATTGAAAACACTATGGCTTCAATGAGATGCCTCTTAATCTTCAAGGTGAAATCCTTGCTTTTCAACACTTTAAAGAGGTCTTTTGTAGCAGATTTGCCCAACATAATGGGTCTTTTGATTTCTAGACTGCTACTTCTGTGGGTTTCAATTGTGGATCCAACTAAAATGAAATCCTTAACAACTTGAATCTTTTCTCCCTTTATCAGGATATTGCTTATTGGTCCAGCTGTGAGAATTTTTGTTTTTTTTATGTTGAGGTGCAATCTGTATTGAACGCTGTGGTCTTAACAGCTAGCAAGGTTGTGTCATCTGTATATCTTGGGTTGTTAGTGAGTCTTCCTCCAAACTTGATGACACACTCTTCTTCATTCAGTTCAGCTTCTCCTATTATTTGCTCAGTGTACAGATTGAGTAGGTATGGCAAAAGGGTATAACCCTAATGCACAACTTTCCTGACTTTAAACCACACAGTATCCTCTTATTCTGTTTGCATGACTACCTCTTGATCTATGTACAGGTTCTTTATCAGCATGATTAGGTGTTCTGTAATCCCACTTCTTCCCAAAGTTATTCATAATTTATTATGATCCACACAGTCAAATGTCTTTGCATAGTCAGTGAAACACAGGTAGTATCTTTCTGGTATTCTCTGCTTTCAACCAGGATCCTAGTAACATTAGGAATGATATACCTGCTTCTATGTCCTCTTCCTAATCTGGCTCAAATTTCTGGAAGTTTCCTGTTGATATACTCCTGCAGCAGGTTTTGAATGATCTTCAGAAACATTTTACTTGTGTGTGATATTAACGATGTTGTTCACTAATTTCCACATTTGGATGGCTCACCCTTCTTGAGAATAGATATAAATAGGGATCTCTTCCAATAGGTTGGCCAAGTAGCTGTCTTCCAAATTTTTTGGCATAGATAAGTGAGCACTTCTAGCATTGCATATATTTTTTTTTAAACATCTCAGTTGATACCCTGTCAGCTCTTGGAGACCATTGTTTATTTTTTATTATGATTGAATGAAAATGTACATTACCATATAAATTAGCATACTCACCTATATGCAGCTCCTACTGCTCTCCCTGCCCAGTGACACCACACTCTTCCTCTCTGCTCCATACATGTCTTATCCTCCCAACAACCTTCTATCCCCTCCTCTCCAGCCACTCCCCTTCCTCCAGTAAGAGGTCATTAGGATGACATCCTATAGACACAGAGAACCATAAAGTGCACCCAAGATATGGTCACTCTGTGTCACCAAGTCCAATCTATTCCTGTCTGAGAGTTAACCTCCACTATGATTTATGGACAACGGCAGCATCAGGGCGAGGGGCCATGCTTCCACGGGAACTCTAAGAATCCTGGACAATCAACTGCAGTCTTTTAGTGAAGATCTCAGGGTGCACCCCTTTATATCCTAGTGTAGCCAGTGAGACTCAGTTTTGTGAGTTCCATCATAGCTATCACTGGTGGTGGCCAGGCGCCATCCGATGCTTCCAGTCACAAATTGTTGTAGCCACCCAATCACATGGGTGTCTCTGTCTTCTGGGTTCTCTTTCCCACATGGCATTTTGGTTCTTGGTGATTATCCATTCCTGGTGAGTTGTGAACATTTGGTGTACCTCAGATGGCAGCTTGGCAGCTTTTAAGACCCCAGACGAAGCTCATCAATGTGGAATGCAGAGAGCTCTTAGCAAAATGCTAGTTGTGCCAACTGTTGTCTATTTCCCATGACAGCATGGTCCCTAGCCCCCTGCCCAAGTACTCAGTCCTTAGAATACTGTGTTAAGATGAGAGGAGTAATCATGTTATGTTAAAGCCCAGTTAATATGGATCTTGTTTCTAACGTGTGCTGTCACAGATTTCACCCAACCAAATTTCTATCAACTATCTAATCTAAACCCTCCTCCCCCCAACTCTTGCAGCCCTCAGAGTCTTTTCTTCTATGCATGAGTCTGTTTAAGTTCTTATCGTAGGGGTCTTGATACAATGATAGGGTCCCCTTATCATAGGGGTCTTATACAATCTATGCATGAGTCTGTTTAAGTTCTTATCATAGGGGTCTTGATACAATGATAGGGTCCCCTTATCATAGGGGTCTTATACAATATTTGTCATTTTGTCACTGACTACTTTCAGTCAACATAATGTCCTCCAATTGAAACCAATTGAGATGTTTTCTAAAATCATTGTTGTTCTTTATCATTGCACAGTGTTCCCACCAAAGCCAAGTGCCGTCGAGTCGGTTCCACTGAGTATATATGCCATAGTTTACCTATCCATTCCTCTATTGTTGGGCATCTGGGTTGATTCGATCTTTTTGCCATTGTGGACTGTGCTGCGATAAACATTCATGTGCATGCATCAGTTGGTTTTAATGCCTTGATTCTGTAGGGTATATTCCAAGTAGTGGTTTTACTGGGTCAAATGGTGTATCTACATCCAGATTTTCAAGGAAGAGCCAGATTGGTCTCCAAAGAGGTTGCACCATTTTTGCAATCCCACCAACAGTGTAGGAGAGTTCCAATTTCTCCACAGCCTCTCCAGCTAGCCAATTTTGTTGGGGTGAGATGGTATCTCATTGTAGTTTTGATTTGAATTTCTTTAGTAGCTAATGATTGTGAGCATGTCAGTGCATGCTTTTTGGCTGCCTGGATCTCCTCTTTAGAGAAGTGTCTGTCCATCTCTGTGCCTGTCTCTTAATTGGATGATTTATCTTTTTCTCATTGATATTTTGTAGTACCTTGTAGACTACAGAGATGACATGTTGGTCTGACATATAGTTGCCAAATATTTTTTCCCATTCTGCAGGTGGCCTTTTAATTCTATTGATAAAGTCTTTGGATGAGCAAAAGTGTTCGATTCTTAATGGTTCCCATTTATCTATTTTCTCTTCTGTTGTTTGTGGTTTATTTGACAGATTTTGAAGTCTGTCTATGTTGTGTATTAAAACTTCCATTGTTGTTCCTACTTTTTCTTGGATCAGTTTTATCTTGGATGAGTTTTAGCTATGACATTCACGTCTTTTATCCAGTTTGAGTTGATTTTTATATAAGGTGTAAGATATGGGTCTTATTTCAATTTTTGCAGATGACTATCCAATTTTGCCAAGCACCATTTGTTTAAGAGATTGTTTTTACCCCAGTTTAATATCTTAGGGCCCTTGTCAAATATCAATTGTTCATAGGAAGATGTGTCATCTCTGTGGTCTCAATTCTGTTCCACTGATCTATCTGTCTCTTTTTGTACCAGTATCAGGCTGTTCTGCCTACCATGGCAGTGTGATAATTTCTAAAATTTGGTAGTAAGAGGCCTCCCAGTGTGTTCTTCTTCAGCACTGCTTTACTTATCGAGGCTTCTTCACTTTCCAAACAAAGTTGGTAATTTGTTTCTCCATCTCGTTAAAAATTGTCACTAGAATTTGTATTGGGATTGCATTGTATAAGTAGATTGCTTTGGGCAACATAGACATTTTCACAATGTCAAGTCTTCCTATGCATGGGCAGGGTAGTTTTCTCCATTTATGAAAGTCTCTCTGAGTTTCTTATAGTAAGGAACTGTAGTTCTCTTAGTAAAGCTCTATTTTTCCCTCTGGTTAGATTTATTCCTAGATACTTTATCTTCTTAGGGGCTATAGCAAATGGTATCAATTTGGTGATTTCTTCCTTAATAATCTTGTTGTTGGTGTAAAGAAATCCTACTGATTTATTTGTGTTTATCTTGTATCCTGACACTTTGCTAAGCTCTTCTATCAGCCTAAGTAGTTTACTTGTGGATTTTTTAGGATTCTCTGCATATACAATCATATCATCTGGGAGATTTTTAGTTCTTCTTTATTGATACCGATGCCCTGTAATTCTTGGTCTTGTCTAATTGCTCTGGCTAGAACTTCTAGTACAATGTTGAATAGGAGAGATGAGAATGGGCATCCTTATCTAGCTTCTGTTCTCAAGGGAGACTGTTTCAGTCTCTCTTCATTCAGGATGATGTTCACAGTTGTGTTTGTATAAACGGCGTTTACTGCATTGAGGAATTTGCCATCTATTCCTATTAGGCTTAGAGTTTTAGCATGAATGGATGTTGGACATTATCAAATGCCTTTTCTATATCAATAGACAAAATCAGGTGATTCTCGTCTTTTGTGATATTTATGTGGTTGATCACATTAATTGTTTTTCTGTTGTTGAACCAGCCTTGCATCCCTGGTATGAATCCAACTTGGTCATGATGGGTTATTTTTTTGATACATTGTTCTATTATATCAGCAAGAATTTTGCTGGAGATTTTTGCACCTAGATTTATCAGTGATATCGGTCTGTAGCTCTCCTTTTTGGTTGGGTCATTCCCTGGCTTTGGTATCAGGGTTATGTTGGCTTCATAGAATGAATTTGAGAGTATGCCATCCCTTTCTGTACTGTGAAATAGTCTCAGTAGTATTGGAGATAACTCTTCTCTGAAAGCTTGTTAGAATTCTGCGATGAAGCCACTGAGCCTGGGCTTTTTTTCATTGGTAGTTTTTTGATGACTTTTTCAATCTCTTCCTTTATGATGGGCTTATTAAGTTGTTCTGCTTCACCTTGTGACAGTTTGGGTAGGTGATACAAATCAAGGAATTTGTCCAATTCCTCTAGGTTTTCAAATCTGTTAGAGTACAGTCTTTCATGGTATTCTGTTATGATATATTTAATATCTGTTGGATCTGTTATGACAACTCCACTTTCATTTCTTATTTGGGTTGTTTGTTTCCTTTTCTATTTTCCTTTCATAAGTTTAGCCAGTGGTTTGTCAATTTTGTTGGTCTTTTCAAAAAACCAGCTTTTGGTTTTGTTAAGTCTTTTCAATTGTTCTCCTATTCTCTAATTCATTTAGTTCTGCTCTAATCTTTATGATCTGTTTTCTTCTGGTGCCTGAGGGGTTCCTCTGTTTTTCTCTACTTGTTCAAGCTGTAGAGTTAGTTCTTTGATTTGGTTTCTTTCTTCCTTCCAGATATGTGCATTTATGGAGATAAACTGACTTCTGAGCACTAGTTTGGCCGTATCCCATAGGTTCTGGTAGGAAGTGTTTCCATTCTCATTGGAAGCCATAAATTTCTTTATTTCATCCTTGATTTCTTCTATAACTGACAGATTTTTGAGCAAGATGTTGTTCAGTTTCCACGAGTTCCACATTCTATCTATGTTTTTTCTGCTATTGATTTTGACCTTCATGGCTTTATGATCTGAGAAGATGCTTTGCATTAATTCAGTGTTGAAAATTGCTTTATGTTCTAACACATGGTCTAGTCTGGTGAATGTTCCATGTGCACTGGAGAAGAAGGTGTAGTTGTCTGCTGATGGACAGAAAGTTCTGTATATGTCGATGAGATCTAGTTGGTTAATTGTGGCAATAAGGTCTCCTCTGTCTTTATTAAGCTTTTTTCTGGATGGTCTGTCCAATATTGAGAGTGGAGTGTTGAAGTCTCCCAGTATTATTGTGTAGTGATCTATCTCCTTTTTGAGTGTAGTCAGTGTTTCTTTGATATATTCAGGTGCTCTAATATTAGGCGCATAAATACTTACTAGTGTTAAGTTCTGCTTGTGTATTGAACCTTGCAACAATAAATAGTGTCCATCCTTGTCCACAATGGTGGATTTTACATTAAAATAGATTTTATCTGAGATTAGAATTGCCACACCTGGTCTTCTTTGTTCATTGTTAGCTTGATATATATTCTTCCGTCCTTTAATTTTCAGTTTGTTCATATCTTCAAGTCTAAGGTGAGTTTCTTGTAAGCAGTATATGGATGGGTCATGTCTTTTGATCCAAGATGTCACTCAATGTCTCTTTACTGGAGCATTCAGTCTATTCATGTTTAATGTGATTATTGATAGGTATGTGTTCAGTGCTGCCATTGTAATATGTTTATTTTTGTGTTGATGTTTTCTCTCTTGTTCTTACTAATCTGCTTTGGGACATTCTTCTTTGTGAGTCGATTTTTCACCTTTCTCAGGGTTGGTTCTGTAGTTGTTGAGACTCCTGTATTGTGTTTCTTGATTTTATATATTGCATCTTTATTGTGCTTTACGGCTGTCCCTGTGATCCCCCTTATTAAACTATATATCAACCCAGTTTTGATTGCTACCAGTCTTGTCAACTTCCTCTCCATCTGGTAGGACTATAATGACTGTGGTACATCCCTCTTTTTAATATGATGATATCATAGTTTACATGATGTGATCATTAGATCATTTCTTCCACTATTATAGCTTTGAGCGTGTTTGGTGCCTTCCCTAACTAAGTAGGATTCTGGATAATGTGTCTTTCTAAATTATAAAGTTAGTGGTTTTGTTCTTCTAAGCCAGAGCCAAGAACTTCTTTCAGTATTTCTTGTAGTTTTGGTTTGGTTTTTACAAAATCTCTGAGTTTCTGTTTATCTGGGAATGTCTTAATTTCATTTTCATATTTGAAAGACAGTTTTGCAGGATATGTAATTCTTGGTTGGAAGTTCTTCTCCTTCAAGGCTTTCAATATATCATTTCACTGTCTCTGTACCAGCTTCATTTCTGCTGAGAAACCCAACGAAAGTCTACAAGGTTTCCCTGTGGATGTTAGCTTTGTTTTGAGTCTTGCTGCCTTTAAGAGTTTCTGCTTATGTTTCATTTTGTTAAGCCTGATTACAATATATCTTGGAGTCTTTCTATTGAGATCTATATTGAGTGGTGTTCGATATGTATCTTGGATATCTATATTCCCCTCTTTCATAATTTCTGGGAAGTTTTCCGTCAGCAGCTCAGCAACAATACTCTCTGTGTTCTCAGGCATCTCACCCTGTTCAGGAAGTCCAGTTACTCATAGATCGTTCTTCTTAATAGAGTCCCACATGCTTCTAAATGCTTCTTCATTTATCTTGTTTCTTTTTTCTGATTTCTCCTCATAGCTGCTGGAGTCAGTAGCTGTGTCTTCCAAACCAGAAATTCTCTTTTCCATTTCTTTCATTCTATTTTCTTGGCTTTGAATTGAAGTCTATGTCTTTGATTTTGTTCTTGATCTGCTGGATTTCAGAGTACTGATGTTCAATCAGTTTGAACAGCTTGCTTAATTTTTCATTTTGGTCTGCTGCATCCCAACCTAAGTATAATTTTCGTATAAGATGCTAACTTCAATTGCAAACTTACAGTTAAAACACAATAAATACACACACACGCACATATATATTTCTAAAAAATGTGCAGACCTGGAAGCCCAGTGCACAGTTCCACTCTGTCCTAGAAGGTCACTTTGAGTTAGAATCTACA
Source organism: Heterohyrax brucei (assembly GCA_028571685.1). Taxonomy (NCBI): domain Eukaryota; kingdom Metazoa; phylum Chordata; class Mammalia; order Hyracoidea; family Procaviidae; genus Heterohyrax; species Heterohyrax brucei. Next base: position 34,096,257 of record CM053140.1, read on the forward strand.
GCAATGGATTTGCTTTGAGTTTGGTATTCTATTGGTATGAGCTATTGTAATATTTTCTCTTTTTCTTCAGTTGCTAAAACTTACATTGATAAATCTCATCTCATCAAGGTATGTTCCAGTTTTTACATATTGCTGGATTTATTTTGCTAGTACTTTGTTGAGGATTTTTGTGTATGTGTTCACAAGAGATATTAGTTTGTAATTTTTTTTCAAGATGTTTTTGTCTGATTTTCAATTAAGATTAATACTGGATTCATAGAAACAGTTTAAAATGTTCCTCCTTATATATTTTTTAGAGATTTTGGAAGGATCGGTGTTATTTCTTTAAACTTTTAGTAGAATTTGCCAGTAAAGCCATTTTTCCCTCAGTTGTTTTTTGTTTGTGAAAGTCTTTTGGTTACCAACATAATCTCTTGCAGTGTTATAGTTCTATTCATACTTTATATTCCTTGATTTTCTTTCAGTAGTTTCTGTATTTCTACACATTAGTCCATTTGTATATTATCTAATCTATTGACATGTGATTGTCATAATATTTCTTTGTAATCTTATTTTATTTCTTTATATTTAATTGCAGTGCTCCTTCTTTCACTTCCGATTTTAGTATTTTGCAATCTATTTTTTTCTTGGTCAGTTTTGGTCAACATTTGTCAGTTTTGTTGCTCTTTATTGACTTTCTAGTCACTATTTCATTTATTTCCACTATAATCTTTTTTGTTTCCTTCTTTCCGGTAGCTTTGTGCTTACCTTAACTGCTTTCTACTTCTCGATGTGTAAAATTAAACTACTGATTTAAGATTACTCTTGATTCTTAATGTGGGTATTTCCAGCTATAAATTTCCCTCTACCTTTGCCACGTTTCATAAGTTTGAGTATGTGGTGCTTTTGTTTTTGTTCATCTCAAGGTGTGTTTTAATTTTGCTTGTGATTTCTTATTTGACCAGTTAATCATTTATGGATCTATACTTTTTAATTTCTACATAGTTTTGAATTTCTCAAATTTGTGTCCCTTACTTATTTTTAATATCATTCTATTGTGGTTGTAGGACATGCTTTACATGACTTCAGTCCTTTTGAATTTATCCAAACATGTTTTATGGTCTAGCATGTAGTCTGTCTTGAAAATTGTCCCAAATGCTCACGGAAAGAACATATATTCTGCTGTTTGGGGGTAGAGTGTTCTACAGATATCTGTTAGATATATTTGGTTTATACTGTTGTTCAAGTATCCTATTTCCTGCTAAGTTATTATATGCATTCTTGAAATGCATATAATTTGATGTAGGATTTGATGTCTCCGTTTACCATTGTTGTCTATTTCTCTCTCCAATTCTGTCTATTTTTGCTTCATGTATTTTTGGGGGTTCATTGTTAGGTGTATGTGTGTTTATAACTTACATTTTCATGATGGATTGACCCTTTTATCACTACAAATTCCCCTCTTTATCTCTGGTAGTTTTTTTTATGTTAAGTCTATTTCGTCTAATATTAGTACAGCCATTCCAACTTTCTTATGGTTTCTGATCTCATGATTTGTCTTCTCCATCCTGTTACTTTCAATATGCTTTGGTCTTTGAATATGAACTTTGTCTCCTGTAGACAGTATTTTGCTGGATCTTGTTTTTTAATCAAGTATAACAGATTTTTCTCCATTTGCTGAAACCTCTTAGGACAATTTCAGGACTTTAAAAGATTATTTTCTTTCTTTGTTTATTGTTTTCATCATTTTGCTTCTTTCATTGGAGAGTGTGTCCATGGAGCAACTCACAGTGTTATCCTGCAAGTTAAACTGTATTCAACCATCTTGTGAAATGGCCCTCTTTAACAATGTTACCACTGAGCTGAAGGATGAAGAGGGGAAAAGATTGGTGTGCAAAGAATGAAAGGATGAGCATTATAGGCTGAACAGACTACCTGTGACAACATCTTAATATGGAAGGGAGTTTGAACTGAGAACGACAGAATGCCAGTGTACTGGCTTCCAGTTAAATGTGATATATTTAACATATATATTTATCTCTGTTACCTCCAAAAAACCTCACTAAACTAACAAGGAAGTAATAAAAGGAACATAAATACACAAGGGAAAACAAATTCAGTGAGGATGACACCAAATAATGAGTTCATAGGATTTTTGAAGCATGTGATCAACTGGTATTGGACTTAGCCGATGGAGAAAGCTGAAATCTAACCCTGCATAAAGGAGAAAATGAGAAATATGTGAACCTAATTGTGTCAAAGACCCACAGAATGCCTCCAACTGACTTGTACTAGTTGATTCCATGGTACAAGTGCTAGAAAGAGCTGAAAGGAAGCAGATAGCACAGTTAAACACCAATAATTCCCCCAATCCCACACAATCAAGGGACCACTTTGCTCCTACCCAAGATGCTGATGGAAGGGTCACTTTTTTGGAGAGGTTTGCATGTCTGAGAACAGTGAAAAAATGTTGAGCTAAAAAGAGCAAATGTGTATAATATTACACTACCCAGATGTAAAGAAAAATGAAGTCCTGATACATGGCACTACGTAGATGAATCCTGGAAACAAGTTAAGTGAAGTAAGTCAGTTGCAAAGAACAAACACTATGTGATCACTCTGACATGAAGTACATAACATAGGTAAGTATATAGAGATCAGAGTTGAATAGTGGTTACCAGGAATGAGATGGAAGAGACGGAGTAAAATTGTTATTTAATCAGTTTCCATTTATGTGGATGGAAAATCTGGCAAAGGACATTGGTGATGGTTAAACATGACGGTGGACTGATCTCACTGAATTTTATACTTGAAAAATCTTGAACCGGCAAATGTAGTGCAATCAATACTTTCACAACAATTTTTAAAAATTGTTAAAATAAAAATTGTATGCTGAATCTAGAAAACCCACACCATCCCACTCCCTGCTCCCTGAATGTTACATGACATGCTTGTAGGCCCAGACATCAGATGGTTTCCTGGGAAGGCTGCCAGATCCATAGCACTACCTGCTTTATCAGTCTGCAGGGACTCCACCTGGAACCAGCCCTCCCACGCACGCAGTTCTTCTGGAGAGTTTTAGGGTGATTTTAATTTTGTATTTTTATTTTTGCTTTGCACCTCATTCTTAAATGTAACCACCAAACAATTTACGGAAGCCTGCAACATGAAATTCAGAGAGCAAAACAAGCAAGCAGAAGTAAGGAACTGAAAAAAGAAAGACAGAATGCAAGACACAGGAAAATACTTCCCATATACAAAATTAATGACATCTGAGGTATTAGAAAGTATCACATCCTTGAAAGCTGAACAGAATGTTCTTTTCAAAAAGGAACATATTCAGAGAACAAGAAAAAGCTTTTAGAAATTAAGTGTACGCTAGTAGAAATAAAAAATTGAATATTAGGTAGGGAAATAAAGTTTAGAAAATTTCCTAGAAAATAGAAGAGAAAGTGGCAGACAGAAAAAAAAATAATACCATAAATCTGGGAGGCCTAATATCTTACTAACAGAAGTTCTGGAAAGGAAACACAAAAGAGGGAAAATTTTTCCAGAAAGGATGGACTTGAGTGTCTGAATTGAAGGAGACTGTTTAGCACACAGGAAATAAAAAGAAATAGAAATAGAAATAAACCTACTCAAGGCGTGTTGTGACAAACCTTCAGAACCCTGGGGACAAGGGATGACACTAAAACTTTTGGTGGGGGGTGAGTGCAATCACTCTAACAGCACAACAGGAGTAAAAATGGTTTGGGATTTTTCTTTTGCTTTCAAGGATGCGATACTTTCTAATACCTCAGATTGTCATATTGTAATAAAGCATATATAATAAAAATACTTTCCAGTTCAAGAACTTTTACACATATAACTCAGTGACATGTTGTGCAAGCATCACCACTGACCATTTCCAAATTTTTCATCATCCTTCACAGAAAATCAGAACCTCATAAGCCTTAACTCCCCGTCTCCTCTGCAACCCACTCATGTAACCACTAATAAGCTTTGGTCTTAATATGTTTGCCTAGTCCAGATATTTCATATAAGTTGAATTATACAATATTTTCCCTATTGGATCTGGCTTATTTCACTTAGCATGATGTTTTCAAGGCTCATCATATTGTGCTATGCATCAGACCTTCACTTATCTTTAAGCAGGAACAATACTCCATTGCTTAACCATTAATCTGGCAAAAGTCACTTGAATTGTTTTCACTTTGAACACCTTTTAGCTACTATAAGCTTGGTAGATGGTCAGTGAAAAAGAGACAGACCCAAGATAATGCAAGAAAAAATAGGGTCAACAGTGGAAGTTGTACACAGCTTAGACAGAATTCAAAATCTAACAAACAAAGCATGATCGACAGAAGATAAAATAGATAAATGGGAACTACTAAGAACCAAAAACCTTTGTTCATTCAAATACTTTATCAAGAGAGTTAGAAGACTACCTACAGAATGGGAAAAAATATTTGGCAACTACATGTTGGACTGACATCTGATTTCCATAGTCTACAAGGTACTGTAAAATATCAACAAAGAAAAGGTAAATAGCCCAATTAAGCAATGGGAAAGGAGATAGACACTTTAGCAAAGAGGACATCCAGGCAGCCAAAAGACACATGAGGAAATGCTTGTAATCATTAGCTATTAGAGAAATCCAAATCAGAACTACAACGAGATACCCTCTCACCCCAACAAGGTTGGCCATGATCCAAAAATCTCAAAACAACAAATGCTGGAGAGGCTGCAGAGGGATTGGAACTCTCCTACACTGCTTGTGGGATTTCAAAATGGTACAACCTCTTTCGAAAGCAATTTGACACTTCCTTAAAAAGCTAGAAATAGAAACACCTTTTGATCCAGTAATTCCACTGCTCAGAATATGTCCTACAGAAACAAAGGCAGTAGCAAGGACAGATATATGCACACAAATGTTTATTGCAGCACTGTCCACAATAGCAAAATGATGGAATCAAGCTAGAAGCCTATCCACAGATGAATGAATAAACAAACTATGGTACATATACTCAATGGAATATTATGCAATGACAAAGAACAATGATAATTTTAGGAAGCATCTCATAACCTGGCTTCAACTGGAAGACATTATGCTGAGTGAAATCAGTCAGCTGCAAAAGGACAAATACTGTATGAAACCCCTGCTATAAGGACTTAAAAATAGACTTATGTACAAAAGAAAAGACTCTGATGGGGATGGAGAGAGAGGGTTGGTCACTGAACAAATAGTTGATAGAAATTTGGTTAGGTGAAAGCAGTGATAGCACACAGTAGAGAGTAGATCAACTTGACTAGGCTTCACCATAAACTGAAAGGTTTTCTAAACTCAATCCAATATTTCAAAGGATACAGTAGCAGGGACAGGAATCACAGAGACCATGTTTTCAGGGGACATTGAGGCCAACTGGCATAATTAATCTATTGCTAAGAGAGTTTTCTGCACTCCATATTGGTGAGTGACGTCTGGGGTCTTAAAAGCTAGCAAGCTGCCATCTGAGGGTATACCAAGTGATCCCAATTCATCTGGAACAGATTCTCACCGAGAACAACAAAGATATGAGGAAAAATGGGCCCAGGAGACAGAAGGACCCATACAAGTGGAAGACAATTAATGTGAGATAAGAACCAGATGGTGCCTGGCTACTGCCAAAGGCAGCTGTGATGGAGAACACAGTGTACAATCCCCCAGGCAATAAGAGAAAAAGAAGTGTGCATCCCAAGAACTCTGCTGAAAGAGCAGAACTGATGGTCTGATAGCCTGGAAGATCCCCTGGGAAAATGACCCATAGACTTGCTGCTGGCCCTGACCCAAAACCAGTACAGAGGTCAACTCTTCAGACAAGAACAAATTTGACTTGGGGACACAATGTAAGCATATGGTGTGTGTACTTCATTGTTCTATGCATTCATAGGAGGCTGTTCTACAGGTTTCTATCTAGATGGGAGAGAAGAGGTGCAGAGGAAGGGACAGATGTTTATTAAGAGGATACTAGAAATATAGAGTGAAAAGGAAGAGTGTGCTGTCACTGGGTGGGGAGAGCGGAAGGAGCTGCAGATAGGTAGGCACTCAAAATTGATTTGGATTGTAAACTTTCACTTAATCACAGTGAAAAAGAGAGAGAGAAAAAAATGAAAACAATGAAGACTCTCAACCAGATGGATTGACACAGTGGCTGCAATAAAGGGTTCAAGCATAACAACAATTGTGATGATGGTGCAAGACTAGGCAGTGATTCTGTCCATTGTACATAGCCAATGCCTTAGCATAATGAAGACAAAAAGTTTTATGTTGAGGAGGATAGGGTCTACTAAAATCAGAGTGATCTAAGAGAGAGAAGGCAAGGACTCAGGAAAGAGGGGATGTAACCTAGGAGAAGACAGGGTATTTACAGGAGGTCTGTAAAATGTCAGGACAGCATCTATGTCGCAGATCTAAAGATCTGTTCTATCTGGAGGAGGACTCCAGGAGTGATGTTGCCCCAGAAAACACAAAAGGACCTATTAGACTAGCTGAGATCTTTGACCAAACTATGAGCTATTTTAGAACTCAGTTGATAGTTCCAGGAAGCATTGATGATAACCAACCAACCAGTTGCTGTCCTATCTTCTCTGACTCATGGTGACCACATGTGTTTCAGGGTAGTATTGTGCACCGCAGAGCTATCTTGGCTGCAACCTTTGGGCAGTGTCACCTGGCCTTTCTTCCAAGGTGTCTCTGGGTAGAATCAAACCACCAACCACTGGGTAGCCACCAAGTGCTTAATGATTTCCATTGCCCAATGAGTCTTTCATTAGTGACAACTGCATACAAAACTAGCAAATGAAAACACTGGTAGGTATTCATTCCAGGGAAAACACAAAGTTGATCAGGAAAGGAAATGCAATCATAGAACTGCTTTGTGGCTCAGCTGTGAATAATAATTACATAATTATGTAAATACTGAGTATTGGTTAACCACAATGTATGCTATGGAGGTGGGGAAGGGGCAGAGGAGATGTGTGAGTGTGTTTTCTGTGTGTCCCTTTGGCAAGGTGCAGGGAACAATCTTAGAGAGTTAGCGCCTCATTTTCACAGTGTGGGGATCCTGGAGAAAAGACTAGTTTTTAAATGCAGGCTAAGCATTTATTAACAATATCCAGGTAAGACAAGAAACAACCAAAAAAAGAGCATAATGAGTGTTCTGAGAAATGGACAATAAAGACAGAGGAAGTGAATCAGGGACCTTCTCATTTATACTTACTTATGACCCTAGTAGATCTATTAGAATTTTTAAAGATATTTTAAAAGTGAAATATGAAAATGAGAGAAAGCTATGACTATTGCATTGTAAGTTAGTGGAAAATGGGTGAAGGATAAAGATGAGGGAGCCAAGGCCAGATCACACCAAGCTTTAGAATCTGCTTTCAAGGGTGTTGCTTTAGTCAGCTAGTGCTGCTCTAACAGAAATATCAGAGTAGATGGCTTTAACAAAGCACAGTTTATTCTTACACAGTCTGGTAGGCTGTAAGTCCAAATTCAGGATGTCCGCTCCAGGAGAAGGCTTTCCCCCTTGCAGGAAAGTCCAGTATTGCATCAGTCTTTGTCCAGGGAGCATCTTAGCACAGGCACCTCAGGTCTGAAGGATGCACTGTTCTGCCAGTGCTGCTTTCTTCATGGTGTGAGGTTCCTAACTCTCTGCCTGTTTCTCTTTTCTTTTATCTCTTGTAGGATGCAAGGACTAAGGGTGGGGCAAGCCAGACTCCAGGGAAACTCCCTTTACAGTGGAGTAGGGAGGTGATCTTATGAAGGGATTTACGGTCCCACCCTAATCCTTTACATACAGCACAGTAAAGTCACAAAATGGAGAACAATTATAGAATACAGGGAATCATAGTCACATGGCTACATCTATTTTGGCGGGGACACAGTTCAATCCATGACAGGTGTACAGACCTGTTGACCCAAAAGAGTGCTTTCTGGAAGGCTAGAGGGACAGTTGAGAGACTGGTTGGAGAAAATATTTCAAACAGAGGTGATGGAGGTTGAACAAGGCACAGAGAAGACCAGCAGCTTGGGGATATGTTTTGAAGTCAAGTCTATTCGTCATGCTTGTTAGCTGGTTACTGGGGGATAAGGGAAAAGGAAAGGCCTAGACTGACTCTGAAATTTTTAGCACAGCAACTTGTAAACACTGACGCTGGTTACTGACAGCAGAAAGCCTGGTGAATAAAAAGTGTAGGAAGAAAATCAAGAATCCGGATTCGAATGAGAATCACGACAAAGACAGTTTACAAAACTATGGTTCTGCTCTTAGAAGTTCACAGTACTCTTGGGCTTTTGGAGACGGAGGACCCATGTGAATGGCAGACTGTATGAACATGAGACTGGAAGAACCAGATGGTGCCTGGCTACCACCAAAGGCAGCCGTGATGCAGCACACAATGTAGAGTCCCTGAGGCAATACAGAAAAGGAGGGGTGCAGCTCAAGAATTCTACTAAAAGACCACAAGTGATGATCCACCAGCCTGCAGGATCCCCTGGGAACATGGCCTCTAGACTTGCTGCTGTCCCTAACCAGAAACTATTACTGAGGTCAGCTCTTCAGACAAGAATGAACTGGACTCAGGGACACCGTGTGAGCATATAGTGTGCATACTTTATGGTTCTATACCTTTATAGGAGGCTGTCCTACTGATTTCTTTCTAGATGGGAGAGAAGAGGGTGGAGAGGAGGGGACAGGTGCTCATAAAAAGGATACTAGAAATATAGAGTGAAAAGGAGGATTGTGCTGTCACTGAGTAAGGAGAGTAGATGGAGCTGCAGATAGGTGTGCATGCAAAACTGATTTGGATTGTATATTTTCAGTTGATCACAAATAATTAATTTAAAAATATATATGACAGAACAAAGATGACAGCCTTCCCTCTCCACCCCCACTCCCCAAAAAGCTCTTGGGCTTTTAAAGCCTCTGAAAAGTCCTGCAGTGAGGAAACTTGCTGAATTTTGTTCAGTCCAGAGACCTTACCCTACCCACTGCGCCCAAACCTGTCTGACCATTTGGTCCTTCTACAGCACCCTCTTTTTTTATGATGAAGTGAAAGTATACAATCAAATCAATTCTGCATGCCCGTCTAGCTGAAGCTCCATCTGCTCACCTCACCCAGTGACAGCACATTCCTCCTTTTCACTCTATAATTCTAGTATCTTCCTAAGGAGCACCTGTACCCTCCCCTCCACACTCTTCTCTCCTATCTAGAAAGAAATCAGTAGGACAGCCTCCTACAGAGTTATAGAACCATAAAGTACGCACACCATATGCTCACACTCTGCCCCTAAGTCCAGTCCATTCTTGTCTGAAGAGCTGACCTCAGTACTGGTTTCAGGTAATGTCCAGCAGCAAGTCTAGGGGCCATGTTCCCAGGGGACCCTCCAGGCTGTCAGACCATCAGTTCTGATCTTTTAGAAGAGTTTTTGAACTGTACACTTCTTTTTTTGTGTTACCTCAGATATTCTACATTGTGTTGCCCATCACAGCTGACTTTGGTGGTGACCAGATGCCATCTGTTTCTTCTGGTTTCATGCTAATGCTGTCTCCCATTCACCCAGCTCCTTCTATCTCCTGGGCTGATTTTTCCTTGTGTCTTTGATATTCTTTGTCATCATCTGTTCCAGATGGGTTGGAACCATTTGTGTACCTCAGATGCCAGCTTGCTAGCTTTTAAGACCCCAGACACCACTCACCAATATGGCTCTTTTAGCTAAAGACTAGCTATTCCAATTGACCTCAATGTCTCCTGAAAACATGATCTTTGCACTCCCATCCCTGCTATTCTGCCACTTGAAATATTGAATTGAGTTTAGAAAACCTTTCAGTTTATGATGTAGTCCAGTTATGTTGATCTGCATGCTGTCACTCCCTTTACTAAGCTCCTATTAGCTATCTGCTCTATGAACATCCATCTCCCTCCCTCACCACCCTTGTAGCTGTCAGTCTTTTCTTGTGCACTTTAGTCCATTTTTAAGTCCTTATAGCAGAGGTCTCATGCAATACTTGTCCTTTTGCAGCTGACTGATTTCACTCAGCATAATGTCTTCTGGTTGAAACTGGGTTATGAGCCAGCCAGTTATGAGATGCTTCCTAAAATCATCATTGTTCTTTATCATTGCATAGTGTTCCACTGTGTATATGTACCATAGTCTGTTTATCTATTCATCTGTTGATTCTTTTTTTTACTGTGTGGACAGTGCTGTGATAAATATTTGTATGCATGTATCTAGTCATGTGATTGCCTTTATTTACCTATAACACACCTTGATAACTCCCAGAAGGAGAAGAGACGACACTCCTTGAGCAGAGCTGCCATCATGGAGCCACTGACTCTATGAGCAGGGGGTCTCTAGCGGGTGGAAGGGTGAGCTGGAGCAAGGTGCAAAGAATTCACTGGCAATTGAATTTTTGTTGTGTGCCATAAAGTTGATTTGGACTCACAGTAACTCTGTAGGACCAGGTAGAACTGCCCCAACTGGGTTTCCTAAGCTGAAATCTTTACGGGCACCAATCATCAGGTCTTTTCTGAGTGGCTGGTAAGTTCAAATTACGATCCACCACTTAACCATTGTGCCGTGAGAGTTCCTTAGAAAATGATCAAGAACACTACTTCAGGAAGCATGGGTGTTTCCCCAATGTTTAGGCATGGATGCACAGACAGCACTCTTCCCCATCACCAGCCAGGAGCCCTGCATCGTTATTCTTCTGCTTGGCTTTCTTAGCAAGAGAGGTTTCATAACCAGAGAGATTTAGTCAACCACCCAGTCGTCTGGGAAACCAACAAAACCTAAGAGAAACTCAAGGGCCAAAAGCCAGCTGCCCCAGCCTGGTTAAATGTTCTCCAACCATAAACAGCTAGATGGTGATAGAACTTTCTGCTCATTTGGATGACAGTGGCTCCAAAGGAGGAGAGATGCTTCTGATGAAGCTTTCTGGCCAGTTGGCAATTAATCATTTCTTTCTCATGACCTCACCTGTGAAGCACTCTCCAAGGCTAATTTCTGAATAGGCATACATCACTGGATGGACCAACAGCTCTCACTCAGCACTGACTCTTTGGAGGGATTTAATGGTGCCTTGGGGGAAAAGCCATCAAGCCAAGGAATCCCCCATTTAGCTTATAAGATAGCATCTTAAAGAGAGGGGACTACTTGATGCATCTTTCCCAAATGCATTCTGGCCTATCATTACAGAACAAACTCATGTTTCCCAGAGAATCTACCAGCTCCACAGAGAAATGCTTCCATGGGGCCACTGCCTTCTTCCTCTGCTCATCTATCTACAAGTTCACTAGTCTTCCTGCATCATTCTCCAATCCCATACATGTGGGGGGAGTAGGTGATGACACAAGGGATGTAGCTGATTATTAAACCATGTTGCAAGCCATTTGTGGGCAATCCCCTCCCCTGCATCAGTATCTGCCTCACCAGTTCTCTCCAGAGAACTGCTTAGTTCTTTCTAGGGCCGATTCTTTTCAGAAACAGAGATGGCCTCTCAGCAGAAGCTATTTCATTATATGTTATTTCAGATATTTTTTATATCCTTCCTGGCTTTTCCTCAAAGGTAGGAAATGTTTTGTTTTTCTACCCCTCTTTTCACAATGCAGCTTTCATCTGTGACTCATATCTTGTGATATTTTCTGGAATTCTTTTCAAAGGAAAGGAAATTAAAATAAACTATAGACCAAGTGTCCAGTCTGAAGTCCCCAGCACAGCAAGAGGGGGATGTGGTGGCATTTTCAATCAGCATGAGCAGGAACCTTGGCTGCTGTACCCTGCCTAGGGAACCGCTGGCCAAAATGCTGGTGAAGGAAGTCTCCCTCCAGTCCACTGACATGTTTACAAATAGCTTTATCCTTAATTTCGCCCCACTGGGACCCCAATTGTGTTTAACAGCACCTAAACTCACTGCCAATTGAATAAAGACCACTATTTTAGGAAATGTCAGTAAGCCTCTTAATGTGAGCAGCTCCAAATGCAGCCAAAGTATCTAGCAAGCTAGAGCTGCAACACTCAGCATGTGCTATCATGACACATGGTCTATGTCCTCAGGGTCCCAGCTAGCCAGATAAGTGGCTTTTCTAAGAGCTGTGAGCTAGCCAGGAAAGCTGGCCTGAAGAACTTGATACCCACTCTCTCTGGAGATGCTTTGTTCTGGACAATTGTTGAGGGGCAGTTGCTGCAGGTTGAGATGGGGCTTTTAAGTTTCTCTCTGTAGCTATGACTCAGTAAGCATGTGGCATCGTGGGGATACACAGGACTTGGGTCTGCCTCAGCTCCCTGTCTAGGGTGTCAGTCGTTACCTTCTATCACATTGGACAGCTACACCGAGATCTCCAGCCTGAGGTATTGTCCCTCTACCCGAGGTCTCAGGTTACCCCCGTAGTCCCTCTTTGGAGCAATGACAATTGTGTTCTTTACCACTCACCTGCCTGCCACTGCTGGCAGCCTTCCTATTCCAAACAGGTTGATCCTCACACTGTGGCCCTGAAGCCAGCCCCATACGGCACCTCTCCCTCTGTCCCAGGCAATGGTATGGCCCTCCCCACCTCTAGAGCTATTAGAAAATGTCCAAGGCTGGGGCAACAGAAGATTGACCACTACTACCACCACATCCCCATCCTCCCCCAGTGGAGAGGGTTCAGCAGAACCTTACTAAGAGTCTGGGTGGAAAAATTACCTAAAATCAACAAAGAAGTCCAGATTTCAGAGTTCAAACCAGGACTGGTTTGTACTCTGGCCTGACTTTCCTTGTATTTGTACCATAGGGAGAAAGTTCGTTGCACTATCCCACATATTACCAGGCTCATCCTCATGAAAGCTGTAGCTTTAATTGTGAAGTTTAGGTTATCAGTTTCTTGGGTTTGATCAATCCCTGTATGCTAAAAGAGAAATAAGGGAAGAAGAAAGAACTAATGAAATAGGAAGGAAAAGATGGACAGAAGGAAGGATGAAATAGAAAGAAGGAAGGATGAAATGGAGGGAGGAAGTGAGGGAGGGGGGAGGGAGGAAGGGAGTGGGGGAGAAGGGGAGGGAAGGAAGGTGGAAGAAAAACAAGAGAGATTCACCCTGTAGCTGTTTCTTAGTGGCCTGCAGTTGAAGAGGACATTCCTCAGAAACAATGAAGAAACTTAGATACTAAATAATATACAAACATTTAAAGCAAAAAAATCATCATCCACTGTGGACTGAATTGTGGTCCCCCAAAATAAGTATTGAAATCCTTGCTTCTGTATCTGTAGATACGGTCCTACTTGAAAACATGAGCTTTCATTTGTTAAATTAATGAAGTCGTACTAGAGTAGGGTGGGTTCTAAACCTAATCACTTTTGAGAGATGTTTCATAAAAAGAGTAAAATAGACCCAGACATATGCACACAAGGGGAAGAAAGATCCCATGAGAAGATTGCCTACAAGCCAACAAACCAAGGATCAGCCAGAACTACTAATGAGGAAAAAATTGACACAACCAAGACACTGGTTCGTAATTCTAGGCTTCAGAACTGTGAGAAAACGAATGTCTGTTGTTGAAAGTCATTCATTTGTACTATTTCTGTTACAGCAGTGCTAGAGACTAAGACACCATTCAAGTCCCCAAACACATTATATAATATGATATATTTGTCTAGACTGGGCCTGAGTGGTCCCCCTTGGAATCCAGATGACTTGGATGACTGTTGTCCTTATGTACTCCAGAGAGCATCTCAGAGCAGAAGGCAGCCTCCTGGAAGCCCCTCACTCTGAGAAAAGCCTTCTCTACAGACCTCATTACATAATATTAATGGCATTGAGTCATTTATTTCGTGCTAATTGAAATTACTGATTTCCTAGTGCAAACAGCTCTTCATGTCAATTACCAAATGTGGTATGCACCATTTTTTAATTAAACACTCTCCAAATGTGCCGTTAAATCTAGTTGACTGGTTCATCTTGTCACAACTACATTAAATAATGACCAAGATCTCTCAAAAGAGTATCTTATTCTTTATTTATAAGATTGTGGAAAGATACTCAAGAAAGTTTTGTTTTCATATCCTCTACCGAAGAAGTACTCCTTTGCTGGGATAAGATGAGGCAGGTAACAAGGTAAGGCCCTTGGCCATAACTTTAGCCTAAAAACCCTGTTTCCCCAGGATCTGCACACCTACTGGTGAGAGAGTTCTTGGCCTCTGCTTTGACTCTTTCCTACTGCAGGGATGCCACCACACACCCATAAATACAGCCTGTGTATGTGATAATCCTGTAGTTCCTTCACATTCTCAGAAGTCTTCCAAATTCCTGACATATATCTGTTTAATATTTCCAGGACTTGCATGTCCAATACTATGTTTATGTAGATTTGGAGTCGCCGCATGGTACAAATTGTTAACACATTCTGCCAATAACCAAAGGACCAGCAGTCTGAGTTTACCTAGAGGCTTCTCAGAAGAAACACTTGTAGATCTACTTCTGGAAAATCAATGATAGGAAACCTTATGGAGCACAGTCCTACTCTGATATGCAGAAGGTCACCATAAGTTCACTCCACAGCCAGTAGTTTTTACTCACTTCTGCCTTCTCAGACTTGATCATGTACATGTATGAGTCCAGTACTAGATTAAAATCTACCTGACACCAGGAGCTGTGTGTTCCCAACTGAAGCCCATATTGAGCTTTAAGCCTACACTATGCAGTTAGCCAGTGGCTATGTAACAATTAGCCAACTACATGACAAACAACACTGAAACTTACAGGCTTTGAAAAACAACCAGTATTTACTTAGCTCGCAAGTCTCAGCTGGAAAGCCTTGCTGATCTAGAAAGGAATTCACTGATGTCATCTGGTCTCACTCACACATTTGCCCTTAGCTGATGTTTAAGTTGGAGGCTAGTTGATCAAGAATAGCCTCACCTAGTATAATTCTCTTCCAAAGGGCCATCACACTCCAGTGGGTGGTGATGGTTGATGTTACCTGCCACTGAGTTGTCCCCCAACTCACGGATTTCCTATGGTCAATGGCATAAAACACCGCCTGGTCTTCTGTTATCCCCATGATAGGGTTATAGATATGACTATTGTCCTCCATAGAGCTTTCATTGGCTGATTTCTAAAAATAGGTCATCAGGCCTTTCTCACTAGTCAGGCTTAGTGTGAAATCTCACCTGTTCAACATCATAGTAACATGCAAACTTGCACTGACACACAAATGGTGGTACACAAGTACCTTGGCCAGAAGTCAGACCCAGTTCTCCTACCTAGAGGGGAGAAGTCTACGATCAAACCACCACTGACTCCCAGGTTTGTTCTCATGGCTACAGGTTTGCATTTCCTCAGGCATATTACAATAATACCCTGTCCTGATCAGTCTTCAGTTGCTGTGTATTCCAGTAACCACTGGGGCTCTCTCATGCTCATCCTGCAGAAAGGACTGTAAGGGATATAGAGCTAATGCTAGTAGTGGGAAGCCCTGCTAGACAAAGCCTCACTCTGTCCTACACCACGTGCATGCTACCTCAAGAACTGTTGGCTGGCTTACCTTCAGGGGCTGTAGGTTCCTGATAGTTCTCAACCTCCCACTACAATCCTTGGGCCACATGCAGAGCACTCCCAAGAGAGGACACAGCACAGAGAAATTCCACTGTGTGTGTGTACGTGCAAGTGTGTGCATCTACATGTATGGGCCCAGGTAGAGTTAAATATTGAAAATCCTCATTGCATGCTGTAAGAAAAAAAAGTGGATTTTTCAAAATGTATTAGTAGTCTGTTTGAGATGTAAAGAAAATTAGAAGGATAAGGGAAATCTGTAGGATAGTATGGAGAGGGGACTGGATTAGATGTTAAGAGGCCTGAAATGTATGACTGATTCCACTGTGGATATGTGACGTGGTTTTAGCTAAGTCCTTAACTTCTCTACTTCTTAGTTATGCTTTTTATAAAGTGGAAACTCTCAGGCTAGTCTTGCAGGGTTGCCATGGTGACCAAAGAAGAGTTCCAATAGACATGTATGAGAAAAGAACACAGTGTTGAGTAAATATAGGCTATTATTGAGATGATGATGATTATCATTAATGCTTGTCATATAAACTGACTGGAAAGGCTCTTGGCCCAAATTTCCAGGAAGGCACAAACATTATCCTTCTACCCTGTAGAGATGCCTTCTACATTCTCACTCAGGAGCAGGAGCCGTGTCCCACGTTATGTGCTCAATCCACATTACTGCATGAGCAAGGGGTGCGTTTATATCCATTCATTTACCTTCATTTATTTAGAAAGTACATCATGTTTTGGTAAATAAGAGGGTCAGTGAAAACAAAGAAAAACCTTTATAAGATGGGTTGACACATAGCTAACAGTAAGGGGCTCAGACATACGAACAATCCTGCAGATGCTAAGTACTGGGCAGTATTTCATTCTGTCCCACATGGAGTCATCATGAGTTGAAGCCAATTGAATGGCAATTAACAACAATAACAAGAAACCACAGGAACTGTAATAGACCCTGAGGGCATGATAATTGATAAAATTACAAAGTCTTTATACACATGAAACTTTCATCGTGGACAAGACAAAAATAAATTAAAAACAAAGATTTCAGAAACTCATAAGCATTATGGAGAAAACAAAGAAGGTGGTATGATTGAGGGAGTCTTAAAGGAAGCACTCCCCTGTGCAGGTTGTGTAATTCTAGAAGCATCTCTCAGGAGATGACATTTAATTTAGGTCCTGGTAATGAAAAGGAAGTAAAAAAACTTCAGAGAGGCAACATCACCCACCCAGGTCCCATGACCAGCTGGTAACAATCTTTGTCAGACAATGCCCTTCTGTCTTGTTCATACACTAGCTGGTACAGGCTAGGCTCACCTCAACCTTGACCAGAGGGATAAAGAACTTCCAAGTTACAATCTCCCTACTCTGGACACAAGGCTTGACTTACGGAAGACAACCTAATGGTTCTAGTTGCAGTTCCTTATGAGTTGCCACATAGATTTAACAAGAGCAATTACAGCCCCTTTACCTAGTCTCATCCTTCCCCTTGAACCTAACCTCAAAGCCAAAGCCTTCTAGGAAGAAGAGATGTTGTTTGTGCCCTCCCTGTTCCAAGCTGATGCTTTCAAAAGCTCTCTGAGATCAGGCACATGCCATTGCTCAGAGGTGCTTTATAAATACCTCTGCACTGGTCAGAACAAAACTATTTGCCATGGCCAATTTTACACATTAACTTGGTTATGCTAACGTTTCTAGTGGTTTGGCCACACATTTATCTGACCCCTATTCCATAATGCAATGTGATCACTTTCTGTAAAATAATTTAATGTAGTCAGCTGGTCAGTTGAAGAGTGAATTTCCTTAGGGTTTAGTATGTCTCCAAAGAAGATAGTTTGGCAGAGCCTGTGTTCTGTCTTCATTGTATAATCTTCTCATCACCTGACTTACAGATCTTGGGATTCGAGCCTATAGAAGTCTTCAGCCTGCCAAACCTGACCTATAGATTTGGGATTTGTCTGATTCTGCAATCCCTTGAAGTAAGCCCATAGGCAGGCAGGCAGGTAGGTAGACAGGTAGACAGACAGACATGAACACGTACAAATGCATACATGTATACATAGAAGAGAATTCACTGTTTCTCTAGAGAGCCTGGAATAAAGCATTTTGGTACTGAGAGTGGTTCTATGGGAACAAAATCTTAAGGATGAGTTTTCTGGATTGGTTTTGGGATTCCTAAAAATGGTTCTCAACTATGGTTAGATTTCAAAGCACTAATGACTCTATTTTCAGTAGTAAAGAGGACATATACTAGGGAAGACAGAAACCATGTGAGAATCTCCAAGGTACCAAGGAGTACAAAGGACTACCAACAAAGAAGGAATCAACATGGCTGAGATCAAGATTTGGACTTTTAGCCTCCAGAACAGTAAGCAATTTTTATTCTTTATAACTACACATTGGTAGTATTCCTGTTGCAGCAGCATTAGGACACAAAGACACCATTCAGTGAGTTAGTCTTTCAATGTCCATGAAAGCTGAGAACCCGGTAGACGGACAGAGGAAAGAAGTCTGGCCAAGATATGGACAACTCAATGCAAAATAACCTGTGTGTGACAGAGTATTAGGTAAAACTTTAAGATCAATTTAATGTTTTTTATGTATCTCCTACTCATTAGCAATAATTTAGAATGAGCTCCTTTTTCCACCAGACTTGAAGTTTTATTTTAACAGCTCTGTGATTTTAGATCACATCATCAAAATTAATGGCATTCCAAATGTTCTAGCGTGCCTGGTAGAGTCTGATCAGTGTTTCTTTCTTTCTGTATTTCTTTTTTTTTCCTTTATGGATCATCAGTTACAGAACACTTTAATGGCCTTAATATAAAGGCATACTCTCTCTCTGTTAATGAATAATTTCCATAGCCAGATATGGAATCCCCAAAAGAAGGAGGAAACATATTTCATGAGGCATGTCAATGCCAGACCCTAAATAATTCAGTCTCCCAGATTAAAATACTTGATGCCCTGAATGTCCTAATGGGAGATAATGAAATGTCCCCAAATGCTACTGTCTTAAAATTAACATCCTTTAAAATTCTGAAATCAATCAGTGACAATGGCTAGAGCAAGGTCTAATCCTTTATTGATCTGTGTAGCCAACAAAGAGAAAATGGAGCCTCGCTCAGCCCCATCCTTCAGGTTGTCTGACTGCTGACCAGCATTGTTATTTATTCAGTCCATGTCCTGCAAGACAGAGAATACCAGGTGGTTCAGCTCTGCTGCCTGTGACTGATAGCCATTGCCACTTCACCTCAAATAAGCGGCCCCCGGTTAGTATCCAAGGGGAAAGTCGTGGCCAGTCCGCTTCTCTGCACCATTTGGAGACACAATTCACTCCCTGGTGGAGTTACGGGCTGAGTTACCTGCTAGCCCAGGCTGTAGGTGAAGGAATATTTCCGCTCCTCCCCTCAGCTACCTTCCATACCATCACCACATTTTGTGTTCCAGAGTAGTTTTTACTCCCAAACTATCTTGGTTATTTTGGGTGTATATCATGTCCTTTGAACTCCGTTATCTGGCCCCATGTAAGTTAACCTTTCTGTCTTGCTTACCAAGATGAAAGCATCATGCAAGTAAAAGCTGTTGCTACTACTTTTGTGGTGCCTCAAAGAGGACCTAGCATATAAATACTTACGATGGATGGATAGATGTTTGGATGGACACACAGAAGGTGCATATACATAGATACGAATAAATTTATAGATGCATGTGTGCATATATGGATGGATAAGGGGATGGATGGATGGATGGACAGATGGACGGAAAGATGGATGGATGGGTGGGTGGATGGATGGTGGATGGATGAGGGCCTCCCTTACAGTGTAGTCAGAACAGAGAACAATATCTGGCACTTTTCTATTGACTAAATGAATGAAGCAATCTCAAAACCTAATAGCATTGAGAATTCCCCCATTTCATGAGCCTGCTGTGGCCAGGAAGCTTCCCTCACAGCGTCCAACTGACCTGCTGCCTGTGATGCTAGCAAACGTACATATTCTTAGGTCTTGTGGGCATTCTCTGGGCCTGCTAATGTGAACTTCTCCTCAGGCAAAGTGACACTTCCTTTGCTGTCTGACCAAGATCACACTGTCTACAACACATAGTAGAGTATCAGCCTGTCACGTGTAATACCTCTGTGAAGAAGTCATACAAAGCAAGGCAAAAGGAATAGCAAGGGGGCACCTTGAATAACTCAATGAGCAGCCATGGAATCCAGGCACCTCTCACAAGTGTTATGTGCCTGTTGGCTGAATCTCAAAGGAAATACAGAAAACAGGAAGCCACAAAAAGTCTCCTTTGAAGATTAAAATCACCCAGTAATAAAACAGCCTCATGTATCAGAGTGAGAGTCAAGAAGAAGTAAGAATATCCAGCAAGTAAATTGGAATTAGGTCAGAAGGGCTAGTGTGGAATCACAGAGAAAATTTCAGTCCACAGGAAGAAAATTGAAAGATGGGAGTCAATGGGAGAAGCTGATTTCATGTTCCTTAGGAAATGGGCTTGAATGTTTCCTGGTTTTTACCTTCAGGGAGTTGCCCAAGGCTGGGATTGTGCAGAATCCACAGTAGGAAGAATGTCTTTGTCAAGCCAAGCACTGGGAGTCATCCTGAATACTCCTTCCATGGTCATTCCCACATCTAATGGGCTAGCCAATTCTACAGGCTGTTCATTCAATGTCCGTTTGAATCTTTCTTCTCTCTCTGAGCATGAGTTCCACTCTGGGCAAAGACCCTCCCTCACCAGGATTCTCGAAATACGAGGACTATCAGTTAAGATTGCAAACTCGTCCTAGAAAAAGTGCTACATATTTCACTGCTGAATATCACTACAGTCACCTCTGAAGTAATCTACTTGGGACTGTATGTACCAATGCCCGTACCTAGTCTACCACTCAAAGCAATTTTGGAACTCTTTCTGAAATGGCCATCAGAGCTGTCGTGGTATTACCCTTGAGATCCTGAATGTCATCAAAATGTCTTCCTTTCAATATTTCCTTTATCTTTGCATAAAGAAAAAGTCATTAGGGGCCAGATCAGGTGAGTAGTGGGGGTGTTCCAATATTTATTTAATGGCTGAAGACTCCCTCACAGATAGATACACAGTTAAGTTTGTGAACTTGTCACCATCCCACCATGAGCAATGGCCATTCCAAAACGAGTTCCAAAACTGCTTTGAGGGGTGGACTAGGTGTTGTGGTCAGTGCATAGCTCCCCAAGTGGAGTGCTTTGAAGGTGACCTTTGTGATATTCAGCAACGAGGTATGCAGCGTTTAGAACAGCTAAGTTTATGGGCTTAGTTGTAAGACCTTGTAGACTTTTAGCAGAGTCCCCATCCATTCATTCCACAAATGTTACTGAGCCCCTGCCCTGTTCTAAGGGTTGCCGTATACCCTGGAGGGTGAGGGGAAACAGCAGAAACACAGGAGCTACTGCCCTTGGGATTGTAACTCTCTAAAGAGCAGACGGACAACACACAAATAAGGAGAACTCATGTGGGATGGTGATACACCACTACCCATCTATCAGTGTGTCATACTGTGGTGGCTTTCCTGTTACTGTAATACTAGAAGTTATGCCATTGGTATTTCAAGCACAAGCAGGGTCACCCATGGTGGGCAGGTTTTAGTGGAGCTCCCAGATTAAAGCCCGCTACTTAGACTTGGAGAGCTACTTCTGAAAATTAACCAATAAAAACCCTTCAGATCATAAGAGAATATTGTCTGATATAGTACTGGATGATAAGCACTGGGTTGAAAGTCCCTCCAAACACGCAGTGTCTATAACAGTGGATGTAAGCACACAAATGATCATGAAAATAGTCAACTTTTCACTCTACTGTACATGGGGTTACCATGAGTTAGAACCAACTGGAAGGCAACTAATGATAACAGTGGTGATGAGTCAAGCAGAACCCTAAAGAGAAAAGAGTAGTAGGGAGAACTTGGCCGGAGAAACGTCAGGAAGGTGAAATTGATCAGAACCTAAAGGAAGTTGGGGTATTGAAGGGTGTCTGAGAGAACACATTCCAGGGAGGGGTATGGGCCCTGAGTGAGGGGCAGTAGGGACAGGTGGGGAAAGATCCTATCCACCCATGCAGGCCTTTAGGAGGACTTTAACTTCTAGATGAATGAGAAGACAAATGGGCTTGCCTAGCTGTTGTGTTAAATTCAGACCCTGGAGAGACAAGAGCTCAAACACAGAGACCAGGTAGGAGGCATGCAAGGGGTTGGGAGATGTTATGGGCTGAATCGTGTCCACTCAAGATATGTGTTGGAAGGCTAACCCCTGTACTTGAAGATGCAATCCCATGTGGAAATAGGATTCTCATTCGTACTCTAATAAGGCCATGTCAGTATAGGGTATATCTTATTCCAATAATTTTTAGACATAAAAGAGAAGATTGGGCATAAAATCAACCACATATGGAGGAAGATACACTCCACATGAAGATCCAGAAAGCAGAAACTGAAGAAACAAGGATCTCCCCCTACAGCTGACAGAGCTAGTGCCCTGTATTTCTGTTACAGCATTACCATGAAAATAAGACATAAAATTTGTTTCTAGACTAGTGGAGTTGCAGAAGACGGGGAGAGGGAGGACTTATGGTTCAACATTTGTCCCTAAAGCCCATGCCCTCAACAGTCTAAGCAAGTCTTTGAAAATGTAAACCAGCTTGTTCTTTCTCTCAACAAACTTGCCCATAGTGGCTCATTGTCTTACGATCCCAAACTCCTCAGCTGACCCACAGGATCTGTGAAGCCAGCCCTGCCTCTCTCAGACCTTATTCTACCTCTGCCCTCTCTGTGACTACACTAGAGCCAAGTCAGCCTCCTTTGGGTTCCTCTGACACACAAGCCTTTTATTACTCCAGGGACTTCGCACTGTCCTCCCCTGTGTTAGAAAACTCCTCCTTATCCATTTGCCATTTAGGCCCCACTTCAACTCCCCTTCTACAGAGAGCCCTCCCTGATGCCCCTTGCCATGGTACTCTATTTTATTTTCTTCAAAACTTCTGTCATAGCCTTGTATTTTTCTTATTAATTTCTTTGTCTATATGTTCCTTTCCTGCACCTGTTTACTCCGCTAGAACCTCCACCACCACACACACACTTAAATATAAGCAGCCAAGGGTACAGAATTTCTCTGACTGGTTTTCCTATTGATCCCTGGCATCTGGAAAACAGCTTTGGTACCTAATAGGATGGGAGTAGAAATGGTTCAGTGGTACAGTTCTCAACCTCCATGTGGAAAGCCAAGTTCAGTTCCTGGCCAACGAACCTCAGGTGTAGTTATTACTCCTCCGTCAGTGGAGGTTTGTGTGTTGCTGTGATATAGAACAGGTTTCAGTATAGCTTTTGGATTAAAAGACTAGGAAGATCTGGTGATCTACTTAGAAAATCACCCATTGAAAACCCCGTGGTGAGATCAACAACCCATCACGTAGATGGTACAAGAGCAGGTGACATTTTGTCCCTGTGTGCCGGTGGTCACCATGAGTCAGGGACCAACTCAACAGCAGCTAAGGAAAACAACCTAATTAAAAGAAGAAGAAAAAATACTACTGTAAAGTCAATTCCAACTCGTAGTGAACCTATGTATGTACTCAAAAATATTGTTAAGACTATATGAGAAGGGGAAACCCTGTTTGCATAGTGGTTAAGTGCTACAGCTGCTAACCAGAAGATCAGCAGTTTAAATCTACCAGGCATTCCTTCAAAACTCTGTGGTGCAGTACTACCCTGTCCTCTAAGGTTGCTATGAGTCGGAATCAACTCAATGGCACTGGGCTTGGACATACAAGAAGGAGCAAACACCCATCTCTCAAGAGAACATCACCAGCTCTAGGCAACTGCTAAAAGCTGATGGAGTTTCCATTTGCCAATGTGCTGTTTCCCAAATAGCAAGAGAACTCCAGATGGCAGGTGAGGTAGAAACAAATCTTCCTTTAGGTCAGAAACAACAGAGTACAGCTGCGAGTCGGGACGGCAGCAGAAGTTCTGGGCTCACAGTCATACAATGTCAGTGCAGACGCCAAAAATCAAAATGAATGACTGAGGGGAGCACAGGCTGCTTGCCTGCGGCCACAGGGGGACTGAGAGGACCCACACCAAGCTCTCCACCTGGCACCTGCTCCCGAGCCGTCTGCTGGCTCAAGAGGCCCAGCTGCCCCCAGGGCCACACTCCAAATCTGTCAGAGAAAAATGACATTGGCTTCAGAAGAGCAACTTCATCCATCCTACAAGCACTGGGCATCCTGATAATGCATCTCTGTCTGGGGCTCTCTGGAGGTCTTCCAAGCTCAAGGGTCCTGGGAGGGAACTCCAGATGTGCACTTTATCAAAGCTGCAGAAAAGCCCCAAACATGGAAAATGAGGCAGTGGCCCTGGGGGATGCAGAAAGGGAGAAGCAAGAGACCATGAAAACGCTGGGTGGTGATCCACCTCCTTGAGACCAGGGTGGTATCTGGACCCCATGTGAGCTCTTTGGTTGTCCCTTATTTATCACTTTGGTGACCCAGTTATTTTCTGCCTTGAATTTTTTGTGATACAATGTGTTTCAACAAACGAAAGCATGCTGAATCATTTAGTGTGTCTGAATTTTTGGCATATCATGTATGACCTTTTTTATTCTTGCTCTCTCCCACAGACCTAACTCAAGTGTTTAGTGGTACATATGAAGCACCACCAATTATACCCCAGAGTCTCCACCAGGGTCTATTGGTACATACGTGCAACAAAGAAAATTTTTCAAAATTTCTATTTTTCCCTACCAACAACTCAGATAACTCATGTAAAAACAATAATTTGCAGCACACATCCACTTCTCTGATTTCAAACCATCATAAATGGTTTAAAAGATGAAAAAGTTCATGATTGATATATGGGGGGCCTGACAATTAAGTTCATGAACACATCCTAGAGAAAGTGCTATATGTGTATCGTTGTGAAATATCACTACAGTCACCTTCAAATACTTCTTTTGGGAAGCTGTGCACCAACTTAAGTGCCTAGTCCATCCTTCGAAGCAATTTTTGAACTCTTTCTGGAATGGCCGTCAGAGCTGTTGTCATATTACCCTTGATGTCCTGAATGCATCAAAATATCTCCTTTCAATATTTCCTTTATCTTTGAGTAAAGAAAAAAGTCACTGGGTGTCAGATCAGGTGAGTAGGTAAAGTATTCCAATACATTTATTGGTTTACTGGCTAAAAACTCACTCACAGACAACTGTACAATTAAGTTTGTGAACTTGCCACTCTGACGCAGTCTGCAATGGTCATTCCAGAAAGACTTTCAAAATTGCTTTGAAGAGTGACTAGGTACTAGTGCCAGTGCAGCTTCCTAAAGGAAGTACTTCTAAGGTGACTGTAGCAACATTCAGCAGTGAAATACGCAGCACTTAGAACAATTAAGTTCACAGACTTAATTGTTGGACTTCATATCTACCACTGGACCCAGAAGAGTTATTCTCTAGTAATCTGAGATACCCCTCTGGGGACAAATCCCTTCCTCACATAAGAAGCAGAGACCTGAGAAGAGGAAGGCAAGGGAGTTGAGGATTGGGAGAGTTGGAATGTGGGAGAAAAGAAGACCCCATGGATGATGGTTCAACTTACAGAGTGAAGCTGTTGTGCCAGAAACTGTGCAGGTACTGTGATTGTGAATATGACCAGGACCCAGCCACTACCCCGATGAGTTCAAAAGAGGCAGACTAAGTGTGACTATGGGGCTGCTTGATGTGGTCCATCACCCAGGTCAGCCTCGCTCTGGAGATGCAGAGGATTACAGAAGGTCATATGCAAGGCCATGAGAATCCCTGTGTACATGTGCTTCTATCCCCCATCAGATCTAGCAAAGAGGCCCCAAACCCCTATCTGTTTGATGACTAATCCTGGTCTCCCTTTTCTGCTCTAAGTTGTATCTTTCAAACCCCCTGCATCTTTTGTCCTGTGTGAGTTCATGAACAAGATGCTGAAGAGCATGGCTGCTTTTCTGTGGGAGATGGGGAGACATAACACAGCCTGTGGCAGAGGTCTTGGGGAGAACTTGGGAGTGGAGCATTTAGTTTGTTATTTAACTCAGATCAGGAGTCCCTTGGTGATATAGTTAATGAACTAGACTGTTAACCAAAAAGTTGGGGAGGTTCAAGTCCACCTAGAGGCACCTCAGAAGAAAATCCTGGCAATCTGCTTCCAAAACTTCAGCAATTGAAAGCCCTATGGATACAGCTGTACTCTGAGATACATGAGGTTCTATGACTTACAGTTAACTAGACACAAGTGATTTGGTGTTGAGTTTTTTGGCTCACATCATGCTCCTGGTTTTGGTTCACTAAGCTCCAGCCATGAGCTGCCCAGCCTCTCCTCTCCAACATAGTCTTCACTCCCAGGGATGGGAGTTTCTCGGAGACAGTGATAGTAGACATTCTGAGTCACCCAGGAGAACAGTCCTCATGGAGCAGATGCATCTCCTACAAAGGTCCCTGTCTCCACACAGGACATGTGCTGTCACAACACAGCTGGCAAGCTGGGTCTGAAAGTGTCCTCTGGGGTCATTAGTCAGGCCTGGCCTTGGGACCACCTGCTTCCTCTCCTCGCTGGAAGCACAACTGTCAGCTACAGCCACTGTGCCCCAGGGTCTTCTTAAATTTTCTATCTTCTTGAAGTCTCAATCAAGGCAGGTGACAGCCTGCAGCTTCACCATGGATTACTCTGTCCAGGACAGCACCCTTCACCAGGGGCACAGAGGACAAGGGCAGCCCCATTGGGCGCCTCCAACTCTGTATGCTCCCCAGGAAACTGGTCCTCCCAATAAGGCCTCTTCCCAGGCTTCTAAGACCCCCACCCCCCTTTGTTGCATCCCCTGAACTCCAGGGAAGCTGAGAGGGAGGGAAATATCCACATCCTACACCCTACATTTCGCCTCTCCCAGGAACCTCACCACTGCATTAGCACTCTTCCAGGGAATCCCACTCCACCTTATCTTTCCTCAAGGGACCCCACCCTCACTTCATCATTCTCCCAGGGACCCCACCCTATCTTGGTCATCTCCTAGGGACCACACCCCTAGGAGTTACCCCTTAGGAATTCCCCCAACCTCATTATCCCCACCAGGGATCTTAGCCCACCTCAGTGATCACCCAAGGACCCTACTCTTTCTCAGCCACCCACTGAGGGACCCCACTCCACCTAGCCACCCCTTAGAGGCTTCACTTACCTCATTACCCCATTCTCAGGGACTGCACCCCACCTTGCTATTCCTCAGACTCCCCATACCTTGTCTCAGGCACTCCCCCAGAGACTCCGCCTCACCTTGCCACCCCCCCCCCAGGAATCTTATACCACCTCAATGTCCCCTCAGGAATCCCTCACCTTGGTCACACCTCCAGGGGCCCACCACAGACTTGAGTTTAGGGAAGCCTTTCTTGGTGATGGTAAGCATCCATTCTGTTCACAGCTACCTACTTTCTTGTTTCTTTACTCCCTGATTCTCATTACTCTTCAACCTATTGACACTTCTGGAAACCCTGGTTGCACAGTGGTCAAGTGCTATAGCTGCTAACCAGAAAGCAATTTAAGTCCTCCAGGCACTCCTTGGAAAGTCTATGGGGTGGTTATACTCTGTCTGCAGGGTCACGATGAGTTGGAGTCAACTCAGTGGCAGTGGGTATTGACACTTCTAGACCTTGTACCTTCTCTTACCTCCCAATGGGCACTCAGTCTTCATTCTCCACTCAACCCACCCTAATTCTATGGAACTTAAGTTTCACATCTTTCCTGAGAAAACCTATTTGCATATCCATGGTGCCACCACCCTTTCCTTGCAAAACTCTAGCATGGCTTCAACTTGATCTTGCCTTCCCCATGCCTGCACCAAGGGGTCCAACCCCTGTTTGGATGTTATAATCACTTGTGGTCTCCATTCCACCAGCCTCCCATGCCCCCCAATTCCCTGTGCCTCAGAGAGCTCTCTCTTATCTCACAGGAGTGATTGCATATTCCTTATCCTTAGAGTCTTCTTCTCTGTATTAAAGTTTTCTGGGGACAAACACATACACACACACACAAAAAAAAAATTCTCAAAAAATAACAAAACTTCCTAGAGGTGGCCTGGTCCCAAGAGACAAGACACCTTTAATGAGCTAAAGGAAACTTCAATGAAAAAAGAGTTGGAATATAATTTACATGCAGATGATGGATCTTTGATAGGGAGACAATGTTGGGGCTAATGATAGCTAAGGAGGAAGCAACACTACGCAAATCTCAATTATTAAAACTCTCTCATTAATCACAGCATTATGTACATCCCCCTCAAGCTTCATATGTGGACTCAATGGGAAATGTGCAAGCATAAGCAATACTGTTTCTGCTGGAAGTTTGTCTGATGATGAAAGGTAAAATTCAAAGTTAGTAGGCTACTAGATACTAGAGCTGTTCTCTTTGGAGTAGGGTGTCTTACTTGCCTATAACTGCTGTAACATAAATAACAGAATCACAGTGACATCCTTAGGGGATGCTAGAAGGTGTGGACCACACCAGGTGACAGTGTCAGAGGAGGTGACACAGAAATATCTATATATAAAATTTTTATGCAGCATTTCAGCAGGAATTTATTATTTTCAATAAAAATATCCCTGTAGCAAGTTATAACAACATAACTATTTTGCATAAATCCAGCTTATATGTATCAATATACCCACAAGGTTAAAACTCTATACTAATGTATTTTTTGAACCTTCCAATGCTGTCTGCTCAGGAGTGTCTGCCATGGATTGAAATGTGTCCCTCAAAAAAAAATTGTGTGAACAACAACTTAATAAACCCATCACAAAGGAAGAGATTGAAAAAGTCATCAAAAAACTATCAACAAAAAAAAAGCCCAGGCCCAGATGGCTTCACCACAGAATTCTACCAAGCTTTTAGAGAACAGTTACCTCCAATACTACTGAGACTATTTCACAGTATAGAAAGGGATGGAATAATCCCAAATGCATTTTATGAAGCCAGCATAACCCTGATACCAAAGCCAGGGAAAGACCCAACAAAAAGGAAAACTACAGGCTGATAAGACTCATGAATCGAAATGCAAAAATCTTCAACAAAATTCTTGCCAACAAAATACAGCAACATATCCAAAAAACAATCCATCATGACCAAGTTGGATTCATACCAGGGATGCAAGGCTGGTTCAACATCAGAAAAACAATTAATGTGATCAACCACATAAATAACATGAAAGACAAGAATCACCTGATCTTGTCTATTGATGCAGAAAAGGCATTTGATAAAGTCCAACACCTATTCATGCTAAAACTCTCAATAAAATAGGAATAGATAGCAAATTCCTCATTGCAATAAGGACCATTTATACAAAGCCAACTGCCTACATCATCCTGAATAGAGACAGACTGAAACGGTTTCCTTTGAGAACAGGAACTAGACAGAGATGCCTGCTCTCACCTCTCCTATTCAACATCATACTAGAAGTTCTAGCCAGAGCAATTAGACAAGACCAAGAAATAAAAGGCATCTGCATCAGAAAAGAAGTAAAAATCTCCCTATTTACACATGATATGATTATATATGCAGAGAATCCTAAAGAATTTATAAGTAAACTACTCAGAATGATAGAAGAGTTCAGCGAAGTGTCAGGATACAAGATAAACATAAGTAAATCAGTAGGATTTGTTTATATCAACAACAAGATTATTAAGGAAGAAATCACCAAATCAATACCATTATCTATAGACTCTAAGAAGATAAAGTATCTAGGAATAAATCTAACCAGAGAAATAACAGATCTTTACAAAGAGAACTACAAGTCCTTTCTCCAAGAAACTAAGAGAGACTTACATAAATGGAGAAACCTACCCTCCTTATGGATAGGATGACTTAACATAGTGAAAATGTCTACTTTGCCTACAGCAATCTATTTATATAATGCAATCCCAATACAAATTCCAGTGACATTTTTTAATGAGATGGAGAAACAAACTGCCAACTTTGCTTGGAATGGAAAGAAGCACTGGATAAGTAAAGCACTACTGAAGCAGAAGAACACACGGGGAGGCTTTGCACTACCCGACTTTAGAACCTATAACACTGCCACAATAGTCCAAACAGCCTGGTACAGGTACAAAAAGAGACAGATAGATCAATGGAACAGAATTGAAACCTCAGAGATGACACCATCTTCCTGTAAACAGCTGATACTTGACAAAGGCCCTAAGACATTATACTGGGGAAAAAAATCTCTTCAACAAATGGTGCTGGCAAAATCGGGTATCTGTCTTCAAAAAACTGAAACAAGACCTATGTCTTACACCTTACACAGAAACCAACTCGAACTGGATAAAAGGCCTAAATATCAAATCTAAAATGATAAAGCTCATCCAAGAAAAAGTAGGAACAACTATGGAAGTTTTAATACACAACTTAGACTTCAAAATCTGTCAAACAAACCACAAACAACAGAGGAGAAAATAGGTGAATGGGAACTACTAAGAATCAAAAGCTTTTGCTCATCCAAAGACTTTATCAGTAGAATTAAAAGGCCACCTACAGAATGGGAAAAACCATTTGGCAACTATATGTCAGACTGGCATCTGATATCCGTAATCTACAAGGTACTACAAAATATCAGCTAGAGAAAGTAAATCATCCAGTTAAGCAATTGGCAAAGGAGATGGACAGACACTTCTCTAAAGAGGAGCAGGCAGCCAAAAGACACATGCGGATGTACTCACAATCATTAGCCATTAAAGAAATTCAAATCAAAACTATAATGAGATACCATCTCACCCCAACAAGGTTGACCATGATCCAAAAAAACACCAAACAACAAATGCTGGAGAGGCTGTGGGGAGATTGGAACCCTCCAACACTGTTGGTGGGATTGCAAAATAGTGCAACCTCTTTGGAAAACAATCTGGCACTTCTTTAAAAAGCTGAATCTAGATATATCATTTGACCCAGTAATTCCACTGCTCGGAATATATCCTACATACTCAAGGCCTTTCACACCAACTGATACATGCACACTAATGTTTATCACAGCACAGTCCACAATAGCAAAAAGATAGAATCAACCAAGATGCCCAATAACAGAGGAATGGGTAGGTAAACCATGGTATATATACTCAAGGGAACACTATGTAATGATAAAGAATAACGATGATTCCAGGAAACATCTCATAACCTGATTTCAATTGGAGGACATATGTTGAGTGAAAGTAGTCAGCAACAAAAGGACAAATATTGTACGAGACCCTGTTTTAGTCAGCTAGCGCTGCTCTAACGGAAATACCACAGAGTGGATGGCTTTAACAAAGAAAGATTTATTCTTACACAGTCTGGTAGGTTGCAAGTCCATATTCAGGGTGTCCGCTCCAGGGGAAGGCTTTCCCCTTGTCGGCTCTGGAGGAAAGTCCGCTATTGCATCAGTCTTTGTCCAGGGAGCGTCCTCACGCAAGAACCTCTGGTCTAAAGGACACGCTCTGCTCCCGGTGCTGCTTGCTTGATGGTAGCGAGGTTCTCAAATTGTCATTTGTTTCTTTTTCCTTTTATTCCTTGCAAGCTAAAAGCATTAAGGGTGGGGCAAGCCATACTCCAAGGAAACTCCCCCCACAGCAGGAATTTACAGCCCCCCTCTAATCCTTTAACATACAGGTTAGCAAAACCACACAATGGAGGACAGTCCCAAGATCCTGGGAACCATATCCCAGCCACGCGGCTGCACACATTTTTGGGGGGACACAATTCCAACCATGACAGACCCCTATGATAGGAACTTAAAAACAGACTTATGCCTAGAAGAAAAGACTCTTTGATGGCTGTAAGGGTGGGGAAGGAAAGAGGGTGAGCAGAGGACGGTTTAGATTAGATAGTTGATACAAACTTGGTTGGGTGAAATCTGTGACAGTACACATTAGAAAGAAGATCAGTATTAACTGGACTTCAACATAACACAATTACTCCTCCCACCTTAATACAAGATTCCAAGGACAGAGTGGCTGGGCTGGGGAGCCAGGGACTGTGCTCTCAGGGGAAACTAAAGCCAACAAGCACAACTAGTGTTTTGCTAAGAGAATCTTCTGAATCCCACATTTGTGAGTGGTGTCTGGGGTCTTAAAACTCGCCAAGCTGCCATTCAAGGGTACAGCAAATTGTCCCAACTCAGCAGGAACGGATGATCACCAAGGACGGAAACAACATGGGTGAAAGAGAACCTAGAAGACAGAGAGACCCATGTGAGTGGGTGACTACATCAACTTGTGACTTGAAGAACTGGATGGTGCCCGGCCACCACCATTGATAGCTGTGAGGAGATCACAGTTGAGTCTCACTGACAACACAAGAATAAAAAGGGGTGCCCTCTGAGAGCTCCATTAGAAGACCACAACTGACGGCCCACGGGCCTCGAGGTTCCCCTGAGAGCATGGCCCCTGGCTCTGACGCTGCCCCTGTCCATCAATCATAATGGAGATCAACTCTCAGACAGGAATGGATTGGACTTGGTGACACAGAGTGACCATGTCATGTGTACTTTTTGGTTTTGTGAATCTATAGGATGTCATCCTGCTGACCTCTTACTGGAGGAAGGGGAGTGGGTGGAGAGGAGGGGATGGGAGATTGTTGGGAGGATAAGACATGTCTGGAGTAGACAGAAAGAATGTGCTGTCAAGGGGTGGGGAGAGCAGTGGGAGCTCCATGTAGGTGGGTATGCAATTTACATGGGAATGTACATTTTCATTCAATTATAATTAAAAAAAATTGTGTATACAGTTAACTTCATAAATTCACCCTAGAGAAAGTTCTATATGCCTTTTTGCTGAATATCATCATGGTCACCTTCGAAGTACTCCCCTTGGGAACCTGAGCACCAGCACCAGGGCCAACGCCACCCTTCAAAGCAATTTTGGAACTCTTTTTCTGAAATGGCCATCAGAGATGTCATCGTATTACCCTTGATGGCCTGAAGGTCATCAAAATGTCTTCCTTTCAATATTTCCTTTATCTTCAGATAAAGAAAAAAATCACTGGGGGCCAGATCAGGTAACTAGGTAGGGTGTTCCAATACAGTTATTTGTTTACTGGCTAAAAACTTCCTCACAAACTGCCATATGAGCTGGTGAGTTGTCATGATGCAAGAGCCATGAGTTGTCAAAAAGTTCAGGTCATTTTTGTCTATTTCATTCAGCCTTTTCATCACTTCCAAATAGTAAACTTGGTTAACTGTTTGTCCAGTTGGTATAAATTTGAAATGAACAATCCCTCTTATATCAAAAAAGGTTAGCAGCATCATTTTAACTCTTGATTGGGACTGATGGAACTTTTCTGGTAGTGGAGAATTGGCTGACTTCCATTGTGTACTTTGGTGCCTTTGTTTCAGGGTTATGTCAGTAAACCTGTTTCATCACCAGTGATAACAGAGCTTAAAACATCCTCTTGCCTCTACAAAAGGTCTTGGCAAACTTCCACTCTTTGCTTTTGTTGTTAGTGATCTCCTTCAGAACCATTATTCACACACCTTTTTCATGCCAAGATTTTCAGTTAAGATTTTCCTGTTTCTCTATCAATATTTACTTGGTCTGCTATGCTTCTCATAGTGAGCTGATGATTTTGACACACAATTTGATGAACTTTTGCAATGTTTTCATCAGTTATGCTCATTACTGTCTGCCTTGATCTCTCTTCATCAATGACAAATTTTCTCTCCTCAGAAAAATATTTAATCCATTTGTATAGTGTTGTTTTCTTCATGGCACTATCTCCATACATCTGGACTAACATGTCTCTGATTTCCCTTCCAATTTTGCCAAGTTTAACAAGAAATTTAATGTTTGTTTATTGCTCTAATTCATGCTCTGACATTCTCATGGCAGCTCACAAAATCACGCAACAGTAATAATGAACACCATTCAAGAAGACACTGCCACATGTTGACACAAACACAGCTGTGATACACTGATACACCAAGGTTATGAAACCTTAACAAGTTGTTTGTACAGTGCTGCCAACATAAGTGCACGGTAGCAAGTTTGCAAACCTAATTATCAGAGCTCGTGTCACTTTGGCTGGGCCGTGGTTACTGCTATTGTGATTGTCCTTCACTTTGTGATGTTCCTATTTTATAAATCCTAATCTCTGCCCGTGGTTGACAGGGCAAGATTGTTGTTGTTGTTAGGTGCCGTCGAGTCGATTCTGACTCATAGTGACCCTACGAACAACAGAACGAGAAACACTGCCCAGTGCTGCACCATGTCCACAATTGTTTTTGTGCTTAAGCCCATTGTTGCAGCCACTGTGTTAATCCATCTCGTCGAGAGTCTTCCTCTTTTTTACTGACCCTCCACTCTACCAAGCATGATGTCCTTCTTCAGGAACTGATCTTTCCTGACAACATGTCCAAAGTATGTTAGATACAGTCTTGCCATCTTTGCTTCCAAGGAACACTCTGGTTGTACTTCTTCCAGAACAGATCTGTTTGTTCTTTTGGTGGTCCGTGGTATATTCAACATTCTTCTCCAACACCACAATTCAAAGGCATCAGTTCTTCTTCTGCCTTCTTTGATCACAGTCCAGCTTTTGCATGCATATGATGCGACTGAAAATACCACAGCTTGGGTCAGGCGCATTTTAGTCTTCAAGGTGACATCCTTATTTTTGAATACTTTGAAGAGGTCCTTTACAGCAGATTTTCCCAGTGCAATGTGTTTTTTGATTTCTTGACTGATGCTTCCAACAGCATTGATTGTGGACCCAAGTAAAATGAAATCTTTGACAACCTTAATTCTTTCTCCATTTATGACAATGTTGCTTATTGGTCCAGTTGTGAAGATTTTTGTTTTCCAGGGCAAGATTAGATTATGTTAAAGAGGATTAGCATGGTACTGAAACACCCTTACTATTGTCACCTTCCTGATCCAATGTAGAGGGACTTTCCCTGGGGTGTGCCTTCCATTGCCTCCTACACTTTAGAGATAAAAGGAAAGGGGAGCATACAGAGAGTTAGGGACCACATATCATCAAGAAAACAGCACCAGGAGCAGTGTGCAGCCTTCAGACCTGAAGTTCCTGCACTGAGATGCTCCCAGACCAGAGAAAGGCTGATGTAACATAAAGATCTTCCTCCAGACCTGACAGAGAAAGAGTGGGTTCCCCTAGTGCTGGCACCCTGAATTCAGACTTCTAACCTACTGGACTGTGAGAGAATAAACTTTGCTTTATTAAAACTAACCACCTGTGGTATTTCTGTTGTAGCAGCATAAGATGACTAAGACAATGTCATTGTTATTCAATTACAATGATGCTTTGACGTATGTTTAATTTATAGATGCTCTAAACACATGCTGTTTCCATTGCTGCCAGCACTTCTATAGTCACTAATTTTTTCAAATTTTCTTGTGCTTCAGCTACAATATTGTGGTAAGCAGAATCTGTGAACCTACATAAATAATATTTTTAAGAACAAAGTAGTAATTAAAGGCAAAGAAGGAGTGATATATAGCAATTATGATTTATGAATAATGCTAGTACAGAGGATTTGGTATGATGTGGTGCAGGAAAAGGCTCATTGGGGGGATGACAACATGAATTACCATATTAGGCAACACCAACCCTAATGATGCTCCTGTATAAGTGGATGGCTTTAAGGATCAGAAATTTATTTTCTCATTGTTCTGGAAGCTAAAAGTCCAAAGCAAGGTCTCAGTTATGTCAACTCCTTCCTTGTAGCTAGTTTTGGGTGTTCTTACATTTCTTAGTTTGCAGATAATCTTTACATGATGCCCAGCCCTTCTCTGTGTGTATACGTAATTCTGTCTCTATGTTGTTCTTTACATAACTCAGAAGTGATTATGTTTATGATTCACTCCACACTGGCTGTCACTAATTAAATTGTATCCCACAAAAAATATGTATAGAAATTTGGCTGGGCCATGTGTCCGAGTATTGCATAACTGCCCTCCACTACGTAATTTTCCTGTGCTATAAATTCTAATCTCTGCCTGTGGTTAATAATATAGTAGATTATGTTACAGAGAATTAGAGTTGGACTGTAATATCGTTCCTGAGACACCTCCCAGCTCCAATGTAAAGAGACTGTGGCTTGCACTACTGTTATTCTTTCATCCTACAAGAGATGAAAGGAAAGGGAAGCAAGCAGAGAGTTGGAAACTTCATACTATCGGGAAAGCAGCACAAGAAGTAGAGCGTGTCCTTCAGACCTAAGGTTCCTGTGCCAAGATGCTCCCTGACCAAAGACTGATACAACACAAGGAACTTCCTCCAGAGCTGACAAAAGAAGAAAGCCTTCCCCTGGAGCAGACACCCTGAATTCAGACTTGTAGACTACTGGACTGTGGAAGAATAAATGTTCTTATCAAAGTCATCCATTTTTGGTATTTCTGTTAGAGCCATACCAGATGACTAACACACTGGCATAACCTCAACTGGCTGATTGATTACATTAGCTTACATTATGGAATGTAATTACATTACATTACATCACACCACATCATTACATTCTGAAATGTGATCTGCTCAGCACAAGGCCGTTTGATCCAATCACATGGTTAACTCATAGCTGCATATGACTAGGATTTCAGTATGTATTTTAGGAGAACAATTCATAACAAGTGATTTATAGATACTATAAACCTAGATTTGTAAAGAACTTGACACCATGCACAGTTTTCTGTTGTATCAGTGGTTCCAGTTGAGCTTCCTAAAGAAGCTGTAAGGCATGGATCATTGCCACTCTAACTTACAGGATGGGCCATCATCTAAGAGAAGAAGAGATTTCTGCCAGGTCATGTAGCTGGTTCACAGTGGAGGCAAGACAGGACAGAAGTGTTCTCTGATGATAAGTGTGGCAACACTCTCCTTCTATCCAAATTCTACTCTAAAGGTTTGCCAACACTCTACCCAGGGTTTCTCAACATTTTTACTATTGATGCTTTGGACTAGGACTTCCCTGTGCATTGCAGGATGCTTAGCCACAGCCTTAGCTTCTGCCAACTAAATGCTAGCCAAGCCAAAACCAAACCTATTAGTGCTGAGTCAGTTCTGACTTATGACAACCTTATAGGGCAGGACAGAGCTGACTCATAGAGCTTCCAAAGAGTGCCTGGTAGATTTGAACTGCCAACCTTTTAGTTAGCACCATAGCATTTAACTACTATACCTCCAGGGTTTCCAAATGCTACCTACACCTACCAAATTTGTGACAACCAACATTGTCTCCAGATACTGCCAAATGTCCCATAGAGAAGTGTTATGGATTTAAATGTAACCCCCAGAGAGTCATGTTGAAGATATAAAACCTGTGCCTGTGAATCTGATCCTGCTTGGGAATAGTGGTTTTATTTTGTTGTTAATGAGGTCATACTAGTTTAGGGTGGGTCCTAAATCTAATCACATCTAAGAAGTATCATCTCAAAAAAGGAATAACATCTACAAAGAGACATTCAGGGGGAATCAGATGCTATGTAATGAGGAAGTCAGATGAATCTAACAAGCCCAGAAATGCCAAGGATTGATGACAGCTGTTAGAAGGTGAAATAGATAAAGAAGGACCATGTCCTAAACTCAGCTTTCTAGTCTCCTGAGCTGTAAGATAATAAATTTACATTCAATAAAGCCCCCTCCACCACTTACTATACTAGTTTGTTGTACTATAGTGGTGGTTTGTGTGTTGCTAGGATGATAAATGTTATGTCACCAGTAATTCAAATACCTAGTAGGTCACTCAGGGTGGGCAGGAAGAAAGGCCTGGAGATCAAGTTCCAAATAATATTCAATAAAAGCCTTATAACAAAATATTATCTGATGGACTCAAACACGCCAGTGAACGTGGGAACAATGCAGGGTGAGGTAGCATTTTTGTTCTGTTGTACACAAGGTCACCATGAGTTGGATTCAACCAGATGGCAACTAACAACAACAAAGCCACACACTTTGCAGTATTTGATTACTGGAGCTCTAGGAAACTAAGACAGGAGACGACTGCTTCATGGTCATGATATTATCTCACCATTGCCTTTCATTTCCCTCTTCATGAAAACAGACACATCTTGAGGTATGAAGATAATGTCTATGAATTGCCCTGGATTACAATATGTTGCCCTAAAGGAAAGTTGGAAAGGGGTCATCCCAGAACAAGAATGACATCCATTCAGGAATGGCTATGGAACCTTTTCCAAGTCCTGTCCTTCAAGGTAGACCAAAAGCTAAGAGATTCTAAAAGAATCACTCTACATTACCAAGACAAGGGAAAACAGCCCACTGTGAGGCCCAACCAAGGGGGCTCCAGGGCAAGTACATCTGTATGACCCATTCATCCTGCTTGTCCTGGGGAATGTACCCAAAATCACAGGGCAGGACAAGGGCAGAGCCAGGGCTGGAATACAGGTGTTGCATCACCAGGATCCTTCTCCTGCAGCTCCCACTAAGACACAAGCTTCTGAAAGGAGGCTCCAGGGAGGGCAGGGAGAACTCACTGAGGCCCCTGAAGCAGAAGCTCACAAATGCCCAAAGTTGAGGCACCAGTAGCTACCTCTCCATATGAGAACACATATATGTTTGGGTGTAAACATGAGATCTCACATGAAGAGGCCCTTTTTGTGGCTCCAGAAACCACACCATCCATAAACCACTTACTTCTTAATTTGTTAAAAGCTCTGAACACTCTGAATTCTGGTGTCTCTGTGCCAGTGATGCAGAAGCAAAGATAAACAACGCTTTGCTCTCAAGGACTAGTAGGTCTGGGTATCACTTTTGGGAGAGGGGGATCATCAGCATTATCAGAGGATAGGTACATATACCTGTCTACTGAAAGGTGTAATTTATCATGAAAGTGGGTAATAGAGGCAAACACATACATGGTGAGAAAAAATTCTTCTGGAATTTGTCACTACTTTTGAGACCGCTTCCTAGAGTCAGGCCAGTTCCTACTGTCCTGCCAGGCCATTCTGTCTGTTCTGTAGCTAATAGGCAGAAGAAATTCCTGTGCTCCAATTATCTCAACATTCACACTTGCAGGCGTAGCCAATCAGCTTGGAATTTGTTGGAAGCATCAGAGAATGAGATTCCACGGCTGTTTAAATGGATTCAAGAGCTCAGTGTCACTGACTCATCTCATTGGTGTCTCTGTGAAGGGTTCTGCCAGCCGTGAAATGCAGCCACAGTGAAAAGACGGAAGTAAGACATATTGAAGCCCTCTGAGACGCGTGCAGACCACCAGCTAGGAGTCCCTAGTCCAGCCTGGGTCTGCACAGAATGCTGACATGTCTGCCTCTGAGTACGGGTCTGGATGCCAAATGGATGCTGTCATAGACTGAACTGTGTCCCCCCAAAACTCTATGTAGCCATTTGGCTGGGCCATGACCCCCAATATTTTATGATTGTCCTCCATTTTGTGATTTTCCTATGTTGTATGTTGAAGAGGATTAGGGTGGGACTGTGTTTTACTCACCTGGTACAGCTCTAACAGAAAATACCACTAGTGGATGGTTTCATAAAGAGGAACTTCATTGTCTCAGTCTGGTAAGCCACAAATCCACTTACAAGTTGCAAGTCCACTCAATAAGAGAAATTATCACAGTCTGGTAGGCTAAAGTCCAGTTTCAACAAGAGCATCTCAGCACAGGAACCTTAGGTCCAAGTGATACGCTCTGCTCTTGGTGCCGCTTCTTGGTGGCGTGCGATTCCCAACTCTCCATGCTCACTTCTTTCCCCTATATTCCACAGCTGGTAACTGCAGTCCTGCCTTACCAGCGCAACTACTGCCCATTCTCTGTCATCAATATCAGAAAGGCAGGATTCATAACACATTGGAGGAATTGTACCAATACTGGGACTAAGAGCCAAGTCAAATCAATACATTCTCTGGGGAGGGGGAACAACAAACTCGACAGACTGTGAATCCTTTTCTAAGGTCACCTCCCTGAACCACTGTAAAGAAAGTTACCCTGGGGTGTGGTTTGCACCAATCCTCTGTCCTTTTATCTTACAAGAAATAAAAGAAAAGGGAAGCAGAGAGTGGGGAACCTCACACCATCCAGAAAGCAATACCAGGAGTATAGCACATCCTTCAGACCTGAGGTTTATGTGCTAAGATGTTCCCCAACAATACAATAATATAACAAAAGGACTTTCCCCAAGACCCAAGAGAGGGAAAGCCTTTCCCTAGGTGGACACCCTGAATTTGGACTCGAAGCCTAGCAGACTATATAAGTATAAACTTTCCTTTGTTAAAGCCATCCACTTCACTTTTATTTCTGTTAGAACAGCAGTAGATGACTGAAACAGGTGTCACAACAGCTGTGGCAGCAGGGCATCCATTACACTTCAGCCGGGCATTCTCTCCACATACGAGCCCTGAGAAAACACCATACACCACTGTGCTGGGCACCAGGGATACAAAAACAAGACACACAATCTGCTCAATCCTTGTGCAGTGCTCCCAATTCCACTAGTAAGTACAATCAGTGCTGGAAATGGCTGATTTGCAGTGCACACTCCATGTTTGGTATTTGTTTGGGGTCAAATTGCATCTCCAAAAAAGTATGTTGAAGTGCTAACCCTCTGTACTGGTGAACATGACTTTGTTTAGAAATAGGATCTTTGAAGATCTAATCAAGTTATGAAGAGATTGTTGAAGTAAGCCCCAATCCAGTATGACCAGTGTCTATACAAGTAAGACAAGACGCAGACAAGAACTAGGGATGGATGACCCAGTTAGTAAAGTAAACACGGGCTTACTTGTGCTTGCTTACTAAACTGTGGTGAAACTCATGCAAAACTGTTCACTACAGATTAGTAAGTCAGCACAAGTAAACCCGCCTCTACCTTGCTTACTGTGTGCTCCATCCCTGTTCCTATTGCTGTCAAGTTGATTCCAACTCATACCATTCTTGTAGGACAGAGTAGAATTGCCCCATAGAGTTTGGTGAATTTGAACTGCTGACCTTTTGGTTAGCATCCATATCTCTTAGTGAGCACACCTGCCTTGAGGTAGTGGGTGCCATTCCTAGGGGGCATCAGCCCTAAACTGGCTGAAACAAGATGGAAGAATCCACAACACCCACTGCAGCCTCCTCCCATCCCTCTGTTTACTAGGGACTATCTTAAGCAAGCAAAAAGTGAAATATTCCAGTTTAGGGAAAAGTGATACTTTCACCCCAGCTAAGTGGTCTCCAAACCAGTCATGACAGCGACTCTACTTTGGGAATCATGACCATTAGATGCTGCATGAAAGAGGAAAGCTTCTCAGCTTGCTGTGTCACACATTTCAATTGAACCAGCCTCACCCAGTGGCTCTTCCCTGCAAATGCCTCTACAGGGCTTCAGACCTGCCCATCTCTAAACTGATTTAAATAC
Organism: Heterohyrax brucei; assembly: GCA_028571685.1. Classification (NCBI taxonomy): domain Eukaryota; kingdom Metazoa; phylum Chordata; class Mammalia; order Hyracoidea; family Procaviidae; genus Heterohyrax; species Heterohyrax brucei. The sequence continues at coordinate 34,137,187 of CM053140.1, forward strand.
GGTCACAGGCTCACAGCCTTTGTATCCATTCACAGTGTAACAAGGTACCAAAATTGTCTTCAGCTTTTCTGAGGTGCCAGAGTCATTTAAGGGTTGATGGGATACTGATACTCACCTCCAGGAAGAGTGTATGCTTACTCTCACCTGTGTTCATTGTACCTGCACTCACACCGTAGATATTTGTTTCTCAAGAGCAGAAAGAGGCTGCAGAGTTCAGCAACCTAGTCTGAATAAAATCAGCATTGTTAGACATTGTTGTTGCTAGGTACTGTTGAGTCACCTCCAACTCATACCAACCCTACATAGTAGAACAAAATGTTGCCTAGTCCTGCATCATCCTCACAATCATTGCTGTTTGAGCCCATTGTGGCAGCCACTGTGTCACCACTTTTTTGAGGGTGTTCCTCTTTCTTGCTGACCCTACTTTACCGAGCATGATGTCCTTCTAGAGGGATGATGTGTCCAAGGTAAGTAAAAGGAAATCTCACCATCATTGTTTCTAAAGAGGTTTCCGGTTGTACTTCCTCCAAGACACATTTGTTCATTCTTCTGGAAGTCCATGATGTATTCAGCACCCTCTAACAACACAACTGGAATGTGAAAATTCTTCTTTTGTCTTCCTTTTTCATTGTCCAGCTTTCACATGCTTATGAAATCATTAAAAATAGTGTGGTTTCGGTCAGGTGCACCTTAATTATCAACATCACCTGGAGAAATAAAAGCACAGTGGTCATACCAAGATACACTTTCTCAGGCACTATCAGGACAGAAGGTAGAGTAGTAGACCCAAGACGGCAAATGGGGCTAGAGTGTGTGAATTATGTACTGTAGTTATTTTTTCCTGTGTACCTACTTCCATTACTACTCCTCAGCCCAGTGTTTCTATTGGTTAAACATGAAGGTTAAACTTTAAAATACAGCATGTTTTATAACTGTCAATACTGACTGTATTGAAGATGCCCTAGAGAAGTTAGAAGTATCTAAGCATTATTAATATTATAAAATTAATGGAGTCCCTGGGTGATGCAAACTTGCAGAGCTGCTAACTGAAAGATTAGATGTTCCAGTCCATACAAAGATGACAACTCCATATTTACTTCCACACACACAAAAAAAATCAGCCATTGAAAACTCCATGAAGCACAGTCCCACTCTAACATATGTGGGGTCTCTGTGAGTTGGAGTTGACTCTATGGCAACTGTTTCTTTTAAATAATGATGATTAATACTACAAGATAGACAGAAGTGAAGGCCAGAGGAGGAGAGAGAAAGCTGGCGTGTTGCCTCAGCTCCCTCAAGCATCTGCTACAGTTCAGTGAGGTAGCTCTGCCCCTGGGAGCCAGATGGCTGTTGGCTGGAGTAGTAGAGCTAAACAGGCCACTTGTTTCACATTCTCCATCAAGCTTTCCAAGCTTGTTGTCATGGTAAAAGATAGACCTAAAAGAGAAAGAAGAAACATGCAAGGCCCCTTGATGTCTAAGGTCAAATCTGGTATTTCACCATTTCTACCACTTTCTGCTGGACAAAACAAGTCACAAGAACATCTTAGATTCATACAGCCTACCTCTAGGTAGATGGACCTGCAAAGCCACAATGCAAAGTGCCCGGATCTAGAAGGATCTTGAATTGGAGCCAATAATGCAATCTACCACAGCCCAGGATCTGAACTAGGTACTCTTGACCACTCAGGATGAGTGAAGAATGAGGTCTGAGAGGCTGATGTTAGCCGCCATTAAGTTGGCTCTAGCTCAAAGCAACCTGACGTGTGACAGAACAAATTGTTGCCTAGTCCTGTGCCATCTTCATAATCATTCAAATGTTTGAGCCCATTTTTGTGGCTATTGTGTCATCACATATCATGGAGTGTTTCCATCCACATTACTAAATATAAGGTACTTTTCTAGCACTTGTCTTTCCTGATGACATCTACAAAGTAACATGAAATATCACTATCTTTATTTCTAAGGAGTATTTTGGTTGTTTCAAAGTATGATTTGTTTGTTCTTCTGGCAACCCAGGGTATATTCAACAGTTTTCACCAACACTGTAGTTGGAATACAATTATGTAAGTTTGTCATACAGTGGTAGCTTGTGTGTTGCTGTGATACTGGTAATTTTGCCACCAGTATTTTAAACATCATCAGAATCAATCTCAGTAGACAGATTTCAGCAGAGCTTCCAGATTAAGACAGATTAGGGAGAAGGACCCAGCAGTAAACTTCTGAAAAAACTGTCCAGTGAAAACCTTTTGGATAGCAGCAGAACATTGTCTAATATAGGGCCAGAATGAGCCCCCCAGGTTGGAATACATTCAAAATTATGACTAGGTGAGAGCTGCCTCCTCAAAGTACAGTCAAGTTTAATGACAGTGATTCAGTCAAGCTTTCAGGGACTTCATTTTTTGATGAGTCATGACTCAAAATGTAAAAAAACAGCTGCAAGTACTCATTTATAATTGGAAAGTGGAATGTACGAAATATGAATCTAGGAAAACTGGATATTGTCAAAAACGAAATGGAATGCATAAACATTGATACTCTAAGTATTTGAGCTGAAATCAACTGGTATTGGCCTTTTTGAATAAGAAAAATTATATAGTCTAACATGGCAAGAATGACAAGCTAATGGGGAATGGTGCTGCATTCATAATCAAAAGCAATATTTTAAGATCTGTCCAGAGGTACAATGCTATCAGTGATACAATGATATCCATGCCCTACAAGGAGAACCAGTAAATACAACTACTATTCAAATTTATGCTCCAACCACTAAGTCCAAAAATGAAGAGATTAAATATTTTTACCAACTTCTGTAGCCTGAAGCTGATCAAAGATGTAATCAAGATGCATTGATGACCACTGACCATTGGAATGCAAAAGTTGGAAACAGGTGGGTGGAGTCAAGATGGCAGACTAGACACATATCTCCTTAATTCCTTCTGAAAATTCAGGCCTGGATTAATAATCAAAGATGCCTGGACACCCAGTGAGCTCTAGGACATGACATAGGGTTGTCAGTTTGGACTGCACGTCACTGAACAGGAAACTTTTTCCTCTTTCACTGACCCCACCCTGGTTGAATGGCCAGTTCTCTTGGACTGAAGGTAACTGATGTTTTTAACTTTTTTTTCTTTTTGTTAACCAGCAGTGGTGATTGGGCTTAACTGGCAGCAAATTTCAGCAATACTGCGGATGTGATCAGCTGGTAGAACAGCTACACTTTGAGAGCTCAGCTACAGACTTAGAGCACCGCGGCCCCTCCAACCTCTTTTTCTGAACCTCCATCATTGATTCAGTTGTTTCACAATGGGCAGGACAGCTTGTGTGGGACACTATCTTGTTAGACTGAGAGGCAGAGTGACCTAAACAGAAGCCTCAGCAGAGGCTAATTCCCCGGCTGGGAGGCAGTACCAGCAAGGGAAGCACTTTCCCAACAGAAAAGCTTTGTTTAGCACTGTATAGCCTTATGGGTGGGGCCTGGCATCAGATGACAGCAGGACAGTAGTCTTTCTGTACTTTGAACTAGATCACAGCATCTGGGCACAAATATAGAAGTGCCTCCACAGCCAGCTGAAAGAGGGACTTACACCCCTGACAGCCTGACTAATTTTAGAAGCTGTCAGGCAGCTTTTACCTTTCAAAATAACACTACCTAGAGAAATAACTGTAGTACAACCTGATGGCATCTCTTCCAGCCTTTACTGACCCACAACATAGGATCAGATGACAGCCCCCAAGTCACTTCATAGTTAGGGCTGTGTCTTTGCCATCCAGGAGGTGGAGCCTGCTACCCCACAAATTTCACTGGGCTCAGTCACTGGAGTACATGGAGTGACTGTTGATCAAATCTCTTCTCAGACTGTGCTTCAACTCCTGTTAAGGCAACACCAGAGAAACTCAACAATCTCTAGATGCCCAAAAAGCAACAAACCTTGGCTAGACTCTTAAAGAAAAATCCACCCATGGCTCCAGAAAGCTCCCAAAAGAATGAACCAAAGAACTTTCCAGATGAAGAAGCGTTTCTGAAACTGTCAGAGGTCAACTACAAAAGAATTATATGTAAACCCCTCCTAGACATTATACAAAATTCAGCACAGCAAAATGAAAAATTAAGCAAGCTGTTTGAACTGATGGAACACCAACATTCTGAAATCCAATAGATCAGTAAGAAAATTTAAGAATTAGAAAACACAATTCAAAACCAAGAGAACAGAACTGAACAAGTGGAAAATAGACTTTCTGACTTGGAAGACAGAGCTACTGACATCAGCATTTATGAGGAGAAATCAGAGAAAGAAACAAAAAAAATGAAGAAGCATTAAGAAACACGTGGGACTCTATGAATAAGAAAAATCTATGATTAATTGGAGTTACTGAACAGGAAGAGACACCTGAAATTACAGAAAGTATTGTTGTTGACTGGCTGACAGAAGACTTCCCTGAAATTATTAAAGAAGAGAACATAAATATTCAAATGCATACTGAACACCAAAAGAAAGACACCAAGACATATTATAATCAAGCTTAACAAAACGAAATGTAAGCAGAAACTCTTAAAGGTAGCAAGACTCAAAGCAAAGCTAACATTCAGAGGGAAACCTTTTAGGCTTTCATCTGACTTCTCAGCAGAAACTGTGTTGGCACAGAGGCAGCAGGATGGCACATTCAAAGCCTTGAAGGAGAAAAACTTCCAACCAAGAATTGTACATCCTGCAAAACTGTCTTTCAAATATGGAAATGAAATTAAGACACTCGCAGACAAACAGAAACTCAGAGACCTTGTAAAAATCAAACCAAAGCTACAAGAAATACTGAAGGAAGCTCTTGGCTTAGAAGAACAAAACCATTAACTGTATATTTTAGGAGACAAATAGGACATATCTTCTAGAGACCTACTCAGTTAGGGAAGACACAAAGCTCAACCAAAGCTATAAATTAAAAGAAGTGATCCAGTGATCTTAACATGAAAACTATGATATCACATTAAAAAGAAGGATTTACTGCAGTACAATTCTTCCAGTTGGAAACGAAGTTAATAAGTTATGTAGAAGTTAAAATTAGGTTTAAACATAAATTATTAAGGGGTATCATAAAGGTAGCCACAAAGTACAATAAAGATACAACATATCAAGACAGCAATGCAATACACGAGTATCAAAAAACACAAAACCAACACTGAAAAGCATAAAAAATCAGTAAATGAAAAAGAATGTCCTAGAACAGAGTACTAAGAACAACACAAAACTAAATACATCAAAATGACGAACACATACCTATCCATAATTACATTGGATGTAATTATGAATGCTCCCATGAAGAAACAATGAGCGACATCTTGGTTCAAAAGACATAATCCATCTATATGTTGCTTACAAGAAACTCACCTTAGACTTAAAGATATGAACAAACTGAAAATTAAAGAATGGATTAATATATGCCAAGCAAACAATATACAAAGAAGAGCAGGTGTGGCAATATTAATCTCAGATAAAATAGATTTTAATTTAAAATTCACCATTGTGGACAAGGATGGACACTATTGCTGAAAGATTCCATACACAAACAGGTCTTAACAATATTAAAGACTTACGCACCCAATACTAGAGCATCTAAATACATCGAAGAAACACTGACTACATTCAGAAATAAGATAGACTACTCCACAATAACAGTGGGAGACTTCAGCACTCCACTTTCAGTATTGGACAGATATTCTAGAAAAAAGCTGGATAAAGACACAGAAGATCTTGTTGCCACAATTAAATAACTAGACTTCATCAACATATACAGAACTTTCTATCCTTCAGCAGATAATTACACCTTCTTCTCCAGTGCACATGGAACATTTTCTAGAATAGACCATGTGTGTTAGCACATAAAGCAAATCTCAACAAAATCCAAACCATTGAATTATTGCAAAGCATCTTCTCAACAATGAAAGCCATAAAAGCCAAAATGAAAGCAGAAAAAACATACATAGAAATTGGAACTCATGGAAGTTGAACAACATCTTGTTCAAAAAGGCACGGATTCTAGAAGAAATCAAGGATGAAATAAAGAAATTTATGGATTCAAATGAAAATGAAAACACTTCCTACCAGAATCTATGGGATACAGCCAAAGCAGTGCTCAGGGGTCAGTTTATCTCTATAAATGCACACATCTGGAAGGAAGAAAGAACCCAAACCAAAGAATTAACCCTACAGCTTGAACAAATAGAAAGACAGCAACAGAGGAACCCCTCAGGCACCAGAAGAAGACAGATCATAAAGACTAGAAAAGAATGAAATGAGTTACAGAAAAGAAGAATAATTGAAAAAAATTGATAAGACCAAAAGCTGAAAAGATCAACAAAATTGACAAACCACTGGCTAAACTTACTAAAGAAAAACAGGAAAGGAAACAAATAGCCCAAACAAAAATGAGACAGGAGATGTCACAACAGTTCCAACAGAAATAAAAAATATCATAATAGAATACTATGAAAGACTATAACAGATTTGAAAACCTAGAGGAAATGGACAAATTCCTGGATTCATAACCAAAATTATCCACAAAGTGAAGTAGAACAACTGAATAAACGCATCACACAGGAACATACTGAAAAAGTCATCAAAAAACTACCAACAAAAAAAAGACCTGATGGCTTCACCACAGAATTCTACCAAGCTTTTAGAGAACAGTTAACTCCAATACTACTGAGACTATTTCACAGTATATAAACAGATGGAATTCTCCCAAATTCATTCTATAAAGCCAGCATAACCCTGACACCAAAGCCTGGGAAAGTTCTAACAAAAAAGGAGAACTACAGACCAATACCACTCATGAACCTAAATGCAAAAATCTTCGACAAAGTACCTGCCAACAGAATTCAACAACATACCAAAAAAATAATTCATCACAACAAAGTTGGATTCATATGAGGGATGTAAGGCTGGTTCAAAATCAGAAAACAGTTAATGTAATCAATCACCTAAACAACACAGAAGACAAGAAACACCGGATTTTCTCTATTGTTGCAGAAAAGGCATTTGATAACATACAACACCAATTCATGCTCAAAACTCTCTCGAATACAAGGCAAATTCCTCAGTGCAATACAGGCCATTTATACAAAGCCATCAGCCTACATCATCCTGAATGGAGAAAGACTGAAACAATCCCCCTTGAGAATCAGAACTAGACAAGGATGCCCACTCTCACCTCTCCTATTCAACATTGTGCTAGAAGTTCTGGCCAGAGCAATTACACAAGACCAAGAAATAAAGGGCATCTGCATCAGAAAAGAGGAAGTAAAAATCTCCTTATTGGCAGACGATATGATTGTATATGCAGAGAATCCTAAAGAATTCACAAGTAAACTATTCAGACTGATAGAAGAGTTCAGCAACATGTCAGGATACAAGATAAACATAGCTAAATCAGTAGGATTCTTTTATATTAACAAAGAGATTATTAAAGAAGAAATCACGAAATCAATACCATTTACTATAGCCCCCAAGGAGATAAAATACCTAGGAATAAATCTAACTAGAGAAACAAGAGACCTTCACAAAGAGAACTACAAGACATCACTACAAGAAACTAAGAGAAACTTACATAAATGGAGAAACCTACCTTGCTCGTGGATAGGAAGACTTAACACTGTGAAAATGTCTATTTTACCCAAAGTAATCTATATATACAACACAATTCCAATACAAATACCAATGACATTTTTCAGTGAGATGGAGAAACAAATCACCAACTTTGTTTGGAAATGGAAGAAACACCGGATAAGTGAAGCTCTACTGAAGAACACACTGGGAGGTCTCTCACTACCTGACTTTAGAACCTATTACACTGTCACAGTAGTCAAAACAGCCTGGTACTTGTACAAGGAGAGGCATATAAACCACTGAAATGGAGTTGAGACCCTAGAGATGCCACCATCCTCCTGTGAACACTTCATATTTGACAAAGTCCCCAAGATTTTAAACTGGGGCAAAAACAAATCTGTTTAATAAATGATGCTGGCAAAATTGGATATCCATCTGAGACAAATGGAAACAAGACCAATATCTCACACCTTATACAAACGCCAACTCAAACTGGGTCAAAGACCTAAATATCGAATCTAAAACAATAAAGCTCATCCAAGAAATAAATAGGATCAACAATGGAAGTTTTAATACACAACATACACAGACTTCAAAAACTGACAAAGCACAATCAACAGAAGATAGATAAATGGAAACTGCTAAGAATCAAACACTTTTGCTCATCCAAAGACTTTATCAAAAGAATTAAAAGACCACCTACAGAATCAGAAAAAAAATATTCGTCAACTACTTGTCAGACTGGCTTCTGATCTCCATAATCTATAAGGTACTACAAAATCACAAGAAAAGGATAAATAATCCTATTAAGCAATGGGTGAAAGAGATGGACAGACACTTCTCTAAAGAGGACATCCAGACAGCCAAAAGACACATGTAGAAATGCTCATGATCATTAGCTATTGAAGAACGTCAAATCAAAACTATGATATCATCTCACCCCAACAAGGTTGGCCATGATCCAAAAAACACAAAACGACAAATGCTGGAGAGGCTGTGGAGAAATTGTAACTCTCCTACACTGCTGGAGGGATTGCAAAATGGTGCAACCTCTTTGGAAAGCCATCTGGTGCGTCCTTAAAAATCTGGAAATAGATATACTATTTGACACAGTAATCGCACTGCTTGGAATATATCTTACAGATGCAAAGGCAGTCACAAAAAGAGATACATGCACACTAATGTTTATTGCAGCACAGTCCACAATAACAAAAAGATGGAATCAACCCAGATGCCCAACAACAGATGAATGGATAAATAACAACTTCTGTTACATATACTCAATGGAAAATTATGCAATGATAAAGAACAATGATGATTTTAGGAAGCATCTCATAACCTGGTTTCAATTGGAAGACATTATGTTGAGTGAAATTAGTCAGTGGCACTAGGACAAATATTGTTTGAGAACTCTACTATATGGACTTGAAAACAGACACATGTACAGAAGAAAAGACTCTGACGGCTGCAAGGGAGGGTAAGGAGGGAGGAAGAAGGCTGGTTATAGATTAGATAGTTGCTAGAAATTCGTTTGGGTGAAATCTGTGACAGCACACATTAGAAAGAAGATCAATTTAACTGGACTTCAACACAACCTGAAGACTCTTCCTGTTTTAACCCAAGGTTGCAAAGACAGAGAGTAGGGGCAGGGCTTTGGGGACTATGCTGCCAGAGGACATCAAGGCCAACTGGCATAACTAGCCTATTGCTAAGAGAGTCTTCTACACCCCATATTTTATCATCTGGGGTCTTAAAAGCTAGAAAGCTGCCATTTGAGGTACAACAAATAGTTCCAACTCAGCAGGAACAGTTGATCACCAAGGACAAAAACAACATGGGGGAAAGAGAACCTAGAAGACAGAAAAGTCCACGTGAATGGCTGACTACATCAACATGTGACCAGAAGAACCAGATGGTTCCCAGCCACCAACAGTGACAGCAGTGATGGGGCTCACAAAGTTGATACCAAGTGGTAACCTGTGATTAAAAAGGGGTGCACCCTGAGAACTTCACTAAAAGACAACAACTGATGGCCCAAAGGCATGGGGGTTCCCCTGGGAGCACAGCTTCTAGACCTGATGCTGCCCCATTCATAAATCATTACTGAGGTCAGCTCCTTGAACAGGAATGAATTGGACTTGGCAACACAGAGTGACCATATCTTGTGTGCATTTTATGGTTCTGTGCAGCTATAGAATGTCATCCTACTAGCCTCTTACTAGAGGGGAGGGAAGAGGTGGAGAAGAGGGGACAGGAGATTGTTAAGAGGATATGACATGTATAAAACAGAAAGGAGGAGTGTGCTGTCACCAGCCAAGGAGAGCAGTAGGAGCTGCAAACCAGCGGGCATGCAAATTTAAACTGGACTGTACACTTCCACTCAATCACAATAAATAAATTTTTAAAAATGTTAGAAACAAAAAAGAAGGATCTGTAGTTGGAAAACATGGTCTTGGTGATAGAAAGCATACCAGAGATTACATGACAGAATTTTGCAAGACCAATGACTTCTTCACTGCAAATACTTGTTTCTAACAACGTAAATGGTGACTACACATGTGAATCTCACCAAATGGAAGACACAGGAATCAAATTGACTACATCTGTGGAAAGAGATGATAGCTAAGGTCAATATGATCAGAACAATGCTGAGGGTCAGTTTCAGAAAAGACCATCAATTACTCGTATACAAGTTCAAACTGAAGCTGAAGAAAATTAGACCAGGCCCACAAGAGCCAAAGTAGGACCTGGAATATATTCCACCGGAATTTAGAAACTATCTCAAGAACACATTTGATGCATTGACTGCTAATGACCAAGGACCAGTAGAAGTGTGGACGTACATCATACATGGAGAAAACAAGAGGTTACTAAAAAGACAGGAAAGGAAAAAAAGAACACAGTGAACGTCAGTAGAGACTCTGACACTTGCTCTTGAAAGTCAAGAAGCCGAAGCAAAAGGGAGAAATGATGAAATTTCAGAGCTGAACAAAAGATTTCAAAAGCACAAAATAAAATATTATAATGAAATGTCCAAAGACCTGGCAATAGAACACCAAAAGGGAAGAATATATTTGGCATTTCTTAAGCTGAAAGAACTAAAGAAAAAAATAGAAATCAAGCCTGTAGTTGCAATATTTAAGGATTCTACAGGGAAATATAAACGATACAGGAAGCATCAACAGAAGATGGAAGGAATAGAGTCACTGTTCAGAAAAAAATTTGTTGGCGCTCAACCATTGATCCAGAATCAATGGTACTGAAGGCAGAAATCCAAACTGCACTGAAGACATTGGTGAAAAACAAGACTTAAGGAAGTGACAAAATACCAACTGAAATGGTTCAACAAACAGATACAGCACTGGAAGCATTCACCCATCTGTACTAAGAGATCTGGAAGACAATTACTTGGCCAGCTAACTGGAAGAGACCCATATTTTTGCCCACTACAAAGAAAAGGGATTCAACAGAACACAGAAACTGTCAAACCAATATTATTAATATCATACTCCAAAAAAATTTTCTTAAGATTATTCAAAATTAGTTACAATAGTACATTGACAGTCAATAGCTGTGTTCAGAGGAGGATGTGAAGCCTGACTTATCATTGTTGATGTCAAATGGATCCTGGCTGAATGCAGAGAATACCAAAAAGATGTTTACCTGTGTTAAAAGACATTGAACTGTGTGGATCATAACAAATTATGGATAATACTGTGAAGAATGGAAATTCCAGAGCACTTAATTGTGCTTGTGAGGAACTTGAACATAGACCAAGAAGCAGTCTTTCCAACAGAACAAGAGAACACTGTATGGTTTAAAGTCAAGAAAGTTGTATCTTTTTACTATATTTAGTCTATGTACTGAGCCAATGATCTGAGAAGCTGGACTATAAATAGGAAGAAGAACACAGCATCAGGATTGGAGGGGGATTCATTAACAACCTGTGTGACACAGATAACACAGTCTTATTTGCTGGAAAGTGAAAATGACTTGAAGCAGTTACTGATGAGGATCAAAGACCAGAGCCTTCAACACAGATTACGCCTCAACATAAAGAAAACAAAAATCTCACAGCTGAACTGATAAGTAATATCATGATAAACAGAAAATATTCAAGTTGTCAAGAACTTCATTTTACTTGGACCCACAGTCAACACCCATGGAAGCAGCAGTTAAGCAGTCACAGTACATATTGCACTGGGAAAATCTGCTGTAAAATATCTCTTTGAAGTGTTAAGAAAGCAAAGATGTCACTTTAAGAACTATGGTGCATCTGACCCAAGCCATAGTGATTTTCAGTCACCTTGTATAAATGTGAAAACTAAACAGTGAAGAAGGAAGATGGACAAATTGATGTCTTTGAGCTATGGTGTTGGCAAAGAATATTGTATATTGAACCAATCTGTCTTGGAACTATAATCTAAATGCTCCTTATAAACAAGGATTATTAGCCTCAACTCACATACTTTGGAAATGTCATCAGGAAAGATCAGTGTCTAGAGAAGGAGATCATTCTTGGTAAATTACAGGGTCAGGGAAAAAGAGAAAGACCTTCAATGAGATGAATTGGGACGATGGCTGTAACAGTGGGCTCCATCATAAGAATTCTGAAGATAGCAGGATTGGGTCACTATGAGTTGAAACCCACTGGATGTCACCTAACAATAACAATACAATTGGAACACTTCAATACTCCTGATAAAGTTGTTCAGTACCAGGGAGGTAAGGCACGTCTGATGCACTAGAGTGGGACTTGAATGCTTCTGACGTCATATATCTTTATCTGCATTGTCCTCTGTCTTGCATACCTCCTCTGTATTTGCATCCTTGTGGCTTGACTGTCTGCTTCAAACCACCTTTATTGTCTTGATTCCCTTGATTCAGTAAGATCTACAGGTTTCTCTGGGAGACTGAACAGCTGTATGTCATCCCCTCAGAGATGATCAAGATGATCGCCACCTGTCCCTTTTCTGATGCCCAGCTCAGTTTTCATCAAAGAGTGCAGTTATAGAATTTTAAAACCAGAAGTGATCTTGACATTCCCGTATCCAACAGACTCCCTTTACAGGAAAGGAAATGGAGTCCATGAAATGAGAACTGTCTCCTCTGCCCTCAAGGTCACAACCATCTAGACTTGGATCTTCTGGCTTATTGTTGGCTCAAAGCTCCTCCTTAGCCTGTAGAAGGCAGGGAGAATGGACCTGTTGTCAGTGTGATGCCTGGTTACCTGTCCTCCCAGATGGCTCCATTGCTCAGTGCTCCCAGGCTTCTCTGTGAGGTGAGCTGCCTTCAAACTGTTTGCCCTTTTTTCCTGCACCAAATCCTACCATCCTGTTAATATTAGGTGTTAAAGACCACAGGTGGCATGTGCTCTAATTGGCAGATTAGATCACAGTCTACCAGGGTGGTGTCTATATTATCCCACAGATGGCATTGGAGGTCAGGTCACAGCTTGACACTCTTCTGTCTCTGTGAAACCAAATCACTGCCATGGCTTGATCCAGTGTTAAGCCGTGGAGGCCCAAGCATCTTGCAAGGAGGGTTAGTTAGAGTCCTGCTGTACTTCCATCCAGACTCCCAGCTTCCTGGGCATCTATAATGCTAGTAGAACATTGAGCATGCTGTAAAATCCATGACACCAAATGGTACCCAGGCATCACGTGCACCTATGACCCTGAGTGATCCCCCAGCATTGTGTTCATATATGACACTGAGTGATATCCAGGCATCTGGGCATCTGTGATTCTGAGCAGCACCTAGTATCTTAGACATCTTTGATGCTGGTTGTACCCTCAGCATGTTGGCATCTATAACATGAATGGTACTCAGGCACCATGTACATGTATAACACTTGAGTGTTACCCCTAGCATGTCAGCCATCTGTAATAAAATACCAAGTAGTACTCCCAGGATCCTATGCATTCATGATGCTAAGTGGAACCACCAACTCCTAGGTATCTATGACATTAAGTGGTACCCCAGCATCATGTATGTCTGTAACACTAGTGGTACCCACAGTATCCTGGGAATCTGTGAGAATTCTGAGTATCTATGACACTGAGTGGCACCCAGGCACATGGGCATCTATGATGCTGAGTAGTACCCTTAGAACCCTGGGCATCTATGACACCAATTGGTTCTTCCAGCATCCTGGGCACTTGTAATACTGCTATGAACCTTCAGATTTGCATGTCTGCCTTCCTACTAGCCACGAGCTCACCTTTGTATCAGCAATGCACGTGCCAGGGTCTGTGTAGACACGTAATGAATGTATGACGAATTAATATGCAATACTTGAACAAAGAAGGCAAAGGTGAGTTAAAGCTATTGACTGCACATCCTCAGACCCAGTATTTACATCCAGCTTTGGCCACAGCCTATGACCGGGAAGCTTGGCAGGGTGAGGAAGATTTCGTAAGTCTGCATCCCTCATCAGAATCAACTGGAAAGCTTGAGAAAGAATAGTTACTAGGTGCTGCCTGGACTTACAGAATCAGGCCTCTGGGATGGGGCCCTGGAATTCACATTTTGAGAAGACTCCCCAGAAAGAGGAGTCTCCAGCAAGATCCCAGACAGACTTGGAGAAACTCCAGGCCAGCCTCAAGTATGCCCAGGGGCCAAGGTGACAGCCCTAGGGCAATGTACCTATGAACAAAAAACAAAGTACAAAAAGGATCCAGAATGCAGTCAGAATGAGGCCAACCACATTCTGGGCACTGCTTCTTATCCCTGACCCAACAGGCCCTGGAGTGGACATCAAACCATAGGGAGACAGACAGTTATAGCCTTGGCTTTCAGGTTGTGTCTGACCCCTAAGGGACATCTCATTACCTCTACCTGGCATTAAGTGATATTCTAGCAGTTAAAGGTATCACGCCACTGGCCTTCTCCTTCATGTCATCCCCCACCACAAACAGAAGTAAGCCTCTCTTTGAGCACAGCTCAGTTTGAAAATATACCTCCAAGGGCAAAGGAACTTCTCCTTGGATAGTGACATGGCTGTGCATCTCTAGAAGGCAGTGGTACGTAGGTTGTCACAGGTACAGAGTCAGGAATCAGATGCACAGATTGAATGCTAGCTCGACCATTTACCAGCCCTGTGATGCTGGTCATGTCCCAAGGCCTCTCTCCCAATGGGATTCCTCCTCTATGACGTGGAAAGGACCCATCCCGTGGGTGACTGAGAAGATGGAAGGAGACGATCTGCATTAGATGTTTCACAGTGCCTAAGTGCATCATCATCCTTTAAACAGCTTGCTCCAGACCATTTAAAACAAGATTATGTTTATATACAATGTTTGTAGGAACACATGTTGTGACAGCCAAGGTACAAGTATGTGTGTTCATGTATATGTATATGTGTGTGTGTATGTGTGTGTGTGTGTGTGTGTGTGTGTGTGTGTGTAAGAAAATATGAAAGCATATATATTGCAGCCAGAAGCCCAGCACAGGCTCAACAGAGCAGGTCTGACTGACTGCCAGAGTCAAAGCCACCCATGAAAGGGAAACTGATTTTTGACTGTCCAAATGCGGGCCATGTTATCAGAGAAGGCCATGTGTCATCTCAGCCCAGCCTCTCTGGGCCATTTCCACACCGCTCCTGCCCTCTGTCCTTTGGCATGGTCTCCTCTCCTTCTTTGCTGCCCGATTGCTCTTGTTGATGGTAACCAGCTTGCCGGATGACTGTGTTTGGCTTTCCTTTGCTCTACTCCCTGTACTGGATTCCTGGCTCACAAAATGAGCCTATCACTAGCATGAAGGCCAGTGCCAGGTAGCCCTGACAAACTGCTCTCTGCAAGCAAGCTGGCAACCTCAACCCCATGCTCATCTTCCTTCAAAGAGGCCAGCACCAGCACTTGGCAATGAAGCTAACAGAAGAAGGCAGGAAGGAGAGATGGGGAAGGCTCTCATGGCCAGATCTGACAAGGGCTCCAGGGCAGATGGGCAGCTCTGAGCGCAAGTATCAGCAGGAGCAGGCAGCCAGCCAGCCACATTCTGTCCCCTTCTCCCTTCCCAGTCTTCACAGTTTTCAGGGATGCTGCAGGTGTGAATATATTCATGGGTGACAGGTTGTTAGCAAGTTATTAAGAGAAGTGAGGGTGATTGAGAAGCATGCTTACCTCTGATACTAGCTGCCATGGAGTCAATTCCAACTCATGTTAACTCTGTGTATGTCAAAGTAGAACCACACTTCACAGGGTTTTCAGTGGCTAATTTTTCAGGAGTTAGTCTCCAGACCTTTCTTTGGAGGTGGCTTTCGGTGGACTTGAAACTCCAATCTTTCTGTTAGCAGCCAAACACAGTAACTGTTTCCATCACCGAGGAGTGGTGTCAAGGTGAGGGGCTGGGCTGCTCATAAAATATTTCCAGCAAGAACAGAATCCTAGGTGGAGCTGCTCATTGCTCTAGCATCCTGATGGCTTTTGTGGTCTGGCCAGTGCTGCTCCGTCACTGTTGCCCACTAGTAATTTCTTTGATCTCTCAGGGCTGCAAGACCTATGGACAAGCAATCAGTCCTTGGTCTGGAGTGTGATACCTGCCTCTTGTCCTGCCCCTATCCAGCATGTTGGCTTCCACTGTACTTTTTGTTGGTTTTTTTTGTTTTTGCTTGTCCTTTTTTCCATTCAGTGTTCATGAAAAAAACACAGGTAAAGACAGGGCACTTGGGATATCATTTATGATTGTGTTTCCCACTTTCCAGCAGTAAGAACAATAACATCCATGACAGAACATCTACTTTGATCCAGGGGTCGTGTTCAACATTTATTCTGCCTGATTTTGCCTTATGCCTACAACAATTTTTAGAGATAGGTGCTATGAGCTGAACAGTAAACAGGAACACAGAAGAAGGATTAATGCATTTCAACTGTGGTGTTGGTGAAGAATATTGAATATACTGTGGACTGCCAGAAGAAGAAACAAATCAGTCTTAGAATAAATATAACTGAAATCCTCTGTAAAACCACAGATGGCAAGACTTCAGTTTGCCTACTTCGGTGACACGTAATCAGGAAAGACCAGTCACTAGAAAGCGACATGAGGGTTGGTAGAGTCAGTAAAAACAAGGAAAACCCTCAGTGTAATGGATTGATGCAACAGCCACAACAACGCCCTCAAACGTGACTGTAATCATTATCATGACACAGGACCAAGCACTGGTCTGTTGTATATAAGGTCACCATAAGTTGGAACTGACTCAACCATAACTAAAATCTACTATGCTTATTCTTCATTTTACCAAAGGGAAAACTGAGAGTCAGAGAGGTAAAATTACCTAACTAAAATCAAACTGCCCCAGTGTTTAGAGCTTAGATCAGTCATCATTTACTTCCTCATGATTCTCTGAGTAGCTGGCCCAGCTTTTTTTAAACTGGCTTTGAATTATATATGGTTTAGCAGGAACCATGCTTCTCTCTTCCATACTTGACTGCTTCCCAGGCATTCTACTCTAAAGCTGAAAGAGGCTTTTCTCCAATCCTCTCATTTTCTACCCAAGGAGACTGTAGCCTGGAGAAATGACAAGATGAATGAGGGGTCTCAATAAAGCTATAATCGTACCTGGATTTGAAATGGCACCTCCTTACCTAGTATTCCCACCCTTGGTCACAGTGCCTTTCAGAAGGCAAGGTACCTCCATACTTTGATAGTTTCCTCCGATTGGCCTTTCATGCTGTGGTGAGTCCATCATCTTTCCCAGGCTTCAGGGAGTCCTAGGGGCCAATTCTGAGTCCTTTAGGAATTCTGAAGAGAGCACAATTGCTTCTTGGACCTTAACTGCTGTTAGGGATCCCAAAAAAACATATATTGAAGTCTTAAGTTTTATGTCTGTGACTATGATCCTGTTTGGAAATAGGGGTTTTGTTGTGTTAAGTTAGTGAGGTCATAGGGAGTAGCCGTTGCTGTTAGGTGTCATCAAGTTGGTTCCAACTCATAGAGATCCTGTGTCCCATTCCTTTGCCATCCACACAACTGTTGTTATGTTTGAGCCCATTTCAGCAGCCACTGTGTTAATGAAAAGGGTCTTCCTGTTTGTTGCTGACCCTCTACTTCGTCACGCATGCTGTACTTCTCTAGGGACTGGTACCTCCTGATGAAAGTGTCCAAACTACATGAGATGAAAGAAGTCTTGTCATCCTGGCTTTTAAGGAACATTTGGGCTGTACTTCTTCCAAGACAGGTTTGTTCATTCTTTTCGCAGTCCATGGTATAGTCAACATTTTTCACCAGCACCATGACTCAAAGGCATCAATTATTCTTTGGTCTTCCTTATTCATTGTCAAGCTTTCATGTACATATGAGGAGACTGAAAATAACATGGCTTAGATCAGGTGCCCCTTAATCCTTAAGGTGACTTGTTTGCTTCAATAACATATGGAGTACAGTGTCTCATAAGCCTAATTCCTTCTGAATTGTGTCTTATAAAATATACACAGAAATATGCACACAAGAGGAAGACAAACACCATTTGAGGAAATTTCTATAAGGCAAGGAATGTCAAGGATTGTTGGAAGCTACTAGAAGATGAAAGAGATGTAGAAGGGTCTTACCCTAGAGCCATTGCCCTAGATTCAGACTTCTAGTTTCTAGACCTACAAGAAAATAAATTTCTGTTCTCTAAAGCCACTCATTTGTGATATTTCATGTTATGGTAGTGCTAGGTAACTCAGACAGCTTCCCTCATCACTCCAACCTCTGGTGGTACAAATCCATGATGAAAAGAGTTTGCAGGGGAAATGAACTGGATTGGCTGAGAAGCTGGGGTGACGGGAGCTGACACACTCTTCCAATGAAACAGCCCACTCGGGTGGCATTTTAGCTTTCTTAGAACTTTCTGTTCCTCTGCAGTAGTCCTGTCCCATCGGCATTTACCTGTACCTGGCTGGTTTACATACACAGCATAGGTTACTGAATGTGTCCGTTCCCTGAGGCCTTTCTAAACTTGTGGTCACTGACCTCAAGCACCACGCAGCAATGCCAAAATCTAACCCTTGATTCCCTGATCATAGTACAGGAGAAAACTGAGGCCCAGAAGAAAATCCAAATGACTCAGCTTTGTTACTCTCTGTTTCATTTGTTGTGGTTTCACCTTCCTCATCTTCTTTGTTGCTTTGTACTTTTATTTTGGCCACTCTCTCGTCTTACACATTTACCCAAAATATCAAGCACTGTATGGAAGCTTCAAAAAGTCATCACCATGGAGCAGCACTCCACATTGTGGCTGGTTTGTTTGCTGGGGGTGTTTCCATTTTATGTTTCATCCTTCCATGGGGCAGATGTGCTAACAGCATCTTTGTTCCCTCTGCCTTCTCACTCACTTATTTTCACTGCAGAAAATTCTGGCTGGATGGGGAATGAGAAGCACGTGGTCAAAATGAGAAAAATTTTGGGACTTGCACCTGAGTTCTCTCATTTAACATGATTTTTTCATTGCTTAAGCAATAATTATGTATCAAATAAAAAATTTAAATATAGAAAGGTAGGTTACAGAGTGGAGAATATTAACTATAATCCCATGATTAACATTTTGTTATTTTGTGTTTCACCCTTTTACTATGCGTTAATTCTTTTTAACATTCTTGAATACTAATATTGATATAATTGTATAACATGTTTCATTGAATACTGTGCTACAAGTATGCTCCATGTTGTTCTATAATCTTCAGAACTTTATGTCGAATGATGATTTTATATTTTCTATAAAGTGGAATTCTATGACTTACTCAACCATGTCAGTCAAGCTTCTGCCAGGAAAACAAAAGCCATTCTAGGTACTCTAGCAGTAAGATTTGAATACAGGGGACTTGGGGCTTAAGTAATTGTTGGAGGAGACTACTGCATCTACTCTACTGCCTGCAGCACTGAAATGGGTGATCTGCAGCCTCCAAAGCTCACATTTGTTATCTGTCCCCATATCTATTAGAAACTACAACAGGGGACAATGTCCTCTCTTCACCCTCTGCTTTCAACATCTGACATGGGCCCCTATCCTGGAAAAACACTAATCCACAAACATGTGAAGGAGGTGATCCAGGAGAGATGGAGATAGGCTCCTCTCTATAGTGCAGAAAAGGATGGTGAAGATGCCCAGTTGATCACAAAGCATCCAGCACAGGACTGATCTCTATTATTGAATAATTAGGTTGCTTCCTAATCTTCATGAAATTCTTTCTGTATCCAATGCATTAGGGGAAGATATAAATCTTCTGCAGGAGCATGTTTCTCACAAGGATTTTGGTCTCTTTGGTGGCTGTCATATCATTTTAGACACTGGACTCCTTGCTTAGATGTAAGGGCTGCACATCTCCTTCACATAGAATAGCCCACAAAACCTGGCCTACTCTTCTCTGGTTCTCTGCTCCAGAGAACCCTTTGCAGGCAAATTCTTAGAGTTTGTTTACAGGAACACTGTGGACAACTGGTTCAAAGGCCTGATAGTGAGAATAGACCCTGTGTTTCCTTCCTTATTTCCCAAAGTTCTTGGAAAGACAATCTGAGGAAGGACATTACCCAATGGTTAGTGACTGCACATTTTTTTTGGACATGGTTGCCTGGGATCATGGTCTCTTAGGCTAGGGACGTTCTGCATGGGGAGAGGGGGTCACTATAAATGAAACAAGTCCATACTATGGATCACTTCTCTGTAGCCTGGTGCAACTGTTCCAAGACAGGCATTTCAGGAGCTACTTATTCCACTAATTAAGCACACTGAAAAGAGAAAAGAATGTTTGAAAATGACGGAGAGAGTGAGGATCACCCTGGTGTCTGGGCAGGTTCTATAGTGCATGTCTCTTGAGGGTTGTCCTTCGCTTAGGTGTTTATCACACAGCTCACTTCTCCTACCAGACAGAAGTGTCCTCAAGGGCAGAACTGTCTCAGCATTCCCTAATCTTCAAAGATTGTGGTATACACAAGAACTAAACTAAAACTCTGGACTACAAGGCTCTGTGTAGACTGGCCCCTGACCAGCCCTCCTACCTTGTCTTCCATTCCTCTTCCCTCAGTTCTAGCTACCCCAGCATTTCTGCAATATTTCTGATATCACATCATGTCAAATCATAGATTCATTCCCACCGCCTCCCCGAATGCACCTTCTTCAGACTGGACCTTCTTACACTACACATCTCGTTACAGACCTCAGAGTTATCTTCCAGGTCTCAGAAGTGAAATCTCCTCTCCAGAGTGTCTATACCTTAAATCTTAAATATTGTTGTTAGTTTGTCAAGTCAACTCCTGTTCATGGTGTGACTTTATGTACAACAGAACAAAAGCTTGTCTGGTCTTGTGTGAATTTCATCATTACTGAGATAAAGGTATCAGTCAAACATTGGAATAGTCCAGTGTTGTAGGTATTATGTCAATCTATCCCAAAGTGTCTCTCAGTTTCATCAGCCAAATATGATGTCTTCTCTAGCCATTGGTCCCTGCTAATGATGTGCACAAAGTAAACTGTTTCAAGTCTTGCTATACTTGCTTCTAAAAAACCTTCTGGCTGTATTTCTTCTAAGGCTGATTCGTTTGTTCTTCTAGCAGTCCATGGTATATTCAGTATCTTCATGAAGACTATCTGAAGTATTCCCTCCCAAGTCACTGTTTCCTTCACATATAATACAATGTGTGATTGTTTTTTTTTTAACTTGCTTTTTTGTTTCTTTGCTTGTCTTCCCCACTTTATTATACTCTCCATGAGAGCTAGAATCCTGTCTACTTTATTTGCTGTTAGATCCCCAAGACCACTCTTCCCAGAAAACTTTATACATGAATGGATAAATCTGTATTAACTTCTATAAGTCATGTTTTTACAATCTAAAACATAAAAATAAAAGAATCAGGGGTTCTCCTTCCTGGGGGAAACCTGGATGGCCCAAGGTTGACAGAGTGACTTAACCCTATTAGTTCCCAGCACCCAAGGATGCCTCTGAAGCCCAGGACTGAGGCAGCCTCTGACAGAAATGGATGTTCCCATCAACTCTATGGCACCTCTGCTCAGTTCCCCAGACAGGGTTTATCCATGCTTCCTGCTACGCCCTGAAAAGACGCCAAGGGTTCCACAAGGTAGCAGGCTATTGCAGCCCCTACACATCATCCCTGCCCCCTCCAGAAACTGGATCCACCTTGGTCTCTCTCCAGGTTACCTCCCACTGTTGGACCAGCAATATGGCCTGTTGTATTGAATCTGAAGAAATTCTAGGCTAACCAAAGAAAAGATACATGGGGTCCAACAACTAAGTCCATGAACTTAATTGTTCCAAATGCTAGATACCTCAATGCTGAATATCACTACAGTAGTCTTTGAAGTATTCCCCTTGGGAAGCCAGCAGCTAGTCCACCCTTCAAATCAATTTTGAAACTCTTTCTAGAATGGCCTTTGTGCATGGTGGCAAGGCGGCAAGGTCACAAACTTAATTGTATAGCTGTCTGTGAGGCAGTTTTTAGCCAATAAACAAGTAACTATATTGAAACACCCTCCTTGCTCACCTGATCTGGCCCCCAATGACTTTTTTCTTTACCTGAAGATAATGAAAATATCGAGAGGAAGATGTTTTGATGACATTCAGGATATCAGTGGTAATATGACAACAGTTCTGACGGCCATTCCAGAAAAAGAATTCCAAAATTGCTTTGAAGGTGGACTAGGCACTGGCATTGGTGCATAGCTTCTCAAAGGGAGTACTTTGAAGGTGACCTAGTGATATTTAGCAATGAGGTATGTAACACTTTTTCTAGGATGAGTTCAAGAACTTACTTGTTAGACCTCGTATGGCTACAAGATAGCTTTGCACAGCAAGCTATTTACTGGGGCCAACACAATTGCATTCAAGTGCACTCCCCCACAGCAGGAGGTCTTCCAGAGGTAAGCAGTACAGAAAGCCACCAAAGAAAGGAAAAGGGATGCATAAACCCCAGGGAGAAAGGAACAGAGGAAGTATGTGTCCCTAGGAGATATTTTCTTGCAGCCAGGTAGGGAGTCTCTGGGTCAGAGAGCTCCAAAGGCAGAAGCACCTTGGCAGCAGGGCAGGACTAGGGCCCTTGAAACAACAGGGTGTTATCTTACCTAAGGCTAGCAAAAAAATATGTTGGGTGCAGTTTCACAGGGTGTGTAAAGCAAGTATTATCTAAACCAAAAAACCAAATCCACTGCCATCAAGTCAATTCCCACTCACAGCGACTCTATAGGACAGAGTATAACACTGTTCCACATAGTTTCCAAGGAGCACCTGGTGGTTTTGAACTATCAACTTGCGGTTAGCAGATGTAGCAGTTAACTATTATGACACCAGGGTTTCTAAGGAGGTTGCTGTGAGCAGGATATGAACCTGTACAGGGAATGCTCATTGACCATCACAGCTGTAAGCAGTCTCTAGATGACTCAAAAATCTGATTATTTGTGCTATTTTTGAAACAATTAGAAGTTAGCCCTAACAGACACTTTGGGTTAATGGGCCTCAGCTTGCCATGAAGAAGTAAACAACATGGGGCAGATATACCATTTTCGACTCATTGATATAACACCGGTGTAGTGAGAGGAACCCGAGAGTGATGATCCACAGCCAGCCTAGCTGAGGATCCAGCTGAGTAGAAAACTGGGCTTAGTCTCAGAGCGGGAAGTAGGGTTCACCCATAGTTTCAACCTTGGAACTGTGCCAAGTCCTCAGCCTATTTCCGTAGATCCACACTAACTCTGGCATAGTAGTAGGGAAGCTGCATCTCAGACCTCACATTGATGCTGGTGACTGCTATAAGCTCACCCATTTCCTACACAAACTGCTTAGGCAGCACCATGCCAGCAATTATCCCTGACGTGTAGGTGGAGGCATCCAGCCCATGTGGGCTTTCACCCTTGCTGAAAGTGACTGCTATGAGTTGGAATTGAGGCAGTAGCAATGGGTTTGTGAGTATTTTTTTTTTTAAGTGACTGAATGTCTTGTGAAGAACTTATTTTAGGTCCAAACCTCGTTCCAAAGACACAGTGGTCACATTTTTAAAAGGGATTGACAGAATAAATGGAACCATTTAGTGCCATGAAACTTGGAGAGAATGTAGAGAAGTATTTTCCCAGCTAGTGAGGCAGGCTGGGTACAGTCGTGGACAACAGTCCTGAATCTTCTCTCCAAGAGGGTTGTACAAAGTCCTACTCATAGCAATGATCTGGACAGAATGACCAAGTCTTACTCTATAAGACCCAAGCTACTTGTTTTATGCCTTCTAATTTTACTTGAAACCAGCTTTTATATGTGCCAAGCCAAGTGGTGTCGTTGAGATGGTAACTTAGGAGACATGAGTGAGTTTACACAGGAGAAGCATTAGAACAGCACCAGACATGTAGTAAGCACTTACAAACATTACCTAATACACCATCAGCATCTTACCTACCCTCCGTAATCCAGCTGAGTATCACTGTATGCAAAGTCTTCCTGGATGTCTCCAGCCAGAGTGTCCTTGCTTCCCATACACTCCTTGTACTCACTTTTATATGTCCAAAAGCCCTCCTTGAATTCTGTCATTATACCATGAGCAAAAGATGATGACAGTAGCAAAGACAATAATAACAATATTCAAGCAATTAGCAAATGCTGACAGTATATCTAATTTAGTTCTAGGCACCACTCTAGGCTGCACAGATATGACAATGGATGAGACAGATATATTTCCTGTTCTTCTTTAGCTGACATTCTAATAATAAAAGTAGTAATAATAGCAACTGACATTTAGGAAGAATTTAATGTGTGCTAGACGTCATATTTGCAATTAATTTACATGTATTATCTCAGTTAAGGAGCCCTGGTGGTATAACAGATAAAGTTGCTAACTAGAAAAGTTAGTAGTTTGGACCCACCCAGAACTATAAATCTCCTCCCATAAAGATCACAACCAAGGAAACCATATGGGGAAGTTCTGCTCTGTCACATGGGGTCCTTATGAGTTGAAAATTGCCTCAATGACACCTAACAACATCTCAGCTAATTTTCAAAGCCATCTTATAAAATAAAAGGTACTGCCACGTTGCTAGGGGACCCTGGTAGTGTCATGGTTAAGCACTCAGCTACGAACTAGAAGGTTGGCAGTTGGAGCCTACCATACACTCACAGGAGAAAAGACTTGGCAGTCTGTTCCAATGAAGATTTTTAGCCTAGGAAACACTATGGGGCAGTTCTCCTCCTACCTACAGAGTCATTGTGAGTTAGAAATGACTCAGTGACATACAACACCACGATAGTTGTTAGTTGTAATCAAGTCAGCTCTAAACCCTAGAGACTTTACATTTAACAGAGCAAAGCATTGCCCATCTTCACACTCATAGTGGTATTGGAGCCCATCATTGCAGTTGTTGTGTCAATGCATTTCATGAGGTATTTCTCTCATTTTTCACTAAGCCTACATGACACAGTGGTTCAGAGTTGTGGTTATTAATCAACAAAACAAAACAAACAAAAAACCCACTGTTGTTGTCAAGTCAATTATAACTCATAGTAATCCTATAGACAGGGTAGAACTGCTCCCATAAAGTTTCCAAGGAGTGCCTGGTGGATTTGAACTGTCAACCTTCTGGTTAGCAGCCATAGCATTTAACTATTATGCCACCAGGATTGCCAGTCTAAAGGGTCAGCAGTTTGAACTCACCAACTACTCCTCAGAAACCCTATAGGTCAGTTTTATTCTGCCCTATGGGTTTGCTATGAGTCAGAATCAGTTGAACAGCAATGGATTTTTCTCTGTTTTACTAACCGTAATATATCTACCACTCCTGTTCTACAAAGGGGGAAGCAGACATTTAGAAAGATTAAGAGGTTCTCCCAAGATCACACACCAAGGTGGTATAGCTGGAGTGGAAAAGACAGACTAACCGCTGAATGAACAGTTTCGTGACTTGTTCAGAGAAAAGATCCCATTTCCTTCTCTATTGTGGCCACTATGAGGTCTTCACAGGTACTTTGGGTATATTTATGGAATAAACAGCAGCAACCCTTACCCTTACTATGATGTTGATATCAGTGCTTTCAGCCAGCACAGTCCCTCCCAACAGCCCGGTCTCAAACAGGCAAGACCATGAGCAACCCCACGGCTTCCCAGCCAAGGTGTAGGGCTTAGGTTAAAGCAGGGCTGTGAACCAGAGAAAGTTGGCATTCAGGCCTAGCTGGCGATGCATGCTTCGTAAGCATTTTACATGCTCCCTCCAAGGAGCTTATACAGACATTTAGGTTGATAAACCTGAAAAATCTCTAGGAAGTATCTAATTAATGCATTCTACCCAAGTAGAATGTTTTAGTAATTGCTGTTCAAGCAACAGAAAAGTTGAGACAGCTTTTATTACAAGCGCTGTAGAGACACGTAGAGATCCACATGGCTGCTGCTTCCCAGGCACTGGCTCTCTTGAGCTCAACCTATTGACATCTATTAACAGTCTCCCAGCCATTTAAAAAAAAATGCATCTTATTTCAACACTCTCCATAGGCAGGAAGCTGAGCATTGAATTACTGAGCCTGAGTAATTGCCCATAGTCATTGTGATGGAAAATGGCAGAAATTGCAATGAGTCACAGGGTGCTGGAAAGGCAACTGTTTAGTGACGATAATTCTGTAAGGATAATTTCATTAATGGAAGTGAGAGACAGCATTTGTGCCAGTGAATACTGTATATGTGTATATAAATATCCGTAGACATACGTCTAGTGTTTAAAAACGGCTGGGTGTAGATGGGTATGTATGTGTCCGCCTTTATAATGAATGCCAAGTGCTGAATGGTAAAGCACCATTCAGAAGTGATTTGTGATAATCACACAGGGGAGAAATGCTTTAAGTGAAAGGAAATGGGAACAAGGATGTTTCAAGTGTGAATGTAAAAAGCTTCTATTTGATTCAGGGCCACAAAGGATTCAAAAGACATCAAAGCATTGGCAGACTGAATAGACTTCACCCAACAAAGAGATTCCCTGCTCTGGAATGTAACATGCAAAACAAGGCAAGCAGAGATTCTTGTGCCAGGGAAGGTGATTGAAGGACAAGCATGGGTGCCAGCTAAATCACAAGAGGATCCCCAGCACTCTTCCTCCCTACTATTCAGGCTCCATGGTAGTCTGGAGCTTCAGTACCTGGGCAGAAACCTTCTTCTTATCTGCAAAACTAGCATGGTTGCATAGTTTGGTGATGGTGTGTACTCATTGCTGCCACATCTGAGGTCTTGGGGTTAAAAGCTTCAGTGAACACTGGGCTATCCCTTTCCTCTCCCACTGCCAACAGCTGTGATCCCAGCTTCCCTCCCTGCATATCCATATTTGCCTCACCATTCACCTTCAACAACAAGCATGGACAATAGTTGTACCGTTGACAATGATTTTCCAGAATTAAAATCTGGAAAGATCTTTCCTTCGGGACACCAACAGAGTTTATGTTGGCCTAGGAGCCAGCCCTGCACTGAGACAGAGAGACTTTTCCTCCTGAACTACATAAGCTCTTTTTTTTTTTTTAAACGTGAGGTAACATTCACATAAAATTAACCATGAATCACTTTGAAATGTGCAGTTTAGTGGTATTTAGTATGTTCACCATGCTGTACAACCACCACCTCTGTCTAGTTCTAAAACATTTTTATCACTTCAGAACTTGTCATACCCATTAAGCAGTTTCTTTCCATCACCCCTTCCCACCAGTCCCTGACAACCACTAATCTGCTTCCTCTCTATATAGATTTACTTATTCTGAATATATCATACAAATGACCAATTGCCATCAAGTAGATTCTCATTTATGGAGACTCCATGTGTGTCAAAGTAGAACTATGCTCTACAGGGCTTTTAAGAGCTGACTTTTCAGAAGTAGATCACGAGGTCTTTCTTACAAGATGCTACTGTGTGGACTCAAACCATCAACCCTTTGGTTAGTAGCCAAGTGCTTTCATCATTTGAACCACCCAAAGACTCATTTGGGATCTTTATTTGCTGATGTGACACAACTGAAGATGAAAAGAAACTGCTGCAAACATCCATTAATAACTGGAATGTGGAATGTACAAGTTATGAATCTAGGGAAATTGGAAATCATCAGAAATGAAATGAAATACACAACCATCAATGTTCTAGGCATTAGCAAGCTGAAATGGACTGGTACCGGCCATTTTGAATCAGACAATCCCATAGTCTACGATGCCAGGAAAGAAAACTTGAAGAGGAATGGTGTATTCGTCATCAAAAAGAATACTTCAAGATCTGTCCCGAAGTACAGTGCTGTTGATAATAGGATAATATCCATATGCCTACAAGGAATGCCAGTTAATGTGACTGTTATTCAAATATACACACCAACCACTAAGGCCAAAGATGAAAAAACATTGAAGATTTTTACCAGCTTCTGTAGTCTGACATTTATGGAACATGAAATCAGGATGCATTGATAATTACTGGTGACTGGAAAGCAAAGTTAGAAACAAAGGAGAAGGATCAGAAGTAGCCCCAGTTATAGAAATAATATTGGAGATCACATAACAGAATTTTGCAAGACTAACAACTTCTTCATTGCAAATACCTTTTATAATCAACACAAACAGTGACTGTACACATGGGCCTCACCAGATGCAATAAACAGGAACCAAATCAACTACATTTGTGCAAAAAATGATTGTAAAGCTCCATATCCGCAGTCAGAACAAGACCAGGTGTTGATTGTAGCACAGATCATCAATTGCTCACATGCAAACTTTGAAACTGAAGAAAATTAGAACAAGTCCACAAGAGCCAAAGTATGACCTTGGATATATCCCTCATGAGTTTAAAGACCATCTCAAGAACAGATCTGATGTACTGACTACTAATGAACAAAGACCAAATGAATTCTGGAATGACATCAAAGACATCATCCATGAAGAGAGCAAACGTCATTAAAAAGACAGGAAAGAAAGAAAAGACCAAACTGGATGTCAGAAGAGACTCTGGAACTTGCTATCGAATGTTGAGCAGCTAAAGCAAAAGGAAGGAATGGCAAAGTATAAGACCTAAACACAAGATTTCAAAGGGCAGCTCAAGAAGACAAAATAACGACTTGTGCAAAGAGCTGGAAATGGGAAACCAGAAGGGAAGAACACGTTCTGCAATTCCCAGGCTAAAAGAACTGAGGAAAAAAAATCAAGCCTCCAGTTGCAGTGGTGAAGGATTCTAAAGGAAAAATATTAAATGAATCAGGGAACATCAAAAGAAGATGGAAGAAATACACAGAGTCATACCAGAAAGAACCGGTCGAGGTTCAGCCATTTGAAGAGGTAGCATATGATCAAGAACCGATGGTTCTCAAGGAAGAAATCGAAGGTGCGTTGAAGGCACTGGCAAAAAACAAGGCTCCGGGAATTGGTGGAATATCAGTTGAGATATTCCAATGAAAAGATGCAGTGCTGGAAGCACTAACTCATTTATGCCAAGAAATTTGGAGGACAGCTACCTGGCCAACTGACTGGAAGAGATCCACATTTAAGCCCATTCCAAAGAAAAGTGATCTAAATGAACGCAGAAATTACAGAACAGTATCATTAATATCACAAGCAAGTAAAATTTTGCTCAAGGTCATTTAAATGCGACTACAACAGTATATCCGACTCATGGTGACGGATCCGACTCGACGGCACTTGCCTGGCTTGGCAACAGTATATTGACAAGAAACCGCCAGAAATTCAAGTGGGATTCAGGAGAGGATGTTCAACCAGGGATACCATTGCTGATGTCAGATGAATCTTGGCTGAAAGCAGAGAATACCAGAAAGATGTTTACGTGTGTTTCATTGACTATGCAAAGGCATTCAACTGTGTGGATCATAACAAATTATGTCTAACGCTGAGTAACATAGGAATTCCAGAACACTTAATTGTGCTCTTAAGGAATCTGTATATGGATCAAGAGGCAGTCATGGGGACAGAACAAGAGAACATCGCGTGGTTTAAAGTCAGGAAAGGTATACATCAGGGTTGCATCTTTTCACCATACCTTTACAATCTATATAAAACCAAAACCAAACCCACTGCCATCAAGTCAATTCCAACTCATAGCGACCTATCGGACAAAGTAGAACTGCCCCATAGAGTTCCCAAGGTGTGCCTGGTAGATTGTCAAGTAAATAATCCAAGAAGCTGGATTATAAGAAGAATGAGGCATCTGGATTGGAGGACGACTCACTGACAACTTGCATTACACAGATAACACCGCCTTACTTGCTGAAAGTGAAAAAGACTTGAAACACTTACTGATGAAGATCAAGGACCAAAGCCTTCTGTATGGATTGCACCTCAACATCAAGAAAACAAAAATCCTAACAACTAGACTAGTAAGCAGTACTGTCATAAATGGAGGAAGGAATGAGGTTGTCAAGGATTTCATTTTATTTGGGTTCATAATCAATGCCCATGGAAGCAGCAGTGAAGAAATCGAAAGACTCACTGCACTGAGAAAATCTGCTGCAAAGGACCTCTTTAAGGTACTGAAAAGTTAAGATGTCACCTTAAAGACTAAAGTGTGCCTGACCCAAGCCATGGTATTTTCAGCTGCATCATATGCATGAGAAAGCTGGACAGTGAACAAAGAAGACAAAAGAAGAATTGATGTCTTTGAATTGTGGTGTCAGAGAAGAATGCTGAATGTACCATGGACCACCAAAAGAACAAACAGATCTGTTCCGGAAGAAGTACAACCAGTGTGTTCCTTCGAAGCAAAGACGGCAAGACTGTGTTTTACATACTTCGGATCTGTTGTCAGGAGGAATCAGTCCCTGGAGAAGGACATCATGCTTGGTAGAGTGGAGGGTTGGTGAAAAAGAAGAAGACCCTTGACAAGATAGATTGATACAGTGGCCACAAAAATGGGCTTAAGCATGAAAACAATTGTGGACGTAGCACAAGACCAAGCAGCATTTCTTTCTATTGTTTACAGGCCGCTATGAGTTGAACCAATTCAATGGCACCTAGCAACGACAAGGATTCCATATAAATGGAATCATAAAATTCATGATATTCTGTATCTTGGTCCTTCCACTTATCATAACATTTTCAAGGTTCATCTATGTCATAGTGTATATCAGAATTTGCTTTATCTGTATGGCTAATTAATATTCCATTGTATGGATGTACCACACTTGGTTTATCCGCTCATCTCCTGGTGGATATTTGGGCTGTTTCCATTTTCTGGCTATTACTGTAAATACTGCTGTTATAAACATTTGTGCACAAGTATTTGAGTGAGTTTCTGTTTAAAGTTCTGTGAGGTACGTACTCAGGGATGGAATCACAGTCATGAGAATTCCGTGTTTAACTTTTTTCAGAAACTGCTAAGGTTTTGGATAGTTGCCCTCTCCTGGACTCACAGCCCACTTCTCTATCTCCTTCTTCCATTCTAGTCCCAGGATTCTGAATGCAACTGGCACACATTCTAGGCATGCACAGACAACCCAAGGAACACCCCAGCACCACATCTTCTGTGCCTGGTGTACACTCAGAAGCCTATTTCAGACCCTACTTTTGTGATCATAGGTTTGGGCAGAGTCAAGATATTACATAAAGAAAGTGGTGGAGCCAGCAGAATGGAGTTGGATTTCATTTGGCACTGACGAGGCCAAAATATCACAGCCTATTAGGCCCTTGAGTCCTGGTCTGTCCCATCTTACTAGGTAAGAATGTGAGACACAGCTGAGTGAAAAACTCACACAACTGCTCCCTGTATATTGAGGTCACTGCAAATGATGGCCATGTGACAGAGCGCTCCAGGATCTTTCAGGTCCTGCTGGCTTCCCAGATTCTCTTCGCAGACAATGAACCACGGCCAAAACAAGCAAGAGAACCCTGACACCTAACCTTTCCAGCACAGCCACATTTCCTAGTCCTTTAATTACTAAGGAGTACATAGCCCAACTCACTGTCTTTTCAGTCGCTTCATATACACACAAAGGGCAATGAAAAAGCAAGGCAGAAGAAGAATTGATGTATCTGAACTGTAGTGTTTGCAAAGATTAGTGATTATACTGTGGACTTCCAGAAGAATGGAAAAAATCAGTCTTAGAGGAAATACAACCCAAATGCTCCTTAGAAGCGTGAATAGTGAGACTTCAGTTCATTTACTTGGAACACATTGTCAGGAAAGACTAATCCCTGGAAAAGGATATCATATTTGGTCAAGTGGAGGGTCAGAGAAAATGAAGGAAACCTTCAATGAGGTGGACTGATACATGGTCACAACAATGGCCTCAAATACCCTAACAACGACAGGGATGATGCTAGATGGGACATTTTGTATCGAACATAAGTTCATGATGCCAACCAGATGGCAACTAATAACAAATTTGTAGGCTGTGGTCCCTTACTTCCACTCCATGCTGTGGGGTCCCCACAGCCTTCTTTGGGATCCTGAGATGCTGTACCTGGGGATGCTGTACCTGTCCCACTTCCTCTCCAAGCTGAAAACCAGGTCTACTCTCACGTGTGAGCACCTAGGAGCTCTCTAATGTTTTGCCTCTAGCATGAAGCCAAACTAATGGCTGACACTTCTATCCTCTTGAGATTCCTTTCTTGCAGGCAAGTGGAGGGGTGGGAGGTCTTAACCTCTCTGACTATCCAGCACCCTTACTGAGGGTTCTGTTGCCCCCATGCCTCCTCAGGGCCTGTTTATGACTGTGATGCTATTGCATGGTCCCACACACATCACATTTCTCTAATAAGCACAATCATATTCCCTGTGTCTGTAACAGGTGACAGAGGCTGTCCCCAGTGGCATCAGGAAAAGTAAAACTTTTAAAGGGAAACAAATGAGAGATAATAAAAAACAGATTAACAATTTGCAAACTATACAAAGGAAAATGTCCTATTAAGAAAAAGATGATGAGTACATGCTATTGCAAAAAACGCGGTTGAGGAAAAGAATGGAGTCCATCTCACCAAAATTACAGTATTGTCCCATCCAAAACTAATAGGCTCTGTTCCTTGACAATACACGAAAGATATCGTTTATTAAGCCCATTATCCTGCAGACTGCAGTTAGTCACATCTCAAACACTGCCACATTTATGAAAGACAGTTACAGTCATTTGCAAGATAATTACCATTTTAATCTCAAACCGGCCCAAAGGAGTAAATTGCTTAATAAGTAACCAGGTTTTCAATGTATCATGCTGGAATGCTGTACAGACACTGAAAACAACTCTGGGCTTGTTTGTCATTATCTAAGAGTGTAGGGGCATCAGCTTGCTGTGCACTGAGGGTGTAGGGGACAGCCTTACTCTGGGCTCCTGGGGATAGACACTCTAGCATTGTGCTTCCATCTGTCAGCTTCAAGGCTCTTATTCAAGGAAGGAGGGCAAGAGAAGAAAAGAGAGAGAGAAGCAGAGAGGGAAAGGAAGAGATGCAAAGTGTGACAGAAAGAATGAGAGAGAAAGAAGGAAAGAGAGACAAAAGGAGAGGGAGAAAGGAGGATGGAGAAA
This sequence comes from Heterohyrax brucei, assembly GCA_028571685.1. NCBI lineage: Eukaryota > Metazoa > Chordata > Mammalia > Hyracoidea > Procaviidae > Heterohyrax > Heterohyrax brucei. The sequence goes on from CM053140.1 coordinate 34,170,226, forward strand.
GAAAGGATGAGAGATAGGAGAGAGAATGAGAGGAAAGGGGAGAAAAAGAGAAGAAGGGAAAGAGAGGGGGAGAGAGAAACACAAGTAAGAGAGGAGGAGAAGAGAAGGACAGAGAGAACCATACAGCAAAAACGCCCTGCACCAAAACTGGCTTAAAAAAGGAATCAGAATACGTGAAACATCTCTCTCTAGAAGGAATGAGGCCCTATAAATCTTGCAAGGACATTGGTAATAAAAGCATTTGCCAAGTCAAAGTTTCCAAATGTGCAACTTTCTCAAAGAAGCAGGAAGACTATTAAAACAGCCACATTCAGTGAATTGCAAGGAGGGATCAGTTTGAGAGTGGAAAGAATGGGCTTGAGCTATAGAGGAGAAAAGGCATGCACTGGATAAAAGGCCAAGAAGGGAAGTGCCAGGCCAGGGTATTTGTGCTTTGGGTGAACAGATTGCATTAGACCTGATGGTAGGGTAGCTACTGGCTGTGGAAGCACTCTGAGCAGCACTTTTTCCTTGGCAAGGATGAGATATGACCATCATTAAGAAGATGCCTGTCACACATTAGGCACATAAGGAATATTTGCAGAATTGAGTTGTCATAAATGGTCGTGGTAGAATATAAAGACAAGTGCTGGCATCCTCTCATTTTCTGGCTGGAAGGTAATTGAAATTGCTGGAATCTAACCACTCATTCTATTATTTTAATCTCCTCTAATATTCCCACCAAATCAGCGTACAACCTGTTCCCGTTCATTTCACAACATGTCTGACATTCTCTGGATGAGGATGGAGAACAAACTGTACCCCAGGAAGGGAAGCAGAAGAGTCAGCAAGAGATGAAGAGGTACCACAAAGGAGGCAGAACCAAGGACGAGAGTGAGTATCATATAGGAAGCCAATGTCTGTGGCAGACTTAGCCATGTGGGTGATGGTAGCAATGTTGACCGAAGTAATGGAAGGTAGTAGCTGGAGTAGAGTTAGACAAGCTGATTCAAGTCAGCTAGAGGGTGTGTTCACACTTGTCTGTTGGTGTGTCATCCTTTGGTGACTCCTGTGTTGCTATGATGCTGGCAGCTATGCTACTGGTATTTCAACTATCAGGGTCACTCACTGCAGAGAGCTTTCAGAGGATCTTCCAGACTAAGACAGACTAGAAAGAAAGGTTTGGGGAACTACTTCTGAGAATCAGCCAGTGGAAACACTACGTATCACAATGGAGTATTGTCCAATAGAGTGCTGGGAGATGAGACCCCTACTTTGGAACCCAGTCACTGAATCCATTGTCACTGAGTCAGTTCTGACTCACAGAGATCCTGTAGGATAGAGAAGAATATCCTTACAGGGTTTCCAAGACAATGAAACTCTATGGAAGCAGACTGCTACATGCTTCTTCCTAGGAGCAGCTGGTAGGATTGAACTGTTGACCTTTCAGTTAACAATTAGTGCTTAACCACTAAGCAACCAAGGCTCCAAAGCAACCAAGGCAACCAAATACACAGTGGCCACAACAATAGGTTCAAGTATACCAGTGATCATGACGAGGGCGCAGAACCTGGCAAGACTTTTCGTTGTATTGCAGGGGACTGCCACGAGTTGGAGTCAGTTTGACAGAAGCTAAAACAACAGAAACAGCACGGAAGGTAAGCAAGTGGAAGCAGCAAGTATAGACCACACTCTCCAAAGCTTTTCTGCCCAAAAAAGCCAAGTGCTTTTCTGTCCAGGGCAATGGAAAATAGACCAGCGAAGGGAGTGGAGCCAAAAGAGGAGCATCACTGTTTAAACATAGTGGAGATTGGAGCACAGATCTAAGTCCACAGAAGCTGTCCAGGACAATGGAGACAGGATGACTCAGGAGAGAGACCGTGAGTGTGAAACAAGGTCCTAAATCAAGAAAGAGGATGAGCAAAATGAGTTCTAGAGTAAAAGTAATGCCTCATATCCAGCACTGACTCATAGAGACACCCAGGGCCGCAGCTGAGTTCAGAACTGAGTAAAAGGAAATACAGATGATCTAATCCCAATCCTATATCCAGAAACTTGTTAAATTTGAGACTGTTCTCTTTTACCTCCTTTGGAATTTTCTATTTTCACACCTCCTTTGGAATTTTCTGTTTCTGAATTGTGACAACAGTTCATTTCCATTCACATAACTTTTGTATTGTCTTCTTCTCTTTGCTCCTCACTTCCAGCTTAGAGCTCTTCAGAGGCCCCCTCCTCCAGGAAGACTTCCTGATTAATTCCCTTGAATCTCTTAGAGCATTTGATTGCTCTTAACTTTCAGTATTCGTCACTGACTGTGTTAGTTAGCTACTACTGTGTAAAAACTACCTGAAGATCTAGAGTCTTTTAATCAAAATGGCTATTATCTCACAGCTTAGCTGGGTGGCTCTGACTGGACACTTTCAAGGGCAGCAGTTCAGTCATCAGTTGTGTCATTTGAAGCCTTAATGTGTTTTTAGGGGTCAGCTCCTGAGGATGTTCTCTCATATAACTGGTTCTAGTGCTTTTTGTCTCCTCCAGGATCTTTCTTCTACATGTAGCCTTTCTAGCAGGACAGCCAGACTTCTTTCCATGGAAGCTAAGCTCTGACCCACTCACACTCACACTCACACACACACACACACACACAGGCTGGAGGGGACAGTCACTAAGAGGGCATAAAGACAGAAGAGCAGTTTTTTTTAATGATCTACTTCTGAAATTTTCTAGCATATGCTGGAACCCCTGGTGGCATAGTGTTTAAGAATCATGGCCTCTGAACAAAAGATTGACAGTTCAAATCTACCAGGACATCTTGGAAACTCTATGGGACAGTCCTACTCTGTCCTATATGGTCTCTGAGAGTTGGAATTGACTTGATGGTAATGGGTTTGGGATTGCTTTGTTTGGCTTGTATTACTGTATGCTACTGATCACAAGACTGTTACGGGTTGAATTGTGTCCCCCTCAAAATATGTATTCGATTCCTAAACCCTATACCAGTGGATATGATCAAAGAAATAGAATTTTCTTTGTTATGCTAATTAGACCATACACAAGTAGGGTGGGTTCTAAATCTAATCACTTCTGTATTAAAAAAAAGAAAGGCAGACTAGACATAGATGCACACACCCACTGGGGAACAGATGTCATGTGAGGATCACTAAGAATCAGTGAATGTCTGAGACTACCAACAAAAAAGGAATCAACATCCAATACCCTGACTTGAATGTTTGGCCCCCAGAACTGTGAAACAACAACTTTATGTCCTTTAAAGCCAAGCACTTGTGATATTTCTGTTACAGCAGCTCTGGGATGCTGACTGTGCCTGGTGCAGTATAAAGAGGACTTCCCAAGGGTATGAACACCAGGAGAGTCAGAGGTCATGGGGTGGCTTTCTATCAGCCATCCAGTATACTTTCCACCTCAAAATAGGTATCACTGAATTTGACCTTTTCCCTGTTGGAGCAGAGGGGCTGGAACTTCCTCATTTTGCGCTTTCAAGTACCTAAACAAACAAACAAAATAAAACACCACCACTACCATCAAGTCAATTCCCACACATAGCAACTCTATAGGACAGAGTGGGTTTCTGTCCAACCCATAAGAAACCCATCAAGTTTCCAAGGAGCAGCTGGTAGATTCAAACTGCCAACCTTTTAGTTAGCAGACAATCTCTTAACCACTGTGCCATCAAGGCTTAAAGGTAGGGTCAAATTTCAAGTAGATATCCCACAAATACATACTGGAGCACAGAGTTTCAGAATCCATGGGAACCAGTGAGTCTGAGGCAGGTTCTCAATGTCACCGAACATCTGTCGATGTCCTCTGGTCAAGTCTCTGCATCTGCCTGCCTTCCTCCCCATCAACGTGTGCTGCCAAGTGAAGAAGGCAGAGGCATCCAGAGTTCTTGTTTACAATTCAAGGTCATGTATCAGACTCTCATTTTAGCATTATTTACCCAACACAAAGAAAGCAGATGCAGAGATAGCACGATAGTAATTTAATGTCGTGCCCCTTCTGCAAAACTGCCATCTCTGGTTGTTCTGTGAGAAGGGAAACGAGATTCGGGTCACATCACAAGTGCGTTCATCTGTCTCCTCTGTATAAATCCTGTAATCCCGAGCAGGCGGCTGCTCCCTACCCACACTCAGTACAGGTCGAGGTTACTGTTAGCTTTTCCATTTTAATACAAAGATAAAAGAGAATCAATGAAAGGGATATTATGAGACAATGTATTTCCCATCAGTCAATTACAGAGTCATTTTTCATTCACAGTTTTTACAATTCAAAATGAGACACAGAGATTCTCTTTGCAACAGTAAACCCTTCAACTCCAATTTCTCTGTCAGAAATGTACTTCCTGAGCCTGAATTGCAAAGGGACTTGCTAAAGGAGACTTCCTGACATTAATATAGCTACATGTCAAATGGAAGCTCGGTCTAAACGCAGCTGCATTCCCTCTAATATGCTGTGATCCCTGCAATCCACCGAGAGTGGGCTGCCAAGCAACTGCCATTATGCCTGGGATTCCACTTACCCGATGGCAGCATGGCCCACGTCCTTGGAATTCATTAATGTGGAAGTGGGCTGAAGGCAAATATTTTGAAAGTGTAACAAAACACGATTTTTGCTATAGCCTCAACCTGTTTCTCACCTGCATCCACACAAATTGATTCATGGGCATAGACTACCGCGCCTGCAGTCCTCACCCGGTGGAGCTCAAGTCAGCCTGGGAGACAGTGGATAATCAGAGCACAGAGGCCCAGGCCTCCCAGCCCACAGCCAGGCTAGCCTACCACAGGAAGGAGCCCACCCCACAACTCTCCCTACCACACCCCGGGCTCCCAACTCACAGTCAGGCCTAGCCCCGCACAAGGAGGGAACCCATCCCACCACTCTCCTTATCCCACCCCTGAGCACACAGCTCACAGCTGGGCCTGGCCAAAAACAGGGAAGGAGCCCGTTCTACACTGCGCCCACCCCAGGCCTCATAGAGCACAGAAAGGCCTGGACGAGCGGAAGGAAGAATTCCGCCACTCCCTGTACACAGGGACCCAACCCATAGGTTACGCTCCGTCCCCAGGTCATATTAGCTTCCTGGGGATCTCCATGTGTCTTAGATAGTAAGCAATATTTCCCATATGTCAATCATATCCCCTAAGTCCTCCTGTCCCAGTTGGACCTACCCAGGAGCCTGGTGCCTTTAAGGGTGATCCGCAGCTGTCCACGGTGACTTTCTACTGCTTTGCTCCACCCACTTTTTCCCCTGCTTCTGCACCCTGAGCTCTTTGACTGCGGGGTTGTGTTACCCAGCTCAGCTAATACCAAAGGCACCATGATCCCCGATGGGGCTTCTAGGAGTCCAGGAAACCACTAATATTTAGCACTAACGTTTATACAAGTCCTGGTAACAGTGATTAAGAGCTCAGCTGCTAGCCAAGAAGTCAGTAATCTGAATCCACCAGCTGCTCCTTGGAAACCATATGAGGCAGTTCTACTCTGCCCTGTAGGATTGTCACGAGTAAGAATCGAACTGATGGCAACAAATTTGGGGTTTTTCTGGTTTTAACCTGTGTATATGGAGCACTGGTAGCACAGTGACTGTTTGGCTGATAATCAAAAGGTGGGCAGTTCAAAACTATCAGCTATGGAGCAATTCTACTCTGTCCCATAGAGTCACTATGAATAGAAATTGACTTGTCAAGAATGTTTTGTTCTTAACCTTCACATGATATGCATATTCATACCACAGGGAGTCTTAACTTCCTATGGGATTGACAGCCTGTGGCCCAGAAGGTAAGCGAGCATTCCATCAACAGCATGGCTTGTTATCTAGCTCCTCTCACTGGACCTGCCCTCCGGCTGTTCCCTGGAGATACAAACTCAGACACTGCCCTGCTTGACCAGCAGGTGGCTGGTGTAGCAACCCATCTACAGCAGGTGTGTAACGTTAAGTGAACAGGACCAGGCTCTCAGAAATGCCCTGTGCTTTCCAGAGTGGCTCTGAGCCTGGACTCACTCTGAGGCATGGACTCACGGGACAGGAAGACAAACGGGGTTTTCAGGGTCACCCAGGAATGGTCTGTTCTGGTCACTGCTGGAAAAGCAAGCAGCCTAGAGCCTATGGGACTCAGCCAGTTCAGCTGAGAGTCCCACCAACATTCACAGGGAGGGGACAGTCTCAGTCAGCATCTCACAGCAGCAGTGGGTCTTGTGCAGCACTCAGATGGAATATTCCAGATGCCTAGATGTGATGGGACATCTGTGCGTGCATGCGAGTCTCTAACTGAACTTGTCTATATGTGTGTTCATATGTATAAGCGTGAATAGTGTAGATTATGTGCACTTACATATGTATACATAGGCATGAGTATGTCCATGTGTATACATATTTGTGTGCATGTGTATAGTGACTGCATGTGTGTGATGTGTATGAGTGTGTCTCTATGTGTTTAAGTGTGAAAGCATCAGTGTATACATATGTCTGCATAAGTACAAGTCGATTTGTGTACACACATGTGAGCATGTAAGTCTTAGTGTGTCTATATGTGCATGTGCATGTGTGTGTGAACATGAGTGCTTTTGTACGTGTGTGTATGAACATGCCTTGTATGCATGTGTATATAAGTGGAAATATGTCTTCTGTGTGTGTGCATATGTGTGTATAAGTGTAAGCATGGGTGTGAGTGCATTTATAAGCATAAGTCTACCTGTATGTGCCTTTGTGTGTGTGTATGTGTGTGTGTGCGTGCATGTGTGTGTGTGTGCACGCATGTGTGTGTGCATGTATACATGCATGTGTGCGTGTGTACAAGGGGAGCTTCTTGACTGTTCCTGGAAAGGTCACCCCAGCTGGAGATGCTTCCTGAAGATGGTGTTGGCCAGAGCAGGATGCCCAGAGATCTTTGGTCATGTGGCTCCAGCATCTCCAAACCAAAACGAGGCATCTTTCAAACCTGCCATCAGTTCCTGCCACTGAACAGTACACACTTCACGATCCCGTCTCCACTAGCTTCCATCCCATAAAGTATGTTTATTGGATCATTAGTTCAGTTTTATATAAGGTTTATTATGCTCCTCTGTATGAAAAATACAGCTCCTTAATAACCTCAGTTATAGAAAACGACTACCGTGTCCCCAGCTCTCCAGGAAAGAAATTAGTCCAATTACATTTTCCTCTCCTGCTAAATTCCCAGGGTCCACTATCTTCAGATCAGCTGAGACTCAGAGTGGCTAAAAACATCCAATTAATCAAGTGACTACAAGAGTCACCCAAACATTCCATAGCTCCTGATTGCTTGTGATCAGGGTAATTTAAAACCAAGGTTTGAAAAATGGACCACACTTTGAGAACTTTCTGACCCTGAAGCAAGGTTAGGCAACTTCCATTGGGAATTTGGAGCAGTTGTCTGAGAATGAACTTCCAGAAGGAGTCAGGTGTCCCGTCAGCCCAGTGGCGCCAGGACAGAAGCAATGGTAGGAGCTTCCCCTCCCAGAGTGCCAGAGAGGGATCAGCGCAACAAGGCATTGCCTTTCTAGGCATTCACACTGTTGTAAGACACACTAGGGGTTAATCAGAGGAACTGCAAAAGCTGAATTTATGGCCAGAGGGAAAGGACCAGGCAAACAGTTGTCCAGGTGCTCTGAGCTTGAACAAACAGCTTTTCCTTCCTTTTCAATCCCTGTTGAAAGGCTGCTTCTTCCAGAACTATCTTTCCAGACCACTCCCACCATCCCCTAGTCTACCGAAACATGTCTGACCGCCACCATCTCTTTTCAGAACAAGAAACATTTAAAATCTACAGAGGCTCAAACATAAATCATTACAAATAGAAAACTATTCTACTCATTCTTCTAGGATCTGATTTATTTGTCTCTAAAGTCTTCACCATTCTCCCCCATCCTGTTTCACCTACAGGGTTACTTTGTTTATTTAATGTCTTCAGTTTCTGAGCAACAGCTCCATGTAGGCAGGGATTACATTCCCCTTTATCCGGTAATGTCTTCCCAAACCCAGACCTTTCCCTCAGGCATTCAATAAAAACCCAAACCCAAACCAAAGCTAGTGTTGTGAAGTCAATTCTGACTGATGGCAACTCTATAGGGAAGGGTAGAACTGCTCCAGAGTTTCCAAGGAGCACCTGCTAGATTCTAACTGCCCACCTCTTGATTAGCAGATGTAGCACTTATCACTTTGCCACCAAGACACTCAATAAGTAATGCTTAAACAAATGGATTACTATCAAAGAATTCCTTTAGTGAAGTCTTTCATTTACTCCTCCAGCTATCTGTCTTTTCAGTTATTTATCAGATACTCAAAACCACCACCTGTCTTTCAGTTGGTTGTACTGTGGTGGCTTGCAGATTGCTGTGATGCTGGAATCTCTACCATGAGTATTTCGTATATCGTCAGAGTTACCCATAGGGGACAGGTTTCAGCCAAGCTTCCAGAGAAAGATAGGCTAGGAAGAAAGGCCTGGAGATCTCATTCTGATAACCAACCAGTGAAAATCCTGTGGATGACAAAACATAGTCTGAGACTTTGACTTTCCTCCTCTGGACACATCATTGGCAGGGTCCAGTCACTGGAGAAAGGCATCATGTTTGGTGAAGGTGAGGGCCAATAAAGATGAAGGAATCCTTCAGTGAGATGCGTGACAGAGTAGCCACAACAACGGAATGAAACATACAAAGATCTCAAACCAGTGCAAGACCAGACAACATTCTGTTCTGTTATACATAGGGTTGCCATGAGTCAGACCCATTTCAGTAATAACTAATAATAATACTCATGGAATGCCTTTCTAGTGAAGGTCAGAACCTGTCTTTGTTATGAGAGATAATAGGGAAAGAGACAGACAAAGCCGAAGGTCCAGGGAAGAGAGAAACGAATGGACGTGAAATTAAAGGTCAGTGAATACATGCTGTGATGGGCAAGGACAGTGTCTGATGTGTGTAAGCAATGGGAAATCAAGGAAGACTTCCCTGAGGAGGTGGCCTGGAGCATCTACCCAACTCTGAACAGAAGGTAGGTGACAGGGCATTCCAGGGAGCTGGCAGTCTGACTGCTGAAAGCCATAATGACATCTGAGAAAAGGGACTCTTATGGAAACCCTAAATCCATTCTTCTACATGATGGGGAAAGTCCAATGGCAGGATTCAGACACTGCTTGCCCTGTGATCATGGGCAAGCATTGTACCTCATGACTTGCAGAAGCATCAAGTGAGAAGGACCATGTTGTGGTGGTCATTGCATCATGTACAGTGGGACAAAACACTGCCTGGCTTGTGCCGCCCTTGGGATCAGTTGTGGATTGGACTCTTGTGATCCACAGACCCTTTATTGTGTAACTTTTTAAAAAGATTGCCAAGCCTTTCTTCCTAGTCTGATTAGTATGGAAGTTTCACTTAGATCTGTTCAGCACCACAGCAATACCATTTAGGAAAAAAACAAACAACCTCAAAATTCATTCCTCTCAGGTCAATTCCAACTCATAGTGACCTGTAGGACAGAGCAGAACTACCGCACAGTGTTTCCAAAGAGCAGCTGATGGATTCAAACTGCTAACTTTCAGTTAGCAGCCAAGTTCTTGATCACTGCGCCATCAGGACCACGCGTACATTGCCTCCAGGTATCAGGCTGTTGTGGTAGATGTGTGGTAGCCCTCAGGAGAGACAGTGAGGACTAGCTGACCCCAGAACAGCAGACACACACAGAGAGCACTTCATGGTGGGGGAGGGGAGGAGAAGGTGGCTGTCCATGGGGCTCTGCAGAAGGATGTACTGCACACTCAAGAAACAGCTTGTGGTCCGGTTTTGAGGGAGCATCCCAGCAAAATGCAAGAAGCTAGAGGTGCATGTCCATAAAACTGAGGACACAAATCCTGACAGCCGGGGGTCTGGCCCAGCAGCTGCAATCATCCTGCAGTGGAGGAGGTGCCAAAGGGGAGCTGCTGGGACGGTTAGCCTCCTGCTGTCCAGAAAATGATTCTCTCCTTTTGACACCCCTCACTCATCATCAACGTTAAATCCCTCAAATGAGGCCCCAGATGGAGCTGCAGAAGCCACAGGCACGTGGAATTGAAAGTCAGGCAGCTTCTCCCCACATACTGCCGTCACGTAGATCTCAGCTCTGTGCCTGGTCCCATCAAGCCTGTTAGCTTTGTAAGCACCTCACTCCTTTACAGAGAAGCTGGAGTTGGTTTATACTGTAACACTGGCAACAACACTGTGATTCCCGCCCAGTTCACACTCCAGCTGCCACCCTTGCTCCCCAGCAGACCTCAAATCCCTGAAGCTACAGCTGTGTCTATGGATGGTAGAAGAGCCTAATCTGTTACCTCATATCCTTCCCTGTAAAACTGCTGGATACTCCCTGCATACAGACCCCCCAAACGCACCCTAGGGAGCAGGCACATGGGTCCACATCTGGTGAGAGCCCGCTCTGAAAAGTCCTGCACAGCTGTTTCCATTTCCTGACCTTCATGAGCACGTGCAGGAGCTAAGTGGCCTGCCACTGCCCTCGGCACTGAAAGACCTCCAGGGACCGCCAGGCCTGCTTTCAGCCCCACCCGCAACGGAGCAAGTTGTGGAGTGGCCTGGGATGGGGCTAGAGACTAGACTATGCCCAAGGCCCCTTCATGTGATGGTCTTTCAGCCTCCAGGTGTGGTAGACAGGTAGAGAAAGATCTAAATCCTGCCATGCAGCGCCTTGCAGGCTACATGGCAGGAGCATGTGGGCATTCTTCATCTAATACTCACCTGGAGGGCTCTCCGGCCACGACTAGTACCGGCCCCTTCCTCTGGATCCCAAAGTCCCTGCACCATGAGTCTGTGTAGTGGTGCATGTATGTTCACACACATGTCTGCATGTGTGTGCACATATGTGAGTTGATGTGAGTGACCAAGATGATCTAGGTGAATGGGGGAGGGATAGCCCAAGGGGGTCCTTTGGTAGCCACATCACAGCTGCAGGCAGTGCCCAGAAAGCTCTGTCGGTTAAGAAAAAAGCTCACCAACATCTCACAGGCTCTGCTCTGTAGTGGGGTGTAATGGGGACCTCCCAAAACACACCCATGTCCTAAGCCCTAGAACTTGAGTCTGTGACCCCATGTGAAAGAAGCACCCTTGAAGATGTAATCAAATTAAGGGTATTTGGCATGAGATATTTAAAGCTAGCCCTCAGTCTAATGACATGTGTCCTTACAAGACAGACACACAGAGAAAGCTACGTGAAGATGGAGGCAGATTGCAGTGACATGGCCTCAAGCTAGAGAAGGCCTGGGGCCACCAAAGGATAGAAGAGGCAGCGAAGGATCCCCTTCAGGGTTGCCCAGTCCTGCTAGCACCTTGATTTTGGACTTTTAGCTTCTGTAACTACGACAGAATAAATTTCTGTTGTTTGAAATCATTTGTTTGCAATCATCTGTCAATGCAGCCATCTCACAAGCGCTATAGCTGTTCTTCACACCATCACAAAGGCCTCCTCTGGGGAGGGCAGTGGTCTTCCAAGGCCTTGTCCCTGCTCTCCGTCTTTCTAAAGTGGGTGCAGCTGCCTCTTCAACCCCACCTCCCCATGGCACTCCATGCTTCAAACTCATTGGATCTGGTGAAGCAGTAACACAGAAATGGACATTCTGGGGCTTCAAGTAGGAAAGACTTGGGCTAGGGAGACACCACTGTATCCCCTAAATTCTACCTTGATGGGTTGCACCAGAAAACTTAATGGGATGAACAGTGAGAATGAGGTTAGCAATCCCTGCAGTCAAGGAACCCCCTCATTCGCCTAACAAGGCTGTCCCGTGGGTCTACTGTATATCAACCAGCATACTACTTGCTCAGTGAGTAGACACAGTGCTGCAGGGTCCCACCTCATGAAATGTTTTTTGTTTTCTCTGTAGCGAGCTTATTCAAATTTAAGACCCCACCATGCTCAGGGCGTAGACAAGGCCGAAACAGTATGATCAACAGGTGGCTGCCTAGAAACTTAAGAACTTAAGGAAAAACTCCTTGCCATCAAGTTGATTCCAACTCAGCGACCCTACAGGACAGGAAGGCTGTCTCATAGGGTTTCCAAGGAATGGCTAGTAGATTCGAAGTGCAGATCTTTTGGTTAACACGCAAGGTCTCAATCACTGCGCCATCAAGGCTGCTTCTGGAGCTTAGAGACCCTAAAGACCAGCTAGCATCTGGGTAGAAGCCTTCCCCCCAGGCCTTGAGGAGCTGAAGAAGGGGACAGAATCAGGTCCGTAGTGAGGGGGCATCAGCCTGATATGAGGTGTGTGGTCCTGCCTAAGGCACCTCCACACCTCCTCCCAATATTCCCAATGTCCTCATCCCTTCCCTGGGACACTGTGCACAGCTTGTGCTCCAGGGAGGCTTGGCACAAACCCTCTGCCCTACTCCTGGTTCAGTTGAAGTCCCTGCGTGGCACAAACAGTTAAGTGCCCAGCTACTCACCAAAAGATTTGATGGTTCAAACTCAAACCCAGAGACGCCTCAGAAGAAAGGCCTGGAGATCTGATTCCAATAGGTCACACCTTTGAAAACCCTACTGGAGGTTCTGGCCAGGAGTCAAACCACAGCCTCTGTCTGGGCTGCTGTCTCCCTCCCTCCATTCCTCCAGAAGCTTGCTTTCCTCCAGTCTGCCCCCAGGATTCTCTAATCTTGACTTGTGGTAGCATTTCAAAGTTGCCAGGCCTGTAACTAAGGGGGTAATTAAAAGCAAAACAGGAAACGCCAGAAGAACAATTGCAGCATTCCCCACAGCCCTGCAAGGTGGAGTGGTGGATGAGATCCGCAGATGTGTAGAAAGTACTCGGGAAACAGCAGACAGCTTTACCCCTGCCTCCCACCAGGGGTGATTTAAGGTAGGAATGTTTTCCTGCTTTCTCTTTTGCAGGAGGCTCAACTGGAAGGAAAGTGCTGGAACAAAATGATAGCTGATCGGATTGTCTCCTGACAGAGACTGCCAGCCCCACTGATGCCCAGCTGATGACTCCAGGGTATACAGGTCCTTGGCAGTTTTGCAAGGCCAGCTGCTCCAGAAAGCGTTTTTTGAGCAGCTCAGTGCTTGCCTGAGGCAAGACCCATCCCTGCACCTCTACCAGGGGTGGATTCTAGCACATGTGACGTGGTTGGCTTGACGAATGTCAGACATTTGTTGAGTTTGCTTCAGATCTGCCCTACATGTCTCTCCTCCTGAGACCAGGGGTTCCCCTGAGCAAATTTGTCTTCTGGAGATGCCGCATACTGAAACTCCATCAGCCACCTCTGTCTCTCCCAATGTCTCATTTTGCTGTAATTTGAAATTTGCAGCAAAGTTGCAAAGAGAAAACAAGGAAGCCTGGTAGTTCATTACCCAGATACACCGACTGTTTGCTTGGTTAGTCCTCCCTCACTCTCTACATTCGGAAAAAATGAAAACATCCCCTTGCAAGACCACAATCCAGTCATCAAAATAGGAACTTTCCCTCTGATACAATAACCCTCAGTACATATGCAAACTACATTAATTGTCTCAATCACGTTGTGTGTGTGTTGTGCTTTTCCCCATCATCCACTGTCTAATTCAGGGTGTTTCCATTAGTTATCTCTTAAGGCTCCTTCAACTGGAAACAGTTATTTGGCCTTTTTTGTCTTAAGTGACCTTGACATTTTTTAAGAATAATTGTTGTTGTTAGCTGCCATCCAGACGGCCCCTGACTTGTGGGGACCCACACCCAATAGAACACAATGCTGTCTGGACCTATGCCATCTGCATGAATGGCTGTGAATTGGACAACAGTATATTTTGAGCCACAGGGTTTTCGTTGGCTGATTTTTCAGATGTAGATCTCCAAGCCTTTCTTTCTAGTTCATCTCAGTCTGGAAGCTCAGGTGAAACATGTTCAGCATCCTAACAACACACAAATCTCCACGGACAGACAGGTGGTGGCTGTTCATGAAAGACGCTAGCCAGGAACAGAACCTGGGTCTCCTGCACGAAAAATGAAAAGTCTATTACTGAACTACCAGTGACTCTTTTGAAGAGCAATGGCCAGCTGATTTCTAGAATGTCTGTCCATCTGTTTTTGTTGACATTTTCTTGGGATTACATTTGGATACGATATTTATCAGTAACAAGCAGGGGTGGGGATATGTCTTTCTCAGTGACTTGTATCAGGAGGTGCAGGACATCAGCTTGTCTCGATATGAGTAAGATTAGTACTGATCCCCTGATTAAGGTTGTGTGTCAGGTGTCTCCACTGTGAAATTATTCTCTGTCTCTCCTCTAAGTAGTACTTGGCTAACAACTGAAAGATTAGTGGTTTGAATCCAGCAGTTGCTCACAGGAGAAATTGTGAGGCAGTCTGCTTTCGTAAGGATTGCCAAAACCAAAAGCCACCATCACTGAGTCAAGTAGGACTCCCCATAGAGTTTCCAAGGAGCACTTGGTGGATTTGAACTGCTGACCTTTTGATTAGCAGACGTAGCACTTAACCACTAAGGCATCAGGGTTTCTGCCTAAAGATCACAGCCTTGGAAATGCTATGGAGTAGTTCCATTCTGTCCTACAGGGTCAGTATGTGTCAGAATCAGATCAATGGCAACTGGATACATAGGGAATATGTATCCACATATATTCTAGAGGAAGAGAGAGAAAACAAGTCAGACAGAGAAAGAGGAGTTCATACTGATACTGCCAGTTCTGAGCCATAAGCACATTCTAGTCTTCCCCTTTCCATCTGTAACTCCCTTGTCCATCAGTGAAGGATCTAGCTTTCATTGTTCTTGATCTACTTGCTCATTGTATCAATCCTGGAATAAAGAAAAGATAGTTTCAAAAGTGTTAATCCATGCTACTGTAATAAGAAATTCTGCTAACTTGGGTTCTATGTATGTTTATAATTTTATAGAGGTAAAATTTACATTCCAGAAATTACACAGATCTCATGCGTGCCATTTGAGGGGTTGCGACAGACACACATGCCTGTGTGATCCATACTTCTACCAAGATGTGGAACATTACCATCTCCCCAAAAGTTCGCTCATGCCACTTCCCAATCAGCAACCCTAAAGACAACCTGTTTTGTGGTGGTTATAGATTAGTCTCACGTTTATTCTTCTGACTCCCGTTACTTCCATGTAGTGTAGTGTCTGTATGACCCACCCATGTTTTTAACGTGTTCTATGTATTCTTACTCATTACCGAGTCACTTCGTGTTGTGCAACTATTCTTCCTCCTGTAATGGACATATGGGTTATTTCCAGTTTTTGTTGATTATAAATAAAGCAAATATGAACATCCTTCTGCATTTCTGTGAATATAAGTTATTGTTTCTCTTGGATAAAATATAGTTGTATAGTTGCTGAGTGTTACAGTAGGGGCATATGTAGCTAACGGTGTATGAAACTGTCGAATCTCTTCCACAATGGCTGTATCATTTTACTTCCCCGGCACTCCCCTGCTCCAGTTAAAATGAAGAAAGCCCTTGGTGAGATGGATTAACACTACAGTCTCACCAGTAGAATCAAACATACCAAAGATCATGGAGATGGTGCAGGACTAAGCAACACTTTGTTCTGTTCTACAAAAGCTTGACAAAGGTAGGAGTCAACTTGAAGGTAACTACAACATTGTAAAACTTCTGGTTGTTGCCTATTCTTACCACTTAGCATCGTTGGTCTGTCTAATTTTAGTCATTCTATAGGTACGTAGTGATGGCTCTCTTTTTCTATTGTTGGACATTTAGACTTCTAAAAAGCTTATTTGAAATTACAGTGATGGACATTCCTAGTCTGTACTTGTTATCTTTACAGTTTATTATTTTCAGACTCCTGGAAGTACAGAGAAACTTGTGAGAGGTGGAACTCAGTGGTACTGCCTTGTTTTTCCAGGTCATGTAAACTTTCTGCCTTTGACAGGGTGCAACCTTACCATCGTTCTGTCACATGTTTTAGTGGAAAATACTTGAGTTTTCCTTCTTTTGACAGATTTTAGCTTTCCACAGATTCCAGTTTCACAGGTTTTACTGTAGAATTACTCGCTCAAAGACTATAAACATTATAAAGCTCTTTTAAACTGCTCTTTAAAAAGATCCCTGGTGGCACAGTGGTTAAGAGCTCAGCTTCTAACCAAAAGGTTAGCAGTCCAAATCCACCAGTCACTCCTTGGAAACCCTATAAGGCAGTTCTACTCTGTCCTACAGGGTTGCTATATGTCAGAACTGACATGACAGCTACAG
This sequence comes from Heterohyrax brucei, assembly GCA_028571685.1. Classification (NCBI taxonomy): domain Eukaryota; kingdom Metazoa; phylum Chordata; class Mammalia; order Hyracoidea; family Procaviidae; genus Heterohyrax; species Heterohyrax brucei. Next base: position 34,186,431 of record CM053140.1, read on the forward strand.
TTGTTTTTATGTTTGTGTTTTTAAATAGCCAACTCCTGCTTCTTCCAGAATTCCCTGCCAACCCTAATGTTACCAGGATTCAGTGCAGTCATGAAAAAGAAAGTAGTCTGGCCAAGCTGCAAACTGTTGATTTGAAGTAAAAATGTGTCTGCAAGAAAATGTGCAACTCAGTGTGTAGCTCAATGAATTATCATGAATACATCCATGTAGCCACTAGCCAGACTAAGAAACAGAACACAATTAGCACACCCAGATGCCCACCCAATAAAAAGAAATATCACAACTGGGTGGCTTTAAACAACAGAAATCTAATTTCTCAAAGTACGGGGGCTGTAAGTCTGAATTTAAGGAGTGGCTCCTGGGGGCTGGTCCTTCCTTCTCTGTTTCAGCTTCTAGTTGCTGCCAGCATTCCTTGGCATTCCTAGACATGTGCTTTCCTTCATATGGTGTTTTCCACTGTGTGACTCTGTGTCTGCTCTGCTCCACCATGTGTATCTCTGTGTCTATTTTGCTTTTTACATAATTCAGAACTCATTAGGCGTAGGGCTCACTCTACTCTGGTCTCAACTCATTAACCTAGCAAAAGGTTGTATCCACAGATATGGTGGCTAGGACTTTAGTACATATTTAGGGGACACACAATTGAGTTCAAAAAAGTCCCCCAAAGTAAAGATGGATGGGATTTGAACCCAGCTGGACTGGCCACAGAGCTAGGTGTCCTGTCCCCTTATGCTATCCCAACTGTCTCCTGCAACCATTGGTAACCAGGAGAGGGACCAGTGAGTGTGGACAGATCGGATCTCCACGACGTTGGCATAGCTGGGTGGATGTAATAATGGGCTCTGTTTTCCTACCAGGACAACTTCAGGAGACATGACATAAATCCAGTCATAGGTTCCCAGAGCATTCGAAGTTGTCCTTCTGAATGTGCCTTAAGTGCTTAGGATATCAGGATGGGCCTAGATTTCCCCTCACAGGCTCTCTCAATCCTGGGGTCTCCTGCCTTCAGTATTTGGGGAGAAAGAAGAGGGGACACACGTGAAATTCAAACATCTTTGATCTCTCCAGGAAACTTCTCCTTCCTCAAATGGTCCAAGCTTTGAAACTCAAAGGCAAGCAGAGCCTGGAGATAGCTACCACAGACCCTCTTCTCAGAGCTGCAGCAAACTTAAATGTCAGCCTCCCTTCTGTTACTAAGCTGGCTGCTTCTGATTAAAAGCATCTTTATCTTCAGAACCAGACTGTCTTGTCTCACCTGGGCCAACAGCCACCCCCTACAGCCATTCGTTTTCCTTGCTACAAACTTCTCAGCTTTGTTGCCCACTCCAGGCTGTCTCCAGCTATCTCCTCTGGCTGGGATTTCACATCCACTCAGACACTTGGTGTAGTGGTTAAGTGCTACCTACAGCTGCTAACCAAGAGGGTAGCAGTTCATATCTGCCGGGCACTCCTTGGAAACTCTATGGGGCAGTTCTCCTCTGTCGTATAGGGTCATTGTGAGTTGGAATTGACTCGATGGCATTGGGTTTAGTTTTTGATTTTTTTGGTAGACACTGCACACATGCCACAGCCAGAAGCACAAGCTAAGAAGGCAATACAGGACCTTGAGAAGACAGAGGGTGTTGGGCTGGCTGCATTCAGCCCCTCAGCAAGCTGATAGCAGAGCCAGGCCTGCTAGCTTACCCTCCCCCTGGACTTGAGTTTTTCCAGATTGAAACGTGGATACAGGCAAGATTGACAAGATGAACTCCTACTTCCTTCCAGCTTGACTAATTTATATTTCAGAAGAAACTGGTACTGATCTATGAACCCAGGAATCCCTTGAAGGATTTGCAGATCTTGGTAGAAATACCAAAGGCTTTAAGTATGGTGGTGGTGGTAGTGTTGGTCTTATGTCATTAAGTTGATTTCAGCTCATAGAGAACCCCATTTGTTACAGAGTAGAACAGCTCCAAAGAGTTTTCTTGGCTATAATACTTACAGAAGCAGATTGCCAAGCCTTTCTTTCATGGTACCAGTGGGTAGGTTCAAACCATCAACCTGTAGGCTGGTAGTTGAGAGTAAACCGTTTGCTCCACCCAGAGTCCTTAAAGGTGATCCCTATAAGTAGCACTGTACACCCTTATTGTCTATAATAAACAGGATGGCCAGAGGCCCAGGGATTGGGACGGGGGGGGGCTTATTTCTTTACAAGTGGTTTTCTTCTCACCTTCCTCCTTCCTGTCCAAGATGAAGGACAAGATTTAAATCCACAGAACTGGCCATGCACAGAAGGTTTGAAATCACGTGGATTGTCCTTTTCTCATATTCCTTAGTTACAACCTGCTGGCTGAGGGTCTCAGCACAAACCACAGGCCACTCTGTGTGGAACACGATTAGTTACATAATGCAATATTAAGGCTATAAATCTTCCTAGTAGTAGAACGCATAAACTCAGTTTTTTATTATCCAGTTACTGTACGGACCCTGGCTGCTACTTCATTGCAGTACAATTATCCTACAATTACTGTGATATTGTTAAGTAAATAGTGTGCCGGAAGCGGCAATTCCAGTGCTCGTAAATACATACACAAACACCCGCACAAGGCCCTGGAGCTCAGGGGAGACACAGTACAGGGGCACAGGTGGCTGGAGTCTCAGCATTGGCATCCAGGATACTCAGAGGACATGTATGACAGATAAGTCCCTGGTAGCCACCCCTCCCCCTACACCAACAGGGAGCTGAGGGTGGCAGAAGGACTTCAGTGTCATAAACTGGAACTGCTCTGTGCCCACAGGAGAACGGCACATAGCACAAAGGTGTCCCATAGACAGAGCAGGGAGTGGATGCAGCACTGGACTTCCTGGGTGGTATGAATGGTTAACACATGCAGCTCTCACTGAAGTCTGCAAGCTGGAGTCTACCAAGAGAGGCTCAGAAGAAAGGCCTGGTGATCTGTTTTCAAAAAAATCAGCAACTGAAAACCCTGTGGAGTGTACAGCTCTCCTCTGACACACGTAAGACAGAGCTGACTGGACTCAGCAACAGCTTGCCGTGGTTGATGTTGCGATAGGTACCACCCCATGGGTCATGGGAGCAAAAACCTCTGCAAACTCTCTCTGACTTTTTCCCTTTTTCAGCAAGAGTATTCATAACAATGCAAAGCTGGAAGGATCTCTGGGTAGTGCAAGTGTTAAGCACTCAACTACTAGTTGAAAGGCTGGTGGTTCAAACTCCCCAGAGGCACCTCAGGAGACAGGCCTGGTGATTGGTTTCCCAAAGGTCACAGCTTAAAACCCTGTGGAGATGTTCTACTCTGCACCGACAGGGTCACCATGAGTTGCAATTGACTCAGAGGTAACTAGCAACAACGAGATAGCCCCATCTTTCTTACAAGGTGCCTCTGGGTGGACTTGGACCTCCATTTGGTTAGAAGTCTCACATTTCATTGAGATACCATACATACTTTGTGAAGCATTTTCATATCCACTTTCTTGTTTTGTTTTCCCTAAAGGGGGTGCTGTGGGACAGTCAGGAGAAATGATCTCATCCTTGTTGTATGAATAGTGGCCCACAGCTAGAAAGACAAAAGAAGCACAGCCTGGGATTGAAGAGTTTATGGTGAAATTGTCAAGAGAAAACCTTAGGCCTCCAGACTGCAATTCCTTCCATGTCTCTTTTCTGACTATTTCAAAATGAATACATAAAAGCAAACTAAATAGAAGTACATTTATATGTTCTAAGACAAAATGTATCCACTCTCTGTGGTAGCCGGGAAATATAGTCTCCAACAGGAGGTCTGAAAGTTAAGTCTGCAAACTTAATTTTTCTAAGGGCTACATACCTAACTGCAGGATGTAACTACAGCTACCTTTGAAGTACTCCCCTCGAGAAGCTATATACCAATGCCAGCACCTGGTCCACTGTTCAGAGCAATTTTGAAACTCTTTCTGGAATCATCATTGTGCATGGTGGCAAGGTGCCAAGTTTGTGAGCTTAATTGTACAGTTGTCTGAGAGGTAGTTTTTAGCAAGTAAGCAAATAACTGTATTGGAACACCCTTTCTACTCACCTGATCCAGCCTGCAATGACTTTTTTCTTTACCTGAAGATAAAGGAAATATTGAGAGGAAGACATTCTGATGATGTCCAGGACATCAACAGCAGTGCAATGACAGCTTTGATGGCCATTCCAGAAAGAGTTCCAAAATTGCTTTGAAGGGTGGACTAGGCAGTGGCGTCAGTGCATAACTTCCCAAGGGGATGACTTTTAAGGTGATCATAGTGGTATTAAGCAATGAGGTATGTAGCACTTTTTCTAGGGTGAGTTCATGAACTTCTTTGGCAGACATTGTACATTTCTACATTCTAATCCCAGAACATAACCAGTGATATGTTAGGTTACAAGGCAAAATAGAATGCTGGTTGCCCAGCAGCTGATCTTGAGATGGGAGATTCTCCCAGGCTACCTGGTTGGGGCTGATAGAATCACAAGGTTCTGAAATAGAGAGGGGGAAAGAAGAGTCAGACCAGAGAGACAGTAGCATGAGGAAGACTCGTCTGGTCATCTATGGCTTTTAAAATAGAAGAGGGGACCACAAGTCAAGGAATGCAGGTAGCCTCTAGAAGCTGGAAAAAACAAAGAAATGGATTTCCCCCTGAGCCTCCAAATTAGTCAGCCCTACGCACACCCTGGTGATGTTTTGGTTAAGTGCTGTGTCTGCTAACCAGTAGGTGAACAGTTCAAAACTGCCAGGTGCTGCTTTGAAACACTATAAAGCAGTTCTACTATGTCCTGTAGGGGAGATGGGCATTAGAATCGACTTGATGGCTGCAGGTACCTACACCTTGCTTTTAGCTCAGTAAGGCCAGTTTCAGACTTCTGATCTCCAAAACTATCATTCTTGTTATTATTTGCCAACAAGTTGATTCTAACTCAGGGTAACCCAATGAATGCTGGAGCGTAACTGTGCTCCATAGAGTTTTCAGTGGATGATTTTTTTGAAGTAAATTTCCAGGGTTTTCTTCCTAGATAACTCTAGGTAAGTTTGAACTTTCAACCTCTAGGGTAGTAAAAGCTTATCCATTTGTACTCCCCAGAGACTCTCTCCAGAACTAAAACTGTTAATTTTTTGTCAAGTTTGTAGTATTTGTTACAGCAGCAATAGGAAACTAATGCATGCTCTGGAACCTCAGAGAGAACCTGGAGTCCATCTCCTTTTTGCACAAAGAGATAGCCCTGGGCTACACTACACTCACGGCTTTTTTTCTCCATGAGTGGCTATGATCCTTGCCCAGCTCTAGACTCCATTATTCTGGACTTGTATCCAGAGTTCCACTCTGCCCCACCCTGCCTGGTCCCGCTTTCTGACAAGTCTCAGGATGACAAGAGGTACAGGTTGTCTACCTGCACCTCTTTCGGAAAATCGATTCAGCTCAGCATCTGTGCCTGAGGCCTTTCTCCTCTCTGACCCCATGTTCTGGTGGACAGTCAGGAATCAGGCTCCCAATAGTGTCTATTTACAATTAATGAAATGATTACTAACCCCAGATTGCACAGAGAACAATATCACTTTTTATAATAACATAACAGGCTACTTTGCAAGGTGTCTGTTTGTACCCAGTGTTTAAATTGAACATACACTTTCTAAAAATTATATTTGCATTATCTTATCAAGCAATCATTCCCTGGAACATCATAAAACAAACATTAATTAGGGCTCCAATTGGTACAATCTCCACAAAAGCTCTCAACCATACTGTAGGCAGTTCCATCCTTGGGGTCTCATTTTAAGAAAGTCAGTAACAATCAGAGTCAATATCTCCAATGTAAATATGAATGCTCCCTGATTGCCTTTGGTAGAGAAAGGATGGAGAGTATGGGAGCAGAGAAGAAACAGGGAATGGAAATCCAAGCCAAACCCATCCAGTTGCCAGACATGAAGCCTGCCATCTGTCCAGGCTTCTTCAGTGTGATCACCCTAAACAGTCAGCACCAAACCCTCCCGGTATAGCACACTCACCACCTTACCCCACACCAGACTGCTGTCCAGCTCCACAAGTGAGTTGTTTCCCTAACAGCCACTCTGAGGAGTCAACAGACTCCTTGACTGCCACATGCTGTAATGAGCATGGGTTTGGGAGTCAGATGGCTGGTGACCAAGAAAAACCTGGTCAACTTCTCTGACAACTTGTACTGTCATCTGTAAGAACAATAAGAATTTTCATGAAGTGGCCAGTTCAGCTCAACTTGCCTGATAATTTCCTGTTTAATACCAGAAGTGTGGTATCCTGTGAATCCCTCTCAGTCCCAGCTGAATTGGGAGGCTTGGTCTCATTAATTTTCAATACTTACCTCATAAGTCCACCACTCATCTGTCAGTTTGTGGTACTATGGTGCTTTTATGTGGCTATGATGCTGAAGCTATGCCACTGGTGTTTCAAATACACCCTCTCCTCACTTACCAACATGGTTAGGTTCCAAGAGCCAGAACATTATATGTAATCAGTGTTATGTAAAAATGGAAGATGACCACATCAGATCACAAAATGAAGGGTGATTACATCATTACATAACCATCAAATTACTTCATTGCATAACTGTCAGACCACTGAGGATCCTAGCCCAGCCAAACTGACAAACAACCTTAACCATCAAAGCCAGTGTTACTCTGACCTAGCACCTTGCCCTTCATTACTGCTTGTTACTGCCAGACATACATCATTGTTGTGCAAATAGCCAGGTAATACATTTTTTTTACTATTGTCAAATAAGAAAGATAATCAATAAGTGAGAAGAAAGTATACCACCAGGGTAAACCATGGTGGACAAGTTTCCGAGGAGCTTTCAGACTAAGAGGAACTAGGAAGAAAGGTCTGGAGATCTACTTCCAAAAATCAGCCAGTGAAAACCCTGTAGATCACAACAGAGCATTGTCCAATACAGTGCTGAGAGATGAGCTCTCTTGGTTGGAAGGCACTTAAAATACATTGTGGCCACAACACTGGACTCTAGCATACCAACTATTGAGAAGGTGGCAAGGGGGGCAGGAACATTTTGTTCTGTTGTACACGGGGCCACCAGGAGTTACAGCCTGTTTGACTTCAACTAACAACCAAAATAATTTTGTAAGTATGTGATGCATATTAAAGGCATAATGGGAAAAGTTCCCCTGAATATCTAGCATGGTTCTTATTGTCAGTTGCCATTAAGTTGATTTTGACTCATGAGGATGCCACGGGTACAAAGTAGACCCATGCTCCATAGGGTTTGCAAAGCTGTAACCTTTTAGAAACCAATCACCAGGTTCACTTCTATATGGGTTCAAGCCAGCAACTTTTTGGCTAGTAGTAAAATCATGCCTTCCTGTAATTATAGCCCCCCCTTACTCCTCCCACTCTAAATTCTCCACCCTCCAAACTTAGACTCCACTCATTCCCACCAGCTCCAGCTTCTGTCTCCGCTGACCCTAGAAGCCATAAGAAAGTCCTTACCCTGGACCTCTCTAGTTTTTTCTCGTCACCCACCTGAAGTCAAATCACTGCATTCGCAGGTCCCTTTCCCTCCCTGCTCTCTTCCTGTGACAGTCACACTCCAACCACTTAGCTGCAGCTATATGAGTCCCTAACTCACCTGTCCTGCGCCAGTTGTGTCAACAGGTCTCAGCCCAGGTAAGTGACTGCACAGGACTGGAGCAGGAACCACACTGTCAGTCTCTCTGAGGTCCCTGGCTGACTTGTGAGATGCTTACTAAGGAATTCAGGGGAACCCAAAAGGCACTGTCCCTCACACAGGCCACAAGGTACATGTTTATGGCATTTAAGTTTATGTGACCTGATATAATTTTTAGAGCATTCATCTTACCCTGAGGCAGCACTCCTCACCTGATTCAGTGGTGTCGTTAGCCATCCAGAAGGCAGCCCCCAAGTCACGCTGCCCTGTCCTGCACCATCCACATGATAGGATGCTGATCCAGCTGTTTAGATTCACGGAGTTTTCACTGACTGATTTTTGGAAGCAGAGTGTTCCCTAGTCCAGAAGCTCTGCTGAAAACCTGCTCAGCAACATAGCAACACACAAGCCTCCCATGACAGACAGGTAGTCTCTATGAGTGAGGTGCACCGTCTAGGTGTACAGCCTGGGTCTTCTGCGTGGAAGGTGAGGATTCTACTTCTGAATTGTCGTTGCCCACCCCCCTAAGATGCTTAAGCCAAAAAACCAAACCTATTGCTGTCAAGTCACTTCCAACTCATAATGATTTGATAAGGCAGAGTAGAACTGTCCCATAGGGTTTCCAAGGAGTAGCTGGTGGATTCAAACTGCTGACCTTTTGCTTAGCAGCCTGAGCTCTTAGCCGCTGTACCACTTCACATCTTGGTGGGGACCAAAGCATCATGAGGGAAGGGGAGAGAGATAACACCTGGTTCTAAGATGCTGAAGGGTCAGGTAACACAGCCCTAGGGACCTGGCACGGTTGTGGCCTCAAATAGGGGGAAGGCAACCAGTTTCCAGAAGACATCATTGTTAGCAGCTGGAACAGGGAACTCTGTTAAGCAACTCCTCTCCCCACAGATATTCTGATGATAACATGCAGCTCTCGCTGAAGGCTGAAGTCAGAGCTGAGTCCAGTAACTTCTAAGTGAATCTCATGCTCCTTTTCCAGTTGCCTTGGATGACCCTGGCCTGTACAGCTCTTCCCTGGACCTCTTTACTGTCAACCATATAGTCCTGCAAAACTCCACAGTTCCTTACAATCTATATTTATATTCTGGGTATACATGGCTGTTCTGCAACTACATTTCAGATATGGGCTAGGGAGGTCTACTTTCCCTGGCCAAAGCCTGTTCCGGCTTCCCTTATGGCTGCCTGAACATTGGAAGGGGACTGACTGTAACCAAGCTGTAGTGCATCCTTTCTCACTCTTCCTTTCGCTTTTTGTGTGTGTGTCACCTCCATCTTCATCCCTGTCTCTCCTCTGTCTGTTTCCCTCTCTTCTTCTTTCTGTCTCTTTCTTCCGTTGTACGTCTCCTACTCCTTCTCCATCTCTGCCTCTCCTCTTTCTAGCTCTCTTTCTGTCTCTGTCTCTATTTCTCTCTTTCAAGCAAAGAATTTTGTCCAAGTTTTCTGATTGAGGGTAACAAACTGTTTTAGTCAGCTAGTGCTGCTCTAACGGAAAGACCACAGAGTGAACGGCTTTAACATAGGAAGGTTTATTCTCACACAGTCCAGTAAGCTACAAGTCCAAATTCAGGATGTCCACTCCAGGGGAAGACTTTCCCTCCTGTCGGCTCTGGAGGAAAGTCTGGTATTGCATCGGTCTTTGCCCAAGGAGCATCTTGGTGTGGGAACCTCAGGTCTGAAGGACATGCTCTTCTCCTCATGCCGCTTTCCTGATGGTGAGAGGTTGCCAATTCTCTGCTGGTTTCCTTTTCCTTTTATCTCTGATGAAAGGATTAAGGGTGGGGCAAGCCAGACTCCAGGGAAACTCCCTTTACAGTGGAGCAGGGAGGTGATTTTATGAAGGGATTTACAGTCCCACCCTAATCCTTTAACATATAGCATGCCAAGCCAAATGCTGTCGAATAGGACAATCACAAAACAGAGGACATAGAATACAGGGAATCACTGCCCATGCAAATGGCTACACATATTTTTGAGGGGACACAATTGAATCTATGACACAAACCGTCCTCATTTTCCTGGCACTGAGAGGTTTCCTGCAACATGAGACTTTCTGTACTAAAACCAAGATAGCCCCCGGCAAACCAGGATGGTTGGTCACTCTGTCTGGGACTCTTGAGTGAAATGGACTAAAGACTGACTTCAAATAAACACATGCAATGGAGATCCTTCCTCAAGTATGAGTTAAGAAGTCTTAGGAGCTGGTTTCCTCAGTGTTTCTAGAACAGAGAAATTCTAGCAATATTAATTTAAACTTTATGTCAACTCAGAGGTCTAATACAACTCCAGGGCAAGTGTCTGTGATCCCAGAGATGGCAGCTCTGTGAAGTATTAAGGGGAAGGGCGTAGGTACCAGAAGGGGAAAGCCATTCTTCCTTTCTTTCAAAGGCACTCCCTGAATCCTGTGCATGAGTTTCAGTGTATTTTATCTCTTAAGCTTAAGTGTAAGGAAAACAAATCTTAAACATTCTCTGGCTCAGTTAAACACTTCATTCTTCTTTTCTAAATCAGCACTGTACATGTCTTCTAAGCTGACAAAAAAATAGTAAAAAAATAATAATAATACAATCCTTTGAACAATATCTTCCCCCAGTGGTGGGAAGTGGCAGACCACCCAAGTGATGTCACTGCCCACTTCGTATCACTTCTCCCTGCATCTGTTGAGTTATTTTCATTGCATTATATATATATTAGAAAGAGAAAAGCTGTCACCAGAAGGGTAATTGTCCTTGCACGTAATCCTGTCTCAGATGGAGCTGGGCAGCCCGCACTTCATTAAATGCAGAGCCTCTACCTGAGAAAATCAATTGCAGCCTAAATCATAAAGACAAAAATCAATCCCAACTACCACTCCAGGCTTCTATTAACATGAGCACATTACAGATAGGCAAAGCCATGGACTGAGTCCTGAGCAGAGAGCTGGCCCAGCACCACACCCTCGAGTTGCCAAGAGGTTGAGTGCGTCCAGGGATCAGACACTTTGGAAAGCTAATCAGCAGAAGCTATGTAAGGAGAATAAGGACAGTCTGGTCCCCTTCAGGCAGAATGTGAATGCACAGAGCAACATTTATTGAACAGCTACTTTGTGTCAAGCACTACAGAAGGCCTCAGGATTCAAGATAAAAAGGCCTTGTACCTGTTCCTCTGAGGTGCTCGGTGTAGAGGAGGACTTGGACACGTGGGTACACTAGACCTCAGTGGGGCTGAAAAGCACAGAGGGCCTCATGGAGGAAGAGGTTAGGGGTGGTATTCATTGGGTTTTAAAGGAAAACTTGGCCAAAATCCATTGTTTGAAACTTTTATGTACTTAGCAACTTTGGGGAGTGGATGAGTGAGTCAAAGCAGAAAAAAAAGATTCCTCTCACCATTTTTATGGAAACCCTGGTGGCATAGTTGTGAAGTGCTACAATAGCTAAACAAAAGGTTATCAGATTAAATCCACCAGACACTCCTTGGAAACTATATGGGGCAGTGCTACTCTCTCCTATAGGGTCACTATGAGTCAGAGTAAACTAGGTGGCAACAGGTTTTGTTTGGCTTTCTTTGGTTTAACATTTCTACCCTTAACCTGCAATTGAAACTGAGTCAACTACCTGGCTCCTGCTTCCTCTTTTCTGGGAGCTATTTGCCTACCCTGATGAACCAAAAGGGCTTGGGAAAGCCTCAACCCTCGTTTGCCTCAGTTTCTTGCCCATTTTACATAGCTAAGTCCCTTTGGGAAATTCACTACTTTGCACACTCTTCATCTGGGCTAGCAGGGTACCTTAAGCGCCAGGGGCAGTGCCATTTGCTAAGGATGCAACACTCATCAGAGATCTGGTCCCACCCCCAGGTTCTGCCTGCTAGTGTAGAAGCCCCACCCTTCAGCAGGTGTGATAAGGCACCGAAGGCCCAGAGGAAGGATTTGACTCACCCTGGGGAAATCAGGGGGCTTCTCAGAGGAGGTGATTCCAATTTGATTCCTGAATCTGATGTTGGCTGGGTGAGGGGGAGTATGGGACATTCAGGTAAGTTTCTTATAGATAAAAAGGGTTTATTGAAAGCCCTCCCCCTTGCTAACCACACTACAGTTTCATTTAATCACCATGGTGACCTTAAGAAATGAGCAGCATTGCTGTTTCACAGAGAAGGAAATTGGTTTAGGAAAGCCCAATACCTCTCTCAGACTTACACAGCCGGAAAGGGGCAGGGGCTGAATGAGCCCTGGGGGCACTCGCAGGTGGGGCAGTGAGGGACACTAGCTGAGCTCAGTCCAGAGCATCTGCATGTTCTCACCCCAGAGAAGGACATCCCCACCCCGAGACAAGCAACCCTTTTGTCCTCTCCCACACAGATAGGATCCTCTTCACCTCTGGAAACAGTCCTGGCACCGCCATCTACCTGGTCCAAACAGCCACCCACCCACACTTCTCACAAAGAGAGAAGGGGCTCAAGGGAGGACTTTGGGTATGGGGGAGATGAACATGTATGGAGGGCATCTCAATTTCCTGGGGACGCCATAACAAAATGCCACAAAGTAGGTGCCTTAAAGAACAGAAGTTTTTTTTTCAGTTATGGAGACTGAAATAACTAAAACCAAACCTCTGTGGCGCAGCTGATTCAGGCTCGTGATGACCCCGTGTGTTACAGAGTAGAGCTCGTCCATAAAGTTTTCATGCCTGTAATCTTTACAGAAATCCATTGCCAGGCCTTTTTTCACGGTGTCTGGTGCAGTTGGATGGGTTGGAAACATCAGTCTTTATGTTAGTTGTCTTAGTCATCTAGTGCTGCTATAACAGAAATATCACAAGTAGGTGGCTTTAGCAAATAGAATTCTATTCTCTGACAGTTTGGGAGACTAGAAATCAGAATTCAGGGTACCAGCTCCAGGAGAAGATTTTTCTCTCTGTTGGCTGTAGAAGAATGTCCTTGTCAGCAATCTGTCCCTGGAGCCAGAAGCTTCTCAGCACAGGGACCACAAGTCCAAAAGACGGCTTTTCTTGCTTGATGGTAATGAGTTTCCTCCCCTCTTTGCTCACTTACCCCTTTTATACCTCAAAACAGATTGACTCGAAGTACAGCCTAATCTTGTAGATTGTGTTCTGTCTCTTTAACATAGTTTCCTGTAATCCTGCCTCATCATCATAGAAGTTAGGATTTACAATGCATGCATAATTATGTCACGTCACAAAATTGAGAACAACCACACAATGCTGAAAATCGCAGCCCAGACAACCTTACACACATCTTGGGGGTATACAATTCAATCCATAACATTAGTAATGGAGTGAAAATGATTTGACCACTCAGGAATCTTTCAAGAGTCTGGAAGTCTGAATTCAGGCTGTCTGCAGGATTATACTCTCTGTCTACTTTAGGGGAACCACTGGTCACTCAGCTGATTTCAACTCATGGCAGCACCATGTGTGTCAGAATAGACATATACTCCATAGGGTTTTCAATAGCTAAACTGACTCAGAATAAAAGCCTGGTGGTCTACTTCGCAAAAATCAGTCATTGAAAATCCCACTGAGCACAGTTCTACTCTGGCACACATGGGTTCACCATGAGTTACAGTCAACTCAATAGCAACTTTTTGTTTTTCAGAAGAGGGTTGAGCCATATGTCCAAAGCCATGCAGCTTCTAAGTGCTTGGGTTCCCCTGTCTACACTGTACTGCAGCAAAGGGGCAAGCTAGCATGTCAAACTATGAACTTGATTATCTGTACATTTGCTTGTGTTCTTCTCCTTTCCATGAGACCATTAGCTCTGAGAGACACCTGATAGCAGAGCAGTTAAATGCTATGACTGCTAACTGACAGGATAGCAGTTCAAATTTGCCAGGCACTTCTTGGAAACTCTGTGGTGCAATTCTGCTTTGTCCCATAGAGTCACTATGACGCAGAATCGACTGAACAGCGGTGGGTTTTTTATTAGCTCTCAGTGGACAGGGACCTTGTTTAGTTCCTGGCTGCATTCTCTCTGCCTACAGCAGGCACCCTACAGATAGCCGTTGAATAAACAAGGAGATTAAAATTGCACAAGAGCTGGTGGTGACGTCACTGCACACACAGTGCACGAGCCCCATCTATGGGCAGACAAGTGGCCAATGCAAGTGCTGAGAACTAAACAAGGAGATGACAGGCAGGGTGACACAGGGCCATCGGTGGAACTCAGCTTCTTTGTCCTTTGTGCCTTGCCAAATGGAAAAACAAAATGCCCTGCTCACTTGGCAGGAAAAGTCCTTATAGTGTGAATTGACTCATGCTATCAAGTCACATAAATAGGCTAGGATGAATAATGGATGGTCAATATCTGGATCCAAAGCCAGAGTACATCGTGAGGTCTGCCTGACCTTGTGCCAAGGACAGCCTGCCTCTATTACCCTGAATCCTGGGCTCATAGCTCTGTTTCCCAAAGAGGCCAGCCACCATCCTGGGACAGTACTTACATTCCTGGGATAATAACAGTCAGCAAGGACAGAGCCATGCTGTCAAACACGGCCTCTAGTTCTGCACAGGACTCCCTGGACGGCACAGAGAGCTGAGTCCTCTACTACTAGGTAGCTAAAAAGGCTTGAGATTTGAGCCCACCCAAGGCACTTCAGAAGGTGAAGTTCACATATTAGGCTGGGCTCTTGAGAAGAACAAAGCTAATGAACTATGGCAATGGATTAAGTACCTTTGTATGGTCTTTCTGCCTCTCTCTTGGTCTATGTACAGGTTCCACATGAGCACAATTAAGTTTTTTGGAATTGCTATTCGGGGGTCAGTTCTACCCTGGCCCCTAGGGTCGCCATGAGTCGGATCCGACTCGACGGCACTTGGCTTGGCTTATTCTTCATAATATCATCAATAATTTGTCATGATCCACACAGTTAAATACATTCATATAGTTGCTAAAACACAGGTAAGCATCTTTTTGGTACTCTCTGCTTTCAGACAGCAGCCATCTGACACTAGCCATGATATCCATGACTCCATGTCCTCTTCTAAACCAGGCTTGAATTTCTGGCAGTTTCCTATTGATACAAGGACTGCCAGTTAAGTTTGAAAACTCATTCTAGAAAAAGGGCTACCTATCTCATTGCTGATTATCACTACAGCCATCTTTGAAGTACTCACCTTTGGAAGCTACGCACTGATGCCAGCATCTAGTCCACTCTTCAAAGCAATTTTGGAACTCTTTCTGGAAGGACCATCTGTGTTGTTGTTGTATTACCCTTGATATCCTGAATGTCATCAAAATGTCTTCCTTTCAGTATTTCCTCTATCTGCAGGTAAATAAATAAGTCATTCGGTGCAAGGTCAGTTGAGTAGGTAGTGTGTTCCAATGCAGTTATTTGTTTACTGGCTAAAATCTCCCTCACAGACAACTACACAGCTAAGTTCCCAAACTTGCCACCTTGCCAGCTTGCACAATGGCCATCCCAGGAAGAGTACCAAAATCACTTTGAAGGGTGGACTAGGTGCTGGCATTGGAGTATAGCTTCTCAAGGAAAGTACTTCAAAGGTGACTGTAGTGATATTCAGCAATGAAGTATGTAGCACTTAGAACAGTTAAGATTGTAGACTTAATTGTCAGATCTTGTATAATGCTGCATCCGCTTTTGAATGATACTCGCAAAATTTTGCTTGCTTGTTATGTTAACAACATTATTCAATAATATTGTGTTGGATCATCATTATTTGGAGTGTGCACATATACGGATTTCTTCCAATTGGCTGGCCAGGTAGCTGTCTTCCCAATTTCTCGGTGTTTATGAATGACAATTTCTAATGTTCCATCCATTTGTTGAAAAGTCTCAATGGCTACCCCGTACACTCCCGGAGACTTGAGTTTCACCAATGTCTTCAGTGCAGATTGGCTTCTTTCAATACCATTGGTTCTTGATCATATACTACCTCTTGAAATTGTTGAGGGACTTGAAATGGTTGAAAGTTAAGCAAATCTTTCCAGTTTAACAACTGTATTCTTTCCATCTTCTTTTGATGCTTCCTGCATTGTTCAACATTTTGCCTGTATAATCCTTCAGTATTATAACCGGAGGCTTGCATTTTTTTCTTCAGTCTTTTCTTCTTAACGAATGCCAAGCATATTCTTCCCTTTTAGCTTTCTAACACCAGATCTTTATTCATTTCATTGTAATGTTTTACTTTGTCTTCCAGAGTCATCCTTTGAAATCATCTGTTCATCTCCTTTATATCATTATTTCTCCCACTCACTTCAGCTACTCTATGTTCAAAAGCAACTTTCAGAGTCTCTTCAACATCTCTTTTGGTCTCTCTTTCTTGTCTTTTTAACTATCTTTTGCTTTCTTCATGTATGATGTCCCCAATCCATCCCCACAACTTTCTGGCCTTTTTGTCATTTAGTGCTCATTGTGTCAAATATATTTTTAAGATGCTCTCTAAATTTATGTAGATATACTCAAGGTCATACTTTGGCTCTCATGGACTTGTTTTATTTTTCTTCAACTTCATCTTGAACTTGTCTGAACAATTGGCCCCTAGTCTTGTTTTGAACAATGATACTGAGCTTCTCCATCATCTCTTTCCATAGATGTAGTCAATCGGATCCTTCTGTATTATATCTGGGGAGGTTCATGTATGTAGGTGCTGTTTATATTATTGAAAGAAAAGATATTTCCAAAGAATAGGTCATTGGTCTTAAGGAATTTTATCATCCTATATCCCATGCTTTTTCTATCACCAAAGCCCGTATTTTATAACTACTTATCCATCTTTGTTTCCAACTTTCTCATTCCAATCACCAATAATTATTAATGAGTTTTGATTACATGTTTGATCAATTTCAGACTAGAAGTTAGTAAAAATCTTCAATTTCTTGATCTTTGGCAGTAGTGGTTGGTAGGTAAATTTCAGTAATAGTCATTATTAACTAGTTTTACTTGTAGGCTGTGAATATGGTAAGACCAGTGAATTCTATGACCTTGGGCCCGTTCTTACACTTCACTTGCTGTGAAGCGAGTTGCTTTATCCAAGGCAATGCTGTGTGGGACATCATGATGATAAATAAGGCATCCCATAAGTCCATGGATGGTAGTTTTGGCAGAAGTATTGGGCAGGGAAGGAAAATCTGGATCCAGAATAAGTGTCCATCCTATCAAGAACAGAACATCATCCTTTCTATAATGAAAGTGGTTCAGTGTAATCAACCTGCGATCAGGTTTGTCAATGATTACCCCTAGGGATGATGTCATATCAGGGACTCAGTGTTAGTTTCTGCTTTAACAGCGTGGGGACTCAGTAGTGGCTGTGACCAAGTCAGCCTTGGTGAATGGAAGTGTGTTTCTGGGCCCCCATATAAGGTCCACCCCTGCCACACCAGCCACTATGTCCACGAGAACATTGGGAAATGACAGCAGTGGCTGGCAAAGAAGCTGATTGGTATCTACAGAATGTGTCATCCTATCTACTTGACTATTAAAATCCTCCTCTGCCAAGGTTGCTATTTGGTGAGCACTCACATGAGACAGATATCTTCACATTTTTGGCCTGACTCAGAGAGGTCTATCTACAAGCCTCTTCCTCATAGCCCTCTGGATGGTGATGAATAGCTTTTCAATGTCCTTGGTAGCCATGGTCTTGTAACTCCCATCAAAAAATTAGGTGGGACACTGCCAAGGAGGTGTTTGCAGCCCAGCAGTGGGATTGGACCAGTTACTAATAATATAAACATTATGTGGAGACGTGACCATGTAAATGAGGCATACGGAACTTTAACAAGGGGATTTGTCAGTTTTGTCATCTTACTATCCTTAAAAATAAGCCA
Organism: Heterohyrax brucei; assembly: GCA_028571685.1. Taxonomy (NCBI): domain Eukaryota; kingdom Metazoa; phylum Chordata; class Mammalia; order Hyracoidea; family Procaviidae; genus Heterohyrax; species Heterohyrax brucei. Next base: position 34,203,865 of record CM053140.1, read on the forward strand.
TCCCAGAGACAGAAAGAGGGGGCCACCGAGAAGGAGATATGAAAGTAGAATACATCCCTTGAACTTGGGTCTCTGCACCGAGAATCTCCTAGATCCAGGAGAGAGAGGAAACTGTAATACTGAAGACAGCAAGAGACAGTAAGAAGCACTGGCAGAGAAACAGAGGTAGAAAAGGCAACAGAGCCAGAAGACCTGCAGGAGTCACTGCAGTGGGCTTCCCAGTCCACAGAGTGAAAAACCTATGTACCTTCAGACAGGAGGTTTGCTGGCTGAATGCAGTACCTGTGGGTGCTTGTCAGTGGAGCAGGCTTGGTGGCCCATGGAACAAGAAAGCTGAGCACCTTAGGCGAGGCTTACAGGTGGAACAGGGTGCCTCTGGGCACTTATTGATGGAGCTAAATAGCTTTACAACATTTGCTCAAGCAAAGCAGAGGCCTGGCCACCTCAAGAGGCCTGAGGTGCTGATGGGCATAAGCCTGAGAGGCCAAAGGCCAGGGAGAGGCCTGCCTGCCAGCATTACTGAAAAGTTGTTTTGATCAAAGAACTGCATACTGAGTCATTTCTGATCCTGAGTTATAACATGTTACTTTACTAGTAAACCCCATAACTTTGAGTATGGTCTGTGAATTGTGTGGCCACTGCAATGAATTTTTGAACCAGCAGAGAAGTAGAGAGTACACTAGGAGGGACCGTTGCTATCAGGATTGATTAAAAATGTTTGGAGAAAGGAGGTATATCTGTCCTACATTTCATAGCAATCAGCCTTGGGACAATGCTAACGGTGGCTTTATCTCCCCTTCAGTGGGTTTTAGGTTTGTGAAGTCAAAAAAGCTCAGACACCCATACCATGCCATTGCTACATTCCTTATCACTGATTTTCCACTCATGTTCCTTTCAAGTCCCTGGCCATCCAATGAAACCACTGGTCACAGCCCTTGAATTAGTATAGAGTCAAACATCTGGCCATCTCTCCTTCCAAGCAAAATGAACAATGAGGTGCACTGATTAAAATTCTGCCCACTGGGAGGATTTCCCTGCACCACTATCCTCCCAAGAGGCCTCAGAATGGGTCTGCATTGCTGCTGCTGTTTGACTGTAAGTGGTGCCTGCACATCATGCAGAACCATCTGTAAACCAGTTACATATTTTCTCTTCCTCAGGCAATTGATTGTAAAGAACTTCCTATGATGCCATAGTTGCAGACTGGAAGAAGGTCATGTGCTAGAAGTGGGGACTATGAGCATTTGAACCACTTCCTTATGCAACTAACTTGTGCCTTCAGGTCCTGCTCAAGTCCAATTTCATATATACTACTTCCATCTAATGATGGATTGCATCTTTGTACCGCAGACTTTATGACTCCGTGGGTCAGACAACACCTAGTTCACAATGGGCAGCTCAGGCTCTCAGTAAGTTGTCATTGGTTAAGCATTCAGTCTCTTCTAAGGCCCAGTGAGAAGCCAAATCTGTTTCTCAAAGGGAGAATAGTGATCAGCAGAAGATGAAAGGGCTTTGCTCCAAAATCCTAAAGGTCTGCATTGAGATTCACCAACAGCGGCCTGCCGAAGACTCCAAATAGCATCTCACTCTGCCACTGCCACTTGAATCAACCAGATTATGTGGCCCAATTGACAACAGCTTGCACAACAGCCTGAATCTGCCGTAGAGGCTTCTCTTGTTAGAGACTCAAACCCCAAACTAGCAATTCTTTAAGTCATTTGACAAATAGGCTAGAGTGGCACATCCAAATGAGGACTATATTGCCTCCAAAATTCAAAAAGGACCACCAAGCATTGCATACCCTTTTTGGTCGTAGGACGGACCAGATTCAACAACCTATCCTTCACTTTAGAAGGAATATCTTGACATGACCCACACCACTGGACCCCTAGAAATTTCACTGAGGTGGAAGGCACTTGAGTATTTTTAGCAGACAAAGATGGAGTAATCTGTTCCAATGGGAGTCAGAATTCTGGTTCTGTTTGCAGGAGTGAGTCAATTTAATTTGGGACCTCATTATCCACAGCTTCCTGATTATCTGCCTGTATGTCTTCATCCCAGGTTTCAGGATCCCATTTGTTTCCAGTGCTCTAACTTTACACATTACTGAAGTTGGAAATTAAATTGACATTGTAATTCAGTCACTCTTATGATGACACTCTGGATTTGATTTTCAGCAATATCGGCTCTGTTACTACAAAAAAGACTTCCAGGGTACAAGTGGCAACTTTTAGGTGTTGTATGAAGCACTTGAGCTATAACTTTGAAGCTTTGAGCTTATCCAGTTATTTCACTACTTTGTCAAGTGAAAGAAAGGCCAAGCAAGCAGCTTCTTCATACTTCTCATTCTGACAAAATTATAGAAAATATCAAATATGCAATAAACCCAGAGCCATGTCTCTCATAAATACTTTATCCATTGGTGATTATATTTTGCATATTTCTCTTACCACCTCACACCATAGATTAGCAGTGTCCTATTTAATACTGGAGACAGTGTCATTTATGCCTTTAAGGCTAGCCAGACTTGAGAACAAGTTTAGAAAATTCATCTTTATGATTTTGTTCCCCTAGAACAATTTTTGGTACTAAATGTCTTAGGCTGGGTTCTTTAAAGAAAAAAAAAAAAGCTCTCTTAGATAGATAGAGAGATAAATATATAGTCTTAGGCTGGGTTTTCTAGAGAAACAAAACAATCTATTATGTGTATATATATACTGAGAGAGATTTATTTCAAGGAAATGGCTGATACAGTTGTGGAGGATGGCAAATCCCAAGTGTTTGAGCCAGATGTAGGGTTGCAGGTTTCTTTTGACCCATGTGGTTGAAAAGGCTGAAGAAACCAAAAAATCAGCAGGTCAGATTGGCGGGCTACTGGCTCACACCATAAGAACCAGAGTTTAGAAGATGACCAGTCAGATGAAGAACTAACACAAGGCGAACTTTACTGGAACATCCTATATACCAGATGCAGGCCACAACCCCAAGGCAACTCCCCTTTTGACTGATTAGCTGCTCATATCAGATCACAAAATAAATCACTGAGAATCATGGCCTATCCAAGTTGGCACATAAATTCAATCATTACACCTGGCAATCCACTTGTGAAAAATCACAGCCTTGAAAGCCCTGTGGATCACACTGCCTCTGTAAAACACATAGGATCACCTTGAATGCAACTAACCACAACAACAGTTCTGCTTTGCTTTGTTCCCAAGAGACCTGAGAAGGCCACTATGTACTCAGGGGCTTCAGTTTCTTCTGCTTAACCAGTCAGATCCATCCATGCTTTGCTCACTCCTAGGCTTCAGATGGAGGATGTCCTAGGCAATTCTGATACATCACTCATTGGGTTTTTTTTCTCTCTTGTGGAGAAAAATAAACCATTTACTGTCTACTTGACACTGACTCATGGTGACTTCACGTGTGTCAGAAGAGAACTGTGTTCCCATAGAATTTTCAGTGGCTGATTTTTTGGAAGTAGATCATAGATCATCAGGCTTTTTTTCAGAGACACCTATGGGTGGACCCAAACCCCTAACCTTTCTGTTAGCAGAGCATTAGCAGAGCATTTATCCCACCCAGAGAAGATTCTGACCTATCACTCATTTTTCCTCCATATAGATGGACTCCAATTAAAGCAACATTTCTGGTCTCTCTTCATCCTCCCATTCATTCCAAGATCTCCAGCAGAGGAGGAGGTAGTCAGCTGACAAATGAGTTTTAGGAGCTGCTCTAATTTCCTGTTGTTGCTGTAAAAAATTACCACATATTTAGTAGCTTAACACAAAATTCTTATCTTACAATTCTGAAGGTCAGAAATCCAAAATGGGCCCTACAGAGTTAATTTCAGAAGCTGTGCTTCTTCTGGAGGATCTAGTGGAGAGTCTATGCCCTTGTGTTTTCTAGAGGCTACCCACATCCCTTGGCTCATAGCCCAGCATTGCTTCAAATTCTATGTCCATTGTCAAATCTCCTTCTCTGAATCTGGTGCTCCAGCTTCCCCCTTCTAAAGCCTTTGTGATTACATTAGATCCAAGTCCACCTGGATACTCAAGGATCATCTCCTATCTTGACATCCTTAACTTATCCCGTTTGCAAAGCCCCCTTTCCCAAGTAAAGTTACACACCCAAAGGTTCTGAGGATCATGATATGGGCACTTTGAGGGGCCACTGTTCAGCTGGCCACAAGAGAAGGAAGTGGACATGAGCCCCTACCCCTGTCAGCAGGTAGACAGGGCAGACTCTGTCCCCTTCTCTGCTGTTTGGTCGCTCAGGAAGCCATGATGCAGACCTGGGCATGGCCAGCCACGGCATATTCATGGTCCTCTTGGAAGCATCTTGCCTCCTCCATGGCAGTCTTACCAACACAAAAATGGTTTTCTCTTACTGTCCATCTCTTTGAATCTGAGTTTATCTCCCAAACTCAGGATGCAAGATTGTTCTACATTGAGCCCTTCAAGCTCCAACCCCTGTTATATTTCCAGGAACTGATGAAATAAACAAAGAAGGGAATGTAAGGACACAAATAAGATGGAGACTGAGATTTGTGGAAGAAATCCCTGGACACTAGCCCACCATGGAGGATTTCTGACTTCGGGATCCCTGTACAGTGCACCACACTTAATGTTTTGCAATGAGGTTGCCAGTTTTGGGTGCAGCCTGGGTGGACTATGCTGACCTCCAGCCTGAGTAAGCTCAGACTCTGTGAATCTTGACCTTGGAAGGTCACTATAGCTTATGGAAGCTTTAACTGTAAATAAGTGGCTGCCTTTCTAGCAGGTGTAGACCTTAGCCAGTACGGTGGGTTATGCCATTTGTAGCAGGTACACCTAAGGTAAGGCTTTGAAAATAGAGAAAGGAGAGTCTTTCAGCATACAGACTTCTTTTTATTTGCTTATTTTCTGTTTTTACCTGTGCTTCTTGGGCAGGTAGGCCTTAGGCCAGGATTTAAAGCTTCAGTAGCAGCTGAGTTCTGCTTGCCCTGGGACAGGAGTGAGATTCCAGCTTTACGTTCTCAGTGTCTGGCATGGTAATCAAGGTTGGACCAGCTGGTCAGAGTGGGACATTTTTATTTTATATAATTGCCTTCAAGTCTAAGACAGAGCACTATAAAGGTCTTGGGCTTGTACCTGTGGGTTCTTATGCATCTCCCTTAATGAAAGGTGTCAGTTGGCCCTGGATTTGCGAATCACATTAACACTAATTATGGCTTTACCTTTCCAAAGTCCAGACTAGGCTTTATCCAGAGAAGATGCAGGGATGATAGAATGCTGTTAGGAGTAACAAGTGCCCTTCTGATAAGGAGACTGTGTTGTGGCTCTGCTATAAATACCCCCAAAACTAAACCAAACCCATTACCACTGAGTCAGTTCCAACTCACGGCAATACCTCACGTAATAGAATACAACTGTTTCGTAGACTTTTCTTGTCTGTAATTTTCATGGAAGCATATTGGCAGGCCTTCTATCCATGGCACTGGGTGGGTTCAAATGGTCAACCTTTAAGTTAGAAGTCAAGCACACTGTCTGGGGAATTCAAATTTGCACAGTCTTCCTGTTGGAAAAGCAACAGTAAAAGAAAAACTCAAAATAAAGGAAGATAGTCAGATTCAAGGTGCAGACAGAGGGGTGTCCTAGGAGCAAGGCAGAGATTTTAGCATACATGTCAGGAAAGGAGGAAAGGTGAAATAGACTGTTTAATGTTGAAGCCAAACTCTTAACCACTATACCACCAGGATGCTTACTTAAACTAACTGGTCTTTAAAAAGGAGCCAAGAGGTGAACACTTTTAAGACCAAAGTAAACCGGTTGCCACTGAGTCAACTCTGACTCATGGTGGCCTCATATGTATCAGAGGAGGACTATGCTCCATAGAGTTTTAAATGGCAGATTTGTTGGAAGTAGATCTCTAGACCTTTCTTCCAAGGTGCCTCTGGGTGAAATTGAACCTTCAACATTTTAGATAGCAGTCAACTATTTTAAATGTTTGTACCCGTTATCCAGAGGCCCCAGGCCAAATTTTGTTATTGTCAATTTTTAGTAGCCATTGAGTTGATTCTGACTCATGGAAATCCCATGTGTTACAGAGTAGAACTGCCCTATAGGGATTTCTTGGCTGTAATCTTAACAGAAACTAATCACCAGGCCTCTTCTTCTAAGATACCACTTGGTAGGCTCCTACTGGCAACCTTTAGGTTAGCAGTTGAGTACAGACTAGATTTTTAAGAAGAGGAAAAGAAAAACTTCAAGGTGAAACTGCAAGACGATGACTTAGTTGTGAAAATTCAGAATTGGATCTGAGAAGTTGAGCAGCAAGGCTGCTCCAGAAGGACCCAGGAATCAGGACATGTTTAACACTGCAGATGAGAGTCAATAGCAAGAGCAGCTGGGGACTCATCCCTTTTGAAGGCAATGACAGCTTCACCAGGCATTGACTGAAAATCTGGAGAGCATCAAAAACAGAGATAAGGAGATAAATGTGAAGAGGACACCATCGCCATAATGTTGATACAGACTGTGTCTTGATAGAGAAATTCACAGAACTGAGATTCTGGGGAGAAGCCCTGCAAAAGTCAAGCAGAGAGCCCCAGAATTCCCGAGTGCAGCTCACTCAGATGGTCTGGGTTTGAATCCTGCCTCTGTTGCTCAATTCTGTGGAACCTCAAGCAGGTCACCTGACCTCTCTGTGCCTCACTCTCTCTGCTTGTAACAATGAGGCTAATGATGTTACCCACCTTGAAAGACTGACTAAGAATTGTTGCTGTTGTTGGTGTCAGATGCTATCAAATCGGCTCTGACACATGATGACCTTGTGTATAAGAGAGTGAAGCACTGTCCAGTCCTGACCATCATTATGATGGTTGGTATGCTTGAGTTCACTCCTTGAGTTCACTCCTTGAGTTCACTCCTTGAGTTCACTCCTTGAGTTCACTCCTTTGGCTATTGTGCTACTCCATCTCATTGACAGTTGCCCTCATTCTCACTGATGCTCTATTTACCAACCATGATATCCCGTTATAACAATTGGCCTTTCCTGATGACATGCCCAAAGTAACTGAGATGAAGTCTCACCATCCTCACTTCTAAAGAGCATTCTAGCTGTTCTTCCTGTAAGACTGACTTCTTTGTTCTTTCAGCAGTCTCCTTCTTTTGGCGTGTTCAGTATTCTTCACCAGCTCTACAATTCAAATGTGTCAATTTCCCTTTGATCTTGCTTGATCTGGTAAGGTTAGGAATTAAGCAGGTTAATATTTGCAAAGTGTGCTTAAATATGCCTGGCACATAGTTCGTGCTCTTGCAACTGTTAGCAAATAAATAGCTATTACAGGGGGCCAAATAAAACAAACCCACTGCTGTCGAGTTGGGTCCAACTCATAGCAACCCTACAGGTCAGAGTAGAACTGCCCCATAGAGTTTCCGAAGAGCACCTGGTGAATTTGAACTGCCGACCTTTAGATTAGCAGATGTACTCAACCCACTACACCACCACGGTTTCTCACAGGGGGACCAGGAGGATGAAAATACTCTGAGACCAGGCCTAGGTAGGTGGTGGTGTCATGAGATTACACACCAGAGAGTAGACTTTTCTAAACCAGGTAGGTGAGGAAGAAAAAGTTTGCTTCAGTGGTGGTTTTGGCAGGCTTGGAACTTAATTGATTTCATTTTTTTACTACAGGAAAGAGTCTAGAGGAAAATGTTGGAAAAACATATGTCTGGTTAGCAAACAAAGGGAAAACAAAAGAACCAAAGGTCCTGAGAGCCAGTAAACATGGCTAGCTGGGCCCACATAGAGCAAGAAACAGACCCAGGAAAGAGGTAGGTTTATAAATGTTAACATTTCTCTCTGTTTTCCCACAGGCAGGAGATATACTGGGAGAGGCTTGAGAGTGGCTGAGTCCGGCACCTTAGTAACCAGCCTCTGTGGCTATTCAGATTTTAATTTGAATTTGTTCAAATTTAAATGAAATTTACAATTCACTTCTGCAGTTGCATTGGCCACATTTCAAATGATCAATAAACATATGTGCCTGGTGGCTACCATATGGGACAGTGCAGGTGTGGAACACTTCCATCATCAAAGAATATCCTGTCAGGAAGCCTTCTGCAGCTATATATCCCTCCGTATCACACTCCTGCAAAAAAGATGGAACACAGAACAATGCACTTTATACTAAAATGTAAGCCCACAGGGGCAGGGGTTGTATCTTTTACTTTATTCATGGCTATATACCCCTCTGCAAGACAGTACCCTGGTGGCATAGCAGTTAAAATGCCATGGCTGATAACCAAGACATCAGCAGTTCGAAACTACCAAGTGCTCCTTCGAAACTCTATGGAGCAGTTCTACTCTGTCCTATAGGGTTGCTATGAGTTGGAATCGATTCAGCAGCAATGGGTTTATTTATCTATTTATTTTTTTGTTTAGGATAGTATTACTGGGAGGTAAAATAATGCCCACAGAAGCTGTCCATCTCTTACTCTCCAGAACGAGTAAGTATGTGGCCTTCTATGAAAAACAGATCTTTGCAGATGTTGACTACAGAAGCACAGGTCAGAATGATATGAGTACACAAGGCATGAAATGCAGATGGTCTCTAGAACCTAGGAAAGTTTAGGAAATGAATTTTTCTCTAGTGCCTCCAGAAGGAATGCAGCTGTGCCAAATCTTTAATTTTAGGTCATTTTAAGCCATTTAGTGTGTATTAATTTGTTACAGGAGCATCAAGAAACTAATAAAGTCCCTGGTAAGTCATTGACATTTGTCATGGATTGAATTGTGTCCCCCAAAATGTATATAGCCACTTGGCTAGAGTATGATTCCTGGTATTGTCACATGTTCCTGTGTGCTGTAAATCCTATCTCTATAATATTAATGAGGAAGGATGGGTGGCAGTTCTGTAGGTGCAGCAGGACTTAAAGTGTAAGATTATATAGTGCCTCTAGGCAATCCCTTGGGATATAAAGGAAAGAGAAGCAAGCCAGGAGTTGGAGACCTCACACCACCAATCCTGGGAGCAGTACATGTTGTTTGGAAAAGAGCCGGTGTTCCTGCACCTCAGAAGCTCCCAGTCCAGGTGGGAGACCAACAACAGGAACCTTCCTCCTTCACCTGGATTTGTACTTGGATCCTACTGGACTGTGGCAGAATAAAATTTCTATTTTTAAGGCCATCTACTTGTGGTATTTCTGTTAGAGTACTACCAGATGATTGTTACACCATTTAATAAATATTTGGTGTATCAAGGAATAAAAGAATGAGAACATGAATAGCAATAACGCCACTCAGGGTTCTGAACACACAAAAGATGAGGAAATTCCGTATTCTAGGGAACACATGTCCCCTACTAGGCCTCACGACACAGGCTTCTCCAGATCCTGCAGCAACTGAATTCTGCAGCTTTCTAAGAGGAAGGTAGCAGCTAAGTAAACCTAGGGATGTGGCAGAAACCAACCCCAGAAGACATGTCTTTTAGGTCTAAGGGTTCCATCTCAAGAGTCCATAGGACAGGAAGAATGCCCCCTGAGAAGACACTGGAGGGACTTTGTCACAAGATAGATTTAGCAGTCAGCCTGGCATAAATAACCATTGCCACTGAGTCAATTCTGACTCATAGCAACACTTACAGGACAGAGCAGAACTGCCCCCATGGGTTGTCCAGGGAAAAGCTGGTCAATTCAAACTGTCTTTTGTCTAGCAGCCATAGCCCTTAGCCACTACTCTTAGCCATTATGGCATGAGGATACCAAAAACACAGCCTCAGGTGAAAGCACTGATGAGAGGTTTATGGACATGGGATGGGAAAGAATTCATCTCAGCTAAGTCCTAGAAGCTGAAGCTTCCACCATGGCCAACATCTAGAATTAACAAGAAGGCAACACCATCTCACCTGTGTTGTCTGAAGGAAAAGACAGTAAACTATGGGGACTTTTCACCCCCCCAAAAAAAAAATTGTTGTTGTTGTCATTAGCTGCAGTGAAGCCAGACTCATGGAGAGCTTATGCATGACAAAATAAAATGCTACCTGGTCCACCTTCACAATCATTGGTATGTTTGAATCCGTTGTCATGGCCATTGTGTGAATTCTTCTCTTTGTGAGTTTCCTTTGTTTTCACTCTCTTCCTCTATTTTACCAGACAAGATGACTTTTTCTAGCAATTGGCCTTTCCTGATGACACATCCAAAGTAAGTGAGATAAAGTCTCTTCATCTTCATTTCAAAGGAGCATGCTGGTTTTATTTCTTCTAAGAGTAATTTTTTCATTCTTCTGTCAGTCCATATTTTATGCTCAATACTCTTCACCAGCATCACAGTTTGAATGTGTTAATTACTGACTTCTTAACGGGAAATGTTTTCCAAACGAGTGCAAGTTCTTAGGTCTTAGACTTTGCACAAGTGGCACAGCTGAAACCCAAGAGACTCTTTTCATCTTTCACTCAGTATCTTTCAATCTCCTCTGTGGTCTTTAACAGAACAAAGCACTGTGTTAATAGACTGGAATTTTGCCTTGGATAATAACTTCAGAGTTGGGAATTACTTTGCTATCTGAATTTCACTGAGTACAGTGCTACAAAATTATTCTGTGTCCTGTTAACCCTTCAGACTCTTTCGAAGTCAGGTACACGGGAGGAGGACCAAAAGGAAATATCTTCATTTTCATGCAAGACAGTCTAGGTGGCAGCTGCCAAGGAAACCTGACTCCAGTAGTGGGTAAACCCACACAGACCGATGCTTGAGAAAAGTAGATTTGGTGGTAACCAGTCTTCAAAATGGTCACCTGATATTGATGGCCTGAAGTAGATAGGGCTGCCCTGTGTAACCAAGGGGTTACTGAGGAAATGAACAAAGTGTGACTGCCAACATTAGGTCATAAAAGCCATTGCGACTGCTGCCTCGTCCGCTCATGGATGACTCAGTCTCGGGAGAAGCCAGCTGCCAGCTTGAGAGGACACTCAAGAAACTTTATGGAGAGGTCTCTATGGTAAGGAACCGAGGCCTGCCCATAGCCAGCACCTACTTCCAGTGATTAGTGTAGCTGTCTTAGAAGTGAATCCTTCCACTCCAGTGCAATCTTTGGATAACTGCACCCCAGCTGCAACCTCCCAAGAGATGGTAAGCCAGACCCCTTAGGTAAGTCACGCCTGAATTCCAGACCCACAAATCCAGGAGAATAAGAAATGTTTATTACTGTTTCAAGATGCTACCTCTTGAGAATTTCTAATGAACTAAATAGGTTGATGTAGTTGCACATAATCTGGGATCAGACTGAAAGAGAGAAGATACTCTTCAGCCTTGGAAGCACTGTTGCTTCAGGGTTAATTTATCTAAGGTACTCTTTTGATCCATTTCTGAGATTTCTCGGAACACTTTGATGCGCATAGTCCACCAGCAACTCCAGGACACTTCCCAAAAGGAGCAACAGTTTATTCTGGTCAGGCTGCCTCATGAAGGTGGGAAGGATGCCTTAAAAGACAACTGATTTTCTCTAAGCGGGGTGTAACATCCCTGGTGACCATAAACTTACTGAATAAGAGAACAGACAGGTATAGAAGGTCATTTTTCATGTTTCTACACATAAGAATCACCACTGGAATTCAACTCCAGGTCTTTTGGAGCTCTCTTGTCCCCTCCTGAGCTCCAGGGGAAAATTAGGCATGACCAGGGCAGCCCCTTCTCCCTCACTCTTAAGGACTTTCCCACCTGCTGAGACAGTGTGCTCTGAACACTCCTTTCCAGGATAAGCAATTCTTCCTAGGACAGCCTGATGGAGAGACAGTCCACCTCCACTTAAGGTGGACATATCAGCAAGTCCATTTCACCGTTCTCACATCCCATACACTAAGTAGCTTCTTTAATAGTAAAAAATATTTTTAACTCTGTCTTCCCACCTCCTGCATTTCTCCTTCTCTCACTTGGTTCCCAACCCAGTTACGAAAAGAAGGGTGCTAAGTAATGGGCATCTGCAAACCAGCATGGAGGACTTGGGTCCCCAGGACAGTAACCACTCATTGGAAATGCCCAAGAAGACAGAAATGAGCAAGGGACAAGGCAGGGGCTGTGCTTGATACACCAAGTGCCAAGTGCCATTGAGTCGGATCCGACTCATGAGTGCTTGATATTGGTGCCAATTTTAATATGCCTCAGAAATATAATTACATGTGGATGATGCAAACAGTCAATGTGCTTCGCTGCTAATGAAAACATCGGAAGTTCAGGTCCACCTGGAGGCATCTCAGAAGAAAGGCTTAGTGAGCTATTTCTGAAAAAGGAGCTATTGAAAGCCCTTTGGAGAACAGTTCTGCTTTGATGCACATGGGGCTGCCACGAGTTGGAGTTGACTTGATGGCAACTGATAAGAGCCCTAAACCAAAGAGTTAGCTCACCATTTGATTCTTAGTCCTAGGTCAGAGTCACAAAGGCCAGGAGCATGTCATTGCCAGCCCACATTGATCAGACCCTCTCTGGTCCAGGTGGTTCTCAGCATGGAGGTCACCGTGCTCTGTCATCCGTGATGCTTATATTTGGTGCCTATCAGCAGAGGTCGGTGTTCTCGGGCTAATGGACAAGGCACAGCTTCCAAGTAGCCCAGTTTCCCCACAAGTACCTTAATGAAGCTACGGTCTCAAATTCCAAAGATGAAACTGCTCTGTAGTTATACAACAGGGTCACAGACCTGAGTAGCTACTGACAGGCCTGCTTCATGAATTACTGAGTTACTGAAGCTCGTCCATTTCCTCCAGGGACTGGCTAAACCCAGAGACCTTTCATAATTCAGCATTTGATTACATTTTGGGCCAGTGGAGTCAGATGCTTAAATATTTCAGGCTGAAGTGTAGGCTGCTGGCACACAGCCCTCCCCTTTCGTGTGGTAAAACTTCCCAGGCTTCACTTATCACTGGGAAAGGAAGATGGAAATGGCAGGTGAGTGATACGATTGCAACAGTTATGGGGCAGCATTCATCGCTTACCATTAAATGCAGCTGAAAGGGACTGTCTGGCTGCCACCAATGTCATTAGGATGCCACAGAATTGAATTCAAGGCAATTTATGTCCCTTTTGTAGGCAATGAGTTGTCCAGATTAGAGTGTTTGTGCCTTTCCTGTTGAGAGGCTCACGTGGTTTGCTTGACGCTGAAGAGTATTGTTCACCTGCTGCTCCTTCTGGAGAGTGCTTGGCTCTTTCGGGGAGAGCTATCACTTAGGAACTCCTCAAGCCCATTAGGGGGATTGAGTTGATTCCACTTCCCTTGAAGATGTTAAGTTTGGTCAAACCTGGGATCAATATCCCCACCTGAGCCTCCTTTCTTCTGACTCTCTGCCCATCACATGAGCTCTTTTGCCTTAGCATGGAGGCTGCTGTCACAAGATGCTCACAGAACTATGGGATACACATGGACAAGAGTATGACTAGTTGTCAAACCAGTCCTTTGTATTTTAAACATTGATGCATTCATTTCTCCAGTAATGACATGCTGTGTGCTCCTGAGGGACACTGGACCGGGTACAAGGATACATAATGCTACAGAGAACGAATTCTGACTCTCAGGGTGGCCATGGTTTGTAGGATAAAAAAGACAAGCAACTAGGTGATTATAGCCTGCAGAACAAGGGCTACAAAGCAGGTAACGATGGGGACAAAGGAAGAGGCGAGAGGATCCAGAACTTAAAGTATGAGGGTAGGCTTTCTGGAGGACCTGGTAGCTGGGCATGTCCTCTGTGCCTGGCTGAACATCCAGTGTATGATTAATCTAGGATTCATTAACCGGTGTAGATTTGGGATTCTTTTTATGGTTCTTGCGGGTAATAAACTCGGCTGTGCACCTGGCAACAAGCATAGCTTAAGTGCCGGCTTGGCCACTATGATAGTTGGCAAGACTTCCTGATGAAATGAGAAATAACCTCCTTCCCCTACCCTCACCACCACCACGCAGTATATGTGCTCTTAGAGATTCCAAAAACTCAGGTGGGTATATTATTACCACCAGGTAGCAGAGCATAATGTCTAGGTCATGGAGAAAGAATAAGTGAGATCAAATCTTGACTGTGCTTTTTCTATTCTCCTGACCTTAGGCAAGTTAATTAACTCACCTGTACCCTGGCACTCACTATTTTGGGCTCTGTAATAGACATGAGGGGGGCATTAGATCATGGAAGGATGAGTGAGAATGAGCCACCTACCTGCAAGAGAACATCATTTGTGCCAATGTGCAAAGCAAAGAATGAATGTACTCATTCAGGTGCAACACTGAAAACTGTAGTAGCCAAAGAAGGCTTCCTGGAGAAGGTGGCATGTGAACTATCTTGGGAAGTGAGTTAAATTTGGGGGTCTTAACTCATAGCAAGGAATTTGTTGCTGACATACATGGTTAAGCACTTGACTACTAACCAAAAGCTTGCTAGTTTGAACCCCTCAAGAGGCACCTAGAAAGAAATGCTTGGCATTCTATTTCTGAAAAGCAAACTGACACATACAGGATTACCATGAGTTGTAATCAACTCCATGGCAACTGTGAACTTACAGCAAGCTGCTGGAGAAACTGGATTCCTGTTCTCTAGAGGAAATTAAAAAAGATAAAGGCAAAGACTTATATTGAAATCCTCCCACTTGTCCCTTCATAGGATCCCTGGTGGTGCAACAGTTAAGGATTCAGTTGCTGACCTAAAGGTTACTGGTTCAAACCCATACCGTGGCTGTACAGGAGACAGAGCTGGTGATCTGCTTCCATCAAGATTATAGCTGAGAAAACCCTATTCTGCCACATGGAGACACTGAGTTAGAACACCATGATGGTACCCCAAAGCTAAAAAACAAACAAAAAGTTCTTTAGTAGAAGGGGAGGCAACAACCAAGAGTTGAGCATGACAAAAGCCAAGCCAAGCCAAGTGCCGTCGTGTCAGATCTGACTCATGGTGACCCTCATGGTGACCCTAGGGGCTAATTAGGTGGTTTAGGGGGGCAGTTACTCTTAGCTGTTCAGGAGCATGATTGTCAACCCTGCAGTGGAGTGGAAAGAGGAAATGGATTGGCTTGAATAACCCATACCCACTGCTGTCAAGTCCATTGCAACTCATAGGGACCCTATAGGACAGAGTAGAACTGTCTTATAAAGTTTCCAAAGAGTGCCTGGTAGATTCAAACTGCTGACCTTTTGGTTAGTAGCCATAGCTCTTAACCAAATGCTACCAGGTTTTCCAAAATAAGAGTATTAGCACAGAAATGGTGGCATGGAGCAGAAGAGATTTTTTATTGGATTTCAAGTTCAACAATTCGCTAAGTATTCGATTCAATGATAACATCAAGATCATTGCTTTCCTATCCAAACCTACAGCTTAAGAAGGTTCCCATCAAGAAATAGAAAGGGACTTGGTATATCCGTGGCATATCAGTGAATCAAGGATGCCAGGAGACAAGCTTACTAGTATGTTTAGGAACATGATGCTGAGATAGAATTTGAGGAATGGTTACTTACTTTCACATAGAATAGACAGGAAGCAGTTTGATTTCAAGGGGATGTTCTTACCAAAGAAGGGCTCACAAGCCTGGCCGACAGAAGCCTGACACTGAAGTTGATGTGTTCAAACCTGCGCCTGGAGAGGATGGCTACAAAAGCTGAGCATCTGCCCAAGAGCACATAGTCTCCCACATCCACTTTAAATGAGCATTGGAGGATATTGGACAAGGAAGGACCTCTTGGGGTACAAAGCCATGAGTGATCAACAAAGGAATTTTTCCACTGAGTAGACCCAGGTTTGTGCAAAGGTCTAACCACAAAACTCACTCCACTGACAGGACAGGGGTTTTTGTAATAATTTCTACTCAACAAGATTTCAGCAGGAGCTGCTGAGTTACTGGCCACTATCCTCTCTCCACCACACTTTGCATATTGGCAGTATGTATTTGGGGAGGTTTTCAGACACCTCATCCTTTGGAATACAGGTCACTGGATCCCAGGTTGCTACAGCTGAATGTGATGGAGTGGACCACACATCACCCACAGAGCTCAAGCCAATGCTGAAGGCAAAGAACACTGTGGATTTTCTCAGAGTGACTGTGGGCCAGCAGGGATGGAGACAGATGTCACAGGGATACCTGACTTGCCAGAGGGGCAGACTGTGAGATGACATTGTTAGTGCCCAGGATTCATTCTCTCCCTTCTCCCTTTTGAATGCTCCTCCCAATGAGTTGCCATTTCCAGACCCATATCCAGACTCCCTAAGAAATAAATGTGGCCGTGTAGATAATTTCATGCCAATGGATTGTGAACACATCAGGTATATGCAGCTTTGGGGTCATCATCTTAAAGCTTCTTGCCCTGGGCTCTCTTCTTTCACCCCCCTTACTGCTGGCCTAGAGATGGCAGCCACCAAATCATTTCCTAAGATGGGATAAGGATTCCTCCAGCCCTGGTCTGCTCATTCCTGGGTGGTTGAGTGATAGAGAAGTACAAGTTTATACTATTTAAGCCACTGTATTTGGGGACCTCTGCTTCTAGCAGTATGAACTCACCAGATGAATATAGGGGCTCTAGGCAAACTATTAACTTTGGGTTCTTTGAGTGTAAAAAGGAGATAATTCATAGCCAGAGGTGTGACATGGATTCTATGATTTTTATATATGTAATATCCAGAATGTTATGTGTGTTCAGCAAATGCACAGTGGACTGATATCCAGATTTGTAAAGAAAACAAAGCTTCTATACTTTCTAAAACAAGTCTTATCTTCCTAACAGGCCTGGGTGTTGCAAGTTGAGGAATGTATGTTGGTAGGTGCTTACATTTACCAGTTAGTGTCATTGTAGTGAACCGCAGCTTTAAGTAGCCCCTTCTCTGCATAAAACCCTCTTCTGCAAATGTATATGGTCTTTCAAAGCTGAGCAGCTTCCCCTCTGTCTCCTCTCCATGATAGTGTCTGAGTCTACAGGGAGCTGGCAGTCCTCAGTGTGGCAGAGAGATAAGGAGGGACTAGGTTGGCCAGAGACGGGGTGGCTGGAGAGCGCAGTAGTTGAGGCTGGTGCCCACATCCCTCCCCTATTCACTCCTCTCTGCAAACATCCTGCGTGAGCCCCAGATTCCAACCTGCTTCTTGATTTGGACTCTATACATAATGCGCAGTGCCTTGTATGCTGCGGCACTGAGCCGGTGTTAGTCTGGGTTCTCTAGAGGACTGAAACCCAATGATACATGTGTGTGTGTGCGCACGAACACACATATGTACACACACACATATGTGTATGTATATACATACATACATGTGTGTATACGTGTGTGGTCTGACAATTAAGTCCGTGAGCTTAATTGTTTTAAGTGCTACATACCTCATTGTTGAATATCACTAAAGTCACCTTTGAAGTACTCCCCTTGATAAGCTATGCAGTGACACAAGCACCTTGCTCACCTTTCAAAGCAACTTCAGAACTCTTTCTGGAATGGCCACTCCACGCACTGGCAAGGTGGCAAGTTTGTGAACTTAATTGTATAGCTGTTAGTGAGGAAGATTTTAGCCAGTAAGCAACTGCATTTGAACACACTACCTACTCATCTGATCTGGCCCCAATGAGGATTTGCTATTTATCCATAGACAAAGGAAATGTCAAAGGAAGACATTGTCATGACATTGAGGACATCAAGGGTAACGCGACAACAGCTCTGATGGCCATTCCAGAAAAAGAGTTCCAAAATTGCTTTGACGGGTAGACTAGGTGCTGGGAGTACTTCAAAGGTGACTGTAGTGATACTCAGCAACGAGGTATGTAGCACTTTTTCTACAATGAATCTGTGAACTTCATTGTCAGACTTCATGTGTTTGTGTATGTATATGTGTGTATACAGATATATACACATATGTATAAACCAAACCCACTGCCACTGAGTCAATTCCAACTCATAGAGATCCTATAGAACAGAGTGGACCTGTCCTACAGAGTCTCCAAGGAGTACCTGGTAGATTCAAGCTGCTGACCTTTTGGTTAGCAGCCATAGCACTTAACCACTAAGCCACCAGGGTCTCTATATACGTGTATGCATGTATGTATGTACATATATGTATGTATGTATCTATGTACAGTAAAACCTGGGAACTTGTATAAAGCAGAAACCTATCAAAGAAGGAAAACTCAAATATTTGTCCCTAAAAGGAAAGACAAAAAAGTGGTAAGACTGTACCCAGTGAATGGCAAAAAACTTGTGAGACCTAGAAAAACAAGGCAGTCTTTTTGAGTTTCAGCTCTCAGAGGTTTCACTTTATAGAAAGAAACAGAGGTTTATTTCAAGGAAATAGCTTACACAATTAATTGTGGGAGCTAGTATGTCAAAAATCTGTGGGTCAGTCATGAGCTAAGGCTCTCTGCTGGATCATATTGTAGGGGTTGGAGAACACAAATTCTGTAAGACAGGCAGCAGGCCAGAGGCTTCTACAGACTTATGTCCCAGGGACTGGAGATCAAGTGGCCAAAAGAGGTCAGGATCAAGAGAGAGAGAATGTAGACTTTACCAGAACATCTATTTAAATACTGGAGGAAGGCTATAGCCCCTAGGAATTCCCCTTTGAATTGACTGACTGATCACACCACAGCACATCATGGAGGGTAATTACACTACATTACTTTATGGAAAAGCAATCGGCACAGTTCTGCCAAACCATAGCCTAGTCAAGTTAGCTGTAACATTAGCCATCAGAGTTAGGAAGTCCAGGCACCCCTGGCGAGGCCACAGGCAGCCTTGAGACAGGCTTTTGAGACTTTGATAGGTTTCTAGAATCTGAAGCTCTTCCCACTTACCCCAAGATGACCCCGGGCCATCAGGAGCCATGAATCATATGCATTGTTCATTACTGCTGTGTACTGCCTTCTGAGCCCCAAAGGCAGCTCCAGGCATGATGGTAGTAGCCACATACAAAGACTTCTTGAGAAAGTGATCTATCCTGAGGCCCACACCTTGAGTGTCTGGTCCCTGTACTCATGCTACAGGCTATTCTCCTCTTCCATTCCCCAGCATGGGCTGCTATCTGGCTCCTTTCTTCCGCAGAGGATTTACAAGCCGGGGTTTTACATAAGAGTGGTAATAGCTGGCAAGTGATGGTGCTCAGTTATAATACTGATTTAACCAATTCTGATTTACAGGCACTTATGCTGTGCTTGGGTCCATGCTGGTTATCTCACCTCTCTACCAGACTGTGGAGGTAGGCAGTGCCATCAAGTCTCAGATCAGTTAAGTGTCTGTGGCACCAGCCAACAAGTGGCTAAGCTGGGGTTCTAGCAGGTTACTGGGGCTCCAAAGGGTTCACTTTTCATCCTTGTGGTGTTAATGATTTGGACACTACTGAGCCTATGGGGGCCAGGAAGTAATATATTTTTATAATAAAATTGTTGCTGCTATTAACTGCCATCAAGTCAGCTCTACTCATAGTAACTTCATGTCCAGGGGGCAGAGTCATGACGGTAGACTAAACACACGTCTCTGTAATTCCCCCTGGAAACCAAGGCCTGAACTGATAATTAAACAGAGCCTTCTGGATACCTAGTGAGCCCTAGGATACTGCATACGGCTGTCAATTTGAGCTACATACCACTGAATGGGAAACTTCTTCCCTTTTGCCACCCCCTGCCCTTGTTGAGTGCCGGCTCTCAAGATCTGAAGGTAACTCACCTTTTTAACTCTTTTTTTTTGTCCTGTCTTAGACGGTGAGCGGGGCTGGGGCTTAACTGGCAGCAAAGCTCAGACACACTGCTGATGGGATCTGTGGGAGGAATGGCCACATTTTGAGAGCACTGCTCTGGAGTCTGAGCACATAGGCCCCTCCACTCCCTCTTTCCAAACCTCTGCCATTGATTCACCTATTCTGCAGCAGGTGGAAGAGCTTGTGTAGGATGCCATTTTGTTTGACTGGGAGAAGGAGTTACCCAAATGGAGGCCCCAGCAGGACTTAATTCCCAGGCTATAAAGCAGAAAAGCAGTGTTTTTCGCAACGTGGCCTTACAGGTGGGGCCAAGCAGCAGACAACAGCAGAGCAGTAGCCTTTCTGTATTTAGAACTAGTTTACAACATCTGGGGTTGAGTATAGAGGTGCTTACTTTGCCAGCTGGGAAGAGGGATTCATACACCTGAAAGCCTGACTGATCTTGGTAACTGTCAGACACCTTTTACCTTTCAATATAACACTGCTTAGAGTAATAACTGTATCCTGGCAGCATCTCTGCCAGCCTTTATTAACTCACATTATGGGGACAGCTGACGGCCCCCCAGTGACTCTACAAGTAGGGCCATGTCTTTGCCAATCAGGAGGTGGAGCCTGCTACCCCAGAGATTCCACTGGACCCAGCCATTGGACTACCTCAAGATGACTGGCGATCACCCTCTTTTTCAGACTGAGCTTTAGATCCCATTAAGGTAACAGCAGAGAAACAAAACAACCTCCAGATGCCCAAAAAGCAACAAACTTTGGATAGAAACATAATGAAAACGTCACCTATGGCTCCAGAAGGACCCCAAAAGAAAGAATCAAAGAACTTCCCAGACAAAGAAGCCTTTCTGAAACTGTTGGAGGGCAAGTGCAAAAGGATTATATATAGGGCCCTCCTGGACCTCATGTCCAACAGGATGAAATGTTGTAAAGCCCTGCACAATCTTCAAGGTCATTGGTATGCTCAAGTTCATTGTTGTGGTAACTGTGTATTTTAAGAGCATTCTGAACTAAGGTGTTCATCTTTCAGCACTATACTGAACAATGTTCAGTTGTGATGCACAGGGTTTTCTTTGGCTAATTTTTAGAAGTATATCACCAGACCTTTCTTCCTAGTCTGTCACAGTCTAGAAGCTCCACTGAAACCTGTCCATTATTGTGATCCTGCTGCTTTGATGGCATAGCTTCTGGCATCACAGCAACATGCAAATCATCATTGTGTGGTCAACTGACTCATTTATTATATTTCTATAATAAATAATAATGCTATTTCTTGTAGAAAATGCAGGCAAGGAATACATACGAAAACAAACAGAATGAAATTATAATACGCCTGTTAGTCAGAGAAAATTGCCGTAAAAATGCCAGTAAAATCCATTTTACCTACACACTTACACACACATACATGAACACACACTCATGCAGAGCCAAATATGCTGGTTACAATTTTATTATCCTTTTTTCTTAAATTGCAAATTTAGCATGTTCTTCTTCCCACATCATTAAACACTCTTAAAGACTGTTTTTATGGCTGGGTCACATTCCAATTTATGGTTAGTGCTATCATTTGTATATATTTGTTTGTTTAGAAATAATTTAGACTTTTCCTTTTTTTTTTTTCCTTTCCCATTACAAAGACTGCTGAATTTAAGTCTTTATACACACTGATTTATTACTTTCTGAGAACAAATTTCAAGTGAAAATGTGAAGTAAATGGGCTTGCGAACTTTTTAGGGATTTGTATATGTTATCCCAAATTACTTTGCAAAAAGGCCTGATCAATCCACGTTCCCCCTAGCCATGGTGAAAACAGCCTGTTTTTCTCTCTGATACCAGTTAAGTTTTTCTCTTTGAATTTCAATCACCAAACATAAAGCAAAACACGTCTTTATGGGGATTTGCTTTCACTTATCCTCCTCTGAGTTCTCCTGTTTCCATCTGCTTCATGCCTTTAATGGGTTCTGAAAAATTCTCAGCCACCTCATCTTTGAATACTGGATCCTCTTTGCTCCATCCTGTCCTTCCAGCTGCCATTCGGTAGACTTTGGATCCACCACTCCCACTTTTGTCCTTGTCTCGGAACTTCTCTTTCAAGTTTTGGGATGATCTTCTTACAGCACTCCTTCTAGTCAACTGTGCAACCTGTCCATTTCGTTGTATTGAATTTTGTTTTATTTCTTTGTTCTACTTGGTTCTTTGGAGCCCTGGTGGTACAGAAGTTAGAAGTTCAGGCTGCTAACTATAAGGTCAGCAGTTTGAATCCACTGTCACTCCTTGGAAACCCTATGGGGCAGTTCTACTCTGTCCTCTAAGGTCTGTATGCATTGGAATCTGCTCAGTGGCAATGGGGCACTTGATTTTTTTCAGATGTACATATTGCTTCTTTCATCGTGCTATGTTCCTGCCTTACAGTATCTATCTTTTTTCCTTGAAATACTTTAAATACACTTACTTTGATGTCCATTTGAAATTGTCCTGTTTTCTGGACTTCCCAGCATGTAATTTACCCCATCATTAATCCTCTGTCTCTTACACAGGGTATGAGTCTCATCTGTGCTCTTACTCACTGCCTTGTAAGCACTGACTCAGCCCTAGCCATACTGTCAGCCCAGCTACCCCAAGGGCTGCTGACTTCAACTACCCTCACAACCTGTATCGCCTCTTGACTTCTGAGCAAGGAATTTCACTCTCACACTTTAGTCTTGGCACATTCTTGCGCTCCTGCAGTGTGTGTGTGTGTGTGTGTGTGTGTATGAAAGCATGTATCAGAATGTGAGCATGAGCTTGTGTGTGTGCATGTGTGAGAGACAGTGTATATCAGAGTGCATGCAAATGTGTATGTTTGCAAGCATTTATCACAATGTATATGTGTATCACGATGTATATTTATCACAATGTATGTAAGCATTTATCACAATGTGTATGTATGTGAAAGAAAGTATGTGTCACAATGTATGTGAGTGTGAATGTGTATTGTGAGAGACAGCACATACTGGAATGTAAGTGTGAGGGCGTATGTGTATGAGTATGTGTGAGAGTACGTATCAGAATGTATACAAGTATATGTGGGTGTCAGCCTGTGTGTATGTGCATGAGAATATGTACAGGATGCGTATGTGTGACTGCATGCGCCCGCACAATTTATGAGGCATTTCTCTGGTGGAGACAGGCTTTCTATACCAGCTCAGTTCTCATTTTAAATGAAAGTCTCAATAATTACCTGTTGATAATTATATCAGTTCTAATAGAATAGTGTTGTAATAATGTAATAAGAATAGGAAAAGTAATAACAATAAATACATAATAGTAATAATAATTTATTAAGTGTCTCTGAGTTTCCAGGAAATTTTTCATCCATTATAGTAATTATATCTAACATTAGCGAATGTTTAATTAGCTTACGTGCTATGGATTGAATTGTGTACCAAAAACAGGCGCATTAAAGTCCTAACCCTGGTATCTGTGAGTGTGACTTTGTTTGTAATTGGGGTCTCCGAAGATGTCATGAGTTAACATGAGGTGGTACTGGAGTGGGGGGGGTGTTTATCCAGCGTGACTGGTGTCATAAGAAGAGGAGAGACACAGAAATGGAGAGAGACTGGAGAAGACGGCCATGTGGAGACAAAGGCAGAGACTGGAATGACTCTGCAGCTCAAGCCAAGGGATGCCTGGGGCCACTGGAAACTGGAAGAGATGAGAAAATCCTCCCCTAGAGTCTTCACAGGAAGAATGGCCCTCTTGACACCCTGATTTCAGACTTTTGGCCTGCAGATCAAGAGAGAAGACATTTCTGTTGTTCAAAGCCTCCACCTGCCCACACACAAGTTGGTGCTACTTTGTCACAGCAGCCATGAGAAACCAATACAGTACATATTGTCTTTCATCCTCATGGTCTATCTTGTAATTATCCCATTTCACAGATAAGAAAGCTGAGTTAGAGGAGGCTTAAATGAACAGACAAAGCTCACACAGTGGGTAAGTGACAGTGGCAGGCTTTGAAACCAGACCTTCTGCTCTCACATCTAAGTAGAGTGGTTGAGATCAGCATTTCTAATCTTCATGACGCTGAAAGTGAGGCATTATTCCTTCCAGTCTCAGAGTAGATGCCCAGGGAAGAGGACACCAAGTGCCCTGTCCTGTGAGCACCAACTGCCTTGTCCTTTGAGCTCCTAGTGAGTAAAAAGCAGAATGAGAGTGTGAATTGAGGGGTTCTAGCCACTTTCTACTAGAACATACTGTGCTATGTTCTAAATGAACAGATATGCTTCTGAAATATGCTCATATGCACACTCACACTCCTACTCAAAAACACACACCCATGCACACTGACACATAATCCACACACAATCAGACATGAAAACTCATACATTCACACACTCACACATACACACACTCACATGTTCACACACTTATATACACATTCACACACACATGCATATGCACTCACATACACATTCATGCAAGTACACACACATTCACACACCCCTACATACATTCACACACTCCTACATGCATTCACACACACGCACATGCACACTGACACATGCTCAGTGCATGTATGGACACACATACACACTCACATATACAAAACATTCACACTGGTATGTTCACACATTCACACATACATGCACTTGCATGAGCACTTGCCTACACACGTATATGCCCATCACATGTACACTCCCACAGTCTGATACGTAGTCATACATTTACATGCCCACACATATACTCATGCAAGCACTCACACGTATGTTCACGTGCACATGTACATGTTTCATTAGCATACTCACACATTTGCACTCAGACACACTCATGCAAGCACTTACACATGGGCACTTGCACACACTCACACCTACTGCCATGCTCATAGACTCACATGCACACTGACAAATACACACAAATACACTCAACACTAAGTCACACGTATTTACACATTCACATACTCACATTCACATACATACACACTCATGCTCATGCACTGGTATACTTACATACACAGACTCATACATTCATGCTGCTCACTGCTGAGGGAGGCAGAGACTTGCTCATCTCTGGCACAGGTAAAGCAGCTAAAGAAGCTTTAAGATCTTGTCTTTGTTTTACCTACTGCAATACTTAGAGAAGCTTTGCAGACCATATGATGTTGTTGGCATGCTCTGGGCACAGACAATAACCTCCTCTGGGCCTGTAACCTGGAAACTCTCCCAGAAGCCTAGAATGGCAGAGGGTGAGGAGCAAAGACATCATCACCTGAGCACAAAACATCCTCAGGCCTTGAGTCTCAGTATTGCACCAGTTACCAGCTTCTCTTTTCCCACAAGACTCTAAGTGAAGGCTGACCCCAGGCTGCACCGAAGCTCCCAGCCGTAGAGTGGTGGCCACCACAGTTCGAAAGGGAGGAAGTCTCTCACCCACACCAGGCCTGCCTCATTTCCACGGGAAACACTACCTGTGGCTATTTTTCCCAGGAAAGCACCTGAGTGGCAAGTTCATTATGTTCTCGTTTCATAGGAACCAGAGGGCCAAGGTGACAGGGAGCAGCGATGGAGAGGTGTGTCCCCACAACATTAGTGAATGTGTCTGCTGGTGGTTCTGCTGTGTGAAAATCATGGAGGAGGAATGGAGTCAAGAGTCCAGCTTGAAATTTTTGCACAGAGGCACAGACAGTGGGGTCAGGACTCTGTGTCTTTCCTTAGAGTGGTATTGTTTATTCAGCCCTCAACTCCCATAACCCCTAGGGCTTCCCATTCAGCCTCTCTTTCCTCCCTATTTGCTTGCATGTGTTTAGAGATCACTGTCAGTATGGACGGACTCTGACATAGCATGGATGGTCTGGGACTGGTGGAGTGGGGGTTCAGTGATCACTGTTAGACATGTTTTTAGATGCCATTGAGCTGCTTTGGACTCATAGTGACCCTATAGGGTGGAGTAGAACTGTCCTATATGGTTTCCAAGGAGCTACTGGTAGATTCAAACTTCTCAACTTTTGGTTAGTAGACATAGGAGGTCTTCAATCACGTGACACTTTGGGGTTAGCTGGGGATCCAAAAAAACGAGAGGAAGCAGAGAAATTTGAGGAAAACTTAGGGATAAAGCTGTCATACTGTAGTGGTTTGCATGCTACTAGAATGCTGGAAACTATGTCACCAGTACAGGTGTCCCCTGCTTTTTGAAATTTCACTTTATGCCACTTCACTTTTATGGAAGACCTATATTAGTACCTGGTTTCGATAACCAAAAGAAATCTAAAAAGGACTTTTGCTTTTACTAAAAAAGGGGAAGAGCAGAAATAGCATTCAGTGTCTGTTTGGGGGGAACTGTTAAAGAAGCGGTATGTACCTCTCAGAGCCTTCTAGAGCGCTCGCTGTCTTCCTGATTTTGGTAAGTGAAATTGTGCTGTATATAAATTATTTCTTCTTTATGCAGGCTGTTTATTTATAGTTATTTCTGCATTTGCTTAATGTTAGTCTTTTTTTTCAGGTTTTCTGTGTTACTTGGCATGATTTGGTAGGTTATTCTGGGGGTCTGGAAACACTGAAAAAATTTTACTGTATTAATTAATGGTAATCACTTCACTTTACACCATTTCAGCTTATAAAAGGTTTCATAGGAAAGCTATACTTTCAGATAGTGGAAGAGACCTACAGGTCAAATATCAACAGCTTCTGGACTAAAAAGACTAGAAAGAAAGCCCTGGCTGTCTACTTTCTAAAGTCAGTTAGTGCAAAATCCAATGAATCACAACAGAACACCGTGTGACGTAAGGCTGGAAGATGAACCTCTGGTTGGAAGAACCTTCAACCCTCCAGTGGCCACACCAGTGGAATAGAGCATCCCAGAGACTGTGAGGATGGTACAGGACCAGACTATGCTTCATTCTGTTGCACATCAGGTCACCATAAGTCAGAGATGACTCAATGGCAACTGACAACAATAAAGGTGGCATGACTCAGTGATGGAGTATAACTAGGGAAGCAAGACCTCTGGCTTTGTCTGCATCTTGGCCAACCACTACCCCTAGGTGAGTGCTGGGTGATTCTGTAGCGTCTATATGCCCCTCACTTAATCTAAAACTGTGGGGCTATGATCTTCCTTCAATCTTCACTCTGCATTCTGCCTGATTTTCCCACAGAGAGAGTACATCACCTATTTTTCCATTAGGACTAGGTCTCTGTACTGGCTCCAGCGTAGGCAGCTGGACCTGCATCCCATCTCTTCACCTTCTGGGAGGTATCAGAACCCTGAAGCAGTGCTTTGGATCCTGACTTGCTATAACCACCTTCATTTAACCACTTCTCCCGATTAACCAACTGCAAAGGTACTATCACCTGTGCTCACCAAGCCCTTGAAACCCTTATTCCTCTTCAATAACCTGGTGCCTGCTACGTCACCAGGAGAGGGCATGCTTACCAAGAGAGCGTGCTCTCAAATCTGCTCATGTAGATTGCCTTTGTCGCTGTAATTATTTTATTTGGTTAAGTATTACATTGCCAAGCCAGCCAAGTAGGCAATCAATATGAGTACAGTAAAAGTGCTATTGCTCTGAAAATTGAATAAACTCCTTTGGGAAGAACTGATGAAGACAAGTTGGTAAATACAGTGTAGTTGAATTAGTTTGAGTAAGTCAACCATAAAAGATTGGATAACAAATCACAAGGATCTAGGAGGATTTTAACCTCAAATTGTTTTATGTTCTCCATCCATGGAGGCAGAACATTACAAATGTGGTTTATCCAAGAGAGAAAATTCTAATCAGAAAAGTTGTGATCACATAAACAGGGTTTGCCTTACACCATGTGATCAACCAAATTATTGTTGTGGTTAGTTACTGTTGAATCAGTCCCCGGCTCATGACAACCCCATTTACAGTGGAATGAAATGCTGCCTTATCCTGCCCCATCTGATTGGTTATAAACCAGACTGTTGTAATCCCTGGGAGTTTCTTTGGCTGATTTTCAGAAGTAGATCACCAGCCCTTTCTTTCCAGTCCTTCATAATCTAGAAACTCTGCGGAAACCTGTTCGGCATCATAGCTACCGACAGGTCTCCACTGACACAAACAGGCAGTGGCTGTGCTTGAGGTGCATTGGCTAGCAATCAAACCCAGGTCTCCAGCATGGAAGAGGATAATTCTATCATTGAACCACCAGTGCTCCTCAACCAAAGCGTGTTTTATATTTTATGTTAAAAGCATCTATGGCAACCTATAGTATTTTTTATGCTTACTTACTTCAACTTTTTCACTTAACCAGTTAACCCCATTGTGTTAGATAAGGTGGTTTCTGCTCTACATTCAAGCTGTTTTCCCAAAGGCTAGCTGTATCGTTTTTTCAAAAAGTTAAGCAAATAGAACATAAAAAGAAATAAAGGACTTAGAGTCTCAGCATCTATGTAGATTATTTGGCCAACTGTATAATCACCTTGTAAGAGGACTTAAAGATTATTTCACATTACTGAACTATTTAATGATTCCCTCCTCTGTTACCTAGTTGTTACTGGCACTGATATTTCCTCCCAACTGCTGGTTAGTAAAGGCAGAGTCTATCACATACTTTGTTCATGTAAAATGTAATTAGACACATAGACTTTGTGAATATAAACCTCTGGCTACCTTCCCAAGTTAACTCTGCCTACTTCCTGTCTTCTCCGTCATGGTTAGTGTACTCTCTCATACAGAGTTATCCTCCATATCCAGACTTGGAGAGAATGTTACCATACAGGGGGTTGCTGGGATCCAGCTTCCTAAGTAACCCCTGGAGGGCCCTTGACACAACCCAAAGATTCAGAGAAATTGGCTCCCTAGGGGGAAAAATTTGACCAACAGGAAATGTTAAACAGGAAGGATGGACAAAGTCCCCACCCTTTCTTCCCTTCATAGACTGCTTGCTGGTACTGTTTCCCTTTGCAAACATTTCAGTGAAGTCTCACTTGCCCAGTGAACATTCCTACCACGTTGGGACCTGCTGTGTGTCATTACAACTCTTATAAAGTGGCAAAGAGCCTAGCAACACATTCCATTGCATTGCTTTGCATTTCTTGTCACCTTAAAAAAAAATTTGCCTTTGAGTTCACTCTGACTCATGGCAACCTCACAGGTGTCAGAGAAGTGTGCTCCATATGATTTCTAATGGCTGACTTTTCAGAAGTAGATCACCAGACCTTTCTTCCAAGATGCCTCTGAATGGGCTCAAACCTCCAACCTTTCAATTAGCAGCTGAGCACATTAACCATCTGCACCACCCAGGGCCTTCTCTTCCTGCCTTACTACCTTTTCTCCTTACCTTCACTGCCATGGGCTTCCACCTTCCAAATAAAGTATCAACATTTTAATCCTTGCTTTGGACTCTGTTATTTACAGGATGTAGCCTAAGAGTTAAGTAAAGAGTTTTACGGGCATTGCAGGAACAAATGAAAGTACTTAACTAAATCTCCAGCCCTTCTGTGTGTATGAGAATGGCTAACCATCTCGGGTTATTATTAAAACCATCTCGGCTTGTTATTAAAAGCAAATCCAGATTTTGGCTATTGGAAGCTGTGTCTCAGGATGTAGTTTTGAATGATGAAGTTGTATTTCTGATTACTCTTTGAAAGGTTCCCAAGAATCCACTGAGCCTCAGATCTTCAGGAAAAAGAGCAATCTTAAGAAGTCATCTCTCCCAGTCCTCATGCCACAAGAATTCATTCAAACCATCCAAGAATGCAAAGTGTTTTTCCTGATCAAAATCACCCTGGAAACTCAAGCATATCTACCATAAGACTTTCTCTTTTCTGATGTAGTTTATTTTAGTTTTCACAGAATAGAGGAAAATAACTCAGTCACTTCTTATATTTAAAAACTGCAATCAGCTCCTTGGTCCTCAAGACATGTTTCTTTACCCAGACACAATACAGCTCAGCCACCTGCTCAAGGCCACTGGGCAGGCCAATACAGGGCTTTTGGGCCCACTTGTCCCTTGTCCTGCACACATGCCTCATGGCCTCTGAACCACTTTGTGGTGTGTACAGCTTTGACCTTCTTTGTCCTCACTAACTACAGAGTCCTTAACCCAGGCAGTGACTCAGCAAGTAGCAGCCAGCACTCTCTGGCTATGGCCAAGTCTCAAGTAAATAAGCCATTTATTTCCTAGCTGATCCTTATCAAAGCCCGTCTATCTTCCAAACTGGGCTGAGTCATTTATAAAGTGAGCAAGAGTTTGGATTTTAGCAGCAAACAGCCATTCATTTTAGAATAAATGATTAAAAAGCACTAATTAAATTCCTCTGATGATGGATGTCAAGGCCCTGAGAATGGATTGGTCTGCCAGTTCCTCACTAGTCCAATGGCTGTGTCACCTAATGAGAAGTTATGGATACTCTGAGGGGGATAATTCTGCCCAAAGCGACACACTGATGGAAGATAACAAGAAGGATGGTGCTCAAGCCTATCCACAAAATACAGCAGCACAGAGTAATTGTACCTTCCAAGTCATCTTACCTGACAAAGTTTTAGCAAGGCCTTATTTCCTCCTCATTCTCCAGGGATCTATGGGATGTTTCTTTAATGGACACTGGGATCATTTAACCCTAGAGGCAAGGGGATCAGTCAATAAATTACTCATAGCTGTTTATTGCAGGTCTAACTTTCTGGTTGTGTCATTTGCGTAAAGCAGGTAGTTAATGAGTCTTCTTCCAATCCTGATGCCTCATTCTTCTTCATGTAGTTCACCTTCTCAGATTATTTGCTCAGCATACAGATCGAAAAGATACGGTGAAAGGATACAACTGTTTCCTGGGATTAAACCATGCAGTGTCCCCTTGTTCTGTTCACACAACTGCCTCTTGATCCATGGACAGATTCCTCATGAGGACACTTAAATGTTCTGGAACTCCCATTCTCTTCCATGCTATCCACAATTTGTTACAATCCACACAGTTGAATGCCTTTGTATAATCAATGAAACACAAGTAAACATCTTTCTGGTATTCTTTATTTTCAACCAAGATCCATCTGATATCAGCAATGATGTTGCTGGTTCCATGTCCTCTTCTGAATCTGGCTTTAATTTCTGGCAGTTCCGTGTCAATACACTGCTGCAGTTGCTCTTGAATAATCTTCAACAAAATTTTACCATTGATGTTGTCTGATAGTTTCCACGTTTGGTTAGATGACCTTTCTTGGGAATAGGCACAAATATGGATGCCTTCTGGTCAGTTGGCCTGGTAGCTGTCCTCCAAATTTCCTGGCATACATGAGTGAGTACTTGTAGCACTGCACCCCTTTGTTGAAATATCTCAGTTAATATTCCATCAATTCCTGGATACTTGTCTTTCACCAATGCCTTAAATGCAGCTTCAACTTCTCCCTTCTTTGAAGAGGATTTGAAACACTGATGAAGATCAAAGACCCTAGCCTTCAGCATGGGTGGCCTCTCAACATCAAGAAAACAAAAATCCTCACAACTAGACCAGTAAGCACCAAGGTGCACCTGACCCATGCCATGGTATTTTGATTACATCATGATACATGCAAAAGCTGGACAATGAGTAAGGAAAACAGAATTGATATCTTCAAATTGTGGCACTGGAGAAGAACATTAAATACAATATGGACTGCCAAAAGAACAAGCATATGTTCTGGAAGAAACACAACCAGAGTTCTTCTTGGAAGCAAGGATGGTGAGACCGCATCTTACATACTTTGGACATGTTTTCAGGAGGGATCAGTCATCAGAAGAGGACATATTCAGTAAAGTACAGAGTCAGTGAAAAAGAAGAAGCCCTTCAAGAAGATGGATTGACACAGTGGCTGCAACAATGGGCTTAAGCATAGAAATGATTATAGACACAGTGCAGGACCAGGCAGTGTTTTTTTCTGTTGTTTATAGGGTTGCTATGAGTCAGAACTGACTTGAAAGCACCTAACAACAACACAACAACATGAGCTGAGGAGTCCCTGGGTGATGCAAATGATTAAATGCTTAGACACTAATCAAAAGATTAGAGGTTCAAGTCCACCCTCAGATTCCTCAGAAAAAAGACTTTGTGATCTGCTTCTGAAAATATAGCCTTTGAAAACTTTGTGTATGACAGTTCTATTCAGACACATGTGGGTTGCCATGAATTAAAGTTGACTTGATGCCAACTGATCTCTTGGAGATAGTGAGTGGCAGAAACAGTTAAACACTTCGCTACTAACCAAAAGATTGGCAGTTCAAATCTACTCAGAGATACCTTGGAAGAAAAACCTGGCGATCTACTTCCAAAGTTGTGAAAAACCTGTGTAGCACAGTTTACCCTGACACACATACAATTATCATGAGTTAAGGCCAACTTGACAGCAATTTGTTTTTAATATTCAGTGTCCAACACCAAGAGCAAAGAGATGACAAAGCTATCATAGTCTTGTCATTACATGGCTTGTAGTCCAGAGAGGAAGTAGAAGGTCACACTTCAGTAAACCAATGAGTAAACAGAAGGGAGGCATACACAGCATTTGCTGGTCCACAGATACATCATGAAGTGTCCACTTTGTGGCCATCCAGCCTCCCCTTTCTCCCAACTAATGTGTCTCTCATCCCCAGGAAACAACCCTGCTTCTCAATACCACCTTGAATGCACCAACACCCCTCGAGTGTGCCCCCTTCTCTCCCACCTCTGGGATCCTCAATCACATCCATCCTTTCTCTACTTCCAAATGGTTCATTCTGAACATCGGATTAGATTGAAGCTATTTTGTGTATAAGTATTTGCAAATCAGATATCTGATTAGGGTTTGATATCTAGACTGTATAAACAACTCCTGCAATAACAAAAAGCCAAAAACCTGTTTAACAAATTAGCAAAAGAATTGAATAGACCTATCTCCGAAAAAAGATATACAATATCAAATAAACACACAAAAGCTGCTTGATATCATTCATTAGTCATTAAGAAAATTCAGATCAAACCACATGGAGATACCACTAGGATTCCTATTTCAGGGATGGGAAAATAAAAAGTGCTGGCAAGGACGTGGAGAGCCTAGAGCACTAATACATTGCTGGTGGAACATACAACAGTACAGCTCCTCTGGAAAACAGTTTTGGTGGTTCTTCAGAAACTTAAACACAGAGCTTCTATATGACCCATCCCCTCCACTCCTAGGCTTACACCCAGAAGAGTTAAAAACAGGAATTCAAACATTACCGCATTAACTCACAATAGTCAAAAGGTGAAAACCACCTAAATGTCCATCCACAGATGAATGGGTAGACAAAATGTGCTCTACACATAAAATGGAACATTACTTAGTCAAAAAGAGAAAAATAAAGGCCTGATACACATAAAAACATAGATGAACTTGAAAACATTACACTGAGTAAGTCAATCACAAAAGGACAAATATTATGTGATCCCACTGATATGAATAGAAGAACTGAAGCCTTTGAATTGCATTGTGGGAGAACATGAATGTACCCAAACCAAACCAAACAAACCAAATACCACTGAGTTGATTCTGACTCATAGAAACCCTATAGGGCAGGGTAGAGTTTCCAAGGAGCACCTAGTGGATTCATGCTACTGAACTTTTGATTAGCAGACATAGGAGTTAACCACTACGCCACCAGGATTTCCACTGAATGTACCATGGACTGCCAAAAGAACAAATGGAACTATTCTGGAAGAAGTACAACCAGAGTGCTCCTGGAAGCAAAGTTGGCAAGACTGCATCTTACATACTTTGAACATATTTTCAGGAGGAATGAGTCCCTGGAGAAAGACATCACACTTGGTAGAGTGGAGTGTCAGTGATGAAGAATAAGACCCTCAACAAGATGGACTGACACAGTGGCTGAAATGATGGGCTTCAGCGTAAAAACCATTGGCACAAGATCAGGCAGTGTTTCATTCTGCTGTGCATAGAGTCACTGTGACTTGCAACTGACTCAGTGACACCTGAAAACAACAAATGATATGAAAATAGCTACAGTAGAAAAATTCATAGAAACAGAGAGCAGATGAGAGATTACCAAGTGCTGAGAGCAGAGAAAAGTATTTCAATATCACTGAAAAATCTGTTGAGCACAGTTCTACCCTGACGCATGTGGGGTCGCCATAAGTCATAATCAACTTAACAGCAACTGGTTTTCTTGTTTGTTTGGTTGGTTGGTTGGCTGGTTTTTATATTCCAGTGTAATCTCATAGTACTTCAGCTGATGTCATCTTCAAAGATCCTACTTTCACACAGGGTCACATTCACAGGTATAGAGGTGGGGAATTGAGCTCATCTTCTAGGGGGACAATTAAAATCCATAAAAATTTCCCACCTTCTGATGTGTGTGGTGATGGTAGGAGCTCTACTGTGGGAGCATAGCACTCACCTGAGGGGATGAGACATAGGAAAGTCTTACCAGGAGCTGTCTCTATCTTGGAGCCTTAGGGCAGGCACCAGGACTCTTTCACGAAGAAGCTCTTTCCAGAAGAAGCTCCTGATTGCTGTAGCCATGAATTAAAAGGTGAATAAACTGAAGCAGAGTTAGTGGGTAACTGTTCAAAACTGTGATCAGAAATCACAATCAAGCTCTCAATGTTCACATCTACTCCTCACCTGAAATTGTTTATATCCCATAAACACATTCCAAGTGAATTAACCTCATTTTGTCCAATATTGGCTTATCGAGACAGTCTTGCAAAAAAACAATACTGCCATGTACTGAGCAGGACATGCTGAGTTTCTTATGTACATTGCCTCAATTAATAATCATAATGACCACCACAATAATCAGCTTTACAGAGTACCTACTGTGTTCCAGGAACTGTTGGAAGTCCTTTGTATGTATCTTCTCAGCCAGTCTTCATCACCCACCACACACATTAAAATCTCAAAGCCCAGAAAACAAATGTTGGTGAGGTTGTGGGAAAATTGAAATCCATATTCTTGACCAGTGGGAATGCAAAATGGTGCAGCTGCTCTGAAAAAGTTTTCTGGCTCCTGTAATGACCAAACATAGCATTACTGTATGACCCAGCTACTCTGTTCCTAAGGATATACTCAAAGAAACTTTAAGGTGGCCACTCAAAGAGACATAGGTACACCAATGTTCATCACAGCATATTTACATTACAATAGCCAAAAGGCAGACTCAACCCAGGTGTCCATCAGCAGATGAGTGGATGAGCAAAGTGCTGTGTAGAATAGAAGCACAATGAAATATTATTCAGTCTTAAAGAGAAATGAAATCCTAATGCATGTTATGGCGTGAATGAACCTTGAAAGCATTATGTTGAATGAAACAAGTCAAACAAAAAGGACAAATACTGTATGATTCCACTTGTACAAAATATGTGGAATAGGCAAAGGTATAGATAGAGGCAAAAGTTTATCAGAGCTTACCCATGAAGGAGGGGACAAAAGGGAGTTATTTTTGGAGAAGTACACATTTTCTCTTGGAGTAATTTAAAAAAAAAGAAATACGTCTTTAGAAAACTGTCCTGGTTTCCTAGAAGAGGGGAGAGAAGATGGTGGGAAGGAGGGGACAGGTGTTCATTGGAAGGATACTGGTAGCAAAGAGCGAAAAGGAAGAATGTTCTGTCACAGGGTGGGGAGATCAGATAGAGTTGTAGAGAGGCAGGCATGCAAAATTGACTTGGGTTGTATATTTTTATTTAATCATAATACATTTTTTCTTAAAAAAATTGGAAGTGAGTAGTGGTGATGGTGAATGTAACTAATGTCCTTGATTTGTATTCTTAATACTGATCGAAACAGCATTTATACATATACTTTTCACTACAACTTTTTAAAATTCCATTATAGCAATACAAGTATTCAAGTATTAAAAAAAAAAAAAAAAAAAAAAAAAAAAAAGACCTCCAACACACCAAGGGAAAGTTAGTCCTCTCAGGTGCCTGTTGAACCAGAATTCACACACAGGCGACACAGAGCCAGATACAAGGCTGCACTCTGCCCTCTGCCCTCTGCCCCATCCTGCCTCACACATATCCTCTGAGACAGGAATTGCCAATACTATTTGCCGTCCAATTAATTCTCACTCATAGCTGCCACATGTGTGTCAGAGCAGGCCTGTCCTCCAAAGGGTTTCCACCAGCTGATTTTTCAAAAGTAGTTCTTTCTCCTAAGGTGCCTGTGAGTGGGGATTTGAATCTCCAGCACGTGAGTTAGCTGCTGCGTGTATTAACCATTTGCACCACCTGGGACTCCTGAGATGGGAATTAGCGTTCCCTTCTTAAAATGACAAAATCTGGTCTAGGCAGGTCACATGTCCGGTTAGAAGCAAGGCTGGAGTCAAACCCAGATCAGACCCAAGGATGCACCTTACTAGGGTTTGTCGTGTAACCAGTTGTAACAAGCCATTCTCACATCATCAAACACGTCCTCTGATATTTGGACTCCACAGTCCAAGTCAAAGCCCTGTGTTCTTGAGGTAAGCTCAGTGTTTACCATGCTTACCAGATCATCTGTAAGGAAAATTTCATAGTGTTTCACCACGTCAGAGTCTGCTTCCAAGTAGGACTGGCATCTGCCTCTCTCCCAACCTCATAGCACCTTCCTGCAGAATTAAAAGCTTCTTTTGAAATGTACAGTCCCTGACAGGGGCAAATGATCCAGTAACCAAGGTAAGCACAGACTTATTTGTCTTCTTTACTAATCTGTAGTGAACAATTTCACATGGATTTTCCACGAATTACCCCAGACTTACTATGTGCATCAAATAATCCGCCACTGGTGATCAGAGTGGGGCTGTTTTCCCCAGATACAGAGCCTGAAAGGACCTGACCGACCACTGTACCAAGCTCCACACCTGTTGGGAAGCTCCGAAGGATGCTCACCAGCAGCTCTGAGAACACATCATCCTTCTGACTTGGTTCTACTTGTGTACTTGAGCTGTCAACTTTATTGGTTCTCATGGTAATGGCATCACCTAAATGTGAGTTAATAGGTGGCTACTGGGATGGGAAGACAGCTAGCAGCCATGTCATGGATCCTCAGCCTTCTCTGCCACATCTGTTCTATTCTGATTGGTTCCAGCTTTTCCAATCTGAGTCCTTGAAATGAAACCATTTCCGTGAGATTTAATTGAAGAACTCACTCAAAATGTTAGGGTTGGTGCATATGGAACATTTTTAACAGCTGACCTTAGGGTGTGAAGAGGGGAACCAGAAAGAATCATCTAACTTGGGAGGGTCCTCAGGGTCCCTAAGAGCCTTGATGGTACAGTGGTTAAGCACTTGACTGTTAGTTGAAAGATAGGCAATTTGAACTCACCCAGCAGCTCCACTACATGGGAGGAAGACCTAGTATAAAGTTTGCTACCAAGAAAACCCTATGTGGCAGTTCAAAAACAACAACCTGACCACACCAGTTGGGGTCCCTGGGATGGAGGAAGTCAAATAGTATTTTCCAGGATGCTCATAGCTTCTTCAAGGCAACCTCAGAGAGTGGAACCAAGAGAGAATACAGAGTCTAGGTCACAAGAGTAGAACCTGGACACACAGCCTTCCACAGATTGTGTGTCCACAGCAAGTGCCTCAGCTCTCTGTGCCTCAGTTCTCTCCTCTCCACAGTGTGAGAGTTCACATACTTTTAAGGATTTAATGAGACAATACTTGCAACGTGCCAAGCCCAGTGCTCTGCTCAAAAACCACTCCCTGGAAGCTAGCATTTTTCCTACTTATAGTATACATCCTTCAGTTTATTTTTTGTTTTTTGTTTTTTGGGTTGTTTTGGTTTCACATTTATATCTTGAATTTTTAAAGCTGAACTAACTTTCCTTTTTT
The DNA here is from genome assembly GCA_028571685.1 of Heterohyrax brucei. NCBI lineage: Eukaryota > Metazoa > Chordata > Mammalia > Hyracoidea > Procaviidae > Heterohyrax > Heterohyrax brucei. The sequence continues at coordinate 34,241,296 of CM053140.1, forward strand.
GACGTCTTTATGACGGTATAATTCATGCACTGTACCACTAACATGTTTAAAGACTACCATTCCATGGTTTTTAGTATATTCACAGATACAGGCAATTATCACAATAGTCAATCTAGAACATGCTCAGCACCCTAAAAGTAACTTACCCCCACCCCTCATCTTTTCATCATCATCTCGTCTCTCTTTATTTCCCCACTTCTAGTCTCTGGCAAATATGAATCTGCTTTCTATCTCTGTGTATTTCCCTATTCTGAACATTTCATATAAATGGAATCATCCACTATCTGTCCTTTTGCGTCTGGTTTATTTCACTCAGCATAATGCTTCCAGTGTTCATCCATGTGACAGCATCTATCCACACATCATTCCTTTTGATGGCCAAGTAATATTTCATTGCATGGATAGAACACACTTTATTGATCTAGTATCTGCTGGTGGACATTTAGATTGTTTTCACTTTTTGATTATTGTGAATAATGTTGCCACAAATACTCACACGCAAGCTTTTTGTGTGGGAACGTATGTTTTCATTTCTCTTTTCAAGGTATATACCAAGGAGTGGAATTGCTGGGTTGTATGGTAACTCTGTGGAAACCCTAGTGACACAGAGATCAAGTGCTGTGGCTGATAATGAGAAGCTCAGCATTTCAAATCCTCCAGACACTCCTTGAAAACTGTATAGGGAAGTTCTACTCTGTTCTACTGGGTCATTATGAGTAAGAATCAACTCAAGGAGAATGGGTTTTGGTTTTGTATGGTTAACTCTAAGTCATGGTTGGGTGGCTGTTAAAGCATTCAGCTTCTAACCAGAAAGCCAGCAGTTTGAACACACCAGTCACTCTGTGGGTAAAAGGACAATTTTCTTACCTTGGAAACCACATAGGACAGTTCTACTCTGCCCCCATAAGGTTGTTATAAGTCAGAATGGACTAGATGGCAGTAAGTTTTGTCTTTGGGTTTAAGGTAACTCTAAAGATTTCTGCTAGTGCAGTGATTGAGTACTTGGCTATTAAACAAGAGAGAAAAGGTTTGAACACCCCCCCCCAACAGGAGAAAATAAGGCAATCTGCTCTCATAAAGATTACAGCCTGGGCTACCACAAATCCAAACGGTATCTGATATCTGTAATCTATATGGTAATGCAAAATCTCAAAAAGAAAAAGACAAATAATCCAGTTAAGCAACGGGCAAAGAATATGAACAAACACTTTAACAAAGAAGACAGCCAAGATGCTGATACACACGGAAACTCTCATAGTCATCAGCCATTAGAGAAATCTGAATCAAAACTACAATGAGATATCATCTCACCCTGACAAGGATGGCATTAATTAAAACACACACACACACACACAAACACACACACACACACACACAGAGAATAATAAATGTTGAAGAGGCTTCAGACAGGCTGGAACTCTTCTACACTGCTGTTGGGAATGTAAACTGCTACAACCACTTTGAAAATTCATTTGACACCTTCTTTAAAAGCCAGAAATAGAAATGCCATATTATCAGGCAATCCCACTTCTTGAAATATATCCTAGAGGAATAAGGGCTGTAACACAAATAAATACATGCACACCAATGTTTATTGTCACATTGTTCACAGTAGCAAAAAGATGAAATTAACCTAGGTACCATCAACAGATGAATGGATAAACAAACTGTGGTATATTCACACAACAGAATACTATGCAATGATAAAACAGGTGGGATTGCAAAATGGTATAACCTCTTTGGAAAGCAATCTGGTGCTTCCTTAAAAAGCTGGAACTACATATACCATTTGATCCAGTAATCCCACTGCTCAGAATATATCCCACAAAACAAAGGCTGTCACACTAATAGATACATGCACAAGAATGTTTATTGCAGCACAGTCCGCAATACTTAAAAGATGAACTCAATCCAGATGCCCATCAACAGATGAATGGATAAACAAACTGTGGAACATATACTCAATGGAACACTATGCAATGATAAATTACAGTGATGATTTTAGGAAGTATCTCATAACCTGGTTTCACTTGGAAGACATTGTGCTGAGTAAACTCAGTCAGTGGCAAAAGGACAAATATTGTATGAGACCCCCACTATAAGGACTTAAAAATAGACTTACATACAGAAGAAAAGACTCTCTGATGGCTTCAAGTGTAGGGATGGAGGGAGATGGTTGGTGATAGATTAGACAGTTGATAGAAATTTGACTGGGGGAAAGCAGTGACAGCACACAGTGCAAAGTAAATCAACTGGACTTCAACATAAAGTGAAAACTCTTCTAACCTCAACCCAAAATTGCAAGGATAGAGTAGCAGGGGTGGGCTCTGAGGACCATGCTCTCAGGGAACATAGAGGCAAATTGGCATAACTAGCCTATTGCTAAGAGAGTCTTCTGCACCCTTATTGGTGAGTGGTATCTGGGGTCTTAAAAGCTAGCAAGCTGCCATCTGAGGTACACCAAATCGTCCCAAATCATCTGGAACTTATGATTACCAAGAACAACAAAACCAGGAGGAAAAAAGAGCCCAGGAAACAGAAGGTCCCATGTGAATGAGTGACTGTATCAACATGTGACCGGAAGAACCAGATGGTGCCTGGCCACCACCAAAGACAGCTATCATGGGGCACACGATGTTTTGTTCCAGTGGCAACATGATAAAAAGAGGAGTGAGCCTCAAGAACTCTTCCAAAAGACCACAACTGAGGGCCCAACAGCCCGGGGTGTACCCTGGCAGCATGGCCCTTATACCTGCTGCTGCCCCTGTCCAGAAAACACTACTGAGGTCAACTATTTAGACAAGAATGGACTGGACTCAGGAACACAATGTGACCATATGGTGTGTGTACTTCATGGTTCTATGCATTTATAGGATGCTGTCTCACTGGTCTCTTTCTAGGTGGAGAGTTGAGGGTGGAGAGGAGAGGACAGGAGATTGTTAAGATGATACGACATTTATAGAATAAAAATGAGGATTGTGCTGTCACCAGGCAAGGAGAGCAGAAGGAGATGCAGATAGGCAGGCATGCAAATTTAATTTGGATTGTATGCTTTCACTTAATCACAATAAAAAAGAAAACAATGATCTTAGGAAACATTTCATAACTTGGAGTCATCTGGAAGACATTATGCTGAGTGAAATTAGTCAGCCGCAAAAGGACAAAAATTGTATGAGAAGTTAGAAACTTAAGATTCATGCACAGGAGAAAATGATTTTTGATGGTTACATGGTGCACGGGAGAAGAAGAGATGTATCCGTAGATTAGATAGTAGATAGAAATCGGGTTGGGTGAAGACAGTGACAGTGTGAAGAAGGGAGCTCAGCACAGCTGAACTACACCAAAAGCTAAAAGATTTCCTAAATACAAGCCAACCTTTTGAAGGACACAATAGCAGAAACAGGGGTCTGGGTACATGGTTTCCAGGGACATCTAGGTTAATTGGCATAAATAAGCTCTGTGTTGTTTGTTCATTTGTTTGTTTTAAGAAAATATTCTGGGAGTGGCGGAGTCAAGATGGTAGACTAAACACACATCTCCCTAAATCCCTCTGGAAACCAAGACCTGAACTGATAATTAAATGTAGCCTTCTGGACACCCAGTGAGCCCTAGGACATGGCATAGGGCTGTTAACTTGGACTTCATACCACTGAATGCAAAATCTCCTCTCTTTCACTGACCCCACTCTCAGAGAGCATGGGCTTGCATAGACTGAAGGTAACTCACCATTTTAATTTTTTTCCTCTGTCTTAGCCGGTGGGCAGAGCTGGGGCTTGACTAGCCGCTAATCTCAGATGCACTGCTGGTGGGATTGGCAAGCGAAATTACCATATTTTGAGAGCTCAGATTTGGACTCAGTGCATCTCAGCACCTTTGGCCTCTCTTTTCACCTCCACCATAGAATAGCCTGGACCCAGCCAGGCAGCAAGCTTGGGACACCATCTTGATCCATTGGGAGGCAGAAACACCCATATGGAGACCCCAGCTGGGCTTAGTTCCTGGGCTGGGAGGCAACACCTGCCCACAGGAGAGTGCTTGTCCGGCTGAAAAGCAATATTTTACAAAGTGTTGCCTACAGCTGGGGCCCAGCAACAGAGGCTATGGACTCTGTGCATCTCAGCACCTTTGGCCACTCAGCACCTTTGGCTTCTCTTTCTGCCTCCACCATAAAGTAGCCTGGAACCAGCCAGGCGGTCAGCTTGTACAGGACATGATCTTGTTCCACTGGAAGGCTGAGATACCCTTATAGAAACCTCAGTGGGACCTAATTCCTGGTTTGGGAGGCAGCACCTGCCCAGAAGAGAACACTTCTCAGGCAGAAAAGCAGTATTCTACACAGTGTCACCTACAGCTGGGGCCCGACAGCAGAGACCAGCAGAGCAGTAGCCTTTCCATGTTTTGAGCTAGTTTATAACATCTAGGGTTCACTATAGAGGTGCTTACTTTGCCAGCTGGGAAGCAGGACCTATACACCTGAAAACCTGATTGACTTTGGAAGTTGTCAGATTTTTTACCTCTCATTTTAAGATGGCCTAGAGAAACAACTGCAGTCCATCCTCACAGCGTCTCTCCCAGCCTCTATTGACTCACATGATGCCCATAAAGCAACAAACTCTGGAAAAAAACATAACCAAGAAATCACCCATGGCTTCAGAAATCCCCCAAAAGAAAGCACCTCAGAACTTCCCAGACGAAGAAGCTTTTCTGAAACTGTCAGAAGATAAATACACAAGGATTATGTATAGAGCCCTCCAAGACCTTATATAAAATGCAGCAAAGCAAAATGAAAAGTTAAGCACGCTGTTCGAGCTGATGGAACACCAGTACTCTGAAATCCAGCAGATCAAGAACAAAATGAAAGACATAGAAACTTCAATTCGAAGCCAAGAAAACAGAATGGAACAAATGGAAAAGAGATTTTCTGACTTGGAAGACAGAGCTGCTGACTCCAGCATCTATGAGGAGAAATCAGAAGAAAAGAAACAAGACAAATGAAAAAGCATCAAGAAGCATGTGGGACTCAGAGTAACAATCTATGATTAATTGGAGTTCCTGAACAGGGTGAGACACCTGAGAACACCTGAGCTGCTGACAGAAAACTTCCCAGAAATTATGTAAGAAGAGAATATAGATATCCAAGATATATACTGAACACCACTCAATATAGATCTCAATAGAAAGACTCCAAGACACATTATAATCAAACTCGATGAAATTAAACACAAGCAGAAACTCTTAAAGGCAGAAAGACTCAAAGCAAAGCTAACATTCAGAGGGAAACCTTGTAAGATTTTGTTAGATTTCTCAGTACAAATGATGCTGGCACAGAGACAGAGGCATGATACATTCCAAGCCTTGAAGGAGAAGAACTTCCAACCAAGAATTATGTATCCTGCAAAACTATCTTTCAAATATGAAAACGAAATTCAGACATTCGCAGATAAACAGAAACTCAGAGACTTTGTAAAAACCAAACCAAAGCTACAAGAAATATGGAAAGAATCTCTTGGCTTAGAGAAAAAAAGCCACTAACTTTATACTTTAGAAGCAAATACAGGACACATCACCCAGAATGCTACTGAGTTAGGGAAGACTCCAAACTCAATCAAAGCTGTAATAGTGAAAGAAATAATCCAGTGATCATATCATGAAAACTATGGTGTCATCATATTAAAAAGAGGGATATACTACAGTCGTTACAGTCCTTTCAGATAGAGAGGACATTAATAAGAATGCTAGTAATTGAAATTGGGTTTATACATAGTTTATTAAGAGGGATCATAGGGGAAGCCATAAAGCATAATAAAGATGCAGTATATCAAACCAAGAAACATAATACAGGAGTCTCAAAAGCCCTGAAACCAACCCTGAGAAAGGTGAAAAATCAACTCACAAAGAAGAATGTTCCAGAACTGATTAATAAGAACAACAGAGAAAACATCAACACAAAAACAAACATATCACAATGGCAGCAGTGAACACATATCAATAAATAATCACATTGAATGTGAATGGACTGAACACTCCAGTAAAGAGACATCGAGTGATGTCTTGTATCAAAAGACACAACTCATCCATATGTTGCCTACAAGAAACTCACCTTAGACTTAAAGATAGGAACAAACTGAAAATTAAATGATGGAAGAATATGTATGTATCAAGCTAACAATGAACAAAGTGGAGCAGGTGTGGCAATTCTAATCTCATATAAAATTGATTTTAATGTAAAATCCACCGTCAGGGCAAGTAAGGACACTACTGCTGAAAGGTTTAATACACAAACAGGACTTAACAATATTAAATATTTATGCACTTAATATTAGAGAACCTAAATACATTGAAGAAACACTGACTACACTCAAAAATGAAATACATCGCTCCACAATAATCGTGGGAAACTTCAATACTTCACTCTCAATATTGGATGGATTGTCTAAAATAAGCTTAATAAAGACACAGAAGACCTTATTGCCACAATTAACCAACTAGACCTCATCAACATGTACAGAGCTTTCTATCTATCAGCAGACAACTACACCTTCTTCTCCAGTGCACATGGAACATTCTCCAGAATAGACCGTATGTTAGGACATAAAGCAATTCTCAATAAAATCCATACCATTGAATTAATGCAAAGCATCTTCTCTGATCATAAAGCCATAAAAGTCAAAATCAATGTCAGAAAAAATGTAGAAAGTAGAACTCATGGAAACAGAACACTATCTTACTCAAAAAGCTATGGGTCATAGAAGAAATCAAGGATGAAATAAAGAATATATTGGATGCACTTTATGGTTCTATGCATCTATAGGATATCATCCTGCTGACCTCTGGCTGGAGGAAGGAGAGTGGATGGAGAGGAGGGGAAAGGAGACTGTTGGGAGGATGAGACATGTATGGAGCAGAGAGGAGCAGTGTGCTTTCACTGGGCAGGCAGAGCAGTGGAAGCTGCATATAGGTGGGCATATAAATTTATATGGGAATGTACATTCTCACTCAGTCATATTAAATAAAAAATAAAGAAAACAAAAGGAATCTATGGATTCCAGTGAGAATGAAAATACTTCCTACCAGAACCTCTGGGATACAGCCAAAGCATTGCTTAGAGGTCAGTTTATCTCCATAAATGCACATATCTGGAAGGAAGAAAGAAACCAAGCCAAAGAACCAGCCCTACAGCTTGAACAGGTAGAGAGAGAACAACAGAGGAGCCCCTCAGGCACCAGAAGAAAACAAATCATAAAGATTAGAGCAGAACTAAATGAATTAGAGAATAACAGAACAACTGAAAAAATTGAAAAGACCAAGAGCTGGTTTTTTTGAAAAAATCAACAAAATTGACAAACCATCTGCTAAACTTACTAAAGAAAAACACGAAAGGGATCAAATAACCCAAAAGAAATGAGAGGGGAGTTGCCATAACAGATCCAACAGAAATCAAAAATATCACAACAGAATACTGTGAAACACTGTACTCTAACAAACTTGAAAACCTAGAGGAAATGGACAAATTCCTTCATTCATATCACCAACAAAATCATCACAAGGTAGAGCAGAACAAAGGAAGACATTGAAAACGTCATCAAAAAAACTACCAAGAATAAAGTGCCCAGGCCCAGATGGCTTCACCACAGAATTCTACCAAGCTTTTAGAGAAGAATTATCTCCAGTACTACTGAGACTATTTCACAGTATAGAAAGGGATGGCATACTCCCAAATTCAGTCTATGAAGCCAGCGTAATACTGTTACCAAAGCCAGGGAAAAACCCAACTAAAAGGAGAACTACAGACCAATATCACTCATGAATCTAGATGCAAAAATCTTCAACAAAATTCTTGCCAACAGAATACAACATATCCAAAACATAATCCATCATGACCAAGTTGCATTTGTACCAGGGATGCAAGTCTGCTTCAACGTCAGAAAAACAATTAATGTGATCAACCACATAAATAACACAAAGGACAAGAATCACCTGATTTTGTCTTTTGATGCAGAAAAGGCATTTGATAAAGTCCAACACCTATTCATGCTAAAACTCTCAGTAAAATAGGAATAGACAGCAAATTCCTTAATGCAATAAGGACCATTTATACAAAGCCAACCGCCTATGCCATCCTGAATGGAGAGAGACAGGAACAGTTTCCTCAGAGAACAGTAATTAGACAAGGATGCCCACTCTCAGCTCTCCTATTCAACATTGTACTAGAAGTTCTAGCCAGAGCAAGCAGACAAGACCAAGAAATAAAGAGCATCTGCACTAGCAAAGAAGAAGTAAAATCTTTCTATTTGCACGTGGTATGATTGTGTATGCAGAGAATCCTGAAGAATCCATAAGTAAACTACTCCAACTGATAGAAGAGTTCAGCAAAGTCTCAGGATACAAGATAAGCTTAAGTAAATCAGTAGAATTCCTTTATACCAACAAGATTAAGGAAGAAATCATCAAATCAATACCATTCACTACAGTCCCTAAGAAGATAAAGTACCTAGGAATAAATCTAATCAGAGAAATAACAGACCTTTACAAAGAGAACTACAACTCCTTACTCCAAGAAACTAAGAGACTTACATAAATGGAGAAACCTACCTTTCTCATGGATAGGAAGAATTAACATTGTGAAAATGTTTATTCTGCCCAAAGTGATCTACTTATATAATGCAATCCCAATACAAATTCCAGTGACATTTTTTAATGAAATGGAGAAACAAATTACCAACTTTGTTTGGAAAGGGAAGAAGCCCTGGATAAGTAAAACACTGCTGAAGAAGACCACACTGCAAGGCCTCTCACTACCCAACTTTAGAACTTATTACACTGCCACAGTAGTCAAAATAGCCTTTTACTGGTACAAAAAGAGACAGATAGATCAATGGAACAGAACTGAGATTCCAGGGATGACACCACCTCCCTATGAACATTTGATATTCAACAAAGACCCTAAGACATTCAACTGGGGAAAAAACAATCTCTTCAACAAATGGTGCTGGCAAAATTGGATATCCATCTGCAATAAATTGAAACAAGACCTGTATCTTACATCTTATACAAAAACCAACTCAAACTGGATAAAAGACCTAAATATCAAATCTAAAACGATAAAGTTCATCCAAGAAAAAGTAGGAACAACAACGGAAGTTTTAATACACAACTTAGAATTTAAAATCTGTCAAATAAACAACAAACAACAGAAAATAGATAAATGAGAACTATTAAGAATCAAACACTTTTGCTCATCCAAAGACTTTATTAATAGAATTAAAAGGTCACCTATAGAATGGGAAAAAATATTTGGCAACTCTACATCAGACCGACACCTGATCTCCATAATCTGTAAGGTACTACAAACTATCAATAATAAAAAGATAAATAATCCAATTAAGTAATGGACAAAGTAGATGGGCAGACACTTCTCTAAAGAGAAGATCCAGACAGCCAAAAAACACGTATGGACAAGCTCGTGATCGTTAGCTATTAAAGAAATTCAGATCAAAACTACAGTGGATATCATCTCACTCCAACAAGGTTGGCCGTGATCCAAAAAACACAAAACAATAAATGCTGGAGAGGCTGTGTAGAAATTGGAACTCTACTACACTGTTGGTGGGAACGCAAAGTGGTGCAATGTTTTTGGAAAACTTCTGTAAAAAGCTGGAGATAGATATACCACTTGACCCAGTAATTCCACTGCTCAGAATATAGCCTACAGAATCAAGGCCATTCACACCAACTGATTGCATGTACATGAATGTTTATCACAGCACAGTCCACAATAGCAAAAGGATGGAACCAACCCAGATGCCCAACAACAGAGGAATGGCTAGGTAAACTATGGTATATATACTCAATGGAACATTATGCAATGATAAAGAACAGCGATGATTTTAGAAAACATAAACCCAGTTTCAACTGGAGGACATTATGTTGAGTGAAAGTAGTCAGCAAAGAAAGGGCAAATATTGAAGAGACCCCTACGATAAGAACTTAAAAACAGTCTCATGCATAGAAGAAAAGACTTTGATGGCTGCAAGGGTGGGAAGAGAGAGAGGATGAGGAGGGGAGGGTCTAAATTAGAAAGTCAAGCCAGACAAGTGCCGTCGAGTTAAATTAGATAGTTGATAGAAATTTGGTTGGGTGAAATCTGTGACAGCATACATTATAAAGAAGACCAGTATTAACTGAACTTCAACATAACATGACTACTCCTCCCATCTTAACCCAATATTGCAAGGACTGAGTAGCCAGGCAGGGGCCAGGGACCATGCTCTCAGGAGAAATGGAGGCCAATTGGCAAAACTAGCATTTTGCTAAGATAGCCTTCTGTACCCCACATTGGTGAGTGGCGTCTGGGGTTTTAAAAGATGCCAAGCTACCACTTGAGGGTACAGTAAATTGTCCCAACTCAACAGGAACAGATGATTACCAAGGATAAAAATGACATGGGGGAAAGAGAACCCAGAAGACAGAGAGACCAGCGTGAGTGGGTGACTACATCAACTTGTGACTGGAAGAACTGGATGGTGCCCGGCCACCACCAGTGATAGCCATGATGGAGCTCACACAGTTGAGTCTCACTGGCAACACAAGAATAAAAATGGGTGCACACTGAGATCTCCACTAAAAGACCACCTCTGGCCCTGATGCTGCCACTGTCCATAAATCATAATGCAGGTCAATTCTCAGACAGGAATGGATTAGACGTGGCTACACAGAGTGACCATATCACGTGTGTACTTTATGGTTCTATGCATCTACAGGATGTCATCCTGTTGACCTCTTACTAGAAGAAAGGGAGTGTGTGGAGAGGAAGGTATAGGAAGTTGTTGGGAGGATAAGACATGTATGGAACAGACAGGAAGAGTGTGTTGTCTCCAGGCAGGAGAGCAGTGGGAGCTGCATACAGATGAGCATGCAAATTTATATGGGAATGTTGGGAGCTGCATACAGATGAGCATGCAAATTTATATGGGAATGTACATTTTTGTTCAATCATAACTGAAAAAAGAAAACATTCTACGCACCACTTTGTTGAGTGGTGTCTGAGGTGTTAAAAGCTAGCAAGTGGCCATCTCTGTAGTATCAAGTGGTCCCAATCCACCTGGAACAGAGAGAATGGAGGACATCAAAGACATAAAGAAAACTACTTCGGCATGGAATCAGAAGAACTAGATGGTGCCCAGCCCACCACCAGTGACTGCTGATAGAGAACAGAATGTAAAGTCCCTGATGTAGTGAGAGAAAAACAAATGTGCAGAACAAGAACTCTATTAAAAGATCACACTTGGTAGTCCGTCAGGCCAGAGGGTCCCCAGAAGACATGACCCCCTAGACTCTCTGTTAGCCCAGAACTTAAAACACTACTAAAGCCAACTCTTCAGACAAAGATTGGACTGGACTGTAAGGCAGAGGGCAATGCTGGCAAAGAACTTGCTTCATGGCTTAAATGCATGAGGCTATCTGAGCAGCTGTCATCTGGAGGCAAGGTGAGAGGGTAGAGGGGATCAAGAGTTGGTTGAATGGCTACAGGAAGTACAGAGTGGAAACTAGCAGCATGCTAGAGTTTCAAAGTGGTGTGAGTGAGGGGTTTTATATGGCAAATTGACTTGGATTGTAAACTGTTACTTAAAGAACAATAAAATACTTTTTAAAAAAAAGTAAAAATAAAATAACTGAAAAGAAAAAGATTAGAGCCTAGGAAACCCTACCAGGCCATTCTGCTGGTAAGGTTAGCATGACTCAACAGCATACAACAACAACGTGGTAGCTCTATACTTAACCATTTGAGGAAATGCCAGGCAGTTTTACAACATGGCTGCATCATTTTACATTCCCAAGATCCCAAAGTGACTTAAGCTCAGTGTCATCCTTGAAAGAATCACTTTGGTCTTCAGCCAAAATCATTGACACAAGCCCAACTGGTGCCACTTACAAGGATTAAGTGACTCGATGCTTGTAAAGCAGACAGGAATTACACCCAGATCTCATGGAGCAAGTGCTGATGAAGACAGGGAGCTGTAAGGTAAACAGGGCTGGGAAGGCTGATATTCTCAAATACCTGGCTGCACCACATCCTTCTGATTCAGGAAGCAGGTATTATTATCCTCTCAATTGTTGTTGCTGTTGTTGTTAGTTGCTGTGGAGGAGACTTTAACTGATGGGGACCTTATGTACAACAGAACGAAACGTTGCCAGGTCCTGCATCATCTTTACTGTCAGCGGTAAACTTGAATCCACTGTTGTGTCCATTGTGTCAGTCCACCTCATAGAGGACTTCCCCTATTTTCCTATCAACCATCTTCCTTACCAAACAAAATATCATTTCATAGTAGTCTTTCCTGATGTGTCCAAAGTAGGTATCTCAGTTACCTAGAGTTGCTGTAAGAGAAATACCATAAGTGGATGGTTTAAGAAAAAGAAATTGATTTTCTCACAGTTTAGGGGGATAAATAATCAAAGTCAGAGTACCAGCTCTAGGAGGTAGCTTTCTCTCTCTGCCAGTTCTGGAGGAAGGTCCTTGTCTCTTTAGTTTCTCCTTCCTGGTTCCTCAGGAATCTCCATGTGTCTTGGCATCTGTCTTACTCCATCTTTCTTCTTCACTTGCTTGTTTAATCTCATATCTCAAAAAGAGATTGGCTCAAGACACACCCTACACTAATCCTGTCTCATTATTGTAACAAAGACAACCAGTTCCCAGATGTATTATAACCACAGGCAGAGAGGTTAGGATTTACAACCTATATTTTAGGGAATACAATTCAATCCATAAAAGTAAGCAGTCTCAAGTCCTACCATCCTAGCATCTAAGGAGATTTCTGCTTTCATCTAAGACAGTTTTGTTCTTTCTTCTGGCAGTGCATGATATATTCAATATTCTTTGTTTACACCACAAGTGAAGCTGAGACTTGGAAAAAGTACATATTTTGCCAAATCTAAATTTGACTCCAGTGAATCTGTTCTTAATCACTCCACTTCTCTGTGGAGTTTCTCCAGCACAGCACTGGGATGTTTGGGGCTGGACCATTCTTTGCAACAGAGATAAAGCCTGTATACTGTGGGATATTTAGCAGCATCCCTGGTCTCTACCTACTAGATGCCAGTATCAATCCCTACCCTAGTTGTGACAATCAAAATTATCTTCACACATGGCTAAGTGTACAAGAAGGGCAATGACCGTTGTTTCAACGCCTCAGTAAACTTCTTAACAGCTTTATGGAGATATAATTCACATACCATACAATTCACACATTTAAAGTATAGAATTCAAGAGTTTTTAAGTATATTCACAGACATATGTATCCACCCCCACAATCAGTTTTAGAACATTTTAATCACTCTACAAAGAAACCCACACTCATTAGCTATTTCCCTTTACACCTTGTCACCCTCTCACCCTTCTGCAGCCTTTTTTCCATTTTTCTGTTGCCCTTGAGTTAACCCCTTTTGTGGCAACCCCATGTGTGTCAGAGTAGAACTTGCTCCCTAGGGTTTTCAGTGGCTGACTTTTGAAAGTTAGAGTGCCAGATCTGTCTTTTGGGTGGATTTGAACTGCCAAACTTTTCATTAGCAGTTAAAGACTTAACCCTTTGTACCACCCAGGAATTCCATTTCCTCTAGTGTTCTTCCACTTCACTCAAATCCTAGGCAACCACTAATCACTAATATACTTTCTGTCCCTGTAGATTTGCCTATTGTGGAAATAGCTTATAAATAATGTCCTCAGTGAGCTCTTGAGAGTGGATACAGAAAAGCACCCAGAAGAGAAAATGGGCTGGTTCCCAGAGAAAAGTTGGGAAATTAGGATGCTAACCCAGTTGTGATTAATAGGGTCACATTTCCCTGCAAGCCTTGTATAGAAGCCAATGTTCTGCTTTACAGGTTAACCTAAGCAAAAGTAGAACTTACGAGGGAGCTTTGAGGGTATGTTAAGGACCAAGGTAAGGCTGTTGAACCAGAGACCAAGTAATCCCAGGATATTGTAGGAACACAAATCAGTTGGCAGTCACCAAGCAGCACCACTGGAAGGCATGAATTATACGCAAACATTTGTGTAACACGTAACTCTGTGTCACTTAATCAAGATTCTAAATGCTGTGACAGAGAATATCTGAGGGATTAACATAGACCATGGGTAAAACAAGGGCCAGAGGTGAGAGCTGCAGGCAAGAACCTCCAGGAACCCTCTTCATCTCCCCTGTTGGAGCCCCCTTGATTGATTATCTTGCCAGCACCTTACTCAGAAATAGTAATAATAAAATGTTGCCATTGAGTGGATTCCAATTCATTTAAAATGTTGCCATTGAGTGGATTCCAATTCATTTAAAATGTTGCCATTGAGTGGATTCCAATTCACGATAACCTCATGTTTTACAGAGTGGGACTATTCTCCATAGGATTTTCTTGGCTGTAACTCTAGAGAAGCAGTTCACTAGGACTTTCTTCCACAGTGCTATGGGTGGGTTCAATCTGCCAACCTTCAGATAAGTAGTCAAGAGGAAACTATTGGTGCCATCCAGGGACTTCTGCACTCAGAGGGGAAAGTAGTGCCCATGACTGCAATTCTTTCCCTCTCTTTTTTTTTGGCCAGGTCCCCTGAGGATTGATAACACTACCCAATTTAATGGAACTGGGCTTGGTCACAAGACTTGCTGTGGCCAATGGAGTATTATCAGAATAGACAAGGTACCAATTCTATCTCGAGGCCTTAGAAAGCATTGCATGTGTCCATCTGTCCTTCTAACATTTCTCCCGTCCACCAGGAGGTGAGCATGCCCAGTGAGCCAGTATCCCGGAATGACAGTCACTTTGAACTGACTCACACATGCAGCCTCAGGCAGAGCCTGAGAAGTCAGTGTTCATCATAAGCCATTGGGCATTGGAGTATTTTGTTCAGAAGCCCTATTACAAAAATAACTAACTAGTACACTCCAAGAGAAGAGAGATGTGCGTAGAAGAAAACAGGAAGCTTGCCACTGAAGAAATTCCACCCATTCTTTACCCTAACTATCTACTACCCCAGGTAGTCAATACAAGCAACTGTTGTCAGTATAAAAACTGGCATCACATGACACTCTCCTACTGATTGGCTCGGGTTACCTCTAAAACTCTCTTGCAAGGTGGTTCTCAATACTGCTCCCATTTTGCCACAAGTTAATGGCGTGCTTTTTATTCTCAAGCTGCTCCCAGTCTTAGGATTCTCTAGAGAGACAGAACCAGTGAGACATGTATATATATATATATATATATATATATATATATATATATATATATATAGCTATAACTGCAGATAGACGTAAACAAAGATGTAGATATAACGTCATATTTATAGAGAGAGAGAAAGGGAGAGAGACTTACTTCAAGAGGTTGGCTCATACAATTGTGAGTGCTGGCAATTTCAAAATCTGCAGGTAAGGCTGGATTTCAGGGCCGTGGGAGTCTAGCAAGTCCAAAGTCTGTAGATCAAGTGGTAGACTTCATACGTTTGTAGGCTTTTGTCCCACGATCCATAGGTCAAGCAACAGGAAGAGTAGAGTCAAGAGAGAGAGGACATAAGTTCTATCAAAATGTCTACTTACAGTCTTGAGGCTGACTACACCCTGAGGAAACTAACCTTTCCATTGATTGATTACATTAGGCTATGTTATAGAAGGTGATCATATTACATTGCATTATTTTATGTTATTTATGGAACAGCAATGAGTCCAGTTTTTGGACAACTACTGGAAGCCATAGTCTAGGCTGTTATTAGGCACCTTCAGGTTGGTTCCAACTCATAGCAACTATATGTACAAGAACAAAACACTTCATGGTCCTGCACAATTCTCACAATTTTTGTTATGCTGCAGCCACTGTGTCAATCCATCTCATTGAGGGTCTTCTTTTTTGCTGACCCTCAAGCAACCATGATGTCCTTCTCCAGGAACTGATCTCTGATAACATGTCCGTAGGCTAGCCTATAATTATAAAATGAACTGTAATACCTCCCTCAATAGCTCTTTGTAACCCTGTCTCTAGATGTTGTCTCCTGTCCCTGGACATTATTTTATGGTGAATGAACACAATACAGAAGCCCACGTTCTGCTGGAACTGAGGGGAGAGAGAGAATAACAGAGAATAGGAGTGGTGATTCCACGTCGTGGGTCAGATGATCAGGAAGGGGAAGTGAGCACCTCCCTGTCTGCCCCAGTGAGCAAATCTCCCCAAGGAGGGCCACCCAAGAAAGAAGGGGCAATGAGGAGATAACCCCACACCCACTGAACCTCCAGGCCCATTCTACCAATCTCATGCTCCTGTCCTGTGAACAGAGACCCCAGAGCCACCACCACACTCAGGGAGGTTCTCACAGGATGCATCTGAGTTGGCAGTACTTATGATGGCCTCCAAGACAGAGTATACTGGAGCTGCTCAGAGACCCTGCAATCCAGAAGCACTGCGAGAGAAAGAGCAGCTATTCATACCCCAGTTGTATCAGAGGAATCCGTGGAGCCCAGGTTCAGGCTATTTGCCACACATGACGAAGTCATACGGCACCTGCCAAAAAAGGTGATCCACCTCTTTAGTCCATGCCCCAAGTCCTTACCCACTATTTCCAGCCCATTGCTGTCCTGGGCACCACACAGGACATGTGGAGGTATCACACAGTCTGAGCAGACAGTCCCAGGAGAAAAAGGCTCGAAGAAACATGTGATTTGATTTATATTAGACATCGCTAATTATATTTCATTAAAGTGGATTTTTTTAAGAGAAAAAAGAAATGCCTCTGTTGGGGCAAAACCAAATTTAGCTTTAATATTTGAATAAGATAATAAAGATGGTTTAATCAGTTACATAAAACAATGTCTACATGCTTTGCTCAGAGATAAAATCTACATACCTTTAATAAATTCATAGTAATTATGTTATTAATTTAGAGCTCTGAAAGATATATTAAAATAGATAAGATTCAAATAAGTAGAGAAGATATAAATCTAAGTGACTTTGTTGGTGGCTGTTGAGTCAGCCCCAACTCATGGCAGCCCCATGAACAACAGGAGACAGTGACAAGTCCTGCGCCATCCCCATGGTCAACTGTGAATCAGGCCATCATGATCCATCAGGTTTTCAATGGCTAAATTCGAGTAGGCTGTGATACGGAAAGCTGTGCCACTGGAAAGTCAGGAGAGGCATGCTTCAGGGTTATATCCTTTCACCATACCTTTTTGATCTGTATGCTGAGCAAATAATCTGAGAAGCTGAATCATACAAAGAAGGACGAGGCATCAGGATTGGAGGATGAGTCATTAACCTGGGTTATGCATAGGACACCACCTTATTGCTGAAAATGAAGAAGATTTGAGACACTCACTGATGAAGATCAAGGACCACAGTCTTCAGTACAGATTGCACCTCAACATCAGGAAAACAAAAATCCTCACAAATGGACCAGTAAGCAACATTGTCATAAATGGTTTCTCCATTGAATTTGTCAAGGATTTAATTTTTACTTGGGTCCACAATTAATGCCCATGGAAGCAGCAGTCAAGGAATCAAAAGAGGCATAGCATTCGGAAAATCTGCTGCAAAGGACATCTTTAAAATATTCAAAAGTAAGGATGTCACCTCAAAGACTAAAATGCACCTGACCCAAGCCATGGTATTTTCAATTGCATCATATGCATGCAAAAGCTGGATCATGAGCAAAGAAGATGGAAGAGTTGATGCCTTTGAATTGTGGTGCTGGAGAAGAATGTTGAATGTCCGATGGACCACTGTCTTAGTCATCTTGTATGGGTCTAACAGAAAATACCACGAGTGGAAGGTTTCACAAAGAGAGGCTTTTATTGACAGAGTCAGGTAGGTCACAAGTCCATTTATAAGTTACAAGGAGATTCAATAAGAGAATGTATTACAGTCCAGTAGGATAAATCCAAATCCAGTGAGAGCATCTCGACACAGGAACCTCTGGTCCAAGGGAAGTACTCTGCTCTTAGTGCTTCTCTCTTGGTTGTATGAGGTTCCCAACTTCCTCTGCTCACTTCTCTCCCTTACATTCCACAAAGTGATAGCTTGAGTCCTGCCTCACTAACGCAGCTGCAGCCAGTTCTCCATCATCAGTCTCACAGAAGCAGGATTCACAACACATGGGAGGAAGGGCACCACATTGGGACTCACAGCCAAATCAAATCAAAACATACATTTGGGGGGGACACTTCAATCCGTGACAACCGCCAAAAGAACAAACAGATCTGTTCTGGAAGAAGTACAACCAGAGTGCTCCTTGAAAGCAAAGATGGCAAGATTGTGTCTTACATACTTCGGACATGTTTTCCGGAAAGATCAGCCCCTGGAGAAGGACATCATGCTTGGTAGAGTGGAGGGTCAGCAAAAAAGAGGAAGACCCTCAATGAGATGGATTGACACAGTGACCACAACAGTGGGCTTAAGCATGAAAACAATTGTGGGCATGATGCAAGACCAAGTAGTGTTTTGTTCTGTTGTTCACAGGGTCACTATGAGTAGGAACTGACTTGACAGACCTGACAACAACAACAAATCCAAGTAAGAGGAGGTGTAAAGCAAAAACTAAACTCAAGTCAAGTCAAGTCAATTCCAACTCACAGCAACCCTGCAAAACAGAGTAAAACTGCCCTATTGAGTTTCCAAGGAGCTCCTGGTGGATTCAAACTGCTGGCCTTTTGGTTAGCAGCTGTAGCACTTAAAATTTGCACCATCAGGGTTTCCAATGGGGTATATAGAAGGAGGAAAATAAGCAAAATACATGGAACAAGTGGGACCACATGTATCCAGTCATCACAGCAGGCCTGTGCAGGGTTTTCTGAGTCTAGCAAGAAGGAGTTGATGAGTTTCTGCCTCTTCAGACTGAAGACTATGGATTATATGGCCAAGGAAAACATCCACAGAGCAGACAGTGCAGGTGTGCACTGAAGAGCACAGCTCTGAGACCTCATGGAGCTAATAGTGTTCTCTTACTAATTATGAAACCTCTACCTATGCCTCTCCTGTGGAGTCTCAGGGTGCTTCACACATTTAACTCGCTTTGCAAAGTGAAAGTTTGGAGGTTCAAGTCCACCAAGAGGCATCTCAGAAAATCAACCACTGAAAATCCTACGGAATATAGTTCCACTCTGGCACATATGGGGTTACCCTGAGTCTGCATCAAGTCTCCCTCATAGTGAGGTCCTCCTTGTGAGTTCATCTTCAAATCGTCTAAGTGACTCAGGTTCGATTAGTTTCCAGAATGCCTAGGTAGGAAGTAATCGTTAAAAACATGTAAATTAAGTTACCCCAGCAGCTTAATAGATTAATCATTGACATTTTCTCTCTTGTTGGATCCTATCCTTCTATAGGAATTAATCACCGGTTGGCTAGAGACAGCCACCAAAGATTAGTGTACTCTGCTCATGATGCTGGCATTTGGGGACTTGGGCCCCCTGGAGGGAGAAAGGATTTCACTGTTCTCCCAGCAGCCCTCTTTCATGCTGGATGTGGCTACTCTGGAGGCGACCAGGGACCTCTGCCTCTGCCTTCCCAATCATCACTCAGGGTTGGGGAAGGATTCTGCTGTTGATGGCTTGTCAGTCACACACAGTCCAAGAGTAGCAACTTCCACCTCAAAGAGCCAGCAAAGAAAAGTATCCTATGAGTTATTTATAGGGCACATTCATCCTCCGATGCATTCACTTTTGAAATACTTACTGTTACAGTCACTGTGTTAATACGTCTTATGGAGGGTCACTCTCTTCTTTGCTGACCTTCTACTTATTAATCATGATACCCTTCTCCAGGAACTGATCCCTCTGGATAACCTGTCCATTCTCACCTCTAAATAGCATTTTTGTTGTACTTCTTCTAAGACAGATTTGTTTGCTCTTCTGGCAGTCCATGATATATTCCACATTCTTCACAATAATTGAAAGGCATCAACTGAAAACTGTAATTCAAAGGCATCAATTCCTCTTCCATCTTCCTTATTCATTTTCCAGCTTTTAGGTGCATGTGAGGTAATTAAAAATACCACAGCTTGGGTCAGGCATGCCTTAGGCCTCAGAGTGACATCTTTGCTTTCCAACACTTTAAATAGCTCTTTTATAGCAAATTTTCTCAAGGCAATACCCCATTTGATTTCTTGACTGCTGCTTTTATGGACATTGACTATGGATAAAAGTAAAACGAAATCCTTGACAACTTCATTATTTTCTCCATTTATTATGATGTTGCCTGTTGGCCCAGTTGTGAGGATGCCATACTAGTTGCTTAACATTTTGACTACAGGGGAGGTCAGACAGGAGACATCATTGTGTCAATGGTGTGCTCAATATCACATCACAAGAATATTTCCCAGGCAGTGGCCCTGGGTAGGGAGTTAAGGGGGTTGCAGAAAGCAAGATCAGCAGAGTCTTTCCGGCTTCCTCTTTTGGAGACATCTTTGCCTACCACTCTGGCTGACTCATATCTTTGATCCTGATCCCAGCTGCTCTAGGTCAATCCTTACAAATACAAATATCTAGGAGATGGAGTCAAGATGGCTCACAAATACAAACACCTTCACAGGGAGACTTCTATCTCTTTGTAACTCTATTCTTAGCTCATGTATGTGTTTCCTGGGGCTGCCATACATGCATTAGGAAAAACTGGTTGCTTAAAACAACAGGAGTTTATTCTCCCACAGTTCTGGAGGCCAGAAACACTAAACAAGATGTCAGCAGGACCATACTTTCTCTAGGGCTCTAGAAGAAGGGCTTTCCTTGCCTCTTCCAGCTTCTGATGGTTCCTGGAAATTCACAGCATTCCTTGGCTTGTGGCTACCTCACTTCACTCTCCACCTCCATCTTCCTTCTGTGTCTCCATCTTCTCTTCTTCTGTCTCTGGTAAATACATTTGTCATTGGATTTAGGGTCCACTCTGATTCAATGATCTCATGTGAAGATCCTTAACTTAATGACAACTTCAAAGATTTCTTTTTCCAAGTAAGGTCACCTTCACAGTTCCAAGTTGTGAAGGATTTCATTTTACTTGGATCCACAATCAACACTTGGAAGCAGCAGTCAAGAAATTAAATGATGCATTTCACTGCGCAAATCTGCTGCAAAAGACCTCTAAGGTGTTGAAAAGCAAAGATCTCCCTTTGAGGACTTTGAGGACTCACAGGCTCCTAACCCAAGCCATGGTGTTTTCAACTGCCTCGTATGCATGGGAAAGCTGGACAATGAATAAGGATGACCAAAGAATAACTGATGCCTTAAAATTTTAGTGTTGACAAAGAATACTGAAAATATCTTGGATTGCCAGAAGAACAAACAAATCTCTTGGAAGTACAGACAGAATGTTCCTTAGAAGTAAGGATGGTGAGAATTTCTCTCATGCGCTTTGGACACCTTATCAGGAGGGACCTGGAGATGTCCCTGGAGAAAGATATCATGCTTAGTAGAGAGTCAGAGAAAAAGAGGAAGACTGTCAATGAGATGGACTGATGCAGACACTGCAACAATGGACTCAAGTATAGCAACAACTGTGAGGATGGCATAGGACCAGGTAATATTACATTCTATTGTACACAGGTTCACTATGAGTGAGAACAATCTTGACCACACTAAACTACAATAACAACACATTTCCTGAAGTCAGAACATGGACACATCGTATGTGAAACCACCATCCAGTGCACTGCAGCTCCTTTCCTATTTTCTTGAATTTTCCCATTACAGCAAGGACACAGCCTCAGCCCTCTGGAATTTTACCACTTGAAAAAGAAAGTCTAGATCCAACAAGTGCCTCATTCACTGTGGTCCCCAGTATCTAGGACATAGCTTAGACAGAAGCTGTCAGCGTACAGAGCAGGAATGAATGAATAGTAAAGGTGAAAGAGACACGCAGCAAGGATGAACTGGCCATAAACACCAATTAAATATCATACAAGTGGAGGGAGTGATGATGCACCATCAGAAAATCCAAACAGGACCAAACAGGACATTCCACCACACTCAAAGTTGCCTCGCCCAGAGGGTTCTTGTAGTTGTGGACTCCCAGATCCTTAGGGTCAACTTCAAGCCCTGACTTCATGGTCACTGCCAGCCTCCTCCATGAAGCCTTCCGTCAGTGAGCTCACATCCATCACTGTGGGGAACACATCACCACAACCCCCTCTGAGCCTCCAAACCCCTTTGTGAGATTGGCCTTCTGATCTGCTCTGGTGAAAGTGGACAGGGGCTTGGAGTCCAAGGCTCCTGTTCCTGAAACTTCCCCTGGGCTCCAGGACAAAAGTTAATTATACAGCAGTCAGTTGCTCTTTCATCAAGGTCTCTGTCTCCCCTTCCACCAGCCTTGTTCCAGGCAGGTAAACTCCGGAGGTGACAGGTGGCTGCAGGTGCTCCTGTTCCACTTGTCACCTATTTAGCTTCCTGATAGAAAGAGTTCCTCCCCAATTCTTTCCAGCAACTGCCAGAGCAGACTTGTAGGCCCTGTTGGGGCATCCACCCACCTGGGAACCAATCTCCAAAGGTAATCAGGAGTAGGGCAAACTGGTCAGCCCTGGAGTACAGTCAGCTCCACCCAAACCCAGGGAGCAATAGAGGGCTGCTTCCAGAAGAAAATGCCATCTGCCCATCGGTGTGTCATCCTGTAGCGGCTTATGTGACGCTGTGGAAGTTATGCCACTGGTATTTTGAATACCAGCAGGGTCACCCAGATGGGCAGTCTTCAGGAGAGCTTCCAGACTAAAACAGACTAGGAAGAAAGGTCTGGCTATCTATTTCCCAAAATTAGCCAGTGAAAATCCTATGGATCATAACAAAATAGTGCCCCATATAGTGCTGGAAGATAAGCCTCCTAGATCTGAAGGCACTCAAAATGCAGTGGTGCAGCAATGGTCTCAAGTGTACCAAGGATCATGAGATGGAGCAGTGTTTTGCTCTGTTATGCATGGAAAAGCCATGAGTCTGGGCTGAATCAATGGCAGCTAACAACAACAATAAATTCAGAAGAAAAGAGAAACAGGGGCAAAACCCACAGGTGGCCAACACAACCAATAAAGGGGTTCATATGGTATCAATCTAGAAATTAAAGAAGGGGTAACTTTGGGAGACTCTGGAAGACAGGTTCCAGCTTTACTTCAGTTTGTTAGCTTCTCCCAGGAATGACCAAGGCTGACTTTGTCGAGGTGCCCCCAGCCACCCACCCAGATATTATCAGGGTCAATCTCACTTCTGGCTTGCAAGTTAGCTGGTGATATCTCACCCCCAAAGTCAGTCACAGCAAGCTACGTAAAAGGAATGCCCCTTCCCCTCTCCTGAGATCCCGGCAGGTAAGCCTATGAGCCAGGTGACAGCCCAGTCCATGCCTATCCATCCTTCTACAGCCTGAATGCTGCCTGCCTTCCAGGCTCTCCACCGTGATGTTGCAAGAGACATGACACCAACAGCTGCTTCTGGCAAGCGAGCATGGAGTAAGGGAGATGCCAATTTGTGGCAGACGTCTAAAGAAGCTATTTCTAAAACAGCAATTACCAGAAAGGGGAACAAATTACTACTTACTTCAGAGACTTTCACACATGGAGAATCAGGGCTTTACAAAGTAATCAGGGCAATGTGTTTGCAAAGCAGCATTATTTATATTGAAATATTTCACAAGGGAAGGGCAGGAACAGAAATTGAAGGTCACCAAGGAGTAAATACCAGGGTCACTCTTTCTCCACTAAAGCGACACAGGGCCTGGATTACAGCTGCATTACACACGTTTGAAAACTATTAAATAAATCCAGGCTGGTATCCAATGTCAGATATCTAGGAAAAATGAGCTCAAGTGCCCAAACCCAATAACAGAAAAACTTGCCCATGATTGTAGCCCACAACAGCCAGGCCAGGGCCCAGGGAAATGGCCTTTGAATGTCAAGCCTGGGTGACTCATCACTGCAGATTCAGTCCATCCATCAGGGCACTATCTGGCTCACTATCTGGCTCAACTGCCAGGCTACCAACCGGCCTCTCCTTAATCTCCACCAAGAACCAATTAAAATCAGTTGACAACAAGTTAACTCCTGACTCCTGGAGACTTCGTGTGTCAGAGCTGTGAGCCACAGGGTCTTCAGTGGTTGCTTTTATGGAAGTACCCTGCCACATCTTTCTTACTAATCTGTCTTAGCCTGCGAGATCTGCTGGAATCACTCTGCCATGAGTGTCTCCGCTGGTAGTTGAAGTGCTGGTGTTAGAGTTTACAGCACCAAAGCAACATGAAAGCCACCACAGTACAACAAAACGACGGATGAGTGGTAGACTTCATGATTATAGTAACATGTGTGTATGTATGTATGTGTATCCACCGCCACTACCAGTTGGATTTGTGGCCTCCAACACATGGTAACCCTATGTGTGCCACAGTAGAATTACGCTCCATAGAGTTTTCAATTGGTGATTTTTATGGAAGTAGATTGCCAGGACTTTATTCTGAGGCACCTCTGGGTAGCCCTCAAACTTCTGGATTTTCAGGTAGCAACCGATTACCTTAACCATCTGCATCATCCAGAGGACATCCAAGCTTAGCCTAGAATCACACTGCCATAGAGTTGTGTCCAAAGTTAATAGCTGAGAAGAAACTAGAGAAAGGGAGGTGGCAGGGGAAGTGACAGCCACCTGGTAGGACCTTTGATTTAGACCCTACAACAGGACCCTACAGGACAGCTCCCTGTAAGCTCAGTGTGATGGCCTCCTCTACATTCTCTCCCCACATTCCTGCTTCCTCAGCGTCCTCACTCTGCATACCCCACCAACTTTTAAGGGCTCAGCCTCCCTAGTTCCCTTGCTTCTTCCCCAGTGAAAAAGTTGCCCCCTGAAGAAAATCACCAGTAACAGAGTTTTAATAATAACGACTTTGGCATGTTGTGCTTGTGCCTGCCTGTTATAAAACGTGAGCCTCACAACATCCCCATGGGGTTGGAGGAAAGGGTAGTCCACATGGCACCAGCTGCTGTGGCCTTACTGGCTGGATGTCCATGGCTCTGAGGTGAGGGTCAGCCAGCTGTGGCTCCAACATTTACCTCTGACTTTACCACGAGTAATCCCACATTCCTGCTCAGTGTCTGAGGAGTCAGGCTTTGAGGCAGTGATGGAGAGGTGGGGCCAGCCTGTGGGATCCACACTTGGGACTCTACCAGCCTGGCAGAGGAACCCTTCCACGTTAGTTCCATGTTTAGCCTCTTGCCCCAGAATTGGGGGTCCCTGCACATTGGCTGTCAGCAGATCCTGCTCTTCTGCCATTTGGCCTGGACTATTCAGCTTCCAGGCCCCCTCAACTTAGTCCAACTTATAGCCCATTGCCATTGAGTTGATTCTGACTCATAGAAACTTTACAGACAGATCACTACTTCCCTATAGAGTTTCCAAGGAATGCCTGGCAGATTTGAACTGCAAACTTTTTGGTTAGCAGCCATAACAACCGCTATGTCACTCATAGACCTATTTTATTTCCAACTGCAGTGGGCCAAAGGGTGACAACCTCCACAATAATGGTGTGTCCATGTCTTACCTGCCTAGAACCTATAAAAGTGACCTGATTTCAGAAAAGGGTCATTGCAAATCTACTTAAGTCAAAGATATCAAGATGAGATCTTCCTGGATTAGGGTGAACACTACATCCAGTGCAAGTCCCCATGAGAAATAAAATGGGGAAGAGACACAGAAACACAGGGGACACAGCCATGTGAAGATGGAGACAGAGATCAGGATGATGTTGCCACAAGCCGAAGGATGTATAGGGACTCTAGATGCCAGAAAAAGCAAGGAATTATCTTGCCCTAGAGCTCTGGTGGCACAGCAGTTAAGTGCTATGGCTGCCAACCAAAAGGTTGGCAGTTCAAAAATCTACCTGGTGCTCCTTGGAAACTCTGTGAGTCAGTTCTAGTCTGTCCTGTAGAATCGCTATGAGTCAGAATTAACCTGAGAGCAAGGGGTTGGCCCTGCCAACACCTTGATTTTGGACATCATGCCTTCATACCTGTAAAAGAACAAATTCCTGTTGTTTTAAGTCATCAGTTGTACGGCCCTTTGTTGCAGTAGCCTTAGGAAACTCTTGCACACACTCTGGCTCAGGCCAGCCCTTCATTTCTGTTTTCTGAAAAGGTTATATGCATAACAAGGTGGTCTCACTCACCCTGAACCCCTGGCTGAGGCCCTCTCCCAACTTTTCTCATCATCCTACAGCTTCTCCCAGACAAGTGCCACCGCCACCACCCCTATCTGCCTCGAATCTCCTCTGCATCAGGTCCCACCTCCCCCGTCTTCTCCAAATGCCATTTGTTCAAGGTTCCTCCCACACTGCGCTTCTCTCAACGACATATGGCCATTTCACCAACAAGGTGAGATTCTCTTAGTGCAAATCCCTCTGAACACACACTCATTGGCTCTCCAATCCTGTTTTCTAGAGATACCTGCAGGGCAGGGATGATGTCTGCCCTAATCTATGATGTATACCCCACACCTGGAACAGTGTCTGTCATAGAGCAATACCCAGCGAGTATTTGAAGAATCCATCCATACATCCCAAATCCAACCATTTATCATCCATCCATATATTTATACATCTACCCATCCATTCATCCATCGTTTGTTTGTTCAGGCACCAAAAGTTTGCCAAGTTTCTCAGAGATAGACCCCATCAGAGAGAGTGCCAACATGGAAATGGTGAAAGAAATCTCCCTCATCATTTCTCAGCAGCTTCTGTATGGCTCTCAGGGCTTGACCAAGAGCCAAGTAGGAGCTCTGTGTCCCACTGATTCGTTGTATGGCAGGTGAACAGAAAAGCTATGGTGCTTTGATCAGCCAAAGACTGGAGTATTAGACCAGAACAGAAGACAGAGGGCAGCAGCAGGAAGGAAAGATCTCTACATAATTAAGCTGCAACCAGAAGGCAAAGAAACAAATCAGGAAAGGCAGCAGGATGAGGCTGTCTCAGAGCCTTGACTAGGGCTGCCCCCCAGAACTCCAATCAGAGACCCATAGAGTAAGAGGGCCTGGTCAGGAAAGGTCACATAATTTGTGAGGCCCAGTAAAAATGAGAATATGGGGTTCGTGTTCAAAAAAAACAAGGGGACAAAAGTGCCATTAAAGAGATGAAAAAATATAAATTCTTTTTTCTCCTCCACAGCCTCTCAACTTGGCATGATGATTTTTATTCACTATATAATGCCATTCTAAATATAGAAAAACTTAAATTGTGAATTACAAGAATCAATTTTGCCATTCATCTTTATATCATGCAACATGAGTTTAAATGTAAGTGTAAGAGCACTTAACGCAATTTGTATTTCGTAACTAGTACATGAATATGTATTTTGATTTTACTAGAACAATGGAAATGCTGCACTAAACTAACTTGACTGTTTTTATTTTCCATCTTTGTGTGTGTATATTCTAACAATGCTCACTGCTTTGGGCTCACGATGCGTATGGGGGGACTGAAGGAAAAGGATTATGGCTACTTTATCTTTCACTTTCCTTCACCGTCATCATTTGCAGTATCAGTGGTTGACTCTGCAGGAAAGGGAATCCCTGGATAGAGCAAATGGTGAACATGCTCAGCTGATTACTGAAAGGTTGATAGCTCCAATCTATGTAGAAGTATCTCAGAAGAAAGATGTACCAGTCTATTTCCAAAAATCCTAAAGAATGCCTTTCTACTCTGACACATACGGGGTCATCAGCAGTTGGAGTCAATTCTGTGATGTCTGTTTTATACAGCAAAGTAACAAGAGAAACAGCTACCAACTGAAAAATCAGCAGTTGGAAATCACCTGAAGCTCCTCAAGAGGAAGTTATGGCAATCTGCTTCTATGAAGACTGTAGCCTTGGAAACCTTACAGGGCAATTCTACTCTGCCCTTTAGGGTTGTTGTAAGTTGGGATTGACTCAGTAGCAACAGGTTCAATTTCTTTCTTTCTTTTCTTTTTGGAACAGAAGTAAGTAAGGGTATGATTGGGCCTCTTGATGGTTCATGTTTTCTAGGATGTTATTGGCTTCTTTCTGCCTTTGGATCGAAAAACAAAAACAAAGTTACTGCCATGGAGTCATGGTGACCCTAGGGGCCAGGGTAGAACTCACTCCCAGGAGGCCATGAGTCGGATCCGACTCAACAGCTCTTGGCTGGTTTTGGCCATGGAGTCAATTCTGACTTATAGAATCCCTGTAGGACAACTTATCCGTAGGGTTTCCAAGGAGCATCTGGAGGATTTGAACTGCTGACCTTACAGTTAGCAGCTGTAGCATTTAACCACTACACTACCAGGGCTTCCTTTTGGATCAAGTTCTGGTCCAAATGGAAAGCATGTTTTCTCAAGGCTGTCAGTAACCCCACTTAGTAGTACATGTAGCACTCTTAATTAGTCCTCTGTTTGACTTTCACTGAATCGAAATTCTGTGCTCATGGAGCACCATGAACACCATATGCCAATGGGACAACAAGGGAGGGCAAACATATGGATTATGCATATCTTCTTTACTAACATACACACTCCATTTTCTCACCGGACTTCACTTCCAGAACACAAATTCATGGGTAAAATTCTTAATAATTTCAGTATGTCTCCAAAACATCACTAAACCACTGAGAGTTAGAGCCCGTGTGACTGTGCAGACTGCAACCTCATAACATCAGCCCCGGACTTGTGTAGGCCACAACATGGGACCTACACTTGGTAAAGCCAGTGACCAGACCCTGTGGCCTGCAGTGGCCCAAGACTTCTTTCAGCAGGAAGGATCATCCATGTGGCTGTTTCCCATCACCAGACCTGGTTCAGGCCACTAAGTGAAGGTGAGACCCATAGAAGACTAGTGAGGAAACTTCCCCTCCACCAGAGCCAGGCAGACTGCGATGGTTTGCATTTCCATTTCTGAGACACCTAGAAGTGAATCAGTCAAGCCTGGTTCAAGGGGATCAATGTTTCCAGCATCCAGTTGGGCCAAAGGTGACACATTTAGCAGAATTGCCTTTCATGTCTTGCTTTTGGCCTTGTGTACTATTTTTAAAATTCTTTTTAGGCTCAGAAGTATTCTTACTTCTCTGGTCTACAGAAAAAAGCTCTTGAATCAGAGTGACCTAGCTGCCCCTGTGCTTCCCACCCCCATGCATCTCTCTCCCCCTCCCCCCCGCTATCCTGCTACACACAGACATGAGTGAGGATGCTTACTCATGCCCTCTTGGGTCCACATGTGCATAGCAAGGTTGGACCTCTTGATCAACCAGATACCATAATCCTGCAATCCCATGGTGCCATCTTACCCTGGAGCAAGTTAGGCTGTATGGCCAGTGTGGTGCTGGAGTCAAGAACACATCCATGAATTCCTCTTTGAAAAGTTCCAAGGCACAGGGTTCAGAAGATCCTCAACAGTGAATCTTTTCATCTGATGAGGTTGAATACGATTTTTGGCAATAGCCGCAGGTGGCCCCAAACCAAGATTGGAGTTAAAGTGCATGAGAAACCCACAGATGGGTGTTGTCAGGATGTCTGAAGAACAGCCTTACATGCAGTGTGTGTGGCCCTGGTCTCAGATGCTGACATTTTTACCCTGAACTCAATAACACATGATCCTAGGCAAATCATTTCCCCTCTATGTAGTTTAAAACCTGTCTGCAGAGTGTGGGATTTATGAGTGCTATTTACTCCAGAGAAGTCTGTGGGGATCTAATATGGTCTGACAATTATGAGTTAATGTCAGCACCTAGTCCACCCTTCAAAGCAATTTTGGAGCTCTTTTTCTGGAATGGCCATCAGAGTCATCATCATATTACCCTTGATGTCCTGAATGTCATCAAAATGTCTTCTTTCCAGTATTTCCTTTATCTTCAGGTAAAGAAGTCATTGGGCCACATCAGGTGAGTAGGAAGAGTGTTCAGATACAGTTAGTTGTTTATTTCCTAAAAACTCCCTTACAGACAACTGTACAACTAAGTTTGTGAACACGCGCAATGGCCATTCCAGAAAGAGATCCAAAATTGTTTCGAAGGATGGACTAGGCACAGGCATTTGTGCACAGATTTGTAAGGGAAGTACTTCATAGGTGACCATAGTAATAATCAGTGATGAGGTATGTAGCACTTAGAACAAATAAATAAGTTCGCGGACTTAATCATCAAACTTCGTAAGATCACGTATATAAGTTCTAAGAACAACTGCTGGCATGTGGTTCAGTGAATATTAGCTACATTTATCCCCACAACTCAGGAAAACCACCATCCATCAGTTTGTCCTACTGTGGTGGTTTCTGAGTTGCTATGATGCTGGGAGCTATACCACCAATATTTTGAATAACAGCAGGGTCACCCTTGGTGGATGTTGTTCAGTGGAGCTTCTAGACTAAAGGAAACTTGAAAAAAGGCCTGGAGATCTACTTCCAGAAATTATCCAGTGAAAACCCTATAGATCACAATGCAATATTGTCTGCTATAGCTCTAGAAGATGAACCCTCTAGGTTGAAAGTCCCTCAGAATACACAGTGCTGGCAATAATGCACTTGAACATGTAAACATAATGAAAATGACAAAAGACAAGCAATATTTCAGTCTGTTGTATCTAGGGTCTCCGTGAGAGTGAGCCAACTCGATGACAACTCACAACAAGCAATTCAAGAAAAAAACAACTCTCTGTGTGATTTACAAAGTGAATCAACGGGTCACAACAATGGGGGGCCACTGGGTTCTCCTTAAAGTCTGTCCTTCCAGCTTCTTACCCACAATATCCCTCTAGATCAGTACAGGGCTTTCTGGAATGATGAAAGCATTCTCTTCTGTGCTATTCAACTCAGGAGTCACCAGGCACATGTACTGACTATCAAACACTTGAAAGTAGCTATTGGGATGGAGGAACTGGATGTTAATTTTATTTAATTTTGACTAATGCATAAAATCACATTCAGCTAATGCACTTCATATTGCACAGCATGGCTCCAGTAGTCATGTCAAATCATTTTTCAATTTAAAAGGAAAAAAAAAAAACTTTTTTCAAACAAGATTCAGAAACATTGCTTTCTGTATTCTTGAGGATTCGTAGTGCTTATGAACTTACTGAAGGCCCTGAGAAGTCCTGCATAAGTTAATTTTTATTCATCCTAATAGATAGAAAGACTTTGTCTCACATACTTTGTACTGGTTATCAGGATGGACCAGTCCCTTGAGAAAGACATCACATGCTTGGTAAAATAGAAGGTCAGTGAAAAAGAGGAAGACCCTCAATAGGATGAACTGACACAGTGACTAAAACAGTAAGTTCAACCATGGCAACGATTGTGAGGATGGAGCAGGACCAGGCAGTGTTTCATCCTGTTGAGCATTGGGATGCTATAAATTAGAACTGATTCAATGGCATTTAACAACAACAACAACCTTCCCAACTTATTTGACTGTATAACTTATTTTATATTCAGATGTCTACAACACCCATTGACATGCTGCAGAACATTCCAGAAGGAGAATTCTGAGTCGGCTAAAACAAGGAATGTCATTTTGACATTGGAAGAGCTCCAAGAAAGGATTTACCTCTCTCTTTAATCTGTGCTAACAGCTAATACATTCTAATTGTGTTTTGCTGAAGAATACTGAATATACCTTGAATATGCCAGAAGAACAAATCAACCAGTGTTTGAAGAAATACAATCACCAAGTTCTTTAGACGTGAGGATGGGGAAACTTCATCTAATTACCTTAGGCATGTCATCAGAAGAGGTCAATGTCTAAAAAAAGTAGAGGCTCAGTAAAAATGAGAGTGCCCCAACTAGCGTTTTGCTAAGAGGGCTCTCTGCACCCCACATTGGTGAGTGTCATCTGGGGTCCTAAAAGCTGCCAAGCTGCCGTCCAAGGGCAGAGCAAATGGTCCCAACTCAACAGGAACAGATGTTCACTGAGGACCAAAGTGACGTGGGAAAGACAACCCAGAGTACAGAGAGACCCACATGAGTGGGTGTCTACATCGACTCATGAATGGAAGAATCAGATGGTGCCCAGCCACCACCAGTCGAAACCGGATCTCACAAAGTTGAGTCTCACTGGCAACGCAGGAATAAAAAGTGGTGCACCCTAAGATCTCCATCAAAAGACTGCAACTGATGGTTGAGTGGCTTAGGGGTTCCCCTGGGAGCAAGGCCCCTGACACTGATGCTGCCCCTGCCCATAAATCATAATGAAGGTCCACTCTTCAGACAGGAATGAATTGGACTTGGCAATGCAGAGTGCCATATCTTGGGTGCACCTTATGGTTCTACGCATCTATAGGATATCATCCTGCTGACCTCTTACTGGAGTAAGAGGAGTGGGTGGAGAGGAGGGGAAAGGAGACTGTTGGGAGGATGGGACATGTATGGAGCAGAGAAGTAGAGTGTGCTGTCGCTGGGCAGGGAGAGCAGTGGAAGCTGTATATAGGTTGGCATGCAGATTTATATGGGAAGGTACATTTTCATTCAATCATAATAAAAAAAATAAAAAATAAAATGAAAGTGCCCTCAGTTAGATGGATTGACACACTAGTTGCAACAATGGGCTCAAACAAAACAATCATTGTGAGGATAGCATGTGACCCAGCAACGTTTCTTTCTGCTCTATGTGAAGTCTCTGCTAGTTGAAGCCAACTTGATGGTAACTAGCAACAACAGTTACTCCAGGACCCAGGAGTCAGTACTAAGTCTTTCATGCATCCATTCAACAAACATGGAGTTGGCCCATGTTTTCCCCGACTCTTATCTCCAGACAGAGCAACATTAGATTGTGTATTTCTGAATACATGCTCCTAGACTCCGCCACTTCCGTTTCTAAAAGTTCCTCTGGTGATGCTACTCAGAGCCGAGTTTGGAAGCACTTCTGAGGAGAAACGGGACACTGGGCACCCCACGATCTCTGAATCCAGCCCACGATGGCTTCCTGCTTCAAGAGCCACCACTGATCCATTTGGGCAGATAAGCTAGCTCCTGCTCCCTGATGACAGATTGGGCCCAGAGTGAGAGGAGATAGACCCTTTTGTCCGCCACCCCAAGTCTTCTCCCAGAAACCAACCATCTATTCTGGTGAAGAGGGAAGACACAAGTGTCAGGAGCTCAGAGACCAGTTCTACCCTTCCTGTAACTGCCAAGGAAAGAGGAACCAGGCCAGCTGGTCCAACAGCTTCCTCCAGCTCAGAGCCCCTTAATGATTTTTAGACTAAAAAGCCAAGATACTGACATATCCTTAAGACATCTCGTAAAGTAATTGGCTCCTCAGTCAATTTGGCTATCCAAATGAAGCCCCAAATGTGGTAATAAGACCAACCTTGCCAGCCCTACTTAATGCAAAATTGGCAATGTCATTTATGCACCTCTCGAATGCAAGCTTATGAATAAAACAAAAAAGCTAAAAGACAAGCCCCTCCAATTTCCCATGCAATGCAAGCAGCTGGGCAGATTCTCTATGTACTCTTGGCACAGCACTTGAGCAGCCCCAGCCTGGCCAAGGGCGTTCTAGAAGGTATAGTTACCCAACCCAACATGAGCAGTTCCTGGAAAAATGCAGGCAGCAAGAAGCTTGTTTGGGCACCTCCTGCCACCTGACTCCACAGAGGGCCAGAAGACACACAAAGCAATCCAGATACATAACCCCCGGTCACCTCCTCCAAACATCCTGAAATTCCACTCCTCTATCTGTGGCAGTGGCTGCTGAGAAATTCTGCCTCTCCTTCCCACTCTAAACCAGCTGTCTGCTGAAAATACAACCATGCTAGGGTGCCAGACTCAGGTTAGGGATTCCATGGTGATTTGCCTCCTCCTGCCTGGCACCTCTGTCTTCATCTGCAGAGGCCCCACACTCCAGCCTGAGAGTCAGCTCCAGCTTTCCCCCAGGGCATTTCAGCAATGCATCAGAGAAAGAACAAAGGAGAGAAAGAAGGGAAAGTCAGCCCTCGGGACTCAAAACAGGAAGATGATATGCTCAGAGGGAAAGAGGTTTTTCAAAGGGCCTTTCATCCAGTGCCAGCATGGTTTGAGAGACTAGGAGCAGATAGAGTTCTGTGCAACCATTCCCATCACTCTACATACTGCTCAGCTGGCTGCCTTCCTCAGAAGAGCAGAGGGGCTGGGCTTTGCAGTGTGCAAACCTGGCTTTGGAAGTGCCGGGAGCAGTGCTTTGGAAGTGCTTCCCACATAGTAGAACCGGTCTTCAGATCCCTGCCCTCAGTCACCAGAATCAGCTTGCAGATTCTGAGAGGCAGGATAAAGAGCCAGGTGACCTCCCCACCTGCAGGTTAGGTATCTTGGGTCACAGGTTCTCCCAGGTCTACTCTGATCAGGAAGAAGACCCACGTAGCCCCCTCTAAGAGTGCTGGAATGAATTGCTGGGTTCTTTTCAATTCTAGCTAACCATGGGTAGTTTTTATTACTTGAAATACAAAAAAAGTACTAAAAAAGTTTATTGAGGAGGCGGGGCCAATATGGCAGATTAGACACATGTCTCCTCACTTCAGTCTGAGAACTGAGGCCTGGAGTGATGACTGAATGCAGCAGTGGACATCCAAGGAGCCCTAGGACCTGGTATTGTACTGTCAGATTTGACTAGGCATCAGTAATGGACTAAACTACCCCTCTCAAAGATGAGCTAACGGCCTCTGATCCCCACTCCTGCTGATCCACTGTATGGGAGAAACGCAGGTAGTAATGCCTTCCTTGTTATCTGGGAGGCAGGGACTGGGCATGAGCTAACAAATGTGCTGAACTGTGATGCTTACATAAACAGTGCATAGCACAACAGAGGGTCAGTCTGTGGGATAACATATTGAGGTCTTAGCTACTGACTGAGGGCATCACTGCCCCTCCATCCTCTCTTTTCTGAGCTGTGCCATAGACTGCAGTTTCACAGCAGGAAGGGCAATTTGGCTGGGACACCATCTTGGTCGGCTGGTGGGCAGAGTCACACAGCTGGGGGCCTGAACTGCAGCTGATTCTCAAGCAGAGTAGAAGCCCATCTGGCAAGTGCTTCTTTGGCAGAAAAGCAGTTTTTGAGACAACTTGTGTCTAGATTCATGGGTGGGGACTGGCAGAGGACAGCTGGAAGGCCCTAAACTCTCCGTACTTTGAACCATAGCCAGTGAGGTATTTTCATTGTCAGCTGGAAGGCAGAGGTTTCCATACCTGAGGGACTGTTTTTGGTAGCAGTTGGATAGTTCCCCACTTAGAAGTAAAGTACCCTTTTAAATAAGTCGTGTATATCTGACTGTTCAGAGACCCAGCAGCTTCTCCTCCACCCTTCACTGACCCACATCATAGGGTCAGCTGACAGACCCTCAGTGGCTCCACAAGTAGGGCACCATCTTTGCCAGCCAAGAGGCAGAGACTGCCACCCCAGAGAGTCCACCTGGGGCCACTCAGTAGAGTACATGGAGATGGCCGGTGACCAACTCCCCTCTTAAAACTACACCTCACCTCCAGTTGAGGTAACACTAGAGAAACCAAAGAGCTTCTAGACAG
This sequence comes from Heterohyrax brucei, assembly GCA_028571685.1. NCBI lineage: Eukaryota > Metazoa > Chordata > Mammalia > Hyracoidea > Procaviidae > Heterohyrax > Heterohyrax brucei. Next base: position 34,276,755 of record CM053140.1, read on the forward strand.
CACACAGACAACAAATCACAGCTAACCACTTAAAGAAGCAGTTCACCATGGCTGTGGAAAACTCCCAAAATAAAGAATCAAAAAATTTCCCAGATGAAGAAGACTTTCTGAAACTATTGGAGGTTGAGTACAAAAGAATTATACGTAGACCCCTACTAGAAAGTAAACAAAATGCAGCAGAACAAAATGAAAATTTAAGTAAGCTATTTGAACTGATGGAACGTCTACTATTTGAAATACAGCAAATCAATAACACAGCTATAGAATTAGACAATTCAATCAAAAGCCAAAAGGGCAGAATTCAAGAGATGGAAGTCGGACTTAGTGACATTGAGGATACAGCAACTGACACCAGAATTTATGAGGAGAAATCAGAGAAAAGATGTAAGAAAATGAAGAATCATTAAGAAACATGGGACTCTATTAAGAAGAATAATCTACAAATAATTGGAGTTCCTGAACAAGGAGGGATAGATGAAAATACAGAGTATTGCTATAGAGTTGCTGACTGAAAACTTCCCTGAGATCATGAAAGAAGGGAACATAGATATCCAAGATGTGTATCAAACACCACAAAAACTAGGCCCCAAAAGAAAGACACTAAGGCATATTATAATCAAGCTTAATAAAATGAGACATAAACAGAGGCTTTTAAAGGCACTGAGGCTAAAAGCAAAGCTAACATCTGGAGGGAAACCCTGAAGGATTTCATCTGACTTCTCCGCAGAAGTAATGTTGGCAAAAAGCAGTGGGATGACACATTCAAAGTCCTGAAAGAGACAAAATATTATATATCCTGAAAAATTGTCTGTCAAGTATGATAGTGAAATTATGACATTCGCAGATAAAAAGAAGACTAGAGACTTTGTAAAAAGCAAACCAAACTACAAGAAATACTGAAAGAAGCTCTTTGCTTAGAAAAACAAAAATGTTAAGTGTGTACTTAAGGAGTCAATGTATGACACAGCATTCAGAATCCTACTCAATTATGGAAGTTAATAGGATCAATCAAAACTACATTATTAAAAGAAGGGAACCAGTGATCATAAGACAAAAACTATATCACAACACTAAAAAAAGGGATATATTACAATAGGTATAACCTATTCAAATGGAGAGAAAATTAAAAAGATATGCAGAAGTTAAAGTCTGGTTTAAACTTAGAATATTAAGGGAAATTTTAGGGGTAGCCACAAAGCAAAATAACAATGTCACATACCAAAATAAAAAGCATAATACAGGAGTCTCAACAAACACAAATCCAACACTGAAAAAGATGAAGTCAGCCTATAAAGAATGACCCAGAACAGAATATTAAGAAAAACAGAAAACACCACCACAAGAAGAAATGCATCAAAATGATAGCACTAAACACATACCTATCAATAATTACACAGAACGTAAATGGACTGAACACTCCAATAAAGAGAGTGAGTGAGATCGTGGATCAAAAGACATGACCTGTCTGTATGTTGCTTACAAGATGCATGCCTAAGATTCAAAGATATAAAGAAACTGAAAATCAAAGGATGGAAAAACATTTGCTGAGCCAACAACATACAAGGAAGAACAGGAATGGCAACACTAATCTCAGATAAAATAGACTTTAATGTAAGATCCACCGTCATGGACAAGAATGGTCACTACTTATTGCTGAAAGCTTCAGTACGTAAGCAGAACATAACTATTAAATATTTATGTACCCGGTACCAGAGCATTTCAATACATTGAACAAACATGGACAACATTGAAAAATGAGATAGATCACTCCACAATAATAGTAGAAGACTTCAATTCTCCACTCTCAGTAATGGACAGATCATCCAGGAAAAAAAAAAAAAAAAAGCTCAGTAAAGATACAGAAGATTTTATTGCAACAATCAATCAACTAGACCTTATCTACATATACAGAACTTTTCACCCATTAACAAATAAGTACATCTTCTCCAAAGCACAAGGAATATTTTTCAGAATAGAACACGTGTTAGGACATAAAGCAGGTCTCAATAAGATCCAAACCACTGAATTATGCAAAGCACTTTCTCAGACTAGCCAAGTGCCGTCGAGTCAGATTATAAAGCCATAAAAGTTGAAATCAGTAGCAGAAAAGTCATAGGTGGAAATTCAAACTCATGGAAACTGAACAATACTTTGCTCAAAAATCCATGGGTATAAAAAAATTTTCTTCAAAGAATTAGTTTTTAAGCTATCTTTATTGAATAAGAGAAAGCTGTTGAATATACTAAAACTATTGGGAATAAAAATACATAAAAAATAACATGTCTGTGTGGAAACTTTACTTATATAAAAATAAAAATATTAAAAAAAGGCCTAAAACCCACTGGTGTAAAAAAAAAAATCTATGGGTTATAGAAGAAACCAAGGTTGAAATAAAGAAATTTATGGAATCAAATGACAATGAAAGCACATCCTACCAGAACCATTGAGATACAGTGCTCAGAGGTCAATTTGTCTCCGTAATTGCACACATCCAGAGTAAAGAAAGGGCCCAAACTAAAGAATTAGCCCTACAACTTTAACAAGCAAAAGAGAGCAACAGAGGAACCCCTCAGGCACCAGAAAAAAAGAGATCATAAAGATTAGAGAAGAACTAAATGAATTAGAGAATAGAAGAACCATTGAAAAAATTAACAAAATCCAGCTGGTTCTTTGAAAAGATCAACAAAATTGATACACCACTGGTGAAACTTACAAAAGAAAAACAGGAGAGGAAACAAATAACCAGAATAAGAAATGAAATGGGAGATTTCACAACAGACCCAACTGAAATCAAAAGTATCGTAACAGAATACCCTGAAAGACTGTACTCTAACAGATTTGAAAACCTAGAAGAAATGGACAAATTCTAAATTCAGCTCACCTACCAAAATTACCACAAGGAGAAGTAGAACAACTTAATAAACCCATCATAAATGAAGAGACTCAAAAAGTCATCAAAAAAACTACCAATCAAAAAAATGCCTGGCCCAGATGGCTTCACCAGAGAATTCTACCAAACTTTTAGAGACTAGTTAACTCCAATACTACTGAGGCTACTTCACAGCATAGAAATGGATGCAATACTTCTTCATTCTATGAAGCCAGAATAACCTTGATATCAAAGCCGGGGAAAGATCCTCCCCCCCAAAAAAAATTACAGACCGATGTCACTCATGAACCTAGATACAAAAATCTTCAACAAAATCCTAGCCAATAGAATTCAACAGCAAATCAAAAAATTAATTCACCTTGACCAAGTTGGATTCAGTCCAGGGATGCAAGACTGGGTCAACAATAGAAAAACAATTAATGTGATCAACCACATATATAGCAAAGAAGATAAAAATCACCTGATTTTGTCAATTGATGCAGAAAAGGCATTCGACAGATTGCAACACCTATTTGTGCTAAAAACTCTCAATAAAATAGGAACAGAAGGGACATTCCTCAATGCAGTAAGGGGCATCTATGCAAAGCAAACCACCTACATCATCGTGACTGGTGACAGACTGAAAGAATTCTCCTTGAGAATGGGAACTCACTACTTCTATTCAACACTGTACTAGAGGTTCTAGCTAGAGCGATTAGACAAGACAGAGAAATAAAGGGCACCTGCACTGCCAAAGAAGAAGTAAATATCTCCCGATTTGCAGATATGACTGTATATGCAGAAAATGCTAAATAATCCATACATAAACTAATTGAACTAGTAGAGGAGTTCCACAAAGTATCAGAATATAAGATAAACGTAAGTAAACCAGTAGGATTCCTCTATACCAACAAAAAGATCATTAAAGAAGAAATCACCAAATCAATACCATTTACTAGTCCCCAAGAAGATAAAATACCTAGGAATAAATCTAACTAGAGAAATAAGAGACTTGTACAAAGAGAATTACAAAACATTACTGCAAGAAACAAGACAGACTGACATAAAATCTACCCTACTCATGGATAGAAACACTTAACACTGTGAAAATGTCTATTTTACCCAAAGCAATCTATGTATACAAATGCAACCCCAATAAAAATTGCAGTGACAGTCTTAATGAGATGGAGAAACAAATCATCAACTTTCTTTGGAAAGGGAAGAAACCCCAGATAAGCAGAGCACTACTAACAAGAGAAATGCAGTGGGAAGCCTCACACTACATGACCTTCAAAACTATTACACTGCCACAGGAGTCAAAACAGCCTGGTTCTGGTACAAAAAGAGACACACAGACCGATGGAACAGAGTTCAGACCCCAGAGATGCCACTATCCTCTTAATAACTGTTGATATTTGACAAAGGCCCTAAGAATGTAAACTGGGGTAAAAACCACAGCTTCAACAAGTGGTGTTGGCAAAATTGGATATCCCTCTGCAAAAAACTGAAGCACCATCTATATCTCACACTTTGCACAAAAACTAACTGAAAAGGATCAAAGACCCAAATATCAAACCTAAAAGATCATACAAGAAAAAATAGGGTCAATGATGGAAGTTCTAATGTACAGCTTAGCCAGACTTCAAAATCTGACAAACAAAGCACGATCGGCAGTAGAGAAAATAGATAAATGGGAACTACTAAGAATCAAACACTTTTGCTCATCCAAAGATTGTATCAAAAGACTTAAAAGACCACTTACAGAATGGGAAAAAATATTTGGCAACTACGTGATGGACTGACGTCTGATCTCCATAATCTAAAAAGTACTGCAAAATCTCAACAAGAAAAAGGTGAATAACTCAATTAAGCAATGGGCAACAGAGATGGACAGACGCCTCACCAAAGACGACATCCAGGCAGCCAAAAGACATATGAGGAAATGTTCACGATCATTAGCTATTAGAGAAATCCAAACCAAACCACAGTGAGATACCAGCTCACCCCAACAAGATTGGCCATAATCCAAAAAAACACAAAACAGCAAATGCTGGAGAGGCTACTGAGGGATTGGAACTCTGCTACACTGCTGGTGCAATTGCAGAATGGTGCAATCTCTTTGGAAAGCAACCTGGTACTTCCTTAAAAAGCTGGAAATAAATATACCATTTGATCCTGTAATCCCACTGCTTGGAACTTATCCTGCAGAAACAAAGGCTGTCACATGAAGAGATACAGGCACACAAATTTTTATTGCAGCACAGTCCACATCAACCTAGATGCCCATCAACAGATGAATAGATAAACTATGGTACATGTACTCAGTGGAACATTATGCAACAATAAAGAACAATAATGATTTTAGGAAGCATCTCATAACCTGGTTTCAATTAAATCAGTCAGTGGCAAAGGGAAAAATATTGTATGAGCCCTCTGGTATAAAGACTTAAAAATAGACTCACATACAGAAGAAAACACTCTTTGATGGCTGCAAGGGTGGGGAGAGGGGGTAAGGGTTGATCATAGACTAGATAGTTGATAGAAATTTGCAGTGACAGCACACAGTACAAAGTAGATCAACTTAACTGGACTTTGTCATAAACTGAAAGCTCTTCTAACCTCAACCCAATATTTCAAGGATAGAGTAACAAGGATGGAGTATGGAGACTGTGCTTTCAGGGGACATCAAGGTCAATTGGTATTATTAGCCTATTGCTAAGAGAGTCTTCTGCACCCCATATTGGTGAACGGCATCTGGGGTCTTAAAAGCTAGCAAGCTGCCGTCTGAGGTGCACCTAATGGTGCCAACTCAGCTGGAAGAGACGATCACCAAGAATACCAAAGACATGAGGAAAAAGGAGCCCAGCAGACAGAAGGACCCATGTAATGGGAGACTGTATCAACATGTAACCAGAAGAACCAGATGGTACTCAGCCACCACCACAGACAGCCATGACGGAGCACACAGTGCTGAGTCCCTGAGGCAACACAAGAAAAAGAGGGATGCAGCTCAAGAACTCTACTAGAAGACCACAGCTGATGGTCCGATGGCCCTAAGGATCCCCTGGGATCATGGTCCATAGACCTGATGCTGCCCCTATCTAGAAAACACTACCGAGGTCAATTCTAATGACAAAAATAGAGTAGACTCAGGGACACAATGTGACCATATGAAGTGTGTACTTTATGTTTCTATACATTTAAAAGAGGCTGTTGTACTGGTCTCTTTTTAGATGGAAGAGAAGGAAGGGCAGAAGTTTGTTAAAAGGATATGACAGATATAAAATGAAAAGGAGGAGTGTGCTGTCGTGGGGCAAGGACAGCAGAAGAGCTGTAGATAGGCAGGTATGCAAAATTGATTTGGATTGTACGCTTTCACTTAATCACAATAATAAAAAATGTATTGAGCCTCTCGCAGAGCCGTTCACATAAAGGTGATTCATAAATATTGGGTGGCTTATTAATTGATATCATTATTGCTGCCTTCAAGTTTTTCTAAGAAACTGTCTGCCATGCTTAGTCCTGTCTTCGGCCCACACCCAGCGCTACCCATTCCAACTCTGTTGGGATCAGACCCTGTAATAGACATGAGCCCCCAGATGACTCTGTTGTGAGAGTGTTGTCAGTGAGTGGTGAAAATGATTTGAACACAACTACTGATCAAGAGGTTGGCAGTTCAAATCCACCCAGTGACGCACAGAATACAGACCTGGAGATCTGCTTCCATTAATATTACAGCCAAGAAAACTGTTTGGTGTAGTTCTATTTTGTAACACATGGGGGTCACCATGGGTCAGAATTAACTGAAGAACAACAGGTTTGGTTTTGATTTACACTTTATTTACAGTCCTTAAGGGGTAAACCAAAACCACTACTGTCAAGCCAGTCCCACTCATAGCAACCCTAGAATGCAGAGTAGAACTGCCCCATAATTTCCAAAGAGGGACTGGCAAATTTGAACTGCTGATATTTTGGTTAGCAGATATAGCACTTAACCCACTATGCCACCAGGATTTCCTGGTTAATGCACTCAGTTGCTAACCAAAAAGTTTGAGTCCAACCAGAGGTGCCTCAGAAGAAAGGTGAACTTCTTCAAAAACAATCAACCATTGAAAGATCTGTGGAGCACAGTTCTAACCTGTACCACATGAAAATTCTATGAGTCAGAATCAACTGGGCAGCAACAGGTTTGGTTTCTGGGGTTTGGTTCAACAAGGCATAAAGAAGATCACACATCTTTTCTCAACATAGAATTGCTTCCATCAACAGAAGCCTCCTCCAGAGCCTCCTAGAAACTTGACATATCTTCTGAGTCCTTGGAACTTTTCTTTGGGGGTTCAAATTGCTTATACAGGGAGGGTAGTCCAACTAACAGTGAAAAAAGTGAACTCTCTGAAAGGATTGTTTGCAACTTTTAATGACATTAATCTGTCACTGGGTGCCAGAGGGGGAAAGACTGGTTCTGTATCCTAACTGTAATAACTACATATTGAACAGCCTGAGACTTGATTTATTAACAGTGAGATTTTACAAGCAAGCCACTATTGACAAATGGCAGCAATTTTAGGCACCCTAGATCAATACCCTTTAATCGAGTCAAATCTCAACAAATTAAATTAAAACAAGATTAGAAAATAGCCCCAAACTAAATAAATAAAGCAGTGTAAAATTTCCCACGTGGCTAGATGACATGTGGTGACTGTCATGAGTTGGCAGCAGTATTTTTGTTTGTTTCCTTGAAAAGTGATCGTAAGTCAGAACTGCTATTGTTAATTATCACATCTGTGTTCCTTCTGCATCCCTGTGGTTGGACACCAACAATGGAAGAGGAGGGTGGTCAGCATTAAGTCTGTGTCACAGTCAAGGGCTGTTTTGGAAACAAACTCCTCCTCCTACCTGTTGGTCATCTTCCAGTACAGTCACTCTGGAAAGAGGTGACACCATCAGATTTTATGACACGTGGGAAAGCACAAGTTGGTAGATCTCAGCTCTGTCCCAGATGACTTATGACTTTAGTCAAATCACATATAAAATGAGAATGATGATGATCATTGTCCCACATATTCTCTCAATACAGAATTATTTTCATTTACAAAAGCAATACAGTCCTCCTAGAAAGGACAACTTTTCTAGACTCGCAGAACTTTTCTTTTGGGGACTAACTTAGACTCCCATTATTGCTATAAAACCAGTACCACAAATAGATAGGTTTAAAGAACAGGGATCTATAGTCTCACAATGTTGGAAGCTAAAAGTCCAAATCAGGCTCTTGGCCATGTTACCTCCTTCTGTGAATCTCTTCTGTAGTTTCTGGTGTCTGCCAGTGATCCTCAGTGTTCCTTATGGGGGTCTATATTCCCCTGGGTGTGTATCTGTGTCTATTCTGATCTTCTTATAACTCATGGTGATTAGGTTTAGAACTCACCCTACTCTAGTATGACCTCAACTAACTGATTGGTCACACAACATTAAGTTACATTATGGAAAGTGATTACATCAAATTATGTTACATTGCAATATAGAAGGTAATCTGCTATACTCAAGGACAACTGATCCAATCAAGTGTAACTGCTCCATGACAGCAACTACACAAGTGTCTGGCCAAACAACTGTGAACCATAGCCTAGCCAAGTGACACATAAAATTAACCATCAAAGGACCCAAATTGCTTCCAGACTTATAACTAGGTGTAAGAGCCAACAAGCCCCAAAAGGTAAATTACAAAACGTGACCCAAAAGAATTGCTGTATTTTCTAATATGTGCAAATATATAAACCTAGGGAACATGTATAGCAATGCCTATTTAAGATGTGACATAATGGTGCAAGAAACATGAAGTTAGATCAGTTTAAGTTTATTGATATAGGCCCACTGTCAGATCTGACGCGACAGCACTTGGCTTGGCAAGTACAGATTCTTCATTCCGTGTTTCAGCTGAAGAGATTAGGAAAAGGTCCAATAGTTTATTTGGTTGATTCACTAAAGCATGGATCACACAGTGGGCTACACTAAATCAAGCTGAAGTGCTTGACCTAACTTGGTATAGTGCCAAAGAAGGAATAGAGGAACTGGCATGTTAGAATGGTTCTATCAGGTTAGAACCACAGAGACACAGATGGAGTACCCAGAGAACACACCACAAAGATGAAGAACAAATTTGTGAAAGGAGCCCAAGCATCCATAAATTGTAATTTTATGTAAGTTTTAACAGTGGGAACTGCTCTAACTAAATTAAGGCACATGACTACAATGAAGTTAACTGGAGTCAAGTTGTGGCACTCAGTCAACAAAGACAATGTGGGTTGGTTGCCATAATAGACAACAGAATCAAAGCAGATATCAGAATTGGTCTGACACTATCAACTTATGGTATTGTTTTTTTAAGTAATGGTGTTCCTAGGCATGAAATTGATGAGAAATCTACTAAATATTTACTTGATCTCTACAAACAGACAATTTCTGGGATAACTGAACTTCAGTTTAACTTGAATCACCAGAATGAAGAATCACAGCCCATCAATCTATTCCAGGACTTGAGCCAGTTTATAGCCCCACAATACCATGAAAGAAGGTGAGGCTGGGTCTCCCTGAGGAAGGGCCCCACTACACTGCCAAATATTAGTACTGTTAGTGTTTCTGCAAGCCTTCCCTGTAATGATCTATGGTCCTTTACAATACTGACTGTTCGACTGGGGAGAAGAAAATAATCAGAATTTTCAGGGACTACTGGATACTGATTCTGAACTTAATTAATTCCAAATCAAAATAAACAAAAACACATTGTCATCATGTCAATTTCAATTCACAGCCACACTATAGAACACATTATAACAGCCCAACAGGGATTCCAAGGAGTGACTCATGTATATATTTGAACTCACAACATTTTGCTTAGCAGCCAAACGTTTAACTACTGTGTGACAAGGGTGACATTGACACTAATTCTGGAAGACCCAAAATGTCAATGGGGCCCACCAATCAGAGTGGGAGTATATGGAGGTCAGATTAGCTTAGCTTCATCTCACATTGGGTCCAGTGGATCCCTAAACCTGTCCTGTAGTGATTTCCCTAGTTTCAAACAGCATAATTGGAAAAAATATGCTCAGCAACTGGAAGAACCCCATACTGTATCCCTGACAAGTGAATTAAAGGCTATTACAGTAAGAAAAGGCAGGTGAAAGCTATTAGAACTGCCCCTACCTACAAAAATAGTAAACTAAAAGCAATATTGCATATCTGGGGGAGGGATTGCAGAAATCATGGCTGCCATCAGAAACTTTAAGGAGGCAGGGCTGGTATTACCGCTACATTCCCATTCAACTCACTGACTTGGCCTGTGTGAAAAATAGGTAGATCTTGGAGAATGACAGTATATTATCAAAAGCTTAACCATGTGGTGATTTCAATTGCAGCTGCTGTTCAAATGTATTTTAATTACTTAAGCACATTGATATACCTGCTGGTATCTGGTACACAGCTACTGATCTGGCCAAAATTGTTTTCTTGATGCTGTATTTGAAGGAATGCCAGGAGTCTGCCTTCAGCTGGCAAGACCAGCAATATACCATTACTGTCCTATCTCAGTGGTATATCACCTCTACTGCCGTATGTCATTACTTAGTCTGCAGGAAACTTTGTAACCTTTCTCTTCTTCAAGACATCATACTAGTTCCTTACATTGATAACATCATGCTGATTGGACCTAGTAAAAAGAAGTGTCAACAACTCTGGATTTATTGGTAAAACATTTGCATACTGTAGTATGGGAAATTAACCCCACAAAAACTCAGGCAACTTTCACTTCGGTGAAATTTCAAGGGAGCCAGTAGAGTGGGAAATGTTGAAATAGTTCTTCTAAATTGAAAGGTAAATTATAACATCTAGCCCTTCCCACAGTTGAAAAGGAGATATAATTCATGGTGAACCTTTTTGGATTTCGGAGACAACATATTCCTTATCTAGACGTACTACTCCAGCATATTTATCAAGTGACTGGAAAAGCTACCAGTTCTGAGTAGGATCCAGACAAGAAAAGGTTCTGCAACAGGTTCAGCCTGTCATGCAAACCACTCTGCCACCTAGGCCATATGATCCAGCTGATTCAAAGGTGCTTGAAGTGTCACTGGCAAATAAAGGTGCTATTTGGAGGCTTTGACAGGACCCTGCTGGTGAATCACAGTGCAGACCCTTAGAGTTTTAGAGCAAAGCCCTGCCATGCTCTGCAGATAATTACTCTCATTTTGGAAAAACAGTCTGTGGCATGTTAATGAATCTTAATAGAGACTGAACACTTAACCATGGACTATCAAGTCACCACATGGACTGAACTGTCCATCATAAACTGGATGTTGTTTGACTCACAGAGTCATAAAGTCCAACATGCGTGACAACACACTATCATTAAATGAAAGACCAGGCTCAAGAAAGGCCTGAAGGTATAAGTAATTACATGAGAAAATGTAATGGGCGAAAATGCCCATGGTCTCCACTCCTGTCATATTACATTCTCTCCCATCCTGCACCTTTCACCTTATGGAGAGTTCCTTACAGTCATTTGACTGAGGAGGAGAAAACGTGTGCCTGGTTTACACATGGTTCTGTTTTATGATAGCAGGCATCACTTGAAAGTGGAGAACAGCAGCACTAAAACATCTTTCTTGGACCACTCTGAATGACAGTGGTGAATGGAAATCCCTGACCCTGTGGGTATAACTTCAAGCAGTGCATGTGGTTGTTCACTTTGCTTGAAAGAAGAAATGGCTAGATGGGCAACTGTATATTGATTCATGGGGAGGGGACAATAGTTTGGCTGGTTGGTCATGGATTTGGAAGGAAAGAGATTTGAAAATTGGTGATAAGGAGGTATGAGGAAAAGGTGTGGGGACAGATGACTCTAAATGGGCCAAAGAAGTGAAGTTATTTGTGTCTCACTTGAATTCTCACCAAAGAGTGAACTTGGCAGAGGAAGGTATTTACAATTCAGTGGCTAGAATAATGTGTTCTGTGGAAACCAGTCATTAATTTTCCCCAGTACTTCCCATCATTGCCCAATGAGCTGATAAACAAAGTGGCTATGGTGGCACAGGTGGAAGATATACATGGACTTAGCAACATGGACTTCCATTGACCAAAAGTAAATTGCCTGGAGCCACCACTGGATGTAAAACCTGCAGTCAGCAGAGACAAACAATGAGTCTCTGAAATCAAACTATTCCTCAAGGTAATCAGCTGTCAACCTGGTGGCAGATCGATTACATTGGATCACTTCCATCAAGGAAAGGGCAGTATTTTGTTTTTACTGGAATAGGCACTTACTCTGGATATGGATTTTCCTTTCCTGTATGAAATGCTTCTGGCAAAACTATCATTCATAGACTTACAGAATGCTTTCTCCACAATCATGGTATCCCACCCAGCATCACCTTAGATCGAAAAGCTCACTTCATAGCTAAGGAAATGTGGCAATTGGGCCCATGTTCACGGAATTTACTGGTCTTACCATGTTTCCTACCATCCTGAAGCAGGTTGCTTGATAGAACGATGGAATGGCCTTCTAAAGACACAATTACAGCACCAGCTGAATGACAATTCTTTCCAGGGTTGGGGCAAAGTTCTCTAGGAAGCTGTATATGCTCCTAACCAGCATCCAATATAATGAGCTGTTTCTCACATACCCAGGGCTTATGGGTACAAGAATCAAGGAGTGCAAATGGAAATGGCACTACTCACTGTTATCCATGGTGACCCACTCACAAAACTTTTGCTTTTTGTCCCCAAAACCTGTGCTCTGTGGGTCCTGAGGTCTTAGGATCAAAAGGAGTTATGCTACCACCAGAAGACAACACTGATTCCATTGAACTAGAAGTTTTGAATGCCATCCAACCACTTTGGGCTCCTCATGCTTCCTCATTCCAACAGGCAAAGAAGAAAGTAGCTATGTTGACCAACATGACTGATACTGATTACCAAGGGGAAATCAGATAGATATTACATAATGAGGATAAATAGGAGTGTGTCTGGAATACAGGAGATCCCTTAGGGCCTCTCTTAGTAATGTTATGTCCTCTGATTAACATCAATGGAAAACTACAGCAATCTAATTTCACCATGACTATTGATGGCCCAGACCCTTCAAGAACGATGCTTTGGGTCACTCCACCATGCAAAGAACTGCAATCTACTAAGATGCTTTCTATGGCAAAAGGAATATGGAATACATGATAGAAGAAAATAGCTCTAAATACCATTTTTGACCATATGACTGGTTGTGGAAACAAGAACTGTAGTTGCTAGGAGTATCCTTCCTGGCATGTATACATCAAATATTTGTGTTTTCTTTGTTTATAAAACATAAGATGTAAATGGGGCTAGTGCCTTTGCAGTTGTACACATGTTGGTTGCAAATATGACTGGATAAATTATCTTTATTTAGAGCCTGTGTACGATTCAAGGAGATGTGTACAGATGACAGTTTGACAAGGGGTGGAATATAATGATTAAGATTGTGTGTCAGCTTGGCTGGGTAATGATTCTTAATGGTTTGGAAGTTATGTAATGATACAGTTATCCTCCATTTTGTTATATAATGTAATCATCTCCATGATGTGACCAATCACTTGTAAAGGAGTTTCCTAAGGGATGTAGCCTGCATCTAATGTATGTGCATATTGTGACAAAGTTCTTTGGCTTTTACTCATCTCTCTATCTTGCATATAGCTCATTGTCATCCGATCCCCAGTTCTTGGGATTTGAGCAACGAGCTTGCAATATTGTCTACCAATCTTGGGATTCATCATCCTCCACAGCCTATGAGCCAGCAGCCTTCCATTTTACCTGACAGTCTTAGATTTGTCGGCCTCTTCATCCAGTGAGCCATCCACCTATCTTCTAATCTGCTATCTTGGATTCATCAACTCCTGCAGCTATGAGTCAGAAGCCTCCCATCTGATGCCTGACTTGGGACTTGCCAGCTTCTGTATGAGCTGTTTTCTTGTGATATGTGTACCTAGTGGCTGTTGCCATCAAACCAATTCCAATTTCCTCATAGAATTTTCACGGAGTGCCTGATGGATTCAAACTGTCAACTTTTTGGTTAATAGTAGAGCTCTTAACCACTGCACCACCAAGGGCTCTCTCTCTCTCTCTGTGTGTCTCTGTCTCTCTCTCCCCCTCCCTTTTCCTCTGGTTAATTTTCTCTAGAGAGCACATGGGCAACCCATCAACCCATGAGGATATGTCTTCTTCCTGGGGAGATGAGCAAAGATAGATTTTGGTCAAGGCCATCACATCATGTCACATCACATCATTTCACAGTCCTACAGGAAACTCTGGAAGATCCCCTCTCATTGGGAGTTTTCACTTTGGAAATTCTTATCCCTCTAGAATTTTCCAATACCTCTTAGGTATCTTGTTTTTAGATTTCAAGTATAGACTTATGGGCCGATCATAAAAGCCCATGGAAACATCAGGAGGCCCTCTGATCTTGATTAGTAGTTAGTTATAGAGTTGACATATCTCCTTGACTACCAGACACCTCAAACCAGTAAGATGTCACAGCATCTGGAGAAAACACAGAGCTTACTCAGCACCTGGTGTGGAGCCTGGGTCATGGTTGGTACTCAAAATATTGATGAAAGAATTGGATGAAGACATCAGTGGGAGCACTGTCTTGCTGATTAGAAGATCTTCTGTGAGAGTGAACAAGAACACTTGGAGTGGAGCTCTAGATGAGGGAGTTCTCCTTCTGTGTTCCTATTAAAGTGAAGCTCCTAGGACACCCTCTACTGGGTATTGACAATGACTCAGAGAGCAACCAACAACAATGTTGTTTGTTCAGTTTTCCATGTCACAACACCCTTTTTCTCCTTATCCTCCTTCTCTTTCTCCTCTTTCTTTTCTACCTCCCATCATTCCTTCTCTTCATCTATCTTCTGCAGTAGTAAAAATGTGCAACACTGCATTTGCCAGTTCAACACTTTTTACATGGACAATTCAGTGACACTGATTCCATTAATCCTGTTATGTAACCATCATCTGTATCTACTGTCAAGTTTTCTATCACCATTAACAGATACTCAGTGTTTCCTAAACATTAATTCCACCTTGCTCTTCCCCCTTCCATCTCCGGTAACCTTTAATAAAATTTGGTCTCCATGTACTTGCCCATTCTAGATATTTCAAGTAAGTGGAATCCTACAGAGATAGAGGAATAGATGGTAGCTAGATATAGATGATACAGAAATAGAAAGAGATGGAGTCCCTGGGTGGTGAAAAAAGTTAAACACTTGGCTGCTAACTGAATGGTTGAAGGTTTCAGTCCACCCACAGATGCCTTGGAAAAGAGGCTTTCTGTATACTTCTGAAAAATCAGTCATTGAAAACTTCGTTGAGCATAGTCCTACTCTGACACACATGAGGATGCAATGAATCAGAATGTATAGATAAAGATCTACATGTTGTTGGATACTGTTGAGCCATATCCAACTCATAGCAATCCCATATGGCAGAGCAGAACTATCCTATAGAATTTTCTTGGTGAAAATCTTTATGGAAGAAAATCACAAGGCCATTCTCCCACAGAGAATCTGATTGTTTTTGAACTGCAAACATTCCAGCTAGTAGCTGAGCCCTTATACCACCAGGGTTTCGTATAGGTATAGACATAGACATGTTATTGTTAGGTGCTGTTGAGTGTGTTCTGACTCACAGTAACCCTATGTACAACACAATGAAATGCTGTCTGGTCTTGTGCCATGCTCACAATAGTTGTTAGGCTTCAGCCCACTATTGCAGCCACTGTGTTAAGCCATTTTGTTGAAGATCTTCCTGTTCATTGACCATCTACTTTGCTAAACATGATGTCCTTCTTCATGAACTGATCCCTCCTGACAATGTGTCTGAAGCACGTAAGATGTACTCTCGCCATCCCTCTTCTAAGGAGCTTTCTGGTTGTACTTCTTCCACAATGAGTCTGCTTATTCTTTTGGCAGTCCATGGTGTATTCAGTATTCTTGTCCAACACATTTCAAAGATGTCAATTCTTCTGTTTTCCTTATTGACTGTCCAGTTTTCACATGCATATGATGCAATTGAAAACACCATGGCTTGGGTCAAACACATCTCAGTCTCCAAACTGACATCTTTGTTTTTCAACACATTAAAGAAGTCTTTTGAAGCAGATTTGCCCAATGCAATGTGTGTTTTCATTTATTGACAGCTGCTTCCATTGGTGTTGGTTGTGGATCCAAGTGAAGAGAAATCCTCAATCTTTTCTTCACTTATCATAATGCTGCTTATTGGTTCAACTGTGAGGATTTTTGTTTTCTTGATGTTGAGGTGTAATCCATACTGACGGCTGGGTATTTTATCTTCATCAGAAAGTGTTTTGAGTCCTCTTCAATTTCAGGAAGCAAGGTTGTGTAATATGCATAACGCAGGTTGTTAGTGAATCTTCCTTCAATCTGATGCCATGATCTTCTTCATATAGTCCCACTTCTCAAATTATTTTCTTGAAATCAGATTGAATTCATATGGTAAAAGATACAACTCTAACACACACCTTTCCTGACTTTAAATCACACAGAATCCCCTTGTTCTCTTCAAACAGCTGCCTCCTGATCCACATACAGACTCCTCATGAGTACAATCAAATATTCTGGAATTCCCATTCTCTACAATGTTATCCATAATTTCTTGTGATCCACACAGTCAAAAACCTTTGCATAGTCAATAAAACACAAGTAAATATCTTTCTAGAATTCCCTGCTTTCAGCCAAGATCTGCTTGACATCAGGAATGGTATCATTGGTTCCATATCCTCTTCTGAATCCAGCTGGAATTTCTGGCAGTTCCTTGCTTTTGAATGATCTTGAGCAAAATTTTGCTTGTGTGTGATATTAATGATATTGTTCAAGAATTTCCACGTTCAGTTGGATCACTTTTGGGGAATAGACATAAATAGGGATCTCCTCCAGTCAGTTGGCCAGGTAGCTGTATTTCAAATTTCTTCAGGTAGATGAGTGAGCACTTATAATGCTGCATCCGTTTGTTAAAACATCTCAATTGGTATTTCATCAGTTCCCGGAGCCTTGTTTTTCACCATTGCCTTCAATGCAGTTTCAACTTCTTCAGTCCCTCAGTTCCTGATCACATGCTGCCTCTTGAAATGGTTAAACATTGATTAATTCTTTTTGGTGTAATGACTCTGTGTATTCTTTCCATCTTCTTTTGATGCTTCCTGTGTCATTTAACAGCGTCCCTGTAAAATCCCTCACTATCACAATTGAATGCTTGAATTTTTTTCTCATTTTTTTCAGCCTTGAGAAACGTACAGCATGTTCTTTCCCTTTGTTTTTTTATCTCCAGCTCTTCACACATATGAGGTATAATTATAATACTTTATTTTGCCTTCTCAAGCCACTCTGTGAAGTCTTCTGTTCAGTTATTTTACTGACCATTCTTTCCTTTTACTTTAGTGCTTAGTGTGCCAGAGCAAGTTTCATAGTCCATTCTTGACATACAGTTTGGTTTTTCCTTTCTTTCCTGTCTTTTTAATAGTATCTTGCTTTCTTCATGTATGATGTTCTTGATGATATTCCACAACTTGTCTGGTCTTAGGTCACCAGCTCTCAATGCATCATGTCTGTTCTCAAGACGGTCTCCAAACTCAGGTGGAATATACTCAAGATCACATTTTGGCTTTCATGGACTTGTTCTAATTTTCTTCACTTTCATTTTGAACTTTTATGTGAGTAATTGATGGCATTGCCACAATCAGCTGCAGGCCTTGTTCTGATTGAGGATATTGAGTTTTTCCATCATCTCTTTCCACAAATGTAATTGATCTGATTCCTACTGAGGTCTGTGATATAGTCACTATTTATGTTGGTGAAAAATGACACTTGTTATGAAGTCATTGGTCTTGCAAAACTCTATCATGAGCTCTCCAGCATCATTTCTATCACCAAGGCCATACTTTCCAACTACTGATCATTTGTCTTTGCTTCTAATTTTTACATTCCAATCACCAGTAATTATCAATGCATCACAATGGCATAGTGGTGAAGTGCTATACCTGCTAACCAAGAGGTCAGCAGTTCAAATCCACCAGGTGCTCCTTGGAAACTCTATGGGGCAGTTCTACTCTGACCGATAGGGTCACTATGAGTCAGTATCAACTCAATGGAACCTAACAACAACAACAATTGTATGTTCAGTCAATTTCAAACTGAAAAAGCTGCTAAAAATCTTTGGTTTCTTTATCTTTGGCCTTAGTCGTTGGCACATAAATTTGAATAATAGTCATATTAACTAGCCTTCCCTGTAAATTTATGGCTATTATCTATTACTGACAGCAATATACTTCAGGATAGATCTTGAAACATTCTTTGTGAGGATGAATGCAACATCATTCCTCTTCAAGTTTTCATTTCTAGCACAGAAGGCCATATCATTGTCCAGTTCAAAATGGCCAATACTAGTCTGCTTCAGCTCACTAATGCCAAGGATATCAATGCTTATGGATTCCATTGCATTCTTTACAACTTCCAATTTTCCTAGATTCATATTTTGTATGTTCCACATTCAGATTACTAATTGATGTTTGCAGCTTTCTTTTCATTTTGAGTTGAACCACATCAGCAAATGAAGTTCCCAAAAGTTTGACTCTACTTTGAGGAGGCAGCTCTTCCTAGTCATCTTCTGAGTGCCTTCCAACATGGGGGCCGGGGAGCTCATCTTCTGGCATTATGTCAAACAAGGTTCTGCTGCTATTCATAAGATTTTCACTGGCTAAGTCTTTACAGAAGTAGACTTCTGGTGCCTTCCTGTTAGTCTGTCTTAGTTGAATCCTGTCCACAATGGATGACTCTGCTGGTATCTAAACTCTGGTGCCATAGTTTCCAGAATCACAGCAACATGCAGGGCCCCACAGCAAGACAAACTGACAGACATAGTCATAAACCCAGCTCATTACCATCAAGTCGGGTCCAATTCATATAGAAACATATAATATACATGTGCATATATACCTATATATGAAAATGTATGTATGTAAAATAGATATGGATGTAAAGTACAGTAAGAGAAGCTGTGGTTAGACTCTTAGTGATATTATGGTCCATATAAACATTTCTCCAGAGCAGAAATCATTTTGCTCAATTTTTCAGCCAAAATGGAAAGAAAAACAGATGCCAACCTCAAAACAGCATATTTTGCCCCCCAAATTGGACAAGATTTATTTTAATTAACCAAATACTGTAGACAAAAAGAAATTATCTTTGGATATCATAATACATGCAGTTTCAAATTTTTCAAAACTTGAGAATTGGACCATAGTTCTAAAACAACCAGCTCCTTTGAGCACTATGGACTATGGCTGCCTTTCTCTTAAGGGCAACTGGAGCCCGGGACCTTGTATGACTGCTGGTTTGTTCTTACAGACTTCTCCCTACACAGAGAGTCAAAATCACATCTTGTTTCTAAACTGACTCTGAATTTGGTGGCGTTCATGGGAATTTACTCTAAAAAACTGATTTGATGAGCGGGGAAAATGGATGTTTTGAGTTTTAATTTCTCCTTTCTTAAGCAACATCTTTTAAGTAGAATTTATTCATGCCTTGTCTGTCATGCCCCTGCCTAGATTCATTTTTAATGACATTCTCACCAACCTCATATTTCCTTTTTCTCCTGTTAATATCCGAGTTTTTCATTATTCACAGTGTAATCAGTCTTCTTCTGACCACCTCATACTTCCACCCTGACAATCAGCAGGTGTCGTTTTATGGTCTCTGTCTCTGAGGTAGGTATCTTCATTTTTGGTTCCTTAAATAAATTCTTGGTGTATTTATCCAGTCAAATGATGCCAACTCCTTGTTGGAAGCCACCACTACCTTTTCATGATGATTGGTTTATGGTGGCAATTGTTTTGACACAGAAGAAATGCACAATTGTCGATCTCTTTGCTTTGTTATAGTTTACGCAAGACATACTGATTTGGAAGCTAGCTTAGAAAGTTACATAAATAATCAAGCTTTGGGTTTGACTTGGTCCTGGGCACTGTGGGGCTGCTTTTCTTTTAAATGATGAGTAAATGTCATGAATTTGGAGTTACAGATAGCAAGTTTCAAAACTTCTCAAGCTGGAGGAGTCCCTGTGTGGCACAAACGATTGAGTGCTTGACTGAACCATCAGAGATAGTTCAAACCCATCCAGAGATGCCTCAGATGAAAAACCTCATGATACTTCCCCAAAATTACAGTTATCGAAACTCTTACAGAGCACAATTCTGCTGTGACGGACACAAAGTCACCATGAGTCAGAATCAACTGCAAAGGGCTCTCAGGGTTGGTGGCTTTGGACAATTGACCATTACCAAACCTCCGTAGCCCTCACCTCCAAATTAGAAATCATTCTACCCATTGCAAAGAGTTCTGAATAGAATGAAGAGAGACGCTCCACACAAAAGGTTGGGCTCCCTGAGACACTGAACACATACCAAGTTGGAAATCAGGAGTGGTGACGGGGCATTGTAAATGAGAAGAGAAAAGATGCAATGTGTCATGTGTAACACTGGGCCCAAGTAAGACTGCAGAATGAATGAGGCGGGCGTCTCAGACACAAATCCATCACCTCATATGAAAGTTACCATCGCCAGCAAGCCACACTCCCAGCATTCCTGCTGAGGAGTATTTATGGAGACATTCCACCAGTCAAGGGTGACTTATGAGCCACATAAATACAAAGGATAATCTGGCAAATTCCAAGTTGTGCTAAAGGCTGCAAATCAGCCCTTGGGCTGGGTCCCAGGCCCAAAGAGAAAGTGTGATTAAGTGTGACTTTTTTAAAGTTGTGTTTGGATTTATTCCTAAAAGCTTCTTCATCTGGAGACTCAGATTTCTTGTTGGCTGGGGCACAGATGGCTGTCCTGGAATGAATCAGAGGTACAGAAACTGAGCCACTTCCAAAAGGAGCCCAAGCAAAAGTAGCACAGAAAGCAAGAGGACTTATAATTTTGATACAAAGCTAAGATTTGCTATGACCTGTCCGTGGGCTCCTGCAGTGAAGCCCCGCCAATGCATGAGGATTCTTTTACCCCAGGGCTGCCTCTACACTGGACCTAACTGGGAAGAGGCCTTAGCAGGAGTCTCCAAGGAATGAGCAGGCAGCCAGAAATGACCTGGCCACCTACAGGTACTGATACACTGGGCCTTGCCGGGCCCAACAGCTGTGTGTGGAATGAATGAAAAGACAAATGATAGATTGACCCTGGCACACACAGGACCAAGGTCTCAGACTGCCTGCAAAGGTGGTGCTGCAGGCCAAGTCTGAGTTCATATCTGGTTGAAGTTCCTTAGTTTCTGCCTTGTTTCTGGGAATGTTTCTCCCTAAGATGAAAGCTGGAGAAGGTGATGGTAGTAACCCCTAGGGCCCCAAATCCCACCCTCATGAGGCCTTGACTGATGACTTCCTGAGCTTCAGTTTTTTCATCTACAAAATGGAAACAGTAAGTGGCACAGGTTAAGTGCTACGGCTGCTAACCAAAAGTTCAGCAGTTCACATCCACCAGGTGCTCCTTGGAAACTCTGTGGGGTAGTTCTACTCTGTTCTATAGAGTCATTATCTACTTTATGGCAACAGGTTTGGTTTTGGAGTTTTTCACATAGACCTAACCCTTAACTGATCCACTAAGACCAGCCAATAATCTTTAATTTTGAGGTAGTTTCCCATCAGATCTCCTGAAGACAGCAAGAGAACAGAGTTCAAACCACATCTCTGACATATAGTTGTTGTTGTTAGGTGTTATTGAGTAAATTCCAACTCATAGCAACCCCATGTGACTTAGAACTGCTTCAGAGGTTTCCCTAGGCCGAAATCGTTACCAAAGAATGCCAGGTCTTTCTTTCTTAGGGTCAGATGTGTTCAAACCACCAACCTTTTAGTTAGCAGTGGAGCCTGTAACAATTATACCACCAGTGCTCTTGCTGCTATGTGCAGTATTCTCTAAATCAAAGGAAAGAAATATGACTATGTATATGAGTTACGGTTCTCCAGAGAAACAACTCCAGGTAGGAACATTGAATTGCTGTTATTAGACCCTCCAGAACTCTCTTCCCCTAGCACATTGATGTGGTGGTATGACTGCATGAAGGACCATGGTCATTCTGGAGAAATCTCAGCCCTATGATGACTTCTGTGTGAGGGAGAAACAGACCACTGCTATCGTAACCCCTGCAAGGAGAACTGTTTGTTTCTGTACCATTACCTAGCCTATCCTGACTAATACAGGCAGAGAACCAAGTCTATGTCCAGGACCCCCTGGCTGGTGGCCTCCAAGCAGCAGGGTCTTGGATGGAGCTGAGAAGCTGTAGACCAAACCAAAAAGCCCAACAGAAGAAGAAAAAGTGGCAGAGATCATTTCCCATGACTGCCTCATAGAAAGAGAATCATATTAAATACCTGTCATTGGAATAACCTGAGGAGAGAACATTTATTAAAAGTTTTTCATAAGCTCTCCCCAGCCCTTTAATTACAGAGCATTTCCTTTTTGTTTCTTGTAAGATCTTAAGCACATTTACTCCCTTCACATAAAAGACTTTTGCTCCTAATCATATTGATTTTGCTATAATTAATTTTTAATGTATTTTCCAGAGTGTTTTGTATATACAGACCAAGATATTTTATCATATATTAATATAGCCACTTCCACTCTTAAGGTGTGTTACTAAATGAAGGCTAGCTTATTACTGCTTAAAGTGTTACAGTGTTAGTGCAATTACCACTTGCTTTTTGTCTGGTACTCTTTGCAGTGCAATAGGACATCCAGTAATGACCCAATAGGATTAAATGCACCAAATTGCATCCTTGGGACCTTTGCCGAATTCTAATAACCACTTGATTATTTAGCAAGCAAGAATTACTCTCAGGGAGTAACTACTCATCATTGGTTCGACCTAGCATTAGGAACTGTCAGGGTGTTACAGCCAGCTGGACCCCAGTTCATATCCCCGCTCTCTGTGCTCCCCATTCTATGACCTCCAACAGTTATGTACTCCCTCTGCAATTCAGTGTTTATGTTTATTAAATAACAGTGAAAACTGTTTCTCCTTCTTTGGGTCATTCTCAGGGGACAAGCAGGGACAAGTCTACTAAGTGCTTGGTACACGGTAAGGACTCCCCAGATGCGTGTTGCCCCAGTGCTATTACTAACCCCATAAGAATCTTCCCTGCACATTATTGTATTAATTAGCACTGAATATGCTGTCTTCACCTCCATCTCCATGTTCACAGGAACTACGCCTATCTAACATTCCCAAGCTTGTGTTTTGTGTATCCATAATAGGGATGTCTATCCCCAAAGTGGGAACAGCACCTCTTAGCCATGCTTGAGGAAATACATTCTGGAGACTCAGGATTGAGTCTCTGGCTATCTGATTTCCTTTGGTGGGTAATTAGCTTATATGGGTCCAGGACCACCTTTACCCAACATAAAGTCATAAAACAACACCACCGTCCAAGCACTCTTTGGAGGCTCCTGCTTCCTGGGGCTGTTGACAGCATCCACAGATACAGGTCACAGCTCTGGTAGGAAATTCCCTGATGTCTACTCTTTAGGAACTCAACTTTGACCATCCTTGTCCAGCTGGATGCTCTCTGCTGTCATTAAGTGGCTCTAATCTATGCTCAAGGGTTAGAGACAGGGGTCACTGGTGAACGAGGTCCAACCTCCTTGTCAAGACCTATGAGCTATGTTTAGCTTTACAGCTTTCCCTCAGACAAGTGCCAGTGGCTTTGAGTTTCCTCTGCTGTCCTCTTTGCATAGATGGGTATGAAAGTTTGCATGACCACCAGGTTGGGAACAGACGGTACACTGGCCACAGTTCACCCAGACAGACTCTCCAAGGCATGAGATATGGTTACCATTCAATAACTCTCCCATACATTAGGTTGGACTTTGAACTCCATCCTTTGTTCAGTCAAAGAACCTTCAAACCTATAGCTCTGCCGGCACAGAGAGTCGTGGTATGGCCTGCCCCTCGGATAGTACCTACACTGACAAGTGAGAAAGAAGTGGACAGACAGACAGTATTCTTAGATTGCTGGAGCTTTGCAGGGTGCTGTTTCTCTATTGCTGCAGTGGTCAAGAGATCTCTCAGAGGTGTTATAAATGGCTATGTTTGGGTGGCAGAAGATGAAGAGAAGACAAGAGTCTTCTTGTCTCCCTCAGAGAGAAGCAATGTGGGACGAGAACAGTAACCAGGATAGAAGGGTTCAATGCCTGCCATCATGAGATTCTCTATGAGAGCAGAGGAGAGCGGCCTACCTCTCCTTATCATGTCACTGACACTCTAAGGGTACAACCCATCCCTGAGCCAAGTGGGAGCCTGCAGAAGCAACTGCTAACCCCAGGCCCTTGAAGAGCCACTGTGCTGTCAGCAATTCTCTCATTACTGATTCCCCCTCCAAAAAAGAACTGTGCATTTTCCTGGCACAAGTGACACTCCTGACTTGCTAATTTAAGGGGAAGGATGTGCAGCAATTGCACTCTGCCCTTTGTACCTGTCACCAAAGATGTATTGTGGTTGAAAAGGAAAAAAAAAAAAACCTCATTAAATCATCTTTTCCCCTTCATTAGGGTAACATCATTGAAGACTGCTGCTTCCAACATTAATGAAAACTGCAACACTCCTGAAAACTCCAAGTGAGGGTAGGAGGTGGCAAGGGCCACACACATTGCCCCCACGGGGGAGTTACCTCCCAAAAGCAATCTCACCATTGTGGTGGGCACACCTTACAATATTCATATTTATAATATTTACATTTATTGAGGGAAGAACATTCTGGCATGAAGCCATTTATCTCATCTTTTTTGGAAGCACTTGCTCTTTTTAAATAACAATGAGATGGCTCACTGCATAATTTACAGTCCTCTTTGCCGACACATCACATCTCCATGAAGAACATTCAATGTGCCACCAAGGTGCATGAAGTGTTGGGCCAGAGCAGGAAACAGCAGATGTGTGTCTTCGGTAAGGCAGGTAGGGCTCCACTTGAAGGAAGACAGGCAATGAGCAGTTTCTATTGAGCCATGACAATTTTCATCAGCTGCTATGAGAGGTCACTCAGCAATTTAAATAGTTCCGTAGCCAGTAGTTTCCAAAGATACAATCTCTGTAAGGCAGGCATGGCTTTGGGGTCAGGTACAGCTGCCGTAGTGATCTCCCAAGTCCATAGGGGCTTGGGTGATCCGGTATATCTCACCTAGCTCTAGTGGGAAGGTGTACAGATAATAATAATGCCTGGTATTGAGATAGCAAACACACTCTTTCCATGATGGAGTTCCCTGAGTCCGATGACAGCATGGTAACAAGGAGGAAACTGAGGACTTTGTAAGGGAACGGGGCCAAGGCAAACGAAAAGGTCAGGGTGGAGTAGCAGATCTTAAGCCTCTAGGCACTTTGCATGCTTGCCTGGCCTCAACTCAGACTGATGCATGCCCAGTCCTTACCTCTCCTCTCACCGGCTCTGCCAACCCTGGCTTTCATACCCCATTGGCCCTGCCTGTGCCTCACTCACTGCCTGTTCATCCTAGTCTTGAGAGCTCCAATTTCCTTCCAGAGTACTAACAGAGAAAGCAGTCTTGATCTTTGCCTTGTGTGTATTTGTGTGTGTGTGTGTGTGTGTGTGTGTGTGTGTGTGTGTGTGTGTGTGTGTGTGTGTGTGTGTGTGTGTGTGTTGACAATATACCCAACATTTACCAGCTCAACAAACTCAACAATTTCTACACGTATAACTAAGGGCAGTGATTATGTTCTTCATGTTGTAAAACCATCACCACTTCTATCCCCTTCCAAATATACCACCACCCCCTAGGCAATAACTGCATTAGTGACCATGTTTTTCTTACTTCATGTAAGTGAGGTCATATGGTATTTGTTCTTTTGCCACAGGCTTATTTCACTCAGCATATTTTTAAGGTTCATTCTTACTGTGGCGTGCATCAAGACTTTGCTTTTCTTTCCAAATGAGTAGCATTCCATTGTATGTATCTATCACATTGTATTTATCCATTCATCTGTTGATGGATATCTCAATTTTTTCCACCTTTTGGCTATTGTGCAAAGCACTGTGATGAACATTGGTATGTAAGTTTCAGTTTGCATTTCCGCCTTCACTTCTGGTTATATACATAGAGTTGGGTGGGGTTGATGGGTCATATAGTAGTTCTATGGTTCCCTTTTTAAGGAACCATCAACTGTTTTCCACAATGGCAGGACCATCTTGCATTCCCACCAGCAATGGACAAGGATCCCAATTACTCCACAACCTAGCCAATACGTGTTGTTTTCCTTTATTTATTTATTTTTATTTTTATTGCCGTTCTAGTAGGGACAAGGCGATATCTCATTGCAGTTTTGACTTCCACCTTTGTAATGGCTACTGATTTTGCTTTACTTCGGTTAACAATCAACCCGTAGATAAAACAGTCAAGAAATCAAGCAATGTATTGCATTAGGCAATCATGTTACCAAAAAAAAAAAACTCTTTTAAATCTTAAAAGCAAATATGTCACTTTGATGATGAAGACACACCTCACCCATTATGGTATGTTCAATCACCTCATATGTATGTGAAATCTGTACCATAAAAAGGGAAGACCAAACAAGAATTGATGCATTTGAATTGTTATGTTTACAAAGAATATTGACTGTATCATAGACTGTCAGAAGAACAAGAAAAAAATCTATTTTGGAGTAAGTACATCCAGGATATTCTTTAGACACAAGAATAGTAAGACTCCATCTTGCTCACTTTGGAAATGTCATCAAGAGAGACCAATCCCTGGAGAAGGACATCATGCTCAGTAAAACAGAGGGTGATCAAAAAAAAAAAAGAGAGAGACCTTCAATAAGATGGATTAACACAGTGGCTGCCACAATGGACTCAAAATCACCTACTATTGTGTAGATGGTGCAGGATTAGGAAAAGCTTTGTTCTGTCGTACACACAGTCACTATGAGCTGAAACTGACTAGACACCACCTAACAACAACTACAATAGTTAATAATGTTGATATCTTTTCGTATGCTTGTTGACCCTTTGAATATCTTTTCTGGTGAAGTGTCTGTTCTAATTCTTTGCCCATTTTTTGATTGAGTGGGTTTTTGTTGTTGTTGCTGTTGTTAAGTGGCAGAAGATTTTTTAAAAAAACATGTTTTAGAAATTAGACACCTACCAGATGTACAGTTCCCAAATATTTCCTACCAGCCTATAGGATGTCTCTTCACATTGTTGATAAAGTCCTTGCATGAACACAGCCTTGCATGTATTCTTAAGCCAAGGAGCTGGGGTGAGAAGGAGTTGGAGGGTAAAAGACACTCACTCTGACCTTTGAAGCTGACATCCCCCAACTGCCCTCTGATCCCATTTTCCTGTGTAGCATCCAGCACAGCCATGCATACAGCCTGCACTCCCGAATGAGTATAACAGGTTCAGCTGGACCCGTTGAAAACCCTGCCCCAGAAGTGCTGACCTGCCTGTCACTCAGGAGTAATTCTCTCACCCTGGACTTCAGTTTCCTTAAATGATGGAATTAAACTACATTAGTGGTTCTCAATTTTGGTTGCAACTTAGCATCTCTTGGAGAGCTGTTACAATGTTCTGTGTTCTTTCATGCTACTGACCAATGACATTACACAGAGATACTAGGTAACCCAAACATCCTTATTTGTATAGATTTTAATGTGATTTCCAAGGGGCCGGAATCGCTGAACCAGACTGATGGTTCTCAAAGTGGAAAAGTAGTGCAGTTCACAGAGATTGTTATGTTGCCATATTTAAACCAGACATGTGATTTGGGGTTAATTTATGATTAAAAACACAGATTAATGAAGAATGTCAACACTGTAAAGCTGTTTTGCAACACATTGCTGTTTTATTTTAACATTCATTTAACAAGAACTACCTTTTTGAGGAAGAAATGAAGTGTTTGGGTTCCTACAAAATATAAATTTCAGGTGTTAACTTGAATATATTGTCCCTTTGATCCATTTTTACCAGGTTACATCTCAAAATATGGTGACACAAGACAAAACATCCATCATAAATATCTGAAACAACTTATGAAGAATTAATAGATTTAATAAGTGATAAAGTTCAATGAACTATTTTCAGTGAAATAAGTATGGCTGGATATTTCAGTTTATCTGTAGATTCCACTCTTGATCTCTCTCATACAGATCAGATAAGTACTATTTTAAGATGTGTATCTCCAACAGATGAGAAATCCGTTATAACGTATCACACCCGTGAAGAAATGCAAATCAAGTATTTCAGTATTTATGTGAAGTTGGCAGAATTTATCTTTCTAAATGCAGCAGCAAAACCTCTGACAATGCAACCAATAAAGGCATGCACATAAAATTTAAGAGCATAATGAATATGCCATTGTCATACTATGTGCTGCACACTCACTTAGTCTTATGGGACATGGCACAGTGGATTGCTATCCTGAAGCAGTTAATTTTGCTTTCTACTGTTCAATTACTGCACACATTATTGACTGCTTTTACTAACCAATAGGTATTTGTTAAAGTATGCTTAGGCAATGATCAGATATTAAACACCTTTCTAACATATGTTGGAAAGCACATGCTATAGCAATAAGCTCAAATTGTATACTCAGATTCTAGATGCCTTAGAAAAGATCACTGAAGACCAGATATAAAAAGATGATACCTAAAGGCAAGGCAAAAATATCGCCAACAGAACACCAACACTGGTGTATACATTTATGTTGAGTATGTGGAATAAGATATTAGAGCATTTTCATTGAATGAGTGAAGCTCACCAGGATTCAGAAGTAATTGTAAAGACATGCATAGATCTCTGTCATTAACAGGGTATTCACATGATTTAAGAGAAAAGTTTGGAAACAAACACAATAAAACAGATACAGCCAAATACGGGTTATCAAGTAGTTCACTGTTGCAGAAGCATTAGTATGATACAAGCAAATCATAGAAATATTCCAGAAGTATCACTGAGTGTCAGAGATCACTTTTGTGTAACCACATGCTTCAGCACCACTGATACACTTGAGTCTTGCATGAAAAGAAGGCAAAAGTGTAGGAAGTTCTTTAAAGTAAGCTTTCCTTCTTAAACAACATGGATATACCTGATGAACAATGAATGAAGACGTACAAGAAATTAGAAATTAGTGAAGGCTTATCCCAATGACTTAAATACAAATCTTTATGGTGGTGGGAGAGGCAAACATGGAAAAGGGTCCATCTCTGATTTGCTATGATGAAGGCTGTAGTGCAAAGTTTGGGTGCCCAATGGAGTGGTTGTCAGGGTGACCCTTCCGGTAGCCCTGGAAGCACAGAGTCTGCAATGCACATAGCTGGCTATCAGGTGGTGGCATCCCTGTCAAGAGGTCAGGGCCGGGGCTACTGTGTTGCAGCTTTTGTGGGGATACAGGGGAGTTGATGGTAGAAAGAAATATCCCTGGAGACTTGACCTGAGCAGACACCAAGCCATATATGAAGTGGGCCCAGGAACCAGGCAGGCAGTGGAGTACCAACCTTGCTGTGGTTGCCTCATTGTCTGCTGTCCTTGCATCTCCTCTACCTGCCTGCCCCACCAGGGCCCAAGACCCCATA
This sequence comes from Heterohyrax brucei, assembly GCA_028571685.1. Classification (NCBI taxonomy): domain Eukaryota; kingdom Metazoa; phylum Chordata; class Mammalia; order Hyracoidea; family Procaviidae; genus Heterohyrax; species Heterohyrax brucei. The sequence goes on from CM053140.1 coordinate 34,306,284, forward strand.
ATGGACCCTGAATTCCTGCTATCTTCCTCCAAGTCTAAGGCAATGTTTTCCAAACTAAGGTTCATGGACAGATCCTTCAAGGTATACATGTTCTTTGAGAATTTTTAAATATTCTGTATTTTTATTTCAATCCTGCCCTAGAGAGAAAACTTTATAAACATCATTTACAAGTGAAAAATCATTTTTCTAAGTATGGCATTTTCTTAATCGTTAATCCTCAAACCGAAATCTAAGAGGTTCAGAGATATTACCAGGGTTGAAGAGAAACTGCCCTTTCTAAGGAGATCCTTTCGTTTACCTACATGTGATACCAATAAAAACTAGTTACTGCATAGTTGGTTCCAACTCATGGTGACCGCCTGTGTATCAAAATACAAATGTGTTCCATAGGGTTTTCAGTGGCTGTTTTTTCTGAAGTGGATGGCCAAGATCTTCCGAGGCACTTCTGAGTGGACTGGAACCACTCACTTTTCCATTAGTAGCTGAGGGTGTTAGTTGTTTGTACTACCCAGGAATTCTATTGGGTTAAAATGTCAGTAACCACAACCATTGTGCTGTTATCTGTAATCAGGTCAACTCCAGTTCATGGTGAACTTACCTACAACAGAATGAAACATCACCCAGTCCTGCGTCATCTTCTCCATCACTAATACATTCCAGTCTATTCTTACAAGTACTTTGCCAGTAAGACTGAGGGTCTCCCTAGTCCTGATTGGCTCTCTGCTCCACCAAACATGATCTAATTCTCTAGCAGGCAAACTTTCCTAACGATATATCCAAAGGAAATCAGTTGTACAATATTCTTGCAGTATGGTTAATTATTTAATATCATCTTTGTAACTCCCACCAAATAACTGGGCGAAGGCTATGCCACTGAAGTACTTGTGACCCACTAAAGGGAGTAGACAGCTTGATAGTAATGCAAATAAAGTGCCTGGCACTCTTGTGGAGGTCAAGCCCAAGCCCACTAACGTCATCAATTCTGACTCACAGCAATTCTATAGGACACAGTACAACTGCCCCATAGAGTTTCCAAGGAGCAGGTGGTAGATTTGAACTGCTGATCTTTTGCTCAGTAGCTGTAGCACTTAATCACTGCACCACAGGGTTTCCCTTGAGAGGATAGAACCATGTAAATAAGGAGTATGGAACACGTCTTAGGCATCTGGCATCGCTCTAATGGAAATACCATGAGTGGATGGCTTTAATAAAGAAAAGTTTATTCTCACACAGTGCAGTAGGCTAGAAGTCTGAATTCTGGGTGCCAGCTTCAGAGGAATACACTCTGTCAGCTCTCAAGGAAGATCCCTTTGCTACATCAGGTCCGAAGGATACACTCTGCTCCATTGCTACTTTCTTAATGGCATGAGGTCCCCAACTTTATTCTTGCTTCTTTTTCATTTTTTGTAGGATAAAGGTAGTACAAGCCATACTCAAGGAAAACTCCCTTTATGTTGGAGCAGGGAGGTGGCCTTAGGAAGGGTGCTACTGTCCCACCCTAATCCTCTTTAACATAATCCAGTCTATTAACCATAAGCAGAGATTAGGATTTACAGCATAGGAAAATCACAAAAGAGAGGGCAATTACAAAATATGGGGAATCATGGTCCAGCCAAATAGTTACACACATTTTAGTGGGACACAACTGAATCCATGACAGATGCTAATGAGTGGATTGCTCAGTTCTGTCATCCCGCTAGGCTTAAAAGAGCAGCCAGTCCCAGTGCAAAGGGGCACCAACTACCACCAAGCAAGGAAAACTAGGAGTGGAGCTCATCCATTGGACTGGGATCACTTTGTTGAGATCTCCTAGACCCGGGAGACAGAGAGAGTTCTAACACTGGAGACAGTGAGAGACGGTGAAAAGCAGCAGCAAAGAAAGGATGACAGCAGAAGATATCAAACTAGGAGACTGGGAGGAGAGGGCGAGATGGGTTTTCTGGCCCATGGTGCAAGACGATTATAGTTACAAGCTTACAAGGCAGAGGAAAAGAACAGAGTGCATTCGGAAAGAAGCTTTCTGGTAGAACACGGCACCTTCAGGATCTTGGTACTGGAGCTAGGCTCACCAGCCTACAGAACAAGATTGCTCATTGCCTTCAAGCCATGGCTCAGTGGTGGAGCAGGGTGCCTCCTGGCATTTACAGGAAAGGCTAAAAGAGCTTTTGTAGCACGTCCTTGAGCAGGGGAAAAACTGAGTGGCCAGAACATCATACCTGCAGGCACAGATGAGGAGAGATTATCCTGATGAAAGAACTGTATCCTCAGAATTTCTGCATCTGAATTTTAGCCTTTTATTTCCCTAGTAAATCCCACAATCATTAATATTATCTGTGAGTTCCGTGTGGCCATTGTAACAACTCATCAGACCCAGCAGAGAAGAAGGCCAGAGGAGGGACAATTGGTGTCAGAAATGGTAAAAATGATTGGAGGGTAGAGGCACATCTTACCTCTGCTTCATAGGAATCACCCTTGAGGCTGTTGATATTGATTCTCTTTCTTCTTTGTGACATTACAGGAGGGCAGACACTGCCTCCCCATTCCATTTTTACAATTTACAATTCTGAATCATAATCAAAGCTAACTAATATTTGGTTCCTCTTGTACCGTGGTCATGTAAGATTTGTTACAAAAACTGCTGAATGACCAGCAGTGATGAGGATGCTGGCCCTGATCTTCATTCTGCAAATCAGGCAAGCTGACTCACAAGCAGAGATAGGTCACCCCAGAACCCAAAGAAATAACATCCACATAACAGCTTCTCCAGCTTCTGTGGCACCCAGATTCCAAAATGTCTGTGAAACATCCCAGGCTGAGAGGGGGTGGTGAGGACAAGAGCAGGAGATGGGGAGAGAATTGGTCCATGAGACACGCAGGATTTGCTCCCAAAGCCCAGTACATCTGCTTGGTTCCCGGGGCACTGTGCTGCACACCAGGCTGCTCCCCAGCCTCAGGCAGCCTGCAAAGCTGCATCAATCTGCTCTGTGCAGAGGCCAGAACATAATTGAGTCTTTCAAGCAAAAAGGGAGCACTGAGAGGCAGATAGCTGAGCTAATGGGCCACAGAAGGGACATTAGCAGAGTGAATTGACTCAGCTTAAAACAAAAGCACATTCCAAAGAGCAAGCCTGAAAACTAGCTTAGCAGCTAAAAGCTGGTGCTCCTAGTTGTGCCAGCGTAGAAGTGACCCTCCTCCAGAAGTGATAAAGGCTGGGAGGTAATGGCTCTGTGTGAGAGAGGGAAGGAGTTTATCTGCGCACACCAGATTCTTAAAGGAAGAACATTTAAATATTTTGCAAAGGACTTACTGACCTCCATATCTTTAGATCTTAGAAACGAGAAACTGAGAGAGAATTTAATTAAAATTGATGGGAGGAGAGGGGAAGTATGTAATATACGGCTTTTCTAAGTTCTTGCCGAGAAAAGTTGGCTTTCCAAACCTCCCCCCAACCCAGATGCACAGTGTTGTAAGTTGGCATCATCCGCATGTAGGGAGAGCACTGGACTAAGAGTTCAGATCAGCTTTTGTTGTTGTGAGCTGCCATTGAATTGACCTTGACTCATGGTGACCGCATGTCCAATAGAACCCAACACTGAGTTATCCTGCACCATCCTCATGACCAGCTGTGCATCAGACTGATCCGTAGGGTTTCATTGGCTGGTTTTCAGAAGTGGATCACCGGGTCTTTCTGCTTGGTCTATCTGAATCTGAAGTTCCACTGAAACCTGGTCAGTGTCGCAACAACACACAAGCCAATGGATGGGTGTGTTGTCTGAGAATTGAACCTAGGTCTCCCACATGGAAGGGACACTTATATCATTGAATTGTCACTGCCCCTAGATTATCCTCAGCTTACTGAATGAACTAGAAGATTCTCCTCTTTGGGCCTCACTTTCCCTATTTTCAAGCCGTATTTCTAGGCATACAGGGGGATGGAGGAGTTCAGTTGAGGATCTCCAGCTACTGTTTGCTTAGGCGACCAAAGTTAGCAATCTGCAAGGCAAGAGGATAACTTCAACCCCCACTCCCTGCCAAGCATGTGAGGGACTGTCCTCCACCCTCTCTCTAACCCCAGCTTCAACCAAAGCTGTATTTTAAAAATGTTCTATTGAAAACATTGAAAGAAAATAATTTCTAAAGCTTATTCCTGCTCTGACATCAGACAGATGTGACTGAACAGTTATGGGGTCCATAAAATTCCCTGACTGTAGAGCAAGACAGGACATGTCTCCATCCAGCTATGCCTTACAGTGAATGTATCCTCACCTCCCTCACTGGTCCCTGCCCACTCCCTAAACTCTACCTCATCCTGACTCCAGATTTCAGCCTTCTGCCCAAGTGCCCACTTCCAAAGGACTCCTCCAAACTTCTCTTCCACCAGGATGCTGATGCTAGATGATGAGAAACACCAAGATCAGACAAGTGTGTTTAGGTGTGAACATAGGCTCAACACAGTGTGGGCACTCAGCAAACATTCAGACAACAAATGAAGAAATGTTGCCCCCTGAGTTTTGCTGTAAACTTCTTGAGGGAGGTATATGTCCCCTTCAAGTATGCCCAAACCTGTTACACATCAAATTTTGTCCCCAAAAGCTATGTCAAAGTCCTAAGCATTGTACTTGTGAATATGATCTTGTGTGGGATCTTTCTTTGAAGATGTGAACAGCTAAATTAAAGATTAGCAAAGCTCCTAATCCTAATTCCTTCTGAGTGGGACTTATGAAAGAGAGGAATAGATGTTGAAACACGGAAACACACTGGGGAAGATGCATCTGAGGATCTTTCTACAAGCCGAAGAACCCCAAAATCCACCTGGGGCTGCAGAAACTGAAAGAGACAAAGAAAGATCAGCCTGTAGAAGTGGCGGAGAGAAAGCACGGCCCTACAGACACCCAGTAGGCTGCCTGGTCCTGTGCCACCTTCACGATTGCTGGTATGTTTGAGCCCTTTGCTGCAACTGTCGTGTCGCTTCAGGGTTTCCCTCATTTTCACTGACTCACCACTTTACAAAACATGACATCTTTTTCTTGTTATTGATCTGTCCTGCTGATGTGTCTAAAGTAAGTGAGTTGAAGTCCTGCCATCCTCACTTCTAAGAGCTTTCTGGCTGCTACTTCTTTCAAGACTGATCTGTTTGTTCTTTTGGCAAGCCACGATATATTCAATATTCTTCACCAACCTATTTCAAAAGCATCAGGTCTGTCTTCTTTTTCATTGTCCAGCTTTGGCACACATACGAGTTGACTGAAAAGACCGTGGCTTGGGTCAGGAACATCTTAGTCATCAAAGGATACAAAGATAGCACTTTTATCTCCCAACCTGTGAATATATTGTGTTGCATGGTTACAGGGACTGTGCAGATGTGATTAAAATCACAGACCTTACATTAAGGAGTCTCTCCTGCATTATTCTGGTAGGCTTGATGTAATCTCATGGGGCACTTAAAGGCAGAGAACAACATTCACTGCCTGGAGCCTGGTTGAGGATACTATGCCAGGGTAACCTGAGTAGCAGCTGAGTTGATTCAACCTGGGAACAAGATTCTGCCAGTGCTTACCCTCCTGAAATAGGTGCTCATAAGCTAAATTATGGTAAAGTAAATCAATGTTTTATGACAGACAATCACCATGCAAATTGGATGCAACAGGTTCCTTCATATTCATATAGTCAGGGAAGGCCCCACATAGACTCTGACCAAGGGATCAAGTTCATCCTTTGGTAATATTCAAAAGTATATTCTTGGGGAAGAAAAATTTACCACCAGCTTAAGTTGAAATTTTAAGAAATGAAAGGATTGTGGTTAAAGTGTTCAGGTTAGATACTACTAAAGCCAATACTTCAGACAAAGGATGGGTGGACTGGACCTGGGGACACAGCGTGAAGCAAGCAGTGTGTGTACTTTATGGTTTAACATATATGTGATGCTGTCTTACTGGTTTATTTTTACAAGGGAGGGGACAGGGTAGAGAGGAGGGGACAAGTATTAGTTGAGTGGATACTGGAAGAGTAGAAATGAAGAGTGTGCTGTCACAGGGTGAGGAAAGCAAATAGAGTTGCAGAGAAGCGGGTGCTTGGACTTTTATATGGAAAGTTGACTCAGATTGTAAACTTCCATGTAATCACACTAAAAAAATTAAAATAATAAATGTTCCAGTTAGGACACTAATTCCACAGCTAAGTTTTAATAAATGTCACCAAGCTGCCTTATTGATGGCTAAAATGAAGAAACATCTGAGATTTGTCTCAAAGTGACCCCAGAGAGGGCCAAGAATGGGCTGGTGGGGAACAGATAAGATGGGGGATGCCATGACTTGCTGATTTTTGATACCAAATGATGGGTATATCAAGGCTCATGTTTGAAATTTTCCAACATAAAAAGCTAAAACTATAAATACAGAAAAGCACAGAGAAGCCATACACCAAACTTCAGTGTATCCATCACCCAGAAGTAGTGGGTGTTCATGTAAAGTCATTTTGTCTCTTTAGTTTTAATTTAAAAATTAAAGAAAACCTGAGTACTTACCCCACAATCAAGAAAAGAGAAAATTGAATTGAGACCCAGGAGTCTGTATCTTCAGATGCCATTGGAATCTCTGTCAGTACATTGTTGTTCTTTGTATAATTTTTTCAATCCCAGTCTCCTTTGTGCCCATGACTGCTGCCCTCTTTCTGCTATCCCAGCTGAAAAAGAAATTTCTTGATGGAAAATATGTTACATAAATTGATTTAGTATTGCATTACTTTATTGTTGTTGGCTACCATCAGATCAGCAGCCCCTGATTTATGATGATCCCACACACAACATGCCATCCCTGTGACCTATAGTGGATAGGACAATCGTGACCAATAGCATTTTCATTGACTAATTTTCAGAAGTATATTACCAGGTCTTTCCCCTAGTCTTTCTTAGCCTGGAAGCTCTGCTGAAACCTGTTCGAAATCACAAGCAACATGCAAGCCTCTACTGACAGATGAGTCACACCTATGCATGTAGTGCATTGGCCAGGGTCTTCCCCCACTGAAGGTGAGAATTTTAGCACTGATTGGAAATTTCGTACAGAACTACTACTTAGAAAGAGGTGTGAGGGGTTCCCTAGACCTCACCGCTTCTTTCCCGGAACTCTTCCAGCCATGCCATCACAATCACACCTCTACTATATCTGGATTCCTTGCACTTTCATCTGGAACAATCTCCACACATGGTATTTACCCGATGAATGATCTTGCCCCCTTCATTTGCTTCTTAAGAGCCTGTTTTTCTGCAAAGCCTCTTCATTTTAGTAGGTTTAATGAAGACTGATTGAAAAACAAACCAACCTAAACCTATGAGTCTGAATACAGTAAAATCTCATTAATTTGGGCTTGCTGTAGGAAAATATTGTAGAACAGCAAAGGCTTTAAATTAAAGATTACCTGAAAAGGTTTCCTTTAAGCAGTTTGCTCTATCCTTGTTGAGCTGAGAAAGCTTGTTTTAATAAATAGGTCACATGTTAAAACAGGACAGCACACTTGTGAGGTAGTAAATCAGCAGAAACAGAGAAGACCATTGATGAGATGCATTGTCACAACGCCTGCAACAATAGGGCTCAAACACACCAAAAGTTGTGAGAATGTCACAGGGCTCAGGCAATGTTGCTGCTGTCTCTAAACTCATCAAGATTTTGAAGAGACTCAATACCACCTAACAATATCAATTGTTGCCGTGCAGTCAATTCTAACTTATAGTAACCCCGAAGGAAAGCTTAGAACAGCCCTGTAGGGTTTCCAGGGCTCTGATCTTTACAGGGGCAGATCATCAGGTCTCTTCTCCCTTGGTGCTATTAGGTGGGTAACCTCCAAACTTTTGTTTATCAGTCAAACACTTAAGAAATGGCATCTGCCACCAAGTCTCCTTACAATAACAATAGAGAGAATCATTGGCAATTAACAATATCATTTGTGTCTACACAGAATGCTACAGTACTTGGCTAATTATTCCCCTCCATCAGGCTAACCATCTTGTCCCTTTTTTCATAGTCATTGTACTTCATATTGCGTTTAGCACACCTTGTAGAACAAAGGTAAACTTTATCTCAAACTACAATCAAAAAGTAACCCAGAGAGATACAAATTCCCTGCTTTCATTTTCTGTCTCAAGTTCATGGTTCCATCTGCTTCAAGGGGAGCTTAGGAGAGCAAAAGCTGGTTCTGGTAACAAGGCACATGGAAATCTAGATTAAAAAACAGATGTGCACAGTAATTAATGCTCGCATTCCTTTGAGGTAAAATAAAGAGAAGTAGAATCAGGCAACAGTAACTGAGAAAATATTTTCTTCTTTAAAGTTAATGGGACCTCTGGTTTTAAATGGATCTATATTCAATTCTCCCAGGTTTTAGCTTGCTTTGTAAACGAGGTTATCAACTCCCAGTGCAGCAATTACTTAGTGCTACTGAAGCACTTAATTTTCATTAAAAAGATGACATTGCAAGAAATTATCAAGGACAATCCACATCTGAAGGTATTCATATTCATAGGGACAGATTGTAGCACAGAGATGCATAAATTACCCAGATCGGTTTCTCTCCTTCCTCCCAAGCTGGTCTGGACACTCACTGACACTAATGACCTGCCTGTCTATTTGGGCCAGGGGGCCAGGTCTATTCTCAGTTGTCCACACCCCTCCAAGACACCTTCCACACCCACCTGCTCTTGTTGTTATTAGATGCCCTTAAGTTGATTTCGACTCATAGCAACCCTATGAACAACAGAACAAGACACCACCCAGTCTTGTGCCATGTCCACAATTGTTTTTATGCCTAAACCCATTGTGGCTGCCATTGTGTCAAGCCATCTCATCAAAGGTCTTCCTCTTTTTTGCTGGCCCTCCACTCTACCAAGCATGATGTCGTTCTCCAGGAACTGATCCTTCCTGACAACACGACTGAAGTATGTAAGATACAGTCTTGCCATCTTTGCTCTCAAGGAGCACTCTGGTTGTACTTCTTCCAGAAAAGATCAGTTTGTTCCTTTGGCAATCCCCGGTATATTCAACATTCTTCAACACCACAATTCAAAGGTATCAACTCTTCTTCTGCCTTCCTTATTCATTGTCCAGTTTTCACATGCATGTGATGCAATTGAGAAAACCATGTCTCGGGTCAGGTGCACTTTAGTCTTCAAGGTAACATCTTTACTTTCGAGTATTTTAAAGATATCCTTTGCAGAAGATTTTCCCAATGGAATGTGTCTTTTGATTTTTTTGACTGCTGATTCCATGGGCATTGATTGTGGACCCAAGTAAAATGAAATCTTTGACAGTCTCAACTCATTTTCCAATTATGATGATGTTGCTTACTGGACCAGTTGTGAGGATTTTTGTTTTCTTGGTGTAGAAGTGCAATACATACTGAAGGCTGTGGTCCTTGGTCTTCATTGGTAAGTGTTTCAAACCTTTTTCACTTCTAGTGAGTAAAGTGGTGTTGTCTGTATATCATAGGTTGTTAATGAGTCATCTTCCAATCCTAATACCTCATTCTTCTTTGTATAATCCAGATTCTCTGATTATTTGCTCAGCATACAGATTGAGAAGATGTGGTGAAAGATACAACCCTGAAGCATGCCTTTCCTAACATTAAACCATGCAGTATCCCCTTGTTCTACTCACACAACTTCCTCTTTATCCATACACAGATTTCTTAAGAGCACAATTAAGTGCTGTGGAATTTCCATTTTAAGCAAAGTTAGCCCTAATTTGTTATGACCCACACAGTCGAATGCCTTTGCATAGTCAATGAAACACAGGTTAACATCTTTCTGGTATTCTCTGCTTTCAGCCAAGATCCATCTGACATCAGCAGTGATATTCCTAGTTCCACATCCTCTTCACCCATGAGGCTGATATTAATCCCTGGATCATGCTAATAACTGTGTTTCATTAAGAACTGATTTTTTCCACTTGTAACTCTTTTAACACGTGCCCCTAAGTTAAAAGAGGCAACTTGACTCAGTGCTCTATCTCCCTTCCAATCCTTATCACTGTATACCAAGTGCATGAGGACTCAGAGCTGCTGATAGTGATGGCTAGATGTCTGCTCCTTCAGTGAGCCAGGCACTACACCAAGAGCATCGCCACATCTAACCTTACAACAACACAGCAAGGCAGATTTATCATCCTGGTCAATGACAGCTACACTGAGGCTCAGAACAGTGAAATGATATGCCTCAGGTCACTCAGCTGAATCAGAATTTGAATCCAGATCCTTCTCTGTCAAAGCTGTACTCACGTGTCTGCTATACTAGGTTGGGCTTCCCAAGTGGTTCTGTAAACACAAATGGAAACTGCTCTTCATGCCAAGTTTATGCACAATTCTGGGGCTTGGGGACAAATGTATCATGATGCCTGTGTCTCAGATTCTCAATCTAGAACAATAACCAGACCCATAAATAGGTGAGGAAAATGGGCATGCCCAGTAAAGTCAAGATGGTCAACTTCTGGCGTCATGGAGTACCAAGCTTGTACTGTAATACATCTCTGCTCTAGATACATAGCTTTAATAGGAAAAATAAGAACAGAAATTAAGAAAAACATGTTGTTGGCAGCTGTTGAGTTGGACCCCAACTCGTGGGGACTCCATGTACAACAGAATGAAACACTGTTTCTGCAACATCCTCGTACCCAGATAGGTTTCTCTTCTTCCTCCCAAGCTGGTCTACACACTCATTGGCACTAATGACCTGCCTGTGTATTTGAGCCAGGGGGCCAGGTCTGTGCTCAGTTGTCCACACCCCTCCAAGGCACCTTCCACACCCACCTGCTCTTGTTGTTATTAGATGCCCTCGAGTCGATTTTGACTCATAGCAACCCTATGAACAACAGAACAAAACACCACCCAGTCTTGTGTCATGTTCACAATCAGAGAGCAATTTGCTCTTTGACGGAGTCCCACAGAATGCCTTGCTTTGTCATTAGCAAAGAGTTGTTGCTGGACACCTGGGTACCACTGACAATTTTATGCTAGGTTCCACAGAAAGCCGTACCTCCCTGACAGGCTAATTTACTCATTCCGGGTTGTAGAAGCAGCATCCAGGTTAGAATCTGGATTTTCCACCAAATTCAGGTTTCAGGGTCTTCATGCAATTTGTCTTCTCTAGAAACTGACCACTCAGACAATGCAAAGCTATAATCTATCGATGGAGAAATAATGAAACAACACCTGATGCTCCCAGGCAGAAGAGCAAAGAATGTCTCAGGCCCAGTCTTCATTTCCAGCTGAGCACCATTTGGCTAACCCCTCACTGACTGCTCCCAGCTCCTCATAATTTTTACTTGGTATTGACTTCATCACAGCAGAGGTCTCATTCTGAGCAGTATTCTGTGCTGGAGCTCTGATTCTGTACAGGACCAGAAGATGAGTGGGAGGGAAGGCTTAGTGCTCCCTGGAAAAATCTCAAATCACACCCTCTCCTAGGATTCAGATATCTAACAATATCTGAAAAACCAAAGCTGCTCTCATATCAGCCTGCTAATATGAACAATGTTTCCTAAAAGGAAAAAGGCCTACAAAAAATTAATCCATTAGCATTGTGATAGTTGAAGTTGTGATTCCACTTGGCTAGGCTATGGTTCTCAGGGGGTTAGCAGTTATGTAATAACACAGTTGGTAGTTACATAATGATGTAGTTGTCTTCCATGCGATTTGACGTGATCAAACCGTCAGTTGTAAGGAAAATGTGGCCTGCACCCAATTTTTATGGAAATATATACAAACATTCTGGCTGAGCTCACTGACCTTGTTTGCTCTGGGTTCTGAATCCAGTGATTCATCATCATCTGACCTCTGACCTCCAAATCATGGAACTTGAGCTAGTGTCCTGCCATACCACCTGCTGATCTTGAGATTCATCAACCTCTGCAGTTTGTGAGCCAGCAGCCTGCTGCCTTACCTCCAGATCTTGGCTTTGTCAGCTCCTATAGCTACATGAAAAAGCCTCCACCCTTGTCCACAGACTCGGGACTTGTCAGCCTCTACAACTGTATGTTAACTAAATCCATCTGTCTGTCTCTCTCTCCCCCCGCCCCCGATATCCTCCCTCCACTTGTTTTGCTTTTCTAGAGTACCCAGATTAAGACAAGCACTCAGTAATAATAAAACCAAACCAGTTACCAGCAAGTCAGTTCCAACTCACGGCAACCTCCTTTGTGTCAGAGTGCTCCATGGGATTTTCAAATGGTTGAGTTTTTGGAAGCAGATTGCCAGACCTTTCTTCTGAAGTGCTTCTGGGTAGACTTGAGCCATCAACCTGTTGGTTAGTAACCTGTCACCAGCTGCAATAATAAACCCTTAGTCTCCCTTGGAGAAGGAGGGGGCAGCATACTGGAAACAGACATCAAGACCTTTGGGGCAGGCACCTGGCCCAGGTCCTAGCTCACCCACTCGGTGACTGGGAGGCTTGGTCAAGTTACTGACCCCACTCCTTGGGTGGAATGGTTGAAGGAGCCATGTTCCTGCACATGGTCCCCATGGAGGAGTGATCTGGGCTAGCAATTTGGCAAGTCATTCAACACTCAGAATGCATCAACTGAGCACCTACTATGTTCCAAGGCTGGTAAACATGCCTGCCCTCATGAACAGTGAAGTTCGTAAGTGGTGCGAATGGCCAATGTGCTCAGCTGTTAAACAAAAAATGGTAGCTCACATCTACCCAGAGGCATCTAACAAGAGAGGCCTAGCAATCTCCTGGAAATTTAGTCCCTGAAAACCCCACAGAGTGCAGTTCTACTCTGACACAAGTGAGAGAACAATGAGTTAGAGTCTACTCTATAGCAGCTGTTTTTTATTTTGTTTTATTTTTAATTTATTTATCTATTAATTTATTTTAGTGGACAGTTCATTCTTGGGGGAGGGAAATGGATAGTGATTAGGGTTGTTGCCAGGGTGGCACTTGAGCAAACACCAGTAGATATGGGGGATATGGCTGTGTACTCTGGCAGGTGTTCCAGGTAGACAGAACAGTGCAAACCGGTGGGACACAATTGTGTTTGAAAAGCAGCAGTGAGGCTGGAGTGAAACAAAGAGGTGGAATAGGAAGAGTTGCGATCTGGGAGATAACAGAGGTTAGATCATGTCATGTCTTGTGAGCCATGGTTATGACTTTGCCCTTTATTTGGTGTGAAAAGAGAAGCCCTGGAGGTTTTGAGTGAAGGAGGATGTGAAAAGAATCATTAAGTCTGTGATGCTCAAAGCAGAGAGAGAGAAAAGGCTTGGGAGCAATGGGCACTGCAGAAGGGTGAAAGAGGTCAATCGCAGATACAGGTGTGAAAGTGACAGTGATAGACTGGCTGATGAATTTGATGTCTGTGTTAAAAGAGAATGATTCTGGGGATTTGGGTGTCAGGAACTGAAAGAATTGAGTTGTCATAAACAGAAATGAGGAACCTTAAAGCAGCATATGCTGTTCACTTGATAATTCCACTTAAAGAAAGTTATCATAAAGAAATAATCATAAACTTATGAAAATATTATGAATATGGCCCATTAAAATGCTACTTACAATAAAAAATTGGAAGTGGCTACTTAGCCAGCAGTAGGAGAAGTCAAAACATGAAGATTGAGTTCTATGGGTAACTGGCCAGCCGGCAGCCATCCCTAAACCACTTCTGCCTTCCTGTCTTCCCCTGTTAGAGGTGCTCATTCCCCAGCCTCCCTTTATTTAGGGTCAGCCAGATGACCTGTTGATGATAAAAAGTCATTAGATGATACATGGACATGAGTTTCTGGAGTAGCCTTTTCTTTCCCACTAAAGGGGAAGATGCACTACAGGTACTCATTGATACTACTCCAGTTTGTGCCTTAAGCACAAATGCACTGTCTGGAGCTATGGTAGCTATTTTGGAGCCATGAGGTGAAAATTATGAGGATGAAAGTCCAACATACTCAGATAGTTAACGAAAAAGCTTGGCGGACCCTGGACCCTTGGAATTATGGGCTGTCAGAAATAATTCTAATGATTGCCAAATGGCAGCTAACAACAACAAAGCTAAAATACAAACTGGAATCCAAATATAAATATACACAATTGCTTCAGTTTTGTGATATTTAGACAACTAAGTAGAAAGGAATTCAAAAGAAAATCTGAACAATGTATTAGTTTCCTGAAGCTGCTATAACAAAATATTGAATTAGGTGGCTCAGAACAATAGAAATTTATCCTCTCGCAGTTCTGGAGGCCAGAAGCCTGAAATTCAAGGTGTTAACAGCATTGAATCCTTCTGGAAAACTTTGAGGAACAAAGTGATCCGGGAATTTCTCTTGCCTTCTGTTGATGGCTGATGATCCTTGGTGATGCTTGATCCGTAGCTGCAGTATCGCTCCAATCTCAGCTTCCATATTCTCCTCTGTGTCTCTCTGTCTCTGTGTCTCTTCTCTTCTTATAAGAACACAATTTATATTTATTTAGGGTCTACTCTAGTGTCTTCATCTCAAGTTAATTGCATCTGAAAAGGCCCTATTTCCAAATAAAGTCTCACTCTCAGGTACTGTTGTTTAGGACTCCAATGTATTTTGTGTGGGATGCCATTCAACCCATAAGAAGACGATCAAGAACAAATTTTGATTTTATTCTTTACATTTCCTTCATGTTTTCCAAATTCCCTGAAAAGAACACAGGATATTTTCATTAAAAAAAAAAAAATTGTCCTATTAATTGTCAAGGCAAGGCATGCCTGGCTTTGCCCTGATAGCTCAGCCTCTTTTCCCTGGACACGTCACTGCTCACTTCAAGACACGCCAAAATGACACTGAAGAGACTCATGTCTGTGCCCTGCATCTCAGCTCTTGGCTCTTCACAACTGACAGCATGACTGCTTGGTAAACGTCTCTCAGCCGTTAACCTCTCTTTCATCCCAGGCCATAGGACAGACAGGGCCAGCCAACACACAGTTCCCAACAGGATGTTGCATGCATCAGGGTGGCTGTGTTGATAAATGCTAGATGATTCTGGAATTGGTAGATGCACCTTGGGATCTGCTGCTTTGAAGAAGAGTTTTAGTTGAAGTGGTAATGATGCCATTTCTTCTCCCCTAGGATGCCATGTGCATTGTGAATGCTGTGTCCCATGTCTGGAAGCTGCTAGACACAAACTCATACTAAGTACTGGTTCCTCCTTTCCCATCAGGAAGGTTTCATCTGCAGATCCATCCTTTCCTGCAGACACTGACTTTGCCATAAGAATAAAGGCCCTTTCCATGGCACCTTATTCTAAACACACAGCAGGGTTTTGTCACGGTGGCTGCCCTGGAAGTAACTGGCTGCATTTTAATACAGGTAAGAATCCACTCTTTATGCAACCTACAGCAGCCTCCCACTCACGGGGACTCAACACAGGGATTTTAATGATGGGAAGGATGGTGGATTTGCAGATGTTGGCCTTCTCCAGCCCTCTGGGCAATCTGTGGTCTATGTCACCATTTGAGAGAACTTAGAGCTGAGAGTCATAGAGGGACAGAAAGGCCAGGGGGCAGGAGGGCACCAGCTTGCCCATAAGCCCAAGCCTGGTTCTCTGTACCTAGATCTCTGAGGAGATTCTGCTCACTGCCTGGAGAAGCAGTAGGGAGGGCTGCAAACATACAGAGAGGGTCCAACTGGAGGGCCATACAACCCAGGGGAATAAGGAATATTCCCTTCTGGAGGTTAGAAAACTGCATTTAGTTATTGTCTTAGGCTAGTTTTTATATATTATATATGTGTGTCTGTACGTACATATATATGTATATATACACACATATATAATATATAAAAACTAGCCTAAGACACATACGTGTGTGTGTATATATACATATACAGTTATAGAAAAGAGATGTTTAGAGATATTAGACTTACAGGAAAAGAGATATTTATTTCAAGAAAATGACTCACTTGTCTGTAGAGGCTGGAAAGTTCCAAGTGCATGAATCTATTTATCAGTCAACAGGCTTCTCCTCACTCATGTAGCTGCAGGGGCTGATGAACCCAAGATCAGCAGATTGGCTAACAGGATACCAGCTTACAGGCTATGGAGCCTGACACATCCCAAGATCTCCAATAAAACAGTAGACCAGCTCAAGTCTCAAGAACCAAGGTCAGATGATGAAGAGCCAGATGCAGGATCCAGACCAAGTAAGCTTTGCCATATTTATATTGCATGCAGGCCACACCCCTAAGAAAACTCCTCTGACAACTGATTGGCTGATCACATTAGATCATATCATGAAGGATGACTACATCATTACACATCTGCAAAACCACTGCGAAACATGGTCCAGGCAAGGTGACAAACAACTTTAACGATCATAGTTATTATGTGGAGTTTACTGTTGCTGGTTGCCATCAAGTGGCATGATGACTCCTTGCACAAAAGGATCAGACCACTGGGAGATCCACAGGGTTTTCAATGGCTAATTTTCAGACAGATGCCTGATGCCTTTCTTCTTAGACCTTCTTAGTCTTGAAGCTCAACTAAAACCTTTTCAACATCATAGCAACATGTAAGCTTCCACTGACAGACAGGTGGTAGCTATATATGAGGTAGATTGGCCAGGAATCAAATCCTGGTCTCCCTCATAAAACACAAGAGTTCTACTCCTGAACCACCATTGCCTTCAGGAAGTCATTCTGTTAACCTGAGTTGTGCAAACCAACCGCCCCTGCCCCAGTGCAATTCTGAAAAGAGACTATGTGGTCCAGTAGGCATGCTGCTTCTCTTGGGCTTTTCACATCTGAGGACAGAGGGAATGAATCTCCCACGGTGCTGCCTGCCACCTCTGTTCAGAATCCTTATGAGAAGAAGGCTCCAGAGAAGCCTCTACCTAATTTAAGACCTCAATCACTCCTAAAAAGGAAATGTTTGTCCTCCCCATAGCCAAACCCACAAGGACTGTTACTTTGGTGTTGCTGAGAGAACCAGGACCACTAACACCTCACAGAGAATGGTTGCATTTCTTTTGGAGCAATGATGGTACAGGTAATTCATCTCCAACCCTCATTCATGGCTGAAAGTGGCCCAAACGTGGTCCAGGTAAATTCAGAGCCTCCCACATCAGTGCCAAGCCTGGGTTCACCACTTGCTCCATCACTTACCAAGTTACTTACCTCTTTGTGCCTCCATTCCCTCACTGGAAATGACAACTGCATTTAAAACTCCAGTACAGGGCCAAGACCATAGAAAGCTTTCAGTGGACATGAGCCTCCGGGATGGCAGCTATCAGCCTGACATCCATTGGTTGGTTAGGAAGGACACACTAGTTATTCATTCAACAAATATGCGCAGGGTGAGTGGTGGCCAGCAAGCATGGACATGCTCCTCTCCTTCTACTCCGAGGACAATATGCTGGAGCCTCCCTTCCTCCTGCTCCCCATCATCCTTCTTAACCCCAAAGCCCTTTCCTTTGCTTCTCTTTCCTCTAAACACTGCTCAGAACCCAAGCAGAAGCCTGTATCCAAGAACTTTCTGCATCTTAACCAGAGGGCCAGGGCTGCTGGGCTGTCAGGTTTGGAACCAGACACAAGAGGAGAAACGTTCACAGATGCCTCAAGTGCCCCATAACCATCCCCACCAGCAACCACACCCTGAAGTGGACTTAGAGTCAGGAGAAGAGTTCTCACCTTGTCATCAGTAATGACAGAGTTGTAGCCTCAGTTGCATCATTTCTCTGAGCCTTGATTACGATGTTGTGAGCTGCCGTCACAGCAGATCACGACTCGTAGTGATCCCATTTACAATAGAACAAAATGCTGCCTAGTGCTGAACCATCTTCATGATCCATAGAGTTCTCACCGACTGATTTTTGGAAGTAGGTCACCAGGCCTTTCTTCTTAGTCTTTCTTAGTCTGGAAGCTCTGCTTAAACCTGTTCCACATCATAGCAACATGCTAGCCTCCACTGACAGATGGGCATTGATTGTGTGTGAGATGCATTGGCCAGAATCAAACATGAACTTCCTGCTTAAAAGCCAAGAATCCTACAACCAAACCCCCGCCACCTCAGTTTACTGTCTGTAAAATGTGAGGATTGTGCAGGTGGAGATTCCTCCCTTCCGACCTAAACTTCCTAGAAGCCTTGCAGGTGGGGGCAGCTCCGTCAGAGGAGTTCAAAGAAAAAACGCTCCAAGAAAATGAGCAACCAAGAAGCAGGCCAAAGATTTATTTCTTCAGTAAATTTCTGCTTAATTCCTCTGTGAAGATGAGTGGCTCTCTGCATTGCCGGCCGCACCAGCCAGTGCCATCCATCAGCTGCAGTGCTGGTGAGGCCCAACACTAACTCACACCCAGGGATCTTTGTGTCAGTTCTCTCACTCGGTCATCCATCACAGCCGTGTCAGAGTTCTTCGTGGCCACAGGCATTGCATCCTGGGGAGCCCCATGGTGAACAGCATGTGGACACTGTTCTCTGGGCCCACAGTGGAGCTGGTCACCCTTGGAGCTAGAATCAGACCCGTGGATGCTTACTCCTCTGGGAAGGCCTATCCAGTCTTTGAATCTCTGTCCCTGATCATCTGGTCTAAGGTCCTTGAAGGCAGGACTGTGCCACCTCATCTGTGATCTCCTGGATCTGAAACAGAGCCAGCCTACTCAGCCACTGAAAGCACCCCTACATATCCCTGGAACAACCAGGAAGCCAGTGAGTCTGGAGTCAAGGATGCAAGAGAGGAAGGTAAGAAAGAAGGACGGAGAAGAAGCAGATCATAGCCTGGTGAATTTGCTGGGTCCTGGAAGAGATCTTGGCTTCTACTCCTAAGAAGCTGAGAAACCATCAGAAGCTTCTGAGCCATGGAAGTTCCAGATCTGATTTATATTTTAAATGTCTGCTCCAACTGCTGCAAGCTGATCAAGGACACTTTTGCAGAAATTCACATGTGAAAAGAGGGCAGCTAGGGCCACTGGAGGTGACAAGAATCATTAGTTTGTCTGCAACTATTGAAAGGAAAACTGATCAGATTTAGTATAGATAAGACAAGGAGTATATGAAAAAGAGAGGAAGCAGTGAGGACCCCAGATCTGACCTAAGGAGAATGTTGCCATTTTCTGTGATAACAGAGGCTTTGGGTAGAATGGGCCTGAAGAGAAAACTGAAGACTTGGGCTTTGTATCCATAAAATTTGGTCTTTTGTAGCAGATTTGCCCAGTGCAATATGTTGTTTGATTTCTTGACTGCTGCTTCCATAGGCAGTTCTGTAGGTTGGCTGGGCTCAGCTTGGTAGCTCTCAGTTGGGTTCTCTCAAGCAACTGCAGTTAAATAGTGATTGGGGCTGAACTCAGCTGAAGGTTAACTCAACAGGGATTCCAAGGTAGCGCATTTACAAGGCGGGCACTGAGTAGTTGACAGTTCAGCTGGGAGTCTATAGCTATGCCTACATGTCCGTGTGTGAAGGGCTTTTCCCAGAATGGTTGCTGGGTTCTGTGGGGTGGCATTCCAAGAGTAAGCTTCCAGAGACTCAGGCACAAGTTCCTAGGCTTCTTATGACCTTACCTTGACACTCTGAGTACACCATTTCCAATGCATTCTATTGGCCAACCAAGTGTCTTAGGTATCACAAGAAATAAAACCAAATCCACCGCTGTTGAGTTGATGCCAACTCATAGAGACCCTTGACAACAGAGTAGAACTGCTCCATGGAGTTTCCAAGGAGTGCCTGGCAGATTTCAAATGCCGACCTTTTGGTTAACAGATGTAGCACTTAACAACTACGTCACCAGAGTCTCCCTTAATTATCTAGTGCTGCTATAATACAAGTACCACAAATGGGTGGCTTTAACAAACATTATTTATTTTTTAATCTTTTTTTCTATTATGAATGAGTGAAAATGTACATTCCCGTATAAATTTACATGCCCACCTATATGCAGCTTCCACTGCTCTCCCTGCCCGGTGACAGCACACTATTCCTCTCTGCTCCATATATGTCTCATCCTCCCAACAGTCTCCTTTCCCCTTCTCTCCACCCACTCTCCTTACTCCAGCCATTAGTTTATTTTTTCACCGGTAGGTGGCTAGAGGAACCCTAGTGGCATGGTGATTAGCAGATCAGCAGCTAACCAAAAGGCAAGCAGTTCAAATCCATCAGCTGCTCCTTGGAAACCCTACGGGGCAGTCTTACTCTGTTCTCCAGGGTCACTATGAGTCAGAGTTGGTTCAGTAGCAGTTTGTTTTTCTTTTTCAGGAGGCTTTAAGTCAAAATTCAGAGTGCTGGCCCTAAGGGAAGGGTTTCTTTCTGTGTTGGCTCTGGAGCAAGGTCTTTGTCTCTTTTGAGCTTCTGATGTTCACGTGGTTTGACATCTCTCTTTCCCCATCTCTGCTTCCTTACTTAATCTGCTCCTTTTGTAACTCAAAAGCGTTTGGCTCCAGAAACATCCCGCACTAATTCTGTTTCATTCTCATTAACACAACAGTGAAAATCCATTCCCAAATGGGATTATAACCACAAGCACAGGGGTTAGGGTTTACAACATATATTCTTGAAGAACATAAGTCAACTCGTAACAGCAAGTCACTACAGCAAGATACAGAGGGAAGGGGTTAGACTCTACGTCTTAATGTGAGGAGTCTCGGAGAGGTGTTAACAGTTTAGCAAGCTCCACTGCTAACTGGAAGTTTGGAGGGTCAATGCCACCCACAGGTGCCTTGGAAGAAAGACCTGGTGATCTACTTCTAAAACATTAGCCGTTGAAAACCCTACTCCAATACATGTCGGGCACCGTAATTTGCAGTCAGCTCATTTAGTGTGTAAATCAGTTGGCCTAAAGCAAAGTAGATTGCCCTCTATAACAGAGCCTCATCCAGCAACTTGAAGGTCTTAAGAGAAAAAGCCAGCATCTTTAGGGAGTATTCTACTTACAGACTCTAAATAGACATATTGTCAGAACTCCCTCACTCCTCACTTTTCCGGTCACCTGACCTACAAATTTGGGGAACACAAGACTGCAGGTGTCTCCAACTTGTTATCTGGCTTACACATTTTGGACTTGTCAGCCCTCACAACCACCTGAGCTGACCGATTCGTTAAAATCAGTCTTTCTCTCTCTCTCACTCTCTCTCTCTCTCCTCTCTCTCTCTCTCTCTCTCTCTCTCTCTCTCTCTCTCTCTCTCTCTCTCTCTCTCTCTCTCTCTCTCTCTTTTTCTATCTCCCTGTGTGTGTGAGTGTGTGTATCTGTCTTACTGGTTCTCTTTCTTAAGGCACCCTGACTGAGACAGACTGCAAGGGGACAAATGGGGGAAATGGAGTCAGCATTTCTCAGGACAAGTATCTGAGCTTCACCTCACTGATCTTTGGCAAAATAACCTGACTCTGCACACGGATTCTCACCCACGGAGGAGGTTTGAGACTTCTTTTAATGAGCATGTAGCTGATTTTTCTCCATCTCTCTTCATCCCCCCTGCAGCCTTCCGTAACAAAAACAACAGGAAAATGCAGCTGCTCATCTGCGTCTTCGGCACCAGAGGAGTGAGGGCAAACTTTAGTGTCCAGAGCCTCTAATGCTTATTTGTATAAACAGCACCTGAAGGCTCTGCATGAACTGTTCTAGAAATGGCCTCATGAGAAGCTGCTGGAACCTCCCATGTCAGAAAACCTGAACCCCCTGCTCATCCTGGCTCAGTGACTTACATGCTCTGTGCCTCAGTTTCCTCAGCTGGAAATACCTGCCACTGTGAGACCCAGGTGAAGCCAGGAGTGGAGTGCTTGGCTGAACACCAGGCATGTGGCCACCACTGCATCATGTGGCCTGTTATCATCACGATCTGTCACCTCTTTGGCTCCAGTAGCCTGATGGTCCTGGACCCCTCAGGCTGAGGGCTTCTCAGTGAGGAAGGCACAGAGTAATCCTCTCTGTCTTTGAGTTTGCTCATAAATCAGGCACCACTCACTGATGGGGAATGACTGAGAACTGCAGTCAGTAAGGGGAAAAAACAACCACCCATAATTCCCTTTTACTCCTGCCTGCTGTTAGCGCTGCACAAGAGAGGAGGATCTGGAGGGGCTGAGGGCTGAGAGTGCCTTCAGAAGGCCTTGTGGAGAAGGAGAGACTGGCTGAAATTTCTCTTCGTGTGCTAGCTGGGAAGTTTGAAAGCTGTGATAGGGGAAGAGTTGTGACAGTGTCCAAAAAGGAAAACACGAGTTGTGCTGGTAATGCTCATAACACCCAACTATTTGGCCAAACATCTTCCCAATAACTATCAAGGAGTGGAAACCCTGGTGGCATTGTGGATAAGTGATACATCTGTTAACCATTAAAAAAAAAAAAAAGACCAGCAGTTCAAATCTACCAGCCCCTCCTCGGAAACTCTATGGAGCAGTTCTAGTTTGTCCTATAGGGTCGCTGTGAGTCAAAATCAACTCGATGGTAGTCGGTTTGGGTTTGGGTTTGTACTGTAGAATAATTAACCCACTCCCACTGTTGTTAAGTCAATCTCAACTCACAGCTATCCAGTAGGACACAGTAGAACTGCCCCTTAGGTTTTCTAAGGCTGTCATTTTTACAGAAGCAAACTGCCACATCTTTCTCCTATAAAGTCACCGGTGTGTTCAAGCCACTGACCTTTAGGTTAGCAGCAGAGTGCTTCCCCATTGCACCACCAGTGCTCCTTCATGCAGTAGTTATATACAATTGAATCAACTAGACTTAATTAAAGAAGAACAAAGGTAGGCCTCATCCAATCAGTGGAAAGAGCTTTAGACAGAAGACTGGAGTTTCCTAGGGGTGTATTCTGCCACTAGACTACAAGAAGGCATTTTGTCAGAAATTTCTCACTCTTCATTCATTGGATTTGGGGATGCAGCCTTCAGGAATCTGCAGCTTGTCACCTGAGCTACAGATTTAGTGACCTACCTCAATCACATGAGCCAATTCCCTAAGATAAATCTTTATCTATATATCTATATTAGGAAGAAGGACTTGGCAATATACTTCCAAAAATGAGCTAATAAAAATCCGTGGATCACAACTATTGCTTCTGCAACTAATGACAGGAATGGTTCAGAACCAGGCAGTGTTTTGTTCTATTGTACATGGGGTCACCATGAGTCTAGGACCAACTCAGTAGCAGCCAATAATATACTTCTGTGTGTGGGCTTTCTCTCTCATGCATGCGTTTTATTTGTGTAAAGAAACAAGACATTAGTAGAATTCCTGACAGCTTCCAGAGCATTTCATAAGTATATTCTCCATAATCTTCACAAATTGGAAGAGATAGATAACACTGAGGTCTCTGCAGATGAGGAAACTGAGGTTCACAGAAGGTGCATTACAATCCAGGACTACAGAGATTGCCAGGACAAAGTAGAGACTATTGCTAGGAGGGGTTCTCAGGTCCTGGGACACTGTCTGGTGGACACTGGCCTTTTTGGCGGGCACTGGCCTTTTTGGCAGGCACTGGTACTCTCTGGCCTGTAGGCCAGGCCTGCTTGGAGCTGAGCTCTGCCTTCAAAAGTATCCTGTCAAGGACATGTTGCAGGCCCAGAGAAAGGGCTGGAAATGTGCTTTAAGCAGCATCACAGTGGGAAGAGATTCAGCAGCACGGCCAATTATTTGCCCTAGAGTCTTCTGTAGGCCCAGCCACCTGCCTGGACACTTCCCTGGACCCTGTCTAGGGGGTGCTGGCCCAAAAGCAGGTGGGCTTCTCCCTGTTCTGCAGTCTTGCCCCTCAGCCCTACCCTCGGTACTGTGGCTGCCCATGATCTGCTTGGGCCAGGCCAAGCAGCAGGCCAGGCCTTCTGTGCAAGGTCACTGTTCAACAATGGAGCCTCTCAGTGGTCTGCAGAGACTGCTCAAGGACAAGCTTCAGATGAATGAACACCATGGCTCATGTCCTTGAAAGGAGGTACCAAAGTCTGGGAGAACTAGGTTGGAAAGTGATGGGAAGGAGAAGCAAGACCATAAGAGGAGAATGCCAAGATGAGTGTGATAGTGCAAGTGAGTTGGAGTAGAAATTGCACCACCTGGGGGTAAGGGTACAAGTTAGCAGGCACTGGGTAAGTCCTGGATGCATCCTCTCAGGCAGTGCTAGATTAGGGCATGTAAGGACTCTAAGCATTAATAATTCATGGTATCCTCTCCCCTGCTTACTCAAACACCTGAATGAGGTATGTGAGTTATGTATATGGGTAGTTGAGTCCATTCCAACTCATGGCCACCTGTAGGACAGAGTAGAACTGCTCCACAGAGTTTCCAAGGAGCACCTAGTAGATTTGAACTACTGAGCTTTTTTGCTTAGAAGACGTAATACATGTGTGCACGTACGTACGCCTTAACTATTCACAGTGTAACCTCTCTTTAAATGCAGCTGTAATACTAGGAATTGAATACAAAAATGGCATGTGCCATTTTAGTGAAATGAGATGAACTGGACTATGAAAATTTTTGGTGGAACTAAGATTTTTACATAGGACATAACTCTGTATGTAAATGCCATACAGTTAAAAAAAAAAAAAAAAAACTTGGCTGAATTCATTTCAGTGGTCAACTTATTGGAGTTCTCTCTCTTATGCCCAGCATCTGGGACTGGAGTTCCCACTGATTGTTCACCAGAGCATTTGCAAGAGCAGACTATTGTGTTTGTATCATGGCAAAGAGCATTATTGGCCCTTTCAGCTGGAGTTGCCAAATCAGCAGATGTGGTTGTGTTAAACAGTTCTCTCAGCATGCATCAGAGAACTGTCACCTACTAATATAATCCATCCTTGCCCAACAATCAACTCAAGTTGGATCCTGTTGCATGTTGGACGAATGCAGCAAGTGTTAGACTAGACAGCACACCCCACTTCTTATTTATTAGAAAGAAATAATACGCTCCCAAGAGATTAGCCAAGATAATGAGTTTCTGTTACACCAGAAGAGAAGGTACGAGACAGATTTCAGTGAAGGTTGAATGGCTGCAGCTTCATAATTTAAACAACCTTGTGTATAGGGGCCCTCACAACCTGGCATGAACTTTATTTCTGGCCAGCATAGTCTCATGCGATGGAACTGGTGTCAGTTTCATTTATTGCCCTGCCATTTTCCTTCCACTGTGGCATTCACTCATCCTTGCTCTTGTCTGCTTGCATCTATAAGCCTTTTATCTGGACAGCTTATGTCCTTGTCTTGCTGATGCCCTAGGTACATACTTACCTTTCTTATTAGGTAATTTATCGCTGCCCTCAGTTACCTATGCAAGGCGATTCTGGAGAGCAAAAAGGACAAAGGGTTCATGGAGTCACTCTATGTACATATGGGAATCACCCATAGTTACAAGAGATTCTGCCAGCCCCATCACAGCTTAGTGACCAGACTGTCCACTTTAACCCATTTTATGTGGTGGATGTCCTTTAGGGCCTTAAATAAAAACCAAACCCACTGCCATAGAGTCCATTCCAACTCTGTCCTATAGGACAGAGTAGAACTTCTCCACAGGAAAAGGACCACTTGGTAGATTTGCATTGCTAGCTTTTTTTGGTTAGCAGACACAGTATTTAACCACTACACCACCAGGGTCTATGAGTAAGAATTGACTCAACAGCAACAGGCTCTTTAGGGCCTTAGGACCCAAGAATTAGGAAAATTGCCCTTCTCTCTGTTGGCAGCTAAGGACACTGAATTGCAGGGAAGGAAAAGACCAGCCCACATTTACCAAGAAAGGATGAGATGCCAGGAGTTCTCACACCCAATCCAGATCACTTTCTCTTCCACCCCTCCACATCACTAACACTGAGCCTGGTTAGGAACCAAAAACATGAATGGATCCCAAACTCATCAATTTATTCTTTTAATAACTCATTCCCTAAATATTGTTGTTATTGTGTTACTATTGTTAGTTGCCACTGATTCCAACATGGTAGCTCCATGTATCACACACTAATACTGTGTTCCATGGCGTTTTCATGGATGCAATCTTCATGGAAGCAAACCACTAAGACTTTCTTTCATGGCATCACTGCATGGGTTTAAACAGCCAACCTTTAGGTTAGTAATTGAGTGCCAACCATTTGTGCCATCCATATGCTTACTACATGCAAGATACCAAGGCATTTGGTAGATACAATGTAATTATTTGTCATAACAAAACACATTTTTAAAAATTATTCATTTTTTAAAAGTAACTACCCCTCTGCCTCCCTCTCCATCCTGGTAGCCATCAAAGTGAAATACATTTTTTAGATTAATTTTTAATTTATATTTTTGGTTGGGTAGTAGTACGCTGAACTGAACTCCTATTTGTCTACAATATGACCCAGAACCAAATTCAAACATCAGTATGTTGTCTGAACTAAAAGAACCTTTGGTATGGACCATCCTGACCCTTGGTCAAGGCTGGGAATTCAGAACAGTACCAGGGTCTCAACTTTTCTTGTTGGGGCTGGCTCTTCTTCCAGATGGGAATGGCACACAGTGTTTGAAGCATTGTATCAGTTCCTTTGGCTTCTATTTTTAAAATAAAATCAGAAGCTAGGAACACAGGTCTAAGTGAAGAAGGGGGCCTGGGTCCTGGCTTTGGGGCACTCTCTGTCTTTTCAAGAGACAGAATAGAGAGAACATTTCTATAGTAGGGTAAAACCAAGGCAACCCCAAATTCCAAGAGCAGAAAGGTCACTGTAGTAAGCAGAAGTGCAGGGCTACCTGGAAAAGGTGGATCTCACGACTTAGGGCTGAAATGTTGAAGAAAACTTAGATCAATGTTGAGGTAGAGTCTTGTATTAGCTTCTTTTTGCTTCTGTAACAAATTGCCACAATCTCAGTGTCTTACAAAAGCAAATTGAGTCTCTTACAGCTCTGGAAGTCTAAAATCGAAGTGTCATCAAGCCTGCACTCCTTCTAGACACTTGAAGATAGAATCTGCTCCCCTTACCTTTCCTAGCTTCTAGAAATATCCAGATTCATGGGCTCGTAGTCACTTCCTCCATTGCCAAAGCCAGTAAAGATGAGGCAAGTCCTTCTCACATCAAAACACTCTGCCTTTCTCTTCTTATACCTTCTCCCACTTACAAGGATCCTTGTGAGTTCATGTAATTTCTGGGTGATGCAGATGACTAACATGCTTGGCTACTGTCATGGTTTGAATTGTGTCCCCCTCAAAATACGTGCAGCCACATGGCTGGGATATGGTTCCCAGTATCTTGGGACTGTCCTCCATTGTGTGGTTTTGCTAAACTGTGTGTTAAAGGATTAGGGCGGAGGGGTGAATTCCTGCATAGAATTGCTTCCCTGGTCTGCTGTAGGTGGAGTTTCCCTGGAGTGTGGCTTGCCCCACCCTTAATGCCTTCAGCTTGCAAGTGATAAAAGGAAGAAGAAACAAAGAAGAATTGGGAGCCTCATTACTATCAAGCAAGCAGCACTGGGAGAGGAGCGTATCCTTCAGACCTGAGGATCCTGTGCTGAGACACTGCCTGGACAAAGACTGATGCAATACCAGACTTTCCTCCAGAGCCAACAAGGGGAAAGCCTTCCCCTGGAGCGGTCACCCTGAATATGAACTTGCAACCTACCAGACTGTGTAAGAATAAATCTTTCTTTGTTAAAGCCATCCACTCTGTGGTATTTCTGTTAGAGCAGCCCTAGCTGACTAAAACAGCTACCAATCAAAAGGTTGGCGGTTCAAATCCACCCAAAGGTGCCTTGGAAGAAAGGCCCGATTGCTTACTTCCAAAAAATCAACCACTAAAAACTGTATGGAACTCATGAGTTTGCCATGAGTTGGAGTTGATGCTACTGCACCAGTTTTGTGATTGCATCAGGTCCACCTGGATAATCCAGGGTAATCTTCCTATCTTAAAGTAATCGAATTAGCAACCTTAATTCTCCTTTATCACAGAAGATAGCACAATCACAGATTCCAGGAATTAAGCTGTTGACATCTTCACAGCCATCATTATTCTGCTTACCAGAGGTATTAGTGAAGAGAAACAAGCCCAACAGCAGAAAAAAGGAAAAGGCAGAGCAAAGAGGTGGAATTTTGTCCTACATGCTGCTTCCTGAGCTCCTTATGAGCTGGGCCAATGTCTTCTGCATCTTGTAAGTTACCAAAAGCAAGCAGAATAATGTTCCTAAAAGCGGGAAGATAACAATCTTTTATCCTAGTACACAATGGCTGCAAAACATCACTTTACATGTAATGACAGTAATACAGGATCATCCTATATAAAGAGTCCCTCGGTGGTGTAAATGTTCAGTGTGATCACTGCTAACTGAAAGGCTGGCAGTTGGGGTCCACTTAAAGATACCCTGGAGGAAAGTCCTGGTTATCTGCTTCTGAAGATCACAGCCATTGAAAGCCTTTTGGAGCACAGATCTATTCTGACACACATAGGGTCATCATGAGTCGGAATCTACCCAACAGCAGGTAGTGTTTTCTGTGAGGCGTGATCCCAAACTTTTTTTGTGAAACCATACATGAGTGAACACTTAAGAAGCTATCAGAGTCACAGCGATGAAAGAAGGTGCCCCTGGCACCTCCAAAAAAGACAACCAAATGAAGTCTTTCCAAAACCAGGCTCAGTCAGTAATCTCAGCCTGAGGGAGATGGATGGGGCTGAGACACTTGCATTCAACACAAGCAATTGGATTAAGTCCAACTTTTTCATGTGAAGATAACAGGGTGTTCAAACAGCCATACTTGGCCACTGATTTATTGCATTTCATAAAATCCAGCAAACTGTAAAAGCCTCTCTCGGTATTGAATTTCACTTCTATAAAGAAATGTTAAGCTGATAGTTACCTTTACAGGGTGCAAGATGAAGGGTCATTAATGCATTAATTTGCTTTACTCAAGATTATGAGAGGTGAAAGGATGAACCAATAATCTAGCATGACCTGTCTTCCTCTCTAGATTCAGAAAAGCCCTCTGGTTCCTTGAGAGTCTGAAAGCAAGTAATCCTTGGACCAGCCTGTCAAGGAACGATGGCTACATTCAACTTGCAGGTTTTCTCCTAGGCCCTGCCCTGTGTCTGAGGATAGGTCTACAGCCTTTCTCCTGTGAAAAACAACGAGGTGCCATGGCCCATGAAGGAAATTCAAGACCCCATCTCCTGATCAATAACAGCCAGCAGTTACTGAGCATCTATCATGAGAAAGCACGTGCATTAGCTTATTAAATCCTTACAGTAACAACACAACACAGAGGCTGTTATTATCCTTATCTCTATTTATTACAAGGTGAAACCAAGACTCACAATTAAACAACTGTAGCTACCTTTTTTGAGCTCCTGAATTTCAGTTCTTGCTATTCTCTGAGAAAAAGTATTGGCTGCATAATACAGTTCCCCACCATCTTATTTATGATGTTTCAACGTGCTTTGCAAACTAATAAGGAGAGTATATGATCCTTCTATTCACTCATTGAATAAGTATTTGTCAATCACCTATGAATCAGAATCAACTCAACCACAATGGGTTTGGCTTTGGGGTTTGCTATGTACCATGCTTTGTTCTAGGTTCTGGAGGTAGAATGAGAACAGGACACTTGCCCTCGTGGACCTTTCATTCAAGATGAGTCAGATAACATTTACATCTCAATGGATCATTTTGCTTGTAATACTCTTATATGTTTACCAGCTCAGTTGAATACATCACTGAATATTTATAAAGCACTCACCATGTGCCAGGCACTGGATTAGACATGAGCATCATAGTAGTGAATAAGGTGGTTTCTGCTCTCAAGGAGCTCATTGACTAGTGTATTAACTCAGCATGAATTATTGGCAACCCATGAAGCACACTTAGTATACCTGGCACAAGGAAAGTCTTCAACAAAGACAGCTACTATTGTCATGATGACTCTTGTCTTCATTTTATAGGCAAAGGGAATGGTAAAGTGAATTGCTGAAGGTCACAAAGCAAGTTAGCCTTCAAGCTCTGTGCACAAACAACTAATTGCTGACATTTATCAAGGATGTCTTGTGTTCTAGACACTATGTTAGTATTTTACACCTCTGATTCTTACAGTGAGTTTTACAGTTCCCTGTCTTCATGTTACAGATACTGAATCAGGCTCTGTGATACAATAGGAATGACTCAGTGCTATACAGACAGGCAGTGGCAGAGCCTGGCTTGACATTAAAATACAACTTGTCTAACTTCTGCTTTCAATCCTGATGGAAAAAGTAGGCCAAATTCATCCTAAAACTACAAACAATTGTAAAACTGGGCAAAATACATCTAATAACCATTTTCAGACATTCACAGACTGTCAGAGTAGCCTGTGGTCCCCGAAGGAAGGAAAGCAAATGAAGTGAGACTTGTGATTGTGTTGCTTTTTTTCCAGACTACCGTCTCCCTAAATTCAAGAAATAGAGATTAAAGGGAAGTGGACATGGCTAGGTTTCAGTGGGTAAAATACTACAGATGTGGAAGTAATTGAGAGAAGAGTTCCAGAATGTTGCACAGACATTCATGCTGGCTGAATACTAAGTTGTACTTGTGTGGATCTGTTAGTTAAATAACTCCCAGAGCTCACACAGGCCTAAGACAGATTCATGTTCAGCCATCCAGAATATAGACATCCATATGACCACTGGAGATGTCATTAGAGAAGCAAAGAAAGGTCACACCTTAGTAGAAGGGCTGAACTAGTTGCATAAGTAAGGCTATTCTGCATGCCTCCCATACAAAGCTTATATGTAAAGCTTAAGAGGATCAAGCTGATCTGCAAACAATGTAACTACATGCCAGAGCAAAATTACACATTGTTTAAAGAAGATAACAAAATCCAACCACCTCAAAATGTAATATTCATACTATTCAACAAACAAAAACTAACTAGACATGTAAAGAAGAAAAAATACATAATCTGTAATCAGGGAGAAAAAATCAGCCAATAGAAATACAGGAAATTGTAAAATTTGCAGACAAGGACTTCAGAGAAGCTAGTACAAACACATCCAGAAATTTAAAAGAAAATATACATATGATAAGAGAAATAGAGACTCTTAAAAAAAGGGGGCTATATGAAACTTCTAAGGCTGAAAAATAGTGTATGAAATGAAATATTAACTGAATAGGCTTAAAAGCAGATCAGTCTCTGAAAAGCAAAACATCAGTAAACTTGAAGACATAGCAATAGAAACATACAAACCGAGGCATCATAAAATAAAGGCCAGGAAAAGAAAATGAATAGGGACTCAATGGCCTATCAGACAATATCAAGCAATCTAATATATACATAACTGAAGGTCAGAAACAGGAGAAAAAAAATGAAGACAAACTGACTGTAATTTTCCTAAATTTGATGAAAAAATAGAAAATCACATATACTGGAAGCTCAAAATACTACAAACAGGATAAATGCAAGGAAAATCACACCAAAATACTTCATAATCAAATTGCTGGAAAAAAATATTAAAAACAGCATAACCCAAAAAAGACCAAAAAAAAAGACAGAAATACTACTGAGTTCTTGTCATAGACAATGCAAGCCAGAAGGCAATGGTATGGCATTTTGCAATACTAAAAGAAAAACTGTCAAATTAGATTCTATATCCAGCAAAAAAAAAAAATAGATGTTTGCACACAAGCCAAGAACTAAGAGAATCTGTCACTAGCTGACTTGCACTATAAGAAATGCTAAATATTTTCAAATTGAAGGTAAATGATGAACACTCTTTTATGTATGCTAATTTATAAACAACACAAGGATAAATATTTGGCTAAATGTAAAAGATGTTTTTATCAAATACTAATTTTTAAAGGAAATTTGACTTTTTAAAGCAAATATAATGATATGTAGTTTATAACAAATACGGTACAAAAATGTATAATGACAATAGAAAAAAAGGAATTTAGCAAGGTCACAGGATACAAGGTGAGTACTACAAGCCAAGCCAAAGCCAAGTGCTGTCAAGTTGGATCTGACTCATGGCGACCCTAGGGGCCAGGGTAGAACTGACCCCCCAGAGTACTACAAATCAATTGTATTTCTATATATAAGCAATGGAAAATGAAATTTTTTTATCATGCTTTAAAGTGTAGGCCTTAAGTTAATTTCTCACACAAGAACTTATGCATTTATTGTTATATGACACTAGTTTCAATCTCTATAATGTGACGGTATTATCCTCCTTTCCACACCAGTTTCTTGTGTCCATTCAACCAGTTCCTGTCCTTTTCTGCCTTCTCATACTGCCTCTGGACAGGAGCTACCCATTTGATCTTGTGTATCTGCTTGAATTAAGAAGCACACACTTTATTTTATATTTTGTAGTTCAGTCTAATCTTTGTCTGAAAAGTAGGCTTCAGAAATGGCTTTAGTTATGGGTTAACAGAGCATCTGGGCACCATGATTTAGAGGGCTTCCTCCAAACTCACTCAGACCATTAACTCTGGTCTTTTCATGTGAATTTGAATTCTGTCCCATACTCTTTTTTTCCCCTGCTCCATCAGAGAATCTCTATTGTATTCACTATCAAGGCCGTCACTGATGGTAGCCAGCCACCATCTAGTTCTTCTGGTCTTAGGCTGATGGAGTTTCTGCTCTGTGTGGCCCTTTTGTCTCTCTGGCTAATGTTTTCCTTATGACTATAGTATTCTTTATTATCCTTTGCTCCAAGGATGTCAGGACCAATTAATGCATCCTAGATGGCCATTCACAAGCTTCTAAGACCCAGATGCCGCTAACCAATATAGGATGCAAAATATTTTCTTAATACACTTTGTTACACCAGTTGACCTAGATGTCCCTCAAAACTGTGATCCCCAGACCCCAGCCTGAGCTACTCTGTCCCTCAAAGTGCTTGGTTATATTCAGGAAACTTCTTAGCTTTCTGCTTAGTCTAGTCACACTGACTTGCCCTGTCTAGTGTGTTGTCCTTCCCTTCATATAAGATGATTCTTGTCTACTATCTAGTTAGTGAATTCCCTTCTCTCTCCCTCCCTACGCTTTTAAACATCAAAGAAAGTCTTCCGTGTTTAAACCTTTTATTGAATTCTTATAATAGTGGTGTCATACAATATTTGTCCTTTTGTGACTAATTTCATTCAGTGTAATGTCCTCCAGATTCATCCATGCTGTGGATGAATCATTGTTCTTTATCATTGTATAGTATTTCATTGTGTGCATGTACCATATTTGTTTATTCATCTGTTGACATACAGATAGGTTGTTTCCATCTTTTTGCTATATTGTGAACAGTGCTGCAATAAACATGGGTGTGCTTACATATATCTGCTCATGTGATGGCTCTTTTTTTTTCTCTAGAATATATTCCAAGGAGTAGGATTGCTGGATTGTATGGAACTTCTATTTCTAGCTTTCTAAGGAAGCACCAAATCAATTTCCAAATGGCTGTACCATTTTATACTCCTACCACCAGTGTGCAAATGTTCCAGTCTCTCCACAACCTCTCCAACAGCTATTTCATGTTTTGTGGGTTAATGTCAGCCTTATTGGAGTGAGACAGTATCTCACTGTAGTTTTGATTTGCATTTCTCTAATGGCTAATGAGAGAGCACTAGTAGCAAAGTGGTTAAGAGGTCAGGCAGCTAAGCAAAATGTCAGCAAGGGGAATCCACCAGCCACTTCCTTAGAAATCTTGTAGGGCAGTTTCACTCTGTCGTATAGGATCACTGCAAGTCAAAATCAACTCAACAGAATCAACTCACATTTCCTCATGCTCCTGCAGTCACCAGTATGTCTTCTTTGGTGAACTATCTGTTCATATCCTTCCTTCATTTTTATTTTGGTTATTTTCTTTTTGTTGTTGAAGTGTTGCAGAATCTTGTAGAGTTTAGAGATTAGACCTTTATAAGACAAGTCATAGCCAATTTTTACTCCACAGTCTGTAGGTTTTCTTTTCATTCTTTTGCTAAAGTCTTTTAATGAGCATAAGTGATTGCTTTTTAGGAGTTCTTGGTCATCTATTTTCTAGCATGTATGCATTATTAGTTACGGTTTTTGTATAAGGGATCCTAACATTGTCCCTATTTTTTCTTCCATGATCTTTATTGTTTTAGATTTTATATTTAGGTCTTTGATCCATTTTGAATTAATTTTTGTACATCCCACGAAGCATGAATATTGTTTCTTCTTCATTTTTTTGCAGATGGATATCCAGTTATGCCAGCACCATCTATTAGAGAGACTGTCTTTTTCCAATTTAATGGACATTGGGTCTTTGTGAAATATCAGCTGCTCAAAGGAATGAATTTACATCTGGATTCTCAATTCTGTTCTGTTGATCTGTGTATCCATTGTGCTGGTGTCAGGCTGTATTACCGTGGCGGTATAATGGGTCCTAAAATCAGGTAGTGTGAGATCTCTCTCTCTGTTCTTCTGTAGAAATGCTTCTTCCCTTTCCACGTGAAGTTAGTGATTTGTTTCTCCATCTTGTTAAAAAATGCTATTGGCGTTTAGATTAGGATTGCTTTGTATCTGTAAGTTGCTTTGGTTAGAATTGATATTTTCACATTAAGTCTCCCTATCCACGAGCATGGCATGGTTTTCAATTTATATGTGTCTCTTTTTCTTTCTTGCTTTAGTGTCTTGTAGTTTTCTTTGTATAGGTCTTCTATGTCTCTAGTTAGGTTTATTACTAAGTATTTTATCTTTGTGGAGGCTATTGTAAATGGTATTTATTTGATGAATTCCTTGTTGATGCAAAAGATTCAGCTGATTTTTGTATTTTGGTGATAAAGTGCACCTTTATCTGGTTCCTGTTCTCAAGGGAAATGCTTTCAGATTCTCCCCATTTAGGAAGATGTTGCCTATTGACTTTGTATAAATGCCCTTTATGGTGTCAAGATGTTTACCTTCTGTCCCTATTTTACTGACTCTTTTTATCAAGAATGGGTGTTGAACTTTATCAGATGCATTTTCTACATTGACTATAAGGTTATGTGATTCTTATCTTTTGTTTTATTTATGTAATGTATTACACTGACTTGTTTTTTTACTGTTGAACCATCCCTCTGTAAGTGGTGTATATGAATCTCACTTGATCATGCTGAATATTTTTTGTATGTGTCATTGAATTCTATCAGCTAGAATTTTGTTGAGAATTTTCATGAGGGATACCGGTCTGTAGTTTCTTATATTGTGTGACGTGTTTACCTGGATTTGGTATCAGGGTTATGGTGACTTCATAGCTTGAGTTTGGGAACATTCATCCTTTTCTGTGCTATGAAATACCTTTAGTAGTATTGGTATTAACTCTTCTCTGAAAGCTCAGAATTCTCCAATGAAACTGTCAGGGCCAGGGCTTTCTTTTTTATCACAGATGGGTTTTTTTGTTTTGTTTTGGTTTGTATTTTTGGTTATTTTTTTTTTAATTACCCCTTCAATCTCTTCTTTTGGTATAGATTTCTTTAGTTTTTCTACCTCGGCTTGTGTTGGTTTAGGGAAATAGTGTGTTTCTAGAAATTTGAACATATCCTGTAGGTTTTCAAATTTGTTGGTGTGCAATTTTTCAAATTATTCTGTCATGATTCTTCTAATTTCAGTTGGATCTGTTGTGATACTGCCCATCTCACTTCTTATTTTGATAATTTGCTTCCTCTTCTGTTATTCTTTTGCCAATTTGACCAACCATTTATCTATTTTGTTAATCAATTCAAAGAACCAGGTTTTAGTCTTGTTGATACTTTCAATTACTTTTTTATTCTCAGTTTTATTTAATTCTGTTCTAATTTTAACTACTTGCTTTCTTCTGGTGCCCAAGGGTTTCTTCTGCTGCTCTCTTTCTATTCATTCAAGTTGTAGGCTGAATGTTTTGTTATTTGGTTTTTTTAATTATGATTGAGTGAAAATGTACAGTCACATATAAATTTGTATACCCACCTAAATGCAGCTTCCACTGGTCTCCCTGCCCAGTAACAGCACACTCTTCTTCTCTGCTCTATACATGTCACATCCTCCCAACAGTCTCCTTTCCCCTCCTCTCCACCCACTCCCCTTCCTCCAGTAAGAGGTCAGCAGGATGACATCCTATGGATGCATAGAACCATAAAGTGCACACACGATATTGTCACTCTGTGTCACCAAGTCCAACCCATTCCTGTCTGAAGAGTTGACCTCCATTATGATTTATGGACAGGGGTAGCATCAGGGCCAGGGCCCATGCTCCCAGGGGAACTCTGAGGCCCCTGAACTATCAATTGTGGTCTTTCAGTGGAGATCTCAGGGTGTACCCCTTTTTATTGCCACTGAGACTCAACTTTGTGAACTCCATCAAGACTATCACTGGTGGTGGCCAAACACCTTCTGGTTCTTCCAGTCACAAGTCAATGTAGTCACCCACTCACGTGGGTCTGTCTGTCTTCTGGGTT
Source organism: Heterohyrax brucei (assembly GCA_028571685.1). NCBI lineage: Eukaryota > Metazoa > Chordata > Mammalia > Hyracoidea > Procaviidae > Heterohyrax > Heterohyrax brucei. The sequence continues at coordinate 34,342,521 of CM053140.1, forward strand.
CTCTCTCCCCCATGTTGTTTTGGTCATTGGTGATCATCTGTTCCTGCTGATTTGGGACCGTTCGATGTACCCTCAGTTGGCAACTCAGCAGTTTTTAAGACCCCAGACGCCACTCACCAATGTGGGGTGCAGAAGGCTCTCTTAGCAAAATGCTAGTTGTGTCAATTTGGCCTCGATTCCCCCTGAGAGCATGGTCCCCAGCCCCCTGCTCCAGCTACACTGTCCTTTCAATATTGGGTTAAGATGGGAGGAGTAATCATGTTATGTTGAAGTCCAGTTAATATTGATCTTGTTTCTAATGTGTGCTGTCATGGATTTCACCCTATCAAATATCTATCAGCTATTTAATCTAAACCCTCCCTAACATTGCTCTCCTTCCCTCTCCACCCTTGCTGCTCTGGAAGAGTCTTTTCTTCTATGCATGAGTCTGTTTTAAGTTCTTATTGTAGGAGTCTCATACACTATTTGTCCTTTTGTTGCTGACTCCTTTCACTTAGTATAAGGTCCTCCAATTTAAACCAGGTTATGTTTCCTGCAATTATCGTTGTTCTTTATCATTGTATAATGTTCCATTTAGTATATATACCATAGTTTACCTATCCATTCCTCTGTTGTTGGGCATCTGGGTTAGTTCCATCTTTTTGCTGTTGTGGACTAGGCTGCAATCAACATTGATGTGCATGTATCAGTTGGTGTGAATAGCCTTGAGTCTGTAGAATATATTCCGAGCAAGTGGAGTTACTGGGTCGAATGGTATATCTAGATCCAGCTTTTTAAGGAAGCACTAGATTGCTTCCCAAAGAGATTGCACCATTTCAGAATTTCACCAACAGTGTACTAGAGTTCCAATTCCTCCACAGCCTCTCCAGCATTGGTTGTTCTGCATTTTTTGGATTATGGCCAACCTTGTTGGGGTGAAACGGTTTCTCATTGTAGATTTGATTCAAATTTCTTTAATAGCTAATGCTCATAAGTATGTCCACGTGTTTTTTTGGTTGCCTGGATCTCCTCTTTGGAGAAGTGTCTGTCCATCTCCTTTGTCCGCCGCTTAATTGGATTATTTATCTTTTTCTTATTGGTATTTTATAGTACCTTATAAATTATGGAGATGAGATGTCAATCTGACATATAGTTGCCAAATATTTTTCCCCATTCTGTAGGTGGCCTTTTAACTCTATTAATAAAGTCTTTGGATGAGCAAAAGTGTTTGATTCCTAGTAGTTCTCATTTGTCTATTTTCTCTTCTGTTGTTTGTGGTTTGTTTGACAGATTTTGAAGTATATCTACTTTGTGTATTAAAGGTTCCATTGTTGTTCCTGCTTTTTCTTGGATGAGCTTTATTGTTTTAGATTTGATATTTAGACCTTTTATCCAGTTTGAGTTGGTTTTTGTATAAGGTGTGAGATACGGGTCTTGTTTCAATTTATTGCAAATGGATATCCAATTTTGCCAGCACCATTTGTTGAGGAGATTGCTTTTACCCCAGCTTAATGTCTTAGGGCCTTTGTTGAATATAAGCTGTTCATAGGAAGATGAGGAAGATGATGTCATCTCTGAGGTCTCAATTCTGTTCCACTGATCTATTTGTCTCTTTTTGTACCAGTACCAGCTGTTTTGACAATTGTGGCAGTGTAATAGGTTCTAAAGCCAAGTAGTGAGAGGCCTCCCAATGTGGTCTTCTTCTTCAGCAGTGCTTTACTTATCCAGGGCTTCTTTTCTTTCCAAACAAAGCTGGTGACTTGTATCTCCATCTCATTAAAAAAACGTCACTGGAATTTGTATTGGAATTGCATTATATAAGTAGATTGCTTTGAGTAAAATAGACATTTTCACAATGTTAAGTCTTCCTGTCAATGAGCAGGGTAGGTTTTCGCATTTACGTAAGTCTCTGTTAGCTTCTTGTAGTAAAGTCTTGTAGTTCTTTTTGTAGCAATCTGTTATTTCTCTGGTTAGATTAATTCCTAGGTACTTTATCTGATTAGAGGCTGTAGTAAATGGTATTGATTTGATGATTTCTTCATTAACAGTCTCGTTGTTGCTATAAAGGAATCCAACCGATTTACTTATGTTTATCTTGTATCCTGAGACTTTGCTGAACTCTTCTATCAGTTTGAGTACTTTTCATATGGATTCTTTAGAATTCTCAGCATATACAATCATATCATTTGCAAATAGGGAGATTTTTACTTCTTCTTTGCCAATGCAGATGCCCTTTATTTCTTGGTCTTGGCTAATTGCTCTGGCTAGAACTTCTAGTACAATGTTGAATAGGAGAGGTGAAAGTGGACATCCTTGTCTAGTGCCTGTTCTCAAGGGAAACTGTTTCAGTCTCTCTCCAATCCATATGATGTAGGCAGTTGGTTTTGTACAAACGGTCCTTACTGCATTGAGGAATTGGCCATCTATTCCTATTTTGCTGAGAGTTTTTAGCATGAATGGGTGTTGGACTTTATCAAGTGCTTATCTGCATCAGTAGGCAAAATAAGGTGATTCTTGTCTTTTGTGTTATTTATGTGGTTGATGGCATTAATTGTTTTTCTGATGTTGAACCAGCCTGGCATCCCTGGTATGAATCCAACTTGCTCAAGATGGATTATTTTTTGGATATGTTGTTGTATTCTATTGGCAAGAATTTTGTTGAAGATTTTTCCATCTATATTCATGAGTCATAGTGGTCCATAGTTCTCCTATTCTGTTCGGTCTTTCCCTGGCTTTGGTACCAGGGTTATGTTGACTTCCTAGAATGAATTTGGGAATATTCCATCCCTTTCTGTACTGTGAAATAGTCTCAGTAGTATTGGAGATAATTCTCCTCTGAAAGCTTGTTAGAATTCTGTGCGGAATTCTGGGCCCAGACTTTTTTTATTGGTTGTTTTTTGTTGACTCTTTAAATCTCTTCCTTTGTGATGGGTTTATTAAGTTGCTCTGCTTCTTCTTGTGATAATTTTGGTAGGTGATACGAATCAAGGAATTCGTCTATTTCCTCTAGGTTTTCAAATTTGTTAGAATACAGACTTTCATAGTATTCTGTTGTGGTATTTTTTATTTCTGTTGGATCTGTTATGACAACTCCCCTCTCATTTCTTATTTGGGTTATTTGTTTCCTTTCCTATTTTCTTTGGTAAGTTTAGCCAATGGTTTGTCAATTTTGTTGATCTTTACAGAAAACCAGCTTTTGGTCTTTTCAATTTTTTCAGTTGTTCTTCTATTCTCAAATTCATTTAGTTCTGTTCTAATCTTTATGATCTGTTTTCTTCTGGTACCTGAGGTGTTCCTCTGATGTTCTTTCTCTACTTTTCAAGCTGTAGGGTTGGTTCTTTGGCTTGGTTTCTTTCTTCCTTCCAGATGTGTGCCTCTCTGGAGATAAACTGACCTCTGAGCACTGCTTTGGCCATATCCCATAGGTTCTGCTAGGAAGTGTTTTCATTCTCATTGGAATCCATAAATTTCTTTATTTCATCCTTGATTTCTTCTATAACCCACGGGTTTTTGAGCAAGATGTTGTTCAGCCTCCATGAGCTCCACTTTCTACCTATGTTTTTTCTGCTATTGACTTCAACTTTTATGGTTTTATGATCTAAGAAGACACTTTGCATTAATTCAGTAGTATGAATTTTGCTGAGAATTGCTTTATGTCCTAACACGTGGTCTATTCTGGAGAATGTTCCATGTGCACTGGAGAAAAAGGTGTCGTTGTCCACTGATGGATGGAAAGTTCTGTATATGTCAATGAGATCTAGTAGGTTGTGGCAATAAGCTCTTCTGTGTCTTTACTGAGCTGTTTTCCAGACGATCTGTCCAATATGGAGAGCGGAGTGCTGAAGTCTCCCACTATTATTATGAAGTGATCTATCTCATTTTTGAGTGTAGTCAGTGTCTCTTTGATCTATTTAGGTGCTCTAATATTAGTTGCATAAATAATATTGTTAAGTCTTGCTTGTGTATTGAACCTTTCAGCAATAGTGTCCATCCTTGTCCACGATGGCGGATTTTACATTGAAATTGATTTTATCTCAGATTAGTATTGCCACACCTGTTCTTCTGTGTATTGTTAGCTTGATATATATTCTTCCATGCTTTAATTTTCAGTTTGTTCATATCTTTAAATCTAAGGTGACTTTCTTATAGGCAGCTTATGGATGGTTTGTGTCTTTTAATCCAAGATGTTACTCGATGTCTCTTTCCTGGAACTTTCAGTCCATTCACATCATTGTAATTATTGATAGGTGTGTGTTTAGTGCTGTCATTGTGATATGTTTATTTTTGTGTTGACATTTTCTCTGTTGTTCTTATTAATCAGTTCTGGGACATTTCTCTTTGTGAGTTGATTTTCCACCTTTTTCAGGGTTTCTTTTGTGGTTGTTGAGACTTCTGTATTGTGCTTCTTGATTTGATGTGTTGCATCTTTACTGTGCTTTATGGCTGTCCCTGTGATCCCCCTTAATAAACTATGTATAAACCCAATTTTAATTACTACCAGTCTTATTAACTTCCTCTCCATCTAGAAGGACTATAACGACTGTAGTACATCCCTCTTTTCAATATGATGACATCACAGCTTTCATGATATGATCACTGGATTATTTCTTTCACTATTATAGCTTTGATTGAGTTTGAAGCCTTTCCTAACTCAGTAGGATTCGGAGTGGTGTGTCCTGTGTTTGCTTCTAAAATATAAAGTTAGTGGTATTGTTCTTATAAGCCAAGAGATTCTGTCAGTATTTCCTGTAGCTTTGGTTTGGTTTTTATGAAGTCTCTGAGTTTCTGTTTATCTGCAAATGTCTTAATTTCATTTTCATATTTGAATGATAGTTTTGCAGGATATAAAGTTCTTGGTCAGAAGTTCTTCTCCTTCAAGGCTTTGAATGTGTCATGCCACTGTCTCTGTGCCAGCACTGTTTCTGCTGAGAAATCTGATGAAAGCTTACAGAGTTTCCCTGTGAATAGGAGCACTGCTTTGAGTCTTGTTGCCTTTAAGAGTTTCTGCTTACGTTTCATTTTGTTAAGCTTGATTATAATGTCTTTAGAGATCTATATTGAATGGCATGCAATATGCATCTTGAATATCTGTATTCTCTTCTTTTATAATTTCTGGGAAGTTTTCTGTCAGCAGCTCAGCAACAATACTGTCTGTCTTCTCAGGGATCTCACCCTGTTCAGGAACTCCAATTAATCATAGATTGTTCCTCTTAATAGAGTCCCACGTGCTTCTTAATACTTCTTCATTTCTTTTTTGTTTGTTTGTTTTGGTTTCATTTTTCTTATTTCTCCTCATAGATGCTGGAGTCAGTAGTCTATCTTCCAAGTCAGAAAGTCTCTTTTCCATTTGTTCCATTCTGTTTTCTTGGCTTTGAATTGAAGTTTCTATGTCTTTGATTTTCTTCTTGATCTGTTGGATTTCAAAGTACTGATGCTCCATCATATTGAACAGTTTGCTTAACTTCTCATTTTGCTCTGCTGCATTTTGTATAAGGTCTAGGAGGGTTCTACATATAACCCTTTTGTATTCACCTTCTGATAGTTTCAGAAAGGTTTCTTCATCTGGGAAGTTCTTTGGTTGTTTCTTTCAGGGGCCTTCTGAAGCCATGGGTGATTTCTTAGTTATGCTTTTATCCAGAGTTTGTTGTTTTGGAGGCACCATGTGTGTCAGTAATGGCTGGGAGAGATGCTGTGAGGATGGACTGCAATTGTTTCTCTAGGCTGTCTTAAAATGAAAGGTAAAAGGTATCTGACAGTCAGTCAGGTTTTCAGGTGCACAGTTCTCTCTTCAAAGCCAGCAAAGTAAGCACCTCTATATCCAACTCCAGATGTTATAAACTATTTCAAAGTACAGAAAGGCTACTGCACTGCTGTCTTCTTCTGTCAGGCCCTAGCAGTAGGTGACACTGTATAAAATACTGCTTTTCTGCCAGAAAAGCACTCTCCTCCAGGCAGGCACTAGGACTTAGGTCCAGCTGAGGCCTCTGTATTGGTATATTCACCTCCCAGTGTAACAAGATGGCATCCCACACAAGCCCTCCTCCTGCCTTGGTACAGGCTACTCAATGGCGGGGGCAGAGAGGCCACAGTGCCAAGATGCACAGGGTCCAAAGCCAGGCTCTCAAAATATGACAATTTCACCCACCGATCCCACCACCTGTGTGCCTGGGATTAGCTGCTAGTCAAGTTTCAGCTCCACCTACCAGTTAAGACAGAGAAAAAAATTAAAATGGTGAGTTACCTATGGTCTGTGAAAGCCAGCACTCTCCAAGAGTAGGGGACCACAAAAGAGAGGAGGTTTTCCATTCAGTGGTATGAAGTCCAAATTAACAGCACTATGTCGTGTCCTAGGTCTCACTAGGTGTCCAGAAGGCTCCGTTTAATTATCAGTTCAGGTCTTGGTTTCCAGAGGGATTTAAGGAGAAGTGTGTTTAGTCTGCCATCTTGACTCCACCCCCCTGAATGTTTTGATTTTATCCTTTTCTTCTTTTTGGTCCTGTGCATTTATTTCTATAAGTTTCTCTCTTAGCACTGTTTTTTCTGTGTTCCAGAGGTTCTGACAAGGTATGTTTTTGTTCTCATTTCATTCCATGAATTTCCTTATTCCATTTTTGATTTATTTTATAATCCAGCAGTTTTTGAGCAGAGTACTGTTCAATTTCAGTGAATTTCATTGTTGTTTCCCTTGCTTTTTCTGTTACTGATTTCTGATTTTATGACCTTTATTGTCAGAAAAGATGCTTTGGGCACCCAACACAGTTGGCTGTAAGAACTGGGAGGCACCTCTTACTCTGTCATGGGTTACTAGGTGAAATACGTGAATCCATCAGTCCTCATACCCCTAATATGTGTGGTTGAGGACACTACTTAATGGGCAGAACGGTGTCAGATGTCACCAGTCTGCCACTCTCCCTCAGATGTTGCAGTTAAAAACAGGCTTCAGGTATATATCCTGCTGTACTGTGCTAATGAGGGCCTACTCTGTTGAAATGGGCCCACACAGGTTTAAGCAGGGGTGAAAGGTATTTGAAATCCATGAACCCCTTACACTCGTGCCTAGGCAAATGAGAGATGCCTTCCCTGAGTTCCCAACTTAGGGACATGGCAGTTTTTTAAAGCCACAAGACTTGTTTGAGAACAGTTCACCCTGAATACCCAGCTTAGGAGAGTTCGAATGTTCCTTGTTTACTTGTTTGTTTGTTTGTTTTTTCCCTAAAGCCTCAGGAGTAGTTTGGGTATAATAGCTTCTATGCCAGCTTAAGGGACATGGTAATTATTGAATAAAACTGGTCTGGTATTGGAGTGGAGTGGAGTGGGGAGGAAGAGGGAGAAGGGAAAAGAGGCACTTTTTCTACTAGAAAGTCTTAGAGAGGGAAGGTTTATTTTGATCCCATGAAGTAAAGTTAGACACTTGTACTTAACTTGCACAGATTCAGCACCACTTCCTCCTGGCTCCAGCGGCTTATGCAGACCCTTTACTATCTGTTCTCTTCTGACTGGTAAAACGCATCCCTAGTGCTACTACTTGCCTCAGGCCACATGCACCAGCTGATCCAGCTGCTGGGTGCCATCTAATTCAAGTCTGATACTTCTTCACTGTTTCTGAACTATTTTGTCCTAGCCCTGCTGCTCAGCCCAACTCCTCAGATTTGTCTCTGAAGTTCAGGGTTCCTAGAAAGGGTAATCGATTCACTTGTGTTTTGTTTTGTTTGTCTTTGTTGTAAGAGGACAACAGAAACTGTCTGACTATTCCACTATCTAGGCCCCAGTTGAAGACAAGATTAGAAACTGAATATTTTTCCTGAGTGGACTTTATTTATTTATTAGTGTAATTAAGTGAAAGTATACAATCCAAATCAATTTTCCATGCCCATCTATCTGCAGGTCTTTCTGCATTCCTTTCCCAATGACAGCACACTCCTCCTTTTCATTTTATCCTTGTCCTATATACACTTAACAATGCTCCTGTCCTCTCCTTTCCACCTTCTTCTCTCCCATCGAGAAAGAGACCAGTAGGACAGCCTCCTATAAGTGCATAGAACCATAAAGTAGACACATCATATGGTCACATTGTGTCCCCAAATCTAGTCCATTTTTTTCAGCTGAGTTGACTCTAGTAGTGTTTTCTAGACAGGGGCAGCAGCAGGTCTAGGGACCATGCTCCCAGGGGATCCCCCAAGCTGTCAGACTATCAACTGTGGTCTTTTAGTACAGTTCTTGAGCTGCACCCCTCTTTTTCTTGTGTTGCTACAGGGACTCAACATTGAGTGCCCTATCACAGCTGTCTTTGGTGGTGGCCAGGCACCATCTGGTTCTTCTGGTCACATATTAACACAGTCTCCCTAGCATGGATTTCATTGTGCCCCCCCCCAATGTATGCATTGATTTGACTTGACTATGAGTTCCAGTACGGTGCCATTCCTCCCATGTGTTGTGAATCCTGCCTCTATGATATTGATGATAGAGAATGGGCAGTAGTTGTGCTGGTGAGGCAGGGCTCAAGTTACCAGCTGTGGAATATCAGGGAGAGAAGGGAGCATAAAGAGTTTGGAACCTCATACCACTAAGAAGGCAGCACTAAGAGCAGAGCATGTCTTTTAGACCTGAGATTCCTGTGCCAGGATTCTCTCCTTGAATTTGGACTCAACCTGCCTGACTATGATAATTTCTCTTATTGAATGGACTTATAACTTATGAACAGATTCATGGCTTACCAGACTGTCAAATAAAGTTTATCTTCATAAAGGCTTCCACTCATGGTATTTTCTGTTAGAGCAATACCAGATGACTAAAACATTCTCATTCATATGGGTCCTTCTGTCTCTTGGCCTCTTTCTTCCTGTCTCTTTGGTGTTCTTGATCATCTACACAGGAGGGGTTGGGACAATTTGCTGTACCTCAGATGGGAGCTTACTGGCTTTTAAGACCCCAGATGCTGCACACCAATATGTGGTGCAGAAGATTCTCTTAGCAATAGGCTAATTAGGCCAACTGACCTTGATTTCCCTTCAAGAGAATGGTCCCCAGACCCCACCCTTGCTACTCTATCCTTGCAATATTAGGTTATTAGAAGAGCTTTCAGTTAACTCAATCTACTTCCTGCTGTGTACTGTCTTTGCTTTCATCTAACCAAATTTCTATCAGCTATCTAATCTATGACCAACCCTTACCCTCCCTCCACACCCTTGTAGCCATCAAAAAGTCTTTTCTTCTGTACCTAAGTCTATTTTTAAGTCCTAATAGCAGGGGTCCCATACAATATTTATCCTTTCCGAATGACTGATTTCACTCAGCATAATGTCTTCCATTTGAAATCGGGTTATGAGGTGCTCCCCAAAATCATCATTGTTCTTTATATTTGCATAGTATTCCATTGAGTCTATGTATAACAGACTACATTTAATAGTTTGTTGATGGGCATCTAGGTTGATTCCATCTTTTTGCTCTTGTGGACTGTGCTGCAGTAAGCATTTGTGTGCATGTGTCTGTTCATGTGACAGTCTTTGTTTCTGAAGGATATGTTCCAAGCAGTGGGATTACTGGATCAAATGATATACCTATTTCCAGCTCTTTAAGGAAGCACCAGTTTGTTTTCCAAAGAGTGAATCATTTTGCAATTGCACCAGCAGTGTAGGAGAATTCTGATCTCTCAATAGCCTCTCCAGCATTTGTTAGTTTGTGTATTTTGATTACGGCTAACCTTGGTGGGGTGAGATGGCATCTTATTTTAGATTTGATTTGGATTTCTGTAATAACTAATGATCACGAGAATTTCCTAATGTGTCTTTTGGCTACCTGGATGTCCTCTTTGGTGAAGTGTCTGTCTATCTCCTTTGCTCATTGCAGTACCTTGTAGATTACGGAGATCAAATATTAGTCCAACATACAGTTGCCAAATATTTTTTCCCTTTCCATAGGTGGTCTTTTAACTCATTTGATAAAGTCTTTGGATGAGAAAAAGTGTTTGATTCTTAGTAGTTCCCATTTATCTATTTTCTTTTCTGTAGATAGTGCTTTGTTGGATTTTAAGTCTATCTAAGCTGTGTATTAGAACATCCGTCATTGACCCTATTTTTTCTTGCATGATCTTTATCATTTTAGGTTTGATATTTAGATCTTTGATCCATTTCGAGTTAGTTTTTGTGTAAGGTGTGAGATACAGATCTTGTTTCAGTTTTTAGCGGATACATATCCAATTTTGCCAACACCATTTGTTAAAGAGACTCTTTACCCCAGTTTACACTCTTAGGGCCTTTGTCAAACATCAACTGTTCATAAGAGGATGGTGACATCTCTGGGGTCTCAGCTCTCTTCCATTGGTCTATATGTCTCTTTTTGTATCAGTACCAGGTTGTTTTGGCTACAGTGGCAGTGTAATAGGTTCTAAGGTTGGGTAGTGTGAAGTCTCCCACTGTGTTCCTTTTCTTCAGTAGTGCTTACTTATCTGGCATTTCTTTCCTTTCTGAATAAAGTTGGTGATTCGTTTCTCCATCTCCTTAAAAAATATTACTGGAATTTGTATTGGGATTACATTGTGTATGTAGATCACTTTGAGCAAAATACACATTTTCACAATGTTAAGGCTTCCCTCTTCATGAGTAGGGTAGGTTTCACCATTTATGTAAGTCTCTCTTGGTTTCTTGCAATAACTTCTTGTGGTTATGTCTGTATAGGTCTCTTATTTCTCTGGCTAGATTTATTCCTAGGTACTTTATCTTCTTGGGAGCTATAGTAAATGGTATTGATTTGGTGACTTCTTCTTTGATGATCTCTTTGTTGGTATAAAGGAATCCTACTGGTTTATTTATGTTTATCTTGTATCTTCATACTTTGCTGAACTATTTTATTAGTTCAAGTAGTTTATTTATGGATTCTTTAGGATTCTAAGCATATACAATCATATCATCTGCAAACAGGGAGATTTTTACCTCTTCTTTGCTGATACAGATGCCCTTTATTTCTTTGTCTTGTCTAATTGCTGTGGCCAAAACTTCTAATACAGTGTTGAATAGAAGCACTGAAATTGGGCATCCTTGTCTAGTTCCTATTCTCAAGGGGAATTCTTTCAGTCTCTCTCTATTCAGGATGATGTAGGCTGTTGGCTTTGTGTAGAAGCTCCGTACTGCATTGAGAAATTTGTTTTCTATTCCTATTTTGCTGAGAGTTTTTAGCATAAGTGAGCATTGAACTGTATCGAATGCCTTTTCTGCATCAGTTGAAAAATGAGGTGATTCCTATCTTTTGTGTTATTTGTGTGGTTAATCACATTAATTGTTTTTCTTATGTTGAACCAGAAGTGTATCCCTAGCATGAATCTAACTTTGTCATGATGAATTATTTTTCTGATATGTCATTGGATTCTGTTAGCAAAGGTTTCATTGACAATTTTTGCATCTAGGTTCAGAAGTGATATTGGTCTGTAACTTTCTTTTTTTTGTGGGATCTTTCCCTGGCTTTGGTATCAGGGTTATGCTGGTTTCATAAAATGAATTTAGGAATATTCTATCCCTTTCTATGCTGTGAAATAGTCTCAAGAGAATTGAGTTTGGTAGAATTCTCCAGTGAGGCCATCTGGGCCAGGATTGGGTTTTTTGTTGGTAGTTTTTTAATGACTTTTTCAATCTCTTCCTTTGTGATGGGTTTATTAAGTTGTTCTACTTCTCCTTGTGATAATTTCGGTAGGTGATATGAATCTACAAATTTGTCCATTTCCTCTAGGTTTTCAAATCTGTTAGAGTACAGTCTTGCATAGTATTCTGTTATGATACTTTTGATTTCAGTCAGGTCTGTTGTGACATCTCCTATCTCATTTCTTCTTCAGGTTATTTGTTTCCTCTCCTGTTTCTCTTTTGTAAGTTTAGCCAATAATTTATCACTTTTGTTGATCTTTTGGTTTTGTTAATTTTTTTCAGTGATTCTTCTATTCTCTAATTCATTTACTTCTTCTCCAATCTTTATGATCTATTTTCTTCTGGTATCTGAGGGGTTCTTCTGTTGATCTCTTTCTACTTGTTCAAGTTATAGGGTTAGTTCTTTGGTTTGGTTTCTTTCTTCCTTCCAGATGTGTGCATTTATGGAGATAAATTGACCTCTGAGCACTGCTTTGGCTGTATCTCATAGGTCTGGTAGGATGTGTTTTCATTCTCATTTGACTCCGTAAGTTTCTTTATTTTGTCCTTGATTTGCTCTATAACCCATGGATTTTTGACCAAGGTTTTGTTCAGTTTCCATAAGTTCAAATTTCTTCCTATATTTTTTTCTGCTATTGATTTCAACTTTTGTGGCTTTATAGTCTGAGAAGATGCTTTGCATTAATTCAATGGTTTGGATTTTGTTGCCAAGCCATTAGGTCCTAACACATGGTCTATTCTGGAAAATGTTCCTTGTGCATAGGAGAAGAAACTGTACTTATCTGTTGATGCATAAAAAGATCTGTATATGTCAATAAGGTCTAGTCTGTTAGTTGTCACAACAAGATCTTCTGTATCTTTACTGAGCTTTTTTCTGGATGATCTGTCCATTACCAAAAGTGGAGTGAAGTTTGCAACTATCATGGTGCAATGATCTATCTCATTTTTCAATGTCGTCAGTGTTTATTAATGTATTTAGATGTTCTAGTATTGAGTGTGTAAGTATTTAATATTGTTACATCCTGCTTATTAATTGAACCTTTCAGCAATAAATTGTGACAATCCTTGTCCGCAGTGGTGGACCTTACATTAAAGTTTATTTTTGTCTGAGATTAGTATTGTCACTCTTGCTCTTCTTTGTATGTTGTTGGCTTGATATATATTTTTTCATCCATTGATTTTCAGTTTGTTCTTGTCTTTGAGTCTTACGTGTATTTCTTGTGTGTGACGTGTAGACAGATTGTGTCTTTTGATCCAGGATGTCACCTGCTGTCTCTTTATTGAAGCTTTCAGTCTGTTTACATTCAACGTAATTATTGACAGTTATGTGTTTAGTGCTGTCACTTTGATGTCTTTAGTTTTTGTGGTGTTGATGTTTTCTGTTTTTCTTAATATTCTGTTCGGGTTCATTCTTCCTTATGGGTTGACTTTTCATCTTTTTCAGTGTTGGTTTTGTGTTTGTTGAGACTCCTGTATTACGCTTCTTGTTTTGATACATCACGTTGTTATTTTGCTCATCTCCCCCATGATCTCCCTTACTGTTCTAAGTTTAAATCAGACTTTAACTTTTGCATATCTTTTTAATTTCCTCTTCATCCAAAAGGGTTATAACTACTGTAATATATCCTTCTTTTTAGTGTGATGATGTTATAGTTTTCATGTTATGGTCACTGGTTCCCTTCTTTTAATATTGTAATTTTGATTAAGCTTTTTGACTTATGTAAGTGAGTTAGATTCTAGATGCTGTGTCCAGCATTGCCTCTTGAAGAATACATGTAATATTTTTATTTTTCTAAGCAAAGAGCTTCTTTCAGTATTTCTTGTAGTTTTGGTTTGGTTTTTACAAAGTTTCTAAGCTTCTGTTTATCTCCAAATGTCTGAACTTCACCATCATATTTGAGAGACAATTTTGCAGGATGTATAATTAGTTGGAAATCTTTCTCCTTCAGTACTTTCAATGACTCTTCCCACTACTTTCTTGCCAACATTGTTTCTGCTGAGAAGTCAGACAAAGCCTACAGGGTTTCCCTCTGAATGTAAGCTTTCCTTTGTCCTTGCTGCCTTTAAGAGCCTCTATTTATGTTTCTGTTCATTAAGCTTGATTATAATATGTCTTGGTGTCTTTCTTTTGGGTTGTAGTTTTTGTACCATTCAATATGCATCTTGGCTATCTATGTTCTCTTCTTTCATAATATCTGGAAAGTTTTCTATCAGCAACTCTACAGCAATGCTTTCTGTATTTTCATCTATCCCTCTCTGTTTAGGAACTCCAACTATTCATATATTATTCCTCTTAATAGAGTCCCACACATTTCTTAATTCTTCTTCATTTTTCTTATTTCTTTTCTCTGGTTTCTCCTCATAAATACTGGTGTCAGTTGCTCTCTCCTCAAGGCCACTAAGTCTGACTTCCATCTCCTGAATTCTGCCCTTTAGGCTTTGGATTGAATTGTCCATTTCCATAATTTTGTTATTGATCTCCTGGTTTTCAGATTGTTGATGTTCCATCAGTTCAAATAGCTTAATTTTTCATTTTGTTCTGCCCCACTTTGTTTAATCTCTAGTAGGGCTCTCTATATAATTCTTTTGTACTTGACCTCCAGTAGTTTCAGAAAAGTTTTATCATCTGGAAAGGTTTTCAATTCTTTATTTGGGGAACTTTTGGCAGCCATGGTCGACTGCTTCTTTAAATGATTAGCAATGGACTGTTGTCTGTGTGCCATCTAGAAGCTGTTTGATTTCTCCAGTGTTAACAGGAGCCGAGGCATAGTTCTAAAAGGGGAGCTGGTCACCAGCTGTCTCTGTGTGCTCTAGTAAGTGGCCCCAGGTGGACTGTCTGAGGTGGCAGGCTCTGCCTCCTGGCTGGTGAAGAGTCACTGTGGGCTTTCGGCCTACCCTATGATGTGAATCAGTGAAGGGTGGGGCAGATGCTGCTGGGCCTCTCAGCAGTCAGTTCTCCAGGTGGTCTTATCTTTAAAGGGTATTTTTATTCCGAGCAGTGAGTTGTGCAACAGCTGCCGAAAACAGTCAGGTCCTCAGGTGTGGCAGTCTCCACCTTCCAGCTGATAATGCAAGTACTTGATAGGCCGTCGCCAGATGCTATGATGTGGTCCAAAGTTGGGAGGATTTAGGGACTTCCTGCCATCCTCTGCCAGCCCCCACCCATAAACCTAGACATGAGTCATCTCAAATGCCACTTTTCTGCTGGAGAAGCACTTTTCAGATGGGCTACTGCTCCACTTGAGACTCAGCCACAGCTACAGCAAACAGCTGGGTGACTCTACCTCCCAGCTGACCAAGATGGCGTACCGACCAAACTGCCCTTCCTGCCATGAAATAGCAGAATCTATACTGCAGCTCACAAAAGAGAGAGTGGAGAGACAGTGGTGCCATCAATCAGCAGTCAGGCTGTCAATATCTAGCTGGCCCACACACAGTCTCTCTGATGTGCTGTACACTGTTTATTTAAGCACTGCAGTTCAGTGTATTTGCTGGCTCATGCCCAATCCCCACCTCCCAGATAACAAAGAAGACATCAGTACCTGCAGTCCTCCAGAACAGTGAGTCTCCAGGAGCAGGACTCAGTGGCCACTGGCTTGTCTCTGAGAGAGGTTGTTTAGTCTGTTACTGGTGCCTTGTCAAACCTGACGACCCTATGCCAGATCCTAGGGCTCTCCAGATGTCCATGCTGTTCCATTCACTCATCATTCCAAGCCTTAGTTCTCAGAGGGAATTGAGGAGATGTATGTCTAGTCCACCATCTTGGCCCCAACCCCTGGAGAATGATTTTTTTAAAATACTGTTTATAATAACTTCCCCCAAATAATAAATGCTACAGGATAAATTATTTTTCTTTTTCTTTTTTTTTCTTCTTTCCTTGATTTTTGTCATACTTGTTGAGGTGTAACTTACACAAAACAAAACTCATCAATTTTAATTGTATAAGTCAATCAGTTCTAGCAAATGGGTTGGTCGTAGACCTGTTACCACTCAATGAGAATATGAAATATTTCCACTAATTCCAGGATAGCACCATTGTCTCCATCAGGGACAAGTGGGCACCTGTGTCCCCTGGCATGCAATATTCCCTATGCCTATGCTTCTTTGCAGTCAACTACCTTCCTCTAGCCACTGGATCCTGAAAACCACTGATCTGTTTTCCGTCACTATAGTTTTGCCTGTTATCAGATGTTCTTTAACTTAGCATATTCTTGTAATTCATGTTTCTATGTGTATCATTAGTATATTTGTATTAATTATGACTAGCATTCCATTGCACAGATATAACACTATGTTTTTATCCATTTATCAACTGATTGATACTTGGTGGTTTCCAGTTTTTGACTAATATAAAGTTACTGTGAACATTTGCATATTTTATGGATTGAATTATGTCCCCCAAAAATGTATTAAATTTGGCCAGGCCATGATTCCCACTATTTTGTGGTTATCTTCCATTTTGTAATTATAATTTTATGCTAAAGAGGATTAGGGTAGCATTGTAACACACTTATCCAGGTCACATACCTGATCCAACATAAAAAGAATTTCCCTGGGGTATGACTGGCACCACCTCTTATCAACCATGAGATAAAAGAAAAGGGAAACAAGCAGAGAGTAGATGACCTCATATCACCACAAAAGCATTGCTAGAAGCCAAGCATGTCATCTGGACCTGGGGTCTCTGTGCCTGAGAAGCTCCTCAACCAGGAGAAGATTGAGGGCAAGGACCTTCCTCCAGAGCCAACACAGAAAGAAAGGCTTCCCCTGAGCTTATGCCCTGAATTTGGACTTTCAGCCTACTTTACTGTGAAAAAATAAATTTCTCTTTTTTAAAGCCATCCACTTGTGGTATTATGTCATAACAACACTAGTTGACTAAGATAAAGTCAAATCTTGGATGTATTTTTTCCATTTCTTAGAAACAGAATTGAGAGAGAGAGATTTCATTCAAGCAAATGCTACACACAGTGTGGAGGCTAGCAAGACCTACTGACAGGGGTCAGACATCAGGCTAGAGACTTCTCCTGACTCCCATGTTTGCAGAACTGATGAACCTAAAATGTACAGAACATAGAGCAGGCTGCTGACTCTGGGTTGCTACAGGCAGTGAATGGCAAAACCTGCAAGACTGACTTCCATCCTCTTTTAACTAATCAACTGCTCACATTACATCCCAAAATGGAGGATGGCCACATCACAACCTAACTGCCAAGCCACTAGGAATCATGACCCAGCCAAGCTGACCCACACCAACCACCACAAATTATAGAGATGTATTCTCCCGGTAAAACGAATAACTGTATTTTAGCATTGCAAGAAACTGCCAAACTGTCTTCAGAGTGGTTGTACTATTTTTCATTCCCATTAACAATTCTCAGCTAGCAGGGAAATTTTATATACATGATAAAGCACTTCTATCAAGAATATATAAAGAACTATTGTGACTCAATAAGACAACAAACAACCCAATTTGAAAATGAGTAAGGTATTTGAAGACACTTCATAAAATAAGCTATGCAAACTACCAATAATTACAACAGATATGTGCAACATCTTTGGTTGTCAGAGAAATGCAAAAAAAAAGAGAAAGAGAAAGAAAGATACCACTAAAGTTAAAAAGGCTGACAATGCCAAGAAGTGGCGCATATGTAGAGCAAATGAAACTCTCATACACTGCTGGCTGAACTGTAAAATACTACAACCACTTTGAAGAACACTGTGAATGTTCTTATAAAGTTAAAAACACTCTTATCATGTAACGGTTGTTATTAGTAGGTGCTGTGGAGTCAGTTCCAGTTCTTAGTGACCTTAAGTATAACAGAAAAAACACTGCCCAGTCCTATGTCACCCTCATCAGTATTACCAAGTCTGGGCTCATCGTGACGACCATTGTGTCATCTCATCTCATTAAAGATCTTCCTCTTTTTCATCAACTTTACGAAACATGATATCCTTCTCCAGGAACTGGTCTCTCCTGACAACAAGTTCAAATACTTGAGATGAAGTCTTGTCATACTTGCTTCTAAGGAGCATTCTGGCTGTACTTCTTCTAAAACAAATCTGTTCATCCTTCTTGTAGTCCGTGGTCAATATTCTTTGCTAGCTTATCATATGACTACAGACATTTTTGCAAGAGAAAATCATAGTGTGACAGAGACATTAACCTACAAATGTCCTTAACACCTTTTCTTATAATACCCTAAAACTGGAAACAGCTCAAAGTGTAAAAAGAGAAGCGGCAAACTGCAGTACATCCATGCAATGCAGTACTACTTGACAATAAAAAAAGATTAATGGTACATCAACAATGTAGATGAATCTCAAAAACATTATGCAACAGTAAAAAAAAAAAAGACACATACTACACTAGTCACATATTATGTGGTTCCATTTGTGTGAAACCTAGAACAGGCAAAGCTAATATACAGTGACACACATGTATCAGTGCTTATCTGGGGCCCAAGGTGTTAGGTTTAGAGAGACTGACCACAAAGGGGCGCTGAGAAATTTGTCAGAATGATGGAAATGTCCCAATCTTGATTGTAGTAGCAGTTAAAAAGTATATGTATTTATCAAAACTGCCTTTAGTGTTGGCCAGACACAATGTAGAATCCCTGAGGCAACTTGAGAAACATAGGGTTACAGCTCAAGAATTCTACTAAAAAACCAGAATTGATGATCCAACGGCCTAGAGGTTCCTCTGGGAACATGGCCCGTAGCCTTGCTGCTGGCCCTGACTGGAAACCAGTACTGACTGAGGTCAACTCCTCAGACAAGAATGGACTGGACTCAAGGATGATGTGTGACCATATGGTGTGTGTATTGTATGGCTCTTTACATTTACAGGAAACTGTCCTACTGGTTTCTTTCTAGATGGGAGAGAAGACAGTGGAAAGGAGGAGATAGGTGATTGTTAAGAGGATGCTAGAAATGTAGAGCAAAAAGGAGGATTATGCTGCTACTGAGTGAGGAGAGCAGGTGGAGCTGTAGATAAGCAGGCATGCATAATTGATTTGAATTTTATACTTTCACTTAATCATAATTAAAAAACTCATCAAAGGATATACTTTAAAATGAGTGCATTTTATTGCTTACAAAATTGTTAATAAAGTTAATCTTAAAAAGTCAGTTTGCCCACTTAGTTCTCTTTACCATTTACAATGGAACCAAGATGTTTTTGGTCCAAGCTGTTGCCATCCACTGGCTATGTCACTGTTGAACTTGTGTTCAGGGGACACAGGTGCACACATGTCACTGATGGAGACATTGGTACCCACTCCTCCATCATTAGCAGAAAGATTGTCTCAAGGAAAACCATGCCTATTCTTCCAGTCCTGCTTCTCTGGCTTTCAGCTCAGTCCCTCCTAGGAAACTGACCCACAATAACTGTATATTTCTCATAGCAGTGTGCCAAGTTTAGCCACAATTCCAGGAAAGATATAACTCTAGCCTCGAGGTAGAGAATGAGCCTCAGCTTTGGGACTCACATGTGGGCTATATCATTGTTTTGTACAGAAAGACTGTATATCTCCTCTCCCCAGGGAAACAGCCAGCTCACCATCCAAGATGATGGAAAGCTCACCTCCCTCATCCCTTGTACATCTACTTCCCAAGCACTCCGTTTACATCCATCCCTCAGTATTCTCAGTGTTCTCCATGGGATAACTGTAATGACTGCTGTGCTAGACTGAGCAAGTTCCTGTACATTGTGTTATTTATATGTATTAAAATATCGATATTTTCATTAGTGTAATACCCTTATAGTGGTGAATTCCTTTTCTAGGCCTGCTAGAACAAAAATAACACAAATAGATGGCTTATAAAAGCAAAAATTTATTATTGCAGTTTATGGAGTCCGAGAATCCAAAACGTGGGTATTGACAAGACTAGCCTCTCTCTGCTCCCTTGTCTCTCAGCTTCTGGTCACCACAGACTTGTATGTGCATCTTGACATGATCATCCTCTCTCTATCTGTGTCTCTATCTCTTCTTTTATAAGCACCCTACTCAGGATTATGACCCACCCTACACCAGTACGACCTTATATTAGCTGGTAACGCCTTCAAAGCACCTGTTTCCAATCAAGGTTACATTCCCTAGAACAGGGCCTGAAGGTTTTAACCTATGTCTTTGGGAGACACCTTTCAATCCATAACAGGTGATTTTTAAAAAATGTAAAATCTGAACTGCCTTCATCTTGAGTCATACCCAAATAGTTATATATGATTTTAAAATTCACAGTCAAATAGGTTTGCCCCAGTTTAGATGGCCTTCTGACCCCATGTGTTGGATCAACTATTTCAAGGTGTTTTTTCTTGTATTTGGTAATTTCCCTTTCCCAGGTGACTCATGAGGTTATCCATCATTTGAATGCTCGTCCTTCGGAGCAGTTTGGCTTTCCTTCATTGCTTCCCTGGGATTCCTAATGAAATCTTCACCCAATGGGTGGAAAAACTCTAGGAAAACAGGAGAAAGTGATGGCGGAGGAAGAGAGAGAGATGTTAAAGGTGATTGCAGAGAGGGAGACAAA
The DNA here is from genome assembly GCA_028571685.1 of Heterohyrax brucei. Taxonomy (NCBI): domain Eukaryota; kingdom Metazoa; phylum Chordata; class Mammalia; order Hyracoidea; family Procaviidae; genus Heterohyrax; species Heterohyrax brucei. The sequence continues at coordinate 34,362,662 of CM053140.1, forward strand.
GAGAGAGGCTAACGAAAGGAGGACCAATTTCTGCTTTATTAAGTCCTATTCTCTTGCCCTAGAGTGCCATCATTTTAACCAGAACCCCTTTCTTGAGTCATCATACCTAGATCTCTCCAGCCAGAGACCAGCGGTAGCTCAGGTCTTGGTCCTCAACCTTCCTCTAGTGGAATGGTCACATATGCAAATATAGAAGACACTGGCACCCATCCACTCTTCTTTGTTACGTACACTCTAGCCTTTTCATCTGCACTGCAACCACTCTTCGTGTCTCCAGTTTTCAGATGTGGGCACTGGAACTCAAAGAGGTTAAGTTATTTGCCTCAGGTGACAGAGCAAGCAAGAACTCCTTCCTCAAAGCCTGAGTGCTTTCCAGTGATAATGGCGGCAACCAGCCACCAAAAGAAGCACTCCCAGGGAGGCTAAACCTGTGTCCATGCAGCCTCTCACACTGAGTCCCTGCTGCCATGCACATCCACCTTTTGCCCTGGTGCTGGCTCAGTGCTCTACTACCTGGATGGATGACAGGGTGATGCTGGTCTCTGCTGAAAGCTGAACAGTGGCGTTCCCTTACTCCAAAGGAGGAAAAGTTAGCCTTCCAGGGACCTCTGATGACAATAGGAAGCATTAATGAAATTACAATAATCTCCTAAAACTATGACAAAAACGTAATCACCAGAGGTGTATTAAATCTTAATTATTTCTGTGACTCAGGCCCTGAATATTACTTTTGCGAGGATTCTGTAACAGAATGCCACAGACTTTGTGGTTAGAAGTTCAAAATCAAGATGTCAGCAGGGTCATGCTCCCTCTGAAGGCTCTAGAGGAGGATGCCCCCTTGCCTCTTTCAGCTTCTGGTAACTCCATATTCTCCTTGGTTTGTGGACACTCACTACAATTTCCCCATCTGTCACCATAAGGCTTTCTCCTCTGTGTCACTTCTTTTCTTATAAGGACACCAGTCATTTTTGGGTCCTCCACATCATTCTTCCAGTAAATGATTACATCTCTAAGGATTATATTTCCAAGTGAGATTCCAGGTGGACACGAATTTTGGAGTGACACTATTCAGCCCCATAAGCTAACACCTCATCAACAAGTGGAGACCTGTATGAATCAGCTTCAGTGGTCACCAGCTCTAGGTTCTCCAGTGCAGTCACCCCTGTGTCACCCCCACATGCCTTTGCTGACTACTCTTACCCACCTCTGGGGCAGCTGGGAGGACACCTGCTGAAGTCACCCTTCTTATCACTTCCACCTGGAATTTCTCAGGTCACAATCCAGCCACATTCATGTTTCAATTAACTCTTCACCCAGAGTTATAGGAGGTGAATCAGGGGATGGGACTTGACTATAGATGAGCCGGTATGCTTAGGCCCAGCCAGAAAAGAGAGTTGCCCTCGTTAATTAGATTTTCTGATTGCTACTTAATTGCTCAGAATCAGCAGGAATTCTCCACGTTTCCTTCATTTAGTTCTGACATTTGCAGGCAAGATGTAATGATGAGAGATTCAATCACCAGCATACAGAAGCTTCGCTGTGTCCCCAACTCACTAGAAATCACAGCGCTGCTCAGTTGACCTCCCATCCCTACCTCATGACATCTGAGATGAAATGCTTGGGTTAAGAAACCTGAAGGGGAAACAGAGACACTTCCATTATCCCAAGAGAATGTTATCTCCCAGAGTCTTCTAACCACAGCAAGGTGGGCTCAGGAGGAAACACAGGAGCATCCACATGCATTTGATGCTTGTCCATGTAAGTGCCGAGCTCAAGGTTCTGCATTATCTTAGCTCTCTGTTTGTTTGTTTGTTTTTTCCTTAAATAATATTTTATTGAGTTTTTGGTGAAACTTTACACAGCAAGTTAGGTTCCCATTTGACAAATTCCACACAAAATATTGAGCAACATTAGTTACATTTATCACAGTGTGTTAATATTCTCTAATTGTGTTCTGTTTGTTCCATTTCTAGTTTCCCCTTCCTGTTTTCTTCTCATCTTTGCTTTTGGGTAATTGTTGACCATTTTGCTTCATACAGATGGCTTTTAAGAAGATCCACAGTATAGTGAGTAATATCTTTTATTTTGAGTGTCACTCTGCTATTTTACTGAAAGGTGATCTCAGAAGATATGCTTGATTCTAGGTTTAGAGTGTCACAGGACAATATTCTCAGGGAATCTTCTCTATTGTTTCCATTTGTTTGGCTTGTTTGTTTCTTTTTAAAATTTCACCTTAGCTCAATAATTTTCTTTCATTCTATTCAGAGCCTGCTCTTATTACCTAGTCAGAATGGCCAGCAGTGGTAGCCAGGCACCATCTAGTTTTTCTGGTCTCAGGTAGATGAGGTAGTAGCTCATGTAGACTTGGTTTCTTCTGTGCATTTTTGGTTACCTTCTTATTCTTTTGCTCCTGGCAAGTAGATACCACTAGTTGTATCTTAGACTGACAAACTTTTAAGAACCCAAACACTACTCACTTGCCTAGGATGCAGAACTTGAGTTTTGTGAACATGTTATCAGAAGGAATAGCCCCTAGAGAAGGATATCATGCTTGGTAAAGTAGGAGGTCAGTGAAAAAAAGAGGAAGACTATCAATGAGATGGATTCACACAGTGGCTACAACAATTGGCTCAAGCATAACAAGGATTGTGAGGACGGCACAGGACTGAATAGTGTTTCATTCTGTTGCACATAGAGTTGCTATAGATCAGAACCAATTGGACAACATCTAACAGTACGTTATGACAATTGACTGAGTTGTCCCATGAGACTATGTTCCTAAGATTTCAAATTCAGAAAACCAGTCTTGGAAGGTGTTTGCTTACATCTGAGAAGTAGCTGTATTTACGTCTTCAGTGAGTGTATGTGCCCATGCTCACATATTCAAATTTACACCTACATGTAGGTACTCCTGTTTTTACCTCTGGCTTTGCCTACCTACCTATCTGTATGCCTATACCCATTCATATGTGCTCAAGCTCTCATTTTGTGATCTTCACTGGAGTTGCTACCGTTTTATATAATCAAATTTCTTAGTATAGACAACTTGTTCTCTTGAGTCTTCTCAGCAACGTTACTTCCCATTACCCAGAATTGCTAGTCTCTACAATTCAAAATATGCTTTCCCCTTCCCCCTTTTTCTACATGATAACCACCAATGAACATTGTTGTTTTTGTTAGGTCCTGTTGAGTTGGTTCCAACTTGTACTGACACTACGTACAACAGAATGATACACTGTCCATTCTGCACCATCTTTACAATCATTGCTACACTTGAGCCCAATCATTGCAGCCACTGTGTCAATTCATCTTGTTGAGCGTCTTCCTCTTTCTTGCTGGCCCTCTGCTTTACCAAGCATAATGTCCTTCTCCAGAGACTGACTCCCTCTGATAATGTATCCAAAGTATGTGAAACATGATCTTGCCATCCTTGCTTCTAAGGATATACGGTTGTACTTCTTCTATGACAGACTTGTTGGTTCTTTTGGCAGTCCATTGGTATATTCAATATCTTTCACTAACACTACAATTCAAAGATATCAATTTATCTTCAGCCTTCCTTATTCACCTTCCAGCTTTCACATGCATAACAGGTAACTGAAAACAGCATGGCTTGGCTGTCTATGTATATTTATCCTAGTATTCTTATAAAAAAGGGATCATACAATACTTGTTCTTATATGTCTGACCTATTTCATTTAGCATTATGTCTTCCAGGGCCTTAAATTTATAATATGTTTCATAGATTCATCATTGTTCTTTACAGTTGCATAGTATTCCATCATATGAGAACTGACGATTAAGTTCATGAACTCAGCCTAGAAAAAGTGCTACATACCTCACTGCAGAATATCACTACAGTTACCTTCAAAGTACTCTCCTTGGGAAGTTATACACTGACACTTAGTCTACCCTTCAAAGCAATTTTGGAACTCTTTTTCTGGAATGGCAATCAGAGCTGTCATCGTATTACCCTTGATGTCCTAAATGTCAACAAAATGTTTCCTTTATCTTTGGGTAAAGAAAATAGTAACTGGGGGCCAGATCAAGGGAGTGGAGAAGGTGTTCTAGCACAGTTATTTGCTCACTTGCTAAAAACTCTCTGACAGACAACTATAAATTAAGTTCATGAACTTACCACCATGCCATCATGTGCAATGCCCATTCCAGAAGGAGTCCTAAAATTGCTTTGAAGGGTGGACTGGGTACTAGTATCAGTGCACAGCTTCCAAAGGGGAACACTCTGAAGGTGATTCTAGTGATATTCAGCAACGAGGTATGTAGCTTAAAACAGTTAAGTTCACAGACTTAATTGTCAAACCTCATATATGTGTACTACATTTTGCTTAGCCATTTATCTGTTGATGAACACTTCAGTTGTTACTATTTATTTGCTATTGTGAATAAAGTAGCAATAAACTTATATGTGCAGACTCCTGTTTATGTCTATAGGGTCACTATGTGTCAGAACCAGCATTAAGGAAATGGGATCTTATTTGTTGTTGTTGTTGTTTTAGGGTATACTTATGTGATTCCTGGTGGTGCAGTGATTAAGTTCTTGAATGCTAACCAAAAGCTCAGGAGCTAAAAACCACCAGTGCCTCTCTAAGAGAAAGATGCTGCAATCCACTTCCATAAAGATTAGTTCTTGTTGTTGTTGTTGTTGTTGCTGCTGCTGCTGCTGCTGCTGCTGCCATTGTTAGATGCCATTAAGTAGGCTCCAACTCACAGCAACCCTGTGTACAACAGAACAAAACATTGCCTAGCCTTGCACCATCCTTACTATTGTTACGTGTTGAATCCACTGTTGCAGCCACCATGTCAGTTCATCTCATTGAGGGTCTTCTTCTACTTCACTGGTCTTCTACTGTACCAAATATGATTCCCTTCTCCAGGGACTGGTCCCTCCTGATAACATGTCCAAAACATGTGAGACATAGTCTTGCCATCCTGGATTGACACAGTGGCTGTAACAATGGGCTCAAGCATAACAACAATTGAGAGTGTTACAGGACCAGGCAGTATTTTGTTCTGTTGGACATAGGGTCATTATAAGGCAAAACCAACACAACAGCACCTAAAAACAACAGTAACAAGATGCCTTCTTCATTTGGCTTTTAATTTTCTTGGCTTCAAATTTAATACAAATGGAATAAAACTGTGTATATTCTTGTGACGGACTTTCATTACTCGTTTTTTAAGAGTTAAGTGGGGATAAGCATGGATAGTTCCATTACTTTGGTACTTGGTTTTTGTTGAGTCTATGCAGTATGATTTATTCAGCCATGCTACTATTGACAGACATTTGTGTCGTTTCTTTCTTTCTTTCTCTTTTTTTTTGTTACAAGTAAGATTGCTTCTACCATTTACGTACCCTGAAGTTAGTCCAGAGTTGTGTATCTGAAAGTGGAATAGCTGGTTTGTAAGGTAAGTGCATTTTCAGCTTACTGGGTGCCAGGTTGTTTTACAAAGGGCTTGTAACAGTCCACACTCCCACTCCCAGAAGCAAGGAGTAAAGATGCCTGTTGTTTCACAGCTGTCTCCCCCACTTCCATCGCCAAATTTCTGTCATTGTCATATGTATCAGGCAGAGTCCCAACAGGAAACAGATTATTGGAATAAAGAGGCATTAATGAAAGGACCAAACTCTGGTTAAGTGCTACATCTGCTAACCAAAGGTCAGTAGTTCAGATTTACCAGGGGCTCCGTGGGAACTCTATGGGACAGCTCTATTCTGACCTGTGGAGTCCCTATGAGTTGGAATCAACTCAACTACAGTGTCTTCTTTCCAATGAAGGGATTGCTTCCCAAAGTACAGGGAGGGCTTACAGAAGGAACAGAGGGGACGAGGCACCCAAGACTAATGTGAGTGGGACAAGCAGTAGTCCCAAAACCCAATGAGAAAGGGGGCTGCTGAGAAGAGCCCCTGGCATGGAGAGAGGCAACCACAGTGGAGTGGGACTAAGAAGAAATACTTGAGCTCTTACCACCATCCATCCCTGCCAATCAGAAGCCAGCAGGCATGGAGCCAGATGACATAGCCCATCGGGGTGAACCTCTAAGGGTACAGAATAGGACAGGGGAGAGTTGAGTAGATGGAGAGTAACCAGTGCATCAGACTCTTACATTGGTAACTCTCTGTTGTTGGGGTTGAGATGGTTTCTCATTTTTATTGTAATTTGCATTTCTATGGTGTATTGGAGGGGAAACTTTGGTGGTGTAGTAGTTAGAGCTAAATCTGCTAGCCTGAAGTTGGCAGTTTGAATCAACCAGCCTCTCCTTGGAAACCCTGTAGGGCAGTTCTACTCTGTCTTACAGAGTCACTAGGAATGAGAATCAGCTTGATACCAACATGTTTGGTTTGTTTTCTCCTTCCTCTACTGATCAGCATGCTACCTCTGTAATGTATCATTTTGTCTGTCTCTGTAACGTGATCAAACTGTCTTTGACTTCTATAGTGTTATAATAAATCTTATTATTAGAACAACCAAGTTCTCACACTCTACGTTTCTTCTTCAGGGATATTTTGTCTATTCTTGGTCTTTGTTGTTTCATATCAGTTCTGGAATCGCATATCAAGTTCCACATAACATCATCCTGGGATTTTGACTGAAATAACCTGACCCTGCAGATCAATTTGGGAAGAATTAAAATATTTACAATATTATGATTTTCTATCCATAAAATGTGCTATAAATTTACTTATAAAATGTCTTCACCAAAGTTTTACAGCTTTCAGTATAAAGCCAGCCAAAGGTCTTGTGTATTTTTCATCAGGTTTATTCTTGGATTCCTTTTATTGTTATTGCTATTTGTAAATTGTCTTTGTTTAAGTTAAATTTTAACTAATAATTTCTAGGGCATAAGAATGCAAGTAACTTGTATAATTTCCTACAAAGAAACTTCAACAAACTAATGAATTCAAGTGATTTGTATTTAAATTATTTTGGATTTCTCTAAGAAGACAAAGGTCTACTGTTCTTCACATAGTCACACCTTTGTTTTTCCCTTTATGATATGTATACCTTTTATTTATTTTTCTTGTCTTATTGCACTTTTTGGTTCCTCTAGGACAATGTTGAATAACAGCAATGATAGCGAGCATTCTCAACTTGAAGAAATGTTTTTAGTACTTTGTCATTGGGTATACAGTTTGCTAAAGGTTTTTAGATGTTGAATAACGTTTTTGGAATTTGGGTAAGATGAGAGCCTAAATGAACATGGATGAACACAGAATTAAATAAATGTCTTTCTTTTTCTCCTGTATCTACTGAGTTGACCAGATTTTTTTTCCTTAAACTGTTAATAAATTATCTTAGAAATAAGTTAACATACTTTCTGACATTTGTATTCCTGGAAAAAGACCAACTTAGTCACAATAAACTCTCTGTTTTGCATCTTGCTGCTGTATTTGGCTAGCTAGTATATTTTTAGAATTTTTGCACCTATGTTCGCACTTGTGATTAGCCTGTAGTTTTCCTTTCTTAAATTGTCCTTGTTTTGATACCAAGATTATACATTTCTCATACGTTGATTTGTGAAACTATTCTCTGAAAATATTTTATGTAGGAATAAAATTGCCTATTCCTTGAATAGTAAAATACAAATGTAAAACTGTCTGGCAGGTATATTCTTTATAGGAAGATTTTAAACTAAATTCAATTTTCTTAGCAGTTATGGGAATATTCAGAGTTTTCATTTCTCTTCAGTCAGTTTTGGTAATTTATACTTTCAAGGATTCTCTCCATTTTGTCTAAGATTTCAAATTTACTGGGTTCAAATTGTTCATAATACTCTCTCATGATGCTTTTTGCCTACGCTGCTTCTATCCTTTTCATGATATATTGTTGAATAAAGTGAGTCATAAAGTAGCCTGTAAAATATATCAAATTATGCACCAAAACGTAGGAGTGTTTATTGCTGAATAATTGTTTCTGAATTATTAATGATTTTTGTTTTTCTCTTTACATTTTTTTATATTTTCTAATTTTCTGTAATGAGCATGCATTGCTTTTAAAATCAGGGGAAACATATAAACATCATTCGTTTTTTATAAGATTAAACACTTTAAGAAAGATAAAACTGAGAGTGTTATTAAACAGCAATTTCCCACTCTTCCTCCCCATTTGGTCTTAATTCTCCACCATAGACCATATCCCTTCCTTGTTCTCCAACCAAAACTCTCCTGTCTGTTGTCATATTCCATTGACATTCCTCAATGACTAAAGGAAATTCTGCCTTGAACCAAAGAGCTATTTCCTTCTTTCCCTGACCCTGTATGAAACCTCAAGATCTTCTCTGGACGTAGCTCCACAGCTGGTCGGTCTACTCTCAAATAACAAAAAGCGCTCAGTTACTTTGGTCACTTCAGTAACTTAAAAGCCCAATGTCATTTAAGAGTAAGAATTTTAAGCGTCATTAAAGTCAAAGCCACCAACCCAAAGCCAGGGCTAACTTAAGGATTTAAAGTAGAGGAAAAGAAAGGGGCTTGACCAATCTCTTCTGTCACTTCTAAACCCCCTCCCCCAGAGTCTTAGCTGTGGCTTCATACTTCAGATATCTCAAGTTAGGGTTTAGGGGAAGGTGGGGAGGCAGGATAGGTCTCACATGACTGTCACCAAGCCTAGTAGATGTTGATCTCCTCTGGCCATGGAACACCTCCAAATATCAAAACTAAAACCCATTAAGTCAATTGCCATGAAATCAATTCCCACTCATGGTGACCCCATGTGTGTCAGGGTAGAGCTGTGCTCCATAGAATTTTCAGTGGTCAAATTTTTTGGAAGTAGATTGCCAGGTTGTTTGTTTGTTTGTTTTTTGAGCTGCCGCTAGGTAGACTTGAATCACTTGCCCCACCTAGGGACCCCTTACAAATAATAGCCAATACATTTTTAGCAGTATTGGTATATTTCTCAACATTATATGCATTTTTGGCATCTGATCTTCATTTGTTAAGAGTTATTGTTGATCCAGGATTTGCGTTTGTCAACAATAAAATGATGAGGTCGCCTTTCCATTGATCAGGGTGTTTATATTGCATCAAAATCACACTACTTGTATTTATATTTATAAATTGAACCCAACATGAATTATACTTCCCTTTGGTTCAACATTAATTCCTACATATGTTCCCTTAAATTTGTTATGACATAAATTAGCACCATCCTACCGTTCTCGTGGAGTACTGCCTTCTGCTGTACTTAATTTTGCTGTTGACTGCCATATGTATACCAGGTCTACCTCTAGTTTTTAGTCTAATGACAATGCAAAGGGTAAAAAACATTTGCCTTCTCTTAAAACAAAGCTCCCTTAGTATAAGGAGAAACAATGTCTTCGAAGAACAGTAGAACAGCTTCATCAGACAAGGGATTGGGCTGCTCCCTCAGATTAGTTCCGTGAAAGGGGCAGACTTCAGGCTGTAAAGATGACCACAAGCTCCTCTACATTTTTCCTGTTCAATCTTTAGGCTTCTGCTGCTTCCAATCAATATCCTATACTTTACATATAAGACTTGATGTAACAATGAATTTATTTCACTGACAATATAATTAAGCATTCTGCAGAATTCAGGGTTTGTTGTTACTATTTTTGTTTGCTTGCTTTGCTATTTCTTCCAGATGAAAGAGATAAGAAATTCTTTTGGCATGCGCATAGAAAGCCCATGAGCATAATATTATGCCTGGAGCTGAATATTTGGAGTTTTGAGCTTGATTTTTTGTTTGTTTTTCTTTTGCCTGTGGTTGTCCCATGCCAACAGAAATGGCCAATCCACCTCTACAGTCCTTGAATTGTTCATATTTCCCACTGTGTTATTATTATACCAATGTGCTCCCTTCTTCTTTATATCTGTGCTTACTGGGCAATAATTTAGTTTTCTGCTTCTAAGGGCTACTGGATGCGAATTGAGCATTCTTGCCTTTCATCCTGTCCTACAGCTATAGCTGTGATTATCTCCTAACTCTAATTATCTGTTTCTCTTGCTTGTAGTGTTATAAAGTCCCTGTCAGGACATAGGGCTAACCAACTGGAAATTAGCTCTCAGCTTTCCTTTCAGCAAAATATAGTAGTGTGTTCAAGTCCATGAGATGTCAGCAGACATGATGGATGCAGCTTCTCAATCATGTTCCCCAAAAGAATGATTTCCCTCTGGTTCTCCCTTTGCCTTTCCCAACGACTTGGAAATGATGTCAATCAAAATAGCCCGCTTAAATCCAGAAGCCACATGACAATAACAGAACGTTCTCAACAAAAGGAAGAAACTATGCATTAAAAGAACTGAATAAAAGCTTTCAAGGGAAAGTTTAAGAAGATAAACAATAATGAAGTGTGTAAAGACAAGTAGCTAGAAAATGAAAAGGACAAAATAAGCTCAGCATTTTTCAAGCTATGAGAATAGAACACTCAAGCCTCAGGTTTAAGTATAGAAGAATTTTATGGGCAAAATATTAAACATGCAGGAAGCAAAAAAATACAGAAGAAATACAGAGTCATTGTACCAAAAAGAACTGGTTGACATTTCAATCATTTTAGTGGTAGCATATGATGCTGTCGAAGGGAGAAGTCCATCCAAGCTTGCTAAAAGTATTGGCAAAAACCAAAGCTCCAGAAATTGACAGAATACCAGTTGAGATGTTTCACCAAACAGATGCAGTATTGGAAGTATTCACTCCTCTATTCCAAGAAATTTGGAAGGCATCTACCCAGCCAACTGACAAGAAGGTATCCATATTTATGCCCATTTGAAAGAAAAGTGATCCAACAGAATGTGGAAATTATAACCAATATCATTAATATCTCACACGAGTAAAATAATACCAAAGATAATCCAAAAATTGTTGTAGCAGTACGTTGACAGTGAACTGCCAGAATTTCAAGCCTGTTTCAAAAGAGGATATGCAACAAGTAGTATCATTACAGGTGTCAGATAGATTTTGGCTGAAAGCAGAGAATAACAGAAAGATGTTTACTTGCATTTTATTGACTATGCAAAGGCATTTGACTATGTGGATCATAACGAATTATGGGTGACATTATGAAAAATGAGAATTCCAAAACACTTAATTGCATTCCTATGGAGCCTCAACATAGATCAAGAGGCAGTTGTTCAAACAAACATGTGGATACTATGTGGTTTAAAATCAGGAAAGCTGTGTGTCAGTGTTGTATCTTTTCGCCATACTTATTCCTACTATATGTTGAGCAAATGATCCAAGAAGCTGGACTATGCCAAGAAGAACACAGCATCAGGACTGAAGAAATTAACAACCTGCAATATGCAGACAACATAACCCTGCTTGCTGAAAGTGAAGAGGACTTGAAGCACTTACTAATGAAGATCAAAGACCGCAGCCTTCAGTGTATTACATCTCAATATAAAAAGAAAACATCCTCACAGCTGGACCAAAAAGCAACATCATGATAAATGGTGAAAAGACTGAAGTTGTCAAGGATTTCGTATTGCTCTGATCCACAAACAATACCCATGGAAGCAGCATTCAAGAAATCAAACAAAGTTATTGGACTAACCTGCTACAAAAGACCTCTTTAAAGTATTAAAAAGCAAAGATGTCACCTTGAGGACTAAGGTATACCTGACCCAAGTCATGTTATTTTCAATCACTTCATATCCATGGGAAAGCTGAGCAGTGAAGAATTGATAGACTTGTAGTATGCTGTTGGGGAAGAATATTGACTATACTATGGACTATCAGAATAACAAACAAATCTGTCTTGAAAGAAGTATAACCAGAAGGCTCTTTAGAAGAGAGAATAGTAAAATAACCAGACCTTTCTTCCTAGTCTAGATTACTCTAGAATCTCCACTAAAAGCTGTCTGCCATGGGTGATCCTGCTGGTATTTGAAATACCAGCATAACTTCCAGCATCACAGCAATATACAAGCTATCAGAGTACAACAAACTGACAAACTAGTGTAGAATACAGACACAAGAAACAAAAGGTTACATCTGTCAAACCAAAAAAAAAAAAAAAAAAATCTATTGCCATCAAGTTGATTCCAACTCATAGCAACGCTAAGGACAGAGTAGAACTGCATGACAGAGTTTCTAAGGAGTGCCTGATGAATTCAAACTGCCAATCTCTTGGTTAGCAGCTGTTGCACTTAACCACTATGTCACCATGGTTTCCTGTCACATCTGCAGAACCAGTCTATTCTCTCCTGGAGGAATAGTGATAGGAAAGCCAATTATAATCAGAATTCCATGACCATCAAATAGAATAATTAAAGTTGATACTTGAGACAGTCTACGACTTTCATCTCATGGTAGAGATGGTCTTCCCAAGGTTCTAGAATGTAAAAAAATCCTTCTTCCCCAGACAGTGCACAAAACAACTCAGTCCCTTAAAAAGTACTTACTGACGGCCAACCATGGACTACACTGTGCTAGCTCTGAGGATCAAATAGTGTGTTCAAGGAACAATAAAGAGCCCATATGGCTGGCACACACTGAGGCAGAGGAGGAGAAGTGAGAGAGCAGGTGGGGAGGTGGGCTGGATGAGATCAGCCACGGCCTTTTGGGCCAAGGAAATGGGCTTGTAATTTGTTCTAAGTAAAATGGGAATGACTGAATTTGATTCTTCTTTCAATAGCTTTCAGGGAATGCAAGAGTTGCACTGGAAGCTCTTACAATACAGAGACAATGCTGGCTTGGCCAATAGAGAAAGGCAGGGGCCATAATAAACAGAAGAAGATTTGAGATGTATTTTAATACGAGAGCTCATAGACTTGCTGGCAAATGGGATGTAGGAAAAGGAGAAGGAAGAACTGGAGGAAGATTTAGGTTTCTGATTTAAACAATAGGCAGATAGTAATGCTGTTCCTCAAGATCATCCAAGATTAGCATCTGTGGAGGGTTTTAGGCACCCTCAAGTTCTCCACTTACTAAGAAAGAAAAGGAGAGACAGATGGAAGCCAAACATCACCTTTGTAACTAGTAGAGGCTAGGATGTAGGACTTACCAGAGAACGTGTGCCCCAACAGTGAAAAGTCCAAGAGGAAGAAGGGAGAGGCTGAGTAAGGACAATGCTGAGCCCTTCCATCTCCCAAATCAAAAGCCAGGAGGACAGAAAGAGACAGAAGTTTCTAATTCTTGAAGCTCTCCAACCTGATAGGAAATCCAGAAGTGGAAAAAAGTACCCACTACCTTCCAAGGAAAGCTGAATGTGGAAGGGTTTGAAGGAAATGAGTTTGAGATGCAGATCAACACAGTTGGTCTTGACTGAAAGATATGTCTGAGATAAAGCTATGAATCTGATCTTGCATACCTAAGTGCTATTGGAAGCTGTGGGACCAAACGGGATGACCAGGGGTAGAGGAGAGATGTAGAGAGAGGACAGAGGCAGCCTAGTCTTAGGTTTCCTTCCTTGACTTGGTGGCACCTAACCCTCGTTGGTGTGCCCTTTCTGATCTTGCTCCTCCCCAAGGGACAAGGAATACCTCCTCTATGACTTTGGAAGGAAGAACAGGACACGTGTTATACAGTTCTCTCCTTTTCTCCCTTTTCTCTTGGTAATAAACCTTCCCAGAAAACATGCATTCTCTTCTGCTTTTACAAGTAGTCAGTTTATCAAGGACTCTTCCCTATAATGGAAGTCTTCAGGGATCCAGTACAGCCCAAGTCAACCTGGGAAGATGCACTTGTCTTCTTTTTAATTCTGAGTTCAGAATCAGGAAGCCCATATAACTACAAACATCAGCCATAACCTCCAGTTATCAGATAAATGGAAAGATGGAAGTATGGAGAGAGAGAGGAAAAGAGGAAGGGAAAGACAGAAGGAGGTAGGGAGGGACAGAGGGATGAAGGGAAAGAAGGATGGAGGGAGGGACAGAGGGATAGAGAAAGGGATGGAGGGCTGGAGTAATGGGTGGACAAGCTAGCAGGTGAGTGGGCAGGTGGGTAGACAGGCAGACGTTATTAGGTGCCACCAAGTCAATTCCTGCTCTTAATGACCTTACATATAACAGAACAAAATGCCATCTGATCCTGCCGCATCCTCTCAATCATTGCTACATTTGAGATCATCATTGTAGCCACTGTCAATTCATCTCACTGAGACAGAGAGAGAGCAGAGAGAGAAGGAGAGACAGATAAATGCTAAATGATTTGTCTTAGGCCAGTGCCAGTGAGTGACAGAACTGGGACCTAGAGCTGGCTTTTTCCAGAACATCAACCTCAGCCAATATGGATCTGTCTCTATCATGGCTCCAATCAGCAAGTCGAGTTTGAAAAGCAAAGCCAGAATAGTCATCCATGATGTACCCAATATGCACGCACTCTCCAGGTTGGAAGGACTGCAAGGATTAGTGGAGTATACCACCACATTTTGCAGAGATATGTGGCCCTGTATGTCAATGTATGCCAGCTTCACAGCAAGAAATAATGACCATGGTCAGCTGCAAAATGACCCCATATATGTCCACATCTTAATCCCTAGTATTTGTGAGTGTTACCTTACTTGGCAAAAGGGAATTAGCAGATGTGACTAAATTAAGAATATTGAGATGCAGAGATGATCCTGGATTATCTGGTGTGCCTCAAATCATCTAAGTGCCTTAAAAGAGGAAAGCAGAGGGAGATGGGATACAGAAGAAGCAAAAGTAGTGTGATCATAGAGGCATAGACTGGAGTGATGCTGTCACAAACCAAGGGATGCCAGCAGCCAGAAGAAGATTAGAAGAGAGAAAGAAAGATTCTCCCCTGGGGCCTTTAGAAGGAACCAACCCTGCTGACAATTTTTTTTTTTAATGGAAATTGACTTTATGATATTTCCATAGCTTTAATTTTTTTTTATGTTCTCCTCCTTTCCTCCTCCTCTCCTCAGTAACTATCAAAAGATTGTTTCTATGTGTAAACTTTTTCATGAGTTTTCATAACAATGGTCTCCCACAACACCTCTCCCTCTGTGATTGACTCATTTCACTCATCATAGTGCCATCCAGTTAACTCCATGTTATGAGATGACCTCAAGTTTTTCCAGCACCATGTACTAAAAACGCAGTTCTTTTATCATTTGACAGACTTTGGGCCCCTGAAGAACAGGTGACCATGAGTGTATGGGTTTACATCTCAGTTCTCAGTTCTGCTCTACTGGTCAAAGCATCTGTCTTGTTGTACCACCAGGCATCTTTGTTTCTAAGGTGAGTCTCTAGTAAACAGCATACTATTGCTGTCATTTTGCAGTACTTTTTTTTTTTTTTTTTTTGGTACTGCTAACATTTGTTCCTCTTATGCTCCTGTGCTGAATTCTTTGGTTTGTGGATTTCTTTTGTTTTTGTAGATTTTGAGACTTTGATTTCCTTCCTTATTTTGATAAGTAGTTTCATTAACTTTCTTTGGGGTTACCTTGAAATTTACCCTGTCTTCCTGGGTTTGAATCAGTTTATTGTTACTTTGTAGCATCTTACCTTCAATTCTGTTAGCAATTCTATATCTATACCACTTATTTCCTCCTTTATTGTTCTGATGATGTTGCTGTTTACAGATTAACCTATATGGTTTCCTATTGTAATTCTTTTATCTTTGGATAGTCCTTGAGAGTTCATTTCCTTTCTGGCTGGTATGATCTTGCATCCTAGATTCACGCTATGGTCTAATACTGTTTGTTCTCAGACCAAAGGACTCTCTTTAATAATTCTTGTAAGTTTGGTTTGGTTTTTACATATGTCCTTCATTTCTGTTTGTCTGAAAAATGTCCTCATTTTACCATCATATTTAAATGAGAGTTTTCCAGGATATATTTTTCTTGATTGGCATTTTTTTTCCCTTCAAGGTTTTATATATATATATCATCCTATTGCCTTCTTGCCTGGATGGTTTCTGCTGAGTAATCAGGGCTTAGTCTTACTGTTTCTGCTCTGTACATGACTTTTCATTTTACTCAAGTTGCCCTCAGAATTTTTTCTCTATTCTCGGGTTTCAGAGAAGTGTAATTATGATATGCCTTGGTGATTTTCTTTTAAAGTCTATCCTATAGGGGGTTCATTGAGCTTCTTGGATGGATGGCTTTTCATCTTTCATGATATCAAGGAAATTCTCTGTGAGCAGTTCTTCAGTGATCCTCCCTGTGTTTTTCATTTTCTCCCCTTCACAAATTATGTAACTTACATTGTTCTCAAGATTTCTTCCTTTTTCTTTGTACATTTTTCTGATTTTTCCTCAAACAGAAATGTATCCAAGTGCTCGTGATCTATTTCACTATTCCTGTGTTCCATCATTTCAAACCTGCTCCTCAGCCCTTTTACAACACTGTCCACTTCTAAAATCTTGGTTATCTTTTAGGTTTCTAATTGTTGGTTTTGTGCGATTTCTAGTTGTGAAATTATTTTTATATTTGTTCCTGTATTTTTTTCATGAATTATTTTGTTTGTCTGCCTTTTCCATAAACCTGTCTATTTTTTCTCATTTTTGTGTGCTTTTTACTTCAACTCTTGGATAGTTTTGATAGTTCAGTTAATTCTAATGTCTTTTCTTCTACTGGGAAGTCATCTGGTATTGTGTTTTAGACACCTACTGGAAGCTTTCTGTCCTTTTTTATGTTTTGATATTATCTGCTGTCTGTGGGCCATTCAGTGGTTATTTTTTGGTTTTTTGTTTATTGATTTTAAATCTGTTTGTTTTGTCTTGCTTTCTTGTTTTATTTGGTTATGTCAGATCAGGAGAAAACATGATAGCATAGTGGTTAAGTGCTATAATTGCTAACCAAAAGGTCAGCAGTTCAAATCTGCCAAATGCATCTTAGAAACTCTATGGGGCAGCCTTCTCTGTCCTGTAGGGCCATTATGAGTTGAAATTGACTTGATGGCTGTGGGTTTGGTGGTTTGCTTCAGATCAGGCAGGCTGTATTCTTTGTTGTTCACTCATTTGTAGCCATGACATTTTTCATCACCTTGTCCAAAAAGCAGGGCCAATGACTCAGCTATGGTGCAGCAGGACAGCTCTAGTGGGTGATCAGTGTCCTTCTGTGGTTTCTGAAGGTGCTTTCACTCTGTCCATCTCTGATGCAGATGGGGTGAAACCAAGCAGCATGCATACTGCACTTTCTGGCAAGCTTCCAGGCAGCATCAGATATAGGGTAGCAAGAAAAAGACGGGGTGGGAAAGCAAAGCTTGCTTGCCACCAGGTGTTTGGCCTCCACTGAGACCTCTGCAAATCTGTTCTCCCATCCTCCCTGTTTACCAGTCTGTCACAGTGTCCAAGATGGCAAATCTATGCTTGGTTACCTGATAAGGAACTTATTCTCATATCTCTCTTCACTCTGTTTTTTTGTCAATTTCTTATTCCATTCAGTTTTGGCTGTTATCTTTATGTCTTCACTTGACTCTTTGTGTTCCAGGATTGGCATTTGTCTGTTTCATTTGGTTTTTAATGTCTGTGCTGTGGAGGTATGGTGTGGTGCCTCTTTCTGTGGTGCCCCATTGGCTGGAGGTCCCCTATTGATACTTTGATTTTAGCTCTTTAAGACTCTGTCCAGACTCCTGTTCCTCCAAAACTATTTTAAATGATCACGCTTGGGGTAATTTTTTACAGCAGTCATAGGAAACTGACACCAAGCTGGATCTTAAACCCTAATCTCCACCTCGCTCTAGTTGCCTTCAAAACCTATGGACCACAAGAATATGCATTCCCAGAAACACCTTGTTCATGTAAGCCAGATGAATCTGGAGGTATTTTTAGCCAAACTTTCTAGAAACCAATAAATATTTTTCATCATTGGTTGCACCTGAGTTGGCCCCCAACAGGTGGCAACCCCAAGCACAACTAAACATAATGCTGCCAGTGCTGCACCTTCTCTATGATTGGTTCCAGATAGAACCATTATGATTGATAATTTTTTTTTTTTGGCTGATTTTAAGAAGTAGGTCACCAAGCCTTTTTCCTAGTCTCTCTTAGTCTAGGAAATCCACTAAAATCTGTTCAGCATCATAGCAATATGCAAGCCTGTACTAACAGACAAGTGGTGGCTAACCATGAGGTGTGTGGGCAAAACCTGGTCTCTTGCACAGAAAATGAGAATTCTTCTGCTGAACCACCCTGTACACACAGAATACGATGAACTTTCAGTGCAGCAATAGTCACTGTTCTTTAATTCACAAATGCAAAAGAGGAGATTTATGGAAAGATGTTGCCTATAGCAGTGAGATGGATGTGGTGGGTAGCTTTGAAGGAGTTCCTTGAGATTATATCATGCATTTAGTTGCTTGCTTTTCCAAAGAACTCCACCAACAGAATTTTGGATATATATTTTACTCCCTTAAAACATTCTCAAAGACACAATGTCTTGCCCTCTCCATGTTTTTCCTGTTAGCTAGGGAAATAAAAATAAGCACCCTGGACCAAGCCCACAGTTTATCTATCCCAGAGGTTGGTCTCAAAATTGTTACCCAGGGATAATTTGAAACAATGATCTCCTTTCAGTTAATTACACATTTCTCACTTGAGACCAGTTGGCCGAATTATTAGCATTTGTATAACAGGATATTGGGTAAGGCAACTGTCCCACCCCAGGGTTCTCTTCTGTGGTTCTATTAGTGGAGACAAATGAGCAGTTGATCCTCACACCTCAAACTTAATGTTCAAGCCAGACCAACAGCCAAAAGGTTTAGCAGGATCCTGAGCCTAATGTCCCCCCAAGATTTCCCTGTCTATATAATAATTGTCTGTAATAACAAGATGCTGTTGTTAAGTGGATGGTGTGTCCTACAGTCAAAGGCACCTTAGAGTTGGAGGCTTTAAGGAAGAATATCCAAGCCCTAATAGATTCGGTGGAGGCACCAGAAGAGTTGGGAAGTAAAGTAGAGGGAAAGATAGAGTGGAGTCCCCACACCCATGGCTGCTCACCAAAAGCTTGACAATTTGAATCCCTCAGCCACTCTTCGAAAACTCTATGAAGCAGTTCTACTCTGTCCTGTAGAGTCACTTTGAGTCATAATTGGCTGGATGGCAAAGAGTTTGGTTTGGGTTTGTTCTGTTTTGTTTTCGTCATCTTTTAGAAGCAGGGTAAAAGAGAATAGAAATAGACATGAAAAGACAAAGAAACTTCAATTGCCTGGTACCCAGCCAACAGTTCTTGAACTGTCTGAGAAAGGTTTGCTGCATTTTGCTCTCTGAGAGTGAGAGGCAGCTAACAAGAAAAAGCTTGTGGGGTGTGTCTGAAGCCATAAGAGACACAACTGAGTCCCTCCACCTCCTGTGGACTAGCTCAGAACCAGCAACAACATTCAGCATAGGAGTCCCACAACCACCACCATCCTCACATGCCATCCTAGCCTTTAGTGGGCTTCCCAAGGCAAGGAGAGGGAAACCACAGGTAGGAGAGATTTTCATGGCAAAACCAAAAGGAAGAAGAATTCTTTGCCCCTAGCTGACCCAAACATAACCAGAAATTAATGAAGCAGAGTCTTCCAGAACTCCAGGGAGCAGAGGCCAACCTCTAATATCACAGGATATACTGGGAGGCCCAGGGATTAGCTATGTCTATTGACTCAGCTCCCTGGAGAACTCTGATGCCATGATTCAATTCTCTTCCCAAGCAGCTCCTGATTCAGCCCAGTCTTTATCCAGCTAGCAGCATCTCTCCCAGAGTAAAGCTAAGGATTAGCTAATATTTGCAGATAGAAAGGGCTTCCTCCAGAACAAACATGAATACCATTATGCCCAGGTCCCTGGCTGGCCTGAGATCCAGTTGCAAAACCTGTGATGCCCTACTAGACATGGCCAGAAAAAAAAGGAAGGCAGAGACACTTCAGATGCCAGTTCCAGCTGCAGAACCAGGACACAAAGACTTCTTTATGTGGAATATACCAGAATCAACCATCTGCACTAAGCCTTCTACAGATAAAGGAGAGGCATCTTTGGGTGATATAAACAGCTAAGTGTTTGATGACTAGCAGAAAGACTGACAGTTCAAATCCACCCATAAGTGTCGCATAAGCAAAGCCTGGCAATCTGCTATTGAAAGATCACAGCCATGAAAACTCTATGTGGCACAGTTCTACTCTGCACACATAGAGTCACCATGAGTTAGAATTGAGTCAACAACAACAACACAGTGGATGAAAGAGTCATGAGTCCAACAAACTGGGAAAAGATGAAATCCCGTAGAATATGCCACCCCAAGCATAGTCTTACCAAGAGGTGGCCCATTGCTGCTACCCCTGATGGGTAAGAAGAACGCCTCTTAGGTTCTGAGTCTTGAGTCCCTTCACAGTACACTCTGTCTGGCTGCATATTTTGAGTAGCTGCTTTGACCCACAGCTCCATGGTTGCCCATGTGATGCCAAATGAGCCCAGGAAAAAGAAGATAATAAGTTGTGAGCACTAGTTACCTAGTGCTGGTATAACAGAAATACTACAAATGGGCAGCTTTAAAAAGGAGGAATTCATTCTCTCACAATCTAGCAGGCTGAAAGTATAAATTCAGGGCACCAGCTCCATGGGAAGCCTTTCTGTCTGTGTTGGCTATGAAGAAAGGTCTTTGTGATACATCAGTCTTCCCTCAGTCTGGGAGCATCTCAGCACAGGAACCTCAGCTCCAAAAGATACGCTCTGCTCCCAGCACTGCTTTCTTGGTGATATGAGGCCTCACACTCTCTGCTTGATTGCCTTCCTTTTTATCGCTTGTAATATAAGAGGCGGTACAGGCCACACCCCAGGGGAATTCCCTTTACACTGGATCAGGGAGATGACCTTATTAAGGGTTTTATGGTCCCATCCTACCCTCTTTAATATGATCCAATCTTGCCCCATTAACTGCAAACAGAGATTAAGAGTTACAGCACATACAAAAATTAAGAACGCAAAATAGAGGACAACCACACAATACTGGGAGTCATGGTCTAACCAAATTTCTATAAGCATTTCTGGAGAGGAACATAATTCAACCCATGACATGAGCAGAGACCATTCATTCCCTCTCTCATTTCACAAATGCTGGCCAACTCCTAACATTGGCAGACCTGGCTCAAGAACATACCCATATATACATCACGCTGTTGAAGGATCTCTGAGCTACAGCGGTCTAGTGTTAGGGTGTTAACCAAAATGTCAGAGGTTCAGACCCTCCATCTGCTCCACAGGAGAAAGATGTAATAGTCTGCTTTCATAAAAGCCTTGTGGGGCTGTTCTACTCAATCTTGTAAGTTTTCTGTAAGTTGAAATCAACTAGACAGCAATGAATTAACAAACCATTACACAGAACACACTCCATCCTCCCTTCTGGACAAGCACACCTGCATGATGATCCAGACTCGACTCCAACTCAGAGGGCTCAGATGCCTGACAGTTCAGCATCAGACCCTAGGGGCAGCATAGGCCAGTGGGCCTGGATTGGCTCTGCTCTGTCCTGCCTAGGGAGCAGCCCTTCCCTCATCAAGTTACAGACCATGCATACCAGCTCCATCCACACCCTCCACTGACATGCCTTGGCCATTCTGGTTGTCGCAAGACGGATTCACCAAGCCCTAGAAGCAAACTCATGGCATTTGGACAGGTAATTCTGAGGCCACCTGGGATCACCCACACAGTGGCTTCACAGTGTTTTCTTGGCTGTAAGCAGTTTGTCAGGCCTTTTGGACAAAGAGCAATTGGGTAGGTTCAAACCGCCAAATTTTAGGTTAGTAGACTACCATAAATCACTTGTGCCAGATATCAGAATGAAAACTAAATTGTGGGGCAGAGTATCTCAGGTCCTAAACAAGCACATCACCTGGCCCTGTGAGAAGGAGCCCCACCACAGAAGGCTAGAGCTAGACTCCCAGGCTTTGCTAGGCCTGAGGCCAGCCGCAGAGCTGGACAAAGTGCTGGGCCACGGCACATGTGTATGTCTCACACGGGTCTCTTCTGTTGACACTCTCCAAGCCAGAAAATGCCAGCCCAGCGAGACACAGAAGCAGTTGTCTCAGTCCCCCACAGCCAATCTTTCTGGTACAAAGTAAATTGTAAACAAATTAATAAGAAGAATAACGAAAACAATAGCACCCCAGTGCCTTGATTCTAGGACATGTATTGTTTTTTCTTTTTTAATTTGTCTGAAGTCTAGATGCATTTTATAATAATTATGAATGCTAAATGTAATAAAGCTTTCCATTCTTTCCCAGAACACTCTAATTAACTCTATAGTGCCTTCTACAACCAAAGCTGTCTTAAGGAGTTGGCAGATCTCAGGATAATGATGAAATCCTGCTTTTGATCCCCACATAATTCAGTGTAGGCCTTCCATGGGAATCTCAGGGCCCTAGGTGGCAGGTCAGGGAGACTTTGTGGTCTGTAGAGAACCAGAGGAACTGAAGTGAGGTAGCTGGAGTGATAGGGCAGGGCTTTCTCTCTCCTCCTTGTCTGTAGGAGTTGGGGTTTCAATCTCCACTTGACCTCCAACTAAGGAAGAGATGGAGCTACCCACTTGCCCTTTCTGAGCCTCAGTTTTCCTCAGACAGTGAAGGGGGTGGACTGGTTGATTCTTCAAGTCTCTTCGCACTCTGACTTCCTGCCAGCCTGTGCTCACCCTGCCATTCACTAAAGCAGGATATTTCAGCCACACTTCATCTACCTAACTTTCATGAACATGTCAGTGAAGAAACGGCCTGGCCTCTGCTCCCTCAGACCTACTTCTCCACCAGAGGTGATGATGTCTCCCTTTCTTCGAACAAGCAATATCTGTATTCTAGAAAGAAAAGAAGCTCATTTCTTCAAAGGTAGGTGGAAGCCTTGACTCATCCTTTCAACCAGTGACTGATTTTCTTTGCAAATTCAATTCCCTGCCTGGAACCAACTTTTTTTAATGAACTCTGACAAGTCCAATGGTTGTGGTGGGATTTGTCAAAGGAAAGGACTCCAGCAGGACAGAGTCCACTCAGGCCCTGTCATGGAGGGTAGGCAGAAAAGAGTTGCCTACTCCACACTCTACAAAATTCACTTCATCTACACTGGGATTCAGGGGCAGAATTATCACCTTCCATGCAGGTGACCCAGGTTCAATTCCAGGCCAGTACACCCATCAAGCACAGCCACCACTCGTCTGTCATGGAGGCTTGTGTGTTGCTGTAATGCTGAACAGGTTTCAGCAGAACTTCCATATTAAGGTGGAGGAGGAAGAAAGGCCTAAACATCTCCTTGGGAAAATCAGATAACGAAAACTTTATGGATCACAACTGTCTGATTCACAGCTGATCACGGGGATGGCACAGGATTAGTGTTTCATGCAGTTGTGTCTGAGGTCATCATGAGTTGGAGGCTGACTCAATGGCAGCTGACAATATCTTTGCTCTCAAAGGCGTGGGCTGCAGGTGGGAGGAGAGATCAGGGGGCATCTTGGTTGGGTTGGTTCTCTGAATGGTGAGCAAGGGTACGATGCAGTTTAGGATTATGGCATTGGTCAAGAATATTGAGCATGCCGTGACTGCCAGGCGAACAAACAAATCTGTTTTGGAAAAAATATAGCCAGAATGCTCCTTAGAAGTGAGAATGAGATTTTATCTCATGGGCTTTGGTAGGAAGGACTGGTCACTGCAGAAGAACAGCACGCTTGGTAAAGTAGAGGGTCAGCAAAAGAGGAGGAGAGATCAGGGAGCATCTTGGTTGGATTAGTTCTCTGAATGGTGAGCAAGGGTAGGATGCAGTTTAGGCTGCCACTGAGGTTTATAGTCAATGGATTATAGTTTATAGTCAGTGGTACAACCACTGATTGGAATTGTAAATCAAGGACCTAGAAGGTCAGCCAATGCAATGTATGTTACAGGTTCAGCTTCCTATACTAATGACGCTGTGAGGGTGCCATAAGCAAAGAATGTTACCCATCCATTCACTCATTCACTTATGGAACATCTATCATCTCGCAGGCACTCTGGTGAAGCCTACAGACACCAACAGAATGACAGGTGCTCATCACTGAAGAGTTGTATGCTCATTCATTCACTCCTTCATTTCCAAAATATTCACTAAGTAACAGTGGCCCAAAAGTTTGCTAAGCCTTTTTTCAAGAATAGAACTCATTTCTAGTCTTTCAAATAACTCATCACTCAAAACCACAAGTAGTCCTCTGGTGATACAAATGATTGACATGCCAAGCTAAGTGCCGTCGAGTCGGATCCGACTCATGGATGCTGAGCTGCTAATCAAGACTGGAGATTTGAGTATACCCAGAAACACATTGAAAGAAGGTCTCAGTGGTTAGCTTCTGAAAAATCAGCCATTAAGAATCCTACAGAGCTCTATTTTACTAGGATACATATGGGATTCCCATGAGTTGGAACCGACTTGGACAGCAGCTGGCCAGAACCATAGTCCAGGCAGAAAGAGGTGAAGGTTTTAGAAGGATATAAACCATGAGATTTCAGGTCATATAACTCAAGACCCTTTGAATCTCTTTAAGGATTCAAAACTTGATAACAAAAAATTTCACTTTAATTCAACCTAAGCCATTTTTAAATATCATGAGAAATCAATACATTCACCAAGGTATTAAAAGAAAATTTTCACACTTCAGAAGTCAGCAGCCTTGACTGACAGGTCACATGCATGGTTCTTGAGCAACTTGGAACAAAATGTCCTCTACCTATTCTGTGGCTGTATCATCAATTACATGGATCATTGGTTAGGAGGATTGTGGCTCTTCCCTGAGAATTTTTTCAAATGTGGGCATGTGTGTGTACTATATGTGTGAAAGTGTGCAAATAAGTACACTCCAAGTGCACCTACATGCCAGCTCCGTAAAATGCTAGTCAAGACTAAGGCTCAGGGTATAGGATGCTGCTCTTTTTAACTGTTTTTGTTGTTGCTAGTTGCCATAGAGTCAGGTCCAACTTGTGACAACCTTGCATATAACAGACTAAAACAACGCCCACCTTCATAATCACTGGTATGTTGGAGCATATTCTTGGATCCAGTGCGTCAAGCCATCTCACTGAGGGATTTTCTTGTTTTCATTTGTCCTCTGCATTACCAACCATGGAAATCTCTGGTAAAGTAGTGGTTAAGAGTTACAGCTGCTAACCCAAAGGTTGGCAGTTCAAATCCACCAAGTGCTCCTTGAAAACTGTATGGATGGTTCTACTTTGTCCTATAGGGTCACTGTTTTAGTCAGCCAGTGCTGCTGTAACAGAAATATCAGAGTGGATGGCTTTAACACAGGAAAGTTTATTGTTACACAGTCCAGTAGACTACAAGTCCAAATTCAGGATGTCTGCTCCAGGGGAAGCCTTTCCCCCAGTCAGCTCTGGAGCAAAGTCTCATAACACATTGGGTTTTGTCCGGGGAGCATCTTGGCACAGGAACCTCAGGTCTGAAGGACACGCTCATCTCCCTTGCTGCTTTCTTGGTGGTGTGAGGTTCCCAATTCTCAACCTGCTTCCCTTTCCTTTTCTCTCTTGCAGGATGAAAGGATTAAAGATGTGGCAAGCCATACTCCAGAGAAACCCCCTTTACAGTGGAGCAGGGAGGTGATCTTATAAAGGGACTTACAGTCCCAGCCTGATCCTTTAACATACAGCATAGGAAAACCACAAAATGGAAGACAGTCACAAGCTACTGGGAATCACGGCCCAGCCACATGGCTACCCCTATTTTGGGGGGGACACAGTTCAATCCATGACAATCACTATGAGTCAGAATCCACTTGATAACAATAGGTTTGTCTGGCTTTTTTTTAGTTAGCAACCATGAAGTCATCTTGTATATTTCCTGTTCCTCAACAGCCATTTTGGAAAATGCTATGGTACTTCCTTGAAAAGCTAGAAATAAAAATGCCATAGGATCCAGCAATCCCACTCCTAGTAACACATCCTAGTGATGTAAGAGCCATCACGCAAATAAACATATGCATACCCATTGTTAAGGATTGAATTTGTCTCCCTCCCCCAAAATGTGTGTAAAGCTTTGTTATGATTTCCAGTATTGTGGGACTGCCCTCCATTTTGTGACTTTTCTACACTGTAATCCTAATCTCTGCCTGTGGTTAATAGATACCCAAAACCATTGCCATTGAGTCAATTAGATTCCCACTCATAGTGACCCTATAGGACAGAGTAGAACTGCCCCATAGAGTTCCCAAAGAGTGCCTGGTAGATTTGAACTGCCTATCTTCTGCTTAGCAGCAGCACTTAACCACTATGCCACCAGTGTTTTCAATAGATAGTATTATATTAAAATAGGATTAGGGTAGGGCTGCAACATCCTTATTAAGGGAGTTTCCCTGGAGTGTAGCTGTGTCGCTTTTTCTTTGAATCCCACAAGAGATAAAAGGAAAAGGAAGCAAGCAGAGTTGGGGAACATCATACCATCAAGAAAGCAGCACCAGGAGTAGAGTGCATCCTTCACACCCGAGATTCCTGCCCAGAGATGCTCCCTGACCAAAGACTGATGCAACTCAAAGACTTTCCTAGAGAGATGACAAAGAGGGAATACCTTCCCCTGGGACAAACCACTTGAATTTGGACTTGCAGTCTACTGGACTGTATAAGGATAAATTTTTCTTTGTTAAAGCCATCCACTTGTAGTGTTTCTATTAGAGCAGTATCAGATGGCTAAGACACCCATGTTCATTGTAGCACTATTCACAACATCAAAGAGATGGAAACTAGCCCATCAACAGATGAATGAATAAGCAAAATATGGTACATACGCACAATAGAATACTATGCAACAATAAGAAGTAACGATGAATCTGCAAAACATCTCACAACATGGATGAATTTAGAGTGCAATATGTTGAGTGAATAAGTCAATCACAAAAGGATAAATACTGTATAAGACCACTAATACAAAAGCCCTTAAAAATGTTTCCGTATAGAAAGAGACAATCTTTGATGATCACAAGGGTGGGAGGTGGGGGAGAACACTAACTGGATTGCGGATAAGTAATAACTTCAGGAAGTGTGAGATAGTACAAAACACTAGGGGAGTCAGCATAGTTTGACCAGGGTAAAGTCACATAAGCTTCACAGACACATTCGAACTCCCTGAGAGACTGAGCTACTAGGCTGAGGCCTGGGGGACTATGGTCTCAGAGGACATTTAGGTCAACTGGCATAACATGGTCTACAAAAAAATCTTCCACATCCAGCTGTAGTGGGTAGTGACTGGGGTCTTAAAAGCCTGCGAGAGGCCATTAAAATATATCTGCTGATCCCATTCTGGCTGGACCAAAGAAGAGTGAAGAAGACCAAAGGCCCAAGGGAATGACTGGTCCAAAGTACTAATGGACCATGACTACCACAGCCTCCACCAGACTGAGCCCAGAACAACTAGATGGGCACAGTTGTCACCACCTACTGCTATGATGTGGATCACAATAGAAGTTCCTGGATAGAGTGGAAGAAAATTGCAGGCTAAAATTCAGACTTGCTGATTTGACAGAGACTGGAGAATCTTGAGATTTATGTCTCAGCCAAAGATTAGACAGGCCTATAAGGCCAAAAATAATACACATAAGGTAAGTGTCATACTCCAACCATGTACACAAGGTTAACGGGCACACCAGTTCAAAAGCAAACAGAAGTCAGGAAGGGACAGGAAAACTGGATGATGGAAACAAGGAATTTGGTGTGAAGAAGAGGAGAATGTTGCCACAACGCTGAGTTTGCAACCGATGTCACAAAAGAATTTGCATATAAACTAATTTGATCTATAAAATTTCACCTAAATCACAATTTAAAAAAAGAAATAAAGAAAGAATTGCAGTGGGAGGAGGGGATGAATTGGTAAAGAAGAGGTAAAACTGTTCCCTATCCCTATTCCCAGATGATATGATCTTATACACAGAGAACTTCACAGAATCCACAGTAAAGCTACTGGAACTAACTTAAGACTTCAACAAAGTAGTGGAACACAAGATAAACATACGTAAATCAGTAGGATTCCTCTGTACCAACAAAAAA
This sequence comes from Heterohyrax brucei, assembly GCA_028571685.1. Taxonomy (NCBI): domain Eukaryota; kingdom Metazoa; phylum Chordata; class Mammalia; order Hyracoidea; family Procaviidae; genus Heterohyrax; species Heterohyrax brucei. The sequence continues at coordinate 34,390,548 of CM053140.1, forward strand.
AGAGCTTCTAAAAATGAAATCACAATATCAGTACTGTTTACAATAGCCCCGAGAAGATAAAGTACTTAGGAATAAATCCAACAGAGGACAAAAAAAACCTATACAAAAAAAACTACAAAACACTCCCGCAAGAAATAAAAAAAGAGCTACATAAGTGAATAAACATACCATGCTCATGAATACATAGACTCAACATTGTAAAAAATGTCAATTCTGAGTAGAATTTTAAGTAAAATGATCTAAAAATACAATACAATCCTGATCCAATATCAAATTGATTTCTTTTTTTATGATTGAGTGAAAATGTACAGTAGATTTCTTTAACAAAATAGAGAAATAAACCACCAACTTTACATGGAAAGGGAAGAGGCCCTGGATAAGTAAAGCACTACTGAAGAAGGACAAAGTGTGAGGCTTGAGACTGTCTGATTTTAGGATCTGTCATACAGCCACTCATCTATCTGTCAGTTTGTCACGCTGTGGGGGTTTTCATGTTGCTGTGATGCTAGAAGCTATGCTGTTGGTATTTAGATACTAACAGGGAAGGTCATCCATGGCAGATAGGTTTCAGCTGAGCTTCCAGACTAAGACAGACTATGAAGGAGGACCCAGCAATCTACTTCTGAAGAGAATTAGCCAGTGAAAACCTTATCAATAGCAGCAAAACATTGTCAGATACAGTGCTGGAAAATGAGCCTCCCTGGTTGGAAGGTACTCAGAAGATGACTGGGTAAGAACTGCCTTCGTGGAGTTGACTTGGATGGAGTAAAGCCTTTGAGACCCTCATCTACTGAGGTGGCACTACTTAAAATGAGAAGAAACAGTTGTAAATGTCCATTAATAACTGGAACATGGAAAGTACAAAGTATGAATCTAGGAAAATTAGAAATCATCCAAAATGAAATAGAATGCATAAACTCCTCTATCCTAGGCATTAGTGGACTGAAATTGACCAGTACTGGCCATTTTGAATCAATCACATGGTCTACTGTGCTGTAATGAAAACTTGAAGAGGAATGGTGCTGTGTTCATCATCAAAAGAACACTTCAATATCTGTCCCGAGGTACAATGCTGTCAGTGATAGGATAATATAGGATAATATCCGTATGCCTACAAGGAGGCCCAGCTGATACAACTATTATTCAAATTTATACACCCACCACTAAGGCTAAAGAAGAAGAAACTGAAGATTTTTACCAGCTTCTGCAGTCTAAAATTGATCAAGCATGCCATCAGGATGCATTAATAATTACTGGTGATTGGAATGCAAAAATTAGAAACAAAGGAGAAGGATCAGTAGTTGGAAAACATGGTCTTGGTGATAGATGTGATGCTGGTGGTCACACAATAGAAATTTGTAAGACCAACAACTTCTTCGTTGCAAATATCTTTTTTCACCAACACAAATGGTGACTATATACATGGACTTCATCAGAGAGAATACACAAGAGTCAAATCAACTTCATCTGTAGAAAAAGGTAATAGAATATCTCCATATTAGCAGTCAGAACAAGACTAGGTGCTGCCTGGAGCACAGACCATCAGTTGCTCATATGAAAATTCAAACTGAAACTGAAGAAAATTAGAACAAGTCCACAGAGCCAAGTATATCCTACCTGAGTTTAGAGACTATCTCAAGACCAGATTGGATGCCTTGAACACTAACGACTGAAGACTAGATGAATTATGGAATGACATCAAAAACATCATCCATGAAGAAAGCAAGAGGTCATTAAAAAGACAGGAAAAAGCAAATTAGATCTCAGAAGAGACTCTGAAACTTTCTCTCAAATGTCAACCAGCTGAAGCACAATGAAGGAAAGACAAAGTAAAAGAACTGAAGATTTCAAATGGTAGCTCGAGAAGACAAAAGAGTTATAATGACATGTGCAAAGAGCTGGAAATAGAAAACCAGAAGGGAAGAATACACTCTGCATTTCTCAAGCTGAAGATAATGGAGAAAACATTCAAGCCTCAAGTTGCAGTAGTGAAGGATTCTACAAGGAAAATAATAAATAACTCAGGAAACATCAAGAGAAGATGGAAGGAATACACAAAGTCATTACATCAGAAAGAACTGATCAGCATTCAACCATTTGAAGAGGTAGCATAGGATCAGGAAACCAATGGTAGTGAAGGAAGAGATCAAGGCCACATTGAATGCACTGGCAAAAACACAAAACTCATGAATTTATGGACTGTCAATTGAGATGTTTCAGCAAACAGATGCAGCACTGAAGTGCTCACTCATCTGTGCCAAGAAATTTGGAGGACAGCTATCTGACCAACCAACTGGAAGAGATCCATATTTATGCCTATTCCTAACAAAGGTGATCCAACTGAATGTAGAAATTATCATTAAGTAAATGATTAAGAAAAGCAAGATTCAATAAAATCTTGCTTGGGATCATTGAAAAGTGACTGCAACCATATATTGACCAGGAACTGGCACAAATTCAAGCCAGATTCAGAAGATGATATGGAATCAGGCAAGTCATTGCTGATGTCAGAAGGATCTTGGCTGAAAACAGAGACTACCAGAAAGAAGATTTTACCCATAAAATCCTTCAATATTGCAACTCAGGACCTGGATTTTGCTTCAGTTCTTTCAACTGAGAAATGCCTAATGTGTCCTTCCCTTTTGGTTTTCTATCTCTAGCTCTTTGCACATGCTACTATATTTTACTTTGTTTTTTGAGCCTTCTCTTGAAATCTTCTATTCACTCCTTTTACTTCATCATTTCTTCCATTCACTTTAGCTATTCTACATTCAAAAGCAAGTTTCAGAATCTCTTCTAACATTTTGGTCTTTTCTTTCTTTCTTGTTTTTAAATGAACTCTTGTTTTCTTTTGTGTACCAAATCCTTGACGTCATTCCACATCTCTTCTGGTCTTCAGTCATTAGTGTTCAGTGCATCAAATCTGTTCTTGAAATGGTCTTCAAATTCATGGGATACACTCAATGTCATATTTTGGCTCTCATGGGCTTGTTTTAATTTTCTTCAACTTGAACTTGGGCTGTCAGCTTGTTGTACTGTGGTGACTTGGGTGTTACCGTGATACTGGAAGCTGTGCCACCAGTATTTCAAATACCAGCAAGGTCATCCACGGTGGAGGGTTTTCATCTGAGATTTCAGACTAAGACAGACTGGGAAGAAAAACCTGACAGTCTACTTCTGGAAGAAAAAAAAAGCAGCCAATAAAACTTTATGAATAACAGCAGAAACATCCATCTATGAGTAGCTTATATTTTACAAAGATGCACAGCCCTTCAAACAAGGAAAAGACAGTCTTTTTAACAATTGGGGCTGGTATAATTGAATATCTACTTGTAAAAAATGAAACAGAACCCACGCCACACACAAAAAACAACTCAAAATGGATCAAAGATCTAAATATAAAACCAAAAAACCACAACACTCATAGTAGAAGAAAAAGGGATAATGCTAGGTGCCCTCTTACATAGCATGAATAATACACAAACTCTAACTAATAATGCACAAACATCAGATGAGAACTGGATAACTGGAAGCACCTAAAAGTTAAACACTTATACTCATCAAAAGAGTATAAAGAGAACTTACGGACTAGGGGAAAAAAATTGATGACAAGGGACTACATCTCAACAACAACAAAAATCCACTTAAAAAATGAGTAAATGTCATGAAGAGTCACTTCACCAAAGAAGCCATTCAGATACTGACAGAGAAAGTGTTCATGATCATTAGCCATTAGAGAAATGCAAATCAAAATTACACTGAGAAACCATCACATCCTGACAATACTCCTATGAATCCATAAAACACAAAATAACAAATGATGAAGGGGCTGTGAAGAGGTTGGAACACTTTGTGCATTGCTGATGTAAAATAAAATGCTATAACCACTTTGTAAAACCATGTGGCACTTCCTTAAAAAGCTAGAAATAGAAATACCATACAATTTAGCAATCCCACTTCTAGGAATATACCCTAGAGAAATAACAGCAGTGACACAGATAGATGTATGCATACCCATGTTCACTACAACACTATTCACAGTAGCAAACAGATGGAAACAATGTAAATGGCCATCAACAGATGAATGAATAAATAAATTACAATGTAACAGTAAAGAAAAATGATGAATCCACAAAACATCAAAACTTGGATGAATCTGAAGGGCATTATGCTGAGCGAAATAAGTCAGTCTCAGAAAGACACTGTGCGAAGACCACTATTATAACTCAGTAAAAAGACTTACACAGAGAAAAAACATTCTTCGATGGTTAGGCGGATGGGGAGGAGAACTAATCATTAACTAGATAGCAGACAAGAGACAACTTCAGCGATGGGAATGACAACACTCAATACAGGGGAAGTCAGGACAACTGGGTCAAAGCAAAAGTGGAAGTTTCCTGGAGATATCCAAACACTTTGAGGGACCAAATAGCTGGGCCTGGGCACTGCAGACCATAGTCTTAGGGTATATCTAGGTCAATGGGCATAACATAGGTCATAAACAAAATGTCTACATCACACTCTGATGAGTAGCATCTGTGATCTTAAAAGCTTGCAAGTGACCATCTAAGATGGTACCATCCCATCTGCAGCAAAGAATAATGAAGAAAACAAAAAACACAAGGAAAATATTAGTTCAAAAGACTAAAGGATAACATAAACCAGAGACTCTATCAGCCTAAATCTAAAAGAACTAGATGATACCTGGCCACCACCAGCAAATACTCTGACATGAATCACAACAGAAAGCTCCAGGTAGGATGGGAGAAAAATGTAGAACAGAATTCAAATTGATGAAAAAAGACCAAAATTACTGGTCTGAGACCTACTGAAGGAACTCCCAAAACTAGGCCTCCAAGACCCTCTGCAAACCCATAACTGAAACTATTTCCAAAGTCAACTTTTTGGACAAAGATAGAACGCCAAGCCAGCCAAGTGCCTACAAAAAAATAACACCTATGAAGAGTGTGCTTCTTCATTCAGTCAAATATATGAGACCAAATAGGTGACTCCTGTCCAAATGTAAGACGAAAAGGCAGGGAGGAACAGGAACTGGGTAAATGGACACAAGGAACTCAGGATAGAAAGAAGAAGCACACTGTCGTGTTGTGGGGATTGCAGCCGGTGTCAAAACCATTATGTGCATAGACTTTTGAACTATAAATTAACTTCAGCTGTAAGCTTTCACCAAAAGAACAATGTTTTTTTTTTTTTAATTTCCTGTTTGACTTCTTCATTTCTACATGAATTGTTTAGAAATGTGGTGGTAAACTTCCAAAATTTTTCAAATATCCTTCTACTGTTGATTTCTAGTTTAAATATTTTGCTGTCAGAGAATGAACATTTTATGATTTTAATTTTGTTAAATTTATTAAGGTCCTTCATACAGACAAGAATTTAAGTTACCTTAATGAAGGGTCGCCATGAGTCGGATCCGACTTGACGGCACTTGGCTTGGCCTAATGAATGGTCTATATACACAATAAGAACATGAATTCTACTATTACTGAGTTGAAAATATTTCTTAAATGTCAATTACTCAGGTTTTCTATGTCTTCACTGATTTTCCATTTGTTTGTTCTATCAGTAACTGAGAGAAGAGTGTTGAAGTTTCCAAGTATAACTGCAAATTTATTTCTCATTTCAGTTCCGTCAGTTTTGCCAATTGTATTTTGAAGCCTGCTTTTAGGTAAATAAAAAATTAGAATTGTTAGATTTTCTTGATGAGTTAACTCTTTTATCATTAAGCAATGTCTGTTTCTGAATGTATTCTTTGTGTTAAAATTCACTTTGTCTTGTGTTAATGGCGTCACTACAGTTTCTTCATGTAGGATATATTTTTAATCCTCTTATTTTTCATACAAGTCGTTCTATTCTGTTATACTTAATCTATTTATATGTATTTATTAAAAGTAGATTTCTTGCACATAGTAAATAGGTCTTAAATTTTCATTCAATGTGACAATTTCTGATTTCACTTTTTTTGTTTTCTTTTTGGTATTTTAGACCATTTATATTTAATGTAATTATTGATATAACAATATAAATTTGTGTCAACTGTGTTATTATTTTTTTCCTCTTTGAACTTTTTGCTCTTAACCTCTCTTCCCTTCCCTGTTTTGTATTATTTTAATACTTCTAGTGTTCTATTTTTATTTTTCTATTGTGTTTTGACTTTATATCTTTTTATTATTTTTCAGTGTTTGCTCAAGGGCTTATAGTAGTCATACCTAATCTATCATACTCTACTTAAAATTAGTATTTTTTATGTGAGAGTTGCCCCTTTTTATCGCCAATACTTGGTATGGTTGATCTTTTCAGTTTAGCCAGTCTGCTAGGTATGTAGTGGTATTCTATTGTGGCATTTCAAAAATTGTGTTTTTGTGTTTAATGTCTTTGTATGTTTATTTGCCATTTGTATGTTGTGTTTGGTAGAGCATCTATTAAATGTTTTGACTATTTTCCACTGGGGTTTTCTTATCATTGTGTTATAAGAATTAATTATACATTCTGGATAGAAGATCTTTAGCAGATATATGTTGATAATATTGCCTTTTTATCTATTTAACATTTGTACGCTTCATAAGGATGTCCTCTTTCCTTTTTATTATTCCTGATATTGGTAATTTTTACTTGCTTTTGTTTTTGATCAGTTTTTCTTTCAGAGCTAATTAACTTTGTTGATCATCTCAAATAACCTCCTGTTGGCCTCCCTGGTTTTTTCTGTCATACATTTTTTTTTTTCTCATGTCTGTTTCTGTTTTAAAATGTTTTGTTTCTTTTGGGATTTTTGTTTGCTTTTTTTTTTTTTCTTTTTTTGAACTGACTTGTTTTTTTGTCTGTATCTTGAAATGAAACTTCAGTTAATGATTTGTCAGCCTCTTTTGTATTTGCATAAGACTATAAATTTTAAGAACAACTTAAGCTTCAGCTAAAAGTATAATATGATGTATCTTTATCATCATTTAATTAAAAATATTTTTTAATTTTTGAATATCCATAGTGAATACTTATTTTGACCTACAGGTTATTTAGAAGCCTATGGTTTAATTACTAAGCAGTAGGAGATTTTCTGCTTATCCTTTGTTATTGATTTCTAGCTTAATTGCACTGTGGTCAGAGAACATACTCTGAATTATACTGATCCTTTAGAAATTGCTAAGGCTTTCTTTATAAGCCAGCTTATGGTCACTTTTAGCAAATATCTATGTCTGTTTTTTCAAATATAAAGAGGGCATATTTTTTACATTTCAGACTTTCATGTATGTTAATTAGATCAAGTTGATTAATTGTGTTGTTCAGATCTTATGTATCCTGATGATTTGACTTGTTTGTTCTGTCAGCAAACATCTTAACATTTCATATTATGATGACTATGTTTTTGCAACTTTACTATTTTTCTCTGTTTTGGGTCTGTGTTTGGAGCATAGCCTTACAGCACTGTCATGAGTAGGAGTTCACTCTTTCATCTGTGTATATAGCGGAGTTTATGAAATAGTTCCTTTAGAAAAAAGAGGGGAAGAAAAGAGCCCTATTCTGGTAAATAAAAATGTTTGAAAAGAGACAAAGAAGTTTCAAAAGGAGTAACATGCATAGTAAATTCTCCCTGGAAGGAGCTTAATAAGTAAGAATAACATAAAACAATCCATATTCCAACTATCTCCTACCTAAAATGCCATCTTACAGGAAACACTCCATTAGTATGCCTAATATTTTGAGCTAGAAGATTTCCCAGGCTTTTGGAAGTGGGCACTGAAATACAGATGAGTCATACAATAAGTTGATATTTTCTGTTAGCCAGTGGAAATCAAGATAGAAATCTGAGTTGTCTAGAAGGAGTGAGAGAATCCCAAAGATACAGAGGAAGGAAGGAAAAGTTAACAGAAGTAAAGTAACATGAAAAAATTCTACACTTCCTTGACCACCAGCTTTCACAAGTGAATCCTGCAGAATGGAGAATCAGTGGTTCTGCTACATTTGAAATGATCTCCCCAGGGTCAGCAGTGGTAGCACTGAAAGGATCACAGTGTGTTTAGGTCATCAGGTCTTTGTGGAGCTAGGGGCTTCCTCCGAAAATAGAGGAACTTTGTTATGGAATGAATTGTGCCCCTATCTTAGTCATGGAGTGCTAGTGTAACAGAAACATCACAAGTAGATGACTTTAACGAACAAAAATTTATTCTCTCACAGTCTAGGAGGCTAGAAGTCCAAATTCAGGGTCCCAGCTCTAGGGGGAAAGTGTTCTTTCTCTCTTTGTTGGCTCTGGAAGAAGGATCTTGTTAGCAATCTTCCCCATTCAAAGAGCTTCTCTGTGAAGGGACCCCAGACTCAAAGGATGCACTATTCCGTTGGTTCTTGTTTCTTTGTGTTAGGAGGTCTTCCCATTACTCTACTGATTTCTCTTTCATTTCTCAAAAGAGATTGACTAAAGACATAATCTAGTCTTCTGGATTGAATCCTGCCTTGTTAGCATAACTATCTCTAATCCTGCTTCATTAACATCAAAGAGGCAGGATTTAAAATGCATAGGAAAATCCTGTCAGATGACAAAATGTGGGCAATCACACAATACTGGGTGTCACGGCCTAGTTAAATTTGCAAACATTTTGGGGGGACACAGTTCAATCCATGACAATCCCCCCAAAATATGTGCTGATATCCTAGTCCCTATACTTATGGATGTATTTTCATTTGGGAGTAGGGTTTTCTTCATTGTGTAAGTGAGACCATATCAGTATAGGTTGTGTTATAAACCTAATCACTTCTAAGTTATAAAAAGAATAGACTAGACACAGAAGTGAGCACAAATGGGGGAAAATAGATGCCATGTGAAGATCATCAAGGAAATGAGAAACGCCAGGATAATAGAACCTCAACAAAGAGAGATTCCTCCTAGAACCAGGGACCTGACTTTGGACTTAGAGCCTACAGAACCATGAGAAAATAAAATTCTGTTCTCTAAGGCCACTAACTTGTGGTATTTCTATTACAGCACACTAGGAAGTTAAGACAGTTTTCTTTAAACCAAGGTGCCCCTGACTCACAGTGACTGTGTGTAAGTTACACCATGGCTCAGTGACTCATCTAAGGAAGTATGTTATTTACTCTTGTGCATAGCTATTCACCTGAGGCAGGGATGTGGGCAGAGGTGTCTCCCTTCAGTGCAAGCATGAGTCAAATTATCAAAGACTTGCCTAATATCAAGCACTTGCACAGTTCTTTCTCAGCTAGGTACTACAAGGCTATAGGCAAAGGTTTCCCTAGCCCTTACTTTAGTTGGAGGACCTTGTCTTCTAGCCAGAAAGGTAACTAACTCATAGGAAACAGCCAGAGAGTAACACAAGGTGGTCCATGGAGACTGAAGAGCTAAACTCTGTGAGTTGTAGTGATTCAGAGAAGGTTGGGCTCAGGGAGAACTCAATTCATCAGGAAAGGCTTCATAAAGGACAAGCTTTAACTAGACTCAGGATAGAGAAAGAACAGGAAGCAATAACAGTGTGATGAGAGCACTGAGGGTGTTTTAAACAGAGATTGTGTGGACATTGGCCAAAGCAGCAATTCAGAAAGATGTGAGCCAGCCATGAACCTGCCAGGCAGAAGTCCACAAAGACAAACACTTCTGTCTTTGGATGTTCAAGAATCATTTTGTTCAACAGCTTTGTTAAGATATAATTCATATACCATACATTTTGCCAATTCAAATTGTACAATCCACTGGTTTTTAGTATATTAACAGAGTTGTACAACCATCATTACAATCAATTTTATAACATTTCATCACTTCAAAAACAAACTCTTTACTCACTCCCTACTTACTGTCATCTCCTAAACCCTAAGCTATCACTGATCTACTTCCTTTCCATGTAAATTCTAGACATTTATTATAAACCAAATCACGTAATATAAAATCTTTTGTGGCCAGATGACTGGCTTCTTTCACTTAGTGTAATTCTTCTGAAGTTCATTCATGTAGAATATATCAGAACTTCGTTCCTTTTTATGGCCAAATAATATTCCATTACATGGATATTCCACATATTCACATCGTTTATTCATTCATCAGTTGGCATACATTTTGATTGTTTCCAATTTGGGACTAGTATCAATAATACTATTATGGGCCCTGGTAGCATAGTAGTTAAGAGACTGACCACTAACCAAAAAGCCAGCAGTTTGAATCCACCAGCAACTCGTCTATGGGGCAGTTCTACTGTCTTAAAAAACAGAAAGAAAGAAAAAAACTACTGCCATTGGGTCAATTGCAACTCATAGCGACCGTATGTCAGAGTAGAACTGCCCCATAGAGTTTCCAAGGAGTGCCCGGAAGGTTTGAACCATTGACCTTTTGGTTAGCAGATGTAACACTTAACCATTATATCACCAGAGGTTCCCTACTATGTCATAGAGGGTGGTAATGCATCGGAATCAATTCAACAGTGACAGATTCGGATTTGTTTTGTTTGTTTGGCTGTCTGTTTTAGGGTATATTCATGCGAAAGTTTTTGTGTGGGCACATGTTATCATTCCTCTTGGGTACATAACTAGGAATGGAATTGCTAACTCTGTATTAATTCTGTGGACTTCTTGAGTAACTGCTAATCTGTCTTCCAAAGTGGAAAACAAGTTGTACATTCCCCACAGCAATGCATGAGGGTTACAATTTTTCCATACCATGATCCTTGGAGACTCAACACCAACATCTGCTACTCTTTGGTTTTTTATTACTACCATCCAAGTGGGTATAAAGTAGTGTTTAAGAATCTAATTTTAGCCTGTTTTATAGTCAGGCAACACACAAACAACTAGGATTTAAAGACATGTCATGGTATATTAGCAAGAATGTTGCTGTTTTTAGTTGCTGCTGACTCTATTCTGATTCATGGTGACCCTATGCGGTACAAAATAGAACCGTTACATCTGCTTTTCTTGACTATATTGTTAACAGAAGCAGATCAGCAGGACTTTTCTTCCACAGTACCACTGAGTAGGTTTGTATTGTCAACCTTTAGGTTAGCAGTCAAACACAAACGATTTGTGCCACCCAGGGACCTCACCAACAGGTATAGATAAGCATAAAACCAATATTCCATCTTATTAAATTCTACCTTTATCAAATTCCAAAGTTTACTCCATCCTACCTACAGACCAGCGTGAAATGGTTCAGCATTAAGCTATCTTGTCACTTGGCCCCGTATTTGCAGGCTTGCTCCCTGCCGGTAAGCGGAGTAGGGCACAGATTCTACTGGTTGTGCCTTCCATCCTTCCTTCCAGTTACTATAGAAACTGTTGTAGCCACAGTCTCCCTTTCACCTTCTAGATGTTAATAAACAGCCTCATTATTTTGCAGAAAGCACTTTGGAAAACCAGCAGTCCCATGGTTTCATCCTGTACCAAATTAACAAGAGAAGATTGTGGAGCTTTTATATTGACCATGAAAGGGGAGAGAGTTATGGCTCATTTGTGCACTTTTTCTGTATTTATGTTTTATGTATCAGAAAGTGATTTCCACCACCATTACACATTACTAATGCCCTCATTACATTAAATGTATGGGCCAGGGATAATTTTTGCCCATCAAACCACCAAATAAATTGTAATGAAAGATATCAGGAAAAATAATGCTTAATGGTCAGCTCTATTGTGACTGCACAGGGGAAGAAAAATCACTCTCTTGACCAGATGTCACCCAGAAGAGAAGGGTGTACCAGCATCACAAGGCCATCACTTATGGATGTGGTAGCCTCACAGACTGAACATTAGGTCCAGGTTAGAACACACAATAGCTGTGTACAACTAGCCCAAAATGGGAATATTAGAAGAAGTTAGCACACAATAAATACTAGCGGTTTCCTCTAAGTGATAGCCAACAGGTGTTGTCTGTCAATTTGCCATACTATGCTGGTCTGTGTGTTGCTGTGATGCTAGAAGTTATGCCACCAGTATTTGAATATAACACAGTCACCCAGGATGGACAGATTTCGATGGAGCTTCTAGACTAAGACAGACTAGAAAGATCTGGTTATCCACTTCTGAAATTAGCCAGTGAAAACACTATCGATCACAACAGAGCATTGTTTGACTGGCTTGCTTTGGACATGTCATTGTGAAGGATCAATTGATGGAGAAAGGCATCATGTTGGACAAAGCAGGGGGCCATCAAGGATGAGGGAGACCCTCAGTGAGATGGCTTGGTACAACAACCACAGTGATGGGCTTAAACAGACTGGTGATTGTGAGGATGGTGCAGGACCAGGCACTGCTGCATTCTTCTGCACATTAGGTCACCAAGAGTCAGAGTCAACTCTACTGATGGCAGTTATCTATTTATATGACAGGGAATAAGAGGACTAAGATGATAGAAAAATCCTCTGCTTGGTGGAACTTACATTCAGGTACCACTTCACTGGGTATCTGAGAGACTCACAGAGGTGACATGTATCAAGTTCCTGTAGATGACAAGTAAGCATTCAGTTTCTTCAGCAGCAAGGTTGTCACAGGTCCAGAGAATAGTTAGAGGGACTGGTAGCAGAAGTTGGCATACTATTCTCTCTCTTCACAAGAGATAGAAAAAGAGGACCAATTAAAGCGGCAGAAAGCCATAATGGAAGATCAAGTGACTCAAACGTCAGGGGGCAGGCTCTGGCGCCCAGGCCACCAGGACTCCTAGTTCCGCTATTTACCTCCTGTGTGGCCTCCTACAGGCTTGTAGCTCCCAACCTCACTGCTCTTCAGCTTCAGCACCTGGAGACTGGGGGTTGTGAGGAGTGAATGAGAAACATATGTACAACACAAAATGAATAAACCAAACCAAATGCCGTTGAGCTGATTATGATTCATGGCAACCACATGTGTGTCAGAGTAGAAATGCACTCCACGGTGTTTTCAACAGCTAATACTTTGGAAGCAGATCACCAGGCCTCTCTGCTGTGGCACTGCTAGGTGGATTCAAACTGCCAACCTTTCAGTAAGCAACCAAGTGCAAATCATTAGCACCAACCAGGATCTTATAAGTCTAATATTTTCCTGTAACAAAAGTGAGGCCAAGCCAGCCAAGTGCCATCGAGTCGGATCCAACTCGTGGTGACCCTAAGGGCCAGGGTAGAACTAACACAAACAGTTAATAAATATTAAAGGATAGTACTAGAAGTTATATCAACCATAGTGGTGTAAAGTTAGCTTTCAAGGCCAACAAAAAGAAGACTGCGAGCTAAGCTTCATCTCAAACATTTGAAAAGTTGCCATGTTAATGTCACCAGCACCTTCACTGAAGCCTTCAGTCTTTCACTCATCACTCATGTTCTTCTCCTTTGTGATAGCCAGCTCCAGGAGTTGAACAGATTCTGTGTAAAAGGCTTCTTTTTCTTTGTGCCCAACTGACCTGCCTCAGCAATTTAGAACTGCTTTAACAGAAATACCACTAGTGGATGGCTTTAAAAAGAGAAATTTTATTTTGTCATAGTCCAGTAGGCTGAAAGTCCAAATTCAGAATGTGGGCTGCAGGGGAAGGCTTTCTCTGTTGGTTCTGGAAGAGATCCTTCTGGTCAATCTTCCCCTAGATTGAGAGCTGATGCACAGGAGCCCTGAGTCCTTTCCAAAGGACACACTTTGCTCCTGGCACTGCTTTTTTGTGGTATGAGGTGTCCAACTCACTGCTTGCCTCCTCTTCTTGATACCCCAAGAGGCTGCCCCAAGGCACAATACGATCCCACAAACTGAGTGCTGCTCCACCTGCCTCATTAATACCACAGGGCAAGGTTTACAACATGGAGGAACATCACACAATACCAGGAATCATGGCCCAGCCAAACCACTACACACATTTTGGGGGGAATACAGTTCAATCCATGACATTACCTATGACAAATCCTCATGACACTAATTCAAGGACCCTAATCAACTCATGCTGTCAGGAGGGATCAGTCCCTGTAGAAGTATATCATGCTGGGTAGAGTGGAGGGTCAGTGAAAAACAAGAAGATCCTCAACAAGATGGGAGTAACACAGAAGCTGCAACGATGGGCCTAAGTATAAAAACTATTGTGGGCAATGATGCAGGACCAGGCAGTGTTTCATTCTATTGTGCATAGGGCCATTATGAGTAGGAGCTGACTCGATGGCACCTAATAACAATAACAATCAACTCAGTGGAAATGGGTGAGTTTTGTTTTGTTTTGGTATGTTTGTTTGTAATAGATTTGGAGGGAAAAATTACTTACCTGCCCTGTCAGCCTAGAATGTACCTAGCTTGCAAATTCCTTCATGTCGTCATTGTACGTGTCTTAGCTGCTTAGTGCTATTATAGCAGAAAAATGAGTGAGTGGCTTTAACAGAAATTCTATTTTTTTTTCACAGTTTAGAAAGCAACCCATTGCTGTCAAGCTGTTTCCGACTCATAATGATCTTATAGGACAAAGGGGAATTGTCCCATGGGGTTTCCAAGGAGCAGCTGGTGGATTGAAACTGCTTTTTTGTTGACAGTCAAGCTATTAACTGCTGCACCAATAAGGACCAGTTCTAGGGGAAGGCCCTGTGTCTGTTAGCTCTGGGGGGTGATTTTTGTCTTTTTTCGGCTTCTATGCCTCGGTTTCCAGGCAATCATCATGTCAGATTTCTATCTTCCCCATCCATGCTTGTTTACTTCTGTGCCTAATCTACTCTAAAAATTGATTCAGTTTTAGATATGCCTTGTGCCAATACGGCCTCATTAATGTAACAAGAAAAATCTTGTTCCCAAATAGGATTCCATCCACAGGTCAGGGGTCATGACTCCAACACAAGTTTTAGGCAAATACAATTGGATCCACATTACTTTAACAAGCTTCCTCCACATATGGTCCTTCCTAGAGTGTCTAAGAAGCAGTACTAGGATGGGGTTAAGCAGGTAGACGGGTGTCTGGGAGACTACCTGAGGGTGACTACACATGTGGAGGTCAGTGATGACTGTGAGAAGTCAAAAGAGAGGTAGTAGCCACAATAGAAAGGAAAAACCAGTTCAAGAGGTAAATTAAGGCTGAAAGAATCTGGACTTGGATAACCATTGGCCTGTTGTTGTTGTTGTTGTTAAAAGCTGTTGATTCAGTTCCAACTCTACGTACCACGGAGCAAAACACTAGTGGGTCCTGCACCATGACCATAGTTGCTGGTATGCTTGAACCCATTGCTGTAGCCACCGTGTCAATCCATCTCATTGAGTGTCTTCTTTTTCTTCTAAACCTCTACTTTACCCAGTCCTTCTCTAGGGTTTGATTCCTCCTGACAAGATCTCCAAAGTATGTAAGACATAATCTTGCCATCTTTGCATCTAAGGAGCACTCAGGTTGTATTTCTTCCAACACAAATCTGTTCATTCTTTTGGAAGACTATGATATATTCAATATTCTTCTTCAACAGCACAATGCAAAGCCATCAGTTCTTCATCTCTCTTCCTTATTCATTGTCCAGCTTTGGTACACATATGATGTAAATGGAAATACTATAACTTGGGTCTGTCACACCTTAGTTTTCAAAGTACCATCTTTGCTTTTTAACACATTAAAGAGGTTTTTTGAAGCATATTTTCCCAATGCAATGTGTCTTTTGATCTTTTGATGGCTGTTTTGATGTATGTTGATTGTGGATCCAAATAAAATGAAATCGTTGGCAACCTCACTTTTCTCTGTTTATCATGATGGCGCTTACTTGTCCAGTTCTGAGGATTTTTGTTTTCTTTATGTTGAGGTGTGATCCATACTGAAGGCTCTGTTTGGTCTTTGATCTTCACCAGTAACTGTTTCAAGTCCTCTTCACTCTGAGCCAGCAAGGATGTATGGTCTGCATAACACAGATTGTTAATGATGCTGAGTTTTTCACATGTGCAACTTTGCTTAGCATACACATTGAATAAGTATGGTGAAAGGATACAATGCCGATGCACACTTTTTCTGACTTTAAACCATGTAGTATCCTCTTATTCTTTTCAAATGGCTGCCTCTTGACCTGTGTACAAGTTTTTCATGAACACAATTAAATGTTCTGATATTTCCGTTCTTCCCAATACTATCTATAATTTATTACTATCCACACAGCAGAACGCCTTTGCCTGGTCAATAAAACACAGGTAAATATCTTTCTGGATTCTCTGTTTTTAGCCAGGATCCATCTGACATTAGCAATGATACCTCTGGGTCCATATTCTCTTCTGAATCTGTCTTGATTTTCTGGTGGTTTCCTGTCAATGTACCACTTGAGCTGCTTTTGAATGATCTTCAGAAAAACTTTACTTGTGTGTGATATTAATGATATTATTTGACCATTTCTACATTCTCTATTGAATCACCTTTCTTGGGAATAGGCATAAATACGGCTGTCTTCTAGTTGGTTGGTGTTTTAGTCAGCTAGTGCTGCTCTAACAGAAATATCATGAGTAGATGTCTTTAGCAAAGGAAGGTTTATTCTTACACAGTCTAGTTCTAGGCTACAAGTCCGAATTCAGGATGTCCACTCCAGGAGAAGCCTTTCCTTCTGTCAGCTCTGGAGGAAAGTCCGGTATTGCATCAGTCTTTGCCCAGGGAATGTCCTGGCGCAGGAACCTCAGTTCTGAAGGATGCACTCTGCTCCTGGTGCTGCTTGCTTGATAGTGTGAGGTTCCCAATTCTCAGTCTGTTTCCTTTTCCTTTTATCTCTTGCAGGCTGAAACGATTAAGGGTGAGGCAAGACACACTCCAGGGAAACTCTCTTTACAGTGGAGCAGGGAGGTGATCTTATAAAGGGATTTATAGTCCCACCCTAATCCTTTAACATACAGTATAGGAAAATCTCAAAATGGAGGACAGTCACAAAATACTGGGAATCATGGCCCAGCCACACGGCTACACGTATTACCGGGGGGACACAATTCAATTCATGACATTTGGTCAGGTAGCTGACTTCCAAATTTCTTGGCATAGACAAGTGAGCACATCCAGCACTGCATCCATTTGTTGAAACATCTCAATTTATACTCCATCAGTTCCTGGAGCCTTACTTTTCACCGGGGCCTTCAGTGCAGCTTGGAGTTCTTCCTTCAGTACCATCAGTTCCTGATCATATGCTACCTCCTGAAATTGTTGAAGGTCAATCAGTTCTTTGCAGTGTAATAATTCTATATGTTCCTTCTGTCTTCTTTTGGTACTTACTGCATTGTTTAATATTTTTCCCACAAAATACTTTGCCATTATAACTCACAGCTTGATTTTTTTCTTCAGTTCTTTCAGCTTGAGAAATGCAGAGCATGTTCTTCCCCTTTTGTTTTCTATCTCCAGCTCTTTGCACATGTCACTATAATGCTTTCTGTTGTCTTCTTGAGCTGCCCTTTGAAATCTTCTATGTCGTGTTTTTATTTCATCACGTCTTCCTTTTGCTTTAGCTACTTGACATTCAAGAGCAAGTTTCAGAATCTTTTCTAACATTCACCTTTTTTCTGTCTTTCCTGTCTTTTTAGTCACCTCTCGCTTTCTTCATGTATGGTGTACCTCATGTCATTCCACAACATATCTGGTCTCCGGTCATGAGTGTTCAGTATACCAAATCTGTTCTTAAGATGTTCTCTAAACTCAGGTGGGATATACTGAATGTTCTATTTTTGGATCTCATGGACTTATTCTAATTTTCTTCAGTTTCATTTTGAACTCACATATGAGCAATTTATGGTTTGTTCTGAAAATGGCCCCTGGCCTTGTTTTCACAGCTGATACTGAGCTTTTCCATTATCTCTTTCTGCAGATGTAGTCATTTTGATTCCTATGTATTCCATCTGGCAAGGTCCATCTACATAGCAGCCATTTATGTTTGTGAAAAAAAAAGAGATTTGCAATAAATAAGTCAATCTTGCAAAATTCTTTAATGCAATTTCTAGCATCGTTTCTATCACCAGCATCAGATTTACCCACTACTGATCCTTCTTCTTTGTTCACACTTTTGTGTTCCAATTACCAGTAATTATCAAGGCGTCCTGACTGCATGTTTGATCGCTTTCAGACTGCAGAAGCTGGTACAAATCTTCAATTTTCTTCATCTTGGGCCTTAGCGGTTGGTGAGTAAATTTGAATAATAGTCACATTCACCAGCCTTGTTTGTAGGTATGTGGATAGCATCCTATCACTGACAGCATTGCACGGCAGAATAGAGCTTGAAATGTTCTTTCGGAAAAGAATGCAATACCATTCCTCTTCAAGTCGTCGTTCCCAACATAGCAGACCTCACGGTTATCTAATTCAGAATGGCTGATGTCAGTCCATTTCAGCTTGTTGATGCCCACGATATCAATGTTTATGCATTCCATTCCATGTTTGACAATTTCCAATTTTCCTAGATTCATACTTCGTAAATTCCATCTTCCAATTATTAATGGATGTTTGCAGCTGCTTTTTTTTCATTTTTAGTAGTGCCACATCAGGAACTGAAGGTCCTCAAGTGTTTGCTCCATCCATGTCTTCAAGGTCTACTTTACTTTGAGGAAACAGCACTTCCCCAGTCATCTTTTGAGTACCTTCCAACCTGGGAGGCTCACCTTTTGGCACGGTATCAGAAAATGTTCTGCTGCTATTCATAAGGTTTTCACTGATTAATTCTTTTCAGGAATAGACTTCTAGAGCCTTCTTCCTAGTCTGTCTTAGTCTGGAAGCTCTGCTGAAATCTGTCCATAAAAGATGACCCTACTGGTATCTGAATAGCATTGCCATAGACTTCAGTATCACAGCAACACGTAAGTCTCCACAGTACAACAAACTGTTAGCATGGCAGTTAGCAAAAGAGAAGTATATAAAAGGATTCCAAATTCTAGTATGTGAGCCTTAGTGGTCTCTTTACCAAGACTGGAGTAAAAGAGGATAAGGAAGACACCAAATCAAACTTTAGCCATATTGAGTTTGAGATATTTGTAGGAAATCTGATGGAGAGTGTGTAATTGAAAATAGAGTCCATGTAAACTTTATATACAACAGAATGAAATGTTGTCAAGTCCTGTGTCATATTCATTATAGCCATCATGTTCAAGTCCATCATTATAGTTATTGTGCCAACCAATGGTCTCCTTTGCCTTTATTGGTCCTCTACTTAACCAAACAGAGTGTCTTCCTCCAGCTATAGATCCCTTCTGATGGTGTGTCCAAGATGAATAATTTTCAGAAGTAGATTGTCAGGCCTTTCTTCCTAGTCAGTCTCAGTCTGGAAGCTCCACTGAAACCTCTCCACCATGGGTGACTGTGATGGTATTAGAAATACCAGCACCATAGCCTTTGGCATCATGGCAGCACTCAAAGCACCATAGCAGGAACTACTGATAGATGGGTGATGGAAAAGAGGTTTGACTGTGTTTCTAAATTGAATAGAAAGAATGAAGAATATAGTCAGGGAGGCTGAAGATGCCAGAGGAGGTGGCCTAGTACAGAGAGGATGTGGCCAGAGCCCTCTGCAGAGCTTCCACCCACTAGCCAGGAGTCAGGCAAAGATACCTTGATAAAGATCACAATTCTAAGAAGCTTTATAGAAGTGAGTCTGAGGCCAAATGCACAGGGGCCTTGGGAAGATTATCTATGTATGGCTAAGAAAGGCTACCAAAATGGACACTGAGGCTGTCATCTACAGCATTTGTCGCAGCCCCAGTACTGTCTCCAGAAACAAAGGGTGTCCACAGATCAGACAGCAATGTCAGTTATGGGATAACCAGTGCACAAGAGGGAACAGCACCAGTGTCTAGGAACAGCTCTCTCCTGCCCCCCAGCCCTCCTCTTGTACCTCTAACCAGCACCCACCTTGCCTGCTGTGCTCCTTGCCTGGCCCAGGCCTGCCTAAGACCAATGCTACGAACAGTGAAACGGTCAATAAAGACCCCTACAGAAGGAAAGCAAGAAGCTTGGATGACCGTCAAACCACAAAATCCTTTCCATTGTCATCAGCAACTGGCCAAGACATCTCTTTCTACTCCACTGCCTTTAAGTCTCAAACAATGAAGAATCTGGCAGGTTATTTATTTATTTGTTTATCTATCTATCTCTTTCTTTATTGAGCCCCTTCCCCCTCTTTTCTTAACCCAGAGCACAGAGAGGCTGCAGCTTCCATGGCTGTGAGAATCCACCAGCGCTGACACTACACGGGTACTGGCTTTAATGTACCAGAGAGATGTTTCCTGGCAGGAGAGACATGTTGTAAATTTGCTCATTCGCAGAAACAGCTACTGATAGGCCATAAACTTCTGTGAAGGCAGCTGCCTCAGTGCCATTTAAGCAGAAAGAGTGGAGCTGATTAAGAGTGGTGTCAGTGGCCTTGGTGAGGTATGAAAATGGGCAAATCGTGACCCAGCACAGAGCTGATGTCAGGCCCCAGGATACCATCCGTCACACACATTCTCTTTGAATCAGGATTTCTGTGCTTTTTGTCATGTGCATATCATTTGCACATGTAGACATCTTATGAGTAATGCAGGAATAATGTTATGGTGTCTACAGATTTAGTAACATTATTCACACTTTATATACTCATGATGTTTAGATATACATACATATACATCTATATATATGGGAGTCCCTGGGTGGTAGAGTTAACACACTCGGTTGCTTCATGTTGACTCAGAGGCACTTCAGAAGAGAGGCATGGGGATCCACTTCTGAAAAACCAACCATTAAAAATGCTATGGAGCACAGTTATACCCTAATACACTTTGAGTAACCATGAGTTAAAATCTGTTCCATAGCAACTGGCAGTAGCAGTAAAAACCCATTGCCGCCAACTTGACTCCAGCAATCCAACAGGATGGAGTAGAACTTCCCCACAGGTTTCCAAGGAACAGCTGCTGGATTTGAACTGTCAGTCTTTTGGTTAGCGGCAAACTCTTAACCATTGCATCACCACAGTTCCATGTATGGATATGTCCATGTATGAATATATAGACAGACAGACAGACTTTACTTTTTGGAGCACTTTTAAGCTTATACAAAATCTCACAGGGAGTACAGTGAGTTCCCAGATGTCTCCTCTTGTGCTTGGCTTCTCCTATTAAAACCAGTTGCTGTGAAGTCAACTCCAACTCAAGCCTCACCCGATGTGTATAACTATCAAACTGTGCTCCACTGGATTTTCAATGGCTGATTTTTCAGAACTGGATCTTCAGGCATTTCTTTCAAGGTACCACTGGATGGATTCAAACTTCCAGCTTTTCAGTCAGCAGTCAAGCACATTAATGATGTGCACCATACAGGGAGCGTGAGTATGGCACATTTGTTACCACCAATGAACCAATACTGGCACATTATTATTAACTGCATAGTGGTGACATAGTTGTTAGGTGCTATGGTTGCTAATGAAAAGGTTAGCAGTTCAAATTTACCAGGTATTCCTTGGTAACCCTATGGTTCAGTTCTACTGTGTTCTGTAAGATTGCTACAAGTCAAAGTTGACTTGAAGGCGACAGCATGTTTGGGGTTTTTTATTTTTATTTTTTAAGCCAATAGGTTACATTAGAATTCATGGTTTCTGTTGTACAGTCTTACATGTTTTGACAATTGCATGATGTCAAGTGTCCACCATTATAGTCTCATATAGAATAGTTTCACTGACCCAAAATTGCCCTGTGCTCCCCCTATTCACCTCTCCCACACTAAGTAGGGAAACTTTAAGTAGGCAGGGTTGGCCTCCTAGAGAAGTCAATCTGGGTAGAGACTTGAAGGAGACAAAGAAGTGGCAGGATACCCGTATACAGGGGTTGCACATGGAGGAGTTGTAGGTGCGGAGACCCTTCAATGCCAGGATTCCTGGAGGGATGATGACAGGTGTTGGGGTAACAGCAGAGAAAGGGTGGGAAATGAATGGTAAATGTATGCTCTACCGTGTGCTGGCCTGCCATTGGACACTTGAGATTCCCTCTAAGTCAGCTGGACGTGTTTTGGTTTTCCATGGCAGCCATTAAAGATTACCACAAAGTGAGTGGCTTAATGCAGCAAAACTGTATTCTCTCATAGCTCTTGGGGCTACGAGTTCAAAATCAAAATGTCACAGGGCTGTATTCCCTCCGAAGTATCTAGGGCAGGATTCTTTTACCTTTCTTCCAACTTCTGGTGTTTGTCACCATTTCCTGGCTTGTGGCTGCGTCATCCTAGTCTCTACCCCTATCCTCACATCCTTTTCTTTTCTATGTTTCTATCTCTATCTTCCTTTTCTTATAAGGGCATCAGTCACGGGGATAGGGTCCAGACACCTCCAGTATGGCTTCATCTCAAAGACCTCTTTCCAAATAAGGTCACATTCTGAGGTTCTAATGGGCATGACTTTCTGGAATACACTATTCAACAAATTATTGGGAACCACCTGAGCAAAAAAAAAAGTGTGTCATGATTTGCCTGGATTTAAAAACTCCTCCCTGACTGTTTTAAGAACAGGTTGTATAAGCAAGCAGACAAGTTTAGAAGCTGCTTCAATCACACAGGCCAGAGTGACTTGGATCAGGGTTATCTCACCATGAAGGGGCAAGAAGTAATTTGGGCTCTGGATCAATCTCAAAGGTAGAACTAAGAGTTCCTCCTGACAGATTGGGTTACCTCACCTGCTAGCCCAAGTGTCACCCTATTGAGTCAATTTCCGTACTCTCACCTGAAGTAAATTTTTTCCTGGAGCATAGCCTTGCTCTCAAAGCTGCACCTTGCAATGGTATTAGCTCTCAGTTCATTCATCATCAGCCCAATGAGCCAGCAGGCTACAGGTTGGGATGCTGTTCATATCCATCATGGCCTTCAGCCTACATAATTCAGTCCCCTTGACCAATGTAGAGTGAGGGGCAGAATATGTTGTCTGATGAAGGCAAAGCAGCAGACATGACTCTTGAGGTAAAGACTTACCCCAAGTAAGGTACTTATCCTCAGGGCTCAACTCACCTGTTGCCTTTACCTGATGTGCAGAGAACATGTAGCTATAGGTACACACAGTAGTCCCAAAAAGTAAGGGGCAGGAATCCATCTGCTTCCTCATGACCTTTATGCCAGCCACAGTTCTGATGTCTTACGTATGTCCACTGAAGAGTCATAATCCATGGCTGAACACATCACATGCAGACTTCTTCCACTCTGCCTCTTTGAAGAGCTCACTCCTGAAAGCTAGAGTGTGTTTGGTAACTTTCCTGGCAGCTGTTTTAACTGGGAACAATTAAGGAGCTCTGAGTAAGCTTAAGAATTGTTCCCACCCAGTGGTAGAAGTCCTTAACTGGAAGCTACAGCCAGTAAGGGACTTGGGAAAAACACTGAGTCTCTTTCAAGGACAAGAAACTGCAAAGCGACCAGACCTCGGGGTTCCTGAGGTTGGCATACAGTGACTGTGGGAAGCGCAACAGTCAGGAGCCCAGGAGTAGAGCAGCCTTCCAAACAACCTCTAGTTTGGGTTAAAGGAATCCTGATGACACGGTGGCTAAGAGCTCAACTGCCAATCAAAAGTTTGGAGGTTCTACCCACCAGCTACCCCGACAGAAGAAAGATATGGCAGTCTGCTTCCATAATGATTTACAACCTTGGAAGCCATGTGGGACTGTTCTACTCTGTCCTATAGGTAGCTATGATTTGGAATCAACTTCATGGCAATGGGTTTGGTTTTGATTAGGAGTCCCTGGGTGGTACAGTTAACACATTAACTGCTAACCAAAAGGTTAATGATTTGAGTCCACCCAGAAGCACCCAGAGACAGAAGTGCGTGGCACCATCTACTTCTGAAAACTTAGTCCTTGAAAACTCTATAGAGAGAATGGCTCTACACTGACAGACATCAGTGGCCATGAGTCAACTTGATGGCAACTGGTTAGATAGCCTCAGGCCTCCCAACTTATGCCCCGAATGAAAACTCCTTTGTGATTTCCAGGGTTCTCAATTAGCACCAAATTTTCCACATTTGGCCAGAAAGCTGAGTTCCCCAGATGTCAGAGAAGAGTGGGTATTCAAATATCCTCACTCACAGCTGGGGGGGCACCTCTGGTAAATTAGCTTCCTTGCTGTTGTTAGTCCTTCAGCCAACTCCTATCATGCCAATCTTACGTACATCAGAATGTGAGGTTGCCTGGTCCTACATCATCCTCATAGCTGTTCTCGTGTTCGGGTCTATCAGTGCAGACGTCAAGCCTGTCTGTCTCACTGAGAGTCTCTCTCACCCTCAGTGGTCTTCTACTTCACCAGACATGATGCCCAGCAATTGGTCTTTCCTGATGGTGTGTCCAAGGCAAGTGAGTCAGGCAATAGTCTGCTGTGATCCGCAAGGTTTTGACTGGCTAATTTTCAGAAATAGATCATTAGGCCTTTCTTCCCAGTTTATCTTAGCCTGGAAGCTTGTCATGGAATGAATTGTGTCCTCTAAAAATGTCTGTCAAATCAGCTAGGTCATGATTCCCAGTATTGTATTGTCTTAGTCATCTAGTGCTGTTATGACAGAAACACCACATTTTCACAATATACTAGGCTAAGAGTCTGAATTCAGGGCATCAGCTCTGATGGGGAAGACTTTCTCGTTTAGTTCCAGAGCAAGATCTTTGTTGTCAATCTTCCCCCTGGACTGCAAGTTTTTGAGGCACAGGATCCCTTTTGTTATCTGATGCAATTTCCCTGTATACTGTAAATTCTATCACTATGATGTAATGAAACAGATTAGGGGTGGTTATGTTTATGAGATTCACTAGATTAGATAGTGTCTTAAATCACTCTCTTTTGAGATATAAAAGAAATAAGTGAGTAGAGAGACAGGAGGAGCGTGCCCCACCATGAAAGCAGTCCCTGGAGCACAGTGCATCTTTTGAACCTGAGTCTCCCTTGCTGAGATGCTCCCAGACCAAGGGAAGACTGGCGTATCACAATGACATGCTGCTAGAGCCAATACAGAGAAAAAGTCTTTCACTAGCACCTTTGCCCTGAATTCAGACTTCCAGCCTACTGGACTGTAAAAGAAGGAACTCTTTGTTAAAGCCACCCACCTGTGGTGTATTTGTTATAGCAGTCTTAAGTGGCTAAGACAAAGCTCCACTGAAACCTGTCCACCATAGGTGGCCATGGTGGAACTCAAGATATTGGTGACGTAGCTTCTAGAGTCACAGCAATATGCAAGCTACAACAGTATGACAAACTGACAGGTAGCAGTATAGCATCCTAGGACTGCCGTAACAAAATACCACGAAGTAGTGGCTTTAAAACCCTTTCAGGACCAGCAGTACACATAGCTACCACTTACTTTGTGCACTTCTGGAGTTCACTGAGAAGGTCTCGCTGATAGTACATGCTACCAGCAGGCAGGGAAAAAACAGCACGTCGCAAATCACTGTTTTTATGGTGTATTATATGAGATGGTGCTGAATCATTGAAATTTGGGCAGGAAAAGTTTGAACTTTGAAAAACTTTACTTGATACACACATGAACCCTTGGGCTCTGAAGGTATGATGTGTGGGAGGGAGGTGTAAAACAAAACCATGTTACCTACCAAAAATTCAGATATACTCAGGGATTCAGCGTGCCCTCCATTACTGAAAATACATGGTATCTACAAAAAATTAAAAGGGAAAAATCAGTTGGGTCATGAAAGGGTTAAAGAACAGAAATTTATTGTCTCATAATTCTGAAGGCTAGAAGTCTAAAGACGGGTCTTGGCTATGTTTACTCCCTCTGGGGACTTTGAGAGAAGAACTGTTCCATTATCCTCTTCTAGTTCCTGGAGGCTGCCAGCAATCCTTGGCAGTCCTTAAATATGTATCTCCCCTTTGCATGTAACTCTGTTCCCATTCCTGTCCTCTTTTATAAAACCAAATGTCTTAGGATAGATCCTCTAGAGAAGCAAAACCCCTGAAGCGTGTATATACATGTATAGAGAGAAAGAGACAGATTTATCTCAGAGAAATGGCTCACACCGTTGTAGGGACTGGCAAGTCCCAAGCCCAAGAGTCAGACATCAGGCTTCAGGGTTCTCCTGACTCATATAGCTTCATGAATTGATGAAGCGAAGCCTGGAAGACATGACAAGTAGTCTGCTGGCTCACAGGAACTCAAAAGGGATTAACATTAAAACTCACCATACTCTGGCATAATGCCCAAACTCACTGTCATCTACCTTTTGATTAGCATCCTTATTTCTTAACCACTTGACCACCAGGCTTTCCTACTCTGACATACCTTAGTCGATTTAATTGATCACTTCTGCAAAGAAAAGCTCTGTTTCCTCAAATAAGGTTATATACACCAAGGTCAGGACTGCAACATAACTTTGGGGGACAGACTTCAATCATAGCAACTGGTAACTCAAGAGGCAATGTGGGAGAGGGCCCTGCAGAAAGACCCCTGCTGTCCTCAGCTACAACAGGAGTGGAGCCACATTGCTTGAGCCAAGGACCTTGCCCAGACCTTACCCTCTGGGTGTTTGGGCATCTCCAGTACCTTCTTCCCTAGTAAAGCTCCCATGAGTGTCACTGAGCAGATGTGGACCAGCTGCAGTGAGGATCCTCAGAGATGATTCTGTTAGCTCAAGACCCTGTTCACCACTATCACTCAGTAGAGATGTATAGGTTTGTTGTCTTGACAATGAGCTTTAAAATCAACCTTCATCATGCTGACCCTCTTCACGAGGCAAAGTACCTCAAAGCATATCACTATGTCAACAAGGACCTCACCTGAAAAAAACTCTGACTTTTCCCAGCCACCGATTGGGAAGAGAAATGCAGACACAGTTTGGGGCATTTCCTGTTCATATTTCTTCATGTGTGTGTGACCATATGGAGAATGGGAAATCCAGGACACTTAACTGGCTCATGAGGAATCTGTACATGGATCAAGAGGCAATTGTGTGAACAGAACAGGGGGACATTGCATGGTTTGATGTCATGAAACATGCACATCAGGGTTGTATCCTTTTACCATACCTCTTCAATCTGTATCCCAAACAAATAAACTGAGAATCTAGACTATATAAAGAAGAGCACAGCATGAGGATTGGAGCAAGACTCATTAACAACCTGCATCATGCAGATGACACAACTCT
The DNA here is from genome assembly GCA_028571685.1 of Heterohyrax brucei. Lineage (NCBI taxonomy): Eukaryota > Metazoa > Chordata > Mammalia > Hyracoidea > Procaviidae > Heterohyrax > Heterohyrax brucei. The sequence continues at coordinate 34,417,545 of CM053140.1, forward strand.
GCTTGTGGGAGGTGAAGAAGATTGGAAACACTTACTGATGAAGATCAAAGACCACAGCCTCCAGTATCCCTTGTACCTCCAGTATCCCTTGTACCTCAACATCAAGAAAACAAAAAACCTCACAACTGAACCAGTAAGCAACATCATGATAAACAGGGAAAAGTTTGAGGTTGTCAAGGATTTCATCGGTTCCACAATCAACATACGTGAAAGCAGCAATCAAGAAATCAAAAGACACATTGCTTTGGGAAAATCTGCTGCAAAGGACTTCTTTAAAGTATTGAAAAGCAAAGATGTCACCTTGAAGACTAAGTTGAACCTGAGCCAAGGCATGATATTTTCAATCATATCATATACATGCAAAAGCCAAATAGTGAATAAGGAATACAGAAGAATTGGTGCATTTGAATTAGGGCATTGGAGAAGATTTTTAAACATACCATGGACTGCCAAAAGAACAAACAGATCTTTTCCAGAAGAAGTACAACCAGAGTGCTCCTTGAAAGCAAAGATAGTGAGTCTACATCTTATATATTTTGGACATGTTGTCAGGAGGGATCAATCCCTGGAGAATGACATCATGCTTGGTAGAGTGGAGGGTCAATGAAAAAGAAAAATCCTCAGGTTGATGGATTGACACAGTGGCTGCAACAGTAGGCTTAAGCGTGAAAATAACTGTGAGCGTTACGCAGCACTGGGCAATGTTTTGCTCTGTTGTGTGTCTGGTTGCTATGAATCAGAACCAACTCAATGGCACCTTACAACAACAATATGTGTGTATTTACACAGCTTGTCTTACATTCATTTTGCAACAAGGTAAGGCTTAAATGAATAATAAAGGAACAATACCTCCACTTACTTATAATTGTAGGTTGCCGGTATTTTAATCCTACCTTTTCAGGTAACATTGTAGTATCAATACTCCTCCACTTATTAGGGTGTCATAAATACAGTTTTTAATAACAGTTATATTTCTCCAAGTACCATAACTTACCAAAGTCTTTTTTCTGTGGTTAGTCATTTATCCCCAGTGTTTCTGTATTTTGTACATACCAGTGAGCATTTGAATCAAATTCTTAATTATCAAAACACTGTTTTCTGTTTGCCCAGTTTTGTGAGACTAGGGTTGCAGAGCAAGAGGCTGGTATCATTTCTGTCCTAAAGAGAGTTGCAATTTAATAGAATAATAATGCACATTCCACAATGATGACAAAGAACACATATAAATAGGAAAAAAAAGGATAATAGCAGTCTTAAGTAAAAGTGTTGTGTGTGCACAAGCACACAGGCATGCATGCCTGTGTTTGGAGCTGAGAATGATTAACCCTAGAGAAAATTTGGGATGTTGACCTGTAGTAAACATTAGCAACAACCAAAAAAATCAACCAAACCAGTTGTCATGCAGCCAATTCCAGCTCACAGTGACCTCATGAGAATCAGAGTAGAACTGCACTCCATGACATTTTCAACAGCTAATCTTTTGGAAGAAAATACGTAAGTCTTTCTTCCAAGGCATTTTTGGGCAGTTTCAAACCTCTAACCTTTTCATTGTCAGCTGAATGTGTAGTTGTTTGCATCACACAGGGACTCCTATTAATCAACAACTTGTTGTTAGGTGCCATCAAATTGACTGTACCTCATGCAATCCCATCTGTGCAGAGTAGAACTGCTCCACAGGGTTTTCAAGGTTGTGACCTTTCAGAACCAAACTCTCAGGTCTGTCCTCTGAGATACCTCTGGGTGGGGGGGGTTCAAACCACTAATGTTTTTGTTCATTGTTCAGCACTTAATGGTTTTTACCAGTACCAGAGACTCTTCAGCAACAACAGAGACATGGAAAGACTCTCATGGCTACATTTCCTTCCTGATCATACTAGGTTGTGTTGCAGGACAGTTATAACCATCCCTGCACTGTTTGTATTAAGCTTCCTGAAGGGCCTTGCTATTCCTGAAAGGGAAGATAGAAAGTCAGACTGTAAACTGCATAAGGCAAGAAAGACCAGAACAACCAAGACTTTCTCTGCAACTGTGTTGGTTCCAGTATCTGGTCCAGTGAATAAATAGAATGCTGGAGGTGCTATCTCCAAACCATGACTTGCTTCCCATGTGTGGATGCCACATTGCAGAAGCAAGGTCACACCTGGCAGCCCATGTACCCCTGGTGCTGAGGGGGTTAACATACATTGTGTAGGCAGGTTGCCCTCCTGGCTGTTAAGATTCACAGCTGTATATAGAACACAACAGACTGTGAAATGCTAATAAATCTGGAGTTGCCTCTCAATTTCACCAATAATAATTAGCAAATTAAAATGGAAATGTCACCACAAACCCATAAAAATTCTTAAGAGCAGGATGGAGAACTCTCCCTGGAGCAGAAATGGCTTTTGTCTGTGCAAAACCCTGGGACAGCGTGCTGTCAAATGTTCCTCGTGACAGTCACTGCACCCAGAGTGCCCAACTCAGAGCTGATTAATCTCGGGTCGGCTGTCTCCACATGTCAGTACACTGACATAGCTGTGCAATCAAGTCTGCTTTATGGGGTCTGTAATACATGAACAGGGGGCTAAAGTCATCACTCTAACAAGGCGGAGGGAAGCAGAGAGCACATTAGCCACACCCTGACTTTGTAGTGGCCAGTGCCCTGGCCACAGTGCTTCCATTTGACCAAACAAGGGAGGACTGGGAAATTACAAGAAAATTGTGTACCATCTGGTTTTCATTTTGGAGAGCTGGAACTGGACACTGTCTGCCACTCTCAACAGAGCCTAACTGTAGAATTCCTCTCTAAAAGGCAATGCCCACTCTTCTCCTGATGGACATGAGTCCCTGCACAAGAAAACCCAACCAGTGAAACTGCAAACTCCTTGAAATTAATGAATTATGATGAAACTATCTACATGATGCAAAATAATTCTTCATGTAAATTTTTGTTGTTAGTTGCCCCAGAGTCAGTTCCTACTCACTGACACCATGTGTTAAGTAGAACTACTCCATAAAGTTGTCAAGTCTGTGACCTTTGGTAAACAGATCACCAAGCCTATCTCAGGCAGTACCTTTGATTGGCTTTCAATTTCCAACCCTTTGGTTTATTATCAAGTGTTTAGCTGTTTGTGCCACACAGGGATTTCTCTTGCATGACAGTTTAGCACTTCTGCTTCTGACCAAGATGGAGTAACAGGGACAAGATCCACCCCCTGTATGAAAGAAACAAACACAGAAAAAATGAGCTATGTAAAGCAGTGATTTTCAAAACACTGGACACCAGGCAACAGAGACCAATGAATCTGAGAGATGCGAATCAGATGAGGTAAGCCCCATGATTGCCCTGACTGACTACCTACAGTACCCAAGCTATAACACCAAAGAACATTGGTGGATTTCTGAATGAGAAGACTTAGCTAGAATCTTGAGAGACAAAGATTTCAAGAATTCGTCAGAGAGAAGAGAGCTGTGCAGAGAGAGAGAACTCAGAAGTCTGCAAAAAGTCCCCTCAAGTACTCAGCTGAGTAAAGACCAGTGCATACAAGTGAGGAAACCACTCAAGTCCACAGACAGATCTACCCAAAAGGAATAAGGGTAACAGCACCCAGTGCTCACACAAGTCCAAGGACACTGTCTGTAACACCAGCTGGAGTGGATAACCTCAGAATTCATGGCACTTGCATAGAGTACACAGAAGAGACTTAGTTGCAGGGAATAATTAACCCTCAACTGAGCACAAATAAATAGCTTCAGCTTCCATCTTAAGAATCTAGAAAATTATACCCAAAGTAAATAAAAGAAAGGAAATGTTAAGAACTAGAGCAGAAACCAATGATACAAAGGAAAAAAATCAAAACCAAAAGTTGGTCTTTGAGAAGATCAACAAAATTTATCAACCTATAACCTGATTGCTCAGACATAAAAGAAGGAAGACACAAGTTACCAATCTGAGGAATAAGGGAAGTAACATCACTACAGACTCTACAGATATTTGGAAGACCAAAAACAATAACAATAATTGCCATCAAGTTGATTCCAACTCATAGCTACCCCATAGAGCAGAGTGGAACTGCCCCACAGTTCCCAAGAAGCACCTGGCAGATTCAAATAGCCCACTTTTGGGTTAGCAGCTTTAGCTCTCAACTGCCATACCACCAGGGTTTCCAGTATAAGGACAGTAAAAGCCAAAAACCAAACCCACTATCATTGAGTTGACTCCAACTCATAGAGACTCTATAGACAGAGTAGAATTGCCTTATAAGAGTTTCCGTGGAGCACCTGGTAGATTCAAACTGCTAACCTACTGATTAGCAGCCATAGCACTTTAACCACTATGCAACCAGAGTTTCCAGGAGGACAGTAAGGGAATATAATTAACAACTTTATGGCAGTAAGTTCAGCAATGCAGATGAAATTCTTAAGGCACACATTACCAAAAATCATTCAAGAAGAAATAAGTAACCTGAATAGAACTATATTAAAGAATTAAATTTGTAGTTAAAACATATAGAACAAAGAAAATTCTAGACCCAGATAAATTTACTCGTGAATTCTGTCAACAAATTTAATGAACAAATTGCATCAATTCTACACAAAGTCTTCCACAAAATTAACTCATCCTATGAAATGAGCATTATCCTGAAACCAAAAGCAGGCAGACTCTTCAGGGAAAGAAAGCAGCAGAACAAGGATACAAAAGTTCATTCAGGAATGTAACATTAGTTTAGTATTCAAAATCTGATCAACATATTTGGCAATAAAATCAGCCCTAGGGTTACCAACTTCCCGCTTGTGGACAACTCACAATTGCTTTTTAATATTACATAAAACTGCCCTCACTTTAAAATGATTGACCTAATCCCTACTGGTAACAAATTCTTCATCACTATCACCTTCACTTGCCGAACATGGCAGCTTTTAAATCATTGAAAAGGCTTTGAGCCTTTTCTTACACTGAAGTAAAATTAAGTAAGAACCACATGTACCTGCTCCAAATTACCTACTAATTCTTAAAGATGTATTCAGGAACAGATTTTGTTTATGACATAGGATATGACTGTATTAACAATTCTGATTGTTGCTAGTATATGAAAAGACAATTATATATATTGACCTCATGTCCTGCAGTCCTGCTAACAAACTATTGACAAACTAAGAAAGAAAAACAGTCTGATCATCCCAATACAGAAAAAGCATTTGATAAAATCCAACATCGAGTCCTGATAAAACACTGTCAGAAAGCTATAAAGAGAAGCCCCTCAGCCTAATAAAAGGCTCCTATAAAAACTGGCAGCTGACATCATATAAAATGGTAAAGACTGCATGTTCAGCTTCTAAAATCAGAAACACAATGAAGACATCTGCTCTCACCATCTTTATTCAGCATTGTACTGAAGTTTGTAGCCTATGCAACAAGGCAAGAAATATGAACAAAAGTCATCTATATGGAAAAGGAAGCACTAAGGTAACCTTTATTCATAGATATCATGATTATTCAAGTGAGACCCTATGAATCCCTCCAAAAAGCTACTAGATTAATAAGTGAGTTTCACAAGATTGTGCGATATGAGATCAGTATACGACTCGACGGCACTTGGCTGGCATACATAAATGTGTTTTAACATACTAGCAAGAATCAAAAATTGAGAAACCAGGATATTTGTAATAGCATCAAAAATTAAATACTTAGGTCTTAATCTAATAAAGGATGCAAAATATCTGTACACCAAAAACCACTGTTTCAGTTAGCTAATGCTGCTCTAACAGAGATACAATGAATGGATGGCTTTAAAAGAGAAATGTTTATTCTTACACAGTCCAGCGTGCCACGAGCCCGAATTCAGGGTGTCCACTCCTGGGGAAGGCTTTTCCTTTGTCGGCTATGAAGGAAAGCCTTGTGTTGTAATAGCCTTTGGTCGGAGAGCATCTTGGCACAGTAACCTCAGATCTGAAGGATGTGCTTTACTTCTAGTGCTGCTATCTTGATGATGTGAGACTCCCAAATCTCTACTTCCTTCCCTGTCTTTTTATCTCCCATAGGATACAAGCATAAAAGGTGGTATAAGCTACACTACAGGAAGACTCCCTTAGCAAGGATATTGCAGTCCCACCCTAATCCTCTTTTAACATAATCATCCTATCTACTAGCCTCAGGCAGAGATTAGGAGGTATAGCATAGGAAAATTGCAAAATATAGGAAATAATGCCCAGCCAAAGGGCTACACACATTTTGGGGGGGACGCAGTTCAATCTATGACAACTACAAAACAATGCTATGAAAAATTTTGGAAGACCTAAATAAATAGATATATATACACTGTATTCATAGATTATAAAATGCAACATGGTTAAGATGAAAGTTCTCCTCAAATGGATTTAGGTTGAAGACAATCTCATTCAAAACGACAACTGTTTTTTGAAATTAACAAATAGATTCAAAAATTCACATGGTAATGTGTGCAAAGACCCTAGAATAGCCAAAACCATTTTGAAAAAGAACCATCTGATTTTAAGATTTACCATAAAACTACAGTAATCAAGACAGTGTAATGCAGTTTTTTATAGACAGAATTGTGACCCCCAAAATAGGTATTGAAATCCTAACTCCTGTACCTATAAATGTGACCCTGTTTGGAAATAGTGGGGGTTTTTTGTGTGTGTGTTAATGACGTCATACCAAAAGAGGGTGGTTCTTAAACCTAATCAGTTCTGCATTATAAAAGGAGCAGAACAGACACAGAGACATGCACAGGAGAAGAAGAGACAATGAGAAGGCAGACACACACCACAGATGCATCTGTGAAACTCCCAGGATTACTGGCTACTAGAAGCTGAAATAGACAAAGAACCTCCTTCCTAGAGGCATTCCCTGAATTCAGACTTCTAGCCTTCTAAACTGTGAGACAGTAGATTCCTTTTGTTTAAAGCCACCTATTTATGGTATTTTGTTGTTGTTACAGCAGAACTATGTGCCTAAGACTAGATCAGTGGGAAAAAATAGACAGTTCAGAAATAGATCCAAACTTTTTTCTTTTAAACATGAAAGGCAATTCAGTGGAAAAAGGATAGTATTTTTAAACAATGGTTTCTGTTGGTTATTCAAGCAAGGAAAAAGTAAAGGAACTTTGGTTTGTACCTTTCATCAAATACAAAAACAAATTCAAAATGGATCAAATCCCTTCGTGTAAACATTAAAAGTATAAAACTTATAGTAGAAAACCTATGCACTGATTTCACAGTACATAATGATTTTTTTGATACATCATCAAAAACATCATCCATATGAGAAGTGTTGTGCCTACAGATGAGCAAAAAGCAAAGAATACACAGACCTGATGCTTAATCACAGCAAAAAAAAAAAAAAAAAAAAAATCCGGATGAAACAAACAAATCTACAATCAATAAATGAACAAAACAACTACTGAATATCCCAAAAGCAGCCGGCCAAGTGCCGTCGAGTCGGATCCGACTCATGGCGACCCAAAGGCAGCAGACAATCTAAAAAATACAGAAAAACAGGGCAGAATGGTTTCAATAGGTGTCCAAAATAAAACACCAGGTGACTTTCCAGTAAAAGAAAAGGCACTAGAACTACTTGGTAGAGAATTCAAATCCCTAATATTCAGACCCATCCAGGAGTTGAAAGAAAAAGCAGACAAAAATGAGGAACAACTAGACAAAATCATGGTAAAGGCAGGCAAAACAGTGGAAGAATTCAGGAAAATAACACAGGAACAAAATATCAAAAGAAATTAACAGAAATCCAAAAGATAAACAAGCTTTCACATGTGGATATGTCATAAAGGTCTGAGAAACAAGTACAAAGTGATGGAAGACAGGAACAACAAAACTGAAGACAAACATTTGGATACCAGTTTGAGGAAAAATCAGAAAAAAAGGAATGAAGAAACCTTGAGAATTATGTGAAATACAATGAAAAACAGAATTTGCAAATGATTGGAGATCCAGAATGGGGCCAGGGGGCAGGGGAGAAGACAGAGAGGATCATTGAAGAATGGCTGACAGAAAATCTCCCTAATATCGTAAAAGATGAAAAGCTGACCATCCAAGAACCTCAACAAACTCCATATAAGATTGACCCCAAAAGAACATCATCAAGGCATATCATAACCACACTTACTATAACCGAAGACAAAGAAAGAATACTGAGAGTGGTTTGAGAAAAATGAAAAGCTACACACAGAGGGGAAGCAATAAGACTAAGTTCTGATTATGTGGCAGAAATCATGTACACAAAAAGGCAGTGAGATGAAATATATAAAACCTTGAAAGAAAAAAAAATTGCCAACCAAGAATAATATATCCTGCAAAACCCTCATTCAAATATGATGGTAAAATTAGTACACTTTCAGAAAAACAGAAGTTGCTGTTATTCTTAAGTGCCGTTGAATCAGTTCCAACTCGTGATGACCCTATGCACAACATAACAAAATACTGTCCAGTCGTGCACCATGCCCACAATAGTTTCTATGCTTCAGCCCATTGCTGCAGCCACTGAGTCAATCCATCTCATTGAGGCTCTTCTTTTTTGCTGACCCTGCACTCTACCAAGTATGATATCCTTCTCCAGGAACTGAGCCTTTCTGACAATGTGTCTACAGTATGTAAGACACAGTCTTGCCATCTTTGCTTCCAAGCAGCATTCTGGTTGTACTTCTTCCAGAACAGATCTGTTTGTTATTTTGGCAGTCTATGGGACATACAACATTCTTCTCCAACACCACAATTCAAAGGTATCAATTCTTCTTCTGCCTTCTTTGTTCATAGTCCAGCTTTCACATGCACGTAATGCAATTGAAAATATCATGGCTTGGGTCAGGTGCAGTTTAGTCTTCAAGATGACATCATTACTTATCAGTACTTTAAAGAGATCCTTTGCAGCAGATTTTTCCCAATGCATCCTTTGACTTCCTGAATGTTGCTTCCATGGGCATTGATTGTGGACCCAAATAAAATGAAGTCTTTGACAACCTCAAACCTTTCTCCATTTATGACAATGTTGCTTACTGGTCCAGTTGTGAGGATTTTTGTTTTCTTGGTGTTAAGGTGTAACAAAACTTACACGGATTATTAAAGTGAGTCCTTCAGTTTGAGAACAAACAGCATGAGATGACAGCTTGAATCTAGGGTGCAAGACCACACCAGCCAGATACCAACATAGGAAACAAGACCTACCAAAACTGAAAGATTTACACCATGATCGGGCTCACAAAGTTGAGTCTCACTGGCAACATGGAAACAAAAAGGATGCACCCTGAGATTTCCATTAAAAGACTGCAGTTGATGATCCAGGGGCCTCAGGGTTCCCCTGGGAGCATGGACTCTGGACCTGATGCTGCCTCTGTCCATAAATCATAATGGAGGTCAACTCTTTGACAGAAATGGATTGGACTTGGTGACACAGAGATACCATATCATGTGTGCACTTCATGGTTCTATGCATCTATAGGATGTCAAGTGGCTGACTTCTTACTGGACGCAGGGGAGACAGTGGAGAGGAGGGCACCAGAAATTGTTAGGAGGATATGACATGTACAGAACAGAGAGGAGGAGTGTGCTGTCACTAGACAGGGAGATCAGTAGGAGCCACTCATTGGCGAGTACGCAAATTTATATGGGATTGTATATTCTCACTCAATCATAATTTAAAAAAAAATTAAAAGATTTACAACAGGGAACTGGAGAGGTTAAAATGTAAATGACAACACTGTCAGAACAATAAAAGGGGGAATAAATATTATAGGTATAGAACTTCCAAATGGAAATGAGGGCAAGGTATTACCAAGTAACAAAAGACTAGTTCAAACTTACAAAGATAAGGGTAAATTTCAAGTAACATAAAGAAAGTTAACAAACCTACTCATCAAAATAGAGAAATAAAATATAAAGTCTGGGTAAACACAAAATCTACAAAAACAAAAGAAATAAAAAAAATCCACAAACAAAAGGAATTCAGCACAACAGAGTAAGAGGAACAAAGAAAACATCAGACTATCAAAAAAAGCACTAGAAAATGATGTCCATAAACACACTTATGAGTAATTAAACTGAATGTAAATGACCCAGATGTACCCATAAAGACTCAGATAGTGACAGAATGGATTAAACAAACAGCATTCATCAAACTAATGTCTACAAGAGATATATCTTAGAAACAAAGACACAAACACATTAAAAATCAAGGGATAGGGAAAATACATGTCAAGAAACATGCACAAAAAATGAGCAGAAGTAGCAATACTAATCTCAGATAAAATAGACATTAAAACAAACTCCACCATAGAAGACGAAGTAGGGCCTTATGTAAGAATTTAAGAGATGATCCATCCTGAAGATACAACCATAATAAATAGCTATGCACCCATGACAGGGCTCCAAAATGCATAAAACAAATTCTAACAGCACCAAAAAGAGAAACTGGAAGTTCCACAGTGATAGTGGGATACTTTTAACACATCATTCTCAGTTAAGGATAGAACATCTAGAAAAAAATCAGCATAGACATGGAAGATCTAAAGGCCAAAACCAATCAACTTGATCTCATAAACATATATAGAACATTCCACCTAGCTGATGTAAAGTACATGTTCTTTTCCAACGTACATGGAGTACTCTTCAGAATAGACCAGCCCTTAGGCCACAAAGCAACCCTCAATAAAATCCAAAACATTTTGATAATACAAAATGTAGACTCTGGTCACAGCCAAAGTAGACATTAACAACGGGAAAAGCAAGGGAAAAAAAAAATCAATTGCATGGAAACTGAATAAAACCCTCCTTAAAAGCATAGACTAATAGAAGGAATCAAAGATGGAGTCAAAAATTCCTAGGATCAAATGAAAATACATTTGATATGAAACCACATCATACCAAAACCTTTCAGCAGTGTCATTTTTTTAATTACCTTTTCAGCAAATGCCAAACCAAACCACACTCATTGCTGTCAAGTCAATTCCAACTGAGAATTGATTTACAGCATATGATGCACACACCAATAAAGAGACAGAATCAAAGCATTAGCTACTCAACTAGAGTAAATAATAGACAACAGCTAAAGAAGCCCACAGCCACCAAAAGAAAGGAAATAATAAAGATCAGAGCAGAAACAAATTAAATGGACAATAGAAAAACAATAAAAGAATCAAAAAAAACAAAAATTGGTTCCTTGAAAGGATCAATAAACTGCTGGTCAAACTGAAAAAAAGGAAAGGAAACAAATAACTCAAATGAGAAATGAAATGGAGAATGCTACAATAGACCCAGCTGAAATTAAAAGGATCATACAGAGTACTGTGAAAAATTATACTCCAACAAATTCGAAACCTAAAGGAAATAGACAAATTTCTAGAAATCCATTACCTACCTAAACTAACAAAAAATGATGTTGAAAATCTGAACAAACCCATAACAAGAGTAGAGATTGAAAAGGTGTATATTTTATAATTCCCAACAACAACAACAAAAAAAAACTCTGCTTAGCTGGCTTCACTGGAGAATTGCAAAACACATTCAGAGAAGAATTTACACTAGTCCAATCAAACTATTTTAGAATACAGAAAAGGAAATGATACTCCTGAGTTCATTCTATGAAACTTACATAACCCTGATACAAAAACCAGGCAAAGAAATCACAAATAAAAAGATTAAAGCTAATCACTCTACTGAATATAAATGAAAACATTCTCAACAAAATTCTAGCCAATAATTTAGCAGTATATCTATATATGAGGCTGTAGAACTTATTACACTGCCACTTTAGTCAAAACAGCCTGGTACTGGTACAAAAGTGGATATACAGACCAATGGAATAGAATATAGATCCAGAAATAACACCATCCACCTACAAACAGCTGATATTTGACAAAGGCCCAAAGGCCATGAACTGGGGAAAACACAGTTTCTTTAACAAATGGTGTTAGTAAAACTGGATATCCATCTGCAAAAAACTAAAACAAGACCCATGTCTCACACCTTACACAAAAACTAACTCAAAATGGATCAAAGACCTAAATAGCAAATCTAAAACAGTAAAGATTATGGAGGCAAAATAGGAACAACACTGCAAACCCTAATAAACAGCTTAAATATAAAACAAAATCTTACTAACAATGCACAAACAACAGAAGAGAAAGTAGATAAATGGAAACTACTAAAAATTAAACAATCCAAAGTCTTTATCAAGAGAATAAAAAGACTGCTTATAGACTGGGAAAAAATATTTGGCAACTACGTATGTGATCAAAGTCTAATCACCATAATCTACAAGGTACGGCAAAATATCAACTGAAAAAAGACAAATAACCCAGTTAAACAATGCACAAAGGATATGGACAGACACTTCTCCAAAGAAGACATCCAAGCAGCGAAAAGACACATGAAGACATTCTCACAATCATTAGCTGTTAGAGAAACCCAAATCAAAAGCACAATGACATACCATCTTATCTCAACAAGGCTGGCACTAATCCAAAACAATGCAAAATAGCAACTGTTGGAGAGTCTCCGGAGAACCCGGAATTCTTCTGCACTGCTGGTGGGAGTGTAAAATGGTACAACCTCTTTGGAAAGCAATTTGGTGCTTTCTTTAAAAGCCAGATACAGAAATACCATATGATCCAGCAGTCCCACTGCTTGGAATATATCCTAAAGAAATAAGAGCTGTCACATGAACAGATACATGCACACGAGTGTTTATTGAAGCACTGTCCACAGCAGCAAAAAGATGGAATCAACCTAGGTGCCCATCAACAGATGAAAGGATAAACAAACTATGGTAGATTTACACAATGGAACACTATGCAATGATAAAGATAAGTGATAATTTCATGAAAAATCTCGTAACATGGAATCATCTGAAAACATATGTTGAGCAAAATCAGTCAGTTGCAAAAGGACAAATATTGTGAGACCACTATCGTAACCAACAGCACTGAAGAAAGAAGTCAAAGCTGCACTGAAGGCATTGGAGAAAAACAAGGCTCCTGAAACTGATGGAATATCAATTGAGATAGTTCAACAAACAGATGCAGCGTTGGAAGTGCTCACTCAACTATGTCAAGAAATTTGGAGGACAGCTCCCTGGCCAACTGACTGGAAGAGATCCATATTTATGCCCCTTCCAAAGAAAGGTGATCCAACCAAATGTGGAATATCATTGATATCACACACAAGTAAAATTCTTCTCAAGATCATTGAGAAGTGACTACAACAGTATATTGACAAGGAACTGCCAGAAATTCAAGCTGGATTCAGAAGAGCACGTGGAACCAGGGATATCATCACTGATGTCAGATAAATTTTAGCTGAAAGCAAAGAACACCAACAAAATGTTTACTTGTGTTTCATGGTCTATGCAAAAACATTCGACTTTGCGGATCATACCAAACTATGGCTAATGTTGCAGAGAATGGGAATCCCAGAACACCTAATTGTGCTCTTGAGGAAACTGTATACGGGTCAAGAGGCAGTAGTGCAAACAGAACAAGAGTAGACTGCGTGGTTTAAAGCCAGGAAAAGTGTGCATTAGCATTGTGTCCTTTCACTATACCTTTTTAACCTGTATGCTGAGCAAATAATCTGAGAAACTGGATTATACGAAGAAGAACAAGTCATCAGGATTGGAGGATGACTCATTAACAACCCGCATTATGCAGCTGACACCACTTTACTTGCTGAAAATGTAGAAGATTTGAGGCATGTACTGATGAAGTTCAAGGACCACAGCCTTCAGTATGAATTGCACTTCAACATCAGGAAAACAAAAATTCTCACAATTTGGCCAGTAAGCTACATTGTCATAAATGGACAAAGTACTGAAGTTGTTAAAGATTTTGTTTCACCTGGGTCTACAATCAATACAGCAGTCAAGAAATAAAAAGATGCATTGCACTGGGAAAATCTGCTTCAAAGGACCTCCTCCAAGCATTCAGAAGTAAGGATGTCACCTTGAGGACTAAAACATGCCTGACCCAAGCCATGGTACTTTCAATTGCATCACATGCATGAGAAAGCTGGACTGTGAACAAAGAAAACAGAAGAATTGATGTCTTTGAACTGTGGTGCTGGAGAAGAATGTTGAATGTATCATGGACTGCCAAAGTAACAAACACATCTGTTCTGGAAGAAGTGCAACTAGAGTGCTCCTTAGAAGCAAAGATGGCAAGACTGCATCTTACATACTTTGGACATGTTGTCAGGAAAGATCACTCCCTGGAGAATGACATCATGCTTGGTAGAGTGAAGAGTCAGCAAAAAAGAGGAGGGCCCTCGACGAGATGTATCAACAATAATGGGCTTAAGCATAAAAACAACTGTGGACATGGTGTAAGATCAGGCAGTGTTTCATTCTGTTGTTCATAGGTTTTCTATGAGTCAGAACTGACTCGAGCTGTCAGTTAACAACAACAACAACAACTATTGTAAAGACTTAAGAAAAGGCTTATGCACAGAAAATACTCTGATGGCTACAACGTGGGGAGGGAGAGGGCTATTCATAGATTAGACAGTCTATAGGAATTTGGTTAGGTGAAGCAAGAGACAGCATGCAGTAGAAGGGAGGTCAGCACAACTGGAATACAACATAATCTAAAACTTTTTCTAAATACAGCCCAACATTTTAAAGGACAGAGTAGCAGGCACAGGGGCCTGAGTACCATGGCTTCAGGGGACATCTAGGTCAATTGTCATAGCTAGTTTTTTTCTAAGTGTTGTTATTTTTTTTTTTTTTCTGTATCCCATATGGGTGAGTAGCACCTGGGGTCTTAAAAGCCAGCGAGCTGCCATCTAAGGAACATCAATTGGTCCCCACCCACCTGGAGCAGACTGAAACCAGAAACTTCAAAGACATGAGGAAAATATGAGCCCGAGAGATGGAAAGTCCCATATGATTGGGAGACTACATCAGTATTAAATCAGAAGAACTAGATGATGCCTGTCCACCACCAAAGACTGTCCTTACAGGGAGCACAATGTAGAATCCCTGATGAAGCACAAGAAAAAGGAGACTGCAGATCTAGAAGAGCAGATTTTATGGTCCAACAACCTGTAGGCTCCCCTGAGAACACAGCCCTTGGACTTGCTGCTAGTCCATAGCTAAAACCAGTACTGAATCCAACACTTCAGACAAAGACTGGACTGGACTATGAGGCATAGAGTGATGCAGGTGGTGTGTATACTTCGTGGTTTAATATATATATGAGGCTGTCCAACTGGTTTCTTCCTAGAGAGGAGAGAAGAGGGTAGAGAGGACTGGACAAGTGTTGGCTGAGTGGATACTGGAAGTACAGGGTGAAAAGGAAGAGTGTGCTGTCACAGGATAAGGAAAGCAGATAGAATTTCATAAAGGTAAGTATTCGGGTTTTATATGGCAAACTGACTTGGATTATAAACTTTCACTTAATCACAATAAAAAATAAAAGCAATTTTCAAAAAAATTAACAGTGAAAAAAATAATATACCACAACCAAGTGGGATTCATATAGGGTATGCAAGAATGGCTCAGTGTTAGAAAATCAATCAGTGTAATCCATCATGTAAATAAAAGTCCTATGATGTCTTAATTGACATAGAAAAGGCATTTGCAAAGTCCAACACTCATTCTGGATTTTAAAAAAAAATCTCTCAATAAAATAGGTACAGAAGGAAAATTCCTCAATATAATCAAGGGCATCTATACAAAACCTGGTGGCATAGTGGATAATCGCTAAATTTGACAACCAAAAGGTCAGCAGTTCCAATCTGCCAAGTGCTCCTTGGAAACCCTATGGAACAGTTCTGCTCTGACCTATAGGGTCACTATGAGTTGGAGTCAACTCAATGGCAGTGGGTTTGGTTTTTTGGTTTTTATACAAAACCAACAGCCAACATCATTTTTAATATAGAGAGGCTAAAAACATTCCCCTTGAGAACAGTAACAACATAATGATGCTCTTTATCACCATTTCTATTTAACATTGTTCTGGAAGTCCTAGCTATGGCAACATGGCAAGAACGAGAAATAAAGGGCACCTCAATTGGTGATGAAGAAATAAAATTGACCCTATTTGTGAGTGATACGAAACTATTCATGTAAAACCCCAAAGACTCCACCAAGAAAACTACTGGAACTAACAAAAAGATTCAGCGGAGTATCAGGATGCAAAGTAAACATACAAAAATCAGTCAGATACTGATACATCAATTAAAAAAAAAAAAAAGAATGAAAAGGAAATTGAGAAAACACTATCACTTATAATAGCTCTTAAAAATATAAAATACTTAGGAATAAATCTAACCAAAGATGTAGAAGACCTTCATAAATAAAACCACAAAACACTACTGCAAGAAACCAAAATAGATCTACATAAATGGAGAAAACATACAATGATCATGGATAAGTAGACTCAACATTGTATAAATGACAATTCTACCTGATAGAACCTACCAATCCAATGCAATCCCAATCCAAATACCGACAACATTCTTTAAAGAAACAGAAAAATTAATCATTAACTTTGTATGGAATGGAAGAGCTCCTGGATGAGTAAGGCACTACTGAAAAAGAGTAAAGTTGGAGGACTCACACTAGATAATCTCAGAACCTATTATACAGCTACAGTAGTTAAAACAGCCTGGTACTAGTGAAATGACAGATACACTGAATTGAGAATTGAGAACCCAGTTTTAAATCCATTCACCCACAGTCACCTAATCTTTGAAAAGGGACCAAAATCCATCAAATGGGGAAAAGTCAGTCTTTTTCACAAGTGGTGCTGGCAAAACTGAATATCCATCTGCAAAAAAATGGAACACTACCCATATTTCACATCATACACAAAAACTAATTCAAAATAGATCAAAGACCTAAATATGAAACCCACAGCTATAAAGATCATAGAAGAAAAAATAGAATCAACTCTAGAGGCCCTAATAAACAGTATTAACAGTATACAAACCATAACTAACAACACACACATTACAGAAGATAAGTTAGATGACTGGACTCTTCAAAAAAATTAAACACTTATACTCATCAAAAGACTTCACTGAAAGAGTAAAAAAAAGCACCCACACACAGGGGGACAGGGGGACAGTTTTTGGCTATGACAAATCTGGCAAAGTTCAAATCTCTAAAATATACAGGAAAATCCAACAATTCCTCTACAACAAAAAGACAGTAATGCAATTTAAAAATTGGCAAAGAAAATGAACAGATACTTCATCAAAGACAACATTCAAGCAGCTAACACAGTCATGAGGAAATGGCTGGAATCACTAGCAATTAGAGAAGTGCAAAACAGAATCACAATAGGATACTTTCTCATGATTCAAAAAGACAGAAAATAACAAATGTCAGAGAGACTGAGGGAGACTGGAATTCTTATGCACTGCTGGTTGCAATGCAAAATGGTACAACTGTTTTAGAAAACAATACGGTGCTTTCTTAGGAAACGAAAAATAGAAATGGCATGTGATCCAGCAATCCCACTCCTAGAGATATGTGTTGGAGAAATTATAGCCATCACACAAATAGATACATGCACACTCATGTTCATTGCAGCCCTGTTCACAGTAGAAAAAGATGAAAACAACTAACCTCCTCATCAACAGATGAATGCATGAACAAACTATGGTATACACACACAGTGAGTAGTCCACAGCAATAAAGAACAATGATGAATCCACAAAGCACTTCAGAACATGAATGAATCTGCAGGGCATTTGTTAAGTGAAATAAGTTAATCACAAATGGACCACTACTATAAAAACTCATGAAGAAGTGTATCCACAAAAAGAAATAATCTTCAGTGTTTATGAGGGGTGGGAAGGATTAGGACTGAAAAACACTAGACAGTAGATAATAGGCAACTTTGCTGAAGAGTAAGACAATACATAGTACTGGAGAAGCCAACACAGCTTGCCTAAGGTCAGGTCATGGACACTCCATAGACACATCCCAACTCCCTGAGGGACCAAATTGCTGGGCTGGGGACTGTAGGCACCATGATCTTGGGGAACATCTAGCTCACCTGGCATCACACAGTTTACAAAGATAATGTTGTACATTCTACTTGGGTGAGTAGTATCTGGGGACTTTAAAGCTTCTTAGCAGCCATCTAAGATACTTCACTGGTCTCATCCCTTCAGGACTAAGGGAGAATGAAGAAAACAAAAAACACAGGGAAAGATTAGTTCAAAGGACTAATGGTACTGCAACTACCACAGCCTTACACCAGACTGGATCTAATGCAGCTAGGTGGTACCCAGCTACTATCACCAACTTCTCTAAAAGGGATTATGACAAAGGGTCCCAGACAGAGATGAAGAAAAATATTGAACAAAATTCTAACTCACCAAAAAAGACTGTACTTACTGTTCTGACAGAGTCTGGAGAAACCCTGAGAATATGGCCCCTGGACACCTTTTGAACTCTAATGAAGAGATTCCTGAGGTTCACCTTTCAGACACAAAGAATAGACAGACCCATAAAACAAAGAGAAACTAAAGGGGCACACCATCCTAGGGGCAAGAACTAGAAGTGAGGAAGGAACAGGAAAGCTGGTAATAAGGAACTCAAAGTTGAGAAAAGAGAGTATCGACATGTTGTGGGTCAGTAACCAGTGTCACAAAGTAGTATGTGTACTTTTTAAAGAGAAGATAGTTTGTTCTACAAACCTTCATCTGAAGTGCAATAATTTAAACAGTACAATTCATACTTGTAAAATAATAGATTTACGAATTGGACTTCCTCAAAATTTAAAACTTCTGCTTATTGAAAGATATTGTTAAGAGAATGAAGATACAAACCACAAACTGAGAAAACAATAGTTGTAAATCACATATTTAATAAAGACCTTGTATGTAGAATACATGAAGAACTCTCAAAATTCAAGAACAACCAAAAGATTCAATGAAAATATTTGAATAGACACTTCACCAAAGACGTCCATATGGTCCAAATGATGTTCAGCATCATTATTGAGTAGGGAAATCTAAGTAAATTAAAGCCACAAGGAGAACCCAATGCACACCTATTAGAATGTTTATAATTAAAAGACTGACCATATCAAGTGTTCTGTAAGGATATGAGTGAACTGACACTCTCACACCCTATTGATAGGAATGTAAAATGGTACAACTACTTAGGAAAACTGGAATTTCCTTAAAAACTAAATATACACCTACTATATGGTTTAGCTAGTCTACTATTCTACACCTGAGTATTTACATTTATCCAAGAGAAAACATACGTTTATACAAATACTTGTGTGCAAATATTCTTTTCAACTTTATTTGCAAAAGTCAAAAACTGGAAACAATCTATATGTCCATCAACAGATAAATGCATAAACAAACCATGGTATATCCACACAGTGGGTTAACTATTCAGCATAAAAAATAGATGAACTATTGATACATATTACACGAGTGAATCTCAGAATAATTATATTACATGAAACAAACAAGACACTCCTTCCAAAGGAAAAGTACATACTATTTAATTCCATTTATATAAAATTTTAGAAAATGCAAACTACTCTATGATGATAGAAATCATTTCAATGGATCCCTGATGGCATAATGGTTAAGAGCTTAGCTATTAACAAAAAGGTCAACAGTTCAAATCCATCAGCCATTCCTTGGCAAACCCTATGGGGCAGTTTTACTCTTCCCATAAACTAGTCTACCTAAACTCAATGGCGGTGGATTTGGTTTGGGCTTTGGTTACGGATGGTGAGAGGTGGAACCAAGAGGGACAAAAAGAAGGGATTATAAAAAACCAGGAGGGAATTTGGTGAGTGGTAGGTAGGCTTTATTGTAGTGATGGTTTCATGGGGGTATATTTTTATTTGATTTGCTTTGTTTTTCAAGTTTTATTTGGCATATATGCAAAAGGACAAAGGTGGGAAGCAGACAAGCATACTGGCAGAGCTGATATCCGCCCAAATCTGAGAAAGGTTACAGAATCATCAGTATATATTAACATTGCACAATGGGTAGAATCATTGAAAACTTCACATTGTGAAAGATTGGCTAGAAATTATGATCTTACATTTTGAATCATCTTAACATTCATTGGTACAGGTTTCAGTAATGACAATCAGAGGGTCTTCACTGGCTCAACAAATTTCTATTCACTAGATGCTAATAGAAAAAGATAAGAGTAGAAAGCTTTTTGTGTTCTGTTTGATTGGCTTTATGTCGAAGTTTCCCTAAAAGATATTTTTCTTCCATAAAAGATAATTTCCAAGATTGTTCAATCTGTTGTCTTTATCTCAGTGTCCAGTTGATGCATCCTTGTGAGACCTTGCGGGCCCAGCTGGGTCACATTCTCTTTGCTCCAGAACAGGTAACAATGATTCCAATATTATTTTTAATCATTTCCTCCTTTTGATTGAAGATTGGAGAAAACACATCAAGGATGCACACTTGGACTTATTCACACTGCTAAATAGCAAGCACGGCAAGTTCTTTAAACTTGGTAATTTTCCACCAGATACTACCTGATTCTTCGCCAAGATTTTAAGAGCCATGTTATTGTAAGTCACACCACAAGGGTGAGCAGATTCAATGTACATCAACATTTCAGCCCAAGGTCTTCTTTTGCCTTTTAGGTACTTAAGATAATAGAGGATAAATGTTATTATCCCTGATACTATCAGTATGCGGACTAAGAATATTACTGTCCCTTACAGTAGTGATCTAGCCAGTGTTCTTATTCCTGATGGTAGTCAACCAAATAAATCTAACGTTTCTAAGGGAGTTACAGTTTGTAACTAAGTACCTTGCAGTCTAATTCTGTATATATCCTGTTCTGCTTTTCCAGTGTTACATACCCAAATGCAAGAAGAGGTATTTACTATAATACAGACTTTACCTTCCTGGGTTAATAAAAAATCCAAGACTATTCTGTTATCTAACACTGCTTAGGTCAATGAGACCAGAGATTGCTGTTGTGTTTTCATCCCTCTAGAAAATTCATTTGCAATTTGCCCCTTTGAGGAAAAAAAAAAGGTTGCCTTCAAGTTGATTTTGACCCATAGCCTACCCTATAGGACAGAGTAGAGCTTCCCCACAGAGTTTCTAAGTAGCACCTGGTGAATTCAAACTGCTAACCTTTTCATGCAGTCATAGCACTTAACCAGTATACCACCAGTTTCCATTTGTCTCATAGTAATTGAAAATTTCTTAAAGATTTCTCTAGTTCAACTATACTGTAAATAGGAACTAGAGCACTTAGAAGTGACCAGTCGTACCCTGGGTGTTGGACCAATGGACTTTCTTCTGACTCTCATTTTACAATGGCTCACAAATTAACATTACCTTCCAAGTATTTACTAATATCTTTACTATGAATAAAAAGATAATCAGGAAATTCTTAAAGTGCATTGTCCATATATCCACCCGGAACCTAAACAAGAGTTTGCCCCTGTAAATTTACTGTCAGTTGGAAAGGAATCATGTAAACTTGTATGGTTGGATTGACCACATAAAAATATACAGCCATGAGGAGCACACAAAGTTTGTTTAGAGGAAACTAAAGGTATAGAAAATTTTTCATGTCACAACCATGTCTCCATTAGAGAGCTATCACAGATAGTCTTCCTGGTTGTAATTCTATGTAAGTAAGATTTTTCTAACATTGATTATTATAATCATGAGGATGAGATAAATGATTCCGAATTGCTATTTTATATAACTTACTAAAGCATTCTTTATACCAGTCACTTAAATCTCTAGGAGTGCATTGATATAATTCTGTAAAATGTCCATCTTTATTACAAAGCAAATGAGGATATCTTCGGAGTAACTGGGTGTCACACAAGTTATCATTCAACCTGATAGATGTGGTGTTAAACTAAGCTGTCAATAACATTTGGGTTACAGAGGAGTCCGTATCTTATTTCTAATGGCACAGGATAAAGCTGTACTACAGTTTACAGTAGGAGGTAGTATCAAATGACAATTTAACAAGGGTAAAGGACCAGAATTTTCTTTAACAGAACAAGGGTTTTGATGACAAATCCAATATTGTGTTAAATTACCAACACTTGCTACAGATTGCGATAATTGAACAAAAGCATTTTCATTCCAAGTATCTATTCCTCTAACAAATAAAAGAGTAACTAGATAAATGACCCACACAATTTTAAATCAGAATTACTTAATACAGACCAGCTAAGTAACAAAGAATATAGCAAGTAAGAAACTATCTAAATTGTACTTCTGAGTCATTCATCCAAAGGAAGTGGTCAGTTGTTGGTCATTTGGGGACTACATCTGAATTTCAGTTCTAGTCCTCCTGCCAGTCCCATCATCCAGTCAGGAACCTTGCTCTTCTTAAATTGGAAAGGTGTACCTAGGCTTTCACACCTTGTAATTTTACAGCAAATTCATTTGTTAGTAAAAGTAAATATGGACCCTTCTATTTCAGTTCTAAAGACTTTTTCTGTTGGTGTTGTTCCCAGTGTACACAGTCACCGGGTTCTGGGGCATGATAACTTGTATAATCAAGAAGCAAAGTTTGAGCATAAGCATGTTTAATAACTTTATCATTGGCTTTAGCATATTGTATTAATCTCTGGCAGTACTTTAATAAACTATTTGAGATCGAATTTTAGAACTCTTTCTGGAATGGCCATTGCACATGGTGGCATGGTGGCAAGTAAGCAAACTTAATTGTATAGTTGTCTGTGAGGGAGTTTTTAGCCAGTAAACAAATAACTGTGTTGGAACACCTTCCCTACTCATCTGATCTGACCTCCAGTGACTTTTCTTTATTTGAAGATAAAGTAAATATTGAGTGGAAGACATTCTGATGACATTCAGGGCATCAACGGTATTATGATGACAGGTCTGATGGCCATTCTAGAAAAAGCGTTCCACAATTGCTTTGAAGGCTGGAGTAGTCACTGGCATCAGTGCATAGCTTCCCAAGGGGAGTACTGAAGCTGACTGTAGTGGTATACAGCAATGAAGTATGCAGCACTTTTTCTGGAATGAGCTCATGAATTAACTGGTAGTTCTCATGTGTATCATCCCATTGCCTTCTTGCCTGCATGGTTTCTGCTGACTAATCAGAGCTTAGTTTCATCATTTCTCTTCTGTAAGTGATTTTTTGTTTTCTCAAGCTGCTCTCAGAATTTTTTCTTTGTCTTTGTTTTTGGTAACTTTTCCTCAGTGATTTTCTTTTAGGGTCTATCCTATCTGAGGTTTATTTAGCTTCTTGGATGGTCAGCTTTTCATCTTTTTGTGGGGTATATTGCTGTTGGTAGCTACCGTCAAGTCAGCTCTAGCTCCTGGTAATCTTACGTACAACAGAATGAAACACTGCCCTGTCCTGTACCATCTTCATCACTGTTGATACGTTTGAGTTTATTATTGTGGCTATGGTGTCATTTCATCTCAATGAAGCTTTCCTTCATTTTCCCTGACCCTCTGCTTTACCAAACACGATGTCATTTTATAGCAATTGGTCTTACTTGATGACGTGTTCAAAGTAAGTGAGCCAAAGTCTCACTATCTACATGTCATGTTGTACACTTTAAATATATGTAGTTTATTGCATATCTATTATACCTCAACAAAATAGTTTGTTAAAAAAAAAATTCATTAGTCTCAGAAAATGTTGTTTGTGTGTTTAATAATTAATTCCTCCATTGCATTTAAAATAGGATTTGATTCACTAAACAGCAAAACTGAACTGGCTACATGCTGTAAGGCCTACCTGTATACTTCATCTCTTGTTTCTAACATTTTGTGCATTGCTGTACTATCTTCACCCTAGGGTGTAGATGTGCTATATCCTCCCCTAGAGGATAGGCACTGTATCTGAAACTCCCTGCAGTCCTGAAAAAGAACAATGGGGGGTTGAAGGTAACAACTTCACTCTCAATTTGGGCTGTCAGTGCTGTTCCTTGTGAACCTCTTCAGTGTTCTCATATGGTCTGGTTGCTAAATCTTCCTTGTCTTAGTCTTCTAGTGCTGCTAGAATTGAATGGATTTAACAAAGGGAAATTTATTTTCTCTCAGAAAAGTTGGCTAAGTCTAAATTCAGGGCATCAGCTCCAGAGGAACTCTCTGCATTGGCTCTGAAGGAAGGTATTTGCTGTCATTCTTCTCTTAGATTGCGAACTTCTGAGGTATAGGGACCCCAGGTCCAAAGGACACACTCTGCTCTCATTACTGCTTCTTTCCTGACAGTATAAGGTCTCTTTCTTTCCTTTCTTTCATACCCAAGAGACTTACTCAAAGCACAACTCATTCTTATAGGTTAGGTCCTACCTCACTAACACAATCACTGTCCATCCTCCCTCGTTAGCACCAGAGAGGCTGAACTTACAACATATAGAAACATCACACAATTTGACCTAGCCAAATTGTTACACACATTTTGGGGGGGTGGGTGCAATTCAAGCCAGTACACACCCCCTGGGAAGTAGTTTTTCTTGACCCAAATTAAGGATGCACTGCTCCCCTGTAAGCTTCTTACAGTTCCTGGAAAGAAAACTTGGGTAGTTATCACCTCCCAGTTGTCTACAAATATCCAGACACGTCTGCTATCACATTTTCACAAAAAGGCTAATATTTCACAGATTGTTCCTCCTCTGTTCATCTGTCCCATAAGGTGTCCCTCCTTTTTATTTCTTCTTCTCAGGAAAACTGAGGCATTAATCTGTCCCTGAATTTGCTGGACAGGACCCCTTTAAGAGCCTCTCTTCAGGACATACTTGGGCTTGTCCAGAAGACACCTTGGCTCTGAAAAGCAAGTATGCCTGGGAAACAAGGGCTCCATTTAATCAAATACTGTGTAAGTCGGTGAAGCCAGCCCTGTCTAAAGCAGCCTCTATCCTGTTTCTCTACCTCATTACTCTGTTTATTTCCTGGCTGGCACTTGTACAATATGTCCATGTCACTCACTACAATCTAAGCCCTATATAAGCAGAAATCTAGTTTTTCTCATCCATTCTGGTATCCCAAATGCCTAACAAAACCTGACATGTGGTGGATGCTCAACAAATGTTTGTCAAATGTATAAATTGGACTATAAATTCTTATGGGAAGTGCTGAACCACTGAAAGGCTTCTGCCTAGAACAGAGTCTACTTATGGCCTCCCTTGTATTTATAGCAGTAAGAATTGATGATGCAAGATTGGAGATTTAAGTCCACCCAGAGGCACCTCAGAAGAAAAGCCTGGAAATTTGCTTCCAAAAAAATCAGCCAGTGCAAACTCTACAGGGCGCTTTTCTACTCTAACATACTTGGGGTCTCCATGATTAGAATCAACTCAATAGCAACTGGTTATTTATAGCAGTGGGCTTAAAATTTGCCTCAGGAACTTTCTAGGATACCCAGGTATGGGTACATGGACACTTTGCCCCATGAGAATTCTTATTTAGAAGAAGAGAGGCATTCCTGTTTCAGAAATGTTCACAAATTGCTAATTTAGACTTAAATTTAGATAGAAATCACGTCATTTTAATTGTGCTGATTCACAAAGCCACAACACTGACATTTTTCAAGATTGTATTCCTTTCAAGACACTCACAAATGGAGTATGCAAATATTTTCATTATCAGTCCATGTTGAGAAAGGCTTACAGATCAACAAATTTGTTGATTCTAGAGTCTGAGATAGTTTGGACCAGATAGTCTATAAATGTGTTTATTTGTTTCTTTCTTTAATTGGAGCCTCTCTTTGCTCCTCTGCTTCATCAAAGACTATGTGAGACAATATAATGCTACCCAGATACAAAACAGAAGAAAAACAAACAGGGACAAAAGAGATGGCAGAGGCGGCTGGGAGAAAATTTGGCTGCCTGCAGAGAGTGGAATGGGCTGGAAGGTGGCAGCAATGACAAAGTATGTCTATGGTGCTGGAGAGCCAGGAATGCAACTCTAAAATGAAAATGGAGAGAAAGATCACATTTTTGTTCCAACTGCAAACGGCTTCTGGTTTTCTCATCATTCTATTCTCTTTTATGAACAAGTGGAACATTTTCTGAGTGACCATTCCATCCTGTAATAGTTCAAGGATTCCTTTTTGGATGATAAAAACCAAGGTTACAGTGTGACACGGCATCATTCATAGGACACACTGGAGTTCCTAGGTAGTGCACATGGTTAACATAACCAGCTTGTAAGTGAAAGGTTGGAGGTCTGAGTACACCAGAAGATGTCCAGAAAAAAGGCCTGATGATCTACTTCTGAAAAAGTCAGTCATTGAAAACCCTATGGAGCACAGCTCTACTCTGGCACACATGGGGTTGTCATGAATTGAATCAGTTTAATGGCAACTGTTGTTCCTTTGCTTGCTCATTTGCTCGCTTGCTCGTTCCTTTGCGTGTTTGCTCACTCACTCGCTCACTTGCTTGCTTGCTTGCAGGACATACTACTGATCTATCATCTCAAAGATGATGGATTGAACTTAGAATGCATCTCTTCTTCTCTCATTCAGCCCTCCTCATGGAGGGTAGTACATCTTTATGGATCAAAATGTCCTGAGCTTAAGATACAGAGCAAGATTATAGAATGGCTTCTAGAATCTCCAACGCTTTATAAAGTGTTTAATTCAGTCCTGGGATGGAAGCACAAACAGTCCTTCTGAAATGACCCCAAACCTCTATCTAAGAAGTCAGGGTGGTGGTAACCATCTGGGGACTTAAACTCTGCAAACAGATAGAAGTCCTTGTCTTCTAGGGAAGACCACCTGGATAACTACAGAGTTTTATCGCCACATGAGCATCATTCTTTATAGCCCCACAACGATGAAGGAGGATAATAAATAATCAGCAGATAGATGGGCAGGAGCTTATGTCTGCCTGCTGGGAAAAGTGCTAAAAGGCTGCCCTTAAACACTCACAGAAGAACTATTCCTGTGCTAATTCTCCTAAGACCTCAGATCTTCTAACACAACTTGGAGATCATTTCATCAAACATTTGTGTTGCCCTTGTCCCATCAAGAGCCTATCTTCATGAGTTTCAGGTTGACCCAAACGGTACTGGAATATGTCCAGGAATAAAGCTGTTCACTGCCTAACCAGGTGGCCCATTTCAATTTTTTTTTCCACCCCATTTCAAATTTTAACAGCTCGGACTTTGAAAAGCCCCTCTTACCACGTGAAAACCTATTCCTCTGAAACCTCAGTTCTCCCTACTAAGGTCAATCAAAGAAATGACTTATTACCTGCCTACAGAAATATCCATCCAGCATTCAAAGGCAGCCACCATGCCAAATGCCCACCTTTTGGACAATGAAGAGTCATTCTTGCTTCATATCTCTTCTATCTACTTCAGCTTACAAATGGCATGTTTAAATGTGTTACCAAACACTGAGAGTGTCACAAGTGTGTCTGGCCAGGATCGAATACAGAAAACCATTCAAGTGCTTTGTGTTCTATTGTTTCTGGAATCTGCTTTTCTCCCCAGTTTGAATTTAGAGCATTTTCTTATCTCTCTTTTTCTGAAACCTCGCCTGTTCTCCATGGTTCCTCCTATTGCCAAATGCTGTCTATAATTAAACCTGCAGCCTCTGTACTAGGTAGTAATTGCTAAGATTTTAGAGACATGAATTTGCCCAAGCAAAGTATTTGAGTGTTCTTTTTCCAGCTTAATTCAAAGCACCAAGCACAGATTCATTCTTCTTCCAAATGAACTAAATCAGGCAAATACTTACCCATCCACTCTGTTGACAATAAAACTAAAGCACAGAGTCATAAGTGACTGCTAAGACTCCAAGCCCAGATGGTGGACCCTGAATTATAACTCAAGCCTTCAAGCCCCCTGCACTGAATCCCATTGTTGGGAAGGATGATTCTTTGTTGTTCTGGAATGTGCTTCCCAAGGGTGCAGCTGAAGAGACACTGAAGACAAGTGTCAATCATCGTCTCCATCCTTGGCTGGTAATGGTAGAAGATGCAGCACCAATAATGAAACAATTGAAGGTTGCAGATAAGGACTGAGCCTGAGGATTAAAGAAGTGGCTTTTGCTTTCTGAATTCTTCCATGCGTCACAGACCTCAGGCCTCTTACTCAAGGGCCAGGAAATTTCATTCCTCACCAATCAAGAAAATACTTGCTTTCTTTTGATAATGGCATTCTAAAAAGCAGGTGCTGTTGTGTCCCTCCTTGTGGTAGCATTGAACAGGGCCTCTGATAGCAGATATCTGGGCCATGCAGTGGAATCCGAAACAAGGTACGCAGGTGGCAGAGACTGGGACTTTCCAATGACCTTTATGTTCCCTTTTAGGATGGCTGCAAAGAAAACAAGACATAAAATATAGTCCCTGTATAATTTGCTGGTTTATATGTGGTTTCATCACTTTTTAAAAAAATAATATCTAAAGTGTTCTTTAAGTTTCTCCAATGGCTGGTATTTAAAACCCTGGAAAGGGCAGAGAGAAAGCCAATGAAACAAGGTCACAATGGACAAGTCCACTCTCCTTCCAGTCAATGTGATGGGGGCCACGGGGTGCGAGCAACCCTCAGGATGTGAAGCTGTGGTTGCTTAGAATCCCGCTGGCATATTGTACTTTATGGTTGAGAGATTTGCCTGTGCTTTCATCTCCAAAGTTCCCCAAGAAGAGACAAATGGATTCCTTCAGTTTGAATTTAGAAATGAAAGGACTGTATGTATATACGTTTATATGCATGTGTGTGTATTGCTGTCATTAGTTGCCATCAGTCAGCAGCTCTGATTCATGATGACTTTATGTACAACAGAATGAAATGCTGCCCCACCGTATACTGGCCCCACAAGCACTGGTATGTTTGAGTCCATTGTTGCAGCCACTGTGTTAATCTATCTCATAGCATCTCTCTTTTTTTCTGACTTTCTACTTTAACAACCATGATATGTTTTTTGAAGGATTGGTCTCTCCTGATGTCATGTCTAAAGGAAGCAGATGAAGTTTTGGCATCCTCATTTCCAAGGAGCATTCTGGTTTTATTTCTTCTAAGACTGATTGGTTTGTTCTTCTGGGAGTCCACAGTATATGCAATATTCTTCACCAACACCACAGTTCAAATGCATTAATTCTCCTTCTACCTTCCTTTTGCCTTGTCTACTTTCCTCACACATATGAGGTGATTGAAAAGACTATGTCTTAGTGTTGGTGCACCTTAGCCATCATCTTAGCTTTTTTTTTTTTAACACATGTTTGTTCCATGAGAGACAGAGAGAGACTGATTGCATAGTGGTTAAGAACTGTACTGCTATCCAAGAAGTCTATAGTTTGAATCTACCAACCACTCATTGGAAATCCTGTGGGGCAGTTCTACTCTCTTCTGTAGGGTTGTTATGAGTAGGAATCAACTCAATGGCAACAAGTTTTATACATGTGTACCGTGTGTGTGTGTGTGTGTGTGTGTGTGTGTGTGTGTGTGTGTGTGTGTGTGTGTGTGTGTGTGTGTGTGTGTAGAATATGGATCCCTGATGCCACAGTGGTTAATTAAGCATTTGGCACTAACTGAAAGGTAGGCAGTTTGAACCTGCCACTGCTTTGCAGGGGAAAAGACCTGATGATTTGCACCCATAAAGATTACAGCCTATGAAACCCCATGGGGCAGTTCTAGTCATTCACATAGGGTCAGTATGAATTGGAATCTAGTGAGTAACATACATCAACAATAACTATATATGTATATATGTGTGTATGCATATGTATAGACACATGCATATTTGTATAATTACGTGAATATTTTAAAAGAGAGAGATTGTGATGAAGGTGGCAATAAGAGACATACTGTGTTTCACCCTGGCTACCTGATTTAAAGTGACTTCTATCACCCATCATTTATCATAGCATTTATGGAAAGTTATCATTATTTATTTTGTGCTTATTTGATTGTTTAATATTTTATAAATACAAGTTTATAAATACAAATTTATAAGTAGAGCTAGAAATGACCTAAAACATTTGCTCATAAGTGATTTAAGTATTTAAGCCAACTGCAAGTATTTGTTTATTGCTATTTTTATATTTACATTAACTTGGTATCATATTTCATTTATTTTAACATTATTAAATTTAATTAAATCTGTTAAATACTAAATTATATTTAACACTATATTTGAAATAATTATAGATTCACTGTAAGTTGCAAACAGTACAAGAGAATCCCTAGGTACTCTTCACCTAGCTTCTCCCAATGGTAGTAACTTCCAATATTATAGCACAAAACCAAAACACTGTCACAAGCTACAGACCATATTCAGGTATCGCCAATTTTTCCAGCTATTTGTATGTGTGTATGTGTGTATACAACCAGCATCACAGTCTAGATACAGATGGTCCCAAAAACATAAAGGAGCCCTTCTGTGCAGCACTTGGTTGTGCTTTGTGTTTGCTTACTGAGAACCCTGAGGACCAGCTTACCTGTCTGTTCCCTGACACATCACCACCACTCACCTGGTTCCTGCCATGTAACAGGTACTCAATGACTTACTTATTGAATAAATTATTCTCTGCATACACAAACTGAACTACTCTTCAATAGCCTTGGACATAAACAAATCTGAAAGTGAATACTCAGGATGACTGATGAGGTTTCCTTCTAAGACTAGTAAATAGAGTGAGAGGAAGTGAAGATGAGGGATGCTACGGGCCAGCTTCCAGAATTGGTGCTGAATTTCTCCAACCTGAGAGTGTACGTCATGTCCTCCAGGAGCCCCTCCCATTCGCTTCATCCTCTACCCTATCTCCCACAAACCCCATCTGACTCATTTTCCCTTCCAGTGATATAAGATGGGAAGAACATGAACATGAACATGGTTGAGGGATAGATTGAATTGTGTGAAAAAATAAAACATGTTGAATCCTAACTCATGTACTAGTGGCTGTGGCTTTGGAGGTTATGAGGTAAGTTAACAAGGTTACACCAGAATACAGTAAGTCCTATCCCTTCTAAGTGGTGTCTTAATTAAGAAAAAGAATAGGTGAAAATGGACACCATGTGAAGATGCATCTAAAAGCCAAGAATGCCAATGAATGGAGGGGTACCAGAAACTGGAAGAAACAGTGATCTCCCTCTAGAGCGAACAGAAAGAGCATGGCCCTTTCAATGCCCTGACTTCAGACCCCTAGCCTCCAGATCTGTGAGACAATGTAAGTTTCTGTTCTTAAAAGCCACTCATTTTGTGGTAGTTTGTTATGGCAGTTCTAGGAAATGAAGACAATTGCTAAGTGACCCATCCCTTTGGGAGACTCTACACCTCTGAGAAGTGACCTAGAAGAAGGACAGCAGGTACAAAGGAAGCAGCAACTTGCAGATAGTCAGTCTTGTTTTTCTATTAATCTCCACTATTGAAGTGAAACACTTAGGACCTCCCATCACTACACTTTCCAATAAGGCAGCCATTTGAGAATTTCTTCCTTACTTTTCTTTGAAAAGACTCTGGGGGTTCAGTTCAAAGCAACACCACCTGGGTTATAGCACTGGGGAACCCCCTCCGAGTGTGACATCCACTGAGCCTTTATCCTTACACTTTAAGATGTCATAGCTCTTTCATCATACAGACTGAGCTAGAATCCAGGGCTCCTTGCCTCTGAGTCTAGAGGTATCCCTGATCTCATCACTTCCTTTTGCCTCTTTCAATCCTGAAACCTCAACTCACAACAGAGGTCCCAAGTTCCATCAGCTGGCTTCACAGAACACATGTGAATGTGGAGTTCAAAGCTTCTGTCTGGAGCTCATAGACAAGTTAATGGTTTTCAGATTCCCCAGGCCATCTGTGTCCATGGCAACAGCAGTTCCCAACTCTCCCTTCCTCAGCAGTTCCCTCTGATACCAGTTTTCAAAGAGAAACAAAGATAACTGAGCCCACTGGGACTCACATGCTCCCTAAGATCACAGTGAAACAAGGTGAACCAAGGCTACTCTCAGAGCCAGCCTCAAGGCTTGAACAGTTGCCAGTGTGGGGCTTCCAAATTCAAAATACATGCACAAAACCTACCAGAAATAAATTGTGGTCTCCAGTGTGAACATGGGGAGAAACATTCATGCGTTTTTGAAACACAACTGAATTAACGCAGTAAGGGCTCCATCAGTGGGCAAGAAGTGGCCATTTGAAACCAACCCCATACAGCTTCACCATCCCCAATGGAGCTGAACAGATCTTGGCCCTGACAGTCATCTTAAGAGTGACCTGGATGACTTCATCTGCAGATGCTAGCAGCTGAGATAGAGTAAGATCAAAAATTCCAAAAGTGTCAGTGATAGTTGCTGTGTAGTTAAGTTCTATGCAAGACTAGGGATTGTACCTGCTCTGCAGCCCTACAGCTCCTTGTAGCTCCCCAGTCATGGCACTTACGATTTCAGATGATTTTTGAAGGCTGAGATTACATGTTTGCTCACCATTTGAAAGTGCATCACCTAGCCCCATACCTGACATACAGAATATCTCAAAATTGTGTGTCAAATTAATGAGTCAGTTAGTGAATGAATACACTGTGTTTTAGAACTAAAATAATCCTTAGTGAATATTCAGTGGAATTAAAGACATGGGACACTATCTCTTCATCCTCCACAAGAAGAACCTAGACTTGGTTATGTGGAAATCTAAAACTCCAGCTTCTATAGGAGAGACTCACTGCCTTCCATAGACACCCACTCCATCTTTAGAACACTAATCATTATAAAGTTATTCTTATGTTAAGTCAAATCTAATGCATTAAGGCTCAAAGTGGCTAAAGTTCAGGGAAGACATTACTATGTCATTTCATTTGTCCACCAAAGAGCGGGTCAGATCGAAAGGTTACTGTCCTCTTAAAAATATTCTGACAACAATTTTTTTTTATTTTAATGTTATTATTGTGCCTCTTCAGAGAAAGGGTTTCTACTTATCAGTCGTGATTAAATGCTTCTGAAATCTGGGATTACTGACTTTGACCTTTTCTTTATCGGCAGGTAATAAAATGAATGGGCAGATGACAGAAATGTAATTTGAGGATTACTAAATTTATGAGGAGGCAGTACACTGAGGAAGAAAGTGCCTGTGATTTTAATCAGAGAGAGAAAAGTGGAGAAAAGAGAAATTTAACAAAAACCACTTTCCATGGACTCTCAGCTGCAGAGATGAAGATGTCAGCCCTGGAAGAGTAGTGTTCATGCCCTATTCTCTTTCAGACAGAGGGTGCACAGTGCCCAGCACACAGGAAACATTCACTAAACATGTGTTGAATAAGGAAGTGGATTAGGTGAGTGGCTCCATCGTAGGGCAGTCACGTGATTAAATGAGATGACCTCTTTAAAACATTTAGTTCAGTGCCTGCCACATGGCCATCACATCATCATTATCAACCTCACTGTCATCATTATTGTCATCATCCTTATTAGTCTCATTATCCAACGAAACACATGAATTCCTTCCATTCGAAATGCTGCAAATGCCTGGATACAAAGCTGAGGCCCTTCCCCTACTGCCGTTGTTGCATCCATCATTGCTATGGTTGATTTGTGTCTCCCAGAAAGACATGTTGAAGTCCTAACCTTTAATACCTATAAATATGACCTTATTTGAAAATAGGGTCTTTGTAAACGTAATAAAGTTAAGATGAGGTCATACTGAAGTAGGGACATGCTAATCCAATAGTTAGTATTGTGGTAGAGAAAATAAACAAACCCATTGCTGTCAAATCAATTCTTAATCATGGTGACTCCATGCACTACAAAGTAGAATTTCTCTATAGAGTATTCTTGTATTCTGGGCTGTCGTCTTCATAGAAGCAGATCACCAGGCTTTTATTCTGTGGTACTAATGGATGAGTGTGAACTGCCAAACTTTAGGTTAGTAGTTGAGTACAAACTGTGTGTTCCACCCAGGGACCTCAGTATTCTTATAAAACAAGAAAAATTTAGACACAGACATAAAAATCAAACCCAACTCATTGCTGTCAAGCTAATTCTGATTTATGGTGATCCTCTAGGGCAGAGTAGAACTGCCCCATAGAGTTTTCAGGGCTGTAATATTTACAGAAATGGATTGCCACAGAGGAGACAGGCACGGAGAGAAAGTAGCCGTGGAAATCCGGACAGAGACAGGTGCATGGCTGTCACAAGCCAAAGACTGGCAGGTACACTAGATGCTAGAACAGAGAAGGAAGATCATCCCTTAGTTTTCAGAGAGAGCGTGGCCCTCCTGAACCTTGATTTTAGCCTCCAGAACTGTAAGAGAATAAATTTCTGCTGTGTTAAGTCACTGAGTTTGTATTATGGCAACCCCAGGACACCCATTCAATCAGAGCATCCAGGTGATACATATCGGTCATTCACATTGTACCAAATGCTTTGTCGGATAGTAGGTGTACAGGATAAGCTCAGTCCCACCCTTGTTTTCTGCATGTACCAGATACCCACGGTACTGGGGTAAACACCATAGTCAAGATCTCAGACATCACAAAAAGGAGATGGGCAGACCACAAACAAAACATAAATTTCCCTGTAATTGAGGATCAGTCCTGTGAAAGACAAGCATGAGTTGAACTGAGAAAGCGTAACAGAAGACCTGAATACTTCAGTTAGGGAAACAGCATTAACTCTCAATTAGGGAAATACGAGAGGTGAGACTTTGTCAATTTTCAGTCAATTTTATGATTTAAATTATAAGATGACAACTTCTTTTGCTCCTCATGGTAAATTACTAAAAGTAAGGTTGGGGAAAGTTCTCTTAGCCTGTGAGAAAACAGAAGCAAGAGCAGATTACTCCACCAGGGACTTGAACTCTTAAGGGAGTCCACCAGGAAACTGTTCTAGGGGGATGCGGTGCACACAAGGTGCCTATGTTTGCCAAAAGGATCACGGGTTTAACAACTATGAGGAACACTGCACACATAAGGCTGATATTTGACCTGCACAGAAGCAGGTAGATGATGTAATGTAGTACACTTCCACCAAAAAGCAATACACCAAACTCATTGCCGTCAGTCAAGGCCAGTTCATGGCAACTCCTAGTGTTGCAGAGTGGAAACTGCTCCATAGTGTTTTCTTTGTTGTAATCTTTACGGAAACGTATCTCCTTTTAGTTAATCACTGAGTGCAAACCATTTGCACCATCCAGAGTCATGGCAATTCCACAAGAGACCCTACAAAATTTTCTCAGGATTCCTGAAACCAAGCAATCCCTCTTTCCCAGGGATAAGTAATGTCCTCCATCTGTCATTAAAGAAGCCAGGAGCAGCAGTGCTTCCAAGGGAGCCCTGAGCAGCAGAGTCCATTGCAAAAATGCAGTGGTACCCAGTGCAAAATGATTGACAATTGGCCCACCTAATCACAAGGCAGCCAACACTCACCACCCCCTGGTTCTCAAACCAACTAAGAGATGCACCTTGCCACTGGGCAGATCAACATTTATGTGGAAATCATTTTTCAATTGTATGGTGAAGCTCAATATTCAAAAAGTTTGGCTCCAGTAGCCACCCAGGGCTCTCCAAATATTACCAAACTTTGGGATAAATAAGGAAACTGTTAAAAAGTCTCCACTTCTACAACATAGATAAGGACCAGTGATGAGACTATTTGAGCCCTGGCAGAGGCTCGTTACTTCACATGGACAGCTCCCCAACTCTTACAGAACATGGAAACAGAAGAGCCTCCACAGAGCTGTCCTTATTTAACCAGAAAGGCTCTGCACCACAGGTCCCATCTGTTGTCTGAGTAAGCTTTCTGTGTCACTATTGTAACAAGATTAATAGAGCAAATAGCTCAAAAGGTTTCCAATATGTAACACAATTTCTCAAGGCTCATTTAAATATTTCAAATCAAAAGAGTGAATTGGCTGTTATTTTTCACTTCCCGATCCACATTAAAACATGTGGGCAGGCTCTTGCCCATGCTTGGATTTATCTACAGTTTTCCTCTTTCCTTAGAGATTCTGTTTATTCTCAGCCAAGACCCTGGCAGGTGTCTCATGAGTCCTGGTGACTGGTCCAAAGGCTAACTCAGACAGTGGGACACAGGTAATTGGGGAAACGTTTGGCCTTCAACCAGGATGGGACAATTAGGTAGGAACATGTTGCATAGGGAAATGCTTACTAAGCACTTGCTCTGTCTCAGGGTGCAGTGATGATTCACCGGTAGAAGTCTAACCTTCCATGAAGGAGATTTGGTTTCAATTCCCAACAATGAGCCTCATGTATAGCCACCACCAGTCTGACTGTGGAAGCTTTCGCATTGGTACGATCCTGAACAGCTTTCAGCAGAGCTTTTAGACTAAGACAGACTGGGAACAAAGGCCCGGCAACCTACTTCCGAC
Organism: Heterohyrax brucei; assembly: GCA_028571685.1. Classification (NCBI taxonomy): domain Eukaryota; kingdom Metazoa; phylum Chordata; class Mammalia; order Hyracoidea; family Procaviidae; genus Heterohyrax; species Heterohyrax brucei. The sequence continues at coordinate 34,453,774 of CM053140.1, forward strand.
AAAAACCCTATGGATCACAATGGGCCAATCTTGCTGTGTTTGGGGTCACAATAAGTTAGGGGGCAACTTAAGGGCAGCTAACAGCAACCTCGATTATATACCAGGCATGCTTCATGGGGTTACAGAGAGAGCAGTAAAGAAAGCAAGCAAAAACACACTGGAGTATCAGTGTCCAAGGGAGCAGAGGACAGAGCCTATACTTAATGCAGAAACTCTTTCAAATCAAATAATGGAAATAGAACCAAGCATTTGTATATTATGAACCAAAGATCCAAAGTTGAAAAAAATCTTACTTGCTGAGACAAATTGGTATCTGTGATTTTCAGTCTAGGAAGCATTACAAAATATTGGGGTGAGGTTAAGTTACTGGGGTTAAGTTTCTGTTTGTCATAAAGAGGCATGGATAGGTGGACTGGTTTTATTTTCTTTTTTGAACAGGGGGCAGTGATGCTTTGCTGGTAGAATTCTCACCTTCTATGAGAAAGTCCTGGATTTGATTCCCAGCCGATGTACCCCATGCAGAGCTACTACAAAACTGGCGGTAGAGATGTGTGTTTTACTGTGTTGCTTGTGTTAGTCATCTAGTGCTGCTATAATAAAAATACAGTGGTCTTTTCTTGTACGTGGTTTCACTGTCTGTGATTTCAGTTACCCATGGTCATCTGCAGTCAAAAAAATGTTAAAGAAAGAATTCCAGAAATAAACAACTTATACATTTTAAATTCCACCTGTTCTGAGTGGTATCATGAAATCTCGAGCCATCCAGCTTTGTCCTGTTGTCCAGGTGTCCATACTGCATACACTACCTGTCCATGAGACACTTAGCAGCGGTCTCGATTATCAGATCAACTGTTGAGATATTTCAGTGCTTGTTGTGTTCAAGAAAGCTTTATTTTACTTAATAATGACACCAACACATAAGAGTAGTGATCTGTCAACTCAGATATGAGAAAATTTTTGTTATTAATCTCTTACTGTGTCTATAAATGAAACTTTAGCATAGCTATGAATATGGAGGGAAAAACAGCGTATATAAGGTTCAGTAATATCTTCAATTTCAAGTATCCACTAGGGGTCTTGGAGCATCTCCACTGTAGATAAAGGGGGACTACCATACTAGAAAGGAGCGGCTTCAACAAACATTTATTTTCTTCACATTTTAGGAGCCTAGAAGTTTGCATTCAGGGTGTCAGCTCTAGGGGAAGGCTTTCTCTCTCTGTAAGCTCTGAAGGAAGTTTGTCTCTTCTGGGTGTTCCTCATGTAGTTTGCCATCCCCCCTTCCTCGTCTCTGCTAGTAGGATTGCTTGTTTAATCTTTTTTATAACTCAAAATAGATTGACTACAAAGACATGCTATACCAATCCTGTCTCATTAGCATAAAAAAGACAATTCACTCCCAAATGGGATTATACCTACAAGCATAGAAGTTAGAAGTTACAACACATATTTAAGGAACATAATTCAGTCCATAAACACTGCTGAAGTGGTTTCATCAGAACTTCTAGACTAAGACGAGCTAGGAAGAAAGGCTTGTTTATTTACTTCCAAAAATCAGCCAGTGAGAACCCTGAAGCAATGATCTGATTCCCTCATGCACAGGGGTCAGCTTGAGTCAGAGGCTGACTCAGGGACAACTAACAGCAACAGCAATACATGCCCAAGGGAAAATATTCCAACAGAATCACAGGGTAGGCATGGAGAAGAAGTATCTCATGCATCATTCCAGAGACAGGCCATGTATCTATAAGTACATATACATAAGTGTGTGTCCTTTCTCAAAATGAACAGTAGCACACTATAAAACACAACATCTGTGCCTTAACCACAGAATGATGTATCCAGAAGACTGTATTTTATTCATACACTTAGATCTGCCTCTTTCTTTAAGAGTTGCAGGACACTTTATTGTAAGCACGCACTCAAATGTATTTAGATCTAGTTCCCCATCAATGGACGTTTGGATTTCTCAATCTTTTGCTACTTGAAGCAATGCTGCAGTGATTATTCTCACATATCCATCTTTGTCCAGATGCACAAATATGCCTGTGATATAAAGCCTTAGACATAAACTTGCAGAAACAAAGGGTATGTGTGTCTTAAATTGGATGCTACTGTTGTTAGCTGCCATCTAGTCAGCTAGGACTCATGGTGACCTTATGTACAACAGAACAAAATGTTGCCCAAGCCTGAGCCATCTCCATGATCACTGACGTTGTTATACCTACTGTGTCAATCCGTCTCATTGAAGGTTTCTTTCATCTTCACCAACCCTCTTCCTGATGGTCTTTCCTGATGGTGTGTCCAAAGTGAATAAGTTGAAGTATCACCATCCTTGCTTCAAAGGAACATTCTGTTTGTACTCATTCTAAGATAAACATATTCATTCTTTTGACAGAGTCAGCTAATTGTCTTCCCAATAAAAGGTTTTTCCAGTTTACATTTCCACCAGTGATCTGTAACAACTGTTTTCTCACCACCTTTGTGAATCTGATCAAATAAAAACTTCATCTCAGGGAGGTTTGATATTAAAGGTGTAATTACACACCTTCTCATTTTACAGACATGGACGTTTTCTCTTCTGTAAGCTTAGACAGTGGCTTGAAGCTATAATTCCTAGTTTATACCCACAAGGGGAGTAGGATGTGCCTCGGGGCATTTGGTGGCAAGAGTCTGTCTCATTGGTGACCCAGTTTTGTGAATCCATCCCTGATATCTCCTGCCCTCCTGTGTCCAGAAACTGCATGGCACATTTTGAAAGTAAATGGTAACAAACCCTGCTGAGATGATTCTGGATTCTCCTCAAGGCAGCTGATATCTTCAAGACAAGGGAAATGTCCCCAAAGCCAACTAGAAGACACACCAACGGTGGGGAGAATGAGTACCATTCACAGAACCAGGTGCCCGCCTCGGTCTGATCCTCCAGTGAATGACTGAACTCAAGTCCACTCCCTGGCAAGCCCTTGGTTCAGACATCAACAGCCACCCGCACTCACTCTCAGCTCTTTCCCAACAGCCCTTCTGCTGAGAAAGGCCTTCCAGGACTGGTACAGACTGCCCAGTGTCTGCAAATTCATCTTGTACACCAAAACATGCCATACAATTTACCATACCACAATTTAACCATCTGTGTTCCAGCATATCCAGCCTCTCATATTAAACCTGCTTTAGGAAATAAATAGTGTTAGTGTTCCCAATTTACAAATGAAGATTCTGAGTCTTACGGAAATTAAGGGGCTGGCCACTAAGACAGGGGTCAGCAAACTGCTTCTATAAAGAATGAACTATAAATATTTTCATCTTTGCCCGCTGTGTAGTCTCTCTTGCAGTTAGCTCTGCTTGTAGCAAGAAAGCAGCCATAGACAATATGCAAATGAACAGGTGTGGTGGTGCTCCAATAAAACTTTATTTACAAGAACATGCTAGGACTGGCTTTGGCCCAAGGGCCATAGTTTGCCAACCTTTTGTCTAATGTTAAAAAACTGGTGAGAAGTCTTGCTGGAACTGCCCTTTTCCACTGCCACCATGAGTTTTAGTCAGCAGTCCCAATTGTACTTCTTCCCCAGGGATTCTTGAAAACACAGATGGTGCTCCCCAGCAATTCTGTTCTTCAAACTAGTATCCCTCTGGACACTCCTCAGTTCTATCCACCTCTCTTTTAGAGGTTGATTTGGCCAGCATACAGAGGGCTAAATAATTCATCTCCCTTTTTCTGGGTGCTATTCTTCTACAAATACAGCCTAAAAAACTGCCTAAGATTTGGAGAAGGCACACCAGTGACTAGCTCACAGTGGCTTCCTGGGCACTGATGCCAGCCATCTATCTTGTACACAACTAAGCTGCATAACCTTCATCTCATAATCACACAGGACACAGGCTTCAGTCTTTACATTTTCCCTGTTAAGTTTCACACTGCCAGAGTTGATTAGTAAAACCCCGATGGCACAATGGTTAAGAGCTCAGCTGCTAATCAAAAGTTGGCAATTTGAATCTACCAACCTCTCCTTGGAAACCCTATGGGGCAATTCTACTCTGTTCTACGGGGTCACTATGAGTTGGAACAGAGTACACAGGAAAGAATTCGGTAGTTTTTTGTTTTCAGATTTTGTTAGAGTTGATCCTAGAGCCCTAGGTGGAATAGTTAACATGTTCAGCTGCTGATCAAAAGGCGGGCATTTTAAATCCAACCAGAGGAGATCAAAACCTGGTGATCTGCTTTAGAAAAACCAGCCACTGAAAACTCTGTGGCTCTCATCTCTCCTCTGATATACATGGGGCCACCACGTGTCCAAGTTACCTTGACAGCAACTCGGATTTTAGCTTTGGCTTAGAGCCAGCCTGTCATGTGATGCTACCTGATTCTGTCACCTGGAAGACTTTCCCTGCTTCAAGCTATCACAGAAAGCCAGGTTGGAAGAGTGGACTTGAGCCAGACAAGCTCTGTGACTTCACTGAGTTCCTTGGCCCCTCTGTGCCTCAGTTTCCTCAGCTGTAAAGGGGTATATGAATAGTGTCTCCCTTATAGGATTATTTGAGCACAGATGAGGAAATACACATAGAGAGGATTTAGACAAGGGCTTAGCTCTTATAAAGTGCTCTCCGAGGACTCGCACTTACACTGACATTAAAAGCTTGCAGCCAAGTCACTGAAGAAAAACTATTTATCAGAACAGGGTGAGGGTAGAGCCTTGGGGCTCACCATTAGAGATCTTCCTCCAAAGATGTTAAACAATTAGCCAGCACTCTCTAGACACAGTCAATCAGCAGTAACGACTTCCTGTGATAAAGGCGCAGCTGAAGAAGACAAGGGAGGCAGGAGGGGAAAAAAAGGACGGAAGTTAAACAAGATCACCCAAGGAAAGTCCAGCCTAAAACTGCAGCCCTGGCAATGCCTACTCTTGGACATCAAGGACATGATCACTGGTAACAGGTGTGCTAGGGAGCTTTCGTGGTATGTTCTAGGGCCTAATCTCCTTCATCCGAGATCCTGGAGGAATCTTTGGAATCCTTTGGTAAGGCCTAGCCTCTCTTCTGGCTCTTCTGGCCTCTTTAAAATGCAAATACACATGGATCCTCCATGATCTTAGTTACCCTTAGTTCAACTTACAGCAGCTCACATTCACTGAGCACTTAACACACGGTAGGCATGGACTAAGCACTTGTGTCATACAAACTCACTTTGTTCACCACCACTCTGAAGGAAGACACTGACTTCAGCTCTCTGCACTCAGGGGACCTCTCTGAATCTCAGTGTCCTCATCTGTAAGGTGGGGATGACAGTACTTCCTTCCCCACTAGAGGCTTTCAGGATTAACTGAGTAAAGCCTTATCTAATACCTAGAAGAATGCCAACCACTGGGAGAGGTGAGTTGGACTGTCACATTTTCCCTGCTGTCAAGGGAGCAGAACAGAAACTTGAGCCGGCAGCCCAGAGCTAGCCCCTGCATTTAACCAGGACAAAAGCCTATCTGATCCAGAATTTATCACAAAACTTCTTCCCCTGGTCCCTGCAACCAGCCCATCCAAAGGGGCTACAATGCTGGAACGAGAGGCTGGCCAAGGAACAGATTCCCAGAACCCAACCTCCCTGCCACCTTCCTCTTTTGCCCCAGGCTGAAGCTGCATCTTCTGCCAGAAAGAATCAGATAATCAATAACCTCTTTAGAGTGTCCAGGCAGTAAAAAATAGAGAAACATCTTTATGCCTGGAGAGCTCAGTAATTAACCTGAGCGTGGAGGCAAGGGCTTGTTTGTTGGGTGTAATTGGCTTTCGGAGGGAGGGTGGAAGGACTGATGAAATGTCCCCAGCCCTCAGCATACCCAGGCTGGGAGGAAAGGTCTGTGAGGCCCAATCATCATTGTCCCCGTAGTCTGCCAGAGCTGGGGCTCTGGGCTCTGAAACCCTGGAAGAAGAGCTTCATCTCTGACAGAGGCAGGGACCAGCCTTGCAGTGTGAGTGATGCACACCATCCGCTACACACACACACCATCAATCTAGCAGCCAGCTCGCCCCGGGAGGGAGATGGAGGCTCAGGCAGCTCCGGTCACCTTTCCCATCACAGAGCTCTCAGGCAGCCCAGCACAGCCACCACAAAGTCCAGACAGCCCATGGCTCAATGTCAAAGAGGGCACAACACCCATATCCACTGGGTTGGCTCGGGGTAGGGTAGGGACTACCAAGTAGATTCTTAGATGAATCTAAGAGGGAACAATAGCAGTGGTAGTTTAAGGCCGAAGAACTCCCTAGGTATTGCCAACAGCTAAGTACTCAATGACTAGCAAAAAATTTAGTAGTTCGAATCTACCCAGAGGCACTTTGGAAGATAGGCCTGGTGATCTGCTTCCAAAAGGTCACCGCCTTGAAAATGCCATGGGACAGTTCTACCCTGTATACATGGGGTCCTAGTGAGTCAGAATTGAGTGCATGGCAACTAACAACAACAACTAACAACAACTAACATCAACAGGTCTAAGTTGAGGCTTGTACCTCCCTCCCCATCCTGGGCTCCGGGCCCTTTGGAGGTGGGGTCTGGGGGAGAAGTAGCTCCTTTACTACCTCCTCTAACCCCCTTCCAAGCTCTCAGGGAAGCATGAGAGGAAGGCTGAGATTAAGGTGCAGATAAACCAGCCAAGAGTTGAGATTTGATTTTCAGCTTCCTCTTCTGTAAAGTGGGAGGAGAGAGTGAGGGGCTACCATGTGAGACAGGTACTTTGAGAAGAAAATGATACAGCTCAGCACAGGAACCTAGCGATAGAGGGTCACCCCCATCCCCACCCTCACCCCCACCCCAATGTGGTCCCTCAGCCCCGGCCAGCTCCTAGGGGTCAAAGCCGAGGATTACCACAAGGAAGGCCTTCTGGAAGTGAAGGACAAATGTGGATTCCAGCGGACAGAGAGGGGACAGAGTGTCTCATGGACAGAGTGCTGACAGGGAGGGGCTGATACGCATGCCCTTTGCAGAACTGGGCCAGGTAAGAGTGACTTCATATCAGAAACAGCCTCTTGGATACACATTTCAGCCCCTGCAAAGATCCCGGGAGGAAAGGTAGACGGCTGTAGATGCCGGGGATGTTGGTGAGAATAGGGTTGTGACTAGCATCGAGCAAAGGTGAGTATCAGCCTGTGCAAGACCATCTCTGCCAAGAAAGACTTCAAAGTAGCAGCACAGCCCTGATAAACGCTACTCCCTGTTTGGAAAACTCACTACCAGTCAGGCCTCAGGCTGACAATTATCATCCCTGATGTGCACAGGAGGAAACTGAAGTTCAGGGAAGTTGAATGACTTGCCCTAGGTTTTCTGCTGGGAAGTGGCTAGTCAGAACTTGAACTCTGGTAACCCCAGTCATCCCAACCTCAAATCCCACAGAGTGATTGTTTACTGCAAGCTCTTCTCCTCCCAGGGGCCCATGGTCCCCCAGACTTCCCTGAGACATTATCACCTGATACCTCAGATCATCTAGAACAGAACTGAATCCCTACCACATACCAGGTAGTGTCTAAGCACCTTACCCCTGCTGTACCATTTGGTTCTCACAATGCTCCACTCCCCAGGCAGGTACTGGAAGCATCAGCATTTTGCAGATGAGGCAGAGAGGTCAGATCCATGCCCTCTGAGCTCCCAGCTGGTCAGCAACAGAGCCCCTGCCACATGCCCACTGCCTTAGAGTCCTTGGGGCCCCAGGGGACATGAGTGCCCACAATGCTCTCATGCTGCCTCTGAGCCAGGCTCACAAAAGTATGGGCCAGAATGAACTGACCTATCAGTAGGGCCCTGAGATACCCACAGCCTCAGACGCACTAGAAAATGATTAATGTGACTCAGGCTGGGAAGATAAAGGCAAATAATACGCTGTCTGAATGCACAGTGCCCTGCTGGCTGCAGAGTACTGATGACGTGGGGTATATCCACGTGACAAGATGCAAGGAGATGCATCTTCATATTTCTCCATTCCCTGTACCTCATCATAGCCTGTCTGAGGTCTGGACAACCCCAGTGCTCCCCTTGCACATCATAACTACAGGGGAAGCATTTCCAGTTTATGGGGAAGGGGGCCAGGGATGTCAGCACCAGGGCCCCCGGTGTGTCAAGTAAGCAGTGTAGCCAGCAGCAAGGGAGTAGGAGGATACACGGAATGGACTCCAATCTCTCATTGTCGATGCACCGGATCTTACCTAGCATTGACGCAAGGCTCAGAAGATAATTTGAAATCTAATTGCTGGATGTTTTGATTTGGTTTTAGGGAAGTTCTACTTGGTAAATGTCAAGGAGTTGGAAGCCTTCCCTGATCCTCTGGGCAAAGTTTACTGGTGCTGCCCTGGCAATAAATGAAAGACATGCAAAAGCGAGAGAAATGTGGCTCCCAGAAAGGGAAAAGAACAGCAAGGGAAAGGAGGCCACGGGGCCAAGACCCTAAAAGACATGCCTTGCAGCTGCCTGTACTAGCTGTCTTAGTTATCTAGTACTGCTGTAACAGAAATGCAACTGGGTGGTTTTAACAAACAGAAATTTGTTCTCTCACAGTATGGGTTTTAGAAGTCTAAATTCAGGGCAGCAGCTCTATAGGAAGGCTTTCTCTGTCAGCACTGGAGGAAGATCCTTGTCTCTTCTGAGCTTTTGCTCCTGGATAGTCTTGGCATCTCTCTCTGCTTCTTTCACTTGCTTGTTGAATCTTCTTTATACTCAAAAGCGATTGATTCAAGACACATTCTGTACTAATCCTGTCTCCTTAACATACGAAGACAATCAGTTCCCAAATGGGATTTTAACCACAGGCATAAAGGCTAGAATTAGCAATGCATGTTTTGGGGGACACAATTCAATCCATAATATTCCACCCTATGGACCCCTGAAATTCATGTCTCTGCCACATGCAAAACACATTCAGCCCATCACATCATCCCAAGTCCAAAAACCTCATCTACTGAATCCTCTAAATCAGATGGGTAAGATGTCAGGCATATTTCATTCTAGGACATATCTTCATTAAAGAATCTGTGAAATCTGAAATACAGGTTATTTGCTTCCAAAATAAAAGGGTACATACAACAGGCACAAGGTATACACTTTCATTACAAATAGGAAAAATTGGAGGCATCTCAGTAGAACACATTACATTAGCTCTCAAGTCTTGAAAACAATCCTCTGTTCTCTGAGACTATTTAGGCAAAGGCCCTCTCCTCCACATTTTGGGTGTTGGCAACATTCTCTGAATTCTGGATAGAGACCCCTCAGCCCTGGACCTTCAGGCCCACTTGGACAGCAGTCCTGCTCCCTTGGCATTGGACAGCCTCATTCTCCTAGTCCATCTGAGTGTCAATCTCCTCTCTTGGCCCCAGCAAGCCCCATTCTTCTGACCCTTGGACATGGCAGCACCACCCCCTCAGCTTTATATAGTAACCCCTATCCTGTTGGCCAAAATGAATGGCAGCCCGATACTCCAGAACTAAGCTGGTGAAGATATGACTGAAACCTAGGAACCCATACCTCTATCCTCTGACATTCCAGAGGCTATGATCCCACCCTTGGACACTGTGACAGCTCAGCTTCATGTGTGCCTCCTAATAATTTCTCCTGATCTTCAAGCTGTCCCAAGGATGGTTCTTTTCTTTTCTTAGAGGACAACAGATATAGCCCCTTTGGTCTGTTTTCTGCCTGTAGAATTCCAAGAGACAGACAGTGTTCTCTCTTTCATTCTTCCTGCCTCCTTTAGCTAAAATGATAGATTTTCTGTTGTGGTAGTTAGATCCATCAGCCACAGGCTTAATTAATCTCCTTAACAAAAGATTGTGTAGCCAAGTCCTTGATGAAAATTCTAGGGCATGTGTCCTTAGTTTCTACAACAGATTTTCCAGATCTTTATATTTTGTTTATGTTTTGTGTGGTTCATTTTTAAATTCATCTCCTTCACCTTGGATTTTACTGTAAGCTGAAAAAAGAAACCACATGGCTCCTTTAAGATCTTGCTTGGAAATCACCTCAGCCAGATATCCAAGTTCATCACTTACAAATTCTATCTGCCACTAGACATTTGGACATAATTCAGACAATTTTTCGCCACTGCATAAAAAGCATCACCCTTCCTCCATTTTCCAATCATGTGTTCATCATTTTCCTTTAAAGCCTCACCAGAAGCATATTTAATGTCCACTTTTCTAGTCCACATTCTGTCACTAGAACCATATGTATTCTCTAAGACAGTAAAGACTTGCTCTATAGTGCTCCTCATTTTCTTCTGAGCTCTCATCAGAACTGTCTTTGATGTTTATAATTCTCCCAACAATCTCTTTGAGGCAATCTTGTCTTTCACTGTTAGGTACCTTAGAACTCTTCCAAGTGTCTACTTGTTACCCAGTTCTAAAACCACTTCCATGTTTTAATTATCTGTTAGAGCAGCACTCCACTCTTCAAGTAACAAATTCTGTCTTAGTCATCTAGTGCTGCTATAGCAGAGCTATCACAAGTAAGGGGCTTTAACAAACAGAAGTTTGTTTTATCAAAGTTTGGGAGGCTAGAAGTCTTAATCCAAAGTGGCTGCTTAGGGAAGGCTTTCTCTCTGTGTTGGCTCTGGAGGAAAGCCTTTGTCTATTCAACTTCTGTGTCCTGATTCCTTTGAGATTTCCATGTATCCTATAGGGTCGCTATGAGTCAAAATTGACTTCACAGCAGTGAGTTTGTTTGTTTATGACATTAATATTACTTCACATATCTTCTCCTTTCTTGTTTAATTTGTTTTTAAAAGGAGATTGATTTAAGACACACTCTACATTAATTCTGTCTTACTGACAAAGCAAAAGCAACACCTTCCCAAACGGGATTATAAACACAGTCATAGAGGTTAGGATTTATAATATGTATTTTGGGAGGACACAATTCAATCCATAAAACTAGACACACTTATAGGATCTCCCCTTCCCACTGGATGAACAAAGAGCAAATGTTCTATATGGGAAAGGAATATTCCAAGGGTGCAACTCACCTGAATGATCTGCCCTGTTGTCTATTAACCTCAGCCCTTCATCCTGGTGCACACTCAGATAGACAGAGATAGGGAGAGACCCGGGGGAAAGTAAACATGTTACTTTCAGGACAAGCAACAAAAAGAGGGTAAAGAGAGAGCTCAGCTGGCAGTGAAGTGGTAAGAGTTAGGTTTACGCCCTAGTGGGAAACTGGGTTTGAGGAGAGGTAACCTGCGCACAACATCTACAGCACGAAGTAACTTTATTATTGTCATTAGCTACCTTCCTGTGGATTCCTGATTCCTGGCCACCCATGCACAGCAGGATTGAATCACGATCCATGAGTTTTCACTGGCTGATTTTTCAGAAGTACATTGCCAGTCTTTCCTTCCTAATCAAAAAATTCTTATCAGGTTTGAATTTCAGAAATAGAATCCAGGAGCCATGTAAGAAAAAAAAAATTAAACAGGAAGAAAGTTGGATCTTTATTCCTTACTTCAAATCTCACACAAAATCCATACAAACAAGTAAAAAAATTACATGCATAAAAGGAAAAAATACAGTATTTCAAAAAACTATGTTTTTAAAAAAGCAATCTCAGAGCAGGGAAAAAGCTCTTCTCAAAAGATGTACAAAATCTAGAAGCCACAAAGATAAATATCAAAATGGTCACATAAAGATGAACATTTCCTGCTGGGTAAAGCTATAATGAAGAGTTGTGTTTTGTTTTGTTTCCCTGAGGATAAAACACAAAGATATTTGCAATTCCTATCATAGACATAGAGTAAAAAATTTTAAAAATCAATAAGAAAATGTCCAACAACCCAAAAGAAAAGCAAACAGTTTATAATGTTATAAACGACTTGCAATTACGTGAAAATATAACAAACCCCACTTGCAATAAGAGAAAAACAAAACAACAATGACATTGTATTTATCATCTATCAGACTAGTAAAAATCAATAGTTTGGTGATACAGTATTGGTGAAGATATGGGGACATAGTTGTACTCATATTATCAGTGGGAATATAATTTGATACAAATTTCATTTTTTATGATTAAACAATATCTACCAAATTATAAATAGACATACTCTTTGATTTGGCAATTTCTCTTCCAAGAATTCATCTTAATGACACACTCCAGGTGTGAAATCATGTGTAAAAAGCACTGTTTTAACTAAACAAAAATCTGGAGGTAACCTCAGTGTTCCTCAGTGTAAAACTGTCTATTTACACACAGTAGAAGGCAGGTCATCATAAAGGGACTACACCATAAACTAAAAGATGTTTTAAATTCAACACAACATTTCAAAGAACTGAGTAGCAGAGACAAGAGTTTGGGGACCATGTTTTCAGGGGACACTGAGGTCAAATGGCATAAAGTCTTTTGCTAAGAGAGTCTTCTGCATCCCATATCGGTGAGTGATGTCTGGAGTCTTAAAAGCTAGTAAGCTGCCTTCTGAGGAGCATCAATTAGTCCCAATCCACCTGAAACAGATGACAACCAAGAATATCAAAGACACGAAGAAAAATGAGCCCAGTAGACAGAAATATCCATACGATTGGGAGACTGCATCAGCATGAGACCAGAAGAACCAGATGGTGCCAAGCCACCGTCAAAATCAGCCTTGATAGGGGAGACAACGTAGAGTCCCTGGCATAACAAGAGAAAAAGAGGTGTACAGATCAAGAACTCTAGCAAAAGACAAGAACTGATGATCTGACAACCTAGAGTGTCCCCTGGGAACATGGCCCTTAGACTTGCTGCTGCCCCAGACCTGAAACCAGTACTAAGGTCAACACTGCAGACAAAGAATGGACTGGACTCGGAGACACAGGTTGAGCACATGGTGTGTATACTTTGTGGTTTTATACATTTATAGAAGGCTGTCCTACAGATTTCTTTCTAGATGGGAGAAAAGAGTGTGGAGAGGATGGTACAGGTGTTCACTGGGAGGATGCTAGTAGTAAAAAGTGAGAAGGAGGATTATGCTGTCACAGAGTAGGAAAAGCAGATACAGTTGTAGAGAGGAAAGTATGCAAAATTGACTTCGATTGTGTACTTTCACTTAATCATAATTTAAAAAAAGAAAGAAAACTATTCAAATTATGGTCACCCATCTGATAGCATGAACACCAATGGAGCAGTGGTTAAGAGCTACAGCTGCTAACCAAAAGCTTAGTAGTTCAAATCCACAAAGTATTCCTTGGAAACCCTACATGGTGGTTCCACTGTGTCCAATAGGGTCACTGTAGGTTTGGTTTGGGGGCTATATAATGGTATACTATATCGTTATTTTTTTTTAATAATATTTGTGTTTACAATATACAATGTAAAGTAAAACTACTGGGTGTGTACAATACATTTCCATTCATGAAATATAGGAATGTGTATAAATGCATAGACTATCTCCAGTGACTGTTAAATGTTAATAAATTAAAAGTTAGCACAGGCAAGGCTTTAAGCATTTCTTAAAGCTAATAGTCCGAAGGAGTCCCACAAAATTTGAGAATTTCCCAACATATATGCCAATCTACCTATGAGCCTACATATTTTATGAAATGTGGCTTATAAAAAAATCAACTGTTAATATTTACAGCTATGACTATTTGAGACACAATTAGAATGATTAGTTCTTAGAAAGCCTCTAAAACTATCTCATAAAACAAGCTATACCTGTCCTTTCTTTGCAGAAGAGTTTTCACTACTGATTTTATTTTTTTAATGTTACAGGATTCTTCATGCTTTCTGTGTCTTCTTAATTCTGAGTCAATTTCAGTACCACTTACTTAGTACCACTCAGGGTGCTTGCTATCAGAACACATGGACAAAAGGGGCTCTTGGAAAGAGAGAAAGCCACAGGCCACTAGCTTCTTGCTTAGTGCTTCTCTTGGCACAGATGGTTCTGCCTGTTAAATACCTTCTGCCATGAGTCACACTGTTCAACAACCACTTCTCAGAGCACTCAGAGATACGTGTGAGGCCTGACAGAATCTCAACCTAAAAGTGAACCATGGCTTCTATTTCTTGGACACCGCACTCAGACAAAATGTTTATGACTATTCCCCTCCATATAATCAATCAATTTGCCATTACATAGACAGTGTTGATCCGTGTTGTTGAGTTCATTGACTTAGGGCTTATAATCTTCTCATACAACACCCACATGTGGCTGGCCTCCACACATCCTTTTCAGACAATTTACAAAAACGAAACCAAAAAAAAAAAACATGAAATTTATTTCTTTTGATCAGAGATGGCTAGAGAGAACCTGATAGACGAACTTTCTACCAGGGGTCTCAAATGGTGGCCAAGGCCAATATATAACCCAGATATTTTGTATTCGGCCGTATTAACCAGCTTTCCACAACTACTTACTATATCAACCACAAAAATAGTTGAAGTCAAATTTTTAAAACTTCACTCTGTTGTGTATTCTGAGTCACAACAACACTGTAGGATGTAGTACAACTGCCGCATTGGGTTCCCAAGGCTGTAATCTTCACAGAAGCAGGCTGATACATCTTTCTCCCATGGAGCTGCTAGTGGGTTTTAACCTCCAGCCTTTGAGTTAACACTGAGTGCTTTAACCACTGTACCACTATGGTTCCCCACTATATCATAAAGAAAACCAAACCCACTGGCTTGAGTCAATTCTGACTCATAGTAACCCTGCAGGACAGAATAGAACTACCCAATAGTGTTTCCAACCTTTTTGTCAGCACCCACAGCTCTTAACCACTAACTTGTTTGATTCACACATTTTTTCATTACCTTCTTGATCCCTAATATATATGATCTTGAGACCCTAAAAGGTTATAATCCAAGGATGAGAGACAAACTTAAGGTGTGAAATTGGATGAAACCTCAGTTATCTCCTGCTTCAGGATTTATCTTCAATTTGGGGCTTTGAAGAGGGGTCTTTGGATTTCAGTTCGTCTTGTAAGACATTCCAAGGCTTGGTTTCCACATGCAAGTTTAGTTTACAAAAACATCATCCATTTTAAATGTTTCTCATGGAATAGTGAAGAAGGCCAGAAGTGACAAAGGGGTAAGCAGAAGGAACAACAGGACAGTTCCTAAGTGAGTTAGTTGCCAAGGAACCAAACCACATGGAGATATTGAAATGAGGAGATGGACATGACAGGCAAGAGTAGAGCTGGGAAGGTGAATTGGGGGAACTCAGGAGACTTCAGTTGCTGTTTCATTCGTAATAAGAACTCTATGGGGATTTTAATGCATTCATGATTGGCTAAGCAGCTTGTGACCTCGGATCAGTGCCTGTTTGGCCACTGGAAAACATGGCTGTTCCAGCTCATAGCAACCCCATGTACAGGTGAATGAAACTCTGCCCAGTCCTGTGCCATTGTTGTACCTACTGTGTCAGACCACTTCGTTGAAGTCTTCCTCTTTTATAATGAGCCTGTACTTCACCAACTATAACATCGTTCTTCACGGATTTGTCCATCCTGTTAACATGTCCAAGGTGAGATGAAGTCTTACCACCCTTGCTTCTAAGGAGCAGTTCTGCCTGTCTTTCTTCCAAGATAAATTTGTTTGTTCTTCTGGCAGTCCACGGTATATTCAGTGTTCTTTGCCAATATCGTAACCCAAATGCATCAATTCTTAAGTCTTTCTGATTCACTGTTTTTCATTTGTGTGTGTGTGTGTGCACGCGCACACACATGCATGCATGTTTCCCCCCCTGTGTCATCAGGAAAGGCCAGTTCCTGAAGAAGGACACCATGTTTGGTAAAACAGAGAGTCAATGAAAATGATGGAGACCCTCAGTGAGATGAAGTGACCTAGTGGCTACAACATCGTTTCCTACCAAGAATCCATCACTTGTTGAAATTATCTTATTTACCTATTCACAGTCTCCCTCTCCCATGAGAATAGAAGCTTCCGAGGCCATAGATATCACCTTCCTAAGTCACCACACATACCCAACACCAAAGACACTGTCTGGCATACAGTAAATACTTAATGAATATTTGACAAATAATAGAGTGAATGATCAAATGTATTCACAGGCAATCTGTACTCATCCTTCAGGAAGGCCCTGGCTCTGCTACCACAACCTGTGTTGTTGAAGGATTTAGCAGGAGGAGCCTGTGATGTGGATGGAAAAACCAAAAGGCTGTCTGCAGGATCCATCTGGTCAGGTAATTACCCGAGGAGATAGTATTGATTAACACATTAATAAGTAACGTTGCTATTAAAAGACTGTCTCAGACCGCTGAGGGGATAATTGCCTTGGACGAAAGTGGGATCGGCCTCTTCTGCAAACCTCCCTCCTCCTGCCTTCCCCTATCTCTGCAGTCCAAGGGCCCTCTGAAGGAGTAACTAGTTCATTTATACTGTCTGACTCCAAAGCCTGCACTCCCACTACAGCATAGGCTGTTCTCCCTTCCCTGGGTCTCCTAAAGCAGACACAGAGAAGAGGGAGCCTGACTCTAATGCCCAAGAAGGGAGTAAAGACTCTGTGTCCACTAATATGTCCCCCTCTGTGCTGGTCCACCAGTTCAGCACCTTTGAGTTGACTCCAACTCATAATGACTCCATGTGGATCAGAGCACAACAGCACTCCAAGGCTTTTAGTGGTTGATTTTTCAGAAATAGATCACCGCATCTGCTTTCCAAGGCATCCTTGGCAGACACGAACTTCCAACCTTTTCGCTAACAGGTGAACACTGAACCCTTTGTACCAGTCAAGGACAATTCAGTGTGGTCCAAGATCCCATAGTCTGACCCCACGGAGAGAGCAGCAAGACCTTCCTGGCCCTGACAACAATATATCAGAAACGAATGTTCTGCATTTACTTCCTTGATCTGTACTTTCCAAAGGCCTTGCATTGTCATTTATACCTGCACAGATGCAGCCTCCAGGTGAAACCACCCAGGGGAAGGCTGTCTGCAGAATGGTCCCTATCCCCAAGGCAAGCCTCCGGGGGAGATGCGCTAGGCACTGATGTCCTCCTCCACTCCCACTTTACAGAGCCAGATACTGAGGTAGAAGTTAGGTGACCAACCTACCCAGCTAACTCATTTAGAAGAGCCAGGATTGAGACCTAAGATCTTCTCTCTCCATGCTCAGGCTTCCCACAAATGTGCCAGCCCCACGCTCCTGCAGCACTAAACTCATGCCTTGGATGGGCCTTCACAGCTTGCCGGACCCTGCCCGAGTTCTCCCCGCCCCGGTTTACTGACCTCCTTCAGTTTTCACTCACCATCTCAACCCACCTGAGACCTGAAAAACTCAGTCCCTCCTGTTGTTGTTATTGGCTCCAATGCACAGCAACCTAATACAGAACAGAATGATCACTGCTACATGCAGCCACTTTGTCAGTCCACATCATGAACGGCTTTTCCTTTGCTTTTGTCAAGCATAACGTCCATCTCCAGCAATTGTTCTCTCCTGGTGACATATCCAAAGTAAGGAAGAAGCAGTCTGGCCGTCCTCTGTTCTAATGAGTATTCTGGTTACACTTCCTCCATCAATCCCTCTTGGATCCTTGTAACCACACATTAGAAACCCCTCATCCCTGCTAGGCCCTGGAGCCCTGAAAGTACTTCAAAACTCCTTTGCAGTGGCCTCTCACAAGGCACTCTTCCTGCCACATGTATTCTGAGCGGGAGAGGCCCAGAGGGGAATGTTGCTCATTCACCTCATCCACATGTCTCAGCAGGTAGTCTTAATGTCTGCTAATGACCAGGGTCAGCCCTGAGCTGGTCTAGCCATTCTCAGGGTCTTCCTAGGCTGACTTATCAGGGGATCTTGTTAGAAGAAATACCCAGACAGACCCCACCCCAGCCCTCACCCCACCCAGGGCTCTATGGGAAGGGTACCCCATGGACCAGCACCTCCCTGGGACCCAGATAAGTATCTTGGTGAGTTTCTTTAACTTACTTATTTTCAGAATCTTTGGCTGCAAGTTCCCATCCAAGGAGGCACACAGAAGGAGTTTAACTTTCTCATTATCACCCATCTCTCTGTTATTTGCAGAGCCAGGACCCACAACTCTTGATGCTCTGTGGTCAAATGGGTTGAGGACAGACAGTTCCAAAGTAGAGAGTGTGCACTGCTGCGTGGAAGGCTTATTCCTCTGGTCCCTGCCTCTGTCATAACTCACCCCACTATCCTCTCCAAAAAAACACAAAAAACAATTGCCAGCATGTCAATTCCAATTCATAGCGACCCTACAGAACAGAGTAGAACTGTCCTGTGGAGTTTCCAAGTATTGCCTGGTGGATTTGAATTGTCAGCCTTTCAGTTAGCATCTATACCGCTGTGGGAATATGATCTGGAAGGCAGCAGCTGGGTAGGCAAAGAAGTCTTCTGAACATAGGATAGAAGACACAAGTTTGCCCAACATAAATCCTGGGTCCTAGCTGCGTCCCCTGAGCCATACGGCTTCTCACAGTAGCAGCAGGGTCGGTGTTTCCTTTCCCCTATCCAGACTTAAACTGCCACCCAGGAGTTCAGCTTCAGAGGCAGAAGCAGATGGGTGGAAGGAGATACAAGGGGTAGAGGGAGCAGTTCTGTCAGCTGGGTACCTGCATAGCCTCAGATGTCATAAGAGAGTTGGTAGCTCTTGTGTCGTAGATGTGGGTAAGGATGTTCATGCTACTGCTAAGGCCACCTTCTCCTTGGATCTACCTCACTTGCTCCTTCTCTGAATCTCCAGAAGTTCCAAGTGGCTCTAATGCTCTGGCTGCTAGAAAAGATGGAGTCAAGGGGTGTCTCCAGTGCCTATTCTTACAGAAGCTTCCCACAACCCAAGCATAACTCATCCAGCATGACCCCTATCTCCATCACAAAATTGCCTTCACTTCATTCCACAAGCCAAGAATGACTCATCAACCTTGACATCCGATCCTACCGTGAATGTTTTGCCCTCTATCCCACAACTCAAGCACGACCCATTCACTGTGTCTCCTCGCCATGAATGTCCTGTCCTCCATTCCAAAACCCAAGCATGGCCCATTAGCCATGATTTCTGTTCCTACTCTAAATATCCGTTACTCCATCCTACAACCCAAGTATGTCCCATCCAACATGCCACTCGTCCCCTCTAAAAATATCTTCTCCCTTCAAATGGCCATTCCTCCGTATCCCACTGTAATAACAAAGCTCACAAGCCAGGAAGAGCCCCAGGCACAATGCTATTTTGTGAGCATACACACACTATGGCAGAGGAAGCCCATTCCAGACTTCCTGAGACCAAAATTAGTGGGAAACCTAGTATATCACAGCTTTAGAATCACATAGACTTGGATTCAGTCCTTAATCTGCCGCTTTGTACCTGGGCATACATAAATAACTTAGCCTCTGAGTCTCTGTTTCTTTATTCATGAATAGGACGATGCTAGCATATGTCTCATAGGACTGCTGAGAACATTATGTGAAATGAAGTGCCTGAAATCCCTGGCACATGGTAGAGCTTCAGTGCCAACTACAGTTGTCACTGATGATGATGACAATCATGGCAATGATGATTATGATGATGATGATAACAGTGGTGATTATAGTGATGATGGTGGAAATGATGGTGATTGTGGTGATGACGATGATGATGGTAGTGGTGGTGGTCATGAAGTACCCATGAAGCTAACCACAATGGAAGCTTGCAGAGTTCTGTGGCCACTTGGAAACTCTTTCTGGAGCCTCCTGTCTTCTCTCTGGTAGCCTCAGTTTTCTACCATTCATTCACTGGTGACAGGAAGAACGCCCAGCACTGCTCCAAGCTCCTTAAGGAAATTCCAGGGAACAACAAGCTTTATCCTGGTCGTGAAGGATGGCCCTTTAGAAAGAGTTCAGCTGACCAGTACAAAGCAGGTGATGAGATCCATGGGGTCCATAGCTATTTCCAATTGAGTCTGAAGGCTCCTTATGCAGGTTCCATTGAATCAGTCCCTGAGGGAAGCAAACAAGCACATGCAACTTGATTTGAAGCAATTTCTTAAGAACAGTTCAAGCCCTTTAAGACAACATTGCCAGGAAGGCAGCCATCTCCTCTTCTCCGCGTGGTTCTGCCAACATCCTGATGATTCCCTGCTCTGGCAGGCTTGACAGCTTACTCTTGAGAACTCTCCAAAGGCTGGATCAGTTTACCACTAAAAAAAAATGAAAGTTACCCAAAAGTGGGACCTGGGTGATGTTGTGTGTCGTCTCCTACACTCCTTCTCTGTCCTTCAGAAAGTGGTGATTTAAAAAGAGGCTGGATGTTCACCAAAAAAAAAAAAAAAAATTCTACATGAAAATCTAATGGCTTTTTCTTTACTTCTAATAAAATTAGAGGATTTATCTCCCACTGATAGGGTTTTGACCTGAAACTGTCTGCAAGTGTACAACGGAGGTTTCCAGGTTTGCCACGCTTATTTTCAAACTTAATTTTAAGAATCTGCAGCCCTGTGGGAGAAGCTGGGTTTGCTTGTGGGCTGTCCTCTCTGGACACCAACAGGCAGAGGGCTTGATAATGAAATTGACACCATTGGATAAGGAATTTATGTTGCAATTGAACTTGAGACTTGGAAACAGAGATGGAAGAGGGTTAACAAAAACAAACTCTGTAAATAAACCTGGTGGTGTCAACCAGTGGGTGAAAAATAAGTTGCAAGTACTAAGGCTAGAATTGCATTGAGATTGCATCTTGGGAAATCAGAGAAACTCTACAGACTTCAGAGGATTCGAGCCAGATAAGACTATTTCATGAGTTCCCAGGTCTGCCATTACAAAGTACCACAGACTAGGTGGTTTAAAACAACAAAAATATATTCTCCCACAATTCTGGAGTCTATAAGTTGAAAATCATGGTGTCAGCAGGGCCATAACCCCTCTCTAGGGGAAGATCCTTCTGTGCCTCTTTCAGCTTCTGGCATTGCTGGAAATCTTGGCATTCCTTGAGTTGTAGACTCATCACTCTACTCTGTCTCTCTCTTCATTTGGCCATCTTTCCCGTGTGTCTCTGGAGTAAATGAGCTCTAACAAAATACAGCTAACTGGATAGCTTCTAAGAACTGAATTGTATTGCCTCACAGTTCTGGAAACTAGAAGTCCAAATTAATATATTAGCCAGACCATGTTCATTCCTCACTCCAAAGGTTTAAGGGAAGACTCTGTCTCTTATCTCCCAGCTTCTAACCAGAGGAACTAGCTGTTCCTTGGCTTGTGACTGCACCTTCATATGGACATCTCCCTTGTCTGTCTTTGTTTCTCTTCTCGTTTGCAAGGACACCAGTCATACTGGATTAAGATCCACCCTTCTCCAGTATGACTGCATGTTAACTTAGCTGAAAACATCTTTAAAGACTCCATTTCCAAATCAGGCTATGTTCACAGATACAGAAGTTAAAACTGCAACACATCTTTTTTGAAGGGGAACGTGATTTAACCTGTAACACCCATCATAAGCCAATACAATAAGCAGAGGAGGGAAGAAAGATGATCTAGAGGCAGAAACGGGCAAATACCAGCATTAGAAAGTCTATGTCAAAAAGTAGGATGTCTGGAAACCTTTCTCAAAGGGTCTGAGCATGAAGACAGCACTCCCTACAACAGTAACAGTCAGTAAGCTTCCAGCCCTTTTCACAAGCCAAGCACTGACCCAAATGCTTTACGTGCATAGATTCATGTAATCCTCCCATCATTCCACCCAGAAGACTTTTGCTGCCCTGCAAACCAACAGCTCAAGTACGTTGCACCGGGCCATCAGCCAGAGCATGACACTAGGTAACAGCTGGATCTAGTGTCTGTACCCCTAAGAGAGAAGACAGTTATGGAGAGCTGGTTAGACATTTTCCAAAAGGAATCTCCTTCTTTCAGGATGTTCTCCAACATTCAATTTATCTCCTTCCCTGTCTCTTCTCAATACTCCTCCCCAGGGCCCTACTGCCAAACATGAAGAGATATATATCTGGTGTGTGCAGCTGAGAGACTGTGGTCCTGGCAAGACCATGTCTCACACAAAAAGGGTCTGTCATGATTACCTCTGTGGCAAGTAGTTTGTGGCTCAATGGACCACACCACCTGAGCCGAACATGAACTAGCCAAAGGGGCAGTCAGCTAGCAGGAATCCTTGGAATCAGCAGGATTCTTTTAGAATGTGGAAATCCTGTGAAGGTGTCAGCAAACCCCAATAATTGTCAAAGCTCTTCTCTGGCCTTAACACATAGGACTTACAGCTAAATTAAAACTTCCCAGGAAAAGAAACACTTTCCTATAAGAAAGATTTGATGGCATCTGGGATTCAGCAAAGCAACCTTTTTCACCTGACAGTATGGACAGAACAGGAAGTGGACAACATCAAGACCAACAGAAGGAACTCTCTCCACAAATCAGCTCCTTCTTGTTATGAGCAAGGCTTCCATCTGTGTATATGCGTATAGCATAGAATGTGTGTCAATGGGCACATGTGTATCTGTGCACACTTTGGAGACATGAACTTGCACCCTGGTGTGCATGTGTGTGCACACTCAGATGCATGAATCTCCCCTACACACCCACAGGAGTATATTGTCTATAGGAGGAGGAAGAGAGCAAACAGACAAACACCCTCAAGAATAATGAGCCTGCCCAGAGCTCTATGAAATTCCAGAGAAGACACACTCAGGTCTACTTAAGAGCTGGAGAGAAAAGGTTGCTGAGAGCAAGGAAGGCATTATCATATCTACTGAAGACTCAACATTGTAAAGATGACAATTCTATCCAAGGCATTTTAAAAATACAGTAGAATCCCAATTCAAACACCAACAACATTCTTTAAAGAGATGGAAAAAATCATCATGAAATTGATATGGAAGGGAAAAAGAAACACCAGATAAGTAAAGTGCTACTGAAAAAGAAGAAAACAAGAGAAGGAGTCGTGCTACCTGACCTCAGAATGTACTACACAGCTATGGCAGTCAAAACAGCCTGGTACTCAAAAACATGTATACAGACAAAAGGAACAGAATTGAGAATCCAAATATCACATTATCTACCTATGAGCAGCTGATAGTTGACAAAGGCCCAAAGTCCCTAAAGTAGGGAAGAGGCAGTTTCTTTAACAAATAGTACTGGTATAACTGTATGTCCATCAGCAGAAACATGAAAAAAGACCCTTATCTCACCCTATGCACAAAAGCTAACTCAAAATGGGTCAAAGACCTAAATATAAAATCTGAAACAATGAAGATCATGGAATAAAAAATAGGGACAATGCTGGGAACCCTAATACACAGTACAAACAGACTACAAGATATTACTAACAGTGCACAAACACCAGAAGAGAAAATACATCACTGGGAACTACTAAAAATCAAACACTTAGGCTCATCCAAAGGCTTTACCAAAAGTGTAAAAAGACTATCTACAGACCAGGAAAGAATTTTGGACAACCAAGAACATACCCTAGAAAAATAAGCACTGCCACACAAATAGATACATGCACACTAATATTTATTGCAGCACTACCCACAATAGCAAAAGATGGAATCATCCTAGGTGCCCATCAACAGATGAAAGGATAAACAAACTATGGCACATACACAATGTAGTATTACACTACAATAAAGAACAATGATGAATCTGTGAAGCATCTCAGAACATGGCTGAATCTGGAGGGCATTATGCTGAGTGAAATAAGTTATTCACAAAAGGACAAATATTTTATGAGACCAGTACTATAAAAATTCATGAAAAGGTTCGTGCACAAAAGGAAACAATTTTTGGTGGTTAACGAGGAGGGAAGGGATAGAAATGAAAAAACACTAAATAAACAACAAGTGGTAAGGCAGTTGCCTAATACTGAAAAAGCCAGCACAGCTTGTCCAAGATAAGGTCACAGAAGCTCCATAGACACATCCAAACTCACGAAGGGTCCCAACTGCTGGGCTGAGGGCTGTGGGAACCATGGTCTTGGGGAACATCTAGCTTAATTAGCATAACACAGTTTATAAAGACAGTGTTCTACATTCTACTTTGGGGAGTAGCATCTGGAGTCTTAAAAGCCTGTGAGAGGCCATCTGGGACACTCCACTGGTCTCACACTTTCTGAAGCAAGGAAGACTGAAGAAAACTAAAGATACAAGGGAAAGATTAGTCCAAAGGCCTAACGGACCACATCTACCATGGCCTCCACCAGACTGATTTCAGTACAACTAGACAGTGCCTAGTGACTACCACTGACCACTCTGACAGGGATCACAACAAACGGTCCCAGACAGAAATGTGGAAAAATATAAAACAGAATTTGAACTCACAAAAAAAGACCAGACTCACTGGCCTGATAGACACTAGAGAAATCTCAAGGGTATACTCCCCCGCCCCCGGACACCATTTTAGCTCAGTAATGAAGTCACTGCAAAGAACAGACAGGCTTATAAAACAAAACAGGACGAAGGGGCACAACAGCCCAAGGGCAAGGACGAGAAGACAGGAGGGCACGGTAAAGCTGGTAATGGGCAACCAAAGGCTGAGGATAGAGACTTTTGACATGTAATGGGGTTGTTAACTAAGTATCATAAAACAGTATGTGTGCTAACTGCTTAAGGAGAAGCTACTTTGTTCTGTAAACCTTTATCTAAATTAAACGAACAAATAAAAAGGATATCAGCCAGTGAGAACTATATGGATCAAAACCATTTGATCTGCAACCAATCATGGTGACAGCACCAAGACCAGACACTATTTCGTTCCATTGCACATGGGATCATCACAAGTCATGGGAGGTGAGTCGATTCACCTGCTAACAACAACAACTACTTGCATAAAATTTTAAAAACAGAACAAGATCATAGATTGTTTATGGACATGTTTACTCAGTTTTAAAACAAGGATGGGAAGGATACACATCAGTCTCTGAGTAGTGAGGAGAGAAGAGGCAAGTCGAATAAAGAAGGGATTTATGAGTATAACTCAAACATCAACTGAATCTGTAAAGTGTACTGTTTTTGGAAATAAGCTCTGAAGAGACTGTATGAAAACTACCCTTTGTTAAGTCTAATTGGTAGGTAGATGAGAATTTCATATCATTATTGTCTACACTATTCTGTCCATTTTTAATATCGTATGATCTCTTTAGAGTTGCTATGGCATAAAAGGAAGAATGCCTAAATGATAACAATGGTTATCTGTAGGTGGTAGAATTATGGATAAGCTCTGTTTTCCTTTTTTCTACTTTTATGTTACCTCAGTTTTCTTTGGTGAGGCTATTTTTCTGTTATGATAGGAAAGCATGTATTTTAAGTCTCTGATCATAAGCATGCCCTGTCCTCGGTGGGAAGATAGAGACAAAGGCACACATCCATTCACCCGGCCAGCCCATGGGCAGCTGTGCAGCAAAAGAAATGGACATCTCTCCCCTGCAGCCAAGAAGCTAAGAAGGCGTTCTGTGAAATGAATCATTCCAGGGGAGCTAAATCCATGCCTTATCTAATTTTATATCCAGGAGCTTATTAACTTAAAATAAAATAAACATCAGCTTTAAATGATTAAATACTCAGCAGGATCCTCAGTTAAACAAACTGACACTGTACATTTTACGGTATGGATTGAGGGACCCAAGATGGGGGCAAGTGAGGGTGCTCTGAGCTAAAGAAAGAAAACTGCTAATGCTTTGGATTCTGGAGTGCGTTCACATTTAGTCTCTTGTCTGGACACTAGTATAACACCCAACAGCCACACAGATGCAGCCTTTTCAGAGGAGGATGTCTTAAAGCCCATCCAGCCCCTGCCTCTAGCCCACAGGTGGAAACCAGTAAATTCTAGTTCATAGCAACCCAGTGTGTGACAGATAAAACTGTGCTCCAAAGGGTTTTCTTGGCTGTGACCTTTTGGGGATAGATTGTGAGGCCTTTCTTTTAAGGAACCTCTAAATGAACTCAAGCCTCCAATCTTTTGGTTAAGTGCCAAGCATATTAACTCTTTGCACCAACGGAGACATTAATCAGAGGAGTGGGCTTAGGATACCTGAGAAAGCCCTTGATGTTTTTAGAAACCAGTAGAGAAGAGATGTCCTGAGGCTGGTTATTGCTACCAAACAGCCGGCAAGAAAATGAACTAAAAGCAATGATCCGTGAGTCCCCAGGAGGGAAATTACAAGAGGAAACAGAGAAAGTTGAGTAAGTAAAAGATAATATTGTCATGGATTAAATCGTTCAAACTGTAGGGCTAATTCTTTGGTTTGGATCCTTTCTTCATTCCAGATGTGTGCATTTATAAATTGACCTCTGAGCACTGCTTTTGCTGTACCACATAGGTTCTGGCAGGATGTGTTTTCATTCTCATTTGATACCACAAATTTCTTTATTTTGTCCTTGATTTCGTCTATAACCCATGGATTTTTGAGCAAGATCTTGTTCAGTTTCCGTAAGTTCAGATTTCCTCTTACTTTTTTTGTACTACAGATTTCAACTTTTATGGCTTTGTCTTCCAGGAAGATGCTTTGCAATAATTCAATGCTTTGGATTTTGTTGAGACTTGCTTTATGTCCTAACATATAATCTATTCTGGAAATGTTCCATGTGCATTGGAGAAGGAGGTGTACTTCTCTGCTGATGAGTAAAAAGTTCTGTATGTATCAATGAGGTCTAGTTGGTTAACTGTTGCAATAAGATTTTCTCTATCTTTACTGAGCTTTTTTCTGAATGATCTGTCCATTACTGACAGTGGAGTGTTGAAGTCTCCAACTATTATTATGGAGTGATCTATCTCATTTTTCAGTGTTGTCAGTATTTGTTCAATGTATTAGATGATCTGGTATTGGGTGTATAAATACTTAATATTGTTACATCCCACTTATTTATTGAAACTTTCAGCAATAGTGACCATCCTTGCCCACGATGGTGGATTTCTACTTTATCTGAAATTAGTACTGCCACTTCTGCTCTTCTTTGTATGTTGTTGGCTTGGTATTTATTTTTCCATCCTTTGATTTTTCAATTTGTTCATATCTTTGAGTCTAAGGTGTGTTTCTTGTAAGCAACATAAAGACGGATCATGTCTTTTGATCTACAGTGTCACTTACTGTCTCTTTATTGGAGCATTCAGTCCATTTACATTCACTGGAGCTATCGATAGGTATGTGTTCAGTGCTGTCATTTTGATGCATTTATTTTTGTGTTGTTGATGTTTTCTATATTGCTCTTAATATTCCATTCTGGGTCATTCTTCTTTGTGGGTTGACTTTTCTTGTTTTTTGTGTTGGTTTTTTGTTTGTTGAGACTCCTGTATTATGATTCTTGTTTTGATATGTCACATTGTTATTTTGCTTTGCAGCTGCCCCTATGATGTCCCTTACTATTCTAAGTTTAAACAAGAGTTTAGCTGCTGCATATCTTTTTAATTTCTTCTCCATCTGAAATGGTTATAACTACCGTAATACATCGCTCTTTTTAGTGTAATGATGTCATAGCTTTCATGTTCCCTTCTTTTAATATTGTGGCTTTGATTAAGCTCTGTGACTTCCCTAGCTGAGTAGGATTCTGAACTCTGTGTCCTGCATTGCCTCCTTAAGTATACAGCTAATGTTTTTGTTTTTCTAAGCAAAGAGCTTCTTTCAATATTTCTTGCAGTTCTGGTTTGGTTTTCACAAAGTCTCTAAGCTTCCGTTTATCTGTGAATGTCTTGGTTTCACCATTGTATTTGAGAGACAATTTTTCAGGATACATAATTCTTGGTTGGAAGTTTTTCTCCTTCAGAGCTTTGAATATATCATCCCACTGCTTTCTTTCCAGCATCATTTTAGCCAAGAAGTCAGACAAAAGCCTACAGGGCTTCTCTTTGTAGTTTTGCTTTAAGCCTCTCTGCCTTTAAGAGCCTCTCTTTATGATTCATTTTATTAAGCTTGATTATAATATGTCTTGGTGTCTCTTGGAGGGAGTCTAGTTTTTGTGGTGTTTGATAAGCATCTTGGATATTTATGCTCTCTTTTTCATAATTTCAGGGAATTTCTGTCAGCAACTCCACAACAACACTCTCTGTATTTTCAGCTATCTCTTCCTATTCAGGAACTCCAATTATGCATAGATTTTTTCCTCTTAATAGAGTCCCACATGTTTCTTAATGATTCTTCATTTTTCTCGTTTGTTTTCTCTGACTTCTCCTCATAAATGCTGGTGTCTGTTGCTGTGTCCTCAAGCTCACTAACTCTGGCTTCCATCTCCTCAGTTCTGCTGTTTTGGCTTTGGATTGAATTGTCTAATTCTGTAATGTTATTATTGATCTGCTGGATTTCACATTGTCGATGTGACAGTTCAAATAGCTTACTTAATTTTTCATTTTCTTCTGCTACATTTTGTTTAATCTCTAGGAGAGCTGTATACATAATTGTTTTGTACTCAGCCTCTGATAATTTCTGAAAGTTTTCTTGACCTGAAGAGTTTTTTGATTCTTTATTTTGGGAGTTTTCTGGAGCCACAGTAGACTGCTTCTTTAAATGGTTAGCTATTCAGTGTTGTCTTTGTGCTATCAAGAAGCTGTTCAGTTTCTCTGGTGTTACCTCAATAGGAGCTGAAGCACAGTGCTAAGAGGGGAGTAAGGGCACTACTAGTTTTGGTCACCAGCCACCTCTATGTGCTCTAGTGACTGGCCCCAGGTAGATTCTGTGGGGTGGAAGGCCCTACTTCTTGGCTACTAAAGGTGGTAGTTACCTGTGGCAACTCTCTGTCATTGTGCCAGTTCAGCCTGCAGTGTAGCTCAGGGAATGGAGGAGAGAAGGATACCAACCTACTCAAATGCGCAGGACTACTGTACTCCATAGATGTGTTTAGCTTAAAAATGGCTTGTTTACTGAGAGGGGTACTGTGCCTTGTCCACTGAAGGCAGCTGGGCTCTCATGGGTGGCAACCTCTGCCTCCTGGCTGGCAAAGACAGCACCCTACTTACAGAGTCACTAGGGGGCCATCAGCTGATGCTATGAAATGAATCAGTGAAGGGTAATAGAGATGCTACTGCTCTGCTCAGCAGTCTTCCAGGTGCTCTAATTTTAAAGATATGTATGGAGCAGATAGGTAGAGTGTGCTATCACCAGGCAGGGAGAGCAGTGGGAGCTGCATATAGCTGGGCATGCAAATTTATACAGGAATGTACATTTTCATTCAATCATAATTAAAAAAAAAAAAACTTTTTCTTCTGAAAAAAAAAGTTCTTAACTGCTGAGGGAGGGGCTGTCCATCAGCTACTGAAATCAGTCAGGTCCTGAGTATGGCAGGCCCCACACTCCAGCTGAAAACAAAAGCACCTCATAGGCCCTCCCCAGACATTATGCTGCCCACATCTGCTGGGCCCCACCCATAACTTTTGGCACCATCTTCTTAAACGCAGCTTTTCTACTTGGAGGAGACCTATCCAGACAGGCACTACTTCTCAGCATGAGAATTAGTTCCAGCTAAGAGCTCCAGGTAGCTGACTCCACCTCCCAGCTGACCGAGACAGCATCCCACCCAAGATGCCCTTTCTGCCTGTGAGACAGCAGAATCTATGGCACAGCTCAGAAAAGAGAGGGTGGAGGTGCAGTGGTGCCCCCAGTCAGCAGCAGGGCTCTCAAAATGTGGCTATTCCAAGCACAGTCTCTCTGCTGTGCTATACACTGTTGACTTGAGCACTGCAGTTCAGCATATTTGCCAGCTCATACTCAGTCCCCACCTCCTGGATAACAAAGAAGGCGTCAGTACCTGCAGTCCTCCCAAACAATGTATCAGCAGAAGTAGGACTTAGCTTGCCACTGCCTCGTTTTTGAAAGTGGTAGTTCCCCTCTTTACTGGAGTCTAGTTCAATCTGACAACCCTATGCCAGATCCTAGGCTTCCCATGATGTCCACATTGCTCCATTCAATTGTCATCCCAGGTATTAGTTCTCAGAGGGAATCGAGGAGACATGTGTCCAGTCCACCATCTTAGCCCCACTCTCCATCACTAATTGAATTGTACCCCCCCAAAAATAGGCATAGACATTTGACTGGGTTGTAACTGCCAGTATTGTGTGATTGTCCTCCATTTGGGGATTTTCCAATGCTGTGTGTTAAAGAAGATTAGGGTGGGACTGTAAATCCCTTCCTAAGGTCACTTCCCTGCTCACTGTAAAGAGCATTTCCCTGAAGAGTGGCTTGTACCACACTTTATCCTTTTATCCTACAACAAATAAAAGGAAAGGGAAGTAAGCAGAGATTTGGGAACCTCACACCATCAAGAAAGCAGCACCTAGAGTAGAGCATGTCCTTCAGACGTGAGGTTCCTGCACCAAAATGTTCCCTGACTGAAGGAAGATTGATGCAACACAAGGACCTTCCTCCAGAGCCGACAAAGAGGAAAAGCCTTCCCTGGGAGTAGACACCCTGAGTTTGGACCTACAGCCTCCTGGACTGTGTAAAAATAAACACTTCTCTTTTTAAAGTCATCTACTCATATTATTTCTGTTAGAGCAGTACTAGCTAACTAAAACAGAAATGGAGCTTGCTGTCATGTGAGCCTGAAGAGACACAAATCAGAGTCAGAGGGGAGAGGACAGCTGATAAACTCTTCTAGGACTGCAGCACAATACTGGGCCATCATCCCGAGAACTGGTCATTCTGCAGAGGGCTCCCCACTCCACCTGTCAGTTCAGTGACAGTATCACAGAGCAAGAGCTATGCCATTATGAGAGCTGTGTACAGCATAAATATAGCACTAGTGTAGATCCTAGGATGTCCTAGGATCAGCTCAGCTACTGACTGACTGTGCAGCCTGGACAACTCATTTAGCCACGGAGCTCCCCTCAAGCTCTTCTATAATGAAATGCCTGCAACAAACATGTATGTGGGCTTGGCAAAGAACACTGGATATACCATGAACTTCTAGAAGGACAAACAAATTGGTGCTGGAGAAAGTACAGACAGAATGTTCCTTCAAAATGAGGATGACAAAACTATATCTTACTTACTTTGGACTCGTCATCAGGAGGCACCAATCACTAGACGTTGATGTCACACATGGTAGAGAGTTTGTGAAAAAGATGGAGACTCTCCATGAGATGGACCGACACAATGGCTCTAATAATGTTCTCAAATATACCAGTAATCACCAGGATGGCACAGTACTGAGCAACATTTTGTTCTGCTCTACATAAGGCCTCTAGTATGGAATATAAAACAAGTTTCACTCTACCAAGAGTAGGCATTGCTACAGTTGAAGAGAAAACTCTCAAGTTACTGTAGCCAACTGGGCAGGGGGCAAGTGTTTGAGAGGCAGGGAACATCACAGATTTGGTTTCTGCCACAATCTAGAACATATGATGAATTTTCCCCCAAACTGGCAGTTTTGCCTCTCCTGTTAAAATCTCATTTGCCCCCACAAAATCTTCCCAGGGATGAAGTGCAGCTGAGAAAAAATGCAGATCAGAAATGAAGATAGGACAGAGAGCACATTTTTTACATCATCAAACAGACATGGCAAGAAGAAAAGCAACCCTCCCAGATCCATGGGCTGTAGTTAAAGGTGTAGAAATACATTTAATGTCTCTTCACTTCATGTACTTTGAATGTTAGCATATCTGAAGACTGAGAATCTTCTCCAGCCCAGATGACATAGGGTGTGGAAGTAAAGAAAGAAAGCAAAGGACAGATGTGGGAACTGTAACAAGAAGGAAATGCTCAACATGGCCAACACAGAAACATGAGTCTCTGCCAACAAAAATAATGCTTGTAGCAATGAATGATGGCTGATATTTCAACGTTAGGATTGCCATATCACAGTGGTAAGTCCTCACAACAATGCTGTGTGATAGGTACTTCTGGAGCTGTCTAGGCATGGAGCATTAGATAATCGCACACAACTGGTGGGATGTCTTAGCACTAGTTTAAATTTGTCACCTTCTGATTTGTTTTCTGTTTGTCCCATCTGCTCTCTGATCCATTTTCTCTCTTTTGCTGTCTTGTTCGGATTAATTAAATTTTTATTCCATTTTATTGTCTTTATTGGCTTATTATCTGTAATTCATTATTTTGGTTTTTAGTAATTGATTTACAGCTTACAGTACACATCTTTAACCCACCATAGTCTGTTTAATTGATTGTATACCTCTTCTGGTATATTGTAAGAGCCCTACAATCGTATTTCTTTTATCTTCCCACTTTCAGCCCTTGTGCTATCTTATTTTAACCACAGATTTTCCATTTTCAGTGCTCTTTATTCCTTTGTGTAGATCCAATATTTACATGTGATGTAACTAGCAGTGCCAGCCTGCTGGTGATGAATTTTTTAAGCTTTTGTGTGTCCGTAAGTCCTTATTTCAAAACCATTTTTTGGAACATATTTTGTCAGGTATAGAACTCTAGATTGACACTTACTTTCCACACTGTAGAGATGTTGCTCTACCACACTCCAGCTTGCATTTTTCTCTGTCAAAAAGTTTCCTGTCATTCTTATCTATGTTCTTCTACATAAAATGTATCTTTTTTCTCTGATTTTAAGATTTTTCTTTTATCACTGCAGCCACAGTGGCATAGTAGTTAAGAGCTCGGCTGCTAACCAAAAGGTTGACAATTCATAGCCACCAGTCATTCCTTGGAAACTTAATGGGGCAGTTCTACTTTGTCCTATAAGGTATCTTTTAAGTTTTTTTCTCTTTCATTGGCTTTGAACAATTTATAATACATCTTAGCATAATTTTCTAAACGATTTTGCACTTGCAGTTCAGTGGGATTCTTGAACTTCCTATTTATGATTTTCATCAAATCTGGAAAAATTGGGACCATTATTTCTTCAATTCTTTTTTTTTTTTAATTTCCCCTACTTTGCGTCCTTCAAGGACTCCCGTCACATATTATTAGGCTTCTTGACACTGATTCTCTGTTCATTTTTTTTTGTTGTTCAACTCTTTTTTCTCTGTGTTTATTTTTTGACAGTTTCTATTGCTATGTGTTCAGGTTTACTAATGTTTTCTTCTGCAGTGTCTAATCTGTTGTTTATCCTATCCAGTGTATTTGTTTATCTCATATATCATAGCCTTCATCTCTAGATCTTTGAACTGGGTATTCTGTGCCTTTAACTATATGCTCAAGCTTTCCTTTACCATCTTGAAAAAAAAATATCATAATAACTTTTCAAATGCCTTTGTCTACTAGTTACATCATGTATGTCATTTCTGAGCCTGGATCTATTGATTGCCTTTTCTTATTATTGTTGGTTTCATTTTTCCTGTTTCTTTACATGTCTGGTAATTTTTTATTAGATAGCAGGCATTGAGAATTTTACTTACTGTGTATGAATTTAGACCAATGACTTCTTTGTTGCAAACACCTTTCTTCAACAACATAAATCACCACTATCCTTACTGTCCTTACTAAGTGCAATACACAGGAAATCAACTGAGTACATCTATGGAAAGAAACAGTGAAAAGCTCAATATTATCAGTCAGAATAAGGGCAGGGAAAGACTTGCTCACATGCAAGCTGAAGTTAAAATAGAAGAAAATTTGAATAACTACACAAGAGCCAAAGTGTGACCTTGAGTATATCTTGAACTTAGAGACCGTCTCAAGAATCTGTTTGATGCACTGAACACTAATGAGGGAAGAGAAGATGAGACACAGAATGATATCAAGGACATCATACATGAATAAAGCAAGAGTTCATTAAAAAAGACATGAAAGAAAGAAAAAATGGATGTCAGAAGACACTCTGAAAGTTGTTCTTAAAAATAAAGTAGCGTATACAAAAGGAAGAGAAATGAGGAAGTAAAAGAGCTAAACAGAAGATTTCACTGGGCAGCTCAGAAAGACAAAGTATTACAGATTTAGAAAACCAAAAGCAAAGAACATACTCAGCATTTCTCTAGCTGAAAGAACTGAAAAAAAAAATTCAAGCCTCCGGTTTCAGTAGTAAGGATTCTATGGATAAAATATTAAATGATGTAGGAAGCATCGAAAGAAGATGGAAGGAATACACAGTCACTGACCAATGTTGAGCCATTTCATGAGGTAGCATTTGTTCAAGAACCAGTGATACTGAGGGAAGAAATTCGAGCTGCACTGAAGGAAATGGTGAAAAGCAAGGTTAGATGAATTGATGGAGTATCAGTTAAACTATTTCAACAGTAAGTACTAGAGGTGTTTACTCACCTTTGCCAAGAAAATTTGGAAGGTAGTTACCTGGGCAACTGACTAGAAGAGAGCCATATTTGTACCCATTCCAAAGAAAGGTGATCCAACGGAATGCAGAAACTAACAAACAATACCACGAATATCACACACGAGTAAAATTTTGCTGAAGATTATTCAAAACTGGTTGTATCAGTACGTTGACAGGGAACTGCCAGAAATTCAAGCTGGGTTCAGAAGAGGCCGTGGGAAGAGAGATGGCATTGCTGATGTCAGATGGACACTGGCTGGAAAAAGAAAATACCAGAAAGATGTTTACCTGTATTTCACTGACTATGAAAAACCATTTGTCTGTGTGGGTCATAAAAAATCATGGATAACTTTGGGAAGGAGAATTCCAAAACACTTCATTGTGCTCATGAAGAATGTGTAGGTAGACCAATAGTCAGTAATTACAGTAGAACAAGGGGATACTGCACAGTTTAAAGTCAAGAAAAGTGTGCATGAGGGTTATATCCTTTCAACACTTATTCAGTCTGTGTGCTGCATAAATAATCTAAGAAGCTTGGCTATATATAGAACACGTTATCAGGATTGGAGGAAGATTCACTAGCAACCTGCAGTATACAGATGATACAACCTTACTTACCGAAAGCAAAGAGGACTTAAACAGCACTTACTAATGAAGATCAAAGACCACAGCCTTCAATACGACTACACCTCAACATAAAGAAAACAAAAATCTTCGCAATTGGACCAATAGGTAACTTCATGATAAATGGAGGAAAAAATGAAGTTGTCAAGGATTTCATTTTACTTGTAGCTGCAGTCAATGTTCATGGAAGCAGCAATCAAGAAATAAAACATTGCATTGTATTGGGTGAATTTGCTACAAAAGATCTCTTTAAAGAGTCAAAAAGCAAAGATGTCACTTTAAAAACTATGTTCTGCCTGACCCAAGCCACGGTGTTTTCAGTCATCTCATACATTTGTGAAAGCTGAATAAAGAATAAGGAAGAAAGAATAACTGATGCTTTTGCACTATGGTATTGGTGAAGAATATTGAATATACCATGGACTCCTAGATTAGAGGACAAATCCATCTTGGAAGAAGTACAGCCACAACACTCCTTATAAGCAAGAACATTAAGACTTTGTCCCACATACTTCAGGAGGAAGCAATCCCTGGAGAAGGACACCATGTTTGGTAGAGGGTCAGTGACCTAAAGGAAGACCCCCAGTGAGATGGACTGACACAGTGGTTGCAACAATGGGCTTAAGCATAACAATGACTGTGAGGATAGTGTAAGACTAGGCAGTGTTTCACTCTGTTATACATAAGGTTGCTATGAGTTCTAACCAGCTCAGCTGCACCTAACAACAGAAACAGCAACATACATAGCCTTAAACTTATTTCTGGAGTCAAGTTAAGTGACTTGGAAAGAC
The DNA here is from genome assembly GCA_028571685.1 of Heterohyrax brucei. Lineage (NCBI taxonomy): Eukaryota > Metazoa > Chordata > Mammalia > Hyracoidea > Procaviidae > Heterohyrax > Heterohyrax brucei. The sequence continues at coordinate 34,489,231 of CM053140.1, forward strand.
TTTGGTCTTGACAAAGCTTTCTTTTAAGCCTTGTGAAGTGCAATAGAGCAGACTTAGACTAAGACTAATTTTCCATGGTACTAAGGCAATTCTTTTCTGAGTATTGTACCTTGTATAATGGATAACATACAATCTTCCTGACTCTGGTGGTGGCACAACAAATATGCCCGATCCTATGTAATGTTCAGGCATCATTCTTTCTCCTTTGAGGGGATTCTTTCCCCAGAATTGTATTTTGTATTTCCCATATGTACAAAATTGTAATTGTATTTCCCCACAACGGCATTCACACTCACACACAGGCTCTGCTGAGTATTCAACTACAGTCTCTAGAGCTTTCTTGCTTGAAACTCCCTCCTCTCCAGTTGTACTCAGACTTGTGTATCTTAGCTGACTTTTTCTACTTGAATTCCCAATTCTATACCCTCAATTCAGGAAATGTGTGTTGTCTGCGTTCTTCCTCTCTGAACTAGAAATTCTCATGCAGTAAACTGAGACAACTATTGGCTCCATCTCTCTGAGGTATCAGTGTCCTGTGATGCCTGATGTCTGATAACCTATAGTGGAATTAGTTGTTGAGCAAAATAAGGTGTTGACCTAAGCCCATGTTCTAACCATTAGGCAATAATTGTCCCTAATTCCTGCCCTAAGGATTTCACCAGCTTCTTAGTGAGGAACAACTTGGAATTGTCATGAGCACTTTCTTATATATTATTAACACTTGCTCAGTGTCCTCATGTTAGTGCTTAACAAATTGCCTATTAGTCATTCCACACCATGGTTCCATCACTATGAATGAATTCTAATATTTCGTATTATCATCTGAGAGCTCTGCTTTAGATCCACTTAATGTAATTTTGGTAGTTGAGATCCGAATGTCTGACAATTACAGTCAAGATCTGGTACTCAGAGTCAGGACATCAGGGGACCAGCCCCTGTTAGAGAGGGGATCTTAGGAAGACCACTGTCCAAAAGTGGCCCAAGGATTACACACAAGTATAGTTCTGAGGAGCTTGTAAAATTAAATAAGGGAATTGAGTGCTGTGATTTCTCAGACCTTCTAACTTAACAGCCATCAGTTTATAATTATGCACTTCCCCCCAGGGAAATAAAAACCACAATCCCTGAATCACTAGCAAATTTAGGGAAAGGAGGTGCAGATGACTGGATCAGACCTATTCCTGGAATACGCTAGACAGCTTCTGGAGATTAAAATAATGGCCGCTAATGGATATACATGTTTAATGTTTCAGTTACCGGTAAAATTAATACCCTGTTTAATATTAATAAGAATGATGTACGTCTCTGGGGTTGTTAATCTGTTACCTTTCCACTACGTCAGAAGTAAAAATAGCTCCTCATGATTAGCCAGGTGGATGTTGACGTGCGTGTGGTGGGGAGGGAGGAGGAAGGAACTGAAGAGTGATAAACGGATGGTGACAGTGGCAGGCATTTGAAATGCATTATGACTTATCAGAATCCTAAGACAGAAAGCTTTCTTCCAAGCAAAACTGCTTTTTCAAACTTCATTCACAGGTTCATTCATATTCAACAAATATTTATTGACTGCTTTTCACATGCTAGGCGCTGTGCTCGGCTCTTCATTATTTTAACTTACTTCATCACCATAGAAACCCCTTGATGGTAGTGCTATTACTGTTCCCATTTTAAGGATGAGAACACTGAAGCTCAAGATCTTACATACAGGAAGTTAGCAGAAATAGCACTGGGGCTCAGGTTTCTTTGATTCTAGAACCAGTACTGTTCACCTGGCTGTAATGGGCTTTATTCTTCTAAAACATCTTGAAATCTATGACCTCATTAAAACTGCAAGAGATAAGCATGAAGGTAGCACAGAAGGTTAGAAAGCTGAGATTCAGAAGAATCAAGTGTCCAGATCTACCCAGGTCCTGATTTCACAACAAAGAGAAATACCCAGAGGGTGGTTCCCTTTCTTGACAGCAACATCAAAATATCATCAGCAATGAAACAAAGATGCACTGAGCACCTGCTGTGTACCAGGCATTGTGATAAACACTGGGAAAATGGTGAACAGGACAGACACAGGCCCTGCCTTCAGGAAGCTCATGTTTATTTTCTGCTGGGGTAGACAGAGAGACAGGCCAAACAATAGCTGACAGAAACCAAGAGGAGTACACAGGTATAAATAAACACACTGTGTATTCACTGCTATGAAGGAAACAAGGAGAAAATTGAAGTGAGGGAAGTTATTTGAGAAAGAATAGTCTGTGAAGTCCTCCCTAAGAAAATGTCTTTGTTAGGAGATGTTGGGGGGAAGCAAGAGAGACCATCACTCTGTCTCTCAAGGCAGAGAATTGTTTGTTGTAGGATCAAGAGGTAGTTTTGAAGGCAGGTTGGGAGCGGGAGTCAGAAAACAACAGGAATGGAGTCCCTCTATCCCTCTCTCCTTTACTCTCTCTCCCTCTTCTCCCCTCTCCTTCCTTTGCTGCCTCAGTCCATCCCTCTATCCACCCCTCCACCTGTTTATTCACCTGCCCACCCACCCATTCATCCATTCATTTGTCCATGCACCCATCCATCCATCTATCTATCCACCCATCCTGGAAATCTTCTAGTGTTGCTGCTAAAATGAACATATTCCAACTATTTCTTCTCTTTTCTTTCCTCTGTTTACTCAAGACTAAAATCTTAGAAAGTAGGGCCCTGGAAGGGAGAGTCCAGTTGGCCTGGCTTCAGTCACATGCCCATTTCTGGGCTGGGTCACAAAAAAAGGACCCTGATTTTTGCTTTCCCATCAAGATTGTTCATATAGAAAATAGGAGATTCTCCACAAGAAAATCAAGGTACTGTCAGGAAGTAGAACAGATGCTGCAGAGCTGGGAAAGCCAACCACAGAAGCGACATCGACCAGAATTGAGACTAAAGGATAAAGAGGAGCAAACATCCAAAGACAGAAGGAAGAGGAGTCCCATAGTGTGCATAGCATGTGCAAAGGACTTGAGGTAAGAACTTATGTCAGACAAGAAGAGAATAATTTCATCATATAGAGGAGACGTAACTGAATTGATACATATATTAAGAACCAGTTCCTACTGAACTGATTCTGGCAACCTCATGTCTGTCAAAGTAGAACTGTGCTCCACTGAATTTTCAATGGTAAATTTTTTAGAAATAGATGGTAAGGCTTTTCTTATCAAGTATCTCTGGGTGAAACACAAACCTTCAATCTTTCAGTCAACAGCCAAGCACATTAACCCTTTGTGCCACTCAGAGACTCTAGGGAATCTGTGTATAAAGATATATAAATAGAGTAAATGTATGTATGTAGACAGACAGGTGACATATTAGGGAGAGAAGAGATGGAGAGAAAGAGAATGGATTGATTGAAAATATAAGCTTAATGAAGTAGATAAGTAGAAGGATAGATGGATTCAAGGATGGATGGATAGATCGAAGGTGGGTGAGTGAATGGGCAATGAATGAGTGGGTAGATGGATGAATAGGTGGGTGGACAGTTAGATGGATGATTGGATGGATAGATGGACAGATGGGCGGATGCATGGAGATGGAGTATGGATGGATAATAGATGAGTACGTGGGTAGATGATCAGGTGGATAGCTGAGTCTATGGATGGTGGATGGGTGTATAAATGGATAATTGGATCTTTGTGAGCTGATAGCATTTGAACTTGTCCTCAAGTCTTCAGTCCTTTGACATCTCCATCCATGATCCTAACACAAATGATTATCAGGGCTAGGATTAAGGTGAGAGGAGTTAGGCTCCTCAGTACAAAATCTAAGGAGGCACCCACTCTCAGAGTCATGCAAGTGTCCTAAGAGTCAGCTCTACTTTAAATGCTACCCCCTAGGCACCTCGCTCTCTTACCCTAGCTCCAGCCCTGATGAGCATTATCCACACACTTCTCCTGGAAAGGAAATAGACTCTCTAATAGAGATAAACAGATCTGTCAGTTGCAAATTCCCCAGAGCCCAGAAAGTTTCAACAGTTTGTTTGACCTGCTGTTCCTTGGCCCTCTGCTGAGACAGGAACATATAATAGAACAACAATTTGCAAGTTCCAGACCCAGACCTGTGCTGTCAGCTTGCTGTGTGAATTTAAAATCTCTCCCTGTTTCTGGGCTTCAGCTTCCTTGTCTGTAAAATGAAGAAAGTCAGGCTTAGTTTGGAATAACGCGGTTCAAAATGGAGGTGGCAGAGAAAGGCAGGATGCTGCCGGAAAGCCTTAGGGCAGCCTCTCCTCAGAGGGGCTTGCACTGCCGCTTACCCAGTTTCCAAGTATTTTCATCATTTTTTGGTTTTACAAATGTTCTTCCTACATACTCATCTTTGCAATGGACTTTGGGGCATAATGATGAACTGGCCACAAGCTGTCCCTGCTGTCCTGGATCTTAGAGTCCTGCAGGGAGTTCCACAGTAAATCAACAAGGTCACTAGTTAGAGTTGTAGTCGGTGCTCTGAGGGCAAAGCTCTGTTGGCAATAGACACCCGGCCCGACATGGACTGGGGTCAGGGGGCCTCAGTGATTCCAACAAATGAACAGAGAGAACCCAGGAAGATGAAGGGAAGAGGCACCCAGGGCCTCTTTTGGAGATCTGGGAAAGGGGCCAGATGCCAGCATCATGGATCCCTCTTCAGACCCCAGTGGCATTCATTCCCTGAGATCGTGGCATTGCCTCCAGTTTACAGCACTTCGTCTTGAAGTCCTTAAAAGTCCTTTCTTCTCACTTGTAAGGGTAGGTCTTGCCGAGCACACTGAGGAGCTTTCAAGCTGTGATTTGTTGGCACAGAGGCAACAGCGGATGTCATTTCTTCACACACAGCCCCTGTGGCAACCCCATGTGAGGCCTTGGAAGATGATGAGGGTGTTTGTTCAAAGGAAGTGATTGTTACATTTTCTTTCTCCATTTTTGATGTTTCTGACTCCTGTTCTGTCTTCTGGCTGGATCCTGAGCCGAATCACCTCCTACTTCAAGCCTCATCTCATTATCCATTTTTCCTCCGATTGCATATTTTAAAGGTTGGTAATAGGGCTGCCTGGGGTGCGATGTATTACAGCCTGAGGATCTGCAAGACTCCAACACCCCCTCACTCCCCCACCATGCACAAGAGACAAAATATTTTCATTTCTAAGCCTCTAAGCCTGGAGGGAAAAAAGTTACGCAACCGTGTGATTGCGGTGGCTTCTTCAGAGGACTTGGTAGCTGGAGAAAGAATCCAATTTCTGCCTGGCTTTTCTTAAGTAACAAGTGTCGGGCCACCTAGTGTAGCCAAGGGTGAATAAAGGTGTCCCTAAAGCCATCAACCTTCACTTCTCTGTGACTATCTGGAGACTCTTGGCTCTTACATGAGACATGTGGCTTCCAGGATGAAGGTAAAGTCAGAGCCGGTGTACATAACACTACTATGCAAGGTAACGAAATCTTGGTGGCATAACGCTTAAGTGCTATGGCTGGTAAACAAAAGATTGGCAGTTTAAATCTGTCAAGCACTCCTTGGAAACTATGGAGCAGTTCTATTCTGTACTAAAGGGTCACTATGAGTTGGAACGAACTTGATGGCAGTGGATTTCGTTTGATTTGGATGCACGGCAAAGCCGGGTACCCTTAAGTCCACTCCAACCCCATGTGAAAGACTAGAAATATTCCACAGAGTTTGCTTGCTTGTAAGATCACCAGATCTTTCCTCCCGTTGGGTAGGCTTGAACTCCGCTGATGCAATGGTTCAGAGCTCGGCTGCTAACTGAAAGGTTAGAAGCTACCCAGTGGTTCTGAGGAAGAAAAACTTGGTGATCTGTTTCTGTAAACATCACAGTCAGGAAAACCCTATGAGGCAGTTCTGTAACACATGGTATCTTCATGGCTCAGAATAGATTCAATACCAACAACAACAACAACGCAAACATGCAAGATTTCGTTGTGTTGTACATGAAGTGGCCATGGGTAGAAGCCAAGTCCACAGCAACTAACAGCAATGCAAAGCTGCTGTGCCTTGCTTTATATTCATATACATACCTTCAGTTTGCATCCATATGCATAATTGTTAGCCATCTGTGCTGTGTAACAAATTATCACAACTTAGTGGCTTACAACAACACATATTTATCATCTCACAGTTTCTGTGGGTCAGGACTGTAGGTGCAGGTTAGCGGGTCCTGTGCCCAGGGTCTTCCCAGTCAGATGGCAAGGTATCAAACAAGCTATGGTCTCACATTGGCTCAGGCACCTCTCCCAAACTCAGTGGTTCCAGGAAAGTTTCTGTTTCCTCTGGCTATAGGATTGAGATCCTCCTCTCATAGAGGCTTTTCCTGTCTTACGGCCTCTCCCCAACACAGCAGTGTTCTCCTCAGGGCTAACAAGAAAGCAACACGACTGCTCCAGTCTCTCTGACTTCTGCACTATGACCTCTAGTTTTGCTTTTCAGGGATTCATCTGATTAGATCAAGCCAACCCCAGAGAATCTCCTTTTGATTAATTTAAAGTCATCTTATTAGGAAACTTAATGCCGTCTGCCAAGTCCCTTCACATTATGGTATAATATAGCCTAATCATGAGAACTTGAAGAGGGTAGATGCACTTAGATATGAGGAGTAGGAGATCAGAGACTACAGCCTTCAATATGAATTACACCCCAATACAAAGAAAACAAAAATCCTCACAATTGGGCCAATGAGCAACATCATGATAAATGAAGAAAAGATTCAAGTTGTCAAGGATTTTAGGTTACTTGCATCCATTGTCAGGGGTCTCACATGCCACAGACTTGTATGAGATTCTTGCCCTTCATAGATCAAGAATGAACAGGTAAGGCACAGAGAATCTTCCTGCGCTAGCAAAACTGTATTCAAGAAGCTTGCAAGCAGAGACGAGAGGGTCTAGGCAACACCTGCCCTGTTTCCCCGAACAAAAGTTTTGTCGGGGCTTATAAAGGATTTGGGGAAAGAAGGACCTCATATTTTATTCATAGTGGAGGTAGAGATTTCCAGAAAGCGGCGGAGCTAGGGAAATTAGGTTGCACACGCCTCTTTGTGCAAAATGGAGTTGTCAGCAAAGGTTCCAGGAGGCACCAGCAGGACTTATTATGAGACATTGCACATGCACCGTCCTTTGAGACCTGCGGTTGGAATCCTGGCATCAGCTTTATGTTCTTGTGCACTTCTGCTGAAAGGTCACGCAGTGCTCACTCCTGGCATCATTGCACATGTTCCTCACATTAGCACATTCTTTTTCATCTTGAAAAACAACTTAAAGGAGTTCTTGTTTCTTCATATCTGTGATATGTTAATTAGGAATTCTGGTCAGATCACCCTTATCCTGTCTATGACATAACTGCCCTTAAAAAAAAAAAAAGAAAGAAAGAAAACTATTGGTTGAGTGGATTTGGACTCAGAGTGACCCTATTGGACAGAGTAGAACTGCCCCATAGAGTTTCAAAGGAGCACCTGGTGGATTCAAACTGCTAACCTGTTGATTAGCAATCATAGCTCTTAACTACTATGCCACCAGGATTTCCAGTCTTCCTTGGGGATTTCCAAACTGCCAAAAGGGTCTCCTGTGCTTTTCCTATCTCAGATCCACAGTCAATGCCCACAGAAGCAGCAACCAAGAAATCAAAGAAGGTATTGCATTGGGCAAATCTGATGCAGGAGATCCCTTTATAGTTTAAAGGAAAAAAAAGTTACCTTGAGGACTAAGGTATACCTGATGCAAGTGGTAGTATTTCAATGGCCTCTTATGCATGTAAAAGCTGGACAGTGAATAAGGAAGACTGAAGAAGAATTGACACCTTTAAATCATCGTGTTGGCAAAGAATGTTAAATATACCGTGGACTGCCAGAAGAATGAACAAATCTGTCTTGGAGGAAGTACAGCCAGAATGCTCCTTAGAAGCAAGGATGGCAAGACTTGGTCTTTGGGCATGTTATGAGGAGGGATCCGTCCTAGAGAAGGATATCATGCTTGGTAAAGTAGAGGGTCAGTGAAAGAAAAAAAAAAGAATGCTCTCAAGGAGATGGATCAACAACTGGCTGCAACAATGGGCTCAGTGCAGGACTGAGCAGTATTTTGTTCTATTCTGCATAGGCTTTACTATGAGCCAGAGGTGGCTCAACAGCCACTACAGTCCCAACAACAGTCACGGGAATGACATCTGCCTCAGTCTCCTACCACTGCCGTAACAAAGTACCACAAATAGGTGACTTAAAGCAACAGAAGTTTATTATTTCACGGTTCTGGAAGGTAGGATCATGAAACAAATGTCGTGCTGTTTCTGAAGGCTATAGGATAGGATTCTTCTTTGCCTCTTCCAGCTTCTGGTGGTTCCCAGTGTTTCTCGGCTTACAGATGCAGCCATCTTCTCTCTGCATCTGTGCCTGTGTCTGTTCTCCTTTTCCTGTAAGAATGCCAGTGATAAGGAATTTAAGCCCATCCTGATGACTTAGCCTTAGCTACTGATACCTACAACAAACCTATTTCCAAATAATGTTACAGGCTGTGATTAGGACTTGAACATATCTTTTGGGGTAACATAATTCAACCTGTAACAGCATCCAATCATATTCACAGTCCCACCCACACTCAGCGGTAGGGGGACACACGCTTGTACACCAGGGGCCATCTAGAAATTCTGCCCACCAGGCGTACATTATTTTCCTACATACAGGAGGGAACCCTGAGTGGGTTCTCACTGGGTATACACACGTCAGTTCATTCCCCGGGAAAATAGAGGATAGTGGCCATGGGCTCCCCTGGACTGAGCTCTGGGTGAACTGGGTTAACTCTCTGCTCTGACTCTGACTAGTTGTGTGACCTTAGGCAAGCCACCTAGTGCCTCAGTGTTCTCATCTGTAAACTGGGCTCAATCATAGTACCCACTTCTTGGGTTGTTTGGAATCTTAATTGACAAATGCGTTTGACACAGAGCCCAGCTTATGGGAAGTGCTTCCCATAGCTTTCTACCATTGGAATATTATTCAATTTCACCAAGTTCTCCAGTGCAATGGTATTTTTTTCAGTTTCATCATGTATTCCCCAGTACCCTGGGGTTTTGCTCAGTTTCATCATACTGCCCCCTGCACTATCAGCACCAAGAGACTCTTTCCCCCAAAGTACTACCTCTCTCCCTTTCCACCACCAGCAGTGCCTGCATCCCAGGAATGGAGTGAGATTGGAGCAATTAGCCCTTGGTAATAAAAATACACAGGGCTGTCTTCTGGGCTGCCAGAGGAATTTATGAACTCTGCAGAAGCTTGTACCGTTACAAGATTGTCTGTCAGGGGACTACTTCCCAGGTAAGAACAAAAACACCCCATCTATCATTGCCACATCCTTCCCAGGCAAGATATTAAAGCTTTGCTGTCCCTTTCTGCGTTTTCCAACCCTTCCAGAGTGAGTCTGTGTTATTTTTATAATCGGATGAGAAATTAACAAACTTGATTTTTGATAGAAAAGCTTTACGGTCAGGAACGCCAGCATCTGCCCGTTTGCGTCTGTGGGTGAAGTGTTGCCAGAGCATTTAGGAGTTTACATTTTGTTCTTTTCTTTTTTTACAGCAGAGATCCATTATGCAAATTGATCATAAAATTTTAAAAGCATCTTGTCCCGTCTCAATTAATTATACTCTTTATGGGTCCAGCCTCAGCACTAGAAAGTCCTCAGGGTGGGTTTCAAGTTCCCAAGAGGCAACACTTTGGTTTTGTCCTGCTCTGAAGACTTCTTCCTGGCCAGCCCAGGCCTGCCTTTCTGGCCATGTTGACCTAAGAGTCCCTCTTACTAGCTAGCTGGCCACCACCCTCCTCGTTACAGTCATCATGCACACAAGCACACACCCATACCCACATGCACACACAGATGCATGTGCAATTGGACGCATGCACTTGTGCCCAATACATGCACTATATGACTGTGCACACACATGCACACACTTTCATAGTACCCACAGGTATGCACAGATAGAAGCACCCAGTCACATGTGCACATACACACATGTACCCACAGGCACACACACACACATCCACAGATGCAAACCTCTACATACAGACACTCATGCTCATGTGCACACATATTTGCAGACATATACACGTTCATGGTCCCTGGCAGTAGCTGCTGCTCCAACCTCCAAAAGAATCCTCCTCCAACTGGCAGGAAACTAATGGTCTGTAATTTACTGGTCAACTCCTTATGCTACTGCTACATAGGAGCAGCCTATTGGTTCATTTCCACCCAGGGAGGAGAAGGGAATTAAACAGGCCTTCAGGAACGGTAACACTAAGTGTCCCTGTCCTCATGTCTGCCCTACTTCCCCTTTTCAATAAAAAATGAGTCCAGTCACCACCCAAGCCTCCTTCTCTGTCACCACAGTCATAGCAGAGCAACTACCTATAGCCACACGTGGAGCTGCTATCCAAATCTGCTGGGACAAGTTTTCCCTGAAGACCAACCTTCCTTGTTCTGCCCATTTTTACCCTCTTACCCACCCATCCACCCTGGATCCTGCCTACTACCCATATCCAAAATGATTCTACCAAACTTTGCTCTGAAGAAAGACACCTGAAACTTATTCTCATTGAAGTCTATGTGGCTGATAACCATCAAGGTTATCACTATCCCTATTCCATTTGCATCTTCAGAGGATTCAAGTGATGAGCTCTGTACCAGTTCCAGGAGAAGGCTCACTACATCAGGATATAAACATGGAATGATTTATCCTCTCCATGAGTGATTGCTCCCAGCAGCATCTGAAAATATCCCTCCCCCCCCTTTCTTCTAAGTATCAGATCTTTTCACAATATCTCAGGGAACTTCATAACACTCCTGTCCCAGTTATTACAGCAGCCTCAGGTCTTTATTCAGGGAGCATGTTTGGACCAGTGCAACAGTACAACTGCTCTTGAAAAAAAAAAGGACAGGCGATGTCATGGATTACATTGTGTCCCCACCCCCAAAATGTACATATTGATTTGACTTGGCTGTAGGTCCCAGGATGATGCAATTCCTCCACTGCATTGTGAATCCTGCCTACTGGTGATGGTGAATGGGCAGCAGCTGTGCTGGTGAGGCAGGACTAAGGCTAACAGCTTGTGCAATATAAGGGAGAGAAGTGAGCAGAATAAACTGGGAAACTCACACCACAAAGAAGCAGCACCGAGAGCAGAGCATGTCTTTGGACCTGGGGTTCCTGTGCCAAGATGCTCTCAATGGATTTGGACTCAGCCTACTGGACTGTGACAATTTCTCACATTGGATGGGTAACTCATAAATGGACTTGTGGCTTATGGGACTGTGTCAATAAAATTTCTCTTCATAAAGCCTTCCACTCATGATATTTTCTGTTAGAGCAGTATACCAGGTGACTGAAACAGGCAGTACCCAAGAATTGAGGTGATAGAGGATCAGTCACCACCAGCTGCCATAGAGCTAATGCCAACTCTTGGTGACCCCCTGTGTGTTAAGGCAGAACTGTGCTCCATGGGGTTTTCAATGGCTGAGTTTTCAGAAGTAGGTCACCAGGCCTATCTTCTGAGGTACCTCTAGGTAGATTCAAACTTCTACCCTTTCAGTTAGTAGGTGAGAGCTTAGCTGTTTGCACCACCCAGGGAGGACTTCCAGCCACTTACTAGTCATAATAATGGGAAAAACCGATGGGTTAAACAAAGATCGACTTTCCAAAGTGGGTGAAATTCCAGCTTCATTCCTAGATGCAGCTTCTGTTTAGAGCTGAAGCTGTCTGGTGCCTCTAAGGGCAGAAAGCTCTGGACACTCTCTGGAGTGGCTGAGACTGAGTCAAGCTTGAAGGCCTTGAAGAAAGCTGTGATGATTAAAGTGGTAGCACCAAGATCTCCTGTCCTGTAGACACCAATCTCAGGCTGTCAGGCTTACCCCACTCCCCAATCCTTCCCTGGAAGTGATGCAGGAGTGGGGCCCACAATGCCCCACTTCCACTTTATCCCCCGGGACCTAGCAAGTTCATCCAGGACCAATCACAGTCTACAAAAAAACATTACTCTCTGATGGGAGACCTCTGCCCTAACCCTGAGAAACGCCCCCACCCCCTTCTCACCAGCTTCTTTTCCTTGTTTTTTCCCATTTTATACTCAATGAATGAAGTCGATAGCCAATTTTTGACACTCTCTCACACCACAAGCATCAGTTATCTGTCTATCGGCCTCCATTCTTGGCCCTTGCTAACTTGTCTGTGATACCTTGAGTCATCTTCTGCCTGCTCTATCTAGTGGTGTTACCTGATTAGGTTCACAAAAACCTATGAGAGTGAGAACCTTGAGTTGAGTGAAAATGGTTGTATTGATTCAAAAGCAACAAAAGAGCACCCAAGCCTTGGGCAACCTGCCTTACCCTCCCAGATGACCACACAGACACCCAGGATCACCCAGACAATCCAAGCTAATACACATTGAGCACATTTCAATGGCAAGACACCACTGTATGCAATTCTCAGGTAATTTCCTCATCAAATCCTCAAGACAACCCGAGTTAGTGTCCCCATTTTGCAGATTTGGAAACTGAGGGTCAGCATTACAAAGGAACTACCCAGAGTCACCGCTAGTGAGTAGCAGACTCACATTTGAACTCATGAGGCCTCTGGAAACTGTGCCCATCACCAAGATGGCATCTGGCTCACATGATGGAGTGAAAAAGGATAAAAAGAAGCAATGAAGAGAGACAAGAAGCAAGTGATTGGATCATTTCTGCCACAACTTTCCCAGCCTAAATTCCTGTACCTAATGTCCTGAAAGTACATTGCCACAAAGTCAGGTCTAGCCACAACTCAGAGAACTGTGCTCCAAAGAGTATTCAATGGCTAATTTTTCAGGAGTAGATTGCCAGGACTTTCCTCCAAGGCACCTGTGGGTGGACTTGAACCTCGAACCTTTCTTTTAGAAGCCAATCGCATTAGCCATCTGCACCACCCAGTGACTCCTTTACTGGGTTAGAATCTGCCCTTTAAGAAAGTGCCAGAGGAGAGAGGTGCACATGCCTGAGCAGTACAGTGAGCATCACACACATGATCTTGCACTTCCCACCCAGTCTATCCAATGGATGCCCTTCTGCGGCCTCCACAACTTTAGCACATCTAGAAAACCTTTCTCCAGCCTAGTGCAAAAAGCCAGAACCTATCTGCCTTTTTCTGGAACCACTGTACCTGGCAGAGACCATTCACACAGACTTGTCCACCTGAGTGTTCACCTATGCCAACTGTCTTCTTCTGGCCAGGCTGTGCAATGCTTGAAGGCAAGGAGTCCCAGGAGTTAGTCCATTGCCAAGCACCCCGTGTATCTGCTGTGCGGTCACAATACGCATTTGTTGAATGAATTGATTTGCTATTAGTTACCATGAAGTCATCCACAACTTGTGGTGACTTTATGTATGACAGAATGAAACAAGTCTAGTCCCGCACCATCTTCATGGTCATTGGTATGTCTGAGACCGCTGTTGCAGCCACCGTGTCAATCCATCTCATGGAAGATTTCCTTCATTCTCGCTGACTCTCTACCAACCATGATGTCCTTTCCTAGTGACTGGTCTTTCCTGATGACATGTCCAAAGTAAAAAAACCAAAGTCTCACCATTCTCACTTCCAAGGAAGCTTCTGGTTGCATTTCTTCTGGTAGTCAATGTTCTATTCAATATTCTTCACTAACACCACAATTCAAATGCATCAGTTCTCCCTTGATCTTCTTTTTTCATTGTCCAGCTTTTCCATGTACACGGGGTGATTGAAAAGACCATGTCTCTGGTCAGGGTCACTTTAGTCTTCATCTTTGCATCCTAGAATGAAATAATAAACTACATTTAACTGTTTTATCATATCTCACATTTAGTACATTTACTAGAAGAAATGCAGGAAAGGAGGACATACCTGGTTAAAAATCATTGAACTTATCAGCCTTTTATAGTCCTCAGAGATGAAAAGGCTATGACTTTCTGGAATGAACCAGAAATGGTTAGGGCCTCTGCCAGCTGCACAGCACAGAACCTGGGTGGGAAGCCAACAAAGCCGCCCTGGGACCGAGATCAGAATGAGGGACTCAACTTGTCCTTTTGCTCTTTTGTCCAGGAGAGTAGAACAGTTCCTCTGAGCTGGCTTCTTGAGTCAGTTGCTTGAGTCACAAGGGGCTGGGTTGGGAGGTAGAGGATGGATTGGCAGTCAGTCTCCACTCAAGGCTTTCCTAGAAAGAGAAAATGTCACCTTCCTTTGTTATAAATAATTGGAAACTTCCAGAAACACTTTTGGAGACAATTTGGAATTTGAGGATGAATTCTGTACCCATATATCCTGCAAGATCCAGGAGCTGACCCTTGAAATCCAGGCCACTGGAAGAGTCCTGTGATTTGGGAGCCAAGCCTACAGAGATGAATTACACCCTAGAGATGAGGACACCTGTGGGGGCGGGCACAGGCTGTGGTTCCTAATTCGTTTGGATGAAGCCTCTAAACTATAATTAAGGAAGCATTCCTCCAACTTTGGAGTGCACAGAACAATAAACAGCTGCTTGCTTTGATTAATAGCCAGGGTGCACTGAATCCCTGCCCAGAAGCTGGAGCTGATGGCAGCAAGCTGACTCAGGATAGGAGCTTGGCCTCTGCCAAAGCAGAAGCTCTAGGTGTTTCTCCTCTGGCCTGCAAGGTGGGCAAGAGTGGGCTCTGTCGTCAGATGGGTTGGGGCGATACCAAAACCAGAGCCCTGGCCATCATGTTGATTCCAACTCAAGACAACTTTCTGTCTTCTTGTCAGCTCTCTGTGTTACATAGTAGAACTGCTCCTTCGGATGTTCTTGGCTGTAATTTTTATGGAAGCAGATCACCAGACCCTTCTTCAACAGTGTCACTGGGTGGGTTCAAACTGCCAACCTTTAGATCAGTAAACAAAAAAACCAAACCCACTGCTGTCAAGTTAGGTCCAACTCATTGTCAAGCACAAAGTGTTTGCGCCATCCAGGGACATTTGGGAAAGAACCAAGTTAAACAAAGTCACAAAATTCAAATGCTGTAAGTGTCTTGACTACAAGGCCACTCTCGTGTTAGCTGTGACTTCCCAGCGGAGGCAGAGAGGGGCAGGAAGAAATCACAGAACACTTTTGGTGAAAGCTTTGCAGAGAAAACCTACTAAAGCAATCTGGGAGAAAGTTTGCTTATCCTTGGCAAATGGCCCTTGCAGCTCCTTTCTTCTTGTCAGTTCTGTTGTCTTAACTCTTTTATGGCAGTGAAGGGCACAGACACATCAGCCTTGTGTCTGGCTCTTTCCCCAGCACCGAGTTCTGTATCTGAGGCTACATGACATACTGATAGCAGCATATAGGCAGTGGGGTGGGGCAACCAGAGGAGCTCACAGAAGCCAAGTACAGACACAAGGCTTGATTTGGCAGAGTTGAAGGTAAGCCTCAGGCAGGCTACTAGCATCTTCTAGCTAATTCCAGAAGATCAAGCTGCATCCTTCTGCATCCCTAAGGAAGAGATGTGGACAGTGAGGTGTAGTCCTATCCCTCCACCAGTCAACTCTGGAAGGACATAAGTGAGCAAGAAATCAACTTGTGCTGGTTTCAGCCACAAAAATTTGGAGGCTGGTTTTACCTCAGCATCAGCTAGCCATATCCTGATGGATAACAGAGATTTCAGGGAAAACAGGGAATAGACATCGCAAAAGACCTCTTTAAAGCTTAAAAGTAAAGATGCTACTTAGAGAACTGAGGTGCACCTGACCCAAGCCATAGTATTTTCATTTGCCTCATGTGCATATGAAAATGGACAATAAATAAGGAAGACCAAAGAAGAATTGATGCCTTTGAAGTATGGTGTTGGTGAAAATTTTTGAATATGCCATGTATTGCCAGAAGAAAGAACGAATCTGTCTTGTAAGATGTACAGCCAGAATGCTCCTTAGAAGCAAGGGTGGTAAGATTTCATCCTGCATCCTTTGGACATGTTATTAGGAACGATCAACCCCTGGAGAAGGACATCATGCTTGGTGAAGTACAGGATCGGTAAAGAAGAAGACAACCCTCAGTGAGATGGATTGACACCACGGCTGCAACAATAGGCTTAAGCACAACAACTGTGAAGACAGCACAGGACAGGGCAGTGTTTTATTTTACTGTACATAGGGTCACTATGAATTGGAACCTACTCAACAGCACCTAACAACAATCACAGAGCCGCTAGGTGGAGCAAACAGCCAACACACTCAGCTACTAACCTAAAGGATGCAGTCCAATGTCCATCCTGAGGGACCTCAGAAGCAAGGCCTGACTTTGTACTTCTGAAAAAGCAGCCATGACAAACTCCATGTAGCACACTTCTATTCTGCACACGTGGGGTCACCATAAGTCAGTGTCAGCTCAACAGAAAATGGTTTTTCCTGTTTCCCAAAGAGGTTGAATCAGAACTAACACAAGTTACAGAGGGCCAGACTTGCCTAGAACAAGGTCAATGGTAGGCCAGCAGCTACAACTTACGAGTGTTCACTGAGCACCAGTATGCTCACACACAGGAGCATAAACTCATCCTCCAGTTAGGCCGAATGGGGGAGGACCCCAAGGGCATGGGCCACACATAGGTAAGGTCTGGTACTGGTGAGAATCAAAGGACAGGGAAGAGTGGGTTCTGCAGCAGAAGACATCGCTCACGGGGTAGTGAGGGCTCCAAGTCCTTGCTCTCATCCCCATGAGCCAGCCAACAGTCCTTTTACCTCTGCAGGCCTTTTGACTTGTCCTCTTCATAGAGCTCAGAGCCCCACCTTATCTTTGCCCACAGTGGGTATGATATAAGCTCTGTTCATCCATCAACAATCACTCTATGCAATGAGGCAGGGGGGGTTTTCCAAGCTCTGGGGCTGGGACATAGGGGTGGGACACAGTGTTTTGAGGGGTCTCTGCTTGGGGCAGGCCCTGCTGGGAGAGTGAGGCCTAGAACCCCCTCTTAAGTGGGCTGAGAGCTGGCAGCACCCCATCGGCCGGCATTAAATTTGGAACCATAACATTTGTGGATTAAAAATAGAACTAATGATATCTTTGTTCCCCAGAAGAAGACAAATGTTTGAGGGAATTATAGTTTCCCTTTTCCTTCAAAGTTTTTGCAATGCATGGCATTTCGAAGTATCACAGAATTTTTCAGAATATTTCTAAGAATAACTTCTCTTAGGATCCACAGAGAGGGCATGAAATGTGCCCTTTTCAGTGGAAGGAAAACAGCTTCCAAACCCTCAAAAGAGTCTCCCTGTGTTTGAATCCACATGAAGTCACCAGAACAATCATTCCTAGAAAATGTCTTTGTATTCCTCTGCAGTGGGAAGATTGCCCTTTTAGAATCAAAACTCAGCAGGGCACAGGGAACCCTGATCCCTCCTGTTGCCCTCCCTCGCGCTATACCATTCTCAGCCACCCTCACCTCATTGGGGAAGGGCGCTTCTCACCAGAGCTTTCCCCCTCCCCCATGTAGGCAGCAGTCTGTGACCCCTCCATAGTGGCCCAGGGCCAAGGGGATCTCTCCTCCAACCTTCAGAAGCCAAGACCCCCCAAACGGAGCCTGAGCCAGCTGCTCTGCATGTATGTGAGAGACAGCATACGCCCCCAAATGATATGCAGTCCCTGGAAACAGAAACACATCTACAAAAAGGCAGGGAGAAATAAAGGAGAAAGTCATCCAGGGAAAATGTACAAAAGTAGAATTAAAAAAGAAACAACAGGCTGGTGGGAGATAACAACATGGAACACGACAAGGAGTCAATATCTGGACTCAGTAAACACCTCCTGGAGCCGTGGTCCTGGTCAGCTTCTAGGCACTTGTCTGGCATGGAAGGGCTTAGACATACGAGCTGCAGCAAGTGCATTTGTGTGTCTGAGTGTATGAATGTCCCACAGTGTGCATGTATCCATGTGTGTGTGAATGTGTGACTGCGTGTGAGTGTGTGTGCAAATATGTGGGTGTAGCAATGCACCCATGTAAAATTACATGTTCATATGAATGAGTAGTGCATTATAGGTGTATGTGTGTGAGTGTGATTAGATGTGTGACTGTGTATGAACGTGTATGTGAGGGCTATGTCAGTGTATTAGTGTGTACATGTGAGTATATAAGTAACTGTTGCAAGTGTGTGTATAAGTGTGAGTGTAACAGTGTCTGTATATGAAAGTATGCATATGTGTGTAAATATGTGACTTGCAAGAGTGTATGAGAGCAACAGTGTATGTATGTGTGTGTAAATGTATAATTTGTAAGACTGCGTGTGAGTCTAACAGTATCTATGTATTATAGAAGTATGAGTGTGTTCATGTGGGTGTGTGAGTGTATGGGTGGCTATATGAGTGTTACAGCTGTAACTATGTGAAAGTGTATGTGAGCACATGAGTATTTACATGTATGTGTTGTATGTTTATATGTGACTGTATGTGAGTATGAGCGTGTATGTGAGTACATAGGCATATATGCATGTAAGAGTACATATGTATAAGAATGTGAGTGCATTCATATGAACTTGTGTGAGTGTAAGAATGTGTATTTATAAAAATGAGAGTGTGTTCAGGTATGTGAGTGTGCATTAGTGTCCTCACGGGTGTGTGAGTGAGTGCACGGATATATATATATATGCAAGAGTGCTTGTGTGGCTGCATTTGAGTGTGTGTGTGAGTGCGTGAGTGTGTGATCCAAAGTGACTGACAGTAAGCACTACAGCGGAGAACAGAAATTGGCACCATCCCTAAGGGCTACCTTCCCACTGCAGGGAGGAGCAGGGTGCCAGGAGATGGAAGGCAGAGGAGGAGGAGTGAACAGAGGGGGAGAGGGAGAGGAAGAGGAGTGAGCAGAGGAGAGGGAGGGCAGGAGTGGGAAGAGGGTAGAGCTGGAGGACTGAGAAGGGCAAAGGGTAGAGCTGGAGGACTGAGAAGGGCAAAGGGGAAGAGTAGAATGGACTTCCCATATGGCCGAGCTCCAGTCCAGCTCTGCGGCAGGTTGGCTGTGCAACCTTGTGCAATCACTTAGTGCTCCCAGCGTCGCTTCCTCATCCGTGAAACGGAACTCTTGACAAGGTTGCTGTTCAGTTAGAGCTATAATGCATGATACATCCTGCACATGTCTGAGGGCTCAGTGTGGTTTTGCTGGTATCAGTTTCTTTGTGGAGATTCATTCTGCATTTTAGAAGCCTCCTTCCAGAGACAACTGGGCAAAGGACCTCTCAGAATGCCCTAAGGCTGCTCACGTTCCCAGGGAAACAGGTGAGCAGGCTGTAACTTGGAGTGCAACCAGGTAGGAAAGCAAGATAAGGTGGAAACCAAGAAGGCAGGATCCCATGAGGGAAAACAGAAGCCTCTGTTCCCACTCCTCCTGTAGAGACCCAGCACCTGGCACGGGAGCAGAGTTCCAGAATGAGCTTAGAGCTCTAGGTCACCCCACCAAAGCTCAGATCCCAGCACTACAGCTCTAACTTGAAGCCTAGAGAAAGTTGCTTAGTTTTCTGGAACCTGGGACTCCTCTCTCTGGCTGTGAGGAGCCAATGAGAGAACCACCTGGGCCACGTTCTCTCTTATCACGTGAAAGGAGAACACATTTACCCTGGAGCCGATTGGTGACTGGCAGTAGGTAGACTTGAAGATGGGTTTGATTTGCATCACCTCTCTCCCTCTCTGATATGGGAAGAACTCCCTCCTGCTTCACCAAGAAGTGACATGCATGGAGCTGTGGGAATATCCTCAAGACCCTGAGAATGAATAGGAAAGAGGAGGACAAAGGCAGGATGGAGTATTC
Source organism: Heterohyrax brucei (assembly GCA_028571685.1). Lineage (NCBI taxonomy): Eukaryota > Metazoa > Chordata > Mammalia > Hyracoidea > Procaviidae > Heterohyrax > Heterohyrax brucei. The sequence continues at coordinate 34,508,982 of CM053140.1, forward strand.
ACACAGAATTATGGCAAAAGGGCCCAGAAATGTGAGCCCTCACTGAATTCAGAAATCAGTGTAAAACCAATGAAACACTGTTCTCACTTAGCAAACACCTTTGTGATCAGGAGGCTGAAAAAGCTGACATGTTAATATACATTAAGTTTCTACAATAAATTAAGTATCCAGTCAAGGAGAGCAGCTAAATCATTCTCGTCATAAAGAATTCCACACTGCCATTTACATGGCTAGGAGTGATCATTAGCTCATCAATGATAGCTTCAGTATTTTCTGAATCATCCATGTCCTACAATACATTACTTTGAGTACAAATATATTACTTTTTCAATGCATCCCCACGGTGAAGAACTAAAAGTTTTTTTTAAGACAGTTGTATAGTTATTAGAGTATGACTGAAAACAAAACCCATTGCCACTGAGTCAATTCCAATTCATAGCGGCCCTGTAGGACAGAGTAGAACTGCCCCAGCGAGTTTCTAAGGAGCAGCTGGTAGATTCAAAGTGCTGACTTTTTGGTTAGCAGCCAAGCTCTTAACCACTATACCACCACAGCTAGATAATAACAGGTGAATTTGACTCTTTGTAAAAGTTCCTCTACTATTGTTAGAGTGTAATTTTAATAATGAAGAGAAAGCTGAAGTAACATCTACTAAGATAAAAGTAGCAGTGGAGATATTTTTCCCAACCTCTAAAGCAGATGCTCACTGGCTCCATTAACCCATGCCCTGTTCCACCCCCCCAACCTATTTTGTTACCAAGTCCTTTGGATCTACCTCCTCAACATTCACCCCTAGACTCTCTACTACTTTTTCTCCCACTATTACCTCCTGTCCCAGACACCTTCATTCCCCAATGTGTAGTTGTTAGCTGACCTTGAGTCCACTCCAACCCATGGCCACCTTACGTATAACAGAGCAAACTTTGCCTAGTCCCGCACCATTTTCATGGTCGTTGGCATGTTGATTCCATTAGTGGCTGTTGTGTCAGTCCATCTCAGTGAGGGTTTTCTTCGTTTTCACTGACCCTCTACTTTACCTACCACGATGTCATTTTCTGGAGACTGATCTTTCCTGATGACATGCCCGAACTAACTGAGTCAAAATCTCACCGTCCTTACCTCTAAGGAACATCCTGGTTGTATTTCTACTAAGACTGATTTGTTTGTTCTCTTGGCAGTCCATGATATGTTTAACATTCTTCACCAACACCACAACTGAAATGTGTTAGTTCTTCTTTCTTCCTTTTTCATTACTCAACTCCCATGTATACAAGGTGATTAAAGATACCATGGCCTGTGCCAGCTGGGTTACTGCAATAGAACCAGTATCCCTGCTTGAACTACCATATATCCCAACCTTTTCTCTACACAGCAAACAAATTGGAGTACATCGTAACATCGCTTAATACATCTTAGTGATTTTCCAAAACATTTGACATAGACTATAAAATCTTAGCAACAGAGATCTTGAAGTCTTTTCTGACCTGGCTGCTATCTCTCCCTACCTACAGAATATTCTAGCACAATGAGCATCCCTTGTTTCTCCAGATGGGAACATCCTTTACACCTCCACCTGTCACATACCTTTCTCTGCCCAAGACACTCTTCTCTCACTCACCTCCCCCCTCAAGCCCTGCTAACACCAAAAACACCCACAGACACATCTCCTCCACTGCTGACTTGTACTCATTTATAAGGTATCAGTTTAAATATCACACCCAACTCAGCAGATCCTACCTGAAGCCCCTGTCCTTCCTCTAATAGCACACTTTCTTTCCTGACTCCTACTTAGAGTTCCTTGTATAAGAGCTGCCTGTTTCTCTGTCCCAGCTCTCTCCACCTTATAAACTGTAGGATGTCTTGTTGTCTTAGTGACAGCAATTCAGCTGTGTTCTGTGGGCACCTCAGCTCTTCCAGCAAATAATCAGCCATGAGCCAGCTCCAGCTCGGTGGAGGGAGATGTTCAACCACCACCGGTCCCCAACAGGATTTGTCAGGAGCTCCGAAAACTCTCCCCTGCCCTTATTTTGCAGTGGCCCCAGGTGTCTTCATTGCCCTAAGCATCCTGTTTCCTGCACAAAAAAAATGACTCCTTTGAGTGCCCAGAAATTTCCTTTATTATTTTCATTCTACAAGGGATGTGTCTTTGAATGGAGCCATGGTTACTTTTCTGTAAACATCCAAGACTAAGACCCAAACTTTCCAGTGTCTTTTCTACAAGACCCTCTGCTGCCAAGTCTATTCCAACTCATAGCAACCCTATAGTAAAACTGCCCCCACAGAGTTTCCAAGGAGCACCTGGTAGATTTGAACTACAAACGTTTTGGTTAGCAGCCATAGCACTTAACCACTACACCACCAGAGTTGCTATCTTTTCTATATTTATTTAAAAGTGCACGTAAACACATACTTACACGTGTGCATGATGCATGCGCACAAATATACACACACATACATATATATGTACACAGTCACAAAAGGTACATGTGCACACAGCCATGCACACATATACACAAGCACATGTATCTAGGGATCTTGGCCCTGTTAATAAATTTCGGCTTTTCTGCCCTGTTGAGAAATGCTGCAAGAAATGTTGAGATGTTTCTATCTCAAAGCTTAAATCAACAGGTACTTTTGAAAAGTTCACTCACACACACACACACACACACACACACACACACAGAGGCTTCTTGCAAATCCCTCACTAGTACCTGTCGCCCAGTACCTAAACTTACTGAGAGTCAGAGCTGCTTCACTGCTTTCATTGGCTGGTGAGAAATCACGGTCCATATTTTTTTAAATAAAGGAGGAAAGTCCTCATGTAATTTAGCGAGATTATTTGTCACCCAGTCTTGATAACAAACACTTCTGGCAGGGAAGGCCAGCAGATTCATTGGTAGCAAAAGCTCTATATTCCCTGGATGAAAATGACGCTATCAGACGGGGCAATTGCTATACAAACAATAAATTATACACTGATTAATTGCATTTCTAGGGCTTTACAGAGTGTTCATCATTTGGATAATTCCATACAAACTAATAATGAGTCAGGAAAAGTCAAAAGCCTGGGAATCAACTGCAAACAGAAGGTACATGGCCATGAATGGGATTCTAGGACACCGTCATCTAGTCACAAAGGTGTGTCTCAACAACAGATGATTCCTCAACACATCAAATAAATGAATATTCTCCATCTGTGAGGATAGACCTTAAAGTATACTTCCAGAAGAGACCATTACATACCTATTACAAAAATCAAACTAAACCCATTGCCAACAAGTCATTTCCAATTAAAATAGCTAAAATCCGAAACACTGATGATGACAATTGTTGGCAAGGATGTGGAACAACAGGAACTCATTTATCACTGGCAAAATGATATAGGCACTTGGGAAACACTCTGGCAGTTTCTTACCATTGGATCTAGCAATCAAAGTCCTAGGTATTTATCCAACTGATTTTAAAACTATGTCCACATAGGACCCTACATGTGAATGTTTTATTCATAATCACCCAAAACTGAAAGCAACCAAGATGTCTTTTAGCAGGTTATCTTAGGCATCTAGTGCTTGCTATAACAGAAATACCACAAGTGGATGGCTTTAACAAAAAGAAGTTTATTCCTCACCATCCAGTAGGCTAGAAGTCTGAATTCAGGGTACTGGCTCCAGCAGAAGGCTTTCACTCTCTGTTAGCTCTGGAGGAGCTCCTTGTCATCAGTCTCCCTTTGGTCTGGGAGCTTCCTAGCACAGGAACCTTGAGTCCAAATGATGCACTCTGTTCCTGGTGCCATTTTCTTGATATTACGAGGTCTCCATGTCTCTCTGCTCATGTCTCTCTTTTATGTCTCAAAAGAGATTGGCTTACGACACTATCTAATCTTACAGATCTCATCAATAAAACTATCATTAATCTGTCATAATGATAGCATATATAACACATAGAGAAACCACAAAACAGAGGACAACCCCACAATACTGGGAATCATGGCCTAACCAAGTTGACAGACAGTCTGGGGAGGGCATAACTCAAATTTGTGACACAGGTGAAAGGATAAACAAACTGTGGTATACCCATGCAATGAAATACCACTCAGCCAAAAAAAGGCGAATGAATTATCAAGCCATGCAAAGACATGGAGGAATCTTAAAATGTTGCTGAGTGAAAGAAACAAGTCTTAAAAGATTGCATACATCATAATTCCACTTATGTGACAGCATGAAAAAGACAAAATTATACAGATGGAAAACATTTCAGTGGCTGCCAAGGGTTTGGGGAAGGGAGACAGTTGAATAGGCAGAGCAAAGAATTTTTAGGGTGGTCGAGCTACTCTGCATGATACTGTGGTGGTAGGTACAAGACACTATGCATTTGCTAAAACCCAGAGAATTTTATAGCACTAAGAATAAATCTTAATTGAGCAAATGTTTAGAAATTCAGTCAGGAGGTGGTGGGCGGGGAGTAGGCCCAGGATGCCATGGAGAGTATGGCAAAGGAATCATAACTTCCCTGAAGGAGGTGGGGGGAAGTGAGATGATTTAAATAACTTCAGAAATCAGTGGAATTCTGGGTAGTGAAAATGGTTAGTGCACCTAGCTGTTCACTAAGAGACTGGAGGTTCATGTCCATCCAGAGGCATCTCAGAAGAAAGGTCTGACAATCTGCTTCCACAAAATCAGCCACTGAAAACCATGCAGAGCACCGCTCTACTCTGACACACATGGGGCACCATGAGTCAGAATCAACTTGACAATAACTGGATTTAAAAAAAAAAAAAAGGACAAAAGGAACTGGATAAATTGCATATAAGCACTATACTTTGGTTGATAAAGTATGTTCCCTATGGAGCCACAGATTAATAATTCTGAAATCACTGAAGTATACTATGTATTGTTGTTGTGAGTTACCTTTGCATCAATTCAGATTCATAGTGACCTCCATGAAGGCAAAGTAACATGAATCCATGTGGTTTTCAAGGATGTGACCTTTCGGAAACAGATCACCAGGTCTGTCTCCCAAGGAATCTCTGGATGACTTTAAACCACCAAGCTTTCAACTAAAGCTTAGCCATTTGTGCCACCCAGAAACTCCAAAACTAAGCCAATTGCCATCAGTTCCAACTCATGGCAACTTCATGTGTGTCAGAGTAGAACTTTGCTCCATGGGTTTTTTGAGAGCTGAGTTTTGGAAAGAAGATCATCAGGACTTTCTTGCAAGGTGCCTCTGCATGTACTTAAATCCCCTACCTTTCAATTAACAGTTCAGTAGATTAACTTCTTGTGCCACCAAAGGACTCTAATGTATCATTATCAGCTTATTAATTGTAACAGAGGCAGTGTATTAATGTAAGATGTTAAAATAGGGGAAACTGAGCCTATAGTGAACAGGGACTCTCTGTATTATACTAAAACTGTTCTAAAATAATAAGTTTATTGTGTATATGTGTGTGTGTGTACATATGTATGTAGGACTGAGCAACAGAGAACCCTGCATCAGACACCCTAAACCTGGCTCATTCTTTTCTCCTCTGCACTGGCCATGGTCCAGAAACTCAGATTTACTTTCCACAGCTCCAAGACAATGAGCTTTCTGAGAGGCAGACCCTGTACAATTGGGCACTGCTCTCCATTCCAATGGCTTAACACAAAAGGATTACTTTCCTAAGGGATCTGAGCTGAGGGCTCAGAAGTCCAGCTCGGGATGGCAGAGACCAGAACAGCAGCTTCGCTTCCTTCTGATGGCTGCAGCCCAGCATCCATCGCACCTACATCCTGCAGTATAAGACATACAGCAGGGTTGGCTGCTGGAGCCCAACTCGCTGGTACTCATCTCACCTTCCCTGCAGCATTGCCAGCAAGGAGACAGTCTCTGGAGTGGGCAGAGCTGCCCCAGGTTGGCACCACTGTGCAGCCATAGCTCAACAGATACCATCACAACAATTAAACAAGCAAGACCTCCAAGGGGTAAGAAATGAGGATGAGTGGGAACAGAAACGATGGAGGCGAAATCCCAGCCATCAAGAAGCAGGAACCCATCACTCTCAGAAGCACAAGGGGTTTGTCTGGCTGTTGGCAGAATCTGACTTCAGGGTATTATTTTTTAATATGTAGAAATTCCTGGAGAGCTCCAATAGAGTTTTCCAGGCCAACCCCTCCACTTCTACCTCCAAAACATCCCAAAGCTACCTTGTTGCCATGGCAACCATCATGGTTCAAACTTCCCACCCCCTCTCCCAGGGGTCTGCCACTTCCTCCCAACAGGGGTTTGTTCTTGCTTCTGTAATTGTTATGATGGTATACTGTTGAGCTGTATCTGCAGAGTGGGGCCAGCCTAGGGCAGCTCTGCACACTCCAGGAAATGCCTCCTTGCTGGCAACACTGCAGGGACAGTGAGGTAAGTGCCAGTGAGTGGGCCTCCAGCAGCTGACCTTGCTGTACGTCTTGTACTCCCGGATGCAGGTCCAATAAATGCTGGGCTGAGGCCCTTCTCAAGCTTTGTCACCTCCACCATCCTACTTGAGACAGCTGTGTTCCCACCTCTTATCAAAGAACTAACCAGTTGTCCTGGGGCCGCAGGAAGTAAACCTGAGTTTCTAGACCATCACCAGAGCAGAGGAGAAGGGAAGAAGCCAAGTTCAGACTGTCTGATCCAGGCTTCTCTGTTGCCCAGCTCCGCATATATAAGTACACACACACACACACTCACACTCACACACACACTAAACTTATTATTTTAGAATAGTTTTAGATTTATAGAAAAGTTGCAAATATAATACAGAGAGTCCCTGTTCACTGCAAGCTCAGTTTCCTCTATTTGAACATCTTACATTAATACACTTCTTCTGTTACAATTAATGAGCCAGTATTGACACATTGCAGTCCTTCAGTGGTACAAACAGTTAACCTACTGAACTACTAATTGAAAGGTAAGGGATTCAAGATCCTACTACAGGGGTGAAGGATGGACAGGAAGTGAGTACACAGCTGTCTCCTCAGGGCTATATGTACATTTGGGGTTCTGTGGGGAAGGTAGCAGACCCTGAGAATGGCTGCATCTGTCATGACTCAGTACCCTGTCACTGCCACCGCAGTCTCTAAAACAAAAATCAGACACAGTTATTTATCTGCTCAAAGGTCTCCACTGGTTCCTTATCGAACTCAAGGAAAGTTCCCCTACATGGTATGTGAATTCTGACCTCATTCTGTCCACCCTCCCTCTTGCTCACTCAGCCCCAACCACAATGGTCTTTTTTCCATCCTCAAACACTCCCATGCTCATTTCTGCCTCAGGGCCTTTGTACTTGCCATTTCCCTGTGTCTTGGTATTATTCCCCAGAATCTTTGCCTGTAGGGCTCCTGTTTCCATGTAGAGTTCACCTGTACTGTCACCTCCTTGGGGAAGCCTTACTCTGATTACCTAACCTCAATTGACCCACCCACAGACATTCTCTATCACAGCCCTGATTTCATTTTAATCTTAACACCTATCACTCCCTAATCTATTCTCTATCTCTATCCCTTACTAAACAACATGACCTCAGAAAGCACAGATAGTATCTACTTTGATCTTCACTGTATTCCCTGAGTCAAAAACAAGGAGAGCCTAGCAGACAATAGGTCCTCAGCAAGTAGTGGGTGAATAAATGGGTAAATGAATGAATAAACCCATCTCAGCCCACAGTTTGAGGGGAATACCAAAGTTTACCTCACCCTGGCATGGGGCTTCCATACCAGGACATACAATCAAGCTTCCCACAATCCCATACCTCCACTGCCCATCCAAGGTCTGAGTTCAAGACCTTTCTGGGTGCCCAGGCACCAATGTGTACTCCTATCACTGCACTTTCAGGACCATGTTCAAAGTATGTCTAATACTCTGCTGCCTCTATTCCACCCAAATACCTTGTCCAATCATGAACACCTGGATGATAAGGGCTATGTCTTAACACATCCATTCCCCCACCCCTACTAGGACACTAGCATGCTCAGTAGGTGCTGGTTAGACTAAGGTGATACTCTGTGAACACACCTGTGAACCTGTGAACACACCTGTGTGCTCAGTTGGGGAGTAGCAAGCCAGCTTTTTATAACACAGCGGACAAAGTAGAGCATATTGTTTGCCCACTTGCTCTGAAATTGAGCCAGTAATATTTTTATGGCAATGATTTGAATTACTATATCCACTCAGAACTCATATGTCCTCAACAAAATAACTGAGGAGTGATTGTAACTGATTAAATCATATTCCATCTTCAGCTGCCCAAGAAGAGAAAGGGTCTCCCTGCTGTGAGGGATGGCTTTGAGTCTGCCGTTTAGCAGATTTATTCTCCATGAAATCTCACTCCTCACACACCTGCTTCAGGCCAAGAAAGAAAGCTCTAGAAGATTCTTGTTTATCTCTAGGCTGATGCAGGATCTGGGAAGAAGGCTGGGTGGTAGATCCTCAAAGCTTGTGGGGGCTCTGATCCTCAAAGTCTCTTGCAGCAGCCAGCAACCAGCAAATAATTTATTCAGGAGAGAATCTGAGGTGGAGGGAGAGAATAGAACCTGGACTCCAGACTTATGTCCACCTTAACCTTGGATTTGGAAAATTCACTAACTTTCCATGGCTGCTTTCTTCTCTGTCCAAAGATGTTATTGTGTTCCACATCCAGGAAGATGGAATACACATACTTTTCCCTATTCCTCATGCTAATTTCAATCAATAATCCTGAATGCTATAGAACAAATGTAAGAAATCTCTGAAAGGTGAAGAGAAGAAGGCAGACCAGCTAGAGACCTTGGAACCTAAGGAACAATGGAGTGGAGACTTTTCTGGGTTTTCCATTTGCATCATATACCTCAAACTTAGTGGGGAAGAAGACAACACCTCCAAGACATCAACAGACACAGGCAAAAAAGCACCTCCCAAAAAGGTGTTCTGTTTCTAGCAAAAGGACCAGGAAAAGAGAAGCCTAGAAAGACAAAAAAAATTTCACCACCCAACTCTCGCCAGACACCATATAAAACATTGTAGTCCCACCTTTCCCCATGCCAGCAAAGGTCTAGACTTCCATCAGCACCAGGCTGTAATGAGGTGCCCAACTAATCTCCAGAGTTGTGTCAGAGGAAGTCAAGTAGAAATGTCAGTGGAGATTATGTGGGGAGTCCGTTCTTCCACCTCAACCAGCAGCAATGATTTGCTCCTCACCTTTCCTGCTCAGGTCATATCAAAAGAGGTCTAATGGAAAGTCGGAACTTTCACTGTTACCCCATAGTAACAAGGCCACCTCCACAGCGGTCTTGGTAGATCTTGTGTGAACATCCAGACCTCCCATCTCTACCCAGCAGTAATAAAGAATCACACACCTTGGGGGTCAACAAAGACCTAGTGGGGAACACAGACTTCTACCTCTACCCTACAGGAATGAGGCAACTTTCTGTTGCCAGAGTTTTCAATAAAACTAACTAAAAGAGAGACTTTAAATAAGCTCTAGAGACTCATAATACACAAAAATGTCCAAGTTTCAATTGAAAATCACTCATCACAAAAAGAACCAGAAAATCTGAAAGTGAATGAAATTAGGATACAAATACTAGCATAAGTGACAAAGATATTAGAATTACATGAGAAAGATTTTTAAGCAGCCACGATAAAAATTCTTTTACAAACAATCACAAACACACCAAAAAACTAATTAAAAAGAAATTTTCATTAAGTGAAAAGTCTCAGCAAAGAAACATAGAATATTAAAGAAGCAAATGAAAATTTTAGAAATAAAAAATACAATAGCAAAATTAAAATGCTCAGTAAATGAGTTCAACAGCAGAATGGATGGAACTTGTTCAGCAACAGAATGGAAGGGACACAAGGAAAGAATCAGTGAACCGGAAGACAGAAAAATAGAGATTACTCAATCTGGACAACAGAGACTGAGAAAATATACCAAAAAAAAAGGACAGTCTCTCAGAGCCTGTTGTACTCTAACAAAAGATCTAATATTCGTGTCATCAGACTCTCAGAAGTGAGAAAAAGAAGAAAGCACTGAAAAAGTATCCATCACAGACTGGGTTCTCTAAAGAAGCAAAATCAGTAGAGCATATAAATACGTATACAGAAAGAGAGAGTTACATTAAGGAAAAAGCTGAAGCAATTGCCGAGACTGGAATGTTCCAAGTCCATGGATCAGGAGAGACCCAAGACCAGTTCATGGGAGAGCAGGACTTTTGCTCAACATATCCCAAGATCAGCAAGTAATCTGGTAGCTCAAATGCCAAGAACCACAGGCCAGATGAACAAAAGACAGCTGCAAAATCCAGAGAGGGCAAAAGCCAAAATGTCCACTTACATTCAGATGCAGGCTACGTGCCCAAGGAAACTCCCTTTCGATCACTTGGCTACTCACAGTAGATCCTATTATGGGAGTGATCACACATAAACACTGAGAATGACCTCCCAGCAAAATTGACACATAATCTTAACCATCACAGTGTCCAAAGAAATAAGGACTGAAAAGTTCCTAAATTTGGAAAGAGACTTAAAACTACAGATTCAAGAAATTAAACATCCCCAAACAGAACAAACCCAGTGAATTTTCTGAAAATTAGGAACAATGAAATATCTTGAGAGCAGCCAGAGACAAATGGCACCTTATTTATAGAGGGAAAAAAAAAATCTATTAGAGTTACAGCAGATTTTTCACTAGAAACCATGCAGGCTATGAGGAAGTGGCACAATATTTTTCAAGTGTTGAAAAAACAAACTGTCAATGAAGAATCTTATACCCAGTGAAAACATCCATCAGTAATAAAGGGTAAATCAATATATCCACAAAAGAGCAAAAACTAAGAGCATTTTTCAGCAGCAGATCTACCCTGAAAATAGCTAAAGAACTGAGGAAGCTGTAGAAAAATAAGAATTCTCTTACATGGCTGGTGAGTGTGCAGAATGCTTCAACCCGTAAGAGCAATTTTATAAAATCTATCAAAATCTTAGATGCATTTACTTTTGGGCCTTAGGGTCCTATTTCTGGTACCTTTTCTGATAGACATTCCTGAGAATGAACAAAATGATTTTTGTCAATGTTACTCCCTGTAGCACTGTTTGTGATTCTAAAAAAAAATATATATATATATATAGGAAATTATCTAAATGTTCACCAGTATAAGACTGATAGTATATATTGCAATAAAGATAAAGAAAGAAAGAAGCTTTCTTTGTATCCTGGAAAGATACCCAGTATGTAATAAAATAATAAAGGCAAAGTGGAGAACTATGAACATAATATGTTATCTTTCACTTAGGACAGAGGCAGAGTAGGGGAGCTAACAGATATGTTCATGCTTATATTTGCATTAAAGAAATATTAAAAGGCAGTAATAGAGGTTGTTACCATATGTGGCAATAAGAGATAAGGATGGGATGTAGAAGATAAGAATAGAAGTAGAAATAACACTTCTCTAAATATGTAGTATTGATATCCGATCTGTAAGAATGAATAACCTAAATAAATTTAAAAAAACCTAATTGGCTAAAAGAAGCTCTCAAAACAGAAAACAAACAATATAAGAAGGAAATTTAAAACATCAGGAAAGAAGGATACAGTTAGCAAAAACAGACAAGTACAATATGATTTTCTTTTCTTGAGTTTTATATCTGAGTTTTGAGGCAAAAACTACGACATTGACTGTTGCAGTTCTATGTATATTTAGAATAAATATTTAAGACAATTATAAATGAAGAAAAATAAAGAGATGTAAAGGGAGGTGAGGTTTCTACACTTCCCTTGAACTGGTAAAACAACCATAGTTAGCTGGAATCTTTTAAAAATTGGCCTTTAGCCAGCTCCAACCTGAGGTGAGCCTATGTGTATCAGGGTAGAACTGTGCTCTATAGGCTCTCCAAAGGCTAATGTTTCAGATGTTGACCAACAGGCCTTTCTTCTGAGGCACCTGTGAGTGGATCCAAACTTCCAGTTAGTAGCTGAGCACATTAACCATTTGCACACTCTGTAGACTCCATAGACTGCCATAGGTCATATACATCCAGTGTTACACTTGGAACAACAACTAAAAAGCCCTCACAAAAAAAGATAAGCTCAAATACACTATGAAAAAAATCTATTTTCACTGAGTCAATTCTGACTCATCGTGAGCCCATGTGTTACAGCAAATACATTATAGATAAATCAAAGTGTACTCTAAAGCATTGTTTGAATAACCCACAGTAAGGTAGGAAACAGAAACAGAAAAATGAAGAGTAAACAGAAAATAAAATAAAACTTTGATCTGAAGCATTAATGTATTAATAGTTACATCAAATGTAAATTGTCCAAATGAACCAATTAAAAGACAGAATTTTTGGAAACAACCTAGCTGCCCATTAGAGGATAAATGGATGAACAAATTACGGTACATTCACACAATGGAATACTAGACAATGATAATGACTGATGATAACAAACAATAATGAATCTGTGAAACATCTCACAACACGGAGGACTCTAGATGGCATTGTGCTGAACGAAATTAGTCACAAAAAACAAATACTGTATGAGAGCACTATTATAAGAACTCCAGAAAAGTTTTAAACACAAAAGAAAACATAGTTTGATGGTTACAAGGGCAAAGAGGAGGGGAAAGGGGTACTCACTAACTAGATAGTAGACAAGAATTAGTTTAGGTAAAGGAAAGGACAGCATACATTACCAGAGAAATTAGAAGAACTGGGCTAAAGCAAAATCTAACAAGTTTCCTGAATACAACCAAACACTTCAACAGACTGAGTAGTAATGGCAGACATCTGGAGATTATGGTTTCAGGAAGCATCTAGGTCAATTGGCACAACAAAGTTTGTTAAGAAAATGTTCTGTATCCCTCTTTGGTAAATGGCATTTGGGGTCTTAAAAGCTAGCAAACAGCCGTCTAAGATACATCAATTGGTCCCTACCTAACTGGAGCAAAGAAGAACAAAGAGCACCAATGGCATGAAGTATGAACCCAGAAAACAGAAAGGGTTGCATAAACCAGAGATGCCATTAGCAAGGGACCAGAAGAGCTAGATGGTGCCTTGCCACCACACTTGGCCAGCCTGACAAGGAACACAACAGAGAATCCTTGATGAAGTAGGAGGAAAGTAGGGGATACAATTCTTATTCTAGTAAAAAAAAAAAAAAAAAAAAAAAAAAAAAACCAGATTTGACGGTTTGACAGACTGGAGGGACCCTAGAAGCCATGTCCCCTAGACTCTCTGTTAGCCCTGAACCAAAACCATTCTTAAAGCCAATTCTTCAGACAAAGATTAGACTGGACTGTAAGACATAAACTGATACTTAATGATAAAGAGTGTGCTTCTTGGCTCAAGTAGATACATGAGACTAAACAAGCAGCTCCTGTCCAGAGGTAAGATGAGAAGGCAGAATGGGACAGAAGCTGGTTGAACGGACATGGGAACTACAGGGTACACAGGAAGAATATGGTGTCACATTGTAGGGAGAACAACTAGGGTCACGTAACAATGTGTGTTTAAGTTTTTGTATGAGAAACTGACTTGAATTATAAACTTTCACATAAAATACAATTTAAAAAAGACAGAGAGAGGGAGTTTTCAGAGTTATTATGGTGTGTGACCCAACTATATTCTGTCTCCAAAAAAAAAAAACCCTTCAAATATCATGATTTTGGAAGGTCGAAAGTAAAAGGTCAGGAGAAGGATATATTACGTAAAGATTAGTCAAATGAATTTAGAGTAGCTATTTAATATCAGATAAATAGACTCCAGAGCAAAAAAAAATTATCAGTGGCAGAGAAAAATAATCTACGTAATGATAAAAGGGTCAATCTACCAAGAAGACACAGCAATCCTAGAACATATGCACTAAACAGGAGAACTCTGAACTATATGGAGCAAAAATTGATGGAAATGAAAGGAGAAACAGCCAAATTAATAGTTTTACTTGGTTACTGCAGAATACCTCTCTCAACAATTGATAGAACAATTACCAAAAAAAAATAAAAATCAACTAGGATATAGAAGGACTTAGCTTTAAATATAGGGCTGTTTCAATATTTGAAAATGAATCCAGCAACAGGAAGTAATCAGCATTTAGCGAACACTCCACCCAACAATAGTTGAACACACTTTCTTTTCGAGTACCCACAGCATACTTTCAAGAGCAACTATACCCTGCACCGTAAAACAAACCTCAACAAATAAAAATCGGTGTGCTCTCTGACTATAATAGCATTGAATTAGAATTCAATCACAGAAAGATAACAGAAAAATTTCCAAACACTTGAGCCAAACAACACACTTCTAAGTAATCTATATAGCAAAGAGGAAGTCATAAAGAAAACCAAAAAATACCTTGAGCTGAATAAAAATCAAGATGCCACATATCCATACTGCTAAACAATGTTAGGAAAGAAATTTACAATAGTAAGTGTGAACACTAGACAACACTAGAAAAGAAGAAAATTTCCAAACAATAATCTAACTCTCTCTCAAGAAAATAGGAAAGAACAAAACATGCTTACAGAAGAATGAAAATCAAGCAGAAAGGAAAAGGAATAATAAAGAGCAGAAATCAACAAAATTGTACACAGAAATACAGTAGAGAAAGTCAGTGAAGCAAAGAGTTAGTTCTTTGAAAAGGCTAATGAAATTGGCAAGCCTCTGGCAAAACAGACACAGAAATAAAGAGAGAAGACACAAATTACCACTATCAGTAATGAAATAAGGAATATGCCCAGTACACATCAAAAGACGATAGGGGGATACTACAGACAACTCTACACACATAAATTTTCTACCTTTAAAAGAATGGACAGCATGAACTACAACAACTTAACCTAATATGAAATAGATAATTTCAGGAACCCTACAACTATTAAGAAAATTGAGTTAGTCATTTCCAAACTCCCAAAAACACATATCCCAAGATCAGATGTTTTCAATGGAGAATTCTACCAAACATTTAAAAAAGAATTAATATTGATTATCCACAACCTCCTCCAAAAAAAGAGAACACTTCACCACAATTTATTTTACAAAGCTGCAATGGCAACTGAGAAAAACAAGTTTATCTTGATACCAAAACCAGACAGACAGCACAAAGAAAAGAGAAATAACGCTTTCAATATTTCTTATAAATCTAGACAGAAAATACTTTTTAAAGAGTATCAAACTGAATTCAACAATATATAAAAAGAATTGTATACCATGACCAAATGGATTTTTTCATTAACCCAAGGCTGAGTGTTTGAAAACCTCAGTGTAACCCACAATATTAATAGGCTAAAGAAGAAAAGTCGGGTGATCACATTAACTGATACAGATAAAGCATTTGACAAAATTCAACATCCATTCATGATAAAAATAAAAACAGAGGAAACATTCTCAATTTGGTAAAGAAAACTAAACCTGCTTCGTGGAGTCAATTCCAACTCACAGCAACCCCATAGGAAAGAGTAAAACTGCTCCATAGGATTTCCAAGGAGTGTTTGGCAGATTTGGATTTCTCTGGTCAGCAGATGTAGCACTTAACCACTACACCACCCAAGGTTCCAAATTGATAAAGAGCATCTACAAAAAACCTCAAGCTAACATTATGCTTAATGGTAAAAGGCTAAATTAATTCCCCTGAGTTCAAGAACGAGGCCAGTGTGTCCACTCTCATAACTCTTATTTAGTATAGTGCTAGAAGTTTTAGCCAATGTTTAACAGGCAAGAAAATGAAAGAAAAAACATAAGGCTAAGAAAGGAAAAAATAAAACTGTAGTATTTGCAAATGATATGATTGTCTATGTCGAAGATTTCAAGAAAGCTATCCAAAAGTTCCCAGCAAGCTTGCTAGATATGAGATGTGTACAAAAACCAACTGTGTTTCTATACATGAACTCATAGACATTGAAATCAAAAATATAATACTATTTACAATTGCTCAGAAAAGAAGAAAAGATTTAGATGTAAATCTAACAAAACATGTATAGAGGTCTTGCATGCTGAATACTGCACAACACTGATGAAAAAAAATCAAAGATGTAAATGAATGGAGAGATCTACCACGTTCATCAGAGTGCTGGCAGCACAGTGCCTAAGTGCTCGGCTGCTAACCAAAAAGTTGGCAGTTCAAACCAAACTTTTCCCACCTTTTTCCCAGAGCTAAAGATGTAGTAGTCTTCACCCCTTAAAGATTACAGCCTTGGAAACCCTGTGAGGTAGTTCTACTGTCTTAATAGGGTTTCTATGAATTGAAACCAACTCTAGGACAATGAGTCTGGTTGGTTTGGGTATCATGCTTGTGATTTTGAAGATTCAGCATAGAAAAGATGACAGTATTCTCCCAAACAATACAGAGGTTTGATTCCATTCCTATGAAAACCCTCAGGTTTTTTTGTAAATATAGAAACCAACCCCCTGCTATCAAGTCAATTCTGACTCATAGTGACTCTATAGGACACAGTAGAACTGGCCCATAGAGTTTCCAAGGAGTTTCTGGTGGATTCGAACACCAATCTTTTGCTTAGCAGCCATAGCACTTAATCACTGTGCCAATAAGGTTTCTCATAGACAAGGTTGTTCTGCAATGTATATACAACAGCAAAGGAACTAGAAAAGCAAAAACGATTTTGAGGAAGAAAAATAAAGTAAGAGAGACTACCTAATCTCAATACTTTATTATATAGCCATTGTAATCAAGACTGTGGTGCTGAGGGACCGAAAGACTGATGGATCACTGGGACTGAACAGAGACCCCAGAAACAGGCCCACACAAATAATGTTCTACTGATTTCTGATGAAGGCATAAAAGCAACTCAGTGGGAGAAAGATCATCTTTTTCAACATCTGTAGGTAAAGATATGAATCTATGCCTGAAATTTTCGCCTTATACAAAAATCAGCCTAAAATTGATCACAGGCTTAAACATAAAATGTAAAACAACAAAACTTTTAGAAAAAGAAAAAAAAAAGAAACAGAAGAAATTCTTCAAGATCTAGGGCATGCAAAAATTTCAACTTGACACCAAAAGCACAATGCATAACAGGAAAAATTGATAAACTGAACTTCATCAAAACTTTGCTCTACAAAAGACCCTGTTCGGAGAATGAAAAAGCAAGCTATTGAGTTGGACAGAATGCTAGCAACCATATGCATACAGAACTCCCAAAATGCAGCAATAAAAGAGCAAATAAGTTTTTAATAATGTATTTGTATGGTGACTTACAGTTTACTAATTGTCATTCTACCCATTGTCTCTTCTCTCTCTCCTATCATTCCAGACATACATTAATATCCTTGGTTTACAGATGATGGAATAAATGCTTAGGAACTTCCTCTAATTGTAACTACTAGGAGGAGGTAAACCAGGGCTTGAACCCACTGCCTTAAGTAGTTGAGAATCCTTAGCTATATCAGCTATATCTGCCCTCTGAGAGGGCTGGACCATGTGGAGACAGTCTCCTCAGCACTTTTGTCCTGAGCTTTCAGGAACCAGCCAACCCCAACTTTATTAGAAAACTGTACACAGGGAGTCTGCATAAGGCATCCAAGATTGACGAGGTAGATGAAAACCAAATGGGTTTTGGAAAAGGCACGCAGTTATGGAATGATTCCTGCAGTCCAGGCAGGTGGAGGTCTAAGGCTCTCCAGGAAGCAAGCTGGAGTACAAGTGGCTTTACCCAGCCAGTATGGGCGGGGAAGCTGAGGCCAAGGAGGAGGAACTGGAGTGTCTCTAGAGATTTACAAGATTCTCGCCCCTTGCCTGGAAACCCTGGTGGCATACTGGTTAAGTGCTACGGCTGCTAACCAAAAGGTAGGCAGTTCAAATCCCCCTGGCAATCCTTGGAAACTCAATGGGGCAGTTCTATTCTGATCTATAGGGTCACTAGGAGTCAGAATTGACCCAACGGCAGTGGGTTTCATCCCTCACCTTGTTTTCACAGCTGGTTTTAAGGATGCCCGCCCACGCAAACAGGCTCAGCAGCTGCTTAAGCTAGTCTAGGGTGGTACAAATACTCAGGAAGTTTTAAAAATTCTACAAAATCTCTTTTTGGCTCATTTATGTTGCACTTTGAAGATTAAGAGGCTGCAGTCCTCAGTTACAGATGAGAAGATGAGAGGGGTAGATGGGAAGGGACTTAGAACAGTAGAGGTGGGGGAAGAATCTCACTTTGGTTGTGCATATCAATTCCAAAACAATTCTATTTCACCACATAAAGGAGTCGGACCTTTCAGAAAAATCAACCTTTCATAAAATTTTCTTAAAATCTAGTTAGAAGTGTGCATGTCACCCTCAGATAACACTGCTGTATTATAAGCATTTAAATAGATCAGTGGGCTATGGAAAAATAAAACATCCATTTGAACAGAAAGTCTGGAAACATCGCAGATGGAGGAAAGCCTCAGGCCTTTCAGGGCTCTGGGATAACTGGCTGGAACATTGACTGAGGAGCATGAGTGACACATTCCAAACTTTTTTCCAAAGTCCTTGAAAGGCCACCAGTATCCTTACCATCTGAGGGTCCTGGTTGAAAATGCAGGCTCCCCAGTCCCACGTCAGACCTGCTATATCCCATCTCTGGAGGGGTTCCCCAGGTATCTGCATTTTTAACAAGTTTCTCAGGTGATTCAAGAAACCCTGATGACGTAGTGTTTAAATGCTGTATCTGCTAACCAAGAGGTCCGCAGTTCAAATATGCCAGGCACTCCTTGGAAACTCTAAGGGGCACTTCTATCTTGTTTATAGCGATGCTATGAGTTGGAACCGACTTGACAGTAGTGGGTTTGGTTTTGATTTTCTCAGGTGATCCATGTGTACAACAGAGATCACATAGGTCTCCTGACTTGGTTTCTATTGAGGTCAATACCACTGGTAACCTCTGCAGTTCATAGCAAAGAGCTCAAACCCTGGGACAGGACTCCAGAACTAGTTTCTCAGTCCTTAGCATTACTCACCTGGAGGGCTGAGAAGCACCTATGATGTTTAAAAACTGCCAAGATGCCAATTGGCACAGCTAGTGTTTTGCTAATGAGGACACTCTGCACCCCACATCGGTGAGTGGCATCTGGGGTCTTAAAAGCTGCCAAGCTACCATCTGAGGGTACAGCAAATGGTCCCAACTCAACAGGAATGAATGATCACTGAGGACAAGAATGACATGGGGGAAAGAGAACCCAGAAGACAGAGAGACCCACATGACTGGGTGTCTACATCGACTTGTGACCAGAAGAACCAGATGGTGCCTGGCCACCACCGGTGACAGCCACAATGGATCTCACTAAATTGAGTCTCACTGGCAACACAAGAATAAATAGGGGTGCACTGTGAGATATCCACTAAAAGACCACAATTGATGGTCCAGGGACTTTGGGGTTCCACTGGGAGCATGGTCCCTGGCCCTGATGATGCCCCTGTCCATAAATCATAATGAAGGTCAACTCTTCAGACAGCAATGGATTGGACTTGGCAACACTGAGTGATCATATCTTGTGGGTACTTTATGGTTCTATGCATCTATAGGACGTCATCCTGCTGACTAGGGGGAGGGGAGTGGGTGGAGAGGAGGGGATAGGAGACTGTTGGGAGGACAGGACATATATGGAGCAGAGAGGAAGGGTGTGCTGTCACCAGGCAGGGAGAGCAGTGGGAGCTGCATACAGGTGAGCATGTGAATTTATATGGGAATGTACATTTTCATTCAATCATAACAAAAAAAAAACAAAAACTGCCAAGATGATTTCATTGGAAGGAGATAAATTGGTTGTGGGCTTTACTTTTCTGGGGAATACATGGGCCACTTCTCTTGCATCCTTGAGAGAGGAGCTTCTAAGAGACTCTTGGAGGGTTTGATGTCTGTCCCCAAAAGTACACAGGACACAGGCTGAAGTTGAAAACAGGCCCATGGCAATGGTGTGACTAGCACTTCCATAGGAGGCTGACAGACGAGAGGGCTGTAAGGGAGACAGCTCTTCCACCAAGGACAGGCCCATAGTGTGCATCTCATGGGGACAGGTGGGACCACATGATCTGGATATTTACCTGGGGCCAGGAAAGCTGCATGAAGGGGCAGCAGGTAAGGACCCCTCTGCAGTCTTTGTCAGGAGTTTCAGGGTCAACCAGGAACCACTGTGAGCAAGAAGAGGGCTGGCTCCTGTTGTTGCAGCGGAGTCACAGAGAGCAGAGCAGAAAGTCCTCAGAAAGTCCCCAGAGCTCACACCACCAAACGACAACTGTGCTGAGGATGTGGTGACTTCCCTGCTCCCCACCTTTTCCGTCACTGCTCCTGCTTCAGAAGGACCAGGCGCCTTGAAGACTGAGCATAGGGAGATCTGGACCTCCTGGAGTAAATGGAGCAGAAGTTTCCTGCTCCCCCAACTGTGGGCTGCAAGAGACAACCAGGCCTGAGTCGGGGCGGGAGACACACTGATTTTGAAGCAAGATCAATGTTTTGATGATTTTACTGGACTGGACATTGCTTTTTTAAAAAAATGAGAGAATGTTCTGGTCAAAGGACTGATCAGAGGGCTTTTATTTTCTGTGAATTACCAGAGATGACCTTGTAGGGCCAGCCTGAGGTTTTAACCAAGGGGCAATCCAATGAACCACTGACTCTTGGAAGCGCCACAGCTGGAAGCAGCTCTCCTAGTGCTGGTGTCCTCTTGGAAGCTAAGAGCTGACTTCCTGGGGGCCAAATGACTGAAAAAATAGTATCCCTTAATACAGCCATTCAGAGGAGAGCAAAGTAGTGCACACGCTATGGTCTCAAGCCATCCCCTCCCCTATACTATGTGTCCTGCCTCCACATAGGCTTCTACCACCTGAGCCTGAACAGACAAGAATGTCAGCAGATGTGGTGCAGACTCCTGATTGCCCACCGAACATCCACTCTTAATTTCCTCCTTAGAAACAGAACGCGAGTCTTAGGCAAACTATGGGAAGACTAGGTAAAAGACTGAGCCTATGTAGCATCCCTTGTACTAGATGCAGTCATGTGATTTCATTCTGGACTGTAAGATGTGAGCAGTGTTTTCTGGTAATTTCAAGAAGTCTTCCTGAGGGGAAGGGCTCCTGTTTGGGACATGGATGTGATGGCTGGTGTTTCAGCACTAATTTTGCACCATGAGGATGAGGGAATGCTGGAATGGTGATCCCCAACAGCTCTCTAGAGTCACCCACCTTCAAAGCACTGTTACACAAAAGAGATATAAAGCATCCTGATTAAGATACTGCTGTTGGGAAGTTTTGTGTTAAATGCAACTCAACCTAACCTCTCCCTTGCTAGTGCTGCCAAGCACACTGCCAGCCTACCCTACAGTAGGTACTCAGACCAGAGTTAGGTTTGACCTCCCTTATATGCTCCAAGTGGGAAAAGAATGTCATGGGGGGGGTTGCCCTTAGCTCTCTACACCAATTTAATTTACTGAGTTTCCTGGAAATCTCCTTCTAATGGATCAGCAAGGCAGATGACAGTGTGGTGTTGGTTGACTGAAGTGATTAGGGCTCTGTGCCAAGAGTGAAGCTCTGATCGGTGACTGGATTTTTATCACTAGATCATAGATCATGTTTTAACTCTGGCCCAGATGGTTCAACACAGTCTTCAGGGGAGACCAAACACAGCTGGTTACACTGATATGGCTCCTGTATCCTAGGACTTTACATTCTAAGTATCACAGTACACTGGCTGGCTGGTACTCAGTAACCGTTTCTTGGGTGACACAGAAGAGCAAGTGGGTGGAGGGTAGATGGGTGAATGGATAGGCAGACAGAAAAGTAGATGGAGAAATGGGTGGGTGGCTGGGTGGGTAGATAGGTGTGTGGGTGGATGGATGGATGGGTGGATAAGTGGACAGCTAGATGAGTGCATGGGTGACTGAGTGAATGCATGGACAGGTGAATGGGGTGGCTGGGTGGATAGATGGATGGATGGGTGAGTGTGAAGCTGGGAGGGTGCATGGGTGGGTCAGTGGATGGATGGATAGATGACGAGGTGGATGGATGGATGGAACAGGTAATAGATGGGTGGATACATGGGTGGGTAGATGGATGGATGGGTGAGTGGATGAGTGGGTAGATAGATCTAGGAACATGCATAGGTGGGTAGGTAGATGAATAGGTAAATGAATTCCCAAACACACATCTGGGCCACTACCAGATGCTGCAGGGATTCTGCAAACTGTACACATGCCTACCAGTTCCTGCTATCAGTCCAGTGTGTGCAACTGGAAAAATGAATTCACCACGCTCCATGGGCTGCACAAAAATCAATGAAACCTCAATGCCAGGAAAGAATAGGTCATAATTTTCTATAAAACTGCCACGAACTGTCCCAGTCAATGACTGCAGCCATCTGTTTTAGCTTTTCCCACTGTCTGTTTTTAATCCACATGAATATCCAGGAGTTTTCAAAGGAGGAAGGCAGAAAAGTTTTGTTGTAATAGCGGTGACACGCAGGTCCCATAGAGGAGTGAGGGCACAATCCTTCCAGAAAAATGACCTTCTACAGAAGTTCTTAGCCAGCCTGGCTAGAGTGTCAACAAGCAGACAATTACCCGTGGTGTGCTCTCCACTGAAGGATGCACCCCAGGGCGGGTTCTGGCCTTTCCATGGGAAGGTTCGGCCACTAACTGGCACTGGGTGGACCAAGGCACCAGGACACACAATCTGTTAAGACTGAGAGTCAAGTATTAGAAAGAACAACGGATACGCCTTCCATCCACAAGCACCTGGCAGGGCAAGTGTTCACCAAGGCCTCAGCTTGGGGATGCTCCCTTCCTGCTGGCCTCCGCCCGGGGTCCAGTAGAAAGGATACCCAGTGGGCCAAGGAGAAATGATGTGTAGGACAAAAGGTAAGGGGCCACCAGCTCTGGAGACGAGGCTGCCTTTCTATTTCTGAGTGAGTAACCTGTGTCTCATTAACCCTCCGGAGCCCTGTGGGCCACCTGACTGAGCACTGAAGTGACTGAATAAGACAAGACAGTAATATCAGACTGCTTCTAAGGCTCCACACCCTGTCCCCAGCACAGAGACCACCAGGATTTCTCCCCTTAAAAATCATAACTATTGGAAGGATCCTATGGGCAATAAGAACTCTCTGGACACTGTCCAGGAAGAACCATAAGTTAATCTACTCTTTTCTGAAGCTCTAGACTCACTCAGCTGGGCTTCTGGGGCGCGCATTGCCAGTGCAGCCTCGGCTAATAAGTAATTAGGAGATAATTAACATTTGTAACATACAATGGGAAACATCTGGACCTACTGAGTTATTAAAACCTAAAAACCTGATTAATCAATTCTGTGCTGAGCTAGAGAGCGGGCTGGAGCTAGGGAATAGATTACATTCAGATCAGCCTTCTTCACCTCCCACCCACACCTGACAAATGTGCCCACTCGTACCCCCCCTCAGACCCAAGTGTCTCCCCACCTTTGGAAAGTGGGCTCTGCCTGTCCCGGGTTCCCCGCACTTCCTGCCTCTACACACATCTCCAAGAATCAGAGGGAAGCACGGAGATCCAGCCCTGCTCCCCACTACCCCCGCTGGCCAAAGCTCTTGCAGAATGGATAGAAAAGCCAAGAGCATAGTCACACCCATGTCCTCTCCCACCCCCTTCACTTGTTGCTCTCTCTGTTTCCCAACACTTACCTGGAGCTTGGAGAAAAAAGGAGCCCAAATGTCCCCCATCTGCCCCATGGCTTAGCCTCAAACAGTACCTGTGACTCTTCTTAACCTTCTACCTCCACACACTAAAACCAAAGGCATTTCCACTGAGTCAGTTTCAACTCACGACAACCCCACGTGAGAGCAGAACAGTGCTTCATAACTATAATCTTTATGGAAGAGGATGGCCAGGACTTTCTTACAAAGTACCACTGGGTGATTTCAAACTGCCGACATTTAGGTCAGTACTCAAGTACAAACTGTTGCACCGGGAATCACACACAGGGAGGGCAAAATATAAACAGAATCAAGAACCCCTCCAGCCTACTATCTCCTCCTTGAATACAAGAGTAGATGCTTTGGACTCCGGCTGGTCCCATCCTGGGCTCTCCAGCACTGGATGAAGCTGTGTCTTCTGTCGCCATGGTCATTTATCGTCTGATCCCTCCAGCTCCTCCCTGTTCATCTTCTAAGCAGCAGGGCAGGAGACAGAGGCGTAGGAACACATGTATTTGATGAGCCTGAACGCTCTCCCCAAGTACCTTGGTTTCCAGCCAAAACATTATGATGTTTCTCCACCAGCTAATCGTACTCCCTCAGACAGGAAGGTGAGGAAATAAAAAACCTGTTGTTTCTGTGAAGGTAGGGACAAAGCTAATTTAGGACTATTGTGTTCTCCTCCCCCACGAAGCTAAAAGGAGTTCAGTGCCTGAGTCTGCTCCTTGAGCATCACACAAAGCCGTTTTCTAGGGATTGGTTTTCGACAAGTCTAGGTACATGGTGGAGGCATTGGTGGTTCAGTGGTAGAATTCTCACCTTTCATGCAAGAGACTGTGATTTGATTTCCAGTCAAGGCACCTCACACGTAACTGCCACTGGTCTGTCAGTGGAGGCATGCGTGTTGCTGTGATGCTGAACAGATTTCAGTGGAGCTTCCAGACTAAGACAGACTAGAAAGAAAGGCCTGGCACTCTTCTTCAGAAAAAATCAGCTAATGGAAACCCTGTGGGTCACAGTGGTCCAATCCAAAACTGACCATAAGGGTGATGTAGGACTGGGCAACACCATTTAATTGTGCATGAGGTCTCTGTGACTCAGGGGAAGGCACAATGGCAGCTGACAACAGCAGACATAAGGTACACTTTCTTGGTCAATTTTCTCTCTTCAGTAAGAAGCCTGAAGAGAAATCCTTCAGGAGATGAGAATCCGAAAAGTTTCTAATGTCTCAGGATGATCCTCCACCTCACCCCTCCCACCCTGTGACAATGTCCTTGCTTCCTCTCTTCCTTGGAATTCCTACTCCTCCTCCAGTCCAATTACTTGATTCTGGTGGAGCTGTCAATCACAGCATTCAAGCCCTCAGGCCAAGTTGATTGGTTCAAAGAGTAGGAAAATGATGTGATCTGAGCCAGTGAGAACCTTGCCCTGGGATTTTTCTCTCTCATGCTATGGAAAGAGGCCTCTCTTGTCTCTAGTTGAGAGATTATAAGGATGGGAGCTCAGACTAAACATAGCTGACTACACCCACATGGCCCCTACCTTCCAGAACTTTGTATTCTAAGTCATCATAGTACACTGGATGACTGGTAAATGTTACTTGGGGAGAACAGGTAGGTTAAGGAATAGATGGAAGGATAGGTGAGTGGGTAAGTGGACAGGCAGACAGATGGATGAGTGGGTGGGTGGATGAATGGGCCTTTTTAGGTCTTTGCAGACCTGGTTCCTGACACAGGAAGATAGCAAGCCTAAAGGAATAAAGGCAACACACCAAGAGACAGACAGGACTTGGAGATGACGATGGGGATGAGGATGGGGATGGGGATGGGGATGGGGATGTGTATGAAGATTGGGGTGGGAGTAGAGGTAGGGGTAGGGATGATGCCTCCGGGAGCTGACTGACAGCATTCAGGTACCCAGTTCCTTTGGACCACTCCATCCAGACTCTCCCCAGAGTTCCACTTAGTGAGCTGTGGATTCCTTTTTTCTGCATAAAGTTGTTTGAACTGTGTTCCTGCTACTTCCAACTAGAATGCTGACTAACACAAACACCCTCTTTCTGTTCCTGGTTATCCTGCCCAACCAGGAATAGCCACCCAGATACGGAGACAGGCTTAGACAAAGAAAAAGCCAAAAAAAGGAAGCAGATATGAGAAAAGCTAAATGTGATATTTAGAAAATCAATATAACAAACAAATTAGGAGGGAAAGTTTTAGTCAACTAGAAAAACAAACCATTTACATTTATATATTTTTAAAACCACAGTGACAGCCTTCATTTTCATTCAGCCAACTCGTGTTCTTAACAGACACTTGCTCCCAGGAAACTACTTGTTACGGCCTGACTCCATCACAGTGTTGATGTTTTAGTCAGCTAGAGCTGCTCTAACAGAAATACCATGAGCGGATGGCTTTAACGAAGGATAGTTTATTCTTACACAGTCCAATTGGCTACAAGTCCAAATTCAGGATGTCCACTCCAGGGGAAGGCTTTATTGCTTGTTGGCTTTGCATCAGTCTTTGTCCAGGGAGCGTCTTGGTGCACGAACCTCAGGTCTGAAGGACATGCTCTTCTCCCAGTCCTGCTTTCTTGACGGTGTGCCAAGCCAAGTGCTGTCAAGTGGGATCCGGCTCGGTTCTTGATGGTGTGAGTTTCCCAATTCTCTGCTTGCTTCTCTTTCCTTTTATCTCTTGTAGGATGAAAGGATTAAGGGTGGGGCAAGCTATACTCCAGGAAAACTCCTTTTACAGTGGAGTAGAGAGGGGATCTTATAAAGGGACTTTCAGTCTCACCCTAATCCTTTATCATACAGCATAGGAAAATCACAAAATGGAAGACAATCACAAAACATTGTGAAGCATGTCCCAGCCACATGGCTACACATATTTTGGGGGGGACGCAATTCAGCCCATGACAGCTGGTTTTCAACAGGTTCCCTCTTCAGGTGGATTTTTACGTGGCTTCCCAGAATATAGATTCCCTGGTTTGTGCAAATGATTAACATGCTTGTCTGCTAGATGAAAGAATGGAGGTTTGAGTTCACCCAGAGGTATCTCAGAGGGAAGGCCTGGTGACCTACTTGCAAAATACAAATAGGGTTGCCATGAGTGGCAGTCAACTCAACAGCAACTGGCTTTCTAAGGCAGGTGACCAAAGCAAGTGAGCAAGGAGTCTTCTCAGAGGAGAGAGACGGCCTGCAGTGCAGCAATCTTCAGCAGCCAGCTGGACCAGACTCAGGACTCAGAGTGATGGGAGCACCCCCTTTGGGGAACTGGCTCCACCCCTCTACCTCTGCAGCCTTAGGATCTTAAGAAGTGAACAAGTGCACTGAGACCAACCCTGGGCTGGGACATCCAGGCACAGTGCTGGTTGGGCTCCAAGCCCTGGGAAATCTTCTGCCCTCCTAGCTTTCCCAACAAATAAAGCTAGCATTACTCTCCCCATTGCCTCACTGGGAAGCCTGGTCCCACCACTAGGAAGTGGTGGTTGTGGGATTCAAACTCAGGCTTACCTGGCTCTTAAGCCTATATGTCTTCTGCCATCTGGCTTGGATCTTTCCAATAACCTGCTGCCGCAACTACCAGCCCAAGCCCCCTCTTCAAGATCTGACGCCAGACTGTTCCCCCCTCTTCATCGTCAATCAAAACTCAGTGGGATTCAGGGCCGTGTACCATGGCAGACCAGGCTGGCAAGGACAATCTTGGGAGGCAAGGAAACTCAGTCCCTAGCGCCAAGGGCTACTCAGCAACCAATTTGCTGAGAGCCTGACCTTATCCTGTGCTGGCGGCAAGGTCTATGTGGGCAACTCAGGTCTATTGGCCCTTAAATTACAGATGGCATATCACCCAGTCAGGCTGCTGCAGAGCTGAGATGGAGCGCACGGCAGTGAATGACAGCTCCAGTAAACACGCTCATACCAGGAAAATAGCATGACCACACGAGAGGTACTTTGGAAAGTATTGAACTTCAGGAAAAAATAAAATAGAAATAAAATGACTCTGGTGCTCCTGGGTCCTCTGTCATTACTTCCAGAAGCAGCGTGGGGAGCAGAGGCCCATCATCAGATAAATATCTTGCTGTCCTTGGCAGACAGAGGCTCTGCATCACAGCCTGTGAGAGGCCATCCAATGGAGCAAGTGTCTGGTGCACAGGGAATCTGGGTGCCGCAAGGAGAGGGCTCAGGGGTTGTCTAAGGCAACCCACTCATGCATAGGGGGGAAACTGAGGCCAAGGCCGTGCAGCAGGGCAGGTTGGTGGCTAGAAGGAGTTCAAGTGGGCAGGTATGTGACAGAACTCTGCAAAACGGGAATAAGAGGGATAGCCTCAGTATCTTGGACATGGGACACTTGAGAACTTGCTCATGGGCCTGGAGTGGCACCCCAGGCAAGATGGGCACAAAGTGGTCCCTTTGGTACCTCAGAAATGGAGACACTGTAGATCCTGCTCCTGGGCCCAGCTCAGAGATTCACAAGACCATTGTGCAGTCAACCTCTCAGGTAAGCTCTCCAGAGCCTTCTCTGGGCCCTGCCCTGCAGACCTTTCAGGATACTGCCCGTGCCCTCAGGGAGTGATGAAAGACAAAGTAAAACCATCCCTAGCCTACTCTTTGCTTCTTCCTGTTGCTGATGTTTGGGGAACTCCAGGAGCAGGTGAGTTCTAAAGGCAGATGATTCATCCTTCTGGTCTGCTAGCTCCCTCCCTCTCCCAGAGTCTCTACCTTTCCTAGTAAATGAAAACCCCAAGGCTCCCATCCTGCTCCCTTCTCTTTGAGCCAGGCAGTGAAGACATTGAGTCAGCTTCACGAGGCAGGATGTGGTCCTGCTCATGCCCACGTCCCCAGCACCAAAGACAGCTCCTGGAATAGGGCTGTGAACATGTCAGAGGAATGGACAGGCCAGAAACCCAAGAACTGACCAGATCTTGCTGCACATGAGAGGCTGGTTCTCAAACCCTTATCTTTGTGCTACCCTTGACTTCCCTGTGTAACGTCTCAGCCTCCTGTGGCAGGCAGGATCTGGGACAATGCAAGTAGACCTCCCTGTGCTTGCCCCAAGTCCTGGGTCGGTGTGAGACTCTACCATCCCCCAGACTTGGCTGGTTCCCCTGCACTCCCAGAGGCAGTGTGGCTGGCTGGATCCTTCTCCAACTCTGTGCTTCTTGCTCTTCCAAAATCATAATAGATGAAATATTACTCAGTTCTGATGCATGCTGTAATATGGATAAACCTTGGAAACACCACGCTGAGTCAAATAAGCCAGTCACAGAAGGACAGCTATCATATGTTTTTCAGTGGTCAGCTTCCATCAAATTGGCTCCGACTCATGGTGATCCTGTGTATGACAGAATGAAACACTCCACAGTCCTGTGCCGTCTTCACGATCATTGGTACACTCAAGTCCATTGTTATGGCCACTATATATTTAGAGTCGCTTTACCTTAGGGGATTCATTTTCTAGTACTAAGTTAGGCCACATACTGTTGTGATTCATAGAGTTTTATTGACTGATTTTTAGAAATAGATTACCAGGCCTTTCTTCCTAGTCTTATTCTGGAGTCTATGCTGATACCTGTCTGCCACAAGTGACCCCTGCTGGTACTTGAAATACAAGTGGCACAGGTTCCAGCAGCATACAAGCCACTACAGGACAACAAACAGACAGATGGGTGACAGGGCTATTTTATGATCCCACTTACGTGAAATGTCCAGAATAGGCAAACACATACAGACCAAAGTTTATTTGTGGTTATTAGGGTAGACGTAATGGGTAAATTGGGGAAAATATTGCCTCAGAAGAGTCCCTAGGTGGTGCCAACTATTAAATATTCAACTATTAATTGAAAGGTTGATGGTTTAAACCTACCAAGGGGCACCTCAGAAGAAAAGCCTGAGAATCTGCTTCTGAGACACCACAGAAACCTTGAGAACCCTATGGAGTGCATTTTTAGTTTGTAACACATGGAGTTTCCGTAAATTTAAATTGGCTCAAGGACAACTGGTTGTTGCTTAAAAGGTACAGGGTTTCCATCAAAGGGGTCCTTAAAAAAAAAACACTTCGCAACACACAATGATTGTTGTTGCACAACACAGCAGATACAACTAATGTCACTGAATTGTACACATAAGAATGATTGAAATACTTTGTTACACAATAAAAATTCAAAACTATAATAATACTCAAAGTTAAAGGTCAAACAAAATCACAGTAAGATCAAAGAATAGGACTAAGGCTCAGAAAGCCTGCTTGAATACAAGTGTCTCTGAGGTCACTTACTGTGTGACTACTTCCTGAATCCCAGTGTCTTTAGGTGCACATGTATGTGATGGGGCCACCTGGAAGCAGTCAAGCTGGGGAAGCATAAGGCAATGTGCATTCAAGGGCACTTGGCAATTGCACACGTAGGTCTTACGACTCTGTTGTGATTAAGAGCTGCAGGTAATCCCCAGTGCTCCAACACTCTGTGTCCTCACCCAGCGGTGCTAAGCCCCATGTAGAACATCTATGGCAAAGAGTTTGTCTTTCTGCAAACTGTGTTTCTCGCTGTTTGGCCTCTTGCTACGCACTCTCCCTGGATTTATCTCCTCACTATTAACAACAGCTGCCTTCTAGAGTTAAACAACTGGAAGTGATAATTGAGGCCTCAGGAGTATGGACTCAGATCAATGCAACCAAGAATTTGTGAGATGAATCATGGACTTCCAGGGTAGGAAAGCCTCTGAAAGGGCAATGTAACTCATTTCCCTGAGCCAGCAGGCCACCATTCACACAATCCAACCCCTGACTTCCATTGTGGGAAGCCCACATTAGCACAAGGGATTCATTCCCCACTTGGATGGGAGGGCGGGCAGGCAGCCAGTAAGAGCCAGCTGGAAAGGCCAGGAGAGGGGAAAGGCCAGCCTAGATTCAGATTGTCAGCCATCACAGATGCACACAAGCCAAGCATTGACACCAAGGCTGTGCAGATGGCTTGTTTCCCACTGTCACTGCACAGCAAACATCCAGAAATGGTCAAGTGTGTCAAAAGACCACCCTGGGAATTGGGACCCATGAGTCAGACTGACCTTTCCCTGCTGCACAACTCAGGCCAGCTTGAGTGGGGACACCAGATGCTTTATGTGTTAAATGGGAACTTTGATTATGTTCAAACCGTTCATGTTTCCTCCAACACTTAGCTATGTGGAGACCCTGTGTCCTGAGCAAGCGACAGACTGGGGTTTAGATTCAGAAACTCCATCTAAATAAGGTTGGCTGTTGCTATTTTAGGTGCCATCAACTTAATTCCAGCTCATAGTGACCTTGTGCATAACTGACAAAACGCTGCCCTGTTCTGCACCATCTAAATAATAACAATCAGTACTCAACAAGTTCTCACCATGTCCGTGCAGAAAGCAAATTATGGTACCAGGTGAGCAGGATTCTCATCCTTACCACACGGATGGCAAAATGAGGCACAGAGAGGTTGAGTAATACTCCCAAATCCACACAGACCAAGACTTTCCTCTGGGAGTATCAGGCTCCAGAACTTGAGGGCATACCCCAGCCCTGCACTGAGAATAGCAACCACCAGCCTTTCTGCCACTCCTGTCACTGTTGTAACAAGTCACCATAAATGCAATGACTTAATACAATGCAGACTGAGTTATTTACAAGGCTGAAGATTCCAAATTCTGAAGTGAATCTTACAAGGTTAAAAATCAAGCTGACAGCCAGGCTAGTACCTTTTGGAAGCTCCGGAGGAGAATCTATTCCTTGCCTTTTTTAGCTTCTTGAGGTTTCCAGGTTTCCTTGGATGGTGGCTGCATTAGTCTAATACCTGCTTTCAGGATCACATCACCTCTTCTTCTATCTGACCTTCCTTCATGTCTCTGACAAAGACACTGTGATGGCATTGGACCCACTCAGACAACCCAGGGTAATCACCCAGCCCAAGATCCATACTTGAATGCCTTCTGCCAAGCTCCTTTCACTGTGAGATAGCCCTAGACTCCAGGGGTTAGGATGTGGACATCTTTCTAGGTGGTTGGACATGACTCAGCCACACAGCTCAAAAGCACTGAGTCTGTGTGCTCACTGATCACCCCCCATGGGTCTGTGGAGAAAATTTTAGCCGCATTTCTCCAGTGAGCAAACTGAGGTTCAGAGATGTTAATCAGCTCAATGTGGTCACATGCCTGCTGTGCAGTGAGGCCAAGAATGAACCCCAGGCTCTTTGGCTCCTGGGCTATCTCTGGGAGACTCTGGCCCCTTACCTCTCACCTCTCTGTACTCAGACTTCTCCAGAAGCACATGGCCCCAGGTCCTGGTGAGAAATACCTCTACTTAGAAGTGCACCTCTTCTCAGTCTGCAGAAGTTGATCTCTGGGGTACTCCTTCCCAGACAGGCTCTGTTTGGCTATGTTTCCTCCAAATTCAGCCCAGGGAGCTCCTACCATGACTGCTGGCTTAACCAGATGCTTAGTGCAAAGGAAAACACTGGTGGCATAGTGGCTAAGAGCTACAGCTTCTAGCTAAAAAGTTGGCAGTTCAAATCTACCAGATGCTCCTTGGAAACTCTATGGGGCAGTTCTGCTCTGTCCTAGAGGGTCACTACTAGTCAGAATTGACTCAATGGCAATAGATTTGGCAATTTGGGGGGGGGTTGTTTGGTGCAAAGTAGAAGGTGTCCTTCCTCCAGGCAGGCTCATCCAGCACCTGACACAAGGTGTGGCAAGCAGACATAGGTTGGGTGTCAGCGTCCACCCAGCCCCAAGGCCAGGCACCCTTGTGTAGTGCACAGTATGTGCAACCCTCCTGCAGGACCCTAACACAGTCAGGCCATGCCCTCAGACTGCATCCCTTGGGGACAAATGGCTCTGTCACTCTGAAAGTGCCAACGGGGCCAGGACATCCACTGACCACCCCGTTTTCTATTGGCTCTTGCTCTGCACACAGATCTAAGACTTCTAAGCAAGGCAACCATTGTTTCACAAACCCTTTGGAGGTAAACATTCTACTGATCAAATACCAGCGAGTAAGGAAACAAGAGGAACACATGGTCTCCGAGGGGAAGCACTGCGTGCCGGGATTGGCTCAGAGTCCCATCAGCCCTCTCCAGCACTGCCCAGTCAAGCTGAGGCATTTACTAGGGCTCCAACAGAGAGGCACCCCATACTTTGAGACTCCTTTCCCCAAAGAGGAAGGAGGCACTTTGGAGAAACAGGTAGTCCTTACTGGAAATCAGAAAATAAACCATCTCCCATGTGTTTTCCTCAGGAAAGAGCACAGTGAATTATCTCGTGATATCCTGCAAGGGAGCAGCATGTGGTGGGGTTGGGACATTACAGCTGTACACTCTACTTTGGAAAATCTTTAATTTTTTTTCTTTTTCCAGAAAAAGAATGGAAAGAAGAGATGCTCTAACCTCGGGATGTAACATGTTCAGTCACAAGCAATTTCAAAGCAGCAAGGTCAGCCAAAGAGAGCAGGCTGTTTTGAAACCAGACACCATAGAACAGCTATGGGAGACAGCTCGGGTACCACTCCTCAAAACTTAAATGAGGCTGAAGCAGGTGGACTTTGCTTCCTGGATCTATTTTCTCTCTGCTCTTTTCTCTGACAGATGGTACTGAAAATCATATTTGACTGCATCCAACCTTTTGAGTATCAGCTTGAAGGACCCTCAGTCTAGCTGCTTGTTATGGACTGAATTGTGCCCCTTAAGAGATAGATTGTAGTTCTAATCACTATGACTTGTTTGGAAACAGGGTCTTTGAAGACGTTTTCAGCAAAGTTAATACAAGGTCATAGTGGAATAGAGACATGTCCCGTAAGAGAGACTTGGGGACACACAAGGAGGAAAGACGGCCACATGAAGATGTACCTAGAAGACAAGGAACGCCTAAGGAGACCAGAACCCAG
Organism: Heterohyrax brucei; assembly: GCA_028571685.1. Lineage (NCBI taxonomy): Eukaryota > Metazoa > Chordata > Mammalia > Hyracoidea > Procaviidae > Heterohyrax > Heterohyrax brucei. The sequence goes on from CM053140.1 coordinate 34,542,508, forward strand.
GAGAAACAAGGCTCTTCCTCTAAAGTGGAAATAGAAAGCATGGCCCTGCTGATGCTCTGAATTTGGACTTTTGGCCTCCTGGCCTGTGAAAGATAAGATTTACACTGATTTATCACAAGTCCTCATCTCCCTCAAGCTTGGAGTGGGCTGGTATTCTAATTTCCTGAGGCTGCCACAATAATGTGTTCGAAAGGCATCTGCACTTTGAAACACACTACTGTAGCAGCCCCAGGAAATTAAAATACCGGCCTGCCCTACACTTGAAGGAGATGAGGACCTGCAGCCCCTTTTCTACCCTTTATTTCTCCTATAGCCAATACGACTCCCTGACATGGCCCTGGGTGCCATGGTTTGAGATCACATCCAGAAATCAGTTCCCTGGTGGCAGGACCCAACCGAAGATGTAGGACAACACCTGGAAGGACTTAGCACCTCGCAACCCAGTAGGCTTCGTGAGTAGTGTTTCTGTCAGAAGGGGAAAGAGCCCCCTACCCAGCTGACATAAGTTGATTTGAATTTTGGTGCGGGACTTCCCATCAGTCCTAAGCCAAAACCAGCAGTCTCTGCAGTAAGTTTTCAAACACTGACTTGAAAAGATTTTCATCATTGTTAGCTGCCACTGAGTTGGCCCCCAGCTGATGAGGACCCAATGTACCACAGGATCGGACTGCTGGGCTCCAAAGAGTTTTCACCGGCTGATTTTTATAAGCAGACTGCCAGGCCTTTCTTCCTAGTCCTTTTTGGTCTAGAAGCTCTGCTGAAGCCTGTTCACCCTCACAGCAACACACAAGCCTCCAGTGACAGATGGGTGGCACCTGTCCATGAGGTGCATTGGCTGGGAGCTGAACCAAGGTCCCCCACATGGAAGGGAAGAATTCTGCTGCTGAACCACCACTGCGTCATTTTAAAAGAGTAAAGGATGTGATAGGAACACTTACACTTGAACAGGACTTTAGAAGCCACCTAGTCCCACAGCTGTGAATGGGGAGAGGCCTAGCTAGGACAAGGGTTCCCCCATAGTCACCAAGTGGTGGGATATGCAGGGCCAAGGCTACCTTAGTGTCCTGCCTTTTCCCTCACCCTGCCCTAAAGTGCTGCTCCCACAAGGCCACTATCAAGGTGGAACACTCAAACTTCTCCTTTAAACCACCCTGACCCCTAGAAGGTGAGGAGATGCCAGCCTTTGGGACCACTTGTGTTAAATTTGCAAGTCAATCACCCCAATGGCATATACTCTCTCAAGTTCCTTGAAGGAGAAATCTGCAACAGTTACTGTTAGCTCTGTGCATCTTAGCCACTCTGCCAGGGACTGAGCCATCGCTCTGGGCAAGGAAAGTCATAGAGAAAGCCAATGTTTGCTTTGAGCTGCCATCATTTGGAGGTGGCAGGGGGGTTCCTGTGAAGCCATGTGCACTGCTGGAAGTGGACGCAACTTCCATTCCTGACCACAGAGCCGTCCACCATCAGGAGGACAAAGTGGTCGTTGGAGACCCTACTGATGGTATTGTTGCTGCCACTGCACAGTGTCTCTTCCTCATTATATCGTCTTCCTCCTGGTGCTTTGGCTGCACTCCTGATGCTCTGGTTGCCACCAATGACGGAAGAAAAATCCAAAGCAGGCGCGAAAGAGAACAAATCAGAATATCAGCCTCAGAGGCACATCTCTGAATGTCAGGGGCAATTAGGTGCCACCTGTGTGCTTCATGGTCTCTCCAACGAGGGAGAGGAGGGACAGCCACTTGGCTAAAGCACAAACAGTTTCTGGGTGCTGAAGGAGGAGCACACCCTATCCCCTTTGACTGCCCGGGTCCCCAAAGAATGGCTCAGTGGTTCACATAGAGGCCCTGAGTTGAGAGAAACAAAGTGTGACCATAAACCCAGGTCATTAATTTTAGGCATTAAAGAGCCCTCCTGCTGGTGAGGCTAGGAGTCCAGCCTCTTTGCCCAGGCCTCAGGAGGCTATGGGAGTCAGAGGAATCCAGGAGCAGTTCAAACAACAGGAGGGAAAAGAAAGGGTCCACACAGGAAGTGAGGCAATACGAGGTGTCTGTCATGGAGAATCACCATGTCCTGGTCCCTGGATGAGCCATTCCTTTATGAGGGAGACAACCAAGACCCAGAAAGATCAAGAAACTTGCCCAGTCTTAAGAGTTTGCAAGTGGCCATCAAAAGCACGGTAATTGTGTCTATTTATCTGGAGCAATTGAGGAAGAAGGAGAATCACACACAGGAGAAGGTGGAATGTGTGGCTGCTTCCATGAACAACTGCATTCTTTGTCATGAGACCAGAAGGAGCAGACAGTCCTTGTTTTAGGCAGCTAATGCTGTGCCAACAGAAATACCACTAAGTGGATGGCTTTAGCAAAGAACAATTTATTCTTACAGTTTGGTAGGTTACAAGTCTGCATTCAAGATGCCCACTGAAGGGGAAGGTTTTGCTCTTGTCAGCTCTGGAGGAAAGTTCTTGTGTTGCATCAGTCTTTGTTCAGGGAGCATCTTGATGAAAGAACCTCGTGTCTGAAGGATGTGCTTTTCTCCCAGTGCTGTTTTCTTGATGGTATGAGGTTCCCAATTCTCTGCTTGCTTCCCTCTCTTTTTATCTCCCATAGGATGAAAGGATGAAAAGTGGTACAGGCCACAAGCCAGGGAAACTCCCTTAACAAGGGTGTGGCAGTCCCACCCTTATCCTCTTTTAACATAATCATCCTATCTATCAGCCACAGACAGAGATTAGGATTTTACAGCATCAGAAAATCACAAAATGGAGGGCAATCATAGAACACTGGGAATCCTGGCCCAGCCAGATTACTACATTTATTTGGGGGGAGAAACAATTCAACCCATGACAGTACCCACTACTATTATCAAACATTTTGATCAAGGATTTAATCAAAATTCTGTCAAAGAATCCTTGATCAAAAGGAGAGAAACTACAGAACATAGTTTCAAATTCTCACAAAATCTGGACTTTCGGGAGCCACAGGGGCTGGATGAACCCCTGAAACTATTACCCTGAAATAATCTTTAAAACTTAAATCAAAAATATTTCCTGAAGTCTTCTTAAAACCAAACAATAGTTTAACCTAACTATTAAAAAGTCTCCCTTGGGCATTACACTCTTCTGAGAACTATCTATCTGAGTTCAGATGGATCAAAGCAACTTGAAAGATTAGATAGGAAACTTAGGGGACAGTGAGTTTACATTAATGAGGGAGGAACAAATCAGAAAAGGAAAGTGGAGAGTGGTTACACAACTCACAGAATGCAATCAGTTGTCATCGAATTGTGCGTGTAGAATCTGTTTAACTGGTGTATGTTTTGCTGTATATATTCTCCACAACAACAATAAAATAATTAAAAAAAAAAAAAAAGTTTGGCCAAGAAATGTGCCTCAAATCTATGCCTTTTGCAAATCTGGAGGAGAGGCTCCTGACAATGACCTCCGGCAGCCTAATCACCCTCAGGGATCCTTCCTCTCCACTTCAGGTCTGGCCAACAACAGAGGTACTGCTGGGAAATTCTCAGAGGGTCATATGGCTCTCCCAAGTTGCAGAGCCCAAAAGGTCAGCCAGCCTCTCTCACTTTTTCTGAATTAAGGGGTCCTCTCACTCTTCTTGGGCTATGCCAGTACATCCACTTTCTCACTACATATAGAGAGGACCTCTACCCTGAAGCCATAGAGATGCAGACTCATACCTTCATGGGTGCACAAGCCCAAACCCCTGCGACCAGAGGACATGCTGAGTAACTATGTGGCCACAGCCAGAGGACTGAAAAGCCAGTACCAACCTGTGCATACTGCTCCTGGAGACAGAGACAGATCACAGCTTGAAGACACTGCAGAGTCCAAAGGCAAACTGGCCCCATGATAATTTCACACAATTCTGAGATCATGCTGGCTCAGACCATAGCAAAAGGAGCTACCGCTGGTGTCCCTAGTGAGAACAATGGGTTAGAGACTTCTTATACAAGGTAAATATCTAGCAGCACCTCCTCCAGGAAGTCCACCCTGACTTTCCTCCACCACACATCACCCTCACTACCCCTTAACCTTTGAGCTTACCATCCATGAGAAGGAGTAACAATGGGCAGGCAGTGAGAATCCTAGCACTCTCTTAGGGAGTAAGACCTTAAAGAAAAAGCCCAGAATGTTCTCTGGAATCTGGGAAATGGAGGTTGGGGTTATCCAGCCAGGAACCAGAGGACGCCATGAAAGACCTGTCAACACTGCTTTGAGTCCCCACCAGGAGATAGATAGAGGAGGGGAGGGTGACACGAAAACTTAGCAAAGGGAGTTTCTGCAGGGAAGACCAAGCCTGGAAGCCTCACAAAACAGCCTTCTCCAACCTCTTTGTCAATGCCTTTCACTGGCAGACATCCGGAGATGGCTGCCCATGGTGTCAGCAAACTGTTCTGGGCGTGTGGTTTGTTTTGACGAACTAATTAAAGTTCATTAAGTGTCTTTAAACAATTAATACCTGCAATACCACTGGAAATCATGACAATTAAGTCTAAATTAAATGTCACTTTGAAATTTCACTTCCAGGTCTAAATTAGCTATAGTCAATTCTATTTGCTCAGACTAAAGTGGCATTTAAATTTAAACAGTTACCAGGATTGAGGACAGAAAATTGGGAGAATCTGTGAACAATGACTGATGTAGGTTTGAAAGCAGAGGGAGAACTTGCAGGTGCGTGTGTGTGTGTGTGTGTGTGTGTGTGTGTGTGTGTGTGTGTGTGTGTGTGTGTGTGTGTGCGTGCGTGTGTGTGTGTGTGTTTAGTGGGTTTTGCTCTTTATTGTGATACTGTAGTGGACACTGTTGCTGTCCGGTACCACCCAGGCAGTTCTGACTGATAGCAACCATACGTGCAACAGAACAAAACACTGCTCAGTCCTTAACCATTCTCACAATTGTTGTTATATTTGAGCCCATTGTTGCAGCCACTGTGTCAGTCCACCTTACTGAGGGTCTTCCTCTTTTTTGTGGACCCTCTACTTTGCCACACATGATGTCCTTCTCCGGGGACTGATTCCTCCTGATAACACGTCCAAAGAATGTGAGACGTACTTTTGCCATCCTGGCTTCTGAAGAGTATTCTTGTTATACTTCCTCCAAAACAGATTTGTTCATCATTTTGGCAGTCCCTGTATATCTAATGCTCTTCACCAACACCGCAACTCAAAGACGTCAATTCTTCTTTGGTCTTTCTTATTCATTGTTCAGCTTTGCTTGCATACAAGGCAACTGGAAACACCATAGCATGGGTCAGGCACACCTTAGTCTCCAAATGACACCCTTGCTTTTTAACACTGTAAAGAGGTTTTTTCAGTACTTCTTTCCTAGTGCAATGCATCTTTTGATTTCTTGACTCCTGCTCCCATGGGTACTGATTATGGATCCAAGTAAAATGAAATCCTTAATAACTTCAGTCTTTACTTATGCTCATACTGCTTTATGTACAGTTGTGAGGACTTTTGTTTTCTTTATGCATACTGAAGACTGTGGTCTCTGATCTTCATCAGTAAACACTTCAAGTCTTCTTTACTTTCAGCAAGCAAGACTGTGCCATCTGCGTAACACAGATGGTTGATGAGCCTTCAATCCCGCTACTGTGTTCTTTAGAGAGGTCCCACTTTCTCAGATTATTTACTTAGCATAGGGATTGAATAAGTATGGTAAAAGGGTATAATCCTTGTGCACATCTGTCCTGACTTTAAACCACACAGAATCTCTTGGTTTCTTATGAGCATGGTTAAGTGATTTGTAATTTCCATTCTTCAAAATGTTGTCCGTCATTCATTATGATCCACACAGTTGAATGACTTTGCATGGTAATCAAATACAGGTAAACATCCTTCTGGCATTCTCTGCTTTCAGCCAAGATCCATCTGACATCAGCACTGGTATCCCTGGTTCCACATCCTCTTCTGAGTCTGTTTTGAATTTCTGGTAACTTCCTGTTGATATCACTGCTGCAGCCATTTTTGAATTATCTTCAGCAAAATTATACTTGAGTGTGATATTAATAATACTTTTCGATAATCTGTCTTTGCTTAGATAGCCTATCTTAGGAATAGGCATAAATATGGATCTCTACCAGTCAGTTGGCCAGGTAGCTGTCTTCCAAATTTCTTGGCATAGACTGTGAACACCTCCAGTGCTGCATCCATTTATTGAAATGTCTCACCTTGTAGTCTGTCAATTTCTGGAGCCTCATCTTTCGCCAAAGTCTTCAGTGCATCTTGGACCTCTTCCTTCAGTACCATTGGTTCCTGATCATATACTGCCTCCTATGATGGTTGAACATTGACCAATTTTTTTTTGGTACAGTGACTGTGTATTCCTTCCATTTGTTTTTTATGTTTCCTGAGTAGTCATCTAATACTTTCCCCCATAAAGTCCTTTACTATTGCAACTTGAGGTTTGAACTTTTTCTTCAGTTCTTCAGAAAAATGCTGAGTATGTTCTCCCCTTTTAATTTTCTTTTTTATATACATTGTTTATTCATTTATTGTGATTGAGTGAGAGTGTACAGTTCAGTTTAAATTTGCATGCCCGCCTATGTGCAGCTCCTACTGCTCTCCTTGCCCGGTGATAGCACACTCTTCCTTTCTGTTCTATACGTGTCATATCCTCTTAACAATCTCCTGTCCCCTCTTCTCCGCCCTCCTTCAACTTCCTATCTACAAGTATTTGCTCATGTCATTATAATACTTTACTTTATATTCCTGAGCTGCCCTTGCAAATATTTTGTTTAGTTCTTTTACTTCATCATTTCTTTCTTTCATTTTTAGCTACTTTATGTTCAACAGCAAGTTTCAGAATCTCTTCTGACACTCATTTTGGTCTTTTCTGTCTTTCTTGTCTCTTATTTCTTCACGTCATTCCACAGCTTGTCTGATCTTCAGTCATTAATTTTCATTGCCTTGAATCTATCCTTGAAATGGTCTCTGAATTCAGGTGGAATATACTCAAGATTGTACTTTGGCTCTCTTAACTTGTTCTAATTTTCTTCAGTTTCACTTTGAGCTTGCACATGAGCAACTGATGGTCTGTTCTTCAATCTGCTCCTGGCCTTGCTCTGACTGATACTACTGAGCTTTTCCTTCATCAGTTTCCACAAATGGAGTCAGTTTGATCCCTGTGCATTCCATCTGGTGAGGTCCACATGTACAGTCACCATTTATGTTGGTGAAAAAGGTATCTGCAATGAAGAAATCTATCATACAATCTCCAGGATCGTTTCTATCACTAAAGATGATTTTGCAAATACCTATCCTTCTTCTTTGTTTCCACCTTGCACATTCCAGTCACCAGTAACTTTCAATGAATCCCAACTGCATTTTGATCAATTTCAGACTGCAGAAGTTGGTGAATATCTTCAGTATCTTCATCTTTTGCTTTAGTGGTTGGTGTGTAAATTTGAGTAATAGTTGTATTAACTGGTCTTCCTTGAAGATGTGTGGATATTATTCTATCACTGACATCATTGTACTTCAGTACAGAACTTGAAATGTTGTATATTAGCTGGTGTATCTTGTCTGCCCAGATATCTCCCTCTCAGTTTCAGTAGTAGCTTTCTGCTTTTCTTCTGGGAATCTTTCCTTCCCCATTCCTAGATATTAAATTTAGGTTGTGATGACTGTAATCCTGGCTTCAGAAGAGATCAAGTGACTCAGCCCTGGTCAATCAAAGCTCTGCATGTCTCTGGCCACAGAGATTGATTCAGAGATGAGCATATGATCCAAGCTGCGCCAATCAATGCCACGGAACTTCTTCAGGGTCTGCTAAAAGAGAGTCATCTACTCTGTCTTACCTGACTGAACCTGAAAGAATGTGAGACTGGAGTGGCAGCTGCCACCTTACCACCACAAAGGCACAGCCAACAAGATAACAAAAAAAATAGGAATCACACTAAAGCAGGAAATAGAAGCTGGGCCCAGTGGACACTATTTGAGCCCCTGGATGAAGATTCCTTGTCCATCATATTGTTAGGTTGTGGTCCCTAGAGAAGCAAAACCAGTAAGATCGAGAAATTTATATTAAGGAAATAGTTCCCACAGTTGCAGAGGCTGGAATATCCTGAATCTGTGGGTCAGGCTGGAGGCATCTCCTGATTTACAGAGCCACATAGGCTGGTGAACCCAAGATTGCCAGGTCAAAGAGCAATGCTCTTGTTTACAGGCTAAGAAGACTGATGAATCTCAAGATCAGCAGGCAAGACTGCAGGTAAGCTGCTAGCTCCAGTTCCAAGATCAGGATGTCAGATAACAGGAGCCAGGTGCAGGATAGAGCAAGCAAAAGCCCATGAACCTTGCCAAAAGTCCACTTAGATTCATGCAGGTGACACCTACAAGGATACTCCCTTTTAATAGATTGTCTCCTCATAGCAGATCCCATCATGAAGGTTATCACATTACATAAATTCATCACATCATAACAGGATTTACATCATAATTGCAAAACCACTGGGAATCACGGCTCAGCTGAGCTGATGCACAGTCCTAATGATCACTTTGGGGTTTTAATTGTTAGCAACTGACAAAGAAATCCCAACCATGGCTATGTTAATTGAAACCATTCTCTTCCATAGAGACAAAAGTGGGTCTCATGTACCTTTTTTTTTAAGAAATTGGATTTTATTCTATATTTGACAGACATGAGAATGGTAGGATCTGACCAAGTTGTTACTTTTTTTTTCTATTTTATTTAACATGACTGAGTGAAAATGTACATTCCCGTATAAATTTACATGCCCACCCATATGCAGCTTCCACTGCTCTCCCTGCCCGGTGACTGCACACTATTCCTCTCTGCTCCATACATGTCTCATCCTCCCAACAGCCTCCTTTCCACTTGGCTCCACCCACTATCCTTCCTCCAGCCAGAGGTAAGCAGGATGATATCCTATAGATGTATAGAACCATAAAGTGCAACCAATATATGGTCACCCTGCATTGCCAAGCCCAATCCATTCCTGTCCGAAGAGTGGACTTTTGTTATAATTTATGGGTAAGGGCAGCATCAGGGCTGGGGGCCATGCTCTCAGGGGAACGCTGAAAGCGCTGGACCATCAATTGAGGTCTTTTAGTGGAGATCTCATGATACACCTCTTTTTATTCTTGTGTTGCCAGTGAGACTCAACCTAGTGAGCTCCATCTTGGCTATCACTGGTGGTGGCCGGGCACCATCCGGTTCTTCCGGTCCCAAGTCGATGAAGGTACCCACTCTTGCGGGTCTCTCTGTCTTCTAGGTTGTCTTTACCGCATGTCATTTTGGTCCTCGGTGAGCATCCGTTCCTGCTGAGTTGGGCCCATTTGCCGTGTCCTCGGATGGCAGCTTGGCAGCTTTTCAGACCCCAGATGCCACTCACCAATGTGGGGTGCAGAAAGCTCTCTTAGCAAAACGCTAGTTGTGCCAATTGGCCTCGCTTTCGCCTAAAAGCATGGTCCCCTGCCCCCTGCCCGAGCTACTCTATCCTTGCAATATTGGGTTAAGATGGAAGGAGTACTCAAGTTATGCTGAAGTCTGCTTAATGTTGTTCTTGTTTCTAATGTGTGCTATCACCGCTTTCTCCCAATCAGATTTCTATCAACTATCTAAACTAAACCCTTCCCCCTCACCCTACCTCCCTCCCCTCCCTTGCAGCCGTCAAAGAGTCTTGTCTTCTAGACACAAGTCTGTTTTTAAGATCTTATTGTAGAGGTCTCACACAGTATTTGTCCCTTTGTCGCTGACTACTTTCACTCAACATAATGTCTTCCAGTTGAAACCAGGTCATGAGATGTTTCCTGGAATCATTGTTATTCTTTATCATTGCATAGTGCTCCATTGAGTATATGTACCATAGTGTAGCTATCCATTCTTCTGTTGTTGGGCATCTGGGTTGATTCCATCTTTTTGCTATCGTGGACTGTGCTGCGATAAACATTCTGGTGCATGTGTCCGTTGGTGTGAAAGGCCTTGATTCTGTAGGCTATATTCCAAGTAGTGGAATGACTGGGTCAAATGGTATATCGATGTCCATTTTTTTAAGGAAGCGCCAGATTGCTTTCCAAAGAGGCTGGACCATTTTGCAACCCCACTAACAGTGTAGGAGGGTTCCACTTTCTCCACAGCCTCTCCAGCATTGTTTTGTGTTTTCTGGATCATGGCCAATCTTGTTGGGGTGAGATGGTATCTCATTGTCGCCTTGATTTGAATTTCTTTAATAACTAAAGATCGTGAACATGTCCACATGTGTTTTTTAGCTGCCTGGATCTCCTCTTTAGTGAAGTGTCTGTCCATCTCCTTTGCCCATTGCTTAATTGGATGGTTTATCTTCTTCTTATTGATATTTTGTAGTATCTTATAGATTATGAAGATCAGGCATCAGTCTGACATACAGTTGCCAAATATTTTTTCCCATTCTGTGGGTGTTCTTTTAATTCTATTAATAAAATCTTTCAATGAGCAAAAGTGTTTGATTCTTAATAGTTCCCATTTATCTATTTTCTCTTCTGTTGATTGTGGTTTCTTGGACAGATTTTGGAGTCTGTCCTCATTGTGTATTAAAACTTCCATTGTTGTTCCTACCTTTTCTTCTATGAGCTTTATCGTTTTAGGTTTGATATTTAGGTCTTTTATCCAATTGGAGTTGGTTTTTGTGTAAGGTGTAAGATATGGATCTTGATTCAGTTTATTGCAGATGGATAACCAATTTTGCCAGCACCATTTGTTGAAGAGACGGTTCTTACTCCAGTTTAATGGCTTAGGGCCTTTGTCAAATATCAACTGTTCATAGGCAGATGGTGTCATCTCTGGGGTCTCAATTCTGTTCCACTGATCCATCTGTCTGTTCTTGTACCAGTACCAGGCTGTTTTGGCCACTGTGGCAGTGTAGTATGTTCTAAGGTTGGGTAATGAGAGATCTCCCAGTGTGTTCTTCTTCTTTAGTAGTACCTTACTTATCCAGGGCTTCTTCCCTTTCCAAACAAAATTGGTGATTTGTTTCTCCATCTCATGAAAAAATGATGCTAGAACTTGTATTGGGATTGCATTATATAAATAAATTGCTTTGGGTAAAATAGACATTTTCACAATGTTAAGTCTTCCTATCCATGAGCAGGGTAGGTTTTTCCATTTATCTAAGTCTCTTTTAGTTTCTTGTAGTAAGGGCCTGTAGTTCTCTTTGTAAAGGTCTGTTGTTTCTCTGGTTAGATTAATTCCTAGGTACTTTATCTTCTTAGGGGCTATCGTAAATGGTATAGATTTGATAATTTCCTCCTTAACAGTCTCGTTGTTGATATAAAGGAATCCTACTGATTTACTTATGTTTATCTTGTATCCTGAGACTTTGCTGAACTCTTCTATCAGTTTGAGTAGCTTACTTATAGATTCCTTGGGGTTCTCTGCATATACAATCATATCATCTGCGAACAGGGAGATTTCAACTTCCTCTTTGCTGATGCAGATGCCATTTATTTCTTCGTCTTGTCTAATTGCTCTGGCTAGAACTTCTAGCACAATGTTGAATAGGAGAGGTGAGAGTGGGCATCCTTGTCTAGTTCCTGATCTCAAGGGGAAGTCTTTCAGTCTCCATTCAGTATGATGTGGGCAATTGGCTTTGTATAAATGGCCCTTATTGTGTTGAGGAATTTGCCATCTATGCCCATTTTGCTAAGAGTTTTTAGCATGAATGGGTGTTAGACTTTATCACACGCCTTTTCTGCATCAATGGACAAAATCAGGTGATTCTTGTCTTTTGTGTTATTTGTGTAGTTAATCACAATAATTGTATTTCTGATGTTGAACCAGCCTTGCATCCCTGGTATGAATCCCACTTGGTCATGATGGGTTATTTTCTTGATATGTTGCTGTATTCTATTGGCAAGAATTTTGTTGAAGATTTTGCATCTAGATTCATGAGTGATATCGGTCTGTAGTTCTCTTTCTTTATTGGGTCTTTCTCTGGCTTAGGTATCAGGGTTATGCTGTCTTCATAGAATGAGTTTGGGAGTACTCCATCCCTTTCTATACTGTGAAATAGTCTCGGTAGTATTGGAGATAACTCTTCTCTAAAAGCTTGGTGAATTCTGCAGTGAAGCCATCTGGGCCCGGACTTTTTTTGGTTGGCAGTGTTTTGATGACCTTTTCAATCTCTTCCTTTGTGATGGGTTTATTAAGTTGTTCTGCTTCACGTTGTGATAATTTGGGTAGGTGGTATGAGTCAAGGAATTTGACCATTTCCCCTAGGTTTTCAAATTTGTTACAGTACAGTTTTTCATCGTATTCTGTTATGATATTTTTGATTTCTGTTGCATCTGTGGTGACAACTCCCCTCTCATTTCTAATTTGGGTTATTTGTTTCCTTTCCTGCTTTTCTTTAGTAAGTTTAGCCAGTGGTTTGTCAACTTGGTTGATCTTTTCAAAAAACCAGCTTTTGGTCTTTTCAATTTTTTCAACTGTTTTTCTATTCTCTAATTCATTTAGCTCTGCTCTAATCTTCATGATCTCGTTTCTTCTGGTGCCCGAGGGGTTCCTCTGTTGTTCTCTTTCTGCTTGTTCAAGCTGTAGAGTTAGTTCCTTGATTTGGTTTCTTTCTTCCTTCCAGATGTGTGCATTTATGGAGATAAACAGACCTCTGAGCACTGCTTTGGCTGTATCCCATAGGTTCTGGTAGGAAGTGTTTTTGTTCTCATTGAAAGCCATGAATTTCTTTATTTCACCCTTGATTTCCTCTATAACCCATGTTTTTTTGAGCAAGATGTTGTTCAGTTTCCAAGAGTTCCACTTTCTATGTTTTTTCTGCTGTTGATTTCAACTTTGATGGCTTTATGATCTGAGAAGATGCTTTGCAGTAATTCAATGGTACGGATTTTGTTGAGCATTGCGTTATGGCCTATCACATGGTCAATTCTGGAGAATGTTCCATGTGCACTGCAGAAAAAGGTGTAGTTGTCTGCTGATGGGTGGAAGGTTCTGTATATATCAATGAGGTTTAGTTGGTTAATTGTGGCAATGAGGTCTTCTGCATCTTTACTGAGCTTTTTTTCCTAGGTGATCTGTCTAGTAATGAGAGTGGAGTGTTAAAGTCTCCCACTATTATTGTGGAGTCATCTAACTCTCTTTTGAGCATAGTTAGTGTTTCTTCAACGTATTTAGGTGCTCTGATATTAGGTGCACAAATATTTAATATAGTTAAGTCTTGCTTGTGTACTGAACCTTTCAGCAATAAATAGTGTCCATCTTTGTCCATGATGGTGGATTTGACATTAAAATTCATTTTGTCTGAGATTAGAATTGCCACTCCTGCTCTTCTTTGTTCATTGTTAGCTTGATATATATTCTTCCATCCTTTAATTTTCAGCTTGTTCCTATCTTTAGGTCTCAAGTGAGTTTCTTGTAGACAACATAAGGATGGGTCATGTCTTTTGATCCAAGATGACATTCGGTATCTCTTTACTGGAGCATTCAGTCCATTCATATTCAATGTAATTATTGATAGGTATGTGTTCACTGCTGCCATTGTGATATGTTTATTTTTGTGTTGATATTTTCTCTATTGTTCTTGTTAGTCTGTTCTGGGACATTCTTTTTTGTGAGTTGATTTTTCACCTTTCTCAGAGCTGGTTTTATAGTTGTTGAGACTCGTGTGTTACATTTCTTGAAATGGTATGATACATCTTTGTTGTACTTTACAGCTACCCCTATGATCCCCCTTAATAAACTATATATAAACCCAATTTTAATTACTATCATTCTTGTCATCTTCCTCTCCATCTGGAAGGACTGTAACAACTGTAGTACAACCCTCTTTTTATTATGATGGCACCATAGTTTTCATGATCATCACTGGATTGCTTCTTTCCAAATCAAAGCTGTGATTGACTTTGGAGCCTTCCCTAACTGAGTAGACCTTTGAGTAGTAAAGTCGTTCTAAAATATAAATTTAGTGGTTTCGTTCTTCTAAGCCAGAGCCAAGAACTTCTTTCAGTATTTCTTGTAGTTTGGGTTTGGTTTTCACAAAGTCTCTGAGTTTCTGTTTATCTGGGAATGTCTTCATTTCATTTTCGTATTTGAAAGATAGTTTTGCAGGATATATAATTCTTGGTTGGAAGTTCTTCTCCTTCAAGGGTTTGAATGTGTCATGTCACTGTCTCCGTGCCAGCCTGGTTTCTGCTGAGAAATCTAAAAAGAGCCTACAGGGTTTCCCTCTGAATGTTAGCTTTGCTTTGAGTCTTGCTGCCTTTAAGAGTTGCTGCTTATGTTTCATTTTGTTAAGCTTGATTATAATATGTCTTGGAGTCTTTCTTTTGAGATGTATATTGGGTGGCGTACAATATGCATCTGAGATGTCTATATTCTCTCCCTTCATGATTTCTGGGAAGTTTTCTTTCAGTAGCTCAGCAATGATACTCTCTGTGTTCTCAGATGTCTCACCCTGTTCAGGGACTCCTATTAATCGAAAGTTGTTCCTCTTAATAGAGTCCCACATGCTTCTTAATGTTTCTTCATTTTTCTTGTTTCTTTTTTCCGATTTCTGCTCATAGACGCTGGCATCAGTAGCTCTGTCTTCCAAGTCAGAAATTCTTTCTTCCATTTGCTCCATTCTGTTTTCTTGGCTTTGCATGGAAGTTTCTATGTCTTCGATTTTCTTCTTGATCTGTTGGATTTCAGAGTATTGGTGTTCAATCAGATTGAATAGCTTGCTTAATTTTTCATTTTGTTCTGCTGCATTTTGTATAAGGTCTAGAAGGGCTCTGTATATAATCATTTTGTATTCACTTCCTGATGCTTTCATAAAAGTTTCTTCATCTGGAAAACTCCTTGGTTGCTTTGTTTGGGAGCCTTCTGAAGCCATGGCTGATTTCTTGTATGTCACAATTGTCTGTTGCTTTTTGGGTCCCATGTGAGTATGTAGAGGCTGGAAGAGGTACTGTGAGGATGGATTGCAAATGTTTCTCTAGGCTGTCTTCAAATGTAAGGCAAAACATATCTGACCACTTCACAAGTCCGTTAGGTTTTCAGATGTAGAGGTCCCTCTTCTCAACTGACAAAGTAAGCACCACTATATCCAACCCTAGATGATAACAAGGTAGTTCAGAATACAGCAATGCTACTGCCCTGTTGGCTTCTGCTGACAGGGCCTAGCCTTAGCCAACACTGCATCAAGTACTGCTTTTGTGATAGAAAAGCACTCTCTTGTGGGCAGGCTCTGGCTCCCAAGCTAAGAATTAGGTCCAGCTGTGGCCACTGTATCCAAGATGGCGCCCTCCACACAGGCAGCAGACAGAGGGGCTAAAAGTGCCAAGAGGTAGTGATTCCTCTGCTTCTTTTGCAGGGCCTGCAACATAGGTGGCACTGGGAAAATTACTCCTTTTCTGTTGGAGAAGTGCTGTCCTGTTTTCAGGCAATGGCTCCCAGGCTAAGAATTAGGTCCCGCTAAAATCTCCGCATCCAGCATGGCATCCCGCACACTGACTGTGGAATTCCGTTCAAACCCCGCTGAGGCAGCTATAAAATGAAAGGCTAGAAGTGGCTAGACTAACAGAGTCTTAAGCCTGGCTCTCAGAATATGGGAATTTCACCTGCCTATCCCCCCAGCAGCGCTTCTGAGTCTAGCCGCTAGGCAAGATCCAGCTCCTCCCACAGGCCAAGATAGAGAAAAAAAAAAGTCCAAGTGGTGAGTTTACCTTCCGTCCATGAGAGCCGGGGCCAACCAGGAGCGGGAGTCAGAGGAAGAGAGGAGGTTTTTCACTCAGTGGTATGAAGTCCCAATTAACAGCCCTGTGCCGTGTCCTGAGGCTGATTAGGTGATCAGAGGCTCCATTTGATTATCAATTCAGGTCTTGGTTTCCAGAGGGATAGAAGGAGACGTGGGCTTAGTCCGCCATCTTGACTCCGCCCCCCACCTTTTTTTTTAATAGACTATTTTTTAGATCCATTTTTAGGTTTACAGAAAAATAACACAGAAAGCACAGAGTTCCCTCTCCTCTCTCTGTACCCTCTCTCCTGTTATTAATGTCTTGCAGTCTTGAGGCACATTTGTTACAGTTGATGAAATAATATTGATAAGTTATCATTAACTGATATCCCAGGTTCGCACTGCACAATCCCATGGGTTTTGACAAATGCGTAGTACGATGTATCCCCCATTACAGTATGATAAAGAATAGTTCCACTGCCCTAAAAATGCCCTGGACTCCACCTATTGTCCCTGACCCTTTCCCCTGCACCCCTGAAAACAACTGATAGTATCACTGTCTTCATAGTTTTGCTTTTTTCAGAATTTCATGTATTTTTAAAGCAGCTTTATGTTAATTTGAAGAGTCCTGATAGCATAATAATTAAGTGTTCAGCTGCTAACTGAAAGGTAGGCAGTCTGAATCTACCAGATTCTCCATGGGACAAAGACTTGGTGGTCTGCTCCTATAAATATTACTCGTTGCCATTCAGTCTACTCCCACTAGTAACAACCCTATGGTTTCCAAGGCTGTAAAACTTTTAAGGAAACAGACTGCCACATCCTTCCCCCACGGAGAGGCTAGTGGGTCTGAACCACTGACTCTTCACTTTGCAGTCAAGCTCTTAACTACTGTGCCACCAAGGCTCCTTGAAAACCCTGTGGGACAGTTATACTTTGCCCTGTATGGTCACTGTAAGTCAGAACTGACTCAACAACAGTGGATTTGACTTGGGTTTTATGTTATTTTGCTTTTGGTTAATTTTGAAGTATTTTTACAGCACTTCTTCAGATACAAACAGACTACAGGCATCATGACTGGCCCAGTTCTGGAACCACAGTCCATCTGTTACTCTGCATAAAGGGAATTTGAAGGCCTAGGGGCTGACTGGATTACCAAGCTTGCTTGTTTATTTCACACACATGGATCAGGTTTGGGACTAGGGTGAGGTGAGTGAGACACTTCAAAGCCCTGAGAATCAGATCCTCTTTAAACTTTATACCCTAGTAGGTCTAGTCTAGCCCTGCCTGGGCTGTACCCTCCAGACTGCTAGGGTTGGTAGTGGACTGAAGGCACAGACCAGGACCTGTAAGTCTGAGTTCTAATTCTGAGTCACCCACTGTTGACCTGGGACAGCCCTCTTCTCTACTTCGACCTTTGTTTTCTCATATATACAATGAGTTTGTTGTTTTAGTTACCTAGTGTTGCCATAATAAAATATACACAAGTGTGTGGCTTTAAAGAGCAAGAATCTCTTTTCTCACAATTCTGGAATCTAAAAGTTCAAATGAGGGCCTCAACCATGTTTATTCTTTCTGTATGCCTCTCTCCTCATTCCCAATGTCTGTTGATGATTCTTGGCATTTCTCAGTGTCCCATGGCATCTGTCTTCCCCTTCATGTGTCTCTGTGTCTATTCTGCTTTTTTTATAACTCAGAAGTAGTTAGGTTTAGAACCCACTCTACACCGATACGACCTCATCAATGTAACAAAAGAAAGTCTCTGTTTCCAACCGATCACATCCATGTGTACAGAGGCCAGGACTTCAACACATATTTGTGGGGATACAATTCAGTCTATAATGAATGTTGACTAGGAATCTGTTTGGCAGTCCAGTGCTAACTTGTACAATTCTTCTCAGTGATTGTGGCAGCAAAGATGTTCCAAAGACTCAAAGACACATACAGTGGTCAGCCTGCATTGGCCTAAACCCTCCTCCCCAATCAATGAAGCTGTAACTTCACTGACAGAGAACAGGACAGAAGCTAGCTGCTGTTTGCTCACCTGTGACCCTGGCAAGATTGAACATACTTTAGGCTACTCAGAGCTTCATGATTCTTGTGCTGTGAAGGACCTTTCAAACAGAGGGGAAAATCATCCCTGGCATGGAACAAAATGAACATCCTGCGTTGAGGCACCTGGGAAGCAGGTCTGAGCTCCCAGACCTTGGAAGCAGCATCATACTTGCTCACCTGTGCCAGTAAGAGAGGGGACCTGTCTTCACATCTCAGCTTCTGCCTTGTGAAGCTGTCCTCCTCTGCCTGCAGCACTGACCACTGCAGCACCTCTCATACACGAAGTCCCCCATGAGCAGGAGTTAACTCACCCCCGAGCAATATGTCAGATGAAGGATACCTGGTGACATGGTGATGAAAGCTTGGCTGCTAACTGAAAAGTCAGCAGTTCAAATCCACTAGCCACTCCTCAGGAGGAAAATGGAGCAGGTGACTTCCATCAAGATTTACAGCCTTAGAAACACAATGGGGTAGTTCTACTCCATCCTGTAGGATGCCTATGAATTGAAATTGATGAGCATAAATAATGAGTTTAATGTGTCCGATGCCCTATGGCCCTGGGGTAAGCAGACAGGCATCCCAAAAAGCTTGGTGTGTGCATGAGTTGCAGTGATGGAGAAACTACAAAACCCAGCCAGGTGTGGAGCTGCTCAGACCCCTGTGTGGCAGGGGAAAAGGAAGCAGCCTGCATTCAGGAGACAAAGGGACATCCCAGCTGATGAAAAGAGGGACAGTTCCCTCACCATTCCCTCCCTCCTGCTTCCGTGAACTCTGAAACCCAGAAGGGGTCTCAGTCAGAAAGAGGGGAAGAGCAAGGGTCTGTGGTTGAGAAATTCAAACAGAGGCATTTTTCTGGACTTTCTAAGCATTTCCCAACTCATCTAAGTCACTGGGGAATACCCCACAGCTCGGACTGTAACAACATTGCTCCGCACAACGACATCATCTTGACTTTATGCCCACAGGTGCACAGGGGAACAAGCACCTGGATGGTGCAGAGCTTGGCTGTGTAACTTTCCAGCTGCATGACTTACAGCAGCTGCTTAGCCCCTCCCAGCCTGTGTGACCTCAGATGGAAAATGGTGTAAATAACAAGGTAATCAACTCTTCTGGTGGTTTCAATTACACAAGTAAAGCACTTGGCAGGGAGCCCAGCATGGAGCAAATTCTCAGCAGGGTTTAGCAACTGCTTATGAAGAGTCACCGGGGGAGGCTTCCAGACAGCGTGAGGCATCATGCCATCCCACCACAGCCAAGACCCAAAAAGCTAAGTAAAACAGAGACAAACGTCAATCCTGGAACTAAAAGTGTCAAATGAAGACATAAAGATTTTAGCCAAACACCAAATGGAATAAGAAATTGACAGAGAATAGGGACCAGGAAGAGATAAGAGATGAAGTCTCCTATCAGCTAACCCTGCATGGACTCACCATCTTGGACTCTTATTGGAGATTAGCAAATAGGGAGAATGGGAAAGCAGATTCAGGAGATTCCTAGCACAAGACAAAGCACCTTGTAACCAGTGATACATGCTCTTCCCACCCTCCATCTTCTCCTTGATGCCCTTTGTCTAATGCCTATTGGATAGCTTCAGTGACTCAGCTGTCCAGGAAGTGAAATGTCTGTGCCAGTTGGATTTGCTTTGTCCACATCAGAGAATGACACATGAGGAATATTAAAAAGCACTTTGAGGAGCTTCCAGTGAGATACGTCTCCTGGTAGCCAATGATACACACTTTCCTAACCTCACCATTCCTCCTCCCCACCTCAGCTTCCTTTGCTTCCTGCTGGCTTCAGTCTCTCAGCCAGGAGGAATCTCCTTCATTCCCACCCACTTGAATTTGCCCCTCACCCTGTTACTGACCAGTTCCCTGAGTGCCATTTTTCTGTAGCTGGAGTTGCTGTTTTCCTTGTCTTTTGGTTTCTTCCATGCCTCGCACCACCTCCCTCTCCTTTCTCTCAAACGCCCAGCTCCATGTGCTATTTTTCCATCTTCTTGAAAGGCTGTGAATCATCACTTAACTGGGGGACCATTCCCCCAGCCAGTGACAACACACTGGCAGGATTCTCTGAGCTCTTTTTGCTCTGTTTTCTTATGCTTTGCTTCATTGCATTTTGCTTTGTCTATTAGTCTTCTTGTTCTTCTCATCGCTTGGGAGTTTCTTCTAGCTAGGCTGTACTACACAGCTTAAGACCCAAGTCTCCAGTCTGGGCATCCATGTTAGTGGGATCCTTGACGGCATTTCTTTATTCTTTCTTTCTTTTTTGCTCTTTTTTGCTTCCTGTATTTCTTCATTTCCCAGTTCTCATCTCTCTATACTTACCTTATTTTCCTGCCTCCTGAATACTTGACACTGTGTGTCTTCTATATCCCACCTGGCTAGACTGCACTGTGCAGGCTGGAAGACATTTCACTGGCCTTTGCAGCAGCACAAGTGGGACCCCTCAGAGACTGTCTTTTATTTTTTCTTTTCCAAATTTTTAACAATTGTTTTCTTCTCCTTTTTTAAAATAATCTTTTTGTTTCTCTCCATTTCTTGGATTATTGTATCTCCATTCCAGTGGCAAGCTCCCTTAGTGGTCTTTTCTTCCCCTTCCTTCCTCCCTTCCATCCTTCCTTTGTTGCTTCCTTCCTTCCTTTCTTCCTTACTTCCTTCCTTGCTGCCTTCCTGTCTTCCCTCCTGCCTTCCCTACTTCACTCCTTCCTTCCTTCCCTCCTTTTGTTTATTTATATGTTTTTCAGTTCCTGTTTTTCTCTCCACTTATCCTATTGCCCATACCCATCTTGGCTTCGTACAACACAACCTTCCCTCACCTTCCCACCTACCTGCACTGTGAGCTGAACATCACACCCTCAAGCAACACAGAAAGGACTGACTGGAATCTGCACAGCACTGACTCCTGGCCCCCCATTGGCTCTGTTACATGACACAAACAACTCTCCTAGTCCATCTCCTTCAGCTGGACCTGCCTTGTTGTACCATAGCTGAGGGACTGGACCTGCCCATTGGACAAGGAGGTGAAAAATATTGTGACCACAGACAAGCAAACAACAAAAAACACACAGCCAATCTGCTGTGTGCCAAATAAAACAAAAAGCAGGAAGAAACAAACAGATCTACAATCGATAAGGAAATTAACTACTGAATGGCCTGAAGACAGCAGAAAATATCAATATCAAAATATATATGTATGTATGCATGTATAAAGGATAGAAAAATTTCAGAAGGCATCCAAAGTAAATAACTAGATGACTTTGCAGTAGAAGAAAAATGCACTAGAATTACCTGAGGAATTCAAATCTCTTGATACTCAGAGTTATCCAAGAGTTGAAGCAAAACAAAAACAAAAAGAGGAAATACAGACAAATTCATGGAAAAGGTAGAGAAAAATTCACGCAAGAACTCAGGAAAGTAATACAAGAACAGGTTTTCAAACTAAACTCACAACTAGAAATAATACAAAAACAATCATTAGAAAGCCAAAAGATGAACAACAAGATTTTAAAAATTGATAGTGTCACAGTAATGCTGAGGAGTCAGTTTACAATGATCAAAGGCAGGATCAGTGAAATTGAAGACAAAGACTTGGAAACAATTTTGTTTGAGAAAAAATCAGGAAAAAGAATGAAAGAAATGGAAAAAGCCCTAAGAATTACATGGGATACAATTAAAAGCAAAAGTTCACAAGTGACTGCAGTTCTAGAACAGAGGGAGAAAAAGGAAAACACAGAGAGGATCACTGAAGAGTTACTGACAAAAATCTTCCCTAGTGTTGTGAAAGATGAAAAGCTGACCATCCAAGAAGCTCAACAAGTCTCATATAGAGCAAACCCTAAAAGAAAATCACCAGTGCTTATCATAATCACACTGGCTAAAACCGAAGACAAAGTAAAAATTCTCAGAGCAGCTCGAGAGAAACAGAAAATAACGTAGACAGGAGAAATAATAAGATTAAACTCTGTTTATTTAGTGGAAACCATGGAGGTAAGAAGGCAATGGGATGATATATATACATATATATATATAAAACACTGAAAGAGAAAAATTTCCATCCAAGAATAATGTATCCTGCAAAATTTTCATTCAAATGTGATGGTGAAATTAAAATAGTTCCAGATAAACAGAAATTAAGGAAATATGTAAAAACCAAACCAAACTTAAAAGAATTATTACAGGAAGTTCTTTGATCTGACAACAAACAACATCAGACCACAGACTGAATCTAGAACACAAGTCACATACCATCCTAGGAAATAAACTCTCAAGGATTACCCAAACCAAAAAAATTGTAACTCTGAACCAACTAGGGTAATCTGTAAATGACAACATCAAAACCATAAAAGACAGAATAAACAATATAGGTATAGAACTTTCTAATGGACAGGAAGGCAAGGTGATACCACGTAGTAATAGACTGGTTGAAATCTAGAAAGATAAGGGTAAATTTCAAGGTAACTGTAAAAGAAGTTTACAAACCTGCTTATCAAAATAAAGAAAGAAAACATTAAGTCTCAATAGAAACAATACCTACAGAAACAAAACAAAAAAGAGTTCCACAAAACAAAGGAATTCAGCATGGGAGAGTAAAGGAACAAAATAAATATCAGCACCACAAAAAAAAGCACTACAAAATAACAGCAGTAAACCTACACCTATCAGTAATTTACATTGAATGTAAATAGCCTATATGTACCCAGAAAGAGATGGAAAGTGAAAGAACAGATAAGAAACAGGATCCATCAATATGTTGCTTACCAAAGACACACCTTAGAAACTAATACACCTGGTGTCAGTACAATGACAGACAGATTCACTAACAGAACAGAAATGAGAATCCAGATGTAAATTCATCCACCTCTGGTCACCTCTTCTGTGACAAGTACCCAAAGTCCATCACATGGGGAAAAGATAATGTAGTGGATTGAATTGTGTCCCCCCAAAGCTGTGTGTAGTCACAATTCCCAGGATTGTGCAATGTCCCTGTGTATTATAAACCCTGACTCTATGGTATTAATGAGGGAGGATGGGCAGCAGTTATGTTGGTGGGGCAGGACTCTTAATGTGTAAGATTGTATTATGCCTTGAGACAATCTTGTTGGCTATAAAGGAGAGGGAAGCAAGCAGAGTTTGGGACCTCATACCACCCAGAAAGCAGTGCTGGAAACAGAGTCTGTCCTCTGGAAAGGATCTACAATCCCTGCACCTCAGAAGCTCCCAGTCCAGGGGAACACTGACTACAAGGGCCTTCCTCCAGGCCCAACAGAGAAAGACTTTCTCTAGAGCTAATGCCCTCAATTTGAACTTGTAGCCTAGTTGACCATGACAAAAAAAAAAAAAACACAAATTTTCTTCTTAAAGCCATCAACTGGTGGTATTTCTGTTATGGCAGCACTAGGTGACTAAGACAACAGTCTTTTTAACAAATGGTGCTGACAAAACCAGCTGTCATCTCATAATATGATGGAAACTGGAGGATATTATGCTGAATGAAAAATATCAATCAGAAAAGGGCAAGCACTATATTAGAACATATCATGAATTGAATTGTGTCCCCCCAAAAGTATATGTAGCAATTTGCCTAGGCCATGATTGCCCTCCATTTTGTGGTTTTCCTATGCTGTAAATCCTAAACTCTGCTTGTGGTTAATAAATTGGATCATGTTAAAGAGGATTAGTATGGGATGATAACACCCTGTCTAAGATCATTTCCCTGCTCCAATGTAAAGTTTCCCTGGAGTATGCTTGCACCACCTTTCATCCTACAAGAGATAAAGGGAAAAAGAAGCAAGCAGAGAGTTAGGGACCTCATAACCATCAGGAAAGCAGCACCCGGAGCACAGTGCATCCTTTGGAGCTGAAGGTTGGAGCAGGTCCTAGGAGTTTGTACATTACTGAAGGGTCATTAGGAGCTCAACTGTGAATACTTGGGGTTGCAGCATGGGGGTAAAAGAACAATCTCTGTATTGGCTTACCCATAGCCTTGACTCCTGTTAAAACTTAACTTTGGCCTCCAATGTCCTGCACAGGAGGCCACAGTGAAATAGAGAAACACTAGAAGAAATCCTTGGGTCCTGCACTCAAGGAGCTCAAAGCCAGGGATGGAATGGCAAGCTAAAAGTGCTTTTTAGCAGGTAATTTTTTTAGCCATGTAGACTTTGGACCCTAGGCTTACCTCCATCTTGTCCTAAAATAATCCTCAAATCCGAGGCACCCAGCACGATGCACAGCAGAGGTGCTCTGCAAAGCTTGCTGAGCTAAACTGAGCCAAAGCTAATATTATCGCCTTGTTACTGCTATGAAGCTTTCTAATTTCATAGTGAAAGCACCATGTGCCATGGTCTAAAAAAAAAAAGAAAGAAAGAAAATGGTTTCCTGCCTACAGGAAGTCCCTTTTTGTGCCATGTCCTTATCCAGGAAGCACCAATTATGGGCAATAGCTACTGGACCTGCATGGAGCATCAGAGGACCACAAGTCCCCCTTGCACTGCCAGTCTGTAGCCCAACCCCCACCCCCCGGGACAATGTCAAGACCCTCCAGCAATGCACAAACTCCTAGTGCCTCCTCCAACCTTCTCATGGCAGCAACAGCAGCAAAGGAGCCCTGTCAGCCTCCAGAGGAGGCTCTCTGGATTCCTAAACTCTGTTAGGTGGGGGCTTCTATGACCTCTGTATGCATACCAGTGCTGACAGCTCCCCCCAAGAGGGACAGTGGAGATTACCACATGTGATGACAACATGCCAATTAAATATCCAGTGCTGTTAATTAAAACCTGAAAATGGAGTTTTGGAATTTAACTAACAATACAAATAAATGCAAGGAATAGAGGTTTCCTGAGTTTGTTTCTATTTTAATGTGTCTATCCTCTATTAGGAAACCCTGGTGGCATTTGCTAACCGAAAGGTCAGCAATTCATATCTGCCAGTCACTCCTTGGAAACCCTATGGAGCAGTTCTACTCTGCCCTCCAGGGTCTCTACGGGTCAGAATTGACTCAGTGTCACTGGATTTGGTTTTGGGTTATCCTCCATTATGAAATCCTAGTAGCACAGTGATAAAGTAATATAGCTGTTAACCAAAAGGTCAGCAGTTTGAATCCACCAGGCATTCCTTGGGAACTCTGTTAGGCAATTCTACTCTGTCCTATAGGGTTGCTATGAGTCGGGATCAACCGGACAGCAGCAGGCTTGTTTTGTTTTTAATCCTTCATTAACAGCTAGAAAGTTAAATCACTTTACATAAGCGGTAGGAGAAAAACAGAAAGCATACTTTTCACTTGTAAGAGTCACAGTCCCTCTGGTTCTCAGTTTAGTGGGTGACTCCCAACCCTACCCCCAGTCATCCATCCTGGAGAAGGGTGTGTTAGCTGAGGGTTCCCCAGGCTGCTGTGGGTGCAGCACTAGAACAAAGGTCCTGGCCAGTCAAGGCTAGAAACAGCTGTCAACAAGCAGAAGGACTGGCCAAATGACAAGAAACGAATAGAGTCACCCAAGTCTGCAAAGTCTGTGCACTTCCTCCTGCTCTTATTCTTCTACCCCTCCACAGGAAAAGGGGTATCTAAGCAAGGAAAGTGGGGTTAGGACTCCCTCAGACCAGGGCAGTGCTGACACTCAGCTTGGCATGACCCTGTGGTTCAGATACCACTACTGGCCCCTTTTAAGAATAAATACTTCTGAATTTATAGTGTTGGTGAAGAATATTGAATATACCATGGACTTCCAGAAGAACAAACAAATCTGTCTTGGAAATACAACCATAATGCTCCTTAGAAGCAAGGATGGCAAGACTTTGTCTTGCATACTTCAATCATGTTATCAGGAGAGACCAGTCCATAGAAAAGGACATTGTCTTAGTCATCTAGTGCTGCTACCACAAAAATGCCACAAGTAGAAGTCTTTTGAAAAAGAAACTATTCTGTCACAGTTCAGTAGGCTAAGAAAGTCCAAATTCAGGGCATCATCTTAGGGGAAGTCTTTCTCTGTTGGCTCAGAAGGAAGGTCCTTGTCTTCAGTCTTGCCCTGGACTGGGAGCTTCTGAGGTGCAGTTACCCCAGTTCCTTTCCAAAGGACATGGTCTGCTCCCAGTCCTGCTTCTTGGTAGTATGAGGTCCCCAAGTCTCTGCTTGGTTCCCTTTCCTTTAGATCTCAAGAGATTGCCTCAAGGCACAGTACAATCTTATGCATTGAGTCCTGTCCCACCAACACAACTACCGCCCATTCTCCTTCATTATCATCATGCAGGCAGGAATTACAGCATATAAACCCATCACACAGTACCAGGAATCATGGCCCAGCCAAATTACTACACACATTTGGGGGGTGGGGTGCGTACATAATTCAGTCTATGACAGACATTATTCTTGATAAAGTAGAGGGTCAGCCAAAAAGTGGGAGACTTTCGATGACCTGAACTGACACAGAGAATGCAACGATAGGCTCAAACATGGCACATGATACAGGACTGGGAAACTTTTCATTCTTTTATGCATAAAGTCACTATGAGTCAGAACAGACTCAACAGTACTTAACAACAACACAGTCAGGCTGTCACTCACTGCAGACACTTTTCTCTCAGGGTTTTTTGATGTCCCTGCACATCCCGAAGCAGAAGTACTGTTGGCTTTTATTCCACACTTTCTTTTCAAGAATGTTTGAATAGCCACCACCCTTGGAAGATAGAGAGACTGTCTCCCTCTAGGGCAGAAGGCAGGCTTGTTTACTGTCTGATATAATGAAGACAATGTCACCCTCCAGGGCAAATGGCAGAGTTCACTTGCAGCCCATTAATCAAGTTTGGAGTGTCACCCCTTTTCAGCTCAGTAACTAAGTCACTCCTGAGGTTCACACTTCAGCCAAAGATTGAATAGGTCCATAAAACAAAATGAGACTAAAGTGGCATGCCTACCCAGGACAAGACTAGAAAGCAAGACAGGGCAGGAAAGCTGGTAATAGGAAACACAAGGGTGAGAAGGGAGGGTGTTGACCTGCTGCAGGATTGTGAACCAGCATCAGAAAACAACATGTGTAGTAACTGTTTAATGAGAAACTAGCTTATTTTGTAACCTTTGTCTAAAGTACAATTAAAAAACTAAAAAAGATTGGAGTGTCCCTAATTCTGAGTCCCCAGCTCTGACCAAATCCAGTGTGTATACAGCCTTCGCCTAGATTATTCTGTAGCTGGGATTTGGGGACAAAGAGAAGCCAAGGAGACTATGACACTCATGCCACACACTGGACCATGAATACAACTGTTGTCTCTGGCCCGGGAGTCTCATGTCTTCTGCCGGCATCCATGACAATGGGGCAGGCTGACTCCTTAGATTCAAGCAGGGGAAATTCTTACCTGCCTATGGTCACGCAGTTGGAAAATTCGTGGCAGGTTAAGGTTTGATCCATCTCACCTCTACCATCTGGTATGTGATGTTAAAATTGTGTCAGGATACAATGTATCTCAGGATGTGAGCAGGGGACCACCCGGATCAGAAAGATCTGCTTAGTAGAGCACGGCTTATTAAATAATGCAGCCTCCTGGGTTCCGTCACTGACCTATGACTCGAAGCTCTCACGGTAGGACCTAGGATCTGCACTTCCAAGAAGTTCTCCTGTTTTATCTCAGAAGCACCCCAAATCTGAAAACCTCAGCCTCCACTGCCTGTCTTTTATTCTATAGTATGCAGCAAGTCATGAATATCTGGGCTCGTGGGGGCCTGACCTCCCAGGTTTAGTCTGTTCCAATTCTGTAGCAGAGAGTGAAAGCTCAAACTCTGCTGTGTCCCAGCAGGCTGAGAGGCTAATGAGAGGGTCTGCATAAAGACAGCAGATCAGGATGATGGACTTGCCTTGATGTACACTGTCTGTACATCACTATGTATATAGCATGTACACTGGGGCACCAGACTCTGAGGACGGTGGCTGCAGAGCCCTTGGCTCACTCTGGCTCCTGGCACCTTTCTAGTCACAAAGATGGTGAAGACCTTGTTTGGCTGACTGCTGTATACCCAATGTAGTCCTGGTGGCCCAGTGATTCAGGGCTCAGCTGCTAACCTAGAGATCAGCAGTTTGAATTCACCACTCACTCCTTAGAAATCCTACGGGCTACTTCTACTCTGTCCTACAGGATCCCTATGAGCCAGAATCAGCTCCACAGCAAACGGTTTGGTTTTTGTCGTTTGGTTATATATCTGGTGGAGTCTCTGGTTGGTGCAAATGGTTAACACACTTGACTGCTATCAGAAGAGTTAGATTCAAGTCCACCCAGAGGCATCTCTGAAGAAAGGCCTGGTGGTCTACTTTAGAAAAACAATCAATGGAAGTCCTACAGCTCACTGTTCTGCTCTGGCACACAACTCAGAATCAACTCCATAGCAACCGTTTTTTAATATCCCAGTGTCTACAAGAACCCCTGACACACAGGTTATTGAAAAATTAGTGTGGCAAACATTATTGGAGACAGGGAAGACAGAGGGAGTTAGAGGGGAGAAAAATGACAGGGACGGTAGAAGGGAAGAGGGAGGAAGGGAGACTAGGGAGACGGGGTGACATGTTCTTGAGGATTGAGGCTGAGACTCTTCATCTAAATCCCAGAGCCCAGAAAGCCTCAGCAAGAGGAAGTTCAGCTTACTGCAGCCTGCTTACACACGTGCCTCGCCTACCAGCCAGAGGACAGGGCCATACTCCATGCCTGAGGCCCCAGTGCTGGTCCTAAGGCTGCCCTTTAGAGGGCACTGGGACAAACCAGCCGAAAGAACAAAGGAGTGAAAGAATGAACAAATCCATCAGTGTAACCTGTCATCATTGAGAGCTTGATGTCATCAGTATCGCTGGGTGATGCAGATGGTTAACACACTCAGCTGCTAACCAAAAGGTTGGAGGTTCAAGTCCGCTCAGAGGTAACTCAGAAGAAAGACCTGGTAATCTACTTCCAAAAATCAGCCATTGAAAACCCCTTGGAGCACAAGTCGACTCTGACACACGTGGGGTTACCTTGAGTTGAAGTCAACTTCATGACAACTGGTTTTAGATGTGTAAGGAAACAGGCTAAGAAAATCCAGGCATCTTGCCAGAGAGCCACCTTTCAAAACGTGGGAAAGGCAGGATGCTGCCACCAGCTCTCCTGATTCTAAACTCAGTGCTGTCTCCATTCAGGTGACAGACAGGGAGCTTTCAGTACACATTTTCACCACCCCACAGTGAGCCCCAAGGGTGGAAGGCCACAGGGTCCCTCCCAGTCCAGCCCACTCTGCCCCTGACCCACCTATAGCCCCAGCCCCTTCCACCCATCACCCTAGACAGGTTGCCTCTAGGCAGTCATCCTCCTGTACTGGTAGAATACATTGATCTTCCAGCAAAACTCAAGGTGGGTTATTAAGCTGCAGAGGCCATGTCCTCCCACAGCAGCTGAGGCCCTGATGTCACCTTATTAAGCTTTTCTGCTGGCATTAAAGGTTACCACATCCAATCTCAGCATGTGGGGCCCGCACCCCACAGTGTGTGCTGCTGAATAATTAAAGGAGAACAAAGTTCCAGAGCAGAGCTTCTGTGACCTTCTCCAGGAAGATACAACTACTGGGGGAGGGGTACAGTCCCTGACAATGTGTCCACCACGACCTTGACGCCTGTATTCCCACCTTTCCATGCCCCAGCATCCACTGCGGAGCCTTGAGTTCAATAGGTATGCAACTCTGCATCTCTGAGACGATACGAGTTTGCTGAAAACCCTGATCATCTAATGCCTTCTGACAGGTTACACTTGGGATTTTAGAAAGTTTTTTTTTTTTTTTCTTTCTCCAACTGTCTGGATTCCTTTCTTCTACTCTCCCCATTGAGGAGAGTGGCCTTGGCCTGGCACTAGTTGGCATTAGTTGGCAAAGAGAATCCCCTGTTCTAGTCTGCTCCAAGAGGCCAGCCATCAGTTAGGGCTCCAAATTCAAGGGCATACCCTGTGGCCCTGTAAGGGTGTATGTGCTCTGAGTCAGTGCCCAGGAGTGTGTAAGACCATGGACTCCTATCTTTTCAGCCACAGACATAGCTGCAAGACAGGCCAGGTGCTCAAAGAGTACCTGTGATTCACAGGTAAGAAGCCAGGTAGAGGCTGAGGCATCTCTTCTGTTGAGGTTTGAAAACAACTGACTCCACAAGATTTCTACAAGTCTTGGAGGCTTCCATTCTCACAATCCCACTGACTCCAAATTCCAACTTCTACTGGACTCCCCATCTTGCAACCCTTTCTATCCTTCAGTTGCTGTCTTGCTTGATTCTGTGATGGAACTTCTACTCTTCCCACCATCAGCCCTCAGGCCCTCACACCAGGCATCTGAAGGCATCAGACCTGACTGGAGTTTTCTCAGAGTGGTTTTGCTTCTCAGAATGAAATATCAGAACTACCTAGAGTGGACTAGCAGGATGCCGTTGGCCACCCAGCCACTTCTCAAAAGCTGGGCTTTCTAGATGGTTCTCCTGGGTAATAAAGCAATTAGAAGCACCCAGCAGTCAGACAAGAAAAAGGAAGTTTCCAGAACAAAGTAAGACTCAGTGCTTTAAATTGGAGACTAGAATGCAGGATGAACCCTGACCTCAGCCCCCGTACCTGTATCTCTACCTGTGATGGACTGCATTATGTCTCCCATAACATGTCTTCAAATCCTAAGCTTGGTACTTCTAAATATAACTATGTTTGGTAACAGGGTTGTCTTTTATGTTGATGAGATCATATCAATATAGGTGGGTTCTAAACCTAGTCACTTCTGAGTTGTGTTCTATAAAAAGAGCAGAATAGATACAGATAGACTCAGAGGAAGACAGACACCTTGCGAGAACCTGTCTACAAGCCAAGGAAAGCCAAGGGTCAGCAGCAGAGTACAGAAACCAGGAGAAAGGCTCACAGAAGGAAGTGATATGACTGAGGCCTGGATTTGGACTTTTAGGCTCCAGACCTGTGTGGAAATATGTTTCTGTTTTATAAAGCCAACCATTAATAATATTTCTCTTGTGGCGCCACTAGGAAAATGAGACACTGTGCACACAAAATGCCATCGTGGTCCATCATCACCAAAGTCCCGTAGTAAGCAGGTGAGGCCCTGGCTCTGCGCATAATGACCCCAGAGATGGTGCTCCGTCTGCAGGCAGGCACTGTCCAGGGCCTCGTATCCTTGCAGGTTAGGGGATGCAGTCAGGTGGTAGGGAGTAGGACACTGACATTCCTGGGCTGAGTGAGGGCTGCTAGCTTTCCAGTCCATTCCAGGTCTATAGGAAAGTCTCCAGCCAGGTCAGCACAGACGAGGGGTATCCGCTAGAGGGCAGACATTACCTGGGATCTGAGGTGTTCCCTGGGCTCCCAGGAGGTCAGGTTCCTCCAGGTTCCCAGGAGGCCAACCAGAGGGCTGGAGCCAGTGAAGGCAGCTAACAGGTGGTCCCTCCCCACGCACCTCCCTGTCACTCACATGTCCCTGCCACTCATTCGATGTCCTACCCACACGAAGGGAGACTTTTATGGAGACCCAGCAGGCAGGAGCAGTGGGGACCTTCTAGGGCAGGGAGCTTGGGGCATGACAGGCAGGGCCCCCTATACCTGAGCATCTCGCTGACCTCTACCTTGCCACCTCTAATGAGTAAATGGCTTCCCATGTCTCCTGTTCCATGACAGGCCCCACACAGACTCCTCAGCTTCTATTACTCTAATAGTGGAGGACTCTGCAGGATCTGGCTCTTTTCTGAGGCCAAAGCAATCTGCTGAATAATTGATTGCAGCATATGGTTGGAGGAAAATGTGGGCTCCTGAGCAGGCTACTTTCAGAGCACTGCCACGTAGGGGACGGTCAAGAAGAGCTGCCAGAACGTAGCAGACTCTACAGGGGACGGAGAAGGGAGATCATCTCCCTGGAGTCAAACCCGACCTCTCATCAGTCCCCAGTGGACTTCATATGAAAGCAGATTTCTTGCTGAAAATTAATTCAAATGTGCCACGAAGATCATTATGCAAGCGTCTTACTTTTAAAGACCTCGGCCAGAGATAGGACCTAGCAAAGCACTTACATAAGCAAGGAGGTAATGAGCTACTGTAATGAACAAGCCTCAAAGTGGAGCTGTCAGCCAGGGCTCCCTCGGGGCACACAGCCAGGCAAAGCCGGACCTGGGCATCAGGCTTCACCTGGCTTCCACCACACCACCTGCACACAAGGTAACCAGGAAAAGAGGCACCAACAGCCTGAGATGCAGGAAGGGGATACTCTTGCTTTATTAGTAGAGAAAGTCTGCCTTGAGCATTATGCTCTTTTAAAGAATTACAAGGTCCAACAATTAAGTCCACAAACTTAATTGTTCTAGATGTTACATTTCTCATTGCTGAGTATCACTATGGTCACCTTTGAAGTACTCCCTTGTGAAGCTATGCACTGATGTCAGAACCTAGTCCACTCTTCGAAGCAACTTTTGAACTCTTTCTGGAATGACCATTGCACACATTGGCAAGGTGGTAAGTTCATGAACTTAATTGTATAGTTGTGAGAGAGTTTTCAGCCAGTAAACAAAAAAACCACACTGAACAGTCTCTCTACTCATCTGATCTGGCCTCAGTGACTTTTCATTACCAAAGATAAAAGAAACATTGAAAGGAAGACGTTTTGATGGCATTCAGGATATTAAGGGTAATGCCACAACAGCTCTGATGGCCATTCCAGAAAAAGAGTTCCAAAGTTGCTTTGAAGGGTGGACTAGGTGCTGGCATCAGTGTATAGCTTCCCAAGCAGAGAACTTTGAAGCTGGCCATAGTGATATTCAGCAGTGAGGTAGGTACATGTCAGTTTTTCTAGGATGAGTTCATGAACTTAATTGGCAGACCTCTTTTGTGTGTGTGTGTGTGTGTGTGTGTGTGTGTGTGTTTGTAGGATCAAACTGACAACAGTAACTCGAAAGATTGGACAGGAAAATTGAGGGGGGCAGTGAGTTTATGTCAGTGGACGAGAAACAATTCAGAAAAGGAGGGTGAGAAGGTTTGCACAACTTGAGGAATGCCATCAATGTTTTTGAGCTGTTCACGTAGAAATTGTTCAGTTGGTATATATTCTACTGGTTGTACTCTCAACTATATTAAAAATATACATATTTAAAAACTAAACAGATAAACTCACAGTTAGCCCCAAGCCCGAAGGGAAGCAGTAGCAGAAGAACCTCTGCAGATGGTGGACTCCAGACCCCAAAGCCCTGTCCTCAGGCCATCTTTTCACTTGTCTGCTCTCCTCACTGACCCAGGTCCTCTGCCATTTGTAAACCTCCTTTTCACCCAGCAGCAAATTTTCTTCCCAGTCCCTGTTCACCCTCAAACACAACTTCCTTCCCAACACCTTG
Source organism: Heterohyrax brucei (assembly GCA_028571685.1). Taxonomy (NCBI): domain Eukaryota; kingdom Metazoa; phylum Chordata; class Mammalia; order Hyracoidea; family Procaviidae; genus Heterohyrax; species Heterohyrax brucei. The sequence goes on from CM053140.1 coordinate 34,575,589, forward strand.
CATGCTCAAGTTTTTCTGGTAAAACCACCAAAGTCCTCCAAGACTTCCAATGAAGAAAACTTCTTCATTTCCAGCTCATCACAGGAAAATAAAAGTAAATGGCCATTTCACATTATCTTCCACTCCCCACTAATCAAAGGAAGGGAAAGTAAAATAAGACCCTTTTCACCTTACAAACTAATCCTTTTTTTTTTTTTTTTAATAAATTAAAATGATGCCATTGAGGGCAGGTAAGGGTAGAGCAGAGCGGACAATCCCCAGCACTGAGGATGGTGTGTAAATTGGCATAAACATTTGGAAAACAATCTGTCACTTTGATCTATCAGCCAGGCTAGACTGCAGAGACTACCACCAAAAAAAAAGGAAGAAAGAAAAGGCTGGTAACAAAGTTTTGACTCTTTCTTGTACTACATATCCAAAGCAGTTTGGGTGTTGTGGTGGGGGAAGGAGTTCTGTGCTCACCGTAAGGCTCTTCACTCCAGAACACAGGTTGACGAAGGAGGAAACACCTGGAACGCTGCAGGCCAACATTTGCACAAGAGTGTGCAAAACAAACAGTCGTAGCTCTAATCTCTGCTTTTCACAATTCGCAGGCCAAAGCAAGTAATTTGCTTTGACTTCTAGTCCAGCTGTGTGATATTAGAAAGAGAGAAAGGTAGGTATATAGGTAGAAAGATGCACTGATAGAGACAAAGAGACTGAAAAAGAGAGATGGATGGAAGGATGGAAGGATAGACGACGGATGGGCAGGCGTGTAGACAGACATAAACTACACAAGGGCAGATTTTTGTCTGTTCTTTTCCCATTGGTGTTAGATGCTGCCAAGTCAGTTCCCACACATAGTAACCCTATAGGTCAGAGTAAAATTGTCCCATAGCAATCAATGGTTTTTATCTGCTTTGAACAGCACTTGGCATATAGTACATATTTGCTGAAAAGAGGGAGGGAGGGAGGGAGGGATGGACGGGTGGGTGGGTGGGTGGGTGGATGTGTGGGTGGATGGGTGGGTGGGTGGATGGGTGGGTGGATGGGTGGGTGGGTGGGTGGATGGGTGGGTGGGTGGGTGGGTGGGTGGGGTGGGTGGGGTGGGTGGGTGGGTGGGTGGGGTGGGTGGGTGGATGGGTGGGTGGGTGGAAGGAAGGAAGGAAGAAAGAAAGGAAGGACAGATGGACAGATGGACAGACAGATTAGAAACAAAAAACAGAGCAATAGCAAAGACAAGAGCAAAGTGATACCGGGATTGAGACCAAATGTATACATGAGAAAAGGTTAACCTACACAGCCCGGAAGAAGAAACCTAATCTTTTAGTGGTCAGGATGCTGTTGGAAGAAAAAAATCAATTTTTAACAGAAACCTAGTTATTTCTCAAAAGTATACATTTAGAACACTCTGGTTTTTTGTGTTGTGAATTTAATTCCAGATAAGGGCTAATAAATCTGAGACAAAACTAAAATGACCACAGGCGGCTGTGTATAAGTGGTTAAGCCTTGAATCTACAAAAGCAAAGGGTGTTTAGAAGCAAAACTTAGCTAGACACGGATCAGGTACCTGTGGAAAAAATACCAAAGAGTCTCAAGTCTTCCTTGAGGCTCAAAGGAGATAGTCTTAAAACCAACCAAAGAAGACCTGGGATCCTACCCACAGTGAAATAAATGATGGGAATAGAGACTAGAAGATTCTAAAGAAGCTAATACTTTTGAACAGGAGGCCCCTGGTACAGGCATTTGGATAAATCTCCCAGTTGTCACAAAAATGGTCTGAGTGACTCTTTCCTCAGTCACACCTCACTCCCCTTATGCCAAGGTGATACTAGTTCACCCCACCTGGATACCCCAGGAGAGAAGTTATTTCATGACACACAGTGGGTGCTGTCAGACTTTTGGGTTAAATTTTCTCATCAAATTCTTCGGCTCAAGGAATCTCTGGTTCATTCAGAAAACCAAACTTACTACACTCAAAGTCAAAGGTTCATTATGCAGAAGTTAAAACTACAATTCCAAAATTTAAAGGGAAATATTTCATCAGTACTGGTGTTGGAAACAGATTGTGGAGAGTTTAACACCCAGGCCAGCTCACACAGATAAAAGAAACCAAAAACATTCCAGCTGCGTTTTCTTATGCAAGCAACAACCCAATATACCGCTCTGCAGACTTATCAGGTACTGGAAAAATACATGGCTTATCAAGGAAGCCCAAGATAAGAGGAAAGGAGAATAAGATTGATGACAAGAAGTGCCGCAGAGCCTCAGAGCCACAGAGCTTCAACAGGCCTAAGTCCTGAGTTCCCAGAGGGCTCCAGCACCAGCATCACCTGGAGATTTATTGTCAGTCTTCTTAGGTGAGCAGAAGTCTGGGATAGGGCCAAGACTAAGTATTTATAATCAGTTTTCCCAAAGATTTTTCAAAGAACAAGGCTTGAAGACTTATGCTGTGTTCTCACCATGAATCCAGTCCCAAACACCTTCCCAGACACTCTTAGAGCCAGGACATCCTTCCCAAGACAGCCATCACTGCTCCAGCTGAAGCTGGATGGGTGTCCAAAGCCATCGAGTCCCAGCCCCCATCTTGCAACCTGCCCTTGACCTTGGTACACTACACACACATGAACCAAGCACATGCGTTTACTCACACACCTGTACAGACATGCACATCTACCTTATGTGTGCATATGTACATATATTTATGCACATAGCATACACACGTGTACACATGCACACGTGCACACACCGGCATGTGTGCTTATATGCACACCTGAATGCACACATATACAGGCACATACATGTGCACGCAATGTCCTCCACTGGCCAGACACTTCTCACATCTCAGGCAGGTGTCTTTGGGCGTGCAGTGGTGTGAATACTCATGAATGGAAGCAGTGACCAGGTCCCAAGCACCAGCAAGACTCTCTTTGTCAAGTTGTCAGTTCATCTCAGTTGATCTTCAAGAAGAAAGAAGATGCAAACCACCCACAAGGTTGGCCACCTGGGACCTGTCCCACTTCTCAGAGACTGTAATATCAGGTTCCCAAGTATTCCCATTCCAGTTGAAAGTGTGCTATGGATCTGCTGCCCACTAGAAACTTCTGATCTTCACTGAGTTCCCTCTAAATCCAGAACATGGCCCTACTCTGTGGTTTCATCATAACTGAAACACAGACTTAAACTTGGAAGCCCAGCCAAGCCAACCCCAGGTTGCTCACAGACTCACAAAGCCTTAGCATCTAAGGAAACATTTCTCAGGGAGACACTTCATCCCAGCCTGGTGAACTACAGATGGGGTCATGCCCATTTGATAAAATTTGGAGGGGGTTATCCTTTCCTGTGCCCACTCTGAAATCAGTCCCAGAACAAAGAACATCCTCCCAGCAAGGCCATGGCATCTCTGGGGACAGATACGACACAGCTTCCCTGGTGGCAAGTGCCTCACTCTAAAATCGAAGGACAGTCAGTTTCCTGAACAGGTCAGCAGCTCTTTGCCTCAGGCTCATGTGTTCCTGGTGAGCTGCATGGAGGAAGCAGTTCTTGCCAGGCCTCAGGTTCCTACTGAGCCTTCTCGAGCTGTCTCAGGGTTAGCAGCTCCCCACTCATCACTGGCATTCAGTTCAGCACATCATGAGGCAGGATGGAAGCCTCCACCCTCAAGAACAGATCCCAGACTAGAAGAAAGGAGAAGCCCTTCATGCTGGTAGGCACAGTGCCCTGTCAGCCAGCACTCCCACCTCTGACCCCCATGATCCTGTATCACAGGGGCCCACTGCCCCAGCACTGTGACAGAGAGGAGCAAGAGGTCTGGGCTGGGAGAGGACCACCTTCAGTCAAACAACTGGCCCAAGGCTGAGCACCTGACCCCAGCAAAGCCAATCAGATCTTTCCATGAGATATGCTATCTCCATGCTACAGGGGAAAGAGTTCCCTCTTTGTTTAGCACTGGCAGAAGAGGCTGCCAACAGCCTTGTCTTAGTCACCAGGAGACAGTGTCTCAGAAGTACGGCCACACAGAGCAGGGCAGAATCAGGATGGATTCCACTGAGCATAAGGGAAACAATCTTTGACTCCCAATTAACTAAGTTGATAAAGGCCTTTCCATCGCGGTAGGTGCTATGCACCAGTGTGGGTGTGCTCATTCTTTCTTTTCTCTCAAACTACTTTGACCGCTGCAACTGAGTCTCACAACCCGCATACAAAGCGAATCTGTATTCCGAGAGCTTACAGGGCTGAGCGTGTCTGGAATTTAGAGACCCCAGAGGTCAGAGAGAGCCTCTCAACTATGGTTCTAGCCCAACTTCTCCCTGGAACTCAACTCCAGACTCACCAGGTTCTATCTCCTATCTGGGGTACAGTTCCAACATAAGAGTCCCCAGCATACTTACACATAAACATACACACACACACACGCATACTCATACACACAGAGACACGCATATTCATACTTGCACACAAATATCTGGCAACAACTAGACACACAGGCAAAAACCAACACAGAGACTCTCACACTCACGTGTGTATTCCAGGGAAAAAGTAAATCCCTGCTTCCATCGCCATGGCAACCCAACTTGGAGCCGAGGCGAGAGCTTTAATTGAAAGTGCTTATTTGGCTGAAACGCCAGGAATAATCAACAGGAGATTAGACACATTAAATCCCAGCAGGAGCCACAGAGCATCTTTGAGAAGACGATGACAGAAAGGACAGTCCCTCTGAAAACTCTATTGAGGATAAGAACAACCACCATTGCCATTCACTGAGTGACGCACATGCCTGTGCTAAGCACTTTACCCATATTAGCTCTTGTATCTTTCCAATAGCCCTTAGACCATTTCTCCCACTTTGCAGATGGAGAAACTGAGGTTCAGAGAGTTTAGGCAAGTGGCTCAAGGCCTCCACGTCAGAAGCACTCTTCTGTGCCAAATGTGATCCTCCTAGGTCCGCCTAGAACCTGCCCCTCTTACAAGGCTGCTGAAATCACAATGCACCCCAGCCACTGAAGTCTACAGCTCAGCAAACCTGCTGGGGAGGCCTGGGAGGGTCAACGCCAAGACAACAACTAAGGCCTGCATCTTGGTGTCGCTGTCTGCATCCCTCAGTTGACCACCTCAGCATTATTCCTTGTCTCCATTCGCTCTTGGCCTCCAGAGTCCACCCTCAAGCACACCTTGGGCCTGGTGACTACAATAGGTGGGGTATTATAGCGAGATGCAGGCTTACTGCCAGGCCCCCAACAGGGAGTGCACTGGTTCTGGGGGCTCCCTTAGTGCCCCAGGGTACCCAAGGAGGGATGGAGAGGAACAGCATTACCTGTGCTTAGCACATTTTACAGGTGGAGAGAAGAAAGAGACCCAGAGAAAAGCTGCTTGTCCCCTCTGCTCTGGAATCTCCCCTTTTTCTGATGAGACAGCGGCAGGAAAGAGAATTCAGTTAGCACCCAGCCAAATGCTGGTCAGTAGGGCACCACCACTCACCACAAGTGATCAGGCTGAGGTCCCTGTTCTCTCCCAGCCCAGCCATGAGCATTGTAGACCAGGACGGCTGGCCTTAACCAGGTCCTCAGTAAGGCCCAAGACTTGGAAAGGTCCCCACATTCTCTCATGTCCCCAGGGTCCCTGGACCCTGAGTCTATGCTTCAGTTATCAAGCTGTCTGGTGCTGTCCGACAGCTAGGGTCCCCTGGGAGCTGTCCCAACCAGGAACCCTGCAAGTCCCAAGCTATTCGCAGCAACTTCTGTTAAGCAGAGCACACCAAGCTATGGGGGTGGGAAATGCAGTTCCTGAGCAAAAAACACTAGACCCACATACCACCAAGACTCCTGAAGCTGTCAGCCCACAAGACTGTTCCTCCCATTTACCGTTTTTACCCAAACATTTGAGCCACCAAGCAATTTAGATTTTTAAAAACAATTGGTATTTACTCGGTTGGCATTTTATTAAATTTTCCCCTCTTGAACTACTCCAATATGCAAGACAGTGTTACTCCAAGAAAGAGAACTCACAATATAAGCAGTGAAGAGGAGCAGCCTGCAAATTCTCTTACATTACACGGATGACTTGAGTCACAGAGGCCAGGGAACAGCTGGAGAGCCAGCCATTGAAGAACTGCCATGTGCTGATGGCCTGCTGCTCTGTGTCCCTGTGCCACCACCAAGACAGGGTCTACAAAGAAGTGAAGGTTGGGAGCTGATGATAAGAGTGGGCCAGAGGGGGTCTTGCTGTCACCCCAGGGCTACAGGTGGGTGGCCCCAGATATGGGACCCAGTCTCCTGCTGGAGGGAACATGAGCTATGGCCTTCCATGGAACTCCATGATGCCATTTAGTCTGGCTCCATCATAGACCTCTAGGGAGGCCAGAGATATCTGCCCCACTAGCTGGATAGATATGGGACCCAGGTCACTTCTACAGCAGCCTGGGAGTAGGGGACAGCACTAAGTCAGCTGGACACATTGGTGGGAGTCAAGGTTTCCTTCACCTCTTTCACATCCCTAACAAAGAAGTCATGAGGAGGTAACAGAGCTGAGTAGGTGGCTGTCCTCTCCCTCTGACTATGAGTAGCCTGGTGAAGAAGGAAGCCCAGAGAATAAGAGCCACAAACTCTGAGCCTCAGAAATGTTTATGCTGCCTTTAAGTCCCATGGCAGAGTTCTTTGGGAATGACTAACCCCAAAGATGTTGCCCCAGCAGCGTTGAGAGAGGAAAGAGGGGAGAGGGAGGAAAGAAGAAAAAGTGCCTGCCTGTCTTTTCTCTGCTAGAAACAGCAGCTCCTTCCAAAAAGACAAACAGACCAGGGTTTGGGGAACCAATTGAATCTTGTAAGAACTCTGACAACAAGAATAACCTGCCACCAATCTAAATGTTCGCTAAAAATGCAAGCAGTACTTGCTTATCATGTGTCTGGTTAGGATTTAATGTTGAAATATACAAAGAACTCCTATAATTTAGCACAGAAAGATAAACAACCCAGTTACAGATGGGGCAAGAGACTCAAATAGCGAGAACACAGTGGGACTGCCTTATTTCCCCAGGACTCGGAAGTTTTCTGCCTTTGACAGGGTGCAGTCTTACCAATTTTTTATCATTTGTTTTAGTGGAAAATATTTGCATTTTCCTTCTCTGTCTGGCTTCCACCTCCAATGGGTTACAACTTCCACAGGTTTTACTAGAGAATGATACAGCCTCTGTGGAAAGTACTTGGCAGTACTTCAAAAAGTTAAATGTAGAATTACCCTAAATCATTTGCTATCAAGTCAACTTCCACTCAAGGCAACATCATGTCTGTCAGAGAACTGTGCTTTCTCTGTAGGGCTTTCAGTGGCTGAATTTTTTAAAGTAGCTCTCTAAGACTTTCTTCCAGGAGACATCTGGGTGGACTCAAGCTTTCAAACTTTTGGTTAGCAGCCAAGCTCTTTGGCTGTTGACATCACCCACATACTCCAGAATTACCATAACAATGAAAATAAAAAAAAAATGGTCTAGAGTCAATTTTGACTCACAGTGACCCTATAGGACAGACTAGAGTGGCTCCATGGGTCTCCAAGGCTATAATCTTTACAGAAGCAGACAGCCACATCTTTCTCCCTCAAAGCTGCTGATGTGTTCAAATCACCAACCTTTCGGTGAGCAGGTAAGTGCTTAACCCCTGCACCACCAGAGTGCCTCAGAATTACCATAAAAATCAAATCCATTGCCCTTGACTTAATTCTAACTCACAGCGGCCCTACAAGAGTTTCCAAAGGAGTGGCTGGTGGATCAAATTGCTGACCTTTTGGTTAGCCGCTGAGCTCTGAACGACCGTAATTCCAACCCTAGGTACATTCTCAAAATAATTGAATGCAGGAACTAAAAGAGACACGTGTACACCCATGTACACAGCAGCATTATTCAGAGTTGGAAACAACTCAGGGGTCCATCAACAAAAAAATGGATAAACACAATGTCATTGATTTGTACAGTTATTACTCAGCCATAAAGAGTAATGAAGTCCCGATACATGCTATAACATAGATAAACCTTGAAAACAAGCCAGTCACGAAAGGATAAATATTACATGATCATGCTTACATGAAACATCTAGAACAGATAAATGCATAGAGACAGAAAGTGGACCAGTGGTTACCAGGGGCTAAGGGAAAAACGAAGGTGTGATGTTAACGCTTAACGGCTACAGAATTTTCGTTTAGGGGGTAGTGACTACTGCTGAATAGTGATGATGGACTGCGCGCACACACACACACACACATGTATACACACAAAGCAAGCAGTGACTTTGTGGCACCTGGTAATACAAACACCATCCTGACAAATGAGCCACCACTTTTAGTCCTTGTTCCAGGGTACTAAAGTCCAGCTAGAGTGGAGGGATTGAGTGAGGAGTTCTTGAAAACCTAGTGCAGTCACTGAACCCATAATGTTTATAGCTTTCCATGGAACATCATCTCCTGGCTAAGAGGATGATCCTCAGGTGGCAGAAGCAGTGGGAAACAAACATCTGCACGTACTCCAGCTGGGAAGCAATTCTGCAGAAACAGGGCAAGACTAAGATGCTTTGAGCACAGGCACTTGCTTCAGACACAGAAATGGGTAACTGAGAATATTCAAAATAAAGACTCATGGCGTCTGCTACAAGGATTCAGCCTGTGCCATTTCTGAAATGGCAGCGAGGTCCAGGCACTAAGACGGCAAGTTTTCAGAGCTAGAGGAGCAGGAATATTTGCAAACGCCACACAGATTTCACTTCCTCCTCTCCCTGACCAGCTACTTAAGGAGCTGTTTGGGTAAAACCAGCCTTCCAATTAGAAAGGCAAATTCTGGTCTCCATTCCAGGGACAAGAGCTCCCTCCTTTGTCCCCTGATGGCCATATGCACAGAAGTGCCTGATACATCCCAGGCCAAACTGTTGCTGCACCCTGCCACCCTTGCCACCATCTGGCTCCCACGAGGCCCAAGTAGGGTGCAAGGCAAGATCTCCTCTATCTTCTTGGAGGTAGGGGATGTAGGAACTGGGGAAAAAGGCAAGAAAGTTCTCCACCTTGTGTCCCAGGAGCTGGCAATATGGTTGGAAGACCAGATGGCTCAGTTGTGCCACAAAGACCTGGTGAGATGCTAATGTCCAGGGCATTCAGCAGGGATGCCATATACCAGTATGGTGGGGTGCAGGCAAAGAAGTCAGACCCACAGGATGAATTAAAGGGGCCCACTTACCACAAGGAAACCCTGGCAGCGTAAGTGCTTTGACTGCTAAATAAAATATCAGTAATTCAAATCTGCCAAGTGCTCCTTGAAAATTCTGTAGGACAGTTCTATCCTGTCCTATAGGGTCACTGTGAGTCAGAATTAACTCAACGGCTGTGGGTTTGGGTGGGTGTTGGACCTATCACAAGAGATTGAGTCAGGGTGGGGAATGCAGCAAAGCTCAGCATGCTTCCAGAAGGAAAATCAACTCAGAGGATGCTGCTGACATCCATAGCACACACCTGGCATAGCAACTGAACCTGACGCTGATCCCACATGTTCTGCTTCCACTGGGTTCTGATGTTTTTTAACTAGTTGCCATTCAGTTGACCATGACTCATGGTGAACATGTGATGTTTTACTCAGCTAGGGCTGCTCTAACAGAAACACCGGAATGCATGGCTTTAACAAAGGAAGATTTATTCTTACACAGTCCAGTAGGCTACAAGTCCAAATTCAGGGTGTCTGCTCCGGAGGAAGGCTTTCCTTCTTGTTGGCTCTGGAGGAAAGTCTGGTATTGCATCAGTCTTTATCCAGGGAGCAGTTTGGCAAAGGAACCTTGGGTCTGAAGGACATACTCTTCTCCTGGTGCTGCTTTCTTGATAGTGTGAGGTTCTCAATTCTTTCTTTGCTTCTCTTTTCTTTTATTTCTTGTAGGACGAAAGGATTAAGGGTGGGACTAGCCATACTCCAAGGGAACTCCCTTTATACTAGAATAGGGAGGTAAACCTACAAAGGGGTTTACAGTCTCACCCCGATCTTTTAACATACAGTACAGGAAAATCACAAAATGGAGGACAATCATAAAATACTGGGAAGCATGGCCCAGGCAAATGGCTACACATATTTTGTGGGGGAAATAGTTCAATCCACGACGTCCCTTTGGGACTCCAAAAATCACATCATTGAAACATGTAACACATTCATCTCATCATAGCAAAATCATGTCCTCTCTATATGATAGAAGTCTTAAATCAGTTCCAAGTCCGAAATTCAAAAATTCTTTTACATCTGTGAAACCTGGAATATAGGCTACCTGATTCCAAAGTAGAATAGGCACAAATTAGACATCCCATTACAAATGGGAGAAATTGTAGAGAAAGAAGGCATTAACAGGCAATGGGCAAGTCAGTAGAACTCATTACATTAGCCCTTAAAGCTTTGAAAATACTTTTAAATATTTTACACAATGGCCCTGACCTCCAGACTCTCTGGACTCTTGGTGGAGACCCCCAGCCCTGTACTACACTTCTGCCTTCAAGGCCCACTTGGACAGAAACTCTGCCCCATTGGCTTTAGATGCACCCGAAGCCCAACTGAGTGGCAATTCTACCCTTTTAGATCCCTAAGGTCATAGCCATACCTTTTGAGACTGAGGCAGCTCAGCTTCTTCCTCTGTTTGTCTCTTTAGCTTCTGTATCCTATGGCCGCATGGCCCTGGCCTTAGGCCTATACTGCCCTGCCAGAGCAAATGTTCCAAAGCTGTGTAGCTACACTGATCTAAGCGCCCGGAGGCAGCCCACTCTTGCTGGAAAGTGCCCTGCATAAAGTCCTTCAGCTCTCTCGTTCTGTGGGTCAGCAAGTCTAACTCCACTGACTTAAGTGCCAGGAGGCATCCTGTTCCGCATGGAAAACTCGGTGCACTGGCACTTAGCTCTCTTGCTCCATGGGTCAGCTCCAGTGCTGCCTCTGGTTCTGTTGCTGCCACTGTTGCTGCCACCAGTCCCCTGCTGTTTCTCACCATCTGTGCCTTCTCCATTCCTTCTGAATCTTCTATCCATTCACAGTTTCAAAATGGCTCCCACATTTTAGATACTTGCTACAGCAGCACCCTGCTCTCGGTACCAAATTCTGTTTCAGTCAGCTAGGGCTGCTGTAACAGAAATACCACAGTGGGTGGCTTTAACAAAGGAAAATTTGTTCTTACACAGTCCAGTAGGCTACAAGTCCAAATTTAGGATGTCCACTTCAGGGGAAGGCTTTCCCCCTTGTCAGCTCTGGAGGAAAGTCCAGTATTGCATCAGTCTTTGTCTAGGGAGCATCTTGGGGCAGGAACCTCAGGTCTGAAGGATGCTGTCTTCTTCTGGTGCTGCTTTCTTGATGCTGTGAGGTTCCTGATTCTCTGTTTGCTTCTCTTTCCTTTTATTTCTTGTAGGATGAAAGGATTAAGGGTGGGGCAAGCCTGCTTCCACTGGGTTCTGAGGTTTTTTAACTAGTTGCCATTAAGTTGACCACAACTCATGGTAAACATGCGGTATCAGAGTAGAACTGTGGTCTGCAGGACTTTTTTGACTGACTCTTTTCATGATTAGATCATCAGACCTTTCTTGCAAGGTGCCTCTAGAACTCAAAGCAGAAGGAATTACAACATTTCCCAAGTTGATATAGCTGGTGCATGATCAGCCAGGATGCAGAGCAGGCGCTCGCTCAGAATCCACCTGCACTCTACTGAAGTCTGAGGCTGCCCAAACCCTTCCTCTGGAGACCTTTCCCCAGATGCCTCCATTGGGAATCCTGCCTTGCAACCATGATAGCTGCTGGCTTTGGTGAAGCTACAGGACCAACAAAAGACATTTGGAGCTTGATTCTACCAAGAAAGCCTCTGCTCCAATTCCATTTCACAGGTGGACAAACTGAGGCCTAGAGAGGGGAAAGACTCATCTAGGTTAGCAAATGCTGACTCCTGGAATATTTCCCATCTGTGTAAGCTAACCTAGGTGAAAAGGAGAGAGTCAGTGAAAATGAGGGAAACCCTCAATGAGACAAACTGACACGCCAGCATCAACAACAGGCTGAAACATGCCAATGGTCATGAAGATGTTACAGAAATGAGATGCATCCTGAACTGGGCATGCTACATAAAGTTACCATGAGTCAGTACTAACTCACCATCAACAAGAACAACAACAACAGAGCAAAATGAAACCAATGAGCTAAAGTAATTTCACTTCCAACCAGAAAACCCTGGGAAAGAATAAACCAAGTAGAAGCTTCTAATGGGAGAAATTGGGGATGATATGCTGGTATGGCAAAAGGCAGATCAGTCCAGAAAAGGATCCAGTCCTGTCTAAGAGGGGAACCACAGTCCCCAAGTATCCTTCTTGCAGGATGCTGAGCTGGAACATGGGCCACCCACCCCCAAGTCCTTGGAGCCCCATGAAGGAGGGCCACACTGCTGCCACTTTGGGCACTCCTCCAAGGAAGGCTAGATGCTGGGGAAGGTTTGATTTATGGGGACAATAAATGTCACCTGCCTCTAGTAGGAATGCTGATGATTGAGTTTCAAATGCTTAAAGAATATTTTTCTGCTTGTTCATAGCATCTCCTTTCCCATGGGCACTTAAATCAGATATCAGTTGCCCTAAAAGACAAGAGGCCAAGCACAAAAGACATCACAGAATCAGCAGCAAGGAAGGTGGGCCATAGGCCCTGGGAAGGACCTCTTGCCTTGTCAAGGGCCTCTCATTCATGAGGAGGCTCCACGCCCAGCTCAGGGCATCTGTGCTTCCTCCAATGAAACACGAGGAAATGGTGAAAATGTGCCTTTATACCCCTGGGTTCACTCCCCAAGGCAGCCACTTTGTGCCCAACTTGTCTTTGAAGTTTCCCATTTGAGTTCCAAATGCAGGCTGCTTTTGCATTGCATTCCAGTCCCGATGTAACTATTTTTTGACATAAAGACAATGCTAGGCCCCAAAGTACTGGAGAAAAGCAAATGCCACAGGAGGCAACTTATATTCATATAGACACACCTGAGAAGACAGATTCCCAGCCTTTGCACGTGGCCTTGGCCAGTGTGTGCCCTTCAGTTATGAAAGGCAGTGCACAGGAGTCTCAGTAGCAGGCACAGTAGTCTAGCTGCCTGAGATCAAATTTTGGCTGTTGTACTTTCTTGCTTATGTGACTTTGAGAAAATGAAGTCACCTTTCTGTCTTCAATTGTTCCCATCTGTAAAATAGGAACAATGACAGTACCTGCTTCACTCTGAGTTGGGAAGATTAAAAATTTTAATGCAAGGAAAGCTTGAAAATCAAAAAACCAGTTGCCTCCCAGTCAATCCCAACTCACAGTTACCTTGTGTATATCAGAGTTGACCTGTACTCTAAAGGATCTTCAATGGCTAATATTTCAGAAGAGGATCACCAGGATTTTCCTTCAAGGCACCTCTGGGTAGGTTTAAACAGCCAGCCTTCCTGTTTGCCTTCGAGTGCTTAAGAAGAAAGACATTTTCCTAAGCAGGCAGATGAGTACCAGCCCATTTTTAGAGGACTTGTTTCAGAGAAATATAGCAATGAAAACTTCAGAAAATTACTGGAAGGATACGCAAAAGCATGTCAAGTGGTGCATTTGCCATTGTGAGATTTGGGGTAATTTTTATTCCCTCCTTTTGGCTCGTCTGCCTTTTCTAAAATTTCTACAATGAGTATCTATTACTCTGTGATAACAACCAGAAAGTTATTTTAACAATTGCCCTAGAGCTATATGACAAGCGCTGTGAGGAGCCAGCCTTCTGTGCTTGCTGCCCAGTTCACCATTGTCCTTGCCTCTGCAGGATGCCTGGGACTGTGGGGGAGGGCTGCAGCCGCTGACATAATAACTAGCTTCCTTGAAGGCTCCTCGGCTCCCACCTGTGCACTCACTCCCCTGCCATAGCATTGGAAGGCTTGTCTTTTGGAGGTGCATGGGTTTTGCTGGCCCTTCACAGAGGACTGGAGTTGTCACCGAACCCATTTGAGCTCCAGAGGACTCCTGGTCCACAAACGTGTGCTTGTTTCCACGGTGAGGATGGGAGATCCTCACCCAACCCCACAGCTTGCTGAGTGTTCTGGCCACAGCTCTTCAACTTCAGGGGTAAGTCTTTGGTGGGCTACCTGTTTCCCAAGGCCTAGCATTAAGAGCAGTCGAGACGCCAGGCTCCTGGACCAGACAGCTGTCCTCACCACTGGTTGTCAGCTACACTGGGAAGGTCCCTCAGCCTCCTGGGGCCTCAGACCCCTCATCTTCAGGATTAAATGATGTATGACGCATCTAAAGCAGGTAGAATGATTCCTGGTACATGTTGTTTTTGGTTGCCATCAAGTTGATTTTGATTCATGGCGACCCCCTGTGTTTCATAGTAGAACTGCTCCATAATGTTTTCTTGTAGACAACATATGGATGGGTCGTGTCTTTTGATCCAAGATGACACTCGGTGTCTCTTTACTGGAGCATTCAGTCTATTCACATTCAATGTAATTATTGATAGGTATGTGTTCACTGCTGCCATTGTGATATGTTTATTTTTATGTTGATGTTTTCTCTGTTGTTCTTATTAGACTGTTCTGGGACACTCTTTTTTGTGAGTTGATTTTTCACCTTTTTCAGAGCTGGTTTTATAGTTGTTGAGACTCGTGTGTTAGATTTCTTGAAATGGTATGATACATCTTTGTTGTGCTTTACAGCTGCCCCTATGAACCCCCTTAATAAACTATTTCTAAACCCAATTTTAATTACTACCAGTTTTGTCATCTTCCTCTCCATCTGGAAGGACTATAACGACTGTAGTACATCCCTCTTTTTATTATGATGACACCATAGTTTTCATGATGATCAATGGATTGCTTCTTTCCAAATCAAAGCTGTGATTTACTTTGGAGACTTCCCTAAATGAGTAGAGTATTGAGTAGTGTGTCATTCTAAAATACAAAGTTAGTGGTTTCATTCTTCTAAGCCAAAGCCAAGAACTTCTTTCAGTATTTCTTGTAGTTTGGGTTTGGTTTTTACAAAGTCTCTGAGTTTCTGTTTATCTGGGAATGTCTTAATTTCATTTTCATATTTGAAAGATAGTTTTGCAGGATATATAATTCTTGGCTGGAAGTTCTTCTCCTTCAAGACTTTGAATGTGTCGTGCCAGTGTCTCTGTGCCAGCATGGTTTCTGCTGAGAAATCTGACAAGAGCCAACAGGGTTTCCCTCTGAATGTTAGCTTTGCCTTGAGTCTTGCTGCCTTTAAGAGTTGCTGCTTATGTTTCATTTTGTTAAGCTTGATTATAATATGCCTTGGAGTCTTTCTTTTGAGATCTATATTGGGTGGCGTACGATATGCATCTGAGATGTCTATATTCTCTTCCTTCATGATTTCTGGGAAGTTTTCTTTCAGCAACTCAGCAACAATACTCTCTGTGTTCTCAGATTTCTCACCCTGTTCAGGGACACCAATTAATCGAAAGTTGTTCCTCTTAATAGAGTCCCACATGCTTCTTCATGTTTCTTCATTTTTCTTGTTTCTTTTTTCTGCTTTCTGCTCATAGGCGCTGGCATCAGTAGCTCTTCCAAGTCAGAAATTCTTTTTTCCATTTGTTCCATTCTATTTTCTTGGCTTTGCATGGAAGTTTCTATGTCTTTGATTTTCTTCTTGATCTGTTGGATTTCAGAGTACTGGTGTTCCATCAGATCGAACAACTTGCTTAATTTTTCATTTTGTTCTGCTGCATGTTGTATAAGGTCTAGAAGGGCTCTGTATATAATCAATTTGTATTCACTTTCTGATGCTTTCATAAAAGTTTCTTCATCTGGAAAACTCCTTGGTTGCTTTGTTTGGGAGCCTTCTAAGCCATGAGTGATTGCTTGTATGTCACAATTGTCTGTTGCTTTTTGGGTCCCATGTGAGTATATAGAGGCTGGAAGAGATACTGTGAAGATGGATTGCAAATGTTTCTCTAGGCTATCTTCAAATGTAAAGCAAATGGTATCTGACCAGTTCACAAGTCAGTTAGGTTTTCAGGTGTAGAGGTCCCTCTTCTCAACCAACAAAGTAAGCGCCACTATATCCAACCCCAGATGATAACAAACTAGTTCAGAATACAGCAATGCTACTGCCCTGTTGGCCTCCGCTGACAGGGCCTAGCCTTAGCCAACACTGCCTCGAGTACTGGTTTTGTGATAGAAAAGCTCTCTCCTGTGGGCAGGCTCTGGCTCCCAAGCTAAGAATTAGGTCCAGCTGCGGCCACCGTATCCAAGATGGCGTCCTCCACACAGGCAGCAGACAGAGGGGCTAACGGTGCCAAGAGGTAGTGATTCCTCTGCTTCTGTTGCGGGGCCCCCAGCGTAGGCAGCACTGTGCAAAATCACTACCTTTCTGTTGGAGAAGCGCTGCCCCGTTTGCAGGTGCTGGCTCCCAGGCTAAGAACGAGGTCCCGCTAAAATCTCAGTACCAACATGGCGTCCCGCACACTGACCGCGAAGCTCCGCAGAAACCCCGCTGAGGCAGCTAAAAAATGAAAGGCTCAAAGTGTCTAGATTAACAGAGTCCCAAGCCTGGCTCTCAGAATATGGGAATTTTGCCTACCTATCCCCCCAGCAGCGCGTCTGAGTCCAGCCGCCAGGCAAGGCCCAGCTCCGCCCGCCAGCCGAGACAGAGGAAAAAAAAATGTCAAACTGGTGCATTTACCTTCCGTCCGTGAGATCCAGGGCTAGCCAGGAGCGGGAGTCAGCGAAAGAGAGGAGGTTTTTCGCTGAGTGGTATGAAGTCCCACGGCTCTGGGCCGTGTCCTGAGGCTGATTAGGTGATCAGAAGGCTCTGTTTGATTGTCAGTTCAGGTCTTGGTTTCCAGAGGGATATAAGGAGACGTGGGCTTAGTCCGCCATGTTGACTCCACCCCCCCTCCATAATGTTTTCAAGGCTTTGATCTTTCAGAAACAGGTCTCCAGGCCTTTCCTTTGAGGTATTTCTGGGTGGATTTGAACTGTAAATCTTTCATCTAGCATTTCAGCACTTAACTGTTTGTGCCACCCAGGAACTCCTAGTACACAGTGAGCACTAAACAGAAGTTTATTGTTGCTGTTATCATTACCGTCTGTGCAGTGGGTGTGTGGTAGGCAGAGGAATAGCTCTACAAAGATGTCAGTGTCCTCATTCCTGGAACCTGTGGCTGTGTTAGGTTACAATTCAAAAGGGTTTAAAGTTGCAGATGGAATTAAGATGGCTAATCAGTTTATCTTCAAATGGGGAGATTGTCCTGGATTACCAGGATGGACTCAATGTAATCAAAAGAATCCTTAAAAGTTGAAGAGGGAAGCAGAAGAGGTCAGAGAAGGAGATGAGATGACAACCAAAGGCAGGACTAGAGAGACGCTGTTTTGCTAGCTCTGAAGACGGAAGAAGAGGTTACAAGCCAAGGAATGCAGGTGGCCTCCGAATGCTGAAAGAGGCAAGGAAACAGATTCTTTTCTTGAGCCACAGCACAGCTGACACCCCGATTTCAGCCCAGGGAGACTCAAGTAGGGTTTCTGACTTATCAAACTCTTAAGAAAATACATTTGTGTTGTGTGAAACCACTACATTTGTGCTCATTTGTCACAGCAGCAAAACGACTCTAAGATGGGGTGCTCTCAGCTTCTCTGACCCCAAAAGGGGTGGAAGGATGGCCTTTCTCAGCCCCTAAGGAGCCCACCCTACTGCCGAGGGTTTGGGTTTGTTGTAGCCGTGTGCCTCCCTTACAAGTCAAAGATGTAGCTCTAGGGGTGTGATGGGGGGGCTGTGTGACCCTTTAGGGTGTGACAGGCTAAGCTCCTCTTGTCAGAGCAGGCAAGTCCAGTGGCTCCCTTCAAAAAATGTCCTACTTCTCTCATGTTGCTATGAAATGCCAGAAGTGGGTGGCTTTAACAAACAAATTACTTCCTCACAGCTGAGGAGGCTAGAAGTCCAAATTCAGGGGAAGACTATTTCTCTGCAGGCTCCAGGGGAAGGTCCTTGTCTCTGTGCAGCTTCTGTTCCTCGGTTCCTTGGCCCTCCATCTTCATCTGGCATCTAATTTATCTTACTGTGTCTATCCTTCCTTACTTCTTTGCCTAGTCTTCTCTTCTTATGATCCCAACATTGATTGGCTTAGAACATACCCTACAATGATATGGACTCATTAACATAACAGTGAAAATCCCATTCCCAAAAGGGATTACATCCACAGGTACAGGGATTAGGATCCCCTCTCCCCTGCCCTCACCGCTTTCCAGCCCTTTTGGGGTCAGAGAAGCTGAGAGTGCTCCATCTTAGAGTCCTTTTGCTGCCATGACTAATGAGCACAAATGCAGTGGTTTCACACAACACAAATGTATTGTCTTAGAGTTCAATAGGTCAGAAACCCGACTTGGGTCTCCCTCGGCTAAAATCAAAGTGTCAGTTGAGCTGCAGCTCCAGGAAACAATCTATGTCCTTGCGTTTTTCAGCTTTCAGAGGCCACCTGCATTCCTTAGCTTGTGACCTCTTCTTCCATCTTCAGAACCAGCAAAACAGCATCTCTCTGTAACAGACCTGGTTCTAGAGCTCCCCTCCAGCACTTTATCCTCTCCTGGATGCCGCTTTGGCGCACTGTCCCAAGTGTGATGAGCATGGAGAGAGAAGAGCCATTCATCTTGGATAGGGAGAAGTCCACAGCCGTTCTCATTTAAGCTCCTTTGGTGTGAAGGAAACTCTGGTATCCTAATGGTTAGCTATATCTGCTAACCAAAAGGTCAGCAGTTCAAATCCACCAGGCATTCTTTGGAAACTCTATGAGACGGTTCTAGTCTGGCCTATAGGGTTGCCATAAAGTCAGAATCAACTCAACATCAGTGGAGTTTTGGGGGGTATTGGTGTGAAATTCCAGCTTCAGAAGTGCTGAGAAGAGGCAGGAGCAGAAACAACTGCTCACACCAGTGATGGAAAGTCAAGGTGGGTGTCTGGCCTCCCCTCGCCACAATCGCCACTGCTCCAGCCTCAGGGCCCCAGAGCCAGGGGCTCCCCATCTCAAAGAGCATCCATCTGTGAGAGTCTGGGATGGTTTCCTGAGCTCCCAGGAAAGCCTGTGAGGCCTCTCCCCAGACACTGACTTTCTTTAGTGTCACAAGCAATAATAACATTTTGGTGTTTACCATTTGGAGCCCTGGTGATGCAGTGGTTAAAAGCATGGCTGCTAGCCGAACAACCAGCAGTTCAAAGCCACCAGCCGCTGTTCAGAAACCCTACAGGGCAGTTCTACTCTGTCCTATAGGGTCACTGTGAGTGAGAACTGACCACATAGCAGCTGTAAGTTCTTGTGCTGGAGTCTATGGTGATACAAATGGTTAACATATCACAAATATGTAGAGAAGAAAGCTCTCTCCCTTTCTCATCCCTATCCTCCAATTCTGCCATCCAAGGAAGGGAAGCTGATGGATCATAATCCCTACCCCAACAGGGTCCTTTTGTAATGCAAGGTGCTCACGTGGTGAGTGATCACAAATATGCACACATCTGTATACACATACATGGATACACATGTGCGCGTGTACGTGTGCATGGACACACACACACGCACGTATGCCACAGGGAGCCTATGCCTTGAAGTGCCTTCCTCAAGATTTCCCAACTCCTTCCCCAAGTGCCTGGGACCAGCCAGGCATCGGAAGAACATACTGGAGCCTGCATGAATCCTGTGATTTTACAAAACTCTAGGACATCGTAACCAGGATACTGACACTGACACAGTTAAGATACAGACTGGATAAAACGTTTCTATCCCCCAAGCATCCCTCAAGACACTCCCTGAGAGCCACACTCACGTTCCTCCCATCCCTACCCCTCTTTAACCCATAAATCCAAAACCAAACCACATTCATTGCCGTCATGTGGATTCTGGCTCACAGTCACCTTATAGGACAGAATACAGCTGCCCCACAATTTTCAAGGAGCAGCTGGTGGATTCAAACTGCTGACATTTGGGTTAGCAGCTGAGATCTTAACCACTGCACCACCAGACTCCCTTTCATCCATGGCAACCACCAATCTGTTCTCCATTTCCATGATTTTGTCATTTCAGCAATGTGACATAAACGGAATCACACAGCATGTAATCTTCTGAGACTGGCATTTTTCACTCAGCAGTGTTCTGTGGGAATTCATCCAGGTTGTGGCCTGTGTATCAGTAGTTTCACTGCTCAGTGGTATTTCATCATGTGGTTGTACTACAGTTTCTTTAACCATCCACCTCAGGCATCTGTGCTCTTTCCGCTTTTTGACGGTTACAAATAAAGCTGCTATAGACGTTCATGTTTTTGTGTGAATGGAAGCCTTTATTTCTCTGGGATAAATGCCGAGGGGTATAATTCCTGGCTCATATGAAGTTGTATGTTTAGTTTTTTAAGAAACTGCCAAACCTTTTGCCAGAGTGGCTGCAGCATTTTACAGCCTGCTGGTAATGTGAGAGTAATCCACATCCTCTCTGACATTGGATGTTGTCACTGTTTTATATTTTCATCATTCCAAAAGATGTATAGAGGTATCACATTGTAATCTGCATTTCCCTCATGGATAATCAAATGAGCAACTTTTCATGTGCTCATTTAGCATCTGTGGATATTCTTCAGGGAAATGTTTGTTCATGACTTTCACCTGTGTTGTCTTTGGCTTGTTTGAAGTTTTTATCATTGAGTTTTAAGTGTCCTTCATATTTTTCAGATATTAGACCTTTATCAGGTAAGTAGTTTGCAAATATTTCCTTCCACATCTGTTTGTCTTTTCATCTTATTAACAGGGTCTTTCACAGAGTGAAATTTTAATTTTAATGAAATCCAACTTATCATTTTCCTTTCATAGATTGTGTTGTTGATGTCAAATCCAAGGACTCTTTGCCTAGCCTAGATCCTGAAGATTTTCTCCTACATTTTTTTTCTAAAAGTTTTGTAGGTTTACATATTACATTAAGTCCATAATCCATTTTAGGTTAATTTTTGTATAGGGTGTGAGGTAAGCTTTAGTTCAATTTGTTGTTGTTGTTGTTGTTGTTACTGTTTGTGGGGTTTTTTGCCTATGAATGTCCAGTTGCTCTGGCACCATTTGTTGAAAATACTTTCTTCCATTGAGTTGTCTTTGCTCCTTCATCACAAATTAGTTGGACATACTTCTCTGGTTCTGTTTTCAAGTTTTCTACTCACTGATCTACGCTTCTTTCCATCTCCCAATATGACAGTATTAATTACTGCAAACTAGTTGCTGTAGAGTCAATTCTGACTCATAACAACCCTATGGGACAGAGTAGAACTGACCTATAGGGTTTTATTTGGACTGCTGACATGTCAGTTAGCAGACCAGCTCTTTACCATTGCTCTACCAGGACTCTATTATTATTTTAGCTATATAATAAATATTGAAATGTTGATTACTGATTCTCCCATTGTATTGTTCTTTCTCTTTAAGAAAAAATTAAGTTTTTCTACTTCATTTGCCATATCATCTAAACTTTAGAATAATATCATCTGAAGCTACCAAAAAAAAAAAAAACTTGCTAAAATTTTTATAGGAACTGTGTTAAATTGCTTTATCAATTTAGAGAGAATTGACACTTTTACTCTACTGAGCCTTGCTATCCGTGAACACGATAATGTCTGTTTATACAGATTATCATTGATTTCTTTCATCAGCATTGTGTAATAGTCAACATACAAGTTCTATAGATGTTTTATTAGATTTAGACTTAAGTATTCTAAATTTTGCTACGATTATAGTCTCAAATTTTTATTTCAGTGCTCACATGTTCATTGCTGGTATATAGAAATATAACTGATTTTGTATGTTCATCTTGTATCCTGAAACTTTGCTAAACTCACATTGGTTCTAGGAGATTTTTTGGGTTTTGTTTGTTTCCTTGAGATATTCTACATGGACAATCATATCTTCTGTAAATACAGAGACTTTTATCACCTCCTTTCCAATCTATTGCTTCCCTTTTGCTGCCTTTACTGCACTGGCTAGAAATCCCAATACCATGCTGAACATGAGTGGTGAGAGCGGACATCCTTGTCTTGTTCTCGATCTTAAGGAGAAAGCATTCAATCTTTCACTATTAAGCATAATGGTGGCCATAAGATTTTGTACATGCTCTTCATCAAGTTGAGAAAATTTTTGTCGGTTCCTATTTTTCTCTGAGGGCTTTTATCATGAAGAGTGTGGCATTTTGTCAAACACTTCTTCTATGTAGATTCATATGATGATGTGATTTTTTTTCTTCTTTAGCCTGTTACTAGGGTGGATCACATCAATTGATTTTTTAATTATTGAATCAGACTAGCATCCACTGAATAAACCTTGCTTGGTCATGGTGTGTAAGTCTTTTCATATATTTCTAAAATTTATTTGCTAACATATTTTCAAGGATTTTTATGACTATGTGAAGATTATTGGTCTGTGCTTTTGATTTTTCTTTTTTCTTTGTGTTTTGTAGTCTCTTTGGTTTTAGTATCAGCTACCAAATGAATTAAGAAGTTTTTACTTCTATTTTCTAAAACAGAGTTGTTAGGATGGTATTAATTCTTCCTTAAATATTGTATAGAATTCTCCAGTGAAAACATCTGTGTCTGAAGAATAGTTTTTGAGTTTTTAAATTAAGAATTCAATTCATTAGTATTTCTAGGACTATTGAAATTATTTGTTTCATATGTGGTGAGTTGGGGTAGTTTGTATTTTGAGAGTGAATCTTTTTATCTAAGTTATCAATATGTACACAGAGTTGTCGACAGTATTCTCTTATTATCTGATTGAGGTCTGTGGGGTCTGTAGTGCTATCCCATTTCATTGCTTACAGTGATAATATGTCTCCTCTCATTTTTCCTCACGAGTCTTACTAGTGGTCTGTTTTATTCATTGTTGCTCTTTCTTTGGCTCATGGTCTCTAGCATGTTTCTATTTTCTATGGTATTGATACCTAACCTTTACTATTTCCTTCCTTTTGCTTGCTTTATTCTTGTTGCTAGGTGCCACCGAGTCATGTACTTCAGCTAAAACTCCATTGATCACCTGGCCTCTATAATCTTTGCTCTGACTGGTGAACCACAACCATGTTTTGAGTCTCCTGGAATTAGTGTCAATTCACAGCCAATGTCTAGTAACCCCCCAAATGTTTCGTTGTTTCCATTTCCCCAGTACACAGTTATCTTTGGAGAAGACTGAGAGAAAGACTAATGGTATACTTTTTTGGCAGTGTGATAGGGTCCTTCTTCAGGGGGACCTGCTCCCTCTTTCATTTAAGGGATGCTGGGTCTGTAAACTGGCTAAAGTTGGGGAACTGATACAGGAGGTATGATCATCTGGGACTCTCTTTACCTGTCCTTAGGTTACACCCCTGAAGTTCCTCCAAGGAGGGGGGAGATAAGGTAAACCTAGATTTCTACTTACCAGTCTCTCTAACTATGTCCTGGGAACACATAAAGCAGAAAAACCCTACAACAGGTGCAGCCTGGGCTGAAAATAGTCTTCAAACAGCTGAGGTGTAAAGGAATACAGCCAGTCACACTCTCCTCTGCAGGTTCTGAATCAGATGAGGACCAATTTTCCATAACAGCAGGAAATATTGGATGGAAGAATGTGACTAACAGCCACATTCCTTCTCTTTCCCCACTATACAAGTGGTCCAGGGCTGTCATAATGAAGTAGTGAAAGTAAGTGGCTTATAGGAACAGAAATTTATGTCTTACAGTTCTGGAGGCCAGGAGTCTGTGATCGAGGTGTTGGCCATGTTGATTTCTTCCAGAGACCCAAAATCCTACTGTGGTCCGCCAGTCAGATTCCACTAGAATCTCTTCCTTACCTGTCTCCTATCTTCTGATGGTTGCCATCAATCCTTGGTGTTCCTTTGGCTTATAGATGCATCACTCCAATCTCTGCCTCCATCATCCAAAGACCATCTTCCCTCCACTTGTCTGTGTCTCTTTTCCACTCAGAAGGGATTAGAGTTAGGATCCAGCCTACTCAAGTATGACTTCCTGTTAACTGGTAACATCTTCAAATATCCTATTTCTAAGCGAGGTCATATTCATAAGTACTCGATTTAGACTCTCAATATATTTTGTGGTTTGGGAGACACAATTTAATGCATAACACCCACTCCCCAAAACTTGACCTTAGGGCCACTTGGGAGGATTAGGACAATAGAGCAGCCATTTACCAGCCCAGGAACAGAGAATCCAGGCTGGAAGGTCATGCCCACTGAGCAGAATGGGGATAGCCTTTCTCTGAGTTGGACACCTATTAGATAGTCCCCTGGACAACTGCTGTAATTGGTTACCATTCAGTTGGTTTTGACTTATGATGATCCCATGTACAGTGTCACCCACTTCTGTGCCATCTTGATAATTGTTGGTATGTTCAAGTTCTTTATTGCAACCACTATGGATTTTGAGTGCCTTCCAGCATGGGGTGGACTCAACTTTCAGTATTAGATAAGACAATATTCCTTTGTGATCCATAAGGTTTTCATTGATTAATTTCAGAAGTAGATTACCAGATCTTTCCTCCTACTTTGTCTTAGTCTAGATGCTCCACTGAAACCAGTCTACCACTGTCCAGTACTTGAAATACACTGATCACATAGCTTTTGCTAAACAATAGCCCCTTCATACTTCACCAGGTAAATAAGCACCTCTCTTCCATAGCAAGGTGCTTGTGGAGGAGAGAGAATAACTAGGTTCTCCTTCCTTAAGAGGGCAAGAAGTTCTGTCCCATTCTAAGAATGTAGTAAAATGGCTGAGAGTGAAGTAATGATGTGGTAGAAAGATAAGTTGTTCTATGTTTGCTCTATGAAATTATAAGCAGTAAATCACCAACTGTGCGTGAGAACTAGAGCAGATCTGCACCAGCAAAACCTACCACAGCTCAACACTCCAACCTGACCAGAATTCAGCACAAGGCTGGTGCTTGGTCACTTGAGTCAGTATTATTTTCCTTTGCTTTTATTTTGGTTTGTCCGTTTGCAGAGGATGAGGGTTGTGATTTCCTTTTTATTTAATCCTTCTGTTTGAATTATAAATTTGCATATTATAAAAATCAGAAAACACAGCTGGTCATAAAAGCTACATGCTAAAAACTTTAGAACACAAAGAAAAGAAGAAAAATTAGAGGGCAAAGTGGGCTTAAGGTAAATCATTTCTGTTTTTGACTTTGAGGCCAAGGAGCAGCCCTAAAAGCAGAGCCTTGAGTTGGACCCATTTCAGGATGCATTTGTCATCACTCCCCCCAACTTCCAGTCAACCACTAATCTACTTTCTGCCTCTATAGATTTGTCTACTCTGGACATTCTACACAAATGGAAGAATGTAATATGTGGTCTTCTGTGACTAGATTGCAACAGTTCTATACCTTAATACAGACGGATAGTGTGTTTTTTATTTATAATAAAAGCACTCATTCCTTTTTTGTCTATTTTGTTATAAAGTCTCTCATCCTGCCCTGGGTGAATCCAGTATGCCCTCACATCCAGACTCTTGTAATCAATAAGTCCAGAGCTAACTCATGACCTTTAGTTGGATGGGCCACTTGTGGACAAGCAATCTAAAACTGAGGCTGGTCCCTCTACAGAAAGACCTCACATATGCCCTATTGATAGTTGAGGCAAATAACTCTCTATCATGGGGGGCCGTCCCATATACCGAAGGATGTTTAGTGGAATCCCTGACTCCCACCCTCAGGATACCAGTAATGGGAGCTCTTTAGGGAGGCATGGAGACAATGTGGGAACTCTGGGCTCAGACCACTTGAGTCCAAATCCCAGTTCTGTCCCCAAACTGCTAAGTCACCCTGAGCATGTTTCTCAACTACAGTCTTCTCATCTGTAAAATTTGACATAGACTTCCCAGGGATGGTGTGAGAGTCAGATGTGAAGACAAATACAAAGCACTTGCTGGAGGTCCTTGACACAGTTGGTGTTCCACAGACATTCCTCTGTCATCATGATTGGTTCTGTCTGAGGAGCTGCAAGTCTCCTTATGACCCTAATCACCCAGAGTGAGGTAAACCTCACAAGTTAAAGGACAGAGTCCTCCATACTGCCTAATCTTCCCAAGACTTCAGACACCAGCCACAAGCTTGGGGGTCCCTAGGGCATCCATACTTCTGCCTTGCTGGCTACAAATTCAGGGATTCCCACTACCACCTCAGGTTCAATAATTCACTAGAGTGACTGAGAACTCACTAGAGTGACTCAGAACTCACTAGAATGACTCAGAACTAAAGAAAGTGCTATACTTACAATTAAAATTTTATTACAGCAAAAAGCACATAAAAGAAGAACCACAAGATCTGGAAGGTCCCAAACACAAAGCTTTTGTGTCTCTTCCCCTATGAAATCAAGACATGTCACTCTCCCAGTATACCACTGTTTAACAACTCACACAATATTGTCAACCAGGGAAGCTCACTGAGCTTCAGCATCCAGAGTTTTTATAGGGGTGTCGTGATATAACATGAGGGAGCCCTGATGGTACAAGGTTAACTGCTACCCCAAAGGTTGGGGGTTCAAACCCACCCAGCATTTCTGTGGGAGAAAGACCTGGTAATCTGTTCCCATAAAGACTACAGCTTAGAAAACCCTGTGGGGCAGCTCTCTCTTGTCACATGGAGTCACTATGACTCAGATTCAAGCTAACAATAGGAAGAGCCTTACACAGCATGATTAAATCAGTGTCCACAAGCTCAAACAATCTCCATACTTCCTCTGCTTTCTGGAAAAGCAAAAAAAACCAAAACCTATTGCCATCAAGTCAATTATGACTTATAGCCATTGTCATGGGTTGAATTGTGTCCCCCCCCAAAAATATGTGCAGCCGTGTGGCTGGGACATGATTCCCAGTATCTTTTGATTGTCCTCCATTTTGTGGTTTCGCTAAACTGTATGTTAAAGGGACTGTAAATTCCTGCATAGGATTACTTCCTGCTCTGCTGTAGGGGGAGTTTCCCTGGAGCATGGCTTGCCCCAACCTTAAGCTTTTCAGCCTGTAAGAGATAAAAGGAAAGAGAAACAAGGAGAATTGGGAACCTCGTTACCATCAAGAAAGCAGCACCAGGAGAAGAACGCATCCTTCAGACCTGAGGTTCCTGCGCCAAGACACTCCCTGGACAAAGACTGATACAATACTGGACTTTCCTCCAGAGCCTACAAGGGGGAAAGCCTTCCCCTGTAGTGGACACCCTGAATATGGACTTGCAACCTACTGGACTGTGTAAGAATAAACCTTCCTTTGTTAAAGCCATCCACTCTGTGGTATTTCTGTTAGAGTAGCCCTAGCTGACTAAAACAGCCATCATGTACAACAGAATGGAATGGCCCCACAGGGTTTCCAAGGAGCAGCTGGTGGACTTGAACTGCCTACCTTTTGCTTAGCAGCTGAGCTATTAACCATTGTACCACCAAAACCACTGCCACTTCCACTGCCACTACCACTGTCAATTCCAACACATAGTCAACTCATAATAGCCCTATAGGACAAGGTAGAACTGCCCCATAGAGTTTCCAAGGAAAACCTTTCCATGAGCAGCTATAGCACTTAACCACTACACCACCATTGTACCACCAGGGCTCCTGATGTCACAAGGAGGGTCTTTCTGGCTTTGCCAGCCCACACCATGAGTCATGTTAGCATAGCCTATCAGGTGTGGTCTGGAATCTTCCATGGATAACAGACACTCCAATCACTTTTGAAACTTTGACAAGCTAGAGGTTACTCTGGAAACTCAGGTTGGCATAGTGGTTAAATGCTGCGGCTGCTAACCAAAAGGTTGGCTGTTCAAATCTACCAAGTACTCCTTGGAAGTTCTATGGTGTGGTTCTACTCTGTCCTATAGGGTGGCTATGAGTCAGAGTCGATGGCAGTGGGGTTGGTTTTTTTGTTTGTTTGTTTGTTTGCTTACAGGGAGCCAGGAAAACAAGCCAGATTCTTTGGGTAGAATTAATTCTTCACTCCACAAAAAAAAAAAAAAAAAATAGAAGTCATTGAGTCAGTTCCAACTCTTGGCAATCACACGTATCAGAGTAGAACTGTGCTCCACAGGATTTTTCAATGTCTGTGATCTTCTGGAACCAGATTACCAGGCCTTTCTTCCTAGGTGCCTCCAGCTGGATTCAAACCCCCAACCTTTTGTTTAGTAGCCAAGCACTAAACAACTTGTGCCACTCTGGGGACTCTGCTTTATCCCACAGAGGCCCACATTTCTAATCTTGTTCCTGTCTAGTCCCAAAGGGAAGGGAGCCAGACACTTAGCAAGACCCCTGCCAGCCCAGAGCCTCTGGCCTGGTGCCCACCACACCAGTAGCAGCCATAGTCAACCGACGAGCCACCATCTCCCTCCACTTCTAGAAATCAGCCTCATCTTCTGACAAAGGCCAGACCCTTTCAGCACAAGTAGATTCAATTAGCAAGAGAAGCCTGTGCTGCAGTGGGGCAGCTGGGACATTTAACAGGCCACGCCCTTCCTGGCAGCCAGCCTTCGGAACTACTTGCAGCCAAATGTGTTTTTGTTTTTCCAAAAACGCAAATAAATGGGTCAGATGCCAACCAGGGGAAGCAGAGCTGTCTCCTGAGGATAAGTTCCAAAGGATAAAGTTGGAGGCTCTATTGGAAAAGATTTAATGAGTTACAGAGAGATCAGAAACAGGACAAACTCAGAGTATAAATCAAATATTAATCATCCTAAAGGCAAGGCGTGCTAAGGCATAAATCAATAGTACAGGGCAGACTTGCAAACATCCACCTCTCTGAAGAGCTTCCAGAAACCTGGGGCTAAAATGGCAGGAGAACAGAAAGCCAAATGAAGAAGAGAGAGTTCCCGTCACCAAGGAGGTAAGGGAACCCTGTCTCTCCCCATTCCATCCTGGAGCTCGTTTCCTCTCACGGCACTAGATGAGACTCTGGAGGAGTGATCCTGTCCCATTGCTGACTCCCAGGAGATCCTCCCTTCCTCTTTCATCTGGTTGATTGAGCTCCTGCTCTGTGCCAGGCCCAATTCTGGGCAATTACAATATCACATTGTCACCTCTACTCCTCCACTGCTCAGCCTCTGTGTCATCGTATTCAGGTGCTGCCAGGGATACCAAGGCTCAGGGATGGCAAGTAGGTCAGCAATGGAGGCAGCATTCCAATCCAGGGGCCTTTGGTTCAGTCCTTCCCAAGAACCTGCACTGCCCCTAGGTCCCCCCATGGTAGCCTCTTCACCACCATGGAATGGTGGCCAACAGGTCCACAGGGATGGGAGGAGGGGGATACTTTTCTCTCACAGGAGTCAGTCTGGTCCTTGCTCCACTCTCATGATTTTCACTCAGCCACTCCCTACCCAGGACACCACTCACTTCACCCTCCAGGAAAGGACTAGCCCACCTTTTGAGCAGGACTCAGCACAGGCTACAGAACCCACCCCCATCCTCTTGGCCCATCAGCTCCCACTGTCTGCCCTGCTATTTTGGCCCAAGAGCTTTCTCTGGCCACCAGAGTGGCTCAGCCCATTGGTAGGTTGGGCTGGAAGTACCAGAGGATTGACACCCCCAGGTCAGCATCCTTGACCCTCAGTTGGGGTAACTCTTGATTTAGTCCGGGTTCTGCAGAGACAAAAAACTAGTGATGGGTGTAGAGACGTACAGAGTTACTTCAAGAAACTGGCTCATGCAATTGCAGGGGCTGACAACTCCCACATCCATAGATCAGGTGGCAAGCTGGAGACCTCTGGCGGCTCATAGTACTGTGGGAGCTGGAAAAATTAAAATCTGCAAGTCAGGCCACAGGTTGGAGTCTTCTTCAGGCTTATGTCCTAGGAATTAGAGGTCAGACAGAGAAGAATACAGGACCAAGAAATCAAGCTTTGCCAAAACTTCCATGTATATTCTCGAGGCAACAATGCCCCTGAGGAAACACCCCTTCAAAATGATATTGGCTATTCACATCAGATCACATTATGGAAAGTGATTACATTATATCACATATGGAAGAGCAGCCAGTCTAGTATCTATCAAACCACTGAGACTCATAGCTTTGCCAAGTTAGTGCATAGAGTTAGCCATCACAACTCTGGAGCATGTTCTGGGCTATATGAACTGGGGGCTGGGAGACCAGCAGCATCAGCATCACCCAGGAGTTTGTCAGAAGTATATAACTCAGGTCACTCCTTCCTAGACAGGTTGAACAGGAAACTGCAAGATCCCAGGGCTTGAAACAGGATCCTCACTGTCTTGCTGAGGTCCCCGTAGGCCTGAGCCCAATAGCCTCAACCCCACTCACTTGGCCATATGTCCTGCACCTGCTTCCTTCCCTCCTACCCCTGTGATTCTCCCTGGGATCATGTCCCACATCAGTCTTCACATTCACATCCTTGTCTCAGCATCTGTCCTGGGGAACCAAATCTAAGGCATGGATCCAAGGCCCAGGGGTGTTTACCCAACAGTCCCCAAAGACCCTAGTTCCCCACCCAGAGAAGCAGGCACTCAGGATACTAACCCATCACTGGCCAGATATGGGGAAGAAACACATCCCAGGTGGGCATGGTGGATAGGAAAGGGAAGGGACAAGGGCCCACGGCTCATATAAGTGCCAAGAAGCTTGATGAAAGCAGAGGTTGTGGAGGGGTAACAGGGCTGACACCTCCTGCTTCCCTTCCTACAATCTCCACTTAGACCAGGCCCCAGAGCACAACTAAGAGGGGTAAAGCTTAGGTTGCATGAAAGGAGAAGGAAGCACCCTGCCCCTCAATCCTGGTGGCTGCTCCTCCACCAGGACCTCCCTCCTACTGACTAAGTCTCCTCCCAACTTTCTGAGGGACTTTCTTGGAGATGAGATCATCTTTGCCAACTTGAGTTTTGATCTCTCCCAGGCCAAGGAATAAATGTAGCAGCTTCTGATCTCCAAATGGATCAGCTCTTCATGGGGACAGAATAGCTACACACTTCAAGGTTTTTAGAAGTGTCCCAAAGGACAAGTCAACTTGGGTTACAGGACTATGTCATTCCTATCAAATAAGAAAACCTCTTTCAAAAGGGAACAAGAAGTCTAATGGCTCCTACATAAAATGTTTTCTGTCTAAACTAATTTTATCACGGTCCCTCCCATTTCAAACTCTCAGAATGGTCAACAGATGTTTCTGGAAATATTTTCCAATGTTCAGAGATGCAATATTGCTGGAACACCCCTGGCAGCCTTTGAAACATCTGGTCCACCAAGTCAATACCAAGTCAGAGACAGCTTCTGTACCATTGAGAACCCTGAGGCACCAGGCCTGGAGGGCAATGGTTCAGGCTGATCCTGTGAAGAAGAAGCAAAGCATTCCAAAGAAGAGAGAGGAGTTAAACTCAATACCTAACAGCCAGGATGAATTTAAGTCAATGAGCATTTATTCAATGCCTTCTGCACACAGGCAATATGCCTGGAACTAGGGGGCAATGGTCAGTAACAGCCATAGCTGTGGATCTGGTGTAGAAGAGCGTCCCAGCTCTAAGATCCTAGCCACAGGGGTCATCTTCCCGGTCCATGCAACTTCCCTGTATCTCCACCTTTTCATCTGAAAACAGTAAGCCTGATAATAGTATCTACATACTAATCAAAAGGTCGGCAGTTAAAATCCACCAGGTGCTCCTTGGAAACTCTATGGAGCAGTTCTACTCTGTCCCATAGGGTCGCTATGAATCAGATTCCACTTGACTGTGCTGGTTTGGCTTTTTGTTTTTTGTAGGGCTGCTGTGAGTTGGCATTGACTGAATAGCAGCAGATACTGGTTTGAGCTGTTTTGCTTGTTTCTTGGTTCACCCATAGGGCTGTTGTGAGCACTATGGTAGACGCTACAGAGGACAGACAGACTGAGCCCAGGGCCTGGGAGCAAAGCTGGAGACAGAAACCCCACGAGGCACACAGGCCAGGCCACGCAGAATCCCCACAGAGCACTGGTTCCTGATGGGGAGACTGGCCTGGGGATTCCAGAAACGTCCTCAGGTTTGTGAGCGTTTGTGTGAATGTGTGTGTGAATGTACATCTGTGTGTGTGTGATTGTGCATGTGTGTGTGAATGTGCATGTGTTTGCAAGTATGTGTGTGTGAATGTGCATGTGTTTGCAAGTGTGTGTGTGTGTGTGTGTGTGTGTGTGTGTGTGTGTGTGTGTGTGTGTGTGTGTGTGTGTGTGTGTGTGTGTGTGTACGTATGTGAGGGTGTATGAGTGTGTATCTGTCCGTCTATCTCGCTCCCTCTCTGGGCTTTCCCTTCCTCTGCACTGCTTCATTTTCAGGATGGCTTTGCATAGACGGAAGCCACCAGCAGACCAGCAATTCCTAGCTTTTATTGTTTTCTGACCGGTAATTAGAAAGAGAGAAAGAAAAGGGGGGAAGGGGAGCGAGAGAGAACGTAACCCGTTTCTCCAGGATGCATCTGATTGGCCCACCTGAGTCATGTGCCCATCCCTGAGCCAACCACCATGGCTGAGGGATGGAGTTCTGTAATTGGTCAGCCTGGATCACATGATACACAAGGGGCCAACAAGTAGTCTGTTTCTACTGCAGAGTTAGATAGTACTTACTCAATAAACATTAGTGGCTCTCTTGTTATTATACCGGGTTTCTTTGTTACTACACAGAGGGTGGGAGCTTGCTGAGCACCAGGCCTCCCTCACCGTCACAGCATCCAGCTCTGTGCTGTGCCCAGTGGTCCTTGACAGGGCAAGCCTGCCGCTATGCCCTCCCCCTCCTCTTTTCCTTCTCTCTTCTCTCTCTTCTCCCCTGTCCTCTCCATAGCTCCTTTTTGCTTACACTGTTGGTGCTTCCAGCAAGCTTCCTTTGGTCAGCAACCTAGCCAGCAAAGCCACTGTCCCTCCCTGCTCCCTGGCTGTGAATGACCTCACCTGCTCAACTCTGGCAATACCTGATCTCTGTTGTCTGCCCTGAATGCTGCAATCCACCAGGAGGGCCCTCAGGGACTGCTTTAAGTGGCCAGAGACTGAAGAAGTTTCCGCAAGTGATTTAGAGATGCCTGACAAGCAGGGGGTTCTTGGGTTTTTGCCAAGTCTTTGGGTGAAGGAGGGCCACAGAGAAGGGCCTGCTGCCTGCAATGCCTTGCAGAAACAGGCCCTGCAGCACTTCCCCAGAAAACACACCCTGCGGCCTCACTGCAGGGAACAGCTGCTTGGAGCAGAGAGTAGAGGAGCCAGGGACAGAGAATACTTAGGAACATCGTGAAGTCTCAGGTCAGGGGTCATGCCCTAGGGAGTAGACCAAGGAGGAAGAAGTGAGGCCAGCGGGAAGTAGTGCAAGAATCTCTCTGCCAACTGCACACAGTCCTCCATAAGAAGAGGCTCTGCCGAGTTCTGGGGTTGGAGGAGTGGGAGAGAACCACAGCCCAGCAGTTCCACTGATATCGGAAGTCTCTTGCCCAAGACACATGCGTATACACACACAGAGAGACTCAAATTCTCTGGGCCTTAGTTTGGCTTTGTAAAAGAGAGCGTGAAGATAAAATTGCTAGCCTTCCTTGACTGTGAACTTGTGCTGGACCCTACGAAAGATTCTGAGAGCACTAGCTCCTTGAACTTTCCTTGTCATCTCTGTCTTACCACAGGCCCAGAAAATAAGCCAGCAGCCCACAGCCAAATACATCCAGCCAATGAAGGCTGAATTCAGCTACAGGGCAGTCTGACTCCAGAGCCTTCCTGCCCACCTCCCAGGCCAAACCCAGATCAATCTAATGGGTGAGGCCAGGGGAAAGACAGTTTTGTCCATGCACCTCTGTGTGTACAGAGACAAGAGTGGTTATCTCAATGAGGGAGAAGAGGAAAGGAAGGCATGTGAGACAGAATATGGAGTGACCTTGCAGGGGACAGAAAGGGCCATACAGCACAGGCCCTGAAGAGCCCTGGGGTGTCACTGCAGGGAACGGCTGGTGGACCCAAGAGCACAGGAGCCAGGGCCACAGCATAGCCAGGGCCACAGCATACCTAGGAACATCACGGAGGCTCAGGTCAAGGGTCATGCTCTAGGGAGTAGAGGAGGGAGGAGGAACAGAGGTCAACAGGAAGTAGTGCAAGAACCTCTCTGCCAGCAGCACTTTCTTGCAGGGCACAAGACTCTAGGTCTCCCACGCTACAAGGCTGTATGCCTTTACTGTCTACGTCTGTTCACCTGCCCATGAGCCCAGCAGATGAAGAAACTGAGGGCAAGCAAGGTGAAGACCTGGCCCAGGGCCATTCAGCTTTGGAGAGATGGAGAGGACACTGTTTCCAGCTCAGTTCCACCCACCTCACTGTCTAAACACTGGGCTGCATGGCCTTGATACTCAGCAGCTCTGCTCTGACATCCCTCTTTCCACAGGCTCTGGGTGGGAGTAAGAAAAGGGACCTGGGACAGGAGGTGAGGGGCACCCTCTCCTTTTCTGCACTTAGCCACAGAGAGGAGAGAGCTCACCAAGCAGGAGGCCTGATCTCTGAAGTTACACAGAAAAAGGCCTGATTCTCCCTACAGATCAACCTCTCCATTCTTCCTGCCACTAGAAGCTGCCAGACATGTTAGATTCGAACTTGACTCACAGCACGTACTTTCAGGGTTCAGAAAGTATGTCTGCATCAGATCTGCGAGTTATTTAACAGATTAATCCACCTTGCGTGCACTCAGCTATAGCTATGTTCCTGGCAAGACAAGTTCTGAAATAATGACAGGAAAAGCAGGCTTGAAATCCAAGGATCCCGCACCCACGTCCCCATAGAAGCTCCTGCATACAGAGCGGAGGCCAATCAACATTTATTACCAAGGATGGCATTGGGCCTGGGTCACTGATGAAACAGAAGCATATGGGCCTGCATGGGGCAGAGCCTGGGCTTCTGCCAAAAGGCTGCAGCTACTCAAGTTCTCAGCAGCTGCCCAATGTCTCCAAGACTCCCCATTTAACCCCATCCCCAGGCTGGGACCCTCTAACAGGAACAGTTCTCCCTACAGGTCCCAAATCCTTTCACAAACCCCATGCACAGGGTGCACAGCTCTGGTTGGACTTCTTCCAAAACAGAGCTGATCATTCTTCCGGCAGTCCGTGGTATTTTCAATACTCTTCATCAATGCCATAATTCAAAGGCATCAATCTGTTGCATCTGAAAGCTGAACAACAAATAACCAAGATTGAGGAGGAACTGATGCTCCTTAGAAGCAAAGAGTGGAGATAAGGAATGAAAAGCAACACCCGAAGCCACCAGAAAGTGAAAGAGGCAAGGAACTCTTCTCTCCTAGAATGGACAGAGAGAGAGAACACCACTCTGCCGATGCCCTAAATTTGAATTTCTAGCCTCCAGAACTGTGCAGCAATAAATTCCTATGCTTTAAAGTTTCCCACTTGTGGCATTTTGTTACGACAGCTCTGGGTAATTGTGACAACATGGGTGGCCTCCTCTGCATGAGCCTCTTTGAGAGACGCAGAATCGGGGCATATCTGGGTACTGCCTGAGGAGGGGCACTAATGAGCAGTTTCTCCTGGCCATCAGCAGCTGCGAGAGGTCATTCATCAATTTAAAACTCATTGCCGGAGGTGCTATTTTCCATAGACAGGTGCTTCCAAGGCAGCAAGGTCTTATGTTTCAGACTTGGCATGGGTTCTGATGCATGAAGGCGGCAGAAAGGGAGGAATCAGAGGAAAAGCAGAAAGACTGAAAAAAAAAAAGAAAAAAAGCAGAATGAAATGAGGAAGGAAAGGGACCTGTAGGTGCAGGAAAGGGGTCACCAGCTAGCTCAGTCCCCCTCCTCCAGCCTCCATGTGCTTGGCCAGGAAAGCTCTCCCTCCAGTCTAGGGTTCCTCACCAGGAAACAGAAGCAGTTTCTGGCTCATTGCTCTAGCTCTTGAAAGGGCACTGGGGTGTTTCCCTGGAGCACTCCGTGAAAGGCTCAGTAGTTCACCAGCCACCACCCACTAACTCTGGAAGAAGAGGCATAGATAGTGTCCACGGGAAAAGTAGCCTTTGCATTTGTTTTCTGGGGCCTCTGTAACAAAGTACAACAAACCAGCAGATGCATTCTCCGACTTTTCTGGAGACTAGAATTCCAAAACCAAGGTGTCAACAGGCTCACATTCCCTCCAAGGACTCTGGAAGTCAGTCCTTCCTCGTCTGTTTCAGCTTCTCATGGCCCCTGGTATCACTCTAATCTCTGGCTTCATGTGGTCATCTTCTTTCCTGCATGTCTGTGTCCAAATTTCCCTCTTATAAGGACATCATACTGAATGAAGACACACTGTACTTCAATATAGAGTCCCTGAGTGGTGCCAATGGTTAACTTCTCAGGGGCTAATTGAAAGGGTGGCAGTTACACTCTACCCAGAGTCACCTTGGAGGACACACGTGACAATCTCAACCAAAACCAAACCCACTGCAGTTGAATGGGGTCCAACTCATAGCAACCCTAGAGGTCAGAGTAGAGTTGCCCCATAGAGTTTCCAAGGAACACCTGGTGGATTTGAACCACTGGCCTTTGGGTTAGCAGATGCAGCACTTAACCCACTACACCACCAGGATTTACTTCTGAAAAATCGACCATTGACACTCCCGTGGATTTGCAGTTCTACTCTGATGCATATGGAGTCACGATGATGATTGGCTTGACAGCAACTTGTTTTCTTTTTGCTTTGTTTTGTTTTTTGATTTCCTACACCAAGATGCCCCCACCCGTCTGTCAGTTTGTCATACTGTGGAGGTTTGTGTGTTTCTCTGATGCTGGAAGCTATAGCAGCAGAGTCAACCATGGCAGACAGATTTCAGCAGAACTTCTAAACTAACACAGACTAAGAAGAGGGACCCAGTAGTCTACCTCTGAAAATAATTAGCTGGTGAGAACCTTATGAATAGCAGAAGAACTCTGTCTGATATACAGCCAGAAGACATGCCCCTCAGGTTGGAAGACACTCAAAAGATGACTGGGGAAGAGCCGCCTCCTCCAAGTAGTCGACCTTAACGATATGGATGAAGTCAAGCTATTAGGGCCTTCATTTGCTAATACGTCACGACTTAAAGTAAGAAAAAACAGCTGAAAACACCCATTAACAACCATAACTTGGAGTGTATAAAGTATGAATCTAGGAAAATTGAAATCATCAGAATTGAAATGAAACACAGAAGTACCAATATCCTAGGCATTCGCAAACTGAAATGGACTGATATTGGCTTTTTAAATCAGATAAGCGTGTGCTCAGCTATGATAGGAACGACAACTTGAAGTGGAACGGCATTGCATTCACTGTAAAAAAGGACATTTCAAGGTCCATCCTGAAGTACAATGCTGTCGGTGATAGACTATTACCCATATACCTACAAGAAAGACCAGTTAATACAACTATTATTCAAATTTACGATCACTGAGTCCCAAAATAAAGAAACTGAAGATTCTTGATCGATTTCTTCAGCATGAAATTAATTGAACATGCAGTCAGGATGCATTGATAATTACTGGTGAGTGGAATGCAAAAGGTGGAGGAAAGCACCAACACAATTGGCAACGATACACATGGACTTCACCAGATGGAATACACAGGAATCAAATAGACCACATATGTGGAAAGAGGTGATGGAAAAGCTCAATGTCAATAATCAGAATAAGGCCAGGGGGCAACTGCAGAACAGACCATCAATTGCTCCTATACAAATTCAAGTTGAAGCTGAATAAAATTTGAACAAACTGATGAGAACCAAAGTACGACCTTGAGTATATGCCACCTGAATTTAGAGAACATATAAAGATTAAGTTTAACAAATTGAACACAAGTTGTGAAATGACATCGAGGATATCATACATGAAAAAAGCCAGAGGTAATTAAAAAGACAGGAGAGGAAAATAAAGGAAAATGGGTGTCAGAAGAGACTTTGTTACTTACCATGGACATTGAGTAGCTAAAGCAAATAAATGATGAAGGAAAGAACTGAACAGAAAATTTCAAAGGACAGCTCAAGAAGACAAAGTATTATAATGACATGTGCAAAGGTTTGGCAATAGAGAACTAAAAGGGAAGAATCTGCTAGGCATTTCTCAAACCAAAAGAACTGAAGAAACAATTTTATCCTCAAGTTGTAATATTGAAGGATTCTATTGGAAAAATATGAAACAATGCAGGAACTGAACCACCAAAATATGATGGAAGGAATACACAAAGACACTGTTCAAAAAAGAATTGGTTGACATTCAAGTGTTTCAGAAGGTAGCGTATGACCAGGTATCGATAATACTGAAGGAAGAAGTTCAAACTGCACTGAAGATGCTAGCAGAAATCAAGGCTCCAGGTATTGACAGAATACCAGCTGAAATGTTTCAACAGAGAAACCTGGAAAACAGCTACCTGACCTACTGAGTAGAAGAGATCCATATTTATGCTTATTCCAAAGAAAGATGAGCCAACCAATTGCAGAAATTGTCAAACAACATCATTAGTATCACACACAAGTACAATTTAGCTGAAGATCATTCAAAAGCAGCTGCAGCAGTATATTGACAGGGAACTGCCAGAAATTCAGATCAGATTCAGAAGAGGGTATGGAACCAGGGGTAGCATTGCTGATTGCAGATGGATCTTGGCTGCAAGCAGAGAATACCAGAAAGATGTTTCCCTATGTTTTATTGCCTATGCAAAGGCATAATGTGAATCATAACAAATTATAGATAACACTGGGAAAAATGAGAATTCCAGAGCACTTAATTTTCCTCATAAGGAACCTGTCCATAGATCAAGAGACAGACATTTGAACAGAACAAGTGGCTACTGCATGGTTTAAAGTCAGGAAATATGTGCATCAGGATTGGATCCTTTCACCATATTTATCATTCTGTATGCTGAGCAAAAATACAAGAAGCTTACCTGTAAGAAGAAGAATGGGGCACCAGGATTGGAAGGAGGCTCATTAATAACCTGTGTTATGCAGATGACATAATCTTACTTGTTGAAAGTTAAGAGGACCTGGAGCACTTACTAAGGAAGATCAAAGATCACAGCCTTCGGTATGGATTACACCTCAACACAAAGAAAACAAAAATTCTTGCAGCTGAACCAACCAGTAAACAGAGTATGCCTTCCCCTGGAGCTGGTATAAAAAGAGAGAAGATTGAAGTTGTCAAGGATTCATTTTACTTGGGCCCACAAATAACACCCATGGAAGCAGCAGTCAATAAATCAAAAGATGCATTACACTGGGTGAATCTGCTGCAAAAGACTTCTTTAAAATGTTGAAAAGCAAAGATGTCACCTCTAAGACTAAGGTGACCCTGACCCAAGACATGGTGCTTTCAATCACCTCATGTGCATGGGAAAGCTGGACAATGAATAAGGAACACAGAAGAATTGATGCCTTTGAACGGTGGTGCTGGCAAAAAATAATAATAATAATAATAAAATACTAAATATACCATGGACTGTCAGAACAAATAAATCTGTCTTAGAAGAAGGACAGACAGAATGCTCCTTAGAAGCAAAGATGGTGAGACTATGTCTCACAGATTTTGAGCATGTTATTACAAGGGATCAGTCCCTGAAGAAGGACACCTTGCTTTGTGAAGTAGAGGGTCCTTGAACAAAAAGGAGACCCCTCAACAAGATGCATCGACACAGCAGCTGCAACAGTGGGCTCAAGAATAACAGTGACGGCAAGTTTGGCACAGGACCGGGCAGGTTTCTTTCTGCCGTACAGAGAGGCGCTATAAGTTGCAACTGACTCAACAGCACCTAACGGTAACAACTCCAGTATGATCTCATGCTAACTGAACTCATTCCATCTGCGAAGATCCTATTTCTGAACAAGATCACATTCACAGGCACTTGAACACATTTTGTGTTTTGGAGAGACACATTTCAACCCTTAACAGATATATTAGGGTCATTTCCATGGTGTGGTTATAAGCACAGCCAAGAAAAGACACATTCCCTGAAGAATCTCAGCTCCTTTCTGGTCGCCACCAGCTAAGCCTCTGGTTTAAGCCACAAATTTTTGCCCTCTGAGACCATCTTTGATTTCTCAAGCATCTCCCAATTCGGAGCCATCTGACAAGTAGTTCCCAATAAATGTTTAGCTCAGTGCAGTGGGAAAAATTCTTCAAGGATGGGAAGGAAACCACAGCTGAAATACATGCCATTAAATGCCAGCTCTCTGTCCCAGAACAGAAGCAGGAATAGGTTCTTCAAATTTTCACCCCACAAAATACCACAAAAGGAATCTGTCACCTAGAACACAGAGACACTAAATAGACAGGGCTCTAGTTCTCATATAACCCAGTCCTCCTGTCTCAGTGACCGAATGCTGCCATAAAATAAATACCAAAAGTAGGTGGCTTAAACAAGCAAAAAAAAATTCTCTCACAGTTTAGGAGGTTAGAAGTCCTAATTCAGGATACAGGCTCCAAAGGAGGGCACTCTTGGTTCACTCTGAGGAAAACTCCTTGTTTCAGGTTCTCTGGCATGTTCTTCAGGGCATTTCTTTAGAGATCTGCATGTGACATCTATATTTCCCCCAATAGTGCTTGCTTCTGTGCCTAATCTGCTCCTTTTAGGGCTTGAAAATGATTGGTTGCAGACACACCCTCCACTGTTGTGGGCTCATTAACATAACAAAGGAAACCTATTCCTGAGTGGGATTACATTCGCAAGATTAGGGATTAGGATTACAAAACACATTTTGGGAAAGGAAATTCAATCCATAACACCTCCCATTCATAGGAAACCAAGGCCAGGGACAAAAAGTCATTTGCTTGAAGTCATAAAAAGGAACACCAACAGACCTATGTCCCACAGTGCTCTGTTTTCAAAGTCCTACTGATCAAAATAGGTGATGTCTCTGTCTCCCAGGCTGGTACCCACAGTAGCGCTGAGTACCACTCCTGGAATGGAACCTGGACTCCATCAGGAACCATTTGCATTCAAGCCTTCATCACCTGCCCCAAGGCCACCTGTCAAAACTGATGGATGCACACATCCTATCAAAGACCATGAAAACACTTTGAACATTCTATGCTTTGAAGCTCTGTTTGACTTTAAATCTAGGCCTGCAAAATATCTTTGCAGAAAAATAGCCTAGGTTTGTCATGGCGCATTTTGACACATTTTTATGGTCTCTTGATCTATTCCTGGGCTAACAATAGCTCCCCAGTTTCACTTTAAATAAGAACATTCACAACATAGGCAAGAAGAATGGGGGAGGGGGGTGAGATGGACAATTACTTTAAAAAAAAAAAAACCACAAATGCAGAGACAAATTCAGTCTGCTGGAAAT
The DNA here is from genome assembly GCA_028571685.1 of Heterohyrax brucei. NCBI lineage: Eukaryota > Metazoa > Chordata > Mammalia > Hyracoidea > Procaviidae > Heterohyrax > Heterohyrax brucei. The sequence goes on from CM053140.1 coordinate 34,616,800, forward strand.
GGAGCCTAGGTTTCCAACCATGCAACAGACTCATAACCAAGCCACTCTAACAGCTGTTGACAGGCTCTAACCTAAGAGGGAAAAACCAGAATTAGGGTGAGATGGCTGCAGAGCTGCATAATGGGATTTGGGCCCTTCATTTGCAGGTCACTGGTTTTAATTTAGTCCAAACACCCTGTCACTAACATTTGCTACTGTCTGGTCACTGAGGAAGAACAGGCATGTCCAGGACATCCTGGAAGCAGGAGAGGCCAGGAGCACATCCAGGCAGCACTGCCAGGGGAAACCCGTGATGGCAGAAAACAGACCACAAGACACCCTAATCAGAGCTGGAAGTCAGGTCCACACCTGGCACAGGGGTAGTGGCCACATCAGTCTCAGTTCTCTTGCCTCCAATCAAAACTCAGACTGATCCTAGGATCCCAGCATTCCCTCCATTTATAGTAAAATTATTGTTGTTAGTTGCCACTGAGTTGACTCACGGTGATCCCACAGATGGGGCAATGAAATTGTGCCTAGTCCTCATGATCAACTGCAGATGAGACTCTTGTCATTCACAGGGTGTTCATAGGCTGATTTTTAGAGGTGAATCATCAGGCTTTCCTTCCCAGCCCATCTCAATCCGGAAGCCCCATGGAAACCGGTTCAGCATCATAGCAACACACAGATCTCCACTGACAGATGTGTGGTGGCTGCTCGTGAGGTGTATTGGTGCAGAATCAAACTTTGGTCTTCCCCATGGAAGGCAAAAGTTCTACCTCTGAACCACCATTCTACCTCTGATCCTTCCCAGTAAAAAAAAAAAAAAAAACCATTGCTGTCGAGTCAGTTCTGACTCACAGCAATCTTACAGGACAGAGTAGAATTGTCCTATAGAGTTTCCAAGGAGGGACTGGTAGATTCAAATTACCTATATTTTGGCTAGCAGATGTAGCTCTTAACCACTGTGCCACCAATGCTCCCAAAACAGCTCCCCACTATTAAAGGGATGCTTTCTACGTGGAGACACAGTGCCTGGCACCTCAAGGGCAACAGCTGTCTGATCCTCGTGGTGATGCTAGGATGTGGGCACACCTCTCATCTCACTCCCCAGAACCCAGGGAGTACCCTGCTCTCTGCCAAGCACAAGGGGAAGAACCAGTTCTCAGACCCAGGTGTGCACAGCCCTACTTCAGGTCACTTCCCATGTCACAGTGGAGTCTGCTGCAGTCCATCAAAAGAGGACATTTCAGAGTCCAGCTGGGGCCCAGTTTCCAGCTCTCCTGTGGTTCCCTCCTGGCGTACACCTCCTGCCAGTTCTCTTGGTCATACACAGAGTAGCATCAAGAAATCCAAGAACAAAGTGCACTGGCAAGGCTGCTACATGCGATGTCTCCAAAGTTTTTTAAAAAAATCAGTGTCACTTTGGTAACTAAGGTGAGCCTGACCTAAGCCATGGCATTTTCAGTCACCTTATACATATGCAAAAGTTGGACCATGAAAAAGGAAGACAAAGAATAGATGTATTTGAATTCTGGTGTTGGTGAAGAATATTGACCACACTACAGACAACCAGAAAAGCAAAGTCAGGTTTAGAGGGAATACACCTGGAATGCTCCTTAGAAGTAAAAGTGGCAAGTATTCAGTTCACTTACTTTGGAATCATCATTGTTGTTAGGTGCCATCGAGGCAGTTCTGACTCTTAGTGACCCTATGCACAATAGAAAGAAACACTGCTGGGTCCTGCACCACGCCCACAACAATTTTTATCATTAAGCCCATTGTTGTAGCCACTGTGTCAATCTATCTCATTGAAGGTCTAGTTTTTCACTGGCCCTCTGCTTTACCAAGCATGATGTCCTTCTCTAGGGATTGATCCCTCCTGGCAGCGTGTCCAAAGTATGTAAGACAGTGTCATCATTCTTGCTTCTAAGGAGTACTCAGGCTGTACTTCTTCCAGGACAGATCTGTTTGTTCTTTGGGCAGTCCATGAAATATTCCATATTCTTCTCCAGTGCCACAATTCAAAATCATAAGTTATTCTGTCTTCCTTATTCATTGCCCAACTTTCACATGAATATGATACAATTGAAAATACTGTGACTTGAGTCAAGTGTATCTTAGTCTTCAAGTTGACACCTTTACTTTTTAACACTTCAAAGAAGTCTTTTGCAGTGGATTTGCCCAGTGCAGTGCTCCTTTTGACTTTTTGGGTGTCACTTCCATTGACATTGATTGCGGAACCAAGTAAACAAAATCCTTGACAAACTCAACCCTCTCTCCATTCATCATGATGTTACTAACTGGTCCAGTTGTGAGGATTTTGTTTTCTGTATATTGAGATGTAATCCATACTGAAAGCTGTGATCTTTGGTCTTCATCAGTAAGTGTTTCAGATCCTCTTCACTCTGAGCAAGGAAGGTTGTGTCATCTGCATAATGCAGCTTCTGAGTGAGTCTTCTTCCAATGCTGATGCCTTGTTCTTCACATAGTCCAGCCTCTCAGATTATTTGCTTGGCACAGATTGAAAAGACATAGTGAAAGGGGACAACCCAGACATACACCTCTCTTGACTTGAAACCATGCCGTGTCCCCTTGTTCTGTTTTGATGACTATCTCTTACTCCATATACAAATACCTCATGAGCACAATTAGGCGTTCTGGAATAGGAATTTGCAGTGTTATACATAATTTCTCATGATCCATACAGTCAAATGCCTTTGTATAGTCAATAAAACACAGATAAACATCTTTCTGGTATTCTCTATTTTCAGCCAAGAGCCGTCTGACATGAGCAATGCTGCCCCTGGTTCCACATCATCTTCTGAATCTGGCTTGGGCTCATCATTAGGAAAGACCAATTGCTAGAGAAGAGAATCGTGGTTGGTCAAGTGTCAGTGAAAAGGAGGAAACTGTCCATGAGATAGACAGACACAAAAGCCACAAAAATGGACTCCAACATACCAACAATCGTGGAGATGATCCAGGACTGGACATTTTGTTCTATTGTATATATGGTCACCACAAGTCAGAGTCAACCTGATAGCAACTAACAACACAATCACTGATTAAAGGATTATTTCTTGAGCACCTACTACACACCAGGCACTCTGCTGAGCCCTAGGGCTGGAGATGAAACATGTTTTCTGACCTATGAGGGGAGATGGCAAGAAAATATAGTCACTCATCGTGGTCTCCAGCATGTGATCTTTGTGATACCTAGTGCTCAGGATGGGAGAAGCCCTTGGAACAGCGAGGGGATGGAGTGTTCTCACCAGCCAGAAGGAACTGCAGTAGACTGAGAAGGAAGCCTCAAGTATTTTTCCCTAATAAATAAAAGTTCACTATGCAAGCTTGGGACATTTTCCTGCTGTTTATTCTAGAAATGCCTGGAGTCACACGTGGTCCTTAGAGGTATGAGCAGAAAGGAGGGAGCTCACCTGTCTCTGCCTCTGTCGGGTAACCTGTCTTCATTTGAGTCTGTGGCAGACTGAGCAGGGTCTGTGCTCTCAGAAAGTAAAGGATATGATCTTTACTAACAGCCTCGCTGGCCATTTTTCATGCTCAGTCTAAAGGGACTGGACAGAGAGAGAGATAGATAGATAGAGCCCAGCACCACCTTGCTCGCTGTGCCAGGCAGGAGCAGGGACATGCGTGAAGTTTCACTTTCAACGTCATTCATCTCAGCTTTATTACATCCTGCCAATGTCTGTTTGTGGGTTTTGTCATTTCACATACTGGGCCATATTTTTTATTTTTGGCAACTTGTCAAATGTATTTTTGTTGTGCCATCATTTCATTTAGAAGTCCCTTGGTCTGGGTGTGATTGAGGACACTTACAGAGTTGCTTATGTCATATAAAGATTTTGTATCTGATGGTTGACAACTTTAATCTTAAAAGAATCCATTAAGTCTGCCCAACTGAAGCTCCTGAGTCCTTACTATGAAAATAGTCTTGTTCACACCACTGGTACTTCTCCAGGACAGCAAGATTTGGCCACTGGGTAGGGGCCAGGCCATGGTCGCTGCATACCAGGAGAAAATCAGAGAGAAAACTGTTTCCTGGACCAATAACTGGACTCTCCAATGAGAGATGTCTTTCAAAATCCTTTGTGCCATCAAGTCGATTCTGATTCATGGAAACCCTGTGTGTTAGAGTAGAACTGTGCACCACAGAGTTTTCTATGTCTGGTTTTCCAGAAGTAGATCACTAGTGCTTTCTTCTGTGGACTCACACCTCTAACTTTTCATTTAGCAGTTAAGTATGTTAACTGTTTACACCCCCTAAGTAGACTTGAGTTTATCCTACTTTATTTTTTCTTGTGTCTTCTACCTTCAAACACCAAACACCAAACCCATTGTCTTTGAGTCTATTCTGATTCATGGTACCTTCATGTGTTACAGAATAAAACTGAGCCACATAGGATTTTCTGGGCTGTAGAGTGAATTGACTTGACAGCACTGTTCGTTTGTTCGTTCAGTTTTTATGGAAACATATTACCACACCTTTCTTTTGCAGAGCTTCTGGGTGGGTTCAAACCACCAACCTTTCCATTAACAGCAGAGAGTAAACCATCTCACTTCTTTCAAAACTGCCTTAGTGAGAGACGCATTTTTACAGGAGCATGAGTGTTGATGAGTTTGGACCATGGTGTTCATGGTTCAAGCAGACTTCCCAAAGCCAGGTCACTGGACAGCTACAGTCTGGGTCATCACAAGTCATTAAAAATCATACTTGCAGCTTCAAATTATCAACTAGTCAGCATGGCATGGCAAATTTCTAGATTCTGAAGAACTTGGAGCCAATACAGGACATTTTGTTGGTGTAGACACAACACAAGACATTCCAGACCAGTGGGGATTTGGGCAAGCTGACCATTAAGCTGTTTGGGTTGAACAATCAGCCATGCCTGGGTCTCTCGCAAGTACTGTCTGGTTGACACTGTTGCCACAAGCTCGTGACCAAGACCTCTTCCCTGGGAAATGCCCCTAATATTCATCGGAGACCCTGGCTTCTCTGCCTTTCCCATGGGATTACATTCTCCTTCTTGCAGGTGATTGGACCCAGTATAAGTGAATCCAATTTCCTCACCTGGCAATGAGGAAGTGCAACAAAGAGGGGAAGTTATCTCTCCAAGGGGCTGGCTCAAGTTCCTTAGATGACTATGTAGGTGGTAGAAAAACCTGGCTGCAATGAGAGGGAAGAATGAAAAACAGGAATGGAAAGAAGCAGAAATAAAAAAAGAGAGAGACGGAAACTTCCACTTTTGCCTGTTGTTGTAGACATCCCCACACCCCAGCCCATGTTCCTTGAAACACCCCTTATGTTGCAGAACGCTCTAGTACTTTCTGTCCTTATGTTGAAGAGTCCTCACTTATACAGCAGGGTGGATAAAGTACGTTATTAAGACAGAGCTGGTCTGACCACAGGAAGGCTGGATGAGCCCAGTCTTCAGCCCCAACATGCAAAATATGCAGCTTCCAAACATTCTCATGCAAACTCAAACAAATTTTCATTTAATCATGAATTTTTAACAGGCTTAATGGAAGAATATTTTATTTAAAACTAAACAGTAGCCAATTTTGCCCAGTGAAATTCAAACAGAACCTGAATTCATGAATATGCTAATAAGTCTCCCAGAATGGACATTTGTGAATTTTGGCTCCCTCATAACATGTCAACACTCTTTGAAGTGACAAGAGCCACAGATGAGAGGAAGAGGAACTGGGAAACCCAGAAAAGCCCAGAGCTGGGGCACAGGGATGTAGGTTTCAGTCCTTTAAGAGTAATACTTAGAGAGAGTAGGATAAAATTATTCAGAAACTAAACTGACCATAGTCACTTCTACTTTCTAAGTGAGGCAGCATAACTTGTATCATTGTATTAGTTCTCTGTGAGGCAGTAATGATTGAGGGTGAGAATACTTGCCTTCCAGGCAAGAGACCAGGATTCAGTTCCCAACCAAGGTACCTCATGTGCATCCATTTACCTGTCAGTGAAGGCTTTTATGCTGCTACAATGCTGAATAGGTTTCAGCAGAGCTTTCAGACTAAGAAGGATTAGGAAGAAAGGCCTAGCAATCTACTTCAGAAAACTCTCCAACAAAAACCCTACAGATCACAGTGGTATGACCCACAACTGATCATTAGGATGGTACAGGACTGGGCGGTATTTCATTCCACTGTGCATGGGATCACCATGTGCTGGGATCTAACTCAATGGCAAGTAGTGACATTAGTTTTCTATTGCTGCCTAGCAAACTACTATAAATTTGGTGGCTTAAAACAGTAGACGTTTATTATCTCATAGTTCTTTGGATCGGGATTCTGGAAACAGCCTAGCAAAGTCCTCTGCTGAGTGCATCAAAGGCTAAAATCCTGGTGTCAGCTAATTGCATTCTCATTTTGAGTTCAAGATCCTCTTCTAAGCCATGCAAGTCATTTGAAGAATCCAACAGTTGTAGGACTGAGCTCCTGGTCACACTCAGCTCCTAGAGGTCACCCTTGGGTCCTAGCTGACCCATATGGTCTTTTCACAACATGGTACTTTGCTTCTTCAAGGCCAGAAGAAGAATACTGTCGCTTTCAATCTCTGATTTCAAGAAGGGCCCAAGCCCTCTTAAGGGTACACCAAATCAGGTCAAGCCTACCACAGATGATCTTCCTTTTGGCTAACTCAAGGTCAATTGCTTTAGGATCTTGATTACATCTACAAATTCCCTGAACCTTTGTCTTACAAGTAACCTAATCACAGGACTGAAATCCATCATATTCACAATTCTGCCCACACCTAAGAGCCACATTTAGGGCCTCCCTCTCTTTTACTGACCTTCACTTTACCAAGCATGATCCCTCCTGAAAACATGTCCAAAGTTCGTTAGACAAAGTCTCACCATCTTTACTTCTAGGTACCATTCCAGTTGTACTTCATCCAATACAGATTTGTTTGTTCTTCTGGTCATCCATGGTATACTCGATATTCTTTGCCAACACAATAATTCAAAGGTATCAATTCTTTTTTGGTCTTCCTTGTCTATCATCCACGTTTTGCGAAGTTATGAAGAGTCTGAAATATACTACGGCTTGGGTCTTGTGCACCTTAGTCCTCAAAGTCACATCTTTGCTTTTTAACATTATAACAGGGTCTTCTATACCACATTTGCCCAATGTAACAAGTCATCTGAATAATGACCCCTGAAGATGTCCATGACCTAATCCCTGAACCTATGAATAGTGACCTTACTCAAAAACAGGGATTTTGCACACATGAGGAAGTTAAAGATCTTGAGATGGGAGATGATCCTAGACAATACAGGTAGACAGATGCAATCACATGAATCCTCAAATCTAGAGATTCTTTCCTACCTACGGTCAGAGTGAGAAGTGAATATGGAAGTAACATCAGAGAGATGCAGTATTGCTGCCTTTGAAGGTGGAGAAGCCATGAACAAAGAAATACATGAAGCACCTAGAAGCTGGAAACAAACAGATTCTCCCCTAGAGCCCCCAGAAGGAATACAGTCCTTGATTTTAGCCCAGTGAGATATGTGTTGGACTTCCGAGCTACCAAACTGTGAAATAATAAAAGCATATGCTGTTCTAAGCCACTAAGCTTGTGCTAGTTTGTTACAGTAGTGGTGTGAAACTAACACAAGGGCCATCTCAACCAATAATCATTAGCCTACCATAAGCAGTAAGAAAAAATAGATTTCTAGGCAGATACTGGACGGAGAAAGGGGAGAATGGAAACAATTCATGTTACTTCATCTTCTCAGGTCTCCTGGAAGAGTCTGGAGTGGACAGATAGCCCTGCTGTTGAGCAGCATGCTAACAGAGAGGTGAATAGTTCATCTTCACTGTTATAGTAATATGAGAACTGCAAGTCTTGGGATGCAGGGGAAAAGGCCCACCAAAAAGAGACGGAACAGGTCTTAAAGGAGGCAAGCAAACCACCTGGTAGATAATATTTATTTTGACTTGTGTATCTAGAAAGTAAGTCTCCCTGGTTGACAAAAAGGGTTAAGCATGTGACTGCTGGCTGAGAAGTTGGCTGTTCAAAAACACCTAAAGGCACATGACAAGACAGGCCTGGTAATCTGCTTCTGAATGTTACAGCCTTGAAAATTCTATGAAGCAGTTCTACTCTGCACACTCTGGGGTCACAGTGAGTCAGAGACATCTCGTCTGCAGCTAAAAACAATAGCAGTATATGCAAAGTCCACAATATACTCAAGGCCCTCATGTTCGGAGTGCAAAAAAAAAAGGAAAAATGTGAACAGGAACTTGGAGCCAAAGGCTGACATCTGTATGCCAGCTCCACCACCAATTGGTTAAATGTTGTCACTCCGTTTCCATATCTGTAAATGGGGACTCCATGAAATGTGGGTCTCTGCCAGGGCTGCGGTGAGGATAAGATGAATTAGGAAACAGCAAAAATATAAGCCACATAATCGTAAAATGGGCAAAGGACTTGAATAGAAATTTCACTAAAGAGGATGTTAAAATAGCCACAAAACACATGAAAAGATTCTTAGCAGCATTAGACATCAGAGTGTTGTAAATCAAAACCACAATGGTTAAGATTAAAATTAAAAAAAAAAAAAAAAAAACAGAAAATAACAGAAGTTGGTAAAGATGTAGGGAAGTCAGAACACTTCCCCATGGCTGGTGAGAATGCAGAATGGCACTGGCCTTGTGGAAAACAGTGTGGTAGCTCTTCAAAAAACCAAAAATACAATTACTATATGACCCAGCAATTCCACTGCTAGATATATACCCAAAAGACTTAAATGTAGAGACTCAAACAGAGACTTGAATACCAATGTTCACTGAAGCACTATTCACAGAAGTCAAAACACGCAAACAATTTAAATGCCCATCTACAGACAAATGGATAAAAAAATACAGTGCTTATATGCAATGGAATACTACTTAGCCAGTAGGAAAAATGAAATCTTGACATATGCTACAATATGGATGGAGCTGGATAATGCTGTACAGAATGAAATCAGTCAATCACAAAAGGACAAATATTGTATAACCTCACTTATACAAAAAGATAAGGAAAGGCAGATTTATAGAGAACAAAGTATGTTAGCGGTTACCAGAGCAGGGGGGAGAGGGATAAGAGGTTAATGGTGATAGAAATATCATGCTGATTCAGGGCAGGTTTACACAGCTGATTATTATGGTTGTTGTCAATATGTAGTACACGTGTAAAAACTTGAATTGGCAGAAGTTGTATGATACATATATTTACAACAACGCAAAAAAAAGCAGCCACTGAGGCTGCTATGTACAACCAAAAACCTCACAGGATTTGATTTCTTGGCTTAGGAGTTTAGGGTCATGGCTTGGGTCCCTCAGATTTCAGGTTCCTACACCAAGATGCTCCCAGACCAAAGACTGATGCAACACAAGGAGTTTCCTCTAGAGCTGACAAAGAGGGAAAGCTTTCCCCTTCAGTGGACACCCTGAATTCAGACTTGTAGCCTACTGAACTATGTGAGAATAAATTTTCCTTTTCTTAAAGCCATCCATTTGTAGTATTTATGTTAGAGCAACACTAGATGACTAAGACGGTGTCTGTGTTCCACCTCCCAGTTGGGGTCTTAAAAGCTTGCAAGTAGCTATCCAAAGCAAAATTGGTCTCTGTCCACCTGGACCAACAGAGGAAGAAGGAGAATCAGAAAGAGGAGGATATGGAATGTGTGCCTAACAGTCTCCGTGAACAATTACCTCCTTTGCCATCATCCCATAAGACTCAGATGTGACCAGCTACCATTACTGAACATTCTGATCAAAGATTCCCTAGAAAAATCCTTATCAAGAGAAGAAATATGCAGAACTGAATTTCAAATCCTCAGGGAATCCTGACTTCCTGGAGCCATGAAGGTTGAATGAAGCCCTGAAACTATGGCCCTGAGATAATCTTTAAAACTTAAACCAAAAATATCCCCTGAAGTCTTCTTACAACCAAATAATAGTTTCGCTTAGCTATTTTAAAAAAAAAAAAAAAAAAAATCTGCCTTGAGCATTATGCTTTTTAAAGAGCTATCTATATGGGATCAAACTGAAAAAATCAACTCGAAAGATTAGCTAGGAACTTCAGAGTGCAGTGAATTTATGTTAATGGGGGAGGAACAACTCAGAAAAGGAGGATAAGAATGGTTATACAGCTTGAAGAATGTCATCAATGTCACTCAATAGCACACATAGAAACTGTTGAATTGGTGTACGTTTTATTGCACATTCTCAACAAGAACAGCAAAATAAATGATATAAAGGCAAGAGATGAATTAAAATGTATACTGTCCTTCAGAAAGTACCTGGCAGTGCTTTAATGTCACCTTGAAGACTAAGGTGTGCCTGACCCAAGCCATGGTGTTTTCAGTCACCTCATATGCACATAAAAGCTGGACAATGAATAAAGAAGGCTGAAGAAGAATTGAAGCCTTTGAATTATGGCATTGGTGAAGTATATTGAGTATATCACAGACTGACACAAAAATGAATAAGTCTGTCTTGGAAGAAACACAGTCAGAATGCTCCTTGGAAGCTAGGATAGTAAGACTACATCTCAAGTACTTGGAATACATTATCAGGAAAGACCAGACTCTAGAGAAGAACACCATGCTTGGTAAGGTAAAAGGTCACCAAAAATGAGGATACCCTCAAGGAGATGGATGGACACAGTGCCTACAACAGCGAGCTCAAATACAGCAACAATTGTGAGGATGGTACAGGACTAGGTGGTGTTTCATTTAGTTGTACACAAGGTCTCTGTGAGTCAAAATCTACTCAGTGGCATCTAACAACAATATATAAGGGAAGGGCAACTCAGAGACATTGAGTAATTTGGCCAAGGACACACAGCTAGTAAGTGGCTGAGTTAGAGTTTGAATTCTGGTCTGCCCCACTCCTGAACCAACTCCTTTAAACGTAAAGTATTACAATGTTCCTGTAGGTGCCAGCCATAATATTGAGAACGTACCTGCTCTATTGGACCTATCAGCAACCACGTAACAAAGACACCTGAAAACAGTCAAGACACCAGTCACTTCACCCTCTTGATTGTCATAGATCGAGTTGTATTCCCCAAAACTATCCATCAATGTGGCTAGGCCATGACTCCCAGTATTGTGTTATTGTCCACCATTTTGTGATATAATATGATTTTCCCAACCATTGTCCGTCTATCGTTATGATGTTAATGAGAAGAGATTAGTGGCAGTTATGTCAATGAGTCAGGACTCAGTCAGCAAGATTAGATAGTGTTTTCAGCCAACATTTTTTGAGATATAAAAGAGAGATGTTACAGTATTGGTGAAGAATATTGAATGTACCATGACTACCGAAAGTACAACTAAATCTGCATTGGAAGGAGTAAACCTAGAATGTTCTTTAGAAAAAAGGATGTCAAGACTGTGTCTCAGGTACTTTGTGCATGTTATCAGGAGGGACCAGTCCCTGGAGAAGGATATCATGTTTGGTGAAGTAGAAGGTCAGTGAAAAAGAGGAAGTCCCTCAACAAGATGGATTGACACAATAATCTCAATAATAACAATGATTTTGAGGATGGCAAAGGACCAGGCAGAGTTTAGTTCCATTGCTTATAGAGTCACTGTGAGTCAGCGCTGACTTGATGGTACCTAACAACATAAGTCAGTTTGTTGTACTAATGCCTTGTGGTGTTGGAGAAGAATATTGAATGTATCATGGGCTGCCAAAAGAACAAACAGATCTGTTCTGGAAGAAGTATAACCAGAGTGCTCCTTGGAAGCAACGATGACAAGACTACATCTTACATACTTTGGACATGTTGTCAGGAGGGATCACTCCCTGGAGAAGGATATCATGCTTGGTAGAGCAGAGGGTCAGCAAAAAAGAGGAAGACCTTCCAGAAGATAGACTGACACAGTGGCTGCAATGATAGGCTTAAGCATAAAGATGATTATAGACATAGCACAAGACTTGGCAGTGTTTCGTTCTGTTGTGCATAAGGTCACTATAAGTCAGAACCGACTCAATGGCATCTAACAACAACATAAGAAGACAGAGTCCCTGGGTGGTACAAAAGGTTAACACATTCAGATTGGAAGGTTGGAAGTACAAGTGTACCCAGAGGTGTCTTGGAATAAATACCTGTCTGTCCACCTCCAAAAAGTCAACCACTGAAAACCCTATAGAGCATAGTTCTACTCAGACACACATGGGTCATCATGAGTTGGAGTCAATTCAACAACAACTAGTTTTTGTATATCTGTAAAGATAAGATTTCACGACGTAGAGAAAAGTCATTTTTAAAAAATCACAAGAGATCCATATAATCAAATTATCAGACATAAACTTAAAATAATTATGATTGCTATATTCAAGAAAATTAAAAAGAAGTTAAACAATTTTGGCAGGACCTAGAAATGTAAGAAGTAAATGGAAATTAAAGATTTGAAATTGTGATAATTAAAATTAAGACATCAATAGATAGATTTAACAGCAGATTACACACAGTAGAAGAGAGAACAGGAAAACTAAAAGATAGATTAGGAGAAAATATTCAAGCTGATACATGGACAGACAAATTTTTTTTTTTTTTAAATACTGAAAAGAGTGTAAGAGACCACAGGATATGATGTAAAGGTCAAAATTATGGGTAACTGGAGTCATGAGAAGACAGCAGAGAGAAAATAGAACAAAGTAATACATGAAGAGATAAAGTTTAAGAGATTTCTAACATAGATAAAATACATAAAACCACAGTCATAAAACTCTACAAACTCCAAGCAGAATAAAATAAATATAAAGAAACTCCACCTAGACATGCATAGCAAAACTGCTAAAAACTGAAGATAAGTCAAGCTTACTTTTCTTAAGCAGCCAGGAAGAAAGATAACCTAGCTTCAAATGATCAACAGTAAAACAATTGACTTCACAATAGAAACAAAATCCAGACAATGGAACGATAGCTACAAACTGCTGAATACTAAACTTAACTTAAATATCCTTCAAAATTTAAGGAACAAGTTAAGACATTTTGAGACACAGAAAAACTGAGAAAATTTGTCACCAGCATACAAAAACTAAAAAAGAAAAATAAATTTTAAGGGTATTCTGCAAGCAAAGGGAAACATCGTACAAAGAAATTCAAAGATACAGAAAGGATAAGAACAATGAAATGAGTAAATATGTGAATAAATGTAAATGACTGTTGACAGCATAAAAGAATAAGGATTTGGTAGGTTTAAAATACAGAGATAATTAAAATAACCAGTAACAATGTTGTTTGGTGCCATCGAGTCAGTTCTGACTCATAGCAACCCTATGTACAACAGAACAAAACACTGCCCAATCCTTTGCCACCTTCACAATCATTGCTATGCTTGAGCCTACTGTTGCAGCCACTGTGTCAATCCATCTTGCGAGGGTCTTCCTTTTTTCACTGACCCTCTGCCTTACCAGGCATGATGTCCTTCTCCAGGGTCTAGTCCCCTCTAATAACATGTCTGAAGTATGTGTGAAGTAGTCTTGCCTTCCTATCTTCTAAGGAATATCCTGGTTGTACCTCTACCAAGGCAGGTTTTCTTGTTCTTTTGGAAGACAATGGTATATTCAATATTTTTTGCCAACATCATAATTCAAAGGCAGTAATTCTTCTTCAGTCTTCCTTGTCCAGTATTCACATGCATATTAAACCAAAACAAAAAAGAAAAACCATTGCCGTAGAGTGGATTCCAATGCCTAGAGACCTGTAGGACAGAGTAGAACTTCCCCCATAGAGTTTCCAAGAAGCATCTGGTAGATTTGAACTGTTGGTTTTTTGTTTAGCAGCCGTAGCACTTAATCACTGCACCAGGGCTTCCACATGTATTAGGCAATTGAAAATACCCTGGCTTGGGTCAGGCACATCTTAGTCTTCAAGATGACATCTTTGTTTTTCAACACTTTAAAGAGGATTTTTGCAGCAGATTTGCCCAGTGTAATGCATCTTTTGATTTTTTGACTGCTGCTTCTGTGGGTGTTCATTATGGATCCAAGTAAAATGAAATCCTTGAAACTTCAATCTTTTCTCCATTTACCGTTGTCATGGATTAAATTGTGTACCCTAAATATCTATAGCAATTTGGCTGGGCCAACATTCTTGGTATTATGTGATATTCCTCTATGTTGGAATTCTTGCCTCTATGATGTTAATGAGGGTAAGCTATGCTGTTGTGTTGGTGGGACAGGATTTAACACTTGTGATTGTTTTGTGCCTTGAGGCAATGTCTTGAGATATGAAAGAATCTAACAGACAGATTTGGGGACCTCATACCATCAAGAAAGAAAGCAGTGCCAGGAGCTGAGTGAGTCCTTTGGAAAGGACCTGGGTCCCTGCACCTCAGAAGTTTCCAGTCCAGGGGAAGATTAATGACATGGACCTTCCTCCAGGGCCAGCAGAGGCCTTCTCCTGGAACTGACACCCTGAATTTGGACTTTTAGCTTACTGGACTGTGACAAATAAAATTTCTCTTTTTAAAGCCATCCACTCATGGTATTTCTGTTACAGCAGCCCTAAAAAAAAAGAAAAAATCAAACCCACTGATATCGAGTCCATTCCAACCCATAGCCACCCTATAGAATAGAGTAGAACTACCCCATAGAGTTTCCAAGGAGCACCTGGTGGATTCAAACTGCTGACCTTTTGGTTTATTGGTCCAGTTTTGAGGATGTTGGCTTTCTTCATGTAGAACTGTAACCCATACTGAAGGCTACGCATTTTGATCTTTATCAGTAAATACTTTAAGTCCTCTTCACTTTCATTAAGTAAGGTTGTACCATCTGCATATAGTAGGTTATTAATGAGTCTTCCTCTAATCCTGATGCCTGTTCTTCATATCGTCCAGCTTCTCAGATTATCTTTGTATCATACAGACTGAATAAGTATGGTGAAAGGATACAACCCTAATGTACTCTTTTCCTGACTTTAAACCATTCAGTATCCCCTTGTTGTGTTTGAATGGCTGTCTGTTGATCTATGTATAGATTCCTTATAAGCACCATTTGAAAATACAGTCTTGGTGATAGAAACAATGCCAGAGATCCCATAGTACAATTTTGCAAGATACATGATACAACTTCTTCATTGCAAATACCTTTTTTCACTAACACAGCAACTATACACACAGAACTCACCAAAATGAATACAGAGGAATCAAATAACTACATCTGCAGCAAAGGATGATGGAAAAGCTCAGTATCATCAGTCAGAACAAGGCAAGGGGCTGATTACAGAACAAACAAACAATTACTTCCATGTAGGTTCAAACTGAAGCTGAAGAAAATGAGAACAAGTCCATGTGAGCCAAAGTACAACCTTGAGTATGTTCCATCTAAATTTGGAGACCAGCTCAAGACTAGACTGATATGCTCAACACTACTGATGAAAGACCAGACAAGTTGTGAAATGACATCAAGGATGTGATATATGAAGAAAGCAAGGGTTCATTAAACAGACAGGAAAGAAAGATGAAAATGAATGACAGAAGAAACTGTGAAACTTACTCTTGAATATCACATGGCTAAAGTACAACAGATGATGAACAGATGATGAACAGATGAAGTGGAAAAAAAGGTGAAGTAAGTGAAATGAAAAGATTTCAAAGGGCAGCTTGAGAAAACAAAGTATTATAATGACATGTGCAAAGACTTGGAGGAAGAAAAACAAAAGGAAAGAAGATGATTGATATTTCTCAAGATGAAAGAACTGAAGAAAAACTTCAAGCCCGGAGTTCAGTACTAAAAGATTTTACAGGGAAAATATTAAATGACAAAGAAAGCATCAAATGAAGATAGAAGGAATACTTAGAGTCACTATGCCAAAAATAACTGGTCAATGTTCAACTATTTCAGGAGGTGGTGTATGATCAGGAACCAATGGTAATGAAAGGAAGAGGCCCAAGATACACTTAAGGCACTGATGAAAACAAGGCTCTGGGAACTGATGGAATACCAACTGAGATGTTCCAACAAAGGCATGCAGCACTACAAGTGCTCACTCATCTATGCCAAGAAATTTGGAAAACTGCTACCTGGCCAACCAAGTGAAAGAGATCCATATTTGTGCTTATTTCAAGGAAAGGTGAGCCAACCAAATGAAGAAATTGTTTAAAAATATCGTTAATATCACATGTGAGGGAAGTTTTGCTAGATCACTCAAAAGCAGCTGCAGCATAATCAACAGGGAATTGCCAGAAATTCAAACCAGATTCAGAAGAGGACATGGAACCAGGGATACCACTGCTAAAGTCAGATATATCTTGGTTTAAGGTAGAAAACACCAAAAAAATGTATGCCTGCATTTTATTGACTAAGTAAAGGCATTAGATTGTGTGGATCACAGAAAATTATGAATATTTCGAAGAATGGAAATTTCAAGGCCCTTAATTGTGCTCATGAGGAATCTGTATATAGATCAAAAAGCAGTCATTCAAATAGAACAAGTGGATATTGCATAGTTTAAAATCAGGAAAGATGCATGTCAGCGTTACATCCTTTCACCATACTTTTTAAATCTGATGCTGAGCAAATAATCTGAGAAGTTGAACTATTTGAAGAACAGAACATCAAGATTGCAAGAAGACTCGTTAACAACCTGTGTAATACAGACGATACAACCTCGATTGCTGAAAGTGAAGAGGACTTGAAGCACTTACTGATAAAGATCAAAGACCACAGTCTTCAGTATTTATTACACCTCAACATCAAGAAAACAAAAATCCTTATAACTGGACCAACAATTAGCAACACGATCGAAGTTGTCAAGGATTTCATTTTACTTGGATCCACAAACAACACCTATGGGAGCAGCAATCAAGAAATCAAAAGACATATTGCATTGGGCAAATCTGCTTCTAAAGACCTCTTTAAAGTGTCAAAAAGACGCCACCCTGAAGAGTAGGGTTTGCCTTACCCAAGCCAAGGTGATTTCAATAGCTTCATGTGCATGTGAAAGCTGGAAGATGAATAAGCAACACCAAAGAAGAATTGCTGCCATTGAATTATGGTGTTGGCAAATAATATTGAATATACCACGGACTGCCAAAAGAAGAGGTACAGCCAGAACACTCCTTAGTAGTAAGAATAGCGAGACTTTGTCTCACGTACTTTGGACATGTCATCAGGAAGAACCACCCATTGGAGAAGGACATCATACTTGGTAAAACAGAGGGTCACCAAAAAAGAGGAGAGTCCTCAAAGAAATGGACTGACACAGTCACTGCAACAGTGGGTTCAAGCCTAACAATGTCTGCAAGGATCATGCAGGACTGGACAGTATTTCATCCTGTGGTACATAGGGTCACTATCAGTCAGAACTGACTCAATGGCACCTAATAACAGCATTCCAATGTTGTGGTTTGTTATATTGTTGGGTGCCATCAAATTGATTGCAACTCTTAGCAACTCCTGTGAAGAAGTAGAAATGTCCATATAGAGTTTTCTTGGCTGTATTCTTTGTGGAACCAAATCACCAGGTCTTTCTCCTATGGAGCTGCTGGATAGATTTAACCAACAGCCTTTCAGTTAGCAGCCAAGCTTCAGTATTTGTGCTTCCAGGGCTCCTTAGCATTCCAAAATTGTTAGCATCGTGTTAATATGTTATTATTTTGAGTTTGCTTTTTTTTTTTTAATCTTGAGGTCAAGATTAATGAGTCAACTCTTCAATTTATGTGAAGAGGATACTTCAATGATTACACCTGTGGAAGTCAAGGTTTATTGGGGAAATGGATGGGTACATAAAGGAGCATCAACATTACAACTAAGTGTTAAATTACGAGCACTGACTCCATACCAAACACCTTTTTTTTCCTCTAGATGATTTTTTAAATGTTAGCCTGAAGGACTGGTCAAATAAATCGTGATGCATCCATACTATGGGATATTATATAGCCACTAAAATTGATGTTGTAGAAAAACAGTTAATGACATAGAAAGATGCTCATGAACTATTAAGAGGAAAAAGCAAGTTGCAAATGGCTATGCTGAATTATTCCCTGCCACAGTTATCTACTGCTGGATAGCAGTCCACCCCAAAAGTTCGTACCATAAAACAAGAACCATTTTATTCTTCTCATGAATTCTGTGGGACAAGGGTTCAGAAAGGCACAGGAGGGACAGCTCTTCTGTGCTCCACAAAGCCTGGGGCCTTGGCCAGGGATGGAATGCTGGTTCTAGGGAGTTTGCTCCAAGGTGGCACCTTCACTTGCATGCCTGGTGTACAGGGATGGAATCACTCAAGGACAGGCTCAGCTAGGACCGTCTGTCACAGTTCCTCCATGTGGACTTCCCAGCATGGTAGTCTCAGAGGAGTGGGACTTCTTACACTGTGGCTCAGGACTCCAAGAGCAAATATTTCAGTGCATTTGGGGAATAGTGCATGGCCTTTTGTGACTTAACCTTAGATGTCTCAAAGCACTGCTTTCAAGCACTCTACTGGGTGAGGCAAAGGCCTGCCTAGATTCAAAGGTGCAGCCATTGCCTCCACCTCTCACTAGGAGAAGTGCCAAATCATTTGCCAGCATGTTTTAAAACCACCACCAAAAACTCATTGCCATCCAGTTGATTCTGACTCATGGTGACACTGTGTGTGAAGAATAGAACTCCGCTCCATAAGGTTTTCAAAGCTATATGCTTTCAGAAGCCGGTCCCCGGTCTTTCTTTCTGGGCATCTCTGTAGGGATTCAACTGCCCACCTTTCGGTCAGTAGTTGAGCACTTAGCCATTTGCGCCACCCAAGGACTCAGGAAAAAACAAACAAATGACAAAAAAAAGAAAACACCACACTCCTCTCCCCCTAAAAAGTGGAATGGACCAAAGTGTTAATTATCATTTTGTAAGTATGTTGAGATTGTAAACAGGGTTTTTTTTCTTCCTTTTGCTTCTCTTTGTTTTCTAGACATTCTACAAAAAAACAAAAAATGCACACCCACTGCCGTCGACTCATAGTAACCCTAAAGGTCAGAGTATAACTGCCCCATAGAGTTTCCAAGGAGCACCTGGGGAATTTGAACTGTCGACCTTTTGGTTAGCAGACATAACATCTAACCCACTATGCTACCAGGGTTTCCAGACATTTTATAATGAACATGTGTTGCTTCAATCAGTAGAGGACAAAAAAAGATCTAAACGTTAAAGTCTGCTCTTGTATCTCGTTCAAGAGACTCCCTCTTCCCAGGTTTGGCAGGGAGTCTGTTCTGGATTGTAAACCTTGAGAAAACGTTGTGTTCTGTGGTGATATCGCCCTTAACAGCTCTCAGGTGTCTCCTCAAATAACACCCTTCAGAGCCTGGGAAGAACATAGTGTGAAGGTGTCTTACAGGTTTTGTGTCTTTGGTGACAATGACACACAGCCGGGTTAGCATCACAGCAGGAGACACAAAGGGCAAACAGAATCTTCGGAGGTGTCAGTCAAAGTGTCTTTGCCAGAACTTGCCAAAATGGGAGGGGCTATGCTATCCAAACATAGAGCACCTGAGGGCAGGGCCTGTGCCATTCCAGCACACCAGCCTCAGGTGCCAGCCCACCCCAGGCAGCTGACACTGGGACGTGCTTCTGAACACAGATGGAACTCTGCGAGGTAGAGGGAGCACTGCAGCCTGGGGCCCATCAGAGACAGCGACCATTTGCCCACTCAGTAATGTGCTTGTACATTTTTTAGTCCACACTGAAAACTGAGAAGATTACATAGAAAATCCCAACCAGTTGATCCTAGTCCCCGTGACCTCCAAAGTACCACACAGACACCCACGCCTGGCCTATTTACCCCAACCCCTAGTTTGACTTTCCCCAATTCTCCAGACTTATCTTTTCCCATTGATGTGTTAAAGACCTTCTCCCCAGCTTCTTGTGTCCACTGCCTCTGCCTCTCCCCACCAACATTTATTCTAAGGACAACCACAAGACTGACTCCTTCGTGTGCCTCCATTCTCAGCATAAACATCAAATCATTGGCTGGGTTTCTCCATTCACACAGCCCAAGTCAACCTTCCCAGTCACCCACATTATTCTTTCTCTCATAGTGTTTATCACAATGTGTAATGATGGTAGTTGATTACCTCTTGGCTATCTTCCATCTGTACTAGAGTGGCGGTGCCACTAGGCAGGGACTGTCGTAGCTTCAGCACCTAGAACAATGCTTGGCCCATTGTGTTAGATGGATGGATGACAGTTTGGCTACGGAGAATGGAGAGATAGATGGGTGGATGAATAGATAAAAGGATGGAAAAATGAAGGAGTAGATGAATTCATTGATAAATGGATGCAGAGAAAGAGATGGAAGTTTCTGAGAGAGGTACATCTGTGAACAAGTGTGTGTCAGAGGCCTGCAGGGCACACTACGCTGTAGCTCCCCAGGTGTGCTGGGGAGGAGAGCAGACAACAGCCACATGCTTTCCCGGTGGCCAGGGATCCAAGCCAAGCCTCAAAAGCCTGCAGCCCTGTCCAACCCTCAGGCTTGTTGGGGGCTAGAATCCAGTCTGTTTGTGAAGAAAGCAGTTCAGTCTCTGCCTTCTGGAAGTCTATGTTCTAGTCAGGAAAGGCAGAAAGTAATTAATTACTAAAATATGTTGATGTTGAACGTGACAAGTCAATGTCCAACTTATAGCAACCCATATGATGGAGTAGAACTGCCCCATGCAAATTTCTAGGCTACAATCTTTGTGGAAGCAGATCACCAGGTCTTTATGTGGAAGAACTGCTGGATGAGTTTAAGCTGCCAGCCCTTCAGTTAGCAGCTAAGCATTTAACCATTGCATCACCAGAGCTCCTTTCGACTAAAATGCATGACATCCAAAGGTGTAAGTGAGCAAAGGGCTAGAGGAAGGCCAGGTTGAGAAGATCACTAATGTGTAAAGAAGTGTGGAAGGAGCCAGAAGGACACCTAGTGGAAAAGTGTCCCCGGTAGAAGGAAGAGCCAGCACAAAGCCCTGAGGGGAAGTGTGAATGGCATGCTCCAGAAACACCTTTTTCAGGAAGGCTTCCCAGATGCCCCCCTCCTCGAGAGTGAGGTTAGGACCCCTCCTCCATGTCCCTAGAAAGCAGTTGGCCCCATCTTGTCACAGCTGTGACTACTCCATGTTGGAAGTGTCTGTCTCGTGTCTTTCTTTCCACACTGATAGCTTCTAAAGGTGTCAAAGAAAACAAAATGCAGTGAAGAATGTTAAAACAGGCAAGGAGGACTTTTATTCAAAGGAAGTTGTAAAGGAGGGGAAACTAAGAAGGGCAGGGAAGAAAGGAACATTGTAATGAGAGAAAGGAAGCCACGACAGTGGGAAGAGAGAGACCCCAGAAATGCATCTGACCTCCACGGCCCTGAAACAGAACTAGAAGTCTGGGGAAGAAAGCTAAGAGGGGACTGATGGATGAATGGGGTACTGAGGTTTCAATTTCTTTTCATTTTTTATTATAAAGTTCCTTGGATTCTGGGAGACCCAGCAGGAAGTAGACAGGAGATGAGGAAAGGAAATGAACTTATTCAAACAGAGCATGCCACCATTAACTCTTAGTCAATTCCTTACAGTAAATCTCACTGTTCGCAAGAATGCAAGTGTTCTCTAACAAAGGGCTCAGGTGAAATTCAACTTTATAAAAGCACAGGAATAGATCATAGTCACTTCTGCCTCCCCAGCTGCCTTAATCAGCTAGTGCTGCCATAACAGAAATACCAAAATGCATGGCTTTACAAAGAGAAGTTTATTTCCTCGCAGTAAAGCAGGCTAAAGGTCCAAATTCAGAGTGTCAGCTCCGGGGGAAGGCTTTCTCCCTCTCTCTCTCCCCGTCTCTCTGTGTGTGTATGTGTGTATTTGTGTCTGTGTGTCTGTCTAGCTTCTCATCAACCTTCCCCCCAGACATTCAAGACCCTCGGGTCCACTGCTTTCTTGGTGGTATGCGGTCCCCCATTCTCTGCTTGCTTCCCTTTTCTTTTATCTCTTATAAGATAAAAGGTGGTGCAGGCTACAGCCCAGGGAAACTCCCTTAACATTGGATAGGGAATATGAATATAGTAAGGGTGTTACAATTCCATCCTAATCCTTTTAACATAAAATTACAGTCATAAAACAGAGGACAACCACACAACACTGGGAATCATGGCCCAGCCAAACTGACACACACATTTTAGGGAGGACGTGATTCAATCCATGACACCAGCTCACAACACAGAATAGCTGCTCTCCAAGTGTTTGGCAAATGGAAGGAAGGGAGGGCAGGAGAGACACAGGGAGGAGGGAGGGCTGACTGCTGAGGGTGCCCCATAGCTGAGAGGGAGAAACGGAAGGAGAAACATACTCACACCTTGCTGTTCATTGGGGTTTACGCAGGAAGTCCTCTTCCATTGGACAAATTCTGAGGAAATCTCTTGGCCTCCCTGAGTCTCACCTTCCTTGCCCGGAAAAGAAAGATCAGATAACCCCTACCACCACCCAAGGATGCTATATAAAAATTGAATCGGAGAAGTCACAATGTATTTGACATAGAAGCTGACTCACAGAATGACCCCACACACATTTCAAAGAAAGAAAAAAGCTGCCTTGGCAGGAGACACTCATTAAGCCTAACCAGCCATTTCTACTTTAAGGAGAAGTCGCCTCAGAGTCCTTCCTGGAAGACTAGGTAGGAAATGTAGGACCCTGGGGGCGCGGTGCAGGAGGGCAAAGTGCTGAAGGGTGTAGAGTATAAAGGTGAACTCCCTCTTCCACCTCTGCCTGACCTCCCTTATCCCAGGATTCCAAGAGCATCTGAGGGAGCCAACCCCTTTCAAAATAAGGAATCCTAGAAGTCAGCTCACCCATCTGAGGAACACATCTGAGTTTAAATACCCTTCCAGACAGAGGAAATAGTGAGTGGGCAGTGGCTAGTTTCTCTGAGCCTGTCTGAAAAGTTTACATTGCTTATGACACATTCTCTTCTCCCTTAAATATACCTGTGTCTCTCCTAAACCTAATAATTCACTGCTCTTGCAGGTAGTGGGTGGAGAACGGTAGGATGGCTCCCCTTCAGAGCTGGTAAATGGGACTTTTTCCTGTCAACTGTTCCATGACTCCTTCATACTACCTCCTACACAACATTTGCACAAGCAAAAATGAACAAAAAACCAAATCCACTGCCACCAAGTCAATTCCAACTCATAGCGACTCCATAGGACAGACTAGAACGGCCCACAGGGTTTCCAAGGTTGTAATCTTTATGGAAGTAGAAAGCCAAGTCTTTATTCCACGGAGCAACCGGTGGGTTAAGTTGAGTACTTATAACCACTGTGCCACCAGAGCTCCTTGTAGTAGCATGCCTATGAATAAATATAGAAGGAATGGTGGATTTAGGAGAGGCAGGAGAGAGCAGTGCGTGCTAAAACCAGTGGATGAAGGTTTGCTTAGGAGTATAATATTCCTAAGAAACCCATTGAGCACTGTCATGGATTGAATTGTGTCCTCCCCAAAATATGTGTAGCCATGTGGCTGGGCCATGATTCCCAATATTCTATGATTTTCCTTGATTTTGTGATTTTTCTTATGCTATGTGTTGAAGGATTAGGGTGGGACTGTAAATCCTTTCATACCTCCCTGCTCCATTATAAATAGAGTTTCCCTGGAGTATGGCTTGCACCACCCTTAATCCTTTCATCCTACAAGAGATAAAAGGAAAGAGAAGCAGGCAGAGAACTGGGAACCTCACACCATCAAAAAAGCAGCACCGGAAGAAGAGTGCATCCTTCAGACCTGAGGTTCCTGCAGCAAAATGCTCCCTGTATAAAGGCTGACATAATACCGGACTTTCGTTCAGAGCCAACAAGGGTTAAGCCTTCCCCTGGAGTGGATATCCTGAATTTGGACTTGTAGCCTACCAGACTGTGTAAGAATAAACTTCCTTTGTTAAAGCCATCTACTTTGTGGTATTTCTGTTAGAGCAGCACTAGCTGACTAAAACAAACACCTTAACCACATGATCAAAGTTAACATCACCAATACTGACACAAATCAAAATCATGGTTTGTCCTCCTGATATCGTGTGCTGAGGACAGAACACTGCTTCACGGTATTGCTGCCCCAAATGCATAACCCAAATCCAAACATAGGGAATTAGTAAAACCAAACCAAGCCCATTGCTGTTGATTCCAACTCATAGCAACCCTATAGAACAGAGTAGAACTGTGCTGTAGAGTATCCAAGGAGCATCTGGTGGATTCTAACTGCCAACCTTACAGAAAAACTCAAGTTGAGAATCATCAAAAACTCACTGACTCATTCTGTTCAAAATTGACAAGGACAAATGTCACGAAAAAGCAACATGACAACTTAATGCAACATAGCATCCAGGATTAGATCCTAGACAACAAAAAACAATAAGTATAATGGATATTATTAAGACAGTTGTTAAAATTCAAATATACATATTGATAGAGAGTACTATGGGTTACATTGTAAGCCCTGAAAATGTCTATCAAATTGGCTAGGTCATGATTACCAGTATTGTATGTTGTATACCGTTTTGTCCTCTGATGTGATTTCCCTGTACTGTAAATCCTTTCACTGTGATGTTAATGAGATAGATTAGCAGCAGATATGTTGATATTAAATAGTGTCTCAGCCACTACTTTCTTTCGAGATACAAAAGAGAGAAACAAGCAGAGAGACATGGAGATCTCATAGCACCAAGAAAGCAATGCTGGGAACAAAGTACGTCCTTTAGACCTGAGGTTCTTGTGCTGAGATGCTCACAGAGAAGGGAAGGCTGATGCATCACAAGGAGCCCCATCCAGAGCCAACAGAGAGAAAGCCTCCCTCTGGAGCCAGGGCTCTGAATTCAGACTTCTAGCCTAGTAGCCTATGAGAGAATAAATTTGTCTTTGTTAAAGCCATTCACTTATGATATCTGTTACGCCAGGACTAGGTGACCAAGACAGAGAGAATGGTAATGAAAACTTGGCACGGTGTAAACAATGGTGGAATCTGGGTAGAGAGAATGGAGGAATTAATTCTGCTATTCCTGCAACTTCTGTATAAATTTGAAATTATATCAAAGTGACAAATTAGGAAAATCTAATTAGTCCCTGTCCACCCTCCAGAGGCACACTGTGTTTGGGAAAAGCCCTTATGCTCAAGTTGTTGTTCTTAGTTGCCACTGAGTCTATTCTGACTCTCGTGGCAACACCACATGTACAGAGCAGAACTGCTCCACAGGGTTTTCAGAGCTGTGCCCTTTGGGAAGCAGATTGCTAAGCCTGTCTTGCAAGATACCTCTGGGTGGATTCAAACATCCAACCTTTCAGTCAGTAACTGAGTGTTTAACCATTTGCACCTCCCAGGGACTCCTGTTATACTCATGGTTATGGTTTATTGGATCAAAAGTACAAAGACTAAATTACCAAGGTTGAGAAGCATACAGGATGGGGTCTAGGAGAGGCCAACCAAGCTTCAGTTGTCCTCTCCCAGTGGAGTCCTGCAGGCAGTGCTTACAACTGCCAGCAATGATATGTGGCAACACACATGGAATACTGCTGATACGGGACGCTAACCTCTGCCCTGGTGTCCAGGGCTTTTATTGAGGGTCAGTCACATGAGCAGCCTCTCCAGAAGTCAAGTTAATACCATGTGGCCAAAGGCCCTCACCATTAGCCACATGGTTAGCACTGACCTTCTGGAGTGATCCAAGGCCCCCAAGTAAACAAAGGCCTTCTTACCAGGCAGGACATTCCAAGGGTTTAAAAATTACCTCCCAAAAGCACAGCGAAGACCAAACCTCTGTCTCAGTTACCTAATGCTGCCATAGCAGAAATACTACGATGGTTTTCAAGAACAGGAATTTACTTTCTCACAACTCAGGAGACCAGAAGTCCAAATTTAGGGTACTGGCTCTAGGAGAAAACTTCGTGTGTGTCAGCTCTGAGGGATTACACTTTTCTTTTTCAGCTTCTATAGTCCCAGCATTCCTTGGTTGTCAGTGATCTTCATGTGATATCTATTTTCCCTGTTTGTACTTCCTTCTGCATCTCATCTGCTCTTTTTATAACTCAGAAGTGACTAGGTTTAGGACATACCCAACACTGATACAGTTTTGTTAATATAACAAGGAAAACCTATTACCAAGTGGAATAACACCCACAGTTTTAGATGTTAGGGTTCCAACACATACTTTGGAGGACACAGTTCAATCCATAACACCTTTGTTTAGAATGTGCAGGGTACAGGCAACCCAGACACCTGAGTTAGTCCTTTACCATACATATGTTTTTGCAGAGTGAAAAAAAGACAACTGGAATAAGTCAGAAGCAAAGGGCAAGAAGCTAGAAGGAGTATTTGGAAAGAACATGCTGGATGGGTGTTGTGAGGGGATGGTAGTGACAGCATGGTGAATCCCATTGGGGACAGTCCCCTAAGCATGAGGTGAACAAGCATGATGGAAGCTGGGGTCCCTGATTTTCACTCAAAATCTAGGTTAGGAATCTCATTTAGCCATCGCTAAATACTTACTGAGCTCTAGAAGTTGCTGCTTCTAGGCACAATGGAAGTACAACCAGACTGTTCTTTAGACGCAAAGATGGCAAGACTACCTCTTAGATACTTTGAACAAGTTGTCAGGAGGGATCAGTTCCTGAAGAAAGAGATTATACTCAGTAAGGTCAGTGACAAAGAGGAAGACCCTCAACAAGGTGGACTGACACAGTGGCTGCAACGATAGGCTCAAGCATAACAATGATTGTGGACATGGTGCAGGACTGGACAGTGTTTCATTCTGTTCAACATAGGGTTACAGTGAGTCAGAACTGACTTGGTGTCATCTAGCAACAGGCACAGTGGAAAGAGACTAGGTCCCTGGCTCATGGAACTTGCATTCTAAGGGAGAACCACGCAATCTATAAGTAAACAAGTGATAACATAATAATCATGTCTGGCTCTAGCCCTGACTTCACAATGTACGGTAAGCTCACTCACTGATCTTCCAGCCTTCCTGGCTGTTGCCAGAGGCAGAAGAAGGTGCTGGAGGCCCCCAAACTGTCATCTCCTTCCTTGCACCACTTCACCATCATCATTCCCTTCAATATAAAACAGTGCGGATGCAAGCCCTGGGAACTGAGTGGTCTTACACTCCAGAATAAATTCAAGATAGATAACAAAAATCCTGAAATAACTATAGGATTGGGGGAGTGTGGGGGCCATAGAAAGAGACCTCTTCTCCCACTGGTCTACCTGACTTTGTTTTACATGGGGATTCTGTCACTCATTCCATCTTCTGGGTCCCCTGTGGGACCCCAAGGATAGCATTAGAACTTTCTTCCCACAATGGAGATTAGAAAAAGCCAAGCTGGGCTCCCAGGTACTGCCAAACTATTACGGAGTTCAAGTCAGAAGGATGCCCCACTATGGCTCCTACCTCTCCTCAGCAACTCTGATAAATGGCTGTCATTGTATGATCTTAACTCTTCTCCTCACCTCTGTGGGGAAAGAAGACAACACCCGAGCCAGGATTTCTCCAATCTTCAGATTTAATACAACTAGCACCACCACAGTTGACCTTTGACTCACGGCGACTCCATCGGTTATCTGAGAAGAACTGTGTTCTGTAGGGTTTTCAACGGCTGAGTTTTCTGAAGTACATTGTCAGATCTTTCTTCCAAGGCACCTCTGGGTGGACTCAAACCTTCAACTTTTCAGTTAGCAGACAGCGCATTAATCATTTATACCACCCCACAACTCTTACATTTAGCATTAAAAACAAACAAAAAAAGCCAAATCCATTGTCATCAAACCAATTCAGATTCATAATTTCCCTACAGAACACAGTCGAATTGCCTTATTGGGTTTTCAAGGCTTATAAATCTTTACAGAAGCAGACTGTCACCTATCTCTTGGAGCGGCTGGTAGGTTCGCACCACTGACTTTTTGGTTAGTAGCCAAGCACTTAGCCATTGCACTAGGGCTCCTTAGCATAAACACAATACAAGAGTTTTCAAAGCAGAAAATGAAAGATTCTGGCAGCTCATCTCACTGGGTTTTAAGCTGCTGGCTTCGGGAACAGACCACTGAGTTTTTGTCTCACACACAGGAGAGCCCCACACAGGAGGTTAACTGAATCTTACAGTCGAATTGACATTGACACCAAAGAGAGTGGTAAGGGGAAAGCCAGCCCTTCCAGCAATAAAAACAATACTTCTTCTAGTGACTTTGGATAATGTGAAGGAATCTAGAGGGCATTTAGCCCTTATGGCGTGAAATGTTCTGTTAAATTACTAAAAGAGAAGATTCAGGTTTCTTTGAACCTGAAAGATATAGTAATTACTGAACCAGAACTCACAGCAGGAGATGTTTTATGGAACCTAATTAAAGCTAAACTGAAGGAGTGAGTCATCACAACTGTGTGGGGGAAAAAAAAAGCATCACGGAGGGCTATGGGAACAGAGAAGAGACGAGAGGAAGCAAGGTGGTGGCCACTCAGACATTTCCGTCCCATACATGCAGAGCAGCAAACAGGACAAGGACAAAGGATCATTTCACTCCAGAGTCCCCCACAGCATGGCCAAGTCTCTCAAAAGGTCCAAGACAGCAAGTGGTCTCTCCAGGTGCCCTTCTCTTGAAGGTAGGCCACTTGCTTGCATGCACACACACACACACACACACACACACACACACACACACACAGAGCTGTCTTTTTTACTCAGCCATAGGGAATACAATCCTCCATTCTCCTAATTAGGACCCCTGGTGGTGTAGTGGTTAGGTGCTAAGGCTACTAACCAGAAGGTCAGCAGTTCAAATCCGCCAGGTGCTCCTTGGAAACTCTTTGGGGCAGTTCTACTCTGTCCTATAAGGTTTCTATGAGTTTGAATTGACTCAACAACAGCAGGTTAGGTTTTTAGTTGTTCTCCTGATCATTCAACCAGGACTCTTGGGGCTTCTGACTATTACCAGCAAAAAGATGGAGATAGATAGTTATTTGTTCTCTGTGGAAATGTATGCACCATAATTGCACCCAAAAGTGGTATTTTATGTCTGAATATATAAGGAGAGGCTGGAACAAAGCAAAACCCCCTCTACTCAAAGCCATGCTGAATAACAGGTCTTAGTCTGGATCTTCCAGGAAAGCAAGCCCAAGGCAAGCATAAAAGTGCTGATGCTCTATCTGGGAGATGCAAAACCAGGTCAGCCAGGGCATGGGAAGATGAAGAGAAGCTGGGAGCCGCAATGTGGTACAGAGAAGGCACTCCTGAGCTGCCTACTACTTCCAATAAGCCAGAGATTCCCTTGGCTGATTGCTTGGTAGGTGTGTCACCTGGCACATGGAGCTCCTCTGGCCAGGCTGCAAGAAGGAGCTGTGTTCCCAGTTATTCTGTAGTAAGGAGGAATTTATCTACCCGGGCCCTTCCCATGTCTGGTTTCCCACTGATGAGTGACAACTCCCAGGGCTCTGACTCTCCAAATATTTTGCCCACCACACACCTCAAGGTTAGGGGTTTCATCCAGGACCCGAAGTGGTGACAGGAGGCAGAAATTCTTGGCATACCTGGTCATCTTGGCTGCTGGTAAGAGATAAAGCGGCGGGATCTTCATTCCCAGAGAGCTAATAGGCTGGTCTTTAAAGATGGCAGTGCAAGCCAGAGAAAGTTAATATCACCAAAAGATCCCAAGATGTGTGTCCAACACAAATAGTCCACCAAAACTACGCATGTGCCTGGCATTGTGCTGTGTACCACCAGGCAACCAACATCGTTACATTTCCCAGGTAGTCCAGGCCCAGCAGTGAAATCGTGCGTAGATGGGGAGGCAGGATTTCCATTCAAGGAAGTATAAGTAGGACATCTGCAGTAGAGACTCACTCACATGTCACCACAGTGAGATCTTCCCTGAAGCCTCGTCCTTTTTGCCCTTTCCCCCAATTCATCCTTTACCCAGGGCACCTGGACTCCAACCCTCACTCTGATCCAACCTCACTCCTGCCTCCAACCTCCTCACTACTCCACCCCACCCACCCGCTGCCCCACTCCCACTTCACATCCCACCTGCCTCTCCACTGTCCACACTCTCCCACCCAAGGTCACCCTGCCTTTCTACCTCACATCGCCCCACCCTACCTCATCAACTCCGATCCATCCCTAGCACTCCTACTCCCACGCCCCCATCTCACCCATCACTGACTCCCACCACCCTACCCAACCTGACCCCTGAACACCCCCAGCCCAGCTCTGCCCCAAGAACAGTTCAGGATAGTCGCCAAGAATCAGCAGGCTGAGTTCAAAGCCATCACGGACACTGACAGCTCTCACAGAAAAACAGAGTAAATCAAAGTGAAGCAAGGACACCACTTGGCTAATTCTTCCAGGACCCAAAGGCATTGCCACCATTTTTGCAGGAGACTGGGATTTGGGCCAGCTTTTGTGTCTGTATTCATTTGGCTGCACTGGCAGGTGCCAGCAGTGTGGCTGAGCAGTGAGGGCCCAGTGCCAGGTCAGGCCAGTCCCTCTCTGCCTTTGTAGGTGTGTGTCCTCCTTGGACAGCACCTTGCTTTCCCAGTCTACAAATATGAGACTCCAAAGCACTCAGGCACTCCCACAGCACTGTATCACAGGTAATAGCCCTGAGAGATCAGAGCCTGAGAACATGGAGGCAGCTGCCAGCACCCAGATTCATTCCCAAACCACTGCCAGGACTAGGAGAACAGTGGGACTGGGCAGGTGGGGGCCTAAGTGCCAAGGGAAGGTGGGTGACAGGCCCCGAGAGTTTACCCTTGGACTCATTTTGTCCTCCTTCTGAAACCCAGATCAGACCCACATGAACTAATCACTCCTCTTGCGGAGGCCTCCAGGGCATGTCCAGCTCATGCGTTGGGGAAGCTGAGCTACCACATCTCTGGGCAGTGGTCAGAAGGTCCCCAATCTGGGTCATAACTGCAGGACAAGTGTGTATGGATGACTCTCACCACTCCTTGGCCAGCCAAGTCTTTAGAAAAGTGCAGTATTGGGGAGAGAGCTGCTAATATCTCTATAAATTAGAAATTGCCAAGGCAGAGCTGTCTGGAAATCCAGTAGGGGAGGCCCGGGACTAATGCAGGTGAGATACGCAAAGCGTAGCCTGGCCTCGAGGAGGATTAGCAGAGCTCACAGAGCACACTTAAAAACCGGAGCAATCAGGCTAATTGAAGTAGCATTTCAAGCGGAGGAATGTACAATTAGAACCGGCTTTGAGAGGCAGCCTGGCACGCGCTTCCATTTCATAACTGGCTGCTTCTAATCGGGACCACATTTGGGGGACCCTTTCCCCCAGGCTCTCCCACCAGACGCAAGGTCCCTGTTATGGGTTGAATTGTGCCACCCACAAAATCTGTATTAAAGTTAAGGTCCCTGTACGATGGATGTGATCCTGTTGGGAAATAATGTTTTCTTTGCTCTGTTAATGTGGTCATGTCCCAGCAGGGTGACTTCTTAAACCTAGCCACTTCTGAGCAGATTAGACACACAGACACACACAGAAGATGAATGCCAAGGAATAGGAAGGATTTCCACCTACCAGAAGCTGAAACAGACAAGGAAGGACCTCCTTCTGGAGCCACGTCCTAAATTTGAATTTTCGGCCTCCTAAACTACGAGAAAATAAATTTCTGCTCTTTAATGCTGCTGGCTTGTGGTATTCCTGTTATAGCAGCCCCAGGTAACTAAGACTGTCCCCCTCTCCCATCTAAAATCTGAGTGTCAGCCAGGACTCCACACGCATGGAAAGTTCCATTTCCACCACGGGATATATTCCCATGCTGCCATTAGCAGGAAATGATGAGGTGGAAGCCAGAAGTTTCTTCTTTCTCTGTGGATAAATGGGTCAAATCCAAACTGGAAACATAGGAAGTCTCATTCTTCAGAGTATGAATGTGCAGGAGGAAGAGGACAGGAGGCACTGACCGGGAGTCTTAGGCAAGCTTCTCAGGCCTCACCTGTACCTGCAGGCACCCAGTAGCCCCAGGAGAAACCTAGCCTCCCTGGGTAGAGTCAGCAAGGTCCCCTCATTCCTTTGCAGATGGAGAACAAACAGCATCTGTGGCTGGCAGCTGGCAGTGGACAGACAAGAGTCATCTCCAGAGGCTCCACTGAATGCAGAGTAGCCCAGAGCCAGGGACCAACCTTAGCAAAGAGGTCACCCGGGGCTGGAGAGTTGGCCAAGCCTAGGGGCCTGCATACAAGTCCCTTGTACTCCAGACCCCTACAGCAACCAGGTGTCTCTCAGCAATCTGCCCATGCCCAGCGGGCAATGTGGTAGAAAAAGCCTCTCCGGTCTCTACAGCCAGTTGTGGCCCTGGTTGGCCACAGCCAGGAATGTCTATGGGCCAGGCAGCCATAGCCAGCTGAAAGAGTTCTCAGGGAAATAAGGACCTTCCACTGTCTGTGTCCACGTCATATCGCCAGAGTTCTGAAACACAGATACTCAGCACACAGCATTCTGACAATCCTTGGACCCAGTGCCTATCTCCAGAACTCAGGGAGACAAGGCACGCATCAGAATCTCAGACCCTGTACCAGACCAGACCAGCCTCTTTTTGTGTGCTTATGACCACTCTTGAGTGCAGATATCTCCAAGGTGTGAATTTGTCCTGTACAACTTCTAAATATGAAAGTGTAATATAGCCAGCATGAGAGAACACAAGCCAAGATTTAACATCCTACCCTCTGTACAACCAGGAATCCTGAGTTTGGAAAGATCCTCTGCCCCAGCTCCTCAGGAAGCCTCACTGTGTCTGTTTGTGAGCCCCTGGGATCTCCCTACGCTTCCCTTCTGACAGCTCTACCACAGTCCACCAAGAATAGGGTGGCCACGTAATGTACCACCCAAACAAGGACTCCGAAGAATCAATGCAGAGAGTGGGCGAAGGGCAGGACAGATCCCCAAACAAACACATTCACAAGAATGTTCCCAGCAGTATTATTCACAATAGTCAAAAGGCAGGAACAACGGAAATGTCGCTCAGTAGGCACTGGATAAACAAAATGTGGTCCATCCATACAGTGGAGTATTATTCAGTAACAGTAAGTACTGATCTGTGTTAGAACATGGGTGAACCTTGAAAGCGTTGTGCTAAGTGAAAGAAACCAGATACAAAACAGGTATTGTGTGATTCCATTTATACGAAATATTCAGAATAAGTATATTCATAGAGACAGAAAGCCACCTGATAGTTGCAAGAGCTTGGGAGGAGGTGGAATGGGGAGCAACTAATGGATATAAGATCTCCTTTGGGGTGATTAAAATGTTCTGAAACTAGACAGAGACGATGGCTGCACAGCACTGTGAATTACTAAACACCACTGAATGTATACTTTAAAATGGTTAATTCTATGTTATGTAAATTTTGCCTAAAGAAGGGAGAAAAAAAAGCTTTGACGTATGTATGATAGAGGCTAAGTAACCTGGAGAAAGCACTGGAATAGCAGGTGTAAAGCCAAACAGTCTCAGGCAAACAAGGACACTGAGCTGCCGGCCCAAGACATCATCTGAGGAGGAGTGATGTCAGGCAGCCAAAGTTGCCCTTGGGCTGCAAGCATCTACTTGTCAAAGCCCAAACCCTGTTCCCAGCAGGCAGGTAAGGGCACCTGAGGACACATCAGGCTGAATCCAGTGGAGCCAGCATCCAAGAAGCAGCTGTTTCCAGATGGGTAAAGGCAGCTATCCAGTAAATGGACAAGGTCCGATTTGAGTTACTAAAAGCCTGTGTAACAAAATCCTTTACATGGACGTACACTTAGATGCAAGGTCCATGGGTGGACCAAATGATTTGTCCTCAGCTGGTAAGTTCAAATGCAGCCAGTGGCACCACAGAAGAAAAGATCTGGTGATCTACTTCTGCAAAGACTACAGCCAAGAAAACCCAACGGACTAATTCTACACTGTAAACCCACGGGTGTACCATGAGTCAAAATTGACTCAAGGTCAAAAGACCACAGTAGTTAGACATAAACTTGATCTTATATATACAGCATGGCTGGAAGACTAATAGAAGGCTGCCTGCCGGAGCACCTTCGAATGAATGACTGCCTGCTTGGCAAGCCCCCTTCAAAGAGTTAATGAGAAAACTGTAGTCAGCAACAGCAGCCCTCCAACTTCAACAGAAGCCAACTCTGCTGATAGTGCGTTACCTCTGATTAGCAAATGAGGTTTCTAAAGTGCTTAGAAATTTATCTGCTTAAGAGCAAGAGGTTCCACCACCCAGTCTCCAGGAGTTGTCTGTAAGGAAATTTTTGCCTATGAAGGCGGAAAGCCCAGCTGTCCTCCTGACCCCTCTCCTCCCAGGAATCTTGACTTTAGAAAGACCCCTTTCACCACCCCAAGGAGTAGTAAGTGGCTCTGTCTATGGGTACCTGGAATCTCCCTTCCATCTCTCAGAGCTACAGCCAGCAAGCCCTTCCAAGATGCTCTGGGATGTTCCTGGTGCCCACCCCCCACACTGTCTGAAGATGCGCTAATTGATACTGAAGTCAGTTTGTAGAAATAATTATAGCCTGTGCTGGACAGGAGACTTAACAAAATGGGAATGTTTTCAAATGGAAGACATCCAGTGCATCAAGGGGAATTACCAGTCAGCAGAGACTGGTTAGTAAGGGACTTTAGAGGGAAAGTAATTACCCTGAGAAGCTGACGGGAGCAGCCCAGACTAGACAAGTAAGGTCTGTGTACCAGCAATGATCGTTATTTAGAAAAACAAGCTCCTCCTCCACCCAAAGGAATAGAAAAATAATCCAACACAGCCCTCTCCTTTGTCTGACACATTCAAGCAAAACCTCAAGACGATGTTCTATTCCTGACACCCAGGTAAAGAGGATGAGTGAGTGAGCCAGGACCTGGGTCAGCCTATTCAGACATTTCTGTAACTTTGTGTTCCCCACACAGTAAAGGTCAAATGCATCTAGAAGTCTCCAGGGCTCCTGTGTCACTACAATCAAATTGTTGCTGTTGTTAACAGCCATCATATCAGCCCACAACTCATGGCAACCCCAAATATCACAGAGTAGAACTGCTCAGTAGGGTCTTGTTCCCTGGTGGTATAGTGGTTAAGTGCTATGGCTGCTAACCAAAAGGCTGGCAGTTCAAAATCACCAGATGCTCCTTGGAAACTCTATGGGGCAATTCTACTCAATCCTATAAGGTCACTATGACTCAGAGTTGACTCAACAGCAGTGGATGTTTTGTTTTTTTAATCTTTACAGATGAGTGCACCAGGCCTTCCCCACCCCCCAGCGGAGCCACTAGGTGGGTGTCATGGAGTGAATTGTGCCCCCCCAAAAATATGTGTAGCCATGTGGCTGGGCCATGACTCCCAGTATCTTGTGACTGTCCTCCATTTTGTGGTTTTCCTATGCTGTATGTTAAAGGGTTAGCGTGGGGCTGTAAATCCCTTCATAGGATCACCCCCTTGCTCCACTGTAAAGAGAATTTCCCTGGAGTATGGCTTGCCCCACCCTTAATCCTTTCATCCTATGGAAATAAAAGGACAGAGAAGCAGGCAGAGAATTGGGAACCTCGCACCATCAAGAAAGCAGCACCAGGAAAAGAGCGTGTCCTTCAGACCTGAGGTTCCTGCACAAGATGCTCCCTGGACAAAGACTGATGCAATACCAGACTTTCCCGCAGAGTTGACAAAGGGAAAGCCTTCCCTGGAGTGGACACACTGAATATGGACTTGTAGCCTACCAGGACGTGTAAGAATAAACCTTCTTTTGTTAAAGCCATCCACTCTGTGACATTTCAGTTAGAGCAGCCCTAGCTGACTAAAACAGTGAGTTCAAACTAAGCTTTGGGTCAGCAACTTCTACCACCCAGGCTCTCTACATCCCAACTAGCCCACCCCAACCTTCAGCTGCCCTCACAGACTTCTATAAGTCAGAATGCCCAAAACGAGTAAATAAACCAGGTTCCCTTCTAGGATCCTTGCTGAAAATATCCTCAATTTAAGAGACAGCAGGTGTCTAGATCTAGAGACCACCTCATAGTAACTCCATTGATGAAGGAGGGCTCTCCCACGCTATGTGGTGCAAAATGGACAAAAGCATGACACCCAGCACTGGGAAGATGAGATCAACAACAGTGTTTTACTCACATATACTTGCAGCCTGGGCCACATGGGCAGAGAGTAGAGTGAACAAACAAGGGGTATGGGAGGCAGGCTTTGCAGTTACAAGAGGGTGGAGTGCCCTCAGGTTCCCGTAGGAGGCTGTGATTGGTTTGTTTGAATAATTCTGAAAGCTGACAAGAAAGTGAAACCCACTGAGGCAGAGACTGGGTAGAGTACAACAGATCTAGCTGACAAAGTAGCTGATGAGTTGCCCAAGGTAGGGAAACTTTCCTTCTGGGTGGTGGTGGAGGGCATATCTGATGAGAGCAAGAGCACTCACAGTTAGGCCTCTGGGGCCTTGTGAAGCTCAAAGCTGTCAACTTAGCACTTGAAATTTTCAGCTTACAATACAATGAGCCAGGCCCATGGCAAGAAAGAAGGACCTAGGCATGCAGGTGGCTTTTTGATTAGCCACCGTTCCAGGTCCTGTGTTAGCCCAGCCAAATACTACACCCAGATGATCCAATGGCAGAGGAAAGAGGTGGTACCTGACAGTAGGTCTGCCATCGGTAACAGCAGTACTCAGAGACACTCACTACGACAAAGCCACCAGGACTTCAGGGACATTGCCTGCCCTCACTGATCCCAGCTCAGGCCCTGTGAGGGCTGGGTCTGGATGACAGCATCTTGCCTGACAGGTGATTTATAAGCCCATTTTTCTACCCAACTTAGCCTGCCTGCTGCTTTTCTGTACAAGGACTGAGACCCCAGCTGCTTCACTGGAGATAGTAACTTCTGAGACCTTTTCTGTCCCCAGCTCAGTTCAGAGTCTCAATGTCCAGTAGGCTCAGAATCATCCCCTTGGGTAAGGACTAAAATCTGCCCTTGTGGGATTCTCCAGGGTGTTTTCCCTGTCTTGACAGGGAACGGGCATAGAAGACAGCATGGGGCTATGCCTAACTATTGCTACTGTGATTTGATTTTGAGTAAATCACAGTTCCCAGGGGTTCATCCTGGCCTTACCATCTATTGCTGCAGGAAAGCAATTGACAGCACAGACTGAGTTTGAATCCTGGTTCAGCTTCTTACTAGCTATGTGACGGTGGATAAATTACATACCCTCTCTATGCCTCACTTTCTTCATCTGTAGATTGGAATGATAACGGCAGTACCTCTGATAAGGTCTTTGTTGGGAGGAGTTAATATTCACAAAGTACTGAGGCAATCGCAGCCACCTAAAAAGCCACAGAAACACTAATTACAAATAAATAATCACTTTATGAGCTTCGGTTTCCCTATCCATAAAGTCATAGAATTCTCATAAGAAACAAAATGAAGTATGGTGACTGTTGAACACAATCCCAGGAATATACTCCTCAATAAAAGCAGCTACAATCCATTATTATCATCCTCACAGTCATTTCATTATTCAAATGCAATAGGGACAGCAGTGCCTCTCCCAGGGACCTCACAGGACTGGAGGGAAGAGAACTAAAATGAAATAACGCTTTGCAAATGCCTTATGTTTTATTATTTCTGACTCCAAAGAAAGCTGAGCTACACTCCTTCCAAGCCACACATATATCATCTTGAAAACAGATTCCAAATTCTTATATCACAGCTATTAGGACATTCACCTTTCAGTTCTCAGCCCACCATACAGAAATTCCATGCCTTCCTCAATCAGATGTCTTATCTTTCTGTTGCTGCAGGTCAGGAGCCCATCCACTCTTCTGGGGGGCAGAAAGACTAACCTAGACCCCAACCCAGTCAGAACCAAGCTCTTCTAGAGAATCATCACTTCCATTCATTGAGCCCCTGAGCTCCAAGCCCTTAGCCTTTCTCAGACCCTAGTCATGTCATTTTTTTTTCTTTTCTGTCTCTCTGTCTTTCTTGCTCTCCCTCTCCCTTCTCTCTCTTACTCTTTTCTCTCCTCTCTCCTCTCTCTCTCTAAGGAACACAAGGAAAATCAAGGCAATGATGTAAAACCCTCCTTCCCCAAAAAGCATTTTACCACTTCGCTATCTCTCTCACCTGTCTCAACCACCCAGTTCTCTGACCCTTCCCTAGTCAAACTTTCTCTCATCCACCACATGTACTTAGACATCAGCTGGTATCATGTGATGCTCCTGGAAATGTCAGACTCACCAGGTCAGATGTGAACAATTTAAGAGAAGTTGAGTGAGTCTCATTCAGAAGCCTCCATTCTCTGTTGAGCCTCCACTGAGCAAAATAACATGAACTTCTCTAACAGAGGACAGTGCTTCTAACGATGCTTAACAGCTGAGCCTCCACTTAGTCCCAACAAGCACTGACTCAGAGCAAAAGAGAAAGGGAGGCAAGAGTTCAGCACTAACAGGTCTTCACCAAAGCCAAGGACTGTAATATGGTTACCACGGTCCACCACAGAAATCATGGCTTCCATTTGGTTGCCATGAGTCAGATCTGACTCGATGGCATGTGGCTTGGCTTGGCATGCATACTTACATATGTACAGCCACCCACCCACACACCCATCTACCCACCATCCTTTCATCCATCTATGAATCTACCACCCACCCACCCTTTCACCTGCCCATAAATCTTTCCATCCATCCATTCTTCAGGTCACTCACTCCCTCACCAATCCACCCATCCATCCATTCATTGAAGTAATTCTTCCCTCAAAGAGTTTTAAATACAAAGTGAATGATCCCACAGCATTCCAACCCCTGGGCACCAGTCCTTGTTGGGTATTCACCCAAATGTAGGCATAACAACCTACTCGATGCACCTTAGAACTCAAGCTACAAATGATTCTAGATGGTATTTTTAAACACGGGTAAAAATGAAAAACTAAACTCTGCCATTTTTTTTCAGAAAGACATTGAGACTTTTTACATACCTAGCAATTAAGTAGTAAAACAGTTGTTGAAAGACTTCTTCTTTTTTTCTATTTGTTCTATCCCAGGCAATTCTTCCAAGGCTATCAACTTCTGAATAAGAATACCTTCAGAACCTCACCCTGTTTTCAGTAGGGGACCCCGCAGACCTTGCTTTCACTGGAATCCCTCCTGGTGCCTTCACACATGGCCTCCATCAAGGCCTGGACTCCAGACTGTAACATCTCGTTCCTTCCAATAGGGCTATCTTAGCAGGGCTGACATAGTGTTCCACGTCACTTTGGCATAGCGATTGATTTAAACGATTCTGGGTAGTGACAGAAAAGAGATTATACAATACCAAGTCACAATTTTCCACAGGAACCCAGTAATAAACTCAAATAGATTGGGGAGATATGTATTAAGAATTGCTTTGTGTAGGGTTTGTTTGCTTTTAATTCTGAGACTAGGCAACCAAACTTTTGTATATCTCTTAACAAAAATAAAGCATAAAAATCTCCCAAGTTACCTTCTTGGCAGGCTGGGATTTTGCAGGCAGGGTATCAAAATAAGTGGATCTTCATGATATTCTATTCCAGATACCACTCCAGAGAAAAGAGGGCTTACAATTTCAACAGAAAAAAATTGTTAGAACAAGCCCAAAACTGGCTTTATATTTTGTGATTTACACCCTCTCCCAAATTTAGCAAAATTAACTGGACTAAATATTTTGACTACCTCCATCTTTCTGCAACTTGGATTGACTTCAAGAGTCTTTCAGAATTCATTTGATGTAATGCTGCTCTATTTCATTATTGATTTCAGTTCCAGTGTAAAACAAGAAGATTGTGTCCATATTTAGAATATAAATGCCACCATGCTGTCTAAATATTATACCTCACTGTCACATTGAGACAGTGAGAGTGTAAACATACTCCTATTGACCTTCAGGCACCTACAGTAAACATAAATCATAGAAATGCCAGGATTAGAACCTCCTTTTGTCACTAATACAATGTTCTCTTGGTATGCAAACACACACAAAGCCATTTATCTTTATTAAAAAGCAAAAATGTGTAGGATTTTCCCTCAGTGAGAGCCATCTCCATCATTTCACCCCAAGAAGAAGGCTGAAGGAACAAAGAACCTAAGTAATGTGTCCTCCAGCAGTAAGAGCATGGAGGCTGGCCATCACCCACTCAGAAATCTGTTTTTCTCTCTTGTAACAAAGATGCTTTTAATGCATGAAGGTCAAGTATGTCCAGCACCATGGACATAACACTAGACCCATCACTCATAGAGTTTCCTAAAGTGAAAAGTCTGTATCTGCTCATTTTTCTCCCAAGAAAGAAAAGGACTAAGTTAAGTCTAAACAAGACAGTTTTCGTGCTCGGTACTTAAAGGTCAGCAAACTTTTTTTTTTAAAGAGCTAAATATAAGTATTTTAGGATTTGCAGCTCGATCAAAAGATTTCTGTCCCAGCTACTTAACATTGCTATTATGGCACAAAATTAGCCATAAAAATAAGTCGTTTCCATCGAGTTGATTTCTATTCACGAGTATGCCAGTGTTCCAATAAAACTTTATTCACAGTAACAGGCAGATTTGACCTGTGGGCTGTAGCTTGCTGGCCCTGATTTAAGTTGGCATTAAACGTACTGAGAAACAGGTGTGGGCAGAGGGATCATCAAACAGATAAAACCAGATAAGACTTCTAGGGTGTCTACTCCTAAAAAGACCATGATGCTGTATCCACGTCCTGACTCGTCAAAAGACTTCCCTTAGAGTAAGAGATCAAGGTTGCACTTCCCAGTTCCAAAAGAAAGCTCAACAAGGACCTGTCAATAAAATTTTATCAGTTAGTCCCGCAATTTGACCTCCATAAGCTTTGCTTGACGATCTTGACCCAGAAGCCCTTCCTGGGACCAGAAAGAAAGTCCTAGAGAGAGGATAGCAAGTCAGTACTTGGGCTACTGATCCCTTTACAACCATTTTGGGTCACTGAGCAACACTGACATGGCCCCATTCAACTCAGAAATATCACAGGTCTAAATAGAAAGTTGACTGGGAAGAAAAAAAGGAAAGAACGTGCAGAACCGGCTGAAAAGGCTTCTTCATGAGGGCTTCACTAAATTGTAGACCCGAGTACTTCTCCGATAATTAAACACTTTAACATTTAATTGGTTTCAGCAATTAAAAAAAAAAAGACTAGATTCAATTTCCACTACTTTAAAATGTAATCTAGACAATTTATGAAAAGAAACCAAGTATACTGCAGAGATGAATCGACTTTTTCATGCATAAGTTTCTGTGAAAGCACTTGGAAAGGTAAAAATATTCTTAAATCAAAGGGAATGTCATACTTAATAAAATGAAAGTCGGCATAATTAATTTAGTGGCTCTTTTAGTTATCAGAAAGGACAAATAAAGAGATATGTTCTACCAGGTAGGTTTCCTTCTGAATGTATCTATTTAGAATGTTCAATTAAAAATTGAAGAAGGACCAAGCTGTTAAAGAGATCTTTAGACCTTGTATTGAACCTCCTGCTATTCAGAAAATGTACACGACCTGAGCAGAAAACACAGTCATTAAAAAGAGTGAGCTTGCAGATAATAGCCTCTGCAAAAAGTGAACAGAAACAAGATGATAATGATCAATCAGAGTCTACAGAATCAAGTTCAAAGTTGGAGTGGAAATTTCTAGAAGAATATATTCATTTTCTACGGCTGCCCCCCTAGTAAAGTGGCTTAAAACAACAGAAAATTATTTTCCCATAGTTTTGGATGCCAAAAGTCTGAACTCAAGGTATCAGCAGAGCGAGGCTCTCTCCAAAGACTCTAGGAGAGGATCTTTCCTCATCTTTTCCACTTTCTGGTAGCCCCCAACTTTCCTTGGCTTGTGACATCATGACTCCAATCTGTCTCCATCATCGCACAGTGTTCTTTGCTGTGTATCTGTCCATCTGTGTCTTTTCTGTCTTTATAAGATCACTGATTATATAGGATTAAGTCCCACCATACTCCAGTATGACCTCATGTCAACTAATTATATCTACAAAGACATCATTTGCAAAGAGGCTATATGCACAGGTACTGGGGCTTAAGGCTTGAATGGGTCTTTGGGGGGTATCATTCAACCCATAACAAGAGATAAGGAAAGAGATGGCCTGAACACAGGAGAGACAGAGATGCTGGAGGGAGGCAGCTTGGTGAGGAGCCACCTCTCAGGAGTCCTCACACAGATCCAGTACTAGTTATGTCAAGTCAGTTTCAACTCATTATGACTCCATGTGTTCCAGAGTAAAGTTGTGCTCCTTATGGTTTTTAATGGCTGATTTTTCAGGAGTGGATCACCTTGCTTTTCCTCTGACGTGCTTCTGGATGGACTCAAACCACCAACTTTTCAATTAGCAGCCAAGCAAGCTAATTATTTTGCACCACCCAAGGACTATCCCCTGGGCCCAAGACTACCATCAGAGATAGGTCTCACAGTGACCGGGCAAATTTGGGGTAAGGAAGGGTAAGCAATTATGTCCACATCTTACTAAGCTCTGGGCTCTTAAGATGAGAAATTATGTCTTAATTATTTATGAATTGGAGACCCTCCATGGTACAAAAGGTTGGTGGTTCACACTCATTCAGATGGGCCTCAGAGGCAGGCCAGGAGATCTGCTTCCAAAAAATCAGCCACTGAAACCTCTGTGGAGCACTGTCCTACACTAACACACATGGGCATGCCATGAGTCCAACAGCCTTGAAAATAACTGGTTTTGTTTGGGTTTGGGTACTCATGTATTATAAGTATTCAGCATGCAGCCTAACACATAGTAGATTCTCTGCATATGTTGCACCAAGTACACATTGTATATACAAATTGTACAGAATCTCAGATTAAGTCAGCGAAGGGTTCTGCCCTTTACTCCTCCCACACAGGAGCATTTGGCGATGCACTTTAGAGCAGAGTGCTCCTGTCTGTGGGAAGACTCACCACACAGGCCATCAGCCCCTGCTGAGCAGCATCAGTTTCAGGCCATGGTTCTGCAGAGGCAGGCGAAAGAAGAGGTTAAAAGGGAGGACACTGACACAGACTGCCTGCCTTCAAATAGTAGCTTCACCGTCCTAGCTTTGCGACCTCAGTGAAGTTGCTCCAGTGCTCTATGCCTCAGTTTCTTTGTTGGTGACCCGGGAACAGTAACAGCAGATCCCTCTTGGTTGTTGAGGTTCAGATGAGATGAGCCACGTAAAGTTCTTCAGGGAAGATGTGGCTTAAAGTGAGTTCTTACCAAATGCTGGCTCCTGTCATAACAATAAGATGCTCTCATGGCACAAATGATTAAACACTCAACTACTGACTGAAAAGTAACTAGTTTGAATCCACCCAGCAGCTCCAAAAGAGAAAGACCTGCAATCTGCTTCTGCAAAGATTACAGCCAAGAAAATCCTATGAGACTGTTCTGATTTATTACATGGGGTTTCTATAAGTCAGGATCAACTTGACAGAAACTAACAACACCTTAACAACACATTAGTTGCCATCTAGTCTTTTCTAGTTCATGTGACCCCATGTGTTTCAGAGTAGAACTGTGCTCCATGGGGTTTTTCGGAAGTAGATGGCCAGATCTTTCTTCTAAAGTGCCTATAGCTGGACTCACACCTCCAACCTCTGGGTTAGCAACTGAGCATGCTATTTGCACCACCCAGGGACTCTTCCTTTAAGTTTCTCTAAAAAGATCAAAAGCAATGAGTATGCTCTGTAAACTACCCAGTGCCCTATGAATGCTACTGCAGTTATTAAGAAACACATCTGATTCTGCGTCTCGGCATGGTTAACCTGATAAGCAAGCATGGATTCAGACAGGAGAAAAATCAAGGGCTAGAATCTGAAATCGGTTAAAAGCATATGTAAGAACTTTTTAATAAATGATTCACATGTTCCTTTCCCTCCATTTTTCATGCTCACCAGAGCCACAAGGTGCACTGTTAAAACATTCACTACGAGCTCAAAGAACAAAAATCTAAATCCAGCAATCAGGAGACCCCTGTACTTTGTTCTAAGCGTGGGTTTTGGAGGGTTTGATTTTTTTTTTCTTTTTTGCAGAAATACACTGTGACCCAGGGGTTGGAGAGTCCTGGACTCCAAAAGGCAACTGACGGTCTCTTGCGGAAACAGCTTCCTGCAGCACAAAGTGGGTTTAGGGAGATTGGATGGTGAATGATCCATCTACCAAGAAAGACAATATGTCTGCTCTTGTTAAAACTATGGAGGAAAATGTTTTCAGTCATGCCTAGAAATCAACTTTATTTGTCAGAGTCCTACTTTACTGAAGCTATTCCCTCCTTAACTGGACCCAATTTCATTTTCGTTGCTCTTGATTCTCAGACCACACTGCCCCACTGCTGCGGAGTCGACTCCAACTCATAATGACTCTACAGGATGGAGTAGAACTGCCCCATAGAG
This sequence comes from Heterohyrax brucei, assembly GCA_028571685.1. NCBI lineage: Eukaryota > Metazoa > Chordata > Mammalia > Hyracoidea > Procaviidae > Heterohyrax > Heterohyrax brucei. Next base: position 34,661,149 of record CM053140.1, read on the forward strand.
TTTCCAAGGAGAGCCTGGTGGACTTGAATTGCAGACCTTTTGGTTAGGATCTGTAGTGCTTCACCACTATGCCACCAGGGTTTCCCTTGATCCTCAGAGAACCTACCAATTCTTTCCATTAATACCCTCTATTTAAAAGCCCTGTGACTTTGGGCAGGCCATGAGACCTCTTTGAGCCTTCGTTTATTCTCCTGGCTCATCACTCAGAGGGCTATTGGGAGGAATAGATGGGAACAGGAGGGAATGACCACATCTCATTTATTGCTCAACACCTCCCCCAAGTTGGGCAACTCCTTGTCCTTTAACCTCTCCTTCTAGACCCTATCTCCCATCCTAGGGCCACTATTCTAGGATGGCTCCTCTCCATGGTTTCCCTACACTCTACACACACATCCACATACTCTCACACATTCACACACAAACTCACACGCACATGTATCTATACATATTCACATACACACATACACATGCACACACAGAGACATACATATGCACACTCATATACACGGAAAAGTACAGCTGCTGCTGCAAACTCAAGCCTATTCCCTCTAAAACTTAAGGCACCTACCAGAAACAGTAAGGGTGTAAAGGTTTGCAACCTCCAACACACCAATTAGATATTTATACCCAAAGGAGACTTAAAGAGTTAATGCCTCTTTTCTGAATAGTAGACTGGCATAAGGCAAATAGGCTGGTCTCTTGCCCAGTGGGTACAGAGACCAAATAGTAATCTAGAGAATCAAAGTTCCATCATGCCTTGTCCTGGTAAGGAGAGAGGAACTCATCTTCCTCTCAGCCTCTGACTCCGTAAATACCTATTACAGGTATCTGGGGCCAGATGGGTAAGCCACTGCTAATGGCCTCTGACCGATATCAACGTGTAACAGCACAGCTAGCCAGGAGGCTCTGACACAATGCCAATTGACCATTTCAGGGCTATTGCCACTTTCCAAAAAGCAAGAGTTCCTTTTGTGGGCTGTAAGTGCACTGTGGAATCCTTGCTAAGTTGGAAATCTCTCAAAGGCAGAGCAGAAGGAAGACATCTGTCAGAGCTGTGATGCTCCTAGCCAGTTTCTAAATGTGTTTGTCTTCACCCAGCTTTGCAGAGTCACTCAACACCCATTTCAAGAGGGAAGGAGCCTTCAAGCAGGTGACAGGTTTGCAATGATGAGTGTCATTCTACATGAGAAAATTCCAATTCCATTTAGCTCCATCGGGTCAAAGAGTATGAGGACAGCTTTTACAGGTTTGAGTGTGAGAAGTTACAATCTACAGCCCCAAAAGAAATTCACTTGTGCCTAGCTACAAGCAGACATTTTATACTACCATACATCTACAATATCACCTCCAGGGATCTGAATAGACAAAGCCCAAAGTTTTAAAACGAGGTCATTCAACTGAAAATGCCCTCAGAAACCATTTTTAGATTGAGATGGTATGGTGTATCGATTGGATCAACTAAAGACCTGAAATTCTGATTCACTGATTCCAAATGTGAAATAAAGTGAAAAGAAAGCAAGGAAAGAAAGAGGTTAAAAGAATAAGCTAAAATCTTCATTGGGAAAAACAAAATATGTACGAGTCTGCTGGCACCCCAGGTTGGAGCACTGAGGGCTCTGGTCTACAAAGGTGAGAAAATTGCCTTAGAATCTCAGAGTGGCATTACCTACCTACCAGAGGCCAGCTGGGCATGGTAACCCCTAGGGCAGCACAACTACTATGTCTTGCAACCTACTACTAGAAAAGAGAGCCAGTGCCTCAACCCATTGGTCAACTAATCCATAGTCCTACACTGGGCAGAAAAAAAGCTCTCCAGCTGGTCCAATCCACAGCGCAAGCAGCTCCACCACTTGGCATTTGTGACCCTTGAGATCTACTAGCATTCTGAGTGTCTGTGGCAGATGGGAATACTGATCAATCCTGTCACGAGTTCCAACAGAAGAATCACTGTCATGTCCCTTTGATGTTGAAGCAAAGCCATAAACTATTCAGCAAGTAAATGTTTCCCTTAGAGACACAGTTCAGTACTAGACCTGGTGGAGACTGTTCCTAGGAGATAACCAAGGAACTAGGTGTGAGTGGATGGAATCCAGTCTATCAAGCCAAGGACTGGGGCCTGCTAAGCAAAAGTGTCCAGGTAAGAGGTCTACAAGAGATCAAGATCAAATAGTTCCTTAAAATATAAGAAATTGCATTAGTAAATGACTTTCACTCTAACATACCTACTGTAAATAAATCCACTGTCTCAGAGTCAGTTCCAACTCACATTACCCAATAGGACAGAGTAGAACAGCCCCATAGAGTTTCAAAGCAACAACTAGTTACCTCAAACTGCCAACTTTTTGGTTAGCAGCTAAGCTCTTACATGCAAAGACCTAGAGTTAGAAAAAACAAAACAGAAGAACATGCTCAGCATTTCTCAAGATGAAAGAATTGAATAAAAAAAAAATTCAAGCCTTGAGATTGAAAGATTCTATAAGGAAAATACTAAATGACTCAGGGAGCATCAAAATAAGATGGAAGGAATGTACAGAGTTGCTATATCCAAAAGAATTGATTGACATTCAACCATATCAGGTGGTAGCATGCAAGAGGTCCAGGCTGCACTGAAAGCACTGACAAAAAACAAGGCTCTGGGAATTGACAGAATACCAAATGCTTCAACAAATGGGTGCAGTACCAGCAGTACTCACTCATCTTCACCAAGAAATCTGGAGGGCAGCTGCCCGGCCAAACGAGTGGAAGAAATCCATATCTGTATCCAAACAAAGGTGATCCAACAGAATGTAGTAATTACCAAAGTATCATTGATATCACATGCAAGTAAAATCTGGCTGGAGATAATTCAAAAATCATTGCAGCAGTTTATGTTAACAGGGAACTGTCAGAAACTAAAGCTAGATTCAGAACAGGGTGTGAAACAAGAAATATCACTGCTGATGTCAGATGGATCTTGCCCAGTGGCAGAGAATACCAGAAAGAGGTTTACCTGTGTTTTATTGACTCTGCAAAGGATTTGACTGTATGGATCATAACAAATGATGGATAACATTGGGAAGAATGAGACTTGCAGAACACTTAATTGTGCTCATGAGGAACCTATACATAGACCAAGAGACAGTCATTCAAACAGAACAAAGGAATACTACATGGTTTACAGTCAGGGAAGCTATGTGTCAGGGTCGTATCTTTTCACCATAGTTATTCAATCTGTAAGTTGAGTAAACAGTACAAGAAACTGGACTATATGAACAAGAACAGGGTATCAAGGTTGGAAGAAGATTCATTAACAGCCTGAGAAATGCAGATGACACAATCTTGCTTGCTGAAGGTGAAGAGAACTTGAAGCATTTACTGATAAAGATCAAATACTACAGCCTTCAGTATGGATTGCACCTCAATATTTAAAAAAAAAATCTTCACAACTGGATCAAAAAGCAGCATCACAATAAACAGGGAAAATATTGAAGTTGTCAAGGGTTTCATTGTACTTGGATCCACGATCAATGCCCATGGAAGCAGTAATCAAGAAATCAAATGACACATTGCACTGGGCAAATCTGCTTCAAAAGGCCTCTTTAAAGTATTAAAAAGGAAAGATTTCATTTTGAGGAATAAAGTACACCCAAATCAGGTGTACCTTAGTCCTCAAAGCGACCTCTTTGCTTTTTAATACTTTAAAAAGTATTTTCAGTGGTCTCTTGTGCATATTAAAGGTACACAATAAGGTAAACTGAAGAAGAGTTTACATCTTTGAATTATGGTTTTGGTAAAGAATATCGAATATCATGGACTGCCAGAATGAACAAATCTATTAAGGAAGAAGTACAGCCAGAAAGCTCCTTAGAGGTAAAGGTGGTGAGAATTCATCTCACATACTTTGGGACTGTTGTCAGGAGGGACCAATCCCTGGAGAAGGACATCACACTTGGCAAAAATAGAGGGTCAACCATAAAGAAGACCCTCAAAGAGATGAATTGACACAGCGGCTAGAACAGTGGGCTCAAGCATAAAGAGACTGTGAAACTGGCACAGGGTGGGGCAGTGTTTCATTCTCATAGGGTTGCTATGAGTCAAAACTGACTCAACAGTCCCTAACAACATGCCTACTGTTCTCGCAACAGTATGGCCTTCTATCACTCTACACTAACTGTCTTCGTTCCCTAGGGATACTGTAATGGAATACCACAAAGCAGGTAGCTTTAAGGACAAAAACAAATTTTTCCAATGTTTTCATTTATTCCCTCTTGTAACTATTTTGTGCCTCTTTCCAGCTTCTGGGGGCTGCCAGCAGTCCTTGGCATTCTTTTCTGCTTGTAAGTATATCTTTACGTGGTGTCTTTCCCCTGTGTGTCTCCCTATATCTCTGTTTGTTCTTCCCTTTTATAAGACACCACTCAGAAGAATTTAGGATCACTCTGGTATGACTTAACTGACATCTTCAAAGAAAGACCTTATTTCCCCAAAAATGGTGATATTCACAGGTATAAAATGCACTGCTGTTGAATCAGGTCTGACCCAAAGCAACACTACAGAACAGAGTAGAACTGTGCCATAGAGTTTCCAAGGAGCACCTGGCAGATTTAAACTGCCAACCTTGGTTAGCAGCCATAGCACTTAACCACTATACCACCAGGGTTTCCTTCACAGGTATAGGGGTCAGAAATACAACATATCATCTGAGGGGGCACAATTTAATTCAAAACACCTATCATCCCATGGATCTCCCTGATCAGCTGACTGAGGAAAAAGGATTTCAAGCCTGGTTTACAGATTCTGCACAAAATGTTGGCTCCAGCCAAAAGTAGATGCTGCTGCATCATAGCCCCACCTTGGGAAACCCTAAAATAGAATAAAAAAGAGAAATCCTCCCAGACAGTGGAACTTGAAAGGGAACAGGTGATTTTTCATTCTTCATGGAAGAAAAGATGAGAGAACACAGGCACAGCAAACATGAGAAATGTCTAAAGTCTTTGCCCAACTTTTCCCAACATTGGAAGAACGAGATTGGAGAACTGATGATAAGAAGGCTTAGGACCTGGGCCCAAATGTGCAGCTATTTGCCCCACTGCAGAAAAAGTGCTCAGTAATTCCAGACGGGCAAACAGACCTATTCTGTGGATGTTAGTAAGTTTGTTTTTCCATCCACCTCAGTAGTGTCCATGAGTCGGATCCGACTCAATGACACTTGGCTTGCCAGTAGTGTCCAGAGGCTCATGGACACAGAGAGAGTATGACAGATTAGTATTTCATGGGTTCAGAAATCTGTTCTCCCCTCACCAGTGTGGTCTGCCTACCACCTTTGCCAAGTGCAGCGGAGATGTAAACTGAATGCCTACAATGGCACATGGTCCGGGAGAACCAGTTTCTTTCCACCAAGAAAGGGTGAGCCATTTCGCCTTAACTGGAATAGACATTGACTCTGAATATATAGTTGCCTTCCTGGACCACCATGATTTTTCTAGTGGCATCTGTGAAATCACTCACTGTCCCCTGTAGTCCTGTGGCATCCCATACAGCATTGATCCTGGCAAAGGACCTCATTTCACAGTAAAAGAAGAAAGCAGTGGTGTGACACATAAGGAATTCAGTAGTTTTACCATGTGACCAAGAGTACCTGGGTAGTGCAAATGGTTAACACGCTTGACTGCTCACCAAAATGTCGGTGATTTGAGTCTACCCAGAGGCACCTCAGAAGAAAGACCTTGTGATCTACTTTCAAAAAAATTAGCCACTGAAAACTCTATGGAGCACAGTTTTACTCTGACATACATAGGGTTTCCATGAGTCAGAATCGACTCATCAACAACTGATGTACCATAAACCCATTACTTAGTAATAACTGGCCTTCCAGGATAGTGGAGCATGGTAGAGGACTTACAAAGACTGTTATGGTTCCAGATGGAAGCTGACAACTTGAGAAGTTGTGGGCTGTCTTGGAGGATGTGATATGTACTCTGAACCAGGAAATATTATACAATGCTCTTTCTTCCATAGTCAGAACACCTAGTTTCAAGGAAACAAAGGGTGGTATACCTAATGACCATTTGTAAAATTGTTCATTCTTGTTGTCTCCACAACTTTAGGCTACGCTGGTTTAGTGCCCAAACAAAACCAAAAAACCCACTGCCATCAAGTTGGGACTAACTCATAACAGCCCTACAGGTTAGAGTAGAACTGCTCCATAGAGTGTCCAAGAAGCACCTGGTGGATTTGAACTGCCGATCTTTTGGTTAGCATAAATAGCACTTAACCCACTGCACTACCAGGATTTCCTTAGTGCCCAAAGGAAGACCCAATTAGGGAACACAGCCATAGATCCAATAAAGTGAAAGTTAAGACTTATACTTGGCTATTTTGGGTTCATCATGCCCTGAATCAATAGAGAAAAAAGGGTTACCATGTTGGATAGGGTTACTGATTCTGGATATCAATGGGAAACAGGGTTGCTGCCACCTGTTCAGGACAGAGAAAGTGTTCTGGAATTAGCACAATCTTTGGGACTGCTTCTTATTATGGTGGTATCCGATGGTAGAGTTGATGGAAATCTAAAGTAATCTCATACAGGCAGGAACACCAACAGCTCAATGTACCGTGTTAAAACCACAAATCAGATGAGGTGCTAACTAAAAGTAAAAGAACATGGAACGAGCAGGGGAAGAGGAAGTTCTAAAAACTGTGTGGTCCCAGAGTAGTTGCATAAGTGAGGGACATACACTGAGTCTCTCTTTTCCCTTTCTCCTACTGTGTTAAGTTGGTTATATGATAGATGGCTGGTTTTAGAATTTAGGTCATAGTGATTGATGGGAATTTGAGTCCTTCCTTTTAGGGAAGCATCTCCATGAGGGATGGTTGTGCCACTTTATGCAGGAGCAGTTTGTCGTTCATGTTATTGGTGAGAAATGTAAGTCTGGGAAGGTGTATATGTGTATGCATGCATTGATTAGCAAAGGGGTGAACTGTGAGGGGTACTGTGCATTGGCTTGCTCTGTATCCACTCCAGTATCCTTATAGCATTCACACCTATTTAGTGAAGGCCGGTGATTAAAACTATATCTCCCACCCTTCCATGAAACTCCCAGTGTAGAATCTGTTTTCTGCAAGTGAACCTGACAGATCAACTGGGATCTTTCTATACTAATTTACCACTTGGAAATCAAAGAATGAGTTAAATAATTGGGGACAATATTGTACTTAGCAACCATGAGAAAAGGAGCTACAGAAATGGATTTAGAAAATTTAGCTCCCATTTTACTAGCTAAGATTCCCTTCTTTGGTTGCTTTACAAGTATTTCAATGGTAAATCATCAATTTAACAAAAATAAAACAGTTTTAACTTTTAAAAGAAGTATTTGAGTCTTTCAGCCACATATTCTTTTGGCATCAGATTCATGAGTCCGAACAAGGGACATGTTGGAAAGTAAATGAAGTAGTCTTCCCTGCCCTCACCCTTATCCCTTGTACCAAAAGCAAGTATCATAGACCAGCATCCCCAGAGTCAGCCTTCCCACTACATCCTCCTCATCATCATGGTTCCCCTGGTCCTGTTCAGAGCATCCCCAGAACTGGGCAAGAACCCAGGTCCCAGAGAAACAATGGAAGAAGACCAGTGCCTGTCAGCCACGTAAGGAGCTCTTCTGACACCACTTGAGACACTAAGGGTAGTTTCTTCAAGGTCTTGAGCTCTTTTCATCTAAATGACAATGATTTTCACCAGATAACGCGGTCCTGGGAGTCCCCTTAGCTGGACGGATATGCAACTCAAACTTGCTTAGTCAACCAGAGATCACTGGCTCTTGTAACTAACGATTCCATGACAGGCCACTGGCATTCAAATGATGTCGTCAGGATTCAGTTTCTCTCTCCATTGCTCAGCCCTGCCTTCCTCTCTTCTGGCTTCACACCTAGACAGGTTCACTCCTGGAGACAATCCCTGACATGCAAGCCTGTATTGTACCAGCTCTAAGATCAGAAAAAGAAATCCTCTCTTTCTAAGCAATTCTAGCAAAAGTCTCAGTACTGAAACTTCTTGGGTCAACATGGGTCATGCATCCAATTATTTTGAACAGGCCAGAGGGGAACTCTGATTTGCTAGGTGTGAGTGCCAAGTAAAGTTGTAAGGCAGGAAGGGGGGGTGTCCTACCCACCTGACTCACAGAATTAGAATGGAGGAAGGGAGTTCTCTCTCTTGAAAAATAAATAGAATTATTACTATCAGACCACCACTCATCTGTCAGTTTGTTACACTGTGGTTTCTTGTATGTTGCTCTGATCCTAGAAGCTATGCCACGAGTATCCCAAATACCATCAGGATCACCCATGGTGGACAGGTTTCAGTAGAGCTTCCAGACCAAGACAGACTGGAAAAATCTACTAGACAATCTACTTCAGAAAATTAGCCAATGAAAACCTTACGGATGGCAAACGAACATTGTCCAACTCACTTGCCTTGGACACATCATCAGGAGACATCAGTCACTGAAGGGAACATAACGTCTGGAGAAGTAGAGGGCCTGTGAGAGTGAGAGAGACCCTTGGTGAATGCATCAGCACAGTTGCCTCGATGATGAACTTGAATGTGCTGGCAATCATGAAGATAATGCAGGACTAGGCAGAGTTGCATTCTGTTGTAAACAAGGTCATCACAAGTCAGAGACACCTCAACGGCAGCTAATAACAACATTGTTATCAGAAGGAGAAATAGATGCTAGGCAAGCAAAACCACAGATACGCAGCTCACTGTGGTGAGCCAGTGATCCTTCAGAGGAGCCTGCAGGAAGCCAGGAATCTAAGGTTCCATGAAGCACAGTGATGAGACGAGGGCAATAACCCTAAAAACCAAGCTAGTGGCCACTGAGAGTGGGGCCAGTCCTCTGCAACGCAGTAGCACTCCACAGTACATAGTCCCAGGCCTTTAAGTAGCTTTGAAGAAAACACTCCAGTGTCCACAAGACAAAATAACTCCGGAGATGACAGTGTTCAGCTACTTGAAATGAACACCACTGAGCCCACTGAACTGTTAAAATGGCATTAAATAAAAGCTGCAGATGGGCACCATGTTCCCTCAGCAGGGAGAAGAAGTTGCCTACTCCTTCTCAGGCAAAAGTGACATTCCTGAACTGCTGGCAAGAAGACGGAATTCTATCTTGACTTCTTCCAGGAGTGGGAATTGTCTGGTACTCAGTTGTCCACACTCACCTTTGTTTCATCTATCCTGTTCACTTTTGTTTAGTCTATCCTGGGCAACACAGCCAAAGAAATGCACCCAGCACAGGCAGCACAGGCCACATATGGAGACCTGCACAGCACTTGGTGTTGGAGGTTGTATGTGTGCCTTGTCTCACAGGCATTTCCTCAAGTCAACCCTTGGGGGAAAGTGAAACTATAGTGTAAATTCATAGGTCTAACCACTGAAAGATGTCCCTTAGCAAATTATTTTGTGCTGTGAAAAGCTTATCTTCATGGCAAGCACTTATTTTTCCAAGTGAGACCTACTTCACTATAAAAATCATCATTACTAAATAAGATGGCCTCTTGTTGGTTACAAAGGACTTGAATGGCACTTGACCCTCAGACACATCCTATCTGGTAGAAGGTGGCAGTGGTGATGGCAGTGACAGTGAAGTGGGAATGGGAGTGGGAGTGGTGGAGGAGGAGATAATGACTGGGGTAGTGATGGTGATGATGGAGGTGTGGTGGTGGTGATGGTCATGGTCATGGTGATGATGGAGGTAGTGGTGGTGGTGACGGTGAGGATGGAGGTGGTGGTGGTGATGGTCATGGTCATGGCGATGATGGAGGTAGTGGTGGTGCTGATGGTGATGATGGAGAAGCCCCTTAGCTCCCTGGGAGTCCACATGAGTTCATTGTCTTAAAAAGAATCAGGCAAATTTAGCAGCTTAAAATGATAAGCATTTTTTCTCAAAGTTTCATGTCAAGAATCTGAGATCAATTTACTTGGTGGCTCAGGCTCAGGGTTTCTCATGAAGGTCTATTGTGATATCTTCACATTTTAAGATGTTATCTGGGGATGCAAGGCTTGCCTGAAGCTTGAGGACCCAATTCCAAGATGAACCACTCTGATGACAGTTGACAAGAGGCCTCAGTTCCTCCCACAGGGACCTCTCCATAAGGCTGTTTAATTGCTCTCCCAACATGAGAGCTGTCTTCCCCTGGAGGGAGTGACCCAAGACAGAGCAAGGCAGAGACTGCACTGACTTTTATAAACTAGCCTCAGAAGTCACACTCCTTCATTTCTACAACATTCTATTGTTTACACAGGTCCAACCCTACACATTGTGAGAGGGGATCACCTAGTTGGATTCATATGAGGAACTGAGAATTGCTGAAGGCCAGCTGGAGGCTGGCTGCCACAGTTTCATCATTTTCAAAGAGCTCCTACACTCCATAAAACAACCAAGCACCAATGAGTTCTCCCTCAAATCTCAATTTCTAAGAGTCATTAGCCTCTGATGAGTCCCCGGCTTCATTTAGAAGTGGAACCAGAAGGGGTTCAACAGTGGTCCCTCATGATTTGCCCCGTCCCCAGTAGATAAGTGAGAACAAGATAGTAGGGGATGGAAGTCAACCTCTTGTTTGGCCTTCTATGCCACAAGCCATCCCTATCACTGCCCCTAAAACAAACCACTGACATACTCTCTTCTGAACCAGACCTTCCGAGACAAATTCAGTAGCGCTGTCTCCCATTGGGACATCTCTGTTGCTTCAGGACACAACGCTTCAATGCAAAGAAGAGTGTCTGTGTGTAGTGCCCACAGCACCAGCCCCTGGAGGGGGTGATGATCCCCTTGGTGACAAACATGGCTTTAGAGCCTAATGCCCTGAGTTCAGACCCCAATTCCAATGCTGAAGACTGTACACTCAAGGACTAAGAATGCCTCCTCTTCCATGAGTCACTATATCTTCAGAGCATTGTTGAGGATTATTTTAACAAGAATTGACTAAGTACTCAACACGTACTGCTTTCTCTTACCCCCAGGATCAGTCCCATTTTGCAGAAGAGAAGAAAGTGAGGAGAGGTAGATTCTGCCCAAGGCCACCTTGTTCACAAATGACAGAGCCAGAAAAAAAAACTCAGGAAAATCTGAATGCAGAATTGGAGATCTTAACTGCTGTGCAAACTCAGAGCCTGGAGCCTGTGTACCATTGATGATGACGGTGATGATAATGATAAAGGTGGTGATGGTGTTAATGACAGTGATGAAAATGGTAGTGGTGGTGCTGATGATGATGACAATGATTATGAAAACAGTGAAGACATTATGAAGACAATGAAGCAGAAAAGGACAGAATCCCAAGAACAGGAACTGGAGTCCTAAGCCAAGATGACCAGGAGAAGTAGAGCATATTTAATGTAGAAGGCGCATATGACAAGTGAAATCAAGGAACACAACAAGGGGAACAGGAGGTCAAACCTAGGGCGGAAAGGAGTATCTCCCAAAACCGGGATGGAAAGGAACCAAATCTTGCCCAACTCCCTCATTTCCTAGATGGCAAGACTGAGGCCTGAAAAGGAAAAGCCACTGACTCAACGTCACCAGGGAGCATCAGAGCAGTCTCACAGCCCAGTCTCCCAACTCAGAATCCAGGATAAGGAGTGGAAGCTTCTCCAAAAAAGGTTCAGTGCCATCACAGTTCTGGGCCCTTGGGAGAGATCCTATTAGTATTTGTTGAATTCCTGTCAACTCACAAAATCTTCTAGTCTGAAAGGAGGGCCAGCATGCTGCCAGCACAGTACCCAGTAAGGACCTTCTTCTAGGGAAGGGTGAAGTTCCCCTAGGACCTCGGGGAAGGTTAGCTGGCAGATGGCAGGAGAGCCTGAACATGGTTTCCAGCCAGTTGCAGAGGAAAGCCACAGAGCAGCTCAGTCTTCCCCCACCTAGTCCAGACCAACAACAAGACTGTAGCTACTGACCCCTCAAGTGGCCCACCACCTCTGCTACAAAAGATCAGTGTCAGCAGCCAGCTTTGGACACTCTCCTGCCCTGAGCTGCAGAGAGATCCTAAGTGGTACCAAGTGTCAGGCAGCTAGCGGTAGCAGGACTCCAAGACTGAAGAGAAGCACCCAGTCCTTGTAAGCCTGGAGGTCAGGGAACTAGTTAAGTTAGAGCCACCCAATAGCGCCATCCCTGCCCTCTCAACCTTCTTTCTACTCCTGGTTGCCCAGCCCACTACCCAGCCACCATTAGGAAAGGCTGGGCACCTGAAGGCAGCAGAATAGTGGACTAGAGCCAGGAAATCCAAGGGGGTGTCTAGAAGGGAGAGAGCTGGCAGGCCCCCTTTGCTCCCCTCCACCCCTCACTGGATTGAGGCGGCTGCAGTACCTGCTGCTCTTGCTGGTACCGGCATGAGCCAACAGCACCACCATCAGCTGCCAGCATGGAAGTTCTTCCTGCTGCTCCACCAAGCTCCACAGACTCTGAACAGAGGCTGAGATAAAGCTAGTCGTTCTTGCCTCTGCAAACCAGACACCTCACAGAGAGAACCTTTCAGAACGAGTCTGCAGAGGCAAGTAGGAATAGCAGATGAGAAGGGACTGATGACCACAGTGGCGAAAGTTCCCTGACCTAACGCCATCGGCACCTTTTCAGGCCAGGCCATCTTTAGGCACTGCAGACCCTGTGGGAAACAAGGCAGACAGACACCTCCAAGCAATGGAACTGCCACTCTATAAAATGAAAACGATCAAGGTACGAAGTAGCAAGACTGAAACCAGCTGGGCACCACGGTGAGTGCTTGAACCTGTGGTCTTCCTCCACCCTCAGCACCTGTGTCTCAGGTACATACTCACTTTGTCCCTGTAGAGTCAGCTGATGAGGCTCAGAGGGGTCCAGGAACACCCCGGAGACACTCCAGTCATCCCACAGCTAGCAGAGCCAGGCCCAGAAAGAGCAGAGGGGACACCTTCACAGGGTGTTTATGCCAACTGGGAGCCAGCTTGGGCAGTGCTGCACTGGCAACTGCCACTCGGAGAGAAGGAAGATGTAAGAATCCCGCGCTGCTGTTGGCCTTCAGACTGTCCCTTTGGGTAGCACTTGGTGATTCCATGGGCCCGCGCCCCTATCAGAAATGAGTTGATCTCACACAGACCCTTCCAGAAAATACTAAACAAACTGGCTGTAAGACGGCTAAGCCCTATTCAAGGAGCTCTGGTAGCTCAGTGGATAATGTACTCAGCTGCTGACCAAAACCCATCAGCCATTCTACAAGCAAAAGATGTGGCAGTCTGCTTCAGTAAGGACTTATAGCCTTGGTAACCCTATGGGGCAGTTCTACTCGGTCTCTGGGTTGCTGTGAGTCAGAATCAACTCGATGGCAATGCGTTCAGTTTTTTGAAAGCCTTGCTCATGATGACAAAGATGCTGGGTGCCCTCAGAGACAGGAGCAACAGGGAAGTGGTACCCAGCATGGTGCCTGGCTGTTAGTCAGGGTTCTCCAGAGAAACAGAGCCAGCAAGAGATGGATGATGGACGGATAGATGGATGGATGGACGGACAGACAGGTGGACAGGTAGATAGTGAGAGAATGAGAGAGACATTTAATTCAAAGAATTGGCTGACACAATCGTAGGGGATGGCAAGTTTACCTTCCATGTGGAAGACCTGGGATCGATTCCTAGTCAAATCACCTCACACGCAGTCACCACTCATCTGTCAGTGGAGGTCTGTGTATTGTTAGGCTGTTACAGGTTTCAGCAGAGATTCCAGACTAAAATGGACCAGAAAGAAATGCCAGGTGGGCTGCTTTCAAAAATCAGCCAATAAAATCTTCATGAGGATGGCACAGGACCAGGCAGCATCTTGTTGTGTCAGGGGCAAACTTCAGTGCGGGCAACAGCAAGAACAACCCATAACCCCAACCAGACCTCGCCTCCAGAAGAAAAGCAGGGCAAAGAGAAGGGATGGGGCCTCAAAACTATATGCAAAGTCCAGTTCGTGGTGAGGCAGGAGGAGTCGGTCACCTCCACAACAGTAAGGTTAAATCCCACTGGACAGTGATCACTTTCTAACCGAAAGAATGGGAGACTCTGAAGCCATGCCCATCGGAACCTTTGCTGGGGAAGCCCATGTTTACAGGCGATTGTCTCTCCTTCCAGCATCTTCTTTGAGTCTCCCCCTGGCTCCAGTAATCAGACTGTGAGTGGACAATGATGGGCAGGTGAGCTGGAGTGAGGCACAGGTGTGTCTGCTCCAGAGGAGTCCCTGATGAGGTTAGGAAGCCCATGATAACCATCAAAGCCCAAGCTTTTTGAGGACAGGAGCTTTCGTCCAGTGACTCCCATTATCGCACGCCAAAGCAAGGTCTGGTGTGTAGGAAGCTACCTTCATCCTCCATGCAATGAATGAAGCAATCAGACAGTCACTCTGGGAAATGCAGGAGTTAAGTGGTTCAGGGAAAGACAGTATCCGGCTCAGACAGAAGGACAGGTTGAATTGATGTTGCTTCAGGGAGCAGCAGCCACCTGGCCCATCTGTTGCCCAGAGAGGTCTCAGGAATTAAGCAGTTTCCGCACTAGAGCAGGTAGTGCCTCTGCTTCATGTCTGCTCAGAAATCAAATGCCCTGTCCCCATGTGGTCTGTGGAAGCAGAGCTAGTGGTGTGACATGGGGAGAGCACAAGGGTAGAGAGATAGGGACAAGGTGGCCCAGCCAGTAAGCCATGTGAACTTCTGGAAGTTACCACTCAAGCAGACAGGTGTGTGCACCCAGAGAGCACCAAAATTATGAGTGCAGGGAGCTTTGCCATGAGAAACCAGGAGGGTTTCTGCATGTGACAGCATTCACCAGAGGAAGGGGCCTGATCTACAGGGAGGTGACATTCAGATTCGCCACTCACACTCTTTCGCAGACACTCATTTCCTCCTCTAGCTGCAAGGGCTGAGAGTGTCTCTCCTCCCACACAGGTGGGGGCCCACACTCCTCCCTCTACACCTGGTACCAGACATTCGATAAGGCTTTCTGATGGTCACTATCAGAGGGTTAGGAGTACAAGCCTCCGAAACCCCTGAAGCCAGGCCATGCCCAGCTGGGACAAAAGTCTATGTCCAGGATGCTCCTTCCTCCCGCCTGCCCCACCATCTCCCTGCTCCTCCACCCCCAGGATTGGAGTGAGGCTCTGGCCAATTTGGGGAGAGCAAAAGGGAGCCCCTGGGGGTGCAAACAGCTAACATACTCAGGAGAAAGATGTGGCTGTCCGCTTCTGTAAAGATTTAAATAATAATAAAATAAAACCATTACTGTCTAGTCAATTCCAGACTCACAGCAACCCTACAGGGCACAGTCAAACCTCCCCACCCCACTGTGTAGGGATTCCAAGGAGCAGTTGGCAGATTCAAGCTGCCAACTTTTGGGTTAGCAGCTGTTATGGACTGAGTTTTGTCTCTCCCCACCCCACCCCCAAAATTATGTGTAGTAATTTGGCTGGGCCAGGATTCCCTGTATTTTGTGATTGCCCTCCATTTTGTGATTTTCTGATGCTGTAAATCTTAATCTCCGCCTGTGGTTAACAGAGCGGATTATGTCAGAGAGGATTAGGGTGGGACTGTAAATCCCTTTATAAGATCACCTCCCTGCTCCACTGTAAAGAGAGTTTCCTTGGAGTATGGATTGAACCACCCTTTATCATTTTGCCCTACAAGAGATAAACAGAAAAGGAAGCAAGCAGAGAACTGGGAACCTCACGCCATCAAGAAAGCAGCACCTGGAGAACAATGCGTCCTTCAGAGCTGAGGTTCCTGCGCCAAGATGCTCCCTGAGCAGAGACCGATGCAACACAAGGGCTTTCCTCCAGAGCTGGCAAGGGGGAAAGCCTTCCTCTGGAGCAGACCCCCTGAATTTGGACTTGTAACTTTCTGCACTGTGTAAGAATAAACTTTCCTTTGTTAAAGCCATCTGTTTTGTGGTATTTCTGTTAGAGGAGCACTGGTTGACTAAAACAGCAGCCAAGCTCTCATGGCACCATCAAGGCTCCCTGCAAAGATTCAGCCTTGGAAATCCTATGGGACAGTTCTACTCAGGTCTATACGGTCATTATGAGTCAGAATTGACTCAATGGCCGTGGATTTTGAGTGGTGAAACCAATTAATGCATTTGGCTGCTAACTGAAAGACTGGAAGTTTCAGTCCACCCAGGGGTACCTCAGAAGAAAGGCCTGGTGATATACTTTCCAAAAATCAGCCACTGAAAACACTGTGGAGCACAGCTCTATTCTCACATACAGGGCATCGCCATAAACTGGGGCCAAATCAACTGCAACTGGTTTCTGGTTGCCAAGGAAAGAAGGATCCATATAGCTGTCCCTGCACTGGCCTCTTGGTTCCTGGGTGATGCTGGGGTGTCACCGAGCATGGAGTCACTTCCCCCCTTGAAGGCATTCATTGTGCATTGTAGCCATTCCCCACACTCTTATATAAATGGCTTGATAGTCAACAAGACTGCCCCAATCAGCTCCTTATCCCCTAGTACCTATTTCAGGTCCAGAGTGTCCTTTGCCCTTTGACTCTTCCAGACATGTTAGAAGCAATGCTTAACACACTTCGGGGACCAGGAATTTTACAGCATACCACTCAAAAGCATTCTTTTCAGTTTGCACAACGCCTCTAAGGTGTTGAGGTAAGCAGCAGCCCGAAACTGTGCACTTTGGGGTGTGTTTGGAAGCCTCTTACTAAGCCCCTTTCCCCAAGGATCTGTTAGTTCCCTCTATCCACACGCTTAAGAGAGAATCTCTGACTATCTTTGCCTCATTCCTCATGCAGCAGGGAGCAGAGAAGAGCTCAGGAGATGATGCAATATTGATAAAGCCCATTGTTGCTGGGAAGTTCAGACAGATGTATCCACAGCCAGCACACTCAGGCACTGTTTCTTGGTGAAAACAGAGCTCGAGATGCCCGCCCACACCCTGGCTGAGAGCTTGGCCCAGGGGAAGCCAGGTTTCTCTTTGAGCCAGTATTCGATTCACTTCGGTTTTTTTCCTGGGCTGCAGTCTGCCTAGGGCCAGAAGGCTAGGTCTGGCTCTATGCCTTCCAAGCACCAGGACAGAAAACTGGCTAACACCTCAAGGGAAATCTATTTGCTTTCTGAACTAGAGTTAGGCATCTCTGTTCTCTGCCTGTTCATTTCCATCCCACAGAAGTCCTGGCAGAACCACAACCTCAAACCCCCTCCTTCTACTCCATGCTGCCAATGAACCAGGAAGGGCTGAGAGGAAAGACTAAGGGTCCCCAGGGCAGTGACAGCCCATCTGCTGACTCTAGCCTGTCTCGGCTGAAAACAGGAAGAGCCTAGACCCCTGGCCTAGCCCCACCCCAGCCTCCATCTCTCCTCCCTACTTCTCACCTTCCAGGCACTGCTGAAGATTCCCTTACCCTGGGCAGAGCGTCAAGGCCTCATCTTCTCCTCCAGTACCAGTACCAAACTACAAACACCAACCACATTGCCATCTAGTTGATTCTGAGTCATAGTGACCCTATAAAACAGAGTAAAACTGCTCTGTAGAATTTTCAAGAAGCATATTTGAACTGGTGTATTTGAACTGCTGACCTTTTAGTTGATAGCTGTAGCACTTTAACCACTATGCCACCAGGGTTTCCAGTACCTGTGCCAGTTGCTGTCATATCAACTCTGACTCATGGTGACTGTTATGTATTGAGTTGTGTCCATATGTCAACTTGTCTAGACCATGATTATCAGTATTATGTTGTTCACAATTTGTGATCTGAAGCTATTTTCGTATGTGTTGCAAATCCTACCTTTATGATGCAGTGGTTAAGAACTTGACTGCTAACAACAAATTAGTAGTTTGAATCCTTGGAAACCCTATAGGGCAGTTCTACTCTGTCCTGTAGAATTGCTATGAGTTTGAATCTGTAATGGATTATGATAACAATGAGATAGATAAGAGACAATTATGTTAATGAGGCAGGACTCTATCTACAGGATTAGGTTGCATCTTGAGTCAATCTCTTTTGGGATGTAAAAGAGAGGATCAAGCAGAGAGGAGAGGGACCTCCTACCACAAAGAAAGAAGAGCCAGGAATGAGAGCATATTTTGGAACCAGGGTCCCTGTGGCGAAGATTGATAACACGGACCTTCCCCCAGAGGCAACAAAGACAGAAAGACTTTCTCCAGAGCTGGTACCCTGAAGTCTGACTTCTAGTCTCCTAGAACATGAGAAAATAAACTTTTGTTTGTTCAAACCATCTGCTTTCAGTATTTCTGTTACAGTAGCACTAGATGACTAAGACAGTGAACCCATGAGTAGAATTGTGATCCACGGAGCCTCCTCTAGCTGGCTTTTTGGATATAGATCACCAAGGCTTCCTTCCAAGACACCTATGGGTGGACTTGAACCTCCAACCTTCCAGTTATCAACTGAGCTTGGTAACCATATGTACCGTCCATCATGAAATGGGGGGAACAGGAGCCATGGAGAGCAGTTTTCCACTTACAACAATGTACTCACTTTAAAGAATCACCCTTTCTTCTGAATGTGTCCTTCCTAAACATGAAGAGTTACACGTTCTGGTTGTTATAAGATTCAGTGACAGTAGAAGTTCAGGTTTGGAGGGAATTTTTTAATGATCTTCCTTGGCAACAAATCAAATCTTGGTAATTTTAACTTGATTCTCCAGTTTGGTTACTATTATTTTGTATTTTATTAGCCCACAAAATCCAAACATGATGCATGTAAGGAGTGACACTTGTCACCTCAAGAAATGAGGCATCCAGGAGCCGTTCACTACCATTCACCTTGTTAGCATGCTTAATCGGTGGCTAATCAAATTCAAAGTAGCTGAGCGAGGACCAGGAGCTGTGCCCACTAACATCATCCTATGTGACAACACAGGCTAGTGGCTAAAAAGCAGAGGAGGCTACACCAATTATAACCCTGATGAGCCAAGTCTGCCTTAGAACAATAAAAAATAAAATTAGAAAATTCTCTTCAGAGGTAAAGAAGAGTCAAACCCACATTATACCTTATTAAGTCTGAGCTGCTAATGTGCCCCACTCCAGCATTCTGCTGAGATGGACACGGCAGCCAAGCCTTAGCACCACCAGCAACATGAGTGTTGGAGCTCCAAGAGACACCAGACACCCCTCCCCAACCAGGCCACAGCAAAAAGCAGAGGTGCTAAAGAAGTGCAGCCTCCAGGGTACTTGGCTTCACCTTTGGGAACCTGGGCAGAGCCTCCCTCCCCACCTATCCCCAAGCAGGAGATGGGGATGGATGTTCCATCTGTGAATTCATTTGATCATTTACTGAAATCCAGTTTTCCTCATGGTGTGGAAGAAATAGCAAAGAATAATGAGCAGGGTGAGCAGGCAGCTTGGAGTGATATGAGCTCGGTGTCATTATTGGGGACAACTTCATTAATGAGCTGGAGGAAAATAAAACCTCAGTCCCTCCTCCCAACACAGCATCTTGAGGTCACAAGCATGGAAGGGAGACTCATTTCTCCCAGGTTAGTTGGCTGACTCCTGGATGGGACAGGTAAGTGCCCCTGAGGACATGGCCTCTGCACAAGAGAAGTGGGGAGGCCCAGATCTCCAGCCCCGTCTCCTGCCCTGGAGTCTCACTGCATTGCAACTGGTTCCACAGCTTCCCCTAGTTGAGCATTCAAATCCCAAAGCCCAATATTATAAAGTGTTATACTGTCCCTCAACTGAGACACAAGGGCTGGCCTCCAACTCCCAACCTCCAGTAAACAACTCAGAAATCCTAGTCTGTGAAGTTGAGGATCTCGTAGAAATATTCCAAGCCCCTGATGTCCAGAACTGGGTTAGCACCGGATCCCTCTCTCCCGACCCACTACCCCATTGAACACCAGCCTGATATGAATGCTATCACTCAAAGTCACATAGGGAATTAGGGACACGGCCCAGCTAGGCCCTGGGTCTCCTAAATCTCAACTCATCCCTCATTCCACCATTCTACCAGTACCCCCATAACATGAAGCCTTAATGATTATTGTAATACTGCAAACCAATTTCATTTGCTGTCAGCATTCTATGATTGAGATGTTTAATGTAAAGAAAGTGTGCACAGATGCACACACAAACACACACGTACCACACATGCGCACATCAAGTGTCCAGTGCTCGAACCCACACCATCTGCTTGTGTGGCCCTGGGAAAGTCACTTGACCTCTCTGAGCCTTGGTTTCTTCAGGTATAAAATGGATTTTGCAGAGGGGGCTCAATCCAGATGTCCTCCAAAGTCCCTTTAGGGGATACAATCTGTCTCAGGGAGCCCTCAGTCCAGCACTAAGCTCTCAACCAGCCATGAAACATATTCTAAGAACCTGTAGCATGACAGTACAGTCTGGCGTTTTAGAGGCAGGAGTCCCCAGAAGCAAATACCAGGCCCTCTCTGGGGTTTGTGCTCAATCAGAGCAAGGGTACAACCTCATACTGAGCAACCATGATGAACGTGCCAAACTGCCTGTCTCCAGGTGGAAGGGGACAGGAAAGGTGGGAAGGGAGCTGTCACCTGTTCCACTGTGATAGATGCATAGGGGATTTATGTTAGCCTTTTAAGGGCTGACATAATAAAACACCACAAAGTAGGGCCTCATAACAACAGATGTTTTTCTTTCATGGTTCTAGAGCTTAGGGATCATTGAGTCAGCAGGTCCATGCTCTCCAAAACCTGTAGGGGAAGATCCTTCCTTGTCTGTTGGTTTCCAGTAAGCCCTGGGCATTCCTTGGTTTGCAGATTCTGCATAGTTCTGTGGTCACATGGCTGTCTTTCCTCTGTGTTTTCCCGATGTATCTTCTCCTCTTGTTTCAAGGATGCCATCATGATTGGGTTAGGGACCACCTGATTCTACTGTGACTCCATGGTAAACGAAATGTCTTCAATGACCCTGTTGCTAAACAAGGTCACATCCACAGGTGCTGAAGGTTAGAACCTCAACCTAAATCTTAGGGAGAACAAAATTCAAGCACAACAGGTTTCATCAAGAGAGGGATGGGGGCCATGACTTTGGACTCAGTAGTGGGAGACTCTCCAGTCCTGGACTCTGCACTGAGACAGAGCTGAGGGTCTCTGCCCCAAGGGCAGTGCTAGTATATCCATATGTCAGCTCCATTGGGCATCCTGGACAGTACCAGGCCCTCCCTCCAATCTTCTCCACAAACATCCCCATCCCTGTCTCATTCCTAGTGATAGAATGGCCCACCATTGGGCCACACTACTTCTCCTGGGCAGGGGGCAAGGGTGACAAGACCCTGGCCCCTTGGGCCCTTCCTGGAATGAAGTGAGAAGAAAGACACTCCCCATTCCCATCACAGTCACTTCTGTGTCTTGCAGCTCCAACATGGGGCAGGATTCTCATGCCCCATGTGTGCTCTGGGGTTAGGAGATAACTCTGCTTTTGTCTCATCTGTTCAGGCACTGTCCAGTTAGTTCAGAACGCCAGCATCAAAGCTCCACGACTCCTCCTGCATGTCCCCTGCTCTTCTCAAACTCAGGACCATGTCAGCAGACAGAAGCAAGGTCACTCTACCAGTAAATCTGTTGCCATCAAGTCAACTCCGACTCATAGTGATCCCACGTGTGTCACAACAGAACTGTGCTCCACAGGATATCCAACGACTGCTTTATAAGAAGTAGATCATCAAGCCTTTCTTCTGAGGCACCTCTGAGTGGACTCAAACCTCCAATCCTTCAGTTAGCAGTCAAGTATGTTCTTGGTTTGTACTATCAGCTGTAGGTAACAACATTACTGACAGTCCCTGTGTGCCAGGCACTGGAATTCTCTCCAGTTTTCACTTATTTGTCTTCCTACCCCCCTAGAGTAAATGACCCAAATAAACACAGTATGGGACAAAGAAGCTGAGTCTATTAAATAGGCCATGTGCCTAGTCCACAACAACACAACTAATAAGCAGCAGACCACGGATTTAAACCCAAGTACCCCGGATCCAGAGTCCACAGTGTGGATCCCCATTGGAAAGGAGTAAAATGGTGGTGGGGACATTTGATGGGAAAGAGTAGACATTTACATAAGCATGAAAAACCTACTGAGTTCTAATGGACATCCCAACAGGCAGGTGGAAGAACAAATGTAAAAAAAAAATCACAGAAGAAGTCAGCACCAAGGACAGAGACCTGGGAACTGTTCCCATAGCCCACAATGCCTCCATGACTGAGGAAGTTAAGAGAGTGGCTACAGAAGTTCTCCAGGGACCAGCAGGAGAAGAGATCCAAGAAGTGATCCCTGAGGGATGGACATCCACCCAGAACTCAGGAGGGCAGTGTTCAGATATTCAGAAAGGAATACAGGACTTCAGGGGTCCATCAGCAACACCAGCCAGGACAAAGTGGTCAAGGTGGGGTAATAGAGATGCAAGTCCGTGGGATTTGGCTCTCAGAGGCTCTGGATTTAACACCCAGATTCATCTGTGCCCAATGAAGGGCAGGTATGGCCAACAACCACCAAGAAGTGACACCCTGCACCTCCTCCTGCTCCACCTGAATGTACTACAGGCAGCTCATCCCTCTACCTGTCTCACGTCTTCCACCTGTACCACAGGTGCAGCAACAGCTGTTACCACTTAGAAGGATATTAAGAGAGGAAGACAAGATGAATCAATGGCATGAAAATTTTTGAGAAGCTGGCAATAAAATAAAGTGAAGGTTCTCTCTAATGTAAACCATGCACCACTGAGTCAGTTCCAAATCACAGGGACGCCATGCATGTCAGAGTAGAACTGTGCTCCATGGGTTTTCAGTGGCTGGCTTTTAGGAAGTAGACTAACATGCTTTTCTTTTGAGTTGTCTCTGAGTGAACTTGAACCATCAACCTTTCAGTTAGTCACTGAACACATTAACCATTTGCACCAGCCAAGGAATCCCTTTTCCATATAAACAAGCAAACAAACAAAAAAAAAAACCCAAACCCATTGGTGTCAAGTCAATTTCAACTCATAGTCATTGCCGTCAAGTCATTCCGACTCATAGTAGGTCACAGTAGAACTGGCCCACAGAGTTTCCAAGGAGCGCCTGGTAGACTTGAACTGCCAACCTTTTTGTTAACAGACATAGCACTTAACCACTACACCACCCAGGCTTCCCTTTATACTTACTCATTAATTCACTTCTTTTTGAGGCCCTGCCCTTAAGGAATTCAGGCCTGGGAGCTGACATATTGGTGTTTAGGAGCACCTGGGGCCAGCATCAGCCCTGGAACATGGTCCCCCAAAGTTGGAATTGCTGTGTTCACCAGACAGTGAAGATTTCTGGCAGTGAGTGTCCCCAGCCCCTGTAATCACATCTGTGCCTGGAATGGCTGATGGAAGATACACTTCATGGGAGAGTTGCTGGCTTCCTTTCTGTACACAAAGATTCATGGCTGGCAGCCGGCTATAAATCCAGTCCCCATCCTGTTGCTCATTAACTGGCATATGTATTTATGAAAAAAAGCCCTCTCTAATTAAAGCTGTCACATTATCAGTTTATGTATCTCACCCAAGCTAAATGCAGGGAGCCCCTTAATTGCCTGTTAAGCTGGCCGAAACTTTCCCAGGAAGCTAGCGGATTTGGAATAGCCTTCTGCACTCTGCCCACCAACATGGGACAACCCAGACCTTTAGAGAAGATGCTCTTGGACTTTAGACTCCAGGCCCCTTCGTGCAGTATGTAAAGTGGATCTCCTAATGGACTGCCCCTTAGACTATGGGCCCTAGGCCTTGAGCTCCATGCATTCCAGGCCTCCCACGCTTGTCTGTGCTAGTTAGGAGCCCTCTGAGTATGGCAGGGTCCTGCGGTCTCTCTCCTCAAGAGTCTGGCATATGGCACAAGGTTGCCACAAAGCTGGACTGAGTGAGTCTGCTCACCCTGGCCTCTTAGCATGAATGCCCCTTCTTTCCCATATGATCATTCTCACTCTTTAAGTTCAACTCAGGCTTCTCTCCTCCAGGAAGACCACCAGCAGCCCCATCTCTAAGGCCGGCCTAAGGGCCCCACTCTGCATTCCTACAACCCCCCACCATCCATGAGCACCACAGCTCTGCATCTATATCTCTGTCTATCTCACCTTCTACCTGCTAGTCTATGAGCTACTTGGAAACAGGGAGGTATCTTTCACTGTCCTTCAGGTTCCAAGTACAGATCATTCCTTACGGCCCCGCAAGAGTGGCCTCCAAGTGTCCCTGGCCAAAAACAATTTTCTGGCTAATTTCATCCAAACCAAAGACCTGGCAGGACTCTCCAACAGTCCTGCTCCACATGCACCCCATGCAGCTGGGTCTTCAAAGAGTCAGGCCACTGGTACCTGACCCAGGGACTTCAAGACTCTTCCTAGAACACTCTAGAAACCTATTCTATATTGTGGTGTTGGTATTTGAGGGGGTCAGTAATAAGCTTTTCATACATCTATTATTACTTCAAACTCTCCACTTCCCTCCTCAGAATAGAACTTTTTATGTTAGTGAGGTCAGGTAGGTATAGAGTGGGTCCGAAACCTAATTACTTCTGAATTATAATCAAAGCAGACTAGACACAGAGACACACACATGGCAAAAAACAGACACCAAGGAATGTTAAGCATCATCAACAGATGCTAGAAACTAGGAGATCGGCCCATAGAAGGAACTGACACGGCCAAGACCTCAATGCAAGTGTCTATCTTATAGAACTGTGACAAAGTTAATCTCTGTTCTTTAAAGTCAGCAGTGTTTCTGCTATAACAGCACTAGTTACCTAAGATAGTAGGCTTGAGAGAAATAGATTTGTTACCATCCCCAAGTCGAGGCCTGAGAAGGCAAGGAAGATGCTCATCGAAGGACATGGACCCAGAAGTTGCCCCTCCTCCAAGCCAGCCCTAGCTCCTGCAGGTGCTGGTGACTAAGTCAGCTCCCTCCTCTATCTGCAAAGGGACCCTGGATTCAGCAGGCACCATTCCACCCAGATAACTTCCCTGAACCCCAGCCCCTATACATGGCAGAAAGAGACAACAGAATCCCCCGGGACACCCAGAACTCACCCTGCAGGTATCCTCTGGCCAGAGCCAGCCTCTCTGTCCCAGTTGACAAATCCAAAGACCCAGGGGAACAAACTTTGGCCATGTTTCCTCCTCTCCATCCCTGGCCTGGACAGTGTTTCCTTAGCTCTTGGGCATCAAGGATCTTATTCATCTCTACCAGTGAGGACATGAGAGTCACTGCTCCCAGTCCCAGGGATGCACCGCATCACCCTAAGTAGCACCTGTGTGCTCCCTGGAAAAATCATTTGTTCTGCAGCCTTCAGTGGTGAATCTTAACCCAGTTCTGGACATACCTGGCCAATGGTCTCTCAGGAAAAACCAGAGCTCATTCATAACCCTTAAGAAATATTATTATTCTCTGAACATCATCCTTTTAATCTTCTTTAATAACCATAAGTAGGGCCCTTGATGTACTGTAGTCATTACAATATTAGTTTCATAAAGATTAGCTGTCACTTTTCATTGAGAGAGTTGACAGAGGGGCTCCCAACACAGGCCGTAATAAGTGTCCCAGTCTTCAGCTTAACATTTTACAGAGAGTGAGAGCTCTGCCCACCTTAGAGCATATATTCCGCCCCCCAAGTTTGGGTAGACTTTGGAAGTACAGACTGAAAGAGGGGGGAAGCAGCAGCTATGGCCTAAGGCAGGAGAGAGATGTTTCCCTTCCAGTGCATATCAGTCTTAAGGTGGCCTTTTCCTAGGGTCTGTCACCAAGGACCACCTCCCTACCCCCAGGCAGATATGCCTGCTCCTGCAGGACCTGGTACTTGCCTCTGCCACTACATTGATCACGGGGACTGTTAAAGGGGGCAACATGACAGAAAGAGGAAAGATGCGCTCACCAAGGATGGGTACCCTACAGTGAGTCCATGTGACTAGTTGATCGGCTATTGTGCCAGTGTTTGATCAAACAGGCATCTAGGTGTTGCTGGGAAGGCAGTTTGTAGATGTGATTGATGTCTGTTACTAGTTGATTCTGAGATATGGAGATGGTTCTGAGTGTGTGTAGATCTCAACCAATCAGTTGATGGCTTGAAGGCCAAAAACCGAGTTCCAGAAAAGAAGGAATTCTGCCTCAAAACTCAAGACTATAGCATAGAAATCCTTCTGGAGTTCCATCTGCTGGTATTCCTACAGATTTTGGACTTTCCAGCCCCACAACTATGCAAGTAAATTCTTTAAAAGCTCTCTCTCCATCTCTCTCAAGATACAGAGATGGAGATATACACATATACATCTGTCTCAGTGAGCCAGTGCTGCTGTAACAGAAATACCACAAGTAGATGACTTTAACGTAGAGATTTATTCTCTCACAGTCCAGTAGGCTGGAAGTCTGAATTCAGGGCACCAGGTTGAAAGGAAGGTTTTCTCTCTCTGTTGGCTCTTGAGGAAAGTCCTTGTCATCAGTCTTCACTTGATCTGGAGATGTCAGCACAGGAACCTCATTTCCAAAGGACACACTCCATTCTGCTCCTGGCACTGCTTTCTTGTCAGTATGAGGTCCCCCTGTCTCTCTGCTCACTTGTCTCTTTTATCTCAAAAAGAGATTGGCTTAAGACACTACCTAATCTTGTAGATCTCATCAATATAACTGCTGCTAACCTATTTCATTAACAACATAGTGATAGAACTTACAACCCATAGGGAAATCACAAAACAGAGGACAACCCCACAATACTGGGAATCACGGTCTAACCAAGTTAGCACATTTTGGAGGGATACAATTCAACCCATGACCACATCTTTATGTTCTAATACTTTTTGTTTTTCTGAGGAACTCTGGCTAACACACTCAGCATATAAGAGATGTTCGAGACATGGTTGCTGTTGAATGAGTGAGTAAACTTGTGAACGAATGAACCAAAAGGTCACTGACACTGCCTCCTGCTGAACACTCACCAACAGGCCTACAGGGCCACCTGCCAGATAATTTGGGGTGCTGAATGGCCTTATCCTCTTGATACCCCCCCTCTCACTGCCCTGGAAGCTCACTTTGCTCCCCAAGCAGGCACCTCAAAGCTGTCAAAGTGACACACCTGCAGCATATCAACGTAGTTGTTGTGTGCCCTTGAGTCGATTCTGACTCACAGCGACCCTACAAGGCAGAATAGGACTGCCCCAGAGTGTTTCCAGGGCTGTCAACTTCCTGGAAGAAGATTGTCAGGTCTTTTCTTCCAAGGAGCCACTGGTGGATTTGAACCACCAACCGTCTAGTTAGCAGCTGAGCACTTAAGCATTGTGCCACCATGGTTCCTTTACCAGCATAGGGGAGGTCTCAGATATAGCCCCAAAACTTGCCGTCACTGCTGAGAACAAGTTCAGTTCACCCCGGGAGGGTCCAGGCAGCTACTCTTGGAAGGGTGGTCTACCCACCCTCAGACTCACATTCCTCTCTGGGCTGCCCAGCCTCCCTTGGCCCCAGACTGCAGATCTTTTACAGGCCATGTTGCTTTCAGAAATAAATTGTTTCCCTCATGTTTGCTTCCAAATCCTCATTGATTTTTGTCTCTGTTTTCCCAGCTTCCTGTCACAACAGGTTATTACAGGTGATGGAGTTGCAACTCACCCTCACTGACTTGCCTCTTAAAAGCTGTCCACAGCAGACACCCTGGGAAGCAGTGCCCTCCAGATGGACTCCAGGTGGGCCAGGCAGAGCTGGGGATGCTCTCCGTTCACTAGTCGAGGTGTAGACACTGGATGTGAGCCCAGCAAGATGGACTTTGAAGTCTGCCTGACTAAAATCCAAACTCTCCTCTCCCTCCTTCTCATTCCAGAACTTAGACATGTCACCAAACCTGGGAGCCTCCATTCCCTCTTCTGCCCAGTTCTAGAGCTGTTGCAGCTCAGCAAAATGCAGCATGTGGTAGCCCAGAGAGGCCCGGGCAGCCCTGTGGTGCTACGGACAGCTCCTGCTCTGCTGCCCAGGGGGTGATCCTCAACCTCAGCATCTGGCACCATCTGTACTCCAGGCTTCAGGAGCAAAGACAAACATAAAGGGACACTCCCTCCCCTTCTCATTCAGGTCCCTGCTTCTCTCCTGTCTGCTGCACCACATACTCCATCACACCCCAATAATGGGGAAAGGATCCAGGATTTGGAGATGAATGACCTGGGTTTCCCTGTGCCACCGGCAACATGCCCCTTCACTTGCCTGCACCTGCCTTCCAAGCAGGGTGCTTGCTCACCAGCCTGCCTGACCCCAGGCTTGGTGTGCATTCCAATGAAAGGATATCTGAAAGCCCATTACACTCCCCACCCCCGCATCGCTGCTGGTTATAAGTGATAAAGCCAGACATTTGCAGCGGTTTGATCTTGCATGATATTTGAACTCAGGGTAGCCAGGTCAGGGAAGAGGAGATTAGGGCAAAGACACAGCCCAAAATCTGCCTTCCCAGCTCAGCAGTGCAATCTTTTCTCCTGCTTGCCCTAAGCCCACGGACAGACACCAAGGACCAAGGTCACTTCCTGTCTCTGTCAACAGTTGGAGCCATGGTCTCATCCTACCTGGTCTGCCCCAAGAAAAGAGACTCTCCTAAAGGCCATGCTGGGCTGAAAGCGACACTGAAAATAAATTTTTGCTAAACCCTAAATCCTGATTAGGAACATCAAGCTTATTGGTGACCTGCACCTGTAGCCTCACGGGGACAAAGGTGACAGGATAGCTGCCTGTCTCCAATATTCTCTCTGAGGCTCAACTAGTAAATGAACCCCACAGGCCTCCTCAAGGTGAGGAGGGTAACTGGTTGATAAAGAAGCAATAAAAAAAAAGAACATGAACTGAACCCTAACAAAGTCTCCAAAGCAAACGGGGGACCCCAGAAGGGGGAAGGGCATGCTCCTGCACCCTTCTTTTGACAAGCATGATTGAGCATTTAATCTGTGCCCAGCCCAGCAGCCAGCATGGAGCTCACAGCCAAGCAGAGCTGAGATCCCTTGTCCAGCCTTGTCCAAAAGTTCCATTGCTTGCTCAGTTACTTAAGTTTGCTGGAAAATGATTTCAACCCTGTGGAGCAGACAGGCTCAGGGATAGCCAGCCCCCTTAGTGTTCCTGGAATGGCCTGGCACTGTCCCCAGCAGCACACCTATACTGGCACCCAGCTCACAGCCCTGGCACTATGCAGCTGCACAGCAGGACAGAGAAACTTAGATTATATTCATTTCATGAGGGTACTACCACTGAGGTTAGTCCACCTTTTGAGTCCTGGACATGCTATCCATTAAAACAGTAACTTGCAGGATAAGAGTCAGAATCAACTCAAAGGTATACAACAACAACAAGGATTTACACTGTGTAGATACTGAACTTCATGTAATGCTGTTCGGGTCTATTCAACCAGATACAGCAAGGGAATATAGCATGGTTTAAAATCGAGAAAGGTGTGCTTTCTCCATATTTTTTTCAATCGGTATGCTGAACAAAGATCTGAGAAGTTGGACTATGTGAAAAAGAATGTGACATCCAGATTGGCGGAAAGCTCTTTAACAACCTGTGATATATGCACGTGACATAATTTTGCCTTCAGAAAGGATCTGAAGCACTTACTGATGAAGATCGAAGACAGAGTCTTCAGCATGTAGTATACCTCAACATAAAGAAAACAAAAAGCCTCACGACTGGACTAATAAGCAAAATGATGATAAATGGTGAAAAGATTGAGGTTGTCAAGGATTTCCTTTTACTTGGATCTGCAATCAACACCCACGGAAGCAGCAGTCAGGAACTCAAGTGACATATTGTTTTTAGGTACTCTCCAGTTGGTTCCAGTTCACAGTGACTCCCACGTACAGCAGAACAAAACATTGCCCAGTCTTGCACCATCCTCACACGATTATTACATATGACCCAATAGTCGCAGGTACTGTGTCAATCCATCTCATTTCTCTTTTTTTCTTATCTTCTACTTTACAAGCCAAAGAAGTGTCTTAGTTATCTAGTGCTACTGTAACAGAAATACCACAAGTAGAGGGCTTTAACAAAAAGAAATTTACTTTTTAATTTTTTATAGCAGTCTAGTAGCTAGAAGTCCAGCTTTAGGGTGTCAGCTCCAGGTAGCGATTTCTCTGTCAGCTCTGGAGGAAACTCCTTGTCATCAGTCTTTCACTGGACTAGAAGCTTCTCCATACAGGAACTCTCAGTCCAAAGGACACACTCCACTCATGACACGACTTTCTTGGTGTTAAGAGGTTCCCCTGTCTCTCTGTTTGCTTCCCTTTCTTTTTCTCTCTTGTAAAATAAAAGGCAGTGCAGGCTAAACCCAAGCAAAACTCCTATTACATTCAATCAGGGATGTGACCTGGGTAAGAGTATCACATCCCACCCTAATCTTCTTCAAAATAATGCAGTCTTGCTTTATTAACCACAGGCAGAGGTTAGGATTTACACAAATAGGAAAATTATATAAATCACAAAATGGAAGACAACTATACAGTACTAGGAATCATGGCATAACCAAAGCTGACATGTATTTTGGGGGTTACACAACTCAAACCATGACACCAAGCATCATGTCCTTTTCCAGGGACTGATTCCTCCAGATAACATGTCCAGAGTATGTGTGAGACAGTATTACCATCCTTGCCTTTAAGGAATATTCTGGTTGTACTTTTCCAAGACACATTTGTTCATTTTTTTGGCAGTCCATGCTACATTCAACTTACTTCACCAACACCGCAATTCAAAGCCATCAGTCCTCTTTGGTCTTCTTTATTCGTCATTCAGCTTTCACATGCATACAAGGCTGCTGGAAACAGCTTGACTTGGATCAGGCACACTTTAGTCTTCAAGGTGACATCCTCGCTACTGAACACTTTAAAGAAGTCTTTTGCAGCAGATTTGCCAAGTGCAATACATCTTTTGATATTTTGATTGCTGCTTCCGTTGGTGTTTATTGTGGCTCTAAGTAAAATGAAATCTTTGACAACTTCAATCTTTTCTTTGTTTATCGTGATGTTGTTTATTGATCCAGTTGTGAGAATTTTTAGTTTCTTTATGTTCAGGTGTAAACCATACTGAAGGCTGTGGTCTCCAATTTTCACCAATAAGTGTTTCAAGTCCTTTAAACTCTCAGCAAGCAAGACTGTGTCATCTGCATAGCACAGTTGGCTAACGAGGCTTCATCCAATCAGATACCCCATTATTCTTCATAGAGTGCAGCTTCTCAGATTATTTGCTAAGCATACAGATTGGTGAAAAGATACAAACCTGAAACACAACTTTCCTGACTTTAAAGCTTGCAGTATCTCTGTTCGAACAGCTGCCTCTTGATCTATGGACAGCTTCCTCATGAGCACAACTAAGTGTTCAGGAGTTTCCATGAGTCCCAATGTTATCCACCATTTGTTATAAGCCATGCAGTTAAATCCGTTTGTGTAATCAATAAAACACAGGTAAACATCTTTCTGGTAATCTCTGCTTTCAGTCAGGCTCATCTAACATTAGCAATAACATCCCTGGTTCCATATCCTGTTCTGAATTCAGGTTGAATTTCTGGCAGTTCCCTGACAATGTACTGCTACAAACAGTTTTGAATGGTCTTCAGCAAAATTTTACTCGTGTGTGATTTAATGGTGTTGCTCAATAATTTCCACATTTGGTTGCATCGCTTTTCTTAGGGAAAAATGCACAAATGTGGATCTCTTCCAGTCAGTTGGCTAACTAGTTGTCATCCAAATTTCTTGACACAGGCAAGTGAGCAATTGCAGTGTTGCATCTGCTTATTAAGACATCTCAACTGCTGTTTTGTCAACTCCTGGAGGCTTGTCTTTCACCAACACCTTCAGTGCAGCTTGGACCTCTTCCCTCCTACCATCCATCTCTGATCATATGCTACCTCATGAAACAGTTGAATGTTGACCAATTCTTTTTGGTCTAGTGACTCGCTGTGTTCCTTCTCCCCACAGAATCCTTCAATATTGCAACTCAAGACTCGAATTTTTTTCTTCAGGTCTTTCAACTTGAGAAATACAGAGCACGTTCTTCCCTTTTCATTTTCTATCTCCAAGTTTTTGCAAATCATTATAATATTTTCATCTTCTCAATCTAACTTTTGAAATCTTTAGTTCAGTTCTTTTCATTTCATCCTTTGTTTCCTTTCATTTTAGCTACTCAATGTTCAAGAGCAAGTTTTAGCCTCTTCTGACATGCATTTTGGTCTTTTCTTGCCTTCCTGTCTCTTTAATGACCTCTTGCTTTCTTCAGGTATGATGTCTTTGATGTCATTCCACAACTTGTCTGGTCTTCAGTCATTGTTGTTCAACATGTCAAAGCTATTCTGGAGATGGTACAAATCAAAATAAGAAGAAACAGAAACAGCTTCGAAAATCCATTAATAATCAGAACTTGGGATATACGAAGTATGAATCTAGGAAAATGGGAAATCATCAAAAATGAAATGGAATATTCAAACTAACTAGGCATTAGTGAGCTGAAATAGACTGGTATTGACCATTTTGAATCAGACAATCTTATGGTCTACTATGCCAAGAATGACAGCTTGAAGAGAATGGTACTGCATTCATCATCAAAAAGAACATTTCAAGATCTATCCTGAAGTACAATGCTGTCAATGATGGGAAAATATCCACAAAGAAGACCAGTTAATAAGACTAGTTTTCAAATTTATGTGCCAACCACTTAGACCAAAGACGAAGTTGAATATTTTTACTAACTTCTGCATCGAAATTAAACATACAGTTAGTATCCATGGCATTGTTATGGAAAAGTTGGAAACAAAGTACAAGGATTTCTAGTCAGAAAACATGGGTTTGGTGGTAGAAACGATGCCGGAGATCACAGGATAGAATTTTGCAAAACCAAGGACTTCTTCATTGCAAATAACCTTTTTCACAAATATAAGCAGTGACTGTACACATGAACAGAAACCCTGGTGGCATAGCGTGTTAAATGCTATCTGTATGGGATCAAACTGACAATAGAAGCCCAAAGGTCAGATGGTAAGCTTAGGGGGCAATGAGTTTATGTTAATGGTAATGAGACAATCTGGAGGATAGCAAGAATGGTTGCACAACTTGAAGAATGTAATCAACATCACTGAATTGTACTTGTGGAAATTGTTGAAATGGTGTATGTTCTGCTGTGTGTATTTTCCACAATAATGAAATTTATAAAAAGATTTTCTGAACAGCAGGACAGAGAAGGAGGCATCTGGAGGGGAAGATGGAGAGCAGGAAGAGACTTTTTGCGGAGACAGGAGCTATAGAATGACTCTATGCTGAACGTTCCAGACAAGACTGAGAAATTGGTGTCACACAAAGGGGTGAAGTAATTTCAGGAGTGAAGTTCTCAAGAGGTCTCTGGAGTGGGATCCACGGAGTCTGTATAGGTGCTAACCTGGGTAGGAGCCTCACATCTGGTAACTTGTATCAGGAAGGCAGAGACTCAAGTGCAGCTGAGTTGTGGATTAGGTGGTAGGACAATAGGAACAATCTAGTCTGGTGGCTTCTCTCATTTCCTGTGAAATAAGAAGGGAGGCTATTGGCTGAATCTGAGGAGTGAGAGTTTGGCAGTCACCTAAAAGCCTGGAGAATAAACATTACAGAGAGGTGTGGTAGGACTATTTGGCCATGCTGGGTAGCAATTTGGGATTTAGGGCCATGGATCTAAAGAGAAACCAGGCCACACGGTTGAGAGCTCTTGCCCAGTGCACTGTGCTGTGTGGGAGCACAGAGAGGGCAGTTCGCGGGCCTAAGACAGGCCACAGTTTAGCCAAAGACAGCAGCAGGAACAGGGGTATAGGGTGGTTTCAAGGGAGGATTATCATGACAAAAATGGAGGAGTGATAACAAGAAGGGAATGACAGTGACGAGATGAGGTGGACTCACAGATTAGAAGCCACTTTGTGACAATTTAATAAAGTTGGTGACATGGGGATGGGTGTCAGAGACTTAATGTCCCAGTTCTGGAGGAAGAAGTGTGGATGAGCATGGGAGTATTAGACAGAGAACAGGAGGCAAGGAAAGAGGAAAGGATGATGGGAGGTGAAGTGTCCCATGAGCCAACAGGCTAGAGTGTGCTGCGTCATCCTCACTATGTGTCTTCTCATCCTTACAGTCTCCTTGATTTAGAAAAGACTATGAGACCTATCCAAGTGCCCAGTGTTGTGTAGTGAGACAGGAGCAGACAATGACCAACACACACACAAAGTCACATTCACTATTGCTTTACTTGGACTTGACAGCAAGTGATTCTCTGGAATCTGAAAAATGTCGATTCCAAGAGTAAGCACCAGATACCCAGGAATGAATGTTAGTGCTTCAACGGAAGCATATAACCACATTTCTGAACACCAACATTCAGCTGTAGAACTTGGAATTCAAGTACTAACTGGGGAAACTAGATGACAAAATTCAAAGTTCAAGATTCATGTTAAAAAAACAGTTGCCAACAAGTCAGCTTCGACTCATGGTAACCTCACATGTGTCGGAGGAGAACTGTATTCCATAGTGTGATTTTTTTGGAAGTAGATCACCAAGCCTTTCTTTCAAAGCACCTTTGACTGAAACATAATTGCCAATCTTTCAGTTAAGAGCCAAGTGCATGAATCAGGGACTCCAAAATGCCAAATATGCTGCTTAATAGCCCCTAGACCATCACCAGTTGCCACTGAGTTGCTTCCAACTCGTAAACAGCCCATGTGTGTCAGAGCAGTGCTGTGCTTCATAGAATCTTCAGTGGCTGGTTTTTCAGAAGCAGATCACCAGCCCTTTCTTCCGAGATGCCTCTGGGTGGACCTAAACCACTAACTATTTGCTTAACCATTTGCTTCACCCAGGGACCCTTCACAGTTGGCCAAAATTTAGTAATTTATATTTTTTTAAATCTTTTGAACAAAACATAACAGGGAGTGGACAGAGCTCCCCTGGCTAGTGTGAATGAGTCACATCAAGTGACATCTTTGTCCCTGGAGCAGGGATGTTGTGGCTAGGACAAGGCCGTGCCCAGGGCAGCTTCGGCTCAGCCCCAGACCTCAGCACCTCAAGGTGACAACAACAACTTCCTGGAACTCAGATACACCCACAGTAATTGATATTCCAAAGAGTTGCTTGCCTGATTATATTTTTACCTCCATAAAAAAATCAGATTACCTCAGAAGAGAAACATCCTAATTATGAGAAACATGTTATATAGCACACCTAATTAGGAGATCTGCAAAGAGTGTCCCTCCATGATTGCTGAAAGATTTGGGAGTAATATGGATAGAGTAATTCTACTAAAGAAGCATCCTAAGACTCAGGTGGATACAATGACCACAGCTGCATTGTCCCTTTCTACTCTGTAGTGAACTTGCAGAGGCTTCCTTGTTATGGAACCATTAGAACTTTTCTGCCAGCTCTGAATAGTGATGTTTGAGGGATCCTTGGAAGCCTGTTTCAGAGCGCTGACTGGTCTGATTCCATTCTCCTGTCAAATGTTCTCAAAATTTCTAGGACATTAGTGAATTGGAATTTTTTTCAACAAATCAGATTTTGCTGCAGAAAGTGCTTCCTTGTGGGAAAAGAAAAGCACATGTGAGCCAACAAGTAGATCTCTGTCAGCCTGTGGCAAGGTATCTGACTCTGCAGGCCTACATCAAACCAATTTGTTTCATGCCTTTCAGCTCCAATAGCATGGTAGTGAGAAGTAGAACCCTTACCCACTGAAAAAGGCAATGGAATGTTCAAAGAGGTGTCAGTCATGCCAAGGAGAGCCACATTCACTCACTCATTCGTTCAACATTTATTAATACCTACGTAATGAACCCAAAAAACCACTACCACCAAGTCAATTCTGACTCAGTGATCCTATAGTGGCATAATAGTTAAGTGCTACATCTGCTAACAAAAGGTCAGCAGTTCAAATCCACCAGGTGCTCCTTGGAAACTCTATGGGGACAGTTCTACTCTAATGTCTTAGAGGGCTGCTATGACTCAGAATCAGCTCGATGGCAATGAGTTTGGTTTTTTGATTTGGGTTTTTTTTATGTAACAAAAGGTGCCCTGGTGAAGCAGTGGTTAAAGTACTCAGCTGTTAACGAAAATGTCAGTGGTTCAAACCCTCCAGCCACTCCAGGGGAAAAAGATGGGGCAGTCTGCTTCCATAAAGATTACAGCTTTGGAAACCCTGTAGGGCACTTCTATTCCTATAGAGTCACTGTGAGTAGGAATTACTTCAACACCAATGGGTTAGGCCCAGAAGTCAGGGAGCACAGGTGGAGGAAGATAAATGTCATGTGAAGAGCAATAGACAACACAGGAGCAGAAACTGAAAAGAGACAAGGACCTTCCCCCAGAATTGAAAGAAAGCCCCACCCTAGAGAAGGCCCTCTGAATTTGAACTTCTAACCTCCCAAACCATGAGAAAATAAATTTATGTGTGTAAAAGTCACCCGATGCTGTTATAGCAGCATGTGAAAACTAAGGCACTTGGTGATTACTGCTGAGACTCTTGTGAGTTTGGATCAGCTGGGGGCTGTCTGATAGAGGATGGCCTTCAGAATGACTGAGACAACCGGGCCTCTGTCTGCAGGGTTCTCATCCTCCAATAAGTTTTTGTGGGCTCGTCCCCATGGTGGCCTGAGGTGGCCAAAGAGCACACTAACACAGCAGCAAGCAGAGTGAGCTTAGCCTTGTCCATTACACTTCAGAACCAAAGACGTTCAGCCCAGATCCAAGCGATGGAAAAATAGCGCCCATTCCGATGGGAGAAGCTCTAGCAGATTGCCACCGTACTAGGATCCACCACAGGGCGGATGAATGTTCAGCCTCAGACTGCGTGTCCAGAGAAGGCTACTCTAGGTGACCAAACCTCAAAATACCAAGCTGTCAGGTATCAAGGTGGTCAGTTCAGACAACAAGCTGAACTGGAAATAACAGTTAAGCCTCTTTACTGACTGTGGCAATGTAAGCAAAAGCAAAACAAGGTGCCAGCACCCAGTGTTTCATTTTCCCTATGAAAGGGCACCAGGTGAGTGCAGTGCAGATGGGGGAGGTGACTTCACTGCTGAGGAGCCCCAACAGAAGCCTCCCGCTCTTTATGAGGCTGCTGTGGCAGGGGCATGGCGAGGAGAGGAAGGCACCAGTCAGAGAGGGGCATGTCTCAGCTGAAAGCTTTGATCCAGAGGCCTCCAACATTGGCACCTGGGCTAGGATTGTAGTAATGTGTGGCATGAGCATATCCAGCCTGTGGTCTCAGTCCTTGACTTCAGCTCTCTTGAGAGATGGCAGTGCTCTAGCTATGTACCAAGGCTGGTGTAGGTACCACTGCCCTCATGAGGCCTGCAGACACAGCCTTGTCACTATCTGTGGTTGGGCCCAAAGGACCACATGCAGACTCCTTACAAGGAGGTGAAGCAACTACCACTTTGAAAGACCCCAGGCAAAGGTCAGAGACACATGAACTCAGAGAATTCAAGGAAGAGCTAACAGAGCTGAAGAGAATGTGGGGGACAGAGGTGTGAGCTGAGGCTAGCCAATGGGAAGGTCTCCAGAGATTGGTCTTGGGATCCAGGGTTACTCCCACTAAACAGGAGGCCTGGGAGGACCTCAAGCAGAGAAGCAGCATGATCTGGTTGGCATTCATGTCACAACATTCAGTCTGTTCTGCAAATATTTATGGAGCCCCACTGTGCCAGCCTCCCCCTGTGGGCACTGCAAACTCTGCAGGAAACACAGACAAATTCCTGATTTCATGGAGCTTCGATTATCATAGTGGGGGGTGGATAATAAACAAATGAACGTGTGTCAGATTAGACGGTGAGAAGTGTCATGCAGGACAGTCAGGCAGAGAGGAACAGAGATGAGGCCAGGGAGGGTAAATACATTCAGGCAAATGGGTCAAGGAAGTACTCTCTGATAAGGGGACATCAGGGCACAGCCCTGAATGGAGCAGGGAGTGAGTCAACTGGGTATTTGGGATGAACATTCTAGGTAGAGAGCACAGCCTGTGCAAAAACTTGAAGTAGAGTCAGCTGGATACACTGGGAGACGCTGGTAGAGGTGAGGTGGGAGGAGTAGCTGACAGCCTTGACTTTGGCCTCTACTTCAATAAGAGCAAAGCCATTGGAAGGTCTTGATCTGATTAGTGTCTTAACAGAATCCTCAGGCTGCTGCTGAGCCCACCAAACCCTACTGGAAGCCAAGAGGCCAGCTCAGGGCACATTGCAACATTAGTAATAATAATAGTGGCTTATAGCTGAGGAGTGTGTTTTGCTGACAGCTGGAGCCTGATACTTAAGAGATATGGAGGCCCAGCACTGCCCAGATGGGACCAAACTGCCAGCTTTCCAGCTCACCAGTCATCAAGTAGTGGCTGCATGTACAGGACAGGGGACGCATCTTCCTAAAACTATACTTGTCTGGGCTGCACAGGTGTCCAGCTCTGGGGGACATCCAGCTCATCGGAGGCCTAAACTGCTTCGAGAACCTGATACAAGCTACGGGTCTACCATCCACAAGAAAGCATGACATGAGGATTTTGCATATATGAGGTCTGACAATTAAGTCCATGACCTCAATTGTTTTAAGTGCTACATATCTCTTTGCTGAACACCACTACTATCACCTTTGAAGTACTGCCCATGGGAAGCTACACACCGATGCTACCACCTAGTCTACCACTCAAAGCAATTATGGAACTCTTTCTGGAATGGGCAAAAATGAAAGGTTAGATCAAGAGAGCCTTCTGACAAGAGAACTAAGAGAAAAATTTAAATGATATATTACTTAGGTACCATGTGTTACTTAGGCATCAAC
Source organism: Heterohyrax brucei (assembly GCA_028571685.1). NCBI lineage: Eukaryota > Metazoa > Chordata > Mammalia > Hyracoidea > Procaviidae > Heterohyrax > Heterohyrax brucei. The sequence continues at coordinate 34,699,905 of CM053140.1, forward strand.
AATGTGAAGAGAAAAGCCAGGACTCTGAATTCCACAACACATTTCACACTGGCTAGGTCTCTCCCCTACCCCAGAGATACAGGCCAAGCTTGTTATGAGGAACAGCTACCCACGCAGGCATCGTTTCCCTAGGGCTTAGTCTCTGGATGTAGAGCAAGGACTTTGGGAGAGGACACCACCTTCTAGGGGTCCAGGAATAGAGTCCTAGCCCTGTGGTGCTCTGGCAAGCTTCCGCAGGGGGATGGCTGATAGAGGGTAGAGCTGACCCATCGAGGTGGGGTGCCCAGGCGAGGCCAGGCTGGGGAAGACAATGCCAATTGGAAGAGCGCTGAGAGGCGGGATTGACTTTTCTCTCTCCCTAACACCCAGCAGCATAAGGCCCTCTCCTTTGCCTCCCAGCAGGCAAGGCAGGAGGAAAAAGGGAAGACCTCCCTTCCCTGCAGAGGCAGGACCAGAGAAGATCAGCACTAGGCAACTGAGACCAGAGACCATAGCCCCTCCCCTGCAAGGATGGGGCTTCTTGAAGGTGACCAACTGTCCTGGTTTGCCCAGGACACAGGACATTTCAGCGCCAAACTGGCAAAGTCTGGGCAAATTGGAACAAACTGGTCCACCTGACTCCTTGCAGAAGCCTCTTGCTGAGACTACCAAACGATTGAAAGGGGCAGAGGCCTTCCCTCCCAGGTGCCTCAACTACTCCCACCCTCACCCCTACCCCCACTGGTAAAACGACCCGGAGGCTGCCATTTGCAGCTGCTTGTCCACTACCGAAAAGGGCGGGGTGAACTGTACTGGCTCTCCAAAAGGACATTTAAAGCCTCTTCTGAAAACTTCAATGGCAAACAAGTAAAACAGGTTTCAGGGGTGGTCCTGAAGCTGACAGCTGTGATTCCAGGAAGGTTCAGTTAGAATCATTTCCATTGGAAGCAACAGGAGCACTAATCCGAATTCATTAACAATAACTGGTTGCCATTAAGTCGATTCTGGCTCTTGGTGACCTCACGTGTGCAGAGCAGAACTGCGCTCCATAGGGTGTCCAAGGCTGTGACCTTCCAGAAGCAGACCACCAGGAGTTTCTTTTGCAGAGCCTCTGGGGAGATTCCAACTGCCACCCATTTGGTTAACAGCAAGCATGTTATATGTGTGCACCACCTAGGGACTCCTCTTTAACAGTAAAAACCGGCTACAGCCCAGGAAATTCCAACGCACAGTAACCCTACAGCACAGAATGTAACTGCCATGTAGGGTTTCCAAGGAGCGGCTGTTACATGTGAACTGCTGATCCTTTTTGTTAAATTGTATGTTAAGTAAAACTTTACAGCTCAAGTCAATCTCTTATACAAAATTTTATACATATATTGTCATGTGACACTAGCTGCAATCCCCACAATGTGACAACACACTCCCCCTTTCCACCCTACGTTTCCTGCATCCATCCAACTGAGACAGGGAGTCTACAGGCCTCTTTTGAACTCCTTTCAATTCCTTCCCAGGGTGCCCAGAACCAGACCTCACAAATGTCTCTTTATGCAGATGCCTTTCAGTAAACAGTGCAAAAAACTACAAACAGGTGTTAAGGGGTGAAAATGACCTAAAGCTTAATCGCATCATGGAACACTGCAATAAGTCAGTCACACGATTGTGCAAACTTACTCGGAGTTGTTTTTTGGAATGTATCAGGTAAAACCAGTTCTGGGGACATGCTGCAGGAAGTCCAAATTTGGCCAGAAAACTACAATCAGCACCAGGGAATTAAAGTTCTACTATAAGTTACAGAAGCCTTCACTGTGGAAGCCATCGTGAAACTGTGTAGGCGGACACTGCATCAGAAGTCCTACTGTTAAAGTCCCAGAAGTCTTCACTGCAGAGGCCATATTGAAATCCACTTGCACACACACTTTATTACCCAGGCTCTGCCTCTCCCCTCCCCTGCTATATAAACAATAAATTATAACTCTCTTTCCTGCCTCAAAACCTTTAAAAGCAGTAGGAACCTCTTGTTCAGTGAGCTGGAGGTTAACGTTCCTACCAGTTCCTCTCCACCACACCTGCAGATTTTTTTTTCCTTTTTTTTTTTTCCCTGAAGAAACTGTGCTCCCAAAGAAAGACTCTCTGCACCTCACGTCTACATTCTTGAAAGGTACAGGCAAGAACCTTAGCAAGTCCATGGTGCTAGGACCTGGCAACACAAACAGCTCCTGACCCTCTTGCCTTCTGCCTCCAGACAATAGCTGTCCATTCGGTCTGGTATATCTGCTTGAACTAAGAAGTACACACGTCATGGGTATTATTTAATATTTTATAGTCTAGCCTAATTTTTGTCTACACACTTTGGACATGTCAGGAGGGATCAATACCTAGAGATCGACATCATACTTGGCAGAATGGAGGGTCAGCGAAAAAGAGGAAGGCCCTCAACAAGATGGATTGACACGGTAGCTGCAATGATAGATTTAAGCATAAAAATGATTAGGACATGGAGCAGAAGTGGGCAGTGGTTTGTTCTGTTGTGCATAGGCAATGGCATCTAACAACAACAATTTTTGTCTGAAAACTGGTCTTTGGAAATGGTTTTAGTTCTGGCTTAACAGAGTGCCAATCATCATGGCTTAGGGGGTTCCTCCAGTCTCAGCCAGACCCTTAAGTCTGGTCTTTTTATACGAATTTGAGTTCTGTTACATACCCTTTTTCTGATCCATCAAGCATTCTTTGTTGTGTGCTCTGTCAGGGTTATCATTGGTGGTAGCCAGACACCATCTACTTCTTCCGGTCTCGGGCTCATGGAGTCTCTGGTTTATGTGACCCTTTTATCTCCTGAGCTAGTATTTTCCTTATGTCTTTGGTATTCTTCCTTCATATTTGATCTAAGTGGGTTGGGGCCAATTGATGAATCCTACATGGCACTTGCAAGCTTTTAAGACCCTAGACACCACTCACCAAAATGGGAAGAATTGCAGAACTTTTGGTTAGCAGCTGTTTGTCTTAGCAATTGTGCCACTAAGCTCAGCAAAGGAAGGCTATCAAACTGGAAAGTCCAGCCGTGGAGGTGTTTCAGATGAGGTTCTGCCCAGGGACCATTATGGCCAGGAGGCTGAGTTTGCTCCAGAACTTTGAAATAGTTCTTTCGGGTACTACCATGGCTGAGAGATGACACTGCAACAGACCCGAATTTTTAAAATTTGGGTGACCTGGAACCATAAATGAAATGGGAAAAATTACATATGGAAGCCCTGCTAGAAACTCAGTCTACCTCTTAGAAAATATGGGCAGCACATATGCTGCAACCAATTTTCTTATCCATCAGATTCTGCACAGAGCTGGAAGCATTTGGTCTGGTGTATCTGCTTGAACTAAGAAGTACAGTGCCTCAGCTCAAAGACGGTGGCTGACCACGCTGTTTTGAATGTGTCACTCTCCTCAGTCCGGGCAGTAGTCCAATCACATGCATCAGCCTCTTGATTGGGCTTAACATGCCTCTTCCAAGTCTTTCATTCTAGGACTTCGACCCCTAATTTTTCCCGTTCCAGTTATAGTTCTGGATCACCTAAATTTTAAAAATGCAGGTCTTCTTCAGTTTTGCTTTGGCAGCCATGACTGCAATTGAACTGGTGTGAACCTATTTGTTTGCCTGTCTTCTCCCCCCTTTGCGTGGCTGGCTTTGGTCTCAGGATCTAAGGTGTCTACAGGCCCTCCTCTCCTGGGAGCAAAACAACCACAACTCTGCTAGGCTTCCTACCCTCACATCACCTATTGAAAGGAAGAGAGGTGTACTTCCTGTAGCTCCTGACAAAGCCCTGAGTCCACCCTCTCCCACTGGCCAGACCAGGTCACGTGCCAACCTCTGACCCAATCTCAGAAGCCAAGAGAATAGAGCTGACTGTTTGGCCCAGGTCCCAGTCACCACCACCCCTGGTACCCAGATGAGCATCCCAATCCTAAGAGGAGAGCAGGCAGGTACTATGACCAGAGGTAAGAAGATATACTGGGCAACTCAACCATAGGCAAACTCGGGTATAAAGCAGCTGAGTGATATAAAGCTGAAGAAAGAAGCTCACCTGAAGATCCTCTCTTAATAGCTCATCTCTTACCTGGGAGCATCAGCAGACCCTGGAAGGACTTCCCCACTGAAGATCCAGGAACAGAGTTGGATGTCCTGACCAAATTTGGGCACCAAGTACTGTTGAGTAAGAAAGGAGGCATGATAGCCCCAGAATTTTGAAATTATGTCTTTTCTTTCCTGTTTAGGTTTTTTTTCCCAGCAACTGTTCTAACATCTGGCCCTGGCCTTAGGCATTTATAGGCAGATACAGACTGCAGTCTTGGCCCTGCATCCTTAGGAAAACAACATCTCCATCTGCAACATGGAGTAGGTTTTCACACAGATTAAAATAGATAATGATGTGAAAGTTTCTTCCCACCAAGCAAGACAAGCATCTGTTATCGTTATTACTATCACATCATTTTCAACTCAACAGGACAAGCTCCCCTTCTTTGCACACCTCCACACGGAAGAAGACAGGGTAGTTTCACGGCAAAGCTCCTTGGCAGTTTAACCTCTACTTGAATGTGAATTTCAGATAACTAACAGATGTATGCAAGCAAGACTGTGTCATCTGCGTAAATTAGCTGTATATATAGTATCAAATCAGAGAATATTTCGTTGTTCTATAGAAGGTGGTCTGAGTCACAGACAGCTTCAGGGCAAATTAACAAGAACAATGTGTCATGCAATATTTGGGACATACTTAGAGTATAAAAAAATCCATCATCATTCAGATAAATCATTCGCTTATTTGAAATTCAAGTTTAACTTGGTGTCCTATTGCGTAATTTATCTGTCGATCTTCATCTGTGATCAAAGCATCTGAATGGGGGATTTGAGTTGTTGTTGTTGTTGTTGTTGTTAGCTGCTGTCAAGTCAGTTGCAACTCACAGCAACCCTATGTACAACAGAACAAAACACTGCCCGATCCTGTACCATGTCCACAACCATTGTTACTCTTGAACTCACTGTTGCAGCCACCGTATCAATCCATCTCATTGAGGGACTTTATGTTCTTAAGTGACTGTCTCCTTTACCAAATATGATATTCCTTCTCTGGGTATTGGCCCCACTAAACAACAGACCAGAATATGTAAGAGATAGTCTCACCATCCTTCCTTCTAAAGAGCGCTCTGGTTGATGTTTGTTCTTTTGATAGCCGCGGTATATTCAGTATTCTTGTCCAGCACTACAATTCAAAGGCATCAACTCTTCTTCTATCTTCCTTCTTCATTGTCCAGCTTTCACATGTGGTTTATGATGTGGTTGAAAATATCATGGCTTGGGTCAAGTGCACCTTGGTCTTCAAGGTAACATCTTTGCTTTTTAACACGTTACAGAGATCTTTTGTAGCAGACTTGACCAACACGATGCATCTTTTTTTTTTTTGGACCGCTGCTTCCATGAGAATTGATTGCAGATCCAAGTAAAATGAAATCCTTGACAACTTCAGTCTTTTCTCTGTTTATGAAGATGTTGCAAGAATTTTTATTTTCATTATGTTGAGGTCTAATCCATAATGAAGGCTGTGACCTCCAATTTTCATCATTAAGTGCTTCAAGTCCTCTTCACTTCCAGAAAGCAAGACTGTGTTATCTGCATAACCCAGGCTGTTAGTGAATCTTCATCCTATCCTAACACCTGGTTCTTTGTAAAGTCCAGTTTCTCAGACTATTTGCTCAGCATGTAGACTATTGAGAGGATACAACCCTGATGCACACTCTCCCTGACTGTAAACCATGCAGTCTCGCCTTGTTGTGTTCACACCACTGACTCTTGATCTGTGTACAGATTCCACATGAACACAACAAAGTGTTCTGGAATTCCCATTCTCTGCAATCTTATCTATAATTCGTTATGCTCCACATAGTCAAATGCCTTTCCATAATCAATAAAAGGTAAGAAAACATCTTTCTGGTATTCTCTGCTTTCAGCTGAGATCCATCTGACATCAGCAATGATATCGCTAGTTCTACATTCTTTCTGAATCCAGCCTGAATTTCTGGCAGTTCTCTGTTAATGAAATGCTGGGGCCACTTTTGAATGATCTTTAGAAATCTGATATTAGATTTAGAAATGTGATATTAATGATGTTGGTGAACAATTTATGTATTCCTTTGGTTCTCCTTTATGAACAATTTATGCATTCCTTTGATTCTCCTTTGTTTCGAATGACCTCAAATATGTATCTTGTCTAGATAGTTAGTCAGGTCTTTGTCTTCGAAATTTTTTGCCATAGCTGAGTGAGTACTCCAGCACTGTATCTGTTTGTTCAAACACCTCAACTGGTATTTGTCAGTTCCAGTATCCTTGTTTTTCACCAGTGCCTTCAGTCCAGTCTAGACTTTTTCCTCCCATACCAGCTGTTCTTGATCTTATGCTACCTCCTGAAATGGTTAAATACTGACCAGTTCTTTCTGGTACAGTGACTGTACATTTCTGCTATCTTCTTTTCAAGCTTCCTTCAGTGTTCAGTATTTTCCCCATAGAATTTTTCTAATTTGCAACTCAAGGCTTGAATTTTTCTTCAGTTCTTTCAACCATAGAAATGTTGAATGTGTTCTTCTCTTTTGATTTTATTACTCCAGATCTTTGGATATTTCATTATAATATTTTACTTTGTCTCCTTGAGCCACCCTTTGAAATCTTTTGTTTAGCTCTTTTACTTCATCGTTTCTTCTTTTGCCTTAGCTATTCTACATTCAAAAGCAAGTTTCAGAGTTTCTTCTGACACTCATTTTGGTCTTTTCTTTCTTTCCTGTATTTTTAATAATCTTTTGCTTTCTTCATGGATGATACCCTCAATGTCTTCCCACAGCTCATCTGGTTTTCAGTCGTTAATATTCAACACATCAAATCTATTCTTGAGATGGTCTCTAAATCTAGGTGGGGCACATTCAAAGTTGTACTTTGGCTTGAATGGACATTTTTTTTCCTTTAGCTTAAATTTGAACTTACATGTAAACCACTAATGGTCTGTTTCACAGCCTCTGGTCTTGTTCTGACTGATGATGCTGAGTTTCTCTTCAGTCTCTTCCCACAGCTCTAACCGATTTCATTCCTGTGTATAGGCCACGTGTATAGTCACTGTTTATGTTGCTAAAAAAAAGTATTTGCAATGAATAAGTCTTTGGTCTTGAAAAATTCTATTCTATTCTACTCTATTCCATTCATTCTATTACCCATCACCCCTTTAGAGATGTTGTTTCCATATCTTTAACTTATCTGCAAAGTACTCTATTAGTTGCAAGAGTAAGTCTTGCAAAAGTTAATATTTGCTGAGAAATATCAAGGGCTAAAATGGAGTTGAGGCTCAGACCAAGGCAGTCAATTTGACATAAGCCAAGAACCTCAATTTTGGAACTGTCACATAATATATATGTATGTATGTAGAGAATGATTAATTTTAAGCAGCTGGCTCATGTAATTGCACGGGATTGACAAGTCCAAAATCTTCAGGTGACATAGAGACTTGTCCTGTCTTGTGCCCAAAATCTGTAAGTCTAGTGACAGGAATAGTGAAGAGTAAGGAATTCTGATAAAAGGTCATTCATAGTCTGGAGGTAAAGTATACCCTAGTAAAACTCCTGTTTTTCACTCTTCAGGCCTTCAACTAATTGGACGAGGCCTACCCACATTATGGAGGGTGATCCACTTTGCATAAGGCCCACTGATTTTATCACGTGTAACTACTTCAGCACCTAGGCTCATATTTGACCGAAGAACTGGGCATCACAGCCCAAACAAATTCACACACGGAATTAACCATTACACCTCCCAAGAGGATGGAGTGCTGCTCCTCTCAGCTCAGTGACATCTAACTCACAGTGTGACCCTTGGGGGGTGCTCCTTCCCCTATGTCCTCACTTTCAGGTCTGGCCATGTGACTTGCTTTGGGAATTGGAGTGGAAATGATATTGCCATGTCATGTCTGAGCAGAGGCTTAAAGATCCTGCTCGTTTCCCTCTGCCTCAACATAAACATGTCCTTCAGCACAAATAAAGGAATGAGGAGACACGTAGTAGAGCTGACACCTGCCCACCACAGCTGAAATGGTACAAGAGCAAGAAATAAACTTTTATCAACCCAAGGGGCACTCGTGGTTAGGCTCTTGTCTGCTAACTGAAAGGTTGGCATTTTGAACTCACCAGTAGCCTGACTGGAGAAAGAACTGGTGACTTGCTTTCCTACAGATTACAACAAGAAAATCACATGGGGCCATTCTACTCTGTCACATATGATTGCTATGAGTTGAAATTGACTCAAAGACACCCAACATACAATGTTCTAAAACAGTGTTTCCGATTGTTTCCTACTGCAACCTAACCTTGTGAAAGCTGACCAGTACACTGACTGTATGTTGAATACAATAAATTCGAAGACCTGAATATGTTTCCTTCCTCCATGGAGCATCTGAGTGCTCCTCCTTCTGCCATGCTTTTCATCCATTTGGTACCTACTGGCCATCATAGTTCAAGCTGACCCTTATGCCATCAAGGACTTTCCCTGATGAACCTCCTTTTATTCTCCACTAGATCAAACCCAATGAAATGGAATGTATAAACATTGGTATCCTGGCACTGGTGAGCTGAAATGGACTGGTATTGGCCATTTTAAATCAGACAGTCACATGGTTTACTATGCCAGGAACAACAACTTGATGAGGAATGTTATTGTATTCACTACCGAAAAGAACATTTCAAGATCTATTGTGAAGTACAATGCTGTCAGTAATAGGATAATACCCATAACCCTACAAGGAAGGATATTTAATATGACCACTATTCAAATTTACACACTAACTACTAAAGTCAAAGATGAAGAAATTGAAGATTTTTTTTCAGCTTCTGCAGTCTGAAATTGATCAAACATGCCATCAGGATGCACTGGTAATTACTGGTAACTAGAATGCAAAAGCTGTAAACAAAGAAAGATTAGTAGTTGAAAAATATGGTCTTGGTGGTAGAAATGGTGCTGGAGATCATGTGACAGAATTCTGCAAGCCCAATGACCTTTTCACTGCAAATATCTTTTCTCACTAACATAAATGGTGACTAAACACATGGACCTTACCAGATGGTATACACAGTAATCCAATGGGACTACGTCCGTGGAAAGTGATGACGGAAAATCTCAGTATCATCAGTCAGAACAAGGTCAGGTGCTGACTAGGGACCAGACCACCAACAGCTCACACACAAGTTCAAATTGAAACTGAAGAAAATTAGAACAAGTCCAAGAGAACCAAGGTCTGACCTTCAGTATATCCCACCTGAGTTTAGAGACCATCCCAAGAATAGATTTGGTGTGCTGAACACAATGACCAAAGAGCAGACAAGTTGTGGAATGACAGCAAAGACATTCATGAAGAAAGCAAGAGGTCGTGAAAAAGACAGGAAAGAAAGAAAACACCAAACTAGACATCAAAAGAGACTCTAAAACTTGCTCTCAAATATTAAGTAGCTAAAACAAAAGCAAGAACTTATGAAATAAAATAACTGAAGATTTCAAAGAGCAGCTAAAGAAGACAAAGTATTATAATGACATGTGCAAAGAGCTAGAAATAGAAAACCAGAAGGGAAGAACTGTTCAGCATTTCTCAAGCTGAAAGAACTGAAGAAAAACTTTTAGCCTTGAGCTGCAATAGTAAAGGATTCCATAGGGAAAATATTAAATGATACAAGAAGCATCAAAAGAAGACGGAAGGCATACACAGGGTCATTATACCAAAAAGAGCTGATCGATGTTCAAACATTTCAAGAGGCAGCATGCGACCAGGAACTGATGGTACTGGAGGAAGCAGCTGAAGCTACACCGAGGTACTTGTGACAGAACAAGGGCTCCAGGAATTGAGATGTTTCAACAAATGGCTGTAGCACTGGAAGTGCTCACTAGTCCGGGCCAAGAAATTTGGAGGACAGCTAGCTGGCAAATGGAATAGATCCATGTTTATACCTATTCTCAAGAAGGATGATTCAGTCAAAGGCAGGAATTATTGAACAATATCACTAACATTACATGCCAGTAAAATTTTGCTACAGATCATTCAAAAGTGAGTGCAGCATTATACAGATAGGGAGCTACCAGAAACTCAGGCTGAATTCAAAAGAGGATGTGGAACCACAGATATCATTGCTGATGTCACATGGATCTTGTCTGGAAACAGAGAACATGAGAAAAAATGTATACTTGTGTTTTATTGACTATGTAAAGGCATTCAACTGTGTGGATCATAACAAATTATGGTAAGATTGCAGAGAATGGGAATTCCGAAACACTTCATTGTGTTCATGAGGACTCTATACATGAATCAAGAGGCAGTTGTTCAATTCAGAAAAGGACATGGAATGAGAGATACCATTGCTGATGTCAGATAAATTGTGGCTGAAAACAGAGAATACCAGACAGATGTTTGTCTGTGTTCTGACTCTGTAAAGGCATTTGACTGTGTGCATCAGAACAAATTATGGACAACATTTCAAAGAATGGAAATTCCAGAACATTTCACCGTACTCATGAGGAACCTGTACATAAACTTAACAGACAGTCATTGGAACAGAACAGGAATACTGCACGATTTAAAGTCAGGAAAGATGTGTGTCAGGGTTGTATCCTTTCACCATACTTATCCAATCTATATCCTGAGCAAATAATCCAAGAAGCTGGACTCTATGAAGAACATGGCATCAGGATTAGTGGAAGACTCATTAACAACTTCTGATATACAGAAAGTGAAGAGGACTTGAAGTACTTACTGATAGAGATCAAAGACCACAGCCTTCATTACAGTTTATACCTCAACATAAAGAAAACAAAAATCCTCATAACTGGACCAATAAGCAGTATCATGATAAACAGAGAAGAGTGAAGTTGTCAAGGATTTCATCCTACTTGGATCCACAATGACCAGCAGTCAGGAGATCAAGTGACACATTGCACTGGACAAATAGCTGTGAAAGACCTCTTCAAAGTGTTAAAAAGCAAAGACGTCACTTTAAGGACTAAGGTGCACCTCACCGAAGCCATGACATTTTCTCAATGGCACTTGGCTGGCATATGTGTGCAAGAGCTGGACAATGAATAAGGAAGATGGAAGAAGAGCTGATACATTTAAATTACTGTGTTGACAAAAGATATTAAATATACCACAGAATGGCAAAAGAACAAACAATTTTGTCTTGGAAGAAATACAGCCAGAATGTTCCACAGAAGCTAAAACGGCAAGAATTTATCTCACATACTTTGGACATGTTATTAGGAGGAAATAGTACCTGAAAGAGGACATCATGCTTGATAAAGTATAGGGTCATCAAAAAAGAAGACTGTCAATGACATGGATTGACATAGTAGCTACAACAAGGGACTCGGACACAGCAATGAGTGGGAGGATGGCGCAGGACTGTGTGTGTGTGTGTGTGTTGGAATCAACTCGACAGCGATGGTTTTTTAATATACATCATATATATACATTCCATGGGCAGTACAAACAGTTAACACACTTGGCTGCTGACCAAAAGGTCAATAGTTTGAGTCCACCCACAGGCACCTCAAAAGAAAGACATGGTGATCCACTTTTGATAAATCAGCCATTGAAAACACTATGGAGCACAATTCTATGCTTTTACACATGCCATTGCCATAAATTGGAATTAACTCAAAGGCAGCCAGTTTGTGTGTGTGCATGTGTGTGTCTGTGTATCACTGGTTCTGTTTCTTTAGAGAACCTTGACTAAGACAAACAAGCAAACCCTGCCGCCACTGAGTCTATTCTGACTCATAGTGACCCCATAGGAGAATAGAGCTGCCCTATACGGTTTCCAAGGAGAAGCTGGTGATTTCAAACTACGGACCTTTTGGCTCAAGCTCTTAACCACCAGGTCACCAGGGCTCCTGACCAAGACAGGAGGGCGTCAAGAAACTGGAAGCAATCATATGTCCTACCAGCTGTAACTGCACAGTTCTAAGTATTTCATTCAATTCCCTCATTTTATCCTCACAACAGTGCTAGGTAGCAGGAACTAGAGTCTCCACTTTATAGAAAAGAGGACTGAGGCACAGAGAGGCTAAGTAACCCCCGAAGGCAAAGAATACGAAGTGGCTGAACCACAGTCTGGTCCAGGTAGTAGGGCTCCAGAGAGCCCATGCTCTCACCTACTGCTGAGTGCCCAGAACCCAAGCGAGAGTGCCTCAGAGAATGGGAAGAAGCTGAGAAGACAAGCCAAAAAAGCTGACAGCAGAAGTCTTGTCCAAGGTCCCACTACCCTAGCCACACCAACCACCGGAGGATGGACCACCCTGGAGGTCTCTGTATGTGCACCAAAGGCCCTGCACCCTGTCACACAGTTATCCATTATATTTACACCACACCACCTTTCCAAAAGGAGCCCTGGTAGAGCAGTGGTTAAGTGCTCACCTGCTAACCAAATGGTCGGCATTTCAAACCCACCAGGCACTCTTTGGGAGAAAGAGGCAGCAGTCTGCTGCCATAAAGATTTATACCCTTGGAGATCCCATGGAGCAGTTCTACTCTGTCTCATAGTGTTGCTGAGTCAGAATTCTACTAGACAGCGATGGAATGGGTTTGGTTTTATCCTTCCCAAGACGTCCTTTTCTTTCATTCTTCCTTCCTCCTTCCCTCCTTTTCTTACTATCTTCTTTCCTCTCCCTCCCTCCCTCTCTTCCTCCCTTGCTCCTTCCCTCTCTTTCTCCTCGCTCCCGCTCTTCCTCACCTCTCCTTCCCTTCTTCCTTCTCCCCTCCCTTCCTAGATGCCTCAGTGCAACCCCTATAATATAAAACTGAAATTGCTACAATTTAGATTGTGGGGTCAGAGTTAACATTCGTGACCCTGTGCATCGGAGGGAAGAGTTGTTAAGGAAACATAACGGTTGTTTTCTCCAGCCCCTTGGAACCTGAGGCAATGATTTTAAAAGGAGTTTTAATATATTTCTAAATAGAGACAAACGTAGCATTAAATCATTATCAGATACAAGAAAAAAAAAGCAACTAATCTGGCTTTCATTGGACTCCATTTGGTTAAAAGTAGCTTTTAACAAGGGTAAGAGAGGGGAGGAGGAGGAGACAAGAAATAAAATAATTTTAAAAATGCCATTGATTGGGAATGATGGTGTTCCCTTTGAAAAGCGGCCATCTTTGTACGGACCAAAAACAGCCCAGCTGCTTTCTGACTGATCTGGGGCACGGGGTAGGAGAGGCTGGCATGAGGAGGGGACACCCAAACAGGGTACACTTCTCCATGCAAGTGGCCCAGCTAGTGTGTGGGCTGCAGCTGGACCCGGGGATAGTGACCACAGGAAAGTCAGATACGGGATTGCAATGCTAGTCCATCCTAGAGTATCATCTCAGAATACTTTCAGGTTCACAAAGGAAGGTGAAAAGTGTGTCCTCGCAGTCCTGAGCATGTGTTGAACATCCCCTTGGGTTCACAGCCCTGCAGAAGACCCCCTTGCTCCCCCAGATGGCCACCCCTGGGAAGAGCACACAGGCCAACAGCAGGTGGGCAAAGCAGACAGGTGCAGACACCCACCCTGGCGTGATGTGATGGTGAAATGCATCATGAAAGAAATCTCTGTTCTTTATGAGAAAAGGAGGAAAAAGAAAAACAGAGGGAACGAGGAAGTGGGAGGAAGGGGAAGAGGAGAGGAAAGAAAGAGGGGCATAAGAAGGGTGGAGGGAGAAGGGCCTCAGAATGCCTCAAATAAATAATAGAACCAAACCCGCTGCCATCTAGTCAATTCTAACTCATAGTGACCCCTTAGGACAGAGTAGAACTGCCTCATATAAAGTCTCCAAGGAGCTGCTGGTGGATTCAAACTGCTGACTTCTCAGTTAGCAGCCGAACACTTAACTACTGTGCCACCAGGGCTCCCAAAATGTCTCAAAACAGCCTAAAAGTGAAAAGCCAGCCTTGTCCATCCCTGTTGGGCCCGTTTTCACATGGTTGTCTTCGTCAGTGTCAGGAGAGAGAGCTCTGTGTGCAGGGGGAGGGAGAGTGAGGTGGGAGGGCGTCAGTTAGGGTCTGCGTGTCAAGAGCTTGCTTGCCACAACACCAAGCAGGGGTGCCTCTCACAGGCCAGCAGGTCTCCACTCAGTAATGGCACAGAGCCCCTGGCAGACGGGCACGGGTGCTGAGGCTGCAGTGAGGCAGCACACACCCTTGGCCATGTTGCAGGGTTGGGTGCCCTCTCCTCCTGAGCCAGCCATCAGGTGAAGGTGCAGTACCGATTCCACCCAGTTCACTTCATCTTCCCTGTGCTGCTCCAAACTGCTTGCCCTTGGTGCTGATCAGGCGGGGAGGTATGATAGCTCCACAGAGGTGCTTTTTTGCCCACACAACCGTAAGAGGATAAGACAGCTCCTGGGGTCCCACAGGTAAACCTGCCCCCTCTTCGACAGAGCAACCCCTCCGTGGAAGCACGGCCAGAAATTTCTAGAGAAGTTGGGGTGTCTCTACCCCCTTAAAGAGGGGGAACGCTGCAGGCCTCTGGCTTTGAATTAGGCTAGAAGGGAGCAACAGGTGCCCGTGTGTGCCTGCAGGGGTGGGTGCCCAGGAGAGGGGCACAGAGAAATAGGTGGCCTCTGCCTGCCCACTCTTTCTCACTTTCTCAAGCATGAGCACTGTCGGCTGACCTTCACCCCATCCCTCCCCTGTGGCCACTAGCACATCCCATTACTGACTGTCCTTCAAGGCAGAAGACTTAGTGATTAATAGCAACTATACATGGGTGGGAAACCCTGGTGGCACAGTGGTCTGCTATCAACAGGTAGAATCCACCAGCTGCTCCTTGGAAACTCTATGGAGCAATTCTACTCTGCCCTATAGGGTTACTATGAGTTGGAATCGACTCAGTGGCACTGGATTTGGTTTGTATTTTTAAACATGGGTGGGAGCCCCAATCCTACCTCCAGCCACTGTGCAGCCTTGGGCCAGTTGCTTACCATCTCTGATCCTGTTACCTCACCTCTAGAATGAGATCACCTCCCTTGCACAGCTGTGAGGACACACACAAGAGAAACCCCCAGTGAGTGCCCAACAAATAGCCTAAAGAAGGGTGACTCCTGTGTCTTCAGGTGATGAGGCTAAGTGGCAGCTTCCTCCCATGGAGCAAACCTTCTCATCACTCTGTCCCTCAGATGCTATGGACTATGTGGCGAGTGCAGAGCTGAGCCAAGGCAGCCACAGAAGTCAGGGGACAACACTGTCGCTGCAGATCAAAGAGTGCAAGTGGCCACCCAACATCATGCCCTACATGGGAGGCCCAGGCAAGGAGAGGAGGCAGGCAGACTCCTCTGGCTGGGTGGTTCCCAAGCCAGGCATGGTGGCCTCTTTTAAAAGCCTTCCAATCTTGGCAGGAGAAGCCCCTCCTGGCAGGCCACTCTCTCAACAACACTCCTATCAACAGCAGTTGGGGATAGGGAGAGGTGAGGAGAGTTTCGGGGCCAGAGGAGGTGACAGCAAAGTGATTAAAGGGCCACTGCCCCTTTGCAAAGACTGAGCATTGCACTGACAGAGGCACTGGGAGAACAGGACTAGGGTTCCCCACCCGAGAACAGGGCACCCATCCCTTCTAGCCCAGCAGCTCCTCCTCACCCTCAGAATCTAATCCAAACTCCCACAGCCCACAAGGCCCCCAGGGCCACCTCTGCCATCCTGGCCTCCCTGCCTCATCCCTCTACTCCCTGCTGCTCTTTTGCATTTGCTGCTTCCTCCCATCTCTGTCCTCTGCTCAGCTGTCACTGCCTCATCTAAAGCAGCCCCCCTTTCTTTATGCCCTTACCTGACACTCTTGAGATATACCCATTTTTTACTGTCTGTGCTTTCATGAAGGCCAGTTACTAGGGGCAGGCACCATGTCCATCTCATGGCACCACAGTGATCCCAGGCCCGTGGATGACTGCTGGCACAGAACATCACTCCAGAAATATGGATCAGGAGAATGAACGAGTGAACGAGTTAAGTGAAGAACTAGGTGAATGAGAGTGAATGAGTACACGAGGGACAGAGTAAATGGGTAAGAATACAGAAAAGAAGGAGCAAATAAACGAATATGCAAATAAGTAAATGAGTGAATGAATATCTGTGAACGAAGTATTCAGTGACTGAATGAGTAAATAAATGGTGTGAACGAGCAAGAGAGTATCTGTAGACCTCTCAGGGTGGCCACATCTCTCTTACAAAAGTCAGGGCCACTTCTCCCCCCTGGGCCTGATCTCCCCACGTGAAGGATGCCAGTACCTCCTCTATCCCCAGTGACCTCAAGGACAAGCCAGAGTGTCCTGATGAGCCATGTAGACGGCAGGTCCATCTGCAGTCTGGTGCCAGTCCCTCCGTACTGATGGGGGTAATGACACACCTACACTACACACAGCAAGGATGCTCACAGGACAGGTGCAGGGATGGGGCCGGGCAGGCAGGATGCATGGTGGCCCTATCATGCATCATTCAGAAGCACTGTCAGGGACAACACGGCTGGTCTTCAGTCACTTTGTCTCAGGCATTCAGGGTGGATAAGCTTGAGTGACCAGCCTATCATACAGTCCTCATTTGATGGACCAGCGTGGGGTGGCATGGCCACTAGATAAGTGTCACCTGGCAGATTGGCCTCTACAGGAACAGCATGGCCCTTCAGCTTCCAGAACTAAAGTGCAGCTGACAAAGAGCCTCTATCAAGCCTCTAGCAAGCAGACAGCCTGTCTTCTCGCAGGCGGGGGCCAATGAGCCACTCCTGGAAGCACCTGGAAATGCAAAGTGGGAAGAGGAGGCCGCCTCCCACACACATGCTCACACCTGCACCCTTCTCACCTCTCCCTCATGTAAGTCTAAGCTGGGAGAGCCACCAATCAGTCTTCCAGAATCACTGTTCCTTCCAAAGATGTGAGCAGAATGGCTGATTTTTCAAAGCGCAGCCAGTCAGTGAGATATTTCTGCCTAGGGCTTGACAGTGCCTCAGGTGTGCAAGCTGGGAGAGTCTGGGATGAGTGCTCACTCAGCAAGTCTCAGGCTTCAGGAAACCAGGCTAAAGGAAGCAGGCAACACAGGCACCACACAGCACTCACCACTTCCCACCCATGTCCTGGGAGACAGACTCCTGACTTCCCCCTGGAGCTTCAGGGAAGATTTTGGCTCACCCTGAATATGGTGAGGAGGAACCAGTTCCTGGGGGATAGGACCTTCAGGGAGGGTTAACCTTTATAAAGAAACTGTCCCCCAATTAAAAAAAAACATAGCCGTCGAGTCCATTTTGACTCACATGGGACAGAGTAGAACTGCCCTATAGGGCTCAGTTATACAAGGGCTACCAATTTAGTTTGTAAACTTATCCTAGAAAAAGTGCTACATACCTCATTGCTGAATATCACTATGGTCACCTTCAAAGGACTCCCCTTGGGAAACTATGCACCAACACCAGTGATTAGTCTACTTTTCAAAGCAATTTTGGAACTCTTTCTGGAATGGCCATCAAAGCTGTCATCACATTACCACTGATGTCCTGAATGTCATCAAAATGTCTTCCTTTCAATATTTTATCTTTGGGCAAAGAAAAAAGTCAATAGGGGTGCGGGGGGAGACCAGGTAAGCAGGGTTGGTGTTCCAATACAGTTATTTGCTTACTGGCTAAATACACCCTCACAGACAACTACACAATTAAGTTTGAGAACTTACCACCATGCTACCATGCACAATGGTCATTCCAGAAAGAGTTTCAAAATTGTTCTGAAGGGTAGACTAGGCACTGGTGTCAGTGCATAGCTTCCAAAGGGGAGTACTTCAAAGGTGACCACAGTGATATTCAGCAATGAGGTATGTAGCACTTAAAACAATTAAGGTCATGGACTTAATTATTGGATCTTGTATATTGACTATATTATGGACTTCCAGAAGAATAAACAAATCAGTCTTAGAAGACCAACGAGAATGCTTCTTAGAATCAAGAACAGTGAGACTTCAGTTCAACTACTTTGGACATGTAACCAGGAAAGACAAGAACATCACAGTTGGTGTGGCACAGCGTTAGGATAAACAAGGGAAACCCTCAATGTGATGAACTTAATACAACAGCTACCACAATGGGCCAGGCTCACAATGATCATGAAGGTGGTGCAGCACCACGCAACATTTCCTTCTGTTGTACACAGGGTCAGCATAACTAACAACCTCCAAAGTACAGTTCCATTTGCTTCATGGGACAAGAAGAGCTTTTATGACCCCAACAGAGTGGCTCATGTTGCTTCCCTGATCAGCCTTCCACAGTCGTCCAAGACACTGGCCAACCCCTTGGAAGGTTCCTCTTACTCCCACCCCACTGCGACTGACAGCAGACATACTTGGCCTGCCCATTAGCATGGCTACAGGACAAGAGGTATGAGCAGCATCCCTGCCTGAGGCCAGCTGCAAGGACTGGGAACACCAGGCTGGGGGCTGTTCCAGGCCCTCATAGTCTTACCGATCCGAGAGCAAGCACCCCGGTTGGAAATGGACCAGCTCCTCAAATTTCTGTTTCTCTCTCACCTAACTCCCCAGTCCATTTGAGACAGAATGGGCAAGGACCACATACAGGGAAACAAATGTCCAGAGACTAAATGAACAAGGTCACAGTAAGCTAGGAGTGAAGCTGGGGACA
Source organism: Heterohyrax brucei (assembly GCA_028571685.1). NCBI lineage: Eukaryota > Metazoa > Chordata > Mammalia > Hyracoidea > Procaviidae > Heterohyrax > Heterohyrax brucei. The sequence goes on from CM053140.1 coordinate 34,718,587, forward strand.
CACGTCTTGCCCCAGTCAAAAACAGAAGAGAAAACTGAGGGGCAGAGTCAAGATGGCAGACTAAACACATGTCTCCCTAAATCCCTCTGGAAATGAAGACCTGAATTGATACTTAAATGGTGCCTTCTGGACACCTAGTGAGCCCTAGGACAAGGCACAGGGCTGTTAATTTGGACTTTGTACCACTGAGTGGAAAGCTTCTTCTCTTTTGCTGACCTCTGCTCTTGGTGAGTGCTAACTTTCATTGACCGAGGATAACTTTCCATTTAACATTTTTTTCTCTGTCTTGGTCAGCAAGTGGAGCTGGGACTTGACTGGCGGCTGGTCTCGGATGCACTGGTGGGATCGAGAGATGAGACTGCCATGTTATGAGAGGCCAGCTTTCAACACTGTGCATCTTGGCATCTTTGATCTCTCTTTCCACCTCTGTCGCTGACTGGTCTGTGCTAAGGCCTGTGCCGGGGCAGGCAAGGAGCTTGTGCGGGACACCATCTTGTTCCAAGGAGGCAGATATACCCATACAAAGGCCTCAACAGGACCTAATTCCTAGGCTGGGAGGCAGCGCATGCCCAGAGAGCGCTTTTCCGGCAGTAAAGCAGTATTATACACAGTGTCACCTACAGCTGGGGCCAGACAGCAGAGGCCAGCAGGGCAGAAGCCTTTCTGTATTTTGAACTAGTTTATAACATCTAAAGTTGGATATAGAGGTGCTTACTTTGCCAGCTGGGAAGAAGTACCTGTACACCTGAAAACCTGACTGATTTTGGAAGTTGTCAGGTATCTTTTACCTTTCATTTAAGACAGTCTAGAGAAACAACTGCAGTCCATCCTCATACCATCTCTCCCAGCCTCTATGTATTCACATTCCCGAAAAGCAACAAACTCTGGATAAAAGTGTAACCAAGAAATCACCCGTGGCTTCAGGAGGCCCCCAAATGAAACAATCAAAGAACATCCCAAACAAAGAAACCTTTCTGAAACTATTGGAAAGTGAATACAAAAGGATTATAGAGAGCCCTCCTAGACCTTATACAAAATGCAGCAGAGCGAAACGAAAAATTAAGCAAGCTGTTCGATCTCATGGAACATTAGTACTCGAAAATCCAACAGATCAAGAACAAAATCAAAGACACAGAAACTTCCATTCAAAGTCAAGAAAACAGAACACAACAAATGGAATAAAGAATTTCTGACTTGGAAGACAGAGCTACTGATGCCAGCATCTACGAGCAGAAATCAGAAAAAAGGAACAAGAAAAATTAAGAAGCATGTGGGACTCTATTAAGAGGAACAATCTACAATTAATTGGAGTTACTGAACAGGGCAAGACACCTGAAAACACAGAGAGTATTGTTGCTGAGCTGCTGACACAAAACTTCCCAGAAATTACGAAAGAACGGAATATAGATATGGAAGATGCATACTGAACACCACTCAATGTAGATCTCAAAAGAAAGACTCCAAGACATATTATAATCAACCTTAACAAAATGAAACACAAGTCAGCCAAGCCAAGTGCCGTCGAGAAACACAAAGCAGAATCTCTTAAAGGCACCAAGACTCAAAGCAAACATTCAGAGAGAAACCCTGTAAGTTTTTGTCAGATTTCTCAGCAGAAACAGTGCTGGCACAGAGACAGTGTCATGACACATTTAAAGCCTTGAAGAACTTCCAACCAAGAATTATATATCCTGCAAAACTATCTTTCAAATATGAAAATGAAATTAAGACATTTACAGATAAACAGAAACTCACAGACTTTGTGAAAACCAAACCAAAGCTACAAGAAATACTGAAAGAATCTCTTGGCTTAGAAGAACAAAACCACTAACTTTATATTTTAAAAGCAAATACAGGACACATAACCCAGAAACCTACTCAGTTAGGGAAGGCTCCAAACTCAATCAGAGCAATAATACTGAAAGAAATGATCCAGTGATCATATCATGAAAACCATAATATCATCATACTAAAAAGAGGGATATATTACAGTCATAGTCCTTCCAGATGGAGATGAAGTTAATACGACTGTTAGTAATTAAAATTGGATTTATACATAGTTTATTAAGGGGGATCATGGGGGCAGCCATAAAGCACAATAAAGATGCAACATATCAAATCAAGAAATGTAGTACAGGAGTCTCAACAACCACAAAACCAACCCTGCCAAAGGTGAAAAACTACTCTCAAAGAATGTTCCAAAACAGAATAATAAGAACAACAGGGAAAACATCAACACTGTCAGAACTAAACACATACCTATCAATAATCACACTGAATGTGAATGGACTGAACACCCCAGTAAAGAGACATTGGGTGACATCTTGGATCAAAAGACACAACCCATCCATAAATTGCCTACAAGAAACTCACCTTAAAGATACGAACAAACTGAAAATTGAAGGATGGAAGAATATATGTTAAGCTAACAATACACAAAGAAGAGCCAGTGTGGCAATTCTAATCTCAGATAAAATAGATTTTAATGTAAAATCCACCATCATGAACAAGGACGGACACTACTGATTGCTGAAAGGTTCAATATACAATCAAGACTTAACAATATTAAATATTTATGCACCTAATATTAGAGCACCTAAATACATCGAAGAAACACTGATTACACTCAAAAGGGAGATAGATCACTCCACAATAACAGTGAGAGACAATACTTCACTCTCAATATTGGACAGATCATCTAGAAAAAAGCTCAATAAAGACACAGAAGACCTTACTGCCACAATTAACCAACTAGACCTCACTGACACATACAGAACTTTCTATCCATCAGCGGATAACTATACCTTCTTCTCTACTGCACATGGAACATTCTCAGAATAGACCATGTGTTAGGACATAAAGCAATTCTCCACAAAATCCATACCACTGAATTAATGCCAAGCATCTTCTCAGCTCACAAAGCCATAAAAGTTGAAATCAATAGCAGAAAAAACATAGACAGTGGAATTCATGGAAACTGGACAACATCTTGCTCAAAAACCCATGGGTCATAGAAGAAATCAAGGCTGAAATAAAGAAGTTTATGGATTCCAATGAGAGTGAAAACACTTCCCACCAGAACCTATGAGATACAGCCAAAGCAGTGTTCAGAGGTCAGTTTATCTCCATAAATACACACATCTGGAAGGAAGAAAGAAACCAAACCAAAGAACTAATCTTACAGCTTGAACAAGTAGGCAGAACAACAGAGGAACCCCTCAGGCATCAGAAGAAATCTGATCATAAAGGTTGAGCAGAAGCAAATGAATTAGAGAATACAAGAACAAATGAAAAAATTGAAAAGAACAAAAGCTGGTTTTTTGGAAAGATCAACAAAACTGACAAACCTTTGGCTAAACTTACTAAAGAAAAACAGGAAATAAAACAAATACCCAAATAAGAAATGAGAGGGGAATTGTCATAACAGATCCAGCAGAAATCAAAAATACCGTAACAAAATACTATGAAAGACTGTACTGTAACAAATTTGAAAACCTAGAGGAAATGGACAAATTCCTTGATTCATATCATCTACCAAAATTACCACAAGGTGAAGCAGAACAAATTAATAAACCCATCACAAAGGAAGACATTGAAAAAGTCATCACAAAACTACCAACCAAAAAAAGTCTGGGCCCAGATGGCTTCACCACAGAATTCTACCAAGTTTTAGAGAAGAGTTATCTCCAATACTACTGAGACTATTTCACAGTATAGAAAGGGATGGAATACTCTCAAATTCATTCTATAAAGCCAGCATAACCCTGGTACCAAAGCCAGGGAAAGGCCCAACAAAAAAGGAGAACTACAGACCAATATCACTCATGAATCTAGATGCAAAAATCTTCAACAAAATTCTTGCCAACAGAATACAACAACATATCCAAAATGACCAAGCTGAATTCATACCAGGGATGCAAGGCTGGTTCAACATCAGAAAAACAATTAATGCAATCAACCACATAAATAACACAAATGACAAGAATCACCTGATTTTGTCTACTAATGCAGATAAGGCACTTGATAAAGTCCAATACCCATTCATGCTAAAAACTCTCAACAAACTGTAAACAGACAGCCAATTATTCCTCAACGCAGTAAGGGCCATTTATACAAAGCCAACTGCCTACGCCATCCTGAATGGAGAGAGACTGAAACAGTTTCCCTTGAGAATAGGAACTAGACAAGGATGCCCACTCTCACCTCTCCTATTTAACGTTGTACTAGAAGTTCTAGCCAGAGCAATTAGCCAAGACTAAGAAATAAAGAGCATCTGCATCAGCAAAGAAGTAAAAATCTCCCTATTTGCAGATGACAAGATTTTATATGCACAGAATCCTAAAGAATCTATAAGTAAACTACTCAAACTGATAAAGAGTTCCGCAAAGTCTCAGGATACAAGATAAACATAAGTAACTCAATAGGATTCCTTTATACCAACAATGAGATTATTAAGGAAGAAATCACTAAATTAATATCATTTACTATAACCCCTGAGAAGATAAAGTATCTAGGAGTAGATCTGACCAGAGAAATAACACATGTTTACAAAGAGAACTACAAGTCCTTACTACAAGAAACTAAGAGAGATTTACATACATGGAGAAACCTACCCTGCTCATGGATAGGAAGACTTAACATTGTGAAAATGTCTATTTTGCCCAAAGCAATCTACTTACATAATGCAATCCCAATACAAATTCCTGCATATTTTTTACTGAGATGCAGAAACAAACCACCAACTTTGTTTGGAAAGGGAAGAAGCCCCAGATAACTAAAGCACTACTGAAGAAGAAGAACACGCTAGGTGGCCTCTCACTACCCAATTTTAGAACCTATTACACTGCCACAGTAGTCAAAACAGCCTGGTACTGCTACAAAAAGAGATAGATCAATGGAATAGAATTAAGACCCCAGAGATGTCATCATCTGCCTATGAACAGTTGATATTCAACAAAGGTCCTACGACATTCAACTGGGGTAAAAACAGTCTCTTCAACAAATGGTGCTGGCAAAATTGGATATCCATCTGCAATAAACTGAAACAAGACCCGTATCTTACACCTTATATAAAAACCAACTCAAACTGGCTAAAAGACCTAAATATCAAATCTAAAATGATAAAGTTTATCCAACAAAAAGTAGGAACAACAATGGACGTTTTAATACACAACATAGACAGACTTCAAAACCTGTCAAACAAACCACAAACAACAGAAAATAGATAAATGGGAACTACTAAGAAGCGAACACTTTTGCTCATCCAAAGACTTTATTAATAGAATTAAAAGGCCACCTACAGAACGGGAAAAAATATTTGGCAACTCTTTATGTCAGGCCTATGCCTGATCTCCATAATCTATCAGGTACTATAAAACATCAGTAAGAAGAAGATAAATCATCCAGTTAAGCGATGGGCAAAGGAGATGGACAGACATTTGTCTAAAGAGGAGATTCAGGCAGCCAAAAATCACACGTGGACATGCTCACAATCATTAGCTATTCAAGAAATTCAAATCAAAATGACAATGAGATACCATCTTACCCCAACAAAGTTGGCCATGATCCAAAAAATGCAAAACAAATGCTGGAGAGGATGTGGAGAAACTGGAACTCTCCTACACTGCTGGTGGGACTGCAAAATGGTGCAACCTCTTTGGAAAACAATCTGGTGCTTCCTTAAAAAGCTAGACATAGATATACCATTTGATCCAGTAATTCCACTGCTCAGAATAGACCCTACAGAATCAAGGCTATTCACATCAACTGATAAATGCACACAAATGTTTACTGCAGCACAGTCCACAATAGCAAAAAGATGAAATCAGCCCAGATGCCCAACAACAGAGGAATGGATAAGTAAACTATGGTATATATACTCAATGGAACATTATACAATGACACAGAACAATGATTTTAGGAAACATCTCATAACCTGGTTTCAACTGGAGGACATTACGCTGAGTGAAAGTAGTCACCGACAAAAGGACAAATACTGTACGAGACCCCTACAATAAGAACTAAAAAGCAGATTCATACATAGAAGAAATGACTCTTTGATGGCTGCAAAGGGAGGGAGGGAGGGAGGGGGATGGGGGATGGGTTTAGATTAGCTGATAGAAATTTGGTTGGGTGAAATCCGTAAGAGCATGCATTAGAAATAAGATCAATATTAACTGGACTTCAACATAATACGGTTACTTCTCCCATCTTAACCCAATATTGCAAGAAGAATAGTTGGGGCGGGGGGACGGGGACCATGTTCTCAGGGGAAATTGAGGCCAATTGGCACAACTAGTGCTTCACTAAGAGAGCCTTCTGCACCCCACATTGGTGAGTGGTGTCTGGGGTCTTAAAAGCTGCCAAGCTGCTGTCTGAGGGTACAGCAAATGGTCCCAACTTAGCAGGAATGGATAAACACCAAGGACCAAAATGACATGGGGGAAAGAAAACCCAGAAGACAGAGAGACCCATGTGAGTGGGTGACTATATCAACTTGTGACCAGAAGAACCAGATGGTGCCCAGCCACCACCAGTGATAGCCATGATGGAGCTCACAAAGTTGAGTCTCACTGGCAACACAATAAAAATGGGTGCACCCTGAGATCTCCACTAAAAGACTGCAATTCATGGTCCAGAGGACTCAGAGTTCCCCTGGGAGCACGGCCCCTGGCCTTGATGCTGCCCTGTCCATAAATCGTAATGGAGGTCAACGCTTTGGACAGGAATGGATTGGACTTGGACACATGTGTGCACTTTATGGTTCTATGCATCTATAGGTGTTGTCCTCTTACTGGAGGTGGGGAAGTGGGTGGAAAGGAGGGGACAGGAGATTGTTTGGAGGCTAAGACATGTATGCAGCAGAGAGGAAGAGTGTGCTGTCACCAGGCAGGGAGAGCAGTGGGAGTTGCATACAGGTGGGCATGCAAATTTATGTGGGAATATACATTTTTATTCAATCACAATTAAAAAAAAAAACTCATAAATCTCCAAAAGGATGTGTATGTAAACATTGTAGCATCACTTCTAACAGCAAATAACTGCAAAGACCCTAAATATCCATCAGTAAAAAATGACTTGTTTTAAAGATACATTTAGTGGACAACTGATATTGTCTGGATCTTCATTCTTAAGAACATTTTGTAAAGTACCTCAGGTAAGAGTGGTATGTACTTGTATGGGAGAATGTCATTTTTAGGAGATGCATACTCAAGTAGTTAGGGTGAAGGGTCATGCTATCTACAACTTTCAAACGATTCAAAACTTCAAGATAGAGAAAGCAAAAATGGCAGAAATGTTAACCATTGTTGGTTTAGGTAGTAAGTGTAAGGGTTTAAATTCTATCATTCTTCACGACCTTTAAGACAGTAAGTTAAACAGAAAAACAAGAGGAGCTGGGCTTGGGCCCTGGCCTCCTGGCCTCCTGGCTCTGCAGCCTACCCTTTCCTTGGAGATGGCTCCAGTCATAGGACATCTTTTCCCAGGGCCCCTCAGCTGTGGGACTGTTCCAGCCATGGGACTCTCAGGACAGCAAAGAGGAAGATCAGCTAGAGGCCCACCATGCAGCCCCATCTTCCTGGGCCATCCTGTCATGGACCTCACCACTGGGCAGTGACTGATCTCTCAGGACAATGAGACTGGCTGAGATTTTCTGCAGGAGGAGAAAACTGTCCCACTTTCACGGGCCTGGACACCTTACAGCTGTTGACTTGAGTAGGACTTGACACTGGGGCCTGCCTGCTGTATACGAAAGTCCAAATCCCTTGAGAGAAACATGATGCCATTTCTTTGGGGTCCTTAAAGAAGTCAGAGGCTGGTCTCTAAGTCTGGGGAGGGTGGAGCGCGACACGGTCTCATCAGAAAGCCAGGCCCAGTAACAGCATGTAAGTTTTTGTATAGCAAACTGACATAATTATAAACTGTCACTTAAAGCAAATCAGAAAAATCAATCAATTCAAAAAAAAAAAAAAAAGCAAGGCCCAGGCACACAGACATGGCTGGGCATCCCCACCAATGGCTTGTCTACACTCATTCCTGACAACTGATACAGGAAAACCCCAAATCCACCTGAGTCCCATGTAGGTACATGAGCTGTGGGAGCTGTGACTGGGTCCCAACTGGAGCAGTGCACCAGAGCAGCAGAAGGAGAGTCATTAATCATCTCTGCAAAGAATGAAAGTGAATTCCTAAAAGTGTGGACAGGGTGGTATGCTCTTTGCAGAAAGATCACAGCCCCAGTGTGGCTAGGACCCCTGTCCAGTGGAACACAGCAAAGGACTGCGACACCAGCCCACAGCACTCCGGCCGCCTCCTGCATGGTTCTAGTAGAAGTCTGCATCCTCACCCCTCTCTGGGCAGGCCAGGATGGACCTACCGGTCACCTGAGTGACACATAGGCACATTTCCCTCAAGGAGAAAGAGCTTATGAGGGTGACAGAAAATACTCACGAAAACTGTGAAAAAGGAAAACATGCAACGGTTTAGTGTTTTGTACAATGATTTAAAAAAACAGATATGAAATAATGCCAGTGTAAACATTTCATATCAAATAATATATTGTATCTGTATAAAACACAGTAATAAAAACATAATTTTATCACTTAAGATGATTCATAAAATACATTTTGGTAAAACCAGTAAATCATTTTCTTGAAAGCAAATCAAGTGACTTTGTCACAGGGATGGTTTCTTTCTGCAGCAGAGTGAAGGGACCTCGTGTACAGCCACATGGGGACAGTGTGCCACCAGCACCACCGTTCACGTCCAGGTCCAGGTCGTGCTCCATACACGTGGTACTGGCAGCAGCCTGACTAGACATGGGCATCACGAGCAGCCAAGGCATGGTGGTCCCTCCAGCCCTTGGCTAAGTTCACAGAGGTCACCAACCAGACTACCTGAATTAAATGCTGCAGAGGAACCAGGGGAAGAAGACCTTTGGCGCAGGGACATCCACATCTGCTGGAGAGTATTAAAGAGAGGACCAAGTGCTCCCCAACCACTGCCGAGACTGGTGTGGCAGACATGGAGGCTGCGTGCCCCTGCAAAATGTCCCTTTACTGGTAAATGACCTTCACGCAAAATGTCTCTTCATTTTTGTCTTCATGGTCATTGATGTAGATCAAAATCTCCTCCTCTCCAGGACTCTGACTTCGGGCAAAGTGGAGGCCGATTGTGTAGGTCTCACCTCCTCCCAGCTGAGAAAAAAAATACACCAAACCAGCTGCCATCAAGTCGACCCCAACTCCTGACCACCCCGCATGTACACCACAGGATTTTCAACAGCAGCTTTGTTTATTTATTCATTTTAACCTTTCACTCTACCACCACATCTCACATGGAGGCCACTAAACAGTTTTCCCTCTCTCTCTCTCTCTCAGCTGCTGAATACCTTGGTTCTTTTGATTGGAAGATCTTCCTTAGCAAGGTGAATGGATAAATCCACGTGTGTTTGAATGAACTGAACCGAATGAACAGAAGTCTCAAAAGGCACAGGGTATTTTACTGAGTGAGTGGTGACCCGTGAGGAAGCACACTGGGCGCTCACGGGAAGCACAGTGGGACACCCTGAGTAAGCAGTGGCTGCTTTTTTGCAAGCAGAGCTTTACACCTTTCTTCCAAGGTGCCTCCGGTGGGTTAGCAGCAGACTGCTTGACCATTTGCACACCCAAGGGCTCCTGCTGTCAGAATCACAGCAGTCGACGCTGGGCCTGTCCTGCTTTCTCTCCTGCTGTAACCTCAGGCACACCGACACTTATTTCAACTGCACATCAGGTCATACGGGCCGATGAAGGATTTTAAATTCCTCTGGGTGCATGTGATGCCTAGCCTGAGATACCACCGCTCCCACACCCAGGGGGGATCAGAACCAGGAGGCCGACCCAGGGCTCTCAGGGACACAGCCCAGTGATACGCTAAAAAAATTAGTTGTGAGTCAATTCCAACTCATGACAACACTGTATGACGGAGCAGAACTGCCCCATTGGGTTTCCAAGGGGGACCTGGTAGATTCAAGCTGCCAACCTTTTGGTTAGCAACTGAGCTGTTAACCACTGAGCCATCAGGGCTCCAGTGACATGCTACTGAGACTCTAATGCCAGCTTATTTTCTTAGATGAACTTTGCAGTATTACTGAGAAAATCCTGGACACAACTGCTCCTGCCCACACTAGTGGGAGCTGCAGTCAACACTGTTCTCATGGACAGAGTGTGCCCTGCTGTAACTTGCTACACACCCTTTAGAGTAGACAGAGGTCATCTGTAAGACAGGTGGTCTTTGGGACAGTTCTGGATGCAGCGACTGGAAGCCACAGGGAAGGAGGGGCTGGGCCTCCCCCTGCGACATGGCCAGGAAGGCGAGTCCCAGAAGAGCTTACACCTCCCGCCACTTAAGAGTTTAACCCAAAGTAGAGCGTACTGTTTTTCCCATTTGAAGGGCCGTTTGAAGGCTGTCCCTCATTAACTGAGCTGCTCCTCACTGCTGTGTCACTGCTGTGCTTTCAGGAGCTCCTGGGCTCCAAGAGAAGCAGGGCATCCCCACTCCATGTCAGCTCCCCATACCCAGAGTGCCCAGTACTTGCCCCCCGCACCTCAAAGGAGTCCTCCTTGAACTGCAACAGGTCGGGGTGGTTGCTGTGCAGGTGGTACCGCCGCCGGGACGCGTAGGGGTTGGTGTAGGTGATCCGCTTGTTGGCTCCCTGAACTTCACCCACAGCTAACATGATCTCAAAGGCCTGAACAGGGGGAGAGGGCAAGGGTCACTGCTACCAGTCCTAGGGCAATAGCCACCTGTGCCTTCTCAAAGTGCTTCCTGAGCTGACCTTGCAGCTGTGGCACCCTCAAGCTGGGACACAGCAGTGACAGAGAGACACAAGACACACTGTGGAGCTCCCAGGAGAGGAGAATACGGACAGGAAAGAAGCAAACACCCCATCCCACCCAGCCTTACACAGAAGGACCTCCTCCCTGGCACCAGAGGTGATAGCCAGGTGACACCTCATCACCCAGATCACATGGCCAGGGCCCACCAGTGCCAGGCAGTGGGCCACCCAGCCAGGTGACCTCCACACATCAGCACTGACCTTGGAAATGAGAGGCTGGCGGCAGGAGAGGCAGATGAGCCAGGAGGCCACCAGCTGGTGGAAGTCCACGTCGACTAGATTGAGGTGGACAAACCTGCTCCCAGCCCGGCGGGGCCGCACACCCACATGCAAGTCCAGCACACCATGAGGTGGCAGCACAAAGACACCTTTGGGGTCCGTCTCAAGAAACACAGAAGAGAAGCAAGGAGAGGGGTGTACTCTTCCACATTTGCCAGCAAGGAGTAACCCAGGGGCCACATGGGGAGGAGAGGGAGAATGGAGCTTCCAGCCTGGAGTACAAGACCCAGAGGCCCCTGTGCCTCCCTCATCATCCAGATGCCTAATTAAACAAACCAGCTGCTGTGGAGCAGACCCGACTCCCGGTGACCCAGGTGTTGTCAGAGTAGAATGTGCTCCCTAGGGCTCCCGCTGGCTGACTGTTCAGAAATAGACTGATAAGGATTTCTTCTGAGGTGCCTCTGGGTGGGCTCCAATCTCCAACATCTCCATTAGCAGTCAATTGCATGAACCATTTGCACCACCCAAGGGACTTCAGATACACAGTTATGGCTACAGTCATCCCAGAGTGACTATTAATATTTAGCTTTCAACAACTGTAAAGGTTTGTCTTTACGGTTTACATCAGTCATCCTATGAATGACATACTTAGTAAAGGGTGATTCTGGTGAAGACTTTGGTAAAAGACACATTACACTCTGAAAGGTCTCGCAGGAGTCCATCATCCCTGGGCTATGCTGAACCCCCATGACGATCATGTCTGGGACTGGGCCTTGGGCAGGGGAAGGAAAGACAGAGGTCAGCCCAAGGGCCCCCAGCCAGGCTGTACCTTCAGCTCCTGAGGGTGTGAGGTGAAGGCTCTCACATTCCTAACTGTCTGTGTCCCCCGAAGGACCAGAGACAGGCGGGTCAGCTGGCCTGTGACACAGGAGACATCCACGCGCTGCAGGGAATGAAGGTACACCTGCCAGATCTGGAAGGGTGCCGCCAACCAGCGATCCCTGTCACAGGACAGAGGGGTCAGCACCTGCTCCAGGGCAGGGGTCCTGGGGGGAAGTGAACGCGGGAGGACAGGGAACTGGGGCGGGCAGGGAGGAGGAGTGTGGAAACCTGAGGAATGGAGTACTGGGGGAAGGGAATCCTGGAGGACAGGAACCCTGTGGGGAGAGGGTGCCATAGGAGTTCTGGGGGACAGCAAAACAGGGGGGTCTGTGCTCACCCAAGGACATGCGCCCTGGAGAGAGGGGAAGGTGTAGGAGATGGTAGCCCTTAAGGGAAGCGAGTTCTGGGGGACACGAGCATGGCAGCACTGAGATGACCCCTGAGAGCTGAAGAGGGACTGTGACAGGATGTGTTGTTGGTCCACAGAGGCTGCAGCAGGGAAAGCAGGAAGAGGGGGCTCCAGAAAGGACTGGGGGTGAGCCCAGCTACCCTCCCATCTGGCGGCCCTACCCAGCTCTCACTGAAATGACAAGATTCCAGCATGGCTGGGCCTGTTCTCTACTGTTGTGCTGGGCACCAGAGTTCTGCCTGGCCATGGAGGGTTTCCAGCAACCACAGGAACAGCTGAACGACAACAGGAGCTTTTGCCAAACATGCTGCTAGGCAAGTTCAAGTCCCAAAGCAGTGTCCTGAGCCAAGCCCAGGGGTCACACAACACGCAGGGACAGATATGGCCTAGAGAAGACTCGGTCCTGGACATAGTGGACTCCACAAGCGCTACAGGAGACCCTGTGTCCACTTCTCAAGTACTGCCAGATGCCACCGAGACCCTGGCTTCCACTATTGGGCTTGTATGAGGAACAAGTCTTCAGTGCCCACACAGCACACAAGGGGCCTGGTGCAGTACTGCCCCTGGGGGCATCTCTGTCCTGCTCTCTGACAACCCACGCAAGTCTTCCAGCTTGAATCATCTTAAAAGAAGTAGGAACTAGGACTGATAAAGAACAAGTAGAAGAACTGAGCTATTTCGCCAGGCAGAGGAAAGCAAGGGGGTTTCAATCCTAGTCTGCAGGCCTGCAAAGGCTAGTAATCAATCAGTGCGCATCTCCCTGGGGGTGGCCATGGCTGAGATGGCCCCAGAAGAAGTTCTGCTGCAACACTCGGCAGGGGAGTAACTAGGCTGCCAGTTCTCATGGAGTTCAGAAGGGTGGGGCCACCACATCTCTTTCCTCGGGACACGGCCCAACAGGCACAAGCCTGGGGGGACTAGTGCGTCACGGGTGAGGGGCACCCATGTCCCCAAGGCCAGGTAGGCTGTCAGTGCTACCCAGAGCACAGAGGACACCTCCCAAGGCTCCTCTGGGCCCCAGACTTCAGCTCCAATCCCGAGTGATGCCACTGCATCTCCCCATCCTCCACAGTTGGAAATTTGTTACTCACGCATAGATGGTGACAAAGAAATCCTTTATCTCGGGGCTCGGCCCACTGGCCACCTTCAGGAACACGTCTCGGGGCTCCCCGGGGCCCTGCCAGCAGACAAAGCGGCCACTAGTCCAACACGCCAAGTGTGCTCTGCCCTACCCCAGCACCCAGTTTTGCACAGAGTGACAGCAGGTGGGAACCAGGCCCCTGCCTCCGACAAGCTCATTCATTTTCTCTGCTGGTCAGAATCTACTACGTTTTTTTTTTCACCACAAAAAATAAAATCATTAACCTCTTGATTTTACACTGATTTTGATAATTATATTTTGCAGGAGATTTTATCCAGTTTCCTAATCAGCCCTAATACAATTATTGCCTTTCTCCTTTACACAATGGCAATTAATAAAGGCCTTAATTACCATCCACTCTGTTCCCTTTGCTTCACGCCTTTTTTTTAATTTAAATTCAGATGATTAAGGCACTGATCCACTAGCAGAGGAAAAAAAAAGAAATTCACAAAACTCTCACAAGGATGTCAGCACAGCCCTCAGCACAGTGGGAAGAAGCATACAGCCCAGAACCTCAGAAAAAGATAGTGTCAGGAGATGGGGGTGAAGATGGGGACATGGGTGCTATGAGGGTACTGAAATGCATACCCCCGAGACAGGGGCCACAACAGACATACCACATTCTGGGTCTCACAGATGACATTGGGATCACTGCATCGAACATGGATCAGGGGGTCCTCACCAGGTGTTCCCACAGGGGCGCCTGGAAGAGGAAAAACATCAAAACATATCTTTCTCCACAGCTTGGCCTGTGTAGCAAATAGCACCATGGCATGTCACGTCTCAGCCACTGTCCAGGACAGGTCAAGAAGGGCCTGGAACGAAATAGATGGATGGATGCCACAGAGAAGAGGGAGCCAGACCTGTGGGTCAGTGTGCACCTCAGTTTATGCTGCAGGGACACTGTGGTCACTTCTAGTCCAACCTGGCCCACTCTTAGCTGCCTCAGAGACTCCTCAGAAGGAGCAGAACAGTAACATAACAGCAAGAGGTGCTCCCACCTAGCAGGGGACCTGGTTCTGAAGGAACCTTCTGGAAAGCAAGGGAAGCCCTGGGCTAAAGCCTTGAGCTCCACACGGGCCTCCTGCCCTATGCTTGAGTCTGACGTGGCAGACATGGCAGACCTGTGCTGAGGCGCAGAGATTTTTAGAAGGGTGGACTCATCCTGAGGGAGGGAAGGAAATTGCCATTTCACACCACAGGGCAGCTGTTCACCTGGAGTTCAGGTACGCGCATCAAAAGGCAGCATCTCATCACCTGCCACCTTTGGGCAGCACAAGGACTTGCCTGGCAGTGTACGCCATGGGGGCAGGCGGATGGACTTCTTCAGAAAAGTGAGCTCCGGGTGGTAGAAGCGGAAGATCTGGTCCACCACGTGGGGCTGAGGCTCCACAGCCAAACAGAGCACGGCCAGGGGCTTGCCGTTGCTGGCCCGGAAGGTGACCTGTGGAGAGCAGATTCAGGAGGCATCAGTGCAGGCCTAGTGGCTCAGGGCAGCTTCCTGCACTGTGTCTCCTCCAATGAGCACCAAGACCATGAGGTGGAGAGGACAGGGCATTAGAAATGCAGGGGCAGAGCCTGTGGGGGTCGACACACCTGGCCCTGAGGCTCCCAGGAGAAACCCGCTTCTGAACTCGTCTTTACTGGCCCCTGGCTTTTCTTCCCACCTTTGTATCTTTACGCAGTATTTTGTTTGGCACTGGCTTTTGGGAATTCCTATGAAAGGTACTAAGTTGTAGATATGTTCCCATGCCTTGTGTGATTCATTTGACTTTACATTTCTAGCTGGGATTTCTGTATGCTATGACATGACCCCCAGGACATAAATTCATGCAAACTTATACACACACACACACACACACACACACACACACACACACACACACACACACAGAGCAGGGAAGCATAGGGGCAGACCAAAGAATGGAAGCTAGAATTTTATGAATATACACATAAATATATTTATAAAACAAAACAAATGAACTCAACTTTGCATCATGTTGGTGATAGAGTCACAGAAGAAATCTCCTAAGTAGACTTACAACACAGTATTTTGACTACACATGCCTAATGAGACACACTCTGAGGACTCAGAATTCTTAAACTGTAGTGGTCTTGCTAGTGGGCTAGTACTTTGAAAGCCACACATATGAAGATGCCAGCAAGGTCACCAGCACAGACCAAAGGTGTTTGGCCAGTGTTGGGAGCAGAATGGTCACATGTAGGAACTCAGCAAGTAAACACACTGGACACAAGGGGCATCTGGTCCCTCACTAGCAGAGGGGGAATCACTGACACAAAACCAGCAACAGACAGTGGAAACCTTGTAGTCCTGGACTGGCATTGGAGGTACTGGTACAATTCAAGGTCTGTAACATCTAGACAGATGAAGAACTCGACTCATGTGTATGTGTTCCTGTGCACACGTACATGTAGAAATGTGCTCGGGCCATGGGCCCACATACATGTAGCTCTTAGCATTCTCTGCTGAGAGGAACTTAAAATCAATGACACCTTAGTAGCAACAAGCACATCCAGTACTCAGATCTCGGTTTCTGTCCTGGATTGAATTATGTTCCCTAAAACATCTGTAGCAATTTGGCCGGGTCATAATTCCTGGTACTGTGTGAGGTTCCTCCAGGTTGGAATTCCTGCCTCGTGATGCTAATGAGGATAAATGGGTGCTGTTGTGTTGGTGGGGCAGGGCTTAATGTGTGCAACTGTTCTGTGATATATAAAGAGATATAAAAAGAAAGGGAGGCAAGCTGAGATTCTGGGACCTCATACCACTAAAAGCAGTGCCAGGAGCTGAGTGTGTCGTTGGGGAAGGACCGGGGGTCCCTGTGCCTCCGAGGCTTCCAGTCCAGGGTAAGATTGATGGCAAAGACCTTCCTCCAGACCCAGCAGAGAAAGCCTTCTCCTGGAGCTGATACCCTGAATTGGGACTTTTAGCTTACTGGAGTGTGATATGTAAAATTTTTCTTTTCAAAGCCATCTACTTGTGGTCATTCTGTCCAAGCAGCACTAGATGACTGAAACAGTTTCTAAATACCTTCTCCACCAAAGGGGAACCTTGAATAAGTGGTTGATTCGCGGACTGGCCCAGGGAAGGCATGAGTCTGGAACCAAACCATTGTGCCAATAAGTGAGCACCCACTCAGAGAATGACATATAAACAAGACCCAGGAGCCAGAATGAAGGGGCTAGCACCAGTCAATCTGAGACACATGACAGTAAAATACAAATCATGATAGCAACAAATTATAACCTACTCAATAAAAGAAGAATTCACTGTTCACAGGATATAAAAAATAAACAGGATGAAGGCAAAGCTCTCTCTTACTTGGAACACCAGCTCACAGGTGTAGGCAGAATGTGAAAGCTGAGATGGTCACTAGACAACCATCACAGCAATAACTGAGTCAGGCAAGGGTCACCGGCAGACACCAAGCTAGCGGGTGACAGTCTGATGAGGAACAGGATATGTACATGGCCTGAGCATCTCTGGACACAATACTCCTTAATTACTTTCTAATTACAAAGTGTAAAGTACTTCTTAATTGTACAGTGGCAGGCATTATCTTAACCAATGAAAACATTAATACCACCAGTAACAGGACAAATCAACACAGCATCCCTACTGATGAGATTTTATGGAAAGAACGTACCAAAACTCCTGTGAGTTTCCTGCCTAAAATGTATAACCTACATTTAGTCAAGCAGAAGACACCAGATAAAACCAAACTGAAGTCATTCCTTGTAGGAAGTAAGTGGCCTGTACTTGGGGTTGAACTTGTCTTGGAAGAACCACAGAATGCTCCTCAGAAGCAAAGTACTGTGTCTCACATCCTGGGGACATATTATCAAGAGGAACCTTCTCAAGAAGGACAACATGCTTGTAAAGCACAGGGTCAGCAAAAAGAGGAAGGCCCTCAATAGATGGACTGACACAGTGGCCACAACCATGGGCTCAAACACACAGCAACAACTGTGAGGAAGGCACAGGACTGGGTAGTGCTTCATTTTGTCGCGCACATGGTCACCGTGAGTCACAGCCAATTTGACAGCACCTCGCAACAACAGCTCTTTGAAAATGTCAAGGCCACAAAGGACAGGGATGATGGTGGGGAGGGTAGTGTAACAAACAGAAGGGGACTGTGAGACGTGATTGTGTCACACGACGTGAGCCTTGACTGGACCCCAGACCCGTAACAGTACAGTGGAGTGACTGGTAGACCAAAAGGGGACCTGGACACGAGATTTATCAGTCCATTCTCATTAAATGGTTCTGCTGTGGCTATGTAGGAGAGTGTCCTATTTTGAAGAAATACAAACATTACATTTCATGAAGAACTGGAGCATTACACCAACAACTCACCCTCAAGTTGTTCAGGAAAATATATATATATAATACACATACATGTACACACACACATACATATACAGAAAGTTATTAAGACAAATGTAAAAAGTTAGTAACTGGGACATCTGGGTAAATGATACACTGGAAGTCTTTGTACCATTCTTGCAACTTCAAGTTTGAAATTAAAGGCTCAGGAGCTCACTGGAAAGGAATCCAAGTGGCCAGAAAGATGATTTCAGCTCTGAAGAGAACCAACTGCCAAGGCCAGAGAAACATATCAAGTACAAAACCCAAGTTTACAGAGAGACTCCAAACATCAGTCATCATTGGAGGTTGCTGGGTGTCACAGATTGAATTGTGTCTCCCCACAAATGTGTACAGCAACTTGGCGAGGCCATGACTCCTGGTATTCTGTGATGTCCCTGTATGCTGCAAACCCTGCCTCTATAATGTTAATGAGGAAGGATGCGTGGCAGTTATGTTCGTGGGACAGGACTCAATGTGTAAGACTATACTATGCCTTAAGGAAGTCTCTTGAGATACAAAGGAAAGGGAAGCTAGCAGAGAGCTGGGACCTCACAGCACCAAAAATCAGTGCTGGGAGTAGAGCAGGTCCTCTGGGAATAGAGCATATCTTTCAGAGAGGACCAGGGTTTCTGCACTTCAGAGTTCCCACTCCAGGGGAAGACTGATGACAAGAACCTTTCTCCAGAGCCAACAGAGAAAGACTTTCCCTGAAGCTGACACCCTGAAATTGGACTTCTAGCCCATATTTCTGTGAGAAAATAAATTTTTTGTGTTAGGGCCATCCACTTGTGGTATTTCTGCTATGCCAGCACCAGATGATTAAGACACTTGGCCACAACTCTTTATTGTAAAAACTGATAAAGAATCAAACATCCATTCTGCTGTTCTTGCTGGAAGTTGACTTCAGGGTAGCAAGTGCTGATGGGAAAAAGCTCTCATTTAACAGACAGCTCACTGCTAGGAACCACAGGGTGGACATTCCAATTCCCAACTCCTGATAGAATAATGGAGAACATAGAAGAGATACAGCGGTATCGGCCCTAAGCCCAATTAGGATGCTGGCTACCAAGGCCTCCAAAGGTGGCCAGTCTACACAGACTCCAGAGACAGAGTGATGGACACAGGGGTCCTGACCCCAATACACCAACTGCAGGAACGGCCAGCAAGGAAGGCAAGCATGGAGCAAACGTCACCTGATACCAAGAAGTGAGGGAGGTTCTGAGGTTAAGAAAAGGCCTTATCCATTAAAGATACACACTGACGTAATTAAGGGTCAATTAGCGAGACTGCTAGAATATGCCTTAAAATTCCAAATTCGCATAAGGAAAAAAACACTAGCTCCTCAAACTTAATTTCCAATGGTTCATAAAGAGCAGTCATACTCCTTAAAGGCCACACCACAGCTCCACATTCAAATAAAATGAAGCAAGTTTTCACCAGGCCGGACTCTGTGGGCCCGGCACCAGCCGGGACAGCCACCAGGGCCAGATACAAAAACAGCTGCACGTGCAAGGACTCAGTCTGGAGCAGGAGCAGGTGCAGGCAATATCTGTGCAAGGGAGAGCTAATTTTAAATTTCAAACTACTTTTTCCAAAATAATTAAAATTGCCACTGAAGACCTTATAAGACAGCAGGGACCAAGTCTTCCTCAGGCTATCTTGACAGTGAACACTGAGAAGTGTAGCCTTATAGGTACCACCTGCCCTCTGGGAAGGTACAATTCCAGACCAAGTTGTATTTCCAGGATGTGACATGCTCGCACAGACTACACTGACTGTGCCACTTGGTAGGGCTCTGGGCCAGGCCCAGAAGTGACTGCAAGCTCTGACATAGCTTTGTCTCAAGGGCCGAGTGGCTGCAGCCCTCAGGGCCATGCTGGCTGTGGCAGCAGAGTATCAAAGCCTGCAAGGCAGGTGACAGGTGCTTTCATGACAACCCACCTACCTAGGAGACTGTAACAGCACCTGGGTGAAGCCATCATGACCACCACTATGAAAGGGGAAAAAAAAACACTTGCAGGCACCATCTGTCCCTACCCTGGCCCTACTAGACCCTCAGACCCTCTTCTAGGCGAGGCATGGGAGGACAAGGGTCCAGGGACATGAAGGCCCATGGGATAGCTGAGAGTGAGTCACGCTCCACTTCTCTCAGGCCTGCCCCAAGATCACAGAACACCAGGATCAGCAGCTCTTCCCTCCACCCACCTACCTTAGCATGTTTCGTGGGTGCTGCACCAGACTTCCAGGGAGATTCATCATCCACGCGCTGCTCGGGTCTCAGTTCAGCAGAAACCTATGAGAAACCAATCAGCATGAGTGGGTCAAGGAGGGTCACTAGTGATGAGTGCTTCTACTTGAAACCACAGCTGCCAGAGTGCAGGTCACTGTGCCGGGGGACACCAGACGCGAGGTCAGGCACAGTATCTCATTTACTTCTCCCAGTAGCTCTCGGGGGCAGCTGCTCTGATTAGCCACCCAGCCCAAGGTCACTCAGCTAATGAAAGACAAGTCCAGTGTGCAGCGCAGGTCTGCCACTGCCTCCAAAGCCGCTTGTCCAAAAGGGCACCCCGAGGGCCAGCACAGAGGTCTGTGAGTCTCTGGGAACTCTACAAGCCCCTCTGAGCGTGATGATCACTGTACAAAAATGGCCTCAAGAGGCCAACAGAAAAGGAGACACACGTACTCTAGGTGCTCCCCCAAACCTGCCCCACCCCTCACACACTTCACACACAGTCTTTACCCAAAACCTCAAAGTCTGCATTTCATGCAGAGAAGGAACGGCATTAATTGGAGACCGAAAAATGCCAGAAAATTCCAGTCCATTAGTCACAGTGAGACACAAGAAAAGGCTCCTTTACCAATTTAGTGGAGATAACTAAGAGGAAGCCGGCTGACCTTTCCTGACTTCTGACACCCACCACCTGGGCTACACCCACCACCTGGGCTATGAGCACACAGCCAGCACCCAAGAAGCAATTACTGAACAAGTGGAACCACAGCTAAGCAAACCACACCTACCCCAGGCACAGAGAGCAAAGGTCTCAGTGTCCCATCCTCACTGCCAGATGGAACTTGGCCCATGCACCTGGTGACAAGTCCCCTTACTTGTGGGAGAAGAGTATCCCACCTGCGTCATGGTGGGCTGACCAAGAGAGAAAGTCTGGTACTTGAAGGGGATATGGGCGGTCTCCTTGGGGCGCAGGTACAGCTGGGGGGCCAGGCCGCCACCTCTCAGGTGAAACATGTCCTCCTCCACAGGCGTGAGTAGGCCAGCTGCATCTTTGAAGTGTCGCCATTCCCTGCTGTCCAGGATGACACTGGAGAGAGACAGCAAGGCTGAGCTGGATGCCTAACTACTCATTCTCCTGAGCCAGGCCCGTGCAGGTAGATTACAGCCTGCTCACCTGAGGGTGGGGCTCAAAGCAGTGGTAACCAGGTGCTGTTGAGTCAGCTCTGACTCAGCGTGGCCCCATGTGTGTCCCAGTAGACCTACGCTCCATACAGTTTTCAGTGGCTGATTTTTTGGAAGAAGAAGGTCAGGCCTTTCTTCCAAAGCACCTCTGAGTGGACTCCCGGTTAGCAGCTGAGAGTGTTAATTCTGTGTACCACCCAGGGACTAGAGCAGTGGTAGACAGCCTCAGTCAGCCTGGCCTAAGTGATACAAGAGCCAGCTCAGCCAGAAGTCCACCGTCAGCCCACAACATAAGGCCACCTCCACCCAGGTGACAGGGGAGCAGCTCACACACCCACCTGAGCTCAGGGTTGTCGATCTCCACAGTCACCGTGTGCTGTGTGTTGTGAGGGTTCTTAAGGGCAAACTCGAAAAACTCGGCAGTGCCCAGGGCAGCATAGAGCGTGTGCTGCGTGGTGATGGCCAGGCTCAGCAGGCTGGCGATACCTTCAGCCTTGGTGCGCTCACGGTAGGCCTCGATGACCTGCAGGTCCCGCGAGTGCTGTGTGTGGACACTCTGCTGGGCCTATGGGACAGATGCAAACAGAGCAGCTAACCATGGGCAGGGACTTGGGTGCTGCAGGAATCACTGCTCCCATTCTCCATCCTGTGGTTAGTGGGACTGGTCTACCTCCAGCTCTGGCGGGACTGTCTCCTCCCCATCTCTCTCTCCTTCTCACTTCCATGTGGGGCTCTCTCCTTTTGCCTCAGCGTGGTCCACCCCATGGAGGAGAGTGCTCTACCTGGCTGCCCAGCCTCCTGGCACAGCAGCCTCTCTGCACAGATCCCTCCCTCCGCTCTCCCCATCACGTGGTAGCCCTCACCAGCACGCTGCTCCTCCGGCCACCGAGCTCTCCTCCAGACTCCTGCAGGCGCACCGACCGCATCCTCTCCAGTTTGCGCCTGCGGACAGCATCTGTCTCACGGCCAGCACTCTGGGGGTTCCGGCTCCCCATCTGCATACGGGTGAACAGGATGGCAGCCAGCTCACTGTCCACGTCTGCCAGCTTCTGGGCCTGGACCACACGTTTTCCTGCTGGAAGATGCAAAGAAAGAATCAGCAATCAGCATGTACAGGTGTGGTCATTAGGGGACAAGCCTCTCAGAGCACTTCATTCTAGAAGGGAATCCAGAGAACCCATGTGCCTTCCTATGGGTCAGGTATGTGCTGTTTCCAGATGCAAATAAAGAGTCAACTGCCTACCCTGACCGCCACAGCATTCTTGTGTCAGCCTCCAACATAAACTCACCTCCCCAGCCCTCCTGTGCCAGCCTCCAACAGAAACTCACCTCCCCAGCCCTCCTGTGCCAGCCTCCAACAGAAACTCACCTCCACAGCCCTCCTGTACCAGCCTCCAACAGAAACTCACCTCCACAGCCCTCCTGTGCCAGCCTCCAACAGAAACTCACTTCCCCAGCCCTCCTGTGCCAGCCTCCAACAGAAACTCACCTTCCCAGCCCTCCTGTGCCAGCCTCCAACAGAAACTCACCTCCACAGCCCTCCTGTGCTAGTCCCCAACATAAACCTCATCTCCTCAGCCTCTCCTGTGCCAGCTTCTACCATCAGGCCCAGTCTGGTTTGGAACCTTACAGTGACATTCACTAACACACCACTGCATGGCTTTCTAAAGAAAAAAGCATTAGGACTCCAGGATCTCAAGAGATTTAGGTCCTGCCTCACTCCCTCACCCAGGGCAGCCCCTTTCTGCCTGTATGCCCAGCTCTTCCAGATACAGGGGTGGCGCCAAGGGTACACATACCCATTGCACCCTAGGCCCCATTCATACTCTCAAGTACCCCTATGTGGGATGTCAATAACTTGAAGTCCTCCTCACAAACTAGTGGCCCCAAGAGTTGTGTCCTGGCCCAATACAGTCACGTGGCCCTGGAGCTCATTTCAGCCTTCGCACAAACAGCCTCTAGATTCTGGCCTCCGGGTCAACCTGTCTCCTTTGGGACCCCTCCACCACACCCTGTGCACACACACAGAAGCCTTTTAGCAGACGGCACTAATGGCACCAATGGAACTGCACTTGGGGCGAGGCCATAAGCCACACTTGCCACATCCCAGATGACACATTAGGTCCCGCGACAACCACCCAACCAGCACGGGCAGGGCAGGTAAGAAGGAACACCCCAACCTAGGCATGGGGTCCTTCCCGGCCCTCGTGTATCAAACACCAGTGTGGATGCCCCTCGGGCCCTCACGTTCTCTCGTCTGTACCCACAGCCACGTGCTGATGCTTCTGCCTGCGCTGACACCCTCGGTTTCCCCTCCCTGACCCACCTCTTCCTCCGATACATGTAAACAAGTGCTATTTCCAGGTTCCCTGCCACCAAGCTATTTTAAAGCTGCCGAATTGCTTTTCAAATGCCACGAGCTGGTTGTGGCATCTTAAATGGCTGCCCCATGTAAGCATTTGGCCCATCTCTGGTGCTGAGCTGCCTCAGCTCACGGTCCTGCAGTTGTCCCTTCTACTGCTCTCCTAGTTTCAGAAACCGGTAACAAAATTCCAGAATGACAGCACAGAGCTGCACTCACTGAGAGCCAGGAAGCCTTGAGATGCTCTTTAAATTTCATACACTACTTAATTCCAGAACCTCACCCAGTGGGTGAAGACTCACCCAGAGCACCTCCTGCACCCTGGTTTTGATCAAAACAGAGGCTAGAGGACCCGCCTCAGAGACTCCTCATTTCAGATCCCTATGCTGCTGCCCTAACCTGTTGGGTCCCACAGCTGCGGGTCTATGTGCAATCTCAGCCTTGTTCTTGGAGTGCCGGGCTGCCTCAGCTCCCTCCATCCCATGGAAACAATATTCTCTTCTCCTGGCAGTTCGAAGCCTTGCTCTGGCCAGCTGGGACAGAGATACACTGACCCCAATGCAGGAAATCCAGGTTCTAGTCCAGGTCAGCCACCTCCAATTAGGTAATTAAGCATATCAACTGGCCTCTCTCTGCTCAGTCTCTTCAATATTGACATGAGTCACTGGGCCAGGACAAACCACCAAGCCCTGGGATGACCTAAAAGTATAGAACCCTCTTCCCTGGGAGAATGTGCAATGACTCTCAAAGCTCTACCTGGGGCTTCAAGGAACTTGTGGGGTCCTCAAGCCCTTGTGAGGACCCACATTCCTGGTCACAGATGCTCTCCAAGGCCTTCCAGTTCTAAGAAGGCCTGGATGGACTCCCCCTCATGGAGCAGGAAACCAGCAGCCTAGTGACCCAAGAAAACTCACACCGGCTCTGGATTTATATGAGATGATCTGCAACATTTGGGGAAATGCTACTTAAATGGCACTTCCCACTTCATTGTCAGGACAGTGGGGTCACTTTAAGAGGAGGGAAACACTTCAGAGTCTCCCTGCTGTGGAGAATATGTTCACCAAACCAAGTGCTCCATTTCCCAGCCTTAATAACTGGTTTAGTCCTCCTCCTCCCAACACAGGATTCTGAAGTTCATTCTGAAAAATCAGTCTATGTTCTTCCTGACCTGTTCTTCATTTCTTCTTCCCCAGCAGAGAAACAGCTAACCAAAAGCAAATGCCATTTGGAGGAGGACAGTTTCCCTACCAAAGTCACACAAGCAGCCACGTTTCCACAGACTGCAGCTAGAGCACTGGGTTTGATCCATGGGGTCAGTCCACGTGACCAGCATGCCAACAGAGTGACTAAGGCACAGCCCTGGGCCTCATTCTCACCCAAGCCAAGGGGACGTCAGTGCCCACCCCCCACATGCTACTTCCCATCCTCAGCCACCCCCCTTCTCTTCTCTTTCCTCCTAGCCCCCTACTCACATCTCGGGGCCCCCCTGGTGGGGAGGCTGCCACCTGTGAAGTTGCTGGTCCCACTGTTAGAGATGACCTTTGATCTGGATGGTGGCAATGAGCTGGAATATCTCACCTTCTGTTCATAGACATGACCTAAAACACAACCCCAGCATAAAATATTAATACTCTAAAGGAATCCACTGAAATAACTCACCAATATAATTCCCCCTGGGAGTTCTAGCTCCCAAATGTCCCATCTGAGTCACAACAGCATCCTGTGGCCACACTCTATCCTGCATCTGGTTTGCAACTGACAGGTGACAGGTGAGCTTACTTTCCCTGGAACACTTCCACCTCTGGCTACCAGACTCCCACCCTCCCAGCAGCAGTCCTGCTTTCCCAGGATGGACTAGACCACGTGATGCTTAGGACTCTGACACCAAGTTTTCCTTCCTGGTCTGTGGACTAGGTTGCAGCTTCCTACCCACAACCCCAGGCAGGCTGGCCTACCAACACACACTGACTCTCAGACTCCAAAGCCGGGCTTCTGACCACCACATTGTTAGGAGAAGGCCTTCGTGCACTTCCACATGCAAGCATCTGGCTCCAGATGCATTTAACTGTAAAAGATGCTGAACAAGTGAAATCTTAAATAGAGCTGTTTTCATAAAAGAGAGTTTCAAAGAGAAGAAGCACCACTTCAGTGGAATAAACATGCATCTGACATGTTCTCCCAGGGTGGTGCTGCCAGCAGGCCCCAGGCAGGCTTCTCCTGCCCCAAGGGCCTGGGGTCCCCGCCACGGGACTCACTGCCTTTCAGTCTGGAGTGAGGTGTGACGTGAGGTGGAGGACGGCTAATGGCACATTCCAAATGAACCTCACTGTCCTGAACACAGGATGCAGGCATTGTTCACCTCTCACTCCCAGCAAGACAGAAGGCAGGACTTACAGGTGTGGTGGGGTCCTGGCAGCCTCCCGGGAGCTGACAGAAACTGGAGCCCCCTCTCTGGGTTGCATCTCAGGCCCTCTCCCTCTTCTCCTTCCTCCTTTCCTCTGCCCCGGTGGGGGAGTGGGGAGTACGCCGCACTCAGCTCAGCGTCTTCCCCCTCTTCCTCCCTTCAGGTCCACCTGCTGCCTTAGTCACACGGGAATCTCCGTGTGGCAGGCTCAGTGGCTGCCTGGGAGGCTGCAGTGTTCCAGGGGAAGCATGGTGCTGGGCACACAGCTCCACCCAGTGTGCCGACAGTGGCACCCCTCACCCTTCTGTTTTCTGTACAGCACGGGTCACTTTGTTACATGTCAGGGTGGCAGCACTGGTGCTCTGTCTCTTTGGAGCCCACCGAGACACCAACAAAGGTGCAGCTTTACCCCCCTGCGCCCAGCTCAGCTGCCTGTGTGTCCGTTCAGCATCAGGGTCCTGGGCTGCTCATAGGTACCTACATGTCCACTTCCATCCACTTGTGCTGTCTTCTTGACACAAGTGTTCCGGAAAGAGCTGTCCTCAGCCTCGCCCACGCTGCTCCTCCTGAGAGCCACCAGGAAGCCTCCTCTGCTTTCACATTCCCTACCAGAGTTTTCCATCTTCCCCTTCCAATTCAAGTGCAAAGCCTGGGCATTCAGGCCAAAACACATCTGCTCACCTCCATGAGGTCACCTGACCCCGAGAGCATCTCACTGTCAAAGTGCCATGATCCTGTCCTACAGAAACCATCCCTGGGTGCTGTCTACCTCTCGTGGCCTGTTTATCTTCCCGGTCAAGTAAGAACAAGCTTCAGAGTAAGATGGGAACTTTGACTTGACTGTTCAGCAGCCCACTTGTCCACCTCTCCACTACTGGGCAGGTGTCAACAAGCATCATGATGAGCAGGAAATGGTCAGAGGCTGCAGGGAGTCCCCAGTGTGTGAGGGGAGAGCACGGGCATAAGCCAGGTGTTGAAGGGACTGAGGGTACAGACACCCACGGCCATCCACCCGGACCCCAGTCCTTTGGCTTCCTACCCACAACTCCAGGCAGGCTGGGCATCTTGGTCTCTGTGCTGCTTCTCCCCACAGGAATCTGTAGCAGCTTGGTGGCTTGAGGCTGGCATGTCCTGGCCAGCCCTCTGTCCCATCCTATACTAAGAAGGAGTGAGCCACCCAGTCACCTGGTGGGTGTCACCAGCATATGGCCAGCTACCCATACTCTTGAGCAGCAACATGGTTCATCCCACCCTGAGGAAGATGTAGGGATCTTTTGTAGCTTTCTCAGCTACCTCAACCTGAGATGTGGTGGTCAGGAAGCTTCCGGTGTACCCATATCTGATAGAAATGACCACTGGCCCACGGTAAGCCTGGCAACGCGTTTCCCTGTGAGGGACAGACAGACACCAGGAAACCGCTGCCAGGTCAGGGTCAGGTCTAGACAGCTGAGGGCCAGCGGGCAACACTGTTAGAGCTCTCACCTTCCAGGGTACTCACAGTGGCCACTCCCATAGCACACGGCCAGTGAATCATGTGGTCACAACATGGGCAGACGAGGGGCACTGCAGGGCACACTGTGACCTACTCTGACCATTGTTACACAGATGCAACAATTTCCTACACAATGGGAATGCCTGGGCTGACACAGAGAAGCACATGTATGCTCATACAGGACATGACAGAGCTGGAGGCTGCACGCCATCATGGCACAGTCTGTCATCAGAAGCTGGTACAGAGCTCCTGCCCCTTCAGGAGCCATACCACCCTACAGTAGCTGGAATGCCTTTCAAGCAGGCCAGGTTCCAATGGCCACTTTGCCACTGTCCACACCCTCTGCAGGAGGAAGGATATTGCCTCCCAAGTGTCTGATCCAACCTTTGGTCATCTGTCCAAGTCCTCCACGTCACCTGTGGTTTATTAACAAGTATTCCCTGAGCATATGAACCCCAGACCCACAGAGCCACCACTTGAGGTAGGAACCAAGGCAGCCCCTACATCCCTGGGACAGTCCTTCCAGGGGACTACAGAAAATACTTGACAACTGGGTTCCTAGCTGACCACTGTCCCATTTCACAGCCATGCTTCTAGGATCAAAGAAAATAACATGGTCCCAGCAATCCCTATGTGACAAGAGATAACTGAAAGAAATTTGTAAAGTGGCTGTTTAGAAACATGAAGCCACCAAGTCATCCCCCCGACCTATATGAAGATCTGCAAGGAAGCTGGAGGGAACTGGCTGGCACCACAGCAGTGCCATCCGCAGTGGGTGCTTCCATTTTGGTCTCAAACATGATCCGGGTGAGAGCACGGGAGCACCATCCGGCTAAGCCTGGAAGCCCAGCACAGCAGCCAGAGCTATGATCCCTTCTCTGCTGTCCTGGAGACTCACACAATCATCATCCAATTTGCCAGTGAGCTCTTGTTACTCAATGCATAAAACGAATTTTATAAAGAAATAAAAGCCAGGGCACTTCTTTTTTTCCCCAAAAAATACAAAGTTTACTGAAGAAATCAAAGCACACGGCACTGACACAAAGTGCACTGTGTCCAGCGTCTGTCCTTGACTAATCTCCCTCTGCAGGGCTGCAGCCGAGCCTCTCAAACTAGGTATCACCAGCTCTCTTCCCCACGAGCTTATCTCTGTCTCGCAGGCAAAGTATGAAAATGACAATTTAAGATAGCATATAATGGAGCTAATCTTTCTTCAGCAGATAAGATTTTAGAACCTGGAGTCACTGCACATTTGTGGGCTGCTGAATTAGATGTAAAAGCACCCAGCATAGTCTAGGAAGCAGAATGCTCCTTACAACGCTGGGCCTGCCATTGCCGGCGCTTTTGAATAACGTCGGCAGCTCACATGTGGTTCATTCATTTCTACAGGACCTAATTGAGTTTTGCTGTTTCCATATTGTCTACTTTCAAAGCTGCCTTGGATTTTACATTTGTAAACAAGCAGGCAGACACCCCAACCAGACCTAATGAGCTGTGTGCTCTTGGCTCCTTAGCTGCGCCTGCGCTGAGGGCCTCAGTACAGACAGAAGGGCCCATGGGGCTTGAGGGTTTAGAATCAGGCTGGGCTTTAAGGAGTGGAAAATTCCGTAATAAAATGACAGAGACGTCTGAGCCTCATCCAGACAGCGCTCTAGAAACATGTTTGGTTTTTGCTGTACTTTCAGTGTTGCCAAGAAAGTCCCCTTGAGGATGACCTGCAGGTGTGTCACTGGCCCCAAAGGGCTCCAGTTGGCCCCTCGGCCTGAGACAGCAGGCATGTCTGGCTTCACGTACCTCTGCCCACTGACCCTATCACCAACCCTTGTCACATCAGAGGTCTCAGTCAAAGCCTCTGGGACCTCATGGGGAGGCCCATCCTGAGCCATGTGCAACCCTCCCTGCCCACCCTCCACTCCGAGGCTGTGGGATGATGGGAGCCATGGCATAGCATCCTGGATGAGCAGCCCGGCTCAGAATGCACTTTCCCACTCTCCTCCTTGATGAGCAGTGCTGTGGGCTCATCTGCACATCAACATCTCCCTGGGAACCTATTTGCTCTTTTTAGGGCTGTCACAGAGATAGATACCCCATGAATAGCACCAAATTTACTAGTGATCTCAAATGTGGGCAAGACCAAGTTGACTAGTGGTCTCAAATCCTTATCAAATATGAACTAGGGGACACCCTGCACTCACAATCTGGTTAGACTCTCAGTGGCCGAGGTCATATTCTTACAGGCCAAGATTAGATTCTCAAGAGCCAACAGACTCTCAGACTCTCAGGGCCTAAGGTCACATTCTCAGTGACCAAGGCCAGATCCTCAGAGGCCAAAGTCAGACTCTCAAGGTCCAAGACCAGACACTCAGAATCCAACATCAAACTCTCAGTGGCCGAGGTCAGACTCTCACTAGCCAAGGTCAGATTCTCAGGGACCACAGCCAGACTCTCAGGGACCAAGGTCAAACTCTCAGCAGCCAAGTTCAGACTGTCAGTAGCCAAGGTCAGAGTCTCAGTAGCCAAGACTCGCAATGGCCAAGGTCAGATTTTCAGGGACCAAGGTCAGACTCTCAGTAGCCAAGGTCTTTAGACTCACAGTGACCAACATCAGATTCTAAGTGATCAAGGTTAGATTCTCAGAAACCAAGGTCAGACTCTCAGTGGTAAAGGTTACACTCTCAGTGACCAAGGTTATACCCTTCAGTGGTGAAGGTCAGACACTCAGGAGCAGGCTAACAGGAGTCCTGTAGGAGAGCACCCTCAGGATGTGGCTGCTCCCAAGGGAGCTGATGCTGTAGCAGGAGAAACAGCTAAGGAAACAGCACAGGGCCAGCAAGGATGTCGGGCTCTTACCCACATTGGCCAAGGTCAGGTGCAGCCGCCCCTTTACCACCATGTGGACACCAATGGGTTTCACACTGCCAAACCGGGTCACATCTCCGCTGACCACCACCACATCCTGCTCATATTCAGTTGCCACCACCTCGAGTTCATGCATGACCTGGACAGCCGGCCGTCCTTGGCGGAGGAGATGCTGTGTAAGAAAAGTATTTTCAGAAGCTGGAGCCAGCCACAGCCCACCTCCAAGTGCCCCTGCAGGTGTGAAGGAACTCCCCACCCACCAAGAAAAGCCACTGAGAAGGAGTAAATGTAGTGTAGAAAGGGACAAGAACCGAAAGACCACACACACGCTGTACTTCACACAAGCCCACTACTTCTGAACCTGAAAGGCTCATATTCTTCTTGCTAAATCTTTAACAAAACAGAACCAGAGTGACTAATGAACAAACTTAGCTAGGCACCAAGGTCACAGATGCCATGGGAGGCACCCTGGAAGAGCCACCCTTCCAGGAGAGAATGTGAGTAGATCTACTTTATCCAGGTCTGGGGCAGCATGAGAGCCCCGGGCAGAGCTGCAGGAGTCCTCAGAATGGAGATGAGCCTGTAGGGTAGGGGGCTGTGGAGCAGGTCAGGCTGAGGCCCAAAGGCAGGGGACACCCAGACAGAGCAGAAACTCCAGTGTGGCTAAAAGACAAGCCTCAAGGCAGAAGAAAGGCCAGGAGGACCAATAGAGAAATAGGCTGAGTGCAGTGTGCAGGCCAGGGGGCAAGAATGCCCATGTCAGATTGACGGTTCAGGGTTCATCCAGCCTGTGAGAGCTACACAGTTATGAAGCACCTTCTGCATGAGCTGAGAAGGCTGCACAGGGACACACCATCTCTACCTTGTTCCCAGCCACCCCAAGTTCATTCTAGCCTTAGGGCTCTATACTCCCAGGAATGTAGGTCTCTCAAATAACCAGAGGCTGGCCCACTTGCCACCTTCTTGAGGAGGACTTCCCTGCCATCTCAAGCTAAAATACCACCACCACAGCCCATCTCCCAGTCTTGACTTCATGCGCAGTACTGCTGATGACGGAATGATCCATCAATCAATCAGCAGATGCTTGGGGAGGAGGCCTTGCAGCTAGAGGGAGGGACATCACCAGAGGAAGGAAGCAGCTCGAGGGTGCACCAGTACAGGGAAGAGGGGTGTAACATGTGCACAAGATTACTAAAAACGACAAACTAAGGCAGTCATCTACCCCCAGTGGGTCACGAGCAGAATGAGGACAGAAGCTCTTCCTTCCACAAGTCACTACGACAGTCCACTGGGTGCTGACAGGCCCTGGGAACAGTGTAGGGGACAGGACCAGCAAAGTCTCTACCCTCAGGGACTAATTAGCTACAAGGGGAAAGAAAGGGAGTAAGCCACCAGCAGACAGATACCCATCAGGACAGCTGAGGATACACTGAGAACCAGGGCCTGGCAGGTAGGTGGGTAGGTGAGAAGGCTCCCTAGGGCACTGACCCTGGGCCAAGCCCTGAGCTGTCACTTGGTAGCCAGTATGAGAAGGCAGAGGAAGAATTCATCAGGGAGAGAAGACAAGGCAAAAGCCCAACAGCAGAAACAGTGAATTGAGAACAAGGAAGTCAACCAGGCTGGTCAGAGCAGATGGAGGCAGTAAAAGCTCAGATCCAGGACAGCACCAGGAGAGCATTCTGACCATATGATCTTTTTTATAATCAAATGCAATCCCTAAACCTCTACCAGAGCTCAAGGCTCAGAAGACCTGCCTGGGGGATGGTGATGTCACAGCAGTAGCTGTGGAGTTACAGCTGGGCTGCAGGTCTGGCTGGGATACTCTTAAGCTGTATGGCCACGGATGGTGACTAACCCTCTCTGGATTAGAGCTTTCTTGAAGGTCGAAAGAAACACAGGAAAAGATGATCTCAAACTCTCCTTGCAGAAAAGCATCCAAAGGTCTGGCTCTGTGGCAGTCCGGCACTCCCACTGCTGAGAGTGTGCAAATCTCAGTGTGGTGCACCTAGACCTGCCCTCATGGGTCTGGGAGCTTCTAGTCCCTTGAGATCCTGTCATGAAGCACTGTTCCCCACAGAACCCACCCAACTGCACCTGCATCTGTGGCCAAAGCATCCCAGTGGCTTGTAGGAAGATGTCTATGGTGAATGGCCAGTAAGTATAACAAAAAACATCCAGTCTCACCAGGAAGCAGAGACACAAATGAAAACCAGGTCTCATATCTCACCTATTACAACTCAAAGGCTCTCTAAAGGGCTGATACCACGAAATAAGAAAGCTGGAGCTAGAGCCTTGATCCCACTGGCATGGTAGAAGCTTACATATCTGCATCCCCCAACTCAGAGTCCCCTTCACACATGGGGACAGCACATGATACAGTGCACAAGTTTTAGAGTTACGGCTGGGTTAAAAACCTGGTTTATATTATTTGCACCTATCAATGGTGCAATCTCTGCTGAAAAAGAGGATACTGACAGCATTACCTCATAAGCCTGGGGTAAGGATGGCAGCAAGTGAAGCATAAGAACAAATGGATCACTGTAGCAGTCACTGTTCTAACCACAGTAATACTGGTATCGTCACTGTCCACAAAAAAGAAGCTAAAGTGTGTGTTAAGCTTCAAGGTGTTTACTGCAACACTTTCAACAGAGAAAATTACTGAAATGCACAACAAAAGAGTAGGTCAAAGAAGTTATAATGCAGCCATACTTTGCAGCAAGTGAGTTTATCAAAGGATAAACAGCATTTTAACTACCTTGGTGTCTGCAGCTACAGCTGGTTTTCTTTTATCTGAATTTTTCACCTTTTCTACGGAAGTTGTGAAGTCAAGAGACTTATTTTTTAAAAAATTAACTTTTCAAACTCTAGGTCAATAAGCATACAGCAGCATTTGCTTAAGCAGCTCTTTATATAAGACAAGGCAGATAACTTCCATCTCTAGGTGTGAACACAAACAAAGGAGATGGAAGCTTGGCTGGGGACACGAAGGAGCCGCCATTGTTCCCTAATGCTCCATGGCAGGGCCCCTCACACATCCCCGCCACACACACTGAGCACCAACCAGTAAGATGTGGGGCATTCATTCACTCCCTCATTCATTCATTCACCTGCCTCTTGTGCCCAGCTCATGGTGGGTTAGAGCTGGAGACACAGCAGTGATAAGATCCCATCCCTGCCCTCAGGGTGGTCACAGGCAGGGAGGAAAACAGACAGGCATGACAACCCCAGGGATCTGTGTGATGGCTGAGCTGTGATCCTAGGGATGAAGAATCAGAAGAGCCAACACCCACTAAGTCCTTGCTACGGGTCTTGCTCTGGGCCACCCACCACCCAGGGCACCTCATTGCTGCCCAGACTCCTCACATTCAGCTGCAGGCAAGGACAGCTGAGAGAAAGACACTGAGACCCAGGGAAGCTTCAGATTGGTAGGTTGAAGGGAGAGACAGGTGAGCCAGCACAGCCCAGGTGGAAGCATCACAGTGTGGGAGGAAGGACCACCTATGAGGCAAAAGGAAGGAAAGGATCAGGCCTGAATTCAATGACCAGACCAGCTGTTAGTGTGGAGGGTAGACCAGGGGCAGGGGGCAAGGGAA
This sequence comes from Heterohyrax brucei, assembly GCA_028571685.1. Lineage (NCBI taxonomy): Eukaryota > Metazoa > Chordata > Mammalia > Hyracoidea > Procaviidae > Heterohyrax > Heterohyrax brucei. The sequence continues at coordinate 34,752,626 of CM053140.1, forward strand.
ACCAAGCAGAAAACTAAGTAACTATGGGGAATGAAGAGAAGTGGAGGAACCTGAGATGTTCAGGAGCCACAGCTATGCTGCGATGTCCTCTCCCATCCCCACCCCACGTGTCAAAAGAAAATTCTCAGTATGTCACACTGGTAAGTAGAAGTGGCCCTAGTCCTTGGCCCAGGAGTTGCTATGGTCAAATCTTCATTGGCCCTCCTGGTGCCCTTCAAGCAAAAGAGAAGGCTTCAGGGAACTCTGGGAAGAACACTGGCTAAGTAGGCAGAATGAGATCTTTGTATATGCGACAGTGGATGACAAGGGCTTAGAAAAACGCAGTGCATGGCAATGACAACATGTATAGATCACATTCTCACACCCGGCCATTCCCTCCTTCATTTGGTCACTTACTCATTCACTCAACATTCAAGCCGGGCCTCTGGGGGCCAAACCCCGACCCAGTGGTAACTAAGGCCAGCCTCACACCTGCCCGCAGGGAATTTAAAAACTCATGGCTGTGGAGCTGACCCCAACTCCTGGCAACTCCATGTACATCACAGCGGAACTGTGCTCACAGCCAAGCTTTCAGAAGTGGACAGCCAGGCCTTTCTTCCAAGGTACCTCCGGGAAGACTTAAACCCCGAACCTTCAGGTTAACATCTTAACCATTTACACGACCCAGACACTCCCCAAGGAGTTTATCCCATCACATTCCAAGAAGTGGAAAATGGCATTACCGGGAATCTGTCAAAGGAACTGATACCTGACTTTGATCTTAAAGAGTTCATCTGCAAACATCTAGAATGACAGAATTCAGACTCTGTCAAAAATCTTCTCCATTCTGAAAGGAGGGAACGTGGCAGATTTTAATTTGTGGAGCAGAGTTCTTGAGTCACAGTCCCATGCCAAGCATGGACCAGCATGGGCTGCATGCTGATCTTTGGCTGATGGCTGTCCCAAGGGACACGCCACCTAGAACAGGCTCTCCCTCAGCGGGGTACACTACCTTCATCTGGACGGCTGCTGAGCCGACGAGGAGCAGGGAGTCTCCGTCCCAGACATCAATCTGCAGGGTCTGCACAGCCAGGTACTGGAGGAACCAGCGCTGTTCTCCGGGTTTCAGGAACCCAGGGTTCACCATGTACTTGAGCCGGAAGCCAGGAGACCCTGTCCAAAAGAGGCCACATGAGGGTAAGAGGAATTAGATTCATTCACCATTCTTACACTTTCAAGAGACTTCTGCTCTGGTTATGATTACTAATTCTGCTTCTATCAGAGCAACAATTCAATAAACACATTAATCAAAAACATCATAAACTATCCAAATTAATTAGAGTCACGTTCAAGAGTCTCAGTTTCTTTCCAATATATGCCATCAACTTCTCCCAAAAAAAGATTTACAGTTTTCACTACGTGCTTGTAAAACAATCTGCTGTTGGGCAGAAAGCAAAGCCCTGAAATCACTGAGGGTTTATGACTCTGCACACACAGGATTAGGGCAAAGCACGTCCCACACCTGCTGCCAGGTGTGGCAGAGAGACAGTCAGGGAGTGAGTACTGAGACCAGCCCACCTCCCAATTGTGACAGTGCAAACCCCGTGCCTGCACTCACCCTGCCCCACACTTGGGCCCCCCACTTAAAAGGTGTCTTTTGCAGTGGGCTTCAAGCCAGCCCTCAGCCCTCAAAAAAGGCTGGGCTCTCATCTCCATCTTCTTTATAACAGCATTTGTCATTAGTTTTAAATCGATAAACATGCCACTAAGATCACCAGCAGTAAAGAGTCTGTACAGCAGCAATGCAGAAGACACATTTGAAAGAACATTTTTCCCTTTTCTATCAACAGCAGGCACAACAGTTATAAGGTCCCACTGTCTGGAGCCCTGGGGTCTGAGGGGCAGGGACTCACATCTGCTCATCACCTCTGTGGGCCAGGACCACCAAGGCTTTGGTTCACAGTCAGGCTGAGTAGAGGTCCGCTCACTCTATCCCCAATGGAGATGACCTGACAGTGACTCACAGCTTATGCCTAAGACCAGAGACGGTACGTGCAGTGGGAGAGGTGATAGCAGAGAGCCTGGGGCTCCAGCACTGGGGGATGAGGCTGAGGGCGAGTGGGGACAAGAGCCCCAGGGAGAGTAGAAGGGGAATGACACTGTGGACCAGCTGCTTTAGCTTTGGGCCTGGCCCCAGCAGGAAAGCTGACAGGGCATTTCACAGGGTGGAGAGGTAAGGAGGGAACAAAGACTGATGGGAGGCGGCCATAAAGTCACGTATAGCTGGCCTGTCTCCAGTGTCGCACGTCAAAGTAACCAGACCAACTCATGGGACCAGGGACACCTCAGCCCACCACACCCTCAGGGGCAAGCTCTGAGAACCTCAAAGGGTGTCTGTGATCATCCCTCACTTCAGAGACCTCAGCACCTGAGCCTGCACACAGAGCCCAGGCCCACACACAAGCCACAGCCCCCGTGTTGGCCTGAGCCACACAGGAAGGAGCAGATGGCACCGGCCACCACAGCTCCAGCTTCCAGACCTAAGAGGCTAACAGGTTTGAAGTTCTGGGGGTGAACTTCCCCAATAGTAACTCTAAATGCTCTGTTCCCTGGGTATCCTCCAAAAACAGAGATACAGGGGAGGAAAGAAGAGTAAAAACGTGAGAGAGAAACAAAAACAGGTATGAATAGAAGTTTCAGGAAAAGATGACAAACAGCCCTAAAATACTATAAAAAGATGCTCAGCTTCACTCATTACAAAAAAAATGTAAATTGACAGTGCACTGAGACCTATTCCTCATCCATTAAACTGTACAGATTCAAAGTTTACCTGCCCATTTTGGAAGGAAGGCTGTGTATAAGGAAGCAGGTCACAGTGGACAGCACCAGTGGGTGCACAGAGAGGTAACAATGTCTACGGAGGAGAGTTGGTTGTGTTTGTCAACACCAATGGAAGCCTTACTCTTTGATCCTATAGTCCCACTCCTAGAAATCTACCCTAAAAACACAGCTCCTCAAGCAGAAAACACCAGAGACGCATGATTGTTAATTACTACACTACTTTTCATACCAAAATCCTGGAAACAGCCCAAATGTCCACCAGTCAGAAACTGACTGGAAAAAGCTACACAGCACTGCCACAATAGAACACTACGCAGACGGAAAACCCAGTGTGGACAATTTTGATACTGAGTGTGACTCTAGGACACATTATTGATCGAAAAGAGCAAGACACAGAAAGGTGCGTTTGGTGCTTTTACCTTCTGTGTAAGAAAAATAAATATAAATAAAACAAAGAAGCATCTGCTTATTTTTCCTCCCCAACCAATACCACTGACAACAATGATAGAAACCACTAGACAATTAAAACAGAAACTAAAAAGTGATTGTGCGTAAGAGGCTGGCAGGCAAGGGTGGGCCAGAAGGACAGGCAAAGAAGGAGACCTTCAGAATACATTCTATTACAGTTTTGACTTTTGGACCGTATAAATGTTTTACATATTCAAAAGTTAAGTCAAAAAGGAAAGAAAGCACACATAAAATGGAAAACAAACAGAAACAAAGGAAACTAGCTGGAAACACAAGCACACAGAATGTTCTCTAGGGACATCTGGTCGTCACTCCACCTTGACTCTATCCTCACGGCACTAAGACTAAGAAAAATCTGCAAAGGAATCTTACCTTTCCATCTGAGGGACTGCTAGGATTAACATCAGCAGTATAATTATGGAAACACATTCTCCATGGGACAAAGACCTGGCAATCTGCTTCCAAACAGTCACAGCCCAGAAAATTCTAGAGACGCAGCTCTATTCTGTCACACAGGCTTGCTCTGAGTTGAAATCAACTGGATGGCACCCAACAACAACAACCAAAACTGTATGGTGAAGTCAACAGATAAACATGTTACCAGGAAATGCGCTTTTCACTACAGGAGGAAAGACATACAGAAACTATTTTAAGAAAAGAACTCCAGATTTGAGTTGCGAATACCAACAGGAACTCAGTGTTAATATGTGTTCCCCAGCTCAGCCCACTGAAAAGGTCCAGGAGCAATGACACGCCAGAATCAAAAACATCCCAGGACCAGGCTACTAGAAGAAATGGTTGCTTCCAGGTGTGAGACACAGAAGGTACGAGACAAGTCTGGGACACTCCACTGTTCTAGAAATAAGGGGTGCTCAGAGTCTGATTACAGCACATCAGGGGTCCTCACCAGTCAACTTGAAGAACTCCCCTGGCCACAGGTAGGGAATTCCAGCATCACAAAAGTATAATAATGAGTGTAATACAAAGAAGAAATAAAAACCCAAAAGATAAGATTGATACTCAAAAGACAGAAAAAAAACACACACAGAGACTTACAAAAGCACAATTACCAACATGGAGTGATTATTACATCAATTTCTTACTCTGAAAACTGGTGATAAAAGGGAAATAAATGAAGATTTGCCCTGCCTTCCTTAGAGGAAGTGTCTGTAGTAGTTGATGAGAGGGAAGTTCCCTTATGTAGAAGAATTTTAAAAAAAGGAAAAGAAAAATCTTACCTGATAAGGTAAGGGCAAAGATAAAGGGTAAACGATAGAATTACACAAATTACCATTTTGAAAATTTCAGCTAAATAATTTACTCAAGCAAAGCTCAGCCAAGTATATTAAAACAATACGTGAACACAAATCCTTGTAGTGCCAAAGAATGGCCCTTAGAATTCTTTGAAGAATGGAAAATATGTCTCTGACTAGAAACATCTGGGATCCAGTGCCTTATCCCTGTGACAACACTTAGCCTCACAAGCTATTAAACAGCCCGCCAGCATGTGCCGCCATATGGAAGGGGAGGAGAGGGGAGAGAAGAGGAAAGGATGAACTGGACCGGGATGCCCCGCACACAGCACCGACAGGGATTTACACTCATGCCAAAATCCAGGATCAAGTCAGGCCACCAGCCCTAACTCCCATTCACAGGCAGCAGCAAGGATAAAGCACCACATTCAACAACACGAGGAAACAAGCAGATAGACACCGAGCGTCAACCATCTACAACAGACTGGTCTCCTCAAAGAGTGATGCTATTGAAAAAGGATGGAGAGGTGCCTTTGATCAAAGAGCTAACTACCAAATGCAATACACACACTCAGGTTGGGTCCTTGTTCAAAAACCAGCCATAACAGACACATGGGGGACAAATGGAGGGAATTTAACACAGAAGTAAGGTAAATTAGGGAATTCTTACTAATTTTCTTACTATAGTAATAGATTGGCTTGGTACTGGTATAACAACAGATACATAAACCAGTGGAACAGAATTGAGAATCTAGACACAAGTTCATCTACCTATGAGTAGCTTATATCTGACACAGGCCCAAACTCTATTAAACAGAAAAGACAGTCTCTTTAATAAATGGTGCTGGCATAACTGGATATCCATCTGCAAAAACATTGAAACAAGAGCCATACCTCACACCATGCACAAAAACTAACTCAAAATGGATTGACCTAAATATGAAATCTAAAATGACAAAATTATGGAAGAAAAAAATAAGGATGACGCCCAGGAGCCCTATTACATGGCATAAACAGATTACAAAACATTACTAACAATGCACGAACACCAGAAGAGAAACTAGGTAACTGGAAGCCCCCAGAAGTCAAACACTTAGGTTCATCCAATGACTGAATTGAAAGAGTAAAAAGACAACCTACAGACTGGGAAAAAAATGTTTGGCTAAGACAAATTTGATCAGGGTCTAACCTTTAAAATCTACAAGATACAACAAAACCTCAACAACAACAAAATAACCCACCTAAAAAATGGGAAAAGAATATGAACAGGTACTCTACCAAAGAAGGTATTCAGGCCATCATTCACCATTAGGGAAATGCAAATCAGAACTACAATGAAATACCATCTCACCCCAACAAGGCTGGCAGTGATAAAAAACACACACACACACACACACAATTATAAATGCTGGAGAGGCTGTGGAGACACTGGGACACTTACACACTTCTGGTGGGACTGTAAAATGGTACAGCCACTTTGGAAATTCATTTGGTGTTTCCTTAAAAGCTAGAAATAGAAGTAGCATGTGATGCAGCAGTCCCACTTCTTAGAATACACACTAGAGAAACAAGAGATGCCACACAAACAGATGCACACACAGCAGTGTTTGCTGCAGCACTGTTCACAACAGCAAAAAGATGGAAACAACAAGTGTGCCCATTAATAGATGAATGAATAAACAAATTGTGGTATATTCACACAATGGAATACTAGGCAATGATGAAGAGCAATGATAAATCTGCAAAACATCTCACAACATGGATGAATCTGGAAGACACACTGAGTGAAATTAGTTGCAAAAGGACAAACACTAAATGAGACTACTATAGTAAGAACTTAAGAAAAGGTTTAAATGCAGAAGAAAACATTCTTGGATGGCTACAAGGGTGGGGAGGGAGGGAAAGGGGCATTCACTAATTTGATAAGCCAAAAAAGCAAAACCAGTGCCATCAAGTCAATTTCAACTCACAGTAGACAAGGATTATGTTAGGGGAAGGGAAGGATGACACACCATACAGGGGAAGCTGGCACAAATGGGCTAAACCAAAAGCTAAGAAGTTTCCTGAATACAAAATACTTTGAGGGACAGAGTAGCACGGAAGAAAGGGGAAGGGGACAGCCAAGGACTATGGTTTCAGGGGACATCCACATCAAATGGCATAACAAAGTTTATTAAGAAAATGTTCTGTATCCCACTTTGGTGAGTGGTGGCTGGGGTCTTAAAAGCTAGGGGGTGGCTATCTAAGATGAATCAGCTGGCCCCAACTCACCTGCAGCAAAGGAGAGTAAAGAACACCAAAGCCCTAAGGAAAACAGGAGCCCAAGGAACAGAAACGACCACATAAACCAGAGACTCCATCAGCCTGTGTTAGTACAGTATTAGCTGACTAAAACAGAAGGGATGTCATGGATTGAATTGTGTCCCCCCAAAAATATGTGTAGCCCTATGGCTGGGCCATGATTCCCAATGTTTTGTGATTGTCCCCATTTTGTGATTTTCCTGCGCTGTATGTTAAAGGATTAGGGTGGAGCTGTAAATCCCTTCAGAGGATCACCTTGGTGCTACACTATAAAGGGAGTTTCCCTGGAGTATAGCTTGCACCACTCTTTATCCTTTCATCCTGCAAGAGATAAAAGGAAAGGGAAGCAAGTAGAGAGTTGGGAACCTCATAACCATCAAGAAAGCAGCACCAGGAGAACAGTGCGTCCTTCAGACCGGAGGTTCCTGCACCAAGATGTTCCCTGGACAAAGACTGATGCAATACCAGACTTTCCTCCAGAGTCGACAACAGGGAAAGCCCTCCCCTGGAGCCGACATCCTGAATTTGGACTTGGAGCCTACCAGACTGTGTAAGAATAAACTTTGCTTTGCTAAAGCCATCCACTCATGGTATTTTCTGTTAGAGCAGTACCAGGTGACTAACAGCCTGCAACCAGAAGAACTGGATGACACCTGGCCACCTTTACAGGAAACATAAGAGAATCCTCAACAAAGCAGGAGCAAACTGGGGTGCAGAACTCAAATTCTAGAAAAAAGACCAGACTTAATGGTCTGACTGCAGGGACCCCGCATGACATGGCCATCAGACTGTCAGCCAGAACTAAAACTATACCCAAAGCTAACTCTTCAAAGATCAGACTGAACTATAAGACATAAAATGATACTCGTGAAGCATGCACTTCTTAGCTCAAATAGATATATGAAACTAAATGGGCAGCTTCTGTCTGGAGGTGAGATAAGACGGCAGAAAGCGACAGGAACTGGTTGGACAGACACAGGAAATCCGGAGTAGAAAGAAGTGCGCTGTCACATTATGGGGAGGGCAACTAGGGTCACACAATAATGCGTGTATAAACTTTTGTAAGACAAACTAACAAGAACTATAAACTTTCACTTAAAGCACAATAATAATATAATTATATTTTTGTAAGAGTCTTTAATGTTTTTCTTTCATGTTGCATAACACTGATCATTTTGTTTTACTGTGGTAAAAATATATAACATTTTTCCATGTACAACTCAATTACACTGGTTACATTCATCATGTTGTGACACCATGACTACTGTCCATTTCCAAGTTATTCCACCACCATCCACCACAACAGAAACTCACTGCCCACTAAGCAATGACTTTCCCCAACCCCTGCCACCAACTCCTGGTAACCACTAGTAATCTGTGGTCTCTAGCCATTTGCCTATTTCTTATAAGTGGGATCATACAATATCCAGTATCTGTCCTTTTGTGACTGATTGACTTATTTCATCCAGCATAATGTTTTCAAGATTTAGAATGTCCTCAGTTTTTAAGACACAGGTTGATGTATTTACAGATATATATAATGATGTCTACTACTTACAAATGATTCTGGAAAAAAATAAATACTTGATGCAAATATTCCAAAAGGCATCTATACAATTTTTATAGGTAGAGACATATGGAACTTGGATTCTTGAGGAAAGATATGATCTATTAAAGGAAGACAGGCAAGGCAATGATGGGTGTGGACTGGGACTGGATGTTAGTCTGATGTGAAACTGGAAGAGTAAGGTAGACAACATTTCTTTAGAATAACAAATGAGCTTTGCAGACCCAGAATTCAGTGACTTCATCTCTTGCACTAAGGAAGACTTCCACAAGACAAAACCACCAGGAGGAACATGCCAGGAAAACTAAAATCAAGGCCAGAAAGCAGAGGAAGCACAAAGGAAAGAAGTTACTGTATACAGGTGATGGCCTGTTAGGACAATGTACATAGCTTAAACTGTCACAGAACCCTCCAGAAGGGATTTGCGGTCAGCAGCAAGCAGGAAAACACTACAGGTACTTCCTACTTCTGCAGAAAAACAGGTAACAAAAAGAAATGCTACTCACCACTGAGAACACTGCATAACTGAGAAAAATGCCTTTCTGGAGCAGCCTAGGGCAGAGACAGCCATCAGGCCCCAAGGGTCACAGACTGCAGAAGCATCCACTGCACCCTCAGTTCAGGAATCTGCAGTTTCTCCCACTGGACCTAATATGGCAGTACCTCCGCATGTGCCTGCTAAGGTGCTAGGGTGGAAACCTCCAAAGGGGGGTAGAAACCAAGAGGCTGGCCCTGCTTGTGCTGCTTAGGGAAGAAAGACATCACACTGAGAACTGAGATTCCAGCTACCAACACTATAAATGTTCAGACTCTGCCAGGCAACAATAATGTCTCAGATTCCACTTTCTAAGAGTGGATCCCCACCACGAAGATACAGCAACTGCAAGGCAGCCAAGTGTCGTCGAGTCAAGGTGATGTTAAGACTTTGACTAGCTCGGGCACCCCAGGATCACTGCTCTAGTCACTGTCATTATCAAATTTTAGACTGTAGAAACATAATTTTTTCTTGGATAATTATTTGAGGGCTGAGAATTACCTTGTTTTCTAAAGTTGCCGGTTATGTGGTCAGTGCTTTGAAAGAATCATATATCCTAATAGTCCTCTGGACTCTTTCAATGGAGGTCATGAATCTGGATCCCTACCTGATACTATACACAAAAAAATCAATTCCAGATAGATTATAGACATAACTATATAAAAATAAAAGAAAGAAAAACTTCTAGAAGACAAAATAGGACAATTATCTTCAAGACTTTGTGAAGACAAACATGTTTTGTTTCAGCTTAGGAGATCTAACCCTTAAGGAAAAGGCTGACAAATTGTCATCAAAAATTACTTAACCAAAGGCACTAGAAACACAGTCAAGCGGCAAGTCACAGAGTGGGAAAATATAGTTTCAATATCTGAAGAGAGACTTGTCATCAGGGTATACAAAGAACACCTACCAAAAAGAAAGAAAGAAATGCAATTTTAAAAATGGGCAAAAAACCTGAACAAGCACTTCATAAAACAGGATGTCTGATCGGCCCATAAGCATGTAAACAGGTCTTCAGCATTATTAGCCAGAGAAGCCCAAATTACAATGAGATACCTCCATATAGTCATCATAATGTGTTCACCTGTAAAAAATCACACGTTTTATAAAAATTAACTTAAAATGGATCACAGACCTAAGTGTATAATGCAAAACTGTAAAACTTTTAGAAGCTTACATAGGAGAAAATATAAGTGACCTAGCGTTTGGTGGTGAGTTTTCGATAAAACACCAAAAGCATGATCCATGAAAGAAACAGTTGCTAAATTGGACTTCATTAAAATTAAAACTTCTGCTCTGCAAGAGATGCTATTAACAAATGAAAAACCAAGGCACAAACTGGGAGAAAATATTTGCAAAACAAATATACAAAGAATTCTTAAAACCCAACAATAAGAGAAATCCAATTAAAAAATGGGCTAAAGATCTGAACAGAAGCTCACTGAAGATGATATACAGACAGCAGAAAAGCTTATGAAAAGATGCTCAGCCTCAGATGACAGTAGAGAAATACAGCTCACAAGAGGCTCAGGGCTGAACTGAAGCAACTTCTGAGATCCTAAGAAATCACTTTCACCCAGAGGGAAGGTCTCTGAGCTTTATTTAGCCTCTAAAGAATGCTGACCTCTGCCCAGACAAAGGACACCACTGCCTGAGACCCAACTGTGGAAGAAATTGAAAAGAACTTTTCATTGTTTTGGACTTTAACCTAAGAATTTCAGACTTGGAATTTTAACTCATAAGACAAGAATTTCAGGTTCAGGAGCTTAAAATCTTTGGACTCCAAATTGCAAAGAAATTAAAGTTTTGCCTTTAATTTCTCTCGGGGAAATTTTTTTTAACGTTTTATGGTGTTTCAAGTGAAAGTTTATAATCCAAATCAATGGGCCATATAAAACCCCAAGTACACACTACTCTAACTGCCCTCCCTACCCCCTGTGACAGCACACTCCTGTTTTCCACCCTGTACTTCCTGCATCCCTTCAACCAACTCCTGTCCCCCTCCACCCTCTCACCTCGCTTCTAGACAAGAGCTGCTCAAGCAGCCTCAGGTATATATTTAAGCCAAGAAGCACATTCTTTGACAGCATCACTCTGCATCTTCCAGTCCAATCACTGTCTGGAGAGTTGGCTTCAGTACTGGTTTCATCTCTGGGCTAACAGAGAGTCTAGGGGCCATGTCCTCAGAGGACCCTCCAGTCTGACAGACCATCAAGTCTGGTTGTTTAATAGAGTTCTACTTCTGCACTACACAAGGGACTTTATGTTGTATACCCTGTCAGGACAGTCACTGGTGGTGGCCAGGCACCACCTACTTCTTCTGGTCTTGTGCTGACGTAGTCTCCCGATCACATGGCTCCTTTAGTGTCCTGGACTCATATTTTTCTCATGTTTTCAATGTCCTTCATTCTCCTCTGCTCCAGGTGGATTGGGACCAACTGATGCTACTTAGATGACAGCTTGCTAGCTTTTAAGACCTCAGAGAAATTCTTTATGGTAATGAATTTCTAGTCAAATCAGAAGTACCTCTAAGTAGCTGGTCTTTTTCGTTTGTATTATTTTGACACTGTTCTTTCACGTCACTGCAGAACCTCTGACCAGCTGCACTGGATGCCACGACTGGAGAGAATTCAGAACAAAAACTAGAATGCCAGTGGCTGTCAAGCTAACTCCAACTCAAGGCAACCCCACATGAGTCAGAGTAAAACTGTTCTCCACAGGGTTTTCAATGGCTGATTTTTTCAGAAGCAGATCACTGGCCTTTCTTCTGAGGCACCCTCCAGGTGCATTCAAACTGCCTAGCTTTCGGTTAACAGCTCAGCACTTAGGTGTTTCTACCACCCACGGGTTTCTAGTAGTGGGTACAGAGAAGCCTTGTAATAAATACAATTAGTGCATTATTCTTAACCCTTTTAGTGCCTTTTGATGCATAAGCTCAACTGTCCACCAGTGGTCCCCTGGGCATCAATAAAGATGGCTGGCTTGGGAGAAGTAGTCTCAGAAGGCTGAGCAACTGCCCTAGTGATGACTACTCTCTTCCCCCAAAGAAGATGGCAATGCTTCTGATTGGCATAAACTTTATAGCTAAATCTCATTAGTCAAGAGAACAAACCCTGGGCCACATGGTAGAAGATTCTTTTCCCTGGTGTCACAACTCCATGTGGACGGACCTTCTGTGCCCCCTCTGCCCAGCCCATGCTCCTTCCCAGGACGAAGGTGCTTATCCGACAGGAGAGTTTCAGAGAAGGAACAGGCATGAGCTGCTCACCCTTCTCTCTTCTTTTCAAAGTTGCCAGTAGAAGGAAAGCACTTCACATTCCAAGGTGGCTGACATTGTGGCTGAACAATGGACTCAAACACAGCAACAATCATGAAGATGTAGCAGGACCAGGAAACATTTTGTTCTGTCATACATAAGGCCACTGTGATGCACAGCAGACATGACAGCAGCAACGAGTTGTGCTTCCAGGCATGCACCGAGGTGAAAGGCTGCTGCAGGGAGTGAGGCCTGCAGCTGTCAAGCCGTAACCCTGCCTGTATCCAAATCCTTCAGTTCAGGGATGACTCTCAGACTAACAGCAGCTTTATCATAAATAAAAACGGCATCTGATCTCCACTATGTCTGACCTAAGCAGCCCTGGTGGCACAGTGGTTGACCCCTACCTGCTAACCAACAGGTTGGTGGTTCAAACCTGCCAGTCACTCTGAGGTGGACAAATGCGGCAGTCTGCTTCTATGAAATTCACAGACTTAGAAACTCTGTGGGGCAATTCTCCTCTGTCCTAAAGGGTCACTGTAAGTCAGAATCAACTTGATAGCAACAGGTTTGGTTTGGGATGTCTGACCTTGACCTAGAAAAGGAGCATTCATATTCAGACCCAATGATGCAGTTGATCCTTTCTATTGTTTCTTTGTTGTGTACATATTTATGCTTTTTGCTTTTTCCTTCTGACTCGAGGGCACTTGGCTTGGCTTCGGCTTTTATCAGGTTTGTTCTGGATTTTTCCCCCCTAACTACTGGAGTCCACCATGTGTCTGTAAGTTTGTCTTACTGTGGTGACTTGCATGTTGCTGTGATGCCAAAAGCTTTGCCCCTGGTTATCTCAAGTACTAGCAGGATTACTGTGGGTGGACAGGTTTCAGCTGAGCTTACAGATTAGGACAGACTAGGAAGAAGGACCCAGCAGTCTACTTCTGAAAACATTATAAACAGCAGCAGAACACTGTCTGATACAGAGCTGGAAGATGTGCCGCTGAAGTTGGAAAGTACTTAAAATACAACTAAGGAAAAGCTGCCTCCTCAAAGCAGAGTCAACCTTAAAGACACAAATGGAGTCAAGCTGTCAGGATATTCATTCAATGATGTGGCATGATGCAAAATGACAATCAAAAGTTGCAAATATCCATTAATAATCAGAACATGGAATGTATGATGCACGAATCTAGGAATACTGGAAGCTATCAAAAGTGAAATGGAAAGCATAAACACTGATGTCCTAGGCATAATTAGTGAGCTGGCATGCCTGTTTTGAATCAGACAATCATCTGGTTTATTATGCCAAGAATAACAAACTGAAGAGAAATGGAAGTGTATTCATCATCAAAAAGAACATTTTGAGATCTATCCTGAAGTACAACACTAACAGTGATTGAATAATATCCATACGTCTAACAAGGAAGACTAGCTAATACAACTATTATGCAGATTGATGCAGCAATCACTAAGGCCAAAGATGAAGAAATTGAAGATTTTTAACAAATCTGCAGTCTAAAACTGATCACTCACTCAAGATGCACTCATCATTAATAGTGACTGGAATGCAAAAGCTGAAAGTGAAGAAGGATTGGTAGCTGGAAAATAAGGCCTTAGTGACAGAAATGACACCAGAGATTGCCACGACAGAATTTTACTAAACCAATGACTTTCTGAGTGCAAAGAGTGTAAACAGCAACTACATGGACTATGTACATGGACTTCCCCATATGGAATACACAGAAATCAAATCAACTGCATCTCTGGAAAGAGATAATAGAGAATCTCAACAGCATCAGTCAAAACAAGGCTAGGGGCCAACTGCAGAACAGACCATCAACTGCTGATACGCAAGTTCAAGCTGAAGTTGAAGAAAATTAGAACCAGTCCGCAAGAGCCAAAGTACAACTTTGAGTATATCCCACCTGAATTTAGAGACCGTCTGAAGAACAGATTTGATGCCTTGAACACTAATAACCAAAGAGCAGACAAATGGTGGAACGACATCAAGAACATTGCACACATTTTCACTCCATCATAATAAAAAAAAAGAACACTGTACATGAAGAAACCAAGAGGTCAGAGGAGACTCTGAAAGTTACTCTTGAACATTGCCATGTGAGGACCATCTACCAGCCAAGAAACCTAGATGCACCTAGGGGCAATGACAAGGAAGGAGTCCACACGGCTGTGACCATGATTTGGACTTTAGTCTCTACAACTGTGAGAACGTGACCAATTTCTGATCTTGTGGCATTATGGTCAGAGGACATCAAATTTGATTTGATTTGGATTCCTGCTTGGCAACCTAATATACGATGCATATTTTTAAAGCTTGTGCTTGAAAATAGTGCATATTCTCTAAGCTGGGGGTATACATTTTATAAGACCATTTTTTCACTTATACTTCAATATCCTTCATTAACTTGTTTCTGCCTGAATTATCAATTTGCTGAAATAAAGGAGCACTGACTACAGTAGTGACTATGACTACAGGTTTCTTGATTTCTCCTTCTAAGTCTGTCAATTTTTCCTTTATATTTTAAGGTTATACTATTACAGGTTCACAGGTTTAGAATTCTTCATTTTCCGGACAGGACTCAGCAACACAATGTGACCATATGGTGTTTACACTTTATGGTTCTATGCATTTATAGGATGCTGTACTACTGTTCTCCTTTTAGATAGAAGAGAAGAAGCTGGGGAGGAGGGGACAGGAGTTTGTTAAGAGGATACAGCAAATATAGAATGAAAAGGAGGAGTGTGCTGTCATTGACCAAGGAGAGCAGAAGAAGCTGCAGGTAGGTGGGCATGCAAAATTAGTTTGGATTATATACTTTCACTTAGTCATAATTAAAAAACTAAAAACAGAATTGTTCATTTTCCTGGTGAATTATCGCCTTCTTTATCCTTAGTGGAAACCCTGGTGGCACAGTGGTTAAGTGCTATGTCTGCTAAACCAAAACGTTGGCAGTTCAAATCCACCGGGTAGTCCCTGGAAAGTCTATGGGGCAGTTCTACTCTGTCCTGTAGGGTCGCTATGAGTCAGAACTGACTGAGTGGGTTTGGTTTTCTTTGTTGTCCCTAGTAACGTATTTGCCTTAAAATCTCTTTTGTCTGATGTTATTGTTAAATTATTTTGTTGTTGATAGTATTTCTTTAACATACATATTGTTTTTCACCACTTTCTACTTCAAGAGGTAGTAATGGTTCTGATTCAGCTCTCCTCCTAGTACCAGGACAACTGACAATCAAAAAAAATAGAAATGTATTTGGTGTTCTGGGCACTGCCATTTAAATCCTTCAGTTTATAACAGAACCAAAAAAACAGCCATTGGTCCTACCTTTCAAGGCTGCTAGAGTCCCTGTGAGTTGGAATCAACTTAAGGGCAACAAGCTCAGTTTTGGGTTTGGGGAAACATCTCATTATTCTGGTGATCAAGGATTATTTCACCTTTCCTGTATGAACTGTACCTCCAGGTACCCAGATAGTTTATGAGAGAAAGTTTCTCTTCAGGGAGGCATTCTAGCTCACAAAAGAAGGCACAATGGAAGAAGAGGGTCATGCTGTGCAACCTCCAATAAAATAATGTGTCTATCGGCAGGGGTCACAGTGGCTGCTGATCTGGCAGAGGAAGGAGCACCTTGACCTGGCAGGCCCTATTACCAGCCCCAGCTGTGGCCAGTGAATATGAAAAAAAATCTAATCAAATATGCATCTGATCGAGCATCTGATTATATCCCAATTTACGGAAAAAAACAGGTGAGAACAACCCTTAAACATCACCACTAGGAGAACTCTATAGGACAAATAACATGGCATCTTCAACAAATAAATATAGAGGAAAATACAGAGGTTGATGGGGGACAACTAAAATTTAAAGAGACTAAAATTCTATGCCAAACACAAAAGAACACAGCATATAATCCCACTGAAATGAAATACCTAGAACAGGCAAATCTGTGGAGACAGAAAGCAAATTAAAGGGGACCAGGGACCAGGAAACTGAAGGAATGAGGAGTTACTGCTTAATAGGTATAGAGTTTCTGTTAAGGGTAATGAAAATGTTTCAGAGGCAAAGGTGGTGATGTTCGCAAATAGTAATAACGTTTCATTGTATGCCACTGAGTCAATTCCAACTCATAATGACCCTATAGGACAGAACTGCTCCATAGCGTTTCCTAAGCTTTAATCTTTACGGGAGATCGCCAGGTCTTTCCTCCTGAGGACCCACTGGTAGGTTCAAACAAACAAGCTTTTGATTAGCAGCTGAGCATTTAACCATTATATCACCAAAAAAAAAAAAAACTGCTGCTGTTGAGTCAATTCCAACTGATAGCAACCCTACCAGAGACAAGAACTACCCCACAGGGTTTCCAAAGGGTGCCTGGTGGATTCAAACTACTGACCCTTGGGTTAGCAGCCATAGCTCTTAACCAGGATACCTTCATAATAACAGTAAATAAAGTAAACTTAAGATTCACACCCATCGCATTACAAAGTATAGGCTTCACTAAGATCTACATTTGAACACACTATAGAAAAAAGTTTATGAAGTTATTGGGGAAATTTTACCATTGGCTAGATATTTGAGTATATTAAGAAATTATTATTAATTTTTAGGTGAGATAATATTAGAGTTTATTTTTTAAAAAAGACTCCTTACTTTTTAGCTACAGACAGTTATATGTTTAGATATAGATATAGATATATAGGTACATGAAAAGATATCATGTCTAGAATTTACTTCAAAATAACCCTGGTTCGAGGAGGAAACTGGGTCAGGATACAATTGATAGCTGAGCAGCTGGTGCACTGATTCATTATCCTATTCTCTATACTGTATATGTTTGAAATTTTTCATAGAAAATTTTTAAAAATACTGTAGCACTGAAACCACCCTGATGTGCCCTGCTCATAATACGTACCAGCATCAAAGGTCCCATCTCTGTTCACTGGAACGAGGATGTGGGACAAGGAGCCTGAGCTGGTCTTCCCAGCCTCGTCCAGCTCGACCAGCTGCAGCCGGGGCGTGGTGGTGGGTGGGAAGCGGTAGAACTGGAAGGTGAAATACACAGTCTTTGGCCACGACGCTCCCCTGTGGTCCTGAGATACTCTGGATCCAACAACAGCCCTGAATTAATTATCCGTCACAGGGCAACTGGGGCTACCTTCATGCACTAGCATGGTGACCCAGCCTGAGCCCTGCAGGTAGCAGGCAGCAGTAAGGAGGACCTCTCAGCCACCAACACAAATAGCTGCTCTGGGTTCCTAGTGAACAGCTCTACTTGCACTCATTTCAGGCATAATGTGTCTCCTGGTTGGACAGCATTGTTCCTGGACCCACCCTAATGCATGGGACTGGCCAGCACACTGTCCACATTCCAATGATGTGAAAGTCAGGCAAAACATGGTGTTGGGAACTCAGTTGTGTCCCCCCAAAATATGCACTGGAATACAAACCCCAAACCTGTAGATGGAATCCCATTTGGAAACAGAGTTTTCTTTGTTATGTTAATGAGGCTATATCAGTGTGAGGGGGGTGTGGGTCTTAAATCTAATTACTTCTGAGATACAAAGGGCAACACAGAGACACGAAAGCACAAATGGGGGACAGACACCATGCTACATGAAGATCACCAAAGAACAGAGCAACAGCAGCTGAGAAGAGATAAGGACCTTCCCCCAGAGCTGAAAAAGAGAGACAGCCTTCCTCTAGAGCTGTTGCCCTGAATTCAGACTTCTAGCCTCCAAAATTGGATGTACTTTATGGTTCTATACATCTACAGGACATCATCCTGCTGACCTCTGGCTAGAGGAAGGAGAGTGAGTAGAGAGGAGGGGAAAGGAGACTATTTGGAGGATGAGCCATGTATGGAGCAGAGAAGAATAGTGTGGTGTCACCGGACAGGGAGAGCAGTGGAAGTTGCATAGAGGTGGGCGTGTAAATTTATACGGGAATGTACATTTTCACTCAGTCATGTTAAATAAAAAAAAACTGTAAGTAAATACATTTGTGCTTGTCAAAGCCACCCACTTAGGGTATTTCTGTTTATAGCAGCTAAGCTTGGCGGTGGAGGAGGGGGCAGTAGGCATTCTTGTTAAAAGAAAACACAGATCGCAATCCTTCACCTAATAGGAATGTGAATACACAGAGCTCTTTCAAGTCAGAGCCACAGTGAAGTTTCTGTTCAATACACCAAGAAACGTGCAAACCAAACACAGAGGGGAATGGAAAGAATATTCAAGGACTTACCTGCTGAAGGCAAGAAACTGTAGCACTATTTCGCTGCTCTGCAGACAGTCTGATTCCTCCTTCTGAGGGCTGAACTTCATGGGATCCATTGGATTCACGGCCTCAGCTGGTTGCTTGTTGGCATCCAGAATCTCTGGAAAGCCTAAGCTCTGCAGGAGAACAATGGAGGCCCGGGAAAGTGCATTTCCAGAGCTGGAACAGAAAGCAGCCCTCAGTTAGCCACCCAGAGAAGGGCAGGCAGAGACAGAAGGATCCAGAAAGCAGGCCTCCCAGCCTGCTGCCCAGTGCATTAAGACAGGGCTGACACATGAGCATCTGCCTGGTCGAAGCCCCAACAAAGCCAACGCCTCACCTCCTGGTCTGAGCCCCAACAGCAATCGGGGCATGCAAAGGTGTGAAAGGCAACTCCTGCAACTGCTCAGCAATACAGCTGTCCAGCACCACAGAAGTCTGGCTCAGGTCAGCTTCCAGGTGAGAGATCCAGCCCTCAAGGGGGGACTCCTGCCAAACAAAGTAAGGTCTCCTAGGTGAGGCCAAAGAAGACCCCAACCCGTGACAACCATATTCCCATTTAAGGAGACTTGTTGGATTGTCATAGGTAGTAAATATAAAAGCTTAAGTTTCAATTTCAGGTAAACAGTGAGTAATACAACTATGTCTCATGCAATCTTTGTTGTTGTTATTGCTAGGTACCATCCCAACTCACAAGAACCCTACAGGACAGGGTAGAACTTCCCAATAGGGTTTCCAAGACTGAATTCTTTACAGAAGCTGATTGCCACATCTTTCACAGAGTAGCTGGTGAGTTCAAACCACTGTCCTTTAGCTTAGGGGCCAACCAACTTAACTACTGTGTCAGCAGTTCTCCATAACTAGGATATACTTATACTAAAATATTATTTGTATCAACCACACAAATATCACAAAAGACAAGAATCACCTGATCTTGTCTATTGATACAAAAAATGCATGTGATAAAGTCCAACACCCATTCATGCTAAAAACTCTCCGCAAAATAGGAATAGACAGCAAATTCCTGAATGCAATAAGGGCCACTTTGGCAACTGCCTGCATCATCCTGAATGGAGAGAGACTGAAACACCTTCCCCTGAGAACAGAAACTAGACAAGGATGCCCACTCTCACCTCTCCTGTTCAACATTGTACTAGAAGTTCTAGCCAGAGCAATTAGACAAGACCAAGGAATGAAGGGCATCTTCATCAGCAAAGAAGAACTAAAAATCTCCCTATTTACACACGATATTATTGTATATGCAGAGAATCCAAAAAAAATCCGTAAGAAAACTACTCAAACTGATACACGATTTTGACAAAGTCTCAGGATACAAGATAAAGATAAGTAAATCAGTAGGATTCCTTTATACCAACAATGAGATTATTAAGGAAGAAATCACCAAATCAATACCATTTACTATAGCCCCTAAGAAGATAAAGTACCTAGGAATAAATCTAACAAGGAAAATAACAGACCTTTACAAAGAGAACTACAAACCCTTACTACAAGAAACTATAGAGACTTACATAAATGGAGAAACCTTCCCTGTTCATGGATGGAAGACTTAACATTGTAAAAATGTCTATTTTACCCAAAGCAATCTACTTATATAATGCAATCCCAATACAAGTTCCAGTGACATTTTTTAATGAGATGGAGGAATAACTTTGTCTGGAAAGGGAAGAAGCCCTGGATAAGTAAAGCATTACTAAAGAAGAAGAACACACTGGGAGGCCTCTCATTACCTGACCTCAGAACCTGTTACACTGCCACAGTAGTCAAAATAGCCTGGTACTGCTACAAAAACAGACAGATAGATCAATGAAACAGAATCAAGACCCCAGACATGACATCATCTGCCTATGAAAGGATGATATTCAACAAAGGCCCTAAGACATTAAACTGGGATAAAAACAATCTCTTCAACAAGTCGTGCTGGCAAAACTGGATATCCATCTGCACTAAATTAAAACAAGACCCCTATCTTACATCTTATACAAAAACCAACTCAAACTGGATAAAAGACCTAAATATCAAATATAAATACGATAAAGCTCATCCAAGAAAAAGTAGGAACAACAATGGAAGGTTTAATATACAATGGAGACAAACTTCAACATCTGTCAAACAAACCACAATCATCAGAAGAAAAAACAGGTAAATGGGAACTACTCATCCAAAGACTTCATTAATAGAATTAAAAGGCCACCTACAGTATGGGA
The DNA here is from genome assembly GCA_028571685.1 of Heterohyrax brucei. Classification (NCBI taxonomy): domain Eukaryota; kingdom Metazoa; phylum Chordata; class Mammalia; order Hyracoidea; family Procaviidae; genus Heterohyrax; species Heterohyrax brucei. Next base: position 34,773,317 of record CM053140.1, read on the forward strand.
AAAAATACTTGGCAACTGTATGTCAGACTGACTCCTGATCTCCATAATAAGGTACTACAAAAATATCAATAGGAAAAAGATAAATCATCCAATTAAGCAATGGACAAAGGAGATGGACAGACACTTCCCTAAAGAGGAGATCCAGGCAGCCAAAAAACACATGCGGACATGCTGACAATCATTAGCTATTAAAGAAATTCAAATCAAAATGACAATGAGATACCATCTTACCCCAGCAAGGCTGGCCATGATCCAAAAAACACAAAACAAGTGCTGGAGAGGCTGTGGCGAGACTGGAACTCTCGTGTACTGTTGGTAGGATTGCAAAAAGGTGCAACCTCTTTGGAAAACAATCTGGCACTTCCTTAGAAAGCTGGATCTAGATATATGATTTGACCCTGTAATTCTACTGCTTGGAATATATCTTACAGAATCAAGGGCATTCACACCAACTGATACATGCACATGAATGTTCACCGCAGCACAGTCCACAATAGCAAAAAGATGAAATCAACCCAGGTGCCCAACAACAGAAGAATGGATAGGTAAACTATGGTATATATACTCAGTGGAACACTATGCAATGATAAAGAACAGTGATGATAGCGGGAAACATCTCTTAACCTGGTTTCAACTGGAGGACATTATGCTGAGTGAAAGTAGTCAGCAACAAAAGGACAAATATTGTATAAGACCCCGACGATAAGACTTAAAAACAGCAGCCAAAAAACACATGCAGACATGTTCACAATCTTCAGTTATTAAAGAAATTCAAATCAAGACAACAATGAGATACCATCTCACGCCAACAAGGTTGGCCATGATCCAAAAAATACAAAACAACAAATGCTGGAGAGGCTGTGGAGAAAGGGGAACCCTCCTACACTATTAGTGGGGCTGCAAAATGGTCCAGCCTCTTTGGAAAGCAATCTGGCACTTCCTTAAAAAAATGGATATAGATATATCATTTGACCCAGTAATTTCACTACTTGGAATATATCCTACAGATTCAAGGCCTTTCACACCAACGGACACATGCACCAGAACGTTTATCGCAGCACAGTCCACGATAGCAAAAAGACAGAATCAAACTAGATGCCCAACAACAGAAGAATGGATAGGTAAACTATGGTACATACACTCAATGGAGCACTAGGCAATGATAAAGAATAACAATGATTCCAGGAAACATCTCATAATCCGGTTTCAACTGGAAGACATCATGTTGAGTGAAAGTAGTCAGCGACAAAAGGACAAATATTGTATAAGACCTCTATGATAAGATCTCAAAAACAGACTTGTGTATAGAAGAAAAGACTCTTTGACAGCTGCAAGGGAGGGGAGGAAGGGAGGGCGAGTGGGGGAGAGTTTAGATTAGATAGTTGCTAGAAATCTGGTTGGGTGAAATTGGTGACAGCACACATTAGGAACAAGAACAACATTAAGTGGACTTCAGCATAACTTGACTACTCCTTCCATCTTAACCCAACATTGCAAGCATAGAGTAGCTGGGGCAGGGGGCAGGGGACCGTGCTCTTAGGCAAAATCAAGGCCAATTGGAACAATTAGCGTTTTGCTAAGACAGCTCTCTGCACCCCATGTTTGTGAGTGGCGTCTGGGGTCTTAAAAGCTACCAAGCTGCCATCCGAGGGCACAGACAAATGGTCCCAACTCGGCAGGAACGGATGCTCACCGAGGACCAAAATGACATGGGGTAAAGACAACCCAGATGATAGAGAGACCCACAAGAGTGGGTGCCTACATTGACTTGGGACCAGAAGAACTGGGGGGTTCCCAGCCACCACCAGTGATAGCCATGATGGAGCTCCCTAAGTTGAGTCTCACTGGCAACACAAGAACAAAAAGGAATGCATCCTGAGATCTCCACTAAAAGACTTCAATTGATGATCCAGCGGTTTCGGGGTTCCCCTGGGAGCACAGCCCCTGGCCCTGATGCTGCCCTTGCCCATAAATCGTAACGAAGGTCCACTCTTCAGACACGAATGGATTGGACTTGGCGATGCAAAGTGACCATATATTGATGCACTTAATGGTTCTATACATCTATAGGATACCATCCTGCTGACCTCTGGCTGGAGGAAGGAGAGTGGGTAGAGACAAGTGGAAAGGAGGCTGTTGGGAGGATGAGACATGTATGGAACAGAGAGGAATAGTATGCCGTCACCAGACAGGGAGAGCAGAGGAAGCTGCATATAGGTGGGCATGTAAATTTATACAGGAATGTACATTTTCACTCAGTCATATTAAATAAAAAAAAATTAAATTAAATTAAAAAAAAAGAACTTAAAAACAGACTCATGCATAGAAGACAACTCTTTGACAGCTGCAAGGGTGGGAAGGGAGGGAAGGCGAGGGGGGAAGCATTTAGATTAGGTAGTTAATAGAAATTTGGTTGGGTGAAATGGGTGACAGCACACATTAGAAAGAAGATCAATAATAACTGGACTTCAACACAATTTCAGTACTCCTCCCATCTTAACCCAATATTGCAAGGACAGAGTAGCTTGGGCAGGGGGCCAGGGACCATGCTCTCAGGCAAAATCAAGGCCAGTTGGCACAGCTAGCGTTTTGCTAATGAGGACTTCCACACCCCACATTGGTGAGTGGGGCATCTGGGGTCTTAAAAGCTGCCAAGCTGCCATCTGAGGGTACAACTAATGGTCCCAACTCAACAGATGATCACTGAGGATGATCCTCAGATGATCACTGAGGACAAAAATGACATGAGGAAAAGAAAACCCAGAAGACCTACATGAGTGGGTCTCTACATCAACTCGTGACCAGAAGAACCAGATGGTGCCCGGCCACCACCAGCGACAGCAACAATGGAGCTCACTGGCAACAAGAGAATAAATAGGGGTACACCCTGAGATCTCCAATTAAAGACCACAATTCACGGTCCAGGGCCTTCGGGGTTCCCCTGGGAGCATGGGTCCTGGCCCTGATGCTGCCCCTGTCCATAAATCATAATGAAGGTCAACTTTTTGGACAGCAATGGATTGGACTTGGTGACGCAGAGTGACCATATCTTGTGGGAATTTTATGGTCTATGCATCTATAGGATGTCATCCTGCTGACCTCTTGCTGGAGGAAGGGGAATGGGTGTAGAGGAGGGGATAGGAGACTGTTGGGAGGACAAGACATGTATGGAACAGAGAGGAGGGATGTGCTGTCACCGGGCAGGGAGAACAGCGGGAACTGCATATAGGTGAGCATGTGAATTTATATGGGAATGTATATTTTCATTCAATCATAACAAAAGAAAAAATACTATTTGTTGTTCATCAAATTTAAGTTTAACTGGACATCCTATTCTTCCTCCGGCCAGCCTATTTGTGAGACTAAACACAAGGACTGACTCACTCATTTTATCAACAGGTCAGTTCTATGGCAGATACCTCATGCCCGAGATGCTAAGTTAACATAAAGCCATGTTCACAGAACATAAAGATGATGCCTCTTTTAACACTCAGAGGTTACCTGTTGTCCCAAGTCCCTGCTGGTGTACACAGTGGGTTCTCTTGTCCCCACATCACCTGAGTATTCTAGTCATTTACTTGTGTTCCACCTTCCACGTCCCTCCAAAGCAAAAGACTTATGATGTCTAAATGAAGAGTTTGTTTGGGAGCCCGTTGTCCAGAATGTTCTCTTTCAAGCTCCAATTCCAAGCTCTCTGTTTTAATTCAAAAGTAACATCAGATGGGCAGAGGGAACCCTAACATAGATCTTAGATGCCAATAACAGAAAGATAAGCAACCTCTTCATAAATATATGAGCCTTAGAATCTTCTAGAATAAGGGACACCATAACATCAGTGTTTTCAAATGAATAGTTACATGGAGCTATTTTTCCTCAACATGCTTCCAGTGAAAGATAATACTTTGCAGGTTTTTGAGACAAAACTCCATGTGCCTCCCCAAGGTCAGTGGAGGCACAGGCCTGCTTCAGCCACCCAGTCCATCTGAGCCCAGGAGGGTGGGTTTCGTTAATTCTCCTTGAGCTGCGGTGCCGGCAAGGACAGCGTGCCCGGAGGCTGAACCTTGTGTCTATCTATTTATATCTCCAGCGCACTGTTCTTTTCCTTTTGTCCATGAAGATTCTAAGGGCAGTTTAAGTTTGTCTTATCAAGGAGAGCAAAAACCTGAATCAAGTCTGTGGCAGGAATGGCTTCAGGGGCCCAATTTCCCCCTGGAGTCCCTCCTCAAAGACAATGCGGTGGTTAAGCATGGTCTGAAGCTGACGGCACAGCATCCACCCACTGAGTCCCTGTAACCCATGTCACAAGCAAGCCCAGTGACACCCGATTAGTGAGCCCAACGACGCCCCCACAACAGCAACCCAATGACACCCTATCACAGCAAGCGCAGTGACACCCCCACCATCACGAGTCTGGTGACACTCCATCCCAGAGAGCCCAGTGACACCCCACCACAGTGAGTCCAGTGATCCCACCACCACAGTAAGCTCAGTGACATCTCCATCCTCTGAAGACAAGCAGAGTTCACAAAACAGAAGATTTCAGCAGAAGTCAGGAGCACAGAGCTACCCTCCTCCAGGAAGCTGGAAGTAGGAGCAAGGGGGCACTCACCACCTGGGCTGGGGTGGGCGGTAAATTGTCAGGCTGCAAGGGAGAGCACCTAGGTGACCGGCGTTGAGCTGGAGACTGCGGGGATGCTGCCAGCTGGGAAATAGACAACTGGAATGGCAAAGAGTTCAGGTGAGAAGGTGAGATGCCCTCTTGTTCCTTCATAGTAACCCTGCTACACATGCTGGCTGGGGACCCTCAGAACACAGGACTCTGGAGACAGACACTGAGAGTAGGGGACTAGCAACTGCTCTGGAACCTGGATATGGTTTTCAATTTCCTCATTTTAAATACAGGGAGAGACTATTTGGTAATTTTTCCCAAACTGTACTACATGAATAAAAATTATCAACAAGGAAAGTACAAAGAGAGAAAGGCTCAGAAAACCAAGACTCCCTTCCCTCGTGGGCTGCAGGCGTGGACTGTCTTTGAACCTTCCTGTGACTGAATATCTCCAAGACCCCTTCCAGTTCCCACACCTATATTCCTGACTGAGCACAGAGCCTCTGTGACAAGGCAATGACCAAAGTGGCAGTGGACACAGGCTACGGTCACACACAGCTGAAGATGGAATTCTCTCTCTGCCAGTTAAATATTGTATGAGCTTGGGCAAATCAACTAATCTCTTTGCCTCAATCTTGGAGCCCTGGTAGCACGATGGTTAAGAATTTTGCTGCTAACCAAAAGGTCAGTAGTTCAAATCCATCAGCTGCTCCTTGGACACCCTATGAGGCAGCTCTACTCTGTCCTATAGGATCACCACGGGTTGGAATCAACTTGACGGCAATGGTTTGGTTTGGTTTGGTTTATCTATCCATAAAATGGGGATGATACTTATACCTAAATCACAGGATTGCTGAGTGAATTAGTGAGCTAATTCCTGGGAAGGGCTGGCATGACACCAAGCACACAGTAAGCCACCCACAAATGCCAGGACAATTCAGGAGGTGAATGCTGCTGTACAAGGCTGATGTGAAGGCAGGAGGACCTGCACTCCACTGATGGCAAGTGTCTCTAAACCTGGAGTTTGTTTCCAGTGTTCATAGCCACTCTGGAAGCTCACTGTCACAGCAACCGCTGGCCCCAGGGGGAGTCGGCATCAGGAAGGCTGACGAGCAGGGCAGGAGGCGCCCTGCTGGTCATCCCGTGAGGACACAGAAGATCTGTCCCTTTGGGGCTCTCCTGAGCCTCCCCAAGGCAGCAGGAGCCTGCCCTGCCTTTGCAAGTAGACAGTGCGATGCTGTGGTCCCTAAACACTCAGGGTGAACACAGGAAGTGCTACAGGAGGATACTGGGCAAGCCAGCAGGAGCACCAGGAGGCAAACACAATCCTCATTTCTGATCCTGCATCCAAGATGCATGGTGCATGTTAAAGCCGCTTTCTGGGGACAACACTGTGAATGGCTTGAGGTCATAGAGGGTGGCCAAGTAGGGACACACCCCCACCATATCAGCCAACAGACAAGCAAGGAGGAGTCTGTATGTCCCACAGAAGATTCTAGCACCCAGACATGTGCTATGTGGCACACAGTCACCAGCATTCACATCTCCTTTAGCTGCGGCCCCATCCCTACCAGGACCCACTAGTCTGTATGCAGGGCCCAGCTGGTACCCCAAGAAGGGAAGTGGCTCCCAGGCTGCTTGGGACCTGATCCTTGAGTTCCCCCAACTCCCACCAGTGACGAGGAGAGAAGGTGAAGACTGTATCTCAGCATCGCTTAAAAAGAGAAAAAGGGGGGGCTGTTCAATGTCGACAGAGTCCCAACCACAAGACATACATATCAGGGAGAAATCATCATTTTTCAAAGTGTTGGAACATCTTCGGATAGGAAATGGGGCACTGTTAGCAGTCAGCGGGGAGCCACCACCCCGTCCCCCTCACTGACACCCTGGCACTGCAGTCTGTACTTTAGGAGACACTGGGGAGATACCAGAGCAAGGGGAGACCAGAAGCAGCTCCCTATGACAGCCGCCTCTGCCAGGGTAGCACCCCTCCCCAGCCCCATGAAAGTCCACAGGAGACCAGTTATTTTTAAAGATGTCAAATGATTTTTTTCACACCCAGAACTTCTAAATCACTTTTCCTGGATTCTGAAATAAGCCTTTTTTCCTTAAGCATGTGATGCAGCCTGACGGCTGGGACTTACCCCTGGTCCCACAGGCGAGTCCTGGGTGGCAGCGAGTCTCGAGGGTGGTGGCGCTAGTGGGCCTGTGGGGAGAAGCATAGGAATGGAGGCTGTGAGGCCCAGCAGGCCCAGCCCCAACCAGCTCAGTCTCTGTCAGCTTCTCCACATTATTTGTAGTCTATGCTCAGAGTGAGAGGTCCACCTGTGCGATCACACACTGAGTGGTGGCTATAAGGCCCTTGATTGGTTGGGAGCTACTGTCAAGTTGGCCCCTAATTCATGGCAAATCCATGCACAATGGGAACTGTGATTCATAAGGCTCTCAGTGGCTGATTTTTGGAAGTAGATTCCCAGGCCTTTCTTCCTAGTCCGTCTTAGTCTGGAAGCTCTGCTGAGTCCTGTTCAGTATCACAGCAAAATACAAGATTCCACTGGCAGATGTGTGGTAGCTACGCATGAGTTACAATGGCCAGAAAAAACCCTGGATCACCCACACAGAAAGTGAGACATCTACCACTGCACCATGGCCAGCATAACCGTCAATGAACAGCAGCTTCCCTGCGCCTGTGCTTTTGCTCAGTGGGACTTGCCATAAATCTACCAGCACTGCATCACCACCGTCCTGTGAGCACATGGTTACAGCAAGTGTGGGTTTAATGAGATGTGTGATTCCTCGGCCACTGGAGGTTCTCTAACATGCTCATGCATGGCTTTTATGCCTTCTTGTCAGCTCTGCTTGGACAAAAGAAGACACTTGAAGCTGGTGCCCCAGGCAGGCTCATGCCATGCTGGGCTCTTCTGTTACCCAAAGCCCCACAACTGCCCATAAAGCACAGTCTTTTCCTCTAAGGCCTGTCTACTGCACAGTAGTTAAGCACTCTGCTGCTAAGCCATAGGCCAGCAGTTTGAATCCACCAGCTGCTCTGTGAGAGAAAGATGCAGCAGTCTGCTTCCAAAAAGATCTACAGACTTAGAAACCCTACGGGTGAGTTCTACTCTGTCCTTTAGAGTCACTATGAGTCAGAATCAGCTCAACAGCAATGAGTATGGAATAATGAAAGGCCACTGTAACTTCACTCTTTATACACATTAGTAAGTGTGCAATCATGTTACTTACAGATTTGAAAGCTTTTTCTTTTAAGAATCATGTTAAGGCACGCCGTCACGTCACTGCCAGAGTCTGACACCACTGTAAGCTACACTCATGACCCCTGTCAGCACAGTGCTGAGAAACAAGCTAAAGCAGCTGGTCACTCCAGGTGCTTCTCCAAACAGGGCACCCCTCTGCTCACAGCCCACCTGGTCAAGGGCTAGGCATCTTCCCCAGGGAACCACAACAGCTGTCAGAGACAACTGCTCTGCCTGGGCAGCTCTGGGCAGGCTCAGGGTCCTCAACACCCCTGGGGATTGGGTCCCAAAAAGCCAAGTGGCCAGCACAGCCTCAAGTGCATGGGGCTGCTGGCAGAGATGACGGGGAGAGACTAAAAGCAGTGTTTCCTCCGACACCAAAGCTAACAGGGGTCCAGGAAGGTCTGTCACTGATTGCTGGAGACAAAGAAACACTCAGATTCCCAGCCACAGCAGGCTTCTCCACATGTCCAGAGATTAATTTTCCCCGACACTCTATTACTCCCCAAGTGGTCTCCACTCACTGGAACGGCCGCACACAAAACCTCAGCTGTCGTCTCCACTTCGCTACCCGTTCAGCCTGCGTGCTACACTACAACACAGGCCTCAAGAAATGACCAGGGACCCCCACCTGCCCTGAGCCCAGCCATCCTCGTCCAGCCTCCCCGGCACGTTCTGCTCAGAGGGTGGGGGCACTAGATGACCATGCAAATTGGAAATGTGTTCCAAACTCAAAGGAAAAAGGACTGCTTTTCATATCAGCATGTTTTAGACAGCACTTTTGGGGAGCTCAACAGTAAAAACTACACAGCGGACAAAACACTACTCCAGTATGGTCCCAGTGGGTGCAAGACCCTGGGACACACACGGAGCTCCTCCTCCAACCCAGGAAGGCCCATCAACATAAGTGGCCTGGAGTTAACACAGGTTGGATAGAGAAGGGAAAAGAGGGAAATCATTCATCAGAAAGCTGACAATACCAAAACCACAGCCACAAGCAGAGGCGGTGATTGGCAGCCAGCCTAGGTCTCTGGAACCTCGGGTACCTGGTTCTCCCAAAGATGGGCACCTGAAGCACTGCTTCTCCACCAGCCACCCACAGCAGTCAGAGCCTAGGCACATGAAGCTGTCCCTGGCCACTCATACCATGAGGAGGTAGTGTCAACCTCTGGCATCACACCAGCTATTAGCCTCACAGGCCTGGTGATACCTGCCAACCAAGTTCAAAAGCACTGAGGCCACCAGGGGCTTAGGGTGTAGACCTCCTGACCTGGGGTCATCACCTCAAATTGTATACTTTTCACGTGGGCGCTATCCCTCACAGAAAAGTGGAAATGCAAAACAAGGGGAACAGAAGGTCAGTACTGTTACTACCTTTACTTTGCTAGGCTTGTTAACCGGTTCAAAAAATATTTTCTTACCATATGCTTGCACTGCACTTGGGCCACAGAAATATACAAAATAAAAAATAAGTAAAAGACTAGGAAGAGACCAGGGGCCCCCATGACACATCAGGAAACACAGGTGGCGGCTACACGGCACAGCTACCTTTCTGGGCAGGAGTGGGCCTGCGTAGGAGGCAGCACTGCAGCCCCGGGTCACAAAATGCATGCTGTTTCCTGAAAATGCCTTGGCTCAAACGCCCACAACACAACGTCACTGTGCATTTCGGAGGGGAGACTGAGGAGAGGATAACCAGCCTGCAAGAGCAGGATGAAGGTGATTAACTGAGGGAAATGCTCAGCCTGCTGCACTGACTGACCAGCAGAACAAATCCACCTCTGTTTAACTAAACGGTCAGTTCTTGAACGGGAGAGGAACAGTCCTGAAGGAGAAGTGAGATGGGGCTGCATGGGAGGCAGTTGCTTAGCAACTCACTGAAGCTGAGGCAGAAGGCCCAGACTTGGACCAGGGCAGAGACGGAGTCTGGTGATGTTAGAGAAGTAAACAGCAGGCTCTGCAAGGAAGAGGCAAGGGAGAGGCCCTCCTAAGAGGCGCAGTCACTGCAATCTAAAGGAAGATTGTAAAACACAGCTTCCCACCATCAAGCCCTGGAAATACAGATGAATCTGTACTGAGTGATACTCCACAAGGCAACCCTGATGGAAAGACTGTATTCCCAGTTATTTAAGGGTATAAGGTCCTTCTCTCCAGGGGTTTAGTCATAGGAATGGGGGAAATGACCAGAACCTAAGACATCAAAGTAGAATTCAATGACCAATGGGGTCTGGGGGCCTACACTGAGGAGATCAAGACCACAAGGGTGGGGCGGCCAGGGACATACCCAGGGTCACTATCAGGGTCCATGTCAGAAGCACCACCTCTTTCACCGAGGCCTGTTCTCTGAACCATTTGCTCAGGAACATTCTCCAACAAGATGTTCCTTAAATCACTCTACAATCTGAATCCCAGCTTCTGCAAATGGTGGCCAAAAATCCAGCCTGATAGTTTTTAAACTCTTCCCTGTTGCTGCTGCTTTGTTAGTTGCCTTCGAATCGATTCTTACTCATGGCGACCCTGTGTGTTACAGGGAAGAACTGCTCTCTGGAGTTTTCTTGTCCGTAAAATGCACAGAGAAGATCACCAGGCCTGTCCGCCTCAGCACTGCTGGGCGTGTTCAAACCACCAAGCCTCAGGTTAGCAGTTCAGTACAAACCATTTGTACCACCCAAGCTCCTAAAACCCTGCCCTACTGCTGCGTAACTGACCAACTTACACCAACTCACAGCAAAGAGCTGCCTGTCGGAGAGGATACCACAGACGATGTCACTAGCACAGGAGGTCACAACGGTGTCAAGAGCAGAACTCAGTACATTCTGGGAAACACCATGGTTGCATATTTTCAGTGACCCCTGCTACTTGGCTGTCTTGACATCTATTAAGCAAACAAACCAAAATTCTGACAACACCAGAGCATTCAAAGCAAAATATGGGTCAGGGAAAGTCCAAATCACAAAGAATAAAGACTGAGTGCCATCTAGCGGCCCTGTGCGCTACTCACGGTGAGTGATAAATGTGCCTTGGGCGCCTGGTAATTTCATAGAAAAAATAAAAAGGATTATTCATAACTGAAAGCCGAAAGTCTTCACTTCAAGTGACAGCCGCATATCATTAAGATTTCCAGAGGACCCATATAAGATGGTAAAATAGTAAAGCCTGACAACTTTCCATCACAAGTTAAACACTAGTAGATATTTAAAAGTCTCTCATATTGGGTCCTAGGAGGCACTATCTTCAAATGCTTGGAACCTGGGCTGATAGCGATTATCCTAATGTGATGTGAATTTAGTGATAAATCCAAATTAAATAAACCAAATGAAATCAGGCTCCATGAGCACAGGTCTGCTGTCCCCAGACAGGATCTGAGAAATGCACTATGCTGCTAGTTCTGCACGACAGCTCAGTTCCTGACCCTCTGGGAAGCAAAGTGCTCACTCGTCTCTGGCAGCGACACAACAGTCAATTTCTTAGTAAAGGACTGAAAGTGTGTGTACCCAGCCCCTCTAAGTCTTAGGGACTCAAACTGCTCAGTGTACGTGAGAAGCTAACAAGATGTCAGCTGTCATCCTGAAAGATGCGTCCCTCAGTGGGTGACAGGGCAATCTTAGAACCCCACAGTGAGCCACCTCCCTGGGAGAGTCCCCGCATCCCAAACCTCAATAGCACTCACTGCCCACAGCACTCCCAAGACCCCAAGTGTGTCTGGCCTCACTCTGTTGCCCCCTCTCTGAGCCCAGTCCCACCTAGATGGTGGGCTTCTTGAGAAGAGGCCCATTTCTCACTTGTCTCTGTATTCCTCCCACGTGGCAGGAGCTACTTCATCGATGCATTTGCCACTCAAAATGCAAGAAAGGCTGGTCAGAGCTGGAATGCGACTGTGCGGCACAAACAGCAGAGTGTCGGTGAACAACAGGGACTTGGAATCAGGAAATTATGCCCCTCAATCCATGGGGTAACGGTAACCAATGCCTGCTGGTTTTGTTTACTCTGAACCTATACTCTCATGAGTGCAACATCAAGGGTTTTTTGGGGGTGGGGGTGAGGGGGTAAATCACTCTCCCAAACCTTGACCATATGGTCTGGGTGGTGTCAGCCCAACTCCCACTCCAAGGGTGGATACAGGGCCCAGGACCAACTACCCCACTCCCTGAGCCCCTCGGAGTTGGGGTAAAGGCAAATCAGTGGGACTCCCTCTCAGAAATTTTACTGGAACAAGTGCATGAAAGAAATTCAGTCTTTTGGGATTCCTAAGCCCAGGTAACCCTGGAGCTCCAATAGTCGGCACAGGGAAAACCCTTCCTAGAAGGTAAGCCAACGCTAAAGAAACTAGAGCTGAAAGGTGAGGGGGTGGGGTAGTAAAGAGAAACAGAGACACATCAAGTCTTTATGACATGATTCAAATGCCAGGGCACGGCCAGGCCAAGCATCAGCTCTCCCTCTGAATTTTCTGTCACATGAGCCAACAGATTCCCCTTTTTGTTCTAACTGCGTTGAGTTGGGGTTCTAATTCTTGTACGATAACTGCCAATTAAGTTCACAACTCTTCCTAGAAAAAGCGCTACATACTCATTGCGGAATATCACTACTGTCACCTTCAAAGTACTCCTCTTGGGAAGCTACACACCGAAGTGAGCATCTAGACCACCCTTCAAAGCAATTTCAGAACTCTTTTTCTGGAATGGCCATTAGAACTGTTGTCTTATTACCCTTGATGTCCTGAATGTCATCAAAATGTCTTCCTTTCAATATTTCTGTTTTCTTTGGGTAAATATGAGCCAATGTGAGACTTTTAACTTGTGATGGAAACTTGTCAGGCATCACTATTTTACCATCTCATATGAGTCCTCAACGGGGGCCAGATCAGGTGAGTAGGGAGGGTGTTCCAATACAGTCATTTGTTTACTTGCTAAATACTCCCTCACAGACAACTATACAATTGCCAAGCCAAATGCCATCGAGTCGGATCTGACTCATGGCGACCCTAGGGGCCAGGGTAGAACTGACCCCCAGAGTGTTCAAGGAGCACCTGGTGGATGTGAACTGCCGACCTTGTGGTTAGCAGTGGTAGCACCTAATCCACTATACCACCGGGGTTTCCCAACTTTGCAAACTTAACTATACAATTAAGTTTGTAAATTTGCCACCATGTCACTGTGCACAATGGCCATTCCACAAAGAGTTCTGAAATTGCTTTAAAGGGTGGTCTAGGTACTGGCATTAGTGCATAGCTTCCCAAGGAGAGTACTCCAAAGGTGACTATAGTGATATTCAGCAATGAGATATGTAGCACTTGGAACAATTAAGTTTGTGGACTTAGTTGTCAGGCCTCGTATATTAGAGTCCTGATTAATTTATTACTCTACAAACATGTACAAAATGCTTTGTTATGAGCCAGGACACCAGTGGGCAATATAAAGATAAATAAAACATAGTCTGCTAATGAGATGCTCCTACAATAGTCTTTAGTGTTGGACAAATCAAATACCCACACCAAACAACCTGTATCTCTTCACCTTCTGCCAAATTGGGACAACATTTTCCTCCCTCAGTGATAAAATGAGGCCATGTGGCTAGTCATAGTCTATAAGCTAGGAGAGGTGGCATGTGTTGTTTACAGGACAGCATGTTGGTAACTGGTGCTACAGGATCCTCTAGCAGTCCCCCTTGCTTTCTGGAGCAGTGGCCAGCCACAAATACAATGGCAGCCACTCCATCAGCTGAGGTCCCTGAATGATGACATGGAGTAGAGCCTCCATCAGCCCATAATGGACACAGAGCAAGAATGAAAGATAAATGTTTTTGTTCTAAGCCACTGAAATCTGGGAATAATTTGTTACCATGGCAAACCCGACGGATACATTCTAAGAGTCGTAAGGATAGGAAGAAACACAGACAACAAATATTAATATAAAATAAACAGCAGAATCTAACATAGCTGTGAGGACACTGCAGAGAAAGTTCTGCTGGTGCCATGTCATCCAAGCTGCATTCCAAAAGATGAGTAGAAATGTCTCCATGTGAAAGGGAAAGAAATGGCTGATATACACATAGAAATATCTTTTAAAGTGTGAATGTTTAAGAAAACTCTAAATTCCAGTTAAAAGGAAGTAAGAATTGATAAACAACTTAGAAAATAAGAACAGTAAAGATCAAAGTCCAGGAAGCACAGTCAAAGTTATACTTAAAAGAAAATTTCATAACCTTAAAAGTTTTCATTATTAAACAAAATAAGCAGAAAATAAGTTAAACATTCAGCTAAAAAGAAACTAGAAAAAAATAAGAGGATGGAATTAATAAAGATAAACATAAACTGTCTAAAGATAAAATTAATTAGAAACATAAAAACAATACAAAAGAACCAATAAGTAAAAGCGAAAACCGGTTCTTTAAAGAGACTGACGAAATACGCAAATCTTTGATCAGCCTGGGCAAGAGAAGGAGATAGTCAAGAAAATAACAGGACTGGAAATAAGAATGCTATAAAGGTACAGCTTTATCCCAACATCTCTGAAAACTAAATGAAGTGAATCGTTTTTCTAGAGAATATATATTTGAAAAGTTGACACAAAATGAGGTAGAAACTTAAATAGGCCAATAACCATAAAAGGAAATTTAATACTTTGTCAAAAATCACTTCAAAAAGGCATCAGGTTCCTCATGGTTTCACAAGTAAGTACTATTAGACTTTCAAGGACCAGGTAGTATCCTTGTTTAAACTATTTTAAAGTACAGAAAAATATGGAAAACCTACTAATTAACTTCATAAAACTAGCATACCCAGAAGTGATACTTGATAAACATGTAACAAAAAAGAAAAGTTATAGATCAGTAGTCTGCAAACTAAGGTCCACAGGCCAAATTCAGCCAGCAGCTTGTTTGTGTAAGTAAAGTTTTATTGGAACACAGCCACACTCATTCGTTTATGTATCATCTATGGTGTTCATGCTACAAGAGCTAGGTTGAATAGTGTTGACAGAGGCCATCTGACTCATGAAACATAAAGTACTTACAACCTGGCCTTTATAGAAAAAGTTTGCTGCTCCTTGCCATAAATGAACTTTGATTAAGGATAAAAAAAGCATACATCCTGAAAACAAGGTAATCAAATCTAGACAGACATAAACTTAAATACCCTACAAATCATTCTCCAGTTCTCTATCCCACTTTATTCTTTTATGCTACCTAATATATTTGGTAGTTTGTTGACTGTCTCCCTGTTTTTAAAATATAAGCTCCATGAAGCTTTCTCCCTCCCTAGCCATCTTGGTTGGGGACCATCCCGCACCTAAGACTGAAAGATGGTGGCTGCAAAGAAGACGAAAAAGTCGCTGGAGTCGATCAACTCCAGGCTCCAACTCATTATGAAGAGTGGAAAATACGTTCTGAGGTATAAGCAGACTCTGAAGATGATCAGGCAAGGCAAAGCAAAACTGGTCATCCTCGCCAATAACTGTCCAGCCTTGAGGAAATCTGAAATAGAGTACTACGTCATGTTGGCCAAAACTGGCGTCCATCACTACAGTGGCAATAATACTGAATTCGGCACAGCATGCAGAAAATACTACAGAGTATGCTCACCGGCTATCATTGATCCAGGTGACTCTGATATTATTAGGAGCATGCCAGAACAGAGTGGTGAAAAATAAATCACATAATTTTTTTCTTTAATAAAACTGGCCTAGAGCATATGTTTTCAAAAATATATATATATAAGCTCCATGAAGACAGGAGCCTAACACTGTGCCTGGTACAACATGCTTCTAATAAGAGCAGGAAAATCTGCAAAAGCCAGAGTTTGTATAAGGCAGAAACCAGTCAGAGACAGAAACCTCAGATACTTCCCACTAAAACAGGTGACTAAAAAGTCAGCAGGTACTTTACGGGTCTATGCATTTATAGGATGCTGTCCTACTGGTCTCTTTCTAGATGAGAGAGAAGAAGGTAGAGGGGAGGGGACAGGAACTTGTTAAGAGGATACAGCAAGTATAGAACGAAAAGGAGGAGTGTGCCGTCACCAGGCAAGGAGAGCAGAAGTAGCTGCAGATAGGCGGGCATGAAAAATTAATTTGGATTGCATACTTTCACTTAATCACAATAAAAAAAAAAAGAAGTTGTCAAAATGCACCCTGTCAAAGGAGGAAAACTTGCAAGATCCAGAAAAACAAGGCAGCCCTACTGAATTCCAGCTCTCACAGGTGTCCCTGTATTTTTTGAATGGACGAGGCAGGGAGGGTAGAAAGGAGGGACAGCTGAAAAAACCCTACCTGAGCCAACACTGCGTTAAATTCTTCCAGAATGGAGGTGAAGACCCCTAATGTGGAAGAGTGGGAGTACAGCCAACACCGAACTTTCTAGGGGTAGAGAACCTACTTTCCTGGACAATGTCACAGGCAGCTGCTTTCATCCAACAAATGTAACAACATATAGCATTCCACTGCCCAAATAAATCAATTTATTCCCCGACTGAGGAACTGATAGCTTGTCTCCACATCTTGACTACTAAAAACAGTACTGTCATGAATATAAAACAGATGATCTCTGCATCAGGCATTTCTACACGGTGGGGTATTAACTAAGTATTACAAAACTGCTCTACGAAGTAGCTGCACATACCACTCCCTTACTAGTGGTAGCAGGAGTTCTATTTCTCCACATCTTCATTAACATTCACACTATCAACAGATATATTTTTCCAACACGACAGGGATGCAATGATCTCTCATTTATTCTGAATCTCTGATACTTGTGAAACTGAGCATTCTTTCATATATTTACTGGTTATCTTGGTTTCGTCTCTATGAATTCATTCTTCATTTCCTTTGCCCATTTTGTTGTTGTTGTTGCTGTTTAGCTATCATTGATTTGCAGTGGCTCTTTCTATAATCTTTCTTCGTTCTAATCATTTAATTTTAAAATTTTTGAAGTTTTGTTTCTCCTACTTGGGTCTTTAACCCATCTGGAATTTACTTTTGCATACATGTGGAGTTAGGATCTGTTGGGTTTTGTTTTCCTTTTTCCATATAGACAGCCAATCATCCCAGCATTATTTATTAATTGGTCCATTCTTTGCAGCTGGAATCTTGAAGGCCCCAGCTTATGATTTGTGGTAGGCAGGACAATGGCCCCACAAAGATGTCCACATCCTAATCCCCAGAACTATAAAAACGTTGTTACACTGTAAACAAAATTTTAAGGTTACAGATGAAATTATGGCTGCTAATGAGCTGATCTTGAGAGGGAGAGATTATCCAGGATTATCCGGCCAGGCTAAATGCAATCACAAGGGTTCTTACAAGTGAAAAAGGGAGGCTGCAGGGTCAGTCAGAGAGAGATTTGAAGATGTTATCCTGCGACTTTAAAGAAAGAGAAAGGGGCCAGGTGATGAGATGCTTCTAGAAGCTGGTAAATGTAAGGAAATGGATTTTCCTCTAGAACCTCTAGAAGGAACGTTTTACTTTAGCTCAGTGAGGCCCATTTTGGATTTCTGACCTCTAGAATTGTCAGATAATGGATTTGTGCTGTTTTAAGCCACAGAGACTTCAGTAATTTGTTCTAGCAGCAACAGGAAACTAATATACTTCTTATCTATAATTTGTCATATATGACAAATGTCATATTTTATTTTGTCCCTTATCTATCTCTGTACCAATGTCACTCTGTTCCGGTTACTATAACTTTGTGGAAAGTCTGCATATCAAGAAAAATGAAATCCCACCTTCTTATTTAAAACTGTCTTAACTATTCTTGAGTATATGGTTCTTTAATTAAAATATGTATTAAAAGAAAATAAATACAGTGCACAAGACAGACCATTCCAATCAGATAACGTTCCAGGCAGAGAACAGAGTACAAGCCAACAAGTTCAAAAGCATGACAAACACACAGCATGGTTAGTGACTCACAGTAGCACAAACCAGCAGTTAGGAAAAGTTTCAAAACTACTGGACTATCATTCCTGGCAGTAGATGATTTCAAAAGCCTATTCCAAAACCAAACCCACTGCCATCAAGTTGATTCCAACTCACAGTGACCCTACAGGATAGAACAGAACAGCTCCATAGAATTTCCAAGGAGCAGCTGGTAGATTCGAGTTCTTTGTTAGCAGCCAAGCTCTGAAGCACTGCATCACCGGGGCACCTCAGAAACCTCTCAGCTTACTAAAAGTAAGTGAAGACTTGCACTACTTGCCAAAATAAAGTAGCAGTGACCAGATTTACCCTCCTATCTGAAAGAAATTTTAAAAGCACACAAAATACATACAAGCACAGTTTTCAAGATCCTGGACTTCAGGCCACAAACAAAAGGCAGTGATCCTAAGAGATGGGGAACAAATGAGGAGAACCCTTTGACCATGTTGAATAAATATTCAGGTCATGGTGCAGACAGGGAGACCCCAAGCAGTGCACTGAAGGCCCCCCAGTTTGAGAAGACAGCTGAGAGATCAGAGAGTCCAAGGAAGTAGAGTTTTCAGGACAGAGTACTAGACAGAAAGAGCTGCACGAGACAGAATTCTGTACATTTGCAGGAGATGCGTCTCTAGAATTAAGCAGTGTAATGATCAGTAATGACCAGAAAGTAACAATCAGTAATAACCTCACCAATGACCAATAAGCAACATCATGATAAATAGAGAAAAGACTGAAATTTTAAAGGATTTCATTTTACTTGGATTCAGAATCAATGCCCACGGAAGCAGCATTCCAGAAATCAAATGACACACAGCATTGGTAAATCTGCTGTAGATCTCCTTAAAAAGTGTCACAAAGCAAAGGTATCACTTTAAGGCTTAAGTCATGACTGACGCAGGACATGGTGCTTTCAATCACCTCATATGCATGTGAAAGCTGATTAGTGAATATGGAACACAAAAGAATAGATGCCTTTGAATTATAGGGTTGGTGAAGAATACTGAATATACTATGGACTGTCAAAAGAACAAATAAACCTATCTTGAAAAAAGTACAACCAGAACACTCCTTAGAAGCAAGGATGGCAAGACTTTCATCTCATACATTTTGCACATGTTATGTGAGGTGAAACCAATGCCCTGGAGCAGGACATCATGCTTGCTGAGGCTGAGGGTCACTGTAAAGTGGAAACCCACAACGACATGGGCTGACACAGTGGTTACAACAATGAGCTCAAGCATGATGACTGTGACAGCTGAGCAGGACGGGCTGATGCTTCGTTCTGTTATACACAGGGCTTCTGTAAGCTGGAATCAACTCAACAGCACCTAACAACAACAGCAACAACGATCAGAAAACTACCCTGAGACCAGGAGGAAAAAACACTTGAACAGGCTAAGCGGAACAGTACACAGTATTCACACAGGCCCAGAAATCGTCTCCTGTTCCCATCAACCAGACTGGTAAACCTCATAATTTACAGGGCACTGAATCTGTATTCAGAAAGGTCCTGTCACCTGAGTGTGGACTAATTAAAACTAGACTATATGCTGATCTGGCCCTACCTAACAAATCTTAAAAGCAAGACAAACTGTTTACAAGGCTCAAGAATATCTATCAATTACAAAAATATCCAGCACCAACAAGATAAAATTCACAATGTCTGAAGTAATTAGTCATCATCTCGTGTTGCTATAATAGAACTACCACAAATGGATGGCTTTAACAGAGAAATTTATTTCTTACACAGAGAAATTTATTTCTTCACAGCAAAGTAAGCTAAAAGTCCACATGCAGGGCATCAGTTCCAGAAGGCTGTCTCTCCCTATCAGCCTTCTCATCAATCTTCCCCTAGACTAGGAGCTTCTTTACACAAAGACTCCAGGTCCCAAGGACATACTCTGCTTCCAGCACTGTTCTCTTGGTGGTTATGAAGTCCCCCTGTCTCTCTGCTGTCTTACCTCTTTCACATCTCAAAAGACTGCCACAAAACGCAATCCAATCTCTTAGACCGAGTCTTGCCTCACTTAACACAATAACAACCAATCCTCCTTCATTAATATCATAGAGGCAGGATTTACCACACACAGGAAAAGTGCATAATACCAGAAGTCAAGGCCCACCCAAATTGATATACACATATTTGGGGAGTGCATAATTCAATCAATGACATCTGGCATCCACTCAAAAATTACTAGCCATGCAAAGGAGAAGAAAAAAAAAAAAAAAAACCTAGTTAAGGAGAAAAATCAATAAACCAAAACTAATAGAGAACTGACGAAGATGTTAGAATTAGTGGACAAGAATATCAAAACAGATATAACAGCATTTCATATGTTCAAAGCTATAGGAAAGATGGAATATGTATAGTAGAAACAGAAATTTTTTTAAATACCCAAATGAACTCTTAGGGATGAAAACTACAATATCTGAGATGAAAAATGTACTGAATGGGATTAATAGCGTATTAGATGTTGCAAAAAAACAAAAAGATGAGTGAACTTGAAGCCATAGCAATAAAAACAAACTAAAAGGAAACAAAGTGGTGGGGGAAGCACTGAAAAAACAGAGTAAAAGATCAGTGAGCTGTAGGTCAATGACTTCTCATAGCATAACATATGTATAATTGGGATCCCCAAAGCAAAGGAGAACAAGACAGAATAAAAATTGAAAAAATAACAACTAACAATTTTCCAAATACATTCCAAATGTAATGAATTCAAGACAATGAATGAGCCCCACGTGTGAAACCAGTTAAAGGATGATTCTGGAGGAAATGTAAGTAGCAGCAGACAAATCTGAAAATCTTCAAATGTCCTCAATAAATACAGCCAAAGGAACTGGAAAAGTAAAGTCAAAAGGCTACAGACAACATCCAATTAATCCAGGCCAAAAAACAATCAAAGAATCAGACCCTCCCATCACAGTTCATAATTAAAAGTTAAATACAAGTCCTCAAATGTAACTAGTTCATCATTGAAATAATCAGGAAATTCTTATCCAAACATTTTCATGTAGGAAAAAAAGAATGTCTCAAAAATTCTGTTTGATTTATTTTTAAAATGTAATTGGGAACATATGCCAAAGAGGGAAAGACAGCTGATTTAAAGAAAGGAACACTTTGGAAACATCTCTGACCCCATCCTTATAAAAAAAAAAAAAATCCACTGCCATCAAGTGAACCCATTACTTAGTGCTTTTAAACAATGTACTCTATGCCTCCAATACTGTCAACTTTATCAAATACATTTGAAAATTTATTCTAAACTGTCTCTGTCAGAAAATGCAGCCTACCACCCACCACTGTGAGGGATTCTAACAGATATTCTGGCAGTATCTCAAGAACAAAGGGTGCTGTACATTTCAGTACCACTTATAGAAGACATGACTATTAAACATACACATTGGTGTTAATCAGCAATTCTCAACAATCCAATAAACACCATATTCAAAAACTGAAAGAACAGAAACATCAACACCATAAAATGGCCTATCTGATCGAAAAGAAGGAAAATACTAGGCGATGCCGTTTGTCCACAAAGCAGTCAGCCGTTAAGTCTTGCTACCTGAATAGTCTTAGATACATCACAGAATCCTGGGGGACCATAATGATGGAGGCCAGCATATCAAGTTCCAGGGCCCCAAAACAAGTGTTCTACTCCCACCACTTGGAAAACTAAATTTGATAAGACCAGTTTCCATAAATTAATCTTACCTCAGAAACAAACATGCCCCAATTTACAGAATTACTAATACCTTTCTCTCAGGAACCCCAGTGGGAAAAACTGGGAAAAAAGACAATAAAGAAAAGATCTCCCTGGAAACCTGTATATTATCCTACTGGACAGATACTACCAGGAGGGTGAAAATTACAAACCTTTTGATGGGCTTACACGTTGGTTCATTTCCAACCCTTCTGTCTGCAATCTGGAGACAAAAGAGGGTAACTACCTGTGATCTAGGGATTACAGAACATTCTTTCAGCTGGCTAACTCTCCAGAAGCCTAGAGCCAAAGGCTCAATGCTCAGTTAGGATGAACTTCTCAAACACTCCCTTTAAACTCCTACTCTTAGTTTTGCAGTAGATGGAATATTCTAATCAGGACACCAGATGTAGTAGTTCTTGGGAGCCCTGGTGGCACAGTAGTTAAGAACTAGGCTGCTAACTCAAAGGTGGCAGTTGGAACCCACCAGCCACCTAACGGGAAAAGATGCAGCAGCAGAGGAGCAGCAAGGGTAACAACTGCCTGGGGGCAATCAGTGTGCAAGTTGGGCACTCCCTCCCCCAACTTCAAGATGAACAGACCTTGATAGCAGTCACCTGTCAGCCAAAATGCCCTTCCCCCTCTTGTCAGGCTGCCTCAGTCAGGTGTCTTTCAATATTTGGGGTACCTCAAAATGCCATTCTATGCCTTTATGCCCCCTTAGATTTGTCCCCAGGAGCAAGTGTCATCTCCCTGACCCCTCACAGAGGCAGCTGTCTCTTCTATAAAGATTATAACCTTGGAAACGCCGTGGGACAGCTCTACCCTGACCTGCAGGGTTGCTGTGAGTAAGAATTGACTTAACAACAGGTTTAGTTCTTTAGTATTACCTAAGAGGAACTGAAAATTAAGTAATGGCCACAGCACAGCCCCTGCCAGCCAACCAGATACTAAACTAATAACC
The DNA here is from genome assembly GCA_028571685.1 of Heterohyrax brucei. Classification (NCBI taxonomy): domain Eukaryota; kingdom Metazoa; phylum Chordata; class Mammalia; order Hyracoidea; family Procaviidae; genus Heterohyrax; species Heterohyrax brucei. The sequence continues at coordinate 34,795,753 of CM053140.1, forward strand.
AGCAACAGCTCTTTAAGCACCTACATGAAGCTGGAATATGTCACCATCCACAGGGCAAGGGCGGCAAGTCAGCTGGCAGCCTCTGTTGCCTGCAGCCAATTCTACATCTCAATATCAAGCAAAAACTCAGTTAACTGATTCCAATTAAAGCAATCTGTGGCAATTATCCCGTAAGTCTAACGATCACTATACTGTATACTGGACTATCTTTCCTCAGGAACAGATGGAAGTCATGCTGTATGCTTAAGAAGTGAGCTCTCTGCAAACACTTACTTGCAGGGGATGTGGGTGGCTTCTTGGAGGCCTGCCGTCGCTCCGCCTTGGTGATGCTGGCCAGCTCCAGAGACATGTCCAAGTGTTCCTCTGGGCTGAGTGAGTACTGGAACTGCACTGTGCCTGACTCCACCTGCTTCACCTGCAATGAACCACAGTGTGAACAATGGTGTCCAGGGAAGGGAGCCTGCACACTCCTTCATCAGCATTCTTCTGCAAAGTAATTCAACCAGGAGCAATTCTCTCAGCCCTCAGACAAAGGCCAGTGAAAACCAAGGACTTCTGAAGTCACGTTTTTAAGACTATAATCAAGCGATTTTTCTGAGCAGTACACAATCTGCTGTGAAATTAAAATCCTAGAAAGCATGTATTAACATGGCATGGCCCTTTCATAAGAAGAAACCATTGTGTGTCTCCAGTGTGAATACTAGTTTGTATTAATTAACCTATGTAAACTTGACTCTGTGGAGTTTTAACACATGACGATTATGTAGTACAACGAGGATACAGAACAGTTCCAGCACCCCAAAACATTCCCTTGGGCTGCCTTCTTTATAACCACACTCTCCCCCAATCCTAACCCCTGGCAATAACTGATCTGTCCTCCATCACTGCTGTTTTGTCTTTAGGAGAATGTCCCACAATTGTAGTCATAGCATATATAACTTTTGAGGCTGGCTTCCCACCCTCAATACAATGCCAACAAAATTTACCAAGTTCCTGCATACATCAACAGTTCATTCCTTTATATGGCTGGGTAGTGTCTTAGTCATCTACTGCTAGAAGTGGATGGTTTTAACAAAGAAAAAACAAAACAGCAGACTAAAAGTCTAAATCCAGGGCATCAGCTCCAGAGGATGGCTGTGAAGGGAGGTTTTTGTTGTCAAATCTTCCCTTGGACTGTGAGCTTCTCATGCTCAGGGTCCTCAGGTGCAAAGGACGTGCTCTGCTCCCAGCACTGCTTCTTGATGGTACCACGTCTCCAGCTCTCTGCTTGTTTCCCTTTCCTTTCTATCCCAACAGACAGCCTCAAGGCACAACGCAGTTTTATAAATTGAGTCCTGCCTCACTAACACAACCATGGCCCATTCTCCCTCATTAATATCAGAGAGGCAGAATTTATAATCTATAAGAACATCAGACAAAATGGGAATCATGGCCTAGCCAAATTGCTACACACATTTCAGTGGGGGGCACAATTCAATCCATAACAGGTAGTATTCTATTACATGGATGTAACATAATTTGTTTACCCATTCCCCCATCTGTGAACATTTGAGAGATTTTCAATTTGAGTTATTACAAATAAATAAATTTTTTAAAAGTCAATTCCGACTCAGGGCAACCCCATGTGTTACAAGGTAGACCCCACGTGTTACATGGTAGACCCCACGTGTTACATGGTAGACCCCATGTGTTACATGGTAGACCCCACGTGTTACATGGTAGAACTGTGCTCGACGCGGTTTTCTTGGCTGCTGTCTTTATGGAAACAGATCACCAAGCCTTTCTCCTGCAGTGCTGTGGGTGGGCTCAAACCATCAACTTTCAAATTAGTACCACCCAAGGGCTTGTCATTAGAAATAGAGCTGCTATAAACAGTGAGATGCAGGTTTTTGTATAAACCTATGTTTTTGGTTCTCTAGTGTAACTATCATATTTTTACACGAACAACGCACACATGTATTTTTGGCCAACCTTGCAAGTCCCTTGTGTTATTTTCCTAAGTGTACACTGCACATTAAATGGGTGGGCACATGATGCATGAAAAACACAGTAGCCAGCAACAAGATTGATAGGTGTATGTTTAACTTTATAATAAACTGACAAACTCTCTTCTGGAGCAACAGTACCATTTTTCATTCCTACCAGCAAGATATGAGAGTTCTGCCTTCTCTATATCCCTGCCAGCACTTGGTTATTGACATTATTTTTTATTTTAGCCGTTCAAACAGGTATGTGGTGGTATCTCACAGTTTTAATTTGAATTTCCCTAAGGGCTAATGATAATGGATATCTTTTCATGTGCTTACTTGCAATCCATACACCTCCTCTGGTTAAGTATCTCTTTAAGACTTTTATCCATTTGTTAACTGGACTCTTGTCCATTTGCTAACCGAATTATATGTTCTCTTACAGACGAGTTTTGAGAATACCTGACATATTCTGAAAAGAAGTCCTTTGCCAGTTCTATGAGTTAACTTGTGTCCCCCCAATTTTTTTAATTATATATATAATTAAAAAATGAATATATTAATTAAATATATTAATGAATATATTTAAAAAATGAATATATATATATTCATGTTTTAGCACCCAATCCAATATGACTGGTATCCTTATAAGAGAGCAGGAGATACAGACAAACAGAAGGCAGAGGACCATGTGAAGACAGAGGCAGAGACAGACTAGAGTGATGCATCTACAAACCAAGGACTGCCAAGAATTGTCAAGGTCTGCCAAGAATTGCCAAAGACTGCTAAGAACCACCAGAAATGAGGAAGAAGCAAGGAAGGATTTCTTCTCTGGAGCCTTCAGAGTGAAGAGAGCATAGTCCTCTCAGCACCTTGATTTCAGACATCTAGACTCCAGAACTCATATATTTTTATTGTTTTAAGGCACCCAATCTACAGTACTTGGTTGCAACAGCACTAGGAAACTAACAGATATATGATTGGTAAATAATTTCTCCCAATCTGTCTACATCCTGTCTTTCCATTCTCTTAACAGTATCTCTCCTAGGAAAAAAAAAGTCTAATTTTCATGACACCCAATTTCTCAACACTTCCTCTTATAAATTATGTTTTTAGTGTCACATCCAAAAATTCTTTGCTTAACCCAGGCTAGGTTACAAAGACTTTTTCCCATGTTTTCTTCTAAAAGTTATTAAGTTTTATGTTTAGATCTATATTCATTCTGAGCTTATTTCTGTATATGGTATAAAGTTTAGGTCAAGTTTCTTTTTTTTTTAATTTGGGCTTCCAATTGTTTCAGCACAATCTGTTGAAAAGACTTTTTCTCTATTGTATTACCTTTGCAACTTTCTCAAAGCTGAGTTGCCATGTGATTTATTTCTGGACTCCCTATTCTGTTCCACTAATCCATGCACCAATTCCTTCACCAATATCACTCTGTAATGTTTATGATAGCTTTATAGTAAGTCTTAAAATTGTGCAGTATATTTCCTCCAACTTATTATTCTTTTTCAAAATTGTTTTTGGCTCTTCTGGTTCCTCTGCTTTTCCATATAAATTTTAGAATCAGCTTGTTTATATCTACAAAGAATATATAAAAGTCCCGCTGGAATTTAGACTGGAATTTTATTAAACTATATATAGATCAATTTGGAGAGAACTGACATTTTGACCATGTTGAGCCTTCCAATTCATAAAACATATGTCTCTCCATTTATTTAGGACTTCTTTGATTTCAGCTACGATTAACCACAATGAGAATAATGACATCCAGGAAAGGAACTATCCTGAAACTGTCCACACACAAATTCTGTAAGTATTTTGCTTTGGAAATTGTTTTTTAAATTTTGCTTTCTAATTGTTCATTGCAAGTATATAGAAATATGATTGATTGTTCTATGTTTACCTTTTATCCTGTGATCTCTCTAAACTTTATTCATTCTAGGTTTTTTGTTTTGTTTTGTTTTGTTTTTTGCGGATTATCTAAATAAACAATAGACAACCATGTTGCTTACAAATAAAACCACACAAAACCCACTGCCATCAAATTGATTCCAACTCAAAGCAACCGTGAAGGACAGAGCAGTCCCCCACTGAGTTTCCAAGAGGTGCCTAGTGGATTTGAACTGTCGACCTTTTGTTTAGCAGTTGTAGCATTTTAACCACTATTCTTATTTGTGAACAGGACAATTTTATTTCTTCCTTTCCAATCATTATGTCTTTTACTTTGTTCTCTTGCCTTATTGTCTTGGCTGCAACTTTCATAAATGCTGAATAGATGCTGAATGCTGAGAGCAGATGTAGAGGAAAATCATTCAGTCTATCACTATTAAATACGGTCTTAACTAAAGAGTTTTTGTAGATAACCTTGATCATGTTAAAGAAGTTACCTTTCACCCCTTGTTTGTTGAGTTTTTGCCCTAATGAATGCTGAATTTTGTCAAACACTTTTTATGATCAATTGATGTTGATTAAGAGACGTTTGACTTCTTGGCTATTGGTTGTTGTTAGGTGCTGTCAAGTCAGTTCTGATTCACAAAAAAACAGAAAGAAATATTGCCTGGCCCCATGCCATCCTCACAATCATGGCACTCATTGCTGCAGCAGCTGTGTTAATCCACCCTGTTGAAGGCGTTCCTCTTTTTCACTGACCTTCTCTACTTTAAACAAGCTTGATGTCCTCATCCGAGGACTGGTTCCTTCTGGCATAGCATGCCTAAGGCATGTGAGATGACATCTCACCATCCTTGGTTCTAAGAAGCAAGCATTCTGACTATACTTTTTTCAAGACAGATTTGTTCATTCTTCTGACAGTCCATGGTATAGTCAATATTCTTTGCTAACACCATAATTCAAAGGCAACAATTCTCCTTTGGTCTTCCTTATTCACTGTCCAGTTTTCACATGCTTATGAGACTGAAAATATCATGACTTGGGTCAGATGCACCTTAATCCTTAGAATCACATCTGTGTTTTAAAGTCTTTGTAAAGGACTCTAAGCCTTTTGCAAAGTGTCCAGTGCAATATGTTGTTTAATCTCTTAACTGCTACTTCCATGGGTGTTAACTGTGGATCTCTACATGGCCAATATGTTGAACTTCATTAACTGATTTTCAACCATCAAACATAACGATTCAAGAGGAAAATATCATATTTGCTTTTTGTGTTGCTACTTCTTTGTTCCTGATGTTCCAAGTTTCCTTCTGGTATCCTTTCCCTTAAGTGAAGAAATTTCTCTAGCAATTATTTTAAAGCATGTCAATAAATTCCCTTAGTTCTCATCCATTTGAGAATGCCTTTATTTCACCTTCATTCCTGGGTATCTTTGCTGAATACAGAAATCTGGGTTAACAGTTCTTCCTGTTACTACTTTCTAAGTATTTCATTTTCCTCCAGCCACCACTATTTCTAATGATGAATCCACACTGTTGTTTCCCTATAAGAAAAGCATTGTTTTTCTCTGGCTGCTTTTAAGATGTTTTCTTTGTCTTTAGTTTTCAGCAGTTTAAGATGTGCCTCAGTGTGGATTTCTCTGGATTTGTATCCAGGTTCACTGAATTATTTTTAGATCTGTAGGTTTATGTTTTTTTGCCAAATTTAAAGATCTTTCAGCTGTTACTTCTTCAATATTGTTTTTCTGAACCATACTCTTTTTTCTCTACTGAGATACCAGTAACACAGGCATAAATCTTTGGGGTATTGTCCCATAGGGACTTACAGCTCTGTCTACTCTTTTCCAATCATTTTTCTTTCTGTTTCTTCAGACTGATAACTTCTATTATTCTGTGTTCAAGTTCACACACTCTTCTGTCATCTCCATTCTGCTACTGAATCCATCTAGTGAGTTTTTCATTTTGGTCATTTTATTTTTCAGTTCTAAATGTTCCACTCTTCTTTATATTTTCTATATATGTGTTGAGACTGTCTATCTTCTCATTTGTTTCAAGAGTTTCACCCTTATTTCTGGGAGTATACTTATAAGAGTTGCTTTAAAGTTCTTGTCTGATAATTCTAGCATCTGCATCATCTCATGCCGATTTTCTCAGGCTGCTGATTGTCTTTTCCAAACAAGTTGAGATCTTCCTGCTTTACCAAATGATTGCTATGGCAAGTAATTTTAGACTATATTCTGGACCCTCTTGAACATTATGTTACAATATGAATCTTGCTAAACCCTATGGAGACTGCTGATATTTTTGTCTTAGCAGAAACCGACCCAGTTGGGTTTAGGCCACAATTTACAACCAGCCTTCTGTTGGTTGTTGTTTCAATGTCAGATCCATTTTCAAAGTCTTGGCAATGCTATTCAGATCTCTCCTACATACGCACCACACAGTGGGCAACTCAGAGACTAGGCAGCAGTCTATCTCATGGTTTAGTTTTCAAAGTATTTATTATGCTGTTTAGAGTTAGATTCAAACATATGTAGCTTCTGCATCAGCCGAAGATTTCATCAACAACTTTATGGGGTTGCTTTCCTAGCTTATCCCCTTTCCACAAACTATCAGTATTTTCTACTCCCTGGGGCTTTCCTCTTCAATCTTCTGATCAGACAACTGGGATCTGATCATCCTGCTCTGCCACACACTTCCAACAATCATTTCTGAATCCAAGACCAAGCAATGGGAGGACAGAGTACTTTTTTTAAAAGGACATAGTATATAAAAGAGACAGAGTATAAAAAAGTTCAAGAACTCATCTATCATTATAAACACAAACCAAACCCACTGTCATTAAGTCAATTCCGACCCAAAGCAACTACAGGCAGAGGAGAACTGCCCCACAGTTTCCAACCTTTTGGTGGATTCAAACTGCCAACCTTTTAGTTAGCTGCCATAGCACTTAACCACTAAGCCACCAAGATTTCCCATCTATCACTATAGGAGGTCAATGTATAATGTTTAGAATTTATAAACTAAGAAACAGTAGTAGAAGCACATTATTTAGAAAATAAAGGTTGAATGAATCAATGAGATAAAGAATCAGCTGAAGGAAAGGCCAGAGTCTGGGCAAAGACAAGAATTCTGCCTAGGTGTCCAACCTGACTAACTGCACATATGCTGCCACCACTATATAACATAACTTATACAGAAGAGGCAAGAGAGTGCGAAAAAGTGAATTAAGTTTGTGGGTAGTTTTAGTTAATTATATCTAGTTGGAGTAGTAGTTCTCAACCAGGGGCAGGTTAGCCCCCCAGAAGATACCTGGTAATGTCTGGAGACACTGCGGGTTGTCACAATTAATGGGGTGCTACTGGCATCTAGTGGGGTGCTGCTAAATATCCTCCAGTATAAAAACAGTCCTTACAACAAAAAAATTGTCCTGTGCAAAATATCAATATAGATTTTAATTTACAAGTTCTGTTCCTTGTGAAAACTGGTAGTATTTGATACATACTGACTCCTTATTTAGCGACATAGTTAGGTTCCAAAGACCAGGTCATTACGTGAAAATCAGCATTATTCAGGAACGGAGGATGACTACCTAAGATCACAAATTATTATGTGGGACACACATATCCCTCTGGACTCAAGAGGCAAAAAGGCAGATAAGTAGTATATGTTCTGTTGGTCATGAAAGGGTTACTGCCAGACATATATGTCATTAATGCACAAAACAGTTGGATATTACTATTGTAATATGTCATGAGACAATCGGTGAGTGAGAAGTAGGTATATCTGTGTCCCTAAGATAGTCAAACCTTCGAAAGATCCAAGCCACAATATAGTTTAAACTTTTAAACAGAAAAGGAAATGTAGTGGTATGACAACCCTACATTAAACAAGGTAAATATTTATTTATACACACACAGAGACAGAAAGAGAGAGAGAACGGCAATGGCTTCAGGATTCCTGATGGCAATTCTATAATAAGGGCTCAAACTAGACCCTGTGGGAATATAGCAAAACATGGTCCTGTAACGAGAGATATTATAATAAGAAAAGCTGCATGATCAGCCATTCCCTTACTCAGGTCCCCAAAGCACTGTCTAAACCATAAATAACAACACTGGCAATCATGTTTTGTCGCTAGAGTCAGCGCACAGGTGAAATACTGAAATAACAGACAAATGAGACAACTGAGTAAAACAAGATTCATATTTGCACTGCACATTTTAGGACTGTAAAGAGAAGAATCAAACTGAAAAACCAAAACAGAAGTTCCACCATGTATCTCAGGTGACCTGAGGGCTTTCATCCAATGTCAGCAGCAGCCCCAGGGCCACCAGCAGGCAGGGAAGCAGGCAGCCCGGGAATGTGACCCCTCACACACACTTCAACTAGCCTTGTCCTGCGGTGCTTTCCTCACCATGCTGAGCCTCACAGCATCACTCAGATGAAAATTGTATCCACTCTGAGGTCATCAAAACGATGTCAGATTTAAAGGAGCACAACTTTTATTTCATGGCTTTTTTCCTCGTGTTTTTGCACCCCCATGTCCGGCTCCTCCAGCCTCTGGCAACCACTGCTCTACTTTCTCTTTCTAAGAATTTCCCTATTTTAGACATTGCATGAAAGTGGAACTATACCAAGTTTGTCCTTTTGTGACTGATTTCATTCAACATACGTTTTCAAGGTTCATCCACGCCAAGGCATGATTCAGAGCTTCACTTCTCTTTGCAGCTGAGTAGTATTTCACTGTGTGCATGTATATTTGGTTCATCTGTTCATCTGCGGAGGGACACGGAGGTTGTTTCCACCTTCTAGCTGCTATGAATGAAGCACGGCCCTACCGTCACTTGTGTTTCTGCACTGGAGGTTAGAGACTGCTTTACTTCAAAAAAAAAAATGTTGTAATTAAGAATGTCTGCCTTAAGCATCATTCTCTTTTAAAAACTCAGTGGGGTTAAACTGACAACAACTCTAAAAATAGGAAACTTAGGGTCCCATGAGTCGACATTAATAGAGGAGGACACTTCAGAAAAGGAGGGTAACAGCAGCTACACAACCTGAAGAATGTCATCAATGTCACCGAACTGCAGATGCAGAAACTGATGAACTGGTATATGCTTTGCTGTTTATATTCTAAACAACAAAAAGTGAAATAAATTTAAAAGATAAATAAATAAATCTCAAATATTATTTTCTTTAAAAGCCTGAGACTCCCTGGTCCTGCTCTTGTGCATAGTCAAGAAAGTCGAGGTCCAGTGGGCATGGGGGACAAAGTCACAAAAGTGAGCCAGTCTGGAAGCCAGACCACCCAGCTCCACCACAGCACTTGTTTCACTAGAAAAGCTACTGACAGCAGGTCACACGAAGCCTGTTCTCTAATGTGCAAAACACTCTAAGCATCCTTTGTAAAAAGACACACACAGAAACGGCCTTGCAATTTTATCTGCAGATGACAGCCAGGGGCCCTAAGTTACCATTGGAGACTGAAGGTGTGCGCAGAGCTTATAAGGCTGGAGGTAAAAGCGGCCTCTTTGGTTTTGCATCTAAGTACACAGCAATCAAAGTTCATATTTGAAGGGCATATCCATGACATGAAAAAAATCTTGTTCACAAAACATCTGCAAATATATTTGTCAACTTCCAGTAATAAAAGAACCTTCTAGAAGCTCCCTGGAGAAGAAGCATGCTTAAGAAGATCTAACAACTTACCTCTTCAGAGCTCATGCTGGCTGAGGGCACCTTGTAGACCAGACAGTGTGAGGGGCCAGGCTGGGTCCCACCCTGCAGAGGTAAGGTCACCCGTCCAGAGCTGACATCCGGCCCAGGGCTCCAGACGGCCCAGCGAACCATGTACATGCAAGCTAAGTTGGACAGTGAGGTGGCAGAGGCTGCCTGGAGGTGAAACAAAGCACACCTGGATATGAGTCATCACAGTCACTTGGGCAAAGGACTCACTCTTGCTTTCAGACTCAAAAGTTACCTAGAGCTCAGGTTAAGTTGCATTCAACTAGTGACCTAAAGGTTGGAGGTCTGAACCCACCAAGCAGCTCTGTGGAAAAAATGGCCTGGTGATCTTCGGTAAGGATTACAGACAGGAAACCCCTGTGAAACACAGTTCTACTCTGCAACACAGAGGGCTCCATGAGTCAGAAACAACGTGACAGCTATAGGATTGCTTTTCATCTTTCAGTGACACAAGCACAGGATCATCAGTTCCACTTGACAAAAGGCAGGAGGTCAGAGCACCCATCATGGTGAGAGTGGGGGAAGACCCTCCCCTTCTAAGGCCCCACCCCGACCAGGACCCCACCCAGACCCCTCTCCTTCTCTGGCTCAGATTGCAGCGGCTTCCCTCATAGAAATTCTCAAGGGTGCTTAGAGAGCAACACCATTTCTATGGTGGCTAAGTGCTCAGCTGCTGACTAAAAGGTCGATGGTTCAAACCCACCAGCTGCTCCACAGGAGAAAGATGTGACAGTCAATTTCTGTAAAGATCTACAGCACTGGAAACTCTACAGGGCTGCTCTATTCTTTCCTACAGTGTTGCTGCAAGTTGGAATGGACTCGACAGCACAGAGTTTTTGCTCCTATAAGGATCGTTCTGCCAGTCTGTAAACACTCTAATTCATTAGGAAAATACCAGAAGCAGCACTTCATGTTCGTGATGAGAAACTATAAGAAAATGAAGGATACACAGGGATATTCAATTTCAGAGCACATTTTCTCATTTAAAGTGAGCACTTTATACTTGTGATTTTATAGGCAATTGTGCAATCAATCAGATCAAATTTCATACAGCATTCGTCTTTTCACCTGCTGTGTCACTGGCCAAATGTGAGGAATGAGAGTGCTAAGAAAACACATAGGATTAAGCATGCCACATTTAAAGTGAGACATTTTAACAAATACAGTTTCAGAGCTCGACTCAGCAGAGCAGTTTAAAGTTACCACTTTCATCTTTTTGCGTAAAGAGAAATAAGAATAAAGCTAAACTGCAGCCTTGGTCAGGGACTGAAATCCCCAGCCAGCTGGGCCATGAGGTTTGTAATTTACTGTGACAGTCACGAATAAGAAGACTTCAGAGAGAGCTGCTTTAGACAGAGGTTTGGATGACAGGTGGGCAGGCTCCTTGAGAAGATGGAGCATAGACAGCAGCAGCATCTGGGATGGCAAACTCTGTTTGAGGCCCAGGGTTCAGGCCACACCTGCCATTCTAGGGACCAGGGAAAAGCAATTTCCACCCCAAAGGGCACGAGTCTGCATGAATCCTCAGCAGCTTTGGTCCAGACCTTCTGCCCAGAGATGAGCCCAGCATTCCTCAGACCAAGATCCGAGCCTCAGTGATGAAGTGAAGCAGAGCTGAAGACCAAAAGTAACCAGAGACCAGTTGCCATCAAATGGATTCTGCTTCATGGTAATCCTTTGTGTATCAGAGTAGAAGTGTGCTCCATAATATTGTCAGTGGCTAACTTTTTAGAGCTAGATCAATGAGGCCTGCCTTCTGAGGTACCTCTGGGTAGACTCGAACCTTCACATTTTTGGTAGTAGCTGAGCACTTACCTGTTCACGCCACCCCGGGACTCCTAGGCCAACGGTGGTAGTTGTTACCGTCAAGTAGACTCCAATTCACAGCAATCCATGTGTGCAGAGTACAACTGTACTCCATAGGGTTTTCAAGGCTGTAACCTTCCAAAGGAAGACTGCCAGGCCTATTTTCCAAGGCACCCCCAGGTGAGTTCAACCTGCCAATCTTTCAGGTAATGGTCAAGCATTTAACCATTTGTGCTACCCACGAACATCTAAACTGAAGACAGTAGGTGTGAAAATGAGTGGGAAGAACAAGGTGTGGGCACAGTATCCCACTTCCTAATACTTTCTTCATGGACAGCAGAGAGACAGCTGTGCCCTGAGCAGCTTGGTCCAAATATTACGCTAAGGGATGAGCCATACAAAGGAAGCAGGTACAAGGTGAAAGAGGACGAGGAATGCAGGCGAACAGGGCTCCTCACCATCTCTGTGCAGCCCTGGCTGAGCTGAGGCTGTTCCTGTAAGAATGGCCCAGGGCACTCACCCAGCAGCCCTTCCTGGCTACTTTCTGGGGTCAAAGAGAAGCAGGACATACCTCAAGGAAGGGCCACCCACTCCTGGAGAGACACCAGGGTCACACCTGTTGTACAGGTAAACAGCACCCTATGCAGGGAAACGAGAAGTCCAGGAGCACCCGCTCACTTGGGGTACAGCAGGAGCCAAAGAGGAAGGTGGGGCTCCAGCAGGCCAGAGCTGGCGGGCCTTGCTTAGTTGTCAGGCACTGGAGAGAAGCTGTGCCACCACCATTGCTACACAAAGGCAAATCCCCACATTCACCCAAAAGGACTGCTGGAATCTCGATGCAAACAGCTTGAAGAAGGTCAGGGTTTACTGAGCTCAACTCTTGCCAAGTTCAAGTGCAAGCAAGCCCAAATACAAAAATGAAGACAGAGCTGGCTTCCAGACTGTATCTTGCTCCTTCAATTCCATCCTCTTAAAGCCCCCAGGGCCATGAAGAGAAAACCCAGAATCACTGTAGCTAGTGTTGCTAGACCTCAAACTATCCACTTGTGCAGGGCCCTGTATGAACCTTCACTGGAGCTAAATTTTAGCTCACAGGCTAGGCAAATGTCACATGTGTGCCCATTAAAGGGGGTGGGCAAGGACTTGGGTCCCTTTCAACTTAACAAGGAAAACACCCACATCCCTCTGTTCTGGAAGTACAAGTACTTCTTTAAAAAGTAAGAAACCCAAGAACACAGCTCTGTGCTACACTTTCAACACTCGCCAAATACAAAACAACGTCTGTCTCTTCTCCATCCAATTAGCTGGGTGACAGATTATAAAACGGTACTGAGCAAACTATGGTCTATCGACAAAAAGTTGACTATACATCTATTTCTCTTTAAAAGTATTGTAAATATATTAAGGAAACTGGTTACTAAAAGAAGAAAAGAAATCTACTAGAATGAAATAATGTTTAGACTATTTTTGCAAAACTATCTTCTGGAAAATACAGAAGGTTATCTAAAATACACATTCAAATTTTTATGCTACTAATACAATTCCCAGAAACCTTGGTGGCATAGTGATTAAGTGATATAGCTACTCACCAAAAGGTTGCCAGTTTGAATCAACCAGGTGCTCCTTGCTAAATCTATAGGGCAGTTCCACTCTGCCCTGTGGGGTCACTAGGAGTCTGAATCAACTTGACAGCAATGAGTTTGGTTTTTGGCTTAGTTTCAATGCAATTCTTTTCAGTTTAATTTTCCAAATTTAGTGTCTCCAATCCCTAATCTTCCCAACCTAGAGTTGTTTTTGGTTTTTCAGCTCTCAGTCAGTATAAATCTCTTCTATGTGGAGTATCTGTCAGCTTCATAAATAGCCATTTTCCTCACTTTTGTTTGAAACAGCTCAAATAAAAGAGCTGGCTAGTGAGTTATTGATCATGCCTTCTCAATGACCTCACCAGGATCATCAGGAGCTGGGAGCAACTCCACTACCATACACCAGCCTGCATTCTCTCACCAACAGCCCATGGGAGGACGCACAGCGGAGAACCTCCCTAAAGCCCAGCTGCTCCAGGGAGGTCAGGTATATCAAAGCATGTAGACGGCCCATCAGCAACTATTTAATTGGACAGCGTAAGACTCTTCCCTTTAGTGACTTCAGGAATCCGTGCTTGGTGCAGTTATGTGACCAAGCTGGCAGTTCGAACATACCCAGAGGCACTGCAGAAGAAAAGCCTGGTGATCTACTTCTAAAAAATCTGCCACTGGAAACCCTATGAAGCACAGTTCCACTCTCACACACATGGGGTCACCATGAGCCAGAATTGACTTGACAACATCTAGTTTGTCATCAGTGACTTCAGCTACTTGGTAATTTCTGATCTTATGAACATCCCAGGTACAATCATCTCATCAAATTCTCATAACCACTGTGAAATGGCAGTTAGCAGACCCACAGAACATCGCTGAGCAAGAACAAGACCTGACCCAGACACAGACCAGGGGTAACCCTGACACACGGGGGGTCAATCTCAACACAGGAACCAACGGCTCCTTCTGGAGGCAGAGTCAGCTGTCCACAGCTGCACAATCGCAGACACTGGCAACTTAGAACTCAGAAGAGGGGCCACATTGCAGAGTCAGGTTTTCAGGTGGTCTCCTCGAAGACACTGGATCCTTGGCTGTTGAGATGAACATCACAAGGCCTGAAGAATGGAGGCCCACCCAGGGGAAGAGTGAGCAGAGACTCAGATACCCAAGGTTGGGGTCTTTGCCTCTCCCTCCTCACTGAGGAATTCAAGGAGTCTGGGGGCTGAGGTAACACCACTGGGCAAAGCAATTCCAAATGTTGCAGCAGGAGAGACTCAAGACCCAGACATGAGCCTAAAGTTACGGTTCAATTACATGCTGAAACCTTCTCCAAATTAGACACACCGTGGCCTTGGCAGCTGCTGTAGGCTAATTTCCTTCATACACATTCACGGTGGAGAAGGAAACATAACAACATATAATTAAGATGATTTATTACACCCCTGTATCAAGCAGCATATGCAGTGTCACTTAAAAGTTCAGTAATCATTTGACAGGCAATATTTTCATTTCATTCCACTGAGGGATTATGTTTAAACATACATATGAGCAGTGAAGAAAAACTGAGGAAGGTTTTAAAGAAAGTTATACAACCTCAATGATTTGCACGTGTCCAGAGGGTTTACAACCCTTTGACCCTCTCTGCACAACAGACTTGGTAAAGACTGCAAGCAGCAGCAGAGAGACTGGCGCAAACTGGAAGGTGTCACCATGTTCTTTTAGGCCACCCAGCGTGTGGAAATTCCTCACGGCAGCCAGAGAAAACAAAAACAGTGTGAAAGAAATCCAAGCAGAGATTGCCAATCAGGGGTGGGGACTAAGCAGAAGGGGCCACAGTGAACGTCCTGAGACACGGAGATGGTTTGCACCTTGATTGCGGCAGGGCAGCGGTAGCACAGACATAGCTATTTATCAAGACTCACTGAAATGGACACTTAAGATCTATATCCATCACAGTACACAAATTTTACTTCAAAAACAAAAAAAAGCCATCATCGAGGTTCCTGGGAACAGATCACCTCTTGGCTTCCCAGGTCCAACAGCCAGCAGGATCTTGACTAATCCATCTGGTATAAGAAGTATTCGCACAGGGAAAGACCAGGAGCTGGTGGTATTCGAGCTCTTTGTTGCTTGCTCTAAGAATGACTCCACCTGACTTGTTGCCAGGTACAGGAGTCCTGGGCTAGCGTCTAACTCTGTATCATATAAGATGCTTGCCAACAAAGCCCACTGATTGGGAAAGCACAGAGGATCAAGGTTGCACTGGAAGAGGAAAAGGAAGCATGCTCCTGAATACAAAGGACACGAGCTACATACTAGTAAACTGAGCAACTGTCCAATTAATACCAGAACATAATGATTTCTCCAGATCATTTCCTGAAGCAGAATTAGTCCTGGAATCAAAGAAAGGCAAGAAACCTTCAACTGGTCCCCAAAGTGAAACCTGAGAAAGCTTCTGAGTAAGGGTTCACTGACAAGAAAGAGTCCCTTCAGCATCCATGGCAGTCCACAAGTTACAAAGCCTGCCTCCAAAAGGAAGAAGACAGAGCAACACCAGTTCCATGTTTAACCAGACTGTCAAGTTAGGAGGTACCCGAGCTGGCGAAGTCAGCCTGCTGTCTTCCAAAACTGAGCTGTGGCAGAAGCTGTTTTTCTCACTCTCTCGACAGAAGCCAGGGCAGACAGGAGCCGTAAGCAGCAGCCTCGCAGGGGCAGCATTACTAGACTCTTTCAGTAAGGAGAAGGCACCCGGTTTCCACTGCATGTCACAAAAGTCATCACAGGTGGCTAACCTCAGACCCCTGGGCCACTCCCAAACAGGGTAAAGACCCACCGATTATGAGATCTAGAATTCAGTTGGGTTGTGCTAAACCAAGAGTGATGGAAACCAAGAAAAACTTTCTGCAAAACATGAATCAATAGGAAACAGCCAACACTCAGCACAAGCTGAAGACGCAGCACAAGGTTGTCTCCTCTTCAGCAACCACAATTTTAAATGCTTCACCTGCAGATGATTCGAAGCTCAGCCAGCGCCTGCCTGCTTTGGGAGCCTTCAATGGCAAAATTCTCAAACTGCAGCAGAGATGCACCGCACTGTCAGAAACTCTCCAGCAAGTGACTGGACTGGAGCCACGCTATGCTACAGAGGTGGTGGCAGTTGCTAGCCGTCATCACACTGGCTGTGACTCACAGCAACCCTGTGTACAGGTGAACGAAATGCTGCCTGTGTCACCTTCATGACTGCTGCCACCACTGTCTATTCAGAGCGCCTTTCAATCCAGGGACTCCTCTTCCAGCACTCCACCAGATAATGTTCTCTAACCCAGAGAATGAGGTTATTTCTATTTCGGAAAGATCTCAAGCTAGCCATGTTTCACACCATAGGAGATTTACTTTTAGGTGAACTTAGGAGTAAATCCTGGACAAACAGAGGATGTCTGAAACATGCAGCAGGGATGTTTCCTAGGAACTGGATCAGTTCCCTGCACATGGAAAGCACTCAAACACTTATCATATGAACGTGTTTTCTTCAAAGAACACTAGTAAACTCATAAATACAAATTAGTTAGATCTTTGCTACTCAGACATTTGAGGAGAGGACTTATTTTCCCACATGACCCACAAAAAAATATATATATATATTTTTACCTCTGCAGATCTCTGGGAAATCTGTCCTTATTCTGACATAAAAATGTAGCCAAAGACACTCGGTCTAGTCTTTCCACAGTTTTGCTTTCACCCGTCCCATTCTTTTACGTCTGGGTAGTTTGCGCTACACACATCCCTTCAATCAGCAAACACCACGGTACCCGAGTTCATGCAGCTTCCAGCATCCCCATGGTGACCTAACGTGGCTGCACTGTCCTCATGTCCTTGACACTGCAGACAAGGAGTCCCTTTGTCTCTTCCCAGCTACTCAAAACACACATTACAACCAAAAGGTTGTGGCTGCTTTAGCTAACTGTAAGATGCAAAAATTCAATTACATACTTAAAAAAACTGAAGTGTCTTCTCAAAACTTTTTTCTAGCTTATCTTTAAAAACTACAAAATCTTTGGGGCTAAGACATTCACTCAAGACTTGAGTGTCTGGCATAACCTAGGGACAACAATCAACCAGTATGCTCAGTAACTCAGACAGTCTCTCAACAAGCTGACTCATTCCACTAAGGACCACGAGAGACAGAGACTTTCCACTCCTTATCTAAAGCATAAAGCCAAAGAAGCCAGTGCCAGAAGCCTGGCCTATTTTGGTTCTCCAGGCCTTAGGAATAAGGCAACACATGACATGCTAAGTTTGGCAAGAGAATAAATCACAGTCAAAGATAACCTCAGGACACCTTCATCTCGCTAGAAGACACTGCTCAGGCAGCCCAGCTCATACAAGCAGGCACCACTCAGCAATCATTCTCAGAGAAAAGGATACCTGTTCGGTGTGTCTATTTCTGATTCAATACATAAAGAAACATACACTTAGGCTGATCAGATACCTGCGAATACTAACAAATTTAATTTTTTAAGGGTGTAATAATTGTATAAAAGGAGCCCTGGTAGCATAACGGGTACAAATTTGCGGATTCAAAGGTCAGCAGCTGAAACTCACCCAGCAACTCAGCAGCAGAAAGACCTGGCAATCTACGCCCAGAGGAGACCACAATCAAGACAGCCCTATGAGGCCATTCTACTCTACACGAGCTCACTCTGAGTTGGAATCAACTTAACAGCACACAACAACAACAGTAGCACTAAAATTATATTTTAAGCTCCAATCTTTTAGAGGCACACACTGAAATATGCCAATAGACGAAATGACACGACGTCTGGCATTTGCTCTAAAGTAACCTGGGAGGGGCAAGACAGGGGACAGGAAAAGGAGGAGCAAGCATGGCCATGAGCTGACCACTTGTGAAGGTGGGTGATGGGTACACACAGTTTATCACATGCTACTTTCTACTTGCGAATGTGCTTGAAATTTTGTAAGAAGGCATTTTTAAAAAAGAAATAAACGTACATTTTAAAATGTTTAAAGCTGAGATAACGTCTGAAAGTCACTTCAGAACGGTTGTGGGTGAGGCCGCAGGTGAAGTCAGCAATTGCTGAAGCTGCACGGAGTTCACTACACCATCCAGTCTACTTGGGTACCTGTTTGAGACTTTCCATAACGTAAGGTTTCAAAAAAGGAAAAAAAAGACGGAAAGAAATCTACAGCCTGACTATCTGAGTAAGTCTGTCATAACTGAAGAAGAATGACAGTCCCAAAAGGACTCTACAGGGTTTCCAGGTTGTGCAGTTAACACACTCAGCTATAAACCAAAAAGTTGGAAGTTCAAATCCATCCTGAGGACCATGAAAGAAAGTCCTGATGACTTACTTCTGAAAAATCAGCCATTAAAAACTGTATGAAGCACAGTTCTAATCTGACACACTTGGAGACACCATGAGTCACAGCCAGCAAGGCAGCAACCAGTTCTGGTTCCAGTTAACGGCCTGTTAAGGAGACTGGGAACACGCTGAAGTAAGCCCCTGCCTCCCAAGGCCCAGCTCTGACTTCAGGGAGGCCCCGCTTCTGAGGTTACCCCATGAAAGGGACTCCTCAGGGAACAAACACCCACCGAGACCCTTCCCTCTCCCACATCTAAGCCCCTTCCGAAGCTCTGATTCTGACTTCCCCAAATGCATGCTTAACACGTCTCATTGTTCCACACAACAGGTAATTTGTATGGAAGATCATTTTGTACACAGGGACATTTCCTCTCCAGACGATACTGAAGGAAGTACACTCAGTGACAGTAAACAGAATCCAATATTCCACGTTAAGATAAACTGCCACTTGAAAGGAATTTATGAATGATTGCGCAGCCACCTTCCAAAGATACTGTGAGCAGCAACACATAGCTAAACCACCTGCTGCTGGGTAGCACTGCCATAAAGAGTTAAAAAACAGAAATAAAACATGCCAGTTTCATAACACAGGCTACATCATTGTAATTAACATTCTTGAGGAGTGTTATCTAAATGTAAATGAGAATTCAGGAACCATCTTAAGCCTGCAAAGAGTATCAGAATCTCTCTCTCTCTGCTCTGCAGACTCCCCCTCTGCCCCTTGACACAGGTTACAATGGGAGCTGCCCCCATCAGGAGCTCTGCAGGCCCCCTCGGGGTTATGTTCCCCCCAGAGGCTCCAGCCCTGCCAGGGAAGTCCTGAGCCCAATCTGAGCGTCCCACCTCCCTAGGTCACCCAAACACAACCACAGGTAGCTGCTTTTTCACTGACACTGCTGGTACTCAATAGAGAAAAGCAGAACTGGGAGCAGTAGCTTCATCAAAGGGAATATGGCCATGAATCAGGCTCTGGGAAGAATAAACCAGAAAACCAAACCCACTGCCATTGCATCGATTCCAGCTCATGCCAACCCCGCCTGTTACAGAGTAGAAATGAGCACCACAGGTTTCTCAAGGCTGCAATCTTTACAGAAGCAGATCATCAGGCCTTCCTTCTGCAGTGCCACGAGGTGGGTTCAGTTAGTGACTGACTTTTCAGTTAGCAGCCAAGAGCAAACAACTTATCCTACCCAGAGACCTTCTAGCAACAGCATCTGCCTCCAAATTTTCTCACCTAGTAGGAATATGAGTTACACAGACTTGAGGGGTGTATAATTGTATATTCTGGTCTAGATGTGCTACAATCTCCCATTCTCCCTCTCCTAAAGTGCACCACGCTTAGTTCCTTCCCTTCTTCTGTGAGCCCTAAAAGCACTGACAATGACGACAGACCAAATGGATGATGCCACAGCAGCTTTTTCTTTTTTTTTTTAAATCTGTTAGAGCTTTTCAAAATCTTTTCAAACATACAACCAGCCTTAGAAATAGCAGGATGTGGGGTTTTCTCCAAAGAATCTACATTGATGGTATAACTAAGAACCCCACCAGCTGCAGTCAACTGAAACTTCTGGTGACCCCACATGTGTCAGAGTAGAACTGTGCTCCACAGAGTTTTCAATGACTAATTTTTCAGAAGCAGACTGCCAGGCCTTTCTTCCAAGGTACCTCTGGGTGGGTTGAAAACACCAACCTTTGGGTTAGGAGCTGAACACTTTAACTGTTTACTCCAGCCAGAGACTCCTTTGATGACAAGGAACTCTTTATTATATTTCTCTCTGTCAAACACGACACATTCTTAGCTATCATATGTTGTTGCTGTTATGTGCGATCCAATCAATTTTTACTCACAGAAACTCTATGTGACACAGTAGAACTGCCCCCACAGGGTTTTCTAAGCTGTGATCTTTACAAAAGCAGATCACTACGTATTTCTCCCATGGAGCCACTGGGTCGGTTCAAACCACCAACCTTTTAGTTAGCAGCCAAGTGCCTAGCCACTGTGCCACCAAGGCGCCCTAGTTATGACATAGGCTCACTGTCAAGTTCACTATAAGAAAGTATTACCACTTGTGCATGATAAAGCTTTACTACACTTAACACCATATGAGAAATACGTTAAAACGGTCTCGTTTTTCAAAATATGTATAGATTAGATAATTATGAATTAATGCTACTATGATTCATGATGTCTACTGGGCTATTTATCTATTACTATCAGCCAGCAGAATGTGCTATTACCATAAAAATGGGAAATGATTATAAAAAAAGAAGCTATCATTAGGATGAAGCATTTTCTAGAAGCACATTCCACACTTGCTCTCCATAGCGCTAACAATTACTGTGTTTTTAATGGGAAGAAATGTTCATGCTGCCTCTGTCTACTCTGGGTGCCTGAGGCCCATCGCCAGACAAAACCTGAATACCAAAAGGCTATTCTTACACTGCCATCCGGTCCCGCGGGTGCACTGAACACGTACTCCAGCTGGAAGACGATTGCAAATGCCAGGTGGCTGACCATCTCAGGGAGTCGAAGGCGGCTTCTCAAAACCAGGGCTTGGTTTCCAGAGCTGGATCAGAAACATAAAGCAGGAATGCATTACAGCAATGTCCCCACCATGCCCTGTGCCCACTCCTACCCTGTGAGAGATGTCAAAGGTCAGCCCCCGAGGGCACCACGATGCCAGGCAGTGGCTGGGAGAGTGTGACTACTGGTGTGATGCTGCCAACTGCTTCCGGGCTGCTCTAGTGCTTTCTTATGCATTACAATCAACACATTTTCTAAATTGCCAAAGCTTGTGTGTAGGCAGACGGAGTGCTAAAGCTGAGCCTCCATGAAGGTCACAAGAGAGGGGACCCTCACCGTCAGGGCCCACCTATCCAACACCAGGAGAAAGGAAGGGAGAGGCTGGCCCCCTCAGGGCTGTGTCTGACATGCAACTTGGGAACACTGGGTCACGTATCATGGATGTTATTCTAGCTCTCTTTCACATAAGGAACCAGTCACAGGGACACATCTGGAAGACAACATGTGGGCCTCCACAGACTCTCAGCAGCCACATGTTACAAGCTTCTGTGATGCTCTCTGCAAAATTACCACAGCACAAATTGGACTTTCTTTACATCTGTGAGATGTGTTCATAATTCATAACTCAACAGGAGGACAAGCAAGACCAGAGGGAAGACACCACACGGTGGGTCTATACCTCCACACATGAATCGCTAACTTCATCCTCACCCCTCCTTGTATCCTGCAGCCTCTTGACACCCTGCAGCTAGGCTCAATCCCCATTTAGATACCTGCTCTTGGAGGAGGTGCTGACTTTCCTGCTGAAGCTGGCAGAGCGCGTCAGGGCCACCTCCGTCTCAGGCACCAGCACAACCACCTGCGGCCTCTGCACGAAGCCCAGCCCGTTGTGCACACCCACGCACAGGCGCCGCTCCCGGATCTCCAGAGCACTGCCATCTCCAGGGCCACTCCCCTAGAAAAGCACAAGTGGGCCAGAATGAGCCCCTGGCAGGGGACAAGGTGCCCCAGCACAGTTCCCAGAAAGAGACTATAAAAAACGTTACAGATATTTCCAGATCAGAGGGTGTACTGGGTCAGATAAGCCCAAACCAAGGGCACAGTAGAGAAATCATCCCATCAGCATTAGTGCTCTTGGTAAATTTTCTAGTTTGGGGGCCTCTGACATAAGCCTGATCTTCTCAGCACAATTAGTTCCTCCACAGACCCCTAGATGCTTCGATCACCCAACTCTTATTCGAAGTTTCCAGGGCTAAGTTGACAATTCTCAGATAAAGCAAACTAGCAACCATGGGTTCCAGCCCCTTCAGTGGGTCAGGTCTCAGACTCCAGGGTCTCCAAGCTCATTCCTCTACTGGGCCAGAGGACAATATAATAAAGACATTCCTAGAGGCAGAGCTTGTCAAGTTCAAGGTATTGGTCTCCCTGTACTCAGACTAGGGGCCTAGGGCAGAAGAGAAATGATGAAACAAAGCATATTTAGACACTAAGTCATAAACCAATAACAATGGAACCTGCCCCAAAGTGATCACCGGATATTAAAGTGTTTCATCTTCACAAAAGGATATAGGCACTCTTAACAAATGAGCAAGAAGAGTCCTCCAGGCTTGATTGTTTATTAAATTACGTGATCTTTGCAAAATGATCCTTGAATTTTCACGTTTTCTTCACTGTCCATTAATAAAGCTGAACAAACCTAAACTTAGCCTATTAGTCTTTGGATAATAAAAAACAACTATGGAGATGATAACAGGGGTTCTGCCAGTGGGATAGGAACAAGAATACAAAGACAGTAAAAATACATAATAAAATGATTTTTATGGGAATGTATAAAATCCGACAATGATACTCTTAAAACATGTCTACCCTCAGAACTCCAGTCTGCGCAATGAGAAAACAGCAGGAACCACACCAAGAAAATGTGTTTCCACTGGAATCCTTTCCTCTACTTTGTGTTTATATTGCACGTAAGACCATATCATGTGGAACTACATTTTCAAAAATGAGTAGAGAATCAAAAACAAATTCATCCCAGATTTACATATATATAGAAGTAATTGCTAAATGACCAACTATATAGGCTACCACAGTTGGTTCCAACTGATTAAATTGTTAATTCACACAAGTAAACCTGCCATGTGTCAAACGGAGTTTCTGGGTGGTGCAAGCAGTTAATACTCTTGGCTGCTAACTGAAAAGTCAAGGGTTCAAGTCCATCCACAAATACCTTGGAAGAAAGGTCTGGCAATCTGCTTCCAAAAAATGTGCCAGTGAAAACCCTATGAAGTGTAGTTCTACTGGGGCTCTCATGGGGCCACCATGAGTCAGAGCGCACTCAATGGTAACTGGCATTAGTTTGTGCCACACATTGCTCTCTGCACATTGTGTGTAGAGCAAACAAAATACACAATGTCCCTGCCCTCAGGGAGCACAAGGAGCATGCATTCAACACAGGGAGATGATCAGCCAGTACAAAAACACCCCATGCCCTTAGAGAGGGATTGAATCCAAGGGACAAAAGTATGTGAGGGGCCACAGAGTGCTCAAAGGAAGGTAACGTTGGCAGGGCCACCTCCCCAGGGTGGCTAGGCTGAAAGAACATACAGGAACAGGAGCTCCATGCTCAGAGGTCCCCAGTAGGGAGAAGCAGACTGTCCATGACTGTGCAGGGCAGGGGGACTCTGTGAAATAAGGTCAGGGCAAAGTCAGGGACACTGGCCCCAACCAAAACATGAACATCTTAAATACAGTGGCACAGAGTTCAGGGATCATCCACAAGCAAGAAGCCAGCAGGAGGTTTTAAGGAAAGAAAAAGTGACTGCTTCATGTTTTTAAAAGACAAGCTTTACTCCTGAAGGAACACAAGGATCTCAAGGATTCCAAGTCAGCATGGCAGACTGGCACTTCAACAGAGAATGTCCTTACCCTGGTATCTAATGAGCACAAATAACAAAGCCGCCCCCCCCACACACAAAAAAAGCCATCTAAAGCCACCAGTCAAGGACAGTGGCCTGTAACATAACCCAGTGGACATCATACACCAGTTGCCAGGACCAGACACAAGCAATGAGGCTCAGAAGAGAGGCAGGCACGGGTCACACCAGTCTCTGCCCCACCCTCCAACCCAAAACAGGTTCCTGCTGAGCTAGGATCTCCTGGGAATTCTCACCTGCATCCTGTGGCTGACTGCCCCATCTGTGCTCCGGGTTCTGGCTTCTCTACCCTGTCACTTGGAGCCCCTCTCCTCTGAGGCAGCGGTGAGGTCATGTGATTGGCTTTGGCCAAGGGGACAGGAGCGCAGTTGGTGCAAGCACACACTGGAAATGTCCTTGTGTTTCCTGTTTCTCTCTTGCTCTGCCCTCTGTGGACCCTGACTGGCTTCTGGAAGATAAGCTGCCAGGTGGAGCAGAGCAGAGACATCCACCACTCATCAGACCAGGCAGCCCCCAGCTGACCCACTAGCTTACTGCAGACATAGGAAGATTTTTCAAGAAAGACTCTTTTACTTCCTACTTGGACTGAATTGTGTTCCCGAAAAGAATTGTTTCAGTCCTACCTCCTGTATCTATAACTAGGACCCTGCCTGGAAACAGCAGTTTTCTTTTGTTACATTAATGAGGTCAGATCACAGTAGGTGGGTCCTAAACCTAATCCCTTGTCAGTGGCGTCATACGGAAGGGGCGGAACAAATACAGACACACCTAGTCCCTAGGAAAGGAAATCATGCCTGATAGAGGGCCAGCAAAAAAGAGGAAGATCCTCAATGAGACAGGTGTGTCTGTATTTGTTCTGCAAGCCCAGGAACTCCAAGAATTGCTAGCAAATCTGCTGTAAAAGACCCCTTTAAAGTGCTAAAAAGCAAAGATGTCACCTTGAGGACCAAGGTGTACCTGACCGAACTTGTGGTATTTTCGATTGTGGTTATTTTCAGTTGTCTCATACGCATGTGAAGACTGGACAATAAGTATGGAAGGCTGAAGAATTGATGCCTTTAAATTATGCTGCTGGTGAAGAATATTGAATATGGCATGAACTGCCAGAAGATAAACAAATCTTCTTGGAATAAGTCCAGCCAGAATGTTCCTTAGAAGCAATGACAGCAAGACTTCATCTTATGTACTTGAGACATGTTATTGGGAGGGACCAGTCCCTAGGAGAGGAAATCATGCCTGATAGAGGGCCAGCAAAAAAGAGGAAGACCCTCAACGAGACAGACTGATACAGGGCTACAACAACAGGCTCAAACATAACAATGACTATGAGACCGGCACAGGACCGGGCAGGGTTTCATTCTGTTGTACACGAGGCTGCTATGGGTTGGAACTGACCCTAGAGCACCTAACAGCAACAACTAGAAGCTGAAAGAGATGAAGAAAGACCCTCCCTTAGGGTCAATGCCTGATTTGGACTTCTGGCCTCCAAAACCAGAAGACAATAAACACCTGTCCTTTAAAGCCACCACTTATGGTACATTTTTGTTAGGACAACTCTAGGTAACTAAGATACTGTTTGTTAAGTCATGTTGTCTGTTAAGTCATGACCAGGATACATGATCAAGAATGTTCACAGCAGGTTCATATCAGCCAAAGACCAAAACCACCCAGGATCCCACCAACAAAGCTGGTCAATGAACTGTGTGATACGTTCACACAGGAGAATACTATACTGTGAAGAAAATGAATAAATGACACCAATTATAAGAATAAATCCATGAGAGCAACGTTGAGCCAAAGAAATGAGACATAAAAAAGTCCTCTTTCATTTAAATAAGGGTTAAAATCCACCCAAAAGCCCACTGCCGTCAACTTTATGCCGACTCACAGCAATCCTAGAGGACTGAGCAGAACTGCCCCACAGAGCATCCAAAGGGTATCTGGAGGTTTCGGACTTTGGGTTAGCAGCCATGGCACTTAACCCCTGCACCACTAGAGCTTCCAAAAGTTAAACCAGACAGGCCTATATTGCTTATGGATCATTGCAAAGGTCATAAAGACATAAGGAAGAGTGAGAAAAGATCACCGTAAGAGCCTCAGGGACAGGGGATGCAGGCAGGTGGGGCAGAAAAGTGGGCACAGGGAAGCAAGTATAATCAAAGAGACCCAGGAAGGGTATATATTCTTCACTTTTTACTCACTCATTATACTATGCACGTATGTTTCATGCATTTTTCTGTAGGTATATTTCACAATGAAAAACAGCATGAGAGAAAGGTAACATGACATCCTGACAGGATGTTGCCCACACGGGTCTATCAGACCTCTGCTAGACCTCTGCGGGTAGAGTTCCTTTCTCTGCATCTCAAGAGTCACCAAGTGAAGCCCCTCCCCTGTGCTAGGAGAGGGGACAAAGAGAGGTGTGTCTTTAGTCAAGCTCTGCCATCCCTGTCCCTGAGACAGCCCTTCCTCAGCAGCTGAGATGACACACAGGGTTGCCCTTGTCTCTCCCATCTGGAGGCAGCTCCCTCCATCTCAACAGCAAAAGAGCAAGCAGAGACCTAAGTGCTCACAGCACAAAGCTACACGCAAACAGTGTGCAGAATGCTTCACATTTGTCCCCTCCTCTGTTGAGAACACAAGAGCCAGCTGGACAGAGTCCACTCTATCTAGCAGCATCTGTGATGGTTGATCAGGCCCAACCTCCCGAATGAAGACTGCTGCCTGGAAAAAGCCACATCCCCCAAACTTGCAAGGGATTTTCAAGTGTCCTCTGGCCAACAAGCAAGCTTCTACCCCAAAAGACCACAAGAATCCTTATTGTTAGAAGTAGAAAAACCCCTAGAGGTAATTTTATCCAACTCCCCTAATGTGGTGCTTTACTAACTGCAAGCCAAGGACTAGTGGGTGGATGGAGAGAAACGACAGAGCATGCTTCATGCAGAAGGGTGGACCATCAGCAAGAAGCATTCACCTCACTGTGCTGCACGGAGGCGTGCCACTGGACTCCAACAGATAAACCCACTGCTGTTGAGAATTCAACTCATAGTAACCCCATGGATGACAGCACAGAAATGCCCCATAGTGTTTCTTTGCCAGCAACCTTCACAGAAGCAAATTACCAGGCCTCTCTTCCACAGCACTGCTGGGTGGGTACAAACCACAAACCTTTAGTGAGTAGTCAAGCACAAGAGCATGCACTAGCCAGGGACCCTCCACAAAGGATACCATCTTCTTATTGTGGGTCACTGCCCAGTGGATGCGTGAACCCCCTGACATGAAGGAGCAGTTATCCATTGCTCACACAGGTCTCCAGGAAAGTGTTAGATGCCTACAGGAGCCTGCTGAGACAGCAGCCAAACCTGACAGTGTCAAAGAGAGCACCTTTCCAGAAAATTGCCTTTATAGCATGAAATGACTGAGACCTCTGGTCATCTCGAAATGAGCCAAATATCCTAAAAATGTCCTATGTAAATACAGACTGCTATATGGGTTTCCCTATATTCATGTGGTGACTTTATTTACTTTTAAATGAGGGCTGCTTCAAGATACATCAAAATCAGTGTGAAATGAGGCCCACTCTGGATGAGATGAAGGACCCAGTCTCAAGTGAACAAACAGCACCTTTGTCACCCCCAGAAGTAAAGGCAGCAGACGGGAAGCCTCACCCGGGGTCGGCTTCCACAGGGGATGGCTGACCACTAGGTCTGATTCATAAGAACTCCACGTATGTCAGAGAGCTCCACAGTGCTCTCAGGAGCTGGTTTTTCAGAAGCAGAGCGCCAGGCCTTTCTGCCGATGTGCCTCTCTGTCAATCTTTCAGTTAGCAGTCTACCACATTACCCATTTGCATCACTCAGGAACGCCAGCCCTCTGCACAAAGCATGCCATTTCAGCCACCAAAATGAGGGAAAAGCAGGACCATGCATGCGCAGCCAGACTGTCCATCCTCAGAGGATTTAGGTGCCAGGAGCCACACCCAGCACGTGCATCTCCACTGTTCAGAGTCTGCAGAAGTGGTATGAGCAGTACCTCCCGGAAGCGGTCACTGCTGAGGAGTTCCAGAAGCTCCTCTTCAAATCTCTCCAGGGAGGGGTACAGGCTGAAGAACAAATCATCCAGGTACCAGGTGACAGGTTTCTGAAGGTGAGGCTTTCGAAGGGCGTCACCTGAAGCGATGAGAGGGCCACAGAGAGATTATTCTGGAGGTTGACTACAGCTGGGAGCCCAGAGTGCTGCCACCCACCACAGGTCCCATCAGAGGGTGAGGGGTCCACAGGCAGCATGGGCACACGCTCAGCGAGGTGCTAAATTAAAGCCACTTCGTTTCAGCCAAACAGCTAAACTGATTAAACAAATGCAAATTTTATTTACGGTCCAAATTTTACCCCAAACCTCCTCCAGGAACAAATTTTATATTTCAGCAATTCAAAGAACGCAGATTACAAAATGCAAAGTAACATCTGTTCCCCTTCAGCTTGGTTTCCCATTATCACTTAAATTCTCCTCTGGTAAGAACACGGCCAACCACCTTATCTCTTAGTTTGTCAAGCTTATCCGAGCCACTTGGAATACACCCATGAATTAACTCGAGTATACTGGGGATACAACCAAAAAAAATACAACTTAGGCTGGGGCCCCACAAGGAAAACGTCCTGTCCTGACTAGAGGCCCCCAAGACTGCTCCCTGGTGAGGGGACAACAGCTCCTGGTGTAGATCAGGTAGCCAAGAATGTGGAGAGAAAGCTAGCCTTTCTCCACAGCTCAAGCACAAAGGCATCTACTACCAGGAGACAACAGAGCCAATGGTTTTCCAGTGACCATTCAACCCATGAGGTCTGCCCCTGACTCCCCCCACCATCTTCATCTTTCCAGTATGGGCCAGCTCTGTCTCCCCCTGAGTTTTTAGGATTATTTAAACATTTAAGTACTAGGTCTTAGATCTTAAAAGCCAATATGCTTTTTAAAGTGGAGATGAAAAGTCAATGCTGATGCAATCAGTAAAAAAAATACTCTTTCACCCTGGTGAAAAGTTACAAATCAACGTAGCTAAAAGGCAATTTTGTCCTTTTCCTTTGTATATATCTACACAAACAAAAAAACAAAACCTATTGCTGTCCAGTCAACTCCAACTCATTCTAACCTTACAGGACAGAGTAGAACTGCCCCACAGAGTTTCTGAGGAGCTGGTAGCAGAGTGGAACTGTTGACTGCATACATCTAGAACCTTAAACACATACACATGCATCTCGGCCCCAGCAGTCCCACTTTTATGACCCTATTCAAAGAAAACAATCAAAAATTGAGGCAAAAGCTTATATGCAAAAATATTCACTAGGTTGTTATTGTTAATAGAGAAAAATCAAAAACTACCAAATGTTCAAGAATTAAAAAAAAAATAACTCATTGCCTTCTAGTCAATTCCAACACATAGTGATCCTACAGGACAAAGTACAACTGCCCCGCAGTTTCCAAGGAGCACCTGGTAGATTTAAACTGCTAACCTGTTGGTTAGTATCCATAGGGGAATATTAAATAAACTATTGTTCTTCACATAAAACGAAAATAAAAACTCGTATTTTCAAAAATCATTTAAAGTTGAAAAAGAAATGACATTGTAGGTGAAAAGAAAAGCAAAAATGTACATTCCTTTGATGCCCATTTTATTACAAAAATGACATGTGATATAGGTGCAATCAGATTACTTTATTTCCCTCTTTACGGTTTTCTGTACTTTCCCTATCACAAACATACACTAAATCTGTTGATTCTGAGACAGTTTATGTGTTACTTTCACAACTTAAAGTAGTATTTTAAGGAGGCCAGTTGATGAATGAGAACCAGTTGTAAGGACAGAGATGTGTGAAGCCCAGCCTTTTGGTAAATGGTCAAGTGAGTGCAGAAACTGCATCCTAACTGAAATCTTCACACCCCTGGGCATGTGGACCTGCTCTGTGTGTGCGCTACGCCACGTCAGAGGAGCTCACTGCAGCTGGAACACCAGAGCAAAAGAAGGAGAGAAGGAGGTGGAGGATGAGGGCAAAAACACTGTGCTTCAACCAGTTTGGTTCCAAGGAGCAATAAGGTAGCAGTAGCCTGTTCTGTGTTAAGAAATGAACCAGGAGTCAAGAGGTGGAAACAACCACGGGTCTGCCAACAGAAGAATGGAAAAACGCAATGGTGGTCTAGCCATACAATGGACAGTTACTCAGCCATAAAAGAAAAATAAAGCCCTGATACATGCAATGACATAGGTGAGCCTTGAAAACACTGCTCAGTGGAATAAGTCAGACACAAAAGGCCAAATATTGTTATGATCTCACATACATGAAATATCTAGGATAGGCATATGTACAGAGACAGAAAGTGAATTAGCGGTGATCAGGGCTGAAAATGGGGGGCAGGTCACGGCTGCTAAACGGTAAAGAATTTCTGTTTGGGGTGATGTAAAATTTGTGTCAGTAGGCAGTGGTGATGACCGCACAATGTTATCAATGTAACTGTTGGCAGGTGCCACTGAGCCAATTCTGACTCACAGCTACCCTATGGACAACAGAACAAAATATTGCCAGTCCTGCGCCACCCTCACAGTCGTCACTGGGTTTGAGCCCACTGTTGCAGCCACTGTGTCCATCCGTCTCGTTGAACAGTCTTCCTCCTTTTTGCTGACCTTCTACCTCACTAATCATGAAGTCCAGAGGCCAGACAGGAGGTGAGGAAGAAGAGCTGTAGATAGCCCCAGGCCCCTGCTCCAGCATCTATGGTTGACTCAGTTGAGAAAAGGAAAAAAGAAAAGGCAGGCTTGTTATCTCTTTATTTTTGTAGACTCTACATTTCCAGTCAAGTATAAAATAACAGCATTCTCCAAATTACTGCAGTGTTTAGACAAGGTGGCAAACATGAAAGCACTTGGTGGCAGGCTCCCATGGTGCTTTGAGAATACAAACCCTGCCTTTCTCAGGACTCGCACTGCAGCCACTGTTCACTGGCTGTCATGGATCGAATTGTGTCCCCCTACAAATATGTGTAGCTGTGTGGCTGCGACACAACTCCCAGTATCTTGTGACTGCCCTCCATTTTGTGGTTTTCCTATGCTGTATGTTAAAGGATTAGGGTGGAACTGTAAATCCCTTTATAAAATCACCTCCCTGCTCCATTGTAAAGGGAGTTTCCCTCGGCTTGCTCCACCTTTAATCCTTTCAGCGTGCAAGAGATAAAAGGAAAGAGAAGCAAGCAGAGAATTGGGAACCTCACACCATCAAGAAATCTGCACCGGGAGAAGAGCATTGTCATGGATTGACTTGTGTTCCCCCAAAAATGTTTGTGTTGATTTGACTTGGTTTGGAGTTCCCATATGGTGCCCTTTCTCCCATGTGTTGTGAATCCTGCCTCTGTGATACTGATGATGGAGAATGGTTTGCAGTTGTGTTAGTGAGGCAGGACCCAAGCTAGAAGGTTGTGGAATACAAGGGAGAGAAGTGAGCTGAGGAAGTTGGGAACCTCACACCACCGAGAGAGAAGCACCAAGAGCAGAGCACGTCCTTTGGACCCGAGGTTCCTGTGCCAAGATGCTCTCACCGGATTTGGACTCAGCCTACCAGACTGATAATTTTTCATATTGAATGGACTTGTAGCTTAGGAATGGATTTGCAGCTTACCAGACTGTCTCTTCATGAAACCTTCCACTCGCGATATTTTCCGTTAGAGCAGTACCCGGTGATTAGGACAAGCGTGTCCTTCAGACCTGAGGTTCCTGCGCCAAGGTGCTCCCTGGACAAAGACTGATGCAATACCAAGCTTTTCCTCCAGAGCCCACAAGGGCAAAAGCCTTCCCTTGGAGTGGACACCCTGAATGTGGACTTGTAGCCTACCAGACTGTGTAAGAATAAACCTGCCTTTGTTAAAGTCATCCACTCTGTGGTATTTCTGTTAGAGCAGTTCTAGCTGACTAAAACACTGGCACATGTCCACTATCTTAAAGCGTGTCCAAGTCAGGCTCATTTACAACTTTGGAGACGCTGAGATAGGAGAAGGAACAGTCAGGCAGACGGAGTCCTCCCTGTGCACACTGAAGGGCTACAGATGGAAAGCAGGTGGGTCTCCTTGATGGTCTACTGCAGAGGCAGCCACAGGGCCGATGAGTCCAGGGACGCAGACTGCAGCTCAGTACAGGAAAGGCCATCCGTGCTGCAAACAATGGCTCACACTCGCTGAGTGCTTGCTAAGTGCCTGACGTCACTGCAGTGCCAACCCGTCTCATTACTCACAAGCACATCCCTACAAGCAGACTCCATGACTGTCCCCATTTCACAGAGAAAAACACAACAGAAGCATGGGGAGGTCAGGAATCAGGCCGGGGGGGTGGTCACACAGCAACTAGAGGCTGAGCAGCGCGCTCCAGGTCTGCCGCCTCCCCGTTTCCAGGCCTTAACAAGGGGTATAATTTTACTCTCTGAAATTACCACATGTTCATTCAACTAGTAACAACTCCAACAGACAACAGCAGGTCTTTGCAGAGCTGGCCTAAGGCAGAGAATGATAGGGTCTGGCTGTGGTTGGGTTATATGCCGCCCGACGTGGCAGGAGCACAGTTCCCCACAGCAGCACTGTTGAAAGAGGAGACCACAACCCACCTCACAATACCCAGGCCATCCTGGGGCTCCCAGGAAGCCAGTGTCAGGAAAGGGGGTTCCACTGAGCTTCAAACAAGCAAGAACCCCCTGCCCAGTGACACCCCTTAGTGATATGTAGGTCGGGGGGGAACATCCTGAGATGCCCACCATAGGCTCTCATCTACCTCACCTCACAGGATGCAGCCTTTCCATTGGGGCGTAAGGACATTAATTCAGCAGGATGCACATCACAAAACAAGAAGAACATTGTAACAGCAGCCAAGGAACAAAAACCAAATTTAGGACTGATCTAGACAGGACTGAATAGGAGTTTGAACAAGTCCACGTTTGCTCTAAGACACCTTCTATTTCCTTCGATGACTGTGGCTAGAAGACTCGAGGCCTCTCTTTACTCAAGAAAGATCTACTAAGTGCATACCTGCTAAGAGATCAATAACTACCTGCTAGCAGCACCCAGCAACATCTGCACACAGTTATCGACTCCGTCAATATTTTTTAATGTGTCAGTGAATACATGCAAGAAATACACCAACCTACAGGCAGTGGTCATCTCTGGGGAATGAGACTGGAAGAGAGAGCTTTTAGCCTTTACTGATTTCATTTAATAAAGATTAATTCGGCAGCTATCAGATGTCTTTGCACTGTGTAAGTAGGTATAGCCCATCAACACTGTCCAGTGGCCACACCATCAGTGGTTACTCCCGTGATTCTGCTGGGCTGTAGTTCAAGCACTCTCAGCGGACTCAGGGAGGGCAGGAAAGGCCAGCTGAATGGTCTGGAAAGTCTGAGGGAGAGAATCCTCTCAAAGCACAATGAAACACAAGGATGCTCAGACTCGGGAATGCAGAGGTCTCCCAAAGGAACCTACATTGGGGCTTGTTAAATTACAACTCAGGCGCCTAGCCCAAGAATTCTGACCCAGCAGGTCAAGGCTGGGAGCAGGAAGCAGATTTCTAACAAGCACCTCAGTGCCTCACGCAGGTGTCCCAAGGACCTGACTGTGGCAAACAACAATTTGGAGGAGGCTTGCTGTGTGTCGGACACCGTGCTGGCTAGTTCATTAGTGCCAGCTCGTTCATTCTCAAAACAACTCTAGGGACTGTGTTTACCACACAAGGGAACTGGCCCTCAATAGAGCCAGCCTCACACTGGATATGGGGCAGAGCCAGGACCCACAGGCCCATCCAGGACACACAGGAATCTCAGGCAGAGCAGGGCACTGGCAGGAGGAGTGCCAGTATGAGCAAAGCACAGAACCAGAGCATGCACGGTGTTCCTGATGCCTGCTGCAGCATGGGCAAGGAACCCTAAGCAAACACCACGCCAGCAATGCTGTGCTTAGGATGACGGGCCTGTGGACAGCGAGCACAATGGAGAGATGCTTCCGGAAGGCAGACCGGGACTGAAGAAGGGCAGGTATTTAAAGCCAAGGTGAAGAAGGTTAGGGCCACAAGAGAGCCTGAAAGTTGGGAGGACATGTGGCCATGCAGTGTTTTAGGACGGTTCCAGAACAGGATCGGGGGCAGGGGGTCCACCCAGCTGAAACGGTTCAGCAGCAGGAACTGGAAAAGTGCATCTTAGGAGCTGTCCCAGCCTATGTCAGCTTGCACAGCTTAGCCAGAGAGACACCACAGGCAAGCATGAGCTGGAGTGGGGAGGGGACTGGGAGTCAAGAGGGCCAGCTGGTACCATGGCAGCCAGCACCCACCACAGATCCAGCACACAGTAGGCCCAGGCACACACTGAGGGAGTGAGACAGGTAGGACCAGCCCATGTGATTCTCTACAGTTATGAGCAGCCAGCAAACATCCCTGGCCATCAGCAGTCACTGAGGCCACTGACACTGCTATGTTACTGCACACATCAACTCAGTCCCTACTCTACCACACCACCACCAGACTGCCACCAAGCTACCGATCGCCTGGCCCTGGGACTGCCCACTGCTCTGGACACCACCACATCCCAGTGGCCAGCTGGGCTGCTTCTTTTGTGAGGCCCTACCCTGACCCCAGGGGCCTGCCCACCTTGGTTTCTACCAGCTGTAGACTGTGATACTTCCAGAGAACACCACCCTTGTCACCCTCTAGCAGATACACCATCCAGAGGTGGCACAGTCCCCCAAAGCACGCCATAGTGTTAACTTTGAACACGAATACAAAAGACAAATCTCTCAGTAAGGCCCCCAGAAGGGCCCTACACCATCCCCAGAGCTTACCCACCCCCCAGGCTATAATCCCCCCCCAACCCCAGCTCCCAGTGTCCTTATCGCCGGGATGTGGACAAAACTCAAGTCTGTTTCAGACACTCTGGGGAGGGTCTGCTCCAGCGAGGGGGGTTCTAGGCCTGAACTTGGCACTGAGACCTGGACCTGTAGCTCACCCTTACACACCCCGAGCACTTTACAGAGAAGCCTGGCTCAGGGACTCACTTCAGTCCTGGCACTGGCCCTATGGCCTTAGGTCCCAGATCTGCAAACTGGGCTTCTGTTTTTATGACAAAGCTTCTAGTATGTCAGCTAATCTACGCAAAGCTCTGCACTGACCACAGTACAGCAATGGCCAAAGCCTACTTCTAGCAGCTTGCCTGGCCAAAAAGATGTCTCTGGACTCTCTTCCCCAGTGTCCCATCCACCCAAGGCTGCCACGTGAAATGGCAGACACACCTTTGATGAAGCACCATTGGCAAGAGGAGCATCCAGCCAACAAGAAGATCTGTGGTCATGAGCTGGCCGAGCAGTGCGAGCACTGCAGGTGGGCACTAAGCCATGGGCAGGGCCTCACTTTTTGCAGGCAGTGGTGCTAATGAGCCCATGTCACACTAACAGCTGACCTGGATGTTAACAGAGCTGGCCCTTCACTGCCCAGGTGAACCAACTGAAAGAGCGGAAGCAGAAAAAGGGCAGAAGATGGGGCAGCGGCACTGGCTGGAGGTCCATCCCCAGTGAAAAGAAATGAGATTACAGAGTTGGGAGCGCTCATTAAACTGGAGCCATTCTAAGAACACCCTCTAAAATGCCTGCTCAAGGAAACAGCCTGCCCTTCCGAGTGAGACTGCCCAGCCATTCCTACGATGAAAATGATTCCTAACAATTCAATCCTCACATAAATGAGCATGGGTAAGCTGAGGAAACTTGAACAAGATCAGGGGATGGTATGAAGGTCAGCACCTTGGTTGTGATACTGAACTAGAGTTCTGCAAAATGTTGCCACAGGGTAAAACTGGGCAAACAGTCCATGGGACCTCTCCAAACATTCATTGCAGCTGCATGTGAATCAACAGTTCCCTCAATAAAATTCAGTTAAAAAAAGTCAATCCTCCTATATACGGTGGCATTTTACAATGGAACAACTATCCACTCCCAACATGACACCAAAACAAAACCCAGCCTGCCGCAAATTACACCAGCTGACACCACTGCTGAAGCAGGTACTTGTCCCCGTGCTGGCCCTCTCAGGCAAAAAAATACTCTCCAGTAAAGCAGCTCTTTTTCAAGAGTGAGCCACAAAAGCCCATAAGTTCACAGGCAGAATTTATGGCTGACATGACCACAGTTGTCAGAAGAAGACAAGCACGTCGTATTTTAACTATGATATCCTGCACACTGGGGAGGGCTGAGCCAAACGGCTTTCTTTCCAGAATGGTCACCAGGGGAGTGGACATGACAGTGTGCCTCTGTCCTCACTTCTCGGCAGGACTCACGCTGGGCTCGCCTCTGTGGGGTCAGCACACCCTCCTGATGGCAGGCATCGTGTGCTCAGAGCCGCTCCCATGGTCCCTAGTCACTAGCTGTCCAACAACATCAACATAAATTGTGCTGCATCCGCTGAGTGCCTCAGTGACTGATGGCCACTCCACACAGGAGGGTAGATGGAAGGCAACAAGACTCATGGCTCTTCTGGAACATAAACAGTGAGGAGGGGGCATTGCACACACCGTGCTCCTGTGCTTCCCACAAGCTTTCACAGAGTGAGGCCCCTAACCCCCCAGTCTGACTGAAGAGTCTATGGAAGAAACAAGGGCCTCTAAGTGTCTCTCACCATCACAGTAACGACACAGAAACAAACAGACACCATCACAGAAAACGACACAGAAACAAACCTTCAGGAATCCCTCTGTTTTATCTGAAGTTCTACTGACACTGACTGGCGAGTCACAAACTGATGGATCTATCTCACGTCCCAAGGATATTCTGCTTAAATACTCAGAACCCCACTAAGACAAACTTATCTAAGCTAATTCTAAAGCAGGTCTGTACTTGGGGATCACATAGGTCAACTGGTAGAGTTCAGAAAGACAATACTCTACATCCTATTTTGTTGAGTAGGAACTGGAGTCTTAAAAGGTTGCAAGTGGCCACTTAATTTACACCCGCTGGGACCTTCCCATCTAGAATGAAAAAGAATGATGAAAATCAAAGACTCAAAGAAACAAGTAATTCAAACAGAGCAAAAAAGAGTGACAAAAATCAAAGACTCAAGGAAACAATCCAAAGGATTAATGGACCACACAAACCACAGTCTCCACTAGCCTGAGACCAGAAGAACAAGCTGGTGCCCAGTCACCACCACCAACCACTAGCTGGTATTACAATAGAAGGTCCTGGACACAGTGGAAGAAAAATATAAAAGATTCAAACTCATTCAAAAATAAATAAATAAAAGACCCACCTTAGTGGCCTGATGGAGACTGACAAAACTCTCCAAACTATGGCCCTCTGACACCCTTCAAACCTGAAACTAAACCCACTCCCAGGGCTCACCTTTCAGTCAAATAATAGATGGGCCTACCAAGTGAAAAAGAACACCTGTGAGGAACATGATCCTCAGAACAATTATCCACGCAAGACGAAAAGGGTAGGATTTACTCAAAAACAAAGTTCACAAATCAGGAAGGGTCGGGAAAGGTGGACAAGTGGTTTAACAGGGAAGAAAGGAAGTCATCAGAGTGCAACTGCATATGGGGACTGCAGCTAATGCCACAAAACAAAATATAAACTGCTGAACGGAAGCTAACCCGATCTGTAAACTTTCACCCACATGACAAGATGTTGAAGAAGTAAAATAAGGTAAGCCTGCACGGAGGTTCTTAACACTGATGGGGAGGAAGGCAGCTAGCACAGCAGGGCCCACAGCCCTGCCCTGACCAATGGGACCAAGTGCAGGTTCCCAAGGTCTCTTCACTTACACGGACACCACTGAGGATGCTGTGATCTCTCTGTCTCTAACTCCTCTTTCATTTCAGGAGAACATGGGCAAGTTACGTAGGAATTGCTACTTCCTAAAGCAGAAATATATTTAAGGCTTGTGGCCTGTGGCAGAAGCTAACCCATGATTCCTGGTTTGCTCCTGCCCCTGATTAATTTACGATTTGTCCTCTCTCACCATTGCTCCACTGGGATAAGGAAAACAACTAGAGGACCCATCCAGGAACTCAGTAGCAGCACCCGCATCCCAGCATAAACAAGAGGCACATACCACCAGCAGGGAGATCACTGCCAAACACCAACACTCCACACGAGCTGAGCCACAATCGCCTTTCCTTCAGAGTCTTTTGCATTTCCACCAGGAACCAAACACAAAGCACATCAATGCTCTGGATCTCGGCTACCAAACTCTGCTCCCCTGGGAGCTGAGCAGGGAGTCAGTCCGTCCTAGATGCCAGCAGCCCCACTACAAGGTAGGTGGACAGGGGCATTGTGTCCCCTCTCCTGATTCCTCCAGACAGCCTGCTACAGGTCCAGGAGGAGCCCAGTCCTAGCACTGAGGCCATCCACCAGGCCTGGGGAACAGCCCGACCCCAGAGTGGTTGCACAGTCAGGCAGGGTGAATGCTCTCCACCAAAAGAGCAACCCTTTCTAGAAACCACACAACAGAGCCCTCCACCTGCCACAAGCATTTTTTAAAACAACCAGTATCATGGCGTAGTAAGGCTGGGATGGAGCAGTGCCATTTTCCTGATCACGGTCATGGAGACATGAGCAATGACTGAGGGACGAGAGACAAGGTTGGATTAAATGGAAGATTGATGTCGCACTCATGCCACTCCAGACAGCACTACTGAGTGGCACAGGGAGGCCCTCACCCATGCGTGGCCCATGCCCATCCCCCAGGGCCCAATTTCCATGAAGCTTGATGGCGAGCTAACACAAACTTCCAGGTGGGGAAAGACGAAGCCCTTACCCGCTTCTCCGTGAGCTGGCAGGAGGCCCGGGATGCACTGCAAGCCGGACACGAGCAGGTTCTCGGGGAGAAGGTGCAGCGCGGGCTCCAGGGCTGGGTGTGGCCTCAAGGTGTACTGCAGGCTGCAGTTCTCAACAAGGGTCAGGTGCTTGTTCTCTACACAGAAGACACAGTACATACAATCAGAAGGCAAAGGCACTTTCTGTCACCCCAGGCCAACAAGCTGTGAATCCTAGAGAAACACCACAAACAGAAA
This sequence comes from Heterohyrax brucei, assembly GCA_028571685.1. Taxonomy (NCBI): domain Eukaryota; kingdom Metazoa; phylum Chordata; class Mammalia; order Hyracoidea; family Procaviidae; genus Heterohyrax; species Heterohyrax brucei. The sequence goes on from CM053140.1 coordinate 34,834,646, forward strand.
AGTGCTTTTCTAGAGAGCAAAGGGGGAACAGCTTGGCTTGGCTTAATAACTCTCTGGTAAAACTGCAGTGAAACAGGTATCTGTTTTTAATCCAGTGTAACAAATTTTCTCCCTTTCTCCTCTTCCCTTAGTGGTCAGGCCAGGGACAAGAGCAGGGACATGCCACTTCCTCAAGTACCCTGTGGGTTCCATCTCTGGAGGAAGACTGAAAATTGCCTGTACCCAGAAGTCAGCTTTCCTTCGAACTAAAATGCCAAGTCCTTTCTCCTCCCCTCCACCGTTGCTAAGCTCATCTCTACATCAGGACCTTTGCACTGGCTGTCCCTTGTGCCTGGAGCACCTGGTCCCAGGTATCTGCATGACTAGCTTGGCTTCCTCACATAGGTCTCAACTGAAATACCACCCTTCAAAGAACAGCATCACCTGCTAAGGTAGCTTTCCTCGTGCCTCAGGAACTGTCTCCTGTTGACTAGCTTTACTTTTTCCATAGCATTAATCATTAACTAAAATCATCTGTCGACACATTTGCATTCACTGTCCCCAGTTTTAATCCGCCTGGCTCGCTGCATCCTGCTGCCTAGCACACAGCAGCCTCTTAATAAACGCATGGCGACTGTGAATGAATTCATCCTCCTGGTGTAGAAACTGCATCTCCTTCCTCTTCTCCAGTGAGGTCTGTGAGGCTGTCCTTTCCCAAGGGGTGGCCACAGGAACTCAGACCATGCATGCAAGCAGGCCACCTACTACTCGGGGCAGAAAGGTTCGCTATTCAGGCTACTGCTTTCAAAATAGATTGGCCAGTTTCTCACTAACAAGAAACGTATTTCTCTGTGCTAGCTGCCTCACACAAACAAGGCAAGGATGCCTGGGGAAAGTGGCAGGAACTGGAGCCCAGTGAGTTCTCCTGGGCACAGGGTCTAAGTGGCACAGCAGGTCCCTCCCAGATGGTGCCCCTCCTGTGCTCAGAGAAGCAGGTCCTCCAGGCAAGAGGCCTCCTCCTCAGTTCACAGGCAGCCATCAAGTGCAGGGCCCCACAGAAGCCAAGGAGCCCAGGGGCAATTAGGCAGAGCTGGAGAAGCCTCGCTGGACTGGAGATAACAATGGACCTCAGAACCAAGGTCTCACTCTGGCAGCCAGGACCTGTGACAGACAGCGACTACTCTGCCTGGTGGGCCAGAGGGTCACCTCCCTCCCTCATACTGGGTGGCCACATATTCCTCCTCACAAAAGCAATCCCCTCCTTCCTGTTTACTGCCTCTCAGTTCTTCAAACTGGATCAAAAGCCCAAACCCACGACGCAATCTGCCTAAACCTACTAAATAAATGAGCTCAGCTGTCAGTGGTTTATGCTGGAAAAGACAACAAGACAGATCTCAGAAGAGGTGAGACTCAAGGAAGCTGTGAAACCAGCAGGTGCTGCTGAGGTGGCAGTACCCTGCTAGCCTCAGGCACCCAGTCAGGCCAGGCCTGCTCTTACGTTCTATGGGGTCCTGGAGCAGCGGGTGTAGGAGGGCTCTGGGCGTGCCGTGATACAACCTCAACCTGGAAAACAAGACCCATGAACACACATCAGCCATCTGCTTCTTGCGTTTGCTCACCCAAAATCAGCTGGACTTGCTCTCCCAAAGAAGCAGGGAGGAGGGTTCACCAACCGCCAGGACATGTACAAGAGCTTTCCAAATTCTGTACAAGCACATCTCGTGCAGCAAACAGAGGCTCCCCACACACTCAGTGCCCCTGGCCAAACACATCTACCACACACACAGTGCTGGCCCAACACGGTTCCAGAACCCAGAGTTGCACAGTACCATCAAGGGAAAGTTCCAACACTTCAAAAACCTGATATTTAGCAAATTATTTAAACTCTTTGACTCTGAATTTACTTATCTGTAAGACAGGGATATAGTACCGATTTCGTAAGCATTGCTTGCTTATTCAACATTGTTTTTTCATGAGCAGGCACCGTAAGCAGTAAGCATTCACCCAACAAGCATTGGCTTGTTTAACTAATTTGCCTAAATATCAGTTTGTCTTCCCAAGGAAGACAGTACTTGAGGAATTTCCCTGCTTGTGTATCTACAGCAGTGGCTCTCTCAGGAACATCTGGCCCTGGCACTCAACAGGGTCCTGAATCTTTACCAGAATGAACGAGTGAAAAAAACGAAGATTTTCCCAGCTGTCCCTTGAAACAGAGGTGCTGCTTAAACAATCAGATCAATTTCAAAGTTGCTGACCCGGTTTAGGATAGCCAGCCTGCTCTGTAGCTCAAAAGAGGGTGGTTGTGCCCCTCAGGGAAATTTGGCAGTGTCTGGAGACATCTGTTTGTCAAGACAGGGAGGGTGTTACAGGCATCTATACAAAGAGGCCAGGGATGCTACCCCTCCTATTAAAGATTTTGCCAGCCCCAAACATCAGTATCAGGAGCCCTGCTGGTACAGTGGTTAAGCAAATGGCTGCTAACCGAAAGGTCAGCAGGTAGAACCCATCAACCGCTCCATGGGAGAAAGATGTTACAGTCTGCTTCTGTAAAGATGTATAGCTTAGAAACCACAAGGAGCTCTTCTACTATTCTGCTGTGTAGGGTTGTTATGAGTTGGAATGTACTCAAGAGCAAATTTAAGCCAAGAATGAGAAACTCTAACCTAGAACAATCACGTACAGTTTAGCCTTAAATGAAATAATTACATGGTATCTCATCCATCTTTGTATGCCCAGCTCCTAAACGGAGCCTGGCCCACAGCAGATGCTCAGCCAATGCTTGTTGGGTGAATGCTCACTGCTTACAACAGTGCCTGCTCATGAAAAAATAATATTGAATAAGCAAGCAATGCTTATGAAATAGGTACTATATCCCTGTCTTACAGATAAGTAAATTCACAGTCAAAAAGTTTAAATAATTTGCCTAAATATCATACAGACAGAGTCAAGACTTGACCCCATGTCCACCCTACACCAAAATCCAATGCCCACACCCAAGAGTCAGTCTCTGCTCTGGCATAAAGAACAATTTTTTGGTTTACTAAGGCAATTCCAGTTACAACCTAAAGCAGAAGCTATCATCTCACAGTATATTAACAACACAGGTCAGCAAATCTAGAGCTTTCTACTGTCACCAAATGATTAGCAATTAAATCCCCCCAAAAAGACGCTGAAGACCTTATAGATGTAGAAAATGAGGCTGATACCGTTTGTCCTGGGAAACAGAGGTAGGAGAGTCTGGCTTGTTGTTGAAGATTCGAAGAATTCCAAACCCACAGGACAAAGTTTGAAGGGACCCATCCCATTTTCGGCCTTCAGCGACCACTTCTACCACCACCACAATGTTAGGGTGGTTTAAGGACGTGTGGAAATACAAAGGCTGCAAAACAAACCACAGAAGAGCTGAGACAGAGGCTCAGTGATGGACTGCAGGGAAGGGAACACAGAAGAAAGACAGATGTGCACTCCCGCCTTCACCCCAACTGCTGTTTTCCTATAGATGCCACGAACAACCAGGGTTCCCCACCAAGTGCCCTTGTGTGGAACACTGTATCCTTTCCCAGGGGCCAAAGGGAAGGACAAGTATGGTAAGACACTCATTAAGAGTCAAAGTTGGTGGTAAAGTTTCTAAGGACCCAAGACCCAGGACATCAGGCAACTTGCTTCCAGTCCCAGGAATCCCTTGTCCCCTGAAAATTCCATTACAAAGTGTTATAAGCAGAACTGAGACCCTCTACAGGAGAGTGTGCTGGATGGCTACACACAGCCCAGACCCATCACCAGGCAGCACCACAGTAAAAGCAGCCCAGACACAGAGTAAGTCTACTGCATATGAACACATTTGCTCAGCCACTTTATGTTCCAAGCATTACCCAGTACTGAATACATAAAACTCCAATTACAACTTGCCAATATTGATTCTAACCCCATTTTATGTGTAACTATTATGAAGTTCCAGCTGAACTCACTTTATTTAAACTAAAAAGGATCCTTAGACTTCTTTAAGTGCTATGTAATTATCACCAGCTCAGAGCCCAACTAACACTTTTCCGTGTTAATAATCTCAACCTGAGATTATTTCATTACAGGAATTTCTGGAACAAAGTCAAGTAAATGACATTCAAATGGACTGTAAATGGTTTCTCAGCCCCGGGTGGTACAAATGGTTAAAAATCCTGGCTGCTAACCCAAAGGTTGGAGATTTGAGTCACCACAGGTGCCTCAAAAGAATGGCCTGGCAATCTATGTCTGAAATATCAGTGATTGAAAATTCTGCAGAGCACAGTTCTACTCTGCTGCACACGAGGCAGCCGTGAGACAGAGTCAAGGTGATGGCAGCTGGGTTTTATAGAAGTGGAATTGCCTCTGACCCTGAGTTTTCTTGCCAGGCCCTCACCAGATGGGTTACCTAGAAAGGCAGGCCAGGTGAGTCGACTCTGCCTCCACATCTCTAACATGCACGCTCCTGCCTGGGACTGTAGCCACCCTCTCTCTCTTTTCTATTCCATTAAACTAAATGCAGTTGCTTTTACTTAAAACTGATAAAACAGCATAGATAGAGAAGATGAAAGTGGTGTCGCTGATTGGGTTTGCAACCAACGGGCAGCAGGCGTTCCTGAGAGCTCAGAGACGGTGCTGCACTGTGGTTCCACACTCTCACGGACTCCGCACAGCCCAGCATCCACACCGGGGCAGGGCACGGCACAGACCCACCAACTGAGCCCAAAGAACTCCCCACCACCTAACCCACGGCTGTGAGAGGTGAGGCAGGGGCCCAGACTGGCCTGCCAACAACACGATTTCAACGAGAAATAATCCTCCTATTAACAAATCAGTCCCATGGTGTCATCAAGAAAATGCTTACTGTAATCACAAACTGTCAGCCCAAGATAACAGAGGGACACATTAAAACATCAGCCACCAGATATCAATCGTTATTCTATTATCTTTTATTGCAAAATGATGAAATAATGACCACTTACAGCTGACAGGTGGTTGGACTGCAAGAGAATTATGCTTCTGTTTCTGAGGCCCAAGAACTGCTTCAGAAAGAACCACTACAAAGCTGGGCAGGTCATTATCTCCCCTTTTGTATCTGTACCTGGGCCAGTAGGTTTTATCCACACAACCCACTTCTCCCTGACAGCGAAACAAACATTTTAAGCTCTGATGTGAAGCCCCAGTAACCCCCCACCTGCGGGGTCACCTTGAAGCTGCTCTGCTTGGGGGCAGTGGGATCTGCTGCTCTTGGCAGGCTCCAGGTACAGATTTATGGCTGCCACCTTTCCCTGTCATTTACCGTCAAAAACAACTATTTTGAGGCCAAGAAAAAAACCCAGACCAGAGCTGTGGAGCTGTCTGTCCCAGACAGTCTACCTTTAGAGTCCAAAGGAGTCATCTTTAAATTAAAGAGCTGACTGCCGGATGCAGAACATGTTACAAGGCTCTCTGGAGTTCACAAGGGTGTTAGCTTATTGCCAATCATGAAGAATGCACATTCTTTTCCAGAAATCATTGACCAATCCAACCGTGTGGGAACAGCACCTGCTAAGGAAATTGCAAGGAACCACGAAAACACAATGCAGGCCTTCAAAAGGCTAAAGGATAGAATGAAGTCAAATCCGGTGCTGTTGAGTCAACTGCTTCTCATGATGCCCCGTGTGTGTCAGAGCAGAACTGTGGTCCACAGGGATTTCAACAGCTGACTCTTCAGAAGCAGACTGCCAGGCCTTTCTTCTGTGAAGGATAAGAACTGACAGGTAGAAAAATGCAAACACTGCTCAGGAGCAAATAGCTTTTCATTCCCATGGAAGTAAAAAGCCTCCTGGTGATAAAACACAATATGATTCTGCAGCTCTGCTCCAGTGGTCATCACGGGGATCAACTTCCAAAAACACAGTCACTGACTATCCTGTGCGGCCCAGGTCCACTTAGCTGGAAGCATCCCAAGGAGGACAAAGTCCCGTCAGATCTCATCACCTAGAACCTGGGAGTCCTCCTCCCTCGTGACGAGCCTGAGAACAGGCCCCATGAATCCAGAGCTGCAGACAGAACCCTCAAGAAAGGTCTTCAGTCTATCCTTCAGTCTGGTGAGATTGAATTAACGTTCATGCAAGATGTTTGAGGGGAAAAGTCTATTCGTCAACTGAAATTGCATGATTAAAAGTTTAAATGAAGCCCAGCAAATTGCCTGCAAGGGCAGGCGCAGGCAACTGAAGAGACGGGGTTTCATTCACCCACGTCACACCTCACTCATCTACTTGGCCAAGCTCTCCTCGACAGGGTAAACAGGTGAATAAATCATTTAAATGCTCCTGTCTGAATGCCTCCATCTCCCAAAAGCACTGACACCACTTTGCCTCGGGGCCCAGTTTCCATTTTTCACCCACAATGACAGAATCAAAATTGGGCCTCTGATGATGAGCCTTTCTGAAAAAGCTACAGCCGCATATATCCAGCTCCACTGCCACTCTCCCTGCCTACCAAGGTGACATGCTTCATCGAGTCTGAAGGAGAGGACAATGCTGGGGTGACAAGGCCAAAGAGGAGCAGTGCAGAAATCAAACTGGTACCTTAAAAAAGGATGCTTTTAAAATGAACCTTTAATATAATACCTTCAGAAAGATGAGTAACTCACAAACACATCACTAACAGCTTATGTCTAGCAGTTCAACCATACCTATGAGGTTCAACATGGTTTCCTTTACCAAAACCACAACACTCCCAGGCAAAGACTGAACTTGCCTGAGCACAGTAAACCCTGCTGGACAAAACATATCTCAAATAAATCCAAAATCGCCATTTCCAAAATCAGAGGCTTCCACTCATCCCAGGTCGGGCCCCACAGCAAAACAACAGTGACAAGACCAGACCATTCTCCACAACAGAGAATGATCCAAAATGTCAACAGCGCTGAGTCTAAGGAGGCTGACAGCAATAACGTAAACTTTAAACTTTGGTTGAAATAATTACACGGTATCTCAGCCATCTTTGTATGCCCAGCTCCTAAGCAGAGCCTGGCATACGGTAGAGATAGATGCTCAACCAATGCTTCGTGAATCAGTTTCTCTGCTTACAGGAGCTTACTTATGAAAAAAGATTAATGTGAATACTCCAGCAACCCTTATGAGGTGGGCACTTTATCCCTGACACACAGATGAGTCAATTCAGGGCCCAAAAGTATAAATAACATGTCAAAAATCACACAGGAAATAAGTGATAGAGCCAGGACACGAACCCACATCCATCTGACATCAAAGCCCAGCATCCATACCCAATGGTCATTCCCCACTCTCCTGTTTAAGAGCAATCCCTTGGCTTCCTTAGAAAAACACAAACCCAGTTATAATCCAAGCAAAAAGTATCCCACTGTATAGTGTTAAGAACAGCAGCAACACAGATTCACAAATGCAAAGCTTTCTACCATCTCCAGAGGAAACCCTGGTGGCATAGTAGTTAAGTGCTACAGCTGCTCATCAAAAGGCTGGCAGTTCAAATCCACCAGGCACTCCCTAGAAACTCTACGGGGCAGTTCTGCTCTGTCTTATAGGGTTGCTATGAGTTGGAATCAACTCAACAGCAGTGGATTGGGTTTGGCTTTCATTATCGCCAGATGATCAGCGGTGAAATCACCACACAGCTAAACCCCAATATGGAAAACCTCCCAGAGAAGTATCACTCCTTTTTCTGGAAATATCTTTCCATCATCCCTGGCTCAGAGACTCCTAGAGTGGTTTCCTTCAAGTGGAGGGAAAGAAGCCTTCACGGAAGGACACAACGGAGGGCAGACGGGACACACCGAGCCAGCCCCAGCGAGCTGGCCTCCCTCAGCACCCTGCAGGGCAGCCTCCCCGCTGGAAGCGAAGGTGGAGGGCTACACTGCCTGTGACTGTTCCCTCTTCTCCAGCAGCACAGGAAGCACAGCACAGGCAAGCAGTAGCTTGGCCCTGCAAGGGGGGGGTCAATTGCACACCCAGGAACTGGGCTCCTTAATCAAGCCGTGTGGAAAGGCTTCCATGGCTCCCTTTAGATCACACCAATCTTCCCTGACAGGACCCACTTATACAGGGTAATGCCATTGTTTGCACACCCTGAAGAAGAGAACCATCCTAGAGCCCTTTTCTCTCCACTGTGGTTACAGTACTCAGATGCAGCCCAAGGACCCACACCCCAGGAGGGCAGGTGATTTCTCTGCTTCCTGAACCATGCTGGAGCCAGGGCAGAGCTTAGGGAGGAGATCAGCTGGGCTCTGGGCTTAAGCTGTCGACAGCAGCCAGGATTTCTGCCCAGCAACTTGCCTAAAATAAATAAAAGAGGAAAAATGGGCCCTGTCATCCAAAGTCTGAGACATGGGTAGTTAAGGAGGGAATTTAAGAGAGAATTATATCCATCTCAAAATAAAATGTAGAAATTGCACGGTATTTTGGCCTCCGGGATTATTTTCTAAAAGACACTTTTTTAGAGGCTGAATGAATTACTGACTGTCTCAGAGGAAGTGAAAGGCAATCTCTCTCCACAAAGGAAGGGCTCGAGTATTTCCTTTAGAGCCCAGAAGCTCAGAGACCCCAGAGCTTGGCCCAAAGCTCCACAGACAGAGCCCAAGAGCCAGAGACAATGTGGAAACACAAACCCCACAAAGAGACGTTATCATTTACAGAAAAGCTACCCAGCTTGGGCTCAAGGCAAGACTTCTTTTTTTCAAAGTCCCTTTCAGGACATTGTTGCCTGCAAAGTAAAGGAATAGCATCTTTTTCCAGGCTACGTTATCACACTGACAACTCAATAAAAAACCCAGAGCACAAGCCTGATACGTTAATCCACATTTAGGCTAGAAGCCACACTGATTCCAAATATGGTCCCTGCTGCTGGCAGCTCACAGGGGCATCTCAGTGTGGCTGGGCCCACAAATCGGATCACCCTCAAGCTGCATGGATCGTTAAAACCAGGAAAACACACGGCAATTAGTAAAATCAGAAACAGACTTTGCCACATCACAGGATCACCTCTTAGGAAGAGCAAACTGAATTTCTCTCCATTTCCACATGTGCAGAGGCAGGGCTATTACTATTACTCAGCACAGTGTGACCAGAGAGCTACACACAACCACGTCATGCTTGCTGTCTTAGCTGTCTAGCGATGCGGGAAGAGAAAGACCTCAACCGGCTGGCTTTAAAGAACAGCAACTGGCTGTCTCACAGTTCAAGAAGCTAGAAATCCAAGTTCAGGTCACTGGCTCTGGAAAAAGGTTCTCTCTCTCTCCAGGCTCTGGGGGAAGGTCCTGTGTCCTTCAGCTTTCACAGTCCCTGCATCCTCAGTTCCTTGACAGTCCTCACACGGCATCTACCATGCCCATTTGTGCTTCTCACCTCTGTGCCTTATCTGCTCTTCTTATCTCTCAAAAGTGACCACATGTAAGATACCGCTGACACTGAAGCAGCCTCGCTAACATAACAGAGATGACCCTATTCTCATGTGGAGTTACATCCACAAATACAGGGGTCAGGACTTCAACCCATATTCTGGTGGACACAACTGAATCCATAACACTGGCCAATGCCCACCCAAGGGAACACTCAAAAACATTCTAATCGCACATGTATACACATGCACATGTGTGCGCGCATGCATGCGCGCGCACACACACACACACACACACACACACACAGAGTAAAGAGGAATTTGCTTCAGTTAACTAAAGTTGAATGAAAGCTGTTTTTTCATATTCTGAATATCAAGGCAACAAGAGGACCCAACCTGCCTGCCCTCAGCAGCTAAGCCGAGGGGACTGCACGGAGCGCATTCCTGTGTGACTGCTGCCCTCTGCTGGCTGCTGCCAGCACAGCAGCGAGAGACAGAGTTCTCCAGTGGCTTCTGTCACAGGTATAACCAAAAACACCAACTCCCCATGCTGAGGACCGTGCTCCTCATCAGTCCAGCAGAAGTCAAACCAAGATACCTGGCAAGGCTGAGCTGTGTAGGCACCTCCTCTGACAGCCAGTGCCCTCTAAGCCACCAGCCCAGTGTCCTGTAAGCCACTAGCCTGGTCCCCAGACTCTGAGTGCGCAAGTGAGTGAGCGAGCCTCAGTTCCCTAAGCCACATGTGCACTGTGAGCTGGAGGCCACCGATACACAGCTGCCAAGACACAGGGAAACATGAGGCACTGCCCTGTTGCTACAGCAACACAAGCCCTCTCAATGGCACAAATGTCAAACTCTAGACCAGCTCAGAAGGAGAAATGATGATGTTGGAGGTTGTTTCCTAAAGTGTAACTTCTGCAGAGACCACGATTCCTTAGCTAAGAGGACTGAAGGGACCTGGGGCCCACAGCCTGCCTGGCTCATTACCTGCCTGACTCATCACCAGTGAAGAGCACAGTGCACATGAGCCAACCACCAGTCCTGAACACTCTCCTCTGAAGTGAAAGGAGGGAGGAGGGAGCAAGTTGGAACCTCAAGGATTGCAAAGCATTCCTGAGGTGATTTCAGGCACAACCCCATCCCTCAGCATCCCATGAAACATCCCAAATGAAAAACTGAGCCCTGTAGAAACACGAGGCTGAAAGGACACTGGGGCTGAAGTGCAGGCTGTGGCAGGCTGCAGTCCAGCCACCAGACTCTCCGGCTAATATTTCCACTTGCTTCCGATACTGGTAGAGTTGATCCATCCCCACAAGCCTCAATTTCCTCAACTTTAAAATGGGGATGTAGCAATACCTGCCTGCTAGGAGCCCCTGGGTGTCAAAGATTGTTAGGCACCCAACTACTCGCTGAAAGGCTGGCCGTCTGAACCTCACTACAGACTCCTCAAAAGAAGGGCCTGGTGATCTGCTTCTGACAGTCACAGTTGGAGCAGATCTGCTCTGCCAACAATAGGTCACCATGAGTCACAGTCAATTCAACAGCAACTGGTTGATTTAATTTTTATGAGTGTCCTTAAATTTTTTTTTTATTTTGGTGTATAATCAAAAACCAAACACATTGCTGTCCGGTTGATTCCAACTCACAGTGGCCCTATTGGACAGAGCAGAACTGCCCCACACATGGTCCAAGGAGCAGCCGGTGGATCCAAAATGCCAGATGAGCTCTTCACCACTGAGCCATCAGGGCTCCCCCACCTGTACAGCAGTGATGAAATAACGGAAATGTGCTTCTCAATCAAGGCCTAGCCCATGGCAATGCTTCCAAATAAAGACTACCATTGTCACCACCATCAGGTACAACTGTACAAACCTGTCACACTACCAGGCTGTCTTAGGTCTTACTCTGTACACTTGAGAAAGATCAAATCAAATCAGCCCTACCTCTAGAAAGCTGGCTCCAAGGCAGCTGAAGCTGGGCCCCAAGCCAGGTTATGAGCAACACCAGTATCTAGAGGCAGTTACGACAACCTTTCTCATGCCACATCACAGGTATGAGGCAACCCATTGGCTATGCTGAACCCACACCTCACCATCCGTAATCAAAACACAACTGAAAATACGAAATCATTGCTCTGACTCAGGCTGGACACAGAGACCTTTACCAGCACTTGCACAAGCTGTTTGACAGTCTTAACAGCAGACACATTAGTGCCGAGACTGTATGTCATTAGCCTGAGCTTCAGGGGCACTGTCTCCTTCAGCCACCACATCAAGGAATGGCAGTATTCAGAACTAATCCATACTGGGCAGCCCTAACTTCAGGTATGGCCAAAGAGAGAGCAGCTCACTCACAGTTGCCAGTAAAGTCTATACTCACGGGGCAAGAGCAGCCCCAGCAGGAAACGGGTGCCTCGGGCTGTGTTCACCCCAACCATCATGCTGGCACTTGCAGGATGGGTCTCTTTCATACATCTCACCTTGAGTTCAGCTGTGACTCAGCATCCAGGCATGGGGAAAGATCTGGATGACATCTTCCACTTTGAGGAAAGTCACAGTCACAATGTCCCTAAGAAGGCCCTATAGGATTCAGACAACTTGGCATTGTCTATTCCTCACCAACCTGACCTTGCTCTCATGCATCATACCTGCTGCCAGCTCTGCCCTGCTGGCCTCATCTGCATTCATCCTTGGAGCATCCTTGGCCCTGTTTGCTACCAGCTGAGTTTCTTTCTTATCCTTTAGGGCCCTGCTGGAACGTCAGCTTTGCAAGAAGCCCTCCTTATCACCCTTCCTAAAGTGGGTCCCCCATCCTTCTCTGGGACAGCAACATAGTGGCTTCCTTCTGAGCACTAACCACAGCATACAATCATCTTACATTTTACCTGCTTTTGCCTATTTACCCCCAATAAGTTGTAAGTCCTATAAGGTGTTATATATTGAACAGAGTTTGCCAAAAGATAAACCCTGTACCTGTGAATACAGCCTTATCTTGCCCTCTTCCCCCTAGACAAGTCCCTTTACTTCTTAGGGTCAGTTTCCTCATCTTAACCAAAAGAAGAAAAGATGTGGGAGAACCAGATGAGCTCCAAGTTTGTGAACTGACCCAAGAACCCTTCAAGGTGACTCAGTGACAGGGTAAGGCTGCGCAGGCAGGAAATCATCCCCACCCCCTGCCTCACCCAGAGCAGTGCCACTTTCACCTCTTTAGCGTCTTTGCCCCCACATAACATTTTATTTGGAAAACCAAGTGCCTTGCTGCGAAAGTGAGTTCTGAGGATGACTGGACCTGATGCTCCCTGATGTGCCTGTGGGTCTGAGACATGCTGAGCCTCTGGAACAAGATGCCCACCTCTCTGCGCTGCACTCCATCACCCAGCAGCCCCCACCCTGCTGTCCCCAGACCTACCTCGTTGAAGATGATCCTAGGCGGCTGCCTTGAGAGCTGCTTGGTGGGCTTCACAGTGGTTTTCCATGTTTTCCCAAAGAAGTGTCGGTAGGTGACATCAAAGAAGGACACTCTCAGGTGACATTCAAGTTCAGACAGTACTTCCTGCACACCCTGGGAGAAGGAAGGGAGGAGGCCCTAAAGACTTCTCAAGGCCAACTGCAACACTCTGGGAGACACCAGCCTTTGAACACCCATCCCCATTGGTCTGGGCCTCAGCACCTCAAACCTCTTTTGAGGAACCCTTCTCCCACTTCCACTGTTCTTGAAAGGGTGATAAATCCAGCATTCTGCCCTCTCCAGCCAGTCAGCCACCGAATTCCCCTGGCCAATCAGACACAAGCCTAAAACTCACCGAGTACCAACAAGACACAGGTGCCCAGGCCATGAGGTGTGTGGGTGCAGGCCTGGCATTGCTGGCAGCCACTCTGTCACCATATAGGGCCAAAAGATGCAGGGAAACAAGTCCAGGTGACATCACCTGAGACCTTGGATCAAACCATACCCGAAACCTGTCTACCTGTGCTAACTCCTGTTATGTGAGTTAATAAACTAGCTCTGTCAAAGAAGTAATCAGTCTACAGGAACGGCCCACATGACCCACAGCCTCCTCCAATATGACACCAGAAGAACTGGATAGTGCCAAGCTACCAGGGCTCAGAAACACTGCTGAAAATTTGCATTTCTAGCAGCTCCCAAAAGTTACACCTAAGAATCACCTAAGGATCTTGTTAAAATGTAGACTCTGATTCAGTGTATCCGGGGGTAGAAGCCAATTCTCAGTAGAGAATTTGTTACAAAGGCAAATTCTCAGCAGGAGTTTAAACCAGACCAAACCTGGTCCAAAGTCCAGGTAGCCAGGCACCATCCAGGTCTTCCTTGAACTAATTTTTCAGCTCACATAATATGACATCATGCTCGGGAAAGCAGAAGGTCAGTGGAAAAGAGGAAAGATCCTCAACAAGACAGACCAATACAGTGGCTGCAACAACAGGCTCAAATACAGCCATCGCTATGAGGACGGCTCAGGACCAGGTGGTGTCTCGTTCTGTGTACACAGAGTCACTATGAGTCAGAATCAGCGCAGCAGCACCCAGCAACAACTCTGATACAGACGCATCAATATTAGAAAGTTCTACTCCCAAATGCGCTTACATCTGCCAGGAGTTAAGATTTACAACCCATTTTGGGGAGACACAATTCAATCTCTAACAGCAGTCAGTGAAATATTCTTTGTAATCTGAATCCTTTTCCATTTCTTGAGACTGCCTTTATGGCCCAGCATATGGCCTATCTTGGTAAATGTTTCATGTGCACTTAGAAGACTGTTATACTGCTTTTCTTGGGCATAGAGCTCTAGAGATATTATGTCATGGTGGGTGACAGTGTTGCTCAAATCTTCAAAATCCTTATGACTTAATCTGTTTGTTCTATCTATTATTGAAAAAAGAATCAGAACTCTCCAACTGTGACAGCAAATTTGAATACAGTTCCCTGAAGTTCTATCCAATTTTGTTTCGTATATTCGGGAGCTATGGAAAAGTTAGCACAGCAGACGTGACTGCTACGCCTTGAAAGCCCTGTTTGTTTACAAGGGCGCCTCTCGCTGGTCTGCGAACATGAATTTCAGAAGGGTTCCCACCACCCTAACTAAGAGTGGGTCACTAGGCCCAAAGTGCTTATATAAACCATGTGGTTTACGCTGAAGATCTGCTTTCCTCCCGAGTGCTGGGAATTGTACAACGTGCTAGGCAGAGGATGCCTGTATAATCAGCTCTCAAACCTAGGTGCTGAGTTCTACTGTGCTTCGCTGGACAGCAATATTCCACATGTGTTGTCACAACTCACTGCTGAGGGAATTAAGCCCACCATATGTGATCCACTGGGACAGGACCCAAGGGAAGCTCATGTCTGGTTTCCTCTGGACATCGTCCCATAAGGCTTTTCCATCTGTTAATCTTGCTCCACGACTTTTTGCTGTAATAAATCTTCTGTGGGTATGACCATGTGCTGAGTCACAGGAACCCTCTAGTGAATCAATGAACGGGGGTGGGGGAGGGCTAGTCTTGAGGGCCTCTGACATGGGTGCATGCACACGTGAAGTTTTTCTAGTTTCTCAATTAATTGGCCCTTCCGTCACTATGAAATGTCCCTTTATCTCTGGTAATATCCCCACCTGGACACCTACTTTGGCTGATATTACCATAGCCATGCCAGCTTTCTCTTGCTGAGTGTTTGCATGCCCTATCAGGCCAAATTCGACAAGAAACCATCCGCTTCTACTTTCAGGGTGGGGTCCTTCTCAGGCATCCCCACTCCGCATCACCAGGATAACCCAGCAGCATGCTCTGTGGGTGGCAAGGGAGTGGCACTGGCCCCTCCAGCAGGCTTCCTGCCTGCTGAAGGGCACAGCTGGCTGCAGAGTCACCCAGGCATGACTTGCATGTACAAAGCGCTTGGTATAAACAAGCACACAGGCTTCTGGCACACCATACACACAGCTGCCGGGAAGCCCCAAGCTCTGGCCCTGGCAGTCCTGGGCATCGGGCTAAAAGCAGGCCATGCTGAGCTGTGCAAGGCCCCTCTCAAAAACAACCTGGCTCAGGAAATAACCCAGAAAATCAGATTACCTGTGTGCTTAAATTGCTCCGTTGTGGGCAGAAGGGAACTCTTACCAAGCGTCAAAAAGTGCTGACCAAATTGCTGAACTGTACATTCTCTCTGCTGATGGGCCACTTTGCCTCCCAGACTGCCAAGGCCCAGAGTGATGCATAGAGACATACAGATGCAGATAAATCACCAGGGATCAATATGTTAACTGGAAACCTCTTCTCCACTGAGAGCAATGACAATGTACATTTGACAATAAATAGTAAATGTCTTTACCTGCTTGATGAGTGGCCCATCCAGCCACTTCAGGACGCACTGGAATGCTGTCGATTCCTTCAGCAGCTGGCGCCCCCTCTTAGGGTGGGGAGGGACAAGCACATTTTGGGCAAATACCCCGAGCCAATCCTTCATGCTGCCAAACTGAGGTTCACTCAGGCCAGGTTTACCTGCATTATTTGCATTGAATTAAATAAGACATTTTAAGGGCCACAGAGCTCTGAGAAATTGTGAAAGCTTCCTATCTCCAATCAAATCCCTGAGGTACTTCCATATTCAAAACCACTGTTCTGCAACCCCATCTCCAAACACCAGCACAAAAGAGAGCACTAGGCCTGGCATCCCTATGGCCTTCCCCAGGTAAACGTGCCCACCTTGTTCCAGGAAACCTCTCTGTCCCCTCTTTCTTGACCAACTAAAGTACTATCTCCTGGGACTCAGTGACTGGTGTAGGGATGGACATGTACAGGACCACTCTGGACAGTTCTTTAGATCAAGCAGTACATGAGGGCACCAGCCTTTGGGGATAAGTGGCAGCTGAACCCAGCCAAAGAGCGGAGCTGTCCTGGAGGGCCCTGGGGGTGTAACCCAATCTGAGCCAATGACATGCTATCCCAGGGCTTCTGCTGGGTCTGTTGAGAAAGACATACTCTTCTTTTGGTAGCCCTTGGTAGCAGAGAGGTCACCAGCCTGAAGCTGCCTGGGCCACTGTGGCAACAGCTACTGTGAGACACATCCACACAAAGCAGACATGGCGAAAGCAAGAGTGTCTGGACATCACCACTGCAGCTCTACAGGAGACCTGAAGTCAGCTGCCCAAGGCAAGTCCAGCTTTAGGAATGAAGTCTCTTTATACTCCAGTTTTTTGCTCAAGCCAGTTTGGGGCAGATTTTGAGAGGTCCCAGCTTCTGAGTGGCCTGGCACATTCAGGATTGTGACTTCCCTTCAGCCAGACAGGGATTCTGAAAACCCTTTCCAGAATACTTATCAGCTGACACAAAATGTTAAGATATTGGCCTTTATAAGAAGTTGAATTTTGCACACCAAAATGGCAAGCAAGGAGCAAAAACAGTGAGTTTGGGCCCTGTCAACAGGCCTACAAAGTCAAAGGCATCATCTGCCTTTTTCCCATGTTGACTTGACATCAGCACTGATGGGTAACAGCCAGGGTGGCTGAAATGGCTGGTACCTCAGCTGGCATCACAGCCAAGGCACCAAAGGGTCCTTGTGCTCTTCACCACCTACAGTCAAAGATACATCAGTCCACCTACGAATGCCTTTGATGTGGCCACAGAAACTGTTCTACTGCAAGCTGACCCTTGAGCATACATGTTTTTAATTCTGTGGGATGAAATGGGAAGTATGCATAAAGCACTTCTTTTTTTATTTTACTGAGCTTTAGGTGAGAGTTCATAGCTCAAGTTAATTTTTCATTCAACAATTTATACGCATATTGTTTTGTGACATAGCTTAGAGTCCCCCAATGTAACAACACACTTTCTCTTTCTACTCCAGGTTTCCAGTGCCCATTCTTCCAGTTCCCGCCCCTTCCTGCCTTTTTATCTTGGTTTCAGGTAGGAGTTACCCATTTGGTCTTGTATATCTGATTGAACCAAAAGGCACGGTCTTCAGGCGTGTTGCTGTTTGTTTTACACACCTGTCTCATTCTTGTCTGAAAAGCAGGCCTCAGGAGTGGTTTCCATTCTGAATTATCAGAGTATCCAGGGGCCAAAGTCTCAGGGTTTCCTCCAGTCTCAGCCAGACCAGTTTAAGACTGGTCTGTTTTCACAAATCTAAATTCTGTTCTACATTTTCCTCCCATTGTGTCTAGGACTCTGTTGTGATCCCTGTCAGAGCCGTCAGTGGTGGGAGCCAGGCACCATCTAGTTCTGGGCTCAGGCTAGTGAAGGCTCTAGTTTGCACGGTCCAGGAGCCCTGCTCGCACAGTGGCTAAGAGCTCAGCTGCTAAACAAAAGGTCATCAGCATGAATTCACGAGCCACTCCTTGGAAATGCTGTGGGGCAGTTCTACTCTATCCTACAGGGTCACTATGAGTTGGCACTCACTTGATAGCAACAGCTTTGTTTGTTTGGGTTTTAGTTCCCTGGGCTGATATTTTCCTTCTGTCTTTGGTTCTCTTCATTCTCCTTTGCTCCAGACGAGATGAGACCAATAGATGTATCTTAGATGGCCACTCTCTAGCTTTTAAGACCCTGGATGCTACTCATCGAAGTCAGATATAGAACATCCTCTGCATAAAGTACTTCCACAGCAAACCAAACCAGGATGGCCATCACAGGGGACAGCACTGCTGTGACTGGGTTGCAAACCAAACTAGACGCTTTTTTCAAGGAACACTTTTGTGATTAAAAAGAATGAGTAGGAGACAAATGACAGTTGTTTAGACTCTAATAGTCAGCGGGCACTTTTTCAAACATCAACAAAGTGAGCCTGTCACGTCAAAGAAAACTGTAATAAAAGCTTGCAATCAAATACCAGAATTGGGAAAATGAATTTATCCTGCAATGTGAGGTTGATGGTATCTTATTTCTTAAACGATTTTTCTAATGAAATGAGTGGTGATTATAACAAAGATGATTTTTTGAAATTGTATGATTCAATATCTGGGAGAACTGCATAACTCAGTGAACCGGTATCTTCCAAATAAACACAGCATAATGATATAAAATCATGCCTGGGTCAAAGATCCACCCAAGGTCCAAGGCAGACCAAAGGGTTGCAACGTAACAAGGTATGAAAACTCGTTCACACAGTTTCCAGCTCCACACTGCCACAAACCTATAAAATACTACAGCTTGTGGAATCTGGGTGTAGTATCAAAGAGCAGCCACAATTCTCTAACCCACTCCATATCTGAGGGAAGATGTATTTTCTGCAGAGAACCAAAAATCAAACTCGTTGCTGTCAAGTCATGCTGATGGATGGCAACATGCAGATCTGAGCAGAACAGAGGGTACAGAGTAAGAACTGAGTACCACATGATTTTGTGCCGGTCCCCAGCCCTGTCCCTAACACCATGGGTTTAAACCACCAACTTTCAGTTAGTAGCCCAGCACAAACCATGCACCCATCCACATATTTCCACCAAAATAACATATCAGAACAGATGGAAAGTAAAACCTTACATAAGAATCCAGCACAGCCCAGTGCCATCAGAGAATCCAGAAGTCTTTTATTAAGCCAGACTAGAGAGATTTGCAAAGCTGCACAACAATGCCTCCTCGTTTTTAGTTTTTTTGGCTCAGAGAAATGTAGTTCGTCTTCAAAAAAAATGCATTATTTATGTTAACATAATGGGTTTACTTCTTTTCAATGAATTAATGGTATTTTAGATGTTTCTGTTTTACGGTCTAACACACTAAACATCTGTAGATATAATAACACGGAAGTTCTTCAGAGCTTTCAATAGTTTGGAAAAGTGTAGAGTGAGCCAGCCACCAAAAAGTTCGACAACAGCTACTCTAATCAGTCCCAGAAGTACAATGCCAGGTCCTGCCCTACACTCTCACAACAGCTCTATGTGGGGACAGAGGAGCCTGGGGGACGCAGACATGACTGTCCTGCCGGAGACACTCCCCCATACACACAGGGCCTCCTTAGGGTCCTGCCTTGTCTAGAATTCCACTCCCCTCACCCCATCCCCTCATCTTCCAAGTCCAGATTGTGACTGTGTATGTACGCACACTCACTGCTTTTCGTTCTGTGTGGGTTATCTGTGTCTGCTCAATGTCTCTTGCATAGCAGAACTGCCGTCCTCCAATTCGTACATGGGGAGCAGATGCCCCTAAGTCTGGCCACCTCAAAGATGAGCATGCAGTCCATGCTACACCAATCAAAGTCTACCCTGGGACTCAGGTCACAGTCTGGTCAGGTGAGGTTGTCCCTTCCACAGTGATGCTCTGGAGTCTCAAGGACCACATGGCTACCACAGGGAAAGGCAGGCCAGGAGAGGTCCCCTGAGCTGGGAGGTGGGAGAAGGATGGGTCCTGCCATCAGAACCTAGGTTTTCTCCAGGTGGGGACAGCCTGACAGAAATCAGCTCCCCACCACACTAGAGTTCAGTTACAATGACCAAGGAAGTCCCCCAAAGGTTTTTGTTTTTGTTTTTTTTTTTTTAGTTTTGCTAGATAACAGCCTCCAAAAAGATCTCCATCCCAATCTCTGGAACCTGTGAAGATGCTGCCTTACTTGGTAAAAGGGACTTCGCAGATGTGACTAAGGTCATGGACTGTAAGATGGGACGATTCTGGATGATCCCAGGAGGGCCTGACACTCTCACAGGGGCCCCTAGGAGAGGGTCGTTGGAAAGGTTAGTCACAGAAAAGGTTATATAAAGATGCAGCAGAGCGAGACTGTAAGATACTGCACTCTGGTTCTGAAGATGGACAAGAGAGCCATGAGCCAAGGAATGAAGTGCCAGGAACTGGAAAAGGCAAAGAAAGAGATTCTTTCACGAGCCTCCAGAAGGAACCAGCCCTGCTCATTCCTCAACTCTGACCCACTGAGACTGCTGCAGACTTCTGCCCCTGGAATCCTAAGAGAACACACTTATGGTGATATGACAGAACAGCCCATGAGACCCATCCAGGCTCCTGGAACCTGCAGGCAGAAAGGTCAACAACACCCAGCTCAAGGGTGCCTCCTCTAAGTGGCTCAGGGGTTGAGCCTCAAGCTCACATGGTACCTGTGATTCCTGCAGTCATGGCACTGTAACCTGCCTTGTACTACTTGCTCAGAGGCCAGCTCTTTTGCAGAGAGAGCCGTATTTCTCCCTAGGTCAGGCACCTGGTTCAACATCAGAACTCCACAAATATTCACAAAATCAAACTAACAAGACATAGTGTTTTCTCACTGTTGTAAAATTAGGAACTTTATTCACACAAAATAAAGGCCATCAAGGACCAAGACATACTTTGACAGAGGAAGTCTTTTTCCGAACACACAGCACCGGCTGAGAAGGCCTGATGAGACACCTCTGTAAGCAGAGCCCTCACCTGATCATCCACTCTGCCTAGAGGTATCTCCCTGTCTCCGGGATCACACCTCCCTTGGTGGCCACTGCGCCAGACCTTTCACCTGTCCCAGCACCCCCAACCGTCTTCACTGGAGGCTGTAGGGCACAATTCCACATCTGGCCAATAGATGGCACTCCTGACACCCTCACAGGAGAACAGCTAGACAGGACTCCAGGGTTACCAGCAGGACACAGGCAAGGAGATGCTCCCAAAAGGAGCCACTGCTCAAATCAGAATACAGGTTGGAAGGAAGAAGGGTTAAACGGAGGTGCCTGTGGGTGGTAGACCAGGCAGAGGTCACCGTAGGGTAAAGCCATCACATCACAGTGAGGTTTACGCATACACACACACACACACACGACACACCAGTCCGTAGAGGACAAAGTCCAGCTCCACCGAGAAGCTGTCAAGATGCCCTCCTCTCACCCTACACCTAACAGGGGCACTTCCCAATCCATCCACACTCACCGTTGCTTCAGTCACAATGAACCAGGCTCTCTTGTTTCCCTCCAAGCAGAACCTTCTTCTTCTCCTCCTCAGCACAGGCACACATGCCTAGATAACTCCTACTCATCCTGTAGAGGTCAAATCAAATGCCACCTCCTCAGAGGGCTCACCTCCCCCCCAGGTGCACTACACACAGAATCCAAGACAGAGCTGTTGTCATTGTAGTCACCAGGGCTGAATGAGAGGCCACTGCTGGTCCCCTGCGAGTGTGTGACTCCATGGGGTCATGGGTCAGCTCAGGACCAGGCTCTCGCGGATTAAAAAGAAATGCAGTGGAGGAAAGCAGAGGGTTCTCTGGGGACACGTGAACAACAGAGAGAAAACTGAGAGGGTTCCGTGCTTTGAGTCTAAGGAAAGGAACAAAAAAGACATCCATAAATAACAAGAGGACAATGCACCACCTTACCAGAAGAACTAGACAGTGCCCGGCTACTACTATTGACTGCTCTGATTAGGATCACAACAGAGGGTCCCAGACAGAGCAGAAGGAAAAGACAGAAAAAATCAAATTCACTGAAAAGATTAGATTTACTGGTCTGAAAGAGAATGGAGGAACCCCTGAGACTACAGTCCTAAGACATCCTTTTGACCTGGAACCAAAGCCATTCTGGAGACCACCCTCAAACCAAACCACAAACGGGCCCATAAAATAAACAGTAACAGCTGAGAGGAATGTATTCCTTAGCATAATCAGTTTACAAGATCAAAAGGACATTTGCACAAAAGCAAAGATGAGAAGGCAGGAAGGGGCAGGAAACCTGAACAAAAGGAATCAGGGCACCCAGGGTGGAAACAAGGAGAGTGCTGACACATTGTGGGGAACGCAACCAATATTACGGGACACTTCATGTAAAAACTGCTGAGTGGGTAGAAAGCAGGTCAACATAACTGGACTACACCACAAACTAAAAGGTTTTCTAAACTCAGCCTAACATTTCAAAGTGTAGAATAGCAGCGCCAGGGGCCTGAGGACCATGTTTTCAGGAGACATTGAGGTCAACTGGCATAACTGATCTTTTGCTAAAGGAGTCTTCTGCACTCCATACTGGTGAGTGGCATCTGGGGTCTTAAAAGCTTGCAAGCGGCCATCTGAGGAACATCAATTTGTCCCAATCCACCTGGAACAGATGATGACCAGGAACATCAAATACATGAGGAAAAATGAGCTCAGAAAACAGGACACATAACGATTGGAAGACTACATCAGCGTGAGGCCAGAAGAGCCAGACGGTGCCTGGCTACCACCAAAGACAGCCTTGAGAGGGGACACAATGTAGAGTACCTGACACAGCGTAAGAGGTGTGCAGACCAAGAAGTCTACAGAGGACCACAACTGATGGTCCAACAACCTGGGGGATCCCCTGGGAACATGGCCCCTAGACTTGCTGCTGACCCAGACCTGAAATGAGTCCTGAGGTCAGTACTTCAGACAAAGAATGGACTGGACTTGGGGACACAGAGTGAGCATGTGGTATGTGTACTTTATGGTTTTACACATTTATAGGAAGCTATCCTACAAGTTTCTTTCTAGATGGCAGAGAAGAGGATGGAGAGGAAGGGCCCGGTGTTCGTTAAGAGGATACTAGAAGAGTGAAAAGGAAGAGTGTGCTGTCACAGTGTGAAGAGAACAGATGGAGTTGCAGAGAGGCAGGCATGCAAAATTGACTTGGATTGTATACTTTCATTTAATCATAATAAATAAGTAAATATTTTAAAAACTACTCAGTGAAACAAATTTGCTCTGTAAACTTCCACCTAAAGTACAATAAAGGAAAAAAAAAAGACATACCACCTTTTATTGAGTCCTATCAGGAGTCCTAAGAATAAAGGCCTGGAGATCTATGGCGCACAGTTCTACTTTGACACACATGAAACCACCCTGAGTCAGAATCGACTCAATGGCAACTTGTATACTGGTTCGGTTTATTCAGTACCATGCACTCACAAACACTGTGTTTATTACTTTAACAACCCAGTAACAAACATTAATATTGTCATTTTATAGAAAAGCAAGGAGGTTAAATGGTCAGTCCAAAATCACACCTCTAATTCTGACTAAGCCTCAGGGCCAGTATAACCAAGACTAGCTCCCCCAGCCCCATCTAGCAGGCAAGTAAGAGGAGGAAGAGACGCCCTGAGGGCACTAGAGAGAGTGCTGGTGGAAAAAGAAAGTCTCCAGCTCTCCCTCTGTTTCCTGTTTCTAAAATGAGGAGCTATTAAGCTTTCATGAGGTCTTTGTTTCTGCAGATCTATTTTATAAATACTAAGTATCTATTCTGTTCAGTCCATACAAAGGTGAAGAAAACAGGGAAAGAAAGCCTTCACATTCAAATATCTGAAAATCTAGAATGGGAGAAGGACTAGAGGCGAAGTGTGAAAAGCAGGGGGGAGAGACTCCTAGCTTGGGCTCCCAGAGGGAGGGAAGGCTGGGAAGACGCCAGAGACACAGAGGCCCAAGAAGTAAGGGGGGAACTGGACTCTCAACATAGTTTAGTCAGGAAAGGGTTGAGGAGCTGTCCAGACAAAGGGAGTACAATGCTCCCTTCCCAGAAGCTAAGAGGATTTGAAAGGCCTGGGTCCCAAAAGCAGAAGCTCATACTGAAAGTCTAAACGGAGTCAAAAGAAGGCTGATTAAGCAGTGCCTAGCATTTTGATTCCACAAATACCGAGTTACTCCCCTGTGCATACAGGAAGCCCTGGGTAGCACACGTAATTGGGCACTCTATAACTGACCAAAAGGTTAGTAGTTCAAACCTACCCAGAGGGCTTCAGAATACAGACCTGGCGATTTGTTTTCAAAAGGTCACAGCCTTGAAAACCTTATGGACCATCCAATTAAGCGACGGGCAAAGGAGATGGACACACATTTCACTAAAGCGGAGATCCAGGCAGCCAAAAAACACATGTGGACATGTTCACGATCTTTAGTTATTAAAGAAATTCAAATCAAGATGACAATGAGATACCATCTCACCCCAACAAGATTGGCCATGATCCAGAAAACACAAAACAACAAATGCTGGAGAGGCTGTGGGGAAAGTGGAACCCTCCTACACTGCTGGTGGGGTTGCAAAATGGTCCAGCCTCTTTGGAAAGCAATCAGGCGCTTCCTTTAAAAAAATGGATATTGATATACCATTTGACCCAGTCATTCCACTACTTGGAATATAGCCTACAGAATCAAGGCCTTTCACACCAACGGACACATGCACCAGAATGTTTATTGCAGCACAGTCCACGATGGCAAAAAGATGGAATCAACCCAGATGCCCAAAAACAGAAGAATGGATAGGTAAACTATGGTACATAAACTCAATGGAGTACTACGCAATGATAAAGAACAATGATGATTCCAGGAAACATCTCTTAACCTGGTTTCAACTGGAAGACATTATGTTGAGTGAAGGTAGTCAGTGACAAAGGGACAAATACTGTATGAGACCTCTACGATAGATCTCAAAAACAGACTTGTGTATAGAAGAAAAGACTCTTTGACAGCTGCAAGGGAGGGCAAGGAGGGAGGGCGAGGTGGGGAGGGTTTAGTTCAGATAGTTGCTAGAAATCTGGTTAGGAGAAAGCGGTGATGGCACACATCAGAAACAAGAACAACATTAAGTGGACTTCAGCATAACTTGAGTACTCCTTCCACCTTAACCTAATGTTGCAAGGACAGAGTAGCTGGGGCAGGGGACAGGGGACCATGCTCTTAGGCGAAATCGAGGCCAACTGGCACAACTAGCATTTTGCTAAGAGAGCTCTCTGCACCCCACAATGGTGAGTGGCGTCTGGGGTCTTAAAAGCTGCCAGGTTGCCATCTGAGGACACAGCAAATGGGCCCAACTCAGCAGGAACGGATGCTCACCAAGGACCAAAATGACATGCAGTAAAGACAACCTAGAAGACAGAGAGACCCGCAAGAGTGGGTACCTTCATCAATTTGGCACCAGAAGAACCGGATGGTGCCTGGCCACCACCAATGATAACCACGATGGAGCTCACTAGGTTGAGTCTCCCTGGCAACACAAGAATATAAAGGGGTGCATCCTGAGATCTCCACTAAAAGACCTCAATTGATGGTCCAGCAGTTTCAGGGTTCCCCTGAGAGCATGGCTCCCAGCCCTGACGCTGGCCTTACCCATAAATTATAACAAAGGTCCACTCTTTGGACAGGAATGGATTGGACTCGGCAATGCAGAGTGACCATATATTGGTTGCACTTTATGGTTCTATGCATCTATAGGATGTCATCCTGCTGACCTCTGGCTGGAGGAAGGAGAGTAGGTGGAGAGGAGGGGAAAGGAGGCTGTTGGGAGGACGAGACATGTATGGAGCAGAGAGGAATAGTGTGCTGTCACCGGACAGGGAGAGCAGTGGAAGCTACATATAGGTGGGCATGTAAATTTATATGGGAATGTACATTTTCACTCAGTCATGTTAAATAAAAAAGAAAAAGAAAAAAAAAACCTTATGGAGCAGTTCTGCTCTGCACACATGGGGTCACCATGACTCAGAGTGAAGTCGACTCAGCGGCTGCTAATAACATATCCAGACATTGTGCTGAGCCATGGAGAAACCCTCAGGAACACAGCAGACAAGCTCCCTGCTCTCACCGAATGCACTGTAGAGGGAGGCAGAAAGGCAAGACACAAATTAGCACACAAAAAACACAATACTATGAATTCTGGTAACTACATAGAAGAGCAAAGGTGCAGCAATCTGTAACGGAAGCCTAGGTTCAAATGGAAAAAGCCTACCCATGATTATCCAACTACTTATGACTGAGGCTGGATGTCCTTCACAGACATCAACCAAAATTACATATAGCAACAGACTGTATACAGAAGCAGGCATGAGAATCCAGCTGTTTTTCTTAAAGCAGACATTAAAGAGATCTGTATAAATAGGGTCTTTTAAGTCTAAAGACCACTGCCCCTCTGTCAGTTTGTTGTACTGTGGTCGTTTGTGTGTTGCTGTGATGCTGTAAGCTATGCCACCGGTATTTCAAATAGTAGCAGGGTCACCCATGGTAGACAGGTTTCACAGAAGCTCCAGACTAAGACCAGGAAGAAAGGCCTGGCAACCTTCTGAAAATTAACCAATGAAAACCCTACAGACCACAGAATACTGTCCAAGACTTCAGTTTACTTGCTTTGGACATATCATCAGGAGGGACTAATTGCTGGAGGACATGGTGTTTGGCAAACTGGAGTCAACAAAGAGGGAAACCCCCAGTGAGATGGACTGACATAGCAGCAGAAACAACAAAGTCAAATATATCAGCAACCACAAAGGTGACACAGGACTGGGCGATGTTTTGTTCTCTTGGGTCAACTCACAGGCAACTTAACAACAACAAAGTCTGAAGAAGCAGGTGGGAGCCAACCCTGTAAGAAGTGGGGATGAACCTTCAAGGCAAAAGGAAGAGCATATGCGAAGACTCCTGAAATGTGTCAGGAGGTCAGAACCGCTAGCGGGTGGAGGTGGGAGCAGTCCAAGGGGCGGCCAGAGACAGGCAGGGCCAGAAGGGCAGAGGCTTCAGATCCAGCACAAGAAGGGTGGCTTCCTCCGGTGGCCACACAGTCGCAGAGACCTCCATTTAGCCGCAGGAAGAGAAGTGACTGCAGGAGACCAAAGCACCCAGACACATCTCTGCAGGGGTTCCAGGGTAAGGAGGCAGTCCTAACTCGGGTCTGGATCCTGGTGGATGAGCAAGTAGTCGGGAAAGTAAAGAAAGGGGCTAGCGCGAAAATCTAGTCTGTGGTCGCCTTAAGCAGGGGGCCAAAGACAGGCGTAGAGGGCAAACAGCCCACAGCAAGTAGGAGCCCATCTAGAGGATCCCACCGGTGCCCACCGTAGCCTAGGGGCTCGGACTGCACCAAAAGTCAAGGTACTGGCGGGGGAGGACGAACAGGAGGACCGCTAGACGCAGGCATAACTCCAGGTCCCAACCTGCCGCTGTGCGTAGCAGATCCGAGATCCTCACAGACATTGAGAACTGGCCATTCCTATACCCCACACTCAGAGGATCCACTCAGCTCTGCGGTCGCTCAGGACACAAGGAAGCGTCCGGCCTCCCCCACAGGGCCTTGCCACAATGGTTCCGCCCGTCGCGGGCCTCGTTACCTAGGAGACGAGCCTGCGGTGGTAGTACCTGGGATGACTAGGCCCACGCTTTCGAGGAACTACCCCCTCAAGGGACCCAGGCCCAGGTCAGGTGCCCACCTGAGCGGAAGGTCTCGCAGGCCGAGGTTTGGCCGAGGGACGCACCCTGTCCACCGCTACCCACTGAAGAATCTTCGGAAAGCAGCGGGACAGAGCGGGAGCGCTCCAGCGGAGAACTCGCTCTGCGTCATTTTCGTCGTCAGGGCCGCAGGACCAATCAGGGCCCAAGTCAAGAGCTTCGCTTTGCAAGCACCAGCCAATGAGCACAGCGACGGACCCTTTCCTGCTTTGCATAGCCGGCGGTCCCTCAGCCAATGGGAATGTGACTGGCGTGCACAACAGCCAGTAAAAATCTGAAATAGGCGTGGCCTGGGGCGTCCCACGAGGTGAGGATGCTGCAGGCGGAACCTGCCGGTGCAAGCGGGATTTGGGGGCGCTAAAGTCACTGGGGCAGGGCGGGAAGGAAGATCCGGAACGCGGTATAGGATCTGGAGCTGGAACCCCCAGGTGAGTGCTAGCGGAGACCCAGGAGGGCTGCGTTTTCTGGGGACCTGCGCTGGGAGAGGATGACGAGGACAAGCAGCGAGGCCACAGTGGTCCCTTTTGCATCTCTGTCTCTAGCCTGCGTTTCTGCGCCCGCCTCCGTCCTCACCTCCTTTCCAGCCTTCTCACCTCCTTCACCGTCACCTCCCTTCCCCCATCCTATCTCTCTCTGTCCCTGTCATCCGGCCTGACCTTTCAGCTCCGATCTTCGACCCCTGCCCCAAACTGCATCCCTCTCGGTGCCCTCAGTGGTGCACCTTGTACTGTACCTCGGCCTCTCAATTCCCGAAGCCGCGCCTCCTCCCCTCCTCGGTCCCAGCCTTCCCTATCCCTCTGCTTGTCTGGGCGCAGCCCCCAGCAGAATGCCTCAGGTTGCGGTCCACCGCATCTATCCTCCTTGTTACCTCTGTAGGTGCATCTTCACCCTCACTGCCTCTGCCTTCCTCCTGGTCCTTGTCGCCATCCTCCCACCCATTCTGCTGTTTGCCCCTCAGAGGCGTGCGCTCTCTGCCTCGCCCTGCTCCTCAGAATCTTGACACTCCTTCCTCCTTTCCTACACTAATTCCTCTGGCTACTATCCCCTACCCTTGTCCTCGTCTTTAGCATCTCTTTCCTTCCCCTTGTACAAAGCTCTTCCCACCTCCCTCTACCTGCTGCTGTCCCACAGGACGCAGAGACCCAGCAGCTGCACTGCTTTGCACTGCAGCAGTGGCACCGGCGCCGACCAGCTGGGTACCTGTCCGCGACCCACTAGGCTCATCCTGGCTCTGCTCCTCCTGGCATTTGTCCGGGGGCTTCTACAGGGATTACGCTTTGCATGGAGCTTTCTGGGGTGCTTCAGGTGAAAAGCCCCCGGCGCCCTTTACAGTCTTCACCCCCTTGCCACTATCTCCTCCCCACCCCACCCCCACTTTGTGATTCAGCATTTCTGAGGCTGGTAACCTTCTTTGCGTCCTGGCATGATAGGGACCTGGGTGTGAGATTAAAGGAAGGTGGTCTTGACCCTGTGACTGGTAGGTCCACTGGTGCAGAAGCTGCCTGGTTGGGAGGGTGGTGAGAAGCTGGGAGGGTGGTGGGGGCTATCTTGTGTTCCCTTTCATTTGTCTGTCCTGTGTTGAAACGTGTCCAAGGGGAGATGACATAAGTAATAGCTCTTGGGGAAATGGGCTATCATCATTTATGGAAATTAATACATCCCCATCTGAGGAGCAAGAACAGCAAGTTCAGGCCACAGCTGTCCCACTGTCTGTCTTTTCAGAATTTCCTCTTTCTCTGCAACTTCTCCTCCCCCTCACACACACCAGCCCCCTACCAGTGCCAAGAGCAAGCTCTGCCTTTACTCATGAAGCTGCATTCAGGCTGCCCTGCAGGGTTTGGGGACCTTTGTGGGCAGAGTCCCATCTAGCTACTTGATTCTTGCCTGGCATGCATTTCACCTTTAGAGCCCAGCCACGGAGCATTCCTGGGATCCAGACCTATACCTTCAGGGCTTGGGACCGTGCATGAACTGGGACATCATGCAGCCTCTCAGCAAAGCCACCAGACCCACGCTCAGCTTCTGTGACACTGGCCACATTTGGCCTATCCCACGTCTCTGCCACTGTGGCTACCTGGTCAAAGCTTCCATTACAAAACTGAATCCTGTCCTTTGTGTCATCCTTTGTCCTGGCAGTCAACAAGCATTTCATGGAGGATGTCAGTGGAGTAAGGGGACATGACGAAAAAGTGTGAAGACTAGTCATTGTCCCCAAAGCCCTTGTTGGTCTGGATATGGAGCCTGGATGAAAAGACATGAGCATAAAAGTGATGGCATGCAGGAGACATAGCAAGATAGGACAGTACTTCCTGCCCAGTTAGTGTCACAGGCAGTGAGAGCTGGGGACTTGGAAGGTGGGAAAGCTTTAGGCTGGGCAACCTGAGGAAACTTCATATCAATGGACTTTTGCTCTCTCTCTTCCTTTCTTTCTTTCTTCCATCTTTGCTTTGTTTTCTTTTCTTTCTTAATGATGTTCTGAGCCCTAGATGACTTGGAAGGAAGGAAGTGGCACCAAGTTGTGATTTGACGGTTTCCGGTAAGGGTTGGAAGGGTTGGAGGGAGTGGGTCTTCTCTGAACTTTCCTGTTTGTTGACTTTTAGCTGGTTCATGGTGACAGGACAGTATAGATTGTGTGGAAGGAAGGCCTACTCTGCTTTTAGAACCCCATAGAATCTGTTTCTGTTTCCTGGGATTCTGACTAGAAGCAGCATGCATGTAGTACTTGGCTAAACTCCCAGTGACCTTCAGGTTACCAAAGGTTCTGGAGTCCGAGTACTTTCCTGTCGCCCCTGCAGTGCAGGCAGCCTTCAGGAAAGATCAGCTCTGAAGGTGGCTGGGGCAGAAACTCCACACCTCCTCCAGCCTATCTCCAGAAGCCAGGAGGTTTTGCCTCAGAGAACAAAATGTGTTAAATCTGAGAGGGTCTTAGCCTTGAAACTGTCTGGCTGTCTTCTTTGCGAGAGAGTAAACAGCAGTGCAGAGACAAACATGACTCACCCAAGGTCACACAGACCCAGTGGCTGAGCGGGTGAGACCCCATGCTCTCTGGGTAGTTTGCATACTAAGTGATGCAGACAGTGAATGTGCCTGGCTGCTAACCTAAAAGAGGTGAGTCGAGACAGGATTTGCTCAATGGTCATGTGTTTTGAGTGGTGAAAACAGTGAACACGCTGGACTCCTACTGAAATGTCAGAGGTTAGATCTCCCTAAAGATGCCTCAAAAGAAAGGCGCAGGCATCTACTTCCAAAAAATTAGTCACTGAGAACCCTGTGGAGCACAGTACTACTCTGACACACACAGTCTCCACAAGTCACAATCAACTAGATGGCAACTGGCTTGTTGTTTTGTTTTCTGTTTTCACTTCCTCCCAATTGGAGGAAGCCAACACCCATGGGCATGACTGACCACAGCATTGGCAGCCCTTTGGAAAGGCTGCTTGTGAGGTGCTGCTGACATGCATGGCAGAAGCCAGCCCTCGGGCGTGTCCGAGTTGCTGTAGAGGTGGTGGGAGCAGAGGCTGCCCCCTACCATAGATCATTCCTGGTGACCCCAGTCCTGCTGGTCCAGCAGCCCCTAGAGTCAGGGCAATTGTTGCTCATCACAGCCAGAGAGACAGCCAAGTATTCAAGGAGAGAATGGGCAGAGGAACCAGTCAGGTGAGATGCAAGAAAAAAGGAATGCTCCCCATCTTTGAACTCTACCGTTGCCCAGATCCTTCAGCTTGCATCCTTAGAAATGACCCTATGAGGTAGGCTGGTCAGCCTGGATGGGAAAACTGAGGCACAGTGATGACAAGCCTGACCCAGCCTCCCAGTAATGAGAAAACCTCAGTTGGTCCTTGCTGTGCTGCGACCCTAAGGCAGTGCTCCGTCTCCACCCTACTAAGCCTCTGTGCAAGCAAACACCAAAAGTACCTCCCCTTTGCTGTGTCTCTCTAGATGTACAGGTGGCCGGGGAGAGGGTCAGCTGTATGTCTCTGGCTCTCACCTCCAGGCCACCTGACTTTGTTCTCCGTTTCCTTTTGTGCGGATAGTGAAGTGACCCAACACAGTAGAAGCCAGGGACAGTGGCACTTAGGAATGTCAGCCCTACCGCCCTTCCAGTCATAGACTGAGCCTAAACCATTACCCTACCTGGAACCCAGGTGGAGGCCATCAGAGCCCCTGGGAACACTAGAATGGACTGACTGAGTTTCCCTTTTGCAAACAGTATGTTTGTGTCACTTCCTGAACTCACTTAGGGGTACCCAGAAGGGGCCACTTGCTCCTAGGAAGGTACAGGGAGAAGAGCACTCAGCTAAGGGCTTTTGTAGTGGAATGAAGGAAAGCAGAGAGGGAAGGAAGTAAGAGGGTGGAGGATGAAAGTCAAAATAGACAATAGGACACCTTGTATTACCCCAGAGCCCAGGAAGGAGAGGAACTGGCAGATGGAGGGGATAGATATTCACTGCATCCGGTGATCTGAGAAAGTAAGAAGGGAAACAACCATCAGCACTGAGACTAATGGAGGAAGTGGTTTCCATTGAGAGGAGATTAGTGATGTCAAGTTGCAAGGAATCTATGAATGGTTGGGTGGTGAGGAAATGAAACAACCCTGCCAATCGTAGGTGCGAGTATTGCAGATTTGGAATCCCTGAGTAGTGAAAGGAGGCTTGGAGACACAGTGCTTAAGCATACTCAACTGCTAACCAAAAGATCGGGAGTTCAAACCCACCAGTGACACCATGGGAGAAAAAAGTGGCAGTCTGCTTCTGTAAAGATTACAGCTTTGGGAACCCTAGGAGCAGTTCTACTCTGTCTTACAGAGTTGCTATGAGTCGGGATTGACTCAACAGCCATGGGTTTTGGATGGTGGAAACACTGAGCATGCTTGGCTGCAAACCGCAATGTTAGAGGTTCGAGTCCACCCAGAGGTGCCTCGAAAGAAAAGCCTGGTAATCAACTCCCAAAAAATCAGCCACTGAAAGCCCTGTGGCACAGAGTTCTACTCTGACACACATCGGGTTGCTATGAATTGGGATTGCCTCAATAGCAGCTGGTTTGGGTTTGGGTTTGGGTTTGGGTTGTATTGAAGATTTACCACCTGCCCTTTTTGGTGTGGGTTTTCTGCCCTGTCCTGTTCCAGACACTTGCCTACGTCAATTCATTGACTCCTCACCACTCCACAAGTAATTAGCTGTTATATCCCCATTTTCCTGACATAGGCACCCAACAGTTAGCAACTTTCCCAAGGTCACAGAGCTTTTAGGAGGTGGCAGTAGTTGTTAGTTGGCCTTGAGTGAGCTGGACTTAGTGTAGCCTTCTGTACAACAGAACATGACCTAGTCCTGAAACCATCTCCAGGATGGTTGGTAAGTTTGACTCCTTGGTTGCAGTCACTGTGCTCATCCATCTCTTTGAGCATTTCCAGCATTTTCATTGTCTTTTTATTTCACCATCCATGATGTCTTTTTCTAGTGATTGGTCTTTCCTGATGATATGTCCAAAGTAAGCAAATCAAAGTAAGAAAAAGATTTGAGTCCCACTATCTGGGGCCAAACTCTGCACTCATGAACTTTGTTTTCAGCTGTCTAAGTGGCTCTTGAGAATTTGACTGCGAAAGAAAAGAACCATGAAGGCAAAGCTCAAGGGACTCATAAAATGGAGAGAGGACTGTCCCTTCTCTGAGTGACTCTGGTTGGCTGAGTCTGCTGTTGGCATGCTCTTGTATCCACTCGTGTGTGGATTGTTTTTCCTGTGAACTGTTTGGCTTCCTGCCTTAAGAAGGGCATTTCTGGGTACACTGTGAACTCAGAGGAGGTGGGTCTTGTCCTTTGAGCCTCAGTGTTGGCTTTGCTCCAGGTGGAGTACCTCATCAAAACTGAAGCATGAGGCCCAGAAACATGAACCCAGAGCCTGGCCCAGCACCACCAGCTCCATCTTTCCCGAGGGTCCTGGTGACTGTAACCTAGACTTCCAAGTTCAGACTTTCAGAAACACTGCCCTAGCTATGCGTGTTTATTTGCAAGCATTCCTCTGTCCTCACTTCTTGAAGGAAACACTCTTTGATATCTGAGAGCTCATTGAGGACTTTTGCAAGGTTTCCTTAATTCCTGGAAACATATAAAGCCCCTGGGCTACTGGAATGTTCTGCTACACATTTGTCAGTTTGGTCATGCTCTTATCCCATTGTGGAGTCCCTAAGTGGTAAAAACATTGAACAGATTCAGCTGCTTACTGAAAGGTGGAGGTTCAGGTCTACCCAGAGGTGCCTCAGAAGAAAGGCCTGGCAACCTACTTCTGAAAAATCAGCCATTGAGACCCTTACAATCACAATTCTACTGTAACACACATGGGGGTACCATGAGTTGGAGTTGAATCAATAGCAACTGATTTTTTAGTCTAATGTGTGTGGTTCTCAGCTCACTGGGTGTGGTTTGGTTCAGAGGCTGCAATTGTTGAAGAGTCAGGAACCTGCGGAGGAGTGGCCCTCTTGCCCTGGTGCTCTGTCCACCTGTCCATCCCGGGCAGCATCCTGTGGGTCTTCCTTCTTGTCTTCTGAACCTGCCCTCTGCTCAGCCATCTCCCATCCTCAGGGGTCAGCCAAGCCAAGTGCCGTTGGGGAGGGTATTGCTTTTCCCTCTCAATGAGGAGGAAGTATTTTTAGTTACCGGGCCAGGAGGCATCCAGGTAGCTGACCTAAAGACTGGCAGTCTTTGTCCCATTGATGCTGGAAAGGACAGATGATGCCTGGAACAGAAGTTGCAGTTCCCAACTTAAATTCACCACCTTTCTCCAGGGGTGTGTGACGAACTCTGCCTCCTGCCCATGTGTATGCATGTGCACGTGTGCTCATGCATGTGTTATGTGCATGCATGTGTGTTTGCTCATAGGTCCCTTGAGCTTTGCCCTTGAACTCCTTTCACTGTCATATTCTGCCCCTGTGTGACTGGAGGGCATCCAGGCGACAGGCTGTCCTGTGCAGGGATACTGCAGAGCCACTGGCTGCCTCTGCGCTGTCTCTCCTCACTCTGAAAGCCAGGTTCGAGGATGCAGCTGAGAGATGCAGGGAGCTCCATCTAGGCCTGGGACCTTCAGTCCTGATCTCCAAGTGGCACATCTCTGTGGAGCTCTGGATTGAGGCGTTTCAAAAGGAAGAGTAATATTTCCCCCCTCAAAAGACACTTGTTTAGGTGAAGGATATAGGCTGTCTGCACCTCATGTTGCAACCTGAGATACGACAGTTATAGGTAGCATAGACTGTCCTCTGTCAGTAGCTTTGTGAGCATGCAGCCTGTGATCATTCTACATTGATCCTGGAATCAGAGGATGTGGATGAGGCTGCTTCCCTTGGGGCCGTCAGTCTGTGGGGAGGCACTGTATATTCCAAGATGTGGACGTGCCACATGGTCACTGCAGACAGCAAAGGAGGCAGTGAGGCTGGGCCAGGAACCAACCCTAGGGCCTCTGCATTTGGGGAAAGGAAGGGGCGTGGCCTCTGGGCAGGAAAGCTGTGCACAGAGATGCACAGCAAAGCCATCAGGAGATGGTAGGGGGTGCGGGGCTAGACACTCCCACCTCCCCGAGAGGGGCTGAGCTTCATCATCAGTGCAGCCAATGCGCAAGGAGGGAAGAGCTGAGGCCATAGCCCTTGAGTCCCCCAGCCCTACCTGAGGCCCCCCAGATCCCTGGGCTAGCTGTTCCAGCTGCTCATGATCAGCACCTCTGAACACACACAAATAAACACACATGCCGACATGCATACATGTGCACAGACAACACATTCATACACATGCACGCACACATGAATATACGTGTGTGCACGTGTGCCTGCTGTGCTTGTGCATGCATGTACACACATGTGTGCACAAATACCCATGCAAACATGCAAACATGCACACATACATACAGCCTGAGTGCCCAACAAGACCCTTATTCCTGCCCTGCACAACAGCTCCAGGAGGGAGGTTCTGGCAGAGCCCACTGGGGTGCCGGTTGGGAGAGATGCAAAAAAGAGGGCTTTTACACACACACACACACACACACACGCTCACACACACAAACACCCGAGCCTGGTAACCATGGGCACTGTTGGAGTTGCCCAGCAACCTGCAGGACTATCTGGGTGCCGTAGGACTGACTGGGCTCCATGGTAAACCACAGGGATACACTGGGTGAGCAGCAGGGAATAGAACAGAGGGTTGGCCCCCAGCTTGTTCTGGCGCTACCCAGAGCAAACAAAGGGATCACAGACATCCAAAAGCCCAGAGCCAGGGGTCTTTCTCTCCAGCCTGTCCTGCACAGCCATGGTCTCTGAAGAGCCCCAGCCTGTGGGTGCATCAGCACTGTGGGACCTCACAGTATCCCACCCTGCAGAGCTGGGGTCCTGACCTTTGGAGCTGGCTGGGGCTCAAGCTGAAGGAAATCCCTCAAGCTCTTCACTTTCTGCCTGTCTGTAGTGCAGCCTCCTCATTTTAGGGAGAAGGGAAACTGAGACTCAGGGAGGAATCATACTTGCCAGCTGAGCTGGGTCCCAGTTTTGTTCCCAGGTGCCCTCACCAGGTTCTATGGGTCTCTGTCTAAGCACTCACTGTGGTCATTACTGCTTGGCCCCTCCTGAACTGTACTCATGAGAAAAGTGTCACTCAGTGGTCCTGACTGCCACACCTGGTTCCTCCCGGACTGTGTGGGTGAGGGCAGGCAGGGTGTCAACATCACATCTGTGCACCCATGGCAGGCAGCCCCCCAGCCATAAGGAACACCCAGCTCTTCCCACCATACCACAGCATCCCAGAAAGTAAAATGTTAGCTGAGGGGGTAGGGACTGCGACAGAGACAGCACATGTTGGACCGTCTGCCTGGTGGGGCTGGGACGGAGGCGGAGACCCAATCCACAGTCAGGGTGGCCACCACCTAGCTCAGGGACAATCAGAGAAGGAAAGAGCTTGGGCAGACACCAAACCCGTGTGCAAATTCTTCAGAACACTCTTTTCACTTAGACCTCCTTGGAAGGGTTCCCTCCATGGGTCCCACAGCCCCCAGCCACTCCTCTTTCTGAGGTAGGCAGTCCATGCTCAATTCTTGAGAAGATTCTTCTCTCTCTGGATATGTGGGTATAAGAGGCAGGATCACAGAGAATGTAAAAGACCTTGCTTCCCTTTTGGGCAGAGGCAGCTTGCTGGATTCAGGCCAGTTCTGGACTTAAAACTGCCCCATGCTCTGGGGCTGATTCACCTGAAGCCTCCAAGGCTGGCCTCAGTGTAATGTCCAGGCTCCAAACTGCAGAGAGAGGTGGCCACCACAGTTCCTGATGGGACCATTTGCTCTTGGTGTGGCTTAACTCCTGCTCCTTGCCGGCTCATCTGTTTCCCTCCTTCACCCAGGTACACTCAGAGGAGCCAATGTGTCATGTGTAATGCCCAGCAGCCTCATGAGATTGGGGTCCCTAAGCTGAACCCTGGGACCAACCCTGTGCCTCAAGCAGGTGGAGGGGAAAGTATTCCCATAGCAGGAGCCAGGTCTTATCTCCCCTAGGCTAGCAGGGATGCTTTCAGAACTAGGAAAACCAAGGGCCTGTGCCAGATACCTAGACGGCTGGAAGTACCCAGCTATGTTCACTGCATCCTCCCCTAGGTGTCTCAGCCTCCACCCGGACCAACAGGCAGTGCCTGGGGCCAGGTAGGGGTAGTCTCAGGCCTGGCACCTGGCCAGAAGGGCAGTCAGCAAGGACATGCTTGTGTATCTGAAAAAAGGTGATGGGCAGGTGTAGGGCCCGCTGTGACTCTGGGGCCAGGATCTGATGCCCCCAGCTGGGAGCCTCCCCCCAGCACAGCCTCCCTGCCGACACCATCATGTGGCAGCCAGGACACCTCCTGGGCTTTTACAACTGAATACTCAATTATAAGAGGTCACTCCTTTTAACTGCAGCAATCTCCTGAGGTATCTAGCTGAATGTCCTAGATGGCAGGCCAAGAAGGCCAGTCCCAGAAGCAGGTGCCCAGGGAACTAAGGGCCTCCAGGCCTAGCTGGGCTGGGGGGCAGGCAGAAGGGGACTCAACAGGTGAATGCATATGCCCCATCTTCAGAAAGAGGAGTCAGATATCCCATTGACTCTTGGGGGATGATGGCAATGACACTGACAGCTGTCACTGTCATTGTCTATATTGTCACCTGCTATTGAGTGAAGACTCCTTCTTTGCCAGGCTTAATGCCTTCCATGCATTTACCTTAATCCTTCAGCTTCCTTGGAAGAAGCACTGTATTATCCGTGCTTCACAGATAAGAACACAGATATAAACAGGTAACAGCCTTTGCCTCAGGTATACAGCTACTCAAGGACAGAGCTAGAATGTGACAGCAGGGAACACTCAAGCTTATACCTCTGAACACCTCATTAACACAGCAGCTGCTTATCCCTGGCTTTCCTTGTGGACCACAGTCACCAGGTGCCAAATGAGGGGGACTGCATAGGGACCCACACTTGCTCTGGCTGCATGCTATGCCCCAGCACTTTGGCAGGAGTCTCCTGGGGGAGCCCCTACTTGGCCTGCCTCTCAAATACAGCCCCACCCCAACCCGGGAGGGGTCATTGAGCCTGAAGGCAGGAGCACAAGTGTGGTACAAAGAGAGGCTCCTCCCACTCACCTGTGTCTTCACCTGCCGCAAACAGGGACACCACCCTCATAGTGACAGCATCATATTCTGCAGCACGTTCTTCCTTAATTTAATTAAACATCAGCTCCTTAGAGAAGTTGCATCATTTACTCATCCAAATAAGGCTCTAGTGAACATTCACGTGCATCTAACTTTATTTCCTCTCTGGAACAATTTCCGTGGGATAAATTTAGGTAAGAGAGATTTCTAGATTCAAGGCTGTGAACCTGTATTACCCAGTTCCTTCCCCCAAAAGATTGCTGTGGGCCGCTCCTGGAACTATTTCAGCATAGTAACTTCGTGCCATGAGTACTTTCATTTAAAAAAAAAAAAATGTTTTCCAGTTAATTATATGATTGCAGAGGAACAGTCCCTGATGGTTTTCATTGCATAGCTTTTAATTCAGCAGAGCCGTTAGTGGCTGTGGTAGAGTAAAGCTGGCCTTCAAATTGCTAGTGTACTGCTGCCTGGGCAAGAAATTAATCTTTTATGCCTCTATCAGGTGGATATGGGACCTTAAGCTCGTTTGTAACCATTTGTTATTTATTCTTACTGTCCCCTGGAGAGCAGGGAGGAGCCCACATGCCTGTTTGCAAATGCTGAAACAAAGAGAGCTGCAGAAATCTCCCTGCAAACATCTCACCCTGCCAAGGTGGGGAATAGGACACAGAGCCACTTCTCCAGCAGAGGCTGTTTCTCTGCTTCCCACAGACCTGCCAAGGTTAGAGGGCTTCAGAGATGAGGTTGATTGTTGCCACTGATTCCTAGCCTCCAGAAGCTCTGTGGCTTTCCTTCTGGTATGGTGATCTGTTTCCCCTTAGAAGGGATTGCATAAGGCATGTTACTGGCCAAGAGGTGCAGGAGGAAGCGTTGCCAGGGAGGTGGGTAGCTGGGCTCGGCTGTTGCTTAAGTCTCTTAGTAACCAGCAGTTACACTTGGAGTCTGTCTGGGCTCAGCCTCACACTGTGACAGCACAGCATCGGGTGCAGTGTGAGATCTCTTGGTCACCCATGGATACAGAGAAGTGGATTTAGCCAACTGGGAGGCTTCAGAAACCTAGTCCTGCCTTTCACTGGTTATTACTTGAGGGTAATATGACATCTAGGCAGGTGAGAATGGACAGG
This sequence comes from Heterohyrax brucei, assembly GCA_028571685.1. NCBI lineage: Eukaryota > Metazoa > Chordata > Mammalia > Hyracoidea > Procaviidae > Heterohyrax > Heterohyrax brucei. The sequence continues at coordinate 34,873,855 of CM053140.1, forward strand.
GCATCCCAATGGAGTGGATGGGAGGTGCCCATGGGAGCCCTCTTCTCAGAATGTCTCCTGTGCCTCCCCAGGAGGGGTGGGTTCATGCTGACACTTCAGGGGCACCAGAGCAGGCATCTTAGGGGCTCTGATCATCAATCTCAGAGGCTAATCCATCCACCCTGCTGCTGCCCAGGGAGCATCTTCCTCCCCAGGTCCTGACGAGGGTCTTTTCTCCCAAATTCTTTCAAGGATCCTGGTTGAAATCCAAGATCTTCTTTCAAGTGTAGTAGTGTGATAATAGTATCCACTCTTGAGTGTCTAGCACCCTTTGTATAAGGTCAGGCAGGCTGCTGGGGTCCCTTGGTAAGTGGCCACCTTATTGTATACCAGGTACCGTGCTAGACTCCTGATAACTCTCCCCATTGATCCTCACAGAAGCTCTTGAGGCTGTCCCCATCTGTAACAGAGACACTGAGGCTCAGAGGGGTGGCACGACTTCACCCCAGGAACACAGCTTTAAGTCAAGACCCATGATCCTAAGCCTTGGTGGGCATGGCCAGTGAAAGAGGGGCAGCTGTCAGGGCTTTCTGTCCACAGCCAGGCACAATCACAAAGACCCCCATCTAGTCAGAGAGAGCCTGTGGCCCTGCATGCTGCGAGCGTGCCAGCACACAGACAACCCTGTGGGTAGACAGCGGACACAGGACAGCAGGGGCGCCCCAGAGCAGCACCAGCCAGGCCAGGAAGGATATCATCAGCGCAGCCCCTGCAGAGCCCTCACTGGGCCTGCCCCTGAGGGAGACACACCCTCTACAGAGGCTCAAGGCCAGTGGGTCATGTGTGGATCCCAGCAGGGGGCCCCCAGGAGCTGGCCAGAGGATAGGACAAGGCCAGCTCCTGGCCCCTAACCCAACCCTCACCACCCCACAGCCTATGAATCTTCTGATGCCACTACAGAAACTCATCATCTAAGCATGATGTCAGCACCCACTCACTCCTTCCCAAACTGACCTCTCTGGCCTGGCACCATGTAAGGGGGCTCCAGAGAGGGCAAGACTCCAGCACACAGGGAGGAGCCAATAGGGGTGAGTCAGTGTTCCTGGTGGACCCCTGGTGTGGTCAGGACTCCCCAAGATGATAACCTGGCATAGAGTGCCGATCTCCATGAAACTGGAGTGTAAGAGGTTAAATTGTTCCCCTGAGCCACCGCCTGTGGAGCAGCTCCCTCCCTCTGGAGAGCAAAGCAGGGAGAGCAGAGTGGAGAGTGGGCGCCTCTGCCTCTCAGCCACAGCCAGCCAAGCTGAGTCAGGGTTTAAAATGAAGTCGTGATTGGAAAAGCAGTCAGTCCTCGTTGTCTCCCTCCCCCTCACCTCTGTGGGTTTTTCCTACCTTGGCTCAGTTCAACAGATGCCAGCCTGGCTGGGAGAGGAGACTGCATTTCCTTCCCCTCTTTATTCTGTTCTCCAACAAAGAGGGTGAAACCAGACTCTGCAAACACTGTATCTCCCTCCATGGGCTTCACAAGCCCCACAGCAGTGGGAGATGGGTTTGTGATCCAGACTTCTTTGTTCTGCCCTTACCAAGGGCCCAGGCTCAACAATTTCCCTACTCAAGAGTGTTGATGAAGATTCTGTCTCTCTCTGATGCCTTGGCCAAGTAGGAGGAGCCCAGAGCTCAGTGTGGCCTGCTAATGCTGCCTAGAGTGCCCTGGGTTTGCATGGCTGTCCCCAGGGGCACTGGTAAATATGGGAGCCAAGAAGCACTGCCATGCCAGGGGGCCTCTCACTGGTACCTGTTTAACTGGCATCAGTGGAGAGGTAATCCTGGAAGTGGGCCACTAAGACTGACAGCTGGTTTTCCCTTTAGGGTGACAGGTAGTTTGGGTATCATGAGAGAGATGTCGAGTCCAGTTCCACTGCACTGGGTTGCCACAGCCAGAAGTACCCCTGCCACCTTCAAGACATCCTGCCTGCTCCAGAAGACACCAGGGTCTCCCTCACTCCCCTGTTCTGTTCATTACCTTTAAGAAGCTTCGGAAGAACGAGACATGCTATGCCAGACAGTAGACCAGGCTGAGAAATACTTTGTGTCAGAAGACCTGAAAAAGATTGTGAGAAGAAACCTGAGTAGAAAGGTGAGGAAGGTTGTCAGGAGACAGAGGACTACGACAGCTGCCACAGCTGGCCTACAGCCCCCAGGGGATTTCACTAGTCTCTAACTGGGATCCCCTCAAGTTGTCCTGACCCAGCTGAGACCACGTAATCTGCTCAGGGGGCTGCTTCTAGGGGATTATTCATATGGGCGACTCCAGCCACGTGGTGGGAGATTTCTGTGGCCTCAAGCATGGCCTGTGTCTTCCCAGCCCATTTCTCTGGAGTCAGCTACAGTTAAGAGCTGTTGAGGCAGGAGGTTTAGCATGTCTAGGCCCAGAGGAAGAAAAGCAAAAAGCAACCTGCCCATGCCCAGTGCTGTCCACCCAGGGAGGTAGAAGTGGCCCAGCAGAACTGCTGTCCTCAAGCCCATGTTTGGAGTACACCCTGGTTGATGTTCCAGGTGTCATGGAGATACATCTGCCATGCTCGCCCCCTCTCCTTGCCTGCTGCTTGGCTTCATAGTGGGCCTGTGTTCCTTTAGCCACCTGGATTGGAATTGTGCTGTTGCTCTAAGTCCTTCTGGCCACTGCAGCCGGGAGGGCTATTGGGTTGGTTCTGCTCTTGCTCTGAGGAACATCTCTTGCTTTCAGGGTGAAAGGAAGGGCCAGGGTACCCAGGACAGTTGGGAGGGTGCCACTCCTTCCACAGAAAAGGGGAGGCCTGGCCTGGGATAGAGTGCCTAGCCTCTGCAGATGACACCTTACCCTGAGCATCTCTCTGGGTATACGGGAGGGCAGGCAATTAGGTGGAGTAGGCCCGTGTGTGTGTGTGTGTGTGTGTGTGTGTGTGTGTGTGTGTGTGTGTGTGTGCGCACGCGCGTGCACACATGTATGTACATGTGAATGTGTGCATGTACATGCACTTTTGTGAGCATGTACATGTCTGAACACGTGTGCCCACAATTCCATACATGAAGGTATGCCTATGGTGCATGCATTTGGGTGTGTTCATGTGTACACCTGTGTTCATATGTACATGCTTGTGATTGTACGTGTGTGTACACACATGTAAGTGTGTGTGTGTGTGCGCATACGCATGCATGCACACGTGCACCCCTTTAGACATGGGCCTCCTACCTAGATTACCCAGCAGCACGCCAACCTGGGCTGGCCTGGCGCATGCTGTCCTGCCTGGGTTTGGGGGTCTCTTTTTAATTTCTCTTGATCTACTTTCTGTGACAGGAGACTCTGGCTTGCTTCCACAGACAGGGATGTGAAATTTGTTTTAAAGGGGGGAAAGAACTGCAAGATGACTGGGCGTTCACTTTTGCCCTGGGGCGCTGCTCTGATAGCTGCTGGAGATGGCAGCTGTCTGCTAGTGCTTCAGGGATTCCTGGGTATGAGACTGTGAGGCCTGAGGGCTTGTGAGGGATTGCCCTGTGTGCCGGGTTCTCGTCTCACTGTCTGCCTCTCTCTGTTTCTCACCACCTCCAGCCCCGTCTTTGGCACATGACTCCCACGCTACAGTCATTGGCCTTTCATCTTCTCAATTTGGGGCATGTATACACACCACCAGCGCTGATACTTAGTCTGTGTTTTTCTTTTAGTCGGTCCACCATTCTTCTTAAAGAAGTGGCTTTTGAAATGAAACTTGCTTTCTGACAGTAAAGAGAAACCCGGCACCACTCACCATAATTAAGAGGTGATTATCAGAGTAGTTGTTGTTAGGTGCTGTTGTGTTGTTTCTGACTCACAGCAATGCTGTGCACAAAAGAAGGAAATGCTCCCTGGTCCTGCACTATTCTCACAGGAGCTGTTGTGTGTGAGCCCCTCATTGCATCCTCTGTGTCAGTCCATCTCACCTAGGTCCTTCCTCTTTTTTGCCGATCCTCTGCTTTACCCAGCATGATGTCCTTCTCCATGTGTTTCTTCTAAGACAGACTTGTTCATTCTTCTGGTGATCCCTGGTGTGTTTGGTGTTCTTCTCCAACACTGTAACTGGAAGGCATCAATTCTTTTTCAGTCTTCCAGCTTTTGTTTATATATGAGGTGGTTGAAAATATGGCTTGGGTCAGGTGTACGTCAGTTCTCAAAGTGACATCTTTGCTTTTAAATTTAGCGCTTTAAAAAAGGTCTTTTGCAGCAGATTTGTGCAATGCAATATGTTGTTTGATTTCCTGGTAGCTGCTTTCATGGGTGTTGATTGTGGATCCAAGTGAAATGAAATCCTTGACATCAGTCTTCTGCGTTTGTCATCATGTTGTCATGTTACTTACTGGTCCGGTTGTGAAAATTTCTTATTTTTGTTTTGGAAACCAAGAGAAATAGATGTTAAAATTTAGAGCCATCTTGAGTGCCACTGGGGTTATAGGCCATGCTTACAGAAACCTATCCTAGGGAATCCGGGGAGGGGACACTACCAGTGGCACATCCCATGTGGTGACATCCCCGTGTACCCTAGTTGACTGATGGAATGCCTGATTTAGTGTCACATTCCTCCTCAACCCTGTGCAGGTGAGTGTAAGTGGCGGGGACCCTGGAGTGGGGCACATCTGACTCATATGCTCCCTAGTTGGCTTGGGGCAGAGGTTGGGGAAGGTTTCACTGGAGACTAGGGTGCCTAGGGTGCTAGAGGCTGGGCTGGCATTCCAGTGGCGAACATTAGACCAGGAAGCTGTTTGGCACTTGTTCTTTGCAGGGCCATCTTAGACTTCATTGGGAAATGGCAGGAGGACACATGAAAAGTGTAGACGGCTCTTTGCTGCCCAGTCAGTGACTTCAGGCAAGTGGTTAAATGCAGAGGTTGAAAGTGTTAGAAAGTGTCAACTCCCTCCCTGTTGTCACCCTCTCCTGAGGTAACCACTATGGATAGCATCGGGTGCAGGCTCAGACTGAGACTGAGTTAGTCCTTAGTGGACACATGCAGGCCTCTTCTGAGAGAGCAGCAGGGACAAGTGGGGACTGCACCTGGCCAGAATGTGAGCAAGAAGAGCCTGAGGTCAGGCACGCAGGAGGTCAGATATGCCTGAGGTCAAGTGTGCTCACATTCGCGTGTGCTCAGGGTCGGGTATTCCTTCATACACTCTGTGAAGGGCTCTGCGTGCCCAGCCATGCACTGGAACCGGGTGCTACAAGCCCTGGGCTGCTGCCAGGAACTAAAGAAAAGGCGTGACGTGATAGGTCTGCAGTTGAGAAATAGAGACAGGGCCCTGGTGACAGGTGACAGCTGTAGTCCAGGTGGGTCTCCTGGGCAGAGGCTAGAAAAGCCAGGGCCCCACAGGGTGGGCAAGGAGGTCGCTAATGGCTTTCATCAGCCACATTTCAGAGACTCCCCCCAGACATGCATGTGGACGGATCAAATAGGCAGCCAAAAACCTGCTCCTGGAACTCAAAGCCGGAGGGCTGCAGGTGCAGTGAGGACTCAGGTGTGTCAGTGGGACGCAAAGCCCAGAGAGAGCAGGCTGGTCCTGGTGGGTGGTCTGGCAACAGATTCTCAGAGCAGAGCACTGAAAGCACAGGAGATTGGAGGAAGAGGAGCTAGCCTGGGATTTGCGTATGCAAGTGTAGCAAATGCATGTGTGTGTGTGTGTGCATACGTGTGTGTGTGCATGCAGGATTGTGTATGCATGTGCATATATGTGCCTGTGTGTGCTTGTATGTGTGTATACGTGTGCATGTGCACCCTGTGGCAGTCCGTGAAATGCCTTTCTGTCTACATATGATTCATGAATGGGTGTTGTCTTGGTGGGAGACTCTGGGCCTCATGGACACTATCAAGCTGAGGTGCAACCCAAGACCCTGACCTCACCCTGTACAGGCTATACAGTGTGACTGTAAAGCCACTTGAAGGCAGCCCATGTAGGCTGCCAGAGAGCCTTCCCTCCCTAGGAAGAGCAGCTGGAACAACACCTCCCACCGCTTCTGCCGCATTCCACCCTCTGCTTGGCTTCAATATCACCCTAATGGGTGGTCCATGTTCTCTCAAAATACGGAGCTCTTTGGCTGGAGTGGGCCCAGGCCAGGCCATGTTTGTGCATCCAGCAACAATGCGTGGGCATCAACAGGGTGCCAGGCCCTGTCATAGGCATAAGGGGGTCAGCAGGGATCTTGCCATCTGGAGATTGCCATCTGGTTAGAGTGAATGGCCATCACATATCGAGGTGCTTACTCAGCAGAAAACACACATACTGGTGACACTGACACTGGAAAAACAGCTCTGAAGAGGGACAGAGTTCTCCACAGAGCTCACACCTCACAAGTCCCTGGGACAATGTGAAGATGCTAGTACGGCCGGAGCCTGGGGTCCAAAGTCGAACCCCATGGGAAGACACTGCCAGCCTCCCTATCTGAATGCCTGGCAGCACTCAGACTGGACAAAACCAGTGCCCAGCTCCCCAGTTTGCTGTCCTTACTGGCACCCCACCCTGAACCCTGTCAGCTCTTCTCTAGGAACCTAGAGGTTGCCCTGTGCTCCTCCCCACTCTTACACCCTTGGCCCCCTGCCACTGGCCAACCGTGGGGCCTTGACCTCCCTAATTCACCAGCCATTTATCATCTTCTCTTCTGCTGCTATAGCCTCGGCCTGCCTTCTTCCACACAGATTGTTCCGGACCTCCCACCGTGATACCTTGCTCTTGCCTTTGCCACTCCCGCCCCAAGTCTACTCCCAATCTGAGAGCCTGAGACATGTGACAAGCACAGACCAGGTCTCCCAAGGCATCCTGTCTCACCCAGAATATAGCCCAGGTCCTCACAGTAGCTCACTGGGCACTCCAGGATCTGACCCTACCCCAACCACTGCCCCAGTGGTGGCCCTGTGACCCCATTATCCAGTCCTGATCACTCCTCTTGTCACTCCTCGTGGTCACAGTCCTGTGTCCTTGCTGGGACCAAAGCCTTTAGCCAGCAGTGCCTGGCTCATGCTCCTCTGGCCACATGGCCTCCTGGCTCTTCCCTCCACTGGTCTGTGCCTGCTTCTCCATCAGTGGAGTCAACCTACCCTAAAGGCCCCTCCCACCCTTCCCTTGGTTCTGATCCAGTGTGGTCTCTTGGGAAAGGCCTGCCTTTACCACTCTGAGTGAAATCCCAATACTCGTCCTAATGTTCATATCCCACAGCTGCTGCAACAAAGGACCAAAAACCAGGGGGCTTAAAACAACAGAAATGTGTCCTCTCACAGTTCTGGAGGCCGGAAGTCTGAAACCAAGATGTCAACAGGGCCATTCTCCCTGTGACACCTCTAGGGGTGCACCCTTTCTTCCTTCTTCCAGCTTCTTATGGCCTCACCTGTCCCTGAGCATGTGACAGCTTCACTCCAATCTCTGCCTCAGTCTGCACGCAGCGTTCTCTAAGCCCTCCTCTCTTTGCCTTTTATAAGGACACTTGTTGTTGGATTTAGGATTTACGTGGGCAATCCAGAAGAACTATGGTGGCTCAGTGACTAAGCACTTGGCTGCTAACCAAAAGGTCGACCACTCAAACCCACCCAGCTGCTCCACAGGAGAAAGATGTGGCAATCTGCCCCTATAAACACTATAGCCTTGGAAACACTATGAGACAATACAGCTCGATCCTATAGGGTCACTATAAGCTGGAATCGACTCAACAGCAAGAGGTTATGTAATCCAGAGATCCTTAACTGAATTACATCTGCAAAGGCTTTTTCCAAATAAGAAAAGAGACAGTGTCTGGGTTTTAGGAATGGACATGTCTTTGGGGGCCACTGTTGACCCGCCACACCCACATCAGCCCCCTGCCTCCCATGCCTATTTAGGTTTCTATGGCATTTGCTGTGGCATGTGTCACTATCATTCTGCATAGTTGCTAGTGTCCTTGCTGACGATCTGTCGCTTACCCAGCTAAATTGTCACCCCTGTGAGGATAGGTACTTCACCTAGTTTTGTCCTTAACCAGAGCCAGTAGGAGAGTTCAATGTGCCCCTGACAAGTATGAGAGGCAGACGGGGCCAGGACTGTGTCAGCCTTGACAGAGTTTGATTTTCAGGATGAAAGGGACTGTTGGAGTGAGGGGGCTGTGGGGGGCTGAGGTATGCATCTATCTGATGGCGCCATAGGAGAACAGGTCTCAACAGCCAGGTGTGGGAGCCAGTAGACTGTAGACACAGTGCAGGCAGTATGTAGGGATACACCAGTGTGGAGGCACCGGGAGTCAGGCAGGGACTGAGGTGACTGTGGCATTTGGGATCTGAGCAGTCACTCAATGGGAGCAGCCTCAAGGCCCAGGGCACAGAGGGTGGTCTCACAGTCAGTCTGGCTCCTGGGAGCCATCTGGCTGGGGTGAGAATATCCATGTAATGAGCATTTGAATTGGGTTTGAAACTGACCCAAGTGAACCCTCCCCAGCAGTGAGTGTAGACAGGAGAATGCCATCCTGGGAAAGACCTCCTTGCGTGGGAGGCTGGGCAGAGAGGGTGGGGACACCAGTAGATGAGGCCACAGGGAGAGGAAGGACATTCCTAGGAAGTCCCAGTCAGCAGGAGTGGCTTGGCCACACAAAATCCCTGCTTGGATGGAACTGAGGACACAGAGCCTGACAGGGTGATCCATCAGCAATGGGTGGGTGGTGTGTGGAAACAGGGTAATCTTTGTAAAGTTTCGTCTTGGAGGGAAGGACACCAGATGAGGGTCTAAAAAGCATTCTCCAGAAGGAGCTCCTGGAGTCTTTTCATTTGCACTGGGAATGATTCTCTAGGCAAAGAACATGCCCTCTTCTCCCCAGCATCCTGGCCTCTTAGGAAAAGGCCTCTGGCTTCTGTGTGTCTCCATACTCTCCACTATGTCTCCTGGGGCTGCTGTTACAGAAATACCACAAGGGGGTGGTGTTAAAGAACAGACATTTCTTTTCTCACAGTTCAGGAGGCTGTAAGTCTGAATTGAGGGCACCAGCTCTAGGGGAAGGCTCTGTCTCTCCTGTTTCTTCCAGTGTCTATTCCTTGTTTCCTTGGCAATCTTCATGTGCCATCTATCTTTCAGTTTGGGTGCTTGGTTGTCTGTGAGTCTGGGCTGCTCTTTATGTCACTCAGAAGTGATTAGGTTTAGGACCTACCTGACACTGATAATAGCCTCATTAACAGAAACAGAAATCTTTATACCTACCCACAGGGACAGGGGTTAGAATTGCAGTACATTGTGAGGGGACACAGTTCCATCCATAACAGCTTGTGATGAACAAAGCTATGGTTTGGAAAATGAACTCCCGTTAACTGTCACTTACGGAGTGATCATGGGCAGGGCAGTTTTGTTGTCCCAAGCTTCAATTCCCCAGGAGCCATCAGTAGCTAACCACAGTAACAACTTCATGGGACGCTGGGGCAAGGATTGACTGAATCAGTACATGTGCCAGCCCTGGCCCTAGTGCCTTCTGCAGGCTACACTGTCACCACACTGTGACACAGGTCCCTGCCCAACGATTCCACACAGGCCACGATTCTGATGGGCATCCAGCACCCCTCCACCCACCAGCTCAGAGGTACCTCCCAAGTGTCCCTGGCCCCGTGGCCATTCCAAGTCCAGTTTTATCGCAGATCCTTGATCTTGAAGCCCAGCCTGACCTCAGGATGGGACCGGCCACCACATCCAGAAGAGGGAAGTGAGGCCTCTGTCCTGTCTCACGCAAGGCTGTTCCTCGACATCGTTCATCACACTCGTCATGAGGTGACACAACGGGGTTTAAAAATACCACATTGACTTCATTTCAGTGCAGGGGAGACAAAGAACACACAGTCTGTATGAGCAAATCAAAAATAAATGAGGCACAAAGAGACACCAAAAATAGCGAGGCTTTGGAGGGAGCAGCCTGCACATGGCCAGCTGTCTTCAGCTTTCCCCCTCTCCTGGTCACAGGCAGCACTCAGGAGTGGCTGGGGGACCCTCTCTGTCATGTTTACTCCAGAACAGGTTAAAGCTTGCGACCAGGTATAAATCAGAGCTTGAGATACGCTGTTACTGTTGTTGGTTGATTCTGACTCCTGGCAGCCCCACGTGTGCAGCGTAGAACTGTGCTTCGTAGACTTTTCAAGGCTGCGACTTTTCAGAAGCAGATTGCCAGGCCTCTCTTCTGAAGCACCTCTGGGTGTTTTCAAGCTGCCAGCCTTTTGGCTAGTAATCAAATTCTTAACAGTTTGTGCCCAAAGCAGGATAATGAGGTACTCTCAGAGCCACAAGAGGGCTGCAGATGGGCTTTCGTGCTCTCTGCTTTGCAGTGAGCCTAGCGGCTGGGGCTTAGGCAACAGGCATCCTGGAGGTCAATCCTTCTAGGACAGTACCTCTCTGATGTTGAGGGGTTCCCCTCTTGACTCAGAATGTCCCCCAGAAAAGGACAGAGATGTGGCTTGGACACTGCTGGCACTCTGGTTACCTGCAGAGCAGGGATGAGGTGTGAGCACCTGGAAATCAGGCAGACCTGGGGCTGTGCTTTAATGTCACTGCAGTGGATGTCAATTTTTTTCTTTTTCTATTAAAACAGTATTTTTTGTTATATGTACCTATGTAACAGAACACTTAACATTTCAACAGTCTTTGTGTATACAGCTTATTGACATTAATTATGTTCATCATGTTATGCAGCCATCCCCTTATCTCTTCCCAAATTATGTTGTCACCCCTAATGGAACTTCTTGGCCACTAAGCATTAGTTCTCCTTTTCCTCTCTTGCCCACCTCCCCCTTGTAACCACTAGTAAACTTTAGCCTCTAGACTCTTTCGTATATTTTTTTTCTAATGTCATAGATCAGGAGTCTGCAAGCTACAGCCTGAAGCCCAAATCCAGCCCAGCACTGTTTTTGTAAATAAAGTTTTATTGGTACACAGCCATGTCCTTTCATATACCTGTTAACTCTGGCTGCCTTTGCACCACAGAGTCATAGTGATAGAGACTGTTTGGGCTGCAATACCTAAAATATTTACTCCCTAGCCCTTCGCAGAAGTCCTGGTTGCGCAGTGGTTAAGAACTTAGCTGCTAACCAAGAGATCAGCAGTGCGAATTCACCAGTCGCAGGAAGCCCTACAGAACAATTCTGCTCTGTCCTATAATAGGGTCCCTGTGAGTTGGAGCTGACTCAGCAGAAACTGGTTTTTAGCCCTTGACCATGAAGTTCCTGGGTGGTACAAACAGTTAGTGTTCAACTACTAACCTAAAGGTTGGCGTTTCAAACTTATCCGGCAGCACCACAGAAGAAAGGCCTGGCAATCTGCTTCCATAAAAGATTACACCCTGGAAAATCCAACAGAGCAGTTCTACCCTATAATTCATGGGATCACCATGAGTTGGAATAGATTTGACAGCATCAGGTTTGGCTTGGTTTGGGGTGCTTTCCAGAACAAATGTGCTGACCCTGGCCATGGATGATTTTCTTCACATAGTTGATGATGTCTACCCAAAGACAGTTACTCTGTTGATGGGTTTTTTTTTTTTCATTTGTTTTTCGTTTTGTTTTGGTTAGGTTTGGTTCAGCATTGTTTTTAGTATGCTAATATTGATTTGGAAACCCTGGTAGCATAGTGGTTAAGTGCTACAGCTGTTGACCAAAAAGTTAGCTGTTCGAATCCACAAGGCACTCCTTGGGAAGCATATGGGACACTTCTACTCCTTTCTATACGGTCACTATAAGCCAAAATTGACTTGATGGTAATGGATTTGTTTGGGGGTGGGATGTTGACTTGCGGCTTTAGAGACATTGTTTAAAAAAATCTGTAATAATTCAGTTTCTCTTACACGAGGAAACTTTTGGGCCAGTGACAGTTTAGTCATATGATTGACCTCACATCTGTCTGTAAAAGGGAAACAGAGCCATGCTTTCCAGCCACTGGCACCCACCTAGAGGTAACTCCAACTCTCCAAGCAAAAGGGCTCCCCCCAACTCCCAGGAGGGCACAGAGGCTGGGTGTGGTCCCTACCTGATAGGCCACCCTCCCCTACTCAAGTCTCCACACATCTGAGGTAGGGGCCAACTGGGACTCCACTGGGCGGGAACTGAGAAAGGGACCTTGCTCTTGGGGTCTCTGAAGTGTGGTTATTGTTGTTAGATGCCAGCAAGTTGGTTCTGGCTCGTAGCAGCCCTGTGTACAGTGTAACTCAACACTGCCCAGTCCTACACCATCCTCAAAGTTTCTGTTATGCTTGAGACCATTGTTGCATCCCCTGTGTTCATTCATCTCATTGAGGGTCTTCATCTTTTTCACTGACTCTAAACATGATGTGCTGAAGTAGTTTAGGCCTTTTACATGACCTGTGCTGACATTTTGGGAACAAATTGCATACCCCTTTAGAGATGTCTCCTAGGAAGAAAAAAAAAATTTTTTTTAACTAAGTTTTTAAATTGTAGTCGGGCATATGTTGTCACTGTTAGCCGCTCTCGAGTCGATCCCGACTCATGGCAACCCCACATGTGCAGAGTACAGCTGCTTCATAGGACTTTCAAGGCTGTGATCTTTTAGACACAGATCACCAGCTGTGTCCTCTCAGGAGCCTCTGGGTGGATCTGAACCATCGACCTTTCTGCTAGTAGTTAAGCACCTAGCTTGTGCCACCTAGGGACTCCTTTTGGTAAAATATATATAGCATAATTTTTTTTTTATTGTAGCCATTTTAAAGTATACAACTTAGTTACTTTAATTACATTGACAATGTTGGACAAACATCTCTACTATTTATTTCCAAAACTTTTTATCACCCCAAACAGAAACTGTGTGTCTGCTATGTAATAACTCCTCATTCTGTCCCTTCCACCACAGCCCCAGGGTCACTTTTAATATACTTTTTGTCTCTTTGAATTTGTCCATCCTGGATGCTTCAAATAACTGGAATCATACACTATTGGCCATTTGCGTCAGGTTTATTTCACTTAGCCTAATGTTTTCAGGGTTCATCCGTATTGTAGCATGTATCAGAACTTCATTCTTTTTTATGGCCAAACACTATTCCATTAAATGGTTTGGTTTTGTTTTTTTTTAATTACTCACTGCATTCAAGTAGAACTGCCCCCTAGGATTTCCAAAAAGTGGCTGACTAGTGGATTTGAACTGCTGGCCTTTTGGTTTGCAGCACCACCAGGGCTCCGATTATATGGCCAAACAATATTTTATTTGTACATTTATCTGTAAGTGGACACTTGGGTTGTTTCCACCTTTTGGCTATTGTGAGTCACTCTGCACTGAACATTCATGTACAGGTGTTTAAGTCCCTGTTTTCAATTCTTCATGGTTTTTACCTAGGAGTAGAATTGCTGGGTCGTATGGCAATTCTGTGTTCAACTTTATGAGGAACCACCATGCTGTTTTCTAGTGACTGTACCACTTTACATGCCCAGCAGCAATGGAGGAGTCCCCAGTTTCTCCACAGCCTTGCCAACAGTTGTTATTTTCTGTTTTGTTTAATAATAGCTGTCCTAATGGGATAACCATACTAATGGGAGTATCTCATTGTGGTTTCAGTGCTGAACATCTTTTCATATGTTTTTTGGCCATGTGTGTGTCTTCTTTGGATGAGTGTTCAAGTCCTTTGTCCCTTTTGTCACTGGGTTATTTGTCTTTTTGTTGTTAAGTTAGAGTTCTTTGGCTGTTCTAAAAATATAAGCCTTTGTCAGATATGTGATATGCAATATTTTCTCCCACTTTTGGAGTGTCTTTTCTTCTCTTGATAATGTCTTTCAGGTGCATGCAAGGGTTTATTTTGATTTTTAGACCAAATTCTTTTTTCCTTCGTTTTTCATGCTTTTATTGTCGTATCTGAGAAACCATTGCAAAACCCATAGTCATGCAGTGTGGTGGCCTTTCAAACCATGAAGGTTTACAGTTGTATGAAGGCTTCAGAATAAGGCTTAGATGTGATGTTACAGGGCACGGGGCAGTGGGGTACTGAGGCCGTGATGCTGCTGAGCGTGCACCAACAACAAACCCCTCTCGGCTTTGCACACTTTCCCCATCCAGGCCCAAACGCTTTCCTGGGACTCATTGTAACTGGAGTCTGCAAGTGCACCTTCTGCCCTTTTCCTGCACTGCAAGGTTTTAGGATGAGACAGGCAAAATGCTGCAAGTCAGGCTTCCCTCATAATGAGTCTGCCTTCTGGATATCCGCTATTAAAACGTATTAGGAGTCAAATCCTCAGGAGATCGGTTATGATCCCATAAAGCTCTATGCAGAATCCCAGCGGTGGCTTGAAAGTCAACAAACAGACCACCTAGATGTGCCTCAACAACATACCCATAACCAGAAGTTTGCGTGGAAAATGGTGCTGAGAGCCTCTTTCGCATGAACTCATTTAATGGAAACATTGCTCAGGGAGAGCAAGAAGGGCCTAGACTTGGACCCAGGGAACAAGTTCAGGTATGTCGACTAGGGATGGGGAGAGGACTAGGGGAGCGTCAGGAGACATGAGATCAACAAGGATATATGTGAAGCCGTGGTTGGAATTTCTGGGACTGCAGGCCCTCGCTGACCTGAGAACGAGTCATAAGCTTCTAAAAGGTTACCTTAGTGGAAAAAATGTTACCCTAGAGCAGAGTCGGCCGACTTTGCTATAAAGGGCCAGAGAGTAGAATATTTTAGGATTACAGGATTAAAATGTTCTAGGTTACAGTCTTTTGCAACAGCTCTGCTGTTGTCGTGAGAATGGAGCCACAGACAACACACAAGCAAATGAGCATGGCTGTGTGCCAGTAGAGGCCCCTGGGTGGTACCAGCGGTTCGTGCTCTCAGCTGTTAACTGAAAGGTTGAAAGTTTGAGTCTACAGGGAGTGCCTCGGGAGAAAGGCCTGGCGATCTACTTCTGAAAAATCAGCCAGTGAAAACCCTGTGGAGTTCAGTCCTGCTCTGAGTTGGCCCTGAGTCACAGAGGGCTGGCTTTACTGGCACGCCAATAAAACCTTATTTTTTGACTCAGGAAGTTGATTTTCACATAATCTTCATGTTCCAAAACATTCTGGTTTTTTTTCTCCCAAGCATTTAGAAATGTCAGAACTATTCTGCAACCATGGGCCGTACACACAGAGGTGATGGCTAGATCTGGTTGCAGGCTGTAGTCCTTTGCCGACCCCTGTCCAAGAGCCTTGCTCTTCTTCCTGCCAACCAGACAACATGAAAAGTGGTTCCTGGCCCTCAGTGTCATTTTAGAAAAGTTATCAGCTAACTGAATGCCTTTAAGGGTAGGTGACCTGGGTGGTGATGTTCCAGAAAGATGCAATGCTGAATGATGGTTAATGAGATACCAGGGTTGAAGGGTCAGTGTCTGAGCGTCTGATCCCACCTCCATCACCTTCCTGAGCAGACTGCTCATCCCTATGCTCAGCCTCAGCATCCACAAGGAGGGCACAATCCCAGGACCTTCCATTCAAGTTTCATAAGGATTTGACGCATAGGAAGGGTATTGCACAATGTGGACCCAAATTATACTTACTAGTTTACTTCAGAAACCTTGTGCGTTGTTGTTGTTAAGCGCTGGATCACTTTTCTTGGAAATGGACACAGATACAGATCTCTTCCAGTCGGTTAGCTGGCTTCCCAATATCTTGTCATAGATGAGTGTGGGCTTCCAGCACTGCATCTGTTTGTTGAAACATCTCAGTTGATATTCCGTCAGTTCCTGGAGCTTTGTGCTTTGCCAGTGCTTTCAGTGCAGCTTGGATCTGTTCCTTTAACACTGTTGGTTCTCGATTATATTCTACCTCCTGAGGAGATTAAATAAACATCAACTGATTCTTTTTGGTCAAATGATTCTGTGTTTCCCTTCAGTCTTCTTTTGATGCTTCCTGCATTGGTCCATGTTTTGCCCATAGAATCCTTCGGCTTAAATTTTTTCCTGGTTTCTTTCAGCTTGAGAAATGCCAAGCATGTTCTTCCCTTTCGGTTTTCTAACATCAGATCTTTGCACGTGTCATTGTAAATACATTGTCTTCTCCAACTGCCCTTTGAAATCTTCTGTTCAGCTCCTTTGCCTCAGCATTTCATCATTCACTTTAGCTACTCAACATCCCTTTACTTGTAGACAGTTCTCACCTAGCATCTGTTTTCCCCTGTATCTGTCTAATCTGCTCCTTTATGACTCAGAAGTGATTCAGTTTAGAACCCAACCTACTCAGATAATTAACATAACACAAAACCTTGTTTCCAAACAGGATTGCATCCACAGGCACAGAGATTAGGAGTCCAACAGGTATTTTAGAGGGATACAGTTCATTCTGTTTCAGGGGGGTCATAGGCGGGGCTGGCCAGTCAGCAGCTGTACTGCTGTGGTTATTGGTCCAACTTTGAAAGCATGGTCCAAGCCCCTTGGCTGAGTCAAGTATGTTTAACTTTGCCCTCCAGCAATTAGCAACCACTTGCCTTCCCTATCCAAAGTAACTTTAAAATAATAATAATAATTCCCAAACCTGTTTTAGTTTATAAAATTGCACATGGTGATAGTCATTATAAAATATCTGTGAGAAAATTTGTAAAGATAAAAATTCAAATTACCTCCCAGAGATAACAGTAGTTAAGATTGTTGAGATTTGCATGTATTTCTGTTTTTTGTTTATTTTGTTCCCTACGCATTTGAGATTGTAGGGCAGGCAGTTTCCTATTTTTCATTTGCCTTTTTTGTTTTTTAACTGTACTGTAGGTGAATGTTTACAGCATAAATTAATTTTTCACTCCAAAATTTACACCCAAATTGTTTTGCAACACAGGTTGCAGTCCCCGCAATGTGTCGACACTGTCCTGTTTCCCTTTCCACTCGAAGTTCCCCATGTCCATTTATCCAGTTTTCCTGGCCCTTCCTGCCTTCTTAATCTTTGCTTTGGGGCAGGTGTTAGCCTTTTGGTCTCCTACTTAACTGGACTGAGAAGCATATTTCTCACGTGTGATTATTTGTTTTATAGGCTTGTGGCACAGTGATTCAAGAGCGTGGCCAGTAACCAGAAGGTCAGCAGTTCAAATCTACCAGCTATTCCTTGGAAAACCTACGAGGCAGAGGTTTTAATCTTTAGCTAAAAGGTGGGCTTCAAGAGTGGCTTAAGTTTTGAGGTAGCAAGATTTCCAGGGCAAAGTAACTTTTGAAAAGAGTCGATGTCAGCTCTTCGGACAGAGATTAGACTGGACTAACCCAACCCAAACCCAGTGCCACTGAGTTGATTCTGACTCATAGCGACCCTATAGGACAGAGTAGAACTGCCCCATAGAGTTTCCAAGGTGTGCCTGGCAGATTCGAACTGCTGACCTTTTGGTTAGGAGCCATAGCACTTAACCACTATGCCACCAGGGTTTCCTAGACTGGACTATATGATATAAAATTATACTTGTAAAACATGTGCTACTTAGCTCAAGTAGATACATGAGACTGAAAGGGCAGCTCCTGTCCAAAGGCAAGATGGGAAGGCAGAGGGGGACAGGAGCTGACTGAATAGACATGGGAAATAGAGGGTGGAAAGGAAGAGTGTGCTGTCACGTTATGGGGAGAGCAACTAGGGACATCTAACAATGGGGCTGTAAGGTTGTGTGTGAGAAATTAACCTGAACTGTGAACTTTCACTTGAAGCACACACACACACACACACAAAAAAAAAAAAAAAAAAAAAAAAAAAACTGGGCTAGGTACATGTTTTTTTAAAATACTGGTGGCTATTTGAAGAAGTACCCTTCACTTCTAACAGCTTGGGTTTCACGCACGAAGTTTGGGCTCGAGCTCCGGTTCTGTGTGCAGATGGCAGCTCTGCTGATGTTGTTTCAGGAGGTGTCTAGTCAGTTCCAACTCACACTGACCTCACGTGTAACAAAACAAATGTGACCTGGTCCTGCGCCATCTCTGTGATTATTGGTCATGCTAAAGCCCACTCTTGTGGCTAGTGTGTCAATCCATCTCTTAGAGGGTTTGCTGCTTTCTCACTGACCCACTACTTTTCCAAACAGGATGTCCTTTTCTAGAGATGAGTCTTTCCTAAAGATGTGGCAGATGTTCCTTTGAAAGATCTTGCTTTAATCTGTGTCGTGTGGAATTCATTGGCAGCACCCACTGTTTGTGATGGTGGTAATGAGCTCTGTGTTCCCAGGTGCAGGTGTCACGGACGTCAACTTCTCTTGGGGGCAGAGGAGGAAGGACAAGAGGAGAGCCCAGGGTATTGAGGATCAGAGGGCAGGGCCCAGGGGGCTGCTGCTACAACCGCGTGGGTGGGTCACCTGTCCTGAGCCAGAGGCTGAGGGGGCTTCAGGGCAAGGAAGGTATTTGCAGGTGGAGGAAAGAGCTGTGATGTGGAGTCAGACGTGCCTGGGTTTAGTATAAGTTTCACCACTGGTTTACTGAGTGACCTTAGAAAGGATCTCATTTCTCTGGGCCTTGATTTTCTCATCTGTAAAAGGGGACTGCCTTAGTTACTTGATGCTACCCTAACAGAAATACTCACGTGAGTGCCGCTGAAGAACAGATATTTATTGTCTCACAGTTGTAGAGGCTGGGAGTCTCAGTTCAGGGTCTCAGCTGCGTTGATACTTCCTGTGGGCCTGCCTCCTAGGTCTAGTGTCTGTTGGAGACCTTTGGTGTTCTTTGGCTTGTGGATGATTCTGTCATCTTTCTTCCCCATATATGTGCCTCGGTGTCTGTTTTGCTTTTTCAGTAACTCCAAAATCATTAGATGTAGAACCTACCCTACTTGGGTATGATCTAATTAACAAACAAAACTCCGTTTACAAGCAGAATCCCATCCACAAGTATAGGGGTCAGGATGCCGACACATAAAAGGTCTTCCAGTAAAAGTGTCCTATCTTTGAAATTGAATAAAATAAATTGTGCAATTGTTAATTAACAATTGCAGTTAACAATTGTTAATTGTTTTATTATTTTGAAATACAGTTGATGGCATTATGTATGGAAAAGAACTGAGGGTAAATGGCCACCACGGCACCTTCCAAATGGGGCCAAAAATAATCAGTCATCATGACCCAAAATCTTTTGCTGTCGACAGTCACAGGCTCTCCTTGTTCATCTTGGAAAAAATAAGGGTCAGTGATTCCACTGGACCAAAATCCACACCAAACAGTAATTTCTGGGGGATGAAGTGGACATTCTTGAATCTCCACTGAATTTTCATCACTCCATATGGGACTGTTCTGTTTGTTAACAAAGCCATTCATCCAAAAATGGGCCTCGTCACTGAAGATGATTTATCAGCCAATAGCAGGGTCAACTTCCAATTGTCCTAGAGCCCAGTCAGCGAATGTGCAGCCCAGTCTATGGTCATTAAACTTCAGTTCTTGAGTTAAAACAATTTGTGAGGGTAAAGCTTCAAGTCCAGATGCAAAATCTACCAAATTGTGGTTGACGAAAAGCCCAGTTCTTGTGCTTGGCAAGAAATTGATTGGGATGGATTCTCGCGTACACTCTGATGAACGCTGGCGATGTTTTTGTTGGAAACGCACAGGCGTTGTCTGATTGGCAACAGACCTGTTGTCTCCAATTTTTTGATTAAACACCGAATTGTTCTCCCAGTGAGGCAATAGTGAGCATCATAAATAGTGAGCATCATAAATTTCACACAATGCATGGAATGTTTGGTGAACGGAACACCCATTTGATAATAAACTTTAATAATTTCTATGCATTGTGGAATCATGTAACTTTTCATGGTTATTTGTCAAGACTAATCCAAAAAATGTGGTAAATATGGCCAGTATGGCTTCACAAGTATCACCGCTGTGAGCTGCCAAAAATAGAACATCCTTATTGGAAGACGCTTTACTGGGGAGGGGGGTTTAACCTGCCCCTGTGGAGTCACTGTGAGGCTAAGGGAGATGAGGGCTGGGGGGCAGGCCCAGACTGGGCTCACCCATGGAGCCCTCCTCTGTCCCTCTAGTCCCCTTATTCTTTTCTCAATACCTCTGCTTTCCTCAATAGTTACAAAATCGTCACTGAGCACCTAAATTGCTTACTCCTCTTTTCTCCTGCACCTCCTGTATCTTAATACACCAGGGACCCGCGGTGGCACATAGTAACCAGTACACAGTGCAAGAAGGGGCCCCTGCAGTTCTCCCAGGAAACATCTGTTAGGGAGATGGGCCAGCCTAGGGTTGAGTTAGCACCTCAGCCAGCTCAGGTGGCAGTCATGGCAAGAGACGAAATGTTCCATCCATGTCTCCCTTTGCCTTGTACCAGAGAGACATCAGACATTCCCCAGGGTGAGTCACCATGGAACCCAGACAAGCCATGCCGTGTGCTCATCACTGTACAATGCCAGTTCCTGATGGGTAGTGGGGAGGAGGCACTCCCTCAGTAAGCCAGAGCAGGGGGAGGCAGTGAGAGGGTGGGGAGGACCACCCCCTATTTCTCTTCCCAGGGCCACCTACCCCTGCAAGTCTGGCTGACACACACCTACAAATGCCATGCCTGGCACAGTAGAACTGAGAGCTCTCTATCCAGCTGAGGTCTTCTTGGCAGTCATAAATCAGAGCACAGCAGGGAGACAGCTGGCCCTGGATTTGAGTCCTAGCCTAGTACCTGAGCCTTGGTGTCACCATCTGTGACATGAGGGAACCAGTAGTGCCCCTGCCAAGGCTGCAGTGAAAAGCAGATGAGATAGAAATAGGAACTTTACCCAGAAGGCCAGCTGCTCCATGCAGACCTACCCCTGCCTGTCTCCCTGAGAAGGGGACTCCTAGACTGTCAAGGTAGGGGTGTCTGCCTCCTCTACTGGGGGTGCCACCATGGGGCCTCACCCTAAGCCTGAGCATATCCTGCCTCTGCCCCGGACTCCTGCCCGTGCAGCAGCTGTAGCCTCAGGAAGCTGGGGGGCTCTGGGCCTTCCTCACAACTAAATTCAGGTGGCTGGGTGTTCCTGGTGCAGTAGCCACACCCCAGCGCCCCACGTGGCCACTGCTCCCCACACCATCTGTCTATCCTCTGCCGCGCAGTGGCTGCACAGAGGCTCTGGAACTTGCTGCCACCAACTTCCTGATCCGCTTGCTCATGGTGGCGTGCTCTGCAGCAGACATGCGACCTCACCCACCCACCACCCACCCACCACCACCTCAGCAAACATGGCGTTGTCTCTGACTGGCCTGATGCAGGAGCAGGTACAGGGTGCTCCAGGGAATCCTGTTTCTCAGGGTGGCTTTGTGCCTTAGCCAGGCTGGGTACTGCCCTAGTGTCTGGGGCTAATTGGGTGGTGGAGCAGGGCATGGGGTACCAGCTTGACCCCTGAGTGCTGCGCCCTTGCTGATCACCATTGATCAGCCACAGGCTGGTGGGAGCAGCCCCTACAGACCCCTGCTGGACCCGGGCGAGCCCCATGTGGTGGCAGATGTCCTTGCCATGAGAGGCTCAGTGGGTGATGGGCAGGTGATAGGCCAGGCTCTCAGCAAAGGGTCCACCACAACGCAGTTCTGCCTGTCGGAGCCACTGGCTGCTCCTTTCTGTCCTAGTTGGTGAGCAGGGAGCCAGGAGATCAGAGCACCATGCAGTGCCGGCTCTGTCCTGGCCCAGGCTACTTTCCCAGAGAATGAGCTCCAGAAATGGACACTAGGCCCACCTTCTCCCAGGAAACCCTGGCCTGGGGTTTTGCTTTCCTCAGTTGCTGAGTAGAAAGTGGTTTCATATGCAGGAGTAAAGATTAACTCTGCTTGTAGTGGGCCTATTTGTGTCCCTCCTACAGGCATGAGTACGAGGGACAGGTGCTAGGAGAGGTCCTGCCTATGCTGTATTCTGTCCTGAGAGGGCAGCCTGCAGCCCCATGTGCCTTTGCCGTGGGAGAAGGGAGGCAGAGTGGGCAGGTGCTGCTGGTGGTAAGTGGGCCTCCTCCCTTCTGAGAATAGACAGGGGGTTCCTGGTCCGTAGTGTCCCCAACCTACCCGCTCTGTTCTTCTCTCCTCCCAGACAGGATACAGGATGGACAAGTGTAGTGGTGGCAGGTAGGAGTGGCTGCTACATAGGGCTAGGGAGAGTGCTGTGAGTTCCTGGGGAGGGGGCAGCATCTCTTTTAAGCCCTTGGAGTCCTCACCCCTGCACAGGCCTCAAATGTGGCAGGACTTTGATGTACGTGGGTATTTGTATGAGTGACTGGAGCTCAGGCATGTGACCTATACCCAAGGAATAGCTGTGAGCTCAGAGCAGATGTGGATGTGTGAGTTTCCTGGGGGCTGCCCTACCAAAGTGCCACAATCTAGGTAGCTTAAAACAACAGAAGTTTGTTCTTTCCTAATTCAGGAGTCCAGAAGTCTAAAATCACGGTGTCCATAGGGTGGGTTCTTTTAGCAGCCTCTAAGGGAGGAGCCTTTCTTGCTTCCCCCAGCTTCTGGCAGTTGCTGACAATCCTTCGCAGGTTTCTTTTTTTTTTTTTAACTCGTAGACACATCACTCAGTCTCTGGCTTCTTTGTCACATGGCCTTGTCCTCTGGGTCTGAGTCTGCTTTCTTTTATAAGGACACTAGTGATATTGGCTTAGGGCCCACCTACCTCCATTATGGAAACCCTGATGGTACAGTGGTTAAGAGCTATATCTCCTAACCAAATGTAGCAGTTCAAATCCACCAGATGCTCCTTGGAAACTCTGGGTCAATTCTACACTGTCTTATAGGGTCCCTGTGAGTTAGTATCGAATTAGGGGCAATGGTGGTTCTCTTTTTACTCCAGTAGCAGGGCCCTGATGGTTTAGTGCTTAGAGTTTGGCTGCTAACCAAAGGTCAGCAGTTTGAATGCACCCACCACTCCTTGGAAACCCTACTCTGTCCTATGCGGTTGCTATGTGTTTGACTGACAGCACTGGGTTGCATTTCTTTTTTTTTTTACTGCTGTATGACCTCATCTTGACTAATTACATCTTTAAAGACCCTGTTTCCAAACAGGCTTACCTACACAGGTGTAGGGGCTAGAACTTGAATGTGTCTTTAGTGGGGGGAGGAGACACAGTTCAACCCACAGCAGTGAAGCATTTGTTTCCTCCACAGCAGGTGGTTGGAGAGGTCAGAGGGTGGGTACAGACTAGTTTCTGTTGGGGGACCCTGACTCTCCCACTGGCTTAGTTGTAAAGCTTCACCGTCCCCTGCACCACAGTGGCCCTGCCCCCACCATGCCTTGCCACTGTGATCACTGGCATCCAGGTCTTCCCTCCAGCTGGACCCACAGGCTCTGTCACAGAGGAGGCTCTGAGTACTCAGAAGAGTGCTGGAGGGGCAGGTGGCACATCTAGGAGCCAAGTGGGACTCAAGAACCAGTGCACAGACTGCCCAGAGTGAGGATGGCTTTTCACGTATGATGTATATCAAAGAAGTTGGAGGGGCCACAGTCACCTGCTCCCTGTCCCAAACCTCCATTGCCTCTCAGAAAGGGAGGTAGCTGCTCCCAGACTGGCAGCCTTTAACCTCTGACCTCAGCCAACTCCCAGGTCACCTCTGTATCCAGCCCTGGCTTAGCAGCTGTGTACTTCAGCCAGAAAGGACACCAGCTGCAGGTGCAGGTGAAATGGTATGCAGCTGGGCAGATGTGTACTTTCTATAGAGGGAAAGAATTTTAAGCACTGCTTTGGAAAGCTAACATTTGTGGGCTGCAGTTCTTTTGGTTTGTTTGTTTTTAATTGTGGCATTACTCAGATGTGAACATGAGCTCTGCACCCAACAGTCCAGACTTTTAGGGTCTTTGCTTGGTTGGTTGGTGGTTTTTAATAAGTGGACAGGCATCCAAATGTTGCTTTGAAAAGATAGAAATTTTTAGTCTATGATCTTTTTATAAAAAAAAAAAAAACAAAACTAGATGTATTATTAAACTCCTTTTCCAGTCATCTTGAACATGGCTGCGTGGTTTGGTCTGAGCGCTTACACTGCTACCTGGAACACACAGTGTCTGTGCTCATCAGTGTCAGGTCAGGAGTCAGTGGATGGCAGGGTCCCCCTGCCTCAGAGCTCAAGAGCTTGGAGGAGAGCAGGAGGAGTCCTGCCCATGCCTTCTAGCTTCTGGTAACATCTGCATCTTTTTTCTTCCCCTGCCCCACTGGGCTTCATCTGGGCCAAGTCTGGATGCTGCTGTTTGGGAATTGGGTTCTGCTGACCTCCAAACACCTTCTCATGCTCTCTGGGACATCCTGGAGCAACTGGGCCTTTCTGCCTGGTCCCCCACGGTGACCCCACACACAGAACTGGTAGCCCAAGTGCCCAGATTCCACTACACCTGTGGTCAGTGGCACTTACTCCTCCTGGTAAGAAGAGACTTGCTCTAATGTGACCCCCGATCTTGCTCTTAGGAGAGAGGCAGGCCACTGTCTGGCTGCCTGGCTTCCCCGTGCAAGAGGAAATGCGTGTTGCACAAGCACTTCCCGTGTCTGTGTGGTTTTGAGCAGTTACACCTCTTCCTGTCTCTTCACAGTCACCACCACGGCATCTCCCACCACAGAAAAGATGGTGGCAGGTTTGTGCCATACAAGTCCCTGGGTGGTGCAGCTAGTTAACGTCCTCAGCTGCCAACTGAAAGGCCAGAGATTGGAATTCACCCAGCAGTGCCTCGAAAGAAGGGCTTGGTGATCTACTGAAAAATCAGCCACTAAAAACCATGGGAAGCACAGTTCCATTCTGAGCACCTGGGACTGTCTTGAGTCTGAGTCAATTCAGTGGCAACTTGTTGACAGCAGATACTTCAGGGCTTTGGCAGGGAGGATTTCCAGGGGCAATGGTTCTTTGTTTTATTCCAGTATAGGGGCCCTGGAAAGCCTAGTGGCATAGTGGTTAAGTGCTACAGCTGCTAACCATAAGGTTGGCAGTTCGAATCTACCAGACACTCCTTGGAAACTCTATGGGGCAGTTTTACTCTGTCTAAGGGTCGCTATGAGTCAAAATTGACTCAAGGGCAGTGGGTCTTTGGTTTTTCATAGGGGCCCTAATGGTGTAGTGGTCAAAGAGCTTGACTGCTAACCAAGCATCAGTTCTCACCCTAAGCCCTTTGAGAAGTTCACCCATGCATCACACCCAAATAGCATGTGCTTCTTTTCTCTACATTCTTTTAATAAATTTTCGCTGAGCATCTATAGGGTCGCTGTGAGTTGGAATTGACTCAACAGCAGTGTAGTGGATTGGGAACATCTACTTACAGTGTTCCAGGAATTGCTCTGATGTTGGAACTAGTCAGTGAACAAAACAGGTAAAAACTCCCTGTCCTGGTATGGCTGACACTGTAGTGGTCCAGGGGATGTGGAGGTAGAGGTTAACATAGGAAGTAGTCCATCATCCCTTCTGCAGCCAACATCCTCCAATGATCGCTGCCTCTTTGTATTTATTCAAGCCTTCAGGATATCAGGGCTGGTCTTTGTAACCATGGAATAAAGTAGAAGGGACAGTGTGCAATTTCTAAGACTGAATCATAAAAGACATCACAACTTCTGTCTCCACCACTTGCTCGAGATTAGCCAGCTGCCTTGTAAGAGGACCAGGTGAGGAGGAACTGAGGCCTCCAGACAATGGCCATGTGAGCAAGACAGCCAAGAAAGTTCCTTGCTGTGAGTCTGCTGTGACTCAGAACTTTTACAGTTTACCAAGCACATTGACCATATGCACCACCCCAGGGGCTCCAAAAGGTCATAGAGGGGCTGGATACTGACGCAGCCTGAGACCTCTCCTTGTAGTTATTGGTGAACTATGGCAAAGGAAAGGCACTATCCCAACGGTAGACACAATGACACTGAATGCACAAGAAAGACACATTCTTGGCTTTTAAAAAGGCTTAACAAAACCTAATCATGAAGCAACCAGTCAGACAAAACCAAGCTATGGGACAGTGTGCATGACTCAACTTCTCAAAAAAGTCAGTGTCATGAAAAAAACAGGATAAATATGATGGAGACTCTTCTGGATTAAAAGAAGATTTGAAACTGGATTCGTTCTAAATTTTAAAAAAATTAAGTCATAAAAGTGTTTTAGAATTATTGGAGAGATCTGAGTATAGGCTGTATGTCAGGTGATATTGAATAAGTTATCTTAGGTACAGTATTGTGGTTATAGAAGAAAAGTCACAGTATTATGTAAGAAAAGGTCCTAATTCTTAGAAGATATGTGCTGAAATATTTAAGGATGAAGTGTCACGAGATTGTAACTTTCTTTCACATGGTTCAGAAAAAAGTGAAAAGCAAGTAACTGAATGCTTGAAGAAAACTCTGGTGGCATAGTGGTTAAGTGCTAACCAGAAGGTTGGCAGTTTAAATCCCCCAGGTGCTCCTTGAAAACTCTGTGGAGCAGTTCTACTCTGTCCTGTAGGGTCTCTGTGAGTTGGAATTGACTCAGCGGGGTTTGGTTTGTTGGTTTGTTTGGTTTTTGTGTGCTTGAAGACAGACAGGAAAGAGCACAACTGGCAATTATGAGGAAGAGCATGTTGGTCTTTATTACTGTTCTGATTTTTTTTTTAATTTTTCTGACGTTTGCAAATTTGCCAAATAATACAGTGGGAGAAAAACAGAAAAAAGGAAATGCTCCCAGATGAAGGCTCCTAACCTTCCCAGGTCACCGGTCGTCATTGCTGTGTAGACGATGGGAGCTAGAATATTCCCACATTTTTCCTCTTGGGCTGTGAAGATTTTCACATTTTATTTTACTTCGCTCTCTTAAAAAGTACAAGCAGGCCTTTGTAAACACCCAGTGCTTCGGGTTCTTCTAATATAAAACTGGATTTTATATTTGGCCCGTCACACACAGGCCAAGTTCCAGTGCAGCAGCTGGTACCCAACCCAGACCGTGGACTCCCTGCCTAGATGTCAGGCGTTTCTCCCACTTAGCTGTCACGTCTCCCTCCCATCCCGCCTGCGGCTAGGGTGTTGCTGAACGGCTTCCGAAGCCTGTTGTCAGGATTACCGGGTTGTCCAGGTTCTGGGGCGGTCCTTTCTTGCCTGCGCAAGTGCAGGAGCTGCAGCAGTCCTGCTAGGATGCGGCTCCATCGCGGTTGGTCGCTAGGCGGATGCAGTGGTTTCTGATTGGGTAGCGGCAGCTGCAGCGCGAGCGCGATGATTGTGGGCAAATCTGTGCTGCCTTTGCTTGCACGTCCTGAATGCAAAATAAGGGGGGGTGGGGGAATTTCCTCAAGCCCAGCTCCTGTCCCGGGGCGGGCAGAGGTGGCACGTTGGGCTGCTAGAGCCCTGAGGAGAAAGAAACCAGACATATGCTTGCTGGGCTGTGGTACCTTGCAAAATGGACATCAGATCGTGGTCATGGCCCAAGCTGGGCTGTGACGAAGGAAGGAGGAGCCGGCTGCAGGCTCAGAGGGCCGCAGACCTCAGGTGGAGCCTGGACTGCTACGGGTGGAGAAGGGGCAGATGAATTCCCCCCAGGACACCTCCGTAAGCCCAGCGCGTGGTCCTGCGCGTCTCTGCTGGAGAGCGCGGGCATTGCACCTCTAGAGAAGCTTGTTCCAGATGCAGGTGGTAGGCGGCCCTCCCCTCACCCGTGGTGTGTTCCACTTCCAGTCAGAGCAGACTGCCCGGCTTGACCACAGCTCTGGGCTTTCTTCCCCTGGGCTTTCCGCAGGCCGGCTGTGCTCTTCCATTCATTCTTCCATTCATCCATTCAGCAGCCATTTATTTGGTTTCTTCAGAGTGGCAGGCTGTGAATGCGGCAGACAGAACCCGCTGCTCCCGCAGAACTAACACGGTGGTGAGAGAGACAGACCCCAAATAGGGCCAGCAGCTGGAAGATGCTGTATGTTACAAGGTGAAAAATGCTGAGGACAAACACAGGGAAGGGGCTAGGGAAGTGGAGGAGCAGATGTGAGGGGCTACGGGGAGATGAGGCTGGAGAGGGCATGGAGCGGACTCAGCAGTGCCAGGAGGCTGTTGCTGAGATTTTGGCGTGTACTGTGGATGCAATGGGAAGCCACTGGAAGTTGTCTTTTTCTTTTATTGTTGTAAATACATATATATAACACAACACTTGCCAACTCAACATTTATAACATGTACGATCCAGGGACACAGATTATATCAATCATATTGTATAACCATCTCCAGCATCCATTTTCAATTTTCCGTCACCAAGAAAGTCACTGCTTCATAAACAGTGATTCCCTCTTTCCTCTCCTCCTTGCCCCTGAGTCAGTTCTAACTCATAGCAACCCTATGTACAACAGAATGAAACACTGCCCACTCATGCACCATGCCCACAATCATTGCTATGCTTGAGCTAATTGTTACAGCCATTGTGTCAGTCCATCTAGCTGAGAGTCGTCCTCTCTTTCACTGACCCTCAACTTTACCAAGCATGATGTTCTTCACCGGGGACTGATCCCTCCTGACAACATGTCTAAAGTATGTAATACATAGTCTCTCCATCCTTGCTTCAAAGGAGCACTCTGGTTGTACTTCTTCCAAGACAGATACGTTTGTTATTTTGGCAGTCCCTGGTATATTCAATATTCTCCAACACCACAATTCAAAGGTGGCAGTTCCTCTTCCATCTTCCTTATTTGCTGTCCAGCTTTCACATGCAGATGATGTGATTGAAAATACCATGGCCTGAGTCAGATTCACCTTAGTCTTCAAGGTGGCATCTTTGCTTTTGTGTTCCGACCCGCGGGACAATCAACGAAGGGACGAGGGGGAGCCTGTGAAAGTGGAGCAAGAAACGCGGAGAAATGGAGGCAAGACAAAATTCTGATCAAGCCCCAAGGTTTTATTGTTATAATGAGGTATATTTATAGCAGCGGGAATAGAGGGAGGGATCAAGTGACGTAGCGATGGAGTGACATTTGGAGTGAGGTAGTTGTCGGCTGGGGATTGGATATACATATGACTAAGGCAGTGACATCAGGCAGGAAGTTTTTCGCGCGCGGGCCTTTTGAATTTCGCGGGCGCGGGCTTTTTCAAATTTGGCGCGCGAGGGCTTTTTCAGCCCTACAAGCTTCCTGTATGTCGGGGCCTGGGGGCTCACCCGTGGCTCCCCGACACTTTTGAACACTTTAAAGAGGCCCTTTGCAGCAGATTTTCCCAATGCAATGTCTTTTGATTTCTTGACTGCTGCTTCCATAGCTGTTGATTGTGGACCAAGTAAGATGAAATCCTTAACAACCTCAATCTTTTCTCCATTTATCATGATGCTGCTTATTGGTCGAGTTGTGAGGATTTTTGTTTTCTTGATGTTGAGGTGTAATCCATACTGAAGGCTGTAGTCTTTAATCTTCATCAATAAGAGTTTCAATTCCTCTTCACTTTCCGCAAGCGAGGTTCTGTCATCTGTAGAACACAAGTTGTTAATGAGTCTTCCTCCAGTCTTGATGCCCTGTTCCCACTCCTGATAACCACTATTAAACTCTGACTTCTGTATATTTGTCTTTTCTAGGTATTTCATGTTAAGTAGGATCATACAGTATTTATCCTTTTGTGGTTGCCTTCACACAGCATAATGTTTTCAAGGTTCACTCATGTTGTAGCATGTATCAGGACTTCCTTTTTCTTTGTGGCTGAGTAGTATTCTGATGTATGTGTTTTGTTTATCCATTTATCTTTTGATGGGCATTTAGGTTGTTTCCACCTTTTTGGCTATTATGAATATTGCTGCAGTGAACCTTACTGTACATGCACTGCTGCATTCAAGTGTCTTGGGTGTATACCTACAAGTGGAATTGCTGATCATATGGTACCACTGGAAGTTTTAAGCAGAGTCTTAAATGATCTGTGTTCTAGAAGGATCACTCTGATCCCTGTATTGAAAGTAGACTATAAGGGGTGTCTTAGTTATCTAGTGCTGCTATAACAGAGATACCACAAGTGGATGGCTTTAAAAAGAGAAGTGTTATTCTATCACACTGCAGTAGGCTGCAAGTCCAAATTCAGGGCATCAGTTTCAGGGGAAGTGTTTCTCTGTTGGCTGTGAAGAAGGGTTCTTGTTGTCAGTCTTCCCCTGGACTGGGAGCTTCTGAGGCACAGGGACCCTGGGTCCTTTCCAAAGGAAATGCTCAGCTCCCAGCATTGCTTCTTGGTAGTATGAGGTCCCCAAATCTCTCTGCTAGCTTCTTTCCTTTATAGCTTAAGAGATTGCCTCAAGGCACGCTACAGTCTTACACATTGATTCCTGCTTCACCAACACAACTGCCACTCATCCTCCCTTATTACCATGATAGAGGCCGGATTTATAACATGGAGGGATATCACACAATGCCGGGAATCAATACCTGGCCAAATCGCTGCATACATCTTTGGGGAGACACAGTTCAATCCATGATACAGAGGCAAAGGTGGGAGGAAGCAGAGGGACCTGTTAGGAAGAGTGGCTTGGACCATGAGGAGGAAGTTGATGCAGTGAGAAGCATTAGACTATTTCCAAAGATGGAATGCAGTAATGATCCAGTGACAGACTGGATGTCAGATCTGAGAGGAAAAGGGGAGTCAAGATGAATCCCAAGGATTTGGACCGAGTAACTGAAAGAATGGGTTGTCCTGTAGTCAAATAGGGACAGCTGTGGGGAGAGGCAATCAGGAGAGGGTCAGGGCTGGAGAGAAGAACACAGGGGACCACAGTGTAATGTTCAGAGCCAGAGGACTGGCAGAAACCTGAAGAGCTTCATGTGGGGTGGAAGAGAAAAGAGGCTGCTAGGGCAGCTTCCAAATTTCTAAGTCAGAGAGATGAGAAGGGAGCCACCAGGGAGCAGAAGCAGGGAAGGAGGAGTAGAGCCAGGTGCTCCTTAGGTCTAGGGGCTGAGGAAAACCATGTGCAAGTCGCTGTTGAGCAGATGCAATGGGTGTCGTTGGGTTAGCAGTGGAGAGGACCTTGTCAAGGATGACTTTCATGGAATGGTGAGGGCAAAAGGCTGATGACAGTAAGTTTATGAGCAAGCAGCAGAAGAATTCTGGACAGCAAGTCTGGGCCATTTTTTGCAGAAATTTTTCTGTGCAGCAAAGGAGAGAAGTAGGACAATAGCAGAAGAGAAAGCAAATCAAGAAACTGGGTGCATGTGTTTTTAAGATGGGGAAAAAAATAACTTGTATCCAGATGGCAAGGCTCCATGAAGGATAAAGGACTGGAGAGCCAGGAGGGGCAGTGTTGCCGCAGTGATGCCCTTGAGGTGTGGTGCTCAGGTAGGGCTGGCCCAGGACAGGGGCATTGCCAGTCCATCTGGGTAGCCCAGGAGGGAATGAGGAATAGTTTGAGGGCTGATGTTAGTGGGTATGTGGATAGCGGGGTGGGAGGAGAGGGTCAGGATGGGAATGGCTGGGGAAGCTGTCTTCTGATTGCTTCCAGTTTCTCAGTGAAACAGGAAGCGAGACCATGAGCAAGGATTGAGGACAGGAGAGGAGGTGTTTGGTGTTTAAGGAAACGGGAGCTGGGAAATTGTCTTCTTGAAGAGTGGAGGAGAGAATGGCCTAGGGCAGGACTGCTCTACTTGTCCTGTAAAAGCCCAGATAGTAAATATTTCAGGCTTTACAGGCCATGTAGGTGGTGTCTGCTGCAGTGTAGCTGTTGTTGTTGCTGTTAGGTGTCACTGAGTCAGTTCTGACTCATAGTGACCCGTGCACAGCGTAACGAAATACTGCCTGGTCCTGTGCCGTCCCCACAATCAATTTTGTCCTTAAGCTCATCATTGCAACCACTGTATCAACCCATCTTGTTGAGTGTCTTCCTCTTTTTCCCTGACCCTCCACTCTGCCCAGTATGATGTCTTTCTCCAGGGACTGATTCCTCCTGACAACATGTCCAAAGTATGTAAGATACATCTCACTATCCTTGTTTCCAAGGAGCGCTCTTATTGTACTTCTTCCAGACAGATCTGTTTGTTCTTTTGGCATTTCATGGCACCTTGAATATCCTTCTCCCATACCACACTTCAAAGGTATCAGTTCTTCTTTTGTTTTCCTTATTCACTGTCCAGCATTTGCACACAAGTGATGCAATGGAAAATACCATGACTTGGGTCACCTTAGTCTTCAAGGTACAATCCCTACTTTTCAACACTTTGAAGATGTCCTTTGCAGCAGATTTTTCACAGTGCAATGAGTCTTTTGATTTCTTAACTGCTGCTTCCATGGGCATTGATTGCAGGACCACGTGAAATGAAGTCTTTGACAATCACAATCCTTTCTCCATTTATCACGATGTTGCTTACTGATCCAGTTGTGAGGATTTTTGTTTTCATGATATAGAAGTGCAATCCATACTTAAGGCGGTATACTCTTTGATCTTCTTCAGTGTTTCAAATAGTCTTCACTTGCAGCAAGCAGAGTCGTGTCATCTGTATAATGCAAGATGTTAATGCTTCTTCCTCCAATCCTGATGCCTTATTCTTCTTCATATAGTCCGGCTTCTCAGAGTATTTGCTCAGCACATGGACTGAAAAGGTATGGTGAAAGGATACAACCCTGATGCACACCTTTCCTGACTTTAACCCATGCCGTGTCCACTTTTTGTGTTCACATGACTACCTCGTGATCCTTGTACAGATTCCTCATGATCACAATTAAGTGTTGAATTCCCATTCTCTGCAGTTTACCCTTAACCTGTTATGATCCACACAGTCTAATGCCTTTGCATAGTCAATGAAACACAGGTAAACATCTTTCTGTTATTTCCTGCTTTCAGCCAAGATCCATCTGACATTAGCAACGATATCCCTGGTTCCATGTCCTCTTCTGAATCTGGCTTGAATTTCTGGCAGTTCCTTGTCAATATACTGTTGCCGTCACTTTTGAATGACCTTTACAAAATTTTACTTGCGTGTGATATGAATGATATTGTTCAGTAATTTCCTCATTTGGTTGAATCACCTTTCTTGGGAAGAGACATATATATGGATCTCTTCCAGTCAGTTGCCCAGGTGGCTGCCCCCCAAATTTCTTGGCATAGAAAAGGGAGCACTCCCGCACTGCATCCATTCGTTGGAGCACCTCAGTCTGATATTCCGGCAATCCCTGGAGCCTTGTTTTTGCCAATGTCTTCAGTGCAGCTTCAGCTTCTACCTTGAGTACCGTCGGTTCCCAATCATATGCTACCTCTTGAAATGGTTGAACGTCAACCAGTTCTTCCTGGTATAATGACTTTGTGCATTCCTTCCGTCTTCTTTTGATGATTCCTGAGTCATTTAATATTTTCCATGTAGAATCCTTCACTATTGCAACTCAAGGCCTGAATTTTATCTTCAGTTCTTTCCGCTTGAAAAATGCTGAACGTGTTCTTTCTTTTTGGTTTTCTATTTCCAGCTCTTTCCAATGTCATTTTAATGCTTTGTCTTCTCAAGCCGCCCTTTGAAATCTTCAGTTCTTTTACTTCTTCATTCCTTCCTTTTGTTTTAACGGCTCGACATTGGAGAACAAGTTTCAGAGTCTCTTCTGACGTCCACTTTGGTCTTTTCTTTCTTTCCTGTCTTTTTAATAACCTCTTGCTTTCTTCATGGATGATGGCTTTGATGTCATCCCACAACTCATCTGGTCTTTGTTCACATTAGTGTTCAGTGCATCAAATGTGTTCCTGAGATGGTCTCTAAATCCAGGTGGGACATACTCAAAGTCATTCTCTGGCTCTCATGAAGTTGAAATACAGCTGTAGACAATAGATAAAAAAATGGGCACATGTAGAGGTGTGTAGAGGTGTTCCACTGAAACTTTATTTACAAAAGCAGGCTTGAAGGCTAAATGTGCCCTGAAGGCTATAATTTGCAGACTCTTGGTCTAGTGCCTAGTGTCTAGTCCAGCGGTTCTATAAGCATGTTGCCTGGACTAGCAATATCAGAGTTACCTGGGCAGTTGTTAGAAATACGGATTCTTGGTGCCACTCCAGATCTGCTGAATCAGAAACTTAGAGATGGGGCCCACAGTCCGTGTTTTAACAAACCCTCCAGGTGACTGTTGTTGCTATTAGCTGCTGTTTAGCTAGCCCAACTTATGACAGCCTCATGCATGATAGAAGGAAACACTGCCCAGTCCTGCATCATCCCTATGATTGGCTATGGATTGTAGTGGTTATGAATCGGACTGTTTTGATTCACAGGATTTTCATTAGCTCGTTATCAGAAACAGATCACCAGGCTTTTCTTCCTAATCTGACTTAGTCTGGAAGCTCCACTAAAACCTGTTCAGTGTCATAGCAACATGCAAGCCTCCGCTGACACTCAGATGGTGGCTAAAAAACATGAAGTGCACTGGCTGGGAATTGAACCCAGGTCTCCTACCTTGAAGGCTAGAATTGTACCACTGAACTACCACTGCCTTCCTCTCCAAATGGTTGTTGTTAGGTGTTGTGGAGTCAATTCTGACTCACAGTGACTCCATGTAACACAGTAGAACTGCTTCATAGGGATTTCTTGGCTAAAATCTTTACAGAGACAGATCGTGAGATCCTCCTCCCTCAGATGCACTGGATGGGTTTGAACCTCCAACCTTTTGGTTAGCAACTGAGCACTCAACTGTTTGCTTCATCAGGGCTCCTCGTTCAAGTGATCAGAACCAAACCCATTGCCATTCAATCAGTTCTGACTCATAGCAACCCTATAGGGCAGAGTAGAACTACCCCGTAGCATTTCCAAGGAGGGCCTGGTAGATTTGAACTGCCAAACTTTTGATTAGGACTCAGTAAAGTTTGAGAGCCAGTGAATTAGGCAAAATAAGGCATAATTCCTGGCTATCAGGGCCACAGGACTTAGCAGCCATTTTTTTATTAGATTCTCTTCTGGTCTGGGTGGCCACTGGAGAAAGTTCCAGTGAGTCTTGAAATGTTTAGAGGGTCTATTGATGATCTTCTGCATAAAGATGGCTCAGAAGGAGTGAGAGAAGTTCAAGGAAGGAACATCCTGTTTCCTCGCTAAGAAGTTCTGGTATGAGGACTAATGCAGGCAGAGTCCCAGAGTGTCTCTGGCATAGAATTTGAGCCAAGCAAGGCTCTGAGCCGTGCAGTCCAGTGAGGCTGTGGAGGTCTGTCCCCAAACAGAGCTGGCACATGCGAACATCCCTGAAATTTTCTGTTTAAACTTTTGTTAGCCTCCATTGAGTCAACTCTGATTCATGGCAACCCCATTTACAACAGAATGAACCATTGCCCGGTTCTGTGCCATCTTCATTGCTGTTGATATGCTCAAGTCCATTGTTGGGGTCACTGTGTATTTTGAGTGACTTCCAACCTAAGGACTCACCCTCCAGCACTATGTTGGACAATACTCTGTTGTGATCTCTGGGATTTTCATTGGCTAATTTTCAGAAGTAGATCCCTAAACCTTTCTTCCTGGTTGTTCTTAGTCTGGAAGCCCCTCTGAAATCTGTCTACGTGAGTGACCCTGCTGGTGTTTGAAATACCGGCAGCATAACTTCCAGCATCATAACAACACACAGGCCACCACAGTATAACAAACTGGCAGACAAGTAGCCAGAGGTTCAGTAAGTGTACAGATCTCCCTGTGGCCATCTTTTCGTATATTTTGGCCAAAAGGAAAGTGCTCCTAGGTTTTTAGAAAAGTAGTTGGAGGGCAGGAGAACCCCCATGAAGCCACAGGTTGGAATGTGGGGAGAGGAAGGGAAGTAACTGCCAGTGTCATTCACGCTGGCTGTTAGGCTTCTCCCTGATTCCAGCCCTCAGAGGCTCTGGATCCAAGCCATGTCTGTGAGCAGAGCTGGGACCAAGCCCCCGTGGGTCAGTCCGTCAGTCTGTCTGTCCGTCTGTCTGATGAGGAATGACCAGAGCACCCAGCAAAACCTGCCAGCCTTGGGGGCCATTGCCATCACACAGCTACCTGGCCAGACTGGACGGCTCTTCTTACCCTTTTCTTTAATTTTCCTCCAGAGCTTTTGGTACGTGAAGAAGACAGAGGATCGGGTCAAGTAAGGCCAGCTCCATGTATCCGGAATCAACCACAGGCTCCCCCGCTCGCCTCTCCCTGCGGCAGACCGGCTCTCCCGGCATGATCTACAGGTAATCTCCCCCACCCCACCACTGAGACCCCCTTCCAGGCTCAGTCACCCCACCTCTGAGGAGAGGTCTGTCAGGCTGCTGTCCTGCCCTTAGCCAAGAGGAAGGATGAAGTGACTAGAGTATGGGAGGGGCCAGGGGAGGAGCTGTACCTTCCACTGGGCTGAGAGGTACACACAGGTGACCATTGTCCCCAGGGAAAGACGTGGATGCTTTTCAAGGCCAAAGATTTTCTGGCTGGGATTGAGCCAAGATTAAACTCCTGCCTTGTCCCTAACTCTTTTGAAATATTTAATGTGACAGTAACAGAGGCCCTGCAGTCAGCAGAGGGGACCTTCCCAGTTTTCTGTGTCTTCCCCTTACATACTGTGGCTAATGTGGCTCCTTGTGGCCCACCCCCCAACACCCTGAAAAAGGTTCAAGTCCATGGCAGTCCTTTGGGGGAAAGCATGTTTGCCCATCTTGAACTCTTGGTAGGTTAGGGGCATCCAGGCTCTCTCACCTCCAAGTCTAGCCCTTGGAATTTCCATCTGGGAAGCAGACACTGTTGAGTACCAGGGCCCAGCATGGGGAGGTATTCAGGAAGCGCTGCTGGCTGTGCGCACGGGACTGAACGGGCTGCTGCCGTCAGCATCACCGAAGACAAGGCCTGGGCAGGACCCCAGCAGGGGATCAGCCCTTGGGTGGTTGCACTTTTCTAGATTGTTGTTAGGGGCTGAGTCAGACAGAGCAAACGTCTTCAGTAGCCTCTCGGAAAGGGGTGTGTCCCCTCTCTGTGAACTGCTGAATAGAAGCTGGGTGCTTCTGGGATCACATGCGGACTAGCCAGCGTGGTTTGGTCCGAGGGCTTGCACTCGTTGTTCTAAAGCATGTTTTGTAGTAAAGCCCAAGCATGCTGTCACCTAGAAGTTTGCCTTTTTCCCTCATTTCCTCCTCTGGGTGGTAAACTGGGATAAGGCCAGGCCAGTCAGGACCCTTGATGTCCAGAACTGACCAGGCTCCTGGGCTCTGCCTCGGTTTGCCACTGGGTGGCGCTGCTGCAGAGCATTTGGTACCTAGTACCTCTGCTAGAAGAGCAGGCTGAGGAGAGGGGTGGGGCCTGCCGAGTGTTGGTGATGCTTTATGAGCTGGCATGTCCCTGTGGGTGATGCGAATTGCGGAGCATCTCTCTTCTCTCCCACCCACCTTTTCTTTCTCTTTTCTCCATTGCTATCGGAAGTACTCGGTATGGGAGTCCCAAAAGACAGCTCCAGTTTTACAGGTAATGAGTCCTTCATTTTCCCTAAAACCCGACAAGCTGAAGGCCAGGGAGTGGGTGGGAAGACCACGCTGATCCCAGGTAGGGTGCGCTGGAGTCATCTCTGAAGTTGGACCCCCCACCCATAAGCTCTAATGACCTCTTGGCACCATTCATCTAGCATTATGGAAGCGTCCGGATGGCAAACGTAAAGTCGTATTAATTGTATCCGTTAATCTACTCAGACATTTGCTCTGACTTGGACAAATAGTCTTCTAATGGCTGTTTAGCTGTCCGCCAAATCTGCCATCAAAACATCCATCATTAGGCCATGGGGAGATGCTTTCCTGTGGCCACTGGTCTGTGTTTCTCAGAGCATCAGAGCACGAGACTAAATAGTCATCGCATCCGTTCTCCCTTTCTCCTGTGGATTCAACCTGATTTGCAGCCTTCAGAGCCCTCACACTAATCAAAGGCTGACACCTTCCCCGGGGGTGTATGGTACCGACATGACCTGATTCAGGCCCAGGATACACTCGATGTCTTTCTGATGCATTTCTCTATTGGCAAACTAGCAAAAGGAGTGCTTGCCTAGTGGAAGGCCATGCGTGGAGGCACATCGAGAGGCCACACTTGTGTCCCAGCTTACAGACCCCTCAGCTGAGTCCTCTTGGGCAAGCCTGTTCTTCTCTCTGGGCAGCTCCCTCTTCACCTGTAAAATAGAATGATGAAACCTCATACTTGCTTCCTTCTCGGCATATCTCCTACATTAGGAGGTTGCTTTAACTGACATTTTTCTCCCACTGGAAAGATGTCAGTACTGCTGGCTCTCGGGGTGAGTTAGCTCTGTCAGCCTGTGGACTGTGTGGGGAACTGATCCAGCCTCACCAGGGGTGAGGGTGCATCTTGGCATCCAGGCTTAGGAGCTCTGTCTGTCTGGAAACAGCTTCCCAGCATTGCTTATGCCCACCAGTGGCTGAGCTGTCAGGCATCGCTGTATGGTGCCACCAAAGAAGCTCAGACAGGGAATGCTGGTGGCAGTGCCGGATTCCCACCTCACTTTGTCCATCCTTCCCACCACCCTGGTGCCACTGAACATGATTGTGGCCCAGGACCCAGTCTAATATATGTCACTCCTTTGGTCCTCCTATGAGGTAGCCAAATCTTGGACTGTCCTGAAATATTTGCAGTGAGATTTTTCCTGAAATAGATTAATCTGAACTTGGACTTGCAAGTGTTTTTATTAGATGGACTGTGTATCATAATGTGTGGCATCCATCCCAGGAGAACTTGGCCGGTGAATCCAGACTTGCACCTGAGCTGCATCCTTGGGGAGCCCTGCCCTCTGCAGCCTGTGGGAGGAAGGAGTGAGGCTAGATGAGCCAGCAGAAAAGTCACAGGTGCAGACAGCCAGCTCAGGGACCTTGCCCATGGAAGGTGTCAGTCAATTGTCAGTTATAACTGAGTGGAAGTGAAAGCATGTTGCATACCACTTGCTAGCCTTCACAACCCCAGTGATCCAACAATTGTCCCCCTCTCTGGAAACTCTTAGGATGAGCTCCTTCATCCCAGTGAGATGTTCTCTGCCCCAAGGGCAAGCTCTGTTGAGAGGAATTGTCAGATCTGAAGAACTACCTCCAAGCTTTTTAGCTCCCCACTCCCAAGGCCAGCAGGCTCTGACTGCGTCACCCTTTAGAGGCCCAGTGGGGTAGCTTCACCTGGACAAGTCGGGCTTTGATGATGGCTTCGAGAGGTGAGACCTTCTAGGGATCCCCTTCTGGGGACGTCTTCAACACACAAACACTGAACACCAGCTCTTACCAGTTGCATCAAGGTGACTCCAAATTGTGGTGGCCCCAGGTGTGTCAAAGTAGGACTGTGCTACACAGGGTTTTCAACAGCTGTTTTTTGGGAAGCAGACTGCCAAGATTTTCTTCTGAGGCACCTTTAGGGGGACTTGAACATCCAACCTCTTGGTTAGCAGCCAAGCATGTTAACCATTTGCACCACCCCAACCAAAAAAACTCAAACTTGATGTCATCAAGTTGATTCCAACTCACAGCAACCCTGTAGGGCAGAGTAGAGCTGCCACATAGATTTTTCCAAGGAGCAACTGTAAATTCAAACTGCCAGTTTTTCACTTAGTGACAGATCTTAACCATTGTGCCAACCAGGAATCCCAAGACTGGCTCCTGGAAGGTTATTTTTCAGTTAGCCAACAGTGTGGGCACACCATCTGTGCTTGGCCTTCTAATGGGATCAAAGTTGTCAGTGCATGTCCCCTGCCCTCAGGCAAAACACAGACTAGTACAAGTGGGGAGAACCTCTGTCGGTCAGCTGTCATCATGTAATACTGCATAACAAACAACCCCTAACCTCATGGCAGGTACCAATAAATATTTATTTATGGCTGAGACACCTGTGGGTGGGCTGGGGTGAGCTCATCGAGGCTGAGGTTGACTACATTTAATCCAAGCTGTAAGCTGGGTCTCTGTATGCCCACATCCTTCTTTACTGGTGGCTGTCCTAGGTATGGAGTTCCTAGGTGGTGCAAAGAGTTGATGTACTGTCTGCTGACTAAAAGGTTGGAGGTTTGAGTTCACCTAGAGATGACTCAGAAGAAGGCCTGGTGTTCTACTTCTGAAAAATCAGCCATTGAAAATCCTATGGCACACAGTTCTACTCTGACACACAAGGTGTCACCGTGAGTTGGATGGAGTCAACTGGACAGCAGCTAGTGGTGGCAGTAGGCTCCAGACATAGTCTTCCATGACAGCTAAGTGCCAGAGGACAAGTGGAAACATGCGAGGCCTCTTAAGACCTGTGCTTATTACTGGTACACATCACTTATCATGCTCTTTGGGTTGAAGCAAGTCAGATGGCCAAGCCCAAAGACAATGGACGGGAAATATACTGCTTGCATCAGCAGGGGAGCTACAGAGTCAGGTGGTAAAGGTCATGGAGTAAAATAAAATAAACATTGCTATTGAGTTGATTCAACTTAACAGTAACCCTATCAGACAGAACAGAACAGTTCCATAGAGTTTCCAAGCACCTGGTAGATTCAAAGTGCACACCTTTTGATTAGCAGCTAAATTCTTAACCATTGCGCCACCAAGGTTAGTACAAATGGGTAAAGGATAGGGAATAACAATACTGTCTATTGCAGAACCTCCATAATTGTAGTGTCTGTTGTTAGTTGTTGTCAAGTCAGCGCCAATGCATGGAGACCTTATATACAACAGAACAAAACATTACCCAGTCTTACATCATCCTCATGACCACTGTCACGTTCAAGTCCATTGTTGTACCCACTGTACCAGTCCATCTCACCAAGGGCCTCCCTCCCACTCATTGACCCTCCACTTCACCAAACACAATGTCCTCCTCCAGTGCCGTATCCAAAGCAACAGAATCAGACATTGTCATATTATGAACCATAGGGTTCTCGTTAGCTAATTTTTGGAGGTAGATCACCAGGCCTTTCTTCCTAGTCTATCATAGTCTGAAAGCTATCTACCGTGGGTGATCCTGCTCATATCTGAAGTAGTAGCATAGCTTCCAGCAGCATAGCTTGAAGGCAAAAAATATGGTCAAAGTTGAAAGAGCCATTGGGGTTCCAGGGAAGGGGTGTTCAAAGTCAGCGAGAGACATTGGTGAGTGGCATCTGTGGTCTTAAAAGCTGCCAAGCTACCATCTGACGGTACAGCAAATGGGCCCAACTCAACAGGAATGGATGATCACCGAGAACAAGAACGACATGGGAAGAACGACATGAGAACCCAGAATACAGAGACCCACGTGAGTGGGTCTCTACATCAACTCATCACCAGAAGAACTGGATGGTGCTCGGCCACCACCAGTGATAGCCACGATGGAGCTCACAAAGTTGAGTCTCACTGGTAACAAGAGAATAAATAGGGGTGTACCCTGAGATCTCCAATAAAAGACCACAATTGATGGTCCAGGGGCTTCGGGGTTCCCCTGGGAGAGTGGCCCCTGGCCCTGATGCTGCCCCTGTCCATAAATCATTATGAAGGTCAACTTTTTAGACAGCAATGGATTGGACTTGGTGACGCAGAGTGACCGTATCTTGTGGGAATTTTATGGTTCTGTGCATCTATAGGATGTCATCCTGCTGACCTCTTGCTGGAGGACAGGGAGTGGGTGGAAAGGAGGGAATAGGAGACTGTTGGGAAGATAGGACATGTATGGAGCAGAGAGGAGGGGTGTGCTGTCGCCGGACAGGGAGAGCAGTGGCAGCTGCATATAGGTAAGCATGCGAATTTATATGGGAATGTACATTTTCATTCAATCATAATAAAAAAAAAGTCAGTGAGAGAGTCAGAGATGTCTTTGTGGAGAAGACAGCACAGGGGCTTTATGCTGGACCTTGAAAGCTAGGCAAGACCCAGCACATAGACTAGGAAGAACATTCCAGAG
Source organism: Heterohyrax brucei (assembly GCA_028571685.1). Taxonomy (NCBI): domain Eukaryota; kingdom Metazoa; phylum Chordata; class Mammalia; order Hyracoidea; family Procaviidae; genus Heterohyrax; species Heterohyrax brucei. Next base: position 34,915,430 of record CM053140.1, read on the forward strand.
CCACAACTTGGAGGTATCCACAGAGAACAGGCAGCACTGGTTACATGGACTGAGCCATTGAATATGGGACAGAGAATAAGATAAAACAGCCTATAGGAGTAGATTGTGGCCAGACTAGGGAGGGTCTTCAATGCTAGCAATGGAGCTTTGACTCCAGGCCGGGGGGCACTGAGGGGCCATCCATGGTGTTTGAGCAGGGAGGTAACCAGAGCACCACTGTAACTGGGAGCCGGTAGCAGGGAGTCAGATGGATAAGAGAAAAGAGTCTTAGATGCAGAGAGATGAATAGTAAATAGCCCAGAATGAAGGGCTATTTGGGAACATTTGGGAACAAAGGGGAGTGGATATATGAAAAAAAGATGTCTGAAGCCAGGTCAACACGGGTGGCAGTCATGGCCAGGAGAGCAGTCTTAGAAGGGTACGTGCTGAGACTGACTTCTGGTTAACGGAGCATCTGGCCTACCTAAGGAAAGGAGAATATGTGAAGCTGGTGACTCCCACCTGACAGTAAGGCACAGGGTCACCCACCCCCCACACAAGGAGGCAATGACCAGTGATGCAGATATAGAGGAAGTGACGTAGCTGACTTGGGCCTTTGAGAAAATCCATCTAGTCCACCACTTAAGGCCTCTACAGAGAATACCCTCTACAGGGAATACCCTGCTCCCAGGCACCCCTAGACCACATGTCTACCTCCCCACCTCTTTAGCTTGCTGCTCCAGATCTGAAGTGATGGTTTACAGCCCCCCAGAGCTCTACTCCCCTGTCATTGTATAGTCACTGCTATTTGTGGATTTGTTATAGGACAGACAGCTCAGCCTCCACCTGAAGCCCCACAGGCACCCCGTGCTTTTTAATTGAATGATAATGTTATGCTGAGAATTTTTGGCCTCTTTGAGATAATCAGTCATGCCCCAGAGGTCATGACCCTGAAATGGGGGCTCAGTACTGAGCTGACCCCAAAGCTGGGCTTCCTTAGGAGCACTGTGAACCCACTTCCCAATGCCCAGATCAGATATATATGGCAAAGAAGGGTCCCCATGTCCCTGCTTGGGCACAGTGGCACCCAAATATCAGGCTTTAGGAATCTTCCATCTGTTCATTAGTACTGGCAGAGTAACACATTCCAGTCTGGGGCATATCCCAAGTGGAAGGGAAGAGAGGTCTCTGCATGTGCAGTCACCCACTGCGGGGACCACAGTTTGCCTGCTGCAGACAGCTAGGGCTGGGTGGGGCAGAGCTGCAAGCTCTGGTTTCTACCCTTACCCTGCCCGTTTCTACTTGTGGTTCGGGGGTCTGGTCTCCAGCACGTGGGTTGGGGCAGAATGACAGTGAGGATGAGCCTGAGAGATGACACCACGCCCCACTGCTGGTGCCCCCCATTTACATGCCAGAAGCCAAGCTGCCAGGCTGCGCAGCGGAACTGCACTTCCCAGGCTTTTAGGGGCAGAGGCGTTCGTGAATAATTCAGCCGCCTTCACTGAGATAAAAACACCCTAATAGAACTAATGGACTCCTGGTCTCGGAACTCAGCTCTTGTGGGACCCTGCTAACTCGCCAATTGCTTCTGACATTCTGCAGCGACACTCCGAATGCAAACACCTCCAAGCAAGGGCTTTAGCACGCCTGGTGAACCCTAATAACCTAGGCTGTGTCCCTTTTAGTGAGCAGGCACCCAGGACAGCAGGTGAGTGGCCCCTTTTGCTCTAGGAGCAGACGTCCCACAAACCTGCCTAGAGGGGCTGCCCCTGGGTACAGCTGTCCTGGGAGCTGAAGTAGCAGAGGAGGTGTTTTTCTGGATGCTTTTAGCTGATCCGAAATTAAACCTTCTGCATTTCAGCAAGCCAACGGTGGGTATCGGTGGGGCATGTGCGCGGGAGGAGAGGAGAGTGGTGGGTTCCGCTTGGCAGTGCCCGTGGCCGGTGCGCTGTGCTTGAGCTGCTTGCCTCCTAGCCCTGCCGGTGCTGACTTGGGTTCTTCCGTGAGTGCCGTGGGCGACTAGCTTGTACCTCGTGAGAGCCGCCATTGATGAGGATACTGCGTTTTCCAGTGGTCCTGAGAGCTGTTAGGTTTGGTTGCTGTCTGAAGTTGTCCGGAAGCACCTGTCTGGGAGAGCCAGGGCTGCCTGTTTAAGGCCTTGGTTTGTTGATTGTTCTTGAGTACAAATAATTTTGTGCTTGCACTGCGTGATACCGTGAGTTTCAGAGCCACGCATGTTCCAGAATGATCAGCTTCCCTCTTGCCTTTCTGCTTTCAAGAACCTTGGCTAATTTCTCTAATAGCTAACAAATATCATGATTTGAAAAGAGGTGTTCTGCTGCCCTCCTCTGTCTCAGCCTTTTGTACTTTGGTGGCCTTCGGTAAACAGATCACAACTAAGAAATGCCAGGTAGGAAACTCGAGGGAAGGCGCTCTTCCCGCCAACTTAATGAGATTAACATCTTCCTTTCAGTTTTCCATGTCATGCCGTTAATTGACGAGAATTCCCCCGAGCCCCTCAGTCTACAAGAATGGATTTGCGAAAGGCAAGAACCAGGCACAGGAGAGAATGTAGTGGCCATATCACCCGTGAGGGCTATAGGGGAGGGGGCGGCTTTGTGTTGAGACTGAGAATGCAGGGGGAGCGGGTAGAGAGCCCTGCTCTGGAAGGAATGAGGATTCTGTACCTTTGAGCTCCAGAGAGGTGAAGGTGCCAAGGCGGGCACCCTAGTGATGGGTGTCCCCTTCTGCCTGGCAGGGTTTACTCAGGGGTGCTTCATTCATGGTCCCAACTCTGCTGGTGTCATCCTCAGGGAAAACTCAGAACAAACCTGCAGTGAAGGTGAGCAGCTGCATCCAGGGGTGCTGGGTTCCACTTTCGCCCATGGGATAGTCCCAGGCCTGCTGGGGACCATCAGGGTCCTCATGCCTACCTGCCTTTCCTCCTCTGTCCAGAGCCAGCCTCCCTCAAGTACCTCATAACAGTGAGCATGGCCCAGCCCTCCCGACCCACAGACCTGCCTGTGGGCACCAGGTCTCAGCCAGCTCCTTGCTCCTCACACCTCTTCCTGGACCAGGTGTGTGCCTTTGGCTGGAGATCCACGACCACCTCACCTGTACCACAGGTGGCCTGGCCCACAGGTGCATTTCCTGGTCCACAAGATGTACAGAAGGGACATTCAGAAGCAGGTAGACCATCACTCCACAGGGAGGAGTGCCCTCTGCCCCCAGCCGGAGACCAGAAGGACGGCCGATTCCCTGTTCTTCCCACTCTGTCCCCACCCAAATCCCCAAACCTTGCCCATGATCCACTTGGTTAAAACTGTGTCCTCTGCAAGCAGGGCCATTACTAGCACCTCTGTCTCATTCTATGAAACATTTTCTCAGGAGGTTTGGTACCTGTCCAGCTCGCTGCTATCATCTGAGCCCCTGCTTGCCCTGTGTTTTCCTTTTTCTCCACAATACTTATCATAGTTGGTGTCCTGTCGCCGTCTCGCTGCCAATGCTCCTCCCATGAAGGTGTGTCTGGCCGTGCCCTGAGCCCCTCCCCAACTTCTCAGCAGCCCATCTCCTGCAACTACCATATGCCCTTGACCTCTGCTCATCCCCACTTCACAGACATGCAGACTGAGGCTGGGGTAGCTAAAGAACCTACTGGGGCCATATTGTGCATGTGCAACAGGCTGTCTCTACCCATAGCCTGGTGCTAGGGCACCATCCTCCCTGGGGCCCTGAACCAACAGGCCCGTCTGCTTTCTGTGGGAAACATCTTGAAAGCTAATGGCTATCGATCCAGCCGGCCGGACCTGATTGGAAAGTGTGAGCTGAGCAGGTCTTGCTTTGCGAGAAAAGCCACAGCAACAGCTGGCGCTGGTCTCTCCCAGAAGGAAAGTCCACCTCCTTCTGCCTCAGGGTGGCTGGCAGGAGGCCCACTGCCTCCTCAGAAGTCCCTGTATATTTGGGGGGTGGTGCGGCCCAGTCTGTCCAGAGAACAGGAAAAGGAAGCTGGTGCTGCCCCTTGTGGGCACTGTGGCATCACTTTCCAAAGGGAACCTGGATCCCAGTGCCTAGAAGGTGGGGATTCGTACAGGAACACTCCCCTACTTTAGTGCCCCTCAAAGACCTCAGCCCAAATCCAGAGGGAAGCCAGAGGTCCTGGGCCCTGCAGAGCCTCCATGGGGGCTGGGCCATGGTGAGAGAACACCCTAGGCTGGGAGCACCCCCAGGAGGGGATATACCCAGACACCATCAGGGTGTCAGGGAGCAGGGCCCACAGTGCCATCTGGCCCTGCCAAGGAAACACCCATCACAGCCCCTAGTTGGCCTCTGTATGCCCGAACCTTTGCTGGTTATTGGACGCTTAGCTACGCCCCTGCTCCATGCTCTTAGATGGGAGTCCCTGCCCCAGGGGGACTGACCTTCAGGGAAATCAATGCAACAAGTGAGACAGTGATGTTTCTAGTATGTTAGATGATGACAGGGATCATGAAGAAAAGCTACAGCATGGAAGAGACGTGGTATGTCAGGGTGGGGAAGAGTCTGTGTGAGGTCCCGAGTACCCAATGTCCGAAGTCTCCAGGCTGGTGTAGCTCGCCCCAATGAGACACTGACCTGCCAGAACAGGCATCATCCAGCCCTGAACTGTGGTGGCTAATCCAGGACCTATATAGAGCCCTGTAGGGCTTCTGGGGGTCTCTCCTTGCTCATTAGTTTCTCCAAGGCTCTTCTGCGAGTCACTTCAAGTCTCTATGAGTCCCTTTGAGTCCCTATGAGTGCCTTCCCTGCTGCTGTGAGCCAGTGGTTTGGGGAGCAGACATAAGGGCCGTCCCTGCTGGCAGGCACCACAGCCCAGGGAATAAGAGAGACCTATGGACAGATTCTTGTGTAGAAACCTCATGATAAGGTTCCGAGGGTGTCCCTCCACCTGGGAGTACGCACTCACACAGAGCAATCAGTAGTCAGCACCCATTCTAGAGGGCTCCAGGCTCCCAGTGCTCACCATTACCACCTACTCCTGCCAAAGAGAGTGGATCAGAGCTGACTCCAGAGCACATAGAGGAAGGGGCAAAGCCAGGGCGTCTGCAAGGTGACCTTGCCCTCTGCTCTCACCCTCAGGCACCACTGCAGAGCTTCTTCAGGCCAGAAGGTTCTCCAGGCCCCTTGCAGGGACACCTGAGCTTGAGGTCTCATGGAGCAGGAAGTAGTACAGAGCCGATTCCCTCCAGGACTGGGCTCCAGGACTCTACTCTGCAGGTGGCCTTGCAGAGACCATAGCTTCACTTTGTCCCCTCTCTGCTTGGCGGTGGTGCAGGGACCACCTTTGGTTTGGTCAGATATGGGGCCATGGGGTGGAGGGGAACCAGGTCTTTGGTGCAGGTCGAATACATAGCAGGGTTGACACTCCCCTCGTTCACTGATTCGCTCTTTTTTGTTACATGAATTAGTCCAAATGGAAGTATTCTATATACTTTCCCCCTCGCCTTTTTTTTTTTCAATTTACCACTATCTCTTTGAGCTTATTGAATATCAGTCCACATAGACACACTCCATTGTTCACAGCTGCCCAAATTTCCGCTATAGGGACAGGCTATGATTTAAGTAACCAGTTTCCCTGCTGATGGGCGTTTATGTAGTTTTCCTTTTTTGAGAATGTTTATTTATCATATAGGGTGATGGCAATCCCTCTTAACATATAAGCTTTGAAATGTCCCCATCCTGCCACCCCCTCCCCCATCCCCACATGTAAATGCATTCTGCTCCATCTTTCTATTGTAAAAATTCATGAGTTGTACCACAATTAGCATGGAGCATGGAGCCCAAAGAACTCTGCTGGTCCAGTGGTGCTTTCTAGAAGGAAAGAGCGTGAGGTTTTATGGGTGGTGTTTTCCTTTTAAGGCTTATAAACAAACGACGTTCCTGGAACAGGCCCCACCCAGCATGTGGGGATAAGATGCCTTCATGGCATGACCTCGTTGGAGTTTGCTTCGACAAGGGGTGTGGTCCTAGTCCGTCTGTGCCTTGGTCTGCTTCCCTGAGCACAGCCCTTTGCCTGAATTTGCCCTGGGTGTTACTTTGAGAGAGTGCTGTGCGGCTGTGCCCCAGTCATCAGGACAGCAGCCTCAGCCTTCAGCATTTGGGGACGCAGGCTCTCTGCATGCTCCCCTTCGCTCCTCTTCTCCCTTGGAACACTTTTGAGTTCATCCTTCTTGCCTGGGATGCAGCTTCGCTTGTGCTTGTTTCACGTGGGCAGATAGCCAAGGAGGGTGAGTTAGCCAGAGGACCCAAGAATCTTATTACCAGGCCACATCCCCAGGCACCAAAAGCCCTTGGCAGCCACTCCAGTTGGAGGAGATTTGGCTGCAGCCACTCCCAGGCCTGGGCCAGCCACCCAGTCTAGGACACCCTGAGCAGTGGCATAATCTCTAACCTACCACCACTCGGTGTTTCCCGTCTGGACAACGGCGGCTCCAGGGCTAGCCAGTACCATGTTGTCCATGACATACAGCGAGAGCCTGAGGAGCGTGAGCAGCAGGTGCCACTCCGACTGGGCTCTGCACCCTGTCCGCCAGACAGACATGCTGGAGCTGCAGCGCCTGCGAGAGGTGCGCGCGGCCGCCCAGGCCAGGAACATGGAGAGCTTCCTCCGCATGCATGGACTCTCCCTGGACAGCTGCACTGCCCGGCGCACGGGCATGAAGTATAGGTAAGGGATGGGCATGGGACTGGGGTGGGATACGCACTGTCCATCAGAGGAGACCTGGAGGCAGGAGCTACAGAAGCAAGAGATGCAACCCAGAAAACATTCGTTACCATTATACTGTCTATTGGGGTAACTATTTTGTGTTTAAAGTTTTCCAGCCATATAAAAATGTGTAAGAGAAGAAAGTGAAAGTCTAGTGTAGTCCTGTCCTCCAGAAGTAACACACTGTTAAGAGTTTGGTGTATTCTTATGAAAAACTAATATGGTTCCTGGAGAGGGGCTGCTGTACAGGAGGGGTACAAAGGATCCCTGGTGAGCAGTTTGCACTCAACCGTTACCCTAAAAATTGGTGGTTTGAACCTACCCAGGGAAGAAAGTCTTGGCAATCTGCTTCCAAAGTTATAGCCAAGAAAACCCTATGGAGCAGTTCTCCTCTGTAACACATATGATTGCTGTAAGTCAGAATTGACTGAGCTGTAACAGGCGTGGTTTTCAGTTTAGCAGGAGTAAACATACTGTTTAATTTGTCTCCTCTAGCTTGTAACTTCATTGGAACAAATTTCATTATTAGTGGTTAACTAGATATGACAGTGACAGATCTATTCTGGCAGCAGAAACCAGGTTGGATTCTAGGGACAAACATGTGCACTGTCCTCCTTTCCCTCTTTAACTGCCTCATTGTGCACAGAGGTTCTTAACAGGTAGACACTGAACTGGTTACCAAAAATTAAAGAAAAAAATTGGTTGCCATCAAGTCAACTCTGACTCATAGCAACCCTATGGAATAGAGTAGAACTGCCCCCTAGGACTTCCAAAGAGCAACTGCTGGATTTGAACTGCCAGCCTTTTAGTTAGCAGCTGAGATCTTATCCACTGCACCACCAGGGTTCCAAACTGGTGACAGTAAACTGTAAATAGCTGTGAATAACTGTCCTGTGCAGCCTCTGAATGACAGACCTATAGGTCTGACTTTGCTTGGAACTGCAGAAGGACATTCTATTTAGATTCCTAATCTTTGAAAGTAGTTCCAGGACAGTACTCTGGTGGGACCCCCTTTTCTTCTGAAAGCTTAGCACTTTCCTTTATAAATCCCAGTAGATTGCAAATACACAGTTTTGCCACCTGTGCATCCTGGGGGGTATCCTCTGCCCAATCTTTGTGAGATTGCCAAACTTCACAAATGAAAATACAGGACTCTCGATTAAACTTGAATTTCACATAAGCAATGAAGAATTTTTTAGCATAAATTCCATGCAGTATTTGGGGAACTTTTATTGTTGTCACTTGCCACCGAGTTGATTCCAACTCATAGTGACCCCGGATACAGAATAGAACTGCTCCGTAGGGTCTTCAAGGCTCGGACCTTTTGGAAGTACGTCAGTCACCAGGCCTGTCCTCCAAGGCACCACAAGATAGGTTAGAATCACCATCCTTTCAACTAATAGGGAATGCTTCACTGTGTGTGCCACTCAGGGACTCGTTTTTGGAACACACCCACTGCCATCAAGTAGATGCCAACTCATGGCGACCCTATAGGTCAGATTAGAAGAGCCACATAGAGTTTCCAAGGAGCATGTGGCATATTTGAACTGCTGACCTTTTATTAAGCAGACGTAGCACTAAACCAGCTATGCCACCAGGATTTCCTTTTGGAACATACTTATACTTAAAAGTTATTTGTTATTTATTAGACATTCAGATTTAACTGGGCAGCCTGTATTTTATCTGTCAATCCTAAATCTCTGGCTTCCATCTAATAGGCTATTCTGTAGACAGTAGAGTCTCTAGGTGGTACAAATTTGAACACAGTTGGCTGCTAACCAAAAGGTCAGAGGTTCAAGTCCACCCAGAGGCCCCTTGGAAGGAAAGCCTAGGGAGCCACTTCCAAACAGTCAGCCACTGAAAGCCCTGCAGAGCACAGTTGCACCCCAACACCTATCAGTCAGAACCCACCTGACTGCTGTCAACTGGTTTGGGTTTTCCCTGGAGAAGAGAGCAGAGGCCAGTCTGATCCATCTACCCTTTTCTCTGGTGGGCAGTCTATTTGGCCTTTCAACACATTGCTTGGATGTGTAGTTCTAGTTTAAAGAAATAAAACATTTTGCCATGAGTCCATTAGGTGGCAGAGTTCTTAGAACTGTGTTTTAACTAGAAGTATCAAGTGAAAAGCAGGAATGTGCTGTCACGGGGTGAGGCATGTGGAATTGATTTGGACTGTATACTTTCACTTAATTATAAAAAAAAAAAAAACTGTATTTCACATTCAACCTTCAGGGAAGGACAAAGGGTCAGCTAGTTTGTCTACAACAGAACTAATCTGATGAAAATTTCTCAAGGAAGAGATTGTGCTTTTTCTTTTCATGTTGGGGGGGCAGTGCTGGTCCTTAGCAGCTTTCATTTATTCTACAAATACTTATTTAGGCTCTATACTTGGTGACCTTGTCCCTTCCAGTATAGATAGGATTTGTGATGGGGGTGAAGGGTGGCCATATCCCTTAGGTTCCTGATGCCGCAGGGAACACATCCATGCTCCCTCTGGCACACTTCTAAACTAACATGTGGTACTGAAATATCCTAGAAACATTTCTTCCCAAGGAGGAGAGGGGACAAGACAGCAAGAAGGCCACCTTAGCAGTGGAGGGGCCAAATCTTTGCACACCCGCGAGGCCTTTCCCTTATCTGGTGAATTCTATCTTGCAGCACACAGGGGTTTTAGTTATCTGGAAAGGGGGGCTCTGTGACTAACGCTGCCATTTATTAAAGATCCCAGATAAACATTCTTCCCTAGTTAGCTGTCCTCCACCAATGGCCTGGCCAGGACTCAGTTAATATAAAAGAGATGATATTGTCGGATAAGTGCTACTTGGCAGGGCCGGGAGACGCTGCCCCGGGCCTGGATGCTCGCTTGAATGGAGATGCAGCTGGGAAAAGCCTTCTTGTTAACTTCTCCTGTCTTGGTTTCTTTTCTTCTCTTGTTGTTTGTTTTTGAACTGCCTTCATCCTTACTGTTTTTAAAAAAAATAGATTCTTAAAGTCCAGACAGTCTCTGTATAAACTTTTAGGAGCAGGTTAAGGGGAACTGGAGTCCCTAAAACCAAAAATCAGACCCATTGCTGTCAAATCGATTCTGACTCATAACGACCCTGTAGTACCAAGTAGAACTGATCCATAGAGTTTCTGAGGAGCACCTAGCATATTTGAACTGCCAACCTTTAGGTTAGCTTAGCATTTAACCCCCACGGCCCCGGGTCTTCCCTAGAATCTCAAGGCCTTAGTCGTTAATGCTCTCATCTGCTAATTGGAAGGTCAGAAATTCAAGTCCACCCAGAGGCACCTGGAATCTACTTCCAAAAAATCAGCCATTAAAACCCATGGAGCACAGTTCATAGGTCCTGGGGCTTGTGCTAACCTAAAGGTTGGTGATTGCAACCCATTCACTGACACAGTGATAGACCTCGCAATCTGCTTCAGTCAAGATTATAGCCAAGAAAACCCTCAAGGAGGAGTTCCACTCTGACCCATGTGGGGTCACCATAGTTGAAGTCAACTGAACAGCAACTAACCACGACAACCACGAGGAGACCTGTGGTCTAGCTCCTTCCTTCCGTCTTCACCTGGCTGGAGTGCTGGAAGGGTCTAGAGAGGTGTCCTCAGACAGGACAGCAGGCATGCCAGTAGACAGCCAGCCAGGCACCAGCCTGTCTTTAGATTAGGTGTGACTCTCCTCTGCGCCTCACGGCACCGGAATGAACCCAGACTTGCCCTTGCTGCCTGTCTAGTCTCAGCTCCGACACCTCTCCCTCTGACTCAGGATGCTCCGGCCACACCTGCCTTCTTTTTGTGTCTCAAACCCACAAGCTCCGGGCTTCCTCAGAGTTCCTGCACTTTCTGTTTCCCCTGCCTGGAGGGTGCATCCCACACCTATCTCCCTCTCTTCATTCAGGTCTCAGCTCCATCCTCAGGGACTGTCCTGACCATCCAGTCCTCCTGAGTCAGCCCATTGTCCTGTTTTGTGGTCTTCCTCCCAGCTCCCGCAACCTCTGTTGTCTTTTTTTCTCCTGTCTGCACCTGCTGTGGTGATGCAATAGTGAAACGCTCAACTACTAACAGAAACATTGGTGGTTCAAGCCCGCCCAGCAGTTCCACAGGAGAAAGACCCGGCAATCTGTCCCCATAAAGATTACAACCTAAAAAACCCTGTGGGGCAATTATACTCAATCACACAGGGCTGCTGTGAGTCAAAACTAACAATAGGCATCTAACAACAGCACCCTTTTTGAGAGCAGGGCCTTTGGCCATCTGCAGCACCTAGAATGTTCTAAGTAGCGGCTAAAAGAGTTGAATAGTCTTGGTCTCAATCCACTTTCCAACAAATGTCCTATAAAATGTGCCATGTTTCCACTGCTTCCAGAACAATAGAAAAACAGGTCTGGAAGCTCTGTCTAAGCCTCTCTTGCCTAAGGTCCAGGTGGAGATACCCAGGAGGCCTGGCAGCACCTGCACAATGATCATTGGTTGGGACTTCCTGGCAGGGGACAAATTCTGACTCTTGATCCTGGATTCTCAGCACAATCCAGGAAGACTCACCAGAAATTTAATACACTGCAGTTTCTCTGTTATCCACAGGAGATCACTTCTAGCTGGACTAATCAGGGTAGTATCCTAGTAGAGGTGGGAATCCAGGTATGTCTTAAAGGACAGATGGGAAGGAGGATGCTGTGAACAGGAGGAAAGGCAAGAAAAAAAAGAGCAGAAGTCAGAAGCAGGAGCGCCTTGAAGAGAACGGCAGGTAAACCAGGGTAGGAGACTAAAGAACAGGTGCATTCATCTTGAGAAAGGTGCCCGGGGCTGATTTACCCCTGGAGCTGGCAGGGTTCTTGGCTCCCCTTGGCTACTTTTGGGACCTTGGACAAGTCGCTTGCCCTCTCTGTGTCTCAGTTTCTTCATCTGGAAACCAAGTAAATAAACCAAACTCATTGCCGTCAAGTCAGTACCCACTCATAGCAACCCTATAACACAGCGTAGAACTGTCCCTTTAGAGTTTCCAAGGAGCAACTGGTAGATTTGAACTACTTATCTCTGGTTAGCAACCAAAATTAAACGCTGCACCACCGTGGCCCCCCAATCTGGAAAAGGGAAGTGATAGTCGCTGCCTCTCAGAATTGTCCTGGGGACCAGGTAAACCAATGGCATAACTCAAAAGTTACGCGCTTGGCTCCCTGTGAGAGAGAAGCAGTAGTCTGTCCCCTCCTTGCTCTCTGATAGTTGTCTGGGTGTTTGTTATGGATTGAATTGTGTCTCCCCAAAATACATGTTGAATTCCTGGCCCTTGGACTTGTAGATGTGATCCTGTTTGGATGTAGGGACTGTCTCTTGTGAGTTCATACCAGTGTTGGGTGAAACCCAAACCTAATCACTTCTGAGTTATAAGAAGACCAGAAATAAACCAGTAAAACCAAGCCCAGTACTATCAGTTGATTCCAACTCATAGTGACCCTATAGGGCCGAGTAGAACTGCCCTATAGGGTTTCCCAGGAAACCCTGGTGGAGTCAAACTGCTGACCTTTTGGTTAACAACTGTAGCATTTAACCACTATGCCACCAGGGTTTCTGAAGACCAAAATAAACACAGAAATCTACAGGGGAAGATACACACCACCTCAGGATTATCTACTAGGCAAGAAACTAAGGAATGCCTGGGGCTGCCCCCAAGGAAGCAGCCCACACAGCTGAGAGCCTAATTTGGACTTTTAGCCTCCAGAACTGTGAGAAAATGAATTTCTGTTCTGTAAGCCACCCACCTTGGGGTTAGTGCTGCAGCAGCCCTGAAAGACTAAATATCCAGACCCTGCAGCTGCCCTGCCATCTCCAAACCACACTGCTGCAAACACTTGCACCTGGAGATGCAGCTGGGGCCCCTAGGCGAACAGCAAGAGAAGGCAGCAGGTGACAGAGACCAGCTGGATATCGTGCAAAAGATATCCTTCCAAGAACAGGTCAGGGAGCCAGCTGGCCAGTGCAGGGCTCCCATGGGTCTCAGTTTGGGACCTGACCAGGCCCCAGCTGGCAGCAGCATGTGACCTGCGTTCCTCCTGGGACTACTTCTGCCGGGCAGCAGCCATCCTAATCCTAACTGTCCCTCTGTAGTTCCCGCGACCTCACCAGCCCCAGCTTCCTCGCCTTTAAAATGGACATAACAGCCCTTTCCCTCTCCTGGAAGGCTGCTGTGACAAGTAGGAGAAGGTACATAGATCCTGGGGTAGTAAATGTCATGTGTCCACTTGGCTGCATTGTGGTGCCCGGTTTGATCAGAAATAAGTCTAGGTATTGCCGGGAAGGTGTTTGATAGATGTGATTGATAATTTGCAGTCACTTGACTCTGATCAAAGCAAATGCCTCTTGATAATGTGGGCAAGCCTTACCCAATCAGCTGGAGACCACAAGAGCAAAAATCGAGGGTCCCGGAGAAAAAGGAATTCTGCTCAAACTGCAACACAAAAATCCCCTCAGAGTTTCCAGTCTGCTGGTCTTTATGTTTTTCGGACTCAAGACTGCAGTATCAACTCCTCCCTGAGTTTCCAGCCTGCTCCCCTGCCCTACAAATTTCAGACCTCACACAGTCATGTGAGCTACTTCCTTAAGCTAAATCTCTCTCTGCGAGTGTGGGTATTTGTGTGTGCGTGCGTATATGTGTGTGTGAGCATGTGTAAGTTGTGTACAAAACTACTCTGTCCATTTATCATATGGTGATGGCTTGCATGTTGCTGTGATGCTGGAACCTCTGCCTCTAGCATGTCAAATACCAGCAGGGTCACTCATGCAGTGGACAGAGATCAACAGATTAAGTCCTTCCAGAGTCAGACAGACTAGGAAGAAAGGCTTGGTGATCTCCTTCCAAAAATCAGTCAGTGAAAACCTTATGGATCACAATAGGATATTATTAGATGCACTCGCTTTGGACATGTCATCAGAAGTGATAGTCACTGGAGAAGAACATTCTTTGGTGATACAGAGGGCCGATGAGGACAGGGGAGTCCCTTGGTGAGGTGGATTGGCTCAGCAGCCGTAACGATGGACTCAACCGTGCGGCCAGTCATGAGGATGATACAGGACCTACCATGATTTCATTCTTTTGTACATGTAGTCACCACGAGTGAAGAGTCAACTCAATCCATAGTGCCAGGCAGCCCCATGGAGCTGTGTCCTTCCCCCACCGTCAGCCCCAGCCCCTCCACCTGTAACATGAGCTCCTAGCAAGGGCCCAAGAGCAGGAGCTTTGTGGTGGAAGGTTCAACTCCAACCCTGTGCTGGAGCAGTAACCTGGGTGTATCGCTCACCTTCCTGAGCATACCCTCTCCTCTGCAGAAGGAAGAGAGTGGTGCACCATTAACTACTTTGCTCAGCCTTTCTGTGTCTTGGCTTCCCCAAAGGGGAAGTTGGGGTTGTGAGGGTGTGGTCAAGATTCCTTCTGTTTTATGTGCAGCACTTTGAACAGTGGCATGTAGTGGGTGCCATGTACGTGTGTTTGCACTGCCTTCGTTGCTCTTGGTGTTGATGTGATTAGACCTTAACATGTGCTTCAGAGGATGGAAAGGCAAAGGGCATGCACATGCTTTGTTCAGGGCTCGGTGCAGTCTCTTGGTAAATGGTACAACTAAGAAACAAAATGACCCTGTGTGGCGCAAACAATTAATGTACTCAGCTGCACACAGACAGATTGTAGGTCAGAGCCAACCCAGAGGTGCCTTGGAAGAAAGCCCAGTGATCTCCTTCCAAAAGATCAGCCACTGAAAGCCTTACAGCGCACAGTTTCTCTCTGACACGCATGGGATCACCATGAGTCCGAGTCAACGACAACTGGTTCAAGAACCAAAAGGCACCAATTGGTGGCTGATTCACCTTTTTCCTCTCATAGGGCTGAGATTGTTGGGTGTGGCTGGGCTGGCGAGCTCCTGGTGAGCAGCAAAGAGGAATAGAGTAGGAAATGTGGAGCTAGGTCCAATTAAGCGCACAGGTAACTGGAAGATGCCGTATCCTGGCATTGCCTGCAGCACCCCAGTGAGGCCAAGTCGGAGATTCCCCTGAGCCTGACTACTACTGTCCCCTGCACACAGGAGCTTGGGCATCCAGTTTGTCTGGTCTTCTGGTCTCCACATTCCCCTTCCCGCTGTGTCAACCCCTCCACACCCAGAGCTACCAGTCTGGCAGGTGCACCCGGACACAGACCTGCCCTGCCTACCCTATGACTTCCTGCTCCAGCTTCGCCTCTCACCAAAAGGACATCTCATATCTGAAATTGAGTCCTGACTTCCTTCTGGAGCCTTGTCCACATAGAACCCCTGATATCTTTTTCTAGAAGACTTGGCCATAGCTCTGATGGCAGGTTTATTCAGACCTGTCCTTGGGGGCTCTCCGCAACCCCTTGCTGACAGAAACCACGGTCCAGCATGCCCCCTCGCCCCCTGACAGGTCTTCTTTCTCATTGCCCATTGACCCACTCCTCCAGGAAGGCCACCAGCATACTGAACTTTGCTGCCACCTACCACTCTGTGGAGTGGCCCTCATCCCTTCAGCACCAGTGGCTCTGCCTTGGGCAGGAGGCACTGCTGGGTACCCCCTCTGTCCCACTTAGTGTGGACAGACAGGGCAGCCTCACCTATCAATGTGGGAAGACACGGCACCTCGTTCCTGCTCTCGGAGAAGCTGCTGTTTTTTCATGCCGTGTTAGAACTCCTGCTCCAGGTCTTAGCAGGCTCGAGTCCATTGTTGTGTGTCCTGTGTCACTCCACCTCATTAAAGGTTTTCCTCATTTTTGCTGACCCTTGTCTTCACCACCTATGATGCCCGTTTCTAGTGATCGGTCCTTGTTGATGGCATGTCCAAAGTAAGAAAGAGGAAGTCTCACCTAAGGAACATTCTGGCTGTATTGCTTCTAAGATGGATTTGTTTGGGCTGTATTGCTTCTAAGATGGATTTGTTTGTTACTTCTGGCAATCCATGGCATGTCAATATTCTGTGCGAGCACCACAGCTCAAATGCATCAGTTCTTTGGGATCATGAGGATGGCGCAGGACCGGGCAGCATTTCCTTCTCTTCCACACAGGGTTGCCTTGAGTCAGAGCTGACTCAACAGCAACTAACAACAACTCCAGGCTTTGGGGGTCCTCCGGGCCACATTCTGGGTAGAGAGGGCATTCTCCATGCCACTTCAAGCTATTTGGGGAAGGGATCTGGCCCTGCCCATTGGCCCTGCCGCTGTCCCCTGTGTGGACACTAGAAGGAGGCTATGTCAGGCCGAGCGGCAACTCAGTTGGATGAGCCCCAAATCAGAAGACAGCGAGCCGGAAGCTCTGGTTCCAGGGATGCTCTGATTAGTGACATTCCGTGGACACAGAATGGAGCTTTTAATTGGAAGTGGCTGTGCTTCTCATTAATCACAGCAGGAACCAGCTGCTTTGTTTTAATGACAGTGGATACTGGAGTGGAACTGAAAAAAAAACCAACCAAAGATCTGTTGTGGATAGAAATCAGCCATCTTCCTGTGGCACCTCTGACAGACCCCATTTAAACTGACTAGCACGTGGCAAAACTCATCCTGGAAAAAGAGACCCTTTAGAGTCGTGCTTAATTGTGGCAAGTTCAGTTCCAGGTTTTAGGCTTTTAGCTTTCTACTCTTTTCTCATTCTTGTGACTTCTAAGAATATCAGGAGTCAGGACCCCTGTTTTGAACAAGTGGAAAGTTCCAGACTCTGGTAAGCCTTTAAAAATCACAGAGGTTCCTTTCCACCTATTTTGTCTCGTAATTCTCTCAGGGTACAGCATGTGTTTGTCCTGGATACCCCAGGAGAGTTCCAGCTTCCAATATCCATTCCCATCAGCCCACAATGTCCTTAAAATGCCTCCTTTCATATATCCTGGCTGCCTGCTCAGGATGCCTGGTGCCTAGGGACCCAGCACAGAATCCCCCTGGGTTGTATTTGGAAAAGGCAGACCCTAAGTTTATGGCTGAATAAGTGGTTCTTTCCCCAGTTTCACCCGTGGCCTCCCCTTAGCAGTGATTTTACCTAAACAAGAGGGTGTAGACAGTATGCAGGGTTGGAGGTGGGGTGTGCTGTGTCTCCTGCTCTGACTTGGGTTGGGGCAGCAGGAAGGAAAACAGCAGAACGGGCTCTCGTCTCACAGGCTTTAGTAAGCACCTCCCATGTTCCCAGTGGTTTTATGGATGTCCAGGGAGCCTGGGAAACTACAAGAAAGAAGGGTGATCTGTTACCCAGCATTTCCTAGGGTGCAAGCTTCAGCCACCTCTGAATCTCCATTCTTGTCTGTCACCTGCCTCTGTGCCTTGATTGTCCTTAAGGATATCAGAGGAAGAAGGGGTAGATGGGCCAGGCTGAATTTAGGGCGTTCCTGGTCCACAAGTAAAATATTCCACAACAGCTACCTATGTATGCCTGTAAGCCCCATACCTTTGTGCTGCCATTTCTCCCAGTGTACTGAGGGAACAGAATTCCAACTCTGCTATATTCCACACTTCCTTCTGATCTAGTCACACTGGCCTTTGTATGCTCTTCAAATTCACCTCAGGGTACCTGCCTCAGGGCCTTTGCACCTGCTGTCCTCTCTGCCAGGCATTCCCTGAGGAGGTGACCCTTCTCTCCAGTCTTGTCCAGAACATCACTGGTCATCTTCTGAGGCTTCAGAGTTCCATTGCTGTGGACTGTCCATGTCCTCCTAGGTCAGTGGCCCTGGGAGAGCAGCGCCCTTGGTGGGCCTTTCATGGGCTCCCTGGACCTTTAACTGATTGGATAAAGCCCACCCATATTACTAGGGTCATCTCCTTTACTTAGAGTAAGCTGACTGTGTTTGTGAACCATATCAGCAAAACACCTTCCCAGCCTCACCTAGACTTGTGTTGGGCCAAACACTGGGCATCACAGACAGCCCCAACCCAGTGGGTTCTTAAAACTCACTTTCACAAATGGATGTCTGTCCAGCAGCTGTTTGTATCCATTAATATAATCAGAAACATAGTCTTTCTTTGGGTCATTCGACCAGTATCTATGGAAAGCCTGCTGAGTGCATGACATTGTGCTGGGCCGGGGGCACACAAATACAAACACCGAGGAATGGTTCCTAACTCCTGGTGTCCCTGAGGAGACAGAAACCTCACAGCACCCTTACAGGGGTGTGGTCAGTGATGCTGGAGAGGGAGGGGTGACTGTGGTTGGGGGGCTGGCTGTCAGAGAGTCAACAGTTGGTCAAAGACAGAGAAACAGCAAAGGGCACTTCTGCCACAGAGCAGGAGGAGTGAAGGCCCAGGGGCTTATGAGGCCAATGACATTTTCTTAAAGATTTATTGATATAGTTCCATACTGGACAAGTTACCCATTTAAAATGTGCAAGGTTGTGTAGCCATCACCACTAGTTCTAGAACACTGAAACAAAAAAAATAAGCCTTGTACCCCTTTAGCAGCCATTCACTTGCTTCCCCTTCCACCAGCCCTGTTGTTGTTCTTGGGTGCCGTCAAGTGGATTCCAACTCATAGCAACCCCATGTAACACACTAGGACTGCCCTATAAGGTTTTCTAGGCTGTGATCTCTATAGGAACAGAACACCAGATCTTTTCTCCCGCGGAGCTGCCAAGTGGGTTAAAACTGCCGACCTTTTAGTTAGCAGCTGAGTGCTTCACTGTTTTGCCCGCTGGGCTCCTTTTCTACTAGCCCTAAACCATACCAAACCAAACTCACTGCCATCAAGTTGATGCTGACTCATAGCAACCCTACAGAACAGAGTACAACTGCCCTGTGGAGTTTCCAGGTGCCCCACTGGGTTGGGGCTGTCTACCGACCTTTTGCTTAGCAGACATAGCACTTAAACCACTGTGCCACCGGGATTTCCTCTACCAGCCCTAAGCAACCACTGATCTCCTTCCTGTCAGGATGGTTTCCTCTAGTCTAGACATCTTATATAAATGGAATCATATAACAAGTGGGCTTTGATGTCTGGCATCTTTCACTGAGTTTCAAGTTTCACACCTGTAGTAGCGTAGATCAGAATGTCATTCTTTCTTATGACTCAACAATATTGCAGTATATGGATAGACCACATTTTGTTTATCAGTTGATGGGCATTTGATTGGTTCCACTTTTTGACTTATGGATAGTGGTGTTGTAGACATCCATGTCCAAGTTTTGCGTGGATGTGCATTTTCATTTCTCTCGGAGTGAGGAAGTCATGCTTGTGGTGACTAAGTCTCTGTAAAGCTATGTTAACTGTGTGCTGCTTAAAGCCAGCCGTCTGGTAAGAGCAGCCCCTAAGTAACAATAAGAGGCCAGCTGTGCTGTATCCAGTAGTTTGCCAGAGCACAGCGAAGTGTATAAGGAACAAGAACTGAGAGACTCGCCTCACACGAGACCAGTGTTCAGAGTCTCTCAAAGCTGGTGGTAAAAGCACAGCTTCCCAGGCCCAGCCCCAGAGCCTCTCATTCAGTGGGTCAGGGTGGGGCCCAGGACTCTGCATTATAACAAGGTACCCTGACCTTCTGAGTCTGGTACTGAGCAACCCTTTCTGGACTGGGAGTACCATGAGTGTAAGGACCTCAGCACTGGGCAGGCACACACTTTATTTTTGAAAAACTAAATCATTTTTATAAAAAAGGAAGAGGGACATTGAAATATTCTACTAGGTATTGATCTGGGTTAGTTCTGTCTGAGCCCTAGCTTTGTGTATTTAGGTAAGACCAGAATGCCAGGCTCTGCTTTCTTTCACCATGAAGAGTCCTAAGTAAGGGACATCAGGTGGGGGCAAAATCTCGCCGTGGGCAGGGGCTGAAAGCAGAGTCTGGCCTCCTGTGGCCTTTTTGGTAGGCCCAGGCCCTGCCATCTCCAAGTCCAGAATCACCCTGGTGAGGGTCTGCCAGGCCTGAGTCAGTACCAAAGGCTGCCCACCCTGGCATTAGAGCCATTCTTCCCCATTCCCATCTCCCTCTCAACTTAAGGGGTGCAGCGAAGGCTGCCACCGGCCCTGAGCTTGGGGACCCAGACCAGCCAGGGCTCTGCAACCCAAGCAAGCAAGTGGCAGGAGGAAAGGTAGAGTTGGGCCTGGGGGATCCTGAGAGGCCCTGCCAGTATGTGCAGTGGCACCCATGGTCTGCGCAGGCATCCTTGTCAAAGGACCAGCTCTGTCCTCCCAGCCCCTCTGTCCCCAGGTCGTGGGTGCCACCCTCAGGACTGGCTCCTACCACCATGCCAGACCATTCTCATGGGAGGACCAGGACAGTTAGGGGTGGGGTTTCTCATACTTGAGCCTGATGCCAAGACTTATCCAGTTAGAAAGCCTTTCCTGTATGTTGTGGATCAGTGTTAACTTTATGTTAAGTAACGTCTCTACCACTGTGGGCCTCATCATGGACACAGTCCGCTGCAGGGCTCGGCATGCATCCCCTGGTCTCCACGAGGACCCTCAAAGGGAGGAGTTCTTTGTGGTCTGCATATTACCCTGGAGCACACTGAGGCTCAGAGAGGTAGGGACTTGTCTGAGGCTGCTCAGCTCAGGAGCAGGGAGGTCAGAACTGGAACAAGGTTTGTTGATCCAGGCCCCTAAGGCAGGATGGGGGCAAGGAGAGGTTAGAAACATCATCGACTGTCATGGACCATCTCTGGGTAGACTCTTTTCTGGTCCTGGCAAAGCAGAGCCCAAAGAGTGTATAAGGGCCTGGAAGGGCCAAGCTAGGAGGGGCACAGTGGCTCAGAGAGGGCAAGATACCTACCTGCTGTCACACAGCAAATAACTGCAGAACCAGAGCTAGCCCCTGATCTTCTGCTGCCCTGTCTGTGGCTCTGTCTCAGCAAGTCCCTGCGGGGCAAAGGAGGCCTGAAACGCAGTTTGGCTAAGGCCCACTCTGAGGGGGATGAACTGAATGCTCAAGGTCAGAGGGCCAAGCCAGCCCTTCCTGCCAACCAGGGTGGCTCTGTGGGTTTCCAGAAGCCACACTGAGTTTTGCTGCAGGAGGACAGCCTTGTTTGTGCCCACCTGGATCCTGCGGCCACAGTGTGGGAAAGGATGCCGAGGAGGATGGGGTCAAAGGGCATGATTTCATTCGTTCGGTCATTCATGCACTCCTCAATTCCAGAGGTACTTACTCGGCCTCCGCTGCCAGTGAGCACTGTTCCCAGTACTAGAACTTCTCGGATCTCCTTTCCCCTTTACCCTGGGTTTCTTTCCTCGGGCCGTCCTTGTCCTTATCATCAAGACAGGGTAGTTTGTTCTCCCTGTATTTCTGCCCCAGCTGAAGCCCCCATTCCTGGCTTAGAACCACAGTGGGCAGAGCTGGGCACTCACCCCGGAAGCTGTGGCTGGAGTCAGCCACCCACACACTCAGCCATCCATCCAGGCAGCCACCCGTCCTGCAGCCCCATCCTGCAGCCCCATCCTGCTCTCACCCTGCTTCAGTGCCTGCCCAGGCGTCCTTCCCAGCCCCCCTAACTAAGCGGGCAGGCAGCCGTCAGCTTTGAGCAGCCAGTGACCGCCTGGCAGGCAGCCGGTGCCTCCCACTTCATTAATAATGAATCGCCAGGCTCTCCCTGCACCTCTCACTGGTCGCTTAATTGACTTGGTGGGAGACTCGGCAGGTCCCCTCTGGAAAGAGTCAGAGAAGCAACTGCTCCAGCTAAGGCCACCAGAGCCCAGGAGAGCAGGCAAGCAGCCCCACTCAGCCTCCCAAGCAGCACCCCCAGGGTGCCTGCACCCAGGGGCCATTCCACAGAGCACCTGCTACGAGGGGCTTCTCTTCCCAGGGCACCTGCTCTCAGGGACCCCCACACCCATGCCACCTGGTCTGAGGGCTGTCTCCTGGCAAGGTACCTGCTCCCAGGGGCTACCCCCTCAGGGTACCTACTCAAAGGTGGCTGCTCCCAGCAAGGCATCTGCTAGCTGCCCCAGGACTCTAGGAAAGGAACAAGATTCCTCTCTTTATTCAGAGAACTCGCAGCCTAGCCCTGCAGAAGCTTTAGAGGTTGCGCACTGATTGTCCTCAAGCCGGGACCAGATACTGGGCAGGCTGGGCCAGACCTGTGTGGAGGCAGAGGAAGGAGCCCCCAGTAACGAGATGTGAGGAGCAGAGGAGATGGCAGCTGCTCACTGGACTCCCAAGTTTCCTTCCAGAAGATTTCTTCTAGCTCGGCTCGGGACCTCTGATTCCCTCCCCCTGGAAAGTGCGCCAGCTCTTTCCCCATCATCGTTGCCTTGGGAGATCCTGGATCCCGAGGGGCTGCCTCAGAGAGATCCCCTCTAAGGGCTCACATCTCCCCCAGGGTGGAGTGCAGCCCCCAGGGGCAGTGACTTCTGGACGAGAGAGAAGCAAGCTCATAGCCAGGACCCAGCCGGCCGCCAGCATGCAGGTCTCCTTCATGTGTTCCGAGCACAGCCTCAAGGCCCGCAGCCCCGACGAGCGGCTGGGCCGGCCGGCGGTCAGCAGCCCCAGCATGGGCACCCGCGGCCGCTTCCGAGCCGTAGCCATGGTGGCCCGGAGTCTGGGGCAGCTGTCAGTGCAGAGCCCCCCAGGTGCCAGCGATGCAAGCGGGAAGCAGCCTGGCATGAAATACAGGTAGGAGATGGGAGGGCTTGGTGGATGGGGGCTGCCCTCACTGCACCCCGCCTCCCAACCTGCCACCGTCCTTAGAACCAGCAAATCCCGGGTTTTCAGACTTAAGTTCCAAGAGGCCAGGGGGAGCTATTTTTAGTGCTTGGTGGACTTGGTGAGAAATAACACCGAGGCTCAGGATTGGATTAACCAGTGAGCACGGTATGCCCTGGCTTGCGGTAAGCTAGGTACACACAGGCTTAGTTGTGTTTACCTGCTAATCTGTAGCGCACAGTTTCTAATAGGTTTCATCACGTTTGATCTTTAATGTGGAGAAAAACAGGTGAAATTGTGCACTGCAGATTATTAAGGAAGTTCAGGTAAACCCATGCGTACGTTGCTTATTGGGTAATCCATCACTGCTCACAGTCAACACCGTGTTTCTCCCTTTGCATCATGGGGGGTGATGGTGCACAAGTGTGTCTTTTCTGTCTTTCTGCCCACTTGGCTTCTTTCACCGGGATCGCCCACATCAACTTTGCAAAACCTCCTCTCCCTGGGTGCCTGAGCTGGCACTGGCCGGAGACCCCTGCCCCCCTCTGCCTTCCTCACGTGCTAGCTCATGGGGGCCCAACAAGGTGGCCCATGAGTAGTCTCATGTCTCTTCATCCAGCCTAGCATGAAAAGCATCTGTTTGATAACCAGGGACTGGCAGGTGAAAGATGAGGTGAAGTTTACCTTCCTACGTGGCCTGGCTCTCTCTCCAGCAGACACAGAGCAGCCAGGCAGCCTCTTAAGGTTCCCCTACGATGGGTCAGCCTGGTCTGCCGGATTTCTCCATTTGGGTTCAACTACTCCGCCTGATCTTGGAATCTCTGGCTATGACTTGTCTGTGATGAGAGCACAAAGCCTGAGGGCCTGTAGGCTGGGAGCTTCCCTGAATTCCCCTGAAGCCCAGCCAGGGTCTCAATCAAATGCCTAGTGGGCAGTGATTGACGAGGGTTCGCTGCCCCAGCTTTGGAGAGCCGCTCCTGCTGGGCAGGGTCCCAAGGCAACCTGGTAAGCATGAGGTCCTCCTCACTACGCTGAGTCCCTCTGAGCCTAGAGGCCTCACCCAAAAATCAAACCCACTGCAGTCAAGTCTATCCCAACTCATAGCAACACTATAGGACAGAGTAGAACTGCTCCATGGAGTTTCCAAGGAGCACCTGGAAGATTTGAACTGCCGACCTTTTGGTTAGCAGATGTATGTAGCACTTAACCCACTGCGTCACCATGTTTTCCCTGGAGACCTTTGCACTTCCAAAACAGTATGCCTTAGGGAACAGACACATCTATTCCACAGGATCTGCATGAACTGAAATAGATAGAAGTTAAGTCTCTGCTTCCCTGGTTTGGTGGGAAAGTGCTTCCAAACAGAGAGCCAGGTACAACTCTGCTTTCAGTGACTGCAATGGTCGCCTGTGCCCCCAACCCCAGGAAAAGCCACAGACAGTGCTAATTGATTTGAGGAGAATCATCTGGGATTATGGGTAGTGTTGGTGCCAAGACAAAAAGTACTGAGGAATCATTTCTCCTAATTAAGGTTATAGTTTACATCACTCCAGAGCCAATGTCTGAGAGTTGGACCCCATGATAAAGAACTCTCTCATTTAAGTACAGTAATGCCTCCTCAGGGTGGAACTCCAGAAGAACTCTGTGAGCCCCTCAGATTCGTGGCCCACCTCCTTCCTGTTTCAGGTCCTTGGGGAAGGTTGATGTTCTTTAATCAACTTCT
Source organism: Heterohyrax brucei (assembly GCA_028571685.1). NCBI lineage: Eukaryota > Metazoa > Chordata > Mammalia > Hyracoidea > Procaviidae > Heterohyrax > Heterohyrax brucei. The sequence continues at coordinate 34,939,468 of CM053140.1, forward strand.
GGGGTAAAAGCCTGGGTGAGGATAATTGAGAATGGCATTCTCGGGTCTAGAAGCTCTGAGGGTTTATCTCGTCTGTTGAGTGGGAAGGTCAAAAGCTAGACATAAGCAGAATTCTTTTTTTAGTTTAGATACCTGTTAGCTGCTGCAACTTTTCTGTCCATTATAAAAAACAAACAAACATTGCCGTTAAGTCAATTCTAGTTCATCGTAAGTCCATCATAGCCTCATCAAAGCGGTTAATATATGTGAGGCCGTTTTTCTAAATGTAAAGCATTATGTAAATAGAGTAGCTATTAACGTGATTCCCATAGCACCCACTGGAAAGATCTCAAGGAATCTGTGTTTTCAGGATTACCAGGCGGAGTGTATGTGTGCGCATGCGTGTGTGTGTATATACAAGTGTATGAACAAGTGTTTATGGGTATGTGAGTGTGTGTGTATGTGTGTATATGAGCATGTATGCATGCGAGTGCATACATTTGCATGTGAATGCATATGTGTGACTGTTAGAGCCAAGGCAGTGAAAACCAAAACCAAACCCATTGCTGCTAAATCAATTCTATGTCCTGGTGACCCTATAGAACAGAGTAGAACTGCCCCACGGGTTTCCAAAGCTGTAACATTTCCACATCTGTCTCCTGAGGAGTGGCTGGTGGGTTCAGACTGACCAGCCTTTCAGCTGGCAGCGGACCACTTAAACACTGCACCACCAGGGCTCTCACTGAGGGCAGGGAAGGGAGTTATTAGTAGACTACTGGATTTGTAGTCTAAGGACCAGGGTTCAAATTTCAGTCCCACCACTTCCTAACTGGGGGATCCGCACCCATCAAATAGCAGAGCAAACACAGTTGTGCATCTAGGAGACCTGTGCCTCTGGGGCTGGGGAAGGGAGGTGGGCACATACTGTCTATCACAGCAGCTGAAGTGTGAGTTGAAATCCTAGCCATGACCTGTCAGGCACCCCTTGCTGAGCACCTCTTCAATCTGGTAGCACCTGCTTCAGATTTCTCCAGCGTGACTGTCTCAGGGCCACAGTAGGGGCTACAGGGACTGCCAGCAGGCCCAGTCCCAGTCCTTGCCTACCACCTCCTCAGGAGACTGGCCCTTCCCAGGAGCGTGCTCCAGGGCCAGGAAGAGGCCACCAGATACATCATCTGGTTAACTCTACACAGCTTCCCTAAAGGCTGTCTTCTTGCTACAAGGACCAGGAGTTGCTCAGCATGGGAGCCCAAGCTCAGCAAGTATAGAGAGGACCAGGATTTGGCCCCCAGGTTGAACTTCAAAGCCTGGTATCTCACCTTCCTGTTAGACCAACATCACCTGTGACAGACATTCCTTGGGAACCTGCTGCTGCCCCCTTAGATGTGAATATAGCCTACCCTTAGGGAGCTTGGAGTCTAAGGTGGGGCTATATTGGGAGTCTCTTTATCTATTTTCTTTGAGGGCAACTCTAAATCTAACCCTCAACTACAAAAGCAGTCCTATCCTGTGACCCTAACCACCAGATCCAGGTCAGAGCTCACATGTTGAAGGGCCTAGTCCTGCAGGCTGCCAAGTCTGCCCAAGACCTCAGACACCCTGACTTATGACCTGCTGACTGCAATTTCTGGTGTTACTTCTGCCCCCTCAGGATGGCATCAGTAAGTTCAAGGGTCCTCCATGGCCCCTCACTTCAGCCCTCCTGGCTGCAAAGTAAGAGAGGTTCCCATTACCCTCTCAAGGTTTGATAATTTGCTAGAACAACTCATAGAACTCAAGAAAGAGTGATACTTAAAGTTATTATAAGAAAAAGGCTAGAAGTGAAGAAACCCATAGGGCAAAGTCTGGGAGGATCCCCAGCACACAGCTTCCATGTCCCAAAAAAAGGAATGCCTCACCGTCCCAGTCACTGATGTCCTCCACCAACCAGGAAGCTCACCAAGTTTCTGTGACCAGTTTCTATTGGAACCTCGTTACATAATGGCATGATTGACCAGATCATTGCTCACACAGTTGAACCCACCCCCTGGCTCATCTCCTCTGAAACTGTGGGTCTTTCTGGCCTTGCCAGCCCCTCAAGAGTCAACCTCATTAGCGTAAAGTCTCAGCTGTAATCTGGAACCCTCAGGGACAACAAAGACGCCAGTCACTGGGGAAATTCCAAGGTATCAGAGGATGTGTCTCAGGAACCAAGGACAAGACAAAATCCTTTGGGAAGTTCATTGTAAACCTCACAGATGCCAACATGTAAACAGATGTGTAGAGCCAATAGATAGAAAAAGACCCATGTTAATCATGAACAGGTTGACAATGTACTGAAATGCCCTACCTGAAAATGCTCTGTCTTATTTTCCCATCTGCCTCATTCCTCAAACCAGCCAACCAAGATGATGTTGCTTTCCCATGGCCAGATCAAATTTTTATCCTCCTCCCATAAAGTTAAAAACACTGAAAAGAATCCTGTTTTGAAAAGAATCTATGATTTATGAGAGCCTTCCAATACAAGCCATTCAGGAGATTCTGAGTGCGGTCTTCAGCAGTATAAAGTGGTCAGTGGCTGTAAGATGGAGAGCAATGCTTTCCTCTGGCAAGGACTATGTCTACGAGGCCTCATTAGGCATTTTTCTAGCCCTCTGGAGAAATATGCAGCAAATTTATAAAGGCCAATGTTATCTAGGTTTAGAGATTTTGAGCAGTTCTTTTATCATTATGACAAGTTTTAGTGGGGGAGACTGTAAGAAACCCTTTTGGTGTTTGGAAAGTTTCAAGCAGCATGGAGTCACCACCCCTGTCCTTTTGAGGCTGTGATTTGTTGGGTGCCTTACCCCCATCGAAAAGATTTCCACCTGGTGATAGCCTGTCCTTTCTCATTCTTTCTCTTGCTCCTGGCAGCTCATGGCAGAACTAATACCGTCATTCTAGCAGGGAAACAACTTGAGCAGGGTAATTGCAACATCACGCGGTGCCCTAGTTTTGTTAAATTATTCCTGTGGGCAGTCGGTGGAACAGCAGCTGGAAAGCCAAATGCCCAGGGTCCAACGCTGGCTGCAGGAGGACAGTCAGCAGCCGTTCAGGGAAGCAAGTCAATTCCATGCCAGTCAAACTGGGAACAGGTAGGAATTAGAAAGTAAGAACAGCTTTTTGCCATTTCTCCCCAGACTGGGTGTCACTTCTCTCCAGCCATCGACATAGGTGGGTGCAGCCTCGCCTGTGTCTCTGCTGCAAAACCTCTCCATTCCCTTGAACTTGCAGCATGTTCTGGCATTTGATTCAAACCCCATTGAAGGGAAGTCTTCAGGTCGTTGTGACTGTTAGCTGCTGTCCAGTCAGCTCTGGCTCGTGGCGACCTTGTGTGTAACAGAATGACACATGGCCTGGTCCTGTGCCATCCTCACGACTGTTGGTGTGTTTGAGGTCATTGTTGCAGTTTTTATGCCAGTTCATCTTATGGAGGATTGCCATCATTTTCTCCAACCCTCAACTTCAGCAACCATAATGTGCTTTTCTAGCAATTAGTCTTTCCTGTTGACTTGTCCAAAGTAAGTAAGCTGAAATCTACCACCTTTGCTTCTAAGGAGCATTCTGGTCGTGTATCTTCTGAGACTGATTTGTTCATTCTTTCGGCAGTGCCCGGTATATTCAGTATTCTCCACCAACATAATTCAAATCTATCAATTCTTCTTGTGTCTTCCTTTTTCACTGTCCAGCTTTCACATACGTGTGAAGTGATGAAAAAGTCCATAGCTTGGGTCAAATGAAACTTAGTCATCAGCGTGACATCCTGGCTTTTTAAAAATTCTAAGAGGTTTTTGCACGAGGTTTACCCAAAGCAAATTTGTCTTCAGGAGACCCACCGAAAACCTGGCCTCTGACAGAGCCCAGTCGGAGAGCTGCCTCATGGTCCCTCGTGGAATGGCTTTTTAGAGGCAATGGAGCAGCCTTCCTTCTGAGTGCCTGGGTTTATCCAGGCCAGGTGCCCAGTGGGCCCCAAGGCTCTGGGAACACTCACATGTTGCAATCACAATTTTGAAGGTATCTGCATCCTTACACATTTTCAGAGAAAGGGTCCAGAGCCTTCATCAGTTTCCTTAAGTTCCTTTCAACTTGCTTATTGTTGATGTATAAGAAAAGTCAGCAGATTTTGTGTCTTGACCTTGCACTTCACCACTTTGATGGCTTCATCTGTTAGTTCTAATAGCTGCCTTGTAGAATCTTTGAGGTTTTCTATGTATAGAATCATGTCATCTACAGAAAAGGTAGTTTTACTTCCTGCTTCCTGATTTGGGTACCTTTCATTTATTTCTTTATTTTTTTCTAGCCTAATTGCTCTGGCTTGGGCTTCCAGAACAATGTCAAGTAGCAGGAGCAGGTGTCCTTGTCTTGTTCCTGATCTTAAGGAGAGAGCTCTCATCGATCTTTCTTTATTGAGTATTATGTTAGTTATGGGGTTTTTTTTATAAATGCCTTTTGTTGTGTTGAGGAATTTCCCTTCTACTGCTTTCCGGTTGAGTGTTTTTCATTAGTTTCTCAAAGGGGCCTGTGACTCCAAAACAGTTCAGAAGCACTGGTCAGTAACGCTGGTCCTTTTTTCTTTGTTATCAGACTGCTTGGAAGCAACTTGGTCATCTCTCACCACGGTTATTTTCTAACTCATGTAGGAAATTTTACCTAAACTGCTAACTAGACCGTGTCTCCATAAAGAATTTATACGTGACACAGCTGTGCCTTTCTCTCCAGCAGCAGTTACTTTGGCTTGCAACATGCAAATAATAACAAGGGTACTATGTGCCTCTCACCGAATTACAGAGGCAAAAACTTGCGGAAACCTCATTCCCCTTTTTGACACCTACATGGGTTCCTGGGACACCCTGGTGGAGTCATGGTTAAGAGCTACGGCTGCTAACCAAACGGTTGGCAGTTCAAATCTACCAGGCACTCCTTGGAAACTCTGTGGGACAGTTCTACCCTGTCCTATACAGTCACTATGAGTTGGAATCGACTTGATGGCAATGGGTTTGGTTTTCTGTTTTGGTGTGGATTTCCTGTGACTGCCAGAACAAAGTACCACAAATTGGATGACTTTAAAGAATAGACATGTATTGTTGCATTGTTCTGGAGGCAACAAGGCTGAAGTCACCGGGTGAGCAGGGCCCTGCCCTCTCCCCAGACTCCGCAGGAAAAGCCTTCCTTGCCTCTCCTGGTTTCTGTAGCCCCCAGCATTCCTTGCAGTTGCAGCGTCGCTCCAGAGTCAACGCCCCTGTCTTTCTGTGTTTGTTCTCCTTTTTTAAAAGGGCCCTACTCAGAATGGGTTAGAGTCCAATCTATTTCAATAAGACCTCGTGGTGATTTAACTGATACGTCTTCAAAGACCCTATTTCCAAACAAGGTCATGTTTACAGGTACCAGGAGTTGGGACTTCAGCATAAATCTGGGGGACACAATCCGTAACAGTACCGTATGTTTAAAGCGTATCTAATTTGTCTGTCATCGTCTTTCATGTAAGAAAAAGTCACCCTGCATATTCTGTGCTGTGTCTCTCAGGTGCCCTGCCTGTTTGGGAAATGAGACACATGCAAGTTCAGAATGTCCCTAGGACCTTGTGCCCCAGGCACCGCGCTGGCTGCTTTTCATGTATTTCCTCGTTTCATCCTCACAACAACCACTATAAGAGAAACAGTGTTATGAGCCCCTTCTACGGATGCAAAAACTGAGACATAGGGAAGTTATATAACATGCCTGGAGTCATAGGGCTGGGAAGGTCAAATCAGGATTTGAGCTCTGGCTTCAGAGCCTCGTCCATCATCAGTGCTCAATCCAGTTCACCTTCCTGAAGGAGATCACTGGCTGCTATTAGGTTCTTATTTAGGGAAAATCCCAGCATCCCTGTAAGAACCAGTAGGCTTGCAGCCATTACCTATAACATAATGCTCAAAAAGAAATCATGTAAGGGCATTCACCACCCTTAACTGCCAGGATCTTGTAACCAAGGAAATCAAAGCCAGGAAGGGTCAGAGAGGTTCAAGTGAGACTCCGACTTGAACCCTTCACCACCCTCCCAAGAGGCTATGTGTTTTGGTCATCTAGGGCTGCTGCAACAGAAATGCTATACAGTGGATGGCCTTAACAAAGGAAAGGCTATTCTTACACAGTCCCTTGATAAGCTGCAAGTCCAAGTTCAGGGTGTCCATTCTAGGGGAAGGCTTTCCCCCTGTTGGTTCTGGAGGAGAGTTCTCGTGTTGTATCAGTCTTTGGTCAGGGAGCATCTTGGTGCAGGAACCTCAGGTCTGAAGGACATGCTCTTCTCCCAGTGCTGTTTTCTTGATGGTGTGGGATTCTCAATTCTCTGCTTGCTTCTCTTTCCTTTTATCTCTTGTAGGATGGAAGGTTAGGGGATAGTGCAAGGCATACTCCAAAGAAACTCCCTTTAGAGTGGAGCAGGGAGTTGATCCGATGAAGGGATTTACAGTCCCACCCTAATCCTCTCACGTACAGCATAGGAAAATCACAAAATAGAAGACAGTCTTAAAATATTGGGAATCATGGCCCAGCCACATGGCTACACATTTTAGGGTGACACAGTTCAATCCACGACACCATGCTTGGGTAGAGAAGAGAGCAAACTGACATCTAAGACACAGCATTCATCAAAGTCTAACGTATGGTGGGTGACCCTGGGAAAACCAGAGACCATGGGAATGGCGGCTGGGGATCAACACTCCAGCCTGTCTTGCTCTCTGCCTCCCAGAAGGCTGGCCCCAAGAGGACAGGACACTGGAGCAGGAATACCTGAGGTCAAAGTGAGGCTAAGCCAGATAGGCTGGGCCTAACTACTGCAGGGACCCTGCCGGCCACCCTGGACAGGTCTGGCCCTGTGCCTGCCACCATGGCAGACGTCAGGATCCCAGAGTACTGCCCAGGGAAGGTCTCAGTGAGCTCATCTGTAAAATAGGAATTGTGGAATCAGGATGAGAGACACCACCTTACAGAGCAGTCAGGGAGTTGATTGTAGGACCCTTGAGAGGTACCCAGTGGTTCATCTTCAACTCGGTGAGAGAAGTTTGGCCTGCCACTGCCCCGAGGTCCAGCAGCCTGTGCCAGAAAGAACCCATCCTTGGCAGAGTGGGCACAGGCCACACAGCCTGTTGATGTGGAATCTGGAATGCAGTCAAGTACAGGCCCTCAGGAGGCACAGAGGTCTTGGTGAATCGTGATGAGACCTCGGCAGCCGTGGCAGCTGCTAGGCTAATGAGGACACATCCTGCAGGCACTGGCAGATGCTTACCGGGGCCGTTGGACCTTGGTGCACTCCGACTGCAGGTCATAACACAGGCAGGGAGTCAGCTGTGTGCAAACCGTACCCCTAACAGTGCTGTGGGAAACATAGAGATGGGCCTGCTGGCCACATGCCTGCTAGCCCTTCTAGCCCCTTCTGAAGAGACTGGTAGTAAAGATCACAAAATCACAAATAAAATGCTTTAAAAAAAAGGAAAGAAGAGAGCCTCTTTAGCAGGACCATAGGCACAATTTAACCATGTGTTAGTCCACAAAGCAACACGGTGCCATTTGCAGATGTTGTGACTGTCTTTCCTTGATCACCAACACAGCCCCAGCCCACAACGCTGATGTGCCCTGGGTGTGTGAAGTGGGAGGAGGGGCTCACAGTGTACCCTCCCCCACCACTCCCTCTGGCCTCTTTGACAAGAGGGGTATAGCCGGTTTCCAAAAGCAATGGGAAGACCACAATGAGGCTACCAGCCTCACCCTGCCTGCAGGGAGCTGACACAGCATCTGTTTTTCAGGAATCTGGGCAAGTCTGGCCTGCGGGTCTCCTGTCTGGGGCTCGGTGAGTGTGGGGCTGCCCCTGGGACCCCCTAAAAAGCAGGGGCTTCAGGAGAGCTGGAGGGGGTTGCTCCCTGGGAGGCAAGGTGGCTACAGAACCGGAGGCCAGGATTTAGGGTAGCTTGGTTGCCATGGCAACCAGGAGGCAAGTGAGTGGGGAGCCTATAAGAAGGAGGTAGACAGATACAACCTCAGCACTGTGGTTACTAAAGCAGCAGATGGAAGATGCAGCCAAGGACCAGGGGATGCCAGAGGCCCTTTGCCCACACTGTCCCCTCCCTTATCCCCCGTAAAAGACCCAAGGACCACCCTCCTCTCAGGCTTTCCTCATGCAGCAGGATGGACTTCACAGACAAGTCCCTCAACAAGGGGCAGTTGGCTTCCTTGTTGGCCGGAGGTGGCCTATGCCCCAAAGATATGCCTTCTCTCTCCCTGCACATACACTCAGCTCAGCTCGCACACACCTCTCCCTGCCCAGTCACAAGAGGACATGGGAGATAGCCAGACACTAGCCACCCTGATAGTTCCCTGGGTCAGATCCCACGAAGCCATGTCAACATGGCCTCCTGGGGTCTGCACCTGGCTACTTCCGCCAGTGGCTCACTGGGGCCTCGGCTCAATATTCCAGGAGAACAGGACTTGTCCCAAAGCCAGGCCGAGCACACCGCAGAGCCGAGGCAGCACAGCGCTGTGGCTACCGCTTCTGGACCCTACAGCACCACTGGGGTGAGTCCCAGCCCCACAAGGAGGTTCTCTAACTGGGGCCTCTGTTTCTTCCAGGAACATGGGTGACCTTCGGGGGCCAGATCACCGATGAGGTAAGACGGGTCCCTACATTGTCACCAAGGAAGGCAAGCTGCCAGGTCTGAACAAGGACTCCCTCTGCTACCCTAGCCCCTAGTGGGCACCTACCCGCCCACGTATGATAAAGTCATTTCATAAGTCAATGACCCTGAATGCTAGAAACTGCCATGGGTCTCTCTTTCCTGTTTCACTCTGGTACCCAACCCCAGTGGGACAACAAGAGGGTGAGCACACAGCAATGGCCATCAAATGCACCAAGTCTGGCTCCCCTCACCAGCCGACTACCATGGACCTTCTACAAGTCCCAGAAACTCAGGTTCCTTGTCTGAGTGACAGCCAAGATTAGCAGTGGAAACTCAGCTGAGTACACGGCTTTCCAAATTCTAAAGCCTGAGGCAAACATCAGCTGCTCCCACAGAGTGCATGCACCTGAATTTGAACTTCAGTTCTGTAAGTCTGATTAAAAAAAAAGAATCAGTTGCCTTCAAGTTGGTTCTAACTCCTGGCAACCTGAGATGAGGCAGAGTAGAACTGTACTCCACAGCATTTTTAATGGCTGGTTTTTGGGAAGTAGAGCACCAGGCCTTTTTTCCAGAGTGCCTCTGGGCGGACTCAAACAGCTGAACACATTCCCTAATTACACCATCAAAACCAAAAACAACAAAACTCATATCCGTCAAGCTGATTCCAACTCAGCGACTCTACAGGACAGGATGGAACTGCCTTATAGTTTCCAAGGAGCAGCTGGTGCACTCAACATGGCACGTTTTGGTTAGCAGCTGGGCTCTTAACCACTGTGTTACCAGGGCTCCTACACCACCTGAGGACTGTGTCATTTGTGACGGTCATTTAAAATGCAGATCCCATCATTTTTTTTCTGGCACTGGAAGAGAATAAGCTGACTTGGTGTTCTGCAGTGCTCCTAGCTGTGCCCATCCCGTGTCTGTCACTAACCGTGGGTGTTTGATGTATGTTTGCTGAGGATGGTAGCTTCATAATTGTATAGGAAGGTGGAAAGGCAATGCCATCGTGGCACTGTCATCGTCCTGGGTCTCCCTAAAGGAGAGGTGGCAACGTCATCCCGGGCCAGCTGCACTTCTGGAACATGGGTGAATACCTTGGAAATGAGAACTGTGGCATTTGCTCAGAGAGCCCTGGTTATCCTACATAAGCAGCTGTTTGTGTGTTTGTCCTACTTACCATTAGACAGGTGGCATTTAAAAATTAATTAGTGCATTGATTTCACTACTTTGCTGTGATTGCTCGGTTAGTTTTCAAAGGAAGAGCTTTGCTTCTGTCAAAATTTAAATGCATTTCACTTGTGCTTTTGTTCATAGTGCTGCTAGGGTCTGGCTTGGAGTTTGCTGGATATGTGCCATCTCTGGGTAAAGTCAACAGTTCTTAAGTGACAGGTCATCGGCATCCGCAGGGAAGTGTTCTGTCTGGAGCCACCAGCTCTGTTCCAAGCATTTGGAGTATAAATCTGGAGCCTGAACCCATAGTGTCCCTCTGAAGAAGTCAAGCTTGTTGCCCTTTACCTCCTTTCCCATGTAGTTACTGAAACAACAGATGGAAGAATCCTATAGGGGGCGTGGCTTCGTTTCCAAGCAGCATTCACTACTTGGCTTTAGAGAGAAGAGGAGTGCTGTGGGTGATAACTGTCCGGTGAGGTGAGTTTCTCACTGATAGGTCAGTCACACCCAAAGAGGATCAATGAGTGACTCAGCGGCATCGCTGGCTGGCCCTGGCCTCTGCTGTGTCCCCGTCAGGAACATGGTGACATGTCGGAAGGCTCCGGAGGATGTTCGCGGATGACACAAAGCTGAAGGATGAACATGTCAAGTTCTGAACGGACCCAGCAGGAAAAAATGATTGTGCGCGGGAGCAAGACAGGATGTTAGTGTTAAATCCTCTACTCGGTGTCAAAACACGAGGGGCCCACCTCACTGTTGCTCAAATGAATACCTCGACATGGATTCTGGCATTGGCTGCCCGCTGGGTGCAAGCCAGCAGGTGAGATGACCTTGAGGAGAGAGGACCCACTGGGGCTGCGGGGAGCTCATGTGCCACCCAAACCTGGAAGGTCGTAGGTGCCCCAGGCATTCCGTGTGGGCAGCCTATCTGAAATACCATGTCCCTCCTTGCTTGGCCCCTGTTCAAAGGGAGGCAGTTGGCATGCCAAGAAACCTAGAAACAGAGTCTTGAGGTTTTTTGGAGAAGCTTTTATTTTATTTTATTTTTTGCATTTATTTATTTTTGTGTGTGTGGTGAAAATGTACACATCAAAATGCTTGCCAGTTCAACAATCTTGACATGTATAATCCAGTGACGTTGTTCAGATTCTTCCTATTGTGCAGCCATTATCATTATCCTTTTCTACATTGTCCTAGCATCATTAACATAAACTCAGTGCCCCCTGAGCACAGATTTCCCCCTTGCTCCTGCCTCTTGTTTTCATGAATAATTTTTGGCTTCTATATATTCGCTCAGAAACCGTGGTGGCGTCATGGTGAAGTGCTACAGCTGCCAGTGTGAATCCACCAGTCACTCCTTAGAGACTCAGTGGGGCAATTCTCTTCTGTCCTGGGAGGCTGCTGTGAGTCAGAAGCCACTCGATGGCAGTGGGTTTGGTTTTGGGGTTACATATTTGCTCATTTCCTAAAAGCCAGATCATATAGTCTTTGTCCTTTTGAAACTGACTTTGTTCAGCATGGCACCTCTAAAGTTCATCCATGTTGTAGCTTGTAGCAGGATATTATTTCTGTTTATGGCTGAGAAGTCTCATTTTTAGGGTACCACTGAGTATAACATACCCTGTCTGTGTGCCAGGGAGGTTCAGAAATGAGGGACTGCAGGTTTGCTCTGGCGAAGTGCTGTTCTACGACTGGGTCAGCAAGCAAGAGCTCGCAGGTGAAATCCGGCCCCCAGGCTATTTTTGTACCTAAAGCTTTATTGGCACACAGCCACGCCCAGTTGTTTACCTATTGTCTGTAGCTGCTCTGTGTTGTGAGAACAGGTTGAGTAGCTGCAACAGATGTCACCTGGCCCACAGAGCCTGTAACAGTTGCGTTTCTGTCTCCCAGCTCAGTACCCTTTCTGTGAACTCAAGCTACTCCTCCACCCGGTCAGAGCGTGTGTTCAGGAAAAGATCAGTCAATACACATGGTAAGAGTGGTGACCTCAAGCATTACGTGGAGCACCTCACCTCTTCTCCATGGGAGATAGACACTGCATGCCGTTTCAAGGATGCTAAGCCTCACTGACTGACAGAAGGAAGCTCACCCAGGGATCTTCACCTCCAAGCCTGCAGCCAGCCCCAGGCAGGAGGAACTGCACTGGGGCAGGGGTAGATTCCTCGTCCGCCAGACAGGGGTGACAGGAGCCAGCCCACTGGTCTTCTGGGTTTTCTTCTGACTTAAGTTGCTGGGGCTCTGACACTGGAAATAACCTGAAAGTCACAAACCAGGAGGTACGTTAAATAAGAAGATACACCCACAGGGAGGAAGTTTCTAGAAGTCATGTTTTAAAGAATAATGTGGAAAAAGACCCACAAGAGTGCAAATGTAAATTCCACAAATACAGCAGTTTATACCTTAAAGTTGCAATCGATCCACATAGAAAGCCGTGGAAGAGGAATTACACCAGAATCCCAGCAGTAAAAAAAAAAAAACTGCACAGGACAGCTCTAAAAATGCCCTGATTCCCTTGTTCTTTCTTGTTTGTTGTCATCCAAGGTGCTGTCCGAGGTGTCATCAGGCTTGTGTTTGTTTTTCTCTTTGCTAAGCAGCAGGTGGAGTGAGTGGTGTACAGGCAGACTCAGGCCTGCTGCTCCTGTTTTCAGAGCTCTGCCTGGTGAGTCAGCTCTAGTGGCTGGAGGTGTGGGGTGTGCAGACTTGTGCAGATTCATCCAGGTTTCTTCATCCACAAGGTGGCTGGGCCACAGTCACAGTGGTCACCCTCCAGAGTCCAGACCTTGTCAGTGAGGGAGGAGGAGGCCTCCTGGAGTGGGCACAGAGGAGTGAAGACCTTAAAAGAAATACTACAGCTGGAGAGTTACTTCAAAGCAAGGCTGACAAGACTTTTGGCTTGCCGCGTCATCAGGGAAGATCAATTTCGGACAGCAATGGATTGGACTTGGCGACGCAGAGTAACCATATATTGGGTACACTTCATGGTTCTGTGCATCTGTAGGATATCATCCTGCTGACCTCTGACTGGAGGAAGGAGAATGGGTGGAGAGGAGGGGAAAGGAGACTGTTGGGAGGATGAGACACGTATGGAGCAGAGAGGAATAGTGTGGTGTCACCGGGCAGGAAGAGCAGTGGAAGCTGCATATAGGTGGGCATGCAAATTTATATGGGAATGTACATTTTCACTCAGTCACAATTAAAAAAAAAAGAAAGATCAATGGCTAGAAAAGGATCTCACAGTTGGTAAAGCAGAGGTCAGTGAAAACAAAGGAAACCTGCCATAAGATGGCTTGACACAACAGCCACAACGATGGAGACAAACGTACCAATGAACATGAAGATGGTGTAGGACCAGGCCGCGTTCATTCTGTTACCCATGAGGTTGTCATGGATCCAAGCCAACGAGGTGACAACTAACAAAAACAACAAGGAACAAAATCTGGTCAGCAGCATCCTGCTTGGCTCGGTGGCTATTCATCAGTCCCTGTCTGGGAGCTGCCACCACGTGGTACCGTGTCATTTAGGGCAGGGAGCACGCAGCACCAGGCAAACACCCGTCAAGGCCAGAGAGATGTCAGCCTCTCTGTTTATGAGCAATGGGTCCTCAGTCTTCCATCAGCAAGAAAGAATCATCCTCCCCTGATGTGGGTGCAGGGGAAGGCTCTGTGGGAGGCAACCTCCCAGGACACATTCCACCAGTGTCCATCGAGCTCCATGATGACCCTGACAGAGAGTTCCTGCTCCCAAAAGTCCACAAATTGTGAGCTCTTCCTGCACCCAAATTGTCTTCTTTGTTCTCCTCTGTGGTGTTAGTCAAAGCAGCTGACAGTCTTTGGGCAGAGCCGGGCAGCATCCTTTCCTGCCCGGGGGCAGAGCAGAACATAAAGGGAGTAGAGGGGGATTAGAGGAGCTGTTCAAGACTCTGCTGGCAGCCTAGGGCCCTCTTGCCAGCTAGGCCTGGCAGTGCCCTTGAGTAGCCCTGCCTTTCTCGTTTCAGATGGCAGAGCAGCTGATGACCCTGGCCTACGACAACGGCATCAATCTCTTTGATACGGCAGAGGTCTACGCTGCGGGCAAGTAGGTGCCTTTTCTCATGAGAATAAGCTGTGCATAGTTCGACTGCCTTCAAGGCAGAGATCCCCCCAAAAAGGCCAGGGCTCCTGGGGTTCCCATGCTCCATGCCAAGGATGCTCACAGACTTGCTTCCGTCTCTGCCTTTTCTCTGAAGCTCTAAGCGGCTTCAGGGAGGCACTGTTTCCATGGGGACACTTGGACACTGGTCACTGGCTGAACTCCCAGTGTGTCCAAGCACCGAGATGTCCACGGTTCCTTTGGTGCCAACAATGTCCTGTTGGGCAAGAGTATGATGAAGCTGTCACCCAGGCTGTCCTGGCACACAGTGCCCTGTGGCCAGCCCCACATGCCTAACATGCTCACGTCTTAATGGGGCCATTGGGCATGTGGGGGATGCAGAGCTCGTTGGAGCAGGGGCTGAGTCTGCCCCACCCCCACTGCTATGGGACGCACTTCCTAGCTTGGCAGCTAGCCCTCACGTCCGATTATGTAAAAGCTCAGCCTGGTTCAGCCAGGCCCCCTGGCTTCAATTTTCAAGGCTGGCTGTAATCACATCATCTACTCTCCTGCCTCAGGTTTCCAGAAGTCAGCTTTTGTTTGTGAAATCATTTTTGGCTCTCTGCTCACCCTCCCTTGGGCCCCTTCTAGCCTGTGCTGCGCCAAGTTCCTGGCAGCTGGGCTGGCTGCAGCCCTGGCCTGCTGCACCAAGGCTGCGGGGCCAGCACCTCCACAGACTGCAGAGCCCAAGGCCTGAGGGACCCAGAGAGGCCTCTGCTCAAGGCCTGACCAGGACCTGGGGAGCGGACACCCCCAGGACCTGTGCTGGGCCCCAAAATCTCCTCCACCTCTCATCAGCAGCCCTCTGCCCTCCTGATACCACAGCCTCTCCCACCATTCCAAGAGCAGCGGCTTCCCATCAAAGTGGAATGCTTCCAAACACGCATGGACTAAGCTGAAGGGTGACAGGTCTGAAAGCCCCATGCAGAGGCCGCCCACAGCCCGAGCACCCCAGTCTTTTCCAAGCCCTGCTCCTCTCGGTTCTGCTGCCCATTAGAGCAAGGACAGCTCCAGAAGCCTGTCCATCGTCCGGCTCCAGATACCCCAGCCTCCTACAGCACCCTAGACACACTGTGTCCTGGCAGCAGCATTCTGCTCTGTGTCCCTATCCCCGCACCCCCTTGATTAAGTGGGTCCCTGGAGTCCCATATGGCCTCTCAAAAAGCCAAGGACTTGGGGAGCAGCTTCTTGAGGTTGCTGCCCTCATCCTGCCCCTCCAATCCTGAACTGGCCACTGCAACTTTTTCAGTGCTGCCCAGAGCCAAACCTGCCAGCTCACTCCGCTTCAATGCATCAACGCCAACAGCTGCCCTTGCAGGTAGCTGGTCACAGTGCAGTGAGGAGCACTGGGAAATTTCAGGCAAGAAAAGCCACTCAGATAGGCACTGCCAGCAACTGTCCCTGTTGCCAGCCAGGGTGGCTAGCATGCATGTCCCTAGGGCTCTGTTTCTTCTTCTGACCCTAGTTTAGGGCATTTCCCAAAGGCAGCGGGATTTCTGGGCCCAGCTACACAAGTTCACAGTCAAGAGCAGCAGGTTTTCACCAACTCCGAGTCTGCCTCTGTGACTCCCAGAGCACTGCTGGATTCTTCTCTTCTTCCTTTCCCTGTTCTGTATCTGCAAATCCAGGCTGAGGAATACAAAGGGGCCAGGGCTGACAGATTTTCTGTCCATGTCACCAATCCATCAGCAGCACACAGAATGGATGTGAAACAGCTTGCAAATGAGAGCCCATTATTTTCAAGTGGATGACTCAGGCGCTGTTATCATCAGAATGTGGCCTGGGAATGGCTCATTCTCCGTCTGCTGTTTTACTCAGAAACATTTTGCTGTGAGCCGAAAGTTCTTGAAAGTTACCCAGCTCTGCCTTGGCGATTGAAGCTGGTACAGCCCGCCTATGACCCCTGCTGGCCCAAGTTTGGCTGGGGACCTTGAGCAAGGCCAAGCAGAGCACACAGTGGTTGGTGTGGGGTCTGTCTGCCTATTGCACGCAAGCAGAATGTACATGCACACACAGCACACACATGCAAATAGCACATAGGTGAGCACTGCACACACAGGACACACATGTACACACACACACATACACACACACACACTGCTGGAAATTCAGCCCCTGGCCCTGAATAGGTGTTGATTGTTTGAAAACAGGTGCCACTTGATGAATAGGTCTTTTAAAAAATATACCTGTCTGGAAATTTCACCCATGCAATGGACTGCTAAGAATTTTCCCCAGTGAAGTCCAGCCAGCCAGGGAGGTGGGTGCTGGCCTTCACCAGCAAGACACCAGTTCCTACGGCTTCCCTGTATTCTCTGTGGACCCTGGAGCCAAGGCTGCTCAGACTGGTGCCTGGAGGTAACACATGTGTATGACCACCTTAGCAGGACAATGGCACATGGGCTCCCAGCCTGGGCTGTGGCTATCCTGCCACCTCTCTTCCCTCTGAAAGTTGCTGCTCAAACTAAAATGAGTTCTTCCAGCTGTTGTCTGCCCAGTGGCATTTTAACAGAGGGGGACCGAGGAGTGGATTGTCACAGTGGAGCTGGGTTTGATTTTCTGTCATGCTAATGAAATCCCTATGTCTCTCTTGTTCTGCAGGGCTGAAGTGGTCTTAGGAAACATTATTAAGAAGAAGGGCTGGAGGTAATTACTGTGCGGTCGGTCTTTGTGGTCACACACAGGGGAAAAGTTTCCAGAAGGCTTGGAGGCGGGGCAGGGGGTAGCACAGGAAGAGTCAGGAGCATCCTGGGTCCCTAGAGAGATGCATTGGCCTCCCTGGGCCTATGGCCCCAAGAGTATTGGCTCTAGTTACTTTGCCATGGAAAGAATGGAAGTTTCGAGGGTTGCTCTTTCCTGTTTAACTAACCCAACAGCCCCCTGTGCAGCTAACTCATCTTGCTAAGGCCTAAAATCCCGGAATTTCTCTTAGGAAAAGGAAAGTGTTCTAGAATGCAGGCAGTCCTGTGCTTCCTCCAGGGGCAGTGGACATGCATGCTGCTGAGTGGCTGCCACAAAGAGCAAGGGTGCCAGGGACACAGTGAGCTGGGGGAGCCCCCCTTCTTGCCCTACACGCTGAGTCACCAAGCAGGGTTTAAATTTCAGTTCTCCAAGATGAGGAGGCCACTTTGCTTGAGAGATGTCGTGTAGCACCGACTGTTGCCTGAACCAGCAGTCTACCCCTCCCAAACTTGTGCCCTCTCTGCCTTTGTCCCAGATGATCCCCATGGGTCCAGAGCAGGGGTAGGGTGGGGACAAGGTAATAATTCTGGAACAGCCCGTGAGGCAGAGCTGTGCTATTGCTGAGAACCTAGCGGAGCTGGGGAGGGGACAGGTACCTTTCTCCTTTTCAACTGGTGGGCTTAGGATCAGAGGAACTTGGGTGCTGGGGAGGAGAGGGGTGCAGGAGCAGCTTGGAGCTGGGGGATCATCCTTGGAAATGAATGAATGTCTCCACCTCTGGAGACCTCAAGTCCTCATCTGTGATGGGGGGACGGTTAGGCCTCCCTGGCAAGCCTGTCTGAGGGTTATTAAACAGACTTGGGTCTGTAGAACACTCAAACCAAGGCAGAACTTGTCATCACCACTGCCAATGGCCGGGACCCTCAGGGCAGGAGCCCCATCTGCCCTTGGGTCCCAAGGGCCTAAAGACCCTTGGAGTAGACACAGCTCACTCCTACCCAGGCTGCCATTGCCTCAGAGCCCCCAGCCACAGCTTTAGCTCAAGTGCACACAAACTCCATGGTCCCAGAGCATCTGTGTTCAGTTAGACCTGCACAATTGCAAAGCCAGTCTCTGCCACTCCCTGCCCTCTCAGATGCCAGTTTAGAGGCTCAGCCCCCAGTGGCTGGGCAGCCTCCTGGCCCCAGTTGCGTACCCTCCCCCTCCCCGCCACAAGCTGTTTTCTCTTGGCTTAACAGATCCCAAAATTCCTCTTTACTCCTACAGGGCATTGCTTGTGTATTATTAGCAGACACACGGTTTGTCTTAGGTGACCTGTCAGAGAGCTCAACATGAGGTCCACTCCTCCTGTAGGGGAGGCAAGGGAGGCCTGTGTTCCCCTGGTGATGTCCCCTGCTGCGAAGGTGTCATGTCAGATGTGGCCTGGAGAGGCTAGCTGACCCCGAGGCCTTGTGAAATCTCAGCTCCATCATCATCACCACACATACCCTCAGGACAGTCTCTGTCCTCAGCATTGGCCTCCAGAGGACTTAAGGACAGAGAAATGAAATTTATCCCTTGCCTCCCCCAGAGCCCACACCCTTGGGGTTCTCAGCCTCCTTTCCCCAAACACCAGATCCTATCAGCATCACCCAGCCCTCCCTCACCTCAAGCCCTGCCCCCATCAGCCCTCCTGACCACCACACCCTGCCCCTCCCAGCCCCCCATCCCCACACCCTGCCCCTCCCAGCCCCCCTCGCCGCCATGCCCTGTTCCTCCCAGCCCTCCCTCATCCCATCACCACGCTTCCCCAACCCCCCTCCCCCCTGTGCCCTGCCCCTCCCAGCCCTCTCACCCCCACACCCTGCCCTTCCCAGTTCTCCCTCACCCGACACCCGGCTCCTCGAAGCACCCCCACCCCCACGCCCTGCCCCTGCCCCTCCCAGCCCTCCCTTCCCCCAACACCTCGCCCCCAACAGGACATCACTGATCAAGATTTCTTAGACACTCATCATAGCCTACAGGAAAGACTCAGGTGTCTTGGGCCCCAGCTTCCTTGGTTCCTGACAGATCTGCACCCAAGTCCCTCCATCTGCCCACCAACCCCTGAATTTGACCTCCTTGGAGTCTTTGCTGGCTGTTCCGCCGTCTCTCCCCAAATCCCTTTCCTCCCTGTCCCTGACAAACTCAGCCGGCCCTGTGTTCCATCAGGCCTTCTCGCACTCCTGATCACCCAGCTCCACCAGCACCCACTGCCAGGCAGTCACTTGGTGTGTTAGTTACATTCATGGCTTGTCTCTTGTTTCCACGGGGAGCCCCATGTGCCTCCCTGCCGCTGTGCCCCACAGATGGGTTCTAGGAGCCCTGTGCGCGAGGGGCCTGTGAACATGGAACTCAGAGGGGCCTGACCCCGTAACACACCCACTTCTCTTCTGTTCTACAGACGATCCAGCCTTGTCATCACGACCAAAATCTTCTGGGGTGGAAAGTAGGTGCCGCGCCGGGCCAGCAGCTGATGGGAAGGGGTGGAAGCTGCACCCCCCGGCTCTGCCGAGACCTCTGATACCTGAGGACAGTGGGGGAGGACGGGAGATGTCAGGGAACCACCAGAAGGACAGGTGTCCAACAACGGGGGAAGGAGACTGGCATTGGCCGCCCTGTTGTCGGGGGGATTTCTACTGCTAAGTGCAGCCCAGATGCTGCTTTAAGATCCAGGAAAGTGCTTCATTTTGGATTTTGTCTTTTATAGTAACATTGTTTAACTTCCCCCCCCCCCTTGTGCAGACCTTATTTTTCTGATTTTAAAGATAAAATTCTAAGAGTTCTAAGAAACGAAGAAAAACAAGGGAGCTGTTCAAACCACTCCCGATTCCCCTGCCAGGCTGTTGGGCCTGGTTCTGGCTTTACTCTGGACCCAGACAGAATTGAGTTCAGAGGATGTCAGATCATTTTTTAGAAATCATACGTAAGATTCATTCTTATTTAAAAAAAAAAAAAATCCAGGCCAAACAGGTCAAATTGAAAAGCCAAAGCCCCCACCCAACTCTGCCCTGCTTTATCCTAAGACAGGCCTGGGAGCAGGGCCCATCCCTGCCAGGCACCCACCCTCCTCGGACACGTGAACTGATCTGCATAGCCTCTTCTGTGTCCCCAAAGTGAGATCGGCAGTTTGTACCAGTTGCTGACCCCCTTTTGCCCTAACGTTGCATCGTACACATTTTCCCAAATCGGCCTCTTTTTCAGGGCGGAGACAGAACGAGGCCTGTCCAGGAAGCACATCATCGAAGGTGAGGAGATGCTGGCGGCACCTGCCCATGGGGGAGTCAGAGTGGGCCCCAGTTACACAACTTTGGGGTTGTTAGTTGCCCTCCAGTCCTTTCCGGCTCCTGGAGACCCCACATGTACAGAGTTTTCAAGCCCATGACCTTTCAGAAGCAGATCACCAGGCCTGTCTTTGGAGGCTCCTCTGGGAGGGTATTACCTTCTACCCTTCCAGCGAGCAGTTGAATGCCCCATGGTTTGAGCCCCCTGGGAGCTCCATTTACGGAGGGGAAGGCCACGAGCCCTGGGTGTACCCAGTGCCCAGGCCCAGCCTCTCCTTCCATGGAGCGGGATCATTCATGACGTGAGGGAGGAGCAGGGGTGCAGTGTGCAGGATGGGAATGGGATGGGAAGGGCCTGTGTCACCCTCCACAGGGCAGTTGTCTCCAGTGAGGCTGGACACAAGACAAGCCTGGTGGGAATTCAGCCTCAGCCAGACTGGCTGGGCGACCTGGCAAAAGGGACATCACTTCCCCAAGCCTCTGTGGCAACATCAATGGGGACAGCACGGGCTCCTGTATCTTAGAGTTCTTTGGCACAGTTCCTGGGGCTGTGCATACCAGAGCACCCAAGAGAGAGGGCAGCTGGGATATGGTATTTTTATTTTCAATTATCTTCGTGCCTTTTCTATTGATTTTCATCTTCATCAAGGGAATTATTCACTCCATTAAAAAAAAAATCATATCATGAGGAGGGCTTGCTACCCACCTATGCCCCAGCCCCATTCCTGCCCCTAGATCGCACTTCTAGTGCTGTCAGCTGTTTGTTTTGCACTGCTTCCATCTGCCTAAGCACTGGTTTGTAAACCTTGGTGGTGTAGTAGTCATGTACTCGGGCTGCTACTCAATAGGTCGGCAGTTCAAATCCACCAGGCGCTCCTTGGAAACTTGATAGGGCAGTACTGCTTTGTCCTGTAAGGTCACTTATGAGTCAGCATCGATTTGACAGCAGTTCTACTCTGTCCTGTAGGATCACTGTGAGTCAGAATCGACCCAATGGCAGTGGGTGTGGGTTTCTTTTAGGGTTTTTTTTTTTAAACGCTAGTTCATGATTTGTGCATCTTGAACACTGTTGATCTTTATAGAAGAGATGGCAGAGACAGCCCTCACTCCGTCTGTAATAATGTTACAACATGGCCACAGGAGTCAAGGCGATGCCCCACGGGAGGGTGTGTTTTTGGAAGGTTCTCCCTCACCGAATCACAGGACTTTTGACCTGTGATCACCCCACCATTCTTCAGAAGGGGCAGGACCCCTACCTCCTTTGAACCCATGGGTGAACATTTCCAAGGAGAAGGTCCCTGGAGGGTTTCTGTCCCAGGCTGAGGGATGAGGCATGACCCTCTCTCCAGAGATACAAGCATCGCCAGCTATACCACCCCCATCCAGGGGCATGTGACTCTGAAACAGCTCTAAAACTCAGGACCACTTGTTGCATTTCCATCTTTGTTGCTTTCCCTTTGTTCATCTGGAAAGGGGAGGAATGTTGTGGGCCCGCTGGCTTAAGTCGGAAGGGACTGTGCCCTGGTGGCTAAGCTGTTCCCTGCCTGCCTATGGAGTACAACCATCTGTTCTCAGGGTCTTGTTGAGGCCACTCTGCATGTGCACAAGGCTGCTCAAAACTCAGTGTGGTCACCTCCTCCCAGAGCCCTCTCTGCCATGCTCCATCACAGCCCTTAGCCCAGGGGACTCTGCAGTGTATGCCCTCTGTTCATGGCATTTCCTATCCAGACAGCTCCCAACTGCTTGGTCTCCTTCCCCTTCTACATGGCCTCCTGTAGCAAATGCAGGTTCAAATCCAGGCATATTAGTGAAAGATGCTCAGTGGTGGTGATGTACCCTGCCTCCCTTCCCAGGTCTGAAAGCTTCCCTGGAGCGGCTGCAGCTGGACTACGTGGATGTGGTGTTTGCCAACCGCCCAGACCCCAACACACCCATGGAAGGTAGGTGCTCTCAGGGAGCTCCAGAGCCTAGCACAGTCGCCCAGAGGGTGGAGCTGGGCTACCAGAAGGTTCTGGGCCTGAGGCATTGACACTCACCATTGCAGGTACCCAGGTAAGCACAGTGAGAGGCTGGGCTGGGCTAGGCAGGGGGCGGGGGGGGGGGTGGGGAACAGGGGGACCGGAGCATGCCTCTAAGCCCCTCCCCCAATGTGTATCCTGGCACTCCCAGGCCCAGTTGACATCCTTGTCCTCACTCTGGATCCCACACCTAACATTTCCCTGGGGTGGCTCCATGTTCCCTCCTGTGTTCAGAACTGTGGGATATTCTATCCTCTTAGCCTTTAATAATTTGTGGCTAAGTGCAGTCCAAACTGAAGTCACAACAGGATGCCTCTTTGCCGCTGTTGCGTCCCTTCGGTCACATCCTACCAGGAAGTTCCAGAGGTCCCTTGCTCTGGGGGATAAATTATTACTTAGAAGAGAAAAACATGTTCTGTACTTCCAAAAGTGGTTTTGGTGTCTTTTGGCATTTGCGTCTTCTTCCCACTCCTGTGTCCTTGGTGCCTCCCTTCTCCCCCAACTTTCTGCTACAGCCTCTTCTCATTTGTGCTTTGCTGCTCCAGGGACTTGGAAAATTAAGTTGTGTTTGGGTTTTTTTTTTTCATTTTTTTTTTAATATACAGATATATATATATACACCTGCGTGTGTGTGTGCACGCGCGTGCTTTTTTTTTTTCTTCTTCTTTCTTTATTTTTGGTAGCAAAACAAATATTCTGTGAGAAGTGATTTGTGTCTCCCTCCCTGTGCCCTCTGTCATCCCACGCTCCCACAGCTATAAACTCTGGTCTCTTTAAATCTTTCTTTTATCACCAGGGGACCCATTTAGTTCCTCCAAGTCCAGGACATTCATCATAGAAGGTACACGGTGCCCACAGCCCGACTATTGACTCCTGTGTCCAAACTGCATTTTATGAGACAGTGTGTTTATTTACACAACTCCCTTTCTCCCTCGTTGACAAACTTCTCCATAAAATGCATAAAGGAGATAAAAGTGCCCCATGAGGACATCTTGCAAGTGAAAGGAAAAGCAAAGCGTGCTGGCGCCCGTGTCTCCCCTGCCCGGTCCACGCGGTCATTTCATTCCTCGTTTCCTTTATCTGCATGTCATCTCCCTGAGCCTGCTTGCATTGCCAATGACCTCACCTCTCAAGTAGCTGACCCCGCGGGTGGCCGACCTGTCCGCCGAGCCTCCTGATTCAGGGGTGCTCTGGTCCATGCCCAAAGTTCTGGCATAAAGAACACCAGGGGGATGGGCTGGGGCAGATCAGGTCTCCACAAGGAGGGAACATATGGGAGACCCCAGAACAGGCAGGCACCAACACATCTTGTCTTTTTCATATTCATGTTCTGTGAAGTCTATCCCATCCACAGCACGCCAGCTCCTCGGTGGGCGCAGCTTGTGGCCATTCACATCCCCTCCTCGGGCAAAGCCACCTGCCGTGTGCAGCACTTGCCGTGTGGCCAAACCTATCCACCAAAATATAATCTTTTTTTTTCTCCTGACAAATGCATACATAAGTGAGCCGGCCAAACTCTGCAACACAGGGGCATGCTCTGGCTGAGCTTGGGCCCCCTATCCTCCTAAACTCAAGGGCCATCAGGACCCCACACCAGAGGCGAGCGTCCTCCTGCCACAGGGGTCTGATCTCCCTGGGCTTGTGGTGCATTCCGTGATGGGCAGGTGTGTGCTAGCCAGCTGGGCACCTGGCATCCACCTGACCCTCTCCATGTATTATTCGTAACAGCAGGAGGGCCACAGTGTTTGGCAGCAGCTGGAAGGATTTGGTCCTTCTGCTTCTGTTCGACAGCATTAAATATTGAGGTGAAGGACAATTGCCCTTCATTGTCTGTTTCTGGGGCCACTGACATCACCCTAGGCACAACTGCAGAGAGCCCAGGCTCCTGTCATTGGGCACTGCTTTCCTGGGACCCTCTGTTCCCCCTGAGCAGTGAGGATCAAGTACAGACTGCTGCTCCGGTGGCCTTGCCCCTCCAGGCTCCCGGCTGGCTCTGTCCCCACCCTGCATGGGAAGGGCTTCTCAGTGCATTTTGTGCCATGTGACTCCTGGAGTCCTCTATCATCAGAGAGAGTAGCGAGTGCAAGGGAGTGAGGCTGGTAGACAGGCTTTCCTAGCTGCCCTCCCGCTGGCATGTGGACGTACGGCCTTGGCTGAAAAGAACTGGGAAGTCCCCTGCATGGTTACAGGTGCCCCAAGAGTGTTTCTAAAAAACTGAACAAGGGCAACCACACAGGAGCAGGCACAGAGTTTGAATGTGGCCAGGTATCTACTAGAGCCCTCCAGGCTGTTCTCAGTCTCACCTGGGCACTGTTCTCCTCCAAGTCAGGCGGCATCAACGGGGGGAGCAGGCAGCCTGGTAGTGGTCCCACGGAGGGCTGGACTTCCTTCCTAGCACTTCTCCCCAGGACTCCTGGGAGCCCTGCCCCTGACTTAGAAGGAAGGAGAGGGCAGGGCTTAGCCTACAGATGGGGGATCCAAGGGGTGATTTGGGAGGAGTCTTGGGTGAGACCACCAGCCAGGAAGCCCGGCAACCTTGGGATACCCGGGGCTCCTCCCTAGGCCAGCACTCACTGACAAAGAGAGCCTTGGCCACTTTCTGTTGTTAGTGGGCCACCAACATAACAACTACTATTAGTGCTAATAATAATACGAGGTCCAGTAATTAAGTGTGTGAACTTAATTGTTGTAAGTGCTACATACCTCATTGCTGAATATCACTGCAATCCCTTCGGAGTACACCCCTTGGGAAGGTATACACTGATGCCAGTGCCTAGCCCACCCTTCAAAGCAATTTTGGAACTCTTTCTGGAATGGCCACTGGCACAGTGGCAAGTTCACGAACTCAATTGTATAGCTGTCTATGAGGGAGTTTTTAGCCAGTAAACAAATAACTTAATTGGAACACTCTCCCTACTTATCTGATCTGGCCCCCAATGACTTTTTTCTTTACCTGAAGATAAAGGAAATATTGAGAGGAAGACATTTTGGTGGCCTTCAGGATATCAAGGGTAATATGATGAAAGTTCTGATGGCCATTCCAGAAAAACAGTTCCAAAACTGCCTCGAAGGGTAGACTAGGTGCTGGAGTCAGTGCATAGCTTCCCAAGAGGAGTACTTCGAAGATGACTGTAGTGATATTCAGCAATGAGGTATGTAGACACTTTTTCTAGAATGAGTTCATGAACTTAACTGACAGACCTTGTATATCACAATTAAAAAAATAAAACGGATATCATGCAGGCTGTTCCAACTCTTAGTGACCTATGTGTGCCATCAGTTTTCAGTGGCAGGCTTCTCAGACATAGATTGCGATGTCTGTCTTCTGAGGCACCTTTGGGGTAGTCCCAACCCTTTAGCATTTCTGCTAGCAATCCATAGCATCAATCATTTGCACACCACCTAGGTACTCCAATAATAGTAACAACACAGCGTCTTATAATTTTACAAAGTATACTGAGGTACCTATAGCCTAGTAACCACTTGACTATCTGGGCATTGGCCCAAGGAACTCCTGGAGACCCAGGATAGGTGGGAAGACACAGAGCAGGACAGGTGCCCAGAACAAACGAAGCCCTCTCCTTCCTTCCTCCTTTCTTCCCATCTTGCCCATCACCCCAGTTTTCAGGGACGTCAGCCCATCTCCACAGGATATCAGGTGCAAGCCTTGTGGGGAGAGACGAGAACTTTCAAGGACCAATGTTACTGCTTTGTTTTTAGAAACACTTGTCCTCCGACTTGACTTTCCACACTGCACTTTGCAGCTGCCCTTGCAAGCACTGTATTGTACCTGTCAGACTTTCCATGAGGTGGCCCCACATGCATCACAGCTAAGAAACCTTTGAAGTGTTAAACTTCAAGGTCAAGTTCTGTTTGAAAGACCATAACATCCCTATGGGCGAAAACAGCAGGCCCACGGTGTGGGGTGGGAACCTATCATTGGCATATTTTTGTTTCTTGAAAACTTTTTTGAGTGCTAGAATGAATCTATTGTGCATATGGGACAGGGTCTTTCCTCTTTTAGAAGGAGGGTGTGACAGTTCAGCATCTGAGTCCTTAGGAGCTGGGACCCCTGCTGCTCAGTGTTCAGGCTGTTCCACTCACTGACTTGACTCTTCTCAGAAGAAGCACCCAGAACCCTCCACCCTACGAACAGAAGCTATAACCATCCCCTGTGAGAGGGTGCATCTGGTCTGGCACCAGGCTTAGGAAGCTGGGCGTGGGTAGTGTGGCTCCCCAACCAGGAGGTGGCCCTCCTAGTCAGGACTGGGGCTCCACCCTGTAGCCTCCAGCCCTGGGAGCACCTGAGGCCCACACCCTGCCATTTGTCTCTTCGGATGCCACCATGACTACTCTATTCCATTCTCTGAGAAGCCAGAGAGTAAAAACAGACTAAAAAAAAAAATGTGTTTCTTTTCTGATGCATTTGGTCAATCTGATTGTAACTTAATATCTTTAAGTTGTTCCCAGATGATCATGGCCCCTGATTCTCCCCAACACCAGAGATTCTCAGTGGGCCCATTGAGAGTCTAGAATCTCCTTCTTCAGTCTCACCTTTCCCTTGCTCCTCCAACCTACTCTAGAAAAGTCACAGTCCATCCATCCATAACCCATTTTTACTAGATTGCATACAACCTGAAACGATTTGGGGAAGACACTCTAAAGACCAGCTTCTTGGTTGGCGGTTGGCTCCTTTGTTCCATCCTGGAGAGCACCCCACGCACACACGCACACACCCAACTAGGGAGCCAGGACGTACACTGCTTGCAAGATGTAATTGCAACCTCTCCCTCCGTGGTGCCCGCCTGTAGCGTGCAGACTGTCCCCAGGCTGGGCCCTGCATACCTGGCCCCATCCCACCTAGTATCTCCTCTTCTCTCATGACAGAGACTGTGCGTGCTATGACCCACGTCATCAACCAGGGGATGGCCATGTACTGGGGCACATCACGCTGGAGCTCCATGGAGATCATGGTAAGGTGACTGACTGCTTGGGACAGGGGTGGTTCCAGGATATAGGCTCTGAAGCTGGTGAAAAGCTGGCAGCTGGCAGTTTCAATTCTTTTGCTCATAACTGTCTCATAACCGGTACCCAGGGAAGGCTTGGCATAGGGAGGTGTGATGGTTATAGCTGCAGGCTTTGCAGTCATACAGACCTCTGTGTGGACACACCCACACAGCGTGACCTTGGACAATCCCTTCAGTTTCCCCACCTGCAGAACAAGACTGCTAGAAACACCAGTCCCCACACACATACACCATGGGGTTGTTTCAAGGATTATCCAAAACGGCAGACATCCTGGAGCACAGCGGGCACTCATTGGTAATACCAATGTCAGCCCCTCAGTGAGCGCTGGGTGCCTCGGGTGCGATGAGAGGTACGGGCTTTGTGCATACTAGCTCCCAATTAACCCCAATGAGGTGAATGCAGCGGTTGTCCCTTTTTCAGATGTGGAAACTGAGGCACAGAGAGGTTAGTAACAAGATAGCATGCCCAGAGTTACTGTGCAGCTCAGAGCCTATGTCCACAGGAAGTATAACCCTGGTCTTCCATCCCATAATTCCTGATGTTTCCATGTCATGTAACTTCCAGGAAAATACCCCACTAGTCATTTCACTCCACAGGAGGGGAAGCAGCAAAGGCTGAGCAAGGCAGGCATTTCTTGCTATTTCTGGGGTTTGCTGGGAAGGGTCAGCAGGCTGCCTCCCCTTCTTCTTAGGGAAAGGCGCCTGAGGGAAGAGGTGTGTAGGGAAGAGGTCTGAAGAGGAGGAGCCGGCCGTCCGGCCCTGCTGGCCACTTCCTGGAAATGCTTTTGTGGCTACTACTGCCGCCAGCCATCCCCCCGTACTTCCTCAATCTCCCCAGGCAGGCCCTGGACTACTGACCAGCCAGCCGAGCAGTAGGGCCATCATGAGGCTTTTTGCCCCTGCAGGAGGCTTACGCGGTGCCCCAGCAGTTCAACCTGAAGGTCAGCAATTCAACCTGGGATCAGAAGAGAAGGCTGACCCCACATCCCAGAACTCCCATCGCCAAGTTGTCCCTGGGAAGAGGGGTTTCTCCTCTAGTGAGCCCCGGCTCTCTGCTTCACCAGAGGAACTGAATGGGCTTTTCATTTCAAGTGAAATGCAACTTGAAAAGCCGTGAGATTCCTCAGCCTTTGACTTCTGAGGAATTAATGAGTGGCTGGCATTTTCCCGAGGCCGCCCCAGCCAGCCCTGAGCTCCGCAGTCTCATACCTGAGCTTGCCAAGTGTCAGGATCCTTAACTCTGTTTCACAGACAGGAATGTAGAATCTTCATCTAGAGCAGACAAGGCATCCCAGGGCATGGGACAGAGCTCCCCCAGGAGCCTTGGGCTACAAGTCCCAGAAATGGGCTAATGCCAGCCCTCTCCCTCCTGACATCATGTCTTCTGGCACTCCTGGCTTCCTAGCCCAGGGCCCTGCCAGTACAAAAACAGTCAGAGCTGAGCCAGCAGGCTCCCAGAACCCAATGCAGGCCAGGCCTGTTTGTTGCAAGGGCTGTGAACACTGTTGTATCATTTGAACCATGTGGTACATGAGGAAACTAAGGGACAGAGGACTAAGCCCCTTGCCAAAGGCCACTGGGCCAGTAAGTACCAGAACCCAGGTCTCACTATTACACTGGATTTGCCGTAATCCCTTCTAGCCTTAGGGTCCTGAGACCCTCTGGTTTTTCCCAGCCTGAAGGCCCCGTGGGAAGCTGTGAGCACTTTGGGGCCAGGGCAGAGAATGTGGGCAGCCAGGCCACCCACTTCCTGGAAATGCGTTTGTGGCTACTGCTGCCTCCAGCCATCCCTCCTACTTACTCCCATGCCCCCAGAAAGACCCTGAGCTGCTGACCAGCTGGGGAGCAGCAGAGCCATCATGCAGCTTTTTGCCCCTGCAGGAGGCTTACTCGGTGGCCCGGCAGTTCAACCTGATCCCGCCTATCTGTGAGCAGGCCGAGTACCACATGTTCCAGCGTGAGAAGGTGGAGGTGCAGCTGCCGGAGCTGTTCCACAAAATAGGTATGCCCTGGAAATCCCACCACAACTGGTCCTGGGGGCACTGGCCATCCCCAAGACCCTCACAGCTCAGCTGCAAAAAAGCCTAGGCTTGACCTTGTCTGCTGTCTCTCCCAGGTGTAGGTGCCATGACCTGGTCCCCTCTGGCCTGTGGCATCGTTTCTGGGAAGTACGACAGTGGTATCCCACCCTACTCAAGGGCTTCCTTGAAGGTAAGGGAGTGGTTCAGCACGGAGTAGGGTAGACAGGGTTGGTGTTTTGTAGAGCTGGTTCTTTGGGAGGTGGTCTGGGTGGTAGGCAGGGTTTCCCTGGGCCACAGGGGCTGGGTTCAGGTCCCGAGTACTGGGAACATGGAGCCCCTTCATGCCTGACCCCCGTGGGACATGCCCCAGGTAAGGAGGCCCCTTCCCTCAACCTACCTCTGTCCCCCTCTGTAGGCCAACACAACCTGGGGTAAGTCCATGTGCCATTGAGGATGCCCCCCTCCTCCACATACCCCTCACTCTATACCATCACCAAAAAGGTCTCTAGAGTTGAGCTCAGTGCTGGGAGCTGAAGGGCCACTCAGAGGTGACCCCTTAGGACAAGGACCCCCTGCCCCCTACACACACACCTCTGGAAGGGGGACTAGGAGGGTCCCCAGACTACAGGGTTTGACAGACGAGGGGCAAGCAGAGTAGGGCATGCTTAGGCCAGATCAGACCCAGCACTGGAGCCCTGGCCCCATGTCCAAAGGCAAGATCGTCTGGCTCACCCATTCCTCCTCCCCAACCTACAGCAAGGTTAGGAAACCCCTTGAGAGGATTGGACCCTAGGGGATGGTCCCCTGCACCCAAGGCAGCAGCACTGCACCTCCCCTGGCCACCAGCTTCTGGAGAAAAGGGAAGTCAGTGCCTCCACCACCTCTCAGCTCACAGACTGTGGGCTTCAGAATGCCGCAGGTTACCCACTCTCCTTACTGCCCACGTCTGGCCCACAGATATAGTTAGGCCTGCAGGGAGGTAGAGGGATGTTGCCCCGGCTTCGAGTTGGGTAAGAATGCTATTTGGGAAGGAGAAGGATCTGGAAAAGGAAAATGCATATGGAGGTCCAGGCAACCTTCCCTGACCTGTGGGCTCCACCCCCTCAGGGCTACCAGTGGCTGAAGGACAAGATTCTGAGTGAGGAGGGCCGGCGCCAACAGGCCAAGCTGAAGGAGCTGCAGGCCATCGCTGAGCGCCTGGGCTGCACACTCCCCCAGCTGGCCATAGGTAACGAGCCATGGGTATAAGGTCAGGGCCAGTGTCCCTGGGGAGATGGTAGAGGGTTCCCCAAGTACAAAAGCTGCCCCTCTATCAGCTATGGGGCCAGAGTCCCTGAGGAGATAGCAAGTGTTCCCAAGGTCCTGTGCCACCCCCTCTGTCAGCCAGCCATGGGTAACAGGACCCTGGGTGTAGGATTGAGGCTTGTGTCCCTGAGGAGATGGAGGCTTCCTGATGGCCTTAGTCACCCTTCCATCAGCCAGCTGTGGGTGATGGACCTGACACATTCACGGGGAGAGGATGGGGTCCCTGAGCACTTGAGCTCCCTCTGCACCAGGAGGAAGTCAGTGCCAGGGCCCCCCAGTACCAAAGGCCCTTCACCCTCTCCACTTCTCCTTGGGCAAAGCCCTCACCCAGCACTGCTGAGGGGGTAGGCACCGAGCACTGGGCTTGCTAGGCCCCAACTTGGGGCACCTTTGGCCCCCAGACCAAGAGGCTGGGTTTCTCTAGTGGAGAGTTTGAGGGGGCAAAACCAAAAACAATGCATACAGAGGGTGTGCCTCCCTCACCTGCAACCTCCATGCCTCCAGCCTGGTGTCTGAGGAACGAGGGGGTCAGCTCCGTGCTCCTGGGGGCTTCCAACGCAGACCAGCTAATGGAGAACATCGGAGCAATACAGGTGAGTGCAGGGGCTGTTGGGTAGGGCCAGCCATACTCACTGAGCACCTACTGTGTGCCAGGCACTGGTCTCAGAGTCTGGGCTTCGTCATAAACCAGTCCCTGCTCTTGACAAGCATGTTTCCTAGCAGGAATGGAGAGTAAACACTAAATGCAAGGGATAAGTGAAATATTTTATGTGTTAGCCCTGATAAGCACTCTGGGAAGACGAAAAAGAACCAGAGCAAGGTGAAGGGGTACAGGAATGCCCAGCTGGGGACAGAAAGGAGGTGAGGCCACAGGCCCGAGTTCAAGGAGCATTGCCAGGGCAGGCTTGTTGAGAAAGTGACATTTGCACAAAGCTTGAAGGAGGTAAGGGAACGAGCCATGACAATTCCTGAGGAAGTTTCCAAGCAACAGGAAAAGTAATGCTAAGGCCGAGGGGAAAGCAGGCCCAGCACAGCTCGGGAAAGCAAAGAGGCTTGTGGGGGCCTGCCTCACCCCAGGCCCTGGGCCCAGTGGGCCTTGTGCAGACTTTGGTGTTCATTCCAATTCATGACCTGAGGAGGGACATGGTCCCACTTTAGTGTTGAAAGGATCTTTCTCTCTGGAGCCCCTGAGCAGTGCTAACAATCACTATACTCTGCTTCTTACCTGAAAGGTTGGAATTTACTCAGAGGAACCTCAGAAGAAATGCCTGACAATCTATTTCTGAAAATTCAGCCATTGAAAACCACTTCTCCTCTGACATACATGGGGTCTCTGTAAATCAGAGAGAGTCAACAGAAACTGATTTGATGTTTTTGGTTTTTGTTTGGAAAGCAAAGGAGAAACAAGAAACCGACTGCAGTTACCTAGAGGAAAGACAGGTGGCTAGGAGATGGGAGAAGCATTGGATCCTGGATACTTTTGAAAGCTGGGCCAATAGAATTGGCCAACTGAATATGAGGGGTGAGAGGGAACAGAATCAAAGATAGTGCCGAGTTTTGTCCTTGAAGGGTGGTGTTGCCACCAGGTGAGGCAGGAAAAGCTGGAGACAGCAATCTGAGAATATGGAAATCAGGCATACGGGCCCTGGAATCTGCATTTTATGCCCCCACCACCTTTCTGGAAGGTTCTGAAACATTCAACAGTTCGTGGGGAATAGAAACCAGGGCTTGTTTCCTGTGTGCCCTAAATCTTCCAGAACACAAAAAGCAGCCTGGTATCCATCTGCTGCAGATGGGGGCCAGATGTGATGAGGTAACGCTTGGCGGGGGCCAGCTTTCAGGAAAATACTGCCTGCCTCCTCCACAGGCCAGACCAGTCTTGTGGGTAGGATTCTGATCCACTCTTGTCTTTGCACACAGGTCCTTCCAAAATTGTCATCTTCCATTATCCATGAGATCGATAGTATTTTGGGCAATAAACCCTACAGCAAAAAGGATTACCGTTCCTAAGAAACCCCCGCCCCAGTCGCTGGGACAGTCTCCTTTACCTCCTAGTCTCTGTTCGCTAGCTCGCTTAAGCTGTTTTGAAGCAAAAGGAAGAGTGTGGTTTGCATCCAAAAGACACAACGCAGTCGAGGCCACGCGGACGGACTCGGAGCTGGTGAGCCAGCTGATGGGGGAAGGACGTTCAGTGGCCTCTGCTCATCCTCGAAGAAGGAACCCTGTTTCCTCCCAGCTGCAGCCCTGCACCCGCACTCCCAGGGGAACTGACCAGACCCTCAGGGTAGGCAGGATGGTTTTTCCTCTGCCAGGACCACCTGGCACTGGGGCAGGCGGAGAGTGGTACTGCAAAAAGGAAGCAGGTCTGGCTTTTCCTGTGCCCTTCTCTGCTGGGCCTTACGCTTTGGAGACCTTCCCCAATGTCAAGGTTTCTAGTACTCTTCTTCTTCTTCTAACCTTGTACTCCTCTGCCCACGCCCTCCTCACCTGCTCCTGCTCTGCCCTCCACATTCCCACCAGCTCAGCAGTGGCCATCCCTGCCATGCTGACCCTTAACCCCCACCCCATGCCCTTGCTGGCCAGAGCAGGGAAGCTCAGAGAGGTTGGCTCTACTGTTTGGGATCTGGTTTCAAGTTCCTGGCCCTACCCAGCTTCCTCCATGCAAAGGGTTGGTGAACCCCAGGCCAGGGAAACCAGAGCACAGGAGAGGCTGGTGGAGCAGGCTCCAGCTCAGCCTCTCCTGGGCCCCGCCTGCCCTCCCTGCCGGGTACCCACCACAGAAGGCCCCAGGTGGAACATTTCTTGGCATGAATGTGGCTGCTGACCAGGGACAGTGGCAAATGGGCAGGTAGGGCCCATGTGCACAGGTGTGCTATCCTTCTGACCTCAAAGACCTTCCTCTTAAAGACCCCTCCTCCAAGCATCTACTGTGCCCTGCTCCAGGATGGTGCACTTGAGGTCTGCAGAGAGAACATGCTGGGACCCATTCAAAGAGAGGGGACCTTAAGTTTTACCATGGGCTGCATGCCCAGGGGCTGGGCGACCTGACCACCAGCAGCAGTCACTCAGTGTCAAAGAATACCCCTGGAACCCTGACCCTGGAGAAGTGCCACCTGGAGGCAGCGGCTCTCAGAGCACCTGGGCAAGGGGCATGTCTTGGGATACTCTAGAGTTTCTAGGTGCCTGGGGCTGATGGTCAGGGAGCTCTGGGTGGCACAAATGGTTAAGCATTCAACTACTGACACAAAGGCCAATGGTTCAGACTCCCCCAGTGGTACCACAGAAGAAAGGCCTGGTGATCTGCTTCCAGAAGTCACAGACTGGAAAGCCTGATACATAGGGTTTCCAGGAATCTGAATCATTTGGTTCGGTCTGGTTTGGTTAAGGCAGATGAACAGGCAGTGCCACCCCAAGACTCACCCTCCCCACCTACAAGGTGACTTGAAGGACATCCCCTTCCCCTCCTCCAGCTTCAGTATTCTCCCAAGGGATGGTGAGGCCAGGCACTTGTGGACTGCAGAGTGGGGCTTACAGCCAGGATCCCAGCCCTGTGGTCCTGAGTATCCAAAGCAGCCTTTGACAGATGTGTAAAGACAGGGCATCAGGCTTAGCTGCTGACTCCCTTTCCACCCCCACCCGCAGCCAGCACCCAAGGTGGTAGGATCCCTGGATGCCCCACCTTCTCACATACCAGGGCAGACCCAAAGGTTCCTTTGCTCTTCAGGTAGCTGCTGTTCTGGAAGGCCTCACCCTGCCCTGCCCATCCTGGCTGGACTGACAGCTGTCAACCTGGCTTTAGGAAACCCATCAGGCAGGTGGCAGGGAGGGATGTGTCCTCCTCCACTGCCCCCTGGGTGCTGAGCCCCAGGAGTCACGCCCTTGTCATCCCTGTCTTTTCCACTAAGTCTTCTAGAAGCACCAGAAAGGCCCAAGAGATGGGGGAGGTACACCCCAGTCTGTGGCCACCCCCCATCCTGGCGTGGGGCTGGGGTGCTCTGTTCCCAAGATGAACCCTGTGGTGGTCACTGTCCCTCGCAGGCCCAGCCACAGTCCTCAGACCTGAACGGCAGGACCCAGGACAAGCCCATGTCACACCTCTCAGCATCAGAGAGCGTATGGGCCCCTTGACTCTATGCCCCCCAGGCCGTGCCCACTGTAGGAAGATGGGCCGGGGATTGCAGTGGTACCTGAGGTGGGGCTGCTGCCTCCCAGGAGCCACCCAGTGCCAGCCTGGAGAGGTGTTTGCCAAGTATCAGGAGACAGGACCTGGCCCCTAGCCAAGGCTGAAATGCAGGTGGCTCGGGTCCTGTTTCTTCCACCATATTCCAGGGAGGAAAGGCTCTGATTCCTGGGGGCCCTTCCCCTAGCTGACTTCTGTAAGATAGGGGCAGGAGTGCTGCGGGGGATCCCTGGGAAAGGGAGCCCAGACCTGGGGGCACAGAGTCTGGGAAGGCACAGCCAGCCTCTGGCTGGCAAACACCCTCTTAGGCACAGGCAGGCCCTGAAGTGGTGGCCTGCTTTTCTCCTAGACTGTCAGGTCTCCCCTACCTGGTTATGACAGGGACTCAGGAGGAAAGTCCCCAAGAGCCCCTGTGCTGCAGGCAGCCTTAGCACCTCCCAGCTTCCCTTCCCCTACCTTAAAGTGGTTGCCAGACTGGGTCCCAGCCCACCAGGAGTACTGACATGGCCTAGGTTGGGGGGCTCATGACATATGGACCTCCCACTATCTCCCATCTGAAATGCTGTTGTTTGTCCAGTCCAGGGTCCTGAGAAACAACAGAGGGGCTTGCTCCGTTGTCCTGTTCTTGTCGAGTCCTGTAAATACCGTGCTTTTCTGGTCCTTTTTTTTTTAATGACTGTGGTTCCTGCGCTAACTGCACCCCTATTAGGTACAGACCGCTGTTGCCTCGCGCTTCTAGATGTGCTGCAGACTGAGACACAGCCACTGTATTTATGAATGACGAAATAAACCCATGCTCCATGATCACCGAGACTCCTGCTTTCTCAACGGCCAAAGCTGGGGAGTGAGGGCTCCAGGCCAGGGCGGAGCCAGGGCAGTGGCAGAGGGACTGTAAAGGCAAGCACCTCAAGGTCTGAGGTGGGGTTGCAGGCAAAAGGCCCTGCAGCCGGGGCGACAGGGGCGGGGGACAACAGAGACTGAAACTGGGTGGTAAGAAGACCCCACAGCTCTCCCAGGTAGTTCACAGAGGTGCCACCTCCAAGGTGAGGAGCTGGTTGCTGGGATGCTGCTGTGCCCCCTGGGGTTCTGCCTGGGCTGTTGTTCCCAAGGATGATACAGAGGTTGGGGGTCAAGGGAAACTGGGGCTGTGTTCCTCTAAGAATGCAGCGGAGTCTGTGTCAGGAAGCACAGATGGGAGGGGCCGGAACCACCCGGCACACCCCTTGTTGGGGCTTCCTTCCTTCCCAGTGAGCCCTTTAGTCTGTGGGGCTCAGACTTCTCAAGTGGGAGAAGGCATCAGATGACACCCCAACCCCAGCTCTTCCCACCCACCTAAAACTGGCCCTCCACACCAGCTCCCACCCACTCAACATCCCTCCTCCACCTCAACTCCCACCCACCCAACACACCTCCCACCCCAGCTCCTACCTATTCAACACCCAACCCTTCCCCCAACTGCCACTCACCCAACACCCCTCCTGGCCTCCAGCTCCTGACATCCTAAATCAGTGAGACTGTTTTAGGATAGGAAACCCTAGTGGCATAGTGGTTTAGTGCTATGGCTGCTAACTAAAAGGCTGGCAGTTCAAATCTGCTGGACCTTCCTGGGAAACTACATGGGGCAGTTCCACCTGTTGTATAGCGTCACTGTGACACTATGAGTTGGAATCAACTCAACAGAACCAGGTTTGGTCTTCTTGATTTGATCTCAGGAGAACACTCTGATTCAATCCTTTCCCAAAGGATTTATTAAAACACAGAAAACCAAAACATACGCACAGAGTACAAAGTAAAGGTGATTGTGTCGGCTACAGTCTGTCAACCCTCCCACGGGCCCAGCCATGGAGGGCGAGGACCAGATAAGTCAGCTCCAGAGGGTGCTCAGCTTCCAAAGCTCAGCCTCCACCAGGGACCCTCCCAACTGGCTTTGAGCACCCACCCTGGCCAGCCTTGTCCCTTCCTTCGCAGCCTGGGCCTGGGATCCCTCCTGAGTGCAAGGGGCCGGGTCTTCACGAGGCTGGGACAGGCTAGCTGGGTCGTAGGTCTGCTCCCTCCCTCCTCCCTCCCTCTGCCCCTCCTATCTCCAGCCTGAGGGGGAGCAGTGGGGACACAGCTCCATCTCTACAAGGGGAGCCCAGGACACACACACACACACCCAACAGGCCCTTTCTGGGTTATCGTACCTAAAAAAATACTTTGTTTAAAAAAAATCTGAAAATT
The DNA here is from genome assembly GCA_028571685.1 of Heterohyrax brucei. Classification (NCBI taxonomy): domain Eukaryota; kingdom Metazoa; phylum Chordata; class Mammalia; order Hyracoidea; family Procaviidae; genus Heterohyrax; species Heterohyrax brucei. The sequence continues at coordinate 34,976,163 of CM053140.1, forward strand.
AAGAAAAAAATCGCAAAACACAACAATGCCAATGACTTTGGGCTGATGCACCACAACCTGTAAACTTCGGATCTGTGGAACCAACAGGTGCCAGCTTTCTCTACCAACACCTCAGGTGGCACAAGAGGACTCCAGGGGAGACAGGCCACCCTGGGCGGTGGCCAGGCCCAAGACAGCAGAGAGAGGAAGTGGCAGTCTCTGGCCCCCAGCCAGGTCATCGTTCCCTGTCCTCCACCCAAGGCTCTGGGGTCCAAGACATGGGAGTGAGGTTGCAGGTGTCACCTTGGCTGTAAAGACCCCCAACAAGAGGAAGGGCAGGTGTCTGGCCCAGCTGTCCAGTCTCAGCAGGACTTGCTCATAAGGAACAGGGGAAGTCCTGGGCCCCCTCTGGGAGCAGCCAGATGTGGAGAAGACAAAGACGTTTGGGGAGCATGTCCCACTTTGTGTGTCTGAGGGAGAAGGGGGTTCCACAGCAGGTGTGTGTGAGAGAAAAGCCCTCCAGAGGGGAGTCCTCCAGATACAGCCAATCCAAAACCTCAATACCAGTGCACAATGCCTTCTAAGACCCTTGGCCCAAAGGTGACTCAAAAGAAACCCTACTAGGTGCTGAGCCAAATTGGAACATGGCCAGCAACAAAAACGTGGCCTGGAGCCTTGGGATCCACTTGCACACAAGGACCAGAATTAGGCCAGCAGCAAAAACCAAGGCAGCCCAATGACGCCAAAAGTAGCGGATGCCACGCACCACCACCGCCAGCCCTTCTGGCAGGAGATAATCAATAAACCAAGAAGAAAACAATCTGAAGATGCTTTTTCCTCTCCCAAACCATCAAGCAGAAAGCTGCTCCCCAAGGCCCCAGCACCCACTTTCCTCACCTCCTGGGTGTTCAATAACATAGTGACACAGCCCCTCCTAGGGGCAAGGGATACAAGGGTCCAGGCACAAGGAGCTCTGGCCAGACTGCCCAGGGGAGCCTAATGTGGCCTCTGACCTGGTAAAGGAAGAGAGCAAAGGGGACTATTAAAGAGGCCTGGAGACAGACAGGAAGGAAAGAGCCTAGAAGGCTTTGGGGAAGGAGGGACTGCACAGAAGGGACCACCAGCCCTGCCTGGCCACCTGTCTCGAGCCTCAAGCCATCCATTCAGGCCAGCCACTCAGCCAGGGCTGTGGGGCTGTTCTCAAGGAGGTCAACCACAGGATTGACTAAGTGAGGAAGCCTTGTTGGACCCTAGGCTGGGGATGAGCTGGGGCGGGTCACCTCACCAAGGCCTGAGGCAAAAGGCTTTGTAAGAGGCATTGGCCAAAGGTCATGGCATGCAGTGGACATGACATTGAATGAACTGCCATGACCCAGAAGAAACCTGTCCTTCGCAGGGCAGAGCGGTGGGGCAAGCCTATGCAACACGTATGTCCCCAAAGTCTACACTGTCCTCCTGGGCTGACGCATTCTCTTCACAGGCACCCTTAGTAGGTGGGGCCAGGACACCCCCATTCTGACATCACAACCTAAGGGTCAAGTGGGTCTTGGAGAGAGTGTTCAGCATGGAAAGGACCCTGGGGTTCTCAGGAAAGCCTCATCTATAAAATGATGACACGTGAGGCTCATGGGGCAGGCAGCTGCCCAGGTCCCTGGTCTTAAGTGTACAGCCAAGACAGAAAGGCTAGCCACAAGCACTGACCTAGACGCAGCCTGGCCTCTCTCAGCCACCAAGCCCCAGAAGCACACTGCCTGTCAGGACTTGCACCACTCCCAGGAGCTCACTCTAAGCTCCAACAGACACCCCAACTCCCAGGTCATTTATCTCTAAGCCCCTCCCCTGTCTCACAGACAGCATTCTGTACCAGGTACCTCCCCAGGGACACCCCCATCTCAAGACCCAGAAATCCTTCCAGGAAGAGCTGAACTCGGGAAGAAGCACTCACGAACAGGCCCCAGGAGGGCCCACTCAGGACCCTTCCACTTGGGCCATTCCAGGGTCCCCCCGGCTGTGGTAGAACACGGTGGGCCATCGAAGTGTGACTCTGAAGGACAATGGGGTGTTCCCAGTAGGAACCAAGGCAGAAAGCCTAGGATGCCCAATGTAACGGGCCTAGAGACGCTACTGGGTCCAGTTCCCTCTCTCCAACTTCTCCTCAAACTAAGACTAGCTGTGGCCTCTTCCCAGATAGTGAGTACACTCACCAAGGTCTCCCAGGAGCAGAAAAGGGGAAGGCCAGGATCCCAGAGGATACGGGGGCAGGGGGCAATAAAACTGCACAGGTTGGGGGGTGCTGGACCCTATGGGACAACTCTCACCTTCCATAACCAGAGCCCTGCAGAGGGCAGCCCCTTTCCACAGTAGCCCCCATTCCAGAACTACATGCCACTGCCCACCCCCAGGAGTGCACACGGGGCCTGCCACAGCTACGGGGGCAAAAGGCCCTCTGCTGGGAATGGCAGAAGCCAGGGCCTACAAGTCACCTTCTAACCGAGGTGGCAGCACATACCTGGGGGTCTCTAACCCCAGCAGGAAAAGGGTAGGAAAATATCCTGTCTAGACCCCAAACGTCAGTCAGGGCCTCTGCTCTCAGGCTACACAGCCCCTCCTTCAGGCTTGTCCACTCAGTGCTGGGGGGCTGCCCCAGGCAGGCAGCAGCTGGGACGGAGGTGCAGTCCTATTAGCACAGACGGGAGGCCAAGCCACCTGGGGGCTCCCAGGCTCTGGGCACTGATCTCCCAAGTGAGGCCAGTCCACAGGGCAGCCGCAGGGCTTCCAGAAGCTTCCCTTCCTGTCTGGTGCCGGATGATAGAGAGATGTAAGTGCTTCAAAGTTAGACTCCTCCATACTTCATTCAACTTTTATCAAGACAAATGTTCCAGTCTTCAATAAGAAAGTGCAAAAGATGTACAAATAAATGAAATCTCTTCTAGGGAGCCATTCTGGACAAGGTGACCAAGGGGTGCACATCCGGGTGGCTATGGGGATGGTGGCTATGTGGAAGAACACTTGAACTGAGATGAGATGGCACTTCTGGGGTCTGGCCCAGCCAGGCTGGCCTCCTCCTCCATGTGATGGCATGACTCGGTTTCCCATTTGGTCCCCAGATGGCACTGGCTCCTAGAAAGGCAGTAGCTTTTCTCTCCCGTGGGGCAGGTGGCCTGGTAGGCACGGCTGTAAGAAGTACAAATGGGGAGTTACACAGTAGGGGGTCTTCAGTGGGTCACTCAACACCCGAGAGTCTCCTTCCACGTGGCCTATCGTGCCCAGGTATGCTCAGAGGGGGCTCCCAAGCCAGACCTGCCAGCCACAGGCCCAGACAACGGGCTATGCCAGGGTGCCAGTGAACTCCCCTAAAATCAGGGACAGCCCAGCTGGAAGCCCCTCTGGTGCCTCCATCCAGAGCAACAGTTATTATGGGGACAGACTGGCTCAGTGAAGGGCACTGAGTAACTAGCGTAACTCCCCTCTCCCAGACAGTAATACTCACAGGTCCCCTAGCTGCCAGGTCCTGGGCAGCGAGTAAGAGTATCAGACAAGATTCATGCCCTGTGGTGTCCACCACCCAGCAGGGCAGGGGGTACAGGGCCAGAATCCAAGCTGAGCATGACGGTCCCTGACTGTCTGCACACGAACAGGCATGCACACCAACAACCAAAGAAGTAATCCCCAGTCCACTAGCCATCCCAGCACCCAGGGAAGTGTTGCGAAGGCTGGGAGACCACTGGTTCTCAGGCTGCCCTACGGCAAAGGGTGCCAATTGGAGGGGCTACAAGATAGCTGGCATCCGAAACCCTCTAAGCCCCAGAATTCCAGCAGGAGGACTTCAAGGCTTAGGGGCACGAGCTAGGTGTGCGGCACAGAGCTCCTTCTGGCCAGTCCTGATTTGTCAAGCTGAAGGGTAGGGGGTACCAGACAGTGGAGCATCTAGGGGCAGACTTACCTCAGCTGGAAATGAGCGCTGCAACAGAGGGAAGTCTTGGGGCCAGCTAGATATCTGTGTGTGAGAGAGAACAAACACCATGCTGGCCCCGTGCCACAGCGGGCAGGTGGGGGCCCCGCGGGGCACCCTGTGCATGCTGTCAGGAAGCGAAGGGGCACCTACCGGTCACATAGGGCCCCAGGGGCATCTGGTTGTAGTTGACAATCCCTCCCGGTCCAGGGCCCCTGAAGTTGGGCCCAAAGTTGTTGTTGTACATCTGGGAGGAGCCAAAAGCGCCCTGGAGGCAAGGATCAGCTTTAAAGGTCAAGTCTCACAGCCCCAGTCCAGGCCCCAGCCAAGGGGTGCCCTGGATGGGTGGTGGGGGAGCTTGGGCAGGGCACATGGGCAGAGGCTGACCTGCTGGATGGTAGGGTCACCAGCACGGTTGGTCAGGCGGCTCAGGATGCTGCGCTCCGACATCTGGAGGCGGGCGGCCACCGGGGGGATGCGGGACAGCATGGAGGGCAGGCGTGTCACATCAGCCTTCATGTCGCTCAGCAGCTCCTCCAGTTGGTTCAAGACTAAGCAGCAGGAGAGAAGGTAGAGGCCTTTCAGCACCTGCCCAACGCACAGCCCGAAAGGTTTCAAGTTCAATTTCACGCATGGGTGCCTCAAAAGAAAGGCCTGGCAACACTTGTAAAAAATCATCCACTGAAAATCCTATGATGCACAGCTCTCCTCTTACACACCGGAGGATGACATGAGTCTAAGCCGACTCTAGGCAACTGGCTTATTACTGCGTGCCTCAAACAGTGAACGCCAGGGGGCGCTCCTTCACCAGGCCCTCCAAGGCCGGCAAGGTGGAGATTTGCCAACTAGAAGAACAGGGTTATCTTCTGAATCAGTTAAGAACTTCCCCAGGATCCTCTCTGGGCTGGACTAGTGGTCCCAGGCCATAGAAACATGACCCAGAAACTGAGCCAATGCTAGGCTTCCCTCCTGAGAGTCTCCACACCCTCTGCCAGCCTCCTAGGGGACAACATCAGAGACTGGCAGGGCAGGGCTGTGACCAAGTCATGGGGCTTAGGGAACATCTGCCTCCTCTCTGAGTCTGGTGACTCTCAGGTCACTCTCTGCTCTGGGCTTCCTAGCCCACCCCACCTCCTACCCATCCTGGGAGTTTCCTGAGGGCAAGAACTGCACTCGAGGATTACAGGCTCAGGTGTGGAGTATAAGCATCAAAGGCTTAAAGCTCTCAGCTCTTGGCAGAATCACTTCACATCCTCAAGTTTCCATTTCCTCATCTTTAACATTAAAGAAAAAAAAAACTTACTGCCATTGAGTCGATTCCAACTCATAGAGACTCTATAGACAGAGTAGAACTGCTCCATAGAGTTCCCAAGGAGCACCTAGCAGATTTGAACTGCTGACCTTTTGGTTAGCAGACATAGCACTTAACCACTACGCCCCCAGGGTGTCCCATCTTTAACACAGGGGATAATAAGGACCAGAAAAAGTAAAAAAATCAGTTGCTGTCATGTCAACTTCAACTCACGGTGCCCCATGTGTGTCAGAGTAGACTTGAGCCCCAAAGGATTTTCAATGGCTGATTTTTCAGAGACCAATCACCAGCTATTTCTTCTAAGGCACCTCTAGGTGATGAACATGAACCTCCTAACTTTGAGTCAGAGCATGTTAACTGAACCACACAGGGGTTCCCACAAGAATGACCATTTAAGGATATTCTGAAAATTAAAAAGGTAACTAATTGAAGGCATACTGTCAGGACTCAATAAATGAGAGCTCCTACAATTCAGTCTTTTTCTGAGTCACCTACTCCCATCCCAGGGCCTGGCACAGAGCAGGCCTCTAGAAAAAGGCAGGAGAAGGAGGGGCCTCAGTTTTCCTATAGGTCATGGTGGGACTGGATGATAGGACTGACCCTTCCTTGCCAAGAAAGTTCTGCCTTGGTGGCCCAGCAGGGTCTGAGGTTCTGTCCTTGGCTCCCATGCCCTCAGTTCCCTCACCCCTGGCCAAGGACACCAGCAGGAGAAAGGCAGGTGGGCCATGCTGTGGGGATGGAGCTCCTCACCCTTGTGCAGAACAGCATTGGCAGGCTTGTTCCCGGCAAGGGATTCCTTGGACAGGTGCTGGTGGCTCTCAGCAAGGCACTCCACCTCGGCCAGGCGAGCATTGAGCGCCATGGCAGGGTGGTTGGGGTCCTGGGTCATGTTGAGATACGCTGCCCTCCGTAGTTGCTCCTCAATGACCAGCGCCTGCTCCAGCAGCTGGGGGGCAGGGGGACTGAGTGTGGGCCTAGACCCTCTTCCTGGCCGGCCACACCCCCGCCTTCACCAGCACCCACCCCTATCTGGGTGGAAAGGAGAGAGAGGGGGGTACATATTCCCACCAGCTGTCCACCTCCACCTGACCCTTGGAGTGTTCCCCTAGCTGGGTTCTCCTGTCACCCCAGCCAGGCGGGATTCTGGTCTACGGCAAGGATGTCCCTGCCCTCTCAGTTAACTGACTGCTCCTGGTTGGCAGCTCTGTCAGGGTGCGGGCCCCCCGAGCCCTTGGCCCCAGGGGCCATCATGAAGCCTGCCCTTCCCGCAGCTCCAGCAGCCTCCACCCCTCTCAGGACGCACCTTGAACCTGCGGGCCAGGAACTTGTTCTTCATCTCCAGGTAATTGCCCTTGTGGATCTCGGACTTAAAGGGTTCATTGAGGATCATGTATCTCGGGTCATTCTGGATGTCCTGCCAGCGGGCATAGCCGTGCCTAGAGGGGGAGCCGTTAAGGGCAAACCTGGCCACTGGAATTGGTGGGGCACTGGTGGCTGGGGCAAGTCCAGGGTTCGCCATCCTGGCTGGAGGCTCTTATGAACTACAGCTGCCCCAAGTACAAAAGTGACAATGATGGTGACAACATTAGCAAATACTGATGGGTATCCAATAGGTAATTCCTCCATCCCAACCATGTGTGGGGTAGGTACTGTGTCACCCTTTTATAGTGGGCCAAACTGTGTCTTCCAAAAAGCTATGCTCAAGTCCCAACCCTCAGTCCCCATAAACATGACCATGTTTAGAAACGGGGTCTTTGCAGGTGTTATCAAGTTAAGATGAGGTCATACCGGAGCACAGTGGGTCCTAACCCAATGACAAATGTCCTTATAGAGGGAACGGTGGACAAACACACAAAGGGGGAACACCACATGATGACAGGTAGAGACTAGAGACCAGAGTGAACTGTCTAAAACCCAAGGAGCACCAAGCATTGCCAGAAACCATCAGAAGTTGGAAAAAGAACAGGAACACCCCCTCAAAGCCTTCAGAGGGAGCATAACCCTACTGGCACACTGCTTTCAGTTCTCCAACTTCCAGACTAGTGAGAGGACAGTTTTGTTTTAAGCCACCTACTATATGGTACTGTGTTACAGCAGCCACGAGAAACTAAAGGCATCTCCTTTTAGACACAGTGGTGTTACGGCCAAGTCCAGCCCACAGCTAGTTTTTATAAATAAAGTTATTGGAACACAACTATGTTCATTAGTTTATGTACTGTCTACACAGGGTTGTTTTGTGTCAGAAGTGCACAACTGGTTTGACAGCACCCAACAATAATGTCACTCTGTCACTGTGATGACAGAGTTGAGCAACTGTGACAAGAGACTGTCTGGCATGCAAAGCCTAAAATATTTAGCCCTTGGCCATTTACAGAACAAATCTGCTGACCTGTTCTACACTACCTCTATTACAACAAACAGAGCCATCCAAGGTGTGTGGGCTCATAAAGTCAGCTCAACTGAGCAGTGCCCCCAGGGGCAGGCGTGTGGCACTCTCCTGGCCTCCTGTGGACCATGTGCTCAAATATCGCCTTCTCTGATGATCCCACTGGAAACTGCAACTGCACCCCTAAATGACACTACACCATGCCCCCTCCCTGCTTTACAGCATACGTTGTACCCCACACTTAGCAAACTCACGGTGCTCACTGTCTGCCCCCCAGGAAAATATCAGTCCCAGGAAGGCAAGGTTTTTCTGTTTGGCTCACTGCTGTATCACACATTTAAAGCCTCTGTAGAGATGAAGTGTCTTACTGGAAGGAGGTAAGGTCTCAGTCATAATAACAGCAGTCAGATGGGTCCAATCCTGCTCTGTGATACATTAGCTGTGTGTCCCTGGGCAAGTTAGTTGGCCTCTCTGAGCATCCATAATGCCCATCTTAGAACGCTACTGTGAAGACAGAATAGGTACTGAAGGTACAAGGACAAACCGCTGCTGTGGCCCCATCATCATCGTCACTGCATTGTCACGGGCTCCTGACTTCACACCCCATCATGCCCCACAACCCGCCCTGAGGTCCACAGATGGACAAGCAAGCCTTGCCCAGCCCAGCCAAGGATACGTCACAATGCCTGCCAGCAGCCAGTAATCATGGCGCCGGTGCCAGATGTCATAGATTTTGCCCGAGGACACGGCAGCACGCTCCTCATTCTGCCACAGTGTGTGCAGCTCTGGGAAGCCAGCCAAGAGGAATGGAAGGAGAGATTCGCCCAGGCCCTCGTTACCCACCAGCTCCCCACCCCGGAGGGCACAGGCCGCCCCTCTGCTAGGAAAAGTGACACAACCGGTTTTATCAACCATTCACACCCTAGCAGAAAATAGCAGTCTGCCTAGGCTCCCAGCACCCACGCAGTCAGGGAGCCTACGACTCCAGCAGTCCAGCTCCTGCCCACCACCCCGCCCCATTACCTGTGAAGCCCCCGTCTGCGATGTTGAACATGAATTTGAATTTCCCATTCTTGTCCTCCTTCTTCCCCTCCTCATCCTCCTCTTTGTCACCATTCTGCTGCATCTCTATGGGCTCCTTTTCCTCAGCCTTGGTGTCATCTATGGGAGTACAGGCCCATATTCATTCACTTCTCTCTGCCAAGAGCTGGAAACCCAAAGGCAAGCAGGAAATACAGCTCCCTGTCCTCCAGGGGCTCACTGCCAAGAGGAATTTTAAGCTAAAGATCAGCAGGCCCCTCTCTCCATCTCAAATAGGGACAGCTGGTTCTAGGCCCAGTGCCCCTCTACCCCCCAACTCCCCATCCCACCCCTTGCCACATCAAGACCCCTGGGAATAGGGAGGGAGAACACTGTGACCGTATACTCAAGTTCAAAGAAGGCAGAGTTGCCTTAAGGGTCTAATCTGAGCATGACTGTTCCTGAACATTCCAGTGCTTAGAGGTGCACAAAACATCCAGCTGAGCCTCAAATCCTCTAGGCCAAGCTCTTGGCAAGCTTTCCTCCCTCCTAGTGGTGGCTGGAGCCCAAGAAGGGGTCATGAGAGAAGAGGGGGTGTCTGTCCCTGGCACAGAGCCATAATGCTTCAAGGCCTGGAGGGCTTTGTTCCGACCCGCTGGCTCTAGTCGAGGCCTGAGACTGAGCCCCAGAGCCCAGGAGGCTGTAGGAAGCTGAACAGAGCCCAGAAGGCACCTCCAGGGACTAAAGGAAAAAAACGCAGAGCACAAGGAAGAGCCCCAAACCTGGCCTGAAATCGCTGCTGTCCCCTCTGCCGTGGATCAAGCTTAACTCCAATTTGTCCAGAATTTTCTCCTTCTCCGGAAGCACTTCCTCTGCAAGACAAAAGAGCTCACAGATGGGGAGGCCCAGGCAGACCACTAGGTACTCTGATTTAGCCATGATGACCTTAGCTGTCAACAATACTTGACTCAGAGTCCAACCCCAAAACCCAAGATCACCGCTGTCAAACTGATTCGGACTCATAGCAACCCTATAGACAGAGTACAACTCCCTGACAGAGTTTCTAAGGAGCACCTGGTGGATCCGAACCGCCAACCTTCTGGTCAGCAGCCACAGAACTTAACCATCACATCACCAAGATTCCCATCATTGGTGTACGTGCCCTGCCTCATCCCCAGGACTGTGAATATCACAGATTTTACTGCCATGATTAGGTTATACTATATAACATAGTTGGAAACCCTGGTAGTGTAGTGGTCAAGTGATACGTCTGCTAATCAAAAGGTCACCAGTTCAACTCCACCAGGCACTCCTTGGAAACTCTTTGGGACAGTTCTGCTCCAACCTATAGAGTCTCTATGATGGCAGTGGGTTTGGCTTTTAGCTTATATATAACATGGTAGAAACTCTGGTAGTGAAGCAGTTAAGTGCTACAGCTGCTGAACAAAAAGCTAACAGTTTGAACTCACTGGTCACTCCTTGGAAACTCCATGGCAGTTCTTCTCCTCAGTCCTTTAGGGTTGCTAGGAGTTGGAATCGACCTGACAGCAATGGGTTTGGGTTTGTTCCTATAACATGGTTGACCTTAAAATAGAATATTTTCTGGGTGAGCCTGGCCTAATCACACAAGTTCTTTAAAAGAAGAGTTTTCTCTGGCTGCTCACGGAAAAAGCAATCAGAGGTGAAAAGCATGGGAGGCATTCAGCTCACCATTGTTAGCTTGAAGATGGAAGGGATCATGTGTCAAGGAATTCAGGAAGCCTCTAGGTTAAGGCTACATCTCTTAATTAAAAGGTTTAGTTCGAATCTACCATAAGCTCTTTGGGGCAGTTCTACTCTATCCTACAGGGTCACTATGAGTCGGAATTGACTCAGCAGCAATTGATTTGGTTTGGCTTGGGTTTTAGTTTCAGTTCCTGTTTGGGTTTTGGTCTAGGAACACAAGGCAGCCCCAGCTGACAGCCTGGAGGAAACAGGGACCTCTGTCCTCCAACCACAAGAAACTAAAGTCAATCAACAACAAGAGAAAGCTTAAAAGTAGATTTTCCTCCATGGCCTGCAGATGAGAACTCAGCCCAGATACTGTCTTGATTTCAGTCTTACAAGATCCTCAGCAGAGAACCCATTCACACACTGAGCTGGATGTCTGAATCTACAGAAATATAAGATAATAAATGGATGCTGTTTTAAGCCACTAAGTTTGTGGTCATTTGTTATGCAGCAATAGAAAAGAATATGAATGTATAACAAATATATAAATATAAAAGCAGCCATAGAAAGAACATATAAAATGAAGCTAGAGCTTAGGATTTCTCACAAGTCTTGCAGAGAGATAGAGATTAAAAACATAAAAGAGGCAAAAGATGTAAAGAATGCAGCCATTTCCATTATTTATTTAACCTTATATCCTGTTTAAATTTTTGTTCATAGCATTTGGGGTCTGTTGTTAAACATTACATATTTCTGTTTATCATTCATTGCCTATTTGTCCCCACTAGAATATAAATTCCCTGAAATGAGCTCTTTGACTCTTTTGTATTACAGTGCCTGGGATAGCACCTGACACACAGTAGGCTTTCAATATTTTTTTGCTGGATGGATGAATGAATCATTGAATAACAGGAATCCAGAAGGAGAAAGAAACATAATGTGGACAAAGTCAATAATCAAATAGTCAGTAACTGAGAATTTTCCTGTAACTGATGAAAGACATGCTCAGCTTTAAGAATTACAGTAAGTCATTTCAATATTATCATCACCAAAGACAAGCAGTCTATCTTAAAAGCAGTGTTTTATTGTTAAAAAAGATAGAAAAATTGGATTTCATATAAAGAAGCAACAATTAGACTGATAGTAGCCTTCTCAGCAGCACAATAAATGTCAAAGTGCTGACAGAAAATCCGTAACACACCTAGAATTTTTCTATTATTCAAGAGTGAAGAGAAAATAAAGACAGTTTAGAACAAACATTAGGAGAATTTACCATTCATAAAAACTTGCTAAAAGCACCACTAAAGAATGCACTTCAGGCAGAAATAAAGCAATGATGAACAAATAAACACAAGACTGGGAAAAATGTGGGAATATCTAAATAAGGATGGAAGATTAAACAAAAAAAGAGTAGAACTATCCCATATGGTTTCCAAAGAGCAGCTGGTGGATTTGAACTGCCAATCTTCTGGTTAACAGCTGAGCTCCTAACCACTGTGCACCAGGGCCTCAAGCAGTCTACAGTCCTATCTTACTTAGGAGGGACCACCAGAAAACCAAACCTGTTGCTGTCAAATCAATTCCAACTCATCGCAACCCTACAGGACAGAGAAGAATTGCCTCATAGGGTTTCTAAGAAGCTACTGACCTTTTTGTTAGCAGATAACCACTATACCACAACACATGTTAAAAATTTAAGAGTAACCATTTATGTAGTAGAACTGACTGTAAGCTTTCCAAATGAGTTGAGGGAAAGAGGAGGAGGAAGGAAAGTACCATCATCCAAGAGATGGTAGAAAAGGGAAAAAGAGAAAACACAAAGATATTACAAAACACCAAGACAGTAGAAACTTATCTGAATATATACTTATTACAATAAATGTAAAGACATTAAGAGTTTCAGCTAATGGGTGCCTACATCAACTTGGGACCAGAAGAACTGGATGGTGCCCAGCCACCACCAGTGATAGCCACGATAGAGCTCACTAAGTTGAGTCTCACTGGCAACACGAGAATAAAAAGGGGTGCACCCTGAGATCTCCACTAAAAGACCTCAATTGGTGGTCCAGCAGTTTCGGGGTTCCCCTGGGAGCATGGACCCTGGCCCTGATGCTGTCCTCACCCATAAATCATAATGAAGGTCCCCTCTTCGGACACTAACGGATTGGACTTGGCGATGCAGAGTGACCATATATTGGAGGCACTTTACGGTTCTATACATCTGTAGAATATCATCCTGCTGACCTCTGGCTGGAGGAAGGAGAATGGGTGGAGAGGAGGGGAAAGGAGACTGTTGGGAGGATGAGCCACGTATGGAGCACAGAGGAACAGTGTGCTGTCACCAGGCAGGGAGAGCAGTGGAAGCTGCATATAGGTGGGCATGTAAATTTATACGGGAATGTACATTTTCACTCAGTCATAATAAAAAAAAATAAACAAATAAAATAAAATAAAGAGTTTCAGCTAAACCACAGAGACTATATGCTTAGATTTAAAATAACAGATCCCACTATATACTGTTAACAGGAAATCTACATAAAATATAATTACACAAATAGATTAAAAGTAAAGGGACAGAAGAAAATATTTACAAATCATTGTATCTGAGAAGAACATGTATCTACACAGAATTCTTACAACTCAACAATAAAGACAAATAGCCAAGCCAAAGCCAAGTGCTGAAATGAACAAAGGATCTGGATAGACATTTCTTCAAAGATCTACAAATGAACAATAAGTACATGAAAAGATACTCAACATCTTTCTCCATCAGGGAAAATCAAATCAAAACCACACTAAGATGCCACTTCTCACTCATTAGACTACCTATGATCGAAAAGACAGATAACAACAAGTATTAGCAAGGATGAGACAAACTGGAACCTTCATACACTGCTGGTGGCAATGGAAAATGGTGCAACCACTTTGGAAAATGGCTTGGTATACAGAGTTATCACATGACTTAGAAATTCCACTCCTAGACATACACTCAAAGAAATAAAAAAAAAAAAACACAAAAACTTGTACATGCCCACAGCAATATTATGCATAAATAATACAAAACTAGAAATAACCCAATGGATAAATGGATAAACAAAATGTGGTATGTCCATACAACAAATATTATTATTCGGCCATAAAAGGAAATAAAGTAGTAATATGTGCAACAGCACGACTAAACTTTGAAAACATGCTAAGTGAAAGAAGTGAAATACAAAAGGTCACATATTATATGATTCCACTTATATAAAATGTCCAGAATAAGATATGACATGTCCTTCATAGGCAAATCCATAGAGCCAGAAAGTAGATCAGCGGTTGTCAGGACTCACTGGGGGACACAGAAGGAATGGGGAGTGATGCTAATGAATGCCATTTTTCTTTTGGGGGTGATGAAAAGGTTCTAAAATTGATTGTCCTGATGATTTCTCAACTCTGCAAATGTAATAAAAACCACTGATGGTACTTTTTAAATGTGATATGTGAGTTATATCTCAATAAGACCACTACATATATATATATATATATATATATATATATACACATACATACAAATTTTAAGTAAAGGATGGGAATGGATATATTAAGTAAACATTAAACAAAAGAAAACCAAAATCAGGAAAAGACAGACTTTAAAGCAAAACATATTAAAAGGAATAAGAGGATCATTTACCTAAAAGTTAATAGTATATTTCACCAGAAAAAAAAAAAAAAAAAACATTAAAAACCTAACTCCTGGAAGTAAAGAGTGAAAAAGAAGAGTGTGCTGTCACAGGGTGAGGAGACAAGATAGAGTTGCAGAGAGGTGGATATGGAAAATGATTTGGATTGTAAACTTTCACTTAATCACAATGAAAAAAAATTGAAAAAAGAAAACTGAATGTGTATGTACCTAACAACACAGCCTTAGGTAATATGAAGCAAAACCATGTATTGCAAGGAGAAAGAGAAATCCACAATCACAGTGAATGATTTCAATATAAGCCTCTCAGAAACTGACTGATGAAGCAAACAAAAAACTAGTAAGGACATAAAAAATTTGATCAACATAATTAACAAGTGATGTTTCATAACAGAAAACCCTGATGGCATAGCAGTTAAGTATTACAGCTACTACTAAAAAGGTTGGCAACTCAAATCCACCAGGCACTTCTTCATTTCATTTTACTTGGGTCTACAATCAATGCCTGTGGAAGCAGCAGTCAAGAAATCAAAAGACATATTGCATTGGGAAAATGTGCTGCAAAGAATCTCTTTAAAGTATTCAAAAGTAAGGATATCACCTTGAAGACTAAAATGAGCCTGACGCAAGCCATGGTATTTTCAGTCACATCATATGCATGCGAAAGCTGGACAATGAACAAAGAAGACAGAAGAATTGATGCCCTTGAACTGCAGTACTGGAGAAGAATGCAGAATGTACGAAGGACCACCAAAAGAGCAAACAGATCTGTTCTGGAAGAAGTACAACCAGAGTGCTCCCTGGAAGCAACGATGGCAAAACTGCATCTTACATACTTTGGACATTTTGTCAGGAAGGATCAGCCCCTAGAGAAGGACTCCGTGCTCGGTAGAGTGGAGGGTCAGCGAAAAAAAGGAAGACCCTTGACAAGATGGATTGACACAGTGGCCACAACAATTGGCTTAAGCATAAAAACAATTGTGGACACGGTGCAAGACTGGACAGTGATTTGGAACCAAGTCGACGGCACCTAACAACAACTACAACAATAAGCATTTCTTAGAAACTCTGTAGGGCAGTTCTACTCTGGGCTACAAGGTCACTGTGCATCAGAATCACCTCAACAGCAGTGAGTTTTTGGTTTCATGATATTATGCATATATTAAAACCTCACACCCAGGAATTAGAGAATAGATTTGCTTTTAAAGAACACATATTTGCCATATCTGACCATATAAAAGCAGAAAAGAGATTTCAATATATCACATAGAAACAATACCATACAGAATCATGTTTCCAGATCACAATGTAACTGAGTTAGAAGTAAGTAATACAAGAGAGCTCAATAACCCACAAATTCTAATTTAGGAAAAATTAGAATGAAAGCCCATGAGTGAAAACTTGAGCCCCTGGCTCACCCCTCACCCCAGGACTGGCTAAGCTGGAACAGAGCAACCTGAAGTCCACTGCTCAGCTGTAGAGAAACAAAGTGAAGAAGAACTGCCCGTCCTTCCCTGTCCCAAAGCAGCCAAGAGGTCAGCATATCAGAGACTATTGGGGTGGGTGTGCAGTGGGAAGACTATACCTTTCGGCAGCTGCTCCGGGGAGGACTGGGGCTTCTCTGTCTCCTCTGTCCGCTCCTCTCGGGGTCTCTCCTTGCTCTCTGAGCTCTCATGCTTTTCCTCACCCTCCACTCTATCCAGGGCAGTTGGCAGGGCCTAAGGAGAACAGACTGGGGATGCTGCAAAATCTGAAGCCTCAACAAGAATGAACAGCAGGGAACCCAGGAGGAACTTTCCTGCTCTTGCTTCCCTATACCCAGAGGCCTGAACTGGGAGAGAGGAGGCCTGGGTTCTGGCAGGTCAGGCAGACCAGAGAAGGTCTGCAGACCGCACTCCTACCTCACACCGAGCAGGGCCCAGACACCAGCATTTCTTTGTACCTGGATTTCCAGGGGCTTCTTTGGCTTCTGCATCCCTGGCTCCTTCTCATCCATGTAGACCAGCTGGGCTTCCATTTTTTCTGAACAATCAAAGAAAAAAAGGTGAGACAGGTAGACTGGGATGTGGGGCATGGAATCAGGAGCCAGAGAGGAGAAGTAGAGCTTGGTCTTCAGGTGGCTCTGTCTGGCCCAGGCACCTCTAAGAGATGGGCAAGAACCCCTAAGACTCAGGGATCCCTGTGAAAACCTGGGCCCAGTGAGGCCACAGTAAGGGGCCAACAAGACAGGCTGCATGCAGCATGGCCACCCATCTGGAAACAGAAGGTGAGATGGGAGGAGGCATAAACTGGGAAGCAAGAAATCTAGATTTGATCCTGGCTTTTGGGCTAGCTAACTGGCTGTGGGCCTTTGGGTAAGAGTCAGGAGTCTCCTCAATGCTGAGTTGGCTCTTGGCACACCACAAAGTAACAATAACTCATTTACATCTCCAAGTGGCCCTACAAGGCAGGCACTATCACATGCCCATATCTCAGATGAGAAAGCAGAGACTCAGAAGGATTACATGATTTGCTCAAGATCACACACAGCCAGAAAGCAAACCTATGAAGGACCGACCATCTCCAAAGGGCACATCTGTGTGGAGTAATAGGATGCCCGTGAGAGTACTGAGCCTCTCAGGGCCTCACCTGTTACCTGGGGACAAGTATGTCTGTCTCACGTCTATGAGATCCAATCAAAGCAAGAAGGCACTTTGGATCACCAAAAAAGACACTCAAAGACAAACAACCCACCTAAAAACTAGACAAAGGATCTGAATAGATATTTCTCCAAAGAAGACCCACATGTGGCCAACAAGCATATGAACAGGTATTCAATGTCAGCAATCACCAGGGATAAGCAAATCAAAACCACAAAGAGATAAGACAGTTGGCAAAAACCATGATCTGCATCCCAGTGAAGTGAGGAGCATCTGGGGTCTTAAAAGCTTCCAAGCCACCATCTAAGATACAAGTGTACCACTCACTAGGAAGAAAATAGTCAGTAATCAAAGCACAGAGAAGAACAAGTCTACGTGAACCACGACCTCATCTACCCTGGACGGGAAGAACTAGATGATGCCCAGCTACCACAGCCGATCGTGCAGACCAGTGAACAAAATAAAACCAAACCCACTGATGTCGAGTCAATTCCAACTCAAAGCAACCCTTATAGAACAGAGTAGAACAGCCCCATAGAGTTTCCAAGGAGCACCTGGTGGATCTGAATTACCAACCTTTTGGTTAGCAAACACAGCACTTAACCACTACACCAGCAGAGCTTCCACAATCACAATAGCTGGTTCCAAACAGAAGGTGAGAAACATATACAGCATAACTCAAATGCTTATTTTAAAAAATAAAGATGCAAGACAAAATGGAACAGGAGACAAGAGAGGACTCCTGGAGACTATCACCCTGAGACACTGCTATAAGCCTAGCACAAAGTGTACATCCTGAAGTCACTTTTTAGGTAACTAGCGGAGAGACACACAAAACAAAGGACATTAACCCTAAGATCAGTGCCCTACTTAAAAACCACAAGTATGAGACCAAAATGTCAACAGTTCCTCAAAAGCAAGGATGAGAAGATAAGGGGTCAGGGACACTGTAGTGCTGGAGAGGGAATAAACTGAACGCAATTACAGAGAATGCTGACATACTGTGATAAATGTTTTCAGCGTCACTGAACAATTTGCATGGGAACTGTCAAATGGGAACCTAGCTTCTGTCAACTTTCACCAAAAACTCAAAATACTATTTTTTTAAAACCCACAGTGAGATACAACTGTACACACATTAGTGTCTCTATTATCAACAAAGCAGAAAATAACAAGTATTTGGTAAGGATATAGAGACTTTGGCCCCCTCCTATGTTGCTCGCAGAAATGTAAAGTAGTGCAGTCACTGCAGAAAACCAGATGGGTGGTTCATTGAAAAGTTGTACAGTTAACTTGCAGCCAAGCAATTCCACTCCTAGGTATATGCCCAAAGAACTGGAAGCGTACATCTACACAAAAACTTACGCACAAATGTTCAGAGCAGCAGTACGCATAACAGGCCTCCCCCAAAATAGAAAGAAACAGTGAAAACAACCCAAATGCCTATCAACTGAAGAATGCATAAATAAAATATGGTATATCCATACAATGGAATATTACTCTGCCATAAAGAGGAATGACATTCTGATACACACTACAATACAGATGAACCTTGAAAAGATCACACTAAGTGAAAGAAGTCAGTCACAAAAGTCTCCATATTTGTGATTCCATTTATATGAAATGTCCAGAACAGGCAAATCTATAGAGACAGAAAATAGACTAGTGGTTACAAAGAGTTTAGGAGAGGGGGAGAATGAAAACAGACAACTAATGAGTGTGGCTTTATTCTGGGGATAATGAAAATGTTCTGGAATCAGATAATAGTGACGGCTGCATAGCCTTAGGAATATTCTAGAAAGCAGTATACTTTAAAAAAGTATATTTCATCGCATGTGACTTTTATCCCACACCTGTTATTAAAAGTTTAGTCTCTTGAGAGACCAGCACTTCTGCAGGCACAAGTTTGTAGGGCAGGGTGCTGCTCCTTGCTAGCTGTGCAGAGGACTTGCGATTTCCCGTGGCCTTGCCACCTCCCATGACCCAGGTTCCCCACCCCAGCTCAGCCAGCCCCCAAACCTGGAAGGCCCAGCGGGGCCGGAGGGATATGGGCAGGACTGGCGGGCACTGGTGTGTTGGGGTCCGATGAGATGACTTCAACTGGCTTCTTGCCCTCGGGCCCCTCAGGGATCAGGTCTGGGGTACTATACTTTCCATTGACGTGTTCAAACTCCTGAACCTGGGGCAGGTGAAAGACAAGGAGAAAAGGAGGTGGTCGCAGCTCAGCCCCCTGGTCCCGGAGCAACCGGCAGGATGGGGGTGTCACAGGCTTAGCCATCTACCCTCTGCTCTGCACTCCTGCCCACAGGAGTGGGCCTGGTCCCATCCTTACCCCAGCCACTGTGTGTGGTCCTATGACCTGTCATCCTCCAGCTCCCCAGCCCACTCATCCTGAGAGCCTTTCCAAGTTGGTCCCCCTGGCCTAGGTCAGTCCTGGCTCAGATCCTGGATATTCCCTCTCTGACAGCTGACCCTGGGCAAAGGGAGGGCCCAGGCAGCCACCTGCAGGCCCAGTAGCGGCGTACTCACCCACCTTCTTCCTAACCAGTGACATGACCCCAATGCGTGTGAGCACGTGTTGCCTCGAGAGGCCCTCCCGGGGCACACCATCTGCGAAAGTCTCTGCTCCATCTGCCCCCGGCTCACACAGGTGCCGCATGAAGAGGGACACATAGGCCCTGGCATGGGGGACACAAGGACCCTCAGAGATTTGGCAAGATACCAGGAACATCCCGGCCTGGGTCACCATCTTCACCTGCCTCCTGCCAGACTGCAGAGTCAGGCTCCAGGGAAGGACGGAGGGAACCCTGTCATGGACACCTCTTAGGACACCAGCCCTTCCCATCGGATAACACAAATCCCTCTCACTATGTTAACACCAGCTGGTTTTTGCAGAGGCAAATGGTCAGCATTTCTGCAAATAAACGTGTCCCACACCTGGGCCCAGGCCACCAAGAACAGGATTCCAGGTAATTCCCAGACACCCTTGCCCTGGCGGGGGCAGGGAGAAGGCACTGCTGGCTGGCCCTCCAAGAGCCCAGCCCAGCCCAAGCTCCTCACCTGAACTCCTTCTCACTCTTCCCTCGGAGGTCCCGCACTAGCCAGTGGGAGTTGAAGGCGTCCTGGGGGGGCATGCCCCAGCGCATGATGGAGTTCAGGAAGGCCTTGCGCTGCCGGGCGTTGAAGCCCAGCACCTGGCGAGGCAAGGGGGCAGCAGAGACGGAGGTGAGCCCAGCAGGGGCAGCAGAGAATTGAGGGGTGGGGTAAGAGAGGCAAGGAGAGGGTGAAGAGGCATGGAGGGGGCAGAGAAAAGGGGGGACTCTCCACCTGAGCCAGGGCCCAAAGGGTGGAGCCCCAGGGTCTGCCCCAGCCCTACTTCTGTCTGACATGCAGTGTGGCCTGAGGAAGTCTCCCCACTCCTCAGTCCCCTCCTCCATCTCCCAGGGCATGGCAGGAAGAGCAAGGAGATGAGATGGGGTGGGAAAAGGTGGGGGCTGGGAGCGACAGGCTGAGGGCAGCCCCCCACCTCGATGTTGCCACCGACTCGAGCAAGAAGTGGGGGTAAGGGCTTGTCCCTGTCACTTTTCAGCTGTCTCCTGGATTGTCGTCGTCCACCTGGAAGTAGCCCCCACAACCCTCAGGAGAGCCCAGGGTATCCTGATGCCCACATGCCACACACCAACAAACCCTGGGACACCGGGACCCTCAGGATGTCCTCTTGCAGCCTGTCCTCATGCCCCAGAGACATTCCGTGTCCCTTCAGCCCTGGGCCCATCCCACCCTGCCATCACTGGTTCTCCAAATCCCTACCCCAGTACCAGGTGAGCCAGGCCCACACTGAGACTCACTCTGCCCCTCCGGCCTCTCTTCAAAGTCTTCATCCTCATCCTCTGACCCAATGGAGTATTCAGACTGGTTGTCCGAGAGTTCATCCTGCCACTCTGAGGGCCAGACAGGATGCAGACCGAGCCACGCACACCCAAGGCCATGCAAAGCCCCACACCCCAGCCCAGCAGTGACAACCAAAACAGCCCCTGCACTCAAACTGTTATAATCACAAGTCCACACTAGACACTAAGGGTTTATATTAGTATCCCTATTTATAGAGGGCAACGCTGAAACTCCAACAGACTCACTCAAGGCCACACCACCAGCAAGGGTGAAACCACTCCATCACTACCCATCTTGTCTCCCCATACACCCAGTGCCCCACACCTACCCTCAAGCCGCTTTCTCCAAGAAGCCTCCCCACCTTGTCCCCAACTCATCTCCCACTCCCCTCCCGCCCACACCTCTGCCCAGAAGCCCTGGGCCTATGAGAGCCCTACCCAGCCCAAGGCTGCCGCCTCCAGGGCCAGCTGCAGCCAGGCCAGCCCCCGCCCGGCCCAGGGCCCCACACTCACCCTGGTCCTCCTGCGAGGCGTCGTTGTAGTTGACCTGCTTGCGGATGCGCTTCCCCTTGCCCAGGTTGCGCGCCAGGTCCTCCTGCTGCTGCTCGTAGTGGTGCCGCAGCAGCTTCTCCCAGTAGTCAGGGTCCACGTTCTCCTCCTGCTTGATGATCTCCCGCTCCACCTCCTCCTAGAGGCAGACGCGTGGGCTCAGCTTAGCGGGTCTGGGCCAGCAGGGTGGCATCCCGTAGGCCACGGCACCACGGAGCCAGCCAGGTGTCACCTCACAGACCACAGTGCCATGGTACTCGGTCAGTGGGCACCCCCGGATCACTGTGCCATGCGGCTCTCCCAGGTGGGCATCTCATGGACCACAGTGCCATGGTGCTCAGCAGGATTGACATTCCACAGACCATAGTGCTACAGGGCTCGGGGGGTTGAGCATCACACAGACCACAGCACTATGGGACTCAGCAGGGTGGACATTCTATAGACCACGGTGCTGTGGGGCTCAGTGGGGAGGGATCCCACAGACCACAGAACCATGGGGCCCAGCATAGTGGACATCTCCACCCTCTGGGAAGCCTCACGCTGCCTCCACCACATTTCACCCTCTCCAGGCTCAAAGATGGATTGGGAGGCATGCCTATTCCAGGAAGCCTTCCCAGATCATGTCAGCCCGAGCCAGTCTTCCGCTCCCCTCCACCTGTCACAGTCACTCATTCACTTATTTATGCATCTATTTATTCATTCACTTCACAATTATTTCCTTGTGTCAGGCACTGGGGTGTACAGTGGAATAAATCTCATAGGGATAAGTGGGATGTGGGTGTGAGTCTGTATAGAGGGTGGTGACAGCTGAGCAGGAGGTACAGCAGTCCACCTCGGGGAGGGACCTGGGAGGAGGCGACTCAGAGACAAGGAGGGTCTGCCCAGGGGAGAAGGGGAGGATGGGTGGGTGGGTCCCTGACGGCCAGAGCAGGCACAGCCCAGGTCTACACAGGGGGCAGGGTCCATCTGCAACTCAGAAAGGTCCACCAGGCAGCTGTGGAGCTCAGAGCAGGGCTTCAAAGAGTCCTCAGAGGTCAAAGGCAGGGACGCGCGGGGTGCCTTACCACACCGTCCTCCTCGCGCACCACGTACTGCGCCACCTTGAAGGAGCTCAGGTACTCATTCATGTTCTGCAGCTCCGTGTCATCGGTGGCATCCTGGTTCCGGTCCAGCAGCTTGGAGATGGCGGCATCATCATAGTGGATCACACTGCTGTCCTCCACATCCTTGTTGTCACCTGGGGGTAAAAGACCAGGAATGCCTCAGCCATCCATGGAGCATTCTCCAATCAATGGGCCCTCTGTGTAGCTGAGACATGGCGTGGCCGGGACAAGCCTGCACTGGGACACCCACCCTCACCCCCCTAAAGTTTGTGGGACCCTGCTGAGGGCCCAGAAGGGGTGGGCAGGGACCCCAAGTTAAGAAGGAGCAGCCAGAGTAATCTGCACGGCAGAGGGAGGGGAGGGTGGCCAGGCTCGGCGAGCACTTACCTGGTGGGGTACTGCCATGCTTTTTTTTGGCACTGGCAGGCAGGGTGCCCCCTTTGGAGGACTGGACATCT
Source organism: Heterohyrax brucei (assembly GCA_028571685.1). Classification (NCBI taxonomy): domain Eukaryota; kingdom Metazoa; phylum Chordata; class Mammalia; order Hyracoidea; family Procaviidae; genus Heterohyrax; species Heterohyrax brucei. Next base: position 34,998,843 of record CM053140.1, read on the forward strand.
GGGATGGGTGTGATGGGTCTCTGGCCCTGAGACATCATGCCTGCAGCACAGAGGCAGAGGGGCACTGGAGAGGCAGCCACTGAGAGGCCTCACGGCTGGTGGGCAGCTCCCAGAGAGACTCTGACCCTGCCCACCCTGGTCCCACTGGCCACAGCCCTGCCCTCCCCACCAGGAGACATGGGGGAGGGAACAGCAAGGGCAATAGAGCAAAGAGGGTACCAGACAAGTGTGTCCAAACAGGAAGCGGCCCAAGCCCCACCCCCACACGCCCACCACAGCCACGCACCCTCCACGTCGTCCTTGAAAAGCTCCTCGGTGCCGAACTTAAGGATGTCGTCCAGCTCCTGCTTGGTCATAGAGCCCGACTTGGAGCCGAGGCCGGGCCGCACCACCAGGTGGGTCAGCATCATCTTGCGCTTGGCCACCTGGGTGATGCGCTCCTCCACTGAAGCCCGTGTCACGAAGCGGTAGATCATCACCTTCTTGTTCTGCCCGATGCGGTGGGCACGGCTGAAGGCCTGTGGGCACCGGCAGCTCAGCCCCGCAGCTGACTCAGGCCCTGAGTGCCCATGTTGGGGGTGTGCCTATGTCACCACATATGTGTGTGCAGGCCCTGTGTGCATGCACAAGACATCCTGTGTGTGCCGGTGGAGCCTGGCTCACTTCCCTGATTGTATGTCACCTCCCCACTGCCTAGTTTGGAGTGAAAGAGTAACAGTACAGGTGAGACCAGGTAGGAGGGACAGTGTGGTGCTTGCCCGGTATGAATGACGCTGTGCAGGCCTCCATGGAGGGTCACTGGGGGCAGGGCCACACCTCTCTACAAGCCACTAAGGGAACCGGACAACACCCTGTAGGAGACTACAACCACCTTGGCGTGTGTTAGTGACACTGTAGCTCCCTGGGATAAGGGATGGCAATGAATGAGGACACAGCTAAGGCTGCATTCCAGGAGCATCTGTGTCCCTGGGTGACACAACCTGGGTTGTGACTGTGAGTCTGTACGGTGACTGCACGTGTATGAGAACGTGTGCACAAGAGAGACATGAGTTTACACCCGAACCCCTATGGGTGTCAGCACTGAAGATGTGTGCGTGGGTGGCTCAGCATCATCTTGCTCTTGGCCACCTGGGCGATGCGCTCTGCCACTGAAGCTGGCGTCAAGAGGTGGGATGTGTGTGTGTGTGCGTGTGTGTGTGTCCCTCAGAGGGGTAGCCAGGGGACTTCTCCTACAGGCCTTGTCCCCTACTCTATTCTCCTGTCTCTCTGTTCCCAGAGCTTCTCACTCTGCCTCATTCTGTGGCCTTGGTCTCAGTGTGAGGGGCAGACAGGGGTTAGCAGCCACCACAGACTTGCTGAATGTCCTTGGGCATGGGATTGGCCCCCTTGGGATCTCTTTCCTCCTCTGTATACTAAGGAGGCTGGGGGGCAGTAGGATAAACCTCCACCTACCACTCAGGACCCCTCCTGGGGCTGAGGTTCCCAGAGCTCACTCAAGGGAACCTGCAGCCCTAAGACATCAGTCTGGGGTGAAGGTCCCCAAGAACAAGGTGGGTAAGGGACAGAACAACCAGAAAGATATGAAGGACAGGGCCCTAGAGAGAAACTCCGGCCCAAGGCCAAGGGCAGGGCACCCACTAAGGAGGGTCCAGCTGACTTGGGTGTCCAGAAGGCAGCATCGGGTCACAAACCTGGATGTCGTTGTGCGGATTCCAGTCCGAGTCATAGATGATGACTGTGTCTGCTGTGGCCAGGTTGATGCCCAGGCCGCCAGCCCGGGTTGAGAGGAGGAAGCAGAACTGCTGGGCCCCTGGAGCTGTGGAAAGGCCAGCACCCAATAGGCGGTAAAGTAAGAGGGCACAGGTAAGGGGATAAAGTGGGAGTGGAAGGGAGAAGAGGGATACCCAGGAGAACATGGACCCCTGAGTCCCACTTAGCACCACCTGTGTGCTGATCCCAAGCCAGCTGGAAGGAAGTTGGTCTTCAAAGTCTGAGGTGCAAAGACCCAATTGCTAACAGGCAGTAAATACATCAAGGCCCTTCCCGAGGGTCAGCCCCCTTTTACAAGGTCCTAGAGAGATGAGTCACCCAGGGGCCTCTCCTGCTCTTCCCAGCCCGCTGAAGCCGTGATGGAGGCCAGGGAATGCCTGCAGACGGGGAGGAAGCTTGGGCTGGGCAGCCCAATTGTCCCAGGACAATCTGAAGTCCATCAAGGCCCTGTGTTAAGTCAGCTGGGAATGACCACAGTGCCCATCAGAGCTGCACATGAGCCCCATCCACCAAATGCTTCAGCTAGCCCGATTTCCAAGGGGGGCCGCAGCCACATACATCTAAATCTTCAAAATCTGTCCTCATTTTATCTCCCTGGCTCTCTGACATGAGTGGACAAGAAGACTCACTGCCATTGGCATTTGCGCAGTGTGTGTGGAAGCTGGGGAACAGCTCCATAGTAACATAGAATGAACTCCTGTCAGCAGTTAAAGCCTAAATGCTATGCCTTAAGGACAGGTCCAGTGGTGCAGTGGTTAAGTCCTCAACTGCTAACCAAGAGGTTGGCGGTCCAAACTGCCTAGCCTCTCTACAAAAGAAAGATCTGGTGGTCCACCCCCATAACGATGAAAAACAAAAACCCACTACCGTTGAGCTGACTCTGACTCATAAGACAAGGTAGAACTGCTCTATGGAATTTCCAAGGAGTGTCTGGTGGATTCAAACTGCTGACCTTTTGGTTAACAGATACAGCACTTAACCACTACACCACAAGGATTTTCCCCATAATAATTACAGCCTAGAAAACCCTTTGGGGCAGTCCTACCCTGCCACATAGGGTTGCTATGAATCAAAATTGCTAACAACTGCTTTCTTTAGTGATTTGAGGGGAAACTCATCCAGATATGAGTTGGGTGATCTGCCCAAGAACTCAGTTTGGTCAGACAGGTGTAAACAACCCAGAACCCTTGAGCAGTACCATTGAATCTGTCGATAGCCTCCTGCCGGAGGCCCCCTGTGATACCACCATCGATCCGCTCATACTTGTAGCCTTCATACTCCAGGAAGTCCTCCAGGAGGTCCAGCATCTTGGTCATCTGCGGGGGAGAGAGCATGCCTGAGGGGCTGCCACACAGTGGGGACCCTTCCGCGGGGACACGGGCAGGAACTCTACCAGTTAGGGGAGGAGAGAGTAGCCTGCTCCATTCGGAGCATGAAGCCTGATGGAGGCCAGCATGCACAGTTCTGAGCATAAGCCTTCCCTACCTACGAGCCTCATGGAACCAAGTCCCAGCTCCTCATCTGGCATTCAAGGCTCTGCAGGACTTAGCATCCAGTCCATCTGGGCTTCATCTCCCAATGTTTGCTTCACAACCCCCAGGCATCCCAAACTACCTATAAGTTTCTCTACGGAGTCGGGCTCTCTTCCTAAAATGCCCCACCTCTTACTACCCAGAAAATTAAAACATCACCTCCTCTGTGCTATCTTCGCTGATTTTACTCCTCCCCATGGGAAGAGAAGGGGGGTTCCTTCTAGGCCCCATGCAGCTTCAGGGGAGCCAGTCCAGAGAAGGCACATGGTAGGGGAGATGCTGGTTTTTCCAGTTAACGGACCCCAAGCTCCTCCACCCTAGCACTCAGCCAGCTCTCCTTGGCTGTGTGACGCCAAGGCATCGAGTAACAACACTGAAACCCAGCGACCAACCCGGCGTCAGGCCTTGATGGGGTGCCTCTGCCGGCCAGGTTCCTCCCTCAGCAGCAGGGGCAGGACACGCTTTGGCTGGGCGTGGAGCTGGGACTGGAGGAGTGGGAGGGAGATCAGCCAGCCACCCGGGGCCAGCTCACCTGGGAGAAGATGAGCACACGGTGCCCTTCATCCCGCAGCTTCTTGAGCATCTTCTGCAGCAGCATGAGCTTCCCGGAGGACTTGACCAGGGAGCTGCCATCATAGGAGCCATTGGGCAAGACAGGGGCCTCCTGGAGACAGAGCAGGAGACAGGGCATCGGGGTCCCCCGCTCCTTTCTGGCTGTGCACCCAAGAGGCCCCAGTGGTCAGAAAAAGGCCTAGCAATGGGCTGACTGCTTGTCTGCCTAGCCAGGGTTCATGCTTACTGAGTACAGAGCTCAAACCCAGTCAGCTGCCTAGGCTCACAGGGTTGGATGGACCGTGGTTACACAGGCCCCAACTCCCTGGTGCCACTTTCCCAAGAGGAGCTCACAGACATGCCAATTCTACCCTCAGTTTTTATGGCCTGGCTGGCACTCCATCAAGAACTGGAAGTTGACAGCAGACAGATGATGGCAAAATCCTAAACTAAGCTGTTCTCCCAGCAGGAATTTGGCCTGGTCGCAGCTAGTCACTAGGGCTGCATTCAGGAAATGCCACTTGCTGAACCCCTGCTGGGCAGAGCACCCATCAGAAGGCAAGTCACAGTAAACTCCTGTGCCGTGCCAGGGTGTCATGGGAAGAAATCTGGGCTTACTTCCAAGTCTAGAACTTTCCAGCATAGCTTCCACGGCTATCTTGCTTTTGTGCTTATGGAAGGAGTGGAAGGAGTGTTAAAATGAGAACCAAAAGAGTAACGGTGGAGATGACTAGGGTTTACTGAGAAGCCGCCTTACCATGTTCTCCGTGAGAGCATGACACAGGGACTATTTGATTCTAACTATGAGACTTTCAGAGAGATGCTGCTATTGTACCCATTTAAAAGATTAAAAAATAGAGGCTCTGCAAGGATAATCAGCTTTTCTGGGACTGCAGAGCTGGTAAGGGCTGGAGCTGGCTCAAGTGTACCTGACCTCAGGGTCCAATCTCTCACCCACAGCTGCACATCAGAACCACTGGAACTGGATAAAAATGCCATTCCCGAGCCCACCCAGACCTTCCTGCCTTCCTTTGTGACGAAACGCAGCCAGGTCAGCCCTCAGTAGCCTGCCCTGAGGTTCCATGGTGCTGAGGCTAGAGGAGACCCATGGGGTGGCCTGATACCCCCTTACTTTACAGACCACAGGGAGAGGCCTGCAGAAAGAGGAGGGCCTGCCTCAATGGGGGCGCATAGAGAGGCTTTTGGAACTTCTCTTTGCAACAGGGAGGCCTGTATCACCTCTAGGACCTTATTCTCAGGGGAGGGCTGGGTCCTGAGGGTCTGAGCCACAGGACGCCTATCACAGCAGTCACAGGACACCTATCATGGCAGCCACAGGACACCTACTACAGCTGTCTGGACAGCTACCACAGCTGTCACTGGACACCTAGGGGAATCTGTCATGGCGAGCATGGGGACATCTGCCCAGCAACCACAGATACCTACCACAGCGGCCACAGGGAAGAGGTAGGGGTGGTTGCAACATTTCTTCAGGTCCATCATGATGTTGAGCAGCGACACCTGGTTCCCGCCCCCCTTGGAGTTCAGCGCCTCGAAATTCCGTGTAAGGATGAACTTGTAGTACTTCCTGCAGCAGGGCACAAGGGAAGGAGCTGGACACATCGCAGCCAGGCCACCCCCAAAAGCCCTTCCCACGAGAGAGCATGCTGCTGTGCCCTGACGGGGAGCTGGGGTCTGGGAGCCACTGCCCAAGTGCAGACACCAGGGGAAACTGCTAGAACTCTGGCAGTCCTGAACTCTGGTCATGAATCCAGAGAGGCCCCAGAAAGGGCTGGAAGGCAAATCAAGGTTCTTCTGGTAGAACTGCAAGACTGCCCACCCCAGGAGGCAGCCTGGGAAGACAGGTAAGGTCCAGCCAGGGGGCAGCTGAGGAGACCGTCTAGGGCACACAGTGTCCACACTCACTTCTGCATCTGGCTCAGCTCCACACGCACAATCAGTTCAGTCTTAGCTGGCATATTCTTGAACACATCAGCCTTGAGCCGCCTGAGCATGTGTGGTCCTAGCAGATCATGCAGCTTCTTGATCTGGTCTTCCTTGGAGATGTCAGCAAACTCCTCCAGGAAGCCCTCCAGGTTGCTGCAAGAAAGGGCTCGGGTAGAAGCTGGAGGCAGAGGACCAGAGCAAGCCAAAGCCAGAGCAATCACAATTAGGGCAGGGATGGCAGGGAATGCCTAGCCAGCCCCTGGCACTGCCGGAGGGGTACAGAGGTCAGGAGGCTGGCTGGGGCCAGGGAGCCCTTAGCCCCCTGGGTATCCTCTCAGTCTCTGGCTCAGCCTGAGTTACCCTACACATCAAACTCCCCTCTCTGAGCCCCACAGACCTTCCTATCCTCATAGTCACCATCATGGGTATGAGCCCTCTCTGGGACTAGTACCCCTTTTACATATACGAAAACTGAGGATGACAGGTGCCTAGATTTATACAGTTTTGCCATTTCAAAACCTGCCCTCAAGTCTATACCTCCTGATTCCAAAATCAGGACTTTTCACCCCAGGCCCCTACTCTGAGCAGGAAAATGGGGTGAGGTGAAGACAAAGAGGCTGGAGCCTCCTGAGGCCTTTAGCAAGAACGGGAGGGAAAACCTGAGGACTCTCTCCCCTCATCGCCACCCCCAGGCCCTTCCCATCACAGTCCCACACGGAAGTGCCTTAGGACCTCGTGGAGAGACAAGAAACAGAAGCACGAGAAGGAGAGTGAAGGCAGCACAGGGAGCCCAGGAGGAGCCCCAGACGACCAGAGCCGAGAGACTCACAGAAAGACCCCCATGTTAAAGAACCGCAGCCCATCCTGTGTCAGATGATCTGAGATGAAGTTTGCTGATGCACCATCTGACTGATGAGAAAACCAAGGCTCCGCAAACAGGTCCCCGAGCCAGGCTCCAATACTGCCACTGTTCCCTGGGTGCCCCTGGGCCACCCCAGGCCCACAGCTCACTTGAATCGCTCCGGAGTCAGGAAGTTGAGCAGATGGAAGAGCTCCTCCAGGTTGTTCTGAAGGGGGGTCCCAGTCAGCAGTAGCTTGTAGTCAATCTTGTAGCTGTTCAAGACCCTGAAGAACTTAGCGGGGACAGAAGGACTGGTCAGGGCACAGGGTGGCCAGACCCTTGGTAGCTCCCAGGCTACGGCACCCACCTACCTTGGACTGGTTGTTCTTGAGCCGGTGGGCCTCATCCACTACCAGGCAGGCCCACTCAATGGAGCCCAGGATGGCCTGGTCAATGGTGATGAGCTCATAGGAGGTGAGCAGGACGTGGAACTTGATCTGCACTTCTTTCTGGAAGGAAAGACGTGTGGGAGGGAGGCTGAGAGGGGAGGCGTGCAGGCCTCAAGATGCAAAGAGGTAAGAAGGGTTCTCTGGAGGCCTGGCCAGCCCAGGGCTGATGAGGAAACATCAGCCTGAGCTGAGGGGGTCAAATGAGGCCCAGAACCCAGCACCTGGAGTGAGCATGGTGTTGAGAAGTGAAAAAGACCTTGATTACTACTACCACTACCAGTAACAGGTACTGGGTTTGGGAAGTCTCTGGGGGTGCAAACGGTTTGTGATCAACTGCCAACCTATGAAGTCTGGCAGTCAGCATTCACCCAGCAGCATGCCACGGAAGAGAAGGCCTGGAGATCTGCTTCCATAAAGACCACAGACCACACCACCAAAGACCACCCTGACAGCGAACACAACAGAGAGCCCCTGAAGGAGCAGGAGAAAACTGTGACACAGGGCTCAAATTCTAGTAGAAAGACCAGACTTGATGGTCCAGTTGAGGCTAGAGGGGCCACAGAAGACACGGCCCCTGGACTCTCCATTAGCCCAGAATGAAAATCATTCCTGAAGTCAACTCTTCAAAGATTAGACTGGACAGTAAGACATGAAATGATACTGGTGAAGAGTGTTCTTCCTAGCTTAAGTAGACACATGAGACTAAATGGGCAGCTCCTGTCTGGAGGTGAGACGAGAAGGCTGAGGGAGACAGGACCTGGTTGGATGGACACGGGAAATTCAGGGTGGAGAGGAGGAGTGTTCTGTTACAGTGCCGGAAGAGCAGCAGGGGTCATGTGACAATGTACGAGGACTGTCAACTAAGTTCACAAACTGATCCTAGAAAAAGCGCTACATACCTCATTGCTGAATATCACTAGGGTCACCTTTGAAATACTCCCCTTGGGAAGCTATGCACCGACATCAGTGCCCAGTGCATCCTTCAAAGCAATTTTGGAACTCCTTTTCTAGAATGCCCATCCAAGCTGTCATCATATTACCCTTGATGTCCTGAAGGTCATCAAAATGTCTTCTTTCAATATTTCCTTTATCTTCAGGTAAAGAAAAAAGTCACTGGGGGCCAGATTAGGTGAATAAGGAGGCTGTTCCAACATAGCTATTTGTTTACTGGTGAATAATACCCGCACAGACAACTATAAGTTTGCAAAGCAGATACTGTGCCACTGTGTACAACAGCCATTCTAGAAAGAGTTCCAAAATTGCTCCATAGGGTGGACTAGATACTGGCATCAGTGCATAGCTTCCCAACTGGAGTACTTCGAAGGTGATCATATTGACATTCAGCAATGAGGTATGTAGTGCTTTTTCTAGCATAAGTTTGTGAACTTAGTTGGCAGTCTTCTTAGAACAATTAAGTTCACACGCTTAACTGTCGGACATTGTATGTAAGTTTCTGTATGAAAAACTGACTTAACTGTAAACTTTCACTTAAAGCAGTATAATAAAAAATAAATAAGAAGTCAGATCATAGCCAAGAAAACCCTATGGGGCAGTTCTAGTGTATCACATGGGGTTGCTACAAGCCACAGTCAACTCAACGCCAACACCACCAGATGGGGAACATGAGATGCACGGCTGGCCCGTGTGCCGGGTTCATGCTGTCAGTTCATCCTCCAGAACCACACGTGCTCACTCACCCAGATGCCCATCCGACAGCCCACAGGGTCTCATAACAGCTGTGTAACTCCCCAGGTCCTCAAGGCTAACAAACAGTAGAGGCAGGATTTCGAACCCAGGGCATTTGATTGGCCCACCCTGTGCTGGCTGACATCAGAGACCTGCACACCCACCTGCCACCACCACCAGAGCCCCTTTAGAGACTGGACGCTGAACACCAGGGGTCATGGTGTGTTGAAGGATAAGAGGCGGCATGTCCATAGGTGCCAAGTCAGGGCAAATTCCAGGAACCAGACAGTCCCCTAAAAGGGTGACCTGCAGATCGGGCCCCAGGCAAGCCTGCCACAGCAACACAAGACCAGCTCCCTCTATGAGGTGCTCATAGCCAGGAGAGCTTTCTGCAGCCTGCCAAGCACCAGGGCCCTTCATGAGGGAGGCGGAGGCCAGGACCCCTCCCCAGGACAGCATCTGTGGCTCCCAGTTACCTTCCCTGCTCCAACCAGGAAAGCCCTCCAAGATCCCACTGGCAAAAGTCTGAGGTCCTTCCTCACAGAACACCCCACACTGAAGCTAGGCCTCAGCCTTGGGGTGATAGTCCCAGCTCAGCAACCCAGCTCACAGGGGCCTGCTTGCCGCAGTGGGATCTATAGCCCCAACTCCTGCTCCCGACCCTAGGCCTAGAAAACAGCCTGCAGGCCCCTCCCATACCTTCCCAGCTGCACTCATGCTCCTGATCCCAGGGTGCCTCAGCTCCTGATCCCAGGGTACCACAGGCCTTGATCCCAGAGTACCCTAGGCCTGGGAGATGATGCATACGACAGGCCAAGAGGCAAGCAAAATGGTCCCGACACATAGAATACTAGCACGCTGTTGAGAGGCACCAAGTGAAAGGGGTTCTAGCCCAAGCAGACCACTTATGGGGTATGCTGGCAGAGCAGCATCCTTTCCACACCTTGTGGGCACACTGGAGGTCACAGACTACATCCTCCCAGCATGGCTATAAAGGCCACGAGGTCAAATGCAAGCCTTTAGTGTGGATAGGAGAGTCGGCGTTGGGTGAGCCCCATTCTAGAGACACAGTAAAAGCCTGGGACAGGCTATTCACCCCAATACCCGTCATGGAGGTAGGACATGAAAGGTATGGACTGGGACCAGCAAAGGGTTCTGCAGCCACTTCTCAGAGGCCATGAAGGCCAGGTTGATGCAGCTGAACTCCGTTAGGGTTGAGGAGCCAGCCAGGGCTTCTGGAGTCTGCAAAGGAATCTAGCAGCTGGTTTCAAGAGCAGTTGCCCAGGCCCTGTCCAGGAAGGTTTAATAGCTTGGGATTTAACGCTCAGGAACTTCATTATCTTGAATTTGTGCTGTGTATACAAAGTCCCCAGGACACCAGTGAGCGCACAGGGACTTGGGGCCTCAGCTTACTCGGTCCTACCCCCTCAGGACAGGTTCTCAGGCTCCTGCTCCCTGGCCCCTCCCAGCAAATGGTGACACTTTCCACCCCTGGTGGGAGTCTAGATGTGGGGAAGGGCAAGTACCCACACCCTCGGTACCAAGTCACAGGTGAGGTGCTGGATACCCATGAGCGAGGGTCTGCATACACCCCTCAGCTGTCCCCCTGCCTAAAGGAGCTCCTTAAACAGCAAGTAAAAACCCCCACGACTGATTGAGAAACCACGGAAGCCGGGCAAAGGAACACGGGATCACATTTTCCCTTTGCACTGGGCCCTGCAAATTATGTAGCAGGTCCTGGCCAAACCAAGTTGGCTTTCCCTGTGACCCAAGTTCCTGATGATGCAGGTGACTTTGCAGCTCTATAGCTCTGCCTAGGTGGCATCTGAGTTGGCATCCCAGATCAGCCCTTCAAGATAGAGAACTTGGTCAAGTTTACGAACCTCTCCAAATTACCTTTAGTCTCCCCATCTGTCAAAAGGACAATGTTATAGATTGAATGATGTCCCCCAAAGTACTGAAATCCTAACCTTTACACCAGTGGATCTGATACCCTGGTGGTATAATGGTTACAAGGTAAAGATAGTAATCAAAAGGTTGGCAGTTCAAATCCACCAAGTGCTCCGTGGAAACCACATGGGACAGTTCTACTCTGTCCTATAGAGTCACTACAAGTCAGAATTCATTTGATGACAACAGGTTTCTTTTTTCATTTTTTCTATACCTATGGATATAATGTAATCACCTTCCACAATGTAATCTAATGTTATGGTAATGAGACCATGCCACTATAAAATGTGTCCTAAACCTGATCACTTTTGAGTTATAAAAAGAGCAGATTAGACACAGATGTAAGTATATACAAAGGGAGACAGATCATCTAATGAAAACAGAGGTAGGCAGACCTACAAGCCCAGGAACATCACGACTGTCTACTACTAGGACCTGAAAGAGACAAAGAAGGACCTTTCCCCAGTGAACTGCGTACACACGGAAGGAGAAGCTGTATGGCTAGAACACACGGACTCTCTATGCAGTGGATCTCTTATGATTTCCATTTTCAGGGAAGACTTGGAAGCACAGAAAGGCTTGCCCAAAGTGACTTGCCCAAAGTGCACTGGGTTGAAGAATATCACCCCAAATTCATGTCCACCCAGAATCTGAAATGGAGGTCTCCATTTGGAAACAGGGTCTTTGCAGCTGTAAGATAAGATCATATCAGTGTAGGGTGTAGACTAAATCCAATACAACTGCTGTCTTCATACGAAAAAGAGATACAGACAAACAGGAAAACAGCCGTGTGAAGATGGAGACAAAGACTAAATGATGCAGTTACAAGCCCAGGAAGACCAGGGATTGCTGGCAACCTGTGGAAGCTGGAAGAGGTAAAGAAGGGTTCTACCCTGAGTCTCAGGGAAAGCGTGACACCTTGATTTTGGACTTCTAGCCCCCAGAACTGTGACAGAAGAAGGTACTGTTGTTTTAACCCACCCACTTTGTGGCTCTTTGTCCCAGCAGCCCTAGGATAACTCTGCCTTGAGAGCAAACTCTCCCAGACTCAGCAGAAGCCCAGCCTGAAGGTTCGGTGAACTGCAGACCCCTGTGGCCCCAAGGACACACCAGAAGCCTCTCCAGGGCCCTCTCGTGGCCAAAAGTTCTCACCTTCATGCGAAACACCTTCTTCCCACTCCGAATCGCGTTGTCCTCAAAGGAAAACTCGTTCTCACGGATCACGGAGCGGCTCTCCTTGTCCCCCGTGTAGGTGACCACGTAGAAGTCAGGCGCCCACATCTCAAACTCGCGCTCCCAGTTAATGATGGTGGACAGAGGTGCACTGACCAAGTAGGGCCCTTTGGAGTGACCCTGGTGAGATGGGCTGATGGGTGAGGCTGCCATCCTCACCAAGGTCTGCCCCCCTCCCCAGACACTCACCCTCCTGCCCATCCTGCGCACCTCCTTGTACAGGGAGTAGAGGAAGACGATGGTCTGCACGGTCTTGCCCAGCCCCATCTCATCTGCCAGGATGGTATCAGTGCCCTGGGCCCAAGAGAAGCGTAGCCAGTTGAGGCCCTCCAGCTGGTAGGGGTGCAGCGTGCCGCCCGTGGAGTCGATGTACCATGGCTGCTTGTCAAACTTGACTGTAGGCTGTGAGAAAGCAGGGTTCAGTCATGCTCCCAATCCTGGATACTCTTCTCAAATCCTGGGTCAACAGAGTCTGCCCTCCAAGCCTCTGCACCTGCGACTCCTTCTGCCAGGAATGCTCTTCCCGCTCCTCTTGTCCCTGCTAGCTCACTCATCCTCCAGGTCTCAGCTGAAATGTCTCCTCCTCCAGGAAGCCCTCCCTAACTGCCAGCCTGCTCCTATCACATCTTTCCACGGTGTCCTGTTCTCTCCCATCATGGAAGTTTCCTGGTGGTTGAACTGTCTGACCTGACTACGAGTCCACCCCTCCCGCCCACCCCGCTCACATCCACGATGGGGGTCTCTGGCGGCTTCTCCTGTTTATCATCCTTCGGTTTTCTGCTCTTCTTGATCAGCCTCTTAGGCAACCTGGCATCCTCTCCCAGCATCAGCTCCCTGGGGAGGAACATTGGACACAGATTAGCACACTCAGGCAGGGACCAGGGTGAGGGTCCCACAGACCCCAAGCCTCAGGCCCCACACCCCATGCCCTGGCCCTAGGTCCCATGCTCCCCAGTCTCAGCTCCCACATTTCCTGTTCTTGGTCCTCCCACGCCCACCTGTGGCCCCAGTAGGCCTGTTTCAGGTTGTCATAGTAGGGGATATCAATCTCATCAATCTCCCAGGTGCACTGGTCATAAGGCAGGTCTTTCCACTTGATCAGGTAGTGGACGTCCCCCTTCTTGTCAAAGCTGCAACACAGCAAGCAGGTGGCGGCAGGCGTGGGTCAATGAGGCCAAGGCTGCCACAGGAGTCCTCACATCCCTTGCCATGACAGATGCCTTGAGGGACACAAGAGCTCTCAGGCCTACAGTTCCCTCTGACCCTAGCTCCAGCTAGGAGGGGCCCACTGCAGCAACTGCATTGTAAGAAGCAAAACACAGAGGCCCAGAGAGGTATGACAGCTTGCCTGGGGTCACACAGCTAGTAAGATGCTGGGATGAGGCTGCGTGGTGAAGGGAAAAGGGAGAGAGACACCTGAGAGGCCACATTAAGGTCTTATGCCTTAATGCTCAACACCCTGTCTGTTCTATGCCAAAGTGACAAATCCCTCCACATCATGGGACCTGGATACTGGAATCCTGAATTTCTAAACTGGAAAGTTTTCACCCCTGCCTGCAGGCCTTTGTTCTCTAACCAGGAATATCCAAAAAGTTAGAGTAGCTCCCATTCTGGGTATGGAACCCCTTCTGCCAGGTACACGACAATGTAATTCCTACAGTGGGTAGCCTCTTCTGAGGACCCTCAGGACACTCAGGGGTCCAATAACCACAGCCAGGAGCACACATGAGTTGCTGAAGAGAAGCATCTTCCATTGTGACGTAATTCTGGACACTAGAAGGGTCTGACGGTGCAGTGGTTAAGTGTTCAGATGCTAAACAAAAGACTGGAAGTTTGAACCCACCAGCTGCTCTGTAGGCGAAAGCCCTGCAGAGAAAGATGGCAGCCTAGGGACCCTAGGGGACAGTTCCACTCTGTCACATAGGGTTACTAGAGGTCAGAATCCACTTGATGGCAACAAAGTTTCTTTTGGTTTTAAGCAGATCCTCAAGGCCTCCCATCCTAAATGATTAGGCAGCCAGGCTGCCGCAGGGCCTAAGGGAGAATTGCAGGGGCAGGACGGAGCTGCGGCCCCCAGAAAATGGTGAGGACAGGCAAACACTAAATAGCAGAGGCAGTCTGGAGACGTATGGAGAAAAACTGACCAATCGCCAGGCTCTAACAGCAACTTACAGCTTTTTCAACAGATAATTGCCTGTGACCCAGACTTTGGGTAATACATTTCAGGAAAATTCTGCTGTCTTGCTTTGGAGGCAGGGAGAAGAATTGCTGCCTATGTTTTTAACATATAATTTAATGAGGGTAAACACTGTGGGTCACTTCAATCCAGAGCTAAGTTCCCCTTCACGGCACTGGTTTCCCAGCCTGCAGGGACGTATCTTCTTTTCAAGGGTCATTCTCAGAAAGGGCTGGGAGTGGGGACAGGAGGCGCTTCACAGTCAGGGAGGGATGGCTCTCTCAAATTCTACAGCCCCCTGCCCTGTCCTCACTGAAGGCAGCACTGACTTCTACGACATTCCAAACAGTCAATCTTACAGGGGTCTCTCTTCAGGCCCATGTGACAGAATAACAGTCAGAAACCTGGAGCCAGGATCTGAACCCAGATGACTGACTTAGGGTATTAACATCTGCCCCAGGGTGAAGGCTGTGGGCCTGAAGACAGGGGACCAGAACTTCAGACGGGGAGATGGTGGCCAAGGCTGGGGGAATGGTGGCTTGGGGGGGCGGGGGACAGTCAAATCACCGACAGGAGGCCAATCCCTTGGCGTTTCCCTCCTCCCCCACCACACTCACACGTAGCTGTGAATCAGCAGCCTCACAGGAGGACACCACAGCCAGGCGATGAGCAAAAGAGCCACTGTACCCCGACCTGCAGTGCCTGCCTCCAGTGAGCTGTGGGCTGCCGGGCGTCCAGCACACACCTGCGGCACGTGGCACACACCTGTGGTTCAGGATGCGATGGATCATCATCCACTCAGGCTTGATCCCATAGCGGTAGAAACGCTCTTCCATCTTGGCATAGAGAGGGTCTTTGTTCTTCCTCTTCTCGCTCTTGCCATCTTCGTCACCAGAGCCATAGTCAAAGGGTGGTGGCTCATCCATGTCATTTTTTCTTTGGTAGTTGCGATACATCACTGTGTGGTATAGCTCCAGCTGTTCATGGGAGGGGCTGAAGTTACAAAGCAGGTGGGCCCTGCCTACCACACCCTCAACCCAGTGCACCAACCTTGGTTCCAGGCAGGGCAGCTTCCCTGTCAGCCTCCTTTCCCATCTCTCCCTTCCGTCCCAACAATGCCCCCACTCTCAGAGCCTGATAGCATGTGTCAAACTTGACTGCTACCTCTGGAGGACCCACACCAAGCCTTGTGCCTCTGCCCAGCCACCCCAGGCACCTCACCTGCAGCTCTTTTACCCAGGAGCAGTGCCAGTATGAGAGCCCAGCCCATTTGACAAAGAATTCTCTCTCTGGGATGCCTTCCAGGGGCTTTGGTGGGGGGACACCAGGCTCCACATCAGGCCCCGGCAGACCCACCATGAAGGGGGCCGGGGGCTCTGTCCATCTCCAGTGTAGGATCCGCTGCACTTTGCCCTTCAACGGGGGACACTGTGGACAGAGGAGGGTATGCAAGTTCAGAGTTCAGCAATTAAGTCCCCACTCTGAGGGTCCTGGCTATCATCAGGCTCCTCCAAAGGCTGCAGGGCTCCCCCAGTCATAAGCAACACCAGTGACTCCTGTGACATCTGGCCTGTCCTCAGGAGCCCAGCACAGCTGTGCACACAACAGGTAGGCACCGAGGGTCTGTGAGTCCTGTTAGCACCTGGGGCACCTGACGGAGGGTGGGCAGAGGCTCTGTCTGACAGAGGATGAAATGAAGGCCCAACCAGAAAGGGGGCCACAGAGCAAGGAGTATAACCCAAGACTTCTGACTCCCCTGTCCATTGTGGGTCTCTCCCCAGCCGCTAAAGAAACATCATCTCATCCTCAGCTCCCATGCATCCAGCGTTCATGGAGACCCCAGACTGCTGCCACCTCTCCCTCAGGCAGGACCATGTATCTGGGCTGGGACAGTGAGGCCAGGTTGGTACCAGCCTAGAATCACATTTCCAAGGCCCTGAGTGATTGCTGTTGTTCCAGTCAACTGCTTATTGGCAAGGGTGACAAATGTCCACAGCTGCAGGCACCATCCCTGTGCCACTGAGCTCACTGCCTTGTTTCTGAGATGGTGACTTTTCTCCGGGGACAGCCTTGGCCTTGGAAGAGGCAGGTCTAGCCCTCATTGGAGCAGAATAGGGAGTAACAGATTTAGGGAGACAACACAATTCAGGGAGAGGGACCACCTCTGCCACCTACTTTTCTAGGAACCTCTGCCTTCCTAAGCCTGTTTACACATCTATAAAATGGGTCTGTATCTTTCTCCATCTCCAGGACTGCTGTGCATCAAATCCCACAAATGAAGGCATTCTGGAGATCACAGAAAAAACCACAAAGCCTACACCCAACTCAGCTTTGCCTTGAGCTACAGCAAAGGCCAAGAGGCAGAAAGCCGGCCAAGAGGCAAAAAGCCAGCCAAGTGCCGTCGAGTCGGATCCAACTGGAGGCAGAAAGGGAACCCAAGGAAATGGACAGGACAGGAGGTTCTCCCCACAGTCCTCTGCCGGCTCTGGGAGTAGGTGGAGGCGGCGTCCCTTCCAAGGCAGCGGGCCTCCACTGGCTGCCTCTACTCCTACCCTACCTACAGAACCCGCCTTCCCACTCCCGAGCCCAGGTCTCCTATCTTTTCCACAGAAGTCACAGGGCTTCCTTGTATACACATGCACACACACACACATGCACGCCGGAACACAGACAGCCAAAGAGCACAACCCAGACCCTAGGAGTGCAGGGATGCAGCATTGGGAGTGGACTTGATGGACAAGCCGGAAAATAAGGCCTTCAAATACCTAGCAATGGCTAGGGGACAAGGAGTGCCCAGCCCTCTCCCTACAGAAATGGAGGCTCTGGCCCAGCGGGTCTACTGCCTTCTCCTCCTCGCCTCCCACCTTGGGGGGAGCCGGGTAGGGGTTGACTCTGAGCCGACAGTTCTGCCAATATGTGTCACTTTAGGCAAGTCACATTAGCTCCTAGAGCCCCACTTTTCCCATCTAAAAATGGAATGAACACGGCCCGGTACTGTTGGTACTGTTGCACGCTGTTGATTCCGACTCACAGAAAAGTGATGTGACGGAGTACAACTGTCCCATAGGGTTTCCTAAGCTATAGATCTCTACAGGAACAGACCTGCAGGTCTTTTCTCCTGCGGCGCCACTGGTGAGTTCAAATCGCAGGCATTTTAGCAGCCGGGCTTAACTAACCATTGCACCATCCAGGCTCCTCCCCCTAGTACCGCAGCAAAGGAATGCGATGCACCTGAAGCTCCTAGCTGGAGTAAACGTTCAGTGAAGGGAGGCTACGGTGAATGCTACTGTGATTAACATCACCACCTATCTCTTCGTAATGGCTAGAGCTTCAGGAGAGAAAAAAGGCGCCCACGTCTTGTGGGGATCCGGAAACAAGAGACGGATCAGGGGCTAGGTCCTTAGTCCTGAGAGAGCCCGCAGGCAGGAATCGGGGCGGGGCGTGACGCCGATGGGCGGGACCTCTAGTGGGCGGGGTCTCTAGGCCACGGCTGGAGGTTGGCGGGGGCGGCGTTAGGGGCGGGACTCGACCGGCGCAGGGTGGCCGTAACACTCACAGTACAGCGCGGGCAGAGCCATTCACCGTTTGGGATCTCGGGCAACGGCGGGTTGAGACAGTGCAGGTGGTAGGAGGAGGGGCAGGCGTCGCAGCAGAGCAGCTCGCCGCCGTCCTTGCACACGCGGCAGAACTCCATGTGGTCGTCCTCCTCCTCCTCGCAGCCGCCCTCGTCCTCCTCCTCCTCGTCGTCTTTCGGCTCCCACTGGATCCCCTCCTTCTCCTGGAGGGTGGAGCCCAGGTGGAGGCGCCTAGGCCGGCTCCTCTCGCCGAGTACCGACCCAGCTCTGGCCCCGCCCCCAGCCCGGGACCTCCGCGCGGACTTACACAGTGCGGGCAACTCCACTTGCCCTCAGGGGCCTTCTCGAGCTCCGGGTCGAGGCAGACGAGGTGGTAGGCCCTTGGGCAGGTGTCACACAGGATGATTTCCCCTCCCTGCTGGCACACCTCACAGTAGTCCTGGTGGTCTGTCTCGTAGCCATCACCATCGTCAACTAGAACAGGGAGGGGAAGTGAAGGTGTCACGTAGGGCCTTGTTCCCATCCCAGTGACCGACCACCTCCACTACCCAACCTGGACCAGCACACAGCAGATGCTGAATAGATACTGGAGAGATGGAGGAACAGATGGGGTGAATGAATGATGGGGAAATGGCTGGGGGTGTAAAAGAGTGAGGTGATGGATAGAAAGATGGACAAAGGAATGGGTGGACAAAGGAAAGGAGGGAAACAGGTAGGAGAATAGAGTGAGGGTATGGATGGGCGACAGGGTAAGTGGGTAGGCCTGGATGAATGAATGATGTGATGGTCGATGAGGTTATGAAGCATTGCCTTCTCTGGTCTCCCTTCTGCTAGTGCAAGTGTCCTGGAGTCAGTATCATACATTCCCTAATTTAACCTCACTGTGACCCACAGCCCCTCTCCTGACCTCACTGACTAGGGCAGATGAGGATGCATAGAACTACCTAGCTGAGGCCAGGAGAGGCAAGGGCCTGGGGATGCCCTTCCCCCTACTTCCCAGGGGGTGCTCTGCACCCTCATGTCCCTGTGAAGGCGATGGGGAAGCCCCTAATGAGAAGTCGTACTCCTCTTCTTTTTGCGCCTCCTCTTGCTCTTCTTCCCGAGGGCTGCGGAGCATTCCGAGCGCACGGAAGAACTATGGATGCTTGCGCTGTCGAAATCCGACTCTTCTCGTTCATCCTCCTCACTCTGCAGGGATAGAGGGGGCCCGTGAGCCCAGGTTCCGTCCCTCAGGGATCCCCCCAAGGACTCCACTGGCCTGGACAGAGAATGGATTGGAGCAGAACACAGCAGAGTGGAGACTCCTGGGGCTTAGTACCCCAGTTGGCTCCTCACCCAGCTAGGAGCCGCATGTCATGGCCCAGGCCACCTTCCCCCACTCTTCAGCCTCAAACACTTCCCGCATTCCCACCTCCATACCTTTCCCGAGGGCCTGCTCTCCATCCTGTCAAACTCCTATAAATCCTTCAAGAGGCAACCCTAGGACACCTCCTCCAAGGTGCCTTCCTAGATCTCCCTCTCCTTAACCTGTCTCACAGCCTCTCCGCCGGGAGCATCCTGTCCTGTCTAGTACAGTGCTAGCTGTGCACGTGACCGTACCCTGTGAAGCTGTCAACATCTCCCAAGCAGGGCCTTCATGCCTGGCCACATAGCAGCTGCTCAACAGATACATGCTGGGCTGAGATAGGCCACCAGCTCCAAGGCTGGGCCACACATGCTGCTCCATCCTACCTCCAGAGCAGCTAAACTGAAGCCTTGTCACTTGTCTCTGGGGGCAGAGAAATAGCTTCCATCTCTGCCCTTCTGAGGGGATGGGGCCCAAGCAAGGGAACAGCTGCCCTTGAACCAGTGGGTGAATGGACTCCACACAGAGAGGAGAGAGTACAAAGGTTTAGCATTTCACTCTGGTGCTGGAGCTGGCCTGGGAGCCACAGGAGAGCTGGGAGGCCGACAAGAAGTTTTTCTGCAGTCAGAGACTGACTACAAGCCAGCCCCCCTGGCTTCACCCATTCCAGCTGACCAGGGCCCGCCAGCCCCTCAAATTCCAAAGGAATGGCTGGTTCTCCACCTCCAACCCTGATGGAGCCACAGCTCAGGTGGGCCACAGAGAGCTGGGCAGCTGAGCTCCTAGTTAGAGACAGGAGCAGAGAAGGATCTGGTTCATACCCCTCACCAGACAGGTGGAGAAACTGAGGCCTAGGCAGGCCTGCATGTATAAAGGGAATAGGGCGGTGGCACAGGGCCTGCCCTTGTCCTGGCTCAGGAGAATGACCTGAAGACCCTACTTTTTGCAGGCATCCCAGCCCCCACATGGGCACGCATGCACACACACACACACACACATACACACACACACACCATGCTCCTACTCTCACACACGTACATCCTGATACATTCTCTCAGTCTCTCTCTCTCTCTCTCTCACGCACACATATGTAATTCTGATACCTACTCTCACACACACATACATTCTGATACCTACTCTCACACACAATTCTGATATCTACTATATACATTCTGACACCTGCTCACACACATACACACATTCTGATACCTGTTCTCACACGTGCATACATTCTGATACCTGCTGTCACACATGCCCACACACATGCCCACACATGCATTCTGATACCTGTTCTGTCACATGTGCGCACACATACATTCTGATACCTGCTGTCTTACACATGTGTACACACATACATTCTGACACGTGCTCTCACACATGCATACACACACACACTCTGATACCTACTCTCTCTCATACACGCTTACACTCATCCATCCCGCTACCCACCCCCTCGCACATGCACTCACCGAGGAGCCCTTCTTCCTCTTGTTGCTGATCCCTCCAAAGCGGAACTTGAGCCCAGCCACTTTCTTCCCCTTGCCTTTTCTCTTCCCATCTTTGGAGCCTTTGATCTTCTTCCTCACTCCAGGTCCTGGAAAACAATGGTGATGATAACCAACAGCTGCCACTAGCCACTCACTCACCATCCAAACTTCTCTTTAGGCCTCATGGTAACCCATCCTTTCCAGGTGAGGAAACAGGCTCAGTAAAGTGACACTCCTTGCTGAAGGTGACATAGCAAGTGAGGGGGAAAGCCAGAGAATAATCCTGGCCCATCTGTCTTCTCTGGCCACCAAGCCTCATCTCTTCTAGGATCAGCAGAGACATGGACCACATCAGCCAACCTCCTTCCCTACCCCAGGAAGAAGCTGCTCCATAAGGCCATCAGCCCCATGGTTGGCAGGGCCGCTAAGGAAAAACCACTTATCTGTGGTCCCTGCTTGGCCCCTAGAGGGACATTCTCAGGTAGGAAGCCCTCTCCCTAAGGTGTCAGCCTCTGGGACCTGTCCTGAAACCCAGGCAATGCTGGCACCACCAGCAAAGCCACCCACCTCTGCCAGTCACCCCTGAAAATCCCAGGGGACCTGCAGGGTTAAGGTTGTTTATACAGAGCTGGACACAGGGCAATGAGTCACCTCAGGAGCAGTGACACCTCCAGCAGCCATACCCACTGGACAAGGCAGGGAATGTAGGAGTCTGGAGGCTAGGAGTCACACTCTGCCCAGGCGACCTCACTGGGCCTTTCTCTGGAATACTCCATGCAGGGATCAAGAGCTGGAAGCCTAGGGTGCCTTCTGCAGCAGCACCATGGAAAATCCATTCTAATTTTTCAAGCTCTGAACAGGCAGTTCAAAGAATCAGTATCTTGGCAGCTGGCACCCGAGGAAATAACAGCGCAGAGCAGGCTGGGATGGGCAAGGGACTGATTGGGAATCCCTCCTTACATCTCACTAACCCGAATGGAGCAGAGGTGGAGGATGGAGGCGGGGAATAGGCTCTCAGCCCCACATTGCTCTGTCACTGATGCCCTTCAGAGGACTGCAAATGTGCACCCAGTCCCACTCTCCTGCAGACAAGGCATCCTTGTGTTATCCCAGAAACTACAGCTCATTGGGACTAAACCAAGGAGTCCCCAAGGCCTCCTGGCCCCATCAAAACCCAGATCAGGTGCCCAGGAAGGCCAGGCTGCTGGTATCCCACCACTGAGAGCCTTGTGAGGGGATCAAGGTCACTCACACCCAAGAGTCCAGGAACTTTCCACCAGGGAAGCTCACGCCCCCAGGGACTTCAGGTCCCTGAAGGCCTCTGCAAATCCCTATTCACTCAACCCAGACTCCTGCTCCCTGAACAGATCTGGGACCTGAAACTCCTCTGGTAGCCAGCCCTGTCCACACCCACTCTGCTCTGAGCTCCTGCTAGCTTCCTGCAGCCTAGAGCTGAGTGTGTGGGGCTTGACCTCATGCACACAGTGAATGCAAAGACGAGATGGGCCTATGGTTCCCTTGGAACTTCTTTTCCTTAGAAGTGGTGCAGCATCAAACCCAGAAGCTCCCCAACTCCCAGAGGAATAAGGCTAGAGCAGATCTCTATTGGGGCTCCCATCTCCTTCTGTCTCTCTGCTCTCTTCAACTCTCCTTTCCTCTCTACAAGCCCCCCTCCAAGAGGTGGGCAGGGCCGAAGCTCCGGTGGCCGCAGTACTGTGGAGACAGGGCAGGCCAGGGCCGCACAGAGCATCAAGTCCTTCTGAGGGCCACCAGCTGCACCCTACCACCCCTAGCTCCACCTATAGTGTCCAGGGGAACGGGGGCCTCTGCCCAAGAGGTTGCCAGCTGCCCACCCCAGTCTCACCCTTGCCCTCCTTGGTCTTGGCCTTGCGGATAGGGACCGGCTGGGGTGCCTGCTGGGGACTGATGCCCAGAGGGGGAGCGATGGTGACCGTTTCCACCGCCGCAGCCACGGCAGCTGCAGCTGCTGCTGCTGAGCTGCCCTTGAAGGGGTTGTTGGCGCTGAACTCCCGCCACTTCGCACCCAGGACAGTCATCATTTTGGACATGGGGATCTTCGGGTTCTTCTTGGCAATGAGCGGCCTGTGGGGGAAAGGGGCAGGAGAGTAAAGGCAGCACCTAAGGGAGGGAGCTACCCTGACCCCACAGGGCCACCTCTTCTTCTCCCACACCAGCCCCATGGTCCAGATCAAGAATGCTGGGCAGAGAGTGGAATCCTTGAAGGAGGGGAAAGAGTTTGAGAGCAGAGCAGGCCCTAGAATCTCCTGATCCCCTCTTCCCATGGTTAGTGCTCTTCTAATTGGGTTCCCAGAATTCTGCAAGACCCGCAGGGCCAGCAAGAGGGCCTGCAGCAGGATCTGGGCCTCTGGCTCCACTTCCACCCCAGCTGAGAGATGCCATGATGGCCAAAGACCACCACAAAATACTGGGGCCACTATCCCCAAGAAAAAGAAAAGATTTGGGGCCCTGGGGACAGAGCAAGAAAGGCAGGCCAGTATCTGTGAAACAAATGGGGCTCCCACCTCCTTCCCTGCCAGTTGTGCCCACAGATCAGGGAGTGGACATAGCAGCCCCCACACACAGGCTCTGTGGTCCCCTCCCTTGACTGCATGCTCCCTGACAGGCAGTACTTGAGGGTGGTCTGCGTAGATGCCGGCGGCCTGGCCCCACTGTGCCCACCTGAGGAACTGGCTGAAGGCCTTGTAGTTGGTTAGTGTGTGGTAGTCTTCTTCAGAGAACAGGTACTCCACGTCATCCAGACCCCACTCAGCCATGAGCTGCCCCGAGGACTTGGGCTCCTGTGGAAAGAGCAGGATCACAGGAGGTAGGATCTCTAAACCGCACCCCTAGTGCCCCACCCAGGAGGCCTGGGAATTGGGGTGGGGTGGGGGTGGGGCCTGTGTCTGCAGTGTAACAAGGGCAGCTCCCCCTTTCCCTACTGAGAACACCCCAAGGCCTCCCAGTTCCCAGTAGGGCTATCTCAGGTGCCAGCCCATGGGAATGCATGAGATGCAGGGCCAAACGCTGGTGCTGAATGGGGGTGCTGGGGGAAGGCAGGGTCCACCTGAAACCTCCATAAAGGGAGACCCACTGACTACAAGGAGCAAGGCCTAGGCCCCCCATCCCAGGCCCCTCTTGAGAGGCAGTTGCGCAACTAGCCTCAGAACCCGGGGGCAGGAAGATAAGGACTAAGAGAGGAACAGAAACAAACCAACCAACCCAAACACACTCCCATCAACTCAATTCAGACTCACAGCAACCTTACAGAACAGAGTAGAAGTGCCCCATAGGGTTTCCAAAGAGCAGCTGGTAGATTCAAACTGTCAACCTTTTAGTTAGCAGCCGAGCTCAAAACCACTGCACTACCAGGGATCCATGGGAGGAACATGTTCTAGGAATTTGGGAGTGGGACTAAAGAGTAGTGGCCTGAAAGATGGATTTTAAGTGGGGTGGTGTCCTCGGGGAGGGAGTAGGGCTAGGGGGTGCTTAAGACATTTTGAGGAAACCCTGGGTATTCCACAGTTAATATGCTCAGCTGCTAACCAAAAGGCTGGTGGATAGAAGTCACTCAGAGGCACCTCAGAAGAAAGGCCTGGCAATCTAATTTTGAAAATCAGCCACTGAAAACCCTATGGAGAACAGTTCTACTCTGATACCCATGGAGTCACCATGAGTCAGGGTCAACTCCATGAAACTGGTTGGCTGGTTGATTGGAAGGCATGCTGGGGAGAAATGAGGCCTCTTGGATACACCAGGAGTGGCCACCCATGGGCCCCATGAAAGGGCAGGACACTGCACTGCAGGGTTCCAGGCACAGGAAGATGCACTTTGGCTAGGACAGAGTCACAGGAGCCCAGGTGGTGACAGAGAAATGACAGAGACTCTAGTATTGCTTCCCTTTCCAGATGGGACCACTGAGACTCAGGGAGGCATGTGACTTCATAAGGGCATACAAGGAGCTCAAGAGAGAACCAGTCAGGTCTCAGATCCTGGAGTAGATGAGGCTAGCTGGGACCAGAGGCCATGGGAGTAGGCAAAGGGAGAAATGGGAGATCGGCCTCTGGAGCCAGACGGCCAGGTTTTCAATCTGCCATGTCCTAACAGTAAGAGTTATATAAGTTACTCAACCTCTGTGCACCTCAGTTTCCTCATCTGTAAAGAGGAAATAATAAAACTTGCTTCACAGGAAAAAGCAAGCACAGGTGCTTGGAACAGGTGTTAACATGAGTTCCTACCCAACTCATCCTGCCTTCTTCCTTCTCCCCAGAACCATAATTTCCTGTTTTCCACACAACACTGACCCAATCATCCAATCAGTACACTCCACTCAAAAGGTCCCAGTCGCTGGTCTGAGTGATATTTTGCTTTATCAACAGGGACACAGACCTGCTCCATCTCCAGCCAAATGGGACAGCAGGTAGCCAAGATGCACAGAGTTGCTATAGCCATTTGCAGCCATGCTTAACCTAAGCACAGAGCTGACACTACCACAATGCAAAGAAACAGCGGACTTTATAACACCCTGAGTCCCATGACTCTGAGGGCCCCTTGCCTCTCAACTCTCCGGGGTCCTGAACAAACTAACCATTTCACGGCCTAAGCCCCTCGGAGTGCATCTTTCTTTTCCTTGCCATCAGTAGGACACACAGTCTCCCTCAGCTCCAGGGCTGACAATGCAGGTGGCAGAGAACCAGCCCTCCTTGACCATTAAAAGGGCCCTGAAATCAGTTTTCCTGTCCTCTGGCAGTTCAGAGATGTCCCCCTGGCACCCAGCCCTTCTTGAAGGTCATGCATGCAGTCACCACACAGCTGAGGCAGCCAGCCTTCCAGCCCAGCCTAGTGACTCCCGCTCAGGAAGCCTGAGCAGCACGTGAGCGAGTGGGTGATACCGTCACAGGACACCCCTCGAATCCCTTCTGCGAGTTCTCCCAAAGCTGTCAGTCCCCTCGGCTGTCATCAGTCACAGATCACTCACAACATACTCACAGACTAATGAAATCACTAGTGTCAGGACAGCATGAGTGAGAGCTCCTTCCAAGCTTCCCAACTTGTCATTCACGACTTCTGTCACACCCAAGAATGGCTGTGCTAGCATTTACTGAACACTTAACCTTAAATCTACTGCCAACCCAAAATGCACCTCACACCACCACGAAGCATCAAAGGAAGCCAGGTGTCCGGAGTGGCTTGTTGTCACTCAGCCATCCACAGACCTTGCCCTCAGTCCCTCTATCTCCCCAAGGGTCCCACAGCGCTGCCTCTGAGACTCAAGGGGCTGCAACCAAAACCAAGCCAGTCACCATCAAGTGGACTGTGACTCATGGCAAGCCCATGTGTGTCAGAGGAGAACTACGTCCTGTGAGTTTTCAATGGCTAAGTCTACAGACATACAGCTCCAGACCCTTCTTCCAAGGCACCTCTGGTTAGACTCGAATGGCCCACCTTTCAGCTAGCAGCTGAGTGCATGAACTCTGTGCACCACCAGGAGCTCCCACAGGATGAACCTGACCCTCACCTCAGTTCACCCAGTTTCTGATGTCCATAGGGAGAATGCTTTCCCCCAAGAACAGGGGCAGGCCATTGCTTTAGCTTCTTTGAAGCCTGGTCAGTGGGAGCCCTTTGAGAAATGCCCACTTGGGCAGCCTCTCAGACCACCTGCTGAGTAACAGAGTTCTCTTTCTACCATCTGTGGAACCATCCAGCTGCCTCTGTGCCAAAGACTCTATTTGTTGTTTTATTTTCCCAAATTGCTCTAAGCAAGAGGCTCCTGACATGAAACTTGAGCCCAGAATATCCATCACTCTCCCCCAGAAACAGCTGAACACTCATGCAGGCAAGCCGTTGCCAAGAGCAGCCAATACATCAACAAGATGTTCTGCGGAGTTCTTCCACCAACTCCCAAGTCCCATCCATCATGACTGCAAATGTATCGCTGAGACTTCCGACTATGGTGCTTCCCATAAACTTGGAGAACCAGTGGATTGCAAGGCAACGGCCAGGGCCCCCATTCCAGGCCCCTCTAGAAAGGTGGCTGCCTGACTGGCCTCAGGACTCCTGTGCAGGAAGAGGAGAAATACTCTCTGAGTGGAAAATGTTCTGAGAATTCAGGCAGCAGAACTGAAGAGTGGCCTGAAAGATGGGTTTTTGGGAGGGAGTAGGATTAGGGAATATCTAGGGTACTGGGAGTCCCTGGATGGTGCAAGTGGTTAACACACTGAGCTAACCAAAAAGTCAGTAGTTCAAGTCCACCCAGAGGTGCCTCAGAAGAAAGGCCTGGCTGTCCACTTCTGAGAAGTCAGTCACATAGGGTCAACACATGAGTCAGAATCAACTTGACAGTAACAGGTATTGGCACCAGGAAGACTTCTGGGGAAGAAATAAGATTTCTGGGATATTCTGTGCACACACACACACACACATACTACTCATTTGCCCCAGCAGCCTCCATTACCTTTAAGCCTCCATCATCGTTATCATCCTCTTCATCATCCTTCTTCTTTCGCCTGGCTTTTTTCTCCTTCTTCTCCTTGAGTTTCTTCTTCTTCTTTTTATTAGGGGAGTAGTCACTACCCTCACTCTCTGACTTCTCTTCCAGATCCTCTTCATTTTCCGACAGCTCATCATTGCTCCCCTGAAAGAGAAAGGACGGTGAGACCAAAAGAGGCCCAAAGGAAATGCAGAGTCCTGGGCAGCACTGCCTAGGAAGCCAATTGGCCAAACCTGGACATTTCTGGGTAAATTCTTCCTACTCCATGGCAGCTTCGTGGTGTTCTTGGAACCAGTTCCCAAGCCCAGTTGAGAGGCTACAAGCTAACACTAAGTCAACGGTCTCGCCTCCCAACAGCTAGGCAGCAGCAAGTGGTAGAACACACTGGTGCAAGGCTTCTTTGGAAATCAAACATCCACACTGAGCAAGTAAACACAGCCTGCATAGATCTGTCCCTGGTCTGATGCCAAGATCAAGTCAATCATGATCAGATTTTGATGGACTTAGGGGTTTTAACAAGTGTCATGTGATATATGGTATTTAGACCTAGGAGCTCAGAGCAAAGGATGTCACACGAAGAGTTAACAAGAAGATTCAAGGACAAGCCCAGAGACACAGGCTGCCCAGCTCCCAGCTCATGGATAAGACCTAAAGAACTGCATGGATCAAACAGAACCTGTAATAAGTATGATCCCAATTATATAAAATACCTAAAATAGGCCAGTGTGTAGAAACCAAAATTTTATAAGTGGTTACCGGGAGGGGGCCGGAGGGAGGATGAAAGGAAAAAGCACTGAGCTTCCATGAAAGGTGTCAAAAAGATTCAGGAAAGGTTAACACTGATGCTGGAACATGGTGAACTTCATTCACGTGCCTGAACTGTACACGTGAAGATCACTGAGACGGCAAATGTTCTGTTACCTAGATCAAAACCGAAAAGCAAACCTACTGCTGTTAGCTCAATCCTGACCCATAGTGACCCCATAGGATAGAGCAGAACTGCCCCACAGGGCTTCCAAGGAGCGTCTGGTAGATTCAAACTGCTGGCCTTTTGGCTAGCAGCCAAAACCACTACACACCAGGGTTTCACATATACTTACCACTATATACACATATATATACACACATATATATAAAAAACTAGTATCGCTAGGTCACTTACAATAAAGAGGTCCACACAATATTTAATGTACTAGTGATCTAAAAACATTAATATTGAAAGATTGGGGGGGAAACTCTAATAAATGTAGGGTGAAAACATCACCTCAGTTCTATCTGCTTTGGCTTTCCAGAGCCAGTGACAGGAGCCCACCTTCCCCACCACCCTCACCCGGCTGCTGCCTTTCATACTAGACAAGGTAATTTAGGCAGCCTTAAGCTTGGCTTCCTTGATTTAGTTTCCTGTCTGTATTGGCAGCAAATGGCCTATTTATATGGAGATAAGGGTGTTTACAGCCAGAGCCTCCCCACCCGAAAGGGACTGCCCTTCAAGGAAAGCTGTTTACTCTTGGCTGGTAGAGATGCCAGTGGGCTGGCAATATCCTTCCCAGCCCCTCCCAGCCCAGGTCAGAACGGAGAGGCTGGAGAGCAGGGCAATCATGGCTGCCACAATTACCAGCCCTAGGCTTGTTATCTTCATGATTGCTATTAACTGTTTTCAAGGTGAGCAGAGAGACATGGGGAGAGATGAAGACAGAACTGCAGACATGAAAACTGAGCTGAGAAATGGCACTGGTAAGTATAAGGCACTGGAGCAGGTGGGCAGGGAGAGACTGAGGGAGGGAGACAGGGAGCTGGAGGGGGAATGAACGAATGGGAGAAAGAAGGAGCAGACTAGAGGCAGCACGAGGGGCAGCATAAGGAGCAGCAGACTATGTCCAGAGACTCTCAGGATGCCCCACCCCAGATTTCTGCCCTTGTAGACCAGCTGCTAAGGAGGTGACCACTTGCCTTTTCCTTGGACAGAGGCTGCAAACAGGCACATCCCACCACTAGCTGACAGTGGACAAGGTCACTGATGGAGGGCTGTCCCCAAGCTAACAGCCGAGAAAGGATCCCACCCCCTGCTCCCTCCATCCACAGCTCTGGTGAAAGTTCAGCTCACACTCTCCTCCAGTCTGCCCCAGCTTTTATCCCCATTAAATGGTTGGCTGTCAGGAGCACCAGGGCCTTTCCAGAACTGGGTGTTTCCGTGAATTCTGACTTGGTCACACTGGGCCTCCAGGGATCTCCCAGTTGGCTGCAGCCCTAGCCTCCTTGGGCAGCTCCTGCTCCCAGGCTGGTGGGCCAGCTCCTAGGCTCCATCTCTGTCCTTTGGGGAGTCATGGGTTGACAAGAATATCCACTTCCCCTGGAGGGTATCACTGTTATATCAGGTTTGACAGACCACCTTTACAGAGACCTGAGAGATATGCTCAACCAGGACCCTCCAGCAAAGGTAAGCCCAGGAGAGGGGAGCCACCATGGGCTTCAGCACCGTGGACAGAGTCCAAGAGTCCACCTGGGGTGCGGCACCAGTCTTCCCTTAGGTAGTGGAGGCAAGACTCAATGAACCTGAGCAGGGATGCAACTACAGTGGATCCTAGAGTTCCCCAGGGAGTGCAGAGCTCAGAGCTTCCCTTGCCAAATTGGGACTTGGAAAGGTCACCATAGCAATCTGAACCTCACTTCCTCACCTGTGAAATGGGTATGCCAAATTGGGTGATTAAGAGGATCAAAGAAGCTTATGTAATAAAAGGCCCTAAACATTTTTTAAATGAAAGAAACCTAGATATAAAGAAGCAATGCTCAAAGACAAGGGTGGGAGTGGCATGGGAAGGCCTCCTGGGTGTATGCCCTGGGAGGGGAGATTCAGCCAGGCCAGAGCAGTCTGCTCTCTGCCCCTACACCACCAGGACTGACCCTCATGATTGCCAGCTGCCAGAAGCACTTCTTTCCCTGGCTCTCAAACCAGCCTCACCCCAGTAATGCCCAGGAAATGCCCAAACGACTCTGACTCTGCTTCAAAAGCCAAAGATAAAACCAAGGCGGCAAAATGGAAGAAAAAGCTGTGTTTTACCCCTTGTTTCCTCCAATGCAAATCTAGACTGAGTTAAAGACAACTGCATAGACACAAGGATGAGTAGACATGTGGAGGTGGCAGGGAGGACTGTTGTGAAAACATCTAAGGGAGGAGTTGACCTGGGCATCTAGGGGTAGCAGCAATGACCCAGCCAGAGGTACAGAGAAGCGGAGTGGCCAGTGGCGCTGTAAAGGCGGGGCCCAGTGGAAGGTGCCTCCAGCAGATTTCAATGTCTGGGAGCAACAGCAGTGTGGGCAGGGAGTGGGGTGGGGGTGGTGAGACAGGCCTGGCAGAAGGCCTCAAACCCAGCACTGACAGGAGGGCTCACCCAGGGTCCACTCCAGAGAGAAGTGGGAGAGCAGGAGAGCCAGGATCCCCTGGAAAGAACCAGCCAGAGCTACAGGCAGGCACCACGGAAGCTGGCTCCCTCCCTTGCTCCCTCCTTGGCTCTGGCAGTGGCCCCTCCCCACAGTACCACACCTGCACTAGGAGAGCTTGTCAAAGCTGAAGCTCTAACTCCCCAGTTCCCCCAGTCCCTGATTCTCTCTACACCCTGCCTTCTTCCTGACCACACAGCCTAAACCCAACACCTTGCACATACCTACCACTCATCTTGTCTCCTCTGAGTCCTCCTCCCCACACCAAGGGCTGGTGGAGGGTGGGGCACACACAGCAAGTCTATTAGAGACAGGCTTCCCTCCAGCAGAAAAGTCTGGGTCTACAGTATAACTCTGCACCTAGTTGTTTCCACACTTCTAGACCTAAACCTCCTTTTTTTTCCCAAAAAAACTCCTCCCCTGCAGAGAAAGGGGCAAAGGAGAAGAGCAGTAAATGGTTCTATAAACAAGGTGCAGTGGACTGACCCATCAGCATTCAATATCAGCCAGTGGACAATAAGAACCGACCAAGAGCCAGAGGTAGACCAGCTGTCCAGTATCTTGAAACTTAGGGAGGACATGTGAACCAAATCATGTTTAGAGGAAGAAAACCAGGTTAACCAGTTGGCTGTTGTGTGAACTCCAATGAATGGCAACCCAATGTGCTTCATAAGGTTTTAAATTCCTGATTTTTCAGATGTAGTTCACCAGGCTTTTCTTCCAAGGCACCTCTAGCAGCCTTGAACCTCCAACCTTATAATTAGCAGCCAAGCATGTAAACATTTACACCAACCAAGGATGCTGAGACCCAGGAACTGACTATTATTTGCCCAGTAGGTATCAACCTCAACCTCATCATCGGAGAGAGACCGAGCCATGCTGAGGTTTGTGAAATCAATGGCACTCAGGGATTTGACCTTGGCACTGTCCTCTGGGCTGCAGCAGCCCCAGGCATGACTGTGGAGAATGCTCCAGCAGCTGGTAGAACCACCTTGGTGAACCTGGAGTTTCCAAGCAGGAAATGCTGTTTCAAACATCTCCCCAAGGCTGCCTATGTGAGCATACAGGAACTGGGGCTGGCAGGAAGGAGGTCTGGTCTCTGAGGCCAGCTGTGGGCAAAGGGAGGACCAGTTTGGTGCCCACCCACCCTCCTCCTCCTTCCCAGCTCCGCAGACACTTGTACCACCAAAGGCCTCCTCACCCTCTCCCTCTCCCTCCCTTCACACCAGGGCTCAGCACACATCTGAGAAAGGAGACACTTTCACTCCGAAGGAAGGGCTCAGAGAGTTGGTCATTCTCAATTTGGGGTCCTTCAAGATTGAGAAGGAAAAAGGAAGGATGAAATATGAGCCTTCCCATTCACAAGTGTTATAAACAGTTATAATTTAGCACTGAATAATTGGTTGCTATGGGAACCGCTGCAGTACAGGTTGAAATCATTCTCCCTCCTGCACTCTGGTCTGACAAGGAGCTTCATCTACATATGCTCAGGTTCTGGGCAGCCCGGTTATTTTATGTAAATCAGAATCTCAGACTTGCTGCCTGTACCCCTCCCCAAAGGCTTGGCCCCTCTGCAGCCTCCATCCAACGCCTTATCTCTATCTGGGTACCACTTGGCTGTAAATGCAGGGTGAGAGAAGGTGCAGTTCTCCTGCACCCTGAGGACTCCAATGTGGTGGGCTGGCAGGCCAGTACCCGAGTGAGCACCCATGGTGGCTCTCTGGCTGCAGCGTGGTCCAGACCCTTTCAGGATCTGACAGCTCAAAGGAAAGCAGAGGAAGGGGCCACAGGGACCCCAGGGTCACCTTGGGGCTTGTTTAGCACTGCCGGGCATCTTGAGACCCCCTGTCCACCCAGCCTCCCACCCCTCTAGAGGACCACAATTGCATCTTGGTGGAGAGAGGGTGAGGAAGCAAGGGGAGGGTGAGGAGAGAGGACGGAAGAGAGGAGGAGAGCAGGAGGGAGCAAACAGGGAAGGAGGGGGAAGGAACAGAGGAGAGGGAAGGAGAGCAGGAAGGCGGGTGGGAGAAAAGAGGCAATTGTAGCAGAGGGTCCAAGCCCAGGCTGGGCTGAGACAGACAGACAACAATCTAGACACAGACAGAATCAGAGATGAAAACAAATGCATGGTTTCAGGCTGGTCTACAGACAGGAGGGAGGAGGCCTGAGCCAGTCTGGAAAAAGAAAAACCCTCCTGTGGTCTTGTCTCCGGGTAGGAAAGAGGCAGGAACTGGCCACCCCCATGCACCCTGGTGCCTCCACTTCTCCCCTCACTCCCCAGCCCCAACACTGCCCATACACTGCCAACTTCCACCTCCTTCCCAGCTGGGAGGGGACTGCCGCACCCTGTGCCCAGGAAGGAAAGACAAAAGCCAGCCCTGTTAAGGTGGGGGGCTTTGAAGGCCCTGGTTGTAGCACCAGCTACCCCGTAAGTCCTCTAACCCAGAACTGGACAGGTGCAACCTGAAGGCCAGAGACCCTAGAGCCAGACACTGTACCCCTTCTAGGCCTAGCATCTGCCCAAGTTCCCTGGAAGAAGCTGATAGAGAGAAGAGAGGACGAGCTGGGTATGGGGTACAGGGAAGGAAGCCATTGCCCCCCGCCAGTTGTTGTAACTGCAGCCCCATGTGACACAAGAGAACTATCCCACAGGGTTTCCTAGGCAGTCTTTCAGGGTGCAGATCACCAGGTCTTTTCTCCCACCAAGCAGCTGGTAGGTTCCAATTATCAGCCTTTTAGTCAGCAGCCAGGCACCTAACCATTGTGCCAACAACACTCCTCTCCTCAGCCACTTAGGGACCCCAGAACCCACCTCCACCCTAACATTCACAGAGCCTGGGTGGAGAGCAAGATGTAGGGCAGCAGTCTGGACACCTGCATCACAGGCCCTGCTAACGCAGAACCCTCAGTCGCTCTCCCTACACAAGGACCACCCACTATACAGTACCGGAACGGAGGGGGCACTGCAGCAGGGAATACAGAGGCCCCACTGTGTCAGAAGGGCTGACTCCCACATCTCAGTCAAGCAAAGATGGGCAGAGGACCAGTTATGGGTTAGCTTCAGGGCCAGGGACCCCTCCCTTCCCCTCTTCTGCCTCCACTTCCCCAACTGGATAATAGGGGCAAGGAGCTCCAACCCCTCCCCAGTTCTTCAGAAGATACTAAAATCTTAGAGCACAGATCTGTGTCTCACTGAGGATCATGGGAAAGTGGGAGCTTCCATAGCCATCTCACCTCAGGGTCTCCTACAGTGCTGGTCCTTCCCTTACTCCACCAACCTTCCCACACACAGCCCCACACCAGCACCCATGGCAAGGGGTGTGGAGCCATGGGCTGGAACAGGTACATGGGACCAGGACCACAAGCAGTGTCACGTGGGGAACAGACCTCCAAGGGCAGCAAGGATGGAGGGTGGCATCAGGCAGAGAGAGCTGAGCTTGGGGGAAGCCAAGGATCTCTCCAGGTGACAAAAGGGCAGTCAATGCAGAGAAAAGAGGCACATCAGGTGTCACTGCAATGCAGATGGGCAGGGGCTGTGGCCATGATGGCCTGGAGAGCAGGTTTAGGAGCTTGGGCAACTGGGCTGGGGAGGGGTGTGGTCAGATGTGCACTGGAGGGTGCTCCCTTCCCATAAGAGAGTCCAGGACTGCAGAAGCAGGAAAGGTCTAGGGGAGGAGGGCAGATGCCAGTGACCATCCAGGTGAGAAACACTGATACAACCACAGAAAAAGGGGCAGGGGGCAGGGGCCACAGCTGAGGTGCCTCTGACCTCAAGAAGGATACTGGTCACTTCCTGCCCTAGTCCTTCACCAGCTCCCAATAGGCCAGACTAGGGGTGGCCACCACTGGGACACTAAACCAAATCCAGAGCAGCTCTGCCAACTAGACCCATCCAGGCTGACACTAGCACACAGGCTGAAGACACAGGCTGAAAGTAGAGGTTAGGGTCCCCTAAAGTGCACCAGGCCTTCCCCCATCCTTTACATGTGAAAGCACCCTGATGGTCCAAATCTGTTGGACCCCCAAAAGCTCAAGCAGTATAGTGAGTCGAATAGTGTCCCCTACTCCCACAATTCACATTCATACAGAACCTAAAATTGTGACCTTATAAAAAGGATCTTTGCAGATATAATCATTACAATGAGGTAGTACTGGAACAGAGTGTTCCCTGAACCCAATGACTGGTGTCCTTAGAAGACAAGAGACAAAGAGACAGAGTGTGAAGATGGTGACAGAGCAGACTGATGTGCCTACAAGCCAAAGAATGCCAAGGATCACCGGCTACACCAGAAGCTAGGAGAGAGATATGGAACAGATCCTCCCTCTGAGTGTCCCAGAGCAACCAACCCCATCTTGATCTTGCACTTCTGGCCTCCTGAACTGTAGAAGAGTACGTCTCTGTTGTTTTAAGTTTGAGGTCCTTTGTTACAGCAGCCCCACAGGCGGGCAGGGAAAGGTGACTTCACCTCCCTTATTACAAACACAGAATGCCTTCTCACTTCCCCTTCCATCATCATCTCTCACTCTGATAATTACAGGAGCCTCCTTGCTTCTACCCCCACCCCAATACTGTTGCCCTTACAGCAGCCAGAGGGAGTCTGCCAAAGCCATGTTAGATCACGTCCCTTCTTTCCCAAAGCCTTCTGGCCACCCCATCTCACTCAGGGTACAAAGAGAAGCCCATAGAGGCCTCAAGGCCCTCCTTGCCTTGGAGGCCCTCACTTTGCTCTGGCTACAGATTCTGGAACATTCCAAAGCATTCCACAATGTTCTGGAACATCCAACTGGCATATCCCCCACCACAGAATTTCTGCACCTGTCCCTAGGTCTTCTCATGGCTCCCTCCTCACTCTGTGTGTCCAGTGACCCTGCTCCAAGGCACCAAGGGCATTGATATGTCACTGCTGCACCTCAGAGCAGCTTCCTCACCCATTCCTTTCACTGCTAGGCTGGTAGGTGCCCTTTGGACACAGTGGTAAGAAGGAATGGAAAGCTGATGACACTTGCCCTTGGCCTGGCAGGGAGTGGGCTGGACAGAGCTAATGCCCTTAGCTTGAATCCCAGTGACCCTGGGCACATTCATCACTGAGTCTCCAGGCCCTCACCTGCAAAATGAGGTGCATACCACCACCCGCTTTGCAGGCCACCTGGAGGACCAGAGATGACACTGACTATGGGCTGGACACTCAGCACACAGTGAGCAAACAGGAGCCCCTGCCTCACGTGGTCATATGAGGTCTGACAGACAGATTCACAAACTCATCCTAGAAAAAGTGCTGTATGCCTAACTGCTGAATATCACTATGGTCACCTTCAAAGTACTGCCCTCAGGAAGCTGCGCACTGACACCAGTGGCTAGTTCACCCTTCAAAACCGTTTTGGAATTTGGTTTCTAGAACGTCCATCAGAGCTGTAATCGTACAAGGTCTGACAATTAAGTTTGCAAACTCATCTTAGAAAAACTGTTTTGAAGGGTAGACTAGGTGCTGATGTCAGTGCACAGCTTCCCAAGGGGAATACTTCAAAGGTGACCGTAGTGACATTCAGCAAGGAGCTATGTGCAGCACTCTTTCTAGGATGAGTTCTTGAACTTAATTGTCCACCTTCATATTATCATCTGTTCTCCTCCCAGGGGGATGGACTTTAAGGAGCAAATCAGCCTCAGTTTTCACACCAGTCAAATGGGTATCCCACCAATTTCTAAAGTTTATCTTGAGGATAAAATTACTTCCATGAAAGCATTTTGAAAACACATTAACAGGGTGGAGAGACAAGAGGCTCAGTGTTCATAGCATCATATTTCACCAACCAGAGTCAGCTGAAGAATGCAACAACATCTCCTAGCCAGAACCAGCTACGAACTAGGAAGAAAGTAACAGAGGCTGTGAGCAACCACGTGGAAGACACGCGACTCATGTACCTTACTTACAAGCAAACCCACTCCTGCGGGGTGTAGAGGGACATCTCCTTATTCTCCTCCTAATGTTACCAGTTGCACTAGGTTTCTGAACTCACAACAGATCAGAAGCTGCATGTTAGCAGAGAAAAGAGTCGCTAGAAAGCAGATGCATAGACAGCTAACAGATGTGGATCCCAAGGTTGACAGAGGCAGACAAGCTGAGAGACAGGAACACAGGGTTTAAGCAGCAGTCTAGGACCCTTGAGTGAAGGGACTAGGGACACTGTGGTCTTAACTGCATCAGGCTTAGGACAGCCATGACCAGGAATGGGATCGCTGATGCTCAAAGACGTTCTGCTTAAGAAAACAGGGACATCTCAGATACATTCTGGAAAGGCTTCTATAAATAATGCTTAACAATGGAAGCTTATTTTGGTGTTTTTCACTTGAACTCAACTTGTGGGAAGGCCACCCTCAAAGGCCCACATGGCCTGAGGGGTAGTGACCCATCCCATTCCACACACCTCTTTCTTCTTCCTCTTCCCTTTGGACTTGTTCTCCTTGAGCTTCTTAGATTTCTTCTTCTTGGGGAGGCTCACAGGCTCCTCAGGGAAAAAGTCATCAAAGGCTTCAAGGCCACCATCTTCTTCCTCTGGAAGAGTCAAGAGGAGGGAGTTACTCTGCTGCATCCCCTAGGGAAACCCCCCAAGGACCCAGCCAGAGGCAGCATCTGCTGAGACTCCTGTCCCCATGTGGGCCCAATCTGGGTAGGTCTTCACCCTGCTCCCACCTGGAATACCCGGGCTCACTCAGCCTCACCTTTCTCCTCACTAACTTGCAATCTTTAATTCCACCCCTATTCCTTGCAGACAAATCCATCCATCCCCCACTCACCTCTTCTTGACCCTCCATAAAGATACAAGACCCTACATTCAATAAAGTATGAAAACCTAGAAGAAAACACCTTCCTAACCTCTCCAGGCCTTACCTTTCCTCACTGGTAAAATGTGATGATACTAACTTATCCCTGTTGGACAATACTCAAGACACCAATGAACCTAGTAACTTTGTTGACATGCTCCCAAGAAGAAACTAGCCCTCTCAAATCACAAAGCCATCAAAGCACAAGCCAGGGCTGCCTCAAGAGAGGTGATGGGGTCCCTCAACAGAGTGGCCAACCAAGGTCCTGTTCTCTGCTTCCAAGGAACCACAGTGTGGCTTGGACACAGCTCATGAATGCAAGACACTAAGGAAACATGGGTCACCCAGGATCCAATGGTGTCATCATAGCCAGTGTTGGGGGTGCAGAAGACCACCAACAGGCAGGATCTCAGGACATCCTGTGGGTCTAAGGACGGTATTTCCTCTCTCTTCCTGATGTGTCTTCCCATCTACACCCTCCAAGCACACACAGATACCATGGCCTCCCCCCACCCAGCCACATACACCCAGAGGCACACAAGATGTCACTGCATTCCCACTAGGTACCAAGCAAGACAAGAAATTCCCAAGGGAAACACCACATCCATCCCACTCAAGGGGCTTCTAGAAGCTGCAGTGATTCCTGACTCCCCCCTCTATATTGGACTCAAAAAGCCCAAGAAGAGGGGCCAGGTTTAGGAGGCACGATGTCTCTAAGAAAAGTCAGGCTGTGAGCTCCACATCACCCACAGAGGTGTAAGGGGTGGGCCTACCTTCTTATCATAAACCGGGAAGTGCAGTGGACCGCCCCATAGGGGTGCACAGTGGCCTGGGGTCTGATACCAACAAGGAAACCAGGGGTGGAAAGGGGGAGCAAAGCCCAGAGTTCAGAGATCAGATGTGGGTTACAGAGGGAAGAGAGGGAAGGGGGCCCAGGATGGGGGGCTACATGGCAACAAGAAAAAGCTACAAGAGTCCCCTCACAGCAGAAATACATCTGACCCACTTGTCCACCAGAGCCTCCAGAAAGGACCCACCAACCTCTGGTCCTGGGTACCCAGAGCCAGCTGGCCTAGAACCAATGCAAGAAAGACCCCTCCTACCCACGTCCCCAGGCATCACATCCACATGTGCCCCAAGGGGTGGTTAGGGGAGGCTGAGCAGGTAAAGGGAAAAGACAACCAAGACCCCCACCCTCACCCCAAGCCCAGCCTGGATAGGGTAGGGGAAAGACACTCTGAGAACCTCAGTGTCCGTTATCAAATGCGAACAGGTGATGGAGAGCAACTGGACAGACAGTGGATCATCACAGTCACCCAAGAGAGTTTCCGCCAGGAAGGGGGGTCTCCCAGCTGAATCAAGTGTAAACAAACAGAGCTCCCCCCAAAAATGTTTTTCCAGATAAACTATTGTGTTTGTTCAACATATGGTTACACAGCCTACATGGTGTGCAGGCTGACACATCACACACAGATGCAGGGGCACATGTGTGCACACCAGAACCTCCCCGCGTGGACATGTGCACTGCCATCTCCCAGCCTCTCCTCCCCCACAAAGGCTGTACCTGCCACCCTAACCCCCTCAGCAATGCAAGGAGAGAAGGCTCCACCCCAGGGCTGTGGGGATCCCATGGCCCAGCCACACAGCCAGCCCTACTCCTAGAGGGCGTGACACCACCTCCCACTCCATCCCCACAGGGCTGGTGCCTACACCAGCCACCCCATCGTAAGAAGGTAGAGGTTGCTATGACCAGGGCCCCTCTTTCCAGCCCCAACGCAGCCAGGCGTCCTGGGACCATGGCCAGGGGGACAAGTGCCTGCCCTGCCAGCACAACCTGCAGGAGTGGGAAGGGTCACTTCATGCCCAAGTCCCAGCCCTCCCCGAGGGGCTGCCAGCAATCACAGAGATGGAGAGAGGCAGGCCCTAGGTGAGGAACGGTCTACTGCTGAGTGGTGGCCCCAGCATGGCAGAGACACCAGGCATTCCCAGGGACCAGCTGGAGTGTGTCATGCCCCACAGACAGGAGCACTGCTGAGAAGGACTTAGTGCACAGAGGGCTCGGCCAAGGTTATGGCACTCAGGGAACCTGGCAGGGACGGGCCAGGCCCCAAGTTGGGTTTCCTTTGGACTGGGCTCCCCAAGACCCCCAAGACCCAGCCCTTACAGCCCTGAGGTAGAAGAGGCAGGGATTTGGGGAACAGTTGAGAAGGTGCACAGGAACCACCAACAGGGAGAAGGAAACTTGTCCTAGAGAGGATGTCTGGAGCAGGGGGTCCTGGGGGACAATACAGGTCCTGGAATGGAAAGCCTAGGGGTGGTGATGGGACACAGGAGGGCAAGTGAAAGGTCTTGGAGTAGGGGCCTGAGGGACAGGTCTTGGGGAGGCAATGACGGATCACAGGGGAATAGGCACAGTCCTGTGAGGACAGTGACAGGTCCTGGAGTGGGGGACATGGGGAGTAGTGACAGATCCTAGGGGCTAGTGACAGTTCCCGGGGGTGAGGTAATGTGTCCTGGGGCAGTGGTGACTATCTTCCGGGGGTAGTGACAGGAACTGGGTGGGGGGACAGTGATCGGTCCTAGGAGGCAGAGACAGGGCTAGGAGGCTGGGGAGGTGCAAGTGTCCATCTACATCAGCCCACTCCCTGGCCACTTCCACCTCCACCACCCCCAGCCACAGGGAGATGCCTGGGCAGAACCACCCCCACACCCAGACGGTGCCGCCACTGGTTATGTAATAAGGGCTCCAGGCTGATGCAATCCGGGGGGCCCTCCCTCCTAATCCCTCCATCCCACAATGCCATCCCTGTCCCCTCCCAGCAGAGCAGTTCCCCAGACCTGGGAAGGTC
This sequence comes from Heterohyrax brucei, assembly GCA_028571685.1. Classification (NCBI taxonomy): domain Eukaryota; kingdom Metazoa; phylum Chordata; class Mammalia; order Hyracoidea; family Procaviidae; genus Heterohyrax; species Heterohyrax brucei. The sequence continues at coordinate 35,039,001 of CM053140.1, forward strand.
AGCTCAGCCAATGAAGCAACTGGCCAACTGACCAGAGAAACAGACACGAGGATCGGTTGCTGTGGAATCATTCTAGAAGAAACTTTGTGATCTGCCCATGGGCTGCTCCCTGCACTGCCCTGCCCTGCCCTGCCTCAGTGAGGTTGGGGGATTCTGTACCCATGGACAGACACCTCCTTCAGCTCCCAGAAGACCTCTCAGCCCCAGCCTGTCTCCCTGGTCCAATGCCCCCTCCAGGAAAGTTTCAGGGCTAGGACAGGAGGGTGGGGACCCTAACAGGACATTTCTGATAGCACCCACCCTCTGCCCACACAGTCCTGCTGGGCCTCAGAACACCCAGGGGCTGGCCTGTGACATCACCTCTACCTCCCATCCCCACTTACCTGGACTTCACTCCAGGCCCACCCTCCATCTCCTATCTAGATGAAAATCAGAACTAGAAAATTCCATCCCTGTGCCTGTGACCCCACTGCTCCATCCTCTGCCAGCCCACCTGACAAGGACAGAGCCTGGGTTCACAGTGTGCAAGGACTCAGGACACATAGCCAGTGGCTTAGGTGGGAACCCACTGGGTCTGGCTGCAGACTTTGGGCCACCTCTCAGAGGTGAGGGCCCTGAGTGGGATGGGCTAACATCTCAGGCCTCCCTGACCTTTCAGGTCCCCACTGTCCCACCTAGCAGTGCCCTCCTGGCGCCAGACCACCCACCAGAGGCCTGAGGCTCCTATTGATCCAAGCTGGGCTATAATTAGGACCCATTAGCCTTGTTATCTCCTACCTCCTGTCTTCAGAGAAGGAGAGCTACAGAAGAGGGCTGGGGACTGGGAGAGAGGAGGGAGGTACGGATGCAGCCTGGCCAGGCAGCAGGGGATAGGGGTGGGCTGGGGTGGGGGTGGGGTAGGAAAGTTGGGGTGGGAAGGATCTTCTGCTGCTTTTTTCTCAGGGATCACTTGTTCCCCCTGCATCCTCCCTGCTAGACCCCAGGTTAGCCTAGGCTTAGCCAAGATAGGCTGCAACCCTTGAGCTATGTGGGCCCTTCTCAGGATTCAAGATTATCAGAGTGACAGGAACTAGTATTCACACACTACCTTCATGTCATTATGCGTATGCACTTAGCATATACCAGTGCATTTAACCCACACTGCAATCCTGGGAAATGGGTGCAAGTATTATCCCCATTTTGCAGATGAGAAAACTGGGGCCCAAAGAATCTCAGAGCTTGCCCAAATCTCAGTTTCACAGCTGTAAGTGGCAGAGGAAGGTTGGAACCCAGGCAGGCAGTTCAAGAGCACTTTGCGTGGTCCCCTCCCCTGGACTCTCCCTCTAGGAGTGTGACCTTTCTAGAATTCACAGACACTCTGTATTTATTCAATGTACACTTCAAAAGCACTGCCTGGGTGCCAAGCTCGGACTGCACCCTGGGACACCGAGGCAGCTCAGGCCTGTCTACAGCAAATCCCCCACATACGTATCCCCCCTTCCCAGCTCATGTTCCCATCTCCTGGGGAGGGTGCAGGCAAGAATGTATTCTATCAATGAGGTCTGCAAACACAAGGTGACCAGAGGAAAACAAAAGTATATGAGGGTGCAAGAAACATGGTGTTCATGTGATTGGGGGGACAGGTCTGAGAATTTGGGGCACCAAGCCAGGCCAAGAGCTCCATTACTAGGGTCTGCCAGCAACAGGTTCCAGCTGAGCAGTCCCACTGAGGCTTGGGGAAAGGGCTCCTTCTGCTCCCCAACCCCTTCCCTGTGCCCAACCCAAGGCTTAGCACCAAGCAGGGACCAGGACCTCCAGAACATTAGGAAGAGGACCAGAGGAAGCACACTGGCTTCAAGTCCCCATCCCTCTCTGGCAGGTCACTTCAGCAAGCCCCTCAGCTCTGACCTGAGTCTTCAGTTATAAAACGGGCCTAATACTGCCTTACTCACAGGTTATGGAGAGACCTAAAAATTGCAAATGAAGAGAGCCCATGTGATCTCCAATAGGTACTCAGAGCCCAGAAACACTGAAGAGTGTCAGGAAGGTTAATGGCAAAGGGACAGGGGCAGGGGCCCTTCCAAATCTATGGTCCCAGTTTTGGTTCTGCTGGCCAGGGTCCTTAGGGCCACCCCAAGTTGACCAACAGGGCGTCCGTAAGACTAAGGCTTCCCATTAATCCTTGGACTACCCCCACCCCACAAGCCACAAGCCTAATGCTGATAATGGGGGGCAGTGTTCCTGCCCAAGAGAGGATTAATAATTTATTTATGATATTTAACAAAACTCAGACATCAACTCACTGGTATCTTATCAGAAGCAAGCATCAGTCCTGTGAGCTCTGGATGGGGGAAGGAGGACACGATGAGACTCCTGGAAGTGACTGGAGTCTGGGGGAGAATGAGGATGGGGAGCCAAAGTAGGCTGCAACAAGTCTCCCAGGAGTCCCAGAGCACTGCTAGGGGGAAGGAAAAAGAGGCAAGGAGGGGAGGTGGGGAGAGCCCTGTAGGGCCTGGGAAAAATGGGCAAAAGAAGGACAGCGAGGAGCCCCAGACAAAGAGAGGCACAAGGGACTGGGGAAGACAAACACTTTCAGAGACAGATGAAAGCACAAGGTAATACAGACAGGACCAGGGAATAAAGGCAGAGCTACAGACCAAACAGAAAGCCTGTTTTACCTGCAGAAGTCTCAGAAACTGGGATATCACAGACTGTGTTCCATATCTTGCTAAGATGTTCAAGAAATCTATGTTGACTGGATGCATGGACAGATGGTGGACAGATGGATGGACGGATGGACGGATGGATGGGTGGGTGGATGGGTGGGTGGGTGGGAGGATGGATGAAACGAAAAAAACCCATGCTGTCGAGTCAGATCTGACTCAGCGACCCTAGAGGTCAGGGCAGAACTGCTCCATAGATTTCCAAGGAGCACTTTGCAGATTTGAACAGGTGACCTTTTGGTTAACAGACTTAGTACTTAACCCCCTATGCCACCAGGGTTTCCAGGTGGGTGGGTGGCTGGGTGGGTGGCTGGGTGGGTGGATGGATGGATGGATGGATGGATGGATGGATGGATGGATGGATGGATGGACGGGTGGATGGACGGACGAACGGAAGGATGGGTGGATGGATGGTGGACAGATGGATGGATAGATAGATGAACAGATGGATGGTGGGTGAATGTGTGGATGAACAGACGGTAGATAGATGGATGGTGAGTGGAGGGGGTACAGCTGGTCAGTGTTATGGCTGAATGGGTAGATGGCTGGGTGGGTAGATGAACGAATGGATAAAATGAGAGATCTTGGTCCCTAATCAATTCAAAACGAGATGGAATATTCTACTGGCCAAGACACTGGGCAAAGACAGCTAGCTACTACCAGAAAAGGACATTTCTATAGGATCAGGCTCCTTGGAACCCTCCCCAACCTACATTTCCCCAGGTGAGACTGGCAAGCTAAGAGGGCACAATCTCTTGGGAATCATGCCTGTCAAGCCTCCTGGCCCCTGGCCCCTGGCCCCTGGCCCAAGGGAAAACTAAGATGTTCACAAGGCTAGGGTTAGTTCTGTGGACATGGCAGGCATGGGCCAGTCAAGTGTCACCAGAGCCAGAACGGCCACACTGCTCAGCCAGGAAAAAGGCCAGGCTCCCCAGCTCCGAGAGACTCACTTCCCTGGCTGGGATTGAGGAAGGGGTGCAAAAAACGGCAGAGAAATGGCTGGGCCCCTAAGAAGGTTAAGGCCATATCTTTTGAGGAAAAGGCCTGGGTTGCCAAGCCCCTCTCCCACTGCCACCGATCCCACCACGAGATTTGCACTGCCAGCCCGTCTCCAGCCCAGGTCCCCTCTCTCCCAGCTTACTGGATGAGGGCGCAAGTCTTGGAAGCATTTCCTTAGGGAAAGCAGGGCACCTGCCCCCCTTGGACAGTGCTAATGCTAGCAGCCACTGTTGATGGGGCACCTCCTATGGGCTAGGCACTGTGACCTAAACGTTCCACATGCGCCGTCTCACTAGCCCTCACAATAACCCTCTATGAGGTAGGAAGTGCCACATTCCCATTCTACAAATGTGGACACTGAGGCAGGGAGACTGTGGAGCTGGCCCAGTTCACTCAGCTGATGAGCAGCAGAGCTGGGATATGCAGCCTCATTGCCTGACTCTCAAGCCCTCTCTTTAACTAGCCCTTCAATTTCCGGAATGGACAGGTGCCATCCCTGCAACAGAAGAAGTATGTACCCACCCTGCCTTCTCCTCGGAGCAGGCTTCCCCGTGCTTCACCACCCATGGAGGGAGCCCTGGGCACTGTCGCAGAGCGGTCAGGGCAAAGCCCCAGGCGGGAAACGCTAACACTGCTGGCTAGAGCAATGCCAAGGGGACATAGGCCACAGAGCAGGGTCAAAGAAAAGATGTGACGAGTAACACGTCCATTGCTAAGTGTATCTGAACATGAATGAGACCACATCCAAAACACCCACTCCTCCAGCTGCAAACTATGGTGTTTCAGAATGGGCTGGTCCCCAGTTCCTGTGGGTCACAGAGCTCAGGCCCAGGGCTGCAAAGAGGAAGTAGAGTAGGGCTGAAGGGCCACTCACTAGCACTCTGGGAAGAGATGCGGGGCCTGGGCCCAGGTGTGTGATCCATGACTCCTAGCCGTCAGATGCTGAGACCGCAAGCTTCTCCAGAGCCCCCCTGGTGTCAGGCACTGGGCCCAGCAGAGGATCTCAAGGGGAGATTACAGGCACAGATGCAAACTTATAAGAATATTCTAGAGACTGTAAGTGCTGCCAAGAAAACAGAGCAGACAAATTGGCTAAAGAGAGACAGGACAGGGCCACAGTTGAGCCCAGGGATCAGGGAGAGCCTCCCATGGTGAAATTTGAAGAAGACAGGCAGATAAAGACCGGAGGCAAAATAGGTAGGCAGATTACAGCCCATGCCCCAAAGCAGGACCAGGTTTGACAAGTTCCAGAAGCAGCAAACAGGCCAGTGTGTGACAGGAGGTACAGAGGACTTACAAAGGTGACCCAGCTGCTGAGCAGAGGGTGACCTGTAGAGGGCCACAGAGAGGAGGTTCTGGAATGAGCAAGAATGGTACAGAGTGAAGGATCACTTTTACATGGCCTTTCTCCCAAGGTCTTGTAATTCTCACCATGTGACTGGGAGCATGGGGATATGGAATAACGTGCTTGTGGCCCACCAAGGGGACTGGAGAGCTTGCTACTAAAGCAAATAAGGTGCATGGCACACTTTGGGGGTTAGGACCATGTAAATAAGGTGTATGGAACCCTAATGAGGGGATTGTCAGATCCCACTAGGCTTAAGATGAGCTATCCCAGAGGTGGAAAGGGGGTTCCACATGACCACCAAGAAACAAGAGCTAGGCATGGACTGCATCCATTGGACCCAAGATCCCTGTGCTGAGAACCTCCTAGACGGAGAGAGAGAGAGAGCAGTAACACCTGAGATGGTGAGAGACAGCAAGAAGCAGCGGCAGAGGAAAATAAGCAGCAGACTCAGGAGACAGCACAGTGGGCTTGCTAGCCCACAGAGCAAAGTGAGAGAGCTGAGTGACTTTGGGTATGAGGTTTATTGACAGAGTGGGGTGCCTCCAGGCTTTATGGATCAGAGCTAAATGAGCTCTCTAACACCTGACAGAGCAGGGCAGAATCCAGGCCTGTCCAAGAGACCCAAGGGGCCAAAGGATCAAGGATCCCAGGGTCAGAGAGAGACTTACCTGCAGGACAATTGGAAGAGGCTGTCCCAATGGGAGAGCAGTATCCTGAGTGTTCCTCCACATGAACTGTAACCTATATTTCCCTAATAAACCCCACAATCATGAGTATTGTCTGTGAGTTCTATGTGGCCATTGCAATGAATCATCAAACTCAGCAGAGAAGCAGAGAGGGCAATGAAAAGGACACCTGGTGTCTGAATTGGTAAAAAGGTTGGAGAAGAGGCATCTCTGACCTCTGCTTCATAGCAATCAGCCTTAGGCTGTTGATCTTGACTCTCCTTTGTCCTTGTGAAGTTAGAGGTGGTAAGACACCTCCATCACTGCCATTTTTACAGCCAGACAGTGGCCTGGACCAAGAAGGCAGAGAGGAGCTGGGAGAGCTCAGACTCAGAGCATGTCGGGAGGTGGTACATCAGGTCTTCTTGTTGGGCAGGGCCAGAGTCCACAGGCCAGAGGTGTCAGAGCAAAATCTCTCCTCTGCAGAGCTTTGGGGGCATTCCTGGAGGCTCTGGGGATGCCCTCCACCCATCCACCCTGCCCGGGTCTGGAGCCCCACAGGAAGCAGGAAGAGGGAGGATGGCAGGGGCATATTTGGGCCCATAGTTTGGGGGCACCTTCCTTGACCTCCTTCCCTTCTCCAGCTCTGCACCCTGACAACCAGGAATATGGACTCTAACAGCCAGAGTAGGAAACAGGAAAAGAGGCAGAAGACTTCATGGAGAGTTGTCAGGGAAGTTCCAGAAATGGGCCTGTAAACACATGTTCAGCTGTCCGTTGCCCAATCAGCACCACAAAGTGGCCTCGCCCCAAACACCACTGTTGGCTACTTAATGTTTCCAAAAAGCCAAATCACGGGTGGTAACAGCCTCAGTGTCCTTGCCTGTGCTGGGGCCTCCATATGCCCCTCCAGGCAATGGATATGATTCCATCAACCCAGGACGCATCAGGCAACTGTGGTCCAAGCTATGCTCTGCAGCCACACCAACCCTACCCCCCTCACCCCAACAGGCTGTTAGCAAACTTGGCCTGAGCATCTGAAGGGCAGAGTTAGGCCAGGCTGCCGTAAGGGCCCCAGCTCTACCTTTAAAGCCAGTGAGCAAACCAACAAGCACAAGTGAGGGGTTAGGCTTGGAGAAGAGGGGTCGGGGGCGTGACCCAGGCAAAAAGCCCCTCACTGGAGAGATGCTGGGCAGCCTGGGATGTCATTGCTCTGTCTTCAGCTTCTTACCTCCTGCAGAACAGGAGGAGGTGGCGTGTCCACTGATGGAATAGTCTTTCTCTTGGACCAGCACATTTCTGGACCAGGGCAGGAACCTTGGGTTTCTAAGAAGTCCAGGAGGGGCCCAGACTTGATGCTCAGAGCAGCTGAGCAGTAATGCAATACCCGAAAGAGAGGGAAGCATGCAAGGAGGCTAAGGGTGAGGTGAAGCCTGAAACCAGGCTGTGCAGAAGGCGAAACATCCCAAACAAACCCCAAGCAGTTAACTAAAGACGTCCTGCAGGTAAACCCCTGACTGTAAGGTGTAATTAAGCTGACTTCTGAGAGTTGGCAGGGCAAGGTTGGTGCCCCCGGAGTGTCTGTCAGGCCCATGGCCAAAGTAGGGCGGGCTGGGAGCACCACGACCCTGGCCGACCAGGGGCTGCAGACAGTGGCTGGCTGTAGGGCGCGCCAGGAGGGCGCCGGCAGCCCCGGCAAAGTGTTCAGGAGCGGCGCCCACAGCGACCGGGAAGGGGAACAGGAGATCGAGGCCGCGCGCCCCAGCCCGGAACCCTCGTGGCCCCGAAGGGAAGCCGCTCAGCTGGGCGCTCGACGGGCCCCAACGTACAGCCTGTGCCCGCGGCGCTCCGGCCCCACCCAGCGCGCCCTGGGGCCCCGAGGCGCGCGGCAGCGGGAGGAGAGCGCGAGGGGCAGGCTCCCGGGGCGCAGCGCGCTGCCCGCCCCCTTCAAGGGCACCGGGCTGACCCTGGCGCGCCGCGCCCCTCCCAGCCGAACGTGTCCAGCACAGGCCCCGGCCCGAGCCCACGGCCCGCGCCCTCCTGCCCCTGCCCCCGCCCAGTGCCCGGGTCGCACCCGCCCTGTGCCCGCGAGCCGCGCCCCACTGGCCCAGCCTCGCGCCCTTGGCCGCCCAGCGCCGGCAGGGCGGGAGAGCAGCCTGCAACCCAGGCCCCTCCCGCGCGGCGCAGCCCGGGCCCGTGGCTTGCGCGGTCCGGCCACAGCGTGGGCCCCGGGCCCCGCGCCCCCCGCCCTGGCGCCCTAGGCGCAGCCGGCGCCGCTCACCTGACATCTCGTCCTCGTTCTCCATCTCCGCCGCGAACATCCGCGGCAGCTCCTCCTCGGTGCCCAGCGGGCCCCGCATGCCCGGCGCGGGGGGGAGGGGAGGTGGGCGCCCCCCCTCCCGCCGGGCGCCGTGCCAGCCTTAACCCGTGCGCTGCCGGACGGGCGCGTGCGGCGGGCGAGGCGGCCTCGGCGAGAAGATGGCGGCCGCCTGCCCCCCACCCCCCCGGGCCTCCACCCCCCCGTCCCGACCCCCCTTCCTCGCGGTCGCCTGAGCCGTGCTCCCTGTACAGCCCGGGCTGCTCCGCCCACCGCGCCCCGCAGCCCAGTCCCGCAGCAGCCTGCCGAGGGGTGGCGGCGGCAGCGCCGGCGGCACGGCGGCACGGCGGGGGGGCGGCACACATGCCCGGATTGTGACGTCCAGTCTGGTTGCTGTGGCAACCCCATCCCATCGTTCCGGCAGCGCGACTAGTTAACAGCAGAGACCAAGTTGGGGGGACTAGTCCTGAGCCGCCGGGTGGAGGGTGGGGACGGGGCGCTCCGGCAGGGGGAGCCGTCGAGGCGCCGGCGCACTGAGGACCCGACGGCCTAGCAGGCAGCTGGGACCTGGGTGAGCCTAGGCCCAGGGGAGGGGGGCATATTGCCCATTGCACCTGGACAGGGCCAGCCGCTGCCACCCCTGCCCGAATAGGTTTACAGCCCCGGGCGCCCAGTGGCGTGGAGGCAGATTGTCCAGGGCGTCGTTCAGGGAGTTCCCCCACACCTCTTACAGGCACCAGGACCCTCGCAGCCCCACACCCAGCTCAGCCTTGACGCGCTTCTAACACCCTTTTGAAAGAGAATTACAAGAAAAACGTGCCCTGCGCTTGGGGAAAGAATGTTAGGGAGACACTGGGTCTGATCGCTCCAGAAAAATCAGTGCTGGCTGTCTCTTCTCTCACCTCACGGCACCCCGCCCCACCGCCCACGTGCCCGCGCCCAAATCGTCACCCCCTCCCCCCCGCTGGGTCCAGCTGAAACACATCCAGACCCCCTGGGGTAGTGTAGATCTGCGTCCTCTGTGCCCAAAACTCCCGCTCAGAAGCGACACCTGTCGCGGAGCGGGAAGGCAGGGCTACATCGCCGCTCAGTTATTAAAGGTGAAGATGGAGGCCAAAGCCCTGGGGAGCAAGACTGGAATTTTAAATTACAGCCTTCAGTCTGGGTGGCAGCAAGGAGCTGGGTCTGGCGGCTGCTTCAGGAACACGAAAGTTTTGTGGCCGAGAGGATCGCTGGCTCTCTAACCTCAGAAGGGACAATGAAGGGCGGCACCCTCACTTCCTTGACCAGATACTCTGGGAATCCCACTTGATCCCAGGCACTGACTTCTGCCTGCCTTGGGAAGTTAGCAACATCCAGGGGAAAGAGATCCTCTCTCTGGCGCCACCCCTCCTTGTCTTGATTGAGCACCTGCCCCCTAGGGCCAACATTGACCTGCCCTGTGGCTCCCTGCCTCTGAGAAGTCATCAGAGTGGTGCCCTGTCAACTGAGAGCTCCCAGAGCAAGATCTCTTTGAGCACAGCCACAGCCTAAGCAATGGGCACTTCAAGTGCATGTCCAAGGCAGTAGTCTGGGGAGGTTTGGAAAGAGCTTCCATCCAGATTAATCACCAGGAAGCTCCAAACAAAAGCTCCTCTGCGTTCATTCCCAATAAGGAAGCGCAAGGTGCTGAGAGTCCCTCTGCATCTTCCCTGGATCATTTGTAAACCATGCTGTAGATGACACTGGGTTTTTTGGTTTTATAGATGGAAAATTTGAATTAGCCCAGGTGTGGTGACAGGAAGGGGAAGGCAGCAAGAAGGCCAGCTCAGAACCACAGGGCTGCTTCCAGTTTAAGGTGGTTCTGCATGTCACTGAGCTGCCAATCAGAGGTGCCCGAAAGCACTGTGGCATTAGCAGGCCTGCCTTTCCTGGTCTTTGCTCTACTCAGAGCTACCTGTTTTTCTGAAAGTTAACCAGCTGGGAAAAAAAAAAAAATAAACACCAGCAAACACTGTCCAGCCTCAGTCATTCCCCAACACCTGTCTGAGGCATCAACCCAGAGGTCAGGTACTTCTATTTTAGAGAAATTCTGCTTTGCAATATTTCCAGTCACCAAAGAGCCTGCTAGCCACTCATCCATCCTAATAACCTTGTCTCCAATTCCTAAGGCCAGGGTGAGAAAACCAAGGTATTGTTCAAGAAAGAGCAGCTCCATCTACTTAATTTGGTCCCCAATTAGAGGGGCAAGGCTCCTCACTCACAACTCACACTCCATCGTGGTTCTTGTGGTTGACTACAGCTAGGTAACATTTCTTTTTCTTTTTTTTTTTTTTTTTTTTGCAGTTTTATACCTGTATTTGATAATCAGCTATTAGTTTTCATCCACATTGACTGTAGATTTTTAAAAATGGTAAAAGGGACATAGGTAACTAAAGTATAGAGCTTGTTTGGTGACTCCTCATCCTTATTACGCTTTCTGGACAACCGTACGCAGATCTGGTATGGAACATTCCTTAGGCCTTTGGCCCACACAGCTTTGTTGAGCCTGGTGTCAACGCACACACCCAGGATTCCATCTCCTTCATGGCAAATTTCCAGATCTCCTTGAGGGCCTAAGGGGTAGCTTCTTGAAGCCCATGGCATGGATGCACTGCGAATGTTGATGGTGTACTCTGGTCAGCACTTCATTGATGGCAGAGTGACCCTTCTTTTCACCACCCTTCTTTGTGGGAGCCATAATGTTGGGACCAGGTTGAAAAGGTAGGTAACATTTCTTAACAACAAAAAAACAAAGCAAAATAAAAGCTGGGATGGCCAGATTTAAACAAGTGGATTTTTTACTAGAAATCCCTGGTCATTTTTAAAGGTGAGTTCTTAATGTGGTAAAACTATGACATGTGTATTTTAATCACATTGGATCTAAAATGTTGCTGCCATTAGGTGTCATTGAGTTGGTTCTGATTCCCTGTGCAACAGAACAAAACACTGCCTGGTCCTACGCCATGTGTCAATCCATCTCATTGAGAGTCTTCCTCTTTTTCAGTGACTTCTATTTTACCAAGCATGATGTCCTTCCCCAGGGAGTGGTCCCTCCCAATAATATATCCAAAGTACGTGAGATGAAGGCTCACCATCCTTGCTTCTAAGCAACACTCTGGTTGTACTTCTTCCAGTACAGATTTGTTCATTCTTCTGGCAGCCCATGATATAGTCAATATTTTTTGTCAACCAACATCATTCAAAGGCATTAATTCTTCTTCAATCTTCCTTATTCATTGTCTAACTTTTGCATGAATATAAAGTGACTGAAAATAACATGACTGTGTCAAGCACATCTTAGACTTCAAAATGACATCTTTGATTTTTAATACTTCAAAGGGGTCTGTTGCAGTGAGATATGCCCAGTGCAGTACATCCTTTGATTTCTTGACTGCTGCTTCCGTGGTCATTGATTGTAGAACCGAGTAAAATGAAATCCTTGACAGCTTCAATCTTTTCTCCTATATCAAGATATTGCTTTTTGGTCCAATTGGGAGAATTTTTGTTTTTATATGTGGAGATGTAATCCCTACTGGAGGTTACATAGTCTTGGATGTTCACTATGCTTCAGTCCTCTTTACTTTCAGCCAGCAAGGTTGTGTCATCCACATATCTCAGACTGTTCATGAGTCTTCCTCCAATCCTGATGCCACAGCCTTCTTTAGTCCAGCTTCTCAGATTATCTGCTCAGCATACAGATTGAGTACATATGGTGAAAGGATACAGTCCTGACACACACCTTTCCTAATCGTTAAGTCACACAGTGTCCCCTTATTCTACCGGACCAAATGCCTTTTGGTCTACATACAGTTTCCTCATGTACACCATCAAATGTCCTGAAATTCCCATTCTTCTCAATGTTATCCTTTATATGTTATGATCTACACAAATCTAAGGGCTTTGCATAGTTCTCTGGTATTGTTTTCAGACAAGATATATCAAGAATGATATCCCTCATTCCACATTCTCTTTTGAAGCCAGCTTGAATTTCCAGCAGCTTCCTCTCCATGTACTGCTGCAACCACTTTTGAATGATCTTCAGCTAAATTTTACTTGTACGTGACATTAATGATACTGTTCAATATTTTCTACATTCTGTTGGACCACCTTCCTTTGGAATGGGCACAAATATGGATCTCCTCCAGTCAGCTGGCCAGGTGACTGCCTTCCAAATTTCTTGGCATAGGTAAGTGTTGTATCCATTCCAGCATTGCATCGCTTTGTTGAAATATCTCAATTGGTATTCCCTCAGTTAGTGGAGATTTGATTTGCACCATGCCTTCAGTGTAGCTTGTGCTTCTTCCTTCAGTGCCATCAGTTCTCAGTCACATGCTACCTCCTGAAATGGCTAAACATTGACCAATTATTTTTGGTACAGTGACTATGTATTCTTACCATCATCTTTTGGATACTTCATACATCGTTCAATATTTTCCCCATAGAATCCTTCAATATTGCAACTCAAGGCTTGAATTTTTTCTTCATTGCTTTCAGCTAAAGAAATGCCAAGGGTGTTCTTCTCTTTTAGTTTTCAAACTCCAAGTCTTTGCACATTTCATTATAATACTTCATCTTCTCAAGCCACCTGTTGAAATCTGTTCAGCTCTTTTACTTCATCATTTCTTCCATTCACTTTAGTTGCTCTATGTTCAAGAGCAAGCTTCTGTGTATCTTCAGATATCCATTTTGGTCATTTCTTTCTTTCTCGTCTTTTTAATGACCTTTTGCTTTCTTCATATATGATATTCTTGATGTCATACTTCAAGTTGTCCAGTCTTCAGTCACTAGTGTTTAATGTGTCAAATCTACTCTTAACATGGTCTCTAAATTCAAATGGGATGTATCTAAAGTCATACTTTGGCTGTCACAGACTTGGTTTAATTTTCTTCAGTTTCAGTTTGAACTTGATATGAGCACTGATAATCTATTCCACATGTGGCCCCTGGCCTTGTTCTGGCATCTTTATTGTCTCTTTCCACAAATGCAGTTGATTTGATTCCTGTGTATTTCATCTGGTAAGAGCCACATGTATAGTCACAACTTACATTGTCAAAAGAAGACATTTGCCAATGAATAGACCATTGGACTTTTAAAATCCTATCACGTGATCTCTGGCATTGTTTCTGTCACCCAGGCCCTGTTTTCCAACTACTGATCCTTTCACTAGTAATTATCAATGCTTCCTGATTGCGGGTTTGATCAATTTCAAGCTGCAGAAATTGGTTAAAAAAAAAAACCTTCAATTTCTACATATTCAGCATTAGTGGTTGGTACATAAATCTGAGTAATAGTCCAAATAACTGGTTTTCCTTGTAGGCATATGGATATTATCCTATCACTGACAGCACTGCACTTCAGGATAGAACTTGAAATGTTCTTTTTGACAATGAACATGATGCCATTCCTCTTCGTCATTCTTGGTATAGTAGACATCTATGATTGACCAATTCAAAATGGCCAGTACCAATCCATTCTAGCTTACTAATATGTAAGACATCTACTTTCAAACATTCCATTTCATTTTTGACAGTTTCCAACTTTTCTAGATTCATACTTGGTACATTCCACATTCTGATTATTAATGAATGTTTGCAGCTGTTTCTTCTCATTTTAAGTCTTACCAAATCAGCAAATGAATGTCCTGAAAGCTTGATTTCATCCAAGTCATGAAGATCAACTCTACTTTGAGAAGGAAGCTCTTTGAGTGTCTTCCAACCTGAGGGGCTCATCTTCTGGCACTGTGTCAGACAAAGTTTTGCGACTACTCATGAAGTTTTCACTGGTCAATTTTTTTAAAGATAGATCTACAGGTCATTCCTAGTCTTTCTCCAGAAGCTCTTCTGACACCATGGGTGACCCTTCCAGTATTTGAAGTACCAGTGCCTTAGCTTCGAGCATCACAGAAACATGCAAGCCACCACAGTATGACAAACTGACAGATGAAGAGTTGGGACTCAAAATAATCTGATGTTAAGAGCAATTCCTCTACAACCAAATACGTCATAGGATTGATTCCTTGGTGTGTAGGTTTAGGGTCATGGTTTCATGGGACATCGCAGTTAACTGGCCTGCTAAAGTGTTTAGCACTTCTGTTCTACCTTCATTTCAAAAGTATCCGGGGTCTTAAAAACTTCCAAGTGGCCATCCAAGGCACAACAATGTGTCTCAACTGGCGAGCAACAGAGGAAGGACTATCAGGAATAAGAGGAGGATATGGAATGTGTGGTGCATTTTCTCAGTGAACAACTGCCTCCTTTGCCAGGAGCCCAGTGGAGCTGGATGGTGCTGAGCTACATTACTGAATATTTTGACCAAAGATTCTATAGGAGAATCCTGATCAAAAGGGGGGACATGTAGAACATTAACTTAAAATTCTCGAAGAATCCAGATTTTCTGGAGTCACAGAGGCTGGATGAACCCAGAATCATTGCCCTGAGACAATCAATCTTTAAACTTCAATCCAAAAATGTCCCTGAAATCTTAAAGCTGCACAATAGTTTAGCTTAACTAGTAAAGAATACCTGCTTTGAGCATTATACTCTTGTAAGATCTAAGTGGGTTCAAATTGACAATATCAACACCAACAATTAGATCAGAACCTTAGGGGGCAACCAGTTTATCTTAATGGAGGAAGAAAATGAGGGTGAGGTGGTTTCACAATTCAAAGAATGCAGTCAGTGTCACTAAATTGTACGTGTAGAAACTGTTGAATCAGTGTTTTGCTCTGTATATTCTCAACAATAACAAAAATAAATTATAGATATAAAAAGCAATCCCTAAGAAGGTGAAAATTCAATAAACTCTATGATTCCAAAAACAAATCTATCATTCAATTTATTTCAGGAGACAAGATTCTTATGTTTGCTGATCAGAGAGCTTATAATTATAGCTCAGTGACAATTCAAAATCAAAATTTTTTTTTAATTTTTATTTTTATTTAACATAACTGAGTGAAAATGTACATTCACATATAAATTTACACGCCCACCTATATGCAGCTTCCACTGCTCTCCCTGTCCGGTGACTGCACACTATTCCTCTCTGCTCCATACATGTCTCATCCTCCCAACAGCCTCCTTTTCCCTCCTCTCCGTCCACTCCCCTTCCTCCAGCCAGAGGTCAGCAAGATGATATCCTATAGATGTATAGAACCATAAAGTGCTTCCAATATATGGTTACTCTGCTTTGCCAAGTCCAATCCATTCCTGTCCAAAGAGTGGACCTTTGTTATAATGTATGGGAAAGGGCAGCATCAGGGAAGGGGGCCATGCTCTCAGAGGAACCTCAAAACCGCTGGACCATCAAATGAGGTCTTTTAGTGGAGATCTCACGAGGCACCTCTTTTTATTCTTGTGTTGCCAGTGAGGCTCCTCTCTGTGAGCTCCGTCGTGACTATCACTGGTGGTGGCCGGCCACTATCCGGTTCTTCCGGTCCCAAGTCGATGTAGGCACCGACTCTTGTGGGTCTCTCTGTCTTCTCGGTTGTCTTTACCGCATGCCATTTTGGCCCTCGGTGGGCATCCATTCCTGTTGAGTTGGGACCATTTGCTGTGTCCTCGGATGGCAGCTTGGCAGCTTTTAAGACCCCAGACACCACTCACCAATGTGGGGTGCAGAGAGCTCTCTTAGCAAAACGCTAGTTGTGCCAATTGGCCTGGAATTCGCCTAAGAGCATGGTCCCCCGCCCCCCGCCCCAGCTACTCTATCCTTGCAGTATTAAGATGGAAGGAGTACTCAAGTTATGCTGAAGTCCACTTAATGTTGTTCTTGTTCCTAATGTGTGCTGTCACCGCTTTCTCCCAACTAGATTTCTAGTAACTATCTAAACTAAACCCTCCCCCCCTCGCCCTCCCTCCCTCCCTCCCCTCCCTTGCAGCTGTCAGAGTCTTTTCTTCTATACACAAGTCTGTTTTTGAGATCTTATCGTAGAGGTCTCATACAGTATTTGTCCTTTTGTCGCTGACTACTTTCACTCAACATAATGTCTTCCAGTTGAAACCAGGTTAGGAGATGTTTCCTGGAATCATCATTATTCTTTATCATTGCGTAGTGCTCCACTGAGTATATGTACCACAGTTTACCTATCCATTCTTCTATTGTTGGGTATCTGGGTTGATTCCATCTTTTTGCTATCATGAACTGTGCTGCAATAAACATTCTGGTGCATGTGTCCGTTGGTGTGAAAGGCCTTGAATCTGTAGGATATATTCCAAGTAGTGGAATTACTGGGTCAAATGGTATATCAATATCCATTTTTTTAAGGAAGCGCCAGATTGCCTTCCAAAGAGGCTGGACCATTTTGCAACCCCACCAACAGTGTAGGAGGGTTCCAATTTCTCCACAGCCTCTCCAGCATTTGTTGTTTTGTGTTTTTTGGATCATGGCCAATCTTGTTGGGGTGAGGTGGTATCTCATTGTTGTCTTCATTTGAATTTCTTTAATAACTAAAGATCGTGAACATGTCCACATGTGTTTTTTGGCTGCTTGGATCTCCTCTTTAGTGAAGTGTCTCTCCATTTCCTTTGCCCATCGCTTAATTGGATGGTTTATCTTCTTCTTCTTGATACTTTGTAGTATCTTATAGATTATGGAGATCAGGCGTCGGTCTGACATAGAGTTGCCAAATATTTTTTCCCATTCTGTGGGTGTTCTTTTAATTCTATTAATAAAGTCTTTGGATGGGCAAAAGTGTTTGATTCTTAATAGTTCCCATTTATCTATTTTCTCTTCTGTTGATTGAGGTTTGTTTGACAGATTTTGGAGTCTGTCCTCATTGTGTATTAAAACTTCCATTGTTGAGCTTTATCGTTTTAGGTTTGATATTTAGGTCTTTTATCCAGTTGGGATTGGTTTTTGTATAAGGTGTAAGATATGGATCTTGATTCAGTTTACTGCAGATGGACAACCAATTTTGCCAGCACCATTTGTTGAAGAGACAAAATATTTTTTTAAAAAAAATACATTGGTACACAGCAAATGGTCCCAACTCAGCAGGAACGGATGCTCACCGAGGACCAAAATGACATGCAGTAAAGACAACCTAGAAGACAGAGACCCACATGAGTGGGTGCTTACATTGACTTGGGACCAGAAGAACTGGATGCTGCCTGGCCACCACCAGTGATAGCCACGATGGACCTCACAGAGAGGAGTCTCACTGGCAACACAAGAATAAAAAAGGGTGCATCCTGAGATCTCCACTAAAAGACCTCAATTGATGGTCCATTAGTTTTGGGGTTCCCCTGAGAGCATGGCCCCCGGCCTTGATGCTGCCCTTACCCATAAATTATAACGAAGGTCCAGTCTTTGGACAGGAATGGAATGGACTTGGCAATGCAGAGTGACCATATATTGGATGCACTTTATGGTTCTACACATCTATAGGATATCATCCTGCTGACCTCTGGCTGGAGGAAGGAGAGAGGGTGGAGAGGAGCGGAAAGGAGGCTGTTGGGAGGATGAGACATGTATGGAGCAGAGAGGAATAGTGTGCTGTCACCAGACAGGGAGAGCAGTGGAAGCTGCATATAGGTGGGCATGTAAATTTATACAGGAATGTACATTTTCACTCAATCATGTTAAATAAAAAATTTAAAAATATATATATAGGTAATCAAAGAAACACGGGGAAAATTTCTAAGACCAGAGTTGAAATAGGTGATCTTCAACACACACCATACTCACCTCCATTCCTGGGCCACATGAACTCCTATCAGCCACCCTCAATTCCTGCCACAGGACAGTCCCTTCAGCAACATGTTCCCAGTGGCATGTGATGCCCCTACATCACACTAGGCTTCTTATGAGCAGAAAGTGCTCATACCTAGAGTTCCCTCACTGCCAGTCATGCAGCTTGAAGAAAAAAATGAAGATCAAAGTCTGATTCTGCACGGTACCAGAACTAGTGTTGACACCATCACTCACACAATGGCAAAGGTCCCTTTGAAAAGAAGGGTGCCCTTCTGCAGCACCAAGCCCCCTGTCACACTTGAAGCCTATTTCACAGTGTGGGCCTTGCACCACCTGAATCCAAACCATTTGGGAGTATGGGGGAAAGGATTGTCAAAAGACACTCCCGACTGTGTCGAGTCTTTCTGGGGTCTAGCTGTGGTACTGGGAAACCTGGTAGCATAGTGGTTACAAGTGACAGCTGCTAACCAAAAGGTTGACAGTTTAAATCCACCAGTCACTCCTGAAAACCCTATGGGGTAGTTCTACTCTGTCCTATAGGGTCACTGAGTCAGAACCAACTTGACAGCAACAGCTTTGGAATCTTTAAGGCAGCAGATCACCAGTTCTTTCCTGCTCAGAGCAGTTGGTGGGTTAGTAGCCAAGTGCTTAACCACTACACTACCAGGGCACCTAAGCATCCTTGTGGCATAATTTAAAGTGAACCTCTACCTGCTCCCTTCAGTACCTCATTGTGTATGGCAAATACCCCATGCCATGCTTCTTTCTTCCTCTCCCAAAAGAGAACCAACCTTCAGATTTTACTACCAAAAATAACACAGGCCTGTTACCATGTGTGGCCAGACCTGTCCCAAGCTCTGGACACAGGCCTCCCACTCAGGTGGTTGTCCCTCACATAACCATGACATCTCTCAGCTGTTCCCTACTGTTCTTCTATCCTACTTTACCAAGTGATAGCTAGTACAAAGCAGCAGGGAGGGCATGTGCGCACATGCACGTGCGAGCGCACACACACACACACACACACACACACACGTGGCTTGACCCAGCCAACCCTATACTGTCCAAAGGGATGCCTATGGGGAAATCTGCCCCTGTGGTATTGCTATTACCTGAATTTGTCTTAAGAGACCTACATTCTAGATCTGTCTCCCACCCCCAGACACTGCTTGGCATCCCACCCGTTAAGCTTACAGGGGACAAGTCCACTGGGTGGTGAGGACTTTTAAGAGAACCAAAAAACACCAAACCCAGTGCCATCTAGTCAATAGCAACTTATAGCAAACCTATAGGACTGGCTAGAACCGTTCCTTAACATTTCCAGCAAGCACCTGGTGGATTTGAACTGCCAACCTTATGGCTGGCAGAGGTAGCACTTAACGACTACGCCACCAGGCTTTCCCTAAGAGGGAGAAGGGAAAAATAGCTTAAGTGATGTATCATCATACCCTCACTGGGATAATTCTCACCTTCCAAGCAATCAGGTATCTCCCAAAGAGGCTGAAGTCAAAATTATCACAGAATACACTGTAATTCTGATCATCTTTAAAAACCGCTTGATCTGATCCAACTCCTACCTTGCACTCATGTTTATAACACTAGTGAACAAGGGGCCAAAAAGGTATCTAGCTGTCCTCCAAACCTTACCCTCCTCCCACATCTGGTCCAGAATGAGTAGTGGGACCTTCAGACACAACCAGTACACCTGAGATCTGCCTATCTCAAAACTGGGCTATTTCCAACTCTTCAAAGATTGGCTCACACTCTAAGAGTTGAAATAATACTGGCAGAGTGCACCTTTTGCTTAGATACACGAAGCTAACTGGGCAGTTCCTGTCCAGAGAGGGGGTGAAAGGGCAGCAAGGGATGAGAGCTGGTTGACTAAACACAGCAAATAGATGGTAAAGAAGAGTGTGCCGTTACTGTAGGGAGAACAGCTGGAGTCACACAGCAACATGTGTATAAGCTTTTGGATGACTGTCTTGTGTACTGGGCTATTTCTGAAAAAGTGTAAGGATGAGGCTACTCAACAGAAAAATACCTTCACCACTGCAAAGGTCATAGGTGCAGAGGGGCCTCTGAGGTTTTAGAAAGGAAAGCAAGCATTAAACATTTAGAAAGGACTAGATCTGAGCTCTGATAGATGTTAATCCGCCTCTTACTCCCTTAGCTACACTATCACACTCAGGCGGAGACAGATGGTACTCACAGTGACCAGTCAGCTAAGAATCAGACTGCAGCTGACTTCTAATAGCACTACTTTTATGAGTTTCAATCACGGCTGGAAGCTCCTTGTGACCCCATCTGTTTCTGTGCCCTCACAGCTGAGATCAGGCAGGCGAGTCCTGAGGCCAGATGGACACAAAGGCACCCGGCCAAGCAGTGGTGCAGACACAGCTGGGTGTACTGGCTACAATGTAACTCAAGTCTCCACTACATGTTCCCCATCAGAAACCGGCACTGGTTGGCAATTCTACTCAGGTTCTGCATCTGAAGAAATTCTATGTGCAGAGCTCAGTTTAGACAGACTCCAGAATCTCATGAAGTAGAAGCAAAAATGGCACAATTACAGAAAATAAAAGGTCACACTTTCTTCTCAAACTGAAGACTATCAGCAATTACTATGAACAAAAACATTGTTGTTCCTAAACAGATTAACATTGTAACCCTTTAAAAAAAGAAAGCCTTGCACAGTCACAGTAGCCATGTGTCAGCCACTTTAATATAAAATGCAATCAAAACTCCTCAATTACAAGAGTTCAAAAAACCATAGAAAAGCCATGAACTTCAATTTTATTACAAGTTTTAAAATCGGGGACAAAAGTGTTTTAAAAATAACGTTATATGCTAATTTCAGCCCAGCATTCATTTTTTAAGAGAGGAAGAGCTACACATGAACATCAATGTAACAAACAAGTATAAAATGTGCAAACCCAAGTCACAAACTTTCTAATAAAGAGAATTGTGGTTAACGGAGATACACAACCAGAGCAAGTAAGGTCTGTTAAGTTTGAAAGAAAATCTTGCTTTCTGAGGACAGAGGAAAAATGTGCAAACAATTCTGCTTCAAAAAATTCGCACAGAAACAGAAAATGGAAGAGGTTTTACCACAAAATAAATTGCAAGGCCACAACATGTTAAACTCAATCCAAGGACCAACAAACATCAAAGTGGAGCCAAGGACATGAGCATTCAATGTCCAGCTATGTGACCAGAACACACAGATTTCAGGTGTGGAAGTTAGCTGTACACAATCTCCTCAGCAACATGATTATAGAGTACCATCATAAAACACCACAGATGTTTCTGCAGTCTCTTCGCAATGTCACTCTCAAATGCTCGCGTTTGTCATCAGCAGTTCTACCACCTAATAACCTCTCACAGTTCTCTAACCCCTGCACTGGGAAACATAAGCCCAAGGGGGAGAGCATCCTTTGTCCCTCAATGTCCTGCATAAAGTTTCAGTTTGATCTGTTTAATCTGCAGAATTACTTGTACCACAAAATCCAGTTCTGGCCTAAATGGTAGAGTGGCAACTATCTCCTAGGACTCTGCAAATTCCGGTATCATCTGTTTAGCACGACCCGTTGCCCAGTCACTTGTCCTTCATGACCCTCCCTCCGTGAAAACGCTACAGTCTGTCTGTTTTAAACCAAGGGCAGTCACAGCGGGAAGCTTCATTCCTCACCTCCGGCTCCCCCTGCTGGACGCCAAAGCAACAGTGCATTGCAAAGAAAAGACTTTCAGAAATGGTGCTTTGCAAATTCACTTTTGCCAATTTACTTCATTTAAAACCTGGGACTTCTACAGTCACCCTCCAAATCCTTTTCCGAAGGGCAGTAATATATATAGCTACTGTGAAAACAAAACTAAACCCACTATCATCAATTCTGACTCATGCTGACCCTATAGGACAAGGTAAAACTGCCCCACTTGGTTTCTAAGGCTCTCGTCTCTTAACAGAAGCAAGCGGCCACATCTTTCTCCCAAGGAGCTGTGAGTCGGTTTCAGCTGCCAATGTTTTGGTTCACAGACAAGCGCTTAACCTCTGTACCACCAGAGCCCTTGTGAGCAGTTCTAAAGAACTACATTTCTATAGGAAAAAAGGAAGGAATACACATAACAGTTTTATCAAGAGTAATTTGTAATTTACAAAAAAAAAAGAAGTGATACAAATGCCCCAGAAAGCTGTGTCTTTATTGTCACATACATTTCCCCCAAAAGAAAAGCAAGAAAAACTCAGAAAGTCACTTGCTTTGCCTGAATGAATTAAGAGGAGTCCCCGTGTTTGTATTCTTGCATTTTTCTCTGAGAAAAAGTACCAGATAAAATTGACTGTCACCTTTTTAAAATAAAATAGTGACTAATTGAAGCTCACATCTCCACATCCCACCTACCCAGTCAATGTCAAATCAGTTCCCTTAAAATTGCTGCATACTTCTATTCTGGTATCATTACACTGAGAACTGAAATTTTAAGGAGGAAAAAACTGTTACAAATGAGCAAGTGGAGCCCTTTCCCCGTAACTTTTGATTTTCTGTTCAATCCGCACTGCAGAGATACAATGATAGCCACCTTTTTGGTTCCCAAGTTTTATTCAAGGACTAATACAAAATACTCCAGACAAGCTGAGTTTTAATCCTCATCTTCTTCCTCTTCTTCATCTTGGTTAATCTGGAAGTAACGTAATTCGTAACTTTCTTTGCTGTTAGCAACTACGCGCAACCAATCGCGCAGATTATTCTTCTTCAAATATTTTTTGGTGAGATATTTCAAATACCTGCAGAGAAAGGACACTTGAGAACTACACCAGACAGATGATGGTCTTGTATTCTGAAATATTTTAACCTTTATAAAGCCCTCATTCAGAAAGACTTTCCCATTTTTCATTAAGGGCAATGATACGGCCAATACACCACCAATGCTTTATTTCAACATGAGGAAATATCAGTTAAGTTGCCTCTGAATTAGCAATGAAAATGAGAACACAGAAGTAGATGTTAACAGGTGTCCATTAAACAATTAACAGCAAATACCCATAAAATGGCTTTTAGTGACCACTGGAGAAAAGCTGCCACGGTAGCAATCTAACAGTTAAGCACAACCTTAATACCCCTTTTATTGAGAAATCACTGTTTCCAATGAGCTCCAAGCACTTCACATACTTCACTCCATTGATTCCAGGCCTCCCTGTGAGTGGTTGGGGTTACTGGATTTGCTTCTTATGGCTCACTTCTGCCACATGATGCCCTCCATCAGACACATGGACACCTGCCCTTGCCCTCATTCTGGCTCTCTGCAGTGACAGCACTCGGCTCTTTTAAGCCACTCGCCTAACTGCTACCTCAGCCTGGACAACAGCTGAAGGAGTGAGTACTCACAGCAAACTGCTCCTTAGGAAAGTCGCTCTGTATAAAAGCAGCAACTGGCCTTCTGTGCCCAACATTCTAACTGCATAAAGCTTGCAATCTTGTTTCTTCTCTCAACTATTTGCTTCCAAGGCCCTGATGGTTATCTATTTAGGCATCTTCCCAGATCTACAAAGAAAGGGAATACGGTGCCAACCAAGTGCACCACTGGGCAAATTAACAAGCTTGGTTTTTTTCTGTGCATGAAACAGAAATAGTGATTCTTGTCATCTCTTCAAAAGATCATGAGGATTAATGAGATGTCTGTACAGACCCTGCCGTATTAACTAGTACCCACATGTTATCGTATCAACAAACTCACCTAGCTCCAAGAAACAGTGCTGTTGACGGTGTTACACAAAGTCGTCTTCACAAAGACGTGAAGATCGCAGTTCAAGTCTATCTACTTTTCCTTAGATAAAAATAAATTGGCCCACCTACAGAATGGGGGAAAAAATATTTGGCAACTCTATGTCAGCCTATGCCTGATCTCCTTAATCTATAAGGTATTACAAAATATCAGTAAGAAAAAGATAAATCATCCAATTAAGCGATGGGCAAAGAAGATGGACAGATACTTCTCTAAAGAGGAGATCGAGGCAACCAAAAAACACAAGCAGACATGCTCACAATCATTAGCTACTAAAGAAATTCAAATCAAAACGACAATGAGATACCATCTCACCCCAACAAAGTTGGCCATGATCCAAAAAACGCAAAACAACAAATGCTGGAGAGGCTGTGGGGAGACTGGAAATCTCCTACACTGCTGGTGGGGTTGCAAAATGGTGCAACCTCTTTGGAAAGCAATCTGGCACTCTCTTAAAAAAATGGATGTAGATATACCATTTGACCTAGTAATTCCACTGCTTAGAATATATCCTACAGAATCAAGGCCATTCACACCAGCTGATACATGCACATGAATGTTCATCGCAGCACAGTTCGCAACAGCAAAAAGATGGAATCAACCAAGATGCCCGACAACAGAGGAATGGACAGGTGAACTATGGTATATATACTCAATGGAACACTGTGCAATGATAAAGAACAACAATGATTGCAGAAAACATCTCTTAACCTGGTTTCAACCGGAGGACATTATGCTGAGTGAAAGTAGTCAGCAACAAAAGGACAAATATTGTATAAGACCCCTATGATAAGATCTCAAAAACAGTCTTATGTATAGAAGACTCTTTGACAGCCGCAAGGGAAGGGAGGGGGAAGGGTTTAGATTAGATAGTTGCTAGAAATCTGTTTAGGAGAAATCGGTGATAGCACACATTAGAAACAAGAACAACATTAAGTGGACTTCAGCATAACTTGAGTACTTCTTCCATCTTAACCCAATACTGCAAGGACAAAGTAGCTGGGGCAGGGGGGCGGGGGCCCATGCTCTTAGGTTAAATCAAGGCCAACTGGCACAACTACCATTTTGCTAAGAGGGCTTGGTGAGTGGCGTCTGGGGTCTTAAAAGCTGCCATCCGAGGGCACAGCAAATGGTCCCAACTCAGCAGGAACGGACGCTCACCGAGGACCAAAATGGCATGGGGTAAAGACAACACAGAAGATAGAGAGATGCACATGAGTGGGTGCCTACATCGCCTTGGGACCAGAAGAACCAGATGGTGCCTGGCCACCACCAGTGATAGCCATGATGGAGCTCACTATGTTGAGTCTCACTGGCAACACAAGAATATAAAGGGATGCATCCTGAGATCTCCACTAAAAGACCTCAATTGATGGTCCAGCAATTTCGGGGTTCCCCTGGGAGCATGGCCCCTGGCCCTGATGCTGCTCTTGCCCATAAGTCATAACTAAGGTCCACTCTTCGGACATGAATGGATTGGACTTGGCGATGCAGAGTGACCTATATAGTGGTTCTTTATGGTTCTATGCATCTATACGGTATCATCCTGCTGACCTCTGGCTGGAGGAAGGAGAGTGAGTGGAGAGGAGGAGAAAGGAGACTGTTGGGAGGATGAGACATGTATGGAGCAGAAGAATAGTGTGCTGTCACCAGGCAGGGAGAGCAGTGGAAGCTCCATATAGGTGGCCATGTAAATTTATACGGGAATGTACATTTTCACTCAGTCATAATAAAAAAATTAATTAATTAATAAAATAAAATAAAAAATATTGTATGAGACCCCTAAGATAAGAATTTAAAAACAGACTCATGTATAGAAGCAGACAGCTGCAAGGGTGGGGAGGGAGGAAGGGTCAGGGGGGCAGAGTTTAGATTAGATAGTTAATGGAAATTTGGTTGGGTGAAACCAGTGACAGCACACATTACAATGGACTTCAATACGATTTGAGTACTCCTTCCATCTTATCCCAATATTGCAAGGCAAGAGTAGCTGAGGCGGGAGTCCAGGGACCATGCTCTCAGGTGAAATCGAGGCCAAATGGGCACAGCTAGTGTTTTGCTAATGAGGACTCTCTGCATCCCTCATCGGTGAGTGGCATCTGGGGTCTTAAAAGCTGCCATCTGAGGGTACAGTACATGGTCCCAACTCAACAGGAACTGATGATCACTGAGGACAAGAACAACATGGGGAAAAGAGAACCCAGAAGGTAAGAGGGACCCACGTTGAGTGTGTCTCTACATCGACTCATGACCAGAAGAACCAGATGGTGCCTGGCCCCAGAGAAAGCCACGATGGAGCTCACAGAGTGGAGTCTCGCTGGCAACAAGAGAATAAATAGGGGTGTACAGAGATCTTCAGTAAAAGACCACAATTGATGGTCCAGGTGCTTCAGAGTTCCCCTGGAAGCATGGCCCCTGGCCCTGATGCTGCCCCTGCCCATAAATCATTATGTAGGTCAGCTTTTCCAACAGCAATCAATTGGACTTGGCGACAGAGTGACCATATCTTGTGGGAATTTTATGGTTCTATGCATCTATAGGATGTCATCCTGCTGACCTCTTCCGGGAGGAAGAGGAGTGGGTGGAGAGGAGGGGATAACACACTGTTGGGAGGATAGGACATATATGGAGCAGAGAGGAGGGGTGTGCTGTCACTGGGCAGGGAGAGCAGTGGGAGCTGCATATAGGTTACCATGCGAATTTGAAAACTTGTCTATCAGAGTATTAGGCAGAAAAATCAGGTAAAAACTTGAGGAAACTAAGAGGCAAGCAGACAACATTCTAGAATAAAACTACCATCCTAGTTTTCATACAAAGGAAAACTGTAAGATTAAGACTCCCTCCTTTTCTCTTTGGATAAGGAATAAAGAACCTAGGAAAAATGAAGATCCATTAGAAAACATGCTCCTGCTGGGCTGGTAAACTCACTCATGGGCTACAGAAAGGTTACGCAATCTCCTCCAGGGCCCCTGCTAAAACCCAGTCAGTCAGCCGTCTCAGACTCCCTAGAGGCCCTCTGGTTTCACTGTCTCTCTCCCTCCAGCAACTGTCCTTCCATGCAAGTAACTGAGCCAATCAGACCATGTTCTGCACATAAGCTTTAAAGTCATCTTTCGACTGATGTGACTAAAAATAAAAGCACTTATTACTAACTTGCTCTAACACACTTTAACAATTCTCACTACTAGATTTAGTATAAATAAAAGCTCTTAAGAATATGCCAGACCCTGGACCAGAGCTAGGTATAAGGCTGTCCATTTCTTCAATACAGTCAATTATTCTCTCCATCCTGAACAGAAGGAAAATGGGCCCACAGGAGCTAGGTGGAGTGTCTTCAGTCCAAAACTGACACCTTTGGATTCCTAGTCCAATGCTGTAACAGACCTTATAGAAAGAAAGAAGAAATCAAAGCTCTTTGTTGTGACTGAGGCAAAGGATGCATAATCTTTAAGAATACAGTCCCAACAAGACTAAGCTTCAAATAATTAGCCCATGAAAAACAAAACTGGAGAGGGGGCTACCAAAAGGTGATTATTTTTAACTACCACTATAACAGTCATTTATCTACTGCCTTTGTACTGGGCACTGTTCCAGAAATTAGCAGATGTAACCACAAAACAAATTACAAACAGCTACACCGCTGCTGAGGAGTGATGGTGGGAATCTTGGTATTAGGATAAATGCTAACAACAGTCCCCCTTACCTTTTGGAAAAAGGCACCTCGGAGGTTACAGTAATCTTGCTCTTGCTTCTTTCAATGGTTACAACCCCTCCACCGAGATTACCAGCTTTCCCATTAACTTTGATTCTTTCTTGAAGAAACTGTTCCTGTAGAAACCAAACTGACCAATTAGGGAAAAGACAGGTTCACCCATTGTCACCAGAATACTTCAGCTCTGTATACTCTAATAGTTGAACACAAACAGGGGTGTGTGTGTATTGTTGTTGTTTTTTTAACAACGTTTGTTTTTGCCAGTGCTAACTGACATCGAGTCAGCTGACCATAACAGAGTGAAACTTTGCCCATTCTTGCTCCATCTCCACTACTGTTAGTCTGTTTGAGTCCAACACTGCAGCTACTGACCAATCCATTTTATTGAGGGGTTCCTTCATTTTCATTGATCCTCTACTTTACCAAATGTGACATCCTTTTCTAGGGATTGGTCTTTCCTAATGACCAGTCCAGAGTAAGCAAGTCAAAGTCTCTCCATCTTCACTTCTAAGGAACACTCTGGTGGTATTTTTAAGACTGACTTGTTTGCTCTTCTAGCAGTCCAAGGTATGTATATTCAGTACACCTCACCAACACCACAATTTAAATGCATCAATTCTTCCATCTTCCTTTTTCACTGACAACCCTTCACATGGATAAGGCGACTGAAACCACGGCTTAAGTCATATGCACCTTACTCATCAAACTCATCAAAACGACATCTTTGATTTTTAAAACTTAAAGAGAGACATTTTTCTGTTTATCATGATGTTGTTTACCAGTTGTGGTGGTCAGGATTATGTCAACTTGGTTACTCCTTGTTTGGCTGCTGTTTATCAAGTGGCAGGGTGGGGCCTGTGACGGCTTCCCACCCCTCAGCTCTCCTCTCTACCTTCCACCACCTACCGCCAGTCCGCTCACGTAGCCAGCAGCTCCAGCTTCTTCTGGCTTCTGGTTCCTGGACTTGAATTAGCAGCTGTTGGATTCACCAACCCTTACAGCTGGTGCTTGAGAGTCCTGTTCCCTGACCTACCAATTCTGGGTTCGCCAGCGACTGCAGCTCCATCTCGCCACCAGCTTGGGATCTGCCAACCTATACAACTGGTGATCTAAAATTCTGGTCTCTGACCTGCTGACCTTGGGTTCACCTGCTCCCGTGGCCATGTGAGGCTTGGGCCAGGACTTGGGACGTTCAGCTTCTGCAATTGCATGAGCTGTTTCCTATATCCGCCAAGCCAAAGACAAGTGCCATCAAGTTGGATCCGACTCATGGCGACCCTATATATCTCTTTCCTCGTACTTTATATTTATTTTTCATTGTACATACATGTTACTGGTTTTGCTTCCCTAGAAAACCCAGCCTAAGACACCAGTCTATTTAAATATTTAGTCTCTTTAAATTAGTAGCAAATCTTTAGTATTAATATAAGGTCTGAAATCTAGAAATAGCAGGTAGAAAATGGCAGTACCTGACATTACTTATATATATAATATGAACACAACATTTTAGTTTGAATATACTTGATCACTTCCATACAAGCTCAAATGTGTCTCTGCTTGGAAGGCGGGGGGGGGGGGGGCAGGGGGAGGCACGTACTAATGGGTCAAAGAGTAAAGAGCAAACATGAAACCCAGGACCAAACTTGTACAAGGAACAGGCAACTGCAAGCAACTTATAAACTCAAGGAGTACAAAGCACTGTCCTCTGGACTAGCAGAAGAAGCAAAACCACCCACAGATCTGCTCAAGGGCCACATGCATGGTCCAGCAGAATGGGCAGTAGCCCAAGAACCTAGACAGAAACACTTTATGAAGCCCTTGTGTAAGCTGCTCTAAGCCATTTACTCCATGAACTTCAGGGGTTTCTGCTCAAAAACAGAAGGAACTTTTTTAAACTTTGTTGTAACAAATGTTGCAAAGTTGTATGAAGACCCTAGGTCCCTTTCAGCTCAGGACTCCTCAAATTCTCTATTTTAAAAATCCAATATACAAAACATTAACTGCTGACAGGGTAGTTATTTGATCAGAAATCATGACATTCACATATTATTTTAAAAAAATGACTCAAGTTTTCTACCCTGAAGATGCTTCTAGGAGGCAAGACAAACACATGCATAGGAGAGTGTCAGGGAACAGCATGCAGAGGAAAGGAAGCAAGGAAAACTGGATGGCGCCACCACATGGACACCAAATTGAAGATGCCAGAGAAGAGCCGGTCACTGGATACACAGACTTAACAAAGAAAGAATCACGCCAATTGCAGGACTTCCTCCAGGACACGGATGCAAAAGGCATCTAAACAAAGGTAATAAACCACAATAAAGTGAAACATCAAAACCTGGTGTGGTAAGTCAATTCTGATTCACAGCAACCCCGTGTCGCTGCTCCAAAGGGTTTTCTTGGTTGTAATCTTTATGGGACCAGATCACCCAACCTTTCTTTCACGGTGCCACTGCTTAAGTCTGAACTGGCAACCTTTAGGTTAGCAGTCCAGCACAAATCATTTGCACCACTAGAGATCTATAAACTACAGTAAGTTAGCTGAACTCCATTCTGTATGATTACTGGCCGTATGCAGGCTTTGATGATGATGACGACGGTGGTGGTCATGGTGACTGACTGATTTAGGCAGGCAACACTTAAACTCTGAAGACTGAAGGGTAAATGTAGAAGACTCACACATACAAACAAGCCTGCATTCTCCAAGCATGGTTAGTAGAGAGTAAGAGTAAAATGTCAAACTGCAGCTGCAGTCAACATATGGCAGTGAGGTTATTTAGGTCTAAGTGAAATCAAAGAATATTGAGGAGTAAGGCCAATGAAGCCAAAAAAAAAACAAAACCCAGTGATCAGTCTCAAAGAACCAAACTCCAATTACAAGTCAGCAATCAGGAATTTGTGGACACCCTAATGCTGATTAAAATGGAAAGCCTCAGGAGATGCTGCCATCTGTCCTATGCTCCCTGCTGAGCAGCCAGGCCCAGAAGTGACACACTCCGCTAGGAGCCTCGGGCCCACACCAACTGCAAGGGCAGTGCTGGATCCAATTAACAGTCTGCCTGTTGCTTTGTAACTTTCAAATAAAATTATTTTTGGAAACTAGTGAAAAGGAGGAAAAGATAATTCTCCAGTACCAACACACCAGGTAAGCTCATCTCATTTATCCCTCACAACCCTGTTACACACACAAGAGAAAGCACCGCTTACAAAACGACAACTCAACCAAGCTCCCAGGGTTACACAGTACATCCAGAACTGTGGAACCGTCTATAGCCTGAAAACAGAAATGTGTTCAGTAGGGTTTCCCAACAGGGCAACGGTACGTGTGTGGTAGAATCCTCCCTTTCTGTGTGCCCCACCCCCAGTTCCATTCCTGTCCAACGCACCTCACGCACAGCCACCACCTGTCCACCTGGGAGGGCGCACTTGTTGCTGTGATGCTACACAGGCTGCGGCAGCACTTCCAGACTAAGATAACGAGGAAGAAAGGCCTGGAGACCTACTTCTAAAAATCAGCCATTGGAAACCATACAGATCACCAGAATCTAATCCACAACAAATCAGGGTGACAGTGTATTTCTTTCAGTTGTGTATGATGCTGTCATGAGCCAGGCTGACCTGACAGCAGCTAACAAGAGGCAACAGTGTCTCTGATGGTTAATTACTCTATAATGAGCAGCATAAAGACTACAACTTACCTAGGGTCTTAAAACCTAACAAGCTGCCATCTGAGGTACATCAAATGGTCCCAACTCATCTGGAACAGATTATCACCGGGAACAAACATACATGGAAACAAGAGCCCAGGAGACAGAAGGACCCATATGAATGGGAGACAGTATCAACATGAGGCCAGAAAAATCAGACAGTGCCTGGCCACCATCACAGACGGCCATGATGGGGAACACAATGCAGAGTCCCTGAGGCAACACGAGAAAAAGAGGTGTGCAACCCAATAACTACTAAAAGACGTGAACTCATGGTTCCCCTGGGAACATGGCCCCTAGATCTGCTGCCATTCCTGACCGGAAACCAATAATGAGTCAACATTTCAGACAAGAAAGGACTGGCTGCAGGAACACAGTGTGACCATATGATGTACATACTTTATGGTTCTATGCATTTATAGGAGGCTATCCTACTGGTCTCTTTCTAGATGAGACAGAAGAGGGTGGTGGTGGCAGATGACTGTTAAGAGGACAATAGATATATAGAGTGAAAAGGAGGAGTGTGCTGTCACCAGGTGGTGAGAGCAGATGGAGCTGAAGCTAGGTAGGCATGCAAAACCGATTCGGATTGCATACTTTCAATTAATCACAATTAAAATAATAACAGAAAAGTAAAAAAAAAGAATGTAACTTACAAAATTGGCAGCATCCATGATTCCATCTTCCACCGGGTGGGTGCAGTCCAAGGTGAACTTCAGAACCTGCTTCTTTTTTTTGCCCCCCTTCACCACAAGCTTTTTCTAAGATTAAGAAAGCACACAATAAATGAAGACGAGGCTCACCAGTCAAAACAAAATTAACCCAACCCCACTGCCAAGGAGTCAATTCTGACTCACAGTGACCCTACAGGACACACTGGAACTGCCCCATTGTGGATCTGAACTGCTGACCTTTTGGTTCACAGCCCTAGCATTTAACCACTTTGACACCAGGGTTTCCAAAATTAGCAGAAACTCATGTAGCTGTATCCCTGTACATATCACCAAATGCCGTGCCCTGTTCCAGAGTGGCAGGCAGATACCAAAGAGGCTGCTCTACAAGGCTTAGGGGCCTGGGACTCCCCTTTTAATGGAGAAATCACTCTACCACTCTTGTGCCACTTAAACTTTCCAGCCTCCCGATCTCTGTGGGTATAAAGGTCTGTTAGCTATGAATCACAAGTAAAAAAAACACTCTCTTATTTGCCTTAAAATTTCCAAATAACATTTCAAGAAATGCTCGATATTTTTATTCCAGTATTAGTACACTGGCATACAAATGCTTTGCACACCAGAAACAATTTCAGTCTGAAATCAGTACTCTCCAGACTCCAGTTGATGCATGTCAGCTATTCTCTCTCCCACCTGGTCTGACCTAGCTTCAGGACCAGACACTCCAACAGCAATGTTCTAGCTGCTTGTCCACCCTAGTTTGGACATGGGACTAAAACCTAGATTATGATAACAACACTACTGTCAACAACTCCAGGCCTTTTGCTTGATTAACCTATGAATGAATACTTCTAAAACATCAGTTACAGTATATTCTATGAAGTTCCAGTTTCGTTACTCTTACCAAGAAGTTTGTATTGGCCCTTTCTACAAAGGCATTAAAAATACATCTGCACAACCTACTTAGCTGTACTTACCCTCCAAAAAGCTGTGCTGAATCTAAACTAAATACCCCTTTTCCAAAAACATATCTTACCTCCTTTCCTTATGTTTAAAATCTTCATCTAAAGTTTTTAATAGTGCTAACTTTCCAAACATTTGTTATTGTTAGGTGCAGTCCCATGATGTTTTGACTCATGGCGACCCCATGTGACAGAGAACTGCCTCATAGAGTTTTCCCGGCTGTAACCTTTAGAGAGCAGTTAGCAAGTTTTTCTCCCACTGAGCTGTGCTAGTGTCGATCAGCAACACAGCAGTTAAATATCACGACAGCAGCGCTTCTTTTCAAACATTTAGCTACCGCAAAAATCGCCGATTCTGTTTTTACCTCTCTCTCCAAAAACCACCACGAGGACTGCTTTAAGACCTACACCCGGAAATATAAAATCAGCAAGTAAAACAACTGCCCAAAAAGGGCTTGATGCCTCTCACCCGTTTTTAAACCAAAGGCATACAAATGCACAGGAGCCTTTAACAATCCACCCAGACAGAACGAGTAAAGCAACTGCAAACTTTTAAAAAGTACGCCCCAACACTAGGAGAAAAATAAGTTCTTAAAGCGAACGACACCGGAAAACAACTTGCTTCAAGCATCCTGGGACGACCGCAACACATTCCATTTCCAATGTGGCTAAGAATACGGCATTCGGTGCTTTCACACTACACCAGAATGGGTTTGTACCACCACGTTCTGAGATACTCATTTCCTCCGAGAACGCTAACTAAAAGGCTCCTCAACCTGGGCCTTCTCTCTGAAAGCAGGCCGATCGGAGCATCCTTTGGAGGACCACTTCCACCGAAGCGCTGCTCCCGAGGGTGGCAGGTCTCCTCCTTCCTCCCCGCCCTCTGCTCAGGTAACCACGCTCAGACCCTGGCTGCCTCGTGCCGACCTCCGAGTGCCTGTGAGCTGCACAGGCCGCAGCCTCCACGCTCCAACACCCCGCCAGCCTCTGGCAAAGGCTCGTGCCCGAGGCGCAGCCGCCGAGAGCCCCGAATCGCCCTCCCGGGCTTCAGGCCGCGGCCTCCTCCGCCCACAACGTGCTAGGCCCGGCAGCGGCCTTAGGCCGCTCTGGCTGCCCTGCTGGCTCAGCCCCGGCCGGACGCTGCGGAGCGGCATCCCCGGGGAGTTTGGGCAGAAGCCGGGCCCAGCGATGCCCACGTGCCTCTCCCGAGCCGAGGCCTCACGAGGAGCCATACTAACCACAGGTGCCATGGCGGCGCCGAGACAGAAAGAGAGTTCGCCGAACTACGCAGACGCAAAGAGCCCTCAGCGCTCAGAGCACGCAGGGCCCAGGCAGCACGAATCGCTAGGCCACGCCCCTCGATTGCCGCGGCGTCGCTCTGCCCTGTGCGGATCGGAGAGCTATTGATCTTCCCTGAACGCAAAAGTCGTCTCTCTCCGGCTAGAAGGGGTTGTAAGGGAAGGAAGGAGGCCGGGTGGCCGATCCCACTGAGAATGGTCAGAGGGGGAGGAAGGTTGTGGACGAGCCCAAAGAGTTGGCTCTACTTAAAGTTCTTGGAAAGAAAAATAAAATAAAATAACAGGGAAAATCAAATCAACCACAAATTATAAGCTAGTGGGGTGCGAATCAAACCTGCTAACGAGGGAAGAGCCTTATAGCCATGGAGAAATCGAAGAAATCCGAAATCTCCATGGTTCAATCAAGTATAGATGCTTCCCGCTTAATATTGCTCAGGCCGGAAGCTCACCCCCAGGGACTGTCTTCCAGTTCAAACTCTCTAGGCTATAGCTGGAATAGCCTAGTTGTGGCAGCTTTGCCTAGAACTTTGAGAAAAGTGCATCTGTCTCCAGTGTGACCCCTCCAAACCCATTGCCATCCAGTCTCTTCCTACTCACAGCCACCCCGTAGGACAGAATAGAACTACCCCCTGTCAAACTTCCGGAAGCTGACTGCCACATCTTTCTCGCCACCAGTGGCCGATGGATTCGAACCACCAACCTTTGAGTCTGTAACCGAACTCTTAACCACTGTGCCACAGGACGGCTCCTACCCTTGTATCTGAAATTTAAACCACCTGCACTCTCTGATCTTCACCTCCTACTATTCCATCTCTCACCTGGTTTCCTAGTACCAAGATCAGTGCCTCTCAAACTTGTATGTAGATAGGAATCACCTTGACTCGTTAAAACGCAGGTTCCATCTCAGCGGGGTTATCTGTGGCCTGAGATTCTGCATTCCTTACGAGTTCCCAGTAGATGCTGGTGCTGCCGGTCCACAGCCCACACTTTAAATAGCGAGGGTCTTCACACTTCGACCTATACAATCTGTTAGGAATCGTATTCCAGGGTCCTTCATTGTATTCGAAACTCTGGTGGTATAGTGGGTTAAGTGCTACGTCTGCTAACCCAAAAGTCGGCCGTTCAAATCCTCCAGGAGCTCCTTGGAAATTATGTGCAGTTCTACTCTGACCTCTAGGGTCATTACGAGTCAAACGTGACTGGACGGTGGTGGGTTGGGTTCATTGTATTCACTCACCTTCCACTATCTTCATTGTACTCACCTAGTAAATGCCCAAATAGGACTTAGAAATCATTAGAGGAAACCCACAGGATACTGACTGCTCTGGATTTAGACTCAGGACTACTGTGCTGGTAATCAAACATGTTCCAAACCCACCCTGCTATTCTCGGCTTTGCAGTGCAAGGGCTGGGACTTCTGCAAACTACAATTCTGCTCTGCCAGCTCCAGTATCAATAGGGGGGCTACGGGTGAAAAAGCAAAGCTAGAGAAGGAAGACATGTTCTTCCAGCTTCTTTCTGAGGCTACCTGTGTCACCTACTCTAGCTTCTTCATCCTGGCAGTGGCCACTGAAATATACCAAAGCAGTAGTTAAACCCAGTTTACAATTATTCCTAGCTGCAGAAACAGCCTGATTGCTCCTCTTCCTAGAGACAACAGCTCCAGCCAAGCTGTACCTGCTTCTCCTTAGACATGAGTTTCAACCACAGCCCTTGCCTTCAAGCTTCTGCATTTTAATAATATCACCCAAGGAGTGGTAAAAGGTAAAGATGATGCAATCGGTTTGCTGTTGGCACCCTCCCAGAAGTGCTGCAGAATAAAGGCCTGGAGATCTGCTTCGGTAGAGTACAGCCGAGAAAACCCAATGGAGCAGGTCTACTCTGTAACACGTGTGGTCTCTATGAGTTGCAATCAACTCTACCACAATAGGTTAGACTTTTGTGGGGGGGAGGGTGGTTAAGGAGGGGTAACTACTTCCTGCAGTTGTTGTTTTTATTCTACTGCTTCCGTTACCTATTTAACATCTATTACAGACTGAATTGTGTCCCCCCAAACTATGTGTTGTGACTTCTCATCCCTATACTTATGGAAACACCAGTGACATAGTGATTAAGTGCTATGACTGCTAACCAAAAGGTCAGCAGTTTGAATCCACCAGGCACTTCTTGGAAACTCTATTAGACAGTTCTACTCTGACCTATAGAGTCTCAATGAGTCAGAATTGACTAGCCAACAATGAGTATACCTGTAGTTACAATCCCATTTGGGAATGGGTTTTCTTTGCTAAGTTAATAAGGCAGTATTAGTGTAGGTTGTGTCTTGC
Source organism: Heterohyrax brucei (assembly GCA_028571685.1). Lineage (NCBI taxonomy): Eukaryota > Metazoa > Chordata > Mammalia > Hyracoidea > Procaviidae > Heterohyrax > Heterohyrax brucei. The sequence continues at coordinate 35,075,195 of CM053140.1, forward strand.
GTCAATCACTTTTGAGATATAAAAGGAGCAGATCAGGCAGGTGGAGACAAGGGAAGAGAGATGCCATACATCATGAACCAAGGAACAAGGAACTTCCCCTAGAGCAACAGAGAGAGAATGCTTTCTCCTGAAACCAAAGTCACAAATTTGGACTTCTAGCATTCTGAACTGTGCCAGAATAAATCTCTGTTAAAGCCACACACTTGTGGTATTTCTTGTATATGTAGCAGCACTAGATAACAAAGGCAACACCCTTCATATTAAATTATCTTAATTACAAAATTAGTGTCTCCTGCCTAAATTGATATGACACTTAACTCAAGCAGGCTGTCATTGCTGGCTGACAATCTCAAATCCTCTACTAGGGGACTGTTTCACACTTCTGGGCAGACTGCCAGCCCTTCTCCCCACACTTCTGCTCAGCTGATGACTTCAGTTCCTGTGTCATGGACAACAGAGAAGCCATCTGAAGAGAACATCTCAGAAACTCCCACCTCCACATCTAACCACTGAGCAACATCTATCCCCCCAGACCACGCCTTCCCTCTTGCCACTGTGAAAGATGTAGCCCTGCTCCCATCCAAGGCCACTCCTACACTCAGGCATCAATCTCCTACACTTTTGCCTACTTCAATACAGCTCTCTAACAACTAAACCCTGGTTGCATAGTGGTTAAGTGCCAGACAAAGGTCAGCAGTTTAAATCCACCAGCTACTCCTTGGCAACTCTATGGAGCAGTTCTACTCTGGCCTATAGGGTCACTCTGAGTCAGAATCAACTCAAAGGCAGTGGCATCTACTTGACAGCAGTGTATTTGGCTTTTTTTGGTTGAGCTTGTGCTGGCATTGCACATAGGTGTCCCATTGACATTTCATCACATTATCTGGAGACAGGCCCTATTTGACCCACGCTCTGAGGCTGTGACGGAGTCAGCAATTTAGCCTAGAGCCAAAGGCAGGGCTGGGGTTCCTGCACCCCTTTATCTTACTCCAAAGCCAAGGAGTGCCGACTACTCTGGTGCCTCCAGTTGTCCATCGAGGAAATGGACCCGTACGGTGGCGGGGCTTCTGCACCGGTCTGATCCTTAAGGAGGGAGTGAGTATGGTCCCGGGACCCTTTACCACTCGGTACTTCTGCGACTCTGGGCTCGGCTCTGCCATCCAAGGAGAGGTCCAGCCCCGGTGTCTGTTTCTAGCCTGGTGCAGTCCCACTGCCCTCCTGCCTTCCTTCCTTCGAGACAGGGATGCTGTGGGCGTGGCGTCAGCGAGAGGAAATGTTCTGGGGCTTCCTACAGGCACTGTACCACTGAGGAAGGGGGATGCGAGCACCAACCCCGAGGAACACGTGTGTGCAAGGGGCGTTGCCTGCCGGTCACCCAGAGGACAACCAGACAGGGAATTCCTGGGGTGGGAGTGAAGGCAGCTGGAGACTTCGGGACAGGAGGAGGCTGGATAGAGAGGGGAGATTCACAAGTAAACCGGCTTAGGCCTACAGCAGAGGCCAAACTTTCCAGAGCCCCGACACGGGGCCTGAAAATTTCAGAGGGAGTCGGCTTGGCGCAAACTGCCTGCTTCCCGCTGCGCCTTTGCGCGAGTCATAGGACTGAGCTCCACCACGGGCCATACTGCCATTCTCTCTGTGCGTGGTGATCCAGGCCCATACCAGACCCCAGAGTGGTCGCCTCGTCGGGTCCTGCCTCGAGAGTGAGCCGCGAGCGCCGACTAAAGCAGGTAGGAGGGACGTGAGTTCCGGCGGTAAAGCCCCGCGGACGCTCCTTGGTCCGGTGATTCCCCCAAGGCGGTCAGAAGGATCCTTGTCGATGTCGGGAGCGCTCTTCACGTCCCTGGAGGGCCCAGGCGCCCTGGACGCCACCAGCGGCCACCCGCTCGTGTGCCCACTGTGCCACGCACAGTACGTGCGCCCGTGCCTGTTGGACTGCTTCCACGACTTCTGCGCCGGCTGCCTGCGCGGCCGCGCCTCTGACGGCCGCCTCGCCTGCCCGCTGTGCCAGTGAGTGCCCCAAAATCCCAAGAGACGACTGCCCGAGACCCAGACTGGCTCCGCCTGGACCCTGAGGCCAAGGCACTGACTAGGGACAAGCCGACAAAGATAGGTTGAGACAGTTTGGTGGCTATCTGCGAGGGAACTCACAGGCTCCGACCGATTACATTACAGCGGTTAACCGAGGCCCCGGGGTGGGGGTAGAAGAGCCAGTGTCCTGATATCATGCTGCCAGAGCGCGGGTCTACGTACAGAGTCACGACCCTCCCAGTACCTCGCTTGTGGGCCCCAGAAGTCTTAAATCGACATAATCGACTAATCCAAGTTACTGGGGAGTTACCCTAAATTTGCTTAATAGAGAAAGAGGGTGTGAGGACGGATTCCACTTTCAACACCCGGGGTCTCCAACCTCACAGCTTGACAGAAGGAGCCCGAGAGTGGGGGGAGGTTAGAGACTGGGTCAGAGTGAGTGGTATCCTGCGCTGTGATATTTATAGCAGATGCTGGAGAGCCCCAATCTCCCGCTGCTATTTTTAGCTGCAGGCTAGAATGTGGGGGTTGGGGTGGGAGGCCGGGAAGGGGCTCCCTGATCCTGGCTCCATGTTCTCCACAGGCACCAGACCGTGGTAAAGGGCCCCAGTGGGCTCCCGCCCGTGGACCGGCTGCTTCAGTTCCTGCTGGACAGCTCAGCAGACAGCGCTGAGGCCGTGCGCTGCGCAAACTGCGACCTGGAGTGCGGCAAGAAGGCAGGGGCAGTCGGGAGGGTTGGGGAGAGGCAGCGTGCGAGGTCACGAGGTCCCAGGCGCTTCCATTGCATGGCCAACAGTCCTCAGTGGCTTACCCACCACTGAGATAACTCCCATAAGGCTCCTTGGGCCCTGAAAGGGGGGCCCATTACACCTGTGGTGTAACTGAGGTCTAGAATAAGGGACTTGAGCCAATAGCCAAATAGTGAGTTTTAGTTGTCTGAGTTGGGTCCCCAACTCTGGGTAGAGTTGGGAGCAAGACGGGGCTGGGCTAGACTCACTGATGCCTAAGTAGGGCTGGCTGCACGGCTACCTAAAGCCCAAGGGAAAATGAGGACAGTGCACGGTTTGGGAGGGATGCCCCTGCCACTGAGCCTAGGAAAAACTAAAGAACCAGAGGCCAGACTGCAAGCTGGTCTGCCGAGGACAGATGGGGTTCTGCCCTGTGAAGGTGGAGACTGGGTACAGGAGCAAACCTCAAGTGTGCTGAGCAGTTGCTGAGAAACGTGTGGCCTGAGAGTATGGAGATGATAGGGGGTGTGGAACCAGCAAAGCTGGAAGCAGGGAGAGAGCCCCAGAGGGAAATAGCCTTGAATGCTAAGGTAAGGAGTTAGCATTTGTGGTCAAAGCCCAGGCTGGGACTCTCAGCCCTGGTTCTGCCCTGGGTAAAGGAACTCTTATGCCCTCACTCCCTTTCTCCCTCCCTGTGGAGTTGTGACATCAGCTTGGCTATTTTTGAGGGCCCCAAGAGCGTTTGAGAAGCCCCCCACACACACAAACACACACACTATAAATGCAGTTTTTGTCCCCTCCGTCCCCCGAAACTCCCCCCCTAAGCCCCTTCTGGGTATTAGTCTTTACTGGGCTTATTAAGCCTGAGCAGCCTCAGCATCCTCTTCTGTAAACTGGTTGCGTTACAGCACTGGGCGTCGGAATTAGACAAAACGGCTGCTTTTTGTGGCGCGCCTATCCCGAACACCGACAAACACGCTAAATGACCCTCTGTCGCAGAAGTTACTGCGCTGGCCAGGGTAAGGCTTCAGCACCGCGGTCCACTGCCCCGCAGGCCCGCTGAGCCTGCGGTCCACCCACAGGACACGGAGACTTCCTACTTCTGTAACACGTGCGGGCAGCCGCTGTGCGCGCGCTGCCGAGAGGAAACCCACAGGGCACGCATGTTTGCTCGCCACGACATTGTGGCCCTGGGCCAACGCAGCCGTGATGTGCTCCCAAAGTGCCGTAAGTGTGGCGGACTGGCTGAGGGCAGGGGGCCGGGGGCTGGTGAGGGGACGAGAGTGGCGGTAGGGACAGCCCTGCCGGGAGCCAGTGACGGTGGTCTCGACCTCAGCGCTACACGCCGAGCCCTACATCATGTTCTCCACCGACAAGAAGTCGCTGCTGTGCATCCGCTGCTTCCGGGACATGCAGGTGTGAGTAGAGGGGCCTGGAGGGGATGGGCTGGAGGGCGCAGCTAGTGGGGCTCAAGCGAAGCCTCCTGGCAGGGAGAGCCGGGCCCACTGTGTGGATCTGGAGTCAGCGTACGTGCAGGGCTGCGAGCGGCTGGAGCAAGCGGTGCTGGTGAGCGCCGGGTGGAGGGGCGCCGGGGCGGGACACGGAGGGACACGGCGGCTACACAGAAGCCATCCTGTCTCTAGGCCGTGAAGGTGCTGCAGACAGCCACGCGAGAGGCCATCGCGCTGCTTCAGGCCATGGTGGAGGAGGTGCGTCGCAGCGCGGCAGACGAGGAGAGCTCCATTCACGCCCTCTTTGGCAGCATGCAGGTGATGACCAGGAGATGGCAACCACAGGCTGTGGGCAGGGCAGTTTTGCAGGGTGGCAGGTACTGAACAACTTTTCTGAGGAAGTTACTTTACTAGAGTTGCTCTGAGTGTCCCTGGGTAGGCCACCCGGGCGCTGAGCCCCTGTTGATGGAGGTGGAGGGTGAACGGTAAGTACTGATCAAGTGAGTTTGATGGTAGAGTACAGGAAAGGCAGGCCCTCCTAGCAGAGGTGATAGATTGGAGAGACAGTGAGGCTCTGGCTGGTGCCCAGGTGAGTAGTGGTCTGTCAGAGATGGCAGGCAGGGTGTCCCTCAGCAGTGGCCCATCTCATCTCTCCCAGGACACACTGGCTGAGAGGAAAGCATTATTGCTGCAGGCTGTGCAGAGGTGAGTGGCTGTAGGTCTCCACAGCCCTGTCCCTTGGCCTCTGTAACTCCTTCACAACCTGGCCTGGCCCTGGGGAACAAGGCCTTGTGTGTCCACCCCACTGAGGAGAGAGCAGAATGGCTTGGGATGATGGAAGGGTGAGAGGGAGGATGTACAGTGGTGCCCATAACCCACTTCCTCCCATGGGGAGTGGCACTGACCATTTTAGAGGCCTTGCTGGATGGAGGTGCCCAGCCCTGCCCTTTAGAACGAGGCTGCTTGCCCCTCCTCCAGCCAATATGAAGAGAAAGACAAAGCCTTCAAGGAACAGCTCACCCACTTGGCCACCCTGCTGCCCACCCTTCAGGTAAGGGGGAACAGCTGGGGGGGTGGGTGCAGGCTGCTTCCCTGGTCAGGCACCAGGCACGGGCTCTTCCACAGGTTCACCTGGTCATCTGCTCCTCCTTCCTCAGCTTGGCGAACAAAGCTGAGTTCCTAGACCTGGGCTATGTGAGTCTCCCCAGTTCCTATGATGTGCCCCCAGAGCACTCCCCTTATGCACCCCTTTCCTGCTGCCAACTCAGGGTGTGATAGCCTATCACAGGGAAGCCGGCTTGCCTGCTCACCTCCATCATTCACTGACATTTAGAGACTAGGTGCTTTTAAGAGAGAAACCTGGAAGGGGTGTAAGCTCCTACACCCCTTAGACACAGAGTGTGGACTAGAATCTGGCACACGACACCTTTCCTGTGGAGCTGTGGGATGGAGGTTAGGGCCAGTCCCAGAGGAGGAGTCAAGGGGCACCAGGTCAAGCATCACAGACTTGTCCTAGGGGCCTCGGGAGCCCTCCTTGCCCTAAGCCCTACCAACGCAGGCCTGAGTCCCCTTCTCGCCAGCAGGAGCTGATGGCTAGGCTACACGGCATCGTCACACGGCCGCATCGCCTGAGGCCGGCGCGGAGCAGCAAGGTGTGCGGGCGTCCAGGGTCTGGGGTCGGGGCCGGTGGTCCCAGGGAGGCTTCCTGACACCCGGCCCGGTCGCCCAGATCACCAGTGACCACCGTGCGGAGTTCGCGCGCTGCCTGGAACCGCTGTTGCTGGGGGCGCGCCGGACGGCTGGTGCTGGCGGCGGCGCTGGCACGTGAGCACAAGCGCCCTCTGGCTCCCGGACTAGGGCAGTGGGTGGAGGGTCGGGTCCTCGTCCAAATAAGCATAAGCCCGAGCGCCAGGAGCAGACACTACAGGAGGCGGGCTCAGCCACCCAGACTGCCCCTGCAGGACACCCGGCCCGGGACATGCCCTGCTGTCCCTCCCCTTGCTCCCCAAGAGTGTCTGGGCTCCAACTGCAGCCACGGTAAAGCAGGTCTGGTGGGCAGAAAGTGGCCGTCGGGTACCCCAGGGCCGAGGCCCACGGCAGACCAGAAGCAGAGTCCACCCAGGGGAAGACCCAGGCTGCCCCCAACCTCGGCAGAGGCCTCCTGAAAGAGGCCTGAGGGAGGGGACAGCTTGGGGGTGGGGCCTGGACTGGGTGCAGCCTGAAGCTGGGGAGTAGCCTGAGCCAAGAGCTTGTAGAAGAAATGCATAAGTAGCATTTTGTGCCCAAGGTGGAAGTCAAGGTCACAGAACCAAGGCAAAGGAGACTGGGTGTCATGTCACATCTCTGCGGCCTGGTATGTGAGTGAGTGACCTACTGTACAACTTACTTCAGACCAGCCCTGTGGCACCCTGCCAGACTAGCCCTTTTAGAAAACAGCCAAACTGATAGCACTGGTATTGGGTGTGGCCCGAACACCAGGAGTTCACCTAGCCCTCGGATGGTTCTGATAGGCAGTCTGATATGCAGAAGACCTTGCTAGCGCACCTGGCAGTCCAGGGGGCTGGCCTGGGAGGCTGGAATAAGTGAGGACGCCTCACCTCCTGACACTTGGTTCCCCGCTGCCCCTCTCCCCAGGTTGGCAGGGGGCTCAGGCCCCAAGGTGCTGATGGGGCATGGCTGTGCCTCCCCAGGGGGAAAGAGGTTGCAGTCACCTGTTCAGAAACCCACGCCGCATCGTTCAATCAGCACCAAGGTGCTCCTGGCTGAGGGCGAAGCCACACCTTTCACAGACCACTGCCGCCACTATGAGGACTCCTACCGGGTGAGGAGAAAAAGCCCAGTCCTCCCTCCCCAAGTTGCAGTGAAGTTCCCCAAGGAGCCTGAATAGTCAGATCTAGATCTGACCACCCACCCTGGAAACCTCCCCTGAGGCCCTGGCAGTGAATAGCCAGCTTGCAGTGACCACGTCCTCTCCTGCGGCCTCTCTGTGCAGAACCTGCAGTCGGAGATCCAGAACCTGAAGGACCAGGTCCAGGAGCTACACCGGGACCTCACCAAGCACCACTCACTCATCAAGGCTGAGATCATGGCAGACATCCTCCACAAGTCCCTGCAGGTGGACACGCAGATCTCCTTGCAGTGTGCCTCTGTGGAAGCCATGAGAACAGTCTTCGAGGAGGTATGCCTCCTGGGGAACCTAATCCAGTTGTGCTTTGATTTTTCCTCTAGCCCCCCAATGTCAGGATAGACAGAAAGGGGGAGGAGGTGGTACCCCATGAGACTCTTGTGAAGCAAGTTTGAGAACCTGGGAGTCTGCTGCTGGGAACCATATGGGCCTGGCTTGGGAGTGCCCAGTGTGTCTGAGTAGCTAAAGGACAGAAAAGCAACCATTGAAAATTCCAACTCACTACCACATATAACATCCAACTTATGTTCTCTTTCAGATCTGGGAGGAGTCCTATCAGCGTGTAGCTAATGAGCAAGAGATTTACGAAGGTTACCAGGCTACCAAGTGAACCCCATGTCCCCAAGTTAACCCACGAGTACTCAGGAGAAGGAAGTCAGAGTAAAGCACTAACCAACATGATTCCCTACCCTATTGCCTTTGCTGTATCTGACTTTGTATCACCACCCCTTCCAAAATCCAAACCCACTGCCATTAAGTCAATTCTGACTCAGTGGCCCTATAAAGGCAGAGTAGAACTACCTCAGGTTTCCAAGGCTGTAAATCCTTACAGAAACCATTCTCCAGTGGAACAGTTGATGGCTTAACCCTCTGGCCTTTTGGTTAGCAGCCAAACCACTGTATCACCAGGGCTACTTCACAAACCTTAGGTGGCTCCAAAATGGTGACTCTGAGGTCAGGACTCAGTTAGCACAATGCCCTCACTGTCTTGTTCTTTGATAGTAATCATTGAAACAGCTAGGATGTTTGGGTGACAGTAAGAATCTAGTCAATAGGACCTAACTCTCTGGCCATGGGCCCCATAGCCCAGCTCCACGACCTTCTCCAGCTGAAGCAGGAGAATGCCTACTTGACCACCATCACCAAGCAGATCACTCCCTATGTCCGTTCCATTGCCAAGGTGAAGGAGCGCTTGGAGCCCAGGTGAGACAAGGGGATGTTCCCAGGGGAGCAGAAACACTTTGCAATATATATTCAACAAAGGCATCAGATAGTCAGAAGAACTCCTTTTAGGAAACTCAGTGGGTAAGATCATAAGGGCTCACTCTAGACATCTGGGAGGACAATGGTGCTGGACACCTGGCGAAAACATGGTCAGGATGAATTTCTACTTTAAGGCACACTGTTGCCTACCTTTTAATCTTCAGGTGTATGTCCAAGCAGGAGATACTTCTTGGGGTGTAATGTGGGTCCTCAGCTGATGCAGACAGCAGAATACAAAAAGGACACAGGGACTTCATCAGCACGTGGTACAAATAAGTCATAGAAGGAGTACAACTGCAATGCTCCTTAGAAGCAAGGATGGCAAGAGACTTCCTTTTGCTGGCATCATAAGGAAAGACCAATAACTAGAGAAAAACATGTTTGATAATGTCATGGAAAACAAGGAAGACCTCCCACCCCCTACTGTGGGATGGGTTGACACAACAGCCTCTCCAATGGTCTCAAACCTGTCAAAGATTGTAGAGATGGTGCAGAATGAGGCAATGGTTTGTTCTGTTGTACGTATGGTCACCATGACTTGGAGGCAACTGATAACAAAGAAGCTAAGGACAGTCTCAGCAAGAACCCGGACCAAGCTCTGTTGACACTATACTCAAGCATCCAAAGGTGTTACAGTGGCAGAGGATATCTTAATGGCAAGTCTTCAACCTGTGTATCTCTTGAGTCACTCAGCTGTAGGATGGACTGCTTGTCCTATATAGTGCACAGCTTGTCAATCTGGGATCTAGGATCTCTTCCTGTCTTTCAGGGAGTTCCCTTTGCCTTGCTCCTGTGTGAGGTCTCCTGTTTCTTCTTTCATATTTTGGTGGAGCCCATGTCCCAGTTGCATCTTGAGAAAGGGTATACAGAAGTACATTGTTTTTGGACAGTGTAAGTCTGAAATTGTTTTTATTCTACCATCATACTTGACTGATAGTTTTACTGGGTATGAAATTCTCCTTCAGAATTTTAAAGGCATTTCTCTATTGTCTTCTAGCTTCCAAGGTTGTCCTTTAGAAGTCTGAAGGCATTCTGATTCCTAATCCTTGAAATGCAGCTACTTATTCTCTTTTGGAAGCTTACAGAATCTTCTTTGCTTCCAGTGTTCTGAAATTTCACATTGGTGAGGGTCTACTTCAAGCTGTTGTGTTGGGTACTGATAGAACTTTTTAACCTAGAAACTCACGTCCTTCAGGTTTGGCATACAAGAGTGTTGCTTCACACATCACAGCTGTTTTTTCACATTTTCTGTTTCTGGAATTCCTGTGATTGAAAATTGGTCCTCCTGGGCTGTCCCTCAAATTCACTATCCTTCCTGTCTGATGTTGTCTTTTTGTTGTATCTTCTGAGAGATTTCCTTGCTTCATCTTCCGACCTCTCTACTGTTAATTTCTGCTGTGTTGCTTTTTATTTATAATTTTAATTCTGCTCTATTATTTTAGTTTTCTTTTTTTTCTTCCTTTTTTTTATTTAATATAACTGAGTGAAAATGTACATTCCCGTATAAATTTACATGCCCACCTCTATGCAGCTTCCACTGCTCTCCCTGTCTGGTGACAGCACATTATTCCTCTCTGCTCCATACATGTCTCATCCTCCCAACAGCCTTCTTTCCCCTCCTCTCCACCCACTCTCCTTAGGTCAGCAGGATGATATCCTATATAGAACCATAAAGTGCATCCAATATATGGTCACTCTGCATTGCCAAGTCCAATCCATTCCTGTCCAAAGAGTGGACCTTCGTTATGATTTATGGGTAAGGGCAGCATCAGGGCCAGGGGCCATGCTCTTAGGGGAACCCCGAAACCGCTGGACCATCAATTGGGGTCTTTTAGTGGAGATCTCAGGATGCACCCCTTTTTATTCTTGTGTTGCCAGTGAGACTCAACATAGTGAGCTCCATCGCGGCTATCACTGGTGGTGGCTGGGCACCATCTGGTTCTTCCGGTCCCAAGTCGATGTAGGCACCCACTCATGTGGGTCTCTCTATCTTCTAGGTTGTCTTTACCCCATGTCATTTTGGTCCTTGGTGAGCATCTGTTCCTGCTGAGCTGGGACCATTTGCTGTGTCCTCGGATGGCAGCTTGGCAGCTTTTAAGACCCAGACGCCACTCACCAATGTGGGGTGCAGAGAGCCCTTTTAGCAAAATGCTAGTTGTGCCAATTGGCCTCGATTTCACCTAAGAGCATGGTCCCCTGCCCCCTACCCTAGCTACTCTATCCTTGCAATATTGGGTTAAGATGGAAGGAGTACTCAAGTTATGCTGAAGTCCACTTAATGTTGTTCTTGTTTCTAATGTGTGCTATCACCGATTTCTCCCAACCAGATTTCTAGCAACTATCTAATCTAAACTCTCCCCACTCTCCCCTCCCTTCCCTCCCTTGCAGCTGTCAAAGAGTCTTTTCTTCTATACACAAGTCTGTTTTTGAGATCTTATTGTAGAGGTCTCATTCAATATTTGTCCTTTTGTCGCTGACTACTTTTACTCAACATAATGTCTTCCAGTTGAAACCAGGTTAGGAGATGTTTCCTGGAATCATCGTTGTTCTTTATCATAGTGTAGTGCTCCATTGAGTATATGTACCATAGTTTACCTATCTGTTCTTCTGTTGTTCGGCATCTGGGTTGATTCCATCTTTGTGCTGCGATAAACATTCTTGTGCATGTGTCCGTTGGTGTGAAAGGCCTCGATTCTGTAGGATATATTCCAAGTAGTGGAATTACTGGGTCAAATGGTATATCAATATCCATTTTTTTTAAGGAAGCACCAGATTGCTTTCCAAAGAGGCTGGACCATTTTGCAACCCCACCAACAGTGTAGGAGGGTTCCACTTTCTCCACAGCCTCTCCAGCATTTGTTGTTTTGTGTTTTTTGGATCATGGCCAATCTTGTTGGGGTATTTTAGTTTTCTTTTAGTACCTACTGTTTTTTTCCTCAAAGGAGCCCTGGTGGTGCAGTAGTTAAGTGCTCAGCGGCACATTGTAAGGTCAGTGATTCGGACCCACCAGTGGCTCCATGGGAGAAGGATGTGGCAGTCTGATTCTGTAACAGAAACCTGATATGGCAGTTCTACTCTGTCCTATAGAGTTGCTGTGGGTAGGAAATGACTAGAAGGCAATAAATTCAATTTTTTTTTCCATTGGGGGTGGTTTCTTTTCTCCTACTGTCCTGTTTTTTGTTTCATAGACACAATATCTTAGTTCTCTGAGGCTATTGATAGTTTGCTTTTTGGAAGCTTGCTTTCTCCCTTAAGTCTGTTTTCTCCCAAGCAACTTTTGTTTGTTTAAGTTCCTGTCTTTCACTTAAAAGGCTTCCCTCTGTTGTCAGGCAATCTTTGGCTGTCTGTTCCTGTGAATCGAGTGTGGCGAGTATGGGCCAAACAGCGGACTGGAAGCTCTGCACATGGAGGGTGCTTCATTACAGGGGGTTCTGGGTGATTTTTTTTAAGCCTAATGTCAGTTTTAGGTCCTTTTCCCTTTTCTTTCCCAAAAAGTTATTCTAGGTGGCGCACTGGTATACATACTTAAATTTTCTGGTTTCAGTACAGTTCTCAACTGTGTATTTTATTCTCTCCAGAGAGACTAACCCTTAAGACTTCTGCTGGGGTGTGTGTAGGGGGCATTTGCTCAAAGATAGATCAGATCTTGACTTTCACCCTCTCTGCTGCCATGGCCATGGTTCTGGTGGCTCCTGAGAGTTCTGTGGATTCTGTGGTGTAAATTGGGTCTTCCTCAGCTTGTTCTGCTGCCAGTTTGAAACTCAGGTCTCTCGGGATCTGTTGAATCAGCCACTGCTGGCCCACCGGCTCTCCAGATTCAGAACTCTGGGCACTTCGTCTGTGTGCAGTGTCTCAGCGAGAAGCTACATAGCATGCCCCTGCCTGCCAGCCAGGGGCAACACAGGCAAGCCTGCTGTCTGCTGGGAGATGACAGAGAAGAAGAGGTCTGGGGCCCCGAAGAAAGGGAATCTTGTTCCTCTCCATGGCTCTGTTTTTCCAGTTGTCTGAGGTCGCTAAGTCTTCTTCCTCGCTTCCCCTTCCATGCCAACCCTCGGTGACCTCAGCCTCTGACCCACCATCTGCTGAAGCTGCTCCTTCTGGTGTCAGCCACCACCTAGCCAAGGCCCAGGCACCTCACTTCCTGTCAGCAGCATATGGCCATCCCCCATGTCCTCTTCTCCAGCACTCTTCTCTTGCTTCTGAGATCCCCACACCCTGTGTCCCTCGTACCTCTCAATTCATTCCTCCTTAATCTGGCTGGCTGTGCTGCGTCGGCTCCTTGCCCAACCATCGCTTTGTCCCAGAGTTCAGTGTGAGGCCCCTTTCTCATCCTATACTCTCTCTGCTCTCGCAAGTTACTTCATCTGATCACCTGGCTTCCAAACCCCAATTACATGCAGATGACACCCTTCCCTGTCTCCAGCATAGCTGTCTCCTGACTTCCAGAATGCACCACCAGCCGCCTCTCACTGTCTCTGCTTGGAAGGCTAAAACCCAAAACTAAACCAAAACCACCACCATCAAGTTGACTCCTACTCATAGCATCCCTAAAGGCAAGAGTAGAATTGTCCCCTAGAGTTTCCAAGGCGCACCTGGTAGAGTCCAACCGCTGATGTTTTGGTTAGCAGCTGTGGCTCTTAACCATTATGCCACCAGTGTTTCCTGGAAGTCTGAAAGGCATCTCAAGTTCACAATGGTCAGAAAGAATTCTTGATTTCCTGTCCCCAAACAAATACTGTATAATCCTACCTGGATGAGGTAAGCATCCCTTCATCTCAGTAAATGGCATCACTCACCCCTTCATCTCAGTAAATGGCATTACCATTCACCCAGGTGCTCCAGCAAAAAGCCTAGGAGACATCCTGGATTCCTTTCTTCCCCCACTCCCATTTCCAACTCCTCCAAAAGTCCTGTTGACTCTGCTCCATATCAGCCCACCCAGCTTGGTCTCCACTGCTATCCCCAACTCCAAACCACCATTGTCTGCCCTCCCAGTAAGTCACACTGCCAGTGATTGCTTAAAAGCCTATGCTTCCTCTGATATAGGTGGGCATGCAAATTTATATGGGAATATACATTTTCACTCAGTCATTAAAAAAAAAAAGCCTATGCTTCCTCATGCTGAGTGAAGTCGGAAAGTTACAAAAGGACAAATACTGTATAATCCTACCTGGATGAGGTAAGCAGATACATAAAATCCAAAGATTAGTCATGGTTACTGAGGGTAGCAGGCAGAGGGACAGGGGAATTTTGCTTAGGGGACACTGAGTTTCTCATAATGGTGGTGGGATGATTTGAAAAAGGATGGCGAGAGGTCACACAACTTAAGAATGTGATGACTGAGTGGATCTTACATGTAAAAATTGAATTGGTATGTTTTGTTGTGTCTATTTTCGTCAAATGAAACACCTCTATGCTTCCGGTCACATCATGGTCTAACAGTCTGTTCACGCACCTTCCCTGCCTGTCTCTGACCATGCTGGCCTCTCACAGTACCCCAGTCACAATGGCCTTTCAGTGTCCCCAGAAACCCACCCCAACTCCCACTCGGTGGCCTTTGGGTTCAGGTTGTCACGTGGATCTTCATCACTCAGGTCCTCTTGTGAATGTCAACAGAGGCCTGCCCAAACCAGCACAGTTAGAGTCACCTCTGCCCATAGTCATGCCACCACATCACCTGCTGTGATTCTTTCCAACAGTTGCTATGTCCCCCTTGACCAGAGAGCAGCTCTATGAGAACAAGGCTCCCACCTTCCTTGCCACTGATTGCAGCACCCCTCCCTGGCAAATCGCTGGACCTCAGTAAATACTTGAGGCCTGAATGCTAGGCAGGCGCTCGAGTGTTGGCTTATGTTTGATGTCTGTGCAGAGTGAGGGTCAGTACACGAATGAATGGGGTGGCCCTGCTGCCTCCACGACACCCACTAACTGGCTTTCTCTTGCACAGGTTTCAAGCACCTATTGATGAAGAGTCAGAGAGTCCCCGAAACATGTATGAGGATAGTGTGAATGAAGAGACCCAGGCCAGGTAAATCCAGTCCTTCAAACTGACAGTGGACAAATGATTTGGTGTGAGAACAGAATACAGATGACAAATGCCACCGGTTGTATTTTCCCCTTTTGGTCTCAACTTGCTGCTGACCACCTCCACGACCCTGGCAGGGCCTTAGTTTCTAAAAGAAGGAAGCAGAAAATTTCCTAACCTGGATGAGTGACTTAAAACAAGGTAGATGTGATGTTAGTAGAAATGGCCAGTGTTTGGTAAGAGTCCTGATTGTCACCTGTTTCACTTATGCTGCTGTTAAATACTACTAACTGGCTCTTGGGTATTTATAGCCAACTATTTCTGATTCCCTTAAATGAGAAAAAGTGTCTGAGGACTGTTTCTGGGTGTGAGAACATTACTATTCATTGGAGCCAGTGTTTGCCAGAATACTTACTTGCCAGAGGAAGGAAAACTGTGCAGTAACAGATACATCACTGTGGCAGGTTGATCTTTTAGTATTTCATTCTCAATAAAACGTGTGAATCATAGTGTAGAGAACTGGAGAATGTTAGTGCTGCCAGAGCCTAGATGGAGTGACAGTTTGCTCAACTGTCCAGAGTCACAAGGAGGTTGAGGACAGAGCAAAAACTCATTGTGCCCTCCCCAGCATAACAGCTATTTAGCTTAGATGATTCAAGTGAGTGTTACTTCAAAGCCTGATGGCACCACAAGCTGCTGAAACAGCTTAAATGTGCCAGTGTTTTGGCATCTAAAAACCATCTCCCGGGGGAAATGGCTCTGTGTCAGAAATGAGATCAGAATATCTTACTTGATAAGATTTCTGGTTCTGAAGACATAGTCACCCACGAGTACCTTCCAGAAGGGCTTTCTATTCTGAAGGCTTTAGCCCCTTTGGGCTGAGACATGTGAGAGGGGGCAGCAGGGTTGCAGAGTTCACACTAAACTGTTCCTTTAGGAGTGAGCCTGGGAGTGCCACTGAAAAAAGAGAGAAGACATTGGAACCCAAAGGAAACAGCCAGCCACTAAGCAGTCTCACAGAAGAGCCTCCGCTGAAAAATAAAGACCACTATAGATCCAAACAGAAGAATGTGGGTGATGTCCCCACACGGAAAGACCTTCCAACTTAGCCAGTGGGGCAGATGGGGTATTTGACAGTATGCACATACATCAAGACCTGAGCATTTAAGGAACATGTTGTTCCCATTATGGTTATGTCTTTAAAGAGTATAATTTATCAACAGTAGAACCCAGAATCTCCATGGCAGGTCGTAACTTCCAACTCTTTGGCTTGGGTTTAGTTTTTTCCCTTGTTCACTGACATGAAATCTTGGCCCTAAACACAGTGACTTGGGTGTGACTCTTCCCAACCCAAATGGAAAATGTTAGATGAACATCCATATACAACTGAAGGCATCTTCTTCTAGAACACTCATTCATCCAGCTTCTACTTACGCTGTGCTTGTGTGCCTGGTCCCATGGAAGATAGTTTGTGTGGGCCCATCAGGGCCAACTGGTTCAAGTATCAGATACCAAGCTTCCATCGCTGGGCAACACCTGCCTGGCCCCACAGGGTTCAGGTTTTTCTTGAATCACAGCCCTACTGTTCACCTGGTGCCAATGGAAAATTCCACCCAACAATCAGGGCACTGACTCAGCAAAGGGAAAGGAACTCTCTATCACTGGGGCTGAGGTCAGAAAGCAAGGGAGAAGTGCCAGACTCAGGTGTTCAACAGGACAAGGTCCCCACCACCACCTCCCTGCTACCTTCCACAAGCTTTGACTCAGGCATTCACTTTGTATTGATACTAAAGCACAGTTTGACAGCAGCCTTTTTTCTAGCAGTTTTTCATATTCCACACTTGTATACAGTACCATTTCTTGAAAAGAACTCAATCGATCCTTAAACGAACCTGCATGACCTGAAGTTTTAAGTTTTGGAAGCAAAATGATGCCCAAGTAAAAACCAAGCACACTGTCATGAATTCCAACTCATGGTGACCTTATAGGACATACAAATGCCCTACAGGCTTTTCAAGGAGTACCTGGTAGGTTCGAACTGCCACCCTTTGGGTTAGCAGCCATAGCCCAAAACCACTGTGCCAGTGGGGCTCCATAAATACAGTATCTTAGCTGACTTCCATTCGGCACAATTAGTGGCCATAAGTGAGCCTTTAGGTTTTTTTAACAGTTACAAAAAGTTATTTGGGAAATAGTTGAACTTTTGAAGATGCCTACGTATTCACATTTTAATACTCAGCTTCATTCAGTGGTTTCTGAGCTGGGGAGGAGGTCCTGGAGTACCTCACATCACTACCAAACAGCCCATCGCCAGTTGTGGTCAGCTCATTTCCAACTCATCACGGTTCCACATGTGTCATAGTTGAACTGTACACCACAGGGTTTTCAATAGCTGATTTTTGGGAAGTAGATCACTAGGCCTTTCTTCTGAGGTGCCTCTGGGTGGAGTTGAACCTCCAACCTTTCAGTCAGCAGCCAAGCACTTAACTATTTGTGCCACCTAGGGACTCTAAGCCTTCTGTACATGCTTTTTCAAACACTGAACATCCCATTCCAAAGCATCACAGACTTGTGCAATAGCCAGAAGGGCAGAGGGAATTCATGGTTACATTCAGAACCAAATTGAACAGGCACAATACACCTGGGTGATGGAGGAGCCAGTTCTGGACAGCCCTTCCCCAGATGTTCTACCCCACACACAAGCACACTATTGTTCACAGTGAAATCAAGTACAGTTTTATTTCAGAATTGGAAAGACTAGTATCTGTGAGAGGAAATCCAATTCAAAATATTTAAATAAACATTTCTGTAGGTAAAAAGAAGAGTAGAATAATTACTCCACTGAGTTACTCTCCTTGCTGTGGGACAGGTGCCCTTGAGAGGCAGTGTTTGGGACCACTCAAGATGGTCGGCTCTCCTACCCCATGACCAGGCACCAGGCTTTTCCTAGCAGGGGGCAGAGAGTAATTGTTGCCATCTGTAAGGGAGATGGCAAGGTCTCCTGACCTTGCTAAACCACTACAAAAGCAAAAAAACAGCAGGAGATCCCAACTACCTAAGGCAGTTACACAGTGCAGACAAGGGGCAGGGGCTTACTGTACCTGGTGTAGAGAGAGGGGCTGCTACCAAAATGCATGTGGCTAAGACCTCAAGCCAAAAAAATAAAAAAATAAACCAAACCCATTGCCACTAAGTCAATTCTGACTTACAGCAACCCTGTGATCTTTCTGGAAGCAGACCACCACATCTTGATGCTGGGTAGCTGGTTAGCAGCTCAGTGCTTGAGCATGGCACCACCAGGGCTCCCTGGCCAAGACTTCACTCAGTGTAGGTGTCAATACAACTTACTGGTTTAAGAAAATATTTTTCCTGATTATGTCAGCCACTCAGAACATTAAACAGAAAAGCTTGATAAGGTTTGCTTCTCAGGTTAAAGAAGCCAGTCATCCCACTGAGGACAGTCGGATGGGCTGCCTTCTGCCTGAGAAAGGCTCATCCACCACCTTTCCTGTAGACCATCCTTCTCAGCAGCAGCCTGCCAGCCTTTGCAAAACCTTTCACTTTACACTGGTTCAGAGTAGCTCTCTGCAACACGCATTTCCTGCTTTAAGAATCTCTACCTTCGAACTTGCAACAGGAACGAATCTCCTGAGAGTCTTAAGGTGAGGAAGTTGGCACTATGGCCTTCACAGTGAACACCAGAGAGCTGTTACCTCATTAACCTGATTCTCTGCCGCCTGTGTGCTCACTGCCAAATTCATAAAGTTAAAAATAACATGATTGGAGCACAGATGAAAGGCAATCACCTGCCAATCCTGCCTTTTAATAGTTCATCTTTACCACCAAGACATTGCTGACTTCTGCCCTGGGATTACAAATGAGAGGGGGAAAGTTCTCGCACAGACCCTTGTCCATGGAGCTGCTCTTGAAAGCCAAGCAGAATGTAGTGTCAGTCTCAGGTGGCGTGAGAACAGCAGTATCTCACGACGAAGCACTAAGACCTACCTCCTGGGCGTGTGCAAGCTCAAGGGCCTGCCAGGAAGGTGGCTCCGCGGCCTCTGGCACATGGAGGGTGCACACATCACCACCATCAACCTTTGGATCTCACTGTCCACAAAGTCTGCCATGAGCAGCTCATCATCCATCAGAAAGACAACTTCACTCCTTCCGGTTGGAAGGAAGGCTGGGTCCAATCTTGCTAGACACGTTAAGAAAGGACTTTCATTCAAAGAGCTGGGGTGCCTGCAAAGAACCCAGCTGTACTCTCTCTGAGCCTGCAGTCCTATCATGTAGCATTTGCTCGGCTAAGCACGGTTTGAAGAGAAAGCATAGGACTGATTCAACCAACTCAAGCCCCTAAATAGTACATGTGTGCTCCTGTCCCAGGAGGGGTCTGCTCCACAGATGCCTCTGGTGGCTCCCACAAAGGCCTTGTCCAGAATCCGACCACAAGGCCAGAGTGAGGGCAGTGGGCCGAGTCTGTCCAGTTCTCACACCAGCAGTCACTGAACCCGTAAACCTCTTTGGTATATGTAATAACAAGAAAATCAAATAAGCAATGAAATCTACAAATGAGTAATATTTGGAGTTGGTAAAATTCTCTTCTGAACACATATTTTAGGTGTCTGGTACAGTTAATCAAATGTCTCCTTCATGTACTTCTTATACAACATAGATTTCATCTGTGTGATTCCTCTAAATATTAAAAATGTCTTGACATTGTTTTCCTCAAGCCTCACAACACCCCTGTGAGGTAGGTGGTACTGACCCCATTTTATAGATGGGGAGATCTAGGCACAGAAAGGTTAAGTGGCTCCTCGCAGGCCGCGTGGCATGACATGGTAGTGGAGCTGGGCTACGGCCCTGGGGCCACGCTGCCTTCACATTCACACATCATCAGTGCCACTGCAAAACTGAACGGGAGGGCTGCACACCAGGACCCAGTTCCACATCTACTCCAGAATCAAATAAGCTTCTCACTCTTAAAGCTTAGTATCTGATTCATAAAGCCAACCACTCTCCCCAAACTTGGGGAAAAAAAAACTCGACTCAAGTGGGGTTATTTGCTCTATTTAAGACTATCCTCATGAGTCGATTTGCTTCAATTTGAGTTGTATTGGCTAAAACCCCTTTGGAAAAGACAGTTCGAAATAGCATTAGGAACCTGGGGATTTTAAGAACACAATGTAGGAAGCAATAGGTAACAGATTTAAAGTGAAACATAAAAAACTAAGCAATGGTACAATGAGAACATAACCCCAAATAAATGGAAAGCAGTATTTTTCAACTTGTAATGACACCCTGCATGGAGCAGGCAGGCAGCTACTAAGCAGTTGTTGGCTAAATGGAAAGGACACAGCTTTGACACACCTGTCACTGATAGTCTGTGTCCCCCCACCCCAGGAGAAGAGCAAGTATAAAGATCCAGGGAGAGTTCAAAGGGATCTAGAGTCTCCCTGGAATGGGGGCCAGGGTCAGTGTGGCAGGTGTCACTAATAATACGTGACACAAAGCCACATTGGGCCAGAGCGTCTTGAGGTGTCTATGCCCACTTGCTGACCCATAAAAGTTGCAGCTACAAACCTGAAAGGAGGCCCCTGTGAACCTACACTGCTATTATAAAAAATAGATATGTAAATACGATTAAATATATGACTAGCCAAAGCATCTTGTAAGGAAGTTATCTTTAAAAGTGTACAAATGTTCATGCATTTGAGGACAGAAATAAAGAGATTAAAGCTCGGCTGTTTGGGGTTTCCTGTTAAATGAAAGGATTCAGTGTAGTTCTAATGCTAATAAGCAGATGCCCGCTGCCAGCCACCGAAGCACTGCTGAAAGCAGTGGCCCATCTCTCCCAAGGAGTCTGTTATAACTTAGACACGCTCTTGCCTCGTGGGGAAGAGGGGTGTGGCCTTGTCTTTTGCCGGGTGGCATTGAAGGGGTTATTGAGTATTGCTGTTATCTGTGCCTTGCCGGCCTCTCACCTGCCCAACCTTGATTCAGCACAAGAATGAATCACCTGGTGGGTCCTTTGGTCCTAAGGCCTTCTGACCAACTGGTCTTGAGTGACATTCCAGAAGAGTAATTGGTGACATAGAAAATGATTAAGAAAGTTCTTCCTGAAGGGCAGCCGGCCAGAGGTGGCTGATCCGGTCCCAGACTGCATGGAGTGGGGCCCTCAGCCCCGCCTGGCCCTCCATTGCCTGTTATAGCTCCACCTTGACGCCCTTGATGAAAGGCAGGCCTGTGGGCACCCTTTTCTTGTACTCCAGGTACTCCTCTCCAAAAAAATGAATCAGGGAGATCTCTTCCTCTTCTGTTCGATCTCGGAAAAACCGCCAAACCGTCAAAGCGTAGGCGACCCCGCAGATTGGGTTACAGAGCATCACCTGGCAGAGCGAATAGACACAAAGCTGGTCAGGGCAGGGCGGACCTGACGCTGCGCATCTGTATCTCTCCCACACTTACAGGATTCCTGTGCCATGGGCCCAGGAGATACTCTGGTTTGCTAAAGCAGGCTCTCTCAGAGGCAGTCACTCACCCAGCGCTGTTACGCTGTAGGGAACTGAATGTACACATTGCTTCATGTGGAGCCCAAACTCATCCTGTAGCTTTCTTTCAGGCCCCTGCCTGTTGCTGCTCTTACCTAAGACACAGCTACAAATTAAAAGGAAAGACTGTCCTCTTGGATTCCAACCCTCAGGTGAGGGTAATGGCAGCTCCTCCCCAGCCCCATCCCCTGCAATGTGAATTTCCCCAGATGCAGTTCTTTTCCTGTGCTGCCTTCCCATCCTGGCCCTCTGCCATGCCCTAACACAGGCCCCCTGCCTCTTCCCTCTACAGCCTTTCCCATCACACTAGATACCCTGCTACTCAACTGAGCTTCTGAAAGCACTTTCATCAAATCACTCCCATGCTCAGCAAGCTTGGACATCTCAACCTGGCTCCTTAGGCCAGCAATTCAGGCCTTGACAAGCAACCCTCAGCCCTTGTCTTCCAGTCCTTGTCCTCCCTCGGCCCACTGTCCACCTCTACCTTTCTCACTCATGTGTTGTTTCCACTTTTTGAGAATGTTTTCCCCATAGATCCACAGCCCAACGGTCCTTCATAGCCAAAAGCACCCCCAGCTCCTGCAGGAGCCCCTTCAACAGCCAGCTCACTGCCTGGCTCCACTGAATCTCTCAGTTAGATGTCTCTTTCCAGAAGTAAGCCATCAGCACCTTCACAGACAGGCACACACACTCCACCTCTTTTTGCCCCCTGCTGATTCAGTGTTTGCTGAATTTTCAGCACCAGGCAGAGCCCTTCATACCCACCAGGCCATTTAACCCTCCCAGAAAACCTTGGGGCAGAGCTGCTATGCCCCTGTTAATGTGAGGAAGGGAAGGTCCATCACTGGAGCCAGGACTGTACCAGCTATACCCATCACAGAGCCATGAAATCCACCTGGTGCATCGGAAACAGCATGACCAGTGGCACAAAACAGAAAATACTCAGTCTTGTACAGAGCCGGGTAAGTGTCATGTCAAAGTCTTGTTTCGTTTACACGTGTGCACATACACACAGACACGTGTGTGCTGGGCTGCCATCTAAAATGATCTGTGGTCGGAAAAGTATGGAAATTGTCTAGTCCTTGAGCACCTGGGTATATGACAAGTGTCACTATTCAACTGACATTAGTGTGTTCCAGGGAACGTGACTGGGAATGTGGCAGCTTTATCTGTCGCAGAAATACAAGTTTTAGAAAAATTTGATGGTGGAAGAGTTTGGAGAAGGAAGGTGAGACAGGTTGTATCACCTGAAGAATGTCATCACTGTCGCTGACTTGGCCACACAGAAAATGTTGAACTGGTGTATGTTCTGCTGTGTGTTTTTACTCACCAACACACACACAGAAGGCCCAAAAACAGAACCAAAAAAACTCAGTCTCTTTCTCGGCCAAGCAATTCTATAAAAGAATATATTTTTCTGCAAATAACAAATAAATTAGAAAAACTAGAGGCAAGCTGCAAAATCAATCAATCAATCAAACTAATGCTGTAACCTGTCACTGCTGCCATACCTTTGTGGGCCTGAGAGTTCTCACTGACTGCATTAGCGATGGGAGATCAGTGGGCTCTGCCTTGATTTCCTCAAAGAGGTGACAAACCACCCATACTCTATTCACCTTCTATAGCCAAGTCCTTCTAGGGCCAACAGTACAGACTAGAGTGACAACGGTCAAGAAACAAAGGTTCAATCTGCCATCTGAGACAGGACAAAGCAACACAAACCAGAAACCAAACCTGTTGCTGTCAAGTCAATTTCAATTCATAGAGACCCTCCAGGACAGAGTAGAACTGCCTCATGTGGCACTTAGAGTGCCATATGGACGTGAACTACCAACCTTTTTGTTCAAAGATGTACTTACCTACTGCACCACAAAGCAACGAGCTCACCTTAAGTCTCCTGCATGCTCCTGCCCTCTGGACTGTATTTCTATGCAAACAATGTTGGCCTTGTTTGCCAACCATCCCCAGCCCCACCAGGTATTTTCCTAAGCTGCTATGCTGATTTTTTTTTTTTAACATGCTGTGAAATACAAAACTAGCACAGTGTCCTGGAAAATAAAATACTTGGGAGGAGTAAAGGGCATGGTTGGAAAACAAATGTATAAAGTGCATTATTCATGCACAAATACTGCAACACTTAGGTCTAATGAAGATCAGCTATCATTATTCCACTAGGATGAGCAATTGACACCCCGTCCTTAGCCCGCAGGGCACTGCAGACCTAAATTAAGGAGGCAGAAAGTGGGTACCACAGGTGGGGTCACTACACCTAGAATCACCAAGAGTTTAAGAGTATAGGACATCCACTAGACATGGAGTACAAACAGATGGTTACAGCAGTTCTTCCAACTCCTGACTTATACTTGATTAGCACTTGAAATGTGCTAGAATTAAGAGATCAATAATCTTGAGGCAATCTTTAAAATCAATGACGTATACACTTTAAAATGGTGACTTGCATGTGAACTATTATCTCAAAAAAATCAAGAGGGCCAGTTTCAGGTGGGATACTATACCTGCGTTCCAATACTCCAGTAAAACCACCCAACATAAGAGGGGTGCCGGAACCAAGCGTACACACCGCTTGTCACCAGAGTGTGTGTGTCTGACTTCTCATTCTGCACCACATGGTTGAAGTTGGAACCAGCTGTAAACATGGCTGCTTTCCTCAGACACTCCCCAAAGACCACCATCAGCAGCCCAGTGGCACTCAGCCAGGTGATCTGCTTCAGTTCTGCAGGAGAGATCACAGACAAATGGGAAACTGTGGACTCCTCCCTTCTCGCTGCTTAAAATGAAAATATTTCTCCAAAGACAGAAATATCAGAAAACATGCTAGCAGGAAGTTAGCATTTGCCATCACCACATGAAATTTTAATTATGAGTGAAACGCAGTCCCCCTGTGCTGTTCATCCATTTACTCCAAAGTGGCAGCAACCCTATCAGAGCATCAAGATAAAGAGGTCCTCCTCTCCTACGGTGACTGCCTTTCTGGTTTCACATTTGGCATCACACACTATGTCCTTCACTTGGGGACCACAAGTACAGCTAAGTAGAGAACTATTAGCCTGGAGACTGGCGGTCTGAATCCACCCAGTGAGGCCGTGGAAGAAAGGTCTGGGAATCTGCTTCCGTTAAGATCGTTGTCGGGGGCTCTCAGGTTGATTTCAATCCCACGTAACAGAGTAAAACTGCCCCATAGGGTTTTCTTGGCTGTCATCTTGAGGGGAACAGATTACTAGGTCTTTCTCTGCAGAGTGGCTGGTTGGTTTCGAACTGTCAAATTTCAGGTTAGCAGCTGAATGCTTAACTGCTGTGCTACCAGGGCTCCTCCATAAGGAGTACAGCCAAGAAAGCCCCACAGATCATAGCCCTGCTCCAGAACGCATGGGTTCATCATGGCTTGGAACCAACTCAACGCCAGCGTGTTTGGTTAGCGAGCCCCACACACTTTCCTACTTTACTGTGGGAAGTTCATTTCCAGAGCAGACTCCAAATGAAGTTTACTTCTAGCAAAATCTACATGTAAAATGTCTCGAGTCATACCAAAAAGCAATAAAACCCACACCTATTGCCATTAAGTTGATTCTGATTTATAGTGACCCTGTACAACAGAACTGTCCCATAGGGTTTCCAAGGCTATAATCTTTACAGCAGCAGACGGCCACATCTCTCTCCTACGGAACAGCTGACGGGTTCAATCTGCTGATGTTCCAGTGACCGACAGAGCGCTTAACTACTGCACCACCAGGGCTCCTTTTCCAAGTCATGGAAAATAAATACACTCAAACTTCCTGTTACTACAAAATTAGGATTCTAACTATCAAGGGCTGAGAGGTCACACTAGATGGTGTCTTATGTGAGGTTTAAAGCAAACGGTTGACAAACATGCCCTTAATTCAGAATCCAGAAGCAGAATTCCTGGGCAGTGCTAGTCCTTATAAATAGCTTAGTGAGGATCAACGTCTGGGGAGCAAAACCGCTCAGAGGGATTAGGTCTGAGAGAGGGACCAATGTCACTGCCTCAAATTTTGTGAAAGCTACCCTTTTCTCCTCTGGCGGGGAAAGCAGGGCCCACTAACCTGGCCAGAAGATATTTTCGAGTGTGAACTCTATCCAAGAAGAAAGGGCAGCTACAGTATACTCCAGACTGTGGTTCAGGAGAAAGGAATCCAAGGACAGACTTTTGGGGTTATTGACTGCCGTCACTAAGTATTCAGAATAGTGGAACAGTGACAGGGAGCACATGTACCTAAGGAAAAACAAAAAGAGAGACAAACTGGGGCAAGGGAATCAAGTTACCCCTAAAGAAAAGTACGGATTTGGGGCTGCTAACTGTCCCTGTCACCTGCCTAGAAAAGCTATCAGATGCCTATAGGTAGTGTTACCCCCTCAGATTTGCAAAGAGTGGGGCATTAAAGGGACTACGTTTGAATGGCATCCACGAAAAGGAGGTTAAGGAGGCATTATGGACCCTTCATCCCTTTTTAAAACGACAACACACACAGTAAAACATGAAAGAGGGAAATATCAAAATAAAGTAGTGATGTATGTTGGGTACAAAAGTTCAACAAAACCAAAATCATTCCAGCAAAGGATTAGATGGCTAAGGGTATTGATAATAGGAGATGAAGCTTTTTACCTTGAAGCCACTGGTTCATATCCAGGTCAGGGACCAGGAGGCTCAAGGGATTGAAATCATAGTGTAGGGGAAAATCCTACACTGGCCGTGGGGGCTGCACTAGATGTGACCTAATGGAAATTAGAGACGGAAAAGGCTCATGAAGACAAGCTGGAGCCTTGCCCCTTCCTGTCACTGAGGGATCTCTGTCCTCTTCCAGGAAGGGCTTGTGACTGTACTGAATGCTGTCCCAGCAGCTACAGTGCAGTGAAGGCACCTGTCAGGAGTGTGCCAGGGAGATGCTTTCTGCCTGTGACAGAAGCAACCAATGGACAAGAAGCCACAAGGTTCAAGATGTGGAAATCTAGGCAGAAACTTGCAACTTCCTTTCCACAGAATCCTAAACTGCCTTTGGCCAGGAGAGGGAGAGGGGGCTGCTGACCCTCTGATCCAGCTACCCTCTCCTCAAAACCATTATTCCAAAAGCACAGCTTACCAGCCAAAGTGATTCCAAGAAGACTGGCTAAAACTTAGCAGCATGCCGCAGCCAAAGACAAAACCAAGAAAACAGGCTCGAATAGCTATCTGAAACAGACCCAAAACAAGCTCAGTCACCTGGCAGTTCTGGGAGCACAAAACCCAGCTGCTGGCTTTCCTGGAATAAGCAGGCCACTCACAGTAAGAGTGAATTTGCTCAGCAATTAAGGGGCTGAAGCCAGGAGGCCTGAGTTCAAATCCCACTGGCACCCCCTCACTGGCTGGTGGCCCTGGGCAAATTAGTTAACCTCTCTGGATCTCAGTTTCCCCATCCACAAAGTGGCAATAATAATATTACCTACCTCTTAGGACTGCTAAGAAGACTACTCATGTAAAGCACTTACAAGTGCCACATTAAATATTAGCTGCCATTACTATCATGTAGGGCTGGGGGAATATCCCGGAAATGCTGTTTATGGGCAGATCTTCCCAAATCCCTTTAGCAGACCCAGCTAGAGCACCCAGGAGCTCCACGCCCAGCCCTCTCCACCGGCAGGCCGGGTCTCTGACCTCAGACTTGCCAGCTAGTAAGGCTCCACACCTTAAAATTACATAAAAGCACTGGGAGGCTCCCTCCTTCCCACCCCAACGCATCTGCAGCAGCTGCTGAGTAGCACGAACTGCAACTGAACACCCACTCCGCCGGGTGGAGGGCGCCCGGTACTGGAAGCCCCCAGAGTCCGGAGAGGCGGGGTCCTTCTTCTGACCTGAACTTGTAAGTCAAAAGCACGCCGGCTGGAGGAATGCCCTGTCCGTGGACCCCGCTCCTAGCCCTCGGGTAAGAGGTGGGGGTCCCTGCTGAGGCCACCGACCCGCCCGGTCCCCGCCCGATCCGGCCAGCACCTGGTAGCGCGGGGGCCGGTAGAGCAGCAGTAACAGCGCATTGAGCCCAGCCACGTAGAGCGCCAGACCGGTGCGGCCCTGTAGGCCGGCGCGTGTGAGCAGCGGCAGCGCGAGGACGGAAGCTCCCAGCAGGAAGGTGGCGAGGCTGAGGCGCGCCTCGGAGCCCGGAGGAGCCCGCGCCATGCAGCCCGCCATGGCGCAGGACCGAGGACGAGCGGGCGGCGCAGCGGCCGCGGTAGCCTAGGGAACTCTGCCGGCAGCGCCTGCGCACTGCGCCGCCGAAGCCGCTCGAGCAAGGGCAGCCTGCCCGCAGCTGCGCTCCCTCTGACAGTTCTCGCGAGACCGCTATCCCGCGGGGTCCTTGGCCTGAATTTGGCGGCTTTGGTTGTTTTTTTTCTTTTTGCCCCGCCCCGTCCCGCCTCCCCGCGTCTCTTAGGGGACTTCTGACCCAGGTCGGGTGGCTGCGGAGCTGAAGCCTCAGTGCCCCTCCTTTCTGGGCGCAGAAGCTACCACCGGCGCCTGCTGCAAGTTTGCCCCAAACTCGAGAATGCGCTGTCTGAAGAAATTAGTTGAAATTTGACGTGATGCCAAAGGGGACCCAGCCCCGCGTCGTCGCTCCCATCCGCACCGGAGACTGGCACTCTTGTGCGCGCAGGAGCAGACGGGGCAGTTCCTTTCCCTCTCCCCGGATTCCGCTGACCCGGTGCATGCGAGGGCTATGCGCCCCTCGCTCCACAGGGCTCCCTGGGCTTCCTTGGAAACCACCTACATACCCCACACTCTGGCACCTTACGCGGGAATAAACGTCCATTTAAATCTGTGTGCAAATACTCAGGATAGGTTAAGTTTTTTTCAAAATCAGAATGGAAAACTTTGCGTTGACCTGTTTTGGGGGAAAAAAAACAACAAGAATATAGGGGCCTGGAACAATTACTGAGATACGTGTCAAAGTTTAACATCAAGCATCATTAGATGGTAGGATGCCGGGTAATTTTTGTTTTCTCTATATGTTCTTCTGTTTTCCATACTGCCTTTAATGAACATATATGTTTTTATAATCAGAAATCGCTCTTTACTTTTTTAAAGGGCAAATGCCTCACTGCGATAATGAAAGAGAAAGTTAAGTAAACGGACGACTAGATACACTGGTGGGCGGGTGAGCAGGGGCCCAGTTAGGGTGGAGAGGAGAGAGGCCACTCAGGGAGAGTCAGAGGTTGAGTGGGACTGCCGAGGCCACGGAGGCTGCAGGGAAGAGACTTGAAGCCTCAGGGCTACAGCTTCCTGCCGCTGGAAATGAGAGCAAGGACATCCGCAGGAGGAAGGGCGCCGAGTCCTCCCAGGCAAAGGCAGGAGGGAGTAAGCCTGAGGCGGGATAGGGAACAGGCCCCGCGGGAGGACAAAGGAGTCTGGACCGCCAAGCTAGAGGAGGGCATCCCAGGCCCCCAGCCCCCCCCCCCCCCACTGCATCAGTCTAGCTTTGTAGTCTTGGGCAAATTAATACTAATGAATCTCAGTTTCTGTAAAAGAGGGCCCTAATCTGAGTGTCATGCAATAATATACTTCTATAAACTAAGCCAAATCTGCTGCCGTGGTGTTAATTCCAACTCTAGCATAAGAAACAGTAGGACCGTTCCCATGGGGTTTCCAAGGAACGATTGGTGGACTCGAACTGCTGATACTTCGGTTACCAGTTCTAGCGCACTATAGATCTTAACCGCTGCACTACCAGGGCTCCCTAAAGTACTGTAAGTACTTCTGTAAATCTATATACATATAAAAAACCCAACCCACCGCCCGTCGAGCCGGATTGGACTCATATCAACGCTAGAAGTCAGGGTAGAATTGCCCCACAGGGTTTCCAAGGAGCGCTGGGGAGATTCGAACTGCACACTTCTCGTTAGCAGATGTAGCACTTAACCCGCTACACCACCAGGGTTTCCTATGTGTGTATATATACAGAGAGAGAGATCAATATCTATATCTCTGTTGGGGTAAAATCCAGTGCCGTTCAGTCGATTCTGACTCATAGTGACCCTATAAGACAGAGAACTGCCCCACAGAGTTTCCAAGGAGCACCTGGCAGACTCGAACTGCGACCTTTTGGTTAGCAGACATATAGCACTTTACCACACCAGCAGAATTTCTACAAGCTGTCTGACAGTTAAGTCAACGAACTTAATTGTTCTAAGTGCCACATACTTCATTGCTGAATATCACTCTTTCTGGAATGGCCATTGTGCATGATGGCAAGTTTGCAAACTTAATTGTATAGTTGTCTGTAAGGGAGTTTTAAGCAGTAAACAAATAACTGTATTGGAACACTCTCCTTACTCACCTGACCTGGCTTCCAATGCCTTTCTCCTCTACCTGCAGATAAAAGAAATATTGAAAGTAAGACATTTTGATGACATTCAGGACATCAAGGGTAGTACAATGACAGCTCTGATGGCCATTCCAGAAAAAGAGTTCCAAAATTGCTTTGAAGGATGGACTAGGCACTGGTGCCAGTGTATAGCTTCTTAAGGGGAGTATTTTGAAGGATGAAGTACATAGGATGAGCTTACAAACTTAGTTGGCAGACCTCGTAAGTACTTTTATAAAGACCATAGTACTTCTATAAAGCCCCCAAGCCAAGCCCACCGCCATAGAGTCGATTCTGACACATGGCAATCCCATGTGACAGTGTAGAACTGCTCCACAGGGTTTTCTTAGCTGTAATTTTAACAGAAGTAGATCACCAGGCCTTTCTTCCAGGGTACCCGTGAGTAAGCTCAAACCACCAACCTTTAGGTTAATAGTCAAGTGCAAACTATTTTGGCCACCTAGGGATGACCTATAAAGGCCGGTACCATTCCTAAATGGTCCTCAGAAGACATTAACTTAGGTAACTCGAAATGAAAGGAAATTAAATGTCTTAGAATCCAAAATCACCCAGTTGCCGCACCATGTGTAAAGGAGGCATAGGTGTTCCTGGGTGCTGAGAGATAGAGCTGCCGGCCCTACCCTAAATTTCTCAGGGTCACCCTGGTGGCATAGTGGTTAAATGCTGTGGCTGCTAACCAAAAGGTCGGCAGCTCAAATCCACCAGGCGCTGTTTGGAAACTCTGTATGACAGTCTACTCTATCTTTTAGGGTCTCTCTGTCAGTTTTGGTTTTCCCTTAGACTCAGGACTGCTGGAAACCCTGGTGGCATAGTGGTTAAGTGCTACACTTCCTTACCAAAAGGTTGGCAGTTCAAATGTGCCGCCAGGTACTCCTTGGAAATGGCTTGGAGCTGTTCTACTCTGTCCTCTAGGCTGGCTATGAGTCAGAATCTATTCCACAGTAGTGGGTTTTTGATTTTGGTTTCAGGACTTCTGCGCCAGGATGCCCCTCAGGCCACTAGAGGGCACTCGCATCATCACTCCTGGGAGGGAGCCTGGTCCTGGAATGAAAAGCCATTCCATGAAGTTTCTTCTCTGGTCATTGGCATTTACCCTCTACCCTCTCTGTCCAGCCCGCTTATCTAGAGGCACAGAGTAATGTGTTTGTCATTCAGACTGGAAAAACTAGCACCTACAAAGCCCTCTCCTAGACCAGTCCCCCCTAAACCCTCCATCTTCATCAGCCCCATCTTGGAGAATGAAGGAAGAGAAGGGGAGACAATCCACCCAGGAGGGCCAGATCCAGGAATAGGGGTGGGTTTGAAGTCTTTGGAGTCACTAAACATGCCAAGAGCCTGAAAATACTGCACTCAGAGAAACAGTCATATGCAGACTCACTCAGAAACACAGACAGTCATGCACGCAGACAGAGACCTGCTTTTAAAATCTGATCAGACAAATCCTACATGCTGGAAAGCTTAAGGCTTCGGGGAAGGCAAGTCTACAAAAGGACAAGAAAATAAAGAAAAATGACTCTGCCCCGGGGATGCCTAGCTGTGTTTCCTTGTAAATAAGCATTTGAATGCGTTTTGTTCTAGGCGCTGGGAGGCCAGCACAAAGGGGATCTTTTCTCTTGCTGGAAGATCCCTTTGCAGCTCCTCTCCAGCAACCCCCTCACACTCCCTCCCATCAACCTGTCCTCTGCCACCCAGTGAGGTGACTTTTCTTCCTAGGTCCATGTGGGAACCTCTCCTGTTTTAAAGAGTGCTAAGAATCACCTTGTAACATTTGCAAGTTAAATTATTCCTTTTCTTAAAAAGAGCACTCTGGTGGCGCAGTGGTTTAGCGCTCAGCTGTTAATCCAAAGGTTGTTGGATTGAACCCACCAGCTGTTCTGCGGGAGAAAGATGTAGTCTGCTTCCAAAGAGACGACAGCTTTGGAAACCCTACGGCACGGTTTTCTTCTCCCCTATGGGGCTGCGGTCAGTCAGGGTCCGCGCCACAGCAATGGGTTTGGTTTGGATTTTTAAACAAGGTTGCCAGCCACTGACAATAGTCCAAGGATAATGTAAACCCTTAACTCACTCAGTTGCTAACTGAAATATTGGGGGTTCAAGTCCATGCAGAGGCACCTGGGAGGAAAGACCTTTTGATCTACTTCTAGAAAAAAAAATCAGCAACTGAAAAACCTGTGCAGCACACTTCTACTCTGACAACACATACAGTCACCATGAGTTGACACCAACTTGACAGTGACCAGCTTTTTCAGTGAGCAAGAAAGACTGCAGAAAGTGGGGAAGCCCCAGACAGCCAGAAAGCAGTGCAAGGACGAGCCTTCCCCTTTATTACGGGTTGAAGCGTGCCCTCCCAAAATATGTGTTGTAAACCCTAACCTCTATGCCTGTGGTTATAATCCCACTTGGGAATGGGTTGTCCTGTTACGTTAAGGAGGTAAAATTAGTAGTGTGTATCTTTTTTTTTAATTTTTATTTTTATTTAACATAACTGAGTGAAAATGTACATTCACATGTAAATTTACATGCCCCCCTATATGCAGCTTAGTAGTGTGTATCTTGAATCAATTTCTTTTGAGATATAAAAGAGATGTAATAAGCCAGCAGAGAGAGCTGAGATGAGGGAAGAGAGATACCAAGACATGTGAACATTACCCAGAAGTAGAAGCTCAAAGAGACAAGGACCTTCCTCCAAAACAGAGGGAAGAACTTCCTCCAAAACAGAAGGAAGACCTTCCACCAAAACAGAGGGAAAACCTTCCCCTAGAGCAGGCAATGTGCATTCAGACTTCTAGTCTCCTAAACTGAGAAAATAAATTTTTGTTAAAACCATCCACTTGTGGTGTTTCTGTTATACCAGCACTAGACAACTAAGACATCTTCTTCTTGTGGTAGATGGATAACCTAGTCCTTTAACACATACCAGCTTCCTAGGATGCCAAGTTTTCTCCTGTCCTAAGTGTTAACCTATGATTTAGGATATCTCCTAAACTTGAGCCCTTATTCCTTGTTCTGGAATGTGACCCAGCTGAAGCTGGACTTACAGGGACACATCAGCTGGGCCCCAAGGTATAAAGACAACAGCTAGGACAATCTTGGAAAACATCTTTTAGGGAATCTTTTATATAAACACTCATTCGAGGTTGCTGTGAGTTAGAAATGACTCTGGCAGTGTTTTTTGTTTTTACATGAACAAATCATAAAGTAGCACAACAGACCACATACTTTTCACTTTTATCTTCTTTTTTAAATGAGCATTTCGTGAATAGTAAGATTTGTGGGACCAGTGAAGACTCTCCTGTCGCTATTGAAAGCTGTACCAATTATTATTAAGAAAGGCAATTCAAAATGTAGAATCACAGTGATTTATCAATTTTAGCTGGTCTATGACAAGGCAAAACTTTCAGTGGTTTTGTCCATTTTGTGATCTTAACATGAAGGTGATTCTGTAACTGTCCTTGGACTGGGATGTGGCTCTGGCAGAGTGCTTGTCCATTGCCTACTTTTGCCTCTTTGAATATATGCCAAATAAAACTTTCCTTTTACTTTATTCAACTTCGTGATATTTTTACCCTAGAACCCCAACAAGCCTGAAACAAATCTGTAGAAGTTGAGGAATTCTGCCCCTTGTGCTCCCCAGGGGGTCCTAACTTGGTCTCATTTTTTAGAGAAATGACCACTTGCCGATTTTAGTGGTTCACAGGCATCTGACTGTCCATTACCACAAGAAGGCTGGAAGGCACAGCTAGGAGAAGCCTGTCCTGTGTGGCCTCAACTCTCTCCAGGCAGGAACCCTGGTCCTCCAAAGGTTGTCTTCCCTTCACCAGCCATTCTGGGATGGAGGCTTGAAGGCTCACTGTGTCTCCATCCTGCAAAGGGGTGTATGATGTGTAATTTATGAGCCCATGAGCCTGAAGTGCATAAGTCATATGTGCACAAAGGGACCGGGTAAATATTTAAAGATTAGAGCCAGCTGGGGAGAGACACAATGGGCTGGGACAATGGGGGTCTCTCTGAATTCACTCTCCCTAGCTAGGCGAGCCCAGTTCAGCACTGATGCACTCACTGGAGTCCCAGCCTTTGTCCCCAGAAGCTCTTGTCTGCAGGGCTATTCGTAGTCCCAAAACAACTGAAGACAGTTAAACAATCACTGGCTCTCCAACCCCATCTGGAAACAATTAGCCAAGTCTTTTCAGCAGGGTTGCTGTGTTCCAGTAGTTAATTACATGGAGCAATCACTTCATTCCACTTTGAAATGCATCTGTAGAGGGGGCTCTTGAAGTCAATGGCATCCATAGTGGCTAGTTTACCAGTTAGTATTAGCTTAGTCACCAGGAAAGGCTCCCACAAGAGGTTGAGAGGACTCAGAGACAGGTCTGTCCTCACCTGGAAGGACAGTGCGTCATGAAGTAGGGCTCTTGTCTCTGGTGGGGCCTGCACACTCCCTTACACCTCAGCCACACAAAGGTGTGTCCTGCAGTGTTTCACGAAACACTTGCAAAAGTGAGGGGTAGGAGACACATTGACCACTTTTTCCTAAAGTTTCCCAGCAAGAAAACTAGGGGACCTGAACAGCACCAGATGCTCTGAGAATCCCATAGAGTTTACAGAAGGAAACTTTCTTTCCTTGAATGAGCCGAGGGCAGTGCTGGTCTTCTCAGCACTGGCCTAGACGTGTGCTCCTTTCCAGGCACCTTGGGGGCCCAGATGCTAAAAACAGAAAAGGACGGTGGCCTACATCAGGGCTTGCATAAGCCCCGCTTCTAAATGGGTCCTTGCCCTTCCCAGCAGCTGGGGAGAATTTTGTCCTGTTTGCTAGCGGAGAGAACAAGTGCACTGCTGCCAAGCTCCCCTATGTCTGAAAACGCCTCTCCTCACCCCCACACTCCCATCCCACCCTCTGTTTCACACCTGCTAGCCTGGTGCCCATCAGAGGATGCTGCTGGATGCCGAGGGGCATGACATGCAAGCAGAGTGGAGGTTCGGGAAAGTGAGACACAGTCTGGGTCTTAAGGAGGGGTCTCTGCAAAGACTGATCTACTGTGTCTGCTGGGTGCAAAGAACTGATTTAAGTTTAGCAAGGGATGCTGTTGCCCAGAGCTAGGAGCCTGACTGGAGGGGATGGACTCGGAGTAGAGTGGAAGCTGCTTCCTGGCTAGAGAAGAAAGAGGGATAGAAATCGGAAATCCCAACACTGGAAGCCTAAGTGGCCCCAATGTGCTTGAGGAGAGGACCGGACGGAGGGGGCTGTTTACAGCGTTGGAGGCATATTCCAGGCTGGAAGGCCGGAGACGGGATGCCAGCCCATGCGGAAGAGACCCCTAGCCTAGTTGGCTACAGGGTAAAGGGCATAGCGGGCGGGGCCCTGGCTGCGGAGCAGCAGCGAGAGCCCATTAAGTGGGCGGGGGCTGAGCGCGTAGACTGAATTCCGCTCAGGCCCTCGCAGTCCAGCCTCGCCTCCAGCGCCTAAAGTAGAACATTGCGAATTAGCGCATTTTGCGGTCAATTTTCCACTGCTTAAGAAACGCAGAGCCACCCACATGAGCCGCCCCACCCAGTGCGGCGAGAATTCCACGATATGGGCTCTGAAAGGGGGTTACGCCAGACCGGCGGGTGATGGCGCGCGGGCAAGGGAGGTCCGTGGGCCCCTTTATAGTTGCCGTAACTCTGCAGAAGGGGCGGACCCGACGTTCCAACTAGCGGCCTGGAGCAGCGCTCCGGGGCCATTGGTTTGCTAATATGCTGGAGTTGAAAGCTGCGGCGCAGCGGTTTATGGGAAGAGCGTAGTTATTAGAGGACAAATTGCCCCGCTGCCCGCGAGGCCCCTTGGTCGGGGGCAGGGCGCTCTCCAGGGCGAGGCGCGCGCCCAGATCTAGCTGCAGATGTGCTGCAGCTGGAAGACCACGCTCGGCGGGACGCCCGGAGTTTGGCCCCTCAGGGCGGGCGCGGCTGTTGCTTTGTGGGACAGGCACAATACCCTTAACACTCGACTGCCCCCTTTGTGCCCGGCAGCCCTGTCCGCCCCGCCCGCGGCGCCTTTGTACTGTGCCGCTTCCTCCTTCAGGCTGAAGCTCCCAGTGCTGAGGCGTCCCTGGCCCCGCAGGCCCCGGCGCTTCAAAGTTCCAGGCGCGTGCCAGAACCCGCCGCCTGGTCTCGGCCCCGCCGCTTGGCCACCGTCCTGCCAGGCCGGGAAGAGGCTCGGGGGCCCTGGATTCTGGGCGGGAGAGCGTCCTAGAGCCGTTGTAGTGGTTCCCACTGCCTGAAAGGGGAGGGCGGGGCGCGATTCTCTACGCTGAGAGGCGCTGGGAAAGCCGAGGATCTGCAGGACCTGTCAGTATTGTCTAGAGGGAGATACTCCAACTGGGGAGGGGGGGACCTGGGACCCACCTGGGACTCAGACACTCATCTATACCCGCGCGCCGAGGCCCACGGGAGCCAGTAAGTTAATTCCTTGCCACAGAGCTCTCCTACGCAGCTTTTGTGCTCCGTGTGACTTGCCCCTGGTCCTCGAAAACAGCAGTGGAGATCTTATCGTTCCGAAAGCCCACTTTACAAACCACCAAATTAAGGTCACAAGAGGCCAGTAAAAGGAGACGTCTAGTTTCCAACCCAGGGATTCTTGGAACATCGTCTTTCTAGTCAGTCTGTTACTCCTAGGACAGACTGAGGAGACTTAATCAGGGTCGTGTTCCCAAGGCCTAACCACCCAGAGGTGCACATCTCCTCCCCTGGGGTCTCAGGTCTTGGATAATGGAAAGGGGGTGTTGGTGGCTCTGAAGGCCCTTCCCCAAACGCAGACTGTCTTCAGATGTTTCCCGAGACAATCCCTTTTCCTCTCCTGCCCCTGGGGACAGATAAAAGGCCCACAGGAATGGACCTCCAGGCCTTTCCAGGTCGGAAGTGTTCTCCTGGGAGCCCATGTTGCCAAGACTCACCGCCTACTGACAGGGTTGGGTTTCAGGGCCAGGCCATTCTGGTTCTCCACTACCCTGCAGCTGCCCTGGGTTGCCCTCTTCCAGAAGAATCTGGTGCTTGGTCCCATGGCCAAGGCTGCACTTCCGATGCTGCACCCTGACACAGGAGCCTCCAAGGTCCTAGGCCTCAAGCAAGGAGGAAGCCAGCTACAGCCACGCGGGCGGGCTACACGCTTTAATGGGACATATGTCTCTGCGTGGCCCCCGCCGGTAAGGCCTGCGCCCGGCTTTGAGTGGTCACAGGCAGAAAATCGCTGTATTGTCCTGATACTGGGACGCCTAATGCGGCGTCGCAGGCGTGGCCAGAGCGTGAAGAGCGCAGAAAGGCCTAGTTGGTGGTGCCTCCTGTCTCAGCATCTTCATCAGGCCAGAAGTAGTAGATCTGTTCTCAGTCATAGATAATAATAGCGCAGCTCAGGAATCCCTGGCCGGCGGACTTCCTCCAGGGCGACCAGTCAGGGGCCAGTGTTGGAACCCCATCAGCCCCTTGGAAACACCCGGCCTAGCCACTCCAAAAGGGAGTCGGGTGAGGAGGCCCAGATTCTACCTAGAGTGAGATGGAATAGGAATAAGGAGGGGACAGAGACAGGAGGAGACCCCCAGACTCAGGAAGTGCTGGGGATTAGAGAAATAAGGGAAAGACAGAGAAAGGAGAAGGAGGTCCCTAGTGAAAGAAGAGGAGTCTTTGAGGCAAGCCAAAGGGGAAAGGAGCAAGCAGAGGAGGTGGGGAGCCTGCCTGGTTCGTCCCCCTCTTGTTCTCTCCCCCTCTGGGTTCCTCAAGTCCGGAGCACCTCATTGACATGTAAACGAAGGGACCCTATAAAGGCGGCAGCGCCACCCCCCTGCGCAGAGTAGACAACATGGGCATGGAGCCCGAGACCAGGAGCAGCCCTGCTGGCAACTTCCGAAAGGTCTGCAGTCCTGAAGAAGTTGGGGGGAGCTTACCCGGGCAGTCCGAGGACAAAGGGTGGGAGGGCAGAGGCCCTGTACTAAAACAGGTCGGCTTGCCCACAGATCTCCAAGCCGCTGATGGAGAAAAAGCGACGCGCACGCATCAACGTGTCACTGGAGCAGCTCAAGTCTCTGCTGGAGAAACACTATTCACATCAGGTGAGACCTGGGGATGCCGAAGGAGGCGATGCAAGGTCCCCAGTCTTACTAAGGCCTTCAAGTCTGCCCAGCTAAAAGCCTTTCCCGCTGAATCGCAGATCAGGAAACGTAAGCTGGAGAAGGCGGATATCCTGGAACTGAGCGTGAAGTACATGAAAAGTCTGCAGAACTCCGTACAAGGTGAACAGGAGGCCGGACCTGGGGTGCAGGGTGAAGCGCCAGGAGCTGGCAGAGGTGGAGGGGCGGGGACTCCGCTTGTGGGATAAGGCAAGACCAGATAGCAAAGGATGGGTGGAGAGGACAGATGGGGCAGGTGGGAAGCTGAGTGAGCAGTCTGGCTCGTTGGTGAGCGAGAGGAAGACGCAACAGGAAGACCGTGGCTGAGGTCTGAAACTCGGAGAAGGCGTTCGGGTAATGTCCCTTTCCCTCTCTTCTTCTCCTATTCCCTTTGCCTCCACACTTCTTTCCTTCCTTTCTGTTCTGCTCCACACCTCTCCTGTCCGCCCCAACTCTTACTTCTCCCCTTCGCTCCTCCTCCCCAGGGCTCTGGCCATCCCCCGGTGGCGCCGAGTATCCATCTGGCTTCCGTGTCTGCCTGCCTGGCGTGAGCCATCTTCTGCGAAGCGGTGAGGAGGGAGGCGGTCTGCGCTGCCCCCTGGTGCCCGAGCGCGCGGATGGCAGCACCATGGACAGCGCAGGACCTTCTTCCTGCCCTGAGGCCCCTGCGCTGCGCAGCCCTTGCGTCCGCTCGGTCTGGGCTGCAGCTCTGGCTCCGGGCACAAGTGTCCTGCGATCCCCGCCACCCCGGCTGCTCCTTCCCGAAGTGCCCCCTGACCAGTCCACCAGCGTTCCTGCGTCTCAGCCAGCGTCACGCTGCCGCTCCGAGAGCCCAGGCCAGGGCCTACTCTTGTGGCGGCCCTGGTGAAGCCTAGGCGGGCGGAGCGGGGGGGGAGGGGGGCGGCCTTGCGGCCCCGGACTCTTCGGGGTCCCTTTAGGCCTGAGGGCTGAGGGACTGCTGTGGGCGCACCGTGACTCCCACCTTCCAGCCTCACGTCCTCAGGCCGGGCACATTTCCTCTTCCTCCCATCCTCTAGTGGCGCTGGGAGTGGAGGGGGAAGGGAGGTGGTGGGGGTTCCAAGCAGCGCCCCTTTCCCAGGGGACCAGCCCCGCCCCACAGCCATGCCGCAGTGGGAAGGTCGCAGTTGGCAGAGGCTCAGAGCGGACCCCTCGCAGCGAGGAGAATCGCTGCCCCGCCCCGGCCCATTCAACCGGCCTTAGGCTCCCAGTTCCCACCGGTACAAAGAGCGCTGGGCCCGCCCCGCTGGCCAAAGACCCCCCACTTCTACCCCCATCCTGGACCCTGCTTAACTCCCACCGACTCCCGCTCCTTCTGGATCGATGTGGGCCTGCTGGGAGCACTAGCTCGCCAAGCCTGAGGTCTTGGAAGCCTCGCCAGTGAGTTGATCCCTCTCCCCAGCAGGATCGGGACTCTAGCCCCTCCCCGAAGATGCTCGGTGCAGTCGCCTCACCGCCCCAGGTCGCCCTTCTGGGTTCCCCAAAAGCCCCGCCTCACCCAGTTCCCGGAAAGGACCTGGTCCTAGATTGCACCGGCCTGAGCGAACTCTGGGTCCTGTTGTGGGATCCTCGCTCACCAAAAACCAGTGGCCCGAGTGGTTCAGGACCTGAGCAGGGATGTCTCAGCCCCGCAGACCTCTGCCTTCGGATCCCTGAGACTCGCCAGGAAGCTCAAGACCCTCGAGAGAGACCCTCCGAGAGCTCTGCGTCTCAGTTTGTTTGTCTAAATGGAGGTCATTCATGTACTCAGAGACGTCCAAGTCAGTGTTTCTTCCCCTGGACCTGTATCCGGGGCCTTTGAAAGACAGCCTCTGCGGCGATGGGCACTGGGGTACCACACCTCTTCCAGCACCTCTTCCCACTGTAACTCAGAATAAAAAGTGCGGTCCTCAAACATGGGTACAAAGGTGCCAAGGAGATCCTAATTTCTCCTACAAGGTCTCCTTCGCTTCTTTTCTAAAACCACAAATACCAAGATTTTGTTTTGGAGGCTGTCCCCGACTTGTAGGTGCGCTAAACTCGTTTTGGTGTGACTGCGGGAAGCCTGGCTCCTCTAGCACACCCGGTGGCTCCACAGAGCTAGAAACAGGCGGCGAAGCTCCTGGCACTGGCTGTCACGCTGACCTAGGCTTCCTGATGTGCCAGGCAGAAAGAGCTGGGACAAATCTTCCTGGCGGCCACCAGGTGGCGGCCTTGCACCGTGGAGCGAAGGTCGCGGCTTCCAACTTCCAATTGGGGTAGGGGGTGGGGGGCGGCGGGAAGGACTGGGGTAAAACTGACCCCTCGCTCCATAGACCCCAACAACTGCGCTGCGGGATCAGTCTTCCGTATTATCTTTACTTGGGCTAGTGGCCCTTGAAGCCATCTTGGGGCAGGGACTGCTACCTGGGCTAATAGGGCCCTCTTGTGCTGCCGGGGTTTGGGGGCCCACTGTACCCCTCCATTCTGTCGCTTCTCCAGGCCCATCTCAATTTCTGGGTAGGGTTGGAGCACTTGCCTGAGAAAAGGGACAAGCCAGACACCAAAGAATAAAGCACTATTGAAGGAATTTCAGATTCCAGAGGGAGAGAGAGATTTGGGGAGTAGTTAGTTGGTCAGTGCTGCTGTTAGGTTCTAGAAGAGTGTTTCCACGACAGCAGCCTGGGATGCCGAGTGCAAATCAGGGAGCCTTTATTGGGTCCTGCACAGAAAAGTACCTGTATAGGATAGCTGTGAGTCAGAATTAACTCATCGGCAGTGGGTTTGGTTTGGTGGGTATGGAAGAAAGATGCTCAGTTGTGAAAAGCTACAAACAGACCTCTGGCTCTGGGCATAAGTGCCATGGTACCAACAGAACCCCCTCTTCGGGTGCCCAGGGTCAAGCTTTTTATAAACGTAGCTAACAGGCCTGGAGGCTGGACAAAGTGGAGTAGGGAGATCCAGGTCTCAGGGTCTGCAATTTAGGGTCTCTGTTTTGTCTGTAAAAATCAAGACCAGAGGGACTTTGAGGACCACGTCCCTTGCAAGTATTGCCATTGGATATGATATACACAGAATGAAAACCCAAGGTAACAAATGGGCCAGCCTGAGTTGGGGACTGTGACTAGCCATGGTCCCTGCCCCCACATGAAATCTTGGTCCTTGAAGGCACAGCAGCATTGGCCAGAGGCAGCCCCTCCCATAGCTAAGCTCACCTGTGGCCAGCTCCTCTCCCAATTGTCCCACATCCAGGCAATGGAGGGGCCTTCCAGGCCCAGACAGAGGTGGACAGTCCCACGGTCCTATGTCCAGTAGCCTCCTCCTGGGCTGGGACCTTGTCTGGAGGGTGAGGAGGCAGGCTTGGCTGCCTGTGGGGCAGAGGCAGGGCTGCAATGCCAGGTTTGTGGAGCATGAGGAACAGGGTGCAGGCTGGTTCTGGGCTGGCCTCGGAACTTACTCCAGGTCATCAAGCTTAAGAGCTGCTGCATGGAGGAAGAGCCAGCCTCTGCAGAGGCCTTGTACCGCCACCTCCAGGTCACAGCTGCTTCTGGGGCTCTCCTTAGCCTAAGTCTAGGCCCCTCCTCCATCACAACATAGCAGGCCTCTCCACAGACACCAAGGCAAAGCCTAGGCCTGCAAGGGACCACGGCCTGCCCAGGAGGGAGAGCAAAGAAGAGCCCTGTCCCTAGGGTGGGGGGTGATTCTCATCTGCATAGGTGTGGGATGAGGCTGGGAAAGAGTACTGGGTTAAGGGAGTGCTTTTGGACTTTCAACTCATGTGACCACAGCCTTCATGGGGTGGGTGACAGGAGGAGACAGGCAATTGTAGCATGTGGTGAGGAAGGAGACACTAATGGTGATCAAGGTGACCATGGTGCCATGGTGATGTGCAACAGTGTTGTGCTTAACTGGAGTGGGTTGTGAGCTCCCAAGGGGGCTGGGGGCACTGAGAGGAGGAAGCCTCAGGCCTGGGAGCCACACCTCAGTCCCCTCAGTGGCCAGGGCACATGGGCCAGGAGACTTCTCCAAACAGCCCTGAGAGTTAACAAGAATCACCTGTTCACCATAGATGGGGAAACTGAGGCAGAACAACTCTGAGGCAAGGAGACTTGCTCAGATAGCTGGTTTGGGCTCTGAAGACCCCTGTGCTTAGAGACACTCTGCACCCACCTCCGCTGTGTGACAGTTACAGTGCAGAGAGGAAAGCCACTGTCCAGAGGCTTCGGTTCCAGCTCCTCTAGGCAGGGCATTGTTCCTTCCAGCGGCGGCCC
Organism: Heterohyrax brucei; assembly: GCA_028571685.1. Taxonomy (NCBI): domain Eukaryota; kingdom Metazoa; phylum Chordata; class Mammalia; order Hyracoidea; family Procaviidae; genus Heterohyrax; species Heterohyrax brucei. The sequence goes on from CM053140.1 coordinate 35,116,915, forward strand.
TACCCCGAGAATGCCCTACCTCCACCCCCACCTAGCTGCAGGGCTGGGTGGGCACAGCTGGGCATGTAGAGCCCTAGCTTTGTCAGCTTCAGGTCCCTCACTGGAGGTGCCACACATTAGAGCTGTCTTCAGGGGCAGCCGTTGCTTCTCCAGGCAATCCTCCTCTCCCTAGACTGGCAGGGAGGGGACAGACAAGGAGACACTGAGGCCGTTCCCTCCTAGGGGGGTGGCACAGAGCCGGCCATCCTGAGCCTGGGAAGGGACCAAGGTGGGATCTTTGGTCTTCGGCCCCGTCAGTGGCCTGGCTTGCTCGGCTCCATGGTGTGCAGGACCATCTGTTCCCTAGGACGCCGAGCCAAGAGAGTCCGAGTGCAGCGTGACGTAGCCCGAGGACTCTGAGGGCGAGCTTAGAAAGCTGCTGGTGCTGCCGCCTCCACCAGCCCCCCGCAGGCCGTCAGGGTCCCCCCATGATGCGCTCAGCTGTGAGCGCAGTGGTTCGAAGGGTGCGGACGGGTGCGGCTTGGCGCTCTGGTGCGTACTGCCACCAGAGGGCGCCGGGGGCGCAGCGGACGGACCCTGTCCTAGCGAGGCCGGCAGGCGGCGGAGGGCCTGTGGCTCCCTTTCGAAGGCTGTCAGGGAGAAGGCTCCTGCTAGCAGCGAGGCCGAGGCAGAGCGGACTCCGGACCTGGGGAGGCGGCGCAGGCGGCCTGGGCTGCCAGGGGTGGAGGCGGCAGCGTGGTGTGGACCTCTGTCCAGGGGCCGCAGGGACAGAAGGCTCTCAGCTGAGTGGCGGCGCGGGCAGAATGGGGGCGCGTCCTCGGGGAAGGCCAGCAGGCTGCCACAGCGGCGCGCGGGCAGCACGAGCTGCGCCAGGGAGGCCAGGTCCTCGCCGGAGCCCCAGCGGGGCAGGAAGGCGGGCCGTGGCACTGAGGCCCACACATCCGCGTCGTCGTGGGAGAAGCGCCGTGTGGGTGGGACCTGTGGAGACCTGGGGCCTCAGCAGCGAGCAGAAGGGCCTCCGGCTGCCCTTCTGGGAAATGGGCGGCCTGTGGGGCAGGGGCCAGGCGTTAAGCCCTGGCAACCTGGTTCAGAACTTTGCGATATGGGGCAAGAAGCAGCTCTCCCCAAGGCTCAGTTTTGGTGTCAGTAGCTTGGGCCGCTTAGGGAGTGGGCCCCTGAAAGGGGTGCTGAGCCCCAGAGAAATAACACAGGTGCCAGAGGACTGCCCTTCTAGGTCGCCAAGGAACATAGGGTAGGGGCAGGTACTAGGGAGTCTGAGCTCAGTCCACCTGCACAGGCTGTAATCCTGGATTAGTTACTGCCCATCCCCAGAGAGTGAAAGCCATCTCCTAGAACTGCTGGGCACATGAGGTCATAGAGAAAAGCTGTGGGGGGATGCGTACTGACCCCCACATATGCAGTGTTTCTGGCTGCCCTCTCCATACCTGCAGATACTGCATCTTGTCCTCCTGCAGGGTCTGCAGTGGGTATAGCTGGGGCAGGCCCCCCTCCAGCGCAGAGATCTCATACTTGGCCATCCTGTCCAGGCCCACAATGTCACCCCCATAACCATAGTCGAGGGAGTGCTCCAACACCAGGTCTGGAGGGACGCCACCCTCCAGGCTAGTCTCTGCAGGGCAGGACAGAGGCTCAGGGTCAAAGAAAGTTCAGAGCATCCTGAGTTCTCACCTCCCCCACCCCAACCAGGGAAGGGGGCTGGTTAGTGAAAGAGGAAGGGCTTGATTCCAGCTTTAAATCCCAGCTGCACCACCAGATTGCTAGCCTGTCTTCTGGGTGGTCTTGAACTGACAACTTTTTGGCCAGTAGTGCTGGCCACCCAAGTACTCTTTTTTTGTTATATTAGTGAGGCCATACCAGTGTAGGTGTGTCCTAAATCTAATCACTGCTGAGTGATAGAAAGCAGAGCATGTGAGTTGCTGAGTCTGAACCAACTTGACCGCATACAACCACACAGACACAGAGACATTTAGCTGCGAGACTGGGCAGGTCACATAGAGCCAGTCTCATCTAGAATATGAGGTGGGGCCTGAGTGTGCCCAGGAGCTGCTTGGGACACTAAATAATACACGCAAGAGGCTGCAGTACCTGGGACGGGCAAGGGTTCAGCCTACGGTAATAGTGATGGCAGATATGACTGGCGTCAACAGGAGCCCCTGGGCCCGTTCACCTGGGGATCCCTAAGCAGGGGGTGAACCTGGTAGAACACAGTGGTTTCTGGAACATCTAATGAGGACCCTGGGACAGCCAGGTCATAGGGAGGGTGCCCTGTGGATACCGAGCCTCATACTTGGTTCCCTTCTGGGCTCAAGCATACTTTGCGATGCTACAGGGGTGAACTGGTGACCCTGGTGGTGTACTGGTTAAGTGCCACAGCTGCTAACCGAAAAGGTGGGAGGTTTGAATCCACCAGCCACCCCTTGGGAACTCTGTAGGGCTGTTCTACTCTGTCCTATACGGTCGCTATGAATTACAATCGACTTGACAGCAGTGGATTTGGTTTTACTTCTATTTTTTATAGGGGTCACCTGAGGGCCATAGGGGTGACCTGACAGCTGTGTTCCTACTGACCCTGAGATGTCATTTGGATTCCACCCTCCAGGGCCATGCAGGTAAGCCTCACCATCGTCTGAGTCCTCATCATTTGCCATGAGGGCCAGGCACTTCTCCCAGACAGCCTTGATGTCAGCACGGTAGCGGTCGCAGGCCCAGAGGAAGACAGGCAGCAGCAGGGCCTGAGTCACAGAGCACCACAGGACGCACAGAACCATCCAGGGTGCTGCGGCATCTGCTCGCAGGCTGCTGAAGCTCACCACCTGCACAAAGATGCAGCTTGGCGCTGCAGAGCCCTAGCCTGGGCCCCCCACCCATCATACAGCTCCCCTCTTAGCCTCAGTGCCTCTATCCACATGGCAGATCAAACAACTTCCTGCCAGAGGAGGAGGAGAAAGAGAAGGAAGGGGGCAGAGGTAGAGGAAGGAAACAGCATGGTGGAAGGTAGGAGACCACCTACTGAGAGTTGCCTGTTGCCCAAATCGACAGTCTTAAACAGCCCTTCACAGTGTACTGGGCAGCACTTGGTACCTGTTAGAGATGGAACTGTGTCCCCCCCAAATATGTGTTGGAATCCTAACACTTATAACTGTGGATGTAATCCTATTTGGAAATGGAGTTTTCTTTGTTATTATTAGTTGCCTTTGAGTTGATCCTGACTCCTGGTGATCCTATGTGTGCAGAGTAGGACTGTTACATAGAGTTTTCATGGCTGTGACCTTTCAGAAGCAGATTGCCAGGCTTGTTTTCCGAGGTACCTCTGGGTAGGCTTGAACTGACAACTTTTTGGCTAGTAGTGCTTAGCCATTTTTGCCACTCAAGTACTCTGTTTTTGTTATGTTAATGAGGCCATACCAGTGTAGGTATGTCCTGAACTTAGCCACTGCTCAGTGATAGAAAGAACAGCATGCGAGTTGCTATGAGTCTGAACCAACTTGACTGCATACAAAAACAACAACACAGACACAGAGACAAGCAAACAGCACAAATGGGGGAAGATAAGATGACTTGTGAAAATTTCCAAGGAACCAAGGAATGTAAGGGCCAGAGAAGCTGAGACAAGGATTTCCCCCAGAGTACTGAGATAGTGCCATGCTCTGAATTTGGACTTCTAGCCTTCTGAACTGTAAGATAATACATGGCTGTGTTTCTCTTACAGAACATCTAAGAAACCAGGACAAAGCCCTTCCTCACTTCCCCTTAACTTTTTCCCAGCCCTTGGAGGGGAAAGGCCAGCTCCTCTTTGCTCTGCCTCCCTGTCCAGGCACCTTCTATCCTCATGACAGCTGTGGAGAGGTGGGGCATGGGTTTTGTGCTTCTTTTGAGATGAGGAAACTGAGACTTAGTGGGCCCAAGTCACCAGCTTTCTTGTTCAGGGACCTTTCTGTACCTCCATGACTGGTCACCTCCCCTGGGGTTCTAGGCCTTGGACAGCAGAAGGCATTTTGGTCACTGCCTGGGAAGCCCCTATCCCTCCTCTCCCAAGACAGCCTTCATTAGTCTTCCCAAGAGTGACACCGAAGTATTTCCCAAACACAATTTTGTGGATCAGATTGTTACCCAAGAAAGATCTGTTGAAGCTCTAACTTTTGATACCTGTGAATATGGTCACAATTAGAAACAAGGTCTTTGTGGATGCAGTCAAGTTAAAATGAGGCCATACTGGACTAGGGTGGGCCCTAAGCAAAGGGAACTTTGGATACAGAGATACACAGGGAGAACTCCATGAAATGACAGAACAAGAGACCAATATGTCTACAAGCCAGATAATGTAGAAAACTACCAGAAGCTGTTAGAGGCAAGAAGGATCCTAGCCTACAACCTTTAGAAGCACCATGGCCTTGACTTTGGCCTTTTGGTCACAACAGTCTGATGTGCAACCATCATGAAGATGGCGCAGGACCAAGTAGTGTTTTGTTTTGTTGTACACGGGGTTACCATGAGTCGGAGGTGAATACAATGTCAGTTAACACATATATAAGCATGTGGAGAAAGGATAAGGTAAGCATTCCAGACAGTAGCTCTAACATGCCTGTAACATGAAATGGACCCATCAGTGGCACTTCCTCCCCTGTCCTGAGGAGTGCTGGAGTGGGCTTTTCTGCTCCAGGGGACTTACATCCCACCACACATGAGGCTCTGCAGCCTCGGGGTAACTGGCCTGCTGGGAGTAGGGCAGCAGGTCAGTGGGGCACATGCTGTAGCCTATGTGCACCCCTGGCTCTCAGACTGCCACCTGTCAACCCTGTCTCTGGAGCTGGTGTCCTGGAATGACTCCAGGGATGCAACCTGTCCAACTATTCAAGGCCGCTCAGGCTAGTGCTTGCCCCTAGGCTCCCCACCCGACTCTAGATTCTTGGTGGGGGCCTGGGTTAAAGCTTGAGCTTGAGGGTGGGAGGGGTTAGTGCACCCTGGCAGAAAAAGCTCTATGGACCTAGACTTCTGTTCTTGGGCCAGACCTAGCCCAGCTCCACAGAGAGGGGCCTCAGGCCTTTGTCAGCAGGGCCTTCATTAGAGCAGACTTCACCTTGACCTCCTGCAGCCCTTAGGATCAACTCCAACTACGTATCAGTTATTCAAGGACTGCCCTGGCCTTGTCCTGCCTCCTGGTCCAGGTTGCCCCATTACGGGTTGAGCTGTGTCTCCAACAAAGTATGTGTTGGAATCCTAACCCCTACAATTGTAGATGTACTGTAACATAATATAATTATCTTCCAGAAAGCAATCTAATGTTACATTAATGAGGTCACAGCAGTGTAGGGTGGGTCCTACACCTAATCATTTCTGATGTATAAAAAGAGCAGAATAGACACAAGGGTAAGAAAGAACACAGATGCCATGTGAGGACTGCCAAGGAACCAAGGAATGCCTGGGGCTACTGACCTCTAAAGTGCTGAAAAGCCAGAGATGTTACCTTGAAGACTAAGGTGCACATGACCGAAGCCATGATATTTTCAATTATCTCATATGCACTGGAAAGCTGGACAATCAATAAGGAAGACCAAAGAGTCAATAGTTTGAATTATGGTGTTAGCAAAGAATGTTGAATATATTGTCAACTGCCAGAAGAACAAAAAAATATGTTTTGGAAGAAGTAAAGCCAAATCTGTCTTAGAAGCAAGGATGGCAAGACTCTGTCTCGTGTACTCTGGACATGCTGTCAGGAGGGATCAGTTCCTGGAGAAGGACATCAAGCTTGGTAAAGCAGAGCATTAGTGAAAAGAAGCCAATGGACACAGTGGTTGCAACAATACGCTCGAACGTAGCAATGAGTATGAGAATGATGCAGGAGTGGGCAGTGTTTCATTCTGTTGTCCACAGGTCACTATGAGCCAGAAATGATGGGACAGCACTTAATGACACCAACAGCAACGGACAGGGAAGGAAATGACAAAGCTGAGACCCTAATTTGAGCTTTTAGCCTTTAGAACTGTGAGAAAAGACATTTTTATTCTTTAAAGCTACCCACTTGTGTTATTTGTGTTATAGCAGACCACACTGGGACCCAGGCCCATCAAAAAATTGTGGATATGGCATACCCTCTTCATTGAATGGGCCTCAAAAGAGGGGAGGAAATTCCCCTGCAGTGTTGTGGGTTCAATTTCTCTCATGGCTACCCTGACTTTAGGTAGGTTACTTTGCCTCTCTGAACCTCAGTTTCCAAATCTGTAAAATGGGAAACATGGTAGTGCTCACTTCAAAGGATAGGGTGGGTTAGAAATCCAACCGGGGCTGCCCCAGGAACCATGTCTTCCACAAGTGTCCCATCCAATATACTCACGCACCAGCACAGGGAAGCCCATGAAGCAGTCATAGATGATGACAATGGTGGCCACAAGGCCAGTGATCTGCAGTGAGGTCTTGGCAGGCTCAGAGCCGTCAATGGAGGAGCGGCGCTTGCCTTGGGCGTCCTCCACCACAATGGTGGGCACGGTGAATGTGCGGCGGTCAGCCCGGCGCCCCACCTGCACAGTCAGTGTCTGGAAGAGGGCGATGGCAGTACACACCACGCCCATGGCCACACTGCCACCCACCAGCAGCAGGAAGCAGACGCCAAAGCCCAGGCCAATCTCAGCCACGATGAAGTGGCAGCCGTGGGCGTAGAAACGCTCGCTTGTGTCGTGCCAGCCGACAGCAGGCAGGGCTGAAAGGATGAAGGACACCATCCAGATGCCCATGACCGTGTGTACCGCCTGCTTCTTGGCATTACTTAGCCTGCCGTAGAGGGAGCTGGTATTACCTATATGGTCTCCCCAGGGACCCCAACCACCCCAGAACACTGCAGTCATTGCCAACCACCATGGTGTGCCCCCCTCCCCTGCACGGGGACTATTTGTGCACATCATCACCTGTCCCCTCACCCAGCACCTCTGTAGTGGATACTGGTGCACGCACGCACATGCCTACCCATGGATGCTCTTGCAGCCTAGAGCAGCTCTTTGTGAGCGTCCTGCCTGCCCTGGGCACACCCTGTCCCACAACACCCATGTGCACACAGCACTGCATCATGCTCATGCCCACGCGTCCCCTCTCTAGCAACCCCCATGCTGGACTCTGGAGCTAGTGCACCCATCCACATGGGCTCCCTGGGCTCACCGGTAATTGACAGGCCAGCGGACCATCCACATGCGGTGATAGGAGAGGGAGGTGACAGAGAAGCAGGTGGCCAGGGTGAGGGTGTAGAAGGTGGAGACGAAGACTTTGCAGAGGCCCTCGTTCCACTCATAGTCAGGACGCTGCCGCCGCAGCTGCACCACAGCATAGGTGGCTATGGGCACAGCCACGTTAAGCATGTGGGTGGCTGCCAAAGTGCACAGCAGGAACTCCAGTGGCTTCCACTTCTTCTGCTTGGCCCCAACGCTGAGGATGCCCCAGGCGTTGGCCAGCAGAGAGAGGCCGCCGCACGCCAGCCAGCCCACTGCGCTGCCAGGCAGCCGCCGCTCCTCACTCATGGTGCAGATGAGGCAGGTGGCCAGGTGGCTGGGGCATCCTCCTCCAGCCAGCCTTGGCTCAGAGCAGCAGTCCTTCTGCAGGGTGGCTCCAGGGCACCAGGGACCATGAGCATCTGCAGGGGAGAGGCTAGTGAGGGCTCTGCGACCCTCCCTCTGGCCAAAGTATTGAAGATCTGGTCCCTGGGGGGATAGGAGTGGGGAGGTCGCCCTAAGCACAGTTTCCTGTCTGGTCCTGGCTCAGGCTAAACTGCTCTGCCTTCTTCCCTTCCCCTGGGTGGCTCCTGCCCATGTCCCCGGCACCCAGGGCCCTGTATTCCAAAACCCAAACCCAAACTAGTTTCCACTGAGTCGATTCCAATGCATGGCAACTCATGTGTTACAGAGTAGAACTGAGTTCTATAGGGTTTTCTGGGCTGTAATCTTAACAGAGCAGATCGCCAGGCCTTTATTCTGCGGGGCTCCTAGGTGGATTCAAACTGCCAACCTTTAGGTTAGTAGTCAAGTGGAAACCATTTGTGCCACCTGGGGACCTTGGCTTTTATACAGGGGTGCCCAGTAAATGCCTGGTCCCTCCCTTGCACCCACTGCTGGTCAAGTTTTGGAGTTTGGGCTTCTTGCCAGGCTACCTGCATTCTCTGGGAACTAGCTCTATCTGTGCCTGGTCCTGCCCAAGAAGTGCCAATCCAACATTCTGTAATCCTTGTAATACCCACAGGGACTACCCTAGTTGGTTTCTCAAAGACTCTGGCCTTAAATCTGTACCACTTCCTTTGGGTAGTGCCAGGGAAGAAAAAGCCCCCTTCCTGTCCTCTCCTGGACCCCTTACTAACCTGCGAGGGGAGGGCCAGTCTGATCATTACTTCCATGCCCATGCCTTGTCTGGTCAGCTCCAGTTGGCTTTCCATAGCTGGGTACTCTAGATAGCTCCTGGCATCACTACTGGCTGTGTTTGAATTCTACCCTAACACACAAGCTGTGTGGTTTGGGCAAGGTTCTGCGTAAAAATGTCCCCCTCTGAGCCAGGGACTGTGACATTCCTTACACGGGGAGGCTGGAGTGGACAAAGATCACATCCCTAAAGCTCTGAGCCTAGGCTCAGGCATAGTAGGTACTACGGGGTAGCCATCGGTATGGTGCTCCTGGGCATGCAAAATGACACAGCCACTGTGGAAACGCTGGCGGTTCCCCAACAAGTCACACATGGAACTACCTTGTGACTGCTCTACTCCATTCATGGGCATAGACCCAAGAGACTTAGAAGCAGGGGTTCAAACAGAGATTTGTGCACCAATGTTCACTACAGCAGCATTCACAGCAGCCAAAGGGTGGAAAGAAAAAGTCATCAGCAGGTGAGCAGATGAACGAGATGTGATACAGTCTTGTGCTGTTTAATGCCCATGGTATGCTCTATGACACAGGATATTGTTATGTGATTTGGCTGATGCATGGATACTACCTAACACTTAGCAAAGCTACGTGCGGTACCTTTTATTTCACTTTCCAATCGACACTTCTTTTTGGCTGCTCCTATCGCCAGTACTGGTTTTGCTGCATTTGGGAGCCATGATACACTTCACAGCAAGATTTTCAAAAGAAAACAGATAATGCTACAGCACCCACAATACACGTGGTTGGATGCTGCTGTCTACAAGTTGAAGGATATGCTATTATAAAGTACATTTTTTATTTGTGAGGAGGGAGAGTTCACGTTAAAATAATGACAGAACATATAGTACATAATAAGCCAGTAACATAGGCATTTATCATGACTACTAAGACATATGCGTTACAGGTACATACATGATACATACGTACCCACCATTACATGCCTGGCAGTGCAATGTCTTTGCATACAAGAGACATGAGATACAAGTGTTGTGTGCAGGCGGCTGTTGTGTTCTCTACACCCAGTTACCTCTGCTACTTGCAGTTCTCTGGGATTTCTGGACTCTGTTATAGCTTCATGGGACCACAGACATACATGCAGTTGGAAGCTGCCTTTATGGATGGTATGCAGTGTGTGACTGTACATCCATAAGATAGGATATTATTCAGCCATAAAGAGAGATGGGGTCCTGATACATGCTTGGGCATGGATGAACCATGCAAACATTGTATTAAGTGAAGTCAATCACAAAAGAACAAATATTGTACAAACACACTTACATGAAATGGCTAGAACAGGCAAATGCATCAAGACCAGAGTTTAGTAGTGGTTCAGAGGGGTGTGAGACAAGGGTAAGAGGAGGAGTCATTGTTTAGGAAGCTGTGAGTTTCTGTTGCTGTGATGGAAATTTGGCACTGGCTATTGAAGATTGTTATACAACATGATTGATGTAATCGATGTCACTAAATTATATATGAGAAAAATGTTAAATAGGAAAATGTTTTGTATATATGTAAGGAGTCTGGAAACAACTCAGACCAGACTTCAACCCTAAGAAGGAACTGCCTACAGCCTTTGAACTGAACTAGGGACATAGGATGCTAGGTGGGAAACAGGTGTGGGAGAAACCCCATCCTGCTAGGAACTGGGCGGGGAGTCTCTCCCTCTGTCTTCCCAGCTTCCAAGCCCTCAGTCACCTTCCTGGTAGAGCCCTAGTCTGTCCCTCTGGTTCCAGGTCCCCTGGACAGGCCTCTCTGGCCACAGTCTGGAGCAAGCAGCATGGGAAGCCATGCCTGCTAACACTCGGCCTGGCCCTTCTACCCAGAGAGCCTGTCTACCCTGATTTGCTTACTTCCTATCCCAATGCTATGGGTGTCCCCTGCACTGGACACAGCTACATGATCCCCAGGGGCCCTACTGCTGCCTTACCTAAGATCCCCACACTCAGGACAGAGATACCCCAAGCTGACCCAGCTAGGCATGGGAACCCCCACCTGGTCTGCCTGTGGCCTCACTTCCTCTGGCACCAAAGGGTCCCCATGCGATGTGTCTCATTCATCCTGATGCCCCACTCCAGCCTGCCCAGACCCTAGCCCAGCCAGAGGAGTCCAGTCTGGACCACACCAGCAACCCTTCTGGGGATGGCGTAGGAGACTTTTGAGGCAAGGAAACTCCCTCTAAACATTCATTAGGTTTCTGCTTGCAGAGGGGGGTGCCCTTTAGCCACCCGACACAGGCAGGAGAGGGGACTGCCTTGTTTGGTCCTCTATCAGCCATTCCTCTAAGCAGCAGACCTCCCTGACTGTAGTGTACAGAGGGCCATATAGCACAGGTTCTGCAAGTTACTCCTCTGTGCCTCAATTTCCTTATCTGTGAACTGGAGGTAATAGCACCTACCACACATATTATGGGCATCAAATGAGCTACTCCAGGCAAAGTGCTTAGAACACCAAGCCAAGCCAAGTGCTGTCAAGTCGGATCCAACTCATGCCGACCCATGAGTGCTTAGAACAGAGCCTGGTAAATGCTTGCTTGTCTGTCACCCATCTGCACCCGCCTTCCCCCACCCCCAGCTCATTGAGCTCTGCTGCCTCGAAGGGCCAACACATTGCACTTGCAGGCTGTGGGTGAGCCTCAAATCTGTTCACTGGGACTAGCTCAGGGGAGAGGGGCCTCCAGCCTCTGGGTTGCCTGGCAGATCCCAGGTGCTTCCAGGGTAGGGGCCGCATGTCATCGCTGTGGACTAGCAGTTATACAAAACAGAATGCAGATATCAAGTGTCCCTTAGGTTATCAAACAGGAGCCCCAGCTCAGTGGGCGCCTGGGGGACTGGACATTGACTTGCCTTGGCCATCAGACCCACAGGTCTAACCTTGTGGCCCATACATCCTGCCATCTGCTCATCACTGGTGGAGGATGGTGAAGGAGGTGCCATGGACAGTCCTCCTGCCTGTCTAGCCTACAGTGCCCTACTGCAGGAGGCTCTGAGTCTGAGCAGCAGACGGTTTTCCTGGTAGCAGGAGTAAGTGTTCTGCAGATAATCACAAGCCTCCTGAGCAATGCACCCAACAATCTTGTATGATGGTACTGTTGTTAATCTTTTTTAAGAATAATCAGACAAGGCAGAGAGGTCAGACACCTGCCCAAGATCACATAGCCACAGTGTGGCTGGGACAGGATCCAAACCTTCCGTCTGCCGGACACCCACATCCTTGTCTCTTAAACCGTAGCTGATGCTTGGAAGGCACTTTTTGTGCCTAGAGCTGAGATTCTTTCCGAGCTTCATAGCCCTGCAGTGTAGATTCTGCTGTTCCTACACTGTAGATGGGAACACTGAGGTTCTCTAGCAAGTGACTTGCCCAGAGCAGCCCAGAGAGGCTAGACTGGGTCTGAGAACAGAACTGTGCCTGTGGTGCTGGGACTATGAAGGAACCCCTGAAGTTGGGGGTGGGGACCAGATCTCCAACTGCAGAGTGAAGGGGTGCTGGCTGCATGGGATCAGAGTATCACCTGTCTCTAGGTTGGTGGCTATGGTCCTACTGACCCACAAGGAGCAGCATCCATTGGCAGTCAGACCCCCAGTTGGGTGTCCATAACTAGCGTGCCTGCGTTCCCTGCTGGGAAGTGTCTCTTGTATGACATCAAAACTTCCCTGTAGTATTTGAATCGGGGTTTCCCGCCTCCCCACCCAGAACGGGCAGCTTCCCTGCGCATTGCATATCTCAGGGCAGACTGTAAGTGTGACAGGCCTCGGACCCACCGGTGGTGAACACTGCCCGCTCAGCAGAGGCTGTGGGCGGAGCCATGGAGTGACGTCACGGCACTAGGCCAATGAGGTCGCGAGGCCCCAGGGCTCGATTGCGCAACAAAGAGAACCCAGAACTTGAAAGGATTCCCCGGGCTCGGGCTCTGCCCGCTAGCCTTGAGCTGGCCTGCGCCCCGTGGTTGCGCTCTGGCCGGCGGCTGCCCATTGGCCCTCACGGAATCAGCTTGGAGACCCCGCTGCACTGGCACGCCTTTCCACCGCCACACCCGCCCCCACCTCCCGCGTCGGGGCTCCGCAGCCCCTATCTTAGTTCCGAACCCGCGCTGCCCGCCGCGGTCCCCAAGGGGCTCCCTGTCCTGTTCACTAGAGGCGCGTCCAGGCGACAGCCCAGTGAGAGGACGCTGGTGGACCGCGTCCTCTGCATCCTCCGATTTGCAGTGGGAGGGGGCCCGGGACCCCAGTCTACCACTCTGCTTCCCTGGGGCGGCGCCGGCAGGCCTGGAGACGGGATGGACAGGCAGGGCCGACCTCGAGGAAGTTAGCCCAAAGGTCCTCAAGTTGGGGGGTTTTGGATCCCCAGGCAGGGCCCGCGCACCCTCGGACAGCACCATCCCGCCGGGCCCTCCCGCCGCTCCCAAGGCAGGGCGGCGCCGCTCACCCTGTAGATGGGCGCCCGGGGCTCCTGCGCGCGGCTCCTGCCCGCGCCCCGAGACCAAGCGCTGGCCGCTGGGGGTGGCGGGGGCGGCTGGCGGCCGAGCGGCCCGCGGGCTGGGACATTGTCTCCGCGGCCCCAGTGGCCGGTGCTCGCTGAGCTCGCCTTCGGCAGGCCCGCCCCCCTCCCGCGCCGCCGCCGCCGCCGCCGCCGCGCTGCGCTCCCGCCGCTCGGCTCGGCTCGGTCGCTGGGCTCGGCGGGCGGGTGGCCGGGGGCGGGGGGCGGAGCAGGGCGCATGCCTCACCGCGGCCACCGCCCCGCCCCTCGGCGCCCCGCCCCGCCTGCCGCCCGGCTGGCAGTCCCGCGCGTCTGTCTCTCCCGCACCCGTGGAGGTGCAAACGGGACTTCGCGATCCGGACCCCTTCCCTGCGCAGCCTCCACTCCGTTTGCAGACAGCCAGCCGCTTGCAGACGTCCCGGACTCGGAGCTCTGGGAGGCTTGCGGGACAGTGGGGTCTGGATAGGAACGGCAATCAGAACTGGGGGTGGGAGCTCAGGGAGGTCTTCCCGAAGGAAGCCATATCCAGGTGAGCCCTGAGGCGCGGAGCGGAGAGAGGACGCTGAAAGCCTGAGGTCTTCTAGGAACTGGGAGTGGCAGAGAGAGAGAAGATACCCTCGAAGGGCTTAAACTTCTGCGGGGGTGCTGGGGTCCATCAGGGAGTCGAGTGCATGGATCGTGGGCTGACGGGTGGTGCCCCTCCTCTGGGCTGGAAAGTGTGCTCTCTGAAGCTGAAGGCAGCCTGACTCTGCTGCGCCCCTGAACGTACACCTCCCTCCCTTAGCATTCCTACTTGCAGCAGTGTCACTACACTTTGATGTTTCACTTGACTGCCTCAGCGATCCGCGGGAGCCAAAGGAGGGAGTGGTCTTTGACATTTTGGCCTTATGTTCAGTTGAAGGATGGTGCACTCTCTTTTGGGCAACCCCTGATCGCACTCACTTGGGCTCTAGGCTCCTGAAGACCCTTCTGAGCCACCCATGTGGCTCAGTCCTCTTAGGGCACTGGGGAAGCGTCCATGAGTGGGCAACCGTGTGTCCAGAGTGGGGCAGTCACCTGACCAGGATGAGCCCAACCAACTGCAACCAAGACAGTGCTTGGTGCTTGCCTGGGCTGGGCAGTCACCCCTCCAAAGTCTGGCTCCTGCATCTACTTTAAACGGCCTCCACGACCTAGGTCCCTGGGCAGTGTGGGGTTAGAAGCAGCTTTAGGGGGCCCAGGGTGGGCGGTAGGGTCAGTCCTAAAAGACAGAAGTAAAGGTGTTTGTGTGAAAGGACTCTACAGAAGGACACGGGCTGGTGAGCAGAGAGCCCGCTGTGCTGCTACCCCAGTGTGGCTTCTGGGGCCCCTCTGTGCATCATGGGTCCTGGAACAGGCCAGCTCCTGCCTGGCCCTGCATATAAGTGGGCTGAGGGCAGTGGGAGCCTCACATGGGGTTGCTGGTGATGAAGTGTGGTGTTTCTAAGATAGACTGCCCCTCACCGTAAGTCACAAATAATTCAGCTACCCTGGCCCACGGCAGGGCTCTGCCCACCTGGCCGAGGGCAGCCTGCCTGCACCAGGTCTGTGGCCCCCCAGCTCCTTTCTGCCAGCCTGGGTTATCCTTGCTGCCTCTGCTGTGCACCTGCCTAGGCTGACTTGGAGGGGAAAGGGATCTCAATTTATTCAACACTGCTCCTTGGACTGCTCCCCATGGGTGTGTCCTGTGCCCCTTGCACCAGCTGCCCTGTCGTGGGGCTGGAGGCCCACATGGTTGGGCAGTATCTCCAGGCCTCCCTGGGCAGTGGGGTTTTAGAGATCAAAGCCACACTGATGACTGGACCAACACTCTGGCCCATACTAGCCTCCCTAAAACCTGCTTTCCAACCTTTAGGCTGCCCAGAGCTGAACTAGGATTCTGATGCCAGGTCCACAAGCCTATGACAGAATGGGTACAGATGCCTTGGGGACTGGCTCCCCAAGCCAGAGCCTCAGGGTGCAGGCTTCTCCAGGGTCAGTGTTGCTGGCTGCTGTTAGACTGGGCTCAGCTGCAGGGCTGAGTTTCCGACTGCCCTGCAAGGAAGGCCTTCTCCCCACTGCTGGGCCTAGAGGCACCAACCATGACCTTCAGGTGGCTAGGGAGTACAGCGGGTACAGCGGGGAGGCTGAAGTTGCCTGAGATCAGCCTTGGGAGCCAAGGGACAGGGGGAGCCCTGTGGCCTCTAATGGCCCAGTGGTTCCCTCCCCCTGCTCCCTGGCAAAAATATCCATGTGGGCTGGGACTCGAGCCCAAGACAGATTCCGAAGGCTCTTGGCAGGCTGTTTCTGCACATCTGGAGCCATACATTCTGGCTTTGCAGAGGCCCGAGGGAGCCCTGTGTGAGGCTGCAGCTGTTGACGGGCCAGAGTCTTCTGCAGGTGGTGGGACAGATGTGTGGGCTGCAGACCAGCCTGAGTCTGGAACATTCTCCCAGCCGCCACCTCCTGGTGCGCCTGGTGGAGGGGCCTTTCTCAGTCAGGAAGGAGGCGGGTCCTGGTCCCCGCAGTGACTTTGGCAGTTTATCTGTCCCAAGACTGCTGTACCAAATGCAGAGACATGTGGTAAAACACACACACATGCCCTCATACTACACCCATGCATACATGCAGTGCATGCACACAATGACCCAGATGCATACACAAATGTCCTCACATATGTACACATGTGGAATGAGATGCAGATACCCACATCACAGTGACATATGACACATACACACAGATGCTGACATATCCTCAGCAGACATGTAAACACATGCACATAACTGAAATGCACACTCTCATACCACATATGCACACACACACACATGTACAGTGACACAGATGAACACTGACAGACACCCCGCATGACACATGCACAGATCCCAATGCACACAGACACAAACCCTGACCCTCAGACCCCGCCCCCAGGCCATAGCTATAATCCCCCTGCCTGAGGGCAGGCTGGGTGGGACAGCAGTAGAGTGGGGGCAGTTTCCAGTTCAGGCCCAGGGGACCTAGGAAGTAGGGCACCTGGGAGGTCCTATCTAACAGGACATAGGCCTCTGGCTCTGCTGGCCTCCAGTGGGCTGAGGTCTCCAAGACACTTAGCAGATGGGGGCTCGGCCCCTAACATGCCTCTTATATAGTCTGGCTGCCCTCGTTTACCCAGAGGCTAAGCGGGGCTCAGAGGCTGGTATCCGCAAAGCCAGGCAGCTGGGAAGTGGGAGGCTGGACTCCCTCTGCAGGTGGCCCTAGTGTGCACACCCTTCCCTGGTGCTTTGGGCTACCTCTGAGGCCCAGGTGGCAGGGTGCCTGTGGTAGAAGAGGTGGAGGCAGGGCCCTGGGGGATAGCAATCTAGTCAGCATGGTCTTCAGGCAAACGTGGGACTGGGCTGCTGTCCCAGGGTTCTGAGATACAAGCAGGTGCTGGCTCTGAAGGGAGGCAAGAAGGGGGTGTGGGACCCATGGAATGGAAGGCTGGGCCACCACAGAGAGGCAGAGCAGGGGTGGCCATGGTGTGCCCGTGGTCTTGCCCTACCCACTTGGAGCCCCAACCCCCCACATCCTGGGCCCAGCAGGAAAGCAGCCCCCAGAGAACATAGACGACATGGGGTTTGTGGGCCCAGCCAAACAGCAGCTTTATTAATGGTGCTGGATTCCTCACATACTTGACAGTGACAAAAGTCTCCCGAGGGTCCTGTGGAAGGCCCTGGGTGTGGGGACAACACTGGAATGATATAAATAAGCTTTGGTGTATAGGTTTTCATGACAGAGTAGAGATTAACAACGCGTTACAAATACTTCACACAACACCAGGTCTCAATGTAAATTGGGTTTGTGGCTGAAGGGCAACTCCTAAGGGATTCAGTGCTCAGGGTCCCCACCGGGCAGGCTCCTAAGGCTGGGACTCTGTCTGGCCCTGCCGCTTGGCCTTCATCTGCAGGTACCGCCCTTTGCCTTCTTCAAAGCGTTTCTTCTCGTCCTCTGTCTCCGGCTGCAACGACAGGCAGACACATGGTCTGGTTAGAGGCAAGGGCAGTGACCCTTGGCTGGGGGCTCTGAGCCCGAGCCCGCCTTGGAGAAACAGCAGTACCACCCAGGGAGCTCAACTGCTCACCCCATCTGGACAAACCATCCCGGGAGGGCTGCCTGACTTGCCCAATAAGCTGCCTGTGAGGGCCTGAGAGAGCGCAGAGTGGCTGGGTTCTGAGAGGGAACACCGAGAAGGGAAGCCCAGAAGGGATCCAACATGGTGGGCGAGGAAGCCGTAAATGACTGAGTCGGCTGTGCCCACGCCACCTGTCTTGGCATGTGGAATTCCACACCCAGTGTCTCTTTGGTAATGCACTTGAGTTGAAAAACACAATTGACGAAGCATGTGTGTGTATGTCGCGGGGAGGCCTAAAGCTTGAGCTGGGGAGGAGCGCAGCAGAGATCTGTACGGGGGATCCAGAGGGAAACGGGGGCCGGGGGTGTGCTTGGCAGCTCGGCAAGTCTGGGCACACACTGTACCAGCATGATGTGGCTGTTACCACCCCTCCTCTTTGCTGCTTCCTTCTTCTGAGCAACTTAAGGTTTAGCAAGTATTCCCTGTACACAGGGCAAAAGGGTAGGCTGACCAGCGCTGGTATGATGGCTTATCTGCAAGGTTGGCAGCATGAACTCACCCAGCAGTACTGTGGCAAATGGCCTAGCAATCTGCTTCCATTAAGACTGCAGGGCAAGAAACCCCACAGTGCACACAGTTGTACCCTGTCACATATGGGACCGCCACGAGTCAGTTAACGACAGCTAACCATGGTAGTCCTGGTTTATGCCTGTTGACCTGGTGGCAGGATGAAGAGCACCCTCTGTCACCCTCAAGAGTGGCCTGGTTCGGATGCTGAGTCACATGGCACCAGCAGATGCCATGGTGGCAGCACTAGGTGGTAACTTCCCAAGGCCAGGTTGGTTCACCGCAAAGTTCTCCTTGGCCTCACCCAGCCTGGCACTCAGGTGTGATGACGGGCTGTGTCAGCTCTCGAAGATGATACTTCGAGGGTGTCTGCAAGCCACGGAAATGGGGCAGGTGACCTTCATCCACAACGACACCAAGCCTTGCAGCTATTTTTAGGCCAAAGTGTTTTCCAGACAACTGGTATATTGACCAAAGACGGAACAATCAGTCAGGAAGTAATGTCAGGTTAGACCAAATACTCCTTCCCCCACCCCAGCCTCTTCTGAAATTGTGCTCTAAATGTCACCAGGTGTAAACTGTCAAACCTTGCCAGCTTGGAGCCAATGGAACTTTTGGGTATTTAAGGAAAGAGGCTTGGGCTCTTTACAGGCCGGTCTGGTTCCTGTTTGAAGAGTCTCAGGTGCATGCAGGGAAAAGGGTGGGTTTTCCAAGGCATTTTATTGAAGAATTCCCTGCTGCTGCTCCAGCTTCATCTCTGGCTGCCCATTTTAATAAAATTTCTGAGTTAAACAGCATGTGACTGGAAATAACTGATGGAAAACGAAATGCCTGTCTCCCTTTAGCTGGCAAGACCCTTGAGGATCCGGGGGCTGGAGAGCTGCCACTGATGCACCAGAAAGACATGGCCTCTTGCTAGGGATGACCGCAGGCTTTGTGAGCACCTGGGGCCTTCAGGAGCATATTTGGGGTCAGTAAGTGTGGGGTTCAGGGGCTGAGGTCTACTGCTTCCAACAAGTGCCCAGCTGTGGTGACGCTTCTGGTCTGTGGACCCCACTTTGAGTAAAAGTTCATACCCCTTCTTGAAGCATCCCTGCACAAACAGAGACAACAGAAGTGGCCAAGAATGCAAGGCCAGCAGGCTAGGCCAGCCAGGGCCTCTTCTTCCCCTCCTCTCTGGAGCTTGCTGGGGTGTGGTGGGAGAAACTTCTGGATCTCATTCCTAACAAAGCAGCCAAAGGCCACATCTCAGCCAGAGGAGCAGCTGTGGCTGATCTTTGGGGGAAAAGGTTCCTGTAGGTCCACGACAAGCACGCAAGCATTGTGGGCCACAGGTGGGGTCTCAGGGCTTGGAAGTGAGGAGTCAGGGCCTGCTGAGGGGTTTGGTTGTTTCTGGAGCCGCAGTGACAACCACAGGAGGGCTGGAGAAGGGGAGGGGGTGGGCAGGCTGGACCACACACTGAAGATCCACCAGCTTTAAAAGCCTCAGCTCGGGTTCTAGAGCTGGCCTTCCCTCTAGCTGGTGGCATCTGCCTCCTAGAGAAAAAGGAAGGATAGAAGGCAAGAGGCTTCTCAAAGCCCGGCCCAGGGAAGGTGGCCAGTCTGGGAGGGGTGAACAGCCACGCCTTCAGCTGGCCTGTAGAGGTCAGCACTCCGAGCCTCCTGTGTTCCTGGAAGCCTGCAGACCACGGTGCTGCTGTGGAGCTCAGGTCAACAGTCCAGTGCTCTAGGGGCCAAGGGAGAGGTAGTAAGTGGCTCTGTGAGGCTGATGCCTCAAGCTTCAGAGATGCCATCAGGGTCCCCCAGCATGCTTCACTCAAGGCCTGGCCCTCGAGAGAGGGCACTCACAGGGGCCATGGGTCTGCAGCCCAGGCCAAGGGTCTCCATATGTAGACGGATGAGGAGATGCTGGGGGTGTGGCTCTACCCTCTGCATTTTTCTGTCTGCAGACCCCTCTCGGCTACCTGCATTGTGTACCCACTACTACTCCACTGCAAGCCTGTGGCAGGATGAGGCCAGGCACCACTTCCTAGTAAATCTGGTCCCTGTCTCAAGAGTCTCTAAATGCTCCTTGCAGACAGACAGAAGCAGGGTCTCTGTGGCCTCTGCAGCTCCCTTGGCCTGTTTCCCCAACAATGGGTGCTATGCTGTGTACCCATCCTGCAGCAGCATTCTTATTCTGCCCAAAGTCAACCTGGCCACACTTCCAGGGACTGGTGTGAATCCTAGCTCTGCCTGGGTTGGTTGTATGCTTCAGTCCAACTTTATTACATGCTGTTCTGTAAAATGGGCCAAACTTGCGGGGTTGCTGTGAAGACCACATTCCTCTCAACTGCCTCTGTCAACATCAGTCATTGAAAAACAACACAAAAGGTAAAAGAAACCAATTACTCACAATACATGTCCAAATGCTTCAGTGAACTACTGCCTCCTTTGCCATGGAACCAGAACTGGATGGTGCCCAGCTACCATTACTAAACATTTAGAACAAAGAATCTATACAAGAATCCTGATCAAAAGGGGGAAAAATGAGAAATTTTAAAATCCCATGAAATCCAGAATCTCTGGTGCCATCAGGGCTAGATGAGCCCCAAAACTATTGCCCTGAGGCAATCTTTAAACTGAACTTAAACCACCCCCTAAAGTCATCTTTCAACAAAATAGCAGTTCAGCCCGATAGGAAAAGAATGTCCGCCTTTAGCATTATACTCTTAAAGACTTATTTATATATGATCAAATTGACAATGGCAACTCGAAAGGATAAATGAGCTTAGGGGACACTGAGTTGGTGTTAATGATGGTGAGACAGTTTTGAAACGATTGTTGAGAAAAGTGGCATACCTTGAAGAATGTAACCAATGTCACAGAACTCTGCAGCATGTAGAAATGGAAGTGGTATGCTTTGTATATTTGCACCCCCCCCCCAAAAAAAGTGGCCCAGCTTCCTCCAGATTTACATGGAAAACTCCCAGGATTTCCTGCAAGCAAAGATGTTGATGCAAAGTCACAATAGAAAAGGGCTGGCAGTCCCTAGGCCCCCAACTTTACTGATGCAGGCTGTGGGTAGTGCTGAGACATGTGTCTAGGGGGGGCCCAGGAGTGATGTTAAGCCCCTGGTGTGCTCGGCACTACTTCAAGACAATACTGGTGGCTTCCTGGTCCAGTTCACAGGTGTGTGCTGGGACCAGACCATGGGCCATGATGGTGACAGGCTTCTGCATTTATAATAACCTGATGCAGAGGTTGAGATAGGCTTCTGTTAACACCTGGATATAGGACTTGAGGAGGACAAAGATGTGCCCTGGGCTTGCCGCAGGCCCAGGCTGCAATGTCAATGCTGATGACTGCATGGCCAGCATCTAGGGTATCCCAGATTGTCAACGGGAGCAAGATAATGACACTTCCACCACAGTTTGGTAAGTCTGACATTAGAATTGTCACCCTGGTGCCCTCCCCAAACATAAGGGGGATCCCCAGCATTTGGGCTGAGAGGTGGGGAGAGGAGAGGGGCTTTCCTATGGGAGCACTAATGTCTAGAAAAGGTGGCAGTGATGGTTGTGGTAGACTTCTCACCTGCCATGTAGGTGACCCGGGTTCAATTCCCAGCCAACGTACCTCATGTACAGATACCACCCATCTGTCAATGAATGCTTGTGTGTTGCTATGATGCCCAATAGGTTTCAGCAGAGGTTCTAGGTTCAGACAGGCTAAGAATAAAGGCTTGGGGATCTCCTTCTGAAAATTCTGAATCACAATGGTCCAATCAGCAAGTGGTCGCGAGAATAGTGCCAGGAGGGGCACCACATTATTCTGTTGTCCATGGGTCCCCATGAGTCACAGACCAACTCGATGGCAGCTGACAATGGCAACAACAGTGTCTGAAAACCAGTGTGGAGTCAGGTGCTCTGCTTGAGACACCAAGGTCAGCCCTCATGGGGTCAGAAGAGGGAGAGCGACATGCAGAGTGCAAATGCATGGCCCCTCACTGGCCGCCTGCTCGGCCCCACCCTGCAGCATGTGTGCAGCTCTAACAGTCCACTGTCAGCAGAGCCTCCAGAGCCCCTCCAGCCCCTGCCTGCCACCAGGTCGCCTCACACGGACACAGCTGTCCTCTTCCTCATAGCTCTCACAGGCCAGTTGGTTACCCAGAGCTAGTGTTCATGGCTCCAGATCCCTCTTTCACGAGCCTGGTCAGCACATGGCTTGAGGAGATATAGGCTGGAGTGCTGGTCATTCATACTTATGCTGCTGGTGCAACACAGTAAATCCCTGGTGGCCAGCTCGGGCGGGGGAGAAGCCAGTGCCCAGCCCTGGGCCTCAAGGCTGCCCTATGCATCTCCTCCAATGCTTCGTGTTCTACAGCTAACGCACCTGCCACCCTCTGTCCTAAGACAAAGCCAGGGATGGCTGATGGAAGGCATACAGGCAGCTGGCAAGAGATGCACCAAGATACCGGTGAGAGTGGGTGAGGGCGCCTGCTGGGGCCTTGTCTCCCTTCTCTTGTCTCACTGATGGTGGCAGTGTGGAAGGTTCCAGGCTCGGAGCAGCATTTTGTCTCCTGAGCCTCCACATCACTGTCTCAGCACCCTGCCTGCTCTTGCTGCTCTCCAGGTGAAGCTGGACTTTCCTCACCTGAGTGCCCTGGGGTCCAGCCGGCCACTGAGGAGAAAGACAGTTGCGGGCAGAGCCGTCCCACGCTCACCCCCTCAGGGAAACTAACAGAACAGATGCTGTGGGTCTCAGTCTCCACATGGAGAAGTCCTAGCTTCTGGGGTGGTGGGCATCCTGCTTCCCAGGCCCTGAGCCCCATCAACAGCTCCCCGTTTAGTGACGAAGAGGGGCCACTTCCTGCTGGGTGTGGAGTGAGCAGAACAGACAGCTGGCTCCCAGGCATGCTGCCCCCACCCACGACCCAGCTGCCACCTCCTTTAGCCTGACTCCCTCTATCCACAAAGTAAATAAATACAGTTGTTGGCTGTTGCTGTTTTTCATGGAGGACTGGGGGTGGAGGGGAAGGAAAAGCTCTTCTGAGGGAGACCGGAGGCTTTTAAGTGTGGGAGCTGCTGGCGAGGAAAAGGGCTCAGGCTGTGGGCCTTCCTGTGCCCCATGACCATCCAGAGAGGACAGAGTGGCAGCCTGGTGGACGGCACGCCATGTAGTGTACTCCAGCGGCACTGATGGTGGCAGGGACAGTGCAAAAGGGCTGAGGAGACAGACACTGGAGTCCCATGGCTCGGACCATGCGACTCTGGCACCTGCTCACCTTCCTTCCAGGGGCCGGAGTCTCTCAACTGTAAAGTGGGGACTCAAGGAAGAGATGCAGAAGTGCTCTCTCAGTGCCCTGCACTCTCTGTGCACCGCAGTAACATCCTGCACAGTGGCAGGTGCACTTCTGGGGCCTGCCATCTGCTCTCAGGTCACCCTAAGGCAGCAAAGGTTAGGGACCCACCCTCTGCTTACGAGCAGAGGTGAGAGGAGGAGGGTCCTGGGGTAGTTCCTCTCTGCTCCTCTGGAAGCTGAGGGCTGGCGCTGGGCGCCGAGCCCCTTGTCCCATCTGCAGCCCTGTCAGATGCCCGGGCCTCCACTCACATCGCCTCCCGCCACCCCAGTCCTCCGCTGCTGGTTCTTCTTCCTGCCAGCAGTGTCTTCTGGGCTCTCTTCCCATGGAGGGGCAGCCTGTGGCTTTCAGAGCCTGGCGCTGCAAACCAAATGTTTTCCATTCTGCATTTTCTGTGCTTCGAGTTTGGCACACAAGGCCAGTGACTAAGTTCCCCTCTCGGGGAAATCAATAGCTTGTCCTTTTTGTAATTACTGAAGGTCTAGTGCAAAGAGGGTTCCAGGGGTTAGAAACTGCCTGTGAGCCTGAGGGCACAGATGGTTCAAACAAGAGCCAAGAGGGACCCTCTCCTATGCTCACTATGGGAAGCAGGAGAGGGCTGAGGACAATGACCAGGGTAGTGCAAACATTTTGTGACCAGGCCACCTGGCATGACCTGGTGGGGGCCTCTCCCCCAGGTAAAGGCCAGCAGCATTCGGGACCAGACACTGTAGGGCTGGGTCAGGCACCGCTGAGGGCTGCTGGGAGGAGGCAGAGTCAGGCTGAGTGTGCAGCACCTCCCCACCCCCTTAGGCTGTAGGCCGGGGTTCCCTAACTCTGCTGCTCTGCCTACAGACACAGGGGCCAACGCTGCGGCCTCCACCCAGAAGCCGGAAGTCTTAAATGACGAGATCACTGCCGAGTCATAAACACCCTCGTCAGGCACCAGCTTGGCTCCCCAGGAATACGTTCCCCACCTCCACGGGCGGCCACAAAAGCCCCCTACATAAAGATCAACAGCCAGAGGGAGGCTGTGTGATGAGATGGTGAGGCCAGCTGCTCTCAAGAAAAGGTAGCAGAGAGTAAAGGTCGCCTTCAGAAAAAGAGAACCAGAACTCAGACCCGCTGTCTCTGGTGGCTTCTTGCAGCAGTGTGAGGCACCTACTGATCCCATGCCAGGTGACAACAGTGAAGGCCGCAGCAGCATCTGCCAAAGCCTGCGGGGGGCTCCAAGCCTTGAGCAAGGTCACACTCGAGACCAGCAGGAACAGGGACTCACTCGCACATGCTCACTCTGCCCCCAAGAGTCCTTTCTGACCTCTCTTCTGGCCTGGGACCCAGCAAGGGCCTGGCAGGCATTATTTTCTAATGAATGAACAAACAACAAATGATCTCACCAAGATCAAAACAAGGGTGCATTAATTCCACACTGGGGTCGTCTTTATGTTAAAGATTCAAAACTGGTGGCTATGCTGAATGAGGCCACATTCAAGCATCATGTGTCCTAGCTGTCTCCAGAGGACTCATCCCCAAAGGCTCACAGGGACCTGCAGTGGTGACACAGGCAGGACCGTAGGTGTGTAGCACACCTTGACTTGAACAACCCCCATAAGAGGCCCTTCCTGCTGGGTGTGAAGCAAGCTGTGTTGTGGTTCTGTGTGTGTGTGTGTGTATGTGTGTGTGTGTGTGTGTGGAGGGGCCTTCTGCACCCCTCTACCACTGTGGCAGAGCCAGGGTCTATTTCTTTCCTGCATTTTTGAGCAGTGTTTGGAGGTGCCCCTGACCTCAGAGGGCCTTTGTTGTACGCCCCAGGCCAATGGGTGGAGAGATCCCAAGCCACTGTCTCAGTTCCTGTGTGCCCAAGACAGCCTCTACTCTGCCCCAGGAAACACCATGCACAAGCTGACCCGCGAAAACCTTCTTGGGGTCCCGCCAACTCTTCCTGGCCCCTCTCTGACCCCCTAATTCTGAGGCAGCACTGGACTCACTCTCCCTCCACCTATCTGGAATGCCCCCTTTCTCTGACTAGGGCCCTCTTTGTGCCCTGCCACCTGGGGAGTAGCATTGGAGGGTGCCAACCTCAGGTGTCCTTTCTCTGTGGCCAGCACCTCTCCTGGGCTGCGAACAGAAGAGACTGACAGGTCTCAGGACTCCACTCTGCACTCCGCTGTGCCCCAGGGGTGCTACCAGTACGAGGCAGACCCCCCTAAATCTCCATGGAGGAAAGGAGTATGAGTGGCTCAGAGTGCCCTCCCCATGCTGGTTTGGCTGCAGAGACTTCCAACATGCCGTCTACCAGTGTGGCTTTAATTGCAGGAGAAGCTGAGTTTGCAACCTCCAGAAGACATTCTGAGTTGTGGTTAGGCCTAGCAGCTTCCTTCTGAGAGCTTGCCCCCTACATTGTTTCATGTACTGCAGAAAGCAAAAGAGCAGTAAGTCACCTTGACTTGAAAATTACAGCAACAAAGCAGTAGTAACAAGCCCAATTTCCATGCACAGAGCCTGCTAGCATTTTAACAAGAGAAAGCACATCATTGGTGAGAGGGGTCTTCTCTTTTGAGAGCTGCCCACAGAACAGGCTGAGTGGGTGGGTGGTCTCCAATGCAGTGAGGCTGTTCAAGCAGAGACTAGGCAGATATTTCTTGGGGGATCGTGAGTGGCCTGGGGCTGCTGTGACAAAAACCCACCCACTGGGTTGCTTTAGTTATGCTGCTATAATAGCAATACCACAACTGGTGGCTTTGACAAACAGAAATTAATATTCTCAGTTTAGGAGGTTAGAAGTCTGAATTCAGGGTGGTAGTTCTCGGGGAAGGCTTTTTCTCTGTTGGCTCTGAAGGACAGTCCTTGTCTTTTTGAGTTTCTGCTCCTGGGTGATTTTTAGGTGGCTTGGCATCTCTCTTCCCCTTCATCTCTGCTTCCTGTTTGCTTATTTCATCTCTTTTATGTCTCAGACTGATTTAAGACACATTCTACACCAATCCTCTCTCATTAACACAACAAAGACAGCCCATTCTGAAAGGGGATTATCACAGTCATCCAAGTTAGTATTTACAACATGTATTTTGGGGGGGGGACACAAATCAATCCATAACATGGATGGCTAAAACAATGAAATGTATTCTCTTACAGTTCTGGGAGTCAGAAGTTAGACACCAAGGTGTCCACAGCAACACACTCCCCCTGAAGGCTCTAACGGAGGATCCTCCCTTGTCTCTACATGTGTCTGTGTTTTTAACTCTTCTGTCTCTTATAAGGACCCTCCTCACTGGACTTAGGAGTCTCTGGGTGGTGCAGATGGTTAATATGCTCAGCTGCTAACTGAAAGATTAGCAGTTTGAATTCATCAAGAATGCGAAAGAAAGGCCTGGCGATCTACTTGTGAAAATCAGCCACTGAAAACTCTGTGGAGCACCACTCTCAACTAATATACATGGGTCATCAGGACTCGGTACCAACTGGAGGTAACTGGTCATTGGACTTTGGGCCCATCCTAACCCAGGATGGCCTCATCTCAGATCCTCACCTGAATTACACTTACAATGACCCTTATTCCAAAAAGAGCCATGCTCTGAGGTTCCTGATGGACATGTTTTTCTGGAGGGCCACTGTCAGAATAAGAGTCTGAGCTCAGGGTGGAGCAAGAGAGAGCCTGGGCTGGTGGGGAGGGCAGCATCCTCTCGTCTGTGCCCACCTCATGACCTCATGGGATTCATGCCACAGTTTCAGGTCATGTGAGACTGAAGAGCCATTAGAAGTCCCTGAGGATGAATCAGTTCAGTGATAAAAGAAGCTTCAGGGCCCTGCCAGACACATCCAAAATGAATCCTGGCGGCTGGCAGAAGGTGGGGGCAGAGACAACTTGCCTTCCTGATGGCCAAGCCCTTCCAAGAACGACTGCATGGCACTGCTGCACTCCAGTAGCATGTTCATTTCTTCAATTAGTTAGCAATTAAAAAATTATTTCAGAAGTTTAACTTCTGAACAGAGCTAAACAGAGGGTGCTGATATCAACTTACTGTAAAGCCACTGGTGCCAGCAGCACATTGTTCTAGCAGGTGACCATGTAGACTGACAGAGAAGCCAGAGTGCTCCCTCCCAGTGATGCCTCCACTAGCTTGGGAAGTTCTTGCACAGTTGGGCATGGACCCCCTCACTCCCCAGAAGCCTGTGGTCTTCAGGTCAGCCAGGACACCTGTGGGATCCCCCGTAGCTATGTTGCCATCTCTGCCGCCCATGACAAAGGCCCTGCATGAGGATCTCTCTTTCCCAGATCCAGGGGGTTGTGTGTTCCTTTAGCCACCCCTGCCCCCAACTCCCTGTTCTGACCTGGCTGTGGTCAGGAGTGGGTTGGCATCTTTGCTGTTGCCTCTTTGTGAGGAATAAGAGAAGCCCAGATCCCCTATGCTATGTGCCTGGGGTTCGGTGCTGGGTCTAAGGTCTTGAAAGCCTTGCCCCTTGCTTCCTCTTTAGTGTAAAGAACCAAGAGCCTTCTAGTTAGACCATCACAGAAACAGTGCTGCTTGTCTCCTACACAGACAGCAACCATGCTGTGAACAACTTCTCTGAACACACAGCAAGGACCAAACGTGACGTTCTAGGTGGAAGCATATAACAGGTCACAAAATGTAAAAACATACATTTCTACAGATATCCAGGATGTTGGTGAGTGAAGTGGACTGAGTCAGTCATATGTCTACCATACAGGAAAAGTAAACTGAAGAGGGATCATGTTGTGTTTATCATTAACAAGGATACTTGGAGATCTATCCTGAAGTACAATGTGATCAGTGATAGGCTAATATCTAGACACCTACAGGCAAGGAAGACCAATTACTACAACTATTACTCAAATTTACCCACCAACCACAAGGGCCAAAGATGAATAAGGTGAAGTTTTCTATGAATGGCTGCAGTCCAGAACTGATCAAACATACAATTAAGATGCATTGATCATTACTGGTGATTGGAACAAAAAAGTTGGAAGCAAAGAAGAAGGATCAGTGGTTGGAAAATAAAATCTCGGTGATAGAAACAACGCTGGAGACCACATGATATAATTCTGCAAAACAAAAGACTGAATCATTGAAAATACTTCTTTTCAACAACACAATCGATGGCTATACATATGACTCTCATTGGACAAGTTACACAGGAACCATATTTGTGAAAAGATGATCATGTCTGATGCTCAAGAGCATCAGTCTAGACAAAGTCAGGGGCTGACTGCAGAACAGATCATCAACACTTGTTCGCAAGTTCAAGCTGAAGCAGGAGAAACTCAAAGCAAGTCCAGGAGAGCCAAAATGCAACCTTGAATGTATCCTGCCTGAAGGTTGAGACCATCTCAAGAAAAGATTTGATGCATTGAATAATAATAGCTAAAGACCAGAAGAACTGGAGGAAGCCATCAAGGAAATCATATACTAAGAAAGTGAAAGATTACTAAAAGACTGCAATTGGTGGTCTGAAGGTCTGAGGGTTCCCTTGGGAGCACGGCCCCTAGACCTGATGCTGTCCCTGATCATAAATCATTACTGACGTCAACTCTTCAGACAGGAATGGACTGGACTCAGGGACATAGAATGACCATATTGTGTGTGAACTTCATGGTTTTATGTGTCTGTGGGATGTCGTCCTACTGGCCTCTTACTAGAGGGGAGTGGAGAGGATGGAGAGGAAAGGACAGGAGATTGTTAAAAGGACACGACATGTATAGAATGGAAAGGAGTGCGCTGTCACTGGGCAAGGAGAGCAGAAGGAGCGCAGATTGACAGGCATGCAAATTTAAACTGGATTGTACACTTTTACTCAACCATAATAATAAAAAAAAAATTATCCACTGGGGGAAATAAAAAGTGAAAAACTGTTATAAAGACAGCAAAGAAGGAAAAGATAAAAATGGATATCAGAAGAGTCCCTGATACTTGCTCCTGAGTACAGAATAGCCAAAGAGAACACAAGAAATAGTGACTTATAAGAGCTGAGTGGAAGATTTCAATGGGTGGCTCAAGATAAAGTAAAATATCATAATGAAATGTGCAAAAACTTGGAGAAGAAAACCAAAAGAGAAGACACATTCGGCATTTCTCCAGCTAAAAGAATTGAAGAAAAATTCAAACCTTGAGCTGTATTACTGAAGGATCCTATTAGCTAAACAACGGAAGGACACACATTAAAAGAAGATGCAAGGAATACACAGAGTCACTGTGACTGTAAGAAATGGGCAACATTCAACCACTTCGGTAGGCAGCAAATTACGAAGAAAACTGATGGTAGTGAAGGAAGAAGTTCAAGCTTCACTGAAAGCATTGTGGGGAAAAAGAAAGACTCTAGGAACTGAAGGAATACCAATTAAGAGGTTTCAACCAACAGAAGCAATGCAGGAAACACTCATCTACATCAAGAGATTTGAAAGGCATCTACCTGGAAGAGGTCCATATACATGCCCATTCCAAAGAAAAGCAAGTAAATGGAATGTGGCAATTATTGAACAGTACCACTGTCATGTTAGCAAAATATTGCTAATATTGTTAAGGTGATTCCAAAATGACCACAGCTATACAATGACAGGGAATTACTAGAAGTTGAAGCTGGATTCAGAAGAGAATGTAGAATGAAGAATATCACTGCTGGTGTCAGATGGATCTTGGCCAAAAGGACAGGAGACTACAAAGATGTTTATCTAAGTTTTATTGACTGTATGAAGGCATTCAGTTGTGTGAATCCTAACATATTATGGATCACATTAGAAAGAATCAGAATTCTATAACAGTTAATTGTGTTCATGTGGAATCTGTATCTAGATCAAGAGGTACTTGTTTGAAAAGAACAAGATGACACAACATGATTCAGAATAGGAAAACCCATGGCAGAACTGTATCTTTTGACCTTACTATTCAGTCTGTATCCTGAACAAATAATATGAGAAACTGGACCACATAAAGAATGTGGCATCAAGATTGGAGGATGATCCATTAACAAGCTATGATGTGTAGATGACACAACCATGTTTACCCAAAATGTAGACAACTGGAAGCACTTACTAGCGAACAGTCAAAGTCTACACCTGCATGTGAATAAAACAAAAATCCTCATAACTAGACCAGTACACAGCATCCTTATAAATAAAGAAGAAATTGAAAATGTCCAAGATTTCATTCTACTTCTATCAACAATCAATGTCCATGGGAACAGCAGTCAAGAAAGCAAATGATATATTGCTTTGGGCAGATATGCTACAAAAGACCTCTTTCAAGTTTTAAAAAAGATGTCGCTTTGATGACTAAGGTGTACTTGATCCAAGCCACACTATTTTCAGATGCCTCAGATGCATGGGAAAGCTTGACAATGAAAAAGGAAGACAGAGGGAGAACTGATGCCTTCAAGCTGTGGTACCAGCCAACAGTGGCCTGCAGAAGAATGACCAAATCAGTCTTAAAGGAAAGACAACAAGAATGCTCCTTAGAAGCGAGGATGGCAAGACAGGATGGACACAGCATCAGGAAACACCAATTGCTACACAAGATAACATGTTGGATAAAGCTGGGGGTCAGTGAAAATGAGGGAAACCTTAGTGAGATGGACTGACACAAGAGCTGCAACAGTGGATGCCAGGATACGCAGGACAGGCAGTATTCGTCCTCCTGCTGTACCTGGGGTCACCTTGAGTTGGAGCCAACACAACAGCACCTAACGACAGTAACTGCATTCCTGGTGCAATGCCACTGGCTGTGAGGAAGCCTTGCTCTAAAAGGAGAGGGATGGATGGCTGTACTTCCAGAATCCTCAGTGCCTTCTGTTTCACCTGGAAAATGTTTTCTAGTCATTTCTGGTGGCTGCAGCCTGAGGCTCTGAGTCCAGGGCCTCCCATCACTCCTGCCCCCCCACCTCTGTCCACGCTCATTAGCCATATGGTACAGTGATGGGTTGAGCCAAACTTCCAGAAAGACATGTCCAAGTCCTAAGCCCCACATCTTTGAAGGTGGCTTTATCTGGCAACAGCATCTTTGCAAATGTTCAGCCACGCAGTTTGTGGTCCTTTGTTTCAGCAGCCCCAGGGAATAACACTAGTCCTTTACAAGCTGGTAGGTGAGGTGTTTGAGCACCCAACCTGGAGACCCTCTGTGTTCAGGGAGGCTGACTGTGTAGCCAGATCTCTCCCAGTGTGGGTGTTGGGAGCAAAAACTTGCCTCCACAGCCTCCCCTGTGCTGTGGCTGTGCCCCTGGAGGCTGAGGGGTAGGGCCTGGGCCAGGTTCTCGGAGTGCCCGTTGCTTTGTGTCCGCCTCTCTGAGCACTGAGCCTGGAAAGTGCTGGCAGCTGGGGCCGCTCCCCACACACAATATTCATCAGGAAACACTGCACACAGACTGCGTTCAGTGTCAGCAGCCCTGGGGACGGAGCTAAAAATAGGCAGGAGGCTGGAGAAAAGCTGACAGCGGGGAGAGGGGCGGGTGGCCACTGAGACCCAGGTGCTCCCCCACGTACACCTCCGGGCACCCAAGGTGCTTCTGGCCTGGTGCGGCCCTTCTGGGGGTCCCTGTGGCTGGGGCCCGTGCTGAGTGCACGTGTGCAGACGGCGTGTAGGGCCAGTGACCCAGCGAGTGCCACCAAGGCAAGGGATTCTACCAGCCCTCTCCACCACGGCTAGCTTCACTGGCAACACAGTGGGGGATCAAAGTCATCGTTAGTTAGCAAGAGGGAACGGCAAGATCGAGCACACCACCAGGCCATTATGTGGCCCCTCACACCAGTGGGCTTGGCCACTGTTTGATTCATTCAGAGGGGCCACTCTTTCCCATCACCTCCTGCAGCATTCCCTGGCGGTGTCCCATGGGCCACTCGCCTCCTTTGACACTCCAACACCGTTCCCCACCTCCCTAAGATGGCCCCACAGGTTGCAGGTTTCTAGAAAGAGGGAAGAAGCTCCCCTACCCTCTTATTCCTCTTCTCCCTCACCCCCCATTCCTTCGCCACCCCCACAGTCTGCCCAGCATCAGGACTGCCACCCGGCTCCAGGCAGGTCAGAGGTCCTGCTCCACAGGGCTCCTGACCTAAGGCTGATCTCCCTGCAGGGAAGACTCAGACCAGGAGTCGGGGTGCTGTGGCCCTCCTCTTCCCGTGTCATGCTGTCCTCTCCCGGCTGGCTGAGTTCTGAGAGACGCACAACCCAGCGGGTGTAGTAAGAGCGACTGACAACAAGTGAGCAACGGGCATCCATCTAGCCGCAGCAGCTGCCGGTCCCCTGGGCAGAGCGGAGCACCTTACAACTTGGGGACAGCTGATGCTGCAGATCTTGCCAGAACACCTGTCTGCTGGCTTCTCTGTGGAAGCCTTTCCAATGCACAGTGTCCTTCCTCCAGCTGGGCAAGTCCTATAGACTTCTGTCCCTTTCAGCACCTGTAGCAGAAGGGCCAAGTCCTGGCACTAGCCAGCCCTTCACCAGTTGGTAGCCAAGGTGTATGACTGTCACTGTTTTTTCCTTTGCAGGCAGCCAGCTCCTGTCTAGTGCCCTCTGCCTGGAATGGTCTGTGCAAAATGGCTCCCTCCTACCCCGACTTCAGGCCCTGACTTAAAAGCAACCCCCTCTCTGAGGCCTTCCTCAGAAAGGAGCTTATTTAAAACTGCACTTGCTCCTCCAGCCAACCTACCCCACTTTTGGCTTTTTTTCTTCATGGCCCTCATCACATCTAATATCTTGTTTGGGCTGTCTTCTTGCCTCTCGTCAACTTGATGGCAACGGGTTTGGTTTGGGTTTTTGGTGCTGCTATCAGGGCGCACTTTATGTAAATGAGCCCCCTGACTCCTCACGCACCCTATGTGACAGGTACTGACACCATTTTACAGACGAGAAAACTACAGCACACAAAGCACATGCCTGAGGTCACATAGGTGTTAAGTTTGGGGGCCTCAGTTAGAAGCCTGGTGTCAAGCCACCAGCTATGTACATCTAGAGGCCCCAACAGCACATGCAGCTCCTGTGATGGTGGGGATGAGGTGTTAGGGCCTCCAAGGACTGCCACTCCATCCAAGGAGGGCAACCACTGGTCATGTGGAAAGAGATGCAGCTGGCAGGCAAGCAGAGGCCCATGACCTACTCCACTGACAACTCTGGAGTCCCACTGTGTGCTGGCTGGCACAGGACAGATAGTGAGCTCATATGTGCTTTAGATACTTCAAGTTGGTGCTGAGGGCCACAAAGAAAACACCACAATGACAGAAAGGCATCCTGGTAGGGCAGTGATGCCTTCTCTACAGGACCAGGATGGCCCCTTCTAAGGAGGAAGTATTTGAGCAATGGTAGAAGGAGCTGGTTCCATGGCGATCAGAGGGGAGGGAGGTTCAGGCAGAAGAACAGCATGTGCAAAGGTCCTGGGGCAGGAGTGCTTCTATCTAGATATCTGAGAAATAAGAGAAGTCCATCTTGGCTGGATGCCTCATTGAGGGCATGGAGAAGCTAGGAACAGTTTACTGGTTAGGCAGGAAAGAGAGCAAACAAGACTTTGATTTTAAAAAGGTCACTCCACCTAGGAAAACAAGGAACACCAAAGACATAAGGAAAACATTAGCCTAAGAGACAAAATGGGCCACATAAACCAAAGACTCCATCAGCTCGAGACCAGAAGAACTAGATGGTGCCTGATTACCAATGATTACCAATGACTGTACTGACCAAGAACACAAAAGAAAAGTCCTTGATGGAGTAGGAGAAAAGTGGGGTGCAGAAAGACCAGGCTTAATGGTCCAAATGAGACTGGAGGAACGCCAGAAGACATGGCCCCTGGACTCTGTCACTCAGCTCTGTAGACCTACATTAGACTACACTAAAAGACATAAAATGATACTCTCGGAGAGTGTGCCTCTTAGTTCAAATAGACATATGAGACCAAATGGGAAGTTCTTGTCCAGAGGAAAGATGAGAAGGCAGAAAGGGACAGGAGCTGACTGAATGGACATGGGAGACCAGGGGCAGAAAGAAGTGGTGTCACATCATAGGGATAGCCACCAACGTCACATAACGTGTGTATGAATTTTTGTATGAGAAACTAACTTGAGCTGTAAATTTTCACTTAAAGCACAGTAAAAAAAAAAAAAAAAAGGCAGCAGCTTCTTCCAGGGCAGTGTGGGATGGGTCACCAAGAGCAGCAGCTGGAAGTGAGAGCACTTAGAAAGGGATCCAGTGGCGGGCGCCAGGGGGGCTGCAGTGGTATGAGGATGCAGGGACCATTTGGGAGAGAGTGCTGCTAGGGCCTAGAGACCAGGTGGGGACCAGGTGTGGGGACACGTGAGGTGGACAGCGGTTCTTGGGAAGGGAGAGGTAATGAGTTCCCTTAGGGACAAGCTAGTATGAGGTCCCTAGACCCTGCAAAGAAGGGGAGCTGGAGGGGCCAGGCTGGGTATCAGCAGTGAGCACAGATGAGGATGGTGCCTAGCATGGACCCAGCTCCTCCCAGAGAGTGGACAAGAAGGGACATGGTTCAGGACCCATCAGAGGCCCACCTTTAGGGGAGCTTGGGTGGCGAGAGGGAGTTGAGGCCATGGAGACTGCAGAGGCCACGCCAGAGAAGAATGGGCTGCACCAAGGGCCAGCAGTCTGGCACGGCAGAGACAGACCAGTGTGATGAGCTTGTCCACAGATGTCGCCACCATGAGGAGGGCAGCCTTGGGGGCATCTGACGAAACTTAAGTCCCAGAAGCTTGGGGAAGGGGTGAGTTGAAGGAATTTGTCTACGAAGGGACAGGAGAGACAGCCGGGAATGGGGACTCAGGGGACTGGGCATCTACAACAGAGACATCGATATGGACAGAGACCAGATGAAGGTCCAGGAGAGAAGCTGGGGAGTTTACATTTCCCAAGAAGGGAAGGCAGGGAAGTTTCCAGAAGAAGTGGCCCAAAGGCTAGGGAGGAGGATCAGAGATGTACAGACCCCAAGGTCAGGGAGAGAGAACACGGGCACAGGGACAGGTCTGTCTGAGGTGGCCTGACTCGCAGGCAGGTCAGAGGGCATGTACCACAGAAGCAGGAGACCTGCTCAGGGCCAGAGGGGCTCCCAGGGCCTCCCTCAGGGGTGAGAGGGGAGCAGGTTCGCACCCAGTGGGAGGGTGAGTGCGCGTCCAAGGGACGGAGGACAAGCCTGGAGCAAGGCCCTCACAGTGAGGTGGCCAGAGCAGAGATGCAGGAAAACAGGCCAACATGTGAAGGCCCGTTGGGTTTGTGGCAGGAAAATGAGGGCTGGAGGTAGAGGAGGGGATGAGACAGCCTGAGGATGGAGGCTGGGAGATTCTCCTTTGGCAGGGAGCCCTGCTACACAGCCAGGAGGGAAGGATCCATGCCACAGCTTGGTCACTGGGCTGGGCTGGGAGCCATGAGAGAGGTGAGGTTATGCTTTCCTTGGGAGGGCTCCCAACCGCTCCCTTTCAGCTGGTCAAACCCACAGGTCTTCAAGGCTCAGACTCTCTACCACCTCCTCTGTGAAGCTAGAAGGCCAGAGAAGGACCCTGAGGCCAGTGGAGTCTCCTTTGGGGGGCCATCATGGCCCTCAGTGGGACTAGGACATTACACTCAATTAGGGGCCCTGGAAGAAGGAGCTGCTCTCCTGTGAAGGGGAAGGGGTGGGACACAGGCTCTGAGGAGGCCTTGTGGAGATGTCCCTGGACTGTGGAGGTCTGGAGGGCTGTGGGCAGCCAGGACCAGTTAGCTAGGTAGCCATCCTCAGCCACAGGAAGAAGCAAGTGGAACCTCATTCCAGCCCTTGGGAGGAAATGAGGTTTTAAATGCACATGTTTATTGCTGACGTTTTCAGCACATGCCCTCCTCCAGAGGCTGAGTGGCCACGTGGCAGGGTCTGCATGGGGAGCTGGCGTAGTGGCAGCACAGTGAATCTGAAAAAGGCATTTCTGAAGCAGGGCTCAGTCTGACAGGGTGCCTGTCACAAAAGTGCTTGGCTGTCAGGGTGCAGAGACAGCATGGCCACACACTGTCAGCCACTCATCCCTCAGAGGGGCAGGTGGCCTGTAACTACAGCCTGGGCATCCTCATTGCTTCCCTGAGCTGTTCTCCAGAATGACACAGGTTCTGGTCAAGCAGAACCCAAGGCAAAGCTCAGCCACAGAGGGTCCTACTTCCCAACTCCCAGCAAGCCTTGGCTTCCCTATGTGGCCTTTCACACGTCACTCGGCTTTGTTAGAGGTGTTCCCTCACAGTGTGACAAGCAGGACTAGGAGAACCCAGGCTGGCCAAGAAGCAGGCAGAAGGTCAGCTGGCTGAGTATGGTACACTCTTATGGGATCGCTATGGCCTCTCCATTGCTAGGGACTTTGGGAAGCTTATTATAAAGCTCACATTGACTTCAGGAAAACCTGGGACAGACACTGGTCTCCATTCACTCATTTAATCTTTATCTGACACACAATCAGTATTCCCCATTCTATGTTTTCCGCAATCCATCTTCCGCCAGAAGTCTCTTTGCTGGAACTTACAGCAGTTGCTGGATTATGGGGATCACAACTCTAGGGTCTCTCAACCCTCCATCCTACACCATGGCCCTCCCTGGAGGTCAGGCCCTCTGGGCCCCAGCAGCCCCATGCCCTCATTTCTTGGTCCTTCTCCAGATCAGAGCACTGATGGGGTCAGTCCTTTGATGGGTCCTACTGATCAGCACACAGGCCCCAGCCTTTCCCTGGCCCTGAGTCCTGCAGCCACAGAACCCCGCCATCCCCCTGCCTGATAACCTCCCACCAGTACTCTTCACCTGTGTCTCACATCACCCTCCTACTCCCATCTGCCTTCACGTTCCCTAGGCCCAGCCATGCACACAGCAGGGACCCACACACTTCACAGGGAGCACCCCCAGGAGGCCAGGACTGCCCCAGGGCCTGGCCCCCCATCACGGCTATCACAGTCTGTGAGGGTAGCACTTCTGGTCCCACCAGCAAACAAAAGCTGGGTGAAGGACAGATGTGAGGCATGTTGAGGGGGTGGCCAGGGGTGGCTCTTCTGAGGAGTTGATATGAGCCCTGAGTGGGGCGATGAGGATGCAGTCCCTGAAGTCCAGTGGAGGAGGCTCAACAGCAGGCTGAGGGAGAAGACCCGCAGGGCTGGAGGCAGCCAGATGACCTGTGTGCCTGCAGTGCGGGAGGCGAGCATGGAGGGTACCGGAGAGGCGGCTATGGTGGCCACCCATATATGATGAGGGACCTGGGCCAGGCAGGAAAGTGGGTCCAAGACAGAGCATTGGAAGGAAGCATCACCATGACTGGATAGGGACAGAGGTGGGGATGAGGGGATGGGAAAGGAGACAAGGAAGCGTCCTGGGACTACAGCCTTTCTAAATTGGGGGTTGGTGGTGTCATAAGTTGAGCATGGGTGGGGGTGGGGAAGGGAAAGTATTACAAATTTGTCAGCGCCAACATTTTATTGAATGAAGAAAATGCTAGAAAGGCCACCTTTCCCGAGCCGCCTCGAGGCCTCCACACTGGGCTGGTGTGACAAAGCGGCAGTGAAATGCTTGTTGAAGCTACCAAGAATAGCAACTTCAGTTGCTTATTTTATACCTCAGGTTATACAGTCCCTGGGTGTTAGCCAGGATGAGAAAACAGGGGTCACACACCCCTATTCCTGCTATAGAGGCACTGAAGCTAGTATTACAACTCCGCGTCTATGACCCCTCTTGGGTCTAAGCCACACGTTGGTTGGAGACCCACCAGTTCCAAACCCTGGGAGAAGCTCAGAGAATATGGACTTGAGAAACAGGCATCTCTGTGTAAGGATGAGAGGACAGGCCCACCACTGCACCTGCCTGCCCCAGCACGCTCTCAGCACCCAGGCAGATCCAGGTCTAGCTGCCTGAGGCAGCAAGGGCCAAGAAGCCCTCAGGGTCTACACAGGAGGGAGGCCAAGGCCAAGAGAGGCAGCTCCTCTGGCTCCCCCTGAGGCCTGGCATGGACCTCACTCCAGCCCTTAGAGCCACCACTGTCCCGGTCCTCCCAAGGTACCATCTACTTGCTCCCAAGAGTATGACCTGGATCCCCCCAAGAAGTGTCTCTCTTGTCCAGAGGGCCTGATCCCACAGTGCCCAATCCCCAAACCCACAGAAAGGGGAGCATAAAAGCGTTCTCAGGGGCTCATGGGGTACCCTTTAGATCTGCACTGCAGCCTGAGGCCACTGGCTAAGAGAGGTCAAGGCCAGGCTGCACCCAGCTGACCCCCCACCCCACAGAACATCCTTGAGGACACTGGCCAGAGCTGACACTTACCACTAGCTGAGGCACGGGCAGCGACTTGCCATCGTGGCTCAGGGACACGTAGGTGAAGAAGGCACTGGCAGCCCGGTACCGCTGCTGCGAGTTGTCCACCACAGGGTCAGCGTCCACCAGGACCTCGATCTCCATGGATTTGTTGCTCGTGAAGGTCATGCGCCCAGAAATGGTGATGACATACCCTGCAGAGCATGGGGGACAGTGGAGTCACAGAGGCACCAAGATCAACAACAGGACGTCTGGGGAAATGGGGCAGGGCCAGGAAGTCAGTGTTGTTAAGAACAATGAAAGACACTTGGTTAGGCAGCAGATAGTTTTAATAATTATGAAGTTGGAATGGCAAAATATTAGAATGCTTCATTAGTAGCCTGAAAATTATTTTCTAGGGAGCAAATGTTGGTTTGCATCATCTATATCAAGAGTTGAAAGGGACCACGGTGGCCATCAGATCTACCCTCCCATTCCAGCAGGGGTCCTCCTACCCTATCCCCACCCCCCAGGAGTGGCAGCATCTGCTTGAATGCTTCCAGGGCATCCCTGCTCTCTATGGGGCAAGACCCCAACCTGCTTTTGAGTAGCTCTAGGAGTGAGACAGCTCTCACCCTGCTGAGGTTAAGTCCAAATCTGTGGTCTGCACTATGTTTTCCCGAGGTACCAGCTGCACCACCAAAGCTGAGGGCAGCCACTGTCATGCCCTGAGCATCACTAAAGATGCTTCTTCCTCCTTCTGGGGTTTGCCTCCCAGCTTCCAAGGCTTCAACACCCCAGATGCTGGCCTGACAGCTGCTAGCCGGCTGTCACATTGTCTGGGGTCCTT
The DNA here is from genome assembly GCA_028571685.1 of Heterohyrax brucei. Classification (NCBI taxonomy): domain Eukaryota; kingdom Metazoa; phylum Chordata; class Mammalia; order Hyracoidea; family Procaviidae; genus Heterohyrax; species Heterohyrax brucei. Next base: position 35,155,864 of record CM053140.1, read on the forward strand.
CATCCACCTGTAGCCCTGTCTGTACTTCTATCCACAAAGACCCTATGAACCACAGCAGCAGTCTCTCCTCCGTTTTTCTTTTAGGTGGAGCTGACAGGGCCGTCTCGTCAGGATTTCTTTTCTGTTGACCTTGCGTCATCCCCCTGGTAGAGTCTTGCCCACAAGTCAGGGCTGTCCTTATCTGAGCTGCTGGGCAGCTGCCTTCCCAAGTCTCACCTAGGGCTCTCTCCTTGGTAGATCCCTTGACTGATACGGTCTGATTATCCCAAGATGCTCACCACCTCCCCGTGCCAGCACAGATTTCCCTGTTGATCATGATGACATCCCTAATCCAAATGCTCTGTGCATACATCCTTGGGTCATGAATGTCCATCCTAGCCATGGCTGCTTGACTGTAAGCTTCTCTTCCACCTCTGCCCATCCACCCAGTCGTTGGTTCCCTTTCGCTACCTGGCCTGGGACCCCTTCCCTGACATAATCCCTCAGTCTCACCAAGCTCAGCTTTTTCACCTACAGCCAGGGGAGAGTGAATCTATCTCAGGATTCAATGAAGTAAGCCAAGCACCGAGTTGGGTACCTGGCAGGGGGCCACTCAGCACACAGTCATTGTGATTACAGACGATGCTGTTGTTGACTACGAGGCAGCTCCCACCTGCGGGGGTTTCCAGGTGAAGAGTGGCTGCTGCTGTCACCTCCAAATGACAACATGCAACTCAAGAAGGTTGCTGAGTCTAGCTGCTCACAAAGGCAGTGCTCACTGAGGGGACCTTTGGACACAATTCCCCCAGGATCCTGATGCCCAGCTCCATCCAGATAAGGCACGTTCAGACACTGGAAAGACGCAAGTGAAGGGTAGCACCATGAATGTTAGGGGTAGGGTTGAGTGTGTTGGCAAGCCAAAGATCAGAGCAGTTATTCCATGTTATAAATTTCTGGAATGTTCCATGTCACATTCAACCTCATACTTACATGGGGAGCTTCATGCTGCATATGGCCATTTCTGGGTGGGAAGGAAGGAGCTGTGTGGTCAGCAGCAAACGGAGCTATGTTAGCTGCAAGTGTGAGTCATGTCCAAGCATCCAGTCAACAGTTAGCAAACACTAGACCCTGTGAAAAGGGTGGGCTAAAAAGGTCTCATGTAGTTCTCCATGGTGTCTCAGCCTGCCTGCTACTCTGGCCTTAACCCCAAAGGTCCAGTTGACAATCCTCTCAAATGCAAGACTCAGAGGCCACAAAGCAAGTTGCAGACACAAGTCCTTCCCGTAAGAGGAAATCAACAGCGACCTTCCCAAAGAGCCAAGATGCCTGTTCCAGGGAAAGCAAATTTCAGGGATCTTTGAATATGGGTCATTTCTTTGGAGAATGATTGGGAAATATGCCCTTTGTTGTCTCCTAGGAGCCTCTGGGTAGTGCAAATGGTTAATGTGCTCAGCTGTTTATCAAAAAGTTTGGGGTTTTAATCTAGCCAGGGGTGCCTCAGAAGAAAGGCTGGAGATCTACTTCCAAAACAATCAGCCACTGAACACTATGGAGACAGTTCTGCTCTGACACAGGTGGGGTCACCATGAGTTGGAGCTGGTTCACAGCAACTGGTTTACTGTTCTCGTCTCCCATGGCAATATTCCTCCCGAGCCCAGCAAAATCACAACTGGTTATCACTTAATCTCAGTGCTAAACATCTAAAGAAACTTCTAACTTGAACCAAAATGGTTGCACAAAATTAAGTCAGCTGATTCTTTGAGCATCAGATAAAATGAAAGGAGAGAAGGCTGCCTTGGAGGGCCACTTCCAGCACAGAGTCCAAGCACGACTTCACCAGGCTGGAAGCAGTTTCAGTTACAACCGGGACCTGAACTTCCTCACCTTTCATACAGAGTGCTGTCACTGTTCTCAACTAGCCCGTGTTTTAATCCCGGCTGACATGCTGCAGAGACACACTGCAGAGCCAGGAACTCAGCTGGGTTACTGACCAGCTGAAAGCATAAGGAGAGAAACGGAAGCAGGTGAAGTTTGGATGGTGGAAAAACCACTGCCAGGTGCCAACAGAGAGTACAAGGGTCCAAAGCCCCTAAGTGACTGAGAGCTTTCTCTCAGAACACGACCCCCCTACTGCAGAGCCAGGGTCCCTGGGCAGCAAACAAATCTCAGTTGGATTCATGTGCTTGGCTCTGTCTAGGTGTCCAGAAGGGATATGAAGCATGGGCCCCTCGGAGCAGGTCTCTCTCACCTTGAAGGCCCACTGGGGTAACTCCAGCCTTAGCCAAGGTGACAGGAAAGCTCAGCCCAAACCCTTCAATTCCTACCTCTCATCTCATCAGCCACTGCACCATCACTGCCCCTCAGGGCCCAGGAAGGAGCAGTCCATTCATCATCTAGGTGTGGGAGTGGCTGGGGGACCAGGGATGGGTCACAGTTTATGGGGATGAAGGCCTCAGCCTCTACAGGCCTCCTCCGAGCCTGATTCAGAAGAAGCCCCCAGCCCAACAGCCTCCCTTCTGCCCCACCACACCTGTCCTGGCCTGCTGTACGCTCTGTGCCCCTAGGGTCTCAGCTCCAGTGTCCAGGAGGTTCCCTCACCCCTCTTTCCAGAATGGGGCTCCTTGCCTTCAGAACACAGAGCTCCATGTGGCCACATCCTGGCCAGCCAGGCCCTCTGCTGTGGTCTCTGCCCAGCCCAGATGCCCCAGGAGCAGCACCAGCCTGGTCTGGCCCACCACTGCCCTGGACAGGCCCCCAAATTCATGCTGAGCCAGTGTGGGGATGGGCCCCCTTCTGTGTGTGACCCCACCAGGGTTCAGGGATGTGGTTCACAACTCATGCTGACAGCACCGCAGCCTCAACAATGTGGCTTGTGTGTTCTCAGCAGCTGGCAAAGTCCTCTGAGCTGAGCACCCCAGGCCTCTCTGCAACCATGGGTGGACACTGCACAGCCTGGTATCTAGGGTATGCAGGGGCATCAGCTGTGCTCATTAGCAAATGGGCACAGGGGTCGCTGTGTCTGGGACTCTGCGACAGGGTCGCTGAGGCTGTACATGTGAAGCACCTGCTCAGTCCAGGTCTCAATGCAGCGCCAGGGTTGGGGGCACCCAGCTTCACCAAACACATCAGGTGGAAGGGGTCTTGAAATGACGGCTCAGGGCAACTCCTCATGGACAGCTACGCAGGCCTCACTCACCATATTTTTCAAGGAGACGCCATCCTTCCATGTGGTTCTACACTTGCTGTGCTAACATGTCAATGTCACTTCTCTGAATCAATCCTGTCACATGGACATAAGCCCAAGACAGTAGGTTCTGGGTGCCTCTCTGATTAAGAGTCCCTCCTAGAATAAGCCACCTTGAATCCCAGGGGACAGTGAGTTGCAGAGTGCTCCGTCAGCCTCTCGGAGGACGTGCAGGTTGGGAAACTGGCTGAGGTAAAAGGCATCACACCAGTAACGTGATAAGAAGTGACATTTAAAACAAATCACTCTATGCTTTCCTTTTTCTGCAGCAGGCACATTTGCACCAGGCACAAAGCTACTTAATGAATAAAATGGTCTGTTGCACTTACGTGAGAGCTCTAAGTTTTTCAGCTCATGAGGAACTCAGGGTAAGAAAACCTTAAAAATATCCTCACCCTTTCTCCCTGGGTTCCAGGGGATTCAGAGATGTACCAGGTTGGACCTGTCATAACAGTCTACTATTGACCTTCAAGAAAAGGCCTCAAGCTGGGTCTTAATAAGCACAGTGCTCCCACTGAAGAGCCTGGCCCAAGAGGTAGGGGCTGCCCAGCTGTGCTCTCAGGGTCTCAGAGGACCCCATGCATAAGGGAGCCTCCAATCCCAAGTTTTGTGCAACCACTGGATGTGAGGCTGGGATAAGCCAAGAGGCTGTCTGTCTTCCCTTACTGATAGTGATACTGACAGGTGCCTGCAGAAGCTTTCAGACAGGGCCGTCGCTCAGGCCGTCCCGAAGCGCGGAGGCCTAAGGAGCCCCTCCCTACCCTCCGGGGGTCCCTGCCAGCGAAAGGCCCACAGTGGTGTTGGGGAAGACAGGGCTGTGGGAGGCAGAGCTGATAGACCAGTGAAGCCCCACCTGCCTGTCAGGTGGGTTAATTAACATACGCAGTTGGCAGACCAATGGCTCTACAGGGGTCCAAGTCCTAGACTCTGCTGCCATTAGGTGCCATCAAGTTGTGTCAGTTTCAACTCACAGCAATGTTACATGCAACAGAATGAAACACTGCCTGGTCCTGTGCCACCCTCACAATTGTTGCTATGACTGAGCCCACTACTGCGGCCAGTGTGTCAGTCTATCCGGTTGGGGGTCTTCTTCTGTTTTGCTGACCCTCCACTTTACCAAACACAAGTTCCTTCTCCAGAGATTAGTCCCTCCTCATAATGTATTCAAAGCAAGCAAGATGAAGTCTTGCCATCCTTGCTTCTAAGGAACATTCTGGCTGTTCTTCTTCTAAGACAGATTTGTTTGTTCTCCTGGCAGTCCATGGTATATTCAATATTCTTGGCCAGCACTATAATTCAAATGACTAATTCTTCGTCAGTCTTCCTTTCTCACTGTCCAGCTTTTGCACGTACATGAGACGACTGAAAACACCGTGGTTTGTGTCAGATGTGCCCCAATCATCCTCGTCCCTGGAACCTGTGAACATGTGACCTGGCACGGCAAAAGGGACTTGGTGGCATGATTGAGTTAAAGACCTTCAGGTTGGGGAGATGATCCTGGACCACCTGGGTGGGGCCAATCTCATTAAAGGCTGCTTAGAAGTGGGAGAGCCAGAGGGAGATGCAAATGGGGAAGAAGAGTCAGAGAGGTGTGGTGTTCCCGGCTGTGAAGATGGAGGAAGGGGCCCAGAGCCAAAGAATGCAGTAACCTCCAGAATCTGTAAGAGGCAAGGAACAGATTCTCCTCTAGAGTCTCTGGAAAGGGACACAGCCTTGCTGTTAACACCTTGATTTCAGTCCAGTGAGACCCATGTCAGGCTTCTGACCTTCAGAACTCTAAGATAATACATTTGTATTGGTGCAAAGCCACTAAGCTTTTGGTAATTTGTTACAGCAGCCAGAGAAGACTCATACAACTACTGAAGTAGAAGGTGAACTCAATTATTTCAGGGCAGCTCACTGGTTTCTGGCACCATGCTGTTACTGACATCAAATCACAAGTGACTCTAAAAACCAGACACACAATACTTTATGAAGCTCTGAGAATGATTATTAAAGTTCTACTGTATATCTCTCCTATGTAACATTACATTTCCATGTTTCAAGCACAAAGAGTCCAGAAACTCACATGAAGTTCACAGTGCAAAGAAATGAACTCTAAAGAGAAGCTGGCCAGGGTGCTGGCAGTCACACAGCCATCAACAGAGGGCCTGGTGGCTTTCCGATCAAAGGACATTCCGTGACAGTGTTGAAATCATCCAGCTTGTTCCACTGAGGGTCCAGGGTGACAAAACCGCTGTGACTCTGTCAAAAGTGTATCCAACCCAAAACAAAGGAACACATTTTGATTTAAATTTTGTAGGTTTTATCAGTCTGTGACTTAGTGGTTCCAACTATGAGATTCCCATCTGAATTTGGGAGTTGGAGTTAATCAAATTCCCTCTTGTGAACTCTGGAGAAGACCAGAGCTTACCAGCACCAGCAAGCTCTGAAGCTGCCCTGCTTGGCAAATTCCAACTTGGCCACAGCAGTTTGAAAGGTGTCCCCATGCAGACTGCGAGCAGCAGCTCCTGAAGGGCTTTGATGAGCAGAGGCTGCTTCTTAGGAAGGTCCTGCCCTAATAATAGATGCCAGTTTGGGCCCTCATGCATGCCAGGGTCCCAAAGCTGGGGCTAAACAAGAGCTAGCACACTGTGGTCTCAGGCCAAGTAGGGAAGAATGTGGGTGTCCCAGAGCATTGGCTAATCCCAGCACTGGATATGTGGCTAGCCATAGCCAAGGAAAGAGACATATGGGCACTGAGTTCTCAAGGTTGATGTCCTAGAGACCAGCACTGCCCAATAAAACTTTCTACAGTGACAAAGATGCTCCAGACCTGTACTGTTCACAGGTGGCTGCTGAGCACTTCAAGTGTGGCTGGTAGAACCAAGGAACTCAATTTTTCGTTTAAGTCCATTTAAATAGCTACATGTGGCTAGTGGCCAGTCCTAGGGAGCGCCAGGGGACTCTTGTAGTTCTATAGGCAAAACTGACTTAACTCAGCAAGCATGTCAGGGTTATGGGTTTCTCTTTTTATATGGCCTTTCTGACCATGGTCTTATAATTTCCACAAAATGACTGGGTTACACAAATAAGGTGCCTGTGGACCACCAAAGGGTGAGCTTTGCCATCCAGCTAGGCATAAAAAGAGCCAATCCCTGAGGTTAAGGGGGGTATCTCACCACCATCAAGAAGAAGAGCCAGGAGTGGAGTGGGTCCTCATGCCGAGAACCTCCTAGACCCAGGAGTTAGCCCTGACGTTTGAGAGCTGCAGATGGAGGTGGCGACAGCATGAGATGACAGCAGCACAGGGCCAGCAGACGGCTGCAGTGGGTTCACTGACCCACAGAATGAGAGAGCTCCTTGACCAATGGAAAACTGATACATCACAGGGACCTTCCTCCAGAGCCAACAAAGATAGAAAGCCTTCCCCTGGAGCCAACGCCCTGAATTCGGACTTGTAGCCAAATAAACTTCTTGTTAAAACCATCCACTTCTGCTACTTCTGTTACAGCAGAAGTAACATGTACACTTCCAGCTGTACAGATGGAAGAACTGTATCCTGAGTTGTTCTTATCACTTCTAAGTTGATCCTAATCCTGAGTTGTACTCTGTTACTTCTCTAACCAACCCCATAATTGTGAGTTCTGTGGGACCACTGCAATGACTTACTGAACCCAGCAGAGAAGTAGGGAGTGCTGTAGGAGGGATGGCTGGTGTCAGAATTGGTAGAGAGGGTTGGAGAGAGGAGGTATGTCTCCTTGACCTTACAGAAATCAGTTGGGGGCTGATGCTGACAGTGATTCCTATCTCCCCTCTTGGTGAAGTTAGAAGAGTTTGGACTTTACCCTTTTCAGCATGATACGCTGGAGGGGATGGATGGGTGGGTACGCGGTAGGAAAGGACCTCAGACTGCTGTCTCCCTCTGAATTATTTATCTGGAAAAAGGACCTCCTGGGCAGGCTTGGGAGTGAGCCATACAGAGACATAAACTAGGCAGTGTGGGCTACTTGGGGTTTCACTCCACTAATCCTGAGAGTCCCTTAACAGTGTTTTTGAGCTGCTTTGGAAAGCTGAAAGCTTCACACACAAACTCTGTGTGGAGTGTCCTGTTGTTGGGTGCCATCAAGTTGATTCTGATCCATAGTGACCCCATGTGACAGAGCAGAACGGCCCCATAGGTTTCCCTAGGCTCTTTCTCCTGAGGGGCTGCTGGGTGTGTTTGAACCGTCAACCTTTTGGTTAGCAACCAAGCCCTTAACTGTTATACCACTAAGCCTCCTGGTAATAAATATTACTTGTAAATACGGAAGAAAAGAGCATGAAACCAGAACCAGATGGTGCCCGGCCACCACCAAAGACAGGAGTGATAGGGGACACAACATAGAGTCCCCGACATAACATGAGAAAAAAAGGTGTGCGGATCAAGAATTCTACTAAAAGAGCAGTATTGATGGTCCAGCGACCTAGAGACTCCCCTGGGAACATGCTCCCTAGATCTGCTGCTGCCCCAGACCTGAAACCAGGACTGAGGTCAATACTTCAGACAAAGAACGGACTGGACGTGGGGATAGAGAGTGTGAGCACGTGGTTGTGCACTTTCTGGCTTTATACATTCATAGAAAGCTGTCCTACCGGTTTATTTCTAGAGGGGAGAGAAGAGGCTAGAGAGGCGGGGACAGGAGTTTGTTAAGAAGATGCTAGAAGCAAAGAATGAAAAGGAGAGCAGATGGAGCTGCAGAGAGGTGGGCACGCAAAGCTGCCGTGGACTGTAGACTTTCACTTAATCATAAAAAGTGAAAATATGGAAGAAAAAGGCCTGGTGATCTGCTCCAGAAAATCAGCCAGTGAAAACCCTACGGAGGACAGTGGTCTGGAGTCGTCACGAGTGGGTGCTGACTTGCGGCAGCAAACAACAACACAGTTAAACACATCGAGGTCTTGCAGTGAGCTGAGGTGTAGCTCAGTTTTTCTTTTCTTCCCCCAATAACTGTTGGGCCCCACGAACAGGAGACACGTGAGAGCTGGTGGTGCCCAGTCTGCTTCCCCAGCACACGGGCCGCTCTTCCAGGGCAGCAGCGGCCAGATTTCAGCCGGGTGCCAGGGATTTTGAAAAGAAAACAAAATAATAAGAAATAGCTGTTACCAGGCCCAAGAGCTTGCCCAATGTTTCCAAGTTTACGGACAGCTCAGCATTAAAGCACCACAAAGAACCACGGCAGTGAACTTTCTCAAGAAAAGCATGGAAACAGTGAGCTAACTTTGGTATTTCTTACATAACCAACCCCAAAGCCTTTTCTAGAATTTTATTCTCATCCTCCATTTTAACAGGTCACAGTCTGGGGACACTGTTCTCCACAAGAGAACTTCAGTTTTAGCTTTTCCTACCAAAGGCTTCCAACACTGCCCTAAAGGTAACTACTCCCCCATTTAATGCTTTTTAACAGTTGTCTTGGCATTTTAACCTTTCAAAGAAAAAAATAAAACAGGAAATGGAGCAAGTGACTGGCAAGATTCAAGTTCTCATTTTTAAGTCTGTAAACTGCTTGTTTCAGATGTTGCTGACTTTCCCATCATGTCACGTGACGAGAATCATTCAGCCTCATTCCACACACCATCCTTGTGGTCTTCACCGCACCCTAGGAGTGTGGGGCAAAACACCCCACGAGGGAGGTAGTCAGCAGCATCCTCTCCCATTGTGCGATGCCCCTGGGAGACAGGGACACGTGTCACAGGTCAGTGACCCTGAGGTCGCGTGCCATCCAGTCTCACAGATGAAGTGCTCCTTCCTTGGTCTTCCCTGCTTGGCTCCAGTTTAGCTCAGCACACAGCTGACAGAGGTCTCACACGTGCTCAGCACATGTGCCTGGAGCACAGGCTAAGAGGGGCTGAGGGGACTGAAATGGGTGACAGCCTCTCACAGAGGACTCTGAGTACCAGATGAGGGGCTTGGGCTGAATCTGGCATGCCTCAGGCAGCTATCAACTTTTATGGACAAAAACTGCAAGATCACAGACATCTCTAGAATGTGAAAGCAGTGGGAGTGCTGGAACAGGCGTGCAGAGTGGGGTGAGGCAGTCAGGAGGTGAGACAGATGATGCTCTGTGGTCTAGCCAGGCTGGTGGGGATGGAGGTCTGCGAATAGCAAAGACACTGCCTGGCTACAGCCAGGGGCAACCAAAGACAACAGTCACTTCAGCAGCTACTTGTGAGGTGTTTCCTGTGCATGCAAATTGCAGGCTACTTTTTAAGTGTGGGGGGAGTAAGCCCTCCTTCCAAAGCACCCACTTTCCGTGGCTAACTTCTAGACATGCACTTCACCTGAGCAGCAGGTGAAACAATGTGGCCACCCCTTCTGCACCCTCATCCCTGGGCTGGATACTACCCTACCACGTGGCCCTCACAAGGGAAGGTAATCCCAGTGAGCATAGGATGTGGAATGAGGCAGCTTGGAGCCAAGGTGACAGGCTTCACCAGCTTCACGATTTCACTAAGGTGAGAACAAACTTGGGTCTGCAGGAGTCAAGCCCTAAGGAGAGACAAGAGTCTTTGCAGTGATAGACACCACTCCTGCAGGGTGTGCCTGAGGAGAGCCAACTGGGCACCACATCACTGAAGCCAGGCTCTGGCTCCACCACAGTGCCCTGGCTTGGCCGTTCTGTGCTGTAAACTGGACCTAAGCTGCCACTGGGGTGGCCACGGGGTCTGACCTTTTGGCATACCTTCACATTAGCGCTGCATTGCAGGGGACAGCAAAGGCGTTGGGCTGGAGGCCAGTAGCCACTCTGAGGCTACCACAGACACAAGAGGAGTCCAGTGGGCCTAAGGAGGTCTCAGCATACTGGCACCAGGAAAGTAGGATGGAACAACTGGGGACACCCACCCTGACCCCTGCGATGATGCAGGCGTACATCAAATGTGCGTCATTAAGACACTGGAGTCCACGGGTCCTCCTCATCTCCTGGCCGGATCAGCCTCACTGATGAAGGAAAAAGGTCTGATCTAAAGTGGCTGTACCCTAAGAGGCCTCTGCCCCAGCCCAGTGGAATCAAAGACAAAATTGGACAATCCTGTTTCTGAACACAGCATGGCCTGTGCGTGACACAAATAGAGTGTGCTCCGAGCCCCAACCCCGTGGAAGGGACTCTCTTCAACAGAGCACAGTGACATTCCACTGGAAAACAAGCAAGGTGTGACAGTGTCTAAGGCCCTGGAGGACACGTTCACAGAAAGAGGTCAGGCTCTGTCATGGCTATTTTAGTTTGGCCCAAATCCCTTTATATACAAAACAATGTGTCGCCTCAGAAAATAGAAACACTCTCTGCTCCAGGTGAGAAGCTGATGTTTTCCCAGGGGGTACCCAGGCTGGGCATGTGAAGGCCCAGGGTACAGGTGTGATGGCCACCCCTGGAGTCATAGCATGAGGAGGCCACCCTGGCCAGCCCCTCAGTGTAGCTCAGCATCATCCTAGCTCTCTGCAACGGAGGCACCCAGGAAGCCCACACAGCCTGCCCCTGTTCCTCAATGCCTGCAGGAAAGCAATTCACAGTGAAGTGTTCTGTCAGGAATTCTGACTCCTGGAAATGAAAACCCTTCATCTGTGTTTTAGGGAAGAGTAACCCTTTAGGAGCCTCTGAGTGGGGCAAATGGTTAAGCATTCAGCTGAAAGGCCTGGTGATCTACTTCCCAAAAATCACGCACTGAAAACCCTAAGCAGCAGGAGCACAGTTCTACTTTGACTCATATGGTGTTGCCATGAGTCAGAGTTAACTTGGCAGTGGCTTTTTAAATTTTTTTTTTAATATTTAGAAATGAAATGTCTTTGTTAAAAGCAGTTCCTCACATGAGTGCTGGCAGACATACGAATCATACATTACTTTTTGTAGATTAACTTCATGTTTTTTTTCTTTAAACTTCAGCAAGAAGGTTTGACAATGACCAGTGTCCCTCACAGGAATGTGAAAAACAACTTATATCATCCTCTTCATCAATACCCTCCAAGGAGGAGACCCTCATCCCAGCTCCACTCTTTAACCCCCTGCTTGCAATTACTCTTCTTACTTAAAGAACCTGGAAGGATAAAACCCTCATCCCAGTACCCTCTTACTGTCTATTGATAATTACTCTTAAGGTCAACTGCCCAGAGCTATGCCAGCAAGAAAGTTGGGTGACTGCTGAATGACATCATCCCCTAATGAGTCCTGACCGGGAACCAACGAGCTCATGCCAAGGAACTAAAATACCGGACAGGTGTCACCAAAATGTCGATTCCCACTCATAGCTACCCTCTCGGTCTCAGTAGAACTGTCCCATAGAGTTACCAAAATATATAGCTGGACCCAAATTGGGAACCAAGAGTCCAACCGCCTTTTCAGTGCCATATCTCAGCCCTGCCCCTTTATAATATCCACACTATTTCCCAGGAATTTAATGACTATGTGTAACTTCTCTTTTCCTATATAGTACAAAAAACTTCTCACAGCCCTTTGTTTGGGGAGACTGAATTTGGAGGAGCGTACCTCTCTGTCCCCTTGTGTACTGGTGCATAAGTAAATATCTTGCTTCTCATCCCAATCTTGTCTCAAAGACTAGCCCTTTGTGGCAGGTGGCACCAACTCTGCTTAGGTTTGCAGTAACACAGTCTGCCTCTAGTTGTCCTCCTGGTTGCTAAATTCCCCTCCTCCGACTCGAGTTCACATTTTTCTCTTCAAAATTAATAATTCTTAGTGACTGGGAATCAACTCTCATACGTCCTTGAACTTTCCCTTACAGATGAAATCCAGTTGTGCAAGTGAGGCACACAGTCTGAAGGGGTGTCTATTCTGACAGCCTCCTTACTTCTAAAGAGGCTGACTCTTCGGGCGTCTCTCTGGGCTGATCTGCAGGCAACTGGCTGCACATCTGGGAAAGGGCATTTTTGTCCTGAATGGTTCTCAAAGGCCACTCAGGTACCCACAGCAGCAGTTATGTGGAATTAAGTGAATTTTCCCTGGAATCTGCATTTAACAGTGTAGCCCTAGTTAAGGTAAACCACCAGGCCTCAACTCCAGACAAAGCAGCATGGAATTATGGTACAAGATTCTTTCCTTCCAGAACAGCAGGGAAGGTCACTGTTATGCTCAGCATCTACTCACATGAGCAGCTAAGACCCACGGAGGGGGAGCTAAAGCCAGACAAGAGCTACTTCCTTGGGGCACTTTCTACATCTGTGGCCGACACCCATCAGTGATGGAGGGATTCTGCAAAGCTGATGGGCAATGCCACAGGTGGGCCTTTTTCTCACCTTAGTAGCATGCCAAATCTGAGTACATCTAAGTTGCTCTCAGAAGGGAGGGACCCCTAAACCCCAGTGCTAGGATACTTCTGTCCCCAACACTTGGGCTCAGAAACCACATAGATTCTTCTAAGGAGCAGCTTCAGAAGAAGGTGCCAAGACTGAATAAAGCATCTGTGGCCCCACAGTGTGACCCCACACTGATCCCACTCAGGTGGTAACCTGTGAGGTGTCCCCTACATGGACTCCTGGTGGAAATGGGACACAGGAGGGTTGTGTTTATACTTCTTTTATCACCTCCCACAGCAAGGGATTTGTTGACTTGACAGCCTCTTTCAGCTTCAATGGCCAGGCTTCTCAGAATCAATGCTAGGCTCTTCCAACGCTAATGCCCTCCATCCCTGCTGCACTTTGGATGAGGCAACACAGTTACCACAGGTCAAGATCTTGAGAAAAGCGACACCGCAAGATGAGCCCACACTGGTCTTGCCTTCTGAAGAGACTACAAGCCCAGTCTCTACAGTGTTCCACTCACTGATGCTGCTCTGGGTGAGGCAGGCAGGGCTGACCGTGGGGGCTCCCCCAGGGGCTCTCTGTAGGGAATTCTGCTGTTACTTAAATCATGGATTACAGATTGCTCCACGCAGACAAAATGTGCCTGCCTTGAGATCTGCTAGAAATGGTCATGGTTGCATACGATCTCATCTGTGGGATGTTTGAGGAGAATGAGTTTATGCTGATCTTTAACAGTATGAAGACCCTAATCACACTGGATTGAGAAACCAAATCAGCCAAGTTTCACAGATGTATCAGCAAGGGCAAAGCACATCAACCTGGCTGCTTGTGTCTCGAGGCAAAGAGACAGACAGCAGAGCCCAGGTGACACTGGGTGGGTAAATAAATTCAGCTGGTACAAGGGACCTTAAGCAGCCAAACAGCCACTTCCTCCCTTGTCTTTGGTCAGAAGAGTTCTGTTACCTTTTCTGATCTTGTCGTGGAAATTAATGGCGTCCACAGAGGCGGTGACAATGTTGGTCTTGCAGTGGCGGGCAGCCACAATCCCGGCTACTTCATCCATAAGCTTCATGGTGACACCTGCACACAAAAGGAGCGCGTGGCATATTAAAAATGGAGGGAGGCATTATGGATCAAACTGTATTCCTCAATGAGATATGCTGAAGTCCTAATCTCTGAACCTCTGTACGTGACCTTGTTTAGATACAGTGTCTTTAAAGACATCATGCCTTACGTTAACACAAGGTCACACTAGAGTAAACCCACACCAAAGCCATCCAGTCAATTCTGACCCATAGTAACCCTAAAGGAGGTGGAACTGCCCCATAGGGCCTACAGGGAGCAGCTGGTGGATTTGAACTCCTACCTTTTTGGTTAGCAGCCAAGCTTTTAACCAGTGAGCCACCCCAGCTCCACTGAAGATGTTATCAATGAGGCTCACATAAGGTCAGACTAATATAGTGGGTCCTAATCCTTTATGAGAGGTTGCCTAACAAAATAGGACAAGAGACACAGAGACAGGGAGACAGAGCAAGCACACCATGTGATACTGCAGATACAAATTAAGGAAGGCAGGGCACGACAACAAGCCAGGGGAGAAGCAAGGAAGACTGCCTCTCAGACCCTGTCATGGAGTGAACTGTGTCCCTTCCAAAACTATGCACTGACTCGGCTAGGCCATGATTCCTGGTATTGTGTGGTTGTCCTCCAGTTTGTGATCTATTGCCCTCCAGCTTGCATCATGCTATGAACCCTCGTCTCTGAGCCTACAGCCTGGAGCCCCAGTGGCACAGTGGTTAAGAGCTTGGCTGCGAACCAAAAGGTCAGCAGGTCAAATCCCCAGCCACTCCTCGGAAACCCTATGAAGCAGTTTTGCACTGTATGAAGGGGTCACTGTGAGACAGAATTGACTCCACAGCAATAGGTTTGGGTTTTTTGGGTTTATGCTTAAGAGTATAACCCTGTTTGGGAATGAGCTGTCCATGATGTTAATAAAGCAAGATTAGGTCATGTTAACCCCTTCATTACTAAATCTTTATTAAAAAACTTTTTTTTGAGTCTACGTGTTTTCACTAATTACGGCACATTGATCTGAAGACTAATTCAGAACTTCTTACATGAGTTATGGATTTTGAAGATGCATGATTTGGTAATATAAGCCTCCAATTTAAGGTGAGTGGCACTGCAGAGCCACCAATGTGACATGACAATATTCCAATAAGAACTAGTTTATCGCTAGCACCTTTCCACTAGATTACACAGGGAACCTCTGGTTTTCCAAATGACACAGAAAAATCAAAACCCATCAGGGCTCCTGAGCTATCACATAGGAAAGCCAATATCATGCCTGCAGCCTCCTCTCACAGAAATCAAGGGAAAAAAGCCAAATGTTTACAAAATTAACACATCCAGGAAGCATCACCTAATAGAATCCTCTACTGACACAACAGTGAGGCTCCAACTCTGGTCTGCTGGGTCCCACACATCCGCAAAGGGACCCACCCTATAGAAAATGCTTAGAATGGAGTAACAGTGACTACCTAGGAGGACCAGAGGCAGTGGCTGGCATGTAGTTATATCAACAGTAACAAAAGGCTTAACTGAAGATTAGGGTGGGAAGCAACACCTTTACTCAGGTCATAGCCCTGATGTGATGTAGGAGGAGTTTCCCTGGGGTGTGCCTTGCATCACCACACTGCCAGGTTGTGTGTGTGTGTACGCCATCACCATAGCCAGGCTGGGTGCAAGACCACCACCATCACTGGTGGGCAGGGCTGGGCCTAAGCCCCACTTCACTGCCTGGCTGCGTGTGAACCCCTTTTCTACCTCCACCTCTGGCTGAGCCTGAGCTGCTAATGGCAACTGCCGTCAAGAGACAGGCAGACTCAGTGAACGCTTGCCAGCCTGAACACTGGTTTAATTTGGGGCTCTGAGGAGAGAGCGGAGGTCTGGAGGAAGGACAGAACGGAGAAGTAAACTACCTCAGGGCAACGTCAGGTAACATGCTGCATGAGAATCACGTATGTCTTGCTCAGTGAGCAAAGAGCAGCTCAAGACAGCAGCCAGTGTCACCTTTGCCAGGTGCCAAACATGGACCATACAGAGGCAGGTGTTGGGACACCGGAGATGAGTTTCTGACTTGGCTGCGGCCTCGGAGTGTGTGTGTATGCATGTATAAGGCCCTTAATAGGGGCGTTACTGAGAGCCCATAGACCAAGCTCCTCCGGGTTGTTGGGCTTCGTAAAATACTGGGTTGTTACACACCTGTCTGGGTGGCCAGCTTGCAAATACAGCCAGTACACCCGGGAGGCTGGAATTCAGAAGGTATCTTCCCACTGACTTACTCTAAACACCATAGGTAAAACTCATCAGCCAACCAATGCTCGTCCCATCTATGATGTTGTGTCGAAAGAGCCTATGCTTACCATGAAAAGCTGTAGCCGCGATGATGATTTATGTGGAAAGAACAGTGACTGAGAATGTAGAACACAGATATGTAAGAACAAAGAGTGGACCACAAGAATGATAAAGACACAGGTGGGCTTCTAGCGGAAACGGGGGTGGGGAGACCGAGGGCATTTTTAACTGCGGCATTTTAGGAGTTTGTGACTGAACTTGCATTACGGTGGCCTTCCTTTTATAAACAGGGATGTGTCACCAGCAATTCTGCCCCGTCAGCATCCTTCTGGGAACCAAAGAGAGAGACAAACAGGATGCTCTCCAAGTAGGATTTTCCAAGAGAGAACGAAGAAGGGAACACAGATGTGTGGTGCTAGGAGGCAAAACGAAGCGGACACACATGTGGAGAAGCAGTGACGCACTGGAAGCCATGAGCGAGATGCTAAGACAAACGGCTGGCATTTACTGAGGGCCCCGGTGCCCTTTACATGGAGTCCCCTTTGCTAAAAGGTCAGCTCCTTGAAGGCAGGGATTTTGTCTGCTTTGTTCTGATGCCTTCCAAGCACCTAGAACAGGACCTGCTCCATTGTCAGCTCTTGACAAATAGTGAATGAATGAACAAATGAGATCCTCACTGGATGTCAGTCCCAGAGTAGAGACGTCATTGTCTCCATTCTATAACCCAGGGACCTGAGGCACCGAGAGTGAGCAACGTGTCCAAACTCACATAGCACTTGCTGTGTGCAGTGGTGCAGCAGGGGTAGAGCCCAGGGCACAGGGCCATCTGGACTGCCTCTCCAGCCAGGTCCTGCTGTACTGCAAATCCTGAGGGGAATTCTTAACCAAGATAAGGCTATGGAAGTAGAGAAACAAGAGTTCAAGGCCAAGGTGGGGGTGGAGAGGTGGCAGTAAAAATAGTGGGGGGGAGGGGAAGAGGAAAGGGTAAAGGTCATAGACCCAGAGCTGTCCTGCCACCAGGTTTTGTCATCAACTGAGGGTGGCTGAGTTAAGGTAAGGAAGGGAGGGGGAGGAGGTGGGAAAAGAAGACCAAGTTTGCATTGGAATTAAGGTTTACTCCTTAGAAAGTAACCATAATTAACCCTTTAAGAGTAGGTCCTAAAAAATAGAACCCTTTAAGTGTAGGTCCTAAAAAGCAGAACCTGTTAACAATGACAGAGGGTGTAATCAGCTCCTCTATGCATTTATCCCAAATGCAGGCCAGGTGGCATAACCATTCCCCAAAGACTCCATGCTTACTAAAACACTGCAAGCTCTTAACCTCACGCCAGGATCCCTGGTGACGCAATGGTGCAGAGCTCTGCTGCTAGCTGAAGGGTTGGCTGTTTGCACCCACTCTGCAGAAGCTATCTGTTTCTGTCAAGAGTTCGGCCTAGAAAACCTTACGGAGCAGTTCTACTCTGTCACATGGGATCACTATGAGTTGGAATTGACTCAACAGCACCCAGCAACAGCAAGTTTGTGTCAGCAAAGACAGCTGTGAGCACACACCAGACAATGGCAGCTGGGTGGGTTCCTCCAAGTGATGTCTCTATCTGCCCCAAGTGTGACTCTATCCATATTCCCTGGAGCATACTGTACCATATGTGACATGGAAGCTGGTGCTCGGTGAGGACATACCTGTTGTCCCTGGGTCCCTGGCCTAACACTGAAATGGGCATGCTGAGTAATAAATGACTGTTGACTATCAGACCAAACCAACGTAGGGAAGGATCTCACCCAGGAAACCATCTCCAGAAGCAAGTGGACTCCATATTTGGGCAACAGTTTGGATCCTCAGTTAGTCACAGGTGAGGCCAGAGAATGCATACGTATCAAAGCCACAGAAACCCAAGGCCAGGTATGCTGGATGATGTGTCAAATAACAAACCAATATTGTAAATTATCTTGCTACGCATGAGGGATAACGGACTGCAAAAGCACAGCTCCCTGCCAACCCCAACAACCAGAAGAGAGAACCAAACACAGGACCACCATGGATCAAAATCTGACTTTTCATCAGCTGCAGTCCTGAGATGAACAGTGTTATATAGATGATAGAAAAGGCTAAGACTTGTGGCTTAAGTTAATGGAATTCCAGTGTGTAGAAGGTGGCATAATCCCACCATGTAAAAGTATCACTAGGTCACACCCTAAATTTGGAGTTTTATTCCAAGAACCAGAATAATGACAAATATGGGCAGTGGGTGACTAGGATAGTGAAGGATCCCAATTCTGTGCCAGACAAGGGGGTCTTGAAAGAACAAGGCTACTCCCTGAAGGCCCCAGGTGTGGGAGGGGCTCTCCCTTGGGGCTCTCACCTTTGCCCACTTCAGTTATTCCATACCCCCTACACATAGGATCAGTGGGGAGAAGCTACGGCACAGCAGATTTTCAGGATCAACCATCCATCAGTTTGTTGTGCTGTGGTGTCTTGCATCTTGTTAGAAGCCGTGACACCGGTACTTCAAACACCAGCAGCGTCACCTATAGTAAATAGGCTTCAGGAGAGTGTCCAGAGTAAGAAAGAAGGAAAGGCCTGGTGAGCCACTTCCACAGGACAGCCAACGAAAACCCTACGGATCATGAGAGAACACTGTCGGCTACAGAGCTGCAAGATGAGGCCCTAGGCTGGCAGCCACTCAAAACACAATCAACTTGAGCATATCAATGATTGTGAGGATGACGCCGGACCAGAAAATGTTTCCTTTTCCATACACTGGGTTTTCTGTGAGTTGGGGATGATCTGATGGCAACTGACAAGAAGATAAACTTTCTGGAAAAAAAAAATTAAGAGTTGTCCAAAAACCTAGCTTTTGAGCTTGTAAAGGTGTTTAGGTCTAAGGTGTGTTTCGGGCTGGTGGGAAGCAGAAAGCGCTGCCCACGAAGGCAGAGCTTGTCAGAGACCTGTGTGAGGCTCCTTTGACTCTGAGATGCCAGGTTTTCACAGTGACACTTCTTAGTGTTACTACTGTGGACTTTCAGGAACACAAAGGATGACTGTGGCCCTTTGGGGTCCTGTGGCTACTCAGAGGGAAAGGAACTGATTTTATTTTTAAGATATAGACAGATACAATCAAACTTGTTGCTGTTGAGTCATCTCTTGACTCACAGCAGCCCCTTGTGTGACAGAGGCTAATTTGGGGGGAAGCCGATCAATCACCAGGCCGTTCTTCTGAGGTGCCTCTGGGTGGATGTGAATTGCCAATCTTTTGGTTAGCTGCCAAGCCCTTAACTATTTGTGCCACTCAGGGACCCTGATTTTGTAAAAATCTAGAAACAAAATTGCAGTTGATTGCAAGCTGTCTCCTCCAGATTCCCAGACAGGTCTGTAGTATCACCACGTGGGTCTAAAGCCTGCTTGTTGTCATCTGTTGCTAAGAAAAATCATGAGATCAAATGGCCTGTGTGGGAGCAAGGTCACTGACAATCCCCAGATCTCATCCCGCTGTGACATATCTAAGGAGTGCAGTGGTTACATGTTGGGCTGCTAACCAGAAGGTTGGCAGTTCAAATTCACCAGCCACTCCAAGGGAGAAAGATGTGGCATGCTCCCGTGGAAACCCTACTCTGTCCTATAGGGTTACCATGAGTCAGAATTGACTTGACAGCAACAGATTTGGCTTTTGGTTGGTGACTTGTCTGCAGAGATGGTTACCACAAAATATCCACGTCTACCACCATCAGCATAACGTACCCATTAAGAAAACTACATTTTGTAAGAAAATGAGAAACACCCCTGCCTGATTTATACTTGTCTTTCCTCTTACCTTTTACCAGCTAGGTCCCTGTTTGTGACAGAAGAAGCCACCTGCCTCCTTTGACACTAGAAGCCACCGTTCACCCTTCTCCTTCTTATTCTTTCATTAAAAATATCAAATATCTGAGTTTTCTCAAAAACACCTCTTTCTAGGTTTCCACTGAAAAGCCTCCTCAATTTTTCCCCATTAAAGTATAAAAGGCGTTGCTAACTTAGTGAAAATAACTTTGTAAATTATAGCCTTCCAGTGCTGTTCATCTTACTCAAGACACGCAATTTAAAAGATGACAATGAAATTGCAGGATCTACTGTCCTTGGACATCACATTTGTTTTCAGGAATCATGGGAAGGAGACGAACCAGGCTTACTTGGCCACTAACGTATAGATAAACATTGGTTACCAAAGATATTTTTGAAAGTAATATTTAACCACTTACAGGTTTTTTTCTGTTGTTGTTCTTAAGTATTGACAATATGTTGACTGGCTTAAAAATAGGTGTTTAGTTTTATTTCTCAGGGACGCAGCTGGGTCACGTGTCTCTATAAACCTGAAGCGGCACTTAGCAGCTCAGAGCTCTGGTGCCGTTGACTGCACTGTGGGTGGTGATCTGAGATGCCCCCATTTCTATATTTAATTCCAACTGATGGAGTGTGGGTGCCAGCCTGCTATATTAAGAAAATGATAGTAACTTCATCTTATTTTAATATCTCCCCCTTTGATAATTACATAGGATTATTATAAAATCCAGTTGAGCAAGAGCCTCTAGTGACAGCCCAGCTTTTTTCATGCAGGTTCTAGAACGTACCTGCATCTCTATAAGCTGGGACCAAGGGCTGAGGAGGATTCATTAAGGCAATTAATTGCCTGGCCCTATGTTGTCCTCACTGTTGTCAGTATGTCTGCGTCCACTGCATGGCGACCAGGTCAGTCCATCTCATCCAGGGCCTTCCCAGCCTCCACTGGCCCTCCACTTCACCAAACAGGCTGTCTTCCTCTAGCGACCAGTCCCACCTGATGACGTGGCCAAAGCAAGCAAGCTGGACAATGCTCTGTTGTGAACCACAGGGTTTTCACTGGCTAACTTTCAGAAATAGATCACCAGGCCCATCTTCTTAGTCTGTCTTCTTAGTCTGGAAGATCCACTGAAATCTGTCCGCTGTGGTTGACCCTGCTGGCATTTGAAGCATCAGTGGCATAAGCTTCCAGCATCACAGCAACAAGCGAGCCACCACAATATAACAGACGGATGGGTAGGTGGACTTACGGTAATAAATATGGACTACCTTTGGGCAACTAGTGCACGGTATAGTTAAGATGACAGGTTCCCAGTGAGAGCAACAAAATGTCCCAAGCGGAAACTCTGGCAGAAGAGCTGGATGGAGAGATAGCCAGAGCCGCCTCACATTTTATGCCAGAGAACTTGAAAAGGCCACAGCTAAATTTATTTATGGCTGCTTCAGTAACAGTGCCTTCCTTGGCTTAAAGAAGGCAGCAGAGAAAGTTAGGCGGATGCGTTGATGTTTCTGATGCCACAGAGGGGGGGCACAAAGGGGCAGCAATTATGTATGAGGGCCCCTCAGTCCGGGAGGACCACCCTGTGCCTCAGCCTGGAGTCCACGCAGGGCAAGCCTGCTTCTCCCAAGGCAGAGAACCACTCATTTCACGACCAGGGTATAGACCAGAGTCAAGAGCAAAGGGGAATATTTAACAATTAATGTACTTCCTGCAAAGCTACCCCCTGTCTGCTAGTGCGTTGCTATGATTCTAAACAGGTTTCAGAAGAGCTTCCAGGCTACGGCAGACCAGGACAAAATGCCTGGCCATCTGCTCCCAAAGATCAGACAATAAAAACCCTAAGAATCACAATGATCCAATCCACCACCCACCATGGGGATGGCAGAGGTCTGGGCAGCATTTCCTTCTATTGTGTGTGGGGTCACCATGAGTTATGACCACCTCAGTGGCAGCCAATCGCAACGACATACAGTCATCCAGCACCAAAGCTAAGGCTACAGAATGCCTGCCCTGTGGGCTAAACACAGCACAAAAGAGGAAGCAAAAACTAATACAGTATGCTCCAACACCTTCACAGAGAAGGGCAGTCTCCTTCCGTAGGGCTGCCTGGGAATTTTACTGAAAATGTTTTGCATTTCTTAAACTGGTTTTGTGCTGCATGGTCCAAACTCCTTCTGTGCTGCATGACACACACGCACAGAGAGAGAGAGAGAGAGAGAGAGAGAGAGAGAGAGACCCTGCTGAAGTGTGCTGCTGAGAGGAGGACCCAGTGTAAGTGGGAAAAATTAGGGCTAGGATGAGGTTCTGGACAGTGTCCCCTGACCAAATGACACGAGTCCCTACCAAGGAGAGGCAGAAGGAGCTGAGGACTCAGCCAGCACACAGCATCTAAGCGATCATAATTTCCAACCTCATGCCTCCCAGCCACCCCCAGGTCTGTCTGGATGGATGTGAAGCTGCTTTCAGGAATGCTAGCTGCCAGGTAGTTTTCCAAAAAAGATTCTCTGAAAGTGAAAAATAGAAGTTTAGATACCACCTAATGTAAAACTCACTCTGTAATGAAGAAATCGATCCCCTGCAGAGGTGTTGCGCCCTCACCTCCTGACCCCACTGGACTAGATGTTCCTCAAAGGAAGGGAAGCCTATGCCTAACTTGTCACCTCTCCCCACCCCTCCTCCCACCAAGGGCTCAGGCTCTGTCTCCCACACTGTGGTGGCTTCAGTTAAATGAGACCACGGTACTGGAAAAGGTGCCTGTGCCTTAGTCTGTGTTTTGCAGTAAAAATCAACTCCTCCTATAAATGCTTAACACATCCCCACCACCCAGAGAAGCCCCCGTGAATGAGAGAGCACCCACCACCCTGTGCCTGCCCCTGCTCTCTCCTCCCCACGCTGGGCTCTCCATCTGCCACTTCTCCCCTGCTTCTTCACGGCCTCAGACCCTGATCGGCAGTGTCTGTCTCCTTGGTTGCTGGGCATCTGTGTGGGTGACTTGGGCGGTAGGGCCTAGGCACAGGTTTCAGCAACAGGAGGCACTTAGTGGTGACTGCTGGGCAGTCACTGCAGGAGTACTTGGCCTTGTGTGTAGTACTTGGAGGCTCCTCTGCGTGTGGCTGACTCACAGCCATGCTCTTTATGGCTCTGGGGCCAAGGCCCAGCAGCTGTCTCCAGGTCATCTTCTTTTCAACTCATTTATGAAGCGCACTGACATCCAGTCTGCATGAAGCCCTGTTCTACCTCGTTTGTGTACACACAACAGCCCAAGACACCCATATCTGCATCCCTACTATGCGTTTTCCCCAACAACAACACTGGCTCCAGAGATAGCAACAACTGTGGTCACCCTAGGGTATTTCCATTACTCCCAACACCCACCGGACACTGGGAAGTCCCAGGCCCAAGACAGGTTCGGCCTGCAGCTGTGATCACAGCAGACCAGTTCCTCCCCTCAACGGCAGAAAACAAAAAACAAAACCCACTGCTGTAGAGTTTATTCCAACTCATAGTAACCCTACACAGCGGCAGGGTCAACTATAGGTCAAGGATTGGTGACAACCTTATATACATGTCTGGCAAACCAAGTGCCAGCAATGTTGCTGGGTAGCCTATCTGTGTCCCCTGAACAGGGAGGCCCAGGAATGGGGCCACAGCAGGCCCCGTGGAATACAAGTGGGAGAGCCACCCAGCTGGTGACCTGATCCAGAGACCATGGACTGAGCTGCTGGAGCTACACGCTCCATCAAGGAAGATGCCAGCAGCTCAGGACACAGCCCTCTGGCAGCACCAAACCAAACCCTCTTTCCACATGACGTCTTTCATTCATTCAATGGGCACTGATCGAGTCCCTTCTGTTTACAAGGTACTATTGTACAAAGCATTGTGGGAAGCAACGAAGGACAAAAGAGGTTGGCAGTCTCCAGGAGAGGAAGGCATCACTGCACCCGAGAATCTAAACAACATCATAAAAGGAGGACCCCTGGATGATGCAAATGGTTTGCACTCATTTAACTAAAGGTTGGCAGTTTAGATTCACCCAGCGGCACTGCAGAAGAAAGGCCTGGTGATCTGCTTCCATAAAAGACTTGTTGCTGTTGCTGGATGATGCAGGGCAATGGGCTTCTCTTGTCATATGGCCTTTCTGACCATGGTCTCATAATTCCCATAAGATGACTTGGCGGGACTATGCGAAGGTGCCTGTGGCCCCTACAAGGGGATTGGTCATTTCTGGCATCCCACCTAAAAAGAGTCAATCCTACAGGTTGAGGGTCTACCTCACTACCATCAGACAAAAGCGGTAGCAGTGGAGTGTATCCCTCAGACCTAGTAGAGTACATCCTTTAGACCTGGGGTCCCTGAGCTGAGAACCTTCTAGACTCAGGAAACAGAGAAGCTGTTAACACTGGGGGCAGCAAGAGATGGTGTCAGCAAGAGACAGTGGCGACATGAGAGTGGCAGTCTGCTGCAGTGGGCTAGCTGACCTGCAGAGCAGAAGAGCTGAGCGTCTTCAGGCAGGTAGCTTCCGGGCAGACGGGATGTCTCTTGTCTTTGTCAGCAGTGTTCAAGAGCTATAATGGTCGCCTGAGCAGGGCAGAGGCCAAGATCAAGCAGGGCCTGGTGGCAGAAGGCCTAAGCAGGGCCCAGCAGCAGAGGCCAAGAGTGTGGGCTTGCCTGTGGGCACAGCCAGGAAGCTGTCCTGATCTAAGAACTGTGTCCCAAGTTGTTCCTGTTATTCTGAAAGCGATCTTGAACCTGGACTGTAAACAGTTACCTCCCTTATAAACCCTATGATGGTAAGTATGGTCTGAGAATTCTGTGTGGCCATTGTAACAAAATATTGAACCCAGCAGAGAAAGGAGTTCATGGAAGGCCTGGCTGCACCAAGAGGGAGGGAAGGAGAGACATTATAACAGAGAGGGCATGTCTGGCCCCACCTCATAGGAGTCAGCTTTGGGCTGCTGATCTGGATTCTCATTTCCCCGCTGAAGTTAGACGAGGTTGGACAATGCTGCTTGCGCTTTACAGGTGCCATCAGTTTAGGTTTATAGCGACCCCCAGGTAGCAGAGCACAGGGGTTTCTTGGCTGTAATCTTTATGGGAGCGCATCACCAGCTCTTTCTCCCACGTGACTGCTGGGTGAGTTCAAACCACACCACATTTTCGATTGAGCACTTTAACCACTGTGCCACCAGGGCTCCATCCATAAATACTACAGCCAAAGGAAACCCTTCAGAGCGATTCTCTAACATCGTGGTTGCCGCGAGTTAGAATCACGTCAGGTTTGGTTCGGGTTTTATCTGAACAGGCAGAAACTTGTATTAGAGGGACACACCAATGTGCTGCAGGCACCTGCGAGGACAGAGGAGGGGCTGTTTCCTTTGGGGAAGCAGGGGCTCGGGAAGGCTCCAGAGCGTGGCTGGCAGAAATGGCCAGAGGTGGAAAGGCAGGGAAGCTGAGGCATGTTAAGGTAAAAAATGCTGAGATGAGCAAAGGAAGGGAGTCTGTGGGATGGACTGTACTCCGGGCGCAGTAGGGGGGAGGCTGAGAGCAGCAGGTGCTATGGACAGAGTTGCACTTTGCAAAGACTGACCTGTGGTCTAGGGTAGATAGGGTGGGGAGACCTCAGAGGTGGCAAGGCCAGCCTTACAGAAGGCAAGTGGAGACGAGCAACAGAAGGTAAAGGGAACAAGAGGTAGGGCATCCCAGGACTCAGCAGTTAGGGGAGGGCTGGCAAGGGTGGCAAAGGCATTAAAAAAAAAAAAAAAAAACATTGCTTTCCAGTTGATTCTGACTCATAGTGACCCTATAGGAGAGAACAGAGCTGCCTGACAGGGTTTCCAAGGAGCAACAGGTCGATGCAAATGATGACCTTTTAGACAGCAATTGAACTCCTAACCACTGCACCACCAGTGTTCTAATAGCTCCAAATTCTCCACAGCTGGGAGGACAGACAGAATTTATAACCAGGGGACGTGCAATAGGGAGACATGGGAAGAGCAAGGGACCCAGAGACCAAGACAGGGATGCAAACCAGACTTTCCTACCTCTCCTCTGAGAATGTCTTCATCCACACTCTCCCGGTTTAGACAGAAGGCATTCTCCTTTCCATTATTTTCTTGCACATTTATCAAGTCCAGAGATTACTTTCCCTTTGATCAGGAGTTATTTACAAATGAGTGCTTCTTAATTTCTAGGTGGTTAAGTGCTTGTTATGGGTGCTTAGGAGTTTAATGGTCCCACTTGGGGAATTTAAAATTAAAATTTTCTTTGTGGTTGAGTAAACGATTGTACTTTACAAATGTTCTTCTGGACATAAAAAAAAAAAGCATGCATTCTGTGTGGAGTAGAACATTCTCTTTATGTGTTGGTAATAAAACAGACGCTGTTGTTAGGGGCCGCTGAGTTCATTCTGACTAAGAGCAAGCAACCTTATAGGACAGGACAGAACTGCTCCACAGAGTTTTCTTGGCTACACTGTTCACCGGAATAGATCACCAGGTCTTTTGCTCACAGAGGCACTGGTGGGTTTGGACTGCTAACCTTTTGGTTAGCAGCCCAGTGCTTAACCATTGCACCATCATGTCTCCTTAATAAAACTAAAGGAAATAAAATATTAATTATAAAAATAATAAACTTTTATTATTTCCTACACGCCAGGAACCATGCTAAGCACGTTCCTGTTGTTCTGTCATATAATTTCCTCCCCTGCCCAGAACTCCCTTACAGGAAAGAAAATTATGACTACTGCTGGGTACAATTCCAGGAGATGCTGTTTACACAACAGCTTCGGCAGTTAGGAGAAAAATGGACAAACAGGGACATAAAGAGGAAGACTAGGCCCAAGGGGCCATCATCACAGTGAAGGTGCCCATGGCTGCCTGACAGTGCTTGGGAGACAGCTGAGCTAGGTATAAAAGAACCGTCAGTTGCCACATGACAGTACTATGGGCTGTGGAGCTCCATGAGCTCACAGAAAGGTAAGACACAACGAAGGAAGAGAACAGGCCCAAGGGCAGACCTTGAAGGATGAATCACACTGGTGGCAGGGGAGGTTTGGGGGAGGCGGGCAGGGGAAATACAGGTAACAAGAGGAATGATCAGAGGTCCTTGCCCTTGATGTGAGGCAGTTATCACCTGGGAAGCATGTCTAAAACAGATGCCTGGGTCCCACTGGTTTCTAAGGGTTGAGGCAGCTACTCAGTTGCCCCCCACAGTGTAGGACCCATACATTTGGAGATTATGGTGTTGTGAAACCATGGAGGAGGTGATTTCAAACGTGACATGGTCAGTAGTGTCTAGAGCTCTTGAGAAGTTGAGGTAAATGAGAGGTGAGGACAGGGTCACTAAATTTGACAAAAGTATACCCTAGTCCTGAGTTTCTAAGGCACTGGATTATTAACCAACTAGGGGACTCATTACTAAAAATACAGATCCCCAGGCCCTACACCAGATCTATTACATCAGACCCTATAGAAAGGCCCAGGAATCTGTATTTTTAACAAGTGCCCAAGATGATTTTCTAAGGGTTAGAAAAGTTTAGAGAACTCTGTTTTAGATCCCAAATGACTGCCATCCCTTTCCTACTGTCTCCAGGTACTATATGAGCTGAGCAGGCCCACACACCCACAAAGACATCCTGCCTTAATATCATCTTTGAGTAGAGGTAGTTTTAACTCAGGACCAAGTATGATCAGTGACACTGAGGTTCTTTTCTAAAACAGATGACCTCCCCTGCCACTTCCATTCCTCTCATGCTCTGAAGACCCAGTATCAAACCCAGAGAAGCCAATCAGAATAATCAGGATGAGGGCCCAAATCAAGCCCTTTCCTGGGGGGACCCAGTGCCTGTAATGGCCAGGATCACTGAAGCCTTATCTAGCACCACCTGTAGGCTGAAAAGAGAGTTGATGGAGACTACCTCCCTCCAAAGGTACATGACAGGGGAGCTGGCTAGGCCCAGGTCTTTGACAAAGACGGTCATGAGCTGCCCATTCAGAACAGAGCTGGTTGCTCCGGGAGTCATCCTGAGACTGCAGGTTCCTTCTTCCACTCCTAGATTTTAGCACCTTTCATAGTGCCATTAAAAGAGGATAACAGTGTGTAACTACAGAAACAAGGTTCTCCTTCCTCCAACTTTTTTTTAGCTAGCACAAACTATATGTGGAAACCCTGGTGGTGTAGTGGTTAAGTGCTGTCTGCTAACCAGAAGGTCAGCCATTCAAATCCACCAGGCACTCCCTAGAAACTTCATGGGACAGTTCTACTCTGTCCAACAGGGATGCTATGAGTCGGAATCAACTTGATGGCAATGGGTTTGGTTATTTTATTTTATTCTTTATGATACATGCTGTTTACTTAAGGATATTTAAGAGGAAAAGAAGAAAGATTTTAGAAGGGGAACTATTTTGCCAAGAAGCAGAATCTATTTTGGGTACCAGACTTCAGTAAAGTTCATTGTTTCCCAGCAGCTTTCTCTTTCCAAAGGCTGAAGACACGTAGAATTGTGGTTCTTAACCCCTAGCTGTCCATGAGAATCACTTGAGAGATTTAAACACTATCAGTGCCAGTGCCTACCCCCCAGGCTCTGATTTAAGTGGTCTGGGGTCTGTCTGGCCAACTGTCAAGCCTACTGTGTAGGTGGGGTTGAAACCAGCGATCTACAACTTCTTGGCAAAATTCAAGGATCAACACAAGGAGCTTAACTTGTGTCCGGTGGGAAAAGGCCAGTCGCTCTGGGTCACTTCTAACTCATGGAGTACAAATGTGCTCCACAGGCTTTTCAATGGCTGATGTCTTCAGAAGTAGATTGCCAGGCCTTTCTTTCAAGGTGCCTCGGGGTAGACTCAAGTCTCCAACCAAGCGAAAACGTTCAATGCTTGTGCCACCAAGGACTCTTGTGTCACACAGAGGGGACAAATGTTAAACTCTGTATGCCAGATAAGCTGGTCAATGGGGCAAGAATCTGGAAGTGGGTGAGAAGAGGGTCAAGAGCCCATATGGAAAGGCCAACTCTGGGAAAAAGGAGGACCATTTCTTCCTTAGTAGAGACAGCAGCAGAGGAAGAAACCCTGAGATGGACAGGAAGATCTCCTAAAGCTGACAATGGAAGGTTCTCAAATTCCTTAATAATGTAAGAACTGAGATCATCTGCCAAGATGGCACCTGTATGGAATGAGCCTAACCCACCAGCTGCTGTCCAGTCAACTCCAATATTCATGTGTCTCAGAGTAGAACTGTGCTCTACAGGATTTTCAATGGCTGGTTTTTCAAAACTAGATCACCAGACCTTTCTTCCAAAGTGCCCCTGGGTGGACTTGAACCTACAAACTTGAGTCGGTTAGTAGCAAAGTGCCATATTCACCACTTTCACCACCCAGGAGCTTCAAGGCAGCCCAGAGCTGGAGATGTTCAGGAAGACTTGAAGCAGGTACACTGAGGACTGTTTTTGAAGCGGTGGCTCTCGAAGAGATGAGTCAGCTTTGCAGGAACCTTCCCAGACCTACTGAATCAGAGACTCTAGGTTTGGGGCCCAGCAGGGTAGAGGAGTGGTTCTTCTTTAGGGCACACCAGAATTGCCTGCAGGGCTTGTTAAAACACAGCATTAAGCAGCCTTAAGTGGCAGCCTGGAAGAGTATCCAGGGAGAAAAAGACCTCAAGTCCTAAGCAAGGAATGCTGAGAAAGTGTGAGCCTCAGGCTTTGCTTGTCAGAAATGCACATTAAGGAATATACAGAGCTGACGGTCTGGAAGACTGGCAAAGGGACTGAGGGGCTGGAATGAGGAGTGAAGATCAGGTTAGTGGGACAGGTGAGGCTGCAGCCAGCAAGTGGAGGGATCTGGATTTCTCAGTGGAAGCCTTATAGCTCTGAGATAATAGAGCAACGCCTTCTAAGTCTGACCCTCAGTGGGACCAAGTCCCCCTCAGTGGGACTGCAGGACCTGGCAATGTTTTCCTTCCATGCCCCCACCTGTCTGTCAATCGTTTATACTGTAGGGGTTCAGGTGTTGCTGTG
Source organism: Heterohyrax brucei (assembly GCA_028571685.1). NCBI lineage: Eukaryota > Metazoa > Chordata > Mammalia > Hyracoidea > Procaviidae > Heterohyrax > Heterohyrax brucei. The sequence goes on from CM053140.1 coordinate 35,185,536, forward strand.
ATGTTGGAAGCCATGAAACTTGTATTCAAATACCAGCAGGGTCACCCATGGCGGACAGGTTTCAGTTGAGCTTCCAGACTATGACAGACTAGGCAGTCTACTTCTGAAAAGAATTAGCTAGTGAAAACCTTATGAGCAGCAGCAGAACACTGTCAGATCATAGTGTGAGAAAGTGAGCCTCCCAGGGCTGGAAGGCACTCAAAAGACTAATGGGGAAGAACTGCTTCCTCAAAGTAGAGTCGACCTTAATGATGTGGATGGAGTCAAGCTTTCGGGACCAGCAAGAAAAGACATGATAAATGGAGAAAGGATTGGGGTTGTTAAGGATTTCATTTTACTTGGTTTCATAAATCAATGCCCATGGAAGCAGCAGTCAAGAAATCAAAAGACATTGTGCACTGGGAAAATGTGTTCCAGAAATACTCCTTCAAAGTGTTGAAGAGTAAAGATGTCACCTTGAAGACTAAGGTGAGCCTGACCCAAGCCATGGTATTTTCAATCATATCGTATGCATGCAAAAGCTGGACAACCAATAAGGAAGACAGAAGAATTGATGCCCTTGAATTGTGGTGTTGGAGAAGAATACTGAACATACCATGGACCACCGAAAGAACAGACAGATCTGTTCTGTAAGAAGTACAACCAGAGTGCTCCATGAAAGCCAAGATGGTGAGACTGCATCTCATACACTTCGGACATGTTGTCAAGAGGGATCACTCCGTGGAGACGGGCATCATACTAGGTAAAGTAGAGAGTCAGCAAAAAGGAGGAAGACCCTCAGAGAGATGGAATGACACAGTGGCTGCAACAACGGGCATAAGCATAAAAATAACTGTGGGCATGGTGCAGGACCGGGCAGCGCTTTGTTCTGCTGTTCACAGGGTCGCTGGGAGTCGGAACTGACTGCGTGGCATCTAACAACAACAGTAAGGTTACCATGAGTCAGAGCCAACTTGGTGGCAACAGAGAAATCGTTTCAATTCTCCTGGGATCTAGATTTCAGAATCCACAGATTGGGGTGACCCACCCAGGCCATCACCCTGAGGTGATCCTTTGAACCTTGAACTGCACTGGTCTCTTAAAAGTCATCTTTATCTGTAACAATAGTCTTGCTGATTAGCAATGACCATTTGCTTTGGGCACTGCGCCCTCCTGAAATGCCAGGGTGAGTGCAGGCTGTGTTTTAGGGTCAATTGCTGTTACAAAAATGCTGTTCCTGCCCCACTTCTCGGGCAACGTCAAGAAGACAGTATATAAGATTCTTTGTAAGTTCTTTTCTCTTTTGAACATTTCTGACTCCCTAGTCTATGTGTTACGCTGATTTGCAAATTGTATATTCAGTAAGCTACAATCAATTTTTACTACTGAGGCAGGTAGCCTCAGAGCCTAACCCTTCTTGGGCTAATAACCTGCTCTGGCTTATTGTCCTGTGCCCAGCAGAAGAGGCCATACATTCTTCAATTGTCCCTGACAAGATAACCACAGAATAGGCCATAGCATAGTTAGCCTCAACTGGTTTTAGCAGGTTTTCAAAACCATGTTGGCATTTTAAGTAACCCATCAGCTTCTTCAGTGAAAAATATAAATAAAGACCACACACCTCTGGGTGGAGACTAGATGTGTAAAGAAAGAAGAGCGACCTCTTCCTCCAGCCTGGAGAACCAAGCCCTGTCTAAAGAGAATGAATGTCTAGTCATCCCCAAGCTCTGGGCATCTGCTTGAAGGTCAATTCTGATTACTCATGATCTCTGTAAAATCCTGCCTCCTCAAGCTGCCTGCCAGTGGTATTGGAAGCAGCAGCCCTGACTGTCTTCTTTCCTTGTGCAATGCAGAAAAGGCACCTTTCTACTCTCCCACCTCGCCTGTTGTTTACTGGCTATAACGAGTTGTACATTATTGGTTTGGTATGAACTTTGTTTTAACACAACTAACAATAGCAAAAAATCCTGTACCCAGACAGGAAACATTTTCAGACATAAAAAACAAAAACACGTAAACCTGTTCCTGTCAAGTTGATACTGACTCACAGGAACCCTATAGGACAGAGTAGAACCATTCCATAGGCTTTCCAAGGAGTGGCTGGTAGACTGGTTAGCAGCTATAGCCCTTAACTACTGACATAAGTTACCTCCTGTGTTCCACAATAGAGAATGTCCCCCAAATTCCATTCTCTCTTTCTTCTATACTTAATTTCCATTTCTAATCAATACCTGTGTGTCCACCAAGATCTCACCAGCAGCCATGGCCATGTGACTACTTTCCACACAATGAGATGAGAGCGCAGCAGGTGACGCAGTTTCCCAGCATGCCCAGCACTGACCTCCATGGCTCCAGTGCCAACGCTATGATGAGCCATCATGTGCCACACAAAGAGAACAGCCCCAGGATGGCAAAACAAGTCAAAGGAGTCCGGGTCTCCAATACTAAGGAGCTGCCATATCAGCCTTGGGCCTCTTACAGTTGTGCTGTTGCATAAGAAAAAATAACTGTCTCTCTTGAGGAAGCCTCTGCTGTTTTGGTCTCTGCTACGTAGCCGAACCTCCATCTTTGTTAACATAACACCCTTTATGCAAGTGGAGGTCCCTGGGTGGCATAAATAGTTTACACTCAACTACTAATCTAAAATTGGAAACCAAACCCTGTGTGGTGTAGTGGTTAAGTGCTACAGCTGCTAACCAAATGATCCGCAGTTCAAATCCACTAGGAGCTCCTTGGAAACTCCATGGAGCAGTTCCACTCCATCTGTAGGGTCTCTATGAGTCAGAATTGACTTCACAGCAATGGGTTTGATTTTTTGTTGGTTTACTAACTTAAGGTTAGTAACTTAAGGGTCTGAGTCCTTCCAGTGGCACCACAGAGGAAAGGCTTAGAGATCTGTTTTCATAAAGATTGCAAAAAGCAAACCCACTGCCAGAGAGGTCATCTTGACTCCTGGGAACCCCATGTGTTACACAGTAGAACTGCTCCACTGGGCTTCTTGGCTGTAATCTTTACAGAAGCAGAACGTTACTTTCACAGTGCTGCTGGGTAGGGTCAAACCTTTATATTAGGACCCACTGCTATCAAGTTGATTCCAAGTCACAGCAGCCTTACAGAACGGAGTAGAACCGCCCTATATGGTTTCCAAGGAGGCTGGTGGATTCAACCCACTGACCTTTTGGGTTGCAGCCATAGCTCTTAATCACTTGGCCACTAGCGTTCAAAAAATCTAAGGTCTTATCCACCAGGGAATTGAACCCTGGTCTCAAGCACACTGATTTGTGCCACCCAGGGACTTCCATAAATATTACAGCCAAGAAAACAGTTCAGAGTTCTACTCTGTAACACACAGTGTTTTCACGAGTCAGAATCAATTTGACGGCAACAGTTGGGGTTTTTTTGGTTCATAGGAAAGTGAAGTCCTTGGGTGGTACAAATGTTTAATGTGTCTGGTTGCTAACCCAAAAGTTGGAGGCTGGAATCCTCCCAGAGGTACTTTGAAAGAAAAGCCTGGTGTTTTTGAAAAAAATTCAGCCACTGAAAACCCCACAGAGTACATTCTACTTTGACACACACGGGGTTGTTGTGAGTTGGAACTAACATGACAGCAACTTTTATTTTTTGGTGAAGAATCACTAGAGGGTGTATTTCATCCAAGTTTACAAAGAGAAAAATCAAAGATCCTTAACACAAGACACCCAACCCGGATGAAAAGCAAAGGGATGTCCTCCTAGGACAGCAGTTTAGAACAGGCACTGGGAGGAAGTAGTTCCGTTCAGAGGATGGAGAGCAGTGGATACCCCTAGTGAGAAATGGTACTGGAAAATTATCTGGAAGCTAAAATTGTATCAAGCACTGTACAGGACTGTTGGAGAATACGTAAATTCCTAGTCAGATACTCAAAGCAAATGGAAAATTAGGCAATATTTACCTTCTATAGTAACAAAGTTACACAAGAACTGTGATCACAGTACTCTACTTGGCTCAGCAGTGAGTGGTATTTATGTTTGAAATTGGCGAATCAGGAGACAGCAGTAAGAGCCTACCGTTTAGGAATATCAAACTGTGTCCCAGATGCAGTAGCTAGAGTTACTGAAAATAGTTCCTTCTGAGAAGTGGGATGTGGCACAAAAAGAGGGTAAGAACTAGCCAAGTTTTGTCAAAAGCCATTTTGGACCATTTCCACACAATACATTTATTTAACATAACTAATTTTAAAATAAAAATAGAATTGTTAAAGAAAAATCCAAGGCTGCTCAAAGTTCAGATGTGATGAATTCACACTGAAGACTCTTCTGGCGTCCACCCTAGCTGAGGCCCTGACTCCGCCTCAAGAAGCTCCCCCTTCTCAGGGTCTGGCCACAGGAGCCTCAGGTTTGGGGAGCACGTGCTTCCCATTCACTGCACGGTGGGGCGCAGGCAGTGACTCTTGCTCTCAGGCTGTGGTGACTGGGGAATGGCAGCAGAAGAGCCAAGCGTTCTCCACCAAAGAGAATCCCGGAGGACAAGAAAACAGAGCAGATAAAGAGCATCTTCAGGTGACCAACAGAAAGGACAGGGCAAGGCCTTTAAGATGATGAATCAAAGGGACAGATGGAAAAAAGTCCCCAGCTTGTCTTAAAAGCTGCCCAACTGCCATCTGAGGGTACAGCAAATGGTCCCAACTTAGCAGGAATGGATGATGACCGAGGTCCATAACGACATAGGGGAAAGAGAATCCACAAGACGGAGAGACACACGTGAGTGGGTCTCTACATCAACTTGTGACCAGAAGAACCAGATGGTGCCTGACCACCACCAGTGATAGCCACGACGGAGCTCACAAAGTTTACTCTCACTGGCAACACAAGAATAAATAGGGGTGCACCCTGAGATCTCCACTGAAAGACCACAATTGATGGTCCAGGGGTTTTGGGGTTCCCCTGGGAACATGACTCCTGGCCTTGATGCTGGCCTTGTCCATAAATCACAATGAAGGTCAACTTTTCAGACAGCAATGGATTGGACTTGGCGATGCAGAGTGACTGTATTTTGTGGGCACTTTATGGTTCTAAGCATCTATCAGATATCGCTCTGTTGATCTCATACTGGAGGAAGGGGAATCAGTGAAGAGGAGAAGATAGGAGACTGTTGGGAAGATAGGACATGTACGGAGCAGAGAGGAAGAGTGTGCTGTCACCATGCAAGGAGAGCCATGGGAGCTGCATATAGGTGGGCATGCAAATTTATATGGAAATGTACATTTTCTTTCAATCATAATTAAAAAAATCCCTAACTTCTGTCAAATTATTACACAGCTATATGTCTCACAGTATAGGCAAACTACAACTGAAATGTACAAGCAGCAATTATCGAATTGGTGTATGTTCTACTGTATGTATTACTAAAATAATTTAAAAAAGAAATAAAGAGGGTTCGGAGGAGAGAACTCAGAGAAGGCAGATGCCAAGAGCCAGGCTAACACTTCTCCCTGTGTCACCTTACTTTTGGTTCTTGGGACTACCCTTAAACTTGGAACTATAGAACTACAGCCTCTCTTCCATACCACTGCATTAAAACAAGGGTCGTTTGCATCCTAGGGTTCATTCCCAGATCTTTTCTATTCTCCTTATCAGTTACGGGGGATTCTGTGCATGTACCCAAGAAAGGAGAAATAAGCCAGCTATGACTGGACCCTGTGGCTTCTACCTGTTATTTCTAACCCAGAAGGGTCAACTTTCCAATACATCTGTGAGAGGTTATCATTAGGGGAAAAAAAAAAAGTGGCGGAGTAGGAAGTAGTCCTCGAGATCAAGGCTACCCAATGTGCAAAATTCACAGAAAACTGGGCAGGATGAGGTATTTTTCCAAAGACACACACACAAAATAGAATGAAATAAGGCCAAATTAACAGCCATTTCTGTTCTTTATTTTTCCTTCTGTGATTGGCATCTACTGAATTACAGCTTAGTGAAGACTTTGATTCAAATTATTTTAGACACCATTCTTGTCAAAAGTAGAAAAATACAATAAAACAACAGTCCTCAGTTGTTTTCAACATGGTGTTTATCTCACTCATTTCTCCCTGTGAGTTACGAGACACTGTGAGGGGCAATTAGTTTTCTTGAAATTATTAGACATGTTTTCATAAATTATGGGCATAAAACCATTACTAAAGTAGGTGTTAAATGTTGTAAAGCCACTCCAAACACTTCTTCAGCGCACATTAGAAATGTGCCTGTATCAGCACGGACTCTGTAAATAGACAGTACAAACCACTACTGATGCCTGAGGGGATTTTCAAACACTTCCCTCATGCTGGTCTTTCAGTGCTTTAAGAAAGAAGACTGGACTTAAGAAAGAAGGCAGACATCCCACCAAGGACACAGTGATGAAGGAAATGCCACATCTAGTGAAAATGTTCTACCAGGCAGACAAAACAAACAAAAATCCTAGCACTGAACTTTCACGAACTGCAGGGCAAATGGAGCTCTGCCAATCTAAAAGACAGTTTTCAGCAGTTCTAGAAGCCACCTTCTGGGTGGCTGGATATTTGGATGACGGGACTGGCCCTCTTTCTAGGAGGCTGCTGCCCACCTGAAGTGTAACAGGGTGAGGGAGTGTGGAAGGGGAAATGGGAAATGATTCCAAGGCCACAGCTGCATTGGATGTACTCTTCCCAGGACAAAAAACACTGCACTGTCACAGCCTGAGAGGGCCCAGAAGCCCTGATTGCTATCAAGTAAAGTGTCTCCCGGGTGGGATCCAAGTTACTCAGATTTCGGTGAAATGGCAGCCAGCATTCACTTTAAAGAGGAAAACAATCAAGTTATTGTACAAAAAAAAAAAAAAAAAGGCAGGGGACAGAGTGGAATTATTTGCAAAAATTTAAAACACAACTTTAAAAATATATCTCAAATCAGGGTCCATTCTGATTTTGACAGGCCCATTATTTCAAGCTTCTCAAACAAAAAGACCCTGCAACTCTGCTCCTGGCACAAGCATCTACAGTATCTCTGTCACTCCGTGTGAGGCCCTGGGGCCACTATAAAGAAAGCGACCTGGTCCCTGCTCCTGAGGCATTCCCTGGTAGAAACACCAATGTGATCCTGCACAGAGCGCTATATTTTACAAACGACACACGCTACTACATCTGTTTGCCAACTGTGCTCTCCCACTTTAAGGTGTTTTCATAAGCACACCATGCTAATTTTGCTTACGAAAATACCTCAGGGGAGAAGGCTCAGGTGGCAAACTAGTGCAGAAGGCACGTGTTATCTGTGTAAAGATATGGTAGAGCCATTTGGGCTGGGTTTTAAAGGATGAACAGACATTTTCTCAGTAGACAGGAAAGGACAACTTGGTACTGCAGGCAACTGGAAATGAGAATGCAAATGAATAGAATTGTGAAAGTGCCTGCCATCATGCCTGAGAAAGGATGAGTAGTCTAGTGCTCTCAGAGCAGCTGGGGGTGGGGGTGGGTGGCAACATCCACACACCACTTTCACAACTTCTGTCACTGCCTGCACCACTTAACTGCTTTTTCCCTAATGCTTTTCTTTAAATTGACTAATTTTTTTAAGTTTGCTTTATTTTAGTCTGATCTCAAATAATAATATCCAAAAAATTATGAGTCTGATATGCTACTTGTATTTATCCTAAACCACAAAACACAATGACACCTCCATTAAAGTACAAAGTGTTTGTTCCTCCATAAACCATGAGCTTCGAACTGGAGAAGGCTAACTTCAAGTCCTGGGTTGACTGAGAAGGAGTCTAACCAAAGGGACACATGAACGTGAACCAATAAAAAGGAAGCCAACTCACTGCTATCAAGTCAATCCCAACTCACAGAGACCATGTAGGACAGAACAGAACCGCCCCATCGAGTTTCGAAGGAGCACTTGGTGGATTCGAATCGCCGACCTTTTGGTTCACAGCTGTAGCTCTTAAACACCACTAGGGTTTGGTGTAAACATCACTTGTAATTAGCCATTCCTTGTTAGTGGGTCTAACACTACTTCCTGGGGATGTCAGCGTCCCCCTTAAGGTCCTGCCCTGGCCCACCAGCAGCCATGAAACATCTTGCCAAGACACAGCTCAAGGTTGCGTGTGGCCCTCCATTAGGATATATTCATCCATCTGACTTTCATTTCCAATTTTAAAAACAGGCGCCGACAGTATTTCAGTAATTTATTACGCAACCTCTTAAAAGTTTAAATTTATACTTCATTAAATACGAGCGCCTAAGTGGGTCAGACGGCCCCATGGCTTCCCGAGGGAACTAATGAGAGAGGAGTGAGCAAGAAGAGAGCAGCAGGAATCACTTAAGTCTTACCTCCGTGCACGAAGCCATGCAGGGTGCAGTCGGAAGGCCCCACCAGGTGGATCAAGCTGGACTGGCTGTAGCTGACAGTGTTTGGCTCTGCAAAGGCAAAGAAGGCAGATCAGGCCACGGTACGTGGTCATCCCCACCGTGAGACACCTAGACAAGACTGAACCTGCATGGTCATGGATGGTGTCCCACTCTCAACAGAGATACAATTTTCCTAATGATAACTATAGTCTCAACACAGGCTATAGCTTGTGAAGGAGAAGGATAAGCCAACATCAGTCTCTTGCAAAGAATTCCAGGAGATATGCTGTGGACTGAATTATGTCCTCCCCCAAAATATGTGTTGAAATCCTAACTCTTATACCAGTAAGTGTGAACTAATGAAAAGAAAAATTAATGTAATTACCTTCTACAACAGAGTGTAATGTAATCCATCAGTTGAGATTATACCAGTACAGGGTGGATCCTAAAGCTAATCACCACTTTTCCATTACCTAAAGAGCTGCAGTGACACGGACACACGTGGAGGGAAGACAGATGCCAGTGAGGATCGCCAAGGAACTAAGGAATGCCCAGGGCTACTGAAAAGGAAGGCTGAGAGCCTGACTCAGACTTCCAGCCTTTAGGATAGTGAGAAAATGAATTTCTGTTCTTAAAAGTCACCCACTTGTGGCAATGCTGTTACAGCAGCAGTAGGGAACTCAGAAAGGAGGAGACTGGCCACTTACACCCTCATCAACTACAAATCCAAAGCTGCCTTTTTGGTGAGAGGGAACTCAGAAGCTGGCAGAGATGCTGTGGTTTCAGCTTCTCCGGATCCTCCCTGGGATTCTTGCAGCCCTCAGCTCCTGAGTGGGCCCAGAAAGGCCCAGCATCCTGAGGTGTCCAGGCCTTCCTGTCTATCAGGCCACTCTCTTTCTTCCCTCATTCATGCTGCTTTATTGTCACAGTGTTAGTCTCAGTGTTGCCTCTGAAACTTCTCTAAGAGGCTGCACTTGGAAAGAAGGAAGGAGGGAAGGAGGATAAGAAGAGAGAAAGGGAGGGCATGAAGAGAAGAGAAAAAGGGGAGAGGAAGAAGAAACAGAAAGGAAGGAAGGTAGCTAGTCCGCCTGTCTCCAACCCACTGTCATAGAGTCAATTTCGACTCACAGTGACTCTACGGACAGAGCAGAACTGCCTCATAGAGATTCCAGGAAACACCTGGTGAATTCAAAGTGCAGACCTTTCGGTTAGCAGCTGTAGCCCTTAACCACTACACCACCAGGGTTTCCACCCTGTCTCCAGAGGATGGATATCACACCTGGACACTGACTTGTTTCACCAGGTGTGGGCAGAGCTAAGATGCTGGCCTCAAGCAGGTGCTGGTCAGCCTGCTTTCACCCAAGGGTGAGTCTTTTCTGTTTCCCACCTTGGGTTGCTGGTGCTCAGGACAATAGCCCCTTCTTGCCCCTGCAAGACCCTGCTGTTGAACAAGCCAGTTCAATGGGCCACCGACAGGACAATACTGAAGGTGAAGAAAGGCACTTTCTGTGTTTGGCCCTGGGCTGGAAGTCCTAGCCCAAAGAAGTGCTTCCGAGCAGCAAAAAGCTGGCAGGGCGGAGGGTGGCCCTGAAGCAGAGGTTGGTGCTGAGGGAGGCCTGCCAGGGTGTGCATGACCCTGAGCCTCTGTCCAGTGGTTCTCCCAAGGAACCACAAGCTGGGTCTGGGCCTGTGGTTGTCACAAAGCAGAAAAATCACAGCTCAGGGGAGCTGGGGCCTTAAATGTTTAGTTCTAAACTCAGAGGCCATCTATCCGTTTTCAAGCCCTGCAGTTTGATGACGTGAGACTCAGTAGGTGAAGTGCTGTGTGCACAACGAGAGGCTCCTTGCAGAGACGGTACTCGATGGCACTTGAGCATCTCAAGATGCTAATGAACAAGAAGGAGCCTGGACTGCAGTTGGAAGCCATCACATAGCTCTGATTTTGAAAAGCAGGATCTTATGGTATCTGCTAGCCAGCCTGATCCCTCTGCCCCTCTCCTGGTCTCATTGTCAAAGGTTGCCCCAAAGGGGCCTCGTTCCCGCCCAGGACTCTTTCAGGCCCAGTGCTGGGGTGTGGACAAGACAGCAGTGGCAGGGTAGGGAGCTGATGGTCAGGGTAGGGTGGAGAACCCCTACAAGCCATATTCTAGGGAAAAGACTACCAGTGTCCCCTTCTAGATCCTAGACAACTGCTCTCCATACCTGGGCTCTCAGGGAGCTGGTGTGCAAGAACACGGTCCTAAAACCAGCAGATGAGTGAGAAGGTATGTAGGCAGCATGTAGTCTTCTGGCAAACTCCCAGATGTCCCCTGGGCTCCAGTCAATGTGATGGCCTGTGGCCTTAATGCAGATCTCCCATAACCTGGGTATGTCCAGACCCAGACAGGATTACCAGGCCACCCTGGGTTTCAGGATAACTTAGCACAGCCAGGAAAGCTATAAACTACTTGCTGTTTAAGCATTTCTAACTCACGGTGATCTCATGCATGTCAGAGTAGAACTATGTTCCACGGTCTTCAGTGGCTGATTTTTCAGAAGTAGACTTCTAGGACTTGCTTCTAAAAGGGAGGACAGTGGTGGTTCAGGGATAGAACTCTTGCCTTCCATGTGGGAGACTCAGGTTCAAGTCCCAACCAATGTAACTCAAGTGCAGCCATCACCTGTCAGTGGAGGCTTATGTGTTGTCAGGATGCTGAATAGGTTTCAGCAGTTTCCCCAGACTAAGACAGACTAGGAAAAAAGGCCTGATGATCTACTTTCAAAAATTAGCCAATGAAAACCCTATGGGGATCACAGTGGTCCAATCCCCACCCGATCATGGGGGATGGAGCAGGATGGGGCAGTGTTCTGTTCTATGGTGCATGGGGTCACCATGAGCTGCAAGCCAACTCGCCAACAGTTAACAACAATAAGCAGCTATAGGAAGAGAAGCGGGGTTGTGAAGGAGCCCAAGATTCTGATCTCCTGGGTCCCTTTGGCCTCTCTGCTTGTCCTAATTCCCAGTTTTACTCTAAAGCAGAAAAGACCAGAGGAGAAGGCAGTCCCTCTGAACTCCTGGTTATGCCAAAGGAGGTGAAGTTAAAAGGTGCTGTCCATTGACATGCACCCAGCCAGGGTGGCACCGACAGTCAGCAATGGGGGCTCTGGACCCTTAAACTGACTATATCATCCCGAATGGAGAGAGACTGAAACAGTTTCTCTCAAGAACAGGAACAAGACAAGGATGCCCACTCTTACCTCTCTTGTTCAACATTGTACTAGAAGTTCTAGCCAGCACAATTAGACAAGACCAAGAAATAAAGGGCATCTGCATCAGCAAAGAAGTAAAAATCTTCCTATTTGCGGATGATATATATTGTATACGCAGAGAATCCTAAAGAATCCATAAGTAAACTACTCAAACTGATAGAAGAGTTCAGCAAAGTGTCAGGAGACAAGATAAATATAAGTAAACCAATAGGATTCCTTTATACCAACAATGAGATTATTAGGGAAGAAATCACCAAATCAATACCATTTACTATCGCTCCCAAGAAGATAAAGTACCTCGGAATAAATCTAACCAGAGAAATAACAGATCTTTACAAAGAGAACTACAAGAAACTAAGAGACTTACATAAATGGAGAAACCTACCCGGCTCATGGATAGGAAGACTTAACATAGTGAAAATGTCTATTTTGTCTAAGCAATCTACTTATACAATGCAATCCCAATATAAATTCCAGTGACATTTTTTAATGAGGTGGATAAACAAGTTACCAACTTTGTTTGGAAACGGAAGAAGCCCTGGATAAGTAAAGCACTACTGAAGAAGAAGAACACACTAGAAGGCCTCTCACTACCCGATTTTAGAACCTATTACACTGCCACAGTAGTCAAAACAGCAGCCCGGTACTGGTACAAAGAGAGACAGATAGATCAATGGAACAGAACTGAGACCCTAGAGATGACACCTTTTTCCTATGAACAGCTGATATTTGACAAAGGCCCTAAGACATTAAACTGGAGAAAAAAGCCATCTCTTCAACAAATGGTGCTGGCAAAATTAAATATTCACTGCAAAAAATTGAAACAAGACCCATGTCTTACACCTTATACAAAAACCAACTCAAACTGGATAAAAGACCTAAATATGAAATCTAAAATGACAAAGCTCATCCAAGAAAAAGTAGGAACAACAATGGAAGCTTTAATACACAACGCAGACAGACTTTAAAATCTGTCAAACAAATCACAAACAACAGAAAATAGATAAATGGGAACTACTAAGAAGCAAACACTTTTGCTCATCCAAAGACTTTATTAATAGAATTAAAAGGCCACCTACAGAATGGGAAAAAATATTTGTCTACTACACGTCAGACTGACACCTAATCTCTATAATCTGTAAATTACTACAAAATATCAATAAGAAAAAGATAAACCATCCAGTTAAGCAATGGGCAAAGGAGATGGACAGACACTTCTCTAAAGCAGAGATCCAGGAAGCCAAAAACACATGAAGACATGCTGACGATCATTAGCTATCAAAGAAATTCAAATCAAAACGACAATGAGATACCATCTCACCCCAGCACGGTTGGCCATGATCCAAAAAACACAAAACAACAAATGCTGGAGAGGCTGTGGAGAAATTGAAACTCTCCTACACTGTTGGTGGGATTGTGAAATGCTGTAACCTCTTTGGAATGCAGTCTGGCACTTCCTTAAAAAGCTGGATATAGATATACCATTTGACCCAGTAATTCCACTGCTCGCAATATATCCTACAGAATCAAGGCCATTCACACCAACTGATACATGCACATGAATGTTCATCACAACACAGTCCACAACAGCAAAAAGATGGAATCAACTCAGATGCACAACAACAGAGGAATGGATAGGTAAACTATGGTATATATACTCAATGGAACACTATGCAATGACAAAGAACAACGATGATAGGAGGAAACATCTCTTAACCTGGTTTCAACTGGAGAACGTTACGCTGAGTGAAAGTAGTCAGCAACAAAAGGACAAATATTATATGAGGCTCCTACGATAATCACCTAAAAACAGACTCATGCATAGAAGTAAAGACTAACTGTGCCAATTGGCCTTGATTTTGCCTGAGAGCATGGTCCCCGGACCCCTGCCCCAGCTACTCTGTCCTTGCAATATTGGGTTAAGATGGGAGGAGTACTCAAATTGTGTTGAAGTCCAGTTGTTATTGATCTTCTTTCTAATGTGTGCTGTCACCGATTTCACATAACCAAATTTCTATTAACTATCTAATCCCTCCCCACCCTTGCAGCAGTCAAAGAGTCTTTTCTTCTTTTTAAGGGAGCGCCAGATTGCTTTCCAAAGAGACTGCACCATTTTGCAATCCCACCAACAGCGTAGGGGAGTTCCAATTTCTCCACAGCCTCTCCAGAATTTGTTGTTTTGTGTTTTTTGGATCATGGCCAACCTTGTTGGGGTGAGATGGTATTTCATTGTCGTTTTGATTTGAATTTCTTTAATAGCTGTCACCAGGCAGGGAGAGCAGTGGGAGCTGCATATAGATGGACATGCAAATTAAATAGGAATGTATATTTTCATTCAATCTTAAAAAAAAAAGGTAAGGAAAAGAATCACGACAGAAATTTCTTTTGTCTCTCTGAAAAAGCAGGTGAACAGGTAACAAAAAGGCCCTGAACATCAAAGGACATGCTGTGTTGCTTCCATTTGCTTTGTGTCTCCTTCATACAAGATATGAAAATAACTCTCAAACCAGATGAATGGAAACAGCACAGCCAAAATGGAAATAACAATAAAGTTCACGCATTGTGAGAATGTAACCAATGTCACTGAACAATCTGTGTACAAATTATTCATTGGGGCCCTTACCTGCTGTGCAAACCTTCACCACAAATACAATGAAATATTATGGTCAAAGAAAAACAAAAACCAAACGTTCACAGCATGAATGGAAACCAAAACCCTCAGGCCTGGCTCCATCTCAGGAAATGCTTGGACTAGCTCAGGGATTTACATACAGAGAATGACAAAGGAATTCTTAAAAATTTCAAAGGAAACTGCAAATGGCATACAAAAATCTGTCACGCCAAGCATTCCTTATTCAAATGCATGTGGTATGAGAAAACTGAGACTCCCTGGTCCTAGAGATGCCTCCACTGTTCTGTCGTGATTTCTTAAAATACCAGTTATGCATGTCTAATCATTGAATGCTCTTCAAACTTGCATTGACAAAGCACCAGAATTCTCACAGGGGAAAAAACACACATACACATGTGTCCCTAGTCTTCTTTGCCTGGTGTAAACTGTATTCCCATAAGGGTCTGCAGGAGGGTCTGTGTCTGCACAGTGATTGGCTCGCACCCCGGCGGTGGCACTTTCAAAGGAGAAGGGAACGGGATGCCAGCTCACGATCAGGGGCCTCTCCTCTGCTGTGGCGTGTGCTGTTTCTTACAACGGCTGGTCTATTGATAGGGCAAAGCCAGAGGCATTTAGGGGATCCAGGTGCTGATGCTGTTCTGAATACACGAGCTGGTAATAGGTGATGTGCTGCTCAAGTGAAAACTTGTCACAAGCTAATCCCAGGAAGGTAGATCCCAAGAACCAGGGGCTAGGGTGACTCACCAAGACCACAACCACACTGGCAGGGGGAGGCAGAGTTTAAAGTGAACCAAATTTTAAACTCGAGGGCCAGGGATGAAGCAAGCAGTTGTGGGTGTCTGAGGTCGACTGATGCTGCCATAAACCTGACAGCCCTAAGAATGGACTACCGAATGGCCAAAGAGTCACCCTGTTATGGATAGACTGTGCCCCACAAAAGACAGGCTGAAGTCCAAACTGCTGTATACCTATGAATGTGACCTTGTTTTGGGAAACATGGTCTTTCTTTGAAGAGTGAATCTAATGCTATGTGACTGGTGTCCTTATAAAGAGAAGAGACACAGAGGCACCGAAAGAAGACACCATGGAAGGATCCAAGGACCACCAAGAAATGCCCACGGCTACCACAAATGGAAAGAGCTGAGGAAGGATCTCTTCTCAGAGCAGAGAGAGAGAGACAGCACGGCCCTGCTGACACCTTGACTGAGGAATTCTAACCTCCAGAACACTGGAACAATACATTTCTGTTCTTATCAGCTACCCATTTTTTGGTTTATTATGATGGCCCTAGAAGACTATGAAATCTATCAAATGCAACTTGTCCATGCTAAGTCACCACCCAGAGACTAGGGCTCACCCTGAGGGAGTTCACTCCCGGCCCTGGGGGGCCCCTGAGAGCCCTGATTAGAGAGGAGTATCCCTGTCCCACCTCGGGATGTTAGTTCTGCTAGCAAATTCAACCAGACAGGTCAATGTTGTACAAAGACAACATAAAGAATGGAGTGTGCTTTCCTTAAGAACGGTTTAAAAGCCAGGGTCTCAAAATGACCTGGGTAAAGACAACCCAGAAGATAAAGACCCACATGAGTAGGTGCCTACATAGACTTGGGACCAGAAGAACCGGATGGTGCCCGGCCACCACCAGTGATAGCCACGACAGAGCTCACTAAGTTGAGTCTCACTGGCAACACAAGAATAAAAAGGGGTGCACCCTGAAATCTCCACTAAAAGACCACAACTGATGGTCCAGCGGCTTTGGGGTTCCCCTGGGAGCATGGCCCCTGGCCCTGATGCTGCCCTTGCCCATAAATCATAATGAAGATCCACTCTTCGGACACAATGGATCAGACTTAGCGATACAGAGTGACCATATATTGGATGCACTTTATGGTTGTATGCATCTATAGGACATCATCCTGCGGACCTCTGGCTGGAGTAAGAAGAGTGGGTGGAGAGGACGGGAAAGGAGACTGTTGGGAGGATGAGACATGTATGGAGCACAGAGGAATAGTGTGCTGTCACCGGGCAGGGAGAGCAGTGGAAGCCGCATATAGGTGGGCATGTAAATTTATATGGGAATGTACATTTTCACTCAGTCATAATAAAAAATAAAAATAAAAAAATAAAAGCCAGGGTCTCTAGCCCAATCATCTGTGAAAGCAGACTTTTTATCAGAACACAGAAAAGCAAAACTGTAAATATGTAAAATCTATCCCCCAGCCCCCAAAATCTTTGGATTCTAAATGCCACCTTTAGATACTATTGTTGGCGAATAATGGGTTCTGGAAAAAAATAATGTATCAGATGGATAATCAAACAGATGAAGGCAAATGGAAGGCAAATTTCACAAGTCCTGAGTCATTTTAATTTCCCTAAATGGTCAGTCAATGGCTTAGCCAGGCCCTAACCTCACGGGTCTGAAAGCCAGAGAGATGTCCAGTGGCCCTGCCCACCTGGGTCCTTGTGCCTCTTAGTGTCTCCCTGGGGTCTAGCTTTCACTTCAATTGTTCACCAGAAAGTGTCCACTGAAAGGGGGGGGTTCCAAGAAGACCCTCCCCTCCACGGTGCCACCCTTTCCTCTCCTCACTCCCTTCTTTGCTTGCTGTTGAACCGGACACTATTAAATGCCTCCCTTGGTGACCCTCTCATCACCTCAGTTCTGTGGCCAGTCCTGTTCTAGTTCCTTCTGAGTACCCATCTCCAGCCAGCCCCAGCCACGGTGGCCCCTTCCTTTCCCTGCTCCCCACGCTGGTCACAGCACTGGCAGGGCTGGGAGCATTCACCACACCCGAGCTGCCCCAGCCCACTCACTCAGGCCTCCATCCAGCTCCTCTGGCTCTCTGGAGGGGGAATGCCCTTTTCCTGGGGCTCCCCCAGCTTAACATCAACAGCTCTGGGGGCACCATGTGTGGCCTTGGCCCTGAGGAAGCTGAAGACTAGCCCCTACCCCCACCTCATCATGTACTATCTTTCAGAAACAGTGTCTCTCAACACCATTTAAATGAGATCATTTTAGGAACAGAAGGATCACCGGGAAGACCCACCTATCATGAACACCTCACCTCCTCAAGGCCTTACCAGATTCCCAGAGCTTAGCACCTGCCTCCAGAGATCCCCAGGACTCCCAGACTGAACTGTTTCGGTGCACCAGGGCCTGTTAAGGATGTCTGAGGAATGCTTTTTCTTGATGGAAAGCATCCCTTCATCTCTGTATTTGTATTCTGGGTGGAGGTTTTATCACCATGGCTCTGAAGGCAAAGGCTGAAAATGGCAGAAAGGACCCCTAAAAGGGAAACCGTGAATACTCGAGTGCCCTGTCACCTCCACCAGGTACAAGCTGGTGAGGAAGGCAATGGTTAAAAGTCACTGCCATTTTGGAATTTTTTTTTTTTTGGATAAACTGGAGATGCTACCAAAGACAACTTCTTGAGATTACCTGGGAAAGATACATCAAGAAGAACCTCCCAGCACATGGGCATTTTTCTCTCTACGGATGGTAAAGTACCTATCAACGCAGGGCTCCACCCATTCAACCACCAGTTCAATAGTACATCCAGGCACCCCTCTGGGCTGCGAAGGGGTTAGCAGTTCTCAGGGCCACCTTCCTTGATGAACTCAGAGAGTCTGGTACCAGGAGAGCTCCTGGCTCCCGGGGAGGGTGCTGGCTCATGAGGATGAAGCACTGAGCCCACACACTCAGCAGTCTTTGCAGGTGAGCTGACAGGAACAGCACCTGTCCACAGCATTTAGCACCCCATCCCACCTACCTGGGTTGAGAACAGGCTGAACGATGTCCCCGTTCCTCCACTTCGTCTCCATGCGTTCCAGCTTCTGGGCTTCATATCGCTTCCGACCTTCCTCCTCCTGCTCCTGACGGGAGTACTGCAGAGGCCACAGGACAGATTGTCAGGCCCACAGTGCTGGGTGGCCTTCTTGCCCTCGCCAAGCAAGGACGCTGCCACCCACATCATGTGTTCCTTGTGTTGTCCACCTTTGTGTGATCAGACGTATCTTCTCTTTCTCTGAGCACACGTAATTAACGTAAGTAATAAGAATACAGAGAAAGGAAAAATCTCATGCAATCCTACCTCACAGAGATAACCTGTATCAAATGTTTGGCTTATATCCTTCCTGAAATTATTTATGCTTATATAGACCGTCAAGTCTCATTATTCAAGGTAGTAGTTTAAAAAGAAAACCACTGCCATAAGGTTGCTCTTGACTCAGGTGACCCCACGTGTTATAGACTAGAAGTGTCCCATAGGGTTTTCTTTAGTCTTTTACAGAAGCTGATTGCCAGGCCTTTCTTCTGTGGTGCTGCTGGGGGGTTTCAGCCACCAGCATTTAGGTTGGTAGTTGAACTCTATGAAGTCCCTGGCAACTGAGGATCAGTGAAGACTGGCCCAGTCTTGCTGGGCCTCAGCTGGGATTCTTTCTCTTCCTATGTATGCGCTTGTCTGCAAACGACCGTGAAAACATGGTGAGTATTTTTAGCAAATAGGCACGCTGGCAATTAAGCAATCTACAATCTACAAATGAGCCTCAGTGATGAGGACTGACTGCATAAAAAGTTCCAGTATGCTATATATGAAGTTTAAAAGTAATAGTATTTCACTTTATCAGCCTAAGATAATTTATCTGACCAACCCATTATACATATGGGCAATCAGTCCATTTCCATTTTTCACTATTAAAATCTACAATATCTTACTGCAAATCCTCGGCCACACATCATTTTGCCCCTAGGATGCATTTCTGAATATAGACCTGCTGGACCAAGGGGCCCCCAGGAAGGCCACACCCCTGCACTCGCAGCCAGCTCGGGCTGCGACCCTCAGCCACTTCACTGGCTGTGTGTGTCAAGGGAGCCAGGAGCTCTTGTGGTAGGCTCACGGCTAACAGCACCTCAGATGCTCTCCTAATGGATCGCAGGGGTTTGACCCAAGAGGTCAAAAAATAACTGTGGAAACATAACTCAGCACAAAACGAAGACTCGCGAGTGCTTCTGCAACACGGGGGTGCTGGATTTCTCTGGTGAAGCAGAAGAATCGTGCACCGTTGTGCTCCCGCACCGCTGTCGCACTTTGGGAACATGCCAGGCTCCGCCCTGCACTCCCTCCTCCCTGGAGGCCCACGCCCCTGCCCACCTTCCATCATGCCCTGGAGTGCCTCTGTCCCCACCACCCAGCCCTCCTGCCGCAGCTCACCCTCAAGTGAGCCTCCACTTAGGCTCTTTCAGCACCAACTGCTGAGCCCGCATGGACGATGTGGAACTCAGTGGCCCCCATACACTGGCCCTGGCAACTCCTCACTGTCCCCACAGAAGCCCCAACTCAAGAACAGTCATTTCAGTGGCAATTCTAGACCTTTTTTCAAAAGCCAGTTTTAAGCATCTTGATTTCCCTGCTTGTGGCTCAATTCCCAGGCCGCACAGGCTCTGGTTTAATTACTCCTGACAGTGGGCTGGAGAGCTCGCCTTTAAGGGAGGCTGAGAAAGGCGCTGAGAGGTTTGTTCAAGAGAAACAAACCGTAGTGAGTGTTTTAAGCTACAGTGGATAATCTGGCCTCTTCCTCCGTAAATAAACTTCTTCCCATTGTTGCACCAGCCACAGCAACAACATTAAGAACGGAGCTGCTGCTGCATCTAACCAGCAAATTGATGGCTGACCTTAAGAGTCCTCAAGAAATGCCTTTAAAGTGTTTTTATAAAAAATTACTCAGCTACCCAGCCCAGTAGATCCTCCTTGTGTGTAGAGTAACCATCAGCCCCATAGAGGGAAGGCCAGTGGAGGCCCCAGTCCTTGACGCTGGCCACAAGGACCCGGAAAACATGACCTCTTCCCAAGAGCTTGCTTCCTGCTGGTTTAAATCTAGAAACCGATCAGAACAAGTACTGGCAGGGCTGGCAACCCTCCTACCTTGAAGGTCTCATTAAACCCAGTTGGCCTGGCACAGAAGACAGGTGATGTTAAAGGTCTCAAACACTCTGTGCAAACCTCTCTACCCAAGCTCACACTCAGACACTTCACAGAAACCCCAGAGCCTGCTCTCCAAGAACCAACCCAGCCTCTCCAGGGTTGCAGCTGCCCTTCCAGCCACTAATCTGGCCTCTTTTTCCCGTGACAGTGCTACTGAGATTCCTCGGTTATTGGGAAAGGATTCCCTGTTAGGGAGAAGGTAGAACAGAATGAAAGTGTCCTGAGCTAAAACAACGTGCACACAGTCAGTCGCTAGCTTCTTCTTGGCAGAAAGAGAGAGAGCTATCTCAAGTAAATCTAAACATGTGAGATATCTACCCATGTATTTATCCATCTACATGTGTAGTACATGTGTGAGAGCTCTCTATAAGTATGTGAGACACAATATGAATGAGACACATGTATGTCTGTGTGAGCTATCTATGATGTATGTGATACATGTGTGAGTGAAATATCTATAGACGTCTGTGAGACATCTGTAAAACCATGTGTGTAATGTGTATAAAATATCTGTGTGTGAGATATCTATATACCTATAAGAAATATATATAGGTATGTATATATTTACATGTATGTGATTATCTACATGTATGATAGTACCTGCATATGTGTGCATAAGATACACACGTGTGAAAGATGTGTGAGATATGTGTCCATCCAAGAGGCAGCTATGCACATATATGAGATATCTATAAGTATGTATAATATATATGTATATGTGAGACATTTATATGAGGGCAGTCGGATTCGACTCGATGGCACTTGGCTTTTTATATGACTATACATATCTGTACATACATTTCTATATACACAGAAAGATGCTTTCTTAAATAAATGACAGCCATCTACAAAGAGGCTGACAGGAGGATGCTGGAAGATAGAAGACGCCTGATGCCTGACCACCAGCAGGTGATTGCAAGTAATGACTGGAGCCAGAGAGAGCTGCTCAACCTCCCAGTGTCACCAGATCAGGACTCCTGCAGGCCCCTGCTGCTGGGTGCAGCAGACCTACACTTCCAACACAACTCAAGGCTTATGTGTGGGATGGTGTGTGTAGGGGGAGAAGCACAAATAAATATTAGCAGCAGCTGCAGCTGGGAGCTGTGTGGCTTCCCCCATCTGGAACATTCTCTTTTGCAGCTCAGTGGAATGGTTTCAACACCCTCCCCTACAAAGGGCAAAGTTGATATTTATGTCGTATCAAACCCAGCTAAACAAAGGGATGAGAGATTGACTGGGAGCTCCCCCCGGATGTGGGAGGGAGTGCACCAATTACCCGGAGAGGGGGCCAGGGAGGAGAGGGTTGGAACTGAGCACCTCAGAACGGAACCCTGGGGTCTAGAACCTCCTTCTGCCCACACCAGTGAGAAACCCAACAGCCCTGAGCACATCAGCTCTGAAGGACAAAAAAGCAGCAAAGGTTAACGTGTTCAGTCCCAGAATCTTCCTTCAGTATCACCCTGACAATGCACTACGTGATGCTGAAGCCAGATATGTGGCCAGGTTGAGATTTCCAAATTACGTGACATTTTCAAACTGCAGCAGTTAAGTAACTGTGTTTATGTGTGATGCAGTTACTTCAACACCAAGGGTTTAATGGGAAAGATGAAAGCAGTGGCAGGTACACTAGTCATTCTGGAGAGAACAGTGATTGTGCCTCAGACGTACTCCTGATTCTTAGGTCTCAGGTATCACCAGGTAGCCCTGCATGAAAACAAGCTCCCCTTGGGAAACTATGCACCAACGCCAGCACCTAGTCCACACCTCAAAGCAATTTTGGAACTCTTTCTGTATGAATGTGTGTGTGCGAGACTGTGAATGTACATGTGAAGGTCAGTGTAAACACGAGTGTAAGCAAGTCACGAGTACGCAAGTGTGAATGTGTATAAACCTAAGTGTGAACATGAGTGTGTGTGTGAGTATACCGTGTGTGCTCAGGGAGGCGGGGCGGCACTGAGAGGCAGACATGTATGAACCATGGCTACCCTTGCTGTGAGCCCATCCTGGCTCTCGGGTTGGCTGTTCTACTCCCCATGGAATGGCAGATCCCACACTGATGCTGACCAAATGCTGGTGGCAGTGCCACCCCAACTTTGTGGTACCCAAGAATACTATAACTGGCTGAACAGTCCACAGACCTGCCACTCTTCCTTTAAATATGGAGGCAGCTTCCCCATCACCAAGATTAAAAAGAAAATCTAGATGAAGCCAGCAGCCACGACTATACCTGGGGCCCTGACAGGATGCCTAGTTGGATGTGGAGCCAGTGACGGAGAGATGGCAGCAGGGAGCAAGTCCCTGCTGGCCCCATGAGGCCCAGGGCCCCTGGAAAGCTGCCACAGACAGAAGGCTGGAAGCCAGACCAGGGGAAAGCCTCACAGCTGTCCATTCTCATGTGCAGAGGGAGGGCAGGGCACAGAAAGGGACACAGGGCATCAGAATGAGATGTGTCGAGGTCCTGATTAGGTCTGTAGGAAGAGAGTGGCCCCTGGTTCTTGCCTCTATGATTACTAAAAACGAACTCTGTATGGGTCTGAAGTGGTGAGAAGGCGCCCTGCTGGGGTGGAGTCTGTGGGCACACTGGGGCTCAGGTTTCATCTGCAAAGTACTTTCTTCCTCGAAGGTGTGGGAACACCCATTATGGATCTGTTTGTTCACAGGGCAAGCCAGGGCAGGTGAGAGGTGTCGGGGGAGGACCCCAACCATCAGATCCTTAGAACATCTAGCACAGTTAGCTACAGGAGGAGGCAGGGGCTGCTTTCAGGGAGGGACTTGAAGTGCTCTATCAGCAAACATCTGCCCTCCCAGTTCCAAGTACAGCGGAGGCAGACCCCCGGAAGGGGCTGAGCCTGATGGTGCAGGGACACAAGTAATTCTAACTAAAGAATCCCTGTCCCCAGCAATGCCAAGATGAGGGAACCCCAAGGACGAGGCAGGTGCCAGCAGTGGGGTAGAAGAGAGAGAGAATGACAGCGGAAACACACATTTTGTCAGGAGCCGAGGTAACAGCCAGCTCATAAGGGCTGCGGGGGAGAAGCTGGTCTGGACAGGGACCTGATAATCCCTGCCACTGGCAGAAAGATATGTCTCCGTCCTTGCCCATCCTTAGCCTTCCCTGTGGGTGACATCCAGGGTTTGGGGCTCGCCTTCATTTGCATTCCTAATGTGAATTTAAGATGCACAAAGATTCTAGACATTCAGTACTGTCACATACTTCCCCCACAATGGCCTTCCTGTGCCTCCAGGGCCCCTTCTTCCAGGCAGCTGGCCCATACTTTGTCCTGGAGGTATGTTAGCCCTGCCAGACCACCCTTGAGCTAAGAGCCTCCCACAGCCATCAAGAGAGCAAAGAAAAGGGGCTGTCTTACCACAACCGGGGGTACCTCGAGGACCTTGTCTACATTCTTCAGCGACAGGGGCACGTACCACAAGGTAGCCTTGTTGGTCAGTTTTTTGGTACCTTAAGAGAAGAAAACCACGAGAGATGGACCA